>OZ010640.1:10164343-15961663 GCA_963932165.1 Pimpla rufipes
TCCCCCTCCTCCTCCTCCTCCTCCGCCTCCTCCTCCTCCTCCCGCTCCCGCTTCGCCGCGCGCTCGTTCGCTCTCCTCGACACGTTCACGACGTCGACGCCGCCGCCGCTCGTCGCGTTATCGACGCGTACTCTTGAACCCGCTACTACCGTCGAGCGCCGCGACTCCCGATTCACCGCGAGCGCACTTGGATTGATCGCGCCAATGATCGAACAACAAAGAGGGCCGGAGGGGCTGCCGCTGCTGCCGCCGCCACGTACGGCCGAGCGACGACGCGCACACCGGGTCTTACGCTCGACGTTTCCGCGACGACGATAATAATAATAATGACGACGATGACGACGACGATGACGGTAACAATAATGGCAATGGAATAACAATAACCGCGGCGTTAATGGCTCTGCCTCCTGTGTCGCGAGTGTCCAGCTCGCGCCGCTGCCTCTCCCACGGTCTCGCCTCCACTCGAGCGAAATATCCTCGACGCGCGTGTAGTCGTCGCGGCACAATAACTGAGAGAGCGTCGCGCGACCCCGTCTCTCAGCCAGGCGCCATTTACAAAAAAAAGCACACACACACACACACACACAACAAAGCGAGAGAGACAGAGGGCGGGAGGGAGGGAGAGAGAGAAAAAAAGAGAGCACAACGAGGAAAGAAGCTCACTCACGCTGGCAACGTCGGCGGTGGCGGCGGCGGCGGCGGCGGCGCGGCGGGTCGAGTCGTTCTCTCTAACTCTCCCCGTACGACCTATCCCAATTACTAGCGGCGAACGTCCTTGAGGTGACTAAAGCCGCTTCCACCGCCACGTGAAACAGAGAGGGATGCATTGGGGCTTGTGTGGGTCGCGCGACGGGAGCGAGAAACCGCGCGAGGAGAGGGGGGGGGGACTCCTCTCCTCGCGCGGTGTATACTCGGCTGTTGCTCGCGCTACACACTCCCAATCCACTTATTCACCGTGGCGGGAATTCGCTTCGAACGAGGACAGGGAGAGCGGGCGAATGTTGTGATACAGAAGTCGCGCCGCTGCCGGACTTGCGTGTCGCCTCCTGTCTTTCTCTCCTCTTACACTTTCAAACGGGGCGATGACGTGGGAGCGAGAAATTTTCGCACCGTCGCTATAATCCCAGCCGGCGTTCGTGCGCCGATCGCGCGCCGTTTCGGTGACTTACACGCGATTTCTCGCGACGCGGACGCCGCGATTGGGTACGCAATTAGTGAATTATTGTAGCACCGGGGAGGGACGAGAGGGGAGGTTTTCGCTGCCGCAATGAATCATGATAATCATAATAAAGAGTAATTTACACACGGGCGCCGCGTGACGTTACTGTGGCGTAACGAAGGTCCCGGCGTGCGAATGAGAAGGATCCGCATCGGGATTCGCGGAAAAAAAATTGACGAGTGGAAGGTATATTGATGAAATTCTTCACGCGGTTTATATCTTGATAATCGCGACGCAGGACACATCGTGGCGTTTAGAAAGTCCTGCGATAAGCGGCGCGGTTGTGGTCGCACCACGCGCGTTCTCGCTGCCTTTCCTTTCCTTTTCTTTCGGGAGCCGCGCTTTGCCGCTTTACATGCTGCTTAGATACTCCGGGCACTTATCTGGCTTAGCCGCTCGGGACTCGCACGCGCGCGAGCGAGCGATAACGGCCGCGCGGCTGATTGACAGAACGCAGGCTCTGGCTGTTGTGTTACGCAATCTCGTTGCCTCGCGAGACTATACAAAGGGTATTTTATTAATCCGCATTGTCGCTCTATTGTAAACGGACGCGTCGCTATATAGTCGCGAGTCGCGTACACGCGGGAGGAATTGATGCACGAAAATAGCGACCGGGTACACACGCCGTGTGCCTCGTACGTCTTTTTGACGCAACACCCGAGCGCGGCAATATCGAATCTGATTACAGCCTCGGTGTTTTTAATGTATCATTGAAATAGAATGTTGGATATCTGTCAAATGTTTTTTGACCCGACGCCAGCGGAATTGGGCGAGTACCACGCGCAACCGGCCGCGCGTGTCGATCGGGTCAGGAGGTGTTTCTCGCATTCCTCGTTCGTTGGCTCCGCTGCCCGCTTGTCCAACGTTTTAACCACAAACAACAAACACATTACGATTAATTATGTATCAAAAACAAAAACCCTTAAATAAAACGAGGAAAAAGATGGCGACGCCGCACCCTGCAATTGTTTCGAAGATATCTTTACGCGAGTGTGTCTCTAGCTTTAAATAAATCAAAGGATGAACGAAACAAAGAGCTTCTGTCTCGAAGCGGCGAGCAGAGGTGCCAACCAATCTGCTGCGCGAAGGGGGGGGAGGGAGGGACGCGCGCACCTCTTGGAAATACGAGAGCGGCGCAGGACGCCACACGGCGCGCGCGGCGTTGCTTTCCTTCCGAGAAAGGCTTTTTTTTCTCGCGTAAACGCGACCATCGCCAGTGCAGCATCCATCGCCGGCGAGGGTGGGGGGCGGGCAGGAGGGGGAGTATTAACTAGCTACAAGCGATGAGTCAACGTGGCTCGCTCGCGTCGAGGAGAGCAACGAATACGCGCGAATTCGCGCACGCCGCACACATGCTGGACGCATGACCTGACGCATGCCTCGCGCTCTCAAACATATGTGAACGCCGCGCGCACATCGTACACACCGAAATACATGTATGCGCGCTAGTATTTTTTTTTTCCGCAACACGCCCGAGCGAGAGCAGCAGTAACAACTAATTACAACACACAGGCTGACTGGTGTTCGCACTCGGACTGTGGGAACGGACAAAGGCGAGATAAGATATTGCTTTGTACTGAAACTAATTGCGAAGCGGCGATATTTAAAACATCCGAGAGAGAGATACGAGAATTTAACGCTTGCCACATAACGCACACCGGCTGACGGGCAATAAACACGTATTTCAATGATTATTTGTATTTGTTTCGCTGTTTATTCAAATAATTTCTTCCTGTAGAATAATATATCTCGATAAAACATTTTATTGGAATTATCGCATTTGCGTACGTTTCATCGGATATGCAGCGCAGCAGCAGCAGCGCAGTGGTAGGATTTTCGGGACGGGAACAAAAGAACGTTTTTCCGTTTCATTTATATTTGTGTGTTTATTGTGTTAATTTTTTTTCTCATAGTATAGTACTAACAAAACATTTAATTAGAAAAAACATCGGTATACGTGTGAGTGTGTACAGACGACATGTGTGTGACTCTGTGTGATGAAAAGCGACTACGTGTTTGCTAATGCTCTCCCCTCTTCTTCCTCTTCCTCCTCTTTTCTTTTCTTTCAGCGCATAATATCTTCTGGCTAATGGGTAGGTAATACGATTATTCAATAATTTTCTACGGTAAATAGATGGTTTTAATAACGACATATTTTTTTGTTGTCTTTACACGGAAATGGTCGTTTGCACGTTCTGTAATGTGTACTGTAAATGCCCCGTCCGCTAAACTCGTCGCGCCTCTCGTGTTGTTACACGCACAGTACAATTCGTCCAACGACGAGAAGTCATCGCGCGACACGTGGTCGAATTCCCTCTTTTTTTTCGTTCTCCCCTTTCCCCTCGTTCGTTTCAATTTATCTTGTAAATGGTCTTCGACGATATTTTCTATGAGCTATATTCCGTTAATTATGCAATCGCAAAGGGGGGTTAAAAACGCTACCGATATATTCTTAATGCGCTCTTATCGTGTATCTCGATAATTAGACTTTTTTCATTTTCTTACTTTTTTTCCCGTTACGAAGAGTTTTGATAATTATTTGTCCAGACACTGAATATTTTACAACAGCCATCGTTCTCGACTACTCCCAATAATCTCTATTAAACAGCTGACAACGTTTGTAGTGTTACGTAATTATTATAATTTTTTTCTCTTTTTTTTTTCTTCACAATTCGTTTCGCTCTCCACGCTCGACCCTTATTTTCACTTCGCGCGCGATTTGAACCGCGCGCGCGCGTTTGATCCAATATTCTATCAATAATAGGGGTATATCGTAAATTTTGTAATTTCTTTTTCTCTAAAAAATATTGTCTAAAAAATATGTCGACCTAGAGATTATTATGACTGATAATCACAGACAATTTTTTCTTCTCTTCTCTTCTTTTTCCCTCTTTGCATTTACCGTGTCTCGTTTATAGTATATATCGTTAATATTCGCGTAGTCGTTTGGTCGCCCCGTTGAAGCACTCCGACGCGGCGATTATGCTGAAACGACGCGTTTTACTTTTTTAGAGTAGTGACAAACAATAAAGAAACAGTCAAGCGGTGCTGAAACATGTGTCCAAGTGTAGACGAGTGACTGAGTGGAGACCAAGTTCTCTATGTGTGCTCACGTGTCTGTGGGCGCCAGTGGCGAGCGGAATTAAAAATCTGTCCCACTATTTTAATAACTATTTGTTTCTTCGTTCCACAAATAATTGAAAATGTTAGTCTTTTCGTGAATGACTCAGTGTGCGAGTGAGAAAATGTATGAAAATTCTATCGAAAAACGCCATTATTTATCATTTCATGATACTTTGAAACCTAGTGGTAATATTTTTTTCAGAACACCTACACATTTTCTAACCGATACAGCGGAATAATTTGAAGATAATAACAGTCGACTTACTTATGTAACGAACAAACAAATAACGCAAGTTCGATAATAGTGGGACGGTAATGAGACACTTGTGACGAGTGAATCCAATGTGGAGATGTGTTTATGTGTGTGTAGGCGCGCGCACGCCCTCGTGAATACAATTAATTATAATGAAACGTTAATTTGTATCTGTAATACTACGAAGTTATTACGCACTACGTACGTCTGGCGGCAAGGGACTGTGGAGTATGCGTTGTCGTGTTTTTTTTTCTCTCTGTGTTTGTATATATATATATATATATCTCCCTCAAGAGTACACTGTGTTAATTGTTTGTTAAGAAATATTCACCAGGCAAGGAATACAATAAAATTCTAATAATAAAAACCGTCTCTTCGACTGACAAGTAGTAGCCCGGAGTTGTCTATTCTCTTCACTAGCGAACCGGCAAGCAAATAGAGTACAGTATATGCATAGTGTGTGTACGTGTGTGTTCTTTGTGTATGTGTTTTGTGTGTGTCACACACGTTATTCCACAGCAATTTGAAAGTATAGCGCGCGTCTCTAATTCAAACGGCGAATCGTCGAGTGGCTAAAACAACAAATCAGCTTTTATCCGCGAAAAGAGATAAAGAAAGGTTCGATCTTATTCGTCGGTACAATCCGCGGAGTAGAAAACACCGTTTCACGTGTTGTTCTGTTAATTAAAGCGAAACTGGTTTGTCAGTGAAGCAAAATAAGTTGGCGCAATCGCGCCGTCCTCAAATATAGTATATACGAATTTAATTAGTACTTTTTTTGTTTTGTTATCCTCGTCGATAAAAAAAAATCGTCGTTTATAATCAATAAATATCAATAAAATATCTAACATTGCTATTATAGTATTTCCAAGTCAATTATTACCTTTCGTATTTCGTATTAATCGTTTGTTTCTTGCTTCTTTTTTTTTCTTTACATATTAAAATTAATTATCATTATATTAACAATATTCATCTTCGTATAACTAATATTAATTATTTCGAATCGTTTACGTAATCGCTAAAAGAAAAAAAGGGGAAAATTAAAAAATACCTAAAAAAAATGGCAATTTCTCGTGACCAGAACAAGTTTCCATTTTTTCTTCTCTCCCCGATCCCCAACCGTTTTCACGACTTTTTACAACTCGTCATACATCATTTTGTACCAAACCAGGCCGATTAAAACGTAGCACGCTCGACATTAATTGCGCGCATCAAATAATGTTCCTGCCATCATTTATCCTTTATATTACTTCGTTTAAATAATTCGCAATCAATAATCTTCGTATAACGCTTCTTTCTTCTTCGCTTTTTTTTCATTCGCATTTTGTTTTTTCCTATTCGTAGACAGACACTTGTTTCGTTCTACAATCTCTTATCTCTAGGCCATTTTTTCATGAAAAGTGCACTTAACGGTGTCCGCGGAGCACCAAATTTAAGGGATGTCTACCTCGGCAGATATTGACCGATCGACCCACCGCATCAAAATACTTTCCTCCACTGTATCTCTATCTCTGCTCATTCTCTCTCTCTCTCTGCTCCCCGTCCAATTCATTGTGTGTAGCTGGGACAGGGTTCAGAATATTACTAAATCTATCACCGAGTTAGCGTAGATAAGACTACGAAATTTAAGGCAAATTGCCGTTCACAGAACCGCGTAGAACGAAAGTTGGGATTAAAGCCCGATTGGAACAAAAGAACATGATTAAATTGAATTGCAATATAAATTAAAAAAAAAACACAAATTCTACCGCACTCTCTATCTCCCTCTCCTTCTCTCTGTCACTCGAAGACTACAGATTCGTTAATGGAAAAAATCGCGGGGCAGAACAAGAAAATAAAATTACGGATAACGGGGAGGGGGTGTCGTTCGTTAGAATGGAAGCACGACAGTATTAAACAAGTGACCTCTATAAAAATTGAGTACGAAGTGTTGATGAAATGCCCAATCGATTAAAAAATTTGCACCAATTACAGCACAACTCGAGCCCTTGTACCGTTTCAAAAGACTCACTCTAGTCAATCAATCTTAAAAATGCTATATTGCAAACGCGATGATATTGTCAATTGTATATATCATCAGACCCGAAAGTTCATTTCTTATCTTCTTTTCTTTTTTTTTTTAATTTTTAATCAATGTCTGCCAAAGTAGGTATACCTGCCGACAGTATCTCAGGGAAATCTGCCTCTTCTTGCCATTCTCTATCTCTCTCTCCTTAATGCCTACATTTATGTCTTACCGGTAAATTGATTATTTTCTTCTGTTGTGTTTGTTTCTTTTTTGTTTCTCCACTTACATCGAAGACGTTACTCTCTACCCTACAAATTACATATGTTACAAGAGAGTTCTTTTTTTATTATCAATTAATTTTTAAACCTGGCCCGATAGCAGATGTAAGAATATACAAAGTTAATAATACACTGTACACTAAATCTGGATTATATCGAAGACACAAAGCAGATAAAGGATGAGAAATCGAAATTATAAAGCTACGCTATCGAGTAATATTCGCCCGTGCGGGCTTACCTCTTTTTTTTTACTTCTCTTTTAGATCCGCGTCTGTACACACGTCGATTTTCAATCGAACGTCGTAGATTCGAGAGCAATACGGCGCATTCCGTCAGTGGGATTTGCATAATTTTATACGCCAAAGTGACAATCCATATTTAGTGTAAAGCATAGGGCGTGGGTGGAGCTCTATTGTCGGTTTTCTCCGGCAATCTAGAGGAAATTCTATAAGTTGTGTTGTCAAAGCACAGGCGCGGTGTACATTATCTCATTTGTTTCTCGTGTGTGTGTCTGTTTTTTTTTGTTCTTCACTTGCTGTCTATTGGAATCTCGGCCGCGTGTCGCGACCGAGGCGCTCTACGTAAAAGCGTGACATTGAATCGGTTATTGCTAATACAGTGTTTTTCGTCTCTCGCCCCCTGCGAGTCTAGAGACGTCGGTTAGCTGCGTCGCCCTACACCCTATTGCCTTTTCGCGATACTCTTCAACGCCGTTCCCGCCGTTACTTCTCTCGCTTATCCTTGAGTAATAAAAAGCTGTGATCTCGGAAAAATAGACTGACAATGAAAAATCAATAACGGTGAATAAAAATTGAGTTTTGCACTAAAGCACGCGTGACAGTAGCGCATATATATATATGTATATATGTATATATATATATTTATGCATGCTATATACACGTGTCTCGTGTATATAGTATTTTCGTTGACCGACCGTTCGGCCGATCGCGATTATTATTAACGCAGTCTCAGTTGAGGTATTTGCGGCACCTGCGCGAGCCACAGGTACACGGAATCTTTATGTCCTCGAAGGGAAATTTGTAGTCGTACGTCAGCTCCTCTCCTTGGACGATTCGCCGAAGGGCAAATATTAATATGTGCTTCTTACCTAAGATGTCGACCACTCGGGAGTAGCAATTGGGCTGCAAGCAGAAATTTTCGTTCATCAGTAACAAAGAAAGATTATAAAAATTGCGATCGTACGAAAAATTCGGGGATACAAATGTGACGAAATTGTAAACGGAAAGAGTTACCTCGCAGGAATGGTTAATAAATCTGGCTGCATTTCCCTTCATCGTGGCGTCGACGACCAGATGATCGTCGATTTTGAACATGTAGCATCCGATATTTTTGCTGTCGTAGTATTTCTCCCTCTTGTCGGTCAACGACGCTCGAATCACCTACGAACAGAGAGGCGTTGCAATTTATAACCTTCCCGCATTATAATTGGCATCGTGGAGTCGATCGAAAAAAAAATGCTCACCTCTCCAGCGTACTCGATCACCATCTCTCCGGCCTCGATGTCTCTCAGGCAAAAGAGGCCGCGACCGTGAATGTGCGAATGATAAACACCGACGGATTCCTTCGACGTTTCTTTAAGTACCCTGAACCGCATCGCCATCGGGAGATTTGTGCTCGCAGCTCTTCTGTTAATTCAGTGACGAGATATGTAAATATTTATTCGGACGTTTTATGTTTATTCTTTTTTGTAATAACGTGCGTAAAGCTCGTCATTTCGGTGAAGTTTCGCGTGCGTAAAGCTTCGCTTGACGCACTCCGCTTACTTTACACAGTCCTTTCGGAAAACTCGCACTTTGACTTCGCTCAACCTCCCCGAAAAAGACTCGCGTTACGCACCGCTATTATAACAAATAGTATGTGTAATTCGCGCGGAAATGTAGTACTTTACGCATTTGTTACACAATATACTATTATACCACAGCGTGCGTAAAGTGCCTAGTTCACGCACTAGTGACATACAATTGTGTGCGATACTCGTGCGGGAAACTTTTTCTGATCACGTGTGATTACAACACTCGCCTTCGGCTTGTGCTGCAAACTCACACACATCACGAAAAAGTTTCATCGCACTAGTATCATAATGTACTATACCCTCCTACAATTAATTAAGATACCAACAATTCCTACCTCAACTCGGTTTCCGAAATGGCGATCATCTTCGGCTGCTGCCTGTGTCGGGACGCCAGCCAGCTGAACATATCGTGAACTTTCCTGCCCCTGAAAGGCTCAGCCCTGGCGGTGCCGCTCACAGAACCCGAGAACAAGTCACCCTCGGCGTCTCGACTCTTCGGTGGTTTGAGATCGTGAAACTTGGGCTTGTACTTGGTGCACCTGTTGACGCCGGCCAGCTGCTCGACCAGATAGATCGTCGCGTTATTCTCGAGCCCGAGGCCCTCGGTCAGCGGATTGTGGGCGAGCGGCGGCAGGTTGTGAGCCTTTCGAGCGTTCTGCACGGCCTGAAAAACGGTCTCCCACACCTCGGCCATCGAGGATGCCGTGTGAGTGAATCCGTCCTGCGACTTGATCTCGTACATGAGACTCGGCCCCGTGACGGCCGGTTTCGCGGCTTTCTCCACCGGTGGATCCTTCCTCACGGTCGGATTGCTCGCCGGCGGTTTCGCCACGAATCTCGGCTTCTTCACAGCTATCGGCGGCGGTCGGGGCTTCGGCAGATTCGCGCTCTTCTCCTCGGCCTTGTTCGCCTTCAGCGTGAAAGTCTTGATCGGCAGCAGCTGCAGAGACGTGATCTGCGGCGTCTGCTTCGGCGCCTCCTCGACGACCACGGGCGTCGCGGCGGCGGCGCTCTTGTTCACCGTCGGACTGACCAGGTAGCTCTTCGTTATCTCATTATGCGTTATTTTGTACGAACCGTCCTCGATCTGCTTCTGCAGGACGATTTTCAACGGGGTCTCCACGTCGACGCTCTTTTCCTCCGTTAATTCCACAACTTTGTCCTTTTCCTTCGCCGCCTCCTTCTCGACGACTTGAGTATTCAGTTTCACCGGTTCGGGCTCGGGCGCAACGACGCTGGCGTCGCCGGTGTCGTCGGTGATGTCGGGCATGTCCTTCGCAATCACCGCGATCGTCGCCGCCAGCTCAACCGCAGCCGGTTTCTCCTCGATCTTCGCGCTCTCCTCCGGCGCGGCGGCTTTGATCTCCGGTTTCGTGGGCTCCTCGATGACGATCTCGGGCTTCTGCATCGGCTTTATGAGCTCCGACTTTGGCAGCACCGCCTGCATCGGCAGCACCCGGTTCATCGGCCTGCAGAGAGGCGCCGAGCTGATGGGCGGCATCGTCAGTTTGCCTTGCGCGCCGCCGGGGCTCTGAATCGCGGCGCTCAGTCCGTTGGCGCTGGGGCTCACGACGACGTTGCAACTTGCATTCGTCATCCCGTTGTTGTAGCTATTATGCACATTATTTACATCGCACGTCATCTTACTATTTACAATATTATTCTGCCTCTGAGGGACGCAGCAGCTCTGCTGCTGTTGCTGCTGCTGTTGCTGCTGTTGCAGCTGCTGCTGCTGCTGCGGCTGTTGCTGTATCAACGGCGGCGGCGGCGGCATCTGCGAGGCAATGCTCGACTTTATCATACTCGTGTTCTCGGACACGTGCTTCGAGTCGTAGTACGGCCGCGTGTTCTTGTTCATCGTCTGCTCGACGTAGAGCAACGGCTCGGTGGCCTTCCACTGGGCGTGATTCATCTGCGTGACTGTGTGCGACGCGGGGCTGGGCCTCACGGCGACTCGCGGGATCGTCGACACCGGCTGCTGCGTCGGCTTCGGCGGCGAGAGGATTCTCACGCCGGGCTCGACGTACGGCGTGACGACGGAAGGACGGATGTCGGCGGCGAGGAGAGGCCTCGACTCGACGTTGGGCTGGCAGGGTGCGAGCGCGACGGGCTCGCCGGTTCGAGCGACGAACGCGTCTTGCTGAGGCGAGACGAGCGGCGGCACAGGTGGTGGCGGCGGTGGCGGAGGTGGCAGCGGTTGCCGGATCGGCGGCGCTGGAGGCGGCGGCGGCGGTGGAGCCTGAACGCGATGCGTCTGCTGCGGAGCCCGCGGCAGAGGCTCCGGCGCCGGTGGAGTCTGATTGACGACGACGTAGCCCCCGTGAACGGTGGGAACGCCCTGGACTGCCTGCACTGCCGGCACGCTGGGTATCGACGAAACCGTCTGCACGTCCACCATGGGCTCCATGAGTTTCGAGGCCTGGAAGACCTGCGTGGTCGTCTGGTAGCTGCTCGCGAGAACCTGCGGCACGGCCCCGGTCATAAACTGACTCGAGGACATGACGGTGTTGCTGACGATCGTCTCGAGGCCGTAATACATCGGCTGACTCGAGACGAACATGCTGCCGGTTGAGTCGGAGAACATCTCGAGCGTCGGCGCCGAGCTCAGCACGAGCTGCTCCGAGGAGATGACGCCGCACTGTATGGCGCTCGGCTGTTGCTGTATTATCGTGCCGAGAACGGTGGGCTGCGGCTGAGCGAGCTGGACGCTCGGTAATACGGAGATACCTCCGTTCTGCAGAGCCAAAAGATTGTCCGAGGCGGCCTGGATGTAGGCGCCGGGCACGAGCTGGTTCGTGGCGATGAACTGGGGCTTGTAGCTCGACTCCTGCTGACCACCGAGGGTCGTTATGTACTGAACATTCTGGCCCGACTGCTGCTGCAGGGTCTCGACGTACGCGGACATTATTCCGGGGGTCGGGACCTGCTGGAGGATCATCGTGGGTCCCGCGGGTCTCTGCTGTTGTTGCTGCTGCTGCTGCTGTTGCTGCTGTTGTTGTTGCTGCTGCTGTTGCTGCTGAATATGCAGCACCGGCGCACTCGTCTGCATCGGCTGATACCTCATTTGGTTCGCGTGCTGCTGAGGCATCATCGAGTTTCTCAGCATGTTGGGCTTGATGACCTTGGCCCGAGGCCTCGGGGCTCGCGGTGACTTGGGTTTCACGCGCGCCGCCTGGTAATTCGTCGGCAACGAGGTGTCGATCGTCGTGGTTTGCGCGACGCCGGAGGAGAAGCTGTTCGCGGGGCACCGGGACGTCGTGTGCGTGATCTGAGGTGCCGAGAGCGCGGCCAGGGAGAGCGGGACGTTCGACGGTTCCTGCATAATACTTGGTTCACTTGGCTGCTGCTGCTGCTGATGATGCTGCTGCTGCTGCTGCTGCTGCGGCTGCTGTTGCTGTTGCTGCTGCTGCGGCTGCTGTTGCTGTTGCTGCTGCCTATGCTGCTGATGTTGCGCAGGCGGCGGTGGCGGCGGTGGTGGCGGTGGCGGAGGTGGCGGAGAATCCGCGATCTCCGTTATCTCGACCGTGCTCTCCTGTGGTAATACTGCTGCGGGATTGGGTAGCGTCGTGGTCGTTCGCGTATACTGGGTCTGGACGATAACGTCGTTAGACGTTAATACTGTTTGATGGACAGTCTCGACGGTCGAGTGGGCGTGAATCTGCGGCGCAATGAGGGCCTGAGCGATCGGCTCGATCTGCATCGCCGCCGGGTGTGGCGAGGCGACCGAGGCCTCGAGCGGCGAGCTCACCTGGGTCTCCGGATACTCCGACGACAACGTGTGACCCTCGGATGGCGACATCGTCGCGAATTGCGGCGACATCGAGTCGCAGCTCGGCGAGAATCGCGAGTCCGGCGAGGCGCCCTTGTTGTCCATCGTCTCGGAGTCGCTGTCGCTCGTCGTCACGAGGTCGCAGTTCGACAGATGCCTGTCGTAACTGTCGCGGGTTCTGTAGGTGCATTTGCACCGCTTGCACGTCACCGGTCGATCAGAGATCTCGGAGACGGCGACGTAGGCCGGCGCCGAGGCGTCGTCCTCGATTATTCGCGGCGATATGCTCTCCTCGTCGCTGGATATGTCGTCGGCGCCGTCGAGCTGCGGTATCCTCGGAGCGTCGCCGGTGTCGCGATCCTCCGCGGGCCTCGGCCGCTCGCGAGACTCCGGCGGCTCGTCGAAGCTGCTCGCGCTCGTCGCGCTCACGGAGCGACGGCGACTCTTGTAGGAAAACCAGTCGGCGTCGCACGACGACTCGTCGTTCGTGCCGTCGACCTGGGGAATGTTTTCCGCCGCCGCGGCCGCCTCCGCCGACGCCGCCGCCGCGGTTCTTATCGACGCGAGACGCTCTTCGATGTTGTACTCCGGGGAGCTGCACTCGCTGGCGCTGCTCGGGTCCGCCGGGCCGTCGACCTGCAGTATCCGCGGTTGCTGCCGCGCGTGCTGCCACAGAAGACGCTTGTGGTCCTTGGTGTCGTCCCGGGGCGGCATCACACGGCGATTGATGCCCGGCGCGGTCGCTTCGTCTATGCAGTACTTGAGCTCGCGCACCGACTCGGATAAGATGTTCGGCGTGCTCGCGCGTCCCACGGTGACCATTATGCTCTCGGGGATCGGCAACTCGTGGAACAGCGAGCCGCGCTCGACGTTCTGCGAGTCCACGAGCATGACGTTCGCCTCGGCGGATCTGGCGGTCGCCGGAGCTCGCGGGAGCTTCCGGCGTTTTGTCAGCCCATAAGTGCCGTCGAGCTTGCAGCTCCAGGTGAGACTGCACGGGCGCTGATGATGCCGCTGCCCGGCGACGCTGTTCGGCGTCACCTCGGACTTAGACTTCTTGAGATCGTCCATGAGCTCCTGCACAGAGCCCTTCGCCTCGATCTGCAGCCAGTAGTCGTTCTGCGCGGCGCTGTCGCCGCCGAGGCACTGAGCGGGCGCCGTCGCAGCCTCGACCTTGGAGATCTTGCTCTCCGGCGGCTTCATCATCTCGTCCACCTCGCCCGGGAGAATCTCGTCCTTGAGCAGATCCGGCCCGAAGACCCCGTCGTTCTTCAGATCCATCGCGAGAAAGCCCTCGTAAGTCATTTTCGGAAAAATGTCCTGCATGGAAATCCGGTCGAGAAGATCGTGCGGCAGATCCTCGAATATCGCGTCCTTGATCTCCGGCGGCAGAAGATCCGTGTTGTTCTGCTCGGCGAGGCTCTCGTCGACCTCGCGGTTGCACACCGAGTCGATGAGCGCTTCCAGGGTCTGCTTCACCGCCAGCTGCTCGAGCCTCTGGTGGCCCATCAGCGCCTCCTCGCGCTCGCGCTCCTTTGAGTGATCGATCGTCACGTTGTTCTCCATGTCCGTTCGCGACTCCGGCACGTACATCTGCACGTACGTTCTTATGTAGTAGCGCACGATTTTCATCGGATTCACGGTCGACCAGTAGAGTCTCGAGCACTTGTAGTTTGCCGGGAGAATCTTCTCCGCGGTGTCGGAGAACTCGGGCACGACGGTGCCGAGACAGTCGACGGTGAGCGAACCGATCATCACTTTGACCCTGTCGGGCTCCGCGTATTTCTTCTTCTTCTTGCGGTCGAGCTCCACGTAAACCGCGCGTCTCAGATCGAAGTCGGCCTCGCTCTGAGCCGTCCGCGCGTTCCGACCGTTGGCTAAATGCAATATGCAGAATACTGTCTTGTCGTCGTTGAACGCGAGGCCGACGCTCCTCGCGCACGGATAGTGAAACGTGTTGTTGCAGTTCTTCGAGCAGCAACCGACGCTCGCGCCTTTCTTGCCGCACTCGGTGCAGCGGATCAGACGGCCGCGGGATATCGCGCTGTGAACGTTCTGCAGTGAGCCGTCGATCTCCTCGAAGACCTCATTCGACCAGAGCGCGCAGTTGGCGTGTATCCACTCGTTCTGCCCGCAGTACAGCAGCCGACCCTCCTTGCTCTCCTGGCCGTCGCCCAGGCCTTTGCACAGGCAGCATATCCTGCTGTCCTGCTCCGAGTGCTGACCGACGACGTACAGGTTGCCGGTTTTCGCCGCGATCGCCTTGGGCGCCTTCAGCACTTCCTCCTTCCACCTCTCGATTATCGAGTCGTCCAGTTTCGCGGGCGAGGAAACCCGCCCGTTCACCGACTTCTCACCGGCGGGCGAGGAGCCGCCGTCCTCGTCGTCCGTCATCTTCGACGACTTCGGGTCGAACCACGGGAAAACTTCGCGCAACGAGTTGTGATAGGCGTCGAGGAGATCCTGACCGCCCACGCGATTCACGAGCACCTCCATGTCGCAGTAGAATTGCACGAGAGACGTGTATTCGTTGCCGTTGACTTTGCGCTTGATGGACATGAGACTGCTCGCCGCGGGCCTCGCTATTATCTGTTGCTGCTGCTGCTGTTGCTGCTGTTGCTGCTGGTCCGAGCACTGACACTCCCGGCCGTCGCTCGACGACTCCTGGCTGCTGCAATCCGGCGCAATTTGCCCGCTGGATTTGCAATTCTTCACGCGCACCGTGCACTCCTTCAGCCGAAACTTCTGCCGGAGTCGTCGGAGACCTCCACGTCGCGGCGGCGGCGGCGCGTCTGCGCGTTTCTCCTCCGAATCGAGGTCGGCTCTCGTTCGGCTCGAGCCGTCCGACGACTTGGAATCGACGCCCGACGCGCTCGACGTCACCGCGTCCGTCGATTTGTCGCTGTAGCAATCCTCGGACTCCTCGCAATTGACGTATCGCTCGGAATCGGAAAATTCCAACCTTCTCCCGTTGTTCGTCGTCGTTCCCGCCGCGTGCTTGCACTGGCAATCCTTTCGCGGCGGACTCCACTTGAGGGCCGCGCAAGCTTTTCGATTTTTGCTCAGAGCCTTTATCACGGATATGAAGCCCGCGCGCAGCTCGCTGTCGATCGCGTTTCGCCAGAGGGAATTCGGCCGCGGCGAGCACTGGCTGCACGTGAATTCGATGGAGTCGGGCAGGTAACTCAGGATCTGGTAAGACTCGTCGGAGAGGCCCTCGCAGCGCGCGTGGACCCAGCAGGAACACTCGTTGCACTCCATCATCTGGAAAATTTCAAATTCAAGCTGACTTCAAGACATCCGCGGCCCACCGATCGAATTTTCGTACTTCGTAAACGCACCTTGGTATCGAAATCATTTTCGTTGTAGAAACGCTGACAGAGCGGACAGTAGTTGCCGCGCTGCCGGAGCTTGAAGCACATCGAGCAGAGCGGCAAATTGCCGACGTGAACGTTGACACCCTCGCTTCCGCAGCTCTTGCACTTAACGCAACTCTGGCAAACGTAGGGGCGGTCGGGACTGTATAATCTGGCGCTCACGCCCGATTTCGATAGACACGAGTGATGGAAGGACTGCCGACATCGTATGCACGATAATTTCGGGCCCGATCTCAGCCGGCAGGTTTGACATATGGTGCAACGGGGACAGCACCAGTTGGGCAGGGCGCAGGCGTTCCACTCGCTGGGTTCGAGACAGAAGGCGTGATAGGGCTCGCAACAGCACTGGCAATGAATAAGCTGCGGGAGAGAGAGAGAGAGAACACCGGTAAAACGGTGTATAAATTAATTGTTTTTTCCAGTAAATACTTAATTACGAATACTTTTGTTATTTTTTGTTTTTGCGTTGTTATTGTTATTGTTTATTTTTTTCGTAATGACTCACAGGTTCCTTGCCACCGCTTCCACACAGAAAACAAACAGCAGGAATGTGAAAAAGTTCCGAGCCGATGAGCGCGAAGCCCTTGGCCCCGACTTCGGCTGGGTCGTATTGTTCCCAGAAATCTATCGATATCGTGTGGATTGCGTCGATCCTTGGCTTTGGTAAAGAGCGCACCTGCGGTTAAATATAACGTTAAGCACCGGTCGGCGCGCGTTCTCCCCGTCGAACGCCCGAAATAATATGTTCCGTTAGCGAAATTTCGCACGGCGCTTACCACTTGATGATTCGGTGCCAAAACGTTTTGTTGTGATTTAGTTCTCTTTGCGCAAGACGCTTGGACCCCGTTTCCGCCGTTCGTCGTGCCGCCGGTGCAGCTACCCTCCTGATTGCTCTTCTGCGAGTTGTTCTCCTTGTCCTTCGCCGACTCGCCCTTCTTCTCCGACTTCTCGTCGGTCCTCGGCGCCTTCGCGGCGACCTTCGTCGCCTCGACGTCCGCGTCCTTCCCGTCGCTCGACGGAAAAGTCGCGAGCGGCTGACCGAGCGCCACGCTCGCGCTTCGACAAACGTGCTTCACCCGCGGTCCCTTCAGATCGATCCTCTGACGTGGCAGCGACGGCTGCGGCTGTGGCTGCGGCTGCGGCTGCGGCGGCGGAGGAGGACAGTGACTCGTCGTCGTCGAGAGAAGCAGAGGATTCTTCATTTTCTTTCGCACTTTTATTCTGTTGTCGTTTTTCCTCTTTTTCCCCGGCGACATGGATATCGGATAGTCAACTGCAATTAATTTTATTCGAGGATAATGAATTTCTCATGTGGACATGTTTCGTGGCAAAATATTTACGGAAATTATCGTAAGATTCGCTGGAGATCAGCAAAGCCGGTGATTCCTTTCACTCCAATTTTAAAGTAAATAAAATAAGAGAAATAAATTTTCTGATTTTTCGACCAATATGATATTTAACGGATTCGTTGCATGTTGTGAGACAATAAAATGCTAGGGTTTCTTACACTTTTCCAATTTCTTCGACAACAGGCCGCTCCCGTTGCTGTGATAAGCGAGTTTTCGCCCGATTTCCATGCTGCTCCAACTCATCGCGGACTTGAACAGATTCTTCTCCAGGCAATCCTCGGCCGGCCAGCTGATCTTCGATCCCGCCGTCTTGCTGTCGCGACAGAGCGCGTCGCTGTCCTCCTGGCTCAGCGACAGGGAGATGACGGAATCCCTCATGAGAGGCGGAAGCAGACTGTTCAAACCCATTCTCAGTGCCGACGGTATATTGTAACACTTCAAGCACATTTTCAGCCAGCAAGCGGGACAGCGGGCCTTGTACACGCATCTCATGAGATTCCACTGTTGACTCCTGACGACCGGCGGCACCAAGCACAACCCGTCACCCTTGTGACACTGCAATATAGGAAGCGTACTGTTCGCGGACTTTGCGCACGCCTGACGCTTGATCATCTTGCTGATGAACTTCCGACAAGACTCGCAGCTGTGTATACCAAACTTGCGGGCCTGCTTCACGAAACGATAGAAACGAACCGCTCCGCAAACTCCGCACTTCACGGTAGCCGTTGGACCTGGTGGAAATAAAGATTTTTCTCGATTATTTAAAGAATCGATTCTCGATTATTCGAGAAGATTGTTCGATTATTCGAAGGTTTTTGTCGATTATTCAATTATACGAAGATTTTTCTCGATTATTCGAGAAGATTATTCGAAGATTATTCGATTATTCGAGAAGATTATTCGATTATTCGAGAAGATTATTCGATTATTCGAGAAGATTATTCGATTATTCGATTATTCGAGAAGATTATTCGATTATTCGATTATTCGAGAAGATTCTTCGATTATTCGAAGATTTTTCTCGATTATTTAAGAAAGAGAATTCTTAAGCTCAAAATAGTTACATAGTGAAAATATAAAATAGTTGGTTCTCAATGTACCTGGATTGGAGTTACCCGTGGCGTTAATGTGATTGTTCGTCGTCGAAAAAGGTCCCTCGGTACCGGCCTGCGTTTTATTGTCGAGCTTCAGCCTAGCTTTTCGCAAAATCACCTTCCCCCCGTTGAGCTTCATACCGGTCCACTCCGACTGCTCGTCCTCGCTGTGATCGTCGCTGTGCTCGCTGCTGCCGCTCTCGGAGATCTGGCTCTCCGACTCCGATTCATCCGAGCATTTGCCCTTCGCTTCCGTATGTTCGCGGCCGCCCTCGGCCCCCGGCTCGGCGCTCGCGACGACGGTCTTGTCGCTCGGCTTCGGGCCGACATCCCCGTCTCCTTTTCCCCGCGATTCGTCCAATTCATGTGGAGTTTCAGGATTCACCTGTGAGTTCGTGTCGCTGGACGCCTCGCTGAGAGTTCCCGATCTCGTCTGAACTCTGGAAGACTCGAAGTTTGGAACATTGGAATCCGGAAGAACTTTCGTAGGAACAAATGTGTGTTTGTCCGCGAATCGCAAATTATCAGCGGCGTTTTTGCAACCGGAAGATGCACTCGGCGCGGATCTTTGATTGGACTCTTGGACGACGTTCGTCGGATTGCACGGAGTTCTGCTCGTTTGTTTGCCCGGACACTTCTTCGAATCGCCGCGAGGCTGCTCCTTCGACGTTTGTGCGTCTTGTTTCAACGAGTTGGAATCGTTTCCCGAAGTCTCGTCGAGCCTCTCGCTGCTCAGTGTCGTCGCGCTGTGCGCGACTTTCTTTGATTTCCTCGCCTCCTTCACCTCTTCCTGTGACTGCTCCAGGCTAGTCGCCGCTCTCGTCGCGCTCTCCGTCGTCGCCGCCGCCTCCTCGCACTTTCCGGAAGCGATTCTCGCCTTTTTCGAATGTTTTCCGCTCTCATTCTCGCACTGCTCCGGGAACACACTGTCCTCCAACTCCTCGATAAACCTCTTGTTGGGCTTTATCACCCTCGACGAGTGCGCGCTGCGCACAGGTAGAACGAACTTTCTCACGTTTCCGTTGGCCTTTTCCCCGCACTGGATGCTCATGTTCCGCGCATTGTTGTTACTGGTCTTTGCCCTCTGGAGCAAACGCTTCGCTGTGCTGTTGCGCAATTGCCTGGTGCGTTGGTGACGATCCAGGATATTATTTACAGATTTCAAAGGGGCCTTCGCCGTGTCTTCGGCCTTTTCGTTTGTCTCGGTTTCCACCGAATTCTCCACCGTAGCCTCTTGCGCATCAATCCTTGCCACCTCCTCCCCCTTTTGCATCTTCGGAGGTTTCTCTTCTATATTCTTGTCCTCTGAGGACTCCTCGAGATTCTCAACGCACGCAGATGACGTCTGGCCGCCGTTGACGCCCTCGTGGCCATCCCCACACTTGGGAACAGCCTCCGTGGAGGCAGCGGCGGCCACTTTATCCGTTCTCCCGCCATCTCGCTGCTGTGTTTTAACATACGACACAGACAGCTTTGCCTCATTGCTGCTGAAACCATGAAACGGTGGATGTTCCTGCAAAAAGGAAGATACACGTAGTTTACAAAGAGAAGCCACAAATAATTCAATCAAGGGACACAATTATCATTGACATGTATTCCCATACGTCCGAGAGAATATTCTACGCTAGGTATCACAGGTCAACTGCGTAGCTTACGACGTTCTGTGCAAGAAGCAATTTTGATATTTCTCATAATTTGTTAACAAACAAATGTCGGCACAATTGCAAAAATGTAAATCACAAGCTCAGCGGCAGTACAGTTAATGCTGAACATTACATGTCACACGTAAAAAATAACACGGAGGAAGTGAAGAAAACGGAGCGAAGATTTGCCGCCGTCGGAGAAGGTTATGAGCGTGAAAATTGTCAAGTGGGAAATGAAAGTTGGTGACGGGGCGATATTTTGACGTTTCGCGGCTTGAATTCGCGTATTTCGTGGTGAGAAGGAATTCTCGAGAGGCCCGGAGCGTCGCAACAGGTTAAAGGTAGGCGAGAAGCGGGGCAAATGTCGTCGGATGCTCGGGCCTAGGAGGAAATCGGCGCGGTACGCGTCACGTACGATCATCACAACACAACAGGCACAGAGAGCGGAGCGCAGTGGTGGAGGCGCCTCGCGAAGACGCGCAAAAACGTTGAAAAAACTGACTGCGTAGAGTGGACGTGCTCGTGTAACGAGTGCGGCGGCGATGAGTTACCTTCTCGTTGGCACCAAAAGTATCGTTGAACAGGGAAAGTCCGTAATAGATGTTCTCGGCGACGGTTACGGAATCGCTTTGGTTCGCCTCGGGCCTTCCGAGAACCTTGATACGCTTTCTGGTTACCGTCTTCGGCGGCTTCCCGGGAAACTTGGACCTTCCCATATTCGGACCCTCTTCAGCGTCCGACTTCCACCTCGCAGCGGAATTCCGTTTCCATTTTACGCGGAAATTATTTAACGATCAGAGCGAGTCGCACACCAACCGTACACTAACGAGAGAGTGGAGCTGCTCTCTCTCGCGCGACACACGAGCCACTACCGCGAGTTCGGTAAACTCCGACTGTTCCCGGCGGTGGCCGACTCCGACCGCGAAATACGCGCGTTCTGTCAAAACTACCCCCCACCCCCTCTCTCTGCTCCCCCCCCCCCCCCACCTCACCACCTCTCGCGACACCCTATCGCGCAAAGGCTACGTGAAGTTGGATGCCCGTGTTATAAATATTTTTCAGCCGGTCGAACGAGCGCGAATTTTGTCGTTACTACGTTGAGGATATATCGTTTGGCTGCTATAGCGGGCCGCGATGGGTGGACGCAGCGGCCGAACGAGCGCACGCGGTACAAGGCCATCGATACTCTGCCGCCGCCGCTGCCGCCGCCGCCGCCGCCGCCATCATGATGAGATAATGAGCTACAGTTTATTCTCCCGACTCTTACACATTTGTTTTATTTGGATACCGAAGTATAGCTCTCCATACGCGAGAGCGCGCGTACACACTTTCGCTCTCCGCGGCCGCGTTACCGGCCCAGTGCGCACATTCTTGCGCACAAAACGGGGTCCAGGCGGGCGAGCGAGCGCGCGCGCAATCGACCGATGAGGCACGACGGGCCCGTGTCATTCTCGGTGGGCCCGGTTTATCCGCGCAAAACGAGGCCCAATCAAGGTCCCGCTGTCCTTCGGGGCTCGCTTCGCGCACAGGGACGGCGGCGTGGCGAAGCGTCGGCAAGGACAGTCTCCCTCCATAGTAACCGCCGGATAAACCCAGAGAGCAACACGGCAGACGCGTGCTGGCGTTATAATTGGGAAGGGACATGCGAGGATTGCGTCGAGTCGCTTCAACCTCCCGTCGCGTTTAGATTGAATTGTTGTTGTTGTTATGAGCGTCGAGAGGGACAGCGCGGAGGACGAGGGGGAGGAGAAATTCGGGAGGGTACGATTCACGCACGAGGGTCTCGTTAAATTGACCAAAGAGGCGATCGACAGAGTCATCGAGAGCGATCCAGTTTTTCGCGGCTTGCCGCCCGACGCCACCGCCGAGGAAATCAGAGCCCAGACGGCAGTCGCTCAGGGTCAGGCAATCACCCTGTATTTGAGTCGGGGAGAACTGCCAAGGCTTCCCATAGTGGTATTCACACGTTTCCACCGCGACTTTTCTCTTCCCGCTCGGTATAACTCGTTTTTCTTGGATCAACAAGTTTTTTTTTTTTCCTTTATTAATTTCCTGTAGGTTCCACCTCACACCACGACTGTTTTGGATCTAAAGAAAGCCGTTAAAAGATACACGGATCTGTCGCTCAGGAGGGAGAAGAGTAAGAAGAAGATAAGTTGGAAACACGTCTGGCGAAAATATCAGCTGTGCTTTAATGACACTATTCTCGAGACTGACAATGAGAATATCAAGAACTATGGAATTAGCAATAAGGTAGAAATATGTTACATCAAAAGGGTTGTCAGAGAAAAAAACCAGTGAGATTTGAATTGTAATTTCTATTTTGCTTATATTTCAACACATTATTATTATTATACACTTGATATAGTAATTCTAGAGTAACTCTTTCTCCTCCTTTTCTTCGGGCTCCTTTATCTCGATTTTGAGATCCCGATTAAGGTCTTCCAGCATAACACAGGTCAGCTCGAAGGAAGGTGTTTTTTCCCAATTGGTGATCACCAGAGTTTTGAGATTATACAATCTGTAAACAGCCGATAAGCCTCGTTCCGTCAGGCTTTTGCATTCCGACACGTCCAGATATTCGACCCTGGGAAGCTGCGCTATGACTTTGTCCAAACACCAGTCGTCAAAGTAGGGATTACCCTTGAAACTGGCCCATCTTGCTTGCCCGAGGTTGATGAAATTGGCTATTCCCTCGTAGTAAAGCTCAATTCCGCTGGCATCAATGTGCGTCAACTGCCAGTACGGGTCGAACCTGGGTGGTAATTTCTCCGGCATTTTTCCATACTCGTCCTTCTGAAACCACTCATCCTGGCCTAAGAATTTCACTTTCCCACCTTGATTAATGAGAAAGTGAGCAACAGCCAAGTCGCAACCGAGGATCTCGTGCCTGTCCCTGATGAAGCGTTGACTGAATTTAGCATAATTTATGGCTTTTGCCTGAAACCATTGCTTGATTTCCGTGGGGCCGAGCCGAAAGGGACGTCGAAGCACTCTGAATGGTCTGCCTTTCTGTGGGGTTGTTTGGAACGAACCCAAAATCGGACTCTCTTGTTTCGGCGGTGGTTTTTGCCATTCTCTCAATTTTCTCTCCGCTCTCTCCACTTTTTCTTCGTCAGTCAAGCTCAACGAAGTCGCGGATGTCTTGAGAGACGCTAATCGCAACACTCCGCACGTGGCTGACCGGAGATCCGTTGTTGTTAATCGCCGGGTGAGCATCTTCGCCTTGTTTAGATTACTTTGAGGTTATGTCGATTGATAGTACAAACAGAACCGGCTTCACAACTCGAAACCAGCGGACGCTTTTACGTCATCCCAGTATCGTAATTAATGACGGCGTAGTTATCTCGCTAATGAGTTATCCACAAGTAACTATGCATTGCAAGAGTTATTCTGCATTAAAGATACGAACGAGAGCGTGTAGGAAATTTTCGGCGGCGCAGGGTTTTATCATCGTGGACCTACTGCACCTACTGTCGGCAAGTATGTAGAAATCTCTTTATCGATCAGTTATTTCTTTCTGACAAGTAGGGGATCCCTTTTTCCATGGAATGGTCACTCGCCGATTAATTGGCTAGTGTACTGCGTTTAAAACGCCGCAAAGTATGATTCATAACAAATCACGCCAAATGAAATGATGACGCATAGTAGATTGTAATAAGAAATATGTATGGATCGTTCATCGTCGTGCACCATGTATTGGACTAAATGCACAAAAAGTTCTTTTAATGACAAAACATATTATTATAGAAGCAAATAGAAGCGGCGACAAAAACCGAGTGTAACACTCGGAGGGAAGAATTCGTGAACCAAACGAAGCAATAGAATCTCGGGCTCCCGGTGTTTCGGGAAATGGCGGATCATTATTGCCTGTAGGAGGGATAGTGTATAGTAAGGTGGAAAAGGAGACAGAGAGCGAGAGGGGGGGAGAGAGAGAGGGAGAGACTGAGAAGTTTATTCTAATCTCGGCAATCCCTCGACTCCCGTCCTTGGTCACTCGAGCATGTCGCATTGCGTGCAACCTTCCGATATGCGATGCCGGAATGGGGCTCGACAATAAAATGTCATGCACTGCCCAGTGGATGGGAAGTATCGAGCGTGCCAACAATAATTTTCGTGAATCAGCGTGTATCACGCGTAGTACACGATATAGCGGTACAGCTAGGCCGCAACGGGCGGGCGGCATTTAGTGTGTTTCTAGTGCTCGCGTTTTGAGGGGCTCTGCATTACCGATCATGAAATGACAGCTGACTCCACGCTACGCAAAGTGTATCGGTGATTTACCAATGTGCGTTTTTGTGCAGCACAAATTAGCCAACTTATGAAATATCACGACTTTACTTGGCGCGAAATTGATGAAAAACAACTTTTTCCGCTTGTCATTCTTTAATATACCATTTTTAAAGGTACGTGGCTCGGACGTTACCGCTCACTCGCATAGAATCGAGAGGAACTTACCTCGTAACATTTTTTGGAAGATAGCGAGTTTTGACCTTATACCATCGTTCTCAAGTCACATATGGGGTACTTCTCAAGTACCTCTAAAACACTGGTTTCAACACTGTTTAAAGTGATACAAAAATATATATATTTCGATGTTTCTTTCGCTACAATTCATAGATCCGGCTCCGGACCAGAAATTACTAAAAACGGCCTCTGAAAAAAATTATTTTTAAAATATCGATTTTTACACATCATTCTACACCATCGGTTTCAAGTCGCTTATTCTACGCCTAAAAACACTGGTATCAACCCCTTTTAAAGTGATTTTGAAAAAAAAAAAAAACCTCTTTTGGCTCCGGACTGAAATTGGCCAACATCGATCTCCCAACATTTTTTAACAAGAATGGATTTTGAAATTCATTCTTTTTTGCGACATTTTCTCGATATATATTTAGCTAATTATAGAATAACTAAAATCCATAAGAATCTAAAATATTCTTATAGATTTTAGTTATTCTATAATTTACTTCGCGAATTATTCACTTCGTTATTTTAGAAATCACTTAATTATCCTTACTCAATTAATACTCTTATTCCCTACTAATTTTGCATTAATTGAGCCTTTCATTAATTTTTTTGTTTATTTGAACGAAATCAGTTACGCATATAACTCTCGGGAGGACAAAGAATTAAAAAGAAAAAGAGATTATAAGATTCATTGCAGTGTAATGAACGGAAGAAAAACAAATGGAGTAAGAAAAGCATCGGAAAAGGTCGTAGCTCGCTTCGGGAGCAATAAGAATCGCGCGTGCATCGCGCGGCGACGACGGTCTAAGCAGCGCGGTTTCAGCGGCGGCGCATCGAAAAATCGTCGTAAATTGAGCGAACTAGTGCGCGAGCCTCGCCGCTAGTCGTTGGCAGAGCGCTGGCCAGCAGTGTCGTCGGACTTTCAAGCCACCCACCGAGTGACGTAGGGCTGCCATATTTTTTTTATATGGGGCCTGCCAGGGGGTCAGCCGAATTACTGCTGGGCGCTCGGAGCTGCCGTAATGTTTTGTGATAACTAAACGGTGCGCATAATAATAAACAAACGATATCGCGGTTGCGTTACTGCCGATATCAATGTGTGGACTGTCCGCCGCGTTTGTGTGCTTCGCCTCTCCCTTCTTCTTCTGCACGATATATCCCTACCTCAATACACAACTTGATTGCCGTTTTCGACTCTCTGCATTCCCCGCTGCGTTTGCCTCACCAAACTGCATACACACCGATCCGAGTGCGTCGCCGCTGTTATTAGGTTATATATACGCGAATTCTCGTGCAGTGATATCCGCGATTTCATTACCAACACGACGACCGATTATCCACGAGCCTCCGTTTTTCCATTCCCCTCGTCGTCGTCGTCGTCGCAGTCGCCGCCACCGCCGTCGCCGCCGCTGCCTGATCCGCGATTTTCACCTTTTCACCTCGCTCACCAGGCTACGTCCGATCTGATCCTAGTCACCGGAACGTTACACGCGATTCGCGTTAGCCCCTATTTTCGTATCTATAGCGAACGCCGTGCAATCGCGTTCGCCCGAACGCAGAGGCTACTTCGACCCTCTGCCCTCCCCCCCATCTTCCTCGCCCCTCCTCCTCCCCCTCCCTCCGGGGCCCCCCCTGTGATCGTGAACTCTCCGCGTATTTTTGTCGCGTATTTTTTTAAATAACTTTGCAACGATACGTTACGTAATTTTGATGTTGCCGCGCGCGGCGGCATCGGTGGCGGCGGCGGAGCTGTGCGCGACTTTTACGCTATCGCTCGGAGGCGAGTGAGCGATTTTCTAAGGCTCTCCTGCCCACCTTCTCGCGTTCTATCGCACGATTTACTTTCCTTTTTAGGTATCTCACTTTGCATGATCGCCGCACTTTTTTCGTTTTTTCATTTTTCTACCGTTTTGTCTCCTCTTTTCTCCAAACGTGTCACTTGTACTTATCTCCTGGCACGATAAACCATCCTACCCACTGTACACAGTTTGTAAACAATGTTATCGGTGATTGTGGTATGTTCAAAGAGTTGCACCCTTTGCGCAAACAGGGAGTGGAAAATGGAGCAATTTGCAGTCGCACTTTTTATTCAGTTGTTTTATTACTTTACACGGGACAACTGACATTTACGTGCAATAAATGTGCAATAGTACAGATCGTAGATTTTGACAAGAATTTTTTAAATGGAGTAACCCAAATTTGCATTATTGTACATCATAAAAATATATATATGCCATCCATAATTTATAATTAAATGGTGTTTGTACCAATATTTTTGCGAAAACACAAATTTCTATCATTTTTCGTGTTTTGAGGATTTTTGTTGTGCATCTTAATCCAGTTTTTTAAATTCACAAGAGTGTCGTGACAACTTTCAACCTGTAGAACACAATAACTTAATTGATTATAGAGACAGAAACTTGACGAGTGATTTAAACTACATATATTTTTTTAGTGGATGAAATATTGCGTAATGCGGCAGCGCGTTGGCAATCCAGCGACTGGCCAGAAGAATAATGGCTGAGGTTTCTACCAAGAACCGTGGCGAAGGGTCGCCACATCAACTCGGCATCATGTCCAATCCTACTCACCGCTACGGCCTTCCCCCACCCGACATTATGCCAAAGGGATTGGCAAACAATGGTACAGCATTCATGGACAAAATTAAATATAAAAGTATTGCATCTTTGCATCACACTGGTACATTAAATATAACGCATCATTGTTTGTGGCAGGGGTGGCCGCGAGACTGCGACAACTGGAAACCCTGTTTACCAGCGGTCCAGTTCAGGGAGGACGCGTGGGCCACACGTTTTCCATCGAAACGCTGATCGACGTTCTTCTCATTCTCTACGACGAGTGTTGCAACTCGTCTCTGCGTCGCGAGAAGACCGTCTCGGATTTCATCGAATTTGGTGAGTCGAATTTTCTCTATTCCATAATCGGTGCGTCCGTTGCCGCGAGAGGAACGATCGGACTGACGATCACCGGCGCCAATTTTCAGTGAAACCCGTAGCGGCTTGCATAAAGAGCCTGCAATTGGCCCGCGAGGATTTCGAAATAGTGAAGGTGATCGGACGCGGGGCTTTCGGCGAAGTGTGCGTCGTGAAAATGCGAGGATCCGACAAGGTATTCGCGATGAAGATCCTCAACAAATGGGAGATGCTGAAACGCGCGGAGACCGCCTGCTTCAGGGAGGAGCGGGACGTCTTGGTCTACGGAGATCGCAGATGGATCACGAATCTCCACTACGCCTTTCAGGATGACAATAATCTGGTTCGTTGGGCCTGAAACACGAAGGCGCCGCGTTTTTGGGAACATCTCGGTGGTGACTCGTTAATTATTTTTTGGAATTTCAGTATCTGGTAATGGATTATTACTGCGGCGGCGATTTGCTCACTCTGCTGAGCAAATTCGAGGACCGACTTCCCGAGGACATGGCGCGTTTCTACATCGCCGAAATGGTCCTGGCGATAGGCTCGATACACGATCTGCGTTACGTGCATCGCGACATAAAGCCGGACAACGTGTTGCTCGACGCGCACGGCCACATCCGATTAGCCGACTTCGGCTCGTGTCTGCGATTATTCGAGGACGGGACCGTCCAGAGCAACGTGGCGGTCGGCACCCCGGACTACATATCGCCGGAAATCCTGCGTGCGATGGAGGACGGTCAGGGCCGATACGGCCCGGAGTGCGACTGGTGGTCTCTCGGTGTTTGCATGTACGAAATGCTCTACGGGGAGACGCCCTTTTACGCTGAATCTCTAGTCGAAACTTATGGGAGGATCATGAATCACAAGGTACGCAAGCGCGCCTCATGTCTTTGCAAACTTCCGATGACGATGAAGTTTGCATCGTTACAATGCAACGAAATTAAAAACAACAAAATATGAATGACCCCAAATGATTATACCGGCTATAAAAAGTTACTATAACGACTAAAAGCATGACTAAACAAAATTATTTCACCCCCTAATTATTTAAATATTTTTAATACCCCCTAATTATATAATTATTTCACCCGCGAATTATTACAATTTTTATTGAAATAATATTTCGTTTTTCATTTCGTTGCATTGCAACGATGCAAACTTCAACGTCATAATTTCCGCTCGACAACGTGAGTCAGTCTTACTAACAACGAATTACGAATGAATTGCAGAATTGTTTTGACTTCCCCACGGAAGACATATACAATGTTTCCGAGGAGGCCAAGGATCTCATGAGAAAGTTGATATGCAGCTCGGAAATGAGACTCGGGCAGAATGGAATTGATGACTTTAAGGTAGTTAAACTTGGGTTCTTCTTTGACCGAGCTATTTGTGTGTTCAACATATCAATATCTTTCGTATCCGTAGAGAAAATCGTCAACTTTTGTATCTAATCCAGAAAGTAAAATGTTTTGTACAGAAACATCCTTGGTTCGAGGGAGTCAACTGGGATACCCTTCGGGACAGTACAGCGCCGTACATTCCCGAGGTGTCCTCGCCGACCGACACGTCGAATTTCGACGTAGACGACACGGACGTTCGTAGCTCGGACGCGGTGCCGCCCGCCGCGAATTCCGCGTTTTCAGCCCTCCACCTCCCGTTCGTGGGATTTAGTTTCACGCAAGGAAGGTAAAATCATGCATTTCTCGGCACCGAAATCGAAATAATAATGGTATAATCGAAATAATTCGTAGCGTATTAACGTATTCTACTATTTCCCGAGGAACAGCTGTATATCGGACCTCGGTTCATTGCCGGTGTTGCCTCAAAAAGATAAGAGCACGAAGATTCTCGAAGAGGAGAACGCGCGGCTGTTGCAAATGATAGCGGATCTGAAGAACCAAGTGGTCGTTGGCAACGCGTCGCCGACGATTTCGCCGGACTCGAACAACGCGACGAGGAAGCTCCAGGACGAGATCAACACGCTGACGAAGAGAAACGGCGGTGAGTGAGAGTGAAATTTGCCTTTCGATTTAGGTGAACGAGCGCGTAAATAAATAAATAAACAAACAAATAAATAAAATAAATAAATAAATAAATAATTGGTTACCCGGATATGAAACAGAACTGGAGACGCAGCTAAAGTCGATGGAGGTGCCGCGCGAGATTCGCATAATGGACAACGGCGACCTGACGAAGCTGCACGAGCTCGAGAAGTTGGTGCGTCTGCTGCGTTCGGAGAAGGAGGAGGCGATAAAGGACAAGCTCGACTACCAGGAGAAGCTCAAGCTCCAGGACAAGGAGCTGAAGGACGCGCTGACGCAGCGCAAGCTCGCGATGGCCGAGTACACCGAGGTGACGGACAAGCTGTCGGAGCTGCGTCAGCAGAAGCAGAAGCTGTCGCGGCACGTGCGCGACAAGGAGGAGGAGCTCGAGGTGGTGATGCAGAAGGTCGACAGTCTGCGGCACGACATCCGAAAGGCGGAGAAGTTGCGACGAGAATTGGAGAATCGGGTGGAGGAGGCGATGGCGGAGACGAGCAAGGAGCGAAAGTTGCGCGAGCGGAGCGAGGAGTACTGCAAGCAGATGCAGGAGGAGACGGAGAAGATACGGCAGCGAACGTCGGGCAACGACGCGAGCACGAATCACGCGCTCGCGACGCAGGAGATCAACAGGCTGAAGGCCGAGGTGGAGAAGCTCGAGGTTCAGTACAACGAGAATTTGAATCAGCAGCAGAGCCGGTACAACGTCGAGATACGAAGCATTCAGGAGCAGCTGCACGAGAGCGAGAATCGACGGGAGCTGCTGGAGCGCGAGGTGCAACTGGTGAAGGAGAAGCTGGACGCGGCGAGGCTCGAGAACATAACCGACAGCGAGGACACGATCAACGAGCTGAATCGCCGACACGAGAGGGAGAAGATCATGCTCGCCGAGGAGAATAAGAAGCTCATAATCGAGCTCGGCTCCGTGAACGACAGCGTAAACAGGATTCAGGGCGAGAGGCGGCAGCTCGAGGAGGAGTACGAGGAGCTGAGGAACAAGAAGGAAGCGATCGCCCAGTGGGAGGCGCAGATTACGGAAATTATTCAATGGGTCTCGGACGAGAAAGATGCTAGAGGATATTTGCAGGTATGTTTTCGTTTTCTTTTCCTTTTACGCGGCCAGATCATTTTGCCGAAAAATCATGCTGATGAATCGCGGTTTCGCCGAAAGCCATAGTGCCGAATCGTTTCTATGCCGAAAAATAATAATGCCGAATTTAATTTGGCCGAATCGTCAGATCACCGAGGCTTTATAAAGACGAATGTTGTTTTGCCGAATTGTTGTTTTTTCGAACGGTATTTTGTCGAATCTTTATTTTATTTCATATTCATTCGAATACGACCATATACGACTCACCACATGCGTTCGAAAAAATGTATGAAAGGAATTCGGTTATGGAAAAAAGATGGTCCTGTTTTGACCCCATGTCCCATTTTGCTCGCTCTTCCCGTAAATTAAAAAATTATGAAAGATTATTTGCAAAATTAGGCAATATACGTTTCAGGCAACTTAATTTCGGAGATCTGATTTTTCGGAAAAATATCGATTCAATCTATTTTTCTGTGAATTGACAACTCAGCAAAACGATTTTTCGACACAATTATGTGGCCCCTCCTTTTACGTACCTTCCATTTTTCATGAATATCATAAAACGCTGCATTACTATTGCTGCTGCAGGCACTGGCAACGAAGATGACGGAGGAGCTGGAGTTCTTGAAGCACTCCGGCGGTGTGGGCGGAGTGGGCAGCAGCTCGACGATGACCGACAAAAACTGGCGAAACCGACGATCCCAAAAATTAGATAAAATGGAGCTTCTCAATCTGCAGAGTTCGCTCCAGAGCGAGATACAAGCGAAACAAGCGATTTCCGAGGAACTCACGAAAACGAGATCTGACCTAATCGCGGCTCAAAAGTACGTATATGTCACGCACGGAATTTTTTCTCTGTGATCGAGTGTCAACCGGAAATCAAAGAAACGAGTTTGGCGCTCGGTTTTCTAATGTCTAACCGTGCGTCGTTTCAGGGAGCTGCGCGACTTTAGACAACGTCTGGACTCGATGTCGCACGACATGAAGAGGAAAGAGCTTCAGATCAAAGAGTTGCAGTCGCGTCTGGACTCGGGTGACGGTTGTAAGTACAATCCAAATCGTAATGTTGAGAGTCCCCCGTTATTGAGTAGAAAATCGAGAAGGCGCGTTCACGAGAATGTAGCATTTACGGTTGTCACACGAGCAGCCGCGATACACGCTGTTTATGTTATCTCGAAACACGTTGGTTTCTCTAGCTGGCTATTTGGGAGGTAGACACTTGGAACGTTTATGTTTTCTGCTTTTACTATTTTTTTTTCTTTTCTTTTCTTTCTCATCACACGAGTCAGTTTTGGACGAGGTTTTTCGTAGTTCGGAGTTTCGCAACGCACGAGAACGTCGATCGTCACCGTTCTAACGATTTGATATATTTTTGTTTTTCTTTCCACAAACATTTCATAATATGCATTTATTGAGATTGCGAGAATCTTAAGTCAGGAGACGATCACGTTGCGAATCTCTACGCATGCACCAAACCGGCGAGCAAATTATTCCTGTGTATCCAACACGATCGAGCATTCGCGTCCCGCCTGCTGATTTACTTTCGTTTGTATATTGCAGATTTATTTTTTTATCTTATCGAACATAATTTTCAATGAACAATTCATTTGTAAATTCTTTCTTATATATCGTAAATTTACCGGCAAACGACGAGTGCTCGATTTTTTCCATTCCGAAAGCTCACTTCGGGAATAATTTGCTCGGCTATACCGTTTACGAAGCAATTCTTTGTACACGAGTAGTTTGTAACTCGTCTATCGGTGGCGTAAAACTTTCATGGTAGTAGTTGTGCATGCAGTGGTAGTAATAGTGTAAATATACATGTCGGATGTATCGTTTACTATATTTACTTAGATCTCGTCGCGTTGATCGTCGTCCCGCTGGGCGACGAATCACCACGTAGCGTCCTGTTCGTAATTTGATTTTACTGGTAAGATACTTCTCTGCGATAGCTGCTGTCTTGCGATCGAGCGACGAGCAAGCAGCCTTAAGCATTCTGTGTAATATATTCCAGTGTTTCTCTTGATTACTTTTCAATCGAAGTAAAGAATCCCAAAACATTACGAGTTTTTCAGGCGATCATCGTTTCCACAAAGAACAAAAAAACCGACTATAGTTATAGAATATTATTTTTTAAATAAACTCGAGGTGAAAAGTCAAGTGAAATAAACGTGTCTCTTCACAAATAAGCGCAATTCAATATCGAATCCTTCACGTTGAGCGAGTCTCGCGAAACCTCCGCTAGACGATTCTCCACGGATCGCAACGAATTTCCGGCAAAAGCGTAAATTGGGTTTTTGTTTGTTGCACAAAGGGAAATATCCACAGATCAGGGGAAAAGACGTCGGTGTCGAGTTCGACGATAATAATATTTCGAAAAAATAGGGAGGGTGGCGAGTGCGCTAGAGAGAACAAAATTAATTCTAGCTATAAACGAGCGACATTGAACTTTGCGATCCGCGATACACAGAAAATAGTCGTATTACTCTTACATTCGTCGTCGTGTGTTTTCACGATTTTTGTGAAAGAAAGAAAACAAAATATGGAGTGAAAGTCAAAAAGATACTGCGATTGTTGCTACTGGGATACCAGCATAGTAACCCGATGTCTCGGTACGGTATGCAATTCTGATTTCTAGACTACAAAGTGCCTCTGTTTATTGGGGCAACGAGCTGCGTGTGGGGCCTCTTGTTGCTCATCATCAAACTGTATTTGTGACAGCTGTTCTACCTATCTACAAAACGTCAAGCAAAACTTCAAACATCGTTACAACAAAACCCCAACGTATCATCGTGCACCAGCCGTCATCGCCCCTACCAGTAATGCGTGCTCCCCGCATCACCACATGTCGCTTATTAACTAGATTCGCTCCGGTCAACTCGATCATCAATCGCAATGCCGTTGCCATCGTTTCGTCGCCTGGTAAATTTACACTATTGCGAGGGAGTGCGACTTATATTATTTCTTTATTTTATTTTTTCCGCTGGTCGATTGTATATGGCCATTAACACAGCAACAAGCCGGCTATGTTTTTAGTCTTCGTACCGGGGGTGTGCGAGTACCGGAGGATTGTTACATCTCTCTTTACTTAATCCAACCGCTTTGAAGGTTCGAACTAGCCAATTGTTCTCTTCAAATTGCAAATCGAACGACTCGCCTGTGGTTATTCGCGAATTTTTTCAGATATTCGCACGTCCCTGCTACATACAATGCCTAAGAATTAATGAATACCCAATTCTCATGATAATTTGACACTCTGTAATTAGTTATCGTTCCCCTCAGAGTACGACAAACAAAAAACAGCAAATATTGCGAAAAAAAAGAACAGATAATGCAAAATATAAAAAAAAAACCAGTATCAACCACCTAACGACCCATAACCGTAGCAAACTTTCTCATTTCGCAAGATCTGTAAGTACACAGAGAAACGTGTCTATGTTCAATGAGAGGCGTCGTATATCTTCCTCGTCTGTCCGTCTGTCTGTCTGTCTGTCCGTGTGTGCGCGCGTCATTCGTCCGTGCTGGAAAGCGTATACGTCCACGTGCGTGTGACTTTATTTTTTCATGTTCGCTTCTCACTTAATACCGTAGACACTCGTAGAAGGCAGTTGCATGTTGTCTATCCCAGTAGTTTTAAGATTCATACGTCGATTTTTCGAGTAGTGGAATCGCTTCGGTTTGCTGTTGTTAATCGTTCACGTAGACCTAGCCCGCTAATACACTTCTCACACCGATCGCGGTAAATCGATCTTTCCAATTAAGAACTCAACGTGTCTATTGTAATCTTAACAAGTTGGTGTGATCAGTTGACGTGCTATAATTTTTCTGTAAGGTTCAGGGTAGACGGTAGATAGAGTTGTATATTCTTGCGATCGAGAGTCGATTAGTGGCTCCTAAATATTATTTTTTATCGCGAGGGGTTGCACCGATTTCAGTAAAAATGCGATTTGTCTTATCGACAAAAAACATGCTTTTTTGTTACTGCCATCTATGTATTCGCCTTAATGAAAAAAATAATCTTTTACTGTGGAATTACGATATTGATCGACTCTTTTCGCATTTCGATAGCAAAACATATCACAGATTGATCGAGCCGGCAATTATCTTTTGACTATTCTTTTTTTTATAAACAACATTTCAGTTTTGGAACGTCCCACGTCGCAAATGTCATATCTGGAGCATTTTCTGAAGGAAACAGCAAGTAGTACACGTCACGGAAGTGTTGACAGTGTGGAGGGTGACATCGAGGACAACCGGGCTCCAAGCATCGCGAGTAGTAAGAGTAATCTCTCTGAACTAAGTATTGTGAGTATTTATTACTGCTTTTTTAAACTAAAAATACATAATAATCGTCGGCTTTGGAAAATGTCTAAATGTCTCTGTGGATTTGATAATTAATTGAGAACTATTCCGTATTATTTAGGATCTAACGGATTTGATCATTAATTGAGAACTATTCCGTATTATTCAGGATCCAACGTCGCCACTGTCACACGAGCTATTGAACAAATCGTCCGCCTCGCATGGACAAGCGAGTATACAGCCGAAGCCAAAGTCGCATCAGTTTCTCGTGCGAACCTTCTCAGCCCCGACCAAGTGCAATCACTGCACTTCGTTGATGGTTGGCCTCACGAGGCAGGGCGTCGTTTGCGAGGTTTGCGGCTTCGCGTGTCACATGCCCTGCTGCGATAAGGTACCTGCGATGTGTCCCGTTCCCCATGACAAAAGTGAGTCACACCGTCAATCGCTTTTCATTAAAAATCACCTTCGTCGCGATGGACTCTCGTTATCATCGATTCTTATTTTTTTCGTGTAGCGAAACGACCGTTGGGTATCGACCCGACGAGAGGAATCGGCACGGCGTACGAGGGTTACGTTAAAGTGCCGAAAATGGGCGGTGTGAAGAAAGGCTGGGTGCGGCAATTCGTCGTCGTTTGCGACTTCAAACTCTTTTTGTACGATATATCACCCGATCGTAACGCACTGCCCTCGGTTTACGTCTCACAAGTGCTGGACATGCGGGACGAGGAATTCAGTGTCAGTTGCGTGCGCGACTCCGACGTCATACACGCCACGAAGAAGGACATTCCATGTATATTTAGGGTGAGTTAGTGATTTTTCGAAATTTTAGCCGAAAAACTCTCTTTTAAAAAGTTCATGAGTAACGGAAAGCATTGTTAGCAAACTATTAGAGCTGTGATTGGTTGCCAGGAAAGTCCGTGATAAACAAAATCAGTTTGTCAAATTTAAAAAATTTGATAAGAGGACAGGCGGCGCACCACCCGTAACCTTTTAAAACTTTATAAGAGCGCAGCAGCGCAAAATTGATTAACCTATTATAGGTGATATTTTGAAATAAAAGTTTCCGTGGTTGGTTTTGGCGATTTTCGGTCCGGGGCCGGATCTATGATTACTGACAAAAAAATCTCGCAAAAAAAAAAATTTTTTTTTAAATCGAGTAAAAAGTTTTGGTAACCAGTGTTTTCGGGGGTAGAAAATATGACTTGAGAACGATGGTATGGGTTACAAGTCGCTATTTTCAAAAGAAAAAAATTGGGGTCGATTTTGGCGAAAAGTTTTCCAGGCACGCGCGCCAGCGCGTGTGATAGCCTAGTGAAGTAAAAACTTCTATTAAACAACATTAAAAAATGATATGTATTAAATTTTTGTTACAGATTACAACCTCACTGCTCGAGCCACCAGGGTTGCGAAATCATACGCTGATGCTCGCTGACACGGAAAGTGAGAAAACTAAATGGGTCGTAGCTCTCAATGAACTTCATCGAATCTTGAAGCGGAACAATCTACCAAACACAACGGTACGTAGCTAAAAATATATCAAATGAATCTCTCATCTTTCGTACCTAGTAGATTTCATAGGAAAAAAAATATATGAGAATTCGGTCTATTCAATTTGCGAAATCTCATAACGGTAGCGCACCAATAAAATTGCAATCGTTTTTTCTATTATCTATTTCTAATTATAATTGCGAAGTTAAATTTCGCTGTTCCGCAGATTTTCCGAGCGAAGGAATTGCTAGACAACACATTAGCGATTATAAAGAACGTGATGTCAGGAGCGATCATAGATCCCGATCGTCTAGTCATTGGCACCGAGGAGGGACTTTTCTGTTTAGATTTAGATCGCAGCGGTGAGTATTTTTCACGACTAAATACTTTACACTTCCCGGTGTCTTGACGAACAATTTTTTGCATTTCTCGTTTATATTCTGTCCAGAAATTGCAAAAGTCGGTGAGGGCAAAAAGATATATCTCCTCGAGTACATTACGGAGGAACAATTGATCGTGGTGCTAAGCGGTAAACAGCGTCACGTGCGACTGGTGCCGGTTCGCGCGTTGGACGGCGACGAGGTCGAGTGGATCAAAGTCGCCGAGACGAAAGGCTGCATAACCCTCACGACCGGAGTCGTGCGACGCAATCCTCTCATGTACTGTTTGTGCGTCGCTATTAAAAAACAGGTAAAAGCCAACGAATTCTGTACAAATACCGATGTAATTTCGACCAATCGTTGCTGCAACACAAACAATTTTTGTTGTTGTTGAACTAGAATGCGTCACATGTAATGATATACGAAGTAACGCGAACGAAGACACGGCACAAACGAATCCAAGAGCTGATGTTACCATGCCACGCACAAACGCTACAAGTTCTGTCGGAAGGTCGTCTCTGCGTGGGATATCCTTCGGGTTTCTCGATCTACAGTATTTTAGGCGATCATCACCCGATATGTAAGCCTACCGTTTTATTTTTATTAACTAAATTTAAAAAGAAACATTCCATTTTCCCTCGTTGAAAGTCTGCTGATTGTCCGTTCACTTGTTGTCCTCCTGCAGCGTTGGTCCATCAGGAAAACACTTTGCTGGGATTCCTGACGTACAGTGCCGTGGACGCTTTGCGTTGCATAGAATTGCCTCGGGGCGAATTCTTGTTGGTATTTCACACGCTGGCGGTTTACGTCGACAGCCAGGGAAGAAAGAGTCGGGACCGCGAGATCATGTATCCCGCCGTTCCCACTGCAGTCAGTAAGTCTATGTTCGATGCTTTTGCTTTCTCACGCGAAAACATCTATTTTAGTGTCGCCATTTTTATGTAATATGTTTTTTAAATAACACATTTGGTAACAAATTAAAGAGACTGATTTTTAAATTACTCTACAGGCTATTGCGAGAGCTATCTACTAGTCTACAGCGAAACCCACGTCGACGTGTTCGACTGCACGACCGGTGATTGGTTGCAAACTCTGAACGTGAAGAAAGCCAGGCCGCTCAATACCTCGGGGTCCCTCACCACGTGCATGATCAACGATATGCCCCACGTTATTTATCTCAGCAACGTGCGCCAACGTGAGTTCAAAAGAACGAGTTCATCGACCCCTTAGCGCAAATGTCGCTCGAATTTTCACCCTGGAAAATGATTTACAGGCGAATTACTTAATCTGTCGCCGTTGGACGCGAGCGGAAGACAAATGACGAGGCCCAGGAGACGATTTTCGTTGCGCGAGGGTAACCGGGGCGCTCGGCCGACGGACAGACGATCCAAAATGATATCCGCGCCGACGAACTTCAATCACATCAGTCACATGGGCCCGGGCAATGGAATACAGGTATCGCCTTGAATCCAATTTCCCGTTCCTCTCATGCATCGACAAATAAACCAGTTACTCGATGACAAAACTCAATTTTCAGGTTCAACGACTTCTAGACCTACCGACAACATTAGAAACAGCGGACCAACAACAGTATTCCGGTCACCACAGTGGCGCGCATTTACACAGCAACCCACAGCAACGAGTAAGTACATTTTCCGAGAAAAAATAAAGACTCCATTGCATATTTGAGCTAATCGACATTTATACCGTATTTCTTGCTTCAGTTTTACGGTTCCGCACTTCAAGCACCAAGTAAGCCTGCGCCACTACCACCGAGGCATCCTCCTTCGGATACCCGGCGTCTCAGTTCACACATGACGCGGAATTCCGGATATTCGCCGCAAAATGGTACGCCAAACGTTTGCCAAACGTCAATCGACTCACGTTTAATTACTAAACTGACGAACGTTGATTATTACATGCAGGGTTACAAATCCTTAATTTTTATAGAAATAACATTGATGGTACAATTGGCTTTCTAATTATGTTTTTACAATAATATACTCGTAATGATTATAATATGATGTGAAAACTTTTAAATAGAGGTCAGAAATATTTATTTCCCTTCAATTAACTTCATGGTCATTTTATTGAAAAAATGGAGAAATGGAGCTGTTAATGCATTGCGAAAATAATGGAGGTCTGTGCTTGTCCATTTTCCTCACAGTTTCTCCCAAAATTTAATTAAAAATTAGGTTTTTCGTACGGCTATTAAAAAATTGACACCTCCGACAAGTGAGCAGAGAAAAGTCTCAAAATTATAATTTTGGCAAATAATTAGCACATAATGAGCACTTTACTTGGATATATCGTGAATCCATTTTTGAGCCTTTCCTCTGCTCACTTGACGGAGGTAAAATGTACACATAATTTTATAATCAATACAGGTTATCATTATAAAATCGTAACTAGTAAATAAACTGTTGTGTTAACTTAAAATCTTTAAGTAATGAGTACTTAGAATACTGGTTACGTGAATAAATTTGTGCGAGCGAGTGTGTAATTTTTGGAACACATTGTTGACGAAGGTTCCACATCCTCGAGAAGAGGGCCAGCGCCACCGAGACCTACGGCCACACCGCCCTCATTACCACGCACCCCTGTGGACCAAGTTGACTCGGAGTCGTTGCACATGCGATCGCACACTCCGCTATCGCTCGGCAGCATCGCATCCCTACAAGATAAGGTTGGTGGACGAAGCACGAAGCAGCCGTCGAACCGTTCGTTCCGCGATCGATGAATTTTCGTGTGGCATTGAAAAACCGATATATTTTCAGCAGGAACACGCGTCTGGTGGAAGTCCACGTCATTCAATAGCCTCGAATAATAGTTCAAACCCATCTACACCACCCAGTCCAGCGCACGATCACGGCTCGTCGTCCTACGACTCATAAACGACGCCGTAGAACGCGAAAGCAACGCCCTTCTACGCATTCAAGATTAAGCGACGCAAGACTGGCAGCCGGGAAAACAAAAACACCCGTTACATCGTAACCAGGTATGACAAATACGTGGGCGCCAATTTTTATTTTTTATTTAATTTGACCAAATATATCTATGGCTCCGATTAGGACGAAAGAAAGAAAGAAAGAAAGAAAGAAAGAAAGAAAACAGAGGAAGCAGTCGGCGACGATGCGCAAATTGTTGCGCAGTCTCTCGACGAGAATATCGTCGTAATATATTTCGGAACGAAATCCGTAGGCGTAAATACAACAGTGAAGAGTGCGAAATACCTTTTATTACCAAATGAGGAAGACAGAGTGAGGATCTTACTGGCGAAATATTCGTGACAGTACGATGCAAGGAGCGAGTATCCTAAGAATTTAGTGTTGTTTATATGTAATCCACTAATTTCGCTGGCGGCTTCATTGGCCAAAGTCTTTTTTAATTTATTTTCTACGCCCTCCCCCCTACGCCCGCCCCCTCCCCCTGACCCGACGAGGATACACAATGCTTAGAGTATAGTCGTTTCGAGTATTTCTTTTCCCTTTTTTTTACCACACGATCCTTGCTTTACATGCAAACGACGAACAATCGCGCGTAATCAGTGTTTCACGAATGAATCACGGCCTTTTATACGAGGTTTATATTCAGGAGATATTGTCTTTATATAGGTACTAAAAGTGAATGATTTCTTTTTTACAAACATTCGAAGCAATTGGATGCCGATGTCGTCGCGAATGAAGCAAAGAATGTGTTCTTAAGACGGAGAAAAAAGACGGGCGATTAACCCTAGAACGGTGTACATGGTACCCAAAACAAACCGGAATTTTACGGCTTTTAAGAAAATATGTGTACCGTTCTAGGGTTTATGTATGAGAGGCTGGACTGCTTAAATATTTTCATGCACTCTTCTTCGAATGCAGCTTATTCAAGCTGTATTCGTTCGATCGATTTTCATCATACCTTATTTGTTGAAAAGAAACCTACGAGTTCACTGGTATGAATTCGTCGTAATATTTTTCGTAATATAGTTGACGGAATAATTCAACGAAATCTTCTGGAAACTCATTTTTTTTGTCAAATCCTGTATCAATACTGACGCGATAATGTCAGGAAAACATACCTTAAGCATGATTACCGTTCACTAAGCCTCGCTACAACATTGCTGCTAATCTTTTTTTCACTGTTTTAAGCTCACCTGCGTTCGATTCGTCGCATATCAGTATCCATTAGCTTCAGAAAACGTGGCTAAAGGTTTTCGTTGAAATATCGTATACATGCGAATTGAATCGAAAACGTGATTGTACATAATTGATACGTTTAAGATTCCAGACAAAATGAAACCGGTATTGGACTTTCGTTGTTACCTTTTTTTTACTCATGTTTTTCACGTGCATTGCATCCTCCCTTGGCGTACGAAACCTTTCAATTCTATAGTAACACCGGGGATGTACCGAAGGTTTCGTTGTGCCGCGCAGGGCTCTCATTATCCCACAAAATCATAAATCTCAGTCAAATTATTCTAGCAATAAAATAAATTTTTAAAAAATTACTTAAAAAAGGAAAACGAAACAACAAAGTGAAGAAGAAATTACACGACTTAAATCTCTGTCTTACCTACTTCTTGAGAGCCTAGGTACAAATAAGTTTTAAGTGCGGAATTTTTTTAATGAATTGAAGTGAATATATATTTAATCATTGTTAGAAGAGTATCGTAATAAATTTAATGAAGATAAAAATTCATTGAATGCCTTATGATTAAAAGAAGGAAAAAGAACAAGAAAAAAATAATATACTTTATATTTATCGGGTCGTGAATGCGAATAACGAGGATTAATTACTACCATCGTCGTGTGATGAATATTGATAGAGAACTAAGGGTAACGATTTATCCATTGGCATTTTTTTCACGATCACGAAGTGGTGAATAAAAAAGAAAGAAAAAAAAATAGAAACACCGCCGACGCAATGCTGAAACATAAAAGTCAATATATACGATCCCCCTAATGGTCTTGGGAATTAGTGCCGAACGTGATTTTTCTCACGACATTTATTAAGACCGTTGTTCGTTTAGGATTACCGAGTTAGGTACGATATTCCAGAATTTATAAAGAAAAAAAAGTAAAATAAAAAAGCCAACGTTTCTTTTCTACGTGCCTTTTTTTAATCATGATTTCAACGTTTGTACTAGAGTCTCGTGACGTTTCCCGTTTTTACCGTGATAATCGTTGTCTCGTTAGTCGGACACTCCGTATTTTTGGGTTCGTATTTTTTTTATCTCAAGTTTTATCGCAAAACTGAGTCATGTGTTTTTACCAATCATCCTCCGCGTCTCTACATCGAATCCATTGTAACTCATTCGTAATATTCGCTTGAGGAAAGCAGTTTCTACTCATGGACTAGGCCCCGACGAAATATACATTTGAATAATCCTGTTGTTACACAAAACGTAGATGATCAGGGTCAAATGATCGATGAGGAAGAAACGTATCGACTATTGGCTTCCACTCGAATAGTCACTAACGTACGTGTCTTTCCATAACGCTAGAGTACAATTAAATAAATAACGTCTTGGCCTATGCAATGGACACGAATAATCGAATACACTCGAGATAGCACGAGGGGTCGCCGAGGCATTGTTGAATTTAATGAACACACTTGCTAAACGCTGCGATCTAGCGCTATTGTTATTAAGTAAGTGCGAGTAGTCGTAGATTCGAATAATCCACGCCTTATCGAATACGAATAATTCGATAATTAAAAATTTAAATGAATACAGATTGAATTTATCTGAGTAATTCGCGTTGAAAATTATTCGACCAACAATATTTCGATACATTCGAGTTATCACAACAACAAAAAAAGAAATGGTCGCACCGAATTCAATTTGCTCTTTCGTGATTGTCCATAAAGACAATGTCAAACTTGTTGAACGTAGCGACTCGACGCGCAGCGTTAAGCAAGTTTAACTCGATCGACGCGTCGTTGACCTCCGAATATCCCTGCGTTGAATTCCCGGCGACACCGCAACGAGCGTGTCAATCGCGCCGTCGAAAATAAATGTATCTTCGTTCACGCTGCATTTCAGAACAAGTTAAGTACTTCCGCGACTGATGGTTCCGTGCCGATGCATAATTTTGTGAGTTCGGTGAATAAGGATGCTGCAGCGGTACATCCTGCTCGTGGCAATTCTATAATTAGAATCTGAAAAACAATTTAACGCAGAGAGAATCGATCCTTCGCCATGAATGATCTATAAACTGGTTCTTTAATTGAAAATTATTTTAAAAATATTCAACTCAATCTCTAGCATTAACGATAAATTTACAAAAAATCATGCGATTTTGAGAATAATCTAAGGGAATTCGGTTAAAACATTCTCCCTGAAATTATATATAAATTCCTACAGTCTTTGTACATTATTTCGTGGCTGCTATATTTGGCAAACTGTTGCCATATTTAATGTCCCCCCAGAATGTACCGCTGCAGTCTCGAGCAGCTCGATGGCTGCGCAAGTGTACAATAAATTGTACGCAACTCGTTCGAACAGACACACGTTGCGTTGATAGAATTATAAATTAATCAGCGCCCCTTGTAAAGCATAATAAATAACTGAATACCATCGGATTTACCACTCCTGTATCGAAGATATAGAAGAAGAAAAAAAAAGAAGCCGTTAATAGATCAAATATGTTAATGTTATTATATGAAAATGTAATGCTACATATATCGCTACCCCCCATTAACACTGTATAGTGAGCTAAAGTTGAGAAAGAAAAGATAAACGAAAGCAAAGAAACACTCACATTCATTCGAAGCGTTTTGGTAATGAATCCAGTGTGTGAATTATCGCTGGCTAAACTTCATCCGAGATCGGCGAGTTTCAACAATATTATTATACTAATCGCGTAAACTCTTTTGTTTCGCTTAAAGGACTGATTTTTTAGTCAGCGATAGATGAGGATACATCGCCAGCAAAGTTTTATGTACTTATAGATCATTTCGATGAGAAATTCCGTGGTCGTCGTCAGTGACAAATATGAATTCACAAAATCAAAATCGATACACGAAAAAAATGAAAATAGTCAAGCTGGTATAGTTACGAACGTTTCACACACACATACATGCGAAATTTCTTTTCAAGTATATCGACAATTTTTGTTTATTTCTATCAAACGCCCATCAGTCCAACGACTCCGAAACATCTGATAAGTGATATGAAATCTTTCTACAGAAACATATCGAAAATTTGATACTTCCAAGCGACAGCTAAAAAATAAAGATACATTTTTAACGACTGCAGACATCGGAGAAATTACTTCATAAGAAAAAGAAAAGACAAAAAAAGAATCAACTACTCCAAAAGTTCATTGAACCAATTCAAGCCCTAATGGAATCAAAGTTTCGGTTGGAAATGTGTGTGTGTGTGTGATGCATTCTTAATTGAAGGATGTGGGGGCAGCCCCCCTCCACCCGTTCCACCACTCCACCCGTTAAAGCCCCATTCCTTTTATTTCAAACGAACACATTACTGTCACAAATCAACGATTCGATTTTACACCATTTCATAATTTGTTTATAATTGTGTAAATAATTGTACTACCGACGTGCTCGGAGATGTCCCCCTAATCGCTTGCAATATATCGATATCGCAGGCTTGCCGGGTTTTTATTTACCTTATTACAGATATCCGCAATTATTCAAGTCTGGCAAGTGCATAATATTATTATTATTATTATTATTATATGAGAAATTATTCTTTGTAACTGAATGTAAAGATTATTCTAATTTTTAATCGTATTTTAACCATAAGAAATCGCAAAATTTCTATACTACGGCGTCTTGTAGCATAACATTTAAAGATATACTTATTATAATTGAGAATAAAGAAACAAACGAAGTATTCCCAGATCCAAATTACGTTTAACGTAACGTAGTACGTTAATAAGCATTTTCTTTGGTTCTACTGGTACGTTCTCGCCAGTGTAATATACTAATAAAAATTAAAAACAAAAAAGCGTTAATCTGGTCCATTTAATCGAGCATTTGAGATTTAGCAAAAGCATATTAGTTTAGCAAACTGTCGAATAAACTTATTTATGACTTCTGTGCATTGTTTTTAAAGTATTTATTGATCCGAGACTATAAATAACAAACAAGAGAAAAAATCTATCTGATCGACATATTGTATTTAGTTTGTAAGTTGTGTAACTATAGATTTTGTAGTATTTATATGATTTCCTCTTGATTTCTTTCTCTCTCTCTCTCTACCTTATATACTTATCTCTCCCCTTCGTTGACGAAACAACGACGTTCTCGTAGTGTAAACAAGATGAAAATGAAATAACCGAATACGAATTTTTTATTATGTTCATTAGTTAGTTACATAATTTAATATGCAGCACAGACAAATTATATCTTAGAACACACGAAATTTGTAACTTATTTTCTCCCTCCCCAAATGAGTTACAAGTACGTTAGTAAAGAGGCTTCGCTACAAGGAAAGTTTTGTTTGGATTGCATTCAGTCACAGACGACAAACACTCGGTCTTAATTTTTTTTTATTGCTATCTCCTTTTCAGGAATAGATACATATACAATTGTAACAAATTACTTTCACGTACCTATTAATTGCTATACATATATATATATAATTATATATATATACGTATACATATATATATATAATTATATATATATACGTATACATATTTTTTATCAATTATTTAGTTCGTTTATGTTAACAGGGATCGCAGAACTTATCAAGTAACGAATAATACATTTGCCGAAAGATCTCATCTCACAGATCTCTCCACTATGGTGCGACTTCCGTTAGGATTAGCTGCTGACTTAGCTTGCTCTTTAAATAGCTATTGTCGACGACATAATACTCCTATTACGAGTTGTGGCAGTCTTCGTTCTTCCATTTACACACGTAAGAACGCAAAAGATTAAACTTGATCTTAGGCGTCATGAATTATTAATTAACGTTTTCACTCGACGATTGAGTCAGAATAACATTTTTTTTTCTTCTTAATCTCTATTTTCTTCGCCACATTGAGAGTCTATCACACACATTCCTGACCAAAGGTATCATTGGGTTCTATTTCGCGTACCCACCAGCCCGACAAGAACATTGATTTCCAACAACGATGATGAAAAATAAATACTTATAATTTAATTTATTATTAATCATTTGTTTAGCATTATTATAAAAAATGCAAACATATGTTTTCATTACGAAAGAAACTTTTGGCCGGGAATGTGCAGTGCACCCTCACACACGCTGTCGTGAAACGAGTATTTATTAGAGATATCTATACAAATATATTTTAAAAGACAGAAATTAGTCGCTAATTCTTCTCCGGTTATGTTGATTCAAATTTACATGGAATTTTACGTACCTAATTGAGAAAAGGTTTCGAGCATCAATAGTTCTCCGTGTGCGCGTGTCGTGCCAGCAAATTCGATAATCAAAGTTGATTGAATTGTTCGCTCGTCGAGCGTTCTCACTGTGCGCACAGGACTGAATACCTTATGTAATAATCACATTCGCATTATCCATTGGACAGAAGATTTCGACAATCCCAACGTAAAGATTAAAAGATTTATACTTACTAATTGTGAGGATAACGATGTTGTTTATTTTGTAAATAAATTATGTTTTATTCGCATTACTTTTTAAAACGTGTTCTTTGTAAACAGTACAAGGTGCTTGAAATAGGGAGTCAAGTTAATCGGTATGTGGGTTTCATATAAATCCTGTATTCTAGATAAATGAAATCAAAACGAGACAAAGTATTATCAATAATAATTATTGATTATTATTCTACGATAAAAAAATTATGATACGTTAAATAAATTAACAGCAAAAATGTGCTCCGTTCGTTACTTTAAAATACGATTTTTTGCATTCTCTCACATGAAGTTCTAATGAAATTCTTAACATTTTCATAATAAATAAATATTCCACGATTGATTTATATTTTCATTCTGATTTGAGAGAATCCGGTACTGTGGGGGCTGGCGAATTCGATGTCAGTAAATAGGTAAGTTCTAGATTTTTTCCACTTTAGGCGGCTGCAGCCATAATTGGCGGGACTGACTCGAGCTAATCTTGCGAGAGACGCAATGCCTGCATGGAGGGCAAGGGGTATGTAAATAAAAAATAAAAAATACTGTGATTTGGGGATTTCTTTATTAAGCGCATAGGATTCGTGATAACATTTCTTTTGGGGGGAAAAAAAGGTTAAAAAATTGCAATCGGTGCAAGAGAAAATAGTTTTAGAGTTAAGTAATAAAAAAATGGTTTACTTGCAAAATATTTTTTATGTATCGATGCTTAAAGAATAAATAAATGAGTGATAAATCAATCACGAGATAAATAAAGAAAATGTGCGTATTTTTAGAGTAACGAGAGGTAGCCATTTCTGATTAGCCGCAGACAGCAGCGGCATCACGTGTCTATTGGATCATGTTAAATCCCTCGATTTTCTCGTAATTAGTCGGCTACGTGGCGGCTGTAATTGACTGTATAGTGCGATCTTCTAAAGTACATCGTAAAAAAATACCGTAGCGTAGAAATGCAGAGAAAAAAAGAAAAGTTTCACCGGTGCCTCGCGTTAATACCAAACGAAACAATCACGTACCATTCAATCACTCAATATTATATCTTCAATTTGACTAGGATTTCTTTTTCAACAAGTAACGTCATAAATTCGACGGGGTAAAGATTTCTTTTGTAATTCTTTATATAGAATAGATAGGTGACGTAATGCGGGTCACTTTCATTCAAGGATGTATGGCCCGCATAATGCAGATTTTTTGTTGGGGCCGCATCTTACTTGCGGCGATTAAAGTTAACAATTTTTCGTTATCACGATGGGATACAACTTCAGTAACGGAATTGTTATTATTTTGGACGCATTATTCGACACACGTAACACAAGTTAGCAGATCGACAAATAAATTGAAAATCAAAACTCAGGTAAGCGACTGAAATGTGCCAGGCCGAAACGGTAAGACTGCGAATTTGTATTTTAAAAAGTTTAAAAACTTGGCTCGGTTTATCAGATTTCAATTCTTTTTACTTGAATAGTCTTGACTTTACGGCGGTGGAACAAAAATCGCAAAAACCGCATCCGCCCGCAGGAATTTCCAAAATTATTTTCACGAAAACAGCGCGAAAAGCGGATGAAATACAATTTGTGGTTCATTCAATAATTTATTTGGCACATTGGGCTATACATCCTTAAGACTCGAAGACCGGCCTTTCGTGAGACGAAGACAGTGGCATAGTGAATGCTGCCCGAGGTTTCGAGATAAGCATTTCACACGCCGTACAAATGAGTCGCCAGGTGTGCGTCAACGTCTATCGGCGATGCCATTATCGCCGACGCTGCGGCAGTGCCGCGTTAGACGTTGAACCATTATACGAAAACAAGCGGGTGGAGCTATCGCGTGCAAACGATAAAGTATAAAAGAAAGAAAAGAGTGAGTCGACGGTTGAATACATCGTCGTTTCTGTCGTCGACATTAAATGCACTTATTGACCACGACAGAAAGATGCATCACTTAATTGTTACCTGACGCGGTTTGTCATGGACGTGTTGGATGAGTTTTACATATTTATTTATTTACTTATTTATTTATTTATTTATTTACTTATCGTAACTACTTATACTGCCGGAATCTCGAATTTTTCTCCGCCGTAAATCGAAGCACTGCAACGGAATAACTCTTTTTCTCACTCTCTATCTCTCTCGGGGTTGTTGATAAACTAGCAGCGGGTGTAAACTGCGAATTTGTGGGAGCATTAACGCGGGGCTTCGCCCGATGTCGATACCCCTCAAATCGGATACCGCCGACGAGTTTTTTCTTTCAGTCTCCTTGCGGCTTTGATTCATAGGCAATACAGTCGACCGAGAGCGACAAATATGGAGCTCGTAATTAGTACTTGGAGCAGGAACAGGCAAAGTGTAAAAACTTTGCCTGCTGTCGCTCCGAAGTGGAGTTCATTCCTCGCATTTCGAGCCCTTCCATATTTGTCGATCTTTCGTTTATGTTACTCATTAATCCACTATTAAACTTCGTCTGTATGTCCAACAAAGTATTTTTTTTTCTTCTCATTTTTCAATCTCTTACATAGGTAGACACTGTCTAATGTTGCTGAGACAGTGTTACAAGGAAGGCATTTTATCTCGTTTCTTTTTCTTCTATATAATAACCATGAAATCTGCTCTCAAACGTCTGCTTGAACTCCCGAACCTCGGGACATTTTTTTCAGTTGAGTTTTTTGTTTCTTCTTTTTTTTCTCTCTCTCACGATTACACGTCTATATGCATATCTCATGACCTCAGAGACGCGATTATTATTATTTTGTCTTTTTCCGAATAGTGTAACGCGTCATATTAAACTTTGTTAATTCGCCGATCGATTTTTTATGTTATCCCTAAAAAGTATGACTTCTACGGCATTTTAAAATGTTGCTCTCGCCGCCATCGCTATTGGCTAAATGTTACAAGGACGTGTCCGAGGGCGGTGTACTCTCTTGATGACTTACGTGGCTGAGGGAATGCTGAAGGGCGTCGGGCGTCAGCCACTCTTTGGGCAGGCAGCGTTGGAGAAATGGCACGCAGGAACTAAAGTACGCCAGACGATTAACCCAGCCGGGAATTTCCTGACCGCACAGTATCTGCAACGACCAATCCTTCAGTATCTTCATTCTCGACATGTGTTTTTTTCCCTTCCCCGAATATTAAGATGCGCCGTACCTGTGTCAGTTGGCTGCTAAAGTGGTTGCAATTTTTGTTCATAAGGTGGTACCGATCCCCTCGAAAATCTTTGCCTAGTTCGCTCACGATTCTCGCGACGTCCTCTTCGGTAAAATCCGTGTATCCAATGTGCACGGATTGTCTGAAATCACAACATTCAAGGATCCTCGTAAATTTCATCGCGTAACCCCGAACACGACTCGGACGATTTTTTAATCGTAAAAAAGACGAGCTTTCTCAAAATGATTTTTACCTAAATCTGAACTGTTCCCCGAGTTCGTCTGTGTCTCTGGGTGCAATTTCAAAGATGCCGGAGATTGGAAGTGTATGGCCTCCGTAGGCATATTCTGGACAAGGAAAAGCATTTTATGAATTATCAAAAAAATAATGAAATACACTTTTGTTTGAAAGACACAGAAATTCAATGACCCGTAAAAAATATGCAGATGTATCTGTCACCCCATTTAGGATTGTTATACATTTGTGCCGTACATACCTACTCCATATATCTCGACACCCGAATGGAAGACCCCTAATCCAATGGGTGTTGTATATTCGTTAATCCAATACTGCAACAACAAACGTAATTTTTTTGAGTAAACAGCAATTTGGATGTTCTGTAAAAAGATCACCGATTGTCTTACCATATCGTAAACATTGAGGACAATGGGCTCCCGCGCCATCTTTGGGATAAGTTCTTCGCTATCTTGAGGATAACCCAGACAGCTGGGAAACGAGAGATTACAGCCAAGACCTGACGAAAACATCACAGAGATACTTCTACCTGAAGGGACGATGCAGCGCTATCTACGTTCCAGAGCACCTAATAAGCAAATACATTTTCTAATTACTTTGCCAACCGTTAAACGCATCGAGCTGTAATGGCCTACCGATAAGCTTAACTTGCACGACCTTGCAATCCACTGATATGTAATTGAACTAACTATAATTAGTTTAATTACACATGGATAACGTTAAAACCATACGAGTTTAGAAGTTAATACAGAGAGGAACAACGGGGAATCAATTGATTTCAACTCTGATGTCCCATGTACATTTTTTTCTTCCCCCTACCATTTTCAATAACACGCTACTTCAATTCCTATGCCTAAGACACAAGTGGATTTGGACATATTACAATACTTGTCGTAGCAGAGTATCCTACGGCTCTGATAATCTCAAAAAAAAAAGTTGTTGCTATTTCTGTACGACAGAAGCAAAACTTGCCGAAGTTTCTACGGCTCCACTAAATCTTGGTACGACCAACAAGAGAAGATAATCTTTCTGTCCAAATGGAGCAAAACTCTCGAGTAGTCACTCCCTGAATCTTATGCTTGTCTCATCGTAACCCTCCGACCCCTCGATATTTTTATAACATTTCAATGGATGCCACAGTGAAAAAGATGAAAAAGAAAAGAGAAAAAAACTAATCTTAAATTTGTACGATACAAAGGAATGAGCAAACAAAGGACTACGGTCGGAGGCTGCGAAACACATAAAAAATGATAATGACTATCGCCTCGATTACCATAACAATAGCAGTAACCACAATTTACCTCGTTTCTCGTCTCAGCAATGCCGCATTCTATTTATTTGCGAGAAACAACGGTTTTCTTTTTTGCTCTTTTCGTTTTTTCCGACGATGAAGAACGAGCCGATTATCTCGACACGTTGTTTATGCAGCGCGATAAAAGTCAAGCGGAACAAAAGTCTCTCATTACGAGAGTCCCGAAACGCGTGTTCGAGTATTTTTCAATGACAGGATTTCGCGATGTCTAAAAAAGGGAAATAAAGGAAAAGAAAAATAAAGAAATAAAAAGAAAACAAACCAATGACGCCCGTATGGGATTCTCGCGTGGGCTGGATGCGTTTGTGGATGCAGCGATGCGTTCCGACGGTTGTAGCGCACAGACACCTCACTGAGTTGGCCGCGAGGCGAATTGCATACGACACACGCGACTTTTTTTATTTTTTTCTCTCTCCCTCTCACGCTCGCTCTTTCTCACGATTGATACTGATAAACAATCGAGCGCCACGAGAGAATCAGCTCTCGCATGACAGACGCTTCCGGTCCATAATACACGAGCACTCGGTTTTCGTTCACCGTCTCGGCCTGCTGCTGCCGTTGCTTGTGTCGCCAGTGCTGCACATCGACTTTGTTTACTTTTTTCAGCGAGAGTCCGCAGGCTTTACGCAAGATGCTTTATGTATTTTTTTTTGGTTTTGTTGCCTTGTCGACGGTATTATCGCGACTGAAAACGAGAGTCCCCATCACCACTGCCGACTGAATGACTCTGTCTCTCTCGCCCACACGCATTTTACCTTTCTCGCGTCCGAGGTTATAGTTCGTACTATGGATTTGATTTTAGGCTTCAACGTCCCGAGTTGAGCTCGCGCTGACTGGAGGAGGAACGAGGAGCGAGCCAATCCGATGATCGCGCGCTCAGAGTGGTGGAGAAGCCACACGAGAAAGGTCGTGTCTCATTGGCTGCGACGGTTGGGCACGATGATGATGTAAGATACCAGTTGTTGTTGTTGTTTCCACCGGAACCACAAAAATCGGAGTGTGAAACGCGACGGAATTGAACCAATTCCCACACCCGGCCAAAAGCGCGTGTGCGATTGGCTGGCACTTGTCCAAAAAGTACCAGCCAATCGTGTACGCGCTTTTGGTTGGGTATGGTAACTGGTTCGATTCCAATCTCGTTTCACACTCGGTTTAGAACCGATTTCAGGTCCCGGTGGAAACTCGATGCAGCGGAGGTGTCACTGCGTCAGTATATGTCAAAATTACTCAGGTCCCGGTGGAAACTCAGTACGATTGTCACTGATGACTTTTGAAACTGATGAAAATCTAATAAAAGACGGTTACTACGATCCGCACGAGTAAGTCACACTGTCATTTAGACGCGGCGAGCGCTCGCTGAAATAATGTCTCTCGGATGTTGACCATTTTCGCGTCCGATTCGACCGTAATACCCGAGTTAGCGCAGAGCGGAGGTTAGGCGACGGCGTTTATTGCTGCACCGAGAATGTATATATATTTCACTGCAATCTCGACGACTCGAGAAAAAAAAAAAAAAAAAACGAAATGTCACTCATTTTGCCAGCTTTCCATCCAAATGTAGTCTGACATTATCGACGTATTTTTAGTCTTTTTGCCATTTCTTTGAAAGTTGAATGAAAAAAAAAACAATTCAGGATGGTCGAGGACAAGAGCTACGAGATTGGTGCTAGGGTCGAGTGCGACGGATATCGTGGCACTTTGAGGTACATCGGACCGGTGGGTGAGACAAAGGGTGTGTGGTTGGGCGTCGATTGGGACGACCCATCGAGAGGCAAGCACAATGGTACCCATCAAGGAACAGAATACTTCAAAGCACGGTGAGACAATTTAATAAACCTTCAATAAACATCCCACAGTTTTCTTGCAAAATTGGCAACACCAGAGAAAAAATGACAATGATCTAGAACTATAAAAAATTGGTGATTGTAGACCATTATTCTATTTTTTTTCTCCAATAAGTTAATTAATTATTGAATTATTATTAATTAACTTATTGGAGTTTGACATATTATTATTTGGAGTGTGATTTATAAACTAATTTGTTTATTAATTATCGAGAAATTAACATTTGTCAATAATTAATGAGCAAATTAGTTAATGAATATTCTATTCTATTTTGGAAAAAATAAAAAAAGAATACATTTATAAATTTTCCAGACACCCAACGTCCGGATCGTTCATACGCCCCGGTAAATCGAAATTCGGAGTGAGCTGCCCGGAGGCGATAAGAAGCCGCTACGGTTTGATAGACGACGACTTGGCCGGCATCGACCGGGCGAGTTTGACGAGCCTGAAGAAGGAAACGAAGGCGCCTTTCGTCGAGATGGTCGGCTTCTCGAAGGTCAACAGGAAACAGAGCAAGTTCGATCAGTTGCGAACGGTTTTTCTGCGCGAGCAATGCATCTCGAGTGCCGGCGGGCCCGGCGAGCTCGGCGATCTGTGTCCGAATCTCCGCGAGCTCGACGTATCTAGAAATTTGATTAATTCGTGGGCAGTGATAGCGGACATGTGCCGACAGCTTCCCAATCTCGAGAGACTCGACGTGAGGTAAAATCAGTCGAAGGTTTTCGTCTTCGAAACCTCTTTCAAGTTTAACGACTCTCGCGTTTCACTTTCTTCGATTTCTTCACCAGTGAAAACGTGATGCCCGTTGAACAAGACGCGGAGTCGATTGTAAACGACGAGAATTTTCCCAATATTCGTTATCTGACGATGTCAAGAATGGACTACAATTGGAGCAATATTCAGCGATGCACGGTCGTGTTCCCGAGTCTGGAGGAGCTCAACGTGTCGTTCAACCTCGTTAACCGACTGGAAACGCCGTCCGGGGACTCGAATATCAACGGATTAATCAGCCTGACCCTCGAGGGTAATTTGGTATCGAGTTGGGAGGAAGTTATGAAGTTAGGAGCACTTCCGCGGCAAGTTTTTATTATTTATTTATTTGTGTACGCGTTTATTCAAATTTACTGACAATTAAATCATCCATTTTTATAATTATTCGTCTCCTTTGCAGGCTCGAGTACCTGAATCTCAACGGAAACGGGCTGAAAGAGATAAGACTGCCGTGCGACGAGGCAACGGGCAAGACGCACCTCTTCGCCGGTCTCCGGCAGCTGCATCTCTCGCACAACGCGATAGCCGAGGTCGGGCAAGAAATTTTCCGCTGATAATTCGCGCAACGAGAGAGTAACGTGAAAGACGTGGTAAAGCATGCTTTTTTTCTTGCCTTCTGTTGAAAACTTTCAGTGGCGCACGGTGAGCGAACTGGAGAAACTCGCCAGTCTCGAGGACCTGAAGTTTCGCGACAATCCGGTGTTGCGGGGCACGAGCTCCGAGACCGCGAGACAATTGATAATAGCGAAAATCGCGAAATTGAGGTTTCTCAACGGGGTGGAAGTCGACGCCAGCGAGAGAAAAGGCGCCGAGTACGACTATCTCAAGCTCTTCGGGCCGCAGTGGCTCGCGCTCGCGGATACTTCCGACGGCAAAGACCAGACGGAGAGCAGACGAGAATTCGTGGAGAATCATCCGCGCTTTCCTATTCTCGTGAAAAGTACGAGAAATGAAAAAAATTGTAAACCGTAGTCCGGCGTTTATTTACGATGCAACGTCTGACCGTCGCGATTTTTCTTGCAGAACACGGCGGACCGGAAGCCGTTTCTCCGAAGGCAAATGTTTCCATGGTATCGGACGTGATAACCGTGGAGTTTGTAGCGCCGAACGATACGACGCAAACGAAAACGATAACGAGAAAGTTACTAAAAGACATGGACGTGCAAAAAATCACGGGTCTGGCGCAGAGAATATTCCGAACGGGGGGAAAAATTCCGAGCTTGTCGTTCGTACGGAAAGACGTGAGTTTTTTTCGTGAACTTGTGGTTCGCTTGTCTCGCGATTCAACGAATCAGTGACTATTTTTCTCTCGTCTCCTCAGATGTCCAAAGACGAAATTCCACTGGACAAGCCGCTCCAGCAGCTGAGCTACTACTCGATTCAAGACGGCGATCGAGTCCTTGTGCGCTGGTGATGTCGATACGGTTGTGTTTATAGGTCTAATTGCGCATCTCTCTTTTTTTTATAAGCCATTGAGAATTTTCCTTACGAATACTTTTGTTAATAAACGTTTTATAAGTTGACACTCGTCCTCTCTCGTGCGTCTCACCCAACGTTCACAAAAACGCGGATCATCATCACATGTACAAAATATATATATAATATGTATATATTTTACGACGATTCAATTCTGCTGAGCCGTTTGCTCGATCTTACTCTGTTCCTCTTTTTCCAGCTGTTCCCTCGTCAGCAACGAGAGACCCAATTGATCGTCGCGCGAAAACGGTTGCGCCATTTGTCGTAGCCATCGTTTGCTTATCTGAAAAACAGGAAAAACGATCAAAATAAAATGATTCAGGGATAAAATATGCAAGATGAAAACAACCAAACTAACCTGTATCGCCTCCTCCGTCGACAAATTGCACAAATTATCGGTCAGATGCTCCTGTATCCACTTTGGTAATTTGCTTCTTTTGTCAGCCCTGGAGAATCGCTGAAAAAAATAGAAAACGAAGGAAAGAGTTATTTATTTTTCCAAGAATCGTTAAAGAACATTTTTAACTTACTTTATCCGCGAAAACCATTATACCGTAATCGGTTTTACCGCGAATGGCACGACCGACGCACTGAGCCGCGTGTCTCATCGCGTCGAAGGTCAAGAAATCGTTTTCCCGTATCTGCGAAAGAGAAATACGATGAATTACCGATTTTTTCCCTCACAATTCCGACTGGTGGATCGTGCGTATCTCACCTGAAACTGGTCCCGGAGGTATTCCAATCTCGCCTTCAAGATACGCGATTGCGTGTAAACGTAGGGAATGCCGAACATGAGAACCGCTCGACCAAGATGATGATCGAAATCCACGCCCTCCGAGACTTTGCCACGCGCGACGGAAAGCAAAACCGCCCCTCGGCCGTTCTCGCACGCCTTTATGTAATTTATCAGAGCCAAACTCGTCTCCGCGGAGTCCTGAGTCTCGATGAACAGGAGTTTGTGCCGCTGCAGCTGATCCACCACGCCCTGATCGTACCTGCATTTTTTCCCCTTTTAATTCCTTCTTCCTTTGAAAACGCAGCAGAAAAAAAGGGAGCGATTTTTTTTTCTAAAGATTTGAGCTCTAGTAAATAACTTACCATGCGGCAACGACGGATTCCATATACATGTACGAGGTGAAGAAGCAGACGAGACCGTCGGGCACAGCGGCCGCGAATTCGACCAACAGTTGTCCGTAGTTCCTAATGACCGCCACATCGTCCCTCGTCTCGTATTTCGATGATATGGCGACTTGGTCGTTGCCTTTCGCCACGATCTGAGGAAGTTTGCAAAGCGAACTCGTGAAATATCATCAACATTTGGCTCTGTAAAATCGAATAACAATTTTTTTTAAGGAATTATATCGCGAGGACATTGAATTACCATGGGCAGCAGGCACGGCCGGGCGAGCGTCATGGTGAAAGACGACATTATCACCGGATGAAAGTTCAATATCTTCGGATACATATCGAGAGGCGACAGAGTCCCCGAGGTGATAACGACCGACTGAAATCTGTCGAATATCGGTTTCATCGCGATCGACGAGTCGAGGCAACTGAAGTGCAACACGGGGTTATGAACGGTCGGCGTTTTGTCGTCGTAAGGCTCGACGATTATTGTGAATCCGGTGGTGTAGGACGAGACGAGAGTCGCGAGATGCGTGACGTGTATGAGCGGCGAGAAATCCGTCATATCCGTGATCTCCATCGTTCGCAGCAGCGAGGAGAGTCGCTCGGCGCAGAAACGCAGCGGCTTCCGCTCGATGCAAACTTTCGACTGTATGTCGTGAAGAAATATCGCCGGCGACTCCTGGACCACGTGCTGAACGCGCAGACGCGTCTTCAGGTACTCGACGAAGCGCTTGAGAAAGCTGACGAAGTGCTCGGCGTTTCTGATGTTTCCCGGCACGACTTCTGCAAATAAAATCGTCGCAAAAGCTGTGCTTTTCAATTATATTCTTCAAGTTTATTCAGAATTAGCAGGTTAGTGTGGCTCGCGAGCTTGCATAGCTTTCCCGTAACGTATTTGGTTATCAGGCATTGTGAATTTCAATCATGTTTATTAAACAAACTCATGGAATCGTCTCATAAAGTAATCACATTGAAAAATTTTGTTGGAAAATGTTTGTTTGAAATTATTTTTTTTAGATTACTTTTTAGATTTTTTTAACTGTTTTTTTTTCTTCGAAAAAAATTGATTTGAAAATGTTTTGTTGAAAATTTTCGAAAATTTTCTATCGCTTGGAACGCCCGGCGTCGGGACGCTCAACGTCGGATTGGAACAAACAGACAAACAACTTTCGACAAAATATATAACATGCAATTATCGTACCCTCGAGCACTTGATTGGGCAATATCGGATTAGCGAGAATAACGTCGGTCTCGCGAGCGACCTGCGCATCTTTGAGACCCTCGACCAGTCTCTGATATTCTTCCTTCAGTTTGTTGGCGTCGTCGTCTCGCATTCTGCAACAAGTTCATTGAATTTACTGTTAAACCGCAAAAATTAAGCGTCGCAAACATCAGAAAAAAAAAACATACTCGGCAACAGTTTTCTCCAGAAGCTGAATATTCGCTGAGCTCTTGTCCATCGTTCGACGATTAAGTTTCACGCTCATCGCGTCGATGCAAACGTTGTCTGAAACAACGAATATCCAGTGAGAAGGGTTCAACGGTCGAGCGTCGGCTGGCAGCTAAAATCGGCCTGGAGAAACGAACCAATGTTGTGAGCCTCGTCGAAGACGACGACGGAATTTTTCGCGAGTTCCTTGGACACCGTCTCGGCAATTTTCGGATCCAGCAGGTAATGATAACTGTACACAATCACTTGGGCGTGTAGAATCTTGAAGAAAATTGGCAACAATCACGCGTTGTTAGGCGAACGATTTATTCGGCGATTAGGCCGCCGTGTGTGGGATACAAATAATGCAATACGCACCGTGAATCTCGCGAGGAAATACGGACACCAATTTCTATCGCGCCCGTAGTCCTTGAGGTCGTCGATGGAGTAAATTCCGGCGGGCATCACCTGCTCGCGGCCCTCCATGTCGAAACCCTCGTAGAAATTGCAGATAGGCGTTGTTTCGTCGTAATTGTGACGATCGCGCACGTAAGACGCGGTCAACGAGTGACAACGACCATCGACTATTTTTCCCTCCCGTTCTCTGCTGACCTGCGCGGAAAATCGAATTCGCGTTATTTCCGGCCGTTCGTCGATCGTCGACTAAAGTGGAGAAATAATCTGAACCTCGGGATGAATGCACATGTTTTTCCTGGAGCTCAGCACCAGTCCCACGATTTTTGGCTTTGCCTTGTCCTCCTTCTCGTAGTAGTCTATGAGCTTCTTGAGCTCCTCCAGAACCTTCTCGATTTCGGGAACGGTTCTCGAGCAATATATCAACTTTGTGACGTCCAGGGGGTTTTCAAGCATGTAGGCTATGATCAGCGATAAAAGGGTGATGGTTTTTCCTGTGCCCGAAGGCATCTCCAAGAGGCAATGACCCTAAAACAATTTGCTTTGGTTTCATTTCAAATAGATAAATAAGAAAAATATCCTCAACCTTTCATGATCACATTGGGTGAAATTTACCATAGTTATTGAACATGTAATTCTATGATAGTGTGACCATGAAGGGTTAACTGTTCATCCAACAAGAAAAAAAAAATGCTATCAGTGAAAAATAAATATAAAATCTGTCTCAAACAAATTGCTTTGGTTTCATATCAAACAAATAACTAAGAAAAATATCGTTAATTGTGCATCTAGCAAGATAAAAAATGCTTTTAGTGAAAAATAAATGTAATATCCATATTCTCAAAGTTACCTTGGCGTCCAAGCCGCGCTTGAGTTCCAACATGTATGCATATTGCTCCGGATAGATGAAATCGTAGGGAAAATAGACTATCAAGCCGTCTACACTGATCCTGTAACCAAATAATTTGGCAATAGAAAAACCATCCAGTCCACAGAGACTCTTCAAGGTATCGTTCAACGAAAGATACTCACTTCATTTTGGCAAAATGTGATTCAATTCAGCGCAAGAAATTCATCAATCGTCATTGAGTATCAATGATCGCGATGTCGAGCGCTGATTAACCTATCGGTCTGCTGCTCGGCTCGAACGTCGAGAAACGGAAAACACGCGTCTCGATTATTGAAATACATTGGCGGCTATGCGAGTCCACGTGTTTGTCCACTGAGATTCGATCGAAATTGTTGCTTTCGACGAATTAGTCGGCTGTAATCGCGCAAATGCAGGATCGGCGAGTTGTGAATCTTGATGTAAACTGAACAAATCCGGCGCGGAGTGATCGATGGGTCTTTCGACTGCAGAGCAAATATCCTTGTACGATTCACTTTTGCCGGTCACTCCGACTGTAGAAGCGTATTTGTCGTGAGAAAATGAGATCGAAACTACCGGTAAAATACGGCGGTGCGCGCATTTGTGTTTGAAATCGACGCCATGCTCGGTGTAGCACAGAAGCCGACTAACAAGTCTGCTGACGATCGGTCCTCGCGGATGTTCAAAAGTTTCCGAGCATCTTGACGTCGCGCTCGTCGCGGACAGAGGCGATACACGTCCTCCCACGAGAGATCGTTCCGTGCTCAGTCGGTAACGAAAACTGTGATCAATCTTTTAAAGGCTCCCGAGCGAAACTCGATAAAAGCCAAGTCTTACATCAAGCAAAACTACAAGGCGAATGATATACAACCCTTTTTTTATCGAGGCGCGTTCGAAATGTACAAAAATATTGTTTACAGTTTTCGTTACCGACTGAGTATCATGACTTTAAAAGAAAAAAGGGCCTCGTCACTTGAGACGGCTTCCGATTGGTTTATTTCCACATGAAATTCGCGTGAAACCAATCATATGCCTTCTGCTATGTTCTTAAAGAACGACACGCAGGGAAAATGCTTGGAATCTTCGATGTTTTCGATGTCCCGCGAACATATGGAACGCGCGCCTGCGCGTCGGCTCCCAAATGCATGCGGGTTGCCATCACTCACTCGTAAATGTCAGGGAAATATATGGCAACCCGGGGCAGCGTGTTTTTGAAATACGTGCGCATGCGCGGGATACCCGCGACGTTGCCAAATTCTCACCAGATTTAACATGCAAATAGTCGATTGAGCCTCGAGTTAATGAAAAAACGCGTGTATTTCGGGCTCCCGGAATATTAAAAGCCCACCCGGACCGACGGCTGATCAGTTATTGAAGCGGTTCGCGCGATACGGTTTAGTGCCGTGCGGAATACGCGACGAGGAGCTACTGTGTTACGCAGCTCCGCGTGATGCCGTCGAGGAAAATGTGCCGAAATCGCGTCGGGAGACGCCTGTACGACCGCGCGATACTCGCGCCCGGTCGCTACTCGACGAGCCAACGTTTGCTCGCAATATTGTCAACAATTTCCGCGAAATAAATGCATATATGACATTTTTACCCGACACCGTGTAAATCTGGCAACAGGGCAAACCTCTTCCTGTCCCGAGTGCTCAGTCACACTTCCTAGTCAAAACGTATATATTTTTTTCCCCCCCGTCGATCACAAACAAAAATACCTGTATATTATTTGTATATAACGCGTTGTTGTTGTTGCCGTTGCTGCTAACGTCGTGCGTTACGCGCGTTCGCCAGGTTCGCGCCGACTCCCGGTGTGAAAACGGCCGCACGGACGAGCGCGGTGAGTGAGTTACGCGGGCCCTGAGTTCGGGCCCCAAACAAACGCGCGCGACAGGAGCACGACGATTGCGTCGCGTTTCGCACGCCAACGGCGCCCGGGGCGCCGCGAACGAGGCTGATAACCGTCGCCACCGCTATCGACGTCGTCGCCTGGCGCACCAGGATGCAGCAGGACCACAGACGTCGACGTCGGCGGCGGCTCGTCTACGCGTAGCCGAGCGCGTTTCGCGTCCCCGATTACGCGCGACGATGCGATGCGTCCGTCCACGCGACTCCTAGCACATTTCCCCGCGAGATCCGTCATCGTTGGCCTCGCACTTTGCCCGCACGATTTTCGCGTGTAACGCGCGGATCGACGCGAGACCGATCGTCCAATTTGCATACCACCGATATCCATCATCGTTGGACCAACTGCCAGTCGACGACGCATGGGACACCGAGCGACGGCATCGAGGGCAGAAAATGTTTCCTCTCGAAGAGTTCTTTTTCTGGACCCCAAGGTACGTTTTTTCTTGTAGTAACGTTGGATGGACTCTGAAGTTTGTTCTGAAGTTTGAAGTTTGTTGTTGTGTGGACGACTGGACATTCGGGTGATACTTTGCAAGATTTGGAACTTTGATTAAAAAAAATAAACAAATGAAAGTAATCTTTCGGAGTCACATTTGGCATTGAAACCCCTGTGACTGTTGCCCAGATTAAAGTACACAAAAAAAATATCCTTCCTTCACTTCGCTAACGCCTAAAACTAAAAAAAAATGCTTTCCCCAGGTACCAGCACAGTCAGCCGGAGGTCATCCCTCCGATCCCACGGTAGTCCGATGCCATCGCCAGGAGTCCTCACCGAAGTTGATCGCCGCGCGCTCCAAATCGGCGGGATGTCGTCGATCACCAGGATAACCTGACGCGCGAGGATTCGTTCCCCACGCGAAAGAAAAACCGCCCGAGAAATCACGTCCCGCGATCGACGCCGACGACGCGACAGCAACGACAAGACGAAAAAAGCGGCTCATGGTACTTGAGCGATACCGCGCAGGTTCACCTCCCGCGACGACGATGGAGGAGCCAGCGAAGAAGAAGCAGCGCGTGGTGAACGCGAACGACGACGACGACGACGAGGACGCGGCGAGCGTCGCGAGCGTCGTCGGGTCGAGCGACCTCGCGCGACTCCAGGCGAGCCTGCTCGGGCAGTGTCTCTGCGACGTCCCCGAGAGCAGCCTGCGAAAGCCCTTCGCGGCGACGTCCGAGGGCGTGACGACGCCCGACGGCCGTTACCGAGCCTCCGTTCTCTCCGACTGGGAGCCCGATCGGACCCTCGAGTTCATCTCCGCCCTTCAACTGCTCTTCGACCTCGCGGTGAAGCAGAACACCCGGGGCGTCATGTGCAGCCGCGTGGCCGACGTCTGCCTCGCCCTGACGCGCAACGAGCACGGTATAATCGACCAGATAATCGATCTCTCGTGCACGCCCAACAAGTTCGTCTCGTTCGCGGCGAGCCGAGCCCTCGCCTCGTTCTTCATCGTTACCAAGGAAAACACCGAGTCCGCGTGGCTCGAGAGGCTCACGCAGTCTCTCGTCACGACGAATTCGCCGAGCCAGATGCTCTTCACCCTGGACGTCGTGAAGCGCGTCGTCGAGCACAAGGACTGCGGTATTCATCCCCTCGAGGACACGGAGACGTCGGTGCCGCCAGCGAGCTGCAACACGCTGATTATCTCCGATCCCGAGAGTCTCGACTCGACCCCGGTGAAGGCGATGTGCGTCAAAGCCCTCGAGTCCAAGTGGAGCATCCTGGTGGCGAAGTTCGACGCGATACTCGGTTCCTACACGCCCAATCACGAGTCCGCGGTCATCACGTTTCTCGATCTCTGGGAGTCGATAATCTCCGTCAAGGCGAATCTCTCGGTGATCGACACGAAGCTCTTCTACTCGCAGCTCGACAATCTCGTGGTTCTGCTCAACGCGAACGTTCCCGGGGTCATCTGGCGTCACCTGCTGGGCCTCTTCAACGAGGTCCTCTGCTACGGCAGCACCCTCGCCCTCCAGGACGTTCTGCCGGACGAGCCGTGCTCGCTGGCGCATCTCATAGTCCGCGCGGTCAAGGACTGGCGGCTCCTCGACGCTCTGCCCTATCGTCACGGATCCGGGAGATTCGGCGGTGGCAACGGGGACGGCGATCGTCCGCTTCTGCAGAAGATCGCGCTGCTCGTGCTGAAAAGCGTCGCGGTGACCGTGAAGGAGACGAGGAGCGACTCGAGCGACTCGTCGCTCGGCTCCGAGGCCGAGGATCTCGACGCCGATATGGCCGTAATCGAGCGCAGCATACGCGAGGTCTTGCGCCAGTTGGATCAGTGCGTGAAGGCGCTCATGCCGTTTCATCCGGAGATGCCGCTGTCGCAGTGGGTCGTGCAGATGTTTCACGATCAGGACGACTTTCTCATCGAGGGAATGGTCTGCTGTCTCGACGTCGCCGTCGGGCTCTTCTACCGCGGGCCGCCGCAAAACGACCTCGGTCACATGCTCAGCCCGACCCTCACCTTCGTGCAGTTCGTTCGCGCCGTCTCGCACGATCCCGACGTTCTCCTCGATCTCCTCGTCAGCAACGAGACTTGCTTTCTACTCTATCTACTTAGGTTTCTCAAATACGTCAGGCGCAATTGGTCGGAATTCGTGGGGTGCTGCGGGCGCGAATTGGACGACACCATGACGGTACTCATAAGACTGAGACTGGCGATCGACAGATTGGTGTCCAAGGCACTTTTCCCGTATAACATTAATCCGGTATTGAGACTGTTGGAGAAGTGCGAATCGTTCTACGAGGGTAACATCGAAAACTGAGCTTACGTAAACGGCAGTATTATACGTATATACGCGGAATTCGTGCTATATCCGAAGAAAACAATTTTTTTCAATGTTATTATTATTATTAATATTATTGCTAATATTATTATTATGTATTTTTTTCTCTTTTTGTAAGAACATCGCGCGCGTCTCGCGGGAGACGATGACGGTTGAGTTGTTAGATCCTTGCACGTCGTTGGCGCGATTTTTGTATAGTTAACGTAGAGAATGGGGCCACGTGCGGATTCCCCGACTAACGTTCTGACGATTCGTTTCCACGAACGAATAATCAGTGGCAATTTCGCAAGAATTAATCATTATTATTTATATATCGTATTAGTTTTATATATATATTTATATATATATGATAAAAATTGCATCGATGTACGCGACACGTACGATTCTCACGATCCATAGACACAATTTCATCGGGCAGACTTGTCAAATTTTATTGTACTTTAGTTCTTCGCATAGAGCTGGATTCTGCGTGACAAGTAGACGCGGGAAAGAAAAAAGTAATCGGAAAATGAATCAATCACTTTCTTCTCATTTATATATTCACTAATTTATTTATTACGTGTGTGTACAATTGTATGTTCGAACGTTTGATTGAAGAGGCGGCGCAGCTTCTAGGCATTGGTATTGCGTTTTAGGTTTCGGTTTTTTTTTCTCTTCTGTTTGACGAGACACTCGTTTACCGTTATAAAAAAACGACAAATAAAACGAAGAATCGGAATTTCCGTTGGCCGCGCCGCAATCGAACAATTTTCGTTTCTCTGTATATAATCAATATGTAACTTAACGATATCTTAACGTTTAAGCCTAAATTGTATAGGCATACCATTTATAATGCACTATTTTTTAAATATTTTTTACACTTTTGTAACAACACTCTTTTATTGAATATATATATAAATCCTGACCTTGAGGCGAGCGCAAAGCGTCGCCGTCGACGAGTCGAGCTCGTTCCGGGTTAGCTGTGCGTCGGATAAATGGACAAATTTCTACGGAACAGAAGTCAACTGAATTTCGTCACGTCGGGGAGCAATTTCGTCAGCCCAAATGTGGTTTTTCCGATTGATTAGCCCCGCTTAACAGGGTCACACGAGGCCTCGACACTTGCGACAATTTGCACAAGTTTTTCGGCTTCTTAATTTTCTCTCGATGTCGGCCGGATCGCTTCACAGCCGGTTGTTTTATTCGTCAAATCGTTTAACCCGGTTACTGATAAGAATAATTTATTTACACGTAAAAAAAGAAAGGCAAACAAAAGAGGCCCCCGTCGTGTTTGGATCGAGAGCCATTTTTGAATCTTGTTCAGGCTGTTAATTTTTTTCCTCTAAAAATCAGCCAAAAACCATGGTGGTAAAAATTGCTAGGGTCGAAGGACGCGGGCTCTCGATGCCGTAGACGACAGTGGTGAAATTAAATAGGGACCGAAGAGTCGGGAACCCGGGCGCCACGCGCCTGCTGGCTCGTTGACGTTTGATTAATCGGAAGTACAAATACCAGGTGGCTTCTTAATTTTTCACTCCGATCCATATGGTCAAGGCTATGATAGATCGTGCCGACTGGCGCCAGCCCAGATCAAATATCGGCCTACCTTAACTTTAACGCCTGCTTTTGTCGCTTTTCTTTTTTTTCTAACAAACTGTTCAAATACCGAGGTGAAATGACAAATAGAAGCGAAAAATACGTAGGATTAATTCGCTCCGAAACACATGTTACGTCTACTTCCGGTTAAGGTCGCGTGAGGCCGCTTTTTGGGTGCGAGAGAGATGGAACAAACGGTTCTCGCGATGGAGAAACTCGGATACGTTTCACGTTCGCCTTGCAAACGAAAGCAACCCCCGCAGGATATAATTTCTACGCAAGATATACAAATGATATATCTTTTTTGAAAAATTCTGTCATCTTTTTTTTTCCGATATATTTCTTTTTCGTCGGAGGCAGCTGAAAGTAGCAGGACGGAACCGCCCGGGTTGCGGTTCACCATGAAACAGACCATTGAGCGGTGCACCGGGTACGTCGAATATTCAGTCTCATGCGGACGTTAAAGCAAACGACCCAGTTACCGTCCAACACCAAATTCGCGCCAGTTCTGCTTCGTAAAAAAATGGTCACGCATAATTCTGCCGGTCCGTGGATTGAAAAATAACTGGGTCGTTTGCCCTATTTTCTCAAGGTGGCGAGTCATCGATTGCCTTTCGTAATATATATTACATTCGAGAATACAATTAAAGAGAGAAAGAGAGAGAAAAAAAAAACAATAGCAACAAAAAATGGACTTTTGTACATAATTAAGCGCTCATCGAGGAGAACCTTCGTAATTTATCTCATGTACATTGTTGGTACTTCGAATGTACGTGTAAAACATGCGTAAAACGCGCGTCGATTTATTTGAATCTTGGAACTTCAAAGGCCCGAACATTTGCCACAATATGTATATACAGTGACGCGTTCGCGAAAATTAAATCAAAGAACCGTGGCTCTGTTTTCGTATAAAATATAATGTGCACGTGATTCAAGGCTCGTCGCGCAGTGGCGTTTGCATCGCCCGAGGCTGAATGCGAGAAGAAAAAAAAAAGAGGGGGTAAGAAGAGAGTTAAATATAAAACAGAAGAGTGCGACGAGAGTTATGGGTGCGAGATTAGCGCGCTTATTTTCACTACGTGTCGTAATCTTCGTCGATGTTGGCAGTCTGATTGAAATTCGATGTCGGCTGATTGATTGGGCTGCTCGCGCCGCTCGGATTGGTCGTCAAGTTCATTGGATTGACTTCGGTATAAAAGTTCGGTTGACCGACGTGAAACGCCGGTGGCAAAGAGATTTGAAAGTGCGCTACTTGTTGCGGCTGCGGTTGCTGCTGTTGACTCGAGGCCGGCACAACGAGCTGAGCTCCCGTTGCCGTCGTCGCCGCCGCCGCCGCAATTGACTCGTAGACCGCGGTTCCGCTCATCGCTGCCGCTTCCCGGGATCCCGTTGCCGTCGCCGTCGTTGTCATCGTCGTCGTCGTCGCCGCAATTGGCCGCGCGATCTCTCCGATCGACTCGTAGATCGCGTTTCCGCTCATCGCCGCGGCTTCGCCGCAGTCCTTTGAATTTCTACTGGCTCTGCTTGTTCTGCGCGACGAGCCCGACTCTCGGGAAACTCTGGAAAGACAATTTTTCGCTGATTTCAGAATTACGCGTCGTTGATCTCTCTCTCAGACAACTGAGACAACTGCAGCAAGCGAAATGGCCAAATGTCTTCACAATTTTTTCTCCACTATGGTTGATTTTCTATGGATCGATAATAGGGAGACTAACCGTCCATCGGAATGTAAAGTCGGAGGCAAACCAGTGACACTGGGAGCCATATTAACGGCCACAGGAGCCGGTGTCAGTGGTGGCGTAGGCACATCGTCGTCCGGGTAGCCCGACACATCCGGCAGACCTTTCACCAAGTCCTTGAGAAAGTCAAACCTGCTCTCGGAGAGTATGCATTGTTTCCTGAAAGAAGAATCAACAACTTAACAACGGCGCAACAGCGATCGAAGATAAGAAAGTGCGCCTTGATGTTCCAAACTTACATATGCGAGGGACTAAGCGTTTTGGCATTTTTGGCACAGGTTATCTGCATCGTTTTGGTGAGTAACGAATGTACAAACAGCTCCAATGTTCTAGGTACATAGACGGTTAAGAAAAATCAAAACGTTTAAAGATCAATCGGTACATATTTTTCCCCTAACTAATACCTAGCAAAAAAAAAAACAAAACATTGACAATCGCAGCGCCGAAAAGGATATAGATTATGACCGGCACAGCCTGCGCGACTTTGCCAACTTCCTCGTCAGTTTGCATTATTTTCTTGATGCGACCCTGAGGAAGAAACAGAAAAATACGGTAAAAACAGAAAAATAATTCATTTTGAGGTTATGTTGCGTTTGTGTTTCGGTCGAACGTCGTTCGATCACGCACGTAACCCATACGCGGGGTCAGGCGAGCGAAACAGCTCGGCGAGAGGAGCCGAGCGACCGAGAGAGAGCATATGGATTTTGACAGTGAGACGAGAGAGATGGCGAAAGAGAGAGAGAGAGAAAGAGAGTGACAGTCGAAAGCGCGAGGAAAGGTCGCAGGTTGGAGCTCACCGCCGGGAAACGGGCGTTATATTTTTTCTTTTTACTCGGCATCCTCGGGCACCGCGAGAGGAAACGCACACCGTGAGATCCTCCGCCGCCGCCGCCGCCGCTGCCGCCTCCGCCGCGGAGCACAACACTCGCGCGATCACCGAGCCGTCAACACGCGCGTCCGTCGACCGGGAATGACAAAACCGAACTAACGAGAGCGACGAGCGGGATCCGCGGTCCTTGGGCCCTGCGACACGTAGGACTCGCTGGGCGCAGCGTGGTAAGCGGTTTCGGGGAAAAAAATAAATAAATCGCCGAGTGGCTGGCGCCCCGACGGACACGAGAGAGAGAGACAGAGCGCGCGGGGTGTATAACGCGTGTGCGTTATACACCGTGCAGGACGATACCGGACCGCCATCTTTCTCCTCGGCGCGGGAGATTCAAAACGGCGCGAAAATTCCGTCGGTTTTGGAGTAAGGAAAACTTGGTCGGGCGATGGGATGATGTATTTGGTAAGTTTGTGAGCTGATTTTTTCGCTAGTTTGCATTGTGAACGGAGGTAATCGAGGATAAAACCCGTATTGGCCAATCACGAGGGCGAAGTCCGCTGTTGTGGTGCATTGGTACTTGACGAGATTGATTGGAAGTACGTGGCCGTATGGTAGGATTCTAATGCAAAGCGGCAAAGTGCAGCCAACCACGGATAGAAGATTAGTTTAAACTTTAAACCAACGGTATCGTCCGTCGTCTTTTGTACTCCAATGAAAGATATTTTTTATTTGATTGTTGAAAAGACGTATTGCGTGGATTGGCGGAGGCCACGGAAAACGTTTTTCGGATTGAAGTCAGGATGGGAGTTGGTGGTAAACAAAGAACACACGACTATTATGCTCGTCGTAAATATAATTAGAATTACGTGAATTTAACAATCTGATGTAGAACATCGACCTCAACTTATTTAGTATCCGCTAAATAGCATTTTGGTAAAGTGTAAAAAAGACAGAATTATTACGCTTACCATGACGAAAGGCAACCACTTTCTAATTAAATTTCATTTAAAACGATTTGAGAAAATCTTGGAATACGCACAGCGATCTGTCGTATGCGTCCAGTTGCAAGTGTTCGGTAGCGGGTTTCCCGTCTCGAAGACACGCATTGCGTTTTTCGGTCATCGAAATAAAATTCCACATAACTGGTACCTCCGAGACGTCGAACTCGTCGACTTTCCTCGGATCGAAGAGCGTGCACGGTTTATGAATGGATACTCAAACTGTACTCCTGCTGAACTAACTAAATTACCTGCTGAAATCTCCGTTCTCGTTGCATTTGGATGGATGAAATGAGACCGGAGATTTCAACAGGTGATTCAGTTTTTCGGTGACGTCAACGTCGACCCTGGGATACAAGTAATGCAGGAAAATTTTCTTGAAGAAATGCGGCCGGCTTTTCGATCACCAAACAGACTGAAAAAACAAAGGTCACACGCGGTAACGAGAATACCGCCATCCGGGATTCCCGCAATGTACAAACAAAACATGCGAATTTCGTACCAAAGTCTTCGGGATTTTCAGATAGGCGTCAAAGAAGCTATTCCATTTTTGGTGACCAGTCGCGCATCCGGCGAACAATCTCTTCACCGGTTGTCGAGCCGTTCCGTCTGGAAGTAGCGAAATAAAATACTTGGAATATTCATCTCGTTTATGCATACCCGTTTATGGAATAACGGGTCATATCTTATTTATTAAATGATCCGTGGCGATTTTACTCGAGCATCTGAGAAATTCAAAATTAAGGACGAAAATCTAAACTCTGTGATTTTCTTATCTTTTGCACGATTATTATGTTTATTATTTCTTACTCAATGTGAGGATGCAATTGTGCCTCCTTGCCCAGATAAATTAGCCGATGAGGATGATCTTCCAGGAAGAAATACTTGAGCAGAGTGCACCTCTCGTAGTTGTCCATTCTTCTCGCGACATCGTCGCGGATCCAACAGTGAACGCCTCTTCGTCCGGAGAAAACCCACAAAATGTGTTTCCACCCGAAACCCTTTTCGAAGCAATGACAAAAACATAGCAAGAAAAAAAACAGCATAAGTATTCGTACCGCGAAAACGCTGTGAAGCGATTGAAAGACGTTCGACTCGCAATTTATCTGCAGGAATGTAAAATTTTACAAGTCACCGCCGCGAATTTTCAACATTCCTCGCATATTTCGGTGCCCTCGCAGCACACTCCGATGTTGTCGTAGTCTGAGTGTGGCGAGAGAATTCACGTGTTGCAACGTTTCTATTGCGTCCCAACGAGGCCAGTGAAATTATTTTTTAAAAATTCGTCGCAACTCGGATCGCCGCCGATTTTTGCAAAAAGGAACAAACGCGCGCATCTCACTCTTGCAAACGGTTCTTATGTCTATTGTTGTCAATGTATCTGCCAATATTTGATGTTCGAATACTCTGAATAGCTTTGGTAACAGTGGAATTCTATTTTTCATTCCATGTAAACAAATCCTCGAAAACAGAGATCTTTGGCTAATAAAAAAAAAATGGTTTATCAACTGCAAGAAGTGACTAAAAAATATGCTTATTTTTCCATAGTTAACCCACTCCCAAATATCCTTGAAAGGATAGAATCCTTAGGTATAGGGCAATCTCATCAACTTCTAGGACCCGTTTTTTGCTCTTGCCACCAGCTGGATCCGCATCACATTTGCGTTCTTCAAGGATATTGGACAGGGGTAGCCCTCTCCAATGGGCTAATTGTGTGAGGATATTCCTTTCTTTTATTCCAAACATCCGATTCTCACTGGTCTTGCTCATCCCCTACAAAAAAAATAAACATTTGTTGTTGATGCATATTCGACATGAAATCTCTTGAGAATAATCGTGTATCGTTCGAGAGTAAATTCTGGAAAGATCTCAGCAAAGTTGACGCTAATATCCTATTTACATTCGCGATAATAATCATCAAGCAGAATGGTTGGAAAACGAGTACGTGAAAAAACGCAAACATACCGCTGTCGATGTTCCTCCGGGATTGACCGATACCTATTTTTCCGTGCAAACTCCGCGGTTTCTGGAATTCGCACTTCGTCTATCTGCGTCAATGTTTATTGTCCTTGTGAACGAAAATTCGTAGAAGTCACGTGACGGTTGTTTACATCACGTGCAGCACCGGCGTGTGATTGTAACGGATTCTGATCCACGATCCGCGAGCGTGGCGCACTCGCAACACCTCCGCGATTCTGAGCGCGGTAAATTCAAATTGAAAATAGTAGAGAGACCAATAATAGTGGCTTGGGCGAGCTGACTGTCGATAAACCATGATTAATTGCAAACATAATACTCTAAACAACATTTCCAGCATACAAATATCCATAGATGTAAGTTGTATTCCAGCATTTTCCCACGTTGAAGCAAATATATGCTGCGCACAAGAGTCTGCCTCCGCACCTTACATCGCATAAACGTACTAGAGGCTGCTTTCCCAGAGTCGAGTCGCCACTAGTCAAATGCTCAGAATATGGACCCAGAATGTGAATTCTTTTAAAGAGCGTTTTCGTCGGACGCGCGTAAATTGTAGAAAATCGAGACATCTCTCAGTTTAACATACAAAAACAAGTTCTGTTGCCAGACACCCTCGAGAGGATCAACTGCACTTCGACGGTGGGCCATATGGTATCTAACTCGGATAGCGACTTTCCAACTCGGGAGTGACGTGGACGCACGACGCAAGCGTCTCGGACGTTCTCGCGTGGAAGCGAGCGTTCACGTTGAACCGAGCAATGATTAGCCAAGGGGCGTAGGGTACAAGTACCATTCGTGGCCACTGTACCGTTTGTGGCCATTTTCACTGCAATTAATTTGAAATATTTGTTTCTCCATATTCGAATGCTGATACCTCGAAAATATTCATACAAATTGATAAGATTGTCAAGCCCATTTTTGTTTCATTTAACAACTTAAACAATGAAATCCTTTTAAACTTGGTGGCCACAATTGGACTAAAGGTGGCCAAAAATGGTACTTCTACCCTAACTCCTGGCCTACTAGCAGATCGCGAGACCCTCGGAACTGCCTTGAAGATCATCGATTATACTTTTGTATTAAAACAATATTGCTGGGATTCGTACGTAAAAGTTACGTTGGAATAATAAATAGAGCGTTCGTGTTTTGTGTTTAAATTTTGACTATGTATTTTTTTCATCGTAACTTTTGAGAATGTAGATCAGCTCGGACGAGGTGAGCTTTAGCTCTTTAACGTGGAACGTACATCGCTGGTAACCACACTCTCGTTCTGGTCTTCATTCGGACATAGGAATTCTCGCGAAGAAACCCATCGAGTGCCTTTCACATGACAATCCCGCATACCACGACAACAGCTGACCACAGCAACAGAACATTTAAGACGAGTCGAAACCACCGTGAATGCGAGAGAGATAGAAAATGATTTTCGGAACAACAATACACGGAAACTAGACACATGCCTGAAGAAATAAAAGTAAAACTTTTCTTTTTTTCGGAAACGCTAAGCATCGTCGGAATAATTGTTTACAGTTTTTATGACCGACTGACTAGTTGTCACCTCGCCTTAAGATAACCCGGCCTCTCCCTCCCCCCTGCCACTACAGAATCGGTACAGTTTTCCATACCGATCGAGCACCAATCTCGGCTGTTTGTTTTTGTTTCTCATTTTGACATCGGGCGACACTTCAAATCACTGAAATTGTGACTGAAAATCCGGGAGTATGGTTGACAAACCAAATGTGGCCACCCACGAGCGAAAATACTGATTCCCATATTTTTCACACTGCGACGCGCGACATTCAGTAAATAATGAAGATTAAAGATGGCGACAGCTGATGAGCCCGACGAGAGGAGTTTGTTCCATCGCATAAAGGACTGCGGTAATCCGTCTCGCCTGATATCGATATTCGCTCGCATCGTGCGCATCTGCTGAAATTGGAACCGCCCGGTTTTCCACAGTGTTGACGGAATTGCGTCGAGAGAGCAACGGGCTAAAAAAAACCCCACCATGTAAACCGGGAGGCGCGCGGGAGTGGTGGGCGATGATTAAGCTGGGAAAAGATTCAGAGGGTAACGACGACTCGGGTTCTCCGGATAAAAAGTCAACGCGGGCCAACGATAACGTGGCTTATGACAACCGGAGACATTCGAAAGCGGGAAAATCCACGGAATTTCCCTCGCGACCAGATTCGTGCAAATCTGCGCGACATTACCACATGAAGATGCAGGTCACTATCGTCGAACGTACCATTTTTTCAGCTTTTATAATAATGATAATGATAATACTAACCCTAGAACTCATAACTGGGCTCAGCACAGACCCCACACGAGCTGCCTGGTAGCAAAAAAAAAAAAAAAATCTGGCAAGACATCTGGCACGAAAAAGTTATCGAAAGGATTACTAATGTCCGTCCGGATGATAACTATAATGTATCCATTACGTCCAAAAAGTTAATTTTCGGACACCTGATAACTTTTAGGCATCTTTTAAGACGACATTGGACACGCAATTGTCATCATTTCGATAACTCAAAACTTTGTGCTACTTGGGTTGTAATTTACAAACATTGTAAAAATAAGTAACGAATTCGAGTTTTAATAATAATAATAATAATAATAATAATAATGATGATGATGATGATGATGATGATAATGATAATGATAATATTGATAATAATGATAATAATGACAATAATAATAACAACAACAATAATAATAGACTGCATTTTTGGGCCGAAAAAATATACCTTACATATGCATCTCAGGACCCGGAAGCTCCGATCTGCTGCGAGCCGTGAAGCCGAGTCGTTGGGTATTCCCCCGACATGCGAGAAACCTGCAGTCTAAGCACGAGGCGCACACGAGGACTTCCAGCCCACGCGGTGAATGCGCTGGCGTGTCCTTCGCGCCCGAATGTGGGGAGAGATGTTCGCGAAAACGAGGAAAGTCAATAGCGATAACGTCAAGTAGCGAATTTCTACATAACAATCATTTTTACGGCCCCAAATGTATTTACGTATATTTCCTGTGTCTTTCGTAACTGCGTACATTTAATATACAACATGTTCCACGTGAGAATAGTTTGTTTATTTTTTTACCCTGAAGAGCCAACTTTTCGTAGCTCCGAATTTTTCACAGACGGGATCCATCTGGCCACAATCGCCGTAGAAATAGAACGCCCCGTGTAGCCGAGTGTTTTCACAACACGTCGAGGCTCAAAGCGAAGTCCGATAAATCGTGCGTAAGGCTGTATAATCGATAAATTTAGACCATCCACGGAGATTGAATCGCGGGCAACACAATCTTATCGAGATCGTGGCATCTCGAGAAAACGAGTCAGAGCATCGAATTCTGGGCAGTTCGTGAGGAACGTTAAATACGAGCAGTCGATTCCATTCAGTCTTTTCAGTCGCTTGTCCTTTGCGTTCGTCGCATTAAAAATTTCGTCACGGCGTCCACGACCTTTGGCTGCTTTTCGCACTGTCCTGCTCACGGATTTCGTAAGTACTTGGAAATTCCATACTACATTAATCAAAGCGTGATTAAAAGACATACATGTACATAGCTGTTAGATAACCCGGACCTCGTATAATTATCATAAACACTGCTACAAGAAAACATAAACCTTTTTTTTGTCAATGCAAAGCATGTGGCTAGTGTACTTCTGAATCAGTGACTCCAATGCTCGATAATGTGTTATCGTGAATCGACGTAACTCCCGCCTCGGCGTCTGTATCAACTATGTCTGCGATTGGTAAACAGAAATCGCTCGAGTGACCTATTAACCGGGCTGCCGGGCGATATCGGGTAATTGAGTGAATTAAAGTCGTGATGAGCCGTCGTGTTTACACGCGACAAATAGAATAGTGATTTTTTCCGCGAGGGTTGACAATCGCGCGATGACCTTGAGCGGAATATAGTTTCGCGACGCGTTCGCGCCCGTCCGTGCCGGACCGCGCGCCGTTTTACGGGATTTCTGTGGCTCGCCGAGTCGCGACACACCCAACGCGATGACGCATCTTCTCCTTTACAACTCGCCACACTGCGCCTCGCGCCGGCCGCACTCGCGACTCGCGTACGTAGCTCGCCTCTCTCCCTTCCATCGCGCACGCGACGTCTATAGGCATCGATATACGGCGTAGCATCGATCGAGGATCCGCGGTTGGTCATCCTGACGAAAACGGAATTTCCTCGCTCCGCCGCTGTCAGTCGCTGAATCCTCGCTGTGCGTCCAGCACCACCAGTGAAATACTTAAATAGCCTCGTCGCGTCTGTCCGCCTCCAATCTGCATTGCTTAACTATACTCGTAACATTGTCGCGAGTTTGAAGTGCAATCGTGAAAATTTTAACACCGAGGAAATCCCCAAGGCTCGTTAAAGTCCGGCGGGCGTAAATTTCTGGTACGTACGACACGGAGAAGTCATAATTGCTCGTGTGGCGCTCGTTAGACGAGCGCTATCGCACTAGACACGGTCATTATCGAAACTATTGACAATTACGTGTGTTACTCCCGAGAATCGGTTCCCTCGGTGAGAGTGGGAAGCGATGTGGTGGGATCGCACTTTGGGTGATTGATGGCCTGTGGCGGATACGCCGTCGCGTTTTTATCGATTGGTCGGTATAGTCGAAGGCGGCAATTTTGATATTCACACGTGTAACGTGGATATCCATTTTTTAATATGGTTTCCTTGTGCTATTTTGCAAAGAATACGAGTTATACAGCCTCGACCTTGAACCGCGCGATCTAGCGGCGTTTGCTGACTGCACAGGCAGATGTATAATCCGAGCGGAGCACGCTATACGTCAGCCGGTCGAGCCGGCCGGCAACTAGCTGCCATTATTATTTTGCAACACTGTAGCGTGGCAACCGTCGGGCAACGGCGCGCGAACGCATCGCATCTGTGACGACTCCAGGACGGACCGCGTAGAGGCAGTGATACGTCGTTTGGAACTTCGTTGCCTAATGTTAAACGCCTATGGGGCAGTCTCTCTCGCACCCAGGGCTGTTTCTCTCGCACCTTTTTGGTTTTCGAGTCTCCTGTTCAAACGATTTTGAGTATCGAGGATCCGGAAGCTTAGCCCAATTCTGCAATACTTCCGCACATTCTAGCTTCTATGGCTCCTCGATATTCGAAGTTGTTTGTTCAGGAGAATCGAAAAATAAAAAGGCGCCAGAGAGACAGCGCTAGGTGCGAGAGAGACAGCCCATAGGCGCCTATGGGCGTTCAACATTGGGCGACGAAGTTCCGAGCGAAGTAATGTTGCCTCAAGAGGCAGTGGCACTTCCCCTACTCCAGCTCGAATTTTTGAAAGCTATTTTGTCCTAAACTATTCGACAGATAAAGCTCAGGTTTTGATAGAATGTGTGGAACTATTGCAGAATTGGGCTGATCTTCTGGTTCCTCGATTCTTAAAGCCGTTTGTTCAGGAGACTCAATAAACAAAAAGGTGTTTATTGAGTCTCCCGAGCGTTCAACATTGGGCGACGATGATGCGAGCGAAGTAACACCGCCTCAAGAGGCAGTGGCACTTCCCCCACTCCAGCTCGAATTTTTGAAAGCTCTTTTCTCCTTAACTATTCGACAGATACAGCTCAGATTTTTATAGAACGTGCAGAAATATTGCAATATTGGGCTAAGCTTCGGGCTCCTCGATAGATCAAGCTGTTTGGTCAGGAGACTCGATAAACAAAAAGGTGCGAGAGAGACAGCGCTAGGTGCGAGAGAGACAGACCTATAGGCGTTTAACATTGGGCGAAGAAGTTCCGAGTGAAGTATCACTGCCTCTTAATGTATTTTCTCTCTCGTTTTCTCAGGGTTGAGACCCTGGTTGTCTAGTCACTGCCAACCATCATTTATCTTAATCTTTTTTTTACGTGTTTCTTTGCGATTTTCCCCGCTTCGTTCGCTGTGGCTCGATGTATGGTAATGAGATAGATGTGCGACTAGTTGTACTTGGTACGCGTACGTGACAACCCTAATTCGTATCTCGCGCGTGTCTTTCTGAATAAACGGTTTGTGAGAGATGCTATCTCCGATTATACAATGTGGCTGCTGATGTCGAGATGACGTCACACATGGCTGTCGGTATCGAATCTGTAATTAATTTTTTTTTTTTCGATATCGACTGAGCAGTATGTTTTTTTCTTCGAGATAGCGACATTTGGCCTGTACCATCGTTCTCAAGTCGCATATTCTACCCCTGAAAACACTGATTACAATCCTTTCAAAGTGCTTTTGAAAAAAAAATTATTTTTATGTCAGAACTCATAGATCCAACTGTTGCTCGAAAAATGACAAAATATGTTCCTTCATATATTTTCTATATCAAAATATGTTCCTTCCAATATTTTCATATGTTCTTTCATATATTTTCTATTATAACCCTTGAAAGCATAGAAAAATTATTAAGAAACGAATAAAAACAGATGCAAATTATTCTGGACATCTTTAGGAAGAACTGAACGAAGGTTCAAATCGACCGTCTACATAGTTACTAAGCAGTTGTAAAAAGAAAACACCTTGATCTGATATCTGATTATAGAAGTATGGGTAATAATTGAAAATACATAAAAATAGCTAATGTATCGTGCGAAAAAAAATATTCGGGAAGAAAACGACCTCGTCAATCGGATCGATAACCTATACGTGGCCGGCTCTTCGGTAAGTCATATAGATAAATGAAGTCTGCGTCAGGCATGTTTTTTCGTGCCGTCGAGATATTCGCATGTACTGTCGATTTGAGGCTAATCGCTGAGACTTGGGCAGGAGTTCACAGCCTAATGAAGAACATCGTCGTATCGTGGGGAATATCCGCACGTGTCGTGTGCAGACTTGAACTAGATCGAAAACGCGACTATGTGCTCTTGAACTAACAGTCAGGCGATATGTCTATAGAATATACATATTAGTTCGAAATAACGATAAACACAGCGTGGAAAAAAAATGTGTGTAACCTTCGTAGGAGGTTGGCGCGATATACGAATCGCCGAGCGGTGGACCTTTCGGTGTTTAGTGTCAACACGTCTTTTTCTTCCGCGATATCCCCACCCCGCCGGCAAGTCGCTGCGGCCACGGTGGAGGGGAGCAATTAAACGCGCGATTCAAAAAGCCCCGCACTTCCATGCCGAGAGCATATCTACCGCGATTCTTCGACGAGTGTGGTCGATACCCCCGGACAAATTTCATTTCCACGAAGTAAATTATCCTCAACATCCTCAAGATGCGCTTGCGTAAGTAGCAATTACATATAACAAAGACGTTAATGCATCTCGCGTTTCAATCGTCGGTTCACCGAGCGCGTTTCAAATTATCGATTTTTTCTGCTTTTTTTTCAACCGTTTACTCGTCGGATCTTGCTAACCAGATTTTTCCCGCGGTTATTTGGGCTACATGACAAAACACCCCAGCGACAAAATATCCCGACAAACTGTCCCACGACAAAATATCCCAGTGACAAAATATCCCGCGACAAAATATCCCAGCGACAAAACATCCCGGCGACAAAATATCCCACTTCGAATTTCATTAAAAATCCCGCTTCAAATATCGTTAAATATCCCGCGACAAAATACCCCGCTTCAAATTTCGTTAAATATCCCGCGACAAAATATCCCAGCGACAAATTATCCCACTTAAAAATCTATAGCGGATATTTTGTCGCTGGGATATTTTGACGCAGGATATTTTGTCGCGGGATATTTAATGAAACACAAAATGGGAAATTTTGTCGCTGGGCATTTTTGCGGATATTGTCACGCTGGGGCGATTTGTCGTCGAACGTGGACGAATTCGCCGCCGGTCGATAAACCACCGTGCGCGACTAATCGATTTGGATTTTTGTACTTGATAACCCGGCGGTGTTGCACAGCCGCCGCGGCCGCTGTCGCATGGGCCAATCCGCGCGTTGCTCTCTATCTCTCTCTCTCTCTCTCACTCTCTCCCGCTCGCATTATCATAACCTCGCGTCGATGAATTGTTAAAGAACAATATGTCGTTATGCGGATTGATATCCCGATAGCTCGTATAATAGGCACTGTTGGTTTTAATTGGTGATAAGGAAGCCTCTGGCGATAGTCGTAAGTAGCAATTTCGATGCATTACAGCGATGCCTATCTGTCGAACTGTGAGATGCAATTAAATTTGAAATAACAATTATCACAACTTGTCCACGTGTATTTCCGAGCTTCAAATGTAACACGAGAAACTCGCTCGAGACCGAAAACTGATGAAAACGCACGAAGAACTCCCGAATCCGTTGCTCGAGGTTTATGTTGTTGAAGTTTGCATCGTTGGAACGCAACGAAATTCCGAAAAAATAATCATTCGAATTAACCCAAATTATGAAACTAATTATAAAAAGTCATTATGGCGATCAGTAACCATGATGATTTTTATACCTAAATTCATCATTTGGATTAATCAGAATTCATTTTTTTTATAAATTTCGTTGCATTCCAACGATGCAAACTTGAGCATCATCGAGGTTTATCCGAGCGGCCGGCTCGTAAAAGCGCGAGAAAACGTCGAGATATCGTCGACAATGGAACGTTCAATCATAGCGCAATCGGGCGGTCAGATTGCGGACGAGTCGAACAATAGGCGCTCGGATAATTGAATTTCAGGTATAATTCGATAATACAAGCGCCCGGCATCGGCGAGACAGATGAACGCGCGACGAATGCGACACCCCGCGGACGTCACGCAAACGATGCGACTCGCGCGTTGAAACTTCGGCCGAAAAACATTTCGATTATCTTCGCTCGATCGACTTTCGATTTCCATACGTACACACCAGTGACGACAATCGGTTGTCAACTGTTTACGTTCGAGCCGCCTGCCGGATCGGCTAACGACTCGTGTATCACGGCTTGTGTTCGCGCGTCACTAGGTGTTGCTGATAGATGCGCGTGTAACGGTAAACGAAAGTTTTCCCGGCGTGTCGAGTGGCCCGCCGATGCGGGCGCTGCGCGCGAAGCAGCTGACAGTGTCTAAGGGCTGCGGGGCGACGTGCGTTACGTGAAAATAATAATAAATTCTGGCAACCGTCCTCCCGCCCCCCTCCCCCCTCTCGAACGGTACAACTACGTAAAACTCGTAACTTTCCTCAAGGCGACTTCGCTCGCGCGTCTAGTTGAGAGGCGACCTATTGGGCATTTCCGGCGTTTTCATTTGAGTGCTCGACTCGTGGCTTTCGACAGAGTAAAATACTTTGGTGCTTTCATTTGATTCAGAATTGGCTCTGATTTCTGGGCAAACTTGAATCAGGTGCCCGAGTGCACTTTGGTTCTCGAAGATTAATATCGTCGAAGCGTAATATCGTCGTGATATTACGCTATAAATTTACGAAAGGAGCTTCATCCTTGGTACTGAATTTCGTATTGAGTTTTTTTTTGTCAGGAGCGCCCGGAAGGGCAATTTTTCGCGGTAATCACGTATCGAAGAAAAACACGTTTTCAACGTAATGTCCCACCGTTAAAGTTAGGCTCCAAACGCGACGAGCATCGCATTAACCACTGCTACCAATGATAGTCCAATACACAAGAAAGTTATTGTCGATGCTTATTGCGTTTGAGGCCTAAGCGATGGGACGTTAAGTTGAAAAACGTATTTTTAAGGGGTTATTTTCGCGAAACATTTCCCTCCCGGGCATTTTTGGAAAAATTGCCGCTACAAAGTTCAGCACCAAGATTTTTTTCGTAAATTTATAGCAAAATCTTCGGGAACTAAAGTGCATTCGAACTCCTGATAGTCCACCTGATTTCCGTGCAGCGTCAAACAATCAAACAAAGCACCGAAAAACGCGTAACCGCGTAATATGTTGAGTTAGACACGACCTTCGGCTGAATTGTTGAATGCGACTACCCTAGCAGGTTAGTGCGCTGAAAAAATCACCGAAAGAACAAAGGACAGTCACCGAAAAACACCCGTTAGCGCTGGGTGCTTTTCGAATATTTTGAACACCGAGATTTTGGTCGAAAGCACAGAAAGAGCACTGAAAGTTCGTTTCTGTGGGTCATGAATGTGCCGTGCTTCAGGATTTTTTACTACACTAATTTTCGTTACTTTTTCGGTGTTTTCGACCAAAATCTCGGTGTTTTAAGTGTTCGAAAAGCACTCAGTTTTTTCGATGATTTCTTCGGTGTTCGGACTTGTTAGGGAAGATAACGTCGCTTTTTGTATGTGCGCCATGGAATTGTATGCTGGTTTGTACATTTTTTGCACGGTGCTTTTATAGGACGTTTCCTTCAGGGCACGAAATAAACTTCCCTCTAACCCTTCTATCTATCTAATGGAATAGAAAAGGAATAAAAACGAAAATAAACACGATACTGACATTCGTGACGCGTGGGTTGACCGCTTAGCGTGTCCAATCGCGTTCCCGGGAATGAGCTTCGTTTTACTCTACGGGGAATCGATAGCGAAACGTAAACAAACGCGCCGTGAAGGTCAGATCTCTCGGTTTCTCGGCGAGCGATGAGTCACGGGCGACGCAACTCGGGGAAAACCCGAGAAAAAGCGGCGGCGCCGCAGTCGCGCCTCGCCCGTTCGGCTATTAGTGCCCGAGTGGCTGGTCGAGTCGCACGGTCTCCGGTAATTCTCTCGATCGGCTCACGTCACAGCGGACAAAGAGGAAAAGGAGGCTCGACCCGGTATGTAGAAACCAGCGCGCGCCCGGCGAGCAGGTGACGCGCGCGACAAAGAAAATCCACTATCGCGTGTTTTTATTTAAGAGCCCGCAGACTTGTAACAGACAACTTGTTGTTTTATCTTTGTCTCGGGGTTTACGGTAATATTTCCTGCACGATTGTCCAATCGAGCAGTCAACTGTATACAGAGTGACGCGAAGTTATTTTGCAAATCTTCGGGAGGAAATTTTTCTGTTTACAATTGTTACTCAGTCGACAGGATTGCGAATTACAAATTCGAATAAGTGGATCACGCGAAGCATATCTTGGAAGTCCGGGGAGAACCTGTTTGTTCCGCGTGTGTACATTCATGATATTTGTAGTGTGATCAATTATTTCGAATGGTAAATAAATGCGCAGTAAATTTACGCAGGAGACAAAAAGGGGAAAAGTTATTCTGAATCACCCTGTAAACACGCAGCGAAAGAAATTAATGATACAACTTCACGATTCAACGATCGTAGAATCCCAAATAAACGTCGTCACGATGTTCCTACGTGACGACGACTAAGCGTTCGCCACGGACGCCAGACTCGCGCGTGCATATTTCCTCTCTTGTCAATGTCAGACTTACGAGCCATCTGCCCTTGTCTATTATGCGCACCGACTTTCGTTTCTGCCCGACGGAAGAAAAAAAGAATCGGAGGCTCGACGGATCGTTCATGAATGATCGCACGATATTTCCACGGGTATTAAAATATTCTGCAAATATTTGCACGAACATGTGAAAGAAAAAAAAAAAAGATAATTTTTTAATTCACTATTTGTCGTGCAGCTGTGCCCGATATCGTTGAGCAAATACGCGCGACGGTCGAATCGCCGACGGCTACGAAAATATACGCGGCGGTTGGATAACATTTTTTTCAATCCACGGCGCTGTGCAAATATTGGCGCGGAATTAATACCTGAACTTTGCAGAATTTTTTCGAGCCACCATCTGCCCGGCAGATGTATTTTTCCGTCAAAGTCCCTAACAATCGTCGATTCACGCGCTTCGTCGTTTAAATTATAATTATTTACGTTCATACATAAATAAAGGACGCGCGATTATTCATTAATATCTTCATAAGTTTCAATTACCACGATTTCGTTAATGCGACAACGAAAAACATTCGAAATTATAGGGACGAAAATTAAGAATAAAAGTGTTGCCGGCTCTGTAACCTTCATTCTCGTGTACACAGATGATCGTTTTTCGCTCAAAGAACCCGTTAACGACGTTCAACATTGAATTGTTGACTAATTGATATTTAAATGCGACCTCAATTTATTTGGGTTATACAAAATGAATACCAAAATACAGGTTGAACAGTCGAGGGACAAACGACATTCCTTCGTGAATAACAAAAATATAAATCGGTTCGAAATGCACCTGAATTCACAAATGAATGTCTTTTTATTTGTTGCAGTTTTGTTACTCGGTGTTGTCACGTGGCACGTGGCAAGTTCCAGCGCAATGTCGGTCCCGAAGAACTACGAGGCTCGGGATGCGGTCACGACCAGCATCAACACTTTTTCCAACAAATTCTTCAAGGTAACTCAGCCACCGAATCGGCTGAGCCAAAAATACATGGAAGAAATAATTCACGATTCCAAACGCTCCCCACTTTACCTCATTCGTAGGTTATCGCTGAAGGAGAGTCCGGCAAAAATGTAATTTGCTCGCCGATCAGCGCTTCGATGGTCCTGACGATGGCGGCTTTCGGTGCGAGGGGTAACACCGAGACGCAAATGCGTACGGCTCTTGCGCTCAACAGCAACGACGGCCTCACGAAGACCGGAACGCAGGAACTCATCGAGAGCTTCAACGTGAGTCCGGTCGAGAAAGCGCGAGGAAAACAATTGACAAATGCGACGAACGGAATACTAACGAGTTTTTGCCTCGGGCGTTTGGATTTGTAGAACTACAAGCAAGTCGAGTTGCGCCTGGCGAACAAGGTCTTCCTCTCCGATCGTTTGACGCCCAAAACTGAGTTCATGGCCATCACCGAGACGAACTTCTACTCGAAGGCTCAGAGCTTGAACTTCGGTAAGAACGTCGAAGCCACCAAGATCATCAACGATTGGGCCGCGGCTAAGACAAACAACCGCATCAAGGACCTCGTCAAGGAAAGTACGTGTCGGTTTTATCTAATCGCTCGGGTTTACTTTCTTTTCTTCCTATTTTATTGACATATTGTAAAAATGTTTTATTTATTTATTTATTTATTTATTATATTTGTTTATATTTTTATTTGCTTTTTTATATGTTCAGTGTTTTTTTAAATATTTTTCATGTGTACCTATATTTGTTTAACGCAGATGACATTGACTCGGCCACCGCTCTTGTGCTCGTAAACGCCGTTTACTTCAAGGGCAACTGGGCTTCGAAATTCAACGTCGCGGACACGAAGCCACGTCCATTCCACGTGGATGCTACCACGGTCAAGGAAGTCCCGACCATGTACCAATCCGGTTCGTTCCGTTACGGTGAACTCCCGGAGGTGAAGGCCAAGTTCGTCGAACTTCCTTACAAGGTAGACGAAAAAGAAATAAATTTGCTCGATACTTGATACGCATACGAGACGTTGTGTAACGAACGTCTTCAACAAAGAATCACGAAAAATCGACATCAGTTATGAAACTCGTAATTCGCTTATTTAAGAGCGCGGACATGAGCGACGCGGTGAGCATGTTCGTCATTCTTCCCGACGAAATCACCGGTCTCGCCGATTTGGAGAAGAACCTCGACAAAGTCACCGTCCAGTCGCTCATTTACGGTGGAATGGCGCGCGACGTCCACGTTTATCTGCCGAAATTCAAGATCGAGTCCACCATCGACCTCCAAGATCCGCTTATAAAGGTGGAACAATATTTCCGGACGAAACAAAAAAATATACAAAGTTACGAAAAATAGATTCTACATTCACAAAAAAATGCCGCATTATTTGCAGATGGGTCTCACTGATATGTTCAAACCGGACGCCGCGAACTTCACCGGTATCGTTGACGCGCCTGCGCTCTACGTCAGCAAGGTCGTCCAGAAGGCTTTCATCGAAGTGAACGAGGAGGGAAGCGAAGCCGCTGCAGCTACTGGTGAGTTGACCGAGCCGTCTAGACTTTTACTTTTACTGCTAAACGAGAGTTTACGCTTTGGTTGAGGAATTCCGAGGAGCTTAACCGTCGGGGCTGCATGCGGAAGTAAAGACGACATAATTGTCGAGCGCGTTCACGCGATTGCTTCTGTCGACATTTTGCGGAAAAACCGGCACCGCGTCATTGGCGCCAGATTTGTTTTACATCGCACCGACTGAAATGTGTTTTTTGCGTGTGAAAGGTGCAGGGAAAATCCGCTAACGCGTTGTCATTTTTTTCCCTCTGGACTCCACGACAGTTTCCAAATTTTTTGCAGAATATTTACGTTCATTTTACGATAAGTAACGGAAACTAAGAATGAGTGTGTGTGTGCGTGTGCGCGTGTGTGTGTGTGTGTGTGTGTGTGTGTGTGTGAGAGAGAGAGAGAGAGAGAGAGAGAGAGAGAGAGAGAGAGAGAGAGAGAGAGAGAGAGAGAGAGAGAGAGAGAGAGAGAGAGAGAGAGAGAGAGAGAGAGAGGGAGAGGGAGAGAGAGAGAGAGAGAGAGGGCGCGCGTGATCGAGAAGAGAGGAAAACATGAAATGTTCTTTTTGTAGGACTGTTCCTTCGACCGCTCTCGATGACTTATCCACGACCGATCACATTTGCAGTCGACAGGCCATTTGTCTGTATGATTGTAACCAAGAAATCGCCACAGTCGCAGAGCAGTTTAAAACGTGCGAAATCGCCACAGTCGCAGAGCAGTTTGAAACGTGCGACAATCGGCTTGACCCTCTTCCAGGCCAAAGTCGTTTACCCAACGTCCTCCTAAGCTCTGCCAGTATATTCGACGCCTTCTCGCGAAAACTTTACGCGTTCGCTCCGTGAGTTTGCGTCTCGAAATGTTGTCTCAACCAGGCGTTCGTATATAAATAAACTTAGGCAAAACGAAGTGCTGCATTCCAATATTCATTTTCATGCTGCTTCGAGTTAGATAATAGTATATTGTGTAACAAGTGCGTGAAGTACCACATTTCCGCACGAGTTACACATACTATTTTTTGTAATAGCGTGCATGATGCGAGTCTTCTTCGGGGAGCTTGAACGAAGTCAAAGTGTGAGTTTTCCGAAAGGAGTGCGTAAAGTAAGCAGAGTGCGTAAAGTGAAGCTTCACGCACGACGTTTACTTTACGCACGACCTTCGGAAAACCAGCACTTTACGCACGCGAAACCTCACCGAAATGACGAGTTTTACGCATGCTATTACAAAAAAAGCTTATTACAAAATAGTAGCTTGTGATACTAGTGCGTGAAAGCGGCCGTTATCGCGCGGAGGTTAGGAAGTGGCGCACTCGCCAAATCGAGTGCTACGAGTGTATCGTTACACTCGAGTGATCGAGTGTAACGACACGAGGCGAAGCCGAGTGTTGTTTGTAGCACGAGAGGAAAGCTTCGACTTTGTGAAAGTCGTGCGTAAAGCTTCGTTTTCCGCACCTCGTTAACTTTACACACTCCTTTCTTAAAACTCGTATTTTGACTTCGCTCAACCTCCCCGAAGAAGACTCGCGTTACGCGCCGCTATTATAAAAAATAGTATGTGTAACTCGCGCGGAAATGTAGTACTTTACGCACTTATTACACAATATACTATTTTCTTTTTTCCGTCTATCAGACATATCTTCGCTTGTATTATACATGCACACAAATCAACTATTTGCCTTTTTATTGCCAGTTGCAAGGCTGAATTAAATCTAAAGAAACAACCAGATTAAAAAGAAAAAATTGCTATTACCAATTACTCTTTCGTATTTTAATATTCACGCACTATCAAAATTGCTAGGAGTTAATTTTTTAAACTTCCTTTAACGATCTTCGCCTACTTTTCGGAGCTATCGCTTCTTAACTTTCGACTGGCTGGCAAACGACGAGAAAAATAACGGAGAATTATTTTCCAATAAGCATTATGGAAACTATTTGATTTTCGGCTGCTATTGTGACTTTCATTTAGATCACAGCGGCCAGAAACGATTATTCGACTTCACACCCACGAACTCTCATCATCATCGTTTTGTAGAAAATCTCCGTAATAGCTCTCACTCGTTCCTCATCTCCAAATCCAGTATTATATGACTGGATTAGTTCTATTTTCAAAAAAATTTTTGCGCGCTTAAGCGGTGTTATTCTACACCACGTCGGAATTTGATGTGTTTTTGCAGCTTTGATCGGGGTACCTCACAGCATCTCGTGGGTTCCGCCGAAGCCCGTAGAACTGAGGGTGGATCATCCGTTCCTATACCTCATTATGATGCGCTCGACGAAAACTATCATTTTCCTGGGGCATTACAAGAATACTGAATAAAATACGCGGGGCCACGATAACTTTTCTCATAATTCTATTTTAAGCAACATTATAGTAGAGGACATTTGGATTTGATATCTTTTTGCAGAAATAATCTTCATGCTTGGAAGTGCACTGGTTCGTCCGAAGCCTTACGTAGAACTGAGGATAGATCATCCGTTCCTATATCTCTTTGTGGCGCACTCTTCGCAAAATATCATTTTCCTGGGACATTACAACAGTAGCGAATAAAATCGTCCGGAGCGCGATAACTTTATCCATGATCCAATTTTAAGAAACATTATTGTAGAGCACATCGGAATTTGATGTCTTTTTGCAGCAATGATCTTTGCAGCCGACAGCGCGGTGCATATTCCGACACCGCCCGTAGAACTAAGGGCGGACCATCCCTTCCTATATCTTATTGTGATGTGCTCGTCGAAAACTATTATTTTCTTGGGGGATTACAAGAATAGCGAATAAAATACACCGGGCCGCGATTACTTTTTTCAAAACTCTATTTTAAGCAACACTATAGTAGAGTACATTTGGATTTGCTATCTTTTTGCAGAATTAATCTTTATGCTTGGAAGTGCGCTGGTTCATCCGAAGCCGCATGTAGAACTGAGGGTGGATCATCCGTTCCTATATTTCTTTGTGCCGCGCTTTTTGCAAAATATTATTTTCCTGGGACATTACAACAGTAGCGAATAAAATCGTCCGGGGCGCGATAACTTTTTGCATGATCCAATTTTAAGCAACATAATTGTAGAGCACATCGGAATTTGGTGTCTTTTTGCAGAACTGATCTTTGCAACCGAGATGGCGGTGGATATTCCGACACCGCCCGTAGAACTGATAGTGGACCATCCGTTCCTATATCTCATTGTCAATCACTCGTTGAAAACTATCATTTTCCTGGGGCATTACAAGAATAGCGAATAAAATACTTCGGACCGCGATAACTTTTTTCAAAATTCTATTTTAAGCAACACTATAGTAGAGTACATTTGGATTTGCTATCTTTTTGCAGAATTAATCTTTATGCCTGCAAGTGCGCTGGTTCATCCGAAGCCGCCTGTAGAACTGAGGGTGGACCATCCGTTCCTATACCTCATTGTGATGCGCTCGACGAAAACTACCATTTTCCTGGGGCATTACAAGAATACTGAATAAAATACGCCGGGCCGTGATAACTTTTCTCAAAATTCTATTTTAAGCAACATTACAGTAGAGGACTTTGGATTTGATATCTTTTTGCAGAATTAATCATCGCGTTTGGAAGCGCGCTGGTTCGTCCGAAGCCGCACGTAGAACTGAGGGTGGATCATCCGTTCCTATATCTCTTTGTGGCGCGCTCTTCGCAAAATATCATTTTCTTGGGACATTACAAGAGTAGCGAATAAAATCGTCCGGGGCGCGATAACTTTTTTCATGATCCAATTTTAAGCAACATTATTGTAGAGCACATCGGAATTTGATGTCTTTTTGCAGCAGTTGTCGTTGTACCGTACCTCTCGCTGTCTATTCCGACACCGCCGGTAGAACTGAGGGTGGACCATCCGTTCTTGTATCTCATTGTGATGCGCTCTTCGGAAACTGTCATTTTCCTGGGCCATTACAAGAATAGCGAATAAAATACTTCGGGTCGCGATATTTTTTCTAAGATTCAATTTAAGCTGACCGAACGTGCTTGCTATATTCTACCGAATTAAAAGTTTCATATTATGTTTCATATTATTTTCCAATTTTTAGACTAACTTTTTTATCTCTTCTTCGAATGTAACTTTTTAACTAAAATTCAGATAAACATTTACGGGAATCGTTTTTCTCTTTCTTTTTTGTCTTTTGCCTTTCTCCTATGCTACACTTTTCCGTAGAAGCCACTCGATAAAAAAATATGTTTTATAAAATATATTCTTTGGTTGGTGTAATTAAATATACGCTAATTCGTGTATACTTTAGTAACTGATTAATAAACACAAAACCGGGAAAACCAAGTGGGAATTACAAAAAAATAAGTATATGTGTATCAGCTGGATCTCGTTGAGAAATCCCTCGCGCGTAATTCCTCGAAATCCTTCATGCAATCTGAAAAAGTTCTGCGGATTTGCTCAGGGTTGGGTTTCCAACAATTTTCGCTTCCATTGAGATACGACTTCAACGCCGATCATCCGTTCATCTACGCGATCGTAACGCGTAACGGTGCCGAGAACAAGGGAACTCCCATCTTCTACGGACACTACAGCAAGCCCCAATGAAAAGGTAAACCGCCATCTACGTCTTCTTCCTCGTATCCTCGTTCTGTAACAAATCAACAAAAATTTCCCAAATAATCTGCGACCCGCGTGTTTGTGTGTTTACGGAGCTTTTCACTGTGTTGGTTTTCTACACGCACTTTTTTTTTGACTCCACAGAGTTGTGTGTTGATTTTTCGGGTGAGGATTTTGCGAATCACAATTGTCGAGTGCATATTTGAAAAGTTTTCCAAACAGCAATTGCGTGAAAACGCGACTAAAGCCGTCGAACCTTTTGCGTAGGAACGCAACAGGTAACGTAGTATCCGATGCTGATTAATAAAAACAGAATTGCTTTTTATTCTTTTTTCTTTTGCTGTCGCGAAAAAATCACCAACTAGTGCGTCGATAAATGCAGAGTAAGAGAAAACGTTGCTTGTTTTTGCAGAGTCAGAGTTCGAGAACAGAATAGGTGGTGGCTACGAGCCACTTCCGGAAGTCGACTTCATCGTGGATCGTCCCTTCGTCAGCGTAATCGCCACAGAAATGGGAATTCCATTGTTCAGCTCTATTACCGCTGATCCCCTTTCGTAGTGTAGCGTTTCAGTCCCTCCTATAACGGAGTGTACGATAGCATGAATGCATAATTTTTCTTTCTTAATGCTAATTAACAAATAAACGAAATCCATTTACCACCGAAAGAATCGGAGTTGCTTGATTTCAGTTTCCTTTCATTCCACATTAATTCGTTGAAGCTGTATTTCACTGTCAGACAAAAAGGCATCATTTTTCCGCTCCTCGTTACAAAAATTACAATTGCTGCTACTCGTAACTTTTCGGTGTCCGGGCTCTTTTCCCTTTGACAAAATCTCTCCGGACAATAACCCCTTGGACCGAATTCCTCCCAGACAAAAAGACCCCGGTGGATCGAAATCCTCCCGGACTGAATTTCTCTTGGACTGAATGCCACCGGTCAAAATTTCCCCGGACGAAATTCATCGAAAAAATAAAAGATATTCGGACAAAATGCTAGCCAGTCACGACACAACGAAGGGGCCGCGGGCACAGGCCCCTATGAGTTGTTTCACATAATATTTTTTATTTGCTTGTTTTGACTTTTACCTCACTTTACTTTACTTTACGTTAGTTTACTTTTCTTTATTTCCTACTTATTAATGTTATTATTACTATTACTACTACTATTACTATTATTAATATTGTTATTATTGGTTCGAAGCTTAAAAACTTTGATATGTGTTACAGGGCTTTCGAGAAGTTTTCATCAGATTTTTAAATTATGGCAAACGATGTGTTGGGCGTATTCAGTGTGACCACGAAGGGTTAATATTAAAAAGAAATCTCATACAAATTCTGGCGGGGATGGTTTTGTTCGGGGGAGATTTCGTCCGGACGAAATTCTGGTGGGGGAGATTTTGACGGGGATGGTTCTGTCCGGGGTCATTTTGTCCAGGGAAATATTGTCGGAGAGTAACGTCCGGGAACTCAACTTTTACTAGCATTTTTTTTTTAAAATACAACCACGATTATCACTATTACTGCTGCTACTTATACTATTTATACTTATGACCCTTTTTTCAGCCTTCATCACAAATAAGATTATGCCGTCCTTGCGACCACCACCGGTCACGTTCACTGTGGACAGACCAGCTCACATTGCAATCGTTGCCGGAAACACCAAGTTATTCGCCGCTCGATTACAGTCACCATAACTTTCGGACTTACGAAAATTTGTGATAAAATGAAAATTTCAGTTTTTTTCTATACCGATTGATTTATCGTGATTGTTTTATCGTGATTTATGTTGTATGTAATTGAATTAAACGACTTCATCGTGGATCGTCTGTTTGGCAGAGTGATCGCCACCGAAATGATAATTCTATTCTTCAGTACTATCACCACTGGTCCCCTTTCGTAGTGTAGTTTTTCTGTTCTTCCTGTAACGGAGTGTACGATAGCACGAATGCATCATTTTCTTTTCTTTCTTAATGCTGAGTAACAAATAAAGTAAAGCCATTTACCACCGAAACAACCGAAGTTGTTTGATTTGTGTTTCATTTCGTTCCTCCTTGATTCGTGGACGATGTATTTCACTGTCAGACAAAAAGGCACCATTTATCCTCTCCTCTGGTAACAAGTTACCAGAACTAAAACTACAATTATTGCTACATCTAATTATTACTACCATTATTTTTTTAAATACACCCCGACCATCGCTATTACTGCTGCTTTTACTAGTATTACCATGACTCTTCTTTCAGCCGTCATCTTCACAAGAAAGAGCATGCGGTCCTTCAGGCCACCACCGATCACGTTCACCGTGAATAGACCAGCCCACATCGCAATCGTTGCCAAAAACACCAAGTTATTCGTCGCTCGATTACATTCACCATAATTTATCGACTTAACAAGATTTGAGAAAACGAAAATGCATAATTTCTTCTTGTTTCGTAATGCTAATTAACGAATAAACGAGAGCTATTTATCAGCGAAACAGCCGGTGTTGCTTGATTTGAGTTTCCTTGCATTTGCTCTTGATTCGTCGAAACTGTATTTTACCGTCAGACAAAAAGGCATCATTTTTTCTCTTCTCTCTCCACAAAAATTACTAGAACTACAACTACAATTACCGCTACTCATAACTTTTGCTACCATAATGTTGTAATTACAACCACGACTATTACCGTTACTGCTGCTAATTTTCCTACTACGACCATGATTTTTTTTTCAGGCGTCATCGCAACTAAGCGAATGCCGTCCTTCCAGCCACCACCGGTCACGTTCACCGTGGACAGACCAGCACACATCGCAATCGTTGCCAAGAACACCACGTTATTCGCCGCTCGATTACAGTCACCGTAATTTTCCGACTTAAGACGATTTATTACGAAATGAAAATGTATTGTAACGGAACGGCTTACCCCCGACGAGTTTCTTCGAAAAGTCGTCACTTTTCGGCGAATTTCGTCGCGGAGCCGAGTATCCGAGCTCCCCACTCCTCGCTTCGCGCTAGGCCTCGACCAAGCGTCACTCAATTCTTACACCTCGAACCGCACAGATGTGCCTCCCACTTATACCTTAAGTCCTGTGTGGCCCGTGTGATCGCCCCGACAGCCACACAATCCTACTGGGATTAGCCCAGTTATTCGTCTTGTTCCTGTTTATTGTTGTTGAGTCATAAGTGATTTTTATATGGATATATCTTGAATTACCGTGTATGTAATTGAGTTAAGCGACTTCACCGTGGATCGTCCCTTCGTCAGATTTATCGCCACCGAAATGGGGATTCCATTCTTCAACACTATCACCGTTGATCCCCTTTCGTAGTGTCGCGTTTCTGTCCTTTCTGTAATAGAGTGTACGATAGCACGAATGCGTCATTTTCTTTTCTTTCTTAATGCTAATTAACGAATTAATTAAAGCCATTTACCACCAAAACAATCGGTGTTCCTTGATTTGGGTTTCCTTTCATTTCACCTTGGTTCGTCGAAGTTGTATTTCACTATCAGACAAAAGCGCAACATTTGTCCTCTCGTCTCTCTACAAAAATTACCAGAAATAAAACTGCAATTTTAAAACATACAGCTACAGCTATTACTGCTGCTGCTTTTGCTACCACTACTGCCATGACTTTTTTCAGCCGCCGTATTCGCAAAAAAAGAGTTTGCGATACTCCCGGTTACCACTGATCACGTTCAAAGTGAACAGACCAGCCCACATTATAATCTTTGCCCGAGACACCAAGTTATTCGTCGGTCGATTACGTTCACCGTAACTTATCGAGCTAAGAAGATTTGACAAATTGAAAATGCATCATTTCCTCTTGTTTCTTAATGCTAATTAACCAGAGTTGCAAATCCCTAATTTTTATGGAAATAAAATTGATGCTACAATTGGCTTTGTAATTATGCTTTTATAATAATAACTGGTAATTATTATAATATGTGTAAACTTTTAAATAGAGGCGAGAAATATTAATCTCCCATAAAACTTCATGGTAATCTTATCGAAAAAATGGAGAAACACTGTTAATGCATTGTGAAAATAATCAAGGCCCGTGCTTGTCCATTTTTCTCCCAATTTCTCCCAAAATTTAATTAAAAATTAGGTCCTTCTTGCAGCCATTCAAAAGTTCACATATATAATGTTATAATCGCTGCAGGTCATCGTTATAAAATCGTAACTAAAACGTAAACTGTTGTGTAAACTTTGATTCTTAATGTAATGGGGACTTACAACACTGTAATTAACAAATAAACGAGAGCTATTTACCACCGAAACAACCGCAGTTGCTTGATTTGAGTTTCCTTGCGTTCCACATTGATTCGTTGAAGCTGTATTTTATCGTCAGACAAAAAGGCATAATTTTTCCTTTCCTCTCTCTACAAAAATTACCAAAACTAAAAATTACCAGAACTAAAACTGCTACGCCTAACTTTTGCTACCATTATTGTGTAATTACAACCACGACTATTATTATTACTGCTACTACTTTTCCTACTACGACCATGACTCTTTTTTTCAGGCGCTGTCTCACGTGTGCGAACGGCGATCATCCGGCCACCGCCGGTCACGTTCACCGTGGACAGACCAGCCCATATCGCAATCTTTGCAAGAAATACCATGTTATTCGTCGCTCAATTACAGTCACCGTGATTTTCTGACTTAACAAAATTGGTTATATAATAAAAATATATGCTATTTTTATATAGATATATCTTGAATCACCGTGTATGAAATGAAAAATAAGCAGTGACAGAAAACATATATGAGAAAAATGCGGTCTTTATTCACTGAACGTCCTGTTCCTTGGAGACTACATCCTCAATTGTTTGTTTATCGAGCCGGGCACGCCGGAAAAGCTACACAGCGTTCGAAAAACTCGATGTTTTACTTTATCTCAACAAGCACCGATCTCAATTATATTCGATATACTATTAGATCAACAAAAAAACTAGAATGAAGAAAAGCTGGGACATTCTTAAACGAAATGGATTAAGGAGAGAGTACAGAAGAGGTTGTTCACGTAATACAATATTAACGTAATAAAAAATTAGGTTTATATTAATTGTATTTTTTTATAATTATTAAGAAAACGATTGTATTGTCACTGATAAAATACAGTTCTTAATAATTATTGATACCGGTTGAGTTATTTTATTGAATCCTTTCCACGTGTCCTTAAATCTTGTACTCAAATGAAGAGAAGTTTCTGCCGCGTGACAAATTAATTGTTTTCTGCGTATTGTCAGCGATAAAATTATAATTTAGTCCCGTTCATTCTGTTCCAGGTATGATCTTAACAATGAGGTGCATGGTATATCCCAGTGAGATGAGAATCGACCGTCCCTTCATGTACGCGATAATTGCGAAGCAGAAGATCAACGAGAAGCTCACCAGCGGATTTACGCTCTTCACTGGCGTCGTGACGGAGCCAAAATCCTAAAACGCCGTTCTTTTCTTGCAACTGTGTGAAACTGCCACACCAGGAAAATACCAAAAGTCACAATCTAGTCGCGGTGACGTATATTATTCGTGATTTAAGGTCGCTTCGTTAATGTATCGCCTCATTAAAGGTCAATAAAACGTTGTAACTAGTCAGAAGTTGTGCTCATGCTGTGCTCATGCGAGTTGATTTTACCGCTTTGCCTGTTGTTAGTCCGTTGATATTATTTTTAATGAACAATTAGGAGACAGTAAAAAAAATAACGCTTCTTTTTTTTCAGACAAATACATTGTATTTAAAAGTATTACAAAAAGAACATTATTCACTGCTGTTTCAGCGAGTTTAACAGAACGTAATTCTATTTACGAAATAATAATTGTTGGAAGCCCAATTATCGCTGTAGAATCAGTCTCGTAAACATTGAAAAGAAAAATGAATAAACATCATCTTAACGAAAATATTTCTTATCAAATAATCATAGCTGGAAGCCCCATGTAATTGCAGAAACATAGCGCACTAGCCTTGCGCGAAGTAACAAAAACGAATGATGAAGTCGTCAATATAATATATCAAAATTTATGGCATTTAGAGAATCTCGTTCCACTGACGATTCGTAGAGGTACGAATGGCGGTAACGAGCGAACAGGATTGTGTCCACTTTTACCGTGAATTCCAAGATTATTGCACCGACGTGTTGCAAATCGAGACGCAAAATTCATCCTGAATTCGCGCCTCGCGAGTTACATTATTCTGCTGTAAAGCTTAAAGGCAATATAGCATTGCAATGGCGATGCTTACGAAATGTATATAATGTAAAAAATGGAGGAAAAAAGTCGTGTTACATGACAAAGTGTTCAACGTCTAGGAAATCGTACAATTACCCTGTTTGCCGCTCGACGTTCCGTTCGAGGTTAGCGAAGTCTTCCTCGACGGTTGCATACTCATCGTAGTGTCGAGATACTCGTCGTCGTCGTCGTCGTCCGACTCCGGTCGCGAGTTCCTCTGTTGCCTTCGCGCGTTGTCCCCGCGGCCATTCTCCTGCACGTAACGCTCGATCATGTTCTTCTGCGTCGCCTGAAGCGTCGCGTACTGCTGTCGGCAGTTCTCGCTCTGATACTGCTGCGGCGGTTCCGGCGCCTGTCGACGCTGTCGCGGGTACGTCGCCTGGCCGGTCTTCTCCACGACGGCGTACGGCGCCTCGAGATCGGCGAACGCGACGTTTCGTTGCCGCTCGTTGTTATTGTTGTTCGCCAGCAGAATCTCCGGATTGAAGCCGATCGCGTTGCTGCGACAGGCGTTGCGCTCGATTTGCTCGTTCAGCTGGCGAACTTTCCCGAGATTCTCCGTGGAAAAGCCCATCGCGTGCGGACCGAGCGGCACCGCCGGAACCTGCGGTCCCTCGTAGAGCCTACGATTGTTCGGGATATTCTGGTTCATCGTGGAAATCTGCTCGGCCCCGCCGTACGAGTATCGATCCTGCAGCCAGCCGAGAGCCTTGTCGTTGCTCTCGCGCTCGGCTATTCGTCCCGCGTACGAGCGACGCTGCTCCCGAAGGTCGCAAGCTTGTCTCGCCTCGTCCTCGCCGTTCGCCTCGGCGGCGAGATTCATCCGCGGAATGTTCGCGTTGTTCGCTGCCGGCGCGAATATCCCGTAGCGATTGTTGATTTTCTCGTTGTTCGCCGCGTCCCGCCAGCGCGCGCTCTTCATAACGAGCTCCGCGAGCTGCTGAATCGTCTGCCTCGGCAATTGGCCCTCCTGAATGTTTTCGTCGCGCAGCGGCGGCGGCGCCGAGGCGTTCGTCGCCTTCGCGGGCGTCGAGGTGTCGAGGGGCTCGTTCGGCAGCAGCGACTGCGCCTTCAGGCGCCGCAGACGCTCGTACTTCTCCACCTGACCGGCGAGCAGCATCAGCTCCTCGTCCTCGTCCTCGTCGTCGGCGTCGGTGCCGCGGAACGAGTTTCCGGCCTGCGGAAAGCCGCTCGTCGCGGAAGCGGCGAACGCCGCGGCCGCGCAACGCTCGGCGTCCAAGAATGCCGCGGTGAGAATCTTCTCCGCGTTGAGCTCGCCACGACCCGCGAAGAGCTTTCGTCGCGTCGCCACCTCGTGGCCCATTTTCGCGAGGATCCTCGCGTTCTCCTCCTTCTCCTGGATCTGCCGCTCGGAGTCGAGAAAACGTTCGCACTCGATCATCACCGTTCGCGGGTCCATCGGACGTGTGGATAATTCGCGGACGATTCGCCGTTCCGCCGAGGACTGAGTGCGCGTTTCGGCGTTGCTGCCGGTGAAACGAAGGCCCAGTTGCTGCTGGGCCTTGACGAACGGCGACTGCGAGACCGGCCCGAGCTTCGACCAGATCGCGCCGGGCGGCTTTATCGGCGAGACGACGCCCGGACGCGTCTCCACGGGGTTTTTGTTGACGAGCTCGACGTTCCCGTTGGCCGAGGTGCAGGGAACCCGACAGGGCTTCGGCGGCACGAGATCCAGCTTGGGCGGTATCGCCCCCGGACGCGGCGGAGGCTCGAGATTCGTTATCACCTGCTGGTCCGACGGATTCGCCGACGAACCGGAGTCCGGCTCCTTCTCCGCGCTCTTGTTCAGCACCGTCGCGTGAACGACGTTCAGTAGGTGGTCCAGACGATTCTCCAGCCGGTTCTGGCGGTCGCGGTCGAGATCGAGGAAACGCGAGACCATCGCGTCTTGAGCTGCTAATATCTGTGACGAGAGGATGGAAAAACACTAGTTATTTTAGTATAATTTGAGAGCAGCTGGTATTCAGTATTTTCAATATTTGTGGTACGTCGTTAATGATTACATTAAATTTAAAAAAAATTAAAAACGGCTAACAGCGTTTACCTTGTTAACGACCTCGCTCTGCGACGTGATAGCGCTCAGCATGAGCTGCTCGAGTTTCTGCGCCTTCTTCCTTCGCACCGGCGCGTCGGGAACCTTGTCGGAATTTCCGGAAACGCTTTTCGAGCCGACCGCCCCGTTGTCCGAGGGCGATGGCGACGGCGAACCCTCGAGAAACTCGATGGACAGGGTGTCGTCGTTGAAGGTCGCGTTGTTCGTGATCGCCGTCGCGTTCATCGCGCGAATCACCTCGTTCTCCGCGAGCTGCTGGTCGTAGCTGTCGTTGAAATTGTGACGATTCCTCTCGTCCCGGGGACTGCGACGAAAAGCCTCGTTCAAGTTGGCAGCGGTTTCCGGCGAGTAGTTGCGGTTCGGCATCGTTCGCTGCCTCGTTCTGAGATTCTGATCGAAAAAGCCCCCAATCTCCGGCGGTTCCTTGTAGAGCTTGTAATTCACCGCCAAATTTTGTCCAAAGTTCCCTCGTTGCGGCTCCTGCGGCACCGCTCGATTATCCGTCGCACAAGTCTGTTGCAGCTGATTCTGCATCCTCATCGTGTTCTCCGGCGGCTGCGGCTCTTGCGACGTGATCACAGCGCGATTTTGCGCTCCCGGGCGCAACTTCGAAGCCACATTCTCGTCGCCTGAGTAGAAAATTGGATTGCGCTTCGAGTGCCGTCGGTAGAGCTGTTCGGGCTGGAAAATCGCCTCGTCCTGGGTGAATCGGCTCTGCAGGAAATTCCGCTGCTGCTGCTGCTGCTGTTGTTGCATGTTCTCCTGTATTATCTGATTGTGCACGTTTTGAACGCTGTTCTGATAGAGCATCTCGCCGAATCGATTGTTCGGTAGAGTCGGCTCGGAAACGCGACTCTCCCTGATCGGCTGCTCGTCCAGCGGCAAAGTGCGACGGGCGCTTTTCGCCAACAGTTGCGTGGGACCGTTCAGCGTGTTCGTCGCCGCGTCTCTCGTCGGGGAAAATGCGCGGTACGGCTGGGCGAGCACGGTCTCGTTTGACTCCGGGGAATCGGGATATTCTTCCTCGTCTGGTAACAAAAAATACATCAGTTTTCTTCGTCAACGACATTTAAGGGGGACTTCTACCCTGGAGCACCGTTTTTCATTATATTTTTTGATGGGGAAACGAATAAATGTAGACTGCGGTTTTTTTCTACTTGTTACTTACGCTTTAAAGTATACAATGGAGTTATTATTATTTTTTTAAGTTAAAAATTGTCGGCGTCCTAGGTCCTCAAACACGATCATCCAAAATAAATGGCTACCACTCTCCTGACCACTGTAATTATGCGATCGGCCTGAAATTGTGCATACATACTCGAGAAATATGTCTTCATGGAATGACGGAGGTTTTTTTTCGATGTCTGCAAAATTAAGAGGCAGTGATACTCCCCCCCTCCCCGCGACCCCCGCGCCCGCGCCCCCCTCATCGCTTCAGAACTTTCAAACGTGTTTTCTCCGAAACGGTGCGTCGGATCGCGATGAAATTTGAAACACAAATAGACAATGATGGCAAAAAGGGCATAAGCTTTTGGCGTTTCGAAATTTAAAAAAAAAATTCATTTTAACTAGGATTACAGAACCCTACATTACCGACGTCGTCGAAGTTCCCACCGGTGTATCACTGCCTCTTAAGACAATGGCGGGGTTTAAAAAAAATGTCCCCTATGTTTTTCGTATAAAAACATTAATAAAAAATCGAAAAATTAAGTTATCGAAAAAAACCTCCGTCATTCCATGAAGACATGTTTCCCGAGTATGTATGCACAATTTCAGGCCGATCGCATAATTACAGTGGTCAGGAGAGTGGTAGCCATTTATTTTCGATGACCGTGTTTGAGGACCTGGGACGTCGACAATTTTGAAGTTTAAAAATTCCATTGTATACTATAAAATGTAAATAACAAGTAGAAAAAAACTACAGTCGTCTACTATTATTCGTTTTCCCACAAAAAAATAAAATGAAAAAACTGTGCTCCAGGGTAGAAGTTCCCCTTAATCTCCTCATAATTCAGCTTTTTCAGTGCAATAAACAAATAAATAAGCAAACAAATTGCAAGACTCACGAGCCAGATGCCAGGTGGGTGACAAAGCTTCAGTGCGAATCAGCGACTCCACAGGCTCGCCGTATTTGTTGTAGCGCATTTTGAGATTCCTGTTGGTCTTAACATCTTTTGGCGGCGATTTCATGGTGAGAGCAGAGTCTGAAAACAAAAAATTTTAATCGTTTGCTATTCAAAAACCATCTTAAATACAAATTGTCACAGCAATAAACTAAAACTCACAGACGTCAAATATTAAGGAAAAAAACAAAAAAAATTACTTTTGCTCCAATTCAAAAAGCATGAAAACCCCAATGCTGTTTGCCACCGGCAAAACTATCAAACTCACCAACTGTGTCAAATCCATTGTCGTTGCGTTCGACCTTCTTGCTCTTCAGGACTTTATCGATCGACTCGTAGTACTGCTCGACACCAGATCTCGTGCCAGCTCTCTTGGCCTCCCGGTAGCAAACCAGGACCTGCTTCATGCGCGATCTGCACTGTTTCGAGTTAACAGCGTAGCCCTTTTTCGTCATATACCGCGCGACGCTCTCCCAAATGAGCTGCGGCCTCTGCGCGTACTCGAGCTGCTTCTGCACCTGTTTGTCGGTCCACACGGACACGAGGAGCGTCGTGCTCTCGGGTGTCCATTTGTACTTGATGTTGTCCCCGCAGTCGCTCATATTTTCCTCCCGCTCTGCGTGTTAAGTGCCCGAAATTTCAGAAATATTATGAAAACTTTGCTGTTGTTTTCGTGTTTTCTACCCCCACTCCCCTCCACTATTATCGAATTAGTGCGCGTTGCACGGCCGCTCAGGGGGCTGCGTGTTCGTTGTTGATGTCGCACTTACCCCGTTCCTTTCGTCCTGTGGATTTCTCTCGCGAGGACGAGAAAAACTTTGCTACACAACAGTCGCACCTGTCGACGCTTCTGGCTTCGCTCTCTCTCTCTCTCCTTCTTTGTCTCTCTCTCACTCTCGATCTCGGGTCGTATTACACGTTACGTTGTCGCCTGCAACTTGCAACGGTCGTCCAGCATCTCACGCGCACGGGTCTCGCTCGACCGTTTACAAATTTTCAAAGTCGCTGGCTGCACCGATAAGGAGCGAGCAGCAACAAGTTGTTGGTGCTGCGGGGGCGTCGAGTGGAAAATCAGGGGCACTCATTGGCCGGCGATTTCGGGTGGGGGCGTCGTGGCCAGCGACGACCAATGGGGTTGCAGTGCGTTGCGCTACAGTGAAATCTCCCTACAGTGGACTCTCCGATAAGTTAAGGTCGCGGGACCGAAAGCCGATTAGGCCATTCCGATAAGTTAAGATCCCCACTGCTTGCGCAAACCGTTCCCGGGCGCCCGAAACGACGAGAGGTGAAAAATTGGTCTTTCGTCGGTCCTTCACGCGCAAAAATCGAAGTATTAAAATAGTATTTCTGTAGTATTAACCGTCGAAGTATCCAAGTATGTCGTATTGGCCTCAAAAATACTTCATTTAATACTCCAAAAAATTGAATCCTCAAAGACAGGAGGTTGTTTTTAGGGTAGAATTGGCGACTAGTAACGGAATCTGAGGTCAAAAACTGAAAATGTTTAAAACCTTAGGCTAGACGTTTCGTCAATTGTAGGTTTTTGAAAATGTTCAGCTTTTCACCTCAGATTCCATTACTAGTCGCAAATTGTACCCTAAAAACAGCCTCCTGTCTTTGAGGATTCAATTTTTTGGAGTATTAAACGAAGTATTTTTGCGGCCAATACGACATACTTGGATACTTCGACGGTTAATACTACAGAAATACTATTTTAATACTTCGATTTTTGCGCGGGATTGTCTCGCACGAAACTAGCTGCCGCGTTACCTCTCTGTCACAATGCGTTCGACCGCAGGTAGTGTGACGTAGAAAGGGTAATCCGCCTCCCCGCCAGCAGGTAGAAAGAGCTCGGAAAAGGGTCGATCTTAATTTACCAGAGCGTTAAGGGAGTGTGAAACATGTACCACGTGATATGTGAGTGCGAGAGAGATAGTCGCAATTTTTTAAGCAATGCCATTCGAAGGCTATTCTTATTCTGGATGAAAGCAAAGTATCGTTCGATGTGGAATTAAATTGCGCTTCGGACGACGTTTTTCTTCATCTCAGAATATTTATCATGTCTCCGTAGGGCTGATTGCAGTTCCTGTTACCGGCTGAGTATGTTTCACATCAACTTAATCCTTAACTTATCGGAGAGCCTTAACTTTTCGGAACTTAACTTATCGGAGAGTCCACTGTATTCTAGTCTCGAAAGCGTCGAGTTGGAGAGCGTCGACTGTACCACGTTATGGGGTGCCACTGCTGCTACTTCGATGTCGAAAACACCACTGTCACCATTCGGCACCAGTCGGCAGGCTCGGCGAGCGCAACAATAACCACAGCGACGGCATGAAAGATGAGAATACCGGGTGTAGCGGGTCTGCTCGCGTTTATCGTAGTTTTATCGGAAGTACAGCGGTCGTCATGCTTCATCGACCCCATAACCATTGGAATCGGGGGTGCCGTGTCGGGTCTCGTCGTCGCCGGTTTTGGATTCGCCAGGTGCCGATTATACGAGTGTTGTGACGATCGCAACATTCCTATGAATATACGTGGTACGTGTGCCATGTAACCCGGTAACTATTACAAAAATTCACTGGAAACAATTTTTTTTTTTGCCTGGTTGATACTCATTTTTTTTCACTCAATCTTTATGTCGGAAAAAATATTACAGAGTTACAGAGACAGCTGGCTACGCGTCTGCACGGCCAGCATATAGCCCAGAAGATTGTCGTAGGCACTCTGGCTGGCTACAAAGCTGTTGAGGATCCACCGAAAGCTCTGGTCATGAGCTTCCACGGCACTCAAGGAACTGGGAAGAATTTTGTCGCTGGTATGATCGCTCAGACATTCTACAAAAAGGGAGCCAAAAGTGATTTCTATCACCTGTTCAGTGGCACCATGTACTCCGAAAGTCGCTTGGATTATCACAAGGTGCAAGTGCCAAATCTGTACTTCTTATTCACTATCCGGTTCACAAGTATATTTGCCATGGTTAATTCGTTTCATGTGTCGTGCGATCCTTGGTTGATTGATAAAGTGTTAGAAGTTTTTCCATAAAAAAATAACATGTGTAGGAAGTTTTTTGTTTTCTGTTGGCCACATAGTTTATGTAATTTTACAATTATTTTTAACAGTTGATGCTGCAACATTTTTTTTCTCCCTTCAGGAAATGATAAAGAAGACGATTGTGGAGCGTCTAGGCAAATGCGAAAGATCGATGTTCGTCTTCGACGAGGTGGACAAGATGCCGGAGGGTCTGCTGGACGTGCTCTCGCCGTTCATCGACTACGGGCAGTCGACTTCGGTGGAGGTCGATTCGAAGATCGAACGAGTGACGAGCAATCGGGCGGTGTTCATATTTCTGTCGAACCGCGGCAGCTCGGATATATTGGAGAAAATGACGGAGCTACGGGAGGCGGGAAAGAGTCGCGAGTCCGCGGCTCTGCGGCACTTCGAGAGCGCGATAAGCGCGAAGGCTTACAGCGAAAAAGGCGGCTTCATGAACAGCAACACCATAGAGGCCTCTCTCATCGATTGCTACGTGCCTTTCCTGCCCCTCGAGGTGCAACACGTGGAGGCCTGCATGATGGACGCGTTCGCCGCGAGGACCAACGAAACGGTGACTGCCTACATGAAACAGGAGGTAATGTCGATTGTAACGTATTTCGACGCTCCGCACAGTCTTTACTCGAGAAGCGGCTGCAAGAGACTCGAGCAGAAGGTCATTACCACGCTGAACAGCGAAAATTTCTAGCAGACTTTCACCTCTGTACATATAGAATATTAATAAATGCTCGATCTTTGTTCGTAATAATTGACAAAGTGCGCATCTTTTTTTATTCACATTTTTTCAGTACGTTTGTTTGTGCCTCGATAAACTGTATCCCTATTTTTTCCGTTATCGACGATGTTCGAACGCGACACAACGGCGTCGTTTTGTTGTTTTGTCGCTTCGCAATCGTTTTTCCCGGCAGCGATGTCCGATCGGGCTCTCACGATTTTTCGGCGTTTCGACGAAAAGTTTGCGATGAAAAAAATGTCCCACTTCGTTCGGCGAGACTAGCAATTAATTGGGCAACGTGGAAGCCGCGATCGCGCAGCTATGGACGAGTTTAACTTCTACATGAGGCTCGCCAAGCCACTGGTTCTCAATCTGCCCGATGCCAAAGGTAAAGGTTACCGATTTACGGCACAAAAAACGGTGACTCGAGTCACAATCTCTGCGTTTTTTTACAGACCGCACGATGGCCGCTCGGTGGCTCAAGAAATTGTATCAAGTCGGCCAACTAGACTCGGGAAATTCGGACAACATTCGCGTGGAATATCTGAAGCGTTTGCTGGTTGTTATGCAGTCAAATCGGCTGACCGGTATTTTCGCGGAGCCTCCGCCGGACGGCGATTTGGAGGATATTGCGCATTTGACGACCGAACAGAAAAAGGTCATTTATATATCAATTAATTAAATAAATATCAACAAGAATTGTAATAACCAGCGATAATTAAAATAACAATTTCTCGGCAGGCAAAAGACATGTTCGAGTTGGCAAAAGGGCGCAAGACTAGCGTATCGGGAGAATCAAAATTACATCGTAACGACGATCAGCGCGTGAGAAGATCGATTTCCGGCGATATGCGCGAGTATGTAGCCATTCAGGAGATCCCGAATTTCGGTATCCACGGTTACTACGCGTTGTCCACGGAGCCTCTGCCGGACTGGTGGCAACCAAAGTCCTCCGCGACGTCGATCGAGCAAAAAATTTCGTCACCTCCGCTTGTCAAGGACACGGGGGAGAAATCGGCAGCCGAGGACGATTCGCGCGAGACCGACGAAACGTTCCACGACGCGACGGGAGCGATAAAACCGAAAACCGACGACGAGCGTAGAAGAAGACGATCGGATCGTCTAACGGAGTTGTACGAGGCCAATCAACGCGAGTTGTTCGGCAGCAAGATGATGAGACACGGCGAGAAATCGCTGAGAAAAATATACGAGTACGTCGGGCAAGAGACGCGAAATTTTTGGCTGATGCCAAAGGTCGCGAGATTTTTATCGGTTGTTTTTTTTTTTCTTGTCAGAACTCGGCGGAACAGCATCGCAGGCGTCGAGAGTCGACCGTGTTGGGGCAGAATTCGATACATCGACCGACTCGTGGACGAATCGCGTGAGAATTGCGCTAATAATTTTGAGCTTCCAGTTGGAGCAGAAGAAAAAAAAATGAACACGACTCTATGTGCATTTACATGTTTCTTACTCTTATAAAGCTCATCTGGTGGGAGATCTCGATCTGTCCGAAGCGGACGCGTTGCTGCATCTTTACCGCGAGAAGCGGCTGAGAAAGGTGAAAAACGAGCCTCTCGACGAACAATCAAAAGCGGAGCGAGATTGTTCGTTGTCTTCGAGAAGAAAGGAAGTCGAGGCGAGACTCGATATGCCACCGTGCGCGTAAGTTTGCCGTTACCAAAATCCAGCGAAACATTACGTCGCGAATCAATCGGTAAGAATAACAATAATTATCCGAACAATGTAGATCTATTCCCTTCGAAGAAGAGGAGTTAAGGGAACAACGTGACGCTCACTGCAAACCCGAACGTAAGTTCTTAGATTCGCGCCACGATTCTTCAAGCAATAAAGGGTCATTTAATTACGTTGCAGCGGATCGAACTTGTTTCCCGCGAGAAAACGATTTCGGGCCCTCGACGAACGAGCGGCAGTTCGCAGGCCGAGGTTGTTGTTCGGAGAGCGAATGTGAAGAGAGCTATCGTACGTATTCCGGATCCGGCGGTAGCGACAAATTTCAATACAGATAAATAAACAAGTAATGAAATATATGTGACCCGTTGGTACAGAGAGTATTTTATCAAAACAAAAGTGTTACACCAAGTATAAAAATGTGTAGCCATCCCATCAGATAAAAATTCTTTGCAAACAAAAATCCGCGCACAAAAAATCCTTTGCAAGAATGAATCTTTTCGGCCAAATTTCTCGTTTTGCTAGATATCAGCATTGCGGGAACCGATTTTGTTGCAACAGGTCTCATTCGAAAGAAAAAAAATAGATAAAAAATATTGGACCTGATACATTTTTCATCCGTGACGCGTCGACAGAAATAATTCGAGTTACATGTGAAAGTGTCCGAAAAAGGTACGACTTCGGGTAAATAAGAGTAGCAGTAGTGTCGGGATCCCAAGGCCACATTAATTTCCTTTTATACTGAGCTTCAAGACACTATCGCGACTCTCTTCACTATTTTCATCATTTTTTTAACACATTATTACCGATCGAGCAAGCGACCAACGTTACCGACGCAGCACTGCGCTCGCAAAGTTCTCTCCAGTGTTTCCACTTTGCCGCGAAAACAAACAGACCCAGTTGCCGTATTAGCTCACACACACACACTTGTCCCGTTGTGTCACGAGACGACACACAACAAACACTCTTATCAAAGCGCATCCAGTGAAATGTCATCCCGCAGTCGCGAGGTGTCCGGCGTAGCTGCGCTCTCAGTGCGCTCGTGACGTCGATCCGGAGAGCAGCGAGCGCGAGTGAAGCGAAACGTGTCACAGGCGGATTGCATTATCGGTGCGAGCGCGTCCACGACGTCGCCGATAGATGAAATTACTCCGCGCTCGGCTCGTAGTTTTTCGCGTGACTGAGTGAGGGAAGTATCGGGCTCACGGGGATTGCAGGTTATTCGCGAGCACCGGACGCAGATACAGCGCGAACGCCGATAGCGAGCGCAGCGAGAGCGAGACACCGCATTCGTCGCCGATAGCGCACATGAGCGACGGCCGAGTCGTGCGCGACCGACAGACACGCGTCGCACACTCCGCTCAAAAATATCGTGGAATCTTGATGATAGTCCGAGAATCCAGGGTCGGGCTACGCAAAGTCGGTTACACGACGGCGCCGAGGGTTCAATTGCGATAAATTATACTGAGGAAAAAAAAACGACAGAAAAATGGGCCTCGATGGTATGAGGGTCGGAGGCGGAAGGTGTCCACCTCTCTTCGTCGGCGGTTTGCTACTCGCGTGTTTGTTGTTAGTCTGCAACTGGTGGAGTCTCTCCACTGAGAATCTCGAATTGCTGCGTCAGATTGATGAGCTCAATGAGCAGATAAAAATCAGGTATATTGTTATTATTGTTACTATTATTAATATTAGTATTATTATTGTTACTATTATTAATGTTAGTATTATTATTGTTACTATTATTAATATTAGTATAATTATTGTTACTATTATTAATATTGTTATTATTATTATTGTTACTATTATTAATATTATCATTATTGTTATTATTATTATTATTATTTAAAATGAGAGTGAATAAGTAAATTGGTTAAAACTTTTTGTTAATAACAGCGCGGAGGAGCGCGATCAGTGTGTAACACTGAGGGAAAACGTTGAGGAGCGCTACAAACGTCTGGAGGATGAAGTGGGAACGTTGCACGTGCGTTTGCAGCAGCTCTCGGCGTCTAAAAAGATCAACGATCAACTTGCCGAGTCGATGACCATGTGCAAGAGCGAATTGGATTCGCTGAACAAGCTCGATGTGGCAAAGAGCGCGACAATAGATACTCTGAGACTGGAAAAGGATAGAGTGTCGACACAGCTGGATGCAAAGAGAGAAGAGAATCTGAAGCTCAAGGCAGATTTGGAGACTGTGAGCCAATTTTCTGCGTTTTCTTTTTTCTGAAAATACGATGAAATTCCTTGAATCGTTGATCATTTTTTGCAGGCGCTTAGCGATATTGATAGACTAAAACTCACCGTGAATGCACAGCCAAAGGAGAAGGAGGACACGGCCGACGATGCGCCGGTTCAATGTGAGTTTGCGGATTTTTTTAACGATACTTTTCGTCTCCGCCTCGCGTTTCAGTTTTAGGAAACGAAATTACGACCGCGTCGCTCCAATCGGCCGCGAATTTTTTCGCCCATCGACGGGACGATCGTTACTCATATAATTCGTTTCGTTTTCGTTGCAAGATTAACCGATTGTTTTGTTCTTTTCATCCGTTACATTGGTCGTCGAATAGTATTTTAATTTTCCGACCGACCGACGCGATCGCCCCTCGGCACTTTACTCGCTACTTTTGCCCATTAATTTTGCCCAGTATCGCGCGGCCTCGGGCCGGGACAATTGGCAACGATCGCCGAGTCAGCCGTGAACATATCCGCGTCCGGCCGACGGGGAATGAAGTACCACGGAATTCCAATACTTCCACGAGATCCGCCTGGCTCCGCGCGACAAACTCCCCGCTTCTCAGTTACCTTGCTGGAAGGTAGAAAAACAGAAGATTTGTCTCTGCGCCCTCTTCGCCGATTTTCCGAAACATCGATCGATCAATATTCATCCACGTCATCGCTAGCTTTTGGTTCACCGTCTCTCGAACGTTTTTGATAACAGCTTTTCTTCTGCAAACCACAATCATGGCCTTCTTCTTTTTTTTTTTTTTAACTAATCGCGCGATTTTCCATCGCGGATTTGACGGCGAAAAAACATATTATTAACATTTCTTTTTGGGTAATCCGGTTGATTGTTGGGTGTGGAATGAGTACGTGAATAAGATTGTTACGGGAATAAAATTGCGGCGAGGGTCAACTGGAAAGAATTCGATCCGCAGTTTGAAACTCCGCAAATGATGCAGCTTCGTGTATAACGATAACTGTTTTCTTTTTTTTTTTTTTTTTGCGAAAATGTAGCGCCAACTTCGGAGACGAACAAGCTCGAAAATTCGGCGGACGGAGATGCAAAGGAGGAGGACGAGAACGCTGGTAAAAATGATTTTTAGTCAGGACTTTTTTTTCCGCCTCGTTGTGACGAATTATTCGCTGATTAAGATGTATTGTTCGCTGCTACGCAGGCGATGCGAACGCGAGCGGCCTGGAGAAGCGATTCAACGCGCCCGACGAGTCGTTGGACGGCAAACAGGCTGGCGAGCAGCTGTGACCGGTTCTGCAGACACGCAACAAGTACATCTTCCTGCTTTCCATTTTTTTTTCTCTCCTTTTTTCCTTCAACGAGGACTGCGACTCGCATCGACCCAAGGAACGAAGGAGAATCATTAACATTGGCTGCGACGTTGACGCAAAAATCCATCGACGACCGCTGGTCTCGATTATATATATATGTAATTATACTTCTGTGATTGACGATTGACGAGGCTCAAGCTAGCGAGCAAAAAACGCCCTCAAGATCTTACGCGAATTGCCATAAGCGATTCCCACCGAATTCGATGAAAAACAACTTGTGTTGAGTGTAGAAGAGAGAAAGGAAAATAGGCTAAACGACCATTTCACGGTCAGGGAAATAAAATGGTGAATATGATTCGCTATTTACGCTACGCCATATGATTTATATCAGTAAAATAAACAAATTTTATGGATTACAATGCTTCGTCGTTCGCGTAATTTCGACGCCTTCGACGCCCGTCGATGCGACAATTATGCTCATTCTCGTTCTCTTTTTCCTCAGGCACGCAAACACACGCGAAATATACAGGGTACATATATAATTCTCCACGGATTTTCGTATTGTCATCATACAGTATTACGATCGTTAATTCCATTAATTTCTACTTTTATTATTATTTTTTCTTGTACCTAAATAACCCATCTACGTGTATAATTGTACAAACTGCGCGTCGAGCGTTCCTTGTGCTTTGGAGACAATAATTCGTTTCTTCCTCTTCGTTCTCTCTTTCGCCTCGTTTTTTCGACGATGGCAAATGCGTCTTAGGGGGTTAATACTGCTTTAGTTTGTTGAGACTGTTGGTTGTTTCTTTTTTTTTTCGTTTTTTTTTTCTTTTCATTATACAAGGAACAAGTATTCGAAGTGGTCCTAAGTAGCTCCGTTTCGCGACTTAATTAGACCGTTTGCGGTAGCTGCGTTAATATTAATATTCACTCGACCGTTCGAACTACACGTTAACATGTACATAGGTAACTTTGTGTGTGTATATATATGTATATATATATGTGTATATCTATAACAGCGCGTACAGTCAATATACAGCCTAGAATGAGGACAAAATTTGCAAATGCACGACGGATATAATTATAGTTTGCGCGCTACGCGACGCGAGCGCTTCGAGAGCAGCGAATAAAACAAATAACATTTTTTTTTTTGCTTTTTTTAACATTTAATACTCTATGCGTAATAAATTAATTGGTTTTGCATATATATATATCGCTTTCTTGTTGGTATTTTTTTCTCTTTTTTTGCTTTTCTTTTCTAACGAAAAATTGTAAAATTTGACTAGCAAACATTTAAGTCACGACTAGACACACAACGCACGCAATTGCATTCTTCTTGTTTTTCTTTTTCGTCGTCGATAAACAAATAATGCACATTGTTGGACAAGTTAGTGCCTTTGTCGTGCACGACTATCGCCTATGTAGAACGTTTCTCAGTACTATTAATATTATATATTATTATCGTCATCGTCGTCGTCGTCGTCGTCGTCGTCGTCGATATCGTCGATTATCATCGTCCAAGCACCCACGATTTATCCCTCGATAAAACTAATTAATCAGGTTATCAGGTATTGCAATTGTACCCCATTGTGGTGTGTAAAGAACGTGTTGCCGCGGCTAATTAAGGCTTTAGGCGCTTTCTCACCAAAGGGAAGGCCGTCTTTTTCTCTTTAACACGTTTACATCGTTCGCCGGTAGCATGTCCGGCGGTAGCATCCGATGCGGCATTTTTCTATCGGATTTACGTACGTGCGTGATTCTTTTTCCTGAACATTAGCTAAGATGCTTGGCTTTCAGTTGTGCTAAAATGATGATTAACGATGGCGGAGGAGGAGGATGCAGGAAATCAGGGTAAACAGGGGAACGGAATTCGCGCAGAGCTTCGTCGCAGCTGCCTCGCGGGGCTTCGGGAAAATTGCCCGCATTTCTCCCGAGAAACCGACGCATGCGGAAGAAGACGAATGCAAAAAAAAGTGACTAACGCGCCTGTCGTGCGTTTCGACCATGAGTGCAATCAACGCACTGTGCGGCTGGGACAATTCGATATTACAAATGTATGCGCGTATATATATATGTATATCATGCGTCGAAAAGGAATTTGCCGCGCGAGTTGCTTAGTCAACGCTCGTTCGTAACGCTTTAAACTTGCTCACGGCGAGTAATGCGAGTTCTGGCGATGCTTTCGTCGAAAGATGAAGGCGAAAATCGATCTCAGCCGCCACCAGCGGCTGTGCTTGCGCACCGTGTCCCGCGAGCGCTCTTTCGCTCGTATCTGCCGCACGATCGAGTAAAAAGCGTCGTCGATGAACTGCCGAAGCGCCGCGGACGTCTCGTAAAACGGACAGCCCAGCTGATCGGCCAGGGCTTTTCCCTCCTCGGTCGTCACCTTTCGGCGCAGCTGCAGATCGAACTTGTTGCCCACCAGCACGAGCGGAATGTCCTCGTTCGCGCGCACCCGCGATATGAGCTTCCTGTACTCCAAAGCCTCCTGAAAGCTGTGCCGATCCGTTACCGAGTAACAGATCATGAAGCCCTCGCCGCATCTCATGTACTGGTCGCGCATTGCCGTAAATTCCACCTGATGGAAGAGCGGATTTTAAAAAAAAAGAACAAGTAACTCGCGAGTTGCGGATGTTGCAATAAGCGCGTGATTACCTGACCCGCTGTGTCCAGTATATCGAGCAGCGCCGCTTCCCCGTCTATCACAGCTTGTTGTTGATAAGAATCCTCTGTGAAAAATGAATTAATCTTTAAAATCTGTTTAATTACTCTGCATATTCTGGTGGCTACAAAATTAGAATTTTATCACCTTATTTTGGTGTTAAAAATATTTTGTATAAGCTCCCATTACAGGTAAAGGAAACAGTCTTACGTTAACAGGTATTCAAGATTTAATACTGAGATGTAAGTTAACGTAATTTTTACAAACTTTACGAAAATTAGGAAGTTTAATGTTAAAATTTGTAATTTTACTACACTCTTGTATTAAAAACTTACATTGCTCGAAATTTAATTCATCAGCTAATATATTAATATGAGTTGAAAATTCAATTCCAAGCCATCTAAGTTTGAAAACATTTTTAACAGTGTAGCTATGAATTTGGCACGATACTCTCAAGATATTTTCAAGATACAAATGGCTCGGCTTGCTCCTTGCGCATCATTCTCCCCTCGCTAAGACGGTAACTTGCCTATGGTAGGATCGTGGTACTCCAGGAAGCTGTGGCTGACGAATTGGAGGGTGACGGCTGAAGAAGAAAAAGAGAAACACATTCAAACCGCAAATTCCCAAACGATCAGACTTCTCTTCTCCGTTCCAACTTCTCCGGCTGTTTACCTGACTTGCCGACTCCCCCATCACCCAGCACGACTATCTTGTAGACCCTGAGGCCGCCTCGAGTGGTGGCAGCTGGCGGAACGCCAGACGCCAGCTCTTTACCGTTGCTAGTGGCATTTTTCTCCTGCGCCAAGTCGCTTGACATAGTAAAGTCTTGCGATTGAAAATTCTCCCAACCGTCGTGAGTCTCGCGATCGACGAGAGACTCAGTGGAAGCGATTCGCGGCCATCGTCGAATCGGCCAGTCTCGTCAGTGTCGAGGAAGCGAATATTTTCGGAAGTTGGCCCGTTCGGCTCAGAGATCCGAGCGATCGTGGACGGTGCCGCGAGCTCGCGATAAAATTCGCGCGCCGAGTGAAAGATCCTCGGGCCCCGGTGACACCGCGACGACATCGAAGCTCGGGCGACGAGCGCGATTCATCCTCGCGCGTCACTCGCGGTTTTTCTCCTCTCGGGTGACGAAATCTCCGCGTTCGCCTCGTCGCTCGCTCGCTATCGTCGCGACTGTGGGTGGCGACGGTGGTGGCAGTGGCATTGACACCCCGTTGATCGAAGAGAGAAAGAGGAAGAAGAAAAAAAAAACAGAAACGGTAAAATATCCCACGATTGACGGCGCGCTACGGAAGTGAATTGAAAAAATTCATCGGAGTCTCGAGCTCCCCGAACGTGCGATATTTTTCTCGTGTCGATGGGGCCGCATGAAAAATCGGACGAAAAAAAACTTCGCAGTCGCTCACACGGCGATGTAGACACTAATACTAATGCGTGCTCGTGGCCAGCGCGGATTGTGGACGATCGTGCACGCTGACGAATATTGACGAAACGATGATGGGAGCCGAGTTGCGGGGGTGTGGGCACTAAATTCCGCGACTCCGCAGCTGGGCTCAGTGTCGGGGGGAGGGGGCGGCATACGTCTGTCAATTTACCGCCGGTAAAATGTTTTTTTACCACCCGGTGCATTCACGTGGTTGACTAGCAATGTCCCCCGAAAACGCAAAAACCCGAAAACTGTTTTACCCCATGAGATTCAGTTGTTTGGTGTTGCGCCACAAGAGGGCTGTGTTAGAGAGAGGCCGAGACGAGTGGTGCTCAAAGAAATAAAATATTTGTTTGTAATGTTATTTAATGGAAAACAAAAATGCATAATTTGGCATTGGTGTTTACGTACATCTCTGCTCCCCACTTTCGACATGAAGTAGCATGTTTATGCCTAGAATGAATAAGATATTTTTTATTGTTAAGCCCTTCAGCGGCGGGAAAAATTTGGTTGTGTCGAATACCACAAAAATGTGCGCACTATTACATCAATGCCGCTGTAGATCTTTTTTGCCGAAAAAAGTTAACTTTAAGACATCTTTCTTTCCTAAAAAAAGATGACTAATAAAACACTTAAGACGTCTTTTTTCGGGAAAAAAAGATGACTTTAAGACGTCTTTTTTCGAAAAAAAAAGATGACTTTAAGACGTCTTTTTTCGAAAAAAAAAGATGACTTTAAGACGTCTTTTTTCGGAAAAAAGATGACTTTAAGACGTCTTTTTTTCGGAAAAAAGATGACTTTAAAACGTCTTTTTTTCGGAGAAAAAAGATGACTTTAAGACGTCTTTTTTCGGAAAAAAGATGACTTTAAGACGTCTTTTTTCGGAAAAAAGATGACTTTAAGACGTCTTTTTTCGGAAAAAAAGATGTCTTTAAGACGTCTTTTTTTCGGGAAAAAAGATGTCTTTAAGACGTATTTTTTCGGGAAAAAAGATGTCTTTAAGACGGCTTTTTTTCGTGAAAAAAGATGTCTTTAAGACGTCTTTTTTGTCGGGAAAAAAGATGTCTTTAAGACGTCTTTTTTCGGAAAAAGATGACTTTAAGACGTCTTTTTTTCGAAAAAAAAGATGACTTTAAGACGTCTTTTTTCGGAAAAAAAGATGACTTTAAGACGTCTTTTTTTCGGAAAAAAGATGACATTAAGACGTCTTTTTTTCGGAAAAAAAAGATGTCTTTAAGACGTCTTTTTTTCGGTAAAAAGATGACTTTAAGACGTCTTTTTTCGGAAAAAAAGATGTCTTTAAGACGTCTTTTTTTCGGGAAAAAAGATGTCTTTAAGACGTCTTTTTTTCGGGAAAAAAGATGTCTTTAAGACGTCTTTTTTTCGGGAAAAAAGATGTCTTTAAGACGTCTTTTTTTCGGAAAAAGATGACTTTAAGACGTCTTTTTTTCGGAAAAAAGATGACATTAAGACGTCTTTTTTTCGGAAAAAAAAGATGTCTTTAAGACGTCTTTTTTTCGGTAAAAAGATGACTTTAAGACGTCTTTTTTCGGAAAAAAAGATGTCTTTAAGACGTCTTTTTTTCGGGAAAAAAGATGTCTTTAAGACGTCTTTTTTTCGGGAAAAAAGATGTCTTTAAGACGTCTTTTTTCGAAAAAAAGATGACTTTAAGACATCTTTTTTTCGGAAAAAAGATGTCTTTAAGACGTCTTTTTTTCGGAAAAAAGATGTCTTTAAGACGTCTTTTTTTCGGAAAAAGATGACTTTAAGACGTCTTTTTTTCGGAAAAAAGATGTCTTTAAGACGTCTTTTTTTTCGGAAAAAAGATGTCTTTAAGACGTCTTTTTTTTCGGAAAAAAGATGACTTTAAGACGTCTTTTTTTCGAAAAAAAAGATGACTTTAAGACGTCTTTTTTCGGAAAAAAAGATGTCTTTAAGACGTCTTTTTTCGGAAAAAAGATGTCTTTAAGACGTCTTTTTTTTTCGGAAAAAAGATGACTTTAAGACGTCTTTTTTCGGAAAAAAAGATGTCTTTAAGACGTCTTTTTTTTCGGGAAAAAAGATGTCTTTAAGACGTCTTTTTTCGAAAAAAAAGATGACTTTAAGACATCTTTTTTTCGGAAAAAAGATGTCTTTAAGACGTCTTTTTTTCGGAAAAAAGATGTCTTTAAGACGTCTTTTTTTCGGAAAAAGATGACTTTAAGACGTCTTTTTTTCGGAAAAAAGATGTCTTTAAGACGTCTTTTTTTTCGGAAAAAAGATGTCTTTAAGACGTCTTTTTTTTCGGAAAAAAGATGACTTTAAGACGTCTTTTTTCGGAAAAAAAGATGTCTTTAAGACGTCTTTTTTCGGAAAAAAGATGACTTTAAGACGTCTTTTTTTCGGGAAAAAAGATGTCTTTAAGACGTCTTTTTTTCGGGAAAAAAGATGTCTTTAAGACGTCTTTTTTCGAAAAAAAAGATGACTTTAAGACATCTTTTTTTCGGAAAAAAGATGTCTTTAAGACGTCTTTTTTTCGGAAAAAAGATGTCTTTAAGACGTCTTTTTTTCGGAAAAAGATGACTTTAAGACGTCTTTTTTTCGGAAAAAAGATGTCTTTAAGACGTCTTTTTTTTCGGAAAAAAGATGTCTTTAAGACGTCTTTTTTTTTCGGAAAAAAGATGACTTTAAGACGTCTTTTTTTCGAAAAAAAAGATGACTTTAAGACGTCTTTTTTCGGAAAAAAAGATGTCTTTAAGACGTCTTTTTTCGGAAAAAAAGATGTCTTTAAGACGTCTTTTTTTCGGAAAAAAGATAACTTTAAGTTAACTTTTTTCGGCAAAAAAATATCTGCAGCGGCATTGATGTAATAGTGCGCACATTTTTGTGGTATTCGGCACACAACCAAATTTTTCCCGCCGCTGAAGAGCTTAACAATAAAAAATATCTTATTTATTCTAGGCATAAGCATGCTACTTCATGTCTTGATTCAGCGGTTATAGACTAGGAGAGAGAGAAAGTGGGGGGCAGAGATGTGCATAAAACCAATGCCAAATTATGCATTTTTGTTTTCCATTAAATAACATTACAAACAAATGTTTTATTTCGTTGAGCACCACTCGTCTCGGCCTTTCTCTATCACTGCCCTCTTGTGGCGCAACACCAAACAACTGAATTTTTGTGTTTTCGGGACCTTGCTAGTCAACCATTCACGTGCGCGTTGACGTTACCGACGGAGCATAGAGTAGTATTCTGTATTATCTTCGGGAGAATATATTTTGAGGGACGAGTGGTGGCTATATCGAACAGGATGTCGATAATCGCGGACCTCGCGAAACCCGCGAATATTTTAGCTAATTCAAATGTAAGATGTTAAGATTGAAAAGTATATATTTTAAAGTTAGAATTGGTCACATGAGAACGTCGGATGCGAATAGAGAAGGGTTTTCTCTTTTACAACGCTGGAGAAACTCATTGGGACTTGTGAATCTCCTGATGAAGGCCCGTTCAACAATTGTTTAAACACAAAGTCCCAACATGTCGAGAACGGTGTACAGGATTTCCTTTCTGACGTCATTTTCGAAAATCCTTTAGGAAACCCAACGATGCAAATCCTTCTCCATCCCTTGTTTGCCGATTGTTTAAACAAAGCGTCGTTTTCGACCCCTTTATGAAACCCCACACTTCACGCCCCCTTTCCATTCGCTATTCTGGAATTGCCATTTTTTTCTAGTTTAACAATTGTTTAAACTGTCCGATGGCCAATTGTTTAAACAAACTGTCTGATCGCTAATTGTTTAAATGAACAGTGCGATGTATCGAGAACGTTGCACAGGACTTTAATTTTCTCGTCAGGATTTCAATTCTACCCCCTTTAAGAAATGCCACACCACATGCGTCCTCTCTATCCCTTGTTTAACAAATGTTTAAACAAAGTCCCATATCTCGAGTACGGTAAACAGAATTTCGATTCTGACGTCATTTTTAAACTCCACACCGCACGCCCCAACTCCATCCCACAATAGAAACACAAACAAACACCAATGCTAACGCAAACCCAAACACGTTCGTACAAATACAGACATTTTTTCTACACCACTTTTTTAAATGTTTTCGGTGATTCTGAGTATGCAGACATGAAAATAAAAAAAATGAAATTCACGAAAACAAAGCTTCCTCTATGAGGAAGCAAAAAATTGTTATAATCTTTAATCGAATAAAAAGAATTGAATTTAGAATAAAACACATCTTGAAAAATGTAAATTTGCTTTCCAATATTATAAACCGTCCGTAATATCTGTGGCTTAAAATTTGGTATTCGTACTTTCACTTCTAAAAAATGATTTTTTTTACAGCATAATTATTCGTTGTCGCGATTGTACTAAGTAACTTCCTGGCGCGCAAATCATATCGACGAGATGTTCTTACAGCTCGACAGCGTCGAATAACCGTCAGGTGCGATCGATTCTCACCTCTGGGCTCCTCGTAATTTTCCGTAGCTCATTTATCCCCGAGGCGAGAACTGCTGGGTGTTCTCCCGGGCGTTGCGTTAGTAAATTATTCATAGCCGAGACGAATGAGTTAATAAGCTATAGCGTGGCCGGTCTTCGCACAGCAGCAGCAGCAGCGGCAACGGCAACGGGGCGAGTATATAAGTCGAGGTTGCGCGGGCTACGAAGTCAACGAGCGGAGGCGGAGATGAGTGATCGTAAATGTAAATTAGCCCGTATACGTACCGCACTCCTCCCCGATTCTCGCTAACCGCGTTGACTCGTAAGCGAGTCCGTGCATTCTACCTTCCCCCGTTCACCGCTCCCTTCCGGACGCTGTGTACCGCTCGGCAAATATATTTGACGTAACCTCGCTAAGACGAGGTTCCTGGGAAACACGGGGCGCTTGATTTGATGCACTTTCCAGCGTCCTTGTCAAACGTACGGAGAGAAAAATATATATTGCACTCAACGTAACAGCAGTTTCGACGTTTTTATGATCGACATGAATTTTCTTGTCCATTCGAATATTGCACTTTCCTTTTTTCACTATTTTTCGTGGAATTCATTCAACTAATTCTTAATCTTAACATTTATCTGCATTTAGTTTTTAATAATTTATGTGCATTTAATTTTTAACATTTTACCTGCAATACATTTTTAATATTTTATCTGCATTTACTTTTTAATCATTTATGTGCATTTAATTCTTAACATTTGATCTGAAATACATTTTTAATGTTTTATCTATATTTAATTTTTTATAATTCATCTGCATTTAATTTCTAATATCTTATCTGCATTTTATTTCTATTGTTTTATCTGCATTGAATAGTTACTTAATATTTTATCTGCAATTAATTCTTGGTATTTTACTTGAAAATAACTCTTAGTATTTTATTTGAAAATAATTCTTACCATTTTATCTGTGGTTAATTCTTAATATTCTATCTGCAAGTAATTTATTAACATTTTTTTAACGCTTTTTTCACAGCCAAGAGAACGGAATACAAAATGCACGTTGTACGCGAAAAACTGTACAATATTGTCCGGTAAAAATGCTCAGTTCTGTATCCCGGCTTGACCCCAACGTCGAGCGATGTCGGAGACTCGCTGTACAGTGGTACAGCTCAACGTCTGGCGCGACGAGGCAACTCGTTGGATATAACGTTTTACGGGTCCCCGTACACGTATATCCTTTTTACGGAAAATATCGTCCTCTTTTTCTGGGGCGATGTTCAACGGTGGTTGAACGGCGAGCGGGTAGTTAGGGGGGGGGGGGGGGCGGGCACGGAAACTGCCCGAGGTTGCGAGGGAGCAGAATCGACGATTTACGAGAGAGACCACACGTGAAATCCTGCGCTAAGTTGCCGCGACGCTGAAAAAAATATGATGTCTCATATTCCCGAGCTTCACTGACCTTTTTATCGGCGGTAATAGACTTCTGGAAAAAAATTCGGGGGACGGGGCAACCGCCACACGTGGATAGGAGATAAAGGCAGGTCATGTGTATAAATGCAGCCTGTTCCTGCAAATTTAATTCTATTTCGTGGTATTATTTTTTTTTTATTTGCTAACCGAGTAATCTTTTTTAAAGTTGCTAACCGAATAATGTTTTTTTCATTCGTTAAACGAATAATTTTTTCAAATTTAATAACCGAATAGTTTTTTTTTATTCTGCTAACCCTATATTTTTTTATGTGTCTTCAATATTTTTTCATTATTCTCTGCGAAAAATGGGTGTAAAATTATCAAAATTGAAATATTTTTATAGCAAAATTATCGAGAGAGAAAAATTTCGATTGCAAAATTATTGAGAGAAAATTTCTACTGCTAAATTATCGAAAGAGAAAAATGTCTACCGCAAAATTATCGAAAGAGAAAAATTTCGATCGCAAAAATAATTATTAGTCTCGTTCGCCAATTTTTTGTATTCCCGAGACTCGAGGATTCTCAAAGAGTCACCAGACGTCGACTCTCGCGTCTCCGCGGTATTTTATTTACCGTGGGCGACGTCGATGGAGACCGAGGAAACACGGTTGCACGGGTAAAACCGGAGACGAGACGCCAGTTCGACTTTTCCCCGCTGGACGGTAAGACGATCGGGAGAACCTGCAAACCTGTACAAACGAAAAATCGTGTCTACACGGGGCGAGCTCGTTCTCGGGGGGATTGCGAAGGGACAGGAGCTTCGCTCCCCAAGGAGCTTTAGACTTTCTCGGTTTGTTTTAAAGTGCCCGCCCCCCTCCCCCCCTCCCACTTGCCCTTATTTCATATTCGTGGAATTCAGACCTGTGTCTATCGGTGAATTCCGGAGACTGCGACCGGTCCTCGCGTTCCTTCTCTCTCTCTGTGTGTACAGCTGTCCGTCTGAGTCTTATCGTAATACTGCGCCCCATCTCGTCGGATAAAGACGCGAATATATCAAATCGCGGCGGCTAAGCCCTGACCTTGTTTCCTCGGCAGGCACTCGGCGATGAATGGGAAAAAGATACGGCAGCCAGAAAGAAAATAACGAGTCATAAAAATACTATAAATCCCAACGCGCTGGAAAAACTCCGCACTTTTGTCCTTCATTATTTCTCGCGGGATTTTTGCCGCGGATATTATATTTTTTCGTATAAGGTCAGTTTTTTCAAGCCCTCGGAGATAAAGCACGAGTCTCGCTTGGTCGCAATTTCGCGCTCTTTTTTCGGCTTACGCGAGACAATATTATAATTTATGTAGCATCTTTGTAGTGGGTTTTTTTTTAAATCTCTTTATCGTCTGTTATTTGCTGACTTCGAGTCCCAGCGCTACAAAGGAAAAAGTAATTAATAATTACATGTTTTTTTCGCATAATTTTAATCATCTTTCTGACATTTTTTAAACTGAAATTCTCTTTTAAATTTTAGTCTGTTATAAACATTTTCTTGACATTTTAAAAATTTTAATCAATTTATAACTTTTTTGACATTTTTTAAATTTTAATCAATTTTTAACTTTTTTGACATTTTTTAAATTTTTCTCAATTTTTAACTTTTTTTTTACATTTTTAAAATTTTAATCAATTTTAATAATTTTGTTGACATTTTTTAAAGTGAAATTCTTTTCTAAATTTTAATCAATTTTAATCATTGTTTTGAAAAAAAAATACAAATCGGTTTAAATGCATTTTTCATCATCGCGAATTCAGAGGTCATCCACCTTTCACCACACGAAACATTTTGTACTAAATAGGCGATTCCAAGTTCGCAAATAGAAAAACCGCACTATAATTCGTGGATCGATGTCCACTGTGAAGTAATCGCAAGCATCGTGATCAGTCGCGGCTAAAGGAGGAAAACTGATCTCTGTAAGTATTAGTTGCATCCTGCAGCTATACAACCTGCATTACATTCCGCTCCCCTGGCCGCCTCATCTATCCACCATTTCCGGGCGTTCAGTCGCAATTTTATCCCCCCCTTCCGTTCCCACCCTTATTTACCCCTTATTTCATTTTTTCCCTCTCTCTGTCTCTCCGCAACCACAATGGCAAATTGTAGTTGCCTGATCCTCGAGCAATACCCATTATCGTTCGGCGTCGTCTTTTGGCCTGTTATTTTTTTTTCCGTCCCTCCCCCGTGCTCCTCGTATTTTTTTTATTCGCGAAGGTTTTTCGAACCATTTCCTCGTCATCCCTTCATTATCCGGCATTTCCACCCCTTCCACCCCCCGCGGTTTTTATATCTATGTGTTTTTCGCCGTCGCGCACTCTTCGGCTTCGCAGCCATCAGACACGCTGCAGCTGTGCCGGTCCATTGTTTTGGTCGCTGGGCAATTAGCGAGACCGCCCTGCACGTGGCCGAGTCCGCTTTCACCCTTCCTGTCTCCGGAGCTTCGGCACTCGGGAAGCTCAGGGACGGCAGCCGAAGCGACGGAAAAACCGTGAGGCGTACAACCGGCAACAGAGCGAGCAACGCCGGCGGCCAGGAGCGGTTGAAAGTTGAAGCGACGATGGGCGAACGACGGGGACGAAGAGGAAAGAGCAGAGGGAGGGGGGCCGGGTTACCAGAACTCGGGGATAAAACTCGTTCACTTCCAACTCTCTGACCGGCGACGAGCAAAAGCGTAACGAGCGCATCCGGCGAGAATGCACCGAGCTTCCTTTCCACAATGACAGCCATTCTTTTTTTTTCGGTGGCAGAAAATCCTCCGACACCCCTCTCCTCCTACCCCTCTGCACGCGCATTCGACGACCTCTCGGGGGCGAACGTGTCCGCGCTTCCGGTTCCATTTATACCTTTTTAAAGCGCGCCAGAAGAAACGGCGGATTTTTGTCGACCGTTTCGAGGGCGTAAATAGACTTTTTGTTCGCACCCTTTTCACTTGCGGGGCAGTAATTTTTTCGAGAAAATATTGCATTTTTTTGGGGGCAAGAAAATTTGGGGAGGATGGCGTGGAGTTAATTGTTATGCGCTTTGGGACGTTTGTCGTGAAATTATTGGATTTTTGTGCGGAGTGAAAATTTAATGAAAATTAATTTAATATGGCAATGGAATACAAATATTTTCAGTTTTGGGGATTAATGTCAATAGTTTGTTCGAGTGAAAGATATTTTTGACGAACGTACACAATTTATTAATTCTAAATAGGGCTCTCACATGGAGCCGGATTAGATGGGTATCCGAACGTGTTCGGATGGATTTATGATTTATGACTGACACATATCCAAAATTGGTGATTATCCACACATAAAACAATTATTCGGATACTTCGAGCATCCGGATAGTCCGAATAGTTCGGATAATCCGGATAGTCCGGGTGTCTGGGTATTCGGGTAGCTCGGGTATTCGGATAGGCTAGCTGTGACTTAATCTTCGGATTTGAAGTGTCGGATCAATTAAGTCTGGGTAGTTTAAGTTATTCGAGCATTCGATAAATTGCAAGCATTAATTCTACATAATAAGTTCGTAGTAAATATATAACAGAGTTGTAAATCCTCAGTAGTTTAAGAAATAAATGTTACAGTATACGGTTTGTTTTGTAGCTGTGAGTTAATAATACTAATCTACGAAGATTATAAAATGATGTGTGAACTTTCGAATAGTTGCATTGATACCTTAATTCCAATGAAAAATTGTGAGCAGCTGTGGAAAAATGGAAAAGCACGGCGCTTCATTACTCTCGTAGTGCATTAACCGCATTTCTCCAATGTTTCAGAAAAATAATCATGAAATTTTAATGAGTATAAATATTCTGTTCAGCTATTAAAAAATGTACACATTATATTATAATTACTTCATGTTACTATTATTAACTAATAATTACAAAACAAATTGCACCATCTAATTTATTTCTAAAAGATTTAGGGTTTCACAACTTGGATATAAAAGGAAATAACACTTTCGGAGGAAATAATTATTTCGAAGATAACATCACTGTTTATCTGACGAGGGTAGGAAAACTTGAAAAAAATAAAATAAAATGGTCGCTCGTGCTGCGTAAGCGATCTTCAATTATTAATTAATAATTACAAAGCCAATTCTTCATTCCTAAAATATTTAGGGATTTACATCTCCGATCTATAACTAAGTAATACATTCGGAGTAAATCATTATTTCGAAGATAACATCACTATTAATCTGACGAGAGTAGGAAAACTTGATGAAAAAAGAAATATCATCGTTCGAGCCGCGTAAGTGATCTTCAATTATTAATTAAAAATTACAAAGCTTATTGTACCAACAACTTTACTGCTAAAAGAATTAGGGTTTCAGAACTCTTTTATATAAGTAAATAATACTTTCGGAGTAAATAATTATTTCGAAGATAATATATCACTGTTAATCTGACGAGAGTACGAAAACTTGGTAAAAAAAAACGAGTGCTCGTGCCGCGCAAGTGATCTTCAATTTCGCTGGCGGTGTAAGAGATTTCGAGATTTCAGGAGGAGACTGCGCGCTTCCCGAGATCCGCAGCCCCCTTGTCCGGGTCATTCTCTCACGTTCGCCACCGACTTGGCGTCTTTTTTTTCCCTCTCTCCCTCTCTGTTTCAGTCTCCTCAGACTCGCGCCAGCCAAATCCTGAGGATTTCTCTCGGAAGCTTCAGCCAGAGTTTGCCGGTTAAACGAGGTCTCGTGGGAAGGGTCCAGCACGCCCACTTATTTCTCAACTATTTTCCCCAACTTTCCTCCTTCCCGCCCCCCAGCCGAGAAACATCCCTCCGAAAGAGTTTCGTTGCACCGGGTTACAATTCTCTCCGTACGATCTTGGAGGACTTCCACGGACTCTTTGCGCCACGGCTCGTTCGGCTGTTACACGAGGAATGCCGGAAAAATATCGCCGGCGCGCGATACGCTCGTTTCTGAAATAAGTAATAGAACCGTCAGGACGCTTTTTCGGACGGCGGTATTCACGGCACAGAGCGCGAAATATTTGTCGACAAAAAATATGACATTTTTTCGGGTCTGTTCAGAAGGGTTTCCTGTCATCTATGCTCTGGTAGAACATTTTTAGCGTTAAACCCGATCCAAGTCAGGCCCTGGACGGGCCCTGGCGTGGCGAACGTGGCCCGACCAGGGCCTGGCCAATTCCTGACTTGCGCCGGATTTAATGCCACCGGCTTTCTACACAGAAAGTTGGTCAGTGCGAGTATAAACTTTGCCACGGGTCTCGACGACGACGGGAAATTTGTCACGAGAATCATCGCGACGATTTTCTCCAACGAATATTTTCGAGGTGCGGCGCGAAATCTTTGCCCGCAGAAAATTTGAAAAATCTTCGGGCTGTCAAAAAGGGTTTTTCTCGTCGTCTATATAAAAATCCCGAGGAAGCGGTGGTCAGCGCGGGTCTAAACTTTGCTGCGCGGGACTCGACGACGACAGGAAATTTGATGAGGGTTTCCCGACTCACCCCACGAGTCGCCCCTCGCCCGCCCTGTTTGAAACAAAAGAAGCTCGAGACGCCCGAGGGGTCGCCACGAAGGACCGGCAGAATCTCTTTTTTACTCCCTTTCTCGCTCTCCACCCGACTCCCGTCGAGAGGCGGGGAAGAAAAAGGTCTCGTTTGTTTCTCGTTCTCTTGTCCTCGAAAATTGCCTTGGTAAAGAAAAATTATGTTGATTTTTTTGTTTACTCTTCTCGCAAACAGAATTTAAGACGACGCGAAACCCCGACAGAGAGTGCGCTCATAATTCGGCATTCCCACTTTCTCCCAAGACACTTTGGCTTTGATGAAAAATTCACGAGCGAAAGTTTAATGGATCGACTTAACACACAGTTTTATAAAAACAAAATTTAAAAAATAAAAAAGTAAAACAATGTAAAAAATCATTATTTTCAGGATGACGTTTTGGAACTAAGTTCGGAACTGCCATTTTTCGAGAATTGTGAACGGATCGAAGTGAAAATTGAAATACAGACGCCAGTAATGTGAATCTCGTTAATGAATTAGTCAGTATTTTGATTTTCGAAAAAAAAAAAAAAAAAATTACACATCAGTTACCCGTAGAGGGAATCGGTAATGAAAAATTCGATTTTTTTTAAATTTTTCGATGGAAACAGAGAAAAGCGAATAATTCATTCACGAGATAATAAAAAATCACACATGAAACGTTCATTCATCCCCTTAAAGCGAAAAGTGTTACAATGTTTCGTCGGTAACACAGGAATAAATTTAACGAAACGGCTGGTGTTAATTATACACCGTAAAAAGTGTTACTATTAACACTGTAATAAGTAATACTAGGAAAAAGTCCACACCAGCAGTGTTTGACACCGTATATTTTTAACAGTGTAGAGGCAATCAGATTATTTTTTACACAATAAGCTCGACCTCGGCTTATCAATTATAGACGTACAAATTTCAGTCACCATCAGACCTCATAAGACAAGAAAAGCGGACAACAGATTCCGGGTTGTCGGATTGGTATTTCGGAGGCCAAAAAGGACGTGTCGAAGATCTATTTCTGGTGGCCTGTACCAACTGCTTATACGGACGGCCCTTCCATCGACGGTTCAGTGTTTCTTGATAGGCTTAGGGTCCGGCGGATAAATCCTTCCCCTCGCGGCCCGTCGTCCGCCGCCACCCGGGGGCGGATAGCTCGATATCCTCAACGAGTGTACCCAACTACCACGGCTTCTCCTATATATGTTTCCCGACTCTGCTAAGCGTGTTTGTGGCGCGAACGTGCGAAGGAGCTTACCTCAGGGCTTACGGAAAGTCTAGATTCAGGAATAATAAGACAGAGTGCTCAAACAGTATACGCCCGGTTTGGGCTCCTAACGGTTATCGATACCCGCGTTTCCCCGCGTCTTATACAGACTATGCACTCTGCGGGCCCCGCAATCGGTTCATCCCGAATTTCTCGTGGGAATTCCACCCACTCACGTGACCTGCGTTTTACCTGATCGCGATCATCCCAATACCGGGGATTAACGGTTCGTCGATCGGTTCACTTTCAAAAAGAGGCACGATTTTTTTTGACGATGTTCCGGTGTTGAAGAACATTTATTGTGGTTTTATTCACACTGTCATTAATCCGTCTGTTTTTTAATCGGTTTGAAAAACTTTGTAAAAATTGTCGGCTCGGTAGAAAAAAATTCGGGTCTGTGTTTCAGATTCTTCAACCGGAAGTTGAAATAATCTGAAATTTAGAGATCTGTGTTCGGATTAAAAATTCGAAAAATGGGAAATCGATAATTTTTTTCTTATCGAGATATTATACAAAAGATTATTTTTTATTTCAGGATCAGCGAACAAAAGTGACATAGAAAATTGGTCTTATCCGCAGCTCGACAAGGAGCCTGAAGCAATCAACGCGGGGGCCGTAAAAAAATAATAAGAAAAATCCGGAGGTCTCGTTGGCGTCTTCGAGAGACGTTAAACCCGCACGCACCTTCGTCGCCTGAAAATCCCGCGATGAAGCCCAAAACAATGGTGAACGCTGGAGCTTTTCCCCGGCTAGTGAACTTTATCGCCTCCAAGCGCCGTTAAGGTAGTCCTTGCGGGTGGTGGCTGACTTCACATAAGTTTCAGAGAAACTAGAGGGAATTGCAAACATTACTCGGTGGTATAAAAATCTGAAAAATCAGGCATATTGAAGGTGCTCGAAAGATTGATTTTGCATCATAAAAATTCCAAAATGTTATTAACAAATTCATGAAAAAAATGGTTCAACAAATCTGATTTCTTCATTTTTCTGAAGGGGTCTGAATTTTTTCAAATTTTTCATTTCACTTTGAACTTTTTCTTTCTTATATGGAAAAAAATGTTTGAAAAGTCACAAAACTCAAAGTGAATTAAAAAATGTTAAAAAATTCATAAGTATTCACGAAAATGAATAAACCATTTTCACGAAAAAAGTTCGATTTTTTAAAATCAATTTGTTGATAACATTTCGAAATGTTCATTATGCAAAATCAATCCTTTCAGCACCTACAACATGCTTGATTTTTTCAAATTTTTACACCATCGAGAAAAGTCTGGATTTCCCTGAAACTTATGTGAAGTCAGCCATGACTCGCAAGGACTACCTTAAGATTGGCGCTCTCGTCCTCGGCTCTTTCGCCAGAAGCCGGCAACACACTCCGCGCGCCCCCGTATGAAACTGCGCGGTTTTTAAGCTTTCGCGCGAGGGTGAAAAAGCTCGGACAGCTGCAGAAGTTGGGGGGGGGGGGGGGGATCTCACGGACCAACGACGCAGGAATAAGAACAAGAAGAGGCCGAAGAAGTGGAAGAAGAAGAATATGGCGAGGAAAACAGAGACGAGCGGAGGGAGCGTGGAAACCGCGTCCGAAGGGCGGAAAACTCGCGAGCTCCACGCCCCCCACGAGCGGTGAGTCTTTTTTATCGACGACGATAAACATTTTTATGGACCCCATGCGAATTACCGGCTTTTACAACCGGCAGCGCCTGCAGCGCCGGGAAAGCTCGTGACTCGTTGTCCGGGCGGCCCGAACCCTGTTTTTCATCCCCCTCGCACCCTCGGCCGACCGACGCGACTTTTCCCCGCTTCGCTCAATCTGTGTCAAGTTCTCCACCGCATCCACAGGAGACACGCAGACTAGCAGACTTTTCGCGCCTCCTGCTGAGCTGTCACTGACGTAGGCAAAAAAAAAACAGGACCCTTCGTTGTTATGCGTGATTTGAGCGTCCGGGACACCCAAACGTTTGACTTTTTTCTCTCGTCCTGAAGTAAGATTCGCTGCCTCGAAATCACCTCGCTCGTTCCAGGGAAAATCAAGTTTTTTTACTGTCACAAATTCGTTCTTCGCACGAGGAATGCCGCATCTTTTTATTGTCGCATCTTGTCGTATCTTAAATTCTCTGTTCTTCGAGCAAGCTGTGAGTGCTGTACGTAACGTCCAAATTAAAAAAGTCAAGACCCTGGCTATATTTGTTTTCGTGACCAAAAAATTGTTGGCTTTCACGTTGTTGGTTTGAAAAAGTTTCGGTGATCGAGGGGTTTAAAAAAATGCCCCGCTCGTTCCAGGGAAAATCAAGTTTTTTTTACTGTCACAAATTCGTTCTTCTCAGGAGGAATGACGCATTTTTTATTGTCGCATCTTGTCGTATCTTAAATTCTCTGATCTTCAAGCAAACTGTGAATTCTATGCGTGATGTCCAAATTTAAAAAATCGAGACCCTGGTTATATTTTTTCTCCCGACCAAAAAATGTTTAGCTTTCACGTTGTCGGTTTAGAAAAGTTTCGGTGATCGAGGAGTTTAAAAAATGCTCCGCTCGTTCCAGGGAAAATCAAGTTTTTTACTGTCACAAATTCGTTCTTCTCACGAGGAATGACGCATTTTTTATTGTCTCATCTCGTCTCATCTTCTCTCATCTTAAATTCTCTGTTCTTCAAGCAAGCTCTGACTTCTGTACGTGACGTCAAAATAAAAAAAAGACGATACCTATATTTTTTCTCATAACCAAAAATTGTGTAGCTTTCACGTTGTCACTTTAAAAAGTATCGATTATCGAGGGATTTAAAATACGCCCGTCTCTCGAGTAAAAAAAAAAGAAAAAAAATCGAACCTCTCGACTGTTCAAGATACAAAAAAATCCGTCCCTCAACCCAAACCCCGGTCTCGTCTACCGTCGTCATATCGGCCGGGAAAATCCGACAGTCTTATTACATTTTCATAATGCACCCACTCGACGTGCACGACAAATGGAAGTCAGCCGAGTCAGCCCTATCAATCTCCCCGGCCTCGCATTAATGACACAAGCTTTTTTTTTCTCACTCGGATATCCACGTGGCATGTGAGACGCGAGACGCGAGACGGGAGCCACGTCTACGCATATCATATTGATATCCACGCGTATATATGGAAACGGAGGATGAGCCGAGAGTAGACGGGAGTGAAATACAGAAAGGGAGACTGGGGATATATTGACGTGGAAGGGGGGGAGAGGATTGGAGCTCCACCTCCCCAACGAAGAGTGAGGAAAAGGGGGGTGGAGTGGGGGGCAGGGGGGTCGCTATATGTTGAGTCGTAGGGCGAACCGAGGAAGCTGAGGGCGCTGAGGCAGCCAGCGTCCTCGGAAAGGGAGCGAGAACGAGATTTTCGCGAGGCTGCGCGAGGACGACGAGGTCGGCCGAGTCGCCCCCGACGTCTGCGTTTCTCGTCGTCTCCTTTGTCGAGTCCCGCGTGCGCGGGCGGGAGGCCCAGCATCACCGGCAGCCACACCGGATTCGACGGAGCGAGATATTCGTCTTGTATGACGCGACTATCCAAATTGAGACTCGATCGATTCGATACCGCTGGCTGTGCCGAAAGAGCCCGACCACCTCCTATCCACAGTCACGTCGAGCTCCGCGCCGCGCGCGATATCGTCGCCCTCTTCGCCCGCGCCTCGACGGAGCCTCGACGTGTCTTCGTGGCAGGCGACGGCGGCTTCCGAGATCCTAATAAAATTTCACCCTCGCCTCTATACCACTCACGCCGCCTGGTACGCCGCGGAGCCTCGGGGGTTATCCCCGTGAGGAACCTCGTCGCTCGCTCCGCAGCCTCACCTTAGCTTCTCCACGCTCCCTAACCCATCCGCTCCGCTTTTTCGCCATTCCTCTCTCCGGCTATACTTCGACCTATCACCCGGTTTTGCCGTCTAATACTCGTGGTTGCTGCCTTCCTTCGTTTCTCATTTCTTCGCCGTACGTATACGTCGATTTCGATCTCGGGCTCGCGAAATTGTTCGGCGGTTGGGATACTCGCGGGTCAGGGGGGTTTGGGATAGATGAGGAGATACTTGGATTGTGGCGGGTGACGGTGTCACGATGATTTTGAATTTCTTTTTTGTTTTTTAAGAAAAAGAAGAATTGGCAGTTCGCAGTATTTTTCACACTCTGAGTTACATGTTTCTCATTTCTTCGCTGTATAGGTACGTCGATTTCGATCTCGGGCTCGTGAAATTTGTCGGCGGTTGAGATACTCGTGGTTAGGGTGGTTTGGGGTAAACAAGACGGTTGGAACGCGTCGGGGATTCGGGTGGCGGTTTCACGATGACTTTGGAATTTTTTTTATATTTGTTTTTGAAGAAAATAAAAAGTTGGTTACAACTTTTCATTCTCATTTCTTCGCCGTACGCCGATTTCGATCTCGGACTCGCGAAATTCGGGCGGTTCGGATTCTTGCGGGTCAGGGTGATTTTGAGGTAAAGGAGACAGTTGGATCGTTTTTTTTTTAAGAAAATAATAATTCACAACATTTCATTCTCATTTCTTCTCCGTACGTCAATTTCGATTTGGTCAGTAGGTCAAGATGGTTTAAACATAAATAAGACAAATAAATAAATAAATAAGACAAATAAATTAGGCTGGCGAAATTGTTTGGTGATTGGGATTTGTGGGTTGGAATGATTTTGAGGTAAACAAGACAGTTGGATCTGATCGGGAATTCAGGTGATGGTGTCACTGTTTTTCTTAAGAAAAGAAAATAATAATTCACAACATTTCATTCTCATTTCTTCTCCGTGCGTCGATTTCGATCTTGTCAGTAGGACAGGATGATTTACAAATAAATAAGACACTTTGACCGCACCAGGAATGCGGGTTAAAAACATCCTTAAAAAAGAAAAAAAAAGAAAGAAGTTTTACACTTTTTTCGAGCAGCATCTAATTTTCGTCAAATACGATAGACGCCAAGATTTTTTTATTCACGTTACCTCAAAGAAATGATGACAAATCGCGTGGCCAATTGCGTGATTATCATTAAACCGTAATCATCACGTGCCGCAAATTTCCATCGACAACTATTTATTCAATCCGCGGATGAGCGTTAATTAGCGCCGGCGGAGAGATTCCGTTTGTTTCGGGTTGCCGCTCGTCTCGCGGGTCGCTTCACCCTCTCCCCGCGCGCGCTCGAAATTTCGCTGCGCCAGAAGCCGTTGTCGAATTTGTCGCGGGACAAATGACGGGCATTGTTGAATCGCAATTTGAGCAAGAGCCGAAACGCTCTAGGGCGGCCCACACGCGCGCGCGCGCCGCGAAATTGCGTACGGGTATAATATTAAACGCGGCCGGGCTGATATCCGTTTCACAGAGAGGCGCGCAACGTACACGCGATATATACGCGGGGTGCGCGCGATAGACCAGCGGGAGGGCTGCGAGTTGGTATCTCAGCTTTCAGAAGCCATAGAGGTTATCGTCATTACGCTGCACAGAATTCTCTCTCGCTCCCTCGCTCGGCGCTCTCGGTGGACCCGCGATAAAGGGAGTTGAAATTCCCCGGCTGATTCCGGGCTGCGCGCATCGCAGTCACAGGTCACTGAATACGCGGGAGATAGAAATAGCGAGAGAGAGGGAGAGAGAGAGAAAGTGGGATACCAAAGCCGCGACCATCGAGCGTTGCGTGTAACTCGCTGCGGGGGGGAAACAAGACGCGACCTCCGGCTGTGCGCGGCACGGTTGCACCGCGGCAGCTGAAGTTGTGATTAAAAACTTTTCAGTAATTCGCGCGCGCGCGCCAGGGTTAAAAGTTTCGCGACGCCGCGCGCCGCGCGCCGCGAGATATTATTCAAGATTAATTGCGTCATTATAAAGTCCGAGGAATTTGCCAACTGGCTCGATTGAGGTCGGGCGCATCGTTTCTGCTCTCCGCGACTCGTTGTCGACGATTTTCTTTTTTTTTCCGGTGGAATTTGTATCTTGGGTGAGGAGGTGGAGGGAAATAAAGTTTATGTGGAATACGAGTAATTTTTGCGTGACATTTTTAGGTGCGAGAAGGACTTATTTAAATGTTGTATTTGTTCATTTATTGTGTTTAATTTTTTTTTGTAATTTACATTTATTTTTATGTTTCCAGGGAATTGTTACACAGTGGGAAAAACTCATTTAGACGCACTAACGAGATTTCAAGTAGTAACGCTCAGTGTGCGCTCAGACACCACCCAATTTGATTGGTGTTGACGCATCATTTCTACTTTGTGATTCATTGTCAACCAACAATTTTTCATTAGTTGAAGTTTATATTTTCGGTGGGGACGTAGTAAAAAAAAGTTGATGTAAAATACGAATAATTTTTGTGTGCCAATTTTCTATTTTATCAAAAAAAGAATATTTAAATGTTATTAGGTATCTTTGTTGATTCTACAGTTTTCCTTTTTTGTAATTCACATGTATTTTTATTTTTTCAGGGGGTGGGGGCGATGATACAATAGAAAAAACTCATTTAGATGTACTAACAAGTTTTCAAGTAGTATCGTTCAGTGTGTGCTCAGACACCACCCAATCCATCATTCCTGCTTTGCTATTCGGTGTCAACAAGCGTGATTTTTCTCGATGAAATTTACATCTTGGATGAGGATGTACAGAAAAAAAAGTTTACGTAAAATATGAATAATTTTTTTGTGCCATTTTTTTCAACAAAAAAGACATTTTAATTTGCATTTGTTCATGTCACATGTTCCCTTTTTTAAGTTCACTTTAGTTTATATTTTTTTCAGGGCAGGGTCGACACAACAGAAAAAACTCATTTAGATGTACTAACAAGTTTTCAAGTAGTATCGCTTAGTGTGTGCTCAGACATCACCCAATCCATCATTCCTGCTTTGCTATTCGGTGTCAACAAACGTGATTTTTCTCCTTGAAATTTACATCTCGGGTGAGGACGTACAGGAAAAAAAAATTTACCTAAAATATGAATAATTTTTCTGCGCCATTTTGTCCGATAAAAAAGACATTTTAATTTTACATTTTTTCATGTCACATGTTCCGTTTTTTATATTTACATCGTATTGACAATTTAAGTTCACTTTAGCTTATATTTTTTCAGGGCAGCGACGACAGAATGGGAAAAACTCATTTAGATGTACTAACAAGATTTCAAGTAGTGACGCTCAGTGTGTGCTCAGACACCACCCAATTTCTTCGGTATTGACGTCATGCGATACCGCGTCCGCCTTTTCCATGACACGTACAGTTCCTTTCTTCGGCGACGATAAATAAAACCGGGGAATATTGGAGAGCGGCAGCCGGGGGAGGAGGAGCGCGAGAGAAAAAGGAGGACACGTCTCGTCGCTCGCGAAAGAGGACGACAAATACACGACCGAGACACGGAAAGTTTATTTTTACTCGGCCCTCGCGAACTAATTCGATCTCGCGACTGAAGTCGCTCTTTGAATAAAAGTGCTCGTCACTCCGTTGTCCCGGGTCGCTTGGTTGCCTCTCTTTCGCCCCGACTCTCGTGTCGTTTCAGTCGTCACAATACGCGAGCTGCACTTATCTCCAATTCGCTCCTCTCTCGCCCTTGTTGTGTCATTAGTTCCATATCTCTCGCGACTACCTGAGCGAATTATTGACTGGGGCGAATAAACTGTGCTTTTTCGTAGTTGGGAAAACCGAGTTGCTGTTAACTATTGTCAATGAAGCGTAAAATATAATTTTTGTCAACAGCATTTTCACATTTTTTCTGCTCGTGATAATAATAACATTCTGAGTTATTATTAGCATTCGTAGCTGACGCGAATTATAGCAACTAAATAAATAAAAAATTGCAACAGTTACAAATTAGTGAATTTTCACAAATAATCGACTGTCTCTAATCAACGTTGAAACCTGCGAATCTAAAAGTTCAAAGATCAAAAGTAATCGACAAAACATTTTAGTCATCGACCGCAGGGCAATCGGAAACTGGGTCATATTTCACCTTGTTTCAAACGTTGACTTCAAATAGACCACCAAACGTCATCATAAATAAAATTGAATCGAAATCGCCGCGCACCAGTTGGCCCGTCGAATCCCAATCGGTTTCAGCTCGGTTACGTCCTTCCGGCCGATGCTTCGAAATCCGAGGACGTCAGCGACCACCGAGAAAATAAAGTATTCCTTCTCCCAGAGTTCACATCCCCTAATCCCTTTGATTTCCGGGTGCGACTCGCAGTCCCCGCTCTGCGGTTGCATAATTAAGGGCGTCGGCGCACAACGGGCCGGAAGCTCAACCGGGTGGTCCCGTGGGAGGGGAAGGAGGGGGGATAGGCAATTTTTTTTTACTTATTGTCGTTGGACGAGCCGGATATTCGTGACGACAGTGGAACCCTCGAGCGGGGCGAAAGTGTCGCCAACAAAACGTTAAGGGTTGGTTACGGAAGTCGAGAGGGTGGTGCGTCTCGTCAAAACATCCCTCAGGGCACTCACCATCAACTAGAGCTTCGCCCCCCTGCATTCTCCCTTCTCGCTCCCTTAAGCATCGTCTTTGCCGGTCGTCGGGGTCCCTCTCAGCGCTTCCGTCGTACCTCGATAATAATTATCGTGCCACGAGACTAAACTGCCGAGACCTCTGCTGTCTCTGGCGCGCGCGGAGCTTCTCGTCTTCTCGTTCCCTCGCCTCTCGAGTCCAGAGATAATGACGCACTCGGGATATCCCCGAGCCCTCCCCGTCCTGCCGCCCTTCTTGTGGCTGCTCTCTCATTCACCTCGGATACACCGCGATAACGGCGTGTGTATCGACAGACGGGAATCGATAGCACGCAACAAGGGACCAACCGTATATTTTTACACCAGCGGCGCGCGAGCACGAGAGAACTCGCGCTTTTATATATGATCGCGCGTTGATCCATTTATCGCGCCTATTCTCGTCGATGGAACGCGCAGTCACTCCTGATTTTGTTAGCCTGAAAAAGGTCAGGCGATTGACGTGTCCAGGGGATTTGATCATCGCAGGAGCTGATCAGTCTGCCGATTTATTTAGTCTTATATCATGGGGGCTATTACGAGGTTTCATTGTACGAGATTTTCTCGTATGAGCTAATTAATGGTTTGCCGATTTATTCGGTCTTATATTAGGGGCGCTATAAATGCAGCTATGAATAGATCCAGAACGGTCGACATTTTTTTTCTACACCGTTGTTTGAGATGCCTTGATGAATTTACAGGAGCTGATGATCGGTCTGCAGATTTATTGTCTTATGGTCTACCCTTATTTACCTATATTTATTTTATATTAGAGACTAAATATTGCTACGTGAAATTGCAGATCTGTAGACATTTTTTCTAAGTCTCTGCATGAGGTCTCGATGAATTTACAATTTAACGTGAGAGTGATTTCTGCAACGCATCATTTTCCAAAATTCCTATCTTGCTCAGTGGTCAAAGGTGTCTCTTCGTTGATGACCAACTTGACCAAATATTAGGTGCTGTTTGAGCACATACAACGTGCAATGGACGAAAGCATATTGCGAGGACGCGAAAGCGGCTTTCGAAGCAGACGAGTGAGGCACCCCCCGGCTTGCTGTAAACTCGAATTTCACAGTTTACATGTTCTATTTTAAATTTACGGCTAGTTTAATTTAAGGGGGACTCTACCCTGGAGCACCGTTTTTCATTATATTTTTTTATGGGGAAACGAATAAATGTAGACAACTGCGGTTTTTTTCTCCTTGTTACTTACGTTTTAAAGTATACAATGGATTTTTTTTTTAAGTTAAAAATTGTCGGCGTCCCAGGTAATCAAACACGATCATCCAAAATAAATGGCTACCACTCTCGTGACCACTGTAATTATGCGATCAGCCTGACATTGTGCATACATACTCGAGAAACATGTCTTCATGGAATGACGGAGGTTTTCTTCGATGACTGCAAAATTAAGAAAATGGTGGCGTTTAATAGTACATTACGTTACAAGGGAGGAAAGTGCAACTTTTCACCGAGAGTGAAGTTTGATGCCCGAGCGAAGCGAGGGCAGAAATTCACACGAGGTGAAAAGTTGCACTCCTCCCATGTAACGTACTATACTTTTCTCCCGATTTCGCTAAAAAATAACCACATTTCGTGTGTGCAACGAGGACGGAAAATAAGCTCATTTTTGACAAATGACGACACGCATGCGCAGTACGGTTTCCATTACTCCCGCGCGGGCAGGAATGAGCTGATTTCCTCCCTAGGGAGGTAATGAAACCGGACTGCGCATGCGTGAGTCAGTTGTCAAAAAATGAGCGATTTTCCGCCCGCGTTGCGGTCACGAAATGGGGTTATTTTAGCGGAGTCGGGAGAAAAAGATTTTTCCCCTATGTTTTTCGTATAAAAGCATTGATAAAAGTCGAAAAATTAAGTTATCGAAAAAAACCTCGGTTATTCCATGAAGACATGTTTCTCGAGTATGTATGCACAATTTCAGGCCGATCGCATAATTACAGTGGTCAGCAGAGTGGCAGCCATTTGTTTTGGATGACCGTGTTTGAGGACCTCGGACGCCGACAATTTTTTAGTTAAAGAATTTCATTGTATACTATAAAACGTAAATAACAGGCAGAAAAAACCGCAGTCGTCTACTATTATTCGTTTTCCCACAAAAAAGTAAAATGAAAAAACGGTGCTCCAGGGTAGAAGTCCCCCTTAAGGCTACTTTCATCGTATAAAAGGCCATCGCGTGATTTCTGCAAGGCAGCATATTTAAAAATTCCTATCTTGTTCAGTCGTCAAAGTTGTCTCTTCGTTGATGACGAACTTGCCGAAATACTGGGCGCTGTTTGAGCTCCTACAGTGAAAATGCAATGGACGAAAGCACACATTGCGAGGATGCGAAAGAGGCTTTCGAAGCAGACGAGTGAGGCACTTCCAGGCTTGCTGTAAATTCGTGTTTCGCAGTATTGTCGGCGCACTCGGACAGGTATCATGATCGATGGGGTCGGCGGCTGCTGCAAGACACGTCCGGATTTCCCAAAACGGTTGAAATATGTGAGCGCCCGCTCGGCCTCGCTCTTCTCGTTGTCCTCTCGGTGTCCTCGGTGTCCCGCGGTGCTTCGAACTTGCGAATATCGCGCGGGCCGGTGATAGCGGCCCTCGATGGTCGTGATGTCGACGACAGACGCGTCGTCCTCTGGTCATGCAGGCCGTGAGGGAACAGCGCGCGCGGCGCGGGGACCGAAAACCAGAGCCCGGGCCATCAAATTGGGGTGGACCGAAATCAAGCTCGCCGGTCAAACCCCGGCAAATTGCTCGGGCACGTTAAACAAGGGGATAATGAGCCAATTCATCGGTCGAATTTGTGTTGGTCGTTGTGCCGAGCCTCCACTGTCCTGGATTATTGAATCGGTGTGTGCTGCGCGCGGATGTTGCGAGCGCTAAACATTGGAAAATTCCCCCGTGCGAATTCGGCCCGAGCGATTTGCCCCGTTGAACTCCGCGGCATGTTGCGTTATAGCGCTAAGTTGAACTAGATTAATGTAGGATACTCCGGGCCGGCACAATGGACAGGGCAAATCATTAGCGGGAAAATATTTGTGAAACACATCGAAGTTGCCGGTGATCTAACGGTTGAATAGTCAAGCGAAAATCTCTACGTTTATCTACCGCTGGAATTTTCGCTAAAAGCGATGACTGCGAATATTATTATCCGCAACCAAAATATAGTATAATATGATACTTTTTTTTTAAATTGTGCCCGTGAACACTAAAATAAAAAATGTTAAAATAAAAAAAGAGATAGGGTAGAAGCACCGGTTGTGGCCACTGTACCAGTTGTGGCCATTTTCACTATAATTTATTTCAAATTGTTGCTTATCTGTATTCTCATGTTGATGCTTCGAAAGTAGCCATACACGTTAACCAGATTATCGATACAATTTTGTTTCGTTTTAACAATAGAAATAATTCTGTCCCTTCGAACTCGGTGGCCACAACTGGACCAAACACTGAGAGAAGAATACATGGTTGAAACAACAATACTATATTTTTACTGTACAGTATAATTCTCAGGGGGAACGTTTATATTTTATAGTTACGACAATGAGAAAAAATAATAGCTGCAAACGTAATAATAACTGAACTAATCAAATACATAATATCCAGTACCAATCGATATGATCGTTCCTCCTGCGAATTATATCGGTATAGTTCGACCAACTATTTTACTATATTTTTCTTTGAGTGAAGATGGCCAAAACCGGGAATCTACCCTAGATGTCCAAAATCGGCAAATTTGGAAATTAATGTTAATCTGACTTCTCCGAAAAGTTGATATGAAGCCAAATTGCTCGGGTCAAGTTATGTGCAGCCTGATAAATGGAAAATAGTTGACTCCCGTTTACACCTTGAGGAGCATAAACTTTTCTATGTTCTCACGATCTCTCGTCCAAATTTTGCCCCCAACTCGTCGCCCCGGCGCTAATAACGAGCCGATTTGTCTCGGTCATCACTCAGCCCGGGATTTGCGGCCTCGAGTCTGCCGAGAGTTCCACTCGTCCCGCAAAGTGGAAGACCGATGACGTCCCACTCATTGGGGCCGTTTCTGTCGCTCTTTTCCTCGGAAGACGGATGCCCGCGTATTGTGCGCCGGGCAGAATGAGATTAGGTCCGCGTTGAGAGGGATCATAATGCGCTTGTTGTCGAGTCTCTCGTCGTTGACATTGTGGATGAATCGCACGACATTACGGACGAATTTCATATCACGCACTTCGTACGACGTGAAGTGGTTTTTTTTCTTCTCTTTTTTTATGTTACGGCTCGACACAGTTTTGAGGTGGAAATGACGGACAAAAGCGGCGGAATTTTGCGTCCCATGGTCGTAAAATAAATTGCCGCAACTTCCCTCGCTTCGTCTACGACTGTTAAACTGCTTTTGGCATGGCGTAGCGAGGAGCCGTATTTACGTGTACGGCACGGGCCACGGGAAGCGCTTTCATTGGACCGGAGTCTCTTTTGTGGCGAGGAGACACGACGAGATATTTCCTGAACCTGCCTGGGGGCCAATCTCCATCGCCAATTTAACAGACCCGCACCTGCTGCTGCGACTATACGCGGCAGACTCACCGCACGCGAGTGCTGGATATTTTACGCTGTGTGCTGTATGTTTACATTAAGAGACGCGGCGGCGTTCCAGACGCCGAGTGCACACACAATACACACAGCTTGGAAAATGCTGTCAACCCGGGCCTGGCGAATTCGGTCGGGTTCACCGCAGCGCGCAGCAGCTCGCGTTATTTTGGCTCGAAAACTAATTAATCAACGGTTTATTAATACATTTTCTTTATTCAATATTGCGTTAATTATTCCCATATTTACGACGAGAGATACAAAACTGCGGCGACAAAACCAATAATTGCGACGCGATGATTTAAATAATTATATTGACAAATCGCTGGTAATTCACGACGAACTCATTTGCCCGACGGAAAACCGCGAATAATGACCGCGTGATGACCTCGTTGTTGAAAATACTAAATTTCGACAATCGTGTTCTTTTTTAATGTGGTGAATATGAAATAATTGAGGACTTAATTATTGCGGATATTATTTTTCCGACCTAGATATTGGTTCGGTTGGGTTGTTGCGTTTGTTTATTGGATTAGCAAAATATTTATTAGGCTACCAAAATAATTAGCAAGTCCGACAAAACATTTTTGTCGCGATAGCAAAATATTTTCTTAGACTACCCAAATAATTAGTAAATCTGGCAAAACATTTTCGTCATCTTAGCAACGTTTTTTCTTAGGCTACCGAAATAATTAACAAATTCGGCAAAATATTTTAGTCACGTCACAAAAATGTTTTGTTAGGCATGTTAAATAATTTCAAATTTGGGCAAAACATTTTAATCGCGTTAGCAAAACATTTTTGATCACCCACCAAAATAAACAACAAATTCGCCAAAATATTTTAGTCACGTCACAAAAATGTTTTGTTAGGCAAGTTAAATCATTTCAAATTGCGGCAAATCATTGTAATCGCGTTACCAAAACATTTTCATCACCCACCAAAATAAACAACAAATTTGGCAAAACATTTCTATCATACGGAATATTTATCTACCCCAACAAACGCATAAGTCGTCGCTATTTTGTTAACCCGAGCAAAACCATTTTTCTCATCAACAAAAAAAAGGAAAAACTCCATCGACGTGTCCCGCCTCAAGAAAGTATTTCACAAGCCGCGTGTACAGCGCGTAAGAAGCGTACGCGCGATAGAGCGTAACGAGACAGTCTCGTCGAACCGGTGGAACCACGACAGACAGCGAGGGATGGTTTGTTACGCCTGAGGCACGGAACGGGTTAGTCGGGGGGCGCGCGCGGAGGGGAACGAGGACCACCCCCCGTGCGCCGCCACCCGTTGAGCCGTGTGCTAGTGCAGGAATTGCTCGTCCGGGGGAGTCTTCGACCTCGGGCGCGAGGGTGGCGCGCACGCTGCGAGGAGCCAGCAGTGTGCCTCAGGCTCGCGTGCCGCGCAGAACGAGCCCCATTCGCTTCGTCGTCCCTCGGTCCTCGTGTCGTCTCGCGAGTGTCCGCAAAAAGCCGGCTTCTTCGAAACCCACATTCCAGTGACGACAAATTGTATTTGTCGAAAGAAGAAAAAAGAAAATAGTGCAACGAAAACATGATATAATTTTCGTCTAATTATTAACAACGAATTAACAGCAACGTGTGAGGAATTTTTTCATTGCCAAAGTTCGCTGCATTTGGAGGGTAAGATTTAGGGTTTTTTTTTAAATTTTTTGTTGTATCTGAAATTGATTTTACCTCATTTTGTCTTATTTACTGATTTCCAAACAAAATAGTGAAATGATTAATATGCTTTGGGTAAAAAAAACAGATTTTGGAATCCAAAAAGAGGACAAATTTTCGTGTCACGTAATGTTTTAAAAAATGTGTATAAATGAGAGATAATTTTTCGTCGAATTTCCGAGACTTCGAAAAATTATTGCGCTATCGCTGTACGAATATTGAAGGCGCCGTGGTCGGTGTCGTGTGGAGGGATCGACGTTCGAGAATCGAGATTAAGTGTCGCGCCGCCGGTCGTCGGGGTCCGTTTATTTAAACGTCGCGGGAGAGATTTTTTTTACTGTAACTGCTAATGGTAATGGCGCATATCTACGCGACTCGAATGAAATCGTGTACAGCGTTAAAGATCGCGGGAGAAACATACTCGTCGTGGGCGGTTTATGCCTCGTTAAACTTTACGGGCCGCGCGCGTCGCTGTGTGCCCTCTGTGCGCGCGTCTCGATGTGTGTGTTTGTACGTGCGTGTTTATGCTCTGCACTTCGGCACGCTCACTCGCCGGCCGGCACGAAGATAAACGAGTTTATCGTCGCGAAAACTCTCGTACTCGGTGTCACGAGGATTGTCTCTCGGCCTATCTGTGCTATCCGATGTACACGCGAGGCCAAGTGCACACTTTCAATATCCTGTAATAGACGCATTAGATAATCATTACATTGATTCGAAAAATGAAATAAAAAAAAGAATTGGATAGTTAGTCTTGGAAAAAAAAACCAGGAGAAATGAGTTTGTCGTCGAGAAAACTCTCGAACTTGGTGTCACGACGATTGTCTCTCGGCCTATCTGTGCTATCCGATGTACACGCGAGGCCAAGAGCACACTTTCAATGTCCTGTAATAGACGCATTAGATAATCATTAAATTTATTTGAAAAATGAAATTAAAAAAAAATTGGATCTTTAGTCTTGGGTAAAAAATTTTAAAAAACCAGAAGAAAAGAGTTTGTTGTCGAGAAAACTCTCGACCTTGGTGTCACGAGGATTGTCTCTCGGCCTATCTGTGCTATCCGATGTACACGCGAGGCCAAGTGCACATTTTCAATATCCTGTAATAGACGCATTAGATAATTATTAAATTTATTCGAAAAATGAAATTAAAAAAAAAAATTGGATCGTTAGTCCTGGGAAAAAAACAAGAAGAAAAGAGTTTGTTGTCGAGAAAACTCTCGAACTTGATGTCATGAGGATTGTCTCTCGGCCTATCTGTGCTAACCGATGTACACGCGAGGCCAAGTGCACATTTTCAATATCCTATAATAGGCGCATTAGATAATGATTAAATTTATTCGAAAAAAAAAAAAAAAATGTGAACATTAGTCTTGGGAACCAAAAAAAAAAAAAAAGAAACGAGGAGAAATCAGTTTGTCGTCGAGAAAACTCTCGAACTTGGTGTCACGAGGATTGTCTCTCGGCCTATCTGTGCAATCCGATGTACGCGCGAGGCCAAGTGCACACTTTCAATATCCTGTAATAGACGCATGAGATAATCATTAAATTTATTCGAAAAATGAAATTAAAAAAAATTGGAACATTAGTCTTCTGAAAAAAAAAAACAGGAGGAATGAGTTTGTCGTCGAGAAAACTCTCGAACTTGGTCTCACGAGGATTGTCATTCGGCCTATCTGTGCTATCCGATGTACGCGCGAGGCCAAGTAACTACCTTCAATATCCTGTAATAGACAAACTAAAATTATTCGAAAAATTAAATTTAAAAAATTGTGACTTTTGTCTTGGGAATCAAAAATAAAAATTCCAGGAAAAATGATTTTTTTCGTTAAGGAAATTCTCGTACTTGGTGCCACGAGGATTCTCTCTCGACCTATCTGTACTATCCGTTGTGTGCTTCAGGCAAAGTACACACTTTCAATATTCTGCAATAGAACAATTAAAATGATTCGAAAAAAAATAAAAAAAATCTATGACGTTACTCTTGGGAATCAAACAAAAAAAATCCCCGGAAAAATGAGTTTTGACGTTGAGAAAATTCTCGTACTTAGTATCACGAGGAATGTCTCGGCGTATCTGTGCTATCCGATGTACACGCGAGGTCAAGTACACGCTTTCAACGTCCTGCGATAGACGAATAAGACAACGATCAGATTGATTGGAAAAATTTAATTTAAACAAGTTGAAACTTCAATCTTGCAAACCAAAAAAAACTCCAGATTAAACGAGTTTATTGCCGAAAAAGTACTCAGTTGTCTCATTTTTTCATAAAACAAAATTGATTATTAATATTTGAAATAAAAAAAAACACAGGTCTGTACAATAATTAGCTTATGTGGCTTCAGCAATCAATATAATTGATCGACAAAAAATAATGTACGAAATTTATTTTCTTTTTTCACTCGGCGTATAAAAATATTTTTTCTCCCGACTCCGCTAAAATAACCCCATTTCGTGTTCGCAATGCGGGCGGAAAATCGCTCATTTTTTTACAACTGACTCACGCATGCGCAGTCCGGTTTCATTACCTCCCTAGGGAGGAAATCAGTTCATTCCTGCCCGCGCGGGAGTAATGGAAACCGTACTGCGCATGCGTGTCGTCATTTGTCAAAAATGAGCTTATTTTCCGTCCTCGTTGCACACACGAAATGTGGTTATTTTTTAGCGAAATCGGGAGAAAAGTATAGTACGTTACATGGGAGGAGTGCAACTTTTCACCTCGTGTGAATTTCTGCCCTCGCTTCGCTCGGGCATCAAACTTCACACTCGGTGAAAAGTTGCACTTTCCTCCCTTGTAACGTAATGTACTATTGTTTACACAAATCCCGACGCTGAAATGCAAAAATAACGGGAAGCTCCCGGGTGATATCCGTTAAGTGTTGACGAAAACAAGGGCGCATCTTTCGCCGCCCGAGACGCGCATAATATTACACTGCTTCCTATCTCACCGCGAGGCATTAACGTTCCGATCCGTGGCGCGGATATCGCTGCAGCTACGCAAACACAGAGATCCACATCGAGCCACATCTGTATATCTCACCTGCTTGCGTATACATTAGGTACATATCTTGTGGCTGCTGGTGCGGACAGGATCCCCCCTCCCCTACACCCTATTTCCCCCCACAGTGGTGCAACTCGCTGGTTCGAAGATATATGGCACGTAATAAACGCTGATCAAGAGATGAGCGGTAGATGCTGCTTTCGATTGGCGATCCGGCTGCAGAGACAGCAATTTCTCCGCTCGCCACACGTTGCACGTTGCAGCGCACACACAAACACGCTCTCTCTCTCTCTCCATCCGGCCGGCGCCGTCAGTGGTTTCGGAATTAGCCAACACTCGGGCGCATTATACATATATGCAGACGGCGGTCGTGTGTGCGTCGAAGGCGCCAATGATACCGTTAGATAATAATTGATGAAACCCGGGCAACCCGAACCTTCGACCGGCTAATTCGAATTCGCAAATTCAATGCTACGGTCCCCCGAGTGACGCGCCAGTCAGTGGCCGCGCGCAATGTCACAACAATTACCGGCGATTGGATTAACGTGGCTCACGGAAAATCAATTTCGACATGCGTAATCCGATTTCGCGATTTTAGTCGATTTTTTTTTTCAAAGTTTTAATCGCGGGATGGGATTTTCATATTATTGGTATTATTATTATTCATATTATTCTTGTCATTATCGTTTACTCAGGCTGTGTCAATGTTATAATCGATATTTAAAAAAGATTGAATCGTGGGATGGGATTTTCATATTATTATTATTATTATTATTATCGGTAGTATTATTGTTGTCATAATTATTTATTCAGGCCGTGTTACTGGTTACTTTCTCCCATAAAAAGTTCACGCGTCACAAAATCCATTATCGATTTATTCGTGCACTGATTGGTCAATATAAAAAAAACATTTCTGTGAGGTTGACTTTTTACATTTTCGGTCCGGGATCGGTTCTACAATTTCTCTAAAAAAAAAAAGTCGAAAAAAATGTTTTTCAAAATGAAATAAAAATGAGTTGAATACAAATTTGTCAACTTGTCATCCGTTAAACATTATATCGGTAAAAAAATCACCACCCGGTCTAGCGTTAATTTTTTTCGATTATTCATTCAGCGTTACGACGCAAAATTGCCGGCTATAATTCGCGTGTACCCCGAGATTAAAAATTAATTCGGAATTGAGTGAACGGCCCGTAGGGGTAATTGGGCTCTATATAGTCAGCCAAGCGGTATCGTTAAACAAAACGATGGACGGTTTTCTCGTTCCGCTTCCTCTTCTTCTTCTTCTTCTTCTTCTTCTTCTTTCCTTCCGTCCTCCGCCTTTCCGACCTTCGTCCAAAGGACCGGTGTTATTCAGATCGCTTCTCAAATTATATATTCTCCTTCCTAGCGACGCGCGGAGATCTCGTCTCCCTCTCTCTCTCTCCCTCTCTCTGTATCCCCCAACGGCGCCGACGGCCGACCTCGCTTTCTTAAGTACCGGGTAATTAAAAGTTCGACTCGACCGCGATTCACGCCACCCAGGAAGGCTATAACAACCATCCGTAGGAACTCCACTCTCGGCTCTTCAGGGTAGGTAACTAAGCTCGAACCCGGGTCTTATGCTCTCGACGCGAAGCCACCTACACCGCATCGCTTGCACCGTTCCCTTTCGTATACTTTATTCATCCCCCCCCCCCTGGTCACCCCGCCCCCTGACCCCCCGACCCTTCACCCCACTCGGTCGCGTTTCACGGCCGTGAGATTCCGAACTTTCAGAGGGAACCGAGAGCTGCAGTGGCTGAGGCGACGACCTAACACCCCCCCCCCTCTCCCCTTCCCCCTTCCGTTCCACCCCGCGGAGAATTTTATATCTCCGGCCGTGGGCAACGAGTCAAGGAATTTTCAGAAGCTTCAGGCAGGAGGGGGGGGGGGGGGGACGTAGATCTATATATGACGAGGCATACGACGGCATCAGACGAGATAACATCGTTCTCGTTCCTTAGCCTGAGTGGTCGACGGCAAACGCGATAATTATTTCCTCCCCTCTCTTGAATCTCCTACCCCTCCACATCCCTCCCCCCACCCTTTGCACGTCTCATCCCCTCGCGGTTATCTCTTCTTCAAAACTTTTCTGGTCTTACTACACCGTAAACTCGCGGGGATCGTTACCGCGACGAGGACTTTGCTCTTGGCCTCTTTATTACATTTTCCTACGATTTTTTTTCCCTTGCTTCGTCGCTGAATGTGAGACGAGAGAGAAGTAACGTTAATGGCTGACGCTGACTGCGTCCCGGGCGAACATGATTCGTCGGTAAGTTGTGGGTAATCATGAAGTTAAAAGTGAAAATTAAAAAATTAAAAAATGCGTTGGAAATAAAAATGTTATCGATGAATCGTTGATTCGCTTCTGGATCACTTTTGCCCTCGTTGCAAGCATGTAAATCTCCTCACTTTCCCGCGTATGAATGATCATTTTGCCATCTGCGGCCCGCGCGTGTCTGCCGCAACGCGGGTAAATAAATCGGTAATGAAAGACTTTCGTCCGCTGCTGCCTCGTCCGACTCTGCGACGAGGCGGAATTGCTGCGTCATGTTTGCTTTGCTGCGATATTCGTTTGTTTTTCCACCTCCGTTGATTGTGCAAAAACGATTTTTCATTTACAACTGCTACCGATGTTACGAAAAAAAAAAAAAAAAAACAAGGGTTGAGAGGGCGGAACGAGGGTCCGGCCCAACAGCCGGCAGAGGCCCCGAGGCATTCTGGGGCGATTCCGTGACCGCTCGTAATTCGCGCGACACTGGTAGAAGTGGCGTATCCGCTCCGGGAAAGCGATAAGCGGCGAGCGAGTGAATTATATACGCGAGACGAAGGGTAGCGGCCTGGCCCGGCCCGGGCGAACTACCCTTACATTGGCTACAGCCGCCGAGTGCAAATCTACTTCACCCTCGGACTTCAGAGCGAGAGAGACGAAGGGAGGAATCGAGGGTGACGAAGACACGAAGTTCTGATAACTGTAAGAAGAAAAAAAAAATCTTTACCACTGCAAAACTCGAACAAAGCACCGGGTCAATCCGGGTGAGACGACCACTCGAGCGAAAACACCAATCGCCAACCCGCGACCACTTTTTCACTTTCCATCACAGTTCGCAAACGCGATTGAAAAAAAAAAAACAAAAAAGATCTGCGAAAAAAAAGTTGCATCAAAAACGCGCGCGAAGGCAGCGGACAGGATAATCGGCCGCGGCGAAGGTACAGAAAATTCACGAGTAGGGTATTATATCAGTTTCCAACGACCGCGAGAATTTTCTCCCGCAGTTTTTAACAGTTTTCCGGCAGTGGCGCGGCGGTCAGAGGGGGAGGGGGAGAGGGGGGGAGGAGCACAAGTGGGTACAGTGAAACGAGAGAAGTGGAAAATGGGGTTTAAAAAAAAGAAAAAGGAAAGGCAGAAAAAAAAATTGCCGCGCGATCGATAGCAGCGGTGGTTCCGACGCCGCTGGCCGGCCAAACTAGAACCATTAATGGATTTTCCGTAACACGTTACTCGTGTGGCGCGCGCGCGCGCGGGGTGTACGCGGATATACACTTGGCGACTGTGGAAGTTCGGTGAACAAAAAGGAAGAAAAAAAAAAATATATATTGAGAGAAAAATAACCCCGCGATACTTCTGCCGGCGCGTTGGTAACGCGTTGCTATAGATTTCGAAGAAATTAATTCCGATAGGCTGTGCGGTATTATCGCTGTGTGGCCGGGGCCGCACCGACCGACCGCCAACCCGAACGTTGGTTGCTTCCCTGAAAAACGAGAGTCGGTCCGACTAACGAGGGGGGTAACCACTAGCCAAAGCGCGAGGGATTGCTAGATGGGCGGGAGGGGGGGGGGATGGGGGGGGGGTGAAGGGGCGAGGGGGGCAGCCACAGACTCGCGTCGAAGCGCAACCAACCTGTTCCCGGGGAAAAGCGCGTGCGGATTTTCGTAATGGAGAAATACTATCTGATCGCTCGACCCTCGTCCCACCAATTCCCGACTCTTTTCACTCTGCCCCCCTGGCGCCCCCCGCGCCACCCTTCGGACTAACCCCCCTTGTTCTAATAAAATCCCACGCGGCGCGCGGTCCAAATGGCTTCGTATAAATTTACCGCGTCCCTAATCTATCCCCTGATAAAATACAATCCGCCATTATCCGCGCGGCGAATTAACTATAGCTTTTAGCGTAATTAATATCGAGCGAAATCCTCGCGGCGTTCGGGGGCTCACGGTGAAAAATTTATATTTTCCCTGGTGGAGGGAGAAAAAGACAATTTTCATTGGAATATAATTCAAAGCTCGCTGGGGGTGTGCTCGGTCGGAGTTGTCGGAAAAATTGATCGAAAATTAATTAACTGTCCATTGTATATGTGGTCGCTTTTGTAGGGTCGAAATACGATTCGCGTAAATACGCCTCGCGCGGCGCTCCGGTCAATCCGGTTGTAAAGTACGATCGATTGTGCGCCAGTTATCCACGCCTGAGAGGTAATTAACTTTGGTCGCGTAGAAATTCTATGCGCTCTCAATTCAGAGCCCACTCGGTGCGGGCTTCATTTACGGGATTGAGATTTAAAAAGAGTTGTCCGTTTCGGCGACGCCATAAGATTTCCGGCTTTATCGGAAAATCGGAAATTCCCTGTTTTTTCTCATATTCTCCTGTGCACTTAACGATACCACTATGCAACTGGTAACATTCGCGCGACTAGCACGAAAATCGATGTAATCGCTGGAACGTTTTACAGCGGTAAACACACTCAGTTGACCGATCAAGAGCCCAACACGTATGCCCTATTTTCCACTGCCCTTAACCAGTTTAATTCGCATCCCCGAGTATTCGATCCGCTACAGCCCGCGGTTCACCTGTGGTCGTCGTGTATTCGTGTTTGGCTAGCGCTGCATCGACTTCGGCCGATGCTGAGTGGTGCTCGAAATTATAAACATTATTTTTTCGTTTTTGCGGCTGTGGACTTCAGGCCTTCGATATCGTTCTCGAAAAATCGGATGTACAGAAAATACTGGTTACGAGACTTTTTGGAGGGATAAAAAAAAATTGCCTTTCGACATTTATGATTTCAGAATATGCAAATCTGAATTTCGATAAAAAAAAATGCTTCATAAAAAAATCTCAATAATTTCAATATTTCAGTAGTTTGGTTTCCGAACTGCAGTACATATAAAACTCTCAATATCGAGAGGTCATACCACAGATTCAGCTCTGACCGTAGAATACAAATGAAAACAAATCTTCAAACGCGAGACGGAATGGATCAGCAAATATTTGTACACCGAAAATAAAAAGGAGGTCGACAAGAGTAAAAAAATGCCGCCGAGCTTTATTTTGCTCAAATGTCCAGCTTAACTCACATTTTGTGAAAAAAATAAACAAATAAATAAATAAATAAACAAATAAATAAATAAACAAATAAACAAACAAACAAATAAATAAATAAATAAACAATTATAATCAATAAATCCTTCCAAATAAACAAATCAATAAATCCTTCTTTTAAAAAATAAATAAAACTCCTGGACTGTGGCTCGAAGCTGTGAAAATGAATTTTTCTTCTAACATCTCTGCGCGCAGCTTTCCCAAGCACCGAGAAGTCTGTTTTTTCGTATGTTCCACTCGCGTGTCCGGCGACGAGTGTGTACGTGAAACAAGTTTCATACCTCATTTCTCGTCGGGCGCATGACGCACCTGGTGCTCGACGTCAAAAGTACGACAGAGAGTTTCAGGAACCATCTACGCCCTAATACACGTAACGCATATACCCCGGACACCGCGTGTGCGTCGCCCGACGGTGCACGAGCGCTTCACTAAATTGCCTTGCACGCGCTGCAGTTTTGTCCCCCCCTCCTCATCCTCACTCGGCTTTCACACTTGCATTCTATTGCAGATTACACTGTCGGGGCCGAAACGCAACCCCGCGCGTTTCGGCATTATGTGAAATTGCCTCCAGCCGTACGTTAAATTTGAGCAACATTGCGATATTATAATACACACCCGACATGGCGCAAACGACGAATATTCCTGATCAAACAGATCCGCGCATTTCGTTGGTTCATCGAAAAATGCGTCGATGTGAGGAGCAAGCGAAATTTGAGAATTACAGATCGGGAGCTAGACCAATAAAAAAAATGGTATTGTTGATGTGATCAAAAAGTGGCGACAAATATTTCAGGAAAATATTTTTGCGTTTAATTAAATCATTTTCTGGTACAGCGTGAAAAGTTGTGTAAGTGAAATATTTTTCTAGCTCAAAAAATAAACGTACTTGTAGTGACTTTTTTCGGCGCCACACTGAGAGAAAATCAGTCATGGAGCCAAACACGCGTGAGAGGCTGAGCAGACTGAGTCAACCACACTCGATGCGGTTGAGCCAAGCTCCATTACGTTGGATCAACCGAATTGGGTTTGACTTAAGGGCATGTGAAACACCGATTGAGGTAATAAGTACTGTAATGAACGTTTTTGATGGATATTTGCATTTACAGCATTTACGAAATTCATTCCCTGCACTGGCGAAATCCGCAGGGAATGAATTTCTTCTTTTAGCTGTAAATGCAAATATCCGTCAAAAACGTTCATTACAGTTTTTGATACCGACTAGGCTCGACGTGGATGTTTCACATTGCCTTAAGAGCTAGTGTCACTCCCCTTCACTCCGCAAAAAATTTTGAAACCTATTTTCTTTTAAGGTACTTGGTAGATAGAGCTCAGACTTTGAGAGAATGTGCGGAAGTACTGCAGAATTGGGCTGATCTTCTGACTCCTCGATAGTCGTAGCCGTTTGTTCAGGAGAATCGAAAAACAAAAAGGTGCGAGAGAGACAGCTCTATACACCGAAAGAAATAATTGTTCGCCATACCCAAGCGCGTGGTTAAATACGCACTGAGAATAAAAATTGGTTGAGTCTACCAAACGTGGGTTTGCGGGTCGCGAAGTAAATATATGGTGAATTGGACTGTACACTGTTAAAAATGTGGTGTTAAAAACTACACTAAGACGGTGTCTATATAGGTCCACACCAATCACGGTGATAACGAGCGGTGTTAAGACAGTGTAAAACACCGACTTTGCACCTCAAAAGTTCGGAACTGCCGTTTTTCGTGAATTATGAACGGATCGAAGCGAAAATTGAAATACAGACAGCAGTAATGTGAATCTCGTTAGTGAAGTAGTCAGAATTTTGATTTTCGAACAAAAAAATTAGAGATTAATTAACCACAGAGGGAATCTGTAATGAAAAGTTCGATTTCTTTTTCAATTTTTCGATAAAAACTGAGAAAAGCGACTAATTCATTCACGAGATAATAAAAAATCACACACGATACGTGCATTCGTGCCCTTATAGCGAAAAGTGTTACGACGTTTTGTCGATAACGTAGGAATAAATTTAACGAAGCGGCTGGTGTTAATTATACACCGTAAAAAGTGTTACTATTAACACTGTAACAAGTAACACTAGGAAAAAGTCCACACCAGCAGCGTTTGACACCGTATATTTTTAACAGTGTATATTTGGTTGAACGAACCAACGCCTAGTTGAATCAAATTTTTCTTAATTCACAATATCTATTATTTCGTTCATGGTACGAAATATTTACTTCGCGGCCCGCAAACGCACATTTGGTTGGCTTAACCAATTTTTTTTTCTCAGTGCGCTCTAAGCGACAAAATTGGTTGGGAGAACCAACTATTGAGTGTCACAACTAACCGATTGGGTGACACAACTAACCTCTTGGACTTCACAAATAACGGATTGGGTGTGACACCCATTCGGTTAGACGTGACACTCAATAATTCCTTCTCCCAACCAATTTTGTCGCTCGGAGCGTATTTAACCACGGGCATTCGTTATGGCAATCATTTTTTTCTTTCCGTGTAGGCGCTTATTATTGGGCGACGAAGTTCCGAGCGAAATAACACTGCCTCTTAAGCTCAGTCCGGGCGATTGACTCAAACTCATTGTTCGTTTCGCCGTATATAAACTCGCCGAGAATTTGAATCAACCTCATAAAATTAAATCGACTTCTACTTCATTGAGTCAAACTCTATTTCATCGAAACAATGAAGTCGTCATTGAACGAACCTTTTTCAGTTGGCTCAACCTCTCACGCGTATTTTGCTTCATCACCGATTTCCACTCAGTGCACAAAGCCAGTTTTTTTCGACGTTAAAACTCGCGGGCGAAAATGACTAATTATTTATCGCTGATTTTCATCGCGATCGTCGAAGCGTCGCGTCCGCCAGTCCGCGATAATTCCTCGCTCGATTTTCATCGCTATAAATCCGCGTTTATAAAAATTCGCGGTCGTTGAAATGCTCGAAGCGCAATCTCGGTGCCCTCGATGATATTTCTGATACCGGTTGAGACTTATAAATATAAAATTCGCCAAGCGCCAATCACCGTTAATCCCACGGCAAATATATCGACAGCGTATGCCAGATGCAGATAGAAAGCTGCGTACATAAATATGAACAGAGGTAGAACACTGCAATGAATCGTTTCAGTAAAAAATAAAAATAAAAATAAAAGGTAAAAAAAATTCCCGGCTGCCGTCAACATTAGACGATATTTTTAAAAAATGTCTTTCAACGTCGCTAATGACGTACGTCATACGCGCCAGTTCGTCACGCTGTCACTCGACGTGTTATAATAATTATTATAATAATAATAATAATACTAATAATAATAAATAATAATAATGTTTTCTAAAAATAATTACACGTATTACACGATTAATAAGTGCAGCGTGTACCTCGTTTAACGATATTATAACGTTACGTCTATTTTGAGTCGAGGCGAACGGCGAGAGGTATCGATTTTCGGTCGTCGTGTGCGGTTACGTCGCGGCTTTCCCGTCGCTACGTGATCCCCCGGCTTCTGGGGGGCCCGACGTCCCCCGCGTCAAGCCAAGAGACTGCGAAGCCACCGGAGCGAGGAGCGGGAATACACTCGTCACGCTTCCTGTCAATGAAGGCGAATAATCCGGGTCCCTGATAAGCGAGTTATCGAAGTTCCATCGGGCTTAACTTTGCCCCCCGGCTCGTTGAGTCGGGGAGGAGCGAAGGAGGAGTCCAAAGCACGGAAGCGACGACGTGCGGCGCTCCAAATCCGCCGGAGATGCAGCGAGTCCGGCACGTGCCGCGGTTTTCGCCTTTGCCAGTTCGACGTTGACAACCGGTATCGAGGACTCCGCAGCTAATACGCTCGTAATCGCTGCGTTTTGCCGGTTAATAAAGCTGCTGATTCGCGATGCGTCGCAAATTGCTGACACGATCCGTGATGACGAAATTTAGGGTCCAATGAATAATTACACGAATATAACAGTTACACGAATATAACAGAATACAACAGTTTCTCAGAGATTTGAATTAAATTGTGCTTTGTGATGATGTAAGAGACGTGAGACCTAAAATTCCAGTGGATTTTATTGTTAATTAACGAATTTTTGTTGTGGTATTGGCACAATAATCTTGGGAAACTCGAAGCGCTATTTATTCTTATTTTTTATTTTCTTTTGTCACAGATTTCTAACAAAAATTCTCGTCACTTCAAAATTCTTGTCGGTCATATAATGACGAGTTCGACGTTGACAATCGGTATCGAGAACATCACAGTTAATACGCTCGTAATCGCTGCGTTTTGCCGGTTAATAAAGCTGCTGATTCGCGGTGCGTCGCAAATCGCTGACACGATCCGTGATGACGAAATTTAGTGTCGAATAAATAATGACATGGATATTAGTGTTTCTCGGAGATTCTAATTAAATTTTGCTTTGTGATGATATAAGAGTCGTCAGACCTAAAATTCTAGTGGATTTTATTGTTAATTAATGAATTTTTGTTATGGTATTAGCGCAATAATTTTGGGAAACTCGAAGTACTATTTGTTTTAATTTTTTTTTGTCACTGATTTCTAACAAACATTCTCGTCACTTGACTTTCTCGGGTCTTGAATAAAACTTCGAGTCAGTGACAATGACGAGTTCGACGTTGACAACCGGTATCGAGGACACCACAGTCAATACGCTCGTAATCGATATTTTACTGGTTAATCAAGCTGCTGACTCGCGGTGCATCGCAAATTGCTGATACGATCCGTGATGACGAAATTCAGGGTTCAATAAATAATTACATTTATTCAAGTATTTCTCGGAGAATTGAATTAAATTATGTTTTGTGATATGATAGACGTGAGACCTGCAATTCTAGTTTTTAATAATTTTGGAAAACTCGAAGGTCCATTTAAATTAAATTCGCGCTCTACGTTCCAATTTTATTTTTATTTTTTATTTTTTCGTCACAGATATCCGTGCCAAAAATTCTCGTCGCACTTGACTTTCCCGAGTCTCGAGTAACTTCGAGCGAGTGACAACAAAACCCACTTCCTCGAAGTTACGCGAGACTCGAAAGAAGTCGAGTCCCAAAAAGCGTAACAATGTCGCAAAAAAAAATCCGCTTCGAATTCGCGTTATTTTTGTCAATTGTTATCTAACCGAGTCAAACGGGGGAATCGCGCAAAGTGGGTTACGAGGGGGGGGAAATTTAGTGGACGAAAATTCGTAGCGCATATCGCGTGTCCGCGATCGACTAATACGTCACTGCGGCGCAGATACAGAGAGTGGCCGGGCGGGCAGAGTGCACGAGAGTGAATGCAGTGTAAGTGCGTATAACGCGCGGGGGCTGCACTATCGGTTGCACTTGGCATCCGAGCAGCCTGTCGCGACCTAAAATCGCGCGGGTGCCGTTTTTCACGCCTCGATATTGGCTGCTCACGCGGTGTCGATATCGGGAAAGTATCGAAAACCGGGGCGAGGAGAATTTTTACTCGTTTCCCCGGCTGGCATTTTCCCTCTCTCTCTCTCTCCCTCTCTCTATCGTTGCTGTCGAACAGCCGCGGACGACCGTGTGGAATCTAACAACGCGAGACTCGAGTTATACGACTCGACCACCGGCGCAGCCGTATCCTATCATCACGCTCTGTCGCGTCGTTTTCATTCTGCCGATGCATCGCCCACGTTGACGCCAGTTCCCAAGAACTGTGTGGCGAATATGATAAAAATTCTGGGGGGAAATTCTTTCGCTGTCGTTTTTTCGTGCGAGCTGAAAGAAAATTCCATGCATAGATTTTTTTTTAAATCCTACGTGATACGAAAATTTTAATATTTCTATGTAGATCCAACTTGACATCAATATAGAAAAGCTGCACACGATTAAAAAATTCAATTTATTACTGATTTTATTATTATCATTACCATCATCATCGTTATTATTATTATTCTTATTATTATTTTTATCAAATGTTTTAATATTAGTTTGAATAAATAGTGAATTAAAAATAATTGCCAGGTTTGTGCCAATCGTCGAGTGCGAAAATGTTTGGGAAATGACGCGGAGATGACGTTTGACGTTCGCCCGAGAGTTTCTTCATTCTGCCGTGGAGTGCACGACGACGTGGAGCAGCAACGTTCTTCGACCTGAAGACGAGGAAAAATCGAAAGAAAATAAAAATAAAAATAAAAAGACTGGAAAAAGTAGGGGCTGACGTGGAGGTTTAAACACGAGAGAGGCTGGAGCGGCGAGAATATGTGTTGCAACGGAGGTACGAGCGGTTCGAGGATGACCCGATGCGGGGTCGTTTGCGGTCTTGCGGCTCTCGCTGCCCTCACGACCGCACTGCTCGGACCCGCCTGGCTTCACACCGAGGAAAAACTCGCTCCTCCGCTTCTGCCCCGGCAATTGGCCGCCGCCGTTAGCGTGAGATTCAAGCTGGGACTATTCAAAGTTTGCTCGAAAATCATCAAACCCGCCAACCTCACCATACGTGAGTACAAAAAATTATATCATTACAAGAATTCATTTATTGTTTGATCATTTTTATTAGGAAAAAAAGTATGATTTTGAACATTACGCAAAAAAATGTATATAAAAATGCATATAAATCATAGCAAATCATGGATCTTGATTCCTGAAATTCACAGAAATTTGTTCGAAAAACTATTTTTGAAGTGACCTACAAAAATTAATTACTTTAGACATTCGATGTGTCAAGTAAAAAATGTCCAAGGTGAAAATTCTCGAGGTTACCGAAATATTCCTACAAAAATCATTTACTTTTTTATTTTTCGAAAATCCAAACGGGAGGTAAAAAATTCGCATCCTGCAAATATAACAAGTTCGTTTCACGATGCTCTTCGTCGCCCAATCTTGAGAATCTCCAAAGTGCCAATTCCGACAAGTCTGTTGGTTACCGAAACATAAAAAAAAAAATCATTTACGTTTTTATTTCTCGAAAATCCAAACGGGAGGTAAAGAATTCGCATCCTGCAAATATAAAATGTTCGTTTCACGATGCTCTTCGTCGCCCAATCCCGAGAATCCTGTATAGTGCAGTCGCGACGCCAGTGCAAATATAAAAATAAATCTTCGAGTACGAGAAGGAACGCGATCAGCAAAAATATAGCGAGGGTATATCTATACATATATCTGTATTTCTCTAAAGTAAAAAGAAACGGGGCTGTCCTCTCGGTATCGCGCTAAGATCCGGCCGAGATCCCTATCGCTCTACCTGCAGCACTTTTCCGTGGATGTCGACAATTTCGTTTTACCGCTTGGCTTTCTCGACCTGTCTTTTTCCCTCCCCCCGACCTTAGCCTCTCGGACTTTTATTTCCGTACTACGGGGGGCGAAGGCGAGGGGGGGGGGGGGGAAGACGTACCCGGTGTTATCCACTGTGCTCGGTGCTTTCTTGTCGTCTCCTCTGCTCTCTCGCACCGCTGGTTACAGCTCCCGCGGTGCCTTCGCACCCCCGTCCCGCAGCTCAACTCGTTAAGGCTCCACGAGCGCTCGAGTGCTGATCGTCATCTCGGAAATTCATTTCGAAACGAAACAAATTTCATTCCGGCTCTCGTCGTCGTCGTCGTCGTCGTCGTCGTCGTCGTCGTCAGCGACGAAAATAAACAAAACGAGGTAAGGAAAAGGAGAAAGGCGGAGATGAAATAAAACGGAACGACAATATAGCCAGTTGTGTGTGCCGACGCAATACCCGCCGTATTGCAATCGCGCTGCATTTTCCGTTTCCCGTAGAGGCGACGTTGGGGTCAGCGCGAGGCTTTCGTGCGATATATCTTTTTTAATCAAAGAACCAATTTCTCATTGACGCTTTTTTCGTTGACGCAATTTTTGTGTTTGTCGAATTAATAGTTTCGCTGCATTCGAATCGCTGCGATGCGTTTCTAATATTAACACAAAGTCGGTTTAAACCATAATTTGCGTTGCACATAAATAATGTAATTAAATTCTGTTGTCATTTTGACAAATCCGTGATTGATCGTAATTTATACAGAATTAACATTTCAATATTACCACCGTAGCAATAATCGTGCAAATTAATTAACCCACTCAGCGACGTAGTTGACAATAAACAAACACAATATATTTTCACATTTCATAAGTTCATAATATGATTTGATTTGCGTTTTTGCGAAAGACACAAATTATACTCACAGCCACCGCGACGCTTTTTGTCGCTCCAATGTCGTAAATTATGCAATTCAATTTCGTCGTCATTTTGACAAACTCACCATCCAGCATTCCATCAACCGTGACATTCTGCATTGACCAGAATCGTAATTAACATTTCAATATTTCTACCATAGCAATAATCGTGCCAATTAATTAACCCAACCAGCGACGCAATCCTCTCTTAAATAGGACACGGCGCATCGAAAGTTGAATATATCGAAATACTGAAGCAGAAACAGAGTCACGCAGCGCACGCGCATCGTGTGTGTTCGTCAATCGGATCCATCAGTCTTCCATTAGCCGTGATATTCGGTATTAACTAGAATCAGATGCGGTTGTCCATCATAATCGTGTTAATTAATTGACATAGTCAGTTCAATTATTAATCAAGAATTTCGAAAACACAATACATTAAAAAAATTGAGAGTAATAGTTTTTCCATGCAAGAGTCGACATTATTAAGCAGAATCAGATTCAGTTTTCCACCATAATCGTGTTAATTGATTGACGTATTCAGTGCAATTATTAATCAAGAATTTCTAAAATACAATCCTCTTTTAGAAAATACATTAAAAAAATTCAGAGTAATAGTTTTTCCGTGCAAAAGTCGACATTATTAAGCAGAATCAGATTCGGTTTTCCACCATAATCGTGTTAATTAATTAACGTAGCCAGTGCGACTATTAATCAAGAATTTCGAAAACACAATACATTTAAAAAATTCAGATTAATAGTTTTTCCATGCAAGAGTCGACATTAACCAGAATCAGATTCAGTTTTCCACCATAATCGTGTTAATTGATTGACGTATTCAGTTCAATTATTAATCAAGAATTTCTAAAATACAATACATAAAAAAATGTCAGAGTAATAGTTTTTCTGTGCAAAAGTCGACATTATGAACCAGAATCAGATTCGGTTTTCCACCATAATCGTGTTAATTAATTAACGAAGACAGTGCAATTATTAATCAAGAATTTCGAAAACGCAATACATAAAAAAATTTCGGAATAATAGTTTTTCCGTGCAAGAGTCGACATTATATCCGCCAAGCGATATATCACCGCGGCGGTCCCTTGATACCGGTGTTCTCGAGCCGTTGGTCACAGGAGCCCGACGAAAGGACGAGGGAAAGGGAATGAAAGGGAGAAGGAGAAAGGACGCGGAGAGACGACAAAACTCTTTCTTCAGGATTTGTCCTCGAGGAAACCGAGCGGCGGCCGCGGGGGGCAGAGAGGAAACGCGCGGTCTACCGCACCGAAAGGGACGCGCGGTTCACAGAGTGAGGGTCGCGCGTTGTACAGAGTTTCCGGCCTCGCGCAGGAGTTTCGACGTTTTCCTCGCGCTTTGTCGGCGACCGAACGAGAGAAGCCCCAGTTGACTCGCGAGTTACGCTGCGCCGGGAGAGCTCGACTCGTCGTCGCAACCTTTCGTTCCGGAATCCTTCGGGATTCACCCCCCCCCCCCCCTCCCCCCCTCTTCATCCCCTGCGCGCTTTTGGCTCTTCGTCTTACGCCTTCGCCTCCCGGGCGGTTTCCCTCTGTGCATCGTATCGCGGACAACACAAGCAACAGGGGATTCTTTTATACCGTCCGCCAGCTCGTTTCTTCCCTGACCACAACGCGCAGCGACCGAGCTCGCGTGCGCGGGGCGAAACGGCTAACGCGGATGGATGAAAAAGAATGAAGAATAAGAGGGTCAGCTCGCGGGGAGAGCGAGGAGTCTGCGATGGAACTGAACACTGATGCAGTTTTGTGCAGCGTTTATACGGAGCCTCGCGCGACGCGAAGTCTCGCGCGATATTTTCCCGCGGGAATGAAAGAGACGTGCAAACATCGCGGTACTGAGATACGTGGAAAAACATTTTTTCGTTTTTGTATTACTTTCAGGGTTTTCAGATTTGTTGTATTTATCCGATTTTTTGGAAGAAAAAGTATTGTAGAAATTTGAGGGTACTGAATGATGATTAGTTTTGGTGAAATATGCATGACATAATCCCTCTTTTAAAAAGTTGATGAGTAAGGGAAAGCATTGTTAGCAAACTATTAGAGCTGTGATTGGTTGCCAGGAAAGTCCGTTATAAACAACATCAGTTTGGTCTCAATTTGAAAAATTTGATAAGAGGACAGGCGGGGCAGCAACCGTAACGTTTCTTTATAAGAATGCAGCAGCGCAAAATTGATTAACCTATTATAGGTGATATTTTGAAATAAAAATGTACGTCGTTTTGACGATTTTGGCGATTTTCGGTCTGGAGACGGATCTACGATTTCTGACGAAAAAAAATCGCCAAAAAAATATTGTTTTCAAAATAGATTAAAAAAGGTTAGTAACCAGTGTTTTTAGGGGTAGAATATATACGACTTGAGAATAATGGTATAGGTTACAAGTCGATATTTTGAAAAGAAAAAAAATTGGTGTCGATTTTGGCGATTTTCGGTCCGGAGACGGATCTACGATTTCTGTCAGAAAAAAAACGCCAAAATTTTTTTTTTTCAAGATCGATTAAAAAAAGTTGTTAGCCAGTGTTTTCAGAGGTAGAATGTGCGACTTGAGAACGATGGTATAGGTTAAAAGTCGATATTTTGAAGAAAGAAAATTCTGAGGTCGATTTTGGCGAAAAGTTTTTCAGGCACGCGCGCGAGCGCGTGTGATTATTCTAGTATGTTAAAAAATATATATTTTTAACGATGCATTTTTTCATTCTTATTTTTACACTTAATTGTCCCGACGTTTGTCATTCCGACAAGATACAAGAACGAATCTGAATAAAACGGACTGAGAAAGCAGAGTGCGGAGAATATTGTGACCCAATTGATAGATCGACTCGATTCGAGCGTGGACTGAATTTCGTGTGAGCCAACTGAATTCAGTTGGCTGGTGCTAAACAATTCTTTCCCAATGGTCCTAATCCCCCGGGTCGTGGCCGGCTCTAGGGACGCTCGGTATATCCATCCTCGCTGCTTTGGTGCCTCTCACGGTGATCACGATCTCCCCCCCCCCCCCGCCCCCCTCCACTCTTTCCCCATACCTGGTCTTTCCTCGTTCTCCTATAAGTCAGAGTCGCCAATGAAGACAAATCGTCGACGTCCCACAGTTTTACCCGTGCCACACCGCGACCGGGTCTAATTAATCGTCTGGGCGTAGAGCGGAGCCCGTGACGCGAGGCTGGCGCTCGTGGCGAGGATCCCTCCGTCGCCCTGGGGCGCGGGGAGCGCGGACGTAACACTTAGCGTCGAATTTGCCAGGAATACAAAGTCCACCGTCGATGTACTCGGGATAATGGCACTTGCGATAAATTCGCGGCACCTCGGGCGAACATTTTTTTTTCTACCGAACGTCGAAAACTTTTCTGAATCGAAATAGAGAATTTTTTTGTTGTTGAAAAATTTACTTTTTCTATTTGTGAGACGAGATAAAGATGTTTTTTTCGGGAAACCAATATGCAGGATGCGTTTCTAATTATATTTCATTCTCTCCTATTTTACCAGAATTTTTGTATCGCAATTAAAAACAATACAAAAAAAAACTAATTCCTACAATGTAGCAAATTTACAATAAATTCGCGAGGTCTCGGGGAAAAAAAAATGTATCGGCCGTCGAAAACTTTTCTGAATGAAAATCGTGTTTTTTTCTCTTTTTCCATTTGTACGCCTAAATAATGGTTTGTTTCCGGGAAACAAAAATGCAGAATGCGTTCCTCTGCAACTGTACTCGAATTTTTGTAATACAATTGAAAACACCACGAAAAAGAATCTTCCATTGTAGCAAATACTTGAAACCTGCCTCATTATTTTTATTCAATATTCGCACATCAAATTTAATATACAGAAATATATAATATTTAATCTACTCGATAAACGCGAAAAAATCTTCCCACACGCGAAATTCATTATCACAGCAAAAAATGGTTAACTAAGTGTAAACTAATATAGGGCAGTTCACCTAAACAATTTGCTCTGCAGTATCAGCGCTGCTTTGATGTACTCCGGCGTACTGCGCTGCGCTAATGAGGTGTGTAACATTTGCGAAGTGGAACGCTGGTCGTTTCTCTCCAGTGAGAAGGAGAGACGATAGATGAGACGAGGAGAGGTGACCAGGTGGCTGAGCGTTCTCAAAGGGTCAAAGGACATTGTCCCTGAGTCCTCGAGCTTTGCCAAACGTGTCAGTGGGATCAAAATTGGGAAGAAGGGCGAGGAGGTCGAGAGGGGTGGGAAGGGTTTGTCAATCTGCCGGGTGAAACTTGGGTTCGACTACTTCGTGGACCGAAGGGCGATACGACAGTGCGGAAGTTCTTGAGATTCGATATTCGATGCTCGGCCGCAGCGGCCATTAGCCGTTCCCGGTGCTCGCCGCACTTTCCGCGCCCTCCTGTGGCTTTCGGCACTGACGCCGTCGATGATTGTGTCCACCCTCGATGGATTCGTCTCGGTGCGCCGTACGTGACTTTGTACGCCCAGGCTGTACCTTCGCCTTGTCACGGTTCGATCCACGGCGCAATAAAGGACCTTGTTTCGGGTGAACCTTCGAAAAGCCGCAAACTGAACCAAATGACACGAAATTGAGTGTCGATCGTATTTTGGACATTTACGAGTGGACGTTTTTTTTAGACGTTACTCTATTTTTGTTAACATAAACTGTTTATTGTTCTTCTTTTAAAGCGGTATGACCCTGTTATAGAATGACAACTTATAAAGTTGTATTTCTTAGGAAAAATTCTTCGAACGAATCCATAGCATTTTTTCCATTTCTTTGGAACAAATTAAATCTACTATTGTTACCGATTTTTTTTAGACAGTGCCCTATTTCTGTTAACATAATTTTTTTATGCTCTTTTTAAGTTGTGTGATGCAATTTCTTAGGTCTGCCCTAATAAAAAAAAATCCGTCGCGTTACATCCGACCCAAGTCGAACCCAGCTGGGGTCCTGGCCAGATCAATGAGGCCCCGACCAGAGCCTGACCAGCGCCGGCTGTAACGCCACGGATTTCCAGTAGAAAATTTAGACTGGTCCGAGGATTTGACTCTTGGCCCTCCACCTCGCCTACGCAAATGCAAGTCGCAGATTCCACCCCAGATTCCTTTGGACAAATTAAATCCACCCTTGTTACCGCAATTGCTCGAATAAAAATACTCGAACTGCATTAACAAAATGATATCGTTCGCCGAGACGAGAGCGGAGCTCCGCCGGGTCGGAAAAAAATGAGGCAGATATAGCCCAGTCAAGTATTAATTACACGCTTGAATAAGCAAATTTCTTACGTTCTTTTGTTCGCTGCTCTCTGATCTCGCGGGAGAAACGTGGAGCGCGAGACGGAGAGCAGACCGGGAAAGAGACTCGCCGTCTCTTTCTCCAGCGGGAAAGCGAGTTCCGCGGACTGAAAGAATCGCGAAAAGAATTACCCGTTAGGGGAGCCGAGCGAAGCAACCCACGGGAGTTTCCACGGGTCCGCCCCGAAGGACCCCGGGGGGTTCGGGGTGGGTTTCGGGGGCTTTGGATTACTCGACCTTTTTCCCGAGTTTTCTAACGCAGAGACGAGAATTTCGCGAGACAGCGAGGGGGCGGGAGGGTAATGAACGCGAACGGGGGGGAGAAAAGCCCCGCGAGAAATAAGGGTACGGAGGGGCCCGCGGAAAAGTGAGACAGCGAGAGCTCGGAGAAATAAAGAGAGAAAGAGAGACGGATGAAGAGTGAGTCGGAAAAAGTGCGAGAGAAAAAAAAAGAAGTATGGAATTTCATTACGCTCGGCGGGCTCTTAGTCGTTTCGAACTGCCGGTCGGACCTGCCGCCAATCAGGACTCGGCGATATCGGAATTCGATCCTGTATCGCCCGATTCAACCATCGCCTCGCTTTGTGCGTCTCCCCTCCCCGCCGCCCCCCTTCTCGTGCCACCCCGATACCAGTCGGCTATTACCTCTCTTCTTCTATTTCACCTTCTCGATTCTCCACCCTCGTTTTCCCCCTCTGTTCTTGTATTCCATTCACTCGCCTCTCCGCCCTCTGCAGATTCGCCTAACCCTGCCGCCCCCCCCCCTCCCCCCCTCAACCCCGCGGCTGTTTCTTCGCCGACCTCGAATCCTGGCGAAGTCTCGCAAACATCTCGCACCTCGGACTATATCGACGTTCCATCCCGACAGTTATTTGTTTTCCGCGAAGCTGCCCCCGAGGTGCGAGCGGCAACGCAACACGGGGCAAACAGCGAGCTTTTTGCGCGAAACACGTTTCACTCGGGCGGCGGGGAAACTCGATACGCGAGCGAGAAAAGAGGAGGAGAGACTGTTTCCTTATTACAAGATATTTTTTTGAAACAAAAAAGAAAAAAATACTGTTATTTATAATTCTCTCTTCAATTCTCTCTTAAAGAAAACATGGACAATCGAAGTCAAAGTTCGAGATAATCGTGAAGCCATTCTATTCCTCTCCTGATTGGTTGTGATTGGCCATCTGAGTCCACGCGAATCCCAAGCACGCGCGTTCAAATCCATGACATGCGACTCGATGCGTTCACAAATTGTGCTCATTGCAAATACAAGTGCGATATTTTTACGCACTTATGAATGACGCGTTTTTACACGTTTAAAACGTGTTGAATTAATGCATTAATGTGTTATTTTAATGCATTTTAATGCGTTAAAATAACACACTTTAAAGCGTGCTAAAGAAAAGCGTGTTGCTTCAACGCATTAAATACGCATTAATGCATTAACTCAACACGGTTTTATAAACGTGCAAAAACGCGTCACTGATAAGTGCGTCAATATAACGCACTTGCATTTGCAGTGCTGTCACGACTCTTAGAAAACCCCAAATGATCCCGAAAAGCGAACGATTACGTGTGTCGATCACAGCCGCATCGCACATAAAACTACGAGTACCACCGTCTCGAATCAATCTCTTCGTACAGTTCTGGTACAAAATCTCGCGCGTGATGGCTGGTATTTGTGGGTGCAACGAAGCAACAAATGGGATACGGCCCGTATATAAGAAACAAAATAACAGAACAAAAACAGAATGATTTCATCATCCGTATTAGATTATTGGATCCTCTCTTAAATAAAAAATATCAAGAAAACAAAGATTCCTCTATGAGGAAGCAAAAGGACATGGCAGATCAAAAGTCGAAATATCGAGACCGCTTTTTAAGCGTCGTTCATTAGTTGGCGGCGGCTTCGATATAAAGTCGATTTCGGAGTGTCATCGCCTCCGAAGAATCGCATATCGCGCGCGTTTTGAATGGCTGTATTTTTCGCATTTATAGAATTGAATACTTTCTTCCCTTAAAAAAAAATGGCACATCAAAAATCGATTATGTGAACAAGAAACACTGAAGCAGAAATATATTCACTTTGCTCGCGCGCGTCTCCTGTGCTCATTAGGCAGATGGACACACCTAAGCTAAAAGAGCGCGGTATCATATCGGTCGTACACAAGAAAATGAGATTTGTCAATTCAACAAATCCAGCTGTTACCGGCTTTCAAGTAAATCATTTAGTCAGCTCAACAAATTTTGTATTTACTTTGATCATCGCTTGGGCCGCTGAATTGAGAAACATTAAATGTCATTGCTCTGACTAAACATTCATTTGACAGCTGGTGACCACTGGATTTGGTTGACCCAACCCATCGATTTTTCTGTGTATTGTACAAACCTGCAAATATCTTATTTAGCAACAAGAAAAGATAAATGACAAGGAGTGCGAGCGAAGCGAGCGCGTAGTTGCTAGTGTGAATATACAATATCATCTATAATTCTTTTTTCGTCTGAGCAGATAATCCGATGTTTTGTAAGTTTGCGAAGTCACGCGGCAAAAATTGCGTCGCTAATATCGCGCATAATATTCCGGAGGTCTCGATGCAGCCTTGATGCGATTCAGACTCGTCCGCGTCAGCCTCTCGCGCGGCTCGGATCTCGGTTGAGCTTCCCGGCAATTTCCTCTTCCTAATAAAATCAGTCTGCAGGCCTCAACGGTTCGCCGGAATTCTCGCTGTCGCTTATATCCAGATTTCTCGATCTCTCGACGTTGGCTTCGTGTCTCTCACGTCTTTCACCCGTCGGACTTTTGAGGATTATGTTTTGTTGAGTTGGCGTTTTATTTCTCATGCATTTCGCACTCGCAGCTGGCACGAAATTTCAAAAGAATCCTACACAATTATTACAAAAATGTTAATCTGACCCAGTTTTCTTGCATGTACTAAATAAAGAAAATAAAAAATGTAGTAATGATGATGCTTTCAATTTTTTTTGTATTATTAGGCATCAGGGAAACGATGAGTATAAAGTAATGTGCGAAAGTAGTGCAGGCAATGAGGTTCCCTTTTTTTTTTTAACAAAAAAGCAAAAAAACAAAGCGCAAGGTCTGAGTGAGATGAAAAACCGCGGTACTCTTGTTGCCCGGTGATCGCGAAAGTTCCCGGAAGCCACTCCAAAGGACAAACCACGGGAGTTGCTCCGCGCTCCGGTGAACAGGGATGACATCACTGGGAGATCAAAGTGCTCGTTCGAGGGACGCGTCCTTCGCGCAGTCACCGGCCGCAGCGATTGCATTTTTTTCCCGACTTATTTTTTTTTTTTCGCAGCCACCATCATTTTCACGAAAAACAAAATCGCGATATTTCCGCCGTTGAATCGACAATTTCGCGCCGTAAATACGACACACGCGAAAGTCTCGACATTTAATAATTAAACGAAACGCGCAACGCAGCTTCACTGGATATTATATGATTATTGCGAGAATAGCACATTGTTGATATTTACGTGGCCTCGCGCCGCGGATTTATTCAGCGCCCTCGCGGTTCGCGGCGCGCGCGGCAGTTCGGCTTTAAAAGCAATCACATAACTTTATCACGACTCGCGGAGTTTGCAATTTCCATTCGATGTTCCGCGCGCGTCGGCGCGACGAAAAAAATTGAGTATTTGCCATCGCAATGAGACCTTTGACTATAAATTTCGCATCACCGCCGCGAGCAATTACAGGCCGTACATTATAAGTTTTTGACGTCGTCGTGTTTTTCCCGCCGCGTTTATATTTTTCTCTCCCTCGGCATTTTGTTTTTCGTCCGTGTTCCCGACGTTTCGTATTTTATATGTAACCTGTATATAGCACACACATATATATATGTGTATCTCGCATGAACGCACTTCTTCCGCGAGACATATGAGAAATGGTCTCTCGCGAGGTTTCCGCAAACTTTTACGTTGATTCTGCGTCCACGTCGCACGGGGCACCCGCCGAGGGGGCTGCGAGATGAAATAAAAAAACGTATGTACAAGCCACGGAGGGAGAGAGCGACGGATAAGGGGCGGGCGAGGCCGTAGCCCGGTCCGCGGGTTCGCAAACCTTGTAACTCGTCGGCATTTAGCCAATTAAGATGAAGCATGGACGAAACTTTTGTCGGAACGAACGCGAACCGCGTGGTCGGCTCCTCGCGTGGCCGAACCGACCATCGAATTCCCGGCTGACCTTCTTTTTTTTCACGAGAAAACTTTTCTCTCGGCGGATGCAACGGTCGTGTGGGACTCTCGACACTCGATTCTGGCGGAGACAAAAAATTTGTTGATGCGGATTTTTTTTTAAGTAAAATACAAACAAAATTTTGTATTTTTGGGAGAGCAATATACGGTTTGGAGCCGATAGTATAGGCAAAAATGTGATATTTTGATTATTTAAAAGAAAATTTGTAGGGAATAATTATCCTCAAGGTTTTATTTTTCCGAAAGAGAAACTTCACCTTGAAGTGTGATATAACGCAGTACACGCCCACACGTGACTGGTGTCTATCGAAGGATTCGAGAGGCACGAGGCACGATAATTTTTCACCCTCCTCTTTTCTCGGCCCCTTTTATATCACGGACCGAGAGCGCGCGCCAAGGCGAAATTGATTCTTCGCGAATCCACGTCTTACTCACTGAGAAACAGCTGCTGTTCCCCGGACCCTCCATGAGGCGAAAATTCCCTCGTGCTTCTGGTTGGTTCTTTTCCGAGGAAAAATTGCAATTACGGAACTTTTCAAAGAAAAAATCAAAGTTGCTTATTGCGTCAACGAATGTTTGTATTTAATTTAATTTAATTTAATTTAGTAGTAGTACATGACATTTTATTGGCCTTAACATTTACAGTGATACAGTCATTTAAATGAAATTGCGGTGTTTGTGAGTGGCCAACTGGCCATTGACCGAAGTCCTTCAGCCTGCGTGTGTCTCCTATAGTTGTTACAAGTATAATAGTATGATAATTTAGATACATAAATAGGAAGTCTATTCTTGATTTGCTAGTTAATTTAATTTATTTTTATTTAATTTATTTTAATTTTATTTGATTTTATTTGATTTTATTAAATTTTATTACATTTTTTAAATTTTATTTTATTTTTTTTCATTTTATTTCAATTTATTTCTCTTTTTTCGTTTTAGTTTATTTTATTCCATTTTTTCATTTTATTTCTTATATTATTATTAAATATAGCGATGCCTCTTGAATTCTCCCCTTTTTCAATGCCTCTTCAATATTCGACCGTCTCTAAAAAGTGTCCGGAAAATTGCAATCGGAAATCGTACCAAAGAAAAAGGGAGTGTCGTCTGGCGTGTCGACGAATGTTTTTATTTTTATTTTGTTTAACTTTTTTTTTAATCAAACAGCGATGCCCATTGAATTTCGCTGCCATCGAGGGTCGTGCTTTAAAACAGTATTCGAACGAGTCTGAAAAATGTCTGGAAAAATGTCTGAATGGAGCGAGTTGCGGACGACGGGTGTGAGACCGTGAACAAAGTGGTTCCTCACAATTCCGGTCTGGCCCCTTATTCTCCGCAGCGCACCGAGCCGGCCATCAGTCCGCCGTGGTCGGTCATTAATTCCGTGGTATTGTTTGAAGTTCGGAGGCGCATTATTAGTTTGGCTCTCGTGCGCGGTAATTAGAGAGTGCGGAGAGTGCCTTCGACGCAGAAGGGAACGACGTCGCCTCGTCGACGCGAGCAGCGCCCACCGAGGTCATCGAACTCCGTCGTCCCTCTCGGTACGAAATCGTTCGTCTATGTCCTTCCTACGGTTCCGGCACCCTTCGTGGTTACGCCGAAACCACCGACGATGTCGATCGATCGATTGCAACGTCCCCTCAAAGCAGTTGCGGAGATTTTACGGCTTTTCGCGAGATAGACATTTTTTTTTTGCTTTTTTTCCGTCGGTGGCTGATAACAAATGTCCTCAACCCTCCAACAGCCAACGCAGAATATCTGCCACATTGGAGGATCTCCTGTTTTTCCAAAACAACTTTTTTGAATCGTAGCAAAAAATTCTGATAAATTTCGTTTTATGTTATTAGCAATGCATCCTGCTTTTCAGATCCAAGTATTAAATAAACTGCGTGCAGATTGATAGATTGAAAGTTTTTGAAATAAAAATAGTGGAAGTGGAAAAGTGTTCGACGTTTGAGGAATTTTTTTTCTCATCGGGAAGGGAGCTCGGTCGTTAAAGGGTCAATTACAATGAGAAAAACTTTGTAATTACTCTGATGAGAAATATTCACTGCGAGCTTTCATTACAGGCAAATTAAAGTCCATCACGCTGAACATCACGAAAATTATAAACTTCGATAAAAAGTTTCGTAATTTTACTGCGCTCATCTATCAAATTTCATGCACCAGCTGACGAGTAACATTTTCGATACCATGAATTAGCAAACATTTATGAGCGTAGAAAAAGAGGCAAACCTAATTAGTATCGTATTATTCCCCATTGAAATATTATTGAAATAAAAAATACCCCATTGAAATATTATCGAAATAAAAAATACCCCAATAAAATATTATTGAAATTAAAAAAACCCCATTGAAATATTATTGGAATAAAAAATACCCCATTGAAATATTATTGAAATGAAAAATACCCCATTGAAATATTATTGAAATGAAAAATACCCCATTGAAATATTAATCTAATTTATCGAATGCATTCAAAAAATCTCATTCACCTCGACCAAATTCCATCGCAATGATAAAAAAGGAATTTCTATTTTGTCACCGATTTGATATCCATTGTCGATAGACGGCGAAGCCGTATTGGAAAGTGTGAGCTTTTGCCGCGTGTCATTCGGGGCGAAAGGTTTTCGCCTGGGTCTCCCGAGTCGCTTCCGGCCGCCTCGATTCGAGGCGCGTTCGGCGCCGCCTGAAAATCGTCCAAGGGAACAACGATTGAGCAACGCAAGCGCAAAGGGAAAAGCCCCGCGCGCGCAATCCGCGGCTGTCTACATGCGCCGCATGTACACGTACGAGGCTCATTCAGCGACGACTATCTGCGCGTCACTTCCGGTTAGTTAACCTGGTTCAGAAACCCCGCGAGTCACCGCGCGCTCTTTCCACCCTGACCCGCTCTTGTGGCTCCTTTCTTCCGAACCAGCGAATTCAACTGCGTTCGCGTTTCTGACTCCGCTTCCCAAACCCGCAGTTCAAAGCTCATGTTTCGGTACAATTTCACGAGGGTTTATTTCATCATCTCTTTCCCTCTGCCTTCCTTCTTCGCAAAATATTCATCTTACCCTCATTTACAAATATATCATCCGTCACTCACTCACGATTCATTTTTTATTTCACCGAATTTTTCGACACGAGTGATTTTTTTTGCTATTCCTTTTTGCTTTTCAATCGGAACATTGAGCGATATTTTGATCACTTTTTTCGCCACGCGTCAGACTTCAGGCATTTGTCACACATTTTTCCGGTGAGAGAAAATACGCGTCACGTTAAATGCTTAACAATGGAGCAAAAAAAAAGGGGGGCCATATTGAATATCGCGCTGTGGGAAGTGTGAAGGATTGGTAACAGCAGATTCGAGCGGTTTCCAAACGCTTATATCCGTCGACGGGAGCGATCGGTCCGCTGCTGAGTGGAGTACAACGCGCCTCGCTATTGTACCAGCCACTGCGGAATCGCGCGGGTGCCGCACGGTGGAACAATGATTTGTCATCCGAACAGAGTGGTCCCGATTTACGATGTGGCGCGAGCGCGGTGGACCAGTATTTATTCACGTTGCTGCCGAGGCTGTACGCTCCGATCACACACATTGTTGTTCCCAACACGCCGAATAAATAATTACCGGTAGTCGGGTAACAAGGGTGGAACAAGAGAGCGCGACGACCGGCTGAGCGATACACCGAGAGACCTGCCATGTAGCTCGCCGGCTGTACGTCCATCGATCCATCGGGAGGGGAAAAAAAATTTTTGCTCCTGCCGGATGTCCTGAAAAGCGTTTTTGTCTGTTTGCCAACGAGCGCAAACATCCTTAACCGGGAAATTCCCCTTGACGACGACGAGGAGCCTGAAAAACGATAAAATATAGAACACATAGTCTGCGACAGATCGAACACTCTTCGACTTTTACGTAAATTAATACATTAATTAACGTTTATAACCGACGATACTAATAATATAATAATAAAATGACGGTAAAATACGGTAATAAAATAAAAATAAAGCAAACGACGGTAGCCGCGTTAAAAAGGCAAAAATCACGACACGCTCAATGGGGATCAAGCAGCGCCCGCGCTTTAACGACAACATTTTCGGACTCCATAAAGCCGCGAGCTTCACATTGCGCCGGGAATCGCATATTGACGCAATGCCGTTCGTTTCGATTTAACGACGAATCGGAAGCGGACGTTCCCGCGCGGCACGTGCAACCGGCAGCGCCCGGGCGGGTGTGGGTCTCGAATAAACTTTTCCACCAATAATATTCGTGAATCGTTCGGGGCGGTCGTATCGGCGCACGAGCGGATACGGGATGAGCTCGTTCGCGAATTAGCTGCGAGCGTTGTGCGAAATCCGACGAGCTCGTTACGCGACGTCGGTGTTGCGGCGTCGCCATAGCGCGCGCGGGGCTTCACCACTGCAGAGGCGATCGGATCGTGTGCGTAGGTCGGATAACACGATATAATATGGTCACGCGGAGCGTGGGGAGGCGATGGAAGAGGCTCGGGCGCGGTCTGAGCGTGCTCGGACCGGTTCGAACCGGTTCGGACCGGCGGAAAGCCTGTCCGAAGCGGTCCGGACCGGTCCAAACTGCTCTCGGACCGCGTCCGAATCGCCCTTTCAAGAATTTATAGTTTTGTGCAATTAAGCGAGAACAGCCGCTGCCCGACGCGGCTCGGATATCGCGTTTCTGGCGTATATATACACCGCACAGGAGGAGGATACGGCTCCTGCGGTATAGCTGTATATAACTGTGTGGAGATCCTTGTCCGGCTGCGCTCTGCTCCCAGTTCTAATCGATCCGATAGCATCCGGGCCACTGTCTGCAGTTCACTTCTGGTTCGGCGGTTGAGCGCGTGGTTTTCTTCGCCGGAAATTATTACTTCCTCGCTCGATTCCACTTCGCGGTACGTTATCGCTTCTTTCTGGTCTCTCGAGCTGTCGTTGTTTAAACTTATAGGACGTTCGCACGCACGAGTTTAATGCGGTAAATTGTAGCCTCGGAATTTTTCACCGAAGAATTACCGTTGCACGTGTGTCAGATTATTTCTGACCTGCTTAGTGTCCCGATACGCCTCCCTCCTCGGCGCATCCTTATACACTTTTAGTTCCCAAGCGTCGCGCCGCGCCAAACTTTTGCGTTTCCGGCAAATTGAACTTTACGAGAGTGCGAACGGCACGGCGAATACTGGCGAAAAGTTTTACTACTCGCGAAACTAGGGACAGAGCGCCGGGTATACGCATCGGGCGCGACTACAGGCTGTGTGTGTGTGTGTGTGTTGGTATATATAGAGGAAGCAACGAGAGAGGAGGATAAGGCCAAATGGAAATCGACGCATCCGGTATGTCGAGAGTTCCGGAAGGGTTCCGAGGATCCAGGATAGCGCCCGGCGGTGCGGGTGGCTTCTGGGCTGAAGTGGAACGAGTGCCGGGCTCGGGCCGAGCGCGGCGCTAGCCGGGTTTGCGCAAATCTCGTTGCAACTTTGAGCGAAGACGGGCGCCGCGCAAAGTGCGAGAGGAGCCCGCGGACTGGGAAAGTCTCGAACGAATTTTCTTACGCGAGGCGAAGAAAGAGCCCGGGAACTCTGAGGAGGCAGCGCCGAGGGTGAGATAAGCGCGCGGCGGCTGACTAAAAAGGGGATGAGAGCGGGTTGAATGCGAGGAGGGGGTGAGGTGGGGGGAGGGGGGGGGGGGGGAGGCGAAAGTGTTGGGTGCGCACAAGGCGGGATTCTCCGGCACCGGCATTGCCGAGATTTTTCCAGGTCCGATGTTTTTCAGTTTGCCGAGAATTTTCCTACGGCATATCTCGGCCTTCTTAGAGCGCGATAATATTTGCCCAAAGTTTCCACCCCGATGATGCGGTCTCCGATTTCGCGCTCGCAAACTTCTCACGGTAGCTGCGGATCGAATATAACGTTGGACACTTTTCGCAGCAGCCGATTCTTTAGTCAAAATATCGGTTCGTCGTGTGAGTCGCGAGAGAGGAACTTATTACGACGAAGTGACGAAATAATTGACACGTTATATGTTCGTCAGTTGTATCTTCGACTCTGTTGGTATTGTTTATGTCATCTGATATATTTTCTTGCATTGAACTGTATAATAATCCGATCCGAGACAGCGAAGGAGTTTTAAAATTCCACGAAGTCGGAGATAAAAATGCACGTCTTTGAAACGAAGACACTTGAAAAGCGGATCTTCTTAAAGTCGTCCAGATGGAAAAATATTATTGACATGAAACTATAAGCATCGAGCAGGAAATCCTTGGCAAGAGGAACGACGTCGGGGAAAAAATATCCACACGGCAGACAACAAAGAACCCGAGGAGATGCGTAAAGATTGGCCGGATTAAAGTGCCAAAGAGAAACAATTCCTGCCGTTCGGTGGAAAAGCTCGGAGCTCAGAAGTTCGCGAAAAAGAAACTGAGAATTGAAATACAGTCTGCATTATCTACCGACGGTTCTGCAGTTGCGCGCCGGTTTAGAGTCTCGTTCGGGTATCGCAACTTTACGAGAGATATTCTCGAAGTCTTCGCTTCAGCCGTGTGCGTCGGTTTTCACGATCGTAAACTGGAATGTTATCGAACGCGAGCCTGGAGGCTGCGAGCCTGCTGGTTAACGAGCCGAGTAAACGGGATCCAAAGCAGCGGCAGCAGAAGCAGCAGCAGCAGCAGCAGCAGCAACCGTAGTAACATCCTAGTATCCCTTTGTTTTCCTCCTTCTCGTTCGCTTGCACGTATTGTGCTCCGCCTCTCAACCTCGCCCTCTCTGACTCGAGTGCCCGCATGAGAACCGATTCTCAAATGGTTCGTACGTACCCTCCAGTCGAGCCCGCATAGTTCAACACACATAAGCCGTCCTGCTCACACAGCCAAGTCACACAGACACGATAACCGATCGAAGTTGCATTAACGGTTGGATTGACTTGAACATGGATGAATATTGTTACGAATGAAGAGAAATGAATTCGCTTGAAACATCGACATTGAGAAAAATGCGTTCTTGGAGGAGTTGTCAGCATTTTTCCGACTACAGTGCAACCCCCATTTTTGTTGCACCTCGATCTCTTTCGATTTCGCAACGTAGCCCCCACTCCTAGTTCAAAGCGAGTAGGAGTGGGATGGGTGCCTTTCTGATTGGTCGATAACATCCGTATCCACCACAGCTGCCGTCTAATTGGCTACTCGCATCCCCTCCAAGCGTCGCTTCACGCCGGTTGGTCGAGACTCGAGTGAGACTGATTGAAAGTGGCGGAAAATCGAGGTATCACTATAGCCAAAAGAATTTCAGCTGCAATTTATAAAGTTATCCAATAATGAATGCAAAAAATGCGATACTATGCTACATAGCATTGCGAACTTAAAATTCCACATTTTTCAAATTATTCGCGATAATGAAAAATGCAGATATTTAAACATTTTACACGATTCTCCAATCACTTTCCCGGCAATGCATAACGACACAAATAACCGCCACGGTGTTTCGCATCAAGCGGAACTCGTCGCGTGGTAATGGTGAAGCCATAGAATCACGCAGAAAAGCGACGGAGGTCGCTTTTTCCCGTGCCAGGATCGTGGAACGTTGTTGAGCACATGCCCGGAAGCTACATCGAACGGAAGGAAGTGCCGAGTCGAGGGGCTGCGGGACGGGGGTCTCTCTCGCAGGTGTAAATTAGAAAAAAAGAAGTCGAGTATCCGACGAAAAGTTTCGGAACAGTCTCGGTCGGCGGCCCGAGTGCCCTGGGGCCTGAGCTTGGCGTGAAACGAGAGTTTGGCGTTCCTACCCGTGTACGCTCCGGGGATAACCAGTCGGGACTCGAGTCTCGCGTTCCGTGAAGAGGGTTGGAGGGTCTGCGCCGAGAGACAGAGCGAGAGAGGAGCAAAAAAGTCGGGGCGATGGAGACGCGCGCGCGGGAAGCGATGGAAAAAGGGATGGATAGTTGCGAGGAAAAAAGAGAAAAATGAAAAACGTGTATATGAAGACAGCGAGTGAAGAAGCACGGGGGAAACGCTGCAGCCGGAGGGCGGCTCAAAGAAAATTGAGATCCCGAAGACCTGGGAGCTTGATAACGACACTTTGAAAGTTTCCACGATGACCCTTGTTTTTCGCGGTAGCGTGAACTGTCAGCTGATGCGTGCGTACAATAAAAGGACAATAAAATAAGCCCCCTTTAACGGGGCTATGAGAAACGTAATTGCATCTTTATTTTTATCGGGTACTAAGAAGATGTCAACGATTGATAGTAAGAATTTTAACGTGACTTCAGGGGTGGCCTCAGCAATCAAAAGTACATAACGTCAAAGTGCATAATACAAGTACAACAAAAACTGTTAGCAATCAAAAGTGTATCGTCGAAACTCCTTCAACGCGAAGTCGTCCCGATATTGTTGGATAGGATGTTGAGGTACACAGGTGTAAACACGCAAAAATTAAAAATGCTCAATTGAGCCTCACGATCGTTACGTTTATTGGCTCAGTTCTGGGGAAAAAGCCATTGGCATAAAAAACCCCACACAATTTGTTACACTGTTTTACACTTCACTTGGAGGTTTTTCCGACCTCACCGGGACCAGGCCCGTAACAATGAGGGTCCTCCGATATCTCCCAAACGCTCGCAACGAGGGATTCGCCCTCGCCCGGGACCAGGCCCGTGTAAATCTTCCTTCGGTCGCTCACCCTCGACGGGACCAGGCCCGTGTCTTGGGGCCCTCCTTTCGCTCACCCTCGACGAGACCAGGCTCGTGTCTTGGGGCCCTCCTTTCGCTCACCCTCGACGAGACCAGGCTCGTGTCTTGCGGCCCTCCTTTTGCCAATTTCCTCCCCTTAGAGGATTTCGCCCTTACTGGATCCGTGTCCACGTCAAGGGTCCTCTTTTCGCCAAACACCAAACACTTTGTTAACCCTTTGACTCGCTCTGCTCACAACCCTCACTAGTACGTCCGAACAGCTCGAGATCTTAAACGCTTCTAAAAAAGAAACCCTTTTGTTTCTTCTCGTTTCGACTCTAGCACTCTCCCCACCACCGACAGCGCCGGGCCCAACGCTATCGATACGGCGAGAGCACATGCGCCAGAAATCGATATTGTTTATCCCCACTATGGACTCGACAGTGTCACTGTGTCTGTGTAGTCAGCACTACTACTAAATCGACTGTTTTGCTAGCCAACAAAAAGTACATAACTTGCCGAATGATCGTTATTTTTATTAGATATTTACATAACGTCAAATATTGGCAGGAACGATTTTTAGCCAAATGACAATGTACGATTTTTTCCGTCCGCTTAGTGTGCAATGTAACATTTAGTCAACGCGTACAGAAAAATAGTAGCATAGATTACAGGCGACGAAGGTGTCAGGAATGAAAAGTACATTCCTCGGGGAACAATGAATCCACGGCTAAGGTTTTCGACGATCGGGTGATAGATTGAGACACCAGCGTCAAAGGGTCACCGAGCTCTGGATCCCGCCGTCCGTGGAAGGCGTCTGGGCATGACGCCGGGTAGTGGATACGATCTGCAACATCGACAGGGCGCAGAACTCGAGGTCCACCCGGGGTCCGGTGTCAGCGAAGCGGAAAGGTCAGACGCATCGTTCACTCTTGAATGAACGGGCACCCAGCCGCTGGTAGTAGTAAACCACCGCAATGGTCAGACGCCCTGAACGCGGAGAACCTGGTCGTATAACACCCGGCGTAAGATCGACCATGGTATCAATTCCCGAACGCCATGGCTCACGGCGTTCGAGCTCTGAAATCAATTCACGAAATCTGCTAGGGACAGCGCGAAAAGAAAAATCGCCGATTGCCATATTTTCTTGGCCCAAAAGTCACAGTGGAAAGTTCGTCACAAATCTCAAAAATACAGATTTTGGTTTGGTGACATTTTTCTCTTCCCGAGAGTAAGAGAAAATAATTTTACACAAATTGAGAAACTTCTGTCTGAAAAATGAAATTTAATTAATAAACGAGTCGATTAAATACAAAATTGTCCACTAATTAAATTCCTCTTTCTGGTCGGGAGCTTTTTTATTCCAACTTTTGTAGCCTTTCTCCAATCTCTGTCATATCCTCTTCCACCACCGCGGTTTTCCCTCCAGCGAACGTGCTTTCGACATGATTTCCGATTCCTGGCAAACTCTCCCACGGAATCACGCAATATTCCACAATGGCGGCAAGTTTTGGATGAAGTTGCCAGCCGCGCGACTGCCGCCCGGTGCTTCAACCCGTATACTGCATGCCAGATGGCCCCGCCGGCTCGAAGTTTGACGCGTATTACTCTCGTTAAGCAACACGGGTAAGTTCTTCGTCATCTACCGTCCTAATAAGCGCCCTCCTAAGCATGATACGTAAGCGACGAACTTACTTACTCAGAAGACCCAAATTTAGTTTGCATATCAGGATGGGACTCGGTCCAATGACAATTTTGAGACACCATCGAGGCTGCGTCGCATTTCATCGGCATAGAAAAAAAGTCGGATGACAAACCGGGGGGAATCAAAGCAGGAAGGAAGGGAAATCAAATCCCCCGGCGATATCCGAAAATAAGGGAACGTATGAAGAGTCGCCCGAGGGGATCGAGATACTCGTTGAAATTCCGATCAGGTAGCCACTATCCTTTTTCCCAAAGGCCGCAGCGCGCCTCTGGGTCTTCCAAATCGCATAGAGCGGCATCCGAAGCAGATCAAGACCTTATCTTCGGAATATTCGCTTTCATTGTACATCCTACACGTGGCTCTCACGACGGTCTCGTCGAGCGAAGTCGAAGGCATCTTTGAAGGTTTACTGCAAACCTCCTTTTGACCCTTTTCTCCTCTGGGCTCCCTGGGCTTTCTACATCCAGAATCAAATCTTCTTTGAACTACGCTGAGAGGTCTTCGTGGACTGTTCCAAGTTTCTGGCTTACTCTGGGAATTTTTTTCTTCTTCTGCCGCAGTCATCATTAGCGTAAAGCCAAATCTCACGCAGAGTCATTAATCCCGGTTGGACACGACGTATGTGCTTCAATGCGGGCGGCAAAGATGCCTTAGGCGGTTTACTGCAAACCTTTTTTTACCCTTTTTCTCCGGGCTTCCTGGACTTTCTACATTCAAAATCAAATCTTCTTTGAACTATGCTCAGAGGTCTTCATGGACTGTTCCAAGTTTCTAGGTTACCATGAGCATCTTCTTTTTTCTGCTGTAATCATCACCAGCGCAAAGCCAAATCTGACCTAGTCATTAATCCTGGTTGGGCACGATGTATGATGCGCTTCAATGCAGGTAGCGAAGATGCCTCCGACGATTGCAAACCTTATTTTGATCCTTTTCTTCCAGGCTTCCTGGGCTGTCTACATTCAAAATCAAATCTTCTTTGAACTATGCTCAGAGGTCTTCGTGGACTGTTCCAAGTTTCTAGGTTACCATGAGCATCTTCTTTTCTTTTGCTGTAGTCATCATAAGCGTAAAGCCAAATCTCACCCGGTCATTAATCCTGGTTGGACACGACGTATGTGCTTCAATGCAGGTGGCAACGAGCCAACTAAAAGATGATAAAAGAAGTGGTAAACTGTCGCCGCGACAGTCGCGGTGCCCAAGTTATGACCGACGCTCTCTCGCTCCATCAACTTTCATCGCAAGTTCAGACTTCGCCGCTTGTTTTGTCCTACGCGGCGCGCACTCTCTGTCTCGCTCTTTCGCTCTTTTGGAAATCGGCGCGTCCGTCTCGTCTGTGGCCATTGCGCGACCACTTCGACCTACACCCTAATGCAGTTCTCTTGTCGCCGAGGAAAGAGCCACTAACGCAGTTTCCTTCTTTGTCTTCCACTGCGCTTACCACACGTCTTCATGCGCGCGACAAATTTGTCAAAAACCGCGGTATCTCTTTTTGCGGGTGCTTTAAGGAGGTTCGCCTGTCAACGTCATTTTTATCGCGGGATGAACCTGACATTTGGGAAGTTACAAATTTTCCACCATCTGAATTGCGCAGCACATTGCATTTTTGGATCATTGAATTAACCCTCAGAGGTAAAGAAATCCTCGAATTTTTATCACCAATTTCTTATAAATAATATTTTTATTTTTATTTTTTTTATTTTCTGTGTTCCAACGTATACCCTTGCGGGTTTTTACGTAACCCATCCCTTTCAACCCGTCCCTATCACTCCCTACCCGCACTTCGCTAAGCTACCTAACTTTCAATGCGTCCGCAGCCGACTTAGCTACACTGTACCGCATTTGCCGAGGGCACGGGGAAACTGCGGAAAACCCGTGCCGGTACAGACGGCATTATATATTTCCGATTCTCTGGTGTATACACGAAAGAAACACAATGTTACTTAAGTGCAGACACCAGAGTCTCCGAAAAAATGCCTCCCGGTCACTGTTTGATGCGCCAGTCGATGCACGGCTAAGCGGTCACCCAACCAAGTTATGGCCGCAAACAATGCTGCTTAACTCGTGGGACCGCCGAAGCCGCACACCGACCGCACACCTATCAGTGTCGGTACTTATAAATAATATAAAATATAGCAGTTGTAGTCATAGTAGAAGTATATTTTTATGTTTATTCTATTGTCTATTGTCAATAGGCCATCGACCGTTGTCCTTCGGCCCCTGATTTATCGACATAGTTTTGCTTTTATCTTTAAAGTTAGTGGAAGAACGAGTGACTTATTTTTTTAGTTTCATCGTCCTCAGTTGTCTTCGTTAACCAAAAAATATAATAACAGTAAAATCTAAAACCCGAAGTCAAGCACGAATTTGGTCTTCATATTTTTATCGACGTTACCATTCGCAAACGACATCGCCAGCTGATGTTGGTCAGGATATTTGTCAATCTTTCAGCTCGCGCGATTTCGCGTCGAGAGCCCGATGCACGCCGAGCCGAAAACCTTCAAGCAGATAGTCCGTACACGTGTAGACTCGCCGTAAGCTTTTGGATGGCTCCCGATGGCGTTAGCGTGCCTCGGTTTACTCGCCCTCGCGTAGTACACGCTGCGGATGTCATGCACGCTGAGAATGACGGGGATGGTTATGGTAGCGTGACGCTAGTGCCAAGGGGGGTGCGCGGGAAGGACTGGAGGGACGTTCACCGTGTGCGGTGCGCGCGGCAAGCGCGAGGGGGGGGGGGGGGGGGACGTGCGCCTCTCTCTCTCTCTCTCTCTCTCTCTCTCTCTCTCTCTCTCTCTCTCTCTCTCTCTCTCTCTCACTCTCTCTCTCGCTCTTCTCTCTCGTCTGGTTCTCGCTTTTCCCTCTCGCTCGCGCTCCTGGACCCGGAGTGATATTGATTTTACAGCAACAACCAGCACACAGCAGCGGCATTTCATACGGCCTAGCGGCGGAGTCGCGCGGCCCGGCATACAGCATTGCCGACATACCCTTCGCGTATTACATACCTCCGGTGTATATACATATACCTATATACAATACTCAAGCACAACATATAATGTAGTATGCCTGGGCTTTCGACCGAGCCCAGCGGGAAAGCTCTCTCGAATCGCGTATAATTTCGAGCTTAAGCTCACCCCCGCCGCCCCCCCCTCAGCTTCACCCCGACCCCGGCACGCGATTTCGTGCGAGAACTGCAAAAGTCGACGTATATAAGAGATCGCCTCGTGATTTTCGCAGATTATGGCCATAGGTGTTTGGTGGCACAGTCGTGGCTCGCCGTTTTAGGAAGTTTACGCGACGTTGCATTGTATTTTTTGTTGTGTTATTAGTTTATTGATTTATTGAATTTAAATTTGAGGATTGCAACTTTATTTTTGTATTTTAGGCTCTGAACCGTGGGCGAATGTTTTTCTTGATATCTAATCTGATAGGAAGAAGAAAACCAATAAACAAAAATGTGGTCCATTTTTTTCGCGTGTTGGCCTTAGGTTTGCGGGGAAAGTGCGAATATTATTGGTACGACTATTGACTGACGTTGGGATGCAAACGCGATGATACTTGCAATATTTTGTTTGATGTTACGTGGGGATGAATTTACGTTATTCTTCATTCGCTTATTTTCATTTTTGTTTTGTTTTTGATACATCCCATTCCATTACATTTCACTCCATTCCATTCCACTCCATACCGTTCTATTCCATTCCATTCCATTTCACTCCATAGCGTTCTATTCCATTCCATTCCATTTCACTCCATACCGTTCTATTCCATTCCATTCTATTCCACTCCATACCGTTCCATTCCACTCCATTCCATTCTATTCCAATCCATTCCAATCCATTTCAATCTATTCCAATCCATTCCAATCCATTCCAATCCATTCCAATCCATTCCAATCTATTCCAATCCATTCCAATCCATATCAATTAATTCCAATCCAAACCACTCCATTCCAATCTATTCGATTCCAATCCATTCGAATCCATTCCAATCCAATCCAGACCATTCCAATCCAATCCAGCTCATTCCAATCTATTCGATTCCAGTTCAATCCAATCTAAGCCATTCCGTTCCAATCTATTCCAATCCAATCCATTTTATTCCAATCTATGCCAATCCATTCCAATCCATTCCAATCCATTCCAATCCGTTCTCATCCATTCCATCTTCATTCGTTTATTTTATCACGTTAAATCCACGAGGATTTTCCGGCATCGTTCGACGAGGCTACTTGCAGAAAACGTGCCCCTCAGTACGTAGAGCGCAGTGTGGTATATACGGCCGGGAGGAGCGAGGAAGATTTCCGGCGTGGAAGAGTCTCGAAGCAAGCAACCTGGCTCTCTCTCTCGCGAGAGACGGAAACGTATTGTGGAGCGCGCCAGAGAAGCGCACCGAGGGGGCGGCTACGCCTCGGCCGAGTGAGAGAAAACGAAAGGGGGGGACAGAGAGACCAAGCGAGATTAGTAGAAGCGGCGGTGAGGGAAAGCTGGCTAATAAGGAGATTATATTAAGCGAGATTTCCCGCGAGGTGGAGAGATTCCCTTCTGCGGAATCAGTTTTGTGGTACTCCTGGCGTACCGAGTCATCTCCCTCGGCTTCTTTCCGAGTCAAATCTGCGATTCTCTCATATTTTTATATAATTCGTCTGCTCAAATTGAAAGAAATATACGTGCGGGTTTCTACGTATACTTTTCACTTTGTGCCCCCTCGCCGAATAATTTCAACGATCCTTCGAGTTATTCACGCGCATAAAATCTTGGTATTCTTCTTCCCTAACACTGGTAGTTTTTTTACGATATTTGATATTATTCGAGTTTTTTACAATATTCGAATTGACTGAAGTTTTTTACAATATTTGAATTGACTGGAATTTTTTTTACAATATACGAATTGGCTGATATTTTCGAAAAAAAAGAAAACAATCATAGATACCCACGTACTTTTGCACTCGTAACTTAACGCCCTCTCGTCAAATAGTTCCGAAGCATTTTTTTATTATTCCCTCGAAGTAAAGTCTTAACATTTTTTGTTAATTCACGAAGAAAATAATATTTTCGCAATATCAGCGAGCCGCGAACACCGCGGAAAGGGTTTAATCGTGGCAGCTTGGGCCGGAGCGTCGACGCGATGCATGTACAGGTGAATTTACCATCAGGTACTATTAACAGCTTCGACAAAACACGTTATTCTCGCGCGTTACCGGTTACGCGGGAGGTTGGCGCGAATCCAATGTTTCCGGACGAGCGGCTCGACGATTCATTGCCCCAAACTACCCCTGGTGCAGCGGGTGGCGTGCGGCCCCGTGAGCGCCCGCGCTATGCACCGTCAGTGTTACCCCCCAACAGCGCCTCGTCGACGTGCTATTCTGCTTTTTAATTGAGTTCCCGTAGACAGACCATACGTCAACGAGACGTTCTATTCAAGTTCACAGCTCGAGATAATACGGCGAGCAAACAAATAGCCTCTTTCATACTTTGTTGTTGTCATCCATAAACACATTCGATCGTACCAAGCGCAGTCAACTTTGATCAGTCTTGAATGTGGCTTAATTACCAAACACCATAATTAATCACTCAAATGCAAATTAGTAACTCATGTTTATTCATACAAGAGAACCCGAATTACGCTGTCAGAATTTATTCGCCAAACGAGAATTCTCTACGGCTTTCGAAACCTTAAATTTCATTTAAGTTACTTTAGTTCACACCTTGCAATGACTACTATGATCATACATCGTAGGACACATAAACCTGGTAGAACATTTCTAGCGTTCAAACCGCACCGAGAGAAAAAGTTTACTTGATTCCAAAGAAATGAGTGGATTGAATTTTTTTCATTGATTTCAATGAAATATTTTTTTGAATTCCAAAGCCACTATCTCCTTGATTCAAAGAAACGATATACTTGATGGCACCCGGTCCGCTTTCCGTTTGGCGCTTTCGCGATAAGTCGTATTGGTGTTTCTCGCCCGAGCTGGTCCGTTATGTTATGGTCAAGTCAAGTCAATTCAAGAAGATAATCATCAGTTAAACCATCCTAGTTATTGATTAACATATCTAAGTTCTATGGTACGTAACCAAGAACTTTATCGACATAACCTATAATTCGGTTGATGAGATCATTCAAAGAAAATATAATATTAACGTAAGGATATTATTTCATTGACATCAAAGAAATGTTTCATAGGTTGACATTTAAAAAAAAATCATTCAATCAATGAAACTTTTTCTCTCAGTGCGGTCCAAGTCGGCTTCTGATCGGGCACATCTGACAGGACCAGTGTGTCCCTGACCAGGGCCTAACTAGGGCCCGACTAGAAACTGAAATGCCCCTAATTAGGATCAGCTGGTCGACTTGACGACACACTCGACGATAACTCCTCCAGGACAAAAGACAATGCTCGAATCTTGGTGTTATCGCGCCGGTGGTATCAAGTTCTCGTGTATAATCACATCAACACGATAACACACAGCAGAGTCCCGAAGTTCCGGCGCACCAGGGGAGAATTATTGCATCTGTGTGATCCACGAGGCAGCACTGATTCCATCAAGATCCCGCGGGAGTGTCTGCCGGTATAGGTCGGTGTATAGGTATTGCACAACGGCGCCGGCTGATGACCGCTCGACACACAGCCGAGGATATACCTGGCCGCACCTCCCGCGGGGGCCACATACCTGCGGTGACACTGTATCGGTCCTTACGGCGGTGTATGGATATGCGAGGAGTTGCGGTGACGACGAGAAGCTATTTCGATAATCAGCGTGGCGTGTCAGAGGAGGCCACCAGCCCGGAGGACACGTATACCAAGTGGTTTCCAGGTTCATACGCCGGAGTAACCACTCAGACGACCCATTGGCAGGCCATGTCTGTGCGGTCTCCCCCAGGATCCTGCAGGCTCATCTCCCTCTCTACGTCTTAGGAATATAGCTCCTTCGTAAAGGGATTAAACTCCCTGAGTTCGAAGATCGGCAACTTGGATTGATCGCCACCTGCGTTGATTATCCAGCCACCATGATTGTCACTCGTCAACGTTAACTGAACTTGGAAATATTGAACATTTTAGTGGATTATAATTTTCTTTGCATGAGTTTATCTTGGTTTGTGTGTCAAAAGTGGAAAGGTTTTGATTTCAACAAATACTTAGTTTTTATTTTTGACGAGTCGTAATTTACTTTTTTTTTTGTTTGTTTAATTGATAATCAGAAAAAAGATTTCAAACCCGCTGTTCTCGGATCAGAAAGATTTTATAAGACTGTCATTAAAATGTCAATATTGTCAATAAGATTTTTAAAATTATTCCGTATTTCGAGTACAATATTTGGTTTCAATGATATTCTAGATTTTTGATAAATGTCTATTTACCCAGGATGGAACGTCAATGTCCGTTGCTCTTGAGATAAACTGTTCGGGATCCAATCAGGTTGATTAAAATTGCCTTCGGGCGATCCTCGTTTTTCTCGACCATTGCATAACGTTGCCGGGGCCGGAGAAACATTCTCACTCCCGGGAAAATCACAGGGCACTCGAACAACCAGGAGCAACGAGCAATTGGCCGTAATTTCGTAGAAGCGCGATCGTCAACGGGGACTGAAATCAAACAGAGGGCAGAGAGAGGCAACGCGCACCAGTCCAGAGGCGAAACGAAGCCAGCAATCTCACTGTCTTCCTGCACGAAACATCGCCGTATATAACACACGCCATGTATCGAATTTGCAAATAACGAATCACCTGTCCCCCGCGCTTTTTATCTATTCATGCGGCAATCCCCGAGCAATTCGCCGTGTGTACTTTCGATTTTTGCGAAAATTGAAACTGACCCCGAAACGCAAATACCGCGCGTGCACTGGATTAAAAGTTAATTATGCACCTTCTGGAATATGTGATTATTCGTCTAGTACTCTTATTACAACCTTTTTTTGGTTGCGAAAACAAAAATATTTGTATAGATTTCTTTTTATTTCTAAACGTGACCTAAAAATGCAATTCAGGTCACGCTTACAAATGAATTGTCACGAAGTACAGACGGAAAAAAGAATTTAAACCAGGTTACAGGAACGCAAGTCGCGGTTTTGGTTACGTCGGGGGTTTTTACCGAGGAGCGAATATTCCCGGAAGTACATTTCATCTCCTCCCCGTACCTCGTCGATAGCCTCGTTAACATGGCTGGTATTGTAAATTCAAACTCAAAAATAACGATGTGTGCGGTATTTTTCTTTTTTTTCCGTCGTTGAAGTAACGAGAAGGGTTGTGCAGAGTGAGAGAGAGGGAAGGAGAGTATAACGGTGGATCCACCCTGCGTCCATCCGGAGCCAGTGATGAACGTACGACAGACACACACGCCAGTCGAGCTACTGGGATTCCCGGGGTATAAATGAGACCCGTAAATCCTCGTGGAATGATCCGGGAAGCGTTACTCCTCGTTTGCCCCCTCCTCACCCCCCTGAAGCAGATCTTTCGCTCGACTCGGTCTCGCCGCTCACACCCTCCTTTTTACCCCCGTCGTTCTGGAAGCGTGCGAGACGTAATTTCAATCTAGCGCCACTTTTTCCGAGGCAAAGTGCTGGGAAGAGGCGCGGCCCCCGAGGGTGGAGGGGTAGGGGGGCGGGGGGCAAACCTCCGAAGCCCTCGGGCGCTCCGACGTTTATTGCACCGATGAAGCATCGTCGGGGATTATTATGCAACGGACCACCGAACCATCCAGCTTTCTCTCTTGGCTTTCCCGCTTTCCGAGGTCCCGAGCCACGAGCGTTCTCATAAAAAGCTTAATCGCAATTGTTCAACACCCCCTTTAATTCGGCGCCTTTTTACATTCCAAAAACCCGTGCGCAACGCTGCACCGGTCCGCGCCGGGTCCCGCAGTCGGGATGACGGGACAAACGTTTGTTATTACGGAAATTATTATTTTTCGCGGCGGATATTAAAAGTTTCCCCGACAGCCGTAATCCGCGTTCGGAGATTATTGAGGCTGGTGGGATCTGTAATTGCGATGCAACTCGCGCGCAGGAAACGTCGTTTTGCGGAACTGAAATGACTGAAAATAAAAGTTCAAGGCGAAATGTGTTTTTTACAGAAGAATTGAATTTGATATTTTTGTAATTTGATTTCGGTCTTTTTTTCGTCAATTAGAAAAATATCGATATTTTAGTATTTTTATCAAAATAAAAATTCTTTTTAAAAATAAAAATATTTGTTATAAAAATGAAAATTCTTTTTATACAAATAAAAATATTTTTTATACAATTAGAAATATTTTTTATAAAAATAAAAGTACTTTTTATAAATATAAAAGCATTTGTTATAAAAATAAAAGTTCTGTTTACAAAAACAAAAATATTTATTGTTATAAAAATAAACAAAAAACTTTTTTTTGCGTGATTATGATTTTTAGAATCGAGTCTGTTAGACGCTATCCTCAAGTTTCAGTTTCCCAGTTTCTCGGATTTCACGTCTCTGCTGCCCGGCGTCCTCGGTCGGTCCGTCTCTCTCGAGGCGCGAGAGACGACAAATCCACACCGGATGTTGAAGTGCCGCACGCGAGAATCGCGCGTAGCGCGGGACAGAAAGAGTCGGGAAGTGCAAAACGTGAAAGGCGGAAGAACAAGCGGGTGGCGCGGCGCATCCAGCGCGGAAAATGGTGGAGCTTCTGCAGGCGGCACAGCCAGGACGAAAAGCTCTTAGCATGTCGACGTTGGTTAAGAATCCCGAGACGCCGGGAGCCGCAAAATGGACCCTGACAATTTAAGAGCCTTCCCGGCGCGGGAGTCAGACGAAACCCGATTATTTCTCGCCCTTTCGCCTCGTCCCGGTCCTTTGTACCACACGAGAAACTTGGGAGCTCGGTGCGTTTGTCGTCGAACATGCGGACAAGACATTCTAAGGGAGAAAAAAAAATCGATCAAGGTTCGTACCCATGCCAACCGCTCGGTACAATAAAACATCGCAATTGCTGCCGCTCCGCAAATTAATATAGAAAATCAACTCCCCCTCCGGCGTTCGCATTCACGTTCCTCATAAAGCCCCCGTCTGTTATTAACGAAATTCGCCGAATTCATCGAATTCCCGGGATCCTGAATAATCGTATCGCGAGTATAAACATAGAACTCGTGGTCCCTGCCCGAGACCGTTTAATTACCGTCTTCGATCCGATTACACTCCGCAAATAGCGTGTAAGCCCCCCGGCAAATTAATTCGGTAACCCAATTTTTCAATAACGCCTAAACTGCCCTTGATATGCAATGAGCACTCCAATTGCAACCATCAATCGCGAATATTGCATTTTGTTGTTTGCGCTAAAGTCGTGAAAAACTGAGGCAAAACGACGTTGGAGTTCAATGCCGGACAACGCGGGACTTGATGAAATAACTCCACTTTTATATCGCTTGTTATCATCACTCGACCACGTTCGAGTTTTATTGTTCGCCCCGTTAAAAACGAACGAACGCAAACAAGTGCGTGCAGTGTAAAAAGCGCGTAGCAACACGTGCTACCGTTTTTCCCTCATAATCGAAGGTAAATTAATCGCAGTTAACGTCGAACGCGCCGGGAATATGACTAACGAGTTTTTGTATTAACTCGCGCCAACGCTGTCGCAAATGTAGCCATTGTGTGTGTTTCATTTTGTCTCGCGGTGACTGCGGTTGGCTGTAGCTCTCGACCCGCGGTGGTAATAACGCGAGCTGCACGTCCCGCATAGTCACGGCGAGCTTGTTACACTGCAAGAAACTATTTACGAGAACCAGACACAGCAGCCGGCCAGACAAGACGACAACGTTCTACACCTTAATGGTTCACACTCAAGATGCAATATCGCGCACCATGAATATTGTATAGGGCTGCAAGTCTGGCTGGTGCATATCCGCTTCCACTTGGACCGCGGATTGTGGCCGCAATAATTCGAGCGTCAGACACTTCCAGGGTGGCGACCATCCGACTTGCCGAGGGAAATGGTCCCGGGCTACCTGGCAACCTGGCTGATGGAGCACGGGGGAAAAACTCGAGAGCCACTGTCAGACCCCCGTAATCCGGTTATTCACTTGTGCTGCCTGGTATCGCGACTACGTGCGGTGACGTACGACCCTCAGGATGCCAGCCATACACACCGAGATCGGCTTGCAAACTGGGAGCTATGATTATTTCAAGCTGCACTCGACAAAATTGGTCGTGGAAACGGTTCGTCCCTCAGGTATCGAACGTGCCGCTTTTAGAGAGGTTTTTGCCTAAAGGCACCCGCTGCCTTCAAGTCTAAGTATGGGAGACAGTTATGGTTGGAGAATTTCGAGTTATGGCTGACATTGAGGCTGTGTTGAGGCAGAGATGGAAAGTCGGATCAGTCGAATGGTTCGTAGGTATAAGTTTTAGACACTTTGAGTCGTTGTTGTATTTAGGTGATGTTGAGGGCAGAACCTGTTTGCATTTTCCCAAGTGCGTTTAGTAAAAAACATAATGATTATGGCACTTCTAAGTGACATTCCAAGTGACCAGAAAGATATTTCGTAGCAGCATTGGACACTTTCAGTTGTTATTGTGTTTAGGTGATGTTAAAACAGAACCACAGTATCTCGAAAAATGTGACGGCACGTGCACCGGGTTCTCCAGCCTGCAAACCTTTTGGCGTTTTAACATTTGTTAATAACATTCCACGCATTAGAACATCTACTGAAAGATCAATAGCATAACCTCCCTTTTCATCGATGACCGGAGATCTCGGATGCCTGTTAACGGAAGAAAAAAAAAGCATTAATAACAACAGCACATATAACAATATCATAAGGGGGATTAAATATGATGAAAACGCGTATAAAAATGACAGGATAATACTGATAATAACATAATTCTGAAGAGGCCCCGACCATAGGGCGAAACGTTAACAGGGAGTTATTTAATGAGGCCGACCGTTGCCGAAGCTGCAGCACGATTACAATTTACGGCCACAGCCCCAACAACATATTGTTAAAACAGAACCTACAATACGTTTGCATTGGTTCCAAGTGCGTTAGGTCGAAAACACAATGGTTATGTCATTTCCAAGTAACATTCCAAGTGATCAGTCAGATGTTTCGTACCAGCATTAGGCACTTTCAGTTATTATTGTGTTTAGGTGATGTTGAAAGCAGAATCTGCAACACGTTTGAATCGGTCCGAACCGCGTTTAGCTGAAAACAGCTCACGTTCCTGTCAGTTTTCAACACTCACAACAAACGCAGTTGGTTCCTCAAGTATCGAACGTGTTGTTGTTCCAGTGTAAAAATGGATAAATACGGTCATCAAGATTCTGCAGTGGGGATGTCAAGTCAGACTAGTCTAGAATGTTTCATAGCAGTGTTAGTCACTTTGATTTGTCATTGCGTCTATGCAATGCTGAAATCAAGAACTACACGGCGTTTACACGGGTCCCAAGTGCGTTTAGTCGAAACCCTGAACGACGTCACTCGGATCGAGGAGCAAAATAGCTCTTGGTTCCCGCTAGTTTCCATAGTCTCGTCGAAGGGAACAGAAGCGCCTGACTTTTTAATAGAATCACGAAGTGACAAAGTGCGAACTCGGGAGAGCGCAAACGTCCACAGGGAGCTCCGGCGTTTCTGTGGCTGAAACAAGTTTTCGTTTGCTCCAATGTCGAGCGTCTCTTGCTTACGATGTAGCAGCCGCCGCACCGCGGTTCCCCTCAGCCCTCGGTTGTATGTTTATTCGAGAGACGCGTTCGCGACTACGTAACTTCCCGCCTTCCCGGAACCCTCGACCCTCGGGGAGCGCCGCGCTATCTAGTTCAAAGCATTCGCGACGTTAGCGACGCTTTCGTGAAAGACAGTTGACTGTCTTGGGACGAGAAAAGCCTCGTGTAGCGTCTCGAGGACTTCGCTCTGTGTGCTCAAGGCTTGGGAGCGCGCGAAAGGCTGATTTGTTTTTCCTGAATGTGGGAATAATGTACTTTGCCTGGTAAGCAGTTCACGGGACTCAAACGACGCAATGCATGAGACGATATTCTCGTTAATATAATTGCTGTACTTTGCGGACCGAGATCGTTGCGTAAATATTTTTGTATAAGGACTGAAAGTCTGAAAATGCTTGACAGCAATTTTTGCAGAAAAAGCGAAGCAAGGACCGATTATATTAAATACAAAATAACAGTTTTCAGCAATACTTGATTACTCTTGTATTAAACGCGATTTTTTTGTGTTTCATGTACCGTTCATTAATTTACATCACGTTTCGGTTTGGGTATCAAATTTAATAAACCAGCTCATGCATAAATATTTCCATGCAATTAATTCCATAAAGGAAATGCCCACCGGGGATGGTTCAATGGTAATTTTCTTTCCGTCATTTATTTGCGAGCAAAACAATTTTCGCGGCTCGCGGTATCGTGGGTTAAGAATTTTGTAAGACGACGGATTCCGGCTTCTTTCATCGTCGTTCCAAGCCCGTCGACGCCTCAATGAAACTCCATAATCGATTTACGATCGATTTCAGAAACGCCGCCGCGGCTGTCGTTTTCCCTTCCTCGTCCGCCATCAATGCCTCTCTCTTTTAGTATCGGCTCTCACGCGTCGGATCTCCAGCCCGGTTATTAATATTTATTTATGGTAACGCAGCGGGAAGTATTGATTCTTTAAGGTATCAGAGGCGTCAGCTTTTATGCTGTTTCTGCCTCACACCCCAGTGTCATCGTTGTTTGGTTCTGGTGTATTCTACCTCGACTATACGTCCAGGTTCATGAAAAGATTTCACGGGAAATTCAAATACCGTCGGAATATCACAGAAAATGCTGCTAAAAATATCCTACAAATGAATTAACCATTTTTTTTATCGTAACGATTGTATGCAATTATTAATTTTGTAAATAATTACTCTCTTCTTTTCACAGCTATCCCGGCACCTTCGTGCACGCAGGTGCCATACAGCAGCATGGCGGACGTCACCTCGCAGGACCTGGGATTTGGTCATCAATTGGACTACACGCCGACGGTAGTGACGAAAATGAGGTAAAATAGCCCACTCAAAGGCATAATCAATGAATCGATAAGCTGAGTTCGTCGAGACGCTCCACAGCGGAGTTTCGAATTTTCCAAACTTTTATTAAATCTACATTCCCGGTTTGTTGGCTCTTTTTGGCCGCCTCTTCGCGGAAACACGAAATTAAATATCAAATTTTCAACTTTCGGCCGCAAATATAGATATTATTAATTTTCCACGGTAACGTGAGCCAAATCCCTCGAGTGTGGGAGAAAGCTGGATGGTCGGACGAAAACGAGGCAAAGAGGAACCGTTTCCGGCGTAGTCGTAGAGAACGCCGGTTATTTCCGTGGATTAACGCAAATTCTTCGTAAGCTTTATAATCCGGGAACAAAACGTCCGCGTGCGTAGGGAAGAAACAATGGGCTATCGTCTCACGGTCCATTCGATTTTTTTCTCTTTTTTTGTAATCCAGACTTCATTAGAGGTCTCAGACTTCCTTCTGAAATCCTCGCGGGTTTTTTCGTATTGGTCCAGGATATAAACAGGGTGAATCCATTCTTTCGCGGAATTACGGCAGCGCCATCCTTGATTCCCGTCGATATTAACAAAGTTGCTAAATGTTACTTCTGCGTTTGAAGTCACAGGAATGTTGAGGCTGGTTGTGGGTGCTGCGAGTCTGCCTCTAGGGCTCAGAAATTTATTTGTTGTCTGACTGAGGAGCCAATCACCGATACGGTCAGCTATTAAACTTTGCCTTCTGACTTTGTTTCCATCTCTTGTGTCGTTTAACAGGCTACGTCTTTTATTGATTAATTGTCAATTGTGAGTGCAAGTATTTGGTTGATCAACTGTCCATTATGAGTGCAAGTCTTTTGTTGTTCAATTGTCAATTGTGAGTTTCTCAATTCGTCATTAATTTGGTGGGATTCAATGGCTTTTACGAAATTTATCGGCCCTTTAATAGGATTTGTTCGGTCCTTCACCCAAATTGACTGCTAGACATTCGTGCAGCTTTTCATTATTGAATGAAAATATTATAAGGTCTCAAGGTGTAAGAGACAAGGACAATTATCCATTACGTCTGATAAATAATAAAATAAAATCATGTGTTTCAAACAAAAATGATTTTTTCTCCCGACTCCGCTAAAATAACCCCATTTCGTGTCTGCAATGCGGGCGGAAAATCCCTCATTTTTGACGCGTGACTTACGCATGCGCAGTCCGCTTTCATTACCTCCCTAGGGAGGTAATCAGCTCATTCCTGCCCGCGCGGGAGTAATGGGAAGCGTACTACGCATGCGTGTCGTCACTTGTCAAAAATCAGGTTATTATCCGTCCGCGTTGCACACACGAAACGTGGTTATTTTTTAGCGAAATCGGGAGAAAAGTATAGTACGTTACATGGGAGGAGTGCAACTTTTCACCTCGTGTGAATTTCTGCCCTCGCTTCGCTCGGGCATCAAACTTCACACTCGGTGAAAAGTTGCACTTTCCTCCCTTGTAACGTAATGTACTATTTCTCCCGACTCCGCTCCAAATAATTGCATTTCGTGTCAGCTACACGGCAGAAAATCGTTAATTTGCGACAAATGACTTACGCATTCGCAGTCCGTTTTTCATTATCTCCCTAGGGGAGGTAATCGGCTCATTCCTGCCCCGCAGGAATAATGAAATCACGAAATGTGGTTATTTTTTAGCGAAATCGGGAGAAAAGTACAGCACGCTACATGAGAGGAGTGCAACTTTTCACCGAGTGTGAATTTCTGCCCTCGCTTCGCTCGGGCATCAAACTTCACACTCAGCGAAAAGTTACACTTCTCTCGCTAGTAGCTTAGTGTACTGTTCCATCACTGCGGCGCGGAATGAGAGTTTTGCCGCACCTTGTCACATAAAATAGTATAAAATACTCGGTGTAAAACGTTTATCCTCCCTCATATCGTAATATAATATTGCCTGGTGTGTCGACCCAGCATTGCATACAAGCAGACGATTGGAATGAGAGAAATGCATCGGTGACATTAGCGCTCTAACATTCCGGGTTCGATACCCGGGGATCACCATATCTTTTCTCTCTTCGATACTTCGGCAATGCATCCGCACTACCATCCTACACACTTCCCCGAATTCTCAGCCCAGCCGTTACACTGCAGAATAATCTCTAAGCGAGAAAGTTCTGTATGTGCCTCCTTTTCGTACTTATTTATTTCGCCGCTGATGTCTTTCTTTACGAGGGGTGACGCGGATCGTTAACTCTGGTCCAGGTCGCGTCTGACCTAAGGTCGGACCTCACACTCACTTTCTCGACCCCCGGGAGAATTAAGGGATCAAGGGATTTCTTTTCGACGTATTTTGACGGTAATCCGCGACACCCGCTGATCAGATGAATCACGCGAGGACTGGATGGAGAGGGAAAAGAAAACAGAGGGCAACCCGAGAAGTTTCGCCCTTGCCTAGCCTAGCCACAGTCCAGCCGGACCGACTCGCTGCTACCCTCACAAGTTTGTCGGGGCAAAAGGTTGTTTGTGGCGTTCACCAGTTCTCCAAGGATTTAGATGTTTCTGGGGGGAATTCTTGGTTAGGGCCTGCATGAGACCGTAAGTTTCTCTGCCTGGTGGACGATAAGAAACACGTAGCCCTTTGCCATCTCCACCCTAATTCTGGTCCAGCAGTAGCGAATTCCACTCTTTTCGATCTTACACGGAAAACACAGTTTTCTCTGTCGCTATCTTCATCAACCCAATGCTTTTCTTCCTATCATACTGCACGTACCAAATAATCTACTAAAAATCGTGTTTTTTTCGATCTTGTACGGAAAACGTATGCTACGAAACCAAACGTGTTGCAGGTAAGTTGTTTCTCCTACCTTTTACGTTGTGACGAGTTTTTACACGCTTTAAGCGTGTTAGCACTTACATGGTAAATTATATCTGAAAGAAACAACTCATCACAATGCAGAAAATGGAAGAAACATTACATTTGCAACACGTTTGGTTTTTAGAGTGCATTTTTCTCTGTCGGTATCGTTATCAACCGGGTTTTTCTCTTATCACACTGCAACGTAAAGTACCTTAAAAAAATCGACTCTTCAATCCTATGCGGTAAACATTCAGTTTTCTCTGTGGCCAATTTTGTATTATCAATCGACATTTTCCTCATCACATTACACTCTAATTTCCCGTGTTACATCCACAAGTCAATGAGCGCCAGCGGCATGCAACCCTCCAGACAATATAAAGTAAAATTTTATTTTTTCAAATTTTTACCTTTACTTACCCAATCCGCGAACCGTCGACGTACTTAACTATTGTTACCTAATAAGCGTTTCATAAATCATATTCATTATAGACATTGTTGCTAGTACTAATGGACTCCTCGTTACTGATGGCGAGAGCCTTGCCTAGAAGTCCAAGCGTCGAAAAAATTCGAAATTAGTTACGGTATAGGTCTTTTTGTTTGATTGTTTCCACCTTATTGTATGCTCTAAGGGAAAATATTTTGAGAGACCTGGAAATAAAAAAAATAAAAAAGAGGGGAGATAGGGGTAGTCGAGGAGTAGGGAGGCATTAGGCCCACAGTTATGGCCGAAACAGGAGTAAATTTCCCTCGCGTCTACAAGGAAGTTGGAGATGGAGAGTCGTAGCCAATTAGATCAGAGAAGCTCACCCTGGCCAACCCCTCCAAAAGCTAGGCAAGGCTAAAATGTAGGAAATATTCTGTGTGACATTGGGAAATGGGAGACGGGGACTTTTTGAGCCAACAAGGGTCTAAGGAAGTTGCCCTTTCCAACGTTCTTATAGTTTTAGTATGCGATTCGAATAGTATTTAAGCAGCGACTTTTGTACTTTTTAGTCAGGCTTAAGGTTTTAAAACTCAAACCAACAAATCCGAAGAAATTGTACTGCAAAGTCACATTAAATAGTGTGGTAAGATAAATACTTCGATTTTCAACCAACCCTCTGAAACAGACTAGAGCTTGCGCGGACTACCGCGATTTCTCTAAGTCTTTTCAATTCCTCGAAAACTCAGGGTCTTGCACGGAATACCGCGAATTCTCTGAGTCCTCACACGCACACTTACTCTCACGACTCGATAGACCAGAGTCTTGCACGGACCACCGCAAATACTTTAAACAATTATTAGGACACTGAGTCTTGCGCGGCCCACCGCGAATTCTTAGTCTTATGATTAATTCTAATAGCCCAGAGGTTTGCGCGGACCAACGCGATCTCTCTGAACTCTAGAATTATTTCTATTCTATTTTAATGTCTAATATCAACTCAACCAAATGGGTAAATCTCGCTCCGGGGGTAGGAAGAATTATTTAAGGAAATAGTACTCCATACTCAATGGTTATTCAATGAATAATTCCCATACATACCTGACTAGCGAATATTTGGAATCTCTCAATATTAAATTCACCCCTAGTGTGAATTATGTACTCGAGAAAATAGATATAATTAAACTCCTTAAATCAAAGCATATTCTGGAAACTGGCCCTAGTTTCGCATTTTACAGAAACATAGAAATCAAATTATCAAACCGTTGTGCCCAGATCCCAAAACAATCAGCCGTTGCTAATGTCTAAAAATAGCAATATTATTTGTTGTTAGTCCGGACGTAACACCTAAAATCACGCTAAAAATCACACTAAAAATCAGACTAAAAATCTTCCGTTTACAAATTGTTCACTGCTACAAAAAATGCCAAATTTAATTATTCAAGCCCAAATAAAAATAGTCGGGTGCATTAAAACGATTGACGTTTTTTCGCTCGGAGTCCACGACAAACCGGTTTGTTTCGGCGGACCAAATACGATATTCGAGCGTATAACGGCCGTATTTCCCAATCATCACAATGTACTGTTTGAAACTGCAGTCAGGGCGAGTGGTGTATATACAGGGCGGGTATTAGCAACTGCAGCAGGAGCGGCATTCGAGGTACCTCGTTTTCCGTCAATGCGAGCGAGCCAGTTCGACCGGCGCAGGCCGCTCGTTTCGCGCGGTTTTCCGGTAATCGGAAGCCAGCTAATCGACCCACCGATTTCGAGAGTGCGGTCGACGCTCGCAGCTATTTCCCGGAACTATAGCCGTTTCATGACCCCCGGGCGCCGCTATAGCGCGCTCCGAGCGTCGTGTCCTCGTGACTGCCGTACCCCCCGAGCCCGGAGCAAACGATTTTGTCAAACGGAACGCGAAACTGTGACAATTCAGTGGCACGCTTCACCTGTTGCACCTCTCGCTGGTTAACGATGTGCGTAATTTCGCCGGTCTTGCTTCAACAAAGAGCCGGCTTTTCGGGTTCAATATTATCCGGCAATTAAAATTTTAACGAGATGCAACGTCGAGCCCGCGTGTCTGTTTAACTCCGTAATTCGTCGACGAATTTTCTCCGTCACACTCTTCGTACTTTTTAATTTACATACTTCCGAGTCCCCTCGACGCGTAATTAATCCAGCTGCTATCGCATCCCGAGAGTCCAACCAGATTCAAGATTCGTTTCTATTGTATTTAAATTTTTAAAAAACTTAAAAACTTGAAAAATATTTTACAAACGTCAAAAACCAAACAATGAAATTGATTCGAAAAATTATTTTTACAATTTCGGGTTCATTTCACCAATACAAATTGCATACGCAATATTTTGAAGTCTCGCGAAAACTCGAGCTAGGAAAATCCCGCGCTGATTTGAAATTCCACGTTTTTTCGCTTCACCTCATTTCTTGCTCGTTGTTTGACGATCTTTTTCCTTATCTCCCGTTCGCTTAGCGCGTGTGACACAGAGCCGCCGGTTCTCTATCTGCCCACGCTTCTCTCCTTGCGCTTCCTTCCTGGCTCGTCCTCGTGCTCCCATGTCAGATGACAGCCAATTTTTCTCCCGGTGATTGCATTTGCAATTCCGATGTGGAACGCGCGTACGCTCCCGCCCCGCCGTGTTATACCGCGCGCCGGTTTTCGGTCTCGCGTTCGAACGACCACGCGGACCGCCAGCCAGAACCATTCGTTTCTCCCGCGCGCGGCAGTCGTCGACATTCTCGTCCCCAGTGGTCCGTGGTTTCGTTTCTCGTACTTCCGACGGAGACGGCGGCCTCTCATTGGTCCCCGGCAACCCGGCTATCTGCTTTAAATAATTTAATCTCACTCGTTGTACGGACGCGTTGTCCGACCGCACCTCTTCTCCTCGGTGCCTCCCGTGACCCCCCGCCAAAGTGGCAATCCCGATGAATTCAATGAGATGTGCGGAATTGATTCGCGACTTTGCTCGCCCGTAAACAAGGAATGAGATTTTAAGAGTTTTCCGTATTTTCTGCAAGTCGTGTGTACTTTATTTTTTATTTTTTAGATATTTTTCTGTGCAAATATTGGATGTATTTGCATAGACAAATATCGAGATAATTAAAAATAAAGTTTTAAACTGGATAATGGAATATATCTATATTGGATTATTTTTCGTGCATGTTTTAAAGCACCAATCAAAGTATTCGCATATGGATTTACGTTTGACGCGAGGTATTTGAGATTTTGCGTCCGTCAGTGATTTCATTCCTCCCATAGGATTGAAAGTTTCAATCCCGACCCGCCCGTTAAGATCTGACTGAATTATTCACACGAATGAATTATTAGTTGAGAGATTAACTGGGTTTATTGTGCTTTACGCTTTGCGTGTGTAACTCCGAGTCGAAAATGACTTCTTGTTGATTTCATGGTTAAGCCATAATATCTTGCGAATCAGAATTTCATAAAAAGAGTAATTTTTATTGTGCAGGCGTTTTTTTTCATTGATTCGTAGCCACGTATCACTGTTAAAAGTATTTTGTAGGAGATTCCATTTTAGGTACTGGAAACTCTCTTACATAAACTGATATTACAAATTTCATAAACAAATGGGATATAAAGTTTAAGTAATTTTTACTAAATCCTATGAAAAATTGGAAATTTACTATAAAAACTTGTAATTTTTCTACACTCCTGTATTAAATTTAATATACATATTAGTTGACGAACTAAATATCGAGCCATGTAAATTCGCAAACATTTTTAACAGTGTATAAACATTTATATAGCATCCTGCAGGATGAAGTGTCCAAGATGATTAAGCGGCCATTTCCAAGGTTCTACTTTGCAGTGTCCTTTTTTTAACAAATCAATGAGTCTCAAACTAATTAGAAAAGCCAACATCCAAAGCAGAGACGCGCAAACTGAGAAATATCACGCCAGTGTCGAATGTCTGTAAACATAATTCAAGTTTCTCTCGAGAAGCAATTAACTGCAACCCCAAAGAAGCGTCGAAGGAAAATGCATTAAGTCCTCTCGAGGAGGGACGGCGGGGGACGGGGAAAGTGCGAATGCTGCGATGCCAATGAAGTAAGGACGAACCAGTTTCAAGCTCGGAGTCTGCTCCGCCCTTCCATCCTCTCGAAAAGGCGGCTTCCCGCGTTTCCTGTGCTTCCCGAAAATGACGCCGGCTATGCGACCCTTGTGGAAGCGTAGGACGAGCAGCTCTCGGCCACCCTTTTGACTGCCGGGGAGATGAAGCGAGCTGGCATTTCAATTAAGTGGCTTCCTTCGAAATTAGATCAGGGTGAAGGGCGGGGCGATCGGGCCCATCGTGAATGTTCGCAAAGTGCTCTCGCACCGATACGTCTATTTTCAAGTATATTGTTATTATAGAACCCTTTGAGGCATTTTTTCAACCATTTTTCAGTCATGGTGTCATATATTAACCATAGATCGATACGTCTATCTCTTTATATTACAAAAACATCTCGCCGCCCCCGCTGTGTAGGGTAATCAAGCAGACCGGGATCAAATAATATAACCAAGCCGGAATTGTTCTGTCCCTTCTGTGAATGCTTCCTCCAAGCCCTGACTCTTCTAAGTCCCCCCTGTGAATGCCTCCCCCCAAGCCCGGAACTTTCAAAGGCCCCTATGAATACCCTCCCCTCCAAACTCCAATTCCTCGAAGCTCAGATTTATTCTAAGTCTCCTATGGGCTTCCGAGTTTGGATTTTTCTAAGTCCCTCATGGGCCCCTAAGCTTCGATTTTTTGTAAGCCTCCCCTGGGCCCCCAAGCATGGAATTTTTCTAAGTTCCCCATAGGCTCCCAAGCCTGGATTTGTTCTAAGTCTCTTGTGAGCCTCATGCCTAGATTTTTTGTATTGGACGGCTGACCATTCCTTGGTATTCTCCTAAAAAGCGTCGTCAGCACCGAAATATTTTTATAATATAGATGTCTCTATATTCGAGATCTCTCTATAGACGGGGCCGTCGAGGGGGGAGTGCGCGAAGTGCACCGGGGAGAGGAGCGAAGCTGTACCCCGAAGTTGGCGCACGACGCGCCCAGGGGACAAAGTCTTCCTAGTTAATATAACAATATTATTATTATTATCGATCGATATGTTCTTAATAATAATAAACTTATGAGTCTGTTGTAATTAAGGACCCTTTGGAGCAGCGTGGTCCAACAATGCTTCAGTCATGCTGTCAAATATTAACGAAAGGTCGACGCATCGTTTTTCAACAATATTGCTGTTATAAAAAATAAAAATAAATATAAAAAATGGTTTTAATCCTGGAGTATTTGTGGAATCATTTTTCGTTTTGCCGTGTTTCCCTCGTGCACACACAGAGAGGCGGGGAGGGGGAGAGGGGGGGGGGGGGGTGCGTGATGCGAATGTTTTTGGTGCAGCGTGAGATACTGAAATGTCAACGACGGGGGAGAGCCGCGCGCGCGGGGTGCACAGTGTGTCCCATGTACCCGGTCGTCAGGGAAACCCGCGCGCCAGCGAAATGTAACGTGTACTGCATGTCACTTTATACCTATACCGTTATACGCGCCCGAGGGCTGCTCACGACAGGGCGCGCTCGGTTCACTCGCTTCTCTCCCGGTGTATTTACGCACCTATCCCAACTCCTCCCTTTACCCCCATTAACCGACGGCGCTCCGTGCAAAAACAGCGACGATTCCACTGTACAACTCGACGGCGAAGTTTGCTCTCGACGATATAGAAGTTTCCGGGGAGACGATGTGTAATTCTGTTATCGTTAATAAATTGTTCGTATTACGCGCGTCGATTAATCCAGCGTGGTAAAATTCGTGGAAATTTTGCGAGAAATAATTTCAGCTTGTTCTTTTTATTTTTTATTTCCGGAAAACTAAGTTTTACTACTGTCACCTGGGAATTCTGATTTTATAGGAACACTTGGCAAGTCATCATGAGATTTTTTTTAACAGGACAAAAGTAAGTAAACTAAGTAAATGCGGCAGTAAATATAATAAAAAATAATAATAAAAAAGATTTTAAAAAAGGTCCAGGTGGAATAACCTTTCGCAGAATTTCGTCAAAGGACTTACGAGCACGTACCACATAATTAATTAGCCCCTTAACATCACCACCCTCTGTGAGCATTCGCGAACGAAGTTATTCATAAATAAATGAACTTACACTTTTTTTGAAAAAAGTGTCGAGTGTCATGAGGGTTCCCCGGTGCGGCGGAGAGACTCCGGAAAGTCAGGAACAGGGGGGAGGGGGGGGGGGGGAGGGTGGAAAAAAGATTAAAGAGCGCGACGAAAAAATAAAGAGCGAAATATCCGCGCGGTTGGGGAGTACCGCGCGCGGCACCTACGTACGTTCCACTGACCTCGCTAATTACTCCGGAGATTGTGTTAGGACGAGACTGCGGGGGGAAATGAGAAACGGACTGAGCGTCAGAGACGACGACCTGGATTTTTATTACACTCGCGAGCGGCGCGCGGGAAGTGCCGCGGCGGTGACCCGTTCCGGCCTGACACGGGAAGTCGGCGGGGGTCTCGTGGCCCTTTGGGCCGAGCGCGCGCGAGAGGCTGCGGTGAGGCGGATATCTACTCGTTTAAAGAGTTGCGCACGGTCGCATTCTCTCTCCGCCGCTCTTTTTTTCTTGCCGCCACCCACCGGCTCGTTTGTTCTCGAGTGAAAAACTGGGATAAAGCCCGAGTTACCCCGGCAACGATCTCGGGGGGTGAAAATACTCGGACGATTAAAACGTAAAGTTCCGGGCTTAAAGTGCCTCGTAATCCTCATTAACGTTATCGCGGCACTTGTTACGATAATTGGAAAAAATCATATCTTGAATGCGGAATTAATTTCTCCCCTGAATTATAACAAGTAGACGTTTTAAACGCTCTTTTCTCTGCGGCACCAAAACGCGCTTCACTTTTGCCAGTGTTTTTGAGTTTACAGTGATTTTAGCGAAAAAATATTTCAGCAAAAACTGATTCACCATTTTTGTACGGACTGCGAAGGATAGATTGGAATGACGCTGGACGTTTGAAGGCCGTGTACGTGGGGGAAATACGCGTGAGATATCGAAGGGCGGTATGTGACGTTTTATTGTTCGAAGTGGAGCGCAGCGACGGAAACGTACATTTTTTCATCGCAATACTTTTTTTCGTTAACTGAAACGTACTTTTTTTCAACGCAATATTTTTTTTTCGTTAACTAAAACGTACTTTTCTTCATTGCAATATTTTTTTTTTCGTTGACTGAAACTTACATTTTTATGTGTTAGTATTTTTTTCTGAAGCACCGGTGATTTTTCGTGATAGTACATGCGGTTATTATTACACCGTTGAAGGATAATAATTATCCACACAGTCACTTTCCGGTTTCCACCGGAATTATCAACATAATTCCTGCGTATTTAGCCTGCTGTAATATTACATTCAATAATGTCACATGAAAAAGATACTCTCAATAATATCATACGAGATAATATCACAGGGTAGAACGAACCTAGTAAAAATGATCACACGTCATAACAACACCGGCGAAAATTACCACATGTAATAATAATACAAATAAAACATATCACACTTCAAAATGAGAGAATGGCGAAATTCCCATGTATTTTCGATGCTGTGGTATTTAGACTCGTAACCAATACATTCATACCACATAGATGATTTAAGCACGTGCGAAATTGCGAATTGCAATCACGCGATTAATCGTTTTTACCTCAATAATAACCGATCCCGCATGCGATGCGTAAAAATCGGTTGTTTATTCGTAAACGGGCAATTCGACCGACTCCGAAGATCCAAAGTGGACGCAAAATGGATTTTTCATAATAAAAGCGCAAACAGTAGAAAATGCAAACAACGGACGGCGAGCGGGAAGCATCGATTCCGCGTGCAAACGCTAATTGGCCGAATCGGGCGGGCAAATTAAATTTTCCGAATGTGTTTGATGTAATTACGGACGACAGTTGTGAGGTCGCCGCGCTCGCGTTTCTCTGTAGTGCTTCGCGCGGCACTACGTCTGGTTGCGTCAATCACTGCCCCGACGCGGCCCGGAGCTCAGCCCGCGCGCTTTCACTCGACTATAATTAAAAGGTAGCGTCGAAATTAGCCGGTTCGGTCTGGCGCGCACACATCATGCATCCGTATAATGGGAAATATTCCGCGCGCCACCGGTGGCGTCGCGCAGTCACCTGCGACGGCTATTTTCGACCTGATAAAACACACGCGCGACGCACGCACGCGGGATTTTTAATTAAGTTCCTCGAGATGAGAGTGCAGCGGAAAAAGCTCGGTGGCCCGATACTTTGTCCGACGGTAATTAGCACCCGTTGCGGTGAGCGCGAGCGCGTCGACTTCCGAAGAGACGTGTCGGTTTTATGTCGAAGTGACGACAGTCCCGGTATGGTTCAACACTAGGCATACTGATCGACGTATTATTACTTTTCTTGGCAAAAAATATGTTTTTTTACCCCGAAAACACAGATTTTCCTTTTTTTTTTAGGAATTCAGTTAAAAAACGTTTCACTTTTTTCGATACATTCAATATTTTCATAACACAGAAATTCGCTCTCTGGAAAATTGGCGGACAGTTTTTCGACCCTGGCCGGTAATGAATTCTATGACAAAAACAAACATCGAAAAAACAAGAATTTCTCAGAATTCCTGTAAATATTTGGCTCGGTGAAAAAAAAAAAAAAAAAAAAAAAAAAAAAAAAATTCAGGGAAAAATAATCATTCCATTTGTTCGCCCGCGAGGTTGAAATAAATGTTGACTCTTTCGAAATGGCAAATTTCCACGGATGCAAATGGACCACTTTTTCCAAGAGTCGCTAATTACCGATGCACAAAACCGATTATGAATTTTCATCCCATAAGCGTGTTTACTCGATCGAGCGCCCTATCGGCCGATTTTCGGTGCAATATTTCATTTGGACCATTGAAACCCGTCCATTATATCCCTTTTTACGTCAAACCAATGTACAAAAGCTATCATTTACATTCAACGTATGGTTGTGCGGATTCGCCTCTTCACCTGCAGCTCCACGTTGAGCTGAAAAAAGCGACCGCGGGACGATAAAAAAAAAAAAAACGCCGAAAAAGGGAAAAATCATGAAACGTTGAGCAATCGAAGCGCCGCACAGGTCCAGCACAGTCCAGCGCGATCGGTCCCTGTGGGCATTTGATTGTGTTCGGCTGACCCGTCGCCAACAGGAGCGAGAGATAATTCAACTCGAACGCCTCGGACCTAATTTGCCGTTGATTTTTTTTTTCGCGGCCAGATGTGAAAATGGAGGGAAAAAAAATCCGACGAAGAGGCTTTTGGCGCGCGGGGAAGGTAACGACGCGAGCGACGCGCAGAAAATCACGAGTCGCGAGATGCATGTGCGAGACTCCGCGACGGTCGGGCAGACTAGGCCATTCCGATGCGTTTCCATCGCTCCGTGTGTTCGCCCATTCACCAGACCAGACGTTCCGTCTTTCTCTGGTCGCGCTGGCTGGAACTCATCCGCCCTACGAGACAATGAGAGTGTGCCAACAATGGTCCGTGTCGTCGCGGAGCGTGGCGCGTATATAGCCAAACAGCGGCGCGCGGTACATCGTGTAGAGAGCGGCGCAAGGGACGACCGGAAGATCTGGCTGGAACGGTGAGTGCTGACGGGGCTAAGGCCCCCGCGTAAACGACCGAGCGCTTGTTGCCGCGTCGCACGCGCGACCGGGGCTGGTTGCATCAATGTCGACGTTCCAATTTTATTGCGAATTTCTTAATTCTCACAACGGCAAAATAGAATTTTATGAATTTTATAATTTTTTTTGCAGGTTTTATGACTTGTGAAAAAGGTAAAATATCTTGTTGAACAAACATTTAAATCTTATATCATTCACTACTTTAATGGATTAGTAACCACAGACATTTTAATCGTAGGTTAGATGCACCAATTTCGATGTTTCAATTTTATTGCAGATTTCTCAATTCCCACTACACATCAGAATTAAGAATTTATGAGTTTCATCTATTTTTTGTAGGATTTATGATCTGTGAAGTCGATCAAATATCTTGCTGAGCAAAAACAAAATCTCATATCATCTTAACTGCTTTAATGGTTGTACTACCACAGATATTGTAATCGTGTGCTATATGCGTAATTTCTGTTCTAATTTTATTGCAGATTCCTCAATTTTCACTGCACAGCAGAATTACTAATTTAAGAGTTTTACCCTATTTTTTATCACTTGTGAAGACGATCAAATATGAACAAAAACTATAATCGGGTCATTCCAAGTACTTTAATGTATGTATCATAGACATTTTAATCATGACATAACGGACCAATTTAACGGATTGACGGCACGCAAGGCGTTTTCATTTAGGTGCACAGGGATTAAATTTTGCACCTGCGAATGGATCAGAGGGCGAGAGAATGGAGTGAGAGAGCAACGTTACCTCTCGCTATTCGTTCCACTCGCGAGCCCAAATGAAAATGCAGCCGGCCAGAGAGGTGCGTTGGTTCGAAATCCGAAAGCCACGAAACGGCAGTTTATTTCGAACAAACGTTTGGTCGCTCGCGAGCAGTCGTTCGTTTTAGCGGGCCGCCCTGTGTTTGAGGTGAGCAAAGATTCGCCGAATTGACGCTGACCAACCAATCACTTACTCGGTGTCCCTCGAGTTAAATTATTCGAGGTGAGCAAAAATATGGCAGCGTTAATTAAACAGTCAATGCACTAGTAACGATTAAACTAATTGAACATGAATGAAGATATAACAGAAAAATATAAAGTTCAGCTGCATCTGCCGGATCCAGTTGAACCAGCCAACCAATCGCTCCCTCAATCCGCCTCAAGCTGCCTCATCCCAACCTGCTGCGATGCAAAGAGCCCCGGCCTCCCTGCCGAGGCCGAAGCCAAAAGCGAGCGAAGAGGACGGCGAATAAAACGGGCGCGTCGAGCGACGGAGAATAAGCAGAGACAAAATAAGCGAGAAGCTGGAAGGAATGGTAAATGACGAATCCCGAGCGACACAGGCGACAGAAAGAAACGACAGACGGAGAGAGAAAGAGAGAGCGAGAGTGAAAGGCAGGATGGAAAAAAGAAGATTAGGGGTTTTCTTTCAGCGCGGCCATTTAACATGTGACGCTGAATAGCCATCTGCTAAGAATGGTGTAAAGCTCCCGTGGGGAAAACGTCCTCCAGGGACTTTTCAGGGGCTGCGTTTAGCTGCACACAGCGTCCGGTGCTTTCTCGCCATTCGTCCCTCCCCCCTCGGACCACCAGTTAGCTCCCTCAACGCGCTGGTTGTTGGTGCGGAAAACCCGACCAACGGGGTTGGTCGCCATAGGCGAGTTCAGAAGTCCACAGCGACGGCGATGGTGTTCGCCGTCGGTGCCGCGTCCTCGATTTCCACGTCCTCGTTCTCCTCATCCCTTCTTTTACTTCTTCTTCTTCTTCTTCTTCTTGCCGCCTCCTGGATCCGTACGCGAGAGCAGAGCGAGAAGCTGTACTCGATATAAATTACTCGTTGACGACGCTATTACGTCGCGGCGGGTCCGTATGGCGACGTTGAAACGGTTCCACCGGTACCATTATTGTATATTACGCCGATGTTACCCCCACACGTGCTTCAGTGTGTCGTACGAGCCTCAGCAGCGACGAGGCGCGGCGCAGATACCGCCGGGATGGAGGTTTATGTGTGTGGTGGGACGTGCGCGCGGTTTCATGCACTCGGGTGGCATATATATCGGGGGCCGTTATGGGGTCAGGGCTTCGCGGCCTCTCGATGAGACGAACATGCACCGTATATCGCCGCCACACCCGTAAGTAACTCGTTAACTCCTCCGGCGCGGAGCTATCGTGGTTGAATGTGCCCTCGTGGTGTTCGCTGGTGCAACATTTGGTTAAGTATGCTTAGTGCGAAATATGTGGTGAAAACTGTAACGTTGTATATGTGTTAAATATGTGGTGGAAACTGTAACGCTGTGTATGTGTTAAATATGTGGTGAAAACTGTAACGTTGCATCTGTTAAATATGTGGTGAAAAATGTAATGTTGCATTTATTCAATATGTGGTGAAAACTATAATGTTCTTCTTCTTCTTCTTCTTCCTTCTTTCCTTGGTTTTATGCCGCAGGGGCCAAGTACCAATTTAACGAAACTGTAATGTTGTGTATGGTAATGTGGTGAAAACTAAAATGTTGTATATTTTTAACCTGTGATGAAAACTGTAATGTTGCATATGTTAAATATGTGGTGAAAACTGTAATGTTGCATATGTTAAATATGTGGTGAAAACTGAAACGTTACATATGTTAAATATATGGTGAAAACTATAATGTTACATATGTTAAACATGTGATGAAAACTTTAATGTTACACATGTTAAATGTGATGAAAACTAACCAATAATTTGGGTAGTTGGTAGTTGGGTAATCACAGATCACAGTCTAAGTGGATGAGATAATCAATGACTTGTGAAGTGGGTGTTAAAAAAAAACCGGTGTATCAGGTTCTATTTTGTCGTAAGTTACTAGGATTATCGGGATAATTCCGAGTGAACCTAGATTTTTTTACAGGGACGTTACAAGCGCTGACGTTCGATGTGAATGATGTAAGAAGAGCGCGTCCCGAATGCGACATTTTTACAGATTCAACTCGGTCGGTAATAGTGTCACGTGACAACGGCGAGGTGTCGGTAATAGCGGTCTCCGCCCCGAGGCGCCGAGTAACGGGTTTGACAAGTGATATCCCGAGAACGCGATCCGTTGAACCAAGAATACGCGTTGTCCGAGGAGAGACGGAATGGAGGAACGACACTCATCACTCAGCATCAACGATAATAGCACCAGCCTGACAAAAGGTGTTGGACGCTTGAAGCGCGCCGGGCGCGCAGCCACTTTGCGAAATTCTAGACGCCGTCGTTCGCTCGGCTACACTCGAGCTCGCTCTTAGCTCTCTGCCTACAGCTCTCTACACCTCAACAACTACCCATCTATTCTCCCGCGACGCGCGGCATTAGCCATCTGAAATTTCACACTGAGCGAAAGGTGAGAGAAGTTGATCCTTCACTCTCGAGGGGCTGGCAACAATCTCTGCGATATTGTTCTGCGGCGCGCTAGACGATTCACCCGGGATTTGAATAATTACCCGCAGTTGGCACTCGAGGCATAGGAGGATCGAGATCGTCGCGCAATGATCACTGGGGCAATTTTTTTGGTTAAAAAATCGCAGCCACGAATTTATTTGTTCCGGGACGCGATGGACGATTCACCAGGGATTTGAATAATTATTAGCGATGTATCCACACGGAAAAAAAGAATTAGCTGACACAACCAAGAAATTAGTTGGCACAACCAATGGATTATTCTAATTCCCTTACAACTCGGATTAGTTGTGACAACCAACAGGAATTGGTTGCGCGTACAAAGTTTCATTGGTAGATGCCCTGTTAGTTGCGGCAACCAAACGAATGGTTGATACAACTATTCGAGTAGGCAGGAGCACAAGTTTCGGTTACTTGCCCATACCAACCGTGTCATTGCTTTTCGAAATAGAATTGCACTACTTGTACTATCCTTATGTCAAATTAACGCGAATCGCTTCACGAACGTCGCAATTAAAGCTTTAACAATATCGTCTTTAGGTTATGTACAGATGCGACTCGCGCCTTGAGCGCCACACTCGTAACTTTAATAATATTGTTTTTAGGTTATGTAGAACAAATCGTGAATAGTCCACAGACCACAACCATTCGAAGTGGTTGCGGCAATAAATGTGTAAGTTGCTGCAACTAATCGCAAAATACTGAAGTACAGCAATGTGAATGAATGATTATGATGAATGAATGATGAATGATTAGCTGGCACAACCAAACTTTTTTTTCCGTGCAGGTAGCAAAAAGACCCTAGGTAGCAAAAAGTCATCTGGCACGAAATAGTTATTAAAATGGGTTACTAATGTCCGTCAGGATGATAATGTATCCAACGTCCAACAAATTAACTTTCGGACACCTGACAACTTTTAGACATCTTTTACGCAGATATTGGACACGTAATTGTCACCATTTCGATAACTTAAAATCTGGTGCTACTTGCAGATGGCAGAAAACACAAGAGAATCGAGATCGTCGCATAATAATGATTGCCTCAATGTTTTGTTTCATAAATCACACCATTTTATTTCTGGCCATAGAATAACTCAGAGAAACTTTTGTGCAGTATATGGGACAATTCTTTTCTCCAGGGGAGTGGGGAGGGGGGGGGGGGGGAGAATTGCATATACCATGCGGTCCCAATTTTTTTCTCCTTTTTCTAAAATTCCGCACATGCCGGGAAGTGGCGAAGACGGGGTGGGAGAGTCAGGCGAGCGAGGGACGATCGTCCGGCGAGCGCTGGGAAGCTGGATAACGCGCGGCGATTCGCCACGGGCGCGCGACGCGCGGGTGCAGAAAAAAAACGTTGGTGGCAAAGCGGGACGCGAGGCGGGGGATCCGGGCGGGAGAGAATGGAAATAAAAAAGGCGAAAGCCGTGCGTGCGAGCCGCGGCTCCTCCGACGACGAATAAATAAAATCTGGACCCTCGAATTAGTGGCTTCCTGACAAAACCAGGAAGTACATTACTTTCGCGTCGTGACTTTTTCGCCGCGTCTCTCCGCGCAAATGCATGGATATTCCGGGCAATTTTTTTTCCTCATTTTAACGTCACTCTTATATTTTTCACTTCTTTTTCTTCGCAGCCTCCGAGCTATGGGCTGCGTTTGTTGTTTTCCAACTGCTCATACCTTGGGGGGGTTTTCGTTTTTGCGAAATTAATTTTTCACGAGCTTCCCTCGTTAGCCGGCGACGAAATTATTTTCGTTCAATTTTGCACGGGGTATCGGGTGCTGCTTGCGACAACAGCATCCGGGAGTTTGTCGAGTTGTCGCAGTCACTTGCGTATTGAAATTCGATCCGTCGCTCGGTGCATCTTGCCCCACTCGAAGAGCGAAGAATTTTACCCGGTACGAAAAGCTCACGGCCAACTCGACAAAAGACCAGCTAGCAGCGGGATCGGACAACGCTCGCCATTAATCGCGACCACTACCCTTCCACGCCCCACCCACAGACGAAGGCCATTAGTGGCCCGACAAAAGGGGGGTATCAAATAATTTACGCTTTCGTATCCACTCGTTCCTCCCGTTGCAAAAACTATTCTCTCCACCTTTGCCCATGGCCTCTATGGATTATGTAGGTGGAGGGTTTTTTTCTGGCCTAACGCGGGAAATGCGAACCCTGGAGGGAAAAGGGGAAACTTGGGACATATTCGTTTCACGGGGTTATTTATCGCAATACTTTTTCCCTCAATAACACTTCGTATATAATACGAAAAACTAACGTTTGTCTTCTGCATCGAACCGTGACATTTTTTTTATTTTATATCTGTATTCAGCAGGGGCAAAATGATTGGAAATACAAATAATTTTGGGAAGTGGAAAAATGGTATGGAATTGGTACTAAAATATTTCGTTATTTTTAACTTCAATGGGGCATAAAATAGAGCATCGATGGGGATAAATTGGGTTCTTCCTCGTAAACAACTTCCGGGTGCGAGGACCTCTAGAAACACTCGCCAAGCGCGCAAGGAAGCCATGGTAAAATCTTCGCCGGGTATAGCCTGGTGCAGGCCGGTACCCCGAGTTCCAACGTGCACTAGGATAGCATGGCAGGACTTATTACGGGAGTATCCACCGTGTACCCGGCGAGAGCCGCTGCTCGAGGAAAACATTTTACCCTTAACTCAATTTTGCACTATGGAATGCCCAGCCACTCGGCTCTACCAGTATCGGCGCATCTGGTCACATTAAACGGGCACCGGTGGTCGGGTGGCCAGAAATTCCATAGACCAAAACTGAGTTAGGCGTTAAAATGTTTTTCTCGAGCGGCAGCGCCGGAGAAATGCGATATCTGATCAATATATCCGATCGATGTTGTAAGAAGTCAGATATTTTCACCCGGAAAACAATTCTAACTTGTATGGAGCTCGTTAAATAAAGAAAAACACAATAACAGATCGAACAACAATTCATGAAAAAAGCAGCATATTCTTTCAGAGTTTGACCAAAGGTCATTACGTCCAATTTATTTGATACAAAAGGAGATATTTATCTCAATCGAAATTCGTCGTTAATAAACAAATAATCTCAGAAATTCAGCTCTTCTTTTACGCCTCGAGCGTACGTCATTTATAATATATTATTCGCCTTATCACAGAAATAACAATTTAATAAAAAATAACAAGAAAAATAATCCGAGTCAACGAAAAATACCCAGCGCAATCGAATTCGTAATTTTTTCTATGTACTCATCTTTGATTTTTTTTGTGGGTTATATCGTAATCGCTGCGCTTTGTTGGCGCCTTTCTCCCTGGGGTCGAAAATCTTCGTCAGATGTTTCCTCGTGCGTCGGTCGTCTTTATCCACCACGTATCCTGGGCTGGCCAGTCCCGAATATTGGAGTTTGATGTTTCGTTATTCGCGACCACGTGCGAATAACCGAATTATTCCCGAGCCGAGGAAGAGATGAGTGAAAAGTTAAAGTGGCTTCTGCGGAGTCCCAGGGAGAAAGAGAGCGATCCAGCTCTCGTTCCGCGCGAGCTCGGCGCCGATCCCCACTTATTGTAATTTTCGTGACGTCGTAACTACTACGGTGGTCACTTTCTTTGCTTATTTTCGCGGGATAATTCGAAATGGTATTCTCGCTCTTACAATGTATCTGATCGAGACAATTTTCACAACAAATGTTTATTGATTTAGTTTTCTGTTTCTCTGGCTTGGAAAAATTTGTAGGTACTGTAAAATTCAGAGTATTTACGAGTTTAATTAATATTCCCTTGTACCACAAATTACCCGTTGGCTGCATCGTCGACCGTGACAAATCTTTTTCGTATATTTCGATGCCATGTATTTTTCTCTTCGCTCCCTTTTCTGGAGATCCTTGTTTGCCGACAATGTATTCAGTGGCTAACAGAGAGATATACTCTATACAAATTTTCAAGTCCCCTTTTTAGATGCAGGTCAACGAGCTCGCACAGGAGAAGCCGAGAAGGAGGACAAGGGTCTCTATCCCCTCATCTTTCTCCCCGGCTCTCCGACGTCCGAGTTTCTCGCTGTACCGGAAATAACGTTGGTGTCGCGGCCGAGAGTCAGTCGAGAGGGGCGCCTTTCCGGGGGTTAAGTAGCCGATAGAAATGCATAGCGTTACCGCGTCCGCCTGACGAGGGATGAGAAACTCCCTTGGGTGTATGTATGGTACACACATGCGGGGTCTACGGCGCCTCCAGTGAATATCTTTCAGCCCAACACCAAAACTGGCTTTTCTGAAGTGTGGCTCGTAGTCGCTGCAAATCGGCATTCAACTTGGGTAACTCTGATGCAGTGAATTTGTTATTGTCAATGTGTCGAATTTTGGGTTCTGTGTGGACAATGTGTGGAATTTTGGGAAATGGGATGAAACCAGTGTTTTCGGGGGTAGGATGTGTGACTTGAGAATTATGGCATAGGTTAGAAGCCGATACTTAAAAAAAAAGTTGCAAAGTAGAACTTTGCACACTGCTTCCTCATTAATTCCCCTTTTTCACAAAGCCACCTCTATGAAGAAGCTTATTTATTAACTTTGGCTTCCTCATAGAGGAAGCTTTGTGAAAAAGGGGAATTAATGAGGAAGCAGTGTGCAAAGTTCTACTTTGCAACTTTTTTTTAATTTGAACAAATCTTTGCACTTTTTTTAAAATTTGAACAAAAAAACTCCGTTACAAACACCGTTACATCTAATTTTGATTAGATACAAAGTTTTGACTTACTTTAATAACTTTTCTATAAGTTACAGCGAAAATCTTAATTTTTTCAAAAATGCATAACAGCGTAAAATCCGAACGACTTTACCAATCGTCACCAAATTTTATACGTGGCAACGCTGTATGTTATTTTTTGACTGTTTAATATTTTGGTTCAGTTGATGAGATTCGACGTGATATAGAGCAAAATTTATTTTTTTCGAAAAATTCAAAATTCTATAAAACCGGAACCGCTTTACCGATTTCGCTGAAATTCAATACCAAACAACATTGAACGTGTCTTTATTTATGATGAAGTATATAGCTGAGTCGTCGAACTTTTACGAAAGTTAGAGCGTTCACGCCATTTTTTTGAAAAATTAAAAATTCGATAAAATTTGTATACATGGATATATTTAATTTTAAAAAAATGTGAATTACAGAGGATTTAATACTCTACTTCCGTGCCAATTTTTAGCTCGATCCACCATGCCATTCCTGAGTTATGAACAATTGAATGTTCGGTGCCTGGACCATACATACATACACACACACACACACACACACACATACACACATACAGACATATTTTCTAGACCACTTTTCTCGACGTTTTAGGTGATTCTAAGTATGTTAACATGAAAATCTCGAAAAAAAAAATTTTTCACGAAAACAAAGCTTCCTCTATGAGGAAGCAAAAAATAATTACGTGGTTCGTTTTTGGCAACTTTTGGTCGGCAGCCGGATCTGTGAATTCTGATAAAAGAAACGATGCAAACAATCATTTTTTTCGAACTCGAATAAAAAAGTGTTGAAACGATAGAGTTTTTAGGGAGTAAAAGGTGTGACTTGAGAGCAATGATATAGGTAAAAAGTCGATATTTTGAAAAGAAAATGACCCTGAAGCCGTTTTTGCAATTTCCTGCCATATAATTACGAATACTGCCTAAAAAAAAGTCGATTTTTTTTTTCAAAATCACCCAAGACAACCAGAACTTCTCGACTTATCCCCAGGATTCTCAACGATCGAAAACCAAAAAAAAAAAAAAGTCGTCTCCACGGTTACCTACGAATGTAAAACGAGCGCCGACGCCTTCGAACTGGCAAATCGCCGGGGCGAATGGCCCTCTCTACCCGAGGATTACCCTCCAGGGTGCTCCGTAAATCGCGAGATAAAAGTGATAAGACTTTCGGAAAAGCGGCTCTCCACAAAAGTGTCGAAGGATCTCCAGCGGTAAAGCGCGCGGTCTTCCGAAATTCCGCCGGGAGCTCAGGAGCGCGAACTTCACCAACGAGATGAGCTTATTAATCCCCGGAGATCGATAAGCCGCGTGGGGGCGGGCAAAAAAAAAAAAAAACTGCAACCGCGCAACCACGACCACCGCACCTCGGCGCATCGCCTGCGAGCTTTCAGGCGGAGGGTAGCAGCGCGCGGGGACCACAGAGAGAGAGAGAGAGAGAGAGGAAGCGAGAGAGAGAGAGAGAAAACGGAGGCTCGATGGATCGCTCGAAGCCCAAAACTGCGGATACCGCGCGCGGCCCGACGACCGCACCGATATCATTCACTAATTTCGCCGGCTGTTCTCGAAAATTAAATTATCCCTCGACGCGCGTGGGGGTATGCAGCGCGAGGAATCGGTGGGGAATGTCCGGCCTCGAACGCCGGGCGTATCCGTTCCTGCAGTTCCCGATCGAATCCACGCGGGGCTTCGGCATTAGCGGCAAACCAAAATTAATTACAGTTTTGGCGATGCCAAGAAGAGGGTGGGAGTTGGAAGGGAGGGAAGGGGGATGCTGCGTGCACTCGGGTCCACCGATCCGCAGGCTTCGATATGGCAATGGGATATTGGCCCTGTGGCGCTCGGCCCGCAGGCTTCTCTCTGTAATAACTATTCCCCGCCTATACATCAGCCCTATGACGTCAATCCTCGCGCGCGGCGCGCGCGCGTTTCCCATGGTGCGGCGCGCATCGCTTTGCCAAAGTTCTCTCTGTCCACCAGTAGTAATATACCGCTGTGGTCGGCCTGTTTAGTAGTAATAAAGCGGATACCCCGTACCCATTTACCACTGCCCCGATTGCACTGCCCGCCGCGTTTCCACTATGAGTCCGCGCGGCTCCTGCGCGCATCTATATATCCCGCCCGGTTAAGCGATATTGCGCCGACAACAAAGGATTATCGATTCGCCGATGTAGATACAGCTCGTCGACTTATTGCAAGCCGATTACCTCGGTTCTGATATATCGCTGGCCGCGTCTGTACGCGTATAAACCCTGGCGTATGCGTATGACTGCAATAACGTAATGGGCTTTTTTTGTGCGGTGCAGCGGATGCCGATTTTTATTTGATTTTAATTATTAGACGTGAGAACAAAAAATTATTTTCGGTCTGGAGACGGAGGGGAAAAAAAACGATGAATCGTAACTGCACTTGGGGCTGAATCGCGTGAGAAAATCGATTTTTATTTGAATCGGGTGATCTCCGTCATCACGATTCGTATTTCTCGTGTGTGCACAACGTGAAACGACAGAGCGTTGAATTTGTCTTTCTCATTCGCGAAGATAAACAGAGACAAATTAGAGGAAAAATTATATTACATGAAGCGACTAATGAGATCGTGCGGCGACTAAGAAAGCTCTCCCGCCGGTTGCACTACTGACGGCGACTGCATTTATGTGTATATAAACTCTTTATTTTTTTTATTTCCTTATTTCTCTCTTTTTTTCGTTTATTTTTTTTCTCGGTCGTTTCTTCGCTTCCTCCGGCGCTTAATGCAAATTGTGGAACGTGCTTTCAGGCTGCTACGACTACTCGTGCGCATCCCGCATTCACTCCCGTCCCTTTCTTCGTTCGCTCGCGGTGTCTCCATCTCTCTCTCTCTCTCTCTCTCCCTCTCTCTCGCTCTCCCGCCTGGCAATAACGTAAATACTCGGAGCAGATTCCGAAGTGTTTATCCCCGGATTAGCAATTCAACTCGCAGCCGTTTTTCTCTCGTCGCTCGGGACACGCGGCGGCGTCTCTGTATATTCCGCAGGTATCCGCGGCCCCGACTGCTATCTCCCCGTGCCTCCGAGGAACCCGAGACTTAATGGAAAAGATTGTAGTCCGCGTGGGGCGCAGGAGGTCGCGCGCACGCTTCCAATGGACCGAGCGTGAATAAGTATTGTACATTGCAGCACCGTGAGACTTCGATTTCACCGATACTGCGACTGGTCCGAGTGACTGCGGCGCTTCTTTAATTGTCTTTCCAGACAATTTGCATCGGAATTGGCAGGGAAACAAAGTTTTGTCGTGCGGGACATCGAGTTTTGTGCCAAATGACGGGAGTTGTTTTTTTTTATTAAGATCTTGGGGGACAGGTGAAATATCCTTCTTTTAAAAAGTTCATGAGTAACGGAAAGCATTGTTGTCGTTCTATTTGAGCTGTGATTGGTTGCCAGGAAAGTCCGCTTTTTAAATCTAATTGATTTAAAAAAATGCAAGCAAATTCTATGAGTTGTATCCATTTTTTAACAGCGCTCGAAGGAAATCTATAAAGCTAAATCTAATCTATCTTTCATTGAATTGGAATCACATTTTTATATTATTTCGTTCATCACGCGCGCTTTGCATTAGATATTTGACGTTTCAAATATTCGTAACCGTACAGACAGCTTGATATTAATAGTACCTGTCGCTGGTCGACAAAGGAAATCGGTCTGTGTTTCGTTGCCCCTATTTCGCTGATGCTGGATGTGACATCTAATTAGCACGAGTCAAACGTTTTAATTGAATTAATCTGCGAATTGCTATATCATTACGCCCAGCATTAATTGCTCATTTTATGTAATCAGACTATATTAATCATTGGCTCTCGCTTGCATAATTGAACAATAACACGGAAAAGATTCGTTTGTTGGACGAACACAAAAGTGCCAACATACTTTACTTGTTACATTAGTAAAATATTTAGTTACGCCAGGGAAAATAATTCGCAAATTTTGGTATGGGAAAATTTCAAGACTGATGTTGGAAAATTTCAAAACTGCTATTGGCAAATTTCAAAACAGGTATGGGAAAAATTCAAGACTGATATTAGAAAATTTCAAAACTGGTATTGGAAAATTTCAGAACTGGTATTGGAAAATTTCAAAACTGGCATTGGAAAATTTCAAAACTGGTATTGGAAAATTTCAGAACTGGTATTGGAAAATTTCCAAACTGGTATTGGAAAATTTCAAAACTGGTATTGGAAAATTTCAGAACTGGTATTGGAAAAATTCAAAAACTGCTATTGGAAACTTTCAAAACTGGTACTGGCAAATTTCAAAACTGGCATTGGACAATTTCAAAATGGTTATTAAAGAATTCCAAAACTGGTATTTTACAATTTATTGAAAATCTCGTAAAATTGTTTTTTTTATTAAAAACAACGCTTGCTTTACAGAGAAGTAAAAAACGAAAAAAAACAGCCTCAAAAATATCTGAGATACAGGAGAGCAATTGCGTTTCGAGCGCCCACAAAAACGAGACGAAAGGAACGAAGCAACTTTGAGCGAAGGAGAATATAGCGAGAGGGATGGCGAGCAAATGTTCAGTGTGCTCGTAGTAGTCGCGCGCGCGCGGGAGGAGAAGAAGGACGGGCACGACAAGGATCAGGCGGAGGGTGTGATGCGGCTCGTAGGGCGGGGAAGAACGGGAAGGAAAGTGAGCAGAGCGCGGAGAGAGCCTCTCTGTATTCTCCCTACAATGGGGGCTGAACACCCCCGACCGCCCACAAGCCCCGACCGTGTTTCTGGCAGGCCGCCAGCACCGGTAACTACCGGTACTACCACATTAATGGAGTTTTATTGTTATTTACCGTGACAGCGTCCGGGCCTGTGCGAAGCGGGGCCCATAGATCTGTTTCCAGCTCTGCGAAAGAGCCTCGCAGTTATTAATGAGCGTCCCGGTTACGTCTCAGCTCGTGATGATCACGTATCATCGCGTCTGACGAAATGTCATTTGCGTCTACTCACACAGATTTCAGATCTCATCAATTAAATTTATAGATTTAGCTGTCCATAATTGCTGCGCCTTTTCACTATAGCAATTATTTAAATATTTTCTCCCGTAAACGCTTCAACCATAAAATACAAAATAACGCTAAAATTGTATTGTCATTTGCACCTCAATTTCACATTTTCGACTCGGAAATCTCAGTATCGGACATTCCAGAAATGCGAATTTCTAGCCAATCACATCACCAACGAGACAACAGAGAAAGTAGGAAATCTGAAATTTAAATTCTTCTCGTAAAAAACTTGTAGTCCCTTCAGCCCCCCGTCCCTCACCGCGCTTCCCCTCAGCGACTTAAAACCTCGCTGGTGAATCACTAAACCGCGTCAAGTTTGTTCGCGCTCGTCGCCGATTTACTGCAAGGGGTAGGAACGTAAAATTTCCATGAAATCAAAACTTGAACGACGTTCAAGCTGTGTACTTTCGCGGTGTATAATACATATGTGCTACGCGCGTATGTACCATACTCACGGTGTATTTACACACCAACACAAACGCACGAGCCACATGTATATACATATTAATGTCTATAGCCGGTGTAATAAACGGCCGTCGTCTTTGCAGACTTGCGGTCGTACAACCCCCCCGGTTATGCCCGCGTATAGTCATCTCGTGGCCGTTGGGGTGGATGAGCCTGCGTTGTGGAAGTTGCGGGGGATGCGCGCTGGAGTAGGTACGCGCCGTTAACCGCTACGCTCCATTTACCTCGATACGTACGAATACGCGTATTACCCCCCTTCCCCTCGCTCGCTCTCTCTCCATATTCATCTCTTTCTCCCTCTCAACCGTGACGCCACCTTCCCGGTTTTCATACTCGAGTCCGTCCACTTGCTTTCTGTGTTCGTTCTTTCGTCTCGCTTCCCTCGAACTCGTCTCTCACTCCCGCGGATTTTCCATCCGGCATTTCGCTTCGCCGTGCACCGCGCTATACAAACACCTTCGCGTATTATTCGCGCGAGCGTGCGTGAGCACAAAAGGGCTATATTTATATGCGGCCGCATGAATATAAAACAACACCGGGCTGTATAAATAATGAATAACATTGATTATTCGTGCGTCGGGAAAGTCGCGGTTGGTCTGGGAACAATTGAGAGTTATTTATTGATAGTTTAATTAATTTCATTGATAGTGCGATTTATTTTTAGATGTCGTCGTTGTCACTGTTTTAATTATTTTTTCTCTTCTGTACCATTTTTTTCGGTGAATAAATTATGACTGTCAGTCGTTAATGTACGCAATTATTTTGTAGTCATTTTTTAATTTTCTTTTTTTTTCAACATGTTTTCTGTAATTGAATGAAACAACGATTAATAGTTGTCACTCAACACTTCCCAGGACTTCCGCATTTCTTCCGACTGCATGAAGCAATAAAGGCGCGCAATTTCCGGCCTCAAAGGTGACGGAATAAAAAGCGCGTTAAACCCCAAGCGGGAAGTGCGACGTACGTCACGTTTATTTTCACGCGTGCACTGAGGGACGCGTGAAAAAATGATGCGCCCCGCGCGCTCCATTCTTTCGCCACTTTTGTGAAAGACGACCCGGCGAACCCGGTGAATATTTTCATTTTTACCCAGCGAGAGAGGCTTCTTCCATTCTCCGACTATTCTTCCGTCTCTCCGCGTTCCTTTACAAATTCATGCGCGCTGTGCGTTCCACCTGGCAGTGCGGCAGCTCTCCTGCCGCGCGCACTGCACACTTTCCGGGACAACCCTTTATACTATACACTTCTTGTGTACTCACGTTGCCCGCGCAGAGTGCGACATTTATTCGTTCGGTTATGTGTGCGCATACAGCCCTATTACCCCCGTAGCGTGCGGCGTACGTAAACCGGGGCATACTGCAAACTACGTTTAATAATTTATCGAGCATCCGGTGGGGAGAGGAAGGGGGGGAGGTTGCCATTCAGCTCTTCTTCTCGGCATTCCTCATACTTTTCTCTCTATATTATAAAAATATCTCGTCGCTGCCGCCGCTGTGAAGGATATATAGGGAATTCCATGTCAAAAGGGCTCCCAGCCTGGATTTCTTCTTAGTCCCTGATTAAATCAGTCAGTGTTTAGGTAGGGTTAAGTTAAGTATAGTTAGGTTAGGTAGGGGCAAGTTAAGTAGAACTAGGTTAGGTGCGATGAAATATTTTTTATATTAGAGATTTATAGACTGGGGCGACGGGGGGTGGTGAAGTACCCCCCAGGGTTGGCACGCGAAGCGCGCAGGGGTCGAAGCCCCTTAGTTCCCTATATAAAGAAAAAAAAACGAACGGGGAAAAAATGCGAACACGTCTTTCTTCAATTTTTTTTCTTGCCCCTTTTTCCTATACACAACTTCGTCTTTCTGGAACTTTTTTTACCAGCAGATTCCACCACTTTGGTTCCTCGCATTTCGTCGTTTATATTTTCATCGTGTCGCGCGTTAGGGGCGGCGGTGGGGTTTTGGAGCGGCGTGCGTAAAATAAAGAAAGTTCGAGGCGGATCCCGAGGATTTGCCAGACGTGTCGCGCTCCCGCACGAACAGCCCGATGACGTGACCCCCGTGTCAGGGGGGAGGGGAGAATGAAAGCTTCGCGGTGGGTTCGGTGGCAGCGCGAATCCATCCCTCCTCGTGTCGTAACCTCGCGCGCCGCAGGGCGACCGCCGAGGAACGCGGAATTGTAATAAGTTTGACGGGGCGTTTCTCACTGACGGCGGGTATGACGAAGAGAACGCGGCGTTTCCACGTCGGCGGGACAGCTCGCTCTGTTTCCGCACAACAAGCTCGCCGCGCGGATCTTCGCGCTTACGAAGTTTCGTATCCGTCGGGTTGGCCAAGTGTTTTCGTTTTTTTTTATTACCAACTTCGTCGGGGACTTTTTAATTTTTTTCCCTCGCGACCGACGAATTTATTTTTTCCAACCTCGCGGCCGGTCAATTTATTTTTTCCAGCCTCGCGACCAGCCAATTTATTTTTTCCAACCTCGCGAACGACGAATTTATTTTTTCCCTCGAAACTTGCGAAATTGTTCTTGAAGCTGTAACACGATTACGATCAATGAGCGAAATTTTACCGTGACGACTTTTGCCACCGGGGTTGTTTTTTCTTGATGAAAGAAAAGCTATGGAGGAGGGAAAATTCGTCGAAAAGGCGGTCGAGTCGTAGATCAATCAGATTCCGGGGATTTCGCGCGCTCGCAGCCCCACGCGAGAATTTACTACCGGCGAGACAAGCGAATCTCCCAAATCTTGATGAAGCTGCGACGCTCGATCCGAGTCACCGCGGCGGAACGAATCATCCTCCGGAGTCCTGTGGTGTATCGCCCGCGCTATCTCCGGGCTTACCGCGTAATTCAACGGATGATGACGCGATATAATTGGTACTAATGGCGAATTCCATGATTGTTCGCAGGATATCGGCGCCGTTTCAGGTCGCGGCTGTCGCTCTCATCTTCGCCGGAACCTTCTCCGCCCTTATTGGCCACTGCTACTCCGATCACAAAACTGTCATCGCCTGCGGACTGTTTCTTCTTGGAGGTGAGTTAAATTGTTTATGAAGCGTTTTACGAATCGAGCTAACGAAACGTAATTTAAATGTTTATTTTGGGTTCGTTGTTCGATTAATGGTTGAAATCAATATTTTGAATTATCTCGCGAATTATTTATATTAATTAAATGACCGAACTTAACGATGTTACAAACACGACAAATCGGGTTAAACTTCTTATATGCCACCGGTTATGGCAATTAACAATTATACTATTTAACTTAAACTTAAACTCTAAATTTAATCAATTTAAATATATTCAAGACATTATTGGTTGGAGGTTGATTGAAGACTGATTGGTAAATTGAGTGAGGGTCAACAGGAAGGCTTAGGTATGTGTAATGTGGGGGGGTAACTGGCGGTCGTCGACATAGTCCCGAAAGTGCTGATTATGGCAGCGCGCTTGGCCGTTGAACTTACTGCGAAGTTGTGAAAGAATGAAGACATATCTTCGCAATAATTCGAATGAGGAATTTGATAATCAGGAGTAAAGGTGAATAGAGGATATTGACCTGGGGTTGGAATGTGGGAATAGCAGAGAGAAAAATCATTAGTATTTCAATAAAACAAATATGGAAAAATGGCCAGTACGTAACAAAGCGTGTTCGAAAAAGACATATTGTTGTTAAGCAAAAAAAAAAAAGTGAAAATCAAATCCGTTTATTTCTTAGATTAGCAAAAGATTTTCCTAACAGAAATAAAATGTTTTGCTGAATTTGCTAATTATTTTGTTAATCGCCCTCAAATGTTTCTTCACTTTTTTGTTGGTTCCGAAATATCATTTTTTACGCACGTTTTGAGATTTTAAAAAATGACAAGTGAGTACGGCAACCTGGATACAAACCAGAAGGTACGAAAGAGAGAGGGACTGGAATATCAGCCCCCGGATACAGTTACTGAAAGTGAAGTCTCGGGCGAGAAATATTGGCTCGCCAGTCACGTACCGAGCCCTCCGCGGACCGTCTTCTCACTTTTGCCCCGCGACGCCAGAATCGCTGTATATCGGCATCACTTTCCACCGCCGGAGCCAACAATGCGATTCGCCGATCTTTCCACCGGGTTTCCGAGCCCTCAAAAAGATCGCGCCGACCACGTACCACGCCGATCAAAATTCCTCCGCGCCTCGCACGCAGCCGCCGCGCGCCCGGCGCACGATTTCATACAAGATTCAGTTCTTCCATATACCTCCCACTGTGAAATTCCAAGCCCCTCTTCACAATGGGGGTTTAATGGAAGCTTCGATGGCAGCGCCGCACGTTCTCGGTTTCGCGTTATATCTCACATAAATCATAAATAATTTATCAATTATTTATGAATTACCATTGTGCACTTGGAAATTTTCGCATCATCGCGTATGCAAATCTTCGGTGGAATATTAATGGTCGTGAGTAACGATAAATCACTGATTATAAAAAAAAATAGATTAAAAAAATGTAATGCGAAGAATATTGAGCTGAAATGAAATAAGCTTCATTACCGACTCTGCCTGCTACAAACTTGATTTCCGTAATATGTTCCTCATGGCATATAAAACAGATATTGCGCAGAAGATGGGTGGGATTAAGAGCATCGTTACTCCCTCCGATAGAATAATTAAGCCATTGGCGATGAGCGATCGATGCAGGCTGGGCGTTGGACCAAAATAAGAGCGACGGAGTAAATGCAATGCGAAGAATATTGAGCGAAAAATGAAGGAAGGTTTAGTGGTAATTTTACCTGGTAGAATTTTGATTCCTGCAATATGATTTTCATGGTGTATAAATTACAGGGTGGAAAGAAATGTTTGGTTTCTGTCACTCGGTTATAGGTGGGACAGAAACACTACACTATGAAAGGGGATCAGCGGTGATAGAGCTGAACAATGGAATTCCCATTTCTGTGATGATTATGCAGGCGAAGGGACGATCCACGATGAAGTCGACTTCCGGCTTGGGGCCACTACCTATTTTGTTTGCGAAATGTAACCCTGCAAAAATAAGCAACGTTTTCTCTTACTCTGCATTAAAGGAAGCACTAGTTTGTGATTTTTTCGCAACAGCAAAAGAAAAATAATAAAAAGCGATCTTATGTTATTCATCAGCATCGGATGCTACGTTTCCTGTTGTCGACAGAAGCAGTCGCGAGAACGCGTTCGGCAATTATGTCGTCTTTACTGCAACATGCAGCCCCGACGATTAAGCTCGTCGGAATTCCTCAACCAAAGCGTAAACACTCTTGTAGCGGTAGAAGTAAAAGTCTGGACGGCTCGGTCAACTCACCGGCAGCTGCGGCGGCTTCGCTTCCCTCCTCGTTCACCTCGATGAAAGCCTTGTGGACGATCTTGCTGACGACGAGCGGAGGCTCGTCAACGATACCGGTGAAGTTCGCGAGGGAGGCGTCGAACATATCAGTAAGACCCAACTGCAATTAATGCGGCATGTTTTGTCGAATATAGAATCTATTTTTCGTAACTTTGTAATTCTTCTGTTTCGTCCGCAAATATTGTTCTACCTTGCCAAGCGGTTCTTTGAGGTTGAGGGTGGACTCGATCTTAAATTTCGGCAGATAAATGTTGACGTCGCGGTAGTCTCCATCGTAATAAATGAGCGAGTGGGCGGTGACTTTGTCGAGGTTCTTCTTCAACTCGGCGAGACCAGTGATTTCGTTGGGAAGAATGACGTACATGCTTATCGCGTCTCTCATGTCCGCGCTCTTAAATAAGCGAATTACGAGTTTCATAACTCATGTCGACGATTCGTGATTATTTTTTGAAGACGTTCGTTACGCAACGTCTCGTATGCGTTTCAAGTATCGAGCAAATTTTTTTTTTTTTTCGTCTACCTTGTAAGGAAGTTCGACGAACTTGGCATTAACGTCCGGGAGTTCGCCGTAACGGAACGAACCATTTTGGTACATGGTCGGGACGTCCTTGACCGTGGTAGCATCTATGTGGAATGGGCATGGCTTGGTGAGCGCGGCGTCGAATTTCGAGTTCCAGTTGCCCTTGAAGTAGACGGCGTTTACGAGCACGAGAGAGGTGTTCGAGTTGAAGTCGCCTGCGTTAAATAAATATAAGTAAATATGAAATAGTATATTGTGCAAGAAGTGTGATTGTGGCAATTGCGGCGAGTGTGAGGTTTCACACGAGTCGCAATTGCCAACTTTCGACCCTTCTTGCACAATATACTATTCGAAAATTAGAACAGTGATCATATAAAAAAGTAAATAAATCAAATATAAACAAATATGATAAATAAATAAATAAAGCATAAAAAATATCCTCTCTTAGAAAGGACATGACACAGCGAAGTCGAAATACTGAAGCGGCTTTTCAAGATTTCTGATTGGTCGGTGGCGGCTTCGATATAAATCAATCCGGACTGTCATGGCCGCTGCAGTCACGCGCGCGATTTGAATGGCTGTATTGGCCACAAGAAAGGATAAATGAAAAGCGAAGAGTGCGAGTGAAGCCAGCACGTCGTTGTTGGCAGTAAAATAGGAAGGAAACAAAGTAAACCCGAGAGATTAGATATAACCGACGCGTACCTGCATGGACGAGATCCTTGATGAGGTTGTTGGTTTTAGCCTCGGCCCAATCGTTGATGGTCTTGCTGGCTTCGACGTTCTTACCGAAGTTCACGATCTGAGCTTTCGAGCTGAAGGCCGTCTCGGTGATGTTCATGAACTCGGTTTTGGGCGTAAAGCCCTCGGCGAGGAAGATCTTGTTCGCCAGGCGCAACTCGACTTGCTTGAAGTTCTACAAATCGGAAGGCCCGAGGCAAAAAACTCTTTAGCATTCCGTTCGTCGCGTTTGTCAATTGTTTTCCTCGCGGACTCACGTCGAAGCTCTCGATGAGTTGCCGCATTCCGATCTTCGTGAGGGTGTCATTGCTGTTGAGCGCAAGAGCCGTTCGCAGTTGCGTCGCGGTGTTGCCCCTCGCGCCGAAAGCCGCCGTCGACAGGACCATCGAAGCGCTGACTGGCGAGCAAATTACATTCTTGCCGGACTCTTGTTCAGCGATAACCTACGAATAAAGTAAAACGTGGAGCGTTTAGAATCGTGAATTAGGTTTTCCTCTATTTTTGGATCAGCTGATTCGGCGGCTGAGTTACCTTGAAGAATTGCGTGGAAAAAGCGTCGATGCTGGTCGTGACTGCACTCCGAGCCTTGTAGTTCGTCCGGATCGACAGAACTGCCACGGAACTTGCCACGTGCCACGTGACGACACCAAGTAACAAAACTACAACAAATTAAAAGACGTCAATTCGTGAATTCAGATGCATTTTGAGCCCATTTGTATATTTCTTATTCGCAATGGAATTTTTTTGTCCCTCGACTGTCTTATTTTTCGTCCGGATTCCGGACATGAAGCCACAGCCTAAATAAAAACACGTTACAGTGGATTTTCTTTGTCGAGCGTCACCTGTTCGCTGGGCGCTCGCAGGTTTCTACATACTGGGTTGTGACCCCTTTTTCACTTTTTACTCGTCTTTTTTTACTCGTCAGACCCAAGATCTGACGAGTAAAAAGTTACAAAAAGCAAACAAAAATCGATAATTTAAAACGCGCTCAGTGAGCCGACGATTGAAACGCGTTAACGTCTTTGTTATATATTTTATTGCTACTTACGCATGCGCATATTGAGGATGTCGAGGATAATTTACTTCGTGGAAATAAAAACTTTCCGGGGGTGTCAATCACACTCGTCGAAGAATCGCGGTAGACATGCTCTCGGCATGGAAGTGCGAGGCTTTTTGAATAGTGCGTTTAATCGCATCCCTCCATCGCGGTCACAGCGACTTGCCGGCGAGGTGGGGATATCGCGGAAGAAAAAGTCGTGTTGACACTAAACATCGAAACATCACCGCTCACCGATCCGTATCGCGTCAACCTCCTATATATGAAAGTTACACACATTTTTCCCTCGCTGTGTTTATCGTTCCATCAAATTAGTATGCATATTCTTTAGTTCAAGAATCTATAGTCGCGTTTTCGATCTAGTCTATGTCTGCACACGACATGTGCGGATATTCGTCACGGTGCGACGTGGTTCCTCTTTATTGGCTGTGAACTCCTGTCGAAGTCACGGTTATTAGCCTCAAATCGGTAGTACATGCGAATATCTCGACAACACGAAAAAACGTGCGAGTCGCAGACTTAATTTATCTTTATGACTCGCTGAAGAACCGGCACATACAGATTATCGAACCAATTGGCGATGCCGTTTCCTTCTCGAATATGTATTTTTTTGCACGATACAAAAAATTACACTTCGGTAGAAAATAAAAACAAAAATGGTAAGCCAAGTGTTAAAACAGTAGCCATACCCTTAAAAAAAAATCACGACAAAAAATGTCCTTAAAAAATAATTAAACAAAGGCAATATATTAGCCAAGTAAAATGTATCATCAGTAGGTCATCAGTGGATGATTCGGTATAAAAAACTTGGCATGAGGATTATTCAGCAAAAAAATAGAATGAGATTTATTAGTAATTCCGCCTGATGGCGCAATTTTGATTTCTGCAATATGTTTCTCATCGCGTATAAACTATATTGCCACGAAGATAGGCAGGATTAAGAGCGCCGTTACTCTCGCCGATAGAATAATTAAACCATTGGCGATGAGCGATCGATGCAGGTTGGGCTTACAGCAGTGAAATCGTTCGGGGCCGAATGAAGCGCGCGAGTCCCAGGAAGGCGCACAGATAGGAAGCGTGGAAAGCGTAATTCGTAATGGGTGAAGCGTCGGGAGGGAAATAGCGAGGAGAAGAGCGCGCAGTAGCGACTTGCCTGGGGCTCGTTATTACACTCCGGTGAATTCAATTAGATAAATTCGCCGTGGGAATTCGATACTGATTATCGCATCTAGTGTTCGTTTTTTCCCTTCCGTCTATTTTTATCCACTTTCTTAACGAGCACGCGTCTTCCGCTCGCTGCCCAATTTGCATAATTGCGAATTAAATGTGATAAAAAATATAAGGAAAAATGATATCGAAACGTGGATTGAGAATTATCTATTTTGCGAAACGGCGGAGAGAAATAAACCGATGAAAAAATGAGACGTACGTACGTTCGGTCGTCAAATTAGCAAGCTGGAATTAAATTTAGAAAACGGCGGACTAAAAATGATTTCGTGAAACGCATTATTCTTACGCAATATTTTTTTCAAAGATTAAGATTCTTTTAACCTTTGGAAAAAAAATTGTATTTTTTCAAAAATTCAAAATTTTGATTTTTTTCTTTTTCACAGATTAAAAGAATTGGTATTGCGAAACCGTGAGGAAAACAACGGAAAAGTTTTAAAAAATTTTAATCATCATTCTGTTACGTCCGAACGTACTCTGAATACATTCTATTGGAACACGTAACTGTGGTCTCTCTTATGAAGTCAAGGCGTTGGCCCTTTACATTCGGGGACGGAGACCGCGCCGTGGAACCACCGATGAGACGTTGAAGATGTGGAGTCGGGAGACGAATGAGGTGTCGAACAGACTTTTACCAGGCAGGAATAAAATTGAAGTCCGATGATTTTTACTCACAAGTTCTTCGAGAATATATTTCCTTACGAAATTATTTTAGAGTCAGGTTTACAATCGTTGTTTTACAGATTTAAGACGGGAGCCTTGCTCGCTCCCGGTAACGAAGTTACATTGTTGGTCGATGTAGTGCTCGCAGTTTGGCGGTCGTAGAATAACTGAATTTAGTAGATGATGAGCTGTGCTTTTATACTGATTTTTCTAGCTTGAAATAGGAAAAATGCCATAGTGGGGTGTAGCTATTTAGAGTTTTGCCGCCTAGCACTCGGCGTTCCAAGAAAGGGGTTAGCGCTCGCGAGCGGTGACCCTTGTTTATGTTACGCGCGGCAGTGAAGGGACCGCGGTGTGACTGACTGACATGGATATCGAGGCGAGCTGACAGCTGCTTCGGTGAGCTCCAGATGTGAGCACCCGGTGTCTTCTCTATCGTTAATAATTTTTGTTAATAGTTAATTGTTAAGATAACGCGAGTTACGTGAGACGTAACAATTCATTGCCATTTAAGGAACAATGAGTGTTCCTTTAATTTTTGATAAAACTTTGACGGTTCGGTAAAAAATAACGGGTCAGCAGATCAATTTTTAAATCTGGGGCCGTTCAACATGTATTGAAGTAAAAAAATTCCTAGAAACATGAGTCATTATCGCAATATCTGCCAAGTTAACTTGGATTTTCCAAAACGGGAAAAAAGTTCCTTTTTTTTGTTCTTCTTCAAACCAATATTAAGGTTAAAAAAAAATCTCTAAAGTACCAGAAGGTACTTTTAGAGCATTTCTTCCAGTTTACAAAACCCACCTTTAGCTCACTGTGCGATAATTAGTTCCTGAGATATTGACCATCTACGAAAAAAGTTCCTCTTTTCTTTAAATGCCAATATCCCAGCGACAAATGGTCGTACATAGATCCACAACCCACCATTTTTAAACTAAATAACCAGGTTAAAGGACGCCAGTATTCATAAAGCCACAAAAAAATTTTTTGTGCCCGTGGACGATTTTGAAAAGGACAAACATTTTGGAAAATTCTTTATCCCACTTTTCCTTACATTCATGTCGAGCGTGTTGCTTAAAAAAAAATTACTGAAAAGATTTTCAAGCTAGAGATATCAAGCTTTAAAACGCATTTTGTTTTATTACGTTCCGACCATTTTTTACAAAATTACAGCGCTTCAAAAATCAATGAAAAAAGGTAAAATTCATCTGTTCCCTTAATTCTTTTAATGAGTGTAGTATAAGAAACGTTGGTTTAATCGCCAAACGAGAATTTGATTTACCGGCTAAAGTAAAAATCTGAAAAATTCTGCCCAAGGTCTCAGAAAAAACAATCTTTTTTTTATCCCACAATTTTGTAAAAGTTGAAACAGCCGTCGTTACTTTTTTCGTCGCTTCATCCGCAGAAGTTAAAAAAACCTCAACTCACTCTTTATCTTCGAAAGATCTACCTGCGATTAAATTCCAAAAATTATGGCAACGTTCAGAAATACCGTCACCGAAGTTCGAAGCTTTTATCGGACGAAGCCGCGTTAATTCACACACACATATAAAACATAACACATATATCCATCCCCCCACACACAGTGTGCAGGGGCTACGAAGCTCTCGAGAATTGGCAGCGAGTGAGAAAGCGACTTTCGCCCTCGCGTGCCCGTAGGATGTACTGTTCGCGCGTCGGGCCAGTTAGCGGTGGGTGAAGTTCCACGAGGGGGTTGCATAACTGCCGCGACTACTGCGTTGGTGAGAAGTGCCGGGCGAGAGGTGAAAGCGAGAAAGAGTGAGAAAGACAGAGAGAGAGAGAGTGAGTGAGAAGAGTGAAAGCGAGAGAAGGGTGGGGGGGGGGGGGGAGGGAGCACTGCGAACAAATGAGGGAAATTATCCGCAGCTCTGAAGTAATAACGTTTAACCAACGCCGGTGGTGTCAGGGGTAGGTGGTGGGAGGAAGGGAGGCTGAAGGAGGAAGAGAGGAAGGAGGAGAAGGAAGAAGCAGGAAGGGCAGAGGGAAGGAGGAAAATGAGGAAGAGAGAAGGGGGTTTCTGGTGCCAGGACAGGTGAAGCAAAAGCACAGTGGCAAAAGGGGGTTAGGGGTGGAGATGAGGAGATGGCGCGAAAGCGTTCCAGGCTTTTCCAGCGAGCACACAGACAGCGAGAGCGAGGCAAGCCGAGCAGCAGCAGCAGCAGCGGCGCGGCAGAATTATAAATTGTTGAGGCATAGTTGTAATTGTTTCGGAGCCGGCTAAACGCGGGAGGGAAAGCGCGAGCTTTTCCAGGAACCTCGAGGAGCGAGAGAGCGAGCGAGTTGGAGGGACGAGATAAGCAAAGGGACCCGGCCACACTGTACATCCCTCTTCTTGCGTACAATCTCTCCACTGCCGAGCTCCTCCGTTTCTCGGTCTGCACGCAACACCCCCCGACCACTTGGGCCACGGTAGTTCGTTCGTTTGCCGAGTTGTCGAGTTTGCTGGGGGTTGGAGCTTCTTCGAACCCTCCGGGGAGGACCGGGAGCCCCGGTTGTGCCTCGTGTGCCCGGATCCTTTGTGCGACGCAGCTTCCAGTTGCCCCGGTGTCTCGCCAGAAGTGGCGGACACGCCCGGACAAAGGAGCCGTGCCGAAAGCGCGGGTTTCGGACGCCGCGCTGACCCCTCGGGCCGCCGGGCTGGGTGACTTGGGATTTTCGCGCGCAATTGTCCTTTGAATCGGGCTTGAGGGTCTTGGGGACGAGATGATTAACGAGAAAGTTTGGTTGAGTTGGACTAATTGACAGCTCGGATTGCGGTTGTTGTCATCTTGTCATCGTAGGGATAATTAGCAAACACGAAAATCGTGTTTTAAATGGCAATAAAACACACACTATGTGGGAAAATAAAGTTTGTTTGACAAAAAACAAAGCACGTTTGATAACATTTAAACAAAAAATTACTCTTCATTCCGTGACTTTAATGAAGAGTAATTATTTGTTTTAATGTCATCAAACGTGCTTCAAAAAATTATCGAATACATCGTATTAGTCACACTGTTAAAAATATACGGTGTCAAACGGTGTAGACTTTTTCCTAGTGTTACTTATTATAGTGTTAATATAGTAACACTTTTTACAGTGTATAATTAACACGAGCCGTTTCGTAAAATTGATTCCTGTGTTAAATGATGAAATATTGTAACACTTTTTGCCTAAGGTAGTATGAGCGCTATACCTAATGTCGCATAAGTTCGAGCGAGAATGGGACACAATTACAAACAGTTCTCAATGAGATAAAAACCTGAAAAAAATCAAGCATATAGAAGGTGCTGAAAAGATTATTTTGGCATAATAATAATTGAAAAATGTTATTAACGAATTACTGAAATAAAGAATAATTCAACAAATTACCCAGCAACCTATTTTTTTTTGTTATGAAAATGGTTTGTTTATTTTTCTGAATACGTATGAATTTTTTTCAAAATTTTATGTGATGTTTGAAAATAGCGTTTTTTTCATGTTAAAATAAAAAATCACAGAAAATTCTAAAAAAATTCATACGTATTCAGAAGAATAAACAAATCATTTCATAATAAAAAATTAGGTTACCGGGTAATTTGTTTATTTCAGTATTTTATTTTTTTATTTTTCTGTGTTCCAACGTATACCCTTGCGGGTTTTTACGTAACCCATCCCTTTCAACCCGTCCCTATCACTCTCTACCCGCACTTCGCTAAGCTACCTAACTTTCAATGCGTCCGCAGCCGACTTAGCTACACTGTACCGCATTTGCCGAGGGCACGGGGAAAATGCGGAAAACCCGTGCCGGTACAGACGGCATTATATATTTCCGATTCTCTGGTGTATACACGAAAGAAACACAATGTTACTTAAGTGCAGACACCAGAGTCTCCGAAAAAATGCCTCCCGCTCACTGTTTGATGCGCCAGTCGATGCACGGCTAAGCGGTCACCCAACCAAGTTATGGCCGCAAACAATGCTGCTTAACTCGTGGGACCGCCGAAGCCGCACACCGACCGCACACCTATCAGTATCGGTTAGTTTATTTCAGTAATTTGTTAATAACATTTTTCAATTATTATTTTGTAAAATAATGTTTTCATCACCTTCCATATACTTGATTTTTTCAGATTTTTAACTTGAGCCCAGTATTGATATCAGTTATAGAGAACTGCTTGTAATTCTGTCTCATTCTCGCTCGAACTTATATGACGTCAACTTAGGTGCTTATACTACCTTAACATCGTTTCTTATTGCCGTGATTCGTCCGGACCTATATGGACACTGTCTTGGTGTAGTTTTTAACACCACATTTTTAACAGTGCGAAGCAAATATTTATATCAGCTGCGCAAACGGAAAAGTCGATAGCGTCGCAAAAAAAAATTCGTAAAAGAAAAAGCCTGGCAAAAACCCAACAACGCAGAGGTCAATAAATACGAAACACTGGGATTGCAGAAACAATGGGCACCAACTTCAAGGCTGCATTTTGCCAAGCACGTCCGTCGAGGCGATTGACGTTCGAAACGTGTAATTACGGATTTTCCACCCTTGTCGATCAACAACGTGCGAAGTGAGGAAGAAAAAAACAAAAAAAAAAAAACGGCGCGACGATGGGCGAAAGTAGTGGCGGTGGTTCGGAGGGATGTAGCAGGTGCATCGAGCGCGATCGGGAACAGGCGTGGCGTGTAAGGCGAGCAATTAGCGAGGATGATGTTGTGACTCTCTCTCGCTTCCGCCGGATCCCAGTGGCCGCGCTCGGTGTCTCTCCGATGCTGGTGGCGCATGCTGCTCGCCGAGCCAAAAATCGATCGGCTCCTAGACAAGATGGTCCCGGCAATAACCCGCTCTCGCTGCAACCCGTAACGTCCCCGTTTACCCGATGGGACAGAGAGTTAAGTGGTCCGAGATCGGAGGTCCGAGGGATTCGCCGGCCGAGGCGCGGACCAACCTCCGTTACTCGGCTGCAGCTCGCGCGGCTTATCCTCTTCCACCATCGGGAAATGCTTAGTCAGTCGACACGACGAATTATAGGTATAGCTCCTCCGCGCGGGGTACCCGCCCGGTACGACCCAACCCCCAATGTGAAATTACGACTTTGTACCTTTTTTCGGGGGGATCAAGTGAAAAACTGCGGTAAAAGATTGATATTCGTGAATTGGAACAGGTTCTTAAAAAAAAAAAAAAAAAATACAAATAATAATGTATAACCAATGATTAAAGAATTAGGAGAAATTGATAATACAAGTGGGATCGGAAGACTGAAGGAAATCGAGCTTCAAAAATAAAATTTCTAAGAGGAACAAGAAAATGAATAGTCGAATTTGTATTAGAAATTTCTAATAGAAATTCTAATATTTCTACTAGAATTTCTGGGGAAATTTTTGTCAGGGGACAACAGGGTTTTAATGCAATAAATAATAATATAAGCAATAAATAATATAACCAACAAGCTACGTACATGGTGAAAACTAATTCCTATTTCGCATTCATTTCTCTCAATGCAGACTTTAAAAAATATATACTGCCCAAAAAATAATTAAACAAAAAAAAATCATTTTTGGAACCCGAAAACAGCAAAAAAATACAGACTTCGAAGTTCATAAACCTAATATCATATTTAAACGACTCACCCAAATCGTTTACGTACCTCGTCTCGACTAAACTCTGCCTCTACACAGGTTGATTGTTTCGTTTAGGTTTATCGTCGCCGAGGCGACAGCGAGCTCGAATGTATCGTTCAGGGTTAATAGTCGTACGCATGCACGAACATTAGATCGGCACATTCGGTGGAAGTCTCTGTAGGTGTACGAATGTCAGGGGGTGGAAATAGACGTCGTATATACGTTGGGACCCGTAGTTAATGTAGCATGAAGCACATTACCGGGAGTGCTTGCCAACCAGCAGCTCGGCGCTCCTCACGCTGGGGCAGGGGGAGGAGGAGGGAGGAGGAGGGGGAGGGGTTGATGGCAGTTGAAAAAGCATTGAAGTAGGCGGAACAGAGACGAGAGTCAAGTCCTCACGTACACGCGAGAGGGCGGCTCTCGTTGTCGGCTGTTTCATCGCTGTTGAGCCACTCAAAGAAAATTCGTAATGACTCTCGTCGAGGACAGAGAGTTATAACCGTCCGGAGAACAAGCGAAGAATCGTCCTTCCAGACATTTGGCTTTCTCTCACAGCCGTCGCCCCTTTTTTTCTTTTTTTTTTCCTTTTCCTTTTTTTTGCTCTTTCCTCGACCCTCGAAATCCGGAAAATTAATCAACGAGAGCTTCATGTCCGCCGGGGTTGAAGCGAGTAAAAGTACAGTAGTATCCACTCTAATGGCTGCTAATCTCGTCCTGGGTAGCGCTTTTCCCCGGCACCGGGAGCGAGTGCCTCCTCCCGACGTCTTCGAGATTTTCTCTCTCACGCCGAATTGGACCAAATCGCCCGTACCTGGGGGGGGGGGGGGGGGGGGGGGGGGACTCCGGGACGAGACGGGAAAAGGGCGCAAATGGTTCGGCAAAAGAAATCGTCCAATTGGGCATTAAGTCGCGATGGGGGCAGGATATGTGGGGAGGAAGGAGCGGAATGCAAACGGCAGTGGAAATGGGCGGCTTTTGTCAGACATTGACTTTTCACTTCCTTTCCACAGGAGCGACGGAGGGACATGATTGTTTAATGCAGTGACAACTAATACTTTTTGGTAGCCTAGCAAAAGTATTTAAATAAATGCATTTAAATAAATACTTTTGCTATAAAAATGATTGTAATAAAGTATATTCAAAAGTATTTTAATAAATACTATACCTAGAAAAATTATTTTTGCCTGTTAGTCAACCAAGTACGCCAGCAAAAAAATTGTCAACGTCGAAAAAAAAAATATCAGCCCAGGAAACAAAAATGTTGACAAATGATTTGTTGTCCCAACGAAACCTTTTTCTCCTGGAAGGTTTCATATTTCGTTTCTCGTGACTTTCGTTTATTTTGAGCGGCATCCTTTTTTCATCACAAGTTGACAAAACATAAGAATCCACGTTTCCCAATCTCGTTGACATTTATTTCAATTTACCTTTACTCTCTCGATTTCATTATTTCTTCACACCCGACGATCCCACCCGATCCGGCACCATCGACCCACATAGCACGAGACGCGCAGCAGCCGCTGCAGCTTTTCCACGACACACTCAACACCTGCGATCCACTTTGCCAAATAAAAAGGCTCTGTGTGTGCATGCGGCGTCGTGCCTGATGAATAAAGCCACCCTACGGGCGTTTTACGATCGTGTGCGCCGCGTAGTTTACAAACGCCGAGGTAACGAGAGGTCGATCGGAAAGTCGCTGAAGTGTTGAAAACGAGGCTGAAGAGGGCGAGAGAGAGATAAAAAAAACCGAGGTAAACAGTATTTTTATTGTCGTTTCGGTTGTAGCCTCGGCACATTCACCGTGGTCCCCTCCGTCAGTCGCGTTTCGAGCGAAGCTTTTTGAAGCTCTTCGTATAGGACGACACATTATTTCACGCCTTTTCTGGAATCCCTTCCTTGCACCCCCCCCCCCCTTTGCCACCCCCGTTTGTAGGTACTTTCTCGCCGATTTCGAGCTCCTCCTGGATATCCCAGAGCGCAGTGTGGAGTCCTCTTTCGCTCCACTGCGCATTCCTTTTAGCGATTTCATCCCCTCGACCGCGACGAGCCAGCAGCTCGCGAGCGACCTGCTCCTCTTTCTCATTTTCTCATTCCCCCCATTTCTAACCCCCTCCCCGACCCCCGTCGCGTTCTTCTTCTTCTACTTCTTCTTACTTCTTCTTCTTCTTCTTCTTATTTTCCGTTCGGCTCGCTTTCGTTTCCCGTTGCCGAATCAACTGAGGATTTCGCATTCCCCCCCCCCCTCCTCCCTCCTCTTCCGCCCCCCATCTCGCGTGCCCGTCTCTTTCTTACCCAACCTCGACACAGTCTTTATACTCTCGACCCGCTTCGAGCATCCTCAAAACTCTTCCATCGACCCTCTCAGGGAGCGCACCGCCCGCTTGTCGGAATCCCGCGCGCTGTACCTCGCGAAAGCTCCCGTCGTCCGGCGCGAACCTCTCGAGAGACGAAAAATCTCGAAGACACTGAGTAATGTTTTATTAAGAATTCTCTGTAAATACCGCCGGGAGCGGTGCAACGAAGGACTTGAGAAATTATTAAATGACAGCCATACATTTTTGTTGCGCGTGACTATTTTTTTAAGGATTTCGGGAACTTATTAAATGATAGTCATACATTTTTAGACCGCGTGACTATTTTTTTCAGGAGTTCGAGAAATTATAAAATGGCATTCACACATTTTTAGTTCGCGTGATTAATGTTTTTTACAGTAGTCATAATAAAAAAAAAAAAAAAAAAATTCTAACGAAAAATTAAAAAAATTTTAAGTTGAAAAATAATAAAAAAATAATAATAAACTGATATGGTGACTGTGATATAAAATTTCTGAATCACCTCCCAAATAAAAAGGAGCCCAAAAACGCATTTTCAACTTTGTCGTTGCAACAGCGACCGATGCAACTCAACCTGCGACCCAAAGATTAACGACACCCCGCGATTATACGACTTTCCCTCACGCGTCTTACCCATTTCCATTATACCAAACCGCCCTCCTCCCCCCAACCCTCACCCCTCACTCGTGGAGCACCGGTTTCCGCGGTTATGACGCCACCGAATATCAAAAGAACGTTCAATTATGCAAAAGTGCTCGAAAAACTTTGTGCTGGATGCTGAAAGCTCGGAGCTTTCAGGGCATCCAGGACGAGCGACAGGGACAGCGAGTCGACTGGATGCTTTCGTCGTTGTCGTCATCCGACCGATCTGCCCTCTGGCCCAGACCCCCCCCCCCCCCCCTCCTCCGCACGTCGTCGTCGTCCAACTTTAAATTAATATTCGACGCCAAACATTGTAAATCAACAGCTGCGCCGAGTCCCTCGAGAGCTTTTTCATTCTCCCTGGCGGCTAACCGCTACTTCTTCATCTCCTTCTACTTCTTCTCCTCTCTTCACGACTCTCCACCTTCCGTTCCCTTCCCCCCTCTCCGCCACCACCTCCTCCTCCTCCTCCTCCTCCTCCCGCTCCCCAACTTCTTGCCCCGGCTTGCGGAATATAGTTGAAAAGAGAGGGGACGAGGTCGGTACCCGCGTAAACGTCACGCTCGGCAAGTTCGGGTTACGCGAGGCGGAAAGTCGGAAGCGCACAGCGTTGCTCTCCCCCCTCCTCCTCCCTTCCGCTTCTGGCCCTCCCCTCCTCTCTCCTCCTCCTCCCGAGTACTCTGACCCTGTGTGCACTGCAACATAGAGTGAAGCGGAAAGCCGAGTGGAGCGCCGCGCGCGCACAGCCGAGCGCAGAGAGCGTGGCCAGGGTTGGCGGCCGCATTAGCGGAATTTTGGCGCCGTGAAACCCGGCGCTTCCCCTGCCGAACGAGCTTTCTATGCTAAACAGCGAGCTTTTTTATCAGAGCATTTTTTTTTCCCTCCCCGCCCCGATGCGAAACCACCGCCGACACTGCCGGCGGGGGGACGCGACGAGAGGCGAGAGGCCGCGGGGTCTGATCGATGCGCCGACGCTTTTTCGCACGAATTTGCCTCGAGCTTTATTAAATCGCACCGCAGGCGGCCGGCGGGGGGGCCCAGAGAGCTTTTCTATGGTTCCGACGCGCGCGATTCTCCGCTTTTGGCATGCGCTATAGTCTTTCCACTGTTCGTTCTCACATTTATCCTGTGTGTCCTGCATAGAAACACTCATATATAGACGTATAAATATATAGATATACGGATACATAATACATATCGTTGTATACATATATATACGTTCCTATATCACAGTCTGGGCAGCGAGCTTTTTCATTTTGTCGACTCTATAGCGCCATTGTGCGCAGATATAGATATAAAGAGCTCTCCCCGTGCTTTCCGCCTTTCTTCTCTCTTTTCCTATTTTTTTTCCTTCACTTTTTTTTGCCGTTTAGCGACGGCGGAAAAAAGTCGAGTTCCCGTACGTGCTGGATCTTCATCCGGCGGGTTTTCCCGACGTTGACCTTTCGAAGGCGCGTGCGAGTTTGCACAAGCGCGGATCCTTTGGGGAGGGGTGGGGGAGGGGGATCAACGACTCGCCCCGAAACTCTCGGAGCTCTTATGCGTATAGAAATAGCCTATATATCGCGCGATAACGAGATGGAATTAAGCGAAGGAGGGAAAAATTTGGGATTACGGTGTTGAGCGACGGGGGAGCTTTTTGTGGATCAGGACCGAGCGTATGAAAGTACAGCTCATTAATGCACCTGATATATTATATATTTCTCTATATTATAAAAATATTTCGCAGCTGCCGCTGTGTACGATAATCGACGGAGGGGGATCAAGAGTAGGTTTATGTTATGTATAGGGTTAAGTTAGGTAGTCTGATTTAGGTAGAGTTAAGTTAAGTACGTCTGATGTAGGCAGAGTTAAGTTAGATACGTCTGATTTAGGTATGGTTAAGTTAGATACATCTGAATTAGGCAGGGTTAAGTTAGATACATCTGAATTAGGCAGGGTTAAGTTAAATACGTCTGAGTTAGGTAGGCCCATGTGCGAATCTCAAACGGGTTAGGTGCTGGCGCACGGTTAAATTAGGTACAGTTAAGTTAGGTATGGTTAAGTTAGGTACGTCTAACTTAGGTAAGTCTAAATTAGGTAAGGTTACGTTAGGTACGTCTGAATTAGGTAGGGTTATGTTGGAAGTAGGGTTAAATTAGGTACGCCCAAGTTAGGTAGGGTTAAGTTTGGTACGTCTAAGTTAGGTAGGATTAAGTTGGGTACGTCTCAGTTAGGTAGGGTTATGTTAGATACGTCTCAGTTAAGTAGGGTTAAGATTGATATTTCTAACTTAAATAGATGCAAGTTAGATACGTCTACGTAAAATGGATGTAAGTTAGATACGCTTAAGTTAAATAAATGTAAGTTAGATACGTACAAATTAGGTACGTTTGACTTAGGTACTTTTAAGCTATGCGTAGATTGAGTAGATTTGCGTTCACTTCGTTACTATGACTATGGCGGCGGCGAAATATTTTTACAATATGTAATGAATACCGGGAGGTTGGCGTGCGAAGCCACAGGGATGAGCAGCGGGGGGAGGGGGGGGGGGCACCGTTAGTATACACATAGATGTATATGTATAACTATGCAGAGAGGCACGTGTTGCGCTGGTTTAGCGGATGCCGGGACAGAAAGGCACAGGACGAGGTTTCGCGTGTAATAACGCGAAGGGACGGGGACGCCGGGAGCTTTTCACCCAACAGCTTCATTATCCGCTCGTCTCGTCGCGACGCAAAGAGGACGACGGGAGGCTCCTATTCACTTCCAGCCACTCATCGAGCTCCTTCTCCCGCAGGTATATACGATGCTCGACTCGTGAACGAGATTCTCAAACTTTTGCTCCCTTACCAAACCCCCCTCTCTCCCACCCCCCTGACCCCTCTTCGTTCTCGTTAGTTCGCTCATGTGCCTTCTCGTTACTCCCCCCCTCCTCTCACGTTTAATATATCGCTCCTGCAACCCATTCAACTTTGCTCGCGAAATGTATTTCAAAAGTTTCTCATCTCCTTCCACGTAACGCGGGATATAGATACAAATATTTGAAGACGCGTTCGTAAATTGCCAAATTGAGACGCACGACGGATTTTTCGGGGGGCTTTTCCGCTTTCGCGCGGTGGAAACTTTCGGGACGAGTCTTCTTGTGACTCGTTCGTGATAGGTGGAGAAGTGTAGGCATATTATTTTCTTCGCTTTTCATCCTCCAAGACATACGTCGCAGATAGAAATATTTCGCGGCGATATATCGTTGTTAAATGGTGGAATTGTTAAATTGAGATGTACAACGGTTTTTGGGTTTTTTTTTCTCGCCAAGGGCGAACTTTCGAGTCAATTCTTGCGCCGTGATGTACGAGGCAGGACGGGAGAAGTTCTTACTGATATTTTTTTTCCACCTCGAATTCTCTCGTACTTTGGACGGGGAGGACGATCGTTCACGTCTGGTGACTCCGCGAGCCGACGCTCCGGTCCCCTCCTCGCGGTGCTGAGCTCCCTTCGCACTCTTCTAAATCACGGTATCTCGCTGTGCCGCGGTCACCGAACGCCGAACTACATTCATCATATCCCAGCCGCGTGCGTGTTCTATATGTTTAACTCCGATCCTCCCTCCACCTCCCCACCGCTCCTGATCATCCCGGCAAAGCTGAGAGAGAGTTTTCGCAGTCGTTTAAGCCGAGGCAGCGGCGGCACTGGGCTCTGGGTCAACCGGAAAACACGTGTCCCACATCTTATCGGCGCCGATATCTCATCTCTTCACCCCGCCTCGGGGGTTGGTTTATCGATCCTGTCGATGTTCACCGTTTCGTCGCTCACACCCCACGAATTTTTTCCCCAGCGAATTCTCGAAATATTTCACGTATTTCGTCCTCTTGCATTAATCACTTTTAGTTAATACGGTGTTGCGTTTGCGTGGTCAGAAAAAATGCAGCTTTCCCTCGTTGATGTTATGAGAACTGGTATTTACTTTTTGAGCTGTGCAAACTCTGAGAGAAACATCGGCGTAAAATTCTCATTCCGTATTACGAAACATCCAATCCTCGTGGTGAACTGTTTTTTTTTTCTTCAGAATAAAATAAATGCGTCTACCACGTTTTTTCAAGTTAACGCGACGAGCGTGGGTCACGTTGTCGTGAAAAACTTCCAGAGTAAAAAGGATTATGATTATAGAGCTTACCCTACGAAATCTCTAAAGTGGGGAACAGTTTTTGGTTTACCCCACGAGAACCTCCAAAGTGGTAAGAATTTTTTCCCCGGCGAATTCTCTAAACTCTTTACACATTTCGTAATTACCTTTGGTAATACGGTGTTGTATTTGTGCAGTCAGAAAAAAATGCAGTCTTCCCTCTTCGCTATCATGAGAACAGGTATTTATTTTTTCAGCTGTGCAAACTGTGAAAGAAAAATCGACGTGAGATTCTCATTCCGTCTTACGGAAAACCCTATTTTCCTGGCGGCCCGTTGGTTTTTTTCTTCAGAAAATGAAATGGATGTAATACTTTTCGCAAAATCCTCTTCAGCCCGGATTTTTTTCACGGCAACGTGAAAACAATCCGGAGTAAAAGGGATTTTGCGAAAAGTTTTACATCCGGCAAAGCACAAGTACAGCTTTTACCGTAAACACCGCGGGTGAAATTTTCTTTGATGCGTAAATACAGAAGAGTCTGGTTGTGAGCCGTCAACGCCCTGACGTGGCCCTGATTGGAGGTGGAATTTTTGGGGCGGTTTTTTTCGCAGCCAGAAGCATCAGCCGATTTAAAAGCTTTTCATCGCGACCGCGCGCGGAAGCCCGTCGGGCTTTTCGTAATCCCGGTGGTTACTCGGGCTCCCTTTCGTGTCCGACGATTATGAGAGCTCGCGAAATTTCGAACGGGGGCGAAATCGCGTCGCTTTATCACCGAGGCGGCGCGGGACACGTGGAGCGCTGGCAGCGAACACTTGTGACCCCCTACGGACGAACGAATCGACGCGATTAAAGCCTCCAGTGTTTTAACACCTGTGAGACTCTGTGGAAATTTTCCGGTCTGTTGAGTCTCGCATATCGCGCCGAGAGGCTTTGGCGCCGCGGAGTATAATAGGATTCTCGGCGCGAGGGAGAGAGAGAGGGAGATAGAAAGCGTTGAAATACCAAACACCATTCGCGCGTAACCTCGTTCGACTGGTATTTGTTCGCGATATCGCGACGTCGCAGTAACGTTCGGTGCGAAGTTATACGCGGGTGTACGCGGCGCGAGTCTCGCTCGGCGCATTTCTCTCGCGAATTCGAGCGGAAGCGAGAGAGGCAACACTCGATTTTCCGATTAAATCGAAAACGGATATTGTGGCCTCGTTATGTAAATGGACCCCGCGACGCCAATGTGTTTGCCTTTCGTGCGCACCTTGTTCCCGCGCGCAAACACAAACTGCAAACGGCCGACCGGGCCAGATGCAATTTAACGAATGCGAAATTTCGTTGACACCCCCAAAAAGCCACGCATTGGGCGAACGCAGCGTTCGCCCTTTTGCAACGTTTTCTGGCACTTTGATTGAGATCCTAAATCCCACAAACTTCACTTTTCCGCGAAATAAATTGTCATTTTACAATTTCTTGCTAGAGTCAACTTTTTTTATAACTTTCAATTTTGTTTGATAGGAGAAAAAAAACTGATCTCACAATTTTTTGCGTGAGTCGGGTTTAGTGTATGACTAATATAATAACGTATACATTTTTGTACATTTCATCTAAGGACTAACTATGCTCAAGATTGCTGGCTTGCTCGAATTTTTTGGCGCGGAAATCTTTACAGTGCTGCCTTAAACTTTTTAATGGTTCCCCTTCTGCGTTTGAATAATTGGAATAACCAATGTACACGGTTGGAGCAGCCATTTCACTGGGTTGGTTTAACCAATAGACTTGGCTGGGGCAAACAATGTAGTTGAATAGAATAACCGATTTTCATGGCTGGATCAACCAATTTTCTTAGTTGAAACATCCAATCTTCTTAGTTGAAACAACCAATCTTGTTAGTTGAAACAACCAATCTTCTTAGTGGAAACAACCAATCCACTAAGCTGGATCAATCAATTGTACTGATATGACTGCGACGACTGTGATAACTGAGTCAATGACAGCGAGTTGAACCCACCGATAGATTAATTTTTAGGGCTCTCACATGGAGCCGTATTTGACGGATATCCGAACATGTTCGCAAATTATTTTCTTTGAAGGTAAGGTATGAGCGTAGAGTCGGGCCTAGAATACACATTTAGAAAGAATTTCGGACACCTCTAAGGGACAAAAATCTCCAGGAAATTAAGCATACGGAGGGTGCTATGAGATCGATTTTTAATAAAAATAATTACAAAATCCCTCTTTTAAAAAGTTCATGAGTAACGGAAAGCATTGTTAGCAAACTATTAGAGATGTGATTGGTTGCCAGGAAAGTCCGTGATAAACAACATCAGTTAGGTGTCAAATTTGAAAAATTTGATAAGAGGACAGGCGGGGCAGCAACCGTAACCTTTTATAGTTTACAAGAGTGCAGTAGCGCAAAATTTATTAACCTATTACAGGTGATATTTTCAAATAAAAATTTCCGACGTTCTGACGATTTTGGCGATTTTCGTTCCGGAGCCGGATCTACGATTTCTGACTGAAAAAAAATCGCCAAAAAATACTTTTTTCAAAATCAATTAAAAAAGGTTAATAACCAGTGATTTTAGGGGTAGAATATACGAGTTGAGAATAATGGTATAGGTAACAAGTCGATATTTTGAAAAGAAAAAAAATTGGGGTCGATTTTCGCGATTTTCGGCCCGCAGACGGATGTACGATTTCTGACAGAAAAAAAAATCGCCAAAAAAATAATGTTTTCAAAATCAATTAAAAAAGGTTAATAACCAGTGTTTTAGCGGTAGAATATACGACTTGAGAATAATGGTATACGTTACAAGTCGATATTTTGAAAAGAAAAAAAAATGGGGTCGATTTTCGTGATTTTCGGTCGGCAGACGGATCTACGATTTCTGACAGAAAAAAAATAAGCAAAAAATATTTTTTTCAAAATCAATTAAAAAAGGTTAATAACCAGTGATTTTAGGGGTAGAAAATACGAGTTGAGAATAATGGTATAGGTAACAAGTCGATATATTGAAAACAATATTTCTGAGGTCAATTTTGGCGAAAAGTTCTTCAGGCACGCGCGCCAGCGCGTGTGATTAGCCTACTGTTATTAACAATTTGATGGTAAAAAATTGTTTAACAAATCAGCCGCCAACCTAACTTTTTTAAAATGACAATGATCCATCCGTATGACAGACGCATATAAAAAATTTGTGACTATTCACACATTTTTAAAATAAAAAATAAGTTATTCGGATAGTTTGAGTATCCGTATAGTCCGAATAGTTCGAGTATCTGGATAGATCGAATAGTTCGAGTATCCGGACAATCCGGACAGTCCGAATAGTTCGGGTAATCCGGATAGTCCGGGTATCTGGGTATTCGGGAAGCTCGGGTATTCGGATAGGTTCACTTTGACCTAACGTTCGGACTTGAAGGGTCAGGTCCGTCAAGTCCGGATAGTTCGGGTTATTCGAGCATTCCATAAAATTCAAGCATTACCTTGCGTACTGTTAAGATTTTTGAAATTGAAGGACTCGACAAGTAAGACATTTGACCAGCTGCCAGCCAGCTTTGACTTTATTTATGGGGTGACTCTGACATCACTGCGACGACTGTGATGACTGAGTCACTGACAGCGAATTGACCCTACCAATAGATTTTGGGATGAGATCCCTCTGTCTCCAAGTCTCTAGGAGGAACGCCACGACGTTCTCGTCTTCCAACTTTCACAATGTTTAAAGAATCGCGAACTGATTAACGTGCACCCGACTCGTAATGCAACACTACGTCTCGTTGTCCTTCCTCACGTGATTACGCGACTATCGGCCGATGATGATACTAACCAAAATAGTTTGATGTATCGACTAATAAAATTGGTGATCTTCCATTTTACCAAAAACTTGGTAATACCAGCAGTCACGGGAACAAATTCTCGTGGTTAACTATATAACTACAATTTCTTCGTAGTAACAACTATTTCTGTTGGTCATACGCACTAAAGTATTAACCAAATTGCCGCTGGTGAGGGAACCAAGTGTGCATATTAAATGTATGAATATAGTGGTCACAATTACCAATTTTATCTAACTAATAAAAAATCAGTACATTTCACCAAGTCATTTTTTCCGTGTAGAATATCAGATTTGAAAACGCTGGTACAGGTCAAAAATTGACATGTCGAAAAGAAAATTTCGGTGACGTCGATTTTGGCAATTTCTAGTGCGCTGCCGGACCTACGATTTCTGGTGAAAAGAAAACGTAGATATTTTCCAAGGTCTGCTTGAACTTTGCCGGAAAATCTGCGTGTGCAGTTGTGTATCTTGGAGGACTCCTTCAGGCGAGACCCTCCCGGTCATCCCGTAAAGCCAGACCTCTTTTCAGCTCTCTTTTCAGTTCGTTGACTCAGGCAACCCTTCCGTCGACCGCTCGACTTAACTTTTCGACGAAGACACGAAGGCCGTGTGTTGCCTTACGCGTCTCGCGAACCGTGAACAATCACGGGAGAAAGTGCGCGAACGAGCAGAAGTGTAAGGCGGAGAGAACGAAAGCAGGTGGTAACGAGGTCGTTACACGCTTCTTGTGTGGAGGATAAAAGTACACAGCGCTTTGAGCGATTCTTGAGCGATATACGCAGATAAATAATTGCAATACCTATTAAGGTCATAGACATCAAACTAATATAAATATAGTCGGAATTGTAAGTAAAATTGAATTGACAACGCTTCGTTTCTGAATCAATAACTTTTTTTTTTGCAACTGACGGAAATTTCACAAATATTTCGTAAGTATTTGCGCACTGCATTTCAATTCGTGGAATGCATCCGTTTGTTGTGGAACATAGCAGAAAAGTTAATAACTTCCGGCGTGCAACGTGCATCATCCCACAAACAGGAAAAGTCCGTCTCCTCGATGACAGCGCGAACTGTCCGAACTCGTATAGGTTTCGCTCGGGTGAGAGTTTCCAGTGTCCCTCGAAAATTCCCGGGGGATAGTTTCGAAGCTTCGCGTGACGACAGCAGTCATGTGGAAACCTGTCGGAATGTCGTGCCAGCGTTTATCGAGGTATAGAGCACCCCGTCCATACACCATATAGCTGTGTATGCGACGGAAAGACCGTCAGGGATGCGCATACAATTTTGTCCGTGCGTAGCTGGTGTGGGTTTATCTTCGGGAATTGCAGAGATAGCGGGTTCGCCGGATCCCTCAGTTCCGGAGGCATTCGAAGGGCTCGTCACCAATTTAATGACCCTGCGGCAAAATTTTCGACGTAAAACGATTAAAACTCGTCAGGACACGAAACAAAAACCCGATTCGCTGTCCCGCTTTTGGTTGCCGTCGTATTTTATCGAACGCCGCGAATCCGGGGCGTGGATTCGACGGGGTTCATGGCGTACGATGGAATTTAATATCAATAATCCATAGGCATCGGAATGCCGGTCTCTATATACGCGTGAGTCCGGGTTATAACATTTCTTAATGCATATTCCACATTCAAACTGAACTGCACGCTCGTTCTTCACTGCGCGTAACGTCGAAGTCGGAAATGCAATTTTTTTGAATTTACGATTTATAGTTTAGAGCAGACAGCGACGGAAAAACCGGCTGTGGGTTTGGTGTAACTTTTTTTTTTTTTTAATATCGATTTGTACGTAGAAGGTTATTTTTTGTACTGCATAAAAGTGCTTGAATACTTTGAATACCAGTAGATAATAATCCGAACGAACCCGCCAGGAATAATGGAATAAAATGATTTACGATTTATCGCTGAACGAAGTATTGATTTATTTATCGAAGGTTATCATTTTTGCACGCCCAATTTCAATGGCGAGGCGAATCTGTTACAAATACTACCTGGAAATGGCTGGAATAAATTGAATACCGACACATCCAATCAAGCGTGCCGGGTATAACATTTTTTATTTACGATTTATCGTAAAGAATGAAAAAAATGCGGCAACGAGCCGCCCGTTTTTGTAAGCGAAATATTGATCCAGCGATCGATGGTATTCATTTTTCGTGCACTCGTTTTCTATGCATGACGACGCGAATAAAAAATCTACCAGGTTTTTTAAAGCCTCGGATACTTTGAAGCCTAATAGATAGATAGTAATCCCGGCAACCCCGACGGGAATGACGAAAATTCGGAGTCACCCGCGGCGGCTCTCACATCCAAAATACGAAGACATAATATATGTAGTACATACAGTTTACACAATCGCTCTTCCGTGTACGCAAACAGTGTACATAACGGTGGAATTCAGGTATTCAAGAATATAGATAGTATACGTCTCCATGGAGCCGTACATTTCGGGGGGTGGGGTTTGAGTGTAACCATCTCTGGGTTGAGAGAGCGAGACATATACATATATACATATAGAGCGAGAGAAAGCGCGCCTGCACCGGCGAGGGGAGAGGCACCGGGCACGCATGATATGTAGCCAGTGGGTCAAGTTATTTAATCCCGCAGACATAAACCACGCCAGTACCGCGATAGGAATTTATGCGCCGCTGTGGCTGTGCCAGAGAGATGTCGGCCGCGAGCCAGATAGCGAGGCTCCGGCCCCTCTGTGCGATTCCAGCGACTCCGCTGCCGCTACTGAATATTCGTAAACCGTGAGGGACGCCGCGCCCCGGAACCCTGGGGTTCAACTTCCATAAACGACAGGAGGAAAAATCGAGAGTCGCCCGGCAACCCGGCGGACTCCACGGGACTGGCAGTCAACAATTTTCCTCCCGGCGGATACCCCGGATTTGCGGTGAAAAATCCTGATGCCCTTGACTCTCTTCGTCCCGACTCTTCAGCATCCTGGAAGACCCTATGAATTGCATTATCGAGAATGGTTCGCTGGAAGACTCGGTCGATCGGACATGAATACCCGGCCAAATTCGTGGCCCAGGAACACACGGGAAACTCGGAGATTGTGCAGCGCGCCACTCTAACGAGGTATCGAACATAGAGGAGATCCCGGCCCGAACTTGCGAGTGGAGTTTTGACGAAGGTATAGATGGGTTGAATGCAATCGTCTTATTAATTGTAAAGTGGCTCCTGCTGCGGGAAGACTTGACGGAAGTAAATGCTACCCAGCAAGGAGAGCACCTCAACCAGGAACAACATCCACCTTCCGCTTGTTCACCCATCACCTGGGGTTCGTACTACGGGAAATTAATTGGTGAAAGGCCTCCTTCTTGATATTAGCCCCTCCATCCTTTCCAAGTGAAGACAATTCCCACTACAGCAAAAGCTGCTTCAAGTGCCGTATTGTAATTGGATCCCTATGCAGAAATACATCCGGTGTTGTCCATTCCCCATGCTCACTTTCCTGCAATTTCGCGAGTCTTGTGAAGTCTTCCTGATAGAATGCCTTGCCTCTCACGGTCAAAGTGTCTCCCGCACGCCCAACAATGCAAAACGACACGACGGTAAAGTTCCAAGACGCTGCCGATGATGAAGGCCGGGAGCGGTGTAACATTTCTCGAAGGAAAATTGCGCTTTCAGGACGAAAGGGCTGTTTTCGATGTCGAGACCAGAGCAGCCCGTGAGAACCCTTGACGTCCTTCATCCTCCACCTGCTCAAAGCAATACTCGGGGGCTCTGTCTCTGCCGCGTCGAGGGTCGCGCTTCCCGCTTCGCTCTCACTCCCGGCGTCTCGCCGATTTCCCCGTTCTCTTTCTAATGCCTCGGTGCACTTGATCTTCACTCCTGCCGCTGACAGTCGACTCGAGAGAGGAAAATAAGCGGGGGAAAAAAGTTATTCGCCGTGGGTCGGGCGAGAGTTGCGAAGTGCCGGGGCAAGAAGGAGAGGTGCAAGCGGCTACACCGCAGTTGCCACCCTGGGCCAGGCCCTTCGCTCTGTAAATATTTGCCTCGAGATTGGCTGCCGGGTCAAGACCGAAACGCGGGCTGTGGAGTTTCTCGCCGGACAAACAAAACAATAAACGCTGTGGCAGATGAACGGAACTATACGAAACGGCAAAAAGGTGTTACAAGGCGAAAATCAACAACCGGGGTGCTTGGTCCAACGAGTCCTGGAGGGAATGAGCATTGTTGTAGGGTGGAGGAGTCGACGGGATGAACCCTTGATCAACTTGAATGGTAGAAGTGTCTGCCATTTGAATGTTTGCTGATGGGTTTTCTATATCGCAGCGCAGCGTTCGTCAAGGTTTTGGGCTTTCTCGATTCCCTCAATGGGTGGTTTTTTTAATCTTTTCTTCCCACTTCAGGAACTACAAGAAGTCAAACAGGTGTTACAAGGGGTAAATCAACAACCGGTGATCGTTCCAATGATTCCTGGAAGAAACGAGCATTGTTGTGGATGGAGGATTCGAAAGGGAACGCTTCATCAACCCTTACGAGTGTCTGGCATTTGGATGTTTACCCATGGGTCTTCTATGTAGTGGCACAGCGGTCGTCAAGGTTTTACGTTTTCCCAATTCTCTCAATGGGTTGCTTTTTGCATCTTTTTCACCACTTCAGGAAGTGCAAGAAAAGAGGTGTTACAAGGGATTAATCAACAACCGGTAATCGTTCCAATGAGTACTAGAAGGAACGAGCATTCTTGTGGATAGAGGATTCAAAAGGGAATCCTTGATCAATGCTTATGAGAGTCTGGCATTTGGATGTTTGCCTATGGTTCTTCTATAAAGACAAATCCAAAAAATGTTTCTTCAAAACAAAAAGAGTACGCCAAGTATTAAAAGAGTAGCCATCCCTTGTAAAAATCACATTTCATGATAAAAAATGTCTTTTCATAAATAAAACAAATGCAATATATTACCCACGTAAAACTTATCATCAGCAGATAATCAGTAGATGATTCGCTATAAAAAGTTTGGCATGCTAGAGACGCGTCAAGTTTTTAATGACACACCAAGTCACTGATATGCCAAATTTTGTTATAGTGAATCATCTACTGATGATCGACTGATGATAAACTTTACTTGGCTAATATATAGCATTAGTGTTATTATTTTTTAAAGGAAATTTTTTTATTGTGAAGTTTTTTTTGCAAGGGATGATTACTCTTTTAACACTTGGCGTACCATTTTGGGTTTGAAGAAATATTTTTTGGTTTATTTCATATCTTTTTGAAAGTCATCTTCAATAGGTGCATGGGAAGACAGGGCTTATTGCGAAACTTCAGATTGCACTTCTTGCAACTGACGTTGTTCACTATTATGCTCAGCCGCTCGCCAGTGGACAAATCATTTTTACCATGTCCATCCTGTGCGTTCTTTATTTTTACAAAAAACCAAATAATTAGTGTTCTATCACGGATGAGAAATGGAAATTAATACAAAGACTGCTGAATGTTATCCGCAACAGACATCGAGCAGTCCATTATATAGCTTCAGGGAAGCTATACAGGAAGCTTCAGGGAAGCTATGCAGGAAGCTTCAGGGAAGCTATACAGGAATTACTATACAGCATTTGGATTCGTTATCGCGTGATTGAACAAGCCTGACGCGTTTTAAAAATTCTAAAATAAATTATCCCAATGTGACAATTAGTAATAATAAAACCCAAAAAATAACCTCCAAAGTCGATTTTTTTACTTACAGGATAACGTATCCATACTTTCGTGTCGTGACTTTGAAAAGGCAACTTCGCGTTACGAGGGATATTATTATTAATTACATCATTATAATCGATAGTAAATATTAGATCAGAGCGATAATCACGCACGATTTCACTTTCTGTCACACGACGAGAGCGAGCTAAACGTCAGACCACGTCGCGATTATTTCGGGCCGGCTCTGCTGTCGCTGCTATGTGTGTGCGTAGTGTATGCACACGTATATGCGATGAAATATCTGCCAGATATCAGCATTTCGTGAACCGATTTTGTTGCGTCAGGTCTCATTAAAAAGAGAATAGATAAATAAAAAATATTGGCACTGATGCATTTGGCGCCCGCAATGTGTTGCCTGAGATAATATCGAATCAGACACATTCGGACATCATCGGACAAATTCGTGTCGATGTCTGAGTTTGGACAGAAATGAAAATGTTTTTGACAGAATTAAAATGATAGCTGACCAGATATCAGCATTGCGGGCACCGATTTTATTGAAACAGGGCTTATTCGAAAGAGAAAATCAAAATAAAAAAATATTGAACCTGACACATTTGATGTCTGCGACGTATTGACTCAGATAATTCCAGTTAGAATTTCGGAGCAGACGAAAAAGAACGAATGTGCTATAAATAAGAGTAGCGCTAGCGCCCCGATAGTGAGGGTCGTGAGGTGTCTTATTAGGCGGCATATAGCTATTTCTTTTAATACTTGGTGTCGAGACGCTGCCGCGTCTCTTCATAGAGGCGTCAACGTTTTACGTTTTCCATCTCCCTCAATGGATTGTTTTTGGCATCTTTTCTTCCCACTTCAGGAACTGCAAGAAGGCAATGAGGTGTTACAAGGGGTAAATCAACAACCGGTAATCGGTCCAATGAGTCTCGGAGAGAACGAACATTTTTGCAGGTAGAACATTCGAAAGGTTGAAAACTTGATCAATCCGTTATGAGTGTTTGGCATTTCGATGTTTGATTATGGGTCTTCTATGTCGTACCGCAGGGTTCATCAAGGATTTAGGTTTACCCAATGAGTCCTGAAGGGAACGAGCATTATTTTAGGCAAAGGATTCGAAAGGGTGAAGCCTTAATTCACCCTTATGAATGTCTGCGTTTGGATGTTTGCTTATGGGTCTTCTGTATCGTAGCGCAGCGTTCATCAAGGTTTTACGCGTTCCCATTTCCCTCAATGGGTTGTTTCTTTTATTGCACAACGGAGCATTCGAGAAACGAGCTTTCGAATCTTTTCTTCGCACTTCATCGGACGTTTCTCGGTCAGTCCCGCGGCCCACTCGATCTCACGTGATCCCCGATCGTGATTGTGTTTCACTGCGAGTCTTGTGCTGCGCCTCCGGGTTCCGCTAGGTCACAGCCAGTGGCTATTAACTTTTTTTTTTCTTCCTCGCAAAATCGAGTAAGAGGTCGGGAGAATCTGAAGACGAACACTGGACGCGCGGGCAGCGGCGGAAGAATGGAAAGGGGGCGCGAAAGACTTTTCCATTGTTGTCGGCTTTTATTCCGTCGACGGGATCATTGCTACGACCCATTGTCTCCTCTTTTCTCCGTCTTCAATTCGACTCGACACCGTTGACGGGCGCAAGAGGGAAAGAAACGGCGAGGCTCTCGCCTGTTACATACGAAATTTCCCATTTCTTCTTACCGGGCAGCGGGGAAATGCGAAACTACCTGGAATTGACTTCGTGACTCCTGCAAAGTATCCCAGTTTGTAGTCTCCATTGATTTTCTAAATCCAACACCCAATACATTTTTCAAAGACGACCATAATATCTAATTTGCGGGAAACAGTGACGAGTTCTAACGGTGGCAACGAAAGTTCCTCGCTATATCGAATTACGAAACTCGGTTTCGTCGTACCGAGAGACGCCGACGATTCCTGCAAACAAGTTTGCCCAGTCTCGTCGCAAATTGACGCAATAACGCATGGCGAGGCTGGACGAGTCGGCGATCCTGGTCGGCTACGACGAGTAAGCGAGAAATTGTTAAGACAAAATACGTGCGCGGTGGAATCGAATCGAGTCTTCGCAGATCCGTTTTCGCGATTCCCAGGACGAGCACCGTGGACGAGGCGTACAGGTTTTCTCTTCTTCTTCCTCTCTTCCTCTTTCTCTCTTCGCGCAAACCCCTCTCGCTGCCATTCGCGACCACTCCAACCTCGCTCGTAGAATCCACTCAAACTCTGTAACGAGTAGCTGGGGTGAGTTGAGCGCGGAGAGAGCGACTCAACTTTACTTTTCTTCCCGTTCGCTGATACCCCCTGAGCGAACTGCTTGTCCAGCTACTTTCCACCCCGTCCTCATAGTTTCACGGGCTCCGCAAAACTATTCCTTCGCCTTACCCGAGCGCTTCATCGACGCACAACGGGCTCGGGAACACCCCGGGAAATCCGGTTTTTGCCGGGAGAAAATGCGGAGGCCAGCGGAGAACCCCTCAGCAGCACTAATGAGGGCTAATTGGTAAACACAGCGGGAGAAGGGAAACTCCAAAGGGAAAATTATGAAGCTAATGCTCTTCGACTCCGCTTCCACCACTTTGCCGGTTTCTTCGCTCGCTCTCGAGAGACTCGAACCTTTCTCGCCAACTTATGGCTCGCGCGTTGAAGACGTTCGACAATGAATCGGGCCGCGCTGGAAGAAAAGAAGGGAAATAAAAAGGTTTTTTTTCACAGTTACGGAAACAATGCGAACCGAAAAAGCTTCGATTTCGATTGTTTAATCAATCGCGGTTAAGCAATTAATCAGTAATCGTGAGATTTCCTAGTCGGGAGAATCTGAGCTTGGACAATATAAAATGAGAGAGCAGATAAAAAATGGAAACCACAACGCTCATACTTTGAAACTAATTTTAAGTACTGCTGAAATTTTGAACGATAAATTCAACAGTAAGAAAAATCTTCGATTTTGATTGTTTAATTCATTACCTCATCCGGTTGAAATAATGAATTCGTACTCGGGAGCATCTGGGACACTTGGACGATACAACTGAGAAAAAAATGGAAACCAACGCGAATATTTTGCAACTAATTTCACTAACTTTTTGAACGAACGCGAAATCCGCACTGCGGGCCAACACAGCGCTTTTCAAGTGGTTAAACGCAATAAGGGAACCAACCAGTTTTTAGAGCTGACTGCATCGCCCCTAGCGGGTTTGACTGTTTATTAGAGTACGAAACATTCCGCGACTCGAATGTCCCGCATTCCTGCGACTGAAATGAAACGAGAAATATTTTTTCCACAATTATGGAAAACAATGTGAACCGAAAGAGCTTCGATGTCGATTAATCAATCAGTTACATCATCCGATTAAGCAATTGATCAATGATTGCGAGATTTCGTACTCAGAAGAATCTGAGAGAACAGAACAAAAATGTAAACTAATTTTGCTAAAATTTCGAACAAACGCGAAATTCGCAAGACCGTCACGTCGCGGCTCCAAGTGGTTAATCACAATCAGCGAACCATCCAGTTTGTACGGCTGACTCCATCGCCCATAGCGGATTTGAATGTTTATTAGGACACCAAACATTCCGCGACTCGTCCCATATTCCTGCGACTGAAACAAAACGAAAAGTATTTTTTCCACAATTATGGAAAACAATGTGAACCGAAAAAGCTTCGATTTCGATTAATCAATCAATAGCATCATGAGCTTAAGGAATTGATCAATGATTGCAAGATTTCGTAAGCACGAGAATCTGAGAGAACAGAACAAAAATGCAAACTAATTTTCCTAACATTTCGAGCAAACGCGAAATCCGCAAGACCACCACGTCGCGCCTCCAAGTGGTTAATCACAATCAGCGAACCAACCACTTTTTGGGGCTGACAGCATCGCCCATAGCGGGTTTGAGTGTTTATTAGGCCACCCAACATTCCGCGACTCGATTGTCCCGCATTCCACCGACTGAGCTGCGAGCGCGGCTGCTGCGGCTTCGCCTTAAGCCCGGTGGGAGATTGCTAAGTTAGATTAGAAGGCCAAGATTGCGCCGCAAGGTGGAAAGGATGGAAGGACCCGCGTGAGTCTCGTCTCGCCCAAAGATTCCGAGATTGCTCCGGCCTCGCGACCTTAAGACCTGCTTTTACGTTCACTCAAATGCAAATTTCTTTTACGACTCCGGCGCAAGGTGTGCATTGCCTTTTCCCTCCCGGGCCCTCGGGTCTCCACCCCCGCGCTCGGATTCGTCGTATATCGCGTTGCGGAGGTGGCAAAGAAATGGAGAAAACGCGACTGATAAAACGTCGCGGGAAGGCGAAGGAGACGACGACGAACACGCGTGGAGCGTCCGGGAGACATCCGAGCTTCTTCCACCCTTCGCGTTTGCATTCGAGTCACGAGTTCGTTTCTCGCACTCGTTCGAGCCCCCCGCGCGCCCGCCAACCTGCACTGGATCTGTGTGTCATGCGGCGCGCGACCGATGACAGATTCGCCGCGGGGTCTTTCCTCGAGCTGCCTCGCGAGATTTTATTGGCTCGGCTCGCTCGATCGGTGAGCTTCGACTTTTTGGCTCGAGTCCGCGACCAGCGGCCACTGCCGAATCGAGGATACGTTATACGACCCTCGTCGTCGTCCTCCTCCTCCTCCTCCCGTTCCGCGCCTCCGATATTCTCTGCCTCCCTCGTCTTAGCCGTTAAGCCAGCAGGATTTTGCTTCCTCGCCGTGCGGCATCGGAAATACACGCCGCGCGGTATTTCTATATTGATTCTCGTCTTATGTACTTATTGACGTGGAGCGACCGCGCCGGCCGCATGCGGGAAGAAACGGGACGCAATAAAATTGAGATCAAAGCCCCCGATGGGGATCTTACGAGGAAATTGTTCATGAAAGCGGCCGGAATGGGCCCATCGATATCTCTGGTGGCTTCGGTCGGTTGTTTTTTTTTTCTGACTTTATTTTTTTTCCTCCTTGGTCAATACGTAATATGTCTACAGCCTGAGTATCGTATACATCGCGTTGCGTTTTGTCTACTCGCGGTCGTCGTCCCTTCGCCTCTCTTTTTGTTTCCACTCTGGCTTCCTTATCGGCCGAGAGATGCAATTATCGAGCGTTCAGGCGGAGGGCAGAAGGAGGATCAGGAATAAAAGAAGGCGCAATAATGGAAGCGAGGGAGATATCGATCCTCCGGCCCCACTGAAACTGCGAACGCCTCGCGGAATGCAGAAGCGACTCGTTTGGTTAATTTATTTGCTCGCTTACCTTTCACGTTGCTGCAGTCGATTTACTTTTTTTTGTTGCTTTCTTTACTCTGTTTTCGCTCGGAGTCTTTGTGGCTCTCCGGGCTGTCCGGTGGATTTGATTGAACGATCAATGACACGATAATTGCTCATGAATAAGTGCGGCGAAATTAAAGGGGACGAGTCAGTTAAAAAAGTTTCTTTTTATAAGGTCTACTTTTTTCCTCACAGATGAAAAAATTTGAAATAATTCTACTCTTATAGGATCGCAGCGAAGGGTGTTTTTGCCACTGGATCCATCAGTTGGGTCAAGCGGCAGCTTCGAAACCAGGAATATGAGTTAATTGCATTGCGTGTAGGGAAGAAAAAACCGATTAACACGATTAATAAAAAATCATCGTTAATTAATTTATGACTCACCTTCAAAACTACTGTGCCAGTTCTGCAAACCCCATTAACGAAAAATTCGCTCATTAATCGTTAAAAAAACTGAAGAAATCAACTATTCCACTGCATATACGCACATCTACGAACACATGTATGTACAATCAACTAAGGTGAAAGAAAAGTAAAGTAAAGTGAACTAAAGCAGAGTAAAGTAAAGTAAACAAATTAAGTAAATAAAAAACGCCATGCGTTATTAGGCGGACGAGGAGGGGGGGGGGCTCCCCCACCCTCCACCTCCCACCGGGGCTCCGATCCATTCTTCGTCATTGTGTTTTGACTGGCCGGCGTTTTGTCCAAGTATCTTTTATTTTTCGGGAGGATTCTGTCCGGAGAATATCCGAACGAGGGAAATTTCGACAGGGGGTATTTAGTCGGGGAGGAATTCGGTCCGGGTGGGATTTTGTGCGGGAGAAGTTCGGTGCGGGGGGAAATTTTGTCCGGGAGATTTTGTCAAAGACGAAAGAGGCCAGATATATTTGAAATATATAACTTAAAAAATTCCCTACAATTAATCTATAGGAAATATGGTTACGAAAAGATTGAGCCCTAGTGGTGGCCAGTACTATGAGTGGCTTTCTGTGGACTACGCGCAGAGTGAAAAACCCATATTTGTGGTTTTTAAGCAACCGGCCCAACTAGTGGGTCCAATGACGAAACTATCCTTTGCAGCCATCCTTTATAGGATTGCAGCGAAGAATTTCGTTATAGAATTATTTATAATAGAATAGAATTATTTCAAATTTCTTTCATCGGTGAGGAAAAATGTAGACCTTATAATAAAAAGAACATGTATTGACTGACTCGATGGCTCTTAATGAAGGAGAGAACAAGTTGTATATATTTATTTCTGCGGCGTTGTGCTAATGGAATACCCGTTATTTTTTGCTCAGGCCACTGGGTGGCTCCGGTTCCCGGGGCGAATATTCCTGCAAGGATTTTTCTCATTTGCCCGGAGTCCACTAGGCAGACAGACTCCACGCGTAGCGTTCCGGAATGCCACCTGCATAGTGCAACACGCCGCTGGCGTGTGTTTTTTGCGAGAAAATTGCTTTTCATTGTATTAGCCACGCTGGGTTGCCGAGTAAATTATTCGGTTCGTCAGGGGATATCTCGCCCCCCGCACCCCACCTCCTGGCTTCGCGTTTTCGCGGGAATAAATTATTTCGTCGCCGGTCGCCGCATCGCGATGGTCGCGGGGAAATTCTTCTCACGGAGCGCGAATGAATTAACGAAAATGTCGCGATTCCCGCGAGGGCCGGATAATAATCGACGATTCTGTGCCGTGCATGTGCCACAGAAAATGTGATTTATAATCGAAACGTTGCCTCGCATCGCGAATTATTTGCTTGCGAAGACATTGCAGGCGAAATTTTAATAAACCCGCGGAGGAATTGAGTTTTGCGGCGTAATCGAGGTCGTTAATTAATTTGAGTTTTTGTTCAGGTCTCTCGTCGGGAGGCGGATTGATTTTACTTATAATCGAAACGTTGCTCGCACGGTGAATTATTTGCCTGTGAAGACATTGCAGGTGGAATTTTCATAACCCGGCGGAGGAATTGTTTCTTGTTAATCGTGGTTATTAATTAATTAAAATTTTTCTTCAGGTCTATTGTTGCGAGTTGGTTTGTTTGTTCTTGTTTGTAATCGAAATGTTGCCTCGCATCGCGAATTATTTGCTTGCGAAGATATTGCAAGTGACATTTTTATAAACCCGCGGAGGAATCGAGTTCTGTGGCTTAGGGGAGTATCGTTAATTCGATGAAAAAAGGGCACTTTAAAAAAAATTGTTTACAAGATACGGGCAATGCATTTTTAATTCAAAGATTACAGCATTGAAGAATAACATTTCCAATATATTTTCTGAAAATTTCAGCGGAAATTATTAAAAATTAAGCCGTTGGCAACAAATCTCCGGAGACGTCTCCAAAAAAATTTGTTTTGCGGTGACGGTTGTAACTCATCACTCGATTATCTAATATAAAAAAATCAGATTGATTTTATTAGTTTATGAGTTTCTCCAGGTAACGCTGTTGAGTTTTTTTTATTGATTTTAAATTTTAGATAACACTGGAAAGTCAAAAACGCGATTTTCGCTTAAAATATCGGTAAATTTGTTATTGTAAAATAAAAATAACAATAAATAAAAAGAAAACTCGACAGCGTTACCTCATGAATTATACAGAGAAAGAGTGTACCAAATTTGCAAAGAATCGGTGCAATTGATTTAAAGCTACAGCCATCACCGACGTTGAAAACGTGAAGTGTGGGAAAATCGCTTTAAAGTGAATACGGAGCGACTCAGTTCCTCGGATGGTTAAAATTCCATATATCCGTTAGTTTTGTTCCAATTGCTCTAAAAATGTGAAACAACATACTTGAGATATCAGTTGATTTCAATTTTTGTTCTGGTCCGTCGGTGGTTGGACGGCGGTTTGATTGTACTCGTAATCGAAACATTGCCGCTCGCATCACGAATTTTTTGCCTGTGAAGACATTTCTCGTAAAATTTTAATCAACACGCAAAGGAACCAAGTTTTGTGGCTTAATCGTGGTCATTGATTAATTATATGTTTTTTCCATGTCTCTCCTCGAGAGGCGTTTTGATTGTACTTACAATCCCCTCTTAAAAAAGACATGCCGTAAATATCTCGAAATATATCGAATTCTTGTCCCCTCTTAAAAAAGACATGGCGTAAATATCTCGAAATATATCGAAATCTTGAAGCCAGCTTTCAAGCGTTCCCATTGGTCAGCGGTGGCGCTTCGATATACAATCGATTCGGACTGTCATGGCCGCTGTAGTTACGCGCGCGTTTTGAATCGCTGTATTGGCCACAAGAACAGATAAATAAAAATCAAGGAGTGCGAGCGAAGCGAGCACGTTGTTGCTAGTTGTAATAAACCCGCAGAGGAATCGAGAATCAGGTATTAATAGTGGTTGTTAACTTATTATACTTTTTCTTGCAGGTCTCTCCTTGGGTGGTGGTTTGATTGTGCTGGCTTCAGCCCTCTCGGACGCCTCATTCGACTCCCCCAAGAGGTACAGCCTGTCATCCTTCCAGCCCGACGATAACGGACTGCCGCAGTATAAGTACGGATGGTGCCTTCAATTGTCGGGCTTAGCTCTAATCCTGGCGGAGATCGCGGCTCTCCTGACCGTCTCGGGATATATGGCGCGATTTCCCACCGTCGAGGACATGGTAGGAAATTTCGCGGAAGTCAATTTTACGAGGAACGCTCGATCCCCGAAGCATTTCGAATCCTGAGCTATGAAATTTTTCCAGGTGCGAGTGATGGTGCCGGGTGCGGAGAGAAAACTCCGCGAGCAGAGAGGATTGTCCTCCGAGTATTTAGTGCGAGCGCACCAAAAGTCGCCGGGAGCCGCGCAAAGCCGGACTTTCGACCAGCCGACCAAAGGTGAGCGCACGAATCTGCTTAAAAAAGGCAATAAGAATGTTATTAGCTTTTTAAACGATTCCAAACGTGACAATATCCCCTTTTCCCACTGTGAACTATTAAAACAAACAAAACACAATTTTATTTAGAAATAATTATATTTTTCACCTGAAAAAAACATTTTTATTTGTATTAATCGAAGTATCTTGTTTTTTAGAAAGTTTCATCTGGGCGTAAATGGGCATGAAAGTTCTAGAATCTACCCTAGCGGGTTGATCTAAAATAAGCTTCTTTGATAAACCAATCTTGATTATACCGACAGACCACGTCTTTACCGACTAATCGAGTAACGCCCTAACTAGCATTCAGAGAGTGAGCGTGAGGGAAATAAAAGAGATGTGGAATAAAAAAATGTGTGTGGCTTTGTCGGCGATAGAGATAACTGATTAACCCCGCGTCACGTTCTATCTGTCAAAGACGTGATTCCAGGAGCCCAAAGGTTGGTTGACGAGGACACGTCGCTGCTGTGCAAATCGGCGCCCGACATATGCGCCTCGAATCCCCAAGCTATCAGCTACGTCGACAAGGCCGACATGTCGCACATGCCGCCCTGCTATCCGGACTCGCAGAGCGCCGATCCGCGGTTCGCCTTCGTCGAAAAGGCAGATCCCGGGGTGGTCGACTCGCGGCTCAGCGGATTCGCCGATAAGGAGGGTCTCATGGACTCGCGTATTCTCTCGGACTCGCGGCAGAACATGATCGCCTTTACCGACAGCAAGGAGCACGCTCTGGCCAGCGGCCAGGAGCCCCGTTACGTGGAGTTCTGCCGCGTCGAGCAGCAGGCCACGATCGCCGTTGACCCGCGGCTCGTGAGTTACCAACAGCAGGACAACAAGAACGTCGAGTCGCTGCTCGACGCGCCGCTGGGATACGACAGTCGGTACAGCCTTGCCGGTCAAACAGTTCCTATCACTCTGAAGCACCAGAATCCGTCGGTATCGGCGATACAGCCGCAGTTCATGTACCAAAATTTCGGCACCATCCACTCGGGCATCCTCAGGGTCTCCGAGCCCGGCACGAGTTCCAGCTCGAATTCCAGTCAGCGCAGCATGACCCTCCAGAATCCCAAGAGAAAGTCGCAGATAGCTCAGAACACGTTCAGCACGATGGAGTGCGAGAAACGGAAGAGCCGGGGACCGGGCATGCCCGGTAAGGCAGGTTTCTACGCCGGCAGCGCGGTATGACCGCCACCTCCGCCGCCGACGCCCAGATAACTCCGAGAAGAGGAGGAGACGAGCCTCTGAGGCCGTGAAAGGCACTGCCGGTCCTCCGTAGCGACGGTCGGTAAGTTACCGACCGACGGTTAAAAGTATTCAGAGATCGATCTTATCGACCGTGGAAAGAGTACTCGTCGCCGCTCTCGACGGTTCTGCGGCGGAAGAAACTGCGACAATTCGCCAGCGATTGGTCGACGAAAGATGATAATCGATGCACTGACTTGATTATGTGATATTCCGCGGTGCAAAGGACACCGAGGACTCGTGTTAAACGGTGAATTAAACTACAATTGTATATACGTAAAATAATGCATATAATGTGTGTGTATCGTGAAACTTCGAGCTTCGATTCCAACGATAATTCGAAATCCGAACTTTGTCGAACGTTAATTAACTTTTATAATAAAGAAACGAAGTTCGCTGGCTCAGTATAAAAATTGATCTCTCCTAGTCGATGACGCTATAAGCCAAAATAAGTGAATAAAATATATATGGTAAAACACGAAACTTGAAACGAACTCTATTGTAAAGTTAATATAAAGATGTATGAATTGATAAACAACGTAATTAATTGTCAAACTATTCGATGTACGGAGAATAGAGAACAATCACGACTGACGGACGAAATATTTTAATGTTGAAGTTCCCCAGATCTTGGACATATCAATAAGCCACAAACCGAAAATAAAAGAAATCATGTGATATCACGCATTTTATCGGGTTTTCATTCTTTTTTGTTCGTCGTGTATGCCTCACAGCATACCTCAGAACTGCGTATGTACTTGAGTGTGTATGACTGAATTCGACGTAACTGAGCTGTTGTTTTAACGTGTTACTTAATGTGTAAACGAATTAAAAGATATTTCTGAACACGTCGTCGCAGCAACAACAAAGAACAATGCGGTACTGAATATATGTACAAGAGTTTGGTACGTTGCATTAGGCGCTCATCGTATATAAAACTGTGTAATTATCGTAGCTCAATGTAATAAAAAGGTTTTTCCTTAAGAATGCATAAATTACTTCAACCCCATATCCGATCGAATACTACTTACTGTACCATCCTTTGGTCCACGTTGAGTAAAGTACGCAACGCTGTTGTGTACTAAAGCATGCTTTATATCGTCAGTAAATCGGTTGTCGGTAAGGCAGATTCGCCGTTCCGCCGGTAAATGATCTTCTGTAGGTGTGTCGGTAAGAAAGAACGTAGTTACCGACTGCTGATCTGGTGTCTCCCTAATTTATCAATTCTTACTATGTCAGCTAAAAACATTCTGCGAAATAATAACTGTCGAACTATAACATACATTTAAAATATGAAATCTCTATAACATTTATGGTTTTCCTTCCTTCTTTCTGCGTCTTTCTGCTTTCCTGCTCGATGAGAGATTTTACTTTTTAAAAATGAGTGTGATAAAATTGCGAAACTTGCAACAACCCTTAACCTGACATTTGTTGGTAATTGGACGATTATCCAAACTTCAAGAAACGAATACATGTCAATATTTTCCAAAACCCCGTGCGAAAAACGCAGGCATCATCCACCCAGCAGATGGCGCCACGCAAACGGACATCTGCGCTCGCGTCAGGGTTGAAGCTCAGCAGATGACGTCAAGGTAGCCGGGACGCAACCACCGTACGATTTCAGTGGAGCAGAGCGAGCGTCCACCTAATGTTTAATTAACGTCGCATAATTGCGCGGCCAATTAGCGCTATCCGTTAAATATTAATCTGCAATTTGAATTCATTTCAATGCATTGAAGATTTATTGAATACATAATTAACGAGTAGGTCGCGTTGAATGTTGATACGCTCGTGTATTACACACACCGGCCGCGCGGCGAGTGTGCCACTTGAAATAGCCTCAGCGAGTTTGCAAGCCCCGGGGCCAAGTTTACACTAACAGATCGTTCGCACTTCGAGGATTAATGTGTAAATCAGTGTGAGAATTATGTTCGAACGTTATTCGCTCGAACGAGAAATCGGCAATATCTATCGACGAGTATGAATTTGTTGTGAAATCGTTTTATCTTATCAATTCCCACTGTCAGCCTTTACGACTATCAATTCCCTCGCTTACATTGATTTCCTTATTCTCTTTGCATTTCGAAATAACCATGATCCCTCATCGCCGTCTAGGGCAATTTTTTTCCAAGCAAATGCAACAATAATATTAAAACAAAATCGAAGTAATTGTAACCCTAAACTGATAACTGTACATTTTTGTCCTATTTCACGTGGCTACAAAAAACAGTTCTCAATAATTGATCAAATTATTTATTCCAAACACTTTTGTCCTATTTCACAATTATTATGGCTACAAAAAATAGTTTCTCAACTAAAATTCACTAATTCTTTTCCCCAAGAGAATTTCACAGGTTCAAAATTCAGAATACGCCTAAAAATGTCGAATTTCTTTTCCTGATTCCAAACATTTGTGTCCTATTTCATAGTCACCATGACTAAAAACAAACAGTTTCTCCATTAAAATTGACCAAACTTTTGTCTCATCAAACCTGCACTGCAAAAAATTCAGTAAACCCTCAAAAATGCCAAAATGTTGTTTTTTCCGTTAATTCCAATAACACACAGCCGTTCGTTTACACAGTTCTATTCCATCATTCACGCCTCCTCTTCGCCCACCGATTCTCGTAACCTCTCGCTCATTATCACCGTCTCCGTCGGCCGCGTCGGGCTCTCGCTCGAATCCAATTAAAAACGCCGGACGATCGCACGAAACGGCGAGAGGGAGCGCGGCGAAGCCGAGGGCCTCATCGAGACGACCCGGAGCGGAGCCGAGAGCGACTAGACCATACCGAGCCGCGCGGTGCGTCGCGCGAGCGAATTTTAATTGATGTTTCAGGTGCGGCGCTGCGAGGGGAACGCGAACGCCGTTGGACGTTGGCGAGCTCGGCCGATTCGCCGATCACTCTCGCTCTTTCTCTCTCGGCCACCGATTTCGCGAGCTCCCGCGCTACGAGTCCCAGCAGAGGGCCGCCCACCCCCTGGGCGACTGTCCGTCTGTCCCGCTGCGCTCGTCCCGCTCGCCTTCCGGTATCGGCGACTCCCGGTGAATTTATCGAAACTCGATTAATCGCGCGCGCCCAACGAGCTGGTCCACGCTCGACGCTCGTCGTTTTCCCGACTGCCACCGAATTTAAATGCAGAGTGTATAACAACAACAGCGGCGGCGGCGACGGCGGCGGCAGCAGCAACAACGACGAGAGCGAGTGATTCGTGAGAGTCGATCCAACTTCGTTTTCCCATCGATACTTTTCGTTTTTCAATTTTTTTTTTTTTTTCTTTCGTTTTTTCGTTTCTCGTTGCTTTCCATTTAGCTCGATCGATCGAAAATGGCAGCGGGTGCAACGCACCCTCTCCCCGTCCGGCAGTCGAGCCGCGAGTCTCTCACCCACACACGCGGGAATCGCCTCGACGAATCCGCGAACTCTTTCGCTTTGGCCCCCGGGCGCGCTTGACTGACGGCGCCAAAATTGCCGAAACTTTCGAGAGCTTTCGCCTCGCGCGCGGCGATAGAGTTATTCGACCAAGTCGATGCGGCAGAACGTAGCAAGACTTTTGCTCAACTTCTTTTTTTTTTTTACTCGAACGCAGAGAATTGTGTTTGAAGTCGTTGAGTTGTGATTGACGCGCGGACGCCTTTCGAAGCCGTTGCTTTTTGGAGGCTGAGTCAATTGGGGCAGTCGTGACGCTTGGGAGAAAATTGACAGCAAGTTTTTTTTTAATTCAGAACAAATTATTTACGTTTTTGGGGCAATAGGAGACGAAAACAAATATATGTTCTGGGAAAGACAATTAAAAAATGATAGTAAGGAAAAAAATTAATTTCTGAAAGCTGTTGATTTTGATATGCTGAGTCAACTGGGACAATCGAGACACTTGGACGAAAATTGACAGCAATGTTCTTTTCATTAAGTACAAATTGTTCTTCTCTTTGTCGTAATGCGAGGCGATAAGAAAAATATGGGGTTTCAGAAAGGCAATTAAAAACAAGGGTAATAATAGTTTGACTCCTGAAAAAATATGACTACCGCAATTACAGGGATTTATTTGTTTGGAAATTCAATGTACGAAATTGGAAGTTTTCAATCATAAATGGATACATTAAATTTATCACTCAAATACCACGGAAAATTGCAGTATTTGTATGTTTAATTCGCAAATTACTCCCAACTTATTCACATATCTCAAAACTTTCCAGTACACCGTAACTTCCACGCACTCACGCTTATCGCACTCGTCCTTTAATTTAACCCCACCAATTTACGAATAAGAACTCCCAAACGGTCGCGGTAATTTTCTCCTCCTTTTTTTATCAGTCCACCCCAATTACGCTAATGAGCCCAGAACAGTAAAAAAGAAAACTGCCACGATATTCAATGCAACGTGTCCCCCGCGTGTATCGCAGTCACCCAACGCCGCCCAAACTTCCCACAGAGGCAAAAACCTGCTCCACATTTCCACGTGGATTGGAGTGCCAGAAATAAAAAAAAAAAAAAAAAAACACAACACAGAACGACAATGAGGAAGACGCAGCGCGAGAAGTTGGCAGACGGGCCGGGAATTTCGCGCCAGCCCCCGCGGGTAATCCATTTAATTTCTTTTTATCGTCGCTCGCGTTCTCCGGGCTTTTTCTCCTTATCGAGCTATATATATATTTTTTTTTCACTCGCGTCCATTTTTGCGCCGCGAGAAAACGTACGAGACTGCGAGAGGCCGACCTCGAGGACGTCGTACAAATGTGAGTGCGATAAAGAGGATGGGAATGAGCATCGACGCACACGGAGGGAAAAAGCCACACGTTGCACAGTCGGCATCGGCGGCAGCGGCCGAACACTCGCGGTGCTGCTGCTGCTGCTGCTGCTGCCACGATGCTTAATCCTCGGGGCCATCTATCATCGCGCCGGAGTATACTAGTTAGGCGATTCTATCTTCCCGCCTTTTTTACGCGCCCCGCGCGCCGCTAGTCAGGTCGGACGAGAGAGCGAGAGGGGGAGAGAGTCCCAAGTCTCCTTTTGTTACCTTGTTTAATAACTCGTGATGAATGTACGATCCCCCCGAGCCCCCGCGACCACTCGAGGGTCGATTGCTCCTTTCTTGCTCTTATTCTTCTTCCTCCTTCTCTTCGCGTTGCTGCCTCTTGCCTCTCGCTGCTTGCTTCTTCCTCTCGCCGCTTCACTCCTCTTGCACAACAAGACGATGGGTCGTACGCACCTAGATAATCGTGAGTTGGCCTCGCTCTTGTTTTGCCCTCTTTGTCGTCGTTTCGGATCGACCTGCCCTCCACGCGAATTAGCACCACGTGCTGATTCGCTCTAGAGCATTCGTTTTTTTTTTTGACGTCGTGAGGTTTGCCTTGTGATTAATTATTTTACCTCGATTGCACCTGTTTCTCAGAGGAAACGAGGTTTGACTATGAGGATTACCAAACAGAAACTTCGAGGATTACTAAACCGACATTTTGAGGATTTCCAAATCTAAACTTTGAGGATTGAAACCTAAACTTTGGGGATTCGGAAACGTAAAGTTTGAAGATGATCAAACCTAAACTTTGAGGATTATCAAACCTAAACTTTGAGGATTATCAACTCTAAACTTTAAGGATTACTAAACCTAAACTTTGAGGATTATCAAACCTAAACTTTGAGGATTATCAACTCTAAACTTTAAGGATTACTAAACCTAAACTTTGAGGATTATCAAACCTAAAATTTGAGGATTACCAAACCTAAACTTAGAGGTTAGTTTTAGTAATACCTCGTAGATAATTTGTGAGGAAATTGTGTCAAATTGTACATGGAGAAAAGCGATGGTTGGATTGACCAAATTAGCCCCGTCATCCATCAGCCCGGTCACCGTCTGACAAATATGAGTTGAATTTTTAATGACTGCACTTGCACTTCGTGTACTTGAAAAGGGTAAAATTCCTTTCGTCGGATCAACCCCGAATTATTAATCAACCCCGGCAACCACACGAGGGTCGATTGCTCCGTTCTTGTTCTCATTCTTCTTCCTCCTCCTCTTCGTGCTGTTGCTTCTTGCTTCTTTTGCTCACTGCTTCACTCCTGTTGTACAACAAGGCGATGGTTCGTACGCACCTAGATAATCGCGAGTTAGCCCCGCTCTTGTTTTGCTCTCTTTGTCGCCGTTTCGGATCGCCCAGCCCTCCATGCGAATTAGTATGACGTGCTGATTCGCCGTCGAGCGTTCGTTTTATTTTCATGACGTGAGTGAGGTTTGACTCATGATGAATTATTTTACCTTCATTGCACCTGTTTTCCGACACAAACGTGATTAGATTTTGAAGACTACGAAACTTGAGGTTCGGTTTAACAAAACCTCGTGGATACACTGAGAAAAAAAATTGGTTAAGCCAACCAAATGTGCGTTTGCGGGCCGCGAAGTAAATATTTCGTACCGTGAACGAAATAATAGATATTGTGAATTAAGAAAAATTTGGTTCAACTAGGCGTTGGTACGTTCAACCAAATATATATTTACTTCGCGACCCGCAAACGCACGTTTGGTTGGCTTAACCAATTTTTTTTCTCAGTGTAGTTCGTGAGTAAATCAAGTCAAGTTACACACAGAAATTCGCCCAAATCAGCTGCTTACCAACTGCCAAATGTGAGTCGAATTTTCAACTCACATTTGCCCTTCGTGTACTTCAAGTCAGTGAAATTATTTTCGTCGAGTCAACCCCGAATTACGAATTAAACTCACCTAATTAATAATTCAGATAAAAATTCGGACAAAATGAGGAATAAGTTGTTTGCGACAACAAATCGGTTGACCCCCAACCCGCCAAAACAAAAATTCAAATCCACCGACATCGATCGATCCCAATCACTTATATTTCTCTCACCTGAGAAACTCCCCCTCGACTTGACCTCTCGCGGCGCGAACCCATCAGCGACCGCGCGCGGGTCTCGTTAATCGAGCTTCCCGGCCGAAAGCACTGCGGAAGCCAGCGCCGCTCCGCGCTCACGCCGGCCTCACTGATTGAGTGTCAGTGGCGAAAATTGAGATCGCGGGCACGCGGGACCGGCGAAGAGCCGGAGAAGCAGCGGCTGCGGCGGCCGCGTGGCTCCCGAGTCCTTGCGGCTCGAGGGTCGACGGATCTAAATCCCTCTCGCGCGCCTCCGATTAGATTTAGATCGTGAATAATGAATCCCCGCTGACGCAGAGAGTTGCACAATTCACCCACGTTTACACACACGCATAACAACCGAGACCCCGAAAGCGCACCGACACATTTAAACGTGCGGCGAATCCTGCGCACATAGTCGGCGATCGCCATAGGCCTGGTCGGCATCAACGACGCCGCAGCAGCGGCAGCAACGTTGCTGTACTCTTATCGGTCGCAGTCGTGAGAGGCAGGGGAAACGTATTAGCGACGGGTATTAAATTATACCGAGCGGCGGCAGCGGCACCAGGATCGGGATCAGGAGCTGCCCGGGGGGGTTCGGGCATATCCGCAGCAAGTGCGCTATACGTGCGGGACACACAACGTGCTGATACCACGCGAAGGGGGTTGGCGAGCGTAACGAACGAGACTCAAGCCACAAACTAGCAGCAGCAGCGACCGACCCCCCCTGACCCTCCTTCCTCCTCCTCCTCCTCCTCATCCTTTACTCTCGATGCACGCTCGCCATTCGATGGAGCCGGAGCACCACGCGACTCACGACGAGGGAAAATTTCATTTGGCAGACCAGGCGCCACGAGCATCACAATATATAGCGTATAGCGATCTATCCCGTCACTCGCCTCGGGCCTTTTTGGATTCGTGCCTGGCTCGTTCCGCGTGTTTTGCGCGGCGAACTCGCGTCCGGCTCCTCGAGCAGCGGCAGCGGCAGCCCCCGCGTCGCCCGGCTGGGGTCGGGGGCTGTAAACGTTTATCTGGTGCACCGTAATACGGCCTCGAAACGCTTCTAGGTTGGCAGCTCGCTGTGTGACGTTTTCTGTGTAAGAGTTTTTTTTTGTTTTTTTTTTTTCAGGGTCCGCGTATCGCCGGTTTTATTCGACGCTCCGCGGTTGTTCTTTTTTCGGTTTTATTTCCTTTTTTTTAATATCTCCTGGCATTCCGAGGCCGAGGAGACTGTTTCATTTTTTTCTCTCGGCTTGTCTGTCGCTTTCTCTCTCTCTCTCTCTCTCTCTCTCTCTCTCGCTCGCTCGCCTTCATTTTTAGGCCGCAACAGCCGCGCGCGCTCTATATAGCCGCTTATCACGAGGCCCTTTGCCCGGCGAAACGACCGGTGCTCCCGTATAATTTCCGACCACTGACGGACGCGTAATATGAATTTTTTCTCCGCACGCTCGCGGAGGTTTGCATACAGCGTGTAAAAATAAGCGCGTGTGTGCGCGAGGCGGCGGGACGGGAGGCGCATGTGGGCTCCGCGCTAGATGCGCAACTCGCGGGTTTCTCTTTATTGCTCCGCGGGCGAGAGAGACGAGCTCGCGGGCACACCGCGCGGTGCCCGGCGCGCCGCCTTTGCCGCGTTAGAGTCGGTAATGCCCGGGCATCACGACGCGTTTTGCGGTTGTAATTGGTATTTTCGACGCCACACGGCGAAAATATCCCGGCCCGGAGAAATTATTAATGCGGGCAATGAGAGCGGCCGGGGAAATCCCACCGGATGCCGCGCGCGATGATTCATTAATAAAAAGTAATAAAAGATGCCCGCGAGGACGCGATTAAAGAGGCCGCGTTGCGTCACGCCGAGGCGGCGAGACAAGGTGCATTTTTTTCGGAGTCGTCTGACGTGAAATCGTCGAAATTAAGTAAAAACGAAAAATGGATTTTTCGGGTCATCCACCGAAGCCGGAAGGAGGAATAAAGTCGAGCGGCACCAAAATCTAAAAATTTCTGGATGATGGCCAAATAAGAAAGGATGATTTTTTTCTGATTCTGATGTGAAATCATTGAAAGTATCAAAGTAAAAACTTCAATCCACTCATAGAAGCCGGAAGGAAGATTAACATCGTAGCACTCTAAACTGCGTCGAGGCGGAGAGAAAATTAAGGTGCATTTTTTTCGAAGTCGTCTGACGTGAAATCGTCGAAATTAAGTAAAAACAAAAAATTGAGTTTTCGGGTCATACACCGAAGCCGGAAGGAGGAATAAAGTCGAGCGGCACCAAAATCTAAAAATTCCTGGATGATGGCCAAACAAAAAAGAATGATTTTTTTCGGACTCTGATATGAAATCATTGAAAGTAACAAAGTAAAAACTTCAATCCACTCATAGAAGCCGAAAGGAAGGTTAACATCGTAGCACTCAAAACTGCGAAAAATCTCTGGGCGATGGCAAAAAAAAAAAGAAAAAAAGAAAATAACGCGTGAGGATGAGAAAAAAGAGGCCGCTCGTGTTACGTCACAGCGAGGTAACCGCAAGAGGTGGATCGTTTTCTTTTTCAAACTCTGACGTGAAATCATTGAAAGTAAAAACAAAGCAGAAACTTCGGTCCACCCACCGCAACCGGAAGAAAAGAAGGTTAATATCACACAGCACCCAAAACTAGAAATCCCCGGGTGACAGCAAAAAAAAAACAAGGGCAAGTAAAAAGAAATCGAAAAAGTTATATCGATTCGTCCAGATATCCTGACATCCCTCCTTAAGCCTCGCGAGTCGCAAGCGCGCGGGATGTGACGACGTGCCGGAGGGTGAGGGGGGCAGGTTTTTGCGGTAATTCGATTTGGTCAGCCCCCGCATCGCGATTCAACGTGTCCAGGGTCCACGCGTCGTGAGATCCCCGGGAATTGCTTGACAAATTCGTGGTTCGTCCGTGAAGCGAGCCAGCCAGACTATATACAGCGAGCTCTTTATACGACGCAGCCCGTTGTATCAACTCTCTCCGTATATACAGATATATAATACACATATATACAGCTAATGCTATGGAAGCGAAAACGAACGAGACCGGAATATATCGAGCTTTTCCCGGGCCGCTCCGCACCCGCTGCCCTTTCTCGACGTCCTCGCGCTCGAGGTCGAGCGAGCGAAAGGACAGCGTCGAGCCAAGAAGGCATCGCACACACGAAGAGCGCGCGAAGGGTGGGTGATAAACTTCCGACGGTAAAGTCCGCGAGAGAAACGAGAGCGACCCCTCGGGCTCTTATTCGCCTCGTCGAGAGTGATCGGCCATTCCCTCCGCTGGACGACGGGGGGGAAAAAAAATAAGGTCCACTAGGCGGGATGATGACCCCGGCACACGTTGCGGGCGCAGCGAAGAAGCCGCGACTCGGACAGGGTGACGCATGTGCGGCGCGCGGTAAAACACCATAGGGGCCGCCGACTGAAATGGCGACGAAAACTCACCATTTGCCGGACAAAGCGACGAAGCTGTTTGGTTTTTTCGTTCGTGCGGTATAGAGGAGTCCATCGCTTTTCCGCGGGAGGATGAGAGAAAGTGCGACCTCCTTCTCTTATCCTCCTGGGGGACCCAGAAAAGACTTTGACCCTTCGTGGATCTTTCGGATGGTCCTTTTTCGTCCACCTGGCTGGGCTGGTGTCATCAGTGCCTAACGTGTCTTGGGATGTTTAATAAACGATTGGAGCCTTGGAGCATCGGGACTGGGTTGGAAGTCTGGGTGCGTCGAGATGGTGATGTCGGGCGAAAGGGAAATGGGAAATATATGGGGTGTTCAAGGAGACGTAGTCTTCACGCATGAGAGTCTTGACGACGTCAAACGTCTGAAGTTAGGATACAATTTTCTAGAGGACTTTGGGAGCGTGTTGTACAGTACAATTCGTACGTAAATGTCGACTTGTTGAAGTTCAAATAAGAAAGACTTATTTGAGTTTCGGTAGAAAAGACTCATTTGAGTTTTAAAGGAAAATACTTATTGAAATTTAAATAGAGAAAAGTTATTGAAGTTCAAACAGAGAAGACTTATTGAAATTCAAATAGAAAATACTTATTGACATTCAAACAGAAAAGCCTCATTGAAGTTCAAATAGAAAATCGTTATTGAAATACAAATGGAGAATACTTGTTGAAGCACAAATAGTAAATATTTATTGAAGTTGAAATCGAAAAGACTTATTGAAGTTCCAACTGAAAATACTTATTGAAGTTCAAAACAGAAAATAATTATTCAAATTCAAAAGAAAAGACTCATCCAACTTCAAATAGAAAAGACTTATGCAACTTCGAACAGAATTATATACTTATTGAAGTGCAAACAGAAAATACTTATTCAAGTTTAATATAGAAAAGACTTATCCAAGTTCAAACATTTGGCCTCCATTCAAAGTTCACATCAAAATATCTTCACATCACATCCAACAAGTCCCTTATATTTTTATATCTATCAAACGTCATGCAGGCCCCTAAAGCCGAATAACACAGAACCATGAAAATCTCTCGATCGCTCTAATCCCACCTTCCGACACCACCGCCAAAATAATCAGAAAACAAAAATAGCACCAGGATCGAAGTCTCCGTAGGTGACGACGAGGACGTCGTCACGTACGCGTCGTACGTCGGTGGTGTAGCTGCAAATAGTTTCGACCCGCACCGCAGCTCGTTCGCGCTCCACCGCAGGATCCAGAGCTGGTTTTCCACCGTCGTTGAGTTGCCATGACGACAACCGGTGGGGTGTCCAAATCCGCGAAGCACCCTGCGCGCGGCAAACCGTCGACGTGCGACGAGGACGTCAGCGCTGGGTCGGACCGGCGCGGGCGACGGGGGAGGAGGATGATGAGGACGCGAGGACATGAAGACGCGACTGAACCGGGTTGTCCTCCTAAGCCGGGCGGATTTGCGCGGACAACGCCGGTTGGTCGGTTCATTGTTTCGACGCGGAGCGAGCGGAGAAGCTCGTATCATCCGACGTCCGACGCCGCACCGACACTTTTCACCCTCTTTTCCCCTCGTTTCCCCTCCAACACTCGTCCAAGAGGAAAACGATAAACGTGGCCATTAGCCCAGGATGACCGCGGGTCATCTGTAATAAACGTGAGGACAAAATTGAGGACATGTATCGAATGATCACCGCGTCCAATTTTCAAAAATCGCCATTAAACATTTAACGACATTGAACATAAATTTCCGTCACTTCTGACCAATTTGGAAACGAAGGTAACTAAGAAAAAAAAATAGGAACCACATTCTTAAAGTTTTACGACTGAACTTTCGATGATATTTCAATTTTTAATCAGCACCGCGGGGCCAAGGATGACGACTCTGACCCCTCACGTTCGGATCAGCGTCGCGCGTCTCTATTGTGACAATAATTTAATTTTCGGCTTTGGGCCTCGCGTTGCAGTCGCCCCGGCTGCCGAGTCGTAAATACGGCGATTATGGTTTGCGCTTATTAAATCCGAACGAAGAGAGTCTCGCTCTTTCCGACTCTCGGCACCAACCGCAAAATCTCGTTCTGTCCCGGAGAGGATCGAGGGCTTCTTGTGCGATGCGCGCGCGTGGATTCCGCGAGCGAGCGCGACGGTCCCTCTCGGTCCATTACGGTTATCCTCAGTCCGCTCCGTCTCGGCCACTTCGCGCGAGACGGAGACTCTCGTCCCGTCTTTTTCGCACGCAACGCGCGACGAGTGCGCGAACCGCGACGGAACGAGAGGAGGAGGAGGAGGAGGAGAGGGAAATATATCTCGCCTCTCATTCCTTTACGATCTCCCAATGCTAATTTCACGGGGCTCGGAGCCCCGGCGAAGGAGACGCGAAGGAGACGGAGAGGAAGAGGGAACCACGAGGCCGAGGCGGCTCCACTGATGATGACGAGATGATCACTTAATTTGGCCAACAGCTGCCGCGTCGTTGCCGCCGTTCACTTGGCCTGCCACCTTAATTTCTTCATCTTTCTATTTTTCTCTCTCGACGTTTTTACCCCCCTCTCACCCTCTCCACCCTTCGGCGACCCCTCGTCCCTTGCGATAGGTGGAGTTGCTTATTCCACTTTGACGCTCAGGCTCATTACTTACACGTTTTTTGTTAGCTGATTTACTTAATCATCGTGTAGCATTGATGAAGTGATTTGATTTCTCAAAAATGTAAACAACGCTGTGAAGAAAATCATTTATGACTCCACATCGAGGTTATTGAATTTTTTTTTAATTCAGCTTTTAGTTATTCTCGATATCCGAGTAGATTAATTGAGATATCGATTCTCAATAAACGGCGAATAATTAAACACGACTTACAAGACAGAATAATCAGACAGCGTCGAATCGGACTTGGGGGAGAGGAGTAATAAAAAAATTCCGGTTTATCTTTCGTTCCAGTCGGATTATTTTTTTCATCGGGTCCTTATTGAAAACGAAATCTTCCACAAAATCGTCGGTCAAGGGAGAAGATTCTTCTGGCTCTCAGAAGCGTCGAGATATCCGAGCGTCGTGGTTGGAGCGCGAGGGCGAGTTCGTTATGCTCTTTAATCCGGGCGAACGATTATTTATTGACGTAAGAATTAGGGGCAGGTAGTGAGTCTTGGTGCAGCCTCACGACTTCTTCTTCTCGCTCGGTCCTCGCTGTGTCGGACCGCGCGTCGAGGAAGAATATCGAGAACGATGATCGCCCCGGCCGCATACCTAGCGCTGTGCCCGCCTTTGGATCCGTTATTAAATTATTATACGAGCGAGAGATTTACCGACTCTTTCGCCACCGCGTGGCATCCGCTTCTGCCGCCGCCGCCGCCGCCGCCGCCAAGGATTAACGTCCTGCGCTCCTCGACGCGTTCAGCCCGATCGTTTCACCAGGTCCACCGGGTCCACCCGGTTAACCGGTGCCGGCTCGCTGCCCACGGGAATCGCGCACCGAGCGCGCACCACAAGGATCAAATTTATATCTCACCTGGATCATCCCACGTACGGAGCCGCAGATATCCCACTATACGCGCCGGGCGTCAATCCATCTGCTCCGCTTCTGCGCGAGCAGACCGCGTCATAATTTATTCCCCACTCCTCGTCGTCCTCACCGTGGGCTTCGAGGATCTACACACCGAAGACGTGTATTTTAGTTTCGTTCAGTGATTAAAATAATTATCGTGTAAGACGGGATATAAAAGAGGCTGGGATTTTTTTTTTTTTTTTTTTTCGACCGCTCTCGAGCCTCGCCACTGTTGACCGGTGCGGGAAAAATCCCGCTTCCTCAGATTCGAGCGTAAAAATCAATAGAAGATTTACGACCTGGGCGATAATTAGCCGTACACGAGTCGGAGCTGTTCGTGGAAGAGATTATGAAAAAAACAAAAATGAAAAAAGTGAGAAGCAAACCCGTTTTATAATTATCCAATCGCGACTGGTGCGGATTTTTTTTTTGTGTTCGCGCCGCTATTATTGAGGATAACAGACATTGTAAGCCAGGTGTTTGCGGGCGATTAGTCCAATTACATGTGTCTCAACGACTCGTGGAATCAATAATAAGACACGCGGCGACGTCTCGGCGCCGATAATAAAATTCTCCGCTCCCAGCGTGTGAAACATTTTCACCAGAGCTGTAAATCCCTAAATCTTTCACAAGTAAAGTTGATTGTACAACAGTTTTGTAATAATAATAATTAATAATCATAACATGGAGCAATTATAATGTAATGTGTGTATTTTTTAATGGGTGCAAAGTATATTTATTTCCAATATAATACCGTGATGATTTACCTGATAAAAGAAGCAATGCCATTAAAGCCTCATCAAAGCTTACATTCTTTTTTCACAATTGCTCACAATTTGTTATTAAACAAATCTACAGTATCGACGCAACTATTGAAAAGTCCACACATCATTTTATAATCGCCGCAGGTTATTATTATTAAATAACACCCACAAAACAAAACGTACAGTACTGTAACATTTACATCTTAAAGTAATGAGGATTTACAAACCCGATTTTCACCCAGGAAAAGCTTGGTGTGAATTTTTGGAAAAATTCCGAGCCGCAAATTTATCACTCAAACGCGACGATGTCGTCCCGAGCTCTTGACACTCGTGCCTAATGCGCTCCGGATTTTCGTTGTAAATAGTCGACCCGATCCCGCGTCCCGGGGGCGTTCAACGTATCCATCCTCCCCCTCCTCCCCCTCGTCCCCCTCGTCCCGTTCGGGTTCGGCTCGCTGCGGTTTGGGTATAATTCAAAAAATTCAAATTACGTATTCTATTAGGTGCGAGCCGGCGGCGGCTCGTCTGCCGGGTTCACAACGGTTCCTCGGGATCCCTCGCGCGCGGATGCGAGGAGGATCGCCCGAAGATCTACGGCTCGTGAGGGGCAGGGGGGGGGCCGCGGGGAGGGAGCCGCGTCGAGGCTAAACAGAGACGTGAGACGCGGCCAATACGAAAAACCCTCGGGTGTGACCGAGTGAGAGGTATATCTCTCGCGTCCAGCTGACGTTTACAGTCCTTTCCGTTTGTGGCCCGGCACGAGTGAGGCGGCGAGGGACGAGGACGGAGCTGGTGTTTATGTGGCAGGGGCGGAGAGGGGGGAGAGAAGGAGAAAAGAGGAGAAGGAGAGAGAGAGAGAGAAGGACAGATGGACAAATGGTGAGAAGGAGAGAAGGAAAAAAAAACCACGCAAGACAACTCACTCTCGTGTGCAGGAAAGGGAGGAAAAAAAAAGATAGGTAGAGTTGGTGTGGGGGGGCGCGGGGGGCACGACGGGATTGGAGGGAGGGAGGGGGGGGGGGGTCAGGCAGTGAAGTTCTACGGTCCGAAAAGGGATATAAAGGAATGGGCGGTCGGCGCGGGGGTGACTGTGGGCTCCGCTGGGGCGAGGGGAACGCGGGGGGCACGAGGGGCAACAGGGGGGGGGGAAGAAATGAGAAAGAGTGTAATAAATTGGCGGTGAGATTATTCTCGACGTGCATTAAGACGTCAAGCGGCGACGGACGCCTTGGAAAGTATTGGCCAACACCTTCTTCCCCCCCCCCCTGCCCCCCTCTTCGCTCTTTCTCTCTCTCTCTCTATCTTGCCTGTTCTTTCCTCGTCCCTCGGCTTCTACGTGTCTCTCGCTCGCGCTCGTGAGGCGTCGCTCCACGCTCGCTTCCACTCTACACCGAGGCTACCTTCTCATGAGCCCGGGTACCATACGCTGCTGGCTACGAGGACGACCTACACCGCGTGTGAGAGCGGACGAATGGGCCTCGTTCTCGCTCACGCCCGGCGCTAAATAAATATCGCCGTCTCGGTCGGCCCCCTTCTGCCTCGGCGTCTAGCGAGCCCGAGTGCTTTGCAGTCGGAACTAACTGGTACCGCGTATATATTGCGCGGCGTGTATGTATGCATATACTATATGTATATTTTTGTATGTATAAATTTGTGTGCGTGCGCTGTACCTCTGGCTGTGCGGTATGCCGCGCGCCGCGCGAGAGAAAATTATGTTCGCCCTAATCAGCCGAGGTGTGAACGGGCCCATCTGAATTCGTTAACCCCGACGGTGCTATAACGCGCCCCGGGAGTGAGAGTGAGAGAGAGCGAGGGGGTGGGGGGCAGAGAGTCCCGCGCATCGGCCAAAGAGCAACGAGATTTTTCAACGCTTTTTATCCGCGCTTTAGGGGCGAAGGGATGCAAAGAAATTCTCATTTGTTTATGGTGAATCCTTTCTTTTTTGGGGTCTGAGATATGAGACTGGGGACAAAAGGGATGTTTTTCGTAATTGAATGGGCAGTATACAAATTTACGTTAAGCGTCGTAGGGGTAGTTTCTAGTGTTTTCTTTTCTATTTTTTTATTTTTTATTGGTTATTGTTGTTTTATTGTTTTGTGGTCTTGGGGGTGTTAAAAGAGCGTCACGATCGTTTTTCAACGAGATTTTTTACCACTTTTTTTCGGTGCTTTAGGGCCGAAGAGATCCAAAAAATTCTCATTTGTTGAGGGGGATTTTTTTTTACCTGAGATATGAGGCTGAGAACAAAAGGGATGTTTTTCGTAATTGGCAGAAGATAAGTTTACGTTAAGCGTCATAGGGGTGGTTTTTGGTGTTTTTGACTATATTTTTGTATTTATTCGTTCATCGGTCATTATTGTTTTATTGTTTTTTGGTTTGGGGGTGTTAATGAGTGTCACGAACGTTTTTGACCGAGATCTTTTACTGTTTTTTATCCGCTCTTTAAGGGTGAAGGGATGCAAAGAAATTCTCATTTGTTTATGGTGAGTCGTTTGTTTTTTTGAGTGTGAGATATGAGACAGGACAAAAGTGATGTTTGTCGTATGTAACTGAATGGGCTGTATACAAATTTGCATTAAGCACCTTAGGGGTGGTTTCAGGTGTTTTCGTCCTTATTTTTATTATTATTTATTTGTATTAATTATTGTTGTTTTATTGTTTTGTGGTTTGAGGGGTGTTAACGAGAGTCACGATCGTTCGTAGTCGCGGAAAAAGGGACGCCCGATGCTTTGTGCAGCCGCCGCACGGGACGACTCGTCTCGCTCTCTATCTCTCTTTCTCTTTTCCTCTCGCTCAGTCGAACGCGTCGGCCCAGGTGTTGGCCAATCCGTAATATATTACTTAACACCCACGAAAGCGGGAAATAACAATAAGACGAAATGGAGGCGTCGGGGGCGTCGGGGCCCGATGTGAGAAGTGAGAAGTTAAAGGCCCGAGAGCCGCTCGCCGCGGCCAACCGCAGGGGGTCCCGACACCCAAATCCATCTGGTTGCGTCACTGCGCAGCCCCCTCGACTCCGGTGCCCTTGTTATTAATCCCTATACCGGATTTTTCCTATACAACTAAAAAACTGTCGTGTCACTTTGTAGCACTTTTCGTCCTATTTTTCTCGACGTATCCCACAGAGGGATTTGGAAAATTGATAAATACGAATGTTTCGCTTTTTTGCCAGTGAATTTTGAAGCAGTTGAAGGTACCACTTTTTTAGTTAAACTTTATTAGATTCTCATTTTTAAGTATAATTTTTCCATCGTGGTATTAACAATTTTTATAAGTAAATTAAAAATGTAAATGAAAATACCGAGAATATGAATAACATGCGTGTCAAATCTGGCACTTTTCGAGATAATTATGACTCCCTATGACAAAAATGCAATGTAGTCACAATATCGGCCCTCGCCCGTATAGGAAATGCCAGCAGTAACTACAGGACCAATGCTTGGCCGAGTAATGGCTGAGCAGCGTTGGCTGCCCACTACTGGCCCAACTCGGAGCCAGTTCTGGCTCCCAGCACTGGTCCAGTCATGGCTACGGACCGTTGGTTGCCACTACTGGCACAACTCCGAACCAGTGCTGGCTCCCAGCATTAGATAGTATTCACTGGTTGAGTAATGGCCGCCAGCAGTAGGCCAGCACTGGCTCCCAGCGTTAGATAATGTTCACTGGCTGAGTAAAGGCCGCCAATAGTACGCCAGCACTGGCTCCCAGCATTGTCGCCAATGGTTAACATAACCTCACCATCTCGCACGGTAGGCACGTCAGCGTCGAACAGAATACTAATATATGGTGTTGAGATTAATAATTAGTCGTTTAAGAACCACATTTTACAAAAATGAAGTTACTATGTATTTTGATTTCTATATTGGATTTGCCATATTGAATTAATTAATTCAGAGTTGAGTTTCATAATCAGCGGCCTCAAAAACCTCCATATACCAAATTTTATACAAATCCAACTGACAGTTCTGTGGCTGTTACCCTAGACGCAACTATAATGGACTAAAAAATATAGGGTCTTCACTCAGTTGGTTTGGTCTAGTGGTTAGCGTGCTTGTTAGGTAGTTTAGGTATTAGGTAGGTCGTATAGGTTTTAGGTTCGAATCCCGCTGTCGTCACTTTTCAAAGAGCGATTGAAGAAATTGTACCCGAGTACGATTTCCTTTTTTTATTTATTTTTTTCCTACTAATAATGGAATTATGTTATTAAAACGACTGCAGGATGCACCTTTATGTTTTAAAAATGAATAATCAATTGGAAATTGATTAAAATGAATATCTACGGTCGTTGCTTACCCGCTGCTGGCCGTGTTAGATACCATTGCTGGCCGGCATTGGCCCCCAGTACTGGGCGAATACAACTACCAGTGCTGGACCGAAGTTATCATCCAGCAGTCATGCCAGTACTGCGCCAGCACTGGTTGCCATTACTGCGCCAGTACTGGAAGACTGGCCGCCAGCACTCGCCCAGTGCTGAGCCAATTGTACTCCCCTATACGGGCGGTCACTTTAAATCGTAACAAATCAAGATTCGACCTTACAATTTTTAATTGATGTTTTTATTGCGTTTCTCTCATGACACGTGCCTAAAATAAATAAATTCATTAAGCACTCGTTATTAAAAAGAATTGAAAAGAAAAACATGCTTCCGTCAAATCTGTCACATTTCGAGAAAATCATGTCCTCCCATAAACGCAACATAGTCACAAGCTCGGCCCTCAACCACTTTAAATCGTAACAAATCGAGATCCGGCCCTAGAATTTTTTAATTGATGTTTTTATTGCGTTTCCCTCGTGACACGTGTCTGGGAGTCTCCGGCCGAGCAATTTCGTGATGCGTGACGTTCCGCGCGGGAGAGAGAGAGAGAGCGAGACGCTCGCGACGCGAGATGAGGGAGAGGGACGGAGCAAAAACGGACTCGCGATGGGCCTTAGCCTGTCCAGGTGCGGCGGACGGTGTCGGCGAGTGAAAAAGACGCGAGGAGGGACGCGCGGGAAGGGACGAAAAGAGACGGAGAAACGCGAGGCGACCCCGCGTTGGAGTCTCACCTGACTCTCGGGGGCCCCGAATGAAGACGTTGTAAAAGCGAATGCACCGCATATACCGCGCGGGTCTCGCTCGTCGGGGCGCGTCGGTGTTTCGGTTCTCACACCTTCGAGAGAGAGGGACCGAGAGACGCGGGGAGACAGAGAGACGAAGAAAAAGGAAAAGAGAGGAAGAAGAAGGAGCGAGAGTGGAAAAAGTGTGTAAGAGAGTGCGAAGGAGGGAACGAGACCTGCGCGCGGCGCACGGTCAAAGGCCCGCGGGGGGTAAGGCCCCTCGGACCGTGAAGCTAATTGATACGTAAGATTACGTTCTCTCAGTTGGATCCCCCCGCGGCTTCAACGCTCTCCGGCTCCGCGGACGCGCGGGATGATTGGTTGTCCGACGAGCGGACGCTGGCACTAAATTCCTCGTTCGACTCGATTCCCTTCTCGGCATCGCGCGCGCGCGCGCGAGCGCTGCATCGTCGTCGGGTGCCGCGCGCGGTACCGGCCGCGCCGCAGCTCTATACATGGCATCTCTCAGCCTCGCGGTTCGTGATCCTCGGACGCGCGAGGATCTTGTAAATTCACCGTCTAAACCCCGCGCGCACCGCGCGACTCGCACTCGCTGTTTACCACGCCGCGCGAGATTCCTGCTGCTTGTTGTTCGGATGCAATTCCCGAGCCGGTAGGAAAAATGCTTGAGGGGAGTCAGACATTTTTGTCTTGTGATTTTTAGTGTAGAGATTTTTAGTCGGATCATTTTTAGTTTGGTGGTTTTCAGACTGGCAATTTTTATTCTGGTCACTTTTAGTCTGATCATTTTTATTCTGGTCACTTTTAGTCTGGTCATTTTTATTCTGGTCACTTTTAGTCTGGTCATTTTTATTTTGGTCACTTTTAGTCTGGTCATTTTTAATCTCAAGATTTTTAGTCTGGTATTTATTAGTCTCAAGAGTTTCAGTCTGGTCATTTTTAGTCTGATAATTTTTAGTCTCAAGTTTTCTAGTCTAGTAACTTTCAGTCCTCGCGCGAGGTCAGCTTCAACTTAGTGTCTCATTTTTCATGTGTGATTAATTATTATGGTACAGTCATTTTTTTCCATGATATGGCAGTTTTTTATTTCACTGTAACAAAGTTCTCTGGACAGATTTTTTTTTAATTCGCAAATATGCAAATCTTCTTTTTAATATTCAGAAACATAGAAACATGATTAACTTGCTGTAATGTGTTACACTACGGAAAATATTTTCGGTAATAATAATAAACCTCCCATATTAATAGACGCAAAAACCACCGTTGAAAGTGAAGTGCGCTCGGCCACTTGACAGGCGTCGCTGCAGGTTGCAATTCCAGCCCCGAGACGTTGTGTTGCAGGGGTGAAAAAGAGATCGCGTTGCGCGCGGTGGGGGCGGACGGGCGCGTGAGGCCAGGTTATACCGGGGCGTGGTCATGGGGTGATTTAGCGGTGAAGGTGCGTGGCTGTCTCTATCGTGCGGTGTGGTACAGCCTGGCCGGGGTAGCCGCAGAGGGACCGGGCGCGCCGGGAGTGCGAGCGAGCCCGAGCGAGCGCTAAACAACACGGCGCGCGGAGCTCCTCGCTCCTCGCGTTTCGGGGCGGCAGCTTTACAGCCGTTTAGTGTTTTACGGCCGTTTTATGAACGCCGCGCGCGGGCCGCCGTTGCCTTTCTCGCGTTGCTGGCCGCGGCTGCGTCGAATGCAAGCGGGGCGAGAGAAAGCGAGAGGGATTAAAAAAGAAAAAAAAAGGGAAAAAAAAACGAGAGACAAAAGCGCGTGCACTTTTGCTCCGTTGCCCGGAATGTGCGTGCGTTGCATGTGCGTCGAGCGAGAGTTAAGCGCGACTGGATACCACAAACGCGCGTCAACCCCCGGAGGCCCACTCGAAACCTCGCGCCGCGAAACGAGGAAATCCGCCTCGCGGATAAATATGAAACAAATAATTTTTCGCGGGAAACAATAAACTTCGATGTATCCGCGCGATTTATCGTGCATTATCTCCAGGGTATCACTTTTCCGGTCGATTTTGTTGAGGCTCGATGAATGGGCGGTAAATGCTCCGCGGAATTTGCCGGGAAAGACAGAGACGCGAGATCGGGTTTTACGATACCTAATTCACGATCGTTAAGCGATACCGCGTTACCGGTACAAAGTACAGACGCGCCGAGATATCCGCCAGGACTATATATAAGTCGCCGTAAGTCTGTATATTGTAAAAAGATCTCGCCGCCGCCGTCGCCGTGTCAGGGATAAAGACTGGCCGGGGTGAAATGACACACCGCTGCAGTCACCCGAGGGTTTCCTAGTTCTCGTGACACCCCAACCTATCCCTCGGGAATGCATGTAGCAGAAAAGTTGACCGAAAGATGTCCAAAAGACAGCTTGAAAGTAGTACGAAAGATATTCAAAAGACATCTTAAAAGTTGTCCGAAAGATGTCCAAAAGACAGCTTGCAAGTTGTCCGAAGGATGACCAAAAGACAGCTTGAAAGTTGTTCGGAAGATGTCTAAAAGACAGCTTAAAAGTTGTTCGGAAGATGTCCAAAAGACAGCTTAAAAGTTGGCCGGAAGATATCCAAAAGACAACTTGATAGTTCTCCAAAAATATCCAAAAGACAACTTGAAAGTTGTCCAAAGATATCCAAAAGACAACTTGAAAGTTGTACAAAAATATCCAAAAGACAACTTGAAAGTTGTCCAAAGATATCCAAAAGAAATCTTAAAGGATGTCGGAAAGACATTCAAAAGAAATCTTAAAGGATGTCGGAAAGATATCTTAAAGGCAACTTGAAAGTCGTCCAAAGATACCGAAAAGACAACTTGAAAGTTGTCCGAAGATATCCAAAAGACAACTTAAAAGTTGTCTAAAGATATCTAAAAGACAACTTGGTAGTTGTACAAAGATATCCAAAAGACAACTTGGTAGTTGTACAAAGATATCCAAAGAACATTTCCGAAGTTGTCCAAAGATATCTAAGGAACATTTCCGAAGTTGTCCAAAGATATCCAAGGAACATTTCCGAAGTTGTCCATAGATATCCAAGGAACATTTCCGAAGTTATCCAAAGATATCCAAAAGACATCTCCAAAGTTATCCTAAAGATACCCAATCTACAACTTTCGGACAACCTCTAAGTTGTCCGAAATACAAAATACAATTTATTATCGAGGATGCATTTAAATAAATATTACCGTGTATAATAATACACCCAGCAGTTCTCGCTCGCCCCAGCGTCGTTATTGTTATTATCGTCCGCGATACCAGACAGAGCGCGCGGCCGCGAGATGGTAAACGACGTCGAGATTAATTCGCGATCAAGCGCTCGGGGGCTATGTGCCCACTCTATCGTTACAGCGGCACCTACAGTGTGCGCCGGGGGATTTACCGCGCGGAATAGATACACCGCGCGCGAGAGAGGAATCCGTGAGAGAGTCGCGCACTGTACAGCGCGGACCGCGCGGATTTCGCTCGTGGTGAAGATGCCCGACTGGGTACAGTGCGAGCCGCTCGCCCCGCGGCCGCGGCGCTCGTCGTCGGTCAGCTTCACCGCGCGAATCCGGCCGTCCAGCATCTTCGCCGTTGCGGCGTGGGTTAGGCGTCCAGGACTCTCTCGGGGCTCGGCGCGCCGAGAGCCGAGAAGCGTCCGAACGCGCCGCTTCTAACGCCCTAAACGATAACGAGGTATTAATAATCAGCCACACCAGTTCCGCTCGGCCCGCGCGCCCCACCACCGCGCCCGCTGAGGCCCCGCGGTGCCCCCACCGCGCGGCCGCGCCGCCACCGCCGCGCGCATCGGGTCCCAGCGATCCGCCCGGGACCGCTGGGACCGACGCTATCCCCTCCACTACCGCCCGCTCGCAGTCCTCGCCGCTTCGCTCGGCGCAGCCGCTTCTTCTTCAATTTTCTTCGCGCTCCACTCGATCCTGTCCCACTCACTGACTCACGTTCGCCCTATCTTCGCGGCCTCTTCGCTCTTTCCACTGCATATCGCGAGGCCCCGACTCCCGACTCTCTATGAGGCCCCAATCGACTCACCTACACTTCGCGCCTGCGAGAAACACTGAATACCGGCCGGCTCGGGGCTTCTTTTGTTCCTCGTGCAGACGCGCGAGTGAGTGAGAGAGAAGGAGGGAAGGCGAATGTAGCTGTGTGTGTGTGTGTGTGTGCGAACCTATAGGTGGGAAAGGGAGAGGAGGTTATTTCGATTATCGAGCCGCGACGGCCGCTTCACCGCGCGCGCGGCCACCGCACGCAACGATCGACTAACTCAGCGGTCACGCCCCCGACAAACGCCGCGCTCCACCCCCTCCGACGCGCCGGGCGCACCAGGCTCGCTTGCTCATGCCTCCTCGTTCGCTCTGTCCCGGTCGACGGCGGCGGCGGCGCTCGCGCGATTTTCGCTGCCTCGCGCGCAACACCGAGAACCGGGATCGGCGAGACACACCGCCGTCTTTTTGCCTTTAAATTAATTTGCAACGATTAATTTTTAATTAAACCCCCCCGAAGGCCGGACGAGATTGTGGAGAGGACGTGACGCGAGGCGCGGAAGAGGATGACGTTAACACGGTTTGCGGATCTTTGGGCCTGTTTTCGGTGGCTCGAACGATATTTGCGGTGGGATAGACGCTGAAAATTGTTGTGGGTTCCCTGGATTTTTTGCGTGTTTTTTTTTAAAGGTCTTGAAGTTACAAATATAAATGGGAATTGAGCGGATGATTTTGGGAGCGAAATACAACGTGGGATTGATTGACGTATTCTGATTGAATGACTCATTTTTACTTCGTGAGTTTTTTTTTTGTTCAATTAACCTTCGGTTTACTTCGCTGAGTTGACTAAAAAAAAAGAAAAAAAAATCCTGAGTTAATGAACCAAGTGTCAGGGCTCACCGAGATCCCAGAGTCGCAGCCTGAAAAAATGCAGACCCAAAAATCGAATGGCTATTTCATTACAATAGCTTGATTTAAAAAAACGCCTCGCTCCTCTGTGTCCAGCGCCGAGATAATTATTGTTGGCTTAATGAGAGGCCCGCTAATTGAAGCCTTCAACGAGACGTTAGTAGCAAAATTAATCAACCGGACGGTGGGAAGTGATGGATAACGCGCGAGGGGCAGCAGCAGCAGCAGCATCGCACCGAGCGCGATTTCGCGAGGAGCACGTTTTGCGCGCACGGCGAGCGCAAAGTAAAACTACACCTAGGAAGCCCCGGGAGCTTCGGGCGTCGCGGCAGAAATCCGGAGAAGCGATTGGAACACCTTTGTCATTTTTTTTTTACTTTTTCGTCTCTCGCTCTTCGTATATTACGAGTCGAAGCTTTTGGTATATCTTTGTCTATCGGCCGAAAGGAGCGGAGGGGAAAGAGAAGGAGGAAGAGAGAGAGAGAGAGAGAGGGCGATAAACGAGGAGAGGCCAACGTCGGGCATTTCTTACGATCGCGAACTCGCGCCCGGCCGGCCGGTCTCGTCGAATATCCACGCCTACCCATAACGATATTTTAATTAAACCGAGCTACGCGGCCGCGAGGAGAGCAGCACCCGAGAGCCCCGCAGAAATTCAATCTTGAGATAATAAATGATCGGGGCCGAGGCTCTCGCTCTCCTCGACACCTCTCGCATCTCCACCCCGAGCATCCGCGGCTGTACGCCCGACCCATTCCTGATGATGCCCGCGCTTCTGTTGCTCCTGCAACGGCTCTCTGCGCCCCTCGCTCTCTCGCTTTCTCTCTCTCTCTCACTCGCTCTGACGAGAGCCGACACCTCGCTTTAAAGAGTTCACACCTCTTCGGGGTAAAACCAATTGAGCTACTATAACCGTGGATACACTATTGAACTTTGTCGGGGACGAGCATTTTTTTTATCTGTTGAGAAAAGTAAGGAATTTTTAAGGTGGTAAAAGAAATTATGGGTTGTCGTGTAATTTATCGGGGACGAGAATTTTCTTTTATCTGTTGGGAAAAGTACGGAATTTTTAAGGTGATAAAAAAAGTTATGGGTGGTCATGTAATTTATCGAGGACGAGAATTTTTTTTTAGGTCGGTTGATAAAAGTATGGGACTTGTAAAGTGAGAAAAAAAAGGTTGTTGATCGACGTATAATTCGAATATTTTTATATTTACTTGTTGCTGAATATTCATAGAGTGAAACCCAACCAGAGGCGATCAATGGATGTCGTTGAAACACGAGAAATTGAGAATGAAAATATGAAGAAATCGTGACAAGTTGAGGTAGGGTAGAGTCACTAATAAATTAACAGTTAAGCAGAACTGTTTGCGAAAATTTTAACGATTGACCATAACGTTAAATTATGTTAAATTACAAAAACACGAGTAAATTAACGGACCAATCTAACCTACCCTTTTAGTCGAAAATAGACTTCAGCGACAAAATAATCGCAGTAGATAGCTAAATAACAGACTAATTAAGAATCTAATGTTCAACCAGGTCGTCATAATTTCTCATAAATTTTAAAAAAGCTGTTGTTCATTCACTGGTGATTGTTCAATTACTGGTGCATTCACCTCATAATATAGGCAAAGTCATAAAATAGCAACGTCGTTTAACGGTATTGTAGACACTTGCAATATAACAATAGATATTAAGCAAGATTAATTATGGCGATATTTTACATCAAGATCAATTTTTTTAAGTTTAGTTTGAGAAAAATCAATCAAAATATTTTCGGGAACAAAAAATGGGAAAGCAATCCGATTTTACGTTGGATTAATTATTTTCGGGCAACGGGATGAATCGACGGAGAAAAAAATTAAGAGGCGTGCTAGACACGTGGACGCGTGGAATTGGAAGAGTTTCGGCTTCGTGTGAACGAGCGTGGCGAATGGATCCGCTGTGAATAAAATTCAATATATTGTGAGAGGCGACCCCGGTCGATATGCATGTATCATCGCGGCATTGATACAAATGCAGCGAGGATATATTTGTATCCATGGCTCGGGCGCTCTTTTGCCCTGAAATTAATTACGAGTCGGCTGACACGGGTCGATTCCATTTCCTCCCGCGGTTCGTCCCTCCATTCGTGAGCGCCAATAAGTCTCGTGTCTCTAGGTATAGAACTCGCCGAGCTCCGTGAGGCTCACGGGATGACCGAGTGTTCCAGGTATTGCGAGGGGGATACGGGGATCCCACGCTAATTTTCGTCGGGTCCTTCCACTTTGTGCGTCGTCCTCAACGAGGACGTTGCAGACACCATAATCATGATTGTGGTTTTTGTTTGTGTCAATTCGGTGACCGGATGACAGTCAAGCTGCAAAATTTTGGTGGTTTCATTGACATCTGTTTCAGAACAAAAATTTTAAAAATGGAGTTCATATTTATGGATTTCACTATACTGATACTTTGAGTTTACTGCGTAAAGAATAACAATTACTTTGATACAAATCAAATATTGCAGATAAAAAAAAATTCTTAGGTAATCACCGAATCTCTTCATGAAATCACAGCCTCCTTTTGCTGAAAAAGGGGTTGCGTGTTCATGAATTTCTCATTTACTATGAAATAACTACAATTATCTACAGCACAGTCATAACCTTCTCCAAGAAAATGTAAAAGTTTTTATACATAAGACACTTGCAATGTCAACGATTTATCCACGATTGTATATCATTACCATTATAGAGATGACATGGTCATGACTGGAAAGAGGTTATGAAATCTTACCATGAATGGACGTTACTGATATGACGTATTTTGGCGAGTTTATGGGAAAAAATATTAATACAATGAAAGATTGCCTCTTTCTACTTGCATGTAACCTAATACTGACTCTGGATAATCGCATCTGCAACAATTATTTGAGCACTCATGAATTTGTTCATTCACTAGGTATCCGTTCAATAATTGGCAATTCTGTCCTATTACTGGCAAATCACACTTTTTGTTCCTTTTTAATTTATTTCTTTAAAACTTTATTCTGAAAATGGCTTCAATATTTTTTTAATAATCTGCGTATCATATCGCATGGACTACACCAGTGCTGAAACAATTCGGACCAAATGTTTATTTCCCGGCAGCAGTGAATTTGACCAACCTCTTATTCGTTCATTCAGTGGTCGGTATACCCTAGTAAAAAATCCTGTATCTAATCACCAAATCAAAAAATCATCACCAAAAGTGACGACGTCAAGAAACCAAATATCTGCTGACCAACCTTCGCATCTGATACCCTATCAATAAATCAAGGCAGGGCTGGTACCTTCTTCCCCAACCTTTACCGATTTTTTAAACAGGATCAATATTTATATTTATGTATTTCACTATACACCGATAATTTGAATTTGCTGCATAAAAAAATATTTCTATACAACCCAAACATCACAGTAAAAAAAAAAAAATCCTGTATCTAACCACCGAATCAAAAAATCATCACCAAAAGTGACGACATCAAGAACCCCAATATCCGCTGACGAGCCTTCCCATCTGATTTCCTATCAATAAATCAAGGCAGGGCCGACACGTTTTTCCCCAACCTTAACCGATTTTTTAAACAGGATCAATATTTATATTTATGAATTTCACTATACACCAGTAATTCGAGTTAACTACATAAAAAAATAATTTCTATACAACCCAAATATCACAGTAAAAAAAAATCCTGTATCTAACCACCGAATCAAAAAATCATCACCAAAAGTGACGACATCAAGAACCCCAATATCCGCCGACCAGCCTTCCCATCTGATTTCCTATCATTAAATCAAGGCAGGGCCGGCACCTTCTCCACCAACCTCACACATAACACAACGTCAGAAGCGATTGAACGGAAGCGTCAAACATCCTAATCGCAATTAGGTGAATCGACGAGAAAAACACAAACTGTCTGCCACGCCTCCGCGGCTCAATCGCGCGCCGATGAAAAAGCCCGAGGAGGCGAGACCGAGCCGAGGGATCATAGTAGCCCGCATAGTAAAGAGAATGACGACTGTATGACGCGGCGAAAACACGGGCCGAGCCCTCCCTCTCTTCGCGCCCCCTGACCAACACACACACAGCGAGAGGCGGACGCGCGCGTTTTAATAATCCCGGCCGTCCCGGCCACGAATTATTCCGTGTCCGCGCTTGATTTTCCGTTAAACGTCTCCATTAGCCGCGCCGCGCGGCCTCGGCCGTTAAACCGTGCGCGCGGCCCGACGAGAGTTACACGGCCGCCGCTTTGTGCGATCCGCAGCGTGCGCGCAGTTCGGCGCGGTTTGCGCACCGCGAGCGCGGAGAACGTTTTCGCAAGCGAAGAGCCACGGCGTGAGAGAGAGAGACGGAGGACGCCCGGATGACGAGTCCATTATAAAATTAATAACTATAAATCTTCGCGGGCGAGCGAAGCGCGGCCCCGCGGTACACGCTACGGTAGCACGTGGCCGGCCATTTTTCATACTCCGGTTAATTATACGAGAGTGTAAATTGAGCGAGACCAAAGTAACGAGGGGCGTACGCGGAGGAGCGAGAGAGAAGGCGGCAGAGGGCGCGAGCAGCGGCGGGGCGAAAAGGGCCGTGCGAGTGTATAGAGGGAATATAAAGTTGCGGGCGGAGCGCGCGAGAGGAACCTCCGATCGTGACTCGACTCGCAGTTTTATCGTTTCTTCCTGTCTCTCGTTTTTTCGCCGTCGCTTTGTTGCTTTATTCTTTTATTCTTTTCGCGGTCTTCGGCGAGCGCGATTCTTACGGTTCTGTGACTTATAGCTTGACGCTTGACGTGTACGCGCGAGGGGGGAAAATAATTAGCCGCGAGATATTCTTCAGAGGCGACGCTTTGGAGGCGAATCAATTTGACGCGGGAAGTCGTTGACGTTGGGAGCGGAGTTGATGGGGCTAGGAGTTTTCTAGTGGTGGAAGAAGCGATCGCAGCGCCACCACCTACTGCGAGTCGCGGTATCTGTCCTCTCATTGGTTGCATTTTGTAATTCCTGAAACGATCGCAGCGCCTCCCCCACTCCAAATCGCGCCGTCTATCTCTCCATTGGCTAACCAACATCCAAAGGGCAACACAGTTTACGACGCTTCACGATTTACAGACTTAAGACGAAGGGGTAATTAAATTGAGTTCAGGATTTTTTTTACTCTAAGAGAGTTACAGTGTCTAGGAGTTCTTTTTATTGGTGGAAGAGATCACAGCGCCGCCCCCACCCCTACACACGGCGCCTGTCTTCTTATTGGCTACATTTTTAGTTCTCGAAGCGATCACAGCGCCTCCCCCCGCACCATCTCACGTCATCTGTTTCCCCATTGACTAACCAACATCAAAAGGGCAACACAGTTTGCGACGTTTCACGACTTACAGACTTAACACGAAGAGTTAATTCAATTGAGTTCAGGATTTTCTTTGACGCTAAGAATAGAGTTACAGTGTCTAGTAGTTCTTTTTATTGGTAGTAGCGATTGCAGCGCCTCCCCCCACCCTTACTCGAAGCGTGTGGCTTCTTATTGGTTACATTTTTAGTTCCCAAAGCGATCGCAGCGCCTTCCTCCACTCCAACTCACGTCATCTGTTTGCCCATTGGCTAACCAACATCGAAAGGGCAACGCAGTTTACGACGCTTCACGGCTTACAGACTTAAGACGAAGGGTTAATTCAATTGAGATCAGAATTTTTTTTACTCTGAGAATAAAGTTACAGTGTCTAGGAGTTCTTTTTATTGGTGGAAGCGATCGCAGCGCCACCCCTCGCCGCGACTCGCGGCATTTGTCTTCTTATTGGCTGCATTTTCTAGTTCCTAAAGTGACCGCAGCGCCTCTCCCCACTCTGACACCTTGTGTCTCCTGTCTCCCTATTGAGTAACCAACATCCAAAGGCCAACGCAGTTTACGTCACTTCGTGACTTACAGGGTTGAAACAAGACGAGTGAATCAATTGAGTTCAGGAATCCGCTGACGTTGAGACTGAACACGGAAAAAACAGTGTAGCTGGGCCAACTAATTTTTTATTAGTTGAGTGGAAATTGCTTGTCACAACCATCGGGTTGGTCGGTGTAACTACGTGGTTTTAGTTTCGTTTACTATTTCGAGTTAGTTGACTTAAATAGTTCACGCAACGAATTCGATCCCTATTCCAACTAAGTAAAATAGTTGGAACCAACGAACGGTGGCGCGCATGACGCATAACCACGAAAAATCGTTGCCGTGCCAATTCGCGCGTTATCCGCCATTGTGGTTTTTTGTTTTGTTTTAAATGAAAGAACTTTCATGTTCTTTCATGTTTCATGAACTTTCATGTTGAAGTCTGGACCTTCCGTTTGACAAATTTGATATCAAATTTCTTAGTCTTAGGTTAGGGACCTTGCGTGGACAAATATAAAATTTGACTCAGCTTCGCAGTCTGGTCCTTCCATTGACCAAATTTCATATGAAACTTGGCGAAGAGAAGGATCAGACTGCGAAGCCAAGTCAAATTTTATATTTGTCCCTTACGTGGAAATTTGGTCAATGGAAGGACCAGACTGCGAAGCTGAGTCAAATTTTATATTTGTCCACGCAAGGTCCTGACTAAAAAATTTGATATCAAATTTGTCGAATGGAAGGTCCAGACTTCAAAGCTCAAACCTTGCAGCAACAAATATAAAATTTGTCGACAAATTTATAATTTCACTTAGAATTTTTTTCAGCTAATCGTCCTGCTTGATGTTATAACTTATGAGATATCAAATTTATCAGTGTAAGGTCTCTGTGCATCTTATTCTGTGCTTTCCTAATTAAAGATTAAATATCTTCTGTGCATTACTACTATAAAAGTTCTTGAACTCGAATAAAAATTGTACTACAAGCTGCTAACTTTAAAGTCTCTGCTGACTTGCTAATACGATTTCCCTAATAATACTTGAGAATTTCGGGTAGTACGGAACATGGTTAACCGAACAATGTCGCTAGTCGTTGCTCGAACTAAGTAGTTAGTTCGAGCAACGATACATGGCCAACCAACTGGAAATAGTTGACCGAACCAATAAATCGTCTGTCTCTCAGAGCACTAAGTCGCTTGGTTGGGTCCAACTACTTTTCTCGTTAATCTAACCAAGTCGTTTTTTCCGTGAAGTTACAGTGTCTAGGAGTTTTTGTAGTGGTGGAAGCGATCGCAGCGCCTCCCCTTACTACGACTCACAGTTCTCGTCTCCCCGTTGGATAATTCCCATCCGAAGAACGACGTAGTTTGCATCGCTTCACGACTTACAGAGTTAAGTCGAGACGGATGAATCAATTGAGTTCAAGAATCCGTAGACGCTGAGACTGAAATTGCAGTGTCCAGGAGTTTTTTAGTGGTGGAAGCGACTGCAGCGCCTCCCCCCACTACGACTCAAGGCTTGAAGCCTCCACCACCCAAATTTCACATTACGACTTACTAACCAGTAAACACAACTCACCCCTGTTTTTTAAATCACTTTAAACACCTGAAACCCATCACAAAACGGGCCGCCGTTTCTCCGCCGAAAACTCCGCCGTACATAATCGCCCCGCGAATTCCTGCGGCATTTCAATTCACCGCAGGAAGCAATTGCCGTGCATTGTACGAGAAATAATTAGCGATAAATTCTTTCGCGGTCCCTCGGCGCTTCGCATCGATCGCCCGGCAGTCGCGCGCGGCACAGAGCCACGAAAATTCCTGAAAGATATTATTATCCACGGGAATCTTAAATCTCGGTTTCAGGCAACGATTACGTGCGGGCCTCTTACATTAGAATAAGCGAGAGTATATTCACTGTGGGTACAGAGACGGGCGAGCGAGACGGAGAGGGAAAACGTGACGTATAGCGCGCACATAAACGTGCACGTGGAGGCCAGGAAAGTCTGGTAGCCGGTTGGGCTCGCGTGCCCAGCAGGCATTATCGTGCCCGCGAGACTCTACCGTCAGCCAGTTTGAATTTCGAACGTTCCTGCTGGGATAATTCCATCGACGGGGTGTTCTAATTGGCCTCTCATTACCGATGCTCGCTTGTTTCCTTCTCTCCGCCAATGGAGGATCGCTCGCCACTGCTGCGCGGATCCTCTTCCTTCTATCTATCTATCTATCTATCTGCCGCGCTATAGATATATCGTATATACGTATGTACTGCACACACAGCTTGCGCGAGTCTGTCTCTGTTTCCCTAAAACCCGACCCCCCCGGGCCCTCTCGCTCCCTCCCGCCTCCCCCGACCGAATAACCGGTGGCCCAACGATTATTGCTAGTTATTATCTGCCGCGGGACCGTTCGATTTAATGGCCAATTGTTTCGAACGCCGCGGCCCGCCGGCCCTTAATAGAAATTTACTGATGGCCGAGCGAGCTCTCTGCTTTCTCGCTTCGGCGATCGAACCCCCCTCCCCCCCCCTCCCTCCCTCCCACCACGGCTCTCCTCCCTCAAACTCGTGGAAATCTCGAGTTACGTAGAGGACCAATTGTCGCAATTGTATTTGTATCGGTGGGCTGTAATTCACTTTGATGCTCAGGCGGATGATTCGCTGAGGGGAAAAAGTGCGGATCAGTATAAATTGGCGGTTAAATACGACGACAGCATTTTTTTAATGTTGGGTTTGGTAATTGGATATATTTGATGTAATTATAGTATTGAAAATGGTCATTGTAACGACGATAAGAAAGTAGCATTGACTGTAAACGAAATAGCTAAGGTCGTATTTAATTATATGTTCTTAGCCAATTTAAGCCTGTTGTGAAATTAGTTACGGTGATTGTAACGAAGTAATAACTAAATTTGTTATTACTAGAATTTGTAGTTATGGCTTTGCAGTTTGTCTGGACTACGGCGATTGATATTAATTGAGGCAAAAATTGGATTCGCTTTTGCTGGATTGAGAAATACGAGTCTGGCTGTATGGATGGATTCTGTGGAGCAGCCAGCATCCCTCATGTTGGACGTCTCAAAAATGTCTGTTTTGTAGTTCATATAAGCTGCCTCAATTTTTTGGGTGTACTGATAGTAATTGAGATGAAAATTGGAGTCGCTTTTGCTGTATTGAGAAATAAGAATCTGGCTGTATGTGGATGGAATCTGTGGAGGCCGCACGTCTCGAGAATGTCTGTGTTGCAGTCCATATAAATTACCTGCCTCCTTTTTTTGGGTGTATACAATTAACAGCCGGCTATATAGATGCCTTATAACACAGCGGATTGTGTATACCACTACTAAATTAGTCTAATTAATTATCAAAATGATCGCATGCACTAACAATTTGTTGTTATGGCTTTGAAGTTTGCCTGGACTACAACGATTGATATTAATTGGGACAAAAATTGGATTCGATTTTGCTGGACTGAGAAACATGAGTCTGGCTGTATGGATGGATTCTGTAGAGCAGGCTGGACGCCTAAAAAATTTCTCTTTTGTAGTTCATATAAGCTGCCTCCTTTTTTGGGTGTATACAATTAACAGCCAGCTACACAGATGCATTATAACACAGTGGATTGTGTATACCACTACTAAATTAGTCTAATTAATTATCAGAATGACTCAATGAACTAACAATTTGTAGTTATGGCTTTGCAGTTCGCCTGGACTACAGCGATTGATATTAATTGAGGTGAAAATAGGATTCGCTTTTTTGCTGAATTGAGAAATAGGTATCTGGCTGCGTATGGATGGATTGTGTGGAGCAGGCTGAACGTCTCGAAAATTTCTGTTTTATAGTCTATATAAGCCTACCTTCTTTTTTTGGGTGTATATAATTAACAGCCGGCTACATAGGTGCATTATAACACAGTGGATTGTGTATCCCACTGCCGCATTGTTAGTTCGAGGCTGGGAGTTGATGGAGTAGCACGCAGTGGCTATTTTGTTGTGGCTCACTTCTGTTATGTATCTCAGGCGGCGGCGACTCTTCTTCCTCGAACGGTCGTATCTTTTATCTTCGGAGGGCTCGGTTTTTTGTCGGTCTCCGCTTACATGAACGAATCTTCCCGACGGTTTTGTATAACGGTTTCGAATATATTGGGACTACTGGATTTTTTGAGCACATTCTAATTGAGACTTTGAAGTTAAATAATTCAATCATCTTGACAAGTGCAGTTCCTAATTGTTGTATCTTTCTTAATTATAATTATTTTGCACTAGGCGACAGACTATAAGCCTCAACAAGGTCCATTCAAATAATACTGACATGCGGCCGTGGGTAAATCAGCAACACGATTGATTATAGAAATGACACCCATTTATGGTCGCGGCACGTCATATCATTCTGTTGGGCGCGTGGTGTCACCGAGACTGTTTGTTTATTCTGTCATCGTCGTTACGTTGGTCCGTCGTCAGGTACGTCGTCAAGTGTCGCGCTCGGTCCAAAACCCTAACGACAGAATAAACAAACAACGACAATGAAGTAACGACGCTTATATTGCGATAACCTCTATCCGTCACGGAGGAGAAAAATAATGAAGGAATGATGAAAAATCTTTCGTTGTGTCGACGAATTTTTTCTTGTCGCAGCAAAATGTTTAACCACCGCAACAAATTTTTAGCGCCAGCGTATTCAATTTAATATTTTTCTCTGTGGTTACAATAATTTGAATAATTAATTTTTGTACTTCCCTTTTGAATGGTTTAAAAAAAACAGTTCCACCTGTCATATGTCAGAATTTATAAACCCAGCATCCAGTCGAAAACTGCCAAAACATCAACTCATTTTTCATTCCAAGATATCGACTTTTGACTTGCACCATCGTTCTCAAGTCGCATATTCTACCCCCGAAAACACTGTTTTCAACCCTTCCTCGCTCGACTTTGAAACAAAAATATTTTTCCGACGTTTTTTTATCCCAGACCTCATAAAACCGTCCGCGGTCCAAAAGTGCCAATATCGACTCCTCATTTCTTTTTCGTCTCAAAACATCGACTTCCAGCCTACGTCATCGTTCCCAAGTCGTCCCACCCCCGAAAGCACCGCGAGAAACGTTTCTCAACATTGAAATATCGCGTTTGACAGCTGTTGGTTTGGACGTCCGGGCTGATTTTTAATTGAAAAAAAGCGAGCGTCCCACTCGCTCGCGCTAGCGGAGGCTCCGAGGGGCATCAATTTGCTCGATTATCCTCTCTCGAGAGCGGTCAGAAGAGGTCGTCGAGAGGCACCGAGACACCCGAGAGCGAGCGAGAGCCGGAAAGACGGTCTCGGTGTGTGGAACGTCGTCCCCGTCGGTAGGTAGAGGAAGATCCCCCGGCTCTCTCGGACAGAAAACCTACTATAGATTACCAGGCCTGTTATTACGCCGGGGCGGAGGTTTTTTCGGGACCAAAAATTGGTTTTTAATGCGGGGTTCGTCGCTTTCTTGTGGGGCCCCCGAGGGCACCTCCTCACGGATAATAACTATATTACCCGGGCCCCTCGACGACCACAAGTCGTCTTATTCCCTCCGCGCTCCGATGCGGCATATACATATCGTATAGATTGTATAGTTATAGCTCTACGAATACACTGTACATAATTTTACTATACGCTATTATAAACGAACGACGCTCGAGCCACACGTATCTTGTTCACTGTTCCTATAACGACCGGGGACGTCGATTGCCGTGCGCACCGTGCACGTCAAATTCACGGTGTCTCAATCATAGCTTGGAAAACTCTTTTTAAACGCTTCGATACCTCGAGTAACAACAGTCATTTTGTGTTTAAGTTATTTGCGCATGAAAGCGAAGAAAAGACAAATTTTAATAACAGACACTTAACTATGCTTCTCCTTTTTTCTACAACACATTGGGATATTCTAATTCTAAAACTAACATTTGCCTTCTTGCACAAATAAAAACAAAGGTTGCTCTATGAGGAAGCAAAAATGTAGGAAATGGGAAAAATTATTTAGAAATAACTCGAAATTAAGGAAACATAAATGTTACCCACTGTTCTAACCTATATGACAAAACTAATATAAAATTCCAATAAAATAAAATAAAATAATGTAAAAATAATAATTAAATAAAAAAAATAAAAATAATAAAATTCCAATAAGAAATAAATTCCAATAAGAAATTCCAGCGAGGCGTCCGAGGGCGTGAGCGTCGGTCAGAGGTGTTTGGAACGATTTATTACGAGAGCGTCGCGAGTAGCGAAGGAGACAGCTTTTCTTTTGCGACATAAAAAACAATTTTGCAAGTACTAAAACTGTGATGAAAAATTTTAAAACCACGACAGCCTAAATAAAGCTTTTTCCATGCAGCAGAATTTTTTTAAATCTCCTACCTAAGTAAAGTTTTTTCCATGCATCAAAAAAATTAAATAATCATCACAGCCTAAACAAAGCTTTTTCCACGCAGTAAAAAAAGAGAAAATCCCCAGAAATATTTCACACGTCAACCCTTTGCGAAATAAAATTCCAGCGAGCAGCCGGAGGCGTGTGCGCCGGTCAAAGCCGTTTGGTAAGATTTATTATGAGAACATCGCTAGTGCGTCGAATAATCGAGACAGCTTCTCTTTCGCACCATAAAAAAAACAATGTCGCGATTTAAAAACCAGTCACGAAAATTAAAAAATCATTGTAGCCTAAACAAAGCTTTTTCTACGCAGCAAAAAAGTGAAAATATCTCCATCATATTCCACGCGTCAACCCTCCACGGAATAAAATTGCAGCGTGCGCGCCGGAGTCGTGCGCGCCGGTCAGGGGTGTTTGGCACGATTTATTATAAAATCATCGCGAGTAGCGAGCGAGACAATTTTTCTTATGCATCATTAAAAAAAAAACAATTCTGCTATTAAATAATCTGTCACAAAAATTTAAAAATCTCTCATACCCTAAACATAGCTTTTTCCACTCAGCAAAAAAGTAAAAAAATCTCCATCATATACCACGCGTCATCCCTCCACGGAATAAAATTCCAGCCGGTCAGGGGTGTTTGGCACTATTTATTACAAAATCATCGTAAGTGGCGAACGAGACAATTTTTCTTTTGCATCTTAAAAAAAAACAATTCTGCCATTAAATAACCAGTCACAAAAATTTAAAAGTCATCATACCCTAAACAAAGCTTTTTCCACTCAGCAAAAAAGTGAAAAAATCTCCATCATATTCCACGCGTCAACCCTCCACGGAATAAAATTCCAGCGTGCGCGCCGGAGGCGTGCGCGCCGGTCAGGGGTGTTTGGCACGATTTATTATGAGAACATCGCGAGTGGCGAACGAGACAGCTCTTACGTATTGCCGGTACTATGTATCGCCGGTGTGTTACATGCGGGGAAAGGCGCGCTCGCGCGGGGTACCGCGAGCCAAAGTACCGGAGTATCCGCGGCGCTGGCGAGAGTCCGACGATGCGGCGTTCCCGGCGCGATGTGGAACTGCATACGCCGCGCGTCGGGTTGGCCTGATGCTCTCGGGCGCATCGCGGATGAGAGCGCGCGCGCTGCGAGCTCGAGGAGGTGCTAGTAAGAGGCGGGTACTGCCTCGTAAACCTTAGATTTACTTCTCCTGGCTGGCCGCCATCAAAGTACCATGCACCGCGAGCGAGTGCGCTGCGAGCACCGAGCGTGTACGCTACGTGCAACCGGCGGCGGCGGCAGCGCCGCAGTGCATCGCGTATATAAACGCGCGGGAGACGCCGAAGCCGCGCGCGCGGCCCTCGTGTGCCTCGAAGAACCGTCTCGAGATACTTATCGAAGATATTGCGCCGAGGGTTGGAGGGAGCCGTGAATTTCCCGCGAGAAGCACCAAGAACACCCCGACCCGCACCCCTGCACGACTCGTCGAAACCCCTCTTGCTATCGCGCCGCATACTTTTCGTACTTTCGGCCCTAATCGGCCGCACAACTCGCAACTACTTCTCGTCATGCCGATGCTCCGTTTGGGCACTTTTTATTTTCTGCCTTTCTTTTTTTTTTTCTTGGATTCAGGGACGATGTTTCGGGATATTGTGTTTGAATGGAAAGCTCCGATAAACGTTTGTTGGGAAGGATTTTTTTATGGCTCAGTTACTATTTTTTGTAGGGATGATATAGTTTTTTTGAGATATTTTTGATGATATTTATTTTAATCATATATGAAACTGGGAGGTTGTTGTGGCTAGCAAATTGTTCGAATAAAAATTAGATTGTTAATTAAATTAAAGCGGAATGAAAGTAAATACAAATTTGTAATTTTGGGCAGACTTGAATTAAGGAGGGCAAGGCTTTATTATTTAGGGCAGACTTTAATTAAGATGGCTGGGACAGACAAACAGACAAACAGCGAAACGATCAGGGACGATGTTTCGGAATATTGTGTTTGAATGGAAAGCTGTGATAAACGTTTGTTGGGAAGTATTTTTTTATGGCTCAGTTACTATTTTTTGTAGGGATGATATCGTTTTTTTGAGATATTTTTGATGATATTTATTTTAATCATATATGAAACTGGGAGGTTGATGTGGCTAGCAAATTGTTCGAATAAAAATTAGATTGTTAATTAAATTAAAGCGGAATGAAAGTAAATACAAATTTGTAATTTTAGGCAGGCTTGAATTAAGGAGGGCAAGGCTTTATTATTTAGGGCAGACTTTAATTAAGATGGCTGGGACAGACAAACAGAGAAACAGAGAAACAGGCAAACAACTTTCCAAAATATATATATATAAGATGAATGATTTACGAATCTATAGTAATAACGCTAACTGTAAAAACAGTCGCGAGAGTTGAAGATTATTAATTATCATTTTATAGCTACGATGAATAATACACATATGTGTAAATAAATATAAATATTAATTCCCCATGCGAATAAAGTGCAAGAATGTTTTTTGTCTTCTTTTTCATTTTTACTGCCATTACTTTTTTTTTTTTTAATAAAATGTTGGGATACTCGAACGTCATGTATATATTTGCCATACGTCACGGCGATCGAATGTTAATTGCGCCGCGATACCCACGTTTATTTATTTATTTTTTGCGTTTATTGTATGTCGTTTTTTTCCTCGACTCGGGCTATCGTGATCTATGCTGAATAAAAATCGGTAATAAAATTTGTTCCCGCCAGTTAAGCCACGGCAAAGTGGGAGAGTATCTCGGAACTCGGCTGTGCGTGGCCTCGCCAAAAGCGGCTATTAATTTTTTATCTCTCATCTCCGCCCCCTTACGGCGACTCGAAGGAAGAACGAGAGAGACGCCGAGGGTTTTCAATATCCGAGGGAGCCATAAAAATTCCCCTCGCTTCCCCCCCGCTTCCTCGTGTGCGTCCCGATCGGTCCCGCTTCTCCATTATATAAACTCACCGACGCATCAACCCCACTCCCGCCTCGTATTATCGCAATACGAATATTATGCCGCGCTATCCTCGATGAACAATGGCCTGCACTCCCACCGCAATTGTCGCAATTTCTTTGAGCGGCCCCGACTCAAAAATGAGAGCAAAAATGTCTGGGGGTATCGGAGCGCACGGAGGTCGATTTGATTTAAATGCAGTCGATTTTTCGCTTCAATATTGCGAGCCCGTCGCCGTCTCGCCTTTGAGAAGCCTCGTTTATACACTGCGACGATTTTGGTTCAATTTACTTCGAAACGATCTGCTGAAAAATTGAAAAATTAAACCGGTTGCCATATCAAATTTTTGCAATATTAAAAACGAAACCAAGTTTGGATTTGAGAAAACTGTAAAAAAAGAAAAAAGCATCACATCCTACAAAGTAAAACATCATTTTGAAGCTTGAACGATGAAGTATAAAGGGAGGCTGAATAGAAGCAGATGAACAAAGCGAAGAAAAGTTATAGCCACTTTACGAAACCGTATTTTTGCTCAAAAACACACTCAAAGAAAAATATGGTAGAATAGTTGGTCGAACTATACCGATATAATTCGCAGGAAGAACGATCATATCGATTGGTACTGGATACTATGTATTTGATTAGTTCAGCTATTATTACCTTTACAGCTATTATTTTTTCTCATTGTCGTCACTGTAAAATATAAACGTTCCCCCTGGGAATTATACTGTATAGTAAAAATATAGTATTGTTGTTTCAACCATATGTTTTTCTCTCAGTGCAAAAAGAAAATTTAATTTATTTTAAAAATTACGCGAGTCTATTTCAAAGTCTTCTTATCACACCAATTACGATTACAAACATTCACCAAAAACTCAATATATCGTTAAAAAATTCAAAAACCGTTTCTTTTTGTTTTAGTTCCTCAGCTCTGGAGGTTCCTCGCCGTGAAACAGTCCTCAAGTGCGAATGTCCACGTCTCGCTCTCTTCCCTCCCCTCGCTTTTAAGCCAGAAGGCCTCGGCTTAATGCCGTTTCCCCGGCGAAATTATTATTTACGACTGCCTTCGCGTTTAAGGCCCTTTAGGTGAGCGTAAGCGGTTCGCGAGGCGCGCGGCATCGAGTGAGTGCAAATGGGCGAACGAGGAGGCGCAGAGAAAGTGAGAGGAGAAAGAGGCGAAGCGCGCGAGAGCCGAAGATTTCGCGGCAGGAAGAGCGCGGAGGCCATGCCCAGATATTTAATCCGGACCTCGTGGGTGGGGCCACCGAGGCGAAAGAAAGAGGGGGAGAGGGGGAGGGTAAGAGAGAGGGGGGAGAAAAAAGGAAAGAGAGAGAGAGAGAGTCAAGAACCTCGGGAGCTTCGTCGGTTACACAGGGCCGCGCGAAGATCTGCCGTACCGATAGTTCGATATACCAGCGCGGCGGAGGCGAAAAAGAGGCGCAAAAAGATCGTCTGGGAAATATCGCACGGTGGTATCGATCCGAGGATCGGCGGGAGGCCCCAAATGGTTTATGCGAACGCGGGACCTCTGACCTCCTTGTAATAACTGACTCGGTCCGCTCGCGCGCTTAGCGGATCTCTCGGCATCTGCCGCGCGCGGCTCGCGCGCTGATCTATCGCGCCGGCCGATCGAACTGGATCTATTGCGCCTGCGCGCACCTCGCCCGGCGCGCGAGGAAGATACCGGCGGTTCCGGTACGCGCCCTCCCCCCCACCTCCTCCTCCTCCTCCTCGCCACCTCGGCACTTAATAATACATTTTTTATCCTCTCTCTCTCGTTATCGATCGTAAAAACCGTGTTATGATTAAGGCCCCGCGCTACATCCGGAAACCTCGGGCGGAGCGGATTATCGCGACTTCCATAACGTAATATTTCATTAATTCGCGGTCGTAAATATAATAACAATTACAGCCGGTGGTAATAACGAGTCGTTCTTTTGTCACTATCGCGATTAGTAATGATTCGGATTACGTCGAGCGCGGGCGCCGCCCATTTCACACCGTGAAAAACGTTTTATCGTTTTATATCGATAAATTTAATGTATTTATGAAACTATGATTTTTTAGAAACACCGGGATGAGTATAAAAAATGTAGAATTTTATTTCGAATGGAGGATATAAATGCAAAAAGTTATCTTGCACTATACCTGTGAATCGTTATCACATAATCAAAACACTATCAAAAACAATAAATTTCCTCCCATTTTTCGTAGCTTAAATTAAATGTGTTTAAGAAACTATGATTTTTTAAAACACCAGGATGAATACAAAAAATTCTAGACTTTTATTTCAAATCGAGAATATAAATGAAAACAATGATCTTGCACCAATATCTGCGAATCATTGCCACACAATCAAAACCCCATCAAAAACAATAAATTTCCTATCATTTTTCATATCTTTTCCCCAAAAAAAAAAAAAAAAATCGAAAAGCGCCCTTACGACGAATGAATCATTGTCCACCCGTAATTACTTTGTCCACAAGGGTCGCCGTTAATACGACACGCGAATCATCGCGGGCGGAGCCGGGCTGAATTCAGTTACGCGAAAGCAGATGATTATCGATCGTCGTGCCAACCGGCTTTTGAATAATCATATCGCCGTGTGGTTATTGCACCTCGGAGCGTAAACGGAGACGGGGACGGAGTCCGTCCGGCGTGGTGTGCATTATATCCACTCTCGTGAGAGAAGAATGAGGCGCCAGAAGCGAGGGAAGATGACTGTTGGCTACGCACAGGTAATTGAGTCTTCAGAGCGAGGGTCCCCTAGTCGATCCACGCGTGCCCAGCGCTGTGTGCGTCGCGCACACCGAGCGACGCATCGCGCGAGTGTGAATTCGTGTTCGCGGGCCGTCCTCGTGTGCGCGTCTGTATCTTCGCCAGCTTTCGAGTCAGCGTATTATAAGCGACCTGGCGAGGTCTTCGTGCCAGCGCGGCAATAACGTACAGCGCGCGCGTTCGCCGCTGTGGTATACGGCTAATAATATTATTGCGGCTCGCCTGTCCGCCGAGCACAATGGCCCTTTGTCGTACGTGTCGTGCGCTTGCCAAGCGACACACACGCCCCGTAAACTTCGCAAGCTCCGCGAGCGCAATCGCTGCACACACACACACGATGGAACGACGACGACGGGACGCCCGGCGTATCCTATTTGCGCGAACGGGGCGCAGTGGGTACGAGCGCGAGCGCGGTGCCAACGTAAATTACGAGGAACGACTCATTGTCCCGCGGCTCGCGACAACTCACCCCGCGAAACAATTCCCGCTCTCACACCCCTCTCGCACCGTGAAACTGAATTGCTGATTAATTTTCGCTTTCCCTTTTTTTTTTGCTCCCGCTTTTTTCCGCTAGGCGTGACAGTCGAGTTGACTCGAGTGAGACTCGTTTTCTTCGCTTTTTTGCCAAAAAAAGTTTGGTAAAAATGTTGTGACAAAAAACATTGTATTCCAGGCATTTTTTTTTTGAAGTACCGATTTTTCGAAAATCGAGAATTTTTTCACCCAGAGAAATTGTTCTGATGGGATCTCGGAATTAAATAAATTTTATTTGATTCAAATAAATCTTATTAAGCCGGCTATTAAATAGATTCATTTATTTAATGGCCGGCCTAATAGGATTTATTTTGATAAAATAAAGTTTATTTAATTCACATAAATTTTGTTTAAATTCTAATAAATTTTACTTGTTTCGAATAGATCCGATCAGAACGATTTCTCTGGGTGTTTTGATGATCTGATAGTCATGAAATTAATTTTGAGGCAAACCAATTTCGCGCGAATTGGGGATGTTTTTTTTTGGGGTTCAGGGATTTGATCGGTGGAATGAAAAGTATCAATTCTTTTTTTTTTTTTGAGAATAAATTAATATATTTATAATGAATATACGGTAGGTAGTGTTCCGCATCTCAAGTTCATTGCATCGTCTACGAGTATAAGGAATTTGTGTTTGTATTTTTTTTTTCTTCTTCAAACAATTCGTCGGAAATTCTTTCGTTAATTTATTATCGTTATTCAGCCTTCTCGTCCATCTCACGGATATATTTACACACGTATCGGGTCGTCTCCCTCTCACTCCATTTCCCTCAATCTCTCCCTCTCGTCTCTCTATTGCTTTAAATAATATATTCTACAGGTCTCTCGCGAAACAAAATATACGTCAATTAAATAAATTCCGATTTCTCGTACGTCTATTTACATTAAATACATATTCGCACATTCTCGTTCTCACACACGCTCGTCACTCTCGTTGTCTCCCCGCGTCCATCGGCGCTGGCGAATCCCTCGCGCCGATCGATCAGCTACGTTATTTTTTTTTATTGCACACGTTTTTGTTCGTCTCTCGAGTCTCTCTTTTTTGTTCACCATTTTTTTCGTCCGTCGGCGATCACGAGTCTTCACGCTCGACGTCGCCGGTTTTTTCGATATGTCACGATTGATATTTCAGTCCTCCGTCGATTTTCCACCCGTCCGACCGTCGACGCCAAAGTCGATCGCAACGTCCAACATTACATTATTCATTATTATCGCACATTAGAATCGATCCCCTTGAATCGCTTTGAACTTGGATCGAAGCACAATTAATTCCACCCCAAATTTTCATCCCTCTCATCCTCGACTCCGACTCAGCGGACGACCCGGTGGCCCCGGGTGGAATTTCGACCGTCGGACAGCCTCGACCCTCACGAGATTATTGTTTCAATTATCATTATTCCACTGCAGAAGACGACAGTCCCGATTTCTAGCTGGTGCGCTGAACCCGGTGCCGTCCGTCGATCTTCCACTCGCAGTCCCGATGCACAGACTTGGTGACCGAGACGGGCGACATCGGTGGCGTCGGGGTGGTGGAGTTTCGACCGTTGGACAGGTTCGAGGGGGTCGAGGCACGATTATTGTTGTGACTACCGTTGTGATTGTTGTTCTGATGGAGATGATGATAGTCGCGATTTTCAGGGGGCGTCCTGGTGTCGTTGCCGAGGAGGCTGTCGATCGAGAAGGGATTCGGCCGCCTCCGGGTCTCGCGACCCTTGACCGAGAGGTCGATGCTGCCGCTCTGTACCTCGTCGTCGTTGTTGGTCGTCGTCGTCGTCATCGTGGTCGTCCGGTCGCCGTTGTTGTGGCTCGCGGGCGGCCGGCCCAGGTGGTCGGGGCTCAGGCTCGTCGCGCCTGTTCGCCTGATCGTCGGGCTGTCGAGCTCGCGTCTTCGCTCCAGGAGGCTGAGGCCCCAGTGACGAATTCCCTGCTGATGATTCAGGTCGTGATTGTGATTCCCACCGAGGTTATTCGGATTCTGCGGGCCGTGATCGCCGCACGTGGGATTCCCGGACGTCTGGTGTTTCTCCATCGTGTCGGCGAGCAGCCGCGGGTAACCCTCGCCGTCCACCGAGCCGTCGGCCGCCGAGTCGATCCTCTCGCTGCCGCTCTCGCTGCACGAGTCGAGGCCCCCGACAACGTCGATCTCCTCGTTCGCGTCGTTCCCCGAGCCCGAGACGCTGCTGCCGTCGTTGAGGCTGCTCAGCTGACAGAACGAGCCGCTCAGCTGACCGCTGAGGCTGCCACCCGCGGCCGCCGCGCTTCGGGACTCCCACTCGGCACGCAACGTCGACAGGTCCACGGAAATGCCCTGGAATTAGAGGGAGAAAAAATTGTTTGGTGTTTCTTTTTTTTTTCGGGTGATAGTCGAAGCGATGGCGTGTCTGGATCGTTGCGGAAAATGCAACGTGAGAAAATGTGTAATTAATATATTGAGTTGAAAAAATTTTGATAGTTGAGCAAATATTGTATTATTAATATTTAAGAAATATGGATTTTAAATATTTAAGAAATATGTTTTTTCATTATTTGAGAAATATGGATTTTTAATATTTAAAAAATATGTATTTTTATTATTTGAGAAACATGTAAGAAATATGTGTTTGAAAATATGTGACAAATTAAATAAAATATGTACAAAACGCATTTGTATAGTTTTAGCGTCAAAAAGTTCAACATTGTCGAATATTTGTTGCGTTTTTTTTTCACATTACATGGGGAAAGTCTCGAAATTTATGATTTTAATATTAAGAAGCATTTCTTTCGTTAATTTTAATTACCTTGGTCGCTAATTTTCGTTGTTGACGCTCCAGGGCCTTGAGCAATTTTTTCTGCCGCCTCTCGCGCTCCTTCCTCCTGAGTTCCTCGGGTGGTATCGGTTCGCCGCTGCAGCTCTGCGGATGAGCGTTGTGGGCCGGCCTGCCTGGTCCCTTCTTCGTGTGCTCCTTTTTCCTCCACTTGGCTCTGCGATTTTGGAACCACACCTGAAAGTCCAAAAATCACAAAAAAATTCGTTTACGTTCGACTTGACGTTTTTTTTATTTCTTATTTTATTTTCGGCAGTCGTGTTCGGTTTTTGCGGCGGGAAACAAGTGTCCGATAAGCGAACTGGCGGCGCGAGGGGGTGGGGAGAAAAATCAAAATAAAAATAGTGTCGCGTATCAGACAGGGAGAAAACGCAAAGGGGATGAAGACATTATAGTAGCGTGGGCGGCCGCGGGAAGGTTAAGCGGCGCTGCACCGGGCGCCCTGCACGCGAGTCCAACGCGACGACGAGGGAGGATCGATAGGAATAACACCCCTTGACTGAGTGTTAGTGGTAGTCGAGACTCCCGGTACACGCGTCGCGCTCGGTCACCCGTATAACTCGTGTCAAGTCCCCGCGACTCGGCCGAAAGAGCCGAAGGTAATTAAAGATCACAGCGCGGAACAGCGCGTGTTATGTCGTATAATTTCGGAAATCCAATTCGAGCCTCAGAGACCTCGGAACGCTTTTCATTTTATTCTTTCCCATCTGTTTTATTCTCTCTTCCTTCCTTACTTTCCAAGTATTCGCACAATCATCTTGAAATAAAAATCCGTACGCACTGTTCAGTTTCAATAAACCTCAGATATTTCAATCATAACAAAGAGAGTAATTTTTCTCGGGTAGCTTCTGAAAATAAAAATTTCGACTCCACGGAAAAACCAATCAGTATCAATAATGCATCGCTGAATGACGACCGCACGTCTTCCGAGCCCGATAAAAAAATGGGCCCTGGCTAAAAATGGACATCACTTAAAACATAATCAAAGGTAATAAAGGGAATAAGTTTTATAAATTATTAAAGGGAATCATTTTTATAAATGATTTCCTTTACAAATTTTATAAATTATTCCCTTTTATACATTTTATAAACTATTCCATTTTATAAATTTTTAAATTATTCCCTTAAATAAATTTTATAAATTATTCCCTTAAATAAATTTTATAAATTATTCCCTTTATAAATAAAAATAATAAAGGAAGCAATTTTTTAGGCAACTTCTCGAAATAAAAACTTCGACTCTGCACGGAAAAACCTATCAACGTCAATGATGCATCTCCGAATGACGACCACGTGTCTTCCAATATCGATTAAAAAATTAGCATTGACTAAGAAATGCATATTCAATAAAGAATAATCGATTATAACAAAAGGAGCATATTATATTCAAGCAACTTCTCGAAATAAAAACTTCGCCACCGCGGAAAAACCAACCAACGTCAATAACGCATCTTCGAATAACGACCGCGTGTCTTCCAACCCCCACAAAAAAAACGGGCACTGCCTAAAAAGCGGACGTTCGCCCAAAAAATAATCAACAGACTGACAGGAATCAATGAGGGATACGACCCAAATGAGTCCCCGTCAGCTTCTTCTTCGCTTTTTTCTCTCCCGACCCGAGATTAAACGTCGTGTCACGACACCAAAACCCATAACCGCGCGAAAGGTACAAGTGACATTATTGTCACCATATGGGCCACGCGAGGAGCGACGAAAAAAGGAAGCCCTCATTAAATCCGCCATTAGTCACGTTATCGCCCTTCGAATCGCCTTTCGGGAGCATGTGGCCTCTATCTAATCTCCGCTGCACCGTCTTCCCCCTCCCCCCCCCCCCACCCCCCCTCCCCGACTTACCAAAAGGGAGACCGGCCGCATCGTCGCACTCAGATTCAACAACCGGTGCACCCGCCGCGTTACGCGCAGCGTTTGAGTGATAAGGAAGCCGGAGAGTGAGGAGACCGATCGCTGTCTCGAGGTGTCCGGAGATTATGAACCGGGTAACCGGAGCCGCGTTTGACGCGGGACGAGCCGAACGAGCTCGTGACAAGCATGTCGCATGCAGCGGTGGACGAGACAGCCGGGATGTTTTCATCCTCGTCGTGTCACCTGATCGCTCGGTTTTCATCCTCGGCTCCTCGTGTCGCACTTGACCGAGTGAGGATCGAGAACGCGGACACCCTATGACACCCTATGACCCCGAGCGCCACGGGAGCCTTTGGGACCTGCGACGCGCGGTTTATCTGTGAACCCCGAACCAGCCGGACGAGCATCACGATTCGTACGCCGCTGCCATCCGAAGCGTAACTAAACGCATAAATATAAATATATATCTGTGCGTGTGTCGCGCGCTGCCTTTAGACACTTTTGTGCCGTCACTGGAGCTGCCAGGATTTTTCGAGCGATTTGCGTGTGTGTGTGTGAAACGTAGCCCGGGGTCTTTGGTGGTGTTACGTGCCGTATATTCCACTGTCGATGGACCGCGTGAACGGCCTCGTTCGGCCGGCCGTGAAATTGAGGGTCGCCCTTTCGACTCCTCGTTCTCTGATATTCGGCTTCGTTCTCTCGCCCCGGGATTTTGGGTACGGCGCATGGGAGATCGGAGATCGGTTTATTAGGAGGAAGGACTGGGTGATGTTGGGGGGAGGGGGGCGCGAATTGTAAATGAAGTTAAGGTAAATTGTAAATGAAGTTAAGGTAAATTGTAAATGAAGTTAAGGTAAATTGTAAATGAAGTTAAGGTAAATTGTAAATGAAGTTAAGGTAAATTGTAAATGAAGTTAAGGTAAATTGTAAATGAAGTTAAGGTAAATTGTAAATGAAGTTAAGGTAAATTGTAAGTTAAGTTAAGGTAAGTTATAAATTAAGTTAAGGTAAATGGTAAATTAACTTAAGGTAAATTGTTGCACCTGACCTGTAAAAATTCCCGTGACTTTGATTATTGTTTAGAGTCTCAAGAATGTCCTGCATTTCCCAAATTTGGAACGCGGAAAAATGTTTAATTGGAGAAAATAGCAAGAAACACAGACGACTCGTTTGCGAGCTGAGGTGCAGCTGTCAAGGATTAGAGAGAAAAAAAGGAAATTAGAAACTTTAGCAGCGAATTTTATCGCCGAGTCATGAAATAAATGCTGATACGTTATTAGCGAGCGGATGGAACGTCGTGTGGGTCTCCTGGTATTTACTTTCATACGTCTCAAAACGTATTGCCGCATCGGAGCGTCGGTTATTGGGTGCGGCTGGCGACAATATCGTTAGGCGCACGCGTTGCATCGGCGATTTTATGCAACGATAAAAGAAGCGGTGACTTTCACTGCTTTAAGCGTTGAATACATTGAGCACAATAACTCGCGAATTCTTTTTGAATAATTCGCCACGCGCAAATCGTTAAATTGGGTGATACTCATCGACAGCCAATCTCGTAATATTTCCAACGCTGTCAACATTATTTCGCGTCGATAAAATCATTTTTCGATACTGTACAAAATACTTTCCGCTGGTGAAATCATTTTCCAATACCGCAAACATTATTTTCCGGTAAAATAATTTTCCAACACAGCGAAATCATTTACCAACACAGCGAAAATCATTTTCTAACACTGCAGAAATTCTTTTCCGGCATTAAAATCCAACACTGCAGGAATTCTTTTCCGGCATTAAAATCATTTTCCAACATTAGACAAATTATTTTCCGTCAATAAAATCATTTTCCAACACAGCAAAAATCATTTTCCGCCGGTAAAATTATTTTCCAACACTGTAAAAATCATTTTCCGCCGGTAAAATTATTTTCCAACACTGTAAAAATCATTTTCCGGCGGTAAACTTATTTTCCAACACCACACAAATCATTTTCTGACAGTAAAATCATTTGCCAACACTGCACAAAACATTTTCTGGCAGTAAAATCATTTCCCAACACTGCAAAAATCATTTTCCGTCGGTAACATCATTTTCTGGCGTTGAAATGATTTTCCGGGGTGGAGGAGATGTCCACGGGGAACGTGACGAATTTATTCGAAACGCCTGTCGCGTTATCGGTGGTAAAATCAGATGTGCAGACGAACCGTGTTCGATGGACGAGAATTGAGTCGACGTCGCGCGTGATATATGCGCTCGGTCTGTGTGTGTCTCGTGTGTGCGAGCGCTGAAACATTGCGCCCGGCTTTGGGGAGCCCGACACACAGAAGCGGAGGAAACGCACGTCGGGCAGCAGGGAGAACAGATGGACCAACTACCCCCGTGAGAGGACGAGGAGGGCAAAGGCGCAGAGCGAGAGAAGCGCCGGAAAATAGACTGGCCCGGAGGCCAAGGGTCGGACGGCCCCGGAGAAATCCACCCCCCGAACGTCTGTTCCAAAGACTCCCGGGTTACCGCGCACCGGGTTATGGAGTGTACCGCGCGAGCGGTGCGTATATCGACAGCCCCGAAAGTCCGACCCTCGTTCGTTCCGCGAGATCTTTATTTAAATGAGACCAGATTTTCGGAGTCGATATAAACGTCCCGAACGCGAGGATCTATCGTCAGATAAACTGATTTAGTGCGAATGGAGCATAACGGCTCGCTTGATTTCGGACGTCAAAACAAAATTAGATGAATCGTCGACGTACGTCTAGAGATCTCAAAGTTGTTCGAACGGAATTGTTATTATTTAGTGGTTTAAAAAATTGAAAGAAATGTTTCCAAAAAATAAAATCGTTTCGGAAGAAAAATCGTTTCTGAATGAAATAAAAAAATTCCGAGAAATAAAATCGTTACCGGAAAATAATATCGTTGTTGAAAAATAAAATGGTTCTCAAAAGTAAAATATTTCCCAAAGATAAAATCGATTACGACGAATAAAATCGTATGAGAAAAATAAAATTGTAAAAAAAGCGTTTTCGGAAAAGAAATTCGTTTTCAAAAAATAAAATCGTTACCGAAAAACAAAATCGTTACCGAAAAATAAAACCGTTTCCGAAAAATAAAATCGTTACCGAAAAATAAAATCGTTACCGAAAAACAAAATCGTTACCGAAAAATAAAACCGTTTCCGAAAAATAAAATCGTTTCCAAAAATAAAGTCGTTTCCGTCGTGCCATTTATTTATTTACAGTAATAAATCGTAGTTTCAAAGTCAAACTTACAGCAACACGACTTTCTTTCAGTTCAAGTCGAACGGCCAGCGCCTCCCGCATGAAAACATCGGGATAGTGACTCGCCAAAAAAGCTCTCTCGAGTTCCTCGAGCTGGTAGCTATTGAAGTTGGTCCTACTTCTTCTTCTCTTGCTTCCGCCCTCGTCGGACTCGCCGTCACAGCCTGAAAAACATGAGCAAACATGAGTATCGAAAACTTATTACTTATAAAAAATCATTTAAAAATACTCAAAATCCAAGCGTTATAAGATTTACTTATTTTTCGCCTCAAAAACCACCCCTTTCACATTCCCATCTGGTGTCTTCGCCTTCGCAAAAAAAAAAAAAAAAAAAAAAAAAATTCAAACGGCTCCAAAAAATGTTTCTCTTTCCTCCCGCCAATTCACGAATTCCGAGGTGACCGCCATTGCCATAAGATCAGTAGCCGCCTCAGCTACTATTCCATATCTATTCCGTATACATAGATATTCCATGCTCGGAGAGCGCGTTCGTTACGGCCCTGACCCTGTCGCGTAGATAAGACACCGCATCCAACATATATACGTGGATACATATAGATACAGATACGCAGGGGAAAAAAGAGAGAAAGAGGGAGAGGGAGAGAAAAAGCGGCGGAGGGAGATCTTCCCACTCCGGGCGAACGATACAATATTGAATAAACATGGAATTTCATGATTTTACGAGAGAGATCTGCGTTCGCGTTATCGGTAACGGGGAATCTTCCCGCCGCCGCCGCCAGTCCCGACGACTCCACGTCGTGTTGTACACATCGCTTCTGTTGTATTATAATACACCGAGGAGCCGCGGAGATACCGAGAGGAATCACTGTCGTATATGTATGCTAATGCCGGCCTCGCGGAATTGAATAAAAGATCCGGAATTATGATTGACTCGCTCGTCCCCGCCGGACCGACAGCCCCGGACCGCCCGAAATGCCCCAGCTGCCTTTATCTTTATGGCGTACCTAGATATGCTAGCTACTTAAATTCGGGCTGTATACGCGAGATCGAGACACGCGAATTGGAAAAACGATAGCCGGGTCCAGACGTTTCCGAACGTAACAAAACAATATTTCTTGCTTCAATGGAACTCGCGTTTTCTCGCGACTGATAAACGAGCCTTTTTTCTCCTGTCGGCGATTTTATTTGCAGCTCGAGTGTACGGACAGCGGATGGAGCGAGAAGTCAACGAGATGTTGACTTGGGCGATCGGTTAATTTCCTCCTGGTTTCTCGTATTGATTATTGATTTTTTTTTCAGTCGTTGAGAGATCGAGACACGCGAATTGAAAAAAAATAGCTGGGTACAGAGGTTGTCGAACATTCGAAAAAATATTTCTTGCTTTACCGTGGAATTCGCATTTTCTTGCGATTGATAAACGAGTTTTTTCATCTCATTGGGAATTTTATTCCCACTTCGCGTGTACGGACGTTGTAAACGTTGTTGTATTGGACGATCGGTTATTTTTCTCCTGTTGTCTCGAATTGATAATTGATTTTTTTATTTCAGCCTTTGTGAGATCGACAGACGCAAATTATAAAAAGATAGCTGGGTCCAAACGTTGCCGAGAGTTCGAAAAAATATTTCTTGCTTTACCGTGGATTTCGCGTTTTTTCGCGATTGATAAACGAGCTTTTTTCTCCCATTGGGCATTTTACTCCCACTTCCCGTGTATAATTTTCCTGGATTCTCGTATTGACAATTGATTGTTTTGCTTCCTTACAGAGGGAGCTTTGTTTATTTTTTCTTTATTTAGCCTTCTTGAGATCGAGACCCGTAAATTATTGGAAACAGATAGTTGGGTCCAGACATTTCCGGACGTTCCAAAACAATATTTCTTGCTTTACCACGGAATTCACGTTTTCTCGCGATTGATAAACGAGTTGTTATTCTCCTGTTGGTCATTTTATTTGCAGATCGCGCGTACGGAAATCGCGGACGGAGGAGACAAGCTGTTGACTTAGAGGATCGGTTCATTTTCCCGGTTTCTCGTAATGATGATTGATTTTTTGTTTTTTGTGTTTTGTTTTTTTTTTTACAGATTTTTCTCGTGAGAGCGGAGGGTTTGAAGGGCAAATGCGAGAGGTCGTTCATTTCTGTCAGTAAGCGCGCGTTCTAGGATAATCGTAATTAAAAATAGCCCGGGAGATAAGGAATAAGAGCGACACTGCCGAGGGTGATAGAGGTCGGACTTAGTCATCGGGAGTTCAATTTGCGTCGCTTACAGTTAATTGCCAAAGTTGGGGAGGGTGAGCACCGATTTTGTGCGAAAAAACAAATTTATTATTATTTTTTTAACCACACAAGTAATAAAATGTATCACAAGTAATAAAAAATACAATTTTTAACGACAAGTAATAAAATGTATCACAAGTAATAAAAAGTACAATTTTTCACCAAAAGTAATAAAATGTATCACAAGTAATAAAAAGTACCATTTTTCACCACACGTAATAAAATGTATGTATATATTTTTTTCTGAATAATTATTTATTCGTGACTACTCTGCGGGTTAATATATGCCGAGATTTCAATTCATAATAATCCACCTGTCTTCCGCCGTCGCCAGAAATTTGCTGTCTAAAATTCGAATTTTCGCTTCCTTCACGTTCGTCACGACGATTCCACGTATCCAGCTCGCGCGGGTCTCGCCACTCATGTTTATTAAACACAAAAAATCGCTAGGATAATTATAATTAAAATCGTCTGCGTGATAACGAATAACGCGACATTGTCGAGGGTCACGTAGCTCGAACTCGAACTATCGGATGTTCAATTTGCGCAGCTCGCAATTAATTCCCAAAGGCCGACGAATTAAACCCCCCAAAAAAAAAAGAAACAATCTTTCCATTTAATTTTCCCAACAATACATTTCGCCATATTTTTCTCGGCCAGCAAAAACGTCAATACAAAAAAAAAATACAAAAAATCTCGCACCTATAAAAAATTCACCGTCGGCGCGTTCGCTGGCGGGAAAATTCGAATCTTCTGCCCCCCGCCCGACAAAATCACGGAGACGCTATATTCTTAACATGTGTGTACTTTCGATTCGTCGCGAGGTCTAATTCTCTCAAATCTTAATTCTCCCAACAATCAATTTCTCCATATTTTTCTCAGCCAACAAAAACGTCATTACAAAAAAGATACAAAAAATCTCGTACCTATAAAAAAATTCACCGTCGGCGCGTTCGCCGGCGGGAAAATTCGAATCTTCTGCCCCCCGCCCGACAAAATCACCGAGACGCTATATTTTTAACATGTGTGTATTTTCGATTCGTCGCGAGGTCTAATTCTCTCAAATCTTAATTCTCCCAACAATCAATTTCGCCATATTTGTCTCAACCAACAAAGACGTCAATACAAAAAATACAAAAAATCTCGCACCTATAAAAAAATTCACCGTCGGCGCCTTCTTCGGCGGGAAAATTCGAATCTTCTGCCCCCCGCCCGTCAAAATCCCCGAGACGCTATATTTTTAACATGTGTGTGTTTTCGATTCGTCGCGAGGTCTTCGGCGCTGCACGAAGTCGGCTTTATCGCGATTCCCCGTGCACGACGCACGTGAGCTTTAGGGGGCCGCCCTTTCGGTGTCTCGCACGGCGGCGGTGCGCGAGGCGAGCGCGAGTGTGCGACGGTTCCCGGAGGCGGTGAAAAATCGCGCGGTTCCCATTAATCCACGTAATTAGGCGGGATTTATCGGCGTCTGTCCGGCAGAGCAACCGCACGATCCGCTATAACTATACACATATAAATTCTCCGTCTCTCTCTCCCTCCCCCCTTCCCAGTCTTCCGCCTCTCCCTCCCCCTCCACCCCCTCCTCTAGTCGTCTCCACGGGCATCGGGAATCGCGAGAGCGCGGAGGACGATCAACTCGGTTCTCGGTTGGTGCCTGTATAACCGCGCGGCGAGAGATGGATATCGATCGAGCCGCTCATTATTGATAATCCATAATCCGCAACGAGCTCGCCGGTTCCGTCGGTCGTGCGCGCGGCTCTCCCGCGTCTCCCGGCCGCTCGCACAGTGGCAGCGTGAGGGATCGCGCACGTCCCTTGACTCGCCTCCTCGCTGCGAGCGAGGGGCGAAGAATTCGAGACGGACGGACGGGCGCGGAGGTGAGGAAGACAGATGCGCCACCCCGAGGCAAATTGGGGATTTAACAACAAAAAAAGGAAGGCCTCGAAAAATATACTTATCTTGTGTGAGAGTAAAAAATGATTACCTTGGTACCAATTTTTATTTTTTTGTTTTTGTGAGCGATTTTCGTGACAATTTAACCTGGGCAACGTTCGCCCGTAATTGCGGTGATAATGTCAATGAGAGTCGTCGAGAGTGCGGAAGAAAAATGCCCCCCTGGGGCGGAGTGAGGATATTTTTATTTTTAATAAATTCGTCTCGTGCAAAAATTAATAAAAATAAAAAATTGCCGGCTTGACGTGATGATAAATAATTTGTTCCAGTTTCTCGAAGATTTTGGCTGAGCATGGATTTTTACGGTCGATTCGTGACAATTTTACTGTGGTCAACTGTACTGTTTACTGAGTGAGACGCACAGGCAGCATGAGCTTGGGGTTTGATTGTGTTTTTGCTGCGTTTGTTTTTTGTTTTTGTTTTGTCTTCCGCTGCTTTGGTTTTGTATTGTAAGCTTAATTAGTTTTTAGTTTCTACTCTTAATTTTTATTGCGTGCGTCATTTTTTGCCTTACGCACTTTTGCTTAAATTATTTGTCAATTTTGAATTTTTCAAAAAATATAGATTTTCGCTATAACTTCCGCAAAAGTTAAGAAAGTAAGACAAAAATTTGGAGATAATTGAAATGAGATGTAACGGTGTTTTTAACGGAGTTTTCTTTTATTTTTTAACACTATAGTATAATTTGGATTTAAGGTATTTTAGATTTAAGGTTTACTTATATTTCTATGGCTGCTGTACTTCGCTGGGTTTATGCCCACTCATTTTGCTTGCATTGCTGATATTTGCACGGAGCTTTTAGGGCACAAAATAAATAACACTTTCTCTCTCTCTCTCCCTCTTTTACAAATGCATCTTATGCAATAATCAACAAAAAATCAAGATGACCGATATAAGAATTATTTTCTAATCAATTCGTCGAAAAATTGTCGCTGTGATTCGTGGGACTTTAATGCCCGATTCGTGCGACAGTCTCGTCAACCTCGTTGCCCGCCGTTGGTCGCGCGATAATAATCAATGAAAATCTTTCGTGGAAGCGTCCGGCGCGGGCTGTTCGATCGTCGCGGTGGCCGAGAGAGCCGCCGGTCAATTTTCTGTGTTCGGCCAAAGTCGCCCTTCGCCGTGCGCGCGGCCGGGCGGAGTCGATGTAAGAAAAACGGGGATACACGTCGGGTCGTCGACGTTAACAACGAAATATCGTACGTCGAGCGGGTTCGCGCGAGCTGCGATATTGCGCGGACGGTCGTCGCGTGTGCACGCGACACCGTCCGCGCCGCTACTGTTTTGTGTGTATATAAAGCGGCGCTGCACCCGCGCGCGAGTCGCTCGCGAGTCGCGGGTAAAGACCCGACGAGCCGCTCTCTCGCACGTACGACGCTTTTGTCGCGGTGGTCGTGTGCCCCCTCGTTCGTTCACTCGGTCACTCGCGCTCGTTGTCGAGCCGTTTTCCAGGCACGAAACGATCGCTCACTTGTCGCCTCGATTACGCGATTACATACGAAGGCAATAATTAATTGCGACGCTTCGATGTTCCAACGCCGCTCAAGTGTTTCTCACCGGTTTTGCAGTCATTCGTTATTTTTTTTCTTTTTTTTTCGACGTCCGTCGACCGTCCGATCGACATTTGTTGAAATTGTTGATGTGACGGTGCTAACGACGTGACTGTAATTGTCAACACTATTTGCGGAAAAACAATTTTTTTGTGTCATCCCATTCTTGAGGCTTGAAATTTGTTTATTTTAATCGGTGCGTAAAACGCGGTTTTACGGAACACTTCGTTTTCATATCTTGTGAAATAAAATTGGGTACGACGTTCGCGCGATAATCGTTTTCGTTTTAAATCGTGTGCTTGAGTACTAAACTCGTGCGATTGGAACATTCGCCATCGGCTCGGGCTGCAAACTCAGACTCGTCAGAAAAAGTTTTATCGCACTAGTATCGTAAAGTACCATTTTTGCAGTCATTTTAGTAATAATATATTTTTTGTGATAAAAAAATGAGTTATAAAAATAATCGCGTGGACTATAAATCAACAAACGTCACTTAACGACTTTTCGAAAAGTGGAACAAATACATAATGATCACCAGAAATGTTTGCAATTATTTAAAAAAATAATTTAATATCTCAGCTGTTATCCCGACAATTTTTAAGTCTCACTGTATCGTTTCATCGCGATTCAGCAACAAGCAGTGTCCTTGTTTTTATTTACTGTACCGAGGACTGGAAAGGGGGTCGGGGGGCTGGGGGGGGGGGGAGGGTAGAGATTTAGTTCACCGTCGTAATCTGCGAGTCGTGTCTTCGGCGAGAGGATTTGGCACGAGTTCGTGAAAGATAAGCTCGGTTGCACCTGGTATAAACACTGATTTACCCGAGGATGAGAAAAGGAGGGAAGGGCACGACGAAGCTGCGGCGCGGCTTGGAAGCTGCGTAACTGGCGGTGGTTAAGAAGTAGATACAGATATACGATAGACACGTGTGGCGAGGCGGCAGCCGCACCGCGCCGGAGCCAGGAGCCGTGTTCGCGTTTAGAGGGTATTCTTGTTAAGCGAGGGCCAACAGGAGTCATTAGCGGAGCAGAAACGACGTTACAGCGGGTCCCCGGGTGGCCGCCAGGTTCCCGTCGCTCGGGCTCTCCTCGTTTCCGTGCGCCTCGCCAACACCGAACTGCCGCGCGCGGCTTCTGCACAGCCGCAGTCTGTCACTGGACCAAAACTACCCGCAAGACAGGCGGCTAAATTACACGACTTTGGAATTAGCCACTTCCTCCCCGGGCTCCCGATCTCGTTTGCCCGACAAGTCGGCGAGAGCCGAGGGGGACAGCGTCGCTTTTTTTTCGCCATCCTAACACAAATTGGATCTTCAATATTTTTGTATAATTTTCGTAACGCAAATTGGGCTTCCGACATTTTCGTACAATTTTCGTGACGCAAATTGGGCCTTCAAATTTTTTCTACAACTTTGTAGCATGAAATGAGTCTTCAAAAATTGTTATGCAATTTTGTTACACTTATTGAGTCTTCAAAAACTGTTGCACGACTTTGTAACACTTATTGAGTCTTCAAAATTGTTGCACGACTTTGTAACGCAAATTGAGTCTTCAAAAATTGTTATTCAATTTTGTAACACTTTCTGAGTCTTCAAAAATGGTTGCACGATTTTGTAACTCAAATTGAGTACTCAAAAATCGTTACACAATCTTGTGAACACAAATTGAGTCTTCAAAAATCGTTACACAATTTTGTATTACACAAATTGAGACTTCAAAAATCGTTACACAATTTTGTATTACACAAATTGAGACTCTAAAAATCGTTCCTCAATTTTGTATTACACAAATTGAGACTCTAAAAATCGTTCCTCAATTTTGTATTACACAAATTGAGACTCTAAAAATCGTTCCTCAATTTTGTATTACACAAATTGAGACTCTAAAAATCGTTCCTCAATTTTGTATTACACAAATTGAGACTCTAAAAATCGTTCCTCAATTTTGTATTACACAAATTGAGTCTTCAAAAATCGTTTCACAATTTTGTAATTCAAATTGAGTCTTCAAAAATCGTCCTACAATTTTGTAACACAAATGAGTCTTCAAAATTTTTCTCCAAAATTGCGATACCGTTTTTTCCAAACCTAGCTCTTTGCAGGATCAAATCCGTTCCAAGTCGGGCCCTGTCCGGGCCTTGTCGGGGCCACCTTGTCCCCAACCCGGGCCCGATCAGTTCCCTTTCACCATCAAATTCAACGCCACAGACTCCCCGCCACGTCCCTCTCGATAAACACCCTCCACCCCTCCTCATCCGGCCGCAGTTTCGTTGACTCCCACGCGTTTCCTTTGCATATCAAAGGCAGAGGAATTAATTCAATTCGCGACACGCGGAAATAATTTCGACGGAGGAGGTGAGAAATAGATGATTACGAGGGCGAAGAAACGTCGGGTCCGCTGAAAGCGGAATATACTATATACGCGGCAGTTGACGCACACCACGTCGGGTTGCCAGCAGCGGCACAAGCGTTTATTAAGTTGTGAGGCGTTAACTGGCATAAGGCGTCGGTAGGTGGGAGAAACGCGCACACACGCGAGCCACGATATACACACACAAACACGGGAATTTGCACCGCGGCGACGTTCGTTCTGAGTATATCTTGGCTTGCGTGCAGCGACAAACTGCATTTGCATCTAGACGCCATCAATCCTCCTGACGCCCGGTTCGCGCGAGCCCCTCCCGCGCGCACTTACCGACCGAGGGGGGAACTGGGTGGCGGCTCGTCGCCTCCCGAGCTTCGGGCCCTCTTTGCTCTCCTTGCTCTCGCAAGTCCCCCCTCCCCCCCCCCCCCCGCGCGTCGCCGTCGCAGCTCTTCGTCAACCCACCACCTCCGGCTCCCGTCGGACAAGTTTGAATTAAATATCTTCGGTAATGAGAGCCGGCTTCGCGTCGGGGGCTCAGCTACCTCGACGACCTCGGTGCCGACGGTAATAGCCCCGCGATGTGTAGCAGTCGCGGAGCGTCGGAGCGCGAAACGCAGCTTGTAACAACGAGACAGCGCCGCAACTCATCTCTCGCACGTTTCCCTCGATGGGTATGACAGATTCGTGGCGCTTAATTGATATAACAATTTGTAACTTAATTCGTTGCGACTATAGGGGAGACGAGAGGTTTAATCTGGATCCGAGTTTTTTAGCCGACATATTTTTTTTTCAGAATCTCGAGCTGTTTTGTTTATGGTTTCTGAGGGCTCGTTATTTGGATTAAGGAAAAATGGGCTTGACGGCTGCTGTCAGATTTTGTTGAAATACGCGTTTTGTTTTTTTTTTTTGGTAATTGGGAGCCGAATGAAGTGATCGGTCCAGTGAGTAACCCGGTTAATTAAGTTGTATCAGTGACTCTTAAAAGATCGACCGTAGCAATTTATTGTTGATTTTTTCGAACGTTTGTCTTATTTTCGATAACGCGAAAACCGGTTTCTGCGGAAATATCGTTTTTGGGCTGTTTCCGGCCGTTCTGAGGTTTAGAGTAAAATGAAGTAAACTGAAACGAACTGAATTAAACAATCACCAAGCCCAGTACAGCGGACCACGCAGCTCGTTAGTTAGCGTAGCGTCAATTATTTGTTGAAGAAAATCAAAATAAAAGTTCGAGCGTGCCCGGTATCCATTTTGTGCCAAAAATCATCGAATAAACGATGAAAAAATCGGTAGCTGTTATTCCATCGATTATTCAATGGTTTTGTTCGAACAAAAAAGCACTTTCACATTTCCCCAAAAATCATCGCCAAAAACAGTGACTCTTCAAAAATCAAATGGAGCGATTTATTGCTGATTTTTTTTAACGTTCGTCTCACTCTCACTTACGCAGAAAATAAAAAATAAATCTCGTCTCATTATTTCCCCACTTCACCAAAAACCATCGCCACAAAAATCATCCCACGAAAATTAATTTCACTCCCGTCCGAAGAAGCAACAAAAAACCAAAACAAAAAAAAGCCCAAATCGATTACAATTTCGCGTACTTAGCATACAAAGGGAACCCAGCACCACCGTCGACCGCGCGGCGATATAATTACGAGACACCGCGGCGGAGAATCGCAGCGCGCGGCGTAAATTGAGTTGTAGTTTACCGAGGACTTATGGGGCCCACACGTTATTTCCCTATCTGAAGTGCGCTCGGCCAAGATCTCAGGGGGGGGGGAGGGGGGGAGGGAGAAGCCCGAGAGAAAGATCAATTAAACAGTCCGAGTTATATGCGTCCGGGGTCGGGCGCGAGTCCCCCCCTGGCCCCCCCGCTTTAAGGGGCAAAAGATAATGGGTATAGTGCAATAATGTACGAACATGGTCGCGCGCGACTGCCAGAGAGAAAGAGCTCGCGCATACGGAGAGGGTGGCGCGAGGGGTTGTTACGCCCGACGGAGCGTAGATACCGGGTATTTATATGCCCTGCTAATTGTCTCGGGCGATAACGATCTCCTTTACTATAATTTTTCATTTTCCTCGCTATAACCCGAGCGCACCGCAGGTACAACGTACAACGCACACGTGTTTATCGCGTGTGACGTGTACGTGTGGCCACTCGATGCGTCCGTGTGTCGTATTCGTGTGTATATGTACGGACAGCGATATAACCGAGCGAGCGATAGCAGCGCCGCAGTTCCCACGTAAAGATATTAATTAGAGTATAACGATGTCGCGTGTCCGCGCGAACGTTTGTGTTACGTGCCCTCGTATTATTGGCCCGCATGTGTGTCGACACAACGTGTGTCGCACACACACAGACACACACGTTGAGGCTCGGCTCGCGAGTGTGAAACGTAATTTCTTGTAAACTGTCGGATGCCGGGATTTTTTTTTGTCGACACTCCCTGTCGCTCATTGTTACCCGAAGAGTAATTTATTGCTGGTGGAAATTATGTGTGTATGAAATATAAGCCCGACGTGTGTATCGCCGCGGTTTATGGAAAATTATTAATTTGATACTCGTCGAGAGCGTCGTGTTTGCGGTGCAATTATGAAAAACACTGAAATCAGTACCCGTGATAGTGATAATATTTTCATTTTCTTTTATTTATTTTCTTTTATTTTTTTCTCTCGCGAAAGTAGAAAAATTGCCGCGATAACACTTGCTCGAATCAATTATTCATTTCGCGCGCTCCGAGCGTAGACGATAAAGTGTTTTCATTGAGGCTCGCGCGAGTCGCGCGAGAGTCGCGATCGGGACGAATTGAGACGCGGGAGAATTAATCGAACGGGACGGGAGAGAGAGAGAAATGAGTCTCGCGGTTTATTGAATAATTAACGAGCGCGAGGGTTTCGCGGATTCAAGCGGGCGAATCGCGAGCGATTCGCCCGCTTGAGCGACGAAAAACTCGTGTCGCAATTCGCGACGAAGCGAGAGGGAAGGAAAACGCGGTCGCCAATTATTCGGATAATATATAAAAAAATAAAAAATAAAAATAAAAATTGAACGCCAAACGTGGACGCGAGAGATAATTGCTTAATTATCGGCGAGCGAGCGAGAGACACGCGAGAAGCCTCGGCGGCGAGCGAGAAGCCCGAGCGACTCGTCGTCGTCGTCGTCGTCGTCGTGTGCGAACCTCTTAAAACCCACACACGTAAAGTGCGCGCCGCTCGTCCGCGGGAGAGTGATGAGTGCCTACACGAGCTCACGAAAGACCGTTTAAAATTAGCGAGAGATATGGCAATAAGTATATCCCGCATGAGTATTCCATTCTGTATGTAAATATTATATCCATTTACCCGAAACAGCACCTCCCGGCGCTCCGATACCGATATAATCGTCCTACGTGTACCGCACGCTCGCCTCTCTCGCACAGCTCTCTCTCCCCCCGGTGTGTAAAATTCCCCCTGTACGAGAGAGAACGAGAGAGAGAGAGAGAGAGACGTTAACGAGACCTGGAAGTCAACACTCGGCGCCCGACTCGGCGCTCCGCACAATTTACGAACCGTGTAATAAGTAAATAAATAAAAGCAAACGCGAGGGACGAAAAAGCAAACCAAAAAATAAAAATCGACGAAAAAAAAAAAAAAAATTGAAAAGAAATAAACAAAATTATCAGAAATCTCGATACGAAAAATCGCGCTCGTTCGAAACTGGTTTGAAAACGCGATATCTCGTGCGCAACACCCGGCAGCGATCCGGTCCCTGCATATAGGTACCACGTAGTACGTAATATCTGCATCTATATCTATATATGTTTACACGACTTCCGTAAACGCGGTAGGAAGGAATGATCCGATTCCGATTGCGGCCCGGGACTCGTTTAAAACAATCGACTGTTTTTACAGCGGTATATATTCCCGCAGTCCTCGGGTGGCTTCGTCGGCGCTCGTAATACCCGCCGTCTCGTTTACCGCGCCGCGTCGGACGCGCGGTGAATGGCGCGCTGCGCGCAGGCGCTGCGCGTGCGCGCGCAGCCGCGCGGCGGTGGCGCGGCGAAACAGCGGCGAGTGGGCCGCGTGTAGAGGGCGCCTCGCGCGCGGCCGTGGAGCGCACGCGGAACACGCAACGCGGATAATATTCTTTGGGAAATGACACGCCAGGGGGTAACAACCCATGGTTAGTAATTGGGGTGCCGCGCGGCCGGGTCTCGTGTGTCTCGGCACGCAACGCGCGCAACTCTCTTTGGCTTCCTCGTTTCCCTCGTTCCTTTTTTCTCCGCCTTCTCCTCGCTCTCGTCTTATTCACTCTCAGCCTTTAACCGCGACGCGGCCTCTCCAGCCTAGACTCACGCGCGACTCGCAGCGTCTATAGCGAATTTTTGACACATGCGGAGGGAAAAATCCGCGTGGCGTGTTAAAACGCAAACTACCCTCGCTCGTTTGCAACTCGCGGCTGCGACTCGGCGCGCGAGGCTCCGGACTCGCTCGACGAGTCGCGCCATCGGCGAAATACGACAATTGCCAATCTATTGAAATTCCACCTAACTGCAGTCTGCTTAACGGCTCGACAAACGTCTCTCGAACGTGTCTCTCGAGCCTCAGCGCGCGCCGCAATTTTCCACTTTCGCGTAATTCACGGTTCTCCTTCGGCGAACGAGATTTGGATTCTCCTCGAGCGCGCGCGCGCGCGCGCGCGGCAGGCACGAAATCACCGGGTTAGGCGCGACGGATTAGCCGCGGTATTGTGCTATTTGCGTGTCAGCGGACGGACGAAATTACGATTTTTTTCGCAAATTTAATTCTCGGGTACCGATTGTTAATCGTGAACTATAGATTTTCCCACGAATTTTCGCCGTTGTATTTTATGAATCTTTAGTTTGAATTTTTGATGTACCAACAATTTCTTGCTATCTATTTTCGCAATTTACCCTAGTTGATAAAGTAATTAGAAAAGCTAATAACATGAACTTCAACTTCAATTATTTTATTTTCTCCCAGCAGTTCCTCGATAATTACCCATAATTATCGTGAAAAAAAGAACGATGATCCACAATTTTGTTTATAAGTGATAAACAAAATTAATAAACGCTTCCCATCATCCATCGCCCGTCCATCCAGCCTCTGCCGTATTTTCCACGTACGACGTGTAGCCACGTAACTCGAGTGTTATAAACGACGCATCCGTCGTGCCCGGGGAGAGAGAAAAAAAATGAAAAATAAAGACGTCTCGTCTCCTGTCACGCGTACTAATAGCTACGAGCGAGGGGAATTAATGTGGGGCGCAGCCGAGAAACCGAGGAACGAAAAAAGCGCGTAAAATACTATCATACACGTTTATCGATAAAGCGAGATGGCGATGGGGGGTGGGAGGGGGGCTTCGAGTAGGAAAAACGTTGCCCGAGGGTGAGAGATAGGGCTGACAGCGAGATAATGCACAAGCGACAATTTCCCCCCCCCCCCCCCCGCCCCCTGTTTTTCTCTATTTCTCGTTCCCGTCCTCCGCGTCATTTTCTTCGCGCTCCTCGTTCTCCCCGTCGTGTGGACTTTGTCGTCGTCTTCGTTTCGTTCCGGCCGCGCGAGCCGCGCGCATTATATATACCGCACGTAGATGCCCAAACAGGATCCTATCATAAAACTTCGAGACCCAATTATTTGCTTCGTGCACGCTGCGAGAGAAGCAACTCTCTCGTTGGACTGGGTAATTATGACGCTCGGGGGCAGTCCGAAGCAGCAGCAGCGCGGCAGCGTCGTGCGGAGGGACCCTGCATGGGTGCACGTAAGTCCCCCCCTGCCCCCCCCCCCCGCCTCCCCCCTGCACCCCCCGTTCCCTTCCCACCTCTTGGCAAACTGGCATATAAATAAGGGGGTTTTCGAATTTTATTCTGGAGCACAACATTCATGCAGACAAGTGCGTGTATCAATGTGCAATATACATATATATATATATATTATTATATATGTATATATGTATATGCATTCGCCACCGCAGGGTACGATGTGCCTACTATATAATAATTTCGAAAATATATAACCCGAGCCTTTTCGCGTCTCTCTTTCTTTCTTTCTCTCTCTCCGTGTCTCTCGATACCGACCGTATTTCTTATATTGAATTTAATTCAAATTTAGTTTCACTCGTACACGAGGAGAGTCGGACCAATTGAATATTATTATTTTACGCATGCGACCGCGGCGATCGTATTTCCCGCTTCGTTCTCGATTCGCCCGTCGCTTTGCTCGCCGATGAGGATTAAATTTTCGCGAGATGGGAATTTTGGGGTGAGGAGGAAAAAAAAAATTGCAGCGCTCGGAGAAATCGAGACGGCGGTGAATGCAAAGCGATATCAATTTTCGGTTCGTGAGAGTATTTTTTATTGTACGCAGTCAACGCGGAAATAATTATTTTGCGATAATTAAAATTGTAAAAAATAATGGAGCGAAAATTGAGTCCTGTCAGTTCGTGAGGTACCAAGGCAATTTTTTTTTTCGCCGGGCGCGCCTGTCAAAACGTTGTTGTGTATCCGTGACACCTGCTCAGCTGCTGTCCTTTATGTTATAATGAGTCGGGGGGCCCCGATGGATGATGAGAAAGGGAGAAAATAGAACAAGTCCCCGGAGCCGAAGCGGCGGTCACGAAATAAGTTGGGTCTGGGCACGCGTGTACCTAAACGTTAGGAGCGCCGTAGGGGAGACTTTTGCAAAAGTCTCAATATTTTTTCTCACGACGCACGCGACGCATCCCACATTGTCATCGCCTGTTCTGCTCGTTATAATTTGGAGAAAAGAAAAATCGCCCGTATCTATTAAATTAGTGGTTACGAAACGAGCAACGACGAACCAAATATTAGCGTCCTTGCACAGAATAAAATTTGTACTTAGCTCATTAAAAGAAAAAAAAAGAAAAAATTACCAAGTGACGACAAATTTAATTCCAGGTCAATTTCTCACAGTCGCGATAACGAAAGTAATTACTATTCTCGTTAGGAAAATCGCAAGAGACTCGAAACACGAAATTATTACCCACATAAAAAGGAATTGGTGAAAATATTGAGACTTTTTACAGAAAAAATAAAATATTGAGACTTTTTACAGAAAAAATAAAATATTGAGACTTTTTACAGAAAAAATAAAATATTGAGACTTTTACAAAAAGAAAATATTGAAACTTTTGCAAAAGTCTCAAGATTTTTTCTCACGGCCTACGCGACGCATCCCACATTGTCATCGCCTGTTCTGCTCGTTATAATTTCGAGAAAAGAAAAATCCCGCGGATCTATTAAATTAGCAGTTACGAAACGAGCCACGACCAACCAAATATTAGCCTCATTGCACAAAATAAAAAATGAACTCAGCTCATTAAAAAAACAAAATTAATAATTACCAAGTGACGACAAATTTAATTCCAGGCTAATTTCTCACAGTCGCGATAACGAAAATAATTACTATTCTCGTTAGGAAAATCGCAAGAGACTCGAAACACAAAATTATCAGCCACACAAAAAGAAATCGGTAGCTGTCACTTTCCGGCTCGCCCGGCTAACGACCGTCGATTTTTCACCGTCGCGGCATTTTCAATCTACCGAAATACGCGAGTTCGCCGTCCTCGCAACCGCTAATCACGCTGATTCGATCGATTATTTCGCTCTCGCGCCCCTCGATCGGCATAGGCGTCGCGACTCGCGACGGCCGATTTCGCCGGGGTCCGTCGCAGGTGGCGCTACTGCGGTTCCCCCCGGCGCGGCCAGCGGGCCAACGCCGAGCGCTCGGTATGCATCACAATGCGCGTGTCGTTCTCTCACGCGAAATCCTTATGAATATCCGAATGAGATTCATCGGTTCGGCGGGAGCCCCGCGCGGTCGTTAGTAAGAATCGTCGAAGGGTGGAATTTCGACGATTCAATTTGTCGGTGCGCGCCGAGGAGACCCGAGGGGCCGTGGGTTGGGGAACCGGCCGCGCGGTTTCGGCCCCGGGCGCAACCGGCGCGATCATCGCTGCCGAGCGAGCGAGCGCGCGCGCCTCTACCGGGCGGCAGCGCAACCAAACGCGAGGCGAGACGACTCGGGCGCACGCAACGCGCGCCGATTTCGCGAATTAACTCGGCGCAGCGCGAACCGCAGCACCGGTGTAGGACGTCGCGTCTGTAGCGGAAGGTGGGGGCAAAATGGGGCAGCGTTTTTTTTTTTGTTCAATTTCGATTATTTTACGGGGGAAAATGGGACAAACTCCAACTTCAGAAAATCTTTTCAATTTCTCTTCAGAAATCTTTTCAATTTCTCTTCAGAAATCTTTTCAATGTCTCTTCAGAAATCTTTTCAATGTCTCTTCAGAAATCTTTTCAATTTTTCTTCAGAAATCTTTTCAATTTCTCTTCAGAAATCTTTTCAATTTCTCTTCAGAAATCTTTTCAATTTCTCTTCAGAAATATTTTCAATTTCTCTTCAGAAATCTTTTCAATTTCTCTTCAGAAATCTTTTTGAATTTCGATTATTTTACGGGGGAAAATGGGACAGACTCCAACTCCAGAAAATCGCATCAATGCGAGACTTTTCAAGGCAAGTAATCGGAATATATAACTTTTTTTAAACCATTTTGAGTGTTTCAATCTGGTTTTTAAAAAGTGACTAAAAATGTTTATTTATGAATTTTTTAAAATGTAATCATTACTGATAATGTTGAGTATTGCCAAGTAAAAAAACGAATTGCCGAATTTTGGGGTTTGTCCCATTTTTACTCACATATTTTATGTTTTTGCCGACGCTGAAAATTTACGATAAGAATCGAATTTTTGGGTGAAAAGCGATAAAAATACACTTTGATCATCGTCATAAAACCATTTTTCGCTTACGTGTCCCGTTCTGCCCCACCATCCCCAATATACGGAACCGTGGCGCGAATTTCACGAAGCCAGATCGCAAAGTGCACACGGGGCGCGAGACGAGCGAGCGAGTTAGACGCCGCCTGGCGGCGGGAAGAGAAGGAACAGAGAAAGATAGAGAGACGCGCGAGGGAATCGTAGAAGCCGAGCGTCAGCAGCGCCGGCGCGAGAGCGAAAGAAGTTTTGAAAAGGGACTAACGACCAGCAGTTAACGGCGGCTCTTAAATTGCCGGTTGCCCCGGCGAGAAGCCGCACGCTGCATCGCTCGCCGGCCCCGTTGCCCGGATTCTCTCGTACGGCCCGAGAGGAGGACCGAGCGAGACGCGCGAGCCGCTAGGGCCCCGCGTCCCCCCTCTGCCCCCCTCCCCCCCACCCCGCTTTCGGAGAGAGAATTATTAAACTGTAGTTTAGTTTAAATTAAGTTATTACCCCCTGAGCCGGCTCGTTTTGTTGTTCCCTGTCGCTCTCCGCATACGGCGGCTCCTCCCGTTCGTCTCGCTCGGTCGTTTTCTCTCTCTCGCGTCTACCTCGATAATCCAGTCGAACGCGTCTTGTTTTTTGCGTTTATTGCGCGGATCTCGGGTGGCCATCTGTATCTGTTTGTGTGGATGCCGTGAGGAAGCTTTACAGCAGTCGAATAAATTTCGTGGTCTATGTTTGAGCGACGGGAGTCGGTTGGTTGGGCTGTTTTTATGGGTAGAGCAGATGGTTGGTCGCTGAGGGAAATTATTTTAATTGATGAGGAAGGATTTATTGGTTAATTTGACTGTAATATGGGACGATTTGCGAATTATCGTTGGCGGGTCTGTGAGGTTTGATCTTCGTACGCGTCGAAAAATTGCTGATGTGTGATCAAAATTGTCTCGCACTTTGTAAATATTGTTTTGTGAGAAAAAATTAGATTTTTTGGTAACTTCGGATGTTGAGGAAAATTAATTTAATTAATGAAGAAGAATTGATTGGTTAATTTGACTGTAATAGTTATGATCTACGTATAATTGTTGTCGGATTTGTGAGAATTGATTTTGGTCTGTGTAAAAAAATCACTGACGTATGATCGAAATTGTTTCACACTTTATAAATATTATTTGTTCCAAAAAATAATAGTTTTGGGTAACATCGCCTGTTGGGGGAAATTATTTTAATTGATGAGAAAGTGTTTATTGGTTAATTTAACTGTAATAGTTACGAATTTGCGAATAATCGTTGCCAGATCTCTGAGGTTTGACCTTCGAATGCGCCGAAAGATCACCAAAGTGTGATCAAAATTGTGTCACACGTTGTAAATATTATTCGTGCCAAAAAAATAAAATTTTTCGATAACATCGACCGGCGAAACTTTTTGTAATTCAATCAGGAATGACATTTATATCGTGGTAACAAATAGTTAATTTAATAGCGATAATTTATCACGGATGTGGAACCGTACGCCGCGGCGGCTGAGAAAGTAAGTAAATCAATCGGGCAATTAAAATTTTTCGAGGAATCACGCCAGAATTTATGGTTATTTTATTGTGGACTTTATTACGTGCAGACGCGGAGTCATCAGTAGCGGGAATGTCGATGGAAACGAGTTTTTGTCTGCCGCCCGAGCAGCCCGAGGGATCTTTTGCCACGTCCCGTCATTATTTAAGCATTAGCTCGAACGATGGAGGCAAAAAGTGTCCGTGGAGCGTCTCCGTATTACGGTAAATAACACATATGAGGTGCAGCGAGTGACAATTATGCAAGCGGGGTGGGGTTGAAGAGATTTCGAGGAAACAACCCCTCCCGGCCCATCGAACCCAGGACCCAGGGAACCAGCGGAAAATTGGTGGGTGCGTTTCTTCGACTGCGACGAGAAATTACGTAACGAAGTTTTAATCGTCCGACCGGCCCCAAAATTCCAAAACGCGGAGGGTCGAACAAAAAAAAAACGTGAACAGCCAGCAGTTTACACGAAATTACTCTATTTTCCGGCTGTACGCGGTTTAACGAGCTCTGTCGTCGAGCCAAAGACACATCAATCAGGTGACGATTAGTCGAACATCTGCTGGCGGACAATCCAGGAAACGTCGCTTCATCTCTTTCGTTCCAGTCGGTTAGGCGAAATCATCGTCGTTCGACTACCACAAAAATTCCCCATAGCAATCTTGACCAATAAAACTCTTGAAAACATTCGGCCTCGCGTCGATCGTAAACTCGATGTTCCATTGAAAACGAACAATGACGTCCATTTAGGTTCCTCATACTCTCGTTTGGCGTGCAAAAAAAAAATACAAAAAAGCACCCGTTGAATCAAGCGAAAATTCCAGTTTGCGAGTCGCTCATATTGCACTCAAGATTCTCGTTCGTGGCTTCACCGCCGCCGCCGCCGCCACGTTTACGAGTGTAAAATATCATCCATTTAACTTCAAAGCGCTTCCATAGAAAAGCAGTTTCTCGAGTTACCCGCAGATAGCTGTTCGCGAAGGGTAACCCCCGATGTTTCCCCCTGAGGAGCGCGCGGAACGATCAAGAAGGCCCACGACTCCCCGAGTCCCGGTTAACAGTCACGTAGACCCGCGAATTTCGTGGCAAGAAGCCACACACAGGCAGCTCGGTGCCGCCGTGGGCCAAGGTATAAACAAGAGTTAGGGGTGCGAATGGGATCACGTAAAAAACAGATTCTCGCACCCCTCCGGAATCAGCCGCTTGTGCGGGTTTCTTTTTTGTCTCCTCCTCGCTCACGAAAATTTCGTCGGGGCCGTCGGCCGCCGCTACACGCAGTCAGTAACGGGGGTAGAGCGATTCGGGTGCGTCGGTAGGCGGCCCGGTAGGCGGATAATAGGACCTGGCGCAGCGACCCCAAAGCGATCCCCGGGGATCCACGGGAACGATCTTATGATTGACCGTGTTACACCCGCGACTCCCCCGGGATCGTTTTGCCCCTGGACATTGTTCCGGATTAGTTTCTTCCTGTTCTTGTTTTCCCCGATTCGACTCGCATCTGCGACCGATTCCCCTGACTGCTGAGTTGTTATCGCGGGCTCGATGATGTCCTAATCTAATCCGCGTCACATCCCAGTAGGTCGTTCAATCTGGATGTTCTAATGAGCTACAAAAATCCTGTCTGTAGTTGCGCAAACGGGTATCCAGTTCATCGATATCTTAACGATTTTTATAATGCACAATGAGACTAATCCAATATTCCCCCATGTCTGTCGCTCCTCAACGCCTAATCGAATGTTAAGATCAACCCAAATCCCTAGATCACCAAGTCACAATCGATAGCTTAATGATCCAATCTAACCTAGTTACATCTGTCAAACAGTTTGTTCAATTAGCACCTTCGAATGAATTACAAGAATCCTGCTAATAGCTGTACAGTTATCCAATTCACGGACATCCTAACGCTTCTATTTCGCAAAACATCTACAAATACAACAACCTCCCGTATTTGGTGCCTTAATCCCAATTTGCATGTTCAGAAACCCCCATCAGATCCACCCAGCTCCTCATCAAGAGTCCGTTTAACGTCCCCGGCTTCCAGGGCAACATTTTCTACGTACTACACTGTTAGAAATATACGATATCAAACGCAGCTGGTGTGGACTTTTTCCTAGTGTTACTTATTACAGAGTTAATAGTAACACTTTTTACGGTGTAAAATTAATACCAGCAGTTTCGTTAAATATATTCCTGTGTAAAGTGACGATACAATGTAAGACTTTTCGCTTAGCACCGCTCGTTATCACAATGATTAGTGTGCACTTATAAAGACACCGTCTTGGTGCGTTTTTTAGTGCCACATTTTTAACAGTGTACCACAAATCCAACATATCCTTATATTTGGCGCCTCGTCCCTAATTCGCATATCCAGAAACCCCCATAAGATCCACCCAACTCCTCATCAAGAGTCCGTCCAACATCCCCAGCTTCCAGGGCTACATTTTCTACGAACTAAGATCACCGAGCTCCTCTCGACCCTACCTTTCTTGTCGTCGTCGTCGTCCCCGTGATCGCCGCCGTGATGCAGATGATGCGCGCTCGGATGATGAGCGTTCATAACGGGTACGAGGGCATGACTTCCCAGCGCGGGCAGAGGATGATGGGGATGATGGTGGCTGAGGAATCGAACAGCCGCCGCGGCGGCCTGATGCTGCATGGACTGCTGCACCTGGGTCTGAACCTGCCCGAGGACCGAGTGATGAGGCGGCCATCCCGGCAGATGAAACGGAAAGACCGGTGTCCTTTGGAAGGGTCTCGCCAGGGCGACCAGGGAACCGCCGGTCGTGCCGTTGCCGCCAGCACCAGGAGGCGGTGGAAACGACAGGCCACCTCCTGGTTCCAGCACCATGTTCGGCACCAACGCGACGACGAGGTCTTCGAGCACCCGACGAGGCGCCCAACGTCGTCCTCCACGGCCCCGTGATAATTCCTGTCACTCGTCGTCACCACCGTGAACGAGCATCTATGTCACCCACCGCTTCCTCGCTATGTTTCCTATCGAAAACCAAAGCCTTGTCGCTGGAGAACGAGGCAAAATCGCCCGGAGTGAATCCCACGCCCGGCTGACCGCGATCCGACGGCTCGCGTAAACTCACAAGCCGAACGTCGCCCAGCCTTTCCAACAGGCTCCTTTGGCTTCCACGGAATTCAGCAACTATCTAGCGCACTCACAAACTGTCACGCTGACACTTGGCACCCTAATGGACATTCGGTACCCCCTCTATCGTAACAGTGTCTCGAGTCCTCTAGCGATGCAGGCGTCAAGGTGAGGATCCTAAACAGCCGCAGCACGAAAACCACTCAGTCGTTGTTTACAGTCGTCAACCTTCAACCCCACAGGGTTGTCTCGTCCTTCAGCCGCCTCTCCTTAACCCCGTCAACAACAATACGTCACTCAAAACACTCGCTGTCATCAGTCAACTTTCACACCACAGATTTCATTCGAATCACCGATTCAGCACTGACCGATCGAATTGTCCCTCGACCCAATTGTTTCCTTTGTTCCCCAATCGTCTTTCCTCGCGAAGAATCCACTTTCCCGGCTCCCGGTCGCGACTTTCACCGCGATCTTATCACACAATTGGCGGACACACCCGGCGGACACACAAAGCGGCGCGATTAGTCGTGAGCGATGACTCGTGACCGACTGGCGGGTCGTGGTGTTTGTGTCGCGGGGTATCTTTCGGCCGCGGTTTCGCGCGGTCGAGAGCTCGCGGGGTCTCCTGGACTGTCACACACAGGGTGGACCACTACGGCACGAGCCAACGGCACAGTACTATCTGTGCTGCCCCCCGAGTCATCGGCTCGACGAGATCCCCACCAGGCGGACCCTGTGGCTCGTGTGGCCGACACAACCGCGCCGAGCCACCTCGGGAACCCGGCTGGGTTTCCACCCAGCGCGGCCACGATTGGTTGGTACGAGTGCGGCTCCCGGGGATCCACCGGGACCTCGGCCAATCCGGGCCCCCCGATCCCGCCGCGGGGCCCGCCCAGCTGCCACGTTTTTTACGCTCGAATTGAATACAGCCGCGCCGCCCCCCTCGCGCTTCCTCGCGGCGCCCACTGACACCACGTCTCGGGGCCTATGCCGAGTTACATGTCGCTGCCGCCGCTGCCGCCGCTGCCGCCGCCGCTTCTCCGCTTCTGCCTCGCGCGTCCTGGTGGGCAACGTGGTGGGGGGCTAAACAATTGGCCGCTCGCCCGAAACCCACCGCAAGATGGCTCCTCCCCTTCCACCTAGAGGCCGTGAGGCAGCAACCCCCGCGGTGCCGCCGTCGCGCGAAACACCATCCCCTGTGACGGGGGGGAAAAAATCCTCGGGACCTCGCGTCTCACGTTGTTACGGGCCACGCGATATCGGTTAATAAAATCCTGACAATCGTCAGAACGGCGTCGGGAGTTTCAATCGGTTTAATGAATTTTTTTTACTTTGGATTGTTTGAGGTCCAGAAGAAAACTACCATTTTTGTTAGGGAGACTCGAAATGCTGCGCTGGGATTTGTTTGAGGTTTTGAAAAATTGGTGGTTGTCTGAATATTGTAGGTGACTCGATAAGCCTATTTTATCGTATTTAAATCTTGCAAATTACAGTTTTCTTGCTCTGTATCATTTTTATCATTTTATCGATTATTGAATTTAATTGTTTTTTTTTTCGTCAATATAACGTTAAGTTTTTTTTGCTCCAGGCGAAAAATAAAATTGGGAAAAAAAATCGTGGCTCCTTCCCGCATCAGTGGCACAGTGTATGTTTTTTTATCAGTTTCAGGAGGAGGCAAAGTGGGGAAAAGAGAGCGAGATAAAAGTCGCGCTCCACCCTCGGGGCTCGGGGATCCCCGCCACGGGGCGTAACCCGAGCTTCGCCCCCACCATCGTGGACGGCGCGACACACGCGCTCGCAGGGGGTGGTGGCGAGAAACGCGCGCGCGACGATCCTGTTTTAATAAGTGAGGGTGGTGCGCGGGAATGGGGTAGAAACGCGAGGAGCGAGGACGGGGAGGGGAGGAGGGGATCACTGAGCGCAGCCTGGGAAGTCTCAGAGGCGTTAAGTAATTACGTCCTTTTCTCTTCTGGGTCGGAAATGACCTGCGCCTCCGGCCCGCTCGACGCGGGGGGAGAAGGGCGAGCGGGAGGGATGAGGAAAATTGGGAAATTAAAATTAACCCCCCGCCTCACAGAGCTCGACTCCTCTCCCTCCGACCCGTCGCTATATCGCTCGCCGAGTCATCCTCGCTAACGTAACGCTTTGACATTTGGAATTAAACTTTTACTTCAATTTCCAACCCCCCCACCCCACTCACCGCCCCCGACCCCCTTTGCCGATATCACGAGGAATATGGATTTTCGGCTGTTCGTCAAACAGGCAATTACGAAGTTGCGGCCGAATCGCGCGGGCAATCGGGAATCGCAATTTCAACTTCAAAATGTAACTTCGCGCCCGGGCTGAGAAACTATTTTCGCGTCGTGTCGTCGACTTGTGAATCGTTGAGGGATTAATGTGACGAATTTTCGGTGCTATTTTGGGAAAAATAGAGAGGATCGCGGAAATAATAGTAGAAATTGCGCGAGAGATAGAATTGGTGCGATTGATTTTCTGTGTCTTCAATTATTGTGCTTGTCAAAGACAATTTGAAGATATCTGCGTCAGAGAAAAAGAGTACATTGAGTTTTTTGTCGCGGGCTTGAACAGCCCAAAGTGGCAGTGGAAACTGAAGCAGAGACGATCAGAATATTACATAAAAAAATAAAATTGTCCGAAAAATAAAATTGTACAAAGACAAATTGTGCAAAGACAATCTCGATGCACATATCTGTTTTGCAGATATTTGTATCGAGGAAAAAGATGAAATTCAGTTTTTTTTACATCCGCTAAACTGTTTTGGAGTGAAAAACACAAAGCGGCATTGGAAACCCAAATGGAGATAATAAAAAAATAATTAACAAATTATACGAGACCCAAATTCGACGATTGATTTCCCGTCTTCAATTGCCGAGCTCGTCAAAGTAAATTTTGTCGATATTTGCGTCAGGGAAAAACATAAAACTGAGTTTTTTTTACATCCGCTGCGCTGTTAGTGATTGAAGACAACAAAGCGGCAGCGGAAATGCAAATGGAGACGATACCAAAAGTAATCAAAAAATTATACGAGACCCAGATTTGCCCATTGATTTCCCGTCTTCAATTTTGCGCTCGTCAAAGACAATTTTGCGGACATTTGTGTCAGGGAAAAAGACAAAAAATGAGCTTTGCCACGTGGGGACGGAGAACGCAAAGTGGCGGCGGAATAAAACTCGGCAACGAGATCGGTGACACGTGAGCCAAGTGGGAAAGCCGCGGGGGAGAAACTTATTCATAAGATTATTTCCCATTTCCGTCATGGCGCTCGTGTATCGTTATTTAAGTTTTATATTAAAGCACCGCGCGCGGTTCCGTCGCGACGACGACGACGAGAGACATCAGGAGCCGCACCAGCACCGGAGGCCCCCGGGATTTGATGTATGGCAAGCGCGTGCCCTGGTTCCTTCAACGCGCGCGGCTACGTTCTTCTTCTTCTTCATCCTCTTCGTTATCTTTTTTTCTCCTCTCTCCTCTCGTTTCTCACGCCCGCGCGCGACTAAACGTGATATATCGCGGTCGATCAATTTTTCGTAACTCTCAGCCCGCACGTTTTTCTTCTTTTTTTTTCATCGGTACCTGCGACCCCTGCGGGTCTCTCAAAAAGTGGGACTCTGCATTTTTCCTTCGCGAAAAATAACCAATTTTGTTTAACCCAAGTTGATGACTTTAGATTTCAATAGCAGTTATGACAACTTTTGGCTGTTTCGATCCGAAGTCAAGAAAAAAAAGTGTAAGAATTCAATTCAAAAAGCATTTCGTATAGCTAAGATTCAACTTCAACTTTCTTCAAACCTACTTACGGTTTCAGTCGATCGACCTCAATAGCCGAATGACCAAATTGTCAAAGGATGACGACTTAAGTATCAGTCAACAAAGCGTAAAAACGCACATCATATCCTATAGCTCAGAAAATTTCCCCCCCGTGTCCTCCAACTCCCCACGTTCTCCAAAATCCAAATTCAGACCATCACCAATGACCAAAACCTATGTCCAAAAAAATTCCGCAACTCCACATCTCATCGATACATATCCCATGTTCTCCCGGTTCGCCGCCCGGAATTGAATCTTCCGCGTCGCTCTAGGCAAAGGTCTCGAGAATCCAGGAGCGACGCCGAGGGAGGCGCGAAGGACGAGAGGATCGGGAATCATGAGCGTGGAAGGATGAAGTGGCCGCCGCAGAGCGAGAGAGAGAGAGAGCGAGAGAAAACTCGACAGTGCAGCAGGACGGGTAACACCCGGAGTAGCAGGAGTTCCAAGTTGAAAAGGGAGGAGATGTAGAGGGTGCGAGGAAGTCTCCGCGGCGCACGAGCTCTCCGAGGGTTGCGTTACCGTGGCAACGGCCGAGAGCGAGAAAGAGGCCGAAAGGAGGACCAGGAAGCGGGGTGAGCGGGGGAGTGAGCGAGGGGCGAGAGGGGAGGGAGGCGCGAGTGAGGTCCTCAACTGACGCCGGTTGCCCGGGCAACCCCTAACGGTGGCACAGCCACCCCTAAATAAGCGTCGCGAGGGGGGAACCCGGGGTGAGTCGAGGTGAGCGGGAGGAGGGACGAGGTGAGCGAGACGGATAGTGTCGCAGGAAGAGCTCGCTCTCTGCGGAAGTCATGAGAGGACGCAGCGAGGGAGACGCAGTTTGTCGCGAGAGTGAAAGGGAGGGGGGGATGGGAGATGTGTGTATGTGGAGGGTGGCTGTGGATCCCGGCGTCTCACCTCGAGGCTGCGCCGGCGGCAGCAGCAGCAGCAGCAGCAGCATCCGACCGCGGTAACTGTTACCACGCGCGCGCGAGCAAAAGGTGAGGAGACCTAGTTAATTACTAAAGCGTTTTAATCGTCGGCAAAGTTCCGTCGGCATTAGTCGCCTGGGAACGAGGTGGGACGAGGCGGTGAGACGGGAGAGGGGATGAAGGGAGGCTGTGAGAAGGAGTGAGAAGGAGTGAGAAGGAGTAAGAAGGACTGAGAGGGAATGAGAAGGAGTGAGAAGGAGTGAGAAGGAGGGAATGAGGGAAACAGAGATAGAGAGGAAGAGAAGGAGTGGAAGGAAAGACCAACGAGAGTCGGTGGGCCAATGTGGCGGCTGTGTAAATTAAGGGACTTCAACCACTCCTCTCGCCTTCTTGGCGAGTCGCCTCACCGTTACACTGTGTCTTATACGCCCGGCGTATATTTTTCGTTCCCTCTTCCTTCGGCTCCTCTACACACGAAGCCCAAAACTTTGTCGGCCTCGTTGTCTCGTTCTCTCGCGCGGTCTTTTTCGTTTCTTTTAATCTACATAACGTCTCGCCGCGCGGCGAGATGAGTTCGAGGCTGGTAATACGCGCCGTCGCTAACGTCTTGCGGGAGAAGCGGCGGGATGTTCCTCGTCAACGGTTCCCGCTCGACGCGCGTGGCCGACCCGCGGTGAAACTACTTTTCGCAGACTGCGCGAACTTCTCGGCGCGACCCCGAAGCGACGACGACGACGACTACTCGTCAGCCAATTTTCCCGGCAACGACTCCGGCTCGGCCACTTCCTGGCGCTCAATTATAAAACTAATTTTTGTTTATTGGAGATACTCGGAGTCGAATCATTTTTTGCCTCTTTCTTCCGGCGCTTTGCAACGTAGATCTCTAATAAGTATAGCGAGGGAAATTACGTTCGTTCGCCTCCACGTGATTTCGCTTGTCGAGCGGGTCTCGGCAATTTCGCAATTAATAATTATAATTGCCAGCCAATCGGGTTTTATATTTCACTCGGCAAATGGAAAGCTGTACACTGCGAATTGTTGCTAACCGCGTGAATTACGTGACAAGAGGGCTGGGTGAATAAAAATAATAATAAAAAAAATGAATACGGGCTGAGAGACGAAGTGAGATTGCGGCTGGAACGCTTAATGCAATTGAAGAACAATAAAGATTCCGCCGACTGTGCCACACCGCGCGGTGTCTACTGTGCAGTGTGCAAGGCACGTACGTTGCATTCGAGCGCTGCGCGCCGGTTGTACGCGGCAGCTACTAATTAAGTGCCGCAGGAATTAATCGCGGCTGCACTCGCGCGGCGGGAGCGGCGAGAGGGACGAAGCGTCGCAGACGACGTGCCCTGTTGCTGCTGCTGCTGCTGCTGCTGCTCGCTCTCCGCTCGTTGTCGGGAAACGCTAAACTATGTAAACACCCGGCTAATTAGCTTGTTACTTTATCGTATCGCGCGCGGCCCGAGCCGCGAGTTATACTTTGTGCGCGCGGCTCCGGCGGAACGCCGAACGCGTGACTGCTGTGCGTGCGACGAGTCACTCCGCAAGATTTTCTGCGGTTTAACTCCCGGTGACTTCTGGACCGTGCAAAACGCGAGAATTAAAAATTACACGCGGGTTACGTGAAATATTGGTGGGACGAATTTTTAATTTGTTGTTTTGCCTCGTTATAAGATTGGACGATTAAAAAGTAATTTTTCGTGGATAAAAAAGTGAGCTTATTGATTTTGATCATTCTTTTTGCGCACATTTTTTTATATTTTCTACTTCGGAGAGAGATTTTTGTTTTTTATTTTCGAGGTTGAAAAACAGAGTTGTAAATCCCTAAATTTTGTAGAAATAAAATTGACAGTGCAATTGGTTTTGAAATGATTAATTAATGATAGTATCATGGCGTAATTATAATATAATGTATACACTTTTTATGGTTGCAATGAATATTTATTCTCGATAAAATTTCACATTAATTTTCCTGAAAAAATATGGAGAAATGCGTTTAATGCATTACGAACGTCATGAAGGACTCCGTGTTCTTCCGTTTTTATTCGCAATTGCTCGCAATTTTTTAATGAAAATAAGGTATCTATGCAACTATTAAAAAGTTCCCACATCATTTTGTATTCGCCGCAGGTAATTATTACTAAATCACACTTACAAAACGAACCGTACCGTAAAATTTATTCCCTAAACTACCAACGATTTACAACCCTGTTGAAAAATAGGTAACGTAACATGAAAACATCTCGGACATTCCCAGCTGGTCGCAAGGGGGTCAAGAGAAAGACTGTGAGAAAGACGTTGCGAGGCACAATGGAAACTCCGCGGTTCACTGATGATTTATCGCTTTCGGATAACCAGAGCTCGTTTTCTCCGGTGGACGATTTAATTACCCGCGAGCCATTACAAACGATAGGAGAAAGACAGTGGCAGCAAAAAGCCACGCGAGTGTATCGACGTTTCCCGTTCGTAATAGCGTCGTAAAGCACGTTGAAATTGACAGCGCGGTTTCCCCCGCGAATTTCGAGGGGGCGCTCCAGAGCTTCGTCGCTCCGGTTTATCGCGGCCCCCGCGGGTCGCCCGGCGCAGGGACCGCCGATCGATTATTATTTTTCCACGAGTCTCGCGAGCGTCGTGAGCGTCGCGATAAGGGCACATCCGGCGGGAGAACGAGGAGCGCGTCAGGCGCCAGTGAGCAGGCACATAAGACGCGTCGAGTTCATCATCGTCGCAGAGGAAACGACGATCCCCCCGGCTCATTGTCGGAAAGTGAAAAATAATAATAAAAATATATTTGAAAAAAAGATGAAAGGAAGCGCGAAGAAGTTGCAACGTCGGTGGTTGCGGCGCTCAAACCGCCCCCCCTCGGGGGGTCAACGAGACGTCTCGTCGTGAGTTCCTTAATGCACGGGGGAATCTCCCTGGCGCCGCAATTACCTGTCTCTCGCGTGTAATACGTCCAACGTCGAGGAAACATGTCGCGGGCTCTTAATTATTTTTTATTCCTGCCGCGAATAACGCCGGCGCCATTACTCGATGTATCTGCATTCGCGAGCGCCATTCGTCACACAGATACGCGAGGCGGATAACGGATGAAAAAAGAAAAAAATTGAACGTGTCCGATAAGAGGCCGAACGTGACACATTTATTATAACCAACGCTGAGTACATAAGTGAGCGCGGTGAATCACGATTTTCCGCGAGCAAAGACACCTGGTCGGGCAATCACGCAACTTCGTGGCAAATAGTCGAGGTGGGTTTTGTTTTTTTTTTTTTTTTTGCAAATTTGTCTCGGATGTTCGTGCGAAATATTGCGGGGAAAACATTTCGCGCTGGCTGTCGCTTTGCAAGTCAAATCGGGACCGTAAACAGAAGGCAGAGAGCGCGGTGAGGATGGAGAGCGAGATGCGAGGTGAGAGAAGGAGGAACGAGAAAAACACGCACTTTGAGGAGGGATGAAAGTCTTCGCCGTTTGTAGTTCGCGCGTTTCGAGGGTCCCGGCGAAGCACCGGAAAATAAAGAAGCCCTGCTGCCATTTTCGTTCAGCGGATTTGCGTGCGCATCGACTCCGCGCCCGCTGGCTGTAAAAGGAGAATCAGCGTAAAGTGTGCGGCGTCGACGAGTCGACTTGCGTTCCGGCCTTTTGCGCGGCTGAACGCGGGAAAAAAGGGCCACGAAGATGGCAGCTCCTGGAGTCCTGTGGATTTTTCTTCGTTGTCATCAAAATCGTCCGCATTTTTACCACCTGAACAGCAAAACCGCATCAAACTCGAATTGTCCTTCGATTAAAACAAAAAAAAATGCTAAATTCAAATCAACTTTGAATACCTGAATTCTGAAATTAAATTTCAAAATTGAGTATCCATAACAAAATCAAGAGTGCAGCAGAGTTTCGAAGTGGAAATAGACTCCAATCGTCCCAGTTTGACGTCGTCACTTGTTTACGTTATAATGGCCTTTTGCGGCTGAAGGCAGGAAAGAAAAGCCACAAAGATGGCAGCTTTTGAAGTTCTGTGGGTTTTTCTCGGCTGTCATCAAAGTCACCCATCTTTACCACCCGAAGAACAAAACGGTATTAAACTCGCATTGACCTCCGTTTAAATCAAAACACACTAAATGTAAATTCGAATCACTTTAGAATTCGTGAATCCTACAATCAAATGGAAAATTGACAATCGATAAAAAAATCAAGAATGCAGCAAAATTTCAAAGCGAAAATAAAACCCAAACGACCTGTTTGACGTCGCAATTTGTATTCCGGCCTTTTGCGGCTACATTCAGGAAAGAAGAGCCGCAAAATTGGCAGCTTCTGAAGTCCTTTGGATGTTTCAGTGCTGTCATCAAAATCATCCATCTCTTCCCGAAAACCAAAACCGCATCGTCCTCCGCTCAAAACCAAAAACCACTACATCCCAATAACTTCCAAATTCCCGAATCCCGCAAAAACCAAATCACAAAATTGAGCATCGATAAAAAAATCAAGACTGCAGGAAAATCTCGAAGCCAGCAAAGAAACAGACCCCAAACGTCCCAGTTTGACGTCGTCACTGGTCATTCGCGTGTGGCGTATAAATTGCTCCATTTTTCCCGTAGCACTGCAGCTCGCTTCCCCCTTCACCCTCGGCTAGTTGCTCGTCTCCAACCCCCCTCGCTGTTCCCGTGTACCACTTCTGTTCTCTCGTCCTATCTGTCTCTATCGTTCTTATTTCTCGTCCTCCCCCCCCCCCCTTCCTCTCCCCCCGCGCCAGAGGCCGCGAAATTTCCAGTCACTCTTTCAGAAACTCCGGGCACGCAGTGGCGGTTAGTTCTGATTAGCGGCAGGGCGAATGACGTACCACTGGCGGGGGATGACGTGCCTGGAATACGGGAGAGCCGAGAGCCGCCCAGAGCGCGGCCGTAACAGTGGAGAGGCAGAAGCGTCTTGAACAAGGATCGCCGGCCCGGGTGCGCGGAGCAACCCCCAGTACCGACCCCTCGGCCTCGCTCCTCTCCCTCGGTCTCCGCGTCTCGCTTGTCCTCTATTTTCCGCCGGTCTCTTTTTCCGTCGCCCCTGCGCGCGAGCGCGGAAAAACCGATACGAGTGGAGCGAGGGAGAAGGAGAGCGAAAGAGCGACCGACTCGGGGGGGCTCAGGATAAAGGACGAGGCCCCTCGAGAGAAGCGTGCATCACAATACCAGAAGACTCGGATCAACGAGCAAGCGACGGCGCATAGCGATCAAAATATTACACCGAGACGACGCGGCCAAGTTGCTCGAAGGATAAGCGGCCGTCGGGCCATTTACGAAAACAAGATCACGCCCTGTGACAAAGGGCCGCGCGGCTAATCTGATAACAAATACGATGCGGCGCCGATAGCTCCACGTTATTTTTATTTACAAATTACCGTGTACATCGAGTGAGAGGGAGGGAGGGAGAGAGAGATGATTTATGACACGTCCATTTGCGGGGCGATTTTACGAGCGCCTGACACACCTGGCGGAATTGCGATTGTGTCTCGTGTGCGAGTTTTCTGGCAATGGTCCGAAAACACTTCGGGCGGTGTGGAGACTTATTCTGGGTCAACGAGAAGTTTTCGGAGAGTCTGAACACGACTGCTTGGATAGAAAATTGGATGTGGTGTTCAATCACGCGCTAGTCAGAAACTGGTCAGGACTCGATCAGAGCCACGGTGGCCCTACCGAGGCCTGACCAGTTCTCGACTCACCCGAAAGGAAATTTGCTGTAGCGTCAAATCACAGGCTGGTTAGAAACTGGTCAGGCCCCGATCAGGGCCACAGTGGTCCTGTCAAGGCCCGATCAGTTCTCGACTCCCCCAAAAGAAAATGTGCTGCAGCGTCAAATCCTGCGCTAATCAGAAACTGCTCAGGCCCTGATTGGAACCACTGTGGCCCTACCAAGGTCTGACCAGTTTTCGGTACCCTCGAAAGAAAATTTGTCGTACGATCAAATTACGAGCTAGTCAGAAACTGGTCAGGCCGCGATCAGCGCCACAGTGACCCTACCAAGGCCCGACCAGTTCTCGACACTCCCGAAAGAAAGTTTGCTGTAGGGTCAATATCGCGCTGGTCAGAAACTGGTTAGGGCCTAATCAGGACCACAGTTGCCCTACCAAGGCCCGACCAGTTCACGACACCCCCGAAAGAATATTAGCTGTAGCGTCAAACCGGGCGCTAGTCAGAAATTGATCAGGACCCCATCAAGGCCACGGTGGCCCGACCAGTTCCCGACTTATCCTGGATTTAACGCCACAGATTTACCACCAGCGCCCAGGTATCAAAACATCTAACCGAAGTCACAGGGTTCTGAAAAATATCACGACAAACGAAGGAACGAGAAACTAGTTCATCATGCAGCGAGTTCCATCGATGCCCCGAAAACACTTCGCCTCGTCGCTTTTCACCTCCAACAATGTGGAGCAATTTCGGGTCAGCACGAAATGCGCGGGGTGGTCTGAACTATCCTCCGGGCTGGAACGAACTCGCGGGCGCAAAAGCGGAGCGATCAAAATATCACCGGGCCGGCGAACAAAGGAAAGAGGGATGAACCTGTTTCGCGCTCACTTCCTGGTGAGGGACGTGGAACGATGCGCCTCGCGCGCATTACCATGATGGAAGCATCGCAACGCGTTTCGTGTTACTCTCGTCACTTTATGATTATAAGGAATCGCAGCCGCACGCTCCGCGGGTACTAAACCACACGCCAATCTCCGACGTCCGTGCACTACGTACGGCGGAATGTACTAGATAGATAAATGACGTAGACCCGGCGTTACAAGCAATTTGGAATAATATCGAAGAGTGTGCATGTAATCGGGCGGATCATCGTGCGCTCGCGGTATCGACCCGGAAAATTACAGCGACGACGATGATGATGAGAGAGAGACGAGAGCGCCGGGCCTGCACCGCGGTGGCTCGCGCTGCCTGAAAAGCCGTCTCGCCAAGTGCCCCGAGGGGAAGACGAGAATAGGCGAGGAAATATTGTAGCGGGTACCCGGCTACCCAGGTGGAGCCGCTCGGGGTCGAGACTCGGGTGACCCGACAAATTCCTGCGTCGCTGCAACCCAACGACCAGGCGGGTCAAGTAATGACTCTTTATGTCCTGTAAATCTATTCCTTACACTTCGTACACGGGTGTCTATTGCTTCTGTTCGTTATACGCGCTGCCACATTCTCGGGATTCCTAGACGACGCCTGTCGACTTTCTCGGAGTCAAAGGTGCTCAACGAGCCAAGTCGGGGGACTAAGACGTTTGTGTCGAAGCGAATGGAGGAAACGGACGGGTGGTCGACTAATGAAGAGGAATTTGTAATAGGAAGTGTCGTCGTTTTTTTTTTCTTGAAGCATGAAGAGACGGAGACGCTGTCGCTGTTTATGTTTCTCACGTCACTTTTCGCAGTGAAGATGCGAGAATCTGAGACGACTCAACTGGTGAGTATTGTTATTATTGAAAAGTCGCCGTTTGTCGTTTATTTTAACGAGTTCCCATTTTCCCGTGACCCACGTTGCCCTGACGGGTTTTCATGCTTTATTGTCTCCGGAAATAATTCTTGGCTTCAATTGGACATTTTTATTATTTCCGTCAATAGATTATTGATTGGTAGATGCGCGTGATTTAAGATGCATTGAGAAACGTTTTTGCTGGGTAAAAAAATGATTTTTTCAGTGAAAATTTCCGACTTTACGACGGCAAATCTTCGGATTAAGCGCGGCCGACAGTCCGCGCGATCCATGAGGAGGGAAGGCCGACCGGCTGCGCGGCCGGTGCCGCCGCTGCTGTACCGAACATCGAGGCCCCAGATAACAGAGTCTTTCGTTAGATTTATGGGTTAATAGTTAACCGCTCGTAAATAATGCTAATCACACTCGTATTATACGTTTGCCGGGCGGCCGACGTGCATCGCTCCGCGACCGGGAAATGTTTTGTCCGTCGCGGCCGCGCGCGGACGTCGGGGCTCGGGATGCCCGAGAGCCGAACACATCTACCGCGGGCCCGGGCAGCTCGTGCACGTTTCGTTTCACTACGTCTCGCGAGTATCTTCATCAACCGTGCGTTTTTATTTCCACTCGAATACGCACTCGACCCGGCATAATCAATAATCTTTTTTTTTCCCCCGAGAAATTAGTGAACCAATTATGGATTACGAACTCGAAGCCTTTTTATCGGACTACTGATTATTGGGAAATCTTTTAAGTTGCTTGCTCAGCTTTTTTATCAGTGACATAAAAAGGTACAAAATGTTAGTTAAAATAATTTCAGAATAAACAATTCTTGGTAAATCTCTTGGTAATCTTGGTTGGTTTATTGGTAACTCTTATAAGCTGCTTGCTGCACAGTTTTTTTTAGACAGTCACCCCGTGGTATATGCCGAAAAAAACGATTGTTTTTTACGTAAATTGATTCCTAAACATGTGTAGAGTATGCTGGTAAAGTGATTTTCTATGGACCAGGTATAGCGCATTAATGGTGAGTAAAGATTTCATAGTTGAACTTTGATTTCATAGTTGAAATTGAACTTTTAAACGCATTTTTCTTGAAACTACGTTTTTCTAACTGGTCTCCACGATGTCTCAAAAACCGTTTGACCGATTGCTTTGAAATTGTTATGGTAGATTCGGCATATGTATAGTCATCGATTAAACTAAAATAATGCAAATATTCCGAGCCGTTTTTTTTTGTACCAAAATAACCGAAAAAATCATGAAATTTGAAAATGAATTTTTAAACATTCAATAATTATTCAATTATTCAAATAAATATCTGAATATTTGATAAATATTTAATAAGTAAATTATTCAATTTTCAATAATTTTGGAAGTGGCGTTTGGTTTCTTTATTTCTCATAAACCAATCAGCCGGAATCATCGAGACCGTCGACAAACTTTTTTTCGACATGGGTGCCTTTGGAGTGGCACAACACATATTGTGATGAAGATTTTTATCTGATAATATTCTGACTTACTGTTGAAATGTCAATAAATATACACTAAAAAGTTCAAACTTCTATATTTTTATTGTTCGTTAAAAAAAGTAAAAAAAAATCTATAAAACCGGCCGTCGCACGGGGACTGCCTTAAGTACGTAAAAAAGGTACAAAATGTTAGTTAAAAAAATTCTAGAATAAAAAAAACCTAACAAAATTAAACTGTAAACCGATATTACTGATATATAGAAACGTTGGACAAAATTCAGGAACATATTTAGAGAAATCGTAGCAAGACCATCAAATATAAAATAAGTATTATTGGTAGTTACCACAATTTTTCTGAATGCACAAAAAATCAAAATTTCATCATTATCGCTAGTGACAACCCAGTTTCTCGTTTCACTACGATACAAGGATGAACCTGTCGAAAAAATAGCGAAACAGATGCAGCGATCGAAGGGCGGGAGTTTCACAGAAATAATTCAAGACATTGCAAATTCTCGGCATGATTTTGAACTTTTGCGTGAAGAAGTGCATCGATACAGTGGAAACGCGGCTTTGCTCCGAATGACGGGTGGAAATGGCGTTGCCGGTAAGAGCCAGGTCGAGCGAAACTCTCGGTTAACCAATGGCGTTCGCGGAAAGTAAAATGCACTATACAGTTTATTTTACCGCTGTTCCCTCGAACAGACGGCGGCGGGTGCGGTACGCGAGAGCTTCACGCCTCGGTTTCCCGCCCGCTAGGGAATTTTTCTTCCTCTCGCTGCTGACTTCGCACGCTTTTCTCTCCTCGCCGTCCCCCCCTCGTTCCGACCCGACTGCGACTCACCCCCGATCGCCCAACTCCGGTCTCTTCTTGACTCTCCTTCCTTCTTTCTTTCCCTCTTTCTTGCTTCTTCCCTCGATTTTCCGCACTTGGATATCTCGGAACTTTCGAACCCCCCTCCCACCCCCCGCATCCCTACGTACTGCGCGCACCTCGTGATCGCCCTTTTGCGTTTCGCCACCGACCCGCCGCAATTTCGGATGTAGTGAAAACACGGAAAAACAGAAGAACTGAAACGGAAAAGTCGAAGAGCAAAGACGGGAAAGGGAGAGAGGTAGGAAATTTGTTTTAAAAACACTTTCGGGTAAACCTGTTTCGCTCACTGACACAACATTTTTTCATTTAGCGATTTAGAAATTATCAAAAAGATCGTAAAAAGATTATAGATAAATTAGTGTCATGAATATGTCTTGTTTTTCTATTATAGCAATGCTCGGTTCGCTTACACTTCTTTTTTCTCTATTGTCTTTTCTTGTGGTTAAATAATATATTTGCATGTTTATACAATTCCATACACGGAGAGAAGGATCTGATCAAATTTACCTGACGCGGCAGTAAAAATTACCAAGGCGCCTGGTATTGAAAAGCCATAGCCGCCACCTGACGAACAGTACGAGAACTATAAGAATTTCCAACATATATATAATATTTTTTACCATATTTCGTAGTAAAATTTCTCATCGTTCTAGTTCTTCTCGATAGATGGCGTTATATCTCCCCTCTACCGGAAATTTACAATACTTTTTACTAGAAATATGGTAAAAAGTATCAGATCCTTCTCTCCGTGTATGACTTCGCGCTCTTTTGGGTTAGGTGTGTTCTCTATTTCTGTGTGACTCTATTTCTGCTTCGCTGTATTTCAATATAATCGATTTTCGATCTGCCATGTCTTTAGAGTGTTATATCCCACAACTGCGAAAAATACAGTTATTTAAAACGCGCGCGATACGTGACTGCAGCGGTCACAACAATCTGAAGTTGGCTCTGCGACATAACCATCACCGACCAATCACGGCACGAGTTATATTAGCTTCAGCGTTTCGATATATTCGACTTTCGGTGTGTCATTTCCTTTTTAAGAGAGGATCATCAGGAAATGCTTTTAGCTCAACTGAAATTTTTTTCTCCTTACAAAAAAAAAAGTCGATGAACAGAGCCATGAGGCATCACAAAAAAAAATTTCAAGTTGGACAATTGTCAAGTTGGACAATTCTTATGCCAGTGAAATAAAGATCAAAAAGCTGATAAAAAATGATGGCTTTATGAAACAGCTTGACTTGGATTTTGCCCAGGTTCTTCCCTCATTCTCGGTTACCGATTTCCGATCGACCTCGCCCGAAACGTCGATTTTTCTTTCTCGCCGCGCGAAGCGAGGAACACCGCGAACGCACCGCGCGATCAGCTGCGTCGGGTACGCGAGCGAGATGTGCGTGAAGCGGAGCGATATTGATATAAACTGGGGGCAGGTCCGGCGTGTATCGCGCTTTGTAATCAGCCAACCACCATTACCATCGAAGGTGGTCAATCTTCGCGGTCGACGCTGGGCCCGTTGTTCGCGTTCCTCCGCGCAGCGCCTACTAAGCGCTCGCTGCGCCTCCGGTGTGTAGTTATTTCGCGATACGACTTTATATTTCGCCCCGGCGCCTTTTTTCCTCCTTTTGCCGCTTCGCGAAATGAAAATAAAGTATACACCCCGCAGTATGTAAACTCGCGGCGTATAACGATACGAGAGTGAAAGAATATCGATTATAAAAAAAAAATGAGAATCACGAAAAAAAATGAACGTTTTAAAAAATGCTCGGGGCGAGCCCGATTCGGGGCCGTCGCTCGCGGTGCACTTAAGTAGTTCGAGTTAAGAGTGTTAACGAGAAAGAAAATGATTCTTATTATTCTCAATTATAAAGCGCCACATGCCGTAAACAGAAACCATTTGCAGTTCTTGGATCATCGTCGAACCCGTATGATCGATTTAATCGACGCGTATATCGATAACGAGCCTCTTCCTTTCTCCTGCGCCACGAGTCTCGCTTCGCTCTTCCGCAAGATCGAATCACATTCTCCCTCTCTCACTCTCCCTCTTTCTCCTCGTCTCCTTATCGAATATAAATATAAATATACCTATATAATTTATATAGGGCCTTCCAAGCCAAATCGACTTGTCCACACCATTCAAATATTACTAAAAAACGTTCCATCAAATATCCAAACAAATATCAGAAACCAAGTTCCAAGCAAATATCAATTTTTTCATCTCTCCATCAGTACCCACAAAAATTCGTCACAAAAACCCTTCAAAAATCGCTACAAATAACAATCATCATATAAATTTCGGCCCAAAAAAGTGCCTCCCAAACCGGCGATCCAACTCTGACCCGGAACGTCCGCTGGCCCCGGCGTCGCGAAAAGCTCGCGCGCGAGAGCGAAAAACGGCGTCGACGAAAAAAAAAAAAAAAACCCTCGTGTACGAACGACGGGGCGAACGGTCGATGATGAAGTTATCCAGCGATAATGGCTCCATTACCGTGCGGCGTTCTTCCCGTCCAGCGATCTTGCCTCCATCTCTCTCTCTCTCTCTCTCGCCTCCTCAGCGCGTAGGATTCCACGTAACCGGGGTATAGTATATATACATCGTACTACGTGTTTTGTAACGTGTAATACACAACGCACATAGCGTTGGAGGAAGAGCGAAGGACGTTATAAGCGACGAGCCGGACGATCGAACACGGGGTGAAGAGTATAATGAGGAGGTGAAGGAGAGAAGGATCGAGGGAAATGGCGATAAAGCGAAGTGGAGAAGGGATCCCTCCCTCCCCTCCTGCCCCTCCCCTCTCCCCTCTCCGTCCTCCTCCTCCTCCCCTCCTTCCCCTCGGTAAGGGCGAGGGGGAGGGGAGGGGATAACGATAAGGATATATTCGCTCACCGTATACTTACCACGGCGATTGTTTATGTTGGCTTATGGCCACTTATGCTGCACACACATCGCATTACACGAAGGACCCCGCGCGGAGCGAGCGAGATCGAGCGGCGCGCCGCTTGCGCGTCGAGCGTGTTTCGCGACCCCTCGCGCGGCGATGTAATACGCGAATAGAGCGCCCGCGCGCGTTCCGGGGCCTCATGCGCCGCGCTCCGAGCCGTTACTTAGCCTGTGGCCTCGGCGTTGTAGGGTAATGGCGAACACGTTACGGATAAAATGTATACTTAGCCGGGGCGTATACACCGATGGCACCGCGCGAGCGCGCTGCGCGAACGCACTGCACGTGAGATTATCCGGGCGACCGGCCGGACGGTATCCTCGAAGGCACCCCGGTATACCTGCTATGCGCGAGTCGACGCGAAAGCTGCCGCGAGAGCGGAGGGAAAAAACGTGCGGGGACTGTAGGTACGATGAGAGATGGAAGAGCGAGAGAAAAAGTTTCCTTCGTTCCAAAGAAATGGGTGGATTGCATTTTTTTTTTTTTTTTTTTTTTTTTTTTTTTTTTTTTTCATTGATGGCAATGAAATATTTCTTTGAATTTCGAAGAAATGGTTTTTTTGATTCAAAGAAACGATATACTTGACCGCCACCCTCCCGAGTAGAAATTCCATCACGGCAGCCTGAGGACTAGTCAGGTCGCGATCGGGAAATCTGTAGGCTCGCCGTTTCGTGGAAAGCCATACTGGGACCTAATTTGGTACGGTAAAAGGTGCCTGATAAAACCCGAGCGCCATCTGGTGTGCATATTTTGGTTAGGAAGCCGCACGCGGCCCTGATTACATGTTTATTGTCGTGCCGTATTAACCGCAGCGCCATCTCGCGTGCCAACTTTGGTCAGGATGCCGTACATGGCCCTGACTGGATCCCGATCATGGCCTGAACACGACCGTGATCATGGCCGTATCGACCACAACGTTACGTTCCGACAGCGGGCCCGGTGCGGTTGCCTGAACACTGCCTGATAAGGAACTACGGCCTTCCTGATAACGCCCTTGTTGCGCCAGTATTAGAATTTCTACTCGGGCTGTCCGCCATACACACGGAGAGAAGGGTCTGATAAAATTTACCGGACGCGGCAGTAATAATTACCAAGGCGCCTGGTATTGAAAAGCCATAGCCGCCACCTGACGAACAGTACGAGAACTATAAGAATTTTTAACATATATATAATATTTTTTACCATATTTCGTGGTAAAAATTCTCATTGTTCTAGTTCTTCTCGATAGATGACGTTATATTTCCCCTGTACCGGAAATTTACAATACTTTTTACTAGAAATATGGTAAAAAGTATCAGATGCTTCTCTCCGTGCACGGAAAAAAAGGAATCAGCTGAGAGAATCAAGAAATTAGTAGGTACAACCACTGGGTTATTCTTATTTCCTTACAAATCGGATTAATTATGACTAGCACGGATTAATTCCGCTCGCACTGCTTTCTTCTAATTTGACTTTTTTGTAGCTAAACAAGCTATTTGCATGTTTTTACAATTTTTCATCTGAACCAATCAAGAAGATATTCATTGGTTAAACGATCCAAGTTATTGGTTAACATATCTAAATACTATGGTACGTAACCAAGAACTTGGTCGACATAACCTATAATTTCGTTGATCAGATGATTCAAAGAATATATAATATTAACTTAAGGGTATTATTTCATTGACGTCAAAGAAATGTTTCATAGGTTGACTTCCAGGAAATTTCATTGAATCAAGGAAACTTTTTCTCTCGCTGAGGACGGAGGACGAAGTTTACGTAGTGTGGTGGGTTTATGGAAAATAAGCGGGGGATCGGTTGGGTAGGAAGGAAGGAGGAATCGGGTCGCTAGGTGGACGTGATGTTTTTGTTTTTAGCTCGCTTGATGTGGAGGATTCTTTCTTTTTTTCTTTTTACGTGGATGGAATGACGGAATCCGACTGATGGGTGAACAAAAAATAACCTCGATGTGAGGATGTTGAATATATGAGCGATATGCGTTTTGGGTTTTTGGCTTCGTCTGACTTTTTCGGTGCTGTGCGATCCGAGGATCTGAAGGAGGAGAAGCGCGTGGTGGCCAATTGCCATATCGCGCGGCCGGTGCTGCATTTTTTTTAACTTCTTTGCCCTCGCGTATTTAATTCCACTCTTAATTCACCGGACGCGTGAAATGGGCGCGGATTACGACTTCTTCGCACGAGAGTCCCGAGCGCACCTGCTGTTTCGACGCGGTTTTCTTGGTATGGGGTGGGATGGGAGTTTATGGGAAAGCGAGAGAATTGCACAAGACGAGCGTCGAATTTTCGGTCGATCGTGACTCGAATGAAGAGCATTGCAAATATTGTCGATGATATATAATCAGGGTTTTTGTGTGTTGCGATGATCATGAATGAAACGTATGAGGAATTGAAATTGGTTCTTGTACGAATGGCGCGATGAAAAAAATGTATGGTTGACTCTGAGATACGACATTAATTTTTTTTCGAAATCGCTTTAAAAAGGGTTGAAGCCAGAGTTTTCGGGGGTAGAATGTGCGACTATTGAATGATGGTATAGGTAAGAAGTTAATATTTTGAAAAGAACATTTTTGTGAGTTCGAATTTGGCCTTTTTCGGTCCGAACCAGAATCTATCATTTCTGGCAAAAAAAAAACGATTTTTTTTTTTTTTTTTTTTTTTTTTTTCAAAGCCAATAAAAAAGTCTCTAAACCAGTGTTTTAGGGAGAATATGTAACTTGAAAACGCTGGTATAGGTCGAAACTCGATATTTCGAAAACAGAAATTTGTTGGTGTCAGTTTTGTCCTTTTTCGGTACGAAGCTATATATTGATTTCTGTCGAAAAAACATAGAAAAAATGATTTTTCCGAAATCAAGTAAAAATGGGTTGAAATCAGCGAATTCAACGGTAGAATATGCGACTTCAGGACGTTGGTATAGGTCCAAAGTCACTATTCTAATAAGAAAGTTTTTGCGATCTCAATTTTGTCTATGTCTGGCTATGTCTTTTTTTTTTTTAAGAATCAAGAAAAAATTGGTTGAAACCAGTGTTTTCCGGGGGTAGAACATGAGACTCGAGAGCGACGGTGCAGGTCAAGCCGCCATTGAGAAAAAATTATCGTTATTTTTGTCACGCCACATTTTGTCCGCGCTCCATTAATTTATCTGGTCCCCGGGAGTACGTAACAGCCGCACATGTTTGTACTAAAATTACATCGTGAATAGGGCAATCGGTGTGGAGCGCGAATGCGAGCTGTTTTTGGTTTTATTGCACGAGATAGAGGCGGGATTCAATAGTTATTCATTAAACTCGAATTCAGCCGGGCAGGATGCCGGGGTCAGCGGCGAGCTGACCTCGCGGCTCTTATTCAAAGGTCTTATCGGCATTGGCGGACCCTTTTTCTCTTTTGCTTCTATCCGTCCTCCTCTCATTCCTCCCCCACCTCCTTGTCTTCTTCTTCGTCTCCCATTGCCAGCTCCTCGATATCGAACGCGTACGTGTTCACGTACTGCGGTATATATCTCTACACCGCCACACGGTCGATTCTGAATCTCGGGGAGAACGAACGGCATGAACGAATCTGTAAAGCTATCTTTCTCGACGTCTTTTCATGCTCCAAGTGCTTTTCTTATTCTTTATTGTACCGCCGTTTTCCACTGCAACGAGTTGGCGAGGGGACGATAAGAACTATTTTACGGGCTTTTATTTAACAAAATCATACAACTTGTTTACAATAATAATCATCATAATAATAAGAATAATTATGAATTATTAATAATAACAATAATATAAATATGAAGAATATTACTAAGTTGTATTTAGAGAAATAAGAATAATAGTAAAAGTATTGAGTCAGTCAATACCTTTACTCTTATAATGATAATAATAATCATTATTATTATCATTATTATTATTGGTAAATTGTGTGATATTGCTAAATAAAGATTCAGAAACTTTGCTGGGAATAATAAAGAAATGTCTGCTTTTTTCTTTTTTTAACGAGGGGAACTACGAAATTAACCGATCCCGATTCCCAAATCATTTAGCGATCAGCAATAATCGACCACGTCGAATCGTCGGACACGCGCGATTCTCCACGACGTCTGATATAGTCGCGCGCATCGTGGGAACGGCCGAGTTGCATTGATAAGTATAGTGGGCGAACGCGACGCGGATATCGCTCCAATTCAAACAGCCGTGAAAATTGTTTTTCCCACCGCACGGCACATACGAGACGCGCGGCGGAGTATTACGACGATTTTGTCACGGGCAATCAGAGTCGTATTTGCCGTAGCTCGGTGCCACCGGATTTTCGGCGCGCGGCGGGTCCGCTCGGCGAACAGATGAGGCTCCTTGTTTAAAGGCTCCCCGAACGCGACACAGACGATTTTCCACGCTAGTCCGGGTTCTCGGGTAACGAAACCCGGGAGCGGAAAAAATTAGTGCATTGATGAGAACCTTTTTTTTTGGTCTCTCGTTTCCACATCGCATAAATATGAAACTTTTTTCACTGTTACAGCAATAACACTAACGACGAATGAAAACATTTTTGCATTATAAGTAAAAAAAATTGTCTGATTTTTTCAATTTAGACGTTTCATTTTCATAAATGTAGAATCTTCCAAGTAAATAAATATAATTTCCATCTACTATTATTATTATTAATATTATTGTCACTATTATTGTTATTATTATCACTAGTGTTATTATTGTTGTTGTTCTTGTTCTTGTTATTATTGCCACCGTTCTTACTATTGTTAATATTGTTACTATCGTCACTATTGTTATTATTGTTACTGTTCTTCTTGTTATTATTATTATTGCTACTATTATTACTATAATTATTGTTATATCTCGCTTCCGTGGAATCGCGCCAAAGCTAAAAAATCGTGTATTTCGCGGTAAACGGATATATTTTCAGATCCGTGAGAGACGCGAGAGACATACGGACGAGAGATGAGACGCGTCGAGATCGGTATTCGAGATATGATATTGCGGGAACCCCGAGCGTGGTGGCAAGACAAAAAGGGGGCGCGAGAGCAGCAGCAGCGGCAGCTCGGATGCACCGCTCGCTCGGCGGCGGCGGCGGATCTTCATAGCCGGCGCGGCGGTGCAACGCAAACTCCGTCGGCGAAAAGAGCAAAAGAAATCCACTGGGCTTTATCGTTCATCGGGCGGCGGCGCGCGAAACTCGCCGCCGCCCAGGGTGGTAATCCTATAGGTGCTTAGCGTGAAATCCCATAATCGATAGTTTGCTTAACCCGACGCCACGTGTCGGCACGTGCTGGTGGCTCCATTAGCGCGACGAGAGACAGAGAGGGGGGAGGGAGAGACGCGAGCGTAACACGGGCATAAAATATATTGTGTACCCAGACGTATGGTGCGTGTATACACAGAGGGAGATCGGATCGGTAACGGGAGAGACAGAGAGAGAGAGAGAGAGAGAGAAGAGAGATTCAGGGAGCTTCGTATATCTATGTTAATACGAAAGGGAATCGCTGCTGGGATGCTGGAGGCTCTCCCCGTGTGTAACCCACGGGATCCCGTCGCAAGGGGGTTGCGATGCTGTAGATTCACCGGCGAAACCCGAGAATTCGACACGCAGCACCAGCTAACCCCCCCCACCACGCACCCGATGCTCCCGTTTCTCGTGTGATTTTTCGAGCCCCAGTTCACTGGTTTACTCGCCGCCGATGTGGCCCTTCGATTCTCCATTAAGGGATACTCGACTTTCGTGCGAGGGATTTTCGAAGGGGGGACCGCGATAGTCGCGGCGCGATGTGAAGATGCGGGGTATCGGGAAGACTTTTTTTGTTATCACTCGGGACACTGATACTTGAAGATAGTTTCGGCAATTAGTCTGTATCTTTAGTTCGGGTATCTTCTTTTTTTTTTTTTTTTTTACCGATGATAAAATGACACAGGTGCTGCGTAACATTTTTTTTACACACATGTCTGGTATTTATTTTTTTATTAAATTTGTACCCGCGCCACGCGAAATTGGCGAGGATAATTCGCGGGTGAAATTGTTTTTTCAAATTATCGGCGAGGCAAAGTAAATAATGAATAATCAATTTTTTTTCATAATAAAAAAATGTTGGCGGAAACCCGACTTAACCGGACAAATATTATGAATAATTTGGGAATTACCCACGGTGATGATTTTTTGTCCTCCCGGCGCGTCGACGGCTAATTAGCGTTCCATTTGCTTCCGCGATACGTTCGGTATCTATTTTTTTTTTCCTCAGCCCCGGGAGAAAGTGGAGAACGACGAGAAAAAAAAAGAAGGGAAGAGGCTGCAGCGTCTCGTCCACCGTGGTGGAGAGATTTACGAATATGTCGGCCAATTAGCTAGTGAAGATTCGAAAGTCCGCGCAACATTATTACGTCGACCGACGTATTTATAGCATTTTCCGTGATAATCGACGACGGGACTACGAGACGCGTGTAATAACGCGCGGTTGGGGTGGCGGAGAAAAGGAAAATCTTCTCCCACGGTCCGATTGGGGTCCGAAGCGACAGCCGAGGTCGACCTCACTTCCTCCGATAGCGGCGTCTTCGAGTCTGCTCGACTCTTCGCCGTCTCGATTGACGACGTATTCACTCGGTTCCTCTCCCCGGGCTGCGAGAAGCAGCTGCCTCTCTTTTCATTTTTTTCCCCTCTCTCCCTCCGATTATTATTCCGCTTATATTTATACCCGGGTCTTTTATTCACGCATATTGGAATATTAATTACTCGGGCCGATAAGACGAAGCGCACAGGCCGAGTGGTGAAATCCAGTCCCTTCATCACCCCAGACGATAATACGCAAGATCAATCGAGTCTCCGGCTGTCTTCGCGTCGTGTTTCTCTCGCCTAGAGACGAACCGAAAATAAATAAATAAATAAATAACACACCACTCGCGGCTGCGCGGCTGTCGTGACAACCGATGTGTCCGTGACCGGAAGTCATCGTCGGCGTTTTTCCTTTGCCGACAATCTCGAGCTTCTCTCGCGGCCCGATAAGCGAGCGGGGGGAGTCAATGACGCGTCTGGAGAAACGAGAATTATAATAGAATGACCTATATTAATTCTCTATTCATGAGCATCGCGAGCGATAACAATGAACGCTCGTCACTTGGATACAACTTTCAATGAATCGCTAGTCGGTTCTGTAATATTATTCTGCGAGTCCATTTCGCTGGTTCTACTCACGGATTTTTGGTCGTTACTATTTTTTTGATGAGGCTGAAAACGACCAGTCGATATTTTTCTTTTTTTCGAATTTGCATTTTTAGAATTATTATTCGTCATCTATAATATATTAAATTTAATGAAACGGCTAAAAAAAAATCCCAATTTTTGCGTAGCGTTTTCTAACATTTGTTGGAATCAGTAAAAAAATAATAAATAACTAAACGTATATAAAATAATAAACTGGTTTAATAAAATTACAAATTTCAACGTCAATACTTTCTAATATTTATAAGATACAGTGTAAAAATAATTTCATATTTCACCTGTATATTAAATAATTAAGTACACCAATTTACGTAAAAAGTTTCCTTAACCTATAACCCGCTTCCAGCATGTGCTAAATATTTCCAACAGTGTAGTTTCCATCACTCGCAGCGTAAATCATTACAGAACATAGCAGTTTCCCCGTAGCAACGTAAATTATTACGAAACGTTCCACAGTTTCCATATTGCGCGCAATATTAGTTTAGCCTTTTACGAGCATCGGTTGAGACGCTCCGAAACTGGTAACCCGCATTCGGTTTAATAGTCGCGCGCAACGAAGCTTCGCGCGCACGAGGAAAGCGGAGGTGAAATCCGCCCCGGGACTTGCGGAAAGTGCTTATTGCGACGAGAAACCGTAAATGCTCGAGAGTATCGAGGCATTCGGTACGGCGAAATGGACGCCTATGGAGCGCCCGGCTCCTTGGAGTTGGAAGTGTCTTTGGTCTTCCGGCGTCGTTGCGGAATTTGCAACGGCCATGAAACTCGTCGAGTAAGCGCGGGCCAGAAGCTCATTCGTATTATCGGTTCTGACCCGCCCGTTGCGTCCGAGCGGAAACCCGCGCGGGAAACCTGTGGGCAGGCGGAGAACGAGGGTCTCTCGCGGCTCGCCTTGGCTTCTCGAATTCGTGGAATATATCCCTAACGCAGCGGAAACCCACCCGAAAACCCCCGGGGAGTCGTGTGTTCGCTCGTTTGACTTCTGCGGGCCGATACTGTACACCCGTTTTGCCCCGTTGTACTGTAATGTACTTTACGCTGACGGGCAAGTAAGTTTTTTGCTTCCTGTGCTTCGTCAAAAATGGTACCAATTTGTTGTGATTCAGAAACGATGTTAAACAATTTTTTAAATAGCAATAAATTAATTAAAATATCCTCAAGTACTGCAAAAAATATGTTACGTTCCTTAATTTATATTCTGGGATTGTAGAAAAAAGTAACTTAAAACCACGCGGCTCTCCTTCGCTTGTTGAATTCGTGGAATATCCCTAACGCAGCGGAAACCCACCCGAAAACCCCCGGGGAGCCGTGTGTTCGCTCGTTTGACTTCTGCGGGCCGATACTGTACACCCGTTTTGCCCCGCTGTACTGTAATGTACTTTACGCTGACGGGCAAGTAAGTTTTTTTCACCCTGTGCTTCGTCAAAAATCGTACCAATTTGTTGTGATTCAGAAACGATGTTAAACAATTTTTTAAATAGCAATAAATAAATTAAAATATCCTCAAGTACTGCAAAAAATATGTTACGTTCCTTAATTTATATTCTGGGATTGTAGAAAAAAGTAACTTAAAACCACGCGGCTCTCCTTCGCTTGTTGAATTCGTGGAATATCCCTAACGCAGCGGAAACCCACCCGAAAACCCCCGGGGAGCCGTGTGTTCGCTCGTTTGACTTCTGCGGGCCGATACTGTACACCCGTTTTGCCCCGCTGTACTGTAATGTACTTTACGCTGACGGGCAAGTAAGTTTTTTTCACCCTGTGCTTCGTCAAAAATCGTACCAATTTGTTGTGATTCAGAAACGATGTTAAACAATTTTTTAAATAGCAATAAATAAATTAAAATATCCTCAAGTATTGCAAAAAATATGTTACGTTCCTTAATTTATATTCTGGGATTGTAGAAAAAAGTTACTTACAACCACGCGGCTCTCCTTCGCTTGTTGAATTCGTGGCATATCCCTAACGCAGCGGAAACCCACCCGAAAACCCCCGGGGAGCATTGTGTTCGCTCGTTTGACTTCTGCGGGCCGATACTGTACACCCGTTTTGTCCCGCTGTACTGTAATGTACTTTACGCTGACGGGCAAGTAAGTTTTTTTCACCCTGTGCTTCGTCAAAAATCGTACCAATTTGTTGTGATTCAGAAACGATGTTAAACAATTTTTTAAATAGCAATAAATAAATTAAAATATCCTCAAGTACTGCAAAAAATATGTTACGTTCCTTAATTTATATTCTGGGATTGTAGAAAAAAGTAACTTACAACCACGCGGCTCTCCTTCGCTTGTTGAATTCGTGGCATATCCCTAACGCAGCGGAAACCCACCCGAAAACCCCCGGGGAGCAGTGTGTTCGCTCGTTTGACTTCTGCGGGCCGATACTGTACACCCGTTTTGCCCCGCTGTACTGTAATGTACTTTACGCTGACGGGCAAGTAAGTTTTTTTCACCCTGTGCTTCGTCAAAAATCGTACCAATTTGTTGTGATTCAGAAACGATGTTAAACAATTTTTTAAATAGCAATAAATAAATTAAAATATCCTCAAGTATTGCAAAAAATATGTTACGTTCCTTAATTTATATTCTGGGATTGTAGAAAAAAGTTACTTACAACCACGCGGCTCTCCTTCGCTTGTTGAATTCGTGGCATATCCCTAACGCAGCGGAAACCCACCCGAAAACCCCCGGGGAGCATTGTGTTCGCTCGTTTGACTTCTGCGGGCCGATACTGTACACCCGTTTTGTCCCGCTGTACTGTAATGTACTTTACGCTGACGGGCAAGTAAGTTTTTTTCACCCTGTGCTTCGTCAAAAATCGTACCAATTTGTTGTGATTCAGAAACGATGTTAAACAATTTTTTAAATAGCAATAAATAAATTAAAATATCCTCAAGTACTGCAAAAAATATGTTACGTTCCTTAATTTATATTCTGGGATTGTAGAAAAAAGTAACTTACAACCACGCGGCTCTCCTTCGCTTGTTGAATTCGTGGCATATCCCTAACGCAGCGGAAACTCACCCGAAAACCCCCGGGGAGCAGTGTGTTCGCTCGTTTGACTTCTGCGGGCCGATACTGTACACCCGTTTTGCCCCGTTGTACTGTAATGTACTTTACGCTGACGGGCAAATAAGTTTTTTTTCACCCTGTGTTTCGTCAAAAATCGTACCAATTTGTTGTGATTCAGAAACGATGTTAAACAATTTTTTAAATAGCAATAAATAAATTAAAATATCCTCAAGTACTGCAAAAAATATGTTACGTTCCTTAATTTATATTCTGGGATTGTAGAAAAAAGTAACTTACAACCACGCGGCTCTCCTTCGCTTGTTGAATTCGTGGAATATCCCTAATGCAGCGGAAACCGACCCGTAAACCCCCGGGGAGCAGTATGTTCGCTCGTTTGACTTCTGCGGGCCGATACTGTACACCCGTTTTGCCCCGCTGTACTGTAATGCATTTTACGCTGACGAGCAAATAAGTTTTTTTTTCACCTTCTGCTACGTCAACAATAGTGCCAATTTTTGTGGTTAAAAAACGACGATAATAAATGTTTTTAACTGCAATAAATAAATAAAAATGTACTCGGGTACTGCGACAAATATTTTACGTTCCTTAATAAATATTCTGGAATTGTATAAAAATGTAAATTAAAACTATGTACGCGGCTCTCCTTGACTTGTCGAAGTCGTGGAATATCCCTAACGCAGCGGAAACCCACCCGAAAACCCCCCGGGGAGCCGTGTGTTCGCTCGTTTGACTTCTGCGGGCTGATACTGTACACCCGTTTTGCCCCGCTGTACTGTAATGTACTTTATGCTGACGGCCAAATAAGTTGTTTTTTTCACCCTGTGTTACATCAACAATCGTACCAATTTTTGTGGTTAAAAACCTACGATAATAAATGTTTAAACTGCAACAAATAAATAAAAATATACTCGAGTACTGCAAAAAACATTTTACGTTACTTAATTTATATTCTGGGATTGTAGAAAAAAGTACATTAAAACCACGCGGCTCTTCTTCGCTTGTCGAATTCGTGGAATATCCCTAACGCAGCAGAAACCCACTCGAAATTCCTCGGGGAGCAGTGTGTTCGCTCGCTTGACTTCTGTGGGCCGATACTGTACACGTTTTGTCTCATTGTACTTTTACGCTGACGGGCAAATAATTTTTTTTTCACTCTGTGCTACGTCAACAATCATACCAATTTTTGTGGCTAAAATCCGATGATAATACATTTTTTAAACTGCAATAAATAGATAAGGATACTCGAGCACAGAAAAAAATAGTTTACGTTCCTTATTTATATTCTGGAATTATAGAAAAAAGTAACTTAAAACCACGCGGCTCGCCTTGGCTTCTCGAATTCGTGGAACATCCCTAACGCAGCGGAAACCCACCCAAATACCCCCGAGGAGCAGTGTGTTCGCTCTTTTGACTTTTGCGGGCCGATACTGTACACCCGTTTTGCTCCGCTGTACCGTAATGCACTTTACGCTGACGTGCAAATAAGTTTTTTTCACCCTGTGTTACGTCAACAATCGTACCAATTTTTCTATGCAAAAAAACGACGACGGAAAATTTTTTGATGCTCTGGAAAATTACAAAAAACATTCGAGTGCTATACAAAATATTAACTTCTCTTAATTCATATTCTGGAGTTGTATAAAAAAATTAACGGAGTGCAAATAAATATTGCGCCTCGTTTTACGTCAACAATTTTCCTCCGCATAAAACAGAAAAGAAATTTAAAAGCTTATGAATAACAATAAATATTCGAGTGCTGTAAAAAAGATTAACGTCTCTTCATCTATATTTTAGGATAGTATAAAAAAAAATTAAACCCTCGTGATAATTCACAACTGTCTGTCCCATTTTATGCCAACAATCCATGTCCCTCTCTGCAAAACTGACGACAAATAAAAAAATCAAATAAATCTTGTCTCAAAAAAGTAGTTCAAGTGCCCCTCATCCTCTTCCCTCTACAACATCGTTATTTCGCTCTACACGCTCTAAAAATATCCCCGTACAATTTACCCAACGGTAAAGCCTGATTAATATTAGTGGCTCTTCATTAATATTCCACAATTGCTTTAAAAAAAACGCGCGTGATAATTTGCTCGCATTTTTCGTCGTCCATTAATCGTCGTAAAATCATCTCCACAACAGGTAATCGCGTTGGCTGCCGCCGCCGCCGCTGCTGCGCTCCGAAATCGTCCGCGTTGGCTCTGCTTCCGCTGCTCGTAAATATCATTAGCGGAACGACGCAGCCCGACAGAGTCCGCGACTCACCCTCTTGCAGCGCAGCAGCAGCAGCACCAGGGACGGCGATGTTACACAGTCAAACTAAAAGGGAATTTAATTCAGGTGAATTTGGCCTGTTCTGGTGGCCGCGGAGTAGGGTCCGCGTCCGATCCCGAGGGTTGCGGCGTCGGACAGGCTCGAGAGGGGTGGCGGGACGGCGGGGGCACGTGGGGTGCAATGTCGCTGGCCCGCCGGGTTCGTACGGCGGGCAGTGATTTAAAATGACAAGCGCTCCCACCGCGAGTTCTCTCTGTCTCGCCCGGCCCGACGCTGGCCACGCCAGAAACGCGGGGCACAAGCGTCGCGAGCGCGAGAGCGAGAGAGGGCAGCACGGGGCAGCTCCCGGGGGTGCAGTGCCTCACGCTCCGGTGCTCACGGTTCCAGCATGCTCCGCGATTAAAAAACTTCCGCCCCGGGCACTGCGGAGCCTCGCGAATTTATTAGCCACGGCCCGTGAACCCCGTGGCTTCTCGCCCTGTTACCCCCGCGCCCGCCACCCCTTTTTCGCTAATTCCGTCTCGCTCCCTCCGGCCACGGTCTATTCCTGCTTTTTTTGTTTTGTTTTATTTTATTTTTTTGCCTTTTTGTTTCTGTTTTATTTTGCCTTTGTTTTGTTTTCCCGCTCTTTTTCCACCCTCGAGCGTTCAGACCCGCACGCGAAATTCCGGCGATCGCGCCCGGGGCCGCTTTGTAGGGTCTCCAATAAACCGGTGTCACTGCGACGCGACCCGAATAACTCGGGTGCCCGGGCGTCTGGCTTTGTGTAATCCGCTCTGGTAGCGGTGACGGCGTCACTTTTTTGCTTGGTAGGTGAAACGTCAGTTTTTTAATATGACGAAAAATAGTTTGTAAACCGAAAATGCAATTTTTTTCACATATTGCGAGGAATATTTTGTGAACCAAAAATCCACTTCTTTTAAGATAGTGAACGATATTTTGTAAACCAAAAATTCATTCTTTTAACATGGCAGTAAACCGAAAATCCATTTTTTTCAACACGGTGAAAAATATTCTATAAACCGAAAACCCAATTTTTTCTAACATGGTGAAAAATATATTGTTTGCCAAAAACCGCTTCTTTTAACATGGTGAAGAATATTTTGTTAACCGAAAATCGATTTTTTTTTTAACGTGGCGAAAAATATTTTGAAACCGAAAATACATTTTTTTAAACGTGGTGAAAAATATTTGAAAAACCGAAAATCAATTTTTTTACAGGTGAGAAGTATTCTGTGAACCGAAAATCCAATTTCTATAGTTTTTATGAACCTCTCTGCTCCAACGAGTGAATAATTGGTCTGACCACACATTAGACACATTAGACAGTTCTCTACGGAACTTCGTCAACCTCACCAATTTTGTTCGCAGTATACCCACATTGCGAATGCAAGGAAACCGAGTTTCAGTCACTCGAGATTTCCGATGTGAAATAGGCGAAATCTCCGAGGTTCGCTAAGTGCCGCTCGTCAATCAACGCCGTTGTCGAAATGTTTGACGACAGATAAGTGGCGCGCACGGGGCGCGTTCAATAATACGAGTAGTATATTCGATCGAACGAGTCATCATCTCGCTTAAGCTGCGAGGAGTCCGACACGTGACCGGGCCAAACACGTTGTGACAGCGTTTAGTAGGCCACTGCGATATACCTCGGCTCGTTCCCCCGATCGCTCAGACCCTTCTTGGGTCTCGCGCACGTTTCTTCGCTGCACGATGACGATCGTCGTCCGACGACGCAGAGCCCAGGCTGCAGGGCCCCTGGATTCGGGACTCGCGTCACAGGAGACGCGCGTTCACGTTACACCGGCTCGCACTCCGGGCCACTTCACGGCCCGGGTTACGTGTGTTATATACAGCCGGCTCCGCGGGAGTCGAAGTAGCCGCGTTTAAAGGGATGATGGATGCACGGCACGCGACCGGCACGCCTACGACGCGAGAGACGCCCTCGTCTCCTTCATGGGCAGCTCGCCACCGCCGCCACCCGCTCCCAATTTCGCCTCCTCGGCTCCCCGGGCGAAATATATCAAACTCCGACGTCAATTTCACTGGCTCAGGGTATTAGGTCGTCATCGAGTCTTTGATCACCGCGTCGACACGTTTCTCCGCGGGTCACTTCCTTAGGTGACCGAGGATTTTCAGTTATTTTCCACAGGGACCCGAACGACGATCACGGAAAAAAAGGTTAGTTGAGACCCTGACAACACCAAAGGGCCCATTTGTGAGCATTTAGTACACTAAAGTCCCCTAACTGGGTTTCCATTTTCAGGCTTATGATGTCCAAAAAAGCATTCGTTGTTGGGTCCTAATCTTAGTATTACGCCTGCAAAAGTTAGACCGGCCATTCAAAAGCGTACTTTTTGATTCCTACATGAGACCTACACCTTGACGTCCATCCGGTGTTATCAGGGAGACAACTCTCCTTTTATGAGTTAGCTAATAATCAGTTACTAGAACGATTCACTTCGTGCATATAACCATTTCGTGAGTTGAGACAACTCATATGTCTTATCTCACAAACGAGTTAGATGGACTGACGAAAAGTGACTTCGTGCAACCACTTTTTGAGTTCGCCCAACTCTCTTGATTTCTCCGTGAATGCGAGAGCGAAGTTCATAAATTGGAAGAGCGTTCTGAATACACTTGGGTTACATGTGAATTTTCGAGCGGAGGCTAAGGATTCGATTCAGGCGAAAAAACGTCGAAATGATTTTTTTTTAGTTGAGGCAAAAGGTGTTCAAAAGTGATTTGGGGGGTAGAATGTGCGACTTGAGGACGATGGTATAGGTTGAAAATCGACATTTTGAAGAAAAAATGTCGTGGGTCGAATTTGGCATTTTTAACCGGGTGTCAGTTTTATGAATTCTGACAAAGTAAAGCGTCGAAAGAATTTCTTTTTTTCAAAATCAAGTAAAAAGGGTTTGAAACTAGCGTTTTCAGGGGTGGAACATGCGACTAAAACGATGTTATATAGGTTAAATGTCGATATTTTGAAGAAAAAAATGTCGTGGGATAGATTTTGACGTTTTTCCCCCCGGCGATCAGTTTTAAGCATTCTGACAAAATGAAACTTCTAATTTTTTTTCAAACTGAAGATGGGTTGAAACCAGTATTTTCGGGGCGACTTGAAAACGAAGGTATAGGTTAAAAGTCGACATTTTGCAGAGAAAATGTCATGGGATCGACTTTAGCATTTTTCGACCTTTGGTAAGTTTTATAAATTCTGACAAAATATAACCGCTTTTTTTTTCTCTTTCAAAATAAATTACAATGGGTTTAAACCAGTGTTTTCGGTGGTAGAATGTGTGACTTGAGAACGATGATACAAGTGAAAAGACGATATTTCAACAACAAAAATATAGACGTTCGGAAAGACTATAAAAATTCGCATAAACGTCATCAAATCATTCGGCGCGCGCGCGTATAACCCAGTTCTGTACATAACAGATCTTTCTACAATAATTCATACTCGCAGTGTAAGTTAATCAAAAACTAGGTTAAAGTAAAATGATCGATTCGCTTGCGTTGCTCGAAACTCGTGTCTTTAATAAATTCGTATCTGCCTCGAGTTTACGTCTTAACGAGTCGAGATTCCGCTGACGTTTAAGCGGGGGGCGAAGAGTGGGAGAGGGGGGGCGAGGGTGGAGGGTGAGGGAATCGCTTAATAACGCCCCGGGGTAGCGGCGGCAAGCACAGTGCCCGCGATAACAAACGATTCATACGTCTCAAGGGCGACGTTGCGAAATAATAGGGAAATGAATTTTCCTCTCGCGGGAGATCGAAATCGAAAAGCTGCCGAAGCCGAGCTGTACGGCCGGTGGTATATGAGCACTTTTGCATCAGGGTCATCGGTCATTCTCGCCTGGAAGCTCGGCCGACGTCTGTCCTCCACCCCCCACCCCCCCCGAACCGATCTACCCTGTTGTTTTTTCCTCGCGACTTTCTTATTCGCTTGAAATTCGAGCCGTCGCACCGAGAGCGAAGTGGCCGAGATTTACCGCTGGGACCTTTCCAGGGGGGGGTGAAAAATCATCTGGTACCATCTATCATCGCGATTGAAAGACATTGAATGGCCGTCGTCGTTCCGCAAATACAAAAAAACGCGAACAAGCGAATGGATGGTCAGAAAAAAAAAATGGTGTCAATTTTACGAACGTTGCAAAAAATGTGCGATCAGCGTAAAAAAAAATTAATTGATACCAGATGATCAATTTTTCGTTCCGAGCTTCTCGTGTCTTTAATTTATCACAGGTTACCCAATTCTTCGGTAAAAATTTTAAAACAATATTTTTCCGATTTTAGCCTCGCAAATTTCCGAGCCTTTTCCTAATCACGAAAACGTCACATTACGCCGCTTCGGCGCCACTAAATCGTTGGAGATATCAGCTTAAGCTTCCGCCTCGATTGTGTCTTCCAACCTGCCTGCCTGCCTGGTGCTTCACCCTGATCCCGCGGTGGAGTCGAAACGCGATCGTTCCTCCTACCTATAGACGTGTCATGTACCATGGCTGGTAACTCGTGACGAGATTTGCGGCTAGTTCTGGTGCTTGTGGAGTCGGAGGGGTCGGTGATGACTACGGCGGGGAATCAGTCGGCCCCCCCGCAGCGAGCGCTAACGCGTTCGGCAACCCCAAAGCTCCCTGGCCAAAAGGCTCTCGCTTCCCTCTCGCAGCATCCCCAACCCCCCCAGCCGAGAGTCAGGAGAAGCCCGGAATTATATTTGGATTACAAGCATTATCGCTACCGGAGTAAACTTGACTTTTATGGTCGGCGAATTGCTCCAAGGGTGTCTGCCATCTCTTTTCCATCTCGCTCGCCCTTCCTCTTTGGCTTTTCGCTTTCGTCTTTTCGCCTTTCTCGTTTCCTCAAGAGTTTTTCGCTTTTCTTTTTTCGTCTTTCTCGGTTCCACTATAGTTTTTCGCTTTTCTTTTTTCGTCTTCCTCGCTTCCACTATAGTTTTTCGCTTTTCTTTTTTCGTCTTTCTCGCTTCCACAATAGTTTTTCGCTTTTCTTTTTTCGTCTTTCTTGCTTTCACTATAGTTTTTCGCTTTCCTTTTTTCGTCTTTCTCACTTCCTCTTCAGATTTTCGCCTTGGTCTTTCCGTCTTTCTCGCTTCCTCTATAGTCTTTCGCTTTTCTTTTTCCGTCTTTCACGCTTCCTCTTTAGTTTTTCGCCTTGCTCTTTTCGTCTTTCTGGCTTCCTCTTAGTTTATCTTTTTTTTCTCGCTTCCTGTCTTTCTCGCTCTTTCTCGCTTCCTGTTTAATTTTTCTTTTCTGTCTTTTCATCTCGCTTTCTACCTTTTTAGTTTTTTACTTTCGTCTTTCTTTCTTTCATTCCTTCTATATATCTTTCTCTCTTCCTCTTCAGTTTTCCATTTCCTTCTTTTCGTCTTTCTCTCTTCCTCTTTAATTTTCGATTTCCCTCTTTTCACCTTGCTCCCTTCCTCTTTAGCCTTCCGCTTCTGTATATTGTCACAGCTATCACACTTTATGCCTATTGACTGGCATAGGAATCAGTGCAAGGTTTTTATTTGTTTTTCTCTCACCTCTTTTTACCTTTCTCGCCGTATTCTTTGTGTATATTTTCCATGTCGTCACGACTGTGCTATCGACACGATTCTCTCTCCGCAGAGTTCGCAATATTTGGCCCCTCCATATCGACCGAGCCATTGGCTTTTCTTTTCCCAACTCTCTTTATCTCGTTGTTTCGTCGTTACATCTCCTTCAGTCTTTCGGCCAATGGGAGCTTCCTCTCTCGTATACGCGTCACGCCGTTATTCATCCCTCGATATTTACGACTGACGCTCGGCCGATCGTTATTCCATTATGAACAATATTACAACGGTCTATCGTATATGGCGTCGCGGTAATTATCGACTATCGAAACTACCGCGCGCGCCATCGCGATCGAAACACCTTCATTTAGATCAGCGCACGATAATTTTCAGCTGAGAATCCTCCGGTGTTCCGTGGACCGTTTTATACAGGCTGCACCAAAAGTCTAACTGCTCGAGTTATATTTCGACTGTTACAGGTTGTGCTGTACAAATCATTAAAATTACAAATATCTGCATATATTTTCTCTCTACTTTTTCAAACTTTAATGCTTCACAAAAACGAATAATCACGATTTTTCCATACAACAGGAATTTAAGTTCTGCAATAATAATAATAATATCAATAATAATAATAATAACAATAAATAAATAAATAATCAGAATAATATTAATAACAATAAATAAATAATCATAATAATAATAACAATAAATAAATAATCATGATAATAACAATAACAACAGCAATAATAATAACATTTTCGTATTGTCAAAGCGAAAGACACTTGAAAAAAACAAGCAAATCAATTTTGAATCTGCCTGTACAATCCTAGCGCGCATTATTTATCGTAGTAGTACACATCACAGTAGATTGAGACGTCGAGACGCTTTCACCATCGTGATGCGCAATCGCCATTGTCGAGTCGTATATACAGTGGGAGGGCCGACGCGCTCCGTGCGAGATCGACGTGCTTACACGTGTACAACACACCGATACACGAGTGCACGAGTACAATAATACACGCGCGAACGGATCCGCGTGTAGTGCGTGTGTAAAGAAAAAAAGAGACTCTCGCGCGAGTGTAGCGCGCGCATCGCCGCCGCGCTGAAGTTTCCTCTCGTCGGCGCTTGCGCGCGGTCGAACCGCGCGGCGAGTCGCTCGGGCATCTCGTGAATTAAGATTTCCGAGCGGGCGAGTGACGCGGCGGCGGCGGCGGCGGCGGCCGCGCGCCACCGCCGCGAGCTCTGGGGCGTCTTCGGCCTCTGTCGGCTCTGGAGCCCCTCGGACGCTCGTCCACTCGGCGAGCACTGACAGCAAAATAAAGGACAAATAAATTAAGTTAATACGGCTATCCTGACGCGCGGGGCGCGCGGCGCAATCTTCCTATGGCCGCGCTGCGCTGCTCCCTGGCCCGCTTCGCGTCTCAAGGGGTCTCTGCCTCTGTCTCTTTCTCTTTCTCTTTTTTTTCTTTGTTTTCTGCTTCTTTTTTCTCTCACTCTCTCTTCTTTATTCTCTTCTTTACTCTGCATTTTCTCTCTCTCTTTTATTCTTTCCATTTTTCTCTCTCTCTCTCTCTCTTTTATTCCCTCCATTTTCTCTCTCTCTCTCTCTCTCTCTCTCTCTTTTTTATTCTCTCCTTCATTTTTTTCTCTCTCATTCATTCTCACTTCTTTTTTCTCTCTTTTCTCCTTCCTCTCTCTCCCGCAGCCTCCGTTATTCATTCTCACTTCGTTATACGTTCCTCGCTCTCCCTCTCGCCTTCTCGTTCTCGCGCGTTCGTCGCCTCCGCGCTTTGTCCTCGTCTCGCGGTGCGAGCGGCGCTGCCCATTGTCCGATGGAATTTGTAATTTAGATTGATACGTCGAGCCGCGAGCGCGCGCGTTCCGCTCTTTCGGGGGCCTCTGCCGCGCGCATCGCGATAGCGAGCGAGAACCGCGAGCCGCCGTCGCCGCCCCGAGTCATTCGTTATGTACGGAGCGCGAACCCAGTTTCCGAGTGGTTGACACGAATTTTTTCCGAATTTATGGCGTATCCATCGGCCGCGAAGGAATCTGCGGAATTATTCCGCGAATTTTGTTGCAATAATACGCGTCTCTCTCGGCTGACGCTGAGGGGGTTAGAGCAAATAATTTCTGCGGTTTCTCGCGAACGATTTATGGTGATTAGACGGTTGGTCGCTCGAAGCGGGCGACCACAATCAGCAGAAGTTGCAATAATTTATTTAACTTCGACTCAGCAATAATCGGGACTTAAACAGTGTTGAAATTTATTTTTTTCGATTGTGAATATAGTTAATAAATAATATGAATAATAACAATAATAATACTTAGTGAATAGTTTTAAATATTCATTTTTCAATTTTTGCAATAATATATTTAAGTTCGACACAGCAATAATCGGGACTTAACCAGTATTAAAAAAATGTTCAATTGTAAGTATCGTTAATAAATAATATGAATAATAACAATAATAATACTTAGTGAATAGTCTAGTAAATATTAATTTTTCAATGTTTGCAATAATTTATTTAAGTTCGACACAGCAATAATCGGGACTTAACCAGTATTAAAAAAGAATTGTTCAATTATAAGTACCGTTAGTAAATAATATAAATAATAACAATAATAATACTTAGTGAATAATTTATTAAATATCAAATTTTCCTGAGTCGTTACTGTGAACTTTTGTAGCGAAAATCCTGAATTTACGATATTTTTGTGAATTTGGCGTTTCACTTTCAATTTTGAATTAAGGAAAAACAATTTTCCGAACGTCCGTCAACATTGATCAAGAGTTCAGCCAACCACGTGCGCCAGGATAGAGTCGACTACGCTATCTCCTTGGAAGTACCGGCGGCGATGATGGCTCGGGGAAACCGAAAATTAACCCCAGCAGAGACGTACGTGCTGGCGCGGGGAAAGAGAGAAATAGATGGAAAAGCCAGGAGGAGCGGCTATTCGACGGGGGGCCATAGCCACCTTCGGGTATATATCTGTAGTTGGAGTCCGCGCAGGAAGAGAGAACAGAAGGCATGGAGGATGAGACTCGAGTTAGCCACTACTATCAGTTACACTATTATCTCGTGCGCCAGTGGCTACTGCCCCGGGAAAAGCCCGCACGATTGTATCATCCCCCTCGCGCGCTCGGTCCATTCGACTCGCGTGTACAACGGGTGTCGGGAATTTTCTCAATTAATTCGACGACATTTTCCCTCGACGCCGGACGGAGCGATCGATGCTTCGCTCTCTTGGAAAAATAATTTGAGGAAATTTCTTTGTGATAAAGAAAACCAAAATATGTAAAAAAAATTGTATTTCATCTTTTTATCGGCGTAATTAATTTCTCGCCAATCGGTACACAAGATATGTAACGAAAATAATTTGAAAAATGGTAAATCCTGTTAATAATTTTTTGTAGCAAATTTATAGTAAATGCGCAACCGAAATTTCTGTAGGGGATGGCGGGGTAAAATGGGACATCGTTTTTTTTCCGTCCCGATTTATTTTGCAGGGCAGAATGGGACAAACACATTTTGGAAAAATCTTGTCTGTACGACACGTTTCAACACAACTGATTGGAATATAAATTAATTTTTTTACTATTTTGAGTATTTGAAGCAATCTGGCTTTTACATTCAAAATTTGAAAACGAAATAAAATGCACCATTCCGATTTTTTTTAACCCTTCGTGTTCATACTGGGTAAAGTTTACCATAGTAATCTAACATGGAATTCTACTACGGTGTGTTGACGCTCGAAATTGTTGGTTGGAATCGAATTTTTGGATGAAAAGCAATAAAAATACACTTTGAGCATCGTCATAAAACCATTTTTCGGCCACTCTTTCTGCCCCGTGTTCCCCAAACAGTAACAATTTTCGTCAGCCTCCAGATTAAAAACAGTAAAAAAATAATTAGTCCTTTCCCTTGTACATCATAATTCTCATTTTTTATATTCCCAAAAGTGTTAAAATTCTATACATCTGATAAATTCTTTCGGCCCTCAACTTTCCAAAGAAAAAAATAATTAACAACCACCTAGGTCCCTTACAAGAACAGAAACACCGGTTACAAAAAAGGTCCCTCAAATATTTCGTCACGCGTGTCGTGAAAATTCAGTCGAGGCCGAAGAATAATGGGTCAATCGTTGGTGCGATGCGTCCGACGTATATTTGCGCTCGGCACCCGTTAGCCGGTGAAAGAGGACGAAGAGGACGTTACGAGGAAGAGGAAGAGTATCACGAAGGGAAGGCGAACGGGGGCGGGGGTGGAGGTGGGGGGTGCACAGTCCAGCGCCGGGAAGGGATGAAGGTAATTAATTGCCATGGCAACGGGAGGGGGAGGAGGAGGGAGCGGAGGCAGAGCGAGTCAGGCATCGAACGTATATAGTATACGGGATGCGGGGTGAGAGAAGAGAGAGGGAGAGAGCTACCCACCCCCGGCCTCGCTTTAACTGAAATATGGCGCCCCGGTACCGAATTCCTCGCGCTCGGCCTCTCGCGCCCGCGCGCCAAGGTAAATCGAGAGCGATAGAGGGAACGATAGAAAGAGCCGCCGCGGTGGGAGCAACAGGGAGAGCGAGAGACTCGAGAGAGCAGAGACAGACTGGCGCTGTGGTCCCTCCCACATCGAGGATCCCGCGCGCCACGAGAGCAGCGAGAGGAGCTCGGTTATCGATTCGCCGGAGAGAGAGAGACGAGACGGCCTCCCTGGACGATTCAACGTACGAAAATTAAATATCCGCGAGGATTTCTGTATAGGTATAGCTGGCCATTCTACCGCGAAGGCGATTGTGAGACTTTTGTTATTTTCGGACCAGTCGCACATTTTAACGACGTCATTGGTTGCAGCTGTTTGGAATTATTTACTGACGTTGATTGATGGAAATAATTAAATGTGTAGGAAGAAAATAAGTTGCGTACATGGGGTTAAATCCTGGTGAAAAAAATGTTTGGAGCAGGGAAATTTGTTATTGCGATATCAAAATAATTGGAAAATTATATAATTTTTTAAAATAAAATTGTGTAATGGCTTGATAAAGAGTCATGATTAATTGGACAAATACTGGCCCATTAATCTTCACGATTTTTTTTGGGCTTTGAATACTTTATTACTGTTCTAGTGGAATATTTTAGGCAGAGTAAAATTATTTATGCATTAAATACGCAATTAACGTGAGCTTCAGTGTGAATAGAATTATTTCATGCCTCCCTAGATATTTACGTTCGTGCCCTGCGATGTACTGGCCAATAGTGTTTTTTTATCGGCGTTTTTTGGCTGTTCATCTAACTGGCACATTACAAGCTTTACAATGTAGCGGAGCGAATGATCCGCGGCTTCCTCGATCCTCTTGTTTCAAGGTTTATTTCCCGTCCGTTTATATTGTGCAGGACGAGAGATCAATGGACGTCGATAGAGGGAGATTCATTTTCACGGTTGCTGCTCCCGCGAGTCTCTCACAGTCCGTTGTGGCATCCTCGATCCGAACGGCCACTAGATCTTCGCGGCGCGAAGATCGAGAGAATTAATTACCTTCGCTGATTGCGCGGGCCGAGAGCGAGAAAGTCACGAGTCACGCTTTCAATCAGCCGAGCGTACGGATAGGGGGTAGCGGGAGCGTCTTGTATTTCTCGTACGACCGATACAAATACGGCGGAGCGACTATAATACCGGCACAAGTGTCAGGACCGACGGAATCTTTGACTTTTCTTCGTCGATTGTGCATCTATAAACGATCGTCGATCTATCGCGTAATCCAAATGAGACGCAGGATTAAATTTTTTTTTTTTCTTGAAACTCCAGACAGACCACGAAATATTTAAAGAGAATGAAACACTTTTATTAGGATATTTTTATTAGCGACGTACTCGGACAAATAAACTTTTATGCGACAAAAGATCCCACGACAAAATATCCCACGACAAAATATCCCACGACAAAATATCCCACGACAAAATATCCCACGACAAAATATCCCATTTTACATTACCCTACACATCCCCAACAAAAACCCCACGACGAAATATCCCCACGGGTTGCATTTTAATTAATGCGACAAAGATCCACCATCGTGTCTAACATTGATTTAAAAAAAGAAAAATTCCGACATTTATTCAAAATAAAAAAATAAAGTAAAGTAAAGTAAATCGACCTCAGAAATATTCTTTTCTATTATAAGAATCGCGGATTAAACAAACTTCGGTTGTTTTAAGTTACCAGCGGGCGTATCGACAAACTACAGCTTCAACATTTTTTATGTCCCTCTTTTAAAAAGTTCATGAGTAACGGAAAGCATTGTTGTCGTTTTATTCGTGCTGTGATTGATTCTCGCTGTCACAAGTGCTGTAAGCAAGCAACATATCAGGCGTTGCTATGACGATGAATAAATAAACAAGAGTGAAAAAGATTTCCCGAAAAAAGATCCCCCAATAAAACTTCCCGAATAACAATAGCCCAAAAAAAAAAAATTCCCGGGAAAAAACATGTTCGGTTGTCAAACTTGACTTGACTCTTCAAAATAAAACACGTTCGCAGCAGCACCAAAAGTCTTAAGGCGCGCGCGTACATGATCCTAGTTGCACGGTAAAAATTCTGGTGTAAGTAAACGTCAAAGTTTGTTTACCAAGTTTATTTATTTCATCCAGCATCACATTTTAGTGTACAAATTTGTGGCTCATCAAAATTCTAAGTTTCAATCTACCGCGTTGATATATTTTAATGTACGATTATTGTTCCTTCCTGGTCATACTGGCTAAAATGTACCATAATAATTTAACATGCACTTCTACGATAATGTGACCAGGAAGGTTTCAACGAGCGAACATTTTTATGCGCGTTTATAATTATATTTCTGAATCATTTCACATTATTCATTTCTTTAAAACAAATAGAAATATCCATCCATTAACCTTTCCAATATTTCCGATAACATATCTCTCTCCCCCTGACATTCCTGCTTCAAGAAGACACAAAAATATTACAAAGTCTGAAAACGCGCGCTGCAAATTTGTTCCCACTTAAAAATCACCGCATTCATCGCAGTCGACTATCAATTTAACGTCACTCATTTCCCTAAAGCGAATAGAAACATCCGTCCATTAAAGTTTTTAATGTTTCCCCCCAACTTATCCCCCCCGTCGCCCCTCCTCCCCCGCCCTTGCAGATTGTTGCTTCAATAAGACGCGAAAATGCGGCGGAGCCTGAAAACGCGAGCGCGGCGGCCATTAAAAACAGCTTTTTCTCGGTCTTAACGCACGTCGGTCCGTTGGACCCCGCCGACGTTCGCCTCGCTCAACTCGCGGCTCTCCCGTCGAAACGCGGCCGGGGCACATAAAAGCTACCGTGGTGGTTGGTGCGCGTCTCTCGCGGGCGCGCGCGGCGCCCGAGCCGAGCCCGAGAGCCGCGGCCGAACGGCGGGGCCGTATAACGTTTAACATTTAAGCCTTTAGAAGGTTGTAAGGATTGGCCTCCCTGTAATTATCGCCGAGGCGCGGCGCCTTGAGGTCTTCATTACGCTCTCTCGAAACATCCTTGTTATTTCTCTGTGCGCCGCGCGAGCCTCCTCGACTCCCGCCGTCCCGCTCGCACTCGCGCGATTTCCTCGCACTTTGGCACTGACGCTCGGCGATGCTGCGCCCGGCGCTGGTGGCGGCCGCGAAAACCGCAGACGGATCCACGGGGCCTCGTGGCCCTCACGTCGGGCACTTCGCGCGCGGCGCTCGCGAATAAAAACGTTTCGGCTCACCCGGGGATCGTAAAACGAGAGGAGGAACGAATGAGCGGACGCGTCTGTCGCTCGCGAGCTGTGTTAGCCTCTCCCTCTCTCTCTGATGTTCGTACCTATTTTCCTCTCGCTCGCGCGAAATAAGAAATATCGGGACCGGACGATATAGGCGCGAGGGATGTTTTACGGTTTATAGTTTACACCACTCGGTTTTACCTAAGTTATCCGGCAATTCGCGGATTCGGCTTTTGCGATGTGCAAGTTTTTTTTTTCGTTGCTGCTGAGGGAGACGACGCTTGATTTTTATTGTGGAGTTTTGGGTGCATAGAGACGGGACACACCAGCAGTTTGTTTAGCTCGAGGGACATTTTTTTCGCTGTAGAATTGATGTGCGAATGGGAAAAAATCAGAAAAAATGCAACTGGAATATCAGACAGCAATAATTTTGAAACGAAAACAAATGAATTGAGAAAAGGCTGAAGAATCGTGTTTTTTGTCTCTAGGAAAAAGTATCAGAAATTAAAAGAAATTAATAACGGGCTTTCTATGGTCTCTTTTCTAATAAAACTGACACGAAATTAACAGTGAACTGAATAACCGACGGCTGGTAACTTTTGACATGCCCATTTTGGTTGCCCGATTTTATGGATTGCAATCCATAGAAACGGGCAGCCGACCCTCCGACGATCATTTCTTGCGTCTTAGAAATGAAATAACAATAAATAAGACGAAATTGAAACATGAAAAAATTACACAGCAGAAACTTTCTGTATTCCCTTTTGCGAAATATCTGACACGAAATTAATAGTGAACCGAACAACCGACGTAATTTTTAACTAGCGCCAAATGCGCAGCTTAGCCGCGGAATAAGACCCATAAAAATGGGCGGTGGGCCCCTCGGGCCATCCGTCTCTCGTCTATCCGAAATTAAAATAAATTGGAGTAAAAATGAGACGAAGAAGAATCGCGAGAGCTGCTAGTTTAGCGGCTATAACAGTCGTTCCGCTCTGTCAGAGGCCGCGCGCTGCTCGCTCTTCCGTTTCTTCGCCCCTTATGGGCGAATTTTATCGCGCAGTTTGAGCGAGTATATTTCGCTCTCGCGCTCGCCGTAGATGGTAGTCGTCGGGGCCTACGGACTTTTGTATATACAGACGCACGCTGGGGGGGGGGGGGGGGGGGGATATACGAGAACGCGCGCCGCGGTGGTTTACGGGCGCAAAACCGAACTCGCGCCGACGAGCGAGACCCCGGGGTGTGGGCCCCGGAATTGCCCGTAATTCGCGCTACTGATGGAATACTACTTTGCTCGCGCGTAACTCGCACAGCCGAGCCGAGAAAATCAGAGTATCGCCCGGCTGTTCTCCATTTTTTTCCCCCTGCAAACCGATCCAATTTTGCAGAATTCTCAATCCTTTTCTCCATGCGTTCTCACAGGAAGTGGACACAAAAACGCCGGACTGGCAATATAACTGATATTGGCTGGCAAAAAGTAAAAAAATATTTAGCATTAATTTTTTGCACAAGCTGGTAAATTAAATTGAATTTTGTACTGAAGTGAAATGTAAAATTAGTTAAGGGAAAAAAATAATCAGAGAGTGATAACAAATCGATTGTTGCATAAACGAATTTTCAGCTACCACAGCAAAATGTTCAGCTACCACAGCAAATTGTTCAGCTATTATAGCAAATTTGCAGCTACCGCAGCAAAATTTTTGATACCACTCCTTTAATATTTTTCTCTGCGTTTGTAAATTAGCTTTCTCTAAGCACAAAAATTCGTAATTTTACTGCACTCGTGTGCGTTAAATGTAATTTAGTTTGTTTGCTGATTAATACAATAAATTATGTCAATTCGCGAATATTTTTGACAGTTTAGGAGGGGCAGTTTTTTAAATTACAATTTTTAAATAAATGGTAGCCATTCATTTTTAGGCATTTGTGAGGCAAACACTTGTCGATCATTCGGACCGGCTGACGAAAAAGCTGCGGCGTGTCTTGAAAATAAAGTCGGAGTCGATTCCCGTTAACGTTCGGTCGTCTCTGACAAGATGAAAGACCCGACGCCTTGTTAGGCTCGTGTGGTTGAAGTACGGTTATTGTGTGGACAGCGCTGGTGCCTCTCCGGCCGGGCTGGTGCATTTCCATCGGGCGCCCCCCGAGGAAACAACCATTTGTTACACGGCAGCGAGCTTCATTCTCTGCCTTGACACGCTCTGACTTTCTCTGAATTGCTCCGGCCGCGTCCGGCACGGGGAAAAATGCCGCGCGCGACACCTGTGCCAACTGCAATCAAGAAGATAAAACCACCGTAACCGCACACGGTGACCATTGTTTATCTGTATCGCTGCAACAGTCTTTGCAACATTTTCTGAAGGTTTTACGTCTGACAGAGAAAAAAATGGACGACCACAAAACACTGAGTGGCAACAAATTATTGACTACAAAGCACTGGCCACAATCCATTCATTTAGAAGGCCCCGAATGAGTCAGCATCAGCATTTTTGTACTACAAATCAGAAACGGGCAAAACTTGAAAAAGTTTTACACAGGATTCTCCGCCGTTCGAATAACTGTGAACAATTATGTAGCTCCAAAATTCCTATGAACAATTACTATGAACAAATATACATCATGAAAATTATAATGTCCAGACGAAAAAAAAATCAATAGCCTGTTTTTAAAAGTCCAATTTCTGGTCTTCGTTCACAATTACTCAAAGCTTTTGAAACCAAAAAGTATTTACTTCCGCTTCTACTACGTCAAAACGTTGCAACAAGACACATTAAACCCACCAACTCGTGCTGTCAATTCCTATTTTTAAATCCAACTAAATCGCAACACTTGAACACTCCACAAAAGGAAATTGCTATTTCATATAACCTCAACATTATTTATACCCTTGACTAAAAAAAATGATTTTCAATAAACAGTATTTAAAAACCCAACTCCTGGTCTTTGTTAAAAATCCCTCAAAGATCTTGAAACAAAAACATTTACTTCCGCTTCCACTACGTCAAAACGTCACAACAAGACAAATTAAACCCACCAACTCGTGCTTTCAATTCCTATGTTCAAATCCAACTAAATTGCAACACTCCAACACTCCACAAAAAAGAAATTCCTATTTCATTAATCCAAACACCAACGATTATTCCAACGACCAGAAAAAAAATCCCCGCAAATCGTAGAAACATTCCAACCGCGTGTGGCTCGCATACGTCATCGTTGCCGACCGCTCTCATCTGGCTTATACAATTTTCACGATTCCGCTCTCCCGATGCTCATAAAATAATAATTACACGCTGAAAATTCCGCGACGCTCGCTCGGTTCACCCGGCCGGGGGTGTCGAGTGAACATGTGGCCTGGGTTTGTCGATGGGTTTGGGGGGTGAGTCGAGGGGTCCGAGGAGGTCGAGACGGTTCTTCACATAGGCAAAGAGCTTGGCGACGCAGACGCCGAGCGTGAATCAGTGCCCAAGGTGCTCGTAAATCTGTCCACCCTGGATGTCCCAGAGAGCAGAGAGAGAGAGAGAGCGCGGGTTGTGCTTTCCTCCCCCCTCCCCCCTGTGCGCGACCCCCGCGCCATATCGCGTATAGCGCGACGCCAGGAAACCGCACAAACCCCACCCAAGCGGCCCAGAACCACGGGGAGTCGGTGGCGCGCGCGAAGCTGAACAAAATCTCTCCCCCCCCGGCCCCCATGGAAGGCTCATAACGCCAGAGGACAAGTGTTATGGTATGGCTTATAAGTGAATGCCGCCCTCTAATCGGAAAATACGAGCTCGATTGTCGCCAACCCAGGAGGGTTGCGACTTCGTCGAACGACGACTCTTTTGTTTATTTTCTGCCTTTATTTTTAATACAAAATGTATCTTGTATACATTTTGAACGTTAATTGAATTGAATGTTGTTGAATTACGGAATGTTTTTCGTGCGAGGCAGACCAATATCTGCATCATCATCTTCATTTTGGTTCTACTACCGTTCGCAACATGTTCTGTTTTTCCATTTAACCTCGTCTACTTACTCGAGCAAAAGTAGGATTTTGGGAAGATATGAAAGGAACGAAACAAACATAAATTTAATAAATTAAATCTCCTTTATTGCCTATTTTTAGGCTTCAAGAATTATAACGTTACTTTGGTTGTGTTTATTGCATGGTAAACACAGCCATGACTGTACGTTGGATTCTATTTAGTGCTTTCCATAAATTCATTACTGATTCTGTGATGTCTTCATACGAATAGTGATTGTGCCACACATTGTCCATGGATGCAGACCTGCAACAAATACAAAGCAGATTTAATCGCTGTTAAACACAGAACAATATGTATTGCTACAGTTTAGTTAACTGTGGCACACGGATCGGGACTTGCGTATGCTAGATATTACACAAGCCTGATAATCGTACTAAATTGTATCAGCATTGTCACCAATTAGGCAACATTCTGATTGGCTGATACAGTTTATTAGTCCCAAGAACCATAATAATTGTGGGATGCCCTTTTTCAAAGCTAACTGTGAATCCGTACTTTTTTGTCACCGCAGATTGTTCCGTCAACAGGAGCCATCATGTAGCGGCAAACGTAGGGATTATCTGTGACGTGGCAAGGCAGATGTATGCATTTCTGGTCTTCCGAAAGGCCAAGCTGCAAAACACATCAATGTTAGCAACATGTTAGACTTGCTCACTAGCATAATAATCATTCTGATACTTACATTGCTGCAATAATTCGCCCCAGTCAAGGCTTGGCACTGTTCGTCCAATGTCATGAATCTTCCGGGCATCACACGAGGCACAGGTTTAGATGATGATGGGGGCTCATTGAAGAGACAGGTTGGATTCGAATAAAGCATAATCCCTCTTAAAAAAGACATGGCATAAATATCTCGAAATAGGTATATCGAAATCTTGAAGCCAGCTTTCGAGCGTTTCGATTGGTCGGCGACAGCTTCGATATAAAATCGATTCGGTGTCATGGCCGTCGCGGAGTCACGCGCGCGATTTGAATAGCTGTATTGTTGAATTTCGATTGAATAGCTCATTGTTGCTATGATTCTTTATTATACACTAGCAGGTTATAGTGGCTCGCGCGATCGTTAAGGAAATTAACGTGGAAATGAACGTCCAAACATTACGAAATCAAGAATTTTTTTTCTTTTTTTTTTTCGATTTCGTAAAGTTTGATGACCCTATTCGATGGGAAATTTCCCGCTGATTCCGAAAAGCACCGTTGTTTGTCCGAAAAACATAAAATTCAATGAGGAAAACGCAAAAAATGATTTTTCACTTTTTCCGAAATTTCGACACTTCGCAAAAATCGAGGTTACTTTTTTTCAATCGACCAAAGCTGGATTTTCGTTTTTGCGTTCGAGAGAAAAATCTATAACGAAGAGAATGTCGCAAAACGGAATGCGATGTCTTGATTTTTGGATTTTTTACAGGATGTTAAAGTCAGACCGTCAAAAATCGAAAATTTTTGGAAGGGGTACCCCTTTCATTTTTTTGCGATTTTTGGGGGTCTGACTTTAAAATTCTGTAAAAAATTAAAAATCAACATATTGCATTCCGCCTTTCGGCGTTCTCTTCGTTATAGAATTTTCTCTGGAACGCAAAAAGAAAATCCAGGTTTGGTCGATTGAAAAAAAAGTAACCTCGATTTTCGCGAAGTGTCGACATTTCGAAAAAAGTGAAATATCATTTCTTGTGTTTTTGTCATCGAATTTTATGTTTGTCGGGCAAACAACGGTGCTTTTCGGAATCAACACGAAATTTCCCATCGGATAGGATCTTCAAACTTTACGAAATCGATTTTTTTTCTCTGTTTCGTAAATTTTTTACGTTAATTTCGCGTTCATTTCCTTAACGATCTAAGTTTGATTCGAGCATATAGTGACCGCACGAAACGCGCGAGCCATTACAACGTGCTAGTATCTTCAAATAAAAGAATTCTCTTGACAAGTGGATTCAATGGACGGAGCTAGCAATTTGATTCTTTTTAATCCATCGGTATCTACCTGAAAAATTGGTCAAACTGCCTCACAGTGCAGGGCGACCACTCTGCCAGATTGGGTGTTCTGATCGCATTCGGCGTCATGATGTAACCATCGTTAGCGTTGCATGAGATGCCAGCTTCAACACCGTCGTGTGCAGAACCGAACCTATGAAAAGTGTGATTATGTACATGTAAACAATTTGCAAAGTACCAATAACAAAAACAATGTTTGTTTTCTTTTTGCTTATTTCCATGTCTACTCCTATCGCATGACTCACAAGTGCCCGATCTCATGGACCGCAGTGTCTATTCCGTCAAAAACTCCCTTATCCATAACGACACCTGTTCGATGTGTACCGCACGCTCCACCACGATAAGCGAGGCCTGAATAAGAATGTTTCGTTATAACTTTTGATCCTAACACTGTGGCATCATGTTAATCAATTCATTTACTTACCAAGAATATTACAGTTGCCGTCGCGCTTATCGCACATCGTGTACCTGCAATTAATTGGACAATTCCATTGCTCATTTTGTCAAACTCAATTCAACTTATCTTCAAGACATTTGCGCCTCTCTTCACGATAATATATATTTAACAATGAATATACTCATTCATTTCTATGCATATTATCACAATATCTCGTTACCACTGCCGCCGCGGTGTAGGATAATAAAGCAAGCCGGAGTCAAATGGCACACTCGAGCCGGAATTATTGTCGGAAGTAAGTCCCTTATGGGCCTTGGGGGAGGGGACCAAACTCCTAGTTTTTATATAGATGCAATACTCACGGTCCCATGGTAACAGCGATGTCATAACTTGATTTCCGGACCGCGAAATCAACTTCTGGCAAGAATGTCGTTAATTCCGTAAGAGTTTCATCGATCCACATAGCATTCGCAGATTTCAATGACACGAACGGAAGTGCTTGCTCGTCCTACGAGAAGTTTGGAAAGTGTTTTTTATCGTTTAATCCAGTTTTATAACGGAGCATATGAGTGCCCAGTTCATGCATACCTGACCGATGATTATTGCAGCGATGCTGAACCTCACTTTTGGGCTCTCGAAGGTTCTGTATCTCAGGTCGACACCGTTCCAGAAGGGCAGCAGGTATTCCAACATTTTATAAATACTCTTGCCATGAAGCCTGATTGATAAAATGTTTTTTTATCTTTAGTTTTTTGTGACATTTCAGTATTCCTGAAAAAAATATTTTTGGCGTACTAACGTGTAAGTTGCATAATCAGCGAAGACGAGGACCTGGGGGTAAATTATGGCTGGGACGGTCACTGCGCGCCTCGAACGGTTCAACTGTTTTTGAGTCATTTCCTCCGTCAAGGCTGAAGAATAGAACACGATAAATTACAAAAAATTTGTATACGAAACACTAGGAATATTCGAGAAATTTATGGACTGCAAGCTTGCGGAGCGATTCACATTGCCACTGTGAAGTGGTTAGAACAAAATTATGAAAATTCACATTTTTTTCTTACTTGTAATATTACAATAACAAATATGCAGAGACAAACAATTGATCGTCAATTGATCGTTGATTTTACAATGTCATTGTGCACTATATGTATATTACGTTTTCGTACTCAAAAGCATCCAATATATTATTATCTATATATGTAACTCACGCATGGTCAAGAAACGAGATTCAGGGTCTTTTTCGGGTAGCTTGTAGACCACGTGGTAGTGGGCCTCGTCGCGTACCATGGTGAGGTTCTCATCTGTATCGTTCACGGATCTTCGGAATCGACGAGAATAATGTTCGTTGACACGACTAGGCAAAGGTTTCACGACCAAACGCTCCGATCCCACGACACCAGACTGAAAAATAAAAAAGACGTCACTCAATCTTCTGCTACGACGTAACTAAGCAATTTCAAACTGCCGTTTTTCTATTTTCAGATTACACTCACAATCGAGTTTTTGCCGTTATCCAGTGTCTTGACCATCATGGTCGCTTGCTTTTCTCGGTCTTCCAGCATTTTACCCACATGGTCCATCGCCTGCAATAAAAAATTCATTCTTAAGTCAGGCATTATATTGTTTATTCATGATGTATGGTTTCTAGAATATCACAGGAACTCACGTCCTTAACCCTGAAGATTCGAATATTGGCTGCCCGCTTGCTTCGTTTAAACTTTGGTGACTGGGTAACAAAAACGGGTGTATTATCTCCAGCGAGAACACCGTCGGTCGGGTTCAGATAGAGGTTGACATTGCGTCCAAATGCGTTGATATGCAATCGGGTTGCAAATCCCGTAGCTCTCTTGTGTTCTTTTGGAAAGTGCACGGGTATCACCTCATACTCCGGCACTAAAAATGGTAAAAGTTTAGCAAGTTAGCAATTGAGAAAATTTATGAAAAACATCTAAAATTATGTTTCGAATGTAGATAATACCTGCGTGAGGCTCCGTGCGGAAAACATCCATCACTTCATCTTTCGTCATCATTTCATGGAGAATTTCATCTCCAGGCGCTGACCCGGCTGCAGCCAGGCAAGCAAGGCTCAAAAATACGACGAAACCTGCGAATATCACAACAGAAAAGTATATGTATAGTTACTGTTGTCATGATTACCATTACTCTTCACAAATTAAGAAGAATACTCATTAATAATCGTATTTACGTCTCATATTTTTTCGATTGAAGTTTCTCAATCAGAAGTCTTCGATATCTGATGTAGTCCAAGTGGATGATCACCGAATGATGGTCCGAAGCGAAATATCCTCGCATTTTATACATAATTTGACACTAGGTTATCGCTAAAATTCTAATATTACAACATAGACCCGTCCTAAACATCTGTAAAGAGCAATTGTATGCTCAACTTAACTTATGGTCTTATTTGTTTATTATCGGTAAAAGATACATAGCAGCGCGTGTCTGCTGATCGGGCACGAGGATGGCTAATGACTAGAAACTTAAATATATGACCTCGGTAATAACAACCACGGCAATATTTACCATTCACACCATAAAATTTAATTACTCCGAGCTTCCGCTGATAATAGTAATTTGAATAGCTGATTATTGTGCAATAGAGTATGAAAAAATTTAAGTTTCATTCAATGCGGTAAAATTATTCAAATCTTCTAGTTTCTGGATAACAAATAAACCCATAATTCAGGGAACGTCGAGGATTATTTTAATATTTTATTATTTCCGTTTCACGAATGATTCTTTTACAGGGCTTACAATGACCGAATAATTGAGTGACCGTTGCCACACAGAAATAATTCAGGTGAAAAACATATTGAAAATATGTTTAAACATCATAATTTTCATCACAAAGTATTTCTGATGTGTGTTATTTCTTTTTTATATATTTATTTGCAGTGTGTCCATTTGGTGCAGCTCTGATTGTATTAAATGTATTGTAATCACGACAAAAATCATTTACTTCACTCAGTGTAGTAATGGACGTGTTGTGCATGCTTCGCGTGCATAAAACCCCCATTTTCACACCTTGTAAAGTAAAATTTTGTACAATACTCGACGGAAGACTATTTTTCAGTTCGCGTGATTGCAACACTCGCCTTCGCCTCGTGCTGCGAACACACTCGCGAGAAAAACATTTCCGGCTCTCGTATCGTAATATACCATTGTACCACAGCGTGCGTAAAGTGCCTGCATTTCACGCACTAGTGCCTTCGGCTCGTGCTGCAAACACACACTTGTCACGAAAAAGTTTCATCGCCCTAGTATCGTAATGTACTATTGATATACGCCTAAACATATTTTTGCATGGTCTTTTTCTCCACGCGGCTTCATGATAACACGTGCGTTATCATACATGTGTATCATAATAGACGTGTTGAAAATTATAATGGGTGTCGTAGAGTCAAGGACAATCAGTATATTTTTATCTCGTTTAAACACGATAAGTACATAATGTATTTGACCATGCGCCACTCTAATGTTATCTTTTTATTGATACGTAATACAAGACTATTGTGACAAGAAAGTAAACGTCGCGTGCAGTGCCATGTGGCTACCTGGGAGGTGATTTTCGCCGGGGTATACACAAGAACTGAGAAACGTCACCTGTTCACACTCTGCGGTTGAGAACAAGTAATAAAAGTTTCGGTCTGTCGCTCATCGTGTCCTCATGATCGAGAATGCATACTTGAAAAACGTCAATTTTCTTTGTTTTTAAATTTTTTTTCGAAATGCTCTTGACTTTTTGTTCGTACAAGATGAACATTTTTTTTTTAAATCGGCGATTTTGTTCCAATGTTAGTCTTCATTTTTATTTTATTGACATTTATTCAACGTCTGATACTTTTTTTCTATTCGTTTTTGTCGACTGTGAGTTAATGTTGATGTTAAAAAAAGAAATAGTTGCTTTTGTTTCAGATATATTTTCGTCGCCGCCTCCTATCGTCTCGATATCTGAATTTATCGTCCGAGGGATGAAAAATAAGGGTTGCCTTACAGTGCAACTTTGTGTGAGCGAAGAAAAAGATTCGTCTATTCGTCACCACGCCTCGTGAATGACAAACAATGAAATCCAATGATCCACAGCCGCCATAATAATTCATAGCTCCTCGTTAATCGGCCCAGCGAATAAAATCCCAAACCCGTGTCGATCGGATTGCAATTCCCGGAATAATTTGTCCCGATCCCGGCAGGCAACAGATACTAAACACGATTCCGCCGTGCGGTCCGACCCAACGTGGATTCCCTCGGACAGCAATCGTATCGTTCGAATTACGACGGACCCGCCGGACGTGGGGGGAGAGACGCAATGAGAAGAAAATTAGCAGAGATATCCAGAGTGGAGCGCGCGTGGATTGTGATAAAGCGAGAGAGGGACGGACGGAGGGTGAAGAGCGGCGCGCGACGTTTTCAGCCCCCGTCACGGCGAGCTCGCTGTCTGCGGCCTCGGTGACTCGGGGCGCCAGGGCTTAGCACCCTCGCGTGGCCAAGTATCACGTAAGCTCGTTGGGGTGATTTGCTAAGCCCGCTAACAAATAGAACGATAGATGGCGACGTTTCAACCCCACTCGCTGGTGGCGGTTTGCGCGCGGGTTCACCGAGCTCTTCTCTCGCATCGCCGGCCTCGTTTCGTCCCCCGTGTGTATAACGTGGCTGTATATTCGCGTTCGCCCGCCACCAGCGCGCTGCAGCCCCCATCCACCCCCCTCTGTATATCGCGCCGGACGAATTACACGCGGATCACGCGGAGAGAACGAGCAACGAACCATGGACAGGGGGTGAGAGAGAAAGGGGGAGGGGGGGGGGGGCTCTTTGACTTTCGATTCGACACACTCGACGAGGCTATTACCGACGGATCTGTCCGGCTCTTCTACTCTTCATCTGTGTTGCAGTGTATTTGTCGACCCACCGAACACGCGTGCCGACTGTAACGAGGATTTTCGAAATTGTGTTTATTCTGTAATTTGGGGTATTTGAATTATTTTGTTGAGCTTAATTATTTTGTGGATTGATTATTTGTAGCATATTTGTGGAAGTGATTAAATTATGATTCGCTGCATTAATAAGTGTTTTATTGATATGAATTATTCAGTCATTTGAATGTGTCTTTTTTATTCTGCAAAGGGTGTCGAGTGATTATTTTCTTAAATTAAAATGCATTATTTCTTTAAAAATAAGTCCGGACACTTTAGAACTGCGTTGGGTCTGTCCGGCTGTTCTACTCTTCATCTGTGTTGCAGTGTATTTGTCGACCCACCGAACACGCGTGCCGACTGTAACGAGGATTTTCGAAATTGTGTTTATTCTGTAATTTGGGGTATTTGAATTATTTTGTTGAGGTTAATTATTTTGTGGATTGATTATTTGTAGAATGTTTGTGGATGTGATTAAATTATGATTCGCTGCATTAATAAGTGTTTTATTGATATGAATTATTCAGTCATTTGAATGTGTCTTTTTTATTCTGCAAAGGGTGTCGAGTGATTATTTTCTTAAATTAAAATGCATTAAATTATTTTCTTAAAAAATAAGTCCGGACACTTTAGAACTACGTTGGATCTGTCCGGCTATTCTTCTCTTCATCTGTGTTACAGTGTATTTGTCGACCCACCGAACACGCGTGCCGACTGTAACGAGGATTTTCGAAATTGTGTTTATTCTGTAATTTGAATTATTTTGTTGAGCTTAATTATTTTGTGGATTGATTATTTGTAGCATATTTGTGGAAGTGATTAAATTACGATTCGCTGCATTAATAAGTGTTTTATTGATATGAATTATTCAGTCATTTGAATGTGTCTTTTATATTCTGCAAAGGGTGTCGAGTGATTATTTTCTTAAATTAAAATGCATGAAATTATTTCCTTAAAAAATAAGTCCGGACACTTTAGAACTGCGTTGGATCTGTCCGGCTCTTCTACTCTTCATCTGTGTTGCAGTGTATTCGTCGACCCACAGAACACGTGGATAACTATGGCTGTAACGAGGATTTTATAAATTGTATTTATTCTGTAAATTGATGGATTTCGTTATTTTGTGGACTGATTATTTGTAGAATATTTGCAGAAGTGATTAAATTATATTCTGCTGAATAAATAAGTGTTTTATTGATATAAATGATTGATGGAAATACCAGCAATTTACACTCGCCTGTAATTTTACGAGTTTGTTTTTCGGGGTTCACATATATAGTTTCAGAGAAACCGTTATGTCAACAACATCGTGTCGTGTTGCTTCTGTATTTTCCAATGAAATAAATATCTCAACCGTTCTTTAAATATCATTCGTTTCAATCTCTTGCATTCACGGATACCTAATAACTAACAATTATTCACGCATTTGAATGTATCTTATTTTAACTATAACTTATTTTATTTATAACTAACAATTATTCACGCATTTAAATGTATCTTATTTTTAATTACGTAAACGACGTGGAGTGATTATTTTTTTAATCACATTGAAATTATTTCGTTGCGAAATAAATCCGGCCTCTTTTGGACTGCGACGAATTAATGAAAAAAAGAAATTTGGATACATTTTACATTTGCCTATCCACATGTTTTTTCATTTTCAGATCGCGCAAAATTTATTGACTCATCAAGTGACAAAATCGAAAAAAAACGAAAAACTGCGCTTTAAAACTGGCGAAAAATCGTGTCCATCGTCAGCTTCTGTCGCGGTCGAATCGAGACCCAAGTCGAGGCGTATGGAACGTGACCGCGCGTCAGCCGGAACGGTCCACGGCGTTGCAGCGGCGGAGGAGCCGCCGCGCGTCTCGTCGTCGGCAGCGCTGTAAGTCGCCGGACAATAATTCAAACCGATTAGCCGTGACACGCTCGCGGTCGCTGGGCAATTAGCGATCGAATTAATTAGCCCATTATCTCTTGCGGTGAGCGCGCAGCTCACGATCGTCGCAGCAACTCGCCCGTTGCGAGCCGGGAGCGAGCGAGGCGGCGAGATAATAATGTTTCAGCTCTCGTTGCATCTCCGTCGCAGCGATGCAACTCGGGGTTTTGACTTCGCCGGACAAAACCGAAGATAATAAAACGCATAAAGCAAAACCTGGAAAAAAAAAAACAAAAAAATTATCCTCAACAGCTGCCGAAGCTCACAATTTTCTCGACGACACGAAAAATTCCCTGAGATAAGAAACGAAATATCTTGTCAGGCTGCGCATCGGGAAAAAAATCCAGATACCGAAAAATCTCCCCGGTGACAAACTCCGGTAATTTTTTTTACCCCTCCCAATCGGTCCTTCCCATTCTAATTCGTTGCGCACTTGGCAATTATCGTCTCCGAGTGGAGGCAATAAAAAGTGATTATCACGCACGAGAGGCTATCGCTCGGGCATCCTCGTACGACAATAAATTTATTATTATCAACTGGTACGACGCGCAGCCTCCGTGTGCGTAAAATCGTCGTAACTTGTTCGACGTAATTAAAAACGGCCCCCGCGATTTATATATATTTATACACATAAAGACTAATGGGTTTTATATTGCATGATCGACAGAGGTCGCTGGAGGTGGAACGACGAAAAATCCGAGTCTTTTCGCGTAGCCAATTACGGTGATTCACGTTAATAAACTCTCGAGGCTTCTTGCTATTTATTTTTCGTCGCTGCACGCGCGAGACTCGCGGGTTTCGCTCGGGGGTAATAAAATCTCGCGATGTTTTTTTTATTGTTTTCGCTCGCCTGACTCTCCATAAAAACGTATATACGTCGCGCTCCTCGCGGTTCGCGCTACGAGCTTAGGAAAAGGCAATTACCCTAGCGATTGTGGTGAGGGGTGAGGGGGGGGGGGGGGGGGGGCGGGGGGACGGAAGCCTCGGGGTTGAGGGAAAATTCGTGCAGGACGAGGCGAATTCAACTTGTGAAAATCCGGACATATTGCCGTGGGGTTTGCGGCTATGGGCCACCCCCATACGAAGCTGGGCTGCCTGCACGGCGCAAGAGGGGCGCGAGCAGCTCGTGCAAACCTCCCTGTTAGGTCCCTTTTCATGGTGGTTTCCTCATAAATAAAAATAACCATCGTACAACGCGCGACGCGACGCGACCAACCCCGAAGGGGATACACTCGCGATATATCGCACGCTTGACTTGGCTATAGCTTTTTCCATCTCGCTTCGACTTGTCGCGATCTTTCTGCTCAATTTTTTTTGTTGTAATTTCACGACAAAATTTGAGCAGAAGGAGAGGAATGTTTTTTTGTAGACAGTATTATAAATACATATTTATAATTGTGGAAAAAAACACCCCCCCTTCTGCACAAAGTTTATTCACAGAATTTTTTTCTTATACAGAATTATAAATATTTATGTATTTGTGATTCTGTAAATTTTGTCTCTAAGATGATTCATTTATTTTCTGAAATCTGCCGATAACTCTGCTGGTTGCACCGAGATAAAAAATGTAGTCAATTGGTCCAGACTGTTTTTTTATTAAATTAATTACAATTGTGTAACGAAAATATTTACTGCAATTCTTTATCTTTTTTACATGACATTAAAAATATTTCACGCTGCTGACGTTAAGTTTCTATTCACCATAAACGTCCGGAGTTAAGTTTGACAATCGAGAAGATACCGGCTTAACAAATACGATTTGTGCAGTTTTATTAAATCCGTCGATAAGATAAACCGCCGCTTATCAGTCTCGGGGGTTAAAATATCACCGCGGGTGAATCTCGACGCGCGCCGAGAGCCTCGAGAAGGACGCGGAGGGAGAAAGAAACGCGGTGCGTGCATATGGTCCGTATGTGGCCGACACGATAACGCGCCGAGGTCCGAGGGGATGTTTGAAGCGAGCCACCCTGGCACCACCACCGGCTCCCGGGTTATGGGACCCATGGGACTTTGGCCCCGGGCTACGCATCCAATCGACTATACACGCACGTATGTACGGCGTATTTTCGCCTCCGCTATATATACATAATACAGACAGTGACACTGAGGCTGATCTACGTACGGGACATTCCAGGCCAGATAGGCCTGACTCTCACAATAATTTCAACTTACTTTTGGAGTCAAATGCAAACAAACAAAAAATTACCAAAATCTTGCGAATTTTTTTCATTGATTTTTCATAACAGCAAAATTTAGTGTCGCCAAAAATTAGTTTGAAAATGTAATTTTTTATTTTTGAGTCAGGTGACGAAATAAAAAAATCTGAAGTAATTAGTTAAGGGTGAAGGATTGACAAAATGGGCAAGAGAAACGTCCAGTCAACCAACCCACATTTAAATATTTGTATATAAAATATATGTCGCTAAAAAGTTCTATATATTTTTATATGCAGTATATAAAAATATATGCAACTATATTCGACATATAGAACTTTTCAGTGATATATATTTCACATATAAATATTTCCATGTGGGAATTGATAATTGCTGAACGCTTGACGGTAAAATAAAAATTGAAGAAACGAGCCATTTGACCGAGATCGTCCGGTACAATTTAACGAAAACTCGTCCCGAAAAACAAGGGTTGTTATTTGCGTTCCCCGTTTTTGTCATTCCCAGCGCGTATTTTCCGCCAAGTAATTTTCCTCATTCGTGCGAGCATCGGGGAAAAAAGGCCTCAGCCCTTTATCAGAACTTCTTTTTCGCGCGTGTGTGTTTTTTTTTTCGCTGAGCGTATTTTTCCCCCGAGGAAACATCCTCGTGTCCGAGAGGGTCAGGCGGCAGCACAGCGAGGTCGGTTCATGCATACAGACGGGAGTGACCGGTCGGAAAGTGGCCGCGGCGACGGCGCGGGCAAAAAAAAAGCGGACGATCAGCCCTGTCGGCGATACCCAAAGTGTCGGGGAATTTGCTAACTCGGGGAAAATATGTTTGGGATTTGGCGGTTCGCGCGCTCTGTATCTGTCCGGGGGGGACGCTCGAGGTTGCGGGATTTCGTTGGGGCTCGAAGCCCCGGCGCGAGATCAGGAGTTGATCTTTTCGTGCCTGCTCGGGGATTTTGGTTTTACGAGCTTATTCACCACCACCAGCGACGCGAGGGACGGGGAAAAATCGAGGGACGGGGGGCGCGCGCGACCCCGATCGAGGGGTGCGTTTTTTTTTCTTCTCTTTCTCGTTTTTCCGTCTCGTTCGCCGACCGCGTGATACGCGTGCGGTGATCGACGCAGATTTTCTCGCTCCCTGCGCACACCGCTCACGAATCGCCCGAGCGAGAACGATTGAGGGAAATGTATAATATATATATATGTATATGGTGTATTCGTTATGCGTTATATTCGAACGTCCGATGCGTGCGGCAAGTGTATCTTTGTGGGGAAATATACACAGCCCACTCGCGAGCCCCACTACATTATGTGGATATGGAAAGGAGATCGTGTTTTATGACCAATATGTCAACATGGTACATCGAGGATTCAACGATCTCTGGCGAATTTATTAGCTGCCGCGGGGTCGATAAACCTGAGTTTTACACGGCGGAAAATAATCAGGGAGTGATGACAAATCGATTGATGTATTTTAACTATTTTGTTTGCTGTTGAGGCAAAATGTTTGGCTGCCGCAGCAAATTTTTTACTACTGCAGGGAAAATGTTGTTGGCATTCCGTTAATATATTTCTCTGTATAGAATTGTCGTCTAATAACGTAATATTATATATCGGCAATTGAAAATGTGTTTTATTTTTCCCCGTTTTTTATTCTTTTTATTTTAAGCAAAAGGATTCAAGATTGATTTTCGAAAAAAATTGACCTTTTTTTTGCACAGTGACGTAATCCAAAGTATAGAAAATTCTGTTTTAATTCCAAAAGGTAATTCTGGTTTTTATTCTAAGCAAAAGAAAAGTCCTAACGCCAATGCCCGAAAAGTTATTGTAACGGAATCGATAATTGCATCGTTCCCTTTTATCGATTTGCACGCGAGTACGGCATTGCGATCGATCCGCTCGCGCCCGGCGAGACAATTGACAGCAACGCTTGGCAACGATCGTAGTTTGACTAACAGTCTAGACCACGATTTAAGACTGAAAGGACGTGTAAGAGATAATTTCGTGAATAAACTTCCGCCCCGTTCGTTATTTTTTATAATCTGCGATGTTGCATTTCAGTCGGCCATTACAGTATAATTTTTCGTTTGCACTTGTCGCACATAAAAAAAATTTCCAAAACGTCTAAATTAAGAAAATGAGTATCCATTGCCGAGGTTAATTTCGATATTGACTGCGTAAAAAAAAAAAATGTATTCACGCTGCCGCCCGAAAAAATGCAATTTCTCATTGTCATTTGTTCTACATAAAAAAATGCAAAAATTCTAAACATAAGAAATTGAGTTTCCATTGCCAATACTAATTTCGATATTTACTGCGACCAAAAAAAAATTGTTTTCTCGCCACGGCCCGAAAAAATGCCACTTCTCGTTACCATTTGTCGTACATCGTCCCCCGCGGATCGTCACACGGTTGCGTAATAATTCCTCCCGCCCCCGCGTCGCAAAATAAGGGTGTGCGATACGAGATTTTTACTTTAACGCGAAAAAGCACACACGGCGGAATGAAAATAAAAATAAAGCGTAAAAATAAAAGTAAAAATAAAAATAAAAATAACCCGGGGTGCCGGCGCGGGCTGCCTATAGGTGAGAGCCAATTTAAAAGGCTAATTCCCGGGACGGAAAGCCGCACGGAAGGGGCGCAGCGCGCGCGCTCGCGAGAGAACCGAGAGAGAGTGAGTATGGGCGGTGTGTTTCAGGGGGGGTCGGAGCGAAATTAGGCTCGATGCTTTTTTTTTCCCCTTTTCCTTTCTCTTTTTTTGTTCTCCTTCTTTTTCGCGGGGCATCGCACCCCGGTGCCGGTAATTCAGGACGCTGCGCCTCTCCCCCCGGGAGAGCTTGCGAGGTCCAAAAAAAAAAAAAAAAAAGAAAAAAAAGAGGGAGGCTCGAGATTAAACGAGAGTGGAAGTGGGAAAAAGGTCTCGACGCCGGCGCTGGTGTCGCGCGCGACACGGAGGGATATCCAACTCTGTATATATATATATATATATATTATATGTATGTATATACAATTTTCTATACATATATATACGCGACTCTCTCGACTCTCGTGTCGCGCGAGCTGCGCTCAAAAGTAAACCAATTTCGTGGCTTGGTTAAAGCTCGAAGGCTGCCACGCTCTTGCGAGCCGAGCGAGACAGAGAAATGAGCAGCGACGGCAAAAGCGTAGTGCACCCCGCGCGAGGTCCCCCAAGTTATTTCGCGTAGGTAACGCGCCGTGAAATTACGATGATACGCGAATCAATGGACTAGCTCGGTCCTACTCTCACTGCTGCCGCTCGCCCGCGGAACCCGAGCGCCGGGACTCAACGGGGCCTTTGACGAGGCGCGGGATATATCCGCGAATTTCGTCGCATTAGTAATTCAACCCCCGGGGGCTTGCGGGCGATATTATAATTCGGGGGTTTTGGGGATCGCGCTTGTTGACACTTGTCATTTATTACTTTCCTCCGCGCGAATTGCGGCCGCGAGATTCGCGACGAACTCGGAACGTAGGTGACAGACACTTTTTCCAGATTATCGGTGTTTTGTTCAATTGGTAATGGAATTAGTGACGCTGCACGGGGGGAAAAAAATTAAATTCTGGTTTCTACTTTATTAGCCGGAAAAATCGACTAAAATCGTAAATCGGTTGCTTATTTTACAGAAAATATGTTGTCATTCTTTTTAAAAAGATTTTAATTTCAGCGACTTTTGGTTATTTGCTATTTAACTACATTTTTTAAATAAATTCTTCACATTTCATTTTATTACTACAAATTATAAAAAATGTTTTTACTGACGAAAGCGACCCAGTTTTATTTGCCCTTTGAATGTTTTTTTTTTTTACTTTGCACGAAAATAAATTGTAAATTCTGCACGTTGACATTTGTCAATTTGACATATAGTACTTTTCTCCGCGCGAATTGGTTGCGAGGTGCGCGACGAACTGGGCGCATAGGTGGCAGCCTCGCGACCCTTTTTTGGGATTAATGGCGGTTTTTCCTATTGGTATTGGAATTGGTGATGCTGCACGGGGGGAGCAAAACTTAAATACCTGTTAACAATTTATTACCCGGAAAGGGCGATAGAAAATCTGTAGCATTGTACAGAAAATGTTGTCATTAAATTTGCTGTAAAAAAAGATTGTAAATTTAAGGAATTTTTGTTCACTATCTATTTAAGTAAAATTTGATTATAAGTTCTCCACATGTCGTTTTGTTACTACCGATTGAAAAATGCTTTTACTGCCAAAGTTGACCAATTTTTGCCCTTTGAATATGCTTTTTTTTCTTTGCGCGAAAAAAATTGTAAATTCTCCACGTTTCGTTTTATTACTACAGATTTAGAAACATGTTTTTACTGCCAAAGTCATCCCATTTTTTTGCCCTAGGAATTTGGTTTTTCTAACTTTGCACAAAGCTCAATAGAAAAAATGCTGGCACAGGGGACGCCGAGCGGTCGACCTCAGAACTTGGCGACGCAATTTCCGCGTGAAATCGAAAAGTCGAAAATAAAAATCCGGTGGCCGGTAAAATCAGAAATGGCCCTGGGCAAACCGTGAGCGTCGAGGGCCTCTCGACTCTCCGATTTCCCTGGACTCCTCGCGTCGTCGGGAGGATCGCGCGCGCGGGGAACGAGCGGCGTTCTCGAGAGGAGCTCGAGATGGTCACAATGGTCGTTCGCCCCGCCACTTGGCAACACAATGGCGGTCCACTTAGCGACTCGACGTCCGCCGGAAGTCGGACCTTAATGTGTTTGATCGGGGTGGCACGTCGCCCCCTTGACCAAGGTTCGCCGATCATCTGTAATGTAGCCGCTATGTCCTATCGATCTCTCGGGACGGAATTCGATATCCGGTTCTCGAACTCGCCACAATGAGATTCGTTTTTCGTTTTCGTTTCCGTTTTTTTTTTCTTTCTTTTCTTCCCATCGACAGAGGTGAAATGACATCGTCCGCGACGAATGACTAATCGTATGCATGAGAACGGATGTTCATCAGGAAATTACTAAGAGGGCCACTCGATATTTTCCCTTGTTGCAAGGTATATATTTGGTATAATAGCGTATTTCGACCCGATGATTGCGAATGTGATAATGGAAATAGACGCAAATACTTTTAGCCAACAGACAAGCGCAACGAAATATGATTTTTTTTTTAACGAAGTTTTGCCTCGTCCGGAATACCGACAAAAAGGCTTCACAGTCACACTTCCGAAAGGGGTATAAAGAGAGGCTCTTGACGTTTCTTTTATTTGCGTGTACCCGAAAATTTACGTGAAAATGCGGGGGATTCTCGCTGGTTTCAACCTTGGCCTGACCCTTGACCTCTTGGATTTCACCCACGATTTTTGCGTTCTTGACGCAGCTGTAAAAAGAGCTCAAACATGTTTTCCAATTTTTATGCGGGGTGTTTCTTGCTCCTCCTTACATCTCGGACAAAGTGGTTCATCGCTTAGCTCCAGACGTCTGAGATGTTTCCCTGTATGCCAATGTCCGGTGACAATGCCCGTTACAGCTCTAAACTGGCGTCTGTCCAGGTCTATTAATATAGAGTCTAGCTTAATAATAATAATAGTAAAAATAATAACTAGAAGGATCTCGACCCCTGCGCGCTTCGCGCGCCAACCATGTGTCTCTTGACCCCGGCCTGATTGAAAAACTTGCTGCAAACTTGCGGCGGCCAGATATTTTTATAGAGATGTAGAGATATGTAGAGATATAGAGAGATAAAATTATCATAAAGTTATCTTTAAGAAAACGTTTCTTCCTGGAAAAAAGTTATCTTAAAGGCAACCTTTTTCCTGGAAAAAAATTATCATGGAAGAAAAGATAACTTTTCTTCCAAGGTTGCTGCGGCAACGGTTGCCATGGTAACGGTTGCTATGGCAATAGTTGCCATGGTAACGGTTGCTATGGCAATGATTGCCATGGTAACGGTTGTTATGGCAATGGTTGCCATGGTAACGGTTGCTATGGCAATGATTGCCATGGTAACGGTTGATATGGCAATGGTTGCCATGGTAACGGTTGCTATGGCAATGATTGCCATGGTAACGGTTGTTATGGCAATGGTTGCCATGGTAATGGTTGCAATGGCAATGGTTGCCATGGTAACGGTTATAACGGAACCCTAATGCCTAAAGTTGCCCCCACGGAAAAGAAATATACACGAAAATATATCTGACATATAGAACTTTTCGGACGATAATATAATAAAAATACATTTTCAATATATTTTGGATATATCTTAGATATATTTTTCCCTCGCGTATATTTCGTATATATCCTAAAATATATCCGACATATAGAATTTTTCGGCAAAAATATATCTTGTATATCTAGAATACATCTTTTATATATCTTGCATATACTTTATTTCCATATGGGTGGCTACGGATCCGGATCTGTAGCCAACTTCACACCCTCTCGATTGTCCTGCACAGCGGTTGCGGCGGCGGCGCCGAGATATTTTTATAATATAGAGAGATAATAATTCTACAAAGCGTCAAAATAATTTGCACAACGATTATTGCGAATAAAAAAGGTGTGGCTAAAGAAAGCAAACGTAGATTACACATGGGTTAATATATAAAGATGAATTCAAAGAGCTAATACGTGAGAGCGAGGACAGGGAAAAAGGGAAGAAGTCTGTTTTTCAGAGAGGCGGAGAGGAGAATTACGAGAGAATAAATGGACGGCATTACACGGCGAGACTTCGCGCGTAGCCACGAGAGAACTCGCGTCGCGCACATCCGCCGCGGCACTTTGGACCCTGTTCAAAACGTCTCAGCCGCGCGCGACGCAGTAAAAAAAGAAAGAAGAAGGACGAACGTCCTCGCGGGTTTCGCCTCGCGCACGAATATGGCGAGTATTCCATATACGTGCAAGCGAGGCGCGACGCCATTTCTCTTCGCGTCGCGAGACCTTCGCGATGCTATACACGCCGCCCGGTGCCTTCTTATCGCACGCGCGTGGGAATAGCAACGAGCAACGAGCCCTCCTATACACGTCGGATCGCCGCGCGATATTCCCGGCGCCTCTATTTCGCTGCACTTTCCAGTGCAACCGGTGTTCAACATCGGATCGCGTTTCCGAGCAGCGCGCTAAACTTTCCAATCGCAATTTTGCAGCTCGAGGAATGTGCCTCGCGAAATTTACGCCGGGGATCGCGATTTCGAAAATGGGGTTGGAATAGATTTCGTATATTTGTGGCCTTCTTTTTGGAGAAAAAAATGCATGTGTTGGAAAATAAATTTGCTTCTAAAGAAATAAAAAGTAATAATAATAATAATAATAATAAATAATAATAAATAATTTTGCTTATGTGGAAATCAATAATAAATAAAAATAATAATAATAAATGGTAATAAAAATAAATAATAAATAATTTTGCTTTTGTTTAGTATTGAAATGATGTATTTATATTTTAAGTTTCATCGATACGCTATTTTTTATTGTGTCGAAAAAATATATTTTTTTTACATTACAAAAATATTTATTGTTTTTTTTTCGTTACAAATGTTATTTATCATTATTATAGTTGCTACCCGGGAACAAATATAAGTCAAATATTGAATGATTTTCATTCCCGAAAAATTAAACCGCGTATCCGACCAGAAGAGACGACGAGAATTATTCCGGGGGGTGGGGGGTGAAAAAAGAACACCCAGCGCTGCATTCAATGTCTCAACCATATCTCACGGCCGGCAGACACTTTAATGAAAAATCATACCACGAATCCCGCGCGCGTTTCCTCCGTTCCTATTTTTCCATCCCCCGCGCGCGCGCCTCGATATCTCACGCGAATGAGATTTTAGACGGGAATAAATAAGAAAAATTCCGAGGGTGGGAGCGGAGCTCTCGGGTTACATATAATGCGACGCGGTGGCCTCTGGGAGGGAAGATCCTTATATCGCGGTGAAATTGAACGTCCTCCACCTACCCCCACTTCCATATTCCGGTCCTTCCACACGGGGATGAAATTTTCTTTCTCGTGAATTTTCGCTCGGCTGCCAAAGAAACCGCCCTGGTCGAGGGGGGTCGGTGGGGAGGCCAAAGGGGCAAAGCGAGGCAAAGGGGTTGAGACTCTTCGACGGGCGAAACGTAATACGTAACAGCGAAAATAAATGTGAAAGGTGCTTCGTCTTGTTCGACAATCGGATCATAAATCGCGTCCAAAAGATACGAAATACAATAATACAAAACGCAGCGATGTGCGATGTTAAAACCCACTGGAACGAAGTAAGTTGGCGTTTAAATTGTACTGTAAATCTCTCGCGTCATAAGCAGCAGCTGTGAAAAACTTGAGGAATCCGGAACGAGCCGGGTCGAAGAAAAATAAATTTGGCTTATCTCGCGTGCAATAATCTGCGATCCCCACGGAATAAACCGAAGAGACCGACTGACCGAACCTCGTGATGAGCGAAAGGTTAAATTTAAGGTAGTGTGCATTTTTTATTTCGTATTATTAATATTGTAACGAATATTGAGATCAAGGATTACAGAAACACAGGATATAACAATTAACAAACGAATACACTCATTAAAAGAATTAAGGGAACAGATTAATTTTACCTTTTCTTCATTCATATTTGAAGCGCTGTAATTTTGTGAAAAATGGTCGAATCGTAATAAAACAAAATGCGTTTTAAAGCTTGATATTTCTAGTTTGAAATCTTTTCAGTCATTTTTTTAAGCAACACGCTCAGTATGAATCGAAACAAAAGCGGGAAGAGAACACTTTCAAAATTGTTGTCCTTTTCAAAATCGTCCATCGTTCAGTAAATACTCGACGTCACGCGCTCAACGAATTTCTCGAGTGCTCGAAGGGTTCAATGTCGACAATTATAATTCGGCGTTTAATCATTTACATTTTATTTAAGGCACCAGACCACGGGGCGCGCGGTACGAGGGTGTATTTTTCGTTTCTTTTTTAGAGCAAACGATGAATGGGTTTTAAAAAATTGCTACTAATATTCAATACACTACACAATTTTTTTTATTCAAATCTTAAGAATAGTTTGCGGTGTACACCACTTCCAAAAGGACACTCCGATGAAGTTGCTGCTTGGTGATTGACAGCAATTAAGCCATATGGTTCATCTGAAAAATACAAAGAAAAAAATATTTATAAACTAGACATATAGGTTTATAGCATCACGTAGGGGACATCTACAAAAAAATGCCGTACCAGTGAATTTTATTACCCATTTTTACAGACAATTTTTGCCATTTATGAAAAAAATATAAGGGGGCCCTTAATAAAAAAAAATCCCTGCGTGGTGCCATGCAAACTGGATTTTCGAACATTTGGTACATGCGAAGACTTGGTACGTGCAAACCGATGAATAATTATTTTAATATATTGTCAACTAGGTAGAAAAACGTAGTTTTGAGAAAAACGCATTCAAAGTTTTGCTGAAGGATAATTCGACATACAAACTAAATTTTATATCAGCGATGTACGATGTTAAATCCCACACCAAGGAAATCAGTTCGTGTCTAAATTGTACTTAAATCTTTCCTAGTTCGTAAACAGCGTCCACGAAGCTGCGAAAAACTTGAGGAAAACGGCACGAGTTGGATCGAAACAAAAAAAAATTTGCTTATCTCGCTCGCAATAATCCGCGATCCCCACGGAGTAAACCCGAGCGACCGACCCTCGTGATGGGCGTGCGCCGCGGATCAGCGAACATATTTCGTAATCCTCGAAGCGCGATGTATATTAGCCCACCCAAGTTGGTTCCGCGCGCGGCCCCAGCGACGGGGCGGACGTTTTAGGGGTGGTTTTGCGCCGCGAATTATTATTGCGGGCTTCGGGCGCCCCCCGAGCCTCAAAAATTATCTCGCGCGTATCTCGCCGGCGCATCTCTCTTCGCACGGGACTTAGGGCTTTAATGGACTCTCGGGCGTCGCGACGATCCTCGAGATCGACGATCCTCCCTCCCTCGCGTCGATCGGTGACATCCAACCGCCGCCGATTTATCGTCGTGTAATCCGCTCGCTCGACGACTCACGGAACACGAGTCATCCGACTATTTTATTTCACACGGGTAATCCCGATATTGCTGGGTTTTGGGGAAAATATTCGAAGAGCCTGGGAAAACTTGTGAATTAGAACAAAAAATACAGGCGATTCCCCGAATTTTTTTTCGTTGGCTAATTGTCTTTTTTTAATTACATAAACTAACTATTTTTGCAGAATTAAAAATTGACGGTATAAAAACAAAATAAAGTGACATTTTTGACATATGTGCGTGCGAAGTTCGTCTTCTCGTGCCTGCGTAGCGGGCGCGAAATAGTCGATTTTCGCATGTTATTGGAGAATTTATTCGCACACTGCGAGCAGTGCGCGAATAAAATTCGCGCACTGCTCGCAGTGTGCGAATAAATTCGCACACTGCTACGCAGGCACTCGAAGACGAACTCGCACACACGTATGTCAAAAAATAGTATGTGTGACACGTGCGCGTAGGCGATTCACGACTCGTGTGATTGCCGCCCTCGCTTCGCTCGGGCGGCAAACTTCACACTCGTCGTGAATCGCCTACTTCGCGCACTAGTCGCACAATGTACTATTTTATTTTATTTGTGTGTTTTCTTTATTATTATAAAGAAAATGATATAATATAAAGAAATCTTTTCTTTATATCTTTTATTATTATAAAGAAAACATAAGAAAAAAGATTCTTTATAACAATGAAGAAAAGATACAAATTAAATTTTCCATTTTTCTTTCTTTTCTGATAACTAATAATTATTATTATTCTGTTAAATTACCTGTCTTACACTTTTGGTGTAATCTAAATATAACGAAAATATGTGAAGTAAATATTATTCGTCAAATAGAAACCAGAGAAAAACCTGTACGGAAATGCATAAAAATGGGTACATTTTTATGCTATTCTTTAATTCTTTTTTTACATTTTAATTCGCAAACCGAGCGCACGCGGTTCGCAAAATAAAATCCACGGTGTGTAAAAATAGACCGGCAATTTCAATCCAACCGGCGCGCGTGTTGGAGTGTACTACACTAATACACGCTGAGGGTAATTCTATTAGGTAGAGCGTGGAGCAGGCGCCGTGGCAGAGCGTCGTAAAGGGTTGAGAGAAGCGTAGAACGGCGGCGCGGAGAGGAAGCGAGAGGTCGAAACGGCGTCGCGACGCCGTGGGAAGGGGCTGTACAGCCCCCTGGAGCACCCTCACGCTAACTGGCTGCGACTCTGCCCGACCCCTTTACGATTTCTACTTAATTTATGTATCATCCGAGAGTTAAGTAATTTCCACCGTCGAGCTTAAACCTCGTCCTACGCTCCCGGCAGCTCGCGATCCTCCTCCTCGTCGCCTCCTCCGCCACGTTTCCTCCATGTATAATACATATCTACGCCACCGCAGAGACGAACTCTTCTTCATTCGCGTCGTTTAAACTTTACCCGTTATGTGACATCGACTCGGTCTTCACTCTTAAACGAGTTTCGCCTCCTGAAAAAAACGACTCGAAAAGTCATTGAAAAACTGTGTCGACTTTTCGGTGCTCAAAATTTAAGCACTCGCTAACCTTGTTTAATAAAAAAATACCGTCGTGTTACCTTAAAAACCTACAGATATTAATTTTAGACATATTAATTTTTTTTAAACAGCACCAAACAAGACTTGAGTCTTGAAACTGTGTCAACTTTTAACTCAAAATTAGGGCAAACTTGATCTTATGAAATAAAAATACTGTCACGTATTTTATTTAAAAAAAAAACAAACATTAATTTCAGACATTTAATTTTAAAAGACATTACTAAAAAAGTCATTACAAAAATATGCTAACATTTCGTCGCTCAAAACTCGAATACACCTGACCTTATGTCACTGTCACAGTGTTTTTATTCAATAATTTTTTTTAATAATGAAAACATAGCTTAAAAAAATTTCTTATAAATATTAATTTTAGACACATAAAAAAATGAAAACAATCATTCGAAAATTTGCAGTCAAATGCGATATATTAAAAAAAAAGCCCAGGGTTTAATAAATAACTACTTAACTCCCAATAACGTAATTTCAAGTTCATTAAGGCGATACAATCTTAATTACGTATAAGCGTTGAATGTGCATCGTGGATGTATTAACAAAGTATTTTATTAAGTTTGCCGGGCGCAGATAGCGCGGTAGTCGGAGTTGGGACGTGGAAGCGAGACGCGGGGTATTATTTCTTCCGTCGTCCCTCTTGATCCTCGGGCGCGAGCGGCGCCTCCGGCTGGCCGGCAACTAATTAAAAGGCGGTACGAACTTTCCCGGGGAGAGTCGGAGAAAACGAGTTTAAATCTGTTTCAGGCCGGGCTTTCCAGCGCGGCACCGGCGACCGTAGCCGAGCGAGCAGTGTCTTAGTGACTCCCTTGTGGATCGTTTCCAGCGTGCCCTCGAGCTCGTGAGTCGCACACCCCTCGGTACCCCCGGAGCGCCAACCGGCAGCGGCACTTTATTACGAGTCTAATCTGTCTCCTGCGCGGCTGCCGGGGCATTCGCATCTTTAACCCGATCCTCTCGCGCCGCGGACTCCCCGCACCGATGTAATCTCTAATAGCGTTTCTCGTCAATGTTTCCGTCGTTTCGTCGAATTTTTAAATCGCTAATAGAGTTGCCGACATATTTTTTCTTTACAAAAAGGTATTTTTCGTGAAAATATTTTCCAGAAGAAATTGCATGTATTTTATATAGATATTTTGTTTTATGACAATGAGCAAAGTGTATTTTTATTGCTTCTCACCGAAAAATGCAATGCCAATCATCAGTTTTAAGTGTCGACAAAAAAAGATGCCTATTTCGTACTGTAACGGCCGCATTGCACCGAACATCGCGCAGCCACCGAGCGCGCCCCCATGGAAAAAAAGTATATTTAAAGTATATTCAAAAGTATATTTTTGAGTATAATAAATATACTTTTTACGAAAAATTAGTTATGTCGAATACATTTTTGAATATACTTGAAGTATATTGCGAAGTATATTACGAAGTATGTGCAAAATATATATTCCATCTATTTCAAATATATATTTAATGTATGAATAGTAGATGTACCATACACGATGTTTACTCACGAACATAGCAAAATATAAGGCTAAATTGCACGCAATGTGCATCTGTAAAATTTTTCATACATACGACGATGTAGTATATACATATACTTTGCTGTATGTGTGAAGTATACTCATAATGTATATATTATATATTTTACATGGACGGCACATATACCCCTGAAATATACTTTTCTACGAAAAACTAGTTATTGCACATATACTTGATATATACTTCCCATGTATTTAAAATACATAATAAATATAAAAGATATATTTCAAGTATACTTAGAATATACTTTTTCAATACATTGAAAAGTATATTTTTAATTATACTTTTTTTCCATGGGGGCACGGCGGCCGCCCTTATCAGCTCGTAGCAACGCGCCAAGACCAAGGAAGTACACGGAGAGAAGGATCTGATACTTTTTACCATAATTGTAGTACAAAGTATTGTAAATTTCCGGTAGAGGGAAGATATAACGCCATCTATCGAGAAGAACTAGAACGATGAGAATTTATACCACGAAACATGGTAAAAAATATTACATATATGTTAGAAATTCTCATAGTTCTCGTACCGTTCGTCAGGTGGCGGCTATGGCTTTTCAATACCAGGCGCATTGGTAATTTTTACTATCGCGACCGGTAAATTTTATCAGATCCTTCTCTCCGTGTACACCAATCGATGGGGCCAGTCAAAATAACCACACTAATGAAGCTACTCTTGTCATATCGAATGCAGGACGGTGATAATGTAAAAGAGCATTTATCGAAGTTCTTTGATACAGTGGATAAATTGAAGGACAAGGATATCGATGTGAACAAACCGTTGTTATTAACTATGCTGTTGTATAGTCTGTCATCAAGCTTTGAAAACTTTCACCGTGGAGACTAAGGGACCCAGAGCGTAGGAGGAAATCACCAGTTCTTCCTCGACCGCCCACTCATTCACATCGTCTAACATAATTACCCTCTTTCCAATAAAGTCGTTATTTTCTTTAAATCTTTCAATCATTTACTCGGCATACTCAACACCCAACCCATTACAATACACAGAAAATATTTCTTGTAAATATTGTGTTATTTTAATTTTTTTGTATATAAAAGATGCAAATTAACCCAATTGTATATTAATTAATCAATTGGATTTATATAAACAATAAAAACCTATTTATAAAAAAATGAAAGAAATGTTTCATATAATTTAAAAATAAAAATGTTTGTATATTTCGAAATCCTTCTGAGATACATTGAAAACAGATCACTCAAAAATTAAAAAAAAATGTATCTATTTTATCACCTGACGTATTAGCTAAGCAGAACTCGCGGCACCTGCCCGATGATCCAATAAGTGTGGTGTTCGAACTGCCCGATCGTATAATATTCCAATGAAAAGTAGGACAGTTAGGAGCCACTAGACGCGAGGAAACATCTGAGGGCGAGTGAGAACGAATGGGGCGCTAAAAAGGACGGGAGTTCCTTGAAGATCGTGAACCGAGGCAGAAGTGGGACATATGGTGGACGAGCCCGCAGCGCGAGAGCGAGGCGAACGAGCTCGCGGAGGGTTCGGGCTCGCTAGCTCGACCTCATAATTGCGCGTCTTACATCAATACGCAACGAATTATCGCGGTAATATATTACCCAAAATTATAGGTGATGGGCGAGACCGGGGGACATTACGATCGCCACTTTGACCAGATGGGTCGTCCTCCTCTCTTTTCTATTCCCCACCTTGGAGCATCGAGCTGCCATGCTCGCTCGGTTGATTTTATACACATACAGCTATTCGTGTATATAGATATAGATATTCGGTGGCTCGGCGCGATCGGCGAGGGCGAGAGAAATAAAAGGAAGGAAAGAGACGAACCCAGCGGAACCCATAAATATCCAGCCGCAGTCAGGTAGACGTTTCGAACTCCGGCACCACTAATACCATCCATCGCCTCTTCTATTACTTCCACAACTGCGTGTGGAACACGACGCGTGCTGCCTCCGATTTTTTTTTTTTTTTTTTCGAACTCCCGCTGACCAATTGACTTTTTCGATGACGCTCGGCCTCCGTCTAATAGATAATACAATTTTATTCAGTCGTCGAATACATAAATAACTCAAAGAGAAAAATCTACACGGTTTTATAAAATTTACATTTTTTTAGAATTAATAATTGCGTCAAAGACTGAGAATTATTATGTTCCCTATAATTAAATATTGTATTTTCTATTAACTGTGAAATACGTAACCAGAAATAATTAGCTATTCGTTGGAAACATCGATATTCATTATTTTAATTATATCCTCAATCATTACCATTATATCGACCTCGAATTCAATAAATGTTTGTCGATAAAATGCATAATTAAATGTCTAAATGTCGAAAATCGACAGTCCTGTAACGTACTGTAAATTCGCGCGCGAATATTCACAGATCTCGACAGCCAAAGATTTTTCTTTTATTTTTTTCGAAATAGCGTTTCGACAATTATTATGAAGACGAAGTTCGCTCGTTGAGACGGGAGGAGCACTAAAATTATTCGCAAGAAATTTCGCGCATTCCGACGAAAGCTGATTAAAGCTAACTTCGATATCCATTATTTTAATTATATCCTCAATCATTACCAGTTTATCGACCTCGAATTCAATAAACGTTTCTCGTTAAAACGCATAATTAAATGTCCAAATGTCGAAAATCAACAGTCCTGTAATATTCTGTAAATTCACGCGCGAATATTCGCAGGTCTCGACAGCCAAAGATTTTTCTTTTATTTTTTTTCGAAATAGCGTTTCGACAATTATTATGAAGACGAAGTTCGCTCGTTGAGACGGGAGGAGCACTAAAATTATTCGCAAGAAATTTCGTGCATTCCGACGAAAGCTGGTTAAAGCTAACTTCGATATCCATTATTTTAATTATATCCTCAATCATTACCAGTTTATAGACCTCGAATTCAATAAACGTTTCTCGTTAAAACGCATAATTAAATGTCCAAATGTCGAAAATCAACAGTCCTGTAATATTCTGTAAATTCACGCGCGAATATTCGCAGGTCTCGACAGCCAGAGATTTTTCTTTTATTTTTCTTTTCGAAATAGCGTTTCGACAATTATCATGAAGACGAAGTTGGCTCGTCGAGACGAGAGGAGCACTAAAATTATTCGCAAGAAATTTCGCGCATTCCGACGAAAGCTGATTAAAGCTAACTTCGATATCCATTATTTTAATTATATCCTCAATCATTACCAGTTTATCGACCTCGAATTCAATAAACGTTTCTCGTTAAAACGCATAATTAAATGTCCAAATGTCGAAAATCAACAGTCCTGTAATATTCTGTAAATTCACGCGCGAATATTCGCAGGTCTCGACAGCCAGAGATTTTTCTTTTATTTTTTTTTTTCGAAATAGCGTTTCGACAATTATCATGAAGACGAAGTTGGCTCGTCGAGACGAGAGGAGCACTAAAATTATTCGCAAGAAATTTCGCGCATTCCGACGAAAGCTGATTAAAGCTAACTTCGATATCCATTATTTTAATTATATCCTCAATCATTACCAGTTTATCGACCTCGAATTCAATAAACGTTTCTCGTTAAAACGCATAATTAAATGTCCAAATGTCGAAAATCAACAGTCCTGTAATATTCTGCAAATTCACGCGCGAATATTCGCAGGTCTCGACAGCCAAAGATTTTTCTTTTATTTTTATTCGAAATAGCGTTTCGACAATTATCATGAAGACGAAGTTGGCTCGTCGACACGGGAGGAACACTAAAATTATTCGCAAGAAATTTCGCGCATTCCGACGAAAGCTGATTAAAGCAAACTTCGATATCCATTATTTCAATTATATCCTCAATCATGACCAGTTTATCGACCTCGAATTCAATAAACGTTTCTCGTTAAAACGCATAATTAAATGTCCAAATGTCGAAAATCAACAGTCCTGTAATATTCTGCAAATTCACGCGCGAATATTCGCAGGTCTCGACAGCCAAAGATTTTTCTTTTATTTTTATTCGAAATAGCGTTTCGACAATTATCATGAAGACGAAGTTGGCTCGTCGACACGGGAGGAGCACTAAAATTATTCGCAAGAAATTCCGCTCGGTCGGACGTAAGCTGCGTTAAAGCTGTGTGTGGAAATGCGCGAAGCTTTCGGTGCCGTCGCATCTACATATATATTGGCCCTCGTGCACACGAACGCGGCCCGAGCGTTCGTAGTTTGGCTCTCGCTCCGGGCTCCGGGGCATCCGGCGCGCGCTCGCTCGCTAACTTCGTTAATGTATAATCCCGGGGTGGCTCCCCGGGGCTCCGTTTCCCGGTGTGATATAAAATCAGTAAGCTTTAGTAAATTTCGTTTAAACAATCCAGTAAACAATTTTCCGGGCCTGTGCGCGGCAAAGTAACGGCACCCCAGGTGCCACGGCCGCACATAGTTGTAGAGCGCCGTGTTTTACCTCCTCTATCGCTTCGGCTCGCCTCTCGCTCGCACCCCCGCGGCATTTCCCGCGTTTACTCCTGGCAAGAATAACCAACCCCGGCCGCGCCCCGCGGCCGCAATCTCAGCGGCTGGATAATATAATAGAAGACCGAGTGGTCTCGGCTTCGGCTGATGCGAGCAATTGAACTCACCTTTCGAAACAGTAAAATGCATGAGTAGTGGATATCGAGAAATTTCGGAGTCGGAGAGAAATTAAAATAGAAGAGAACTGAGAATTATTCGATTGGGATGAAAAATTGATACCGTATTTTTCACTTAATCAAATTGATATCGTGTTTTTAGTAAAATTATGAGCAACGTGGAACAATTTTTGTGTAAATAAAAAATTGTAGTGAATGTTCAAAAAGTGTTAATTTAGAGAGAAACTGGAATAGTCAAAAGTTGTATCCTTCGATGGTGACAGATAATGAATACTATACAGAATGAGAGTTTTAAGGTCGCCACCGCATTTTTTTGGTCTTGCTTGTTGATTCGGGTTGATTTCGGGGGTGAACTTTTTAATGATTTTTCACGAACGTTGCGACAGACGTTCCAATTCTTTTTCTTATGAGTATAGGTTTTAAATTTAAAAAATGATATTCTAGAAAACTGTCGGAACTATTTTCTGTCTACTGATATGTAAACCTTATTGAATGCTGAACATAAAGCTATGGCCGATATTTCGTTTTTTTTTTAAGTTGATAGTAGGTTAAGAGTATGTTGGGACGTAGTAAAGAGTAAAACAAAAGTCAAGTATAAATTGAGAAAAAGTTGAGGATATATTGACACTAAGTTGACGTTGTACTTTGGAAGTTGAGAGAATGATGAGGGTAAATTGAGAGAAAGTTGCACTTAATTTGCTATCTCAACTTACTCTCAACTGTGTCTCAATGTATCCTCACCTTGGTCTCAATATATCCTCAACTTGATCTCAATATATCCTTAACATTTGCTCAACATTATGTCAGTTCATTTTTTATTTACCCTTTACTTCCTCCCAACTTACTCTAAAACGAAGAATAAGCTGCAACGAAGTATCGACCATAGCTTTGCGCCCAACATTCAACAAGGTTTATTAGTAATCAGTAGGCAGAACATTATTTCGACAATCTTCCAGAATATAATTGCTTCTGCCTTAAAACCTATAATCATAAGAAAAGAATTACTACGGCCATCGTAAAGTTTGCGAACCACCATTAAAACATCACCGCGAAATCAACTCGAACGAACGCACAAGACCAAAAAAGGAGATGGCCACCTTAAAATTGTAACCCTGTATTTTCTTCACGTTAAGTTAATTTCGTAAACGTGGAATGTTTTCTCGAGTAAACAAAAAATAAAAAATAAAAAAATAAAAAAGCAAGAAAATTGCGATTTCATCGAAAACATTCGATTCCACGTAAAAATCGTTGCTCTCAACCCAATAATGTCAATAATTCCTAAAATCGTTGTCTCTCCACAACTCCACACGTCCGATAAAACCAACTTCGGGAAATTTCGATACTTCATTCCCCGTTCGAACATTCAATTTAAAAATAATTCCTCCACCCAGTCACAACAATGAAGTCATTTCTCGTGTCGCAGCCGAGGAAAAAACCGACGTCATCGGGCGCTCGGGGAAAGATCGTTTTATCTTAATTCGACGCCGCTGCGCGGAGGCCAAAGTTTAACGGCGATTAAAGTGGCCCCTGGTGCCGTTCGCGGCCGAGGCCCGAAAAAAACATTTTAATTACCCGGCCGCGTCTCCCGTGCGCCGCTCGCGCGATAACGAGATTTTATTACGAATTCGCATTACCGAGTCCCGATACGCGGAGGTCTCCGCGTCATCGATCACTATTTGAATGTTTGCGCGGCGCGCGAGCTGCGAGCCGAGGCGCGGATCATTCGCAAATGACGATTTGCGAGGCGGCGGCCGCGTTCCATAAATCCCGAGCGCGAAAAGGTGTCAAACGCGCCCGGGGGGCAGCAAACAGCCGAGGATCCTCGAATTAAAAGTGACGGGACGCGTTGCGGCTTATTTCTCGCCTCCGCCCCGACAATACGCGGCCCGCGTTTTTCTATCACTATATATATCGTCCTGGCTCGCGCGCGCGCGAACCACCAACGCATGTGCCTCGATAATCGTGAGTTACGTCGATCGGGCATTCGTTATTCATTCGCGGATTATTTATGGGACAAAATGCATCAACCATCGGTGCGCCCGACGCGCCCCGCGGACCCCGCGATATGGGAAGTGCGCGAAACTCTCCTCGATACATTCGAATCACGGCCAGCGTTGCGTTTATTTACACCCCGCAGATTTTTGCGGCAGCTGCGCGGACGACACCAGCTGGAAATTCCTGGGGGTGAAGTTTGCATTTGGGAAAAATGATATTTATTTGTTTTCGGGAGAATCAACTGTTTTTTTTTTTTTGTAATCAGTAAATGACTTGAGTGAGAAATTGCGATAAATGTCAATTGGTGTGCATTTTTTTTCGTCGTTATTATTATTGCTATTTTATTTTATTTTATGAAAAAAGGGTAAATCATTTTTTGAATTTTTTTCGCCAAGTACAAAATTTAGTCGCGTTTGGTTTCGCGACTTAGGGGCAACTGAGACCCCCGCCGTCCTCTTTCACGTGTGCCACACGCTTTTCTGGCGCTTCTGCGGTGCAAAAGCAGCTGCAAAAGGCTGAGAGCCCAGCCACTTGGCTGGTTCCGAGGCGAACCCGGGGAGGGCGTATTACGAGCCACCTCCCGCGACTAACGAGCTAACTTTCGTCGGCGAAACGAGGCAGTTTGAAATTTTCGGTGCTCTCACGGGCCGCGGCTTCCGCTGCTTCGTGGGATATAGCGCTAAATATTCGAAACGTTCGGCGCGAGGCCTCTCTAATTTAACGCCGGGCGAACGAGGCCAGACATATTGGCGAAGTGAGCTCACCGCGTTTTCGCCTCTCGGTGGTTGATTTTCCGAACACGTGAAAACTGAGCGGAAATCATTACGATCCACTGTGCAATATCATAAGTAAACGAAAATACAAATTTTTTTTCGTTGGATAGAGCATTTTTTTACTTCAGCATATTTTTTTGAGGCTGAGAAATTTTTCTGTCAGGACAACAGATATTTTTGCTAGGGTGACGAATTTTTTTGCCAGTGCAACAAATATATTTGCTAGTCTGAGAAATTTGATTGTCATGACAACAAATATATTTGCTAGGTTGAGAAATTCTTTTGTCAGGACAACAAATGTTTTTGCTACGCTGAGAAATTTTGTTGTGAGGACAACAAATATTTTTGCTAGGCTAAGGAATTCTTTTGCCACGATAACAAATATTTTTGTTAGGCAAATAAATTTTGGTTGTCAATACAACAAATATGTTTGCTAGGTTGAGAAATTCTTTTGTCAGGACAACAAATGTTTTTGCTACGCTGAGAAATTTTGTTGTGAGGACAACAAATATTTTTGCTAGGCTAAGGAATTCTTTTGCCACGATAAAAAATATTTTTGTTAGGCAAATAAAGTTTGGTTGTCAATACAACAAATGTTTTTACCACACTACCATTAAACCCAAAGCATCACTTTATCAATCATATATTCGCTAACCCAACCCACAGTAATTTCCCTCCGATTTACGACCGCGAATTTCCAAAACTCCCAACTGAACATCCCAAATCCACAGCGACAACGACCATATCGAGCACAAGCGTGAAACGAGCCATACGCAATAACCGATCGTCCACTTCTGTCCGCCGAAACCGCAACAACGACAGCAGGTCCCGGGGTCTCGACCCCCCGACAATCGAACGCGAGTGAACAAAGAGAAATTTTCAAATTTTACGCTCGATTATGCCCCGCTCAATACGCGACATTTGGCGCATTAAAATCATAATGCGCCGCGCGTTTATCTGTCCTTATTCCATCTTCCAGTCTCTCGAATTCGTCACGACGGTCGAATCTGCGAGTCAACACTCGTCCTACGTTTATGCGTCACCCCTTTTCGCCGCGATTTTCATGCCTGTCCACGAGGAGAGGAGGCGACGCGTTTTTCGGGGTTTATCTACGGACGAATCTTCGGTGGTCCTGAGGGTTGACGGAAGCGGCGACTGCGACAGGAGCGCCGAATACCGGACAGATGGTCGTCCGGCCTCGCGGGCCAGCGACAGGTTGGTCCACGACACCGGCAGCTACTAGCATTTCGTGGTTCATTTGCGGTACCCAGGGGTCCCATCTATTATTGGGAAGAGAGCTGGAGAATTCGGGGGTTGCGAGAACTCGAGGGTCCCCCTCCTCCCCCTTCCCCATTCCTGCCTCCCCATCGCGCGACGGCCGAGGGGAAGAGGGTGAAACACAACGTCATACACTACACTGCGGGCTACGCGCGCGGCACCCGCGGAGCCTCGTAACATACACTTTGGAGTTGTTTACACGGGCTCCCGCGGTCTCTCGATTTAATTCAGTGATTATTTTTTAACGACCGCCATTTCTCAGCTATGCAAAGAGATCGCTGGCGACTGTGTTGCATTTATTTTGGGCGGTGCGTATATATCCCGGGGTGGGAGTTTTGGGGAGGGGGGTTGGTGATTCGAGTGTCTCGAGAGGAATCTCGGTGATGGTTTGCAGGAACGAAGAGCTGGAGGCGTCGGGTCTATTTGTTTTGTAGTTGATTGGAGATGATTTTTTTTTTTTGTGGTTTGTATAAAGTTGAATAGAAAGAAATTTGTTTTCTTTTGTGAATTTAGTAATGAAAAGAAATTATTTTCATGTAATTGTTTATGTGGAGTGAAAAAATAGGTTTTTTTCGCATTTTTGAGAAAATAATTTGATATTCAATACAGCTTTTGGAGTTTTTGGGTGCAAATTTGCTTGCAATAGCTTTGACTATAATTAACGCGAAAAAATATGAAGGGTCAGGATTTGTTTTTTTTTTTTCGGTCACGTAATATACACTTTGGAGTTGTTTACACGGGCTCCCGCGGTCGCTCGATTTAATTCAGTGATTATTTTTTAACGACCGCCATTTCTCAGCTATGCAAAGAGATCGCTGGCAACTGTGTTGCATTTATTTTGGGCGGCGCGTATATATCCCGGGGTGGGAGTTTTGGGGAGGGGGGTTGGCGATTCGAGTGTCTCGAGAGGAATCTCGGTGATGGTTTGCAGGAATGAAGAGCTGGAGGCGTCGGGTCTATTTGTTTTGTAGTTGATTGGGAATGCTTCTTTTTGTGTTTTGATAAAGTTGAATAGAAAGAAATTTGTTTTCTTTTGTGTATTTAGCAATGAAAAGAAATTATTTTCTTGTAATCGTTAATGTAAAGTGAAAAAATCGTTTTTTTTTCTCATTATTGAGAAAATAATTCGAAATTCAATAGAAGCGAAGAAATAAATTTTTTTTTTTTTGTTGAAAATTTAACAGTAAAAATTATTTATTTTCTTGTAATCATTTACGTAAAGTGCGAACGTAGTTTTTCTTTTGCAATAATGTTTGGAAACCCAATGTACCAGTTTTCGGACTTTTAGGCATAAATATAAGTAGTAGTAGTAGTTAGTATATTTATTGACAATACAAAACAGGTTACAGCTCTACATTTATAATTGAGTCGTAGGTATTTGTTGCCAATTGCCAATAGGCCATTGACCGTGGTCCTTCAGCCCTCATAAATATGATTTTTTTTATTTTGTTTTTTTTTTATCGTTTGTCGGGTCTACGATCAGATAAATAATCGATAATGAATATATTTTACAAAATCACTTGAGAAAATTATTTTGAAGTGACAACTTGAGAACGATGATATAGATCAAAAGTCGATATCTCGAAGAAAAAATATTAAAAAACAAATTCCCCTAGTTTTTCCAAATTATTTCTCACCATCCAGAAGGCTAAAAAAAAGCGGCAACACCATTCCCGTCGAAGGACTCCGCGCGGAAGCGAAAATAAAGGAAACGTCCGCCGTCGGATCGTGGTAATTAAGGAGTACAAATGAAGACGTTTGCATCGCTGATGACCCGCGAGGGGAATTGGCATTTTTACAAGTAACCATAGCGCCTAAACGAGTTTTTTCGCCGGCCGAGGCGAACGAGGCCGAAGTGGAAAGGGCGAACGTCGATCCGTGTCCGAAAATGGAAGGGACGAACCGCGGCGGGGAGGAAGCGCGATTACAGGGCAGTAATTAAATATAAGTAAATTAGGCCTATCAGCTGTCTCGCGATCGGACGTCCCGCGGTGAAGTCTCGGCTGATCCGGCGACGCTGATGATGATGACGTCGGTTGGTCGCTGCGATCGTCGTCTTTCAGTCGCTGAAATCTGTATGCAGTTGTTGTTGTTTTTTTTTTCTTTATCTTTTATTTTCTTTCCATCTGACAGCGTAGTACGCGGGTCCTCCGCATCATCGCACCTTCTTTTTGTGCCCAAGTTCGTCAGCTGCGCGCACATTGGATTCTCGGTGCCCCTTATGAGTCCCTTTAGCGCTCGCCGACGCCTCCGGCCGTTTCATTAATCTCGCGAGACACACTCGGGCTTTCTTTATCACTCTCACCGGTTGGTTTGTCTCGTCGAGACGGCATTTATTCTTCGGCCTCGTTAAGGCCATCCGAGGGCTCGCGTGAATTATCGTAGGAATGACGATTACCAGAACGGGGTAGAATTTCTCGTGCACGACGGTCGCGTGATATAATCATCACTCGTTGTCACTTGACTACTGCCAGATCTGCTTTATTAATGTCAGCTGCGTACGCAATTAAAAATATATATATTTGTGCAATTTGTATACGGTGATGACGTTTTTTTATATAGAATATATTTAGAAAATATATTTTTATGTAAAATAGATTTAGAAAATATATTTTTATATAAAATATATTTAAAAAATAAAAAATAATAAAGTTTTTTGAATTTTTCAGAAACTATTGTGTTTAGGAAAAAACGTTAAAACTTAGGAAAGAAGCACGATGGAAACTGTTCGTTGATTAGCAACGAGTTGCAGGCAACGCAACAGCCAATCAGAGACCGAATAACTCGACAACAATACTTATATCGAAAACCCGAGATATTTTACTCACTGATTTTTTTAAGAGGGAACGCGTTATAATTTTGCATTTGTTTAGAATTTTGCAACAATTATTGTGAAAAAATATTACTCGTTTTTAGATACTTTTACGCAAAAACATATTTAAAAAAATCAAACCCACGAAATAAAATTCCACCTATAAAAAGAAGACCCACTCAGTCTCTGCCATTTCCCCGACACCCCAAAAGTCGTAAATAGCAACGCTCTCGAGTTCCCGTAATCCCCGGGAAACGTAATCGCCCACTGAAACATTTACCGACCCGACAAGATCTCACGTCCTTTGTTCGCATTGATTGTGCCGATGGCCCCCGGGGAGCTGACTGGGTCTCCGGGTGTATTAATTGCCATTTCTTTCGTCTATTTTCTCCGTTTCCCTCGCGTCCCGCAGCCCGCGTAATTAACGCGCGATCATCGGGCGCGGAGCTTAACGCGAGTTGGCGACCGATCAAAATCAACCCCGACGCGTCCTTCCTATCTGGTCCATCGATCTTTCCGTCTTGGTGGGCTGCGCGCTCCTCGTCCCTCTGCACCCCGCGCGAATCTTCGATTCTCCGGGGAGCGCATGACGGTCGCTGTGTGGCTGGTGGGACCAGCACGAAAATCGTGTAGGCCATACATAACCAGACGAAACGCCACCTACGATTTATGTAATAAATATACAGCGTAATTGCGGGGAATATGGACCAGTGCGCAATGACCCACGTGGGGAATCCTTCAAATCCACAACATCGTCACACTTTTATACGTCAATGACGTAATTTAGGTAATAAAGCATATACATTATAAATTTAATATCCACAAGTTTCCCTGCTTTCCAATTACAAATTTCATTTATTTCGCTATTAAAAGAGGCGAAAATCCGCATTTAAAAGAATTATAAGGTAAAGTGCCCTGTTTGTGACTCTGCCTCAGTTTGTGACCCCGATAACTATTTTTGACTGTCATAAATGTAATTTCCGTCGAATTTCAACCTGTTTATCGCCAAATTAAAGAGTTTTTAAATACTTTTTTTTTCTGCGGAGGGTAAATTGATGTCCAGCAATTTTTAGGTTATCCACATCAGTCCAATTTAATTCTGGTCTATATTACCAAACTTCGAAAAAATTGCATGTCTATAAAGGACAGCGCGACGGTCGTGAAAAAGTCTTAAAAAATATTTCGATGCCAGGAATTTACATATTTTTCTTATTTATTTATGTTTGTTAAAATTATGCAATCGAATACGGAGTAAAAATAATATTTATTTAGGAGCAATTGACACATGTCCGTAAGGCAGCTTGAACGCGAGTAAGTAATCATTTTTTACAAACAAGAGTTGTCACGGGGATTTAAACAAAAACATCAAAGGGAATCCTGAAACCAGCATCGAGTGTATCAATTTGCATTCCAACCATTTTTCCTGCCACAGGCCACGACTTTCAAGTGGTCCGTATTCCCCGGATTTACACAGCCTGTGTAGCATCGCAGAGTGCGAGGCTGCTGACGTGTCTGGCTATTCGAGGAGTGACGAACTCGTGTAACGACGCCGGCGGGGCGCGCAGCCTCGATACGACCCGCAACCCCTACACTCGGCGATGGACCAGCGACGGCAACAGCAGCGATACAGAGCGCGATGGCCTTTTGGGGCACGGAAACACGACGCTTAACGATCGAGCGATACGTTCATGATGTACGCACTCCATTCACGAGACGCGCTTGACGACGCCGACGACACACGTGTTGTTTGCGCCCTGACGCAACCCGCACCCCAACGCAGATGGAACACCTAAGGGTTGTTATTATTCAATATGATCGATCGATTGTTATTGCCGCTGCGATTATTACGATTATTGTTATCGCAATTATCGTCATGTGCGGCGGAGTTTTTTTTTTTTCTTCGTACATTTATTGTAAAGTGGTGATTGTATTAGGGTTACTTCTTTTGGCGGAGTAAAAAATGTGATATGTGACCCTGAAAAAATGTGACATGTGACCCTGGATATAAATAAATTTCTCAGATAAAATATTTGGGCCGGAGGGTTTAAGGAAATCGAAATACTTTTTTAGACACTGCGTCTCTTAAATTTGATTTGCGGAAAAATCGGTAAATTATTTGTCACAGTTGGGCAAAGTGCTGAGTAAAAGTAGGAGTGAATTCATTTTCACAAAATAATGTGTTGAAATTAATTTTAACAAAACGATCAGAATTAGTTTTTACAAAATAACGTGTTGAAATTAATTTTTACAAAATTATCAGAATTACTTTTTACAAAATAATGTGTTGAAATTAATTTTTATAAAAAGGTCAGTAGAAATGAATTTTTACAAAATAATCAGAAAAATTCAGTTTTTATAAAATGATGATTAGAAATTCAATTTTAGAAATAAAAGCTGTAGAAATTTATGTTTACAAAATTATCGATACAAATTATTTCTTACAAAATGTTCGAAAGATAGTAATTCTTACAAATTGATCAATAGAACTACACTTATAAACTACAAGGAAACAGAACTTAAAAAAGCAAAGACTGCTGAAACAAGCGCCATACGCCGATTAACGCGAATCAGACACCCAACAAATCCACACCTACAGTCCTCCCAACACCCTTCTTTACAACACGACAGGCATCACACCCATAATAATAAGAACCCGGGGACTCAACAAACGATTTGCAATCGCTCAATTAGAAAACGTAGAACAAATATGTGTTCAACCGAGACAAATTATGATCAGGAAATACAAATATACCACACACACAGAACATATCAGTACCGCGAATTTGTGGCGTCTAATAAATAAAAGACAATAATATTAATACCAACTATTATTGTTATTGTTGTTATTAATATTAAGAAAAAAACATACATCCTCGCACACAGAAACAGGTCCGCGTTTATAGAACACAAACGAAACATAATAAAGTATAAAAAACAAAATAAATAAATAAATAAAATTTAAAAAAGACCCCAGGCTGAAAGACCACGATGGATGACCAATTGGCAATGTACAATATATGCAATTAGAAATGATAATTCATATGGTACAGAAAAAACGTATTACGTACATATTGTCATTAAATCGCGGTTACTACTACTGATCAACAGAATTTAATTTTGACAAAATGATCGGCACAAATTGATAATAACGTTAATAACGTTATTCTATTTTATGACATTCTTACAGCGCGTTCTCCGGAGACTCGCGGATATCTCGTTCTCCTCGCCCGCTATATACTGTTCGAAAATCCAATTGGGTGCGAAATTGCGACCGGGAGGAGAAGAAGCAGCAGCAGCAGCAGGAGCGGCAGCAGCACCAGCAGCAGCTTTTGTCCGACACCCCGGTCGAGCATATTGGCCGGGAGCTCATCTGCAAATTCTGCCGCGCCGCCTGGTGTATGACGCGCCCGAGGTCGCCGAGAAGTCCCTCGGCTGCGGTTCCGAAATTACTTCAGGAATCCCGGAGTTCCCGATCGCAGGAATCATCCACGGTCGCGCTCGTCCTTTCGCGAATTACCATTTTTATCGCGTACGCGCGACGACGACGGCGACGACGACGGCGGCGGCGGCGGCAGCGACGAAGCAGGAATCAAATCGTCCGCGGGCCATCGAGGGATTGTCGTTATTTTCCGAAGGCCACCGGGGAATTAGCGCGCGTCGCTGGGCTTCGCGAGAAAAAAATATATATTTAGAAATAAGTTCAGGAGAGAAAAGTTTCTTTCTTGGAATATGCCGCGAATTTTCCTACATCAGCGATTCGAAAATCTACCATACGTGTCATAAAACAAAAACAGTGTATGAAAATTTCGATGGAAAAAATTCGCCTCGTGAGTATGAAAATAATTAATTATTTCGTCACTGAAAAATGATGAAGTATCATCAAATAATTCGGTAATATATGAACTATAAAAAAAACGGAATAAAAATATTGCTGGGATTGAAGTTTTTACTTTTTCAGAATTATGACTCTGTGGCTTAAGTTTTATTCCTGCTGTTGATTATTATAATAAATATATGAAAATTTAAAAAAGCGACGGAATAAAAAAACTACTGGGATTAATTTTTTTTTAGTTCTGCTTCAGTGGCTTAAGGTTTATTCCTGCCGTTGATTATCAGGGGATTGTGGAGGACTGCGTCTTTTTTTTTCGTTTTTATTTTTTCTTTTAGCTTGACGTTCAATTTTCGACTTTATTCGAAGCTGCGGTTAATTAAAGCGAGTCCGCGCGCAACACACACGTAGGATATGTTTACAATGCGCGAAGCACTTTCGCTGGGCGTTATAAATACTCGCGGGATCGCAACTATCGCGTGAGAGGCGAGTTTCGCCGAACAAAGCCCGCGTTGCATGCGCCGAACTCGTTACTGGTTTTGTCCCCGTAAATTAATTATCCTGGCTGAAGTGTATTTGCTTTATTTTCATTCCCGCTACTTGGATTTCAGACACCTTTTCCACTTTCGATTAAGCTCGGAAATGCAGAGATTCGTTAAAAAAAATCCCTGTTGCCGATCGAGTCGTATTTCAAATGTTGCAAAGAAAATTGTCTTGGCCATTTTATAATTATTATTCTACCTCCTTTTTGTGATAAAAAATAGATGACCTATTTAAATCAATGTTAGATTTAAACAACGTAGTTAAATCAATGTTAGATTTAAATAACGTATTTAAATCAATGTTAGATTTAAATAACGTATTTAAATCAATGTTAGATTTAAATAACGTATTTAAATCAATGTTAGATTTAAATAACGCATTTAAATCAATGTTAGATTTCAACAATGTATTTAAATCAATGTTAGATTTAAATAACGTATTTAAATCAATGTTAGATTTAAATAACGTATTTAAATCAATGTTAGATTTAAATAACGTATCTAAATCATTGTTAGATTTAAATAACGTATTTAAATCAATGTTAGATTTAAATAACGTATTTAAATTAATGTTAGATTTAAATAACGTATTTAAATCAATGTTAGATTTAAATAACGTATTTAAATCAATGTTAGATTTAAATAACGCATTGAAATCAATGTCATATTTAAATAATGAATGTAAATCAACGTCATATTTAATGTATTTAAATCAATCAATAGCCACTGAAAAGTCAACATGGCCCCTGCAACTGGGATTTCGTTTCAGGAATCTCCATCTCAATCTTAACCTTAACTCCAATTCTGCAGCTTTATTTACAGTCGGCTCATCGAAATCGTAATTTTCATTCCAAAAGTTAAAAAAAAATCAAAACGCGTTACATTTTATACAACAAAATAAAACAATGGCAAAAACGTAAAGAATATTCTGACAATAAAATTGCTCCAAAACCCAACATTCCTCCGCTACCCAATAAACCACCAGAAATCAACGACCCAAGAACCAACTGGAGCCCAAAAACCCAGCAAAAAAAAGTTTCTCCAAAATCCGTCTAAATTCTCCTGACGCTCCGGATCCGATAATAACGCGAAATTAGGCGCTAATGCGAATCGACGTTCCCGCGGCTCTCGGCAACTTCTGTGTCTTAAAAGGGCGATAATAAAAACGAAACGATTGACGACGAAACGACGTAGCTCGCGCGGCGCGCGCGTCTCGCGAGTCAGTCGTCCGTGGAAAGAGGGTCAGGGGTGAAACCCGCGGCGTCTGCGAAGGAGGCGGGGGCACCGGGTGTTCGCCCGGACCGGCTTCTTCCGCCGTCGGTGCGGCGGCCACGCCCACCGCACCCCCCACCACGACCCCCCGCCAATCAGCGAGCTCTTCCCCCACCACCTGGCGACTCGTCGCGCGATCGGTCGTTCGATTTCTCGCTGAGCCGCCGAGAGGAAGACGACGCGCGCGGCGCGCTGCTCGAGAGCCGTAGCCATGGCAACCCTTTCCCGGATTCCGCGGGGCGCGCAGCGCTTCGCTTATATATATATATATATATTTTATCTATATATGTATAGACAAAGAACGGGCGTTATACCCGAGGAACCCGGGATTGTTCCAAAACAATTATCCCGTTGCGGCGCTCGCAATTCCATTTCGGACGCGCGTTATACCATCCTATACGTCTCACTCTGCGCGAGCGGAGCGCGCGAGGAGTGAGAAAAGCATCGGATGCTCTCCCGACGACTCCACAGCTTCCGGGGGGGGGGGGGGGGGGGGGGAGCTGGGCAAATGGTTTTCGCGAATAAAAATCCTCGACGACACCCGCAGAACCCGGGAACCCTGCGGACCCCCCCTTACCCCTTCGCCCGCCCCCCTCTCCCTCCCCATCCCTCCCACTGGACTGTGGCCCGCGCGAAATTATTTTTAAATCACCCGGCCACTTGCGCGCGGCTTCTTCGAAACTCGAATTGGCTCTTACGGCTCATTGGTGCGGTTGAGGCGGGGCTGTAATTTGCTGAGCTCGTGAAAATAAAGGTGGCCGCGGGAAAATTGTGGATTTTTGAGGGGTGAATATTGTTGACGGAATGTCGTTTTGGGGGAGGTTGAAATGCAACTTTGGATTTGAGGAAATTTTTTTTTTATTTGTTTGGAGCTTTGAGATATTTTTTTGTGTTTTTTTCGTAAATTGAAGTAGTAGTATTTAGATGAAAATTTATTGACAATGTACAGTATATTGTACAGTATATTGTTGTTTACATATATTTTGATGTTAAATCGATGGTAGTTCTTCAGCCCAGACATCCTTTGGTATTAGGTTTTTTTGCACGTTATTGTCGGTGTTTAATATTTCTAGGAGTTGGTATGTTGTGTATCTGGGGAATTTATGTTTGCGAGTGACAATTTGCTGCGGTCGAATGTACAGAGGCTGGATGTTTTCGAGCTGGTTCGAATCAAATTTTCTGGTCAGTTGTTTTGAGAGAGAAAGAGACAGAAAGCGTTTTTTAATTTCGTATCCTAAGGCCACGGCCTCCTAAGGATACTGTGCAACAATTAATACATACTTGAAATAAATGAAATAAAGCGAAAATAAACTGGCGATAATAAAAAATAGAAATAAAAAATAATAAAACTAAAAATAAAACAAACAATATAGATCGAGGTATTATTGGAGTGATACCCGTTGTCTCGTAGAGAAGGCTATTGCTGGAGTTATACATGGAGTTAGCAGGATTACAGATGCGCGTTAGGCATCGAATTACACACTTTTAGACGGTCTTTATTTTTTGGCGCTTTTTTGCAGTTAAGAAAGATGGGATGGCCGTATTCGATTAGGGGTCTGCATATGCTTTTGTATATTCTGTTCAAGTGTTTTGTATATTCTACTGATTATAACGAGAATTAAGGCAGTCATCCCGTGTGACGGCCGGTTTTTAAAAGATTTTATGGGCTCTTTTTTTATGAACAATAAAAATGTAGAAGTTTGAATTTTTTACTATATATTTATTGACATTTCAACAGTAAGTCAGAATATTTTCAGACAAAAATCTTCATCACAATGTGTGTTGCGCCACTCCAAAGGCATCCATGTCGAAAAAAAAGTTTGTCGAAGATCTGCATGATTCCGACTGATTGGCTTACCTGAAATAAAGAAACCAAACTGGATTTCAATCTCTGAAGCTGTGGCTATCGAATGAACTAGAATCATTCGAAAATATTGAAAATTGAATAATTGACATGTTTTTGAAAATTAATTTTCAAATTTCATGATTTTTTTCGATCATTTTGGTACGAAAAAAAAAGGCTCGGAATTTTTGCATTATTTTAGTTTAATCGATGACTATACATGTGCCGAATCTACCATATAAATTTTAAAGCAATCGGTCAAACGGTTTTTAAGATATCGTGGAGACCCGTTAGAAAAACGTAATTTCAAGAAAAACGTGTTTAAAAGTTCAAATGCAATTTAAATTATGAAATCTTTATTCACCATTAATCTGCTATGCCTGGTTCATAGAAAATCACTTTACCAGCATATTCTACACATTTTTAGGAATTAATTTACGAATTTTTTTTTAGGAATTAATCATTTTTAGGAATCAATTACTGAATCGGGTAAACTTTACTTTACGGCCAAACTCGGAGAAATCTCCAGTGACGACGACTCAATTAGGACATCAAGAAAACCTCAAATTGTATTTTAAATCACCATAGTTATTCACTACACTTGTCAGAATTTAATGCAGCTATATACAAAAACAGTGGCGTAAGCGACTATTTTAATCAACGCTTGTCACTCGCGTTCGCCATCGACTTCACTGACCGCGCGACAAAAAGGCAAAATCGCCGTCATCAGCGACAAATTTCGTCCAAGTATTAACGCGCGTTACGCGGCAGTCGCGCGACTATCACCGTTGGCCATTATGACACGGCCCGGAGATTGAATTAACCGCAGGCTCGTTTATCAATCGCGAGACGCGCGTCGGGGGATTAAATCATGATTTATGAATAATGATAATTTTCACGCATCGGTTTCTAGGATTTAATCAACGCCCAATGAGTTACGCCGGTTAGCGCGGAAATATCGCGTGCGTCCCGGTTTCTTGCGTTTCTTATTAATATATCGTCGATCCATGCAAACCGAGCCCGAAGCTCGACTCGACGCCAGTCGCGCGATTCGCCGGCCGAGAGAGACGTCGAACGTGCATTACGCGGCATTACGTTAGTTATATTATACATATATATCCTCAAATCGAATTTAACTCTCCGGTTCCGCGCTTCGATTCGGGTAAACGCGTTTCACGCTCGGCTAAGCGACGGCTCCATTCGCGAAAATCGACAAGATATACGGCGCCCCGGGAGTCGCGCGTGCTGCGCGCTTGCCAGAATATAAAGCGAGAGACACGCCGCGCGGTACAGACAGCGGGAAAAACTTGGCTCGCCGCTATACGCGAGTTGCGTTTCGTTGCGGAATTTTTTTTCTTTTTTTTTTCTCGTCATCAAACGGGTGAGAAACCCAGTTTCGGATTGAGGGGATATAACACTAACACACGGAGAAAAATAATCAGGGAGGGGTGATGACAGATCTTTTGCTGTATCGACGATTTTTTTTGTCGCTGCAAAATGTTTAGCCTGCTCAGCAAATATTTAGCTGCCGTAGCAAAACATTTGTCGTCACTCCGTTAATATATTTTTCTGTGAACAGAGTTGTAAATCCTCATTAGTGTAAGAATAGTATATTCTGATATGAGTGCGATGAAACTTTTTCGAGATGAGTGTGAGTTTGCGGCACGAGTCAATAGCGAGTATTGCAATCACACGAGGTGAGAAAAAGTTGCTCGTACGAGTTTCGTATGCAAGTTTATGTCACTAGTGCGAGAAGTGTGACTTCTCGCACGCGAAGTGACGCGGAGCATGTGAGAAGTAAGCACTTCTCGCACCGAGTGACACAAATAAATGTTACAATACAGTTCGTTTTGTAGGTCTGATTTAATAATAACAACCTATGGCGATTGTAAAATAATGTGTGGACTTTTGAATGGCTGCGTAGATACCTCGTTTTCAATAAAAAGTTGAGAGCAATTGCAAAAAAATTGTCGTTACTTTCGTAATGCATTAATAACCGCATTTCTGCATTTTTTCAGAAAGATTACCATGAAATTTCATTGAGAATGGATTTTCTTTGTAGCCAGTAAAAAAGGTATACATAATATTAGAAAAATCATGTTATGTGTACAAAAGGTATGCATAATATAATCCCTATCATTACTATGTTTCTATTAATAATTAATAAAGATGGACCCTGTGGTACCATTAACTTTATTTCTAAAAGACTTAGATAGATAGATACAGAAGAGTTTATTTCATGCCCTGGGGCAAAAGCCCTCTAAAAGCACCGTGCAGAATAAAAAGTACAAACCAGCATACAATTCCTTAAAGTAAAAAACAGAGTAAATAAAAAGAAGAAAAAAGAAAAAGAAAAATACAGAAAAACCATGCAGTACAGCAATCCGACCCACGCATTCCTTGCACAAGCCATCATGAGTACGCTATAAATTTAAAAAATTACAATATAATAATAAAACTGAAAATAAAAATAGATATAAAAATAGAAAAAACTAATTGATTTGGAGATTTACATCTGTGCCTAACCCCCAATACAGACAGTAGTAACAGTCCGACATTTGCGTCGTAATAAGAGTAGCATCAACCTTTTCGTAAAAGAAAAAAACATTTTCACATTATCCAACGCATCTTAATTAAAAAAAAACCTAAAAATGGAATAAGATATAGTGAAGGGTATACAAGGCAAACTGTACATAATTATCAGAATAGAGGGATCACAACGGATGAGCAATTGAAGGCACTGCGAAAAAAAAATAATCAAATTAATTCGCATCGGGACGCTAATTTAAAAACAATTTTTTTTCTTCGTCGGGCCGATTAAAATAATTCGCCGAACGAGCGAATTATTTTGGAGCAAGCGCGAGGCTTCTCACCGGGACTGTAGAGCGAATATTCGAATATATTCACAGTCGTCGCGGTCGTCGTCGCGCCGGATACACCCGAGAGATATCGTTTTCGTCTCACGTATCCGCGATTCGATGCGGTTCAACGCGATATAAATATCGAACGCGCGCGCGCGATACTTTTCTGCGCAAAATTTTCGACGATCCGCGTTTGTGTGGGTACCTTTTTATCGCGGTCTCGCGTGAGCGGAAAGTTTACTGGAGCAGTGATGAACGCACAATAAAATGACGCTGAGTCAATTAATGCGCTGTGATTTGCAAAAAAAGAAATTACGTCGCGAAATTAATTTAGTAATTTTTTTACTGCTAAATCCGTATGATTTGAATGAAAAATCGTTCGGTGTTAAGGAATTTATTACTCAGCTGACAAAGTAACGAGAATTTGGCAAATTTACTAATATTTTTCGTTTTGTTTGTCGCATCATTAAAATTAATGATGCATTGTATTTTTTGTATGTACTTAGGTTTCATTAATTAAAAACGAACGATTGCTTGGTAAAACTAATAAAACTTTTTTTGTGGTTTTTAGTGACCAACAAATAATTGCAAAATGTACAAATATTTTGAACCCGAGGAAAAATCCTATTTAAATCGGGGAAAAACCTGCGCGAAAACGTTTAAGAATTGTTTTGTTTTTTATCAATCCCATTGTATAAGAATTGCAAGGCAAAGTAACTCGCTGAAAATATAGCTTTCTCTGTATGAAAAAGCAATAGGAAAATCCCGAGTCGATAAGAAACGCCCGTCGCTTTTATCCCGCGCCGCGTGACAGTCGCCGTGCATTCGGGTCGCACGACAATGGTCGTGTGTTTTCGCGTCGCCCGTTTCTCGCCCATGGAAACGGACGGACGCAATAATTCTCGTTTAACCGCTTCGCTCGCCGTAGGAAATAACGGCGGAATAACGATGAAATAACGACGGAGCTTCCGCGAAGCTGTGACTCGCTTTCTCGTCTCTCTTTTCCATCCGCTTGCTGTGCCAGTGGCAGAGGGAGGAAGGGAGGGGGGCGATAAATATCCCCTATTTTCTCGAAGCTTTTCGTGATAGTCAGAATAGAGAAGTGCCCTAAATCCTGCGAGTCCGTAAGAACAACATTAAAAAAAGAAAAAAAGAAAAGAATTACAGAGCTTTATCATCGCATTTTATCCGAAACAATAAATGCAAATATTAAAACGAGAAGAAACGTTTACAAAAATTAATCAAATTTTAATTACCAATTACAAAAATTAATCAAAAATGAAATTTAATCAACTCCATAGTGAATTTTTATATTCCTATTGGTAAAAATGATATTACCACTAATAAAAAAAATGATGTCCCCAATAACAAAAAATATTCTTTAATAATGAAAAAAATTATGTTTCAGACAATAAAAATGTATGTTTCCAATAATTAAAGAAAGAAAAAGTGTTTTCGTCGTAGCTTTTGAGAGAAAATCTCCACGCAAAAAAGGTGCAAAAAAATACGAGTCAATAATTGGACGAGGTGAAAACGGGATAGAAAAAAATGATAAGCTTTTCTCACCCTCGGTGGAGGGACGAGAAAAACAGACGAGAAGGCATCGTGCGGAGAAGATCGCCAGAAGCCACTACGTTACCACGGGGCAAAAAAAAATGGTGCAGACACCCAGACTCACGTGACCCGCGGTTTATCTGCGTCCGAGGGGTTGAAACTTTCCTCCTCTCGGTCGTCCCGAGCCCGCTTGGCGCGCGCTTCTTTATTCAAACTTGTAATAACGTTTGGCAGATGTTTCTGATAATATATAGCGTGCGTTTCAACTCGCGGGCCGCGCCGAGCCGGCCGAGCGAGGCGCGAGCAAAGCGCGGCCCAAGTGAGCTAAGCAAAGTACAACCGGGCGAAAACGGGAGACGTATCCGAGCCGGCGCTTTGTTCCCCGAACTTTTATCGAGTCAATTTAAGTTGCGGCGCTGTGGAAATATCGCGCGGTCTCTCATCCTCCCCCAACCTACATTTCTGTCCCTCTCACCCACTGCCTTTTTTTTTCTTTTCGTTCTTTCTTGCATCTCTTTTTCACCGACGTTTCATACCTTTTCATATTTCTCCGCGCAGTTTCGCCCCGTCTGCCCTTCACTGTCTCTCCAATTCTCCGGCTCATTTTCCACTCACACGGAGAAAATAATTTTTGCATCAACTTTTTTGCGGAGTTAACTATTTCTTTCTTTTTTACGTAGCCAATGAAATTGAGCAAAAATTACATAAAAACTTAATTTTTGTATTTTTATAGGCTGCCGAAAACTAATGTCTAAATATTACATAAAAAAACTTTTTTTATCAACGTGGAGTGAATTTCTTGAAAAGATTTTTTTGGATTTGTCGATTAAGACCCATAAATATTGAGCGAATTGTCCACTAAGAAGAAATAAAAACAACCGAGAAGGTAACACGAAAAACTATATTAAAATTAAATTTTTGTATTTTTATCGGGCACCAAAAACTAATCTCTAAATATTAAATAAAAAACTTATTTTCATCAACGTCAAGTGAATTTTTTGATAAGAAATTTTTTTCGGATTTGTTGAATAACAATCATAAACATTGAGCAAATTGTTAGTAAGAAAAAATAAATAAATCCGAGAAGGTGACAAGAAAAATTACATTAAAATTTAATTTTTCTATATTTATAGGCTACCAAAAACTAATTTCTAAACATTAAATACAGAACTTATTTTTATCAACCCGGAGTGAATTTTTTTTAAAGCAGATTTTTTTTTATTTGTCGTATATAACAATCATAAACATTGAGCGAATTGTCCAGTACGCAAAAATAAATAAAACCAAGAAGGTGACAAGAAAAAATACATAAAAAATTAATTTTTGTATTTTCATAGGCTATCAAAAACTAATCTCGAAATATGAAAATAAAAAGCTTATTTTTATCAACGTGGAATGAATTTTTTGAAAATACCATTGAAATATCATTTTTCGATTTGTCGAATAATAATCATAAACATTGAGCGAATTGTCCAGTAAGAAATAAATAAAACCGAGAAGGTGACAAGAAAAATTCGCCGATGGCGATAAAGTCGGAAGTGGCGTTCGAAAGATCCCGGCAAATATTTGTCGGTCGAGCGCGGGTAACGCCGATTTCTTCGGGCCCGGCCCCCTCAATACGTTTCCACACCGACCACACTCGACGGTTCATTGCTCGCCCCGGCTATGCACACACCGATCCCGTATCGCGTATCCCCGCACCCACGTCGAACGAATCGCGCGCGCGCGAATAAAACGGCGCCGGACTCTCGAAACGATGGGGCCATCTCGTCTCTCGCGCGCGGCGATCTTCCCTCGATCCTCCGGGCGAGCGAATAAAAAGGTGCGAATGCGCGAGGCGAAGGAGACGGTAAAGACGCGCGGAGAACGATCGCCTCTCGAGCTCGCCTCAATCCTTCCGACGCTTCTTACCTCGCTTCTTGTCGCCTCTTGGACAACGAGATCCGAACCCCCCCAACTCCTCACCCTCTTTGCGTTTTAACCGCCAGGTCGCGAAGATCTATTTGATCTCCACGATTTTTCTCCTGGAGTGAACCAATCGGAATCGCCGAAAAAACAGCCTCATAAAATTCATTCGAATTTTTCTCTTCAAGATTTTTAAATATTTTATTTATTTATTGGATTGCATTTTTTTTTAATGCTTAGAGGATTTTTTTCATTTTTATTATTATAACAAATATTTTTTACAATAATATATACAAAATGTATAACAAAAATATACAATATGTATATTTTTAAATAATGTAATGTAGGGGAAGGTGGGGCGAAATGGGACAGCGTTCTTTTCATTTTCGATTATTTTGCGGGGCAAAATGGATATACGACACATTTCAACGCAACTAATCAGAATATAACATTTTTTTTAACAATCTTGAGCGTTTCAAGCAACCTGGTTTTCAAAAAATCACTTAAAAAAACATACGATTGTTACTTTATACAATCTTTTTTTTTTATATAACCTTTATTGTAAAAGTACCGTTTTTAGGCACCTTTGGTCCAGTTGTGGCCACCGAGTTCAAAGGGACAGAATTATTTGTACTGTGAAAACGAAATAAAATTGTATCGATAATCTTGTTAACTTGTATGGATATATATCCACCGCCAGACGGCCAATCTACGGGATTTTTCGCGCAAGCACTCGGACAGCCAGCCTTTAATACATATAGAATGATCAACAACAGAGGTTTACTCAGGGAGTTCGGAACACAATACCAGACAATCAATGGTGTTTCCTTCTGCTCGTTAATTCACAAAAAAAAGAACGGTCAAACCGTGGCTCCCATATTTTTTCTTATTTTCATTAGCCCGACTGATAAAAATTGTGACATTATTGTAATATGACACGAATTTGTATTTTTTTTTCTATAACTTTCTCATTGTTTTCCTGACAGTTTTTATTGTTATGTTGAGATTGTCACATCAGCAATCCCAGAAACACTCAAAACGTCGAGAAAAGTGGTTAAAAAATGTCCTTATGAGCCAAAATTGATGCATAATCTTCCCCATAGTGGTGGCTTTTTGAAAAATGGATAATAAGGAGAAAGCAATGTGCAAAGTTCTACTTTGCAACGTTTTTAAAAAAAATGCGTTGAGATGCGAGTAGGCGTATTTTATTCACGGAGCTCGAGGAGTCTCTGACATTCACCGCTAGATGGCCAAAGACGCAATCTAACCTACGGATTTTCTCGCAAGCGGTCAGACCACCAGCCTTTCGAATATATATAATCAACAGCAACAGATATTTACTCAAGGAGTTCGCAAGTTGTACCGGCGTTGTCATCCAGTCGGTGTTCCCTTCCGTTCGTACATTCACCTCAAAAATGAACGAACAAACCGTGACTCCCTTATTTTTTCTTATTTTCATTACCCCGACCAAGAAAAAGATGATTTTAATTTTAATATGTCACGAAATGGTGTTTTTTTTTTCTTATAGTTTCCTCGCTGCTTCCACATTTTTTGTTGTTATTCAGATTTTCGTGTCAGCATTTCCAGAATCACCCAAAACTTCGAGAAAAGTGGTCCAGAAAAATGTAAAAAGAATGTTGAGAGGGGATATTTTATACACGAAGAGCTCGAGGAATCTCTTAAATTCACCGCCAGATGGCCAATCTACGGGATTTTTCTCGCAAGCTTTCGGACAGCCAGCTTTTCATATGTAAGTGAAAATACAGAAAAGCGACAATTTGAAATCAGCTACAGTGAAAATGGCCACAACTGGTACAGTGGCCACAACCGGTGCTTCTACCCTACTGATGATATTGAGTATTACCCAATTAAAAAAAAACTCGTATTGCCAATTTTGGAACCCGCATTTTTTTTTCCAGCACTCAGAATTGTTGATTGGAACCGAATTTTTGGGCGAAAAGCCATAAAAATATACTTTGATCATCGTCATAAAACCATTTTTCGCTTACACGTCCCATTCTCTACCAAAGCTGATTTGGAAAATAAAAAAATGAACTGAAAATTTGAAACACCTTTAAAAAATTCGTGCAATTTTTATTCCCCGTTTCTCGTTTGTTCAACCACGATTTACAGGATCCGGGAAACGAGTCATTAGCCGTCGTCGATACACGTGCATCACCCGATAACGTAATTCGTGTCTCGCTCCCCGGTCGCCGTTTCGCCGCATAATAATTAGCGAGTGCCATGCGACTGCCATTTCCATTTCAGCTTCGCGAAAACCGGCGCGACCGTCTGCCCCGGCGCGCGAGAGTGGATAATTAATGACCGCAAATTATACAACGACCTTAAGGAACGGGATTCAATTTCAGACAATGAAGCACACGCGGTCGTCTTGTGTACAGTGTATCGCAATGTTAATACTTTGTGTAATTACGATGATTAATTACTCTGAGTGGCGGTCGTTAGTTTAATGGCGAGAGTTGAGTCGGACTATCTCTCAGTCTCGTGTGTGAGCTCTTCGTTTGTGAAATCTCTGTGTGTATGTAAATATATATGTATACATATATAACTATACATATACGCTGTTCATATGCTTTACGTACGCCGAACGGTGTAACGTAATATATGTCCGTACGCTAATATCACACGTGATGACTTTCCGTGTGTGCGGAATATAATAACTGCGGAGAAATAATAATGCAGACGGATCTATTATCGACAGCGAGTTCACGACGAAATTCACTGAAACATTCGAACCCTTCCCGCGTTTCCCCGGGTCGTAAACGCGACCGAAACGAGCGACGAAAGTATGATTGAATCGCGGCGCCGGATTGGGTCTGAAATAATGGCACAGTTGTCTAAAATAGCTCGGGCTTTTGCGGACCTGAGATAATCTCGGCCACGAGGCCTCAGTCGCCCGGAAAACCAGTCGCGCCATCTGCGCCGCTACCTGGAAATACGTATCAGCTGTGTTGACTCACTTGGTATGCAGTTTGCGACACAATTCTGTCGATATGGTAGATTTCTTGAGCTTTTTTAGCATCGGCTGATCGGCTGCGTTATGATGTTATTGAGGAACATATTTCTAGTGTCTGCAAGTGATATGTCATAAGGATATTTGTAAAAATGTTATCGTTGTAGTTAAACAATTATCTTCTTGTTGTTTGCAGAGTTTTTGCACTGACTTACCGACTGCAGGTTGGCGGGGAACCTGAATTACCGACCGTCTTCAACATTTTGCTGGGCGTACAGAGATCTGCAACGATGACACTGTTATGGTTGACAAGCAAGGTCCCGAAAACGCAAAAAACCCGAAAACTGTTTTACCACATGAGATTCAGTTGTTTGGTGTTGGGCCACAAGAGGGCAGTGATAGAAAAAGGCCGAGACGAGTGGTGCTCAACGAAATATAACATTTGTTTGTAATGTTATTTAATGGAAAACAAAAATGCATAATTTGGCATTGGTGTTTATGTACATCTCTGCTCTCCACTTTCTCTCTCTCCTAGTCTATAACCGCTGAATCAAGACATGAAGTAACATGTTTATGCCTAGAATAAATAAGATATTTTTTATTGTTAAGCCCTTCAGTGGCGGGAAAAATTTGGTTGTGTGTCGAATACCACAAAAATGTGCGCACTATTACATCAATGCCGCTGCAGATCTTTTTTGCCGAAAAAAGTTAACTTCAAGACATCTTTTTTGGGCAAAAAAAAGATGTCTTTAAGACGTCTTTTTTGGGGGAAAAAAAGATGTCTTTAAGACGTCTTTTTTGGGGGAAAAAAAGATGTCTTTAAGACGTCTTTTTTGGGGGAAAAAAGATGTCTTTAAGACGTCTTTTTTGGGGGAAAAAAAGATGTCTTTAAGACGTCTTTTTTGGGTAAAAAAAAGATGTCTTTTTTGGGGAAAAAAAAAGATGTCTTTAAGACGTCTTTTTTGGGGAAAAAAAGATGTCTTTAAGACGTCATTGATGTAATAGTGCGCAGATTTTGGTGGTATTGGACACACAACCAAATTTTTCCCGCCGCTGAAGGGCTTAACAATAAAAAATATCTTTTTCTCCCGACTCCGCTAAAATAACCCCATTTCGTGTCCGCAACGCGGGCGGAAAATCCCTCATTTTTGACGCGTGACTTACGCATGCGCAGTCCGCTTTCATTACCTCCCTAGGGAGGTAATCAGCTCATTCCTGCCCGCGCGGGAGTAATGGAAACCGAACTACCCATGCGTGTCGTCACTTGTCAAAAATGAGGTTATTTTCCGTCCGCGTTGCACACACGAAATGTGGTTATTTTTTAGCGAAATCGGGAGAAAAGTATAATACGTTACATGGGAGGAGTGCAACTTTTCACCTCGTGTGAATTTCTGCCCTCGCTTCGCTCGGGCATCAAACTTCACACTCGGTGAAAAGTTGCACTTTCCTCCCTTGTAACGTAATGTACTAATTTATTCTAGGCATAAACATGCTACTTCACGTCTTGTTTCAACGATTACTGACTGGGAAAGAGAGAAAGTGGGGAGCAGAGATATACATAAACACCAATGCCAAATTATGCATTTTTGTTTTCCATTAAATAACATTACAAACAAATATTTTATTTCTTTGAGCACCACTCGTTTCGGCCTCTCTCTAACACTGCCCTCTTGTGGCGCAACACCAAACAACTAAATCTCATGGGGTAAAACAGCTTTCCGGTTTTTGCGTTTTCGGGACATTGCTAGTCAACCACTGTTATAAAATATTCAATGAAAGTTAGATTAATTGTTATTGGAGACTAAAACAAAATTTGTTTAATCAATTACATCCACCTTTTTGTCAACACGATGCCCGTAATTTTATGGGTAGCGCAGCAGTTTTCTGTAACGAAGAATGATAACACATACCCTTCGCCGATAAAAAAATGCTGTCCCGTGTTTCCCTTCGTTCTTATCCCGATTGGTGCGAAATTCCTTCGAGAACCGGTTGAGCCCGATACCGCGGAATTCACTTTTCGTTTTGCTTTCTTTTTCCGTTTGTGTTTAGAGCACAGCGAGCAATCGTCCCACATTGTCGGACGGAATATCGGAGTGAATGAAAAATTTTCCCCGCGCGAAACGATTACGAGGCGGAGGGTCTCTCGGGTCCCGTGTCGTCATCGTTTCCATGTCATCGTTACCGGGTTAATCGAGGCATCGAAGTCTCCGGCGGTGGTGCGCGTGCGATAAATATCCGCGCGCGTCCAGGCGAACGGTGAATGGAAATCTATTCCTCGCATTCCTCGAATACCGACGGTGCACGCGCTCCGGCCGCAATCCGGCCACTCGCGCTCCCGGTGAATAATACACGAGCGTACCGCGCGCACCGGGACGGCCGAGCGATTGGGCGTCGAACGTAATTAGAAATATACGACGTGTGGTAACTGCGTGTTTACCACGAAGGGAATTCACCATTAAGGAGAAATCGCGATTGCCTATCGACCTACAGCATTGAAATAGATTTTCCTCGACGCTCGCTATGTTTATTTACTTTTATGTCTACATTTATTTTTATGGGTCCATTGTGAGTTTGTTCCGAAACAAATTGATGGCCTCAATCGATCCCCACAAATTGGTCCGCAACAATTAATCCCCATAACAAAATTATCCACAACAATTGACCCCCATAACAAAACTATCCACAAGAATTACCCCCCATATAAAAATTATCCACAAGAATTACCCCCCATATAAAAATTATCCCAAACAAATGGATCCCACACCACATTGTTCCCGGTCGAAAAAGATCCCGGACTAATCGATTTCTGACAACTTATCTCTGCAAAGACGTCTAACATACAGATAAACGACTCAACAAACTGAAAAACGGTACCAGATCACTGAAATGCTAGAAGGAAGTAACATAGCTTAGTTCCAATTACAGCTTAACGATTTTTAACAAATTTTCTCACCAGATTTTAATTATTATCTAAAAAAAAACGAAAAACAAATGAAACAAGGAACAAAAAATTCTTTATTATTTATAAATAACAAAGATTTTTTGTCCTCCTCGTTACATAATAATAAAGACTCATAGTGGGTGCATGTGACTTTATCCCGAACAAATGGATCACCGTCAATTGAACACCGCAAATTGGCCCCCAGCAATTAACCCCCATGACAAAATTATCCACAACAATTACTCCCATATGAAAATTACTCCCAGCAAACAAATCCCGAACCACATTGTACCCGGCTGAAAATGATCCTGGAAGAATCGAACCCTGACATCTCTGCAAACATGTATAATACACCCTGCTGAAAAGATCCGATAAGAACCAATAAAACGGACAAAAATCCGATTGAAACCTGTTTGAATCGATTATTTATGAATCGGAGTTTTGTCCATTTGATCGGCTTATATTAATATCAATGGGAATTACTAATCAGGGTAGGTACAGACAGACGTCTCAAAAAACTGACAAACAAGGTACCAGATCGTTGAAATGCTACAAGGAACTAACAGTTTATTCAAGTAAGTAAGTAATTCAGTAAACAAGCAACTACGTTGTAATTGGAATTTCAATTACAACATACCAATTTTTAACAAATTTCCTAATCAGTTTTTAATTTTTGTTAATTTATTTTTCGATTGTAAAATCGAAAAATAAATTATAACATTTCTACGTTGTTTTATATTATAAAAAACAAAGAATTTATTTTTCTTCCACGTTACACAACAATAAAAACTCATAATACCCGAGCCGCACCCACGAAAACGGGGCCGATATTTCCATAACCCGTCGAAGGGCTCAAAGGCTCCGTGCGAGCAAATGCAATAATAATACCTATGCGTATCGCCGAGTGAAAGCGTCGCGCGCTGCTGTACGATTCTCGATCCCGAAAGTTCCCGGATTGGCCCGAGGGTCCCGACCTCGAAGTGCGGGACCCATCACAGTGGTACAATAAACCGGGGGGCAGGAGGGCGATACACAGACACCTGACGCGAGCCGGGGGCCTCCTGTGTGTTTGGCGGATCAGCCGAGAAGTCTACGGTCGTGTTTTGGGGACAGTGGCCCCACGATTAGGTGGTGACCCCCTTCGTAAAAGTCACATGTCTCCCACTTGCCCCCTATGACTATGAGGCTTTGCCACAGCAGCTTCTTATTATTTCTCGGTCGAGCATGTGGGATAAGTGGCGCAGCCCTTGGACCTTCAATTTTTTATTTACATATTAGGGCTGTTAAATCTCGTCCCTACATTAATTTTAATTATTATTGTTTCTTTGAAACTCATTATTTTTTTTATTTGTGTACAAGCCAAATTCCTTTTTGAGATCCGCCCCATGCAACATTTAATGGCAACATGTAACGACATTTAGCAATAAATTCAACGCTCTTAGAAAGTTTAATTTAATTTATTGATTATCGCTCACTCGCACGCAACCAATTTCTGCGCAACCGAGATCGTTGGTAATTGATCAGGAACAAATTAATCGTTGTAAAAAATTAACTCAAACGACGTAAACTTTATGACTCGAACACTTCGTAAGTTATTTTTATTTTTTGCAAAATGGAAAATAGATTAAATTATAAATATAATTTTCGGTGCTCATTTTATTTATTTCCCGGATGTCTAATAAAAATACAGAAAAAATAATTACAGAATATGAAAATACACTTTAATGAAAATATAAAATAATAAAAATAACATTTTGCAATACAAATAAGAATAAGAAAATTATATTCATACCGAAAATATTTTATAAAATAGTTTTTTTTTCATACAAATATTAAAGAATGAAGATTTCGAAGCAACTGAATAGATTGAATCTTATTTTGAAAAATGATTGATCGCCGGTCAACGACTGCACCTCCCTGTTTTCGGGATCGGCTCAATACATTCGAAGAATACTCAAACGCACAGTCGGTTGGTTAAGGCTGGTCGGGTGGTGCTCAATTTGTTTGCTAGATGCCTAATCAAAATATAGAAAAAATAATTAAAGAATATACCAAATAAACATTTTGGTGAAATTATAAAAAACATAAAAATAATATTCTTCACTGCAAATAAAAAAAATGTAATAATTTTTCAAATAAAAAAACAACATTATATTCATATTGAAAACATTTTATAAAATAAAAGAAATATTTTTCATACAAATATTATTGACTGAACATTTTTAAGCAACTGAATGGATCGAATCTTAATCTTATTTTAAGCAACTGAATGGATCGAATCTTAATCTTAAACAACGACTGCACCTTCCCCTTTTCGGGATCGTCCCAATACATTCGAAGAATACTCAAACGCACAGCCGGCTGGTTAAGATTGGTCGGCTGAGGCTCAATTTGTTTGCCAGATGCCTCAGAAAAAATAATTGACAAATATGCAAAAAACATTCTTTAACGAAAATATTCTTTTAAATAATAATATTTTTCAATTAAAAAAACTGAAAATTATATTCATACTGAAAATATGTTATAAAATAAACAGATAAAATTCATACAAATATTAAAGAATTTCGATTTTTAAGCAACCGATTTTAAAGCAGATCGAATTTTATTTTGAAAATTGACTGCGATCACCGGCCAACGACTGCACCTTCCTCTTTTCGGGATCGTCCCAATACATTCGAAGAATACTCAAACGCACAGCCGGCTGGTTAAGATTGGTCGGATGAGGCTCATTTGTTTGCCAGATGCCTTCGACAAAATAATTGACAAATATGCAAAGAACATTCTTTAACGAAAATATTTTTTTAAATAATAATATTTTTCAATGCAAAAAACTGAAAATTATATTCATACTGACATTTTTTTTATAAAATAAACAAATAAAATTCATACAAATATTAAAGAATTTCGATTTTTAAGCAACCGATTTTAAAGCAGATCGAATTTTATTTTGAAAATCGACCGCGATCACCGGCCAACGACTGCACCTTCCTCTTTTCGGGATCGTCCCAATACATTCGAAGAATACTCAAACGCACAGCCGGCTGGTTAAGGGCAACGTGGGCCCCCCTGGCGGCCAGGTAAGGCCACGCTGGCCAGTGGCTGGAGAGCTGCGTGGAGGCACCCAGGAAGGTGCAGAGAGTTGCGCGCGGGCTGCGCGACATTGCACGATCGGTTCGGTACCACAGGCCATATTACACCGAGGTCCTAAGCCCGGGGGGGCAGCGAGGCAAAGACCCCGCAACGTCGGTGCGCGCAGCGCTCGAGACATCAGAAGCCAAAGGTAAGACCCGCAGCAGCGCGGCAGAAAGAGCTCGCACACAGGTAAAACCGACCACCTGTAATCCGGTGTAACGGTACAAAGGAGGCGGACTGTGGCGCCTCGCGCAGCAGCCACGAGAAACTCCGACTCTTAGGCGAGGTCGACCGCATACCTCGAGCCGATCCGCGTCCGAGAGGCAGTCTCGTCTCGCGAGCCTTTCGGAAATTAAAATCGTTTGCTCGTCGTTCCCGAGCACGCGTCGCACGCTCGTTTTTCGAGCCCCGCGAAAATTTCGCCCTCGCGCGACGCCCGAAATACGACACAAGTGCCCGACGATTGTTCGCCGATTTCATCGCCAATTGGCCATCGGGCTACCCTTTCAACGTGGTGGGAACGCGACGAGTGAAGTTTTCAATTTTTTCCCCAGCGAGGGATTAAAAAAAACAAAATTGTGGTGCTGATTGTGGTGGGTAATTTTTTGAATTTTCGGGGAAAAATTTGTGGAGGATATTTAAAATTTATTTTTATTTTATTTTTATTTCGTTGACAATCGGGGATTTTTTTCATCGCACGAATATATTTCGTGCACAGTTTGCGCGGTCCGGGTTGTGACTCGAGGTGTGTTGTGGATTTATTTTGTGCTGGAAAATCTTCGTCCACGGCGATTGTTCGGCTCTACGTGGCTGGAATTGTCGAAGGTGAGTGAGAAAGCCAGCGGGGGCCGAGGGGCCACGAGGGGACGGATCGCGGGCTGGCGAGGAGCGAGGAAACCTCCTGTCGATCGGCAAAGCCGGAGGACTCGAGGGGCCCTTGGTGCACGCGCGCTTCGCCGGGGAGACTTCGATGCACGAGTTGCCGAGCTACCACGACGCGCAAGCAGTGTGTACGCTCCTTAGGCGTCACGAGACAGTCCCACGGGCTGAGACTCGAATTATGCTCATCCGCCACCGCCGGTTCGCAGCCGATTGTGACGAATCTGTGGTTTTTCGTCGAGTCGGACGATCCGGGTTCGAAGTGCAGGCAAAAATTCCTGAAGATTCGTTATTTAAAAAATACGCAAATGTATCAGTCGTAGATTTTTTTAGGCCTTTCCGTCGAATTTGATTAATTTTTTTTCTAATAAGCCAACACAGTTTTATAAATCATAATTTAATTCCATAATTTTTAAAATATAAAATCGTGTCTAATAAATTTCTCGTCGTGCTGTCTGTCAGGCTGTGCATTTTTTAAACACGAACTGCAAACAAAATTTGAAGCAATTTGAATCAGCTGCATTTTTAATATTTTTTTGTCAAATATTCTTGTGTCGATTTCGATAAATTACAAGCGATTTTTATGTTTTATGCTTTTGAAAATTAAGAGTTATGCTCTAATACATTTTTCATTGGACAATCAGAATGTTTGGGAATTTTTGTGGTTTAGGGTCTCGGCTCGAGCGTCCCGACTCGCGGATCTGCACTTTGACTGCACTGCCGAGAATGCGTGTACCTTTCTCTCTGTGTCAACTCGTCGCTGAAGATGCACTCGCGGCTCGAGCCTCAGGAAAATTCTGTTCCTCGGTTTATGCCAGTGAATCACTGGTACGTGATCATACGTACCAGTGTGTTATAAACTTGTATACACTATATTATACGTTGCCACATTGCCGGCTTCGTTCTGCCTCTCTTATACTATCTCAGAGGCCAGGAACGAAGATGACGACACGACTCGCGAGGAAGGTTCAGTATATATATAGAAACATATATATATACTACAATATCTCACCCAACACACGCTTGAAACTCCCGTGTGTTTTATTTTCCTTAGCGGAATGCCGGACGCAAAAAGAATTTTAAAGCCGCGGCAAAAAAGAGCCTCAAATGCGCCGTAAACACACAATATATTATACTTTTTCATCCATAAAAGATTCGTTTCCTGCTAGGAAGCCGCGGCAAAAGGCGTTGCTGAGTCGTCCCGGGCTATAGAAAAATATGCAGCAACGATGAAAGCAGTGCAAGTAGAAAGTTTCAGGTGGGGTCAGCGAGAGAGTCCATCGGGAAAATCGTAGGATGCGATAAGAGATCTCGTGATAATATTTGGCAATTAGTTGAATGAAAGGAAAGTCACGATTACCGGGTCTCTGATGACTTTTAAAATCGCTCGGCTAATGATGCTTCCGACAATTTTGAAAATAAAGCTTAATTTTTAATAGAATTCAATTCTTAATAAAATGCAATTTCTAAAAGAATTTAATTCTTAATATAATTCAGTTCCTAACCAAATTTCCTTCTTTATATAATTCAATTAATAACAAAATTGAATTCTTAATATAATTCAGTTCCTAACCAAATTTCCTTCTTTATGCAATTCAATTAATAACAAAATTGAATTCTTAATATAATTCAATTCCTAACAAAACTGAATTCTTAATATAATTCAATTCCTAACAAAACTGAATTCTTAATATAATTCAATTCCTAACAAAACTGAATTCTTAACAGAATTCAATTTCTAACAAACTTTAATTTCTAATAAAATATTGACACTCTTGAAGAAAAATGACAGCAATATTCAAGCCTTAAATCGTAAGAGACGCGAAATCATCGGTGCCACCCTCGTTTCATATTTCGCTAATTTTCAAGGCCAATTAGAGCGTCGCTGCCCTCGACCTCGGGTGGGGTCGTGGGAGAACGATATGAGAACCGTTATCGATACTTTCGTGTATATATGAAACGCAGTCGGCGAGGCAACACGCACCGCACGACCCACAACTCCCCGGTGATCTGCACGTATTGAGCATTACATCTATATCTGTATGTCGGTGTGTATTATAGCTATTAGAGTACGACGAGACTGTCGGTCTGTGACTGTGTTCGCGCATGAACAGTCAGAGTGAACGTACGGAGGCAGCTCCGCTCGTCCTGTAGGTATGTTGTATATGTATATGTGTATATATATAACAAATATATGTGCGGATATTGTCGATCCTTTTCGCACTCGTGTCCTGCAGGCTTCGCTCGTGAAGGTCTCTAGGCTCCAGATACCTAGTCGTTATATCCATCGGCGTTGATAATACCATGAGTCTTCGGGCGTGAATGCGGCTGGTGAACGCTCTGCGAATATAACGAAACAATTATTAAATAGCCGTGACACAGTTGTTGTTCTTAGTCGAGTTACAAGGGGTTGTTAGGAATTCGTTAGTCATTGGTCGTTTTCGTGACAATAATAAGAAACATGAGGTCAGCCACATATAAACCACGCCCGAGGCATTATTAATCTAAGCTCCTTGATCAAAATCATTGTTCAAAAAATAGGATGTTTTTTTAAGGGAATCAGAAATTCAACTGCTTAATTATTTTGAATTTCCTGTTTACAATTTTTTATATTAAAAAATTATTCCCCCAATAAAACAAAAAATGCAAGGTTGCTGTTAATAAAAAGTGAAAACCTTTTTTGTTATCGTTCAAAAAAGAAGTTGCTTTTTTAAGTGAATCAAAAATTCAAGCGCTAAATTATTTTTAATTTCTCATTTACAATTTTTCTTTAATATTAAAAAAATGATTCCCTGAATGAAACCAAAAATACTCGTTTGCTGTTAATAAAAAGTGAAAATCTTTTTTGTCATCGTTAAAAAAATAGGTTGCTTTTTTAAAGGAATCAGGAATTCAACTTCTTCATTATTTTTTCTTTCTTATTTACAATTTTTTTTAACCCTACAACTCATGACTTATTTTTACAATGTATGTAATTTACGGGTCGAGTGGGGTTTGTGCGGAAACCAATCATGAATTCTCGGGTTAATATTTTAAAAATGAGACCTATACAGTAGAACAAAAAGTCCAGGGTTGCTGTTAGTAAAAAGTGAAAACTTTTTTTGGATCATCGATCGATCGGCGATTTCAGCCGGCCTCGAGGCGAGAGATCGACCGTTCACGCGCGGTGGAACGGGAATAAAGATTCGAAAAATTGATTGCTGAAAATTGATCGTTCTGCATGGACTTCCGGTATTCGCGATTGCCGCACTTTTCTTTCGATATATAGCGCGACGAGCGTGGCGAGAGAGAGAGAGAGAGAGAGGGGCGATTATGAATTACGTAAGATCGTCTTGTATCACACCGAGAGCGCGCCGGCCGCGAGCTGCTGCTGTGCTTTCTCTGTCTGACCTCGATATCTGCTCGACGAAACCCCGATTCCCGCGAGCGCGATGTACTACGTACTCGCGCGAGTTTTCTGCAGCGCTACCGACGCCGCGGCTCTTCCACTGTCGCTGTATAACTGTAGATGGATACGGCTACTGCTACTCTGTATTCTATATCGTAGACACGTGGGGCCCCCGACACCTCGCGCCTGTGCCGCTGCGGCCACCGAGATCATTCATAAAGGAGATGACTGAGTGACTGACATAGTAAATGCGCCGAGCCCTTTCGCCGTCGCCGCGGTTGTTGCCCGCAGCGAGCGGCGTTGGGTGTCTCGCGGTCCTTAAAGTAAGAGGCAACAACGACTGGGCGTGACGATTTTGGACCACCGGTAAAACGCGTCAAGAAGCTCCTTTTATATTCGTGACGGCGTTTGTTGAAAATTGTTTTGGTGTAAAGAAAAATTTCGAGAGGTCGATTTTGGGACTTTTTGACCGGGTACAGATTTTACGAATTTTGAAGAAAAAAAAAGTGTTTTTTTTTAAGTCAAGTAAACAAATATTGAAACTAGTCTTTTCAGGGATAGAATATGGGACTTGAGAACAATGGTATAGATTTTTTAATCTATGTATGTTTATATGTTGAAAAGAAAAAATTGTCGAGACCTATTCTTGAGGTTTTCGACCGGACGCCAATTCTATGAATTCTGACAAAACAAATGACGAAAACATCATTTTTTTTTATCGAGTAAAAAAGTGTTGAAACCAGTGTTTTCGAGGGTAAAACATGTGACTTGAAAACGATGGTGTAGGTTAAAAGTCGACATTTTGAAATGAAAAGTTGCGCGGGGCCGATTTTGGTGGTTTTCGACCGCTGATTTTATGAATTCTGACAACACAAACGTCGAAAATACTTTTTTTTTCAAATTCAAGTAAAAAATAGCTGAAACCAGTGTTTTTGGGTGTCGAATATGCGACTTGGGAACGATGGTCTAGGTTAAAAGTCAATATTTGTAAACAAAACTATCTCGGCTCCGATTTCGCACTTTTGGACCAGTGTCCACTTTTACAGAAATCAAATGGCGAATCAGTGAAGCGACTTTCTCTGATTACATTTCGCGTAATTAGTCTTTGAAAGTGCTTGAATAACTTACGGTTAAGTGTTCAATATAACGTCCCTCCCAGCAACTTCCTGTCGTTGACTGAAAAAGGGTTCGTCACTAATCCATTGGAAGATGTGACGGTCCCCGGTTATAACTGTATTGGATAGCAACGTAACTGTCTGCACAATAGATAAGTCGCGGTGGTCTCCTCGCGGTGGCGAAACTTTTCTTCAATCTCCCGAGTATACACAGCCCATTGTTCCACCGGATAGTCATTTCAACGATCGATTTGTCGCAGTCGCGCGGCTCGCTCTGTGTGTAAAACTCCTACGCGTATCGGCCGCACGTTCGATCGAGGGTGACTAACCCGAGTCCGCGCCGTAAAACATTGCGAAACTCTCGTCGCATAACTCGCGGCTCCCGCGGCCGAGAAAAAGAGACATCGGTCGCTCGCTTATATTCCCCGTCACGGCAGCCTCTACGCACTTATTACTCGCGTTCGCGCCTCAATTGCGCGCGACAATGTGCACCAAATTGTAGGGAATTTCGCGGGATCTAAGTGAAAAATGGGCGCGAGGCTGTTATTTCGCGGTCTCTCAAACTGCTGGGATATTAAGTGCAAAATAGCCAAAGCTCCCAGCCAACCGGAAGTCACGGATAATAATAATCATTTGACAAGAACTTCTTGCGCGGAAAAAGCGACCACAGCTTCAGTCCCGTCCAATGCGTGGATTGTGTCGTCGGTTTTGAAAGTTACAGAAATTTTCATTGATGAAAAGTAGGAGATAAAATTTCGATTCTCAACCACGACAAAGAGTAACCAATAATTTATCGTTATTTCTTAGTTTTTATAACAAAAATCTCGGGTCAAATTTAAGGTAGGGTAAAGTCACCAGTAAATGAACAGATAAGTAGAATAATTTGATTATCACGGGTTTCCATAAAATCTGATATTTACAGACTGTTCGCAAAAATGCTAACGATTGACCAAATTGTTGAATTATGTGATGCAGCGAACAAAATCGCGTATTTTTATCGCGAAGTGTATAAAAATAAATACTAAAAGCCAAAGATCCAAAAACACCAATGAATGAACGGGTTAATCTAACCTACACTTTTAATCGAAAATGGGCTTCTGCGAGAAAATAATCACAGTAGGATAGCTAAATAATAGACAAATTAAAAATCTAATGTTCATCCAAGTCGTCGTAATTTCTCATGAAACCTCAAAAAGCTCTTGTTCAATTACTGGTGCATTCACCCTAGTCCTTGTGACCAACATTCTTTCGCATAAATTCGAGGAATATGAGAGAGCAAACACTTCTCGGTGGTATAAAAATCTGAAAAAATTCATGCACATTAACGATACTAAAAAGATTAATATTGCGTAATAATAATTCGAAAATGTTATTAAAAAAATTGATGAAAAAAATGGCCAAGTTGATAAGAAAGAAAGAAAATGACCCAAGTTTTTTTTCATGAAATTGATTCCTTCGTTTCTCTGAATACGTATGAATTTTTTCAGATTTTAGAGTTCACTTTGAATTTTCACATATTTTCCCTATAAAAACGCTCAAAATTCAAAGTGAACTCTAAAATCTGAAAAAATGCATACATATTGGGAAAAATGAAGAAATCATATTCATGAAAAAAAAAACTTGGGTCATCGAAATATTTGTTATACAATTTTTTTCATCAGTTTGTTAATAACATTTTCGAATTATTATTATGCCAAATTACTCTTTTCAGTACCTTTAATGTGCATTAATTTTTTCAGATTTTTATACCATCGAGAAGTGTTTGCAATTCTCTCTCATATTCCTCGGATTTATGCGAAATGAATATTGGTCGCAAGGACCACCATAAAGCATAATTCTTGTGTAAAAATCTTTCGATTTAATTTGAAAATACTAATAATTTGTTCACCACTTTGTTGTTTCAGACAGCAGAAGGATTGAACGAGGTGAATTCGTAAGGACAAAATGAAGGGAAGAATTTGCCAAAGGTCCGTCTAACATCCCACGAAGATGTATTCCGATTGGCAGAAGGTGAGTTTCGCGTGATTGCAACAATTATTGCATTACGGAATCCCGGCGTAATAACAAAATTCATTATAAATGATAAATCATGCGTGGTCGCACAAGCGGCGAGGGTAATTTTCTCGCCGTAGATTCCACATCGTACGGTGTGGCTGTGTGTAAGTATAATAGAATCGTGAGCGTTGGTTGAGCGCGACGGGACTCGGTGCTCGACGCGCGCGCGAGTCAATGATCTGTGTACCGTGTGTGCCTACTGCACGCGCGCGCCAAAGGAATTGCGTTGCGCCGCACGTGCCCGCCACTTTCCAATACCGACTCCTGCTCCCCGAGTGGCAGCTCTCCGGCTCCTCAGAACAGTGGCAACACCATAGCGAGAATCGAAGCAACGCGGTAGCAGCATCGATGCCAATGACTCTCGTGCATCCTGTTCAATATTCCGGGCGTGAGACGTGCAGACGTTGTCCAGGGTGCGTTATGCACTTCCGCAAAAAATGTTGTAATGCTGCGACGATTTTTCATTGGTGGATGTCGCAGTACCAACTTCGGCTTGCCGCCCTTGAACTGAAGAAGTAAATTTTATTCATAAAAGAAGTTGACAATCAGTTTCTTACTTTTATGCGGGAAAATTGTGCTGGCATTTTTTATCGTCAGCTTGACTCCTTTTTAATTTTTAATTTCTTTTTCACTGTGCGCTGTGCACTTCTGCAGAAATGTAGTAACGCTTACTTGCGACGACTTTTCATTTGTGGATGTGGCAGTCTTAACTTCGGTTTGTCGTCCTGGAACAAAAGAAGCAATTTTTATTCATAAAAGAAGTCGGCAATATGTTTTTTTTTATTTTTATGCGGGAAAATTGTGCTGGTATTTTTTATTGTTAGTTTGACTTCTTTTTCATTTTTAATTCTTTTTCATCGTGCGCTGTGCACTTCTGCAAAAATGTAGTAACGCTTAATTGCGACGATTTTTCATTGGTGGATGTCAAAGTCCCAACTTCGGTTTGTCATCCTGGAACAGAAGAAGCAATTTTTATTCATAAAAGAAGTTGGCAATATGTTTTTTATTTTTATGTGGGAAAATTGTAATGGCATTTTTATCATTAGCTTCACTACTTTTTAATTTTTAATTTATTTTTTAATTGTTCGACGTAGCCAGCCCCAATCTCGGTTTGTCGCCTTTGAATAGCAAATCTTTTTAGCAATATTATTATTCATAAAAGAAGCTGGCAATATGTTTTTCATGTATAGGCTGAGAAATCGCGCTAGTATTTTTTTATAGTTACAAACAAAAACATAAAGGGAATGATAAGAAAAGTTTTGCTATGACAGCTAAAAATGTGCTGCGGTAGCTAAACATTTCGTTGCAACAACAAAAAAGTCCTTAACACTGTTACCGATTTGTCATCACCGCCTGATTCTTTTTCTCCGTGGTTTGATTTCTTTTTCATTTCTTTTTTACCCTTTGGAATTTCTTGTCCATCGATTGTTCGTTCCGCAAGAGAAATGACAAAATGCGACATCAGCCCGACCGCCGAGCGAGACAGAAATTGAAAGAGGTATGCGCAACGCGCGTCCATAATTATTGTCTGCTAATGGAAAAATAGGCAACCTCCCCGGACGAGTAATGGCCCCGTTCTCGATTCCCCGGCGCGCAATAATTTCCCGCGACTCTTTAAATGTAACCGCACGTGCCAGTGGTCTTGAGGTACGTCGGTGGATTTACAGTGTATGCGCTAAACCACCAGTGCCCGCCCGTATATCCCGTGTATTACGGCTCTCGTTAGAGAACAGTTTCCCGTTCTAATGCAGCACTCGAGGAGCCGCGAGCAATGAACGAGCGGTGCGTATTTAGCGCGTAATTTATATAAGAAGAGAGGCACGCTTGGTTCCACCCCAAAGCACTTCGATACATAGGCGCCGTCCCGACATTCCCCGTCCACACGTCTCGCGGGGGGGAAATTTTTCAAACCTGCGTGAAAAAGAGAAGAAAGAAAAACATCAGTTCGCCTCGTTTAAAAAATACCAAATCGCTCCAAATTCGCGAGCAAAAATTCTCACCTGTCGTCCTCGCCCGCCGGTGCCGCCCGGCCGAGCTCGACGGCCGCGCGGACGTCACGGAGAGCGTCCAATTAATGTCCGAGATTAATTAGAGAAGCGCATCTACGCCACTGCGAAGCGCGGGCGAGTAGCAATCGCTCCGAGGAGGAGCAGCTCACTCGGTTGAGGTCTTCCAGTTGCGCATCGAACATCCGCGAGGCTGGATCTCCACAATCATCTTTTTTCCGACAGACAAATTTCCTCGCTCGTTTCTCGTTACAAATTTTTCCTTTTCGTGACTCGTGTATAGATGAACGAAAAAAAAAAGCACAATTCGCGTCGTCACCTCGTGACCGCATCACGCGCGTCGCCCACGACGGGACCGTTATCGAAATCCGCCGGGTGGACGTGAACTGTGCTGGCGCGATACACATTTCGTCGTCTCCACGCCGAGAGCCAGTGACCCAATGAGCTCGATAGTTTCACGGTCGAACACTCGACACAACCCAATATACTAATTCGCGTTACCACGCGTGTCTCGGGGTCTCTATGTTAAAATAAATATAAATGTGTGTTGTGTGTGCGCACGGCGAACGGTGAACGTACCGCGAATGGAAAGGATTGTGTGCATCGTGGGCATCGCGATTTAGCATGCGAGACGACATCTCAGTCGCGGCGGTCGTCGAGCAGTAACGTCGCTCGAATCGGTCCGTTCGTGTCGCGATTGTTAAGCGCCTCGGGTTAGCCGCCGGCACAAACGAGACGAGGTCGCGGACACTCGACGGGATCAGCCAACAATCGGTGCGTTGACCCTCATACGCCCGGGAGGAAGCGGCCACGGGGATCGTCGTGCGCGCGCGCGCGCTGCACTTGGGACGCGATAAATTTTCCCGCACGAAAGTGGAGTGACGAATGTTCGGAGACCCAGTTTGCGGTGGCGGACGCGGGAGACGTTGCGTATTTGTTTTTCTTACTTGGTCAGGACTGATGTGATGATGTCCTGGAGGATTTGTCGCTCCTGTTGGCCGAGATAAATGTGATGATGTCCTGGAGGATTTTTTTTTCTTGGTCAAGATAAATGTGATGATGTCCTGAAGGAATTATTTTTCTTGGCCGAGATAAATGTGATGATGTCTTGGAGGATCTTCTTTTCTGGGCCAAGATAAATGTGATGACATCCTGGAGGTTTTGTTTTTCCTCCTGGTGACGATAGACGTGATGAAATCCTGGAGGACGATCCAGGTCTCGTGTTGCTGATCGATACCTCGTCTTCGTTGTCATTTGCTCTTCGTTTCTGCTGTTAGTGCGGATACGGGGGAGACACGAAGAGAGTCAGCCCGAGATGTTGCGGCGCTACCAACTGGAGCGTTGACCTCGAAGTGAACGGAAGCGAGACACAGTACTTCGAGGGATAACGCACGGTATCCACGTCGCAACTTGGGCTCCGATCCGGGAATCGCGTGAAGCAGCCTGAAAAATGAAAGACAGGGGAATTAATTATAAACGTCTTAGGGCTCGACGAAAGTGTTTTTGTTGAAGCAGAAACGCGGGCAAGAAAGTTTAGCAATTACTGCAAAAGTCATCGCAACCAAAGCTTCAATTTTTTTGTTAAATTACAACGAAAAACAATGAAATATAATTCAACAAAAAAATCATAAACCCCAAAATTAGTACCACGAAAAACCCGCCCGAGTTCGCGCAAATGTGCCACACGCGTGGGTCCCCCGCGTTCGGACCTTCCGGCCGATTCCCGCGCAACCAGCGATGGTCCCGGCCTTGACGAACGTCCAAAATCTGCGGAATGGATCCCTCTTCGAGATCGTCGAAGGGCGATCGCGGGACCACCAGCCGTTCGTCCTCCGCGCGACGCGAAACCTCGTCGGCCCGTCAGGTTTCGCAACAGCCGCGTCGCCAACCGGCCCAACATCACCATCATCACCAGGCGCGAAATTCCTCGCGACCGGAAGCCTTCTACGCGAGCGTAGAACCGTTATTGGTGAGACGCGGTTTGTATAATTCCGGGGTGGATGGCGGCCCAGACCCAGATACGAATTCGGCGTCGAATTCGCCGCTTCCGCGGCCCCGAGGCCCCTCAACGGCCGCCGGTGGCTCGTCGGCTCGTCAGCAGGCTCAAAGGCAGCACGCCTCGAGTTTGCCACGACAACAACAGCAACGTGGAGATTCCACAGCAGTCGCAACTTCCGGTCGCCGCGCGAGCCAAGAGGAATTTCCACAGGCCTCGAGCTCGTCCGGCAGATATTACAGCTGCAACTTGGGCATCTCGAGGCGCGAAATAATCGGCAGGCGTTGCGTGGGCTCGACGTCGAATGAGCCGAGCGTCGAGCGATTCGCGCAGACACTTCGCAATCGCTGGAAGCAACGAACCACGAGCGACGACACCGCGAGGGCCTGCAGCGAGAGGGTCAATAGTAATAACAACAACAACAGCATGCCCGAACCGTCGCTCGACGAGAGACCGCGAACTCTGCCCTCCATGGTGAGGAAGTCGCGTGGCCAACGCGCCGAGAATTACGATAATTCCGAGGTGCCCGAGGCGAGAAGAGTCTCGAGACACGAGATCGTCAACCGCAGAGCCAGCAGCTTCGGTGGGAACAACACGAGCTACGGTCTCATAAGGCGCAAGAGCAGCGGGGCCCTCGAGGTCGCCGGGATCGCGACGCCGACGAATTTTCACCGCGACGATCCTCGCGGCAGGTGCGACGATTTTGTGAGGAAAAATTCGAGCTTCGTGAAGAACTCGGCGCAGCAGAGATCGGTGCATCGGGAACAGCAGCAGCAACAGCAACAGCAGCAGCAACAGCAGCAGCAGCAGCAGAGTTGCAATACCGCGAGGAGGAGGAGGGATAGCTCGTTGGAAAGGAGCCGAGCTGGTGGCTCGAGATCGGTTGCCGATTTTCTCACAGTTTCGACTCGTCTTCGGGACATAACTCGGGGCCTCGTGCCGCGACCCTCGACGCTCCCGAAAATCGTCCACTCGTCGAGGTCCTCGAGGGCCGAGGCCGATTGGGGCGCGATCGGCAGATCGACGAGGGATCTGGCCGCGCGGGAGGCGCCGATCTACGGGCGGATAAGGCGCAGGAAATTATCGCTGCCCTCGAGGGAGTCGCAGATCCGGAAATCGACGAGCAGCCTGGCGAGATTCGTCAAGGGAAAATCGGGCGAGTACGACGTAGACCCCGATCTGGCTCAGAGGACGACGAGAAGCGCGCGCGGCGATCTGCATTACCAGCAGAGAAAGATCGAGACGTCGGCGTCGCAGGTGGACATGAGGATCGAGTGCAAGAGGAATCCGATTTATGGACGAGTCGTCAGGACCAGCACGGCGTCCTCGAGGTCGTCGTCGGGACAGACGACGACGACCGCGAGACACGAGAGGCGAGCGTCGATTTCTGAGAAAAAATCGGCACAACCGATCTCGACGAGCTGCAGGGATTTGAAGCAGGTTTCGAGGAGGCGAATTATCGGTAATGTGGAGGACACTGCTGAGAGTCCGAGTTCGTCGCCCAGGATCGGCCAGTCGAGCTCGATGAGGGAGATCGACTACGCGACGATCGATTTTGGGGCGAGACAATCGGCAAGCTCGACCCGACGACGAGAATCGTCGAGACGAGCCGCGGGATCGGTTGATGACAGTGATAAATCGGCGCAACGAGCGGGAGGGCGAAAAAATTCCGAGAGGATCGAAGGGATCGAAGAATCGGCGTGGCAGAGGCCGAGGGAAAAATCGCGATCGGCGGAGGATCGAGGAAAGCGCGGAGAGACGAGAAGCGGAACGCAGGAAGTCTCGACTCGGTCTGGCCGTTGCGATCACGCGTCAACGACTCTGCCGTTGTACGCGAAGAGCGTGAGGAAGAGCTCGAGCTCGGCGAGCTCAGCCATACCGATCAAGAGCTCCGCGCGAGGCAACGAGAATCAACAGAGCAAAAATTCGCGGAGTACCTCAAAATCGGCGAAGGATCGCACGAATTACGTGAAAAAATCGGTTGCCTCTCACGTCAGGTCGTTCGGCGAGGCCGATAGTCACAGGTCTGATTCGCCCGCTCGGACGTCGTCGATTTTCGGATTTTGCACCGGGAAACGGAAGGGCAAAGATGAGGGGAAGAAGGAAGCGCAGGAGGCAAAGGACACTTCGAGAATGGTGGGATTTATTCGGGAATTATTTGGGCAACGGATTGAAAGTTCACCGAGAAACAAATCTGGTGTTGTTGGATATAAAGTTACGACTATGGAGTGACACTAATTTTGTGCAGTTGCGGTAGCTGCTGTTTTATGTTACGGAGATTATAAAACATTTGACGTGGCTACCAAATAATTAAAAATTGTCAAAATAGTCGCACGGACTAGAAAATATTAGTTGCTACTTTATAGTGACTGGTGATTTTTTTTTAAGTGTCGATAACTTTTTCTAATAATCAGTGTATCACTTTTGTACGTTTAGTTTCATAGTGGCCGTTTTTGTCTCCGAAAAAAATTCCCTGACTTTTCCCTGACCACAGTTCTAACGATTTCTACTTAAAAAATTAATGATACCAGTGAAAATGTATTCAAAACCGGTGCACGTCTTCGATAAATTATTTATTTTACCGATGAATCACACTAAACACTATTATAACAATTCATGCTACATTATATTTATTAAGATAATATATAATTTTTTTTTAACTTTTTATCTTTTTATGAAAGGTTCAGCGCCAATTCACTTTTTCCCTGACCAATTTTGAAATTCCCTGACTTTTCCCTGATTCCCTAAACAATTTTTTTGTTCTCTGATTTTTGCCTGTTTTCCCGGTTTTCCCTAACCGCGGTCGCCATGAGTTTACATCGGCATTTCCTAAAAAAAAACTGGTTTCAACATTTCTTTTGTGTAAATTTGAGGAACAAAGTTGTGTTTCATATTTTTTAAATTGACCCCCAGCGTTAAAACAGTTTTCAAAAATATTTATTCTTAATTTATGTATTTGTTTCAGGGTGAACTGGTGTGGTTCGACCCGGGAGTCGGCCACGTCCTGCCAGGAGAAGTTCTGGAGTATCACAGAGCAGCCAATGTCTTATCAGTCCAAGCGGTCATCGCCGGGAAGGTAAATCAATTTTTCCCGTAAACACTTTCGACTCGCTCGTTTCCGTGAAACGGTCGGGAATGGAGTCGAGTATTCGACGTGGAATCCCGGCCGGTCCACCGCGTCCACCGCCTAGTCTAAAGTGGCGAGTAGTGTCTCTCCGGTAAACCAACAATACGAAGTGTCCGCCTCGGGGCCAGAGCGCGTTGCGAGCCAACCGGTTAGTCTGCATTTCCTGAAAACGACGCCATCCTCGCCTCGCGCAGCAGCCAGAGACTCTCGAACCGATCGGTCGATACTCTCCGCGACGGCGCGATTTATACCCGCGTACAACAGCCTAGTTAGCCCGCCGTATTCTCTAGGCGTCGGCGGGAATGAAATATACACAGAGTCGCATTGAATACTCGTAACCATTACGAGAGGAGATAGCGGATGGCGGCGATGACTGTAATTTATGGACCTGCAGTCTCGACAAAGTCTCAATGTTAGTGATTTATTTGATTAGTCGGGATATCGATTTTTTTGCGCTCGAAAACGCAGACTGCGAACGAAATTTCCTTTTGAAGCGTGTAGGAAAATATTGCATTTGGTGAATTATCAAATCTGCAGGAAATTGTGATTTCTACAGGAAATATAATTTGTCAATTAACTATTATCATGTCTTGTTAACTGTTGAAATGATTTTTTTTTAAATCTGAAATTATATTTAGAGTTAGAGACCTCTGAGTTTGTTTGCTCGGCCCACGAGATTAGAACGCAGAAAATGCTCAAGATGAGATGATTCTGTCAGCTCCTCGTCTAACGGGATCACAGATTATATGACGCTTGTCAGACGAGTTGGCCGCACATGGAAAGTCGAATCCATTGACAAGATATCGGATAATCCGAATAGCTTGCATACTGCAGCGAATTGCGTCGACTGTCGCGGCGCCACTTCCGCGAAAGTTCTCGTTCTACACATTTGTGTTTATATATAGACGTACATCTCGTTTCTCGATCTGCCCGTCTTTCTCCGCGGTTTATTACGCTCGTATAATTATTACGCGACGCTCGTCCCGTGCGTTGACCGTCGACAGGTGCGGCGATTAGCGAGAGTGATATATCGATCCAGGCTCATCGTAATGAAATTCTTGTCTTCTCACTCTTCATAATCGAGCCGATCGGCGGAGTACGAAGTACTCGACGTCTCACAATTACCTGCAAAAGAAAACAGAGTGAATCAATTTTTTGCCCAATCGTCGACGATAACAATTACAATAAATTAATCACTCTGACAATGAGTAATGTTGATTGAAAGATTATTAATTAATACAACACTGATTACGATTTATTGTAAAACAATAAAATCGTGCTATGAATCAACGAACGGCGAACATAAATTCGTCTTACGTTATTAAATTTTCGTTATCTGTGCATTAAACTCGCGTCGACCGCCGATGACGACTTTCTTCTTTTATTTTCATAATGCAGACGTATCGCGCAACGTGGCCGAGAGCCACTGCGTTTGGCCGGTGTCCCATTATAGATGACGGTGCACACGAGCGTAGAAACCCTTTTTTTTCCTCCAGGAAATTCGCTCCTGTTTTTCCTTTAATCGGCGACTGAAAACCAATAATTAAACACAGTTTATTAAACGAATAAATTGCGCGGTGTAAAGTAATTAATAAATTGTGGTATCCGACGAAAAATGACGGTCGCGAAGCCGGGAGGATTTATTAGAGAGGACGGTGGCTGCGCCAATGGCAACTGCAACCTCAGGTAGGCCGTTGCATCCGGTTAGAGGTCTCACGTGAGCGGCTCTCCCGAGAGTCTCTCGATGCGGAGACCCGCGAATTCGCACGAAACGTCTATACACACACGCAGACGTTTCTTTTATTCTCTCGTTCTTTTATTTTCTTTTATTTTCTCGTTTCTTTTTTTTTTCGTTCCTCACCGACGCGGCGAATTATCGCGAGTGAAAAGTAAAGAGCAACAATGTCGGCAGTCGAACTTCGGTTATTCACGGGTAATGAGGACGTCGTGAAAAGCATCGCGAGCGACAATCGTCTAAGGAGTCAATGAAGGATAAAAGAATTCATAGCAAGAAATTTTCACGAGTTGCACGGAGGCTACAGCGACTCAAAGAGAGTGTAGAAAGTATATATGAATTCGATTCGAGCCACGAGACAGGAATAATAGGGTGAAGTCCCGCGAAATCCGCAGTGAAACTAAGAGCGAAAAAAAAAAAAATGTCAGACGCGTCCGCGACGGAATCCTCGAGGTCTTCGGATATCGCGAATTCTGGCCCGAAGACATCGAGATCGTCCTGGGCCGCCAGCGACACGACGAGTTGCCGCGATTTCGGGACTTGCGAATCGACGTCCGACGGCGAGACTAGGAGCTCGTACTCGCGACGACAGGGCACGAGGACTCTGCCGACGAAATCGCGCCTGGCGAGCGGCTCACGGTCGAAACCCAGAAGAAAGGTCGAGAGGCTCACGCGGCTCTGCGTGCGGGTGATGCTGGAAAATGTAATGCGGTGCGATTAGCCGAAGTTCGTGCGACCGAAGACGGACGAAAGAGTAGCAAAATAATAGCATAATTGTCCCTCGTTCGCGTCTTTAATTTCGTGCATTTGTGATCAACAGCCGCAAACCTTTACCCTCACGAATCTCAATGGAGTCAGGCCGAGACAGGATCTTGGGCAGAATGGAATGGAAGACATGATTCAATTGAAGTGAGTAGCGTTGTTGTCGATACGAAATATTTTTTTTGTATCTGCGTGCATAAAACTCGACCTTTTGTAAAGTGCTCGTTTTTCGCACTAGTGCGTAAAGTGCTCGTTTTTCGCACTAGTGCGTAAAGTTCTCGTTTTTCGCACTAGTGCGTAAAGTGCTCGTTTTTCGCACTAGTACGTAAAGTGCTCGTTTTTCGCACTAGTACGTAAAGTGACCACTCTTGGGTAAAGTTTCACTTTACGCACTCTTGGTTACTTTACGCAGGCCTGTCGGAAAACGAGCACGTACAAAAAATAGTAACAAAAAATATGCAGTTACAAAAAATATGATGTGTAACTCGTGCGGAAATCACCTTCATTACGCACTTGCTGCACAATATACTGTTACCTCCTTTTGGACTGTATTTATGTGGCTGTGATTTATTTTCAGTGACCTGAACGAGGCGTCGCTGCTGTGGAACCTGAAAATTCGTTATGACAAGGAACTTATTTACGTGAGTGACAATTTTCTTTTCTTTAATACTACGTAATTAGCGTTAAAAAATAATACATGAAAATGAAATCTTTCAGACTTACACGGGCAGCATTCTCGTTGCCGTGAATCCCTACAAGATGTTCGACATCTACGGTCTCGATCAGGTGAAGCTCTACGAGGGACGGATACTGGGGACTCTGCCACCGTAAGTGAGATCGTCCGATCGCTCGCACACCGGACGCCGCGAAACTTTACACTTTGTCATTACAACGGTGCGTCCGTGTTTTTTGTTTCTCTTCCCGCCCCACGCGCAGACACCTGTTCGCCGTCGGCTCGTCGGCGTACAGCCAAGTCTCAGCGGCCAACAATTCCAGTGCCAATCAGGTGGTCGTGATATCCGGCGAGTCCGGGTCCGGGAAAACCGAGTCCACGAAACTCGTCATGCAGTATCTGGCAGCGGTGAATCGAGCGCCGAGCAATCTCGTCACCGAGCAAATTTTGGAGGCTGCGCCTCTGCTGGAGAGCTTCGGGAACGCCAAGACGCCGCGAAACGACAACAGCAGTCGATTCGGAAAATATCTCGAAGTTCACTTCAGAGAGTAAGTTTTTATTTATTTTTTTAATTGTATGCTAGGCTCTCTGCTTACTAATTCCGATTGACACGCATAGACACCGATGAAATGGACATAATTCCGATTGAAAAATAATTGGTTCAAACCGGTTTTAATCGGGTTTTTGTCCGTTCTATTGGTTCTAATCGGATCTTTTAATTTGGACTAATCACACGCGCTGGCGAGCGTGTCTGAAAATCTTTTGCACTGCTGCGCTCTTATAAAAGGTTACGGGCGTAGCAGCGCCCGTCGTCTTAGGTCAAATTTGAGATCAAACTGATTTTGTTTACCACGTACTTTTCTAGCATCCAATCATAGCTCGAATAGAACGACAACAATGCTTTCCGTTGCTCATGAACTTTTGAAAAGAGGGATTTTTATTGGTCGAAATGTCTGGTAGCTATTTCAGTCTGTCATATCGTGTCACAAACGGTGCGTCCGATCATTCCCGATCATCTCCGAGCGCTTCCGGCGATGGCCGAACGCGCGAAAACATAACCTAAAGTCGCCACTTCGCGCGTCGTTTTTCCCGGTTTCGGGCGTTCGGGTAAACTCGGATACGTTCGTCGAACCCGCGAACGGAAATCGCTGTTGACTTTTGCGATTCTGTTTAACTTACGGCGCTCTGACGTTTGCGATTGTTGCGGCGTTGTTATTGTTACTACCAAAGAGGTGAGAATTGTTAAACTTTTTTTTTGTTATCCACAGCGGAGTAATCGTAGGTGGCCGAGTGACTCAGTATCTACTCGAAAAAAGCAGAATCGTAACGCAGGCGGCGGAGGAGCGAAACTACCACGTGTTCTACGAGCTCCTCGCCGGTCTCGACCAGCAGTTGCGTGACAAGTACGGACTTCTCACGCCCGACAAGTATTTCTACCTGAATCAGGGCGGCAACTGCGAGATCGACGGCAAAAATGACACCGAGGACTTCAAGGCTCTGCTGTCGGCGATGCAGGTCTTGGGATTCACATCCGAGGAGCAGGACACAATTTTCAAGATTCTCAGCAGCGTCCTGCATCTCGGCAATGTTTACTTTCATCGCAAGCAGATGCGACATGGCCAGGAGGGAGTTGAAGTTGGGTCAGATGCTGAGATTCGTTGGGCAGCTCATCTGCTTCAGTGCAGCTCGGATGGCATCATCAGGGCGCTCACCACAAAGACGACGGTGAGAGACCGAAAGATACGAGACAAAAAAATATGGGTTGGGGTCAAAATAACTAATGACCAAAATAGCGAATGGCTAAAATAGCTAATTTAAAAATAATGAATATCTGAGTCCAGAATGGCCATCATTGCAAAATTCACTATTTTATCCATTTGCTATTTTGATCATCCCATATATTTACCCGCACCTTTATTAAAATGGAATGAAAATAGCGTGTGGCTGAAACAGCAAGTTTTATAATGATGGCCATTCTGGATGCAGACTGTGCACTATTTTGACATTTGCTATTTTAGCCATTCGAGACTTTGGTCATTAACTATTTTTATCCTCACCCAAAAATATGTGTGGCAATAGGAATATATAAAAAACTTGTTTCACAAAATGTTGTTCAATTCCTTAGGAAGCGAGAAACGAGCGAGTTCTCACTGCCCTGAACATCGATCAGGCTCTGGACGCCAGAGACGCCTTCGCCAAGGCTCTCTACAGTTCGCTGTTCTCCTGGCTCGTCGCAAGAGTCAACCACATTGTCTACAAAGGAACCAAACAGACTGCAGCCATCTCTATCTTGGATATCTTCGGCTTTGAGAATTTCTCCGAAAACAGCTTCGAGCAGCTGTGCATCAATTACGCCAATGAGAATCTGCACTTTTACTTCAATAAACATATATTCAAGCTGGAGCAGCAGGAATACGCGAAGGAGAAGATCGATTGGACGACGATAAATTACACCGTAAATTTACACTATTTTTAAAATATACATTATTTTATCCTTCCTTTTTTAATTATTTTTTATCACGATACCATTTTTTCGCAGGACAATCTTCCGGTGATTCATCTGATAGCGAAGAAACCCGTGGGAATACTTCACCTGCTTGACGACGAGAGCAATTTTCCCAAAGCGACGGACCTCTCGTTCCTGGAGAAATGTCACTACAATCACGCGCTGAGCGAACTATACTCGAGGCCGAGAATGAACTCCGCCGAATTTGCCATCAAGCACTACGCCGGTTTGGTGTGGTACAACGTCGAGGGATTCTTGGACAAAAACAGGGACACCCTGAGACCCGATGTCGTGGAATTGCTCATCAGCAGCAAGATTCAGATGGTCAGTAAAATGTTTCAACACGTGAGGACGACCCACGAGGCGAATAAAACCATGAACAAGCCGAACGGAAGATTCGTCACCATGAAGCCGCGAACTCCGACGGTTTCCGCGAGATTTCACGACAGTCTGCAGCAACTTCTCGACTCGATGTCTCAGTAAGCGCTTTTTTTTAAATTAAATAATCAATTTACAAATTGTTTTGTTTCTGTTCTCTGCCTGATTAATTTATTTTTTATTTGATTAACGTCAACGATTTTTGTTAAATTAATTTGTTATTTGCACAGATGCAATCCCTGGTTCGTCCGCTGCATAAAACCGAACACGGAGAAGGCGCCGATGAAGTTCGACATGCCCTGCGTGCTCGAGCAGCTTCGTTACACCGGAATGCTCGAGACAATCTGTATCCGAAAAACGGGATATCCCGTGAGACTTCACTTCGGCCACTTCGTCGATCGTTATCGCTATCTGATACCCAACAATTTGCCGCGAGGAGCGCCGAACAAGGAGCTCTGTCGTATTATTCTCGACAAGGCGGCGCCGCAAGACGCGCACGAGCAGTACCAATTGGGTCTCACGCGAGTTTTCCTCAGGGAGTCGTTGGAGCGAAATTTGGAGTACAACAGAGCGTTGATCCTCGAGAGAGCAGCGATAACCGTTCAACGGTGAAGATATATTCCTTACAAAATCATCAGACGTCGACAATTTCTCTGCTTTGAAGTTCGTATATTTTTATCGTATTTTTGTCATTATTCATTAAAGGTACACCCGAGGTTTCCTCGCGCGCAGAAGATTCCTCAACATCGCCCGAAGCACCGTCTTCATTCAGGCGGTCTATCGAGGCTACCGAGACCGCAAGAACTACCAGGCGCTGAGGCGAGGAGCTCTGATGGCGCAGAAGATGTACCGAGGGAAGAAAGAGAGGGAGAGATTCAAGGTGCTGAAGGAGGAGATGGCGAAGCGCGCGGAGATCGAGAGGGCCAGCCGGGAGAGGGCGAAAGCGAAGCAGCAGAGAGAAGAACAAGAAAGGGCTTCCCGGGCGGTGGCCGGTGTCAACCATCTCGAAATCCCTGCCGAGTTGGCTTTCATCTACAGCAAACTGGATGGTAAATAGATTTTACTTTTCCTTCGATCAGTCATTGTCATCGCCCCGTCGGTCATGAAAACAAAACTTGCAATTAGCAGTGGAGAATTAAATTCAGATGAGAATTAAAATGCCGCGCAGCCTGATGAAAAATACATGCGCTGCGTGCTCCACTGTATTAACGTCGCTGGAAAAAATAGTTCCCAAGTGCTCGGGAAAGGAAAACGTGCGACGCAGTCGATTAGATTCCCCGGGGATGAATATTTATGAATCTTGTGCAACTCCGATCGACCTTGAACCCTCTCGTGTTTGCAGACTGGCAGCCGACTCACACGGAGAGAAATCTTCTCAAGGTCGTCGGTACGGTGATTCCCCTGACTCACGCGTACAATCTGCCTCCGGACATCGATCAGCACCAGTTCTCCAAGTTCACCAACATATACTTCAAGAGCCACATCTTCGGGATGAAGAGGGAGCCGATAAAGACGCCTTTCCTGGCGAAAGCCCGCGATCAGGATTACACGGACTCGCTGATGATATTCAAGATGATTCTGCGCTTCATGAACGAGAATAATCTGAGTGGAAAACGCGAGCAGGCGCTCGGCGACTACATCGTCAACAAGGGAATCGTCAACGACAAACTCAGAGACGAAATATTGTGCCAATTGGCCAATCAGACGTGGAAGAACGACAACGACGCCAACAAGGAGCGAGGGTGGCTCTTGCTGGCCAATTGCCTGTCGGCCTTTCAGCCGAGCCCGACGCTCACGAAATATTTCCTCAAATACGTTTCTGATCACGCCTACGACGGCTACAAGGCGTTTTGCCAACGAAAACTGCTGCAGGGTGAGCGGACGGTCCTCAAAATCATGAGCAACAATCCGCCGACCATTCACCACGTGCCCCGAACTTATCCTCCCTGCGTTCTCGAGTGGCGAGCCAACCGAAATCGCGTCAACATGGCTCTGACCGTCGGCTTCTACGATGGCGAAACTACGACCTGCGCTGTCGATTCCTGGACGACCTGCGAGGAGCTCGCCAATCTGGCGGTTCACAATCACGGGGTCGAGAACTCGGGCTGGACGATCACGCTGTGGAACCAGCTGGACGGCCCGGACGCCATCGTCACCGAGACCAACGGTTTCGACTACGTGCTCGACTTGATATCCGAAATGGAACTCGCGCCAGCGTTCCCAGCGGCGAAGCACATGTTCCTCGAGCAGAGAAAGAACAGCTTTCCGCCAATTAAAAAGAGAGAGGTGAGGAAACGCAATGCGTAGATTATACGGGATGATTCAAATTATGTACCCGATTTTTATTATTCTTTCGCTGTCTAGCTAAACGGAAAATAAGTAAATCCAGTTGTTTTTTTAACCAACGGTGGAGAAAAATTAGCTTCGCTTCTGTCGCTTCGAAAAATCTCTAAATTTTTATTCCGCGAATAAAAATTCGAATAAAAAAATAAAAAATTAGAATAAAAAAGAAAAACGTCCGCGCAAAAACGTTTGCATCGCCCGGTACAGCGAATGTCGTGCGGTGAGAGTCGTCCGCGAGTCAACGGAATTGCGGGGTCTATTGTTAACGAGCGAAAATGAGAATACGCGAGCGTGGGAATTTCTCGAGCTTCCTCTTGTGGAATCGAAAGGCGCAGTGACTGTTCGAGTTGCAGCTAATGTCCTACGAAGCGCATTGACACGAGAGAGAGGATGATATGACAATAAACAGTGATTAGCCGTTTCTTAAGTTGCCAATGGTTGGCGCCGACGCGCTCGGATCTCGTACAATGTACGTGTGTAACGTTGATAATATTTGATTCATTCAGCATGCCCAGGCCATTCGAGAACTGGAGCACGACCTGGAGCTACCGGTCCTCAAGACCTTCCAGCCGCTCGAGAGAAAACCGGTGGCCAAGGTTGTCGTCGACAAGCCAGTGGAACCGGAAATTCAGTCCCCGCGAAGACCGGCCGTGCCGCCGCCTCAGCCGCCGGTCGCCAAACCCTCGCCGGTCAGTCATCATTTGTTTATTTACTATGAACGCGAGAACGCGGGGAAAAAGACGAGAAAAACAACGACCAACAGGATAATCGTCTTTTTCCGCGCGGCAAACTCGTTTGTCGGTCGCAAAAAAACGCCTTATCTCCGATTTTCAGACGAGAAAGCAGTCGCACGAGCCGGTGCTCGAGACTTCGGGCGAAATGGGTCTGTCCCGGCAATCCGCCCTCAACGATCGCTACTTCGAGAAGGAGAAACAGCGCAGCCGCAGCCTCGACAATCTCCTGCAGGCGGAAGTTGTGCCCGCGCCGAGCAAACTCGCGACCCTCGGTCTCTCGTCGTCGCGGCTCAACGAGCGTTACCACAGCCTCGAGAGAGTCGGCGAGGCCACCGCGGTGAGCAACGCCGAGTACATGAGCAACTCCGAGGTCGTGCAGGAGCGAAAGTACAGCAGGATAACGCGGACGACGGAGCCGAACATCGTCGAGGAGGAGGATCTGACGATCGACTTTGAATATCCGGACATACAGTCGGTCAGCCAGACCGGACGATCCGAGGACGACAAGAACAGTTACATAAGATCGCAAACGAGATTCATCAAGTCTCAGTATCCAGGTAAAAATGCTAATTTCTGTAAGACTTAAGGATGTAGGAGCGCGAAGTATTCAGTTCGCATAAATTCGAGAAAAGTGCGATAGAATTGTAAACATTTCTCGATGGTCTGAAAATCTGATAAAATTCATGCACACTAAAAGCACTAAAAAGATTAATTTTTCATAATTATAATTCCAAAATGTTATTAACAAATTGATTTAAAAAAAATTGTTTAACAAATATTTTGATGACCCAAGTTTTTTTGCATGAAAATGATTCCTTCGTTTTTCTGTATACGTATGAATTTTTTCAGATTTTTATCTAATCTTTTGAAATTTGTGTTTTTTGTATGGAAAATATGTACAAATTTCAAAGATTAGATAAAAATCTGAAAAAATTCATACGTATACAGAAACATTAAGGAATCATTTTCGTGCAAAAAAATTGGGTCATCGAAATATTTGTTTAACTTTTTTTTTATCAATTTGTTAATGACATTTTGGAATTATTATTATGCAAAATTAATATTTTCAGTACCTTTAGTGTGCATGCATTTTTTTCAGATTTTCAGACCATCGAGAAATGTTTCCAATTCTCCCGTACGTTTGTCGAATTCATGCAAATTGAATACTTCGCGCTCCTACATTCTTAATTAATCCGATTTGTTGGTGAGCTCGAAGACATACCGATTAAATGAAGAATTGAACATTGTTCCGACAGGCAAGCGGGCGCTGCCGGGTAGCCAGTCGAGTCGCGCCTACATCGAGAAGAGCGAGTACGGCGTCAAGTCCTCGGCGATGTCGGACACGAGCGAGGCGCCGTCGTTGGCGTCGCACGTCAGGCGCGTCCGAGTGCCGAGTCAGGCGTCCGACGTCGATCAGTTTTTGGACGAGCTCTTCATGCCCGTGCTGGACGGTAATTTGGACGAATTGTCGGACGCCCGGAGTCTCGCTGCGAGCATCAAGGGAACCGGACGATCTTCGAGGATGTCGGAGACGATGGAAGATTTTTTGTACTCCGGCGGTGACTCCGACGCTCAACAATTGGAAATTACGGCTCTCGAGCTCTCAAGGAAAATAAAGGGTGGCGGCAACATGGACATCCCGAATCAGAACACGGCTTTCAACTTCAGTCCGCTCTCACCGGGAATAATGTCGCCGCCGATGATGATGCCGATGTTCAGCCCGCAGCAGCAGATGCCGAGCGCGCAGAGTCAGAGCATGAACATGGGCTCGGGTTTCATGCCGATACCGATCTACAACATGCAGGGAATGAATCTCCCGCAGTACCCGAACTCGCCGCCGGCCCAGAACAACGACATGGCCGCCTATCAGCAGAATCTTCAGCGTGCGTTTTTGCAGAGCGCGATGGCGCAGAACATGCAGATACAGCAGCAGCTGCTGGCGCAAAATCAGGCGTTGCAGCAGCTTCTCGTGCAGAATCCGCAGAACGGCGGGCAGCAACAGTCGGGATCGTTCAACGAGACGGGCGAGGCTCACTCGATGCCGTCGCACTCGTCGCCCACGGTCGCTCGGCAGGAAACGGTGACGGTCAAGGCGCAGGTTCATCGGTCGCAGAGTCCGCCGAAAAAGGGTCCGGAGCTCGCGCGTAAATCGAGCATGGAGTACGGAGCGAGGAAGATCAGCATGGAGCGAAAGCCGGTGGAGAGGAAGACCTCGTCGACCGCGGAGCTGAAGAGAACGAGCTCGGGACGCGGAAACGTTCAGAGCAACTTCACGAACGTCTTGAGCGAGCTGAAGAATCGGCGGAGCAGCGTGGACAACAATTCGAGCGTGATTAATGGAAAGGGAGTCCCACCGCCGCCGCCGATGCCGCCACCACTTGAGTATCAGGATCCCTCGGAGTCGAGGCCGTTTCTGGATCCCTACGGACGCGCCAAGACTGTGAGGATCGGGAAGTGGCGGTGGCCGCCACCCAGCGACTCCACCGACCCGCAGACGCAGGACAGCTTCACGGAGTTCAAGATGCGACAGCATCAGCAGCATAGAAAAATCACGCCGCAGTATCAGGAGTACAATCAGGGCGACGGGCCGCCGAACGCGGATGGCAGCGTGGATTGGGAGGAATTTGAGATCGAGAACGTCGTGACCGAGGAGAGACAGGAGATAACGATTCTCGCGACCGCGGGACATATGCTGAAACACGAGAATGGATTTAAGGAGGAGGGCGACAAGAAGAAGAAGAAATCGAAGTACGTTTTCGTTATTCGTTATTTAGATTTATTTTTCTTAGTTAAAGATGGAAAATATTGCGGCAATGTTTGGGGTTTTCTTCATACGTTTCATTTAAATTATTGTTAGTGGATAATTAACGATGGAACATGTTGCAATAATTGTTGAGGCGTTGACGATAGAATTGTTAATCGAAGTACGTTTTCTTTTTCGTTATTTAGATTTATTTTTCTTAGTTAACGATGGAAGATATTACGGCAATGTTTGGGGTTTTCTTCATACGTTGTATTTAAATTCTTGTCAGAGGATAATTAACGATGGAAAATGTTGCAAGAATTATTGAGGCGTTGACGATAGAATTGTTATTCGAAGTACGTTTTCTTTTTCGTTATTTAGATTTATTTTTCTTAGTTAAGGATGGAAAATATTGCGGCAATGTTTGGGGTTTTCTTCGTACGTTTCATTTAAATTCTTGTCAGTGGATAATTAACGATGAAAAATGTTGCAAGAATTGTTGAGGCAGTGACGACAGAATTGTTATTAAAACAATATTTATCCCGCAGATCTGGCTTCGAAGTGGGAGTGCACAGACCTTCGCCGGGTAGCATAGGAAAATTGAAGCTGAGCTCGGAGATGAGGCAGCGATTGGAGAAAGTGACGGCCAATCACAGCGTTCGCTCGACGAAGACAACGGAGAAGCCGGCGTTGCCGCGGGAGGACATGAAGGTGAAGAGGCTCGACGACAACCGAAAGCTTCTGCTGGAGCAGCAGCTGGGCGCGAGATGGGACGACTACGCCTCGACGGCGGACGACACGCAGAGCGTCACCTCCAAAGGGACGACCGACATGATGACGCAGGCTCAGGTCGTGAGGACGCAGATCGAGAGAATGGAGAGGCCGGTTCCTCCGCCTCCGCCAATTTCGCCGCCGCAGCCGCCGAGTCCGAGGGGCGGAAGCATGTACAGCAATAGGTACATTTTTATTGCAATACAAAATAATTTCTAGGTGTAAAACGAACTTTCAATATATTTTAACTAAAAATTATTAATACGAATATTCTAAACTTCCTGTTAAATTAATTTTCAACCGCACTGAATATTATTTTACCGCATTCACCGCGTTCGCTGTCCAACAAAGTCTACGGCTATTTTTCCTCCAACGAATGCTCAGTACTTACAACGTTACGAGCGTTTCTTATCGCGTCCTCTTACGACACTGCGGCGGCATAAAAATTCCCATGTCTCCGCCGCGAGAAACGAGCGACTTTTCCTTCCCTCGCTGTGCGAGCGCATTACCATGCTGCGTAACACAGTTTTTTTTTTGCGCTCAGTCTGGAGCAATTACACCCATAAAATTTCTTCCGCGCAGTTATTGACATTCGCGTCTCAGCGTCGAGCGCGTTTCACGGGCCGTTCGCCGGCGATTGGCACGGAAGTCGGCCGATTTCTTATCTCTCGCGCGCGCCCCGCTGACGAAGTCGCGTTCGCACTGTAACCCGCGCAAAATTTTTCCCCACAGTCAATCGGGAGTGCCGCAGCCGCGAAGTCCGCCGGCTCCGGTGGAGCCGAAGATGCGGGAGAGCAGCAGCAACATCCGCGCCTCGCCGGACTCGCAGGACAGCCAGGATCACTTCCCGAAGAATCAGCACGACATGTTCAGCCAGAGCCGCGACATATTCGCGTCCCAGCAGCATCTGCGCGAGTCCCACGAGCATCGGGTCGAGTACACGGAGAGCAAGGTGGTGTCGCAAAGATCGCAGGAAAAGACGAAGGAGTACTACGGGAAGGACAGCACCGACGTGGGCAGCACGACGCGCGGCGACCGCAGTTCCGACTTCGACTCCCGTCGCGATCACAGCGACATCATCTTCGATCCCAAGTTCGCCCGGGATATGTTCGAGAACACGAATTCCAAGCGCGACTCCTTCGGTATGTCGCGCGATTTGTCGCCGAAATCGCGCGACAGTTTCGGAATGCCGTCGTCGCGGGAATTCGGCGTCGTCGCCAACACCCGCGAGTCCTTCGTGGTCGCCCGTCAGAGCTTCAAGAAACTGGATCACGAGATCGATAGGAGATCCAGCGTCGCGTCGACCCATCGCACCGACAAGATGGAGCGAATCGAGATCGAGGAATGGCCCGAATTCCTGAGGCCCGTTTTGCCGCCCGCGGAAAAGCCGGAGATCGAGAAGGTCCAGGAGGTCGTCGACACGAAGCTCTATCCGCCAACGTCCTCCGCCCATTTCACTTACAACAGAGTCACGTGGGCGCTACGGGTGAAGAAAGAGGTGTTCGCGCCCAACGAGACGCTCGCCAGCCCGCTGGCTCTTCACCTCGTGTTCTGCCAGGTCGCCTACGATGTACTCGCGACTTCGAGCATCAGAATCACCAAGGAGGACAGGCAGAACATGCTCAAGCTTCTCGACAACTACGGCGTCACCCTCGACAATCTGCAGAGCACGCAGCATAAAATCACGATCAAGAAGAATGTCGTGGACGTGGCGAAACAGTGGCCGCTGTATTTCGCCAGGATATTTCCTGTGTCGGTGAGTTTTAACAGTTACGCATTTGTCAATTGTTTTGTGTCACGAGTAAAATAGTATATTGTGTAACAAGTGGGTAAAGTGCTACATTTCCGCGCGAGTTACACATACAATTTTTTATAATAGCGGTGCGTACCGCGGAGTCTTCTTCGGGGAGGTTGAGCGAAGTCAAAGTGCGAGTTTTCCGAAAGGAGAGATTAAAGTAAGCGGAGTGCGTACAGCAAAACTTTACGCACGACATCCGGAAAACAAGGACTTTACGCACGCGAAACCTCACTGAAATTACGAGCTTTACGCACGCGAAACTTCACCGAAATGACGAGCGTTACGCTCGCTATTACAAAAATAATGTATTGTAGTCCTTTTAATTAATTGTCTTGCGTGCCGATTATACGACTTAAAAACAAATATTTTCAAAAATCTAAAAAAATTATCGATCCGGGAATGAAACATTGATAACAAAATCATCGCACTCAAACGACCAATCGAATTATACTTATCATGGTGTCAAAACACAGACTTACCGCCGCAATCTATAGACACAGTGAATATCCACAAAGAAGTTTATGTCCCCGTCAAAGTGTTCGCAGAATTTTTCAATCATTCTCCAAACAACGATTTAACTATTCGTCAGACCAAAAGAAAAGTAAGAACAAAAATTCATTCACGAAAATTCCTTTATTTCAGATCGGACCTCAGCATCCGGAGGCTCAGCACGTCGCGGTCTCTCACCACGGGCTCCGGCTGATAAAACGAAATCCCGCCGGGGATCTTTCAATCCTGGAGACTCTGCCGCTCGAGGATATCGTGTCCGTGGGTTCGACCCGAGCCGGCGTTTGCACCCTGCAGGTGGCTTCCGGAGTGCGATTGCCGCTGCACACAACCCGCGCTCCTCAGCTGGCTGAGATGATAAGCAGCTTCATCAGAGTGGTGAGTGAATATTTATATTTAAAAACTCTGAACTCTGACGGCACAAATGAATTTTTTTATATTACATTGATCGAAATAACAAAACCGCAAGTTATTCTTCTTCTTCTTCTTCATACTATAATAATAATTATTATTGTTATTAACATTATTATTATTCGTATTATAGCGTGTAGCATTCTTGGCTTTCGTTTATTGCATCGATCGACTGCATCCGCTCGAACTCTCGAGGCCGTACGTCGATCGTCGGATATAAAAATAATGACGTTACGTAAGTCGTCTCGGGGAACATATAAATTGCGGGGGTCTGGAGAAACGTGCGAAGACACCGCGGATGTATATCGACGGTTGCGTGTGTGTTGCGCGCCGTGTTTGCGTGTGCGTGAGAGTCAAGAGTCTGGTATGCAGAGGCAATTCGAGAGGAGACGAGCGTTGCGCCTCTTGACACGAAGAAGTGTCGGGCGCGCACGCACACTCGATATTTACCAAGTGGAAACGAAGCCCCGCGCGATGCGTGGTTAGCGATAGGTGCGGCTGACCTCAAGATGCCATCTACTCGAATGCGGTTTTCTAATCGTCGATCTTCGCGCTTACGCGCGCCGCACACGATGACGTCCCGCGCGCGCTTGTGCGCTCTTGTCGCCATGGGAAAATCGACAAATTGAATTCCACGCGACCGAGAGACCAACGCTCGATAATGCTATTTGGCGAGCGAGGAATTTATTTTCTACTCATCACGAAACAATTTGTATTCGTCTCGACATAACTCACGTTTATCGAGCGTGTTAACACGTGGATTGCCGACCCAATGTTCACCGCTATGTTTTTTTAATTGGGTAAAAATATTCGCTACGGAAGAGGGAAAAACCCATTTTTTGGAGCAGATTTTGCCGTTTTGGAAAGGTAGTTGGATCTATGAGTTTTGACGTGAAAACGGCAAAAATAAATATGTTTTTAATTCATATTTTCAAATTTTAATTAATATATTTTTTGAACAGCTACTTTAAAAATGGTCAATAGGAGTTGAACTTCAGGAGTTAAATAGGCGACTTGAGGACGATTTACAAAAAGAATTCTTCTGAAATATTTGGAATTCACCTTCGCATTCCGCTATTCCCGCGTAAACGAAAATTGCGAACCGCCTGATTGACATCGAAACGGCCGAGCAATTCGCGTAACGTTAATTCCTCCGAGTGTCAAGTCGCGTGCATCTAGGCCCGAAGTAACACGGGCGTCACGGTTGCCCGGGCAAGTTGCTCCCGGTCGCTTATCATAGGCGCGTATCGTTCATCCGTGAATCTTCTCGGCAATTCTCCACGCTTATATACGTCATAGCATGCACTTTAGGATCCGACTACTGTGCTGTATGGCAAAATGTCCAATGAGATAGTAAAACCCGTGCGTCACGCGAATGACCGTGATCCGAGTGACGAGTGTCAACCCGGTGCCAGGAGTTCCGTAGACCGGGAGGGTCAGTTCCGCTCGCCTGACTCCGTCCAGTCAACCTGCGGAGGAGACCGGGGCTAATCGAATCGCTTCATCAGAATAAAAAAAAATATATATATAAACTAAAAAAAATGGCACCTTCTGCTTTGATTAATTAACCGACAATAAAAGTAAACATGAAAATAATTTTTTTAAATCGTCCATAAATCTTGTTTGGTCCATTACGAAACTCCGTTACAAAAAGTATTAAAAATAAATGGATTCCCAAATTTGACTCGCGAATATTTTAGCTGCGTTACTTCCTCGTTAAAAAAGTGTAACAGTAAATTTTCACGCATCTCTTTTTTTCTTCGCCGAGCATTTTTGCGCCGTCTGGAGTCAACTCGCCCCGGTCACCGCTCGCGAAGACACCTGTGCCTTCTGCAACAGGTAGTCGGCCGCACACGTGGGGTACTGGTACGTAAAACCGCGAGGGAAAAAAAGAACGAGGAGGAAGAGAGAGAAAAAAACGGGGGAAGCAGTAGGGAAGGACGGAGCAAAAGAACAGCGGGAACGCGCACCTATCTCGGCAACGGCCCGTGACCGATAGCCGCAGCTCTCGGACTCGCGTCGGGCGCCCCGTTGTACACATAAATGTGTGTATATATATATATATATATATATATATGTGTGTATATACATAAATACATATATATATATAACGAAACACACGGCTGTCTCCCTTCGGACTCGTTTAACCGTTAACTCTCTCTTCAGCTCGCGCGAAGTGAGCCAGTACGTAAGAGATTCCTCGACCTCCCGACCTCGATATGTTAACGTGTATATTGGGACGAGAAAAAAGCGTCGGGAGGGGGAAGGGATCGAAGTCGAAGAAGCCACCGGCGGGACCAAAAAACGTCCTCCTAATCCGTCGACCTCGATTGTGTTTGACTTGTTTTGAAAACAGCTCGCACGACGTCCGCGTATCAAGAGAGAAAGAGCGAGACCTTCGTGGGGACCCGAGGAGACTCGTCTTCGATCGGCGAAGATGTCAAAGGCCTTGGGCCGCACGCGCGGAGAAATCGGTCGAGCGGGTCGCGCCGGAATTCCGCCGAGATCAGGAAGCTGACGATGATCGATCCGCGCGGCCGAATCTTTCACGGCCGGACCTCCCGACGACGATGATCTTCGCCTCACCTCGGCGATAAATCTGCGACTATCCGCGAAAACCGATTTCATCGACGGGAGAAAGTCAAATTTTTGTATCTCGCTGCTCCAACTTTCATCACTTATTACACCTTTATTCGCCGATAACGACGGTATTAATTGCTTTTATTATTTTTGTAGCCGACGATATTAATCACGACCTGACACTCGTGAGTGATGATAAGCGCGATTATTATGATCGGCGAGAATACGAGGAACGAAAACGCGGAGGGAAAACGTGAAGTGAATTGCCGACCGGGAACGAGGAAGATACGGATGTGCAGGCGAAAAAAAAGGAGAGCCGAGTGCAGCGGGGATTGAGAGAACGAGTCGGCGAGGAAGAAGACGAAGAAGAAGAAGAAGAAGAAGGAGGAGGCATTGGCCAGCACATATGACCACTCACTGGAAAGCCAATTTACACCGGGCGTTACCTCGCTCAGCCAGCTCTCTTACACGTCACGCCGTTATGATTCCCGCGTCCAGACACACGCGCGGCTTATTCACTCCGCTGTGGAGCGGCCGAGGCTCGGATCGCGCACCGAGCGTGCGGCTCGGCCGCGGCTCGTCTAATTATCGTAGCGCACCGCAGAGCGGACAAAATCGGCGTGTATAATCGATCGTGTACGCTGTGTATCGGTTGAGATTTTTTTTTCTTCTTTTCTCCCGCGAGGGAACAATCCGGATTAATGCCGCGCGGTGTGCAGCCTCGTTCGGAACTCGGTCGATCGTTACCGAACGCCGAGCCGCGAGTTACACTCGCGATGAAGTCGTTTCGCTCGTCCACACGTGGAGGAAGAACGAAGCGTCGCGAGAGTAGAAGGAGAGGACGATCGCCGCGCGTATGACTTCCGGCCACACGTGCGCCGACCGCGAGGCGCACAATTAAATTCATTAGGACTCTCGTTGAGTTGTTTTACACGGACGCTTAATTGGGCAACTTCGAGCTCTGGCTGCGAGCGCGCGTTATGCTCGCTTAGGTGTTACACGATGGTGTAGGATTTTTTTTTTTGGAATCGTGATAATGATAACATTGATAACAGTTATTAGCTCGTTGGGTGGCGTCATAATTAAATTATTGTCGGTGACTTTAGTGACGGTAATTGATGATGTCACTTGATACTTGTCATCTTTTTCCTTTGCATTTTTTGCCTTCTCAAGAATTTATTAGTTGATTTAATTAATTGATAAAATCGACTCGGTAGAAACGATAAAAATATTTTCATAAATTTCCATCGAACGGGCAAGTATTTTAATATAAATATTGCTCCGTGCACGGTCAAAGGTTCGCTGCATTTTTTTCCATCGAGCGACGAGCGAAAATTTCGTTCGTCGATCTCGCCGCGATTCTGAATGGCCGAAGACAACCGGTAATTTAATTAGCCGATCGCTAATGAACGCTCCGCGAGTCGCGCTAGGCGCAAACACGATCTCGGAGGAGCCGCGCGAAGCCGCCTCTAGCTTCGCGGAATATATTCCCAAGTCGGCTCTACACGGCGGCTTTCAGCGTGGCTGCCCGCCTCGTGTATCTCCTCGGTGGTGGCTAATAGCCGCGCGCGCTTTTGCTTAGTATATAAACATATTGATATAAACACGATTCTCCATATTCCGCGTCGTTCTACCGTCACGACGTAAACAACATTGCTTAGAAATCCAATCTCTCTCGCCTGCAGCGAGCACGCATCGCGCGCCGCAGTCCTTGCACGTTGCATCGACACGTAAGAAGCCGCGAGAGAGAGAAAAAAAAACGCCGCAGTCCCGCCGTCCGCGACGCAATTAACCGTGCGAGTAGGCAGCAGGCACGCCGAGCGGAAGGTGTGACCAACAAGGTCGCGGGGTTCAAGCGTGGACGATAATCGAGAGAGCTCGTGAGACGCTGCGCGCAAAATCACCACCTGGACCCCGGCGCTGATGATCGAGAGGCCAATTTCACTGCGGCGGATGCGCCGCGATAGCGGAGACGCTCAATCGCACGCGAAGATCCCGCCTCCGTATTGATAAACCTCGGGGGCTGCTGGCGTCGAGAAATCGCGATATCGCGCGGCGAAACGACGGATAAACACGGGGAAATGATAAATCGACTAGAAGTTCTCGCGTCGTAGACTCGGGACTATCGAAAATTAAATTGATTCGAATTTAATTTTATTTTATTTAACTTCCGGTTGTCTGTCGGCTAATTTTGTTTTTACGTAAATTTGCCGTGGACATGACGAATCGCAATTTGAATATTTGATTAAATTAATTGACTGAATGTTTTTTGAATACATCGTCAAATTAAAATGACTCGAATCTAATTTAATTTAATTTAACTTCCGGTTGTCTGTCAGCTAATTTTGTTTTTACGTAAATTTTTCGTGGGAATAACGAATCGCAATTTGAATATTTGATTAAAATAATTGACTGAATGTTTTTGCTTCCTCATAGAGGAAGCTTTGTTTTCGTGAAAAATTTTTTTTTCGAGATTTTCATGTTAACATACTTAGAATCACCTAAAACGTCGAGAAAAGTGGTCTAGAAAATATGTCTGTATGTGTGTATGTGTGTGTGTGTGTGTGTGTGTGTGTGTGTGTGTGTGTGTGTGTGTGTGTGTGTGTGTGTGTGTGTGTGTGTATGTATGTATGGTCCAGGCACCGAACATTCAATTGTTCATAACTCAGGAATGGCATGATGGATCGAGCTAAAAATTGGCACGCAAGTAGAGTATTAAATCCTCTGTAATTCACATATTTTAAAAATTAAATATATCCATGTATAAAAATTTTATCGAATTTTAAATTTTTCAAAAAAATGGCGTGATCGCTCTAACTTTCGTAAAAGTTCGACGATTCAGCTATATACTTCATCATAAATAAAGACACGGTTAATGTTGTTTGGTATTGAATTTCAGCGAAATCGGTAAAGCGGTTCCGGTTTTATAGAATTTTGAATTTTTCGAAAAAAATAAATTTTGCTCTAAATCACGTCGAATCTCATCAAATGAACCAAAATATTCAACAGTCAAAAAATAACATGCAGCGCTGCCACGTATAAAATTTGGTGACGATCGGTAAAGTCGTTCGGATTTTACGCTGTTATGAATTTTTGAAAAAATTAAGATTTTCGCTGTAACTTATGGAAAAGTTATTAAAGTAAGTCAAAACTTTGTATCTAATCAAAATTAGATGTAACGGTGTTTGTAACGGAGTTTTCTTTTGTTCAGATTCAAAAAAAGTTGCAAAGTAGAACTTTGCACACTGCTTCCTCATTAATTCCCCTTTTTCACAAAGCTTCCTCTATGAGGAAGCCAAAGTTAATAAATAAGCTTCTTCATAGAGGTGGCTTTGTGAAAAAGGGGAATTAATGAGGAAGCAGTGTGCAAAGTTCTACTTTGCAACTTTTTTGAATACATCGTCAAATTAAAATTACTGGAATTTAATTTCATTTCATTTCATTAAATTTAACTTCCGGTTGTTTGTCGACTAATTTTGATTTAACGTAAATTTGTCGTGGGAATGACGAATCGAAAGTTGGATATTTGATTAAAATAATTGACTGAAGGTTTATTAAATACATCGTCAAATTAATTAACTGGAATAATTTATCTAACGTCCTATGAAATACTCGTCGGAAACTATGACTTGCAGGATTTATCGTTTGGTAATTGTGAGGAAAGGATTGCGTCAACTTTGTAGCGCACAGCGGAATCTGTGGGGTGTTCGTGTTCCGAGTACTCGAAATGGAACGGATTATTGCACGAGTGCCTGGAAATTTATACGTAGAACTGTACTTAGCGTATGGCGAGACATAGCGTAGAGTCAGCAGGAACTAAACTGCACGATTCGCGGCGGTGGTTGCTGTGAGCGGTTCCTCTCGAGCGTCTCAGGCGAGTTCAAGCAACTCGTGTTTACCGGAGGCAACACCTTCCTCCACGGCATCGGCCCCGCACGTCCCTCTCGTTCATTCTCGTTCATTCTCGCTCATTCTCACATTTTCCGTCCCGCACGCACGAAAGTCGAAGGCAACGGAGCTGCCGAAGGCCGGAAACCCCTTTGAATTGCTAATGTGCGGGCTCTCTGCCTATACAATCGCTATCTCGCGCTCGCGAGACCCGCGACACCTGGCCCAAATTCCCTTCGAGCATCTCCTTTTTTTCTCGCATAGGATAGTCGTGATTTTTTTCTTTGTCATTGCCGTACGCTAAAGACTCCACATTTCGTCATCGACAGATTTGTTCATAGATTGATATACGTTATTACAGTATTGGACGAATTTTCTTTGCAAATATTCGACCCAGAAATGATGAGACGATTCAGAAATCAGTAATCGAATTTTTCTGTAATAATTTACTGTTGTAAATCAATTTTTTTTGCAGTACGTATATGGTTTTTTTATTTTGCAAAAACGAAATTTCTGCCTATATTTTTCTTTCGCTAAATCCTGGAACTTGTTGACTATGCATTAAGGATCCTTCGTGTAAATTTTAATATTTTATTTATCGCAGTGTCGACGTTTATAGCCCCGGCAAAATTTCTTCCACGCGATCGAGAGGTGACAGGTGAAACTTTTAATATCAGCCGCGGCTCTCCCGGTATCAATCGACTTTCGCCGATTCGCCTGTCACCGGAAATTGGCAGTCTGAGCATCTCCCGCCGGAAGTTTTAATAACGACTCTCGAGTTTTCGAAAAAAATGAAAAGTGGGATAAACGCGCCTTTGGCAATTGGAAATTTGATCGCCGGCGGGGGAGAAGCCGGAAAAGGGAATTGACCGGTGAAACCTTGTCTCATTAGGGCATCAAGGTACGAGGTATTTTGTCTCCTGTCCAGACAGACTGGTCGCTAGGATCCACCGTCTGTCGCGCAGGTTCTTCGTTCCCACACGATGAGAGTGCGAGTTGCACCTGCGCCACGAAACCGGAAACGCGTACTTAAAAAGGGTCGAAAAGGGCCTCTCAACTCTCAACGTGTGTCACTCGGACCCTTGAAAAAGAAACTAACTTCTGTATTTTTGTGAACTCTGCGACGACCTTGAATCAAATATTGTAATTCTAGGTATTTCTGAACGTCACAAAAAATTGAGGCATAATTAACAGTTTTTGTGGACTGACCGCAGCAGGACACAGTGACGTAAGAAATTACACCTCGTTCGAGTGCTCACGAGGCAGCGTTTTTGTCATCCAAGTCACTCAGCCACAAGGGAAAAGACTCAATGTTTATTTTCGTAATTTTATTACGACCTCCTTAATTACGTAAAGGCTGCCATTATCCAGTTGTCTCACGAATACAATTTTGTCACTATAGTGAGTTCCAAATTGCTTTGGAGTCAAAATGACGAATCAAATAAATTACATAATAACGTCACACCAAATACAAAAAATATTCTACTGGGAATATTTTAAAAAATGGTTAAAAATATTCAATTCAACACAGATAAAAATATTAACGGAGTGACAACAAAAGTTTAGCTACGATAGCTAAAAATTCGCTGTGGTAACTAAACATTTTGCTGCACCAACAAAAAATTCGGTAATGCAGCAAAAGACTTATTAACACTTCCTCATTATTTTTCTCCGTGAATATCAGAAAATCAGATGAAAATATGAAAATGTGAATATACGAAAGTCAGATGAAAATATGAAAATGGGAATATACGAAAATCAGATGAAAATATGAATATACGAAAATCAGATAAAAATATGAAAATGGGAATATACGAAAATCAGATAAAAATATGAAAATGGGAATATACGAAAATCAGATGAAAATATGAATATACGAAAATCAGATGAAAATATGAAAATGTGAATATATGAAAATCAGATGAAAATATGAAAACGTGAACATATTAAAATCAGATGAAAATATGAAAATGTGAACATATGAAAATCAGATGAAAATATGAAAATGTGAACATATGAAAATCAGATGAAAATATGAAAATGTGAACATATGAAAATCAGATGAAAATATGAAAATGTGAACATATGAAAATCAGATGAAAATATGAAAATGTGAACATATGAAAATCAGATGAAAATGTGAACATATAAAAATCAGATGAAAATGTGAACATATAAAAATCAGATGAAAATGTGAACATATAAAAATCAGATGAAAATGTGAACATATAAAAATCAGATGAAAATATGGAAACAGATCTCGCGTTACAAAATATTCCTCCAGAATGTGAATGCATGGGTCTGCCTTTCGAGTTCAAGGACGCTTTTCTCGATGGCGAATAGCCTCGACTGTTTCCGCGCCACGGGGAATATAACCCAGTGCGCGGGTTTATAGCGGCGAACGAATCCAGTCGCGCGCTGTGTATTCCATAGGGTCGGATCTCTCGGGTTCCCACGTATCTCGCGACGCGTACACACGCGACCTCTCGACTTCTCTCCTCGCTCTTCGAGGTCTATTACGCTCGGCCTTTCTCGTCCTCGACTCTTCGGCGCGTTATTCCTGCCTCCCGTCGGTCCCCCTCGGAGCTCTCGCGGAGCCCAGATACGTGTGGTGGCTGTACGTCCACTCGTTTCTTTCGGCTCGTTCTCGTCGCTTTCCTCGCCGGACAACCCGGCGCGACAGCGAGCGATGAAATCATTGCCCCGGCGATTTAGAAATTACTGCGCAATGTGCCAGTCCGAACGCCTTGGGACCCTCGTTACGACAGAAAACACTCGGCAAATCTCCTGATGATTCGCGCCAATCGAGACTCGAGCGAGGCGCAGAAATTTGCCGGAAGTCGAGTGTGCGAGAAAATGAAAAAATGCTCACACTTCACGCGCCGCAGACGTGAAAACAAAAAAGTGAAAAATTGCGCGGATCGCTTGACGTTGCGAAAAGTAACAGTAAATTTTCCCTTAGGAAGTAATAATTTTTTTTCTTGGAAAAACTTTTAAAAAATCTTAAATATCCCAGTTTATAAATATGGAGGATAAATAATTGCGAAGATCGGTCTTCGCTAACAGATAGCGATCGGTCGAATAAATCTGCGAAAAAATTATAGCTCACTTTCCAGCGCAACATACACAATTTATTTCACAGTAGCGCAGCCATGTATTTTTTCCATTAAAGTTTAAAACACTTTAAACATCCCATTTTATAAATATAGAGGAAAACGGTAATTGCGAAAATTCGTCTTCACTCGCAGATAGCGATCGGTCGAATAAATTTGCGAAAAACTTATGGTTCACTCTCCAACAAATATATTTATTTCGTAGCAGTGCAAACACACTATTTATTTGTTACAAGTTTTAAAGTGAAAGGCATATTTAACAGGAGCGCAATAACAATTCGTATCGTGGCGCGAGTTACGTGTAGACAGATAAAAGATTAGAGGTTGAAGAAGCGTTTTTCGTTGCATAAGTGGGAAATGGGAGTTTTTATTGGCGCTTCTTTCGCGTCTCGCGGCCGACTCGTTACAGGGAAATCGACCGGGGCGATACGTGTGATGCACGGTGGAATCGCTTCCGGCTACAACTGTTAACGCGAAAATGCACCCTCGGCCGTTTCCGGTGCGCCGATTTCTACTTGATCGCCGCGGGAGCGGCGGCGGGATGACTCGCGATGCGCCATTGTCGCCCGATGAGCCGATGGGAAATCGTTCCCGTATGATAATGAAGAGCCGCACCTAAGCACCGCGCGATTTTCATCCGCCGTGAATTTCCAGCGCGCGTGAAACGTCTCGAAGTAGGCGAATGGGTTAATACGCTCGCGCTCCAGCCCTCGATTTTCCATTCCACTTGTCGAAACTTTTTTTTTTACTTGGCTCATCAATAAAAAAAATAATCGTTCGATGATTACGCGATCGCTGCCAATTGGCATAAATTCGTAATCACGGATCGGCGGTAAATCATGCAAAATTTGCGCGGCGGCCGGTTCGTTAAGGCAACGTTTCTGTAACTCATCGATGCGCTCGTCGGGCCCGTGTGATTTCCCACTCGCAGACCCACTTCGCAGGATTTCCATTTCCATCACGGTCAAACGGAATAATTGGGAATGGAAAAAAAAGGAATTAACATGGGAAATTATAATGCAATGTTTTATCTGCAAATTATCTTGGGTGTAGGAATGGAAATAACGCTTTGAAAAATGTAGGAAACAACGAATGGAAAATAGGAATTAACGTGGTAAATTACAATGCAACGTTTTATCTACTAATTATCTTGGATGTAGGAATGGAAATAACGATTTCAAACATGTAAGAAACAACGATAAATTGCAACAAAAAAAATGTAATTCTGATGCCACGAGTACGGGATGTTTTTGTGCATAAACTGGTACATTAATTTTGTTACACAAGCATTGTGTAAACCTAAGGTCGTCTTATATGAAAAACAATTTTTTTCATATAATTGTTTTAGAAATTAATTTATAATTAATTTATAAATTAATTACACGAAAAATAATTAATTTATAATTAAATTGAGAAAATAATGAATCTATAATTAATTTGTAATTTAATTATACGAAAAAAATGGTTTACAGTATAACCACGACTTTGTTATCGTGTTAATTTGACTCATATTCGCATATTTAATTTTACTGCAGTTTATTCACAAATTTCAAATTTTCTTTACAATTCAACGAATTATTATGCAAAAATAATTTTCAATAATTATTCAATTAACCAATTTCACAACAAAAAATCTGCTTCCCTTCGACACCCACGAGAAAAAAAATCAATTCCCAGCTCCACCCTCGTTTTGACCGCTAGAATCGCGTGGCTGTCTCTCCGCGTTTAATTTATCGGGAGAGATTAACGAGTCCTCGCGAGAGGAGAATTAAGTTTCTCTGGATGAAATTCCGCGCGCTGCGGGCGAAAAAAAGGGGAAGGATGCTGCTACCGTCGGTCGTCTCGGGGAACGTGGCGAGCACGCGAGCTCTTCACGCGCGCCGTTCGTCTCGTTACCAGATACATCGCGATGTCCGATGCTGCTGCTGCTGTTGCTGGTTTTCCGAGCACGCGGCACACACAACCGGCACATCGGGATATAGCGGCGGCGCAGCCGGCGGGGCAGCGGCTACAGCCGACGAGCACGGCGGTGGGGTACGACCCAGATAACAGTCTTTCGAAGGCCCTACTACCGAACGGGCCCCGGCTGCACTACTCGCGGCCGGGGAGACTCGCTCGGGGACTATCGGAAGCGCCAGCCGCTAGTTTATCGGCTACCTTGGTCGCGTCGTGACGTATCCCACGAGCGGTTCGCGCGAGAAATCAAAATAACACAATACAAAATATATATACATATTTTTTTTTTTTGTAATACGTGGTCGTGAAAATATTCGATATTTTCCCGATAAATAAATAAATAATTAATTAATTAAAAAGTGAGTGTGAAAAAATTTAAAAAATAAAGAATTTAAAAAAAATAAGTTTTTTTCTCGCCTTGGAAATTTTGGTATCGATGCGACTGGGTTTGCGGACAATTCGAAATGTCGCAATTGAAGGGGATTTATTTTTTTTTTTGTATTGGAGGGAAATTCACGTTTTGTGTTTACGTAACTGTGAAAGTTCTCGCGGTGCGATAGAATTTCCGCGATGAGCTCGTGAATTCCGATTGGAGTTGCCGTCTGCGTCGCGTTTGAATGGACGCTCGTTACGCTGCTCGCTCGTCCGCGCGGGGAAAAGCAAAAATGTCACAACGCGAGTTCGCGACTCGTCGCGCAACGCGCGGCTCGTGTCCCGCGGACGAGGGGCGGATAAACATCTCGATCGCGCGCCGATCGTGGCGCAAGAAATTCTACGCGCTGCGTGTTACGAGCAACACGCCGCGCGAGCTACTCGTGTTCGCGGGTTCTCGGGTTCTCGGCTGATGAATTTTTCTACGCTCGAGCGACACACTTTTTGCTGAGGAGCGAAAATTGCACAAAAAATAATTGATCTCGGCACGTGATGGAAATTCGCGAGCCTAACGTGGATGCCCCAGATAAAATGTTTTTCATATAAAATATTTAAAAAATTGTAATTACATTTTTTTCTTACTTTTTAACTTTTTAATCGTTAGGCAGAGTCATAATTCAATTGCGTACTAAACAAAATCGTTTTTCCGTCGTTCAAAAAGTAACAAAAAAACATTTTTTTCGTTAAGTCAACAAAATTTTTCCCTAAAAAACAGTTTTCCAAAATCGCAATTTATTTTGCCAAGAAACGTAATTTTTACCATTTTTTTATTCGCTAAACGAACAAAAAATCTCCTTGTGTAATTTCGAAACGAAAAAATAAATTTTCAAAGACAAAATTCTGCACTACCACAACTGCTAAGAAACGTAATTCTTTCCACCTTTTTATTAGCCATACGAAAAAAAATTGTGCAATTTCTAGACAAAAAAGTAAATTTTCAAAGAAAAAAAACTGAACTACCACAACTAAAAAAGTAATAAATCCGACAACCCACAGAAATTCACCGAAATTTCTTACCCAAAATTCACGTTGCTACTAATTTCCGTGATAACAAAAAAAAAAATGCCCACAAAAATCACGTTCAACCGAACGATCATAACTCCCCCTCGAATATTCCGCACGCTCCGATCGTTATCCTCAGCCCCGGTAGCGCGAATTCTCGCCCGTCGAGATCACGTCGGCTCGCGGGAGAAACAAAACAATTGGCGAGCGCGTATATCGCGCACGTACGGATGGCAGTGAAACCGTTCGCTATAAACGATTCATCACGGTGTCTCATTAGCGCGGCGCTGGCAGTGAGAGGGACGGCGAGCGAGCGACGCTCGTCGTCGCTCGCGTTCGCCAAGGTGGCGTCGTCGGCAGGAAAAGTTGCTGAAAAAAAAACAGAGTCACGAGGCGAAAAGCGAGAAAAGCGCAAGCTCGATTCTCTCTCTTCCTCTCTCTCTCTCTCTCTCTCTCTCTCTCTCTCTCTCTCTCTCACTCTGACTCGCGAATCACTTGCGAATTCGCTGTATACAACCCACGCTAATGCGGCGATGGTAGTAAAAGATGCGCTGCCACTTTTAAAACCAGCGCGCTGTAAGTAATGACTATAGAAAAATAGGCGTGCGACACGCGTTCCCCGAGATTTCCAAGAAAGTTAATGCCTTTCTCATTCGTCGTCGCTGCGCGCCGCAGCTGCCGCTGTTGGGGTCAGCTCCACCGCGATCCGCGAGCAAAAGTCGAGAGTGCGTTTTGCGCCGTTCGCCGCCGAGCTCGGCGACTCTCGCGAGCGTCTTGAAAATGATGCGCGGGAGAGTTTGTTAGGCACCGCGGATAATTATAATTAAAGTCGGGCTCATTGTTCGGCCGTGGTGGGGGTCGTCGGTCCCACGAGTCGTGCACGAGGCGCCCGCGACTCGCGGCCTCGTCTCGTTGCGGCTCTCGCGGCTCTTTTTCCCTGGGCTCTCGCATTTGCGTCGCTCGGCGCGCGGCCGATTCTCACGCTCTGGGAGGAAAAAATGGCAACGAGAGCGCGCGGACGACGCCGAGGAAAGCGACGAGGAGGAAGAGGAAGTCGAGGAAGTAGTTCGGGCTCGTCCCATGCGCTCCACGCTCGTCCGGAGTCGAATCTCTGCGTGGGCTGTGTGGGTTTAGCCTCCACTGTGGCGGTCGACGCGCGTAAAACGCACACGGGGAGACTATTATGTTTCGTGTCTATGGGGGATTCGTTCCATGGGAGCATCCGATGATCGCAGATTCGAGACGAGATAAGATTCGGTGGGACTCGCGAAAGATTCTTTTTTATCGTTTTTATTATTTGTAGCGTGGTAATTATTGATGTTTAGCGCCCGGAACTTCCGTTGCGGGATGGATTGGATTTTTATTGTGCGCGGTTTGGTGGATGATTTATTGTGACTTCAGTTTGTTATATTTTTATCATTTTCTCGAAAAAAGTGCCGAGAATTTTGTCAAGATATTAGTTTCAGTTCAATCGATGGGGTTCCAATCATAGTGAATTATAAATTACGAATTCGACTTATTTTTGAGTATGTGATATTTTCGCGATATATATTTTTTTACGGTGATTGGTTCTGATATCAATTTTCAATATTTTACTTTCCCGGCCAATTTCTTCAAGAATCAAAATATTAGTTTGAATCAAATTGACTGTGTCTTGACTTTGTAATTATAAATCATGAAAGCGACTTATTTATCGCAAGATGACTTTTCTCTCGTCTCGAATTCGCGGAGATTTTTGCCAATCGTGATTTCTAATCGAGATCCACAAACTCTGTGCGTCTCGCCTCGTGGCCTGCGCTTTTCGTCCGGTCATCATTCGACAACTTCACGTTCATCGAATCCGCCGCGCGACTTTGATTTCAATTTTGAATATTTTACTTTCCCACCCAATTCGACTATTAAAAAATCAGTTTGAATGAAATTTATACTGACTTTCGATTTTGTAATTATAAATTACAAAAGTGACTTATTTACGGCAAGTTGACTTTTCTCTCATCTCGAATTCGCGGAGATTTTTGCCAATCGCGATTTCTAATCGAGAACCACAAACTCGGTGCGTCTCGCGCGCTTTTCGTCCGGTTCTCATCCGACGACTTCGCGTTTGTCGATTCCGCCGCACGACACTGATTTCATTTTTGAATATATTACTTTCCCGCTCAATTTCTTCCAGTATCAAAAAATCAGTTTGTATCAAATTTCCAGTGACTTTCGACTTTGTAATTATAAATTACAAATACGACTTGTTCACGGCAAAATGACTTTTCTCTCATTTCGAATTCGCAGAAATTTTTGCCAATCGCGATTTCTAATCGAGAACCACAAACTCGGTGCGTCTCGCGCGCTTTTCGTCCGGTTCTCATCCGACGACTTCCTGTCTGTCAACTCCGCCGTACGACAATGATTTCAATTTTGAATATTTTACTTTCCCGCTCAATTTCGTCCAGTATCAAAAAAATCAGTTTGTATCAAATTTCCAGTGACTTTCGACTTTGTAATTATAAATTACAAAAGCGACTTTTTTATGGCAAAATGACTTTTCTCTCATCTCGAATTCGCAGAAATTTTTGCCAATCGCGATTTCTAATCGAGAACCACAAACTCGGTGCGTCTCGCGCGCTTTTCGTCCGGTTCTCATCCGACGACTTCCTGTCTGTCAACTCCGCCGTACGACAATGATTTCAATTTTGAATATTTTACTTTCCCGCTCAATTTCTTCCAGTATCAAAAAATCAGTTTGTATCAAATTTCCAGTGACTTTCGACTTTGTAATTATAAATTACAAAAGCGACTTGTTCACGGCAAAATGACTTTTCTCTCATCTCGAATTCGCGGAGATTTTTGCCAATCGCGATTTCTAATCGAGACCCACAAACTCGGCGCGTCTCGCCCCTTTCCCCTAGCGCTTTTCGTCCGGTCATCATCCGACGACTTCGCGTTCGTCGACTCCGCGACGATAGCACAGATTCTCGACCGCTTATCCCGGTTTCGTCGGGTTATTTACACCGACACCGCGCGCAGCGTCGGCTAATAGTCACGTAAGAAAAGCATCCAGTCACTCGAGGCGAATTAATATCAATCTTTGCTTTCTAACGACTCGGCCGGCACGAGCGAGCGCACCGCGTGTGCTATACATAAATTACCATCGCCTGGATATATCCCCATCGCCATGGCGAACGCGCGCGAGAATTTCTCGAGGAACGAAGAAAGAGAATGTGAATATGCGCTAAGCACGCAGCGCGGCGACCGCAGGAGCCGCGGAGAGAATGCGATAATTCCACGGGCCGAGATTCTTGCGTGGAAACTTCTATCGAGCCTCGATTGCACTTGCAACAAACGCGAACGCAATTTCCACAGTTGGAAAAAAAAATTTCTTCGATTTACCGTTCAGTTAATATTAACAACGTCATTTGGTGTTATTCAATATACGATTTCGTTTGTCTAACAAATTTATCGCTGCTCTGTATTTTTTTACGTAAGAAGCAGTGATAAAATATTTTCTGTCACTACTTTAAAATAAATCTAAATCAATTTTTACAATGGTTAGTCTAGTCATGAATTTATAATTCTTGGGCGAGATTCGATTGCACTAGCAACAAACGCGAACGCAATTTCCACAGCTGGAAAAAAAAAATTTCTTCGATTTACCGTTCAGTTAATATTAACAACGTCATTTGGTGTTATTCAATATACGATTTCGTCTGTCTAACAAATTTATCGCTGCTCTGTATTTTTTTACGTAAGAAGCAGTGGTGAATTATTTTCTGTCACATTTCTTTTTAATCGGTTTTCACAAATCGTTGGTTAGGTCATGAATTTATAATTCTTGAAGCGAGATTCGTTTGCACTCGCAACAAATGCAAACGCAATTTGCAAAGCTGAGAAAACATGTTATTCGATTCCCCGTTCAGTTAATATTAACGACGTCATTTGGCATTATTCAATATACGATTTCGTTTGTCAAACAAATTTATCGCTGCTCTGTATTTTTTACATAAGAAGCAGCGGTAAATTATTTTCTGTCAAATTTTTTTAATCAATTTTTATAATCGTTGGTCTAGTCATGAATTTATAATTCTTGGGGCCAGATTCGATTGCACTTGCAACAAACGCGAACGCAATTTCCGGAGCTCAAAAATAAAAAATGATCTTCGATTTACCGTTCAGTTAATATTAACAACATCATTTGGCATTATTCAACATACGATTTCGTTTGTTGAACAAATTTATCGCTGCTCTATATTATTTTACGTAAGAAGCAGCGGTAAACTATTTTCTGTCAAATTTTTTATATCAATTTTTATAATCGTTGGTCTAGTCATAAATTTATAATTCTTGGGGCCAGATTCGATACGATAATTCCACGGGCCGAGATTCTTATTTGGAAACTTCTATCGAGCCTCGATTGCACTCACAACAAACACAAACGCAATTTCCAGAGCTCAAAAAAATGTTCTTCGATTTACCGTTTACAACGGAATATTAACGACGTCATTTAGCATTATTCAACATACGATTTCGTTAGTCAAAGTAATTTATCGCCGCTTTGTACTTTTTTACGTACGGAGCTGCGGTGAATTATTTCCTATCACGCAAAACGCAATTTCCAAGGCGAAGAAAAAAATCGTCAATTTATCGTTCCATCGATATTAATAACATCGTTTTTTTTAATTACACTCAGCGTGCACGATGCGGTAACCAGCGACAAAAAAAAACGATGAAACACAGAGATAAAATCATCCGAGTGATGTGAGTGAGATAATAATAATCAAAAATAATAATCAAAAAAAAGACAAAAAATCACGATGATGGAGCGCGAGGTGTCGGACACCGAGGGCGTCTTCTCGCGAAGATTGTCGAGCAACTGGGCGGAGCTGCCGAACACCCTGCGTCGTCGGCAGAAGCACCGACCGGAGATTCTCAGCCAGTTCACCGATTTCTCCGAGTCCTCGGAGTGCGAGTTTCGTCGCTACGAGGTCCCGAAGCCTGAGTTGCCGCAGAATCTGCGAAGAGTCGTGAAGCGATCGGACCTGCTGAAGAAATTCGAGGATCGCGACGATCACCGGGAATCGGTTGGTTTGTTCGGTCCCGGAAAAATCGAGAAGAGATCGTCGACCAGCTGCATCGACGACGACTACAGAAAACACTACGAGACGAACAACAACAACAACGAGAATCCCCGATCGCGGTCGAAAATTAATTACAACGCCAACAGCCACCCAACGAGTCGATACGATCGGGAGTATCGAAGCTTCTCGGACGAGGAGCGAAAGACGAATTCGCCGGACAGTCTGCTGGTTAAATCGTCAGCCTCGGAGTCCAGTAGCGATGAGTACGGCCACACCGACGACTCGGGCGCCTTCCTCGAGAGGCCCTCGAACCCCGACCGGGCGCCGCGCACCAAGTACGAGATGTTCAACGGCACCCGAATCAACGAGCAGCATCACGTGTCGCAGAAAAGCAGATTCGCGAAATTTTTCTCGGCCAAGGAAACCGCCGATCTGGAGCCAAAAAAATCGAGCGCGCAGGAGGCGAAAAAAACGTCAAAGTCGCCGGTCGAGGCCAGGCTGGACGTGAACAAAAATGTCACGAGGAAAATCGGCAACGCGAACGTCACGAGGAAGGACAGCGAGAGCCTCGAGGAGGAAACGCGGAGGGACCGATTTATCGAGTCCGGACCGCCGCGATACGAGTACGAAAATATTCCCAGGATCGATGTGTCGAAGTTGGAGCACAGATCGTTTCCGAATTCGACGCCCGGACGGGCGACGAGTCCGCCGATCGGTCGGGAGCAGCCGACGATCGAGCAGCTGAGAATGGAGGCCGGTTGCCAGTTGAGGAACACGAGGAACTCCGGGAGAGCGGAAAATCGCGACGCGTCGCCGAGGAAGACGATCGGCTGCTCCTCGCCGACCTCGGCGACGAGCTCGTCGTCGCCCTCGTCGGTTTCGTCGCCGACCGGGAATCGAGCCACGCAGCCACCCACGATGGACGATCTCAGGCTCGAGGATCTCATTCAGGATTTCTACAACAACGATCAGATCTCGGCAGCGAATCGCGCGAGCGCCGAGCGCAAAATGTCGAAAATGGAGACGATTACCGAGGAGAAGCAGGACGGGAGTAAATTGAGTGTTCGCGAGATACTCAAGAGGTTCGAGGAGCTGAGGATGCAGAACGAGATGCAGAACGAGGAGCGACACGCGGACAAGACGCTCAATACCATTCAGGAGACGCTGCAGAAGCTGGACGAGAAGGTCAAGAGCTACCAGGTCGAGAGTTATACATATGATTACACATATTTGCGGCTGTACGGCCGACGGGTTTGGGATCGGTCGTTGTGCACCGAGTTGGCACTGGGTATTTTACACCGTTAAAGATTTTTGAGGATTTATATTGCTGGAATTTTTATTTGGCGATTAATGTATTTAGTTTGACACATTTGAATTTCTGGAATTTTGAATCGTCAATTAGTGTATTAAATTTGACACATTAGAATAGCTGGAATTTTTATTCGGCAATTAGTGTATTAAAATTGACACATTTGATTTGCTGGCATTTTTAATCATCAGTAAGTGTATTAAATTTGACACGTTTGAATTGCTGGAACTTTTAATCGTCAGTTATATAGTGTATTAAATTTGACACATTTGAATTATTGGAGTTTTTAATCGTCAATTAGTGTATTAAATTTGACACATTTGAATTGTTGGAGTTTTTAATCGTCAATTAGTGTATTAAATTTGACACATTAGAATTTCTGAAATTTTTAATTATCAATTAGTGTATTAAATTTGACACATTCGATTTGCTGAAATTTTTATTCGTCAATTAGTGTTTTAAATTTGACACGAGTGTAATAAAATTACACATTTTTATATTAATCATAATTTTCACAAAATTCAGTAGAAAAATTTTAACTTTACATCTCCCGTGTTTAAATTGAATACACCGGTTCCCACAAATTAGCTTCGTCCGCTTCTAAATATGAAATATGAATAATTAACTTTAGTATCAATAATGATTAATTTTTACATTAAAAATATTAACGGTCCAAGCAATCTAAATATTTTTACCGGTGTAATTATCGGATCCACTTGGTTACCGATTTGGGTCTCTCTCTCTCTTGAAAAAAAAAGTAAAAACCGAAGCGAATAAAACAGCGAATTCCTCGGGACGGAATTTCTATTCCGGTTTAAATTCGTCTGGGCGAGCGAGCCAAGCGTGTATTATTTATCGGCCGTGCACATTTGCACTCGAGCATCGCTGGGAAGTTTTAGATAACGTTTTACGTAGACGAAAGCGCGTATTTTACGTTCACGCTGCCCCGGACTGGACACAGTCGAGCGGTCGGCAGAAGTTGGCGCGATGCGTCTGCCGTCTCGGCAAAAGGATAATAAACGAACGTCGAGAAGCGCAGAAAACTCGACGGCGCGTTACCATAGGTACAGATGGGATATGTGTAACGCTATCGTTAATCCCACGGTGTGTAACTGTATATCCACGCGCACATACAGCGATCGCTTATATAGAAGGCGCACGAGCTGCGCTCGCGTCTCTCGCTCGATGCATTAACGATTATGTGGGTCAGGGTCGACGTCTGTGCATCCCGCTCGCTCAGGTGTCGAGCTCGCCGCCTGCCCCTCTGCGTCTCTACGCATCTCTGACGTTCGTCTTACTTCCACGAGATTTTTTTTTAGTTCCCACATTTTTGTAGCTCGACGCACCCGTCGATACCTCTGATTATACGTCCGACGTATTCGATTAATCATCCGGTTTCCATCGACCTGCAGATCCTGAAAAAAATATCAGAAATATATTATTATAGAGATCTTTTTAAAAACACTCGTTAATAATTATTGTAACGGTCTGTTATTAAATGTCGATTTTTTTAAAGCGTTTTTTTTTGGACCGTTATAAAATGCAGATTATATTATTACTCGACGAACCCAGAAAATGAGGCGTTCCGAAATTGAAAATAAACGCAATTAATAAATCATTTTGTTTAGAAAGGATAAAAAAAATGTAATGATTTTTTTAACTTGAGTACAGTTGGAAATAATTTACAGCTGCTCAATCCGAAAGAAGGCCAAGGCTACGAAATTTCCTTTTTTTGTGAGCAGCAGCGGTAAATTATTTTCGCATTTTATTTTCAATTTCCGCAAACCGATGGCCTAGTCAGTCGCATACAGACACGCAGATGAAGCATATAAAATCGGTCATAAAGATATTTCCAACTGCAGACAAAAAATGATCGACGCCCCTACTTTTTGTCCTCGCGGTGAATCGTGGATATCCTTTATAGATCTCAGATTAAATTTTATGGCACCGCGACGCCCGGATCTTTCTTCGCCGCGTCGATATTACACGATTTTTAGCTCCATATTTTTCGACGGTTTTTTTCGTTTTTCCGTCTCGTACCGCTAGGCCATTGAAACCGATCGGGCGTTTAAATGGTATCAGGCCACGCAATATTCGCGTCGCTTTGCTCCCTTCCTTCTCGTGCGGAAGCCGAGTTCTTCTGTCGGGTGCCCCGCATCGAGAGATTCCGCCACGGTTGCTCGGACGGCGATCGACGCATTCCGCGAGACCGCCCCGAGTTGGCCTGCGGGCCGCTGCAACGAGAGCGCATACCACTCTAAATGAAGCGCTCCGGGTGTACGGGCGGGAACGTTTCATGCGCCTCGATCGTATACGTATACTATGTACGGCCGACTCGCGGGAAGAACTCGTTTCCACTCGCGTGAGAGAGATCGAGCCGAGCGTCGACGGTTGTTGCGCGTGCCTCGAGAGCCGGTGGAAAAAGCGGGGAAAAGCTGTGAAAACGCGGATTGCAGAAGTAACGGAGAGACTGAATTCCCGAGCGCCTCGAATTAATTAACAATACCTCGTCTTACCGCTAGAAAAACGAGGTCAGACACTCGCTCAATGCCGCTTGAAATTGCTCAAGCTGGAAACGTCGATGCCTATTACGTTTTATTGGCTTTTATCGATCGCGATTCATGTATGGAACGATCGTTTAGTGTCAACTTTACGCAAGGCTGTGAAATAAATGTCGACTCTTCTGTTGACAATTTATATTGCAGTTTTAGTTCGTAAAGCAATTTAGTTTGCAATTGCGGTTTTTTAATTGCAATTTAAATTGCGGATACCGTTTTTAATTCAACACTTGTAAATCTTTGATTTTTGTGTCGACTAGTAACTAGAGCTGCAAAGCCGATTTATGATTTGCAATTTTTTTTTGTTAATTTGCAATTTGTTCGCTTTATCGTTACAGATCGATCAGAAGCCAACGCACAAGTCGAATCATCACGACAGCCACGTATCGCAGATTACAAAATCGATACAGTCGCACGCAAATCACTCGGGCGGCGCTCAGCACGTGTCGCACAGCCAGATCCACAACCAGGTCAATCATGCGGTTGTGGGAAACCACGAGATCCACTCGAGCGCGAACCGACTGTCGAGCGGCGGTCAGCACGTGAGCGTCGCGGGCCAGACCAACAATGCCGGAAGTCATCACCAGAAAAACCAGCGAAATCTGAGCCCGAGCCAGCAGCAGCCGCACCACGCGAACAGTCAGATTCAGCAGTCGAACCAGCAGCAGCAGCAGCAGGAATGGCGACAGCCCGAGGAAACGGGAAAATCGCCGGACGAGAGCTTTTACGAAAGCGGACCAGTCGTGAACGACGGAAAACACTCGTTGCTTCAGTACGCGATGCTCAATTTCCGGCAGTCGACCGAGAAGTACGTGGAAAGACATTTTTTTTCTTTATTTTCTCAATCGATAAAGCAGAACTCGATTTGTTTCCCTGTTCGCGGATTTGGTTAAAATCGGTCGAGAGCGAAATTCCCGGGTGGGAAAAAAATACTCAGACCTTAGAACTCGACGCAGCTGCGCCAGAAGCTCGTCGGCAATTCACTCTCGATCTTCGACTTTCACGCTAAAAATGTCGTCTCTCCGGCGAGTCGCGCGGCGGATACGCGCGGCAAAGGTGGTCGACGACACACCCGAAGGGGCAGAGCGACCACGAGAAAAACTCAAGCGAACGCGGAAACCTCTGGCGACTATTTGCACTCCGCGCCTTGTTTGACGGGAGTCGATTTCAATGCGTTTCTATGCCTAATCGAGCGCCTCCGACATTTCAGGAATTGTCGGGGATGAGGTAACGCGCAATGTCCCGGGGATTAACGCTTCGAGAATCGTAAAATTGTTTGCCGAAGCCGACGGGTGTAAATGTTATCCTAGATAATTGGTAGAAAGAATTTAGTGGTAAAAAAAAAGTTAATGTTGACTGGAAAAGAATTGGAATTACCCAGTGGTTTCTCGACAAAAGATTTTGAAGTAGAAATCGCAGTTGGAATCGTCTGTTTTTGTTTGGCTTTGTAAACAGTAATTGCAGTAATTAAAGTGAGATTTCCTTAATTTTTTTTTTTTTTTGTAACAAGAAATTCTCGTGAATTATAAGCGACGCGCGATCGGCCGCGGAGAACGAAAGAAAGAGGCTGAGGAGGATGAGGAGAGTGCTCGTCGTTGATGAACGACCGAGTGGATCGATCCCAGGCGAACTCTGTCCCAAATACGTCGCCGGGCCACCGGCTCACCGCGGCAAAGCCGCATCTTAAGAGCCGAAGCGCGGATCGTTCGACTTTCACGCGAAAAATGTCGTTGATCGAGTGGCGCGCATCGCGTACATCAGGAGTCGCGAATCAATGTTTTTTTTTCGGCCGGTCAGGCTCGTCGTCCCTTCGCGCCGTAACTCTTCGGCTTTTCGTTATAATCATTTTTGGCAATCGCTCGACGATCGGACGAACGCGCGTATATTTCACGATCAACGCGGATGCCCGGCAGCCTCGTTTTCTCGCGGAAGAGACGATCGACGTCGCTGCCGCTCGGATATATACAGACACCAATCAACCATGAGACGACAGAAAGTCTGTCGGGTGACGCGAGAGAGGAAAAAAATAGGGATCGCCCCGAAGGCGAATACGGGAATGAGAGAGCGAATGCTATTTTCGCCGATGATGTATTCTCGATATAAAAAAGTCGATTTTGTTTTAATTAAGCAAAAAGATTTGGAACCAGCGTTTTCGTACAGGTCAAAAGTCGATATTTAGTATCTACGATTTTTATTACCATCGGCGCTTGTCATCATTTTTTTAATATCCTTTTTCATTTGCAAAACAAAAGAAATAGTATCACAAATCCCGACAACGAGAGTAATTAGAAAAAAATGTTAATTAGTGAAGCAAGCCGTTAATTCCATGTACTTTTGTAAATAAATGTCGTAATTATGGTTGCCAACAAAGTTTGACCGATCTCGGGAGACGTGAGAAGGGATCGAGAGGTAGAAAGGTAGCCGAGTGTATGTGCACACGCAGCGATGTCCAGGACATCGTCGAGGGTACCAATTATCGAGGGAAATTTTCGAGCTCGGTACATGCACCGCGAAAATAGCCGGTGTGCATATATGTTACGCAAGAGCCGTTTCTCGGAGATACACTAGGCCCCCGCGACCAATACTACACTCGTGTTGAGAAAGCATAACACTCGCGTCGTGGTCTCTTTCTCCCTCTCTCGGCTGTTGTCTTCTAGTTGTGCCCAGATATCATCGAAGTTGACGACTATACATACTGCACGACCGCGCGCTCCTTTCCTTACTCCTCTTCGGGTTCGCGTTTTCCGCGAAGCGATGTCCAGTGCCCGTTCATCATTCCCGCATTACGTTTGCTCGCGACCGAAGTACTGAAGGAACGAAAAATATTCGTGAATTTAGCGACAAAAAATGGGACTTTGGGATTATTTGTAAGAGTTTCCGGCTCGCTGTATTTTTTTTCGGAGCGAGTAAAACACGTTTTTTATAGATCCACCGAAAATACAGTTACTCATGTTCTTCCTCGTCGCCAGATTCGAAATGATGAAAACGGCCGACGGCTCGATAAGCGGTTCCCTCAAAGTCATCGAGTCCCTGAAGAGCAAGAAGAAGAACAAGAAGAGCAAGGGACAGCAGGACGGCGCCGAGTGGACATGGAAGGAGCAGGTCGATCTCGTCAAGTACTCGCAAGTGTCGATCGAACAGAGTTTGCTCAGACTGGACCCCGAGCTCAGTCTGCTCGCCGTCGAGTGCTTCCTGTGTCTCATGAGGTACATGGGCGATCAGCCTCTGCCTCCCGACATGAGCGAAGTCAAATGTGTCTACACTATCCTCATGGTGAGTGGATTATTTTTTTGCAACCATACAAATTCCAGCAAAAGTCCTTCTCATCCTACACCAAGGACGATAAACTCTTATGCGAGGGGCCGTTCACTACTGAAATCACCAAAGCATGCCGTTCGAAATCTAGAACGAAATCAAAAGAAATCGCTTGAAATTGCTTAAAATCGCTCGAAATCCATGGCAATCGTCGATTTCGATTTTTCTTGAAATTCCATGGAAATCACATGGAAATCGCATTGAAATCACGAAATCGAAATCACGTCAATTCATGAAATCGAAATCAAAAGAATAACGGGTTTTGAACCATCGGAATCAGAGGTACGTTTTTTGCGAAAAAAAATCGATTTCGTAAAGTTAGAAGACCTTATCCGATGGGAAATTTCCTGCTGATTCACAAAAGTACCCATCAAATTTTCTCAACCAGGCAGCGATTTCTTACTGATTTTTACTTTCTTGAAATCATGATTCGAATCCTTTGAAGTCTTGCGAAATCACTAGAAAAAAATATGAATTCTACGAAATCACAAAATATTTGAAATCCCTGAAATCACATGAAATCGGCCAGTCATTGAGATCATTTGTGCACCTAAACAGAGTGTGAATAGCCCCCCACTCTTATGCTTGTCAAATCAAATTATTGCAGTCCGAATAATTTCGTAAGACAATATTTTTAATTTATTGCGATGTTATTTTCTCTCTCAGCATTGCCACAAATTCGAGCCCCTGCGTGACGAAGTCTATTGCCAGCTGATGAAGCAAACGACAAACAACAAGAGTCCCAATCCGGAAAGTTGCCAGCGAGGCTGGCGTCTCTTCAGCATAGTCGCGGCGTATTTCACCTGCACCGAGGGCTTGAGGCCCTATCTGATAAAATATCTGGAAACCGCGGCGTACGACAAGCGACGAGCCTACCACGGCACCGCCACAGTATGCCTGCAGAATCTCCGAAAAACCGTCAAATACGGCGGACGGAAAAACGTCCCGAGTGTGGAGGAGATAATGGCGATAAGCGCCGGAAGAAATGCCAAACGACAGATCTACAGGTTGCCCGGTGGAACCGAGAGGGTCATCAATACAAAGTGCACGACGGTCGTCCAGGTTTGTAAAAAAATTATTTAAAAAAACTGCGACGTAACGATGTTTTTTTTATCAAGCGTGTTTAAAAGTCTCGTAACACGCCAGACAACTTACAGATGCAAAATACAAATTTCTGCAATTATACAAGCATCATCGTCGCGACCTGTTTGCCATTCGTCTTTACAAAGCAGCAGTTTTTTCAGCATCTGCGGATCCTTTCGCACGCTTATTTGCTATTCTTACGCTCGTTCGTTTCTTTCTTTATGCGTTTTTTTTTATATTTAACGATTCTGCTTCTCTCGCGCGAAGGATGTCATCGAGGAGATGTGCAGCGTCATATCCGTGAGAAATCCACACGAGATGGACGAGTTCTCGCTTTACTGCATCGTGGACGGTGACGCTTTCACGATGCCTCTCGCCAGGGACGAATACGTGCTCGACGTTACCACGGAATTGCACAAGAATCATCAAGTCTTCTACCTTATATTCTGCAGGTGCGAGATTCGTGATCGTAAATTGATTTCCTTCCACACGCCGAAGAACCTTCGAACGCGAATGTTTTCACGCTCGTTTTGCTTTTATCCTCAGGTCCGTTTGGTACTATCCGCTTAGACTCGACGCCGCGTTGTACATAGAAGTCGTGTTCAATCAAATAGCTCCGGACTATCTCGAGGGACTTCTTCTAGTCTTGCCCGGAGAGCATCTTCCGCAGGAAGTAATCGTAAGTGAAAGTTTCGAATCATTTCCTACGTCGACTAACGATTCTATTGCGATTTAATGAGTCGCTTAGTGTTGTTATTTAAATACACAATTCGTGGTTGACTAATCGATCTGTTGGCAATCGTTTCAGTACGACATGGCTCAGATAGCGGCTTTGCTGCACCGAGCCGCGGACATGGCGCACGAGCCGACCACTAAAGAAATCAAATACTTGCTGCCGAAGCCGGCGCTCAGTCTGCGGGAACCGAGACCGCAACAGTGGGGCAGCATGGTGCAACAGGCGTGGAATAACATTCAACACAACACCGCCGCGGTCTGCAAGGCTCAAGTGCTCGGTAAGTCTAGCAATTTCGACGTTCAGTTCAAAACTCTTTCGTTGTTCATTCGTTATTATTCATTTAATATGCTGTTCATTTAATATGTTGTTCATTCGTTATTGTTCATTCGTTATTGTTCATTTAATATGTTGTTCATTCGTTATTGTTCATTTAATATGTTGTTCATTCGTTATTGTTCATTTAATATGTTGTTCATTCGTTATTGTTCATTTAATATGTTGTTCATTCGTTATTGTTCATTTAATGTGTTAGTCATTCGTTATTGTTTATTTAATATGTTGTTCATTTGTTACTGTTAATTTAATAGGTTGTTCTGTCGTTATTGTTCTTTTAATATGTCTTTCATTCGTTATTGTTCACTTAACATGTTGTTCAGTCGTTATTGTTCATTTAACATGTCGTTCATTCGATATTGTTCATTTAATATGTTGTTCATTCGTTATTGTTCACTTAATATGTTGTTCATTCGTTATTATTCATTTAATATGCTGTACATTCGTTATTATTTATTCAATATGTTGCTCATTCGTTATTGTTCATTCAATATTCTCCGTTTCAGAAATTTTGTCCAAATGGCCTCTCTTCGGCTCGAGCTTCTTCGCGGTGAAGCGAGTGCCCGAGAACGGCAAGGAAAAGGGTGGAGATCACATATTGGCGTTGAATCGTCACGGCGTTCACTTCATCGACCTGATAACACACGTAAGTCGCGTCACTCTGAAAAGGATTTTTTAAATTCTGTTTTCCGTGATCATCGTGATAATCCTTATCGTTCTATTTCTCAGGAAACCCTCTACCACTACCCGTACTCCGAGGTAATATCCACGAGGAAGGTGAAATCGGAGGAGGGAACGCTTTACCTGGACATGAAGTGCGGAAATCTGATGCAGCAGAGAATAACGCGACTGCAGACGGAACAGGCACACGAGATTTCGCGGCTAATCCGGCAGTATATAACGATGGAGCAGAGAACTACGAACAGTCAACCGCCACCGCTTGGTTTCCTCATGAGATAAAAAAAAGCAGATTTACGATTACACCCGCTTTCCTTTTTTGACACTGCGTCGCGATCTGACAAAAAGAAAAAAAAACGGATTGAACGATGAAGACTGCAAAAAGGGGAAGTGGGAGACGTCGTTTTCCGGATCCGCCAAAGCGATCCGCCGCTGTTCGATCAATTTTACGAAATTTTACCTCGGGTCCCTTGACGATGAATCGATGAATTTTCACGAGGGGATTATTCGGCGCTGAAGGAAATTTTTACAGTAACAATGCTCAAGTAACCAAACGTATTATCGGTTTTTGTAAATACGCGTAGCAAACGGATAGATAATGAGAGAGAAGGAAAATGAGTCGGCATTATTAACGACTTGAACGAGAGACGGACAGCGCGCAGTTAGCTCAAGACCTTAGAATAGGACGCGTTTTATTATTATTATTATTATTATTATTATTAATTGATTAATATTATTATTGCTACCTTCGTAAGACTTGATTAACAATATAGCTATCGTTTTCATTAACCGTCTCGAGTTGCTGGAAGTTTATAAGAATTCTTGTGCGTTACGTTTGCGAAAAAGGCAGCTGAATCGGTCGTCGCGAGAAATACGGGATGTATTTTTTATGTATCGTAACCACGACACGACGCAATTCAGCCGCGAGTCATAGAGTTATTTTAACATTTATCTCGAAAAAAGGAGCGTATATCGTGACTAACGGAAACAATGAGACGAAAAGGTACTAATCAGAACGAGTATATCATCTGTTCGTACAGTAATGAAAAAAAGAGCAAATAACGCATTCTCCATTTTGTTATTATATCGCAGTAAAACGTTTATAAAATTGTATACGATTTATTGTCGTTGCACGAACGAGAGAAGACTCAAGTTTATACATATACATATTATAATATATATATAGTAAATATTAAAAGTTATGTATAAATATTGTAATTCGCGTGGAGTCGATGATTTTACTTCGCAGTCAGAGTTGGGTATCGTGATTTGCAGTGTCGAGTTATTTTTACACGAAATAATTGTGTGAAAATAGTTCAGTTTTCATTGTGTTTTTTTTTCTTCTTTTTTTCGAATGGTCAAGTTACCCAACTCTCATCGCTATTAGCGATTGCTGCTTTCCCGCTGAGGACTCGAACCCGGAGTCTTGGATTTCAGATCCCTCGGCCAGTTGCTGGCTGTGTGTCTTACGTATCCTGGATCAATGGGCGAAGAGGGAGAACGCGGATTCTGGGTATTTGTCGTCTTCAAAACGCTTATCCATTCCTCGAGCATCTCGATGTCGTCCTTGTTCGCACCAGCCTGGGCCCTGAATGCTCTGAGTGACGTTGGCATGTTGAACGAAACGTCGCGGGACCTCTTCAAAATTCCTTCGGGATTGCCGCTCATCCTGGTCGGCACGTTGTCGTATTGACTGGAGTCACTATTGCTGGACACAATGATATTTTTTTATTCTCAACAGACTGCAACATTTTGGTGACGTTCTATCATTTAATGTCTGCTAAAAACGAAGACGATAAAATTCAGAAATTAATGGTGAAGACCATAAGTCGATATCTTAACGTTTATATCGTAAAAAAAAAATCGATGAGATTTTTGTGAATTCTGAAATAAAAAATTTCGAAAAATGACTGCTTACCGCGTGTCAAATGTCAGATCATCAGGTTCGACTCGCATGATTTTCACGCTGGGATTGACGATCTTCGCGAACATCGGCTCCGGCATGTTGTCCCTTGTGGAGGGAAAAAGCGGAGTGTCCAGTTCGTCGGCCGGCCTGTGCTTAAAGTCTTGACCGTGATAAAACATTTTGCCGTCCTTGTTCCTCGGGCTGCCTTTTCTTCGGTCAAAATCGCGGGCGTCCCTCTCGGGATCCCTGAATCGCTGAGAGTCCCTCAGCGTCCGGCCGTTCTCGAAATTCTGCGCCACGTAATCTCGCGACTGTCGCTCGTCGGGCTCGTAGCCCCGATCGTGAGAGTCTTCGCGAACCTCCGTGACTCTCGGTCGTTGCATCTTTGGAAAACGATCCTCGTGCTCGCGCGATTGGGAGCCGGAAGGCTCGTCCTCGAGGTTCCTCGAACGTCTCGACTCCTCGGAGTCCTCGAAAACTTCGTTCGTCGTCCCCGCTTTATTTCCATTCGAACTCTTCGCCGCTCCGTTCTCGCTGCCATTGGGTTTCGGTGTCCTCGACTCGTTCTCCACGTTCAGAGTCGATAACGTCGACGGCTTGATCGTTGCCGCTGTTTTTGGGGAAAATTATGCTCACAATGGTTGTCGAAATTTTTCACGGATCAACACGAAAAGAAGCGTAAAACAATCTTCGTTGTGCGAGAAATTTCGTGTACTTTGTGATCGAGTTATTTCATTTTCTTATTGGAAACCCCGATGCTTATTTTATGACGAATTATTTCTAATTCTCATTTGCGATAATATATATATATATATATTTTTTTTAACATAATTTTCCGTGCGTATTTCCCAAGACTCATGCATCAATCCACAATCCAGGGTGCGTCAATCAGTGAACGAAAGTTGCTGTTAGTTGGTGATTATTGGCGAAATATCTGTCTGATTTTTAATGAACACGTTACCGTCCTGCGAATGAATAGCTCGGGAGATTCCATTCACAGGATTTTCTCGTTCGCTCGACTCGCTTTCATTCACTGGGTGATTGTATTCTAATCGAGAAGAAAATGTGCGAAGAGAAACGTGTGACGATATAAAAGAGAAATAATCGTTTATTGATCAATCGACAGACATATAAATGCGTATAGTAACGGGAGCGGGTGTATAATATGACTATAGCAGCAATCTGCAGGTGAAGTGGTGACGAAAAGAGAGAAGAAAAAAAAAGTAATAATGGTATTATCCAGAGGTGCTGACAACACGAACTCGTGGCAGAGTCACGACAGTTCCCACGGACTTGCCTGTTTCCTTCTCAAGGAAGGTTTGCGTTCCGTCGTGTTTTTTCTTTTTTCCCGGCGGACTCATCAGCAGATCGGCGATGAACACGAGTGCCGTGAGGAGGCAGAGAGCACCGAGCACAGCCGCGTTGTCGATCAACTCTTCGGGGACGCTTTCGATCGACGCCAATGAGAGAGATCCAACGATTCCGAAAAGTATCACGCCCAGACCGAGCAGGAAGAGTTCCTTAAAAAAAAACACAATTTAATCCTCACGCATCACTCAACTTCGAAATCGCGAAATGTTTCTCAATATGCTCAGGATTTAAATTACTCGCACAAACGAAAACGGAAGCTCGGAGTCATTACGAAAAAAATGTCCTAATGGCTTATTGACACGCTGAAACGCGAGTAATTACAATTATCCGCTATCATTAGACGCGCTTAACGAGCGACGGCCTTGGATCCTCCAGGGATCTACTGAATTGTAGGTGCGCAGGTCGAAGGGCGACCCAACCCAGCAATTACGACGGAGATGACGACAATTACGTCATTGAAAAAGTGGTCGCCGGAGCGACAAGATTTCATCTAATATTTAATCGACGATGGTACGCGTTTCGCTTATTGTGTTAAGGTAGTCCTTGCGCTTAGAGTACATTTCGCATAAATTCGAGAGAATTTCAAACACTTCTCGATGGTATAGAAATCTGAAAAAATGCATGCATTTTAAAGGTACTGAAAAGATTAATTTTGCATAATAATAATTCTCAATTGTTATTAACAAATTAATGAAAAAAAAACATTGTTTAATAAATTTATCAATGACCCAATTTTTTCAGAACTTAAAGTTCACTTTGAAATTTGTGTGTTTTTATAGGGAAAATACGTGAAAATTCAAAGTGAACTCTAAAATCTGAAAAAAAATTCGTACATATTCAGAAAAATTAAGGAATCATTTTCATAAAAACAAAAATTTGGTCATCGATAAATTTGTTAAACAATTTTCTTTATTACAAATTTGTTAATAACGTTTTAGAATTTTTATTATGCAACATTAATCTTTTCAGTATCTTTAATGTGCATGAATTTTTTCAGGTTTTTATACCATCGAGAAGTGTTTGAAATTCTCTCTCATTTTTCTCGAATTTATGCGAAATAAATACTTGACGCAAGGACTACCTTCCTCAAAGTTTCATTCAAAGCCTTTTCTATTTTTCTCAAAACAAAGAAGCATTATTTTCTAAAAATGAATTTAAATTACAATAGTGAACGGAAACAGTAAATAATACTGATAAAAGTGATCTATTTAGAAACGCGTAACCGTAAGTGGCTTCGTGGGCGTGCGAATGATCTACGGATTCCGAGCGAGGATCGAGGATCGGCTGAAAGAATAAAAGGTGACGACTCGAACAGCCAAGAACCACCTAGCGCTCCATTTGTGAGTCATTACGGGCGTTCACGAGCTCCTTCGGTCGCGACTCTATTACGTGGCGTTTAATGTTCTGCATTGCTCGACTGCGGAGCCGCACGGATTGTGCGGCTTTACTACTGAGATAGGCCCGACGATTGTTATGTTGTTGCTTTTTTTATAATAAGTGCGTGTAAACCCGTGCACGCCATATCCTCTTGTGCTATGAGACGCTGTTGTGGTCGCTGATCGTTGCATACGAGGATAAATATCGTCGTCCTTGCGACTCAATGTCAGCATCTCGAGCACCCGATTACGCTCGCCAACGTTCTCACGCTACTGAATCTTCGGTATGCTGAGGTGCGCACGAGACACTTCGCGCGAAGGAAGTGAGTGGCGCGAAATTAATTAAATAGATGAATAATCAAAGTTACAACGATATCTTCAACTTCAGTCGTATTTGTAAAATAAGTCAAGTTAGATCCAATGATTTATACAATTCAATGGGAAGAAGATCTTTTTTTTTTGCTTGTGTATTCAATCTGCCTGCGCGGTGTTCTTACCGTTTTTCGACCACTAAGCTCGCCGGTCGCGGCTGCAATCAGTAGGCCAGTCGTCACTATGATATAGCCACCGCAAGTCGCAGTCGCGAGGGCCGCACCTGAAAACCCAGACATTAGTTATGATAACGGAACAACTAGGCCTAGAAGTTATCGTGTAAAAGAGAAATAGTAAAAGTGCAGTTCATTGCACCTGCTTTCCAGGGCTTTGAAGAGCTAGACGATTATACGGCAGATACTGGAAAATGTAGATATATTTTGTGCTATTTTGTCAATGGTAGCGTTTGATTTACGTATTGCAATTGAATAAATAAATGTGCTGTACTTTATAAGAATGTCGATAGTTCGGTGTTAAAAAGCACGAAATAAGAGATTTGCAATTTTTCAGAATCCAAGAAAGTCAAAACGCGTAGTGAAAATAATTAATTAGTAATATTAATAATTAGAATGGAAATAATTACCTATTGATCCCCATGTCACGTTGTTCAGCAGTGACCATTCTCTACTTCGATTCCTCAAGTAGTGAAAAACCCTTCGGCTCTCGTCGTCCGTCACACGAAGCGCCACGACGCACGCGACGCACAGAAGCTGCGAATAAATAAATGCAAATCGTGACTCAAGCGAGTTTCTTCAATTTTTCACCCCACTTCCCGGTGAATCAGATTCGATTTCCCGGTAACTCGAAGCCATATCATTATATCATTATATCTGAATCTCCATTCGTTATCTGAATCATCGCGGACGACAAGAGGATTCAATTGTTGTGCATTAAGGGGGCGTTCATCTACGTTGAGATCGATTTTCTTTTCATTAGAAAAAAATCCTTATCGCATCAAAAAAAGTCATTTTTTTAATATAAAATAGGCGGACGTGATTCAATTTTTCGAACATGATTTTCGGCAAAGAAGTATCGCGATTCGTAAAATTGATATTTGGGGATGCAAATTTTTTAATACAATCAGAACCCGCAGATTTTTTTTTATTCGTTCTATTTTCGAGATAAAAAATGCATGACATATTTTTTAGTAAATCAAATTATACTCACCACCTCGATGATCCTGATGAACACCTTCCGGTTCCACATGATTTCACAGAGCCTTCTCTATCCACCCGACTGAGAAATCTCCGGACTTGCACTGACCCGCACGCACCTCGTTTCGAACGAAAACAAAGTCCCTGAATCCGGCTTCAGCTCGTACGCCGCTCACTCACCTTTTTACAACAACAACAAAAAGTAAAAAAAACTACGCCTCTCTCGAGCTCGTTTTCGCATAGAACGTGCTTCACATCGAAATGCAACTCATTACGTTTCTCAACAGTCCATTCACTCATCTGCTCTACGCACAGGACTCTTTATTTTCATTATACACTTATGTCCTTTTCGTCCGCCTCGCCTTGTTCTCCTTATTCTAATTTATTTCTTTGTTATCCCGCTTTATACGACCCCGACCATTTTTTAATTCATGAATCTCTCAAATGCAATTATTTTTGTTATTATTATTATTATTATTATTATTCATTATTTTTTATTGTTTTGAATATTATTATTATTTTATTATTTACTCGTTTATAATTACTGATAATATTGACTGGAAAAAAATCGTGATAAAAATATATTTTTTTAATATACTTTAGGTGTAAAATGAATTTTTAAGGGGGTCGCGAGGCGCGTCCGGAAGCGCCGATCGCAGGGAGAGGCAGAGCGAGTGAGTGGCGTGCGCCGGACGATTCGCGGCGCGGGTCTCGTTGGGAACGAAAAGGAAACACTGCGCTTAGCGAAGTCGTAACGAGGACTGAAGGAGATAGCCGCGACGTTCTCGTGTTCATGTTGCACTGACTCCTCCGTCACGTAATAAGGCCCCCCGGTCGACCGAGACAGAAGACGGTGTATCCAACGTTAGACTGTATACGCGCATGTATTACGCTGGCTACCTCGACGCGCATGCATATTACACTATAGCGCCGGAATAGCATGTGGACGCCTGGAAACAATGCCATTATCGTACGTCGCATTGGCGTCAGGCGACTCAACACTTTCCATGGCGTCCCGTGAAAAACGAAAAAAAAGAAACACGAAAAAACGTGCGAATGTAAAACACCGACAATCTCCTTACTTTCGTTTCCACGTCTTCGGACAAAGGCCGAGCGACGTGTCACGCTCGTCTTTCCAGGCGGAGGATATCGATCCGCGAAAAGAAAACAAACAGTCGACGGAGAGCGGACTATTGTTTTTCTATCGATTTTTATCTGCTGTTTGTATACACATATGGCAATAATAATACACATATGACTGTTCTAATACCCGGTGGCCACTGCATATTTGTCATGCGATACCGAATCGATTGTTCGGCTCGCGAACCGGACACCTCGACGTTACGGTCGACGTGTTGGTCGATCGACCTGTTACTTACGTTAATTATCGTTATTGTTATATTCGGTAGATTGGGTGGGGGTCAAAATAACGAATTACCAAAATAGTCTAAAACAGCAAATTTCAAAATAATGAACGGTCTGAATCTAGAATAGTCATAATTACTATGAAATTCGCAAATTCAGCCGCTCGCTATTTTGATCATTCCCTATTTTCATTCCATTTTGATAAAAATGTAGGCCAAAATAGTGAATCGCAATTTCAGCCATTCGCTATTTTGATCATTCCCTATTTTTATTCTATTTTAATAAAAATGTAGGTCAAAATAGTGAATGATCAAAGTAACAAATGGCTGAAATAGCGAATTTCATAATGATGACCATTATTATTATCATTATTCCACAATGATAGATTCAGACCGTTCATTATTTTGAAATTTGCTATTTTAGCCATTCACTATTTTAGTCATCAGCTATTTTGATCCCCACCCGGCAGATTAAATTACCACGATTATTCTTATTTGTATCTTCGTCGTTACATTTCAACGAGAATCAGGGTCAAGACAAATCAGCCTGACTTACACATTACGGTCCTCGAATCCCCGAACCGTCGACATTGTACGAATCTCGTTCCGAGTGACGCGGAGATCCAGCTGTTCGCCCCGCAGTTCCGCGAATCGCTTTTCGTTTCCGCGAGGCACAACGAATACGAAGGGACTTCCCAACATCGCCCAACAATGTACGAACGTTCGTTCGTTTGCGTTTCGATCGTCCCGCGACGTCGCCACGGTTTTGCGTATCAGCGCAACGCGATTGTTGTCATCGGCTGTGACGTCCACCTTGGCCGGTTTGCCGGGGTCCAAAGGCGTTTCACGAGTCCCTACGTGTTTGCGCGCAGATTTTCGACTTTATTCGTGGAAAAAACAAACGACGGCGCGGCCAGAGTGGGGGGGGGGGGGGAGGGGATGGCTGAGGATTAGAGGAAGAAGCAGCCGGGATCGCCGGGTCGCGGCTGTCGAGAATCCCCACCACTCGGACGCTTCCCTCGGGATCCAGCCGGGCGGGGATTGGCTGGATCGCAAAATCCCGTGCAACCTGCACCAGTCCCGTGGAGACCGCGTGGATCGCGCTCTGCATCAGTCGACCATCGACGCGCACCACGGACTCTTCGTCTCTGCTCGATAATCCAGATCATTCCTCGTGTTTCGTCGTTTTACTGTTTTTATTATTGCATGAACGATCGGGAGGAGAGATAATCGATCGATAGAAACGCGACAATGGACCGTCCGTGGTCGGATGACTGTTACGACTCGGATTTTCCGGAAGAATTCGACGATGAGTCGCTGGACGGGACGTCGAACGAGGACAAATCGCCGAGCTGCCGATCCGGATCCGATCGGTTCGACAAAGTTGAAGGTCGCTCGCGAGGATCCAGCACGGATTTGTCAGGTAATCCGCCTTTTTTTGTTGGGTATCGATTGTCGGATTTTTCGGATGTCCAAGCGAATATTTTTAACTTACTGGGTCGATTGGATATTCCGAAGGATATTGTTGCTGTTGTTGTGTGGACTGGGAAATGGACAGTGAATAAGTTTTACTGATAATGAGGGAGACACATTGTAACTGCTTGGAATGTTAGAGGTCACTCTAACAATGAGTGACCTCTCTGACCTCTTGACAATGATGATGCCTTGGAATGTTGGAGAGGTCTAGAGGAGGCTCTAGAGTGTTGTTAATTGTTGTGTAAATGTCTCAGCGAATAGTCAACTAGCTGGATCGACTGGACATTAAAGAAGAAATTAATTAAATGATTGTGCATGGTTTTACCGTTTTTAGCATTTATTATTCCTGTGTGGAACGATAAAGACGCAATGATTATTATTTTTCTACTCAAAACAGGAGACCATTTTTAGTCCTGGATAGAAAATAATAAACATTATTAAAATATTTTCTATTCTTCAATAAAATAAAAAATATTTTACAGTGCGTTATGTATGAAATTTGTTCATCCATCTCTTTTATTTGATCACTAGTTTTTTTTTGCAATACAGTCATCAACTGTTTTCAAATATGTAGTTTAATTAACATACCTTAAGGCGATGTGAAACATCAACGTCAAGCCCAGTCTGTATCAAAAACTGTAATTATCGTTTTTGACGGATATTTGCGTTTACAGCTAAAAGAAGAAATTTATTCCCTGCGGATTTCAATAGTGCAGGGAATGATTTTCTTCTTTTAGCTATAAATGCAAATATGCGTAAAAACGTTAATTACAGTTTTTATTACCGTAGTCAGTATTTCACATGCCCTTAATGAATGCTGTTGCCGAATCAATTTTCATACACGAACGATAATGTTTCATTTTTGTATAATGATATTCACATGATTTTTTTTTTGTTATCAATGTTTCACCAGTCACGACTAGATCTAACGGTTCAAAGTGCCACTCGAGGTTCTCGCACAATGAAAACGTACCGGGTCCAGAATCCGAGCATAATCTTCTGGATCTTCTGTCGGATTCTGGTTTCCCAATGACGCAAGTGAACGGCCAGAGAAAATTGGGTCCTCCGCCAGGATGGACTCAGCCACCCCCCGACCCGAGTTGCGAGGTGTTTGTCGGAAAGATACCGAGGAATCTGTACGAGAACGAGATCTACCCGATATTCAAGAAAGTTGGTGACATCTACGAGATTCGACTGATGATGGACTTTTCGGGCACCAACCGTGGCTACTGCTTCGTCATGTTCACGAAAGCCGAGTATGCCAGGCGCGCGATCAAAGAGCTCAATAACTACTCGATTCGGCCGAATCGTAAAATCGGCGTCGTCGCCAGTATCAATAACTGCCGATTGTGGATCGGCCAGCTTTCTTCGATCGTCGATCCCGAAATCGTTATCAAGGTAATTTATTAATTCTGGAAAGTATTTTTCAGTTTAATCGAAAGACGAAAAATATCGTTCCATTTCAGTAAAAAAGATACAATTTTATCGGGTGGCCAATTACGTTCGGTACAGAGATTGAAAAAAAAAAAAAAAAAAAATTAGTTTGGAAGTTTATTTGATCGGAATGTTATTTAAAAAATTGCAAAATTTAACGTATGGGAACTAAGAAATTGCCTTGCAGCTGTAATTGGTTTGCTATTGTCCACGACGTTTCCTTTCCCCCCATATATGACGATTGCCACGAGGAACCCACAGATGAAATTGGGTGCTCGGTGCACATGTCATTATGGCAATCCTCCCAACTCATTTCGGCTCGTGATTGTTCAATTGTCTTTCAGAAATTTTACGAAACGACGGACGACGTGGGCAAGGTCGCAGTTTACAAGTATCCGAGCGGGCATGTGCGCTGCGCGCTGGTGTCGTACAAGACTCATCGAGCTGCCGCGATGGCGAGACGAAGATTGCTGCCCGAACGGGGGTCGCTCTTCGCGAACGTTGAGGTCAGCGTGGATTGGGCGCCTCCCAATATGTCTTTCAGTAACGTGGTGAGTTCACATTTTTCTCTCCCTCAACCCTCCAACCTTCCGATTGTTTGATTTATCAATGCAGTGCAAAATTAATTCTCAAATCAATTCACAAACAAATTCAATGCTGTCGCTATTTCAAATCGACGAAGAGAAGAGAAGAGAAAAATTGCAATCTGTATAAATCACAGGGTATATTACAACAATGTGATATATTCCGTGTCAAACAAACGGAAGCGTTAAATGCCTCCTTCGCCCATAATCACATCGCACGCTTTTCCTATATCCACCGCAAACTCGTCTCTTAACCCTCGCCTGAAGAAAAATATCCTACGCATTCCATTCCCGAGCAATAATCTCGAGGTTTCGTATCGCGATTTTTTTTTCACGACGATCGAGAGGGGACAACGTAGGATAGCAACGTAGGTTTGCCGGCTCCTGCGTCGCCTTAGAAGCACGGCCGTCTCTGGTCACGGACGATCAAGAACAATGACTCTGGTCACTAAGTCTCTCACGACAAAATGGAACGTGGGTACTTTCCCCTCTGCCAGGGCCTCTTCTTCTGTATCTCAACCTCGTATCGCGCATACTTCATTTTTTTGCCTTTGATAGACACGACATTTCGACACACATAACTAATAGTTTTTCCCTTTTACTCGACGGTGCGTGAATAATAGATTTCTGGGCCGTTTGCTCGGGCAAACGAGAACATTATTTTCAATGCAGTCGACGAACTGCGTCTAAGGTCGCGAATACGAGGGCAACGCGTCGTTCGTCGCGAATACGGGCACAACAATAGCTGCAGGTATCCGCAGTGATTTTAGCGGATACAGCGTCGGGGCGCGTTCACGGCTCTTCGGTTCGTTATCCCGCGCGAACGGGTGACCGCGAATTCTCACCTTCTTTCATAATGCGCTTCGTTCATAACGCGTATATTTAATGCTCCGTAGCCCTCGCGTCTATCTTTACGGCAATCGGCAATCTACGTAGTCGTGAGATACGTCTATCCGCTCGATCATTTATATTATTCACTGTTATCTCTTTATTAGATGTTACGAGCGACGATAAAAAATAACTACAGGTTATTCAATCTTATGTCGCGCGCGAAGCTAATTGAAACATCATAACAAAGAAAATGAAACGATAAAAAAAATTATATCTGACAGATTTCCCTGGGCAAATAATTTTTTTCTCAAATCCAAACAATGAAATATGAATAAACAGCGAAAAAGTGCGCGAAATTGACGGTGAAGAAATAACTGCAGGTTATTCAATCTTCCGTTGCGCGCGAAATTAATTGAAAAATCATAGTAAAGAAAATGAAATGAAAAAAAAATATATATATATATATATATATATATCTGAAAGATTTCGATGGGCAAATAAATTTTTTCACAGACCTAAATAATGAAATACGAATGCAGTGCAAAAAAGCGCGCGAAATTTAACCGAGCGGCGAGCCAAAAATATTCAGACTAAATATCGTTTATCGCGCGCGAGTTTCAAATATCGTTCCCTACCTTACCGACGACAATTTTCCAGCCGCCGGTCACCGAATTCTCGAACTCTCCAGCGCGAATTTTCGCGAGCCTCAAGTCGCAGCCGTCGGATGGCACGTCGATCGCTCGCCATTCATATCGTGTTTCCCCTTCTCATCGGCTTCCAGGCTGCGTGCGGCGACCGTGAAACTCGTGTAGTAGCAACGCTCGGTCAGCTGATCCACTGTGTTCGTTTCCACTCGCCATTCTCGACGCGTTCGCGAAACCCTCAGACTTTTTAATATCCTCAGTGATCAGTTCGTTCGAAATATTCATAATGACCGATTCCGTGGCTGACAACAGCGTCTATCGCGATTATCGAAGCCCGTTGGCCACTCGTTATGCGTCGAAAGAGATGAGGTTCAACTTCAGCGATCAGAACAAATTCAGCACGTGGCGCCGGCTCTGGATTTACCTCGCCAAGGCCGAGATGGTTCGTAAACAGAAAATAAGCTAACTTGGGAATTAAAAGTGTCGATTTAACCGAATGGCATTCGGATGATTTTTATTTATCTCATGTTAATTGCGATCGAGCGTCGCCCGACAAACAAACAGATTTACGTGCGTAACGAGGACTTGCAAAATATTTCGCGGTTGCGAAATCGGTTTACGAGGGAATTGAGCCGATTACGAATTGACCCGTCTTATCGAGGGTCTAACTGATATCGCGCTTATTTCTTGCGTCACACGGCCCCCCCGCTGTCATTTGGTTTGACGGTCCAGTGACCTAAGAAACGCGTAAGACCTACAATTTTTTTTAATACCAGTACCCACGTTCCTGGCTAATTTAGCTAGAAGCTGTGTGACCCGGTTTGTGTCAGCTGATTCTCAATCGATTGTTGACGAAAATACGCGATTTCGCGGGTTCGTCGAGAACAGCTTTGCACAGCTAGAAATTATTGCTCTCACGGAAATGGTTGTTGAAAGTGGATTTTTTTAGCATTTGCTGCTAATTGTTTTTGAGAAATTAAATATTTCCCATGGAAACCAGCAATTAAGGTAGTCCTTGCTTCTAGTATTCATTTTGCATACATTCGAGAAAAATGAGAGAGAATTACAAATACTTCCCGATGGTCTAAAAATCTGAAAAAATGAATGCACGTTAAAGGTACTGAAAAGATTAATTTTGCATAATAATAATTCGAAAATGTTATTAACAGATTCATGAGAAAAAAATGGTTTAACAAATATTTCTATGACCCCAGTTTTTTTAAGGAAATGGTTCCTTCGTTTTTCGGAATACGTATGCATTTTTTGAGATTTTTAAGTTCTTTTTGAAGTTTGTGTTTTTTATATGGAAGATATGTACAAATTTCAAAGAGACATTTCGGAAAAACCAAGGAATCATTTTCATCAAAAACAAAACTTGGGTCATCGCAATATTTGTTAAACAATCTTTTTTTTCATGGATATGTTAATAATATTTTATAATTATTATTATACAAAATTAATCTTTGCAGTACCATTAATGTGCATGCATTTTTTCAAATTTTTATACCATCGAAAAGTGTTCGCAATTCTCTCTCATTTTTCTCGAATTTATGCGGAATTAATACTAGACACAAGGACTACCCTAAAATTACATGTAAGTTTTTTTTTTATAAATTAATTAATTGGTTGCACTAATCATACATGGGGAGTATTTTCAAAAACACGTCCTTCCAAAATCTTTTATCCCTTCTATATGAGATTTACGAAAATAAGAAACAAACATTTAAAAAACTACTAACAATTAAGGTCGAGATCACCGGCGAACAAGACCAAGCGGGAGAGCTGCGGATCAGCCAAACGGCGATCGTCAACAACTCAAAGCGTCGGGGAGGCCAGAGGCGAATCGGGGACGATTTTCTGGAGAAGAGCATCAAGAATTATCTCCAAGAAAATTGCGCCTCGCTGAGCTCCAATCAGCGCAAGTCTTTGGAATCCTCCCTGCGCTTGCAAAAATCCTCCGGACGCAGCGGTGTTTTTCCACCGAGACGAAAGGGTTGCCGAGCGAGTCAAGGGAAATTCTTCGACGCTGAGCCGCGTGGACGTGGACGCAACAAGGAAAATACGAACCCCAGTCGTCTGCCTTCGCCTTCGGTTTCGCCGAATGAAAATTGCACCGCGGGAAGCGACGGCCACTGGTACCCGAAAGATCGCGATATAAACGGTAATATCACGTCCTTCAAGAAACCTCCGAGGTTTTCCAAACAGTCCGTCAATGTTTGCGCGGAGAACGACGACGATTTTTCGAAAATTCCGGACCCATCGGTTTCGGGAGGTAAAAACAAAGACACGACGGCTCGGGGTTCGTTTAGACTCTTGACGAAGAAGGTAGATCCCGTCGCACCTCTGAGCTTCAATCTCTTCGAGCATTACACTATTCTGCCGGCGACAAATTCGGAGACCGCTTGGGGCGAAAAAAATTGCCCTGATCAATCAGTGCCCAACGTCTTCAGGGGCCTCGAGACGCGCTCCGACGGTGATCTGAGAAATTCCCAGGACAGTCAAGCCAAATTCGCCGACGAGAAGTTCGCGAATTTCGCTGAATTCGGCAAATGGAATTCGACCGAGAGTTTCGTGCCGCGAGTCGAGGCTTCGGAGAACGCGAAGGACGAGACTTCCCGGGGACTTCACGGTAATCAAAGAAACTTCGGACCGTGTCCCGAAAGCAGACCAACTCCGGAGCCGGTTCAGCAGAAAATCATGCCGAATTTTCGAGTCTTCGCTCCGTTGACTAACTGGAACGGGAATTACAATCCGGGCCCGAATCAGGTTCCTCGACGCGTCGAGACGTTCGACGAAAGTCAGGCGAATTTGTCGACGAAAAAGAACGTCGATTTCTACGCTCACCCGCCGAATAATTCGGCCAACGGATATTCGCAAAATCATGTCGGTAATTTTTGCGGCGAGTGCGCTCAGCAGTCTGAAATAATTCAGCGTCAACTTTATTTTCCCGGCGAGATTTGGGGTCTTCATCGCCAGCAGCAAATCCCTTGCGCTCCTCGACGCGATTGGAGGGTTCTTAACGGAAATCACGAGAATCGCGAAGCCACCTCGGAACTCGGGCGCGCAGTGAGAGCCCCGAATTTTCCACCTCGGAGTCTATTCTTGACCTCCAGCTTCGCCGATTATAATCGTTTCATGCCGCAGATTTCTTCGGGCAACAGTCAAGCGCTGTGGCGCCCAAGACCGATTCTTAATCGTTTCTCCGCTACGGTTGGCTCCGACAATTAATTTTTTTTTACCGCGCATGGAAGAATCCGGGGAAAGATAAGAAAAAATGAGCGTTAAAAAGCAACCGCACTTATCTTGTTTTTATCATCGTGGATTGATTTACAGTACGTTCAAACGTACGGGATTATTCATTTTTAGACTACTTTCGCGGTATTATAAGTATCTTTCGAAAAACCGATTTTCCGTCGCGACGATGAGATCACACATTGCATTTTATTTATAACACAATAATCAACGAAACCATTTTCTACTCCAAACTTCTATCGCACGAGCGATAAAACGCATGAATAATGTCATTCTAATAAATATATTTTTTTCGTTTTTTTTATGCACAACGATCGATGAGTTTATAAAACAATTAAGCAGCATGGAATACTCGATTGACTATTGTAAGAATGCATTATAGTTTTTAAGGATAACGAAAAGTTCCTACGCGACGACGTTTATTACATTTAATCGACGTTAAATAGATTTTATAGTGCTGTTGTAATGATTGTACGACTCTTTGCGACAACTATAGTTTTTATTACTATCTACAAGTTACAAACTCTCAGTCATTATTATAATTATTATTATGTTCAATTATTCGTATGTTCGATAGTGTCGTCTCTGTGCCTTGTATCGCAATAAATGAAGTTTGTTACGACATATCGTTCAATCATTTTCTCGGCTCAGTTATCGATCGTGGAAACAAGTTCGTCCCGTTCAGTTAGACGCATTAGAATATTTGCATGCGTGTTATCCATGAATATACAATAGTCACGCAGATTAATAAAGCCAGATCGAGCTTCAGGACACGTGACAGATATTTATGGTAAATCTTCTCGGTTCTCTCAAACTTCTTCTGCTGGATTCTCGTGATCTCATGGCGTGAGTTTCCGGCGAAGGTTTTTTTCTTCGTAACGGCCAGAAAAATATTCTGGCAAAAGGTGATTCACGTCGAAAATGTCTTGTCGAATACGGATCCGCAGCGAAATATCGGACGGGTTTCCGGTCAGGATGTATCGAGCACTGCGTCAACTGGATGAATTTGAGCGAAGAAAAAATTTAGAGACGACGTTTACGGTCGTTCAACTTGGGTCAATAAATCTTGTATCTTTTACGTACGAGAATCGATTTTATTCTGCACGAGCAAACACCCACGCAAGTCGCATCGTCGGCGCAAATGGACGAGACACCTCCGACTCTCATTTCAAAGGTAGGGCATCCCTCTTTAGCTACACATCTATTCGAAAGTATGAACAGTAATTGATAGTCTTTTTTTCGCAGGTTAATCGAACGTCAACGGGCTCACTGCGTGGCTGGTCGATCGTCGGCGGAAGGATCGCGCAATTGCGTCCTGGGACTGGCGTCCGACGCTCGCGTTCGCTCTTCGACGGACACGACTCTACTTTTTCTCTGAAGAACGCTGCCGTCCGAGGACCACGGAGCTCGTACGTAAATGAATTCGCCGGAAGACGAGTCTGGCGTAATCCTCGATTCTTCTTTCAACGGGTCTGGATAACGTTGTGCGGAAATTTCGTCAGTAGCTCCGCGTGGTGTGTCGTCTTGTTCGTCATCGCCAGCTTCGATCTGATCGATTATTTGATCCATATTTTCTCTCAACCTCGACGATTCGCCCGCAGACACAAATATTTTCGACTCGGCACTCAAACTCTCCATCTTTCCACCTGAAAGATTTTTTTCGTGGGTTTCGTCTTCGTCTCTACTCCCAAATTCGCTCAACCTCCCCGAAGATCTGCGATCGCTAAACGTCCTCTGCCCATCGGGCAAATCAGAATGAGATTTAGGAATAGCCGAATCGACCTTTTGTGACGATCGTTGGATTTCACTACCTTCTTTGCTTCGTTTACCCAGCGACGATCCACTCTTCTCGTCCTTTCGCTTCTCTGATCCCGAAGAAACATTTTTCGATCTTGTACGTTGCGTCGCATCATCAGCGCTGATTCTGTGTTCCGAGTTACTTGATTGTTCAGAGTCCTTTTTCGTTTCTTCAGAGTCCTTTTTCATTTGTTCAGAGTCCTTTTTCATTTTTTCAGAGTCACTTTTTGATTGTATTATTCGAGACGCGGCGCTGCTCGCGATATTTTGATCGCTCGGTTTGGTCCTCGACAAACCAGCCGAAGACGCAAAAGTTTCCGACTCAACAGCACTCGAAATTTCAATTTCTTCATTATCAGCTTCGTCATATCTCACGGTGTTGTCATCCCCACTTTTTTCCCCTGATGGACCGAATCTCGACGAAATTCCTCGGGCACGGAATTTTCTCTGACCGCCGGATGAGTCCGTGTGAGACACAGACAAATCTTTTTCTAAGTCTTCGGATCTTTTTTGCGATACGTCACTCGTTTTTGACATTGACGATTGGATAGCTTGGCTGCTTCTTCCACCTCTTCGTTTATCCGCAGAATCGTCGCTCGTTTTGTTTTTTGTGGTCTTCGACCTCGAGGAAGGACGGAAAATCTCTCTGCTCGATTGTTCTGTCGACGAGGACCTGCTTTTCGAACTTAAACTTCGAATCACATTACCGGTCTCGGCGACTGAAGGAATCGAGACTTTTGAACCATCGCTGTCTTTTTCAAATTGAAATCTCGACGCTGTTCTATTATTAAGATTGTCATGCAAACTTGGTTTAAGACTCGATAGATCTGGCGAAGTCGAAGACAGTTTGGAATCCGCACCACTCCACTTGTCAACAACAGTGTCGGAATCGTCGTCGTCGTCGTCTCCAGCAGAACTCGATGAAACTGCGCTCGCTTCGTCTCTACTTGTTTTCGATTCCGACGATATTTCAGAATCTAGTTTGCTCAAACCGCGTTTTGATATCGATTTAGTCTTCGATCCTGACCCCAGGATTTCCAGATCATTCTCGCTAGCTCCAAGCGTCGGTCTCTCCGAATCTTCGCGAGAAGTTTCCAATCCGGATCGAGAAAATTTGCTGCTGCTTTTTTCATGCATGGCTGGTCTGACACTCGACTGTTCAGGCGAAGATTCGAAGACTTCTGACTCGGCTCCACTGCCTTCCTGAATAATAGTTTCAGCCAGTTCTTCATCGGTTATTTGAGAACTGTCGTCTTCGCTTCTCTCGTCGAAAAATTCTTGCGGTTCATTCTCCGATTCACCCGATCGCATCGTCGTTCCAGTCTCACTAAATTTTTCGTCTTTGTAAGAATCCGTGTAAGAATCTGATCTGCCTCTCTCGATTTTTTCGGGTGGTTCTAATTTTGACACTGAGGATCCGGTAATTTGACCGTCCTTTCCACTTCTTTCCGTTTTTAAATAACCCTCGCTCCGTTCGTTATTTCGTCCCGTTGATCCCGATGAAACAGTTGACTCCGTTTTGCTCAAAAGTCCTTTAAGCGTGGATCTGTTTTTCGAACCTGAACGTGAAATCATATCATCAGGTTCGTTGATTCGTGGTTTTGAGCCTTCCGAATCTTTGCCACTTTTTTCTGGTCTCAAGCGCAACACAGGACTGTTATTAATTTTTCCACTCACGCCAGATTTGCTTCTTAACCCTGGACTTGCAGCCGAGAAGACTTCTGCCTCGTCAGCACTTAAATCTTGAGGCTCCGTTTCTTCAGGAGTTCGAATTATTTGACTGCCTTTGCCACTTCTTTGTAATCCCATAGAATCATCCTTGAATTCGTTCGTCCGCGTGTTCGACCTCGATGGAATCGCTGAACGTGTTTTGCTCGAAAGTCCTTTGGACGTGGATCCACTTTTCGAAAACCTGCGTCTGTCACTTTCTTCAGACCCTCCAATCCGTTGCGTCGTACTTTCAAAATCTCCACCACTTTCGTCTAATCTTAATCGCAGAACCGGAGCATTTCTGATTCTCGATTCTTGAGGACTGAGTATTTTACTTTCTTTTTTTATAACTGTCGAAGATTCTGAATCCGTATTTTCCTCTTCTATGGCGCTCAATTCGGACTCCAGGGGAGTCAGAGCTTCGGTCTTGACAACAACCTGGCTCTCGTCGCCGCTCTCTTCACTCGAAGCCAATTTGACGAAAGGTTGACCGCGAAACCGACCGATCTCGCTGACAACTGGCTCAGAAATTCTGGGCTCGGATCTCTCTGCTCTGTAGAGAATTTTGCCACTCGATTTTGGTTTTGAAGTCACACTTCGAGGGTCCTCAACTTGTTTGTTCATTTCCGTTGACAGATCAGGCGTTTCAGCCAGTGATTGACTGTCGAGGATCGATTTGATTGACGGCGCGTAAGTTATTCTCGGATCTTCGCTCAACCGCTTCCTTAATTCTACGTCGCTGATTATTTTCTTATTAATATCCTGCACGGTTCCACAACTACTGTCACTGGTTGATGCGTCGCTTCGTCTGGCAAAGGTGACGCTCTGAAGTTTTCCTTCAGCTGAGACTTTACGTTCCCTTCTACAATTTTAAAACAATAATTAATTTGACTTCGTTTCAAAGACTTGGAAAAAACTCACGGTTCGATATTCGCTGCGTCGTCCTTAGATGGTGAAGTAGTTGAAGTCTTGCTGAGAGTTTGGGTCCTTCTGTTACGTTGGAGACTGATGGACGACGAACTCGCTTCGGTCATAGTTTCCGGCAATTCTGCCGTTTTCGCAATGACACCAGATTCGTGCGTCGGGCAGGGACCTTAAAAATAAAAGAAGACAATCACATTTAGTATGAAAATATAATTTGCAATGAAAAAATAATTCTTAAAACATTTAATTTCGACAATAATTAAAGGACATTTTAAATAATAATTGTAGTCATATTAACGATGAATGGCGCGCATTATCATTCTTACAAGTTTCGTGGGCACGAGGGATTTTCTTGCTAGGTCTGTACCTAGTACCCTCGTCTACCAATTTATCTGCAAAACGCGAAGAGTTAGAAACGATGACTCGAGTTTTTGACCGCTCGCTTCGATGTACTCGACCCACGCAGCTCGGCGTCGGACTTTTCGGACGACGTTTGTATGGGCGAATTATTTTTGGTCGCTGCGCTCGCTAACGTTGACGTCTTCGGAAGTTGGTGTTGGGATTCCTGTTGGGTTCTCGATGCATTGATTTCGGTTTGCTGACGTTGAGGTGTCTCACTCACAAGATAGGGCACCGGTTGTCGAACACCGGTCGTTGTTTCTCCGCAATTGCATCTGGAAAATCGCAAAGAAATAATGAACAAATTGAGCAAGAAAAAACACAACAAATGTAATTTTTGAGATATTCTTCAGGCTTACGATTGACAACAGGGACCGCCCATTCCTCCTCGCATCATGCTAAAGAAAGCCGGACACATGGCACAGTGGCCTTGCTGAGGAAATTGATATTGAGGTGTCTGAGGAGCGATGAACTGCATCGATTCGGTGGTCAACGGCGGAGGATTCATTATTCTATTGCAGAGTTCACATCTGCTCGATGTTTGCATTGTAGATTCCCTCAACTCGGTTCTTTGAGTCTATAAAAACAAGAGGGTTCGTTTCGTGCGTTCCTGTGAATTTAATTTTGCAGTATTTTATTAATCCCTTTGCCGACCTGGCATTCGGTGACGCAGTGCAGGTTGCTCTCAGTCTGGATCTGCGCTGCGCTCGAGAGCGCATGAACGCTGGACGGCCGATCGACGTATTGTCGTCTGTGTCCTGCACCAATTTTTCGGTATCCATGATCCTCCACCGCGGAGTCGACCGTAGTGTCCAGAGGAATTTTCACGCGACTCGTGCTCGTCGCCATGTCGCACGGGCAATCGCGCTGGAACAGTGTCCTGACTCTCGTCTGACTCTCCGGAGTGTAGGGATAACATTTCTTCGTGGACAGACATTTTATTCGCCACCAGCTGACGTGAGATATTATTCTCAATTAATTTTGGTATTTTTCAGTTTTTTGAACGAAAAAAAAAACAACGTGAAGAGCTGTGTGATCGTCACTCACGCGAGGAACATGGTGAGCTCTATGAGAAAAAGGACACTGATGATGAAGCAGAGAACCTGGCTCAATATCAATTCCGGCAAATAGTCGTCTGGATGTCGATAGTAAACCATGAGAGCCCCGGCGATTCCGAAAAATATAACACCGAGGAAAGTGAACAGAAACATCTGTAAGAAGAGAAGAAGCTGGACATAGAAATCGTCCTGGAAAAAAAGTGCTGTCGTCTCCTACCGGTGAATCCGGCAATCCGGTGTAGCCAAACTGGCTGATGATGTCAATCGCCATGAAGAACAAATAGGCGGACGTTAGGGTTATCAGAAGTATCGATGCCAAGTGAGTCAGGTGTTGGCCCGGATTCGATGCACGCAAATGAGTTACATTTTTTGAAGCTGGTGACTTTTTTTCTGCCTTCAATAACTCCAGATCCGTCACTTGTGATCCTGAATTCGAACGCGTCTCTGGAGGTGCCGCTAGTCTTGCGTCCTCCGAAGCCCCAGCAGTTGAATTCGTTCTGGCTGATTTTACTGTTAAATATATCACGAGAGAGAACAACACCAACGTCGTTAACTGCAAAAAGATAAGAGCACGGGAATCAAGTTTTTGAATATTAATTTTGTAGGCAATTGTCTCAATACTCACAAACTGAAATATCCTCAAAGGTCTGCACAACGGAACTGCGCATGATTCCGGGCAGGTTCCTCTCGATCGAACGATACTGGGCTTGATTTTTCTACCGATAGGTTCGTAATTCGTGGTGGATCTGATTCTTTCTGGAACGACAGGTTCCGATAGGTTCTGACAGTCAATAGGTTACGACAGGGCTCATACATTTTTTTCCCCCAACACAACCTGAGCAAAACGGTTTCGGGCATAATTGAGCTCACCTGCTGATTCCATAGAATACTGTGAAGTATCCTGATGGTCATCGACGAAGCTGTTTCGTTTAGTATCAAATTTGATCTCTTTTAATCAGGAAAATACGATTCTCTGAAGACACAAAGCATCTTCAGTCTTCCGTACGTCATCGACGCATTTCGATTTTTTTTTAATCTGACGTTTCAAGAAAAAAAAATTGAAAAGTGTTTGTGTACAGTTTCGCTCGGTTCGATAACCAGAAATTTTACCAGGAAAATCCAACGGGTTGTAAATATTTCCAGTCATATTATTTACAATGCTAAAAATTACAGAAATTAATGTACTATGTAGTGGATTAATTGAATACAATCGAGCGACACATAATCTCGTCGCGATAAATGCCGTCAATATCCGTAGAGGAAAATGAGTAGAACGTCCAGTAGAAATAGAAGCGAACAGGCTGCAGCCAGAGCCATGGAGACCGTCAGTCTCCAGACATCCACGATGTCAGTTCTTCGGGAGACGAAAAATATTCCTCCGACTGCCATGAGAAACAGCAAAGTGCCCACCACGCCGAACAAAAACATCTGTGCAATGAATTAAAATATAAAAGACCATATAAATGATTAGATTGTCAGATTCAATTGCGTTGATTCCTTTTCTACACTCACTGGCGTGTCTGGAATGGGATCACCGCCAAATTGACTGATAATGTCGATCAGTTCGATGAAGAGGAAGCTGCCAAAAAGAACAGACAGCAGAATTCCCTCCACCTGTTCGTACGGCGAATTCTCCGTGATAGTAAAAATCGTTAGCGAGAAGAGTCCGGCCACGAGTAGCTAGGATAATAACAATTATTTCACGACATATTCTAGCCAGTATTTTTAATCCTCAAACTTACAAATTGAAATATACGAATCGGCTTAGCAATGGGCAAAGTGCAGGGCTCGTCGCAAGCCACGTTCTGAGGGATCGCACAACTGCCGATTCCCGGTGGGGGAACCATCAATGTTGGACACTGAGGTGGAGATTCCCAGCTTCCTCGCATTTTTCAAAAATATTTTTTCCTTTCACTGTCGTGAGAGACGAAATTTTTCTCGAGAAAAGTGAAAAATCCGTGTCATGATGCGTCTGACGTTTGGTCCGCCGTGATCTTCGCCGCATAAGCGAGAACGACTCGAATATACAATTAATAATAATAACAATAACAACAATAATTTCGTCTATGCTCACAATTCGCCCGATGTCTCACAGAAAATTGTTGCCACACCAGGCGTAAATAATACAGCAAACCGATATTAAAATTGAATGGACTGTGGACAAATATTGAAAATGACGCTTTTGATGTCTTCTGATATCATAAATCATTTATTTATAAATTGTACGATAAATATACGTATTCGAAGGACACAGAGAAAAATATATGTCGACCTTAGGTCGCAAAAAAAAGATATACAGTTTCGTATTAAACTCTACATTATGCAAGTTGGACGGATACGTTGCTAAAGTATTAATGTCTTATGCGGTACTTCCCAGTGATACCTCGGTGGGCATAGGACGTGGCTCGATCGATGGACGGAATTGTTACGGGCACGAGAATCTCGGTACACAGTACTCGCTTAAATGTCTACGCGAATAAATAAAAAAACAAATTAATCCTACGCTCATCGACTTTTGACGTGCGTGATTTTCGTTCAATTAACTTTTCGCTCATATTCGTTTCTCCGTTCGTCGAAAAATCGGTGAGCAACTGGACGTTCCAAATTACATGGATACACTGAGTGGAAAGAATTAACGAACTTAATTAAATCTGCAGTTGCGTCTCAAAAATATTAAGTCAACTAAAGTCAACCTATTTTCGGTCAGCTAAATGGGCAGTCGAAATAACGTTTACTACTCTCGATCGATTAAGGTAGTCCTTGCGCTTAGAGTAAATTACGCATGAATTCGAGAAAAATGAGAGATGGTATAGAAATCTGAAAAAATTCATACACATTAAAGGTACTGGAAATATTAATTTTGCATAATAATAATTCTCAAATGTTATAAACATATTGATGAAAAAAAACATTGTTTAACAAATTTATCGATGACCCTAATTTTTTAAATGAAAATGATTCGTTCGTTTTTCCGAATACGTATGCATTTTTTCAGATTTTAGAGTTCACTTTGAAATTTGCGTGACTTTATAGAGAAAATATGTGAAAATTCAAAGTGAACTCTAAAATCTGAATAAATCCGTACGTATTCATATTAATGAACGAAACATTTTCATAAAAAAAAAAAAATGGTGACACCGATAAATTCGTTAAACAATTTTCTTTTTCATCAATTTGTTAATAACATTTTAGAATTATTATTATGCAAAATTAATATTTTCAGTACCTTTAATGTGCATGATTTTTTCAGATTCTTATACCATCGAGAAGTGTTTGAAATTCTCTCTAATTTTTCTCGAATTTACATTAAATGAATACTAGAAGCAAGGACTACCTTAACTATGGGTTTCAACCAATCAAATATTTGATCAACTAGCCGCAACTGCAGATTCATTTCAACAGACTGCATTTTTTTTCTAAGTGTGATGCACGTCACTCGCATTTCCCGCCGGTCCGACTAACGTGAAAAAGAGTTAAAAAAAAACAGAATTTGAACTTTGGGTTACAGCGTTGTACATTGAATCTCCGCGGTTCAGCGAATCTCCTCGACCCGGGGTCAGGACACATTTGGGCCCAGACTACGAGTGCCTGATGATGAGGAATATCTCGAGGACGAAAACCGCGGCGTTGACGAACGTGAAGACCGCTGCCGAGATCAACATGTCGTTGTACTGTTTGCTCGTGTGTATCGCGTTCGTGGCGATGTTGAAGTAGCTATTCAGGCTCCTTCGCCAGGTGTGAACCATCACGCTGCCCGCGACGATGTGCAAAAGGCATCCCAGAGCCGAGAAAAGTATCAACTGCAAAATAAAAACAAAACATTCGCAATGTTATTCGGGCGTTTCAATCACGATCAATTAATTAACTCTAACGTGGGTCAAAAGGCATCCCAGAGCCGAGAAAATTATCAACTGCAAAATAAAAACAAAACATTCGCAATGTTATTCGGGCGTTTCAATCACGATCAATTAATTAACTCTAACGTGGGTCAAAAGGCATCCCAGAGCCGAGAAAATTATCAACTGCAAAATAAAAACAAAACATTCGCAATGTTATTCGGGCGTTTCAATCACGATGAATTAATTAACTCTAACGTGGAACAATAGGCATCCCAGAGCCGAGAAAATGATCAACTGCAAAGTAAAAACAAAATATTCGCAATGTTATTCGGGCGTTTCAATCACAATCAATTAATTAACTCTAAAGTGGGACAAAAGGTATCCCAGAGCCGAGAAAAGAATCAACTGCAAAATAAAAAGCATTCGCAATGTTATTCGGGCGTTTCAATCACGATCAATTAATTAACTCTAACGTGGGACAAAATTGGCCCTGAATTAATTTTAATTTATTCAATTTGGATGCAAAATTTGACCTACTTAAGGGTGAATAACTAATTACCGCGTTACGTTACGTCGGAACGGTTTTTTTTTGTTCAACTCTCCCATGGAATCCTCGGCTAAATTCCTGAATCACAAGCGAGTGCAGAGGCAACAGGTGTTTTGCGCCTCCGCTGACGAGAAAACTCAGCGATTATCGCATAACGGACCGAGTCGTTAACCAACGAGGCAACGGGTACACCGGTGATAGTGAATACAGTGATAATACGCGTAGGCGCTGAGAGCAAACAGCTCTGTGTGGCCATTTGACCCAGGAGGCTTTCAGCACGAACTCTCTTCAAAAGTGACGCGTCCCGGACCTCGTTAAATTTGTGCTGCGTTTTGTCCGCAATTTTCTCTCTGCTTTTGCTATTATGACTACGTACTGATCGATACTTGAACAACTCGTAGAAAGTATCGTAAGTGACTGCATTTACATTGTTTATTATAAGCACGAATATTGAGGTTTGCAGATTTTTTCACAAAAAAAAAAAAATCAACACAAGACTTGCCAAAAATTAACGAGACCCAGATTTCGTAAAAATTGTGCTGCCTTTTTTTAAACTGTCTCCATCTCTCTGCTTTTGCTATTATTAATATATAATATCAGCATTAATATAGGGCACCAGCTATATTCCTGCCTTCGGAGCTTCAGTACTTTTGTTACACCCTTTCTATATACGGTACTCGAATAACTCGTCCAAAGTATCAAATGTAACTGCCAGAGTTGGAGCTGAAAAGCTCTTGGGTCAAAAAGTTGTAAACCCATCAACATTCCCTCTTATAGTAAATAATATATTTACTATACTTACACATATTATTATATTTGTTTAATAATATATTTACTATAAGAGAACAATTAATTATAACAATTGTTTTGCAAACAATTGATAACTGTAAGAGCGAATGTTGAAGGGGTTACAACTTTTTTACCCATAATGTTTTCAGCTCGAACTCTTATATTGTTTACTATAAGAGCGAATGTTGAGGGGTTTACAACTTTTTTATCCAAGAGGCTATCAGCTCAAACTCTTCAAAAGTGACGTGTCCCAGACCTCGTTAAATTCGTGCCAGGTTTTGTTGTGAACTCTCTCTGCTTTTTCTATTACGGCTACACATTCTACGGTACTTGAATAACTCGCGTAAAGTATCGAGTGTGACTGCATGTGTATTGTTTATAGTAAGCACGAATGTTGAAGCATTTCACAGCTCGCTATGACGAACAAGACCTTGATGTGCCTGCCAATTAGCTCTCCAGTGAGTGAGTGAGTTGCAGCCAGGCTGCTCTCAGCGACTAAGAGCGAGCTGGTATACGAGGAGAGACGTTGCCAGCCTCGTAGTGACTCAGCTGTGTAAATGAGCCTCCAGGGCGTAGGCCAGGCATTTAATAGTAATAAGAAATGCCAAGTGATTCTTCAGTTTCCCTGTTCAAATTATTCCCCCCGGAATGTCACCACTCGGCAGTTTTCCTTGCAGCAAAATGCGACTTACAATTTTTTTTCTAAAAACATTTTCAACTTTTTTAAATATAAAAAATTCAAATATGCTGAATATTGAAGAAAAAGAACTGCTACAAGAAATGATTTACGAATCTTTTTTGAAGCAATTTAGAGGGCAATTTAATTGTCAGTGGAAATTTAATTTTTGTATTTTTAGTTATTCGATCATAAAATCGATCATCGACTATAAATGCGTTATGATGATAGTTGTAGATTCAAGACTTGTGTATTCAAAAATGGCGTTCCATGGTCGTGGAACAGGGCAATCTTTATGCTAGAAATTGTTATTCACGTGTGAATGGATATTACTACAGATACGAGGATCGCGAGCGTCCATCGAGCCTGGCATTACTCGCGTGGACGCTAATTACGGCTGACCCCGTTGGTCAAGCGGATCGTGTGCACTCTCCGTCTAATCGATAGACATACGCCGCGAGCGAGCACCGATTTCGGTGCCTAAGCGTTGTAACGCGCTCCGGATAGATCGACCACCGGAAATGACTCGGTATTTACGAAACCCTGTGAACGAGAGTAAACCCACAACAGAATTTATTTCTACGTGGTTTTCCATTTACGGCGCAAGCCGAGAACGTTTCTGCCGCACGAAATGTTATGCAATGTTTGATGCGTAGTCGTTGCATGGACTTACGACGTGTGTACTGTGCAATAGCTGTTTAAATGGAGCGTAAACCTGCAATAGCATCGATGGAAGGATAGACTAAACTTTCCTCAAGACTCCTTATCGAGCCACGACAATTTCTACGAATTTTCGGGACCTTAAAAGGAATTGAAATTGACTTATTAGCATCCCAATTGAGAAATTCTGATTTTTTTTACGATTTAAATGTAAAAAAATGTTATGCTGATAAAATATTATGACAAAATATTTTTATGCTGAATTTTCTGATAACAAATTTTAATGCTAAATTCTCTGATAACAAATTTTAATGCTAAATTCTCTGATAACAAATTTTAATGCTGAATTCTCTGATAACAAATTTTAATGCTGAATTCTCTGATAACAAATTTTAATGCTGTATTTTATGATAAAATATTTTAATGCTATATTTTATGATAAAATATTTTAACGCTATATTTTATGATAAAATTTTGTTATCCTACATTGACAAAATGACAAAAATGTTATGACTTCTTTTTGAGCCACAACATTTTTTACGAATCTTCACAAAGCTGATTCAATATCATCCCAATTGAGAATTCGATCTGATCCTAATTGAACCCTAATCGAAAAATTCAATTTTTTACCGTTCTTTTTGGTACCCGATCGCCAAGCGCCTGGCTGATTATGAACATCACATTGATGATCATGTAGCTCCCCACGAAGACGTAAATAATGGCGGCGGCGTCGAGTTTTTTGTTCGCTCTGTTGTCGAGACGATAGAACGAATTGAGAGGATCGACTGTCAGTCCGATTATGAAGACCGAGAGAATCTGCAACGAGAGTAAAACGATTTTGTCAGAAAAAATGTGCAGCGAAGCCTCGGAACGTTACAATTATAATCAAATTATTTACAACCTAAATAATCACAACAAAACTGCCTTTTTACGCTTGTTTTAAATATAAACAATTTTCGTGGTCGAATTATGAATTTCCATCTATATCACTGAAAATTTCGACTCACCACTTCCAGGATTTTCGCGAGTAAAGGAAGGACATTAAACGATCTCGTTTCCTTGACCGCCGTCGTAGTCGGCAAACTCTCGTCGGCCATCCTGACCCTTCGTGGTTTTCCACGCCTGTCGCCCAGCTTGACAGCTTCCCGTTAGGCCGAGTGGCACACGCGACGCGCAGCCGACTCGAATCCAGACAAACTTTTTTCCGTTTTCCCTCCTTCGCGCCGAACGCCGGAGGTTCCTCTGGCTTTTCTCGCGGATCTCTGGAAACACCAAACAACTTTCTGATAAAAAAAACTCCATCCTGCATCAATCCTCAATTCACAAAGAATTTTTTTTTATCAAACTTGACACAAAAAACAAATCTGAATTTGTTATACATTTTTTTCTTAATCTAATTTCTTCACCTTTCAACCCGTCCCAAAAAATAACGAATTTCCTTGCAAATCCAAATGTTCCACTGTTGCACTCACAAACGAAAAACACTTTTTGTCCCACGACGAGACGCTATTTAATTTTTTTATTTTACAAAAACACAGCACGCGTTGCACCGAGAGTCACGAAAAGTGTTGTCACTGAATTACAAAAAAAAAATACTTTGTACCTGCGGAGAAAACGGCTTTTCTCGTGTGTTACCGGAGAACGCGGCGAACGTGCACGTAGCCGTGTCGCGTCGCAGCTTAAACTGGAACGTCGAGTGTGACACACGGCGTCTCGTGGCGTCCGGGGGACTTGGGGGACACCGAGCGCGTCGTGGTGGTACCCGAGTCCCCTGAAAGGCGAGCCCGCTCGGTGCATAGTCGCCTAGGCAGGGCCTACGCTACGCGCTCGCATTAGGGCTAGGTACCAATACGTAAAACGTTATCCCTACCTTTTGTAGAGTTAAAATGCAATAGTAGAGGCAGAACGTAATACACAACTTCGTAAACTGGTGGAAATACGTATAGAATTATCCTCACGCAATTATCAAAAGGCAAAGAATTATAAATTATTGCGTATAACGTATTACCATTTTTACGTACTATATGTTATTTTGATGAATTAGTTTCTACTACTAAGTAGAACGTGAAACACAACTACTTATAAAAATTATCACTAAACAACGGAACAATTCTTGGACGTCAAAATGTGAAAAATGTTTTCAAATTCGCATTATTACATGGAATTTAAATCGTCACCTGATATGTTAAATTGGATATTCGAGTGTAGGTAAAATTAGCCATTTTTTAACTAAAGTTACCAATTTTCATAGGATTCAATAAAAATTGCTTTCATTTTGTATTTTATGTGTGTACTAAAATCAAGAAAACAGTTTACATAAAAGCTTCCTTTGCCTGTAATAGAAACTCACACGTACTATTTTTGACAGTGTAGAGAACACCGTAAAAAATGATCCCTATACGAAATGTCAAAACGCGATAGCAATGAAATGTAATACAGAGGACCGTAAAAATTATTCCTACAAAGCGTCAAAACATGATAGCTGTAGAACGTAATACGCAACACCGTAAAAAATATCCCTAAAAAACGTCAAAATGCAATAATAGTAAAACGCAGCACCGTACAAAAAATATTGCTATGAATCGTCAAAATACAACAGTAGTCGAACGTAATACACAGCGCCGTAAAAAAATATCCCGACGAAGCGTCGAAACGCGATATTAGTAAAACGTAATACACAGCGTTGTAAAAAAATATCCCTGCGAAGCGTCAAAACACGATATTAGTAATACGTAATACACACGACTCCGTGAAACATTGAAGTGGGGTCCCCCACTTCTTACGCGTCGCATATGCACGTGGTGACTGTACACCTCGCAGGGGGTGGGAGGGATTTCCGACGTAAACAATCGCGTGGCCGTGCAAGTGGGGCTGAGCTGCGACTGGTGACCCATGTATATGTTTGCGTCGGTGGACACGCACACGTAAAAAGCGAAAAGAAACGAATACGGCGCGCGAGTGATAGCATCTGCCGCGAGGGACTCGTAGTACTCACTGGGCGCGGCTCATTCACTGCTGCCTCACTCGCCACCTGATCAATATGACATTCCTGGTTTCGTTGTAGCCACCACGATAACGCGAGGTGCTCACTTTCTCTCGGGGCTTCGCGATGAGACATCGGGTCACCGGGTTTTGCGGTCTGACGGTCATTTAACTTTTACGACTATTCGATTTTTAGTTCCGAAGAAAATAAATGTTGTGGGTTCTCGAGATAGGTGCAGGTTTTAAGGTTTCCCTTTCTTAAAGTGTTTCTCTGCCTGTCCCATCTTTTCATAAGGCGACCATTTTTTAATTATAGTGATAATTAAAAAATTAAACACGTCAAAATGGTAGGACGTAAACATGCTGAAAATGTTTGCAAATTCACATTACACGAAATTTATTTCGCCAGCTGATATATTAAATTTGATACCCGATTGTAGGTAAAATTCGAATTTTTTATACAAAACATTACAGGTTGTTGTTGCATCTTTTTGTGTTACAGGTTGCATTTTTTAATAAAAAAAAAACATTACAGGTTGAGGTTTTATCTTTTTATAAAAAAAAAAACATTGCAAGTTGATGTTTCATCTTTTTATAAAAAAACATTGCAGGTTGATGTTTCATCTTTTTATAAAAAAACAGTGCAGGTTGATGTTTCATCTTTTTATAAAAAAACATTGCAGGTTGATATTTCATCATTTTATAAAAAAAAAAACATTGCAGGTTGATGTTTCATCTTTTTAGAAAAAAGCATTGCAGGTTGATGTTTCATCTTTTTATAAAAAGCATTACAGGTTGTTGTTGCATCTTTTTGTATTACAGGTTGCATTTTTTAATAAAAAAAAACATTACAGGTTGAGGTTTTATCTTTTTATAAAAAAAAAAAACATTGCAAGTTGATGTTTCATCTTTTTATAAAAAAACATTGCAGGTTGATGTTTCATCTTTTTATAAAAAAACAGTGCAGGTTGATGTTTCATCTTTTTATAAAAAAACATTGCAGGTTGATATTTCATCATTTTATAAAAAAAAAACATTGCAGGTTGATGTTTCATCTTTTTAGAAAAAAGCATTGCAGGTTGATGTTTCATCTTTTTATAAAAAGCATTACAGGTTGTTGTTGCATCGTTTTTAAAAAACATTACAGGTTGTTTAATCTTTTTTTTTACATTACAGGATGTTATTTCATCTTTTTATAAAAAATTGTTGTTTGTATTGTTGTTTCATCCGACAAGAAAAATTACTTATAATTATTCACGTTTACTGCTAGAGAGTGAAGATTTTTATTTCTGCGAAAAACGTAATTATTTATTCTCATGATTTTTACGTACATCATATAAGTGATTAATAATAATAATGAAAAAAAACGACTTATTTACGAAATGCAAGGAATTAAATATTTCGAGTGTACAGCGAGATTTCGTTCTTCTTCTTCTTCTTCGCTCTGCAAAGCCCTTACGACGCTGAAATCCGTCACTTTAATGTCCCCCTGCGCGCGAGTGACATTCCGCATTGTACAGCCAGGGGGCTTGGCCACCGGAGCGTGGAAAATATAGAGGCGCATTCTGGCATGACCACGCCTGACCTGTGCAGACTCTATACACCTCGGTGTGCAGGCCACGACCACCACTATCACTGAATATTTACCAGTAAAGCCCCGGTCGACGTCGTAATTTCGCTCCCGCATTGCTAACGTCGCGTCCACAGGTTGCGACAGCCCGCGGACAGATTGACTAAACTGTGCTATAAGAAAAATCCCCGCGCCGATTGATTGCAATAAAATTTTCCCAACCCTCGTATAGACAGCCCGACGAGACGTCGCAGTTGACGACGCAAATGACGACAGCTCGCGGCTGCTCCGCAGAAAAAAAAAAAATAACACGTCTATGAAAGCCGCGTTACTGTGCAGTGACTCCAATGCCGCTCGACTTCCGCAAGTCGTGCATGTGTCTCTCAAGGTTCGTTGCGCCTTGCGAGCAGCGTGGAATCGATTTCTCGTGAATGTTTAAAAGCCCCGAGACTCGAGACTTATTCCCCAGTCGCCCCGGCGGAAAAAGTGGCTCTGTCAACGCCGTCGATGTTTCATTTTTTTCGACGAGTTCGAACGGAAAAGAAACGAGGAATAACTTTTTTCCGCGAAAATCGGGACACGGTCACTGCGTAAAAAAATCAGGACGCCATTGTCGTCGCGGTTGACGATAGCGTGGAGAGAAAACTCCGGAATCGTCATGCAGAAAAATATAATTTTTAGCAAAAAAATTGAGCCCTCGAAAAATTAATCTCTGAATTTTCAACATTCAAAAAACGCTTCAATAAAATAATAGTATATTATGCCACAAGTGCGTAAAATCTTACGCACGTGTGGCATACCATATTTTTTTACCTGGTATTCGAAAAATTCCATTTTACCTGGTATTCGAAAAATTCCATTTTACGCATTATGCGAAAAATTCCATTTTACGCAATATGCGAAAAATTCCATTTTACGCAATATGCGAAAAATTCCATTTTACGCAATATGCGAAAAATTCCATTTTACGCATTATGCGAAAAATTCCATTTTACGCATTATGCGAAAAATTCCATTTTACGCATTGTGCGAAAAATTCCATTTTACGCATTGTGCGAAAAATTCCATTTTACGCATTGTGCGAAAAATTCCATTTTACGCATTATGCGTAAAAACCCATTTTACGCATTATGCGTAAAAACCCATTTTACGCATTATGCCTAAAAACCCATTTTACGTATTGAGCGTAAAAATCAATTTTATGCACCGACGGCAGTAAAATGAACCGTAGTATGCGAAAAATTCAATTTTATGCATTGTATGTAAAAGTTCATTTTACGCACCGAAGGCAGTGCGTACAGTTTTACGCACTGTGCATAAAAATTCATTTCACACACCAAAAACAGTGCATAAAATCGAATTTTGCGGATATTACGTAAAAAAAAAATTCACCTAGTCCCCAATCGTCAGAAAACTAAAAATAGCGCTCAAGAGCGATGAGATAATAGCCCGTGTTTTATGCATAGCGACACATTAGATCACGTTTACGCCAGTGGACTTTGATCCCGCTGTTGATGTTTGCCATCCGACGTCTTTCTCTCCGCCTTCCGGACGGATCGTCCGTTCCGTCGCGTTCAGCGCTCGTCTTGCCAGAGCGCGATGCCGGGGCACCTAGAATTAAGTCCCCCCTTGGCGCTGCGTCGCGGATGATTAGACGATCAAGCGTGCGGATCGTGGGCGTCGGTCTCGCCCTCGGTCTGCTAGGATCCACCCGGGTCGTCGGGTTCAATTGGCGAACGTCGCTGACTCTCTGACTCTTTTAATCCGGTTAATTTTTTTCTACAACACTCATTCACCGCCCGGTGGTTGATTAATCGCGAGACAGGTTTTCATACGACACGTGCGCTAATTCACATCAGCCGCTTTTGGACCGTCGAAGGGACGGACTAATTAACATAATTGCAATTGTTATTATCGTTATTGCTGTTAGTTGGTCGCGTTTCCGGGTGAATTTTCTCGCCTCCTCTTCTCGATCATGCTGTAAGAAAACTGGACAGCCATGGCAGCCACGTTGAGAAAGCAGGTGACGGATAATATCAGGAACGTAGCCCTGGAATTGAGTCAGGTCAGGGTTTGGTGGATGATTAATTAATTGTTTTTTCAGCATTGATTGCTTTTTTTTATTGAGTCGACGTACCCGTCGCTTTTGTTCCCGCTGTCCAGGGCCGAGATGAGCCAATCGATCCAATAGTACAGCATGTAGATGCCGCAACAGACGTTGACGAAGAGGCCAATCGAGGCGAAGCAAATGTCCTATAAGTATTTACGTGATTTGCTATAATTGTGTATTTATTTTCCAATTTTTTTACCTTTCAACGAAATAATTAAATTAAATGATAATTAAAAAATACATAATAAAAATGTTAATATTGTGATATAAAATGTTCTGTTTTCGGGTCTCATCTATACAATATTGGAGTTTCACTCACGGCTATCAGGTCAACGCGACCGTGAAACGCGGTCCAGAGTCCGGCCAGATTGATGAAAATGTATCCAGCGAGGAAGCTGGAGAACAGGATGGCCAAGAGTTTCGAGTCCAGGAAGTCCAGGGGCAGGAGAAAAATCTCCGCGGTGCCTGAGATGCAAAAGATCTATGAGGAGATCGAGCCACAGTCTTGGTTACCGCGTTGATCGTGACTCTTGCCAATTTACCAGGGCGAAACACTTGCATCTCAGCAGACCCTTGACGACCCCGTTGTACGTCAGGATGTCATGATCCACGGGACTCGGCAAATTATTCATTTTCGCTGCTTCTGATATTTTTTTGACGGAACTGAACCTCCGGCTGATCTCGGTTTCTTTTATTTTTTCTTCTGTCAAACGATTTTCATCTGATGTTGGTTTCCATTGACCGACAAATTTCATTCGTCCTTCACATTGAGCTGTCTTGTCGTCGGGATTTAATTATCATCGGTCGATCAATTAATTGTCATGAAGGGATTCACTGAACTCCTGAAAGACAAGAACTTTTTGCTGAGGTTCTCTGAGTTCGTGAGTCTCGCGTGAATGTGATTTTATTGTTTCCCCAAAACATCCCCGAAAATTTCACACTGGTTGGCGGACACTTTTTTCTTTAGATCGTCTGTATAATCGGAATTTGTCTTCAACATCGCTACGGAAATCGTTACATGATATGGGGAATGTACGGATGGGCCTTCGTGTCGATCGCTTTCGTGGTCGCATATTTCTTCGACGACCCTAACGTGTGGACGGTACTTCAGCTTGAAATCAATATTTTAGAAAAATCTTTCCACACAGAAAACGTTGCATATTTTTTTTACTAACTCCTACACGTGTTTAAAAAAAAATTCGCTTCCACGGATTTTTTTCTTGTTCATAGGAAATCATTTTACTCGTCGTCTACATCGTCGTGATGCTAGTAGCAGCGGCTATGGATCTTGGAGTTCGAAGCGTGATGGCTTTCATAGCAGTGGTGCTGATGATCATCGACGTGATCATACTACTCGCGGAAAAGAAGAAATGAAATTTCACGAAGATTCGGAATATTTCACAAACATTTGGAATGTTTATTTAGCACAATAGCGATTAAATACACATAATTTCGACACCTCAGTCTCACGTCTCTTGATGAATTCTTCGGTGGTCGGCGTAAATGCTCCAAGCTACGTGACTGATCATTAGACTCGCGCTTACTGAAATAAATTCAATTTTCGAATTCATTTTCTATTATTCATGAGGTATAATATGAGGTATAATAAACGAAATCATTTTTTGGATAAAACAAATGGAAAATTAGGTGCAGTTTTTTTCAGACAAAGACGAATTAAAATATCAAGTAGCTCAACGAACCCATGGTAATAATTCCCAAAACCAATTCGTAGGAATCGATGTCGGCGTCCTTAGGAATGTAAACCGCCGTTCTGACGATAGCAGAAAGTCCAGCGACGATGTAGAGCGGGGCACCGATAACGCTGAACACGAGGTCGAGATATTCGCAATTTTCCTCGAGAACGTAACTTATGGATATCGTGACCAGGATGACGGCGTAGGTCAGCGAGTTTGTGCAGTAAAATAGCCAGAGCCATCGCGGAATCAAATAAGTCTCCTCGTAAATTAATATTCCCAGACAGGCGAGTGCAAAAAGCTGGAGAAAGATGCCAGAAAATTGTCCTTCAGGTTAAGTCTCGTTGAAAATAGTATTTTTAGCCTCGATGGCTTCTTTTTTACCAGCTCGATCAACTTGAATACGAAGCGATAATTTTTCGCCAATTCCAACCAACTGGCGACCATGAGTTGACCGAAAGAAGAATTACGGTTTTTATTTCCCAAAACTCAGAACGCGACATTCATCAAAGTTGACACGAAATCGCACTAACGTCTCGAACAATTGACGAATGAATTTTCAATTCGCTCGGTGTTCGCATTTCTTGGAATTTATTGACGAACTTCAGTCTACTTGTTCATGGCGTGGAGAATGACGTCCACGATTTCCGACAGTATACCAGCTGAAATGGAATTTATTTGTGGTTGGATTTCACGAATATTTGATGTATGGGTCGCGTTTTGCGAAACCAGTGACTCACGCAATGCTACGCCGAGGTACATGTTGCGCTTGTAGAGACTTGTGCACCACAACGAGCAGGAAATGATCATCATCGCGAGAACCGACAGAATGAGACATATTTCCTAAAACACACAAAAATGACGAATTTTTTGTGATTTTTTTTGTCAATGAAAGAAGAGAATTCCAAATTTTGCGGTACTCACTGTGGGTTTTGGGGATTCGAGAAAGACGATAGCAATTATCAGGACCAGAATGACAATAGCACTCGTGTTCGTGAGACCCTCGATGATTAAAACGTAGCTCCCCGAGTATGGATCGTGCGTATCGTACGGACGAAGAACCATGAAAATGGACAGAAGCACAAATATCTGACGAAGATAGGCTATGTTAAACATGCATTTTGTAGAAAGCTTTCGAGTCTTCGAAAACGCAAGAATTAAATATTTTTCAGGGCTCACCAAAGACACGATCTTGAGCCAAAAGTGTGGATCTTTCCACGAAAAAGCCATGGCTAGTGACTCGTTTTTCAGATCTCGTTTTACAATGTCAAGTTGACGTGAACTATTCGCTTTAAAACGTCAGGCTTGACGTACTGCAGAAATTCGTGTTTTGTCTTGCATATTTTATTTCTTTTTTCTCAACATAGTTTACATTGAAAGTGATGAATAAATCGACAATTCTTTACTTTTATAATCATGTTTTATATTTATTTTTTATTTGTAGTATTACACGTGGGAAGATCCCGATCTGGAGAGGGATCGCGACGGTGCGGTGGATCTCAGTGTCAAAGGACGCGAGTCCCTATTGACGAAAGCGTGAAGAAGCTCCAGGAGATGAATCGCCAGAGCCGCGAAGCACACGACGCCCTTGCCGAGCAGAAAACGCCAGGATGCTGCGTCTTCCTCGGTTGTTATGGAGTCCATGATGGCCGACATGCACCAAGCGTAGCCGAGAACAGCGACAGTGGAAAACATTGCGTTCTGAGGACGAAAGATCCGATAACCAGGAGGAATACTTCAGTGATGATGACTGAACGCACCATTCGAATCGGTGCGGTGCAATTAAATAGATGCCCGATGAGTAAGACACAGGAAACAACACTGAAGCTACAAAAGACTCCTGGTATCAGGGTACTGTCCACCAGGCTTCGGTAGAAAGGCTGAAAAACGTGCAAACCCAAACCAGCATCTGCCAGAACCTGGATAATGGATTAATAATTTATTGAGAAGTGAATTACTAGTGGATTAAAAGTGCACAAAAAATTAATTAATATTTTTCTAAAATTATAATAATTAAGTAATTTATATTTGGGAAAAAACGCTCGTAATGACGATCAAATCGAATCTCATCCTTTAACTAACCTGACTCTCCGCATCGAAAAGTGAAATTGCAAAAACAGGGATTATTTTTTTAGACTCACTAGTTGAGTTAATTTGAAGGTAGTGACGTGCGAAACTATTCGCTGTCCCAGCCTCCTCAGGGCTTTGATGCAGTCGCTTCTCGTCAGCTTTCGTTCGCAACGAATCTTGCAACACGCCATGCGAATCAACTGAGATGCCACGGGTTACTTGTCAGATTTTCATTTATTTGCGCAATTACATTCCGAATCCAGCGCAGGTTCGATGGGCAGCCAGAGCCTCGACTGCCTCGTGGCTCGCACATTTATTACAAAATATATAAGATAAATAAAAATGAATACGGGAAGTGCGGAATGCGGATATAAAAAAGGGCGTATTATCAGCTTGTCGTAGTCTCCTCGTGATCCCCCGATGACTCAATGATGATGCGTCAGTCCATTCAGCTTGTGTCTTCGATGACACGTTTCATCGGAATTTTCATTTGTACTATAGTCGTCAACGTAGTGGCAAATTATGACGTGATATGGGCTATGTATTTTCGCGTGTGTGTGCGTTTTTGTATCTGCTATTGTTGACACTAATTGAATTCGTCTTTGGCGTAAGCGAAGAGACTGAAAAGCATGTCGAGAAGATACGCTGCACCTTCGAGAACGCATAGGGAACCCATGGCCAGTCCAACCTGCGAAATGTTAAGAATTTTGTAGGCAAAAAATGACAAACGATATGTTTTTCGCTATTTTTTTACACAAGTTTTTGTCATTTACCTGTCTTTCCGATGCCACGTGCAAGTACTTGTGCTCTGGAAGGTAACCATGCCAATAGTGGAGGGCTGTACCGCCGACTGCGATGAACATGAACATTCCCACGAAGTTCATGATAATTTCCTGTGGCAAAAAATTCAAACGCCAACGTTTTAGTATTTTTTATATAATTTCGACAGATTATTTTGCGTTCAACATTAATTAGGTAAATTGCATTTTATTACCGATGCAATAAAATGACAACCAACAATTTTTTTAAGCGAAAATATGTATTTCCTTTAAAAAAATTATTTGTCAGTTTTCTAATTTATTTTCCAAACTCACCACAATACTCTTCTTCGCTTCGGTAGTGCCAAAGCAATAAGTGATGAGCACGACGGAGGTGTAGATGAAGAAACCGACGAAGACGCCCGACGCCACGATTTCGGCGTCAGGATTTTTGTCCTCGTTAAGATTCCATGTTCCTCCGACGCCGAGAAATTCTCCCGAGTATCCCGTTCGATAGAGGATCAGAATGATCAAATTGATCACCTGCAAAAATAATTATGTGTTATGAAAAAAAAAAATGTTTTCTCGTTGCGACAGGAATGAAATCGTAACGTTCGCTGGACGTTGAAGCGCAGGTGTTGAGCCAACATCTCTATCTTCAACGTGTGTCATCACGCACCGAATTATCGCTCTACAAACAGCGCACTAGCTAAACTCGCTTCTTATCGTTTACTGATACCGCGTAACAGATGAATCAGGCGGAGAAAATATTTCTTCCGTTGCATCGATGGCCACGATTTTTTTTGTTAACAGATCCTCGTTTATTATACATAAAATGCAGTTTCGACTGCATAATTGTTAAAAGCTTCCGGCGCAACTCGATCATTTTTAGCAGATCCACTTTAACGATGATAAAATCGTGATCCAAAGATCAACTTTTGGATTTGCCACAGATAAAAATTGGTCACAAGGCAATCCGATTATTCACTAACTCGGAGCGTCACGCGATGAGAAAAAAAATCGCGTGCACGCATCGATGGACACGAAGGCGTCGCTCGGATTTTTTTTTTTTCGAATTTTATCAGACACCAATTTACGACACAAACGGAGTTTCAATTATTCCTGAATTTTGTTGAGACTCGTTGGGGTTTCAATGAGGATTTTCTCACCAATTTTAGCACTTTTATCACGATACCACCAATCGTCTGTATGGACACCATTATTACAGCGTTAACGAGGCGTTGTTGCCTGCACGAAGGATAAACGAGAACAATATCGCCGGAGCGCGATAGTAAATCGGCTACGCTGCTCGTCGCGCCCTTTTTATCTTATCTGATAAGGGGGCACAACCGTGGGCCATCGCGTTATTACACGGGGGTATCGTGAGCGCGAGGAGCGACGCCGAAACGGGAACGATGCGTCACAACCGCGTCGCGATATCGTGGATCGCGAGAATTTCGTCAATTTTTTTTCTACGTAGCTTGATAGAAAATTCGTGGTACCACTGAAATTTAATTAATAACAAAACGAATGTTTGTTGCAGGAACTCGGATTGGACATCAAGCAGGAGCAGATCGACGAGATGGAGGCCCAGGTGGAGAACATCGACTTCGACGCCGCGGCCAAGGAGGAAAAAGCTACGAGGCACGACGTGATGGCTCACGTTCACGTTTTTGGCGAACAGTGCCCGAAAGCTGCGCCGATTATTCATCTTGGTGCCACGAGCTGCTACGTCGGAGACAATACCGTAAGAATGCGGATTGTCTGATGCAAATATGAGGACATTTGGGAATTTGGTTTTGACAAAAAACAGTTTTTTGTAGTAAAATATATGTTGGGGTGAATTAATGTGAGCTATTTTGGAGCTAGGACATAAGACATTGAATGATACTAGCTGAATTCATTGGTTTTTGTTTTCTTTTATTGAGTTTTATTTCAATTCAATGATTGAGACATTGAATGATATTAACTGAATTCATAGATTTTTATTTTGTTTTATTGATTTTTATTTCATGTAATTGAATGATTGAGACATTGAATGATATCAGCTGAACTCATAGTTTTCATATTTTATTTCATGCAATTTTATTTCTATTTCCTGTGAAGGATCTCATCGTTCTTCGCGCTGGCTTCGACATTCTGCTTCCCAAACTCGCCGGAGTTCTCTCTCGACTCGCGAAATTCGCCACCGAGTACCGTTCGCTCCCGACCCTCGGGTTCACTCATCTTCAGCCGGCGCAATTGACGACTGTAGGAAAGAGGGCGACGCTCTGGCTTCACGACCTCCTGATGGACGAGCGAGCTATTCGCAGGGCTCGTGAGGATCTGAAGTTTCGAGGAGTGAAAGGAACCACCGGAACTCAGGCTTCCTTCCTTCAACTCTTTAATGGTGAGCTGAACAAGTTAGAAAGTCGAGAAAAAACTCTTCACAGTGTGATGCTATCAAATTAACTGTCGAGATTAAAAAATCTAGTAACGAGATGACCAAATTCGTTGTATTTTCAGGCGACGGCAATAAAGTCAAACAGCTCGACGCTCTGGTGACCAAAATGGCTGGTTTCGATAAATATTATTCGGTAACCGGGCAAACCTACAGCAGAAAAGTCGACGTTGAGTGCATGAATACTTTGAGCTCTTTGGGATCCACAGTTCATAAGGTAACGTTGAAAAAACTATAGTTTAATAACTAATCCTTACGTGCTGAGAATAATCATAAAGTTGTCCACCTTCTTAGATATGCAGCGACATCAGGCTTCTGGCTAACATGAAGGAGATCGAGGAGCCCTTCGAAAGCACGCAAATTGGATCGAGCGCGATGCCCTACAAGAGGAATCCGATGCGTTCGGAGCGATGCTGCAGCATAGCTCGTCACCTGATGACTCTCGCTGGAAATTCTCTGCAAACCGCAGCCACTCAGTGGATGGAGAGAACGCTGGATGATTCGGCGAACAGACGCATCACCATTGCCGAAGCCTTCCTGTCGGCCGATGTCGTCTTAATGACTCTGGAGAACATCACCGAGGGTCTTGTGGTCTATCCGAAAGTGATAGCGAGACACGTCGCTCAGGAGTTGCCTTTCATGTCGACGGAAAACATTATTATGGCTATGGTCAAAGCTGGAGGCGACCGACAGGTGACTGAAAGAAAAATCTTCGTTCTCCCGACGATAAAATTACAGTAGAACCGCAATTATCCGAACCAATTTCGATCGAGACTAGTTCGGATAATCAAAAGTTCGGATAATCGAGCGTTCGAATAAACTAAGTCATCGTTCGGATGATCGAGATTCGGATAATCGAGGTTCTACTGTATAAGACGAGTGTGATTAAATTTGAGACAAATTTTAATTAAAACAAACTAAATTCTAGGTATGTCACGAAAAAATTCGAGTACTTTCGCACGAAGCCGGAGCGCAGGTCAAGCAACACGGATTGGACAACGATCTCGTTGAGCGCGTCAAGCGCGATCCTTACTTCGCGCCTATACTGGCGAACCTCAGCAAAATACTGGACCCATCGACCTTCATCGGACGATCCGCCGAGCAAGTGACGGAATTTTTGGAGGAAGAAGTTTACCCCGTTCTTGCGCTGTACAAAAATCTCGAACAGGCTCCCGTCACGCTTAACATTTAATAACGAGAGGGTGAAGAAAAATAATGGAACGCACGTGCTATGCTTTCACAAATGTTTTTTTTATCGATACATCGATTCGAGTATGTATATAATTAAAAAAATATTTTCCTCGTGAATAAAATATGTAAATTTGAATAACGTATATTTGCGTATTAAAGGGTCTTCTCGCGTATCATACAATTTGGTTACTGTGATAGATCCGGAGTAGATAGAGTTGAAGAAGTGAGAAGTGAAAGAAGAAGGGAAGACTGAACGGAAGACTGAGATAGAATGAAGAGAAGAAATAGATAGAGAGAAAGAAGAAAAGAAAAGAAAACAGTGAGATGTATAGAGAAGGAACTGAAAAAGTATAGATAGAACAATAGATGGATTCTGCGAAACGCTAAAAAAGTTTCTGAACTTTTCGATTTGTCGGCGTGATAATTCCCACATCATTGTACAATATTTCTACCATTTTGCCTATTGCATCGTGGTATAGGTAACCATTTTATGTACAAATACGTTGGGTGGAGTATTCTATGTGCAGCGGTTACATTGGCTTCCGGCTGTACGTATAAGTTGCCTAGCGCGATAAATCCGAAGAAGTAGAGGTGAAGAATAGAGTTGAAAAGAGCGTGAAAAGAGCATGAAAAGAGTTCACAGAAAGTAAACAGAGGAAGAGGAATAAGATAGATTCAGATTACAGTGCGTAACTTAGAAGAACCTGAGGGAGAAATGAAGGAAAGAGAAAACAGAGTAGAGGAAAATAAACGAACAGAGAAAAAGGATAGATTTACGGAAGAAAATAATTGGAGCGTCGGAGGCGACAGTCACAAAGTATTAAGAAAATAACAATAGCATTGAGCAATAGAGCAAAAGTAGAAAAAAGGAATAGTACAGAGCAGATAGAGATTATCTTGTGAAAAACAGGAGAACTATTGAGTTACTCGATATTTTATTTCTCAGAGTAGAAAAAGTAAACGAAAGAATAGAAAGTATAGTACATAGAAAGTATAGTTGTAGCCAAAAGATGCAGAGAAAATAAAGTAAAGTAAAGTGAGTGTAAAAAGTACAAAGAGTAGAATAACAGTGCACGAATGAAATAGAAACGACGAGTGCTGGAAGTAGGACAGGTAAATAGAAAAGCGATAAGAGAAAAGAAAATAGAGACAGAGCAGATTCACAGGTGAAAGAAAGATACTTTATTGTAAGAAACAATGAGAGGAACAACAGGCTAAAGAGACAGAGAGTTTGTAGAGGAAGACGAGTCGCAATAGATTCAGAGACAGTGCTGATACGCTTGGCATATTTAAAGAGAGAAAAATAAAACAGATAATAACGATCACAGCATTTTACAGAAACATTTTAGAGGAAAATAAAAAATAAAAAATAGTCGCTGATGTTTCATGTTAAAGTAACGAAGACAAGGTATAGAGAATAGACTAGAGAGGAAGGCGGTGGTAAAGAGAAATAAGAGAAAAAAAAACAATGAGAGTGAAGTGGAGCGTCGAGAGTTGGCGTTTACGGTGCCTCAATTACGCTTCTTCTGTGAGTTGTTAGGCGGCACTCGGAAACAGAGGAGAAAGGTTGTAATCAGACCAGGATAAAAATAGAGGGATAGTTGCAGTGAAGAAGAAAAGATTTTGTCGAATTACAGTAAAAGAATAGTAGTAGAGTAGAGAGAAGAGATTAAGAAAGAAAGAGAAAGAGAGAGATAGAGGAAAAAGGAAAGAGAGAAAGAGAGCGATAGAGAGAAAGAGAGAGAGAGAGAGAAGGAAAGAAAGAAAGAGTGATAGAGAGAAAAAAAGGAAAGAGAGAAAGAGAGTGACAGAGAGAAAAAAGAGGGAGAGTGAGATAGTTAAAGAGAGAGAGAGAGAGAGAGAGAGAGAGAGAGAGAGAGAGAGAGAGAGAAAGAGAGAGGCAGATAGAGATAGAGAAAGAGAGAGAGAGGCAGATAGAGATAGAGAAAGGCAGAGAAAAATAGAGAGAGCAGATATACATTTTTGAAATACATAATAATCACAGCATCGAGCTTCGTAGTTGCAGGGAACAGCGGTAAGAAGAAAGTTCGAAAGTTGAAAGACGAAAGGTACAATCGAGCACGGAAGACACAGGTTCAGAGATAGATTTTTTTGCACAGTAGGCATTAAGAGTCGTTGAGCTTAAAGTTTGGAAAAGAAGAAATAAAGATACGAAAAATAGAGAAAACAGACAGCTGACAGACAGGACAGACGAACGTTTTTTTGAAGTGGAAGAAATGAGGACAGTACAAAAGAGACGAGAGTGAAGAGGCGAGTCGTGAAATTGAAACGAGTCAGAATATAGATGAAATAACGAGTAGAGAAGTTAGAGGAAAAAATAGGAAGATAAACTAGAGAAGAATAAAGTTCAAGGCTAGAGTAAAAAGAGAGAAGAAAGATGAGCGAAGATATGGTAGAAATAGTAAGACAGATTAGAGCAGATCTGAGGGCGAAGAGAGAAAGATTGTAAGTGAAGAGAATAGGTAGTAAATCAGGTGAAAGGAAAAAGCGCACGTGTTGTTTCTAAAGCTTTTTAAGGCGTACACGGTGGCAAGACTTGGCGTACAATTTCGAGATCATAATACTGGTGGGTAGTGAGAAGAGAGTATAAAGTAGGCGCGATGTAGGAAAAGTGAAAAAAAATAGAGAAGACAGAAAAGGCAACGTAGTGAAGAGAAGAGTAGACAAGAAAAAAGCTCAAAAGACAAAAGGAACAAGAGTAGAAAATTTCAAGAAAGAAGATGAAGAAAAGTGAACAGTGAGACGAAAGTAGAATTAGAAGAAATCGAAAGGACGAACACAGAGAAGAAGAAAAAGAAGAGATCGAGAAGAAGAAGAAAAAGAGAAAAAGGGTAGTAGTATTTTTTACAAATTAGAAAAAAGAGAGAGAGAGAGAGAGAGATAGAGAGAAAGAGAGAGCACAGGTTGGAGGGTTAGAAGTTAACAAACCAGATTGGTCTGAACGATCTAATTAGAATTAACGCGTAACCGTCTGACGGTGTTTTTCTTCGTGTGTTGTTGTTGATATAATCCATGGACGTGGGCCGATTGACGTCCCGAAGTTGAGTTCGACGATTTCGGAAGCTATCACAGGACGATCCGTAGGTCGAGAAGGCCGATCGCCTAACTTTGATAATGTTTCATCTTGGTTTTTGCGTTTTCTTGGTGGGAATGTTGCAGAGGGTCGTGTTTTTGTTTTCCATCGCGTCTTCGGGATCGCGGGAGTTTTCGCGGATCCGCAAAATCGACGATGTCGGTTGTTGCTCTTCATCCGATTTACTTCTTGGCGACTCGGTAACCCGTGAACGTCGTGCCCTCGATGGCTTTGCCGGCGTCGACGTACACGACGAACTGATCGCCGGCCTCGGTGTTCGTGAGAATGAGATTTCCACCGCCGCCCGGTCCAGTTTCGATCATCGTCGTCCAGGTGTCCGATTTGTTGAGCTTTCGTTTGAGACTCAATCGAAGATCGGCGCTTCCGTAACCGGCGAAGCTGAACTGATAGAGACCCGGGCAATGCGTAGTGAAGATTCCAGTCTCGGCCACGTAACCGACTCCCTTGTTAACCGATGTTTCAGCGAATATGAGCCTGGCATCCTTTAAATAATTGCAAAGAGAAACCATTAAACACTGTATCTATTACACGTAAAGTTCGTGACGGTCGTCGAATTTTAAATCTTTAAAGCTTCTCAATAAAAGTTTAAATTTTAGGTAAACCATTGAGAGCTATTTAAGCTATCAGTCACATATAAAGTTAATGACCATCGTCGAATTTTAAATCTTTAAAGCTTCTCAATAAAAGTATAATTTTTATAAAAACCATTAAAAGCTATTTAAGCTATCAGTCACATATAAAGTCTTTACAGCTTTTCAACACAATTATATTTGTTCTGTCATAAGTAATATATTTAGAACAGTCGAGATAAAATCATAAATTCATTGCATATGCAATTCGCAGTTTGCACAGTTACCACAGTCAAGGAATTTAAATTCTATCTCCAGGGAACTAATAATGTGGTATTTACTTCTCGACGCAAGTAGACAGTTTCCAAGTTCACCGAGGGAATATGTTTGACATTAGTAGTAATGAATGTGACATTTGGATTGCGACCCACGTTAAGCCATAATTGATATATTGAAAAAATAATTGGGCAATTCGATATAATCCATCTCGTTGTGTTCATGTTTAATTGCACTAATCCTCGTACCTTGTTTGAAGCCTTGTTCGCTGAGAACGCAACGACTCCGGCGCAATCCTCGGCGGTGGCCAATTTGAGGGAGCCAACCGTCGTGATGCCGGACGTCGGTGGATCAGGGACTGCAGACTCGACCAACAGGCCCGCCGTCAATCCCAGCAGTGTGCATACCGCCCACACCTGCCTGCAAAGACAAAACCAAGCAACAATAGTTTATTAGCCTCGTTGAAAGTTATAATTTTTCTGGACATTGCTGAAGTCTCTGAGCTCAAATTAAGAAGGTCCTGTCTTATTGAGTTAATATCGCATATATTCGAGAAAAATGAGAGAGGCTTGCAAACACTTCTCAATGGTATAAAAATCTTGAAAAATTCATGCACATTAAAGATACTGAAAAAATATCTCGTATAATAAATTTCTCGGAAACCCAATTTTTAAATGAAAATGCTTCGATAATTGTTCTGAATACGCATACATTTTTTCAAATTTTTTAGTTCATTTTGAATGTTGTGTTCTTTATACGGAAAAAATGTGTGCAAAAACACAAATTTCAAAGTGAATTTAAAAATCTGAAATAATTCATAAGTATTCAGAAAAAAGAACGAATCATTTTCATAAAATAAAAAATGTGGGTTTCCGACACATTTGTTGAACAATTTCTTTTTCATCACTTCGGTAGTAACATTTTGCAATTATTATTATGCAAAATTAATTTTTTCAGTACCTTTAATGTGCATGAATTTATTCAGATTTTTATAAGTACCATCGCGAAGTGTTTGCAATTCTCTCTCATTATTCTCGAATTTATGCGAAATGAACTCTATACGACAGGACTTTAAGCTCGCAACGAGCAAGCAAAGTCGTAGAATTCCTCGGTCGTCAATCCCGCGCGGCAAAGTTCATAACCGGGGTCCACGGAGACTTTCACTCCTCAAGGCGGCAACCGGCGCGTTTCGATTCCCGCATGCGGCTCGTTGTCCAACACGCATATGCTCGTAAAGCTATCAGTGCTCGGTCCGCGAGATTCAGCGAGTCTAGTCGCGGGAAAAAGTGCGATAACCGCACTCGGAGACTGGACAAACTGCTACTACTTACTGTGTTGCATACCGCTTGGCCTATGCCGCGCGCTGCATGGAAAGTATATGTCGTGCCGGCGACGAGAGATGAATTTTAATTTGAAATATGTACTAGCCGAGCTCCGACTGCTGCTGACCTATTACGACCACGTAGCACGAGCGGTCGTGGCAAAAGTATCCGTACTCCTCTTCCCTACTATTTTTTTTTACTCGTCGTTAACTTCACGTGTCAGCCGGTGAAATAATTTTCAAGTAAACGCGAGACGCGAAAATTGTTATGCAAGTGACCTTTAATTATCTATGCTTTTCAACAGTTTGCAATGACTTTCATGAAATATAGAAATCGGTTTGTGAATTCGGTGCAACAGGTATTGGGCTCCAGAGATTGTCATGCAAGACTCATGCAGGCTAATTATCATTGTCATTAATTTTACCAACACAGTAAAAAATTCGACCTAAATGCAAAATTCGAAATAAATGCAGCGTTTGCATTCTGAATAAGTTGTGGTTTGTCGTTGCCATCATTAATTCAGTGGACGTTATTAAGTGTTCGAAACCACATGGACGAAATATTGTACCTAATTAAAAAACTAATGATCAGCAAAATATATGAAACAAACATTTTTATCTGCAGATCAGAAGGTCGCGGAACATTTGAGCCTAGCGACGCCGAGCGAATAATCCGGTGAAATAATTTTCATATAATCGCGAGACGCGAGAATTGTTATGCAAGTGACCTTTAACTATTTATCCTTTTTAGCAGTTCAATTACATTGAATATAAATATCAGTTTAAAAATTCGGTGCAATAAATATTAGGCTGTAGCGCTTGTTATGCAAGACTCAAGCAGGCTAATTTTCATTGTCATTAATTTAACAAACAGACCAAAAAACTCGACCTGGAAATAAATGCAGCGTTTGCATTCTGAATAAGTCGCGGTTTGTCGCGGCTACCATTAATTCAGTGGACGTTATTAAGTATTCGAAACCTTATGGACAAAATATTGTACCAAATTAAAAAAAAAAAAAAATTGAAAACACTAATGATCAGCAAAATATAAGAAACAAATATTTGTATTTGCAGGTCAGGAGGTCGCGAGAGATTTGAGCCTAGCGACGACCGAGGGAAGAATCCGCGTTTCGAAACAACGAAACGTGTTATTTTCGGTGGTCCAGCGAGCGCCTTTCACATGCCAATGTACCAATTGGTGAGTGGCGCCCAGCGGGCCTGACCGGCTCGTTACACACGATTGTCCCGAGATCTCCGGGCCCGGAGAAAGCAAACACAACCCGGGTGTCCCGACTGGTCGTTGCGCAACGTTTGGTGACTCCAGCGCGGAGTCAAAGTTTCCGGAGTGTTTGCAAAGCCCGCGCGGTATTTTGACGACGTCGGGGCCGGCTCGGGGCAATTTCTGCTGACCGGTCGAGCTAATGAATAGTCGACTATGAGCGATTGCGGAAAAAAAAACGGGGGAATTTCTTGGCCGATTTCACCTGGGTTTGCACACGCGAGTTTTCTCGTAAACTCGTCTCGGTAACTCAGTAATTAGGTGAGCCACTCGAGTAGTTTCGCGCCGGACGCAGCGCGACGAAAAAGGCAACGACGACGATGGCTATTCACGCACGATCGACCGTATCGATCTACCCCACTTTCTATTCGCTCGCTCGCCGCCGTCGCCGCCGCCGACGCCGCCTCGAGAAGGGAAAGTAATGTAATAACGGACCTCCGGCTGCTGTGCATTATATCCTGACCTTGGTGTCCCGAATCTTTGACGCGGGGAGGGGCCACCGCGGCCAAGGGCTATGACTAAGTGGGTTAGTCGAACGGGGCGAGTAGACACGGAAATGAGTCGGTTGTCTCCTGGGCGTGCAAACCGCAGAGGATGTAAAAACCGTTAATGGAAAATTTAATGGAACTGTAATTTTAAATGAATAATTGCAACTGTATTTCAGTATTAATAATATAGTGTTGGGAATTTAATTAACGGAAGGCGACCAACATTTTTTTTTTTCAAATATTTAAATCTCTGAACCGTGAATAGAAATATTTTTAAAGACAGTATTTATCACAGTGGCACCATAGGGATTAATTGAAATACTTTTCTCAACATTTTTTGTTGTGAGAAATAATTAGACTTAAATTATTCATAATTATTGTAGAACAGAAAGAATGATTATTTTTACACTGTTATGGGTCGCTATTATTTCTAAACGAATTTGTTAATGAATTGACATTAATTAACCAATCAACAGGCGATCAACATTTTTCTTCAAATAAAAATCTATGAACCATGAATGCAAATATTTAAAAAAAAGGGATTTATCATAGTGACACCTCAGAAATTAATTGAAATACTTTTCTCAATATTATTTGTTGTGCGAAATAAATTAAATAAAAGTTATTCACAGTCAACACGAAATAGGAAGAATCATTATTTTTGCACTGTTATAGGACGCTGTTATTTCTAAACAAATTCGTTAATTAATTAATTTCAGACACGGTAATGAGATAACCGGTCGTTGAATGATCTACAGCTGCTCAGGAGGATCAATATTTGTGTCTCCATCGAACTGCGATAAACTGTAAGGATGCTTTTAAAAATTTCTTCGGTTCTGAGTTATTCCGTGGGATCGCGAATTTTTCTGGGACAAAATCGCCTCTGCGCAGGAAAATAAGTCGGGGCGGACAGCATTACGACTGGGTCTATTGAGACTTCGAGTCGAGTTGCAGTCAGTTCTGCACGTGCATAACCCACGCGAACCGAGCTATGCAATGCTACACATATCAGCATAAACATTGCTCGCCGTGTGGACGTTTCAGTAGCTTTCGAGGCGGATGGCAAAAAAAGCGTAGATCGGGCCCTTTCACTTTTCACGATAGTCTCAAGACTCGTTTCAAGGCGACCGCGAGTCAAACGAGTTGGCGCAAAAGCTGCGTAGTTTGCGCCATGCTCGATCAACGGTAACGCGTATAATTGTTCCGCGCAACCCGGCGATAGGTCGAAACGCGCTTAAACACTCAGCTACGCCCGTAATAACAATAATGATAACGATCGGCCGGCACGACGACTGCGGCTCGTTAATACGATAATATATTTAAATTTCCGTTCGCCGGAAATTGCGCGACGGTGACGTAACACCATAACAACAATAGTGTCACGATAAGAGATAAAAATTTACGGCTGACGCACGTGGAATTTTTAGCGCCGAGGAATTCCACGTTTTCTCGCTTCCCATCGCGATCAAATAAAAATTGTAACTAATTGCGATGATAATTCACTGAATTACCTGAATATTCAGTCGACGCGGAGTGAATCTAAATATCGCGAAGCCGGAAAATTGACAACCGATAAAGCGACTTTGAATAAGGAGCGAAAAAAATGATTTATTTGTCCGATCGTCTTTCAAGCTCAATAAACATATTTCAATGTCGTGTCCCGTTTTTTTTTTTTTCAAACCCGATATGCGAATATCAATGACGAAAAAAATGACTATTTTTTCAGTTCACATTTCGCCAACGCCGAGCCGCAAGAATTATGGATCTGGTTGACACTATTGACAGTAACGTGACAAATCGTTCGCGACGAGCCGGGAGTCTCGATTACGCAACCCGTGTGGATGAAAATTGCCGATGCGGACTCGCGAAACTCGACACGTCGAGCCCGTAAATACATGGCGTCAACGACGCAGAAGTCGCCGCCAGCAGATGGTCAGCAGTTAGCTCGTTAGCACTCGAGCGATTCGCGCTTGGCCGGCGTATCATTGACTGATCTATCATTACCCGACCACTTTGATTGCGCACCGATTGCGCTCGGCCTAACGATAAAAATTCCCCGGTTGATCTTTTTTATCCTTCTTTTTCGTTTTTTTTTTTTTTTTTTTTTTCGTTTACTCACATTTTGGTGGAGATCGGTGTGGCACAGTAGCGACGTAGCTCGTTAACCCGGGATTGCCGACGGTCTCGTTGTTGCTTTCTGTCTGCGGTTCCAGGTGCGTTAAACTCAGCCGGGACCACGTTCCCCTTTATATCACTTCCGAGCTCGGACTACCTGACTCGAGGACCGCGGCATCCACTTTTCTCTTTCTCCACCGCGCGCTCGCCGCCGTCTCCCACCCTCCCTCTCTCTCTCGCTCGCGCCTTCCTCGGTGGGGGGGAAAAATATAGTCGCGCACACCCGATTATAAGTTCGCTCTGTATATCCCCCCTCCTCCTCCCCCCTATACGTTCTTTCGAGCGCCTGTATATTTTCCGGCGGTGCTCCTGGCTCGTCTATCGAGTTTGTGTCACGCGGACTCCGAACCAGTGACAGTCCGCCCGACATCGGTCACTACTACTTACGCCTCAGCGTCGGGCTTTGTAGTCCGAGCTCGAAAGACTCGATTAGGACCAGAAAAAAATGATAGAAAGGCCTGGATGACCTCCTATATTCCCTCCGGGCATCGCACGTAACGGATGCAAATTCACGGTTTTTATGTAACGAGACCGAATTTATTTATTTTGGTGTTGCTGTTGGTTCATTCGGGAAATAAAAAATGCGGACGTGATAGGCAGTTTTTTGTCCACTATTTTTGTGGTCCAGAAATCGGCGTCGCTGATCATTTTTCCGAACTTTTGTGTGAGAACGAATTTTTACAAAAAAAGATTCACGCCTAAAATAATATTTGAAATTTAATATAATTTGCCGATGCGGACTCGTGACATGAAGGACAATTTTTGGTCCGTTATTTTTGTGGCCCAGAAATTGCAGTCGCTGATCATTTTTTTTAACTTTTGCGTGAGAACGAATTTTTATTTTAAAAAAGTTTCACGCCTAAACTAATATTCCATATTTAATCTAATTTGCCGATGCGGACTCGCGACCTGAAGAACAATTTTTGGTCCACTATTTTTGTGGCCCAGAAATTGCTGTCGCTGATCATTTTTCCAAATTTTTGCGTGAGAACGAATTTTTATTAAAAAAAAGTTTCACGCCTAAAATAATATTTGACATTTAATCTAATTTGCCGATGCGGACTCGCGACCTGAAGGACAATTTTTGGTCCACTATTTTTGTGGCCCAGAAATTGCTGTCGGTGATCATTTTTCCAAACTTTTGCGTGAGAGCGAATTTTTATTTAAAAAAAGTTTCACGCCTAAACTAATATTTCATATTTAATCTAATTTGCCGATGCGGACTCGCGACCTGAAGGACAATTTTTCGTCTGCTATTTTTGTGGTCCAGAAATCAGCATCGCTGATAATTTTTCCAATTTTTTTTTGCGTCAGAACAAATTTTTATTTTAAAAAAGTTTCACGCTTAAAATAATATTTGATACTTGATCAAATTTTGCATTAATACGAATAAAAAAAACATTTTTTAATGGTAAAATTCGACGTTATTTTTCTGCCCTCGACACTGACGATAATTCGTTGCGTGACATTCAGAGCTGTCGTACCGCGAGGTTTGTAAATTAGTTTTAAGACTTTTCACGGGTACGCTAAATACGCAATAGCCGTGTTTACGCGGTTCGCAAATAGCATTGAAATAATAACGGTGGAGTCTGGTCGATCCAGATGATAATTGCAGCGAAAGCCCGGCGAGCCGCAATAATAATCTCGGAGGCCTCTCCTTCCACCACCTTCGGTAGCACCGGCCGTGTAACCCGACAATTTTCAAAGCAGGAACTGTCGACCACTTATTAATAGAGCGCCGTACGTCAAATTAATAAATCTCCCGGCAACGCCGGGGCAACCACTTGGACCCGTTGTGTCCGCTCTGGACTCTCCGTGCGGATAAGATATTGCCGGTTGCGCAATCGCGCGCACAAAGTGTTATATGGTGGTGCGCGCGATCCGTGTCGCAGATCGTTTGTGGATCCGGTAGATCACATGCGGCCGTCGTTGCGAACTCCGCCCGACCAGATACGGCGGCTATCGACTTGGAAAAAATTGATCCGTCTCTGGATCGCATGGAGTTCGAGGTAGTAAATACTCGGGCTTAATGAAGTACAGGTGACACAACGTAGCTGTCATCTCGCAGTTGATAAACGTGAATGTGACGTTTTTCTACGTCGATTTACAAACATTTTGTAATTTGAAACTTCGTATGAATTACTGATATTATAGAAAAGTCGATATTTTTATTTTTTTTATTGAGCAAAAAAAAACGTTGGTATACCAGTGTTTTTTTGGAGGGTAGAAGATGCTACTGGAGAACATTGGCATAGGTTAAAAGTTTGGGATAGAAAAATTTTGTGGGATCGGTTTTGGTCCTTTTCGGCCACGAGCCGGATTTATGATTTGATAAAACAAACGTCGAAATTTTTTTTTGTAATCAATCAAAAAAAGTTTGAAAACAGTGTTTTTGGGGTTCGAATATTCGACTTGAGAACGTTTGTATAGGTTAAAAGTCGATATTTCGAAAAGAAAAATTTCCCGAGAACGCTTTTGTCGGTTACCGATCGGGTGCCGATTCTATAAATTCTAACAAAACAAACGTCGAAGAAGTTTTTTTTTAAATCAAGCAAAAGAGGATTGAAACCAGTGTTTTTGGGGGCAGAATATGCGCCTTTAGAACATAGCTATAGGTTAAAAGTCGATACTTCGAAAAGAAAAATTTCCCGAGACCGCTTTTATCGGTTTTCGATTTTGCGCCGATTCTATGAATCCTAATGAAAGAAACGTCGAAAACATTATTTTTTCAAAATCAAACAAAAGAGTGTTGAAACCAGCGCTTTCGAGGGTAGAATGTACGACTTGTAAATTATGGTATAGGTTAAAAGTCAATATTTCTAAAAAAAATGCATGGATTAAATTTCGGAATTTTTCGACCGCATACGCCGAAACGATAAATTCCGACATCAAAAATGTATCGTGCATGAAATTGCCTATATTTTACATCACAAAGTGTCGCAACGCCGCAACACAGTGGCACTATTGGTAATGACTCGCGGAGGCGTAGCCGCCTTTTCCGCAGTCCCATTTATCTCCTTGCCGTCGCCGATTGGTGGTACCCGAGGTTCCCGGGTGGGAATATGTATCACTGGGTCATCCCGCCGAGCGCGGGGAGCGCGCGCGTTCGCTTTTGACGGCACACTTACGTTACGGAGCACGTGCTCGACGCGCTGCACGGTAACTCATATCCCGGGTGTCTTTCACCGCGCGCTGAGCCCGGAGGAACCGTGAGCGGCGACCAGGAAGCCGCGAGGCGACGATCGCCTCGCGCCTCACGTCGCGGTGGGACTTCGCAGCCACCTCGTCGCATTCTGATAGCAAAAACCCCTGGCCGCGCGGCTCACTCACCGCGCGAGCCAAGTATATAAAGTCCCATGCGATGCCCGCGAAACCATACGAAAGTTATGAATGATTACGCGTTGGAGCTTCGTGCGCCGTGGCGACTGAGCCACGAGCTGTGCTGCATTAGCGAGCGAAAATGCCGCGCGACGGTATGAATAGAATCGCGAGAAGCGCGACCGGACCGAAGCCCCGGAGCTGCTCTCGGTGTACACGAGCGTGAAAAGACGTACGGTAACGTCGCACGCGGCACGTCGAGACTTTCGGGACAGCCCGGACGGCTCGTGACCGAATAAACGAGGCGAATAATTTTCAAAACGACGATTTACGGCCGCCTCGCGCCCCGCGCTTCGCCAGCGAGAGCATCAATTATTCGCTAAATCTCACGACGATTTATTTCTCCGCCAAACAATCGGGACGCCGAATCGTGCTCGCCGCGCGTCTCGCAGCGCTGGAGACGCGGAGTGACGAACACACTGTATTCGCTTTCCTCCCGACGGATTTAATAAATATACACAGGCAGGGAACGACGTATTGCGAAATCGTGACACCCGCGAACACCGCGCGGGCCAGGAGGAAAGACAGCGTCGTAACTTTCTTTTCTCTCACCGCTCGCCTCGTTCGTGGCGCATTCGAGCGTTTTTTTCTTTTGAATATTCGTTGATGGGTTTTATAATCAGCACACGCGATGCGTGGGTAGGGATTAACGCGGTTCGGGGATTATTGTTGGAGCGTAATTTGCCAACGATGGTTCGTTAATTCAACCCGGAAATTTGAGGTCTGATGGACGCTCTGTTATGTGATTTAATTGATTTATCGGAAGTGGGTTTGTAATTGGAGATATTGGGGAAAAAATATTCAGTGACATTTTTCTTAGTGTTGTACTTCGTGTGATTTTTGTTGAGACAATTTTTTTGTCAAACGGGTGGTTTGAGAAAAAATTAATTAATAAATTGGCAGTCGATGACAGCGATTTTTATCGAGTCGATAATTTTTTTGTCAGATCGGTAGCTTCCGAAAAAATGTATTTAAAATATTGGAAATTTATGACAGTGATTTTTATCATGTCCATAATTATTTTTTGCCAGTTCGGTAGCTTCCGAAAAAATTTATTAAAAATATGTAATATTAAAATATTAAATAAATATTAAATATTATATTATTTATTTTTATATTTTTAGTCGCTGTCACATGTGACATTTTTATTGAGTCAATAGCTTTTTTCGGGTCAGCCCGGCAACTTCCGGAAAAAAATGATAAAAATACGTGAATCGAGCTGCTGTCTTCATCCACAGGAAACAAGAAAGGTTGGAAAGTAATAACCCGTTGCCCGCTGTGGGCTTCCATCGGAGACCCGTAACGGTCCACAGGCCTTTTTCTTCATCGACGTCCGTTGCGTCTCGAGAGTCGACGCGATTTTTATCGTTACTTCGGTAGCCCGTCGCCTTTCTCAATAGCTACTGTTATTGTTGTCAGTAAAGAGCCGGACCGTTCACCGGCTGAGTTAGGCGCAGTAAGCTCGGTAAATTGCTCGGTAAATCCGACCGCTCGGTAGCCACTAAAATATCGCAGGGTCGACGTCCGTAAAAATTTCGCAATTCGGAGAAATCACGCGAAAAAGATTTACGGCTACGGGGAATTTTTCTACTAGCGCGGAAAAAAAGAACGAAAAAATGTCACTCGCGAGATCCGAGCTGCATGTCAGTCACCGGTCTCTATCGCCGCTAATAAGTGAAGCCAGTACCAGCAACCACGCCTTGTCCGAACGAATGAAAGTTGTCGCCGAGTCTTCGTGTCCGAGCGCTCGACGAGCTTCAACGATTTTCCGTCGCGTTTAATTTCACTACATTTATACGCGAATCAAAGTCACGCGGTGCGATTGTCATAGTACGTTCTTTTTATTAAAAATGGCACGTTAAAACGAATACAATCGACGTACAAACGAGTCTCGGGAGTCTCGCGTCTCCGATATTAAAATCTTAATAGCGCTATACACGACGAACGGATAAATAAATTATCGATCGAGCCGTTCGACTCTGATTTTTCGTTTCCTTTTTGTCTTCTTCATCGTAAACGAATATTTTCAACGCATTTTTTTCGATATATACAAATTTCGAAAAAAAATAAACAAAATATATATATATAGATCGTAATATTAAGGTACAAATAAGTCAAAAGGAAAGGTGCAAGTTATTTACATAAATACGCGAGGAAGAGACGCTCGGGAAAACATTGGCGAGTGTATATGCAATTTGTTCTCTCGTTGCGTGGGGCGCGCGGGAAGATAAACCAGACGCGCGAGCGCAACGCGCGCACCCCACATGATGGAGTCGTTCGATCGAATCCGCCGCGCCGATTTGGATCGCCGGGTTCGATCGACTTTCACTCGGAACGGCAGTAACGCTTTCGCGCTACTTTGAACTACAATAAACTATACGGAGATACACGCGAACGGGGCTCGTTCGCTCCTCGATTCGGTCCGTCGGCGCCTTAATTGCCCGCCGCCGAAATAATGAGCGACAAACGTCGACAGCCGCGCGGGAAAAAAGACTCGAGGAGCGAATTGCGCCGCGCTGTATCAATGTTAAACCAGCGTTTAGCTCGACCCATTGTCAATGCTGTTTCGCCAAGTGGCAATTCAATGGCAACCAATAGAAAAGTAATTCATTGTCGTTGGACTGTGCCAGGCAAGACCAAGTGCAGACGCATTTTAATGCCTTTGACAATCGACCAACCATTTAATATTATGCGTCACTAATTTCTCGAATTTGTAAAAAATTATGCATCGGATCGAACATTAGTAAAAAAATAAAATATCATTTGTGATCTCTACTGAATCATGATTGTTTTTTTCGATAAATATCTATTTATCTAAAAAAAAACCTTTATCTAAAAAATGATCTAAAAAATGTATCAATTCCTAAATAGATATCTAAATATCTAAATATCTAAATATCTATATCTATTTAAATATCTAAATATCTAAATATCTATATCTATTTAAATATCTAAATATCTATATCTATTTAAATATCTAAATATCTAAATATCTATATCTATTTAAATATCTAAATATCTAAATATCTATTTAGATATGTAGATAGATATTATATTTAGATATTTAGATATTATCTAAATATCTAAATATCTATTTAGATATTCGTTATTTAGATAGATATTTAGATATCTATTTAGGAATTGATACATTTATTAGATAATTTTTTTTAACAATAACTTTTGAATAGTAATCGCTGATTCGTCCGTAACGTTAATTCCACTCAGTTCTCGATTGTCAAAAACACTTAACCGCGTCCCAAAATCCGTCGTTCGAATTTTCCGCGAGAAAAAACGAAAATTTAATTTCATCCCCGAGCGTCAAACTCCTCAGACGAGCAGGTTGTCGTCCTGGCAGGCGGGTCCCTTGCTCGGCCAGTTGCAGGCGCCGGCGCTGCCGTCGAAGGTCAGGTGGATCGGGCAGTTGAACACGTGGAGGGTGAACTTCTTCTTCCACTCGTCCCAGTGGCAGGCGTAGAACTTGTTGCAGAAGTTGGGGTGTCTGAACAGGCCAGGCCGAGCGCAGTCGCTGGTGCCCTGGAGGGTCTCGTCGATACCCCTCAGACCGCCGGGTCCGAAGCGATCGAAGGCGGCGCCTTGACCGGTGAGAGAGTTTCCGGCGGGCGAACCGGAGTCCCCTAGGTTCTTTCCAGCCCTGAATCCTCCTCCCCGGGCGCTGCTGAAGGACGCGCTGACGGATCCCCCAAGTCCAGGGAAAGAAGCCTTGGCAGCTCCGCGATTGGACGACCCAACCACGGGGCGATAGGTCGAAGAGGGTGGCAGATAGGTAGACGAGGATGGCAACTTCGTTGACGAAGCTGCTGGCAGGTAGGCCGACGAGAATGGTCGACCGGTTGACGAGGATCCAGACTGGTAACTGGCAGAAGGTCTTCCGACCTTCAGGCCTCCCTTCGTGGCCGGCGTGACACCGTTGAAGACAGCGACCACCGGAGTCTTGTACCTTCCGTCGTCGTCATCATCGGAGTCCTCCGAATTTCCGTGATACTCGCCGTTGTCGTAGTTTTTCTCGTCCGAATTGGCGTGATACTCGCCGTTGTCGTAGTCGCCGTTCTCGCTCGACGCCTCGAGGTCAACGTAGACCTCGGACTCGTCGTAGTTGCGCAGGTCGACGCGACCCCGGGACGAGTCAATCGGCAGTGGTTTGGATCCCCGGAAACTGGCGAAGGGGTCAGCCTTGCAGGTGCACTCGGCGCCCAGTTTGCCGAGGAGCAGAGGATGCAGATCGCTGAATTTCACGATGACCTTTCCTCTTCCTTTGGGTTTGTCGACGGCGGCGCCGGGCGACGTCAACTGGTAGGACGGGGTCGTGGGGCCTCGGCTGTAGCCTCCGGAGTAGGTGGTGACCGCGGGGGTCGTGAAGCTGTAGGACGGAGGCCTGCGGGAGGACGAGGGGAATTTTCCTCCTGGCGAGGGGGTCGACGACGACAGGTAGGTCGTCGAGGGCGGCGATCCGCCCTGCACTTCCAGGTTCGAGTTTGCGACGCTGTAACCCGTGGTGCCTTGGACTCTGTGACCGAAGTTCTGGGTCACGGAGTTCGATTGGTAACCCGGAGTCGTCGTGTAGACGACGCTGTTGTAGCCTCCGGACTGGGATTTTCCGGTCGACGAGGTTTTCGATGAGTGGAATCCTTGACCACCCGAGAATCCATCGGTGTGCGACGAGCCCTCGTCGCGTCCGTTGGACGTCAAGTCGCTGTAGGTCTCGTAGCCGCTCGGGGTGTACTTGGCGCTTCCACGGTCGTAGTTCGTGACGAGTTTCTTCACCTCCGTTCGCGGGATGTCGACGTTCGTGGGCGAACCGCCGGTCTTCGTGGTCCCGTAGTCGTGGGAGACTTCGGGCTTGTAGGATATCGATGAGGCCGTCGAGGAGACGAATTTCACGGACGGTTTTGAGTAGGCGTAACCGTCGAAGGGCTCGCGGGACTGCGGGGTCGGACGGGGGGTCGACTCGATCTGGAAGGGCTCGCGGTAGGTCACGCCGATCGCTGGCTTGAGCGTGCTCGAAGGGATTTTGTAGATCTGGAATTTGAAAAAAAATTTGTGTGTCAAATTCAATTCGAAAGTTTGTGGAAAAGACCGTGAGTGTCGCATGATTTACCGTGGGTGCTCCGGTGACGCCTTGGGTGACTCGCTGACCGAAAGTTCCTCCCGCTTGAGTGTGAGAGTAGTCGTTGTAGTCGCTGGATCCCGAGTAACCCGAGGAACCGGTGGATTCGTAGGTGACCTGAAAACACATAGATTTAATGAACGCTTTGTTTTCACTAAATATAATTTTTCGAAATTTATCTATTTTTAGGTGATATACGACCGGACTGTAATCTGAATTTTTCTGTCATCTAATTAATCTCTCTATATTATAAAAGTACAAGCAGGTTGCAGTGGCTCGCACGCTTCGCGCGCTTGCAAAATGCTCGAATTAAAATTAGACTATTAGTGAAATTAACGTGGAATTAAAATAGATAAAAATTTCGAATTTTGGGATAGATTTGAATTAAGGGAGGGATGGAAGGCTTTATTTATTTATTTCTTTATGTAGGGCAGACTTTAAATAAGGGAGCTGGGACAGAGAAACAGACAAACAGACAAACAACATTTAAAAAAATATATAAGTTTTTGTCGCCACTGCCATATACAAGAATCGAACAGGTCGGGGTCAAATAACACATTCAATCTGGAGTTATTCTAAGTCCCTCAAGGGACTCGATTTTAATGTGAGCGCGCGATTCATGTAACCCTCTATATCTGATTTACAAAAGCCGAGAATCACAACAATTTTTTTTTCTTCAAAAAAGAAACCCATAAATATGTAATTGCAATGATAAATACCTGTTGTACCGTCGGCCGATCGTAAGTCACCGACTGGGTAACCGCAGGTCTTCGCGATTTGCTCGTGGAGTAATCGAAGGAACCGATAACGGCCGGTACAGCGGTATCCCCGTTGTCGTACTGACCCTGAGTGGAAAAGTCAGGTCGTTGGAAGGACACGTTAACATAAACTCCGGAATCATCGTGGGTGGAAGCCGAATCGCCTCGATATCCACTTACCTGACTGTATCCAAGCCCGTCGGTGTGGACGCCGATGGGGAACGGCGTCGAGGATACGACAGTCTTGTACCCCGTGTCGATAACCGGTCGAACGGTCGATACGGAAGCGGGAATGCCCGCAGCTTGGAATACGGTGGTCTTGAAGTTCTCAAGAGGTCCGGTGGTGAAGCCGATCGGCGCGGGAGTCGACGACACCGACGGCTGATTTCCGTAATCGGTAACGACAATGGGCCTCCTGAAAGTTCCAGTGGAGGCAGCACCGGTCGCGGACGGCAGGTTCGGCGACTGATAGATCGCGGTCTGTCCGCGTTCGACGCCGGATGGCTTGGGGTAATAGGTATTCACGACCGCGGGGGAAGCCGTAATGGGCGCGGAAGTCACGACCGACGGGCTGTTGTAGACGTGAACGTCGAGGAACGGCGCCGAAGTCGTCGAGTAACCGGTAGTCTTTTGGCCCGAGAAGATCGACGGCGCTTGGGTAGAACCGGTAACGCCGTGAGTGTTCAGTTGTACCGCCGGTTTCGTGTAGCTGTAGCCGGGGGACGACTGCCCACTTGTATGGCCCAGATCGACCTTCGAGGCGTCCACACTGCCCGCGTCGTAATTCGTCCGCTCGGTCGTGTAGCTCAGACTGGGAGCGCCGGTTGACGTTCCGTAGGAAATGCTGTTTTGCGAGGTTTTGCTCGAACTGCCGCCAAAAGCGTTGGGCCCGATGTTCTGGGAACTGGTGAAGGGCCTGGGCCGCGTCGAGCCGGCGACGTAGGATCCGCTTCCGCCCACCTGGGCCGTGACGATACCGGTCTTCGTGGGTCCGGTCTTCGTGAAGCTACCGGGACTCGCGGTGCTCGCCTCGTAGCTTCCCACGTCGAAGGTCGGGTAGGTGCCGAACTGCGTCTTGTGGTCGCGGACATCGTCCTCGGTGAACTTGTGGGTGATCTCGCCGTTGTTGTAGCGAATCGTGCCGCGGCCGCCGTTGTCGTGGTACTCGTTTGTCTTGTAACCCGAGTCCCCGCTGACGCCTGAAGCTGGGATTTCCGGGAAGCCCTTTGTGGCACTCGTAAAGGTGGTTTGTCCTCTGGAGCCTCCTGGCTTGTTGTAGACTGATGTTCCTGAGCCTCCGGCTCCTTGGTACACTGGTGTTCCTGAGCCTCCGGCTCCTTGGTACACTGATGTTCCTGAGCCTCCGGCTCCTTGGTACACCGATGTTCCTGAGCCTCCGGATCCGTGGTACACTGATGTTCCTCGGCCTCCAGAACCTGGGTACCCTGATGTTCCTGAGCCTCCAGTTCCGTGGTACACCGATGTTCCTGTGCCTCCGGCCCCTTGGTACACCGATGTTCCTGAGCCTCCGGATCCGTGGTACACTGATGTTCCTGGGCCTCCTGAGCCTGGGTACACTGATGTTCCTGGGCCTCCTGAGCCTGGGTACACTGATGTTCCTGAGCCACCGGCTCCTTGGTACACTGATGTTCCTGAGCCTCCGGATCCGTGGTACACTGATGTTCCTGGGCCTCCGGCCCCTGAGTGCACTGATGTTCCTGAGCCTCCGGCCCCTTGGTACACCGATGTTCCCGAACCTCCAGATCCCTGGTACACTGATGTTCCTGAACCTCCAGATCCGTGGTACACTGATGTTCCTGAACCTCCAGATCCGTGGTACACTGATGTTCCTGGGCCTCCGGCCCCTTGGTACACCGATGTTCCTGAGCCTCCGGATCCGTGGAACACTGATGTTCCTGGGCCTCCGGCCCCGTGGTACACTGATGTTCCTGAGCCACCAGCCCCCTTGTACACCGATGTTCCTGAGCCACCGGTGTAGTATCCATCACCCGTAGAGCCGTACGAACCGCCGGAAGTCACTCCACCGCCTGGCAACGATTGTCCGAGGAACGGATTGCGCTGGTAGTTGGGGGTCTTCGCTTTGCCTGTGTAAGTCGTTTGCCCTCGGGTTCCCGCGGCTCCGCCGTGAATCGAAGTTCCTGATCCTCCCTTGTAGTACCCACCGCCCGTGGAATCAACGACGGTGACTCCGGGAGTCACTCCGCCGCCTAGCGACGATTGTCCGAGGAAAGGATTGCGCTGGTAGTTGGGGGTCTTTGCTTGGCCTGTGTAAGTCGTTTTCCCTCGGGATCCCGCGGCTCCGCCGTGAATCGACGTTCCTGATCCTCCCGTGTAGTACCCACCGCCCGTGGAATCAACGACGGTGACTCCGGGAGTCACTCCGCCGCCCACAATCACTCCGGACGACGTCTGTCCAACGAGGTAAGTCCCGGGACTCGAGTCCCCGGTCAGAACGACTCCGGGGACAGGTGCGCCAGTTATGACTGCGCCGTCGTCGTGAATTCCTTGATGGAAAGTTCCCTTAGTGGCTGAACCGTCGTACACAGTCTTGACACCGTTGGTTATGACGTATCCAGGCTTTCCTGACTGCGTCCGCACGTAACCCGGCTGAGTTACTCCGGTAACGATGCCACCTTGCTCGATGCTTCCGCCTGAAACGCTTCCGGAGACGTCGCCCTGCGCGTACACCGTTCCCGACGTGGAATCGCCGGTACTGATGACGCCTTGTGTGGCTGCTCCGCTGGAGATGCTGCCGGTGGAACCACCGACGGCGTAGCCGGTGGACCCGAAGTTCCCGTGATAGGACGTGGAGCCTCCGGTCGAGGAGCCTCGGGAACCACCGTACGAGCCTGTCTTGACTCCCGCAGAAATTCCGGACCCACCGTCTGTGTGACTGGAGCCTTCGTGGCTTCCGGTGGAGCCGAAACCACCGTGATAAGGCGTAGTTCCGACGTGTCCTGAGGTGACGAGACCGCCGTGACTGGTGGTTTCCTCGATTTCGTAGGTCACGGAAGGTTTAGTGTGGCCGCCGTATTGGATGGTTGGAGTGTGGCCGCCATACTGGATGGTTGGGCCGTGCCCGTCGTTTCCTCCGGCAGTTATACCTGTGTGAACTCCCGTGTCGATGGTCGTGAATCCTCCGTTTATGGCATTCGTGTGATGTCCTGAACCGCCGCTTATCGTGGTGTGACCTGGGTAGCCGCCAGGACTGGTGAATATTCCTATCCCTGGTGCGGGTGTGACGGGGTATTTTGTGTTGATGTTCGTGTAACCTCCGTGTGCGGGGGTGGTGCCTCCTGCGCCGAAATGATGTTGAGTATATCCACTTGGGGTTGTGTGAGATCCTGGGTGACCACCGTCGAAGGGTCCCCCGTGTTGGCCTCCATGTCCACCTTGGGTAGAGCCGCCATAGCCTGGGGTGGTACCACCGTGTCCACCTTGACTCGAGCCGCCATAGCCTGGGGTGGTACCACCGTGTCCACCTTGACTCGAGCCGTCGTATCCTCCATGCACCGAACCTCCGTGTCCGCCATGTCCGCCTTGAACACCTCCTCCATGTCCAACTTGAACACCTCCTCCATGTCCAACTTGAACACCTCCATGTCCGCCTTGTTCACCGCCACCGTACCCTCCATGTCCGCCTTGAACACCTCCTCCATGTCCAACTTCAACACCTCCTCCATGTCCAACTTGAACACCTCCATGTCCGCCTTGTTCACCGCCACCGTACCCTCCATGTCCGCCTTGAACACCTCCTCCATGTCCAACTTGTACACCTCCATGTCCGCCTTGTTCTCCGCCACCGTAGCCTCCGTGTCCGACTTGAACACCTCCTTCATGTCCGCCTTGTTCTCCGCCACCGTATCCTCCGTGTCCACTTTGATCACCTCCTCCATGTCCGCCTTGACCTCCACCACCATATCCTCCGTGTCCGCCTTGGTCACCACCACCATATCCTCCGTGTCCACTTTGATCACCTCCTCCATGTCCGCCTTCACCAGCTCCTCCGTGGCCACCTTGATCTCCGCCGCCGTATCCTCCATGTCCACCTTGATCAGCACCTCCGTGTCCGCCTTCACCAACTCCTCCGTGGCCACTCTGATCTCCGCCGCCGTATACTCCATGTCCACCATGATCACCACCTCCGTGTCCACCTTGATCTCCGCCGCCGTATATTCCATGTCCACCTTGATCACCACCTACGTGTCCGCCTTCACCAATTCCTCCGTGGCCACCTTGATCTCCGCCGCCGTATCCTCCATGACCACCTTGATCTCCGCCGCCGTATATTCCATGTCCACCTTGATCACCACCTACGTGTCCGCCTTCACCAACTCCTCCGTGGCCACCTTGATCTCCGCCGCCGTATCCTCCATGACCACTTTGATCTCCGCCGCCGTATATTCCATGTCCACCTTGATCACCACCTACGTGTCCGCCTTCACCAACTCCTCCGTGGCCACCTTGATCTCCGCCGCCGTATCCTCCATGACCACCTTGATCTCCGCCGCCGTATATTCCATGTCCACCTTGATCACCACCTACGTGTCCGCCTTCACCAACTCCTCCGTGGCCACCTTGATCTCCGCCGCCGTATCCTCCATGTCCACCTTGATCTCCGCCGCCGTATATTCCATGTCCACCTTGATCACTACCTCCATGTCCTCCTTGATCCCCGCCGCCGTATATTCCATGTCCGCCGTCACCAGCTCCTCCGTGTCCACCTTCATCGCCGCCGCCGTATCCTCCATGTCCGCCTTCACCAGCTCCTCCATGTCCACCTTGATCTCCGCCGCCGTGTACTCCATGTCCGCCGTCACCAGCTCCTCCGTGTCCGCCTTGATCACCGCCGCCGTATCCTCCATGTCCGCCTTGATCACCACCTCCATGTCCGCTGTCACCAACTCCTCCGTGTCCACTTTGATCACCGCCGCCGTATCCTCCATGTCCGCCTTGATCACCACCTCCATGTCCGCCTTCACCAGCTCCTCCGTGTCCACCGTGCTCACCGCCATCATATCCTCCGTGTCCACCTTCATCTCCGCCGCCATATCCTCCATGTCCATCTTCATCTCCGCCGCCGTATCCTCCATGTCCACCTTCATCTCCGCCACCGAATCCTCCATGTCCACCTTCATCTCCGCCACCGTATCCTCCGTGTCCACCTTCAATTCCTCCTTCGTGTCCTTCGTGTCCACCTTGATCTCCTCCTTCGTGTCCCCCGTGTCCACCTTGATGTCCTCCTTCGTGCCCTCCGTGTCCGCCTTGATTTCCTCCTTCGTGTCCTCCGTGTCCGCCATAATCGTCACGCTCGTAAGTTCCACCGCCGCAACTGGGCACGAGATAGGGCCACTCACAAATCAACTTTGTCTCGTCGAACACCAAACCGTAGGGACAACGGAACTCGTACGCAGTTAATTCTTGTTCGCCTGCACAACACAACAACAATAAAAACACAATAATTTCTCTAATTCCATATAAACGCTCCCAACATGTCGAGCCACTGATTTCGCTTACCAAGGTCATAGCAGGCGTAGAAGAACCGGCAATTCTGAGGGTCTACGTAGTATCCAGGTTTATCGGGACAGGTGAATTTGGGATCTTTCGACGGGGCGATTTCGCTACTTCCGGAACACGCGGAAATGGATCCCGGCCAGACGCAAACTTCAGTGTGCTCGTCGAACGCCAGACCAACTGGACAGTCGAACTCAAAAACGCTGAAGTCGTCGATATCCTGGTTGAATTTGACGCATCGGTAAAATCTAAAGAAACACATGAATCATTAATTTCCAACGTATTATTGATTATTTCTAATTAAAAATAAATTAATAACAAGTTTCCTCGTTGTTCAACATTTTTTTATTCACCGCACCTGTTGCAACTCTTCGGATGAACGAAGTAGCCCTGCCTCGGGCACGAAAATTCAGTCTGCAGGTTCTCGCGCATCGCGTGAATGTGGCCGTCGGTGTCGACCACACGGACGATTCTGTAGTCCGAGGACTTGATGTGACTCGAATGTGGACCTTGCATTGGCTAAAAAAACATGATAAATTATAATATATTATGCCACAAGTGCGAAAAATCTTACGCTCGTGTGGCATACCATATTTTTGGACGTAGTATGCAAAAAATTCCATTTTATGCCCTCTGCATAAAAAATCATTTTACGCACCGAAGGCAGTGCGTAAAATCGAATTTTACGCATACTGCGTCAAAAAATCGTTTCGAATTTTCCCCTTCATCGCGAGAGTCACCTGCAGTTCCTGCTGAAGCGACGTCAACACAGCTTCGCGAGATTTTCTCTTGTTGTCCGTGAACGAGTGGTAAACATCCTCGGTCAGGGAGTCGCCGCACTTAGTCTTTGCGTCCATCTCGACGTTGTGGATACCGAGACCCGCGAGATCGCGGAGCAACACGTATTTGCCCTGGGGTGAAGTAAAATCATCGTTGAAGACACCCACGATAACATTAAATTACATGAATAATTAAATAAATAAATAAAAAATATTGACACGCTAATCGCTACCTTAATTCCCGCGGAAATCTTGTCCTCGAAAGCCAACCACGTGTCGTCCTTGAAGGCGTAAGGTGCCGTGAGATCCTCGTCCCGCTCGACTATCCACTCGCCCACGTCCATCGCCTCGCACATCGCCTCACGGCTGATCTGCGCGGGCAGTTTCCCCTTCGCCGGGGCCCTCGGCGCGTTTTCGTCATTGCTCTCCAGGGTGAATTGGTAAACACTCGCGGGCAACGAGACGAGGATCTTGCGTTTTCCCGCCCCCAGACCGATCACGAGATCGACGATGCTGTCAGTGTTGAGCATGTCGAACAGGCCCATCAGTCGCGAAGGATGAAAAGTGCGAAAAGCCTCCTCGTCGTCGACCAAGTGGTGCGTAGGCAGCGTGAAGAGGTCGACGTACCTGTGGAAATGGCGAGGGAAAAAATAATACAACGGAGGTCGTGCGCCATTTTTGCGAAACGATTAGTCGCGCCGCGTTCATCCATCGCGTTCGATGGGTTTTGCTCCCGAGGAAAAACCGAAACTGTCGCAACCGCCGCGAGTCATCCATATTCAGCGGAATGTCGCACGCACTCAATCTCTCGATGAGTGATTCGAGCGAAACGTGCTCGGCGTCGAGTTAACAGCTTCATATAGAAACATATAGCTATATCGGCCGTGTGGACGTTAGAACAACTGGTGCAGGTAGCCGAGATTGCGAAACCGACTGCGCGCTCGACCGGGTATTGAACTGGTTCAAGGATGAGAAGATCCAACACGAGATTTTTTTTTCGATCGTTTTGGCGAATTTTTTTCTTTTTATTCTTACTTCGACAGAGCTTTGATGTCGAATTGCTTGGCCAGGTCCTCGGTTTTCGTCGGCAGTACCAGAAGAATTCGCTTGTCCTTCGACTTTCTCACCAGCTCGGTCTTCAGTCCTTGGACGAAGTGGACGAGTCGCTCCTTCGTGCCCGCCGTCACGTTCAGCTCGATGCCGTCGACCTTAAAGATTAATTTAAATCAAAATGGAAAAAAATGACTCGTGACTCGACTGCTTGGATAAAAATTGCATTCAACGAGCGTGTAATAAATTAATTGCATGCCTGCAATAATTAATTGCAGGCCGGTTTTTTTTGAGTCCGTACAATTTATGATGTTTGAAAAATTATTAATTAACTGCAGTAATTAATTGAAAATAAATGAAACAGATTGCTAAATACAAACAAAATAAAAATAAAAAAACGTCTTCGTGATGAGGAAATGAGTGGCCAGATTCTAGAGTTAGATTCTTAAAGTGAAGGAGGAAGTGCAGGTGCAATTCGCAAGGGAGAGGCCGCGCGCCGCCCGGGGAAAGATCCGGCGGAGTCGCTTAGGAAAGAAAAATCCCGAGCTATCTCCGGCGGTGAGCGTGAGCGGCCAGCGAACTGCGCGGAGACCCAGCCGCGCGTTCTGACTTTCGTTTGCGCGCTCCTCAAGCTCGGTTGCCATTCTTCTTCGAGAAAAAAAAAACCACAAAACAATACGAGTCGTTCGGGGGATACTCGTGTTGCGCGGACTTTCATTATCAATTAGTCGCCGCCGCGCGACACTTAGTTCATTTGATTAATAAAATCCTAACTTTTCCGAATTTCGGGAACGAGAGGATGCACGATGGCTTCGCCATCATCTTCCGAATTGTTGGGACAATTATTTGTAAAAATATCTCGTTTCATTTATTGTTTTAAGCCGAACCACGGGGCGACGATTACCTCGTTCAAGACTCGAACTACACGAGCCGCAGCCTCTTGACGAATTCGCGCCGATGTCTTCAGCGAACCCTCCGCATCGCTGACTGACAGCACAATTTGGAGAGTGGGATTCATCTCCTTCAAGGACTTCTGGAATTCTTCGATACCTGCAAAAATATATCGAGTCTGTTTTTTCTAGGCCTATGAATCGTACATTTCTAGTTCCTGTTTTTATTATTATTATTATTATTATTATTATTGTTGTTGTTGTTGTTGTTGTTGTTGTTGTTGTTGTTGTTGTTGTTGTTGTTGTTGTTGTTATATACTCGCGTTCACCGAGCAGCCACCGAGCACGTTTAGCAGGACTTACAATGTTTTCCAATCATTACCAACACATTTCTTTTAAGCCATGATGTGTTCTAATAGTGTCGTTTCACGTCTGGCTAATTCCAAACCTATCCACCGGCTATAAGTGCAGAACATTACGTCGTAATAGAAACAGTTGCATCCAATGCACTCATAATAGCCGTAATCGTGGTACAATGTGTACACCCAGCTCTGACCAGCGTTAGTCAATTATATACGTTATTATTTATGTCTCGGCTACTGGTGTGTCAGGAAATAATACGTTCTGCAACAATGAAATCATTCCTGCTCATTGATCCCTCGATCTTTTTTCTGAATGTTGCAGTCGTGTTGAGTGAAATTTTTTTTAAAAGTTATCTTTCGCGATCTACGATCGCAGAAATTGTTCAACGCCCCCAGCCCCTCGGACAATCACCGGTCGACCGGATTTTAATCGAACCGACCAATCTCTTTTTATTCAGTGCATGCGGCGGCTTTACAATTCAATACGTCGCTTCCAGTCAGCTCGTTATCGTCAATACCCGTAGCTCAAGGTAATCGCGGTATTCAGCAATGGGATATAAGTACATCGCGGGTTCGCGTCTTCGAGCGTGCGTGAACATCCGAGATAGGCGTATTGAAAAAGAAGAAAAAAAAAAAACTAGACAAACCGCTTCGCGTATAGGAATCGCACGGAGATGCGTGACGCCACAGGCCGGATTAGACGCGCCTGACTCCGCGCGGATCTCCGAGGTGTCAAATGTCATGGCAATGAGTATGCATCATTTTTAACAAAAGTCTGACGTTGCTAACTAGCCGGATTTAAACGTCAAACGAATTCGTTTGTTGCATGACTGACCAATGTGTCTCGTGCCCGTCATCATTTTTTTCTCGTTTCACGTGAATACAGCTGGGAAGAAGGGTTTTGGTTCTTTATTTTTTTATGTCTTCGACTGGAACATCAAATGACTAAAAACCATTCTTTATAAGCACTAATCATTTTTTTCACGTGAAAACAGCTGGGAAGAAGGGTTTTGGTTCTTTATTTTTAATGTCTTTGACTGGGACTTCAAATGACTAAAAACCATTCTTTATAAGCACTAATCATTTGTTTTACGTGAAACCAGCTTGGAAGAAGGGTTCTCGTTCTTTATTTTTTTAATGTCTTCGACTCGAACATCATATTACTGAAAACCATTCTTTATAAGCACTAATCATTTGTTTTACGTGAAACCAGCTGGGAAGAAGGGTTTTGGTTCTGTATTTTTTATGTCTTCGACTGAAACATCAAATGACTAAAAACCATTCTTTATCAGCACTACTAATTTGTTTTACGTGAATCCAGGTGGGAAGAAGGGTTCTTGTTCTTTATTTTTTTAATGTCTTCGACTCGAACATCATATTACTGAAAACCATTCTTTATAAGCACTAATAATTTGTTTTACGTGAAACCAGCTGGGTAGAAGGGTTTTGGTTCTTTATTTTTAAATGTCGTCGACTGAGACATCAAATTACTGAAAACCATTCTTTGTCAGCTCTACTAATTTGTCGTCACTTCCACGTGGAAATGAACGTGAATGTGGTGCGCAGAGAAAGTCCTGTTGCACTATGCATAGATAATATCCGTATTAAAAAGTGCCCCGGGAAAATGATGGTTCCGGATTACAGTGATTAGCGCCGGAATCTGTGTGCTCGGTGGTCACAGCGCGGTAATTTCCAGTCTGATATTTTCTCGTCATTGCTGGTGCACAGCGTAATAAAATTGTCATCAGTCCAACATTTATTCACGTGTTAATGACACGTTTTTCAATGTATTTCATTGCCTCTCCGCCAACCTCGTTTTCTCCGTTTGCATGAAATGAAATATCCGCGAAAAAAATGGAATACGGAGTGGCCGGTGATCTTGACACTCGTGGGAGCAACGACAAAAAATCGCAATTTCACCTACTGCGGCAACCGTGTTCGAGAAAATTACCAGGCCAGGCGTGAACGCCACCCACGCAGCTATCTATCTTTGGAAAACTAGCTCGATTCGATTCCACAATTGTGAGTCATGCACCTCGTAAAACGCTTTCACCCTTGACTACGTAAGAAAGCCAAAAAATAAAAAATAAAAGTAAGCAGCATTAAGAAAAAAAATATTATAAAGTAAACATTACTAAGTAAAAAAATTAAAAAATAAAAGTAAGTGTCACTAAGTAACAAAACAAAAAATTAAAGTAGGCATCACTAAGTAAATAGATAAAAAACATAAGCATCACTAAATAAAAAATAGTAAATATGACTAAGTAAAAAAACACTAGTAAGTATCATTAAGTAAAAAAAAATTAAAAATGGAACAATAAATGATAAAAAATTCGTACACATTTCTTTTGCGACCCGAGTCGCGTTTTCCGTGAACCCTGCTTGTCAATTAACGTCGTTGTCCCGGTATAAACGGGCCCCGCCGATTTAATTAGCGATCTATCAGCGGGAGTCACGAGGACTTTGACAAAGTATCGCTCCCGAGCTGTCACGATTCGCGCACAGTGCCATAATTTCTATAGAAAGACCCGTGTCCGTATGTATGTTCGATATAATAATAAGCGCGCGAGCACCCGGATCGCGGTTCCCCCCGGGCCCGTCGTGAACCCATTTCAAAAAGTTTCGCAAGTCCTCTCCCCGCGCTGTACATTTAGTTTTATTGTACGTGCAGGATTTTGCAGGGCGCGCGCGCGCCGGTTGCGCCTTTTGTTGGCGAATTAATACGTTTGGATTTGCGCAACGTTCGCGTGGCGCCTTATTCGGTTTTTCGTCGCGGGGTCGTAAGCTCGGAAAAAAAAAATAATTCACTGGGCGTCAGGAAGTGCCGCGATAAATGCTCGATCCGTCTAACCTCTGACAAATAGTTGTAATGGAAAAGAAAGTTCCAGTCTTGTCGCTCGCGTTCTCGTTTACGCGTGGCGAGATTTATCTCACGCTACACGAGATTTGGCAACTTTCATGAATATCATTAGAGGGGACCATTTCGCGGACATATTTTTTGGCCCCTGTTAAATCGCAAGTGTGACGCAACGCATCGTCCCGCAAGTGAAACACTTAAATCGTGGTTCAATGGTTTCTTTATTACCACAAATTTCACCTGGCATCAAAATCTTAAATCTGCAATTGCGAGTTACGTGATTTTTTCACTCTCGATAAATTTGTCAGTGAGAAGAAACCACCTTTTTTGGCAAAAAAAGTGTTTTTTATGGCGTTAAAAAAAATGTGTACCTCGTGTAGAACTTGAATCTGAGCAATTGCGTTAAATTACACATTGGAATTTCCATACGAACGTACGACTTAATTATGGATTGAGTGGAAACAATACCGTGAAATCTCGACTATGATAGTCCACAGTGTAAATGTTATTTACATATGATACTTTCCTCTTTTTTCCCCCGTTCGCGAAGTACGGCGATAAATCACTGCTGAGTACAGAAGGAAATTCGACTTAACGAACCGTGCGTCGCGGTATTCCAAAAAACGAATTGAATAATTATATGTGGGGGGTGGAGCCGTCTGCGCGGTTCTTTCACCGTCGAGCGAGCAGCCGCCGGTCTTTCGACTCTCTCGATCTAGCGTGGATAAACCATAAGCGGCGCGACTCATACGCAACGATTCGGCCGAACAATAAATAATAACTCAATCAAGAATCGTAATTTTGTATGAGCCATAAAACAGCGGTGTTCGATGATGATAAAGGAAAAATTGAAAAAAAAAAAAAACCCATCGCTGATGCTTCGCGGTAAATCTCATGAATAATTAAACGATATTTGTTGTCCGGCGTCGCTTTGAGTTACTTAGGATCGGATTCGTGATTACGCATAGAGCCGGGAAGACGACTATTTTCGTTCGCAGCGGTCACTTCGGAGGACTCGATATCCTGTTGCAAGTGCAAGGACGTCACTGTACGGACGCGTCTGTAACGCGATGTGTACTGGCGGCCGCGCGTGACCGTCGACTTGTCATCGGTTTACGCAATTACACGGAGACACTCCGGACGCACATTCGCGTATCCGGTTTCCACGACGCTCCGGTTTCTCGCACCTGTCGCGATTTCTGTCGTTTTGTTTCACTTTTTTTTCTCAAGATACTTTATAACTATGTTGTCATTACTTATCAGCTACAAGCAATCACGTTTTCTCGTGCTGGACCAAAATCTAACGTGAAAAATTGATTTAAAAATTCCACCTTTCAATCATACAAATTATTTTTTTATTTTGACATCGTAACGAGACGGATGATGCCCCATAAAATATCATCGCAACATTGCAGCTACAAGAAATCACGTTTTCTCGTGCTGGACCAAAATGTAACATAAAAAATTGATTTAAAAATTCCATTTTTCAATCTTACAAATAATTTTTTTATTTTGACATCGTAACGAGACAGATGACTTCCCATAAAATATCATCGCAACATTGATCTTTTTTTTTTAAGTTCCTTCGTTAAAAATTGAGGGTTAGGTTTTCGAGATTATTATTACTGTTTTATTCCAATTCTTTTTTTCTAACGCCGAAGTTATTTTTGACTCAATAAACATCAGTCAAAGAACTCGTCTCCCAATTAACATGTATAAACTTGATGCAAATTTATGCTGACTCGCGTAGCCTCAACATTGTTGCGTTGGTCATACCGAGAGCGAAATGGTTCATTAGTGCAATGGGCGTTGATTTATCATCGATAAATTATTATAGAAAAAAGTGTCTAATCTTAATTACATTCGCATCCCTGACATTCCCGACGACAGAAATTATTCAATCGACAATTAGCGACTTTTAGCCGCAGTCTTACCGGAAGTGGAGAGATCCTTAAAATCGTGTCCTTGGTGAACGAGGGTCGTGCACCTGCATATCGAGTCCGTCAGCGACTTCACGTCGGTCGTCGTGGTGTAGCACAAAATTTCGCGACCCGGTGACGTTCGCTGCTTCGGACACTCTGGAAAAGTCGGACGAAACAAAAAGGAAAAAAATTCAATGTTTTCGTTCGCAAATCATGAATAATGAGACATTTAGCATATGATCGTTCGAGGTGGCGACGAACGTCTCGAGTTTCCGTTGACATCATCTCCCGTGTGTGCAGCTTCTATAATAATCGTTTGCATAGCCGCCGAAGCCTCCGACTCGCTCAAGACGCTCCGGCAATTATTATCAACGCGTTACGCGTGCCTGCTAAACGCGAACCCGCCGACAGCGTCGAAGATTACAGACTGTAGTTACGGTTATTAATTAACAATTAGCGTTGTAGGATGTCGTGATTCGCGATAATAAAACGTGCGGCTTAGTGGGGGAAAAAAAAAAAAATTGAGGCGCGGTTCGTCTAAGGATTCACAGCCTCCGGTCGGTCGGTCGAGTTCCAGCGTGTTTTACCCTTTCGCGAGTGTCCGCGGACCCCGCGTCGTTAGATTCGCACATACGTCAAGCGAAATTCCATGAAAGTTCACCGGATTCCAGCTAAACTGTGCCGGGGCTGCGTTTCTTTCGCGTTTCGCGGGAAATTTTCCCGTCACGTTACACTTACGTCGTTTCGCAATAATGACGTTTTGTGCTGAACTCGGATAAGTGTTTACAATGTTTTTTTTTCGTCTGTATCTCGTTCCGCGGCGATTGATGGATTAGGTCACGAGCGATTCGCTGAGCGATGATCTCGGACAGACTCCGAATTGGAATACAAATGAATTGTCTGCAAATGGCAGTGTCCTTGGGTCGAGACGCGGTGCTCCAGTTCGTCGATGGCGCAACCTGACCTTAAAGGACGCGCCGGCGGTGAGATCGCGCGCAAAGATGTCACTCACATGTTCTTCAAGGTTCGCCAAGTGTGGAGCGTCCGAGTCGGAGGCGAATCGATTTTTTGGCCTTCCGCGCGGTTGGCGGAGTCGCGACCCGTGGGAACAAATCGAAGTGTCGGAAAAACGCTCGAATCGTCCGAATCAGCGGCGAGGTGTGACGTCAAAATATATTTTTTTAACGAAACTCTTTGATTATTCACTTCAGTTTTTACGTGAATGAGGGAAATTTTTTATTTCGTCACCTGCGAACGCTAATTCGGTTGATCAAAACGAAATTTTTGGCTCGGTATATTGAAATTCAAAATCTAATTTTTTTCACAATTTTCTCGATATGGTAATTCAAAACCTCCACCTTTTTGATTTGTGCAATTTTGATGTGCAATTCACGCTATTTGCTTTGAAATATATATTTTTGTTTCCTTACGCCTCAATTTTTTAAATTATAATTACAAAATTTCAACATTTTTGCAATGGCGATAAAAAAATACTTTATCGCCAATTACACCGCACGAAAAAATTCGCCAAAACATTGCGAAACCGCAAACCAACCATAACATCAAAATATATGAAAAATGAACTTACTCTCAGCGTATCCAAGGGCCAGCAGCCCCAGAAGGGGTAGCAGAACGAGCCGGCGCCCCATGGCTCCACACTCACCCCCCGGTCACTCGTCTCAATTCTTCCTGTTTTGTCCTTCGAGGTCTATTTTCCCGACCCACTGCGCTTCGGCTTTCGATGCAAAAAAATCCACTTTCGATGAAAAACGAAAATAAAAAATCAAGGGCTAAAATATAACGTAGTATAAAATGTTTTATTTTTTAATTTTATCGTATTTTAGGGGTTGAGATTTTTCGTTAAATTATTTTTTATTCCCCATTGGACTCGGTCGGGTCGTTTCGTTTCGTGTGTGTGTTTTTTTTTTCGTTTAATCCGGGGAGCCTCTCCTTCGGGTTTGAGTGCACGATTCGTACTGGACCCACCGAGGAGACGCGTGCTCACCTAGTAAAACCCCCGGTGATTGCGGCGTTGGGCCCCCCCTGGGATGGAACGGTGAACGCCAAAGTTCCTCCCGTACGTGGACATCAACAGGGGAACGGACGTTACACGGCGCGCGGCGCGCGAGCCTCTCGAGCCGCCGCAGCCGCGACGATCTCGAGAGATCAACGCGCGCGCCGCGCGTGGGGTGGGGTCGAAACGCGCGGTCGCTCCGGCCCAGCCGCGAGACTCCGAACCTCGTGGCCCAGATCATTTCCCGCGTTACGCGGGCGTTTCGAGACCTCGCGGGCACGACCCGACGATCGACGCGCTCGGAAAAACGAGTTCCCATGGAACTGCCCCCTTGTCCCCCCCCTGCCCCCCTCTCCCTCCCGCTCGTGATATATCGTGATCTTAGATTTTATGTAACTGTAATTATGATTTAGTTCCATGAATGTAGAAAGTTTACACGCGGTTAGTCGTGGGTTTTCCAACGATCTGACGTGTTTTGATTCGATTTTACGCCGCGATTAGATGCACGAGGATTATTTTTTCTTTCCTTTTATTTTGTCCCGTTGACTCATTAATCGGCCAAGCCCACTTGATGCTGATAAAAATCGTTTTACCTAATCGTCGAGCATTTTTTCATGGGATCGGAGTATGGTGGAAAAAATGATGTTTTGAAAAATGCACTTTTTTCGCTTTATCGGCTCGTTAATTGGCCAAGCCCCTTTCGCGGGGATATAAAAATTCGTATCCTTATTCGTCGAGCACTTTGCGAAATCAGAATAGCGGGCAAATTGGTCTTTTGGATAACTCACGTTGTTCAGTTTCTACGGTTTAAAATACTTTTTTTTCGTCAAACTAAAAATTTTGAATTTTTCGAAACTGTTTACATTTTTTTTCGAAAAATAGTTATTTCTGCAATGCAGCAAATTCGCCACATTAGGCAGCTATAAAGGGTTAATTGTCACGTACAACCGACGTAATTAGCCCCGCACTCATTTTCACCGTACGGCGAAATTCTTTCCTCGTACGTTACAAATATTTCATTAAAATCGTGCGACCGATTAATTGTATAGAGCGCAACCTACGTCACACTAATGAACAAAATTATGTTTTTTCAGCAACGACAGATCGACATCGGTTACAAAAACGGATAAAGTGCAGAGAATAGTTGACTAATTGCGAGTCGATATTCGCGATATGATATCGAACGTCGATACTGTGTGTGTCACAATCCGCACCTGGAACTCGATTTTTCCAGCCTATATTTGGCTACAGCCGACAAAACCGTCAAAACTATTTCCTTCGGTTGCAAAGAATGAAAAAAAAAAAAAAAAAAAAAAAAAAAATTATGTACACCTCGCGCGCGCGGAACTTCGCGTCGGCGAATATAAATTCGACGCTCTGCTCTCTCGCGGGTGGTGCGCAAGGATCGCGAAACGTTTTGGCTCCAGACACTCGCGAGGTGAACTCATTTCACCGGGAGAGGGACACGCGACGCACGTGGCCAAGACTTATTGGCCTTGATCCACGGCAACGCGAACAACAGTCTCGGGGCTGCTGCCAGACTCACAATGGATCCTCGCCCGGTGTATCCGCGATCTTTGTGCCCGGGACTACCGTGAATTATTGCCGCGAAATTTAACTCCCGCACGTCGTTTAACGCCCGACACAACCCGACGCGGTCCTTAACCGGCGCATCGATAAATCCGAACGCGACGATATTAACGAGGCTACATTATTATTAATGGCTTTTTTTACGGTGAATCTGGATGGGTTTCTTTTACGGTGAATTTAGATAGGTTTTTTTTTACGGTCAATTTGGATGGGTTTTTTTTTACGGTGAATCTGGATGGATTTTTTTTTAAGGTGAATCTGGATGGTATTTTTTACGTTGAATCTGGATTTACCTCTCGTCAACTCGTGTCACGTGCCACTTTTGTCATGATACGCCCGTTAAATTTTTTTTTACATAAAAAAATATCAAGGAGACACCATTAAAAAAATGGAATAAATTTTCGTCGCACTGCGGACGACAATAAAGAATCCACCGTCCACGCGCCACGGTAGCCAACAGCGAACTACGATCGTCGTCACGCACTCGGCACGTCTCCCGGTGCTCATCGATTATGTACGGTGTGGAAAAAGTTAACGATTCGTTATCCACTGAAAGCACCGCGAGGATTCTTCGCGGACGCATCGCCCGAGCTCCCGTGGATCATAGCTGATAATTAACCGGGTACCGTGGCCGGTAACTCGTCGGTGGATGATGTGATGAACGATAGTCGATGGCATGTCACACAGCGCGAGCGATGGACGAGACGGGCAGTCGCGAGGCTTAAGGATGTCTCGAGGATCGAGGATCCGGGGGCCTAAAGAGCAGTGGACGGAGTGAGAAAATATTTCTCGCCCGGCGGGTTTTAATAGATAGTTTAATAGGTAATTATCTTCGTCTCGGCGGTATCGTAAAAAGCCGATAAACGTGATACTCGGATTTTTTAATTGTTACTTTATTGCCGCAATAACGTTAACATTTAAGCAGCTGGAAGAAGCTCCGACTGTGAGCAATTTTCAAAGTGCGATAATAATATTTTTTTGATGATTTGTTATCGCTATTTGTTTTTCTTTATTCGAGGAATTCGTATTTTTATTAATTTTTAAGTTATTATATTACTATTATATTAAGTTATATTATTACTAAAAAATTATTACATTATTATTTAAAAATTACTATATTGTTATGTAAAAATTGTTGTATTATTATTAAAAAAAATTATATTATTATTTTGAAATGATTATATTATTATTTTTAAATTTTTATATTATTGTTTAAAAATTATTTACCGTTATTGAAAATAAAAAGGGCTTTGAATTCGTTGTTATAGGAATTATTGGTCAGCCCTGAAAGAAATGAATGGCCGAAGAAAAGAGCGAAAGCCTCCGGCTGGTATTTAGTCAGTAGATATGGATGTACCGGTCAGACCCGCCCAAAAAAGCTTGTACCGAATTAATATTTCGTGAGGCAACTATCGGCGGGAATGTCGATCGGTTCGATGCATTTGACGCGCTGTAATTGAAGACCCAGTGGCGCGGATGATTCATCCGCACAGGAGAGAGACCTAAGGTCGTCTCCCGCTGCGGCTGCTATCGCCGCAGCAACTTCTTACGGCCACACTGGCTGCAGCGAGGAGCAGGTCTCATCGTCGATTCTCGACGACTGTCGCGTTGCGTCACATCCGAGAATAATCGCTCAAAGAGCCACCGCTCGACGTTCGAGGCGCCTCGGCAAAATAATAATAAAAAATAATTGTTATTAATAAAAATTCGATTCACCACGTAGCGTATATTCGCCATGAAATATCGTCCTTATTAAATTTTAATTACGCGCCCACGCAACACGCATCGCAATACTTCTTTCATTAAAATTAAATCAGATATTGCAAAATTCGAATTTATTTCATTTCTACCGTGAAAAAGTTCATGAGTCACAAAATCCATTGTTGTCGATCTGTTCGTATTGTCGGAGCTGATTTTGCCGTTTTTCAAGCGATATTCGGATCCGTAAGTTCTGACATACATTTTTTTTTTTTTTTTTTTTCAAAATCAGCTCGAAAAAGGTGCAATCCAGTATTTTCAGGGATAGAATATACGATTTGAGAACATTGGTATATGTTAAAAGTTGCTATTTCAAAGAAAAAAAATGTAAATAAAAATAAATAAATAAATAATAAATCAATACATAATTGATGACTAAAATTGAAAATCATTGCAGCTTGAATATTTACCTCTCCTGGCATCTTAAGACGTCGAGTATAATTTATATAAGTAGTAGATACGATTACAGTCGCAATAATTAGGGAACGCGAAATCCCGGCAGTGAGAAATCTAAAAAATTTATCGATAAGTGGATCGTGAAATCATTCAGACTCCAGTAATGCGGCTCCGGTCTGGTTGTATTATGACTGATGCACGGCGAGTTTATTAGTTCCAAGTATAATTCAGCGAAACAGTGTCCGGTGAGACCGCGGAGCGACGATTTGTTTATGACTCCGAGTTGCCTGATGATAATGGTAGAGTGCACAGAGGGACTGCAGCTGAAATCGAGGAAATCCTTGCGTCGATCACTCTCCCGTAGCTCAGGGCGTTCTGGTGCAACGTATCCATAACACACGCGCTCGATGTATGCGGGAAAGGGAAAGGCCTCGATGACTGCTGAGGACAAAAAAAGAGCGCAACAAAAAGCGATGAGATCGCGGCTCGCGCAGCTTCGAAATCGGCAACGTTGCGTGGGTGCTCACTGTGTATTGCACTGCACAGACAGCCAACACTTTATGTACAGAAAATAAAAAAATAAAATAAAAAAGTAAAAAAAATAAAATAAATTGCTCGACCTGCGTGAGGCGAGGATTAACATTTGATCCTGAAATCTTTGAGGCAAAAAAGGAGTCTACGAAAATTGCACGTACTACACGTGGATGCCGAGCGCGAATGCAAATAACTGGTCGACCTGATTACGTCGCAAAAACAAAATCCGCGCACTGGTTTGAAACTTCCCAAGGTAAATCGCGGATCGAGGATATATTTTTGTAAGTCTTTTAAATTCGGTTTTCAGGCTTTTTCGCCCGCCCTATCGGTCGCTTATCTCGCTCCTGTTATGTTTCGCCTTCGATATGTCTCGTTCGCTAAAAGTTATTGATGAAGCACTTGAGTCGTATAAGAAGAAAGAGAGAGAGAGAGAGAGAGAGAGAGAGAGAGAGAGAGAAAAAATGGTACCGAAGAGAAAGTATTGTGGCGGCTTGTGTCAACTCCGCGTCACCGTAAATTCGCGCTCGCGTGTGTCTCGTAGACACGCGGTTATTGAGAGGCGCTGAAAAAGGAAGCGGTGAAAGTGTTGTGCTCTATGAAACCCCTAAATTCTGACGAGCCGACCAGCTTCCGGACTCCGCCCGAGGCTCTTTCTGGTTTTATCTCCGTTTCGTTGTGTTTCTAGTCATCTCGTTGGCCGATTTACCGGACGCTTTCGCGAAAACTGCCAAACGAAGGAAACCATAGATACTTCTGTAAACACATTTTTTAATTTAATGAATTAAAAAAATAATATTTAAGATTTTTTTAATTCCGTGAAAAAAAAAGATGTACTTAAGATTTTTTAATCCCGTAAAAAAATAATTTTTTTTTAAATCCGTAAAAAATCATGTTCAAGATTTTCTAAAATCCGTAAAAAAATCATATTTAAGATTTTTTTAATTCCGTAAATAAAATAAATAATATCTAAGATTTTTTAAATTCCGTAAATAAAAAAAAAGATTCAATATTTTTGTTTAATTCTGTAAACTAAAAAAGTTAGACTCAATATTGGATTAATTGTGTAAACAAACAAAAAAATTCTCGACTGATTTAAAAAAACGGGTGAGCTAAGCGATGTTACTTTTTTTTAGAAAAAAAAAAAATCTCACGCACGACTCGCCTTAATATTTTCAACCTCATTCAATGCTCGTCGGACAATGCTCGTAAGGCTCGGCATTTATTTCAATACACGCTCCACTCCAAATAGGGGGATTTATAGTCGCGCGCCGATTCAGCGGAGCCGCGCGCGGTGTGTGTTACGTTCCTCCTCCGACACGAGAGACGCTCGTGGCGCTCGGCTCGTCGAGATCTCTCTTCTCGCGTCGCGGTGCAAAGGAGCGACCAACGAAAGGAGCTGGACAAAAATATAATGCGTCAAGTCGCCGAGCTGTAATGCACAATCTCGATTTCCACTTTCGATAGTGCCCGATAAAAGATCGCACCAAGGACTTCGACGTCGCAGTATCGCGCACACAGCCGAGCGACCGGTATTATTGATCTCTCGCTTTGGGAAAAATCGTCCCACGCTAAGTCGCCCTGCGAATTGTGACAATAACAGCGCCACAATTAAGATCAACAGCGAAGGACTAATTAGAACTCCCAACGTGGAGGAAAATCACGTGAAAAAATTCTTTTGCGCCGGCGCCGCGCGGTCACCAATCAGCGTCGCAAGAAATTATATTACAAAATCGTTAAAGTCGTTACAACGAAAAAAAGGAAAAAAAAATGGAAAGAAAAAAAATTATTTTATCGCGCCGCTGCGGGAAACAGGACACAAGAAATTGCCACAATTAACTCGGGTAGTAAAAGACCAATTAGGGCTCCTGGTGTGGAGGATATTGTAAAGCACACAAAGTTGCATTACAAAATCGTAAACATCGTTTTACCAACAAAATAATTCGGAGCATGCTTTAATCGTTGTCCCGCGGGGCACACAGGGGGGTGTAAGAAATTGCTTCAATTAAGCTTCACAGTAATAAACTAATTAGACCTCCCAGTAAGAAGGATATTATAAAATTATATCACAAAGTAGAATCGGTTTTAACACGAATCAATTAATACATAAATCGATAAATAAATCTTTTATTGTGGCGCCCGATGATGCAAGCAAACACATAAGGAATTGTCTTGCAAAGCTCATAACAATCGTGTCGTCCCGAAACGACGATGAAACGGTCATCGTTCAAGGGAAATTAGGTCGACGCGGTTAAACATCCGCGGAGTCGCGATTACAGGTTTAATGGACGGTTGAGTAATATATGCTACAGGAAGACAGAGAGAGCGAAAAAAAGGTACATAATGCACACCGAGACTGAAAGTAACGACGTCCCATCCAGCTTTCGTTCGCCACCGCGGATCGAGCGATCGTCGTAGGTATAACGACGAAGTACAAGGGCATAAAACTCGAGAAGTGACGACGCAGTGGTACCGGCTACAGACAACGACAACGACGACGAGGAAAGGAGCTCCACCTGCGGATTACCGCTTGCCGCGTTAAGCCGTGCGACAACACCGTCCGCAATTAACTGCGGCCGCTGGAATTTCAATTATTCCCTCGCACCGTAACGAGAAGAGCAGCAAAAAGAAATGCTAGGAGACACGCGGATTCCTCTCGCACACACGTCGAGCATCGCCGACGATTGTTGTGTCGCTCTATCGCCGCGTCCTCTACACGCGTTTGCGCACAAGATTAGTTCATTTTTACATGCAACAAAACAATTTTCTTATTTCGTGATGTTTTTTTGTTGTCATTTTTCGTATTACGCTGATTTTTTTGTTGGTCAAATCAGAAACCACTAAAATTCAGCTAAGAAAATTGTAAATTTGAGAAATTTCTGATAATTTTAGTGTTTTTACGGCGAAAAAAATCGTTATTTTTAGTGACGTTAAAACATTTAATAACAAAAAATGATTTCATCGTTAGTAACATTTTTATTTTTTATTATTCAGTCACAATTATTTCAAATGACGTTATTAAATGATTTTGAATACGTGTTAGTGTTTTTACGACGAACAAATTCGTTATTTCTAGTCACGTTAAAACATTTAATTAAAAAAAAAAATGATTTCATTGTTAGTAACATTTTTATTTTTTATTTTTCAGTCACAATTATTTCAAATGACGTTATTAAATGATTTTGAATACGTAGTGTTTTTACGGCGAACAAATTCGTTATTTTTAGTCACGTTAAAACATTTAATAAAAAAAAAAGACTTCATCGTTAGTAACATTTTTATTTTTTATTCTTCAGTCACAATTATTTCAAATGACGTTACTAAATGATTTCGAGTACGGGATGAAAATCATTAATAATTTTATCAAACTAAAACGATCGAAATATTTTTTATACAAAAATCTTCTTCACTTAAATAAAAGCGTGGATGTTTTTCTCAAGGCTCCTCCAGTTAGTTCGCGCCGAAGCTTCGAATATCCATTTCAAACGATCCTGAATAAATGGTGCCTTGGGGCTGAGCTCGCGCCGAGTGCATCTCGTTCTGCGCCTCCGCGCGCGCTTGTTCGCACTCCCTTTACTCAGTCCTCGTCGCGGGGAAGTTCACCTTCGTGGCTTCTTTGGATTATTTTTTTCCACGGGAATATCACCGCGCAGTGTCCGAGCTGCTCCTTATACAATTAACCGATGCACCGCGCTGGCATCGTTCGCCGTATTTGCACCGAAAGTGCGCAAGACAGGAAGGGTACGAATGCGGACAAGTGGATCTTTCCATGCCGCCGGCGACCACGCCGGACCGGCCCGAGTCCTCGAAACGAGAAAATAAATGATCGGCCGACGAGGGTCGACCCGATCATCTGCTTCTTGCGCCCGATATACATTTCGCGCCGTCTGCCCGAAGCTGGACGCGACCACTGAAAAATATATAGCACACATCGCTCGGCCACCTGTGGCCGCTCGAGGGAAAAGGGTGAGTGAGCAGCGGCGCGGATGACGCGCCCGCGGTTACGCAACACGTCTACAAAACCGGATGCAGGGCACATTCTCGTTCAGAACTCGCGAATCTGGGGCATGAATAATACACAATATTTCGTCGTGCGCCGATGTGACGCAGGCTGCGTATGTACGAATCGATAAACCCGATAATTTTTATCATCGTGCGAAATAAAATTCTGCGATAAATCCGCGAAGGCCGTGAAAAAAAATGTCTGCCTTTTCTCGTTACATTTTATTTCCATGTTGCGGGAAAATGGTTCGGAATTAAAATATTGAGAAAAAACTGTGTTTCATTTTTTTTTAATTAAAAAAAAATGTCTGCCTTTTCTCGTTACATTTTTTCCATGTCACTGGAAAATGTATCGGAATTAAAATATTGAGAAAAAATAGTATTTCATTTTTTTTTTATTAAAAAAAATGTCTGCCATTTCTCGTTACATTTTTTCCATGTCACTGGAAAATATTTTGGAATGAAAGTATTAAGAAAAAATTGTATTTATTTATTTATTTTTATTTAAGAAAATGTGCCCCGATTTTGAAGGACGTTTTGCTGTTTCTTCAACGCAGCAGATATTCCACGTTGCAACTTCAAGAGTGCAAACAATTTTTGTTTTTCTAAAACGTGAATATGTTGCACGGTATTTAAATTTTGTAAACAAGAAAAGCGAATTTTAATCACGCGCTCCGCTGACTCCGATATATTTTCTCGGAGGGTCCATCGATCGTGGCTGCCGTAGCCGGCGGGCAGTAAAGTTCCGCGGATAAGGGCTGGAGGGGAAGTATTCGAGAGGGCTCTCCGCGCGCGCGGCCGAAGAGCGCGGAGTAGGTGGAGTACGTTTTGCACGTATTCACGCCAACTCGACGCCTCGGGCGAGCGATAACATTATCCGTCTCAGCGAGAGCCACGAGAGCCACGGGCTATGGCTTTCCCCTTCGCTATCACGTACACCACTCGCGCGCGAAACGTACGCTCGCGTACGATATATAATATCGACGGCTCGGCGTACCTGCGACGTTGTCGTAATTCGTTTAATCTTTTTTTTCTTCCCTCCTTACTCGCTCTCGGTCGTCCGCAATCCGAGGCAATGCAAATCGAGGGCAACCGCATGCAACATTGGCTGCCAATGCGTTTTATGAACAATTTTATTCGTCGTGATCAATCAATTAGTTGCCTGAATCGTAAATTATAATGACAAATTGCCCACGGACGCGAAACTGAGGAAAGTAAAAAACAGAGCGAAATTATCGTTTCTCTTGTGTGAGATTATAGGAAATATTTTTTGTTATATAATAACAATAATAATTATAATAGTAATAATAGCAATAGTAATAATAATACTAACGAGGTACGATGAAAATGTAATAGGAGAGAGAAATTCAAGGATTTTCTTTTGCATTGTCAAGGCTTCCATGCCTTCATCGCTATAGTATGTGATGCAACCTACGAAGAATTTCACTCTCATCTCTTCCCCAAGCGAGATACTTCTCAGCGTTGCTCTCGGGTTACACGTCATTCTTTATAGATAATTCGTGATTATTATTTCCCTCGTAACATCGGCACGCGACGGCGCGTCAATTATCAAGTAGCCTGTACTGCAACGCCGAACTATCATTTAAGTTTTCCTTCCTGTGTAGATAGATATAGCTCAAGGGAATCGGTATTTTCGATTACATTGAAACTCACGTCAAGACGACACGTTTTGCTCGTTAGTTGAGACACGGAAAATTTTTTAGTTCCCAGATTCTTCAAGTACAAATTTCATTCGTCCCCGCAAATCGTAATAAAAAAATTTGCTGATAAGACGAGTATTGTTGTATTTGTTCTTCTGAAATGTATCTTGGTTTGAACCTTCGAAGTTCTAACTGATTCTTCCTCGCACGAATAGCAGATACTATGTATCGAGACAAGAACGTCATCCGATACGTTCTGCAAATGGAGTATACAAGAAAAACAACAAAAAAATGTATTAGAAAGATTTTAAAGCTCTATCTGAACATTTTATTTTTCAGTATTGGGTGATTGCCAGGCTCCATAAAGATAATAGAAATCAATTCAATTGAATTATTGCAACGAAATTGCAATCTAAAGAGATGGTCCGATTGTCCATATTACCGATTGCCGGCTGGTCCATCATTTTTAATTGTTTTGGCTGCTACAGATCAATAACTGCAGTTAGAGGCTACGGCTTTTCATATATTTCATAGTTGAATGTGTTCAGTACGTGATGTGAGTCATCAATATCCCAAAAAACGAGTTTTAAATGTGGATTTGTCGCCTCTTTTAATAGCCAAATGAATCCCCGTTATAATTGAAAAACGATGCGAAAGGGTAACGTTGTTAAATTGTACAATGAGTATGGTTTGACACTTATTAATTACCTTACTGACATCAATAAGTCAGTGGTACGCAGTAGTTTACGCAGCACATTTGTTAATTTCCCCATGTGGATCGATGTTCCCCAAAATCACACCATAATATGGTAAATGTTGAACACGTTCGATGAAGACATATCGTGTGTGCATCACGATCCATACTACAATTCTTGCATATCTTGCATTTCTTTTGAAATTCTTTTTTCATGCAATTAATATTTCCTCTATAGACAATTCGTAGTCAGTCCGTACGCATCAATCCTAGCAGTAATTACGCACCACATAGAGAAAAAATAATTGATTAGACAGGCTCCAAACGACTAAATTGGTTTGCACTGCTAAATAATGAACCAATTAATTGCAAAAAAATTGGAAAAAAATGACAAATAATTGCAACGATTGCCAGTAATATCCTCGATTGACTTTACAACTCTCGTCCTTGCTGACGCAAATGAAAGTACACGCCCACACCGCAGACATCATTGCGCGGAAAAGTTACGCGACTCGAGGATATTATTGGAGTTCCGTTATCACAAACCGCTTCATCGGATAATCTGTGCGAATGCAAAAAAGCAAAAGTCGGGATTTAATCGTCGGTACGTGCCGCGGTACTTTCGCCCGCAGCCTCGCGAGCTCCGCGCGTGCACCCCGCGCGCCGTTCGACTCACTCGCTGCATCCCGATGCTGCATTTTTCCTCGCTCTTCCGGAAGCGCCCGACGCGCGCGTTTACGCGGGAGCGGCAAACCGGTATGGCACGAAAAACGCCGCTGTTCTCGGGAGCACCGAGTGCCAGAATGCGAGCAATGCGCCTCGCGAATGTCCGCCGGGTGTATCAGCAGGCATCAATATTTTTTTTTTCAAAATTTATTCATTCGTTTATTTTCACGCAAATTGGTCACTGAATCATGAAAGAATTCGATGGATTTTTATCGAGCACTCGTGACGCAAATGATACTGCAGGCGTTTTTTTTTTTAATTTGTTCATTAGTTTATTTTTACGAAAATTGTTCGCCGATTCACCGAAGAATTTGATGAATGTGTATCAAGCACACGTGACGCAAATAATGCTCCAGGCACTTTTTTGAAAATGTATTCATTCGTTTATTTTTACGAAAATTTATCACGGATTCACCGAAGAATTTGATGGATTTTCATCGAGCATTCATGTCGGAAATGATGCTTCAGGCTTTTTTTCGAAATGTATTCACCCGTTTACTTTTACGAAAATTCATTACCGATTCACCGAAGAATTTGATGAATTTTTGTCATGCACTCGTGACACAAATGTTGCTCCAGGCTTTTTTTACGTATTTATTTATTTATTTATGTTCACACAAACGGTCAACTAATTGCCAAAGAATTTGATGGATTTTTGTCAACCACGCGTGACACAAATGCTGCTCCGTATTTTTTTTTTTTTCGACCAAGTCATTCATTCATTTTCTCGCAACTTGGTCCCCGAATCACCAAGGAATTCGATCGATTTTCGTCGAGCGCGCGTGACCCGCACGGCGCCCCATTTCGTGGGTCCCGAGAATTGCGCAATTGATTTTCACCTTGTCCGGAATAAATTCTCGCGGTGCCTTTGGCGGATCGTGGATCTCACGCGGTGTCGCCGAGGGGGCAGAGTCTAAATAACGCTTCGAGCGTAGGCTGCCGCCATAAAGTATCGTGCGTGGTGTGCAGTGCAACGTGCTTCATTTTCGTGCGCTCGGCTCGGCGCACGTAAATGTGCATCGGGCCCGTCTGCTCCCAGTATATTCTTCGAGATGTGCGAGGAGACCCGCATCGTCCCTGCCTGATGCACTTTCTCCGCTGCATAAGATTGCGTCACGACATCGGCGACGACGACGACGACGCTACCGCCCTCAGCGTCGCTGAAAACTGGTCCAGCCGAAATACTTTATAATGGTAAACATGAGCTACATAAGAAAGTTCAAGCTTACCTCGCGCATAACTGGAATTACGGAAAGAATTTTATCGTGCATATCGACAGTTATCTTTTTTTTTGTGCTCCCAATTTTGTGGATTTATTGATAAATAAAATAATGTTGGAAATAATTACAGTCGTTGTATTGAAATGATCGAACTGATCGACCTGATTGATTTTGCGGATCTATATTTATTCTTTCATATTTTCAGAACTGGTAATATTTCTTGGATTCCTACACGTATTCCGTCTTTAGGCTTTTACGTTTCTCCTCTCTACTCGTTCCACACTTCATTCCTCATTTCCTTCCACGAGCTTCCCCCTCCCAAAGAGTTACCTGCAGCCACTCTTTACTAATGCACTTACTGTGTTGCATTTTCACGAGGGCACAGGGAAATTGCGGAAAATCTGTGCCGAAACAGGCGGCTATGTTTTACTGAGTTTCTGCCGTATGAGAAGACATCAGAAACTCAGAGATACTGCCTTCCACTCAACGGTTGACGCGCAAATCAGAGCATGGCTATGCGGTCACCCATCCAAGTACCGACCGCGAGTCGAGTTACGCTTAACATGGAAGATCGCCGAAGCCATACACCGACCGCGCGGCCACTAATGTGGGTGGCAATATTTCTTGGATTATATACCACAGCTTGACGGATTTATGGGTAACATTAATTAGAAAATTGTAACGAGGACACGAGATGTTTTTTTTTAACTAAGAGTAATTTATACTGCAGATTTAGAGAAATAAACAAGGATCGATGATTCTTTTTCAGTACAATTTTGTGGATTTATTAATATACAACATAATAATAATTGACTTAGGGTCAAATTCGCAGAGCTAATTTCACTTTCTTACATTGTCACGAGGTGGTAATTTATATTTCTCGGGTTATGCGCGCGCAGCTTGACGGATTTATGGGTAACCTTAATTAGCAAATTGTAACGAGGAAACCAGATGTTTTTTTGGCAACGAAGAGTAATTTATAGTTCAGATTTAGGGAAATAATCGAGGGTCGATGGTTCTTTTGTAGTACAATTTTGTGAATGTATCAATAAATAACACAATAATAATTGTCTTAGAATCGGATTTGCAGAGCTAATTTCACTTTCTCACATTGTAACAAGGTGGTAATATTTCTCGGGTTATGCGCGCGCAGCTTGACGGATTTATGGGCAACGTTAATTAGCAAAGTCCAACAAGGCCGCGCTTTTTGTTTTGGAAGCAAAACGGAGAGGAGTAATTTATAGTGCGGATGCGCAGGACACCGAGATGCGCGCTAATCGTGTGGCTGGCACGCGACCGCGCGGCCGAGGTTGCACCTGTTAAGGCGATCAGGAATGCACGCGGCGACGTTGCGCCATCGCGGGCTGCTGCGTCGCGGGTTTAGAATCCGAGAGACGAGACCCACAAACTTCGAATCTTTTTGTCGCGCCCGTAATCGATGGGTTTACGCATGCGGCACCCCGATGAGACGAGAGTTACAAATAGGTCTATCGAGACTCGGCACGCGCGCGACATCGAATCCAACGCCCATTTAGCGCCTTATCCGCAAACTCGTTCGAAGGCCCAGTTGATTGCCGAGCGCACGCGGTGAATCACGATTATTCGCGGAGAACAGCAGAGCGTACCCGAGTTGGTATGCGCGAGACACCGAATCCTAAAAAGATTGCGAATTTTTTAATATATTACGGCTTAAAAATATTGCATGCCTTTTAGAAAAGTTCTGCACGGTTAAATATGTTTTGGAAATTAAGAAGAATTATTATTATAATTATAATAATATTGGTGAATATATTTTTTTTCGGGCTTAGATCAAGTTCGTAGTTAATGTAAAAAATTAATAATAATAATAATAATAACAATTATAATAGTAACAATATATTAGTAATAACAGTAATAATAATAACAACAATTATAATAGTAACGATATATTAGTAAAAATAATAATGATAATAATAATATATCAACATAGTTTTATTTAAATGTTTGTTTTTATTTTGTTGTTTTGTTTTTGTACCGGCTTGATACGAGTTCACAGTCTAATGTCTAAATTTAATGAATAACCGCAGTCCGTTTATCTGCATCGACGCAAAGTATAGTATTACGGCTGTCTAGCGCACGTAGAGACGTCAGCTCGTCGTGCTCGACCACGCACGACGGTCGCCACGCGCGACCGGCCACCACTGCCAACCGCCTACTACATCATAGTCTCTCGTAACGAGGATACGATCTTCGCGTGAATAGGACGCGATATGCTCATCGGGATCACGATTTTTTTAAATCAAGCAATGAATCACGGATATTAATCCGCGAGTGTGACATAACTTTCACCGGTTAAAATTTGCTCGGTTTATTTTACGACAGTTTATTTTCCCGTTCATATAAATTTGTTGCCGTGTCGCGCCCGCTGCGAGGTTCGGCGAGACGTAACGAACTAATTATGCGTAAATTTTTCATTCGACTCGGTTCGGTGACCCGCCGAAAAAAATTGGAACATTTCTCCGGGCCCGCGGGCAAATTTCTTCGCACGATATTTGACGGTACGAATGTTATTCGCCATTCGGATAATGAAAGAATTTTTTTTTTTTCGTAATACATTTATTTATTTTCTTCGCCAATGAGTCGGGAGTTTAGTTGCTAATCGTTTCGCAAGTCTCTCGAAAGATCAGCAACCGGCAGCACTAAACAATAATTCAAGAACGATCGGTGTAACTAATTGACCAGAATTCTATATTAGGTGGAAAGAGATAGAGTTATATGCCAATCCCGGCGTTAATCGACAGCCCGAGGCTGAGTTTCACACAGTGGGGAACTCACTAGTAAATTAATCAAACACTCATGCTCGATACAATTCCATTAAAACCGTATCGAGATACAATCTGTTCTCTTGCAAATAGAAACACCGTTGAATTGCAGTTAAAAAACAAAAACATCTTTAGTTCTCCACGAAAAAAATACCAATTGACCCAAAATAATGACCAACATTTTTCAAGGTCAAACCCAAGAAAGACGTTTTTTCAATATAACATTAATTTTAAATTTCAATTCAGATCAATCTTTGCAAATTTATTTTGAAATACAGTAATGATTTTTTCTATCGAGTTTTATCGAAACCCTTCACAATCAGTGGACACCACTTTATGTAGGTTATTTTTAATTAACCATCAATTTCAATTAATATCAATTTTTGCAAATTTATTTTGAAATACAGTAATGATTTTTTCTATCGAGTTTTATCGAAACCCTTCACAATCAGTGGACACGACTTTATGTAGGTTATCGTCTCAATATCACTCATGGGTATCAAATGCAAAATCCACCGGTAATTAATTTTTTTTTTTTCATGTTCTATTACTTATTCGTTTGAACTAATTTTGTTGTTGTTGTAAATTTATCTTTAAATACAGTAATGATATTTTCCGCCAAGTTTTCTCAAAATCCCTTCTCAACCAGTGGACACCACTCTATGTAGGTTATCGTCTCGATATCACTCATGGGCATCAGATGCAAAGCCCACCTGTAATCAATTTTTTTTTTCATTTTCAATTACTTATTCATTTGAACTAATATTTTTTTTGTAAATTTATCTTTAAATACAGTAATGATATTTTCCACCGAGTTTTCTCGAAATCCCTTCTCAACCAGTGGACACCACTCTATGTAGGTTATCGTCTCGATATCACTCGCGGATTCCCGACCTGTCGTGTGCACCGTACGTAGCGGTTCGCACAGTAAACCGGCCAATACGTACGTAAGGCGTGACCCAGTCGCGTGGCCCCGGGCCCTCTGGACCGGCGAAAGTAAGAGTTCGATCTCGATCGCGCTCCGAGCTCCGGCGTTGTGCCGCGCCGGCTCACCCGAGGCGACGCGAACTTCGCGCGCCTCGCCCGTGAGTCTTTCGCACGCGGCCGCGAGGAAACGTTTGGATTAAATTAAGGACTGCGGTGAGAATAACGCCCAGGGGGGTCAGGACAGCGTTTCCCGCATGGCTTCCTGGTTGACGTCGGGTCACATCGCTTCATACTCACTAAAAAAAAATCAACCTCACTGCACTCTGGGCGTAATAAAAAAATGCAGGGTCGTTCGAAGGTAGCCTCTGATCTTTTTTTTTTTTCACGCTACAAGGAATTCCGCACAAGTCGAGATCGGCGCAGAGTGCAAACGATCGGCGGCCGATCGCGAAACGATCGGTACGTGGAGATATAGGCAAAGGCTCGGAGGTATAGACGCCAGTCGCTTTGCCCCGGGAGTCAACGGAGATAAAGTCAGGAGAATCGCGATATCGAGCTCGCGCGGCACAATCGCCGGGGCCCCCGGGAGATCGATACACAACTAGCGATTTGTCGCGATCCTATTGCCCGGCCCCCCTGCGGCAGAGGGAGTCGAAGGTCCCGTGGCTCGCCATTATACTCGGCGATGTTTAATAACTAGGCGACGACGGGAGAAGTACGTTTCGCGGTACCTTATTATTACGCCTGGGCTACGTGGAGAGTTGCGGCCGTTAGTTTGCGCCACGCAGGATCCCATACAGACGGTGACGGGACCGCGCGGTGCTCCTGCTTTATTGCTTTCCGTTAGCAATTTTTTTTCATTTGCCAATTTTTATCTGCCTATACTCGGTTAGCTCGTTACAGTTTTGAAGGGATTGTCACGTGACGTCACGTCGTAAGAACGCGTCGAGAATGGAGTCACGTGAGTCATGTGGTTTTACGTGACAATAAACCGGGGAGATAGCAAATTTGCCCGCGGGCGAAATGCAGTAAAATTGATTTGTAAGATACATCGCGATTGCTTCGACGCTGATCTCTTTGTTGGCGCGAGTTGATGCGATCAGCCCGAAAAGCCGCAAGGTTGCGGGTCCATAGAGCACAATGCTGACAGCCGATGTGAGGTAACGATTTTGGCGCTCGGGTTTTATTCTTTTGTTGCGCAGAAAAATCGTGAGTGATCGGTGCGAGAAAGCGAAACAGCTTCGAGAATGTTTCTGATATCAAACGGAGTAAAATAACGAAAAATATCACTCCAAGAGATATTTTTACGTAACGATAATAATGAATACACGAAGTTAACACGTTTCATTTTTTATTGGTCCTTTTTCGTAAAAAGTGTAATACACTTAATTGTTACTTTGGCCTGTCAAGTGTATGAAATACCGGTCGTTATTTATTACGGTTACGTCACGAGAGTGGCAAAAATAAAGTCATGCTAATTTGTGTAATTGGCAAGAAATAAAGTGAGTCCTGCATTTGCCCAAAGGCGAACTTTGTTAGAATTAAGTTCTACACAATCGCGATGGAGTTGCCACTGATCGTGTTGTCAGCTTTGGTCGATCAAAGAGGCCAACAAATTCCGAAGTGGCTTTGTGAACCTACTTAGTAAACTGGGGCAGCTGCGATTGCGAATTGGCAACACAGGAAACGGATGAAGATTGGGATGCTGTTGTCCTCGATATCCTTTTGCTTGGTAAAGTTAGTAATTCGTATTTAATGATGTATTCAATAGGTGCTGCTGCGGGTCGCGTCGTCCCACGACGATATACTGGTTACCGGATCTCCGTGTTGCTCGGCTTCGTCCTCGATCCCGCGCGATCCTGGGACTGGGTCGAACGGCGTCGAATTCGCAAGGTCGTCTTCTTTATCCAGACTGCGCGTGGCCTTCGCTGCAGATAAGCTGAGAAGTGCTCGGGAAGGGTTTTCGGCGTCTTCGAGGCTGGCGCCAATGTTGAATTCGTGTAGTCACGATCGAAGTGCTTGTTATTCAAGCCGCGACCGCAACATTCTGATATGTTTCAACTTGTGCAATTACGGACTTAGGGGCAATGGCCGAATACCCAGGATACAGTTTATTGCAAATTTCTTCACTTATTATTAAAAAAAAAACAAGTCTGTCTCTTGGCGACCTTGATTATTATTAATTATTTACTATCATAATAGTTATTAAATAATCAATAGTTGTATTATAACTTACCTTAATATTTCCATTAATATTCATAAAAGTCGCAGATTCCTCAAGTTATTATTAACAATTAGCATAAAGTATTGATTACTGTTTTCAACGTTAGGATCCGGCAGCATCTAGTGAGTGTCCTGCCAACTAAATATTCGACTGTCTTCCGACCAAGAGTCGGTTAGTTACCATCAATCGGTAACTTACTATCGGTCGATAATTTATCATCAGTCGGTAACTAACCGCCCGCCGAGCACCACGCCGAGGCGCTTCGACGAGATTCCATGCTATTTCTGCACGCTATCAGGACGCCGAGACGCATGCGTGACCGTTTAACATTGTCGACGGGAGGGAGACCGAATTCGACGATGTAGCTATAGCGGAAGGCGGTGCGCTCGTTTTGCTCAGTTCTCTTGTGGCCGGTTTGAGAAGGACTGCCACGCCAAAGAGAGAAAAGACCGCACCGAGCTAACGAAGCGCCTGCGCCGCCAAATTCGCCCCCGAGAGAGAACCGTGTCACGACGTCACCGAGGATCCCAATTCCACCACAATGTCGTACTGCGCTCGAATTTTACGGGCTCAGGTAGGCCTAACAAAAACAAAACCGTGATTTACGTGCGTAAAAAAATACCACACCAATCGGTAGTTCTCGTTCGCGGTGTCCGTGCCTGAGAATGGCGTCGCAGCGCGTGCTAATCATATGACCCTCTCGCGCATCTTCTCCTCCGCCGTGCGACTCCTCTCGTGAATCGTCCGCGGGCGCGCCGAGAGTTTCCGTCACCTGCCAGCCGAGATCTCGTCGACCCCGATCGCGGAGGTCAAACGAGTTCGTTGGTGGCGGCGGCCGCCGCCGCGGATTCGCGATTATGTGACTTATGTGTCTTTCAGAATTCACACTCGCTCGGGGTTCGCGGTTATTTCGGTTCTCGTTTCATAACTACGATCGACATACGATCGCCCATGATTTCTTCATCGAGGGCATCTTCGGATCTCTCGTCGCGTTTATTTCTCTCTGCACCCTCGTTGTGCAGCCCTCGGGCCGATCGATTATGAAATGAGACACGAGCAACGAATGCTCGTTGTTTTGCAACCAGACCGACTGTCGTGTCTCTCGCTGATCGTTACAAGTCTTAAACACCTCTGGACGACTCGTTGCCATTGACGTTTAAATAGATTTTGGCATGAGAAGCAGCGAGATACAAAGTTTTGGCCGGTTACGTAACGAAGCGCCGGACTGTACATATGTCGTGTGCACTTTGGTCGCTTGTTAGGTTAGGATAACCTCTTTCGCGTTTTTTTTATCTCCCCGAGCGTCCCCCGCGCTCCGTCGTACAAAGTCGAGAGCGTTGTCTTGTCTTCGCGATTATCGCTCGCGTCGCGCGTGCCTCGTTTTCTTTATACATTCGGCACTGATCGCGTGGGTACAACTGTAACCCGTGGAATTCGTTGCGCCGATCGATGATGCCGGCCGACATATTTTTACCGTCGTCTGCCAAGTCGCGCGCGATTGGTCGGCGCGGCAGGCGCGAAAATTCAAACTCGGTTTCTCGTCACTCAAGACGTTTGATCTATTAAACCTCGCGTTCTATTAATAATTCTTCGCGTTGTAGCTGCGACGATGCGTTGCGAAATCTTTGTTTGTAAGTGATATCGCAACGCTAACCTTCCGAGGCATCTTAAACGATATATTTTCGCAGATAGCGAATAGGCGTTGTGCGTTATATGCACGACGAAGTTGATGAAAGATGCTTGCAACTCGCGCTTCGTTCTTAACTGTGAGATCCTAATATTCGTTTTTTTTTTCTTTCCAAAATCGAGTACGGCCGTGAATGATTTTTATTAAAATTGGAGATACCTATGGGAGTCGATAACGATAACAGAATTCTTTATCTACGTCGACCGTTAAAAGACGACGGTAATAAATTGTAACTGAATGAAACGTTAATATTTTATCGTGGGATAAATGAAAGATATGCATTTTTTTCGTCAGAGAACATATAAGAACATTCAGATATGATTAACGATTTTTATTACAAGTAAATACGGACCAGTGAGAAATTCGATAACGATGACGATATCGAAACTCTGTCATTTATGAATCAAAATGCTGGAATCTCGATAGCTCTATAATTAGACATTCCTCTGTCGTATGGGAGCGATAACCATCTCACGGAAGTTCGTACCGATAAAACAACTCCGCGTCTACGTGGATCGTAAAACGTTATCAGCAATTACTTCCAACCCAACGGAGCGTTGATATTTCGTCACAATTCGTCGTCACTAATTTCACGTTTTCTCGCAGAAACTCACCGGTTACGCCGGTGACATTCAACAAAGATGCTTCAGCCTGAGTCCGCTGAGCTTCGCGGCGGCCAAGGTCGCAATGTCGAAATTCGATCAGTCGACTTACCTTCCTTACGACAAACTGGACAGCAACATCAAGGTCGTAAAGAAGAGGTGAGAGAATTTTTTATTTTATATTTACATCGCTACATTAATTCACCTTTTTTCAGTCATGACTCGTCCAAGAAATTGAGATAAAATGTTGACGTCAATTTCAGGCTCGGACGTCCCTTGACCCTGTCCGAAAAGGTGCTGTACTCTCATCTGGATGAGCCCGATAAGCAGGACATCCAGCGAGGCACGAGTTACCTGCGTCTCCGACCCGACCGAGTGGCCATGCAGGACGCCACCGCTCAGATGGCTATGTTGCAGTTCATCAGCTCTGGTAAAAGAAAAATCCTCAAACTGTCCGCACACGGAAAAAAGATATCATTGATTCAATAAAACCTTCCTTTGCGGGCTGCCAAAAACTAGTGTCGTAAAATCAATATCACTTCTGATTCCTGCAATTTTGTATGATATTCAAACGATAACCCGAAAATAGGCAAAAGAATATTTTATTGTTTCAATGTTAAATCGAATAGTGACGACAATAACTAGAGTTAATTTAAAAACATTGCTTTTGGCAGCCCGCAAGCGAAAGTTTTATTAAATCAATGACATTTTTTGTCCCGTGCACCAGTCGTTAATTTAATCATCGAACTCATTTTTAAAAACCCAAATCTTGTGTCCTTTCTCCAGGACTACCAAAGGTCGCCGTACCCTCCACGATCCACTGCGACCATCTGATCGAGGCCCAGGTCGAGGGCAAGGCCGATCTCAAGCGCGCCAAGGACACCAACAAGGAGGTCTACAACTTTCTCCAAACCGCCGGCGCGAAGTACGGCGTGGGATTCTGGAATCCCGGCTCGGGCATCATCCACCAGATCATCCTGGAAAACTACGCCTTCCCGGGTCTCCTCATGATCGGTACCGACTCGCACACGCCCAACGGCGGCGGCCTCGGTGGTCTGTGCATCGGTGTCGGTGGCGCTGACGCCGTCGACGTCATGGCCAACATCCCCTGGGAGCTCAAGTGTCCCAACGTCATCGGCGTCAAGCTCACGGGCAAGATGAAGGGCTGGACCAGCCCCAAGGACATCATCCTCAAGGTCGCGGGCATCCTAACCGTCAAGGGCGGCACCGGCGCCATCGTCGAGTACTTCGGGCCCGGCGTCGACAGCATCAGCTGCACGGGAATGGCGACGATCTGCAACATGGGCGCCGAGATCGGCGCGACGACCTCGGTCTTCCCCTACAACAGCCGCATGCAGGACTACCTCAAGGCCACCGGTCGCAGCTCCATCGCCTCGGCCGCCGATCAGTACAAGCAGAGCCTCCTGACCGCCGATCCCAACGCCAAGTACGATCAGGTCATCGAGCTCGACCTCTCGACCCTCGAGCCCCACGTCAACGGACCCTTCACGCCCGATCTCGCCCATCCGATCTCCAAACTTGGTAATTATGTCGTGACACTTGCATTGGGGTTTTTCACACACGGTGGGACTTGCATAAAAAAAGCATCGGTCACAGTGGCCCGGCACCTCTTGTTTTCTGACATCAGGCGCGAACGCGAAGAAGGCCGGCTGGCCCAACGAGATCAAGGTCGGACTCATCGGGTCGTGCACCAACAGCTCGTACGAGGACATGGGACGATGCGCCAATATCGCTAAGCAGGCGCTCAAGCACGGACTCAAGTCCAAGTCCACCTTCAACGTCACCCCGGGATCCGAGCAGATCAGGGCGACCATCGAGCGCGATGGTATCGTAAGTATATCGGATGGTACACTTGGGGATTGTGATTTTTCTTGCGGATAATGAATATCGAATACGTGATCAGGCTCGATAACGTCGGCTCTTTGAGAGCAGAATTGTGATACACTGATGTCGATCTTGTAGGCAAGAATCAGGTGTATCGTCTACTGCATTTTTATGATTGGTTTTAATGAAATCATTCTTGCTGGTTCAATTCACTTTGACTCTGAACCTATTTTATTGCGAACTATTGATTATTGTTTATGCTTTTTGTTTGACGTTTAGTAAAAGATTTTATATTTATTCAAACATATTTTTTTATTGCTCTTTTTTCTTGCAACATTTTTATTTTTCGTTGCAGCGAATTAAAATTTTTTTTTTCCAACCAAATTTTAATTTTACATTGCACCAAATTTTTATTTTACGTTGCGCCAAATTTTTTTTTTTTGGTCCAACCAAATTTTTATTTTACGTTGCACTAAATTTTTATTTTGCGTTTCACTAAAATCTTTATTTTGCGTTGCACCAAATTTTTATCTTACGTAGCACCAATTTTTTTTGTTCTGACCAATTTTTAGTTTTATGTTGCACCCAATTATTATTTTTTATTGCAACAATTTTTTCATTTTCAGGCCGGAACCCTCCGTGAATTCGGCGGCATTGTGCTCGCCAACGCCTGTGGACCCTGCATCGGTCAGTGGGATCGTCAGGACATCAAGAAGGGCGACAAGAACACGATCGTCACGTCCTACAACAGGAACTTCACCGGGCGTAACGACGCAAATCCCTCGACCCACGCGTTCGTCACGAGCCCCGAGCTCGTCACGGCTCTCTCGATCGCCGGCCGTCTGGACTTCAACCCGGTGACCGACAAGCTGAAGGGCAAGGACGGCAAGGAGTTCATGCTCGACGATCCGTTCGGCGATGAGCTGCCGACCCGCGGCTTCGACGCCGGCGAGGAAACCTACGATGCGCCCCCAGCGGACGGCAGCAAGGTCAAGGTCGACGTTGACCCCAAGTCCCAGAGACTCCAGCTCCTCGAGCCCTTCGACAAGTGGGACGGCAAGGACCTCACCGACCTCACCGTTCTCATCAAGGTCAAGGGAAAATGCACCACCGATCACATCTCCGCCGCTGGTCCCTGGCTCAAGTATCGCGGTCATCTCGACAACATCTCGAACAACATGTTCATTGGGTGATTATGAATTTCCAGTTGATTACCATAATTAAAATTATGCTATTATAGCAAAACGATATGAATTTCCAGTTGATTACCATAATTAAAATTATGCTATTATAGCAAAACGATATGAATTTCCAGTTGATTACCATAATGAAAATGATGTAATTATCGCAAAACGATATGAATTTCCAGCTGATTACTATAATTCAAATTCTGTAATTATCGCAAATTGATTGAGAAATTAATAATAATTACCAGAGGGATATTATTTGTAGGCTCAAATCAAATACTATTACTTGATGGTCAATTAATTGGCGAGACTTTGTAATTATTATTGATTACATAAATTAATATCGATTTAAATGTTAATGACATTGATATATTATTTTTTTGCGCAGAGCCGTGAACGCCGAGAACAACGAAGTCAACAAAATCAAGAACCAGCTGACGGGCGAGTGGGGCGGAGTGCCCGACGTGGCTCGTCACTACAAGAAGAACGGCGTCAGGTGGGTCGCGGTCGGCGACGACAACTACGGCGAGGGCTCGTCCCGCGAGCACGCCGCTCTCGAGCCTCGTCATCTTGGTGGTCGGGCGATCATCGTCAAGAGCTTCGCGCGCATCCACGAGACCAACCTTAAGAAGCAGGGCATGCTTCCCCTCACCTTTGCCAACCCCAGCGACTACGACAAGGTTCAGCCCACCGATAAGATCAGTCTGCTCGGACTGAAGGACCTCGCGCCCGGCAAGGTATACAAACCATTTTTTTTAATAATAATTTGTTTATAATATTAAACATTTTTATATAGCAACAATTTGTTTGTAATGTTTTATATTTTCTTCTATACTGCAAATTTGTTTTTTTTTAAATATACTTTTATATAGCAACAATTTTTCTGTAATTAAAAATATTTTTTATATAACAATAATATTTTTATAATTCTTAATATTTGAATATACTTTTTAACATAATCATCATTTACGAAATATCTTTTCTGAAAAGCTAATCATAGTAATGCATTTGAATTTTTTTTTCAGCCCATCAAGGCGGAAATCAAGCACAAAGACGGAAAGGTCGACACAATCTCCCTGAACCACACGCTGAACGAGCAGCAGATCGGCTGGTTCAAGGCGGGTTCGGCGCTGAACCGAATGAAGGAGATCGCGTCCGGTCACTAGATGACCCGAGAGCCGCGAGCGCGTTGGTGGCCCGCGGTGCGCGTAGTCATCGAGCTGGCCCGAACTCCGACCGGGCGGCTGAGACGCACACGAGGGCCGAGTGATATTACAGTCGCGCTTAGAGGGCGACACATTCGGTGGGGCGGATTCGACGGGCAACGTTCAAAACGCTCGTCGTTCCCCGTTTATATTTACAAGAGGAACAACCACGATGACATAGTTGACAATATTGTAATATTGCGATTTAGAACAGTAGCTGAGACACTTAATAATGGGCGGCGGCGTTGCGGCAATTTATTTGCGACGCAATCGCAACGCAAACGCAACTTACGCAACGCGAAGAAAAAAAAAAGAAGAACCTTCGGTATCCCACGAGACGCTCGGGATGATGAATCGTTTGGGGCGCAGACCGAGAGATGTTTTATAGGAAAATGAAACGATGCAAAAAAAAGATAATGGGGTTATTGTTTTTCGGACTGAGTCCCTTGCACGTTAACGAGAGTCGCTTCGAGGTCGAAACGTCAAAAATGTCGCCGAGCGCACCGATGTTGTTTTTTTTAACATCGTTGAAGAACCATCGAAATTGTACGCCCCGTCGTCGGTGCGATTTTCCTGCGGCTTTTTGAGCCTTCGACGTCGAAGCCACTGGCGAAAAAAAAACAAATGCTGAGCCCACTCGATGATCGTGTATGTACATAATGATGATGATGATGTTGATGATGATGATGATAAAAATGATGATGATGATAAAACCGCTTGTGATTATTTTAGACTGTTTCACAGTTATCCGTAGATCCTAAGTATACAAAATAACGCAAGAATTTCAGTGTTTTTGTCGTTCGCCCCCGTTCTTATCGACGGTCGGTAAATGTTGCAAGAAATCGGCACCCTTTTTAGGGACTGTGCTCATAAAATCTGCACCCTTTCTAGCGAGGCCGGACGACTCGAACGTGCCATAATGCGAGCTCTTTTTCCCTCCAATGCGAATCGAAGATTAAAGCGAAATTTTACCACACTTTTCGTTCGAGTTTTGTTACCATTGTTTCCCTCAGGATCCTCAACTCCTCAAACACATGAAATAAATATTGGAACCATCCAATTTCCACTATATTTATTCTTTCTCACCAAAAATTCATATAAATATTTGTCCGGGTTCAAATATATTGAATTTTTAAATTTTAGTTGAAGCCCACAGCTCAGTATAATGTACCATTGTCATTCGGCGTACACATAATTTCACATGTTGTTTAAACAAAAGTTTTATTTAAATACGATTGGCCGTTCGAAAGTCAAGATATTAGCGATTGAAATTTACGTGATTTACACGTAAATTATATACGAAATATGTCGAACGACAAGTTTTTATTTTTGACCGTCAAAACGACAAATAAGACTTGGCCAAAAAATTGGACGATGCTAGAAAGACATTACAGGGATACCCTCGAATATAATGAGGAAGATTGATCGTTTAGTTTTAAACATAGTCTTTTGAGAAGAACTATATCTTAGCGACGGTTTGATACATTTTACTGACGAAAAATCGCATAGAAAAATAGTTAATAATACGAGTTTCTCGACATGAAATGTTGTTTCTCGTATTAGTCATGAGTCCCACGTCAATGTTACGTGTTCCATAGATTTGTACAAGATGAATCGATTGAACTATCAATCCTTAAAGTACATATAAGCGACGAAACTTTTGGTTGATTTTGCTACCTCAATACTTATCGTACAGCCTCAGAAAAAAGTATATTTATTTATTATTTTAATTTATTTTTATTTACTTGCAAACAATTACAGGGATTACGTATTGATTGTACTTTGCAGTGCTGCCATAAATCGGAATATTTGACTCCCCGATATTGTTTAAGTTTTCACGTCGCCAGTTTCGAGGTGTGCTCGACTGCACTGCGAGGCTGTAAACACCTGGTGGCGGTTTGACGTTCGCCAGGCGCTCGACGCACCAGCGCGCGTGGGTCGTACCCATGGCGATAGGGCGCAAACAAACCGCGCGCTACCCCTGTGGTTATTCCAGCCGGGCGATTTTACGTTTGCCCGTATTACATGTCAAAGGCTGACGTTGCATGCGCCGTGCGCGTAAATTGTGCGCCAAAGTGCGGCATCTTCATATGTGCGCGCAAACAACGACGTTTGACGCCGTGTTCGGATGACTAAACATGTCGGTCGAGGGCCAATTCTTCCTGTGCGCAACCGGCTCGATCGAGTGCGCCGAGTTTTACGAGATTGATAACGCCTACTGCAAGTACGGCTATCACTGTGGACCAGACTGGAGCGTCGTTGCGGTGAGAGTGATATGAAAAAAACGCGACGGGGATATTTATTAGACGGATCGTTGGTCGGACACGTGGACGAGCGGCACACGCGTCGATAAATTCTTAAAACACGATACTGCACGAGGCTTTATAAGCTTACACGTTTTTGTTTTTATTTTTTTATATGGCCACCGGTGGAGTGAAATAGGAATTCGGAAAATATTTGCCGTTATTACCCAACGGTGGATACCGAGAAAAAAAAAGTTGCAAAGTAGAACTTTGCACACTGCTTCCTCATTAATTCCCCTTTTTCACAAAGCCACCTCTATGAAGAAGCTTATTTATTAACTTTGGCTTCCTCATAGAGGAAGCTTTGTGAAAAAGTGTAATTAATGAGGAAGCAGTGTGCAAAGTTCTACTTTGCAACTTTTTTTTAATCTGAACAAAAGAAAACTCCGTTACAAACACCGTTACATCTAATTTTGATTAGATACAAAGCTTTGACTTACTTTAATAACTTTTCCATAAGTTACAACGAAAATCTTAATTTTTAAAAAAATTCATAACAGCGTAAAATCCGAACGACTTTACCGATCGTCACCAAATTTTATACGTGGCAGCGCTGTATGTTATTTTTTGACTGTTGAATATTTTGGTTCATTTGATGAGATTCGACGTGATTTAGAGCAAAATTTATTTTTTTCGAAAAATTCAAAATTCTATAAAACCGGAACCGCTTTACCGATTTCGCTGAAATTCAATACCAAACAACATTAACCGTGTCTTTATTTATGATGAAGTATATAGCTGAATCGTCGAACTTTTACGAAAGTTAGAGCGATCACGCCATTTTTTTGAAAAATTTAAAATTCGATAAAATTTGTATACATGGATATATTTAATTTTTAAAATATGTGAATTACAGAGGATTTAATACTCTACTTGCGTGCCAATTTTTAGCTCGATCCATCATGCCATTCCTGAGTTATGAACAATTGAATGTTCGGTGCCTGGACCATACATACATACACACACACACACACACACACACACACACACACACACACATACACACATACAGACATATTTTCTAGACCACTTTTCTCGACGTTTTAGGTGATTCTAAGTATGTTAACATGAAAATCTCGAAAAAAAAAATTTTCACGAAAACAAAGCTTCCTCTATGAGGAAGCAAAAAAATAAGGGAGGGATGTTTATTAGACTGTCCATCGGACGGACCTGTCGATAAACAATACTCGCGACAATAAAATCACCCCAAAACACGATACTGCTCGAGGGTTTATAAGTTTCCATGTTTTTATTTTTTATTTGGCTACCGATAAAGTGAAATACGAAATCGAAAAATATTTATTTTGAAATATAGTCTTTATTATCCATCGGTGGACACGTAGATTTATAGCACGTGTATCAATAAATTCGTTGAAAAACGCAATATCGCACAAGATTTAATAAGTTTGCTCGTTTCATTTATTATTTTTTTGCTTCCTCATAGAGGAAGCTTTGTTTTCGTGAAAATTTTTTTTTTCGAGATTTTCATGTTAACATACTTAGAATCACCTAAAACGTCGAGAAAAGTGGTCTAGAAAATATGTCTGTATGTGTGTATGTGTGTGTGTGTGTGTGTGTGTGTGTGTGTGTGTGTGTGTGTGTGTGTGTGTATGTATGTATGGTCCAGGCACCGAACATTCAATTGTTCATAACTCAGGAATGGCATGGTGGATCGAGCTAAAAATTGGCACGGAAGTAGAGTATTAAATCCTCTGTAATTCACATCTTTTTAAAATTAAATATATCCATGTATACAAATTTTATCGAATTTTTAATTTTTCAAAAAAATGGCGTGATCGCTCTAACTTTCGTAAAAGTTCGACGACTCAGCTATATACTTCATCATAAATAAAGACACGTTCAATGTTGTTTGGTATTGAATTTCAGCGAAATCGGTAAAGCGGTTCCGGTTTTATAGAATTTTGAATTTTTCGAAAAAAATAAATTTTGCTCTATATCACGTCGAATCTCATCAACTGAACCAAAATATTTAACAGTCAAAAAATAACATACAGCGCTGCCACGTATAAAATTTGGTGACGATCGGTAAAGTCGTTCGGATTTTACGCTGTTATGAATTTTTGAAAAAATTGAGATTTTCGCTGTAACTTATAGAAAAGTTATTAAAGTAAGTCAAAACTTTGTATCTAATCAAAATTAGATGTAACGGTGTTTGTAACGGAGTTTTTTTTTGTTCAAATTTTAAAAAAGTGCAAAGATTTGTTCAAATTTAAAAAAAGTTGCAAAGTAGAACTTTGCACACTGCTTCCTCATTAATTCCCATTTTTCACAAAGCTTCCTCTATGAGGAAGCCAAAGTTAATAAATAAGCTTCTTCATAGAGGTGGCTTTGTGAAAAATGGGAATTAATGAGGAAGCAGTGTGCAAAGTTCTACTTTGCAACTTTTTTATTTACCTGAAATGAAATATAAATTCAAACGTTATTTACGATTTTTTTCATGGCGGTACTTCCAGGGCATCGAGGAAGGACTCACGCAAATGAGCAAGTGCAGCAGTGATATCAGACGTCTTGCTGTTTGGAACTTCCCGCTGGACGCCACATTCAGATCGACCAATCCACATGGCTGTAAGTCTGCGGTTGGTGGATTTTTTATTACGTGTTTTTTTTTCATTAATAGGACAAAATTTAACAAATTTTAATTTATTTGTTTCGCCATAAACATAAAAAAAAATCGCTAAATCAACCAATCCCCATGGCTGTAATCCTTCGACCAGTGAATTTTCTGAATTCAGTGCAAATTCACTCTTTTCAAGTGCAGAACATAAAATCAGCATTTTTCTAATTTATTTCTCTCGCCATAAATATTTTTAAAAAATCTCGTAATGTTTCCATTAAAAAAAGCAATTTCACTTCCACCTACCTTTTTACCACTTGATTTTTTCTTGTACGAGGTACGCGAAGCGCAACTCGGAATTTATTTTCATGTGCGTTGATTCGCCCGGCATACCTGTATCTTCAGTAAGGTAAATGTTCCATTCTCGAGCTCTATAAACTGGACCAGACAATTGTATGGCTTTTTGAGGTACGACGAAAATAAAATTGCTGATTATTTTCGCGCCACTGTAATTTTTTCAACACTTTATCCAAAAACCGTTTATTCAATCGATTCCTTCAATTATTTCGGCAGATAGAGAGTTATAAAGCCATGCATGTCAGTGTCCCCTCTACCGACAGCTGTGCCCAACTTTGACCATAAGGAGACCCTCATTTAATTTTTTTCCTCTATCTGTAAATTAAACCGTAATGTATCGTTTACAGTGAGAATTATTCGATTCATGCAGGTTCCGAACGAAATACTGACTATTTAAGCGGTCGACTTTACTTAACATCACTGTTAAGAATAAGCTCGGTTGGTGACAAGCGGTCGGAAATGCGAGAAAATATTACATTCAATTATTGCACTTTCTCTTCACATTGCAATCCTCGTATACAAACGGTCCTCGGAATATTTCGATAGTATAAATGACGTTTGTTATTGAAGTGATCGGTAGAGGAAACACGATTGCGAATGCGGGCATTTACCTTACATCTAGGTAAACCTGAAACGTCCCACGTACACTTAGGTAAACCTCTAAGGTACCACGGAATTGTTGCATAAAGCATCCACGGACAACAATAATTTTCAGCAACAATAAGCAACCTTGTTGATACCAGAACGAAGTTTTCATTGACAACTAGCATTGATTTGCATCACATAAATTACATTCCCCGGCGGTTCTACGTCGCGGTGTCCGGTTCGCGTATCGTCTGTAAGCATCTGGCAACGAGCAGGGTGATTGTTAATTAAACAGCGCGACGAGGCGTCCCAGCCGAGTCCACCTCCTTCCCTGTCATTGACGTCACTCGCAGTCCGAACGAATGACAGTAATCTCGTGCCACGATTTCAGGGCCTCAATTGGTGCTCTCGATATACGGATTGGATTTTTTCGGTCATGACGTCATCAGGGGCTACGGGGTTTGTCATTTGCCCCTAACCAGCGGGCGTCACGAGAAGAGGTGAATGAATGAAGAAACGAGGCTCCCTCCGCGCCCTTCGCACACCTCGCAAATCCCTTAATGCCTGCTTTGAATTTATCGCTCGGTCGATTAATTACACAAACAAAACCGACAACAGCGACGAAAAATGTTTCAGGGTCTCCGTGTACGCGTTGGAATCCTCGTCGCCGATGCAAAGGTTCGCCGCTTGGCTCACGGGCAGAAGACCGGAATTAATTGAGCCTTCCATCCTCGCCTCGGCAGCCGGCAGAGAATGTAATTCACGGAATATTGCGAAATGATCCTCTCGGCTCACCCTCAAAGTCTCGCGCTTTCCACCCCCCGTCTCTGTCTCGCTCAACTTCTGTATTTAATATTCCCTCGCCTCCTCGACTAATTTATATTCCAGCTGCGCGAGGACTCCCCACTTAGCGCATCATACATGTGTGACTGTAATTTATAACGATGCCGCTTTTCAGTGACGCGGATGAGGGTGCAGGGCACGGTCACGGTCACATTCAACGTCGTCCTTAAGGACTTCTTCAAGGCGGGATACGATAACGGCGAGAGGAGACCGAGATAAACAAAATTGTGCCAATATCGAGGCGGAGCCGCCAACTGTTAAAAAAAAAATTGAACGTTTTCAGGCGTAGACTGGCAAATCGAATTCGCCAGATTGTTTTTGCAGCTGAGTTGAAGTAAATTAGAAAGTCTAAAGTCCTTTCAGACTTTAGCGTTTTCAATTTGGTTTACCGGTTTATGTCTGAAAACTTGTATTACTTTTACAGTGCTGATTGACTGAAAATCAAACGCAACAAGTGAACGCAAATGTTTTATAATAAATTAATTTAAAAATAACACAATCACATTTGTAGTTTCATCGCCTTTAATTCGTCCACAAATATCATCGTTTCGTCGTGTATCGGTTATATTAGACAGTTAGGAGTCCCGAGTTATGGAAAAAGTCATACAAAATGTGTTACTGAAGTTGGCACTTTCAAAGCACGAAAAGTTGAGTCTACGATGTCTTGGCGATCGTTTTAATTGTGGCACAGGTCAAAATAGAAGTACAAATTATCTCCTTATTTATCGACGAACTTTGCTGTTTAGAGCTACGTGACTGACGGTAGAATACTGATATGCTTTACATTAAATAAAAGTTAATTACACATAAGCCGAAACCGTCATTAAAAAATATACTTCTCATCGTACAATATGTATTTTTTTTAAATATAAATTATAATATTCGCAATAATGGTTTCGATGCTTTACATAATCACAATGTCGAACGATTTCGCTTTCACCGTGGAAGCTCTCGCGCCCTTTAAGGGCTGCTTCGACTTTAAGACTTAAAGCTGCGTGGACGTGAGCTTTGGATTCCAAGGGATTTCGTCGTCCTCCCGTCGTCGTCGTCGCCTTCGCCCGCCTTCTTGGAAATTGTTCTATCCCTCCAAGGATTACACCAGTGATAAACGGAGCGTTCTTGTGCACGTTCCAACCGGCCGTGAGTCCCTGCGAACATACGAGCGAGATCCAATCAGACAATGTCGAAATTAGTATTGCCGAGCATTTCATGGGGTTTGATAGCCGCTCGAGTACACAAATACCTCGTTATCCGGAGGCTTCGGAGTAACCGGAGCATTGGGGTCCATACATTCATCTGTAATTGATTTTACGCTGAGACCCAGTGGCCGAGTTCTCGATATTAACTCAATATTGGAAATGCTGATCTTATACGGATACTCCCACCGTTGCGATTAATAATGAACGTCACGGCAGCGCTGACGGTGAATGGAATTCGTGAGTGAACCGTGAATTAAATTCCTCGTCTAACGCTAATAAGAAAAATCTCGCTCTTATTAAAAAGCGTTTTTCAAATATATTCGCTGTTCGTGTTTTTGCTTTCAGCTTTACGGAACAAAATAACCTTAATAGAAAACTCGGGGTCTCGGCCGCCGCGCCCGAGCATACAAACGAGTGGAATGTAGGTACTACCTCTTAATATTTTTTTTTTCGAGATATCGACTTTTGACCTACACCAACTCGAGTCGCATATTCTATCCCTGAAAACACTGGTTTCAACCGTTTTTAAAGTGATTTGAAAACAAATTTTTCTCTTTAGATTTTCAATCTTCAAAAAATAAATTTTATGAAAACAAAGTTCCACCCCTTGTAGAAAATCTGTAGCGTTGAAGGTGTCTTCTAGCGTGTATACCTATTTTTGAGGTGGTTTTTTGGGAATTAAATTTCGAAAAACGGTTAAACGTACAGTGTTAATAATTTACAGTTATATTAACACATGTTTGAAGCAACATCTTGCATTTTTTTCAAAGTATTTTGTTCCTAATGAGACAAGATATTTAATGTTGCGCTGGTCATGTTCTTTTTAGTCGGGCGTTGAGATTGTGGCCGTCCTGATCATCTGAAACAAACGTTTTTTTTTTTCAATTCTATTCTTTACGGCTATGGTTATCGTTCGACCCTCCATTTTTATTATCGCTTTATAATTACTATTTTTCCGGGCCACGAGAAGTGAAAATTTTACTGTGAAAATCAGAGTACTGTTTTTGAAACGCCGCGATTTTGTAAATTTTTCATATATTTTTTTATTAGAGGCAGGAACGATAACCATATTCATAAAGAATAGAATTTTAGAAAACGTTTGTTTCAGATGACCAGGAGTGCTACAATCTGCACGCCCGTCTACAAAGAATTTTTGCGACATGACCTGCGCAACATTGTATATCTTGGCTAATTTTCAATAAAATGCTTTGAAAAAATTCAAGATGTTGCATCAAACATGTATTAATATGACTGTAAATTATTGACACTGTACATTTAACCGTTTTTCAACATTGAATTCTGAAAAAACCACCTCGAAAATGGGTATACACACTAGAAGACCCCCTGAAATCCGGACCAAGTCAGGCCCGCCTCAGGCCGCAAGTCAGGTTCGGATTCGACGCCACAAATTTTCTCTACCAGGGACGAACAAGCAATTAACGAGAACAGATTTTTTTTTGTCATACAGCGGCAATATAATAAAATTATGAGGATATGATTATGAACGTTTGTTTAATGCCCCCGCGGTTAAGGCTCGTCGACCAGGAAACGAGCACTCGTTAAAGACGAATCGCCGGCGGTGGCTTTAATCGTCGCGCACGCTCGGTGAATCCGGGCACTGAGTGTCGGCCGGACGAGCGAGGAGCTCGTTGCAGCCGAGTGAGCACGCTCTTTAAAATTAGATTCTAATCACTCGAGAGTGCTGTCGTTTACGAGAAACTCTCGGCCGTCTATCGAGAGATATAGAACCGGCATCTCCCGCTCGCTGACTCATTCATCCCGCCCGGCCGTCCCGCTCCGGACCCGTCAGCCCTCCTGTCTCTCCCGCGGTCCTTGTAATTGGATCAACAAAAAGTTACGGGCGCTTAAAAAGTTTACGAGCCAAATGTCATACAATAGGCGCGACGGACTCGCTGTCCACTCGAATTTTTCGATATCTCCTCCTAACCCTTCGCCGATCTGACTCCGAAAGAGACAGATCGATTCCGCAACTATTTTTTTTTTCTTTCTACAGCACCAGTAAAAAATTGATGTTAATTAAAGATAACGATAATTATTGTATATATCTTTACTTTGGATATTGTAGTGAATTAAAATGCAAATAAACGTTAATTCAATTCTGCCCAAAAGTTACGAGAAAAATATAGAAAATTTAATTTTTTTTAATCGCGCGTTTATTTCACAAACAATCTGATTTTTACTCGGGTACTGTGCGAGCCACAGAGGATTTACAACTCTGAAGTTTATTTCAGAGTTGTAAATCCCTAATTTTTATAGAAACAAAATTGATGGTACCATTGGCTTTGTAATTATGTTTGTATAGTAATAACTCGTAATTATTATAATATGATATGTAAACTTTTAAATAGAAGCAAAAAATACTCATTTCCCATAAAACTTCATGATAATCTTCTTGAAAAAATGGAGAAATACTGTTAATGCATTACGAAAATAATGGAGCACTGTGCTTGTCCATTTTTCGCACAATTTCTCCCAAAATTTAATTAATAATTTAGTTTTTCTCACGGCTATTCAAAAGTTTACATATGATTTTATAATCGCTACAGGTCATGATTATAGAATAGTAACTGAAAAATAAACTGTGTAAAGTTTAATTCTTAAAATAATGGGGACTTACAATACTGGTTTATTTACATTACAGACTAAACGCATCGACGATAACTCGATAGAAAAAATCGTTTCACTCACCACAATTTAATCCCGCAGGGAATTCAAGCCGCCTAGTTGTTATTCATATGGACGTTATCGTCGGGGGTAGCATTGGGATAGCTGTTCAAAAATTCATAAACCACACCGTTGGTCCACCCGAAGCCCTCCTGCACTACATATTCACCGCCACCGCCGAATTTGCCAGGGTTTAGGGCGTCGTACTGAAACAAACAAAGCCGATTAGACCCAGCAACGCCAATTAAATTCACAAGCACAACTACACCGCAAATTCAGTTCGTAAATTATTAATTGACTAATCGACCGGAGCTTTTTGTATCTGTAAGTTTATAAATAACTGCTTGACAAAACTCCGATCAACTTCGGTGTAACCCAGGTTTCCCGTATCAATCACGATCATTGTCCCGCGCCGAGGCAAATTTACTCGCCACGGGGATCTAAAAGCCAAAGTGGGTCAAGACGAAACTCGATAAAGTCCACGACGTCGTCGAACCGTGAATATTAAATTAAAAAGTTTCGTCTCAATTCAGCCCGTCCCGTGTTATGCTATATCGCAGTACAATGATGACACACGGTGATCTAGCACCGGGGAGGCGGACGACTTCCCAATTTAATATTCACGCTCAATTTGCTCGGGTATCCGAAGTCGGGTTAAATCTCACATCCGCGCAACCGTCGCCGTTCCGCGCTGTCGATCCTCGGTGTATTATCTATATCTCGAGTTCATAAATCACCTTCGCGAAACAATCTCGATTGATCAGAGAGCGCGGAACTTGATGCGACGGCTGGCTTAATGCCAACTGGGAACCGGTGGTTGAATAACAGGAGCTGCGATATTTGCATTCGGAGACATGGACGGACATTTATTTTATTTGGAATTAATCAGTTTCTTCGCTTTCTCGGTAGAAAATCTTTACTGTGACACCCGATGCTGGTCGGGCACTGGTCAGGCTATGGTACGGCCAGAATAGCGCTGGACGGGCCCTGGTTAGGCCCTGAAAGGGCCAGTGTAGCACTGGTCGGGCCTTAGTCAGGCCCTGATAGAGTCATTGCAGCATTGGTCGAGCTCTACTCAGGCCAGAGTTGTAAATCCCAAATGATTATAGAAATAAATTGATGGTACGATTGGCTTTGTAATGATATTTTTATAATAATAACTCGAAATGATTGTAATATTGTTTGTAAACTTTTAAATGCAGACAAGAAATATTAATTTCCTGTAAAACTTGATGGTTATTGAAAAAATGGAGTGATTCAGTTAATGCATTGTGAAAATAATGAAGGACTGTGTTTGTCCATTTTTTTCACTATTTCTCCGAAAATACAAATTCGGTTTTTCTTTTTCTTACGGCTACTCAAAAGTTCACATATCATTTTGTAATCTCTATAGGTCATCGTTTTGAAGTTCGAACTAGAAAATAAACTGTTGTGTAAACTTTTATTTTTAAAGTAACGGAGACTTACAACACTGAGTCAGGTTCTGGCAGGGCCTCCGAGGCGCTGGTCGGGCCCTGGTCAGGCCGTGGCAGGGCCAGTGCGGCGCTATATAGTAAGGCCGTGGTCTGGCCCTGGTAGGGATAGTCCCTGATAACATCGGATGGACGTCAAAGTGTAGGTCTCATGTAGGAATAAAAAACTATGCTTTTGCATGGGCGGTCTAACTTGTGCAGACGCAATACTAAAATCAGAACCCATACTGAGAAAAATATTTGGTAAGACCAACCGAATGTTCGATTGCGGGCAGCGAAATAAATATTTCGTTCAGTGAACGAAATAATAGTTATTGTGAATTAAAAAAAATGGATTCAACTAAGCATTGGTTCGTTCAACCAAATATAATGTCCAATGAACCAAAATAGTTATTTCGCTGCCCGCAAACGCACATTCGGTTGGTCTTACCAATTATTTTTCTCAGTGGCAATAACGAATGCTTTTTTGGACATCATAAGCCTAAAAATGGAAACCCAGTTAGTGGACTTTAGTGTACTAAATGCTTACAAATGGACCCTATGGTGTTATCAGGGAGTCCTGGACAGTGCTTGACTAGCGCCGGGTGTAACTCTATAGATTTCGAGGGCAATATCTCAATACGGGGAGGACCTCACAATGTAATATTCACGTTCAATCTGACCGGGTATCCGAAGATGGGTCAGGTCCCACATCCGCGCAAACGTCGCTCTTCGGCGCTGTCTATCCCCGTTTGTGTGTGTATATCTCGAGTTCATAAATCCCCTTCGCGAAACAATCTCGATTGATCAGAGAGCGCGCGCTAAACTTGACGCGGCGCGGCTCGATGCCAACTTGGGAACCGGTGGTTGAACAGCGGGAGTCGTGAAATGGAAGGAACACGAGATCGAAGCCGAACGCACTGATCCCGCTGTCTGCTGAACTTTTGCCAGCTCTGAACTTTCCACTCTCCCGCTAACCTGTATATATATATATTCCATACATTCTTCTCCATTTTCGTGCAATCACGTCGTTCGGGCCGTCCGTCTCCTATCGCTTGTTCGCAAGTTCCGTCGATTCCTGGGGAAAACATCTCACGCCCCGGGCTATGCAAAATTCAAGGAACGATCGTGCCTACAACGGGGGTGGCTCGTGAACATATCACCGCGACAGGGACGAGGGACGATTGGGCTTTTGTGACAGAGCAAGAAGGACCTGTTACCATTAAGGATTCTATTTTATTCGATCACGATGATACTTCCGGGGAGATGATTATATATTTTTTCTCGGAAGGTGGAGGTATTGGAGATACAAAAAGAAACTTCAGTTTCCTTGTCACACGGGGGAAAAATAAGTGCCTGTCATGACCACGATTTTTTGGAGGAACCAAAATCCTCCAAAATCGGGTGCCACAGCCAATCAATTCGATGTCACAAGCAATCGGGCTGGAGTATTAGACGTCGTCCAAATAGTCGGCCGCTATGCAGCCGCTGAATTTGCCGGCTCACCGAATAATAATTTGTTCGCAGAACCAATTTCATTGCCTGCTGTCTATTTCGCCATGCAAATTGGCTGCGGTAACAACCTTGTTTTGTTCCCCCTGACAGATATTACATCGTAAGTTCCAGATCATCAACAACATAGTTCGCGACGAAGGCTTCGGTTTCACCGCAAATTCCAAGGAAATTGCACCGAATTTCCCTCGATTTTTAGCAATCCACGCGCTAACTACTTCGCCGAATTTCGTCTCGCGGCTAAAATCATTAGACACTCCGTGTCAATGCGATGTAATGAAATCAAACTTCGAGATTGCACCCGAGACTTTCATTGCGGCTGCATCAGACGCGTCGAAGTTTCCCCATCGGGCCGAAGTTATACCCATACTGGTTGTTTGCACTCCAGTCTGGAAAACGTGTTTGCCGAGGTTCGCAAAAAGCTCCGTCGTCGGGACGACGAAACGCGATGACGTCCCGCACGTGTCGCGGCGGTCCGTGGGTGTCGCGTGCGGTGCGCTCGACAAGCATCGCAGACGAGTGAGCGTTGAGCAAAGAGAGGAAACACGACGAGGATCCCCAAACATCTTTGTGACCCCCCCGCGAAGTGGCGGCAAGCCGCATCCAACTGAACTCGACAAACCCAAAAACAGATTAACTCGGGAAATGTGCGAGAACTCGGCGCAGCGGCTGCGCGGGGTTGATGGTTTTCTCACGAGCTCCGGAGCTCCCTCGACGCGAGTCGCGACGACCCGATCTCCGTACCCGCGTAACTTCTGCGACGCCGCCTCGTTGATTGAACGTGAATGCATGAAGTTTGCGTTATATCCACGTGTACAGCGCGGCGCACGCGAGACGACGTCGCGTTTGGCACGTACGCGAAAAGTTACACGTGCACTCGGAAACACTCGGTTCCCGCGAGCTTTGAGGCACCAAGACGCTAATGAGATGCGAGATTTCGCGTGTGGAATCCGCACTCGGAATTCACGTCGGATCTTTCTCTCGACATCTGCATATATTGCGCGACATTTGCATTCGGGGAGGAACTGGAATTTGTTTACTTTGCGGTTATCCAGTTTCTGGGCTGTATTTGTGCATGGGGGAAAAAAAGTAGTTGGTGAAACCAATAAATGGGTTCCTGCAACCACTCGAAGGAGTTGATGTAGCGTTAACTACAACAGTGCTTTATAACAACTATTCGTTGGTTATGGGAACTACTTGTTGGTTATACGTACCGCTAATTGGTTATACGCACTGACTGCTTGGTCGCGCCACCTACGGCTGTTGGTTTAAATCGTAGAGCGATTTTATTAAACAGCTCTGCGATTAGTTACAGGTTATACAGAAACCAACTCGTTGGTCTTACCTACACCCATCAGAGAAATTGTTCTGATGGGATCTATTCGAAACAAATAAAATTGATTTGAACGAAATAAAAATTTATTTGAATGAAATAAATTTTATTTGATCCAAATAAATCCTATTATACCAGCCATCGAATAAATTAATCTATTTAAATAAATAAATAAAATATGTATATAAATTAAATAAATTAATCTATTTAATGGCCGGCCCAGTTGGATTTATTTGAATCAAATAAAATTGATATCATTGAAATACATTTTTATTTCATTCAATTAGATCCCATCAGTACGATTTCTCTGGGTGTACTACTTTATCATAATCAATCGCGATTTAGTTGCTGCAACTAATTCGCGGTACAGCATATGTTGGAGATGGTTCTCCCAACTACTTTTTTTCTCCCTGTGGGAAATCTGTAGCGTTACACCCGGCGCTGGTCGGGCCCTGGTCAGGTCCTGGCAGGGCCAGTGTGATCTTGGTCGGGGCCTGGCCAGTTCCTGACTACCGCCGGATGTAACGCTGCAGATTTCATTCAAATTTCACATGTTTCAAGGGGAAATATCAAAAGACGATATAAACCTGCGACCTTGAAATTTGCTTCGCCGTGAATTTAATACTTTTTCTGTATTTTACGATATTTTCGCGAGATGAGAGATTGTTCATTGCGTATCGATTGACTCTGTCGAGAATTCTGGACCCTATGGGTTGTTTCCGACCCTCGGGTGAGTTTGAGTTCTCGGAAATCATTGCATTTCGCTCTGTGCGGGGCCAAAGGAATATCAATGTTTTTCGCGGGAGGTAAGTACTCTCTCTATATGTATGGAGCGAACGACGCCCCCGGCCATGTATTTCTCGCAAAGTCAACCCCGCGGCTCTGTTTGCAGCAAACCTTCTTCGATTTGCCCTTTGCTGTAACGACGATCTTCATTCCTCTCGTCGCTGTAACAACCTCCTACGTTTCTGTCGCTGCCGTCATTCACAACGCGTCGCGGCTGCTCAATTCGTTACACTGGAAAAGTCGAGCGCCAACCTCACCCTCAGGTACGACATACCGATTGAATTTTGCCACAGTATCTTGTTTGATATCCAATTTGAGACACGCAAACATGGCAAAATCCAATGTACATTTTGTTTCCAAATTTCATCACATTTTTTTTCGTATTCCACAAAGTTTGCTCAACGAATAAATAAACAGAGACTTTGTGCTTTGATCAAGTATGTTTTTTTTATAAATTATATATGAACGAGAAATGCTAACACCCGAAACATTGTTTTTCACCATCAAAAAAATATTAAGTTAATTTAAAAAACTAACAGTTTCATATTGTTGTATAAAAAACATAAAACTACAGCTGACAAAGGTATCGAAATTCGTTAAACGATTATTCGCCAAAAACTACTTAAAATGAAATTTCGTCATTTTACCCTAAAAAAAAACAAGCTTGATGCATCCGCAATCATTTTCGTGTCTATTTCGTTTTGATCTATTTTCGTGTATTTAGTTCTAATACTGCCTGAAACGTTCGAACCGATCGTGCTAACAGGTCGAACTGAAGCAAATTAAAACATTCGACTTTGATCTCTCGCGCTCAATATGTAATTTAAAAACTAAAAGTTTCGTGTTGTCACATAAAAGCAGAAAAAAAACTATCTAAATCAGTTTATACAAATTCGTTAAGAGATTATGCACCAAAAACTACCCTGTAAAAAATTCGACTTCGTCCTTACTATCCCAGAAAATCGAGTCTACAATATGATCATCATCGTATTTCCGTGTATTTTGCGCTAATGGTGCCCGAAACGTTCGGTCTAGTTGAGCTAACAGGTGGAATTGAAGCTATGTCAAAATGTTCGACTTTGATCTCTCGCGCTCAATGTGGCGCATATGTGTTCTTCATACACACCGACGTCGCTGTGATCCGGTATTTGACGTGGGCGATGCATGGGACGGGTGTTGTGTGAGCGGTACGTAGGAGTGCAGCTCGCCCACCGGCCTCAGAGAGCAGGAAGGGATCATGGACAGGCAGCAGCAGCAGCAGCAGCAGCAGCAGCAGCAGCAGAAACGGCGGCACAGCCGAAGTGGATAGTAGAACGCAGCGGAGCAAGTCAGATCGCGGTCAAACCCAGCTGTATCAATTACCGCAGCGAGTCGAGGGGGCGCGCATTGCGTGTGCGGTTTTGGGGGTTGAATGGCGCGGCCGCGCGGTGCACGCGAGGCCTTCGCCTATTGGATTTACCAGAGAGCACAGTCGGCTCGCGCGATGCCAGAATCGCGCCGGGTAATTATTACGCGTGTGAACGTTGACACCGTTCGGCCCGGTCTCTAATCCCTCTCTGAGCAGCCTTAGGCAGCGCGGATTCCGTGTGCCACGGGCGCACAGAGCTTTTGCGCCACGCGGGATTTTCGGTGTGTGCCGGATCTCTCGATCCGTGATCCATTCAAGGGGGCGCGGAGGGGTGGGCGTCGAAAGCGCTGTGCTCTATAATGAGGATACCGGATAAGCCGATTGCCGGTGAGAGTACGCGGGGCCGCCAATGGATGAGGCAATGAAGCCGAATGGTCCGGACACGGGGATTCCACCCCGGCGCCGAAAATGCTCCGGGATTCGCGACAATAAATCGCGGGCGATAATTGACGCGGCGACTGCGGCCACAAAAGCCGCGCGATCGCGGTATATAGATGAGAGTGTCGATGTGCGAGGCTTACCGTTTAGGCGCTTCGCAACGAAAATATGGCAACTCTTTTTTTTCGCGTTGGAGGGATTTGGAGGTTTTTTCTCTGGGGGGATTACATATTTTTAGGTTTTGTCGGTTATTTATTTAAGGTTGAAAACGGTTGTTTTTGGGGTAGAATGTGCGATCTGAGAACGAGAATATGGATTCTCTGGAAAAATATTTCTTTTCTTTACTTTACTTTGCTTCACTGTACTTTTTTCAAACATTAATCTAAGTCTAATATTAGTCTAGCTTGTCCGTTCAAGTGAATAAAAAATATATGTCGAACCAAATGTCAATCAACTGTCAGTCTCGTCTTCAATTAAATCTGTTCCAACATATGAAATTCTGAATTTCCTTTTCACCGAACAAAAACGGACCAATTTTTCAACAGCCACTTGTCTCAACGCGGTCCGAAAAATCAGCTGCACCGAGTGCAGATCAATCTGCAGTAAAACGATAATAACTACGTTGATATTCTTCCCGCGAATCGCCTGAACACAAAACCGCAAACCTTCGATCAACCCTCGATCCCCTTGACTTTTTTTTACGCCTTATCACGTGCTTCGAGTTCGGCCGTATATTCGTGAATATAAATATATTTTCACGGTTCCTCGCCAAGGAAGCCGCTCGCTCTTCTCTATGCATGCTCGCGTCCCTCTCCTCGTATTCCTAGGCTGTATCGTCGCGGCTACATAAAAAATGCCCTCGCGGCAGGAGACGAGAGAAAATGAGCTGTAAACTGCGCGAGCGTGAATGAAGGATAGGAGGAAAGTAAATGAGCTCCGTAAAGATGAGGGCAGAACGTTACAGGGGGGGGGGAGGGAAGGCGTCTACCTTTCTACCTCGTCTACCTTTTTCCGGGGAAATGGCAAATCCCTTTGCGAATACAGGACGCGGCGTTGCGTTCTGGAGCGGAATTTATTTTTTCACGAGACACAGCAGATTGACTCTCGTGAAAAATAACGAACGAGAAATTCCGTCCTCGGGTATCTTTCACCCTCCTTCATTGACTCCCTCGGCTTTTTTTTTCCTCCCCCCGAATCGAAGAAAATTTATTTATGTCGTCATCCGCGCCAAAAGCAGCGCCACTTCAGCGCCGAGCGGCAGACGACCCTCTGAATTTTCAAAAGTTTCGCTTCCGCCTGTGCGGCGCGCTCCGGCTCGCCCGGTAAAATATGCCGGCTGTCTCGCGGGGTCCTCATTGAGGACGCATATAGCGATTACTTTAGGCCTGTGACTGAAGCGCGCAGAACGACCGACAGAAACGGAGAGTAAAAAAGAGAGAACAATGCAGAGAGGGAGAGAAAAAAGGAAAAACATTAGAGGAAGAAAGACAGAGAAAGAGACGAATGAAAAGGCGCATATTTATCACTTCCTCCCCCTGATCGAAAACCTGGCGCCAAAGTGGCGCTCGACTGTATAGCGAGGATTCAGCTTTAGATTTTGCTGTACTCGTCGGACTCGTTTCTTCTCTCCTTCGTCTGTTTTTCCTTCGACTGTCTCCCTCTCGCTGAGACACACGACGCGGGTCTCCCCCCCCCCCCCCGCCCCCTCGGCCCCCCTGTGTTTTTATTTTCCCATCAGCACCACCACCCTCAGCGTTCTATTTATTCGTCGGTGTATATAAGATATATATGTAACGTATATACATGTTTTTCCATGAAGGCGACGTCTAACGTCGATGCCCATGGGGTCCACGACGAAAATAGAAGGAAATGGGTCGGCGTTGTGCGGGACGTTACTTTCCGATCACCTGGCACCGAGAGACCCGACGAACCGAGCTAACCCGGCGCACTGCGGAGCGAACCCGAGTCCCACTCGTGTTACGCGGAAGAGGATAACCGATACGACGTATGAAATCGAGTCCCATCGCAGGACGGCTCGTTCGAAAGGGAATGACGACGCGAAAATGATATTTTTTTGCAACACGTGGGCGGGGAAAGGTGTGATTTTTTGCGGCCTGCACGAGTTCACAAAATGTTGTTTGCGGAATGCAAATTCCTAACACTTGAATTTGACTGATCTGAAAAATTAACCTCGCGTTTCAATGAGATCAACTTTCGTTTCAGGTGTTCGTTCGGTCCCCAAAAAAATCACCACATATAAATTTTCACGTATATATTAACGACGCGAAAATGATATTTTTTTGCAACACGTGTGCAGGAAACGTTATTTTTCGCGGCCTATACGAGTTCACAGAATTTTGTTTGCGGTATACAAATACCCAACACGTGAATTCGACTGAACTGAAAAATTGATCTTGCGTCCTAATGAGGTTAATTTTCGTTTCAGAGATTCGTTCGCTCCCACCAAAAAAAAAAAACAATCACATATCAATTTTCTCGTATATATTCACGATGCGAAAATAATATTTTTGCAACACGTGAGCAGGAAACGTGAGTTTTTGCAGACTATACGAGTTCACAGAATTTTGTTTGCGGAATACAAATACCCAACACGTGAATTTTATTGAATAATTGACCTCGCATCCGAATAAGGTTAATTTTTATTTCAGGTGTTCGTTTGCTCCCAAAAAAAAAACCACCGCATACATATGTTCACGTATACATTAATGACATGAAATAGTACATTACGTTACAAGGGAGGAAAGTACAACTTTTCACCGAGTGTGAAGTTTGATGCCTGAGCGAAGCGAGGGCAGAAATTCACACGAGGTGAAAAGTTGCAGTCCTCCCATGTAACGTACTATAATTTTCTCCCGATTTCGCTAAAAAATAACCACATTTCATGTGTGCAACGCGGATGGAAAATAACCTCATTTTTGACAAGTGACGACACGCATGCGTAGTACGGTTCCCATTACTCCCGCGCGGGCAGGAATGAGCTGATTACCTCCCTAGGGAGCTAATGAAAGCGGACTGCGCATGCGTAAGTCACGCGTCAAAAATGAGGGATTTTCCGCCCGCGTTGCGGACACGAAATGGGGTTATTTTAGCGGAGTCGGGAGAAAATGATATTTTTTTGCAACACGTGTGCAGGAACCGTAGTGATTTTTACGAGTTCACAGAATTTTGTTTGCGGAATACAAATACCGAACACGTGAATTCGACTGACCTAAAAAATTGACCTCGCGTCCCAATGAGGTCAACTTTTATTTCAGGTGCTCGTTCGCTCCCCAAAAAAAGCACTACATATATATTTTCGAGACTGACCACTCAGGAGGGGTCGAGCCCCGCGTCGGTGTCCTCGAACTGTCACCCCTCACCTATTTTCTTATGATTATCTATATGATTAATCCACCCCGCCTCAATGCTCGGCTCCCGTCTTCTTTTTTTCCTAACCTCAGCCCACCCACTTTTGGCTCCACTCTCCACTATGTCAGATCGAAATGGATCGATTGGTTGCGGCGACTATTGCGCTCGGAAAAAAAAATAAACACGTTGCTGTTATCCTTATGGGGGTCGAAAGTCATACATAAAAAGGTGGGAGCGTCGTAATGGGGAAAAATAGTATTCGACGCTGCTTTCCACGTCGTATGGAAAATACGATGTCGTCCCCTACGTGTGTCATCCCCTATGTACGTAAATTATATTCTTACGCCGAAAAAAATGGTAATAAGCTTTCGTGAAATAAATGCCCGGGCGTTACGGTCGCAGCCTCTCGGCCTCCCCCGCCGAAATGTTATCCGCAACGTTAGTCGATAATTTTCCGAGCCGGTGCCGCGCGACGCCCGCGCGGCCGTGTGTATGTTTTTATTATGCGTTATTGTGAGCGACTTGACACACTCCAAGATAACTCGCGACTCCCCGGGCCGTTTCTATGCAAACGAGGTCGCCTTTTTTCATGCCGTTTTTCGTGACGTCGCCGCCGTCGCGGGTTTTCCTATTGCCAGCTGACTTTCCATTTCCTCTTTTGACTGGTATTGCTATATTCTCAATCTCCGCCCGCGGAAACACCATTCGCTCACTCACTCACGTGGCGCCGTCGACAAACAAATAAATAGGGTGAAAATTACTCTATTTGAGAACCGAAAAAATGACTCGCGAGACGCTTGAAGAGAGTCGCGAAAATTTTCCGAAAGGGGCGAATTTTTTTTTTTGCTAACGCGTCGAAGAGTTTTTTCCTCCCTCGCGGGCAAAACTGGCGACGCTGTCTTTGGTTACGTTGGAACAGCGAAGATTCAGTGGCAGAGTTGTTTTCGTTAATCCTCAGTAGTTCAAGAAATATGTTTTACATTGCGGTTCGTTTTGTAGGTGTTATTTAATAATAATAATAATAAACTGCGACGAATATAAGATGATGTGTAAACTAAAAAATTTAAACGTTAAATAAATTATTTGAATTAAAAAATTCAAACGTTAAATAAATTATTTAAATTAAAAAATTTAAACGTTAAATAGACTATTTAAACTTAGAAATTTAAACGTTTAAAATATAAACTTTAAATAAACTATTTAAACTTCAAACTTTAAACTTGTAACTTTTAACTGTAAACTATTGAAACTTTAAACAGCTGAGTAAATTCCTCATTTTCAATAAACAATTGTGAGCAATGGCGAAAAAAATGGTAGAGCGCCGCGTTCCTCCATTACTTTCGTAATGCATTAAACGCATTTCCCCATTTTTCCATGAAAATTATCGTGGAGTTTTATTGAGAATAAATATTCTCAGCATCTACTAAAAAATGTACAAGTTTTATTATAATTACTCCACATTATTATTATCAATCAATAATTACAAAACCAATTGTACCATGTCTTTATTTCTAAAAGATGTTCAGATCTACAGTAGCGATGGAAGATGTCGAATTTCTGTGTTAATTTGTATTATTTTCCAGTTCGGTTGCCATCAATTCGTTGTTATTGCGTTTCTCCGCCGAGTCTCGTGCGCTCGCGACTTTAACGAGGAAAATATTTACGCGGAAAAGTCTTTGCTCCTCGGTGGCTCCCCGAGGCACGCGGCTCGCTTTGATCGCGATATATTAATAATCGAGGGGTCGTGAGATTTTCCACCGTGTCGTAAAAATTTTATTGCGCCATTCAGCATTACAATGGCCGGCCATTCGGGATATCATTTTTGCTCCGATCGTGTCTGAGTGCTCGCCGCGACGTTTTGGGATCATTGCCAGGGGATCCTGGAAATTTCGTCCGAAAGCCCCGGCGACAAAGTGCGTGGCGAACCGCGGGGCCCGTTACGCGGTTTTTCCTCGATGATTTACGTCAACCGCAGTAGCCGACAATTTTCGCAAAGTTTTCCCATTTTCGTGGGCCGCGAGAGCGCGACGAAATCTTGCACACGACGAGCCTGGCGTATAATATGGCGCATCGCGAGCTTCCAATCCCGATAATTGATAACACGCGACACACCGAACGATTCCACTCTGCCTCTGCTCTCGATGTGTCCCCCCTCGACCGGCTATCATCGGGTTCCCAGCACTCCGGGGTAGCGAGTGGGGGGCAATTTTTCATTCTCCCCGACTCGTCGCCCTTGGGAAGTTCCGAGAGCAAATGGCTAAAAATCGAGAAAATCACCCGGCGAAATTGTCGTTTTACGGTCCTTGCCGTGCGCGAAAAATCCTCGGGGTGAATTTCCGGCTGGGAAAAAGGCGCGCGCTACGCGACCGAGATCGCGGAGATATTCGACCGAAATAGAGTGATTCGCTCTTAGGAAGCGGGAGGGAGAATCTTTTGAAGTCACGAGGAGAATCGCGCTGGGGGGGTTCGACAGCTTTTCATTTTCAGTAGATTTTTTTTTTTTTTTTTTTTTTTCGTCGGCGACTGTAGGGTCGACGCTTTGATGTCGCGTCCGGCGACGCGGAAAACGTCAGTGAAGGATTCCCGGTAGCGAGCACCGCGTTTCGATCCCGCGGGACGATCGAAACGTCGGAAAATGCACCGAAACCCAGCAGGGCAGTAGCTAACGGAAGCTTTGGCGTTTTTTTTCCCTTCGTCGAACTGTCAATCACGGATTTTTTTTTTCGTTTGAATAGAGAGCTCGGAAAATCGCCTGGGAATTTTGTGGACCTCGTACCCCTCGCTGGGCCAGAAGTATTCCCGAAGTGTCTGCAGGACGGTCGACGAGAAAAATCGCGGAAAAAGAAGCTCAAGTCAGTCGCTTATTCGACTGACTCGAGCTCGCGGAAGGATGAGCCGCCAGGATTTATTATCCTTCGACGGGGCATCCTGTCGGGTGAAAACACCTGAGGGGAGAGTAAAAAATGTGGTCCCGTCGAGATTTACGGCCGCTCCCGAAAATTCCGCGTGCCGTGGTCTCCATTTTTTTACTACGGCTCTCTCGAACTTTTTGAGGATTTCCTTGCGATTTTCGTGTTGCACGACGTCAACACGATAAAACAAATTTTTATCGATTTATTTGATCATGTATCACAATATTACGATAAAACAATTTTTTATTAATTTGTTTTATCATGTATCACAATATTATGTTAAAACAATTTTTTATTGATTTGTTTTTTATCATGTATCACAATATTTCGATAAAACAACTTTTTATTGATTTGTTTTATCATTTATCACAATATCACGATAAAGCAAATTTTTCTTGATTTGTATTTTTATGTATCACAATATCACGATAAAACAAATTTTCTTGATTTGTTTTATCACACTGTTAAAAATGTGGTGTTAAAAACTACACCTACACGGTGTCTATACAGGTCCACACCAATCAACGGTGATAACGAGCGGTGTTAAAGGAGTGTGAAATACCGACTTTGCACCTCAAAAGTTCGGAACTGCCGTTTTTCGCGAATTATGAACGGATCGAAGCGAAAATTGAAGTACAGACGCCAGTAATGTGAATCTCTTTAATGAATTGGTAGAATTTTTATTTTCGTAAAAAAAAAAAATAATTAATGATCAATTACCCATAGAGGAAATCTGTAATGAAAAATTCGATTTTTTTTCAATTTCTCGATGAAAACTTAGAAAAGCGAGTAATTCATTCACGAGATAATAAAAAATCTCACAAGAAACGTGCATTCATGCCTTTAAAGCGAATAGTGTTACAATGTTTCGTCGGTAACACAGGAATAAATTTAACGAAACGGCTGGTGTTAATTATACACCGTAAAAAGTGTTACTATTAACACTGTAATAAGTAACACTAGGAAAAAGTCCACACCAGCAGCGTTTGACACCGTACATTTTTAACAGTGCATGTATCACAATATCGCAATAAAACGAATTTTCCTTCACTTGTTTTATTATGTTACAATATCACAATAGAATACAACAAATTTGTTTCATGTAATTTTGTAATTATTTTACTGGACAGAACTAATGCCAGGTCACCACATCGACAAACCGGATTGTTGCAGCGATTAATTTACACTCAACTGATAAATAATTAGTCTCTCGACCCATTAGCCCCGCGCCCCACAACTTCAGACTAAAACAAAGTATCATAGAAACTTGTCTCGCCTCGCGCGACGAAGCCGCGAAAAAGTTGAAGATGAGGGAGGAGGCGAAGCCAATTTTTGCGCCAAAAGTGGGAGAGGTTCTTTCCTGCCTGACATCCGGCTGAGCGCAGATTTATATCTATCCCCTGTCGACGCGCACATCGTACGACCCGATCGAGCTTCAACCGGGTCGTACGATGTTGCACACGTGATCGAGTGAAAAAGAGGCGAGGGACACCTTTATAAACCCTGGCGGAATATCCGTGGCGTCACGTTCGACGCTAGTCAGGCACTGATCGGGCCCTGGCCAGGACCACGTCAGCCCAGCCCGGTTCTGGGTAGGCCCGACTTGGACCGAACGTAACGCTACAGAATTTTCATCGGGGTACACGCGCACCTTTAACTCTCAAACAAACGACGACATCGCTCGCTTCACCCTCCACACGTTTTATCCCAAAGATTTTTACCCAAGACGAATGGCACCCGGGTCGACAGGAATTTCGCTTTGAATTTAGTGCTCGGCTCTTGGCAGGCTTTTTCCACGCTTCAGCGAAACGTGGGCCCACGACCGAGCTGGCACGCGCTTCACCCCGGTTACCGTTCACGTGAAACCCGCCGCGACGTGGATACTAATAAGTCCGCAATACGACGGATTGCCGGGGAATTTATTGAAACCCCTGAGAATCCTGTAAGCTCTTATTTGACTCTCGGATTATTCGAGCCCCCAAAGAAATGTATTATTATTATTATTATTTCCGGGTTGCGACAGTGAATTTTCGACTCCCTGGGAGAATCTCAACCTCTTATTTCGATTCGTCTTTTTGCCTTTAGGAGCAACGCAAAATACAAAGAGTGACCAATTCGTCACAGCCGAGTGTTTCTCATCAGTATTGTAAATCCCTAAATCTTTTAGAAATAAAGTTGACGGTGCAATTGGTTTTGTAATTATTAATTAATAACAGTAAAATAGAGTAATTATTGTATAATGTGTACATTTTTTAATGGCTGCAAAGAATACTTATTATCAATAAAATTTCATAGTAATTTTTCTGAAAAAATGGAGAAATACGGTTAACACTTTACGAAAGTAATGGAGGAATCCATGCACTTTCATTTTTTTTACAATTACTCACATGTTTTTTTGTTGTTGTAAATAACAATGAGGTATCTATGCAGCTATTCAAAAGTTCACACATCATTTTATAATTGCCGCAGATTACTAATCTTGAATCACACCTAGAAATCAAACCGTACTATACCGTTTATGTCTCAAACGAATGAGGATCTACAACTCTGTTTCCCATAGTGATAGATGAAAAGTAATGTTGCTCCGGGTTTTCCTCCTGCATCTCCTTCCGAAGAATCACGAGAGACTCTGTCGACCGTTCGCGCGAATGATACATTTCACTTACCTTCTCGAACATTTGCCCAGACTGACTGTAACCCTTGTGATTCGCCCTGAGCCACCGGATCGCGAGCTCCTTGGCCAGTTTCTCGGCGGACTCCTCGTTCGAATTTCTGAGGGCCTGAACGATGATCGATTGCAGAGGTGGCCACGCGTTCGGCAGATCCCATTGCTCACCGGTGGGGAATAGCGAGGCTGGTGTGCCGCCTGCATCGATCAAATCGGCCACAAACAAATGGAAAGTCGTTCAGCGGGTGTGTCGAGTGGATTCGATAACAATGATATTTATTATCACAGGCACTGAACGATTCATGGCCCGGAGAAAAAAAAAAATCAATCAACGACTTCGACACGTACCCATATAGTCCAGGATTCCGTTCCTCGTCAGATAAGCAGCTGCCCTCTGTCCGTAGATCTGCGACTTGCTGGAGTCGAAACTCTGCGTGTAGAGCGGAGCCACGTTGGTGGGGAAGAAGTAGTTTCGATGCTGGGAATTCCGCAGGTCGAAGTCGAGCCAGACGCCCTCCGACTCGCTCCACAAGACGTCGTCTATCGCCTGCTGATAGGAAGTCGCTATGTCCTTGTAGTACTTTGCTTTCTGCGGGGCGAACAAAACGACAAAAATGACGAAAGTTATTGGAAATCGGGTAAAATTGTTCGAGACCGAGGGAGTTTCGATGTCGAAACTTCCTCGTCGTGACCTTCTGGTATTTTGCTTTCATTCCCGGGGACGAAACCGAAAAACAGAATCGTGATAAAAAGTTCTGAAACGTTGTCTTGTTTATCTCCGTGATTGAGGAACTGACGGGGAGGAGAGAGAGAGAGAAAGAGGAATTGAATGATGCAGGTTTGATGAATTCTACGTACTAAAGTAATTGCGAAGCTTTCAACGGTTTTATTAACTATGGATGTTATGTCGCCAAGGGGCTGCCCCGAGGGGTTTGCAAAGTTTTCACGATATGACTTCCATATCGTCGATGAAATTCTGGGAAACGCTGTTTCATTGGAGAGTTTGAGGAAGACTTATGGCAACGTTTAATATGGTTTGCTATGGCACGGCGGGACTAAAATGTTTGCTCTTCTATAAAATCAACTGTTGATATGCACTGATGTTTTATCGAAAGTCAAGTCTGAACGTTTAAACGACCGTAGAGGAAATTACCTTTTCAATAAGCTTCCCAAACAAATGAAGAACGCGACAAATATCACAAAATACTAGTCAATTTAATTTCTTACCTGATTCAATATAACAAAACTTGATCTGAAGGTTTAATTTTCTTCAGTTTCTTTACGTTCAACATTCTTTCCCATTGTAGTGTAACGTTTGTAATTCTTTTTTTTTTTGTGACCTACATCTACATACATGTTCTCAGTTTTATCAACTCGTGGGTAACAAGCTTTTGATAAAGTGGAATGAGGAACGTGGGGCAAGACGAGGAAAAAGAAGAAAACCGTAACGACATGCGTTGTAAAACGGGGGTGATCTATCATTATTTCGTTGCGATCCACTTATTCTTTCGCGTGCATACGTCAATTAAATCCTCCCCTGATTCAATATAACAAAACTTGAGTTGAAGGTTCAATTTTCTTCAGTTTCTTTACGTTGAACTTTCTTTTCCAATCTAGTGTAACGTTTGTAATTCTTTTTTTTTCTGGTGTGACCTACACCTTCTCAGCATACATATTCTCAGTTTTATCAACTCGTGGGTAACAAGCTTTTGATAAAGTGGAATGAGGAACGTGGGGCAACACGAGAAAAAAGGAGAAAACCGTAAGGACATGCGTATCAAAACGGGGAAGATTTATCGTTATTTCGTCGTCATCCATTCATTCTTTCCCGTGCGTACGTCAATTTAATTCATTCCCTTATTCAATATAACAAAACTTGATTTGAAGGTTTAATTTTCTTCAGTTTCTTTACGTTCAACTTTCTTTCCTATTCCAGTGTAACGTTTGTAATGCTTTTTTTTGTGTGACCTATATCTGCATACATGTTCTCAGTTTTATCAACTCGTGGGTAACAAGCTTTTGATAAAGTGGAATGAGGAACGTGGGACAAGACGAGGAAAAAGAAGAAAACCGTAAGGACATGCGTTGTAAAACGGGGATGATTTATCGTTATTTCGTTGTCATCCATTCATTCTTTCCCGTGCGTACGTCAATTTAATTCATTCCCTTATTCAATATAACAAAACTTGATTTGAAGGTTTAATTTTCTTCAGTTTCTTTACGTTCAACTTTCTTTCCTATTCCAGTGTAACGTTTGTAATGCTTTTTTTTGTGTGACCTATATCTGCATACATGTTCTCAGTTTTATCAACTCGTGGGTAACAAGCTTTTGATAAAGTGGAATGAGGAACGTGGGGCAAGACGAGGAAAAAGAAGAAAACCGTAAGGACATGCGTTGCAAAACGGGGATGATTTATCGTTATTTCGTTGTCATCCACTCATTCTTTCCCGTGCATACACTCGAGGTCGTCTCTGCAATGTTCACCTCCTTATACATACATATAGATATAAATACGAGAAAGGCTTTCCGCGGTAGTAAGTGGAATAAAAGAGGTACAAAAGCCGCGTTCTCGTGCGGAAGCATCAAATTAGTCGAAAAAGGCTCGTACGACGCAGCTGTAGTGGCTGCAGCGTGGGTGTACCGACTCGAAATGGCCCTGTAAATCATAAGGACGGCTCGACGACTTTCCACAAAAGTCCCTTGCGTTCTTCCTACGCAGATTCGTCGTGCAAGGCGCATGTCTTGTCACAGCCGCGCGACGCATTTCCGCGCCAGCGACCGGCTCAACCCACACCAGGCCCTTTGATACTGAACTCGGGCCAATAGTTTTTGTGCGAGAAGTTGGTGAGCGCCTGCTTTATGACTTCCGCAACGGCTGTCGCGACTGCCAGAAGTTGCGCCGCTCTTTTCGCATTTTTTATACAACTTTTTAAATTTTGTTCCAAACTTTTTTGCGTCATTCAAGATCGACGGAGATCATTTAATTGCAGTTTCTTGCGGTTCAGAAAATCGAAAATATTAAAGGAGACGCGAATTTATTTTTTACGTAAATATTCTTTTTATGAAACGACTTAACTTATAAGGGTAAAGTAGTAGAATCCAAGGGAGATGATGTTATGGGATAATTGGATGATGATGGAGGATATTAAAATTGTAAAATCTTTTGCGGTCGTTTGCGGTTTAAAAAATAAATAAAAATTAAGGAGATGCGTATTTATTTTTTACGTAAATATTCTTTTTATGAAACGACTTAACTTATAAGGGTAAAATAGTAGAATCCAAGGGAGATGATGTTATGGGATAATTGGATGATGATGGAGGATATTAAAATTGTAAAATCTTTTGCGGTCGTTTGCGGTTCAAAAAATCGAAAATATTAAAGGAGACGCGAATTGATTTTTTACGTAAATATTCTTTTTATGAAACGACTTGACTTATAAGTGAAAAATAGTAAAATCCAAGGGAGATGAGATTATGGGATAATTGGATGATGATGGAGGATATTAAAATTGTAAAACTTTTTGCGGTCTTTTGCGGTTAAAAAATAAATAAAATTAAAGAGATGCGAATTTATTTTTTACGTAAATATTCTTTTTATGAAACGACTTGACTTAAAAATGAAAAATAGTAGAATCCAAGGGAGATGAGGTTATTGGATAATTGGCTGATGATGGAGGATATTAAAATTCTAAGAAAAAATGTAAACTCACCGTGGGGTTTCCAAGGGTAGTATGGAACTGCGCGAGCATCCGGGCGTTTCTTTGCAGGAACGCGTTCAGTTCAACGGGTATGATGTTTCTGGTAGCGATATTGGATAGGCTGCCTCTCGTCCCGTTCTCCGAAATGTACCAACGCGACGAGAAGTCCCAACCGCTTTCGGCCGCCGCTTTTAAATCCTCGTAGAATCGACGTTTTTCGGCCTCGTCGTTGATATTTTTTGCCAGTTCATAGTCCTCACTGGACAAAAATTAATAAACACGAAAAGATATTATAATGTTGAAGCATTTCCTGATATATCTTTATTTCCATTGAATCCGCTTCTTGAAAACTACCGACGAATAAATCCTACACCGTTCGGTTACACTGGAAACAAATATCAATTATTTCGTGGTGTGGAAATAAATCCACGCCACGAAATCCTCACTGGACAAAAATTAATAAACACGAAAAAATATTATAATGTTGAAGCATTTCCTGATATATCTTTATTTCCATTGAATCCGCTTCTTGAAAACTATCGACGAATAAATCCTACACCGTTCGGTTACACTGGAAACAAATGTCAATTATTTCGTGGCGTGGAAATCGCACGGAAATTGGCAATGAATTCGCGCGCGACTGCGACGACGACGAGCGAAGTTCGATCGATCGTCGAGATTGACCCGCAAACACAATTTCAGGTCGACGTACGATATACGAGCAGCTGGCGTGCGTTACGGACTCTCAGGTATCGCCCGAGTGCTTTTTTTTCTTCTCCCGTATCATTCTCGGCGAAATTCTCTGCCGTGAGTTTTGCATTACATCCCGGGTTGGCTCGCGAAGTAGTGAGGGAACTATTCGAAAAATGAGGACAAAGTCGAGTTTCAAGTGAAATACTGGAATGCGATAAAATGCTGTAGTATTTCACACCCCGTGGGATTTTCCCAATGCGCTTGAACGCGACATATTACGAAATATTTCTCCTCGATGAGGCAGCATCGAACGCCACCTCGTATTTTGCAACCCGATATACCGATTATCCTCTATTATCTTCTTTTTTGACACCTCTCCGTTTAATTTGCGAACGCACAGAGTCGACCACGTTCTTATCTTATCTCAGGGAGAACTTTTATTTAGGGATTTAGGGACTTTTATTAGGGAGGACGAATATTTCTGCAATTCGCAGTAAATTCCGCCTCCTTTTTCTTGGAAACTCGTTCTTTCGAATATCGAAATAATCTCACCGGATGCAGTAAGACAGAGCTCGTGCCAATTTTTTCGCCGTTCATCTCGAAACTTATACGCGTTCGATTTAATCGTCTTGGCAAGTAAATTCGAGAAAAGTCGAACCCGCGACTTCGGTCAATTTCCGTTTATCCGAAAGAGCATGAAAATTCGATTGAAGATGTTGGCTTGAAGACCAGTCCCTTGGCGGCGAAATTCGATATTTCGGTCAATTTCTCTACATCAAATAATGATCATTTAAATCCGATTTAAGGTGTTGGCGATCGGATTTAAACGAGTATCAAAATCCGATGTAAAATGTTGGCCCAATGACAAATGGTGTGGAATCAAAATTTAGTATTAATTGCTGTAAATCCAAATGAGCATCAAAATCCGATTGGCGTTGTTGGCCCGAGGACGAACCGCTCGGAATGAAAATTCGATATTTCGGTAATTTTCTGCACATCAAATAATGAGCAATGAAATTCGATTTAAGATGTTGGCTCGATCGAATTTAAACGAGCATCAAAATCCGATGTAAAATTTTGGCCCAAAGACAAATGACGTGGAATCAAAATTTTATATCACGTTAAATTGCTTTAAATAGAAACGAGTATCAAAATCCGATTGGCGTTGTTGGCCCCAGGACGAATCGCTCGGAAACAAAATTCGATATTTCACTCAATTCCTGTACATCAAAACTAGCTTTTAAATCTGACTTAAGACGTTAGCCTGATCGGTCTTAAACGAGCATCTAAATCAGATTGAAGATGTTGGCCCAAAGACCAATCGGTCGGAACCAAACTCAATACTTCGTTCAATCTCTGTACAGCCGATCGAGCCTCTAAATCCGATTGGCGCCGTTGGCCCAAGGACCAAGCGCCCGGAAACAAAATTCGATATTTCAACGTAAGTGAAAGTCGCGGGACGGCAAAAGCGACGAGAAACTGGGATACCGGGTTACGAGGGACGTTTTCGAAAATATCGACGTCCCCTTGGCTATCACCGAACCCGGGCGATATTAAGAAATATCCCGCTGGGACGGTTGGCCTACTTTCGCATATTTCACGTTGATATTTTCCCCGACAAGATCACCGTCTTCCTTGGCAACGTGCAGTTTACCCGTTGCACATACCGCACGTGACTTGCTGGTCTTTCGTGGATCCCAGCATCGTTTGCAATATTTCGACGTTGAACTTTTCGATGCGCAACCAACCGGATAAATTATCCATTGGTCAATGCGTGTGCGCCAAACCGCAACGTGCGAGAGGCGAAAACCGTGCACAATGCGTGTCGCGAAAACGATCGTACGGCAAAGATACGGGGGGCACAATGTGTGTCGCGGTCGAGGATTACGGAGCCGAGGATATCGGGTTATTATCACCGCGCGGATTATACGGAAGGTGATTATCGGTTTTAAATAGGGTCCCGGAGAGCAAAGGGAGCGGCGCACGCGGGCGGACGCGATAAAGTTTAATGCGGAAGGAATTATGCATTAGAAATCGCGGGCCGCGCGCGGCTATTACGACCGGTAAATCATACGCAGCTTACGTGGGGGGGGGGGGGGGGGGGGGAGTGTAATGCGACGCCGTCGATATCCATCTGCGTACGGCGCGTTTCTGGCCAAATCGCGGTGTGTAGCCGTTTTTGTAACGTTAACGCGTTTCTGCAATGTTTTCCCAAAATACTTTTCGCAAATATGAGCAATGAATTTATTGCACGGAGAGAAATGTCTGTGTTGTGACAGCAAAGAAAAGTGACAACAAAAATTGTTTTGTTAGGTTGATCAATCTTTTGCTCGGCTGTCAAATCAGTTTTGCTAGGTTGACAAATCTTTTGTTCGGCTGAAAATTCTTTTTGCTGGGCTGATCAATATTTTTGTTAGCCTAACAAAACGACTTTTGTTGTCACTTTTCTTTGCTGTCACAACACAGAAATTTCTCTCCGTGTGCATTCATTATTTGAAGAGTGGCTGAAGGACTACGGTCGATGTGGCCAGTTAAGGTAGTTATGTCGGTACGCCGGAGTCATAGGCATCAGAGTCTATGTTACAAAAAAAAATGTATTATGTGTGGTATTTTGACCTCAGTAGTAATTACGGCAAAAATATCCCGGGAACTTATTGTCTAAAATCGCATTATATTGTGACGACTTTTTAAGAGTAGAATTATTTTTTATACGGATTTGACTTCAAATCGGGATTTTGTGAGGTTAGGTCACGTCATGTTACCCCGGATCGCCCACTTTAACTTGCAATAACTCGCTGAAATGTCCGGTGACTACCACTTTTTATGGTCGTATCGGTTACTTTAAGACCTAACGAAAACGTAGAGCTGTTTATACGTTTTGTATTTCATTTCTGAGATGCTTTTTTCTCTGTTTAAAAGTCAATTTTTTTAAATTCTCTATATAACGCCATGTATAAAGCTCTATTTTAAAACATTATTTACTCATTTCGATACCCGGTAGCATATCTCGGAGTTCCTCGCAAATAAAAGATGACTACTCGAACTTCAAAATATAAAAAATTCAGGTGCATCTAATGACTTTGCCTTCGTGTGATAACTACCTTAATATGTGAAATTGCTGAGTGAGGAAACAAATAGAGTATCGATATGTAACAAAATTGTACAATAATATTGTTAAGGTGGTTGTGTCGCTTGCAGCTCATTTCGCATAAATTTAAGAAAATCGAGAAAGAACTGCGAACTCTTCTCGGTGGTATAAAAATCTGAAAAAATGCATGCACATTAAAAGTACTGAAAGGATTAATTTTGCATAATAATAATTCTAAAATGTTATTAACAAATTCAAGATAAAAATCGTTTAACAAATCTTCCGTAGACTCAAATTTGTTTTCATTGAAAATGAGCCGTTCATTTTTCTGAATACGTATGAGTTTTCTCAGATCTTTAAATTGAATTTGAAATTTGTGTTTTTACACACATATTTTACATACAAACAAACACAAAATTCAAAGTCAACTAAAAAATCTGAAAAATTCATTTATTCTGAAAAATGAACGAATGATTTTCATTAAAAAAAATAATTTCGGTCACCGGGAGATTTGTTAAACCATTTTTTTCATCAATTTGTTAATAACATTTTAGAATTATTATTATGCAAAATTAATCTTTTCAGTACCTTTAATGTGCATGAATTTTTTCAGATTTTTATACCATCGAGAAGTGTTTGCAATTGTCGCTTATTTTTCTCGAATTTATGCGAAATGAGCGAGAAGAGACATAACTACCCTCACAAACACACTTACTACTTACTACTTGTTGAAGAGAGAAAACAATATCGATTATGACAGATTAATTGTGATACTTTCTTAAATACCGCAAAATTCCTGTCAAATTAATCACCGAAAATGGTTTAAGAGTCGGTAAAAACTTATTTTCGTAATAATATTGGAATTGTTGGATAGAACAAATGTTGCCGTCACGTCAATTTGATTCGGAACGCCCCGTGCGTCGTGCTATACGAACCGCGTAACTTTACGCGTGTTACGCGACCCTCAATTATTACGGCTCGCGTGATTCGCAACCCCCGTGCACTCCATGGATCACCCACAGTACATCGCTTATGATTTACTATATTATATGTGCCGTGCCGATTTAATGGTGACCTCTTGTTCCGCGTATCCGAACATCAAGCGCTTTTTCATCCTGCCTTAATTTATGGTGATTTCACACAGCCTCGCGGTTCACCCTTGTTCCCCGAATTTGTATCCTCGCTGCATTAGCCGTTTTTCGAATGTTTCTTGAAGTAGCTTCCCACATGGGTGTAAAAAATATACAGAAGTTATCAAATTTTATGCCGTCATGCGTAATCGCGTAATGTAAGTAATATGACTTCATTTGCAAATTGACGTTTTTTCGTTTACTTTATTTATTTCGTGGCATCTGCTAATGGTGAAAAATGTACTTTTGACGCTATACATTAATTTCCTAATGTATAGCAAGTCATCAACAACATGACGATGAATACAAAAAAAATTTAAGCTTTGGTATCGTTTTCATTAAATTGTATGTGACATTACATAATTCAATAATATCATCATTGAACGAAAAACAGGTCTTATGGTTGCAATAACTTTTGTGAACAATACGATCCGACAAGTTCGCAAGCGAGAATAAAGGACGGAAGTTGAGTGACGTAAACTTACCGGTAACTTTCAGGACGTGGCCCATTGCTGCTCACAATGTAACGCGCCATTTTATAAGTTTTGCCGTTCTTGGTTACGTCCACCGTTTTCTGACTTAAGAAGTAACCAAGTTCCTTTTCCAGCGTCCCTATGTTGTCCCTCAAGAATTGCATGTCACCCGTGTGCGTAAGATAGAGATCGACCTGCGAAAGATGTTTGATGTTACATAAAGAAGCTGTTGAGGAGCGGAGGACGCAATATTAAACCCAGTAACAAGGCAAGACACACGAACGCCGCGTCTCGTAACAACTTTTTGTATCTCTTAGTTTTGCACTACGAAGGATATTTGAAACTTGTTTAATAGCATTCTCGTAAGACACGCTGGCATTTTTTTCTTCAGCCAGTCATTAATTTTGATTAATCGCCCAGAAAATAAAAAAACAAAAACAAATCTTAACGTATAAAGCATAATACATTTTATCCGCAATATTATAAATAAATGTCATAAATTTCATAAATTTATTTAATGTATCATCATACATTTATTAAATGCATCACCATAAATTTCTGAAATTTATCATCATACATTTATTAAATGCATCACCATAAATTTATAAAATGTATCATTATAAATTTATTAAACGCATCACCATTAATTTATGAAATGTATCGTCATAAATTTATAATGATGTATAGACATATTTTTGTTCGACATTGCAAACAAAATTTGTCTTAATTACCAATGTACAATTGTAATGACGTTTCTGTAAATTTGACAGTAATGCAAAAATATGTTGTATGGAAAAGTGTCCTAAAGCGTTTCAATAAATCTGCAGCATGATACACGATAACAAATATTATCCACAGTTCACGTGGCACACGGAATGAAGAAGGAAATATAACGATTCCGTAGTCTAGCGGACGAGGATCGTTGAGAAACTTATATGGGACTGACAAGGAGGATCCTTCGGAGGACTTCGCGGAATCACAGTGTGTGCATATATATCGTAAAACGTGCTGCGTTGCTAAGAAAGTTCCTCGTGTGTTGGTCGTACAGCAGCTACAGCTGCTTAGGACTGCAGCTTTTCGCAAGGGTGGCGGGGGAGACAAACCCGGGAAGGACGTTGAGCGCGCAGTGACACTTGAAAACGCAATATTCCTCTCTCGAGGTAAATGCACAAGAGTGGATATATTCACATACATCCGTGGGAAGAGCAAACAAGGGAGAGAAGCTACATCCGGTTATGGTGCTGAAGGCAGCTGCGCAGATCGCGTGTATTCCTCAGCAAAATTACTTTTAGACCTGTACATCCTTCCCAAAGAGGATTACGAAAGTTCAGCGCGTTATCCACCTGCCTTGATCCCGTTGGAGACTCTGCGTGTGTCTCAAGCACAGCGAGCGTTCGCTGAAGAATTTTTGCGGGAGTTTGCTCAGGAATTTTGTTTGAAAAAAAAAAGTAAAAAAATACAATTATGGTGCCACCTTGCAGAGTCACAAAGTTGCGAAAATGTAAATGTAATATCGTGTCCTGATTTTTTTCTGATAACGATATTTTTTAAATAATTGACTGAAAAGGTTTTTTTCTAGCAATATTTTTTGTTAAACAGTTGTTTTTTCTAACAATATTTTGTGTTAAACAGTTGTTTTTTCCAACAATATTTTTTTGTTAAATAAATGTTTTGTTTTCGAACAATATTTTTGGTGAAATAGTTGTTTCTTTTTTAATTATTTTTTCGTGTTTGGAACTTGTTCATATTTTACAGTATTTTCGTGACCCGAGGCGATAAGGCCTTATCTCCTTGTATCGACGAGTGAGCTCAACTTTTTCGCTTCCAGCCTCGGTCTTATATTAGGGTCGACTTTTCGAACACTTTTTCGCGCCCCGCGAAACTCGGGTTCGGACTATCTCGGCGATTGTGCGGGTTCTCGTGGACTTAAGAAAGGGCGAGAAAAGAAGTTAAGGGACTCGGTGTACACTCGTCGCGCGGGAATGTATTCGGAATAAAAAACGGAGACGGCCAAGAAAAAGTCTCGTAGAAAGTTTCGAATGGATCCAATTTTCGACACACGCAACCCGAGGATTTGGCCCTTTCCCTTTTCAACCCACATCCACCGTGAAATGTACTTAGAAAACCCCCGCATTTTAAGTTTCGCCAAAGTCGATAGGCACATCGCGACCGTACAGCGAACGCGCGTAAATCTTCACGAGCCGAGTGTAACAAAAATCATGAACGCGACTTTTCCCAAGGGAACGAATAACGACTGTTTGTCTCGATACTTTTGCTGCTCGATCCTGAATATTCTCAATGTCATCCTGTCGAACACCCGGGAGAGCATGAATTAAAAAAATCCTCCCTAAAAATGTCCCTCAATAATTTAAGGATAAAGGAGCGCCACGTGCTGTAGTCAATACAATATCTCAAATATAAAATTCAAAACAAAAGCGCTGACAGCACTCATAATTACAAATTATTTTATTGGATATTCCTCAGTACGCCACAGAGTTGTAAATCCCCAATTTTTATAGAAATAAAAGTGATAGTACTAGGCTTTGTAATTATGTTTTTATAATAATAACTTGTAATGATTATGATATAATATGTAAACTTTTAAACAGAGACAAAAAATATTAATTTCCCATAAAACTTCATCGTAATTGTAATGAAAAAACGGAGAAATACTGTTAATGCATTGCGAAAATAATGGAGGACTGTGTCATGTTTTTTCACAATTTCTTCGAAAATTTGATAAAAAATTAGGTTTTTCTTACTGCGATTCAAAAGTTCACATATAATTTTATAATCGCTAAAGGTCATCGTTATAAAATCATAACTAGAAAATAAACTGTTGTGTAAACTTGAATTCTTAAAGAATGGGCGACTTACAATACTGGTACGCCACTTGGCTTTTACAATCCCCAACCCATTCCAACCTTATACCCCCACCCCCATGCGGCCGCAGCCGACTTCCCCCTCTATATCGTATTCATCATAGCATTTCTGCTACGGGTATAGGGAAACTGCGGAAAATTTATGCCAATATAGCCGGTCTCGAGATCACCTCACGGAACCGGAGCTACGTCACGTTTCGTCGAGAATGTAAACACAGACCACAGCTGTATGCATGTGACGCGCACAGGTAGAAATAGCTGTGTGCGACCCACGTATACATCTGGAGCTTCATCGCTCCTGTGCTTACATTTTTCGACGAAATTCGAGGGCACCCGGATTCGTACCCGAAACCTATCAGTACTCTGGTCCGTAGGCCAGTACACTGACCACTAGACCACCGCACCGGATTCATTACAAATTATATATTGAAACGTTTCGCGATTTCAATAAAATTGAATTTTATTGAAATCGCGAGTTAGGATACTCGAAATCCTAATTTTCGTGTACTGGACCCGAGAATAAATTAATGTGTTTTGGAGGCGTCCTCAGTAGTCATTCCCTCCGGTCTACGAGTGCGATTGACTTATCATCATTGAACTGTAGGGAAAAAGGAGAGGAAATAGGTGAACAGATCACAAAAGACATTTTACGGTTGTTGTTGAGGAGCAAGGCTCAAGGATCGAATCACTTAGGACTCAACAACAATAAACTGGAACAAAACGGAAATCTGGGCTATTCCCAGTAGGACAGTGTGGCAGGCGGGGCGATCACGCGGGCCACACAGGACTTATGCTAGGTGGGGGCACATCTGTGCGGTAAGGAAGGTAATAAATGAGTGAGTGACGCTCGCTGCCTCCGATGATCGAGGCGTCGCGCGAAGCGAGGAGTGGGGAGCGCTCGAACACTCGGCTCCGCGACGAGATTCCCCGAATAGTGACGACTTTTCGGAGAAACTCGTCGGGGGTATAGCCGTTCCGTTACAATACATAATGTTTGACTCGAGGAGAATATTATTTTGGCATGTTAACAAGCGTATACCTTTTCTGAATTGTAGATTTGATTTGATGGTTAGGTGTAGAAATAGGTTAGGACGCCGCCATGTTGGCATGCCCTTTGCAAAATATCACTGGAACCTACGATATTCAATGCATGTATTAAATAGTTTTTTTTCGGTTGCATCTAACTTCTATCCATGCGAGCTTTTGACTTGAAGTACGAGCATGCCGGATTTCCACTAAGATCGGTGAGAATTAATTTCTTTTTGAGAATTAATTTTTTTCCCGGATACCAGTTAAGGGGCCTTGAAATTTTGCAGACACAAAATATGGTATCTTGAGAGCATAATGTAAAATTATCAGAAATTAATCTAATACCAGGCTTATAGCCTGGCATTCCTACATCCTTAAAACTCACGTCTTGACCTATTTTGGCTTCAAGCGCGACGGATGATTCGCGAGGGTTCCAATGCGTTCATTAGCCACAAAGCGGGCGTGTCGATCGCGCCCCTCGACCGACGAAAAATCGCCGCGAATTTCAAGGCGTCTGAAAAACTTTTCCACGTCCCAGACCCACGTGCCGGAAACTCGTGGGGTGCACGCGAATAAGGACGCGCGGGTCGTTGATTAAAAACTTCCTGCCGTGCATAAATGACTTTTTCTACTTTCATTTTTTCGGTTTTTTAATTTTAAATATACCAGGTCCGCGGATAGAACCACCGAGTCCGAGACATTTGATATTAATATCTCGTGCACCCAGCGTCCGTGTACACGAAGTCTGAGGCAGTTCGGGATGTACGATTTTTTTTTTGGTGCGCTTTTTTTCCAGGTTGTGCGTGCGCCCTAGGGCCTCGTGTCACGCTGCACCCGGGCGAATGCAACTCGCGTTTGTTCCGCCCGTTTCGCCGTTTCCCAGCCTCCGGGGCGTAACCACGTGTGTCGTATATAGCGGGCTGAAAACTGCACCCCGCGATTCTCGTGTGCGGCGCTCGCTCGTCGTGTGTAAAGCACGGGGGAAAAAGCTTCGAGCACGCTGGAGGCACGAGACTTAAAGAGCCGCCCGAGAGGCAAGAAATATGGGAGTTTATACGCCTCGGCGAACATTACGCACTGGGCTTCCTCACAATGGCTCACAAAAGGAGCGCTGCTCGGACACCCCACCGGGTCAACCACCCCGCCCCCCCCCCCTCCGCGCCCTCCACTTTCTCCGGAAGACTCGTAAATACTTTTACAACGCGCGTTGTTTTCCTCCGCGGACCGCGCGGTCCATCCTTCTGACCCTCGGGCCTTTTATCGCAACTGAGATTTTTCGCTGTTGCATTTTTTCTTAGATGTGTTTGATATCTTTGAGCCACGCAATGAAAACCGTTTCGCCTTAGGCCTTCTGCAGATCTCGGGGCTGGTTATATTTAATTACGCTTGAAAGGAGACAAGGTATAATTTCTTTTTCTGCGAAGAAATTAATTTTTATTTGTGTGTTGAAAAATCGGCTGCAAATTGTTTTGGTCATAATCGAGATTTTTTGTGTCGGTTGATTTAAATTATATGGAATGAAGTTTGAACGCTTAGCGCGAATAACTAGGACGCAATGTAAAGGCAGCAGCAAATTAAAGTTGAGCGAACACGAAGCCCGAAATAACGTTAATTATTTTTTTGTAAAGAGGTTTTTTTTCGTCATTATATTTTGCAAAATTTGTTTGTTTTGGTAAAAATCGAGATCTTTTTGCATCGGTTGAATTACACTGATTGAAGTTCGTGCGCTTAGCGCGGTTAACTAGGACGCAATTTAAGGACGGCAGCAAATTAAAGTCGATCGAACACGAAGCCCCAAACAACATTAATTATTGCTTTGTAAAGAGGTTTTTTTTCGTCATTATATTTTCCACAATTGGTTTGTTTTGGTGAAAATCGAGATCTTTTTGCATAGGTTAAATTACACCGATTGAAGTTCGTGCGCTTAGCGCGGTTAACTAGGACGCAATTTAAGGACGGCAGCAAATTAAAGTCGATCGAACACGAAGCCCCAAACAACATTAATTATTGCTTTGTAAAGAGGTTTTTTTTCATCATTATATTTTCCAAAATTGGTTTGTTTTGGTGAAAATCGAGATCTTTTTGCAAAGGTTAAATTACACTGATTGAAGTTCGTGCGCTTAGCGCGGTTAAGTAGGACGCAATTTAAGGACGGCAGCAAATCAAAGTCGAGCGATCACGAAGCCCCAAACAACATTAATTATTGCTTTGTAAAGAGGTTTTTTTTCGTCATTATATTTTCCAAAATTGGTTTGTTTTGGTGAAAATCGAGATCTTTTTGCATCGGTTAAATTACACTGATTGAAGTTCGTGCGCTTAGCGCGGTTAACTAGGACGCAATTTAAGCTTAATTTAAGGACGGCAGCAAATTAAAGTCGAGCGATCACGAAGCCCCAAATAATATTAATAATTTTTTTGTAACGACGTTTTTTTTCGTCATCACATTTTGAAAAATTGGTCACACGCCCCAATGTGAACTGTGTATAGGTTAAGTGGTTCCTGGTTGGCTCACCGGGACCTTCACCTTGCATCGCCGGGGCGAATTTAATCGTCAAGTAGGTACAGCTTTTCGCTCGCGTGTTAGCGGCTCTCGACACGCGATGCGGGGTAGGTGGCGATACATGCATTACTTCGTAAAATCCATCGTAAACCAGCCGCACGCGCGTTTCGTGGGTGTAGTCGCGAGCGAATATTTCACGTACTACATGCCAAATGCCTTAAATAACTTTTAAAAAGCCGTTCTCGTTACGCACCATGGGGATGAGCAGAGGTGGCTGGCTCCTCATGAGGTAGTAAACGCGACCGCCGTTCGGTATGAAACCGAAGCGCGTCACCATCGACAGGAAATTTTCCAAAATTCCCCTGGACGTGTTTTTCATTCCGGTCAGCAGAAGACCCTCCATGACCCAGTAACTGTCCCAGTAGTAGAATTCTGAAAATATAAACAAATATTCGTAGAACTATGAAAATTAATTTGTAAAGAAAATTAAAATTTAAGTTTTCTTTCTAACGAAGGAAAAAAATCCAAGTTTGACCGATCAAAAAAAAGTTACCTCAATTCTAGTGAAGTGACGAAATTTCGAAAAAATTGCGAGAAGATTTTTTACTTCCTTCTTTTAAACACTTTATTTCGATGTATTTTTGCCCGTACACAACGAATTCGCTATTAGTTTTTCTTCTAAACACAATAGTTTTCATGAAAAAAATTTTAAAACTTAAGAACCTGATTATTCTCGCTTTTCTACTTTTTTTTTCAACTGCGCGCATGGTCTACCCACATGGAAATATTTATGTGTAAAAATATATGTAGCTGAAAAGATTTATATGTCGCGTATATGTTGCATGAATTTTGATATGCATGAAACATTATCGAAATTTACGACGACATATATGTTACTTACATGTCGGTAGTTATGTTTAAAAATTTGGTTTATAAAAAGTGACCTGATTTATAACTGGGACTGAGGAGAGAAACATTTATTATTAACTTTTTTTTAATACTTGGCGTCGAGACGCTACCGCGTCTCTTGATTGCCGTTGTCAAAGGTGGATCACGTCTAGACGTCTCGATTCGCCTTTTTCCCCCTTTCAGTTTGACCGTCGTTCGAATTTCTATTCAATTTATTTCTCTCACTCGCCCACGTCAATGGCACACAACGAACCTTGGAATCTGCCGCCCGGCACGATGAATCCATTGTCGACGGAAATTATGCTGTGCCTCTCGGGGTGTTCGGCGACGGACGGCGCCACCTTCCTCGAGATAATTTTCCACACGTCGTTCAGGTCCTTCGCCCACTTCCTGAATACCGGATCTTGGACGCGCTGAAGGAATTCCGGATTCTCTTGCCAATCCGGCGGCGACCAATCGATCACCTCGTTCTCCTGGGCAAAATTCTCCTTCACGTACTGCGTCAACTGATCTTTATTCGGCTTTCCACCGGTCTCCGCCATCAATTTTCGGAAGCTGCGAAATAACCGAGCGTCACTCGAATTATAATATTCGCGGAATCGCTCAGTCTGCGCAGCCGAGTTTCCTTATCGGTTCTTCCAGCATTTGCTTCACTTGTAAAATGGTTATTATCGTTTGTAATTCGACGAACTTTTGGCGAATTGTTTTCCAAAACTTGGCGACCGAATTATGAAGGATTGCATGAAATCCGCCCACCGCATTAAATTTATATAAAAACTGTATTCAAAATTTACACTTCTACTCATTTCAAGTTGGACTATGTTTGAAACATTTTTATTGCAGCAAGAAGAAACTTTTCCACAGAGCCTCAAGTTATTATTGCATCATCGAATTCTTGAATAATGTTATGACGATTTTTTTTTCCTTATACTTTAATTACATTTTAAATGTAACTGACAGAAAGCGACAACTCACTTGGCAACGGTGACTGATGGATCGTTCAGTTGGTAATGATCGACGAACGTTTTTCCATCTTTGAAAACTTCGCCCAGCTGGATGGTCTTGAGTAGTTCGCCCTGGCAGTAGATCTCGCTGTAATCAAGAAAATCGTCTGTCATTATTTTTATTAAAAATAATTTATTTACCATTAAATCTAAATGATTTAAAAATTCAAATTTTTTAAACCTTTTCATTTTTTTTTTGTTGTAAACCTTTTTCATTTTTTTTTTTTGTTGTAAAACTTTTTCATTTTTTTTTTGTTGTAAACCTTTTTCATTTTTTTGTATAAACCTTTTCATAAACCAATAACGCGAGGGATCATGTTATGGTTTTTTATTGTGGCCATATGTCACCTCTTACGAAATTCATGTTTTGCAAGCCACGATTTTTTCGCCTCTGCCAGCGATCGAATGCTCGTCGGCGGTCGTAATTTTTCAGGCTTGTTTCACGATCAATATTGTTGAGAATTTTTTTTTTTTCAATCCCCCTCTCCCCCCATTTTACGCTTCTTTTGCTGGTACGCGCACGTTTAGCGGCGTTCACCAGCTGACAGACGCCCAGTCCGCGATGCTACCCAGGTTAGTGGGAATAAACGTTACTTTTAACGCGTCGCTCGTGCCTCGAATGCCACACTTTGCCGCACTATATCCATTGTTTTGCCAATAAAACTGCCCCGCTGTGATAAATGCATCTTTACGACCTCAGCTAAATAGTAAAAAGCAGGTTGCGACAAACATCCGTCGCAAAGTTTAATCTTCGTTGAGTCATCGATAATTCAACCAGCCTTCCGTGTAAAACAGTTCGAGAGACTAATTCGAAAGTTATCATAATTACGTTAATCGATCGTTTTGTAAACACGAATGCGTTGCTCTATATCGATAAATGCTGGGCCCATTGAAAAAAAAGTGAGTAACGAATTTCGCATGAGATTTCGAGAAAGATACGCGTATCGTGGGAAGAAAAGTCGATTGATTAAAAATATCGGGTCGAGGTCCCGACGGTTGGCCTTAGCCGCGATTAAATTAATTGCCAAACAGCCTCATGTAACGTCGATTATTTTTTTTTATCGCGATCGAAACTACGATGTCCCGGCGCTGATAACGCCAGCTGATGAAGGTTTTTCGATGTTGACAAAAAAGATAGTGGGTAGATAGGTGCGAGTTTTGATATGGCAATTAGTGCGTGAAAAAAAATGATGGAAGTTTCGTTGCGCTTTTATCGATTTACGTTTTTGTGAATTTCCTCGGCAGATAAATTCTCAGCCCCTGCGGGAATAGCAGCAGACAAGAGCAAAAGAAGGATTTGAAAAGACACGAAAAATATATTTACTCCCCTCGCTCATCTCAATGACGGATCTGCTGAGCATCCTCGCCGAGTTCTGCCTTCGGCGTGCGGTTTTGAAATAGTAATGAAAAGAAAATGGCCAAAAGCCGTAGGGTTTACAGGGGCTGCCGGTGTAAATTCGATAACGTTAATCAGTGCAAACAGAACATTCGGAGCGAAGTGAAATTTGTTGATTCGCGTTAAAAGCCCGTGGAAATATTATTTTTATGACTCACGACGGAAATTAAGACCGCGAATAATTTGTACGACACGTTCTTTACTTTTATTGTCAGATATTCTGACACTTCGAAAAAGGTTCCCCATCCGGAAGCCGATCGAATAATCGTAATGTCATTCGTTTAGATAAACATTGGAAAGATTTTTGAGATCTATTCCGACGATTTTTTATCTATTTGATTTATATCGAATATATTTTATAATAGATCGAAAGGATACATTTTCGAAAACCTCTGATTAATCTGAAATTCAGTATCTAGAGGTCGGTGCGACCGGAGGCCGAGTGTAATGAATTCATTGTATTCCTGGAGCTTTCGAGAAAAATGTTCTGCTTTTCGAGTTGCTTTTCATTGCTCATAGGGGAAGTTTTGATAACGTAAAAAAAAAATATACTTTGTTGAATGTTTGCAAAGCTTTCTCTACGAGGAAACCATTACAGATGAACATCCATCCTCGTACACGTAGGCAGCTTTGTAAACATTAAAAAATAATAACGAAGCAATGCAAAAACTCTACCTCGCATCCATGTTTTTATTCTGCCCGGTAAACAATTCTCGGACTGAAAGCCCGAAGCATTGCTTGAAAACATTTTCACGGACGTATATTTTTTCACTTCGTATATTTTTGTTCCCGAGCGAATTTTAACGTGGTACTATTTTTTGAGTGAAATGGGTCGATGCGTAAAAAATGACAACTCGATATGTACTTTTTTTTTCGGAATTCGGACAAAAATACTTCACACTCATAAAAGACTTCCGAAAGGAGCGAACGAAAGAGTTCACACTAGTAAAAAAAAAAAGTCTAATTGATCGATATAATTTGGTATGGGGGAGAACGGGGGAATTGGAGTCACTAAGAATTATTTGCTGTTTTCTGTAAATAAAACGTACTTTCCGCCAAAAACGAATCGTTATTGGATACTTTATCAACTATTACTGAAAAGTAATAACATGAAAATCGTAAAAACAATTAAATAATTGGATTTTTCATGAATTATAAACACCAGTGCATTGACCGCCATTGTCCTAGTATTTGGACCCGCTAATTGCGAATATGATAATGAGAATTAGCCCAAATGCCATTGCTTCACTTCACTTTACCATTCCCTTTGATAACACCTTTTGGATCCGCTGATTGCGAATATGATAATGAAAATTGGCGCAAAAGCCGTTGCTTCACTTCACTTTATCGTTCCCTGTCAAAGCACCTTTTGAACCCACTGATTATGAATATGATACAGAAAATTGCTGCAAATTCGATTACTTCATTTTTCTTTACCGTATCTTTTCTTTTCAAAATGTCGTATTTTTACCTGTACCATCGTTCTCAAGTCGCATATTGCATTCCTGAAAACACCACGTTTCAACTTTTGTTTACTTCACTTAACAACAACGATTATCTTCCTTCACTTAACAATAATAATTATTTAACCGCGGCATTACAGCTGCGCCGTGGATGCTGAGCGGGCAACTTAACGGCAGATCGGGTGAACGATTCGAGACGGGTGGGTGGGGTGTCGCAGCAATTGAAGTGCACGAGACTCCAATAGCAGTTTTATCGATAAAACGATAAAGCTCCGGGCCCCCTCACTCTCCCTCGCGATGGAAAAGTCAGCGGGAATGCTCGCAGCTACTCGTATACACACCTGGACGGCGGCCGGCTGTACGTGTGTGCAAATGTATTGGTGGCTGCGCGGACGACCGTGAACGACGACGAATGTGGAAAAGATGGGTGATATCGTGATATATAGCTACGGGGCCGCTGATATCGGGAGCGATATAGAGATCGATATTGACGCCGATAGTGCAAGAGCTCTCGGGTCATCGTGTCGTCAAGCGGAACTCCTCGCTGTTACTTCTCACGAGCTGTCTCACCGCGACTCACGCGAAGGGGTAGAAAGGTGACGAGGGGGAGGGTGCGGGAGGGTAAAGAACGAAGGGGAGGAAAAGCAAAAGAGCGTCACTAAGAAAAGGGGAGCGAGTGAATCCACTTTTCCTTCCTTCTCTCACGGGGGCCTTTTTTTTCTTCTTCTTCTCCACGACCAAACGAACTTCGAGCGCTCCCCCGAGATTCGGTATTCTATACCGAGCTGCAGGCGGTGGAAGGAGGGGGCGAAGGGAGGGGGGAGCGAGGGAATATAAAAGTAAAAAGGAGGGAAAGAGGGGAAAAAGTGCTTAGGTTGAATCGTCGAAGCGAGAATGGAGAACGGGACCACTCGGGAGGCGCGCCGACAGTGGTATAAGTAATAGTTGCGCGGGGGCGAAGAACCCACTCGCGAGTGGCAGACCGACGACGGCGTCACTCGTCTCTTGTATCGGGAAATCATTAAGCCGCCGTTTTCATTTGTCCCGAGAGCACCCGATGTGCCTTTTGTGAGAGCAACCGCGAGGGAAGTAACAGCCACTCGGAAACTACCCGCCGCGACGGCTCTCGTATCGCCGCAGTCTGGTTTTGCGATTCCGTTGGTTTCCGATGCGCTGGCCCGCGAGTAATGGAAGTCTGGGAAATGTATGGGAAAAATAAATAAAAAAAACAAGGTTGACGCTCCGCTGTTTTTCGACGTGTGGACGGGGTGCGAAATCCACGTTGCGGGAAATAACCCGCGCACAAATTAAAGTATGAAAATAGTACAAAAAAATAGAGCAGTATATAAAAAATTGAAGTTTTTATAGTTTGTCATATAATACTTTGAATTTTCGACGAGAGGTCTTGAATATTAAAGAATCTCCCGACCATGATGTGCGAATAGGTATTTACTTATTTCAAAAAAATGTGTTTACCCAATTTGTGTATTGATTGAGTTTCCTTTTCAGTCAGGAGTTTTTTTTTAATTTTTGTAAATATGTTTTTATTGAAGAAACAACAAATTGCAAAAAACGAGAGAACTTGGTAAAATACAGTAAGGGATGTCTGGGGAATACATGAAGAAAAACATGTCTGACGCTTTCCTGTTTTTCAGCGTGTTGCGACGGAGCGCGAAATCCACATTGTAGGAAATAATTAAAAATTTAATTGTAAAATTATATTATTAGTCAAATAACATTAGAATATTATTACATTGTGCTATATGACTATTTGTGTGTTTATTTGCATTACTTTTCTAAAGAAAAAACCACTTGCAAAGAAACGAGAGAACTTTGTAATTTATACCAGATATTAAAGGTCAACAACGCGAGAATGCAGAATTTAATTTAGCATAACAGCGCGTGCTGTATATCGCCCGGTGTTATTTTTCCGCTTCGGTGTATCTAAAAAAGCTCTAAAATATGGTCACAGAAAAAAACTCTTTCTGCCATCTGGAATGAAAGATGCCCTCTGCATCCGGTCGTAAAGGATGCACCAACCGCTATAAAGACGACGCCGTGTGCTTGCATCGTGGGTTACATCCAAAGGGACAGTCAAATCCCTTCATAAAGTAGGCAAAGCCGAACCCACGCGAATGCAGGTGGATACGGACAGCGGGTGATGTTCCACTTTACCTGACAGTCCGACGAGTCCTCGAGTTTTCCGGTGATCGAACGAAAAAAAAAGATCATCACCAGCGATTCAGGATTCCGCTGAAAAGGCTGATATGTTTGGGTAATAAGTGTTGCCATTGCTAAGAAGTCACGAGTTTGTAGTACAAAAAAATACTTATTACGTTCAACGAAGTAATTATTTTATGTACACAATTCTCAGCCTTATTTGCGAAATTTCTTGGAGTTCATACTGACCGAAGAATCGCGGTGATTAAAAATAGAAGCCAACGAGTGAATCACCTTCAATTAGTTCTAATTGGTCTCCTCGTCTATGTCACAAATAATAGTCCCGCTGGTTTCGCGGAATGCGGATGTTTGTCGCGCGATGTTTTCATTCCAACTACCGGGAGGTAGTTGGAAGCGCTCAGCTGCCTTTGGTTCCTGTGAGCTCTGCGATTTTTCATATAGGTTGTTTACGATGCCATTTCGCAAACGACTCGTCTCTCAACTGCTGAAAAATACACTTTCGTCTCCGGGGAAAAATCGTTAGCCCTTCGTCCTGGAAAATTGTGCAAATCTCATATTTTCGCACACGTGTTATAAAAAAAAAAAATGTCGAGTGCGAGTTGCCACACGAGCGGAAACTTGACGATCGCGACGACTCGTTTGATTGCGGCTCTCGCTAATCCGCACGTGCGACGAACTTCACACTTTTTAATCTTTTTTTAAAACCAGGATCTGTGACTTCACATCGCAGTCCTGCGGGATAAAAGTGGCTGACTCCGTGACAGTAAATTACAGGAATCGAATTTTTACCCGCGGAAATATGTAAAGCACCTATTTCCCTGCACGTGTTACGAAAAAAGTGTCGCGTGCGACTCGTTCAATCGCTGTCCTCGCTTCACACGTGCGGCGAACTTCGCGCACGTGGCGGTCGTCGTCGCTTTCGACCTTTTTGCAAAATGTACTAAAAGATTAGCTTCATTAATTTTTTTGCTACCAGGCACCGCGGCTTTCGACCCAGACAGAACGCTTTCAGAGAGTAAATGAAATAAAAGCAGCGAGGCAATCGCAATAAATTGGGTTGTCTCGTCTTCTTTCTTTTATATTTTTTTTCAATAACCTTTTCGAAACGTCGAACGTTCGATAAAAATCCGGCGGTGTGTTATCCATACTCGATATCTCGCCCGTCATACACTCCTCGTCCTGCGCTGGACAGGAATCGAAGCTGGAAACCGTGCAGGCAAATCTCACGGGTTCAATCGGCTGCGCCCGGGCTGCACACAAACATAGAGGAGCGCGGTACGAATGTGTAATCGAACTCGAAATCGATGTCAGGCTGCGGCGAACCGAGTTTCCATTCGATGCGGGGAGAAAACCTTCGTCCCTGATCCTGTTTCTGTTTCTCCTGTCATTTCCACGACGCGTACTTACGTCTCACTCCCCGTATACACACGGCGCGAAATCAGCTCTTATTGCAGGTAGCGAATCCGATACGCACGGCTGGCGGCGCCCGATTCGATTTCGAAGCCGCAGCAAATTTGAAATTCCGGTGGACGTACCGACGGATAATTCGCTCAACGTACAGAGTGATTCACAATACATTTTGTCCCTAGCGGGAAATGCCACTTGGCGCAGCACTGGCTTTGTACCGTCGTCAGAACTGCCAATATTGGGGAGTATTAGAGGCCAGTACCCGGACAAATCTAAATGTGTACCGAGCCAGTAATGGTTAGTTCACGCCTGACCGAGTCTTTGCACCAACTTCGAACCGTGACTGACATTAGATATGACCCAGTGCGAATAGCCGATGTCAGGCCAGTGTCATCCTGACACTGCAATTATTAATTGGCAAAATCCCTCTTTTAAAAAGTTCATGAGTAACGGAAAACATTGTTAGCAAACTATTCGAGCTGTGATTGGTTGCCAGAAAAGCCCGGTGTAATCAAAATCAGTTTGATGTCAAATTTGACATAAGACGACGGGTGCGGCAGTGCCCGTAACCTTTTAAAGCTTTATAAGGCGACTTGAGAACGGTGGTGTAGGTTACAAGTCTATATTTTCAACAACAAAAAATTGAGGTCGATTTTGACGATTTTCGGTCCGGGGACGGATCTATGATTTCTGACAAAAAAAATCTCGCCAAAAATATTATTTTCAAAATCGATTAAAAAAGGTTGTTAACCAGTGTTTTTGGGGGTAGAATATGCGACTTGAGAACGATGGTATAGGTTATAAATCGATATTTTCAAAAGAAAAAAAATTGAGGTCGATTTTGACGATTTTCGGTCCGGGGACGGATCTATGATTTCTGAAAAAAAAAAAAAATCTCGCCAAAAATATTTTTTTTCAAAATCGATTAAAAAAGGTTGTTAACCAGTCTTTTCGGGGGTAGAATATGCGACTTGAGAACGACGGTATAGGTTATAAGTCGATATTTTCAAAAGAAAAAGAATTGAGGTCGATTTTGACGATTTTCGGTCCGGGGACGGATCTATGATTTCAGAAAAAAAAAATCTCGCCAAAAATAATTTTTTTCAAAATCGATTAAAAAAGGTTGTTAACCAGTGTTTTCGGGGGTAGAATATGCGACTTGAGAACGATGGCATAGGTTATAAGTCGATATTTTGAAAAAAATATATTTCCGAGGTCGATTTTGGCGAAAAGATTGTCAGGAACGCGCGCCAGCGCGTGTCATTACCCTAGTTATTTAAATAAAATACACAATAAAAAATATAGTAGCATACCAAGTACGTACTTGGTATCCGAATTACTAAATGTCGCATCATTTGCTCCGACTTCGCAGATACAGGAATTTTGTAATTATAACTACATTTTTTTTCGGGTAATAAAATTTTATTGTACGACAAATTGAGGAGATGCATATTTCAGGCGCAGTGTTTACCCTGCGTTTAATTCTCATTGCCGCGATAATATTTTTCGAGCTCGCTCACCGCGAGTAATAGGACGATGAGTGGCCGAATTAACGCCGCGAGGAAAGAAGAAAATGAAAAGTAAGCATTCGCCTTACTTATGCTGATGTAATACTGTGTGCTTTCACTTGAATATACAGCGACGGGAGGATCGAGAGAGGAGCGAAAGCAGCACTCGGGCTCGTCCGGTCGAGGCAATCGGATGTGACACGTGTAACCAAAGCGACTCGGCGCGGGTCACGGGGAATGAGACACGGAAAAAGTGAAGTTCTCGTTAGACGTCCTCGGGTCGTCTGGTTCTCTCGTTAGGAATTCACACTCGCTTCGGGGGGCCAAAAGCGCCGAGTCGGGGATCCCAACGCGCGCGCTGTGCACGTGGATATGCAGCTTTTCGTTTTTTTTTAATTTCCATGTTTAAATTGCCAAGCGAGTCGTGAACTGTGAAAACTCGACCCGGGCAAATAACCATGCATTTTTTATTTTCTTCCTTCCCTTCTTCGTGGTTTCAAGGGGTCGAGTCTCTCTCTTTCTCTCTTTTTCTCTCTCACTCTCTTTCTCTCTCTAGTTAATTTTGAATATTCCACTTTGATGCACAATGCCTATTTTACAAGCTATCCCAGCGGCACGAGAATTCATATAATTAGCGCTGTTGAGGTCGCCCCAAGTGGAATCGAGGTTTCTCTAATTAACTTTTTTTTAAATTTAACAACGTTGTAGTTTGACCGTCGAAATATTTCACGCTCGGTAATCGAGAAAAATACCTTACTGCAAATATTACAATTTACGATATTTAGTTTAATGCCTGGAAAAACATCTTCATAACTATCACAAATTTCGTGTTTTTATCCTGTTTCATTTTATTTTATTTTGTCACCGCACCGACTTCTTTTTAATGTTCGTTCCACAGCTTTAAAAATTACTCGCTACTTCCATATATTTTCACTGTGTTTTTCCGTCGTGTTTATTTTCGCGTCATCCACGTGTGACGTCGTCGTAAATTCGTGTATGGATTTTTCGCATCGGGCATAATAAAAAATAATGAGAGCTCCGGAAAAAATTGCGAGCCGCGGATGCGACGAGTGAAGCATAAATTGCTGGTATTAGTTTTGTCGCGGGAAAAAATTCCGACGCGTTGGCAGACGCGCGCTGCGCTCCAGGTATAGATTCCACCCAGACGAATCGTTCCGCGATGACGACCACACAACGAGGGCTGAGAAAAACCTCGCTTGTTATCACGATAAGCCTCGGCCTCGACCGCGCGACCATATCGCTTTTTTCTTGTATTTATCATATTCGCCTCGTTGTGCGAGGCAGCCGCATCGACACTTCAATTATTATCTCGCGCACTTCACACGGGATTCCCTCGTCTGTTTTGATACCAGGAGATGCGGGCGATAAAAGTGCAGCACGCAATAGTAATTACAACGCGTCCGAAAACTTAGCCTTGCGGCGAGACATCGTTCCACTTACGGATATCTGTGTACTCAGTTTTTATCTTGCTGTAAAAAATTACTCTTTTGCCAGAAGGAATCGTTTTCTCTCAAAACTAATTTACTTACGGCTGAGAAGGGGCAACAAAACGTTTTCAAATGTAAAATAAAATGTAAGGTAAACGTCCCGTGATGGCTAGCTTTGATCCGCTCAGAGTTGTAAATCCAAAATTTTTACAAAAATAAAATTGGTGGTACGATTGGCTTTGTAATTATGTTTTTATAATAATAACTCGTAGTGATTGTAATACGATGTGTAAAATTTTAAATAGAGGCAAGGAATATTAATTTCACATAGAACTTCGTGGTAATCTTATCGAAAAAATGGAGAAACACTGTTAATGCATTGCGAAAAAAATGGAGGTCTGCACTTGTCCATTTTTCTGACAATTTCTCCGAAATTTAATGGAAAAATTAAGGTTTTCATTACGGCTATTCGAAAGATCACATATCATTTTATAATCGCTACAGGTGATCGTTATAAAATCGTAACTCGAAAATAAACTATTGTGTAAACTTTAATTCTTAAAGTAATGGGGACTTACAACACTGGATCCGCTTATGGCCACCGGGTTAGAAAAGACAGAATTATTTGTATTGTTAAAACGAGACAAAATTGTATCGATCATTTTGTTAACTTGTATGAATACTTTCGAAGTATCAACATGAAAGGACGGGAAAACAAGGATTTGAACAGAAATATGTTTGCAAGTGCAACAAAGTCGACTCTTCGATATTTTACCCAAAACTTCTAAATCACCAACGAAAATAATAGCACAATTTCGTAAACATTTGTCGGATAAAAATCAGTAAAAACAAAATCACGTTAATTACAACTTTGACCAGTTTATTAGTACGACAGTTCAACGGGTTAATTACTGGATGAAACAAAGTTGAATTGACAATTTGGTTGGTGCTGAAATTGAGCAGAGGCAACGTGCGGCAAAGTTTTCCAGGGTTTAATATCTCAAAAGCGCGAGCAAACACAGGCGGCTTAATGGTTCGCTCCGACGACCAAGTTCAGCGTCGATAATCATCGTCGGGTCCTCGCGTATCTCGCTGGAAGTGGCGCCTTCAGTGCATCGCATGCTGTACCCGGCGTAACTCTAGCTTCGTGCCTCGGCTCCCGACGTGATAATGCGCTCGCTCGACGAATTGATAAACTCGAATGAACCTACGGGCACCGTCGCGTCTCGCGGTCTCTGATACTCTGTGTGCGCAGTGACGATACCGGAAGCGTCGCGCGACTGCTCTCGAGCAGCGCACGTGCTGACTCCGTATATAATAGATATTATGTTTCGCACACTGGCGGCCACTTTGCAACATAATAAATAATTTATCTCAACCGCGAGTTCGTGCTCTGTACACCATGGGTGACAAAGTTACATCTGTGTGCAATTTTTTTGTTTTCTTTTGTCGAAAAACGTGTTGAAACTTTGTGTCGTAATACAAAATAATGATTGGCCACGAGCAATGTTGAACAATTTTACCACACGTGCCAACTGCGGATATAAAATGTGACACGGGTATAAAATGTAAATGCGGATATAAAATGTTTGCACACTGACGGTCAATTTGCAACACAAACAATATTGTACTTCAGACTAGATCTCGCACTCTGTACACCATAAGTTACAACGTCAATTTTTTGTTGTTTGTTCTTCTGTCGAAAAATGTATTGAAACTTTGCGTCGTAAGACAAAATTATGATCGACCACGAGCAGTGTTAAAGAACAATTTGACCACATGTGCTGGCACCAAATATAAGATTTTAGCGTACTGGCAGCCACTTTGCAATATAAAAAATAATTTATCTCAAACTGGACTTCGCGCTCTGTACACCATGAGTGACAAGGTTACATCGGTACGCAATTTTTTGTTTGTCCTACCGAAAAATGTGTTGGAACGTTGCATCGTAATGTAAAATAATTATCGACCACGATCAATGTTGATGAATAATTTGACCCACACACGTGCTAATTCCGAATATAATATTTTCGCATTACTGACGGCCCATTTCCAAAATAACAAATAATTTATCTCAAACTAGACTTCGCGCTCTGTACTCCGCAGAATTGACAAGATTAAATCAGAACGCAATTTATTTGCTTGTGTCGACAAAATGTGTTGACGAAACGTTGAGTTGTAAAATAATGATCGATCGCGAGCAATGTTGACGACAATTAAATACGACTTTTGTCGACCTACAATAACCGGCGTGAGTGTTTATTGAACAATTAGTGGTTTCGATTGTACGGATAATGAATGTCATACAATTCATCAAAAATTAACAACTCAAAATACAAAAATTAATAAATAAGATATATGTTAATTTGCAAACCAAACAACCGCGGTTATATAAATTCACGTGAAACGAATTACACACCCGGCAGTATCAATTAATTTGTTGTGCCGAGTGTCACCGGACGAAGACCAAAAAAAAATTTGCGCCTATCGCAAACAACATCAGACAACATTCGCGTGGGCGTAAAATTGTGCAAGGCGAATTTGATAACATCCGACGAATCCGCAATTACGTCACGAGACTCGAGGGGACCGTCGCTCGCTCGTCTGGCACCCGCGGGTAATGATGAAATTAACGAGATCAAAATTACACGACGCTCGGCCGCAAATTAGAGTGAAAGGTGGGCGCGAGGGAGAAAACTAATGACACGAGCCACACACGAGTCGACGAGCGTTGCAAAAAGAAAAACAACTCTTCGTCACCGAGAAAATGCGCATTCGAATTATCCGTACGCGATAACGCGACACCGACGTCGGCGAGGCTCGCGACGAGTGAGATGCCAACCGACAGACCTAAACAAAACAAACGGCAAGCAGGAAAAAATCGAGGCAAAAATAATGAAAAGTCGCAAACGGTCGAGCGGCAAATTCAACCGGAGGCTGAATAACGAGAATGACGCGAGAGCTCTTGATAATCATAGTGGGACATTCGCGGCGACGTCGACTACGCCGAACGCGCGTCCGAGTAAAACGATCGCTCATCGTTAAGCCTCCACCGTGCCGCGAGCTTTTTACACTCTCTCTCTCTCTCTCTCTCTCGGCCCAACGAGCGAATAAATTTACATTTGTTCCACCGGGTTCGGTTAATGCGCCGCGAATCTGTGTCGTGATTTATCGATCGCTCTCGGCGCGGGTGGAGCCCTCGATGGCCTCACTCTTTCTCTGTCGGTTTTTGCCGAAAAAAAAAGTTCGCCGCCGAAAGATAAGGACCATGCGGGCCAGAACGTAAATAACGTGTCACTGCAAATATTGAACGAGCAGCGCGTTATTCGCTCGGTGCATTCGCCGCGGTTCATTAAATCGCGAATCCGTATTTTTAGCCCGCGCTATCGCGACTCCTCGCATCTCGATTCGACGTCAACGTCGCGGCCGACACGTTTGATACATTCAATACCCGAGGTGTCGTCCCGCTTCCGGCGGATGTTGGGCATCAGCGTTTCGCATTTGGGGTCTGGGTCTCGCTCGACAGATCAGCCCTCTCGTCGGGAGCGCAGCCAGAAAAATGTTGGCTCGTCACTGCTGTGTGTAGTACATATTTCCCTGAGGGGACGGCGATGTTTTCACAATGTTTTTTTTTACACTTTTAGAGTGTAAAATAAAATGTTACCATATTTACATAAATCTTGTAATAAAATAAAATATTGCTGTACTGATATAAAAATAGTAATAAAATAAAATATTGCTGTACTGATATAAATATTGTAATAAAATCAGATATTGCTCTACTGATATAAACATTGTAATAAAATCAGATATTGCTGTACTGATATAAATATTGTAATAAAATAAAATATTAGTATATTCATAGGAATATAATGATAAAATAAAATATGGAAACATCCTATTTTATGCTACGAATATATTAAACAGTAACTAAATTTTATCACAAGTCAAATTACATTTTTCTTAGTTAATCAAGTTACTTAGCTTTCAATTGCATTCAATTATCAATTTTTCAGTGCAGCATAAGAATAACAACGGTGGCTTTGAAAACCGTGAATACCTCGAAGTACGAAATTATCCATTTAACTACCAACAACGTGGTCGCTTTGCTTGCACTCCTTTCTTCTCATGTCTTTTCTTGTGACCCAACAAGAAAAAAATGTGCATGTTTATACAATTTAATATGACTTCGCGCTCTTTTACGTTAGGTGTGTTCGTTCATCTGACTAACGAATATCAGTCGAATGAGTCAGAAATAGAGCGTGCCTCTATTTTTGCTTCAGTGTTTCGATATTCTCGACTTTCAAAGTGCGATGCCTTTGGAGTATTCCATTCCACCACCGTGAAAAATAAAGTTATTTAAAAAGTGTGCTATACGTGACTTTGCAGCTATTATAACAGTCTGAAGTTGGCTCCACGACGTAGCCACCACCGACCAATCACGGCACGAGTTATACAGGCTTCATTTTTTCAGGGTATTTCGATATATTCGACTTTCGATGTGCCAAGTCCTTTTCAAGAGACGATACTTCAAGTCAATAATTACGACAACGATTTCCCATCACATTATGTCCCACAGGACATAATGTAATGTGATTTATTTCAGAGCTTCGAACATCACGGAAAGCAGATAAAAATTCGATTAAAACTCTTTCCATCACCCCAACGATCAAAGCTCTCAAAACGATCCCCGTAAATTACGAACACGACGCAACAATCCATTAAGATCCATAATCCATTATCCAAATCCACGTACAAAACGTTACGGAAATCCTGCTGCGGTTCCGTTAAATGACGAAGTCGCGTGACTCCCGAACGTGCAGCGAGAGGTGAAAGCAAAAGCATAATGTGGATTGGCCCTCGGGCCGCAGACCCGAAGTGCTTTCGTCCTGCTTCTCCTCGGCCCGGGCGCGGCATTGTCTCCGTGGAGTCCGCAGCCTCGGCGCTCGCGAGTCTCGGCCTCGACCGCCCGGCGTACGTTTCCACTTTTCATCTGCTGACGGAGCGAGCCGAGTGCTGTTATTACCGGAGCCGCTCGAATAAATTGTACACAGTGAATGGCGACCCTAGAAACGGCCAATGTCTATTTTTGGACGTCATCCCTCAACCCAGTCCGTCCGGTGTGTGTCAAACACGACATCCAACCAACGGGCTGACAACGACTGCGCCGAATTCGTCGCCTGCATCTTTTTTTCCATTGGGCGACGCTGCTGCCGCCGTTTCCATCCGCTTCCACGTCACTTTGGCCCGTGCCCCGTATTGCTCCCTGTGCCTCGCATTGACCACAACAAAGAAATGTGCCACGACGCAGACGGGAGCGAAACTTTCGGGAATGGCAGAGATCCTTCCACTCGTGCAGAGTCCTCGGCATTTGCCCCCTCCGGGGCAGCAGAAGCCGCAGATACCAATAGGCCGATGTTCGGGAATTGGTTTTGGCGATTGATTTAAGGGGAGACTCGAAAAAGCTCACCGAGTGCGAGCGAGCGAGACGGAAGTGACGTTGAGACGGTTGAGGCTCGGGGGGAAGCCGAGACAGAAGCCCTGGAAAGTACGTTTCGCTGGCCTCTTAAGGCTCGGAAGGGTCCGCCACGGTGGGGAATTCGCCTCGGGAGAATCTATTTGGGGGAGTCTCTAACGCAGTCTCGACAAGGACCCAAGATGTATCTTATCGGTTGGTGAGATCGAATTCCCGTTGACTGCGACTCAACATTAGATTCCAGGCCGTCTTTTGTGTCCATTACGCAGTCGACGCGTAGCGCGGAAACTTTAGTCTTATCAAAAGAATTTTCTTCTCGGATGGAGATTTTTTTCCAATGTCGGTATGAACAAGGATAAACACTATACGGATATTGGGGTTAAGTCAATTGGACGACTAGGGAGATGACAAATGAGTCGAAAAAAAATTATCCACGTTTCAGCGCATCGGATCTTCGACGTTTCTTGCATTGTGTTTTGATTACAAGAAACGCTTGACGCGTCTGCGAAAATATTAGCGAGCAAAAAGTCTGCTAGCTACGGCGAGTGAGACGAGGTCGATTAAGACGCACCACGCGGTGAGCGGGATAAACGGCGAAATGTCAGTCATAAAAGTTCCATGATGCAATGCTTATTGATTGTTCGAACACTCGCTGAACAGTCTTATTTGCTTTTTATTTATAACGACAAACCGCGAGGCTCGTGTCATTGATATCTTTGAATATTCGCGCGGCAACTTGTGCCGCAAAGTAGGCTGATCAAAGTAGAGTTTTGCTTGTCTGAATCATCAGACAAGCAAATGTTTTGAGTTAAACAAAATTCACTAATCAACCCAGTGCAAAGGTGATCACGTGATGTTTCAATTTGTCAAGATTGTCATGATGGAGGTCAGAAAGTTAGGTTAGAAACTTGTCCTCCCTACACTGGATCACAATGTAAGCTCAGGTGTTTTGGGTTTTGATGTCAGGTTTGTTTCTTTTCAGCTGGCTATGCGCAACACATTTTTTTTCTTTTTTTCTTAATAAGTAATCTCTTAGTACCGCATAGTGGGCTGATCAAAGTAGAGTTTTGCTTGTCTGAATCATCAGACAAGCAAATGTTTTGAGTTAAACAAAATTCACTAATCAACCCAGTGCAAAGGTGATCACGTGATGTTTCAATTTGTCAAGATTATCACGATGGAGGTTAGAAAGTTAGGTTAGAAACTTGTCCTCTCTACACTGGATCATAATGTAAGCTCAGGTGTTTTGGGTTTGGATGTCTGGTTTATTTCTTTTCAGCTGGATATGCGCAACACATTTTTTTTCTTTTTTGCTTAATAAATAAATCTCTTACCTGTCACAGAGATCCGATCGAGGTGTGACGTGGCCGATGCTGCCAGCGCTTACGAGACTTCCGGTCAACGCGCAAAAAACCAACACTTGGAGGGTCAACAGGCCCACCGAAGGCTTAGCCATGGGTGTCGTTTTCGCCATGGCGATTTTTCTGTGACGTTTGAAACGCGCGCGACGACACAGAAGACGCGGCTACTTATTGCGTACGGCGCGACGAAGACTAACCGGACAGCACTTCGAACTCCGGAGGCGGAGTGTCGTACCGAACCTCGTACTCCCGGTCAGTTATATGTAGTCGAAAACTGATAAGAGCCCCGACACCGACGAGCCGTGGATTGGTGGGAACGCGGAGCGGGACACATGGAGGTTTTTATTCGTCGCTGATTAGATGGCACGCGGCATAAGCGGCGATACTGACAATTTAATGTGATTCTCGGCTTTCCGCATAACCTAGGCTCGCGGATTATTTGAACGAACGATAGTTGAGAGATTTTGAATCGTTCGGATGATTGACATGACGTCAAACTTGGGTTTTCTTTGCTTTGCCACGAAAAATTTGCCCGTTATGATTATGTTAACGTTAGATATAATTGTTGACCGAGAAATGCGTCTGTATTCTTGACTCTTCTGATTATATGACACTTGGCATAATTCGTTTGATTTACGATTTTTCGCATAACTGGGGATGGTTTGGGCCTTCCTTAAAAAGTTCATGAGTAACGAAAAGCGTTGTCATCGTTCTATTTGTGCTGTGATTGGTCCTCGCAGTCAAGCGCTGCAACCAGGCAACACATTTGAATCTCTGGCGTTGCTATGTTGATAAATAAATAAAAGTAAAACAAAAGCGCAGAAGCGCAAAAAGTCCTATAGGGGCGCACGTGTATGACCTTAGTGGATATTTCAACAAACAATAACAGATAGGCGAATGACTGTCATTTGTTCAGATATCTTTGGCACGACGTGAAGCGGAATCATTTTTAATATATTTTTTTATTCGTATGCCACGAAGGATACATTACGGTACGAGTACTGTATACAATTTTATTTCAGAAGGTTTGAAAACGTGCACTATTCGCCAGCCGTTTACGGCCCCAGCCAAGGACGACTGCTGCAATGACGCAAGTTGAGAAAAAATGTCTCGCACGAATTTCGTGTAGAATTTTATTTTACGCGTGCGAAAAGTGCCTACATCTCGCACGCGAAGCGAAGCATTTTACTATTGCTTGGAAAATGCGACAGATTTCGTACGCGCAACTTTATCCCATATGTGGAATCCTTGATTTATTATTTAATGAGCTTTGCTGCTCGCTGCCGCTCTGTTTGCGCAGCTGCGTTAAAATTCGTGGGATTTGGAAAAGCAGAAGGAGTAATTTGCAAATATAAATTAAAAGAATTATAGGTGCAATTTATGCATCGCGCGTGGGGACTTAATTGAAAAATAATAATCGATGCTTATCGGCCGGAGGATAGAAACGAGCTGGAGAAATCGCGCGATCCGCAGATAAATACACGTGTTTGTGTGTACAATTGACGCACGGGAAAAACTCGTTTAGGCGGGCTGTGAACTTGTTAGATAAATATACGGGCCGAGGGGATAAAGAAAGGCAGACCTTGACGAGCGTCACGGTGATATATTTCTGAGATTGTGGCGCGACGAGGTTCACAATTGACCCGCAATCAGCGACAGTGATTACGTCAGTGGGAATTTACGGGAGAAGGTTCGCTTGATATTATCCCGCAGCCGACAGGTGAATGGCCCACATTGCCCGGAAGATTGCGGAAACATTGCAAAAATGCAGCCAATACGTCATTGCAATTGAAGTATTGCTGCAACATTGTCGTCGGATGTAGGCAAAATATTTCGCCATAAAGTTGCAGTTTCAATTTCGCGAGACGTTGGAAAAAAAATGTTGGAAATATTTTGAAAACATTTAGTATATTCAACAATTGCGATTATCGTAATATGAACAATTTTTTTTAAAGATCGTATGTATTGTTACTGCTTGATATCTTTAATTATTTTTTTGTGATACAAATTTTATTGAAACTTATGTCCATATAAAAATAAACGGTGAAGAATTCGGTTTTTAATATCTGAATATTTGATTATGATAGCCGGAAAGAATTCCTTCCGCGCTTGTCAGAATCGTTTGCTTTTCTCTCCTGATTTTCGTAATATTTCATCGAATGACCTCATTTGACCATAAAATTCACGATTTGAACACAAATGGCACGAAACGATGATTGACGCATTCCTTCGTCATTACCAGCTCTTTGACAATTCCATCCGAATGGCGTAATCATTGCAATTAATAAATTCGGATGAAATGACGCGAATATTTCCCAGGGTTTCATGGAACCCACCCCCCCCCCCCCCTTATGTCACATTTTTCAACCTTTTTTTTATTAGTAAATTTGAAAGAAATGGCGGGTATATTTCCTAGAGTTCCACGGAAAAACATTTTATACAACAATCAATCCTAAATTTGCAGGTGGATCAAAGGTAGGTTTCCACGTAACGTTTGTATTTTTTTGCAAACATTTAAAATCTTTTAAAACCTTTTTATCGGTTTATAAAATTGGGGATCAATATAATATTGATATGAAAAAAACATAAAATAAGTACCCAAGAATCCTTCATTTCAGACACTGCCTTCATTGTACGAAGATACAGTGATTCCGTATGACTGTTAATTAGGAGTGTTCGTGATGGATGTATCGATAACAGAGGTCCAGGAATCTTCGCTCAACAATGGACGGCAGCTCCCATAACTTTACGTGGCATACGCAGCACGACAGTCGTCGCATTAGTCAGGTACCATTTCAATCCAGGTGATCCCCAACATGAATACGCGGATTATAACCACGGGGCAATGTTATGTTTGTATTATACGTTCTGCGTCTCTGCAGCGCCAGTCATGACCCCTCAATATTAATTACCGGAACGTATGATAAAGTTCCAGGAAACTCGTGACCAAACATATTATGCGGGAATTTCGAGAACTAATTAAACTTCATTCACAAGAGAGTCTTAATCAACACTGGATTGCGGGGCGCAATCAAAACATAGTTGTACAATGTCCTCAAAAGTCTGCATCCGATAAATGGACTGTCGTATAATGTGAAGGACAATTGAAACACGCGTTCGACCCCAGTCAATACAAACTGGGTCCTACAATGCAGCCCATTGAATAACACGGACAAAGCCGTTGAAAAACGACTACGCAAATACCACGCTGAACTACCGCTTCGTCAAAGCTCCACAGCAACGTCATTTTGTGTCTTGAGAAAGGTCTGCAAGTTTGAAAATCAATGTAAACACGTTTAGAACTTAGAGCGTTTATGCATCAAAGTAGGTTTCCGATGGCCATATCAATGATTACATCAATGGGGAATCGTCGTCAACATTCACTTGATGCATCAATATTGGAAGATATCGTCGATCTCTTTCACCGTCAAAATTATGAAACGCCATGTCTACCCACCTCGGTGGCTATACGGCCGGCGGACAGTGGAGGACAATTAAAATACGCGTTTGACCCTTGTCAATATAAACTGGGCCCAACAATACTGTCCATTGAATAACATGAACAAAGCCGTCAAAAACGGTTAACACAACACCACGACGAACTGCAGCTTCATCAAAGCTGTACGTCGTCATGTTCTATATCGAGAAAGGTCTGCAAGTTTGAAAATCAATACAAAAACGTACAACTAAAATATTGTGTACATCAAAATCGAATTCCAATGGTCCCATCAATGATGACATCAATGGGGAATCGCCGTCAACATTCACTCAGCACGTCGATACAACTAGGAGTCAGTGTCGATCCCTTTCTTTGGTACAATTACTTGACGCCGTGTTTACCCACCACGAGGTGGCCACGGAGGACGGTGTCGTTTGCGTGTTTCAAACTAGTTGACATTGCTCCACTGTTACGTCTGCGGGGGCTGTTTGCACACAAGCTGAAGATAGTTGTTTGGATTGACTGGCGTAGAGCCGCCGCCGGCGTTTCCACCAGGTGAAGGTCGCCGCCACCTGGTTTGACTTGTCTAGCCGCCTCGGGGCGCGTAAACACAAGACATCCAGACATATTGCTAATCCTTTGACGAAGACCCACGTGGAGGACGCGCGGAGGACGCGCGTTCGACACACGGCTCGCCGCATAATCTCTCACCCGGCTAATCCGAGCTAGTTGATGATGACGACGAGCCAGACGATGGCTGAAGGATTTGAGTGCTGGCTGAGTTTTGCACATTGGAAGAGGCCTGTACACGTGGGTTAAGCGTTTATACCGATCTGAGCTGTGCATAGAAAGTGTGTACAAGTTGCATGTATTAGCATGTGCATGTATGCCATAGAAGACATTTGAATCAAGTATTTGCTAGTCAGTCGCATTGTGATGGAAAGTCGGCTGCGTCGGTCTCGTGCACTCGAGACGACTGGTGAGGATGAAAAATGAGTGTTGGAAGGGGTGAAGCGGGATAGATGCGGCGAATTGAGGCGCTCGAGGAAATCCCGGAAGAACGCAATTGGCGCTGGGTTGAATGAGAAGCTACGATAGCGGTGGCGGAGGGGCAGAAGGGCAGGAGAAAAGCGACGAGAGGTTGAGACGAGAGAGAATAGAGGGAACGGATACGAAGCGAAGAATTCACGTAAAGTGATGCAACAAGCGACGTGGTCTGTATTATTAATGGCCTTGGAGGAGGCTTCAATAACGATGTAGAATTGCGGGAATGTTCGTTCGGTAAGAAACGCAACTGACGGTATCACGTGAAGGTTTTGTTTTCCAATACCTCGCTGATTGAGGATATTGATTGATTTTTAACAACGTTTGCTGTACCGATAGGTTTGGAATGTGGAAATGCGAGATACTAGGTGGGAATGCGATAGAATTGCATGTAGAACTGCGGAACGGGTAGTCCATAAATTAACGTGGAGAGTGCGAATCGATAATACGCGGAATCACAGGATTGGTATTTTTTCGTGATAATTAAATGCGAATATCGTGTTTCACCAGTGTAGATCAGAATATTTATTGCTGCTGATTATTTGCTTTTGTGTAGTTGAAGATCATTTTATTTTTTGGAGAAAAAAACATTATTTAAGCATAATTATTATTATGTTATGAAATCGTGATATAATCACCGTTTACATTCGTAATAGATTACATTTACGATCGTTATGTTACGATGTTTATGTTGCCTCAATTCAGGCAATCGAAATAATGTTGATTCAGCACGTTCGCCGAAGCTGCTCAGTGCGTAGTCTAATTTTATATGTTAATATACTATTTTTCTCTTCAAATTTCATATAATCCTCTGCAGACAGTGCATGCCATAAAAGTGCTGCGGTAATACGATAAGTTATTTAAGATTTTGTACTTTTCCCAAAATTAGGTTTCCCAGAAATGGAATAATCCTGCAATTTTTTCCTCATTATTTTCCATTCTTTACCAAAGCCTTGAAAACGTAAGCTGATCGATTTTCGCTTAACGTCGATAGTGAAACATTTTTGTAAGACGTAAAATAATGAGAAATGAGAAAGCCAAGATTCAACTTCGCAGGTTGTTTTTAATTCTTGTGTTTACCAAGATAAAACATAATTTTTTTTAAATTCGTAAATTAATCATTTTGACAACAAAGAAAGTTAAATAATGAATAATCGATGAGACATTGGGAAAGTCTTGGGAATAATGCAATTTGCATGGAAATTTGCATTTGCATGGAAAAATTTAACTATTCAAATATTCATCCGATTACTATCCCCGAGTTTTACTGCTTCGAAACGTACGAACGGAGGTGCCTGCTCAGCATTCAGGTGATGCATCGAAGGAACACTATGATATCGGGTCACAATTGCCATTCCCTTTGTGCCGCAGATAATTGTTAGACTCGGTCTATTATCCCGAGACCCATCAGCTTTCAGTCTGCTCCGATGTTCCATCTATGCCTCACCTACTTTCCCCGCATTTTCAGGGACGCCCGATGTGCCACCGCCATCCACGTAGCAACTATTTATTACCGACACGTTCTCGCGAAAGACGCACCGGAACCTCGATTAAGCCGGAACGCGTCCTCTTATTTTCCGAGTGACTTAACCCAGAGCCGCCGGGATCCTCCGGTCAATACAAAGAGTCAGAGGCGACGCTTTTTCTCCCGCTGAGACTGTAACAGCGGCGCGAAGCGAAAAAAGAAAAGCTGCAAATACGTCTGACCGATAACGTCTAAACTTTCAACAAGACAAAAAAGGTTAGAAATCAGTTAATACTCAGTTGCAACTTACAAAAATATTACTAAAATGAGAAAAAAAAATCATCGGGTGTTTTTAATTAATACCAATAAAGTACTGTAACTAATCACTGATTCCTAATTAAATTATAAATTAAAAAGATTGAAAACGAGACAACTTACATATATTTTAAAAATGAAATTCCAGTTATCTGATGAACTTTTGGAAGTTCAGGGTAAATGGGCTTATAAAGTTTTCGAATAAACGGGTCATCACGGTTTGTAATACCGGGCCGCGAGCTGCGCAGACAACAAGTAAATTCTAGGTGCTACCCTTATCACGAAGCCAAAGTGGATAAGTCTGCGCGAGCCCGTCGGCCGCGTGGAGAAGGCAAGGTAATAGCTTCTATCACCTTTGCATGCGAACCTAATTCGCTTTCGCAGAAGCCGTGACTTCCGCTCGCTTTTCGTATAACGCTGTGAAAAAGTACATCCGCACTCGTCGCACCCAACGAATTTAGTGCCCGCTCGGGCCCTGCATATTTTAGATTTAACTCGCCAAAACCGCGCAGTTTCGGAATTGACTATGTGCTTAGTATCAAATTTCCTAGTATTTCGCGATTATCTACCTAAACCCCCGTTGATTTACGACCTTGTAAAAAGTACACCGTACGGCACGTGTTTAAAAAGATTGCATAAATTTCCCCGTGACCGCAATTAAATTAACAGCCGCGGTCATACGCGCTATCTTTATTCGAATCACCGCTCGGAATATTTATCGGTTATCGAGCGGTTGCCGCGATCGCCGCCAATACATTCTCTTATCGTCAAACAACATATTTACACTATTTTTTTTTCTATGTCAGTCGCACGAACTGCGCACTGATTCGATTAGATTCCACGCGAGTGTCAAGTAGATTTTTTTCTTTGGGGGCTTGCGCGATGTACGTGGACGCAGATACCGACAGATCGCGATGAAAATGACGATAAAATACCCACGGCAAGTTTTGCACTTTCCGGAACTTGTTTTTTTGTGCAATGTTCTTATCGGATGATCGTATTCTCATGCAACAATCGTACGAGTTTCAAGCTAAGATCTAAGCACGAGAAATAGTGATAAAATAAATCCTCATTCTGTCTCATAAAAACAGTCAAACATTCCTATTGTATGTTCGAGTGTCAAAAATATTTCAGAAATCGGTTTTTAATCGACAGCTTTGTGACTTCACTTTTTAATTTATTACCGATAAAACATTAATTTATTAACTATAACAAATTTATTTATTTTCAATAAATCATTCATTTATCATCAATAAAACATTCATTTATTAACCATGAAACATTCATTTATTTTCAATAAACGTTGTAATTAAATTCTATCGAACATTTTTCCGGTTCGTGATAATTTTGCAATTTGGTAAATGGGCGTGAAAATGTAATTTGTGCACGCGTGTGAATTCTCGTTATCATGAAAACTTTCCGAATCGTACGTTAATACGGACACGTAATTCCCGCCCTTGCCGGGGTGATAGGAATGTGAGATATAATATAGTAGAACGGTATCTCATCGTACGATCTATATGATTCACATGATCGATATCGCATGGACGTCCGGTGGATACAAAAAAAAACAGTCTTGAATCCCGTATTATCGTCGCTACCCGTGGAAATAAATCGCCCAGTAGTACAACCCATTAAAGGTCAGACGGGCCTGGAGTCGGATTCTCCCTTCGCACGTCATTACGGAAAGACAGCCGGGTGTCTATATAGTAATACGTGCGTGGCGTGACACGCCTGACTGGAAAAAAAGAGTGCGAGCGAAAGCAGGGAAAACGAAGCAAATCGAAAGTGACGATAAAGGCAAAGGAAGCGAGGGTGAATGGAAGATTGGGTGAGGTGCCGGATTCCGGGCGCCGATAAACGTGAATTCTGGAGAGAAAACGCTTTGCTCGTTACCGAAATCGCCGGGCTGGACGTCTCCCCTTATTTTTCGCCCTCCCCGTCCCTTTTCGCCTCGCCTTTTTTTCTCGTCCATCCAGCGACGAAATTCCGTTCAGATTAAGGGCGACACTTTATTTATTTTTCTCCTGATTCCCTGTATCTCTCGCTTTTACGACGTCTGCGCGCCCAGCCGGAGGAGAAGCGGCTCGTGGGTCTCATCAATATGTCAATAGATCTGCAACTTCAGGTGGGGAAGCCGATATAACTATATACATATTTCATCTTCAGTGAAAGTTGTTACAGCGATGCAATATATAGGACACGGATGACTTCTTTCGACGTCGTTGTCAACGACATTTTGGGTCAATGCTCTTAAGCGCGACGATCAATGATACGTTCACAGCCACGAGGGTTCGTGTAACGCTATTTCCGCTGCAGCAGTCGCACCGTGTCGTAGAATTAAAAAGAGAAAAAACCTATAACGTTAACTAAGTCTGCCAACGTTGCCATTCTAATTTGACTCCGAATGTGCGGACCGTACCTAATGACTAGCCCAATTAAATGGTACTTTATTTTCCTTTCGGGTCCCTTCGCTGAATAGACTTAATCCTACTCGTTAAAAAAATAACCGCGTTCAGCAAAAGTCTCGCTGAACGCGGTTGTTCGCATTTCAATGGCAATTTAATCCCTTGATGATCGTCGATTCCGGTATATGCGCAAATTTAATCCCACAGCTGCGTCGCTCGGGGGGCGAAAACTAGTAACCGATATTTTCCCGTGATCGTTATTACACCCCGGGCAACTGCAAACTTGAGGGTTTACCTTCACGTGCAGCTTTAGGGTTGGCCTTTGCGTAGACTTTGCGGTCTCGATTATATCTCCGCGCCCACTCACGTAATCGAGTAGAGCAAATACGAACGTGTGTGTGTGTGTGTGTGTGTGTGTGTGTGCGGTTATAGACACATAATCCGCAAAACCGTCTGAAGTTGTCGCAACGTCGAAACTGCTATAACGTCAAAGCGCGATGAATTCTTCGCACGCCACGCATTGAAAGCAGCATCCGACATTCAACGAGCGATATGACGCAGGTGCTTTTGAATTTCGCGTTATGATGTTGTAGCGAGCTTGAAATTAATTCCCGGAAAGCGTTAATATTATGCAACTTACGAAGCGCGGTAACGTATTTTTGCAACACGAGATGAAATGTGCATATACTATCGTTTTTCCTAGCAAACGTCTTATTTTGATATGCAAATAAGTGGAAATTGATGGGGAAGTAATATGTGCAATCTTCTGCAATTCAATTATCTTCTCTCAATTAAGATTATCTTCTATTTATTCTATTTCATAGAATATGATGTCTTCGCAATCATATGTCCTACAGATTTTTTTTAAGATATTACTACTTTAAAAGATCTATGTCACTGATGCCAACTTTAATATCACTATTTACAGATTATTCTTGGATTTAAGTTTGGCTTTAATAACAATAAAAATAAAACCCTACAATTAATCTATAGGAAATGTGATGGCAAAGAGATTAAGCCCTAGCAGAGGCCAATCCAGTGATTGGTTTTTTGTCTGGACTGCGCGCCGAATAAAAAATCCATGTTTTTGGTTTCAAAGTAGACCTTAAAACAAAAACCTTAAAAGAAAAAAGTAGACCTTAAAACAAAAAGATTTTTTTTTTACTGATGACTTGACCTCCTTAAGCCTGCGTTGAAGCCAGTGTTTTAGGGGGCAAAACATGCATCTCAAGAACTGTCACTGCGAATGCGTCAACGTTTTGCAGTGCGAACACTCGACCGCTGGCGGCGAGAATTTGCTACGTTTTTTTTTTTCTTATTTTGTCGTGTACAATTTAATCCCGCTATAACGAGCGCGTGCGTACGGCTTGAACGATGTACAATTAAAGGCGCTTCCATTTATCACCGAGCAATCGGGCTAAAGTCGGTGGGTTGGCCAGTGCGCGAACGTGTCCATCGATCATCGGCGCAATCTCGAGCCGATGCGTCACGTTCGCACGACCCCCGTGTTTACATTAACGTGGTCCTCTCTCCCTCGGGTCGTCCTACAGTCGCGGTTACTTGCGTTACCGGGCGGACGATGTTCCTCGCGCACATCTGCATATTGCATGAATTAATTATAACTTTCATTACTGCATAAGTTATTCGAATACTGGACCATCGTTCGCACGGCGCGGTGAAAGACAGGCGCGCGGTTTATCGTATGCGCGTACATGCGGCACCCAGTGTTTCAATGCACCGAAGCAAAGTGGAGAACAAAGTGATCAAGGCTTATTATTAATTCTGCACAACCGGTCGGGTTCCTAGATTGAGCAAATTTCAATTTTGCGTCTATAATAATTCGCTACGCTGTGAATTAATCAAATATGAATTGTTGAATATTTCTTTGCAGGATAATTTATTCCTTTATTTATTTGTCTGTATGTTTGTGTTTGTACTGCATTGTCTCATTACAATGTACCATTTTGTATGCAGTGTCAGTGGAGAACAAAGTCATCAAGGCTTATTATTAATTCTGCACAACCGGTCGGGTTCGTAGATTGAGCAAATTTCAATTTTGCGTCTATAATAATTCACTACGTTGTGAATTAATTCAATATGAATTGTTGAATATTTATTTGCAGGATAATTTATTTATTTATTTATTTGTCTGTATGTTTGTGTTTATACTGCATTGTCTCATTACAATGTACCATTTTGTATGCAGTGTCAGCTCTCAAGGGACGTTATTCCTAGAGCGTTATAATAAATTAAATCAATCAATTAATTTTGTTGTCATTTCTGCACCGTTGGGAATTCGCAGTTGAACAGTAAGACCGCACGGAATGTCAGTAATTTATTAACAATTTCATACCACGAATTCCAATAGTGGGTATAACGTCGTTGAGTCAATCGTTCAATTGAGCAATCAGACAATTTTCCGATCTTCCTTCTCAGTGTCGAGAAGTTCTTATAAATCTCCACGAGTTTGTAAGTCCCCAAGCGCCTCGGGGCCGGTCTGTTCGGAGCGAAACTTTTCTCACCAAAAATCGCTTAGACGAACGAGAAAACTCGATGGACTCGAAGCATTACGAGCGAGAACAAGAAGAAGCGTGTTAGAGGGGGAGAAGATCTGGATTTAAATTTACTGGAAAAACCTTGGAACGTACAAAGCCCGTCTGATCCTTAGATGAAGAAATTGTTCTGGATGACCGGAATAGCCGCGCGCGTAACTTTGTCGGATCGGATGCTGATACGTTTTACAAGAATTGTATTTGAATCGTCCCGTACACGACCCTCGGGACGCGGTATCAGAAATCTGTTTATCTGTAATAACAGATAGGCAGCCAATATCCATAATGCTAAATCAAGCCTGTAACAGGCATCCAATTCTACACATACTGCCGTACATACCGGATCCCCTCGAGAACTACTTGGCTGCGGAACCTATTGAAATCTCATCTGGGGATCGCGCGATAGCAACTAGGAATTCCACTGACGTCAATTTGTTTGCTACATTGAATACACCACGTTTTTCATCATAAAAATATGCCATTCTAAATAGGATGAAATTTAATTCTTACAATTCTTCTGCTTTTCATTGATTGCAAGAAGACATAAAGACGAAGGAGAGATCAAAACTCACATCTAATTTTCAAAACGTACTAAAAATATAATTAATTTGGCAGTCTAGACAATGCATGAACACCTACCAACGAATGACAATTTTTGTTTCTAAATTGTGGCAGATCTTCGAAAGCATTCATGCAATGTTTCTGCGTTTATTTGTTTCGCCAATAGATGACTTTCGCGCAATTAGTTACCTCGTTTGGTAATCATGTAGGCATATATCGAATATTAAACTCATTCCCAGGTTAAGATAACTAAGGTGAGTCATTCATCGATAAATCGGTAATAAGCTTTGCGAGAGAAAAAGCTTATTACCGATAGATATATTCGAAAATATTATGTATTATTATAGTTGATGTTCCAAAGTCTCTTTTGAGACTTTGTTCATTAGTTGGCACATAAATGATTATCGGTTCCAACAAATGAATAGTCCGTTCATTCACTCGGACTCCCAATACAACAAAATTAACAGATAGAAATAAAGAGGTAGAAATAAGGTGAGTACAACATTTTCCTCTTTCCCCACCGTAGCGAAGTTTTTTAATATATTATTTGGCCTCATTTCTTCCACATCTCTTTAAAGTGAAATTAAACGTCTTCTATTTACAGTTTCCTCGATCCTCCCGTTCGTCACGAACATCGGACAAAGCCAACCCGGTCTGGCTCTCCTCGGCCTTTCACACTTTTCATTGTTTTGTGCAACGGGCTCCGCCCCGCAAATGGACTTTCTTTTGCTTGAGGTTCATTTTCCCCCTCGCGAGGCAGCAAAGGCATCTCCGCAATTTCAAGACCTCCGCATCTCGCGTCCGCCTCTTATTCGCCGAGCGCTCTCTGGCTCAATAGCCTCAGGAATAGTGGACAATCATCGAGAGGCAGAGCTCCTCGCTGATACAGCAATGAAAGTGCTTCGGGCATTGTACAGCGTGACTCGACAGTTGCCGTGAACGCGCCATCGCTACGTGGATTAATTAATCGTGAACTGAATTCACGGCTGAACGAGGAAAAAATCTTTCTTACGGTCGTTTGGAAGGGGTAGACAAATTTCGTTTTAATGAGAGTCACAGTGAGAATGGGTAATTTCGTCGAGTTCGCAAACAACGAGCTCGTTGCTACCATTAAATGAACCGTTAAAACATCGAACCATTAAATCGTTCAACCGCTAAATTGTTGCGAAGATCGTAAATCCCACTTTTTGACGCATTGGTGTGGACGTGGCCACAAAAAACTACAATAAATGAATCAATAAAAAATACAACATATTCAATACTCTTGGGTTCACTCTTGCAAGTATTTTTTTTATATCATGCACTTGGCAGATATTTCAGGTTGCACCGATGCGCCAAATTTGTTTCGCAAGAACCGTTAAATGTTTGTTGGAAAGACCGTAAAATGCCTGTCTTTGACGCATTGCGTCACCCTAACAGGGACCAGGGAGTTTCCAGCATTCGCCTTAGGCGGCGCTGCTTGAGCCTCTACTGACCAATCGCGCGACTTACCCCCTCCCCTGGAGCAAACATAAGAAGGACAGATAGCGCCAGTGCAGTGAGCCATAAATCTCGAATGCTCCACATTTAATCTTCAGTGACTTATGCTATGGCACACGCTGTCCACAGTCAGCGATAACCAGAAGTAAAGGAGAGGAGAAAATGTCTTGTTCACCCTGTCTGCCCATCCGGGCGACGGTGATGTAAAAAAAATGCAAATAAAATGAAGTTTCCACATTTCATCCGGCCCCCAGTGATCTTGATCTAGCGATCTTATATCCTCCTGCTTGATCGCTATTTGTTTCAGCACAAAACAGTCGTATTCATTTGCTTGTAGTATTTTGTTGGATTCCCAGCAAAATGTTTCCGAGGGTCCATGACGTACCACGACTATACATTTTCCGGGCGAGAAAACTCGAAGTCTCCCCTCCTCGCGTCGAGCACTTTATTCCCTTGGGACAACGATAGAATTTTTATCGGATTCCAGAGAGTTAGCTGTTTGCCGTTGGTCTGCCATGACGAACGCGTGGCTCGCTGAAGTAGTCGCGCGGGTGAGGTGCTTCGGCACACACAGACGGGAGAAAAAGTCCGAGCTGTATGCACGGGGCTCTTCAAGTTCAGACGGAGTCGTTTTCCGATCCTCGCCATTCGCACAATTCGCCTTCAGACATTTGCCACTCTAACTTGTTCTTGATTGTCGATGGGGTCGACACCTATTCGCAATATGAAACGTCTCTCGCAGCACGGATACGGCGCATTTGTATTTTGTTTGACGAGACAATATGAAGCACGCAATATGCGTCAAAAAAAGCATCAGACATTTATGCTCGTGTTGGCATGTTCCAATCTCATAATATATTCCGTGGTATAATCTAACTGCAGTACTTCCCTCTTAGAGATCCAAGAAAAAGCTTCTTTCTCGAGCAGCTATTAAATATTACTGTATCCCTCGAGGCTGTTTTATTCACGTACCCGGTCGCCCTACACGCTGAAATATAACGAGAGGCTGAAGACGGTGCCAACGAAAACTGGCTCGGTGCCCGGGGGAAAGATTTTTTTTCGCGACAGCAATTAGCAAATAGAGGATCAGAGCCTCGATGTTTATGAGGATGACTGATACCGCGTTCACTTGGTTGCGAATAATGGCTGCGTAGACACGCGCGCACGAGTAATAATTAAAAGAGCATTTTAAATGTCTGAAGATAGGATCAAGGCAATTATTATCGCCAGCTGTTGCGTGCTCGTCCACGGAAAGCCTGTGATGGTATTGAATGTTTCTTACCGCGTTTCTCCGACGCGAGGCAACATTTCGTTTCATCGCAAAAAACAATTTAACGTTTATGTATTATCTTCCTGTGTATTCATATACATATAAAAGGAATGAACTTTTAATGAATGGACTTGAGGTAGATGTTTTCTGCAGCGTCTGCTATCGACTTAGCTCAAAAAATGTAATTTTCCAACTGGAGAGCTCTTCAACGGTGCATAATAATAGTTTTTCCTACATCAACGGAGTAACGAAGTGGAGAGAAAAAAGTCGCTGCACGTGTTATATGTGAATGGAGCGCAATTCGCCGCGAAGAAAAATGACCAGCGAGGGATTAATTAATGGTAACAACGGCGGCTGGCGAATTGTTGTGTTCCTCGAGTTAATTAATCAAACTTGACACGAGTGGATACAGCGCGACCGGTGAACGAGTCGAGTCGACGGTGTTTCGTTGATTTTCATCATTAACTCGTCTTTGGCGATGAGGAAAAAAAAAATTCCTCCTCCTACGAGGCGAGTCCGAGTCGGCAGGGATGAGATGAAACCACCTCGTTTACTCGTTATTACTTTGAGTGCTTGGTTTAATCCCAGATCACTCGACGACGGCGAAGCACTCATTCATATAATTTACAGAGTCAAGGATTCTCAGTCGACCCACCTCACGGTTCATCCCACACTTCGGAAAATCAGCGATCGTTTCTACTTTTTACATTGAGTAATGATATTCATACAAATATCAGACAATTTTGTTTTGTTTTGTTTTGTGTTGTTTTGTTCCTTATGTACGAGCCGTAACCCATTTGTTGCTTCGTTAGACCCACAAGTACCAGCCAAAAAAACGCACGAATTTTTTTTACCAGAAGTGTACGAAGTTGATCCGAGCTGGTGTAGCACTTATAGTTACGTGCACTAAGAAAAAGGAGCGGCTATGCCAACCAAATATCTGACTGCTAGAATTGTATTAGAGTCTGCAAGCACAACAGTGTTACTTTGTAGTTCCAACACCTGAATCCTTCCACTTTACGTCCCCCGCTTGCAGGAGCGAATCGGTATAGCTGTGGGAACTGAACGATGGCTAACTGCGAACGGAAGAAGAGCGGTTTTGTGATAGAGAAAATGTTAAGGTTAGGAAAGATAACTAGTGTCAATTGCAGTTCATTCATTTATAATTAATTTATGACTTATAAAAACTACTTTGCCAGTATTGCAAACCCCACGCCTGCAGTTTACACTTCACCCACTCATCCATTAACGGAAAATTCGCTTATTAATCGTAGGATGTCACTTTCGAAAACAATGCTGCGATGTCGTGTCATGTATAGCTCCCACAGCTATACTGGGATTCTTACTGCACGATTACCGAAATTTCTCATGCACCTATATTCATGGCTATAATAAGAAATACAGATGTAGCAATACTTTGTTTTGTTGCCGGAGCTATTAATTTCTCTCAGTGTGCGATGCGGCTGTGGTTGACTTAAGATTGAGATAGAAACACTCGCATTCGCCTAAGACGCAGGGCAACCACAGAAAACCTACGTCGAGTTTCGCCGGCTAGGTCAATTTTTCGCCGAGCTCCAATGTTTACTCGGACAGCGTGACACGGCTTACGGCAGTATGCACTGTATACCTAACGAGTAACTGCTCGAAAAAAAGATTTTTGCACTCGGCGGGAATTGAACCCGAATCTCCCAGTCGCCAGCAGTACTCGGCTAGTACCTAACCACTTGGCCACCGACGGCAATTGTAGTACGGTATTTCGTAATACGGAATGTCTAGACGACTGCCACCCACCAGCCGCACAAATCCGACGCTCGCAGGCCAACATATTCCGCGAGGTTCAATTTTGAGCAACTTAAGCACGGTTTTACAAATATTCCACAAATTCACGTGATGGAATGTCTAGCCACTCGCCCACCAGCATCAGCGCGCATAGATAATTTAATACGTATTAATAGTGGGAATTATGGACCACGAAAGATGAACCCTTTTTCTCCCAAGGTTTTCGATATCAAAAAAATTCCGCTAAAACATATTTAGCGGAGTCCTGTCAATTAAATATTTTAGAACGAATATTTCGTTCATAGGTTTTTTTGCACGGTAAAATGGATAATAAAAATCCCGTCGATTTTTGTCGTTCACTTTTTATAGTCCATATAATATATAACTATACATCCACTGCTCTCTATGGAGTAAACGTACCACGTATGAGAAACGTGCACCATTCATTCGCCACCTAGCGGCGACCAATGAACTATAATTTGGCTCGCACGATCCGAACGGCTTGTCTTTGTATCCTTTTTGTAGATGGAAAACATTGATGAATCAAACTGTAACACGCCAAAGGGTAACCATTTTTCGTACAGATGAATCGGTCCTCATTTTTCACCTCGGAATATCCAGCTCGCTAAAGATGAAAGATCGACATTATTCATCCGCTGGCTTTGAAGGATCTGAATGCAAAAAATCCGCTATTGAAATACGCACAAGTCAATTTTCAATTGAAAAACAAGTTGCACTGAAAAACGAGGAAAATGAAAACTGCAATTCGCGAACTAATCACCACTCTATGCATTCCCGTGATCACGTGGAGGCTCACAGTCGTGTCTAGACCTATTGAATCGCTCGTTCGTAAAACCCGGTGATGTCGGTGTGTCAAAACGCAGATTTTACGTTGCAAACAGTAAAAAAAAGAAAGACCTCGCTTTCAATAAATCTGCCTTCGATAAAAATTCCTCATTCACCCTCGGTAAAACGTGACTGAATGCGTTCGTCGAGCGACGGATGACTCGAATTTTCTCGCAGAAATAAAAACACGCCGGCCGTCAAACTTTCCATTTACTTTACGATGCGATGTTTTGACGGGTTCGCCGAGCGTCGAGATTCCTCCGGGTCTTTCCGTACACTGAACAACCGAAGAGTTAATCCCCCCGCGAAGTCCATCAATTCGGATCCTTCAACTGGCTTCTCGCGAATCATCTCGCACAGTCGGAATGCGCCGACCGAGCGCGCCCGGGGCTCTCAGGTATTACTTTGCGCCCCGGAGCCCCGACGACTCAATGTCGTAAAAGCTCAGACCGCGCCTCGTGTCTCCGAGTATTTAAACGATTCAACGGCTTTACGGTCCCGTCCGATCTACCTCGCGCAGCGTCGTTGTCGTCGTCGTGCTCGCGCGTTAAGGAGCGACTCCACTATAAACGAATAATTTACGACGGTTTGATAACCGCTCGCAGCAGGAGGGTCGAGAGGCTCTTAGTCCCGCATCAAACGGTCGATCGCGAGGACACCGCTTACTCTCACTTTTTATCTCGTCTTCCCTTTAAAATATACGGCGCAGAGATTGCGAATTTATGCTTAAAGTTGTCGGACGATTCTAACATATTGAATCCCACTTTTATGCTCTTCGCCCTTTCGACTCGCGGCCAATAGACAGAAATTGGTGCATTTTTCCGGGTCATAAATCTCGCGCGATTTTATTTTTCGATTTGGATAGGCAGGGGACGAAATGGATAATTTTCTGGCGGTTGGTTTTCCGCAATTAGAGGCGAAAATGTGCACGGAAAAAAAAGCATGTTACGATTAATCCAATTTCGAGTACATTTTACTGAAACCCCCATGAAAGGTGCGCTCCCTCATCGAGAGAAAATGTTTCCTTGATTCCAAAGAAATGGGTGGATTGCATTTTTTTCATTGATTTCAATGAAATATTTGTTTGAATTTTTTCTTTGAAGACTCGATCTGCTTAATTCAAAAAAAAGGTAACTTGATGGCACCCAGTTCGCCAACGTTTGACGCACTGCGATAAATCGTATTGGTGTTTCTCGTGCGAGCTGATCTATTATGTTATGGTCAAGTCAAATAAAATCAATAAGATAATCATTATTTAAACCAAGTTATTGGTTAGCATATCTAAGTACTATGATATGTAACCAAGAAGTTGGTCGACATAACCTATCATTTCGTTTATGAGACCATTCAAATAAAATATAACATTAACTTAAGGATATTATTTCATTGACGTCAAAGAAATGCTTCATCTAGGACATTTTTTCTCTCGGTGCTGACGAACACACAGGAATTTTTCCTGTCCTCATTCGACAGTAAAATTACTGGAATAACGCCGACTGTTTTCAGAGCAAATACATTGGATGTTTCCTGATATATTACTGTTTACTGTTTTGTCAACGCGTAAAACAGAACAGACACTGGAATTCAGCGTAATTTTTACTGGAATGTATTAACGTTTCGTCGTTTTCACCAGAAAATGTACGGTATACACAGGAAAATACTCATTGATATTCCGAATAATGCTCGATTTATTACAGGAATGAACGGAATTATTGCCCACATAGGGTAGAAGTACCGTTTTTGTTTACCGTTGGTACAATTGTGGCCACCCAGTTTGATAATCATGTCACTTTGTATGAATACTTTCGAAGTATCAGCATTGGAATGCGGGAAAATAATTATTTGAGATGAATTGCAGTGAAAATGGTCACAAACGGTACTTCTACCCTATCAGTAATTTTTCATGTACGGCACATTATTATTACTGATCTTTTTTCTCCGTGTAGAAACGTCGATTAATCCTCCAGATGAACGCGTACAATTTTCTCATTCGGGTCGTATTTCTGTTTGCTTCAAACCGAGTTAAGGACGATAGCATAAGCCGGCCATTTCCTGAAGCAATTACTTGTAGCTTTATTCGAAATCGCGTCTATGCAACGGGTCGATTCGACGCCATCGTCATCCGGGTATCTTTATTCGCGTAACGGTGGTCCATATACTTGTGTGCGATTCACAACGCCCGGTAATTATCGCGTACACAATCGATGTACAGACGCGTTTATTCCAACCGTGTAGTTCTCTGGTTGCGTTCACAGCTGCTAAATGTTTCGGACACCCTGATTTCACTCATTTTTCGGCTGGTTAATTCATTCACAAAGCTTTGGAATGCGCGTTTGACAAATGCCTCGCGTACATCGCAGTTTCCGCTTTCCAAGTAGTGGCTGCGTGTAATAATGGCGTTCGCGAATTCTGGGTATTTCTGAAATACCCGCAACAAAGGCCAATCGGCTTGATCGTCGACAAAGGAATTAGCATTTGTTTACCGCGGATTTAGCTTCATTACGAATGTAGCATTCGTGATTTTACATGATCGTTGTCAATCTGCTGGTGTACAGAGATGATATATCTCTTACTAACGCGGATTTGTGTATTTTGTTACTTGCCTTTGGTTATTTTAATGAATTGTTGAACTTCTGCAGCGATTTCATGTTTTTGTAGTCAAATATATTTTCAAAATTGTTAACTAAACATAGCAGGCAAGGAGTTGTCATTTATCATTATAATTATTATATTTGATGGCTTCAATTTAAACGCTTTTTTACACTGCTTCCTACCCTTAATAACTAGTAGTTACGATGAATGATAAAATAGAAAACATTAAAATATGTGTATGTTTATTTCAACTTACAGTCCTAAAGTTCTAAATCCCGAATGAAAAAAAATCCCTGAACCGCGATACACTTTACATGTTTTTCCAGCCTGGAAGTAATACAGACGGCGATAGCCATGACAACCGGCATTGTCTCTAACTCCCACGATCTTCCAATACTCCATCGTTATGCGCCCATTAATATTTGTATTAATTGCCGGTGTGAAATCTACAAATAATTCTGCGGTGTTTGGGAGAAACAATGTGAAACCCACACCGCGGCAATTTGCACAAATTGCGGCGTCGAACGTGTACCAATATTACCAATCACAACCAGCGGACGATCAAATTGCAAATGAGGCCGAATGGGTCAGACAGTCTGATGCCAAACCGAGCGATATCCGGATATTTTCGAGCAAGCCAACTCGCAAAAACCGACCCACGCAACGTCTACGAGATAATGGCAACGGACTGGAAGTGATCGGACGCAACATCCGACTGCGACCATCGGATGACCGTGCGATCCATCTGTCGCGAAGGCTTCCAAGGATATACGATCCAGTTGGAATGACGTTCAAACGGCAGGGAGGGCACTGAGTCAGGACTCTAAACACCGGATTAACGCTGGGCTACCAGCTCAGGAGCTGGATTATGGAGCACGTGTCCTCGCATACGATGGAAGCTCGCACTCGTAGCTACGGTGGACACCACGGAGACATCATCGACCGGGGCAAGCAAGGCAGCGACGCTGCAAGCCTTTCCACCCTGTCCACCCTCGTTCATGGCCCCTCAAAGTGGTCCGAGCTGGGTACATTCACCGTCATAAACATTTTCTTAGTGTTACCACGGTGTGTTTACGTTTCATATAGACTTACGGGACAATCCGGATGCGAGGACGACGTCAGGCCCAACAAATTGGACAAAGTCGATGCGACGAAGATGCGTGCAGCTATTTTTCCATTAAAGTTCGCGACACTTTTAGCAGTATCTTGGATGCTTCAGCCGGGCAAAATTTGCAAATTATTTGTGTTTCGAATTCTGAGTTTTGGGAAATGAATAATTGGAGGGCGCAGAGTAAACAGCCGATTGAAGACCTCGTGGATGATGTCGCATCATTAGGTTCCCTTTCATCCGAGTATCTATACATTTACTTTCCAGCGAGGAGTCCCCGTAGACTGACGGAAATTGCTCGAACAAACTTGAATCTGCTGTTGATGTGCGCTAGCTGTTTGATACTCGAAACACACACACACAGCTTAATTTAACTGCTCGCGTCAGCCCCCGATTGGGGATATAAATCTCGACCACTACCTCCGCAGTGGCTAAGTGGCGTTTGTTGCTGCTGTTGACGAAGGTCGAGGTCTCCACGCCGAAGGACAGTATCGGCTATAGAATCGTCTGCTGGGTCTCGTCTATTCGCCGCTGACTCTGCTCCGTCGTCTTGGAAGACACCACGGGTGTAGCTTGTGCCGTAGACGAAATAAATTCAGCGAGGAATGCGTCGTCGCGTCTCGGCCAACACATGTAGAAAATGTGTTGAAGATGTAAGGACGTCTATAGTAATGGAAATTTATGGGGTGGCTCCGCACTGTGCTGGGGCTCTTCGCCTTTGGACAATTTTTGCCGCTCCCGCTGGGTCGTTGAAGGGATATTGACGACCCCTATTTTCACGTCTCGCAGTGTCCATTGTCTTCTCAAACGTTTCTATTGATTTCTACGGTTTGGTGTTCAGTTTTAAATAGAAATTGTCTGGGGCTGTATTTACTCATGAAAATATCAGTGGATCAAATATCTCGTATTTTCGATATAAATTGTTGTCGGGTTATTCGTTCTCTGATTGGCCGTCGGGTTGCCCGCAAATCGTTGCTAACGAACGAGCACTTTCAGAGGTGTTATTGTATTTTGACTGTTCTCGGGCATGCGAGGTTTGAAGGTTTGTTAAGGTTATTTCGAGAAGGGTGTTAGGGCGAGCGTAGGGGTTAATATTCTTAGCCCCTACGCTAATATTATTTGCCACTACGCGCTGTTTTGCACAGAAAAAAATCATTTTTCGTTTTTTCCCGTCGATTCTTCTACTTTTTGGGCAAAGGAAAGTTTCCCATCGGATAGAAGTTTCAAACTTTACGAAATCGAAAAAAATTGACAGACAATGCAAGGAGTATGTATGGAAAAATTAGCGATTTCTGCGGGTTCGGCTTTAAAATTCTGTGAAAAATTCAGAAGTTATGATATCGTGTTCCGCCTTACGACATTCTCTTTGTTATTAAGTTTTCTCTCGAACGAAAGAAGACAATCCAAGTTCGATCAACAAAATAAAAAATTAACCTCGATTTTAGTGAAGTGACGAAATTTTGAAAAAGATCGTAAACACTTCATATTATTTAAATATTCTTTAACACTTTGTTTTGATGTGTTTTTGCCCGCATACAATGAATTCGTCATTACTTTTTTCCTAAACACAACAGTCTCCACGAAAAATTTAGATAAATTGATATTTTTCGGTTTTTAAAAACTTTTTTGCATCACCTGGGTAAACGCGTGTATGGGCTAATTATTCATTAAAAATACCATTATCGAATCGTTTCAGCAAAAATATTTGCAATAAATTTCAAGTTGCCACGAAAGTGATAAATTAGGGAACGAATGAATTGTTTTTAGTTGTTACAGCAATTGAAAGTACAATCGAGTCGATTTTAATTTGTGCTTGACGTTTTCTCGAATGTATTTTAAAGAGTCGTTTTCTTGAATGACATCTGAGGTACAGACCCATCTATCAATCACCCGTCGCCCCTCTTCCTTTTATAGCCGTTTTCACTTCGCCCACCCGTGAAGTGAATTTAGATTGAATTCGAGATCGGAGATTCCTCAAATCTTTGAGCCTCCCGGAAGACTCGGGGGATCGATGATTACACACCGTCTCCTGTTATGCTGTGTTTGAAATGAGAAAATTTAAGCTCCCGTATTTCTCGTACTCTAATCGAGTAGAACCTGCGATCATTGTTTTCATTTGCAAAATCGAGCACGTCGAGTTGTATTCTTTCCCAGTTTTCTTCTTTTGCTAAAAACAAGAGTCACATTATCTGTAATTGCCTTCTTAGAGGACGAAATTAGCATAACTGCTAATTTCAGGATACAACGAAAAAGTGATTACAACGCGATTGTGGAATGCGCCATTTTGGTGTCATATTGTATATGAAATAACTTGACAACGTAATAATTAAGTTATTTCACTTGTCGATTTCCGGCTACCTATTCAAATCTGAATAACTTGATAGACAGAAATCTGCAAGTGAAATAGTTGGGCGGAAATCTACAAGTGAAATAGCGGTTCCGCATATTTCATAGGTTCCATCGATGCGTGCCACATAATTCTCGAGAATTTACAGCGTTGATTAAATTATATCCGAATTTTGGTGTCCTACATATCATTATTATTGTTATTATTATTATTATTGTACGGGCGAATTTGTATTTATTATTATTATTATTATTATTATTATTATTCTTGTTGTTATCGTTATTATTATTATTAAATTATTTCGTCAAAGTAGAAAAATCATCAGTTCGGATCTTTTTGCTCTCGTTTTTGCAATATTTATCAAATGATTTTTCACTCGCAACACCAGCCGGACGGGCTGTCGTCACGTTCTGGCATTGTTCCTGTGCCGTAGTAACGGGATGCCAGTTTTTTGTTCCCTTCCCGCCTCAAAGTAATTGCAGCTCCAGGTCGACTGGACTTTCGAACCATTTGTTCTGGCTTCGTCCTCGCGCGGTTCGCGGGTTCCTGCGGAGACGGCATCACAGAACGGGAGGTTAAAGTCGAAAACGAATTACGTGACCGGGTATAACGCGGGGGGCAGCTGCAGCGGCGCGTGATCGCCCGCTGCTCCGCGGACCGAGGGGGATGCTGAAAAGTCCTACATTGCACCTCTTTCGCGGTCCGTTAGTTGACGTTAGCCGGACCGTTCGTCGTGGCGAAGGCGCGACTACGTGAAAGCTCGTTTATTGTTCAGAACGGCGAACCCGTATAGACGCGGCCCAGCGGCAAACACGTTACCGTGGTTACCCACCGCGAGCTTTTTGTTCCCACGTGCTGCGCGAGGGACGACGACGAGGGTAGATGGAAGACGACGACGATTCAACGCGCCCGGCTACGACCTCGACTGGCAGGACGAGGCTCAAGGCCTGAATGCAAATGCGATCTAAAGCCAGCTTTCGCCCCCACCCCCAGCAAACCCAAATCAGATTTGTGATTATTTTCCGGTGACTCGCCGCACCCGCAGCACTCGGGAGACCCATTTTCAGACGGTAATACAAAAATTTCTATGTTAATCGCGACACTTAGCTTCCTCCGTGGGGCCTTCGTGATGTGTCCTCGGTCTGACTCTCCTTCGCAATTTTGTTTATTCGTCTTTTTTTAATACGTGCTTCATATAAGCGTCCGAACGTTGGGGCGTTTTGTCTTCGTTTTTCGTTATTTCGATCGAGGCGCGAGAAGCCCTAATAACACCGGATGAACGTTAAGGTGTAGGTCTCATGTAGGAATCAAAAAGTACGCTTTTGAATGGGCGGCCTAACTTTTGCAGGCGCAATACTAAGATTAGGACCCAACAACGAATGATTTTTTGGACATCATAAGCCTAAAAATGGAAACCCGGTTAGTGGATTTTAGTGTACTAAATGCTCACAAATGGACCATTTGGTGTTGTCAGGGAATCTCTTCAGTGTTGGACACGATTTTCGCGAAGTTGCGTTTATCTGAAATGTCACTCGTCAGCTAATGTAATATTTAAGTCACGAGAATTGTAAAATTGCCAATTTGTATATTAAACTTCTTAATTTTTATAGGATTCAAAAAAAGTACTGCGGTTTAAAACGTCCTAGAACATTAAACCTTCATCACTGTTCATATTTAGACTTTGAATCATTAGACATTCAATCTCCGGTATTAAATTCCGCGGTCTTCGAAAATTCGCGATAGTAGCACGAACGAAAACTTGGAGAATGCGAATAGTTCAGTCACCGTGGTTTTGCCAGATGAGCGCAATGCAGCCTGCGAGGCTCAACATGCGGCGTCTTCCCGCGTTTGAATAGTTTGACAAGCCACAATCACAAAGTAATACAACGTAAACAAGCCGTCATAAACAATTTTATAAAATGATTGCCACGAAACCCCCGTATTTTCCATTGTTATCCTTACAAAAATGTTTGAACATCAAAGAAGAATATTTTTGAAGAACGTCTCCCAGCCTCGAGACGCCCCAATTTCCAGGAAATGGAAATGGGGTAATTCTTATTGACGCCCGCGGGATTAGTCAGCGTTGAGCGAACAATGGCGGCCCCGGCGAGTCAAAAGCCCGGAATAGACAAGAGAAATGAATCGACGAGTTAAGAATGAGAATGCTCGAGAGAGCCTGGGGAGAACGACGAGCCCCCCATTCAGGCTTGCGGAACACATTCGCACCGCAATCTCAACGAGATTATTCAGACGTCCATCACACCTACGGGAACAAAGTCGTCCCGTTGACTGCGCGACGGCTCACGACTTCCGTTTGAGCCTACGATCAATCTCCATTCCCGTAATTATTATTCGTCTCAATCGCGCACACAGCGAAATGTGTAAAATCGTCTTCCGGGCCGGTGAATTATAAAATGACAATAACGGGGCTTCTCCCTCGCTCGCGGCGCCAATTCGAGTCCCCCCCGAATCGCTTTTGCGACTCGCGCGAGAAGCAACAAAGCGTCTCGCGAGCGCCTGCACAATTTCCGCATTTTGAAAATAAACCGGCCGCCCTGGTCTACGACGCGCGAGACAACAGCCACCCACCGCGGGAACTTGTAAACCCTACGCACGAGAGGAGCCATTTGCGTAAGTTCACTCTGGTCATTCGCACGAAATCGTTTTGTGGGTCGCGCGCGTTGCTAACAGGGAACGGGAGATAAAATAAACCGCGGTTGCGTGAAAAGGAGCAACTGTGGAACGTTACTGCAGTTCACGGTGCACCTTGGCTCGTCCGTCTGTCCGTCCGTCGGTCCGTGCGGACGCGAACGTGGGGACTATAAAGCGTAGAACCTTTTTGAAGTTGAAAAAAAAAAGGAAATTGCGGGTGTGCTGAAAATACAAAGATACTTTGTGTCATTTAACGTCGCTTCAGACTGAGTTCTACTTTGAGGGAAGTCAACTTGTAGCGTCAGACAAACGTTAGATTTTAAATATAGCCGTAGATAAATAAAAATGTTTAAACAATTAATTGCTCTCCATAAAATGAAGGACCAGTCTGAAATCGAGAAGTCAAATGAAAATTCTGCAAAGCGTAAGGTAAATGTCCCAATGCCCGGACGGTTAAGAGCACCCCCCGTTTTATGCGTTTATTAAACGGGCAAGAACAGTTTTTTTTGTCAAAATGAGTACAGCCAACGTCAAGCTCGTCTTGTCTAGTTTCCAAACCATGCATATTTATTTTTTTAATTATGAATATTTTAAAAGTTATCGATATAAATATTAAAAAAGAGCAAATGCACCAATTATCGGACGGCTTTTTGAGTGAAGTCCCAATTTTCGGACATACTGACGGCCCAATTTCCGAACAAGTTCTTATAACCGGACATTACACACACCCATTAATTAATAACGCGCACTTTTTTGTTGATCGACACGGACACAAAAATTGAAGTCAACTTCGAATCAATCTCGAAAAAAAAACTTCGTTGTTGCTCAGACTCGCGCTAAAACGGTCGTCTAACCTCAAAACAACGCTCTGTGTCCGATAGCTGGGTCGGAGCCACCAAATACGCTCGTCCCACCCATCGGACACGGGTTCGGACGCGGTACAAGCGCACAATGCGTGTCCCAATAATTAGACGCGAAAATGTATTTATTTGTGCATATTAAATGCTATTTTTTACTAGTGTATCGAAAAGCTAGTTTATTTCCGAATCAATTCCGAAAAATCTTGAAAGGTCAGCCGACCTTCTATGAAAAGTAATAGCAACACCTAAGTTCTCGCGTTAAGAAATGTGCGTCTTTTGCACAATCGTCGGGGGTGCGGCAATAAAAGTTGTAAATTAAATTATTACGTAGTCTCTAAACATGCGATTTTTTACCGATATATGCATTAATAAATGCAGTTTATAAAACATGGATTGTTTATTATTTTGTATGGAGTGTGTTCTTCATATACTGCAATATTTGGGCTCTTGTCCGAAGATTGGGACGCGTCCGGGCATTGGTACAGTTACCTTAGAACCTTTTTCAAGTTGAAAAAAAAGGAAATTGCGGGTGTGCTAAAAATTCAAAGATACTTTGTGTCATTTAACGTCGCTTCAGACTGAGTTCTATTTTCAGGGAAGTCCACTTGTAGCGTCGGACAAACGTTAGATTTTAAATATAGCCGTAGATAAATAAAAATGTTTAAACAATTAATTGCTCTCCATGAAATGAAGGACCAGTCTGAAACCGTGAAGTCAAATGAAAATTCTACAAAGCGTAGAACCTTCTTGAAGTTGAAAAAAAAGGAAATTGCGGGTGTGCTAAAAATACAAAGATACTTTGTGTCATTTAACGTCGCTTCAGACTGAGTTCTACTTTGAGGGAAGTCAACTTGTAGCGTCAGACAAATGTTAGATTTTAAATATAGCCGTAGATAAATAAAAATGTTTAAACAATTAATTGCTCTCCATAAAATGAAGAACCAGTCCGAAACCGAGAACCGAGAAGTCAAATGAAAATTCAACGTTTTTGCTCTCTCGAGCGTTCCCCGACTTTGCGGTTTGCGTCGAACCGAGCTCATTGTACGACGAAAATAATGAGCTCGGTATGGCGACTTCTCTTAATTAAACGATTCCATTCATCTTTCTGCAATTTCAGAGCGGATTTTATCGTGTTTAAAGTCTGTTGGATCAAAGTTCGCCGCGTATGAAATCAGTGATGCGCAAATGCTTTTAATTGAAAATAAGTTACGTTATATTCTATTCCAGGAGGGAGGGGGGGGGGGGGTTATTTTTATACTAATTGCGCTTAAATAGATAGATAGATAGATTTATTACGCACATATCCGAATCAGTGATTCAAAATGCGAGAAGATTATAAGTTCATTTAAATACTAAACAGTTGAATGTACAATTTTTCAATAGTCGATTGTTCGGGTCTTACAATATAAAATATTATAATAGGACATTTTTCACTTAATCTAGCTAACATTTAAATTCAGCGAATAAGCATTTCCGCTCAAATTGCGCTGACATTTTGTTACTCGCTTCGCCGAGACTGAATTTATGACTGACGCTTCATTATATCCGTTACTGACAAAGGAATATTGGTACAGTAAAGTGCATTTGCCAAGGGATGATGGACGATTTGTCGGGGGACCGACGAAAGCGTAGGAGCGGGTAAGTGAAGCGTCACAGCGGCAAATACAATGGCTTATTTCCTTTGCAAATAGATTTAACGCGGTTAAATTGTCGCGCGATTGTTTAGCGTGGCTAACTGTCGACGGTGGAGCTCTAAATTCGGCGCGGATATGGCCCTCGCGGGGACGACCGACCCTTCGTGCGCTGTGTGAGTTCGGCCAACGAGTCCTCTCGATGGCCGTGAAAAGGTGCCGTAAAAATAAACCTTTCTTGCCCTGGAAAGAGGGTTTACCGGTGGATCCTGCCGGCAAACACCCGACAAAACGCGCGCTTAAAGTTCCCGCATGTGCTGTAAATGTCCTGTAAAAACCTACATTTTTGTCCTGAAGCAGGACAAAAATGTTGTAAATATTGGGCAAAATCCAAATTCTAGCTACACCGTATATTCGTATCCAAAAAACAAAAGGTTTCCTTAATTTAAAAAACAGAAGTGAGTTCATCTGCGTCCTTTTTGTCCAAATTCACTTTTTCCCCGAGTGGCCGTAACGCTTTTTTGGACATTTTGTCCAAATTCACTTTTTCCCCGAGTGGCCGTAACGCTTTTTTGGACATTTTGTCCAAATTCACTTTATTTCCCGAGTGACCGTAACGCTTTTTGAGGATAATTTATCCAAATTCACTTTATTTCCCGGGTGACCTCTAACGCTTTTTTTTTTTACTTTTTTTCCGGAAAACCCTCTCTAACGATGTTTTTACATAAATATAAAACAGTTCCTAGACAATGAAAATCGTTAAATAATGATATGTGTAGTGAATGTTTTCTGTATAAATAAAACATTGTCGTCCTGCACAATCAAATGTGTTGCCACTATATTGGACAAAGTCCGAATTCAAATTCGTATCCAAAAAGCAAAGATTTCGTTTATTAAAAATTTCGGTCCTCAGATATCGAAAATCGACAAACAACGGATTCGTCGTCCAAATACGACCGAAACAAATAGACCAGCGAGAAATCGCATAACGATGGCAATTATATCGGCAGTGGCGCATCCATTCGACGCGCAAACAGTTTTGTATACTTAATTGCGACACAGCGTTATTCCCTGTATACAAATTTCATTTCCGGTCCGATGGTTTTGCAAACAGCTATTTCCACTCGAGGATTGAACGAGGGCAGTAAAAACGTGATAACACCGTTGATGAGCGAACTTTCGTACTATTTCTCCCTCTCTCTCTTCGTTCCGGTTCTTTTTCCCACGACGTCCATCAAGTCCATGAGTGGAAACAAAGTTAGAGCGAGCGTGAAGTCCACATATAATGCGTGGAATAAGTGAAGTGGAAGAATGGATTCTACGTGTCGGTGTGGCGGGAAGAAATTGAAAAAAAGGAAAGAGAAAAGAAAAAAAAAGATATAAAAGAAAACGTAAAAAGAATTGGAGTCACTGGGTGTGAAGGACGGTTGGTCGGTATTAGATGCGGACGACGATGGCGGAAGTGGAATTGGGTTGGAGCTTTTTTCCCCCTGGAGGAAACTTCGGAGAATTCGGAGTTCCTCCGAAGAACGTAAATGTATTCCAAACGGAAGCGAGTCTGAGAGTCGAAGCTGGTCCAGCTAGTTAATATTTTACCTGGATTTTTTCGCAAATTACCAGCGATACCGGGAACGGTGGGCTCTAGGAATTATACTGAATTTTTCATGGGTTATGGGAAAATGTTTCCCTCATTTTTTTACTCCATTAACGGCAAAGCTGCGTCCTGTCAAACCCAGGGCGCAGATGATTTTTGATGAACCGAGATCACATTCAATATTTGCTCCTCAGTTCGCATCGACACTCAGAACAAGCAACGTTTTTCATTTGTTGACTCGCGGGTTTTGCGCTCGTTCTCGTTTCTTGCCCCCTTCCAATTCCCGGACGTTATATACACTTATTAGAGCGCGCTGCCCCCATTAACAAACTTACCCTGATTATACTCGTCTAATTATGAAAAAACTACGAGTTTCCGTGAAAGCTAATTTTTCCGCCCCTTCCCTCATGTTTAAAAACTGATCTTTTAAGTGCGTTCGCGATAACAAAAAAAAGACAGAAGGCTTCAAAGGTGCTTTGAAGGGGTGATGGTCAAAATAGCTAATAACCAAAATAGCGAATGGCTAAAATAGCAAATTTCATAATTATGAACGATCTAAATCTAAAATGGGTATCATTATGAAATTCGCATTTTCAGCCATTCGCTATGTTTGTCATTCACTATTTTTACCCACATCTTTATTAAAATGAATTCAAAATAGCGAATGATCGAAATAGCGAATGTACGAAAATGCGAATTTCATAATCATGGCCATTCCAGATTGAGATCATTCATTATTTTGAAATTTGCTATTTTAGCCATTCGCTATTTTGGTTATTAGCTATTTTGACCTCCACCCCTTTGAAGTCTTCTGACTGCATCAATTCGCCAATTCAAACAATCAGTTAGAAATACATATTTTTTTGCAATATCTTTAGATCGACAACCTGAAGTCGTCGGACCCCTCGCACCTCGAATTAAATAATCAGCGCACACCAGACGCTCATTTTTGTCTGTTTACACGAAAAAATCCGGTACAGCAAAAATCTCGTTTCTTTTTTACTCCTCCACTTCCACAATTTCCGCTTTACTGCCGGTGCCTACAGCCTCACTCGCGGGTCGTCTCTGCTTAAACGAGAATTTAAGTCCCTCGTTTGGACGGCAGATTGTGAGGTCTCGGTAATATCGATTCACAAATTGGTCGGAAACTGCTCGGAGTGTAAGAGGCGAAAGGAGGGAGGGTGAGGGGGCAACACTTTTGCGAGAAGTTTGCCGACACTCGTGAAAGTTACCCCGAGTTTCTTACAGCCGCGAGTATCCGCGAGTACATGGAGCGCGCGAGCCCCATGCTGAAAGAAATATATTGCATTCCTTGGCACGCATATTTACTAGCCTTTATCAGCAATTTGCCTAGGAAAAGGTGGATACACCAGCTGCGGCTAGAAACAACGAGTCCCCCCGCTCGTTGTTTCTCACCGTTCTTACTTCAAGACCCCAGCAGCAGCAGCAGCAGCAGCTTGTGGCCACTTACGCTGCACAATAACTTTTCCCTCGCTATCTTCCATCCTGACTCGTGGAGACGCTCGGTGACCTCGGGCTCTCTCTTTGATTACCCGAACTCGTATATTTCCACCAGCGATTCCACGATTCCCGGCAGCCACGTTTTTGCCCCCCCCCCCCCCCCCCCCCTTTGCCCACCTGTTTCATCCTACATATTCATAGACGAGCGAAGTGGAGAGGACTCCACCTCGCACTCGTCTCGCTGCCTCGCGTCAACTTGAACCCACTTTTTCCCCGCGACCCTGACGACTTCTTTCGTATTGTTTTACGAGAGCTTTCTCGAGTCCCTTCTCTCCTCGCGAAGATGTCGACCTTCTTTTTTTTTGTTGGTTTTTTTGTTGTTAGGAATTCGTGGAAAGAATGTAAATGCATTGCTCGGCGACGACGGACGTTACGTGAGTCTGGCGACACGACCAAGGACAACGGGGATTTTAACGGATTATTTGCAAAAGTGGTGATCCAAGAAGTAACGAGAGTAGCATTAAGAGGGATTAAACAAGAGGCAACTTTTTTAGTATTCACGGTCCAAACGCGCGCTTACCCAGGTAATGAAACAAACGTATTTAATCAAGTTTTTTTAAGTTTATTTTTCGTGAAAACTACTGCATTTGTAAGAGCGGTCGGGGTGGATGAAATAACTCAAATAAATTCACATATAAATCTCGAGTTTACTGCAACGGAGTGAAAGACAGCTCGACCCGTCCGGATCTCGAGCAGCACTGCTCGAGATCCTTCTTGGGCTATCTCTTCTTGGGCTATCTTCTTGGGTACATCTCGTGTGTTGCTACGCGGACCGTGTCGCTCACTTTGTAAATATTACCGAGGAATGCAATATGTTAATTAAATTACAAATTGAAATGGCAATAAGTGCTGCGATCGTCTCGCGTGACACTGAACGGCCAATCAGACGACAGACTATGACACATTTAGAAACAAAAAAGAAAAAAAAGAATGGCGTTTTCATTGTGTACAAGCAGAAATCCATCCATTAAAAAAACAGAAAGTGTTTTCGCACCTTTCTCGAAGTTTCGTCACTTCCTTAAAATCGAGGTTACTTACCTTTTTTTCGATCGACTGGACCTGGATTTTCTTCCTTCGTTCGAGGGATAACTCAATAACGAAGAGAACGCCGCAAGGCGGAATCTATCTTATTCTGAAATCTTGAGTTCTGAATTTTTCACAGAATTACAAAGCCGAACCCTCAAAAATCGCAGCAATTTTTCCATACATGAAGTATTCTCTGTCGGTTCAAGAGTGTGCTATGAATCGACAGATACTAATCAAGCAGAAACTATTTTGTACATACATTATGTTATGGACTATGTAATAACAAAGTTCTAGCGTAATTAACTATGGTAACAGTCACGTGAGGTAATTTCAATGCAGGAACTTTTCACGTGTCAGTCGTTACAAATCATGCGTACCGCGATTAACTCGTTGTAATTGCAAACACGTTCGAATTTCCTTAGGGAAAAACGGAGCAGACTGCGAGCTCGCGCGTCGTTTCGGTTCTACCGGTTGGTATCCCGAGCTGTGAGGTAATTACAAAGCCAGAGAGACGAGAGCAGCGATCGGGAGACTTGCAGGGGTTGCGGCTACGGCGGCGCAGCCACCGTTCGTGGTCCCGCACGTCCGGAGGATATAATATCGAGGAGGACGACGGCTCGCATTTGTTCGCTCGGAAAGCTCGACCAGCACTTCCTCTAAGGGCATCGGCACTAATGGCCAATTTTCCGAGAAGTCATCGATTAATGCGGCGACACGTGACGTCCTCATGCGCTTTTCCGCGTTTTTTCTTTTCTTTCTTCGTTTTCCCCTCGCCGCCTCGACTCGTCTCTCTTGACGTCACTTTTCGTCATAGTGGACGAGGCAATCTAGATCCGATGGGAAAGCCCGAAAAACACTCGCGCCGTCGGCCTCCACGGTCGCTTTGTCGTCGTCGAGATAGGGAAAAAGTCGAGGACCAACATTTCGATCAGGGAGCACGCGGCTCAAAGAGAAAGGTGATGAAAAAAGGGCTAAACAAACGAAACACGCATTCCAAGTGGTAGGTGCGTTTAATTAAACTCTCATCCGTGTCCACTCTGGCTGGACTTGATGAAATGAGGAAAATACAGGTGGAGTCCCTTAGATGAAAGCGCACGGAAAAAAACGTCAAGCAAAAGAGGGTCAAGTTCATAATTTTCGGGGGTACAATTTGCGACTTGAGACCGATGGTACAGGGTAAAAGTCGATGTTATGAAAAGAAAATATTCGAAGCGTTTTTTTTTTCGAAAAAATTATTTATTTGAACCAAGTGAAACAACGTATGACGATCACATTCGATTGTCTTGTGACCAAGGTGCCGGAAAATCTGATGTTTTTGGAGAGAACTCCACTAGCAATTGATAATTAATGTTGTGCCGTTGCCTTTCCCATTAACTTCTCGTCGATGTATATGTATAATTGTATACATATAACATATACATATATCTTGAATATACTTTATGACTTTCTTCGTCTTTTCGAAACTGCTCCGCGAAGTACTCCTTGAGCTTTACAATTCAAGCCACACTTTCCACCCGCCGCACTTTCAGCCGCTTCATTTTTTTCCCCCAAGACTTGGCCTTGCCAGGGACCAATCATCAGCAGATACGCGATGAGAAAAAAGCTGAATTTTATAAACAACATCGTTTCCCAGGTTAACTGTAACGTAAAGCAGCGAGGAATGTTCGTACAACGAAAACTTGTCCCTATATGCTTGTTCCTAACAGCTGTCGTGCTGCTAATAAACGATAATACGACATAAAGTAGTGATAATGCTAATCGTTTCTAATGACACGTTATTTGCTTTTTTCGTGTTGTAACTTCGCACCGTTTAGCATTAATTAAGTATGCTTTCCTCATTTCAGGGGGATTTTGCGGGCATATTCGTGACACAAACCAATCTAAATTATCGTGAATTTCGCGTCGAAAACACGAAAGTAGGAATATAGCGTAAAAAAGCTGCAACGTAGAACTTCGAACATTGCTTGAAATATAAAAAAATACTAGAGGGTTATATGCCGTGAGTTACCTTGGCAATCAAGCCATGGTATGGTTGCTATGGTAACGGTTGCCATAGTAACGGTTGCTATGCTAACGGTTGCGATGGTAATGATTTCCATGGTAACAGTTGCCATGGCAATGGTTGCCATGGTAATGGTTGAAATAGTAACGGTTGCTATGGTAACGGTTGCTATGGTATGGTTGCTATGGTAGTGGTTGCCAAGGTAACAGTTGCCATGGATGTCTTGGGTGTCTCATTTGACCCCAGCCTGCTCGATTATCCTACACAGCGGCGAGATATTTTTATTATATAGAGAAATACAGCGAATATAGACCTTTTGGCCGATATATAATAATTGTATGTAATAACTTATATACCTTGAATACATTTTATTTCCATAGGGAAAGACGAACAATAACGAAAGGTCGATGCTGTAGGTAGCTGAATGTTGTTGAATAAAATATTGCTCTTCGTCTCACCGAAAATGTTGTATTTTCACGATACTCAAAGGTTCGAAAAAAGGTTCTGTCCAGCCGGTTTCGCCCGTTCGCTGGATTCCCAATTTTCAGGATGGTCAGGTCACCGTTTCGAAAGGTCTACCCAACCATTGTGCTTCGGGTTATCGAGTAAAAAATACAAAATCCTCCTCGACAGCTCTCGACGCAGCACCGTATTCGGCTGTCCGCCGCGGTGCCTTCACGCGTCATTCGTCCGCTTCCGGCTTTCACACGACACTTTCCTTCCGACGCCTTTCCAAAATCGCATTATTCGCACCACCCACAACTGCCACGCAGTGAGCCACTGACACCACGTACTACAGTCAACGCGGCTTGTTTACCCTCCACGTCGTGGCCCTCCTTCTGTATTCCGCGCTTTTCCCGCCGCTCTTCTCGCCATTTCTCGCTCAATCTTTCCGCCACGTCAGCTGAAAACTTAACTTCGTTGCAGCCCCGCGACGCGCTCGAGACCTTTCCGAGACATTGTTGCCACACCGACCTATATTCACTTCCATCCGTACAAGAAATGCATATATCACGTCGTAAAAACGAGATGCAGGGAGCTTTACACGCGGTCGTCCTTGCTTTTTCCTTATGTTTGAACACGTGTCAGTCGCTGGTGTGAGTGCGAACGTGTGTCCCGAGTTTACAGTGAATTTTCGCGAGTTTGTGTAATTTTGCCGTAGTTACGCTTTATATATTTCGCATTTTGAGCGCAACTTGAGTTTGTTTAGTGTTCTTTCAAATAAAAAATAAAAATAAAAAATCAATTAACAATATACAAAAATTTATACATAGTTATTTGATTTCAAAAAAATCAAATAACAATATACAAAAAACTACAAAAGACTACAAAAGTTTTCTTTTGTAGTTTTTTGTATATTGTTATTTGATTTTTTATTACCTGGTTTGTTACTCTGCCATCTATATTTGTTGTTTTTCAAAGGCTTGTCCCGTTCATTGTACAAAAATAAAACATATAAATAAATAAATTTTCCTCCCCGCGAACCTGCCGAAGGGTTCAGCGAGCGAGAAAACCCCGCGAGCGGCAACTACGACGAGGGATCAGACACTGAAGTGCGGAATGAGAAAAACACCTTCGTCCGGCTCTGAAACGTTAACCTTCCGATATTCTCGGGGCGAGTGACGAGCACGGGGCTGGGTTCGTAATACTCCACGCGACCCGGATCCCTCTTCCCATTTTCCTCCTGCAACCGCTTTACAACTTTTTATATTGCCGCGCCCGCCCCGTGTCTACCCTTTTCTTTTTTCTCCCGCACCCTTGGGCTAGTCCGGTCTAGTCTCGCTTCCATGGCGACGCTCGTGTGTCATTCAACGGCGGAACCGCAACAGCCGCGTACTGCATCCGCAGTGCGGATGAGGGATCTCGCTCTTTGTGTGATCCTCGCAAAGTCGTATTGAGGCTATCCGGAAAAATGACGGGCACGACGCCTTTATCCCCCGGATTTATTTCTTTTCCCCTCTTTTTCCATCCGCGCGCTTCCCCCGTGCAGGAAGCGGAAATGTACGGCGGATAGCGGGTGGCGTCGCTGTTAGACATCTGAAGGGGTCACCTTTGTGCCATTAAACAGGGTTTAAAAAAGCGTCATCCTTTTAAGTGGGCTTGGAACATTTATGTTGAATTGCGAAATGCCTGTAGTCGACTGTCATAAACGGCGACTGATGAATTTCGCAATTGAAACAGGCGGTTGGATATGTGAAAGGGGTCACCTTTGTGCCATTAAACAGGGTGTAAAATAGGGTCATATTTTTAAGTGTGCTTGGAGCTTTTTTTTTGTTTGGATTGCGAAATTTCTCTACCGGACTGTCCGGTAGAAGAATTAACCGGGGACTGATGAATTTCGGAACTGAAAAAGGCATCACTATTGGACATTTAGAAGCGTCACCTTTGTACGATTACAAAGGTGAAAAAGGGTTTCAAATATTATCATCATTGTACCATTAAGCTGTTTATAATAAGGTCATCTTTGAAGTAGGCTTAACAAAATTAAGCTTGAATAATTTCCACTTTTCGACTGTCACAACCGACGAACGATGAATTTCACAATCGAAACAGACACATCCAGCGCTCGGCGCGTCGTCGAGAGGCAATAATGTCGGGATAAGCTGTTTCCAAGCACGAAATTTAATGCGACAGCTGATGCTTTAATCCCTCGGTTAATATTCGCTTTTGACTATAAACGACCGAAACTGCCGCGTTGGCGTTTAAATTACCGGGGGCATTATCGTCACAGAGGCTGTAATAACAAGTAAATAAATTAACAAAGTGTTGACGATCAATACGCAGAGGCGAGAAATGAACGTATGTTATTTTCTGTCGTCAACGATGAGCACAAAGCGACTGGAAACGGTTTTCTCGTTGATTACCGCGAGACCTTTTGTCTCATATCTTAGCTTCCTGTCGTTCTTTTCACGACAAACAGACCCAGGTGCGGAGGGGGAAGAGGAAAAATTCTTGGAAAATTAGTTTGCAACTTTACCCACGTGCCTGTATACTCCGCATCACCGAGGGAATATTGTACATTCAACTTTGAAACTTGGACGAGCCATAGACGGTCTACACAGCGTTGGGTTCGCGTCTTTCCCGAAACCCCGCACGAAGCCCCATTTAAATAGGGATTTAGCAACTCTCCAACGGTTGTTTGACCAGCCACAGTCCGCCCTGCCCCGCGATGCCATTGAGAAACTAGCGCGATGCGGTTCGCCTCCTCACGATCATCACGATCGAATTCGACGTGTGGACCAAACTGCCCGACAAACTTTGCGCTTTCGCTTGGCGAATTTATGTTTCGCACGTGCTAAAACCGAGGCAAAATCGCCCTTTGCAAGGACGGGACGCAAACGAAATGTATGCATGAAGTACACGCGTATAGCGATGTGAATTAGACGAAAACCCTAGCAAGTCCTAACACCGAAGAAATTACCGAAAAAGCGCTGACTGCTTTTCAAACATTTAAAACACCGAAATCTTGGTCGAAATCACCGAAAACGACTGGAAAATTAGTGTTTTTCAGTCATGAAAATGTCGTGCTTGTTTGCTTGTTTGTTTGTTTGTTGTCGCTCGTATAAAAAACCCTGAAGCACTTTCATGACCCAAACAAAGGAATTTTCGGTGCTTTTTCGGTGCTTTTGACCAAAATCTTGATGTTTTAAATCTCGTTGCTTTTTCGGTGACTGCACGGGAAAAAATATATCATTGATTTAATAAAACCTTCGCTTGTGGGCTGATTTTACTATTTTTTATTTTACTATTTTTCCGAAAAAGTCATTACATGAGCTAAAATACCCGGGTCCTGATTTTTTAGCTCATGGAATGACTATTTTTCCGAAATAGTCATTTCATGATCTAAAATATTCTTTTGCCGCTTTTGGAGTTATCGTTTCAATATCAAACGAAATTGTATGAACTAGAAGTGACATTGAATTGACTACACTTATTTTTGGCATCCCACAAGCGAAGGTTTCGTTGAATCAATTATATTTTTGTCCTTATGTCCTTTGTTCTTTCGGTGCTTTTTTCAGTGCGCTACCCTGCTGGGGAAAGCCCAGCGGGAAACGAGATTCCAGACGCAGCCGTAGAAGTCGCGACATGATGATTGGAAGGCTCATCGACTCGTCTGCCACGTCGGTCCGATGATTGTCGACAGCTGTAACACCCATCGACCTTGGATTTGCACGTTGTACGTGCGCGACGTGTCAATTTACCCGAGGGAACTGTTTCCACTATCGGCTCGTTGTGACGTCCCGAACGACAACGATTGAATCTGGACTACTCGGTCAGGCTCGACAACAGCACCGGCCACAAGTTAATATCTCCCGTTTGAACAACTCCAACCGGATGGTTGCAGGGTATATCGCGTTGCCAACGCCGGGAATGTCCACTGACGTTTCTAGCGCAAGAGGAAATCGAGTGCTTCCCGGATTATTACAGATATGCGATTTGAGTAGAACAAATGGCACAGGCTTCGATGTTTTGAAAAGAAAAATATGCAGGGTTGGATTTTGGCACTTTTCATCCGCTTCATTCGTCCCGGAACTTTTCTGGCTTTTCATTCCCGTGCTCACCTTTACCTTTATCTGCTTTTTGTTTTATTTTATTTTATTCCTGTTTTACTATGCTCCTTTTACTTTTCCCTCTTACTGTTAGCAGTCTTCTTAGATCTCGTTTCATTATCGTTATCTTTGTATTACCTCATCTGATGTTAAGACGCTGTGTTCACTTTGTCGGCTTCTGGTAAATACTATCGTATTTTTTCTCTACCTTTGGTCCTTCTGGAATTCCCGGGATCAATTAATGTCAACCTGAACCAATACATTTCAACCTGAAGCCATTACACGAAAGAAAAAAACATGAAGATAATTAATCAAATTCCGAGCGCTTTTTAATGGAATCCCCATGACAACTGTGCTCTGTAACAAAAAAGCAGGAGTTCTTCCTGATCTAATTCGACAGCAAAAATGATTGGAATAACACTGATCTTTTTAAGAGCAATTACAATGGATTTTTCGCGATGTGTTGCAAATAAAAGAATAAGCATTTGCCAACAGAAAAAATACTGGAACACACCATAACTTTTACTCAAACATATTTTCTTGGTTTTCACCGTAAGAAGTACGGTGTACACCGGAAAATACCGGTTTATAATACAAAAAATTCTTAATTAACTGAAATGAACAGAATTATTATCCAAATATCAGTAATTTTTCATGTACGACACATTATAATTACTGATCTTATTACTGCATGCAGAGATCTATGGATCCTATTATAAAAACGCCGAAAAATATACCTCTTTCACAGTCAAGCAAAAAAGCATGTAATCCCGTGTTTTGAGTAGCAAATCGACTTTCCCGAGTGAACCGTTTCCAGTAATGGCTCCGGTTTCGCCGTGCCGATCGACCGCGACCGATTCCGGACCACTCGGCGTGGCTCGTCAACGACACCGTCCACGGGATAATATCGCGCCGTTTGGACATTCCAACCGGATGATTCCGGCGTCGCTAGGCGCCGCGGGAATATCCACTTACGTTGCTCGCGCGAGAGGAAACCGAGTGCTTCCCGGATTGTCGGACATCATATACGTGTAACGTATACACCGCGCCATTATTTCGCGGGCAATACATTGTCCCCCGGCCGTCGGACGCCAATGCTATAGCACGCCATTTACACCAAGCACCAATATCTCGCGCAGTGTACACATTGTTTAAGCTATAGTGTACGACGCATGGCTTAGTGGTGGTGGTGGTGGTGGTTGTGGTTGTCGTGGTGGTACAACGCGTGCAGATAGGATCAGTGACCATCCGTTCGCACCAGAAGCTGCTCGAGTAATGCGCGAACGCAGGTCGATCCATCCTGTGCGGAGCTCCGTGTTCGTGTGCAGCGAAAGGGCGCGGCGACGAGAACCACGCGCTGCACTTCAGCGTGAAAATGATATTATGTTCCCGATCCCGAGCTTTTCCATTAGGGCGTTGACGTTCTCAAGATTTTTTGTCACTACGGTTACCGTGATGTCCGACGAGTCGTCAAAAAAATTTCACCATATTCGCTCTCTTATTCTGGGGTGTCACGAATTATCTATTTTCTTTGGGTGCGACACGTGCACGTTAATCGGTGAAACGGACGTTTGTTCAGGCTGAGTAATTTATTATAACATTAAGCAGGAATAAAGCAAACAAATAATTGAACAAGAGGCAAAATAATTATTTTCTACTAATTAGTAATAATGAATTATAATCAAACGTACTAGAAATAACACAAATACAACATTTAAACTAATGCGACACTTAAAGAACCACTTAAGGAATGTTAGCGGGTTAATGAATGAATTCAGACTATTTTAATTAAATAAACTTAATACTAGAGAATTATTATTTGAAGTAGCGTGTTCAAGAAATGATTGAAGAGTGAAGCGTTAGGCTAACAAAGGTGCAACAAGTAGACTTAAAGAGCAGAGAGTGGGAGTTACCGGTGACTGCACAAAGTCCCGAAAATGCTGATGCACTGCCAATCAACACATTGCGGAATGCAACAAGAATACACAGGAAAATGATTGAGGTGCTGAAATTGATTCTTAAAATGCACCAAGGTTCTGCTTCTAAATTGTATTGTGGGAAAAATAGCCAGTACGTAACATAGAGCGTCGAGTATTTTTTCCAATATCTCGATTAGATGCTCAACCAGGTCTTTAGGTTTAAAAAAATAATATTAACAAATTCCAGATCGGGATACAAAAACAGAGTTTTTAATAGTTGAACGAAAAGCCACTTGAATGTGATCTTGAGTGACTGCGAATCGCAGTCGGACTGAAATAACCGCAAATTGGCAAACAAGCTGATTGAAGCAGACGAATAATGAAGATGAGCTCGTTTCGTCGCGACATTTTTAGCGAGTGGAAATCAGCCGCTAGAAACCAGCGTATCAGGCGACAATTCCGGCGAATTAGACTCATTTGCGTTGAAACGCAGACGGGCGTCTGAGAAATGAGTAATTGCTTCGCAATTGCGGTGAGCGGCGTGACGTCACTCCGAGAAATTCGCGAATCAGGGAACAAAACGAGTAAACTGTGAGAAATCTTTGCGAAACTAAAAAAATCCCAGTGGCCTCCAACTGGGAAAATTAGTTTTTCACTCTTTTTTCGTAAAGTACATAACATCCGTGTGAAATATTAACGCCTTTAAGGTGAATAAACTCGGTACGTAACGGCGCAAATTTATTCTCCCGTGCAAAATTCGCCCGCAACACGGTCCTCGGGGTATTAATACGCTACATCAGGAGTCGCGCTGTGTCAGCCCAGCTTACAACCCAACGGCACCGAGCTCCGGGCGTTATATTCCACACGAAAAGCGTCGGTAAAGTCAATTATCTCTCGTAGCCCCGTCGCACTGAGAGAAGTTTTAAGTCGCGGAGTTTAAACGGACGGAAAACTAGACACTTCTTTCTGGATATTGCCAGGAGCGTTCTTATCTTCAAAGCGAAAGAGACGACGCACAAGAATACGAAGAAAAAACAACCTGACAGCATTGATCTGTTAACTGGCTTTATTTTTTATTTATTTGTCTGCGTTTCACGCTGTCTTCAGGCGTTGCGATTGCGAACCGGATTTGGCCTAGTAGCTAAACCGTCCGATTGCGTCTGTAGCCAACTTTCCATGAAACGTAACGCATTCGCCTCGCCTAGACAGAACCCGGAGGAAAGAGGAAAATTGCAAGAAAACCTCTTATTGCCAAGTCAGTCTCAAGTTCGCCTCGTGGCTCAGCAAACAATCGCCTTTCTCTTATTATTACTATTACGATACTCTTATTGCAATAGATGCTCGGAGATACGGCGAGTCTGAATATTTATTTTCAGCAAAAACGACTGCAGCGACATTCGAATCGTTGATTTATCAATTCTCTGGTATAGACGGGAAGTCGCTACGCACTAAATCGTAAACAGGATCCCAGTTATCGGTCGTGCACATGAAACCGTCAATAGGTGCTTTTATTGTATTATAATTATGGGCAACATAACTGACGATTTCATTATTTATTTGTTTGTTTATTTGGTTATTTATTTATTTATTTATTTATTTATTTATTTATTTACTTATTTATTTATTTATTTATTTATGTGTTATTTACTGTTACATGATTAATGACATCCACCTTAGTAGAGAATCGTCTGTTAGCAATTTCCACCATTCAACGATGTTCTTTGCTGAAACAAATATACCACAGACGATAAAAATTGTTATTTATTATTTTATTTCAGATAATGATTTTATTATTTATAGCTCCGATGTTAAGGGGGTCTTCTACCTTGGAGCACCATTTTTCAGGTGCTCACATTTTATTTTTCTGTGGGGAAACGAATAAATGTAGATGACTGCGGTTTTTTTCTGTTTGTTATTTACGTTTTAAACTATATACAAAAAAGTAAACTGTGAGCACCTGAAAAAATGGTGTTCCAAGGTAGAAGTCCCTCTTAAACCACAACATGTAATTTTCAATTGCCGTGTTTCTGTACTCCGCAATGTGATCTCGCCCTTTAAAGAACAGCGTGAAAATAGGAAAAAGCTGCAGTGTCCGCGCGATAGGCGAACGGAAAAACGTCAGTTTTTTGCGCTGTATCAACAGCGCGTTGGAAGGGACTATTGGGAAACGAAATGGAGAAATACAGAAAGACCGGGGTAGACTGCTGTGTGTTGTATTGAAACGTACACCCGAAGTGCACATAAGGGAATGTGGGCCGGGAGCGAAATATAGTACTTATGCTCTGCGCAATAAACTGGACTCTCTGCGGATTCCGACCGAGAATTTTTCTGCTTTGCTCTTTTTTGCCACGACCAATTTTTCTCTGTGGCAGGTAATCAAATCTGTGCCGGGATTGCCACTCATGAATGGGTCTTCCTGTAATTCATCGTGCAAAGTGCTTGCGCCTCATCGTAGCTGCTGAAAACCCACGGAAATAATTTTTCCAATGTCTGCTCGGCTGGAAATAATTTTAATGGTATCCATTTCCTAGGTTTATTTGTTTCATTCGAATTTTCTATTAACCCGGTATTTATTGTTTTCAAAAATATTACTCGTTACTTTGGATACATTTTGCTTAGCGACTTTCCGTCGCTAACCTGATATATTCTGAAGAAAATTAGCTTCCCCCATCGTTTGGAAAACTTTTCCCCGTAGGGACGGAATAACACTGGGTTCATGGAGTTTAGCGACTGGTGTATTCAAGGTAGATCGTGCGTCTCTCCCCTGTTTCGACTCCGCAATCTCATTTGCAATTCTTGGCGAATCGCTCGAAGTGGTCTTACCGGTGAGTGCCAGCGTGCTCAATGGAATTCCAAGACAGCCTGGTCCCCGTGCGCTTATATTGCGGACCGACAACGGCGGATATCAAGCGTTCCAATGATCCCCTATCCGTTCCACAGGTCCGGAAGAAGAAAAAAATAAAACGAAATTAACAAAACCAAAAATAAATTTAATCACGAATGCGTCGAATTGTTATTTCCATTATTTCGCAGTGCGAATACAAATGTCTGTAAATTGCAATAAGCAATACTTATTTTTTAGTTCAACATTTTGTTATAGTAAAAAGTTAAATAAAATTTTATTATCATTTATAAAGATTATAAAAATTATTTTATTATGATTTAGATGATTTATAAAGAATGTTTCCCTTTAACATTCGCTCACAATGGATCTCGAGTTGTATGTCTTACCTGTGATGTTTTTTTTTCTCCCCTTCCTTTCCTTCAGATCGTTCAGCCCGGCTCGTGCAGCGCAGCTATGGGAGTCACCCGCGATTCCCGTCTCGGCCAGTGATATGGAGTCATCAATATTTACGGCCTCGTAAAACGTCAGAGCTATTTAATTTTACGTCCTGCACTGTAAACGCGCGCTCGACGTGGCCGCGACCACTCTCGAGCCATTTTGCGACGGACCCTCGTGGTTCGCGGACCCTTCGCGGTGAACGTTTACTAAGAACGTCGACGGGAATGACGACCACGACGATATCCGAGATTCACCGATAATGACGCAACAGATGGGTATTCTGAGTGCAATTGGCAAAAAAAAAAAATACCGTCACAAGAAACACGAAAAAAAATCAACTTAATAATTTACATTAAATATTCTTTATTGACAGATTTACATACATCGTTTTACATAACAGATCGAAGTTACTTTTTGTCCATTAATCAGCGCAAGAGACGCACGATGCACCTAGGTGAATTATACACTTTATAATCGCCTTTTCCATCTTATCGACTGCGACACAGTTATTTCTTTAAAATTTAGTATCTACAAACAAATTCGCACCGCTGGCTCGACATGAGCGCTGTTCATACGTATATATTTCTGATATACGAATATACATATATATATTTATTTATTTATTTATAAGAATCCACGTCAAAGTTTTCTGGTTAGTCTTTAAATTCATATATTATATTTTTATTATTTTTTAAATTTATATATAATAATTTATTTTCTCTTGCAGCCAGTGCTATTCTCGTCGTCGATCGTGCGGAAGAGGCAGGGGGCTCATGTGCCGTCGTCCGCACAATCCGATGATCAATAATAAAAAACACGCGCTCTTCCAATCTCTTTCGCTCATCAACAGCACGCAATAATATCATACTTACAAGTGTGTTTTTTTTTACCGCCTCGCGATAAAATCATTCGCGTTTTTGCAATCAAGATATACAGAATGTGGTCCTAGCAGGCGACTCGAACCAGCGAGTCACATTTTTCCTTCTCGTATCAAATCAATCATTTACGAATATCCAATCGGTGAATTATCAAACCTCTCCATCCAGATTACAATCGTCACATGTCGATTATATTGTACATTTAGATATTACTTATGGTTACTCCTGTCAATTCGTAGTGGATTTGCCGGTCGGCCATTTTCATCGCAAATGTGTTATCTATTATTTACTTAACTTACTTAATCGTAATACACTGCATATTACTTAAGTCTATCGACGTTATACACAAATTCATTTATCGTCTTACAGTTAAGTTATTTTACATTTTTCTTTCTCGTCTCTCTCTCTATTTACAGATTTACGATCCATAAGGATATTTCTTATTGATTAGCTTCACGCAGTCGCGACCAGTCGGGGGGAGGAGGAAGAGATTGATGGCCTCCCCGTCCACCCTCATCCGGCTCTCATTACACAACGACTAGAATCGACGCACTCGGTCGACGGAAAATGTGCTCGGTACGTTTTACTTTTTCTTCGTGTTCTTTTACGGCCGAGGGAGGCTTAAGACACCTAGTGACAGAAGCCGGTTGCCCAGCGAGACAATTTCTTTTTTTCTCTCCTTTTTTTCCTTGTGTTTCTCGTCAGTGAGATTTATCCGCATTCTTATACAGAGCTTGAGCAGTGCGCCTCGACTTCCGGGCCTTTCACGCACACGTCAGCCTTACCCGGGAGGTTAATGTGGGACGACAGAAAGCAAGTTTGTTGCCGTTTTTTTTTTGGGAGGGAAAAAAGTGGGCAATGTATCACAGCGAGAAGCCGGCTGGATTTTCCTTCGGCCTTCCGAGACCCTCGACCTTTGACCCGAGTCGACCTTTCCAGTGTCTCCAGGAGTAGATTGTTTGTCACTAATACATTGTTCATGGTTACACAGGATATGCTTTTTTATGAAGATCCACGAAGAATTTAGGTGGAAAATCTTCGAGAAATCTGCCAGAAAATTTGAATAATTTTTGTGCTTATTGAAGAGGCAAAAAATCAAGAACGAAAGTTCTGAATACAAAATATATGTCATTATCAGTATTGGTTTCTCGTCTAAAGCAGCGCAGCTCGAATATTGCGAGGACTCGATTTTTACCAAGCGATAACGGAAACACGTAATTGGCCGATGAAACCAAAGTACCGGCGACGACGTGTCGAGTGGTTTGACGGAAACTAATTTCCGCAGGCCTCGCGCATACCTCCCGAACTTTCGACGCGACGATCGTGAGCTTACTCACGTGTTAAGCTCTCGATTACACTTCCGGAACATTTTCCGCTGATAGGGGGGTAAAGACCCTAATAGCCACTCGACCCTTCCTGAAAACCTGGAGCTTTTCTCTCTTCCTCAGTTATCCCTTTTCGTTTGGCGCTCGAACAGATCGACTACTCTGCTTGGTAACCGGCAAGAAAACCGAACAAAAAAACAAAAAAGATTTCAATGCTGTACCCAATTTTTACGTCAGTCCATCCACTCTGCGTCCAGCAAAAATTAGCTGATAGACTTATGAGAAGTTATTCGTATTGAATAAATTTAACGCGGCGAAGTTAAATAATTTTCAATAATTTATAGGGCAGGAAATTGCTAATTCAAATCTACTATCTGGAACCAATTTCCGCGCTCGCTGAAAATTGATAGGCTTTCGCCGCTCTCGCGCGGAGAGATGATTGATTGGTATTATTCTTAACTATGTCATCGTTGAATCCGATTAATTACGTCATTAACTTCCCACTGTGGCTTCGAGATAAAATTGCCTCAGAACAGCAATATTGCACCGGGAAAACTCCGCGATATTAATATCACGATCAAATATATCGCGTGCAACGTTGCTTGCCGTGTTTCGTTTGTGGAAAATTGAGCCGAGCCGAGGACCATCAACGCTGTTCGTCCGATGTAATCAACTTACAGCTTACGCAAGGTTATCAAAAATGCACAGAGCGGAATCTCGCGTAGTTTCCAACTGGCAAATTTATGGATATCTCCAGGTTATCAAGAATGCACAGCGCAGTCACGTAGCTTGCAAATTTGTGGATTTTCCACGTGCACAAAGCTCACTTTCCATTTCAGCAGCTCGAGGTAAAAATGTGTGTCCGCAAAAAAAGACAAAAATATAAAAGAGAGAAGAGAATTCCGCGAAGAATTCAAATTTAAACCAGGGTCACACACAGATTGGTTTCGACTGTGGGTGGCTCGCGTCCTTCCGGGTCTTTATCCTCGCCCTCCATATCTCCTATTTTTGTGTCACCGTCGTAGCCGAAGCAAAACTCGGGCAAAAGGACGCAAAAGAGTAGGTGGAATACGCGCGCATCCTGAAACGCGGGGGACACGTGTGTGGCAATGGACGTCGCGGGCGCTCCGAGCTTTTCGGGGTGAGCTCGCCGCCCGGTTGTACGTAACATAGACACGGCTGTTGGAATTGTTACTACCGAGTATCGCGAGGAACCGACTGTCGAGGTTTCGTTTTGCTCGCTCCGGCAATGGCATCATTTGATTCGAGAACCGTCGTTACAGCGCGCTGCACACCGGCTTGCCGAGCTTTCGAGCTCGCGAGAGAGAGAAAGAGAGAGAGAGAGAAAGAGAGAGAGAGAGAAAGAGAGAAGAGAGAGAGAGAGAGCGAAGCGAGACGGCTGGGTGCGCGACGATAGTTTCTTTCCAGACGAGAAGTGTGGTGTATCGGAAACGCCCGCGTAATCCCGCAATCGACCCTCCCCACAGCCGCATATCGATGCCACACACGTGCTTCACGAACGACGAGCTCGAATACGACCGACCCGAAATAATTCTCACGTAATCCCGACGCTCTTTCCCAGGATTATCGTATTTGTCGGAAATTCCATCATTTTACTTTCACGAGTCGCTGACGAAAAGAGTTCACCTTATTTATGTAGCAAAAATTGATTTTCTTCCTTGTGCCATCCTTGCCCAGCCGCTCATAAACATTTGTTCGTCATCATTCGTTCATCGCTCATAAACACCAGTTCAGCCAATGAAAGCTCGATCTCTACTCGGTGTATATTTCAGACAACGTGTTTGCGGAAATAATAATAGTTTAGCGTTACATTGGCTGTATTCCCCTTTGCGGTGGTGCACACAACCGGAAACCCGTGAAACTCTCGGCACTGGGAATTCGTGTGCGACGAGCCTCGAGACTCAAGCGAGTTTCGCGAGCGCTGTTTGGCAAAATCCACATAATGGGAGCTTTCCTCGAAGCGATACGAGGGGAGGGAAAGTTGTGCTCTCCGCGCCCAAGGCCGGGCGTATCGACGTGGCTCTCGACCGCATCGACGTTTACGAGTGCGCCTTAGCCACGACTCACTTCGGCAATGAATATACCCCGATGGAAGATCAGCAGCGTCATGTCCGACCCAAATCGGGAACTGGTTGGACCTTGGCAGGGCCAGTGTGATCCTGATCGGGGCCTAACCAGTTGCCGATCAGCACGAGATTTAACGCTGGATGCACGTGGAATCATGAGATCAGTAGCGTCATATCCGGCCCAAATCGGGGACTGTTCAGGCCCTGATTAGGACCAGACTGGCCTTTCCAGGGCCTGACCAGTTCCCAACTAGCGCCAGATTTAACGCTAGATGCACGTGGAATCTCGTGTAACGGCTGGGCCGAGAATTCGGGGATGTGTGTAGGATGGTCGTGCGGATGAATTGTCGAAGTTCCGAAGAGAGAAAAGATATGGTGATCTGCCCGGGACTCGAACCCGGAATGTTCATTCCTTAGTCAGAGCGCTAACCACTGCGCTAATGTCACCTATGCTTTTCTCTCATTCGAATCGTCTTCTTATATGAAGGGCCGTTACACTCGAGTTGTGTAGCGTCATATCCGCCCAAATCGGGGACTGGTCAAGCCCTGATTAGGACCACACTGGCCCTTCCAGGGCTTGACCAGTTCCCTACTAGCGCCAGATTTAACGCTAGATGCACGTGGAATCATGAGATCAGTAGCGTCATATCCGGTCCAAATCGGGAACAGGTCAGGCCCTGGTTAGGACCAGACTGGCCCTTCCAGGGCTTGACCAGTTCCCGACTAGCGCCAGATTTAACGCTAGATGCACGTGGAATCTTGAGATCAGTAGAGCGTCATATCCGGCCCAAATCGGGAACGGCTCAGGCCTTGATTAGGACCACACGTGCCCTTCCAGTGCATAACCAGTTTCTCGACTAGCGCCAGATTTAACGTTAGGATTGCACGTGGAATCGCAAGAACTATAATCACCGGTGGACTTGAAACTCCGGAAAACGAGGCATTCTGTAAACGACTGGTGTGTGGGGTGTTTAAGGGGTGCGACGATGCACCAACCGCGAACGGGGCTAAAGCGCAGGAGGCGGGGAAGATGAAAGAGAATCATCCGGAAACTTCCCCCGGGTCTTTGTTCGCGCGCCCAATCCCGCTCTGCTGTTTTCCTCGAACGTAGGATATCATTTGCGGACCTTTTCTTATCGCACTCCCAGCACGACCTTTCCAGGGTTCTGATGTTCCGCGGTCTTTGATTCGCCCGAGTTCATTACCAGCCACGGAATTTCTATGCTTGTGTCGTTGTTCCAGCTATATTCACGTTTGTTCGTTAGAAATGTATTGTTTTGCGGTACGTCAGGAGATACGAGCTGAGGACGCGTCGTGAATGGCACACAAATTGCGCCGAACGACGACGTTGGGCTCGCCTAGATCCGACTAACACGAGCTGTCAAACAAACGTTTGGCTAACCCAACGGGACTTTTCTTCGCAATATCGAGCACATGATAGTCGGTCGAACGTTCGACTGCTGCGACGAAACACTCGTTTGACGGTACACGTCCGTCAGATTTTCTACTGAACCAATTTGCTTTCGTGCAGCGAGTGAAATATTCCCAAGGAGTTTGACAGTTAGTTTTTTGGGTCCTGTTTTTTTATCCCCACGCGTTTCGCCCTGTGCTTTAATTTACGGGGGTCGCAAGTTTTTCCGAACTTCAATTTTCTCGCCTCGAGGAAAGTTTGCCGTAATTTTGGGGAAAAAAATTGACGTCGGGAGGTCGCACACGTTCGTTCGCCCTGCTTCGTCGGCGTGTAACCGGGAGAGGAGGAGCCGCGGAGTCTTTCCTACGGAGTTCGAGTAGGCACTTTAACTGAGGAGAGCGAAAGTCACGAGCCTCGTATATGATCCTCTCAGGTGCTTCCAAGACGCCCTTCGGCTTTTTCTTTGAGCCTCCCAGGCAGCTCGGATCTTTTACCCATCCTCGACTGAGCGCCCGACCCTCGCATCTTTTGACGTACACGCGTAAGAGCATGCGAACTTTTTTTTTCATTTGAGAAAAAAAAAGAAAAAAGACGAGCTGGTGCGATAAAAGTACGGATTTTTTCCAATCGTACGACCGAACCACTTTAGACACTCACATCCTTACTGTGGACCCACTCATTGATTCCCCAGAAGTCAAGTCTTGACACGATCGACTCGTCGATCATTCATTGATAATTTTTCGTATGAATGCATGAGCTGCTGTTTCACTGAATAATTGGTTTTTGTGTCTCACCCTCCACTGTGTGTAACTAATCTAAGTACTGTAAGTACTTAAATACGTGCCAAGATTTTATTGCCGCGACCAACAGGTAGACTTTTAGGTCCTCCTTAATCGTAGTAAGATAACTGATTGGTCGTCTGAAAAAAAATGCAGCGGTCTCAAACTGAAAGATAAATGTCTTGTTCACTGGGAAATAATAGATGTCACTGAATAGTACTTGGACACTTCTTATATGGACAGCGATAGTTATGGTATGTGTAAGTATAGTTATTCCAATGATACATCAGGAGACGCGACCGGCATCTCGACGTCGAGTACTTATCTGTCTATATCAGGAATAATCCCATAGATTATACACAGCAGTGTCTACTTAGTAACATTTACCATCGATATTCTTAGTATGTTAGATTTTACAAATATTAATATCTACATTTCCCAGTGCTCGAGTCAATCATTCGGTTCAGCGGGACCGGATCATTTTTTTAAGACAAGCAATCATTTCGCTGCCAGCAATAAATATATTGAACGTGATTTAAGTGGACGGAAAGAAAACTTTAGCCGGCAGGATAAATGCGAGTGTTCCAGTTTTTAACCGCTTTGAAGACTTATTCTGTGGTATGAAACTCAACTGCCATTATAAATTGACTAATCGCCGGTAACGAGGAAGAGAGAGAAACTGTGTCTGCCTTGTCGGAGTGCATCAAACTCATCGAATTTTGTAAACTCGACTCCATTATTCACCGTAGTCGGTGGGACTTTGATGCGCAATTACGTTGCGTATTGCTCTTGGGTTAGAAACTCTTGGTCAGGATTCCGATAATTAGACGAGGGGTTGCAACGGATTATAACTTATCGAACTACAATCTGCCTCTGCCGTCCCACGTAATTCAACCCAGTGGCTCTATACTACATCACATGGGGGTATACAAATTCAGGACTTCCAACACTTCCGCCAATTCGGATAGTTCTACTTGAATAAATCGTTCATTCCAACTATCTAACATACGTACCTATTCACGTGGCATTGAGGGCTCGTTCGGAGTTTCACTGATGTCAAAACTTTTGCATGACGTCTTCCATTCCCCTCGAATACGTGCTCACCATTGATTATCTACACATTTTCTACAATTGCTCCTTTCTGTAACATAAATTATATGACAAACGATCGGTTAGTTCAACTTTTGGCAAGTTCTTTTCTGCAATATTAAGAAAAACGGGTAGTGTAAGACAAAAATCAATCAGTATTTTGAAAAGAAAAATCCCTTGAGGTTTCTACATTTTTCGACCACAAGCCGGATCCATGAATTCCAACACACAAAAAATGTATCTCGTAACAAGCGTGATCTTATTATTAGTAATAAGTAAAGCGATGTAATAGTTTTGATCATTACAAATAATTTATCGAGTAATTCGACTTTTGCCCACTGATTCGCGTGCAGTCTGCATATCACTGGATGTCTCGTCGAGGTACGATTTCCCTCCGCTGGCTGCATATAGGAATTTATGAAACGGATGCCCCTCTTATGCGAGTTAATTAGCAGGCAGAAGCCCACGTAGTTCTTACCGCATTGCATTTTCATCCCCTCCTTGCACGCATTCAACATGTATCGTACGTCGTGTGCATGAAGCGCTGGAGACATCGTAATTGCTACGATGCAGTTGGTGGGTCTGAGAACGTATAATAGACTGTTTTTCTGAGTGGCTCACGCCTGACGAGCTGAGAATTTAATTGTTGCGTAATTTAATGTTGCGCAGTCGTGTAAACAGAACAGTGAAAGATTTATAATTTGGAATTTTTTCCACAATTTTATCGCAAGGCGAGGAACATTTATCCGACTTTCAGAGAAGCTGAATGTGAACGCGTCAACATTATTAGTATAATTCTGCGAAAATCCAGAACCTTTATGGGCATTTCCAGGCATCTCCCTTCATGCTTCTGGTCCTAACTCCAGTCGCTTTCATACGCTAAAAAACGAGAAAATGAATTTCCCCAACTTGCATTTCGGACTTCACCGTGCACTTCACAGTGTAATTAAAGTACTGGAATTATGGTGTAATCTACTGAATTATTAACTTTTTTCTCTTCGCGTATTCGCGATGCGTTAAGAATTAAGCTAGTTTGCTCTTTATTTTCGGTTGAAAGAGTAGAACAAATTCACCAATTTTGTGAAACTCATCAACGTTCCAACCCCGCAATATTCGGGTGAATAATCAGGCTTTCCTGTTCCATAGCGGGTCAACGCCAACGCCGAAAAAAATCTCAAATGAGCGCACAATGCGACACATGGCCTTTTCAATGTGGCGATTAAAATTCTGACGTCAGTAATTATTAAAACAATGTGTCATATAAATATGTATAAGAGTAAATCGCGACACGTTGCTGAAATCGGTCGAATGCAACGAGAATGTCCGAGGCGCGATATATTTTTTACCACGCTACGCTCTACAATTTTTCTCCGGATACATCCCTCGGGCAACTGCGAGACAATGGAAAAATGTGCTGTAATGCTCATCGCACCGGGTATAAATGCACGTCGCATCGACTGCACTGATTTTACCTATTTTCACACATCAGCATAGAGAACGTGAGGCGGAGTGGAAATGTGGAAGGGAAAAAATGTAGCCGACAGCATATCGGTCGGGTTCCGTGGAATTGGGTTAACGTGAAAATTGCATTGGGTCGTGACGAGGCAAAAAATCGCGTAGCGTGTAATAAATAAATTCTCAGTGCGACGAAAAAAGAGGGAAACCAGGAGAAAAATATTCTTCAAATACGCTAACGCACCAGGCTAAAGGCATGATCACATTCTGTTGGAAACAACGTTTCGCCATATTTCATAAAATCTTCCTCTGCGCGAATATGTCAGTGTAATCGTAAAACAGACAAACGGCGGCATATAAATTTTAAATTCCATATATCTGTCGAATCGCTAGATTTTATGGACCGCGCATGTTGAGTCGGGGAAAAATTATTTTGTTAAAAGTATTAGCGATACTAATTGTGTATAATGGTTTCTCGTTTAGCTCGCGCAGTTATTGATAGCCTTCATGGCAGGCTACGCGAGGGGAGGAGGGAGAGAGAAAATGCTGGATGAGGTAAATGCGGTCGTCAACTCCCTTCGGTCGAAGCATCGCTACACTGCGGAGATTAAGTTATAGCGTTATACGTATCCGCGAGCTCTCGCGGTTTCGCTCTCCATATATAGTCGAGAGCCGCGGTTAAATTGAAACGATACCGGGTACGGAAAAAGCGAGGAAGAGCGCGGCAGTCGAGAGAAACGGAGAGAGGGAAGCGAAAGATTAAGAGCTCCGACCGTCGTGTCGACGAATCCAATTTTCATTACTCAGTTTTCCGCTCTCTCGCTTTTCCTTTGCCGCTGTGCTTCGCCTCCCGCAGACCCCACGAGTCAGTCGTCATGGTTCCTGACAGCGTTGCCCTGAAATATCCTCTTTTTCTTGCTGTTTTGCAATTTTTCGTTCCCTCGGTCGTCACGCAGCGTCAACGAGTTTCGAGCCAAGCAGACGGTGCAAGGGGAACACAGGCGGCGCCACTGAGGACTCCGATAGATAGCGCTGAGGTCGTCGAGCGCATTGAAGAAAACTTCGAATCGAAGAGAGAAAAACAGTAGAGGCGCACGAAGATCGGATCTGTTGAATTCAAATTCCATGAATATCAGATGAGAGGAACTGTGTTGAGCTTTTAATGAGCTCTTATTGCGATTCCATACGGTTCAGTTGGCTCTTTCCTGAAGAGGGATACGAGAAATCACGAGTATTCGCGGAACCTGTTGAAAACTGCGTTGTTGAACATTTTATGGAACGAATGAAGTGAAACATTTTCGACGATAACGCGCATCGATATCGGATTACCGGTAATGAAAATAAATGGCTTGTCGATTTTTTATTAGCCATAACTGGGGCATAAAAATTGTCTTGTATTCTCAGCGAATTTTTTTTAACGTGATATCCGATATCGCATTAATTATCGTGTCGCGTTGCGACAAGTTGAGTCAAGCTTGTAATAATAAGTTCCAATAACGTTTCTTGTTCCGAACAGCAATTAGACTTTTTTTTGCTAATATCTGCTGTAAGGAATTTTGCTTAACCACAGGAACGTGAAATAACAAATTCAAGTCTTGCACTAAACATCATGGAAATTGACCTCTTCCATCGTGAATCGTCTACTCGAAAACTCGTCAGAAACTCGTTAGAAAGTGACGCTGAGCTCACGGGAAGCAAGTTTATTTCTACAGATAATCCACTCTTCCATCTGCCCACCACTTTTTTTCTAACTCGCTTTTAGCCGCTGTTTACAAACTTTCCATCTCAAAGTTACTCATCGTACGCGTCGTTTCGTAGCTTCTTCCATCGACGAGGCGGAATCAATTTTCCCTTACGGCCAATGAAGTTTGCTCGGTAGCACGAAAATCACTTCGCTCCATGCAGAAACCACCGAGCCCGATGTATACACAGCCGGTACAGACGATCGGACACTCAGAGTGGAGTATTTGCCAATTTTATCGAGAACCTCGATTTCGGGTGAAAAGGATTGGCACTCAGGAAATTAGCGACCCTATTTATCTTTTGTTTCCCCTCTTTTATTTCTATTGGCCCGTATCTCTCGCGCCGTCCCGCTCGTTCTTTTCGCCGTCCCGAATAAATACCCACCGCGTATATACGTATATTTGCTCTCTATACATTCACAAAAAACGATAAGAGACAGAATAGGAGAGAGGCGAGAGAATGTGCACTTACGAAATTACCAATAAAAGTCACGTCGCTCGTATAAACCCGTTCAGTCTCTTCGATCGGCATTCGGTGCCTCGTGGCTCGCGGTACACGCGGCTGTTTATTGTTATTCACCCGCGCCGCATTTACATGAAGCCCACGCAATTTCCCGGGCGAACGGTGTACACGCATCCGCGATCGGAATTGCGCGATTTGTAACACGTCAATTTTTCGACGATTAATGATTAGCCCGAAACGTCGCGTGGGATTGTTCTTGTTGCACCTGGACATTAAACGCCTGAGTAAATTGGTGTGTATCAGTCACATCCGAAGCTGCCTAAAATATTCGCCGTTCCAAAAATGTTCAAATATCGAAGGAAAAAATGGTGCAAGGTAGAACTTTGCACATTGCTTCTTCATTAATTTCCCTGTTTCACAAAGCCACCTATGAAGAAACTTATTTATTCACTTTGGCTTCCTCATAGAGGAAGCTTTGTGAAAAAGGGAAATTAATGAGGAAGCAATGTGCAAAGTTCTACTTTGCACCTTTTTTAAAATTTGAACCAAAGAAAACTCCGTTACAAACATCGTTACATCTAATTTTGATTAGATACAAAATATTGTCTTACTTTCATCACTTTTCCGTAAATTACAGCGAAAATCTATATTTTTTCAAAAATTCATAACAGCGTAAAATCCGAACGACTTTACAGATTATCACCAAATTTCGTACGTAGCGGGATTGTATGATATTTTTTTACTGTAGAACAATCCGGTTCATTTGTTGAGATTCGACGTGATTTAGAGCAAAATGTATTTTGTTCGAAAAATTCAAAATTCTATAAAACCCGAACCGCTTTACCGATTTCGCTAAAATTCAATACCAAACAACATTGAACATGTCTTTATTTATGAAGAACTATTTAGCTAAATTATCGAACTTTTACGAACGTTAGAGCGATCGCGCGATTTTTTTGAAAAATTATAAATTCCATAAAATCTGTATACATGGATACATTTAATTTAAAAAAACATGGGAATTACAGAGGATTTAATTCTCTACTTGCGTACCAAATTTTAGATCGACCCATCGTGCCGTTCCTGAGTTATGAACACTTGAATTTTTGATGCCTGGATCATGCATACGCACACACGTACCCACATACAGACATATTTTCTAGACCACTTTTCTCGACGTTTTAGGTGATTCTGAGTATGTTAACATGAAATTCTCGAAAAAAAAGTCACGAAAACAAAGCTTCCTCTATGAGAAAGCAAAACGAAAAAAAAAATATATATATGAACACAATTTGGAGAATTCCGAATATTTCCCAATCCCACGTTATACATTCGTCCGCGCGTCGAATCCATATATCGAGCCTGGTGCACGTGAAACGAGGCATTTGTGCTGCACGTGTACGAACTTTGCCGTAGTTTGGAGCACAGTACAATATTGAGAAACAATCGAATTCAACGTATCGCTAGCCAACCTCAATGTGATTCCAGAAAATCGCGTGAATGACAAGTACGTATTGCAGTAATTTGTATAGTCTCAGCCGACCTTTGATGTTCTAAACGTCAACGGTTACAGAGTCGCGTGATGTTGCACGAGGGTGCATTCGCTCCATTTTATAATTGCTGGATGGTCTGCCGGTTTGTACGACTTTCCTGTCAATTAGTAATGCCAAAGAGATCCAATTAATTCCCATGCGTAATCACGCGTAAAACAGTTTCGAAAATGACGAGGAGTAATGAAAAGAACCCTCTCACCCTAATCTCATAAATTGATAAAGATTATTTCCAAAGTTTCAAAAATACAAAATTTAGAGAATTCAGAAATTCAAAGATTAAAAAAAATCAGTAACTAAATAATAGCGAAATAAAAAAATGGAGAAATTTTTAAATTACAAAAAATAGAAGAATTGCAAAAAAATCAAAAATACGGTTTCTTGTTCCCGACGGAATGTCGAAGCCATCGCATTCGAAGCACATCAGGATGACGTGTTCGATGTAATCAGATGATTAGATCTCGGCGGTTTGGAAACACATGTATCCCTACTCACTGGAAGCTCCGCGCGACAACCACGAAACCCGAAATAGTGCCCAACAGATACGACGCAGTTTCGGATAAAAGGTGACAGCAACAGAGCAGTTCGGCTGCGCCGTTGTTTCCGCTCACCGTTGAATTCCTTTATGCATACGCGGAATTTAACGGAAATGCGGAGAGCAACCCAGAAATACAGAGATTGGGCGCCGTCGCTATAGTCGACACGTGCGGGACAATAGATTGGCGCAAGCTGCAACAGTAGCGCCCTTTACCGTTTGTCGTACAGACGAGGCAACTCCTGTACCAGTCACTTGTTTCCCCATTTCGCACGCAACGTCGAATAGAGAACAACGGCCTCGGACCCAATTTTCTCTGGTACGTCGAGAGAGGGCGAGAGAGAAATAGAGACAGGGAATGGGAGAGGAAGAGATAGAGTGAGAAAGACGCTCGATTGTGGTGTCGAAACGCGGTCGCTTAAATCCGCGCGGCTGTTGATATAGCCGCACTGAGACGATCGATATGAAATGCAGGGATGAAAGAGCGAAAGCTTTCACACCTTTTCTCCTTACTCAGAAACCAGATATTCCTGTACCCACAGACTCGGTGCACGGTAAGTTCGAAAAAACGCGTTTTCAACACACTGAACATAGTGAAAATACCTGCAGATTTTCAGACGAAAAACTCCACGCGCTGAGCTTTAGTCTCGCGTTATTATTGAGTGTAGCAACAGGGCGGCTCCCACTGAAAAGGACAAAAGCAGGATTGGCAGGAGAAATTCGAAAATTCTCGGTGTGGAACCAGACGAATGGGTTTTCTCTCGTCGCGGTGTAAATTTTTTTTATAAATATAGACGCTCGCAATGCGACTGCAAATAGCTTCAACTTTCCAGACATGAAAATTCAACTCGTGGCTATTTTCACGTGTTCTATTTTTTTCTCGTCGCAACGAGTCGACAGCCACCGAGAAAAACAAAAGGAATACGAGGCAGAAGGTGAACAAATGAAGGTGAAAAACTCGACAATTCTCACTTTCCTCGTCCACCCTGCCAGACACTTTTAGCCTTCGAGTTTTCCTCGTGCCGAGCGACCCAGCTCATTTTCACCCAGACGAGGTTTTTTTATTTTTATTATTTCTACTCGCTTTGCAGCTATCGGCAAAGGCCAGATTGTACTTTGACCAAAGGACTCGTTAATGAGGTGAACAAAGTTTGATTTCTAGTGAAAACGACTGTACGCAAATAACTGTGACCTCCGGTTCCGCTATGAGCGAATGTTTTTAGTGCGGCGGTTCTACACTATCAATTCCAGACCCACGTAAGCCAAGCGGCAAAATCCAACGGTGGAATGAAAAAAGTTTCAACCGTACACTGGAAACGGGCGCTGGTAGGAACAGAAACGGACCGAGGGAGGAAAAAAAGCGAAAAAACTCGAAGTGAGTTGGGTTGACTCTCTATATTGACTCTTAATCTCTCCTGGGCCAACGTTGCAGACGCTAGAGACACAAGGGAAAGGATCAGAGAGTGGGAGCCGTCTGCGTGGTCCGCCAACACCTTCGCCGTTAGTATCAACCGTTATATTAACTTCTGTGATCCTCTTAAAAAGAGTTCGGACGGTTCTCATAAGCTTTGTGCTGCGTCCAGTCAACACTAAAACTACCTCCATTCAGACTCTGCCAATTCCGCGGCGTCCCGCGTAGCCTCCCTCGTCCGGAATAATCGGACTTTTCATTTGTGGATGTTGACATCTCTATGCAATTCACACTGTAAAGAAGATTATGTCACGGAAAACGAAGAAAACAGACAAAAATTGCTGATGCGTTCGAGGGACCAATCGCTTTCATTCGTGAAATTATTGGTCCCCATCTCTCGCGAAATCAGGGAAAAAGTCGCGTGAAACCACTAGAAACCACTCGGGAGGCGTTGGAATTCTTTTAAAGCTGAAGTTGCTGTTTTCGGCGGACACAGAGCTGACAAAATTGCAGCTTCGATGGCTGACACTGCTCGTCTGCGTTGCTCGTTTCACGATATATAAAAGTCTAGACACGGCAATGTGCAAACGTAAAGCAATGTAAACTGGTACAGACTGGTTGACTGGCATATATTATTAATACAAAGGCTAATTGAAAAAGTAGTATGATATGACTGTTTGAACTCTTTGTTTGCGTGCAGCAAACGAAAATCCTCTCTTAAAAAGGACATGGCACATCAAAAGTCAAATATATCGAAATACTGAAGCCAGTCTAACTCGTGCCGTGACTGGCCGGTGAAGGTTACGTCACACAGCCACCTTCAGACTGTTATAACCGCTGCAAACTCACGTATCGTGTGCGTTTTAAATAACTGTATTTTTCGCAGTTGCGGAATAGAACAATCCAAAGGCATAGCAGATAGAAAGTCGATTATGTATATCGAAACACTGAAGTAAACAGAAATAGAGTCACAGAAGGCACACGTATCGCGTGTGTTCGTCAATCAAATGAACACACCTAACCTAAAAGAGCGCGAAGTCATATGGAATTGTGGAAACATGCAAATATCTTATTTAGACATAAGAAAAGATGAATGAGAAGAAAGGAGTGCGAGCGAAGCGATCACGTTGGTGCCAGTATTAAAAAAAAAACACGTGCAAACGCAATAAACAGAATAACAAACGAACACGTGTAAACAGAATAAAAGGGCAAACATTGGCTGCCTCTTGTTCTCACAATTTTTTAAAAGTTAATAAACGCGAGACGTAAAATAACAGCGGGACGTGTTTGCTTGAATTTTCACGTTTCAAATGTTTGCGCGGGACGACGACTCAATTAATTTTGTTTTTCCCCCGATGTACGTAGACTCGTGAATATACCCGTCGCCAAAATAGCGCGTAGGCTACGCTTTCACACATAGACGAAGCGCCCTCTATGCTCAAGGCTATTTATATTCTTGTATCATACCTTCGCATAGACGTAAATGTATATTTGTATGGTGGCTAAACGTGACTGTCTACTCTGGCGCGGACCCCGGGCATTCAGTAACTTTTCAACTCCGCTTGTCGCACTTCAACTCTTTTTCATGTGTCTGTCACGTACACGTGTTTATTTTTTTACGACGAAGGACATCAGTAAAAACTTGAGTTCCGGAATGAAAAATCGTGTTTACCTTCATTGGTTTCATAACACTCAAACTTTTTGAATCACTGAATTTGGTCGTGAAATCACCTGAAAAATGGTCGACATTTTCCAAGAATTCCATGTTTTTGACACTTCTTCAGGTTCCACCAGCAGTATTTTTGTTTTAATTTTTTTTCTTCTTTTTCTTTTACACTGCCATTCTTCACGTCTTTTCCACTTTTTCCACCTCGCCGGCTTCTTTGCCAACCCCTTCGGAGATCTCGCTTATATTATTCATAAGAAAGCTAATGTCGAGACTCTTCACTACCGCCATCAGCGCCTGATACTAACACAGCGTCTCGTGTGAAAGGGTGAAAGGCACAAAGAAAGAACCTCCAGGTGGGAAGGGAAGATGAACTCTGGTTATCTCCTCCTTTGTACTCCGCCCTAAACTCTTTTTTCCAGGACGCCTGGCTGAATTCAATAGGACTAGCGAGAAACGTTGAATTCCCGAGAATCAGTACGTCTTTATGTTCCTGACATCGTTACTCATTAGGTTTTTTTTTCGCGTTTTCACGTAACACATGAGACTCGTACTTAGGGACTTGGGGCGCGAGGGATTTGCGTTTTGTTCCTAGTTTTTTAACCTCGACAGTCGAGCTCAGTACATTCGTCGGCTTTAAGCTCCCCCTTTAGTCACTTGCAGCGGATCCCCCGGAGAGCTTGAAACCTTCGTGCGCATTGGTGTCAAGGGGACTGTTTGATTCTCGTGGAAACGGCGACTCCGTCCAACCGGGCATGCGAATTTTTTTCCTATGGAGCTCTGCGCAACTTTCGCGAGTACTCTCGAATATTTTTTCGCGACTCGTGGAGATGTTTTATCTCGCGTCTTCTTTCGCATTTCACCGGATTTTTTTGGCGTTGCCTCGCTCGCTCTCCCATAGTTTGCAAACTCTCGAGCATCTTTCATCTTCTTAATGACCGACCTCTTTCCAGCTAAGTCGTTCGTCACATACCGACGGCTGCGTGAGCCTCCCCCTTTGCCGCAGAACTTTGGAGGACGAATCACAGTTTTGTAAATTAAATTTTACAAGTCACTTTCCAATGCTGAATTATTTGTCGGTCTTGGGTTCCGTACAGCTCGAGTGCCACTTTGAAACCCGCAAAAATTGTGCTTGAAAATTAATTTTTATTTAAGATGCAAATGGGTTGGCCTAAACTATCATTCTTATTTTGAAGAATATTTAATAACCGGTTCTTTTCTAGGTTTCCTTTATCAAATAAAATAGCAACAATTAATGTATCGTATTTCCGGAATTCTGCTTAAATCATGACGTAACCAATCTTTTGATGCCATGACGACTATCAATTGGTTGATCAGTCTTGCAAGAAAGTATCAAAGCACGACACTAAGATGGAACGTCAGTAAACGACCTCCACACCAACCTGTATCGCATTCCCAGAGTGATTCTCATAGAAATTAGAGAGTGAATACAATGTAAAGCCAGGCAAATCAACTCAGCGTCTCAAAACTCGGCCATCAGCGGAGCAAACAGCCCTCAGTCTTCCGGATCGGAGGTCGCAACAATCTCCCAGTCGCGTTGCTAACCAGCGCAACGTCAGAGCATAACATTCAGTAAGCGGCAACCCTTGTTCGCTGATTTGCTCGCTCCGCTCGTCTGTTACTCTGATTTACAGCTTCGTAGCGCAGCTGCACAACGAGGACAATGTCCAATGTGGAAGTTGGAACCTAGTTCACAGCAGGAAAGCAATGTACCACTGCAATCGCGCGCTATCACATCAAACGGACTGATATAGTGGCACGCGAATCGTCTGGCGCACACTTAGTGGAAACAGACGTGACGAAGGACGAGTAAACGACGAATTTCAGCTCCAGGGAAGAAAGAGGAAGATCAGATGCGACGAGAAGAGCTTGAGGACGACGCGACAAGATGATGATCGTTTTATTTCCGGCTTAACGAGCCAACGCGCCCATCCTAGAGTCGAGAAACACAGCGTTGGAGAACACAAACGACGTGCGAACGGCGTCACCGAGGCAGAATGATAATTCATGCCCGGAGCAGAACGGGGTGCGATGTCGTCGCACCGTGAAATTGACTGACTCAGTCCGTTGGGCCTTTTTGCTCGCGAAACGTCGCGCAAAGATTGCTACAAGGAGGACGGTGGTAAAGTTCGCCGGACGTATCCGTTATTAGATGCAACGGGGATGAACGAACGCGGCAGAACCGCGGAAACGTAATTCATTCGCCGCACGCTTCCTCTCATCAACTACGAAGGTTCGCGGCTCGTTCTGTTGGAGCGAAACTCCCGGATCATCAACTCGTGGAATTTGCGCGAGCGCGACGGTCCGCGTAATTAAACTTATGCCTCCTCCCCCTCTGGCACCGCATACCAGTGTTAACCCGGTTCTGGCGACGCACCTGACTGCCTATAGCCTCCGTATATACCGCATGGGCCATTGATCGTTTGCTCCATTAGGGGCGCGAGGGGGATACTGATTAAAAGTGGAATAATCGATAATCGGTCGACGGTGTTTGGAATAACCGCAAAATCGATGGGGTTATAATGAGTGATCATGCATCACGTCACGATCTTGAATTTTCACTTAGCTCTTGGGCGTCAGGAAAAATAATCAGTGCGCGATTTTCACTAGGTGCGAACAAAAAACGGAAAAAGCAATGAATGAAGAACGTCTTCTTGAATTAAGTGGATCCGTGATGGAAGACCCAGCGCTCAGAATGTGAGGGGCAAGATGACTAATAGTCAATTACCGAAGTTCTTTTCATTGTTACAGGGCTGCTCTATCGTCTCTGCAGGGAAATAAATAAGACAAGATTTTGCTCTCTCGCTTCGTAAGCCGCGTCTTGCTTAATGAAAAGTCGACGTCGTGCTTACTGAACGGGCTTTGTTGATAAGTGTGGACACTGAGATTGCCACATCGGAGAGCAGTGGAGGCTTAAGAGGCATCAAAATCCGTTCTGGAACTTCTTTTTTTCTGCCTCTGACTCAGCGCCGCAAAGGGACGCGAAATTTTGTGCTCAACTTCTTCGAAATGAACCAAGAATAACAAACGGTGAAAAAGGGTGGAGTGTTTGCCGAGCTTCCGGCGGTTGCCAGTCCGAGGGCCGTCTGAAACAAACGCCGAGGATCGGGTGGTTTTTTCGTACTAATATTCATTCCAGCGAAAAAAGCTGCCCCGGAGCCACCGGGTAGTTACGGCTCGCATTCTGATCTTCCGTCGTTGTGTACACGATAACGGGCACGTTCTAATGACGGGGGGAAAAATCGCGGGGAATAATAATGAGGCCGAGTGTGTTTGTTTTGTTGTTGAACGGATATTGCGAGAATAATCCTTCTGGCACCTGGTGAAATTGCGTCACCGGGACGGTTCATGGTTTGGCTTGACACTGAGCTTACTACACAATCCGTGCGATGGGTTCACTCGCAATATACAGGGGTAAATCTGGGGGATAAATATTGAACATTTAATATTTTTCGGCCGACACTCGGGTTGTGAATAAAATCGTTAAATAAAACTGCCTTCAACGATACCTGCGTTTAATTTCGTTTCATAAACATGCACAACCAACTTTATCTGCACGACGTAACTTGTAAATTCATATTTTTGGTAATCCAAAAATACTGTAATTTTACACACTGTAATGCCGGAAAATTTCGCGTGAAAATTACAGTTCGGCACCGATCCGCGCGGCTCGACGGTCCAGACAGGTCCAGAGGGCCGAGTTATATTCCCGATATATTTTCTGATTTTTGTTTTATTATATTATATTTTTTACGATTATGTACACCGCGCGACGGGCGAAGCTGCGTCTCAAGAACTCTCCGATTCTTCGCAGGAAACGCCGACAGCGCACCGAATTTCTCATTCTGCGAGACTGACAACAGCATCACCGTCGCCTCAAGAATATTTCCCGTTTTGTATCGAATATTTCCGTTTGCAACAGAGGCTCTCGAATCGACGCGGCTTCCGCCGCTGTATGTCGAGACTCGACGAAATTCGTATCGCACGCGCCATGGGTGCCATCGATAGCGCGATCGATGAGCTGCGCCCAGCCATCGACCGAGTTGCAGGAAAAATCAGGGTTGACCGCCTGATCATCATCCGGAGCGATTAGCATAGGAAGGGGATTAGAGTCCTCCTGTCTCCGCGAACGACACCGCGATCTCGACGCATCGCGTGGACCGTTTGGCGAGCTGTCGGAAATCGATCCAGATATCGTGACGAAGGACCCGCGGAATAACTGAGACGAGAAATCCGGCAGAAGTGCGAGGTGAGCTTCGTCGCTTGGCCACGTTTTCTTTTTGTTTTGATTTGTCAATTAATCGAATTTAGTCGTCGTGAATATCGTCTCGATCGGGGTGGTGATTCTCCCGGGTCGACTATTAGTGCGAGCGCATGCGGGAATTGTGCGCCGCCTAATATTTTGGATCATTGGTTTTGTTACGCGCGTGCACTTTTCCTCTCTCCCCTTCTGAGTGCGTCGTGAGTCAAACCAGGGAAGCGACCGTTCGATCTCGAGGATCAACCTCACGCAAAAATAGGGTGAGAACTCGAGAAATGTGCCATTGCTGTTTAACATCGTTTTTTTCCGAGTCCGCTAAAATAACCCCATTGTCCGCAACGCGGGCGGAAAATCGCTCATTTTTTACAAGTGACTTACGCATGCGCAGTCCGCTTTCATTACCTCCCTAGGGACGTAATCAGCTTATTCCCGCCCGCGCGGGAGTAATGGAAACCGTACTACGCATACGTGTCGTCATTTGTCAAAAATGAGCTTATTTTCCGTCCTAGTTGCACACACGAAATGTGGTTATTTTTTAGCGAAATCGGGAGAAAAGTGTAGTACGCTACATGGAGGAAGTGCAACTTTTCACCTCGTGTGAATTTTCAACTTCACAATCAAACTTCACACTCGGTGAAAAGTTGCACTTTCCTCCCTTGTAACGTAATGCACTATTTCTTGTGTCGTCTTACCCATCGCGCGCGGGAACGGACCGGTGGCAGTGTGCGTGTACCTCGTGTTTACATTCTTACGCGGTGGAATGAGCAGCCGTATTTTTCGGCGGAGGGTGTGGGCGTATTATTGTGCACTGACTGTTGAAATTTTCGACTGTGACTGTTGAAATTTACGACCATTTCCCGCGACGCGTATATTGTGTGTGTGTGCTTTCACAGGATGACCGTATTGCGACACATGAATTTCCCTTTGGGTTTTCTTTTGTTAATAGTAGTGCTGTCGGCTGGTCGATCACAAACTCCGAATTTCGTTTTAATTAATGTTTGAATCAATCGTAACGCCCTCTCCCTCTGGTGTGCTAATGTGTACGTGTGAGTGGCGAGAGCCGTGGCGTGCGGTAACTCACGGGCGGATCGAGGTACACCGTTTGTTAAAAGCGGGAAGTTTATTTAATTTTGCAATCGAACTTTTATTGTTTTTGTATAATTAACTTGGTAATGAAATTCCTTATGAGACTCCCGCTAATTATCTCTGATTTTTAACGTGCTTATTTTGACGCCCGAAAATCGTGGCAGGACCCAGCCACTCTACGAAATACATGACTGCCGCTACTCAGGCAAAAAGCAGCTAGGCCGATTAATATCGTGGATTTTCACCGACGCGAAAGCGCCTGGCGCGCAATAAAAATAAAGCGGAAAATCCACCGGTTTTAGCCTGTGGTGTTGTTGACTCGAATTTGGAAATTTGGAAAATAACACTACACACACATACGAAAGACTAATTCAAATTCATAACTTTTTTGCAGCGGAGAACCATACGAGCCAGGCAACTAGGCTCGTTTTGCATTGCAATATCCAAGTATTAATTAATATCGAGACGTCGTTATTCCACGACAAAGAACTCTAAAGAGCTATGATTTTGTCGACAAAGTTCAACCTCGTCACGTTTGAAAATCGCGCACCAGACCAAAAGGAAACGTCGCGACTGTATTTTGCTACATTAGCTGATACCGGGAAAAATAAGGGCGACGCGGAAATAAAAGCTTCGTTATAACCAAAGCTTACAACATGAAGGGGAGAATGAAGAGTCCGATAGCTCAAGTACTTTGCGCAATATACCGCCTGTGGTCCGACAAAGCTTTCAGTGTTATCCCCCGTGACTGAATATTTACATCACACTATTTGCGCGGTCTGGCAGTGACGCGAGTTGTAAGCGCGGCTTGGCCAGGATAGAAAATGACACGGCAAAGTAATAGATAAGACCGAAATGCAGGCGATTTATTGCAATGTTCACGTTGTTTGTGCATTTCACATCGTTATCCGCAAATAGTTTAGCACAATAATGTAACGTGTGGACTGAGACAAATTCGTGGAATATTCGGCATGAATAAATTAACTATATAGTGATTTCCATACTATATAAGTCATAGATTTCCATACTATGTAGTCACGGATACCGTCATTTAATTATCAGTTACATTATTTACTTTTTCGGAAACCATAAAAGCATTATTGTCGTTTCTAGGACATTTTTCGGATATGACAAACTATTATTATTCAGTAATAATATCCCGAGACCCCCAAAATTATCGGAATATTTCCCGATTGTTTTGTTGCTGAGCAACGAGAGGGAGGAATTTGGCATATTAAAATCCCGAGCGTGCCGCACGAGGGTTTTTCCACACACATATTGACAGATAAAATATGTCTATAAGAATATTATATTAGTTGGAAACAAGTGAAGAGCTACTGTGCAATATCCAGATGCAATTTCCGATGAAATTTTTAACAAACGAACTCTATTACCGAGAATACTGCGCTGTGATTGGTTGAAATCCAGTCCCGAAAAATAATCTATATTACTTTTCTGAATGTGCGATGACATTTTTTCTACGTACCTAGAGCACATCGCCACTGCTGGCCGCCCTCGTGGTTCGGGTCGGTGGCCCCAGCCTGTGTTGAGCCTCTTGCTTTGGTTTGAGGTACGTTATCTTGCGAAACGCCTGGCGAAAGTTGTCGCATAGAAAAGCGTAGAGGATCGGATTCACGCAGCTGTTCGTGTAGGCCAACACGTGGCTCGCTATCTGGATCATTATCGTCGTTGTGGTTTGCGGATACGAATCCAGGGATTTCGACACCAGTATAACCTGTCGAGCAAAATGAAAAATATGTAAAAATGTAACACGCGATGATGTTTTTTCTATCATTCTTACATCCGGTGTAAGAACCTTTTTTACGTGCATCAATTCGTTTGATTTGCATTAGAATGAAATGGGTTTTTGTTTCTTTTCTTCTCTTTTTAATTATCGTCACAAAGTATTTAATATTTGCCGACGAAACTTCTTGACTATACATTTTCGTTGTTACTTGCATCAAAATTTATCAAGATACATTAACATTGAAATTCAGAGAAGAATTTCTATGTGCTCACCGGGGCACTAAGAAACCTTTCATGTACTACAAAGTGAATGCGCACCTGATAATAGAAATTTAACAACCAATCTCAACTTTGACGTTGAAGAATATAACGTCTTTGATACGAAAACTTCGAAATGCCACCATAAGTAGGGTTTCAAAGAAAACGCGAATGCTGATTAATGCACGTAAGCCGATATTTTAGTATTGGCTACGTGAGGCAAGCCAAGTGCGACGCCACACGTAATGAAGTTTGGCATTTTGGGACGGACTATTGAGACTCAAGTACATAGGGTTTCAATGCACTTTGATTCATTATTTCACCTATTTTTAAGTTAGCTAACTATAAAAATTGTTGTCATCATTAACCTCATAGTAAAAACAGGATTTGGGTTTGTAACGCAAGAGACACCCTTCAGCCCTAATGTCGTATTAAATGGGAAGGCCTTAACTGCAGCCACCCGTGTAGTCCAGGTTGAAGATCTGCATTGTGGCAATTTCAGTGAGAGAATTTCTTTGATCCTAAGAAAATGACGTCTACGCAGCGGTAAACTTGTTTGCACAACCACACACTATGACTAGTATTTCCTTTTCGCTTTTTATCCATTTTATGCAACAGCGTCTCAAAGCCAAGTTATAAATATTACTGTTCACCGTCCGTCCGAAAATGCGACACTTTGTCACCATGGGCGCTGCTGTAACGACAGTCACGCTATACCATAGTGCCGCACTGAGCGAATACGTTATCCTCGAATGGCGCACTTGAGATGCAAGCGCAACGCGCGACCCTCGAGCATGCAACGAATACAGCCAGCCACGTCAAGTGTTTCAGATGTAATAAATATGTATTTATTATTACAGATTCCACGCACCTGTAAAGGACACCAGCAAATGGCGAACACCGCGACGACCACGATCACCAGTCTCGTCGCTTTCTTCTTGCTCCTCGTGCCGCCGGCCGAAGTGTGCGCTCCGCGCCAGAGTCGCATAAGCATGCAGAAATACAGGCCACATATCAGGGCCAGAGGGACGACGTAGCTGAAGAGGAAGAAGGATATTTGGAAGAGAGGCCAAATATCCTTGCTCAGTATTCTGCACCCCGTTACGGTCTCCGTTACCGTGCAGTTCGCGTCCTGATAAATTACGTCGATCTGCGACAACCACAAAAACACAGAACGTTACACACATGTATTTTGTCACGTATATGTATTCACCCGGCCCGGCGCTCATCTACAGGGTTTCTCGTGGCTCTCAGTTTCCGGTTACGGTCCTCGAGTTTTCAGGTCTTATTACCCTCCTCATAGGTTACAATTTATACACAGGGTGGTCCGTTTCAAGGAAATTTCTCAAATTTTAAAACAGCCGTTGCTGCTATTAAAAAATATTAATTTTCACGAGAACATCACCAAGTACATAACTTATATCAATTAGGGTCAACAATTTTTATTTTTTAATTAACTTTATATCAGTTGTGATTGAAAAAAGCGATTTTTGAATTATAATATTCAAAATTGAATGAAGTTTTTTCTACAATTTGTTTTGATGTCTGCGGTCTACAATCGTCATCTTTATCTCGGAATTGTAAAGCTGCAAATCGCGTGCTTTGTCTCATTCTCGCGATTTTTCAACAAGCTGAACGAAAAACAACGACACACCCTATATAAGCGAGGCGAATGCGTCCACGGGGACAATGAGAAAGGGTACGCGACACTCTTCTCTCGGGTGGTACGTATTATACTCTCTTGCTGGCCTCCTGCGAGACGCTCGCGTGTGAGGCAAAGCCCGTTAGAGCTTTTATCCTGACTCGCGTGTTTACCACTAACGTGTTATACCACAGTTCGGCATATAAGCTCCGTGAACTTTATACCTGTACGCATAAATATACCTATATTGTTATATGTATATACACACGCTATGTATAAATATATGTATAAATATACGTGTTGGGTGCAGTATGGATTGCACGAGGAGCGATAAAGAACCGGAGAATAAGCGCCGGGCATGGTAAAAATCTCCTCTGTAGTGGCTCACCTCCCCGTGAATGATAAGAGTCGGCACCGACGCGGTGAGAATTACGCCCCAGACAATGCATATCGCGAGGAAGGCGTAAAAATCCGTTTTCACGGATCTGAAAGTTATCGGATGAACCACCGCCAGGCATCTGGAATAGAAAGAGTGCATTGAATACAGAGCGGTGAATATATGGCACGGCGTAACAAGAATCGAGACACGATTCACGAGCGATCGAGTGTAAATAAAATCGAATTTTCGCGCGGGGACTTCAAAGTCTTTTCAGAAAAGTATATGGAGATTTCTTTTAAAGGCTTCTCGACTACGCGACATTTATTTATGGCCGTTGAGGTGTTTAAGTCATGAAAAATGAGTTCATGGAATATACAAATGGCGGAGAGTTGCTCAAAAACCATGAAAAAGAAATTATATAAATAATACTTTGAGAATAATATGTGTACTGACCAAATACAAAAAATGAAACATTTCCGTAAGTGGAATTTTCTGTGGATTTTGTTTTTCATTTTTCACTTAATGAAAAAAGTTCCTTAATTTCGGAGACTCTAAATAACCGCCAGGTTGCTTTTTTTGGAGCATGCTCTACATTTTTATCGAACGATTAATTTGGCCCTCAAGCAACAGACTGTGATCGACGAATACACCGGAATTTAATAAGGATCACTACTCACGAAATGCTTGGTATAATGGAATTTCCGATTCTCCTATGGAGTTCAAACTCCCGGATAGTTGGTCATTAGAGCTCAGTGAATTCTCGGAACAGCGAGTTACCGAGCGAATAATAAATTGTATTTAAAGCTTCTTTCATGAACTTCAGGAGTTTACATACCACCGAGAGATATAGCGACCAACACGCCCATTCTTCTGGTCTTTTGTACGTTTCACACTGCTCCACAACTCGCCAAAGTTCGCCCGGTGCAATAAAGAGAAAATCCGCCGTGTAACCCGGCGAAGGTAAAGCGTTCACTCGCTTCCGAGCTCCGAGTCCTCGGGACACCCCACTCGAGATGTACAGGCTACCGAAACTTCGGGTGCAAAATGCAGAGCACGCAACACGAGCGCGCTTACTCTCGGCGATAGATTTTTGGAATTCACCGTTGAAAAAAGTTCGAGAGATGCGGCACTAAATAGAGACTGCAAGTTTATTTTCCGAGGTGCGCTGGGTCTCTCGAACGGGACCCGGGAAATTCGGGGCTCCGCTGTTACGCCGAGTATCACGTACGATGAACGTAGGAATTTAGTTTCGAGCTCCCATAGCGAGACTCACGGATGGGCAGTGAGTGCGCGGTGGTTTATCGAATTGTGGCTGTAATATCGGGTTGCTCTGGTTTTACCTCCGATGTAACTTTCAAGCGCTATTTGCTCTTCGCGCGTGCGGTGTGTCACGGTGTGAAGTGCGAATCATCGGATGGATAATGTTATTTTAAAATACATTTGTAAATAGGGTTGTATTACTGTTAAAAATTAGAGAATAAAGAAATCCGTGGACTGATTTACAGCGTCTTTCTTTCAAATTTGATCCGGTATGAGAAGGACAAAGCGGTAATCTCATACTTTATTGCAATTTGCTTCGCGTCACCCGTAATTTATCGACGTTACAGTATTTAACGGAAAATGAATATTCGTCGGGGACGCGCGAGGCGATTAAAGTGCGCGGTCTTCGGCGTTGCATTTAATTATCGATTTTCCAATATTATATATGAATTAAATGGACAGTGTCACGCATAATAGAATAGACTACTGCAATTTATTATGCACAATAAATCACCCCGGCGAGGTGCCTCATCGGCGGAAATTAATTGGAGACTAATGAAACGGTGGATTAATAACGACGGGACGAAAACGTTCAAGCCGAAAATTAGTTCCCTCCCCGTAATATATGTAACATCATAAATATTATCCACATCATCAACAAAGGGCAATATCGCAATTAAAAATGATAATGCTTGTTAAAACGATTTTATCAAAAAATGAAAAAAATGTTTGAAACATCCACTTGTATCTGTGTCAAGATAATTAAATGAAAAAGAACACATGGTTCATCGAAAAATTGAAACAAAAGATTACAAACGTTAATTCACTCGCTACAATGTTAAAATAATGAATGACGACGCATGTAACAAATATTTCACGAAAAAATAAATAAAAACAAATCCAATTCGGTTGGCGTGCTTGACAAATGACTACAAAGTGGACAATCAATCGTAAATTACAGAACTACAAAAAGATGCACACCTGTCGAGACTCATGAGCACCAAGGTCCACACGCTGTTGCAGGCCGTCACGATGATGAGGTACTGCACGATCTTGCACCACACGTTGCCGAACGGCCAATAGGGCAGCACGAAGTCCGTCGCGGTGAACGGAATGCAAAACAGCACGAACAGCAGATCGGCCACCGCGAGGTTCGTTATCAGAATGTACGTGGCCGATCGCATGCCCGGATTCGCGAGGACCACCAGGACCACCATGAAATTCCCGACTAGCCCGACGATCCCAATGGCACCGAAGAACAGCGGCACCACGACACTCACAACGCGCTTGACCAATTCGTGGTCGTAGGCCGGCTCGAACGGCCCGCAGTCCGGCGCATCCGACGTGTTCAGCATTCCCGAACCGTTCGACATTCCGTCCGTCATATTCCAATCCTGATACGACTCCATTTCGCGAAATTTACCACGACCCGAGTAGCGACAGATTTGGAAACGAAAAATCACCCTCCGAGGTCGTGAGATTGGCAGAATTGCCTCGCGATCCTCGCGACAGGTGAGTTTGGTTGATGACGAATTCTCCAGGCCTCTTCGGGGGGTGAAGCATCCTGGATGTTTTGCATCGAAACTTCATCGGCCTTTTTCCTTGGCAATTGGCATTCAATCGGTGACACTGGGAACATACAAAACACATAATTTTAGTTTTCATCTTTCGCTTCCCTGGTTAAAAAATCCGATTAGAACCAACAAAACGGGCAAAAGTCCGATTGAAACCTGTTTGAACCGATTATTTTTCAAGCGGAGTTTTGTCCGTGTGATCGGTTTCTATCAGTGTCAATGGGAATTACTAAACAGGATAACTCAATGCCAAATATATGACAACAATTATTTTCGCGCCACGACTTTAAAGTAAAGCATGTAAAAAAGTGCCTAGGTAATTCAGCAAAAGTGTCGGTATCTCGTTTAGCAAAGTGAGTAGTAAAAAAAATAACGACAAATTATTACCTCGCTGTCAGTTAAATCTGTGTTTCGAATTAATATCAAGTTCCACAATTGCCAGTAAAAACAATGCGCACTTTAATCAAAGAAAAAGTAACATCCGTTTGCAAAATCAAAAATTCACTTTCCACTTCAATCAACTCCCCGGAATCAGCGACCACATCCACTGAGTCCCCCGACTCGCCTCCCCGAAATATGTGTCACAGCGACCGACAATTGTCGACAATTACCAGCCGCCGGGTTCGAGACTAATTGCCGAGCACGCGCTCTATATCCGACACACACGGCAGCCGCACAAAAACACGAGCTGTCCGGGCAGATCGGTGCGTGCAATTTCGTAACAAGGCGACGAAACTACAGGGAGGGGGGGAGGGGGCAGCCCTAGCGATACCTCTGCATCGATTCCCTTTGGCCGGACCCGTTTGATTTAGATGAAGACCCGAGCCGACCATAATTTACACGGCCCACGAGATCCCAGCCGCACAATCGGGTACGCGAACGAGACTCTGAGCCGCACGGAGTCGAATAAATCGTAGGACAAAAGGCCCTTTTGCGGCTGCCGGGGGGATCGCGCGGAGATACTTTTTTTTCCACGCAATGTCGTTCGCGCGTTCGGCGTGCTTCCTGGTCAAAATGTCGTTGTACCCGCGGCGGTTGAATGGATCGCACGAACGATAAATTTCGGCTCAACGATTTCACTGCCTCTCGTCGGTACCGGAAAATATAGAACGGTGGCTTAAAAAACGCGGGGGATGGGGCGAAAAATGGTGCGGAAGGGCTGAGTGGATTTTTGCCTATTCGGGTTTAATGATCGATGCCAAAGCAATAATGGCTCTCGGGGCTCGATATCTCGGAAGAATTCGATGCCGGGTCGCCCAACGTTGACAGATTACACGGGGAAACCAGTCGGAAGATTCTTCGGGTTGCGTGCAGCGTCGCCTCCTCCGTCGTTGTACTATATGTTCGTCGCCGATCCCGACGATAATGGCGAGGGACGGGACTATCGTTAGTTGTTGAACGCCGGAAGCGCAACTTTTTGCAGCGTCCACACACGACGATTAATCAATCCGTCCGTATCGCGTCCGCGCGAATGAGCCCGCTGAAAAGGGCCAAGCGAAGCGCGAAGATCGCACTCGCTTTTAATCGGCGAATTAATTAACCGGTGGATGATGCAAATCATTCTGTTCTCTCTCGTCGTTCTTCCGTTTCTTTTATATATTTTTATTTTAGTTTTCAAGTTCTTCTTCAGCTGAACGTGAAATCGACGGAAACTGCTGATTTTACTTTGTGATCTGCCGACTTTATCGGGATTCCGCTTTACTTATTATTCAGTAGGGTAAAATATTCAGGTTCGTCGGAACTATCGAATGGCTTCGATTTGTTCGCGCGATGCATGGACTATTTTTTTTTATTTGAGCCACCCTGAAGTTTACTACGGATTTCAAATACAGACTGTCGAATAAAACGTATTTCGTTTCAAGGAGAATATATTTTTGAAAGCACAGAAAAATATGATAAAGAATCATACATTTTTTAAATAAAATATTTATGAAGCATTTTTTTATGACGAACGTTTTAAGTGATCCTCTTGATTTTTGGGGTGTTTTCATCTTTTCGAGCTGTGTTTTTTTGCGCTTTCGATAGTTTTCGTCGTGCTCGACGAAGCCGAATTGAAATTTCCCGTTGGCCGACGGATAAATCGAGTTTAATGTTGGCTGCGAATGTTGACTCGGTGCGCGGGAGCAAATATGGAAATACATAGTTGCTAAGAAGCAATAACCGACCTACTGCGTGCAGAGCCGAGGGCGACGTTGATAGATTACACCACGAGTAGGTACCAAGTCTCACGTTAACGAGCCTTCTCTCCCTCTCTCGACGGTCTTTCTACCCCTAAACCCCCAGCCATTTGTCCCACTGGCTCTGGTGTTCTCAATGCGACGCGTCAACCAGAAGTAATGCACATGATGCATTAGCCGCCGCATTTGCGCACTCACACAGTGAAATTACAAAATTCGCATGTAAAAACTCTCCAACGCAATCGACGAGAAAGGCGGTCTCGAGGGGATTGAGAGCTTCAGACAGAAAATAATACCCTGAAAGCCTATTATTTTTTCCAACGATCCCTCCTCGTTCTGTATAAATTAATACACGACGTAACGTATATGAATCGGAAGCTTCAATTGAAAACGCTGGTATTTAATCTGCTATTGAATTACGACGCAAAATCAATTCGATTGTTCAAAAATATATTGTTGTACATTTTTTCCCGAATCTGTACAGAGAATTTGCAGTGCCAGGCAAAAATAATACCCTGAAAGCCTAATACTTTTTTCACTATCCCTGCTCTTTGTACTTAAACCCTATTATTTGTTCATGATCCCCGCTCTTTGTATTGACAGCTTATTATTTGTTCACGATACCCCCCCCCCCCCTCCCCCCTCCCCTCTCCCCCCTATTCTATTTAAATTTTAATACACATTGCTTTTGATACATTTTTACTGGAATCGAAAGCTTTGAATAAAAATATATCATTAAAACACTGACGTTTAACCCGTCATCGGATTACGACATCAATTCTATTATTCAAAAAGATATTGTTTCCATTTTTTAACAAAAAAATAGCGCACTGTTATCGACAAATTCATCGTTTAGGAGAGCCTGCGGCAATAATAATACATTTCGATCCATATTTTCGTGACACGTTGGTACATAAAGTCGACGTCAATAAGATTATTCACAAAATATTGTTCCCAAATTGCTTTGGACCTGATTTTTTTTTTTTTTTTTTTTTTTTCAAACAAAAAATAGCGCATAGTCGTCGACAAACTCATCGTTTAGAAAAGCCCGTGGCAATAATATCTTTCGATCTATATTTTCGTGACACGTTGGTACATAAACACGACGTCAATTCAATTATTCAAAAAAGTATTGTTTCCAAATCGCTTTGAATCTGTTCTTCCCAAAAAAAAAAAAAAAAAAAATAAGCGTACGGTCGTCGACAAATTCATCGTTGATGAGGAGAGACTGTGGCAATAATAATATGTCCCGATCCATATTTTCATGACAAGTCGGTACATAAACATGACGGATCACGCGGGGGATTAGACTTTTTATTGGCATTACTCGTGTCCACACGAGCTGGGCGCGTGTTGACAAATTTGTGATTCGGCTTATTCTGACCTTGAGACAGCCTTCTGGGAGATACAAATATTTCTCGCGTTTCGCCCAGCTCGAATACCATCTAGCTGCATGAACTACATTCTATACGTTGCGGAGAGCTTTCGTCTATATACCGTTCGCCCCATTGCCAGGCTCTCTGATTACTAACGACAAATTCAGGTCCCAGCTGTATCCACTTACCGAGACGTCGAATTACTCGCTCTCTGGGGTCGAAGCCTCTGTCGCCTTCTCGTTCGAAAGTTACGAGTTTCGGGTAGTCGTCCGGGGTGGCTGTATCAACGCGGCGTGAGTCACCCGCGACCGAGAGTATTTATCGTCGCGACAACGCTCGCTCGAATTTCCACATGGCCCTCCGATAACTTAATCCGTCTGTACGGGTTGTTAACACTGTTGTTATGGACTCGAGCGCAGATTTTTTTACTACTGAAGATATTTATTTTAAATGAAATATTAAAAAATTAGATTTAAGAAGAAAAATGAAATTTGAAAATTACAAGTTTAGGAAAAATAAAATGTAGAGATTTCTGATTTAGGAAAAATAAAACGTAGACATTTTTGGTTTAGGAAAAATAAAATAAACAAATTTTAGGTTTATGAACAAAAATAATAATTTTCATTAGTTTCAAGAAAAAAATGAAATACAAAATTTTTGGATTTTCCAAACCTCTACTAATATGACAATAACCAAAAAAACTGTTATAAAATAAATGTATTTTTTCTGGGCTGTAACAGCGAGAATATTTTTAGGACGCCGTTAAATAATACAATAAAACCAAGAGTGTAAGATCGATCCGAAACTTCGGTCACTATTTTTACATCCCAAAACCTCCACTCCGCTAACCGGATTTCACTCCCGGCCTATCGGGATGTAGTCAAAACGAAGTTTAGTGTCCACTTTCCATGCCTAATCTAATAATAAAGACCCCCGCAATATTTTGCGCGTAAACTTTGTGGAAAAAATTGTAAACGTGGTAGAATGAAAGTGTCTCGAAAATATATATATTTCACGAAAGCGTGGCTGAACTTTACGAGGTCCCGAAATATCGTATCGTATACAAAACGTTGCGTTCGGCGATTAAAAACCTCAAGCGCGGAGTTGCCGAATATATTACGGAATATCACATCCTGTTTATCCCTGTATTTTTATTTGCCCCTGATTATTCCGAAATTTTCTCGCTGGAGCTGCCGCAGTCTATAAATACTAATTGTGAGAGACGTCGATTAATTACCTTCTAAACGGCATCGCTGCTCCCCGGCGCATCAACACCGGATATTTCCTCGAGAATCTTCGTCGCTCCTTTCCCTCACTCAACGTTCGTCACGTCCAATTTGCCAATTACACCTCCGACCAAATTAACACCGTCATTCTGACTAGTAGAATTTCACTAGTCGAGCACTCATTACCCGAGATTCGCGCTTTTCCACTCGTTTTCATGGCTCCCGGCGTTAAAACTCGATTTCCTCGCCCTACCGCGCCGAGTCGGGCCGGAGGGTAATCATCGGATTATCACGCGAATTAGCGGCGAAACGTACGTACGTACGTTTATAGTCCAAGCGGTAATTGCTTCTTCCAGATTCGCCGAGATAATCCACCGTGTATCGACGTCACTGCCTCCGCTGTTATCGCCCGTAGAAACAAACATATCTCCAGTTCACAAACATTTTTTTGTTCGTTGCATTCTCGCAACGAATCGATCGTCATTCGCCTGTTACTGTTTATTTACTTCGAAAAGCTTCGACGTCTCACGTCTTTTATTTTTTTTTAATAAGGAATTATTTATTTATTCATTTGAAGTTGTTTTTACAAAAGTCTACAAACGTTAAACCGATAAAAGGAGGAACCCGGTCCGTAAAAAAAAAGATTAGCCGTTAGTGTTATAAACTTCCTGGCTGAGGAACTTTGCAGTGTTCAAGCGATCATGTGTCTCACGCGGATTCACGTGATCTCCCCATCGCGACTGAGATAGAGAGTGTCGAGGGCTCGTTCCGACGGGCACGATCGCCGAAACGTTTCTGAAGGGTAGGCAACCGGCGGCCGCTAGTCCAAGGCCCGACTGCCGGCGTTCTTTGAACGGGCCGCGGAGGCGCGACTTTGCGCAGCGTCGGCGTTCAGACGTGGACCACGCGGTCACGACGGCCTCGGAGTGGCCCCGAGCTCCATCGTTCGTTGAAACGAAGTTTCAATTTACTTCCCAGCAAGTTCCTATCTTATCGACCGTGAATTGGATAGCCAGCTGCGTCGAGATGGCAGCACAATATTACCACCAAGATATACTAACCGACGATAGGTTGACTAGCAATGTCCCGAAAACGCAAAAACCCGAAAACTGTTTTACCCCATGAGATTGAGTTGTTTCGGGTTGCGCCACAAGAGAACGATGATAGAGAGAGGCCGAGACGAGTGGTGCTTAACGAAATAAAATATTTGTTTGTAATGTTATTTAATGGAAAACAAAAAAGCATAATTTGGCATTGGTGTTTATGTACATCTCTGCTCCCCACTTTCTCTCTCTAAGCCGCTCTCTCTCCAAGTCAATAATTGTTGAATCAAGACATGAAGTAGCATGTTTATGCCTAGAATAAATAAGATATTTTTAATTGTTAAGCCCTTCAGCGGCGGGAAAAATTGGGTTATGTGCCGAATACAACAAAAATGTGCGCACTATTACATAAATGCCGCTGCAGATCTTTTTTGCCGAAAAAAGATAACTAAAGACATCTTTTTTTCGGGAAAAAGATAACTTAAAGACATCATTTTTTCAGAAGAAAGATAACTTAAAGCCATCTTTTTTTCGGAAAAAAGATAACTTAAAGATATCTTCTTTCGGAAAAAAAGATAACTTGAAGGCATCTTTTTTTTTCGGAAAAAAGATAACTTAAAGACATCTTTTTTTTCGGAAAAAAGATAATTTAAAGACATATTTTTTCGGAAAAAAGATAACTTAAATACATCTTTTTTTTCGGAAAAAAGATAACTTAAATATCAATATCGTCGCTCTCGTTCCCGTCGTCAACGATCTCCACATCAATCACTTCTGCCTCCACATCGTCCTACTCCGCGCTCAGTACAATACTCTGCTCCCTTGGATATTTGCGCGCTGCCCTGGCTGCTCTCGATACGATGTCCAACGGTGTTATTGCTCCATCAGATAAACTATCCCATGCGTAGACCAATGTGTTGTTGCTAATCATGTAGCCGAAACGCCTGCTTCTGACTTCGTCGCCCATTTGCACGGCGACACACTCTAAGTTGGCGATTCTTAGGATGTCGAATATCTCAACTATAAAAGAGTCACAGACCGTTTTTTGTTCCTCGTTCTATTATATTTTCATGTTTTCTTAATGTTATCGTGTTTTATTGTTGTTTGTTCTTTTTATTCTTATTTCGTATTTGTTGTTTGTTCTTTCTTTAATATTATATATATCATATATTGTCTAGTTTTCGAAAATATTTGTTAGCTTAGTATTAAAAAGAAATGACCTAAAAATGTTACCACGTTTGGCCTTCTTGTGATAGTCACCGATATGCGGGAATTATTCGTTTCAGCCGCGTTGTTGGTACGTACTAATACAGTTGTCTGTGGGGACAGAAGTCCGCCGTCGTCCGCGTCTTCAGCCAATAATTATCAAAGTACTCGAACAATGGCTGAAGCAAACTCTCCCAGTGTGAACGAGTTTGCTCGCGAAGATCCCTGAAAGCACCGGTTATCATCTGAGCTGGCAATAACGACAGCGCCATGATTTTGCGTATGAAAAATGTGAGCTCATCGCCGTTTCGAGCTCTTTGCAATGTCCCGAATTTCTTCGCCATTTTGTGGACAGCCTATAACAAGAAACGAGAGGCTGTAGAAACAAAAAAAATGTTCGTAAGCAAAATGTTTACAGGAAACACCTGCCACTAAGAAGCAGTAAGAAGAGTAGTTAATAACATGACTAAAGTGAAATAGGCAGCCCAATACATGCGCCCCTGGTAAAACGAAGCGCAAAGTTGCACATAATGTTGCCGGTAAACCCAGCGAATGGCGCAAATATTGTGCGGAAAACGGCAGTGTATTCCGCCTTCGCCCGTCCCTCCATCAGTACCCAAATGATCGCGAATGTCTGAAATTAATAATTTTGTATTGCAACATATAAATGTCAATGAATACGTTTCAACTTACGCAGCCAGAATCGTTCGCCAAGACAACGAGGAGCTGATATCTCCAGCTTCTCGTTTTTCCGATGCGCGGTTAGATCTTAAAAGTGGCGCCGACCTGCAGCATCTTCGTTTTCACGAATTTTTTAACAAATTCTTTATCCCACAAAACGAAAAAGGTGGAATTACCGCATTTGATCGTCTCGCTGTCCAAGACCCTGTGGGCATGAGTGAAAAGGTCTTTCTTGTTTGTCAGGAAATGATTCACTTCATCTATGGAGTTGAAGGTTCTGGTATCGGCGTATGAAGCGAGCCAGTTTGTCTTCCACCTCAACATCGAGCGCTTTGTGTACCGAAAGAGCAAAAAGACTGCGGCTTCTGGGTGTCTGTTGGTAAGATCAAAGTCAAGATGGAACAAGAAAGGAACGAGCAGATATCAGGGATAATTATATGAGGGAGTCTCATGAGAGCAGTCATTTTACGGTCCAAGCACCTATTAAACAATAACGATAGCTTACAGAGAGAAGGAGAGATTGTTTGATTGTTTATTTAATATGCCCTAGTAACCTTTGGGGCAAAATATTTCGATTACATAAATCGTCAAAATTATTACATGAATGCAAGAGTTTTAGTGAACATGATAACAAGTACATACAAATAAAATAAAATAAGAGACCAATAACAATTATAAAAATATAAGATGAACTAAAAATGAATAACAATTATAGAAATATACAATATATATAGTGATCACATGCTACATGCGCAGCTAACGAGCTTTACTTATAACTAACGCAAAATTAAAATACAAATAAATATACGAGCGAAATAGTTCTAACTTCTAAGCATAACTGTTATTGTCAGAATTGTGTATTTATAGTCTACTGGACGTTCCTCTTAAATTTAAGAAATGGTCTTGCACACTCGCTTATACAACGTCTAATGAAGGAGCTGCTCGAGCTGTTCAGCTTCCTCAGCCAGGAGATACGCATACAATCTCGTTTTGAACATAGTGTCGGTGCAGAGGAGACTTGTTGAGGAAGTGAGTGCCAGAAATACATCGCAGACAACCTGAATGATCTGCGATAAGTTTCGGTTCTATGTATAGGGATTAGAAAAGTGGATAGAGTGGAGGGAATGCGTTCAGAGCATCGTAGCGATTCTGGAGTCATCGTGAACAATTCGCTTAAATAGCTGGGGGTAAGAGAGAGATAGAGAGAGAGAGGGAGGGAGGGAGGGAGAGACGAGGCCGGCACAAAATTGCAACATACCGTAATGCCACTTCATTGTACACTTCTCGCGGAGTCCTCTTTGATTTCATACCCGCTTTCAGCTCGCCTGGAAAGATTTCCAGATCCCTTGTCCGAGGATTTGGGTCGCCACAACGATGCGCCTTCGATTCGTAAAATTTGCCGTATACAATTCGCCCGCGACCCTCGCAGTTTTTGCTGCGGTTTTTAACATACACGATGTATCTATAAATATTGTAAGAACTTCCGCAAATCAATGCCGCGCTGCAAAAAGTCAACTTAAAGTTATCTTTTTTCCGAAAAAAAGATAACTTAAAGATAACTAAAAGATAACGAAGCAATACTCATGGATAAGCAGCAGTAAGTAAATAAATTAATAAAAATAAATCTCAATAATGAATCTCCAGATAAACCACCCCTTTTAACACGATATTAATGAATATTTCCCTATCCGTCCGTTCTACTCCAGGACCATCCACTGTGCATCCTAATGTAGATGAATCGACCCCAGCGGCGGTCGTGTGCCAGACTCGAACCCTTCAAACTGCGCAACCCCCGACGCCGGAGCTCCCAAGTCGAAATCGTCCCAATTGTCCCGATCCCAGAATTCAGGCACTTCAACCAATACCGAAAGGTTGAACTGTCACCGAAATATCGATCTCAAATCCCCAAACTCCTGAACTGTCATTTCGTGAATGGATATTACGCAAAGCGAACAAAAATTAATTTACGTGAATTTTGTTCTACTCATTCTGGTCATCTCTGGTCAAATTATTTACAACTGTGACATCAAAAGACCGTGAACGATGGTAATTTTTAGGTAATTTGACGATTCGACAAAATGCAACGAAATTAAAAGCAACAGAATATTAATGAACCCAAATGATTATACCGGCGATAAAAACGTATTATAACGTCTAAGAGCATGACAACAAATATTATTTTGACGCTCGCCGAGTCGGGGGGCGAAAGGTCAAGTGGACCGGCGCGGGAGTCCGGTCGGGGAGAGAGCCCTCTCGTAACGGGGAACGGTGGTGATGCCTCGGTTTCGACGATGGTCCACGCTGACCCGCGGTCAGTGATTAGGACGAGCCGACCGCTACCCGAGATGGGAGCAAATTCGGCCACTACCAGCGACTGGGGCAGGAGGATTGCCGCTGCCATCCGTTGGAGCGAACTCGGCCGTCGCTACCAACGTGAGTTGGAGCAAGCAGGAGCCGCTACCGATGACCGGGGCGAGCCACTGACCGACCACTATCGCCCAACGGAGCGAGCAATGCCGTCCTTGCCAATGATCGTTGGAGCAACGAGTACGCCGCTGCCGAAGTCCGGAGCAGGTCGGACCTCGATCTACGATCGAGGGTTAAAAAAAAAACTTCAACGTCATTCACATCTCTACGCGGGCCGAGCACCTTTCCAGTAATAAGATATATTATTTTTATTTATTACTTATTATTTTTATATATTTATTAGTATTACAGCGTAAATATACATTTTCGTAAGGCCGCATTGCTGGAACAAAAATCAATATTCATAAATTGAAAAAAATTGAAATTTACTTTATTTAAAAGTATAGTATAGGTACTTTATTTATACCTTTTTCGATGACTCGTGCTTTTTTGGAACATTAGGCAGGACGTAAGGTACGGCTCACAGCAATTTCTCACAATCATGGCACCGTGACAGTCTGTCCTCCTTGACCGTTTCGTTGACACACTCAGCGCACGTCGACTTATGTCCGCAACGTGGAAACACGAAGTCGACGGCTTTTCCGCATAAGCATATAGGCTCGCCTTTCTCGGCGACTGACTCATCTTTCTCGTCGGATGAGATGACGGTCGGGACCGCTGGAAAATACAAACATCGCGTTACGCTCAATTTAAGGTGGCAGTGCCCCCCCCCCCCCCCCCCCCAAGAATGTCCGATCTTCTGTCTAACCGATCTTTTCAAAATACTTGGCAGAGAGAGAGAGAGAGTTCAAATCTTGAGAGAATATGCGGAAGTATTGCAGAATCGGGCTAAGCTTCTGGCTCCTCGAAGCCGTTTTTCGGCACTTTTTCGTAGGCGTTCTCTGCTTTCCTACTCATGAGGGCCCACGCAACTGCCAGTACCTGCAAAAAACCGTCAAACCATATTTTCTACTTAATACTGGTCATCGCTCGGAGTTTGACGACGATTTTCCCTCGGCCCGCGGAGCGATTACACCTGTTTGGGAGAAAAAGTTATATTATAACAGCTTTCTTTTTCAATAATAAAGTGACTTTCAAGTAGTCCATTGTTAAATTACCTCTCGTTGATAATTAATTTGTGAAACGTTGAGTGAGCGGTTGGCACGCTCCATCAACGTTTGGCACCGAGTCATATGTGCAATCGAGAAAAACCTCCTCGCCGAGCTCGAATTTTGTCGCGTATCCGGGAACTCCAAACACGACGTGCGACTCGACGTATTCAGATATTACTCCGTTTTCGGTCCTCGATCTTTGCACATCAACAGGCCATACCCGGATTCGGTGTGTTGATGTGACGGTGGCACCAGAATCCTCGTCGGCGTAAATAATCTGGTACTCTAATTCCTGGGCCCATTGTTCGTTCGAGGTGATAGCCTCCGCGATCTCAGAAATATGCGACGGCAACGGGGGCAAACTTCCCCCGTTGCCCCGTGAATTGGACTCTTCCAATTCAGTGAACTCGATTTCAGCGACGGATACGTGATGAAATCGTGACCTGTGCCCCAATCGGTTGACTAAAAATTTCAATAAGACATAATCTATTGCGCACACACACATTTAAAAAATAAGCACCGATCTTACTCATTCGCAACGGACGTATACACTTCGTGTGTGTCGACAGGTTTTCTCTGTATTTCCGTGTACAGCGTCTTCCGAGCTTCCGCCTTTTCTCTAAGGAAATGTTCTTTACACGTTGGAACATTGTCTTCGGTTAACTTAAATTCGCCGTCGGCGCCTATTTGTCCCTTTCCCGGGCACAAAATCTCTTTCTTGCTATTAGAGCAACGAAGATAGGTGTGGAGAAATCCCTCTTTTAAAAAGTTCATGAGTAACGGAAAGCATTGTTAGCAAACTATTAGAGTTGTGATTGCTTGCCAGGAAAGTCCGTGATAAACAAAATCAGTTTGGTGTCAAATTTTAAAAATTTCATAAGAGGACAGGCGGGGCAGCACCCGTAACCTTTTAAAGCTTTATAAGAGCGCAGCAGCGCAAAATTTATTAACCTATTAAAGGTGATATTTTGAAATAAAAATTTCCGAGGTCGATTTTGGCGATTTTCGGTTCGGAGCCGGATCTACGATTTCTGACAAAAAGATCGTCGCCAAAAAAATATTTTTTTCAAAATCGGTTAAAAAAAGTTAATAACCAGTGTTTTCGGGGGTAGAATATGCGACTTAAGAATGATAGTATAGGTTAAGAGTCGATATTTTGAAAAGAACAAATTTCTGAGGTCGATTTTGACAAGTTTTTCAGGCACGCGCGCCAGCGCGTGTGATTAGCCTAGTTATACTATATTTTTTATTTCACCGACGACGGCGACGACGACGACGACGATGAAAAACGATGATCTTTTTTTGCATTTTCCGATAAAATTCACTGTTATAAACATTCTCACCAAGTTTTAACAAATGAATATCGTGCGACTGCCGGTAATAATGCTATGTCAAATTGAAAACGAAATTGCATTCACTGAGAACAAATTTCAGTTGAACCAAACGAAAATTGTTTGATTCAACTAAATGCGGCGTTTGCGGGCAGCGAAATAAATACAATCGCACAACGAACGAATGTTTGTTTGGCGCAACATTTTCTTCGTTTGAACCAACTAAATATTCGTTTGCTTGAAAAGTATGATTCATTTGTTTTTTATACTTTATGTTTTGATTATAAGTTCGAATGTCTCAGGAAACTGTACCTTGTATCTGTATCTTGTATAAATGTTTTAAATATTATACAGAGTAACCATTTTGCGAATGTACATAGTGCGTACTGTGATGAAGGTGATTAAATAAAGCGATCAAGCATCGTGTTTCACTCATTCGTCATCCACGAGTTTAATACGAGGCCCGCGCGCGTCTCGTAATTCTTGAGGTACATCACCGAAACACGCGCACGTACACGATTTTTCATCTTCTTGAATTGGGTTGGTACAGGTGTTAACGGAATTGGCAAATTCGGTTTCTGTCGCCATCTCCCTCTTGTAGCGTTTTGATCAGCTGACGGTTCGGTCGGTATTACAGTTTTTGCAGACTTTGACTTTTTGCAGACTTAGTAGCCTGGTTAGACCGCAGATGCACCATTTACGAACCGTCGGCAAAACAGATTCCTCTTTGTCCGATCTATAAATTTATTTACCACTCCAAGGAAGAATTTTCGGTAATGTCGCTGTTGTACCGACCGTGAATGTTGAAGAGGTCCAACGGCCAGAGAGACAGATCTGCGCTTTGGTGAGCAATGCACGGTGAATTTTGATGCGTACGACTGGTCGAATAATTAGCACGATAGTAGCCTCGTTATCTTTGAGTCTGTGCAAACAATCGTTCCACTTTCCTCGGTGGTGTCGGGTCATTATTTGAGGCAGATAGTGGCGTTATCAGCGTGGGAGAATAGAGGCAGGTGAAGATACTACGCGGCTTTCGATTGCGAACGGGAGGTCTTTGAACTCTGTCGGTTGATAGCACTGTGACAATTGAACTATAGCGTAGTGTGCGATCGCAACTTCACTTGCTGCAGTTTCGTAACGAGATTTTAGGTTTCTCTTTGTCATTAGCCCTCAAAGGCGGCGGCCATACGGAAGGGAGGCGGTTCATTGATTGAATAAGAATTCCGAAAGACGACAATTTCTATCGAAATAATTCGATTTAAGGTCGCTTTTTAAGTGCAAAAAGGTCTGCGGCCATGAGCGAGGAGATCCAGGATCTCGCGATTGGAGGGCCAGGATGAAATTCCTACAGTCCATTCGGTATTCTCGGGTTACATCTTTGCATCCCTCGACGCTGATGTCTCGACCGCCCTCGGTCCTCACGCAGTGCACCCCAAACCTCACGAGTCTTTCGCTGTGTACTCGCCGATCGATTGAGAAAACCCGGTGGTAGGGCAAGTCTGACTCCGCGTAGCCCAAGAAAACTCACGGGAGACGTTGGCCGCCCATAGTTCTCGGTCTCGTCTTTCCGAGTTTCGTTTGAGCTTCGATAACGAACTCACCATACCTCAATGCTGTCGATGCGCGACGATGGTTCAGCTGCACCGCAGCTCCTGTTGGTCTGCAAAGTTTCCTTAAACCAATTAGCACAGCCTTCAACGAAAGTCAAATGCATGGTCCATTCTCTTTATTAACAACAAGTTACATTTCTGCGTTCGTCGAGAACCAACGGAACGCAAGCGGGAGTCGCTATTGCGCGCGATTACTAGAAAAATATATTAATTTCAGCGTTAATTTCCATATCTATTTCGACAGTCGGAAGCTCTGACATCTAATGGTCCGCCAATTTAATTACGCACACCCCACAACAACATCATCATGGGTTGTGTACTCGTTTTGTTTTTCTGTTTTGTTCTTCTTTTTCGTTTAAGTCCTGCCAGAGACCTTGTCGATAATTGTCTGGGTGAGCACCCGTTGCGCCAGTGTTTTCGCATAGTCGGTTATCCGATCGGTGATGCTGGGCTTTTTCGGCTGCTGCGGCGGATAAGAACCGCCCGCATTCGGCGGATATCCGTTGGGGTATCGCTGATCGTAGTATCCGGGCTGTTGGTATCCGGGCTGTTGATAGCCGGGCTGTTGGTAGCCGGGCTGCGGGTACGCGCCGCCGTTCTGTCCATATTGTCCCTGATATCCTCCCGGGGCGGGGTAGCCGCCCGATTGACCGGGATAATTGTTTCTGGCCGGTTGACCCTGCGCGGGATATCCACCGCTTGGATATCCACCGGAGGGCGCGTATCCTCCAGCTGAATTGGGATATCCGGCGTTGACGGTGCTGGCGCTGGAGCGTCTCAACGTGTCGTCCGAGCCCGATCCTGCCGAGGGATATCCCGAGCTGGGATATCTGCTTCCTCCCGAAGGATATCCTGATCCAGATGGATAAGAACTGCCGGAGCTGGGATATGCAGAATTTACGGTGCCGGCGTTGGTCCGTCTGATGGTGTCGTCCGACGGCGATGGATAACCCGACGATGCCGGATATCCGGAGCTCCTGCTCGAAGAGGGATATCCAGGATAACCGCTGCCTGAACCCGACTGACTGGGATAACCGGGGTAACTGCTGCTGCCACCTCTGGAAGGATAAGCGGGCGCTGAGGCGCTCGGATAACTCGGATATCCCGAGTTCACGGATGGCGCTGACGCTCTTGTCGCTGAACCGCTTGAAGGATAACCAGAGGATCCGCTTGAGGGATAACCTGAGCCACCTGGATATCCCGAGGATCCGCTCGAGGGATAACCAGATCCAGCGGGATATCCCGATGATCCGCTCGACGTACCCGAGGAAGATGGATAACCGGATCCGGCGTTGGAGGTCGCCGACGTCTTTGCGGCCCCAGGCGCGGATTCGGACTCGGCGCCCGCGTCCTGGCGCCTGAACACCTCTCTCAACTCACCTCCGTTGTTCTCTGCGAAAATGTCCAACACTGGTGGATACTGATCAACTGAAAGCAACAGTAGCAGGTTTGCATTGAATGCTTTGTTCTCGGGCTGCCGTCCACTTGCCCAATGCGTAGAATCAGGCGATGCCAGCATGCGGAGTCCACCTCTCTCTCTGCCAATTGGTCATTCTCAATAACGGCCATGAAAAACGTCATTCCACAGGGTTTGCTTTTGTCATCATGCTTGACGGAAAGATGAGCTTGATGTGATGGCTTGATGAATTTTTTTATTAACAGTGCGTCAGATACGCAGTAAGTTCGTCGACGCTTGTGATGTATTTACATTAGATATTGTTAGAATTGAGGACCCGAAGATTAGAGGCTGTAGTCACCGTCGCAGGTGAAATTAGTAGATAAGCTTCATGCAGTAGAATTATTGCTGTGTTGGCTGAAATATTGGAAACGCATTTTTTGGGTTACATACAGTATTTATTTCCGCTCGCTTGTGCTTTGGTTTGTGACTCAAGCGTCGGCGGTGCTATAAGTACAGTTATTTCTTACAAGTGTAAGGCAAGTTCGTAGAATGCTGTGCATCAAAAAGTACGTGTATAAAGTACGTCGAGTATTCAGACCGCAGTCGAAGGCACAATAACAGATATGTTTATCACATGTTTTTTAGTGACTAATATAGTTCAATGGCACGATATAGAATTCTATAATATTCGACTCTCGATCGTATCGATCTTTGTTACTTATCATTAAAATATAATCAAAATGTCGTTAAAAAATCATTTAAAAAAGTCGTTATACAATACTATCAACTTTTACGTTGTATAAAAACCGTTTAACCGGGTTGTTTGTATTTTTGGTAGATTAATTTTATCCTTTCTCTCGCCATATGCGGTCGTCACGTTCGGTCATGACTTCGGAACGACTCCGAAAAATCAAATCACCAGGATGTTCTCGCCTAGCCGGAAAAGGTCCATACACGGTTACCCTGGCGATCGGTCGACGTGTGAGTCTGATAATGATTCTTTCCGCCGCCGTAAGTGTTGATGGGCTGGCCACGATTACCCGAGCGTCTCCTATCGTCTCCGAAGCCCGACGATCCCCGGTTCCAAATGGTGTTGCCGAAGCCACCGCCCGGGTAACGACCGCCCTGACCATGCGACGAGATTCTCGGCGGTGGTGTGGGCACGGCTGCCGGACGTCGACGACCTCCTCCTGGTCTTCGGGCTGCCGGTGCTGTCGATATCGATTTTACGTTTTTGTTTTTGCGGTTCATTCGGGTTAGAGTGCGTTAAAACTGTGGCTTTAAAATTTTTTAAATTCAATTCATCATTTTGGGGGTGACTGTTTTGGGGGTATTTTGGGGGTGAATTATTTTTTTACAAATATAAATTCAGTTTGTACTGGAACGTTTGTTTAAAGATAATTAATCGTAACTGTTTAATGTATGTTTTCATTTTTCACAAGTACCTGTAAATGAACATTAGTGAAAATATTGAAAAATCTCCCCGGCATTTCCACGAAACCGTCGTGTAAATATGGTGTTTGTATTTCATCTCCGTCCTGGGAGTCTCACGTTATGACGCGGGTTTTCCGAGAGATAGCGGAGACACCAGTGAGCGGTGAGTTCAAAGGGGAAGGTATAAGATTCGTAAGTCGAGTGCTCCGACCGCGTAAAACGCGCTGGGCTTTGACACCGGAGCGATAAACCCCGCGTTCGAGAAGCCTCCAAGATAAGAAAGGAACGTGTTTCTCGACACTCGATATGCGAGCAATATTCACGCGTAATCCGAGCGTGGGGGGGTCAGGGGTCGTATTGCGATTCAGCGTACTCTCGGGCGTTATTCGTCAGGCGTACGGGACACAAACATCGAGTTCGGACGCAAACACAGAACGCGAGATTGCGAAATTGGGAAAATTGTTAATACATTCGATTGCGCGTCTCGTTGATTTTTATCGCAAGCGCGCGACACTCGTACTGATGAGTTCGTCCGTTATCATCACCCAGGCATTTAATATCGACACTGAAAATAATACTGAATTCGCGAGGAAAACGAGACACGCGAGTGGCACTGGCGGAGGGGCTGATTGAAAACCAATATTGAAAACCAGGACAAATAAACAAAAAAACTCGCTGTTAACCGAGTCATTGTGGAGCAATGAGAAAAATTGCTTCTGCAATGATAACTTTCAGGTGTGTACAACGCGCACTTGTTTATTATTTCGATATACACGTATATAATCGTAGAATGTCCTTATCAATGTTATCGGTATTAACAGTTTTTATTTATATATATATATAATATAATATATGTACTTATCACAAATAATTTTAGATATACAAAAATAAATAAACGTATACGCAGTATAATGTTTTATACGTAAGTTACAACTTTGTTTTTTTAAGAACTTTTAACTGGGGAAGCTGACACCGAGGACGGACATTTTCAAGTATGACGTGAGATTGCTATAATACTCAATATATCTCGTGGTATACTATTACGATCGTCACAGGTACATTGTAATAGCAATGAGCAAACAAAAATCTATAACATTTGTAGTTTGCTTAATTCGTTTAGAACATTATTCGAACTGAAAGAGGCACCAGACAAAGGTTCTCAGGTAACATCTCGATGTAACGTAATTGTAGTCTCTAAAGAACTAAAAGTTTTTTACATTTTAAGTTAAGTCGCGAATTGTTGCGCTTTTTTTTACTTCAACTTCGCTCGTTTTTACTGAAAAATCGTGACTAAATATCACGTTAACGACAATCTGTATCCAAAGAGATCTTATTTTTGTCTTTTAGTCTCTCCCTTCTATCGAATATCCGTTAACGTCGACCAAAAATGATCGACAAATAGCTGCTTCTCGGGCCCTCGTGCACCGAATTTTGGTCGTTTGATAAAGAATAAAAAAAAATCCCTTAACTCTCACGAATAAGACACATACTTTGCGTGTTTACAGGCAATACGCGTGGATACTGTGGTAACGGCGGACAGAGAGACGCGCACAGAGCCAGCGGGATATTTCGGTTTCACGGTGACAAAAAGAAATTCAGTTCCGCGCGACCACAACTACTCGACATACCTATATATGGTGTATAACCGCTGTAGTAATTTTTTATATAAAAATATGAGAGAAGAATGGGGTGAGGGACACGCGCGCGTTCCTTTGTTTCAAATTTGCCGCAGCGTTAAGCGAATAATCGCCTCTCGTTATCCCTCGCTCTCGATGAATAATTCGTCGGTGCAACGGACTCCTCGTACGTCGCAACATTTTTCATCCACAATTCCCGTTACCGAGCTGCTGCCTCATGACTGTCTCTCTCTTTCTCTCTTTCTCTGTTTTTTTTTTCATCCTTCTCTCTCACTCTCACCTTTTATGTTTTCGCATAAAAGATTCAACGCTGGATGTACGCCAGCTCGGATGTTCGCACGTTCAATCAACACTATGCCGCATATACACCCGACACTGTCCAGTGTGCTCCGTTACAGCACACACGACTTGCAATTTCAAATACAAATACACCGTGTATCACGTATGTAAAAAGCCTAAAGTTGGGTTCGCGCGGGTCGAAAACGGAGGAAAAATCTTGCGGCAGAATTTTCGTAATTTACTTTGGCGAATTTATGGATGACACGGATGCGCTCATATTTCATGTTAATTGCAGCTGAGGATGCACAGCAGTTTGTCCAAATTGCGGGTCTCCGGGCAAAAAGTACAAACGTCCATCACTTCACGTGGCTACTAACCCCCATTGCCAAATCTTTTTTTAACTGACTATGAATAGCTATCATTCAGATATCCATTTTTGCAATGTTAATCCCCATAGCTTTCGCTCACTTCCATGAGTTAGTTGAGTCCTGCGATCAAAAGTATCGACGCCAATCGCAATAAATGTTCTCCCTACTTGTCATTGGCCATAAAGATTTGTATGGCTCCAGTTTTTCGCCAAATGATGATAATAACGCTACCAGTACTTTTAATTCCACGCTGTGTATTCCCTAATTTCAATGGTAACGTTTCAATAGTGAGTCCACGTGTTCCCACTAAATTTTCATCAAGTCTCCCCTGTCAACAGCCCCAAAATATCGAGCCCCGTCCAAACGAGGTTCAGCCAAGAAGACACTCGATTCGCCGCAAAATTTTCCCCCACGAACTACAACTTCTTGTTCCCTGATATAAATGTGGTATAATTTATATACGATAAACGCGCCGCACGATTAGAGGATCCCAGAGTCTCCGGGTGTTCAATGCATGTACGTTTCCCGTCACGAGAGATACTTGGTGACGACCACGAGGGCCAATCCCACGACGGCCAGGACGGCGGCGCGCGCGTCTCCGGTTCTCGGCGCCGAACTTCTGGGTCTCGGGTAGTGCGCGTTGGAGTTGTAGTTGCGATTCTGGTAAGGATAATTCGAGTGTCCCGGGTACTGTTGATTCGGCGGATATCCGGACGCGCTGTTGCCCGGATAATATCCACCGGCGGCCGGCGGCGCATGCTGTTGATAGACGCCCGTCTGTCCCGGCATCGGCATACGATTTTGCGTCGGATACGGCGGATAACCGAGGTTCGTTCCCGACGACGACGGGACCCCGGAACCCGCGGCCGGAGGATACGGCGGATACACGGATCCCGAGTTTCCATTATGGTTGTTGTTGGTGCCGCTCGGATACGGCGGATAGCCGAGATTCGTCCCTGAGGAAACCGGATAATTCCTGCCGGGCTCTTCCAACGGTGGCGCATTTGCATTCGCGTAAGGATTCGTGTTGGTCGACACGTGATCGCGGTTGTTGCCGTCTGTGCCGGACGTACGTTGACCGTTCACCGAGGAGATACCCGCGGAATCGTAGCCTGGAAAACGTCGGTTGCAACAGATCCGAGGTCCAAGGTGATCGTTCAATTTTTGGGTTTTTTCTTTTTTTTTCCTTTACGAGTGCCACCAGTTTTTGTGCAGCAGATTTTCTTTCTTTCTTTTTATTTTTAGTGGCTTCACGCAATGTTTTGCTGTGCGTTTTGATTTGGATGCTTGACTCGTTACACGAGGAGAGACACATTGAGTGCATGAACGGATCGCATTACTCTTCTCTGTTATTACTCAATCCTCGGTGCGGAAAAGTAGGGGGGGACTCGTGCGAGTGCATGGGCGGTGATTTACGTAAGTTTCGGGGCATTCGGCGTGCGAGTGCGCGTTTTGTGTCAAGCGTACGACTAATGGACCTAGATGCATCCGCACACCAGGCGCAGAGTGCGTTTTATACACAGAGGTTTGTGACGAGAATTACGGATTAGGGGGAAAATGTCCTGAGACGAAAATTCATCAGTGTTAAATTTTTATGATTGCACGACAGAAATGTGAATTATTTTATAAACAATAAACAAGTTTACTGATGAGTGGATATTTTTTTTTCATTCTCGACTTAGGACATTTTCTCTGCAATGTGGAAACTTCTAACCCTAATGACCACACAAATGTAACCAGAAATCCACAGTCACGCCAGAGGCTAATTTTCTTATAGCTTAATTGTACATTTTTTTAAATTTCGTTAGTACAATATTTTTGCATGCTGTATAAAGAGGTGAACCAAGATGCTTCCCAATAGACATGCAAACATTTTTCACCGCAGCGAACCGCGACTTCCCATTCCCAGAAACCGAAGCACCGCATTTCTTTCAATTAAATCGTACAATGCTTTTAAAAAAACCGACTAATTGACCATTCTTCTTCGAAGCAGCTTCCTTTTTTTCGTTTAAATATTAAGAGTCAAGACGGCGAGGAAGAACAACCGTAGAAAGCAATAGAGCGCCACCGAATTGCAGTCACCGGTTGAGAGGAGGAAAATCGAGAAGATTTTTAATGAGTTTTAATAGGATTTCCACCGGTGAAAAGCAGAACGCGTCCCTTCGTACAACGACCTTTCGCCGATCGCAAAGTTTAAAAGATTTCGAATGAAAACGGGGTAAGTAAAGAGCAACCGGAGGAGGGCGAGAGAGGAAAAAAAAAGTGCGAGGGAAGCGGCGGGGTTTGAATTCAAGGTGGAATCAAAAGGAGTCGGATTTGAAAAGTAGGTAAGTAGATGGATATAGGAAGCGGGCGTAGCGGAGGTGAATTTACGCAAGGAGTTTCGCAGCTCGAGGAATGACGATGGAACGGGGGGGAAGCCCAAGTGGAATTTCGTTCGTATTCCGGGCGGACGAGAACGGGGAGACGCGAGAGAAACGCGAAGATAAAGGGGTAAGGAAGTAAAAGGGAAAGGCTCTAACGTGCACGTATAGTGATATCAATGGGACCTGGGGAGCGGACCCGGAGATGCACGTAGCAGATGTTCGCAGCGCTGAGGATCGTATGTACGTGTGCCAAGGGGCTCAAGGGTCGTCAGGGACTCGAAATAGAGCTACAAAGGAACTGTTGAAAAAGGGGCTGGAAGTTACGGCGAATATTCTATGTATACGTTGCCCAGGCGCAGCGCATCCGGAAGCCCGCGCGCTCAGGTGCTTCGAATGCATGGTTACGAGTTCGGGTTGCTGTGCGCCAACTTACGTAGTGCTCTGTAACATGAGAATGGATGACGCAGCGACCCTTGGAAATTTGTACAAAACACGTTCGTCCTAACGCTTTCCGAAACCGTTGCGTGCATAATTCTTAACCCACTGGGACATATTCCTGGCGGACACCGGAATTAATCATTGCACCCGAGTGCACTTTGGCAGGCACTGCGGAAAACTCGTTTTTTGGTTCGATAATATTTTCTCCTGTTTACCCAAGTGTTAATTTTTTGGCAATCATCATGAATTACAAGCACAACGGCGTCTTCATTTTTTTTTTACAATTTTTCTTTTAATTCAGAGGCGACATTTCACGTCGACTCAATTTGTCTCTAGCATCTCCCGTCGTCTGGGACGGTGATCGTTCGGACAAGCACAAAATTGACGCAAAAAAGAATTGCGAAAGATTCTACATAACGAAATATGTAACTGATGTCCACATCCTGATTGACTAAATCGCTTTTAGTGATGCCAATAAATAAATGAAAACTACCGATCGATCTGTCGCGGTTTTTTTATGTTTACACAATTTTCGCAATTTCGCTCCGTATCCATCCCATATTTTATATTCCTTTTTATTTACGATGCACGTGCTGGGATATATGGGCTACGAGGCCCGTGCGAGGGGTACGAGGGGGGTGGGGGGACCGGCTCGGTTATGCCACGAGTTGTCGGGTGAAAGAAGCAGTAAAGGGGTGAGAAAATACATACACAGAGCAGGGTGAGAGTGAGGGCGAGATACGAAGGTGGGGAAACAAGTGCCACCGCGTTAGAGGTGTGACGGCGAATTGCTCGTGCAAGTGCTCGGGGGGTGAAACACAACATAGGTGCAAGTGAACGCCGCGGAAAGGTGCAACGCGTCGCCGGCCAGGCCGTTTGCGCGGGTCGCCCCGAACGACCGTTCATAAGCTTTTACAGTAACAGCACGCTGCGACCCTCTGCAACGTTCATCGTCCGCGAGCTGACGCTACTAGATTTTGACGTAAAGTTTTTAGCCGAACAAAACAAAAACGGGGCTTTAAAAGAAAGAGAACGAAAAAAGAAAAAAATGTCGAGTGTGCGGAACCGATCGGCAAATACACGCGGAGCACCGAAAAGTTAAATGGCTTCTACCGAGGGTGCGAACGTTGCACGAAATGAGTTTTGAGAGAGAACCCCAAACAAAAAAAAAGAAAAAGCGACTCAGAGTCGTCTGACACTCACCGAGATTCTGGTCCGTGTTGACGCACGTCGGCCGACCATTCTCGGTCTTGCAGTACTGACCCGACGGACATATCATCGTCGTGCAACTCAGACCTGTGAAATTCAATTCAATCATACAATTAATCATAAAAATACTAAGATTAATCACTAAGCAAATGTTAAATAAAAGAACAGAAGTAAAATGGCTTTGCCAAATGAGTTTTCATCAAGAACAGCTTTTCTTTTGTATAAAAAATATGAAGCAGTCGCGAGTACATGAAAGTTATTAAATTCCCGTATGATTGAAAAGTGAAACAATAAAATATTTTTCCAAGGCAAAAAGGCATCAAGAAAAAAAATGATTGGTCCATAAAAAATTATTGACAGCTCTTATTGGATTCTCATACGAAAGTCGGTGGACCGTCGATAACTAGCGAGACCCTAAGAGAGACAAGTTACAGCCCTGGGGGGCTGTGGTCGTGGCTCGGCCTCGTAAACCAACGACTTCGCCATTTATGGCTCAACCGCGATAGATCAAGTTAGCCTCTATCGCTATTACGATAAGCCACGTGATGTACTAAAACGTTTTTCCTCGACGACGCAGCGGAATCTCTCTCGCGCGCGAGAGTTTCTCGCCCCCAAAAAGGTGACTGCATTTGCAAGAAAGCCGACGCCTTGTGCGGGGAACGCAGCGCTAACGTTGCGCGTTGTCTCTGACAATGGCGGCGACGACTATTGTGTCCAACTTACCGCCGGTATCTCCGCGTAGCTTGCAAATTGGATAACGTCCGCAGTCGTTACGGGAGTACAGGGGGCACGGATCCTCGGCCATTACGCAAACCTCGGTGGATCTGCATCCAATGTCCTTGCACGTCCTTCCGTACTCTGAAACAAATTACGAAAGTTCGGTAAATCTCGTTAGTGCCGCGCGTATGCGACCGAAGTGAGTAACGTGTTGACGCGCGTGTCCCAATGAGGTCGTGGAAAGGTCGTGTCCCGTCTTTTCATTCCGTCACTTAAAAGTCGTCGGACAATTGCGATTTTTTTTTTAATTTCGAAGTATCTTTATGTATAAAAAAAAACGTGTGTTTCATATGTTCCATCTTTCATAAGTGACACTCAGCCTTCACAACACCAAAGGGTCCATTTGAGAGCATTTATGATGTCCAAAAAAGCATTCGTTGTTGGGCCCTAATCTTAGTATTGCCTCTGCAAAAGTTACACCGCCCATTCAAAAGCGTACTTTTTTATTCCTACGTGAGACCTAAACCTTGACGTCCATCCGGTGTTATCAGGGCAGTAGGTCCCAAAGGTGCAGCTATTCAAAATTGCCTTCAGTCTTACTGCTGATTCTGTCTTTTGGATTTCCAAATCCCAAAGAGGTTTTCAAACCCACAGGATTATAGCAATCTGGGAATATCGACAGTCCATAATTCCATATCGACGAAACCACGGATTGCAAAAAATGTATGAAGTAAAACGCGCGTTTCACGCCCCCTTTGTGACTGGAAAAAGTCGTGGCCATAGACGTGTATCGCGGATCAACGTCTAGGAGATAATGAGGCAAAAAGTAAACCGCTCTCCATAAAGGGACGTAATTCCACCGCAATTATTCGCAACTTTGTAATCCGCAAATTATGTAATAGACCCACCGGGATGGATATGCAGAATGCAAGACTCCGAGGTAATGAGCGAACTTGTGTTTCAATTACACTTTTTGCGCACGATGCATTTTTTGTGCCAAGGGTGAGAAAAAGGAGAGCCGAGCACAATGGACAGGGCGGAGAGAGCCTGAGGCATGTAAAATTTTTAACGCGTGACGTACAACGCGTATGGCAACGTTCAGGCAACAAGCACCGCGTTTCAGAGTGCTGTTCGTTGCTTCGCGCATAAAGTCCCTTTCGTTCCTCCCACGTCCCTACGTCCCGTCCCCTTGTTCCGACAGTGGATGACTCGTGGAAGGCTCATTAGATACTTCAAACGCCTGGGCGTTAGCAGCGAGAGCAACGCCGCGCGCGGTAAATCGAGCCACCCGGTGTCTCTTGCCATTTTATCGTCGGCCTTTTATCTCTTTCTCCGTCTCTTTTCCTCTCCGCAGGCCGCTTCTCCGTCTCCTCGTTAGATCGCATATATTCCAGGTTCGGCTCTATGTCGGCATCCCTATCGATTACCGTTTCGTGCCGAAGTCATAATTATAAACACTATATACAGATATACCGGGGATTTATCACTAATTATATACCCTCAATGATACAATTATTCTCTCGATTGACCCCCTGATTGATGCGTCACGCTGGGGGTATTTCGGATTCTCCGAATAACTCGATACTCGATATTTCGATAATGATATGATCGTTAATTTATTAATTTCGTCAATTACTCCGTCGTTATGCCCAAACCGTCAACTCAGCTTTTTCCGTTTTTTGTTAAGATTCTCAACTTCCAAAATTCATGAGGCACGTAATTCATTTTTTAATAAATGAACAAATAAAAGATCATCAGCATTTTTGTCAGTTAAATTAAATTCAACTGTAAGTGGAAATCGGTTTCTAGCGAACCAAACATAAATTATGTTTTCAGATTAGAATTGAAGGGCGTTCAACTCTGTCTCTCTCTCTCTGCTGAAAACCAACAAGCAACCAAAATTCACGAAGCACGTAAACAGTGTCACGATAAAATTAGTCACTATTTATTTTTCTGGTTGTGTTTTGCTAGTTGACTAAAATTCAATGCAAAAATATCTCAATTCCAGCGACAAGTAGAGATCGGTTTGGCGCGAACCGAAAATAAATTGTATTTTTAGATATGAGTTGAAGGGCGTTCATTTAACTCTCGCTCTCCGAGCCATTAGAATTCTGTCTCGGGCTCTTTACTGATTTGGCAAATAAAAATGCTGAGAAACTGCGAAGGGAGCGAGAGGGGGGCGGCGGGTGGGGGGGGGGGGGGGATTTGAGTAGGTATCTCCTGGAGTCAAGGAGTCCCTCGAGTCTCGAGTCGCGGATGAAGTGCAGCGAGAAGTGGAAGGAGGAGGAGAAGCAGGCTCATTATATACTTCGGGAGAGAAGCGAGCAGCAACTCGCCAAGGGGGCTGAAGGGGGGCAAACGGGGGGGGAGCGAGTTCAGCGAGGTATAAATGCGTCCACACCGTATGCAAACCGCCACCTCTTGCCATTTTATCATCGGCGTCGACAGTGGCGGCTGTGGCCTTTTCTCATTCCCGTCTGCAAACCCTCTAAAAATAATGTCACTATATCCCGCGTGCATCGATCGCTCAAGCGACAGGCAGTTATTGTGCATTTAACCGTGATCCAACAACTCTCCGCGCCCACGTAAATCCCCCCCTTTCCCCAACCCTCCCGACCGTCCTGAAGAACATGTACCAGGTACCGGCAGACATATAGAAATATTACAGGGGTTACACAGTAACACAAGGTGTAACCCTTGTTGAACATGAAAGACTTTGCGCTGGGAACGAACAACCTTGATATTGTGATTTTGCTGTGACAATGCAAACCGGGTTGATTGATTTTTTCACCGCTTTTCTTTTTTCGTCGGTATTTTTATTGCTGTGTTTCATTTCCTTCGTGACATTTTTGTTATTTTCTACGAAAAGTGTTTTATTTATTTCGGTAAAAAAATGGCGTGTTGGAAATCTCGCACGACCAATTTGTAAAAAAAAATGCGGGGTCTTTGATAATGTTTTGCATTCAGCGACATTTGCGTATTGAATTTTCGCGAAAGTTCTTCCGACCACAAAAAAGAATTCACCGATGCGAATGGAACAAACTTTGAATGTCGATTTTATTCGTTTTACAAAAAATGTTTACTTTTTTCGTCGGTATTTTTATTGCTGTATTTCATTTCCTTCGTGACATTTTTGTTATTTTCTACGAAAAGTATTTTATTTTTTTCGATAAAAATATACCGTGTAGGAAATCTTGCACGACCAATTTGTAAAAAACTTTTCTACGAAAAGTGTATTTTTTTCGGTAAAGAAATATCGTGTAGGAAATCTCGCACGACCAATTTGTAAAAAAATGCGGGGGCTTTGATAATGTTTTGCATACAGCGACATTTGCGTATTGAATTTTCGCGAAAGTTCTTCCGACCACAAAAAAGAATTCACCGATGCGAATGGAACAAACTTTGAATGTCGATTTTGTTCGTTTTACAAAAAATGTTTACTTTTTTCGTCGGTATTGTTATTGCTGTATTTAATTTTCTTCGTGACATTTTTGTTATTTTCTACGAAAAGTATTTAATTTTTTTCGGTAAAATAGTATCGTGTAGGAAATCTCGCGCTACCAATTTGTAAAAAAATGCGGAGGCTTTGATAATGCTTTGCATTCAGCGACATTTGAGTATTGAATTTCCGCGATAGTTTTTCCGACCACAAAAAAAATTCACCGAAGCGAATGTAACAAACTTTGAACGTCGATGTCTCTCATTTTACAAAAAAATGTTTGCGGTATAAGCGCAAAGTTAATCGCTGCGGCGCGGCGATTAATTTTCCGGAGCTCCCGGTCGAGGGTTCCGCGCATTTTCTCGGGCCGAGGAACAACTCGCGGTCTCCGAGTCGAGTGTGCATCACGACCACGCGCCGGCGACGCCGTAACCTCATAACGCGAGTATTCGTAATTCTATTTGCGCATCGCGTAGGGTTAGCATCGTCGCGGGGGTGGCCCGAGAGCTTCGGGCTCCATCGATTCTCGATATAATTATGGGGAGGCCCCACGGGGCTCGCCTAACAGCGTTACCGGCGTGTGCACACCGTATATCGAGACGACGACGACGACGCCCGAGGCATCGGGACGCACCTCGCCTCAATGCAGCCGTTTATTTCTGCTCCGCGGCAAACAGAAGCCACGAGCCGGCTGTGAGGCTAACAGGAACTGCGGGAACTCGGCGCGGCTCCTTCGCGGCATTTTAATCGACGCGAATCGCAGCGTCTGACCCTGAACGGCGGAAAACCGCCGATCGCGCAATTGAGCGACTGCATGGAACTGCGTACTGCGCGAAGCGGTCTGCGTGGGACCGTAAGGACGATTATTAGCTCTGGCCGCGTGGAAAGAGGCGGGAGGTCTTAATTGACCAGGCGGAGCGGTCAACACGAGCGAGTGAAAAATTGCTGGAACAAAAGTTGGACTGTAAAGTTCACATCGTAATAAAAATCCGAAAGTTTTTTATGCACGAACCGCGCGCGGTTTATTCAATTTAATATGTACACGACGATACCAGAAATGTTAACGAAGTCGTGTTTGTTATTGGAATATATTTGTTTTACGAAAAAAAATTATTTTGTTTAATAGAAAGTTAGCTCGACTTTGCGTTACGTCTGTGGATTTAAACTGAGCGTAAAAATTTGCGGTACTGGTGCATTCAATTCCCAAGTTTTTTTAAAGCGAATCAGGAGCTCTTTTTTTTTTTTAAAGGAAGGAAAATTACTTCAGGACTTTGAAATGACAGCCAATTTTCTGAGTACTTCGCCTCGCTGATGTAAACGATTGTTGTGCGAGATATGACGGAAATTGAGGCACTATAATTATTAAAAATTTGTATGTCATGTAAGAAACTTTTTTAATATAAAATTGCTTTGACTTTACGTAACACCTGTGTATCAAAATTAGTGCATAAAAATACCCAGCACCGGTGCATTCAATTTCCATTTTCTTGTAACGAATGTGATGTTGTATTTTATTTTTTCCGCAAAGGAAAGAAAGTTACTGCGAGACTTTAAAAAATAGCCAATTTTCTGAGTAGCTCGCCTCACTGATGCCGCTTGTTGTGCGTGGTACGAGAGAAATTGAGGTACGATAATTATTCAAAATTTGCATATTACGTAAGAAACTGTTTTGTAATGTATAAAAATGCTTTGACTTAACGTAACGCCTGTGAATCAAAATTAGTGTATAAAAATTCCCAGCGCCGGTGCATTAAATTTCCATTTTCTTGCAGCGAATGCGAAGTCTCTTTTTTTTTCAAAGGAAGGAAAGTTTCTGCAAGACTTTTAAAAAATAGCCAATTTTCTGAGTAGTTGGCCTTGCTGATGCCGCTTGTTGTGCGAGGTACGAGAGAAGTTGAGGCGCGATAAAAGCGACGGAACGAAAAAAAGAGGTTGAGTAATTTTTACTAGTACTCGTCAACAAGTCGCTGCGTGACAACGCTCGTTGGTTTCAATTCCCGAGCGCAGAGTGCAACTAAACATTAGGCAGGGGATGGGAAGGGGGTGGTTCTGGAGTGGGTGGAAGAGGGTGGAACGGGAGTCGGGGGACAGGCATTCGCTTTGCGGAAATGAAGTGGTCCGGCGGAAAAGCGGGCAGAGCTCCGCGCGCGGGGCGACCACCGAGCGCAAGCGAAACGCGTGAATACATAGGTACCAATGTAGGTACCGTACGACCAGGTACAATGGCGCTTGTATTGTAGCCTCGAAGGGTTGCCAATGGGTGGGAAAGGATCGCAGCGAGAAGCCACTTTACTCGAGAGCATTGTCGCGAGAAAATAAGGTACTTACTCGAATATCCATTCACCTGTGCCACGCACAGCAAAACGAAACCGAGCAGCGCGGTTCGCGAAATTCGCTCCATTATCTGCAACAAGAGACACACGTTAGTTAGACACGTTGGATACTACAGACAAAAAGAATTTCTTGATTCAACAAATCCGGCGGTCACCGGATGTAAAGTGCATTTTTTAGTCGCCTTGACGATTTTTATTTCAATCGTCTGAACCAAGTTGATCTCCTGAACCAAGAAACTGCAGAGGAAACAAAAAATTTAATTGACCTAATTTTTGTGACAACCGGTGACCGCTGGATCTGGTTGACAAAGTATTCATTGATTATTCTAACGTAAGTGTTTTTCTTTTTTTGTTAAATTTCTTTCTCTCAATATACGTTGTCGAGATACATGTGAAAAATTGGTCAGATTCGAGGGACCAAAATGATTGGAACTGTTTATGGTATTTATAAATAAAATCCTACATTGTTAAGAATGTGGTGTTAAAAACTACACCAAGACGGTGTCTATATAAGTCCACCCCAATCACGGTAATAACGAGCGGTGTTAACCGAAAAGTCTTACAATGTATCGTCACTTTACACAGGAATAAATTTAACGAAACGGCTGGTGTTAATTTTACACCGTAAAAAGTGTTATTATTAATACTATAATAAGTAAAACTTCGAAAAATTCTACACTAGCAGCGTTTGACCCCGTATATTTCTAACAGTGTAGCTGTAAAGTGCAACTAATTAATTTTCTGTGTTTAAACCTATACAAAGTTCAAAATTAATGATAAATCATTGAAACGTTTATTTCTGTACCATCTTTTGCAGGTATTTTTCTGCTACTGTTTTGAAATGTTCGAGCTTCGCGAATCAATGATTTTGGTAATTCCCGAAGGCTTTTTTTTTGTTCGCGGCACAAGAAAACGATATTTCTTTTGTCAGTGTATTTATACTTGGGCCAATCAGGGTCAAGATTTATTTTAGCCGCGCGTTTTCGTGGCGAAAAAAACCTATCGGAACTGCCTTGAAATTTCTGAGACGGTGAATTCGAGCGACGTCCTTGATGACTGTTGTCTTCCCAGTCGCGGTTTGGCCTTCCAGCCGGCGCCGGCTGATTCCGCTGCGAGCCGTCTAACTCGACTGATGATTCGTAAGTTCTCCGCGATCTCTCAAGTCGCTTTTTTCTTCTCACTCTCTTCAATCGCTCTTCCTAAACTACTTCGCATTGCCGGATAAGGCGCGACGACAATAAAGAGAATTTGAACGTCGCGCACGCGCACAATGCGAACAACCGAGCGAAAGCCCCGTATACATATATATATAGCTAACGCTCCGCGCGATCGTAGAACCGGAAACTGGGGAACTCCGAGCGCGCTGCGAGCTCTTGTAATTAATTTCCGCAGACGCCTTTGCTGAACTTCTCGGCTTTCCGGGTATATCGAGAGCAGCGCCAAAGTCCGCGAGTTCGCTAAGTACTTTGTCAGAGCGTCAATGCTCCTTCCGATAATTATTATTTCCGAAATAACCGCTCCACACTCTCCACGGCGTTACACTATTTTCCTGCGGCGTGAAAAACATCAGACACTCGATGACGCACCGTTTGTTATGCTTTTTTTATGCGTCTTGGTTGATAAGAAAAATCGATTAAAAAAACCCAGTTTCTTTCCTCTTACGAAAACAAACATCAGGGAACAGTCATTTTCGTGGAATTAACAGTAAACCGATTACGCATTTCATTAGCTCGAAACCAGATATTTTGCCACCTTTAGTATTTAGTCATCTTTACGAAATAGGTTTATTCTGTAATTTTTTTTTGTCGTATACCATTTTCTTCATTTATTTTTAACAAATACTATTTTACTTATCTTTTTACTGACTTTTACTCTTTATTTTACTTTTACTTTTGACTTTTTTAAATCAAATACAATTTTTTATTGATCATTTTTGTCAAACACTGTTTTTTTTTAATTCATTTTCAGACCTTGTGAAGTAAAATTGCCTACGGTACTCAGCAGTAATAGGTTTTTTCAGCTCGTCTGATTGCAGCACTCGCCTTCGGCAAAAAGTTTTTCCGGCCTAGGATCGTGATATGCTATTTTTTTTTATCAAATACTACTTTGTTATTAATTTTTTTGTCAAATTCAACTTTATTTAATTTGTTTTGTATCAAAAACTATAATTTTTTGTTAATAAGATAATATTTCGTTTTGTACATTTTTTATTATCTAATATTTACTATGTAATCCAATGCATTGACAAATCTGACAAACTCCTAATTCCTGTGCATCCACAAGTCTTATCAAATTTACGGTGGCGTTTGCCACAATTTTTGCAATCCCCATTTACAACTTTATCGTCAGTGACACCGCAAAACGTTTATTAGACACGCCTGGATTACACGACGAGGCAATCCCGGTCAATCTATCCGCGTCAATCTCAATCTGCATTAAAAAGGATATATCCATAATACTCCCCATGCACGCACGTACGACGGAAGCTTAGATCTAATATTCAATGATCCGCTGCAGCGCGCGCGAACGTCCCGAGCGTCAGAGGCAGCGCGAGCCGCTCGCCCCTCGGGATCCCCGCGAAACGACGTCACGCGCCGCGCGCGGCTCGTCTAAACTTTTAACGCGCGCGCGAGTTATTGCACACCGCTCGCTCGTGTCATACTCTCGCGTGTCACACAGGCCACGAGACCGAGTTCCATATCTCTCGCCGCGTGGCCCTCGGCCCGTCCCTTCCTACCGCCGAGGGCAATAAATCCGGGCGGGTTACAACGAGAAAAACACAAAGAGCAGAAAAAAAACACACAGAGAGACACAGCGAGCACAGCGCGAGCAACGTAAATGTGTCAGCGAATACGTCATAGATTCCTCGGTCACGCGACCGCCCTATTAGTCACGTGTCCTACGAATTTCGCCGAGTGAAAACGAGGACAGATGAAAAATACCTCTTCCGGCCGAGCCTTCCTTGATTAATTAACCACAATCACTTGACTAATTCGCGAAGCGACCGAGCGCGTCGCCCGCAGCCGGCGCCACGCGGGGGGAGGCGGGGTTCCGACCGAGCGAGCGCGTTATCGAATTACGAAAATCTAGTTCGGGGCGTCTAAGAGCCAGGCGAGAAGCATATTCGGCGCGCGGGTCAGTCGTTCCGCAGAGTCTTTGATGTGATTACCAGGCGTGCATTAGAGAGCCGAGCGTCAATCGGGAGCCGAGAGCGAGCCGGCCGAGAGAGACCCGAAGGCGCGCGCGAGCGGCGCCTTTGCCGCGGTAAAATAACGAGCGCCGCAAGGCAAACTGCGAAGTAGCCGCAGAGCGCCGTGGATATCGGGCGGTCCGCGCGCGCTGTGTGTCGCTCACTTCTCGCCGCTGCTTCGAGATTTTACCACCGAAAAACCCGTAAGTCGCGAGTTTCGGCCTGTCGCGCGCGAGGCCCGAGGAAGGAACTCGTCGAGTGCGAGAAAAGACGGGAGGAAAAAAACGTAGGTATAAACAAGCGTTAATAAATGCGTACGTACCAGGCCGTTTGTTCGAGTCGCGCGGGAGCAGCGATCCATTCCACAGGGAAGTTACTGCGACACTGATGCCACCGAGCGCGAAGAAGTGTGGTGGTGAAATTCAGTATGGCTACCCGACGCGGGAGCAGCGTCACGCATACATATAACGGCTACGCGGCCGCTGCCGCTGCGGCTGCAGCGCGAGCGAGCGAGAGGGAGGGGGAAGGAGGGAGCGAATGAGCGAATGAGGGAGAGGGAGAGAGACGGCGCGAGTGAAGGAGAGAGAGAGAGAGGGAACGAGTGAAGGAGCGAATGAAGGAGAGAGAGAGAGAGGGAACGATTGAAGAAGCGAATAAAAGAGAGAGAGGGAACGAGTGAACGAGCGAATAAAAGAGAGAGAGGGAACGAGCGAACGAGCGAATAAAAGAGAGAGAGGGAACGAGTGAAGGAGCGAATGAAGGAGAGAGAGAGAGAGAGAGAGAGAGAGAGAGAGAGAGGGAACAAGTGAAGGAGCGAATGAGGGAGAGAGAGAGAGAGACAGAACGAGTGAGCGACAAAGAGGGCGAGAAAATGAGAGAGTGGGACGTAGCACAGTGGCCGAGTGTTCGCGAAGCTGAGGCAGCGACGACGTCGAGAGTGAGAGAGGGAGTGGAAGGTCGCCGATCGGCCCTGAGCTAGACGGACGGAGATGGGAAAACAGAGACGTTTGGAGTAGTGGTAAAACGGGAACGTCATGGGTCAGACGCGCGTACGGCGGGCCGAGGGAGATGGAGGGAGACAGAGGATGCCGCGCGCCGCCGGGACGACGAGAAGTGGAAGATGTTAGTCGCCGCCGAGCTCGCTCGGACAGCGGCGGTGGGGGGGGGGGGAAGGACGGAATCGCGCGCGCGGCGGGAGAAAGACGCAAGCGTATTGTACCGGGTGGCGATGAAATTAAAGTGCTCACTCTCTGCGGCCTCTCTCTCTCTCTGTCTCTCTCGCTCGCCGCGTCGCTGCGCCTCTTCCGTGACGTAGAGGGTATCGCAAAAACCTGGAGACACTTGACGCAAGCGACCTTTCCTTATTTAACCCTTTACGCCGCTCGCGCAGGGGTGAGTCGTACGTCACTTGCTTCCAGACACCCCGGGCTTATTATTTTCCCGCGCGTCATAGAGGATCGAGGGAATTTTTTTATTTTGTTTTTACATTTTATTTGCGATAGTTATTTAATGCGGAGCGATCGTGGATCTTCGTGAGGGAATCGAGTTGGCGATAAATGGATGAAAGTAGGAATTTTTTTTCCGACCGATTTTTGATAAATAAAACTGTGACGATGGGAAATTTGGAAAAACCTTTTTTTTTCGTGGGTTATTTAATAGTGCAGAATGTTTGTGGCTTGGGGGCAAAGGGGGAATCGTGTAGGCTGACGATGGATGAGAATTTTTTTTCGTTTTTTTTTTCGTTTTTTACGACCGGTTTTTGATGAATAAAATGTTGGCGCGGGGAAATTTAGAATTTTTTTTTTTTTTTTGTAGGTTATTTATTAGTGCGGAACGGTCGTGCCTTGGGGCATCGAGGGAATCCAGTTGCGGCTGACGATAGACGGGATAATTTTTTTATTTTTTGTGCAAGCGATTTTTCGTTGAAAGAAAATTCGTTTGGATTACAAATATTAATGGCTCGGTTGTACACAGACCTCAAATGAAAATCCCTGTACCCCGGCGCCGGAAAGCACTTTGTCTCAAACAGAATGGGACCGCGAAAGCTAAAATCCGTTCACTGGTTCGGATCGGGGAGAACTGGGCCAAGTGAAAAATGGCATATCTCTTGTCGCGGCATTTTCGCGCGTTATACGGTCGTTCAAAAATGCAGATTTATGTGCATTTTTGTCACGCTTGAATGCGCATTTTTTCGCGTTGTAGTACGAAAAAAAAAATGTCTCGTGCTTTTTTCAGACGTCCTTCAAATTGATTAAGGACCTAGAAACTGATTTAGGTCCTTACAATTGATTAAGGACCTTAAAATTGATTACGGACCTTACAATTGATTAAGAACCTTAAAATTAATTAGGGACCTTAAAAATGGTTACGGACCTTAAAATTGATGGAGGACTTTAAAATTGATGGAGGATCTTAAAATTGATTGAGAACCTTAAAATTGATTGAGAACCTTAAAATTGATTAAGAACCTTAAAATTGGTTAAGGACCTTAAAATTGATGGAGGACTTTAAAATTGATGGAGGATTTTAGAATTGGTTAACGACCTTAAAAATGGTTAAGGACCTTAAAATTGATTAAGGACCTTAAAAGTAATTAAAGACCTTAACATTGATTAATAACCCTAATTTTAACAAGGACCTTAAAATTGATTAAAAACCTTAAAATCGATTAAGAACCTTAAAATTGTTTAAGGACTTTAAAATTGATTAAGATCCTTACAATTGATGAAAGTCCTTAAAATTGACATGTTTGGTGGTTAACTAAATACCACCAATTAATTAATTAGACGAAAAAAAACATAAATTCCTCTCTGAAAAGCTCAAAACAATAATTCATTTTTTATTTAACAAACTAACTTCGTGACTAAGCAGGAAAAAAACTCTCGTCTAGGAAAGTCATGAAAACCCAAGAAACCGCGTTAACTCGTTCGCAATGCAGCGAACGATGATTCACGTCACAGGCTGGTGACTTTTGCAGAGCTGGCGAATTGCACTCCCACCGCATACAACGCGTGTCGATTGTGCGGAGTTCAATAGCAGAAACAACTAGCGAAATTGCGGAAAACGTTTGCGGGCGATTCGTGGTCGGTCTATGAGGAAATCATAGAGCAACGATAGGAACGAATCGTCGGAAGTGTTGCGGTTTTTTCGTATCCTGTTTCCTCGCCTCGGGTCCTTATCAGTCGTCGGACAGTCCGCGCGACGAAATCCGGCGATTCTTCCGCCGGGAATCGATCCAATTACGAGAGACGCGTTTAATTCAGCACCGGCGAACGGCGAAAAGGCTCGCGTTTTAAACTGCTCTCCCGCTGTCTCCCGGTATATAATGAAATCAATTAAAAGTGCGTGCGCTTCGCCAGCTGCGAATACCCGAACAGCCACGCGGAAGGCGAGAACAGCGGACCGCGGCGATCATACGTAACGGGGGCTCTCGAAGCTTTTCGCACCCTTTCACCCTCTACCTCGAGGGCCCTCGGGCCATAGGTGGAATACGTCCCTTTGACTGTACAATTTAAGAGGTCAACGCGTACGTTCAAAGCACAGTCGGGGTACGCAATTTTCGCTGTGTGTCAATCGCTTTCCACGAATTCGATTTGTTTCATTAGACTCTTTTGCGTTTCCTGATTTCACGAGATTCGGGGCTCTTGAATTTAACTCGGGTCTCTTGGTGCGGAAAAATTCAAGAGGTCGACGTGCGTTCAATTTCAAAGTAGAGTTGAAGCGATTTTTTAAACTTGTTTTGTTGCAGTGAAATTGTTAGATTTATAATTAATAATTGATCAGTCTTGATTCTGTTGATTATCATCGAAATAAAAAACAGCTTTACTTTCCATACGTCTTGCAAGTTGATGAATATTAAAAAACACAAATATGCTTTTATAAATACAAATTTGTATCATTACCTCTTAGTCAATGTTTTAATCTAACATTTTGTAACAATATTGAAAAATCCATACAACCCACTTCCAAGGTATATTTATTGACGATCAATGCGAAGTTAAATTTATATACTGCATGAAAAATTGTTAATCGATACATTAGCACACAATGACCTTTAAGACTGCAGCTGACGTAAATGTAGCAGTCACTAAACGTCCGACGGTGAATGAACGTCTTTTGTCGTCAATAATTGTTCCAGTTCGCTGGATTCATTAAGAAAAAGTCCACGAGATCCAAGTGAAAAAATGTGCAGGAGGAAATGCCCAGTGGCATGTAACAAATTGTTATTTTTCAAACGAGAGAAAAACGGAAATCGAACTTAAATTAATTAAACTCTTGACATTTCCAAATTTACAGGTCAACACAATAATCAGGCGTGGGCAATATTCGAATATTGTAAATACCTTTTCGTTCGAATAGCTACGATTAATTCCGCTTATGCGAAAAAATTGTCAACAATTTTTCGAACGAGGCGCAGAAACTAGAAATTATTCTAAATAAATCCGATTAATTAAAGACAAAATATAGAAAAAATAAGAAAAAATGGTCAACAATTTTCCGCGCGAAACGGAGGAATAAAAAATGATCATTCTAAAAGAATCCCAACAATTATTCACAGTTATTTAAACCTAAAAACATGTTCGACGCAATTAACACCTAAACCGCTTATCCCTGCCTCCCACTGCAGCGCCAACAATTCGCTTACATCCCGCTGAAACCCTCAACACGGAATACAACATCCGCCCCACGCAAAAATCCGCCCAAACGTCTGCAATTAGCGCGCTAATCGCCAAAACTCAATTTTCCCGCAAACCGCGCAATAATTTCCCACCACACATTACGCGCGGACCGTCAGACACCGAAAACTCAAAGTAGCTCGCTCTCGCCCCGCGCGCGTCTCTCTTGAAATACGTTGCACGATAATAATACCCTCGCGCTTGCGAGTTGCGCTCCGCCTTCGTGGTTAGCATTATTGCATATAAGCTGGAAACTACGCATCGCGCAAAGAGCTCCAAACTCTCTCTCTCTCTCTCTCCCTCTCTCCCTCCCTTCCTCTGCACTGTTTCTCTCTTTCGCTCGGCTTTCTCGCGTCTTGCGAGAGAAAACGGGATCCCGCGGAAAGGCCGCGAATGCTATGGGCTAACTATCGTTGTAAGGTGTGTAAGCTCGTAAGGGGCGGCTCGCTCGGGCTCTGCGACGCGTCGCGCCGGTCGCAGCGCGTATTACGAAGCGAAGAGGGAAAGAGAGAGAGAGAGATAGATAGGTGGATTCAGGGGGATAGAGAAAGAGAAAGAGAAAGAGAGACGAGGGAAGGAGAGAGATAGATGGGTTCAGTGGGACAGAGAGAGAGATAGAAAGAGAGACGAGTGAGAGAGAGAGATACATAAAAGGGTTCAGTGGGATAGAGAGAGAGAGATAAATAGATGTGTTCAGTGGGACAGAGAGAGAGAGAAAGAGAGACGAGTGAGAGAGTGAGAGATAGATAAAAGGGTTCAGTGGGATAGAGAGAGAGATAAATAAATGTGTTCAGTGGGACAGAGAGAGAGAGAAAGAGAGACGAGTGAGAGAGAGAGATAGGTAAAAGGGTTCAGTGGGATAGAGAGAGAGATAGATGGATTCAGTGGGATAGAGAGAGAGAAAGAGAGAGAAAGAGAGACGATGAAGAGAGAGAGAGACAAATGAGGGAGACAAAGAGCGAAGACGGCGATATATGCGGTGGCTGTGTGCGCGCAGGTGGCGCCTCGATTCCGGTATCCTCGCGGCGCTCGGCGCTCGGCGCTCGGCGCTCGCTGCGAGTGGAGAGGGGGGAGCGGCCGGCAGCGCGCGCGCTCGCGCTCGGCGGGCGGCCGAGAGGGTGGCGCGCGCGCGACGGCGGCGACGGCGGCGGCGGCGGCGGACCCGCGCCGAGTGCGGCTGAGGGTATAAAAGGGGGTTGGCGGTCCGGAGGGTTGCGCGGGCGTTGCGACGACGACCGGGCGTCGACCGGCAGTCGAATTCACTGCCTCGCACCGGCAGCTTCCACGCGCTCGCTCACGCGGCTACCGCTACAACAATAGCGCACCGCACATAACCGCTATATTTTCCGCCACTTCCACCCCACACCCCCCCGCGCACCGTCCCCGCTCCCCTACCGCCCGGCCGTCTCGCGTTCGCCGGAGACTTCGCTACTTCCCGAACTTCTCGATCGTGACTTTTGACCACCGAATTTTTTTTTTCGCTGTTTTTTGAATAATTTTTTCGATTTTTTTTTCCCGTGTTTGCGATTTGGATTTTTATCTGTCGCGATCGATTTTTTATTTGTTATGATTTTTACCGTGATTGTGAATTTACTCCTTTGTTGACATTTTTTTTCATTTTTTTTTTTCATTGGTTGAATTGAAAAAAAAAATTATTTTGGGTTATTGACCTGGAGACGCTGACTGGAATTTCCTGGTTCGCGGCTGACAAGCCGAAACGGAGACGCTGAGACGTTGACCCCCCGGTGCATCGACGCTCTCCACACCTGCTCGAGTGGCGCGACTCGAGTGGCCGAACGCGTCGTTGAAATCCGATAGAGCCCGATCGATCGACGATCTACGGAGTCCGCCGGTTCGTGTTTCGCGGTGTCGTGTATTCCACGAGGGCGTCGCGGGCTCTCGCGAGAAGCTCCCAGGGGGCCGTCGTCGCGCTTACCTGTGTGATTTCGCCGCGACCGCGTCGAGCACGCACTTCGGAGAGGAAGAATTTCGGTGAGACACAACGTAGCAAGTGGAAATATGTTTTTTGCTGAATGCTTTTACGTTGAGTGTTTATAGCGAATTTTGTTAAAAAAAGTTGCAACATTTTTTCTTATAAAATAACGAAACGTCGTTTTCGTAAGGAGATTCAGGTTCAACGACAAAGTAAACATAATACCTGTGGAAAAAATATGGAAAAATGTGACACTTTTTGCAATAAACAAGTGTCTAAATTATGGCGGTATTTGTTTTATTTTTTTTTTATTTGCGCAACTTTCCGGTGGAAAGTGAAATTTTAGTCACCGAAATAAATCGAAAGTGATTTTAAAGAAGATTTTACTTCGTCTGTTCAATATTTCCAAAATACATAATCAACTCGAATTCATTAAATTGGTACAAAAATTGGTGCAACAGTTTCAAAACGTCCGACCGTTTGAGGATCACAAAAATAATTGTCAATAGTTATCAACGACTCGACATTCTTTCGTTACAAGTTTCGTATTTTGGGTGGGAAAAGCCAGATCGAAAAACCGAATAGTCGGCCTCTCAATATCGCTCAGTCTGAATAGCGAAAAAAAAATTCACCGAGCGCCGAGCGAGACTGTCGACGAAATCCATGCGAGTCTTAATTTCACCGGCCCGAATATCCGGTGGATATTGGGGGTCAGACGCCGCCGCAACCCGGGGTACAAAGGAAGAAAAGGCAATAAAACGCGGGGTGACGAAATATATTGGCTGCAGCTGCGTTCGATCGCGCGTTCGCCGGAAAATACGTACGTGATACCTTTGATCTGTATGTCCAGTCGTGTGTTATACCCGCGCGTATAGATATACAAAACGTATATAACGGAGTCCGGGCTAACTGGGAGTCAGGAAGCCGGGCTGAATCGCGCGTGATAACCCACGGATAGAGAAAGGGATGACGCTACATACAACACCGCAAGTATCGCCACTGCAGTTTCGGCGTCTGCAGTCACGTCACGTGCGGGGATCCGATGAAAATTCTCTGATGCCTGATACACGCCGTTATTTTTCGCCCCGGCGCGAAACTCGCGAACAACTCTTTCTGTATCCTCGAGCCCCGAATTAATTGACCCTCACAAATGGCCGGAAGGAACAGCTGCAGAGTGTTGTCGAACTCGGCCCGGTGGAAATCTTCGTGTTTTCGTCAATCGTTTCCACCGCTTTTTTGCACCAAGCAAATACGGGTGTTTTATACATTTATTTTACTTCGTCTCGCCATGAAACATTTTTACTCAGTGTCGATTACAAAAAGATTCGTGGAAAAAGCGCAATTTTTTTGTTTGTTTTTGTTCATTTTATTCCATTGAAATTTTGCTCGCTAACGAAAACGTGACGAACACATTTTACAAACCCAAGGAAAAGCTTTTCGGGCTGAATTGGTCTGAAAAAAAGAAATTAATTTGCAGCAATAAATAATGTCAAAAAGGCAACAGTAGTTACAAAAAAATGTTCGTCAAAGAATCGCAGAAAATCAACTTTCCCCTCCTCTGTCGCATCTCGAGGGGACAAAAAGGGCTTCGCGATTGCGCGAACAAGAATAAAAAATAAAAATTGTCCCTTAATAAACGTTTTCAGTGACGCAGAAGTTCGCGAATCGCTCATAGAGACAGCAATTACACATCGTTTCTTTTGCACCGGCCGAGCGTTTTGATAAAAAAAAAAAAAAATCCGCGCGGGATGTAAATTACTTCGGTCTCTTTGCAGATCGATAAACATTGGCACTAATTATTATCTCGGATACAAAGGATTCCCGGCGCAACAATTTCGAAAGCCGTCGCCGCGCGCTGCGGAGTCCCAATCACAAGCTCAATGAAATTCATTTATACGCCGGGTTGAAAGCATGAAACGAAATCAAATTTTGGTTTGCGCTAATTACACAGAGCGCTGGACACTCGCTACATTTTACCCCTCCCCCCTCCCCCCTCCTCTCCCTCTCCTCGCGACCGCTGTCACGTTGACCAATTTCGTTCGGCTCTCGCCTCTGGCTTCGAGCCCTTTTTTCGCCGTATTTCCCGGATTCTTCGCCCCCGCGGGCTCCGGTACATGATCTACATATATAGCGTCGCCGTTTTTCCCCCGATGAGACTCAGCACACGAGGCGACGCACACTCGATTTCGTACTCCATCCGTCCTAAATCCATTATTTATCAGCTGTTTTTTTTTTTTTTTTTTCGTCTTCCCCTCGTGTCGCAAATCGATGCACAAGATGTGCCCGGAAACCCAGTCTTAACATGGGAGGACGAGGGGGCGAAGAGGGTAAAGAGGGGGGGGGGGGAGGATGAAGAAGATAAAGGGTTGTGTGGGGGGGAAGGCAGCCCGATCAAAGGTCGCGACCGTCGCAATTCCACTGCGACAGTTTCAGCATTGTAGCCACACGAGAAAAAGAGAGAAAGTTTAAAGCGCAAGACACTGCGGCTCTGTCGTATACACGTTTATTATTATTATTTTTTTTTTTATGTATATACAGAGCGTCGGCCTCTTCGTTTTGTATTACATTTTCCAGCCAGCTCGGACTGTGCGAAACGAACGCGTCCGTTATGCGAAGATATGAGGAGTCAGGGAGGAGGAGGGGAGGGAGTGAGGGAGGGGGGGAGGGTTTCGTCGGCGAGAATCTTTGAATATAAACGGCGGCACTTTGCAATTCATGGAGCATGGAGGAAGTCGTAATCCCACACGCTTCGCACGATCCGGACACTCCTTTCGGACCTTTTTTCGTCCCTTTGCCATCCTCTGGCCATCCCCCCCCCCCCCCCCCCCCCTCCCCCCGGTGATGTATATGCATATACATTGTATATACATCACGGATTCGGACCAACTTTGCGACCAGCCCGCGTCTTCCCTCCTCGCGAGATTCCGGCAGACGGCGACGAGACAGAATAGTCGGAAGTTGCTGCAACGATAGCTCACTGCCCGGGGTCGGATTCGAGCGACGTTCGAACTGAGCTCGTACGCGGTGCAGATGCGACCGACGTTCTTGGAGTTTCGACGGTGCCAAAGACGGATTCTCGTTGCATGATTTATATATTCGCCACTGGCCGGGCAGGAGATATGTATTTTTGGGGGATTATAACAGTGAGAAGAAACTTTTTGGTTCACCTGAAACTGATGGAGATGGATTTTTTTCTAAAGAATAATTTAAATTTATTTTTATTGATGATATTTTTTGTTTCAGTTGTGAGGTTATAATTTAGGGAAATAAACTAATTTATTGTGGTAGAAAACATTTTTAATGTTTGGATCAATAAATTACTTTTTTTTCTTCAGATTATAAATAATAACAGCACCGCATTATAAATGCGTCGGTAAAAGGTTGATGTACACTGAATTTTGTATCTTTGTTCTATGAGCTATTTGCCGCATAATTGAAATACTTGTTGGACATCAATTTAATATCAGCTGTTATGAACTATATTACGTCTATATTGACTCTAATGCTGCTTTTGAGGGAAGCCAAAAACGTTGTTGCGTACTGAATTATTCGACAATTGACAAAGTTACATTAAATTTTTAGAAAAAAAAATCAAATTAAATTCCAGAAATTTGAATCACCCAGGCAGTCAGTAAGGACGAATCCAGGGAGTTATTCAATGTCGGAACGCGATCCACATGCACGAGTTATTCCCGGCGTTACCCAAGAACACATATCGTGGACCGTCTGTCTGGCTCTCGCAGAGAAGCGCCTGGATTTTTCCCAGCGCCGAACGGATCGCCCACGGTTCGTAAGCTATGCGATCTATAGCTGAATTTTCGCCCACGAGAATTATTACACTCCTCGCGCATTCCGCGCGAGGATGTGCAAAAATTTATAGAGGAATTTCAGTCGAACCTCACCTGTGGCTTCCGGCACTCTCTTTGTTATTCGAGAAAGACTTTTCAGCCTTCGTTAAAAACCAAAAATCGCCATCTTTTTCGCTCGAGTTAATAAACAAAATAAAAAAAACAAAACCATTTTTATCAGTCGGATTAATAAAAATATAAAAACAAAATATGGGAGTTACGGTTTGTTCATTCTATTTTTATAGATGAATGAATGAACGGAAGGAAACACCTTTTTTGGATTGTATCTCTCGTACAACTTCCGAACTCCCTGAGTAACTATCTATCGCTGATCGTGCTATATGTATCAAAGGCTGGCTGTCCGACCGCTTGCGAGAAAACCCGTAGGCCAGCTCGCGGCTTTGGCCATCTGGCGGTGAATTTGCAAAACACCTCGAGCTCCGTATATACAATATGCCCACTCGCATTTCAAAGAATTGTTTAAGAAAACATTGGAAAGTACAATTTTGCACATTGCTTCTTCCTTAATTTCCATTTTTCAAAAAGTCACCATCATGGGGAAAATTAAGCATCAATTTTGGCTCATACCAACTTTTTTTAATCATTTTTTTACGTTTTGAGTGATTCTGGGAATGCTGATATGAAAATATCAACAACAATAGAAACTGTCATGGAAACAACGAGGGAGTTATAGACAACAAAAAACATAAATTCGTGTCATGTTAAAATTAAAGTTACATTTGCATCAGTCGGGCTAATGAAAGTAAGAAAAAATATGGGAGCCACGGTTTGTTCGTTCATTTTTTAGGTGAATGAACGAACGGAAGGGAACACCGACTGGATGTGTAACTGCCGATACAACTTCCGAACTCCCTGAGTAAATATCTGTTATACGAATATCCAATATATACGAAAGACTGGCGGTCCGACCGCTTGCGAGAAAATCCGTAGGTCAAATCGTGGCTTTGGCCATCTGGCGGTGAATATAAGAGACTCCACGAGCTCCGTGTATAAAATACGCCCACTCGCATCGCAACGAATTTTTTTACAAAACATTGCAAAGTGGAACCTTGCACATTACTTTCTTCTTAATCTACATTTTTCAAAAAGCCACACTATGGGGAAGATTATGCGTCAATTTTGGCTCATAAGGACATTTTTTAACCACTTTTCGCGACGTTTTGAGTGATTCTGGGATTGCTGATGTCTCAATCTCAACATAACAACAAAAACTGTCACGAAAACAACGAGAAAGTTATAGAAAAAAAATACAAATTCGTGTCATGTTAAAATTAAAGTCACCATTTGCATGAGTCGGAATAATGAAAATAAGAAAAAATATGGGAGTCACGGTTTGACCGTTCTTTTTTTTTGGTGAATGAACGAACAGAAGAAAACACCGTGAGATACCTGAAATTGTGTTCCTGACTCCCTGAGTAAATATCTGTTGTTGATCATCCTATATGTATGAAAGGCTGGCTGACCGAGTGCTTGCGAGAAAAATCCCGTAGATTGGCCATCTGGCGGTGAGTTTGAGAGATTCCTCGAAATCTTTTATATAAAATGTGCCCTCGCGACTTTTGTTTCCATTTTTCTAGACCACTTTTCTCGAAGTTTTGGGTAATTCTGGAAATGCTGTCATGAAAATCTCAATAATAACAAACAATGTAGAAGCAGCGAGGAAACCACATGCAAAAAAAACACTATTTCGTGACATATGAAAATTACATTCACCGTTTTTATCGGTCGGGCTAATGAAAATAAGAAAAAATATGGGAGTCACGGTTTGTTCGTTCATTTTTTAGGTGAATGAACGAACGGAAGGGAACACCAACGGGATAGATGTGGTTGCCGGCACAACTTCCGAACTCCCTGAGTAAATATCTGTTGCTGATCATCCTATATATACGAAAGACTGGCGGTCCGACCGCTTGCGAGAAAATCCGTAGGTCAGATCGTGACTCTGGACATCTGGCGGTGAATTTGAGAGTCACTTCGGCCTCCCGTGTATAATACATGCGCTCTCGACATTAAAACAAAATATTTTTCTCATCCACTTTTCTCGACGTTTTGGGTGAGTCTGGAAATACTGACGTAAAAATCCAAAGAAAATGCATCTCATATTTTGTCGATATTATTTTGATGAGACACAAATTCGTCTCGTATTTTTATGATATTATTTTGATGAGACACAAATTCGTCTCATATTTTCATGATATTATATTGATGAGACACAAGTCCGTCTCATACATTATGAAAAACATTTTTATTCGGACAGCTATTAACAATTCTTACATCCCTGAGCGACAGGTGTAATTGATTAACGCAAGCTCAAAGCACTTTTAACGCAGGGCTCGTAGTGCCTTTTTACCGGCGAACTTTGCATGTAAATGCGCTGTTCCCGATTGTCCGGATAACAAAGCACTACGCGCGCGTGATAGATATTTGAAAAGCAGCTTAATGAAACGTTTATCGGGCCGGCAGCAAAGGATGGAATTGTTGATTTTATGCGTGATTAATTAAGTATTATAATTACGCCTGTGTAACGAGTTGCATGAAAACCGTAAATGCCGCGTATTTTATGTGTTACACGGGCCCCCCGCGACGAACCTCGCGAACCTAACAAAGCATCGCATTCTTCACGGCAAATATCCGCCTCGAATTATAATCGGAACGCGAACCACGCGAGAATATATTTTCTTTGTTCGATCATAATGCAGGCAAAATATATTTCTGAACCTTCAATTACGCAGCCACAGATTTACCGTCCCAACAATTTCACTAAAAAAAATTAAACATTTTAACCCAAAATGAAACATCGCATTTTTGCCGGCAAATATCCGCCGAATTATAATCAGCAGACTCAGCTAAAAACGTATTTTCGCTTATCGTTCATGGCGCAAGAAAAAATTATTTCAGAGCCTTGACTTTCTCAGCAACAAATTATTTAACGTGTAATCGACCAACAATTCCACTGGTAAAAAAAGTCTGATAAAAAAACTATTAAAAAAGACTGATAAAAGAGTTTCTTAAAAAGTATAATATAAAAGTATGTTAAAATAGTCTGCTAAAAAGTCTGGTAAAAAATCAGGTAACTGGTATAAAAAAGTCTAGTAAAAATCAGGTAACTGGTGTAAAAAAGTCTATGGGAAAAAAATCGGGTAAATGTTATACAAAAGTCTGGTAAAAAATCAAGTAAGTGGTATAAAAATTCTGGTAAAAAAATCAGGAAACTGGTAAAAAAAAACGGAAAACCGGTCGTTTCGAAAATTCACAACGCGCAGGACTTACGATTTCCCCGCTCGACATTCGCGCCCCATTGACAAATTCTCGGTGCTGCCGCGAGGACTCGCGTGCTCTTTTATCGCAACGACGCGACGGCGATAAAGATCACGATAAGAAAGCCGCGCGGCTTTGAGGCGCAGCGGCATAATGGAGTTAAGCATGAATGCCCGAGCCGTGCGCGCTCGCGGATCTGCGGTGCGTTTCGCGAGTTCCTCGGGAAAAGTTGCCGGTGAACTATGTATTATACGAGAGACGCGAATAACACGGCGAGCGCGCACTGTATACATTTGAGATAGGTGTGTACAGCGGGCGCCGCACAAAGCGGGGAAGAGGCGCGATGGAACCGGCGCTGGGAAAGCCAAAGCTCGTCGTACACACTGATATATAACTCAGCGGCGGAGATTTCGCGGGCGAACCCGGCGAGCGCCGAGCGCGTCGAGCGCGGAGCGCCGCGCGAATTCCATTCGTATCTCTCGCTCCCGCGCTCGAGACCCAACGACTCTGCATATACGACGCGACGGTTTCGCTAATTTACTCGGCGAGGACGATACAGGGAGGGACGGAGACCGCCGCGCGAGCGCCTCGAGCCGCAATGCAGAGCGTTCGAGACGCAGTCGGAAGCCGCGGCGGAAGAAACGCCAGGGAGACGCGGCGAATAAGCTCGGGGCGCGAGAATCAAGTCTCGGGTCCCCCAAGTCAAACTCGTTCGAGATTCTCATCAAGGGGACTCGTAAACATCCATCACGACCTCGGGTTTTCAGGCGGTTTTTTTGGTTGGTCGAATTTTTTCTGTTTTTTTTTTATTCGTGAGATGTAACGTGTTATGTTAAGTGAGGCGAAAGCTCCGGGCGAGAGAATCAAGTTTCGGGTTCTCGAAGTCAAACGCGTTCGAGATTCTCATCAAGGCAACTCGTAAACATTTGGTTGCGCGAATTTTTTTTTTATTCGTGCGATGTAATGAATTATGTGAGACGAAAGCTGCAAGCGCGAAAATCAAGTCTCGGGTCCCACAAGTCAAACTCGTTCGAGATTCTCATCAAGGAGACTCGTAAACATCCATCACGACATCGGGTTTTCAGGCGGTTTTGTTGGTTGGACGAATTTTTTTTTTTTTTTTTTTTATTCGTGAGATGTAACGTGTTATGTTAAGTGAGGCGAAAGCTCCGGGCGAGAGAATCAAGTCTCGGGTTCTCGAAGTCAAACGCGTTCGAGATTCTCATCAAGGCGACTCGTAAACATTTGGTTGCGCGAATTTTTTTTTTATTCGCGCGATGTAATGAATTATGTGAGACGAAAGCTGCAAGCGCGAAAATCAAGTCTCGGGTCCCACAAGTCAAACTCGTTCGAGATTCTCATCAAGGGGACTCGTAAACATCCATCACGACATCGGGTTTTCAGGCGGTTTTTTTGGTTGGACGAATTTTTTTTTTTTTTTATTCGTGAGATGTAACGTGTTATGTTAAGTGAGGCGAAAGCTCCGGGCGAGAGAATCAACTCTCGGGTTCTCGAAGTCAAACGCGTTCGAGATTCTCATCAAGGCGACTCGTAAACATTTGGTTGCGCGAATTTTTTTTTTTTTTTATTCGTGCGATGTAATGAATTATGTGAGGCGAAAGCTGCAAGCGCGAAAATCAAGTCTGGAATTCCCCAAGTCAAAGTCGGTGGAGATTCTCATCAACTCGACTCGTAAATATCCATCCCGACCTCTGGTTTCCAGCTGGTTTTTTCGGTTGGCCGAATTTATATTTTTTATTCGTGCGATCCCTCATGGAAATATTTATATGTAAAATATCTGTCGCCGAAAAGTTCTATATGTCGCATATATGTTGCATATAGAACTTTTTGGCGACATATATTTTTTGCATATAAATAATTCCATGTGGGATGTAACGTATTAAATAAGGCGAAAGCTCCGAGCTCGAGAAGGTTCTCTAAGTCAAAGTCATTCGAGATATCATCAACACGACTCGTAAACATCCATCCTGACTTCTGGTTTTCAGGTGGTTTTTTCGGTTGGTCAAATTTATATTTTTTTATTCGTGCAATGTACCGTATTAAAACAGGTATTTAAATTAAAAGAAAGATTTTTGTAAAAAAAAAGTCCAAATTCGTAAAATTTATGCGTTACGAAGAAAAACAATGGGAACGAAAAAAGGGTGAGCGATTTTTAATGAGGTGGTTATAGATTCGTTCATTATATTCGTCGTTAACGAGAATCAACTTTTTTTTCTCATTCGACTTATGTTAATTAAAATGCAATATTCAGTTGTATTTGAGTTTTGAGGCGGTTTTTTATTTGAGCAGATTTGTCTTCTTATTCGTGCAATGTAATACAGAGTGGGATATTTAAAAAAAAATACGATTTTTTTAGTAAAATGTATGCGATACCGAGAAAACGATGGCAGTGAAAAAAGAGAGAAGCGATTTTTAATAAGGTGCTAATAGATTCGTTCATTATACTCGTCGTTAACGCGAATTAACATTTTGTCTTTTCCATTTTTTTTTTCTCATTCGACTTATGTTAATTAAAATGCAATATTCAGATGTATTCAAATTTTCGCGGAATTAAAAAGTAATCGCGCCCCAATTCGGCCCGAATGCCATTTCGTCGGCTCGCGCGCCGCGCGTTCGCGAACGAGAAATTTGCCGACGAGATTTCCGCGCGTGGCGGTTCCGCTCGTGAGCGGTAAATTTCCAGCGGGGAATTCCGAGCTCGCCGGACCAAGAAAAATATCTGACGTACGCATATCTGTGTGCAGCTCGAACCCCCCGTGGAGGGTGGCGCGAGGGAGAAAAAAAAGCTCGAAGCTATCACAAAGGAGAAAGTGATGATTTAATTTTTTTTTTGCTCAGATCTCCCGGGGATATAATTTTCAACCGTGGCCTCGGCCGGTAGCCGTGCGTACAAATGCTGACGAGATTTTTCATCTACCGTTGCAGCAGCCGCGGATTATATCCCGAGAGTTAATCCCGGTCTCACTCAAACCTCCCCCTCCCACCTCACCATCCTCACTCACACTCTCTCCCCCTCCCCCGCCCACGTAATTATTCCCGTATACCGTAAGCACCTATACGTCACATTAATATTTCCGACCGCCACGATAGTTTTGCTACACGTGAAATAATTTTGGAATAAAATGGAATAAATACGTTGGGAATAATTTCCGCATCGCCACGAGGTTGCGATCGCGTTGAAAAAAATGGCGTGTAGTTATTTTGCCGCTGGCGAAAACTCGCGAGAAATTTGCGTTATTTTTCGACGCGTGAGGATGTTATGGAGATATTAAAAAAAAAAGATTTTTTAACGTTATTTTCGTATTGGAAAAATTAATTGAAGCTCCGGTTACCGACAAATCCGCATCTCTTGTTCCAAACTGTCTGTTTATTGCACTATATGTGCCGCTGGAAAATTGTAAAAAAAAAAGTCATGACGGAAAAATCATTTAGGAATTCGGCGATGAGTTTAAAACTGACCGCATCGTTAATTGTGTCGCGAAAAATGTAGTCGTCACAATTGGCGTCTATTCCATTTTTGTCCATTAAATCGGCAAGTGGCGTCGTGTGGTAAGAGTGCCCGGGTAAAATTGAAAAAAAAATCATTGAAGCTCCGGTTACTGATAAATCTGTATCTCTCGTTACAAAGTGTCTATTTTTTGCACTATTCCCGTCGCTGGAAAATTGTTTAAAAAAAGAGCGTCATGGCGGAAAAAAATCGTTTGGGAATTCCGCGATCAGTTTAAAACTGGCCGCATCGCTAAATGTGTCGCGAAAAATGGAGTCGCCACAATTGGCGTTTATTACATTTTTGGCCATTAAATCGGCAAGTGGCGTCGTGTGATAAGAGTGCCCGGGTAAAATTGAAAAAAAAATCATTCAAGCTCCGGTTACTGATAAATCTGTATCTCTCGTTACAAAGTGTCTATTTTTTGCACTATTCCCGTCGCTGGAAAATCGTTAAAAAAAAGAGCATCATGGCGGAAAAAAATCGTTTAGGAATTCCGCGATCAGTTTAAAACTGGCCGCATCGCTAATTGTGTCGCGAAAAATGTAGTCGCCACAATTGGCGTTTATTACATTTTTGTCCATTAAATCGGCAAGTGGCGTCGTGTAATAAGAGCGCCGCCCGGGTGTTGAGCTGCTGCGCCCAGGTGAAACACAGTGCAGGCCCTGAAAACCTTTTACCCCGTCTGCCGGGGAATTTCCTGGAAGAAGAGCAGGAACACGCGAACAAAGGGGGCCAGGAGCGCGAGCCTTTCCCTCGTAATTTAATAACTCGCAGTCGGCCCCCCCCCCCCCTCAGTTCCACGACTGGGAGGGGTTTAACGAGCACCTCTAGGATTGATTGCAATTAGGCTGGGAATAGTGGCAGCGCGAGGCTGCTACATGCCGAGTTAGCTGCCAGTCTCGCTAGACTCCTTGTCGTGCACGGTACGTACGTCGACCCTCCTTCGAATTCTCCAAGCGGAACAGACGAGGAGGCCTTCTATGTACTACAAGTAGCTACGAATCTGCATGCAGCATCTACCTGCCGACACTGTGTATATACCCCACGCATTAAGCTCGCGACAGTAAACTAAATACACTCGGCCAGCGTATATGGATCTGCAAAACCGCCACAGCTGCTCCGGGAGCCATTAGCTCCGGGCGGTTTTTATCTCTGAAAAGTGACGGATGATAAATTCTAAAATGGTTAGTTTTCTGGGTTGTTTTTCTGGATGTTTGAAAAAAATGTGGGTTTTTATTGGGCAGCGAGAGAATTTGGAGTTTTGTAGATCACTTGGTTTTTTTCTCGGCATAGAAAAGAATTTCAATTAGCGTCTGACAATTTATTGAGTTTGGTTCCTTTTTGAAAATTAGTGGGTAAAATATCGCGCTTTTTCGATATAAAAATTGTTGACCGTTCTCCGATTGGCTATCGGGTTGACTGCAAGTCGTTGCTAACTAACGAGCAGTTTCAGACGTATTTTTGTATTTTGACGGTTCGGCGGGCGTGCGAGATTTGAATTTTTGTTAAGGATATTTCGGGAATGGTGTTCGAAAGCGCCTATGGGCAAATTATATGTATTTGCAGAGAAAAAAAAATAATGTTCGCGATTTTCTCATTGAATTTTCTATTTTTCGGGCAAACAACGGTGCTTTTCGGAATCAGCGGGAAATTTGCCATCGGATTTGGTTTTTAAACGTTAGGAAATCTAAAAAAAAATTTTAGCGAAGCATACACGCGGTATGTATGGAAAAATTAACGATGTTTTAGGGTTCGGCTTAAAAATCCTGTGAAAAATTCAGAAATCAAGATATCCGCCGTGCGGCATTCTCTTCGTTATGGAATTTTCTCTCGGATGAAGGAAGAAAATCCTGGAAGTGACAAAATCACGGAAAAAGTGCGAAAAAATTTATTTCGACGAACGCAACGAATTCGCCATTAGTTTTTCTCTAAACATAATAGTTTTGACGACAAATTACAGAACTTGATTATGTTCAATTTTTAATGTTTTTTTGCAACAACTGGGTTTTTATGGCCGAATTGTTTGATATTTAGTTTCAATGTTATTTGACTCAAATTAAATTCGGTAATAATAAAAACGAACCTATTTCTCTTTAAGTTTTTTTTTTCGGTGTAGAGAATCACGTCAAATAAAATTCGAAACTTGTTAGTTTTAGAATTTTTTAGATTATTTTACAGGGTTTACTCATCTCTCTTCCGAAAATATGGTTTCTCACCGGCGAGCAAATAACTTTCGAGTTTTATTGCACCGAAACCGGGAGCAGGAGTTGCGAGTACTACTTCTCGTTTCCCCCGTGTTGTTTCCAAGTTTCCCGAGGTAAAACGATCCAATCTGACGTCCGAAGTTCACATTCTGCGAAAGACGTTAATATCCCAGTTGAGATTTCTTGTTTGTGCGCCAAAAACGCCGAGAATTGCTGACATTTCAACGGCAAAGACGTAAATTAGGTTTACGGTTCTTTTGAAACGTGAAAATATCGCGTATATTTCTTCGTGCATTAAAAAAAAAAATGCCGCCCAAGAGCGATAAGTAAGTCATCCTCCTCGCAGGCAGAAGGAGATCCTCGAGAAGTTAGATTGGATAATTTTTACTTCTCGAAAGTTTCAAGAGTCGCGGGAACTTTTTCACTGCTTCAATTTGCGGTCGGATCATCAGACGCGAAATATACAAAATCCGCTGTACATCAGAATATGATTATGCAAATTTATTCCAGGTGAAGCCGATTACGAAATTTCAAAGAGCCCAAAAAATGGCTCTCTTAAGGTTACTTGAAGCCCTAAAATCGTGCCGACCAACACGGATCCCGGTATTTTCCAGGCGTTGGCGAAATTTCGCCGTAAACTGCTGATGCACAAGCGTCATTAAAGCGTCTAATAAGATCCTTAATGGCGCGTTAAAATTTTTATTACGTCTGAAAAGGATAATCGTCAAATTCCCTCTCCGTGATACAAAGGAAAATTCCGTTGACGAACCGAAGAAATGCTAGGAAAAAAGATGAAATTCCTTCGGTCACGATGCACTAATCTTAATTGACAAATTATCGGACTTTAATCAGTCGACGACTGCAGCGCGAATAATTGCACCTTATTTTGAGTGCTTTCCGCATCTTGAAGCAACCGCACAAGATTCATGGCGGTTGGCGCACGTGAGCTTTACACCTCGGGCTTCGTTATCCAAATTACCGAAGCAACCTTACAACACCCCCCCCCCCCCCCTCCCCCCTCTGTCCCTCTCCCGCTCTGCTGCTTGCACTACTGAACCATACGGACTCTTCATTAACGAAGTGACTTGCATTATTTCGCAGAGGGAAGCAAATAGTGCCTCACACATTTTCTCACACCCTTCGAATGCCCCACCCGACATTCGTAATCCTTCCAGGAAGCTTTAAGCGCCTTAGAAAAAGCACCAGCGAATATTTTCAAATATCACCACGTTTGCTCGATTTTCTTTATTTCCATAATAATAATGTAAAAAATTGTTAAAAGTTGCATATTGAGTTTTGATTTTTCTGCATTGTTCACAAAACTCAATCAATAAAAATATGTCGGAGTGACATAAGCGATAGAAAAAAGGGGGAAAAAAAGCATCGATTTTGTTTCAAAACCGACGCTTTGTTACATCCGGCAGATCCGTCAGACGCAGTTGGAAAAGTTTCGAGACGAAACAAACGAAACTGCGATTGCGGTGGGCAATAGCGTTTTGTCGACGGCAAATTCGTCATTCGCCGGATTGAGTTCAGAAACCCAGTGCGATCGCGAGCGAGCGATTCAATAGCGAAAAAAAACACTTTTGTTTTGGGACAGATACTGCGGCCCGGTAACTCGACGTTTGGGTATCACGACAAAACATCTTCGATAAAATATCCTACGACAAAATAATGCGGTGAAAGTATCAAACTTAGATATATTTATCTTCTCGGATTTCAAATATCCTTTATTATGAAACCGAGGTTCATCTTGAGAGATATTTTTACGAGATATAGTTTGTCGCGAGAAGATTTTGTTGGTGTTATTTTATGTGGCAAGATACTTAGTTGTCGAGCCTCAAATTCGGGGTTTCGAATACTTTACTTCATCGTTTCTTTTCAAAATATCATTTTTTTACTTAAGCCATCATTCTTAAGTCGCATATTTGACTCCAGATGATGAATAAAAATATATATATATTTTTTAATCGCAGACGAATAAAAAATATGAATATTGCTCGTAGATGAATAAATTTGTTTTTCCTGATGATGAATAAAAATATATATTTTTTTTAATAAAAAAAGTATATGTTTAAAAAATATATATTTTTATTCGAAGACGAATAAAAAATATGAATATTGCTCGTGGATGAATAAATTTGTTTTTTAAACTCATCTTCGAGTAAGCAAATGCGAAATTCCAACGTACTCGTAAACTCGATGAAGCGCAAAGTTCTATTGTAAAGACATTGGTGCCAAATATTTGACGGGGAATCACGTCCAAACCATTGAAAAAAGCACTAAAACGACCAACGATCAGGAGGACCCGTGCAAGGCGATAACTACAAATATCAAATTCGCAACATTTTTATCTTCTCGGGTTTCAAGTACCATACATTATCATTTCTTTTCGAGATTTCATTTTTCGATCTATACCATCATTCCCAAGATGCACATTCTACTCCTGACGCTGAAGAAAAAAAAGTATTACTTTTATTCATCTTCGAGTAAGCAAATACAACATACCAACGCAATCGTGAGCTCCACGAAGCGCAAAGTTCGAATGTAAAGCTATTGATGCCTAATATTTGACCCGGAATCTCGCCCAAGCCGTAGCATCAACTATCAGGAGGACCTCCTGCGATGCGATTTAATTAATTCACAAAATATCGCGGTAAAAATATAAAATTTACAACATATGTATTTATCTTTCCAGGTTTCAAATGCTGTACTTTATCATTTCTTTTCGAGATATCATCTTTCGATCTATACCATAATTCTCAAGACGCACATTCTCCTCCTGACGCTGAAGAAAAAAAAGTATTACTTTTATTCATCTTCGAGTAAGCAAATACAACATACCAACGCAATCGTGAGCTCCACGAAGCGCAAAGTTCGATTGTAAAGCTATTGATGCCAAATATTTGACGCGGAATCTCGTCCAAGCCATAGCATCAACGATCAGGAGGACCTCCTGCGACGCGATTTAATAAATTCACAAAATATCAAATTTACAACATATTTATCTGTCCAGGTTTCAAATACTGTACTTTATCATTTCTTTTCGAAATACCATCTTTCGATCTATATCATCATTCCCAAGACGCACATTCTCCTCCTGACGCCTCCTGAAGAAAAAAAATGTATTACTTTTATTCATCTTCGAGTAAGCAAATACAACATACCAACGCAATCGTGAGCTCCACGAAGCGCAAAGTTCGATTGTAAAGCTATTGATGCCAAATATTTGACGCGGAATCTCGTCCAAGCCGTGGCACCGGCGATCAGGACCCCCTGCGACGCGATTTAATTCATTGTGTGCACACAGTGGATCCAACGCGGCAGCCGACATCCATCTATATCGGCGGCGTGCATCGGGCGTGTATGGCGGACGGCATTTCCTGCGGAGCTCCTCTGTGTAACGCGAGGTCCTACAGCCGACGATGGGGCGCGCGGAGACGCATCGGATATTTACCGATACTACTGGCAGCTTCCTCCTCCCACTCTGGGAATCGATGTCGAACGTTCGACAGGAAGGAAGGATACACGTGCTAGCAGCGTCTGCAAATGCGCGTACAGCGATGCCCCGGGCGTGTTTGCCGAACTCCAGGAGCCCGCATTGATCGCTATTAGAGAAACGTGGAACTCGCCGACTCTCGTCCGCGCTGAGACTGATGAGCCTGGCGAAGGTGTTGACACCCACCTCGCCCATCGTCAGGGTCTTTCTAATGCGGTTTGCGACTCTCGTCGAGGCACAAAAAGTCACTTTCTTGAGACCAATCGATCTTGGAGACCACCGCATGCTGTGTGCAGTAAATTAAGCATTTGCAGGAAGTTCATTCGCGAGCAGAATAGGCTTCCCTCGTGTTTTTCCACTTTGGATAGAACGTATTTGTCCTCAGATGTACAACTTGAGAATTTGTAAAGCTTACCATTTTTTGTTTAGTTTAAATATTTGGATACAATAATTCGTAATGTTCACCATTTTTTTAGTTCGACCGTCATCATTACATGTGCGTCCTTCATAAGTTTTTTAAATCTTTCGCGAAAACTAGTGCTTTCAGAAAAAAACGAATGGCAAATTCTTTGTGAACGGGCAAAAATACATCGAAATAAGGTGTTAAAAAAGTAAAAAATTAAAAGGTGCCTTTTTCGAAATTCCAACGCTTCCCCAAAATCGAGGTTACTTTTCTTCCTTTTCTTCCTTCGGCTTTGAAAAAACTCAATAACGCAAAGAATGACGCAAGGCGATATCTTAATTTCTGAATTTTTCACAGAACTTTAAAGCCGAACCCTCAAAAGTCGCAAATTTTTCCATGAAGTACTCCTTGCGTTTTTGCGAAAAAAAAGTCGATTTCGTAAAGTTTGATGACCCTATCCGATGGCAAATTCCCGCTGATTCCGAAAAGCACCGTTGTTTGCCCAAAAAATAGAAAATTCGACGAGAAAAACGCGAAAGATTTTTTTTCTCTGGAAATATAATATTAAACCAAACGCGAGCCCAAACACTCTTTCCGACATAATCTTAACAAATCTTCAATCCTCGTACGCTCGAGAACTGTCGAAATACTATAACACAACTGAAACAGTTTGTTGCTTAACGTATTGCAGACAACCCGATAGCCAATCAGAGAACGACTAACTCGACAACAATCCTTATATAAAAAATGCGAGACGTTTTACCCACTTATTTTTTTAAGAGGGACATCTGTGAAGTTGGCGAGCGTTCTTTTCGCTCTTCCATCCAAAAACTCGCGCAAAAAACACACACATTTTTCCCAAATTACCAAAACATCAATTAGCAAATATCTCCAAGCGAAATTCCCGAGACAATTTATCGCGTGTCGTTACGAATGTGGGTCAGCTTGACCCGGTTCGCCCATCGTACCAGGTATTTCGCTTACAAAACACGGTACTACGAAACTATGCCCGAACGCTCGGCAAATAATTGGGGAAGTTCGAGACGAGCCACATAATAACATCCGCACCTCCAGCGCGCGCGGCATTCCGAGGTATTACATTTCATAATTGCTTTTCATCGCTCGCGGTTACGTCGAACATTTTCACGAGACAGTGATTGATAGCGCGAGGCAAAGCTCTCGCCGTTGCATCCTCGTGTAGCGCCTTCGCCTCATCGTTATTCAACGCTCACCGCCCGCCGGACTTTTCGTCCGAGCAACTTTCGTTGCCGCGAAATAAGAACGATACGTTACGCGTGCGTCAGTCACGATTTTCCACATCGTTCTTCAATCGATTTCCGCTCTAGCAATATCTTTTTTTCTTCACTGTTTTTTTCTGCCTCTCAATAGATACAGACACATTTGGCGAAGGTTGAGTGTAATCTCGAGTGTCAAATATGAGAGTTGTAATATACTTTGCTTTACGTTACTTTGAAACTGATGTCAATATCGGGAGATATTCCGACGGATTTATTTTGTTGTGACATATTTTGTCGTGGGCCTTTTGTACCTGCAGCATTGACGTACTTTTTTCCCGATTACAAACTCCATATAATTAGAGACAATTCAACCCTACAACTCATGACTTAAGTGTATGACAACCCACGCGACCTGTAACTTACGTACATTGTAAAAAATAAGTCATGAGTTCTAGGGTTAAAATTTGCCAAAGCTGTATCCGCGTGGAGCGCCTTCACCTCATAGTTATTCAACGCTTTTCGTCCGAGCAACTTTCGTTGCCGCGAAATAAGAACGATACGTTACGCGTGCGTCAGTCACGATTTTCCACATCGTTCTTCACTCGATTTCCGCTCTAGCAATATCTTTTTTTCTTCACTGTTTTTTTCTGCCTCTCAATAGATACAGACACATTTGGCGAAGGTTGAGTGTAATCTCGAGTGTCGAATATGAGAGTTGTAATATACTTTGCTTTACGTTACTTTGAAGCCGACGTCAATATCGGGAGATATTCCGACGGATTTATTTTGTTGTGACATATTTTGTCGTGGGCCTTTTGTACCTGCAGCATTGACGTACTTTTTTCCCGATTACAAACTCCATATAATTAGAGACAATTCAACCCTACAACTCATGACTGAAGTGTATCACAACCCACGCGACCTGTAACTTACGTACATTGTAAAAAATAAGTCATGAGTTCTAGGGTTAAAATTTGCCAAAGCTGTACCCGCGTGGAGCGCATTCACCTCATAGTTATTCAACGCTTTTCGTCCGAGCAACTTTCGTTGCCGCGAAATAAGAACGATACGTTACGCGTGCGTCAGTCACGATTTTCCACATCGTTCTTCACTCGATTTCCGCTCTAGCAATATCTTTTTTTCTTCACTGTTTTTTTCTGCCTCTCAATAGATACAGACACATTTGGCGAAGGTTGAGTGTAATCTCGAGTGTCGAATATGAGAGTTGTAATATACTTTGCTGTACGTTACTTTGAAACTGATGTCAATATCGGGAGATATTTCATCGGATTAATTTTGTCGCGAGATGTCGCGTTACTAAAGGCCATTGGGGTTATCCACCAAGTTACGCCCTTTTAGAATGTAAAACCCATAAGCGTGTATCTGTATGCAACTCCATATAAAATTGAAAAATTAAGATAAAGGCACAACGGCATATCTTCTCCACATACGATCTACGGCGTATGTTTTAGGTCTTCTTTCTTCTGGTCCATACACCCTATGGATTTTAGGTCTTCTTCTTTCTGGTTCATAAGCTATGTCTTAGTCATACGACTTTATGCCTTTACTCTGCCTATGATCATATACGCCCTTTTACATACGCCCTTTTGCCACTGTAATCGACTTTTTGGCGGATAATCCCATTGGCCTTTGGTAACGGGATATTTTGTCGTGGAGCCCTTTTTTTTGTCGTGGACCTTTGGTGTCCGCAGCGTTGACGTATTTTCTCCTGATGACAAACTTCATAGAATTAGAGTCAATTCAACCCTACAACTCATGACTGGAGTGTACCGAACCCCAGGTGACCTGCAACTCACGTCTACGCAGAAAAAGGTGTACTTGGAAGAACCGCGGAATTGATAGGTGCCAATCAACCGATATGGTAGAATATGATGTTAGCGAGTTATTGTATATCAGAACCAACCGTCGTTAGTTGCTTCACAGTGTCATGTCAACCGAACCAATCGCAACTATCCATCATCTCGAGTGGTTGGTACGACTAATTAATATAGCGTTATGGCAACCATTATTGCATTATGCCAATAACCAGTAATACCAACCAATCGATTGCTAATGTTAACCGATCGATTGGTAACGCCAACCAATCCATTGGTAAAGTCAACCAACTGTTCTATTTGTCTCAACTAACCAAAAATGGTTGAAGGAAGCAATGCGATGCAGTTGCTACAAACAATTTCACCTTTTCTGCAACCAACTGCCTCCAACCATCTAAAAAATGGTGTCCTCAACTAACCAGTTTTCGCCGTGTACATTGTAAAAAATAATTCATGAGTTCTAAGGTCAAAATTTGCAAAAGCTGCATCCGCGTCTAGCACCTTCGCCTCATAGTTATTCAACGCTCAGCGCCGGGCGGACTTTTCGTCCGAGCAACTTTCGTTGCCGCGAAATAAGAACGATACGTTACACGCGTGTGTCAGTCACGATTTTCCACATCGTTCTTCACTCGATTTCCGCTCTGGCAACATATATATTTTTTTCTTCATTTTTTTCTATCTCTGCCACAGATACAGACAGACACTTTTGGCGAAGGTTGAGTAATCTCGAGTGTCGAATGAGAGTTATAACCGGAATCGAGCACATAGTGTGTCCACCTACGTATGTAATACGTAGTACATGTATACCGTATATAGTTACACATAACATGTGTATTATGTACACGAAAGCGCGGGGGTGGTTGGCTTTTGCGGCACCTCAGAAGCGAGCAGTGGAGCCGCGGGGGTGGGCGGCGAGGGAATCGATATCTTCGGGTCAGAGCTCAAGTCCCGATAATCCGGCGGAATAGGAGTCGACTCGACTTAAGTATGAAAGGCGCGGAGAAACGGAAGAGAAGTTCAGGGCACTGGAATACATCTGCGCCATTCGCGGTCTGTGCTGCTCGTACAGTTACTTTTATATAGTGTATGCTATATACATTTATGTTATATTAGTAGTCGTCTATTAATATATATGTATTAGTTTCTCTCTCTCTTTCTCTCTCACTCAGTATATATAAATATCTCTCTATATATTTGTATATAGATATGGATAGATATTTATATAAAACTGAGAGAGAGAAACTAATACATATATACGAATATAACGCTACTATATCTATATACGTTATATGTATAGAGAGAGGGACTAAAATGTATATATATAAAGTAGCCATATAGTAACTCCCGGCAGCCAGATCCGCAATGAGCCTCGGATCTTCTGAGGTTAGATGAAAAGGGCGAGAAAGATGAGCATTCAATGAGTTTCCCAGAACGTTGAGAGACGAAGGGCTGCATCTGGCCCGGTGATCCCTGGATCCAGATATCTCTCCACGGGCTGGGAGAGCCGCCAACGAGAAACGAAAAATGATTAACGTATACGTATACGTATGAGGCGTGTTGGACCTGAGCCAGGGTCGACGTAAATCGAGGCCTTTTTGCCGCGACTCTCGCGACTGAGTTACGAGTCATCTCGTGACGCGCGGAGTCTCGTGAATTGCGGGATTATTCGAATTATTTGCGGACCACGAGACCCTTGGTGGCTGCCCTGGTAAAAAATCTGTCGCATGAAGTTGGGCCCAAGTCAGGCTTGACTAGGGCCTGTCCAGGTCACCCTGATAACACCGGATGGACGACAAAGTGTAGGTCTCATGTAGGAAACAAAAAGTACGCTTTTGAATGGGCGGTCTAACTTTTGTAGGCGCCTTACTATTTTTCTTTACTACTATTAGAACCCAACAACGAATGCTTTTTTGGACACCATGAGCCTAAAAATGGAAACCCAGTTAGTGGACTTTAATGTACTAAATGCTCACAAATGGACCCTTTGGTGTTGTCAGAGTCAACGGTGCCCCGACTACACTGTTAAAAATGCGGTGTTAAAACTACACCAAGACGGTGTCTATATACGTCTACACCAATCACGGTGATAACGAGCGGTGTTAAGCGAAAAGTCTTACAATGTATCGTTACTGTATCGTCACGGGAATAAATTTAATGACACGGCTGGTGTTAATTTTACACCGTAAAAAGTGTTACTATTAACATTATAATAATAGTAACACTAGGAAAAAGTCCACACACGCAGCATTTGACACCGTATATTTTTAACAGTGCCTGTCCAGAGCAAAGTTGTAAACCGTCATTACTTTAATAAATAAATGGTACAGTACGGTTTGTTTTGTAGGTGTGGGTTTAATAATAATAACCTGTGGTTATTATAAACTGATGTGTGAACCTTTAAATAACTGCATAGATACCTCATCTCTAATAAAAAAAAAATTGCGAGCAATCATGAAAAAAAATTGATGAGCTCGGTCCTCAATTACTTTCTTAATGCATTAACGGCATTTCTCCATTTTTTCAGGAAAATTACCATGAAATTTTATTGAGAATAAATATTGTTTGCGTTCATTAAAAAATGTACACATTAAATAATAATTATTCTATGTTACTATTATCGTTTGGGAATTTTTTGATGATTTGGGGAATTACAACTCTGGTCCAGGACCCAACGTAACACCACAAATTTTCTACCAGGAAAGGACGAACTGAAGCTCGCAATTTTAACGCAGTTGCGGGACATCGGGGACGACGCATCCTCGATGGTTGTTCAAACACCGAATGGACGGGAGCGAAGAATCGCTACGAATGACACGAGGGAAAACCGCGCGGCGGATTTTGGGCTACACTAAACAGTGGAACTCTGCGAGCGAACACCTGGCGGACGGTCCGTCCACTACTGATCCTTTCCACTGGTCGCCACGACCGCGCGGTGCGGTCGGCAAATTACTTTGAATTCATAATGCTACCGGGTTTGCTTGCGTCGGTTTGCCGAACGCGAGTGTCAATACAGTGTGCGATGGACCAGCGTTAAGTTTCGGCCATTAATTCTCAGTCACCGTTCGTATTTTTTTATTCCAATTTTTTGCTCGTCGGTGCCACAACTTTTTTTAATCAGCTGTAAATGTCGATCGGTTCGCTAAGTTGGAAAAATTTGCTGTGATAGCTGAACATTTTTTTGTGGTAGCTGAAAATTTTGCTGCGACAACAAAAAAATTCGTTAATACGACAATCGATTTTTTATCAGCCCCTGATTATTTTTCTCCGTGCATTAATCATTGGTTAACTGCAGCCCGGGCAAAATATCGTAAGTAACAAAATCGATCGTCAATCAATTTTTTCATTATCGGAAATGCAGAAATATTTGTCATAATTTAAATGTTTTCTTTTGATTTTCGTAAACATGGGAAGAACTGCAAGACAACAGAAATAAAAAATATTCTTTCGTCGTTAAATTCACCAATTTTTTTTATATTCGTGGCTAACGATATTCGTTTAGAAGCGAAAAAAATTCGTTCGTCCGTGCTCGGATTGCCTCGAGCTTATTTTTCTCCACCGTGCGAATTCCGACCGCGAGACCTTAAGATTCCGCTTCCGGTGGATGCGGCGAGACGCGCGCTACGAAGGCGACGTGTAGTTCGACGCACCGGAAGACAAATATAAGAAGTACAGGCAAAAGTACCGACGCTTCTCGTGCTCCGACCGAGCAAATACCTGTCCTCCGCTTCGTCGCTCATCGCGCGCTGGGTCGCCAAAGGAAGCGGCGTGGTGAGAAAGCTGGAGCGACGAAAGTAGAAGAAGAAGGAAGAGGAGGACGACGAAAGTGGAAGGTGGAAGGAGAAGGAAGAGGAGGACGTCGAAAGTGGAAGGAAAAGAGAGAGAGGAGGACGTCGAAAGAGGAAAGAGAAGGATGAGAAGAAGGACAACGAAAGTGGAAGGAGAAGGACAAGGCAAAAGGGGTCCAAAGGGGGTTAGAAGGAGGGGGAGGGGGTGGCTGAAAGGAGGGAAGGACGAGACTGGGTACATATCGAACGGCAACTCGTGACCCGCATCCAAGTGCACACGTTGTGTGTGCGACGAAGCCGCAACTAACGTCGCCTCTGCGACTCGCCATTTATTGAAGTAGACTGCTAAGACTTCTCGGTGGGTGCAGCGAGTGAGCCTCGCGCGGGCGCTCGGTGGCTGCGCCCCGCAGTGGTCGTGTCAAAAGTGAGGGAAGACAGCCAAGACCGATATTTTCACCATTATCGGTTCAGCGCCACTTGTAATGGTGTACATGACGAGAAACTCCTCCTCGCATTTCGACATAGACGCACGGAAACCGAGCACCGAGGGCCCCGACGTATATTGCACATAGATATAGATATACGTATTATGTGTCTCTTCTATATGGCACATGGAAGGAGCCACCAAACCTCGATGTACCCGCAACATCGCAGCCTGACGTACAGACAGCAATTTCTCACGAAAGCAAAGTTTTTATTTTTAAAATAAATAATAGTATATATATATATTTTATTATATATATGTATAAAAATCGTGGGAGGCCAGTGTAAAAGTGTGTGAAACCTTTCAAACACACTTTCCAAGTTTAAACTTGGCTTTCACTCTCCACGTGCTTTTAGTCGAGGGAGCAAAATGGAATTTAAAAAACTTTGGATTGCAGCACGAACTCGTATTCGGCGACGTACATTTTTTTTCACTTTTTTTGCTTCTTTTGCTTTTAACTTAATTGAGGTGAACATTTGAACCCAATTACTTCCTACAGTTTTTCCTCTGCAATATTGCGTCAAATGTTTCGCGCAGGGTTTACGGGAAATATTTCGTCCTCGCGCGGCTCGCGCTGTCCTGAATTCGCTGCGAAGTGGAATTATGTATCCAACTTTTTTGTCCGCAAGTTCTTTGGATGAAAAATCGCTAGTGCAATAATGCTGAAAAGATGATAAATCTTATGGTTCAAGCACAAATTTGCTCGAAGGTCTGTTGAATTTTTGAGGCCTCCCACGAGGATATTGGAAGCCATGAGAAAATCGACTTTTCGCATCGAAATTCGTTCCAAATGAATCTTCACAAATCTCTGCACAGAAATGTGTAACTAATTTCAGGAACCTAGAGATCCACGCGCCTTCTTGGTATTTAATCACAAATACATAATAAATTACAATTAATTACAATTCTTACAACCCATACAATTAAATGCAACCTTACAATTAATTAGAATCCTTACAACCCATACAATCAAATACAACCTTACAATTAATTACAATCCTTACAACCCATACAATTAAATGCAACCTTACAAATAATTAGAATCCTTTCAACCCATACAATCAAATACAACCTCACAATTAATTACAATCCTTACAACCCATACAATTAAATACAATTTTTACAATTAATTACAATCTTTACAATTAAATGCAATTTTTACAATTGAATGCAATTCTTACAATTAATTAGAAACTTTACAATTAAATTCAGTTCTTATAATTAATTACAACCCTTACAATTACTTACAACCCTTACAATTAATTACAACCCTTACAATTAAATGCTGTTCTTCCAAATGAATCACGAATGTGTAATCAATTTCAGGAAACCAGTGATAAATGCATTCCTACGATGTCCAGTCGTACGACTTTTTTTTCGTGGCTCCAACCGACTTGAATGTTGACTTATCGCACGTAATACGATTAACTCTGTTCGAAGGGATGCTGCGACGTGAGAGCGAGGACCCGTACTCGTGATGTCTTGCTACTACTGTTGCTGCTGCGGCTACGAGATCGACGAGGACCAAGAAAACAGTGGACCGCTCGGCTCCGGTGGTTTCGGCAGGGCCAGCGCCTCCGGGGGTAGCGGAAACGTGGTTGGGGCCAACGGCGGAGGCAACGGCGGAAACGGTCTCGGCATTGCATCCGGCATATCGGCCCTTCTATCGCTCGTCATCGTGTCAGTCGCGATTGGCACGGGTCAGTGGCTGTTCACCGAGGAGAAACTGCCCAAGCCTTATTCCGCCAACGCGTCCGCCGAGCCCGACAGCAAAGTGACGTACAGCGGCCTCTGGACCGTCTGCGTCGCCACAAGTGAGTCATCTTCATCTCCGTTTCATCTCCCGTCCATATTAAGCCAACTGGGACGAGTCGACCGGCCAACTAGACAACCAAAGCCAAACGGAGAAATTGCGTTTTGGTTATTGCGAATATTTTCGGAAAATATTAAAGAAATTAATACATTCACAAATTTCATAGCGTTATATTAAAATTGAGATAAAAATATGAAGTGTTTTTTTTTACGTGTTTAGTATTGAGTTTATTTTTTGTTTGTCACTGTAGTATGCAGAGTGTTCCAGAATCCCCACACCAAACGTGTCTCAGAAGTCCGAAATGGTTCCAGGAACGCATGTGCAAAATTTAAGATTTTTATTCCCTGTAGTTTTTTAATCAGAGCCGATTTGTGATAGTCAATCAGAGAATTCGCCCTCAACTTACTCGCAACTTTCTCTTAATTCGCCCTCAACTTACTCTCAACTTTAGCTTATTTCGCCCTCAACCTACTCTCAACTTGACTATGAATTAAGAGATTCACTCTCTCGCTTGAGTACGAATTAAGAGAAAGTTGAGAGTAAGTTGAGGACGAATTCTCCGATTGGCTGTCACAAATTGGGTCTCATTCAAAAACTACTGGGTATAAAAATCTCAAATTTTGCACACGCGTTCCTGAAACCATTTCGGACTTCCGGTGCCCGTTTGGTGCGAGGATTCTGGTTCACGCTGTATTAAATTTGCGGTACAGAGTTATCTATAAATACTTTCGATAACGGTATATTAAGTTTGATAAAAAAAATATTTGCGTTCTATATTTATCGCGAATAAAATTCCGCGCGAGTGGAAATTCCATCTGGGGCGTCTGACGCAATATTGTGATGCAATTGCGTGTTCGACATTCTTTTTAATCCACTTCATCGGCACGAATATTTACTCGTAGTTTTTCCTACAGCTGAAATTATATTAGCAATTGTAAAAAAAATGTTTCGGTAAAGAACAAAACGCCCTCGCAACAATTCAAGCAGGAAGAAACTGCGCTCGATCCGTCCAGAGCGTCGCGTACAAAGATAATGAAGCCCTGCATAGCCAACTCGGTTCATCTCGCTTTCAGAAACGTGTAAAAAAAAATATTGTCCTGAGTCGCTACCGAACCCTGCAAAAAAATATCCACCGTCGTCTCAATGTCAAGAAAGGCATTTAAATTTCTCCAAGCAGAGCTACATTTCTCGCGCGAATAATATACTACGGTGTATCCATATTTAATATCTCCCCTTCATAAAATTTCGTCGTAAATGACATTCGGGGTAATAAATAAAGAACGCGGGTGGCGCGCATCGGACGCGGCTGGAAAACTAGTCCCTTAACGAGAAAGTATTGCAATTTCGAGACTGTTTATGCCGCGACTTCCCGGTCATCAGGGGTTGGTTAGTTCGTTGAATAAGTGCGTGTGTATATAGATATATGTATCACATAAACACGAGCCATGCATGAATATATGTATGTACGTGCACGTAAATATATACATATGTGCGTTGGTTGGTGCGCAAGGGAGGCGAGCAGAAGCAAGAGAAAAGTTCCGGCCTCGCTTGACCGATAAATTTCACTCGGAGCAGAGAGCACGGAGTCTCGGCGGACCGAGGCAGTTGCATCGCGCTGTACACGTGTGTATCCATCTCTATATACGTATATATATAAAAATATATATATTCGTCCGCGACGTGTTGCCACGGATAATTCGAGTCACATTTTGAAAGCAGCCGGCAAAGGGCCGACGCCGGGAAAAGTAAGAGTAACCGTAGCGTCAGATTCAAGAAACGTCGCGGCCCGGAGGCCGAATTAATTTCTTTTAATACTTGACGTCGAGACTCCGCCGCCGCGACTCTTGAAACTACGGAATGGCCGCGCCCTCGCATACAAACGAGTGGAAGCAGCCTCTTCATACTTTTTCTGCGAGATACCGACTTTTGGTCTACATCATCTTTCTCGGGTCGTATCGTTCTACACCCGAAAACTCTGGTGTCAAATCTTTTGTGCTTGATTCATAAAAAAAAAACAATTTTTTCGACCTTCTCTTTCTCAGAAATTGTAAATCCGGTTTTGAATAAAAAATGTCCAAAATCGACCTCACGAAACTTTTCTTTTCGAAACATAGACTTTTCACCTACTTCAATGTTCTCAAGTCGCATACACTGTAAAAACCAAGCGTGTTGCAAATGTGTTGTTTCTCCCATTTTTTACATTGTGACGTGTTTTGTTCGCTTTAAGTGTGTTGACATTTACAAGATAAACAATATATGAAAGGAACACGCTTAAAGTGTGTAAAAACTCGACATAATGTAAAAGATAGAAAAAGTAACTTGCAACACTTGCAACACGCTTGATTTTGTAGTGTATTTTACCCCTAAAGACGCTGGTTTCAACCGTTTTTTCTTTATTTTGAAAACCGTAATTTTTCCGATGTTCTCTTCGCAAGAAATTATAGATCCGGCTCTACATACCCAAAATTTCCAACATCCACCTCGCGGAAATTTTCTTCTCAAAATATCGACGTTTCACCTATATGTCAACGTTCTTAAGTCGCATATCCCGGGCAAAAATCGAAGTATTACAATAGTATTTCTGTAGTATGAACCGTCGAAGTATCCAAAGTATGTCGTCTTGACCTCAAAAACAACTCCAAAAAATTAAATCCTCAATCACAGGAGTACGTTTTTAGGGTACAATTTGCGACCAGTAATGGAAATCTGAGGTCAAAAACTGAAAATAAAAAAAACGGTTTTTACGCGGGATCCTACCCCGAAAACGCTAGTCCTATCCCATCCTTACTTTATTAAAAAAAAAAAGATGAAAAAAATTCACGGTCTTTTTATCACAAATCATAAATCCAGCTCCCAATAAAAAATAACGAAAACTTCCGTTCCAAAAAATTCCCACGACCTTAGCTCCGATCCCAGTGCGCCCAACGATCAACCGACGACCAATCCTACCGCGAACGTATCGTCAACAATGGATTTCGCGACTCCCGAACTATTTTCACAGCCGGAATAAATATCACACACAACATAAACTCGCGCTCGCGCGGCGTCGTCGGACGGAACGCGCGGGTAATGTTCCCGCGAGTGTTCGGGCGGGTTCCGGTGCGGCGAGCGGGTCGGTCGCCGCGACGTTGCACGCGCTCGACGTCCCGGGGGCCGGTGCATCGAGATTCGTAGGAAAGGGTTGAAGAGCTCTCTCGAGTGAAGGGCGAAAGGAGGGACGAGAGCGGAGCGTGTAGAAAGGCCGACGGCGTTCCGGGCGTCGGGACTCATCGGTCGAGGAGCCGGGGTGAGAGATCCCCCCCCCCCCGCCCCACGTTCCCCTCTCCCCTGCGCCTCTTCGCCCCCGCCTCTCTCGTCGACGAGAGGATGAGGAAATGACTCGTTACTCCGCGCACCGGAAACCACTCTCCTTCTTCCGACCATCCCGCCGGGAGGGTCCGCCGTGCAGACGATGCGCCCTTCTTCCACATCCCCCACTTCCCTTCTCCCTCTCTGTCTCTCTCCTCCTTTTTTTCTCCCTCTCTCCCCCGTATCTTTTTACTTTCTCTCTCTCTCGCTCCTTCGTCTTATTTTTCTCTCTCTCTCTCTCTCTCGCTCTCTCGTATTTCTCTCTCGCTCTCTCGTATTTCTCTCTCTCTCTCTCTCACCCCATCGTCTTTTTTTCATTCTCTCTCTCTCTCCTATCTCTTTTTTCTCTCACTCTCTCTTCCTCGAGACTCTCCTTCGGGCATCCGAGATCGAAAAATCTCGAGCTTAAAATTTGCTCGACTACCACTCCAGACGACTTCGACGCTATCGTCCTGTATAAACCCGCGCGCACTCCTGCTCGCGCTTATTTTTTTTCCCTCCTCTTCCTTTTTCACTCTCAGCCTCACTCCTTTAACCTTTACTCGCGCTCGCTCCAATTTCGGTTCTAACGAGTCAAACAAGCGAAAAAAAGTGGCCGCCACTGAAAACCCAATCTCTGGGGAAATCGAACAGTGACTTATTTACGCGGGAATCGGTGGCTCGCGAGGCTCTTCCGTTTCTTCTGGAGTAATGAACGGTGAACGGTGAGAGGCCGTCGTGTTAAAGGTGGAAAGTGTAGATTTTAGTGAATTATCCCTGGTGGAAAATCTTTGGAGTTACAATCCGGCCCAAGTCAGGCCCTGATCAGGACCACGGTGGTTCAGCCAAGACCTGACTTGGGCCGGATTTAACGTTACAGATTTTCTTCCGGGGATATTGGGAACTCATGACAGCACAAATTTTTAACGCATGCACAATTATTATTATTTTCATTATTTTTATTATTTTTATTAGTATTGTTATTATTATTATTATTATTATTATTATTATTGTTGTTGTTGTTGTTGTTGTTGTTGTTGTTATTGTTGTTGTTTTTGTTGTTGTTATCATCGTCATCATGATTAATTTTTGTTTCGCTGTAAAAAAATATCGCAATACAATATCCCCACAATGTAAATGAATATGATTTCGGATCAGAAAGAATTCCTTCCCAATCAAATTGGAATGCGCACCAGTCACGGATATTCGAGATTTATATTTATTCTGTCGTGCAGCATCGAAAATCCGCTCAAAGACGGTGAGGAATCTCCGCGCTGAAGGCAGAATGTAGTACATACAGCGAGACGTTATGAGGTTCCCTTTCGGCTCGTCGAGACGTCGCGGTGTCGGGCTACACGAATGAGCGTGTAGCCTGTCGTCGGTTCGAGACACGACGATGACTATGAGCTGCGAATGCAGTTATATACGTATACAGCGAATACAGACAGGATAGCGACGCGAGTGCTTTGGCCATACGAACGAGTCGCACAGTCCGCACCCTCCCCGACGTGTTGGGTCTCTCCGACGGTCCCCGACGCAGCCCTCGCATTTCGATTCTCGATTATTGAAGGCAGCCAATACGGCAGACTTCCGGCCTGAGCCGGAAATGAGGATTCCGCTCTTGCCAACCCGATTCCTCCGTTTCGCGTCTCCGAGGGCGCGAGGGACCCCCCGAGACCCGAACGGCCACCGCCGCGTTATTCGCGCGTTCATTGCCTTTCGTATAGTCGCGAATTATTATTACCTTTTACGTGCCCCCCATCCTCCCCCCCCCCCCTCGCTCCTCGCCCCCTTCGCCGTTCTGAATGTCGATAAATTGGACATTCGACACCGCGGAGAAAACGCCAACGTGCTGGAATCTTTTTTTTTTTACGCCACGTTGTTTCGCGTGCGCGAAATTTATATTGCCATTGCCCCCGGTGTCGGTGTACAATTTCGAGTTTCGACGTTGGACGTTCGACGGTGAAAACCTTAACGATCGCGACGGAGCAATATTTTTATTTCCACCCGCGACCGTGCGCGCGGGGCGATCGTAAAGCGCACCGTGGGGATGAAACGTAATAATGCGTCGATCGATATATGTGTTCCTAGTGCAATGGGCCACCGATTCTGGTTTAAGAGTGCAACCGACTGCAGCAGTCGTTTGGGATAATATTGTATTGGAGGAATTTTTTAGAGTTGGGACGATCAGCGGCTGAGGTGTAATTGAGGAAGGATTATTTAACGGAAGAATTTTGTTTTTTTCTTCAGTCATTTATTTATTAGTTTTTTGTTTTTTTATTGTACGTGCAGCTGCTGAGGTGTAATTGACGGAAAATAATTTACCGACAGAATTTTGTTTGTTCGTCCTGTAATTTATTGTTGATGTTTTTTATAATTGGTCTTTCAGCTGCTGGAACGTAATTGATGAAAAATAATTTAACGAAAGAATTTCGTTTTTTCTTCCCGTAATTTGTTATCGTTTTTTTTTCGCGAATTGGACTTTCGTGTCTATTTCACAAATTCGGGATGTAAATGATGAATAATAATTTAACGAAAGAATTTAATGTTTGTTCCTTCCATCATTTTTTTTGTCAAGTTAAAAAGTATCGGAAACTCGACATGATAAAAAATGTCCAGGTTTCGATTACGGGGTCTTTTGATCGGCAGCTGGATCTGCGAATTCCGACATCAAAATCTGGAAAAACGTTTCGAGATTTCATTACACACAATGTCAAAATCAACATACGGTAAATATTCGCTCGGTCGGAAATGAAAGTGTCGAATCAGATGTATTTTACCGCTGTTTCAATTAGCCGGTTTAGTCAGCAGGGGTCACGTTTCGACAAACATACCGTGAAATGTCAAAACAACACGAGTCAGCCGGAACTGAGGTCGCCCAAATTGCCAGACACCGCATCACACGCGGTGTGGATAGCAGTTGTTAAATTGTTTACGGAACGTTGGTGGTTTATAATTTGTTTAAATTTATTTCGCAGTTTTTCGCTCCATCTTCCTATTGCCGTAACGTTGCAATCCCGTCGGCTATGACAGCTTTGAATTTCGCGTCCCAAACTCCCAGGTAACGCGAAATGGGCAGTTTGCAACAGCAACAGAAATGTAATATCGTTCCCGGAAAATCGTTGTAAACAGTTTCGCGGTCTCGTCGCGAGTTTCTATTTTTCCTCTCGCAGTTAATTTTTATGCATTTTTCGTCGGTGAATCAGGCCAAATATTTTTCAGAGAACGACCCGTGGTAATCGAGATATTTTCTTCTGGATATTTTTTCCGTAGTGACGTGCGGATCAGTCAAAAGTGAAAAACAATTCGTATTTGTCCTGGATAAAAGTTCATTCAATCAGCACAAAATCGTTAACATGACATCCGCACGAAATTGTTCAATTAAAAAAACGTGAAAAAAATGGGAAAATATAAAAAATGTTTGAATATAGAATAACGAAAAATTGGGACGATTTCGAGTGATTTGCCACTGATTTCCAGCGACTCTGTTCGTGATTTCACGAGAGGCGCTTCAATAATTTCACAAGTGCCTGATACCCTGGGGCTCGGGCTTTTAAGGGGAGGCGAAAGTTCCTCGAGTGCTAGGGAGATCCCTCACAATTTTCAGAACACGAATATTCGGAAACTCCCCGTCTTTCGTGACAATCTGGAGTCTTACATCTCATGCAGAATGATTTGCCATTTTTGTTACCGACTGAGCAGTATAAAAAAAATGAATTTAAACTTAAAGGGTCAAGCACAGAAAATCCAAAACCCCAACCAATTTCCGTAACCAACAGTAACCAATAATCCACCTCACAAAAAAGCTCTCACGACTTTCCCAATAATCGTCCCTTCCAAATGCACAAATCGACCCAAAAAAAAAAGAAAATAAATCCACCATCAAGATTTCCCCGAGCGCGAGTATCGAACCCCCGATAAGAATCCCAACGTATCGTCATCCGTCGTACCCATCGGTCCCATTTTGGTACCATCGTATTTTTAAACTGTCAGTCCTAGTGGGTGGCGAGGGGGTCGGAGGGCAAGAGGGGGGGGGGGGGGTTGGCTCGATGTCATTTCAGGCGAAATGTAGTCCACCAGGAGCCCATAACTATACATATATGTATACATATATATATATATACAGAAGGCTTTTAACGTTTTTTTAAAGCGTCCTCGTTCTCGGCTTTTATAGCATCAACAGGGGACCAACGGGAGGAAGTGGGGGGGGGGGGGGGGGGAAGGATATGCATTCTCATGGGATTTCGCATATACGCCACACGTGCCATAAAAGTACTATAGATACATGTAGCGCGTTTTCTGAATTCATATCACGCTCTTGCGCCAGACTCTCCCACTGGCGAACGCGCTCGCGACTTCGCACGCGCGCGCTCTGCAGAAAATAGGCGGCAGCGGCGACGGCGGCGGCGGCGGCCCCGACGGACGAGTGTCGCCCGGTTATTATTATATTTCCAGACAGCGCCCAAGCTGTCGTGTACTACAATCTCGTACTGCAGCGCGGGACTTCCGGTTTTGCCCGCGCGTTATAACGAGAGTTCGTACTACGCGCAGCGTTGAATCGTCGCGCGCGAACCCCCGGAGCTCCCGGAGCTTTTCAGGGCTTTTGTCGAAGATCGCGCGCGAGGCGGAGCCGAGCGATGCGCCGGCTCGTACTGAAGTTCGGTCGGAACGAGCGAACTTTGACGCTCGACGTCGACCGACTGGTGAATTTTTTTTTTTTTTTCGTTCGTTCCGAGAGTAAAGTAATTTATCGCGTTTATATTGTTTTAATTAATAATTGAATTATTTCGTTGTTTTAATTAAGTATTTAATTAATTCATTATTGTAATCAATTGTTTTATTATTTCATTGCTTTAATTAATTATTTTATTATGTCATTATATATTTATTTTACAAAACGTTGGCTTGATAATGAGGAATGTAAAGTATTGGCGTTTATTATCGATAAATTTGGTGTGATTATTCTAAGTTGTAGATCGTAACCGAGAAAGCATTTTTTTCTTTTCTTTTTGCTGAACGATGTTTCACGTCATGTTTCAGAGTTAAAACGATAAATTCTCTGCAACTGCCGAACAATCGCGATATCACTTTTATATCCTTTATCTTTTTTTGCGCGACATCAGCCGACAGGGGGAAAAAAATAGCACTTTTTTGCATGAAAACTGAAGAATCATCACAGATAACGTTCCAAATAATCGACATTTTTTCCAAATTCCCAGCCGATATATTTTTTTATTTTTTTTTTATCTACCGTCGCATTTTTTCGGTTTTTTCCCCAGTCATCACGATCTCCGAAGCCTCGACCACCGATCGACCCACCGCGTGACCAGAAAGATATTTTTCGCTCACAGCCGCATCCCCATGGAAAATTCTGCTCGCGCTCGTCCCGAAGTTCGCGTCCACATTTTCGACGTTAAGCATTAATGAATTCCCCGAATATCCGCACGACTCACCCCGTCGAAACGCGTATCCCGCGCGGCTTTGATAAAACCCCAAATAAAACATAAGACGACTGGGAAAAAATGACACGAAAAAAACATCTCAAAAAATGGTAAACCTACATTCAGAGAAAAATATAGTAGAATGGTTGGTTGAACTATGCCGATATAATTCGCAGGAGGGACGATCATATCGATTGGTACTGGATATTATGTATTTCATTAGTTGAGCTTTTATTATGTTGCAGCGACTATTTTTTATCATTGTCGTAACTACAAAATATAAACGTCTCTCCTGTAAATTATCCTGTAAAGTAAAAGTATAGTATTGTTGTTTCAACCATGTGTTTTTCTCTCAGTATAATGTTCCAATGAAAAACAAAAAAATCGCCAAACCCAACAGTCGAAATTTTCTTTCATCGCAATTTTTTGCTTACTTCCTCGCAGTCCCCGCGATTTTCATAACCTACGACTATACCTACCGAATCTCCGCGACAAAATAGTTTTCTCCCGACTCCGCTAAAATAACCCCATTTCGTGTCCGCAACGCGGGCGGAAAATCGCTCATTTTTTGGCAACTGACTCACGCATGCGCAGTCCGGTTTCATTACCTCCCTAGGGAGGAAATCAGCTCATTCCTGCCCGCGCGGGAGTAATGGAAACCGTACTACGCATGCGTGTCGTCTCATTTGTAAAAAATGAGCTTATCTTCCGTCCTCGTTGCACACACGAAATGTGGTTATTTTTTAGTGAAATCGGGAGAAAAGTATAGTACGTTACATGGGAGGAGTGCAACTTTTCGCCTCGGGTGAATTCCTGCCCTCGCTTCGCTCGGGCATCAAACTTCACACTCGGTGAAAAGTTGCACTTTCCTCCCTTGTAACGTAATGTACTATTCGCTCATCGCCGAATCCCCGTGGAAAATCCATCTCGCGTTCGCGTCCCAAAATCCGCGTCCGCATTTTCGGCGTTACGCATTAACGAATTTCCCGCGAACATTCCCCGTGAAAACGCGTATACCGCGTATCGGCGGATCCGCGGCGCGGCATTGATAGAGCCGCGCGAACAAAACACAATACCCGGGACCAGCGATGCGGACGGCTGAGCGCCGACTCGTACGCGGAGTCACTTATCGGGTTTTCGCATCAGCATACGCAACGTCGAATGTGCGTGGCGTACAGAGCTGCGCCAAAGCCGTAAGCAACGCGATCCCCCCATCCCCTCCGGTTGCGGTTAATTAAACGTATACCCTTCGTGCAACGGAGGGGGGGAACCAAAATCTCGAGAAATAATCTCGAGGCTCGATATTCCATCGTTTCGCTCGCGTCGACGACGTCAGGGGCTCCATATATCCATATATATAGAGGCGAGTCAACCCCATCTCCACCCCCCCCCGGGGGGTGGGGGAGGGGGGGGGGGCAGCCTCCAGGGAGACCGCGACGAGTGAGCTCCGCGATATCGGACGAAATTCACCTGGTTCCGCGGACATAAATCTCATTCGAGAATAGAGCCGAGATCTCTCTGTGCGCCGCACCAGGATATACGGTTTCATGCACGATACGCGATGCACCGAGGCGGCCGAGGATATACATATAGGACGGTTGCATTTATATGGCGCGGAATACTCGAGAGGCCGCGGGACGACCCCGGGTGGCGCGTACGAGGAGCGCGAGAGTCGAACGCCACATCCGCGTGACGCACAACGAATCAAGAAAGTCTAATGGGTTTTTGCCTTGGGCGCCGCGCGGAGAATTAAATTGACGAGAATCCCGCGGGACGGTCGCGCGCGCGAAGCGACGAGCGAGCGCCGAGTGGCTGGTGGGGGATTATGCACGCGTCCTACCGCCGAGCGCTCTTCGCGTGGAGATCGCGAAATTCTCCGGTTCCGGCGCTCGGGAATAGGGGTTTGCGTGAATTCGGCGAGGTACTTTCGACTCTGGTTCGCGCGTCGGGGCGAAAGTGCGTTCGTTACTTTCGCGGGTGAGGGGAAGTGAATTGGGAAATTGTGTGAGAAATAATTTGAGAAGTAGTTTGAGAAATATTTTGAGAAATTATTTGAGAAATTATTTGAGAAACCATTTGAAAAGTAGTTTGAGAAACCATTTGAAAAGTAGTTTGAGAAATTATTTGAGAAATTATTTGAGGAATTGTTTGAGAAATGACTTGAGAAATTATTTGAGAAATTATTTGAAGAATTATTTGAGGAATCATTTGAGAAGTAATTTGAGAAATAGTTTCGGAATTAATGTGAGGAATCATTTTGAAATAAATTTGAAGATTAATTTCTGCATTAATTTGAGAATAAATTTGAAGATTAATTTCTGCATTAATTTGAGAATAAATTTGAAGATTAATTTCTGCATTAATTTGAGAATGAATTTGAAGATTAATTTCTGCATTAATTTGAGAATAAATTTGAAGATTAATTTGGGAATAAATTTGAGAATAAATTTGAAAATTAATTTGGGAATTGACTTACGAAACACTTTGAGAAATAATTTGAGAATTAATTTCAGAAATTATTTAAGAATGATATATGCATGTGTGGCACACAGCGAATGAAGAAAGCCCAACGGGTTTTTGCCTTGGGCGCCCGGTGAACTAAATTGACGAGAATCCCGCGGGACGCTTATGAAGCGTTGAGAGTGCCGAATGGCTCTGGGATTATATATGCGTTTTCCTGCGAGCATTTTGCGATCGCGAAATTCCTGTTCCGGCACTCGAGAGTCTGTAGATTTGGCGAATCAGCACTTCGAACCTTCGGCTCGCGCAACTGTGAGTCGTTTTCGAAGGTCGTAGGATTATTTTTTCCCCCCCGCGAATAAAGAAAAGTAATTCGAGAAATAATTTGAGACGTACAGTTCGATCGATATCTCCGACATACAGCGAATCGGAAAAGTCTAATGGGTTTTTGCCTCGGGCGCGGAATTAAATTGATAAAACTCCTGTGTCAGTTATGGAGCGACGAGACCGACGGGGGTGCTGAATAGCTCTGGGATTATGCGTTTTCCTGCGGGCAGTTTGCGAATCAGGAAATTCCCATTCGGCATTCGCCAATCGGTAATTTCGACGTATCAGCACTTCGAACTGTCTGTTTTATGCATACGTCAAAAACGTATTCGAAATTCCATTTTGCACGCACAACACTGAATCATTTTTTAAGGCAAATCAATTTTTAAAAAATTAAGTTTAATCATTTTATTTGATATAAATATCTGGAAAAAAAATCGTTTCAATAATTCGCACGATCGTTAACAGATGTCCAACGTGAAAAGAATTTTTAAATACATATTTGAGTATCGCCGATCCCGGTTGGAATGGCTGGATTTATTGACTCACCGAAGCAGAGATATTTCGCAGTAAAAACAAATGCATCCCGTTAAATCCAGTATGGTGTGCAGCCGTTTGTGGTACATGCAAACGATTGCTCGGGCTGTCGCTTATTTATTTATTCGTACCGTTTGCTCCAGTGGTAAAAACGTGAACGTGACAGTGGATCAAATTTGTAATGTGGTTACAAATTATTTCTGACGAGAGCATATCGGATTAATGGAATAACGGATGGTTAAATCTAAGCCTTCGAGCGAGTGCTAATAAATAGACCAACAGCCAACACTACCACGATTACCAGCCAATGAATATGAATCGTTAATGATAATTGCCAACTATTTGTTTGAGTAAATTCGAGGAATTATATTCCACACTGCAGACGCTCTGAGCTGTTCATTAAAGCCTTGATTCACCGCCGGTCCAACTTCTATTGCCGAAAATCCAGAGTCACCGGCTCCGAGCAGAACTAAATTCAGCTCTGTGTTTCCCACGATAACGGTTGACTGCGTTTGAGGAGACGCATCACGCGCATCGAAAGTTTTCGCATGTCATAAAAATATTCATTCACTGCTGCCATCGTCCAGCAAAATAGTCAGCAAGGAAAAGCTGAGGAATTATTTCCTTCGCGTGAAAAAAAAATCCAATCTTTTTCTATATATTTAAAAAGAAAAGTACAAATAAATATATGTATAGAGTAAGTGCAAAACAAAAAAAAAACAAAATTTGTTAAGGAGAAATCCGTTTAATAATAAATCAAATCAAATCAAATCAAAACAAATAATTGTAATTCGTATATTTTTAATACGATCAAAAGAAAAGAGTGACGAGTGCCGAGATATTTATTTTCGACAATTTACCGTCGAAATTAAGGGGGACTTCTACCTTGGAGCACCATTTTTCATTTTATTTTTTTGTGGGAAAACGAATAATAATAGACGACTACGGTTTTTTTGTACTTGTTATTTACGTTTTATAGTATACAATGGAATTTTTTAATTTAAAAATTGTCGGCGTCCAAAGTCCTCAAACACGGTTATCCAGAATAAATGGCTACCACTCTCCTGACCACTGTAGTTATGCGATCGGCCTGAAATTGTGCATACAAACTCGGGAAACATGTCTTCATGGAATGACGGAGGTCTTTTTCGATGACTTAATTTTTCGATTTTTTATTAATGTTTTTATACGAAAAACGTAGGGGAAAAAACTTTTTTTTTTTCAAATCGCCGCCATTTTCATAATGTTTCAGTAATCGAAAAAAATCTCCGTCATTCCATGAAGACATCTTTCTCGAGTATGTATGCACATTTTCAGGCCGATCGCATAATTACAGTGGTCAGGAAAGTGGTTGCCATTTATTTTGAAAGGCCGTGTTTGAGGACCCGGGGCGCCGACAATTTTTTACTTTAAAAAAATGATTGTATACTTTAAAACAAAAATAACAAGTTGAAAAAACGTAAATATCGAGTTGAAAATACCGCAGTCGTCTACATTTATTCGATTCCCCATAAAAAAAATAAAATGAAAAGCGGTGCTCCAGAGTAGAAGTCCCCCTTAAAATACAAACAAATGGTTGTAATTTATATATTTTTCAAACGACCGAAAGGAAAGAACAATAAAAAATATACATATACAATATAGACTCGAGATCGTTTTAAAAAATGTACGAACGAAAAGTGCACATAAACGCCGATTATTTTTTACTTAAAAAAAAAATGATTGTATACTTTAAAACAAAAATAACAAGTTGAAAAAACGTAAATATCAAGTTGAAAAAACCGCAGTCGTCTACATTTATTCGATTCCCCATCAAAAAAATAAAATGAAAAGCGGTGCGCCAGGGTAGAAGTCCCCCTTAAAATACAAACAAATAGTTGTAATTTATGTATTTTTCAAACGACCGAAAGGAAAGAACAATAAAAAATATACATATACAATATAGACTCGAGATCGTTTTAAAAAATGTACGAACGAAAAGTGCACATAAACGCCGATTATTTTTTACTTAAAAAAAAATGATTGTATACTATAAAACAAAAATAACAAGTTGAAAAAACGTAAATATCAAGTTGAAAAAACCGCAGTCGTCTACATTTATTCGATTCCCCATCAAAAAAATAAAATGAAAAGCGGTGCGCCAGGGTAGAAGTCCCCCTTAAAATACAAACAAATAGTTGTAATTTATGTATTTTTCAAACGACCGAAAGGAAAGAACAATAAAAAATATACATATACAATATAGACTCGAGATGGTTTTCAAAAATGTACGAACGAAAAGTGCACATAAACGTGCGGATAATATTGCACTTTCCACTCGCGGCGCATATTGCAGTCTCACATATCTTTATCGATACCTCACAGCGCATTATAGATTCCGCATACGATCTTTTGTTCCTCAGGCTCTCGGATGCAGTACGAGTGCACGAGTATCGACTACTTCCCGAACGAGGAGTACAGCCCGGATCCCAGTGACTCGACGAAGGCGATACCCTGTGAGTAATATGCAAATGCGCGGGTATCACTGACAATGCACATGCAGCGCACATTCCGCAGGGGTTGTGAAACACGCCTCGCGCGAGGAAAGAAGCTATATACAGATTGAAATGTGTTGCGCCACTTTCGGCTCTCCGCGCCTGTTTAATGGAATTACTATAGTATAATTAATAAAAGCTTTAGTGTCTCGTCGCTACCGCGATGAGCCGACAAAAAAGTTAAAAGCGCAGCATAATTTTTTATAAGCAAAGCATTTTTTTGTAATGTTAAAAATTTGTTATAAAATGATAAAAAATTCAATATGCAGTCGCGATGTAAAATAAACGTAAATTTGTTATAAAGAAAAAATGTTAACAATAAAATTGAGGATAATTATTAAAATTGTGGCACTCACGTTCCTGCCACATCGTAAATTAATTTTACACCGCACTTGAGTATTAAATTGATACGTAAAAACTTTCGGTACTTCCAACTTTCGAGTAGATTTTTTTTTACTGTGACACGGCTACTCCGATTTTTTCGAGGGCAGCTCGTTCTCGGACACTTTCAAATCGTCGCTCGAATTTTTTTTTTATGGAAAAAAAGTTGCCGACGAAAAGTTTATCTCGATTTTTTTCTTTTTGCTCGTCTTTCGAAAGACGCGCTTCGGTCACTATATTGTAAACAAAATTCCAACTAATAACGTTCCGGACGAGATATATATTTGAATAAAAGTTTCATGACCGGGATTTTTTGGTCTCCGCGAGAAGTCACTGATATTGCCGTACAAAATTATTATACAACTACACGAAAATAAATAAATAAATAAATAAATAGACAAATAAATAAACAAAGAAATAAGTAAGTAAGTAAGTAAGGAAATAAATAAATAAATAAATAAATAAATAAATAAATAAATAAATAAATAAGTACATAAATAATCTCACTTATGTCGCGTCGACTTTGCTAAAAAAAAACGACTCCGAGGCTCCGATCTATAAACAGACACCGACCGCCCGATGAGTAACGAGGTACAAAATAAAAAACGAACAAAAACCAAGTGGTCACTCGCCGATCTGATCAACAATTACTTCCGCCTCGATTGCGAATTATCGGCAGGCGCTAATTAACCATTAATCGTCGCGTCATACCTTCGCGCGTATTTTTAATTTCTCGTATCTTCTTCCCAATTCACCAGACGCCGTTACCAAGTCAGCGATATTCATCTTCGTGTCGACGTTGCTGCTAGTCATCGCCGAAGTTTGCTACTTCACCGCTCACGTTACGCGGCCCCGGCACAAACTCTGCGTCTTCGTGGCCGGCGTTGTGTTCACCGTGTGCGGTAAGTTTAACACAATGCGCGGACGCGCGACTGATTAACGTGAGCGATAGTGAAAGGGCCCGCGAGAATGTCTGCGCGCTCGTGTCTAACGTGTGAGTGAGATAAGACGCCGGTAATCGAGCTCGGTTTATCACACCAACAGGTCTGCTGATGCTCGTGGGGCTCGTCATGTACATATCCGTTTTCAAAGCGGAAGTGGGAAGCAAACTGAAGCCGAGATCCTCCTTCCAGGTCAGCACAGCGAACCGTAAAGATCGCAGTAAAATCCCCGAGGAGCTCGCGATCGATTAGCTTTTGCGGCTTCTCGTAAAAAAAAAATAAAAAAAAAATAAAAAATAGAAATAGGACGAAGCGAAGGAATTGTAAAGCGATTGGTGTGAAAAAAAAAGCTGAAAAGGGGGCAGACGAAGTTATGAACCATATTTCTCAACTGCAACGCAAGTTTCCTCCGTTTTACTTGCCAGTTCCTCCGCTCTACTCGGGCCGAACCTTCCTTCCTATATAAAGCAATAAAATGTAGTACCGCCACCTGCGATTACCACTCGCAGCGGCTGAGCTTTCAAAACTACCTCGCGGTTTTTTCTAATTTTTCTTTTTTCTTTCTTTCAGGGTCCGCCGTTCACCTACAAGTACGGTTTTTCGTTCCTGCTCTACGTGAGTGGCTTCATCACCACCGAGGTAGCCGGTACCTCGGCCATCTTTTTGTACATATCTTGGCATCAGCGGGATCTCGGGAGGGAAATCAGACGCAGAAATTACGGGGTTAGTACGGTGGATTACGGGGAAAAAAATCTGGGTTTACGGGATTTCGGTAAAATTTAAAAAGTCCGGGGCGCTTGGATTACGCTGTGTAATTTTTTTTTGCACAAAAGATTTCGTTACAAGTGCCCGAAGCTCTTTTATATGTAAACCGGTGCGTATTAAATTAAATTTAACGTACAAGTGAGATAAAAATTGAAATTCGCGGGATTAAACTCTGTATGAAAATTAGGAAGTTTAATGTAAAAACTTGTAATTCGGTTTAATTAATAAAAAATTTAATTTGGTATGTCGGCTGATGTTTAAAATCGCCGGTGATGTAAATTCTCGGGTGATTCTCGGAAAAAGCTTGACGAAAAAATAACTCCCGTTTTCACGATATGCCGGGAATTTTTCGGAAATTCTGGTCATCGTCGATTCGCAGAGCTCCAGGATACGAATTTTTCCCTGAATTATCGAACACACGTAATTCGAACCACCCTTCAGTCAATCAATCGAAAAAACGTGAAAAAGCGATGCGAAACATTTCGGACTGATGTAATTACAGATTCCGAGCGCCGAAACCTCGTCGATCGGCCGTAACGAGGGACGAATTCGTCGAAAATTGTTTTTTTCCGAATCCCCGAAAGTACCTCGAAAATAATAATATTGCAATTTTTCACAAACACCCTTCAATCATTTAATTGGAAGAATGTGGAAAAAATAATACGAAATATTTACCGCGCTGTTAAAAAAAAATACCAATGTAATAAAAACGTTTACGACCGCGGACAGAGAAACGCGAATTCCGTACCCACTCGTACTGTGAATAAATTACATGGATTGCGAGAGAGCCACCGTCGAACCGAGAGCGAGTCGCGCGCGCGGTCCGGCGCTTCGTCGACATAGCAGCGGCGCTGTACCCAAGTCGATAAGTGGTTACGGTCGACATGCACGAACGAGCGAGTAGTCCAAGCGCGCGCGGCGGTGGCGGCGAGTCGGCCAGTGGTTGCAGCCAGCGACTGGTCGGACACACACGACGCGCACGGCCGAAGCCGCCCCGCGCGTAGCTGAATTTTCCTCCCCGTCGCGATATCGAGCGTCAAACATTTTTTCAATATTTCCAATTTATCTTCCGTTTCAAAATTTTTTTTCTCACTAGTGTTAATTTAGCAGGCATTTTTCGTGCCGTAAAAAAAAATTCACACTGACTTTTTTTTTTCTTCATTTCTTTTTTTGTATTTTAATTTCTCAGATTTTATTTAATAAGAGCTATTTTATTTTGCAGGATGTTTATCACCTGGGCAATCACGTGCGTCACCCGAGCCTCCATCGATCCGTTTCAACATTTTTTTCCTCACTTGTTTTAATTTAGCAGGCATTTTTCGTGCCATAAAAAAATTCACACTGAATTTTTTTTTTAATTTCTTTTTTTTGTATTTTAATTTCTCAGATTTTATTTAATAAGAGCTATTTTATTTTGCAGGATGTTTATCACCTGGGCAATCACGTGCGTCACCCGAGCCTCCACCAGTCTCACCACGCGGCGAGCCACCCGGGCAGCTTCATCTGCGAGAGGCGCCAGAAGCGCTACTTCTTCGGCCGAGGCTCCATCGACCACGTGGACTTTGACGATTTCCTGCCGCCCCCGCCGTGTCTCGATTACCACGAGTACCCGAGACAGTTTCCGCGCGACCTCACAGCTCAAACGGTGCGCGAGCCACTGAGAATCGACTCCATAGCCCCCACCTCCTCCTCCCTTGTTTCCATCCCCCCGCGCCGACGACCCCGACGAGATGCCAATGAAAACTTTGTCTGTCAGCGCTTACGCCAGTCATGAATAAGATTTGCCCGGATGGGAGTCGCATGAATATTTATGGAGGGACCGCGAAGTGCAGACTCGTCGCGAAACTTTAACGGCAAACTTTTCGCCCGCCCCCTGATATTCAACGATCAAGCGCTTTCGTTTTAACGAGGCTTTGGTTTTTTTTTCTACTTTTTTCTTTTTTTTTCTTATTCTTCTTCTCGTTGTCGCAGGTCAGCACCACGGCCGACGTCCTACAGGACGAGTGCGGCTCGAGCATTCATCACGAATTCGTCACCTTCGACCTCGAGGCGCCGTTTCCACCCCCGGCGCCACCCGGCAGAGGCGGCGAGTGGCCTCTCGAAGCATTCAGACGCACCACTCCCGTCTGATACAGCGTTCGGTTAGTAATAGCTCACTTGGCAGTGGCGGCACTCGACGTTAACCGCGTCAAACACACCGGGCTGATTGAATCGATCGACCGTGATTGCATTAGTTGAACATCCGAATGACCGATTTCGACAAAGCCATTTTTGGATAAGCTCGCTCGCTGATGATGTTTGATTATTAGTTTAACATATGAATGACTGATTTTAACAATGCTGTTCTGGATAAGCTCACATATCGATGATATTTGATGAAAGAAAATTTGTGCTTCGGTGGTTCTGCTTGCACTTTGCAATTGGATTTCGCATTGTTTGATTTCGACGGATACAACCGGAGAAAAGATTTATTAGGTTTTACTAAAATTTTGTTAAAATAAATAACAAAAAATTATTTGGGAGCCTATTAGTATTTTATTTTAAGTAAGTATATATTTTTTATTTAAATTTATATTTCTTTTCTATTCGCAGATTTGTTTGTTTCCAATATAATATGGAAGAAACATGTATTTTAGTTACAACAAATACGCTTTGTAGTTGTAACAAATATGTATTTTAGTTACAATATATTTTAAAAAGACTTACGTGTGGCAGCAAAATATTGTATGTTTTCTATCATATTTTGTAAAATTGAAGGCAATTGAAATTTTCTGAAGTAGCGCCACAATAATTTTAACGTGAAAAAGTCTGAGGAGAAAAGTTGGAAAATATTGCACTTTCGATGGCTGTAACGCTATTGAGTGTCCGAAGAGCAAGAAAGTTGAAAACCGAGCTTGTAATTTTCAAAAATCCATTAATACTTCTCCCGGTTACTTTGATGCACGTAGGTACGCCAAGCTGGTGGAGTATCCGGCGTGTGACTCGAGCGACGATCAATCAGGCAGCGATGACGAAAAAGTGATAGAGAAGAAGACGGAGAGCGAGGAGAACGCGACGGGATGCGTTGTCGAGCCAAGCTGGAGCTGCGACGACGGAAAAACTCGTCTGATCGATTCCCCGGTGCTCGGCGACGACGAGCTTCGCGAGCCGACAGTCAAGAAGCATTTACTGCCAGAGACGCGCAAGTCTCGAGGACAATGACGACTGATTCCTCGCGAGAGGCTCTAAGCGGCGAGTTTCATCGTCGAAAAAGCGATTTTTTTAATCACTGCCAGGAAGAGAGCGACGGACTCGAGGAGTCGCGACGAAAAAAAGAATTTTGTAAGACACGACGGGGAGGAGAGAAAAAAATCGTGGCTGTGAGCGACGAACCAAAGACTTTTATGTGTATATACACGGTAGAATTAATTATCGTAAGAAAAAAAAGCTCAGTGTCGCGAGAGTGATATATCATTCGCGCCAAAATAATCGTAAAGAAAAACGGGGGGGGGGAAAAGTAACTTTTGACTTTATTACACGACGTGATGATCGAACGTCCACTTCGATCGTGTCCACTATCGATAAGTGTTACGAGACTGCTCTATATATATAAATAATATATAATACAATACAATATAGATAAATATGTTATCTCGATCTCGCTCTATTCCTCGAAAATCTCATATCCAAGCGAAGGAGGTGAATTCTCCTGTGCTGAAAGTACGATATGGTCAATAAATTAAGAAATCTCTCGATTGTCCTCGTTCACAAGAATGACAAATGTGCGATGCGTTATTCATTATTATATTTGTATGGATCTTTGATTCTCATATTTTTCGACAAAAACGCTAGAAATACGATGGAAAAGAGAGAAAAAAGTTGTTCGTTACAGAATGGTACAGCGACGAGTACAGAAATAGTGTTATCATTATTTTCATTATAATTATTATGCTATTATTAACGTTGTTATCGATGGAGACTTGATTGAGTTTGATTTTTCGCGTGCGAAGAGTCAAAGATTCGTGTGTATATATATGGAATAACTTAAACGTATATATATGCATACATATATATTATATATATGTTGTATAATAATAACGATCTCGAAAAAAAACAAACTTTCCGGGACGTTCAAGCGTTAATGTCCTTTTGGTCAAACACGCCGATGATTATGTACGTACGCGGTCAATGAGCTCCGATATTCCATTATAACTTTGTACTTTGTAAGAAGATGAAGCGTTTCGCCAAATACCCAATAATCATATTGAGTGTATCACATGGTTTATCATTCATTCCTCGATTTTAGCTATCGTCGGCGAGAGCGCCTACGTCCTACACAGGCTCACGTAAATTATCGTATATTTTATACTTAAAGGTAAAATCGACAACGCGTCGCGCGTTGTGACGCGCAAATAATTGTGAGACGTATTTTTCATCCTCGGATTGCAGTTAAAAAAATATTCTCGCTTTGTGACGTGAAAATTACGTCTTTCGGCGCGGAGAAAACTTTGGCATTAGCAACGCGACGGAGATTAACCTCCGTCAGTTTACGAACGTCATTCCGATTAGCTTCAAACTGACTTTTTTGCATTTTTCCGTCGTCCGCAATTCCAAATTCATAATTTTTCGTAACTAAGTATTCGGAATGAGCGACACATAATCCTCATTGGATCTACATTTCGAACGCATTGAAAAATAATGCTTTAGGAAATTCGCTTTTGAAGGTGCTTCGAGGGGTCCAATGTCGGACGAAGTTCTACCGAAAAATGTGAATCTTGCACATTAGATTGCCCTCCGTCGATTACGCTTGACACATGCACTCTTGACATCCTCTGAGAGGCAGCGAAGACATTTAACGTCTCTTTTTTTTCATATTTACAAGTGTCTTTTTCCGTAGGAGATGTTGAAGATGAGGCATCGGAAATGCGAGTGCACTCGGATATTAGCGAGTGAGAGGCGATTGTAACGCGGATATTTAAACGTACGGAAATAGAGTAATCGAAAAAAATCGCTCGATGAAGTTTTGCCGATGACTTCAACGACCGATGATCGTGGGCTCGTCGGCCATGGCGATCTCCTCGGTGGGCGCCTTGTCGCGCTTTCGCTTCTTCGAGAAGAGGAGGAACGAGCAGCCGGCGAGTAGATTTCCGAGGCACACGAACCAGGCGAGGATCAAGGAATAGTGGTACTTGAGCTGAGCTTTTGGCGGGAACGTCGTACCCATGCAGAATTTCTTCTCGTACTCGACCGCGGACAGAACCACTTGAATCACCACCATCGAACAGGCAGCTGAAACGAATAGAGAATGAAAATGAGAATTGCAATTTTTTTCGTAGGTAAGTTTCCAGAGCGTAAATCGTGCTACCGACTTACCGCTGATAAAGTGAATTCCTCCGGCCAATCGCTTGAACATATATCGCGGGTTGCGAAAGGTGTATATCGAGAAGCTGAATCCCATCACCATAACGAACATGCTGATGAGGGCGAAGGAAACTTCGGTCCTCGCGTAACCTGTCGATGATAATTTGATATTAAAGTACTGATAAAACAAATTAATTATCGAACTCTTCCCCCACGGAAAAGAAGTATATACGAAAATGTATCTGGAATATACAACTTTCCGGACATTGTGGATATATCTTAGATCTATTTTTTACTCGTATAGATTTCGTATACATCCTAAAATAGATCCGACATATACAATTTTTCGGAAAAGTCGATCTTTTGTATCTGGAATAGATTTTTTATATATCTCGCATATACTTTATTTCCGTATGGGTTCAACCTGTACTATTATTTGTCGTTTTTTGAGCAATATTCGGATCTACAAGTTCAGGGATTAAAAACCGAAAAATATCGATATTTTGAAAAGAAGATTGAAAATTATTTAATAAATTATTTTCTTCATCAGTCTAAATCTGTGGTTTTTACGAGTTTTTCAGAATTCGTCGGTAATTAAAATGCCTTTCCATTACTCACTCTGGATAGTCTCGTCGAGTCCAAGTCCAAACATATCGACAGCGTAGCAGTCATCTGCAAAGCACGAATATCGCACCGTTGAGTAGAAATCCAGTTTATACGTTGGCTCGAGATGCATTCGCGTCTCGTTTTGTGGATTATGTTGTACGTTGGCGAACTTACCGAACACTTTAAACTTGGTCGGATCACTGGGGACAGGATCGAAGCCTTTCATACAACTCGTCCAGAGGCCCTGGTGTCTGTATTCGAGCCTTCTGCCCGGATGCTTCGGGTCGCTCAGGGCCAAACCGTATGTTTCATTGCTCGGCGCCGTAAGGGTGAACCAATAATTCGTCCCAATCGCCACTGCCCATATCCACACGGACAAGCCGACCAATATCGTGCAGCCCAGAAGGACACGACGTTCAAACACGATCTGTGAAACAGGTAAGCACACGAATTATTAGTCATTCTTATAATTACATAGGAATCCACTTTTTGCCAGCAGAACAAATTGAGATTAAATATAGCAAAAATAATATTTATTCGCGCAATAATCCAGGTCGCATAAATGATTAATTCATAAAAAATTCAGTACAAACATCTCTACTACCTAGTGATACATTTTAACGAATTAATAAAAAGCGGCAAACGTTACTCCGTAATATTAAATAATATAAAAAATACAACAGCGAAAATACCAGAATTCAGACACCAGCGACGATGAACCATCGAACAAAAATAACTGTTCTATGGTGCTAATTTGCCAAATGATTCTATAGCCGATAGAAAAAGGGAAACGTCGTTCGAGAAGAAACCTTCACGGTGAGATTGAAGCCACGTCAGAGGGTGTAACGTAATTGGTGGTTCGCGAAAGAACTGAAGCACGAGGCAAGCACTAAAAAGTTCCTGCGGCGGAAGCTGTTTGCCAGAGGGAAAGTTACCGATCGCGGGGATAAAGGCTCTCGAGGGAAATCGAATATCTGCCGGCGAGGAGGAAGATCGCTTTTCTCGTAAGAGGTATCCGATCGTTCTTTATGTATAGGCACTCGCGGACGTGAGGTCTTCACCCACCTGGTTGTATAAAGCTTTCATGCGGCTCGCCATTTCGTCTCAAAATCCTCTTCGCCCTGATGACCAAACGAAAGACCTTCTCCTGATGTCTACTTTCACACTCGTCGCGTTTATTCCAGCTATTTAAGATCGCAGAAATTTATTTACTTGCGTTTTTATAAGTCTTATTCACAATCAAGTAATTTAATTTAAACTTCGCAAACAACCAAATTTTCCTGACCAGCAGAAAATTTCTTCAATCAAAATAGCGCGCGCACTTTTAATCAGCGTGTGTATAAGATTTCCCCCAGTTCGTCCAATCAACCAAACTTTTTATTTCTCGTGTACGAAATCAATCCGACCGAAATCCGTGGAATATATTGTATTCAAAAATTCCGAGCTCGCTCGCTCTCGAAACTCGCGTTTCACCGTCACTTTCGAAATCCCATCGAATATTCCTTTACCGCAATTAGTCGGTACTATTTGTTCCACCGCTCGTGGATTATCAAGGCGATTGGTTCACTCGTGTTGCGTATATACAATCCGTTTGTTGTTCGTGGAAAATTCGCGGGCGAGCAGAGCGAGCGCGAGGGGAGCCCCGAGGGTCCTCGTCGGCGAACAATCGACGAATGCTGCGACGCTCTCGTGGCTACGGCGAACTTCCGGTTCCGCACTCCACTCGTGTCGCTGTCGCTCGCGCTCTTCAATCACATTTTCGTGCCGGGACTCGTGAACAATTTGCAATCTCGTGAAATATTCGTCGTGGTATTAATAGCGCCGCGTCTGTGTATCGACGAATTTTCATGGATAACGAATCCCGCGGTGGCAAAACGCGCGAGCCAAATGTGAAACGCTGGTTCTTGAAGTGTCTTTCGGAGCTCGCGGTCTGCGGGACCAGACGGTTGCGGAGGTGTCACGACACGCACTCCTTTCCCTCGGCGCTCGATCTTCGCCGCGTTTCTTTGATCTTAATACGTCTTCGGGCCGACCCGGCCTGGCCGGACTCGTGCAAATATAAATCTCGGAGTTACGGCCCGCTCGGTCTATCGGGAGTCTCGAGCCGGGTTTGAAGGGACCGCGCGGTGTGGGCGGAAGACGAAGCGGCTCGCTGGTGGTACACGACGAGCTCTGTCGAATTTCTCGCGTCCGACGAGACACCGGCGAGAAACGCGGCCTCCTCACTCCGATGGATCCCGCGCCGACTGCCGATGACCAGACCTGAAATTCGGAGCACAAAATTAGTTCTTCGTTTCATGGGCATTGGAAAAGAAAATACGTCATAATTTTTGTTTAACAGCTATGATTTCTCTCGCGGCGAGAAAAATCCTCGGCCTGCACCGAAAATAATTCTTATGGACCTCGTGAAATTATTTAGACGACGCCTTTCGATTCGACGTTTGAATATTTTTGAAAACTATATTTGTCACTCGGTTATGCTCGACGTGGCTAACCCACGATTTCTTGAGTGCGCCATAAAATTCTCCCTCCGCGTGTCAACTATTAAGTGACTATTAAGTGTACGAATAGCCGAATGAGCTGAAAATTAGTAGAGCCTCTGATACAGTCGCCGAGCTTGCGAGTCGTCGGGGCGCGACCAATCATTAAACTTTATTGATATTGAATCGTTGGCAAACGTTTTTATTTTCGTTCTCCCTTTTTTTTGGACCTTCGGAAATCCGAATTTAATTACCGCGACAAAAAACGCGCTCGCGGCACTTTTTTATTGCCACTCAGCGAGATTCGAGAGTTCAGAGAGACGCTCGAGTGGGGCTGAAGCGAGAGGCGAACACCGGGAACCAAACTTTTCTCGTCTTTGCCGTTTTCTCCCCCGCTCGCTCGCCGCCCGACGACTCCCGCCGGCACTTCGATTAATCATCCCTCGCGGCTGCGGCGACCTGTACAACCGAACTCCGTGTAAGATTTTTCATTCGTCGTTTGCAAAGTGCCGCGCGCGGCTTGTTGTATAAATAAATCATGATGACTGAGCGTGTGTACCATGAATACAAATGCCCCGGGGGGCCCGTGGCACTCGGGCTCAATATTGATTTCCGCCAATATCAACCCCTTAACCTTCTCGCGACTTCTCGTTTCCCGCTCTCGCGTCAAGAAAATTAGCATATCGCCTCCTCCGACCCGTCACAGAAAAATGCGTCAACACATTTTTTGCGATATATCATAGGTCCTTCCACTTCAGACGATTTTAAATAAATCCAAAGCCACACTGTTCAAAATATTTAGTATGACATTCCATCACCGGCAAAGAAAGCTCGTTTACAGAATCTGGGATTCTAAATTTAATACACGAGTGAGATATAAAATTAAAACAGTTTCGACTAAATTCTATGAAAACTAGGAAATTTAATGTACAAATTTGAAATTTTACTATCCTCGTGTATTATGTTTAATATATCAGCTAACTAATTAAACTTCGGGTAACGTAAATTTGCAGACATTTTTTTACAGTGGAAGCTGCCACTTTAAAACGCAAGTAAGTTCAATGATGATTATTATTTATCATTACTATTAAAATTTATTGTCAATCAAGATGCAATTAAGTAGGTATTATATAATATAGAATATATAATAAATAAACAAATAAATATTATACATTCGGTGGGAGGAAAATTTAGTAACGAACACTCACTGCGTATTCTCGTCTAAACGCCACATTACCTCTCATAAGTATAGCTAGAGCGCCAAAAGTGCACTCGGAAATCTCCGGTGACTCGGCGTGAGAATAATCACTGGGCTCTGGCAACCACCGGACCGCGGTTTAATACCGCATTGTTGCATACAGCCGCCACTCTTAACGCGGAGCCTGACCCGAACGTCGCCGCTGCTTACGCACTCCGTTCGATATTCGCGAGCGAACGAGACGGAAACAATGTCCACCGTTTACGAACCGGTGCAACTATGCCGAAACTTTATCACTGCCGTCAATGACGGTTTCTGGTCCGAATTTCTCAGCCCCCAAACACGCCCACTTTACGCTTGTGCCAAGAATCTCGAATGTGTGCAAATATAATGCCAAACAAAAATTAAGTCCCGCAGTATCGAGTAAAAAATATATTTTTTTTAAATAAAACATTTTTAAATCTATTTTATTGGCAGTAAATATGGTAGATTAATGTTTACGTATTCTGTGTGTAAAAAAATAAGCCCGTTAATTTTTTTTTGCTCGCGAAAGGCATTAATAAAACATATTTCTGCGTCGGGATGATCCACGATTTACATACGCTTTCAATTATGTGGTAAAATTCCCTATTCGCGCGATACGCTTTTCATAACCGATTCACTCGACAGCGGCTGTTTACCTCGCCGCGGAGATTTATTATTGCAAAACGCCCCCGCACGCAGATTTGTGGCATATGTGGGACGTCCACGCGGGAGGGCGGAACGAAAAAGTGTCGTTTATCTCGCGCTCTGAATTGCGCGTCCCCTACACCAAATTGAAAGACCAAATAGCAATTTTTTTTTTTCAAATACATACTATAAAAAATGTATATACCGCACATTAATCAGTGTAACCAAAATTTTATAGTTTTTTTGCACAAACTACGCTAGATTAAATAAAAAATTCAGGTCTGACTGAAATTAATTGACAGAAATATTTTATCATATAAATATATTAATTCGACTTAAAAAAAAAAATACTTCAAGTTCACGCAATACCCGTGTATTAAAATAAACGCGTGAAAACATGTGGCAACGCCGTCATTCGCGACTGTAGCGAATGACAGCATAGAAACTGTCAAAGCTGCGAAGAAAGAAACCAACGTATCTGTTCAAACAGCGCCGTATTTGTGTTAAGCGTGACGTTGCCACATTTTCTCTGGTGACGCGATTAACGGCCTGAATGCTGTGAATAACCCAAATGGATTTTTTTCCGACCGTCGGTCTACGTTTTTCTATTACGAATGTTTTCGGAAAAGTTCAGTCTACACTATGCTGGTTTTTTATTCAAATCCAACAGAAATTGCTAGAGAAAATCGATTTATTCGCGTGTTTCGGACCGGTTGCCCTTTCCAATCCCTATTAAATTGCCCAATTTTGAAATAATTTTCTCGAAAATGGGACCGTAAACCCAATTTTGGAAGACGGCGGTCGATAAAACTCACTTTTCTCTACAATCTGTAAAAATATCATAAAAATTGTACAGAAACGACTTTTGGCAACGATATCCTCAAAAGCTCCCAAAACACCACTGCAATTTCCCAGTCTATATTCTTTATCACACGGTAAACAAGGAAGTAAAAAAGTATGAGCATTCACTAAAAGCCGGAAATGTTGCAGTTTACGAGCAAAAAGTGCTCCATGCGTCCAGGGAGGAAGGAAGGGAACGTGGTAGGGTTATTCACAAGGGTGTTAAGAGCAATATCCTGTATGGTCTACAATTTTGTCAATTATGTGAATAATTTTCTCGAAAAAGGGGATCGTAAACCCAATTTTGGAAGATGGCGATCGATAAAACTCCCTTTTCTCTACTCCCTGTAAAAATTTCCTAAAAATTGAACAGAAACGGCTTCTGGTACGGATATCCTCAAAAGCTTCCAAAACACCGCTGCAATTTCCCAGACTACTTTTTTTGTTGTCACACGGTAAACAAGGAAATAAAAAAAATTAGCACACACTGAAAGCCGGAAACGTTGCAGGGAACGAGCAAAAAGTGCTCCATGCGCCCAGGGAGGAAGGGAGGGAACGTGGTAGGGTTATTCACAAGGGTGTTAAGAGCAATATCCTGTATGGTCTACAATTTTGTCAATTTTGTGAGTAATTTTCTCGAAAAAGGGGACCGTAAACCCAGTTTTGGAAGATGGCGATCGATAAAACTCACTTTTCTCTACACTCTGTAAAAATGTCCTCAAAATTGAACAGAAACGGCTTCTGGTACGGATATCCTCAAAAGCTTCCAAAACACCGCTGCAATTTCCCAGACCATTTTTTGTTGTTGTCACACGGTAAACAAGGAAATAAAAAAAATAGCACACACTGAAAGCCGGAAACGTTGCAGGGAACGAGCAAAAAGTGCTCCATGCGTCCAGGGAGGAAGGAAGGGAACCGGGTAGGGTGATTCACAAGGGTGGCAAGAGCGATATCCTGTATGGTCTACAATTAGGGTTAGCGCAATTTGCCGGAGACGGGAAGCGCCGCTGCGGTGGAACGTGACACCGGCTGACCGCAATACCAGACACCGGAGGCAGAAGGCACGGAGCCTTCCACGTTTAAGGAGTGTCGTTACAAAGCTTTCAGCCGGCCAATAGACATTGGCGGAGCTCGCTCGCCATCGTGGCACTCCGGCCGAGCTATTGCCGACCGCCGTTCTTATTCCGACGAGACTCGTCGTCGACGGGAGCACACGAGAACTGGGCTGTACCCTCGTAAACGTTAAACTATTTCTCTCGTTACGAGGGCTAAGTATACAGTCGGCCCATCACCTGTTTCCCTCTTTTCCTTATTTTTATTTTTATTCTTTACTACTTCCACGCTATTTTCACAGTCCACCTGCCGGGCGGAGCTTCTTACGCGGCTAGAAAAAGCGATATTTCCATGTGTGTATTTCGATCAGAGTTACAAATAATTCCTAAATCGTTTGCAAATAAATTTGATGCTGCAACAGGTTTTGTAATCATTATTAAATAATGATAACATCATAATTAATAAATGAAAACATCATTATTAATTAACGATGACATTGTACATTTATTGAATGGCTGCAAAAAATATTTATTCTCAATAAAATGTCAGGATAATTTTCATGAAAAGATGGAGAAATACGGTCAATGCATCACCAAAGTAATGGAGGACGCTTCCATTTTTTAAATAATTGCTCACAATCTTGGATTAAAAATGAGATACCTAAGCAGCTATTCAAAAGTTCACACATCATTTTATAATCGCCGCAGATAATTATTATTATGAAATCACATCCACGAAACAAAACGAACTGTAATATTTATTTCTTGAAGTAATGAGGGTTTACAACCCTGATTACGATACAGATTCTCGTAGGACCCATTTTTGTCATCCTGTAAAAACGCCGCTACAAATGCTGCGTTTCGAAGGCGATCGGCGTGAACTCCTGACCGGAGTTGACCCATATTCGTTAGCTCTTTTTTTCCACGGTATCGACTTCGACTTCTGGCCTTTGCCGTCGGTCTGTGAAGTTTCATATTTTTCCCCACGAGAGATACTGATATTTTGTTCACTGGTTGGGCCATTTTTAATAGGACTTTGAAAAAGTTACTTTTCGCGGTTTCGAACCTTCGAATTCTTGGACCGGTTACAAATCTTCTTTTAATCACCACGACACGCGACTAAATTGCCGTCTCGATTAGAGACAGTATTTTTCACGCCTCGCGTATCCGGTGCGTTACGACACTCGACGTGTTCCCGTGACCCCGGAGGCCACGGGTTGCTCGTTCGAAAACATGTAACCTCACAGCCTCGGGAATACGCGTGCTGCTTCCCTCCTCCCTTTCCCCCGCGTTATGTGCTTTACGGCGTTCGAAACTCCTACGCAATATCCAACGAGACGCACCGAATTTCCAAGGATTTCCTGCAAACCAGTCCAAAAATCGAACCTTCGAATTTTTGTTCTGCGAACATTTTATTTAATGACCACGACGCTTGTTCGTGATTTCGCTCGGCAAAACCGAGACAGTGTCGCATTTTTCAACGGACGTCTAGATTAGAGACAGCATTTTTCAATCTTGCGTATTCGATGTGTTACGACCCACTAAAAAAATGTCATTGGTTCTATGTTAAATGGGATCGTAAGAATAGGAACTGAAGTTAATTTAAAAACACTTGTTTCTGGCAGTCTGCAATGATCCTTTTTTTAGTGGACATTCCACGTGTTCCGGCGACCCGAGAAGCCCACGGGTCGTTCGTTTACAACATGTAAGCTCACAGCCCCGGGAAGGCGCGTGCTGCTTTCCCGCCCACATTACGCGCTTCAGAGCTTTCAAAACTCCTACACAATTTCCAACTGGACGCATCGGATTTCCAATTATTTCCTGGAAACCGGTCCAAAAATTAAACCTTTAAAATTCCTAAAAACCAATCCAGAAATCGAGCCTTCGAATTTCCTGGAAACGAGCCCAAAAATCGAACCTTCGGATTTCCTGGAAACCGTGCCAAAAATCGTACCTTCGCAATTCCTGAAAACCAATATAAAAATCGAACCATCGAATTTCCTGAAAACCAGTCCAAAAATGGAACCTTCGAATTTCCAAGAAACCAGCCCAAAAATCGAACCTTCGGATTTCCTGGAAACCGTGCCAAAAATCGTACCTTCGAAATTCCTGAAAACCTATCCAAAAATCGAACCTTCGAATTTCCTAGAAACCAGCCCAAAAATCGAACCTTCGAATTTCCTGAAAACCCATCCAAAAATCGAACCTTCGAATTTCCTGGAAAATAGCCCAAAAATCAAACCTTCGAAACTTTATCTCTCTTTTACGAACATTTTCCCTAACAACCGCGACCCTCGTTCGCATTTTCGCTCGTCAAAACTCGAACACTGTCGCAACCGAACAGCCATCTCGATTAGAGACATCGTTTTTCAGCCTCGTGTATCCGGTGCGTCACGGTGTTCCGGTGTCCCCGGAGGCGCACGGGTGTCGCGTTCGTTCGAAACATGTAAGCCCGCGGCCTTCGGGAAGGCGCGTGCCGCTTCTCCCCCCTGCATTATGTGCTTTACAGCGTTCGAGAGCTCCCACGCAGTATCCAACGGGACGCGCCGGATTTCCAAGGCTCTCCCCTGTAAACCTGTCGCTGACAGCAGGCGACGGCACTTTGCCTTCGAGCGGTGCTACGGGAACGCGACCTCCGTGACGTCAATCGTCTTCCATGCGTCTGACTCACCCTCGTCTCAACGCGCGAGTCCGGTCTGGACGCCTGGAAAGCCTGGAAGCATCGCCGTCGCTGTTGTTACAAGCGTCTCCCATGTTTATCCTGATGCTGCCATTTTTCAGCCCGAGAGTCTAGTGTCTTGTGTCTTGTACGATGGGACGATCTTTCTCGATCCGGCTTCCGCATCATCGTTTAATCTCGCAGTCTCTCGATCCCTCTCGGGTCTTTCCATCCTTCACTCAGAACAAAAGTAGTTGGGAGAAGCATCTCCAGCTGTACGTTTATGCTGTACCGCGAATTAGTTGCAGGAACTAACTTGCGATTGATTATGGTAAACTAGTAGGTAAGACCAACGAGTTGGTTTCTGTAACCAATCGCAGAGCTGTTTAGACCAACAGCCGTAGGTGGCGCAACCAACCAGCGAGTTTCTATAACCAACCAGCGGTTTGTACAACCAGTGAGTATACACAGAGAAAGGTATTATCGAAGTGACAACAAAAGTGTTGCTACGGCAGCTAAAAATTTGCTGTATTGGCTAAACATTTTGCTGCGACAACAAAAAATTCATTGATGCAATAAAATATTTGTCGTTACTATTCCTGATTATTTTTCACCGTGTAGTTGTCATAACGCAGTTAATCCTATATCAACTCCTTCGAATGGTTGTCGGAACCCATTTTTCGGTTTCCCACACAACCTTTTGTCTCAGTGGTCACTTTCGATTTTTTGAAACATTTTGTTCTCGCATTGACTCATGTAAATTACGAGATACCAGGTTCTAATTTAGTCCAGAAATGAACTACCATATCAAACAAGAGTTAAGTACAAATTTGAGGCAGTTCTAACCATCCGTTGAAATTTTTTTTAATACAGGAACTGTTTCAGAAACAGACTTTGGACGTGATCATCTTTTGTGTTATCTACCCGCAACTTGTTCTTCGCAGGAAGAATATAACAAAATCTTGCAAATTAGCACTTTGCACATTGCTTTCTCATTAATGTTCGTTTTTCACAAAACTTCCAGTGTGAGGAAGCCAAAATTTATAAAGGAGCTTTTCATAGAGGTAGCCTTCCGAAAAACGAAAGGTAATGAGGAAGCAATGTGCAAAGTTCTCCTTTGCAACTTAAAAAAAATTGATTTTTAAACATGGATCGTAAAGTAAAGTAAGTGAGACTAAAGTGAAGTGAGGAGATGTTGTTTTGATCGACTCAACACCTCGATTTTCTCAACGACGGGAACGCGACCTCGGTGACGACAATAGCCTTCCATGCGTCTATACTTCATCCTCGGCTTAGCGCGTGAGACAAACTGGACGCCTGGAGAGCCCGGAAGCATCGCCGTCGCTGTTGTTATAAGCGTCTTCGATGTTTATCCTGATGCTGCAATTCCTTTCAGCTCGCGTCTCGCGTCTTGGGTCTTGTATGATAGGACGATCTTTCTGGATTGGGCTTCGACATCATCGTTTAATCTGGCTGTCTCTCGATCCCTCTCGCGTCTTTCAATCCTTCACTTCTTTCGTAATCCCACCGATTCCCCTACACCGTTCGCGCTCTTAATTCCAACCATCAGACCACAAATGACATTCCGTTTATTTAACCGAACTCCCTCTTCGCGCCGCTTGGATTGTGCCGGAGCCAACGTGTTCGCGGGGCTTTCACGATATTTAGATTTCAGGTTAGGAAAGTTAACACATGGCGCCGACAACCCACTCGCGCGGGGCGCCATGATGAAATTGTGGAGCCAATCGCGTCGGCCACGACGTCTCTCGGTATTTATTGCTAACAACAATAGCGATAACTGAATACATTGCTAATAACGATAACTAAATATATTGCTAATAGCTATAGCGAAATAAATTGCTAATAACGATAGCGAAATAAATTGCTAATAACGATAGCGAAATAAATTGCTAATAGCGATAACTTAATATATTGCTAATAGCAATAAGCATAAACAAATTTCTAATGCCAATAACTATAAGTAAATTGCTAATGGCGATAACTACATAAATTGCTAACAACGATAACTAAACATATTGCTAATAGTGATAACTAAACATATGGCTAATAGCGATAACTAAACATATTGCTAATACCGATAACTAAATATATTGCTAATAGCTATAGCGAAATAAATTGCTAATAGCGATAGCGAAATAAATTGCTAATAGCGATAGCGAAATAAATTGCTAATAGCGATAACTAAATATATTGCTAATAGCAATAAGCATAAATAAATTCCTAATGCCAATAACTACAAATAAATTGCTAATGGCGATAACTACATAAATTGCTATTAACGATAACTAAACATATTGCCAATAGTGATAACTAAACATATTGGTAATAGCGATAACTAAACATATTGCTAATAGCGATAACTAAACATATTGCTAATAGCGATAACTAAACATTGCTAATAGCGGTAACTAAACATATTGCTAATAGCGATAACTAAACATATATCTAATAGCGATAACTAAACATATTGCCAATAACTAAAGCTGCATAGACTGAGAAAACATATTTTTGCGCGTAGTAAAAGATCCACTTCTTTATTAGATTTTATTTCGTGAATTTTCACCCGAGTACAAGGAAAAGCATTATAGTTTCGTAAAAGCCGCCGGACGACTAAATGTACAAGTGTTAAATTCGATAATTTACGGCCCAATAACAATCGTCGTATATTACATATCCCGTCGTTTCCTCTGCGCGTTGCCGTATCCGCGGGCGGCTTCGAGCACGGATTGACCGTGAAAAACCATCGGGCCAGGAGAAAGACGGCGAGAACGAAGGAAAGCTAAAGTTGGTGCCAGCCGGTGCCGCGGGACCCAAGACGCGCAGTCTCCGCGCTCTATTTCTGTACGTCCAACCCGTCGACTTTTTCCTCTTCGTTTCTTTTTTCTCTCACCCAAGTGCTCTTTCTATGTCTCTGCTTTGTTCCTGCTCAACGATATTTTCGTTCGTGTCGTTTTGCCCGCCGTCTCGCTCGTTTTTATGCCTCCCCCCGGACGTTATGTGCACGCGGCGCTCGCTGAGTCGTACACGGCACCCACCAATTTTCCTCGCGACCGCCACGAACCACGGATATTGCTGTGCAGCCCGAATATTAGACGGAGAGTAGACTGCGGACTGTCACTGTGGGAGCGGATAACGAGATCACGCGACGCCGCCCAACCCTAGTTTTTTATGCTCTTTGCTTTTCGGTTCACGAGAAACGACCGCTTCAAGACCACCACGAATGAAACGCGGTTGAACAACTTCGGCTGTATGTTTAGTGACAAAAGCATGAACACTTTTCTTTTTCTTTCCGGAATTTATGAGCTTTTTTATCACACAACAAAATCGCCAACGTTGAAAAACTCATGACTCATGAGGTGAACACATCGCCACAATCAACGTAGTTACATTAATTTATTCTCATCTCAATAAATATCAATTTACGCTGCTAAACATTTTTTATGAAGGTTAATATATAACAGGATTTTTTTTGCCGTTTTTTTTTTAAGGAAAAATAGTTTCTATTTCAATTTGCAACAATAACCAGTGTTTCCATCGCTACGCAAAACCCAAGTGTCAATCACACAGCCGGCTGAATTTACGCAGTCGAGTCGGTTACTCTTGGCGTCTACTCCAGGGAAAATGTGGTTTCTACGAAAATAGAGAACGTCACACCCACTTTGACGGCACAAAAACAGCTACATTAATTTTTGCGTGTTATTCCGCACTCCGGCCAGGCCGAGGGCCACACCTTCTGGTGCGTAAATTATTCAATTTAACGCGCCGTGTCGGCCAAAAAATTAAGTTTGTATAAATTGCAACCTTGCGCCGTAAAAAAGGCCAATTTATCACTATCATGTCTGATCGATCAGTGAGCCATCTAGCATCTTTTTTTCTTGGCAAGAACCAGTGATGAGGATACCGGTTTTACCCCTTTTTTTATTTGATTTTGAAAAATATAAAGTAAAAAAGATGAGAGTCATGAGAAGTAAGAACATTTTCTGAATATCAACTCAAAACTTATATCATCGTTCTAAAGTCGCATAATCTACCAGAAAACACAGGTTTCACGTTTCCGTTTTGCAGCGCGATTTTCTTTTCTTTTCCGATGCACAATAAAACTGTTTAGAACCTCATTTTCAAGCAAAAAAACAAGTAATCTACCATATTAGCACCTTTGTATGTAAAAAAAAAGAATTAGAGCCCCAATACGGCATACCCGAATATTATGATCTTTTTTAATGTTTAGTGAAGGGAAGTACAAAGAAGTAAAGTGAAGTAATATGAGGTAAAGAGGTAAGGCACTGTTACCGGCCATTTTGCGTTGTTTCAGATCATTTTGGGCTGTTTCAGACCATTTTAACCTGTTCCAGACCATTGTAACTTGTTTCAGGCTCGATATAGTATGAAATGGCTTTACTTTACTTTACTTTCAACGCTGGGTCGTGTCGCTCGTCCGTGAAGAAGCGCTTCACATATCGAGGGGGTCGCGACGCAGGGTTATTGCGCTGTCGTCGCAAAATCACCCTCTCGATCTCCATGAACGATCACTCAATTTTTTTCTCCACTTTTTTTCTCGCACCCTCTTTTTATAATCGTTTGAAGTCGCAACTGCTGGCTCGCTATGAGCCTCGGCGAGGAATCGATGAACACGCTCGAGAGCCTTCGCCCCATTATCGCGGCACGTCCTCGCTTTACTTTCGCGGTGACTTTATTCGCCATACGCGTACACACCGCTCTAGTTGTGTTATGTCCTAGTGTATTTTTATATTGAAATCGTTATATCTATAATAAGCTTGCGAGACTGCTGGATCTGGAATATCTAGAATGTCATCAGGGTTGAGCAATATGCGAATACAATTTTTCTAACAATTATTATTTATTCGAATAGCATTAAGTAAATGTCATTGCAGCGATAAAATGATTTTCCAATATCAACTACGGCAATTTACTTTTTTTCGTTTAAGCGAAACTAAAAATTGTCCACTCATTACCCAAATATGCAATTAAGAACTGAATGTGAAATTAAGCGTCAAGAGAATTATTTACAGGGTTCAATAAAATTAATTAAATTCACTAATGACGCCTGCCATATTGCGGTGAAATGTGAATAATTTAACAGTTTTATGCCTCTCGGTGATAATACAAACGTAACGAACGAGCAAACGCGACGTACTCGCGTTTCCACCCGAATAACGCGCACTCGTCGCCGTGTACAGACTCAATTACGAGTTGGGAAATGTCAAGAGTCATCAGGGCGCATCGCTTGGAAGTCGTGCAACTTTGGAGTAATCCATCGTCGCGAGAGTACCGAGCGCGGCTAGAAATCCCGAGCATTAACAGCGAGATGCGTATAACGATCTCGAGGAGGTGGCTGTTCGCGGGGTCCCCGGGCGCCGTATTTGCGCAGACTTTTGGTTGCCCGCCAAAATTCCTTTCGAAATTATGGGCCAGCGCAGTCGTCGTCGTCTCAGCCTTATGCCATTTAATTATATAGCACGCACAGCGCGGCGCGTGTATCTCTGTGTACATCGCTGTCTTCGTTCGATGGGTCTTTGATTTTTGGCCAGCGAGAAAATCGCCGCGTGCTCCGGGTCTCCTTTGACAGCATCGACCATCGGGCGACTCGTCTGTTTTCATTCCTGCGACGCCCGAGCGCGTTTACCAAAATTTCGCGAAAATTACGCTAACGACTTGCGGCGACGTCGCGAGGGTGTGAGAATTTTCACGCACCGAAGTGTTGCGTGTCGTGTCACAACCGGCGTGACGGCTCGTGAAACGCTCGTGAATCATAGGCCTGAAGTTCTCATTGGCTGTGTTAGACATATTTATAGCTTTGGTAGTTATAACACCCCCCCTCCATACAGAACCAAAGTAGCCTCGAAAGTAGCCCTGCATGTTTAAGTTTCATTTAGGGCAGTCCTGTGTGGCAATCGAAGATTCGAATTACAATGTCCAAAAAAAAATTAATGGCCAAATTGCCTCAAACCCTGTTTATTGATTTTTTGCATTTTTTTATTTACCGCCAGAAGAACGAAGAACCGGATTGAATAGGATGAATTACAAATTTACGCAATTGACGTTAATGTGAATTAAACTTTTTAGTAAAAAGAATTGTCGATCACGTGGCGCGAAAATAAAAATGTGCAAATTGAAAATCGCTCCTAATAACAAAGTTACGTTTAACATCAGTAGCCAACGCGAGAGATGCCGGCAGTTTGGCTACTTGGAAGGGAAAAATGTCTTAACGATATCAAGATTTGTGCGTATCAAATGAACGTGGGAGGTCGGACGGAATTACGTTGCTCCCTCGTCGGGCCGGAAAAATCGACGGTTTATTTTCGTCCGTTAAATTATGCTAAAAAGATGCGCAAAGTCATCGTTATTACCATAGCTATTTAAATATTGGCAACGGCGGAGCCCGCGAGGCGCTCCATATACCGTGGGTTTTGGATGGTGAAAAAGTGTTGCTGTTGTTGGACGTTGATGTTGCGGTATCTCTTCCTGGCAGGTTCATAGAGCCGTTCTATTCGGTCGTAATTTATGATGCGTCGCAAATAATAATAGAGCGAGAGTGACCGAGAGGCAGAGCCACCGTGGCTCGGCCTTGTCTCGCAATAAATTGTGAAACATTCGAGCGACGACTCGCGATACTCGTTCCTCGTTTCCTGTCTCAAGGGCTGCAAGTGTTGTACACTCGTTCGCTCGCTCGTCTCTCTAGCGCGAAGCAGCCGGAACTTGTTTCGCACTTGACATCAGTCTCGACGTTATTATTCCCTCGTTAGCCCTTAGCGAGATCCACACGGATAGGTAGAAAAATGGAGTGCTTGGAAATTATCACAAGATCTCGTCACGCTGGTAACATTTTAAACTCACAAAAATGTGTCGTACGAAAACAGTTTTTGAAAAAATTCAACAAAATGTTTAAAATTAACACTTTAAATATTTTCGTCTTACAATGTATGTTTAACGATGTAATCGCTATTGCCAAAATCCTGGCAGATTGCATTCCAATGCCAGCTTAAATCATGAAATGCATAAACACATCAGATGACAAGAAATGATAAATCGAATGCTTGGAAATTACCCAAAGCTCTCGTCCCACTGATAAATTTCTACATTCACATGATCATAACGCGCGAAAATCGTAATGAAAACATTTCTAAAAAATGAATAAGCCAAAAACCCAAAACATTTGCCTATCAACATTTTACACACTTTCGTCTTACAGTGTACGTTTATAATGATATAATAGCAATTGCCAAAACGCTAGCAGATCGCATTCCAACGCCACCGTAATTCACGAGATCCATAAACACATCAGACGCCGAGAATCGCGCTTATCGTGTGATCTTTTGGAAGTCTATGTATCACTCCCGCCGTCGTAATGATGCGTTCCCTCTGTTGAGTGTTACGCGATTCGCGAACTGAAATACTTTGTGACACGAAGGAATTTTCGTAGCTGCCAAAAAGCTCCAAAACAATGGGATCTCTGAGAAAGGAGCACGAAAATAACTCGGTGTCCTGCCCAGGTAAACCGGGCGAGAAACTGTTGCTGACAGCCTCGCCCGGTGATGGATATCAAAGACGATAATTCTCGCTGGGCTCCGGCATTGTCCACGGCCCTGTAAATGATCTAATTCGCGTCTGGAGATTGTGAGGTATCACTTCGCAAGTGAGACATATTACCCTCGATGCGCTAGGACGATAGGAACTTTGCCAAGTGATACAGCACCCGAGAGGGTGAGTTGTGTCTGCTCGCGACTGTAGCAGACGACACCATAGTAGGTAGGACATCTATAGTATACGTGGCACATGGATTTACTCGTTTCTTCCAACTGCAAATTGAGAAGATTTTTTTTTTTTACTTCTTTTTTTGCAAAAGTTTAAAAGAAATGAATGAAATGATTTTCAGGCAAAAACACAAATAATTCAAGGACATGACTAGCAGATTTTATTTGTCAACGAATCACGAAAGTAATTTATTTACACGCGGTGAGTAGGATAATTGGCTCGGCTCCAGGGACGATCAAATTGGTCGGGTCAACCAATTAATAGTTTCGGGCAACGAATTAATTGCCTTTGAAACTAAACCAATTTGGTTCGGTCGGAGCCTGTTTATCCATGCAAGTGGGCCATATCGAGTAACCGGAGTTTCTCGGGTATTTATTTCACGACGGAGGCTCGTGGACTGTTTTAAGGGGCAAATTTTAAGACGGTTCGTGTTACCAACGTGGAAATTTTCATCTGCGGATAAAATTCGCGGCGAAAAAACGCGACGCTAAAAATAGCTCATTGACTGGCTCGTGTGGTAATTAGATGGGAAAAGTTTTCGTGAAACGGCCCACCCGACCTCAGGCACCGCGGGGGAGTTAAATTGCCTTTTCCTCGCGCATTTCGGCTCATTAAAACGGGGGTTTATTTTCGTACCGTAAATATCACGAATTCGCCCTTAAGTGGACCGAATTACCCTCATCAGCTCTATATACGCGGCTCGTGTAACGCCGCGTCCGAAGGCTGCGGCGTCACAGGTGGTCCTCGCGATTCCAGCGCATCGTCTCGCCCACCGGACTGCGCCGCACGTGTTTGATCTATAGCGGGGACGAAGGAGGAGGCAACGAGAGCCGCTCAAAGACATTCGCGCTCGCTCGGCCCGGGAATCGTCCAAATATTTAACGCGATAGACGCCACTCGGATCCGCGTCGAGAGCTCCGCATATCCACCGAGCCACACGGAAATCGCGCGGGTAAATTATTTACCCGCGCGCCCGGCAATCGGCGGGCGCACGTTTCGCGCGTTATAAATATTCATCGTACAATAGTCGGAACACGTATATAAGAAACCCGAAAATGCGTGGGACTCGGTGATACGTGCGAGGCCACCACTTTCGCGTGATCCGAAAATCCCCCACGATGTTCGTGCTAATGCACGAACATCACTTTGGCGATGGTTTTCGATAACTGTCGCTCGGTAGGATCAAGCGTCGAGCGACTTGGAATATTATTGTCGTCATCGGGAAACCGTCGCGTGTGGCATTTTAGTGGGTCATATAGTTTTCAAAATATTCGGAACCTCAAACGTCTTGTGTAAGCGCGAAATTCATACGTAGAGATACATTGGACTTTTTTTTAAACTACGTTGAGATCGAATTTTAAACATTTTCTGACAAGTAATGAAAAGTAGGATCTTTATTTAACCGTACGAAATACAATTTTCAAAAAATTCGTCGATACCTATGGTTTTATTCTTTCGAAATTGGTGCTCAAAATTGAAGTAAATTGAGTTTTTTCTTTTTTTTTCAAGTTAGTCCGCAATTATTTTACTCAGAAATTTTGTTACTCACTAGTTACATTTCACGAATGTTGAAAATGTATATTGTAAAAAAAAATTGCTTTGAATCTATAGCCATTTTTCCCAGACAGACGAGATGTTTCCCCCCGCCACAGAAATGTCGGCGAAGCGTACAGTAAACTCGAAGTGCGTGCAATTTCAGTTAGACGTGGAAATTCGTATCTATATATCAACGTGGAACAGAGCAGCTCTATGTATGTACTAATAAACTCCCGAGGCGGGAGCTCGCGAGTTTAATTATTTTTACAGTTCCGCGAGTTCGGCACCAGACCGAATGTTTTCGTTAGACGATATAAATACAATGAGCGGGAATAGACGGTCGACTCTCGTTGTCTCGGGAATATAATTGCTGTGGGTGCGAGATAACCTCGAAAATACTCGTAGATGCTGGTAACGATCTTTTGGCATTGCTCGAGCTTTTATATCCCGTAGGCAATTGACAGTCATTTGGCACTTGACTTTGACGCTACTTCGCGTGAGTGGTCACGCGTTCTTTATGCCCGCGAGAAATTTATTGTAAAACATCAGTTCCTACTCCACAATCTAAAGATGCAACGAATTAGCAATTTAATTACGTTTTGTTTCAATTTAAATCTGTATTTTTTACCCCCGGAGGATTAAATAACTAAAATAGTGGAGATGAAGAAAGTACGTTAAATATCGTTTATTCCGACTTGTTAGGTCAAATAAACGACGTCTGTGGGCCTATAATAAAACCGTCTTAACCCCCTCAAGTAGCAACGTCGTTAAACTCCGTTGCTGCCTTTTAGCTGTAACGATGTTTTAACGATTTGCTAAGTTTGTAAGCGTCTTACAGACAAATTTGCTTCCTCATTAATTTCCATTTTTTCACATTGCTTTCTCATTCATTCCTATTTTTTCACATTGCATCCTCATTAATTTTCATCATTCCACATTGCTTCTTCATTACTTCCACATTGCTTCCAGTCTTAAAAAAGATTATAGATTTTAGCTTCCAGATGACTTTAAATGTACTGGCATGAAAACCTCTAAAAAAGTCATGAAAACGAAGCATCCTCTATGAAGAAGCAAAAATATTTAAAGTTGAATTACTTCATTACTTTTTGCGGTAAAAAATGTGAATTAATTTCCTCGCTCGGCATCGCGGTTACGACCCGCAAAGTCAAGATTCTTTGTCGCCAGCACAAAGACTCGGGTGGTTAAGAGTTTAATAAAGGCCAAAGGGGGGAAGCGACGAATTCCGCGGAAATTCCTTCAGCATTAGCACAATAGGGACGTGTGTGGGAGGCATCTGAAACTTCGCAAAACCAAAATGCCCGCGACCCATACAAAAAAAAATGTCGCTTGTGCCGTGGGCGATATGGACGATAGCGAAAAATTCTTTGCGAAGAAAATCGCTCGGGGGAAATGTTTGAATTATTGGAATTGCTCGTGTCGACTTACTGCGCGCTCACGCTACAGTCCAGGCGAAAGACAGCGCGCATCATACCGCGCTGCCTTTTCATTTCGCCCCTGCGGCTTTTCACCCACGGTCTTTTCCAGCCGTTTTTCTTGATTCCTTGAGCTTTACTTTCCACTGAAAGGAGGCATTTATATCGCGCCCCCCGAGAGCCCCACTCGCTCTTGGCAACCTCGACGACCCTCATATTATTCCGAATAATAATACGAAAATTCCTCGAACCCACGAACGGGTATCCTAAGCCGCACGAATATTTACAGTAATCGCCCGAGATGAGACACTATCATCGGTCGCGTCGTAAAACGAGAATTTAAGGCTCTTCAAGCGAGAGCAGAAAGAAATTTTATTGTACGCTTGTCCCATCTATAATTTTATTTTATTCGCTGTTTTGGTACAGTGGCGGATCGCGTAAGTGGCGCTCGTGCCCCACTCTGCGGCCGTGCCCCACTCTGCGGCGCGCGCGCGACGACCAATCAGACACCGTTTGTCAAAACGTAGCCGCTACTATTTAACTTGAATTTATTTTTGTCCTTACGAATTTCTTTATTCGGCATTTTTCTTATTATTGAAAATACATTTATTCATTATAACTATTTCTTCGGTAGTAAAGTGGTCAGTATCCCCGCTTGTAATAATAATAATAATAATTATTATTATTATTATTAAAAACTTGAATAATCAAGTGGAAAATAAATTTTTTATTTCGCTCAAATATTCGACAATCCGAAAAGCTTATAATCATGGTTGAATTTGCACGCAACGCATTCGTCGCGAGCTAAAGTGTTGCGGGTGCGGAAAAGCAGTTAAATTGATTCGCCGGACATCACTTCGCGGCCCGTAAATTCGTCGCGCTCGTCGGGCACCTTGCGGACGCGTCGTTTTTCGCGCAAATTCGACGGCTGCGAAAAGTCGGTCGAGCCAAGACCCAGCGGGAAATATAATGCGGAGCGAGCAAAATGTGTGCATCGAGACACAGCTGCCCTGGTACCGGGCATTAATGTTGCACAAAAGGTCGCGCGAGCCCGGCGGGGGTGCACGAGCTGCGCTCCCTCATTTATCGTCAGCGTCGTGCCAATCTGTTAAGAGCAACTATCCATTTGTCTCTTTGTCTAAAAGCCCTCGCCAACGGCAGCTCTTTGATATTACAATAATACGCAGTGAAAAAGAAATATTAACAATAACAATAATAATAATAATAATAATAATAATAATAATAATAGAATGATAGTAATAGCAATGATAATAATACAAATAATAGAATAAAAACAATTCCGCGCAATAAAAAAAAACTTTTCGCTTTTTATAAAAAAATCTACGCCACTTGAATAATCCGAATGTTTACATTTCCAAACCCGCTCGGTCCAGGCCAGCCGAACGAAAATTTCCCGAAATAGATTTTCGCAAATGAACTTTCGCGATCGAATAATTCCCAAACTCTCACCGAGAGCGCGTGGCGCATCAAGGACAAACGACAAATGAAAAACGGAACGACCCCGACAGATACCAATAGCAAACATTACAGTAGCGTCGTGTAACCCCGAATTGAGTCGCAAATGGAAATTTTATCCAGCTCCTCTCGCTTTCGAGAACCCGAGAGAACGAGAAAAATTCTCGTATTCTAGCCCCGTCCGTGCGATAATCGACCGCGCGCAGCCGAACCCGAAACAATGAGACGAGAATAGCGCGGTCTAAAAAAAAAGAGGAGAAGAAGAGAAAAGAAACAACAACAATAATAACAATAATAACGTCAACCACCGTCTCCCGACGCCGTCGAAACTTACACGGTGGCTAATGAGTTACGAGTCGGCGCGCTATATTCGCGGATATTTCGGTCCGTCGCCGCTGGTCGTGGTCAGTGTCCCCGGTGGGGATCAACAAGTCTCCGCTTGGCGAGCCAGCCGAACTCTTTGTCAACAGCATCGATCGAGCGCCGCCGCCGGCCAATTCGCTCTCGAGCCTCGCGAGAGAAAAATCTTCCGTCTCGATTTCGCGATCTCCGATTTCCGTCGTTCTCTCTCCCCTCGCTTCTCACGGGAAAAAAAAATCATAAATGCTGCCACGAGACGCGCACGGCGAGTCCTAACGCGAGACGCCTTCTATATACTTCTTTTTCTTCTTCTTTTGACTGGGTGCTGACTCTGGTCTCTACAATATAACGCGAGACGTCCTAAGCCGTGGAAAATATCACGCAAGCGCGCGCGCGTTATATTCGCAAATAGAAGCGACCGCGCGTCGACCGTCGCCACCTCTATTTGTCGCCTTGCGCGTTTACCTGCTCGAATGTCGTTCGCGTTCCTATCCCTGACACAGAATCTCCTCTCTCTCTCTCTCTCTCTCTCTCCGACCACCCGACGGCCTTTATTCTTATTCACCCGACTGGCCTCTCCGTCCGGCTTGCAACACGCCCGCCACCGGCCGCTAACCAACGCGCACGCACACCGTACCAATATTAGAAGCGCTTGAGATCGGCCCCGCGCGATCGTAAATCACACTCGATACACGGAACCGCCGGCGTTTCAGCCGTTATCACTCTCTCTTGCGACGATAACGCGCTATATAAAACGCGCGCACTGCGCGTCCAGCGGCTCAGTGCAGCCTCGACGCAAACCGCGCGCGACGTCTCGTCGCGCGACCTCGGCGCCTCTGCTCGAAGTTTCCCTACACCGAGAGACGACAGGAATCAACACGTCCCTTTGTCCTTCGTAATATGCTCGCTGCTTTGTTTACCTTCCTCCAGTCACAACTCACAGTCGCTCGACGTTCGTTTTCTCTTTGTTTTTCATTTTTTTTACATTACTCGACGGCGAATTATGTTTCGTTACTGTATTTTTTTTGGTAATGCAATATAGATTGTGGGACACGTACATGCGAAACGAGGTCGAGTTCACGATGCGAGGTGCAGTTTTCGCGTCTCGTCCGAGGCGGCGAAGGTGCCGACGAGCGGGGGAGCGAGACGCGCGCGCGAAAATCTCTCTCTGTCCCGACGACGTCCGATATCGCGCGAACCACCGCACGGAGCACAACGCGTATCACTTAGGGTCAACGCTCGGTCGCTCACTGCGGCTCTGGCGGGAGAGACTGCGAGCTGCGAGGGAAGCGAGAGTTGGCCTATCTAGCGAGCCGAGGGTGCCTGGTGGCGGTGCTGCTGTTGCTGCTGCCGCCGCCGCCGCCGCCGCTGCTGCCGGTGGAGGCGGCCGATGGTGGTGGTGGTGGTGGTGGGTCGCGCGGCAGACGCAGCATCGCGCGGAGCCTGTGGAAGTGGTGGTGGTGGTGGGTCGCCCGCTCGGCAGACGCAGCATCGGCGCTGAGCCCGCGGAGGCGGCGGAGGGGGAGGTGGACGAAGGGAGCGCCGACGCTACGCAGGCTTGAAAATTCTCCCGGGTGTAAGCGACACGCGACGCGCGCGTAATGCGATACGAAAACTTGGTAAATACCCGGCGTTCGGCTGTTGCGTTGCGCAGAATGCTCGCGTTTTCCGGGCTTTTGTAGGTACAGGTTTACGGAGGAAACGTGATCGTCGTACGGGAAAGTTTTGATAATTAGAGGACTGAGGAAGGACTGAAGAGTATGGATGTAGGCTTTTCAAGGCGCACGCGGCAGCTGGAGGAGCGGAAAATTGATGAGATATGATTCAAGTCGCGCGACTCCGGCTGTTGCGCGGCGAACGGGGTTTGGTGGCTCGCGCCGGCGTTTGAGTGATCAAGCGTGTTGGGATTATTGAAGGCTCGGGTATGAAGAGGCAGCGACACTTCTCCCATTACTAATAAAATTTGGAATGCTTTTTTCTCTTATAACTCCGCAGGTTTGGTTTTAATTTTGAGAGAATACGCGGAAGGATGATACAATTTTGACTTCCCAAAAGTAAAAGACGTTTTGTCAGGAGTATCGAAAAATCAAAAAGTGAGATTCGGTGCGAAAGAGACAGCCCTATTATTTAAATACGGCTCTGACTAATGTGTTTTCACTGGCTTATATGTCATGCTTGTTTTTTGTTCCCTAGCAACCTGGTTATTTACCTGATTATTTTCACAACTATTAATTAATCGTCAGCCTGTTTTGTAACATCGTCAATAAAACATCTTTCTGAAAGATCCATCTGCGATAATTAACATCTTTAACATTAACATTAACAACATTGATGTTGACATCATTATCATTAACATAGAACAAAGAAATTTCCACCGGCCTCTTAATTAATTGACGGTTGGGGAAATCGAGGTTTTTAGATTTGAGTCTGATGCGTACATTAGTTTCGCTCACTCGGGGGTCGAAACGCGCGTCATTTTTGCCAGTCGATAACGCTAATGGTTGCCGCAATTATTGACGCGTATTCTGAGAAATAGTCTTAGACACTACGAGCCACAACTATCGATCGCCCGTTCAGGTGGATTTTATTTTTGCAGTTAGTTTCCAACCGCTGAATTATTGCCACCTATATTTTTCGACTTATCGCAGGATAACTAAAAAAATAGGGCTGCCGTTTTTTTCCCATCCTTCTATTTATAGTCAGAAGCGGCAGACAACGAAAAAAAAGTGTTGCCTGTCGCACGGCTGATAAATGTTGAAAGCAGAATATATTGAAGTTTAAAAATGTCGTCAAGCGGAATAAGAAGCGTAGTTTGTTCGTCTATAATGGATCTAGGATGATCCCTTCGTGTAAAAAAAAACGCCGTTGCCGGAGTCCGTCGGACACAAAGAGGAGAGAAGATTACGGAGGGGAATACAGACAAGCGAAAAGCGCAGAGCTCCGCGCTCTGTTTGAAAAAGTGTGAAGCCCGAGGCTCGCGTGGACGCCGGCGATATACGATCGAGGCGGGGAGAGTTCATCATGTGACTCGCGCGACGCCCACGGATAAAGCTCGAACGTCGTGTTTTACGCTACACGCGCCTCGTGCTTGTTTTTTTTTTCTTCGTTTTCTTTTTTTTCATTCTCGAGCCACCGCAACGGCGTAGCTGTTGCTACTGTCTCGCGAGAAGCTATGAAAACCCTTTTGTCGTCGGGGCTCTTGATCTTCGAGGGTATCCGTTGTCGCCTCGAAGCTGCCACCATAAGCTGTTTTGATTATCATAGCAGAAAAAAAACTGAACGAAAAAAAATATATCTACACGAATTTATCTGCTTTTTTTTCTTCTGTTTTTCTTGGCGCTTTGAAAGTCGATGCTGGAAGTCATGATCGATTTTGTGGTTGCTTTATATTCGGTAGAGTTCAAAGAAAAATCATCAATCAGGATGATATGTGGATGGTTATTATGGATATCGGTGAGGTGTTGTGTAATGAATGTAATAAAGCAGAGCTGCAGGTATTTATTTCTTCCTTTTTGTTTTTTTGTTTTTCTGAGAGCTTTAAAAATGTTCAGAAGTGTTGATTGATTTTGTTGTTGATTTATATTCGGTCGAGATAAAAAAATAAAATCATCAGTCAGGATGACATGTGGATGGTTATTATTACAGACATCAGTGAGGTGTTGTGTAACAGATGTAACTCGATTATTCGAGCGTTTAATTGTCTGACCAGAGCGTGGGCCACGATTAATCCCGGTTAATTGGGACTCCACTGTGCGTATTTGTTCTGCGCTGCCTTCATCCAGAAAACTGCGTGTCGATGTCTGTTCTGTATGACGCACTGGATGAAAATGACATATGATCCGGTCGGATAATGTACCCGGCTGATTGCTATCGGCACGCAATTAGCGGAAACCCGTCTGCCAATCAGAGGTTTCCGAGCTTCATTACTTGTAGAAACAAAGTTGATGGCGCGATCCGCCTCGTGTTTACGACTCCGGAATAACGACTGTCGGCGTTTGTGATATGATAAACTTTTGAATAGCTGCGAATGATAATTAACTGTTAATTAAAATGCTAGGTTTTTTTACAAATGGTAAAACTGATGTAAAAGGGCGATTGTCACATGTCAAAATTAATATAAAAATATCAAGGAGCAGATCTTACCGTTTTTTTAACGAGAGTCGAATCTATGAGGTCTGAGATTAAAAAAAAATTGCAAAAAAAATCAATTCAAAGTCACTTCGAAAAGGGTTGAAAACAGCGCTTTCGGGGGCAGAATGTGCAAGTTGACAACGGTGGTATAGGTAAAAAGTCGATATTTTGCAAAGAAAATGTCTGTGAGGTCAATTTTAGAAATGTTTGGTACGAAGCCAGATATATAATTTCTGACAAAGTAGGCGTCGAAAAAATGATTTTTTGAAAATCAAGTAGAAACGGATTGAAACTAGTGTTTTCAGGGATAGAATATGCAACTTGAGAAAAATAGTACAGGTGAGCAGTCGATATTTCGAAAAAAAAATGGTGATGTTCATTTTAACAATTTTCGATCCGAAGCCGGATCTATGATTTCTGTTAAAAAAGACGTCAAAAAAATTCTTTTTTTCAAAATCATGTAAAAATGTATTGAAACCAGTGTTTTCGGGAGTAGAATATGCGACTTAAAAACGGGTGTATAGGTCAAAAGTTTACATCTCAAAGAAAAAAATATTTAGCAGTAGATTCCACTCGGCGCGAAAGTAATTTTTTCCACAATTTCTGCCAATATGCGACAAAATATTAATTTCTCTGCACCTATTTAAAACCTTTTGTGTCATTTTACAAAAGCTCCATATTTATATTAAGCTATCATAACGACAAAGTGAATTGCTTTGTAAATCTGCGTCCAATTTCGTGAAAATTGCTCGACCTCATAGGATTGGGTCACGCGTAATGTATGTATATCATAGCTGCAGGGTCACTGATACGCGTCCAATAGCAATGTATATTAATGTACACATTACCAGTGGTTAAACATTAGCTAGCACATCAAACAGGCGTCCCGCAAATATTAATGTCCCGATGGTACGCAATAACCAAAATATTAATATCCGTCCCCAGCCACATAAACCAACAACATCGCCCTTTCAGCGGTGTTTATAAAATCCTCAAATTATTAAAAGGTTTTTTTCTTCACAGCTATTTCACAATCTCGTCTCGTCATCTGGGCGGAGCGACTGGATTTCGCGTGACGCTCATCGGGCGCGTCAGCCGTCCGTCTAAATAATTAATTTTCAAAAGTCCCTTCCAGCGCCCTTCAAAAATCTCCATGGTGCCCCAATTATTTTCTCGAGAGTCTCGATTCTCAAACCTCAATTTATCAACTGTCGACATTTTATCGATACTGCAAATCGACCAAAAAAAAACCAGGAACAAAAAAAAATTCTTTATCATATCCCTTTTTATACATCTTTTCCCCGTTTTCCCTTCCCTGCTATTTCCTGTAACGGCAACATCTGACCTTTTCCAGAATGGCACACATAATCGACCCCGCGCATTTTTCCCAGTATTTTTATTTTCCTCCTGACCTCCGCGCTGATCCGCCTTATCCACATAAATATTTCACCGCTAATCAAATCCACATCTCCCGAGCGAACGACAAAAAATCGAACTCGGACAACATCGGACAGTCATGAACCTCCGGCTTCCGTCGTGTCGATCCCGGCGATGGTAAACACGCCACGTCCGAGCCGGCCGGGGAGCTCTGTGACCGTGACAGACGTGACGCGGCCACCGCGGAGGTCATTATCCCTCGAGTGTGCATCTTCTGCAGCGGCACAGAAGTCCCGTGTGTACACACAGCGCGGTCGGTGGGCGACGGGGGGGTGGGGGGGACGACGCTCGATAATATCGACCATGAAAGGTTGTAGCGACGACTGGTGGAGCGAGAGAAAGGGAAAGAGCGGCGACCCGCACGACGAGAGACCCGAGGTTGATTCACGATTGTTCCTATGGAAACCTCGTGGTGGATCGAAGCCCGCTCAACGGCCAAGGATCCTTTCCAGTCCGAGCGCGTGCGGAGCGCGTTATAGATCGCGGAGCGCTCGCGCGGCGCGTCTCTCTTTCGCTCCCGCGCTCTCGGCCTCCTTGCGAGGCCCCCACCGAACCGCGCGGACCTCGGCGGCCGTGCACGTTTTTCCTCGCGACCGCTCGGACCGACACGGCCGAACTCGCCCGCAGCCTCAAATATTTATCACACCCCCCGGCCAAAGCACATTTTCGGCGCGCCCCTCGGCTCGCGCGCTTCCGCGGAGCCGGCCCCCGACAGTACCGTTAAAGTTGCCGGGGGAGGACAAGAGTCATTGACACCGCGCTGGGGCTGGAAATTTGGAGGTTTTTTTTTTTTTTTGAGACGTAAGAAGTTTGCTGGTTTTTTTTTAAGTGTTTTTTGGGTTGCGTCGTTAAAGTTGAATGGGGGAAGGCAGGAGTGATTGACACCGCGCTGGGGCTGGAAATTGGAGGTTTTTTTTTTAGGCGTAAGAAGTTTGCTGGTTTTTTAAAGTGTTTTTTGGGTTGCGTCGTTAAAGTTGAATGAGGGAAGACAGGAGTGATTTAGACCGCATTGGGGCTAAAGATTTTGAGGTTTTTTTGAGACGTAAGAAATTTTTTTTTTTTAGGAGTGTTTTTTTGGGTTGGATTGTTTAAGTTGACGGGGGGAGAAAAGAGTCATTGACAACGCGTTGGGGCTGGAGATTTTCACGTAAGGTTTTTTTTTAAGATACACGAAATTTGCTGGTTTTTTACCGAGTGGTTTTTTTCCCCGCGAAATTTGTTGTTTTTTTACCGAGTTTCTTTGCGGTTGGACCGTTAAAGTTGCCGGGGAAGACAGGAGTCATTGACACGTCGTTGGGGCTGAAAACTTTCACGTGCGGTTTTTTTTAAGGCGTAAGGAATTTGCTGGTTTTTTTACCGAATATTTTTTTATTTTTTATTAAAGTTGCCAGGGGATGTCAAGAGTCATTTACACAGCGTTGGGGCGCACGAACTTTGCTGGTTTTTTTAACGAGTGTTTTTTTATTTTTATTTAGACTGTTAAAGTTGCCGGGGGATGAAAGGAATCATTCACACCGCATTACAGTTGGAAATTTTCATGTGAGGTTTTTTTAAGACATACGAAATTTGCTGGATTTTTTACCGAATGTTTTTTTTTATTGGACATTTTTCTGTGTAGATTTAGTGCTAATATGGAATTTTGAGAGAAGGTTTTTACCGGTCGAACTGAGACGATACTTTTTAATTTTTTTAAACTAATTTTTTGTTACGACGTAAACATAGAGCGTAAAATCAGATCACAATGTATTATTTAAAAAACAGAAAGATTATTATCATCCCTCAGACATTTTCCATTAATTCAATGTTTGGATGAAAAATAATGTCTACCTTTGGAACTTCGAGTTCGCGCTGCGTCGAGCTCGCGTTTTATGAGCAGCTTTGATATCTCATTATTTCCACTGTGAATGACGGAAAAATCGTGCGACGGGATTGCGACTCGGTTGCCTCGGCTTTTGTGTGTTTCCGATGACAAAACTGCGTCCCAGCGTTTGCGGTAAACGAATCCTAGAGGAAGGTCGGGAAACTTCGTTTTCTGCTTCTATTTCGTTTATACTTGGCTGATTGGATTAGCCCGGAAAAGGCGCGTAATCAAGTTGCTCGCACCGCGATTTGCTACACTGTCGCGTCGCCGGCGAGTCACTCGCTCTGGGCCATTTCCCTCCGCGCCGATCCCGGAGTCCGGTAATTACGTTTTCCTAATTAAGACCTCCCCGCTAATCGGCTTTGACAGCGGTCACCCGGTTTGTTGAAAGTGAAATGCACAATTAACGTGGGAGGATATTGCAGCAGTGGCTTTCACTGCTGTCTGCATGCGGGACTCGGATTTAACTCTACGTTTTTCTATTTGTTTTTTTGTTGATCACTTAGTAATCACTCAAACTTCATACTTTTGTAAATTATTTTATTACCTGAGACCCGGAAGTAAAAAATCATCGAAGACGTTCGGTTCAATTTTTTTCACAATCTTCGAAAAATTTTCGTGACTTTCACATCTTCAATATTCCACAGGGTAAAATTTGGTGAATTTTCTATTTACGGTTTTATTACTGTTTTTGTGAATTAATTTGTACTAATTTTATGTGTTTTTATTATTATTGACACTTCAATTATTTTTTGGTCTCACTGATTCAGCGGTGAAAAAATTATTCGACGATTTTTGCACCTTCGAAAAAAAAATCCTCTCGAGTGTCAACTCGTCAACACTTCCTTCGATATCCAAACATTTGAGTCAATGTCGCGTTTGAATTAGGAGATCGAATAAAGAAAATTACGATCGCCGCGAGCTGTGCGCGACACCGTGGAACATGACGTCGAGGATATCACTGGTCGAGCAGAAGAAACTTCAGTGGGCCAAGGAGAGAGGTACAGTGCATTTTTTTTCGTCGAGCCCGAGTGTCGGGTATAGCCGCAACGCAAGTCTACGTGGTCGTGGCTCATCGTCTCTACCCTCCGGCTCGGTACATTCAGCGTTGATATACCCGACGCTCTACATGCGCCAGTGGCTCGGACACGTCAGACGAGGAAATTCAATTTAAATTCCACGCGCACCGCCGCGTATGCCGATTCATTCTGAGCTCCAATTTCTCTTCTTTTTTTCCGCCTAACGACTCTCAACCCTCGTACCACGTTTTGGCAGTGATCAACCTTTTTTGCAATTGAAATTTCCTAATTTTACGCTTCGTGGCGTTTTTAAACAACGGTGAAACGTCATAATGTCCGACCCAGACGATCTGTACGATTTCAATGGTAAAGTTTTTCGTGTAGTGGAAAGAAATAATTATTAATTTGCAAGAAAATTAAACTGCTGTCTTGGAATAATTACGAAAAACGTGGAGCCATTATTTTTGTGCGACGTACGTCTTAGCGTCAGTTGCAATAATGTTTTATGCGTTCTGTGTTGGGGTGCAGAGGAAATGGCACGCTTGAACGGCCACTGGGAACCTCCGAAGCAGCAACAGATACGCACAAATATTCGGTAAGTAGATTTTAAAACAAATAAAAACATAGATTTTAAAAAACATTTTTTTAATTAAAAAAGTAGATTAAACAAAAATAGATTAAAAACTTTTTGTTTCATTACAAAATAATTACATCTAAAACATTTCTTAATTATTAATTTTCTAAATTAAGAATAGATTCTGCAGTAGTATTTTGTAGAATAAACCGACTATCAGATATGCCTGTCGAGCGAATTATTGAACATAAAAAAACCGTCGACTAAATCAGAGTTGTAAATCCCTAATTTTTATAGAAATAAAATCGATGGTACATACGGGTGGCTTTGCAATTATATTTTTATAATAATAACTCGTAATAATTATAATCTGATGTGTAAACTTTTAAATAGAGGCAAGAAATATTAATTTCCCATAAAACTTCATGGTAATCATATTGAAAAAATGAAGAAATTCTGTTAATGCATTGCGAAAATAATGAAGGACTGTGCTTATCCATTTATCTCACAATTTCTCCCAAAATTTCATTAAAAATTAGGTTTTTCTTACACCTATTCAAAAGTTCACAATTCATTTTATAATCTCTACAGGTCATCGTTTTAAAGTCCCAACTAGAAAATAAACTGTCGTGTAAACTTTAATACTTAAAGTAATGGGGATTTACAACACTGCATTAAATAGGACATATCCGTCAATCACGAGGCTGTCGTCCAGGGAGCCGAACGGCACGAGCAAGAACAAACCACTTCGTGCGGTGGGTCATTACGGCAGCACGGCGAGTCTGCGGACTCTCGGTGCCTTCGTGGATCATCACCATTCGGCGTGCACAACGACGAGTCTGCAGACTCTCGATTTTTCGACCGGCAGTCTGGTGAACTTGTTGGACGGAGCGGATTTTCCGGTCTCCACGAAGCGACGAAGTCCCAGCCTTCCGCCCATATACAGCAAGGACAATCAGCACTCGTCTCACCCTCAGGTTGGTTGAGTCTCGTTCGCGTTCGAGATAATAAGGGCTGCGAGTATCAGAGTTGCGATGATTACTTTTCGAGCTCTCGTTGCTCGCTAATGTGTTGTTCCACTTTCCGGCGTACACGACGTCGGGTCTTACGACCGGCTCAGTGTCCGCTCTCGTCTCTCTATTTTTCTTCATTTCCTTCGACTCCTCGCGGTTCCTTTAAGCCGTCGACGAAAATCCCCCCGACTACTGTTGGCTTACGGTCGGTCTGGGTCACGGAAAAATTGCGGAGTAGCTGCACCGGTAAGGCCGAAGCTTCTCCGAGACCCCCGGAACATCGCTTCTTGTTCGCTCGTTCCGTAAACACAGTTGTTATTTCATTTAACTACATTTCATGTTACGATTTTCTTTGAAATAATCCACCACATCGGGAAAACAAAAATGCTACAACGTGAAGACTACGACAAATCGATTTTTCTAAATTGACTCGTTTGAAAATGCCCTCGGAAATGGTAATTCCACAAAAAAATTGCGTATCTCCCCAATGCGTATCGTTAGTTTAACGTGAAGAAATCCTAATCATAGTTTTTAGTTTGTAATCAAATAAAAAAATCTTGACGATTTTTATTTTTTTAAGACTTCATTTTACCAACGGTTTTAATTTCAGTAAAAACTCGACGAATTCTCAGTCGAAAAAAAATGTTTATGATTTTTATTTTTTTAAGTCTTCATTTTGCGGTTTCAATTTTAGTTAAAATTCGACAAATTCCCAGTCGAAAAAAATGTTTACGATTTTTATGTTTTCAGTCTTCATTTTGCGGTTTCAATTCCAGTTAAAATTCGACGAATTCCCAGTAAAAAAAATACTTACGATTTTTATTTTTTTAGGTCTTCATTTTGCGGTTTCAATTTCAGTTAAAATTCGACGAATTTCCAGTCGAAAAAAATGTTTACGATTCTTATGTTTTTGAGTCTTCATTTTGCGGTTTCAATTTCAGTTAAAATTCGACGAATTCCCAGTCGAAAAAAAACGTTTACGATTTTTATTTTTATTCTTCAATTAGCGGTTTTAATTTCGGTTAAAATTCGGCGAATTCCCAGTCGCGGGTTCGAGGTTTCTCAGTGGGGCACAGAGTGAGTGCTAAGTGAAATTCAATATCGCGTTGGTACCGCATAGCTGGCGGGCTATAATACACGATATGCCGGGACGATGCGGCGATATCATCGTCTCGCGGCTAATCCGACGCCGAGTGGGGACAGAAACGATACGGCACAGTTTCTCGATCGATTCGCATTATACGGTCGCGGTTCGTCGACCCGGCGACTCCGCGAAACTTCTTACGGGCCTCCCCGGTGGCTTGTACGACATGCTATATCTGCCCCGTGTCCCATCAGGCGCGGGCGTAGGCCCATTATACAGGGGCTGCTAGCTTCCTCCCACCGCGATACAGCTATAGACGCGGCCGGAGAGTCCGGAATGGACTGGAAGTGCTTGGCACGCACGCTGGTACCGCATGCTGGTACCACATCGCTTCCACGAAGGGCTGGGGTGAAAGGGAATATTCGAGACATGACACGGAACGAGCTTTTCCCATTTGGCCTCGGCAGTGAGAATGGAAAAATTATTATTACCCCAGAAATCATTTCGATACAACAACGAGAAGTAACGAGTAAAATTATTTGTATTCCCGAAAAAGTCACCGAACGATTTTATATATTGTGATTCAATTACTTTTTTTTACCATTTTCGGTGATCGTTTCCTCCGTATTGTTTCGACAGAAAATTAATATGATTGATTTTCCATTGGCTCGTTGTGACTCTAATCGAGACTCATCGAACAATAATTACCTTTTTATTAGCTAACAAATCATTTTTGAAAGTGTGGAGGGGGAGGGTGCACAATATGGAACACCCGAATATTAGGGAAAAACTTTTTTTTTTCTTAGGCATCATATTGGGTACCAATATGAAACCTTAGGTTTGATATTTTGTACCTTTGCCCAAAAACAGTTCTGGTGCCAATAACGTAGATTTCTTGATTATATTACTTGAAAATGGGGTTTCCAACAGGTTTAACAACGCGTCGATAAAAAATTCGTGCTTCAATACGAAACACCTTCTTTTTCGGCTACCCGGGCATTTTTTTTTTTCGTTTCTGAAACCAATTCTATTGTTTCTAAATCCCGCCTGTCGTTCCAAAATAAGTTTAAATAACGATTATAAAAAACAAAAATGATGACAATTTTTTGACAAAAATTAATTTAATTCATTTTAGTTAAGTGGATACCATTTTTTAAAATAATTTTGTAATGTCATATTTTCATCGTGCGACCCATTTAATCCATCACGCAATGTTTCGATACTCAAAACCTTAACAAAAAAATTCATATTATTCGGGTATTCCGCATCGCGGCACGATGACCCTACACTTTTTTAATAAATTCCCCCGTATTGTTTTGACACAAAAGAAATACGAACGTTTTTCCATTATCTCGGTGTCAGTCTTCAAATCGAGACCCCCTCGATCAATATAATTGAGCCGCCAGCTCCAAGAGGGGCAAAAAAGCGAAGAAAAATCCCCGCGTTTTAATTCGCGTGATCGAATCCATAACAAACTTTTCTGCCGTTGCGTTCGAGAGTTCTCGTTTCGTTATTGCATCTTTGATAAAAAAAAATTCTTCGTGGAGGCAAGAAAAAAAAAATCACGTCGCTTTTGTGGGGCTAATCTGGCCCACTAATCTTTCCGGGGCCTCCGCCACCCTCGTGGCAATATAATAACAATAAAGCCGCTAATCTGCGAACGAATAGCGAAATCGCGCGGCGAACGAAACGGTGAACGCGGGGAAACGCGGAGACGCAGAAAGTTTCCCGGCGGTCACGCCAGTCCGACGGTTGACTCGTACTACTTTTTCCCCCTTTGTGATTTCTCGTCCCTTCTCTCTGTGCTTGGCCATCACGAAAGGAGAGTGCGGACGAGCTGGGGGTTGAGGGCTCGCGGTACAACAATCTGCCGCGGCCGCAGAAGCATCACTACCGTCAGGCGGAAAGGAGCGTCGACGGCGGACACGTCGTCCAGCACCCGTACGAGGAGCGCGAGGGCGAGACTTCCGGCTACGCGAGCGACTCCGCCGAGCCCCCCGTTCCGTCAGGTATTGACCCCGAAGTATTTTTAGAATCCCTTTTAAACGGTATCGCAGTTACAATCACGAAAAAGATTGAAAGGTGGGTTTAATTTATACCGAGTTCAATCAAAATTCTACTTTAATAAGGGTTTAATGGCAGAAATTGGTTTCTTAAAAATAATCAAGATTTTTGCGGTAATTAAAAATTAAATGCACGTATGAAATTATTTTATTTTTATATGGAAAGTTATATTCAAAAAATAATGTTTGTGATGAAATCATTTTTTATGGTGTAAAAAAAATTGAAGGATGCATTTAATTTATATTGAGCTCGATAAAAATTCTATTTGAATAAGGATTTCATACCAGAAATTGGTTTCTTGAAAATAATAAACATTTTTGCGGTAATAAAAAATTAAATGTACATATGTAATTATTTTATTTTAATATGAAAAATGATACTTTAAAAATAATTTTCGTACCTTTTTTTATTTGAAAAAATAATAATCGTTCATTGATCTGAAAGTTATCGATAAAATAATTTTTTTAATGTGTAACATAATTTATTTGTCGATAACCGCGTAGGACTGGCGGACAGTAAACGCGTGGACAGTGAAATGTCAGAGAGAACCTGGCAAAATCCTTACTGCGAAACTCCGGACACGTCACTGCCGCCTTCCAGGAGGCTCTCGATAACGAGACTCGGCGATCTCAACAGGCCACGTTGGGGAAGCGTGTGGGGTCAGGAGAACGGAAAAGCCGATCCACCTCCACCGTCCTGGCTCGAGCGAGGCCTCTCGCGGTTGGATAATACCAGTCAGGTTTGTTAAATTATTTGTTAACATTATTATTTAATTATTTATTCATATTACTTTTAATTTATTTAATAAAATTATTATTACTTCATTTATTCAAAGTACTATTAATTTATTTGATCAAATTATTATTAATGTATTTATTCAAAGTACTATCAATTTATTTAATCAAATTATTATTGATTTATTTACTCGAGTTATTATTAAATTAATATTCAAATTAGAGGAACATCAGGCAAAGTGGGACAGTCTTTTTGTTCATATCCGATTATTGTACGGGGCAAAATGGGACGCTTTGACATTTTTGGAAAATCGCAATTCTAGAACACAATTCAACGAAACCATTGAAAATATAGAAAAATGTGACTTCCCAATGTTGTGTTTAAAGTCTTGTATCTGGCGTCCACTGAACGCGAATGCACTTGATACTTGTATAAAACTTACATTCGTACCTCACCTTCAGTTAGGGACACAATGCAATCCACGCTGATGACGTCCATATATTACAGAATTTGAGGAAGCGTCCCAATTTGCCCCAGAATTTTTAATTCTTGCCGACGCTCAAAATCAATGATTATAATCGAGTTTTTCGGTAAAAAGCAGTCAAAATACACTTTGGGCATCGCCATAAAACAATTTTTCGCTTATGTGTCCCATCTTGCCCCCTGCTAGCCTGTTAAATTTGAATAAATTGTTATTCAAATGATTACATTATTGATTAAACGTAGTGTGACGAATATTCATTGGGCGATTTCCACAGGTTCTCGTGATAAATCACGACAGCGCAAGCAGCCCGGACAGCTCGACCACAGGCTCCACGGGTTCGGACTCGAAGACGTATCTTCGGGGTCAAAATATTCCAATGGACGCCCAGGTTCTCCAAGAGCGCGAGGCCAGACGTCAGCGAGCCGTCGAGCTTCAGAACGCGATAAAACAGCAGCTGGAGGAAAAGGAGAGGCAGAGAAAAGCGGAAAAGGAGCGAAGGCTGAGGGAGGAGCGCGAGGAGGAGGAGAGAATCAAGCGCGAACGCGACAGAGAAAAAGAGAGGTGAAGTTCCAACGCGAGAGAAAATAGCCCATAGCAATTTGCATCAGCTGTGAAAACGAAAACGTTCGCTGAGAAAACCTGGCTAAATTGAGTTCTTCCTTCTTCAATTTAGCCTGTTCTTCAAACACTTGACAAAGGCAGAATTCAATTTGCGACAAATGAAATACTTAACTTTCGCAGGTTCGAGGAGGAGCAGAGACGAATGCGAGAGAAGGAGACGCTGAAGCTGAGGAAGGAGGAGGCGATGCGGGAGATTCTGGAGTCGGCGGAGAGAAAGGCGAGGGAGGAGAAGAGGCAGAGGAGGCGAAGGGAGGAACCGCAAATAAAACAAGAAACTCCGAGGAGAGAGCAAGAAATTCCGAGGAGGGAGCAAGAAATTCCAAGGAGGGAGCAAGAAATTCCAAGGAGGGAGCAAGAAATTCCAAGGAGGGAGGAAGAAATTCCAAGGAGGGAGCAAGAAATTCCAAGGAGGGAGCAAGAAATGTCAAGACGGGAGAACGAAATTTTAAGGAGGGAACAAGAAATTCCATGTAGGGAGCAAGAAATTCCAAGGAGGGAGCAAGAAATTTCAAGGAGGGAGCAAGAAATTTCAAGGAGGGAGCAAGAAATTCCCAGGAGGGAGCAAGAAATTCCAAGGAGGGAGCAAGAAATTACAAGGAGGGAGCAGGAAATTTCGCGGAGAGAGCAGGAAGTAACGAGGAGAGAGAAAGAGACACCGAGGGACCCAAAGCCCGAATCGAATTGCTGGGTCTCCCCGAAAAACAGTTACCGACTACCCGAATGCGCTTCCCAATCGATTCCAATCGAGCCTATTGGCGAAAAATCGGCCACCGATCTTCCCGGTGAAAATTTCACCGAAACCCGCGTCAAGCTGAGTAGCTGCAAACATTTGGAATCAAAGGCGGAAGCCGCTGACGAAAAAACGCCCAAGAGGGACTTTTGTCGAAACGAGCTGAGGGAGGAAAATACTGTGCGTCTTCCGGTCGGCAAGGAGGTCGCGATAGTCCTGAGCGGCAGACTGGAGGATCCGGAGTTTCTCAACCGGGCTAATCTCCAGCTCGTGAATCTCGTGGTCACTCCGAGCCCGAGGAAAAACGAAAATTGCTCCAACAACGTTAACAATAATCTCAACGCCTTCGTCAAGAGTTTCGCCAACGCGGGATTTTGCAGACGATCACCGAGGTCGCCGATCTCGCCGAGGCTCGTGGAGAACCGAATTCTCACACCCAGCAAGTACAGAAACTCCGTGGCCTTCGCGCAGGGCAGAGACTTTGGGACGCAAACCGATGGCGAGTGCGAGCTGCAGGATTTGGGAGGCAAAGACGGTTGCACCAAGGATCGCAAAGACGTCGTTAATAACAACAGGAGAGACGTCGAAAAGTAATTTTTTAATTTAGCTTTTTTAGATTTGAAAATTCCATAAAATATTCTGACACGAAAATCGCCGGAAAAGTTCGTGAAAAATGCGAAATGAATTATGATCTTTTTTATTAATTTTTTTTTATTGTGGTATTGATTTTGTTGGTGTTAATATGGAAGATATTAAATTGGGAAACAAAATTTTATGTAAGAATTATTGTGTGCAGGTCGACGAACACCGGACCGAGCGAGGAGCCAGCGATGAAGCCACTCGTGAGGTCCAAGTCGCAGCCCCGCACGACTCTGGAGTCGCGACCGCGATGGAACGCAAATCGGTAAAGCATCCGCGGGCCCTTTCATAGTGTAGCCGTAAATCGTATTGTTTGTTCGCCGGAATGGATAACCGGAGTTTCAAAGTGATGGAAAGATCTCCTTAGGCCGGGCACGCGTTACCGGACCCAGAGTGAGAAGGATCCGCACTATCAGAGACGAATGAGGCTCAGAAGACGGCGAGTTGAGTCGAGCGACGAGAGGTCAAGGTAAAAAAATGTTATGATAACAATTTTTTTAAATAATGCGAATTTCTCAAATTAAAACAATACGAATGTATAAAAATAAAGCAATACAAATTTATTAAATTAAAACAATACGAATTTATTCAATTAAAACAATACGGATTTAATGAAATAAAGCAATACGAATTTATGAAATTGAAATAATACGGATTTATTAAATTTAAACACTTTTATAATGTATTGACGTAAATTATTATTTTTAACAGATCGCCATCACCCGATCGACGAAAGTCCAGCAACCAAAAGTCAAAGACTCGAAACTCGAGCAGACGTAAAGTCAAGATCGACAGTTACGACGCCGATCTGTCGATGGACAGCCTCAATTCCGTCGTTCCACTCCGGGTCGACGAGCACGGCCGGATAAATATTTTGCCGGGCAATAACAAACACAGAAATAAGGGACGTCGGGACGACGAGGAGAAAGCGCGAAACGACGAGAAGCTGGATGTCTGGTGCGGACAGGAAATTCTCTCTCAGCTGGCTTCGCTGAGAAACGTAGGAAAAATATACAAATAAATATTAAAAATAATATATTCATTTTTTCAACAAATTAGCAAATGTTTAAATTTTTAGGGCCTTCTGTCAAAGCAGAGGGAATGGGATCCTCAACGTTGTCTGGTATCTCCTAGCGCGGATTTCTACTAGATTTACCCGGAAGCCCAAAATTCACGGGAAATGAATTTTCAATTTTTTTTTATCGTTTGAAACCACGTAGAGACTGCGTAGTAATATAGAGAGAAAAAAATCGGAGCGGGGAACGAAGTGGACGAAAAGTTGACAGAGCGAAACACTCGAGAGGATCGGCTACTTGTAGCTCGGGAGGTGAAAAATAAGACCTGTGAAAATGAGACACAGCGACTTTCTCGAATTGCAGAAATAATTGAATAAATGGCCTTTCAACTGGACGACCTGTTGAAGGACGATAAGAAGGATGGTAATCTGATACCTGACCTCAGCAAGGCCACTTGCAACTCCCAAGAGGAGTATCGACGACTTCACGAGCGATGCCCGGAGTACAAAATAAAACCCGAGAAGGTTTGAATAAATTTCAATTCTCACGCCAATCAATTATTTCAATAAGAATAAACGTCCGCTTTTTATTACCGTAGGTCAAGAAGGAGGACATGAAAGTGAGGGACAAAGATTTCTCGTGGAGGACCACGAAGAAGGAGTTGAAAGCTATGGATCGCGAGTGGCTCTATGGGGACCCAATTCCACCGGATATGAGATCACTCAATCTTCAGGAGCTGCAGCAGGTAGCGATTGATTGGAGAATGCTGACTCCGCTGAGGCCGAAGCTGCGTCAGGACGAGGAAATGTTTTCGCGACTTGTAAGAATTCATTGCATTTTTTTTCCAAAGTCAAGCAAAAGATATTGATATTCATTTATTAAAGTTGTAAATCCCTAATTTTTATAGAAATAAAATTGATGGTACGATTGGCTTTGTAATTATATTTTTATAATAATAACTCGTAATGATTATAATATGATGTGTAAACTTTTAAATAGAGGCAAGAAATGTTAACTTTCCATAAAACTTCATGGTAATCTGGTTGAAAAAATGGAGAAATTCTGTTAATGCATTGCAAAAATAATGAAAGACTACGCTTGTCCATTTTTCTCATAATTTCTCCCAAAATTTAATAAAAAATTAGGTTTTTCTTACAGCTATTCAAGAGATCGCATATCATTTTATAATCTCTACAGATCATCGTTTTAAAGTCCTAACTAGAAAATAAACTGTCGTGTAAACTTCAATACTTAAGGTAACGGGGATTTACAACATTGTCATTTATGAATAGATTAAAAATCTCGATTTTCAGCCTGATAACAAATTGTATGAAAATTGATGGCTTTGATTTCAGGTGGAAATGGGAAAACTCGAGGTAAAAACCCTGGCAAGAGAGCGCAGAGTCTCGGTGAGCCCTATTCGCCGCAGCAAAAATCGCTCTGGCATTATCGAGAGCAGCGTGAAGATCTGCGGCGAGTGCGGCGAGGAATATTGTTTCGGCGAGTCGTGCGGCGACATAATGTACGAGTCCTTTACGCGGGTCACCCTGGCCCTCCAGCAGCCGAAAGTCAAAGTCTCGGCCGACACGGCGGCGATAATAGCGGGGATGAACGGGACGAAGCGAAAGCGCAAGAAAAAGGCAAAGCGTTCCGGCAAGATCGGCGTCTCGGCTAAAAAAAGTGCGAGGATGGTGATTCGAAAAGCCGGGAAATCGTCGAAGTCGAACGATGGCTCGAAGATGACGAGAGGCGGCAAAGACAATACGGAGAACGGCGAGGAGGAAGAAACGAAGGTGAAGAAGTTTAAGCGAAAGTGCAGCAAATACTCGAAGAAGAGCAGCCACTCGCCGAAGTGAGACGAGGGTGGAATTAATTTAAAAAAAAAGTTTCACACTCGTTCTGTTCGGTAATTAAGATCCTTTTACATTTTTATTCCAATTCAACGCTTCGTGGTCCCAAAAAAACCGATACAACCTCCGATCGACCAACAAAAGAAAAAAATTCTTGCTAACATACTTATACGACGAAGAAACGAAACATAAGACCTATCACTAACAAAAACGCATATACAGAGCGAACGAGAATTCGTCGATTTTTTCGTCACAATTTGACCCCCTTCTTGCTCCAAGTGATAAACACTAATAATAATATTATCAATAATGAGAATAATAATAATATTTAATACTAATAATATTAATAATTCGACGCTTATGTACAATTTGCCTAGATGCACAATGCGCTGGTAGCAGAGGCCGGCAGAGTGAATGGCCGCACATAAATGCTGGAAAAATATATATATAGTCTTTATTAATTTATCTCACTCTTATTGTTCTCCTCGTCCTCGTCTCGACTCTCACTCCACACCTGCTGCGGAAAAACGCGTCGTAGCATCCCGCAGCTCTCACACACAACAAAAACTTCGCTCTTCGTTTTTACCTCGTTGATTCTTGACATAAGATATACACATTTTTATTTTTTATTTTTGTTTTCGAAATTTATGGATTTTCTTCTGTTGCTTGTCGCATAATAATAGTATACTTTGATATTAAATTCTACCCAATGATCCTAAAATTACGACTAACATACACGCATCGTACACAAATATAATATTTATATATAATCGTTATATACAAATATAATATTCATATTTCTCCTTGTTTGTTTTTTAAATTTTATTTATTATAGCAGGTATCTTAATAGTACTGAATGTGTCTGAGTTATCGGCTGCCGCTTTGCCTCGGACGACCTCGCGAAGTCGTCCGAGAATTTCTCGCTGTTTCGAAGCATTTCTATAATTGAAGCAATCATCAATGAATTATTTTTTCGTGAATATTTAAATATGAAATGAAACAGACATTTGTGTGAAAAAAAATCTTGTTTACTGTTAACAAAGGGTAACTTCATATTAAATAAGTTGTGGGACAAACAGGCAAAACACGTCGAAGCAGCGAGAAATTTTTCCGGCAAGTCACGCTCGCGATGTGGACTACGTTAATTTGGCGTTTTAACGCTACGCAGCTCGCGTCGGTGTTCGTTAAGCTTAGCTTATCGAGACATTGCTACCGTGATTGGCAATCAGCCTGTTAAACACGATCACGTTTGTTTTCTCTTTGTAACGCGTTACAACCCGCGGACTCTTAAACTCGCAATACCGTTAGCTCTTTGCTCTCTCGTTACTTTTTTTTTTTTTCTCTAGGATGGAATCCAATCGTACGAATAAAGACGTCATTACAATTACAGCGTTATTACAGTTATTATGTACAAATGTGAATTATTCAAAATATGCAATTTTTTTCTAACAATGTACAATGCGAAACTCGATTCGACCCGAAGCGCTCGCGAAATGCGAAGATACCAACTATATTTTGGAATTACTATGTTACGGGAGGCGTGGGTGATTACAAAAATATTCTACATCCAAATAAGCGCGAAGACGCGACGTGGGAATTCTCGCCGCTGTCCTTCGTACTCGAACCGTTGACCGTTTGTCGTTGTTTTTCTCTTTATACAAGGTCTCGTTAAGTACAACGTTCGAACAAACGTGTCGTTGATAAGCGACGACGACGACAACGTTGACGTTATCGTCGACGCGCGTTTGGCATTACTCGCATTTCTCGTTCGCCTAATCACCCAGAAAGTAAACTCTAAATTGCATTGCTTCCGGTACATAAAGCTTAAATAAAAATCTTCCAAGTTCGACGATTGCGCACGGGATAAATCGGACGATTGGATGCGCGACTGATACGATTAATGGAGAAGACAAAAACGCTACGACGATTCGCAAGACAATATGCGCCAACGAAATTGCCGCGAAAGAGAGTAACACGGTCAACGGGTGTTTTCATTTGGCACGATAATGAATATCTAAGCTCAGGAACATTTTGTCGATTTGACAGAAAATTAAACCAAGTTTTTCGTCGAATTTAGTTCTTTTTTTTTTGTCTCCCTCGCTGCGTTTGCGAGTCGCGAGCCCAGGTGCACATTGCAATTATCACACATAGCCGCGACAAACATCCACGTTTCCGCCGTTCATCGTTTTCACAGCAAAATACAAACACATAATTCATTTTTTAAAAAGCTGCGGTCGTTACATTCTGGCGAAATGGGTAATGGAATTCATTGAACATCGAAGCTTAGACGAGAAAACTATGAAAACATTGTGAATCATGTGAGTTTATCGTCACACTTCAGTTTCGAGATATTTTTTATTTCGCACTCGGCTTTATTGACACAGATTCCGACAGATATTGTAAAAAAAAAAATAAACTCAGGACTCATTTCGCCAGACTGCAATCTTTCCATATTCTTCGCGTGACCTGGTCACGTCATTTATTCATAATAAAATATAATGCACTTATCGACGACAGAGTTAACAACTATCCGTAAATATTACGCGCAAAAACCCTCGAGCGAATTAGTATTTGTCCATCGCACGTGTATCCCGCACGAGAAGCGTAGCGGATACCAGCGAACGCGTCGCGAAGGAAAAACGCCGAAGCGCCTCATTGAGGCGCTTCGGCGATTCCTTCGCGAGGCGCAAGTCCCGACGAGGCTCATCGACGCGGGAAACCTATTAACGGAGCACCGAAAACGCGAGCAAACGACTCGCGAGTCTTTGCTTCGAGATGCGAGCTCAAGATCGACAACACACTGTTCAAACAATTTTTAGAACATAAATGTACTTTTATCGGAGGTTTTTTGCGCTCAAATCGGTATATTAAAATTAACATACGAATGTGCAGCAATATTAAAGTATTTTTATACCAAACACGACAATTTTGTCGTGTTTACTCTTTGTCCTTTATTAATTTTACATATCACTTGTATATCGAATTCAATATACCGATTTATGCGTAATATACTCTCGATAAAAGTATATTAATATTCGTAAAGATTTTTTTTACAGTTCAGTCAAGGCACAAGCCTAGCCGTACACTCTCACAAACTCTCGCTTTCTCTCTGTCATTCTCTCACACACCGCTGTACACGTAAATCTTTCTCTCGACATAGAACAACGTTTTTTTGTAAATACAGTGATTGGAATTTTGAGCGACGAGCGACACTACAGTGCGACCTCGCGCAGTCTTCTCGGTATCTATCGGTGGATCTCGCGTCCCGCGAATGAGAGACGCTATATTTCACGACGTTTTACGCACTTTCGACGAGTGTACTTTTTATACGTAAAATATATCGAATATATTTTGTTTTCATCGAACAAGCGTAAACGTTGCAATATATTTCTTCTCGACGCGGGTAAATCGATACGATTTGGACGACGCTACTTTCGTTACGATTACGAGAAGAAAAAAAATAGATTTCATGATATTGTCCGTCGTCTGAAGTGAAGTTGCATCCAAACGTATCCTGCTGTTGTTAGAAATCCCAGGAATATTCGCGGTAATCGACGGTATTGATAGCGACGAGAAGATAATTTGGTTTCTTATTTCCAGAGGCGTGAACTCGTTTTTGCGAGTTCGTGTGAATGAATGTGTGATGTATCCTACGAGTTCTATGAGGCCAAAGGTAATGGCTCAAACGTTATTTTTTCTTTTCCTTTTTTTTCTGTTGCCTTTTTCATTCTTTCATATAGTATTTACAGGGGGGGAATCGGACTATCAGTCGTCGGCCATCGCTCGTGTCATAATTTCTCTCTTTCCTTGACTAAAGCGGCTGACGAATTAATATCTTTCTGTCGTCCAATCGGAGCTGGTTCGCTCCGATTTCCCGTCGCGAGGAACAATTCCTTCTCTTTTATCTTTTTCGCGGTATGCTCAATATTACTCTCAATTGTCCTTTCGCGCCTTCTTTTTACTTTTTTTCTGTGGCTTCGCTTCCGTCCAGACATCTGTAGAAAAATTAAAATATCACGTTCGATTAGATTTTTTTCTTTCTTTCGAATATTAAAATTGTTTGATTAACGATTGGCTCGATTTTCGGCGGACTTACCACCCAATTCGTCGAATGCTGGAGCATTTTTCGGATGCGGCTCCTCAGTATTCGCAGACTCCACAGTTTCGGCCTGCAGCTGCTGCTGCTGCTGCTGCTTCTTCTTCGGCTCCTCAGCCTTTTTCGCTGGCTTCTCGGCAGTCTTTTTCTCCTGCACAGGAGCCGGCGCGGTCGGAGGCGGCACGTTCTCACCCTCGCTCACCTTCTTCGCTTTCTTTGACTTCTTCTTTTCCTCCTTCTCCGGCTTCTCGACCTTCTCAACCTTTTTGACGAAAAAAAATTAATTTTTCGAATTGTTTTCACGTAAATTGACTATTTTCAATGTTCACCTTGGTTACTTCTCAATCTTTTCGATGAAAAAGATGAATTTTTCGAATTTAAAAATAAATCTTCCAATCTAATTTGGAATTAAATTCAAATCAGAGGAATTGTTTTCACGTAAATTGACTATTTTCTATATTCACCTTGGTTATTTCCTCGGTCTTCTCGACTTTCTGCTGATTGTTTTCCTCAGGCACGATATTATCGACGACCGGTTCGAGGACCACGTCCTTCTGATTCTTCTCCTTCAACTCTTTATTCTCAGTTTCCTTGGCGACCTTGTCCTTGATCTCAACTTTAATCTCAACTTTGGCAACAGATGTGTTAATCAATTCAGTCTTCTTGTTCTTCTTGCTCTTCTTGGATGGAGTCTCCTCCTCCTTCTTCTTGTTCTTCTTGTCCTTTCTGGAGTAAGCTTGTTCCCAGTCTCCTGCAATTCATCAATAAAAATAAATCAATTTAGTTTTTTTTTCAGCAATTATGAGTACATCTAAAAATGTTATTTAAAAATTGATGCATAAGCCTTACCATCGTCAAATCCATCGGGCTTTTCGAGCACAAGATTCTTCAGATTCTTCTTGTTCTTCGTTTGCTCCACTTTGTTCTCCTTGCCAGACTTCGCAGCCACCTGATTCTTCTCCTTCTTGGCGACCACCGGCTTGTTCTCCTCCTGCTTCCTCTCCTTCAGTTTGCCCTCAGCATCCTCCACAGCTTTGGCGGCGGATTTCTTAGCGGGTTCCGCCTTCGCCGGGGAAACCTTCTTAGCCGGGCTGGACTTCTCGTTGGTTACCTGAGCATTGGCAGATCGCTATACACATTAAATCATCGTCAGTAATTGATAATCGCGCGCCCTATCCGCCCTTTGACTTTTTGCCGAATGAAAGTACGATTCAAAAAAAGATCGCGATAAATTCGTGACGAATCTTCTAATCTTTGCATCCAACTTGTCAACAGTCTCAACGCTATCGATATAAATAACAAAAATTTCAGCGACATTGTCGAAAATGCGGTGAATCCTCTTCCCCATTTTCAAGCCGACGTCCCGCTATTTTCGGCAACTCGTTTCGCGCGAATTCGCGAAGCGAATGACCCAATTTCGCTACTTTAGTCTAGAACTTATCGGGAGCCGCGATTTCGATGCCATGTAACTTAACTCATTATACCTCATATACCTCGTTATGCTCCAAAAATACGGCAATTCGCGCAGCGACTACAGTCGTTAATTCCCTTCATACACGAAAAACAATTCCTCCCCTCACAAACCCCCTACAAACTCCATCCATCCCCAAAATCATTAAACATCGAACCAAAATTTAAAAAAATCATAAAAAAAATTCTCAAAAAAAAGAAATCAGCAGTAAGAAACTTCCGAACACGTGCATGCAATTCCGCATAATCCGCACGCGTAAAATCGCTCCAACATAGTACAGACCCGATTGAGATAAAGTGTCACAAGTGTCCGTATGTTACGTCACAGACGATTATGGAGATGGGGTGGAGGATGGACGCGTGTACGTGCGTCGAGAGCACCCTCTGTATCGAGGCTCAGCTGATTATCGACTCTGTGTGTGTGTGTGTATTGTGTGCATGTGGCGAGGCTGTGTGTCGATAGGGGTACGCGAGCGTCGCAACCATATGGCACGTTCGGTAACAGGGGCAAGAGTGGCTGCTTTTCGCGGCTGAGTGGCGGAGCGCGCGCGAGAGAGACAGAGACAGTCGGATAGCCCGAGAGAGAGAGAGAGAGAAACATAGAGACTCGTGCAGACGCCGTGTAAACCCGCGCAATGCAGCCAAACAACAAGCAGTCGCCTTGCGACTGGGTCGCGCGGGTTCCACACGTCGCTCGCCCGAAACCCAAGAAAAACATAATAAAACCTAGGGAAACAAGATCACAACTCACCTTCTCCTTAATCTTGCCGCTCCGTTTCTTTCCAGCCTGCTTGCGCTCGGCGTCCGCGATCGTCGATAGCTGAGCGAACGGCGGCTGCTCGGCATTCTTGAAGCCAAACGTGAAGACGAGGACGACGCAGACGAGCACGATGCCCACGGGTATCGCGTACTGAAACTGATGCAGCAACAGGCTCACGTCCATGCTGAATAACCGTGTTTGTCAGTGATGACAACTTGGGATTCGCGACTTGGAAACACGACGTCTCTTCGACCTCGGGCGAGCGAGAGGTGCAAGGTGTATAAACGCGTCGACGAATTATAACGCGCGGTGGATGTGACGGACGGGAAGAGAGAGAGAGAGAGAGAGAGAGAGAGAGTGAGTCTCGCGCTACGAAGGACTGGCGCAAACGGTGCACACACTTTTGGCTGTCACGCGCACTGTGACCCCCCGGGAAATGTGGGATACGCGGAGAGCCGATGAGGAGGAAGGAATCGGCGGGCCGCACGCACGGTTAACGCGGGGATGACACGGGGCTTGACACACACCGACGGCGTAACGCGAGACACGCCAACTGCCTGGCGGACGGGCCGTGTACTACTGGATGCCAGGCGGGCGCCGACCCCGGCTGACGCGGCTGTCGAGTTGTTGCCCACCTACTACGCTGGTCGGCGCGCGACGCTTCCGCTCGCGCGGCTCTCGAGACGACCCCGCGACGCTTGCTCGTCGCGACGACGACGACGACGACGAGCGGGATTTGGATTATCGTGACGTTGACGCTTTCTAATGATACGGCAGCCTTGAGGCTGTTACTTATCGTCGTCGGGGAGCGCGACGCGCGCGGGATCGATGGGGATTCGCGAGCGGTATTTGACTCCTCGGCCGCGGGTTGCTGTTGGGAAACTCGATTCGACGTCGGTTGCGCGATCTGAAGTCGATACGGGTTTGTTTTGGGGGTAAACAAGGAGCGTTTAGCGAGGATATGGTAATTGGATAATTTGTTTGAGATGGTTTTATGATGGTAATAATATTGAAATTAGTTTTTAATGAGAGGGTTTATAAAGATTTGTAGATGATGTTTAAAGTTTTTCGATTTTTTCTTTTTTTTTTACAGTTTAGAAAGGGCTGAGACCAGTGGGTAGAATATGCGACTTGAGAACTATGATACGATGGGGATTCGCGAGCGCGGATCTGGCGGTATTTGAATCCTCGGCCGCGGGTTGCTGTTGGGAAACTCGATTCGAAGTCGGTTGCGCGATCTGAAGTTGATACGGGTTTGTTTTGGGGGTAAACAAGAAGCGTTTAGCAAGGATATGGTAATTGGATAATTTGTCTGAGATGATTTTATGATGGTAATTATATTAAAATTAGTTTTTGATGAGAGGGTTTAAAAAGATTTGTAGATGATGTTTAAAGTGTTTCGATTTTTTCTTTTTTTTTTACAGTTTAGAAAGGGTTGAGACCATTGGGTAGAATATGCGACTTGAGAACGATGATACGATGGGGATTCGCGAGCGCGGATCTGGCGGTATTTGAATCCGCGGCCGCGGGTTGATGTTGGGAAACTCGATTCGACGTCGGTTGTGCGATCTGAAGTTGATACGGGTTTGTTTTGGGGGTAAACAAGGAGCGTTTAGCGAGGATATGGTAATTGGATAATTTGTTTGAGATGATTTTATGATGTTAATTATATTAAAATTAGTTTTTGATGAGAGGGTTTAAAAAGATTTGTAGATGATGTTTAAAGTGTTTCGATTTTTTCTTTTTTTTTTACAGTTTAGAAAGGGTTGAGACCAGTGGGTAGAATATGCGACTTGAGAACGATGATACGATGGGGATTCGCGAGCGCGGATCTGGCGGTATTTGAATCCTCGGCCGCGGGTTGCTGTTGGGAAACTCGATTCGCCGTCGGTTGCGCGATCTGAAGTCGATACGGGTTTGTTTGGGGATAAACAAGGAGCGTTTAGCGAGGATATGCTAATTGGATAATTTGTTTGAGATGATTTTATGATGGTAATTATATTAAAATTAGTTTTTGATGAGAGGGTTTAAAAAGATTTGTAGATGATGTTTAAAGTGTTTCGATTTTTTCTTTTTTTTTACAGTTCAGAAAGGGTTGAGACCAGTGGGTAGAATATGCGACTTGAGAACGATGATACGATGGGGATTCGCGAGCGCGGATCTGGCGGTATTTGAAACCTCGGCCGCGGGTTGATGTTGGGAAACTCGATTCGACGTCGGTTGCGCGATCTGAAGTCGATACGGGTTTGTTTTGGGGGTAAACAAGGAGCGTTTAGCGAGGATATGCTAATTGGATAATTTGTTTGAGATGGTTTTATGATGGTAATTATATTAAAATTAGTTTTTGATGAGAGGGTTTATAAAGATTTCTAGATGATGTTTAAAGTTTTTCGATTTTCTCTTTTTTTTTTATAGTTTAGAAAGGGTTGAGACCAGTGGGTAGAATATGCGACTTGAGAACGATGATACGATGGGGATTCGCTTGCGCGGATCTGGCGGTATTTGAATCCTCGGCCGCGGGTTGATGTTGGGAAACTCGATTCGACGTTGGTTGCGCGATCTGAAGTCGATACGGGTTTGTTTTGGGGTAAACAAGTAGCGTTTAGCGAGGATATGCTGATTGGATAATTTGTTTGAGATGATTTTATGATGGTAATGATATTAAAATTAGTTTTTGATGAGAGGGTTTAAGAAGATTTGTAGATGATGTTTAAAGTTTTTCGATTTTTTCTTTTTTTTTTCCAGTTTAGAAAGGGTTGAGACCAGTGGGTAGAATATGCGACTTGAGAACGATGATACGATGGGGATTCGCGAGCGCGGATCTGGCGGTATTTGAATCCTCGGCCGCGGGTTGCTGTTGGGAAACTCGATTCGACGTCGGTTGCGCGATCTGAAATCGATACGGGTTTGTTTGGGGGTAAACAAGGAGCGTTTAGAAAGGATATGCTAATTGGATAATTTGTTTGAGATGATTTTATGATGGTAATTATATTAAAATTAGTTTTTGATGAGAGGGTTTAAAAAGATTTGTAGATGATGTTTAAAGTGTTTCGATTTTTTCTTTTTTTTTACAGTTTAAAAAGGGTTGAAACCAGTGGGTAGAATATGCGACTTGAGAACGATGATACGATGGGGATTCGCGAGCGCGGATCTGGCGGTATTTGAATCCTCGGCCGCGGGTTGCTGTTGGGGAAACTCGATTCGCCGTCGGTTGCGCGATCTGAAGTCGATACGGGTTTGTTTTGGGGTAAACAAGTAGCGTTTAGCGAGGATATGCTGATTGGATAATTTGTTTGAGATGATTTTATGATGGTAATGATATTAAAATTAGTTTTTGATGAGAGGGTTTAAAAAGATTTGTAGATGATGTTTAAAGTGTTTCGATTTTTTCTTTTTTTTTACACTTTGAAAAGAGTTGAGACTAGTGGGTAGAATATGCGACTTGAGAACGATGGTGCAGGCCAAAAGTTGCTATCTCGAACGAAAAAAAAATATTGGAGCGCCCGAGCCACGATGAATTATAAAAAAAGTGTTATTTATTAATAAGAAATTTACATATGTACATCAGACAAATTGTCATTGCCTTTAGCTCTTTGGCGCGTTTGCGAACTGAACGACCATCGGCTTGTCCTTCAGGATGTATCCGTTGGTGTCGTTGAGGGCCAATTGCGCCTGTCCAACGTTCTGAAAGGTGACGAACGCTTGACCCTTCATGCGTCCCTCCTGCATCAGGCGGACGTCGTATCTGAATTTTTGAAACACAGAAAAGGTTTTAAAAAATCACGCAAAAAAGGATGTCGCGATCAGTACAGATAGCAATGTTTCCAGCGCACTTACTGACTCTCCGAGTTTTTTAGACTCAACAAAACGTAGCGACGATATATGAAATGGAGATCCTTCTCCTCGACCTGCCTCGCCAGATTTTTTATGTACAGACGGCACGACGGTTTACCCGCGTGATAATTCTTGAATACTGGATAAAGTCGTTGATCTGCGAAAACGAAAATCACGATAAAAAGTTATTCGTCGCAAAGGCTGGTTCTACCGTTACTATGAATATTCGAAAAATGCATCGTCAATATTTCGTTACCGTTGACGGATATTCGATTTTCCTCCAATTCCTCGGTCGTGATGCAGTCCGGCTGCTGAGACTTCTTTGGTTCCTCGTTATCCGCGTCGTCATTGCCTCCGTCGTCCTTTTTCGCCGGAAACATGAGGCCAAAACCGCCCTCGACTTCCGGCGCGGAGCTGGAACTCGTTTCGGGTACTCTGCACTCCGTGTCCAACTTTTCGACGGGCTTCAGCTCGATCTTTCGCGCCTTCGCCTCGCCGCGTTGCACCGGCTCGAACAGGTCCTCGGGTCTCATGGCTTTGTGGGACGAACTCGTCGTCGTCACGTTCTGCTTGGCCGGGTTGACGAATTTCGGGATTTTCAGACGTTTCCTCGACTGCGGCCTGGTGCGCTTCACGGGGTCGTTGGCCTGGGGATTCGCCGTTTCCTCGCCGTCGGACTCCATTTCCGATTCCTCCTCCTCTTCCTCCTCCTCCTCCGGCAAAATCGTCTCGTCTCTCTCGCCGCCGACTCGACCGAGAATGTCTTTGTATTTTTCAATATCGTACGCTTCGCGCAACAACGGAAACTCGTCCTCCAGCTCCTCGAACGGCGGCGGCAGATTCATTTTATTCATCAAGTGTAACACCTGATCGGGAGGACATGATAAAACGTAAATAATCAACGATCGTTTAACGTCGTAAAATGGAATCATTTAATTGCAAACCTGATTGCTAAAACACTCAGAGAAATCGTGAAAGTTCTGATAATTGTAAAGTGACAACTACCAAATTTTCGTTCATGCTATTATTTTTATAGTTCACGGTAATTAATTAATAGTTATGATAACTGCATCATAGTTTCCATAACTAGAAAAATAATTGATGTATTTATACAAAATAATTGCCACTTTATGATTGTCACTTTATAGTTGCCAATACTAGAGTTTTCTCTTAGTGTAGTACCTGATCAGGAGGATATGATAAAACGTAAATAATCAACAATTGTTTTCGTTGTAAAATAAAATAATTTAATCTTTTCAAACCTGAGTGTAAAAAGTCGGTTCCTTAATCAGCTGTATAGCGATTCTGAGAAGTGTGTTTCTGGTTGGTAGCGCATATTTGTACCATATATTTGGAGGCGGAGGCTGCGACAGCAGCTCGTTGCTCGTCCAGCCGTTTAATTTCTTCAGAAATGCCTGAAAGTGCTTAGCGTCCGCTGTTTCCTTCGCTGACGCCTCATCGCCTATTTCCGATCTTGGTGTATCATCGTCAAGCTGGCTCGACACGGATTTCCTGGCAAATTCGACGGACAAGTATTGCCCCTTGACCTCCAACTGATGCAACTGAAGAAAAGCATCGGTAGCTTCCTGCTTGGAGGGAAACTTGACGAAAGTCGCGCTGTAGCTGTCCGAGCGTCTCACAGTCCTGGTCTTAATCGCTCCGTACTTTTTGAACAATTCGTCCCGCCGCTCGTCGGACAGATGCGGCGGAAGGTGCAGAACTCTCAGAGTGTCAGACGCCTTAAAAAGACATTTTTATTGGCAAAAAACCAACACCTCACTGCGTTCAAAGCTACCACAGTAATTATCGCAATTATCGCGATCATCGCAATTTGAGGTTAGAATCCCCAGAGAACGTAAAATTAGAACCAAATACGAACCATCGATGATATCCACAATATCCAAGATTTTTCCGTCCCACTTGTCGACAGCCTCGTCCCTCGTATTGGTATCTCGTCCCGACAATCGACGGTACGGCAAAAACAATGTTCACTGCATCTTCGCGACGCGACAAAACAAAATACAATTGTTACAGTGGACTCTCCGATAAGTTAAGGTCGCGGGACCGAAAGCCGATTAGGCCATTCCGATAAGTCAAGATCCCCACTACTTGCGCAAACCGTTCCCGGGCGCCCGAAACGACGAGAGGGGAAAAGAGGGGGAAAAATTGGTCTTTCATCGGTCTTTGTCTCGCACGAAACTAGCTGCCGCGTTACCTCTCTGTCACAATGCGTTCGATCGCAGGTAATGTGACGTAGGAAGGGTAATCCGCTTCCCCGCCAGCAGGTAGAAAGAGCTCAGAAAAGGGTCGATCTTGACTTACCAGAGCGTTAATCCTTAAGGGAATGTGAAACATGTACCACGTGACACGTGAGTGCGAGAGAGATAGCTGCAATTTTAGAAACAACGCCATTCGATTGTTTTTTCGAAAATCAAAATGCTGGCTAATTCATTCCCTCGGTGCACATTACTGGCGTCTGTATTTCAATTTTCACGTCGATCCGTTCATAATTCGCGTCAGAATCTACTCCTGAAATTTTGAAGTGCGCGACCGAGTGTTTCACATGCATGTGAAACACTCGGTCGCGCACCTCAAAATTTCGAAAAAACAATCGAATGGCGTTGTTTCTAAAATTGCAGCTATCTCTCTCGCACTCACGTGTCACGTGGTACATGTTTCACATTCCCTTAAGAGGCAGTGATACACCGGTGGGAACTTCGACGACGTCGGTAATGTAGGGTTCTGTAATCCTAGTTAAAATGAATTTTTTTGTTTAATTTCGAAACGCCAAAAGCTTATGCCCTTTTTGCCATCATTGTCTATTTGTGTTTCAAATTTCATCGCGATCCGACGCACCGTTTCGGAGAAAACACGTTTCAAAATTCTGAAGCGATGAGGGGGGCGAGGGCGCGGGGGTCGCGGGGAGGGGGGGAGTATCACTGCCTCTTAAGGCGATGTGAAACATCCACGACGAGCCCAGTCGGTATCAAAAACTATAATGAACGTTTTTCACGCATGTTTGCGTTTACAGCTAAAAGAAGAAATTCATTCCCTGCAGATTTCACCAGTGCAAGGAATGAATTTCTTCTTTTAGCTGTAAAAGCAAATATGCGTAAAAAACGTTCGTTACAGTTTTTATTACCGCAGTCGGTATTTCACATGCCCTTAAGGCGATGTGAAACATGTATGAGTGCGAGAGAGATAGCTGCAATTTTGAAATAAGAACCATTCCAAGACTATTCTTATTCCGGATGAAAGCAAAATACCATCGGGGGGAAAATTAAAATGCGCTTCCATTGATGTTTTTCTTTGTCTCAGAATATGTTCGGTATCTCCATACGATTACAGTTTTTCTTACCGACTGAGTAGGCTTCACATCTCCTTAACTTTTCCGGAACTTAAGAGGCAGTGATACTCCCCCCCCCCTCCCGCGACCCCCGCGCCACCGACCCCCTCATCGCTTCAGAACTTTGAAACGTGTTTTCTCCGAAACGGTGCGTCGGATCGCGATGAAATTTGAAACACAAATAGACAATGATGGCAAAAAGGGCATAAGCTTTTGGCGTTTCGAAATTAAAAAAAAAAATTCATTTTAACTAGGATTACAGAACCTTACATTACCGACGTCGTCGAAGTTCCCACCGGTGTATCACTGCCTCTTAACTTATCGGAGAGTCCACTGTATTTATTTTCACCGCGGGAAGTCGACGGTGGCGCCATCTGTGCGCCCAGGGTGCGCGGCCCGGCGACCAAATATGGATCCCCCGGGGAGATTCGAGATATCAATGCGCCCCGTTGCCTTGGCAACAGTTTACGGGGGGCACTACTTTCGGAAGTTCACTTACAAGCGTTAGAGAGCGGAGCTGCCGGCAAATCCGAATCCCCCTGGCTCGCGACGAGCGCGACCGTAATTGCGCCGAGGTCACCCGTGGTGCTTTTTCGCGATTTTCACGCGACCGGCGAGACCGCGAGCAGAACAATAGGTTCCGCGGCTCGAGCGTTTATCGAGCCACTTATCGATATCGCGGTTTATTGATTGCCGCTCGCTCGCCGCCAGACGTGCTGGCCGAACGTTCGCACCGAGTCAAACCGCTTCGTCGTCGTTCGACATGTAAGTACGACGCGACGACTTCCACGTAATTGTTGGAAATTCGCCGTGGTTATCGCGCCACCCATTTCCGCGTGCCAATGTCGAAATCGTTCGCTCGTTCGACCACCGCAACGGCCATTTTCAGCCTGACCCTTTATCCGCTATCGGGCAATCAATACTAACCATTTGTTTTACCTTTTGTTTTTCTCCCCGTTCGCACCGCGAACCAACTTTTTTTTCCCCAAGTTGGCTGTTGAAGCTTCGGAATTGTCGTGTTTTTGCGCGGATTCCGACTGTTTTTGGCTGTGGATTGAAGAAGGGCGCTGATACGGTTTTCACGGGCTGCAGCTGCAGCTGCTGCATTACAATGTATGGTTTTTTTGCGTCAATGCATGTCGCATAACGACGCAACGAGCTGACAATAATTTTGCGTTCGCGTGGCGAGGAGAGGGCGATGTTTTTGTCGTGAGTTTTAGTCAAAATTGGCTGAAGGTTTGGAGATAAAAATTGGCCAATTGTATCAAGTATCAGGGATCAGGACACATATGCTAGAAAAAATGTATTTTGTGGCAACATTATTAGTCAAAATAAAAATAAAAAAAAATGTATTTATTTTGCGTCATTAAATTTTCCTTTTTACTTAACGAAAAATCAATTTTTTATGCTGTTCTATTTTTTTAATAAATTCTCCAAGCTATTTACTTTAAATAATTAATGCAGCCAATTCAATTTTGTTATGAGCGAAAGGTTTCACTGGATTCAGGCAAAAATTTAAGAATTTTTTTTACCCAAATAGCCCAAACATTTTTATTACGATATTGCAATAGTGGAGATAATTTCCATGTTCAATTTTTGCAGATAAATAAAATAAAACATAAAAAAACAGCAATACCTCTAATTAAATATTGGCATCACAGGTACAGTAGAGACAGAGATCAGAGCAGAAGCAGACGAGGGGGAAGCGGCAGAAACGGACACGGGGGAGGTGGAGACAGCAGCTACAGTAGGTTCAACAGTCGCGACTCAATGGGAGGGAGCAACGGCAGCAGAAGCGGTGGCCCAAAGGGCAAGCAGCCCGGAGGTTCCTTGAAAAAAATGAATTGGGACACTCGCTCTCTGGAGCCAATACGCAAGGATTTCTATGTTGAACATCCAGCTGTGAGGAGCAGGTAGCATTTTCCACTTGTAAATGTCTGAAAGATAAAATCCTAAAAACAGGTCGATTTTTTATTGATAAAATAAACAAAAATCCATTGTGTTTAGATCTGCGGAGGAGATCGGCCAGTTTCGTCAGGCCGCGGAGATAACGGTGAAGGGCGAGAACGTGCCGAATCCCATTCAGTCGTTCGAGGAGGGCAACTTTCCGCCGTACGTGATGGAAGGAATACGAAAGCAGGGATACGCTCAACCGACGGCTATTCAAGCTCAAGGATGGCCGATCGCGCTCGGCGGCAAAGATCTCGTAGCTATCGCTCAAACGGGTTCAGGAAAAACGCTGGGTGTAAGTATTATATTTTTTATTTTCATTGTTAAATAATTTGCGTCGCGATTTCTCTATCGATGCTCTCGAAACGCGTGAAATGAATTTCGTTCATTGTTGCCGTTTTTTTTTCTTCGAGTTGCGGTTCATCGCGAGGGACCGAAACACCTTTTTTCACCTAAAAAAACACACCCACTAAAAACATGTGTATTCTGCTTAGAAATTCCCATTGACACTCTTACAAACAGATCAAATGGACAAAAGTGAAAAATAACCGGTTCAAACAGGTTTCAATCGGTTTTGTTGTCCGTTTTATTGGTTCTAATCGGATTTTTTAACCAGGGTAGCCAATGTCGACAACCGAAAGAAAAAAAAACGCTCGTTAAATTCAAGTTACGACGATAACTTCGACAAGAAATCTTTTGCCTCTCTTCCAGTACATACTTCCCGCGATAATGCACATAATTCGCGCCTGAATCCCAGCGACGGTAATTTGCGTCGCGATTACTCGGTCGAATCTCTCGAAACGCGATGTCATTCATTGTTGCCGTTTTCTTCGAGGTGCAATTAAACGCGAGGAACCGAAACACCTTTTTTTTTACCTAAGTCATACTAAAATCATGTGTACCCTGCTTAGTAATTCCCATTGACACTGATACAAACCGGTCAAATGAACAAAATTGAAAAATAATCGGTTCAAACAGGTTTCAATCGGATTTTTGTCCGTTTTATTGGTTCTAATCGGATCTTTTAAGCAGGGTAGCCAGTGTCGAAAACCGAAAGAAAAAAACGCTCGTAAAATTCGAATAACGACGACACCTTCTACAAGAGTTCTTTTGCCTCTCTTCCAGTACATACTTCCCGCGATAATGCACATAATTCACCAACCCCGTCTGAATCCCGGCGACGGTCCGATCGCGCTGATTCTCGCGCCGACCCGCGAGTTGGCGCAGCAGATCCAAGAGGTGGCGAATTGCTTCGGCGTGGCGACGGTGCGAAACACCTGTATATTCGGCGGAGCGCCGAAGGGTCCGCAGGCGCAGGATCTCGAGCGCGGCGTCGAGATCTGCATCGCGACGCCGGGACGTCTGATAGATTTTCTCGAGCGCGGCACGACGAATCTGCGGCGATGCACGTATCTCGTGCTCGACGAGGCCGATCGTATGCTGGACATGGGATTCGAGCCGCAGATACGAAAGATAATCGAGCAGATACGGCCGGACCGTCAGGTCCTCATGTGGTCCGCCACCTGGCCGAAGGAGGTTCGCGCGCTCGCCGAGGATTTTCTCTCCAACTACACCCACCTCAACATCGGCTCCCTCACGCTCTCCGCGAATCACAACATCCTGCAGATCGTCGACGTCTGCCAGGAGTACGAGAAGGACACGAAGCTCCATCGGCTGCTGCAGGAAATCGGCACCGAGAAGGAGAACAAGACGATAATATTCGTCGAGACGAAACGCAAGGTCGACGACATCACGAGGAACATCAGGCGCGACGGTTGGCAGGCGCTGAGCATCCACGGCGACAAGAATCAGCAGGAGCGCGATCACGTTCTGCAGGAGTTTCGAAGCGGACGAGCGCCCATTCTCGTCGCCACTGACGTGGCCGCGCGAGGATTGGGTAAGTAGTGGCCTTTCACTCCTAACAGCGAAAGCTTCGCAGAACGAAACGTTTTTTTAGAGCAAAAAAAAACAATTAATGTCGCGAATCGTCGATGAAGTCCGAAGTGATGTAACTTTTTCGGATTCATCTTCGGCGAAATGCGGCTTCGCATATATTAACGAGATATTGATGACAAAAAAGGCGAATTACATTAACAAGTTTCTCATTCACTTCCACCGTTCGCACGGATTTCTCCGCGAGGGACAATAAAATGTCTGTACTTTTGATTTTCTTGATTTTCTGGTAGTTGAAATTACGAACGATGAAAGTGAATTAGCAATTTGTTGCCTTTTTGGATCGAATTCACGCGAATCGCGCGCGAATGTGTATCCGCCACTCGACTGGGAATCGGCAACACTTATTGGATTAGCCAGTGATGCGCTTAACAGAATATCAGTGAGACAAGCCGCAGCCTCTGTACGTAGCGAACGTGTGTTTGTTGAGCAAAATAATGCACACGAGTTACCAACTAAGTCTGTCTGGTTTTCTTCTTTGGTTTCAGAGGCACAGAGGTTCTCCCTAAAACATCGCGGTGTACTGCCAGTATTGGGCAGACACAGTGACTATTTTCGTTTGTTCTTTTGTTTGTCTCTCTCTAAGTCGTTTGCAAAATTACGTTCGTCGCGCGTTTATCGCTGTCGATCAGTCGGGAACGTTTTTATGCCGAGACGATCGAGCCTCCGACTCGCTCCGAGTAGCTAAAATTGACCTCTGAGATTCTTGTGTATCTGATGCCTCTAACTACCAGAACCAAAGCACTCGGGCCTAAACCCTAAAATGCTGCCTTTATCCCGTCCCAGACACCACCGCTGTGTCTGTCTAATCCTTAGGCCGGCCTACGATTATTCCATATGAAAAATCGAGCGAACCGGCAAATACATTGTCTTCTCGAGTGGAAAGGTAATGAAACTTCAGCATCAACTATAACAAAAAAAAAAAGTTTAACAAAACATTCGCTTCCGAAGGAGAGAGAGAGGGATGAGAAGTTGTATTTCTTTTGCGAATATTTCTAGCGATCTAATGATCTTCTTTTCGTTTCGTCGTCTTCGGGCCCGCCGATTGCTCCGCGACTCATTCCGCTGATTTTGTGCTCTTTCTCAGATGTAGACGACGTTAAGTACGTGATTAATTTCGATTATCCGTCCTCCTCCGAGGACTACATACATCGCATCGGTCGCACCGGTCGCAGGCGACAGACGGGAACGGCTTACGCCTTCTTCACGACTCACAACATGAAGCACGCCGGTGATCTCATCGAGGTGCTGCGCGAGGCCGGCCAGACGATCAACCCGCGTCTCAGCGAGATGGCTGAACTGGCGAAGTCTGGTAACTTCCCCGGGCGAAGTACGTTGAAAAGCGAATTTTACGCTAGGATGTTAAAAAGACTCACGAAACTTGAATTTGGAGGATCCACCAGAACCGCAGGTTTTTTTTTTTACATTGTTGTTTGTTTATTATATCCCGCAATACATTCACGATAATACGCAGCTGTAACAAAGATATAAAAATAGCAAAAATGTCACAGTAGCACCAGTTCGTCAGCTCGCCAGCGGCTCAGCGCACCTCAGCGATGTGGCTGATCTCAAGAAGTCCGGGATCTTGTCTCCACGAAGTGCGTGGAGGTGGGGCTTTTACGTTCGAATGTTAAAATTACTCGCGAAAGGTGTTCCGTATGGCAGATCCCCCAAATTCGCAGGTTTTTTATTTTTGTTTGTTTATTGTTTCATGATACAATAACATTAATACGCGGCTATAACAAACACATAAAAACATTTAAAAAAATCGTAATTAGTCATTATCAGTTTATACAAAGATTTGGTAAAAAAAAAAGACTTAGCAGATATGCCAAGGGTTCGTTAATTTTAAATACGCACTTATTTATATTTGTCCTATAATTTGTTTATTATTCAACGTTTGATAAACATGGCCTACACGTTATATAACTCAAGGTTTTAACTCAATGTAAAATCCTTAAAACACATTTTTGGCAATAAATTTCATACAAAAAATCGTAAAAAGCAAATGTAACGAGAAACGAGTAACGCCGAAAGTAGTGATCGTTACTTCTCTTCGTTACATTTACTTTTTATTACCTTTTTTCATGAAATTTATTGACAAAAATGTGTTTTAAGAAATTTCCGTAAAGTTGAAACATTGAGTTATACAACGTAATGGCCACGTTCACTAAACATTTAATAATAAACGAATTATAGGGTAAAGTGAAAAAAGTGTGTATTTAAAAGTAACAAACGCTCGACATCTCTGTTAGACATTAAAGCTCACTCAGCATTTTTAGCTCAGTACAGTTTTCAGTGCTTGACACCGTAAAACCAAAGAGTTGAAAAAAAAACGCTGAATTCGCAGGTGGACGGCGTTACGGGGGTTCGTCAGGCGGAGCTTCCGACCGGGGCCCAGGTTCCCGAGGCTCCAGCAGCCGCGGCGGAAATCCCGGTAGGGGCCGAGGGGGCGGCGGCGGCGGGGGCGGTGGACGCGGCGGAAACTCTTATCACTCGGGCTCGAGTGGTTTCTCAGGATCCGAGTACAACGGTTACTCGAGCGGAAAGCCGGCGGGAGGCTACGGAGGATACAGCACTCAGCGGCCGAGCACGAACCAGGGTTACGGGGGCGGCGGCGGCGGTGGCGGCGGCGCCGGCAACGGCGGAGGCGGCGATTCCTACGGAAACGGCTATCAGTATCGTGGCTCGGCCTACTAAGCTCCCGAAGGCGCAACCAGAAAAAGCAACCCTTTTATTGCGTGATACCATGTAGACTGATGTGTAAAACCGTGCCGTTTTAGACGTGTATCCGATATACGACATACCATATAACGTGTTTTTCTCGGGGCGCGCGATCACAGGTTTCCGATCGAATCGTGACGTGATCGTTATGCAATGTAACGAATTAAATAACGAGTCTACGCGAAAGGAGCTTCGAATTCAGGGATATTGAAGAATTGTTATTTCTTAAATAACAAAGATGCAGGACCAACGTTGTTGACGATCTCTTTTGTTTTTATTTTTATCGAGGAAAAAGAAGAAGAAGAAAAAAAAAGTACACAAATGTGACAAATGTTCGACTGAAAACAAAGAAAGAAATATGTTTTGGAACGAGCTCTACTCGCTGGTCGTGCTTAGGAATTACTAGGAATGATCTCATGCACAATAATATGTTCCTACTTTATAGATGTGATACTGACGATTGTTTGAATAATCATTAATCCCGTTTTTTTTTTTTTTGCTTTTCGTTTTATTTTATTTCTTGCGTTGGTGGGTTGAAATATGAGTCGTTTCTTTTCTCTTGTTTTTCCGCGGCTGCCGATATGTCCTCCAGGTCGAAATATCGTTAAGCTTCGCGAGACGAACTTACTACTGTTGTCTGTGATCTCATGACTAATGAAAAAAAAAGAATTAACTACACTTTAAGTATTATAGTATTTAAGTTCCCTTGTAATTAAAGACACGAATAAACATTGCGTTCTCGTTATCTTGCAAACTTACGATTATTATTTATTTTGCGGTTTTTTTTTTAAGAAGAAAAATCAAAGTATGCGCGAATTCTACCGAATTTTGTACTCGCATTGTTTTCAATTTGGGGGGCAGACAATTATCGGGGTCAAAGAAAAAAAATGCCATGTTTATATTTCGTCTGTTCAGAGCCCTTTTCAAATTTTCCTGCTTGAACTGAGTCGTTACCGCCACAGCGAAACTAAATTTATATCATCGTTCGCAATTCCCCATTCATCGCTTCCAAAGGTAAGTCACAATTAATGCGAAGTAGAAATGTGTAATTAATCATTTTTGACAATCGCCATTATCGACAATCATCCGATTAATAAGATACGCGTGGTCAACGCAAACCTCAGTTCTTCCATTAAGGTAGTCCTTGCGACCAATATTCATTTTGGATCAATTCGAGAAATATGAGAGAAAATTGCAAACTTTTCTAGGTGGTATAAAAATCTGAAAAAATGCATGCACATTAAAAGTACTGAAAAGATTAATTTTGCATAATATTAATTCGAAAATGTTATTAACAAATTGATGAAAAAAAATTGTTTGACAAATATTTCGATTACCCAAGTTTTTTTTCATAGAAATGATTCCTTCGTTTTTCCGAATATGTATGAATTTTTTCAGATTTTAGAGTTCACATTGAATTTTGTGCGTTTTTATATAGAAAATATGTGAAAATTCAATATGAACTCTAAAATCTAAAAAAATTCATACGTATTCGGAAAAACGAAGGCATCATTTTCATGAAAAAATTAGGTCATCGAAATATTTGGTAAACAATTTTTATTCATCAATTTGTTAATAACATTTTCAAATTATTATTATGCAAAATTAATCTTTTCAGTATCTTTAATGTGCATACATTTTTTCAGATTTTTATACCACCGAGAAGTGTTTGCAATTCTCTCTCACATTCCACGAATTTGTGCGAAATGAATATCGGTCGCAAGGACTACCTTAATCAATTCGTTTTCGAAAAAATCCCGCGCTTCTCGAACTTACTACGCTTCCTGTGTTGTGTGTATTACGCGCACACATACACCATCTATATATAATCATCGATACAATTTGTCTTGCAACCAAAAGGAAAAAAAAGATACAAAAATGCGTCATGCTAACGAAACAAAGTAACAAAATTACGAGAAACAATTGACGGAATAATGAACAATCGTTAACGAAGCGGGGTAGAAAATTACGCGCAAAAGTGTCTGCACTGGCGGCCTGAAGAGGGACTACTTTTCGCTGCGTCAGTCCGCCATTGACGCTCCATTTGGAAGGCTCCGCTTGCGGCGACGAGACGCGTCTTCCACATCTCTCAACGCCGAAACAGACGTACCAAACATCGCACCGACGGGACGACTTTCGCTATCGACGTCGAGTCAACGCGCGCAATAATGTGAGTAAAAAACGTTTGCACGCCGAGCTCGCTCGGGGCGAGCTCGGAGCTCGGGAATTTGCGGCTCGCTGGTTTCGGGCGTATACGAGGCGCGCGGAGTCGCGACTTTTCGTACGCACTTGTTATGACTTTGAGGGACGAGAAGCCGCTGTTGTGATGCTCGGAGGATCGATCGATCGTCGTCGCGAATTCGCCGCCGAGATATCAACCACCTTGGGCTTTTGTCTCGCGACTTCTAAGCTCTGTGATCGGCTCGCTGCGCACATATATACGGCATATATCGTATATCTACACACATATGTAAACATGTATATGTATACACACATTGGATTTTTTTTCACTTGACAACAAATGTAGTCGCGAATACCTACAGTTTTTTTCGTGTCGACGTGCGAAGCCTCAGTGTTTTTCTCTTGCTCTGGTTCATATTTCTTGCATTGGTATCTTACGTCTCTCTCTTATGTATATTTTGTGAAGGCAGCGTCACATATCGACTGAGTCGGAGCATCACGCTTGGCTCATTTTCTCAGAGATGTTTAATATTCTAGTGGAAAGCTGATGGGGTTTTGATGTTTCTAGTTATTTTGAGAGTAAACTTAGTTTTTTATTGAAAGAAATAATAAATCTACTAAAGACTCTTCAAAGTATTTGATTCATGATGAAACTGGTGCAATGTATTTATTGATTTGTATAATTCGACGTCTCGTTCATGCAACACTACAATATGACTCAAGTATTGCTTTACTCCATTTTCTCAAATATATACTATACATAGTATTGCAGCATTATGCAAAAAATGCTAAGCTTTCCGGTTCATTGGACATGAAATTTCTCCTTGTTGCATCATCAGTTGTTGCCAACCAAGTTTTGCAGCCAGATCTGTTGGAAAGAATTAGAAAACAAGTAGAAGCCTTAAAACATAAAAAAAATTAAATACAAAAAAAACACTGTACATCATATCGTACCACTGCTTAAATTCTGCACTTCAGTGAATGAAAAAATGGTATATTTCAGATATACAGAAAAGTTTGTTCAAAATATCTAAAACATATTTTTTCCCAAAGATTCAATATGTCAAATGTATTTTAGCATATATATGAAATATACACAAGCGAAAAATATATCTAAGATGGATCCAAAACATATTCAAAACATATTTCTATTATATTGTCATCCAAAAACTTAGATATAAGAAATATATTTTCTTACATATTATGTCTTTCTTACAAACGTAATTCAACCACTCAACGTCTAATCAATTTTTTCAATTCCCCCGCAGGGCATTCCGTGATCGTGACCGTAACGACAGACGCGGCGGCGGCGGCGGTGGCGGCGGCCGCGGTGGAAGCGGCAGCCGTTTCGGCGGCAGCCGCGACAGCGGCCCGCGATTCGGCGGCGGCGGCGGCGGCGGCCGCGACAGCGGTGGTTTCGGCAACTCGTCGTTCAAGAATCGCCAGCCGGGCGAGCGTCTTCGAAAGCCGCGATGGGACATGAGCACGCTGCAGACCTTCAGAAAGGACTTCTACCAGCCGCATCCGAACGTCGTGGCTCGCGGGCCGCACACGGTCGAGGCTTATCGCTCGGACAAGGAGATCACGGTCAAGGGCACCACCGTTCCCGGGCCGGCGGTTTACTTCGACGAGGGCGGCTTCCCCGAGTACGTGCTGAACGAGATTCGTCGCCAGGGCTTCGGCGAGCCGACGGCCATTCAGGCTCAGGGCTGGCCGATCGCGCTTTCCGGGCGCGACATGGTCGGCATCGCGCAGACCGGCTCGGGAAAAACTCTCGCCTACATCCTGCCGGCGATCGTTCACATCAACAATCAGCCGCGGCTGAATCGCGGCGACGGGCCGATCGCGCTCGTTCTCGCGCCGACGCGCGAGCTCGCCCAGCAGATTCAGCAGGTGGCCGCGGACTTCGGGGTCTCGTCGCAGGTGCGAAACACCTGCATCTTCGGCGGCGCCCCCAAGGGACCCCAGGCTCGGGATCTCGAGCGCGGCGTCGAGATTTGCATCGCCACGCCCGGACGTTTGATCGATTTCCTCGAGCGCGGCACGACGAATCTGCGACGATGCACGTATCTCGTGCTCGACGAGGCCGACCGGATGCTCGACATGGGATTCGAGCCGCAGATACGGAAGATCGTCGAGCAGATACGGCCCGACCGACAGACCCTCATGTGGTCCGCCACGTGGCCCAAGGAGGTGCGAAATCTCGCCGAGGAGTTTCTCACCGACTACATACAGATCAACGTCGGCTCGCTGCAGCTCGCGGCGAATCACAATATACTGCAGATCGTCGATGTCTGCGAGGAGTACGAGAAGGAGGGGAAGCTGATGAAGCTGCTCGAGGAGATATCGAACGAGCCGGAGAACAAGACGATCATCTTCGTCGAGACGAAGAGGAAGGTCGACGATATCACGAGAGCCATCAACAGGTACGGCTGGCAGGCGATCGGTATTCACGGGGACAAGAGTCAGCAGGAGCGTGATTACGTTCTTAATCGTAAGTTTCCATTGTATTGGTTTATGTTGCTCGTTATCGTCGAACTCGCGAGGAATTTCTAAACTTAAGGCGATGTGAAACATTCACGTCGAGCCCAGTCGGTATCAAAAACTGTAATGAACGTTTTTGATGAATATTTGCGTTTACAGCTAAAAGAAGAAATCCATTCCCTGCGGATTTCACCAGTGCAGGGAATAAATTTCTTCTTTTAGCTGTAAATGCGAATATGCGTAAAAAACGTTAATTACAGTTTTTATTACCGCAGTCGGCATTTCACATGCCCTTAAGGTAGTCTTTACGTCTAGTATGAATTTCGCATAAATTCGAGAAAAATGAGGGAGAACTTCAAACACTTCTCGATGGTATAAAAATCTGAAAAAATGCATGCACATTAAAGGTACTGAAAAGATTAATTTTGCATAGTAATCATTCTAAAATGTTATTCATAAATTGACGAAAAAAACATTGTTTAACAAATTTATCGATGACCCAATTTTTTTTTTTTTTTACTTCGAAATGTCTAAGCGCAAGGACTACCTTAAACCTTTTTTCGTCATTCTTGAGGACAAATTTATAGAGTAAAGTCACCATAAAATGAACAGTTAAGCAGAAGAATTTGATTATCATGGGTTTCTATGAAATCTAATATTTTCAAACCGTTTGCGAAAATTATGTGATACAGCTAAAAAAAATCTCGTAGTTTTATCGCGAAGTGTAAGAGTACAAGTATAAATACAAAAAGCCAATAATCCATAAACACCAGTAAATGAACGGGATAATCTAACCTACACTTCTAGTCGAAAATAGACTTCTGCGACAAAATAATCACAGTAGATAGCTTACTAATAGACAAATTAAGAACCTAACGTTTATCCAAGTCGTCGTAATTTCTTATGAATTCTCAAAAAGCCATTGTTCATTCACTGGTGACTGTTCAATTACTGGTGCATTCACTCTAGTCTCTAATTTAAAGTTTAAACTTGAATTTACGCTCGAGGCTATAAATTTGTCAAATTCATTTGTATCCACACGACCACTCGGATTCATTAGTTTCGATGATGATAATAACAACAAATGATTTGCGCAGAGTTCCGAAGCAGCAGATCCGCCATTCTGGTGGCGACGGACGTGGCCGCCCGAGGTCTAGGTAAGATTCCCATCGAAAGTAAAACGATAACGATGTAAGGGTCAGGCTGCGATGGTTATTTCACGGTCGTAACAGTCTATGGTATTCAAATGTGGCAACGGACGAGACGGCATGTGCCAGACTGATTGACGCTGGTGCTCAACATTAATGCGATTTTCGAATCATTTTTTTAAAGACTTTCCCGATCCAAAATTCAAAACGATTAAATCTAACGAAGTTGCGTACAGTCAATTCTCGTCGAACACCCTCGCGAACCGGTCGGTTGAGACGCGGCGCGAAACCGCTGAAATTCAATTCGCAACGGAGGGACATTTTTCGAGGGCTGACTGTACATGCATCCCGATACGATCGATTTGTACGTAACGTTGATACCCTGCTGCGGCGTGATCTTTCGAATGTTTCAACTCTTTGATACCCGACACAGAAAACAAAAACAGAGAACGCTGCTCAAATAGCGTAGGCGAGTGTGTCTCGTGTCTTTCGAGTTTTCGCATTGAAAAAGAAAATTTACCAAAATTGCAAAAATCCGCGTTGCAAGAAACAAACGAAACTAAAGTCGATCGGGAAAATTAGTGAGAGCGAAACTCGAAAGCGAGGCATTACGTTTCAGGTTTAGAGGGACGAGGAAAGGTAAGACGTGTGTTAGCAAAGGGTAATCCATTCTGACTCGCTCTCTCTCTCACTCACTCTCTCACTCTCTCTGCTTTCAATCTCTTCTCTCGAACGTTTTTTCTTTTAATCCTCAGATCGAGACAAGTCTTGTCAGTCTGGTAGTAACGTGCTGTTCTATGTGTTTTCAGAGGCACATGCGACGGAGTTTTATCAATGATAAGAACTCTGGACAGAGAGCTTGCTTTGGAATAAATAATTGAAATGGGGCGTGACTGCTGGTCTCCGCCCCCTCGCAACAAGCTAACGTCGTTACGCTGTGCCTCGGCCCACCCGTGCCACTCGAAATATCCACACACTCTCACTCTGTACCTGCGACGGTCCAAAGTATGGAAGCTGTAGAGAACCTTTTAGGGCACGAATAGAGCCAATGAGACGACCACCGCACGGAAATCCGAGACATTTGGGTATAAAAACTCTTTGCTCTCTTTGCTCTCTCTCCTCTCTCTCTCTTTAGATCAGGCGTTTACGATGAGAGAGCGGTGTAGAGCGATCCATGTCCTGCAATCCTCATGACGAACGCAAATTAAAAGAAATAATAAGAACGACATACGATAAAAAAAAACGTTGAATATTGTCCGAACGGTAAAATTCTCAGCAATGTCGAAAAGTTCACTTTTTTCCACGGTCGTCCGAGAATTCATGAGATTGCAAAAGCGACAGAAAAAAAAGAACCAAAAAGAAAAAAAAGATCTAGATAAAACGCGCTCCGTTTGTTTGTGCCGAGCGTGCGACAGTGACGATGGGGCTTGGATGGAAAGCGCGTTGTGCTGCCACCTCCGAAGCTCCGGCTGCTCCTCGGCGAAGCAACGGGTCGAGCGATGGCAAAAATAAATAATAAAAACATAAAACAAAAGATAATAATAAAAAACAGGTGCAGATCTTTGTAAGTCCAGCAATGAATCCATACTTTGGTGCGGGAGAGAAGGGTGTGGAATCGCAATGAATACAACTCTCTAGCGCTCGCTAAATAAACGCTAGAGTAGCGAGACTTCTATGAGAACCATCTGAGCTCTGATACCTCTACATTTACGAAAAAAAAAACAAAAAAATGTATTTGCACTTCCAGCCTTTGCGAACGACAGGTAATTAGAACGTATGCTTGCTCTCTTTGTGGTCGACTCACTTGCGTTGCGAGGAAGTTATGCAAATCGAATTATCACATCGAAATTATATGTTGTAACTTTTTTTTTTTATTAACTTTCATTTGAAAAAAGACAGAGTAAAAGCGAGAAACTTCGACGTTTTTTTTTTCTTCTTTTTCTTGATAATTCCATTTTCATCTCTGTCACTCAGTAAATGTCATCTTCATTAACGCTTCTGACAAAGTTCGCTTTATAAGTTAGTGGATCCACAAAGAATCAAGTCATCTCCCTCCCGGCCGGCGTCTCATTCGCTTTTTCCCCCAGATGTCGAGGACGTCAAATTTGTGATTAATCTGGACTACCCGTCCAACTCCGAGGACTACGTGCATCGTATCGGTCGTACCGGCCGCTCGCAACGCACGGGAACCGCTTACGCGTTCTTCACGCCCGGTAACGCGCACAAGGCCAACGACTTGATACAGGTTCTCGAGGAGGCGAAACAGGTCGTTAACCCGAAGCTCTACGAACTCTCGAGGAATCCCGGTGTCTTCAAAAGTACGTATTGTCGATTATGCGCGAATCTTTATTCATCAGCCCGACTTTCTCCGGGAACTCGGGCTTTTAGTATCTACCCGAGTCGCGAGCCTTTCTCCGGATCTCTATTTTATTTTAACAAAAAAACGCCGCTACTTTCTCAACAAAGTTCAACAGGTACCACGTTAAAAAATATCTCGGCTACCTGATTATTTTCCTCGTACGGTATTTATTTTAGAGCCTGCCAGGATCTCCATGGTGGCCGCGGCTAGGGAAAGCCGGCAAAATCGGGAAAAGTCTGGGGAAAAAAAAATTGGTTTGGGAATCAGATAAAAGTCAGGGAATTTCAAAATTGGTCAGGGTAAAAAGTGCTTTGGCGCCGAACCTCCCATAAGTAGATAAAAAGTTTAAAGAATGATTTATATTGTTATTATTATAACAATATTAACAATATAAAACATTATTGTAATATTATTGTTATATTATATTTATTAGTATAATATGAATTTTTATCGGCAAAATAAGTGATTTATCGAATACCCCGTACCGGTTTTGAATAAATTTTCATTGGAATCATTAATTTAAAAAAATATAAAATCGTTAGAACTGTGGTTCGGGAAAAATCAGAGATAAATCAGAGAAAGTCAGTGAAAAGTCAGGGATTTTTTTTTCGGCGAACAAAACGGCCACCATGATCTCCCAAGCGATTAAAGATAATCTGAATTTCTGCCTTTACAGAACGAAAAAAAATTGCCAAACGTTATTCGATCATTTCCGTCGTGAATGCAAATTAATTCGCATTTGTATTTCAGGAGGCCGATACGGCGGACGTAGCGGCGGAGGTGGCGGATCCCGGGGTTTCGGTAGCCGCGGTGGATCGCGAGGGGGATCGCGAGGCGGCCGAGACATGGGCGACCGTGGGCGATCCGACCGCGGCGGCGGCGATCGCGGCAGTAAATGGGGCGGCAGCAATAGCGGTAAGTCAGTCCGGTCACGTCGTGCAGATCGCGCGTCACAATAGATTCGTCGGTGACTCGCGCGTTGATCGCGATTGACTCATAACAAAAAAAAATCGTGCATCTACAGGTGGGATGAGCGGAGGAGGAGGCGGCGGAGGCGGCGGTGGCTACGGCGGCAGCAGCAAACCATTCCAACAGAGCAGCTACGGCGGAAGCACCGGCGCCGGCAGCGGCGGCTACGGACAGAACGGTAATTCGTACGGAAGCGGCGGAAGTTACGGACAGCGAAACGGCTATTGACACAGTGGATTCTAAGCGACACTTTATATACGAAAAGAAAAACAAAACAAAAATGTAAATTAAAAAAAAAACACAAAGAGAACAGAGAAAGAAAGAATAACAAATTTCGACTATATCTAAGAATAACGAAAACGAGAAAGAAAAAAAAAACTAAAGAAAACCACAGAGAGACGAATTTTGCATCTAATGATAAAAAAAAAGAAAACGAAAGAAACGATAATATGAATTAAACGAAAAAGACATAGCGAAGGGACTAAAAGCCACCAGCGTCAGTAGAGTATCGACTGCATTCTCACGCGTTCAATTCATCTATTGAATATTCCGATTCGCTTTACCATCAAGTTTCTTTGTATCCCCCCCGCCCCCCCTAGTTTAAGATGCGGAATGAAACCTTGAAAGAGGTTGATTATTCTCTGGGAACACAATACGTTGTGTGTGTGACGATTATTAGTGACTTAAATTTAAATAAAGAACAAAAAAAAATCCACGAGCAATGTAGTTCTATGAATATAAATATGTGGAAAATCGATGTTTTGCGTTGATTCTTGCGGAGGGAGTTTGGATTACGAGCGAGTGTCGCCTGATGTCAGTCGAACGGCATTAGTTGTGTACTATAGTAAATTCTTAAATTCCCCCACGTTACGATAAGTCGCGTCGGACGTGGCGCTTACGAGACGGGGACTCGGAGGAGGGCAGAGAGGAGGAGGCTCATTGGGTGAGCCGTTATCGAAAATCATCCGATGCGGTCAGAGTCGCGGAGGCTTCTCGCACCGGCGTGACGACGAGATATCGAGTCTGGTCTACCTACATTATCCCATAAACATCGCGTGCGATTTATCACGCGCCACAAATATGTCATCGATCAATCGTCTGTTGTGTCTGAGAGGCTCGTTTAGCCGCCGACGAAAAATCGCGGCGTTGCGAAAATGCCGATGAAAGCTCGTCGGAATGTAGGTCCATTGCCGTTTATCTATATATGCTTCATTCATGTGGAATTGTTTCATGCGGATCGCCGATAAGCGGCCACGATCGAGAAGGAATTCCGCCGGTTTCCGACCGAAACGAGATTCGCCTATTTTCGTCGGCGAAAAAATACGGAAACATTAAACAGATTCATTCGAATACATAACTATTGGTAGGAGTTTCATTTTATTTAACATTTTTGGTGAACTAAAATGAAAAACCTGCATTCTATTTTCGAAACGAAGAATTCTTTAAAAAGATTTTTGTTTATCGACGATAATTTTTTTTATCCTTACTTTCTTAATTAAGAATGTTCTAAAACCAAATATTTGAAAATCTCCCGGCAGCCGAAACGAAACTCGAGTTAAAACAATTATCTATTTTCAAAAACAATACCGCGAAACTATCGAGTCAATCAGCGCCGAAAAGAATGCTACATAATTGAAAGAATGCTGTATCATTGAAAAATTGTTATATTCATCCGAATATAATACAATTGGTAAGAGTTTCATTTTATTTCATATTTACGATGAAACAAAATGAAAAACCTGCAATCTATTTTCGGAACAGCGAAATCTATAAAAAGATTTTTGTTTATCGATGATAATTTTTTTATAACAACTTCCTTAATCAAGAACGTTTTGAAACCAAATATCTGAAAATCTCCCGGCAGCCGTGACGAAGCTCGATTAAAAAAAGTGTCTGTTTTTAAAAACAACACCGCGAAACTATCGCGTCAATCAGCGCCGAAAAGAATGCTATATAATTGAAGAATTGTTATATTCAGCCGAATATAACAATTGGTAGGAGTTTCATTTTATTTCATATTTACGATGAAATAAAATGAAAAACCTGCACTCTATTTTCGGAACGGAGAAATTTTTTAAAAGATTTTTGTTTATCAATGATATTTTTTTATAACAACTTACTTAATCAAGAACGTTTTGTAACCAAATATTTCAAAATCTCCAGGCAGCCGTGACGAAGCTCGATTAAAAAAAGTGTCTGTTTTTAAAAACAATACCGCGAAACTATCGCGTCAATCAGCGCCGAAAAGAATGCGGCAAACGTGCACACGTGGCAAGAAGCCCAAAGGAGCCTTGAGCGAATTCTCCGCGTTTCGCTATGCGCCATATCACGCACTTGACCCTAAGTATCCGCCTCGTCATAATCCCCAAAACTCAGCCGAGCCATTTATATACGTTTCGCGTGGTATCTTTAGAGGCCTTAGACGCCGTCTGCGCAGCGGGCTGTAAGTATAGATCACACAGCAGTCGTGCGATCTCTCTCGATCCGGCAGGCTTGCCCGATGCGCCGTCTCGCTCGCACTCATCGGCGGCGGCTCGGTCGGTACAGCGCATCGCTTCGAAATACTCGAGAGACACATCGAGACACGGAAAAGCCGGTCAAACGGAGACACATCACAGAACTGGCCTTGCCTGTTCTGTGAGCAGTAGTAGTACGCCGACCTAGAGCCTCTCGATATGTTACTCTACAAAAAACACCTAAATCTAATCCGAGCTACTGACGCAACGAAACATTTTCGTGCGAATTGATTTTTCTTTTTTTTTCCTTGAAATCTCCCTCGCGCCTTCTCTCCGCCGTATCCAGATGGTATCACGACTAAAAATCCTCGACGAAGTATCACGTCCAAAATATCCTAACAATTATTGTGCGACAAAATATTTCGGTCCAAATATCCTAACAAAATAATTGTTAGGATATTTTGCATAATAATGCGACAAAATATGTGACATAATTTATGGAAAAAGAAATTGGATGCTAGTCATAGAATCGACATACAAAATTTGGTTAAATAATGTTTTTACCGTTTTCGAGAATATCGGCTGCAAAGAAATCGCTCAAATCAGCTGATCGCCGTGAAAAGCATAACTCCCGCGTCTTTTTGCTAAAAGAGTTAAAATATCTTGCGACAAAATATCCTACAAAATTATGCGACATATCTCGATCGAAATAAAATATCAATTACGTTCTGCGACAAAACATATCTTGTGATAAAATACCGAAATGACATTGATCTTCCCGTGAAACGTATAACTCCCGTCTTTTTGCCCCAGCAAGGCAGCCGGGATAAAACACCTTGCGACAAAATATCCTACAGAATTATGCGACATAAGGTAAACGTCCCAGTAATCGTCAGTGTACCAGTAATCGTCAGTGTACCAGTAATCGACCGTTGTGTGCTTTGAATATAGATTTTGCTATAGTCAAAGCACATATTGTCGATTACTGGTACACTGTCGATTACTGGGACGTTTAGCTTATCTCGATCGAAATAAAATATCAATTATGCTCTGCGACAAGAACACATCTTGTGACAAAATACCGAAATAACATTGATCTTCCTGTGAAACGCATGACTCCCGTATTTTTGCCCCAGCAGGGCAGCCGGGAGTTAAAATACCTTGCGTCAAAATATCCTACAGAATTATGCCTTATAAGTATCTCGATCGAAATAAAACATCAATTATGCTCTGCGACAAAAACACATCTTGTGACAAAATACCGAAATAACATTGATCTTTCCGTGAAACGCATAACTCTTGTCTTTTTGCCCCAGCAGCTAAAATATCTTGCGACAAAATATCCTACAGAATTATGCCTTATAAGTATCTCGATCGAAATAAAATATGAATTATGCCCCGCGACAAGAACACATCTTGTGACAAAATACCGAAATAACATTGATCTCCTCGGTTTCAAATACTTCACTCCACTTTATTTTACTTCGAAACCGAGGTCAGTTTTCGGAAAATATTTCGTTGGCGTTCCTCAGCCGCGAGATATTCAGCCGTGTAGCCGACCACATCCCCTAAATTTTCCGCGTGTGACGTGGGACCGGTCGGTCGGCCAGCCGGGCGCGGGTGGGGATGGGCCGCGATTAAAGTGTACATGGCGCGGCTGGACGTGCGCAGTGTACGTCAGTGCACCGTGGATGATACGAGGTGTTGGTCGGTTCGGCGCTGCTCCCGATAGAAACGGCCTCGAGAGTGAAACACACACGGGATACAACGCGCGTTGTGACTGAAATTCATTTGGATTAAACGCTGCCGCTGGAAACGATGACGGAGGAACGGAAGGAAGTGAGGGTGTGGTGCGACGGATGGTGAGTAGCCCGAAGTAAACCAATAAATATTCACGGGGGGGTTAAAAAAGGGTGGAAAACAGGCGTGAGGCGATTTCACGTGTGTGAAATTTCGCCTGACACTGACATTTCCCCTGCCGACGTTGCAAAGTGCACGGTCGACGTTTTTTTTTTTTTTTTACTGTCACATGCGAACGCCGGGTACATCGGAGCCGCGAACGTGTTGAATTTACGGTCTGACCCGCGCGGTTCTTACATCAGCGATTTACATACTTGCGTCTCACGCGTTTTTTTTTTTTTTGTGATTTTTTTTTATCGTGATCACGTATAGTGGACAATGAATCATCCGGCGCTGAGGAATGCGAGGCTTCGATATTTCCTACCTACGTGACCGGTGTTTCGTAGTTCTCATGCTGCTGTCGAGGAAGAGAAATATGTTTCGCGAATAACCTGTACTTGGGGGAATTTTTTGTGGGACACTCGTTGGAACGTCGTGAAGATGCGATTCGGGAAATCGATTTTTGAATCTTGGGATTCGTGATTATTTTGTGTAGTTAATGAAGTAATATTAATAATAATGATATTAATATAATGATGGTAACAAATAGGGTTATAGGTAACATAAATACAATTGAGTGTATTTATGTTTCCACAGGATTTCCCGGAGAAAATTGATTTTCCCGCTTGTTTCTTTTAGACTTCATATCAGCACCCGAATGCATATCTATCGAGGTGATGCGATATACGCTACAAAGTTTGTGACTCTGTTACAATTGCAAAGTTGGAGACTTTGCAATTCTATCGGACGGATAATTCGCATTTGGTGCAGAAACAGTTTTGCCAAACTTTGTTGTTTTTGTTTTACGGGAGAAATTTTACTTTTGTGAGACAGTCGAGTTGCTTTGAAAATTTCAAACAGCAGATTTCAGCAACATATAGTTGAATCACCTGGCAGGATGCAACAACTTATATTGAGTCATAAATCGCAGTGACTAAGCAACATATTCTAATTATCATTTCCTGAAATTAATAACAGCTTTCTTAGCTGTGACGCTGAGTTAGCTGAGTTGCAGACTTTTGCGATTACTTTTTTGCATTGAGCAATGAACAGAAATATTCCCATTACTATCTAGACATTAATGTTTTTACATCGAAATTTTATTTTTATGATTCACTGTGGAATGAAAATGAATATTTCTAATACCATAATCAACAATAAATAAATTACAAATTACAAATTATCAAAGCAGATCTGTGAAACCCGATTGAAAAAAGTTCAATCTTCATGAGACTGATTTCTTTCGCAGCTACGACATGGTGCATTTCGGTCATGCAAATTCGTTGCGGCAAGCCAAGGCCTTGGGAGACTATCTGGTAGTGGGAGTTCACACGGACGAGGAAATCGCCAAGCACAAGGGACCACCTGTTTTCACGCAGGAGGAGAGGTATAAAATTTTCAATGAACGTTATCTGCGCCGAGAGAGATAAAGTAGCAGGAAATCAATGAGTCATTAACATCGTACGATCTTGGCTACGGCTCTGTAAGCCTGAGAGATATTCCACTGATAAAAAAATATGCACAGAGCGAGAGAGCCAAACGACAGTCCGTCCCGGCGGCTCCTTGACCCTCAATAGCTGCGCTATCTCATTAACTATAAACGTGGGAGACAGGACTGTCCGCAGGCCGAGCCACAGTAATCAATAGCGCTTATATGCACGTTGCCTCGTCGCCGAATGGAATATTGTTTCAGTAAAATAAACGCCTTGCAACGGATCAAAATCGTAATCGGAATTTTCCGTTAATTTAGGCGGGCAAAAAGTGCTGACCGCGCGCTCGGCACGCGCGGCTCGACGCGCGGCAACATTAACATTGAGAGCCGCGTTGCAATTTTCTATTCTATAAATATACAATTAGAGGATTTTTGCAATTAGAATACGCGATTTCCTTAACATACTTTTTTTTTGCGGCATTGAGGTCCGCGCGGTTTCTACTTGGAGTCATAAATATATGATTTTTCGACCTGGAGAAGCAGAATTAAATGTATACTTTTTAATGTATACCAATTAAATGTATACTTTTCTTATCACGTTGCTAATATGCTGCTGTTGCATTCAGTTTCCGTTTGGAGAGTAAATATTCGACTTTTTGTCAAGTATAATGTAATATGCAATTTCTTGAGGTTTGAATTCTGATAAAACTAAATTTGATACATTTGTTCGGTACTAAATGCAGAAATGCACATATCAAATTCATCAACAATTTTCTCGAAACATCGAATTAGGATGAAGATCTCGTGAAACGCTGCAATTAACTTTTTTTCAAAAGCCTCGCTTCGAGATGTTGCCGCGTTTCGTGATATAAATTTTCCATCGGTTTGCCGGGTTCTGCACTTTTCGCACGTCATTTCCTTAAAGATCTAATTCCACTTGCGTCACCCGAGAGACGTTCGAACGTCGAAACTGGTTTTGAGTGGGAGTGAGTAATACGAAAATTCCAGTCCCCCGGCTGTTGTGAAAAGCGTTTCTTATCGGCGGTTTAATTTGCTTTTCAAGTCATTTAATATACCAAGAGGAATACATGGCAAATTTTATGTGCTATAAAAATACACGCGCGCCGTGTGGATTTAACGCGCGTGCAACGTACGAATGAAATACGACACGACACGACAATAGACGGCTAAATCGTACGACCTGAATCAATAATAGTTGTAATGAAAGCTCCGGGTATCGACTGACAAGAGATAATCACACGAAGCCCGAAGAAACTCGAGCATCACAGTCACAACTCCATTGCAACTGCGTTCGTCAAAGGCGGACAATTTACCTGGGCTTTGGAACTCGGCTTATCTGTGTGCATAATGGGTTTCAGATACAAAATGGTTCGAGGCATCAAGTGGGTTGACGAGGTGGTCGAGGGTGCACCTTACGTTACGACACTCGACACGCTCGACAAGTACAAATGCGATTTTTGCGTTCACGGCGACGATATCACGATGACCGCGGACGGCGTGGACACTTATCACCTCGTCAAAGCGGCCGGACGGTACAGGTGAGAGCGTAAAACCAAATATTATCATAATAGTAAGCCAAACATTTGAAAGATTACACGAAAATGTACCTATTGGGCTTCACGGCAAAGGAAATCAGGGCTAGTTGGACCATTTTCGATTCAAACTTTTTTTTTTAAATCGCTGCAGAAATAGGGCCATTTTTTGTATAGTTTATCATCACACAAAATTATTGTTCGCATGAGTTATTTTCCGCCCCGTTTTTCCTATCGATGATGCGAAAAGACAAGAAAAGAACGCGTTGTATATATTCGATAATTTATGAGCCCCGGCTTATCAGCGACACGCACAAAATTTCCTGGAGAATTGTTTGCTATCCAGACAATCGAAATGACACGTTTCGAGCAATCACGGAAGGTTTTGATTAGAAAACATCGCTGTTCGAGCCGGTACTTGCAGGAAGTTGATAAGAAGTCGTAAAACCGTCGTCGTCCCTCGCGCGATACGGTAGCGCGCTAATCATTTCAGGCACCGTCCATAACACCAACGTATAGGAAGCGCGGCCGGGAAAAATCATTGTGCAACTAATCGGCCCAGCATAATGTTTTTTTCTTCTTTTCTTTTATATAAACTCGCGTTTTATATTTTCAGGGAGGTACAGAGAACAGCCGGAGTATCGACGACCGATCTCGTGGGCCGAATGTTGCTGATGACTCGGCAGCACTTCCGGCAAGGCGACAGCGAGTACAGCGTGGATCGGGAACCGAGCAAAAGCATGGGACAGGACAGATCGGCGAGGAGCCCGTGGACCGGATGCTCGCAGTTCTTGCCCACGACGCAGAAGATAATACAGTTCAGCGACGGAAAGAGCCCGCGACCCGGCGACAAAATTGTTTACGTCGCCGGTGCCTTCGACCTGTTTCACGTCGGTCACTTGGATTTCCTGGAGGTTGCCAAGCGAGAGGGGGACTACCTCATCGTCGGTTTGCACACCGACCCAGCCGTTAATCGCTATAAATGCGGCAATCATCCCATCATGAATCTGCATGAGAGAGTTTTGAGCGTACTCGCGTGCAAGGTAATTTTTTCCTCTCATTCGCTCCATTTTTCGTAATTTGCCTTTAATTCGAAGAAGCAATTTTTATGTTTTGGTATCGGTAGTTTCTATTGGATTCATTTTTTTTACTTTTTCATGGTCACACATGACGTTTTAAAGTTGCAAAGTTCAGGCGAAAATAAAATTGCGAAACCCGATTTATTTTAATTTGAACAGAATCTATAGGGTGAAATTAAACGTAATCTCGATAAATTTGATAATTTCTTCATAAACGCATTTAATATTTCTGAGTAACTCTGGAACACTCGGATTAGCACGAGAAAAATCTACGAACAGCAGAGATTATTTAGAGCTTTTTTTAGAGTACGTAAACGAAGTTCGTAGTTTGCCTTGAATTCGGCGAAGCAATTTTTATTTTTTGGTACCGGTAAAGTTTCTATTGGATCCATTTTTTTGTAAAGTTCAGGCGAAAACAAAATTGCGAAACCCGATTTATTTGAATTTAATCAGAATGGATCGAGTGAAATGAAACGTAATGTCGATCAATTTTATAATTTCTTGATAAACGCAGCTACTATTTCTGAGTAACTGCAGAAAACTCGGATTAGCACGAGAAAAATCTACGAACAGCAGAGATTATTGAGAGCTTTTTTTCAACAGTACGTAAACGAAGTTGTGATCGGCGCCCCGTACGAAGTAACGAGAGACCTGATGGAACACTTCAACGTGTCTGTCGTGTGTCACGGCCAGACGCCGATAATGCCGTGCGACGGCGGTACCGACCCGTACGCCGAGCCGAAGCGTCAGAACAAATTCAAACTCCTGAACAGCGGGAACGACATGACGACGGAAAAGATCGTCGAGAGAATAATACTGCACAGGTAAGCGGAAACATCCACAACAAACTGCATGCTTATTCAGTTTCGAATATCGCTCGAGAAAAAAATGTAAATATCGTTCGCATCTTTACTTTACGAGCCAGTTTTTTATGCATCATTTTGCCCTTATCCCCGTAGGTCCCAGGAGCTTTATTCGATCATTAAGAGCTTGAACAACAGATAACACGTTTGCATCGCGTTGTGTTTTTTTGTACTTATTTCTTTGATTTTTCGCAATAAACGTACTTTTTTTCGTTCCTCATTTGCTTTGTAATTTATCGTCGATTGGAAACATTCACTATCGAGACGCGCGAATTTTCCTCTTTACATGATTAACTCACGGGGGGGTTTCACCGATAAGTTCAGAAGTAATCAGAGGTTGCATGCGATGTTTTGGAAATTATCTTTCGTTCCTCAAACTTCTTTCATATATTCTTCCTTCAATGAGACAAAAATAAAATGCTGTAATTCATCAAGCCTAATACGCGATTTCATACATGTCGCGCGTCTCGACTGACGCATACCGTACTACCCTGTTGACTCAGCGTTTAATTGCAGGTTGGAATTCGAGGATAGGAATTTAAAGAAGGAGAAAAAAGAGCTTGCCGCTATCGAAGCCCTGACCAAGTCGCAAAAAAATGAGAAAGCCGAATGAACGATATAATCTCACTCTCACAGCTAGAGGAATCATTCCCCAATCCCGACCCCCTCCGCGTACTCGTAACTCTTCGAGCTCTGTGTAAATACAGTGGTCACGTGAAATTGAATATTATTTATTAACGACTGAGAAGGAAAAGAGAGCAGTGGCGCTCGTCGAGTTGTGGCCGCGCGTCTCCCGCTCCCGTCGCGAGGCTGCGGCAAAGACTTTGACTCGCCGAGGCGCAGTTCGCTGATACACCTAACTTACGAATAATAAAGTATAAGCTAGACAAAAGAAAAACGACTGGAGTCACTGGGGAGAGAGAGAGAGAGACGGGAGAACCTCTGCGTTTTCACGAGGCACGAAACCAACAAACTCTTACGACCGCGCCGTCATTCGTGTCGTGTAATTGTTGTCAGTGTATAAATGTCAGGCATAAATTCCTCACTCGAAGGCCAGAAGGTTCGTGTCATGTTCGAGACTTTGCACATTCTAATAAATATAGCCAATTGTACAGTTAAGAAAGAAAAATTAAAATCTCTTCGGCGATACGATGGATTCAGCGCCGGCCGACGTCACCGACGTCCCTCGACCAGTAAAATATACCCGTAGAATAGCTGGAATCAATCATTTTCAATTTGTTTCCAAAATGTCTTGCTGAAATTGATTGCGGCTTTGGGAATACACGCGAGATTAATTAACGTGGAGGGATCTCGTTCGTTTTTTTCCCTTCGAAATCAGCGAGGATCGCGCGAGGCATGAGAAAAAAAGCTGCTCGTCGGTACAACAGTTTGCAATATTGCCGACGAATCAGCGTTATCACGGTTTGCTTAGTATTAGCGATAATCAGGACGCGAAAAATTGAGTGAAAGATAATGAGAACTACTGGATTAATTCAATAAAAATGTAATTCTAATTGCTTTGCTTCAAATTTTTCAATGAGACGTTTTCCAAAAAAAAAAAAGAAAAAAAATACAAGTGTCAGATTTGTGCGAACTCTTTCGAGTAACATCAATGCGATGACGATTAATTCGAACACCCTGCTACCGCTTCGCTTTCCCGTCCCAAAGTGTATAAAACGAAATATAATACTTTTGCATATCAAAGAGACCGATCGACGTGAACTCTGTGAAAGCCGAAACCAAAGACGCAGGAAAGCGCTGTAATGTATATTATTACGAGAACACGTAGACAGATATATAAATATATATAAAGTTTGATTGAAAGAAAAAAAAAGAGAATGAAAAAAAAAAACGGCGATTATGCAACTTGTACCAAAGTCCCGAGTCACCGAGCTCTGCGTGCGTCTGCATTGTAATTATTCATGGAGACCTTTATTTCCAATCTTATTGTTTAATAAATACGAGTCGTGAGTGTCTTGACGCGTACAATGGAAGATAACACAGCTTGTCTCTCTCTATATATCATTACACATTGATCTCTTACTGACTAAACGGTTCCGTTACCTTCGACGATTCTCGCCGTGCTGGCCCACGTGGATTTGTTTCTTATCCGTTATAAACGCGAATTATCTTTGACACGCTTTGAGAATCGTTCAAGGCTTCGACGGATCGCGCTTAATCGCGAGAATCATTGAATACACTGTATTCACGTGCACCGTCGTACATTTAACCTACAGTGTTTTGTATGTACAATGTGACGTTCGCCGAGAGAATTTTATAAGAAGCCCATTATTTTCTTACGGCAAATTTCCAAGTTTCATCGGTGCGTAAAAAATCCTTCTACGTGTAATCGTGATTCGAGCATCAATGCATTCTAAATTCAATAAAAAACAAACAAACAAATGTTCGTATAAAATTCTCTCTGTACATGAATCGCCTTAAACCACCCAATCCAAGTGCCTCTTTTGCAGCCCACTCCGAGTACAATAAATAAACTACCCTAGTTGTCAATAAATATGTATATTGCACGAACGCGCAAAAAGTGTTCGTTCGCTCGTTCAGGTCCCGTCATAGCACTGCCCGTTCGCTAACGAAGACAAGTATGAGATATAAATAAGTTTAAATAACAAACAAACAAAAAACAGGAGGGACGACAGAATCGTCCTGCAGGGATTCCGAAGTGCTGGCGATTAGTCGAAATGCAGTCGTGCTTCAGGAGCTTTGGAGCCAAATTAGTTCGAAGTAGAATTAATGCGTAATGAATTTCTAACAGATTATCAAAATCAGCGTTAATCCGAGAATTACGAAATCTTATCGGCGTTCAATATAGAAACAAATTAAAAAAAGGCCACGCAAATAATTCGTCGACTTATTTATGCGACGATTGTGGAATGAAACGGTGATAAAAACTCGAAATTAATTTCGTGAAACGAGAATTTTGGGGAAATTTAAAATCATGCTTATGAATCCTATTGAACCGTCGATAAGTTTAAACAAATAAAACAGGAGGGACGACAGAATCGTCCTGTAGGGATTTCGAAGTGCTGGCGATTAGTCGAAATGCAGTCGTGCTTCAGGAGCTTTGGAGCCAAATTAGTTCGAAGTAGAATTAATGCGTAATGAATTTCTAACAGATTATCAAAATCAGCGTTAATCCGAGAATTACGAAATCTTATCGGCGTTCAATATAGAAACAAATTTAAAAAAAAGCCACGCAAATAATTCGTGGAATTATTTATGCCGCGATTGTGGAATGAATCGGAGATAAAAATTCGAAGTTAATTTCGTTAAACGAGAATTCTAGAGAAATTAAAAATCACGCTTATGATACTATTGAACCGTCGATCGGCCGGTGTAACCCGGCGCCGCTTCGCAGTACTTTCTCGCTCGTTCCCTCACCAGCTCGTCGATCGATTTGTGCTGCGGTACGCTTGTCGCCAAACTGTGAAGACGCGAGGCGAGATAACACATGATAAAAGCGGAGAGCACCAGCATCGCCCCAAGGCCTGTCGCAACGTAGAGGAAATTTCCGCAGCTACCCTCGAGTCCGGCCGTCACTTTATCGTACAAGTCTGCGAAGAAAAAAAAAAGAATGCACAAATCGAATTAAAATACATCACAATGCTCGTATTTTTGGAAGTGCATGAGATAAGTATAAAAAAAGGAGGCAGCGATGAGCCAAAGTCGAGGTCAGACGACACGACAATCATGTTTATTACCGCCTGGCATCATAACGGTGTACTCGATGTTTTCCTTGATTTTAGTGAACTGCGTGGAGTCGTTGTACTTCTTCACCAAACGCTCAGTCCAGGGAGGAAAATTTTCCGGAGCCTCCTCGACGCTTCCCGATGACCTGCGTCTCCGCTTGCCGTGACCGGAAGGCTCGAAGAGGTCCAAGCAGAAGTCCTAAACGATTAATACGTTGCACTATTAAAATACGAGATTTTCCCAGCTGCATTTGGAAACGTAAGCCGGCAAATCTTTCGCATTCTGCATGCGGATAATCGCTCGAGTGGCCATTTTAATCAGCAGCTTTAATTCAATTTCTTAACCCGCTTTATAATTATTTTCGATAAATATTTCATCATTATTAATGCTTCTAATTGGTTTTCGAATCTTATTACACGAAAAATGATTGTATTACCATTGTAATTGAATTGTGATTGATGTATAAATATTAATTTTTTTTCATTGTTTATTTTCAGGTTCGTTTTCAAGTTCCGAAAACCACGATGATCCACACCTTGGACGAGCTTACCGGCTGGCAATCGTGAGGTTCCATGCAAGCTTTAATTTGCGAATGAATCCACAGCGTCGATCTTTCCCTCATGGAGCTCAGAAGAAAAGCCTCGAAGTCCAGAAAGACTTCGTTCTTCTTTTCGCGATAGCGCGCCGGCTGATGAGGAATTATGGAGGCGAAGTCGCGATTCCTGCAGCCGTCCTTCACGAGTACGACGCTTCCCGGCGCGTGCGGCTGATCGGGATCCGGACTCACCGTGACTTCCAGCAGTTTTATGTAGCCCCAGGCGCTCTCGGCGCTGATTCGAGCTCGCAACTGGAGCTTCGTACCGATCGGCACCGCCTGATCCACCGCTTGGGAACCTGAAGAGGGATCGGACGTGTTGCCCGTGGCTTCGCGGTAAAGCGCCACCTCGTACTCTAATCGTCCCGGCGTTTCCTCCACGACTCCCGAGACTCTCGCTCCGTGGGGACTGAAAGGACGATTAAGCCTTTAACGATTACAACACGTTTACGCGCCACGTTCTTCCAATATTTATTTTTCTTCTTCCACAAAAAGAATTCATGTAAAAAAAATTAGAAATTTCATAATATCGCGAGGTCCTGTCGTATTGAGTTCGTTTCGCACAAATTCGAGAAAAATGAGAGGAAATTGCAAACACTTCTCGATGGTATAAAAATCTGAAAAAATGCATGCACATTAAAAGTACTGAAAATATTAATTTGGCATAATCATAATTCTAAAATGTTATCAACAAATTGATGAAAAAAAAATGGTTTAATAAATATCCCGGTGACCCGTTTTTTTAATGAAAATGATTCGTTCGTTTTCCTGAATACATATGACATTTTTCAGATTTTTAAGTTAACGAATCATTTTCATAAAAATAAATTTGAGTCACCGGGATATTTATTAAAACATTTTTTTTCATGAATTTGTTAATAAGATTTTACAATTATTATTATGCCAGATTAATACTCCCAGTACCTTTAACGTGTATGCATTTTTTCATATTTTTAGACCATCGAGAAGTGTTTGCAATTCTCTCAATATTCTCGAATTGATGCGAAATGAAGACTATACGACAGGACCTCGTTAAGCGCACTGGGCAATGAACGTTGGTTTATAGCAGTGCTTCATTATTTTGATTCTGCTCCAATTGTTAAATTACTCACAAAGTTCCTGCAAATCCCGCAGCTTTGTGCCTGAGTAAAGTGGGCTCGGGTGGTCTGCACATGAGAATTAGCTCTTGATCGGCCAGCATCACGACTCCCGGAAATGCTGGGAACCAGACTCGAAGATGAATGAATCCCTGATTTACAGAAATAATGAAAATAAAATTAGGAAGGAAATTTAAATCACTTTGCGCGTGAAGAGGTCGACCTTTGGCTCTTACATTTCGCTTGAGAATCCCACAACGCGTGAAATCCGTGACCTTCAGAAAGTAATTGTCTTCCTGTGGGTCAGTCGGATCGGGCCGAATCTGACAGTGAATATCCGTGAGTGGGTCGGCCGCCCTGTCGTCTGCGAAGAGTGGCGAGCCTCGGAAGCCCACTGGACGTTTTATCTTAGCTGTTAAAAGATCCGTTGCGGATCCCGCGCCGCTACACTGTATGTCCGAGACTTCGTAATCCTGAGCCGCTGTACTCACAATCTGCGAAAAATCCGTTCGGTCTTGGCTGATGGAATTTTTTTTTAATCGCATTCACTCATAAACAAACCACTTTATAAGCATTGATTGAATTGGTTCAAGTATTGAAGTATCGATTTAATTGATTACACTAAACTAAATTATAATTTTTTTCACGCAAAGCATTTGTGTATTACTGGATCAGAAACTGATTTAATGTCTAATATTAGAAATATACTTTGAGTGGACGTCGAAGAAGTGGAAATCATAGATCATAGAAGACTCGCGACACGCGTCTGTGTCTGATTGCACAGCAATCACTCAGGTTTGTGGCAATTCGTACAATTGCGGCAATTGGTAATAAGCTGTTACGCATTGTATAACATATTGCACAGGTGCACACAAGTTCGCCGAGCTCGAGAATATCGCAGTGCGATACTAAGTAGTGTAAGCCGAGCTCATTTGAGCTGCTTCAATAATGCTACACTTGATAACGGTAAGGACACGGGCTGCTGAACGTGCAAGACATTCCCTACTTTGGCTTTGCATCGCGTTCACGCAGCGTACGCGTTTTCACGGGTAGCGTTCGTACGAAATTAATTGACGTTAGTCGGAGGAGGACAAATCGTAAGTCGGTCACCAACCACGAATTCAACAATGTCTACAATGTTCAGATTTTCTGGATTTGAGGAAAAAGAAGTTAAAGAAAGTCTGCTTCTTTAAGGTACTTTTAAGGTGGTTTCACTGTTTAATTGAATACGAATTAAAGAATTTCTTAACTTCTGAATACCAACAATATTTCATTGCGAAAACAATTAATCAATTCTCATTGTTTCCGGTTTCGGTGATCATGTGTTTCTAGGAGAACACTCAGAGAAAATTGATTGAATTAATTAAAATTAGTTTTATTTGACGACATTTTCATTGAATTAATTAAATAATAACTACAACTCAATCAGTTATGGACAAAACTATAATGAAAATATTTATCTAAGTTTACGAGATTCGAGTTAACGAGATTTCTTCACTCACGAAAGAATGAATTATATCATCTCTCGACATTCGAGTTTGACTAAATAAAATCGAAAAAAGCACATTTCTCTCCTAAATTTACAAATCTGTCCCAAATTAAATCTCCAGTAATTCCGAACTTTACCACACAGTCCCAAACTCCCCCTGAAGCAGATATCGCTTCAATTTCAATTCTCTCTCGATACTACAGCAACCCGATCGAAAAATCAAGGTCGCCCAGGGCACAAAACCTCACCGTGAAAAGTGCGGCGACGAGAATTCGCCACACGGCTCCCCGCACGGGCGTTACAAACATTTCGAATCACTGTTGACGTTTCTCACTCGAAGTAAATCGACCCGAGTCGTCCGTAGTTGAGGAAAAATATTGGAACAATATTTTCGAGGGAACTCGGCCGCGTTGAGCGGTGCAATTGTTCGCGGTGGTTCCCGATGGACTGAGCCAGCGACTCGGAAGCGAGAATCCAGCGGGTGGCTATGGTACCCCAGCTGGGACGCGGCGAACCCGCCGGGGGGGAAGAATCGAGCCCCGCGGAACCGAAGAGGCATCGGCGAGGAGCAAAAGCGGTGGCATACCGGGCGTTATAGAGGCCCATCCGGAGTACTGTTAATGCATGCCCGGTGCCTCGTCTAACGACCATCCTGGCCATCCTCCTCGCCGAGCCGAGGCGAAGGAGTGACGGCCTCGAATGAGCGACTGCGTGACGACGTTTTAGTATCTCCCCCCGCTGCTCCCCACGGCGTCTGCCGATGGCCCTAGGCCAAAAGTTACGGCAATCGGGTCACCGTGATTCGTCATTTCCCGTGAAAATTCATTTACTGTTTTTTTTTTCGTCTAAACTCATTTTTTATTCATTTATTTCACCCCAATTTCTTTGTGGTTCTCCACCGCTCGGAGGTCGAAGCACTCGATAAACTTTTCGGCAAAAGAAAAATTATGTATAGGGAATTTATTTATAACTAATAAATTATTGTTATTGGATTTAATGTTATATACTGGTAACTAACAATGTATAAATGTAATGAAAAATTGGTAACTAACAATGTATAAATGTAATGAAAAATTGGTAACTAAAAATGTATAAATTTAATGAAAAATTGGTAACGAAAAATATATAAATGTAATGAAAAATTGGTAACTAAAAATGCATAAATGTAATGAAAAATTGGTAACTAAAAATGTATAAATGTAATGAAAAATTGGTAACTAAAAATGTATAAATGCAATGAAAAATTGGTAACTAAAAATGTATAAAAGTAATGAAAAATTGGTAACTAAAAATGTATAAATGTAATGAAAAATTGATAACTAAAAATGTATAAATGTAACAAAAAATTGGTAATTAAAAATGTATAAATGTAATGAAAAATTGGTAAAAATGTATAAATGTAACTAAAAATACTTCGATACTTATTATTTAAATATTTGATACTGACAATTAAATAAATACATTAAAATACAATACAGAATACATATTTAAAAAAAATTTGTTTATGAATTTTTTTTTTTCGCGACAATTTTTCACGTCTACTCGAGGAATAATCATTGTTATTATTACCATCGCGCTCGGAGCGCCTCGACCGTTTGATGCCGGTCATTGATAAACACAGCTTTTTTCCTACGTTTTTTTTTTTTTTTTCTTAGCCGGCGCCACTTACTCCCGTTTGTCCGTAATGTCATACGCGCACATTCGCTAACTCGGATAGTTGGTCAGTGGAATAACGGATTCCCGGCGAGACCCATGAAATTTTCGAGCTCGAACGACCTCGCGTCTCGGTGCGGATAAAGCGCGACGAGCGTTTTCCCACAGGGAAGCGGCGGCCGCCGCGGCATTACGGTCCAGGGGGCGGCGATCCGACTGCCCGGAGCGGCGGAGCCAAGTAGCGAAGTCAGCGAATCGCGAAACTCCCGGGCGATTGTGATACAGTATAGTATGTATAACAGGCGAATGAGTTAAGCGGTTACTGACTCTTGATACCCATGTGTATACATGGATACCGCCAGCCACGTTGCGATTCTGGGTCAATGCCATATATCGTATTTACTTTATTATTTTTTTTTGTATCATCCCACAGACCCAGTTTTTTTAGCATTTTTTCTGAAGCATATCGAAAGCCCGAATGTTGGCCTGTGAAAGAAAATAATGTTTCGCTTCGTGTGATGTAATGAGCTTTTCGTGGTAATTGCCGATCTTATTTTTACTATCGATACGAGATATTTATTAGTTGATTATTGACTGAATTGTCATATTATATGAATAATGTGCGACCATTTTTTGCTTATTTTTGTCGCGTTATTATTGTAATTATTATATTTTTTACAGTTACTAACTTTAACTGTAGTTATGAGTAGTGCCGATAAATGACGTATAATATAGGGGAAGGGTGTTCAATACGGAATTCACGATAGACGAGAAATGCTCTTTTGGAGTTTTAGGACTTTTTTAAGTTTTGATAAACGGAAAATTGATTAAATGGTGAAATAGCAAGCCGGTGAAATGTTTACATTATAACACGATTTTCAAAATGGTATTTTCCTAAGTAAATTTAATAACATTATTTTTGTAAAAAATATGTTAAATATTTTTTTATTGCTTATAACCTTCATTTAAATTAATTTTGCACTGACAGACGCTATTTATGAACAATATAATTGGTTTTAGAATTGAGAAAAAAAATGCCGCAAGAACCCGGAAAAAGATGTTCCGTATTGGGGCACCAAGCTTTTTTTTGCCGACACGTCATTAAACCGGTTGGAATCTCATTTTCAATTAAAAAAAAAAAAGAAATCTGCGCTATTGGCAATTTCGTAAAACCGTTTTTTCCTTAAGCGTTGCGTATTGGTCACCCTAAATAATAAACGTAGTCGTGGCATTTAGAATTAAACAATTGTCACTTAAAAGTCATCAGGTCTCCAGTTAATTAATCCGCAATATTTGTACCCAATACATTTTTATAATTATATCATGGATAAAATATTTTTTCACGATTAATCGTGAATTGGGCTGACTTTGTAATTCGATCGACAATTGTCTATTATTGAAATGATTTTCTCGCAATTCCACCAGCTGCTTGTATTCATATTTCCGAGGAAAAATGTGACGCCCGAGTCATCTAAAGCCTTCCAGAAAATACTCTTCCGAGCGATTCGTTTCCTCTCACCCGTGCATTACTGTACCTGTCACTGACTGAGTGTCCCCCCGGTGCCAATGTTCCCGTCGAATGTCACGCGTTCACTGCGACATAACACAAGTAACGCGCATCGGGCGTCGCACCGAGCGCGGCACGCGCGCTCAACAGCGAGCACGCGCTCAAACCCGAGGAGGAACGAGAGAAATTGCTCTGCCGTTATTTTCTATCGTTCCGTGCCGTCTCCGCGACTTTTGCGTTTCTACACGCTCGACAACCGCAGCGCATAATATAGACAACGCTTCTCACACGTATTACTCAATATTTTCTTTCCTCGGGGTGCACAAAAGTACAAGTAAAAGTATTAACATCACTTTAAAATAAATCTTCGTACTAAAAAAAAGGTATAACTTTTATTCAGTCTATTAACATTAGCATCGATATATTTATTCGCGATGTCGTTCAAAGATGCAGGAAAATAACATGAAAATTCATATAAAAATGATGATGATGGTAGTGGCCACAAATTGTTGTCTTGAAGAAAAAATGTTCTGCGATCGATTTTCACACTTTTAGACAAGGAGTCAGTTTCATGAATTCCGCAAGAAAAAAGGACTGTCGAAAAAATTATTTTCGAAACAATTATTGCTTCCACCTCGAGGAAGTAAAATAGCTGCCACTTCCACTTTCAGTGTACATAAATACACGTAACGACGATGACGTTTCCTCTAGCGAAAAAGGCACTGAAAAAAATCCAGGCGGGAAGAGGCAATAGGATCAACATACATTCGTCTCATTATTATCCTTCTTACATCACCCTTCGTCACCCACGCTCATTATTCCTCTTCTCCAAAAACTACGTCAGCAAAATGCCTGAAAGAGATTCCCGCAGTGTTACGTTTCGCGTAGTACATCCGGCTCTATGACTTCCATAACTATTCGGCGGTGTCACTGCTAAAATTTGGGTAGGGCCACGACCTTCGCTCTCCACTCCGCACGTTACTTCGAACACCACAAACAGTCTCAACAAACGCAAACAATTTCCATCGAAATCACGTGTACTTTTTGCGCCAAGTCTTATTTACTGCAATACTGTTAGGTTCGACGGGAGGTGCGTGACTCGGACACCGTCGGATCGAGCTGCAATCATGGAAGCGTCCGAACAATAAAAACGTTTCTTATTCCCCCCGCGCAGCTCGTGCATTCAGCGCCACCGGCAGATTTTCACGATTGCCGTAAACCACACACGCCCAGCCGAACCGGTGGCCGCGAGCGCGATTCGCCTCTATCTCCCACTATTTATCTTTTTCCTCGGTCGGTCTGCATCGCAGCGCCGGCGGAATTCTTCTCAGCTGTGCCGCCGCGCCGTATCGCACACAGTGCAGTGCACTCGGGTTGCCGCTGCGAGGATCCGCGGACTTCCGAATGCCTCGTGCACCTCGCGCTCCCTCGTGGACTGTATATTATACTCGAGACGCTGCCGCTTGATATTTATGTATATATATCACGCGCAGCCTCGTGGTCGTACAGCCCGCGCAAAAAAATAGTATTAATAGTATTTCGTACAACAAGTGCATAAAGTACCACATTTCCGCACGAGTTACACATACTATTTTTTATAATAGCGTGCGTGATGCGAGTCTTCTTCGGGGAGGTTGAGCGAAGTCAAAGTGCGAGTTTTCCGAAAGGAGTGCGTAAAGTAAGCGGAGTGCGTAAAGCTTCACATTACGCACGACGTTACTTTACGCACTCGTGCGTAAAGTAAGCAGAGTGCGTAAAATGAAGCTTTGCGCACGACGTTTACTTTACGCACGACCTTCGGAAAACGAGCACTTTACGCACGCGAAACCTCACCGAAATGACAAGCTTTACGCACGCTATGACAAAAAAGTGTATTTCTGTAGTACGAACCGTCGAAGTATCCAAAGTATATCGTATAGGACTCAAAAATACTTATTTCATACTAAAAAAAATTGAATCCTTAATCCCAGGAATATATATGTTTTTAGGGTACAATTTGCGACTTGTAATGGACATCTGAGGTAAAAAACTGAAATTGTTCAAAAACCTACAATTGACGAATCGTCTATCCTAAGTTTTTGAAAATGTTCAGTTTTGATGACCTCAGATGTCCATTACTAGTCGCAAATTGTATCCTACAAACATATTCCAGTGATTGCGGATTCAATTTATTTTTTGTGTGAAATGAGTATTTTTTAGTCCAATACGACATACTTTGAATAGTTCAACGGTTCGAACTACAGAAATACTCTTTTCATACTATTTTTTTGCGCGGGATATAGCGCTAAAAGTTGATACCCCAAGTAACAATTTTTGTGTTGTTACGAGAAAGTTATCCGAATGGGTTGCACATGTCCGCCAAAATGTTATTTGTAAGATATCCGATATCCGAAAGTTCACTTTAGGACATCCCTGACAATCTCGTCGACTGTCAAATTGACGGAAAAAATAACCGAGTCGTTTTTGTAGCGAATTTGACGGTCGGGAATTTGTCAGATTAACGGTCAAAACGGCGGAAAAAAATGGGTCCGTCGTTTTTGTAGCGAATTTGACGGTCGGGAATTTGTCAGATTAACGGTCAAAACGACGGAAAAAAATGGGTCCGTCGTTTTGACCGTCAATACAGCAAAATTCGACCGCCAAATTCGCTACAAGAACGACTAGGTCATTTCTTCCGTCATTTTGACGTCATATCCGACCGTCACCGAGATTGCTAGGGTGACCATATGATAGCTGACCATAGGATGACCATAGGATAGCTTTCGAATAACATTTTGGCGGACTTATGTATCCCATTCGGATAACTTTTCCATAACAACACAAAAATTGTTACTCGGGACGGTAGCGAGGAGTTAGACGTGAGAGTGCGCCGAGCGAGAGATTAACGATATAATTGTCCGTTAGCGCAGACGCGTGCGCTGCTAGCATAGTCCTCGGGCCGCCCCGGCGCAGGCCCAGTTTGTCACGGGCCATGGCGGCTGTTAACAACTTTCCTGGGCTATCCGCACACACGATCTGCCGTGTGATACAGTAAAGGTGTAAAGAAGCGTTGCTATTCCGCTTTCCGCCTCCATCCCGAGAGCATCCTCTCGCTTTTCTTTTTCATCCATTTCTTCATTGCCATTCTCGTGTTGCCGTTGGGTGCGAATAATCCCGAGGTTCGCGGCTCGATCGTCACGCGGCGCTCGCGTCTCGCGTCTCGCTCGTCGTCGCGTTTCCCGACACTACGCGCTCGTCGCCGCCGTAAATGCCGCAATTGCCACGCAATTGCCGTAAATGCCGCAAATGTCGACTCTCCTGTAATTACGATTATTCAGTGGACGATGAGGGAGCAGCTCTTGTGGATCATAGTCGTTGGCGTTATGAGGAATTGCTGCCTGTAACAGGGGATGTAATGGCTTTTCTCGCGTGTTATGGGATCGTGATTGGTGCATCGGTCGTTCCTGTTGTATTATCGCTTGTGTGAAGATTATGAGTGAATTTGAAACGGATATTTTTTTTATTTTCGTTAACATTTTATCACTGGCTTTTTAGGCGGAGAATAACTGGATTTCGCGGGCGATAAGAGCAACGCATTAGATCAGAAAGGGGAAATGTTTTGTTTACTTTACTTTGAATCCAAGATCAATTTCGGGATATGTTTTGACGAAATTATTTTGTCGCGAGATTTTTTTTAGTCATGGAGCCGGCAAGCGCAGATTCACCGGACGGAGGTCGATTTTTGTGCTGATCAGTAAAGTCGTTAGGATTTTACATTTTGCATTTTTTTTTTAATACCGATTTTCGCTGTAACTTCCGAAAAAGTTAGGAAAGTAAGACATAAATTTGGAGACAATCAAAATTAGATGTAACGGTGGTTGTAGCGGAATTTTCTTTTGTTCAAATAAAAAAAAGTTGCAAAGTAGAACTTTGCACATCGCTTCCTTATTAATTTTCCTTCTTCACAAAGCTTCTTCTATGAGGAAGCTAAAGCTAATAAATAAGCTTCTTCATAGAGGTGGCTTTGTGAAAAAGAGAAATTAATGAGGAAACAATGTGCAAAGTTCTACTTTGCAACTTTTTTTCGGGATTTTCGCTACAGCAGCTGACGTTTTGTCACAAATGTCAGCAACCTGCTACGCACGTGATAGGACATCTTTGTTGTTGATTTTTCTTCTCTCGCTTCGCCTTAATCCGTGAGTGCAAATTCGTCCGGCGCCAGACGGCGCTTTCGGCCCGAAGAAGAGCTCAGCGCTTATCGCGATGGCCCAGTGACTGGGGCGGCCTGAATTAACCACTCGAGATACTAAATTCGCCACTGCTACTGGCGCATAATACACTCGGGGCTCTCGGTCGGCGAGGAAGCCGAAAATGAAGGTCGCCGGATGGAAACAGACGCGCGAGACCGCGCCGCTCTCGTTTTGCATATTCATACACGAATTACCGGGATGCTTCCTGCTCCTTCCTCTCGCAATCTCATAAATACTGCGCTGAGAAACGTAAATAAGTTTACGCGACGAAGTAAATTAGTTTCGCACTCTCAGATCCTCACGAATTTCGTATAACTTGATAATCAACAATTACTGATTTTTCGACCATATGATTTTGTTGACTATCGGTTGACTATTTTTATTTACACTTGACCTCTGAATTCGGTCGGATTTGTGTTTTCTTTACACGCATCAACAATTCCATTATTACCGCAACTGACTTACATAATTAATGACTTCTGTCTACAAATCCATTAACGCTACGATTCCTCGATACTAATAACAATATTAACAGTAAATTAACGACACCGTCGAATTGCGCGAATTAACGCAACGCGGACGCTAATCAGCATTAATTCACACCCCGACGTGAAGATCGGCCTCGAAAAAAAAAAAAAATCCTGCTCGCGTTGGCTCCGAGTACTAATTAGAGAGTCCAATTTGCCTTCGCCACGAGTCATTACGTCGATCGCTTCAGCGCGTGCCGACCGCTGAAATACGTGTTTTAATTTTTTCTTAATTTTTTTTGCTGGTACATCCACGCTGATCGGGCTCGCTGAACTCGGCGCGCGGCAAGAAATTAACAAGTTGCCGTTGCGCGCGCGAGTCCCGCGAGAAGGATGACTGCTAATAAAGCGAAGCGCACGCGGGGGTGGCCGGCCGGTTGAAAACCGTCGAGCGAGGCTTATTAACAACGAGCATCGTCCGGCTGCCCGCTGCAAGTTCGGACGCGTTTCTGGTCGCCGGCGCTGCTGCTGCGGCGGCGACGGCAGCAACTGGCCGAGCTTCCTCGGGCGTGCGGATTCCTCGCGAGCCTTTTGTGGCTCGAGTAGCTGTTATGCGGTGTGCAACGCGCGCGTCCAGCCATATCTCATTTCCTAGACGCCGGGGAATCGGCCACGAGGAGGAGGAAGAAGAAGAAGATCATACGTGCTGCTCGCGCCACGTCGTTCGGGAGAGGCGAGAAAAAGTCTCGACGCTTCGGGAAGAAAAATCCAAGGCCCGACGCATCGCGTCCATTTACTGGAATATGGAAAATATTGCAGGAAGCTTCTTGCTCGTTTTCAGCCGAGTTGTTTCGCTTCCACGCGAAAAATGAAGAAAAATATTCTTCAGCCCGTTACCAGCGTCCAGCGAAGGCGGCGACCTCGCGCGGCGCGTGTTATTATTGCGACAAGTCCGGTGCGTGTAACAGCACTTTTAATGTCAGGTGTATCGGGGAAAAATCGACGGGGGATTCCTTTTTGCAGCGGGTCGCGACGATGTGATTCGCGAGGACTTTCGTTCGACGCGAATTGTGTCGTACGGTCTGTGGTCGATTGCGCCGAGGTTTTGCCGGGGAGTCGATGGTGCAAATTCGAAGCAGTGTTTTGCTCGAGTGAACAATTTTCAGAAGTAATTATAGTGTTTCGGAGGGATAATTGTACAATTATTTTAATTACGGTGTTACACGTCGCTGACGCGTTGTATGATCGATTATTATGGTCACTGATGCGCAGTGACAGCCGAGAGGCAAAACATTATGGCTATTATATATTAATTCAATTAATTTATGTTATTTAATCATGATATAACTTAATGAATACTGCATTAATACATAAAAATGATTCTAATTTTATATTTTATTGTCATACATCCCTGTGTATTATAAAAAGATCTCGCCACCGCCGCCGCTGTGTAGGACAATCGAGAGGGCGTGAAGTTTGCTACAGATCCGGATCTGTGGCCAACTTCAGGCATTAGGATTCCGTTGTTGATCGTTGTCATGGCGACCATTGCCGCAGCGACCGTTACCATGGCAACCATTGCCATAGCGACCGTTACCATGGCAACAATTGCCATAGCGACCGTTACCATGGCAACCATTCCCATAGCGACCGTTACCATGGCAACCATTCCCATAGCAAACATTTCCATGGTAACCATTCCCATATAGCAAACATTTCCATGGCAACCATTCCCATAGCGAACATCTCCATGGCATAACCATTCCACGGCATTTTCAGCAGGTGTAAACAAGTAGGCCATGGGATTTTTAGCGAGTGGTATCAAGTTGGCCATGGCATTTTGGGCGAGTGGTGTCAAGTTGGCCATGGATTTTTAGGCGAGTGGTGTCAAGTTGGCCATGGAACTTTGGGCGAGTGACATCAAGTAGGCCATGGAATTTCCAGCAAGTGTTTTGAGCAGACCGGGGTCAAATGACACATCCAAGCTCCGATTTCTTCTATTTCTTTAATAAAAAATATTACAGGGTAAGTACTTTTTGTATTTACTCTGTAAAAGCGAATGGAAAGGGGGGGGGGGGTGCGCACGCAAAGCTCTAGTTACATATGTATATGAGACACGAGTGATGTGCATCAACATCGCGTGCGAAAAATACCATGCATATTTTTTTGAGAAATCGCCTCGTCCGTCGCACGCTAAAGATACGTAAATAAAAGTCACGGGCGCCCGACGGCTCTATTGGTGTCGGGGATGAAAGGAAGAAATTAAGTGGGCGAAAGAAACTCCGTGACCCGGTCATCGGGGTACAACGCATTCGACATTGGCCGGGTGGTCGAATTCACTCGAACGTGATCGCCGTCCGCAGTCGCGACAAACCCTTTGACCCGAATTTCACGAATCGAACGTACGTCTATAGATTCGGCGCGTATGGAAGTGGCGAGTTTTAAGCGTACGCGCGTCGTTATCGGCCCCGGCGCTAATGGCCACGGCGCGTAAGTCACTCGGCGGGCGACGGAGAGCGACTCGTCTTTCAGAAGAAAAAAAAAAAAAAAACCATCGAGGATACCCGGACGATGTTTTATGCTAAGTACCCGATCGTCGCCCAAATCACGAAACGAGGTACTTAATAATGGACACGCTCGCGGTGTCATCAGCTCGCGGCACAGCCGAACAATGACGCGAGACCTCGCGACGCCCGGTATCCCCGCTTTGGCTTCTATGGCTTCACGAAAATACACGACAATAACGAGGCGACGAAACTCCCGGTCCTTTAAAAGCCGATAGCTCAATACGCCGCCGGTTCAGTCACGACTCGTAAATCGCTCGAATATGCGGCGAACTCGTGGAGCGCGTGAATCTCACGACGGGAGAATTTCGCGGGACGAAATAATCGCACGGTGGACGCAGGTTGGCGGGAGTGACATTTTTTTAAATCGCGATACAATATTTTATTGGCGCGAAAAAATTGCGAAGCAAAGTGGTTTTTTTGTTTTGTAAATCTGCCTTAATATAGTTAATTAATGTGTTATTTGACGATTATTTTGAACTGCTTTCAAATTTTATTGGGCGGAAAAATTGCGGAGCCAATAAGTGCATTTTTTATTTTGTAAATCTGCTGCCGATTTTTAATATGGCTAATTAATGCGTCATTTAACGATTATTTTATAGTGTTTTCAAATACCATTTGGTTACTTTAAGTACTAAATTTTTCCCAGGAAGTCACATTTTTATTTAATTAATAATCAAATTTTGCATTTTCAATTTTTTATCATACGATCTTTTTAATTTTTTAATTTTTTAATTAACGAGAAAATTTGTTAAGCGAAATTAATTAATTTCTATTAATTAAATAAATTGATTCAGGTGTCTCTAGTCTTCCTGGCGCTGTATCCAATATTCGCAATTTCCGGGAGGCTCGAGTCGCCCTCGACGTCGACTCACCAGCCGCCCGAGCCTCAGGATCAGGAGGACGAGGTTTTCATCAATTTTCCACGACGCGGAAATTCCTCGAAGACGGCTCGTCAGCTGTATTTACCACCGGAGGAGCAGGATTTTTTTCTACCGGAAGTGGTCGACAATCGCGTTCGTGTTGCGCCTGCTGCATTTCGCCCCGGGTTGCCGGCGGCTCCGTTGTCGATATTCTCGCCGCCCCCGGACGTCGAACTCCGGACGCCGATCGAGAGCGACGAGCGACCGGGCCGATTTTTCGGTCGGCAGAATTTGGGCCAAATCAAAGCCGCAGGTCAAAATTCAGCTCCGGTCGCACTGACGGCGAACGCAGCGAATTCGAGGGAGCCGATGGCCAAGGAGTTCACTTCCGGTTACGTGCAAATCGTGTCAATGTCCTGTCAAAATACCGCGGAGGAACTTTTCTTCAGGGCGTCGATGAGGCCGCCGCGTCACTCAGAGTTTCCCATAATCGAGGGTAACGTCGGCGAGGACTGCAGAGTTGAAAGAGTCAACGACGAGTACAGAGTCGACTTGACCAACGAGCGTTTCTGGAACTGCGGGATTCAGGACTGCTCGACCGACAAGGATCGTTTCTACTGTCTGAACATTCGATTCCCAGCCATAGCCGGGTTGAAACTCAAAGAGGACTCGAAACTCACGCTGAGGTGCAAAACTCAGGAGAAGACGGCTTCGCACACCAGACGACTGAATGTCAAGACTTTGGACACGTGAGTTGCCTAAAGCTATCATTTTTTTTATTAGTGGTATCAGTGAAGTCAGAGACTCGACATTCGGGCTATTTTGCAAAGTGAGAAGACCGATGCCTTGAGAAATATTAATTTTCGACTTTTAAACATCGACTTTTGGCTTTTTTTGTTACTCATAAACCATGCATCGCACAGCCGAAAATGCTCGAAGTCCCTTTTCAATTAATAAAAACATGCATTTTAATTTTTGTGTAAAAAAACAAAAATGTTTGTTAATTTTTGTGTAAAAAAACAAAAATGTTTGTTAATTTTTGTGTAAAAAAACAAAAATGTTTGTTAATTTTTGTGTAAAAAAACAAAAATGTTTGTTAATTTTTGTGTAAAAAAACAAAAATGTTTGTTAATTTTTGTGTAAAAAAACAAAAATGTTTGTTAATTTTTGTGTAAAAAAACAAAAATGTTTTTTAATTTTTGTGTAAAAAGGACAAACATGTATTTTAATTTTGTTGTAAAAAGAATAAAAAAAATTGTTTCCGCAGATCAGGCAGAAATGCGCCGAGGGTGGAGACCGGTGGCCACAAAAACGATTTCGAAACGGAGATTGGACTCTACAGAAAGACTTTTGGATCCGGTCACCTGTTCGACGCGAAAATTCAGCCAGGTGGAACGGTTATTCTCGGAGAAGAAGTTTTGTTACGGGCCTTGGTGCGCGAAGGCGACGGTACGTAATTTTCGTTCAATGAATTAGTAAGCAACTATTCATAAGCTTAAAAAAAACGTAGTAGAGTAGACTGGCCAATGCATGAACATCAATTAATGAACAAAATGATATATTTCCTTATATGTGTGAATATCATCGAAACAATTTTTTTTTACTTACCCTTAATTCTAAAGACCGTTCTGTTATATTATTTCAACTCCTACTATTCGAAAGTTTCCCAAAAAAAAAAAAAAAAAAAAAATAGGAACGAAGTGTTCAATCATTGGCTTAACTGTTCAGTCATTGGTCGGTCTACCCTAAGTACATTTTTTCATTGAGTCTAATCTTGTTAAATAACAATTCAGGTTGGCGTTACTCGAGAATCAGTGACGTCACCGTTCACTATGTGGAAAAGAAGCGGCGCGCCAAGATAATGAACAGTTTGTGGATACTGGATGCGAGCGGTTGTCTAAATCCGGAAGTTCGTGAAATCTGCTCCAGAGAACAATATCGAGTTTCGCCGTTGGAGAGTTATCTGATGTTCGAGGCGTTCATGTTTGATAACATGAAGGAAACTGACGAGATGGTGATGAACGTGAAGATAACGGGCTGCCTAGATGGTGCGGACTGCGCTCTGAATTGTCCGGCGGGTCACTCGAGGAGGGTTCGAAGCACCGAGGAGAACGCGCAGAATCACACGGTCGACTGGTCGAACGACATCACCTTTAGGGTCATTTTGCCCCAAGACGGAGCTCCAACCGCCGAGCGATCAATCGATACTCATCTCGCTTTGCCTTATATCCTCTCGGCTGTCGTTCTCGTCACTATAGTCGCTCTACTCGCGACCATCAAAATATTTCAGCGACAGAGAGTCTCGAAAATTTAGACCGACCCAGCAATTACTGTGGATGAGTATTTTTATATTTAAAAAACGTCACATTTGTGTTCATTCGCTGATCATTTTTAGAGTCTTCGATTATAGTATTATTGTACCACAGGAAAACCTGTTTAAATTATTTTTCCTATTTAAATTACTAATCAAATGTCTCATGTAATTTCGCAGAGGCCTAAAAATGATCATTCACTGTTTTTTTGCAAAACGATTATTTCGCACTGTTTTTTTTTACGTACATTGGTATATTTATAGTGACGCGAACAGAGGACAAAAAGGTGTCTGCCATACGATAAAAGCTGTGAATATAAGATAAGCCGACCCTGATATAATAATACAAAACATATCTACGTTGAAACTGTTTTCCCGATTTCCCGAGAGAATCACTGAAAGGCATTTGGAATAGTCCAGCCGTTCAGTTCGGAGCAGAGCGTCAAACCCACCCCGAAAAGTGCGATCGAAGTAACGGTGCTCGTCACGAAGTTATCGTTCCGCAGCTGTTCGACCAGGCATTGGTAGGAACAGGTGCACAAATCCCAAAGTAAAGGCAGCCCCTTCTGCACGAGATATTCGTCGAAGACCTCCCGTTCCTTTTCCTCCTCGAACTTTCTCATTCGCTCGTTCAATCCGCGGCAATGAGAATCGCAGAGATCGTGAGCATGGAAATCTTCATCGTCGCCAATTTCGTCTTCAAAGTATCTAACGCCACGAGTCGTCCTCGATGGTCCAGCTCCGTCATCGCGATCACGACTTCTTGTTTGGCTCTTTCCGTACTTCACTCGCTTATCTTCTCTAGTTTTTTCGGGAGCAGCTTGTTTAATCGTTGGAACATAATCCACAATTTCTTCCCTGCTGTCGGTTCTGCTGGAGGTTCCGCTTCTGTATTCGTCCGGCTCTCTTCGCTCATGGCGAGTCGATCGGGGACTCTTCAGTCCACTTTCTTGGCTCGGTCGATGGCTTCGTCTGTCTGGATCGATTCTGCGACTCCCATCGGGGCTCTTAAGATATTCGTTTCTCTTTTCGCTCTCTTTGCTTCTGCCATGACTTCGGTGACTCGCGTCGGGACTCTTGATGGGACTTCCTCGACCTGAAGGATATTCTCTTCTCTTCTCGCTCTCTTTGCTCCTTCGTTGACTTCTTTTTTCCGGATCGAAACTGCGACTCGCTTCGGGACTCTTGATGGGACTTCCTCGACCTGAAGGATATTCTCTTCTCTTCTCGCTCTCTTTGCTCCTTCGTTGACTTCTTTTTTCCGGATCGAAACTGCGACTCGCTTCGGGGCTTCTGATGGGACTTCCTCGACCTGAAGGATATTCTCTTCTCTTCTCGCTCTCTTTGCTCCTTCGTTGACTTCGTTTTTCCGGATCAAAACTGCGACTCGCTTCGGGGCTCCTTATGGGACTTCCTCGACCTGAAGGATATTCTTTTCTTTTTTCACTCTCTTTGCTCCTTCGTTGACTTCTTTTCTCCGGATCGAAACTGCGACTCGCTTCGGGGCTCCTGATGGGACTTCCTCGACCTGAAAGATATTCTCTTCTCTTCTCGCTTTCTTTGCTCCTTCGTTGACTTCGTTTTTCCGGATCGAAGCTGCGACTCGCCTCGGGACTTCTGATGGGACTTCCTCGACCTGAAGGATATTCTTTTCTTTTTTCGCTCTCTTTGCTCCTTCGTTGACTTCTGTTTTCCGGATCGAACCTGCGACTCGCGTCGGGACTTCCTCGATTCGAAGGATGTTCTCTTATCTTTTCGCTCTCTTTGCTCCTTCTTTGGCTTCTTCTTTCCGGATCGAATCTACGACTCGCGTCGGGGCTTTTGATGGGACTCCCACGACCAGAAGAATATTGGTCATGTCGTCTCTGGGCACTTTCGTGACTTCTCTTAGGAGTTTGTACACTCTTTGAGGGACTCGGAGGCCCTGGAAGATGTCTACTACTCTCTTTGCTCCTTTTCGCAGTTTCTTCGGCTCGTTGGGCTGTGGAAGGCCCAGCAACTTCACTCAAATTTGAATCAGACGACGAGTCACGTTCCTCGGATTCTTCACCAGCTAATAAAGCAGATCTGTTAGTTTATGGGGCCCCCGATTTTCTGGCAACGAGAGCAAACCTTTAGGTAAACGTTCTAGATTTCCGGTGTATCATCTCCTGGAATTTTTGTTACCTTGTTCGCGAGCTCTTCGCAACTGTTCCCTGACTTTAGGACAGCGCGCGTCGCACCCATAGTGCATTTGGGCATCCGGGCTTCTCTATCTTCCAGCTGCCTGTGGCTTGGAAGATTTTTCAGTCGGTCCTAAATTCCGCCAATATTGAAATAGCGTCCAAAATTCTTTTGTTATCGACATGGATACTACGGTTTCGTGGGACTTGTGATTTTACGGAATATTCGACACGGCGGTTGATTATCGCGGTCAACCTCCGCCGATATCGCGTTCGGCGACATTTGACGTTGATTTGACGTTAGATCGTGAACTTCGCTGACTGATGAAATAAAAGACAGAAGGAAGTTTGATTAATTAATTCTTTGATGTAATAAGTCGATGCTAATGGCTTTTCCACTGCTCCGATGGCAGCAAAGTTTTCTTCCGCATCGTATAAAAGTTGCTCAAAGGCTTCGAAAGAACTCGAGTATGTTTGGTGTCCTTGCGACGCTGTCGATGACGAAAAAATTGAGACGAAAGAATCGGAGCCCGAACCTGAAACTCCCGAGGAAGTTGAGACAGAGAAGAAATCCTTGTGGGAAACTATACTTCAAGAATCCGCGGAGCGCGACGCGCCGTACATCGCGTGGCTCAAGGAGCGCGAAGAAAATGACTCAACGGGTCAGGATTCAGCGTCCGGCTACCTGGACAGAGAAATATTTCCAATTTTGTTGCCAGCGATGGAGCAAATGTTGCGCAAGGCTCGACAATGGAACGCCCTCGCGGTGCAAAAGTGTCGCTTCAACGGGTTGGATTATTTGGCTGAAAGTCTGTGGAACAAAAATCCACGGTGGCCAGGAAGAAGTCCCGAGTGGTTGGAGGCTTTCGATATTCCCCAATTCAAACTCTGCATGAGACTCCAGTAAGATTAATAAATATCATTCGATTTGGCTTTGTATCACCAAGCTCAAACTTTGAATAGCAAGCAAATTTTTCATATGAATATTAAATATGAAAAATGAATGTGAAATGAAAATATGAAAAAATGAATATGAAATTTAAATATGAAAAAATGAATATGAAATGAAAATATGAAAAAATGAATATGAAATGAAAATATTAAAAAATGAATATGAAATGAAAATATGAAAAAGTGAATATGAAAAAATATATAAATCTGAAAACACCAAATTTTCATCATACAGCCCACGACCAATTTTCCCAAAATCCTGGTTGTGGACACCCGAAGAGGCCGCCCTGTACATTCAACGTTGGACACGCGGTTGGCTCGTTCGAAAAAGGGAAGACGTGCAAGAAATGCGGCAATTCTGGAAGGTACATCACGCGCTATTCTCGCGACTTCATCTCTACGATAATTCTACGATTATTCACAGGAAATTGCAGCCGAAAAAGAAACGTTTGGCGAAAATCGCTCTAAGCCCTCGCGCGACTCTCGTGCTATAGATATCTGTGAGCGTCACGAACTTCGAGAAAAAAACCGAGGAAGACCGTTTTAAAAAATGATCTCTAACATAAGAAATTGTGACTCAATAGTGTGTTTATGTTTAATACTTACAATATATTTTCAATCAGATACACAACGGTACAAGATAAAATTCAACGCTGTCTAAATGGGTTTGCAATTTGCGTACAAACTGGGACTGGCTGGTGTCCCAAGGTCTACGGTTACTTTGGCCGTGGGAGTTTCGCCCTCCTCGGCGACTCTGTAAGTTTTGTTGCCTTTTCGATTATAAACCATCGGCAGTATCGGTTCCTCCGTCAGTCCTTTGGCTTTGAATTGTCTCGCGAGGAGTTCTCTCATCAATGGCGGAAATTCCGCTGTCCTCGGCATGAGAGTTTCCTTCGGACGGGTTTCCAGGGGACGATATTTGTGTTCCTCATCCTTTGGTATTAGTCGATAGTCGTTTTTGTAGGTGGTTCTGTCGAGCTGCACGATTTTTTCGTCCAGCCTGCCTCGAAATACTCGCTCGGCGAGGACCATGACTTTTCGAGAAACTTCCTATAGAGAAATGAAAAAAAAAAAACCAAAAAAATTCTCAACGTGCGAAATTGCCGGATGTTTCGTACGTTGATCGATTGGCTGTGAAAATGCTCACCGCGTCGGTCGGCAATGCGCCGACTTTGAGGACCTTGAAGTACGTCGGCTCCGGATACCTTTGGAATCTGTTTCTGATGATGATTCTTCCGACTCCGAAGTTTTTCAGATTCCCCAGAATCTCCCACAACGTTTTGCCCCTGAAGTCATTCGTGCGACCGATGTATTTGATCGGCATTTTGTAAAAATCGAACACTCGGAGCGGCGAGAATGTGAAATTTGTTTTGATGACGGTGAGGTTAGGTTCGATGGCTGCGCTCACGCCGCGCGACTCGAGCGCCGTGATATCAGCTGTTTGGCCCGGTCGCCGCGGCGCCAAAGCGGTAAAATCGTAAAATAAGCTCGGGATATAAGTACATAATCGTGAATTAAAAAACTCACCGACCGAAAAAGAATCTTAATAAATAAACAAATCGGGTAAACAAAAAATTGTGAAATAATGACAACCATCCGCATATCATAGTAGGGAGATTTTCACATCAACTGATGACGAAGAATCTTAATAAATAAACAAATTGGGTAAACAGAAATGGTGAAATAATGACATAACCATTCACGTATCATAGTCGGGAGATTTTTTCGTCATCACGTGGTGTGAAAATCTCCCGACTATAATATGTGAATGGTTATCTCATTATTTCACCATTTTTTGTTTACCCAATTTGTTTATTTATTAAGATTCTTTTTCAGTCGGGAGTTTTTTAATGTTTGCAAAATTATTTTCAAAGTGGAAAATAGTGGCACAACAGGTGGTTGGATGTTGTGGTTATAAAAAAGTTTTCGGCACACAGAACAATTCCACCGCGAATAATGAGAATAATGAGAATGAGAATAATCCACCGCGCAACCATTAATTGAGAATGAGAATAATTCCACCGCGCGATCATTAATTGATCGTAATTCGAGAAGGATGGAGTCACCGGAAGTGTTTCGTGGTAAATTGACCTATAAATTGACCGGTGAATTCGATGAATTCACCGGTACTTGCGTAGCGTACATTTGGTATCACTGCGTGCCGGACTAGAGGTAACGATAGAGCTTTTCGATCGTTGAACCGACGTGCATCATTTCAAAGTCTCACCCCGTCCAAGAAAGTCGTTGCCCGCCGGTCAGTCTCGTTGTTTCACGTTATTAAAGCGCTTTTTGTTAAAGCTGAACATCGCCGCGTCCTGTGCAAATACCAGTAACAGATACCAGGAAAATGAGCAAATACCAAGAACAGTACGGGAGGTACAGGAACAGACCCGCGTACGACTCGGGAGAAGCGCGTATCGCGAGGGGAACAGAGCGCGATCGGCGAAGTCGACTACAACGGGCGGAAATCGTAGCCTATCATCGCAACAACTCGTGTGCAACTCAGCAAATCACAGGTACGTGCGTTTCACGGAATTGACCGGCGAAATATTAACGGCACGATTGCAATTCGTATTACTATAACAAAAATAATATCTCGATCCTCGCAACGGTCGATCGTTACCGTAGCAGATGGAACAACCGTGAAAATAACCGTAAAAACAACACCAACAAAAAACCATATCTCCAACACGGTCGGAATGAGACACAAAATCAACCGTAATTCTTGTCAACAATCCGACCGAAAAAGTAACCGAGCTTTTGGAAACTTGGTTGGTTTTTGGGTCGGATTGACAAGAATTATGGTTGGTTTTGTGTCTTAGATCAACCCGGTTGGAAGTATGGTTGAAATTCGGTTGTTCAATCTGCTAGGGTAATTGTTAACCGGATAGCGCGAACGGCAGATGCGATAATAATCAACACAATAATTCATGTGTTTTACGGGAAAACCTGATTCGTTCGTGAAAATAATGAGTCTTAAATAATCCACGATGATTTTTTCGCTTCTATCGTCGTGCAAGTTTTGTATGTACATATGTACGATTCACAAAGTTTTTTCGCTCATACGACATATTTCGTCGCTTTTGCTCATATTTCGCGTGCTATATACGACATTCATGCTCGTCTAGAAATATCGTGAGTATCTCGGTTTCGCGAAAAGTTTTTTTTTATTACGGAACTTCGGGCGGTACGCGGTCGACTCTGGCCGCTCGCAGATATGTTTTTGCATTGTCTTCAGTGTAGATCGTCGCGACCGGCGCGACCGTCACAGCTCAATGTTTGCTACCTGTCTCTCTCACTCGTTCTCTGCTGTATCTCTCGAACGCGCGCGCTTTGTCGCTCGCTCGCCACACACTGTTTACTCTTCGTTCGCTCGCACTTTTCTCATAGCGATTTCGCTACATTGCGTTTGCATCTTCGAAACCGACACTCGTTTGAAAATATTTGTTTCCTTGTTATTTTTGTTATTTATTTTATTTGATATTATTCATATGAATAGTGTAAAAGACTATTATTGTATTATTATTATTTTTTCTGTTTTGTTTTGACCCACATCTTAATTAAAATGGAATCAAAATAGCGAATGGCTTAAATAGCGAATTTCATAATGATGGCCATTCTAGATTCCGACCGTTCATTATTTTGAACTTTGCTATTTTAGCCATTCGCTATTTTGGTAATTAGCTATTTTAACCTCCACCCGAATTTTTTACATGTGTTCAAAATTAAAATATTGTTTGGCATTATTTAAAAATATGAAGAAATCACAAAAATCCCGTGTCAGATATAAACATTTTTAAGTTTCAACCCAGAGTAGGGTGAGATTTGCTTCTATTTTTTCGCACTTTTTATAACTTTTTTTTTCACTTTTTTTCGAGAAAAATTCCGAAAAAATTGAAGCTACCAAGGGTCGACCCACTTCGCCTTGAAGCCTGAAAACTTTTACATCTGATACGGGAATTCTCAGAATTTCTTCAGATTTATAAATTATGGCTAACAATGTTTTCACTTCGAACAATTGTAACAAATTGAAATCCGAAAAAAAAATCTGAAAAAATGTCGAGCTCTTTTTAGAGTTGGCACAATAACACAAAATATTGTGGATGAAATCCGAGAGGTCGAAATCAGACCCAAGTCGAAACCAGCGGGAATCCCCCATTTACATTTTTATTCGCGAAAATATCTCAGAGTTTTAAAAATATCCCCATCGACTCTCAGTTATTTTCGCAATCGCGCGCGCGATGCAAACTACCAGATGTAAAAGAAAAACTTGTACACCAGAAAAATGTAATGAGAAAATATTATTTCCACAGAAAGCAGCTCGAGGCAGCAGTCCGCCGTGGTCACCAGGCTGCAGAGATGGAGGGCGGAGCGAAAGGACCAAAGGGAAGCGGAGCTCCGAAAGAAGAGTCAGCCGTTCAAGGCCGGCGTGGTACATCACGGATTTTACTCGCCGCCTATTCCCATCAGAGGCCCCGCCGAGGCACAACAGCAGCCCTGCCTCTGCCGACTCGCCCGCCGAGAGAAACTTAATCGTCCAAGCCCGCCAAAGACGGTTGCCGTGGCGACCCGGGGAAGACCGGGAAAAAGTCGCTGCGCGCCAGTCTCGTCGTTGCCGGCGAGACACGCGCAGCAAAGCGCAGCAACAAAATCGCCAAAGACTGTCACCGCGGCGACCCGGGGAAGACCGGGAAAAAGTTGCTGCGCACCAGTCTCGTCGCTGCCGGCGAGAGACGGGAAGCAAAGCGCAGAAACTAAATCGCCAACTAAAACGTCGAGGCCTCAAATCTCCTTCGCCCCGGAAAATCATCGTTTCCATCCTCCCGAGGGTCTGGATAGAATTCCTATGTTCGGTCGATTCGTGATTGCCCGCGAGGCGGAGATCGACGAATCTTTCGCTAGGAGCGAAAACGCGATTGTACCGACGAACGAGGAACCTGACGTTGAACCTGTCGACACCGAGAATCTCGGAAAAACGCGAGGACTGTGCGACCGACAAAGCGCGGTGAGTCTGAGCATATTGGAGGCGCAAAACCGAGGGAGTCCTTCGCTCGAAGCGAATTCTTCGAGATTATCCGTGGCGAGCGAGAGTCAAGAGGAATTGGTTGTCGCGTCGCTGTGCGTCGCGAGGACGCTGATATTTACGACGGAAAACGAGGAGGAAGTCGACCACAACGCGGCTGAGAGCACCGAGGATCACGGGGATCTACAGAAGACTGTGGAAAGTGTCTTTTCCCGTGAATCGTCGAGGGACCCGAGGGATGAGGATTCACAGGGAAAACTGAGTGAACGGTCGACGCTGGAGGTTCACGAGAGAACGCGAAACGGCTCGGGAATCACGACCACGGAAGGCTCGAGTCTTGCGAAAAGATCACGGGAAAGCTTCAGGAAATCGTTGTCGCTGAAAGATCGAGATCAAGATAGAAGTCAACAACACTTCGAGGCTGCGACGCACGAGATTTCGATCTACGAAATAACGCATGCAATCGAAAGGACGCTGGATTTGGAGGAAGAAAAATCCCGGAAAAGCCACGGGAAATCATTGTCGGTGGAAGATCAAGATCAAGATCAAGACGGAAGTAAAAGTAAATCAGACGCTGCGACGCACGAGATATCGGACTACAAAATAAAATATGCCATCGAAAGCACGATGGATTTGGAGGAAGAAAAATCCTGGAAAAGCCACGGGAAATCATTGTCGCTGGGAAATCAAGATCAAGATCAAGACGGAAGTAAAAGTAAATCAGACGCTGCGACGCACGAGATATCGGACTACAAAATAAAATATGCCATCGAAAGTATGATGGATTTGGAGGAAGAAAAATCCCGGAAAAGCCACGGGAAATCATTGTCGCTGGGAAATCAAGATCAAGATCAAGACGGAAGTAAAAGTAAATCAGACGCTGAGACGCACGAGATATCGGACTACAAAATAAAATATGCAATCGAAAGTACGATGGATTTGGAGGCAGAAAAATCCCGGAAAAGCCACGGGAAATCTTTGTTGCTGGAACGGCAAGATCAAGATCAAGACGGAAGTAAAAGAAATTCAGACGCTGCGACGCACGAGATATCGGACTACAAAATAAAATATGCCATCGAAAGTACGATGGATTTGGAGGAAGAAAAATCCCGGAAAAGCCACGGGAAATCATTGTCACTGGGAAATCAAGATCAAGATCAAGGCGGAAGTAAAAGTAATTCAGACGCTGCGACGCACGAGGACTACAAAATAAAATACGCAATCGAAAGGACGATGGATTCGGAGGAAGAAAAATCTTGGGAAGGCCACGCGAAGTCATTGTCGCTGGAAGAGCGAGATCAAGATGAAAATCAAAATAATCTAGAAACTGCGACTGCAAAAGTTTCTAAAACGTATCGTACGATCGGAATGTCGATGGTTTCGGAGGAACAAAAATACCGCGAAAGCTCGAGGAAATCATGGTCACTGGACGGTCAGGACGAAAATCAAAACAACGATTTGCCGATCGAGAAGAAGGATACATCGCCGGTCGATGATCATTCCAATGTTTCTAGTGATCGATCAGCGGTCGAGGTGATTTCTCGAAAATTCGCGGATCATTCCAGTATCTCGGGATATCGCAGGTCGAAATCGCAGGAAGAAATCGATTGGATCAAAATGTCGATGTTTTCAGCGGAACGAAAATCTCTGGAGAGTTCACAAAAATCACGGCCACTGGATGGTCAGGACGAAATTCAAAACAACGATTCGCCGCACGAAAAGAAGGATGCATCGCTGGACGATGATGATTCCGATGTGTCTGGCGATCGATCAGCGAGCGAGGGGATTTCTCGAAAATCCGCGGGTCATTCCAGCAGCGCAGGATATCGCCGATCGAAGTTGCAGCGAGAGATTGATTCCTTCGACGCGATCTTCACCGACGACGAAGTCGCGGTGGATTTTTCCGAGATCAGTTCCAACGACGAGCACGCCAGCAGCGAGGAGTCTCGCGAGTTTGCGAGAAACGTAACGATCAGGGGAAGAACGAAAAAAGAACTGCACAGGATGGAAGATTCGGACGGCTTCGGGATTGAAGTCGTGGCGGATCTTTCCGACGTCAACTTCAACGAGAGCCGTGATGAGTCCCGTGAATTTGCGAGAAACGTAACGATGCCACCGTCGCCAACTTTACCCGTGTCACCGTCGATCACGATCATCGAATCCTGCTCGGACGTTTCGATGAGTTGTTCCCAAGAAGTCACCGAGGCACCGACGACTGCATTCGTCGACGTTCTGTCGAACACTTCGACGATTAATTCCTCGCGAAGGACAAGATCATCGAATTATCGAGAAATAAAATCCAACGACGAGCACAACAGCCGCGAGGAGTACCGCGAGTTTTCAAGAAACGTAACGATGTCACCGTCGCCAACTTTACCCGTGTCACCGTCGATCACGATCATCGAATCCTGCTCGGACGTTTCGATGAGTTGTTCCCAAGAAGTCACCGAGGCACCAAAGACTGCATTCGTCGACGTTCTGTCGAACACTACGTCGATTAATTCCTCGCGAAGGACAAGATCATCGAACTTGCATCGATCATCGAACAAGATCATCGACTCTTGCCCGGACGTTTCGATGAGTTGTTCCCAAGAAGTCACCGAGGCACCGACCATTCCATTCGTCAACGTTCTGTCGAACTCTACGACGATTAATTCCTCGCGAAGGACAAGATCATCAAATTATCGAGAAATGCTACCCAACGACGAGCACGACAGTCGCGAGGAGTCCCGCGAGTTTTCAAGAAATATAACGACCAGAAGAAGGGCGAAAAAGCGTTTGGACATGGCGGAAGATTCGGGAGGCTTCGACCTCGTTGTTGAGTCACAGCCCGCGGTATGTGGAACTGTACCTGCGTCACCTTGTATCAAGATCATCGACACTTGCTCGGACGTTTCGATAACATATTCCCAAGAAGTCGCCGACTGCTCGCTAAATTCGAGCCGAAAATATCGCGGACGCCGAGCCAAAGCCGAGGCACCGACGTCACCGTTCTTCAACGTTTTGCGAAGTACTCCGACGAACAATTCCCCGCGAAGGACACGGTCGTCGAGCTATCGAGAGTCCGCGGTGGAGGAAGACCAGAACGAGACTCTGATCCGAGTTCTACGTAATAGAACCATCGTAATAACACCCGGCAGGAGTCCCGCGATAACTCGCACCGCCAGACGGAATATCGTGTTCAATTTGTCCACCAGCGAGATCGTCGACTCGCCGAGAGGATGCGAGAATGATACGAAGTCCGAGGTGCACCGTTTGGATGCTGAGAAACCGGCCAGCGGAAGGAAGTTGAGGAGACGGAGATCGGCGAAGGAAAACGATCGATTCTACGGTGAGAACGAGCTCTTCTTATTTTTTTTAAATTTGATTCCTACGTATACCTTCTTCAGGTTTTTACGTCTTTTCTCCCCACTCCCCTGGATTCCCTTTCATTCCTTGTATTCCCCTCCGTGTCATTTATTGAGTTCCCCCCCAGAGTGTTACCCGCAGCCACTCTTTCGTAATGCACTACTGTATCGCATTTGCACGAGGGCACAGGGAAACTGCGGAAAACCTGTGCCGATACAGGCGGCTATATTTTTCTGAGTGTCTGTTGCATGAGATTACATCAGTTGACGTGCAAATCAGTGCATGGCTAAGCGGTCACCCATCCAAGTAGCGACCGTGAGTCGAGCTGCTTAACATGGGAGATCGCCGAAGCCATGCACCGACCGCACGCCCACTGCTGTCGGTGAACGAGCTCTTCTTTTATTTACTTAAAATTCTTCTTTTATTTACTTAAAATTCTTCTTTTATTTACTTAAAATTCTTCTTTTATTTACTTAAAATTCTTCTTTTATTTGCTTAAAATTCTTTTTTTATTTACTTAAAATTCTTCTTTTATTCACTCAAGATTCTTTTATATACTTACATTTTACAAAAATGACTTAAGATTCTTCACATCTCGCCCGTAAGTCTGTAACAAATTGTTGTTTTGCAGCGGCCGCCTCGAACACGTCGGGAAGTAGCCGAAAAATCAGCCTCCTCGGAGACGAACCGCGAGATTCAGTGGCTCCGCCGGATCATGGGGATTTGATGTGGTTCCCATCGCCTTGAATGTCGATAACTCAGGATGACGAGAGCAGAAACTTCCTCCAATGATCTGGAATCGGTGGTCCCCGCATGCGTAAATATAAATGCGTGGTTAATTTTAACAGAAGCGACGTTAACGTTTAAATCAATATTTTACACAAGAGACGTATTATTATTCTATATTTTATGTACAAACTTTGAAATTCGATATTCTAGACGAAAAAATATTTAGAGTGTAACAATTGCAAAATTTTTAAAAGACTGATTCGTAATATTCGTGTATAAATGTGCCGTTAATAACTTTGTTCTTTTGTCGCGAGTATCGTTAATAACTTCTTGTTCGAAAAAGTAAGAAATAGTAAATCGTCGAAAAACCTTTGGAAGTTTCAATATCTAAGGCTGGGGTGGAGATTCCATGTAAGAAACAAACTTGTTACAATGAAAGAATACTTTTATTCGTGGTAAAAAAAAGTTGCAAAGAAAATGCATTACATGTCGCTCCGAATCCACGCAGTGGTCCGAATCTTATTCACGATATTGCGATAATCTCACCGCGAACGACACAAGCGAACATCCGCTCGTATTCGTCCCGTAGACAGAGAAATCAATCAGGTCGTTAAATACTAAAATTACGCTACGCAATCGAACGCATCGTAGCATCTATATATATACATATGATCAAAATAATTTATCACTTAATTAAACCTTTCGTTTGTCCTCGCTTACACGTTTTTTTAACACTTGGGTCTTTCCGCAATTGTGCAATAAATAATAACAATTCGACCCGTCGATTGTGAACGCAAGAGGGACAAACGTTTTTTTTTTGCTGTCTTCTGGCTGTGTGAAATTGGCATAAGTCAACGCGACGTTCTAATACTGATCGACGATCTGACGAACCCAGTCGAGGTAGTACGAGACTCGGGAGTAAACGCCGGGGACTCCGGGTTGGCCGCAGCCGATACCCCAGGACACGACGCCGGCGAGCTGCCATTTTCCGTGATGCTCGCAGACCATCGGGCCGCCGCCGTCGCCCTTGCAGGCGTCTTTGCCCTCCTCGCCGCCGGCGCAGATGAAGCCGGGGTGGAGGTTGAAGCTCGGGCCGAGCCGGGTTCGGCGCATCTGGTTCTCGCACACTTGGTTGCTCACCACCGGCACGTCGACCTCTTTCAGAATGTTTTGGTACTTGCCGAAGTCGCCGAACGCGTCTTTGCCCCATCCGGTGGTCCAGCATCTGATAGAAACAAAATAAGTCAATAAATCAATAAATCGATAAATCAATAAATCAGTAAATCAATAAATCAATAAATCAGTAAATCAACAAATCAACAAATCAACAAATCAACAAATCAACAAATCAACAAATCAATAAATTGATAAATCGATAAATCGATAACTTGATAAATCGATAAATCGATAAATCGATGAATCGGCGAATCGATAAATCGGCGAATCGATAAATCGGCGAATCGATTAATCGGTAAATCTATAAATCAATAAACCGATAAATCGATGAATCCGCGAATCGATAAATCGATGAATCGGCGAATCGATAAATCGATGAATCGATGTCCATTAATTAATAAGATTTTCATTAGTAAGATAGAATTAATAAGATAGTTCATTAATTAATAAGATTTTCATTAGTAAGATAGAATTAATAAGATAGTTCATTAATTAATAAGATTTTCATATGAAAATACTGACCTCGCGCCGTTAAAGTCCTCGTGCTTGTCCGGCAAGCAGGCGGGACTGATGTGAGGATTCTTCTCGAAGTCAACGTCGTGATCGAGCTTGAGAATGGCCATGTCATTGTACAGAGTCCCGGCGTAGAATTCGGGATGCACGTGAACGCTCACGATGTCGCGCTCGATGTACGGGTAGAACTCGACGTCGTGATTGACGTCCCACTCGCCGAGGCGGGCGCGAAGGTCTCGGCCACCGTGGGTCTTCACGCAGTGAGCCGCGGTCATTATGTGTCGGGGAGAGATGAGGGTTCCGCCGCAAACGTAGACACTCTCGGAGGGATCTTTCTTCAGGATGGCCACTTGCCAAGGATACTCGCCTGCACGGTGGAAGGTAATTCATTAATTAATTCTCAATCGTCCGATGGATTATAAATTCTAATCAACTGATCGTTAATATAATCATTTTTTATCTTCAGCTCACAAATTTCAAAGTTTCCAAATTATTATCGAATTCACAATTCTCCAATAAACCTTTAATTTGATTAATTGATTATAAGTTCTAATCAATTGATTGTAAATCAAATAATTTTTTTTCTTCATCTCCCAAAATTTAGTATCCGAATTATTGCTGAATTCGCAATCGCCCGACAAACTATTAATACAATTAATTGTTTGTAAATTCCAATCTATCGATTATTAATAAAACTATTTTTTTCATCAGCTCAAAAATCCAGGGTCTCCAAATTGTTACTTAATTCGTAATAGCCCAATAAACCAATAACCGATCAATTGATTATAATTCTAATCGACTGACTATTAACAAAAGTGTTATTTTTATCCTTCAGCTCACCAAATTCAGAGTCTCCATCGACGTAAACGGGAGTCTTGATGCGTCCATTGATGCCCTGAGTGTTCCTGACTCCGCATTGTCCCGGTCTCGGACGTCCCTGATGTCCACTGCCCGGATGAATTTGGTTCCTGCGGCAGCACACGTGACGCGGACCGCAAACCGGTGGTCTTCCGAATTGTCTCTGTGAGGAATCGACAGGGAGAGACACAAATTAACTTCTCTGCTTTTCAGAACCATCAGTGAGATCCCAAAACGCTATGTACACCGCGACACCGGACGAAAAATGGGCGTTAAACAATGGAGCAGTCGGCAAATCAAGTCGCGTGCAGAAGCGTCGAGCGCAAGGAAAATAGTGGACAGGAGTTTTTACGGAGAAAGCGTCGCAGTTGAATGATCGAGTGCCATTAGTCGTCGACGAGTCTCGAGCGAGATACGCAGCGCCGTAGAAACCGTCCACTAGCGTCGTTAAAACAGTAGAAAGCGGTTCATTCGTCGACCGGTGAAATTGGAAATCACGCGTCAGTCGCGGGTTACAAGGAAAATCAAGCTGAAATTGTCAGGTGAAAGAAGTTTGGGACAATAAGACCGAAGTCTGATATTGCAAGCCTTTTCTACTAGTCTAGTGGAGCAGTAAAGTAAAGTAGTAAAGTAAAGTAAAGTAGTAAGGTAGTAAAGTCCGACGAGAAATACTCATTTCTCGTTCTTTCGTTCGTCAAGTCCTGATAGTCCACTGGAGCGCACGATCGTTGATCCTCTTTACCTCCAATCAACACCCCAGACCCTCGACTCAGGCTCGTCTTACCCGTTCTCTCGTCTTTTCCACCTGTTCCTCCTCAGCCTCGCGCTTCCTTCTGTCGCGAAACGCCACTTTTCCACCGTTTCCCGCATTCGCGTTTCCGCGTCGAGAGTTCTCGTTGTAGGCGTTTTGCAATCTGCCGTCAAACGACTTCCGGCCATTAGCTGACGAGTCGGTGACATTGGTACGCGCGTTTCTGAAGTATCCGTTGCCATAGTCGTTGTAGTCACCAGGATAAGACGGAGACTCGTCGTAGTCGTTCCCTTCTCGATAGTAACCGTTGTATCCTCCACCGAACTGAGAATTGTAATTATCGTAGTGACCATAGTGAGGCTGCTGCTGATACTGATGGTTGTGGTGGTGGAAATGTTGGTGAGCGTTTTCGGGAAAATGTTCGGAGCCTCCGAAGGTCGGATATTCGTGATGGCCCTGGTGATGGTGGTGACCACCGTAGATCGGTTTGTCGACGTAGATCGGTTTCTCGTAAATCGGAGGCCCAGCTGGGTAATATTCGGGCGCGTAGTTTCCACCTTGGGGATAGTAGCCACCCCCGTGGCCGCCTCCGAGTCCACCGCCAAGCAGAACCTGCTTCTTGTTGGCCAGGATGCTGCCTAACTTGTGGACGAGGCCCTGATTGGGCGTCACGTGGAGATTGACGAAGGGCTTGATGACCTTCTCGCCGTAGTCGTCTTTGGTGACCTGAAGAGCCACCAGGGGATTCACCGACACCAGGCCCAGATTCAGACCCTGACCGCCCGAACCGTAGCCGGGATAAGGATTGATCAGCGGATTCTCGCCGTAAGGATTGATCGGGTAATTTCCTCCCCCACTCTGAGGCAGACCGAAACTCACGCCCCACGTTGGCCGGAAGTTCAGTTTCGACGTGTCGAGGTCGCCGAGGCTCAGACGCTGCAACGAGAGTCATTTACGCCGCGTTGTAGACGAGATTCCATAAAATCCATGACGTTCCTCGTGTTTTTTTACGGTGTTAGCACGTGTGTATGGTTAGAGAATACTTTTTTTTTGTTTTTGTTTTTTTTTTTCAACCAAACGTAACGTTAAAGACACCAGTCAACACGATGAACCCCTGGACCTCACAGACCTCGGTGAAACTACGCGGTGTGAGACTCTCTTTTCCTCTCTTTCTTTCTTCCTTGTTTTTAAAATGGGTGATCAGGACTTGACGACGAAACCCTTGGATCCATTACACTACTTTCAGTGCCCTTTCGCCCTTTCTCTCGCTCTCGCTCGGAAGTCGTCGCGTTCAATGCAAGTTCAACGCAACTCGTCGCGGACTTTGTCATTCAATGCAAGTTTAACGAAACTCGGAAGTCGCCGCGGACTTTGCCGTTCAATGCAACTCGTAAGCCGTCGCGTACTTTGTCGTTCAATGCAAGTTCGGTCATTTTTGGTCGCTGAGAAAAATTGTTCTGAGTCAACAAGTCTTAGGGGGTGAGATGTGCGATAAACCAAAAGACGGATACAGAGGGCGAGAAGCATGCGGTGTATTATGGGGTTTGAGATCTTTGATACGGAGGTCCGGGACCATTCAGGCTGACAGTGCGTCGGTTAGTCAATGCAACGGGTGTTAGTTTTCGGGATAAACGATATTCGAGTAAAACTGCATTTGAAATTTCAATTTCAATTTTTTCAATGTCAATTTGACATTTAAATTTCAATTTTTCCAATTTCAATTAGAAATTTCAATTTCAATTTAAATAACCACGAGTTACAAGAGCGAGTACTGAATTTTCGATAGTTAGCCAAAAATTATTTTCGTTAATTAAAAAAACGTTCATCATTTTTCGCGTTCGCTTGTAGTTACAAGTAACTATTGTAAGTCGCAACTATTACTCATAGTAACAAGAATTGAAAAGTGTTTTGAATACAGCGTTATTCGACTATTCACCATCCCTGGTTAGTTCGATCCAGTTACAGCTATTTCTACCTCGAAAAATTAATCAATATATAGAAAATCGGTGACGTTAAATCCGGCCTTGGTCAGGCCCTGAACCGAGCCACGTTGGCCCTGCCAGGGCCCGAAGTGGGCCTCACTTGGTCCGCATTTAACGCTACAGATTTTCTACTACGGTGTCCACGACAAAGTTACAGTTGCCCCATCCAGATTAATCAACATGCAACATTCGATCAAGGAACCAAGATAAAGGAAATAGCAAGAAAACATGTTACTCACGCCTTGAGCATCAGCCTTCTTGTCTTTGGCCTCGACAACGTGTTTCACGTCTCTCCTGGTCCTCTTCGATTCGTCCTTGGACGCCGCAGAGTCAGAGCTTTTCTTCTCAGCCGTGTTCAGACCCGTCGTCTTGTCCTGCTCCTTAGTGTGTTCAGCCTGCTCGGTCTCGTTGACGCCCTTGGGAACCCTGACGACGCTCATGGTGCCGTTCGAGTCGGTCAGCACGACCTCGACAGTCTCAGCCTCGATGTTCTTGCCCAGGTTACGCGGGTCAATAGCCAAAAACAGGTCATCCTTGCGTCCAGCCTGATCGAGTCCAGCGCACTGATCGTAAGGCACGCAAACGCAGTCGTCGTAATTGTTGGAAGAGGCGAATCCGTTATCGACGAAGCCGTTGCTGGCTCCCAATCCAGAACCAGATCCAAAACCGTTGCTGGCTCCCAGTCCAGAACCAGATCCAAAACCATTGCTGGCTCCCAATCCAGAACCAGATGCAAAACCGTTGCTGGCTCCCAGTCCACCTGATCCGAATCCACCGTTAGACCCAAAGCTGCTGCCGGAGTTGAAACCATTGCTGCCGGAATTGAAACCATTGCTACCGGAATTGAAACCGTTGCCGGCAAATCCGGAGTTCACCACCTTCAGCCCTTCGCTACCGCCGGAAAATCCTTTGCCGGTGAAGATGGAGTCGCGTTTGGGCTTCTCGTAGCTGGGGAAGCGGTTGGCGTAGGTCGAACCGGTCTGCAGGGGGTCGAGGCTGTTGCCGGCCGAGGGGGACTTGACCTTGAAGGCCTTCTTGTAGCCCTCGAAGTCGTTGAAGTCGCCGCTGTAGGAGCCGCCTGATCCGTAGCCGTTGAGGCCGCCGTAGGAGTTGAGGCCGTTTCCGCCGCTGACGACGCCGGGGTTGATGATCGGTCCGGCGAGTCCGGGATTTCCTCCGCCTACCACGACCGTCGGAGTCTTGTTGTCCTCGCCGTGGTGGTAATGATGATGGACGTGTTGCTGGACTCCCGAGTCGATCGGCTGCTGCACGATCACCTGTTTCTTCTCGATGAATTTGTCCTCGAAGTCGTATTCACCGTCGATTCCGGACTCGTAGACAGGTCGGGTGCCGTGAAGGGATGACGAGGGCTTTTTGTAGCCTGGATAGGGACCGTTGAATCCGGACGAGGGACCGTTGAAGCTGGATGAAGGACCGGAGAAGGAGTGAGGAGGGCCAGAGAAAGATGGGGGAGGCCCGAAGCTCGGGGGTCCTGAGAAGTGAGGCGGGGGACCCGAGAAATGATGACCGGGGGGTCCTGAGCCGAAACCTGGAGGCAGGGGTACTGGCTTCGCGGGTCCGTAAGGCCTCTTCACGGCTATCGCTGGTAGCGGACGACCCACTGGCTTGATCGTCACCGGCTGAGCGTAGATTATCTCCTGGGGATGGATGTCGCGGTGGGGGGAGTAGAAGGGACGTCTGCCTTCGTTGTCGTCGCACTGAAAAGTTGAGGTGTCGTGATGTGTTATTGTTTATGTAGTTACGAAATTATTGGCTTATTTTGTTTTTTAATTTTCAGATTTTTCTAATTTAATAGTGTGTTCAAATTTTCTGTTTTTCAAACCACCGATTTTTCTGATTTAATAATCTGTTTAAATTTTTCAGTTTTTCAAACCTCAGATTTTTTTGATTTAATAATCGGTATAAATTTTTCAATTTTTCTATCCTTAGGTTTTACTGATTTAATAATCTGTTTAAAATTTCAATTTTTCTATCCTCAGATTTGTCTGATTTAATAATCTGTCCAAAATGTTTCAATTTTTCAATCCTCAGATTTCTCTGATTCAAAATTCATTTCAAATTTATCTTATTTAAATTTTGCTTTAATTTTCTTAATTTGTAAATAATTTAATTACACATTTCAGGCTTACATTCATCAGTCCCAGATTGCAGAGTTTGTCCCTGATGTACGCGCGCGCAACGGTGTCATTACCGATCTGCAGGGCGTTCTTGACGTCCGGATCGGCGTAGAGCTGATCATAGCCCTCGAGATTTCGTCCCTGTCGGTTAGACACGAGAATATCATCGATCACAGAGTCGACCTGGAATTTCGAGGATTAGTTTTCTGCGGGATTTCTGGCGTGAACGTCTGATCGCAGCCGGCGTTTACTACTTACGGATTGCTGGGTGTACTGATCAGCCGCCGCGGCGACTCCGCTCGACTGCGACTGTATGTTCGCTGTGTATTGGGACGAGGAGTCGGCGACCTGACTCGCGTCAGCGGCGGAGAATGACAGCGGGTGGAAATTTTCTTGCTGACTGCTCGCCGAAGCCAGCGGCTCTTGCCACGACCAGTCGTTCTTCTGGACTGTGGAGGACGACGCGGACGACGACGACGACGAATGCGACGCGGCTGTATTGTAAGTGACCTGTGTCGCGAGACACTGGGTCGTCAGACCCACCAGGAGGATGTACCACATGTTTATCCTGAAAATAAAAATAAGGCCAACATTTTAATATGTGAAAATATTTTGCGATTACTTTATGAATGATAACAAAAGTGGGGCCAGAGTAGAAGAATTTATCGTATAATTTAGCATTTTATTTTAATAAGATAAAGAAATAAATATAATTATTTTATATATTTAAAAAATTAATTTAGATAAATTACAATGTATCAAAAAATTATAAGAAAAGCATAAATTAGTTTTCTTCGACTGAGAGATTTTTGAGCACAAAGTTTAATATGTGAAAACATTTTGTATAATTTACCATATTATTTTAATAATAAGATAAATAAATACATATAATTCTTTCATATATTAAAAAAAGAATAATTTAGATAAATTAGAATGTATCAAAAAATTATAGGAAAATTATAAGACAGTTTTCTTAGCTTCAGAGATTTTTAGATCAAGTGTTACAAGGCCTTTCAGTTTGATTTTACGTAAATGCCTGCCGAGTGTAGGCCGAATGTTGCGAATTTAGTGGCTATCGGACGGTTATGGGAGATCCGCGTGGGTCGGCCGCTCCGTGAACCGTTCTATCGCGCTTTACGGATTCGAAACGTTCTCGCGAAAGTCCCGACTCTCCTTTACGTAGGCCGGTACTTTGTACGGTCCGGTGAAATAGCGTTATGGCACCTGTACGCGAAGACTTTCCTTACCGCCGCTTTCTTCTCGTATTTTCGGCTCTGATCTCACGCGAAGAGCATCGCGAGATACAAAATATACTAATTGAAAGGAAACTTTTCACTCGTCAAGCAAAAATTGTCTTTGTTCAGACTTGAACAAAATGTTTTGTGTCCCATCGGTAAATTTAAAACTCAGTTTTCTCGTGACAAAAAAAGTCAGGTGTCATCTGATTTCTCTGCAGCTCATTTTGTAACACCGTAAAAAATTGACGGTTCCTCATTTGCAAATTTCTTATTATCATAATAATGACCCATGCAAATGTAAAACTCAATTGCAGAGTCGTGCGCTGCGATCCCAACGAGCAAGCAGAGTGAAGTGGTGTGCAGCGTCAATTTCACCGGGTGTATAACGAGCGACATGGACGCGCACTCGAGAAAGTGCATCTCGCCTTTCTCCGAGTATATATTATTGTACGCTATCGGTCTGATTACAGTGTCGAGTCATCTTGTCTGCGACGACTTAAGTTAATTGTCAGGTAGTTGTCGACTAAATGTAAATCTTTTTCCACTCAGTGGACACCAATTTTGTAAGTCACGGTTAGTTCATTCCTATAATTTGTTTTTTTTATATTGAAATTATAAATGAAAATGCTTGTAATTTATTTTTTATTCAATTTATTTTTTATATTAAAATTATGAATCAAATTTGTGTAACTTATTTTTTAATTGTTCATTTCTTTTTTTAGTAAAATGATGATTCTTCATTTTTCAAATGTTATTACTAATTATTTATCGTCAATTTATTGTTGTATAACGAGACTGTTAATTGTCAGTCAATTGTCAGGTAGAAGTCGACTAAAAGTAAATCTTTTTCCACTCAGTCGACACAAATTTTGTAAGTCACGGTTAGTTCACTCCTATAATTTATTTTTTATATTGAAATCATAAATAAAAATGTTTATAATTTATTTGTTATTTGTTCATTTAATTGTTTATATTGAAATTATTAATCAAAATTTTCGTAATGTATTTTTTATTTCTTCATCTGTTTTTTTTTATTGAAATTATAATTCATCATTTTTCAAATATCATTACCAATTATTGATAGTCAATTAATTGTTGTATAACGAGACTGTTTGAATTGCATTATCGCGCCGTTATTGTGTGCCTTGATTTTCCTTTACGGTCTCATTTGAATACGTTGCCAAACTACCGAAACGAATTAGCATGATCGTTCTCGAGACTCGTAGCTGGACATCCGGAGACTACAAAAAGGAGGCGGACGCGCACGACGGTCGCGGGCGGCCAACGAAAGTGAGAGGAAGTTGGGTGAAAGTCGTTTGACCGGGTGATGCCTCGAATGTAATGGTATAACGTTGTGTGCAAGCCGGCTGGTTCGTGGGGCTCGGGTATCGCGGCTCGAGTGACGACCGAAATACGTCATCGCGCCCGATACTTTCCGATCTTATATTTTGATCCGGTGAAAGCAGTTATGCAACGTGAGTTTCGGGGCTACGAGGAAACCGCCGCGACGTTCACGGGGACCCAATAATTTAATCCTCCCGGCCAACGAGATTTTTTTTCTGGATACCGTTACCAATAATAGCCACTCGGTGGGGACCTTGGAATCTTCCGACACGAAATTACCGGTTACCGTTTCTGCTTCGACGTGCAATTGTCTCATCGGGTCGAGGACGAATTACGATCATCAGTCGAGGTGCAATTTGCTGAAACTCGTTTTGCTCTCAAAATAGCAGAAAAAAATATAGGTCATCGGATTTATTTGTCTGACTAAACTCGCCGCATCTACTTATTATTGTTTTTTTCTGTTGCAGACTTTTTTTGATGAGTCGGTGGGTCACGGCGGATAAGATGAATCGACAAGATGCAGTACGAAGACGATTAGCACACAATTGGAAAATGTTTATTTACGATAATCGGCCGGTAGCGTCGAGCCGGCTCGAAGTGGAGAAAGTCACGATGCTGTCAGACCGCGGATTTCGCGTGGGTTTGCGGTAAGTTTTGACGCACCTTGATTTATCAGCTATATTTGTTTTCTTATCTTCGTTTAGTTCGAAAAAAGTCGTCTTTGTTATCATTCAGTGATTTTATATGCACCCCGATTTATCAGCAACAAATCATTTTTTTTTCATTTTTGTTTTACTTAACAAAAGGTCGGCTTTGTTATCATTCACAGTGTTCTTTCATTCCCACTGAATTATCGACCCTAATATTTTCTTGCATATTGATTTTACTTGAAAAAAGGTCTTATAATTATTCACAGTAATTTTCTTCGTGCCCAGATTTTTCAGCTGTAATATTTTTTTAAAATTGTTTATTTTTGAAAAAAATTTGGCTTTATTATAGTTCATAATGAAATTTAATGCACCCTGATTTATCAGTTATAATAATGATTTTTTTCTATTTTTTGTTTTACTTAAAAAAAGGGTCAGCTTTGTTATCGAGGATATGAAAATATTTGAGGACTGAAGATGAGATGTATAACGCGTTCGAGTCCGTTCGACCACCTACCTCTCTCGTTCAATCACTCTCACGACACACTGAGTTTCCTCGCCAACGCGCGGACGTCTTATATAGCCTGTATCTGTTTCCGTCTCGCTCGCCTGCCACACCAAACACTTTCTCCGTGATGCCACAGCCGAAGAACGCTCTCGTGTCAACTCTGAGCTTTTACCGGCGGTCACGAAACTTATATACGTCGGCCTGTGACGACCGGGGATGCTGGGGACTCCTCGACGATCGCCGGATGCCTCGAGCGGTGGGGTTGCTCGGTGACTCATTCGACAACCGGACCTTACGTCAAACTACACGGCGGCTACGCTTCGATTCACGTGCCGAACTCCCTGCCCGACGACTTTGAGGAAGAAGCGCCGAAGAAATCACCGTGAAAGATTCTAGGATTCTTCAGGATTTCAGCATCGACCAAAGACTGACCGAAAACCAGATGTTGGTACAAAATGGCAAATTTGGACCAAAGATTCGACAATTTATGGTTGGATGGTTAATATTCAATTTTTGTTACCCATAACTTTTGTATATTGAATCTTTGATTGAGTTTCCGGTTTGAGATTGAAACGCCATAAAATAAAATGAAATAAGATACGCTAAAAACAAATGTCCTAAAAAAAATGTTAAGCATCAAAAGTCGACAAAAAATGTTTCAGTCCATTGACTCTCATTTTCTTCCCTTCGTAACTCTGCGAATCACCGCCATAAGTGACAGTGAACTGTTACGCTTAGTCCGGTTTCGAGAGTTTCTAACGCGATACGGAAAATCCCAGCTGCAATACGTAGAATGCATTATTTATTTTTTTCGCCGTCTAGCCACGTCGAGGGAAATGCGAGTTTTCTTCCAAGGAAATCGTTCACCACACAAGCTCAGAACAAGTGAGTAAAGTCGATCAGACTTAGAATCCCGACAGCCGGTTTTACCATTAAAAACAGTTATATTACTCAACAATTACTTAACAATTACTTAAGACATTATGAGATAACCGATGAAATACACTTGTAATTTTTAATGTATATTTTTCATTCCAGTTAGCCTCGAGAATATGGGACAATTCGCGAAAAGTCGAAGATTTTCTCGGTACCGAATTTATAGCCATAGATATCGGTAATCTTAGGATAAGCTCAAGACAAGTGAGTAAATTCAATCAGACTTAAATTCCCAACAGCTAGTTTTACCATTTTTAATGGTAAAACTTTTTAATGGTTTGTTAAGTAATATTACCGTTTTTTTAACATATTCCTGTTTTTTAAACATATTACTGTTTTTTTAAGCATATTACTGTTTTTTAACAGAAATATTACTTAATGTTGCAGATGAGGTAACTGAAGAAATAAATTTGCATTTGTTTATGTATATTTTTATTTCCAGATAGAATATGGGACAATTCGCGAGAAGTCAAAGATCTTCTCGGTACCGAGGATCGAAAAAGTCCCAACCTTTCGACACTCGGCCGCGGAACCTGGAAGCCTGGAATTCTCGGAGACGTTCGCTCCGGGTCGCCTCTCGGATCCGGTCACGGGTTGTGTAACCGTCGAATTATCACACGTATTACAGCTGCGTTCGAGGGATTGAAATATTTGTACCTCGAAGGCGACGGCGACGAAAATAGCGGGGCGAGACGGTGGATCGTTCTCGCCCCTGCGTCAAAGCCTTCGGCCGCAGGGCTCTGTGAATGCTCGGACTACGTACGCGCGTTGCACGTTGGCGCCGCGCAATGAATGAACGGTACTGACGTTCTTCTTGTGCAATCACTTTGGGTTTTCGTCAATGAAATTCTTGCACAACCGCCAGAACCGAGAGATCCTGGTTTGTGGCTGTATTGACTGAGCAATTGGGTAGTCGAACGTTAGAATATATAGAATCCGATTAAAATCCTGTTGTAACACAACATTTCGAGACTTTGCAATGCAGAAAGTCAGTACTTATCGCATTTTGAGACTTTGGAAAAAAAAAAAAAACACACACCATTTTGTAGCGGATTTTTATTTGATTTATTCTATTAAACTTATTCTATACAGGTGCCATAAATAATATACTGTTCAAATTAATTTATTTGGATAAATAAATTAATTTAATTCATTCATTTAAATAAATTAATTTAAATAAATTAATTTCAGATAAATAAATTAATTTAAATAAATTAATTCCTGATAAATAAATTAATTTATCTGTAATTTTGAGGTACATGTGGAGGAATTAAAGTCACATTAGAGTTACCACCATATATCAGTAATTACAATACAATATGGGAAAAACGAGTTTGAAAATAAAATCTAATTTTTTCAAGTGGCAATAAAAAATGAATTTAAGTGAATAATTTCTTACTGGACCATTAGCTCAAGATACCATCGAAGGATGAAAGGGCCCGTGTTTTTTTGACGAGTCACGGCTACCGGAAAAATAAGTTCGTCGCATCCCAAGACACCGATGAGGTTCAACGACCCTCGGGCCCTTGAATTACGAAACTCGGCGTCGCATCTCACGAGAAATTTCACGCCGCCGGTGCCGAGAGTCCGATACATCAGAAGTTGGGATCAAACAGACAAAAAGGTCCGTACATTTTTTCCCAGCTCTAATGATAGCAAAGCGTCGTAATACATTTTTTTTGCTCCTGCACCATTTATTTTCTCGTTCATTTTACTTTCACGTTTACGTCGCTTTGTCGTCCAGCTGACGTCCGCCTGCATTTAATTCAATTTCACTTCTTAATGGCTGTTTCAGGTCGCTTCTTCGTTTGGGGGGTCCCGAGGTGGAGCTAAGGTGAAGAAGAGCGTGAAGAGGAAGCGACGATCGACCCATTCAATGCTCGTCATTCGCAGAGGCCAATCTAGATGGCAGAATAGCCGGAAGCTGCTGACTTATCGCGTCCTGTCCGCTCCCCGGGCTCGGGAGTCTCCTCTTCGTGTAGCGTGCACGACCGAAGAGAGCACTTTCTTTCGCACTTCCACCTCCCGCCAACCTTGACACAGTGAGAGTATCAAAACATCGCGGCGCCTTGGGGATCCTCGTGGGCGGATCCGGCGCTTCTCGTCAAACTGAACCTTGACGGCCGAAATATGTTTCTCGAAATTCACTCTACAAAATTAGTGTCATCGCTTGGGAGTCAAATCAAGGTGAGTAATTAAAATGAATGAATTATTTGACCAGAAAATGCTTAATCAAGATGACAAACTTTTTTTTTCTTAAAAATCCAAAGAATAAATTCCAATAATAAAAGAGGGAAAATTTGTAATTTAATCGAAAATCTATGGCAAGATTATTTTTTATTAATAATTCAAACAATAAATTCAAATAATAAAAATGGATAAACTTAAGAGAAATTAAATCGTGAATCTATGGCAAGATAATTTTTTTATTAACATTCCAAAGAATAAATTCAAATAATAAAAATTGAAAAACTTAAAAAATCAAATCGAGAGTCTACTGCAAGATCCTTTAAATTCTTCGATTTCTATTACTTCAATCTGCTCTTTGAATTCTGAATAAAAAAATGTACTATCCAAAGCGTAAATTGAAATAACAAAAAATCGACAAATGTAAGAAACTTAATCGAGGATCTATCGCAATATCGTTGTAAAAATAGCGTGGCAACTCGGAAGTTCTTCGGCTGTAAAATTCTCGTGTTCCTCGGTTCGCGCCCAGGGGGGAACAATCGGATCGGCAAGAACGGAGCATCCGGCTCGTCGAGGTGCAGTAACCCGACGCGCTCCGAGGTTTCGGTATCCGGGAGAAAGTGTTTTCGTGGATGACCATTTAACCGACCAGGGGTTTTAATGTGACGAACCGCGATGCACTTTGTGCATTCGCGACGAGAGCCACCGCGGTCACGAACCATTGAATGCGCAGGTATATTATAATATCTTCCTCGCGATGTTAAACGACGCTGAGTATCGGTTTTCTTGTGGCACAATCCTTGCCAAGATAATAAACGTCTTCGGGGTGCATGACTGCCGCCTCTGATCGATGCGTTAGCAGCCGCTGTTGCGCAATAGGGTTTTCCCCGCTGTTGCAACCTGGGAATTTCGCGCCATGTACACCGCCGAGGCGGGAACCTACGCTCGCAAGTGGCAGGGCTGTGTCTTGACCCAATTCGGCGAGCCACGAGACTAGATCGTGCGTACGTTAACCGACCGGTAGCGGATTCACGATGTACTCAAGCACTCTTAAAACAATTATTCGAACGGTGACACCCATACGAAAATATTAATGTAATTGATTATGGGTACATTATAATAATGCTAAATGTAATTAATTATGGGTACATAATAATAATGCTACATGTAATTAATTACGGGTACATAATAATAATGTTGCATGTTATTAATTATGGGTCCATAATAATAATGCTACATGTCATTAATTATGGGTCTATAATAATAATAATTCTACATGTAATTAATTATGGGTACATAATAAAAATGCTACATGTAATGAATTATGGGTACATAATAAAAATGCTACATGTAATGAATTATGGGTACATAATAATAATGCTACATGTAATTAATTATGGGTACATAATAATAATGCTACATGTTATTAATTATGGGTCCATAATAATAATGCTACATGTCATTAATTATGGGTCTATAATAATAATAATTCTACATGTAATTAATTATGGGTACATAATAAAAATGCTACATGTAATGAATTATGGGTACATAATAATAATGCTACATGTTATTAATTATGGGTACATAATAATAATGCTACATGTAATTAATTATGGGTCCATAATAATAATGCTACATGCAATTAATTATCGGCCCATAATAATAATGCTACATGAAATCGGTCCAACATAATAATGCTACACTCAGAAAAAATAGTGATTTTTCAAGACTTGATCTCTGGAAAACTCGAAGTAGCGGGGCGAACAAATTAATTTTTTCGAATCAACCAACTTATTCGCTGGATCGACGAATAAATTGTTTCACCCAACTACCATTCATTTTCTGGCACCCGACTGGATCCGGTCAACTCAATTTTTTTCATAGTACATTTAGTCTATTTGTTTCGTTATTTTTCGTCATGATTTTACACTTGCCGACGAGACGAATGTAAAACGAAAGGGAGTAAGAGTATTGAATATTAAAGAAAATTCTTGGTTCGCATTATTATTATTATTACAGTTATATAAAAAATGATTGTCCCGTCAAACTGAAGAGTTTTTTGCGGCGTCGAGTGTGAAAAAGGCGTCGCATAACGCGCGTTCGCATATTGAATTACAATTAGTATTGACAATCGGTAATCACGCCGAATTCGATTATTTTGGCGTTACGTAAGGCGCCAACCTCGCCCGTTTCGCGCGTCGTCGAGTGTGCCGGTCGTCAGCTAACGCACACCGAGGTAACACCCGAGGATCCTCGTGTTTACACGCGGCTGTATGTGATAAGAGTACTAACGACATTCGACGAGAAAGTTCACGGATGATTCCACTTTCCCTCTCGTCATGACTAAGTCGTTCCCTTCTCCGTCTCGCCGCAGTCTTAGTTTCTGCCTCTGGTCGTAGGTCACGTAATTTTTTTTTAAACCACTATAATTGCTGATGTGATTTTGTGTTGCTTCTTTTTTGTTTGGAGCAAAAAAAAGAAATTCTAAATAAAAAAAAAGAAAATTAGTCCTCGACGGTAAAGAGAAGAAACTCAGATGAGAGAAAACCGAATGAGATATATCCGATTCGACTGAACCATTATACTACAATATTTATGTATTTAGGCTACGCCCACGATCGAGCATCGAAATGGTAAGACGACTTCTAGTGCGTCGCACATTTCTTTTCGTCGCCGATTCGCGGGAACCGAGATTTCACCATTCGACCTCTCAACCGCGCGATCATCCCGCGAACGCCCGACGCTTATTCGATTTTTCGTCTAAGCCGTCCTTGATCGTTTCCACGGACGTCGACGCGCTCGCAGAATCAAATAACCCGCGACATTGACTCCGTTTCTCATAAAAAATATATATTTAGATTTTATGGATACCTCAAAAAGCCTACTGTAAAATTAATAATTAAAAAAATTCACAAAAATTACTTATAACAAAAATCACATTCCAAAAGCGCCGGTCTCAACAGATTTTTTTTAACTGCTTAAATTGGGCTATTAATTTGAAAAATAATTAACGAGGGCTTCGAGTAGGACGCAGAAATGATTTTTTCTAAAGTCAAACAGCTTGTATATTTTTCATTTTATTTTATCTTTTTTTTATGTAGATGATACGATTGAATGGCGATACATGAGTAAGAGATGATGATACCGTGAGGGGGTAAGTGAGAAATCTGCACGGCCTGAGCCCGGTGTGAGTGAGGCTTTTTTTCTCGATGTGTCTGTGTGAAAACTGCGAGGGTTAGTTATCGACCGATGGTCAGCAAGTTTTCTCTCGATGGCAAGGTAGCTGTCTGCGTCGGCATGTTACCGATCGCGCTCAGTAAACGATGTTGTATCCGTGCTGCGTGATCGAGTAGCTTGAAGGTGCGGCCGCCAGAATTGGCGCCGAATACGCGTAGCCGTATGGTGCAACCTTAGAAAAAAATAGTAGTATATTATGCTACAAGTGCAGAAAATCTTGAAAATCTTATTCCACACGTGTGGAATACCATATTTTTTTAACGTAGTATGCAAAAAAACCATTTTACGCACTTTGCGTAAAAAATTATTTTTACGAACTGTGCGTAAAAATTAGTTTTACAAACTGTGCGTAAAATCGAATTTTACGCATACTACATAAAAAGAATTAATTAATGAGCCCCAAAGAATAATCCACCATTTTTTTTTCTTACATGAGCCAAAGCCGGTGCCTCGTACGTTATGTGCGAAATCGGATGAAGAATCGGACTCGCGATCGGCGTCGCAAGGGGAGTCAATTTGGCGGTTGACGCTGGAGTCTTGAGGTCCGATATGAGGGCCAGGGGTTTCGGATCCGGTGCTGGCGCGGCGACAGCCAGGGCCACCAGGGCAGCGAGCAGAATCTACAAACGATCGACGCACGTCATACGCGTTTCGATTATAATTAACGAGGCGTGGCGCACTTTAGTAATGATCGCTCGTTAATTTTTTCGCGACCCACCCCGACGGGTTTCGCAATATTTTAAGCGGTAATGAAGTTGAAGAACGACTGGAAAGATGAATGCAGGTTTTTACATTTCGAACAACACGTAGCATCTTTTTGTGCTCGATTGTTGCGTGAAGTGAATTTAAATTCTGCAAGGTGAATATCACTAATTAATTGATATAATTGCCGCGCTGTTTGTGGAATATATTCTGCTTGTGTGCCATAATTTTCGTTAGAATCCACCGAAGCGACATTTCAGAGGTTTCGATAATTTACAATTTTCTAATTTTTTGTCATTTAAATTGGATTAAATTCGGTGTTTTCAGTTTTTTTCTGTAAACAAGCTAGTAAAATGAAACCTTACACATTATTTCCGTCTTATTTCTCCGTTTTTACACAGTTTCTTTTATTCGAGAGCAAACTTTTCTCTCCGAGCTAAAACTAAAAAGATACAGCGTGACAAAGTTTACAATTTGCAGAGATTACTTTAATTTCACACTAATCTTTTTTTTATATCCGCCATCGGGAATTAAAAAAGGAAAAAAGTCACCAAACATTTTCCTCTCTGAACTAATTTTGAAGATGCAGAAATTTTGATTCTCATGAAAACAATTTATGTAAAACTGCTCATAAAATCCCTAGAAAAAAAACAGTTTCAACCTTGCATCGTGTTTTTACCAACAGGATAATCGGAAATCGTCTATAACATTTTTTGCTACCGAAACGTAATCGAATTTGCAATTAATTTGTACCTCCATTTGAACGCGCGCTTAAAATGTAAATTTGATTAAATTTCGAGCCTACACGGGGAAAAAATATAATTGACTCAATAAAACCGTGGATTGCGGGGTGCCAATAACAATGTTTTTTAAAATTAACTCCAGTTACCGTTGTCACAATCCGATTTAACATTCAAACAATAACATATTATTTTCCCTATTTTGGAGTTATCGTTTCAATATCCCAAAAAATTATAGGAACTGGAAGTGACATTGATTTGACTACATTTGTTTTTGACAGCTCGCAATCCATGGTTTTATTGAATCAATGATATTTTTTTTTCCATGTACGATCCATCGCAGTACTCACGTGTTTTTGCATGGCGAGGCAGGAGGTTCGGTGGACGCGAGCTGTGCAGAAGTGCAGTGGGGATGCGACGAGGAGTTTTGCTTCCGTTATTCTGAGCTAGGAACCACCGGGTCCCCCGGTACTTATAGAGCCCGGAGGATCTTCCTCGTCGTAAAAACTCACCTCGTCCGATATATACACAAAGAGCCGAGGGCTATGTCCCTCCGTGCGGACGAACGCGCGTACGCTCCACGTCGGGTTGCATCGGGCTGATGCACCCGGGACGCCGTCCCGCAGGGCCGCACCTATGGAATCTATGCATCTCGGCGGCTCGGACGAGGAAACGTTACCTCATTTGCAAACTCGTTTTCGCCCGTTGTTATCAGTCGGCGCGGTCCGCTAGCTTTTCAGCTGATAAGCTCGGAGCCCCTTAATCAGTTTTTTTTCATCTATGTGATTTTTTCTAAAAATTGTCACCATACAATATTTTTTTAAATCGTCAACCGCGATAATTGTAAATATTGTTGGAGGAATTTTTAGGAATTTTATGGTACATTTTTGCTGACCTAAATGACGGTCCGCTAGCTTTTCAGCTGATAAGCTTGGAGCCCCTTAATCAGCTTTTTTCATCTATTGGATTTTTTCTAAAAATTGTCACCACACAATATATTTTTTTAATCTTCAACGGCGATAATTGTAAATATTGTTGGACGAATTTTTAGGAATTTTAATGGACATTTTTGCTGACCTAAATGACTGGGTTTTTTTTAGACCTTTGATAAGTATTTTTCGAAACATATGAATACAACTACTGACAAATATTTTATCGGCGATGTCTTGAAACACAAACAATTTTTTTAATGAATTGATTAAAAGGAAAAAGAATTATTGTCACTATTCAATATTTTATTTTCAAAATTCAACCTCGATGATGGTAAATATTATTCGAGAATTTTTTTTAATGAATTTCTTGAAAGCTGTGTTTTAAAAAAATCACAGCTTTTAAAAAACACGTAATCGCGGATTTTTTTTTACCATGAGTAATTATTATTTAAAAAATATTCATATAATAAATCGGGTGATTTTTTCCTCGGTGATGTCTTGGAAAACGATCACCGGTGGGCAAGTAGAAAACAGAGAAGGAGGCAGAAGTGGAATGTTTGTAGAGGATGCACTTCCCTGAGTTTTCTTTTCTCTCCTCGCGAGGCTCAGACTCCTCGCGGTTTATTTGCCGCACGAAGAATTCCAATCCACGTGGGCTTCGCCGGCTAAGTATTTTTGCACTTCCCGATACGTTGTTATGTCGTGTGTATTGCGCGTACGGATAAGTCCGGAGTCCTACGCTTCGGATGTTTTCGATGCCTCGCAATTTCGCGATGATTTACTGCTGCCCGGATTGGAGGGTGAAGCACGAGGAAAGGAGCATAAATACTTCCGATAATACATCCAACCTACAGCATTTTTTTGGTAACTTTCATAACGTAACTTATTCAATAAATTACTAATAAATTACCAGTAAATGGTTAAATCTACATCTTTTTAAATATTAATAAAAAATTGATTCTATGAATTTTGACGTAACAAACGAAGTTTTTTTTTTTTTTTTTTTTCAAAATGATCTACCAAACTATTGACACCAGTGTTTTCTGGAATAGAATATGCGACTTGAGAACGTTGATGCAGTTCAAAAAACGATATTGTGAAGAAGAAAAAAATGCAGAGCTCTGCATTGTAATTATAAAACATGATGTTGCTGCAAATATAGAGCTGACGGTCTAGACTCGTACTTACAAGCAAAAAATTGCTATCTTCGTCCAGTCGCTCCAGACTCGAATAAACTTTATTTTCCATTCCCTACAGCAGCTTCCGTCCAACATATGAAATGAAAAGATTAACCGATGTGAAAAACGTACACAGCATAAAATTGAAAAAAATTGAGCCTCGTCCGTTTGCCACTCGTAAAACCAGCTGTTTTCGTTGAACTGTCTAGACATTTATAAATTTTGCTTCATGAATGTTTGAAGTTCATTATTTAATTTCCATTTCCATTCACGACTCTCGCGCCTATTTCACAATATTTTTACCTGACCCAGACTTTTTTTCATCGACGCCGAATTAAATTTTCGTGACACACATAACATTCATAACAACAATTGATGATACCTCGGCGCGAAGTCTTCAAAGCCTGACACAATATCGCGAGCTCCCATTGTGACGACACACAAAAGGCCCTCGTCCTTTTGATTTATCTCAAACTTCGCCTCGTCACCTCTCCGTGCTTTCTAGCCCGGGCAGACGTTTAATAAATCAACCAAGGCCCTTGTAACATTGGCCTCTGACATCTCGCGCACCGCCGACTCGTCATATCCCACCGGAGTCGAATTTCCGTCCCGCGGGTTAATATCTCATGCATCGCCACCTCGACGTTTATTCCTCTCGCCGTGAAAACCACAAGAAACAAAAAAAAACCTCCTCTCAGGCGAGTCGGATACACAAATATAAATCGCGCGAAAAGACGTTCGAAAAAAAGTGTCCTCGGGTCTCTCGGCGTCGTAATGAAATCCGTGGACCAATTCGAGGTTTTTTGTTCATCCTTTTTTTTTTTTTTTTGGTAATCGATTCATTCTCCCGACTTTTTCGACCACGCCTGACGATCCCCGCGGCCTTCGACGATTCGATCGTTTTCTGCGGAGCGGAACTGCGGACAAAAATAAATCGAACGTACACACACCGCGTGTAATAATAGCAATTGGGGTTTGCGTGTGTTGCGTATTGGATACGTCGATGTGGTTGATGTCTTTGCGCGCGGCGAGCGACGGTGAAAGGCGGCCGGCTGGTGGGGCTGAGGGAGACCCTGAACTTGGACGTTTGACGAAGGTGCAACACGACGAAAACCCGGGCGGGCTCCGTGTGGGCTGGCCAGCCGCCCGCCAGGCAAAAGGCCAGTGGCTCTGCCGCGTCACGCGTGTTGGATGAATTTATCGGGGCGCGAGGCCCGCGCGGAGCTGTTAAATATTAATGGAGAATTAATAATCCCTTCGCTACACATTGAACCCTTTTACGAGCGACGAGAACTTTCGGCGCGGGGGTCGGCGAACGCGCTAAGGGTTAATCGTTAAAATTGTTACGATGCCGTTTTCGCGCGACTTTATCGCGCGCCGTACAACGTTCAACCGCCCGGACTCGTAAACCGTCGGATTAATTAATTGTCCCTTCCTCATTTATCATCGGGTTGGAAATTTCCTCGTGATTCACGTTTCGCAAACTTCATCCCCGTTCCTGTGTTTAGCTGAATACATTTGTTTTGCTACCAACATTTGTTAAGCCAAAAGAAAAGTAATTGGCTAAAGAAATTAGTAAATGAAGATTTGTTTAGCAAACAAAATTTGTCTAACAAAAATAAAGCGTTTAGCTAAAAAAAATTAGTTAGCTAAAAAATGATGTATCTAAAAAAATGATTCAGCTAAAAAATGAGTTAGCTAAACAAATATTCGGCTAAAAATGATTCAGCTAAACATGATTCAGCTAAAAATGATTTTTATAAAAAATGATTTAGCTAAAAATGGTTTTTATAAAAAATGATTTTTATAAAAAATGATTTAGCTAAAAAATTGTTTTTATAAAAAATGATTTAGCTGAAAATATGATTTAGCTAAAAAAATGATTTAGCTAAAAAATGATTTAGCTAATAAAATGATTTAGCTACAAAAATGATTTAGCTACAAAAATGATTTAGCTAAAAAAATGATTTAGCTAAAAAAGTTTCAGCTACAGAAGTTATTTAGCTAAACAAATGTATTCAGTTTTCGTATTTGATTTAGCTTTCATTTTTTCAAAGACTCGGCTTAATTCGCGACCTGCATCGAATTATCGATGTTTTGCCAACATGTAAAAAAAACACAATATGAAAATAATGTTGAAAGATTAAGGAGGCAGAAGACGATATTGATCGATTTTTGTTAGATTTAATTACACATAGCGCGAAGTCGCTAATTAAATTAAATTTATGCGAATTAGACGAGATAGGAGTAAATTACATTTGCCGGGATCGGGAAGTCTGGGGGATGAGCGAGGAGAGAAAAAGAGGAGCAGTAAGTACGTGGAGTATGCAGTATATATAGGTGCATTAATCGCGGAGTGCACAGTAGAGCGTCGTAGGTTGCAGGACAGCTTTGCGAGCTTAGTGTATAGCGGCGCAGTCGTTAGCGATTGCCGAGACCGCGCGCGGGGTTCGTTCACCCGCTCGGGGACCTTGGAAGTTCTCGTGACGCGAGCCGCCGCCGCGCTGCTGCTGCTCCTTATGGCCGCGCAGTGAGAGACCGAGCGCGCAATCCACCCGTGCATAGATCCAGATCGGGAGATCGAGAGAAAAACGCGCCCGCCAAGGAACGACTGCGGGGAACGAAGAGCCGAGTGGATAGCGCACAGTATTTACTGTATGTAATCTACAGGTTGTGTCAAACTTCGCCACTGGACATCGAGCCAAATTTTTCGACCTCGATAATCGCGATATTGAATTCGATTTTTTTAAAGTTTCAAGTCTTTTTGTAAAATATCGTATTTATAAATTCTAAAACATCGTGTTTATAAAGTTCTAAAAAACCATTTTTATCAAATTTTAAAGTATCGTTCTTTTTATATAATTCTAAAATATAATTTTTATAAAATTCAGAAATATCGTTTTTATATCATTTTAAAATCTCGTTTTTATATCATTCTAAAGTATCGTTTTTATATCATTCTAAAATATGATTCTTATAAAATTCTGAAATATCGTATCTATAAAATTCTAAAATATAGTTTTTATTAAATTCTAAAATATCGTTTTTATAAAATTGTGAAACATCGGATTTACAAAATTGTAAAATATCTCCAGGGAAAAATTAATTTCTGACCTCGGTGGATTTTAATTTTTTCGTCGAAATGGATAAAAATATTAAGCGTTGAGTAACCGATATTGATAAAATTAAATAATAAAATGGTATTTTTATCTGAAACATGTGAAACACGAAATATTGACGAGTCGACACTGCTGCCGTTTGACGCGGCCTGTAACGCGTATGTGAGACGGTGACTCTCCAGCGGGCTCGAGGGTTGAGAGAGGGAAAAAATTGAAGAGCGAGAAGGATGTGAACCGCGTCTGAAGTGGAAGAGAAGCGGCGAGAGGGAGGGAATGGAAAGGCTATGCTACCGCCTTGGTTCCCGCGGGTCTTCCCTGCCTCTATACAACCCGACGACGTTAGCAGTGTTCCTCGCGAATGGAGTCATAAAAATACAAAGGAAAAACTACCGCGAGTCCTTCGATTCAAGGTTCTCGCGAGCGAGTAGCTTGCGCCTCACTGACAATGACCATGAATTTCTTCGCCGCTCCGAGTTGCTCTCTCGTTTTCCTTCTCCATTCGTTACAGTTCGTAATATCCATTGTTTTCTCTCTACCTCGCCGAACGTTCGATTCTAGTCTCTAGTAAAAAGTCGAGCTTGCGTCACGAAAAAGAAATGAAAAACTTTCTAGACAAAAATTTGGAAGATTTTAAAAGATTTTTTCTAGAAATTTTGATAAGAATTCAGTAGCAGAATTTCAATAGCGCTCAAGCATTTTGCATTAAATATTTTATACGGGTAACACCAATAAGATATTGTTTCCCCTCTCCCTCGCCTCACATTTGATTTTTATTGACAGTCCAACTTACGTTATGAAAAAAAAATCCCTCACCCACAGATTTGATTTCGTTTTCCTTCTCCATTCGTTACAGTTCGTAATATCCATTGTTCGATTCTAATCTCCAGTCAAAAATCGAGCTTGCGTCACGAAAAAGAAATGAAAAACTTTCTAGCCAAAAATTTGAAAGACTTTTTAAGATTCTCTCTAGAAATTTCGGCAAGAATTCAGTAGCAGAATTTCAATAGCGCTCAAGCATTTTGCATTAAATATTTTATACGGGTAACACCAATAAGATAATGTTTCCCCTCTCCCTCGCCTCACATTCGATTTTTATTGACAGTCGAACTTACGTTATGAAAAAAAAATCCCTCACCCACAGATTTAATTCCGTTTTCCTTCTCCATTCGTTACAGTTCGTAATATCCATTGTTTTCTCTCTACCTCATCGAACGTTCGATTCTAGTCTCTAGTAAAAAATCGAGCTTGCGTCACGAAAAAAAAATGAAAAACTTTCTAGCCAAAAATTTGAAAGACTTTTTAAGATTCTCTCTGGAAATTTCGGCAAGAATTCTGTAGCAGAATTTCAATAGCACTCACATTTTTCATGAAATATTTTATACGGGTAACATCAATAAGATATTGTTTCCCCTCTCACTCCCCTCACATTCGATTTTTATTGACAGTCGAACTTACGTTATGAAAAAAATCCCTCACCCACAGATTTGTTTTCGTTTTCCTTCTCCATTCGTTACAGTTCGTAATATCCATTGTTTCTCTCTACCTCATCGAACGTTCGATTCTAGTCTCTAGTAAAAAATCGAGCTTACGTCACGAAAAAAAAATGAAAAACTTTCTAGTCAAAAATTTGAAAGACTTTTTAAGATTCTCTCTAGAAATTTCGACAAGAATTCAGTTGCAGAATTTTAATATCACTCAAGCATTTTTCATGAAATATTTTATACGGGTAACATCAATAAGATATTGTTTCCCCTCTCACTCTCCTCACATTCGATTTTTATTGCCAGTCGAACTTACGTTATGAAAAAAATCCCTCACCCACAGATTTGTGTTTAACGTAAGACCTAAGACCAAGGGTAGAATTTTTTCGCTGAACTTACGATGGATCTTGAAATCGAACTTTGAGTTTAAGTCAAAAAATTCAACCCTGGATCAAATTTATAGTCCAAGTTTGAACTCAAGTTTGAACTATTTTTTTTTCAAATTCCAACTGAAGCTGAAACTTCAGCATATTCCCCTCATATTTCGCGCTTAAATTCAAACTTAAATTTGAATTTTAGTTAGAACTTAAAAAAAATGGTTCTTGAGTTCAAACATGGGACTATAAATTCGACCCTTAGAGTAATTTCAGAAATTCCAACGAAAATCCAGCAGCACTCGAGCTGCATTCGCAACGAAATAATCCCAAAGTGCGATATCATCCAGACGCGAAGTGGGAGCGAGAGCGGCGAGGAAAATAGTAGGGCGTACCTGACCACACCAGAAAAATGGGGAATGGGGCAGGTTCTCGGCTCGTATTCTCCGCGTCCTCCTCCTCGTGTTCTCCGCTCTCGGCGGCACCGCGTCTGTGCGGCAAACTCGGACCTGTGGCTTCTCCTCGCTCGCTCTCGTCCTCTCGTTATTCTCGTGGCGCTGTATATACGTCGTTGGCTTCTGCCAATGACGTAGATGTGCGTTGAGAATTTCTTTTCTTTCTTTTTTTTTTCTTCCTTCGGACGTCTCGCGTCTGTCCTGTCTCTTTTCTATCTCTCTTTTTCCCTCGTTAAAGCCAAGTTCTGGAAGAAACGTCCCTCGACCACCTGGCCGCTCGCTGTACGGCGCAATATCCATCCTTCCTCGACGCGCATATAGACTTCGAGACGCTTCCATACACAAATCGCACCGGGGCTGCCGCTCGGTGCATAGTAACCACGGTAATTTTGATTAATCGAGGGGGGCGCAGGGCACTGCCTAGTGTTGCTACTTATTTATTCATTTTTTCTCCGTGGGGGCTAAGTACCAGACGGGGCTCGTTAGGGAGTAATTGAGAAACGTTGCAGTTGTCTATTTACAGGTGATGCGAATTTTGCGTTTCACGTGAGAAATGAGAATTGAGTGGAGAAAATTGAAGATATGATGTGCGTTCGCGGAAAACATTCGTCGAAACGATTTTCACAGTCAATTCTATACAATAATAATAATAATAATAATAATAATAATAACAGTAATATCAGTTATAGGAATGATGATGATGATGACGATGGTGATGATGATGGTGATAATAATAAAAGTAATAATAAGAATAATAATAATAGTAGTAAAAGTAAAATTAGTTATTGTAATGATGATGATGATGGTGATGACGATGACGATGGAGATGATGATGGTGATGGTGATAATAATAAAAGTAATAATAATAATAATAATAATAATACCATTTATGTGAAGAGGAAGGATTTGAAATAAAATCGCCCAAGCTTGAGATGAAATGTCGGTCTTTATTGCATAACGATACCAATCAAAGCATGAATATCGGATGACGATGAAGTTGTTCCTTAAATCTACGTAGACAGAGCAGTCGGGGTTCTCGCACAAGACGCGCGGAGACGAGAAAAATTTCAAAAGTTACAAAACTCGCGACCTTATTGGAGCCTCTTCGAGTCCACCGAAGACTGCTCGACAAAACTGTCGCGCGACGAAAAACATATACCGCCGAACGAACGTCACGTGCGCGGGAAAACGGAAAAGTGGCGAACCTCACGTGGCGCCAAACTACGCGTTTTCCCCGGGTGACGGTGAAAAAAAAGTCTCAGATTCTCGCCAGTGGTTCCATATCGCGCAGCAGCCGGACGTCGAAAATTCCTCGAGGGACAAAAATCAATATTATCTCTGCTTCAATAATCATAATAGTAATTGTTTGCACCTGCAATTTTCGACGTCCGACCGCAAAAAGGCCTACGTGATCGGTTTTAGTAATAAGCGAGCGCGGGGGCGATGTAGGCGGTGTGAGCGATCGCAGGTCCGCCGTGATGCACGACGCTGTGGCCGTAGCTCGTGATGGTCTTCTCGGCCACGAGAGGCGCCGCGGGCGCGGCGGCGTACGCGGTGTAGAGCACCGGTGCAGGTGCAGCTGCGAGCAGCGGGGCCGCCGCCGAGTGGATCACGGAGTTGCCGTGGGACTGGATGCTCTTCTGCTGAACTACGGCCGCGGGGGCGCTGAGCAGCGCGGGCGCAGGTGCAGCTGCGGCGAGGACCGGCGCGCTCGCGTGAACCACCGAATTTCCGTGCGACTCGATCGTCTTCTCGCCCACCAGGGTCGCCAGGAACTGGTCCGACGGCTTCGCAGCTGCAGCTGCGACGAGGACCGCGAGTACCACCTGAGGAAAATGTCAAAACGAAATGTTGTCATTGAATTAAAGTTCATTTTTGTTTGATTTAATGTGAAATAAATATTTGCTGTTTGAATCAAATTATTCGATTTTTTTCGATTTATTGCGACATAAATATTTGCTGTTGAAATAAAATTATTCGATTTTTTTCGATTTATTGCAAAATAAATATTTTCTGTATAAATTATTCGATTTTTTCGATTTATGGCGAAATAGATATTTCCTGTATAAATTATTCGATTTTTTCGATTTATTGCAAAATAAATATTTCCTGTATAAATTATTCGATTTTTTTCGATTTATGGCGAAATAAATATTTTTGTAACTCATGCACGTAATGTCGCACATTTCGTGCCTGCAAAGCGTGCGTGAAATTGCGTATTATGGTCAGATAAACGTAGATAATTTCACGTGCGCCATCTGGTGCGTGAAGTACTTCATCTGGTGCGTGAAGTGAAATGGCGTGCGTGAAACTATCTACAAGATAATTTCACGCAACGCTTTGCAGGCACGAAGATGTGCGACATTACGTTGACATTCGTTACAAAAAATAGTATGTGACACTTGTGCGTGAAGGCGGCCGTCACGCGGAGGTTAGGAAGCGGTGCACTCGCCTTCTCTCGTGCTACAAACAACACTCGGCTTCGCCTCGTGTCGTTGCAGCACTCGATTTGGCGAGTGCGCCGCTTCCTAACCTCCGCGCGATAACGGCCGCCTTCACGCACTAGTATCACAATCTACTATTATTATAGAAATCAAATTATGTGATTTTTCTCGAGTTATCACGAAATAAAAAAATTGTTACTGAAATAAAATTATTGAATTTTCTTCGAGCCATTGTGAAAAAAATATTTTGCAGATTCAACGAAACAATGGGTTTATGCGAAAACAAGTTCTTCGGAGAAAAATCTTCTGTGGGTCGATAATTCAGTTTTTGGTTCTATTGAAATTTAGAATTCGCGAAAGTGCAGATTTGGAAGAAAAAAAAATACAATCCGAGGTTTGCAGAATTATATGATTCTGCAAAACTATTTCAAAAGTAAAAAAAAAAAAAAATGTGGTGTCCCTCGCGGATGGGTTTCGCCTCGCAGTCGTTTTTTTTTCTCGTGGTAAAATACTGACCAGCTTGAACATGTTGATCGTTTTGTTGGGTGTGTCTTGTGCGTTCTGGAGAACCTTCGACTGATATCTGCGTCTCGCCGTTGCAACCCTGAGGTTTATATAGGCTGCGGTGGTACTGATGGTTCTCAACATACACCCGTCCGCGTGGCCACCATCTATGTACCTTGCCGCACATAAAGGGACCTTCGGCTGCGTGTGCACAGGGAGAGATCGCGGCAGATAGCTAGTTCCGTGATTCCGTCCGGCATTTACTCGTATATTATCCGCACTAACTATTCCCCGTCTTCCAGGAGGAGCAAATGCAAAACAAGCATGGAAACGCGAGGGGGAGTCGAATTCGAACACATGAGCTTTGGTCACAACGATGCGACCGAACGCGAATCGACCGTGAACGTCGATTCGCCTCAGGTCCGGGTAGCGATCAAGGTCCTTCCTGCAACCGGGGTAAATGACACATTTAACGACACACAACACGAGTATCGACTGCAAGTCAAATCGATCGAGAGTCGCGAGTCACCGATGACCGGTATGTTAATTTTTTCCAGTGAATTAGGCTCCGTCGACTTCCTGGTTCGTCGAGGAATCGTCAAAGATTGTCGTGAAAATAATATCGAGATGAAATTCAGGGTCAGTGACAGGCAAAATTAGAAATCCAGGTAATACGTACAAATATTATGAAAAAATTAATACTAATAATAATAATAATAATAATAATAATAATAATAATAAAAAAAGAAGAACAAGATGAAGAAGAAGAAGAAAAAGAATAATAATAAGAATAAGAATAAGAATAAAAATAAGAAGAAGAATAATAATAAGAATAATAATAAGAATAAGAATAATAATAAGAATAATAATAAGAATAATAATAGGTGTAAAATGTATAAGGTCGTAAATTTGGTAATAATAATTTTCGTTTCGACACCAAGTTTATAAAAGTGTAAAAGGCACTTGGGCCGTTCACCTTATACGTTAGAAAAAAATATACATATAGTAGGTATATAAAATCCTACAGTGGACAAACGAGCATCAATTCGTCTCCCGCCAGCGGAGGCGAGTCGCCGTTTGTCTCGCTCCGTCCTTTGTCTCCGACCCCGAGATCTTGCAACACAAAGACGCCGCGGACACTCGGCGCGCGAGTGGTTTTCAGTCTCGACATCCATAAGACACGAGCCCAGATATCGTGTACGTCGGATTTCCATAAATCACTCAGGCGATACTTTTCGATTGAGATAATCATGCAAATACATTTTGTCTTTCACAAAGATACAAAACGGACATAAGGATTAAAAAAAAGAAAACGAGAATTCGTGACGCTTTCCGTCCCGAAACGAGCGTCAGTTCTGGGTGTAACCGAGACCTCACTGTAAAAACTACGTCTCCTAAAAATACGTTCCTCATTTTTTTCCCCGCGTCGTCCACTTGACATGTGGCGAAAAGGGCGATGTTAGATGTATGTAAGAGGGACGTAACCTTGAGGCTCTCGCCTTCAGATAAAATACCATTTTAGTATTTAGTTTGATCAATATCGATCATTCAACATTTAATATATTTGTCCACTTCGTCGAAAAAATTTAAATCAACGAAGTCTGAAATTAAGTTTTCCCTAGTGATATTTTACAATTCTATAAACACAATATGTATCAAAAGAACCTGAAACTTAACCAATAATTCTAATTGTTGCGAATGTCAAGAGCGAAAAATTCGTCTCACAAATCACACAGGAGGTCAAGAGATAATCAAGCGAATACATTTTGTCTTTCACAAAAATACAAACAGACCTAACCAAAGGATTTAAAAAAACAAAAATTAGTGACGCTTTCTGTCCCGTAATGAGGGTCAATCCTATGTGTGACTGAGATCTCAGTGTAAAAAATACGCCCACACGTTCCCCCTTTTTTCCCCGCGTCGTCCGCTCGAAATTTGGCGCAAAGGGCGACGTTAGATCTGCGCAACAGGAACGCGACCTTGAGGAGCTGTCGCCTCGCCAAGGTCAAACGCCTTTGAGTGCTTCGCGCGCCACGTGGAATACTTTCACGGGTTTGCAAAGTCGCGCGACGACGACGATGAGGTTAGAGCGGCTGCGCGCGGGGGGGAAATTGAAACCAGAGACGCCACGCGGCGAGTGACCCAACCGGGCGACCGGCTAAGCAGGCCATCGGCTCGCCTGAACGAATTAGACATGACGGTCACGCGAGTGACGTAAGAGCGACTCGCACGACGAGAGTCGAACGGGTCGAACGCCACACGGCGACTGCATAACGAATGTCTGCATGCGGGGAGTCGTCGTCGTTCGTGACTCGAGTGGCGACGAGTTTGTGAGGTTAAGAGGCAGCGGCACTTCCCCCACTCCAGCTCGAATTTTTGAAAGCTCTTTTCTCCTAAACTATTCGACAGATAGAGCTCAAATTTTGATAGAATGTACGGAACTATTGCAGAATTGGGCTGATCTTTGGGCTCCTCGATGGATAAAGCCGTTTCGTCAGGAGACTCGATAAACAAAAAGGTGCGAGAGAGACAGCCCTATAGGCGTTTAGCATTGGGCGAAGCAGTTCCGAGCGAAGTATCACTGCCTCTTAAATCGTGCGCGCGCCGATCCCACCGGTGGGATCGGTGCGCGCGCACACTTGCCGTACGTCATCCGCGGGTCGCGCCGAGAGAAAGACGCGCAACAACCCCTTGCGACAACCGCGAGTTGACCAACCGAGCCCGTTCGTTGCGTAACACCAGAATGTGTTCCTACTTTTCGTAAATTATGATATTGCGACCGCAACGGGCGGGACGCGTACAGCAATCAATGCGAATCAGTGCAGCTCGGCGGAGAGAAGACCAATTACGAAAATGACGCGAAAAGGAGAATGTAATTGGGGGGATTCGAGCGGTTTTGCCGGGCGATCTTGAACGAGCTTCAATTTATGATGATGCTCGCTTTGTTGCGCCGGGATTTATGACGCATGAGAGACGCAATATGAGACCACCTTGAGGACTCGTTCGGGTGAAAGAAGATTGGAGCCTTGCGGTTCAGCGAGGATCGTTTTGCGATCGGTTTCACCTGAATTGGAGTTTTTGTAATCGACGCTTGGATTGACACTAACAAATTTGAACGATAAAAAAAGGTGTTGGATGAAAATACAATATCGTTGGTTTCGTGGTCCGTGGATTGTACGAGTTTTGACGTAAAAAATCTAAAAATATATATATTTTTGAAAATCAAGTAAAATGCATGAAAGCACTATTTTTGGGGGTAGAATATGCGACTTGAGAATTACGGTTTAGGCCAAAGGTCGAGATTTTTACAGGAAAATGTTGGTAAGCTTGATCTTGGCAATTTTAGATCCGGAGCCGGATCTATGATTTCTGGTGAAAAGAACCTCGAATTTTTTTAAAAGTAAAAACGGGTTGAAATGTCTGTTTTTGGGGATAGAATATGCGACTTGAGAACGTTGGTATAGGTTAAAAGTCGAAATTTGAAAAAAAAAAAAAAAAATTATTCTGAGATTTCGGTTCTTTTTTAAGCAATTTTCGATCCGGAGCAGGATCTGTGATCTCTGACAAACTGAATATCCTCTAAATGTTTTTTTTTCTTGTCAAAATCTAGTACGGTTTTCAAAACACAGTTAGGTTTGAAACCAGTGTTTTTGGGGGTTGAACATGCGACCTGAGAACGATGATATATGCCAAAAGTTAATATTTTGAATGAAACATTTCCGTGGGGCCAGTTTTGGCAATTTTCGGTCCGGAGCTGGATCTGTCATTTCCAAGAAAAATAATGTTCAAATCAATATTTTTTTCAAAATGAAGTTAAGAAAGTTCGATATCGGTGTTTTCAGGGGTAGAAGGTGCAACTTGACAACGATAGTGTAGGCCAAAATTCGATATCTCAAAGAAAAAATATTAAGCGGTAGGTTTCATGATGCACATAAATAAAACATGACGAACAATATCAGTTGTTGTGAAAATGAGTTTTATTGATCAACATCCAAAAAAACTGCATAATTCTCGGTATAATCAGCACAAGAATCTTCGCGTGCGAGGTGGCTGGTTCACTGGTGTTCTAGACCAAAAACGACCGATGGAAATTCGTCGTCATTTCCCAATGGTGCTGGGTCTGTGTCTGAATGGTCCAAGGTGGTCCGGAATGGTCCAGGATGGTCCTGAATGGTCCAGGCTGGTCCCGAATGGTCTACGGTGGTCTTGAACGGTTCAGACTGGTCCTGAATGGTCTACGGTGGTCTTGAACGGTCCAGGGTGCTCCTGAATGGCCATAGATGACCCTGAATGACCCTCAATGAACCTGGAAAGTATCGGATGATCCTCGATGGTCCTAGATGGTTTTGGATGACTCTGGATGGTCCTGGATGGTTTTCGACGATCCCAAACGTTCCTGGATGGTTTCGGATGACACCAGATGGTCCCAGTCGACCCCAGATGTTCCTGGATGGTCCGCCAATATCTCGAGCTCCATGCAATTTTCTCGAACGCCGGTTGTGTCGTTGCGGTGTTTATGAGGCTTATTCGTTCATCTCGGGCTCCGGTTCAGTATCTCATTAGTGGACAGCGACGAGGGGTGCGTGCGCGGCGTAGGTCAGAGGCGCCGCGTATCCATGAGCGTAGCCGTGAGCGATGACGGGTGCATGAGCGATCGGCGCGGCGTAGGTCAATGCAGGTGCAGCTGCGACGAGCGGGGCGGACGCGAGCACGGGGGTCTTGTAGGAGACCTTGACGGTGTTGGCGTAGCTGTGCGAGACCGGCGCGACAGCGACTGCAGGTGCAGCTGCGACGAGCGGAGCCGCGTGAACCGCAGGTGCGGCGAGGAAGCCGGGCTTCGGTGCGGCTGCGGCGCAGGCGACCAGGGCGAGGAGTGCGACGTACTTGAACATGGCGATTGTTGGGTTTTGTCGTGACTTCGTGAACTGCGAAGATCGAATGATGCTCCGACGAGGCTCGCGCGCCCCTTTTATTCGCCCGTGCCGAGTCGCAGCCGGCGAATCGTCGGGCTGTGGGGCGATATGCAAGACGCACAAAGGCCACGGGCACCGAGGCATCCGAGCACGACGTATGCACCTCCGTGAACTCGGGCAGCTCGCGTGAACGACGTACGTTCAGCCACCCTCCCCACACGACCCTCACACCTCGCCTAGCAACGAGGCACTCGGAGCGCAAGGCTTTCTTCTTCGCTGATCGCACATTTGCGCGGGGAGACCGTGAAAGCAAGAACCGCGCGGCCGTTTCCTTGTGCTCCCGGTGCTCTCGAAGTGCTCGGGAAAAGACAAATGTCGAGCGCAACGAGACGGGTGGCGAACTCGGTGCTTGAAGGACTTGGAGATTTTCCGACACTGGCTAGCACGGTTTTAGCGAATTTTTGTGAGACTCGGTGATTTTAAGAATTGTCAAAGTGCATTTTTGCTACTTTTTTGGCATTGCTACTTTGGGGCAATATATTGTCATTTTTATAGTGATGCATTTGCCTCCCTGGTGGTGATTTTATTGACGTTGATGTCAATGACTTTGGTTCGGTAGAGTAAAATGATTTTTGTGAAATTACATGACTGAGAAATCCGGTTTTACCTAGTTCAGGAATATTTTTTACAAGATTTCACCAGTTTTGGTAAAATAAAGCGGAATGTGGATACATTTTTCTAACTTCTGCGTTTTTTTGGGTTTTTCATGTGATTTATACGATTTATATGATTTATATGCTTTATATGATTTACATGATTTATAGGATTTACATGCTTTATATGATTTACATGATTTATATACTTTATATAATTTACACGATTTATATGATTTACATGATTTATATACTTTATATAATTTACACGATTTATATGATTTATATGATTATATTCGTATGATTCTATTTTTTGCAAAACTACGTTGTGGTTATTTGTCCGCATGAATAATAATTCGATGCCAAATTCTCAACGAAAAATGTTATTCTAATTTTATTTCATTACATTGTTGTCCGTCTTGCCCCACCGTTTCACAATGCCCCATCTTTTCCCCTGACCATCGCCACCGTCCAGCGCGGCCGCTTTATTTTATGCTATATCTACTTTTGTTTCACTGGCTCGATACGCGCTCTTTCGCCCGAGCACTGCCAAGGTTCCCGCGTACGTAGGCGACGAACGACGTTGCACACTACGTGCACGCTCGACTTTGGTGTAGTGTTTCGTACACGCCTCTGATCACGCCCGTTTCGCAAGCCTTCACCTCTTTCGATACCCGCTCCCCTCATTTTTTTTTCTTCACATTTTCTCTTCATTTCGCCAATGAATTTTTTTTCTTTCGTTATCGCAGATCGAAATATTTAATTCGTGCAAGGAGATCACGAGGCTCGAGCTTATCGACGTGGTACATCTAAGAAGAACAATTAATCATAATTATAATACTTGTAATATTGATATCTCGAGTACACCGAAGTCCTTTGGTTGGTAACACGAAAAAATGCAAGGAGAATTTCAATGTTAATATTAAATATTAACATTTAATACTAATATTTAATTATTTAATATATGTTAATATTGAATATTAATATATTAATATATTAATAATATTTAATATATTTAATACTAATATTTAATTATTTAATATATTTTAATATTTGAATAATAAATAGCATCACCGACGAAACTAATTATTTTTATTTTGGACAACTGAATTAATTATATTTCCAGTCATGTTTATATCTTTTTCGCTGTCGCTACTTTAATTATAGATAAATGGTTACAAATGGCTGAAGGGGATGAATATTTCCAACCCGGAAACACTAATTGGGGTCAATGTTCACATCGCGCGTGGTTGCAACCACTTTGGTTATTTGACTCTAGCGTCGATGTCGAAGTAACGTTATAATCGCCATGCTATTGAATAATCGAGCGTGGGTGACGGCGGCTCCCACGTAAAATGAAACAACGATGCAGCTCGATTGTATAGAATAACAAACGAAATTGTTTTTAATTGTTGCGTTAATTTCTCTCCACCCGGACGCTCGCGAATATTTTGTCATGATGCAAGAAGTGGCATTTTTGGTTTCCTTTATTTTCGGTGTCCAAACGATCTTTTCACAAAGCAGAAAATATTGTGTGTATTTTAATTAGTGAGTGTCATAATTAAAAAGTATTTTCTATGAAATAACTTTTAATTGCGACATCTGAGGATCCACCGTCAGAAAAGAAATTATTTTTTTATTTAATTAGAAAATAATATGTGAACAAATTTGTATTTCCAACCGCAGAACGCTGTATGGTTTGTGTCTCTCGAGAAACGCGGTCGCCAGTCTCGACGCCTCGGGGCGTTTTGTCCAGTACAATTATGGAAGTAGTAACGAGGCGGGAGGGCATTGCCAAGGACTCCCTTGGGCTCTTCGAATACCGCACATAAAATGCATCCGTGTTACACTTAACACGTACAGCGCATAAATCACCGATGTGGACGTGGCGTACCGGCAATTTTTTTTTTTTTTCGATACGAAATGCTGCACGGAGAAATAAAAAAATAATTTATCTTTTACTCTCGAGTGTAATTGAAAATAATTCGCAGCCGGTTCTCGCAAAACGATCGTTCCGGGCGTTCGAGTTTATTACATGATTTTCAACTCGAATAAACAAATTGTAGCCCGTTTTGCCCAAGGAGACGAAATTATAGTTATTAATTTTTTCGTGCATTTTCAGGAGTCCATAAAATGTCATTGCAATATATTAAACACTTGTAAATTCGTAGACTGACATCCAGTTCGTTATATGATTACGTGCAAATTGTTCGTTCGTGGAAGGTAGTACACGCCCTTTGGGGAATTACGTTTCGTCGTTACATACGACAGTCTTGCCTAGTTGAAGAAGTATTCCAGTACAAAATTTTCTATTTGATTGCAATCCAAAATGCAGGACAAAGATTAAGATGTATATTTATTTCTCTAGAGGGCAATTAAAAATAGTTCGCAATCGGTTATCATACAAAACGATCGTTCTGAATAAACAAATTACAGCCTGCTTCACCCAAGGAAACGAAATTACTGTTATTTATTTTTCCCCGAATTTTCCAAAGTCCATAAACATCATTGCAGTTTATCAAACGCTATTAATTTCGTATACTGATACCCAGCTCTTCATATGGTTACGTGGAAATTGTTCGGGCATGTGAGGCGAAACACGCCCTTCGTGGAATTACGCCTCATCGTTATACACGAGCGTCCTGCCTAGTTGAAGCAGTGGTTCAATACGAAATGTATATTTTATTGCAATACAAAATGCATGGAAAAATGTATGTGTTTCTCTTGAGAGTAATTAAAAATAATTCACAGCTGGTTCTTACAAAACGATCGTTCTGGATAAACAAATTACATCCTGTTTTACCCAAGGAGACGAAATTTTCTGTTTTACGCAAGGAGACAAAATTACAGTTGTTTAATTTTCCACGAATTTTCCAAAGTCCATAAAACATCATTGCAATATATCAAACTCTATTAAATTCGTAGACTGGCATTCAGCTTGTCATATGGTTACGTGCATATTGTTCGATCATGGAAGGCAAAACACCCCCTTCGGGGAATTACGCCTCATTATACACGGCCGTCCCGCCCAGTTAAACCAGAGTTTCAGTACAAAATTTGTTATTTTATTGCAGTACAAAATGCAAGAAAAAATGTATCTATTTCGTTTGAGAGTAATTAAAAATAATTCGCAACCGATTTTCACAAAACGATCGTTCTGAATAAATAAATTACATCCTGTTTCACCCAAGAAGGCGAAATTACAGTTATTTATTTTGTCCCAACTTTTCCAAAGTCCATAAAACATTATTGCAATGTTATCAAACGCTATTAAATTCGTAGACTGGCATTTAGCTCGTCGTATGGTTACGTGCATATTGTTCGATCATGGAAGGCAAAACACGCCCTTCGGGGAATTCAGTACAAAAGTTTCAGTACAAAAGTTGCTATTTTATTGCAGTACAGAATACAAGAAAAAATGTATCCATTTCTCTTGAAAGTAATTAAAAATAATTCGTTTTGTGAAAATCGATTGTTGTGAATAAACAAATTACATATTGTTTCACCCAAGAAGACGAAATTACAGTTATTTATTTTGTCCCGAATTTTCCAAAGTCCATAAAGCATTATTGCAATGTTATCAAACGCTGTTAAATTCGCAGACTGGCATTTAGCTCGTCATATGGTTACGTGGATATTGTTCGATCATGGAAGGCAAAACGCGCCCTTCGGGGAATTACGCTGGTCGTGTTATACGCGACCGTCGTGCATAGTCGAAGCGGCGCGTACATAACGCGCCCGGACGAGCGTGATTCAGGAAGCGATGCTGAAATTGCGTATCGATATCGAGTCTGTGCGCGGCTTACGTGGCCTAATGGACATCGTCTATCGCTATATACCGATCGGGCTGCTAGTAGCTGCATATTAAGTCGGACAAGACCGACGTCGCCGACCGTATCGTTTGATGGATTAAAACCCGTCGGAATTAAAGTCACCTTTCGGGTATCGCGGTTTCGATCTCCACCTGACATTCTCGACTCTCCGGGTCGTATTAAGCAATTTTGTGACCCGGAGATTCCCGGCAGTTCCACAAATTCTCGTAGGCCAATTTTTTTTTATCGTCGCTACGCGAGAATATGCGAAGCATGCAAAATTTTGCCTTCGTCAAATTTCGCCGGACTTCGCCATAATCCAGTGCCAAAGTACCAAACGACGAATCTCGGTTCTCCTAACGGCGCTCGCGCCGCTGTGTTAAGCAACAACTCGGGCCCCGCGTAACCTCGGCTGCCCGAAAGCGCGCAACGCATACTGAGCCTCGTTTTATATTATTACAGCGAAGCAAATAATAGTTTTCGTACATTTCAACATTTCGAAACAGTCTCGAGGAGCCTCGGCGTCAGATTTCGCTATATGTATGCATTACATAATTGATCATCGATCTCGAAGAATTTTTTTTGTTTTTTTCACAATTAATCCACCGCGATATCAGTCAAAATCGGCGTTTTATTTTTTTACCCTCAAAAAAATAACCCGTTCAAAAATCTCGATTGATCGATAGTCGCAAAAAAAAGTCCTGACATGTGAGTCGAGAATTCAAGATATTATTCAACGAGTCCCACGTCGCCCGACACTCCCAAAAATTCGCGCTGCGCTTTGACGTCGTTACGGACCAATTTTTTTCAGCGCCAAATCCGTCCGTGTATTGTGATGGTCGCGAGAGGCGAGCCGCGTGGGGCGAGAGCGCCGAATTGCCCGGCGAAGGAAGGGGCCATAGGGGCCCAGCCAGGGGGACAGTGGATACGCCCTGCGGAGACGGCCAAGAGAAGAGTATAAAAATCGTTGACGTCGTTGGTTGTGGCATCAGTCGCTCAGCAGCAGCATCAGCAGCAGCCTTTCAATTCGCTAATTTTCGCCACCAGTGAAAACCAACCAACCCCCCACGTCAACATGTTCAAGCTGGCAGTTCTCTTCGCCCTGGTGGCCTGCAGCGTGGCTGCGCCGAAGCCGGGATTCCTGGCTGCACCTGCGGCCTATCACGTCGCGGCTGCGCCCGTCGCCGTGGCCCACAGCGTCCCGGTCGCCACCAGCTACGCCACCAGCTACTCCAACACCTACAAGAGCCCGCTGGTCGCAGCTGCACCTGCGTACACCACCTACGCCGCGCACGCCGCGCCTGCCTACACCGCCTATGCCGCACACGCCGCGCCTGCCTACACCACCTATGCCGCTCACGCTGCACCCGTCGCGTACGCCGCACATGCCGCGCCTCTGGCCTACGCAGCACATGCGACTCCCCTCGCTTACACCAGCTACGTTCACTAAGGATCAGAAACAGGAATGAAGACACGATCTGCCTTGCCCGAAAATTTGGTAGCGTTTAAGAAGAGATGCGATATAAATAAAAATTGAATTTTGAACCGACACAACCTGGCTTATGATTTATTTTTAATGGTATCGGAGATCCTGCTTTCAATGACTAAAATTGTTGGATTAAGTAGTGTTAAGAATGTCGGATTCAGATGGTGATGAGGTGTCTTTGGGCTGCGAGGACTCGTCAGACCCGAAGATCCTGGGGATTCTATAATTCAAAGACTGAAATTGTCATCCCTTACGGATTTGTTGGTAATTGATAAACGATCGATTAGATCGTTTTTTATTGCACTGATAGTTGGTTAAATTATCAGAGCGCTGCTGCTTACACATTCAACACATTGAGATGCCATCGTTGCTATCGAATGTGGCGAGCATTTCAGTTAACGTTTATCTTCCAATTGCGCACATGCGGCGTCTCTGGCCTACTCCGCACATGCGACTCCCCTCGCGTACACCAGCTACGTTCACTAAGGATCAACGCCTGGAATGAAGACACGACCTGCCTTGCCCGAAAATTTGGTAGCGTTTAAGAAGAGATGCGATATAAATAAAAATTGAATTTTGAACCGACACAACCTGGCTTATGATTTATTTTTAATGGTATCGGAGATCCTGCTTTCAATGACTAAAATTGTTGGATTAAGTAGTGTTAAGAATGTCGGATTCAGATGGTGATGAGGAGTCTTTGGGCTGCGAGGACTCGTCAGACCCGAAGATCCTGGGGATTCTATAATTCAAAGACTGAAATTGTCATCCCTTACGGATTTGTTGGTAATTGATAAACGATCGATTGGATCGTTTTTCATTGCACTGATAGTTGGTTAAATTATCAGAGCGCTGCTGCTTACACATTCAACACATTGAGATGCCATCGTTGCTATCGAATGTGGCGAGCATTTCAGTTAACGTTTATCTTCCAATTGCGCACATGCGGCGTCTCTGGCCTACTCCGCACATGCGACTCCCCTCGCTTACACCAGCTACGTTCACTAAGGATCAACGCCAGGAATGAAGACACGATCTGCCTTGCCCGAAAATTTGGTAGCGTTTAAGAAGAGATGCGATATTAATAAAAATTGAATTTTGAACCGACACAACCTGGCTTACGATTTATTTTTAATGATATCGGTGATCCTGCTTTCAACTATTTGGATTGTTGGAATGTAAATAGTGTTAAGAATGTTGGATTCAGATGGTCTTTGGGCTGCGAGGTCTAGTCGCACCTGAAGATCCTGGGTATTTTCTAATTCGTAGACTGAAATTGATATCCCTCATGGATTTGTTGATAATTGATAAATAATCCATTGATAGTTGGTAAAATGATGAAAATGCTGCTGCTTATACATCAAACTGACTGAGATACCACCGAGGCTATCGAATTTGGCTCGCATTTCAGTTAACCTTCCAATTGCGCACATGCGGCGCCTCTGGCCTACGCTGCACATGCGACTCCCCTCGCTTACACCAGCTACGTTCACTAAGGATCAGCGTCAGAAATGAAGATACGATCGTCTGTGCCTTAATCGAAAATTTGGTAACGTTTAAGAAGAGATGTGGTATAAATAAAAATTGAATTTTTAATCGATACAACCCGGCTTATGATTTATTTTTAATTGTATTGGAGATCCTGCTTTTGATTACTAGATTCGTTGGATTAGTTGTACTTAGGATGGAATAGTGTTAAGAATGTTGGAATCAGACGATGATGAGAAGTCTTTGGGCTGCGAGGAGTCGTCGCACTCGAAAATCCTGAAGATTTTCTAATTCATAGACTGAAATTGTGATCCCTCACGGATTTGTCGATAATTGATAAATGATTCACTAGATCATTTTATGTTGCGCTGATGGTTTGTCAAATTATCGGAGTGCTGCTGCTTATGCATCACCCATTTCAGTTAACGCTTATCTTCCAATTGCGCGGGATTCTGTTACGAAATAAGCCGCGCAATTGCACTAATTGCATTACATCATTTGTCGAATTGCAACGAACGAGAGTCATTCACATATAGAATATCGAGGAACCACATGTAACGTGTATTTGTGTCGCGCTAAAATTACGTATCCGAGTATCGGTACCGAGTATCCGGACTTATGCATTTTCCAAATTATTTATAGTCGCGAAAAACTACGAGTAGCATATAATGACGTTTATGTAATCGTGTGCGACGGTCGCGGAGCTCATTAACACGTCTCATCGGGCCTGTCAATTTGCCGTATTTCGGTCAAGTCCACCCCGCGAGTTATGCACAAATCCATTACGAAATAGGCCGCGATGATCGTGTTGCATGATTTGTCTAATTGCGGTGCAACGGAAACGCATATAGAATATTGAGGAACGTATGTAACGGAGCTACTGGCAATCAACGAACGCTGGTCAATTAATCATCGAGGCTCCTCTCGTTCCTTTTGCGACGGATTTGGATATTACGAGGGAGAGTCTGTTTTTGTATTTCCTAGACAGTCAGTCGATCGTTAATTAGTCTAGACCTGACTAATCTTGTGGTATATTTGGATATATTAATAGAGCTTCGGTTTTTGTTGGTACGAGCTGGAATGCAATCGGCGTTTCGGACATTTCTGGATGGTCATCGGATGGCCATTGAACCGGACATTATTGTTGCGATTAAGTTGCGTGTTCATGACACGCAACTTTTATGATAGAATTCCACATTTTTGTCACATTTATGACTTACGATTTTTTCAACAGAATTGGATATTTTTGTGGAGTTAATGACATTTTTTTTTTTTTACATAAATGGACATTTTTGTAGCGTTTATGGCACGCGACTATTTCGACTAAATTAGACATTTTTCTTACGTTTATAACATATGCGATTTTTGCGATACAATTAAACATTATTGTTATATTTGTGATGTGCAACTTTTGCAACACAACTGGACTTTTCTGTTACGTTTATGAAATGCGATTATTGTGACCGAGTTAAACATTTTTGTTGCGTTTATGACACGCGACTTTTGCGAAAAAATTGGCCATTTTGGTTGTGTTTGAGAGATACAAATTTTTCGACAGAATTTCACACTTCCAGTGCGCCTGTTTTTACATCAGCCAACCGAAGCTTGCGGTCAGTGGATGGTCAATGAGTCGTCCAGGCTCTTCTCTTTAGCAACAGAAACAGACACTCTCGTAATATCCAAACCAAACATTACGAGATTCCAACCGACAATAGCTACGCATTTTTGTTACGTTTATGACACGGGCGCTCCGGTCAGAAACGCCCTCGTCGCGCCGCTGCCGCTGCATACGTTATGCGATCTGCTTGTCGCGCCCGCGACCGACGGGTTCTAATTGTAAGTAACAATGCATACGCGTTCACGTAATCGGTGGGGCCCCGCAGCTTCAGACGAGTATGTGGGCCAGTCGGAGGCGAACAGCGGTGGCGAACGGTGGAGCACGAAAACGGAGCTGCGGTTTGACCGTGCGCGTCGCTCCCGATGTGACTCAATTCGCGAAAGTACAAGCTTCCCCCCTTCCTCCTCCCCCCCTCCCCCCGTATGCTGTGACTCGGGTTATTGTCATATCCATCACGTTCTCGTGTCGGTAGTCATAACCAGCGTGGGATAATTCTTTGATGAAAAACAGAAAGAAAAAAAAAATTAACGTGTCTTTGTTGAAAAACAAAAAGAAAAAAAAATCGATGTCACCATATATTTCTTCGATGTCCTGAATGAACAAAAGTTAGCAGTCATTGATGGCTGTGCGTAAAAAATATACAGATGAAAATGCATTTTTTTCGGCTAGCAAAATTAAACCAATATATCGCTAGTGTAATTTTGATTCATAACCAGCGTAGGATGATTTTATAATGAATAACTTTAAATATTAAAAATAAAGGCGTCTGAGAGGTCCACGAAAAATGCTACGAAAAATATCGTCAAGCAATATTTATTTATGTCTCCATATATTTTTTGGATGTCATGAATGAACAAAAATTAGCAGTCATTGATGGCTGTGCGTAAAAAAATGTACAGATGAAGATGCATTTTTGTCGGCTAGCAAAATTAAACCAATATATATCGCTAGTGTAATTTTGATTCATAACCAGCGTAGGATAGTTTTATAATGAATAATTTTAAATATTAAAAATAAAGGCGTTTGAGAGGTCCACGAAAAATGCCGTGCAGCAATATTTATCTGTCTCCATATATTTCTTTGATTTCCTGATAGAACAAAAATTAACAATCATTGTAGGCTACGCGTAAAAAAATTACATATGAAGACGCATTTTTTTCTGCTAACAAAATTATACCAATAAAACGCTAGTGTCCTTTTAATTCATAACCAGTGCGGGACGATTCATTGACGAATAAAAAAAATAATAATAAAGGTGTGAGAGGGTTCCACAAAAAATCTCGTGAAACAATGTTTATCTGTCTCCGTACATTTTTTCCATTTCCTAATGGAACAAAATACGCGAGTATCTTTATTTTTCCGGGAATAAAATAATTCCATAAAAAAATCAACGTTTCGATTTTCAACCAACAAATAATAACGTACAATTTTAATAATTAGCAAACGTGTCTTCGATATCCACAAAAATCCACGACAATCGGAGTCGAAGGACGAAACAAATTTTACCGTACGGTAAATAAATGATCCACGATCCTTATCTACGGTGACTACAGTGGTCGTCAATCGTTCGGTCCTTTCTTCCGGCAGGCAAAAAATGATTTAAAAAAAAAGCGTTAGAGCTCGATAATTGACACTGTTTCGTCACTCCAAAGGCCTCGGGTCCCGGACGAAACAGCGCAGAACAAGGCAACAGCCGCGATCATGCTAATAGCTACGCGCACGAATTCCTACTTCGCTTTTTTTTTTCTCGCTACCCGAGCGACTGTTGCGCGATCGTACGCGCGGGCGCGCGGGTCAACGAAATCCTCGGGCTCACAATTTCACAGAGTCGAGTGCGCCACGCACACGTAGCGCGCGCCGCGCGTTCTATACCCGTGGAGTACGTAGGCGTCCTTGGCCGTGCCAAAAAATCGCCGCAATTCCTTCTAATAATACCCGCGACGATAATCATAACAGCAGCAATAACAGTGACGAGGTACAAATCCTCGTGTTTATCCGTTTCAATTTTTATTTAATTTTTTTTTTCGACACACCAAAGAGAAAGACGATAATCCGAGTTTAACTCGAGTATCCGCCCTCCTTTCTACATTCGTTTGTATTTCGAGCGGCGCAGTCGCGGGGGCCCCGCGATCTTCCGTGTGTCTCGTAATCGTCTCAAGGGAACCGGGGAGTCGTGGGTGAGGAGGGGAGGGGGGCCCAGGAGTCGAATTTCGATGAGAAGGGGGGGCGCCAGGGACCCAGCCAGGGGGAGTCGCAGAATCGCCCTGCGGAGTCGCCCAAGCGAAGAGTATAAAAATCGTTGACGTCGTTGATTGTGGCATCAGTCGCTCAGCAGCAGCACCAGCAGCAACTTCAATTCGCTAATTTTCGCCACCAGTGAACCAACCAACCCCCAACGTCAACATGTTCAAGCTGGCAATTCTCTTCGCTCTGGTGGCCTGCAGCGTGGCTGCGCCGAAGCCGGGATTCCTGGCTGCACCTGCGGCCTATCACGTCGCGGCTGCGCCAGTCGCCGTGGCGCACAGCGTCCCGGTCGCCACTAGCTACGCCAACACCTACAAGGTCTCCTACAAGAGCCCGCTGGTCGCAGCTGCGCCTGCGTACACCACCTACGCCGCACACGCCGCGCCTGCGTACGCCGCCTACGCCGCACCGGCCGCGCCTGCGTACACCGCCTACGCCGCGCACGCCGCGCCCCTCGCCTACGCCGCACATGCGGCGCCTCTGGCCTACGCCGCACATGCGACTCCCCTCGCCTACACCAGCTACGTTCACTAAGGATCACCGCCAGGAATGAAGACACGATCTGCCTTACTCGAAAATTTGGTAGCGTTTAAGAAGAGATGCGATATAAATAAAAATTGAATTTTGAATCGACACATAACCTGACTTCTTATTTATTTTTTATTGTATCGGAGATCGGCTGCTTTCGATTACTAGAATTGTTGGATTAATTAGTGTTAAGAATGGCGGGTTCAGATAGTGATGAGGAATCTTTGGGCTGCGAGGACTCGTCACACCCGAAGATCCTGGGGATTTTTTCTAATTCATAGACTGAAATCGTCAGCCCCCACGGATTTATTGATAATTGATAAATGATCCACTAGAACATAAAATTATCTAGTGGATCATTTATCAATTAACGAGAGCCCTATTACAAGAGCCTCTACGTCGCACCTGCGCCTGCGCATACCATCTACGCCGCGCACGTCGCGCCTGACTACACCGCCTACGCCGCACCGGCTGCACATGCGTACACCGCCTACGCCGCACCGGCCGCACATGCGTACACCGCCTACGCCGCACCGGCTGCACATGCGTACACCGCCTACGCCGCACCGGCCGCACATGCGTACACCGCCTACGCCGCGCACGCTGAGATGCTCGAATACGCCGCACATGCGACGCCCCTCGCCGACACCAGCAACGTCCACTGAAGAACGACCCGGACCGAGTTACTTCGGCGACGCTTCTACGACGATAGTAGATCGCTTATGGACATCTATAGTAGGACGCTTATGGACATAAGATATTATTAATGATGATTTAAATTCTACTCGAGCACAGTTTGTCGTTTTATTCATTGAGGATCAACTTTGTTGCCTGATTTTGCTCGTGTTGTGCTTAATTAACTGCGGAAACGTCATTGGATTTTTCTGATCTGCAATATGAATGGATGAATAAAACTTCTATGATAACTTTACATAGGGGAATATTTTACGAGTGATTTTAACCGGGGGTCGACAGGAATTTCGTGGCTTTTCCATTAACGATGGAGGGTTTGGAGTGACATTTTTCACATCCGCGTTAATGAGTGAAAAACAATTTTGCAAATGGTGTTTAACGAAAATGATGCTCGTGTCTGTTTTCAACCCGGCTCGAGTTTAAAGGGTTTTTGTTACTCGTTACTAATTAACGAGTTGTGTATCGCAAGTTGAAAGCATTTTATTCGTTGGAAAACCAAGAGGATGTGGAAGGACAAAATCCGATTGTTCGAAATTGAGGATTACAGAGGATTTAATAATAATAACAATAATAGTAATAATAACAATAATAATAGATTTTCCCTACATTTTTTTCACGATATAAAAAATAAATAACAATAATAATAATAACGATAATAATAATTACTTTACTATCGTTTTTATTATTAACGTCTACAGTCTGCTGCACGTGCACCTAGTACGAACGGGTAGACAAAACAATAACGGATAGACTAGACAGTCTGTAATTACGGATGCATTATCAGTGTTGTCACAGTGTCTCATCAATAAAATATTGTATTTAACGAGGATGTTTCATCAAATTTGGTCGTCGTTAATGGATGAAAATGTTATGCATGCGCAGTATCCCCGTTTTTTTTTCATCCTTCATACCCCAGACCACTGCAGCTCGAATGCGAAAAATAAATGCAACCGCGTTGTGGGACTTTGAACTCGGTCGGTCGAGCCGGCATAGCGAATGTAATTTCGCCCCGGATCCTCGTAAATAAAAATATCACTCGCAGCTGTGACACGAGAAGAGTGATTGCAAGCATGTTTTTTGTTCATCTTTTCTTTACGCGCTCCCGATGAATTTTTAATTTGTATAGCTCGCAGTATTTTTGCGCGCGTAATTACAATGTATCCCCTCGAATAGCCCGGGGGGATTTCGTGGGTTGTTAAGGGAGTCCATTAGCGAGCGCAATTTGTAATTGGTCATGGTGATCCGTCGAGTGCAATGCACACCGCGTTTTTTTTTGTTGTGTTACGTCGGGCTGCACCGGAGGCGCTAGAAATGCGTTTCGGTGCACGAAGTCTCGGTCGACGTTTTTTTTTCTTTTTTTTCCCCAGCGTTTTCACTCTTCCTCGACCTCAGAAACTCTCGGCAATCTCGCGGCGAGAGACAAAGCGGACAAGGGATATCCTTGTTAAAGGCAACAAGGAAAAAAGAAACAATGTTTCTGGATCGGCAATGAGGGCGGCGCCCGGCGTGTCCGTTAAACAGGCTTCACGAAATCCAAGGCAAACGACTGGCAGCCGCTCTCGCCGCGGAATCGCGCGACGTATATCTATAGCCGTGTCGTAAAAGTGTGTATTATTTCAACGAGGAAGGGCCACTATTGGTACTTAATTTGCCACGGGGAATAAACCGGGATAAACTTTCGATTAAAAAGCATCGCGCTACGCGCGGCGACTCGGGTAACACGATATCCTGACTTTTATAATCCTTTATAATCCTTGTCAAACTTCTTCTTATTTGAAATAAATGCTCCAAAATGGTCGTTGACATTTTTTAATAATTATATAAACGATACAAAATTTGTTCTTAGAAAAAATGTCATCCGGATAAATATCTGATTTTTTATGTAATAAATAAATGGCCTTTTTGAATATCTCAAGATGCTAACAATATTTTAATAAATTACGTAATTGATTAGATTTTGAGTGCTTTATAAACTGAATCGGTCATCATTTATGAGATCAAATGATGGATCAAAAACATTATTTAATAATTATATAAACGACAAAAAATTTGTTCTTAGAAAAAATGTTGTCCGGATAAATATCTGATTTCTTATGTAATAAATAAAATGCCTTTTTGAATATCTCAAGATGCTAACAATATTTTAATAAATTACGTAATTGATTAGATTTTGAGTGTTTTACAAACTGAATCGGTCATCATTTGTGAGATCAAATGGTGGAACGAAATGACCCACATGCCCAAAATTCAGATTGACCATTTGGTGCACTGATTTTGCAGCTTCCGAATCTCTATTAGAGCGACGACGTTTGGTTTACTTTTGTATGTAATAAATAAATTGCCTTTTTAAGTATCTCATGACTCTAATAGTATTAAAATAAATTACGCAATTGGTTAGATTTCGAGGGCTTTATAAACTGGATCAGTCATAATTTGTGAGATAGGATGATGGAACGAAATTATCCACATGCCCAAACATTGAGATTGACCATTTGGTGCACTAATTTTATAATTTCCGAATCTCTATTAGAGCGACGACGTTTTTTTAACTTTTTTACGTAATAAATAACTTGCCTTTTTTAATATCTCAAGACTCTAATAGTATTAAAATAAATTACGCAATTGGTTAGATTTTGTGTGATTTATAAACTGAATTATTCATCATTTGCGAGATCGGACGGTGGAACTAAATGTGACCCACATGCCCAAAATTCAGATTGACCATTCGGTGCACCAATTTCGCAACTTCCAAATCTCCATTAGCGCGACAACGTTTGTTTTATTTCTTTCCCCGACTAATCTGATTAACTCAATCGCAACTGAAGCGTCGCACGGACGTATCGGATCGGTGGGTGCGGCGGCCGAAAACTCGTCAGGACGAGTGGTCGCCACGAGACGTATAACAGTCGATTTTATCGGACGGACGATTTTTTTTAGCGTGACAGACAGGACTTCGAATTGCAGGATCTCCTTATGATTAATGCCCGACATTATTACACTTTATCTTAATTAAGCGACCGCAGTGGAAAAAACACAATGATATAATTCATCAAATTGATTCGATTTTTAGTCGACTGGTGCTGCAACACGTAAGGAAAGCGAGTAACTTGAGATGCCCGGGGCCTTCTGGCTCAGTCTCGATCGTATCGTTAAAAAAAATGTTGTATCGAAAAATCGATACACTAATCCCTCATTGCATATTCGTGTCATTTTATTCGGGTGGAAAAAGAGGTTCGCTTCGTTCTGTCACTAACTGAGCCATTTACCTTGCCCACCACGTCATTATTAATTCGCTTTCTGGTTCGATAAAAAAATGAGTGAAAAAATAGCTTCACCGTGGCGACTATTTTTTTTTTTTTCGTAGGTCAGCATCAACGTTAAACCGAGCGACAAGTGATCTCGATTATTCGAGGCGATGCAAATGCGATCATTTTTCAATAAAAAAAAAAAAAATCTTGATCTTGATGTGTTCGTGTAGGTGTAAATATGGGTGACGCGGTTGTAGTGGGGATCACATTTTTAATCCAACGACAAAGTCGTTCCACGTTATCGTTTATTTTCACCTGGCTGGTCGTCGGCGTTTTTTTTGTCCTCACTGTGGTTTGCTCCCCTCGCGTCTACCTCGCCCTGTTCCTGCACCCGGAAACGCGTGACGCACTGGGAGTCCTCGAGGAGCGACGATCTTGTTGCTCCGATTCGCTATATAAAGAGCCGGGTTTTCGGAGACCAGCATCATTCGATCTTTCGAAGAAACTCGAACGAAACACACCAACCCCTTCAACCATGTTCAAGCTCGTCGTTCTCGCTGCCCTCGTCGCCGTGGCCATGGCCGAGCCAGGCTTCCTCGCTTCGCCTGCAGTTCCCATTGCCACCGGCTACTCCAGCAGCTACGGTTACCGGTAATTATTTTTATACTCCATATACAGATTACAAATAATATTCATAATTATAAGATTATAAATTTGAATAGTAAACAGCAGATAAGAAAACATGTGATTGGCTGTCAATTAATTAATTACAGAAATTCCGGAATTTATTAAAAACGTATTATTAACATTTGTGTAGCTGAAAATGATACTAATATTATACCATTTTTTCCGTTTTTCTGGGATACTGAAAACAATTGGGATTCTATTGAACTAGAAAATAAAAATATTTAAAAGCAGTGTTTAATCTATTTCGCCAAACAGCTATGGTTACAGGTAATTTTTTATATTCCATGCAGATCATAAATTTACATAACAGCAGCGGATTGAAAAGAAATGTTGTGCTTGGCTGTTATAAAGCCTGTGATAGAAAATTCAGAATTTATTAAAATCGTATTACTCAAGTTTGTGTACATCAAAATTCTATTATTATTATACGATTTTTTCCGTTTTTCTGGGATTCTATTGAACTAGGAAAAATGTTTCATCTATTTCTATACATTATTGCATTGCATTAGTAGGTGAAATTAAATGAGAAATTAATAATGACTAAATATTGAAAACTTGAATGATTATTGCAGGGCTCCGGTCGTCAAGACTTACGCTTCGGCTCCGATCTACGCCGCGCAACCGGCTGCGCTGACCTACACTTCCGGCGCCAGTCTCTACAACGCCGCGCCTTACCCCTACATCTCCACTGGATACATTCACTGATCATCGCGAGTGCAGCCCCAGTGGCTTCGGCCTCGGGTACACAATGGAAATAATTTCAAGGAAATTTACACGGATATAACAGAAATTTGAAATAAAGTCTAACGTTCATTGCAATTTTACAAAACGTCGTGTTTTCTTACCTTCGTAGACACTAAGGATTACAGGTTCGATCGAATTTCTTGGAGCGTTTGGATTCTGCAGCAATTCCTAATCCTCGACTCGTGCATTAATATCGCAACCAACCACTAAAACTATCGCAGTTTAAAATTTGCGTAATTACAGTTTCCACAAAATTTATATACATTTTTATAAACAGAAAAATACGTATTTTGTTGAATTTAAAAAAATTCGTCACCTTTGCGGTGAAAATTGGGGACGTCATATGCAGTTTTTATGACACTCGTTTGTATGAACTTAGCTTTAACTTTTCTGTCTGTCTGACTGACAAATGTTTTCTTTGAAATTTTGTCGAAAAAAAAAGATTTCAAGAGCGTAAAAACTGCAGTTTAGTTTCCAAAGACGGAAATTAGCCTTTCATGAATCACATTAACATTCTCAGTTCCTAACAGAATAACCCGACCTTTACAACTTTTCGCTGAAAAACGAAACGACCCACTGATCTACATTACCAACAGTTAGTAACTCCGTCCCAGCAAAATTGTCCCCACAACAAAACGGCGGTTTTAGGCAAACCACCTAAAATAATTCCGACAATATTTCGCCGAAAATCGTCTCAGCCAAAAATCACACGATCAAACCGATCACGCAGAATTTCCATTCCCATCTTCCATTCCCTCATTTCCCCATCGCAAAATTTCTGAGCAATCAACACCACAGGATAAAACAACCCAAAAACAATTTCGATAAAAATGGTTTTCTTTTATTCCATCGTACAAAAAATTCGTCGAAGAATGTCAGCAATAAATATTAAATGATGAGTTCTCAGTGAACGAGGGATTTTCCCCCGTCCCGTTTCCCCATCACAAAATTTCTGAGGTCAACAACACAGGACAAAACAACCCAAAAAACAGTTTCGACAAAAATGATTTTCTTTTATTTCAACGTACAAAAAATCCGTCAAAAAATCTCAGCATTAAATATCAAACGATGAGTTCTCAGTGCACGAGGGATTTTCCCCCATCTCGTTTTCGCATCACAAAATGTCTAAGGTCAACATCTCAGGACAAAACAACCCAAAAAACAGTTTCGACAAAAATGCTTTTCTTTTATTTCATCATACAAAAAATCCGCCACAGAATCTCAACAAATAAATATCAAACGATGAGTTCTCAGTGAACGAGGGTGAGCGGAGCGGCGGCGACGACGTGGCTCTTGACGACCGGATGGACGTTGTAGTGGTTGGCGTAGGTGGCGACCGAGAGTCCATGCCCATGAACGGCCACGGGCGCGGCGTGAACGGCCACGGGGGCGGCGTGGACGACCGCGGGCGAGGGGTGAGCGACGACCTGGTGGGTCGTCTTGACGATCGGGTGAGCGACGACCGGATGCGCGGCGACGAGGGGCGCAGCGGCGACGACCGGGGCGGCGTGGACGGCGTGAACGACCGGCACAGCTTTCACAGCGGGCGCCCTGTACGAGTGGGACGAGCTGGTGGCGACCGGATGAGCGACGGCGATCGCCGGTGCGGCGACCACGGTGTGAGCGACCGGAACCACGAGGCCTCCGGGGGCGGCGGCGACGCAGGCGACGAGGGCGGTCAGTACGACGAACTTGAACATGTTTGAAGCGGTTTTATCGAAGTTTTATCGAAAGATAAGAGATTCTGGCGAACTGACTGACGCTGAGTCGTTGACTGCTCGAGACTGAGAACGAAAATCGAGTGATGCTGGTTCACGAATTTCGTGGAGTTTATATATGCGACGGTTGACCCTCGTAAGTCAACGAGGCTGCCGGGTCTGGGGCGATATTACACACACGATCCGAGACGATCGGACGAGCGTCTCGAGGTTGTCGGGGCGGTTGATCGCCCGGAGGCTCGAGAGGCTTCTCGAGAGGTCTCGGCGAGCCTCCTCGCTCCTTCGCTCCGCGCACTTTGCGTCTGGTATTATCATAGTGACAGACGAATTTTCGGCCCGGCGACGGGTCTATCGAGAGAGCTCGAGAGCGTCTCGCGTATGCTGCTCTTTCGCTAGCGTCGTTACTCGTTTGAGTGAGCGATTGGTCAATGACGAAATTTACACTGACATTTGAGGGCATCGAGAGATCACTCGGTTTTGGATGTTACGAAATTTTTCTACGTGTAGTGCACGGATGCAATGGGGATTTGTGGGACGTGAGGAAAGATCGAGGATTTATGGGGAATATGCGCGGGTGTAATGGATTTTCGAGAATTATTGGGGGGTTCGGATTGGCACCGTTTGAACGAAAAAAAAAAACGGAATTATGTCGCGGATTCGGAGAGAATTATGCGGTACACGTAAATAATAATCCTGGTGGTTGGCTGTCCGGTACCTAATGCAATTTTTTACTCATTTATCGTCGCAAAAAAATCACGCAATTGTTACCAATATTATTTAAGGTAGCCCTTGCGAGTGGTGGTTGACTTCACATAAGTTTCGGAGAAATGAGAAGGAATTGCAAACTTTTCTCGACGGTATAAATATCTGAAAAAATTCAAGCATATTGAAGGTACTGAAAAGATTGATTTGGCATCATAAAAGTTCCAAAATGTTATGAACAAGTTGATGAAAAAATAAATTGTTTAATAAATCTTCCGAAAACCCAACTTTTTTCATAAAAATGATTGGTTCATTTTTCTGAATATGTATGAATATTTTCAGATTTTTCAATACAGTTTGAACTTTTTCTTTTTTATATGGAAAAATGTGTGGAAAGTCGCAAAACCAAAAAAAAAAAACAAATTTGAATATAGCTATTTGTAGAGTCAGCTCAATTTACCAAATATTTCCTATCAAAAGGCTAATACGACGCAACTTGGCGCAATCGACCCCTAATTAATTAATAAGATTAATAATAAATAGGTAATTTAGACTAAAAAATGGCAGTAAAAAAAAATTCTAAAACAATCGCAGGATTCGTCTCTGCAGGCGATGATTTTCTTTTTCTATATCTTCCTGACACTGTTCTTCAAAGTTTCGTGCCCTTCGGTATCGAAACTTCTCGGAACGCCGTTAATTATAATAAACGCCAAAACAGAGCCTCGCGCAGGTGCGTTAAAAATGCAACGCGAGCGAACGAAGTTTGTTACTCTCGATCCACAATTTTCAGAAGTCCCGCGCGATCCGCGCGGTGTCCTTGTTTTGCATCGCGGCCTCGGGAGTCGAGCGGAGTCTCGTAAACAACGGGTTGTCTCGACGTGCGGCTATTTGCACCGTCCGGTTAACTTTTCTCCTCGTGGTGGCGATAAGAACGGACCGAAACCACGCAGGACTGCCGAGTCCGGCCCGGCTTTGGCGTCGTCGTCGTGGAATCCCCATCAGCGCCGTGAAAAATTTGTGCGAATTCCGCGCGCACGTCGAGCCGATATGCACCGAGTTTCGATATGGTCATGTGGCGTGGGGTAGGTGCGGGCAAAATGGGACGCGCGGGCAAAATGGGACACCTATTTTTTCAGTTCCAACTATTTGTCCGGGCAAAATGGGACGGACCCTCATTTCGTGAAAATCGCGTCTATACGACAAAATCAACGCATGTAAGCGGAATATGAAGACTTTTGACAATTTTGAGTGTTTTAAGGAATCTGGCCTTTGGAAAGTCGCTTTGAAAAAAAAAATATTTTTTTTTACAAATTTTTTTTTTCTTCAATATAACCGTTAAGAAGTATCACCGAGTAAAAAAAAAACACGAATTTACGATTTTGGGGGGTCTGTTCCATTTTGCCCGCACTTTTCTTTTTTTTGCCGACGCCCAAAATTGATGGTTGGAATCGAATTTTTGGATCAAAAGCAATCGAAGTACACTTTTGTTTTCGTCATAAAACCATTTCTTGCTTTTGCGTCCCATTTTGCCCGCACCTCTTCTATATAGATCGCTCGGTTTGTGCCGTATGACCACAGGTGAATTATCGAAAGTTACCATACACCACATAATGAGTGGTGTGTATGGCGACCAGCCCGACTGTTCCAGTCACTACACACTCGATTAATCTCCGATCGACGACAGCGTTGCCCCCACTTTGACGCTGTTATTGCTGCGTTTTTTTCTCTTTTTTTCTTTTTGACGGATTCCTTCCTCTCGCGCTCTGCGTGCGGGCTAACTCCGCACGACTTTTTCGTTCCACTTTCGTCGCGACCCGGCGACCAGCGTCCCGGCGGTCCTCGCTCGTTATGCTCGGGCGTTTTCATCGCTAAAATTGCGCAATTCGCTAGATCGACGTGTTCCTTTTTTCGACGCGAAACTGGTTCGCGGACATCGTGGACTTGTGACGCTTACGCGACGTCCGACGTGGTGGACGTAGTTCAGTCGTCGTGGGATATCTGCTGTCATTGCCGATTTGCATTAGTCGGATAGATATTGAATGGCACGAAAAATATCACTACATTTTTTTTCCTGTTTCCTGCCTTAGTGGGATAGATATTGAATGATAGAAAAAGTATCAATACATTTTTTCCTGTTTCTTTGGATTAATTTAATTTTGTAGATAAAAATATTGTTGTGTCAACAGGACAGCGACGGATGTTGAATTTCGAACGGCAAGAAAAATATGAATACATTCTTTTGTATTTCTTGGGACGATTCATTTTTGTGGAAAAAGTAATTATAATATAATACAAATAAAAATAATTGTGTCAATAGATTTAACAATGGCGACGACAATTTCATATTTTTTAATTTGAAAAGTGTTCCAAACAGGAGTACATTTGAATTTGTGTCAATGAATTTTTGCGCAAAAAAGTAGCTAAATAAATAGGGTTGACAATGGCGACCGCATTACCAGATATTGAATTTTAAAATGTATACCAAACGTGAAGAAAATTTTTATTCTTTTTCATGTATCAATTCATTTTCGTAGAAAAAAATATACATGTGTCAATAGATTTAACAACGACGACGACAATATCGGATGTCGAATTTTGAAAAGTAGACCAAATATGAAAGCAGTTAAATCGGTACTCAGTATATTTGACGATGACAACGAATTTACCCTTGAGGGTAAAATCATACGTGCCGAGGTGGAGGATTAAATTCACTTTCTCACCGAGGTCCGAGATGCGATAAAATTCCCAGCAGTTTACGCAAATTTTCGATTAAATTACTAAGGCGGTCCCGCAATGTCAATGTGTACTTTACGATATGACTGTGACATCTTTCCGCTCCATTTATGAATATGTATTGAAGAAAAAAAACCACGAGGGCGCTTAAAAATTGTGCGGTAATAAATATGCACCGGGCTGGAAGTCGGTCAGTTAAATTGTTAGTCACACGAGGAGATGAAAAACGGTCGCCCGAGTCACCCGAATTAGCGGTTACGAGTGGCAAGGATAAAGTTTGTTTAATTAAAAAAATAAACATTACGTAAAATTGAGAAACTCTTTTCATAAGATGACTTATTATTATTATTTCTTTCAATCAACCAAACATTTTGTTCGCCTCCGGTGATCAATAATTCAGTTGACTCCAGCGATTTTTTTTTCCGACGTGGCGAATATTTCAAGAGATTTATTTACTAACTTCCAGTTTGGTGCATAACTCGTGGTATTTTTTTTTTTCCTCGGTGATGGACACCAATCAAACTCGCTGAGTAATAATTAAACATGTCCAGAGTCAACGAGCTCGTAATAAAAAATATTTAACATTAAAAAGCTTAAGGGGCAGTAAAGAATGGTGCAATAACACGGGATTTGGTCTCGTTAAAAAAATGGCTTAAATACTCGGTGTCCGTCTTAAGCGACGCTGCTGCGTCTCTTGATTATAAAGTTTAACGATCTGTCTGATACCTCAACGCCCAAATCGAGGGGTATAGAGTATTTAAATGTGCGCAGATTATGCGACGCACGTTTAATACCTGGCACGAAGTTGCAGCAATCTGGAAGCCGGAAAAATGAAGTAAACAAAATTACAGAAAACACCCCAAGTGAAAAAAATGATATCGTTTATATATAGATTATATACAGCGCTCATGTATGGAAGTTGGCATATATATTCCATATTAAATTTGTATATAATGAACATACAGATAATTAATTTATGTCTAGAAGATAGAAGGACTTTATAAATTATATATGTGGAATTAATGATGAATTATGCGCTGACTATATACAGACCGTATACAAAATTGTGAGTCTGTTTATTTATATGTTCATTGTATACAAATTTAATATAGAGTATAATATGATTTACTATGGAATATATATGCCTAATTCCAAATATGAGCGCTGTACATAAACCATATATTTTTTCACCTGGGAAAACTTAAAAACCTGACAATAAAATTCTCGCTTTCACGCAAAATAAGCGATAGGAAAAAAGATTTGGTCAGGTAGCCAATTAGACTGTCCTATACAATAAATTTCTCAACAATCAAATATTAAATCTACGCAGCTAACTCGGTAAACATTTAGTATTTGCCACAAAATTCCAGCAACCTAAGACCAACAAAAAAAGCAGCAGGACGCAACAGACAAAACATAAATAATAACTGAAAAAATGCTGCTAAAAAATTACCGACGCAAAAGCGGCTTTTTAAAAATAGATTCGGTCGGGCAGCCAATCAGTTTATTCCGTACAAAAAAAAATTCCGCGGAATCAACGCGAACCGTCGGTAGAAATAGAGTCTCATCAAAATGCGTACAATCAATCACGGGGGCAGCGGGAAGTTCAGTAACTCCGATCCCGGCCGCTCGAGGCTGCCACAGTAATTTCTGTTTTCCGCAAATACATCATCCGCGCGAGGACGATGACGTCGATGACGCGGAGCGGCAGGACGGGTAATCGTGCGAAAAACAGTCGGGAATAGCGCGAAACAATAATTCGCAGGCGGCCACAATGGGAAGTAACACGCACACGCGGAGGCCGGCCTGGAAGAGCCTCGCGCGCGGCGGTTTAGCGCGAGATTTATTTTCGAGATAAATAACGGTGCGCGAGGGCCTCGCCTCAGCCTTGATCCACTCAGCTCTCCCGCTGCGTGTAAGTAGCGCGAGTTTCGATCTCATCTGTCTTTTTTACGACTCCCGAGCGAGCCACCTGACACTGCGCTTCATAATACACGTTTGGCCCGCGTTATGGTATTACGCGAGCCGCTGTGTGCACACGATCTTCGCTTTCGTCAGAGTTCACCGAGCAATCGGGCAAAATGCTTTTTAAAGGTTCATTAGCTCTTGTATAATAATCGCGCAGTGCTGCCTCTGTGGGTTTATGTATTGTAATAAAAGTAAATGTGTTATGTACTGTAATAAACATAAATTCGTTATGTACTGTAATAATAATGAATATTTTATGTATCGTAATAAAAATTAATTCGTTACGTATTGTAATTTTTACAAATCGTTATGTGTTGTAATGAAAATAAATGCTTTATGTACTGTAATAAAAATAAATTCGTTATGTACTGTAATAATAATGAATACGTTTTGTATTGTAAGAAAAATTAATTCGTTTTGTATTGTAATAAGAAAAATTCGTTATGTACTGTAATGAAAATGAAAGCGTTATGTAGTGTAATTAAAAAAATTATTTTCTACTGTAATAATAACGAATGCGTTATGTGTTGTAATACAAATTAATTCATTATGTATCGTAATAAAAAGAATTCGTTATGTATTGTAATGAAAATAAATGCGTTATGTACTGTAACAAAAATAAATGCGTTATGTACTGTAATAATAATCAATACGTTTTGTATTGTAAGAAAAATTAATTCGTTGTGTATTGTAATAAGAAAAATTCGTTATGTATCGAAATGAAAATAAATGCGATATGTATTTTGATAAAAATAAATTCGTTATGTATTGTAATGAAAACAAATACATTATGCACTGTAATAATAATGAATGCGTTATGTACTGTAATAAAAATAAATGCGTTATGCATTGTAATAAAAATAATTGCGTTATGCATCACAATAAAAATAAACGCGTTATGTATCGTAATAACAATAAATAAACCGTGAGTACGAGGTTCACAGTCGATGGACGATGATATTGCGTCTCGTTCATTGCCGCGCGATTATGACACACGATTTTATCTCGCATGACAATCATTCGATCCGGCGGTCGAGGCCAAAGGACTTTGATAACGAATCGATTAACATTCGTTCGAATGAAAATTCAATTATTCATATGACACAGATACTTACGAGTGTTTACAATGATGTCCTTTTTTAATCGTCGATGTTCCGAGGTCGGACGTTGCAGTCTTTTATTTTACTCCAGTTTCTTCGTCATTACAAAGGAGAGTTTTCAAGGTGAGGTGAAACCTTCGGCTCCGCGTTCTCGCCTCTATCTCCCTACTTCCCACTCGCATCCCGTCTCGCATTAAAGATTTAAACTGGAGCGGGAAAAGTCAGGTGAAAATAAATAAACGATGGTTTTCGATCGAAAAAAAAATCGCTCAATTTTTATTAACTTATGTAAGAAGTGATTGACTTGGGGATGGATTTTTTTGTGGTTTTGGCTGAAACGGGATATCGAAGGTTTTCGCTGCTGCGTATTTACACTCCGGTACTTTTTTTGTCCAGTCCTTCGGGCAGTCGCGATGGAATTACGTTAATTTGGCAGTGTTGGAAAAAAATATCCTGTCATTCGGATACTTTTTCACGTTCAGTGGACGTAACCGCCGTGTCCGTATCCGTAGCCGAGACCGGAGTAGCCGGAGTAGCCGGAGTATCCGCCGTATCCGTGGCCCAAACCGTAGCCTCCGTATCCGCCGTATCCGTGGCCGTAGGACACCGAGGGTGCGTATCCGTATCCGTATCCATGACCGTAGCCCAGGGAGGGCGCGCTATAGGCCACCGCGGGCGCGGTGTACGCGAGCTTCGTCACCACCGGTGCAACCGCGACTTTGGCGATAGCCGGAGCAGCGTAAGCGACCTGTGGAAATAATTCTCGGTTATTGATTTTTCTTATTTTATAATTAATTGATAAAACGTTTATCGCATCACTTTATGCAGTGCCTACTTTAACGAATGTCGCTGCTCCATTTAATGTGCCGCTTAATTTAATAAGTCCTGCTTTATTTATAATTTGCAGCAGAAGTTATTAAATTTGCCAAAAAATTTAAAACTTAATTTTTTTTAAGTGTAATTTTTCTAAATGAAAAAAGAATATCTTAAAAAATGAATAACTTAATTTTTTTTAAGTCTAGTTTTTCACAAAAAAATGAATAACTTAAATTTTTTTATGTTTAGTTTTCCACTAAAAAATGAATAACTTACATTTTTTTTTAAGTTTAGTTTTTCACTAAAAAATGAATAACTTTATTTTTTTTTAAGTTTAGTTTTTCACTATAAAATGAATAACTTAATTTGTGTGAACTTGGTTTCTCACTAAAAAATGAATAACTTAGTTTTTGTAAACTTGGTTTTTCAATAAAAGATTAACATTTTTAATGACTATAAAGATTACGTTTTTAATAGAAATGAAAATAACTTTCACCCCCTCCGATCCTCGCGTCCTTATTTTTTTTTATGTATTTTTATACGACAAAAACAGTGAAATACGAAATTTGTATTAGTTAATTCATAATTGGATTTATGCGTTTATCTTATGAGCGGCATTCCCGTACCTTGTAAGTGTTGGCATAGCTGGTGGCGGGTGGGTTGTGAATGTACTGGGTCGGAATGTGCGGCAGGACGGCGGTGACGCTGGGATAGCCGTGTCCATAGCCGTATCCGCCGCTGCCGTGTCCGTAACCGTAGCCAGCGCCGTAGGTGCTGCCGTAGCCGCCGTAACCGGAGACGAGTCCAGCAGAGGCGTAAGCCACCGTGGCGAGAAGGACGATCTGCAACGATTCAAAGACGCAACGATTTCAATCAACATACATTTCACGACAACTTGTCAAACTTTTTTTCATCCACCGTGACGAAAAGACGATCGATCTGGGAATAAGATGCAATGATTTGATTCGACATATATTTCACAGCAACTTTACAAACTTTTTTTTTTACGTGGCGACAAGAATTATCTGCGAATAAGACGCAACGATTTAATTCGACATATATTTCACAACTTTTCAAACTTTTTTTTTTCTATGACGACAAAAAACATCTGCGAATAAGATGCAATGATTTAATTCGACATATATTTCACAGCAACTTTTCAAATTTTTTTTTCCCCAAAACAAATTCCCTAAAATAATGACAACGAAAACTTTTCCTTAGAACCGAATATTTTTGTAAACTCACATTTTTTTCTGATGATAAATTGCCAGAAAAATATTTTCCGATCCTCCTGGCATTTTAACGAAGCTATCTCTATGAAGTATGTTGATCAATTTTGGCTTCCTCAGAGGGGAAGCATAATCAAAAGTGTAAAATACTGAGGAAGCAATTTGCAAGGTTTTACTTAGTAGGTTTTTTCGGCTGTTTAAAAGAACAAAAATAAACATGGCACTGCGATGGGACGCAGTATCGAATAATGAGAGATGACTTTGGGTCATTGGAAATAAATGTCGATAGGTGATTTTAGTCAACCTCATCCGACCTGACTTCGACTTTGTCGGACGCGACGGAAATTGGGAGAGCGCGATAAAAAACAAAAATAAACACGACACTGCGATGTATCGCAGTATCGAATAACGACAGATGAATTTGGGTAATTGGAAATAAATGGCGATTGGTGATTTTCATTAACCTCGTCTGAAGTGGTGAGGTAAGTGGTTGACGACAAAAATATGGGAGTTAAGAAGGGTTGATGTCCGTTCGGTTTTTGGGATGAACGAACGAACGAAAGGAAACATCAAGCGCTGAGCTTCTCCACTTCCTTAGCTCCCTAAGTAAGTGTCTATCGCTGATTTTTGTATATATGGGAGACGTTGGCTGTCCGAACGCTTGCGAGAAATTCCCGTAGTCCGCTCGTCGCTCTGGCCATCTAGCGGTGAAATTCAAAAACTCATCGAGTTTTCGCCCGGAGAGCCCGGTAGAAATAAATAAATAAAATAAACACGACACTGCGGTGGGTCGCAATGTCGAATATCGAGAGCTGATTTAAGATAATTGTTGAAATCAATGTCGATCAACACTTCCCGTTGACTTCATTGGACCTGGTTAAATAAATAGTTAACAACAAAATTATGGGAGTTCATTTCAAACTTTTTTTTTCGCGACGACAAAAAATATCTGCGAATAAGATGCAATGATTTCATTCGACATGTATTTCACAGCAACTCTTCAAATTTGTTGTTCCCCGAAACAAATTCCCTAAAATAATTGCAACGAAAACTTTTCCTTAGAACCGAATATTTTTGTAAACTCACTTTTTTTTCTGACGATAAATTGTCGGCAAAATATTTTCCAACAAAATCAATTAATTTAGCTATTCAGTCGCGAAAATAACAAACAATTTGCGACACATCGATCTATTCATAATCAAATCAAATAATTTACTCGTTGCAGGCGAAACCGCGCGTAGCGAAGAGACCACGTCTTCCGTCAAAAAACATCCATCATCGTCAAACAGTCGCACGTGTTTTCCATATATCGCTGGCTCTCCGCCAACAAAGGGGTCGGTAATCGATACGCCGAGCGCTCTGCGCCACGAAGAGGCCACATCGAGCGGCCGAACGCGTCCGAGGTCGTGCGGTAAAGTTCAATACAAAGGTCACCGTGAAGCCGCGCTCGGCGTTATGACTTCCATCCGTAGATTCGGTTTTGCGCATCTCGCGCCTCGAAGGTTGCGTCACGACCTCTATTCCCATACCGAAAATCATATATCCCCCGTATTGTGATTCCCGACGATGCGCGGATGAATAACGAAAAACATCCTATCTCGTGGAAACTTGCGACACTTTATTTTATTTTATTTTTTTTCATCGTGCGTCATTCCGCACTTTAGGGTTTTCCTTTTTTTCCAGCCCGTCGACGCGATGGAAAATTTCAATAAATTCGACGATATCTCGGTTTCTGTCCCTCTTTCCGTCCCATGGAAATTACACTAAACGATAGTAGGTCACTCGGTTCTACTCACCGCAAGCTTGAACATGTTGTCGTTGGTTTGTTGATAAACCGAACAGTGCGGCAGACTGGCTGAACGATAGACCCGGTGACTGTTTATATACCCCGTTCTAGTGCGGCGTCGTAACAGCCGCGGAAAAGCCACGAGGATCGCGGAGAACGGACAGAGGCGGCCGGGGTACGAGACCGTGGAAAAAAGAAGGAAAAAAAAAGAAACGTTTTTCCCCCGCGGCGGCCTCTGACGATGAATTCGTCGCGGCGCGCGTTGCCTCCTCGTAGACAATCATTTTTCTCGCGAAGGAGATGGCTTGATGAAAGACTCGGTGCGCGACGGGGGCGATGGGGGCGGAGTGCGCGCGATCCGCACAATACACGGCAAATTCTAGGCTGCGCACGCGGCGCAGGTGACCGGGGCTCGTTGCGCGCTGTCGACGCGCAGTTCGACTGTTGCGCATAGATTTATTCATAAGGTCTCGGCTGCCTTTAAAACGGCAAACTTGCGACACAAATCATTTCTTTTCACCAAGTTGGGTCATTTTTGAGTAACGCTTTTTTTCACACGGGGAAATAAATGGGACGAACATGGGTTAAGCAGGTTGAAATAATTATTCTTATTTTTGCAAAAAAATTGTGTAATTGTCCTTGGGAAGATGTAAGTATGAAGATGTAAAAAGTGCAAGAAAATATGAAAATATTGAGGTGTAAAAAATGCAGGATAAATAGAAATATAAAAATATAAAAAATGCAGGATAAATAAAAATATAAAAGTATTAAAAATGCAGGGTAAATAAAAATATAAAAATATGAATAATGCAGGATAAATAAAAATATAAAAATGTAAAAAATGCAGGATACATAAAAATATAAAAATATAAAAAATGCAGGAAATAAAAAAATAAAAACATAAAAAATGCAGGGAATAAAATTATAAAAATATAAAAAATGCAGGAAATAAAAATATAAAAACATTAAAAATGCAGGAAATAAAAATACAAGAATACAAAAAATGTAAAGAATAAAACAAAATATAAAAGAAGAAGACAAAATAATGATCGGGCCATTGAAATGATCTGCCCGCCCAGCTGATGCAAGTCGAGCCGTCGCTGCTGAAAATCCTCACTCCCGAGCTACCCCAATTGGCCCCGGTCTCCTCGCTGTCCTATTAGTGGTTTTTCTTCTGTCTAGCCGCGAACAAACATAGGGGGGCTCGACGTCGAAACCATTGGACGGCGCTCGCCGCTCGATCCCTCGCGCCGACCGCGCGCTCGCGTCCGTCAAGGATTCTCGGGGCCGACGAGGATCGATCGCGCGGCTGATCGACGCTTTTGCGGCGTAGCCGATGATCCGCGGCGGCGCTCGGGCTCCCCGCGCGCGCGAAGAACGCAAGAGGCTCTCTCGCAGTAGTGCACGACGAAGGTCGAAGCGATTATCGGCCGTGCGGCCCGGCGGGGAGCCGTGAGAAAAAAAACGTGAGCCACGCGGCACCTTGAGGAGAGAACGAGCGCCGCTTGCCGGGAGGATCGACGGCAGCGCCGGGGCTGCGCTCGACACTCGCAGAACGCGGGCTGTAATTTTACATATGCACGCGAGTCGTGCGCCGCTCACGCTCGCGGCTTCCGTCGAGCGTGAAGAATCGAGGACCCACGCGAGACCTCGCACCGCAGGTGACGACCTGACGAGCGCGGCGCGCGAGGACGCGATGGAAACTAGGAGAGGGCGGTGAAAAAAAGAAGAAAAAAAAAGAAAAATTAATAAACACGACACTGGGATGGGACGCGGTATGGAATAACGAGAGGTGACTTTGGGTCATTGGAAATAAATGTCGATGGGTGATTTTTGTCGACCTCGTCTGAGCTGATTTCGACTTCGCCGAACGCGATGGAAACTGGATGAGCGAGGTGAAAAAAAAGACCTGCAAAGGAAAACCTTGCAAATTGCTTTCTCAGTATTTTATACTTTTAGCGAAGCTACCTCTATGAAGTATGTTGATCAATTTTGGGTTTCTCATAAGTAGAGGAAGCATAATCAAAAGTGTAAAATACTGAGGAAAGCAATTTGCAAGATTTTACTTTGCAGGTTTTTTCGGCTGTTTATAAAAACAAAAATAAACATGACACTGAGATGGGACGCAGTATCGAATAATGAGAGATGACTTTGGGTCATTGGAAATAAATGACGATTGGTGATTTTTGTCACCTCGTCTGAAGTGATGAGATAAGTATTTGACGAAAAAAAATATGGGAGTTAGGTAGGGTTGTCCGTTCGGTTTTTGGGATGAACGAACGAACGAAAGGAAACATTAATCGACGGACTTCTTCTCTTTCCCAGCTCCCTGAGTGAGTGTCTGTCGTTGATTTTTGTATATATGGGAGAGGCCGGCTGTCCGAACGCTTGCGGGAAACTCCCGTAGTCTGCTCGTCGCTCTGGCCATCTAGCGGTGAAATTCAGAAACTCTTCGAGCTCTCGCCCGGAGAGCCCGGTGGAAATAAATAAATAAAATAAACACGACACTGTGGTAGGTCGCGGTATGGAATAACGAGAGATAACTTTGGGCCATTGGAAATAAATGTCGATGGGTGATTTGTGTCGTCGGACGCGATGAAAACTCGGTGAGCGAGGTGAAACAAAATGACACTGCCATGTATCGCAGTATCGAATAATGAGAGATGACTTTGGGTCATTGGAAATAAATGACGTTTGATGATTTTCGTCAACTTCGTCTGAAGTGGTGAGATAAGTATTCGACGAAAAAAATATGGGAGTTAGGAAGGGTTATCCGTTCGGTTTTTGGGATGAACGAACGAAAGGAAACATCATAATGTCGCACAGCAGTTTTTCCAGTTCCGAACTCCCTGAGTAATTGTCTGTTGCTAATAGGCGTATATATAGGAAAGGCTGCCGGTCCGAGCGCTTGCGAGAAACTCCCATAATCCGCTCGTCGCTCTGGCCATCTAGCGGTGAAATTGAGAAACTCCTCGCGCTCTCGCCCGGAGAGCCCGGTGGAAATAAATGAATAAAATTAACACGACACTGCGATGGAACGCAATGTCGAATATCGAGAGATGATTTTAGCTCACTGTAGGAATAAATATCGATCGACGCGTCCCGTCGAATTCGTTGAACTTGGAGAAATAAATATTTGGCAAAAAAAATATGGGAGTTCGGACAGTCTGTTCGTTCGATTTTTGGGATGAACGAATGAACGAAAGAAAACATCGATGTACCCCAGCTACTGGCGTTTATTGTACATCCGAACTCCCTGAGTAATTGTCTGTTGCTAATAGGCGTATATATAGGAAAGGCTGCCGGTCCGAGCGCTTGCGAGAGACTCCCATAATCCGCTCGTCGCTCTGGCCATCTAGCGGTGAAATTGAGAAACTCCTCGCGCTCTCGCCCGGAGAGCCCGGTGGAAATAAATAAATAAAATAAACACGACACTGCGGTGGAACGCAATGTCGAATATCGAGAGATGATTTTAGGTCGCTGTAGGAATAAATATCGATCGACGCGTCCCGTCGAATTCGTTGAACTTGGAGAAATAAATATTTGGCAAAAAAAAATATGGGAGTTCGGACAGTCTGTCCATTCCATTTTTGGGATGAACGAATGAACGAAAGAAAACATCGATATACCCCATCTACTGGCATTTGTTCTACATCCGAACTCCCTGAGTAATTGTCTGTTGCAGATAGTCGTGTATATGGGAAAGGCTGCCGGTCCGAGCGATTGCGAGAAATCCCCGTAGTCTGCTCGTCGCTTTGGCCATCTAGCGGCGAAATTGAGAAAGTCCTTGAGCTCTCGCCCGGAGAGCCCGGTGGAAATAAATAAATAAAATAAACACGACACTGCGGTGGGTCGCAATGTCGAATATCGAGAGATGATTTTAGGTAATTGTTGGAATAAATATCGATCGACGCTTCTCATCGACTTCGTTAAAGCTGGTGAAATAAATATTTGACAACAAAAATATGGGAATTCGGACGGTCTGTCCGTTCGGTTTTTGGGATGAACGAACGAACGAAAGAAAACATCACGTTGTTTAACGACCTTCCCACATCCGAACTCCCCGAGTAATTTCCTGTTACTGATAGTTATATATATAGGAATGGCTGTCGGTCTGAGCGCTTGCGAGAAACTCCCGTAGTCTGCTCGTCGCTCTGGCCATCTGGCGGTGAATCTGAAAAACTCGTGGACCATCAACGAGCTCTCGACGAGATCGCCTTCCAGCCATCTGGCAGTCAATTTCAAAGAATATTCGGACCGTTCCCCCATGGAAAAAAAGTATGCAAGAAAAGTGTATTTTTCGATATATCGAAAAATATATAAATAATGTACGTGGTATAATAATCACATATCTTGTTGTATACTTTTTATATATTCGGCAATATCACATATTTCGCGCGAACGTATATCCGGGCGAATATACGTGCAGTATACTATTTTGTATATTCCTATGTATATCTGACGAACATACGTACGTTAGATTTTTTGTATATTGTACGTACATCCAGCGAATATACGTGCAGTGTACTTTTTTGTATATTTTGTATATTTGTATATTTTAATATATACTTTTCATACATAAATGCATGTATAAGGAGTATATCAAATACATATATGCACAAGTATATTGCCATATATACTTATAAAGTATACTGAAAGTTATATCCCAAATATACAATTTTTTGCGATAAGAGGTAACATAGATGTAAGTGGAAATAGAAATAGAAATAGATTAAGTGTGTTTTTATGTGTCAGTAAGGGAAATATATAAAAGCCCGAAAGGGTATACATTGGAATAAATACTTTACTTACAATTTTTCGCGCAAGTATACATGGTGTAAAAGAAATACTTTTCAATATATTTTCGAATATACTTTTTTTCCATGGGGGATCATGCCTAAAAAAATCATTTCCAGCCACTTTTCTTCAAAAATACCATATAAAATGCATATTTATGTTGGACCTGGTGAAATAAATATATGACAACAAAAATATGGGAGTTAGGATAGTTTCTCCGTTCAATTTTTGGGATGAACGACCGAACGAACGAAAGGAAACACCATAAACAAAACGGTTCCGAATTTTTCCACATCCAAGCTCCCTGAGTGAGTGGCTGTTGCTGATTGTTGTATATATGAGACAGACTGGCTGCCCGAGCGCTTGCGAGAAAACCCCATAGGTCCGCTCGACGCTCTGGCCATCTGGCGGTGAAACTGAGAGACTCGAAATAATCACCATCAGCCACTTTTCCCGCAAAACCAAGTAAAATTTACGTTCACCCGGAAGGATTGCCGTAAATTCGTCGATTCACCGGCCGACAGTAACGACGTCCCGCTCGAGTGATTTGACGAGCATAGCGGAGCAACAGGACGTCACGATCTGGTTGACCCTCAGAGATCTGCAGAGTCGTCGAAGGTTTCGAAAGCTCATTAATTACATACATACATATAGTTCAAGATTATGTTCTTGTTTATCGTTGATTCCTGGTGATGAACATATATCCAAGCTATTTATATATGTATATACGGAATACACGAGGGGAGACTCGCTAAGTCAACGAGGCGCAGTCATCGCTGTAAGCCAGGAGGCGTGTTTTCCGTGTGTCTTGCCGACTAAGCGGACTAAGGACGTCGAGATTCCTCGTACGCGCCCGATGGCTTCACCGGAGCCACCGTAAGTGGCTGTGGGAAACGGGCTGCATTATTATAATATCGAGGACTCGCCGACTGCGAGAGCGTGAAAGTGAGATTGTGGGAATCGGAGAAGGAGAGGCAAAAAGAGGCGGATAAAAGGAATTATTACGAATCTTCGTTGCGAGACGCGAGAGACACCGAGGAACGTTGATTGGCACGCTCATAGTACGAGTATAATAGAGACGTTACTTCATTGAACGAAACGCGATGGATAGATAAGTGATTCTTCACGAAGATGGCACGGAACATTGACCTTTACTCGCAGCATCGCATATAAACATTTTTGGCTGTCGCGATAAATTATTACTATTGTTATTGGTGTTGTTGTTATCATTATTTTTGTTATTATTGTTGTTGTTATCATTATTTTTGTTATTATTGTTGTTGTTATCATTATTTTTGTTATTATTGTTGTTGTTATCATTATTTTTGTTATTATTGTTGTTATCATTATTCTTGTTATTATTGTTGTTATCATTATTTTTGTTATTATTGTTGTTGTTATCATTATTTTTGTTATTATTGTTGTTGTTATTATTTTTTTGTTATTGCTGTTGTTATTATTATTGTTGTTGTTGTTGTTTTTGTTGTTGCTTTCAATGTTTATTTTCATTACAGTCCGTTCTGGAATTGAGACTGCGGAAAAAATGGAGTAAAAAATAAAAGCAGAACGAAATTCGATTAATTAATTCGTGGTCGTGTAACAGGAGACGCTCGATGAATGAAACACGACGAACGGGTGAAAAATTGTCCTCCGCACGATGACACCGCAGAGCGTCGAACTCCAGCCGCGGCATTGGATTCCAGCATTTTTCGACGACCGCCGCCCGCGGTTACTATATCATTGTCACCATTATCATTATTATATATATTTTTTTTTAATTGCCGCGCGTTACGAGAGTGCGTGGATCGCCCGTTGCGCGCGGCGCAGCTCGAGAAATATCAGCGCGTACACCGCGTTCCGGCCGAGTTATGCAAGGTTAACTCAGCCGCGCGCAGATATCCCGAGTGAGTGACTCGTTGACGCGGACGAAGTGAGTCACGGGAAACGCGCGGGATGCGAAGCAAACACGCTGTACGTGTCACGCCGGTTGACGGCGTGATACAAACACCGAGGTGGTCTACGAGATATCGCGGATACGATCTTCGGCCTGTCTCATTCACTCGCGCGACCGTTCGATGCAAATTGCCGCGACACCGATGTGAAGTAATACCACAATGGTCGCGTTGACCAATTACCAGCGCGGCCTAACAACCATAATAACGCTGCGAACGCGAGAGCGTAAAATCCATTTTTTTGCTATTTGCAGAGTGAAAAATTCACAAGCGAAATTCGACGTAATTCTCGTGGAAATGTTGCGCCCCGTTCGTGACGCAATTGTGGAATTTTTTTTTTTTTTTTCGACGCAAAATTAGAGTCGAAATTTGAAGCCATTTCATCGGCTCTCTAATTGGCTGCTGGTTAAACACTCAATTTACCTCGGAGAACGAAAGGCAAAAATTATAGTTTTTTTTTTTAATGCCTCGATTTAGGCTACTCCATTTCACTCTCCAATTAGTTTTCGAAAAATCGCTCCACGCTGAGTGAGAGTTCGGACCGATTGGTCCGGACTCTCGACGGATCGGAAAATCTAGCAGTCAAACATCCGAACCTCGGGCTCAACGCACGCTTAATACACGAATCGAACTTTATTAGTGAAACGAGGACGCTTTTAAATTTACAAAGAGTGAAAATTCGCGTAAACGATAAAAACGACAGATTTTCTCGCGACGATCGACTCGAATCATCGTTACGAATACCCACAAAACGATCTTCACGTGGAGCCCTCGAGCGGCACGAAAATCCGAGCCGGAGGAATCCCACAAAAAAATAAAAACCCAATTAGAAAAAAGAAGAAAAAAAAAAAATACTGCCAAAAGTTATTGAACCCGGGGAGAGGTCGAGCGGGGTCACGCGCTCCCCCCTCACTTGTCCTCGCCCTCGCCCTCCTCCTCCTCGTCGAACTCGCCGTCCTCCTCGGCCGCGGCCTCCTGGTACTGCTGGTACTCGGACACGAGGTCGTTCATGTTGCTCTCGGCCTCGGTGAACTCCATCTCGTCCATCCCCTCGCCTCGCCCCTCGCAATTAGTTTTCGAAAAATCGCTCCACGCTGACTGAGAGTTCGGACCAATCGGTCCGAACTCTCGACCGAACGGAAAATCGCACAGTCAAAATATCGAACCTCGGGTTCAACGCACGCTTAATACACGAATCGAACTTTATTAGTGAAACGAGGACGCTTTTAAATTTACAAAGAGTGAAAATTCGCGTAAACGATAAAAACGACAGATTTTCTCGCGACGATCGACTCGAATCATCGTTACGAATACCCACAAAACGATCTTCACGTGGAGCCCTCGAGCGGCACGAAAATCCGAGCCGGAGGAATCCCACAAAAAAATAAAAACCCAATTAGAAAAAAGAAGAAAAAAAAAATACTGCCAAAAGTTGTTGAACCCGGGGAGAGGTCGAGCGGGGTCACGCGCTCCCCCCTCACTTGTCCTCGCCCTCGCCCTCCTCCTCCTCGTCGAACTCGCCGTCCTCCTCGGCCGCGGCCTCCTGGTACTGCTGGTACTCGGACACGAGGTCGTTCATGTTGCTCTCGGCCTCGGTGAACTCCATCTCGTCCATCCCCTCGCCCGTGTACCAGTGCAGAAAGGCCTTGCGCCTGAACATCGCGGTGAACTGCTCGGAGACGCGTTTGAAGAGCTCCTGAATGGCGGTCGAGTTGCCGATGAAGGTGGCCGACATCTTGAGGCCCCGAGGCGGAATGTCGCACACCGCGGTCTTCACGTTGCTCGGTATCCAGTCGACGAAGTAGCTGCTGTTTTTGTTCTGAATATTCAGCATCTGCTCGTCGACCTCCTTCATCGACATTCGACCCCTGAATACCGCCGCGACGGTGAGATATTTCCCGTGACGAGGATCGCACGCGGCCATCATGTTCTTCGCGTCGAACATCTGCTGGGTGAGCTCGGGCACCGTGAGCGCCCGGTACTGCTGCGAGCCGCGCGAGGTCAGCGGCGCGAAACCCGGGATGAAGAAGTGGAGACGCGGAAAGGGCACCATGTTGACCGCGAGCTTGCGCAGGTCCGCGTTCAGCTGGCCGGGGAACCGCAGGCAGGTCGTGACGCCGCTGAGGGTCGCGCTCACGAGGTGGTTCAGGTCGCCGTACGTCGGCGTCGTGAGCTTCAGGGTGCGGAAGCAAATGTCGTAGAGCGCCTCGTTGTCGATGCAGTATGATTCGTCCGTGTTCTCCACCAGCTGGTGCACCGAGAGGGTGCAGTTGTAGGGCTCGACCACCGTGTCGGACACCTGGGGGAATCAAGCGATTTTTTTTAGGGTCACTGGAAAAATATTTTTTGTGTGTATTTTATTAAATATTAGGAATGATTTTTTAATATTAGGGATGAGGTTACGAGGTCTTATTTTGTTTGGGATGACATTTTGACTGGACTGGGATTTCGGGTGTGAAAATTGCATCGTACGCAGACTGAAGTCATATTTTTGATAACGTTTTTTTGACTTTTTTTATTCGTCGATTAGGTCTCAAAGAATAATTATTCTTATCGCATTAGGAGATAATGTTAAACATGGGGTTTCGACGGTGGAAATAGTTTCATTGGATTGATGGGAAAAATTAAGCTAGTAAACTTTTTTTCGCGATGTAATCGGTTGGAAAAGAAAAAAAAAATGTCTGCCAACCTTTTTTGGGTTGAGGGGGCGAAAAAAGTGATAAAAAGTGTCATAAGGTACAGAACAAAAATTGGTGTATAAATATTTTTCGGAATGTTTTATTTGTTTTATATTTTATTTAAATAAACGTAATTTTGTTACCTTTGGCGACGGGACAACGCTGAATGTCATCATGATTCTGTCGGGATACTCCTCGCGAATTTTGGATATTAGAAGGGTTCCCATTCCGGCCCCGGTGCCACCACCCAGCGAGTGGGTCAACTGAAAGCCCTGCAGACAGTCGCAGCTTTCGGCCTCCTTGCGCACAACGTCGAGCACCGAGTCGACGAGTTCAGCGCCCTCGGTGTAATGACCCTTGGCCCAGTTGTTGCCGGCCCCGCTCTGACCGAACACGAAGTTGTCCGGGCGAAATATCTGGCCGAAGGGGCCCGATCGCACCGCGTCCATGGTTCCCGGCTCGAGATCCACCAGGATGGCTCTTGGCACGTATTTCCCACCGGTCGCCTCGTTATAGTAGACGTTTATGCGCTCCAACTGGAGATCCGAGTCGCCGTGATACGTTCCCGTTGGATCGATGCCATGCTCGTCCGAAATTACCTCCCAAAACTGATGGAAAAAAGAAGAAAAAAAAATGAAATCGGGTCATTTGAAAATCGAAAAAAAAAAAAAAAAAAAAATCAAATGGGGTCATTTTTAAGTCGACGAAAAAAATCACATCGTGTCATTTTTCAATCGAGAAAAATCAAGTTGTCGTTTTTAAATCGATAAAAAATCAAAACGTGTCGTATATAAATCGATAAAAAATCGAATCATGTCATTTTTAAATTGATAAAAAATCAAACAGTGTCATTTTTAAATCGATAAAAAATCGTGTCGTGTCATTTTTAATTCGATAAAAAAATCAAGTCGGGTCATCTTAAAATCGAAAAAATCAAATTCTGTCGTCTTTAAATCGCGAGAAAAAAAATTCGGAAATTCTTCGCGGTACCTTAGCGCCGATCTGGTTGCCACATTGGCCCGCCTGAAGATGAGCAATCTCCCGCATTCTGCTGCTTATTTGCCTGCCTGATAAAACTCGGGAAATCTGAGGACACGACTTTTTGGTTTTGCGACGAAAGTAAGCCGGAACGAATTAACGCGAGGAACGCGAGGGATCTTCTCGGCACGATCTCACTGCGGGTGCGGAGGACGAGAAGACACCACCTAAAGAAATGACGGCTGCTCGCACAACACGCTGTCTGCTGTTTGTCTCGCTCCTAGGAAACAGAAACGTCAGTTCTTTTTTTTTCGTTCCACGGAGAATTTCAATTCGCTCGCGTGTTCCGTGAAATTATCGAGAGGCAAGGAGACAGCGTCAGAATTCACGGATCGCTGAACAGAAATTGTCGATCGAAAAAAAAAAAAAACGAAAAAATATCAACCAATTTGCACGTGAATAAATTAAAATATCGACCGGAAAAAATCGAAAATTATTCGGAAACTAATAATAATAATAATAACAATAATAATAATAATAAATGTCGGTAACCTCGAGACAGTAATAATAATGATTAATTCGCCTCTAGCCAATTACGAATAAATTATTTCGTACACATGAAAATAATTGCAGAGTAATCCTGCTACTTTGTCACGATATTGCAATTGCTTCGCGCTGACGCATTGCACAACCGGGGGACATGAGCCGAGCCTTCGAGACGGCGCGAGAACATTTGCATCCCGTTCTTCCTGATGCCCGGTTCGCCACTCGCCTCGTCGACAATTATGGCTCTGTATAGCTTTATTATCATCGCGAATGACATCCGTATCGACCGGTACTTGCATGTTGCACTTCCTCGCAACGTGATGCAGAAAAAAAAGTAAATTTTACGAGCCTATAATGTGCTTCAACTTATCGCTCCAGTTTATCAATGTAGCAATACGATTTTTCTCGCACGCCTCACGTGGCCTCGAGGACATGGGATCGTTATTTTTTTTTTTTTCTTTAATTTTTTCACGGTATTTATTTTTCCTCGCGGTCTGTAATACGCGATTTCTACGAATGCCCATTATCTCGTCTCCGGTCGGACACGTCGTATTGCGAAATAACGAAAGCGGCAGCCCTTGCGGGCGGCTCGAGCGCGATCGAGAGCGTTTTACCCGCGGTCACGAGCGCTCGACGCGTGTACAATAATAATGCGGAAACACTTGTTGCACCCGCTCGGCTTTAGTCACTCGACCTAGTTTGCATTTATAAATCACCATACAATTTTCTCGCGACTTAAGTTATCGACGAGATCACCCGGCTTCGGTTGTCTGCTCAGTGACACGTTTTATCTCGAGTGTTGACTTTTCGTCGTGATTGATTCATTTATTTCTCCGCGGGCGCTTCTCGAGTCTCGACTTGCTGGCCAATCGTCGTCGTGTCTCCGATTCTGTAGACGCAATTTGTAATTTTCGCAATTATAACGGTTGCCATGAATTGTTATTGTAATTAATATTGTTACAGAGTACTAAGTGCCAATTAAGTGGATTCAAAGTCGCAGCAAATGGCGATCGATCGACCACCAATTATGGAATTAATTAGTAATTCGATGATAACGACGATGTGGATAAATATTTTCTACTGCATACGGAGAAAACAATGGTCACTTATTTAAGGACGTTTTTCACTTGAGACAAAAATGTTCTCACGACTTTGCAATTTTAACGAACGGCAAAAACACGTCGATGGGAAAAAAGCCGCAAAGACGGCGCGTTGAATAAATTCGCAATAATTACGCAAGCTAATTATTGTTCATCCCGTGATATCGGCTGTGGCTGTGCAATGAGACGGAATCCAAGGCAACCACCGTCGAGCTCGAAATAAATCCCTTTCGAGTGAATCGAAGCGAAAGCTAAAACGTCGTATAGTTTGAGGGAGGAGGAAAAGGTGGAAAGGATAACGGATTGCAACGCTCGGTGTCAACAAGGCTGACCTGAATCCGCGCAAACTTATTTCTCTTCGCTCTGTCTCACCCCTCGACGATCTATTATCATCGCGACGCTTTTTTTTAGCTCTCTCCAGGAAAGAAAACAAAAACATCGAAGGATCGCGTATCGTGAGCTCGCAGCGAATTAGGGAGTTAATGTAATTCTCTTCCGCTCCGATTTACCGACTGATTGAACCAATTTTATTCGCAACAACAGATCGGTACAAAACCTGTAAAACTTTTTTTTTCTTCCGCACTCGCGACGTAATGCGTCGTTAACTTAATATACTTGCAATTTCGCTTGCACCCGAAATGGTTGCAAAGATCTGCGAATTCGTCATTTTTATTTCCAAAGAAAAATATTCTTGTAATAAATGCTGTAAGCCGAATTCTATTGTGGCGGAATAATTTTCCATCTGGCCTCGTAAACTTATTGCAGGAGTACAATATAATGTTATTATCTTTGAATTTGATTATTTTTATTATTTTCTGTAGTCATCGAAATACTTCGATAACTACTATTATTATCTTCGCCTCAATCCAAAGTACAAAATGCAGTTAAATCAATGTAATCCAAAACAATAGAGCAAACCCCCATGAAAAAGAAATATATAAGATTATTTTTCGGGTCTGGATTTCGACCAATCACAGCGCAGTATTTTCGGTAAAAAGAAAAGTCCCTCGCGCTGCGCGCTCGGGATTTTAATTAATATGCGAAATGTCTCCCTCTCGTTGCTCAGGAAAAAAACAATCGGGAAATATTCCGATAATTTTGGAGGTCTCGGGATATTACTACTGAAAACATATCAGGAATATACAACTTTTTGGACGATAATATGATAAAATATTATATTATGCTACAAGTGCGTAAAATCTTACGCACGTGTGGTAAAAATATGGTAAAAATCTTACCATATTTTTGGATGTAGTATGCGAAAAATTCCATTTACAACACTGTGCGTAAAATTGTATTTTACGCATATCACGTCAAAAAGAAATTTTGATTATATCTTAGATATATTTTCCCCCACGCATATTTCGCATACACCCGAAAATATTTGCGACATACAAATACAATTTTTCGAAATTTTTATTTTCTTATTTTATATTTTTTATTTTATTTCCATAGGGAAACACCCAACACTGGATTCAACATTTAGATTAATACTCGCAACGCTGACCAAATCGAAGGGCGAAATATTAATGAGAGAACTGCAGTTTCGTCAGAAATTGCCGAAATGTCGCTACAGTAGTGCGCGCGACCTACTCGTACGTGCCGAAGGACGCAGCGTGGTAACGCCGACGCGCCTCGACGGCAACGCGACGCAAACTTCTGTCTCGAATTTCGTACGTAGTTAACCGCCTCATTCTATAAGAGAAATTGTCGGATTGTTACGCGATTTCCACGACACTCGCGGGTTCGTCGCCTGCGAGTGACGCGGCTATACCGTGCGCGCGGACGAGCCGCGTGCTTATAGCCAGCCGCGTGCTTATAGCCCGTCTGCGTACGCGCGCGGGACCTAAGTTTCTGTGCGTTCGAGCCGCGCCCGCTGTCAACATCAGCACGAACGGGAGTCACCGCGGCGCGTCTGGTGGCTCGTGAAAAGCAGCCTTTTCAACTGGGCCACGACGACACAAACGAGGTGCTTTTTTTTTCCAGGCTCTATGACGCCCCGACGTCTCTCGCTCGCAGCGGGTGTGCAAAACACATCCCTGCGTCACTCGCCTACACGTGTTGAGCCGTTGTGATGCATATGCATGTTTGTGGATTCTCGACCGCTGAGCGATGATCCCGAGACGTGTTTCTCACGACAACAACAGCCCGGTTCTGTTTGTTGGTAGTTTGGCCTATCGACTGAACTCTTATGTCGTGGAATAGTTAATTAACGGTGTTTATACACTGAGAAAAGAGATTTGTTGACTCAACAAATCCAGCGGTCATGGGCTGTCAAGAAAATTATTTAGTCAGCTCAACAACATTTTTTTTCACCTTAAGGTAGTCCTTGCGACCGATACTCATTTCGCATAAATTCGAGTAATTTGAGAGAGAATTACGAACATTTCTCGATGGTATAAAAATCGGAAATAATTCATGCACATTAAAGGTACTGAAAAGATTAATTTTGTATAATAATAATTCTAAAATGTTATTAACAAATTGATGAAAAAAATATTGTTTAACAAATTTGTCGATGACCCAACTTTTTTTTTTAATGAAAATGATTCGTTCATTTTTCTGATTACGTATGAATTTTTCCAGATTTTAGAGTTCACTTTGAAATTCGTGTTTTTATAGGGAAAATATGTGAAAATTCAAAATGAACTCTAAAATCTGAAAAAATTCATACGTATTCAGAAAAACGAAGGAATCATTTTCGTCCACAAAAAAACTTGGGTCATCGAAATATTTGTTAAACAATGTTGTTTTTCATCAATTTGTTAATAACATTTTCGAATTATTATTATGCAAAATTAATCTTTTCGGTGCCTTTAATTTGCATGATTTTTTTCAGATTTTTATATTATCGAGAAATGGTTGCAATTGTCTCTCAATTTTCGAGAACTTATGCGAACTCGACACCAGGCGCAAGGACTACCTTAAACATCGATTGGTCTGCTGAACCGAGAAATTGTTAAAGAAACAAAAAATGTCATTGCTTCAACTAAATATTCATTTGACAGCCGGTGACCGCTGGATTTAGTTGACCTAACCATCTTTTTTCTTTGTGTAAAATATTGAAAAAATGTGCAGATTTAGATTTGGGATTAATAATAAATATGATGTTGGAATAATTGTTAACGAATTTGCCACGTTTTGTTGATAATTTGGATTGTCAACTGGACACTTATATCGTGCAATTGTTAATTAACGGCGTTTATAGAATATTGAGACAAAAATGTGCAGATTTGGATTCGGGAATAATAATAAATATGATAACGTGGAATAATTGTGACCGAATTTGCCACGATTTGTTGATAGTTTGGATTGTCAGCTGGACACTTATGTCGTGGAATAATTAATTGACGGTGTTCGTACAATATAAAAAATGTGCAGATTTGGATTTGGGAATAATAACAGATGTGACGGTGGAATGATTGTTAACATATTTGTCACAGATTGTTGATGGTTGGATTAGTCAACCGAATAAATATATCGTTGAATTATTAATTAATACTGTTTACAGAATATCGTGAAAAAAATTTGCAGATGTCAATTTAGAAATGACAATAAATAGAACGGTGAAATAATTTATAACAAATTTATCACGTTTTGTTGATAGTTTTGTTTGCCAACTTGATGATTACATGGAATTATTAATTAATAGTGTTTACGTGTATTTGCAGATTTAAGTTTGTGAATAATAATAACTGTGACGTTGGAATAATTCTTAACAGATTTTATCGAGCTTCCATTACGGGCAAAAGAAGTTTTCTGTAAAACTGGTGTCTCGAATGTAATAAACAAGTGAGATGCAAAGTTAAATGAACATTCGATTTGTGCCAAAGTTTTGCAATTTTATTGCAATCTTGTATTAAATTCTATGTCCCTGCCGATCGATCAGTTCCGAGAATGTAAATCAATTTTCGCGATATCCTGAACTTTGCACGGAATTCAATACTCGTTGTTCGACAATTGAAGCGTTAGTACGCGTCGCAGCGACGTCGAGATTAATAAAACTTCGCCCGCTTTGAAGGGTCTTGGCGCTGATAAAATAGATAGCCTTGACATTATTATTTTCATTAAAATACTACGTCGCGTTTCGCGGAATTATTCTTCCATTGTGCTACGACTTTATATCGCGGCCGCTTATATCGATCGACTCTGCGAGATACCCGAAAGACGTCGGCGTATTGAAATCCTCGCGGATAATAATTGTCGTCAGGACGTCTACGCGTCTCCTCATGCGCCTATTGTACGCAACATTCAATAACCAATTGTGAATTATCACGAACGTTGCGCAACAATCTATCCGAAGCACTCGCTCTGGGAATCGAGCCCTTAATTCTCATTACACTGAACGGGTCGATGATTAATTCCTTGCCAGGCAATTATACTACCAATCTCTAAGCGTCCACTTATTCACCCAACGTCATCAATAATCGCCTCGTGGAGTTAACGATACGCAAGATGCGCAGTGATGGACGAAAGTTATCATCAATAAAATGTTGAAACGATTCCATTAACAAATTTATGAATATTTAAAACAAAAAATGTAATAAAGAGATTTAATAAATATTTCTCGAAGTCCTGTATGATTTTTGTGATAAAACAGAATTCAGCAAAATCCACAAATCCCAAAGATCTCAAATATTTCAAAAATCTCAAATATCCTCCCAAAAATCTCAAATATCCCAAATATCTAAAACATCTCAAATATTTCTCAAAGTCCTGTATGATTTTTGTGATAAAACAGAACTCAATAAAATTCACTCTACAAATTCTGGAATTACTAGCCGAGCGATCGAATAAAAAAATTTCTTGACTTCCGCAGCGATAAAAAATAATCTGCACGTGTCAATTTTCGAAAACTTATTGCTACAAGGTAGGGAAAGGCACATAACGACAATTTTGTGACGATAGGATGAGCTTTATTCGAATTTTTTTTTTGTTTCCTGCAATTTTCATTTTTTCTTGTATCGAATTCAAGCCGTGAGACGTGTGGATGATGTTGACGTCATCGAGCGGGCTCGAGTGTGTGTAGAAATCCGTGCGGGTGAGTGAAGTAGAGACCAAAGCGCAGATGGCGCGCACCAGTGCTCAGCCGGTATTGCAGAGCGGGGGGAGAAAATCGGTTGATGTTCGACCGGTTCACGAATCGGCGGATGGTAAGGCAGATTTCGGGTTGACCGACGTCTCTGTCGATCGCTTCGTGATCCACCGTGTTGCAGTGACGATCGATGAGGTCGGAAACTCTCTTTTTTTGAGCTCCCAACCGATCCAGCCGTCACTGCCGAGCGTTGACTCTGCTCGAGACGATTCCCGCTCCCGCAAAAAGAGGCTGCCGTCTGGTGTTGATTCTGGTTCTCAGCGACGTCCGGACAAGACGAGCGGCGACGAGTAGGCGCTGTACGCCGGCAGCGCAGCGTAAGCCGCGGCGGGGGCAGCAGCGTAAGCCGCGGGGGCAGCGTACGCGAGGGGTGCAGCGCCCGCCACGTAAGGCGCGGCGTACGCGTGATTTACAGCGTGAGCGTTGTAACTGGTAGCGTACGTGCCGACCGTCAGAGCCGCCGGAACGTATCCAGCCGAGCAGGCGGCCACGAGGGCGAAGAAGAAGAACTGGAAAGAAATACACATTTTTACAAATGAATCACAGAATTCAAAAAACGGCGACTTGATTTGTCTTCATTTTTTTAATTGTAGTATAATAAAATACTAAAGTTATTAAATTAATTAAAAATATTTATTATAAATAAATAGCATACAATTGATGAATTTCTTGAAGCGATTTAATTTTTTTAATAATTTTTTTTTGTGATATAAGAAAATATGTAATATTTCAAACTAATATTAAGTATTTAAAAAACAGGTTTTTTTCAATCTGCATAACATTTTTTAAACAGCTTGATACTTTAGTTATCGACAAATATTTGGAACTTTTTTAAGTCACGAATTCGACGTGTCTCGACGTTTGAGAAAAATGTTTTCTCCAACTGCGTCAATGGAATATCAATGATTGGCTTACCAGGCACTTGGTCATCATTTTGCTTGATTGGGAGGGTTTGTCTGGTTCGCTGCTAAAACTGCGATGCCAATGAAGCGCATCCCACGGGTTTATATACCCGCTCGATTTCGTCGGCACCAACAAAGCAGCGCGGAATCGGCCGCCCCCCGCCACACGGCAACGTTTTTCCTTCAGGTGGTACCTGACGGTTACCCTCACTCACCGGTTGATCCATGCTCCACGTACGAATACTAGTTGGCCTTTTTGCCTGTCGACGTACGGCGCACCCGATTGGTTGCCCACCTCGTGGTGCTTCGCCACCGTCCACCACCACCCCGGGAGCCTCGACTCGGCGCCGAGTGTGATTTTTAACGAAATCCGCACGCCCGTGACTCGCATCGCGATTCGCGGCCTCCCCGCGCGTCTCGTCCCGTCGTCGCGCGTAATGCATGCGCGGACACACGCGGACTCTATGGGAGGCAATCAAATAACGTTTAGGAACTGTGTCAATCAGACACGTTGTTCTTGGAACGGCGGTTTGAGACTGGCGAACGCAAATTTGCAAATTAAATCGGTTTGCTACCCTCGAATAATTTTGTTGCGCTGTGGGGCTGGATTTTTGTTTTGTTTTTTGAGCCAAGACACTCGATAAATGAGTTTTTTTTTTTTTACAGTGGTATAAAAATACATATTTTCAAAAAGTTATATAGGACGGGTGTAATTTTTTAAATAGATTTTTAGTGTAATATAAAGTGTATTTTATTTTTGTGGGTCAGTGATTTTGTTGTGATGAAAATATTAATCAAGTTTCGATGGACACATATATGGAACTGTGTGAATCAGACGGAGTTCTTGGAACGGCGGTTCGACACTCGATAACGCAAATTAACAAATTCAAGCAGGTTGCTACCCTCGAATAATTTTGCTGTGCTGTGGGTCTGGGTTTTTTTTTTGCCAAGACGATAAACGATATTTTGTTTGGCAATTGCATAAAATGTAATATTTTCAGAAAGTTATGTAGAGTGCGAGTATTTTTTCAAATATATTTTTAATGTAATATAAAGTGTATTTTCTTTTTGTGGGTCAGCAATTTTGTTGTGACGAAAATTTTAATCAAATTTCGATGGACACTACTGTTAAATATCGTTTTGAACGATCGAGAATCTTAAAAAAAAAAACGTAAATACAAAATGTTGCAACTGCAGCGTAACAAATTCGATTATGCAAATCGATAAAAAACCAGTCGATATTATTTAAAAATTCGCCAGGTATTTTATTTTAAAATATCGATTGCAAACTTCAGTCAATTTTTAGGATCCTCTAAGGAGACATTTTCATCACACGACTTAAAAATCAGTTTTATTCGTACTTGTAACTCGCAGTGACAGTATAAAAATCGGTGTTCAAATAAATCGTTTTTCGAAATGATTTTAGAAATCATTTCTGCATCACGTATCTTCTTTAAATTCATTCCGAGTGAATCGATCGAATTGCGGCTCCCTATTACCCCTTATAATTTCCTCGAAACCTGCGCGATCGATAATCCGCGACGGTCTCGTTTAATTTCATTGCATTCGGCCCACGTACGACCCGAGCGTAAGGTACACCGGAAAACGGGGATAGTTTCACTTTTGACAGGTCTTACGACGTCGTCCGAGGAGTCCGTAAGACATTGGGCAACGTCGCGTCCCGGTTTTCTATAAGGAATCGGTCGGACCCCCCTCGAATCATATACATATATAACACACGACGCAGACATCCGCATCGATTATTTCATAGCGAAGACCCTGATCTACGCCACTCGGTTGTGTAACAAAATGTCACAGGCAGAAGTATAACGGAAAATCCGTATGAACAAAACGTCGCCTCTGCGCGTCCAATATCCAATATCCTCAAGGATTCATTCGGGACTTTCGTCCTCGGAGTCGAAGCGTCTAGCTGTATTGACAGTCTGACAATAAATTGGATCGTCAGACCCGACGAACCGCGTACGGAGAGCGAGGGAGATTAATTGAAATTCGTCGCGAGCCTCAAACGCGAACTCGACCGACGCGATCCACGCGACTGGGGGGCGCGCGGATCGTTCGGAATCGTGATTTCGCGCCGTGGACGAAAAGTGCGTCTGGCCGCGTGACTCAGATTCGTCGATTACTTTCTCGAAACGGATTCGAGAATTTTACGAATTTGCTTTTATCCGCACGACTGATTTCGCTCGAAATCAGGTTCAAATTTTTGGAGGAATTGGTTTTTCTTTTTGGGGACAGCGACGATTTTTTGCTACGTGATTGGGGCACACGGATTGCGAATCGTGATCGAGTCGTGGTCGAAAAATGCGAATTGTCAGATTTGTTGATTGCTTTCTCGAAGCGAATTCAAGAATTTTACAAATTCGTTTTTATCCGCTCGACTATTTCGTTCGCAACATTTTTTTTTGGCAACATTTTTTTTATTTCGATTTCGCGACGATTTCTTTGCCACACGATTAGGGCATACGGATTGCGAATCGTGATCCCGAATTGTCAAATTCGTTCACAACTTTTTAATTCGAAATTTTTACGATTTTTACGACTTTTTTTCTGATGGACTGACTTCGATCGAAATCGGTTCGAATTTTCGCGAAGTCTTTTAATTATTTAGAGACAGCGACGATTTTTTTGCGACATTCATTTTTTTTATCGACTCGGTTGGTTTTATTCGAAATTGGTTCGAATTTTTGCGAGGTCTTTTTTTGCTTCGAGATCGCGACGATTTCTTCAACCGGCCGGACGTCAAACCTGACGACAATCGCGCGGCTGGCAAGGGCGATTCCGGCTCTTGACCAGATGCATTCTACTGATATTTTATGCCAATGTACGACCGTTTTTTTTCTCCCCTTTCACGTTGGAAGTACAACGTGAAGCTTATAATACGTGCCCCGCGTATACAGACGCACGAAGTGTGGTCGTCGAGCAGGATGTGCCTCGAGGTCGCGTTCCCTGCTGCAGTCTGGGCGCGTGATCGAGATCGTGAACCTCCAGACGACTCGCGCTGCCTCGCGAGAAGGTTGAACTAGTTCGTATTCAAGATCGAGATCCAATCGCCCGCTCGAGACTTCCGCGAGTCGCCGCGGAATCGTCGAATTATACATTCGAGTCGATCGATAATTAAATACTTATCGGAATTTGGGAACCTAAATTTCTTACCGATAAAAAAAAATTCTAAACAGATAAGCGATCATTTTTTCTTGCTCTCTTTCTAATTCAAGATCGAAATCTGATGACCTGCTCGAGATTTCCCGGTATCGTCGCGGAATCGTTGAATTATATATTCGAGTCGATCGATAATTAAATATTTATCGTAATTTGGGAAAATTTCTTACCGATTTAAAAAAAATTCTAAACAGATGCAGCGTTCATTTTTCTCTTGCTCTCTTTCCTATTCAAGATCGAAATCTGATCACCTGTTTGAGACTTCCGCGAGTCGCCAAGGAATCGTCGAATTATATTTTCGAGACAATCGATAATTAATTACTTGTCATAATTCGGGAACCTATATTTCTTCCCGACTTAAAAAAAATTCTAAACAGACGCAACGTGAAGATTTTCTTCCTCTTTTTCCTCGCTACAGTCAATTTGTCGCCTCAATTTGTCAATCGCCACCTGATTGACCACTCGAAGAAAATTGTATCAAAGTGCACGGAGTGTATCAACCACGGTAATCACGATTCGTGGAATCGCTGCACCGTCAGCTGGATGCGACGACAAATTTGTCTTCCGAGCGGCACCGCTCTCATGCATTCCTGGAAAAACTACGAGATCCCACAGGCAAACAGACTAAAAGCGTCGGAGGTGGACCGAGAATTAATCGACGAATCAACGTGGGCGCGAATTTGTGAATTATGCAATCACACTAATGCTTGCGACCCGTGTTTTCCACGAGCAAACACACGGCTCGAGATCGGTTAGCGGAGGCCAATAATTGCGGTTCGAAATCACGAGGAAACAAAAATAAAAAATGTTACGTGGGCGGTTTCAATCCGTTCGGTGGCCTCTGAGTCGTGTGTAATAGTAATTGACTTAAAATTTGTTGGCCTCATCCATCGCGAAAATCAATGATTTTTCGACGGGTCACACTATGATGACCCCTTAACCTCGTCTACTTACTCAAGCAAAAGTAGGATTTTTGACAGATACGAAAGGAATGAGACAAACATATATTTCATAAATTAAATCTCCTTTATTCCATATTTCTAGGCTTCAAGAATTATAACGTTACTTTGGTTGCATTTATTGCATGGTAAATACAGCCATAATTGTACTTTGGATCTTATTTGGTGCGTTGCATAAATTCATTACTGATTCTGTGACGTCTTCATACGAATAGCGATTGTGCCACACATTTGGCATGGATGCAGACCTGCAACAAATACACAGCAGATTTAATCGCTGTTAAACATCGAACAATATGTCTTGGTACAGTTTAGTTAACTGTGGAACACGGATCGAGACTTGCATATGTTAAATATTACAGCCTTATAATCGTACTAAATTCTATCAGCTTTGTCACCAATTAGACAACATTCTTATTGGCTGATACTGTTTATTAGTCACAAGAACCATAATAATTGTGGGTTGCCCTTTTTCAATGCTAACTGTGAATCCGTACTTTTTTGTCACCGCAGATCGTTCCGTCAGCAGGAGCCGTCATGAAGCGGCAGAGGCGGTTATTATTTTTGACGTGGCAAGGCAGCTTTAGGCACTTCTCGTATTCCTTAAGGCCAAGCTGCAAAACACATTGATGTTAGCAAGATGCTAGACTTGCTCACGAGCATAATAATCATTCTGATACTTACATCGCAATAATTCGTTCCAGACAGGGCTTGACACTGTTCGTCCAATGTCATCAATCTTCCGGGCATCACACGAGGCACAGTATTAGATGATGATGGCGGCTGATTGAAGAGACAGGTTGGATCCACAAAATCCAAATTTCTTTCAAATAAAAGAATTCTCTTGACAAGTGGATTCAATGGACAGAACTAGTAATTGGATTCTTTTTAATCAATCGGTATCTACCTGAAGAATTTGTCGAACTGCCTCACAGAGCAGGGCGACCAGTCTGCCAAATGGGATGTTGTGGTCGAATTCGGCGTCATGATGTAACCATCGTTGGGGTTGCATGGGGCGCCAGCTCCAACACCGTCATGTTGAGAACCGAACCTACGAAAAGTGTGATTATATACATGTAAACAATATACAAAGTACAAATAACACAAAACAATGTTTGTTTTCTTTGCATATTTCGATGTCTACTCCTATTGCATGACTCACAAGTGCCCGATCTCATGGACCGCAGTGTCTATTCCGTCAAAAGCTCCCATATCCCTAACGACACTTGATCGTAGTGTGGTGCACGCTCCACGGCGGTAAGCGAGGCCTGAAAAAGAATGTTTCGTTGTAACTATTGATCGTAACACTGTGGCATCATGTTAATTTAATTGATTTACTTACCAAGAATATTGCAGTTGCCGTCGCTCTTATCGCACATCGTGTACCTGCAATTAATTGGACAATTCCATTGCTCATTTTGTCAAATTCAATTCACCTTATCTTCAAGACATTTGCGCCTCTCTTTACGATAATATATATTCAACAATAAATATACTCATTCGTCTCTATTCATATTATCATAATATCCCGTTGTCAGTGGCGCCGCGGTGTAGGAGAATAAAGCAGGCCGGGGTCAAATGGCACACTCGAGCCGGAATTATTGTTGGAAGTAAGTCCCCTATGGGCCTTCGGGGGGGGGGGGGGGGGGGGGGGGGAGCACACGAAGCACGCGGGGATCGAACTCCTAGTTTTTATATAAATGCAATACTCACGGTCCCATGGCAACAGCGATGTCGTAACTTGATTTCGGGACCGCGAATCCAATTTCTGGCAAGAATTTTGTTAATTCCTTAAGAGATTCATCGATCCACATAGTCTTCGCAGATTCCCGCGACACGAACGGAAGTGCTTGGTCGTCCTGCGAGAAGTTTGGAAAATGTATTTTATCGTTTAATCCAGTTTTACAATGGAGCATATGAGTGCCCAGTTCATGCTTACCTGACCGATGACTATTGCAGCGATACTGAACCTCACTTTTGGGCTCTGCAAGGTTCTGTATCTCAGGTCGACACCGTTCCAGAAGGGCAGCAGGTATTCCAAGAGTTTATAAATACTCTTGCCATGAAGTCTGATTGATAAAATGTTTTTTTATCTTTAGTTTTTTTTTATATTTCAGTATTCCTGAAAAAAATATTTTTGGCGTACTAACGTGTAAGTTGCATAATCAGCGAAGACGAGGACCTGGGGGTAAATTATGGCTGGGACCGTCACTTCGCGCCTCGAACGGTTCAACTGTTTTTGAAGAATTTCCTCCGCCAAGGCTGAAGAATAGAACACGATAAATTAAAAAATTTGTATACAAATTATTTCTAGGAATATTCAAGAAATGTACGGACTGCAAACTCGCAGAGTGCTTCACATTGCCACTGTGAAGTAGTTAGTAAAAAATAATGAAATTTCACATTTTTTTCTTGCTTGTAATATTACGATAACAAATCTGCAGAGACAAACAATTGATCGTCAATTGATCGTCGATTGTACATTATTATTGTGCGCTATATGTATATTACGTTTTCGTACTCAAAAGCGTTCAATATATTATTATCTATATGTAACTCACGCATGTTCATGAAACGAGACTTAGGGTCTTTTTCAGGTAGCTTGTAGACTACGTGGTAGTGGGCCTCGTCGCGTACCATGGTGAGGTTCCCATTTATATCGTCCGCGGATCTTCGGAATCGACGAGAATAATGTTCGTTGACACGACTAGGCAAAGGTTTCACGACCAAACGCTCCGATCCTACAACACCAGACTGAAAAACAAAAAAGACGTCACTCAATCTTCTCCTACGACATAACTAAGCAATTTCAAACTGCCGTTTTTCTTTTTTCAGATTACACTCACAATCGAGTTTTTGCCGTTATCCAGTGTCTTGACCATCATCGTCGCTTCCTTTTCTCGGTCTTCCAGCATTTTACCTACATGGTTTATCGCCTGCAATAAAAAAATTCATTCTTAAGTCAGGCATTATATTATTTATTCGTGATGTATGGTTTCTAGAATATCACAGGAACTCACGTCCCGAACCCTGAAGATTCGAATCTTGAGTCCCGGCTTGCTTCGTTTAAACTTTGGTGACTGGGTAACAAAAACGGGTGTATTATCACCAGCGAGAACACCGTCGGTCGGGTTCAGCCAGAGTTTGATATTGCGTCCAAATGCGTTGATATGCAATCGGGTTGCAGATCCCGCAGCTCTCTTGTGTTCTTTTGGAAAGTGCACGGGTATCACCTCATACTCTGGCACTAAAGTGGTAAAAGTTTAACAAGTTAGTAATTGAGGAGATTGATGAAAAACATCTAAAATTATTTTTCGAATATAGATAATACCTGCGTGAGGCTCCGTGCGGAAAACCTCCATCACTTCATCTTTCGTCATCATTTCATGCAGAACTTCATCTCCAGGCGCTGACCCGGCTGCAGCCAGGCAAGCAAGGCTAAAAAATACGATGAAACCTGCGAATATCACAACAACAAAATATATAGTTACTATTGTCGTTTATCATAACTCTTCACAAATTAAGAAGAATACTCATTAATAATCGTATTTACGTCTCATTTTTTTTCGATTGAATTTTCTCAATCACAAGTCTTCGATCCCTGATGTAGTCCAAGTGGATGATCACCGAATGATGATTCGATGGGAAATATCCTCGCATTTTATACATAATCTGACACTAGGTTATCGCTAAAATTGTAATATTGCAATATAGACCCATCCTAAACATGTGTAAAGAGCCGGAATTGTATGCTCAACTTAACTTATGGCCTTATTTGTTTATTATCGGTAAGAGATACATAGCAGTACGTGACTGTTGAACGGGCACGAGGATGGCTAACGACTAGGAACTCAAATATATGACCTCGGTAATAATAACCATGATAATATTGACCATTCTCACAATCAAATGTAATTAGTGCGAGCTTCCGATGATAATAGTGATTTGAATTACTGATTATTGTGCAATTGAGTATGAAAAAATTGAAGTTTCATTCAATTTCCGGTAAACTTATTCAAATCTTCTGGTTTCTGGATAACAAATAAACCCATTATTCAGGAAATGTCGAGGATTACTTTAATATTTTATTATTTCCATTTCACGAATGATTCCTTTACAGGGCTTACAATGACCGAATAATTGAGTGACCGCTGCCACACAGAAATAATTCATGTAAAAAACATATTAAAAATATATTTAAACATTATAATTTTCATCACAAAGTATTCCTAATGTGTGTGTTTTTTTCATATACTTATTTGCAGAGTGTCCATTTGGTGCATCTCTAATTATATTACATATATTGTATTGGCCACAAAAAACATTTACTTCACCCAGTGTGGTAATGGACATGTTGCGCATTCTTCGCGTGCGTAAAACCCCCATTTTCACACCTTGTAAAGTAATGTTTCGTACAATACTCAACGGAAGACTATTTTTCAGTTCTCGCGATTGCAACACTCGCCTTCGCCTGGTGCTGCTAACACACCCGCGAGAAAAACATTTTTCGCTCTCGTATTGTAATATACTATTGTACCACAGCGTGCGTAAAGTGCCTGTTTCAAGCATAAAATTGTGTACGATACTCGCGCGAGAAACTTCTTCTGATTTCGTGTGATTACAACACTCGCCTTCGACTCGTGCTGCAAACACACACTTGGCACGAAAAAGGTTCATCGCACTAGTATCGTAATGTACAATCGATAAACGCGTAAACATATTTTTGCATGTTCTTTTTCTCTATGCGGCTTCATGATAACACGTGTGTTATCATACATGCGTATCATAATAGACGTGTTGAAAATTATAATGGGTGTCGTAGAGTCAAGGACAATTAGTCTATTTTTATCTCGTTTAAACACGATAAGTACATAATGTATTTGACCATGCGCCGCTCTAATGTTATATTTTTATTGATACGTAATACAAAACTATTGTGGCAAGAAAGTAAACGCCGCGTGCAATGCCTGGTGGGTACCTGGGAGGTGATTTTCTCCGGGGTATATAAGAACCAGCGTTGAGAAACTTTTTATGTAGAAATAATGCATTATTTAATTTAAAACTTTGCACATTGCTTCATCGTTAATTTCCCTTTTCAACAAAGCCACCTGTATGAAGAAGCTTATTTATTCACTTTGGTTTCCTCATAGAGGAAGTTTGACTTTGCAACTTTAAAAAAAATTTGAACAATAGAAAACTCCGTTACAAACACCGTTACACCTAATTTTGATTAGATACAAAGTTTTGTCTTACTTTCTTAATTTTGATTTTTGCTATAACGGAAGTTATAGCAAAAATCTACATTTTTTTTTAAATTCAAAATCACATAAAATCCGAACCACTTTACCGGTCATCACGATATTTGACACATGGCAGCCCTGTATGTCGTTTTTCGACTATACAACATTTCGGTTCATTTGTTAAAATTCGACGTGATTTAGAGCAAAATATATATATATTTTTTTAGAAAAATTAAAAATTCTATAAAATCTGAACCGCTTTACCGATTTCGTCGAAATTCAATACCATACATCATTAAACGTATCTCCAGTTATGAAGAACTCGCTAAATCGGCGAACTTTTACGAAAGTTAGAGCGACCACGCTCTTTTTTCAACAAATTCAAAACTACATAAAATCTTAACGACTATATGTATCTATTCAAAAATCTCTTCATTTGAAGGGGGACGACTACTCTACTTGAGTGCCAAATTTAAGCCCGATTGCTCACACGGTTACCGTGAGTGAGAGGCGATTGAATTTTCGAAGCCCTGCACATACACACACACACATACATACGGAGATTTTTTCTAGACCATTTTTCTCGACGTTTTAGGTGATTCTAAGCATACTGGCATGAAAATCTCAAAAAAAAAATTCTTTTCATGAAAACAAAGCTTCCTCTATGAGGAAGCAAAAAAATAAAAAAATAAACCAATATCAAAACAGGTGAAATTACAAAGTAGACAATTACCGACAGCAGTGGGCGTGCGGTCGGTGCATGGCTTCGGCGATCTCCCATGTTAAGCAGCTCGACTCACGGTCGCTACTTGGATGGGTGACCGCTTAGCCGTGCGCTGATTTGCACGTCAACTGTTGAGCGGGAGGCAGTTTTTCTGAGTTTCTGATGTAATCTCATGCAACAGACACTCAGAAAAATATATCCGCCTGTATCGGCATAGGTTTTCCGCAGTTTCCCTGTGCCCTCGTGCAAATGCGATACAGTCCCTGACAACACCAAAGGGTCCATTTGTAAGCATTTAGTACACTAAAGTCCACTAACTGGGTTTCCATTTTTAGGCTTATGATGTCCAAAAAAGCATTCGTTGTTGGGTCCTAATCATAGTATTGCGCCTGCAAAAGTTAGATCGCTCATTCAAAAGCGTACTTTTTGTTTCCTACATGAGACACCTTGACGTCCATCCGGTGTTATAAGGGAGTAGTGCATTGGGAAATAGTGGCTGCGGGTAACACTCTGGGGGGGAACTCAATAAATGACACGGAGGGGAATACAAGGAATGAAAGGGGATCAAGGGGAGTGGGGAGAAAAAAAAACGTAAAAACCTGAAGAAGGTATACGCAGGAATCAAATTAAAAAAAATACAAAGTAGACAATTTTTGTGTGAAATAAAAAAACAGCCGAATTTTATTAACGATACAAAAGTCAGTGTCGATGGCGGATCGGGTTCAGCGAGTATGAAAATTTCCGGAGTTCCTTGATGTTTTCATCCGAGGATCGCAGGTGCGGGTGCGGCGACGAGATTGGCGGGGGCTCCGAAGGGGCTGTAGGCGAGCGGAGCTCCGTGCGGGGCGAAGTAGGGCGCGGCGGCTGCGGCGTAGTAGGGAGCCGAGACGGGTCCGGCAACGAACGGCGCGGCTGCAGGTGCGTAGGCCAATCGGGCCGCAGGTGCGACCGCCGCGGGAGCCGCAACGAGGGGTGCAGCCGCGGGAGCCGCGACGAAGGGAGCAGCCGCGACGTACGGGGATGAGAGGGCCCGCGTGCTGATGTCGACTCGCGATGCGTGGGGTGGAACGTTGTGGGGCACAGCCTTGGCGTAGCCGAAGACCGGAGCCGCGGCGATCGCCGCGGGCGCTGCGACCACCGGAGCGACGACTCCGGCCTGGCTGACGCCCAGAACCGCCACCAACACGACAATTGTCATCTGCAATTGAGAAGTCGATATTAATCCATTGAACGAAAGTATTGAGAATTGGATTTTAACTTCGTAACGATTTTAAAAAATGTCTGTTGAGATTTTACTTTTATTTTATGGTTAAAAACATATTTTTTCTGCTAAACTCGTATTTTTGTTTTGCGGTTTAAAAGTATATATTTTTGGGCAAAATTTTTATTTTTATTTTATCGTTTTTACAAAAATATTTTTTCGCTAAATTGTTATTTTTATTTTATGGTTTTTATGAAAATATTTTTCCGCTAAATTGTTGTTTTTATTTTATGGTTTTTACAAACATATTTTTCTAACAAATTCTTATTTTTTTATGGTACAAAATATATTTTTCTGCTGAATTTGTTTTTTTTTATTTTGCACTTAAAAAAATATATATTTCTGTTCAATTTTGTATTTTTTTTTTATCAGTTTTGTATTTTGTATTATGTCGTATATTTTTTTTATAATTGCGTTTAGTCTTTAATTGTTTTGATTCACTGTGAAACGTACCGAGAAGTAAGAGGCCATGATGCTCAGATTGTTCTCAGTGCGAGACGAAACGTTAACTGCGATGACATTGTCGGCATCCCCGTAGCTTTTATACTCGACGACGAGAACGCGATCGTGCCGGTGCGTCGCATCGTCGGACTCGCACTTTCTTTGACGACGTGATTGTCCTCCCAATAGCGAGAGGCGCTCGCGCGCACACGTAGAGCGCAACGCGTTACGCAGTCGGTGGGTTCGTCGGGCACGGTGTACACGCGGTCTTGTTGCGAATGATCTGCGGGACCGCGTGGATACATCGATTGTACCAACAGCGCGTTCGCCACCGTTTTATGCGTGTCGTCGTCGCTCCGCGGCTCTTGCGACAAAATCGATGGGGCGCTTTATCGCGCTTTCTCGGAATCCTGACAGACGTCCCGCGCGAACGCGGAGGAATTTAGTTCAATCGCGACTCCGACGGGCTTCCGAGTTTTCAAGGCCAATACGTCTCGCCGTGAATAGAGTGAAACGTCGGGCGTGCAAACTGCGATGGCCTAGAGAATATTGCAAAATTACGTCATTTGTATATTTCGTGATTTAATCAATTTTTGACAATTTGTCGTAAAAATATCTTAACAATATACGATACGGTATCAATAAAAGTCAATTGAAAAAGATTTAACAGTGATAATATTTTTTACAGTTTGTAGAAAAAAGTTTTTATATTTATTTGTATAGCTACTATTATTGTTATTATTATTATTATTATTGTTGTTGTTGTTGTTGTTGTTGTTGTTGTTGTTGTTGTTGTTATAATTACTATAATTAATAATACTATTATTATGTTAATTTTTTGGATAATTATTATTGTCATTATTTCCCTACGTCACGACCGTCGTCTGCTACATATAATCGGAGCAAAGCCGACGGGCACACTCGAAATATATTTGACGACAGGACGGGACGGCAAGAACAATCTCGCGCTTTCTGGAAAGCCGAACGACGAGGAGGGTTGTCGAGGACAGCGAGTGCTCGATGATGCTCGTCCTCTTCGTGTAAAGACCGCAAACAAAGCCCACGACCCTCACTTCAAACAACTGACTGACCTCGTTGTACCGTTTAATTGTTTCAATCGCGATAACGTTTGGAGTTTGAAAATGTCCGCGGACCTCTGATAATTGGACCCTTCGGCTGTAACGTCCAGAACACTCGCGCGAAAATCTGTTCTGACCTGTTGTATATTTTATTATACATCGACCGCAGATATTTTCTTAATGATTAATGATTAAACGAGCTCATACAGTTTCTTTTTTTATCAGTTTTTATCATGATAAAAACAGTTTCTTTTTCATTTTTTTGATCAGTTTTTATCATGATAAAAACAGTTTCTTTTTTTATTTTTTTAATCAGTTTTTATCATGATAAAAACTGATAAAAAAAGAAACTGTATGAGCTTGTAAAGTTTTCACGATTTAATTAATTTGTCCTGACAAAGGCGATTCTATTCGTGAAAATGACGAAAATACGAAAATTTATAACTCATACATATTTTAATATATGGCAGTAAAAGGGTCTTGAGCCGTCTCGTCGCGGTCGTTATGGCATAGGTAAATCTTGTCTCGAGTGGCTCTACCGCGGCTCTTCATAGCATCAAACATTTTCAACGCGTTCTCTGCATCCTTTGTCGATCAACCCTTGAACGAGTGAATAACAATTCTGAAGTTGATCTTTCAAAAGCAGAGGCTAGACGTTCCATTAGGAGGGCAAAGGTAGAAAATTGAATTAACTGCAAATCGTTTAAAAACGTACATATGTGAACACGTGAGATACTGTGAATTCATTGTTATGGACACTCCATGGCAAGTAAATTGAGTTAAATGCCAGACTGGAATTTTGTTATGTTCGAGGATCCACGTGTCTGGTGCACGTCGCATATTCTGTCCACGCTGTCCGCATTAGTATTAGAAGTCTAGACATCGGTGTGGCCAACGTTATTGGGTTTTCCATCTAAAATAACACAAATTTCAAAGATTAGATAAAAATCTGAAAAAATACATACGTATTCAGAAAAACGAAGGAATCATTTTCATCCACAAAAAAACTTGGGGCACCGAAACATTTGTTAAACAATTTGGTTTTAATCAATTTGTTAATAACATTTTAGAATTATTATTATTCAAAATTAATCTTTTCAGTACCTTTAATGTGCATGAATTTTTTCATATTTTTATACCATCGAGAAGTATTCGTAATTCTCTCGCACTTTTCTCGAATTTATACGAATTGAATACTCCGCCAGACGACCTCCTTAAATGCAGATTCTGCAGCTCGCACGCTTTCTATCGATTGATGAATTGCATCGGTGTGATTGGCGCCCACGGGGGTGGATATTCCGTAGTAAAAAATTCTCCCGTAAAAGGTTCGTGAGACATTTTGTGTCTCATTTGACAGTTTGTGTCAAATTTCCTGCCTTCGAAAGTTTGTGTGTAACACAAAAAATATGAAGAAGCAGATTTTGCCATTTTTTCGAGCGACAGTCGAATCTATGATTCCTGACATAAAAATCCAAAAATGGTTGTTTCATTATTCTTTTTTGAGAAACGATGCATCGGTAAGTCGCGCCACGCTAGCACATCTTGTGTTCCTCAAGAATATTGGCAGCCAATAAAACTGGTCGTATTTTTTAGTAGAATAATTCAATCCTAATATTGGAGCCATTGGCTACCCCGAACAGTTCTAACCACCATTCGACTAGCTATAGTTTTCAAACGAATTTGGTTATCACAACCACGTTCAAACCCCTTAAATTGGTTGCAAACACAACTCGGTTCATGTAACCAATTTTGTTCACCACTAATAAAATAAATCAACGAAATAAAGCCAAAATCATAACCGCGTAATGGTAACAAAATAATAAAATAGTAATAAATAATAAAATAAATCAACAAAAGAACGTAGGGTATTACAAACAGTTTATTGTATCGAAAAAGCAAGCCAACAATGGGGAGGGTTCGTTAAGGGGTGCGAGATGTTCATTTCTTGAAGACGAGGGGAGCCGCTGGCGCGCTGTACGCGACGGGACCGTAGCCGAAGGGCGCGGCGTAAGCGGCGTTGTAGGCCAGCGGCGCGGGAGCCGCGGCGTAGGCAGCGGGGCTGTAGGCGACGGGTGCAGCTGCGACTGCAGCCGCGGGAGCGGTGTAGGCCAGGGGCGCAGGTGCAGCTGCGACTGCAGCGGCCGGGGCGGCGTAGGCCAGGTGCGCAGGCGCGGCGTAGGCGAGAGGAGCGGCAGCCAGGGTGTTGTAGTTTCGGGCGATCACTTGGCTACTCCTGGCGGTGACAAGGGGCGCGGGAACCGCGACTGCAGGTGCAGCTGCGACGAGGGGAGCGGCGAAGCCAGCCGATGCGGCGGCGATGAGGGCGAAGATGCACTGGAAAAATAAAATGAAAGGAATTAATTGTCTGTTAAAAATCCAATTGATGTAAAAATTGGTATTGTTATTATTGATTATGGTATTATTGTTATTATTATAGTAATAATAATAATAATAATTTTTTTTATTCACTTTATTTTTATATTTTGTTCTTAATTATTAATTTTATTTATTCACTTTATTTTTATATTTTGTTCTTAATTATTAATTTTATTTATTCACTTTATTTTTATATTTTGTTCTTAATTATTAATTTTATTTAGTTGTATCAACTTACGGCGAGCTTGAACATTTTGATTTTTGGGTGAGTCTTGTTGGTTCGACGAGTCGACAACGAGTGAAGTGTCGTCGGTTCACCGAGTTTTTATATCGTCCAACGTCCACTCGGCCCCCGTCGATCGGCGCGCTCTCCCCTCGCGCGTGGTGCGACGCCTTGCGAAATCTTCGACCCCGAAAGTCACTCCGTGGCGCCGCGACGCGTTCGCTCGGTGTGCCTCGCGCGCTACCGATTTACGCAGCGGGCGCAGCCCGTAGGACGCGTGAGGCGCCTCGGCGAAAACGATTTTAATTCGAGACCGATCGCGCGACGATCGGGGCGACGATATAGACGAAATTTCTCCGGTTGGTGAAATCCACTGGCCACTCGATGCCTCGATTCTGCGGTGCTGAATCGGCGGATCGACATATCGATACGGATACAGAACGATTTTTATTCTGTGTGGAAGAAAAAGAATAATTTCATTGTTCACAGTTGGGAGTAAGTTTTTCTCAACTTATCCTCATCATTCTCTCAACTTGCAAGGTACAACGTCAACTTAGTCTCCACATATCCTCAACTTTTTCTCAATTTATACTCAACTTTCGCTCAACATTATGTCAACTTATTCTCAATTTACTCTTTGCAACATCCCAATTTTCTGTTAACCTACTGTCAACTTTCAAAAAAGAAAGATAAAACGATATATCGACCATAGCTTTGCGTTCAGCATTAAATAAGGTTTACTAGGGAGTAGACCGAAAATTGATTCGATAATATTTCAGAATATAACTTGTTCTACCTTAAAACCTATACTCATAAGAAAAGAATTGCTACGATTATCGCAAACTTCATGAAACATCATTAAAAAGTTCACCCCCAAAAATCAATTCGGATTGTTAATCCGAATTTGTTAAATAAGACCTTATTGTTAAATAAGTTACTTATTGTCCTTATTTGTTAAATAAGACCATAAAATGGGGTGGCTTCCTTAAAATTGCCACCCTGTATATATTTTTTTCTCTTTCGAATGAGAGCTCATGCTACAAAATTTTAATAATCTCGGCTGGAAAAGAGGCTTAATTGATAAACAAATTGAGTAAATTAAAAATTGTTGAATAATTAAATAACCATAGTGAGGACATTTTTTTCGTCCCTAGTTGCAGCGACGTTGCTAACTTTCGTGCCAACCCAATTTATGGAAAAAGACATTGGGTGCTGGTCGCAGATTCGAGGTACAAAATTTGTTTCAGTAATTTTTTACCGTTTTCAAAAACGTAGATAGATAAAGAGAAGTTTAGTTCGTGCCCCGAGGCAAACCCATATAGAAATAAAATATTTGCAAGAAATGTAAAAGATGTATTCTATATATACAAGATATATTTTGTCCGAAAACTTCAATGCCAGATATATTTTCGTGTATATTTCTTTTCCGTGAAATATACACGACCCCCTAAAAGCACCGCGCAGAATAAAAATATACAAACCCCCTAAAAGCACCGCGCAGAATAAAAATATACAAACCCCCTAAAAGCACCGCGTAGAATAAAAATATACAAACCCCCTAAAGGAACCGCGCAGAATAAAAATATACAAACCCCCTAAAAGCACCGCGCAGAGTAAAAATATACAAACCCCCTAAAAGCACCGCGCAGAATAAAAATATACAAACCAGCATATAATTCTATGACGCAAATACAAAAAAAGGCTTAAAATAAAAAACAAAATAAATAATAAGAACTGAAAAGAAAAAAAAACAGAAAAAAGAAAAATAGAAAAACCGCGCAATACAATAAACTGACCCACTCATTTCTTACGCAAGCCATCATCAATACGCACTAAAAATAAAAAATACAATATACTAAAATATATCATAGGGAAGGAAGAAATCTCTGAAATTAGCTGATCGACATGAAACGCAGAATTCCGGTGTTTATGCCCCGGAGGGGCAGTCGGGAGTTCAAAATCGGTCCCCGCAAAGCTGACGTGTTGTGCGAGTGAAGAGCTCGCCAACGAGGACAACCAACAACATCTGGCAAATCGAGGAATTCGGCCGAAAATAGGAATTTACTGCGACCCAAGGAAAAGCCGGTCACTCGTACGCTACAAGAGCGCGCTTTCCCAATCTCAAGGTCACCATTGTCGAGGGCTCGACAATCGTATCTCGGGGTCTCCTCGACTCGCGGGCAACCTTGAAAAGCGCGTACGAGCGAAGCTCAATACCGGGCGACCCTTCGACATTGCGTTGGGATGTGCTGACCGCAATTAAATTACGTAACCGAATCGGCGCATTGTATAACCCGAGAGCGCCTAGAATCCGCCGCGGCGAAGATTCACGCGCGTGGGGCAAGGTTACCCCACGGCTCTATGTAATCGCGTTGTGTGTGCCCGCTGCGTATGTACCGAGCAATGTGCATATAAACACGGATTCCATTGTGCACGATATATATATATATATAACCACCGTTCGTTTCGATGGTGTCACACGTGGTACGTGGATCGCCACGCGTTGGAAAACGTCGTTGGACTACAAAATCGCGACGCGTGTGTAATAGACGACATGTAATTGAATTGAGCGTCGCGGAGCTCTTGACTTTTCCTCGGTCAGTCGGTTGGCGACGACGAATGAGGCGACGTCAAGCGGCGAAAGCCTTTTTAACATAACCGAAGGTTCGATAGAGATGAAAACACAGATATCAAGACGGATGTGTAATGAGAAGCTTTATCGCTTTCACGTTGGTGTGACTTCTGGGTATCTCCAACACAGGGTGCTCGATGAAACGGCGAAAATGAAATTGCTGTATTCAGATATAATTGCAAAATTAAATTCTAATTTATTGACACGAGAAATTGACGTCTTATTTATTTAATTTAAATTTTGTTTCTGAAATTTTTCGTCACACCTCTAGGTTTCTCGGACTCCGGATACACAATGAACCCACGAAAAAAAAATCGTTGAAATCAACGACATATTTGAGAAACGACATTAGAATTTATTCACACGAAAAATTCGCATTTGATTTATTTGATTCGATTTTATTACTGGAATTTCTTGGCACACCTCTGGGTTCCTCCAACCCCGGACACGCACTGAAACTGCGAAAAAGAAATTGCTGAAATCATACGACATATCTTAAAATCGACGTTACAATTTATTGACTGCTCTATCGATTCTTCATGAATCGATGAAGCAGTCAGAGTCGACGAAAATTAATTATTCCGTGTTTGCCGAGAATCATCGGTAACATAGAAATCTAGACATCTCTGTCTCAGACCCGAGTTGTGCTTGTCGAATTTTCATCTTAAAAAAGAGTAAATAGGCCTCGGAGACGTGAGAAAGGGAGACAAAAAATTACAATTTATTGATACAAAAAATGCACGTTTGGTCTATTTAATTCGATTTTATTTCTGAAATTCTTCGTCACGCCTCCGGGACCCCATCTACCTTTCGGCTCGATGGTGTCACACGTGGTACGTGGATCGCGACGCGTTGAAAAACGTCGTTGGACTACAAAATCGCGCCGTGAATGTAATAGACGACGTGTATAATTGAGCGTCGCGGGGCTCCTGACTTTTCCTCGCGGTCAGCCGGTTGCCGACGACGACCGAGGCGACGTCAGGTGGCGAAAGCCGCAGGCGAAGCCACCGAAGCGTCAGGCCCCACTTGTGGGCCGCTCGGCCCGCGTCGGCTGCATCGGCGGACCTCGAAGACCGTGAACGGACGAAGCCTCGGCGTCTGGCCGCTGTGGCGAACGCCCGGACAAAGGGAGGACGAGTGGTCGGTCGGTCGGTTCGTTCTAGTTCGCCCGGCCGGGTGCATCAGGCTAGTCCGACGGGTTCTTCGCACGCTCAGAAAAATCACTCCCGATGACCCTGGAGGGGTTGCATCCCGCGAGGTATAAATACCGAGCGTCGGGTTCCCATCGGCACAGTTAGTCACAGCAGCAGCTCGACTCGCATCCCCCCAAACTCAATCGACATGTTCAAGCTTGTAAGTACTCGATTTGCAAGTACTCGAAACCAGAGTAAATATCTTTGCTCTGGATTAGAAATATTTATAACCTCAGAAATAAATGGTCCAAGAGTCTTCGGCAAAATTGTCTGTGCAAAAAATCACAAAGTACATCGCAAAGTGAAGCCTTAGTCACATTATCATTATTAGCCACATTATTCTTATTTTGTATAAAATTGAAAAATAAAAATGTGTATCGACATTCATCTCGAGAGACTGAAAAACGTATTCCAAAAAATAGAGAAGTCAATTTCGCGAGAGACTTGGTTTTCTGCTAGAATATGTGGATATTAGGATGAATTTTGAAAAATTCTTCTTTTTATAAAAATGCTATTTTTTTGCTTGAAATATATCTAAATTTATTGATTTTTAATCTAAAATTATGAAATAAAAATATGTATCAATTCATGTCGAGGGAGACATGAATATATTCCAAAAAATACAGAAGTTTGCCGGACATTTGATTTCTAGTCGGAATTAGTAAATATAAGGATGAATTGAAAAAAAATTTAATTACAAAAAAGTTAGTTTTTAATTGAAAATTTTCTAATAATCATTCGATGAATTTTGCAGTGCGTGTTCCTCGCCCTCGTGGCCGTAGCAGTGGCAGCACCGGCGCCGGAACCGGCACCGGCACCGGCCCCAGCGCCAGGCTACGTCGCGGCCTACTCGCCGATTCTCGCGTCCAGCAGCTCGTACATCAACAGAAATTACAACACCCTCGCCGCGGCTCCCGCCGCTCTGACTTACGCCGCGCCCCTCACGTACGGAGCGGCATACGCGGCGCCCTACGCTGCCCCCATCATCTACTAATCGAAAGCGAACGTGTTCGACGTCCTCCACTCACAAACTTCATCCCCGCACCAACAACTGCATCGACCAATCACACGACCGGATCCTCTTGAACGCTTAATACGACGCTAGAGAAGAGACGAAAAAAAAAAAAAAACAAGAAGCTCGTACCAATTTTCTCGATGACCAGCCAACTACAAACTCGCTCCACCATCATCACCATCCTCATTGCATTGGAAAAATACGCGCGCTCACGGCGCGAAACAACAGCCATTCACCCCGATCTTTTTCCATAGCTATTAAGCATCAAAATAAAGAAAGCACATTCGATTTCTAAACACTTGGTCATTTTTTTCGCCGAAAAAAGAAAAACCCTCGAAACCTGCTGCGATTTTTGCGCGTTTATTCCTGACGAAGGAAAAAGTTGGTAACACAAAAAAGAAAATAATAATAATAATAATAATAATAATAAAAGTAACAAGAATAATAATAAGAGTAATAAGAGTAATAGTAATAAGAAGTAATAAGAAGAATAATAAGAAGAAAAAGTTATAAGAAGAATAATAAGAATAAAAAGTAATAAGAAGAATAATAAGAATAATAAGAATAAAAATATTCTAGAACTGACGATCTATTGCATTTTTTATCGAAAGTTGGAGCAACATTTTTTGTTCAATCAGCTCAAATGGCTGAAATAAAAGGGCAGCAAATACGCCAAAACAAGAAATGTTACCGTTTGCCACAGGCTAAATTATTGCAAATACTTTTATCGTAAGATAATAATCACTCGTCGCGGTCGACCTATTGAGGTGAACCAGGACAAAAGAGGGGCGAGAAAAATAAATATTTAAGGGAGAGCGAATTGTACGTCGCAGGATTCGAGATTGTCCAGGAAATCTGAGAAGCCCTCGAGGCGTCTCGGTCATCGACATGAAACACACCGAGTATTCCGCGGTCCGTTTACGTATAATAAAAATCCGCGCGACGGGATCTCCGGCGCGCGGACCTTGGATGAGGACCAGCAGCAGCTCTCCGTGCGCGCCTCGGGCCGCGCGAGAGTGCTCGAGTTCTCTCGGCGGGCCGGTCGACGCGCTCGCGAAGGCGATTTTTACGAAGTTCAAGTTCACCGAGCGCTGTGCGTCCGCGGCCGACGCGGCGGGACGCCGCAACCAGTTCTCGACGGGCCGGTCGACCACACAACTCATTCGACATAATGACGCTGATCGCATTATTAACATAACCGAACGTCCCACAGGGATGAATATACAGATGTCAAGCGTCGTGTAAGGAGCTTCATTGCTTTCATATTGCGATGACTTCTGGGTATCTCCGACGCAGGGGGCTTGTTGAAACTGTGAACAAGAAATTGCTGAAATCAATGACATTTGGAAAATTACATTTTTATTTATTGACACGAAGAATTCACGTTTGATTTATTTCATTTCAATTTTGTTTCTGACAGTTTTTGTCACACTTCCAGGTATCTTCAACCTCGGGTATGTAATATAAGTGCGAAAAAGAAACTGCTGAAATCAATGACATATTTGAAAAAAGTCAATGACATCAAATCAATGACATATTTTACAATTTATTGACACGAAAAATTAACGTTTAATTTATTTACTATAAATTTTATTTCTGGAATTTTTCGTCGCATCTCCGAGTCTCTTCGAGCCCGGGTAGGGGAGAGTGGGGCACAATGAGACACGGGGCACAGTGTGACGCGGCCAATATTAAATGGATTTGTAGTCCGTAAATTGTGAAATTTTTGTTGGTTGACAATAAGTTAAATTGCAATTAGTTAGCGCAAAATAAATTGCAGTTGTAGATAGTAAAAAAACATAAAAAATTATAAGAGATTTGGACCCCTCTGAAAGAAATTTTTCGTTCGCCGGAAAAATGTAATATCTTATCTCACATTCCTTGACAGCCCAGATTTTAGATTTTAATAGCTAGACTAATCATTTGTGCTTTGCTCACTGCCCATATTTTGTCACCTTTCCTTCGAAAACGTATTAATAATGACAATAAATTAGGTTTGTTGGTAGTGGGGTACAATGTGACACTGGCACAATTTTACATCTCTCGTTATTCTTGGCTGCATAGATTATTGGTTGAAATAGATTATTCGTATCAGCAGAAGAAACGGGTCCAACATATAAAGAAAATAACTTCAAAAGGCATTGTTGAGGAGAACAAGATGAAAAAGACGGTACTGCGAGTGGTCAATGAAGGTTATGAAGTTTATAGTATAATAAGAGCTGCTAGAGACAATCTTATGAACCTGCATTGTATACCAAAGAAAAAGTGTTGTACAACCTATCGAAAACACAAAAAAGTATCTTGTTGGAACATTGTGCACCATGTTTTACATCAGTTGTAACATTGAGCCCCTCTATCTGTCACACTCTACCCCACCGGTGGGGCACAATGTGACATTTCGCAAAGTATTTTCAATTGAATAATATTAATATCTTCGACCCTTTTCAACTATTGATTGCAGTTTCTTTGCATACCCAAAGGTTTAGAGAAGTCAATTATGGTTGGAATCCATTCGTAATACTATTCTAATTAATTTAAAAAATTGTTTAAAAAAAAGTGTCACACTGTGCCCCACTCTCCCCTATGCATCGAAACTGCGAAATAATAGCTGAAATTAACAACTTAGATAGGTAGATCGAAGGATCGAACCCCGGATAGGCAGGGAAATTTTCTTCGACAGAAAACAGTACCCGTGTCTCGAAAAGTAATTCTTGAATCGGAAAAGATTTTTTGTAAATTTTTTAAAACGTTTCATTAGTTTATACATCGTTAAAAATAAGCTGTATTGATTTAATACACAAGGGTAGAAATTTTACAAGTGTACTTCTTTATATTTCCAACACATATGTACTTCGATTTTAAGTTACCGCTTATGCAATATCAAGTCTATAACGCACATTTATTTTATTTACTGTATTCAGAAACGTTTGCAGCATGACTATTAAATTTCAAGTGCAGAACTGGTGATATTTTACTAACATTGAAATTATTTTCATGTGTCGTCATTTAGAATTTCCAATGTAGAACGGTAATTGCATAAAAACATCCAGCACCGGTATCTTAATTTTCAAGCAGATTTTTTACTGTGTATTTCAAAAACGAATTTCCAATTTATTGACACGAAAAATTCACGTTTCGTTGATTTAATTCATTTTTATTTCTGGAATTCTTCGTCACACCTCCGTTTCATTTATTCAATTCAATTTTATTTCTGGTATTCTTCGTTACGTCAAATACGTCTGTTGAGGCTGAAGATATAAATGTCATCTATTTCAGGGAATCGGGTTTTTTTTTGCTGCAGTGAATCATCACGCCTTTTGCCTACCTACGTCTCAGGCACAACGACGCGAGTTACTGGATCAGGAACTACAAACGCCCGATCTAATCTCGATACGTTTTTTTTTATTTCAACAGAGCCGGACGCGGGCGGTCCAGCTTGGTCGTAGCAAAAACGTGATGGCCCTGAGTCAACCGACTAATCCTGTCACGAAAAACTGTATCGGCGATAGTCTCGAAACTATTTTCAACTGTGACACCGCTGGACGAAACACTAAAAAAAGTATTAAAACAGTAATTAGAACGACAAAGTCCAAGTCTAAAAATAAAATGCCTGAAAAAAGATAATTAAATAAAAATATAAATTAAAAAAAGTAACCAACATCTACTCGACGCTAACAACTTGCGATCCGATTCACTCCTAATATTATCGCTATTAACCGAATCAAAACCACCAATCACTCCATCTCAAATAATTAATCGCCCACGTAACGAAACAGAAGCTGCGCGACGACCCCAAGTCAACCCAAAACTCGGATATCCGTTTTTCCCCCACTAAAACGACGCCAAGGAAATAAATAAAAACGCTTGAAGTCCTCGCAGCGAAGCTAACCATATTAAGCCCCTTCAAAGCTCCTGAAACTCGAGGCCGGTGGAAAATTCGCGCGGGGCGTCCTTCGCAGCTAAAAGCTCGTAGCTCCTCACAGAAGCTAGCACAGGGGGCGAAGAAGTGGGGTGGGGCAAGAGGGGGTAGAGTCCCAAGGAACTTCCCACCGTAGCATCGTCCCCTTGCATTATTTACGTCGCACTTAAGTCCGTCCTTGTCCGATCAAAGTATACAGCCCGGCGATACCTCCGCCCTCTCCATACAAAAAACACTCTTGATTATCGCCATCACTCCCTTATAACACCAGATGGACGTCAAGGTGTAGGTCTAATGTAGGAAACAAAAAGTACGCTTTTGAATGAGCGATCTAACTTTTGCAGGCGCAATACTAAGATTAGGACCCAACAACGAATGCTTTTTTGGACATCATAAGCCTAAAAATGGAAACCCAGTTAGTGGACTTTAGTGTACTAAATGCTTACAAATGGACCCTTTGGTGTTGTCAGGGACTCTCGTTAAACATTCGCGCTCGGCCCAAAATGAAAACGAGAGCTCGGCGCGGTCGGCGGTCGGCGGTATCGCGATATCAGCCGCGAGAAAACAAGTGCGCGGCGGGGAAACTGCAATCCTGTTGTGCACGTGAAGAGAGCTCGCCAATCAAGGACAACCAACACACGAGACACGAGCGAGAATCCTCCGTGCGTGGCGCATAGAAAAATCCGTGTGTTTCCCTCGCGCAACCAGGTGGCTTTTTCTCCCCTCCTATCCCCGTCTCACCCAACAGCGTCTTGTGTTTCTCTCTACCTCCCTCTTTTTGCCTCTGTGTTGGCGTCAGCGGAAACGAGTCTCGGAGCAGCCACGCCTGGATCCCACGACCTTGAGGAAGGCGCAACGCGCGCGCGACCTCAACATCCACACCGCGGTACCAACGTGGTGAGCACGACGCGCTCCAGGCTTTCCTACCAGCGCGGCGGTCATCCACCACCACCACCCATTGGCCGCGACGGGCGAGCTGAAAGCGAAAAATGTAAATAAGTGCGTCCCGCGCAATACGCGCGGGGGGCGGTTCGAACGCATACGGACGCGTACGGACGCACACGGACGCTATGCACGGCCGTGCGTTAGCCTCCACCTCGTGATTCCTCGGCCGATTCTCCTTCCCGCGATTCCTCGCCGATTCTCCTTCCCGGCCACTCGCCCCCGGTCTCCTCCCTGGGCGAATAAGGCGAACGCCTGGACTCTTTCGAACATATATAAGGCGCTCGCGCCGGGCTGTCTATACGCACTACTTGTCCTAGCACCGGTACAGCACAACCCAAACCTGTTCAACATGTTCAAACTGGTGAGTAGCACATTTGTCGCTTTGTGTCTGAGGCGAATTGGCGCTGTGGATATAGATTTTTAGTCTATTGGGTTTTTGTGGCGTATTTGAGATGGGAAATTGCTCTTTTTTGGGGATCGGATGGATGTAAAATCGTTTTTGCGATCTGGACTTTGTGCTGAGATTGAGTGGTGGGAAGAACGAGGTCGATGGGTTTTTGCGGCCCTTCGAGCGGTTAGAAGTAATCGAGGGAAATAGTCGCGGAGCGACTGGGCGAGGCCGGAACGCCTCAGTTTTTTATTAGCGACTCACTTCACGGTGGACATTAGACTTTGTTGAATGTGATTTTTTTGAGAACTTGAGATAAATGTTTGAGACTTCTCAGCTGTGAGATCGAAAAAAAAAACATTTGTCGATAAGCCGCATAAATGATCGAATTTTTTAATAACATTTCGATCGTCTGGTGGATCATAAATTTGTCATAGCTTGTTAAATATCATTTTTCAGTGATATGGATTACAAAAATTTGTTTACTTTTGTAATTGAAAGTGAACGTTTTTGGGGCGTATAACATTTTTTAATTACTGAAAATTTAATTTATTTTCGTTTTATTACTATTACAATTATCATATTGGTTGTTGTTTTTTCCTCTTGTACCTCGCCTTCCTGGATTTCGAAAGATTTTGTGGCTCATAACATATTTTTTAATTACTCAAAATCGAATTTGAATTAGTTTTATCATTATTACAATAATTATATTGGTTGTCGTTTTTTTTCTTCTGTTTTGGTATACATACCTCGCCTGCCTGGCTTACGAAAGTTTTTGTGGTTTACAACATTTTTTAATGACTCCATTTTTGTGTTTTTATTATTACAATCATTGTATTGGTTGTTTTTTTTTCTACATTTCTCGTTTGTCGCTTTCCTGGCTTTCGAAATTTGTTGTGGCTTATAACATTGTTTTAATTACTCAAAAATTAATTTAATTCAGTGTGATTATTATTGCAATTATTATTTTGATTATTCTCCAGTTCTTGTTCGTCGCCTTCCTGGCTTTCGCCTCGGCAGCCCCCGGAGCTATTCTCGCCCCGGCCGCTCCGGCTCTGGCGTACAGCGCGCCGTACTACACGTCGGGATACGCGGCGGCGGCTCCGTACGCCTACAGCGCGTACTCGGCGCCGCTGACCTATGGCTACAACCCGATCGCCGCCTACCCCTACAAGTCGTCCTACTACGCCATCTAAGCGTGAGCTACGAAAATCCGAATTACGCCGCCCAGGACGACTCATCGAACGTGGAGAAAACATTTTTTTGAAAAATCTTCCCAACCCATCCCGACTTTCCTTGTGAATTCTCCGCGAAACACCAACCAGCACGGAGAACGTTTCCCCTGAAATCCCGATTGTGAAATGGAAAATTAAATTGCTTTCAATTTAACTCGTTGTACAATTTTCATTTATTCTAATTTTAAGAAACACCTGCAAACCATTATTAGTAGTCGGTTGCTAAGTCATAGTCGAAACACAATTTTCGTTTATTCTAATTATAAGAAACACCTGAAAAACATAATTAGTAGTAGGTCGCTAGTTGATAGTCGAAAAACGTAAGCGATGACGACAAAAATTGACGCGTGGATCGACCAGCGCTGTTTTTTTCGCTCATCAGTATTAAAACCCCGGTTTCTATCAGCTGCGACGCCACAGCCGAATTCAATTCAGGTGTTTAAGAAACACCTGAAAAACATTATTATTAGTAGGTTGTTTTCAACACCTGAATTTTAAGAAACACCTGAAAATCATTATTAGTAGTAGGTTGTTAATTGATAGTCGAAACACAATTTTCGTCTATTCTAATTATCAGAAACACCTGGAAAACATAATTAGTAGTAGGTCGCTCGTTGATAGTCGAAAAACGTAAGCGATGACGACAAAAATTGACGCGTGGATCGACTAGCGCTGTTTTTTTTTTCGCTCATCAGTATTAAAACCCCGGTTTTTATCAGCTGCGACGCCGCAGCCGAATTCAATTCAGGTGTTTAAGAAACACCTGAAAATCATTATTAGTAGTAGGTTTCAAGACCTGAATTTTAAGAAACACCTGAAAATCATTATTAGTAGTAGGTTGTTAATTGATAGTCGAAACACAATTTTCGTCTATTCTAATTATAAGAAACACCTGAAAAACATAATTAGTAGTAGGTCGCTAGTTGATAGTCGAAAAACGTAACCGATGACGACAAAAATTGACGCGTGGATCGACTAGCGCTGTTTTTTTTCGCTCATCAGTATTAAAACCCCGATTTCTATCAGCTGCGACGCCGCAGCCGAATTCTGAAATGTAAGCGAGAAACGTGACGAGAATCTCGCGCGATTAAGACATTTCGCTTTTGCATCACGCGATTGCGCGATCGCGGCGAGCCGATGCTCGGTCTCGTTGCACCGAAATTATCGGGCGCACGAGGGAGAGTCGATGTCGTGCAGCGAATCGCGAAGGATCATGCGGCGCATAATTTTTTTTTTTTTTTTTAAGACACAAACGACTCTGTGTCTCTTTAAGGTATTCCGAGCGTAATGTCGTTGTCTTCGGAAATTAACAAATTTTTGGCATATTCTAATTTTATCAACTAAGATCGTGTTAAAAAAATCTGAGGCTCGGTTACCGAACTTTTTAGAGACAATTATCAATTTAAAAAATACAATATTAGTATGAGCTCTTATGGAGAAAAACTCCATTTGAATTTCAATGGCGGATTTCTCATATCAATCATCTTGAGATCTAAGACATAAACTATCCAAAAGATTCAGCGAATTTCAGAGATTAATTATTGCGCTTTAAAAACATGCCTTACCGGAATCTTTCGCGAGAAAATATTATTTAAAGGTGCGAGAAAAAGTTCAATATCATTTGAGAATCATGGCGGCGGCCGCGAGGTTATATCTAGCAATGCCGTACATAGTCAGCTGTGATTAGAAACTTCGATGGCGATTCGTACGAAATTGTAAAGTGATTGTTTGAGGTGTTAATATCGATCTGATATCATAGTCGTGATACTAATTCACATTAATAATGCAATTGTGGTACACTACAAAGAGCGTTGACAGATCGCTCATGAGGGCTCAGGGCCGTTACATATGGAAAATTGAAAAATTATTTTTAAAACTGTAATGCTGTATATTTTATGCATCACGGAGCTAAATCAACCTTTAAAAATGCTTCAAAAATAATTTCACGATGACATAGCATTACATGCGCGAAAAAATTAGGGGCTGTGTCCAGACACCCACAAAACACGCTCCTTCGCGATCGGAATACCTTAATTGAATTTGACGTCGCAATTGCACTGATACGGATTGTCGAGTGTTCTGTCACCACGCGAACCAGGTCGACATTATAATGTCGACAATAAATTCTCCGCGGGTCGGGCGCGTAATTATTTAAATTTCAACTCTACGTGCTTTTATCTATCGCGCCCGCGGGGACGCGGCCGCTGGACTTGACGTGTTCACAATACTTCGGTTTCCTCGTGGTTCGTTCGACAATGTTGGGAAGTTCAACCTGTTGCTCGAGGGGGAGACTCGAGTTTTATCCGCAACGATGAAATTAAATACGCTCCAGTGTTTCCCGGTAAATGGAGCAAATCGCGCGGATCCGCGCGCGCCGATGTTGTGCGATTACAGCGCCCGCGACTACGGCGGAAAAGACGCGGCTGCAAGTGAAATTTATATGCGCGTTGCGTAAAAAATTAATTTCTGTCGCTGTATTGTATGACATTTCGCAAAGGGCGATGCTATTAATCGGCGTATTTGCGAATCCGTTTGTCGACCCGAGAGCTCGGGACAGATCGATAAAATTGTATACAATTAAAATAACCGACAGCAGTGGGCGTGCGGTCGATGCATGGCTTCGGCGATCTCCCATGTTAAGCAGCTCGACTCACGGTCGCTACTTGGATGGGTGACCGCTTAGCCATGCACTGATTTGCACGTCAACTGTTGAGCGGGAGGCAGTTTTTCTGAGTTTCTGATGTAATCTCATGCAACAGACACTCAGAAAAATATAGCCGCCTGTATCGACACAGGTTTTCCGCAGTTTCCCTGTGCCCTCGTGCAAATGCGATACAGTAGTGCATTAGGAAACAGTGGCTGCGGGTAACACTCTGGGGGGGAACTCAATAAGTGACACGGAGGGGAGTGCAAAGAATGAGGGGGGATCAAGGGGAGTGGGGAGAGGGGACGTAAAAACCTGAAGAAGGTATACGTATGAATCAAATAAATACAATTAAAATCCTTTTTGCGTGGTTTTGTCATGGTCGTTACGGAATTTTTTTTTTTTTTTTTTTTTTTTTTTTTCATTGTTGCGAAAACCTTCACAATGGAGAGTCAACATTTTTGCAGCCGGATTCTCATTTATTTTCGATTAAAGGGGACTTCTACCCTGGAGAACCCTACGATCCTATCAGAATGTATGTATTTTTTTATGGGAAAACGAATAATAGTAGACGACTGCGGTTTTTTTGTATTTGTTATTTACGTTTTATAGTATACAGTGGAACTTTTTAAGTAAAAAATTGTTGGCGTCCCAGGTAATTCAAAATAAATGGCTACCACTCTCCTGACCACGGTAATTATGCGATCGGCCTGAAATTGTGCATACATATTCGGGAAATATGTCTTCATGGAATGACGGAGGTTTTTTTCAATAACTTAATTTTTTGATATTTTATTACTGTCTTTAGACGAAAAACATAGGGGAAAAATCGTTTAAACGCCGCCATTCTCTTAATTTTGCAATCGAAAAAAACCTCCGTCATTCCATGAAGACATGTTTATCGAGTATGTTTGCACAATTTCAGGCCGATCGCATAATTACAGTGGTCAGGATAGCCATTGTGATAGCCATTTATTTTGGATGATCATGTTTGAGGTCCTGGGACGCCGACATTTTTTACTTAAAACAAAAAAAATTTCATTATATACTTTAAAACGTAAGTAACAAGTAGAAAAATCCGCAATCGTCTACATTTATTCGTTTCCCCATAAAAAAATATAATGAAAAATAGAGCTCCAGGATAGAAGTCCCCTTTAATCGCTTCGGTCGATCCTGGTTTATTCGATTGAATTACATCGTTCGAAAAAAATGTCCGACAAAAGTTAGGGATTAAAAAATGTAACAAAATTGTTTATGGTCTACAGGCAATTTATTCAAAAAATTGCGTCTCTACGAGAACAAACATTCGCTAAGACGGGCAAACGAAAAACCAAAATCTAGGGAGTCCATGAAAATCCGCAAGGTCAGACACATCAAAAGAGGAATCCGTTATCGCCGTGAGAAGTGTGGTGGGTCTGGTGAGTCTCATGAGTTTGGTACGAAGGATTGTGGCCAGTGGTGTAAGCGACAACTGGTGACGACTGTGATGAGAAAGTCTGGTGGTGAGTCTGGCTGGCCGGATAAGAGCGGACCGTGTGGACTGTGTGGGTATCGTAACCACCTGTTGGAGTGGCAACAGCCATGGCCACAAGAGCGGCGAGAACCATCTACGAAAAAAGTATATACAGGTAAAAAATGATTTGCAATGAAATTTCGATAGCGAGAACCATCTACGAAAAAATAATTTACAATTAAATTTCGATAACCAGAACCATCTACGAAAAAATTATTTACACTGAAATTTTGATGGCGAAAAACTTTTGCGCAAAAATTATTTACAGGTAGAAAAATGAATTTACATCTACGAAAAAATGATTTACAGGTAAAAAACTGAATTTACATTTACGAAAAGATTATTTACAGGTAAAAATATGATTTACCATAACATTTTCATAGTAAGAACCATCTACGAAAAAATGATTTACAGGTGCAAAAATGATTTACAACGAAATTTCGATAGCGAGAACAATCTACGAAAAAATGATTTACAGGTGCAAAAAATGATTTGTAATGAAATTACGATAGCGAGCCATCTAAAAAATAATGATTTACAGGTGCAAACATTATTTACAACCGAATGTAAATGAACGATAATCACAATCACAATAATCAAGTGAAATAAGACGTGGATTAGTTTCGACTCACCAGTTTGAACATCTTCGCAACGTTTTCTCGTGTACTTTTCGGATTCCAACAAGACACTCGATGGACCGAATTAACTGACTGATGCTGAAACCGTCGAGGGACTCGGCTTATATAGTCCCCATCTAAAATATCAAACCCCCGAATGCATCGACTTTGGCGCCGAATCCATAAGCCACTTGCCCAGATGCGTCAGATCTGCATAAAATCAAGAAGAATCTTCTTTTCCGTCTCCCACCACGCAGACCAGTTTGCACCTTGTTGTTCTGCTGTGAAATAGACAGCGATAAATTTGCCGGACGAAACGTGGAATTTAACGCAGCAACGAAATACTAGTTCGGAAAAAATGGAACAAAAAAATGCGTCTTAATTATTCTCAACTCACGGTTAGAGGAAACACTTGATAGATATTTATTTCCAGCGCAAGAAAAAAATAATCCGGCAAAAAACAAGGAAGTGAAAGGGATCGAAAATCAGATTCAAACGTGGCAACATCGTAGCCCCCCCCCCCCCTCACCCCGTCCAAACTAGACCCGATAACAACGTTAATCACATACGAGAATTCGCGTCTTCGGTGAAAAGTTTGTGCAACATGTAGCGATGCTTCTAATCCCATCTGAAAGTTAGGCCCAGTCGTGCGGACCACGTGCAGTTGGCTGCGCAGATTTCCGACTGTAGTTCGAGGGGGCTTCGAGCTGGCGCTAAGAAGATCACGGATCATGCGGGATCCCGAGCTGGCAAATTGAAGGGTCGTGGAGCCACTCCGCTTGGGTCGTCGACCTCGCACGAGAAGCGCAAACGAGATACTTTCGCAGCCCCGCTGACATCTGCCACTCGAGACGGAGCGTGCGTAACGTCATTTGGTTTTCAGATAATGTCGACGATATCGTGCGTGTCCTCCAGACCGTGAAATATATGTCATGAATTATACGCAACTTAAAATCACTCGACGTATTTATCCGGGCGGAGGAAACGAAATATCGCGGAGTCTCTTCGAAATTTTCCGATGGTTCCCGATGACTCTCCAATGACGATTTTATTCACCTTTATTTGTATTTTTGTTGACGATCCGACGAGATTTTTTTGACACTGAAGTAGAGAGAATTAATAAGCGCCAAAAATAGTTTGTACTATTTATATTTATAATAAAATTAATTTATAAAAAATAAAACAAAAACTAGGGTAATCACACGCGCTGGCGCGCGTGGCTAAAAAACTTTTCGCCAAAATCGACCTCGAAAATGTTTCTTTTCAAAATAGCGACTTGTAACCTATACCATTGTTTTCAAATATCGACTTTTCAGGTGATGTTGGAGTTTGCATCGTTGCAATGCGATGATATTAAAAGTAACGAAATATTAATGAACTTAAATGATTATACCGGCAATTAAAAGTTATTATAAGGACTAAGAGCATGACAAATAATATTATTTCACCCGGCTGCCGGCCAAAATCCCCAGATAAAATCCCGCCCCCGGACAAGATCTCCCCGGACAAAATCTCCCCGGAGAAAATCTCCCCGGAAAAAATCAGCCCGGACAAAATCTCCCCAGACAAAATCTCTATATCAAAATCTATATATTTATAATAAAATGAATTTTATTATAAATATATAGAAAAAACAATACAGAAATAGTTTATATTATTTATATTTATATATTTCGTTTGTTAGTCATACGTGCATTTTGGAGATAAATAAAACGAAATTATGATACTGAAATAGAGAGAATTAATAAGCACCAAAAATAGTTTCTACAGTTAATTTCGTTTATTAGTCGTATATGCATTTTGGAGATAAATCAAACGAAATTGTGAACACTAATTGTCAATGATGCGTAAGAGGATTAAGTTGGTAATTGCGCAACGATCGATCGTGCTTTGTCGTATCGTGCGGATTAGCAAGGCGCAATAAAAATTCACGTCATAACGAGCATTGGTAATTGAGGAGAGTTATCCAATGGATGCATCGCGCAGTTCCGCGTCTTTCGCTTGCGCGAGCCAACGTATGCATTTCTGTTCTACATAATTCGCTGCGCATAGGACTTTAGAGTAATCATTAATTATCGAGCGTGAATAATAAGTCACACTTTTATTGTAAGATCCATTTGCACGATTTGCACTTTTTTAGGCTCTCGACCTGTTTTATTATTTGTTCCTGCATCCATAAATACCCTTGTATGGGTTGTACGGATACCAGACTGGTTGTCCTCGATGTCTCATCCAATTCATACCCACACAGTAGGTTTTTTTTTCTACATTAATTAAAAAGGGTTGACACCAGAGTTTTCGGGTGTAGAATATGCGGCTTCAGAATAATGGTATAGGTCAAAAGTCAAAATAAAAATAAAAATTGAAAGATCGACTTTGACACTTTTTGACCGAGCGCCGAATTTTTGAGTTCTGAAGAAACAATCATAGAAAAAACAATTTTTTCCAAAACCGAGTAAAAAAGGTTTGAAATCAGTATTTTTTCAGGGATAGAATGTGCGACTTGAGAAATATGTTATAGGTCAAAGTCGATATTGTTTAAAGAAAAATGTCGACGGATCGTTTTTTGCACTTTTGAAATTACCCTTCAGATAAATGTAGTATCGAGTTTAATTTATCGACATTGTAAACTATTTTATTTTTAATTTCCTACTTCTGATATTAATTGCTGCCACAATTACCCCGATCGACCCTACATATCGCGAAGGTCGAGTGGCATGTGGAGCTGGACGTGACTGCAGTGACCGTTGCATTAAACCCCTAGTTACCGCGTTCCGGGTGCGCGGCAACTAGTCCTGTATATGTAACATTAATAGAACATCTTGCCACACGTAATCGCTACGCAATAATATCTAATCGGTATTTGTAGGCTGGACAACGGATTAAAAGAATTGATTTCTATACTTATAGTTCCATCACTCACCCTTTAATCCTTTGAAGATTTTCCGTTCATTTGCATGCAAATTGACTTTCAAACTTTCAGCGTCTGCCAACGATGAAAAAGTTGAAAATAGATTTGAAAAAAAGGAAAGAATTGCATGTAAATCAATTCGTAATTGCTTGATGGATTCTATAGACCGACACATTAAAATCGTCTAAAATTAACACTCCAAACAAAAAAAGATTTTCCAAGTTAAAAAAAAACGAGCCGTCGGCAAACCTCCGAAATTAATTTTTACGCAGAGCCACCGGTACGTTTTACGTCCGCCCGTCGTCAACCCTCGGGATAAGCTCGATTAACCTCATTTCACTTACGCCGACGAGGAGCCGTCAGTTTCCATGATACCAGTTTCGGCTAAGGATGGTCCACGTGCCGGATAAACGAAAAGTTCGGGCGCGGAACTCGCGACCAAAGTGGGCGAAACTTTTTTTTTTTCTCTTCTCCTCTCCTCGCTGAATTCGTAAAACTCACCTCGGAGTAAAGCGACCGGGAAGACACGTGGCGAAGGGAAAGTGGCGCTTGTGAAAACCTTGAAAATGGAGAATCGAGCGGATATCGATAACGACGTCTTTGCGTGCCGGACGAGTTGGGCGTGGTTGGTACATCTCGCTGATCCTCGGTCGTCGCCGCTGGACTTGAACTCTCACTCTCGGCCTTCGCCTGACTCACGCGGTTTCGTTCAAGTACATCCAGACGGAAACTTCTTCGACTCTCCCGCGGGGGGGCAAAATCCTCGTTTTCACACACGATTTACTCGGACTCCGACCGATGGATATGCAAAACGATACGGCGAGTCGCACTCGCACTGCGGAACGATATTTTTGACCTCGTCTCCTTTACGAGTGCAATATAAATTTTGCAGACATTTTACGATTTCCTTCTGATCCGATTTGTTTTACGGACCCCAGACAAATGTGGTCAATGAAAAAATGCAACCTAAATTGTCCTGCGTATTTAAGGTATTCCGAGCGTAAGGTCGTTGTCTTCGGAAATTAACAAATTTTTGGCATATTCTAATTTTATCAACTAAGATCGTGTTAAAAAAATTTGAGGCTCGGTTACCGAACTTTTTAGAGACAATTATCAATTTAAAAAATACAATATTAGTATGGGCTCTTATGGAGAAAAGCTCCATTTGAATTTCAATAGCAGATTTCTCATATTAATCAGATCTAAGACATAAACTATCCAAAAGATTCAGCGAATTTCAGAGATTAATTATTGCGCTTTAAAAACATGCCTTACCGAAATCTTTCGCGAGAAAATATTATTTAAAGGTGCGAGAAAAAGTTCAATATCATTTGAGTATCATGGCGGCGGCCGCGAGGTTATATCTAGCAACGCCGTACATCGTCAGATGTGATTAGAAACTTCGATGGCGATTCGTGCGAAATTGTACAGTGATTGTTTGAGGTGTTAATATCGATGTGATATCATTGTCGTGATACTAATTCACGTTAATAATGCAATTGTGGTACACTACAAAGAGCGTTGACAGATCGCTCATGAGGGCTCAGGGCCGTTACATATGGAAAATTGAAAAATTGTAAAATTATTTTTAAAACTGAAATGCTGTATGTTTTATGCATCACGGAGCTAAATCAACCTTTAAAAATGCTTCAAAAATAATTTCACGGTGGCATAGCGTTACATGCGCGAAAAAATTAGGGGCTGTGTCCAGACACCCACAAAACACGCTCCTTCGCGCTCGGAATACCTTAAGAGGCAATGATACACTGAGAGAAAAATAATACATGGTTGAAACAACAAAACTATACTTTTACTATACTAGCAACAACGCGCTCGCTTCGCGGCACTCCTTGTTTTTCATTTATCTTTTCTTGTGGCCAATACAGCCATTCAAAACGCGCGCGTGATTGCAGCGGCCATGACAGTCCGAATCGATTTATATCGAAGCCGCTGCCGACCAACCAGAACGCTTCAAAAGCGGCTTCAGTATTTCGACTTCGATGTGCCATGTCCTTTCTAAGAGAGGATAGTTACTACAATGATAACAAATAATAGCTGCAAACATAATAATAGCTCAACTAATCAAATACACAATACAGTACCAATCAAATACATAGTATCTTGAACCAATCGATATAACCGTCCCTCCTGCGAATTGTGTCAATATAGTTCGATCTACTGTTCTACTATATTTATCTCTCAGTGTACCTCGTTCGGAACTTCGTCGCCCAATGTTAAAAGCCTATAGGGCTGTCTATACGTCTATATATCTCTCGCACCTTTTAGTTTTTTTATTCTCCTGAACAAACGGCTTCCAGTATCGAGGAGCCAAAAGCTTAGCCCAATTCTGCAATACTTCTGCACATTTGATCAAAATTTGAGCTCTATCTGTATAATATAAATTATTTGTTCGTCCATTTTTCAGGCAATCGCGCAAATAATGAATGGATATTCCCACAGAAGGAACACAGGCCATTTTTAAAAATGGCCTGCATCAACAATTTTAATCAGAAGGAACACCTCGATTTCGCATAAACGACGAATGTTCCCATAGTATGCGCTGCCTAAATATGAATAACCCACATGGAAATATTTATATGTGAAATATTTGTCGACGAAAAGTTCTATATGCCGCATATATGTTGCATATACAACTTTTTGGTGACATATATTTTACATATTAATATTTCCATGCGGAAAGAATGAGTTCTATGCACAAATTCTATGATCCCTTCACCATTAAGGTAGTCCTTGCGCCTGGTGTCGAGTTCGCATAAGTTTTCGAAAATTGAGAGACAATTGCAACCATTTCTCGATAATATAAAAATCTGAAAAAAATCTTGCAAATTAAAGGCACTGAAAAGATTAATTTTGCATAATAATAATTCGAAAATGTTATTAACAAATTGATTAAAAAAAACATTGTTTAACAAATATTTCGATGACCCAAGTTTTTTTGTGGGTGAAAATGATTTCTTCATTTTTCTGAATACGTATGAATTTTTTCAGATTTTAGAATTCATTTTGAATTTTCACATATTTTCCCAAAAAAACACGAATTTCAAAGTGAACTCTAAAATCTGAAAAAATTCATACGTATTCAGGAAAATGAACGAATCATTTTCATTAAAAAAAAAGTTGGGTCATCGACAAATTTGTTAAACAATATTTTTTTCATCAATTTGTTAATAACATTTTAGAATTATTATTATACAAAATTAATCTTTTCAGTACCTTTAATGTGCATGAATTATTTCCGATTTTTATACCATCGAGAAATGTTCGTAATTCTCTCTCAAATTACTCGAATTTATGCGAAATGAATATCGGTCGCAAGGACTACCTTAATTCACATAATGCTACACGTAGCGCTCGATTTGACGAGAGTTAAATGCACACACGGAGATGCAACTCGCCGGTCGTTTTATCCGGTGTAACATCGGCTGGATCAAGCTATAATGCTCGATACACCGCCTACGCCTTTTGCGGCTTTCGTCTCTCTCGGCGTATCGGTCGCGGCAATACACGCGCGTAACTGTTTCGCGCAGTACACACGGCGTACGGCGCGGCCGTCGCTCGCCTGTTGCATAATTCCGAATACTGACAACCTGCGCCACTCCCCTTCCTCCCCTCCCACCACCTATAGGGTATTAACGCCATGGATACGTAGATGTTGATAGATGACGGTTATACGAACTGACAAGGGCATGCTAACCGGCATTTCCACCGTCCATACCCGCTGCCATCTGTTGCGCAACGTCTCCCGCATACATAGGCATCGCTTTGCGTTGCTCCACGCGTGGTCCAAACGTCTGCGCCGCTTCACGGGACGGATCTCTCCAGGGTTGTCGTCCTTATTGATTTTGTATTCATCTCGAAAGAGGAATTAAAATTATTTATCTCTTTCTAACGGGAAAAAAAGCCGTTTTCTGTTGGAGGGTTGACCCTCGCATCATACATAAACGTGGCAGTAGTGACAGTCTTTTTTGTAAAATACTTGGGGGCAAAAACAAAAGAATGAGTAACAATATAGAACTACATTTTTCTTACACAAATAACATGGGATAAATACCGAATGAGGATTGATGAATTATTGTTTTGTTTTGTTTTGTTTTGTTCCTTATATACGGGTCGTATCCCATTTGTCTTTTGTCTTTTTATTATTGTCTTTTGGGTTTGTGAAGTAAATTCGATTATAGATTATCGATTCTATATTCATCGTGGAAAGGAAATAAAATTAAATTAAATAAAGATCCCATTGGATCTTTATGATCAATCGTCATTTTAGGATTGGTTAATTATTGTCTTTTGGGTTTGCGGAGTAAAATTGAAAAAAAGAATGGGTATATAATTTTGTTAAGAGCGAAGTAATATTGGTTATTTGCTTTAATTTCAAGGTTGACCAGGAACCGGAAAAGAAAAAAAAAATTCGGGGCGCATATTGATAAATAGATAAGAGATGACGAATTAAAATAAGTCGATTGATTATTGAGTATTGATTGGTTTCGAAGCATTTTTCAATTTTTTTGCTTCCGCTGAGACTGACATTTTTGCAAACTCCGGCGTTGTCGGAAGCTGCCGCACTGTCGCAGTCCGGTCTCTTCTGCAGTTTCGCAGAACCGTCGTGCGACGCAATAGAATTCACGGTGATGCTAAAGCGCGCAATTCCTGTTACACGATCTTCATGATTAAACATGACTCGCTCGCATGAAACGATTGCAGTTACACATTTCACAGAAATCCAATCATTTCGGCTCTAAGTAAAGAAACTGACATTCAACATCAGGATCGCTACCGGATGTGCGCCGAAATTCCGAGAATTTTGAGCTGAGCCAGCGTCCAATCGAGGGACGAATAAATCAACATCCCCCTCATCCATAGGCATCTCGTGACAACGTAAACATGCGTCGCACGACACGTGGACCAAATATCTGCCTTTCCCATAAATCTCAGGGTTATCGTCCTTATATCGATTTCACTGCAAAGATGAAAAACACAAAGCTTCCTCCATGAGGAAGCAAAACTCTACAAATTGCTCGGCAAAGATTCAATTTTTTAGTCCCACAAGCGACCAGAATCCGGGCACGAATAAAATTACTACCGGATGAAAAAAAAATAGCCACCCATATTTTTTATAAAGACTAACAGGAAAATATTACTATATATTATTACTATACATTAACAGTAACATGTTTCTCTATATTATTAATATAAATTATTAGAAGACCACAGATAGCGATTCGTGTCCTCACGACTGATTAGTTAATAAAAAAGCTACGAGAACAATTTTGTTAAAAGTATAAATCAATATTTCCGAATGTGATGCATTATTAAGATTCCAGTTTTTGGAACTGAAAGTCACAAAAATCATGGCACAAATAAAATCAACTCTGGTTTAAAAAAATCCACCTATTTTTTTTAATGAAAAATAACTAAAATATTGGAGAACGTAAATAGCGAATCGTGTCCTATTACGGTTAGTCGATGAGAAAGCTACAAGTACAATTTTCTCAAAAGTATTACCCAATATTACCAATATTGCTGAGTGTGATGCGTCATTGAAGAATTCAATTTTACTCAGCACTCATCCTCTATCAACCGGACCCAATAGAATCAAATGCGGTTACAGCCGCGCGTTTCACGTACTACAAATGCACTTACACGTGTGCTCGAACTGCAATTGGTCGGGAATCAATTACACGTGTTGGCTCGAATGTCAGTATCCAACAATTTTCCGTCCCATCCGACATTCCAGCTGGAGTTTGTGGAGACCACAATTACATTGTCACTTAAAAAAAGTCGCTACAAACTACACCAACGCGGTTCGCCCATGCTTTACACGTGCCAGACCGCAAGTCCCGGTGGTACCGAGTCTGCGTTTTATCGTCGAACGCTTTACACGTGTAACCGACTCACGTTCCAGGCTTTTGTCGTGAACATAACATTTTTTCGAAAGTTATCGCGGCGACACGACAACAGAGATAACATTAAAAAAAACATATAGCAAGAAAATTTGTTTAAAATAAAAATATCTGCACATCCTCACCAAGGGATATCGACGGATTTAGATTTTTTCTAACGTCGACCGGAGTTCACAGGCGACTCACGTTCCAGGCTTTTGTCGTGAACATAACATTTTTTTGAACGTTACCTCAGCGAAATAACCGCAGGGACAACACTAACAAAAAAAAGAGCAACAATAATTTATTTCAAATACAAATATCTGCACATCCTCAGGAAGGGATTTCGTTTTTTCTAACGTCATTCGGTGACATTCCCGGCTTTTGTCGTGACCATAATTTTTTTTTCCAACGTTGTCACAGCGAAATAACTGCAGAGACAACACTAAAAAATAAAGCAACCAAATTTGTTTAAAATAAAAAATCTGCATATCCCCACGAAGAGATTTCTTTTTTTTTAACGTTAATTAGTGATCACAAGCGACTAACATTCCAGGCATTAACATTTGTCGTAATTATAATTTTTTTTTCGAACGTTATCGCAGCGAAATTACTGCAGAGAGAACAAAAAAAAATAAAGCAACAAAATTTGTTTAAAATAAAAAATCTGCACATCCCCACAAAGGGATTTCGATTTTTTCTAACGTCAATTAGTGATCACAAGCGACTAACATTCCAGGCATTAACATTTGTCGTAATTATAATATTTTCTTCGAACGTTATCGCAGCGAAATTACTGCAGAGAGAACAAAAAAAATAAAGCAACAAAATTTGTTTAAAATTTTTAAATGTGCACATCCTCACGAACGGATTTCGATTTTTCCTAACGTCACCCGGAGTTCCCAGAACCGCCGGCAAAGATCCACGAACACGAATACAACACGCTAGGAAAATCTCGAGGATTCCATTTCCCTTCGATCCCCGCGCAAATCGCGTCGCGGGCAGTCTCGCGCGTTATTATTGCGTCGTCTGTCCGGGCGTCTTTGACGAAGACACGCGAATACTTCAGCCGAGGAATTCCCTGTGCCTTTCCGGAAACATGAAAATGGATTTCCAAGGAGGAGAAGGTGGGGAAAAATCTGGGGAGAGCCTGTCAAAGTTCTATGAATTTCAAAGCTTTCACCTTGAGCTTTGAGCGATACGCCGCCCGGTGCTTCTCGCGAAAATTCCTTTCTTCGCAAAAATTCCCCCCCTTGATGCCCGACACACGCGTCTCTTTAATGTTTGTATCCCGCGCTGCCACGTGTTTTAGATTTGTGTCGACAAAAAATGAGGAGAAAGGAAAAAAAAATATTGCACGTTAGCGGCACGTGGCTCGTTGGGAGACACGGCGAGGACACGCGGGTGGAGCTCGCGGTTCGCGGTTCGACGAATTGGTATCGAGCCTTTAAGTACCAAACCACCCCCCCCCCCCTTTTCCCCCCAGCTTGGCGACCTTCACCGAGACTTAGCTTCCTGTCTTATCGAAAGTTCCACGAGGCACCGGGTCCTCGTTTTTTCTTTTCTTTTTTTTTTCTTCTGTCCCACGACCAGCCCGATACACCCCGCGCGATATTCGTCGTGGACGTGACGACCCCCGGGTGCTCGGTATTAGCGGCGGCAACGATTAGACGCGAGACACCGATCGATCGATCTCTACACGTGTCGCATCTGAGGTTTTTCTGCAAAGCTACGATTTTCCGCCGCTCGGGCTGTTTGCTCGTGTGTCGCGGATTCTCGTTTAAGCGATATCTGTGCATCGGGTTTTTGTGTGTACGGAGCGCCGGCCGAAAGTAGCGGATTTTCTACAAAGATGTGACGAGAGAATTATTACAAATTGCGGTGGGTAAATATTTATAACTGGCTGGGACATTTTTTGTCCGTCTGTCGTCGACCAAATTGACGTGTTGAACGAGTGAAAAGAAAACAGCGGTTAAATGAAGACAAAAAGGCGGCGGAAACTCGTCCGACGTCAGTCGCGAACGCGTGGTGAATAATTTTTAATTAACACAACGAATTTTTGCTCGACTATGTTGATACGGATGTCGCAGCGACAAATGTCTGACTGACATACGTTTGCAATCTTTTTTTTTCTTATTTCGACGTCCTGGAGCATGGAGATCAGTCAAGGGTTTGAGAAAAAAAATAACTAAGGTAAACGGTCCTGTTTGTGACCCTGCCTCAGTTTGTGACCCCGATAGCTTTTTTTGACTGTCATAAATGTAATTTACGTCGAATTGACACTTGTTTATCACTAAATTAAAAAGTTTTTTAATAGTTCTTTTAGTAGTTTGTAATCGTTTTTTTCTGCAATAAACAAATTTTGTAATGAATTATTTAGTAATACAGTATCAGGATCCCGGTGTACGAGGAGTTCAAGACCTGCACCATGAGTGTCACAAACCCGGTACACACCGGAGTCACAAAGTACGACATGAGTGTCAGAAACCCGGTACACACGAGGATCGCGATATACGACATGGGTAATTCTGCAGATTCAGATATCCCGGCAGTACACAAGCAACATTTAAACAATGTTTTTATTAATATTCTCAACATTTTGCCTTTGTAGAATAGTTTAATCTATTTCAGAAGGCTTTAATGCACGCATTGAAACACATATTTTGCAGTTTAACAATATCACGCATCTCGAAATAACAGAAAATCGACACCACTGCTCTAAAGATGTCACAAACTGCGTCGTTTTTCTTATCGAATTGTCATTCGTTAACGGATTCATTTCTTTTTTTCTCACATTTTTAACAATATCACGCATCTGTAAATAAGAGAAAATCGACACCACTGCTCTAAAGATGTCACAAACTGCGTCGTTTACCTTATGGAATTGTCATTCGTTATCGGATTCATTTATTTTTTTCTTACATTTTTTACTCCATCGTATAAAAGTTATTGACCCGGAAGTCGCCCCGACGCTAAGAAACCCGAGTCCCGAGGTCGAAAGGGTTCAAGGGCTTCTGGCGTCGCACATCACGCGCTTGAATAGGGCGCAAATGACCGCGAGAAAAGGGGTGAACGAATGAGGAAGCCTGGAAATTTGCGAACTTACGTTCGACCCTCACTCCGGTTTGCACCAATTTATCCTCGTTGGGTGTGGACGAGGACAATTCCACGAGGTCCCATGAAAAAGAAATCAGTTACGTAATATTTATAAGGAACTGATTTTTACAAAAGTTCGGACCCTTCTCGGTCCTCACGTTCGGTGTCACTGACTCCGGAACACGAAAGTTCGACGTACGGAGGATAAAAGACTTCGCCACGCTATGTATGAAAAAAAAAAATCAAACTTCCTGGCAGCGAGTAATTTCCACCCGAGTCGCCCGGGTAATACATAAAGTGGCGGACCAATGAGGAAGCCTACGAATTTGCAAACTTATATTCGCCCCTCGATCCAGCTTGTACCGATTTTATCCTCGTTGGGCGTGGACGAGGGTGAACCGAACAAGAAGCGACAAAAATAAATTCGTCACACAACCACAAATTATAAATATAAAAATAAATTAGTCACACAGCTCCCATTACAAGCAACTGATGCTTACGACGTTTCAGACAAAACTTCACAATTTCCTAATATTCGATGTCGCTGAGTCCGGAACACGAAACTTCGACGTGTGGAGGATAAAGGACAGCGGATAATTTCGACTCGAGACGCCCAGATAATGCACCATGTGACGAATCAACGTGGAAGCCTACACGGAGAAAAATAATCAGGGAGTGATAACAAATGGATTGTTGTATTAACGAATTTCTTGTTGTCGCAGCAAAATTTTCAGCTGCCACAGCAACATTTTCAGCTATCACAGCAAATTTACAGCTGCCACAACAAATTTGTAGCTTCAACAACAAATTTTCAGCTACCACAGCAAATTTGCAGCAGCCACAGCAATTTTTTAGCTACCACAGCAAATTTGTAGCTTCAACAACAAATTTCCAGCTACCACAGCAAATTTGCAGCAGCCACAGCACTTTTTTTAGCTGTCACAGCAAATTTGCAGCTTCAACAAATTTTCAGCTTCAACAACAAATTTTCAGCTACCACAGTAAAAATGTTGTTATCACTCCGTTGATATTTATATCTCTGTGTACGAATTTGCAAACTTGTATTTGCCCCCAAAAACCGACAAAAATACATTTCTTACACAACCCCAAATTAGAAAAAAAAAAAATTAGCTACATGGCCACCATATTACGAATTATCATCAACCGATTCCAACGAAACTTCATACAAATTTTCAGACTTTTTCAGCGTTCGATGTCGCTGACACCGGAACACGAAAGTTCGACGTACGGAGGATGGATGAAGAACGCGATCGGTGCTGCGGAGGCGGCGCGCGGTGGCTCGGCAGAAGCCGATGAAAAATGTATACACGTTGCGTGTATTATTCGTGCAGTGGCTTCGGCCGCCGCTGCGCTCCATCTAAAAAAAATCAAACTCCCTGGGAAGCGGGTAATCTCCACTCGAGACGCCTGGGTAATGCGAGCCCGCGTGGGCGACGCGGGGATGACTCGAACCTTCGGTGGATTTTCCACTGGGCTAAAAATACAAAAAGTGGAGAAAAAAAAACGGAAAATGAAAAAACGCTTAATTGAGCCGTGCGAACATGATCGCCGCGACACGTGACACGGGCCAGGCTGGGAAATTCCTTATTCCTTCGCGAGAGACGATCTCGCGAATTTATAGAGTCGCAGCGCGCCCCGAGTTCGTCCACCTCGTCGCGGCCCGCGAAACGCACCGTCATCGCCAATCTCCGCAGTTCGTAAATTGCTTTTAAATGTTTAATTGCCTCGGGGAAAGCTCTTTACTCCCGGCCCCTTTTGAGTATTCATAAATCCGATTCTCGAGCACTTTGCCAGTCGCCGCTGAGAGTGCGACGAACTACATCGCCCGGGACTTCGCATCAGACGAAGTGCGCGCGGGCTCTGTGGGTGGAGACTTTGATGAGGATACACGGAGAGACTGGCGATACGGTAATCGCGAAGGAGATTATCGCTTCTATTTATCTTAAATACCCATTTTTGAGACCACAATGAGAGTTTGATTGAAATCGATTTTACGGGATCGGAATCTAATTATCGGTAGTTTATGTATTATATTATAGTCACTTCTTGTAATTTGGCGAACTGCAAAAATTCCGTCGAAATTACAATTTGTTGATAATTGATTTACAGGATTAAGATTTATTTATTGCTAGTTTTATATTAAATTATATTAATTTCTTGTAAATTGGTGAATTACGTACATTACATCGAAAATAAAAAGCGTTAAATTCATCGCTGAAATTAATAAACAAATAATAAGTAATTAGTCGTCTGACTGATTTTTTAAAATACTCTTTTCGTCGTGAACCACAATATGATTTTTTTTACCGAATTATGGTATCCAAATTTATTTATTAGTAGTTTATTTATTATATTATATTCACTTCTTATAAATTGACGAATTAAAAAAATTCCATCGTTCGATCGTCGCTTGGACGCAAATTTAACTGTTTTTTATATTCACGCGTTTACCGGGGGGAGAATTATTTCCGCCATCTCGAGCGCCTAATGCGGAATAAAGTGCAAACGCGTGGGCCATGATTTTCGCAAACTCCATCGTAGTCGAAACCCACCGCCTCCCGTCGTCTCGATAAAGTTTCGTGGTGCATTTGAATTCTCTTTGAGAGGCGAACGCGCGAAACTTGCGCCTCGCAGGAACTTCGTAAATAAACATGACTCGCGAACGAGTTTTTCGACCGAAGCAGGTTTATCTTCGAACATTTCACGAAAAGTTACAAATTTGATCGAGGCCATGAAAATCTTTTCGGGTTTTTATTAAAAAAAAAAAAAAAAAAAAACCAAGAGCCAATAATTATTACTAAAATCCACCACTAATATTCTCGACCTATTTGACAAGTATTAGTAATAAATTCGAAACATTCCATTAATAATAATAAATATACGCGTGCATCCGATTTGCATGTGGGCGGTCGAGTGGCCCACGAACTCGATCACGGCGAAACCGCCGCCGCAAATCGACGCGTCGTGCTCGACGACGAGTCCGTCGATGCATTTCGATTCTCTTTGACGCCGAACGCGCGCGGGTCTCGTTACACGAGCTTCATAAATAAACATGACCTGTTGGCGAGTTTGGCCAGCTGCGGAGCCTCGGCTCGAGGCGTCGAGTGAGTTCAATAAAAAAAATTCGCTTGCACAGTGCGGCAGATCGGGTCCCAGGAGTCCCGGATGCTGCGACGTCTGTACGTAAATATAATTCCGCCACCTGTGTCACACGCGACATGTGCAGGTGACGCTGGGGCAAAATGAACTACATAAGCGAAAAACCTTTTTTTTTTCGCGACATCCAAAGTGTTTCGTGATAATTTATTACGCCATTCAAAATCTCGATTTTGCACGGAGAAAACGGTTTTGCTATGCCAGCAAATCTTTTGTTAAAATAGTGACAACATTGCGTTATCTGCTAGGCTAACAATCTTTTTTGCTGGACTAACATTTTTTTTTGCTAGACAAACAAATTTTTTTGCTAGTACAACAAAATTTTTTGCTCGGTTAGCAGATAACGCAATGTTGTCACTATTTTAAGGAAAGATTTGCTGGCATAGCTAAACCGTTTTCTCAGTATGATGATCGATCTGAAAAATTCAGTTCGATTCGAAAAGATATTTGAAAAACAAACAAAAAATCATTGAGTAGTTAACCCATTTTACTCTGGAGTTTCATGAGCGCTGGAAAAAAACGCCCGTTTTACCCCAGGTAGCCCGTTCTGTCCCGATATCACCTTTGCGGTGTACATATCAGTCAATATATACATAGTGGGCTTTTCTGACTCGGGTCTATGTGCTCGGGTTCGCCAACCGCAGTGACATTTCAATTTAGGAAGCGCTGTGAGAGGTTATAGACTCGAGTCGGAGCCTCAGCTGAGCCCCGCCCAACCAACCTGGCAAGGAAACAGCCCGAAAAGGGTTATTTATTACATTACATTGCACTTCTTACAAATTCACAAATGAAAAAATTCCATAGAAAATGAAAAGTATAAATTCGTTGCTGAAATGAGTAATAAAAAATAGTATGTTATGCCACAAGCTTTTGCTTTCTGTTTGTATTGCTTCATTTCCATTTTTCAGCGTCTGCTCCACTTTTTCCTTTGCTTATTTGTATTGCTTTTGTTTCTCGTCTGTTTTCACCTCATTTAGTCGTAAGTTTGGCTCTGCACTCTTTTCACGCTTGCTATGTATACTCGTTGCTTTGTATTTCTCTGTCACTTTAGTCCTTAGGGGACTTTGTCCCAGGACTCAATAAATACTACTACTACTACTACTACTACAAGAGCGTAAATTCTTACGCACGTGTGGCATATCATATCTTTGACGTAGTATGCGGAAAATTATATTTTACGCACCGAAGGCAGTTCGTAAAATCGAATTTTACGCATACTACATAAAAAAAATTATTTGGTGCGGTTGCCCATTATGCCCCGGATTCTTATAAATTCACAAGGTAAATAATCGAAAATAAAATGTCTAAATTCGTAGCTGATATTAAACAAACATTACAATTTCTTTTTCACGTAGTGTGCGTAAAATAGAATTTTTACGCACCGTGCGTAAAATAACATTTTTCGCATGCTACGTCAAAATAGTATATTGTGTAACAAGAGCGTAAAGTACCACATTTCCGCACGAGTTACACATACTATTTTTTACGCACTCGTGCGTAAAGTAAGCAAAGTACGTAAAGTGAAGCTTTACGCACGACGTTTACTTTACGCGTGACCTTCGGGAAACGAGCACTTTACGCACGCGAAACCTCACCGAAATGACGAGCTTTACGCACGCTAGTACAAAAAATATGGTATGCCACACGTGCGTAAGATTTTACGCACTTGTAGCATAAATATCGTATTTTTGCGTTGGTAGCCCATTTTACCCCGGCTAGCCCGTCTTGCCCCGGTATCATCCCCCGTGTAACCTGCACCTCTGTCAATATATTTATACAGTGTGCCTTTCCTACTCAGGTCTTCGTGCTCGGGTTCGCCAACCGCAATGACATTTCAAGTTGGGAAGCGCCGCGAGAAGTTGGACTCTCGGGGCGCAGCGCAGCCGCGAGCCCCACCCGTCGTCGACCGGCAAAGAAATAGCCCGAGAAGGGTTGACGCTAATTCGCGTCGACGTGTTTGAGGAAGGAAGGCGAGAAACACACGCGGATATGTCAATGCCTCCTGACATAAGGAAGAGGAAGCAAAAGGGTCGACGACACTGCACAACGCAGCCCGCAGTATTTTCCTCGGCTCCGCCAAAGAAGCCTCATCCTCTTACGTTGCCTCCGCCCTGGGAGCCACGTCGATCCTCATATCCGTCACCCACGGCCTGTCGGAGTCTCTCGGGACGAGCCAACGGCGCTCGATGGATCTCGAGACGTGCAGCCACCCCCGGCCACGCTATACGCGCTACGTGTCGTCGACCCGCGATGAAAAAAAGATTCACAAGGTACAGCCATTTTTCTCGCCCTCGACCGTCGTGCATCTCCGAGTCCCGTGCAACGCGTTCACCTTTGATTTATCTCCCGTCTACGTAATTCTTTTTTTTTTCCCCCGGCGCACTCGACGAGGACGAGAAAAATTGTGGTTCACGCTTCTTTTTTTTGCACTTTGCGGAAATCGTCGCGCGGTTATCGCGCTCGCTTGAGGGGGCGGGAGATGTATAGGGGTGGTAAATTTGAATTGTTCCGTCTTTCTTAGTTTTTGGTCTTTCTGTTTCTTCCAGAAAAAAATTCGCGATTTGAAAAATTAGCGCTACGTGAATTATCAAAGAAGTCATTATTAATATTTAAGCACGTGGAACTGTAGCTCACCCGAAATCATCTTTAATATTTAAGCGCGGGGAACTGTAGCTCACCCGGGGGTCATACAGAATTTACTTTTTCCTGAAATAAAAAAATCTCATTTCTTTCTGAGGCTAACGACTATAATAATAATGAGTAGAATAATGAAGACAAATGTTTAGTCTTGACCCAATCGAGTCGGTTTTTATTCCACGAAGAAAAAAAAAACTTTGCAAATTTCACGATTCCTATTGAAATATCCAATTCGAAAGTATTCACTTTTCAGTTAATATAGATCATTATTGTCATTATCGTTTCTTATAAAAAGTGGTTTATCAAAAATAAAAATCACAAAGCATCAATGAGTGACTCACAGTGGTCCTACTGCTACTCCGTACCATTCCACAATCTTCGATTCGTAACTAAGGTCGACGACACAGGCGGATATTTTTGGCTCCTTTATGATCATCGCGGTCGATTATTTATTTCACCCGAAGTTTATCGACCGAAAAAAATAGCTTTGCAAATTTCACATGACGTTGAAGTTTGCATAATTGCAATGCAACGAAATTAAAAACAACAAAATAATAATGAACCAAAACTATTGTACCGACTATACAAAGTTATTATAACTACTAAGAGCGTGACAAAACAAAATTACTTCACCCGCTAATGGGGGTGAATTATTTAATTTTTTGTAGAATTAATATTTTATTTTTAATATCGTTGCATTGCAACGATGAAAACTTGAACGTCATAATTTCACGTATTTCCGATTGAAAGTTCTAATATTCTAAAAAACTCCAACCCAGTATTCATTTTTTATTTAATATACGTCGTTATTGTTACTATAGCTTCACATAAAAAGTGTTTTCTCCAAAATGAAATAATCACAAAGCATCAATGAGTGACTCACAGTGGTCCTGCTACTGCTCCGTACCGTTCCACAATCTTCGCGTAGTAACTCAGGTCGATGACACCGGCGGATATTTTTCGCCTCCTTTATGATCACCGTGGTCGGTTATTTATTTCACTCTCAGTTGAGCTACAAAAAAAAATTAAAAGCTTTTCAAATTTCACGTATTTCTTGAAAGCTCCAATACTCCAAAAAAACTCCAATCCAGTGTTCAGTAGTAATATCCCGAGACCTCCAAAATTATTGGAATATTTCCCGCTGTTTTGTTGCTCAGCAGGAAAACTAGAGGGAAATATTGCGATTAATTTTTGAGGTCGAGGGGTATTTGTCGGGTTATTTTTCGGGTTTGGTTTTCGACTAAGCACAGAGCAGTATTCGAGGAAACAGGACATATTGACAGATAAAATGTCTATAAAAATATTATATTGGTTGAAAACAAGTGAAGATCTACTCTGCAATATCCGGATGCAATTTCCGATGAAATTTTTAACAAAGGAACTCTATTACAGAAATCACTGCCCTGTGATTGGTCGAAATCCAGACTCGAAAAATAATCACTTTTAATTTAATATAAGTCGTTATTGTTACCACAGTTTCACATAAAAAGTGTTTTATCCAAAATGAAATAATCACAAAGCATCAATGAGTGACTCACAGTGGTCCTACTACTGCTCCGTACCGTTCCACAATCTCCGCCTCGTAACTAAGGTCGACGACACCGGCGGATATTTTTCGCCTCCTTTATGATCATCGCGGTCGGTTATTTATTTCACTCGCAGTTCAGCGACCGGTCTGCTGGGTTATAACGCAGACGTATATCGGCGGGTCTTCACTTTCCTTCGAAGCCAATCAAGATCGACAGGTGAAAAGGTACACGCAATTACGTTATATCCACACCGAAACATATACGTTTCACAGTGGATATATAAAAGAAAAAAAAGAAGAAAAAAAAGAAGAAAAAAAGTGCGAACCCTCATAGCTACGTCTACGCCTATCCACCGTAATAGATCTCCCGGCGACGTCGACCTTGGTGGAAAAATAAACAGAAGGTACACACAAACAGACTCGACGGATGAAAAAGATTCCCGACCCGCCAAACGTATGTTTTTTTCCTTCTCCCTCCTTTTTCCACCCTCGCCATCCACGGTTTTGTCTCGACTCTCGGCGTCGTCGAAACTTAGGCAGAACTGGTTTTTTCCCCCCCGACCAAAGTGGCTTGATTAAGGCAAATTACTCGGTGATCTCCGAGAAAGCAAAAAAAAAAAAAAAAAACAGGGAGCGACGAAAAATAAAGACATCTGGAGATAGCGCTGGCTATGCGCTCACTGAATGTCGCTGATCAACGAGGTATTCAGAGTCCTGCAGTTATGCCCGTTGGAGGTCATTGGGAGAGGGACAAGTAGAGACTGGGCATGGACGCGTCGTTGAAGTAACTAACCTCAGCTCCTCGACGCCGCATTAGAGGTCGAGTCTGTCTCGCGCGACATCCGAGTCGCAATAGGGGCGAAAGGCTGAGGACTTTGATTAGCGTTGATCCTGAAATCTCGCGAGGCAGGGAGGGGAAAAAAAGTGGACGGTTATTAAAAGCTCTCGTGGAACGCGTAATTCTGCAGTGGCTTGAGAGACATTTTTTTACGACCTCTTCGAAGGTGGATAATGTCGAAAGATTGCGAATTAATCTCAAGCTTTTTTTTTTTCCTCAGACTTTGATACACTCGGAGGGTCCTGCTGGCTGTGGCTTCAATTATTTCGTGAAGGGCACTTTCGACGCGAAAAGAGTTGGGACGAGTGAGAGACGGTCAATGGCCTCCTATGAAAACAGTCTACGATAACATTGACGCTGGGCAGAGTGTTGCGGGGATTGGCGGTTATTTCCCAGGTTTTTCGCCGATACAGCCTGCGACCTGGTATAATCACGACCTTCGAGACGTGTGTGCACGTTTCGATAAATAAATTGTTGTCGTAGTCTCGACCCGACGGGCTGGGCTTCGTTGATTTGACGCCAGTGATCAAATGAAGAGAACAAACGAGAATTGAGTTGAATAAAACTTGTCTGTTGATAAAAAAAATATGAAAACAACAATTTATAAGAATGTAAAAAAATGTATCAATATTTTAATTTGTATTAAATGTTTATTTTTCCCTGCACTGATGAGCGTTGTCTTTCGGTTGTATCGAGCCGTGTCCTGAAAACATTATTCAAGAATCAACCGAATAAAAAAATGTCTCCTGTTTTCATAAAATCGATAACAATGATTACAAAAATATAAACACCGTTCCAATGATCAGGTTTCTGAAAATTTTGTTTTTAATTTATGTCATTTCTTCATTTTTTTCTTGTTCTGCTGGTCGTTGACTCCCGACTGCATCGATCGAGCCTCGTCCTGAAAAGAATATTCAAGAATCAATCAAATAAAAAAATGTCTGCTGTTTTGATAAAATCGATAACAATGATTACAGAAATGTGAACACCGTTCCAATGATAAGGCGTCTGAGAATTTTGTTTTTAATTTATATAAATTCTTCATTTTTTTCTTGTACTGCTGGTCGTTGACTCCCGACTGCATCGATCGAGCCTCGTCCTGAAAAGAATATTCAAGAATCAATGAAATAAAAAAATGTCTGCTGTTTAGATAAAATCGATAACAACGATTACAGAAATATAAACACCGTTTCAATGATCAGGTGTCTGAAAATGTTGTTTTTAATTTATGTCATTTCTTCATTTTTTTTCTTGTACTGCTGGTCGTTGACTCCCGGCTGCATCGATCGAGCCCCGTCCTGAAAACAATATTCAAGAATCAATCAAATAAAAAAATATCTGCTGTTTTGTTAAAATCGATAACAACGATTACAAAAATATGAACACCATTCCAATGATCAGGTGTCTGAGAATTTTGTTTTTAATTTATATAAATTCTTCATTTTTTCTTGTACTGCTGGTCGTTGACTCTCGGCTGCATCGATCGAGCCCCGTCCTGAAAAGAATATTCAAGAATCAATCAAACAAAAAAGTCTGCTATTTTGATAAAATCGATAATAACGATTACAGAAATATAAATACCGTTCCAATGATCACGAGTCTGAAATTTTCGTTTTTTATTTATATAAATTCTTCATTCTGTTCCTGCACTGCTGATCGTTGACTCCCAGCCGTATCGAGCCACGGTGGCACCACATCGCCCCGGTCACTCCTGGGCCGCACGGTGAACAAGCGATGACGCCCGATTGTACTCAGAAAGGTGTATTGTTTGCCGACCTCTTCAGACGACATATTATACCCCCGTCTATACCTATCACGATATATATAATACATATACATAGTTATAATAATAGCCGAAGAGCACGGTATACGCGCTCCCTGCTCGGTGGATGATGTGATCGAAGTCACGTACTCCGGTCATTGAACCCCGCTGGATTTTATCAAGGGGGAAGGAGGAGGGGGTGTGCGGTTAAACATAGAACGCGACCTGACGCCGTGACCTCCCCCAAACTCGATAATTTGCATTACAAAAAGATCGGCCCGAGCGCACCGCATATTCCAAGCTCCAACCTCGGCTGTTCATTATAATTCCAGTTGGTGGTTCTACTGATAAAAATGAATCCTTCGAGGAAATCATCTCGTATGCATAAGATCGACGCGTTGATGACTTTTCCATGGAATACCCAGGAATATTCCCGACACGAGGATAATTCAACTGGAAAACTATATATGAACGGAAATCCCCACGTGGTGCGACCCGACGAAACGAGACTCGTTGTCTTACCATAAATGAGATTTTCAAACCACATGTGGGGGTGAGAAAACTCGTGAAAGCGAAATATAAATTTATGGTTGGGGGGCGGATGAGTTGGGGGCGAATTTATCAAAAGTGCGGTAAATACGAGGAAAACGAAATTCTGCATCCAGTGTTGTTTCGTTTTCGGCCCCATTACTTTAAGAAATAAAGTGTACATAACAGTTCATTTTCTAGTTACGACTTCAGAACGATGACCTGTAGCGATTATAAAATGATATGTGAACCTTTGAATAGCCGTAAGAAAAACCGAATTTTTTATTAAGTTTTGGGAGAAATTGTGAGGAGAATGGACAAGCACAGTCCTCCATTATTTTCGCAATGCATTAACAGCATTTCTTCATTTTTTCAATAAGATTACCATGAAATGTTATGAGGAATTAATATTTCTTGCCTCTATTTAAAAGTTTACATATCATATTATAATCATTATGAGTTATTATTATAAAAACATAATTATAAAGCCAATCGTATGAGACAGAATACTTTTCCGTATGGAAATGGCGCAGTATTCCACCCGGCGCGGCCTGGGTCAAGGGCTGCCGGGGCACCGATTTTGACAAAAACTAATTACAATAATATTGGGCGCCAGTCAATTTCCGTAATTGACAACGAATTCTTTTTGACAATGAATTTTACTTGGCTAGCTCGGAATCGCATGGGGTTCCGCTGGAGACCCGTGGGAAAAATTGCAAGGGACAGCGAAATAAAGAATAAAGACAGGTAACTTACAGTTGCTGATTTATTCGACGAATCAACCACAGTTCACTCGACGTGGTTGTCGACTTCCTTCCACGCTTGACACAGGTGGAAACAGTTTAACAGTCCAAACACACAAAAGTTAATTAATTAATTTCAATTAAATATGGTCAACAAAGCAAGGCGAGACTCCTCGAGGAAATATAACGGTGACTGTCTGTTACAGAGGTCCGCAGGACAGTGATTTCGTCGTCTCGATTGCGCGACGACGCGCGTTAAGCGAGGCACGCTTCGACCCGTCCCTTCGCCCTAATTGGTCGATATTCGGCGATCTATTTCGCCGCGTAACTGGTCGATACGTCGACGGCCCGCAGCGCCGGTTTGAATTCGTCGAGTCAATCGTTACGAGAATTTGACAGTTTCCGCGCGACTTAGAAATGTAATGTAATGTAATTTTATTTTACGGATTGCTCCTTTACATAGTAGATCACAGTTTGTGAATTGCATCGAAAAACACGAGCGTAGATAATTAATAATTTGTTACAAAAATTAAATATAATATAAATATAATTATAAACGTAAAAAACAATAATTTAAACATAAAAAAACAGAAATTAAGAACATAAACTCTTTGAAACAAAACTAACGTAATATAATAACTTATATAATAACTTGCTTGCGAAATCACCCATAGTCATTCATACCTGAGGACCGTTCTATTTGCCTGCAATTTGAAAGACGCGAATGTAACTCCAGTAAAATGCAACGATTCATACTGGTTTCCAAGTCTAGCGATTCGTGAGATCGTCGAGTTATTCGCTGTGTTTGTTTTATTTTGACGTTCAAAGAAAAGACGGGAAGTAGCAGACCGAGCATTTTGTCTTGGAACTCTCAGAGCAATGAGGCTCAGGAGTTCAGATGATTTTATCTCATAATATTTTTATTCGCCGCGAAGATTGTCGAGGAGTCGACTCGCGGTTCCGACGTCGAGGCAATGGAATATAAATTTTCCTGTCACACATATCATCAATTTTATTTTTATAAAAATTAGGGATTTACAACTCTGTCTGCATCTATCTGATTCTGATATCGCGACTGGTGTGCAATACAACGCGCGAGTTCTCGTTACAAGAACGAAAATCATTATCGCAGAGCGAGGTACTCGAACGATGGGATTCCTATTAAGTTTCCTCATCGAGACGTCTAGACGAACTATTTTCTCGACGTCTCCGTAATTAACTAATGAAATTATATACCGAACAACAATTAGTTCTATCAAATTTGTGCTGGGAACTCGATATCAGTGGCTCAAAGAAATGGTGGTAGTGGATAATTAATTGGAAATACTTCACTTCGAATTTAATTGCGATCAGAAATCCAACAGCGATACTTGAAACTCGTGATTTTTTTTAACCACGTAGAAATCATGTCTGGGGTGCGGCGGGACCCCACGTGATCTGTAACTTGGGTACATAGATTGTGATAATAAGTCATGAGTTCTAGGGTTAATGAAGAAGACTAATTTTAAATAATTAGGTTTCGTTTTGAAAAATTGTATTTATCGATTTGTGTTTTTTGTTTCGATTTATTAATTAATTATGATTGCCTCGTTTCGAATTTAACTGCGATCAATGATTCAACAGCGACACTTGAAAATGGTGCATTTTTAACCATAGAAATCATGACTGGGGTCCGGCGGGACCCCACGTGACCTGCAATTTACCCACACGAAAATATTTATATGTAAAATATGTCACCAAAAAGTTGTATATGCAACATATATGTTGCATATAAAAATATATGTAACATATATGCGCGACATATAGAACTTTTCGTCGACATATATTTCACATATAAATATTTCCATGTTACGTATATACAGACATTGTGAAAATAAGTCATGAGTTCCAGAGTTAATGAAGAAGACTAATTTTAAATGCTCAGGTTTACTTTCTGAAAACTTATATTTTCATATCGAAAAAAAACACAATAATTTGAGTTTTTTTCGAGCAGAGACGGAAAATACAACACGAGCTAATAACCGTGAGACTTTTGTCACTCGAATTATGGGAGCAATTTTCAACTTCTCGACGTTGGATCGATTTTTCGTACATAATTAGACGGACTCGTGACGCTCTCAAGTACGCAAATCTCATCGATTATAGCGGCATCTTCCACGTGGAGAGTAGTGCTCGTTATCCGCACGCGCCTCGCCAGGTGACAATGCTTCGACAGGTGACCCTTCTCAGTGTTACTTCTTGTGCTTCGCGCACGTCGGTTGCCAGGACGCGAGGGAGGGTAGCGTATCTGTCACACGCAGCTCTGGAAATACCTAACTAAGCCGCACTTGCTCTCTTGATGCGCGGAATCTGCAAAAGTCGATGGGTTTCGTTTCCCAGATATGTGGTTTTTTTTTAATTCACTCGAGCTCCAGCAATTAATAATCTTTAATTAATGCTATATCGTCTCACACTTTGTGCAATTTCCGAAACGAAATGTTTGAACATTTCTCATTTAATTTTACTACCTTTCAAAAATTCATTTTCTTCCCAATTCGGGCACTTTCAAAAATTCATTCTCTTCCCAATTCGGGCACTTTCAAAAATTAATTTAAGAAAAAAAATGCACGCTCTTTAAGAAAATTACGTTTAGGAGAATTCGCGCACATTCAAAGATGTGTTTGAACAAAATTTCGCCCTGGTCCGAAAATGTGTTAAATATCAAATTAGACGCGGTACTAAAATCTTGAAACGGAACGCGATTTTTATAGAATAAATTTTATAAAAATCGCGCGATAGGATACTCGAAATCCTATTTTTTAAAATTAATTTCTCTGTCAAGAAGCGACAGGATAATTATTTGTGTTTTGGAAGCATCCTCAGAAATCGTTCGGCTCGATCTTCGGAATAAGAAAATTAATTCTCTCCGATCTTCGAGTGCGTACGACGTATCATCATCAAAATATCTTCGACATGTTGATCGATGTAGTATTCGTGGTTTGGGGGTCGTAGAATAACTGAATTTAGTTGATGATGGTCTGTGATTTTATATTGATTTTTCTAACTTGAAATAGGAAAAATGCCATATTGGGGTGTAGCTATTTAGAGTCTGCCGCCTAGCACCCAGTGTTCCAAAAAAAAGGGGTTCGCCTTCGCGAGCTGTGACCCTTGTTGACGCCACGCACGGAAGCGAGTGGACCGCCGTGTGGTCGACTAAGACGCGAGTTATAGAGGCGAGAGCTCCGGCTGACAACATCTTCCGCATGTGAGCACCCGGTGTCTTCTCTATCGTTAATAATTGTTATTCTTAATTAATTGTTAAGATATCGCGAGTTACGCGAGACGTAACAAGATCTCGAATTCTCGGCTCCGCGACGAAACTTCCCGAATAGTGACGACTTTTCTGACAATCTGGTCCGGGATATAGCACGGAGAAAACGGTTCTGCTATGCCAGCAAATCTTTTCTTAAAATAGTGACAACATTGCGTTATCTGCTAGGCTAACTTTTTTTTTTTGCTCGACTAACAAATTTATTTACCGGGCAAACAAATTTTTTTGCCAGAACAACAAAATTATTTGCTAGGTTAGCAGATAACGCAATGTTGTCACTATTTTAACAAAAGACTTGCTGGCGTAGCAAAACCGTTTTCACCGTGAGCCGTTTCGTTACAATATATGTAAAAAAAATCTCACCCAGGCTCAAAAACTTGTTTTCAAAATAATTCGCGAGGGTGAAAAAAATTCCGTCGAAAAACTAAGAACGTAGAAGAACGAATGACGAATGAGGAATAAATGAAAATATTTTGTACAGCGAAACGTGGTCACTAAAATGGTCGAAATATATTTATATAGGCACGAAATAGTCATATTGAAAATACGTACTTTCTGCTGTCTGCCAGATAGTTTCCACGGACGACAATGGATCACGTGGCTCACCGTCGACCCTTCCGGCGCTCCGTTGTCCGATCGCCGAGAAACGTGCAGCGGTGTCGTGTAACGCAATCCTCGGTATAACTCCGCCCGACCGGCGAATCCTTATCATGACGCGAACAGAAGGCGGCCAAATGTCAAAGCAGTTAAGCGCGTCACTAAACCAAACCGGGTTGTCATTGGCGATAAAGGAAATCCCGCGTGAAAATTTTCGTGCGTGAAAAGCACGTTTTGGGTGTTTCGCAACATTCGATGACCTACGTAACCAACCGCTTGGCTTGTTTGCGGTTCTTGACCGTCGACGAAGCCCTCAAGATCTTGGCGAAAATACACAATCCCAGTATGACGCATGTGGAAAACAATGTGAAATTTCCTTTCGGCTCCAACACTTTGTTTAACGCTTACGCGCGAGGTTGCAAATGCACAGTTAACCTACGTAAGCGTTCGCTTCATCTGTAATTCCAGACTACAAACGAAACCCTTAAGAAGGTCTTGTTGAAAATACATATTTGGGATTTGAGCCTCAAAAACAATGTGAAGTTTTGCGTAGACATTACGCTTTCATTATTTCTTACGCGTGTTGCAGCTGCAAAATAATTAACGAAGAGAAAAAATTCCACAGAATATTTAAAAATACAGGTAATAAAGTTCCATCATTTTCTGAACCATAAATAAACGGTACAAATATATTTACAACTTAAAATAAGAATTCAGTGACCAAACAAATTCGATGTTGAATATTCGTTACTCGATTTTCGAGTAATCTTGACACCGCGTTGATGTTCTTAATTTATCGTTAATTGACCGAGCGTCCAATGTATTTATTTATTGATCGTTAATTAACTGAACGTCTAATGTATTCATTTCTATATCATTAATTGATTGAATGTTTAATGTATTTATTTATTTGTCGTTAATTGCCTGAACGTTTAATGTATTTATTTATTTATTTATTTATCTATTCATCGTATCAGTCATGTAAAATTATACATTAATGCGAAAATGTTGCGCTCAGTGCAAATCGCACGGTGAGAATATAAAAAGTAAATTTTCTATACGAGGAAACATATTTAGGGGCTAAATAGAGAGAGGTAGAATATCGAGAAGTCGTTTTCCTCGGAATCGACATCTCATCCCGCATGCAGCACTCGCATTCACCTGCATGGAAACCATGGCTAAATCTACTCCAAATTTAACGATGCTCCAGGCTGGTTTCTAGAACTCCAATTTTCGCAATCATCCGCCAGACAACTCGACTCGTGAGTAGTCGGCTACGTATGGCGCACGACTGAAGTAGGCAACGTATACAAAATCGACATAAGCCAGTGCGTTTCGCACTCAACTCAATCTTCAACTGCGTATCATCTAACCATCCGCCAGGCGGAGCCTCAAAATCCAGACGGTTAAACTCGTGACTGAACGTCTCTAGTATCCACCATAATTCAGATCCCACCTACGTCTTTATCGCATCTGCATCGTATCGTTCGGGAAAAAAGCCACGAAGCCGCATAGGTTCGATAGGTTTGTTGTCGCGGTTTTCTCGCAGACGTCATAATAAACAGGGCGTCATGAAACATGTCCACGGAGAAAACGGTGACGTCATTGTATCAAATACTTATTTTGGTGGGCTGGTAAAAAGTACGACAAATCAATTCTGTCCGTGAATCCGACTGCGAAATTCCGTGAAATAAATTGGCAGCCTCGATGTTTCACATTTTTACGCGAATTATTTTCATTTCCACCGCGTGAATATAGCAAAATGTTTCCCAACTTCAAATTCTTCATTTTTTGATCCAGCAGAAAAAATGTCTCATCCAACATATATCTCGTTTCGATCGAATCATTTGATTGGGCCAAATGAAAAAGCGTCGGAACTGTCAACCACAATCACGACATTCGACGTAACTCGAACGGCCAAAATAAATCTTCAGTCCTGACCCGCGCGATCGTCATATAACAATTTCGTTGCGAACGCCACCGGATTAGCCGAATGCATCCTGGACCGGCGAAAAACTAAAGAACAATCAGCGCGAGGGTGGGAAAATGCATCGTAACGCACTATTCCTAGATATCCGCCTTGCGTCGCTTTGCGTTACGAGTCCGCAATTAAATTGACCAACGCATCGAAATAGACGTTTCGCGAGCGCAAGGGGTGATAATCGTAGGGGGTGCATAACACGCGAGGATTAGCACTCGGCGAACGCGTCTCTCATCCCACTCGTGAAATGGGCCGCACATGCAACACAAGAACCAAAAACTCCTGACCGAAAAAGAAGCGTAATTAATTAACAAATGCAGTAAATGAAAAACTAAATAACCATTAAGAATTAAATAACCATTCGTTATATGTGAATGGTTTTTTTTTTATTGTGTCACAATCGGGAGATTTTTTCGTCATTAGATGCGAAAATCTCCCGACTGTGATATGAGAACGGTTATTTAATTATGTCACCATTTTTTATTCACCCCATTTGTTTATTAATTGAGCTTCTGTTTTTAATCGGGAGTTCTTTCATTTTTGTAAAATTATCTTCATTTCATCCTTTTAAAAGTAATTCAAACACTGTGCGATATGCGCTATGAAGTGATATTTCAATATACCTGTTCAACTGGGCTGTTTGCAAAATTCATTAATCGAGGCGAACCGACTACTTATCAGCTAAATTTATGGAAAAAGACATTGGTTGGGTAATATTTTTTTGCCGTTTTCGAGAACGTGAGGGACAGAAAATCGTTCGAATTAGCTGATCGCCGCACAGAGACAAAATATCAACGCAGTGATAACAAAATGTTTGCTATGGTAACTAAAAATTTGCTGTGGTATCTGAAAATTTGTAGTAGTAGCTGAAAATTTTGCTGCAACAACAAAAAATTCTTTAATACAACAATCGATTTTTTATCACACCCTGATTATCTTTCTATGTGCGTGACATGCGTAAGTCCCGCCTTCCGCCCGGCGGGGCAGGAGTTAAAAACCCGAAGAACAATCAGCGCGAGACCGGGAAAAACGAATCGTAATGCGGTATTCCTAGAAACCCGCCTTGCGTTATGTCGCGTTACGAGTCCGCAATTAAATCGACATCGAAATAGATGTCCCGCGCGCGAGTGACAAGAAGCGATGATCATAGGGGGTGCATAACATGTGAGGATTAGCACTCGGCGAACGCGTCTGTCGTCCCACTCGTGAAATGTGCCGGACGTGACTAACGCGTCGACCAAAAACTCCTGACTGAAAGAGAAGCGCAATTAACAAACAAATTCAGTAAATAAATGATAAAAAGTTGCACATTGCTTCCTCATTAATTTCCCTTTTTTACAAACCCACCTCTACAACGAAGCTTCTATATTCACTTTCACTTCATCATAGAGGAAGCTTGGCGAAAGAAAAAACAACGAATCAGCAATGTGCCAAGTCCAACTTTATCTTCCAACTTTTTTCATTTGAACACAAAACTAAGCGCGACCACGCACATTTTTGAAAATTCAAAAATGCTGTCAAATTTGTACGTGTGTAAGAATCACAGAAATAGGATAGTTCACCGAGGAAAATAATCAGGGGGTGATGACAAATTGATAGCAGTATTAACGAATTTGTTGTTGTCGCAGTAAAATAATAAATAATTAAATACATAAATACATAAATAATTAAATAAAAAAATAAATAAATAAAATGTTAAGCTACCACAGCAAATTTTTAGCTGCCGTAACAAAACTTTTGTTGTCACTCCGTTAATATTTGTCTCTGTATTGATACTCCACTGGGATGCAAAATTTCATACAGATCCGCCGTGCCGTTCGATAGTTACGGGCAATTGTATTTGACTACTACGGTAATTATAAACAAAAAAACAGAATATACAACAAAAAAACCAACGTTACACACGGCTACAAAATGCCATAACAAAAACCATCGCATCGCATTTCCATGCCCCCAAAGTTTTGGCTTAATTCCCGCAAAGCTAAGCCCTGCGTTACGTTGCGTTACGAGCCTGCAATTAAATTGACCAGTGGCATCGAAATAGCGCGCTCCGCGGGCGAGAGACAAGAAGCGATAATCGCAGGGGATGCATAACACGCGTCTCTCGTCCCGTTCGCGAAATGGGCCGTATACGTGTGTGTAACGCATCGGGTATAGCGCCGATGCACCGGTCGGCCGGAGTGACGACTATAGACCCGCGAAACGCGTACGAAGCAGCAGCGGGCGGATCGCCCGGACTTACACACGAACGCGGCTCGGCCGTCCGTCTATTTGCACGATATTACGACTGCAGGTCGGCCAGGTGGCAGGTACCGACGATATCGGAATAAGCCGCCCCTCGCGCGCCGAGCCCTCACGTGGCGAATGCGCGGCGCAGGCGTGCCTCGGGTCTCCCGTCCCCCCGGCGAGGGTATATAAACACGGGGATCGACCCTCTCAGGTTCAGTCGACACTCACCACCCAACGAGTGTCCAGGAGGCTGAGCCTCAAATCAATCCACTCGTCACAAAAACACGAGTATCTCAAAGATTTAAAATAAAAACATAAATCACAAAACAAACGACAACAACAAAAATCAAAACACGCGAATAATCTGCAGTACCTCGATATCCAACGAGCCTGTGAGTGTCATCGCTGTGGTGCATCGAAAATTCGATCTTCCGATCGCAATTAAAAAAAAAATCCAGATCAAAAAAAGATCGCAATATAAAAAAAGATCGACCTCAAAAAGATCGCGTAATAACGAAAAATCGAGAGACTCTCACCCACCCTCAAAGTTTCGTGATCACTGAAAAAAACCTCGATCCTCGAGTCAAATCTCGATCTTCAAGATCCAGCGACTCGATTCCCGTCGAGCCCAGTGAACTCGCGATTCCCCGTCGCCCGGACCCCGTAACGACGATCCTCGTGGTCGTCTGCCCGGAAGTGCCGGACACGCCGAGGACGTCGTCGTCGCGCGGCCACCGCATGGAGGAGTCGACGAGGCTCGCGGAGCCCGCGGGCGGTCATCGCCGCAAGCGAGCCGGCCCGACGCGGCCGGAGTTCGTCGACGACGAGTGCAGCACCGACAGCGGCTGCAGCAGCCGCGGTAGCAGCGAGAGCAACGAGCGGCTTTCGCGTCGTGGCAGCGCTGAGCATCTCTGCGGCAGCGGTAGCAGCGTCGCGAGCGGCCAGTGCTACGTGCACCGGCTGCGTGGCCACGCGGCCTCGTCCACGAGGTCGCAGGAGCGTCTGGCCTCGGGTAGCGCGGGAAACCAGCGCTCGAGCAGGTCGAAATCCTCGCGCTCGTGGAGCCCGAGCGACGACCGCGGCAGCAGCCACCATCATCATCACCACCATCACCACCATCATCATCACCATCGTCACACGAGCCGCGACTCGCCGTCCCACTCGTCGAGCCCATCGGACGCCCAGAGCAGCGACAGCGACTCCTTCAAGAGACCCTCGAAGACCGAGGTCATCAGGCGGGCCCTTCAGTGCCTGAAGATCGCCAGGTGGCAGGAGAACTGCGGCGGCAATGGGGGAAATAATAATAATAATAACAACAACAATAAGGAGAAGAAGCAGACGAAGAAGAGCCCGAGGAGGATACTGAGGGAGCCGGTGAGCTACACCTATGTGAGGGGACTGTCGGGTCTGCCGACGCAGAGAGTGCCGAGGAACTCGGTTCAACAGGTCGTCATGCCCTGCTCGTGTCACGACGCGATAGGCTTCTATCGATAAGCGCCCGGGGAGATGGAGGTGGAGACAATGGGACGGTGTGGGCTCTCTGCAATAATTCGACTGCAGACGCTGCATGTGAATCCGGGGGCCGAGCTCGTTCGCGGTTCGGAGATCTCGGGAGGAACTGTGGGAAAGGAGGTTCGATGACACTGAGGTTCGAGAGAAAGAAAAATATACACTGGCCTTCCAATGCTCAAGCTGTAGTTTTGCGGTCGGAAATTGGCCGATCGAGAGATTTAGACTCCCAGTCGCGGTAACGGGCGATTGTAATTGGGAGCTATATTTATTATATATGATATTATATAATAATATTGTATACCTGATTGTACTAATCTCTCCGACTTAGGCTACTAATCGTGCGATCAATCGAGATATCAACGGCTAACTAGTTTTTTCGCGACTGCCGAGTGAAGCGGGTTATCCTTTTTTTTTGTGAGGGCGTAGGCGAAGCCTCCGGGATGAGGTCGACCGTCCGGCGCTTCCGGGGCTGCTGGACTTTTGGGCGTATTTCTGGAGACTCGATTTTTCCTTTTTTTTCTTCAAGTCAGCTTGTGAAACGATAGGCGAATGACACTCGCTTCGGTCGAAACGTATTTCAAAGCAAATATCACAATTAACGAGTCATCTGAACACAACAAACGTGCGCGGGTCGCAGAATGAAAATATTTCAAACGGATTTTCAAAAAAAAAAAAAAAATTGACAGTGAAGTCGTTTGCGAATATTTGCATCGTGCGCAGCGCCGCTCCGCGGGCTTATCCCAAAATCCCGAAAGTACCAAAGAAAATGTTCGGCCGATCGCAGGCCGAATTATCCTCCAACCGATGGGAACAGTTATAATACGTCGCGATACGTGCGTGTGATTATCTTAATTAATGTAATAACAACTCCGAGGAGTAAAAACCACACAGACACACTGAAGTACGTTAATTCTAGGCCTATAGTATCGCCGCATACTATATGCTCTTTCTCTCTCGAAAAGAAAAAAAAACCACGAAAAAAGAACAAAAAAAAAATCAGTTGTACTTGGCTGTACTCGTAGATCGTAAGAAAAATACTCGCACCTGTAATTGCCACACTCGATTCTTTCTCTATAAAACAAAAACGGCACTTGGCGAATTCACCACTAGAGAGGATGTAATATTTACCAGAGAAAAGAGGACACGAAAAAAAGACAAATTGTGCAACGGAGGAGCTTATTATTATTATTATTAATTATTAGTTACTAATGATTGATTATCATGATCACTGTAATCGGTGAGGGATTTAATCGAGGCTGTTGTGGAGCGACGAGAAGCGACGAGCTCATCTATTTCGAATTTAATTAGCATATCAGTCCGCACGACGGACAAGCGTCAAATTGGCGTCCTCGAATTTACGAAATCGGCTCGTGACGACAACAACAAAAAACAACTCTTAAAAGTCAATTCCAATTTTCGGCGCTAACTCCGACGGGTCTTCGACGACTTGGAGGGAGGGTTAGGTGAACGTCTTAAGAGTGAAAAAGCGCAGCGGTCGAGTCGGGAACACACGTATTTAGACATTCCACGATCAATTATATCTCTAAAGGACTAAAGTACTAAAAAAAAAAAAACGATACGACAAAAAACCCCTGCAGTAAAACGGGAAAAAAAAATCCACACGATTTTTTCTTTGCGACATCGCGACAAAGTCTTCGCCCCGAGAAAAATATTCACGTGGCAAGTGGTATGAAGGCTTGTTTCGGGAATATTTTTCTCTCGTGCTACTGGCAAAAATTCATTAGTGTCGCGACGCGAGAAGAAAAAATCGCAAACAAAAAAATTGAACATGATTCTCCGACACAACTCGAGTACGTGTTTTTTCGGAACGCAGGACTGTCTGTTGCGATCCACTCTAGTGCCTTTGTAGATATTTCCCTGTGTGTGATTGGACGGTTACGATATAAATCATGTCTGGTAATTATACTCGTAATGTATGCTATACGCAATGTATAGGTGTAAGAGACATTCGACGAAAAGAATCATCGAACGCTGTGTGCGAGTGTGCGAACAAAGAAAAAAAAACAATAGGGAGAGAGAAATTGTAAGAAAAAAAAGAACGACAAGGCTATAATTAACGAGTCTCACCAAGGCGAACTGTAATGCCAATTGAAACCAAAAATCTAAATGTACATCACACGTCGTATATCATCGAACGCAAACGAGCGAGAGAGTGAGTGAATGAACGAGCATCTGAGATATTCTCCATTTATATCTATGTAGACATATTCTACGTTAAAAATAAACGTTTTTTAAAAAAATAAAACAAACTCGCATTTATATTTATGTCCTGAAACCTGCACGAACTTCCTCCGTCAAAAATCTTTGCTAAGAAAAAAAAGGAATGAAAAAATAAATCATTCACTGAACCACGTGAAATCAAAGTAAAAATGCACCTGAATTTTTTGAGGCGCATTTTCAAGAAGGAAAATTTATTATTTTTGATTCTGAATATTATTTTTTATTTTTTGTTTATTTATTTATGAACAGAAAACACAATACACCATATTGTACGATGCACAATAATAGAACAGCCGAATATATTCGACATCTAACGTCACTTTTCGTTGCCACGTGAAAAGCCACGCTTCTTCGAATTCGACCCCCACCTGGAATTCTACCCGAATTAGAGCGGAACACGAGAAGCTCGAGGATATCCAAGGCGTGGTTTGCGCCAAGGGGATTCGGAGATCGCGTCAGCTAACCGAGTGCTCGTTAACCAGTTGCTGTATTCCGGATCAAATCCGTGTTCATCGAGTGTCGACGTCAAGGAAATCCGAGTCCTCGCCCCCCGGGCCTCCAGGTCTTCGGACCTCGACGCCCCTCGGGACTCGCCCGGCAAACCCACTCGGACCTTTCCGAGCGAAACTTTCGTGATTGAATAAAAATCACTTTCCTCTCAACCTACGTCACTGCGGCCCTTTTTGCAAATCTTCGCGAAATTTGTTTCGGTGCCGCGGATCCCGCAGCGCGCGCGCCGCACGTTGTTTGCCGATACCGCGCGAAGGTGCCTCATAAATATTCAAGCCGGGCCCTCGAGCCAATATTCCTTCGACCTCGTTAGTCTCAGTGCGAGCAACCGGAGCCCCAAAAGTCCCTTCGAATACTATTTTTGGCCATCGAAGCGTAATTTTCTATTTTTATTTGTAATCTTTTTTTTATTTCGAGTCCTTTAGATAAGCTGAAAATATTGGTTAGAATTATTTTGCAAAAATTTTACTTCACAATAATCATTTTGTTCATTCATTTTTTTTTTTTTTTTGTAATTCGATCAATCCGACGATATAGTATATTATGCCACTAGTGCGTAAAATAGGGTTTTACATATTAGATATCATATTTTTTTACGTAGTATGCGAAAAATTCAATTTTACGCACTATGCGTAAAGATTCATTTTACGGACCTACGGCAATGCGTAAAATCGAATTTTACGCATGCTACGTCAAAAAACATTTTCAGTGCCCGAGCAAAACGAAATTTAACGAAATTTACCGAAATTTACTCCAGGTTACCCGTTGCACATGTCGACACGGCAGAGCGAAAGCGAGAAGGTAGGGAAGATGTGGGGGAGAGGGTTTTGCCGCAGAGGGTGCGGAATGAAGGGTGAATTATTTGCACAGTCATTTGTGTATACCCGGGGGTTTGTTGTGCTGCAGGAGTAAAATGCACCGTGGCCCCATTGAGAATCCGGGCGAACGAGTTAAAAGAGTGCAGCATAAAGGGTGAGGGGAATGGGGGTTGAGAGAGATGAGGAGGTTCGAGGGGTTGGAAGCTCGAAGGGCGAGGGAATAGCTGGGGGCTGAACGTGAGCCTATATACATATAGACACCTGATAAGGGACGTCGACCTCGGCACCTCTGACCCGATTACGACCCAACCCCTCCCTCTCTCTCGCTCTCCTCGTCTCTCTGACTCTAAACTACCCTCAATCTCATCCCCCGACTTCCGAAGTTACGGTATACACGTATAGCTCGCGCTGCGGCGTATCGAAACGTTCCGCACTCCTGACGCTGATGGTCGTTTCCGAAAAAGAAATAACAAGACGACGACGACGAAGGCGAATCCCAGGGCGGAGAGGAAAAAGCAGCCCCCGACCACCCGGAAGCTCGTAGGGCAAAGTTCAAACTGCAGAATGAGCGACGCCCCAAATTGTGGAATAGGTGGGTCGACGCGGGTTGCAAATAGATAAGGCGATGAGAATTATTTTTGGTCGAAAACGAACGGCGCTGGGAACAACTTAAAAATAAATATTTATCTATTTATTTATAGTATGGTGGACGAAGAAATTGTTTGATGCAATTAAACGGCGAACAAATAATTGCGGTTGGACGTTTGCAAAAAGATAAGTCGATGAGAATTATTTTTGGTCGAAAACGGACGACACTGGGAACAACGTAAAAATAAATATTTATCTATTTATTTATAATATGGTGGGCGAAGAAATTGTTTTTAGGTAACGATTGGTTGGTCGTTTAAACAGTTTGATGTAATTAAACGGCGAACAAATAATTGCGGTTGGCCGGTTGCAAAAAGATAAGGCGATGAGAATTATTTTTGGTTGAAAACGAACGGCGCAAGGAAACAATAAAAAAATAATATTTATCTGTTTATTTAGAATATGGTAGGTGAAATAATTTTTTTTGTAACGATTGATTGGTCGTTTAAACAGTTTGATGACTGATGATGACAGTGAATAAATAATTGCGGTTGGCCGGTTGCAAACAGATAAAGTAATGGGAATTATTTTTGGTCGAAAACGAACGTCGCTGGGAAAAACATAAAAATAAATGTTTATCTATTTTTTATAATACAGTGGGCGAAGATTTTTTTCGGTTACGATTGGTTGGTCGTTTAAACAGTTTGGTGTAATTAGACAGCGAACAAATAATCGGTTACGCTCCGAGCGACCCAGTTGGTTGGGTCGGTCGAATTACCTGGTTGACCCAACGAATTAATTGCTTGGCCCAATCAATTTGCCCGCCTGCAGCCTGTTTGACCATGAGAGTTGGTTAGGCCGACCAATTATATCGCCGCAAGCTGCTGATTTGCTTCCTACGCTCGATTTCACTGAGACAACGAGACATCGCGATGCTATTTACATCACGTTTTATACTCCGCGACTACAAGAGTATTTTGCGATACAAGTGTGTGAAAGTGAATGTGCTGGAAGACTGTGAAGTGAGTCACACGAGTTCCGGTGGTACTCGAGCTCGTGCCACAAGAAGCACTCGCCTTCGGCTCGTGCTTTTGTGGCACTCGTGCGAGTCGGCAAGTGGTCCGGTGGTGCGAGTGGTACGAGTGTGACTCACTTCACAGTCTTCCAGAATACTCGCTTTCAATCACGAGTATCGCATACTATTTTTTTGGATTAAGGTATTCCGAGCGTAAGGTCGTTGTCTTCGGAAATTAACAAATTTTTGGCATATTCTAATTTCATCAACTAAGATCGTGTTAAAAAAATCTGAGGCTCGGTTACCGAACTTTTTATACACAATTATCAATTTAAAAAATACAATATTAGTATGGGCTCTTATGGAGAAAAGCTCCATTTGAATTTCAATAGCGGATTTCTCATATCAATCATCTTGAGATCTAAGACATAAACTATCCAAAAGATTCAGCGAATTTCAGAGATTAATTATCGCGCGTTAAAAACATGCCTTACCGGAATCTTTCGCGAGAAAATATTATTTAAAGGTGCGAGAAAAAGTTCAATATCATTTGAGAATCATGGCGGCGGCCGCGAGGTTATATCTAGCAACGCCGTACATCGTCAGCTGTGATTAGAAACTTCGACGGCGATTCGCGCGAAATTGTAAAGTGATTGTTTGAGGTGTTAATATCGATCTGATATCATAGTCGTGATACTAATTCACAGTAAGAATGCAATTGTGGTACACTACAAAGAGCGTTGACAGATCGCTCATGAGGGCTCAGGGCCGTTACATATGGAAAATTGAAAAGTTGGGAAATTATTTTTAAAACTGAAATGCTGTATATTTTATGCATCACGGAGCTAAATCGACCTAATATTTATAAATATTTAAAAATGTTTTTAATTAAGGATTTATTAAAATTTAATTTAATTAAATATTTTTAAAAATGCTTCAAAAATAATTTCACGGCGGCATAGCATTACATGCGCGAAAAAATTAGGGGCTGTGTCCGGACACCTACAAAACACGCTCCTTCGCGCTCGGAATACCTTAAGTGCATCGGAAGGTGCCAAAGGGGGTCCAGGGGCGGAACCCTTGTTCGGGTCCAGGGCGAAGCCCCCCGACCCCCCCCCCCCCCCCCCCCTCCCGTCTCCTCTCCTCCGTCGTCTCGTCTCCTCTCGTCTCCTCTCCTGCTACAACGACACTGGACTCATGTGTTGTAGCACTCGATCCGACTCGTGCGAAGGCTTCCCAACCTTCGCCAAAAGTCCGCTTTCACGTACTAGTATCATAAAGTGTTGCGTGCATACCACGCAATGCCGTATTCATTATTTATTTAGCAATAAGTTATTTTATTTATTTTATTTTATTTTTGTACATTGGACGGGACAAGCCCTCGGAAAACGATAAGTATAGATGGCAGAGTCACCAACCTAGTAAATCAAAAATCAAATAATAATATACAAAAACAACAAAAGAAATGAAGAACGCTAAATTGACTCAAATTGCGCAATATAACCCCCATGGAAAAAAAGTATAATTAAAAATATACTTTTCAATGTATTGAAAAAGTATATTCTAAGTATACTTGAAATATATCTTTTATATTTATTATGTATTTTAAATACATGGGAAGTATATATCAAGTATATGTGCAATAACTAGTTTTTCGTAGAAAAGTATATTTCAGGGGTATATGTGCCGTCCATGTAAAATATATAATATATACATTATGAGTATACTTCACACATACAGCAAAGTATATGTATATACTACATCGTCGTATGTATGAAAAATTTTACAGATGCACATTGCGTGCAATTTAGCCTTATATTTTGCTATGTTCGTGAGTAAACATCGTGTATGGTACATCTACTATTCATACATTAAATATATATTTGAAATATATGGAATATATATTTTGCACATACTTCGCAATATACTTCAAGTATACTTTTCAAGTATATTCAAAAATGTATTCGACATAACTAATTTTTCGTAAAAAGTATATTTATTATACTCAAAAATATACTTTTGAATATACTTTAAATATACTTTTTTTCCATGGGGGTAACTATTAACGTCACGAACAAACACGGAGAGCGGATGGCCGAAAAAGTCCACAAAAACGGAGGCGCCATTGCCGCATGGCAGCATTGTTGTCTGTAAAATATTAAAAATACTCATTTACATTTGTGTTCGCGGTGCTGACGGTACAACAAGGCACACAAAGTACTGTCGTCCTCCGCGTTAAAAAAAAACGTGTAGTATTTGATCGTCAATTTTTTCCGGATTCTGTATGAGCTAAACAATTTTTGATACTAAAGAATTGAAAAAAATGTTCTGCTTTCATCGTCGTTTATATCGTGGGTCAAATCGTGACGGATTCGCTTGAAATTGGCGCAGCGCAAAACCGCGAAACCCGGTGATAAAGGTTGAGGTTGGCTTGCGGCACCTGCGAAACGATTTTCCCTCGCAATTGCGTTCCACGCGGCGGGGATTGGCCGGTTACCCGGACCCGGTTCTTGACTGCGATGTTGCGTGATCCTTGACCCTAATGCGTTTAGTCTATCCTTTGATCCCGCTCTCGCTTCGTGGGCCACCGCCGCGCGGAGCAGAAAGAGGCGGCGGCAGCGCGATGAGCCCTTTCGCACAACTGGGCACACGACCTCGTGCACACCGAAACCAATCGGGAAGCCTCGGGAACTTCCTCGAAGCGATGTACACGAATTTACGGAAAATCGCTGCGAGACCCCAGGTGTCCTCCCGTCTCTGCAATCAACTCCCGCTGATTATTCGACTTTGACCTGATTGAGAAAAATATCAATTCGATGCACTCGCCAAAATCTCGTTTTGTGGCAGAAAAAAAAATTGCTGGAACCAAAATTGTTTCAACACAAAGCACGTGATTTAATTTAAAGCGTTTACAAATTTCGATTTTGCACTGATGAAAAGAAATATCAATTTGCTGTACTCGTTAAAATCTCCTCTTATGGCAGAAAAAAATTGCCGAAACCAAAATTGTTTTATCACATTACACGTGACTCAATTCAAGGCGTTTACGAATTTCGATTTTGCACTGATGGAGAAAAATATTAATTTACTGTACTTAAAAGTCTTGTTTTATGGCGGAAAAAAATGCTGAAGCCAAAAGTGTTTTAACACAACGCGCGTGACTTAATTTAAGGCATTTACGAATTTCGACGTCGCCTTGATGAAAAGAAATATCGATTTGCTGTACTCGCGAAAAATTGTCTCTTATGGCAGAAAAAAATTGCCGAAGCCAAAATTGTTTTAACACATCGCACGTGACTCAATTCAAGGCGTTTACGAATTTCGACTTTGCACTGACGGAGAAAAATATCAATTTGCTGTACTTAAAAGTCTTGTTTTATGGCGGAAAAAATTGCTGAAGCCAAACTTGTTTTAACACAGCGCACGCGACTTTATTTAAAGCATTTACGAATTTCGATGTCGCCTTGATGAAAAAAAAATTAATTCGCTGTACTCGCTAAAATCTCCTTTTATGTCAGAAAAAAAAAATTGTCGATGCCAAAATGGTTTTAACACATAGCACGTGGCTCAGTTCAAGGCGTTTACAAATCCGATTCCATCGAAAAATTAGCGGTTAATTATTTCCCAGGTAGTTAGAATCGCCAGACACATTTTATAAAGTTGCGTGTTCGCGTGTTTGCCTGCCACTCGCTCGGGGCTAAATTGTCCTGCGTACCCCACGAGCCCTCGGGGACCAGGGTGAAGGTCAGCCGCACTGATGACTACCCGACCATCTGACCAACCTTGGTTAGGCACCAAACGCTTCACTGATCCGTGATCATCCCAAAAGTTACAAAGTAGACTAAATGAAATCAAACGTCGTCCCATATTTTTTTAAACACTCATCCAATAATTTCCCACTTAAACGATCGAAGCCTCAGGCGCTGACCGGTCAACCTAACCTCCTGATAAAAATCAAACTATTAAGTTGCTGCGCATCTCGCACCTCGCAATACTCTCCATGCCAAACGGGTCACAATTCCCATCGCGCGCGATCAGCGCCAGAAGGTCACAGGTCGCATATCCAAAAATCTCCTTTTATGGCAGAAAAAAATTGCCAAAGCCAAAATTGTTTTACTCCATCGCACGCGACTCAATTCAAGGCGTTTACAAATCCGATTCCATCGAAAAATTAACGGTTAATTATTTCCGAGGTAGTTAGAATCGCTAGACACATTTTATAAAGTTGCGCGTTCGCGTTTTGCCTGCCACTCCCTCGGGGGTAAATTGTTCCGCGTACCCCATGAGCCCTCGGGGACCAGGGTGAAGGTCAGCCGCACTGGTGACCACCCGTCCACCTGACCAACCTTGGTTAGGCACCAAACGCCTCACTGATCGGTGATCATCCCAAAAGTTATAAAGTAGACTAAATGAAATCAAACATCGCCCCATATTTTTTAAACACTCATCTTATCAGTCCCCACTTAAGGATGTGGGAGCGTGAAGTGTCAATTCGGATAAATTCGCGAAAAGTACGAGAGAATTGCAAACACTTCTCGATGGCCTGAAAATCTGAAGAAATGCATGCAGACTAAAGCTACTGAAAAGATTAATTTTGCATAATAATAATTCCAAAATGTTATTAAGAAATTGATTAAATAGAAATTGTTTAACAAATATTTAGTTGACCCAAGTTTTTTTCCATGAAAATGATTCCTTTATTTTTCTGTATACGTATGAATTTCTTCAGAATTTTATCTAATCTTCGAAATTTGTGTTTTTTTGTATGAAAATATGTACAAATTTCAAAGATTAGATAAAAATCTGAAAAAATTCATACGTATACAGAAAAATAAAGGAATCATTTTCATGCAAAAAACTTAGGTCAAAGAAATATTTGTTACACAATTTGATTTTTTATCAATTTGTTAATAACGTTTTGGAATTATTATTATGCCAAATCAATCTTTTCAGTAGCTTTAGTGTGCATGCATTTTTTCAGATTTCCAGGCCATCGAGAAGTGTTCGCAATTCTCTCGCACTTTTCTCGAATTTATGCGAATTGAATACTTCGCGCTCCTAATATCCTTAAACGATCTAAGCCTCAGGCGCTGACCGATCATCCTAATCACCTGGTCAAAATCAAACTATTAAGTTCCTGCTCACCTCGCACCTCGCAATACTCTCCATGCCAAACGGATCACAATTTCCCGTCGCTTGCGATCAGCGCCAGAAGGTCACAGGTCGCATATCCGAAATACCGTCGGGTCCCCGTCGCAGTGTTTGACAAACCGCCGAAAAGCCAATTACGTAATCAAAGCCCGAGAGCCGTATTAGCGTAATCGGCAAAGCAAATTGCATCGAGAGATTCTCGCGCCACGCGCCGTGGCAGCGCATATAAGAATCGTTATTCCGCGCTGACGTTTTTATCCGCTCGCTTGGGAAAATTATTAGCGTCCGTCTCTCGCAAAAAGCGGACGCGGCCACTGAGGGGCATATCGCGGAATAATGAGCGATATCCATTCGGTGGCGACCGCCGTGGGGCTGTTGTAATGTCGTTTCCCAACGCACAGACAAACCTCTCGGCTAAAGGACACGATTTACGTAACTCAATATGCTCCCGACACGCTCCTCACCCTCCGGCGCGCTCGTCGTCGTCGTCGTCGTCTGTGTCGCCTCCCCGGGGGTTCGCGCTGCGAGCGCGGGACGAGGTCTCCGCGCACAACTTGCTTCGCTTTTTCGATGTTAAACGTCCCGGAAACGATCCCGGGCTTATCATCCGGCTCGCCGTCTCGACGCTTCGCCTCGAGTGCCGAGCGTGTGGCGCGCGTGCGGGAAAAATGTTTAATGTCCGCGATGACGACACGACGGAAGCGGACGAGAGCCGGGAATTTAAATAGACCTCCTTTCCCCCCCCCCCCCCCTTCCCCGATACCTCCTTTTTGTTGGACAAGAAAATTATTGCGCGGAATTGTGACGTTTGATTGGGTTGAAAATGTGACGCTGCGGTATTGTGGCTAATTTTGGACGTTGATTTTATAATTTATTCGGTCCAGGAGAATTTATGTTGGGTAAAATAAATGTGGAAAGTTGGAGTAACGCGTGTGGCTACGACTGAAAAATTGTCAGGATTTTTTTTTTTCGCGGTTTGAATAAGACAGATTTAAAAGGGCAGACACGTGTCGACCTGGTTGGGCATTTTAAGCGGGTACAATTGCCAGATTTGAGGATTTTTTTTTATTCGTGTAGGGACAAAAATAATTCCTTTTATACCCTTTTATCCCGGACGAGAAAATAATGTTTCGGAAATTAACTTTGATTGCGTTGAAAATTTGACGCTTTGGTGTTATACGTGTAATATGGACATTGACTTTATTATTCATGCGCTCGAGGAGAATTTATTGGATAAAATAAATGTGGAAAATTGGAGTAACGCGTGTGGCAACGAATGAAAAGTGTTCAGGATTTTTTTTTCTCGATTTGAATAAGACTTTTTTAAAGGGCAGCCACATGTCGACCCGAGAGGGCATTTCGAGCGGTCATAATTACGACGATACGAATTATTATTTTTTTAAATTTCTTCGAACTGTTTTTACGTACAAACGAGTCGATCCAATGGGTTCAAAATGTACATATTTTTTATACCCCTGAATGACTCAAACATCGATGTTACACTATATCCTTTGTTGTAGATTTTTACACGGGGGAAAAAATATCCTTGATTCGATATCAAGGATATCAATGTATCATCGATGTTACATTATATCCTTTGTCGTAGATTTTTACACGGGGAAAAAAATATCCTTGATTCAATAAAACCGTGGATTACAGGCTGCCAAAAACAATGTTTTTAAATTAACTCGTTATCGTTGTCGCAATCCGGTTTAACATTGAAACAATAAAATATTCTTTCGCCTATTTTCGAGTTATCGTTTCAATGGCATACGAAATTGTAGGAACTGGAAGTGACATTGATTTGACCACACTTGTTTTTGGCAGCCCGCAATCCACGGTTTAATTGCATCAATGATATTTTTTTCCGCGTACAGACGACTCGTAGACATTGTTTATGACAGCCAGAAGTGTCGGATCAAAGAAACAAATTCTATGTCACAGCTTGCTTATTTCCCTGGCTGCAGATTGGAAGCGAGGACCGCGGCGTTTGTTGGGCTTCTCGGAAGGCAAATATCCGCGAAGCTTTCCTTCGCCGCATCCCGATACGTGGAATCGTATATGGACCGAATAACAGGATAAACTAAGTTGAGCCTAGCCCAGAGCGCAACTATAAATGCAACGCGGGCGAGAGACCGAGAGCAGTGAGCACAGTCACGTACGTTTCTGCACTCGATGCGAAAGGGGTCGTGGACTCGTTCGGTCGAAAGACCCCGGAAAGTAGGGTGGAAGAAACGGCAGTCGCTGCGCCGGAATTCATCCCTCACAAAGCGAATGACACGATTTTTTTTTCTTCTATGCGGAAACCTCGACGTTTTGATTTTTTTCTTAAGTTGCTTCCTTTCATCCCCCTCGCTTTGAGATTTTTTTACATGCAGATCTTAGTAGAAAAAAAATTGTATTTCGAAAAAGCTGCCGTGAATTCTGCTGGAAATGTCATCGCTTCGCCTGCCGACAAGTGTTATGCAAAACAGGCCACATTTTCGGTTGGAGATTTTTATTAATTAAATATATTTCATGAATGAGGATAAATAAAAATAATAAATAATATTTTTGCGCGTTTCATGGTTATAGTTATCTCATTCTACAAGATTTTACGGACATTTTTCGCAGACTTGTTTGTACTGAGCAAAAAGTTTATCTAACGTCCAAATTATTTTGTTGGATACACCGAAACAAACATCTTGTTATTTTTACCAAACGATATAACCTTCAGTTCACAAATTATTCAAACTTCTATTTTGGGTGAACTGAATCTCATTTCATATATCGAATAAATATTTATTGCGCCACATTAAACAATTTTTTTACTTAACAAACACGGCTCAGTGTAGCCGTTATTACCGCATGTAACCAACTATACGCGTGTACCATACCGGGTACACCGGGAGCCTCTGTATCGTCGTGGACATTGCGGGCAGCCGCAATAACCAGATATTTACTTCGATGTATCCAACAAAACGATCTATCAGATACACCGAAGTAAATATCTCGTGGTCGTCACCAACTGATTTAATATTTATTTCACAAATAATTGATTATTTTATTTGTGTCAATTAAATCGTATTTCTACCTTAAATTTCGTAATAAAGAATAAATGTTTAACGTCGCATTTAACGAAACATTTTTTGTTTAACAATTTTATATCTCGTATCTGTTATCACCTTGTACCTTGCACCATCTATACCAGGCACACCGGGAGCATCTGTGTCATCATGGATATTGCGGGTTGCCACAATAACAAGATATTTACTTCGTTGCGTCCAACAAAACGACCTATCAGACACATCGAAGTAAATATCTCTTTTTCGACGACCAAACGACTTAACATTCAATTAAAAAATAATTTATTATTTCATTTGCGTCAATGAAATCTTATTTAATATTTGTAATTTAAATTTCATACTAACGAATAAGTAGGGTGAATCGGCCAGTGAATGGACAGTTAAGCAGACGACAATTCCCAGTAAATGGACATTTTTTATGCTCATAAATCTTGTAGGAAATGCCGATTCACTGGGCACTGATCATTCACTGGTCGATTCACCCTATTTAACACGTCACATTTAACGAAACTTTTTTTATTTGACAATTTTTTTCTCGTATCCGTTGTCGCCTTGTACCTTGCACCATCTACACCAGGCACACCGGGAGCATCTGTGTCATCATGGATATTGCGGGTTGCCGCAATAACCAGATATTTACTTCGTTGTGTCCAACAAAACCACCTATCAGACACATCGGAGTAAATATCTCGTTTTCAACGAACAAACGATATTCAATTAAAAATAATTTATTATTTCATTTGCGCCAATGAAATCTTACTTAACATTTGCAATTCAAATTTCGTACTAACGAATAAATAGAGTGAATCGGCCAGTGAATGCACAGTTAAGCAGACGACAAATCCAGTAAATAGACATTTTGTATGCACGTGATGTTGATTGATTCACAATATTTAACGTCACATGTAACGAAACTTTTTTTATTTAACAATTTCTTTCTCGTATCCATTGTCACCTTGTACCTTGCACCATCTATACCAGGCACACCGGGAGCATCTGTGTCGTCGATGTTGCGGGTAGCCGGCGCGGGGTTGGGCGGCAGGTTGGGCCTCGCGCAGCAGAGACAACGTACGTGACCGGTCGGTTGCGCTGGTTTCCTATGGCCATGACGACGCCGAGACATGACCCATATCCAGGGGGTTGCACCCCATGACGTCACCAACCGCAGCATCTGAATCGAGTTCATTCACGACCCTCCGCGTGACCCAGTTGCCGCGGGTGGTGGTGGTGGTGGTGGTAGTGGCATCGGTCCTGCTGCTGCTGCTGCTGCTGCTGCGGCACGCGCGTTCCCTTGTTTGCGCATCAACCCCCCGTATAAAATATTATAGTTCATTGAGGCTGCGCTACCTTCGGCCCGGTAAAACAGCAGGTGTCGTACTGCGACCTTGCGGAAAATCCGCCCTGGCCTCGAGAACCTCAACGCTCCCCCCCCTACACGAGAACCACTTTTCCTGCTTCCTGCTGCCGCATTTTCCCTGGAAAATCTTGGGCTCTCCGATGCCAAGGCTGCGTCCCGACTCACGTACTACGCGCGCCACCGGATTCGATTTAGCGCGCGGGATGGCGCGCATATCCTGTCACATATTTGCTCGCGAAACTCGCGATAACGCGACACCCGCGATCCTCGGCCAGACGAATCGGGCGTTGGCGATTCTTTGGGGGGATCGGTGTACAAAAGTCTCCCATCGGACACTCGAAAATTAAATTAAAAAGAAGTTGATATTATTTTTAAAATTACATAGTGTCGTTTTTAACGGATGATTTAATATTTCAGCACAGAGAAAAATATTAACAGAGTGGCAACAAAAATTTTGCTGCGACAAAAGAAAGTTCGTTAATACAGCAATCGATTTGTCATTACTCACTGATTATTATTCTCCATGAGGTAGCTTTGAACTCTTTTTATTTGTTGCACCGTTTAAATATATTTTAAAAAACAATGAATCTCCAGTTAAGACAATAAACCTCATTTATAAAAAAAATCAAGGCGATTACAAAAAATGTATTTTTCCTCGAGCAACATTTTTACAACTTCACACGTAAGAATTAATGAAAAATATACAGTCCAAAGAAAATTTAATAACGGATCGACATCCCCAAAATATCACTCGAGATGATTTATCGAAAATCGACAATCGCTGCTTTGCTGAGTAAAAAATTCGTCAATCCTCGTCGAGGCTGCGAGGAGCTGAGATTTCAGTCCCGAAATAATCGTCGATGACGCAGCTTTACGTCGTTCATACCGTCCCGCGAGACGAGTGTTAGCCAATCTCCTTGCGTACCAAGTACGATGAATTAAAAGCGAGGCGCTTGCAGGCCTACGTCACGTGTATCCGAGACGCAGGTGACGTCGCTCCCTTCGTCTCCGTCACCGCGATTGACGCAATATATGACACGGAGGGTTCGAGTGATATCGCGTATTAACTTGTGTAACGAGTTATTTTCTATTATTATTTTTTTGCCATGCATAAATCAAAACATCCGTCGAGGACCGAAATGGGAATTTCATTATGTCCAACACGAGGAATCGATGTGTGCCGGTTGCACGGCTGAATGAACGTATACATCCGGCGGGGCTGGCGGGGATCGTGGTAGGGGGTGACCGGGATTTAACATGGAAAATCGCGACGGGGAAACCAGCCGTTGTCGTCCGCGTCGTCCTTCACCCATAACGAATACACCTTTAGTCTCCCCCGATGGTACGTGCATAATCGGACGGTTCTCGGTGTATAGCGAACGCAACGCGTCACCGTTTCCGAGCTGTATTTATACAAAAAAAAAGTGACGGAAAAAGTTGGTCGCTTCGTCTGTACTAAAGAAGTCAATTTTTTAAGCGTAGTCGGATGGCTCGATATACATATCGAACATATCAAAACATGTCGCAGTTTCCGAGCTGCGTTTAAAAAGTAAGAGAAAAAGATCGCTGTATTAAAAAAGTCCATTTTTTTCATTTACGTAATTAAGTATCACATGAAATTGGAAGCCCCGAACTGTGATTTATTTTTCGACGCTGTATTCGCGCCATGGTTGGCAGAGAAACTGGGAACCAGGAGCGAGATCAAGAAAAACAACTTTTTTTATTATAAGAAAAAATCACAATTTTATTATTAAGAAAATATATTGTTTGAGAACGAAACGTATGATATCTACCAAACCCTACACTGAAAAACATGACAACTTCTGACTGCCATTTATTCGATTTAGACCTACCAAAATGGTCTTATTTACCAACACTTTGAGCAGCCTCAACAAATGTTTACTAATCACAACCGCACAAATTCGTCTCGGTACCAAAAATGATTAAAAATCCCAACAACGATCAGAAAAGATACGAATATTTTTCTCCTGATCTCCGTGACTTTCTCGTCGCGATCGGCAACCCCCAACCCAATCGAACAAACCCACAACAGCACTCAGCTCAAGTGAACCAAAAATGACAGATTCCAACGCAAAGTTCGGAAAACGTGTCAGGCATTGCTCACCCATTGCAATTTTTATGCCTCGCACAATAGTCAATTTTTGCTTCTTTACAAATTCTTTAATTCCAAGTAGTCAAATGTGTACACAATGCAATTGGAAATAAAAAGTAGAAAAACCAAGGAAATCAAAGTCACTTACCGACAGTGTTGTAAGTCCCTATTACTTTGAAAATAAAAATTAACACAACAGTTTATTTTCTAGTTACGATTTTATAATGATGACCTGCAGCAATTATAAAATTATATGTACATTTTTTAATAGCTGTAAGAAAAATCGAATTTTTAATTAAATGTTGGGAGAAACTGAGGAAAATGGTCAAGTACAGTCCTCCATTATTTTCGCAATGCATTAACAGTATTTCTCCATTTTTCAATAAAATTATCATGAATTTCCATGGGAAATTAATATTTCTTGCCTCTATTTAAAACTTTACACATCGTATTATAATAATTACGAGTTATTATTATAAAAACATAATTACAAAGCCAATTGTACCATCAATTTTATTTCTATAAAAATTAGGGATCTGCAACTCTGCTAACCGAATGGCCCTTAATCAGATTCTCCTCGGTTGAAGACCCAAAAAAAAGGTGTTGATCCCCCAAGCCGCACGATAAAAGTTTCGACACCAGCAAAAACAGCACATTAGTCAAGTGCAGCGCGCCGTCCTGGGTTGCGAAGTAACCCGGAGTCCAGACCTAATACCTAATACCAGCTAACCCCGCGACGAGGTTTAACCTCTTCCCAGCCCGGGAGTCGCCCAGCTATGGTCGCCATTTTACCATCGACCCTACCACTCTGCCTTTCATCCCCCTCTGGCCGAGAGCGCGCGGGACGCGCACCGACGCACACGCCGCACACGCCGCGCGGTTTACGTCCCTTTTCCTCCGCGCAGTTTGGCCCAGTTCGCCGCTGATCCCCCTCCCCCCCTCCACCCCCAGCGCTCTTCGCTCTCGCGGCTATGACGTCACCCCTGTCATTGAGGCGCTACTCGACGCCGACAACTTGTCCCAGTTCCGGTCGTGCACCGGGCGGGCCAATCTCCGCGATCTGATGCCTTTGCCGCGGCGCCCTTCTTCCGTGTATCATCGCTGCAGCCCCCCCCCCCTCCCCTCTCGCCCCTTCCCCCCTCCCCCGGCGCGTTTTCCGCACCCTCCGCACGCTTTCACCTTCGGAATATTTGTTTTCTCAATAAATGGACGCGCGCCCGGCGTTAATTAAATCATCGATATCGCGAAATTGCGCGCGTTGGGTAAATCGCGCAACTGGGCCAAAGTTTGAAGGGAAATTTGGGCCTCGGATGTAATTAATTTATCGGGCGAATCGGGGGACTCGATATTTCGGTACCTAGAATGATTTTTTTCTGTCTTGTCTTTACTTTATTTTTTTATTTTTCAAAAAATCGGGTGTGATATTCGGGTGTGATTCCTGTTTTTTTTTTTTTTTTTTTGGTTGATAGTCTGGTAATTATATGCGGGACACAATAGGATTGATAATGATGCGGTTGGTGTCTCGGATACCGTAACTCGATGAGCTCGACTGATACACACGCGGCTCACGGGTTGGATGTGATGATCGTGTGCGTTCCTCGACTGCGACATATCGTCACGTGACTTGCGATTGCGGCCGGGATATTTGGGGAAAACGGAACGAGGCCAAAGTTTAGAGGGAAATTTAGGCCTCGAATAACTGATTTATTGGACCATTATCGGCAGATTGGGAAGGCACTATTTGAGTAAAATAATTTGTTAAATTTTTTGTAAAGGGACCGAAAATTGTATGTGGGTCAAAGTCAGGAGAAAAGAATGTTCCTGCTTTTCTCGAGGATCCGTTAATTACAGAACTGATTGTTTATGGTGGTCGCCAGGTACATGGGAAAAAAATATCATTGATTCGATAAAATCGTGGATTGCGGGCTGCCAAAAACATTGTTTTTAAATTAACTCCAATTATCGTTGTCACAATACGATTTAACATCGAAACGATAAAATATTCTTTTCCCTATTTTGGAGTTATCGTTTCAATATCATACGAAATTGTAAGAACTGGAAGTGCCATTGGTGTGACTACACTTTTTTTTTGGCAGCCTGCAATCCACGGTTTTATTTAATCAATTATATTTTTTCCGTGTATCGTGATTTTCGAGTAAAACAATTTTTTAAGGGACCGAAAATTGTATATGGATGAAAGTCAGAAAAATATAATTTTCCTGCTTTTCTCGACGTTCCGTTAATTACAGAACTGATTGACAATAATGGTCACTCGGTATATCACAATATTCGGGTAAAATTGTTAAAACAAATTATTTAAGGTACTGAAAATTGTATATGGATCAAAGTCAGCAAAATATAGTCTTCCTGCTTTTCTCGACACTCCGTTAATTACAAGAATGATTGATAATGAAGGTCGTCTGATGTCGCAATATTCGAGTAAAATAGTAAAAAATACCATAAAGAATCGAAAATTGTATGTGGATCAAAGTCAGGAGAATATAATTTTCCTGCTTCTCTCGACGGTCCGTTAATTACGGAACTGATTGATAACGATGGCCGTCCGGTATCTCGGGATATTCCGCATTTCTGCGCCACTGTAACGCGACGAGCTCGCAACTGATACACGTACGCGCGGCGCACGGGGGTTGGGATATAATCGTGTACGTTCCTCCTCAACTATGACATATCGTAACGTGACTTCTGGTCATGGACGCCCCGAGGATACCTGCTCGGTGCTCCGGGTGAACGACGTAAACACACGTATCAAGTGGCAGTGGGCATGTGGTGGGGGGAGGACGCGTTTCGCTATTCGACGATCTGGGTCATCCCCGCTCAGCTCGGCGGAGTAACTCAAATTCACCGCGGCGTTATACTAGAAAAATAGGATATCCGGTTTCTGCCCGGTTTCCGATAGGACAAGCCGGTTGAAGTTTATATTAGCATAAGTATGTAACAACCAAACGAATTTCTAATGCAAAGCAACGAAGTTATTCCGCAAATTACGAAGATTTTTTTCTTTTTTTAAGAAAAATGCATCAGAATCAAATACTGGAGAAATCAGGGCAATATAGATCGTGAGGTTCGTGAGGTTCGCACAACCAAACGAGTTTCTAATGCAAAGCAACGAAGTTATTCCGCAACTTACGAAGATTTTTTTTTTTTTTAAGGAAAAATGCATCAGAATCAAATACTCGAGAATTCAGGGCAATATAGATCGTGAGATTCGTGAGGTTCGCACAACCAAACGAGTTTCTAATGCAAAGCAACGAAGTTATTCCGCGAATTACGAAGATTTTTTTTTTTAAGGAAAAATGCATCAGAATCAATTACTGGAGAAATCAGGGCAATATAGATCGTGAGGTTCGTGAGGTTCGCACAACCAAACGAGTTTCTAATGCAAAGCAACGAAGTTATTCCGCGAATTACGAAGATTTTTTTTTTTAAGGAAAAATGCATCAGAATCAAATACTCGAGAATTCAGGGCAATATAGATCGTGAGGTTCGTGAGGTTCGCACAACCAAACGAGTTTCTAATGCAAAGCAACGAAGTTATTCCGCGAATTACGAAGATTTTTTTTTTTTAAGGAAAAATGCATCAGAATCAAATACTCGAGAATTCAGGGCAATATAGATCGTGAGATTCGTGAGGTTCGCACAACCAAACGAGTTTCTAATGCAAAGCAACGAAGTTATTCCGCGAATTACGAAGATTTTTTTTTTTTTCGAAGGAAAAATGCATCAGAATCAAATACTCGAGAAAATCAGGGCAATATAGATTGTGAGGTTCGTAGTATTACTGTTTGTACGGTAGAAAAAAAAACCATAACCTTGTGCTACTTTGCGATGAAAATCGCGTTTGTCAATGAATCAGTTGTAAGCTAAAAATTCGGCTGTTGTCTTAGGTAGAAAAAACGTCTGTACATTTCGAATTTTTCTTTAAGTCCGTTACTAATAAAATTAAATAATAACAATAATATGTTGTAATTTCCGCTACAATTCATGCTTAACGCTCTACCAAATAGTTCCACTGTTCGACTTCGCTCCAAAAGGATGAATGTCTAAAAAGGTAAAAATTGAGCTTCTGTTTTCTTTATTTTTTTACATTTTTACTTTTACGCATATTTCCACAGCTAATTAATACAAAAATATTAATACAGAAATACAGAAAGTAATCTACTTACTAAAAAGTATAAATTCCTCAGTTTCGATTGTGATTCCAGATCGAGCTCAGAAGCTCACAAACGCGATAGCCACGAGTGGGGATCCCACCCTGACGTGCAAAAGTGATGCACCTACCCTACTTACCGTTCGCGCTTTATCGGGCGCAAAAAAATGCAAGGTCGACGATTGAAACGGGGTCGGGCGTCGCGACGTGGCACAATGGCCGTTGTCATCTCGCGCGAATCGCGAGCGGGACGAGGGACACGAGGGACGAGCTGCGAATATTCGACGCTCGCTGGCGTCGCAATAATCGCATTCACGTAGCGAAAGTGACGAAAGTCGCGCTCCAGATACCAAACACTCTCGTTGGAATCTAATTTTCCCCGGGACAAGAATTCGCAGCGTGAATATGGGGATAGCAGGCTCGAATTATAAAATCTTGTCGCGAGAATCGGGACACAGATCGAGGATTTCTCGTAGCGAAGACGCTCGGCGATCTGGAGAACAAAATTCCTATTGGAGGGAGGAAACAGACTCGAGTTACTCGAGTCTGCGTCTCGCGTGCATTCTGCTTATCCCTGGTAGAAAATCTTGAGCGTTACGCCTAATCCGGCCCAAGTCGGGCCCTGGTCCGGTCCTGACAGGGCCAACGTGGCTCCGATCAAGTCCTGGCTAGCGCCGGATGTAACGCCACACAAAATTTCTACTAGACATTCTTAGTAGAAAATTTGCAGCGTTACTTCCGGGCCAAGTCCGGCCCTAGTCCGGCCCTATCAGGGCCAACATGGCCCCGATCAGGGCCCGACTAGCGCCGGACGTAACGCCAAAAAATGTCTACTCGACATTCCTAAACTGAGAGAAAGATCTAGTATTGGCAACTATAAAATGACAACGATAAAGTGCCAATTATTTTTTATAGGTACAGCAACTATTTCTCTAGTTAATTACCATGCAACTTCTCTTTCTAGTTAATTCCCATAAACTATAAAAATAATAGTATGAACGAAAATTGGGCATAATGGTTGTCACTTTATAGTTACCAGAACTTACACGATTTCTCTGAGTGTAGAAAAAAATCTGTAGCGTTACTTCCGGCCCAAGTCGGGGCCTGGTTCGATCCTGACAGGGCCAACATGGCTCCGATCAGGGCCTGACTGTAGCGCCGAATGCAACGTCAGAAAAATTCTACCAGGCATGTAAAACGCCCGCTGATGCATTATCGGTATTCAGCCTTCGATAAATAGAATCGCGATAGCAGGTCAGAAAGAAGAGGAAGAAGCGTCACGCGTTGGGTGGTAATCGAACAGGAGCATCGCTCTTGCTATGTGCCGACGCGACCTACCTCAACTCTCGACTGTTCTCTCAACTGATGCTAAGTAGCGAAGGCTCCGGCACCGGCAACGTGCGCTCTACTTTTTTCCACTTCCCGCGACGAGCTGATATACCCGGGGTCAGTGAACTCCGCTGAATTGCCAATACGCTAAGAGCTATTTTATTCCTCCCTCTATCTTTGCCCATCGCGTTTCACTCGCTGCTGATTAATTCGATTTTGCCACCGTCTGAGGGAAGAAATCACTATCGCTATCCGCTATTGGACGGTTCGCCTGCACTTTAATCGCGAAGCTCTATTTTCATCTCGGGGTAAATAATTTAGTGACTCGGGACGTCATTCTGGATATTCAAAAATAGCAGGCTGTATTCGAGAATTTTTTAAATATTTGCTGTTTATCAAAATGAAAGATTTTTTTCATTTTATTAGTTTATTTCGATTTTTTTTCGGTGTTACGGATTAGAACCACCAAATTGAATGAACGAGTTATTGCAATAAATAACCCGTTATATGCAAATCGATCAAATTTCGCGCGGTACTCGACCACCCAGTTGGTCTCGACTACCCGAGCGAGTAGAGCAGTTCCGAACTGACCAGACAGCCTCAGCCTCGCGCTCGTGTCTGCCAATTCCATTAACGACCGGGCTACATCAGAGGTGAACGTTCCGCGTCTCGACAAACGCCAACGACTTCTTCCTCAATTAGTTTATTTCGTTTTTTTCCAAATTTCTGGATTAAAAAAACCAAATTGCATAATTGAGGTATCGTAACAAATATAACACGTTAAGCAACTCGATGAAATTCATAATTTCTTACGCAGCTCGCCCATTACTCGAAGCTCAGTCCGTTCCGACTGCGCGAGTAGAGAAGTTCCGAACTGGTCAGACAGCCTCAGCCTCGCGTTCGTGTTCGCCAATTCCACTGGCGATCAGTCTACATGAAAGTTCAACGCCCCGCGGCTCATCTAACGCCAAAACCTATTTCCCCGCGTGGCTTCCTCGTTCTATTTCGAGCCCCCGATGTTTACGTCCGGCTGCGTTAAAGTGCAACGTCGAACGGCGTAAACAAAGCACTGTGTTTGCTTCCGGCTGCATTAATATCGCGAGATGAGTCTCGTGCTCTACTCGAACGGTCAGTAAGTTCCGCCTGGGCGAGTAGAGCAGTTCCGTACTGGTCAGACACCCCCCCAGCCTGGCCAATTCCACTGGCGATCGGACTACATCAAAGTTCAACGCCCCGCGGCTCATCTAACGCCAAAACCTATTTTCCCGCATTGCTTCCTCGTTCTATTTCGAGCCCCCGATGTTTACGTCCGGCTGCGTTAAAGTGCAACGTCGAACGGCGTAAACAAAGCACCGCGTTTGCTTCCGGCTGCATTAATATCGCGAGATGAGTCTCGTGCTCTACTCGAACGGTCAGTAAGTTCCGCCTGGGCGAGTAGAGCAGTTCCGTACTGGTCAGACACCCCCCCAGCCTGGCCAATTCCACTGGCGATCGGACTACATCAAAGTTCAACGCCTCGCGGCTCATCTAACGCCAAAACCTATTTCCCCGCGTGGCTTCCACGTTCTATTTCGAGCCCCCGATGTTTACGCATTTGAATGCATCAAAATAATACATTATAAAGCGTGATAAATGCGCATTAATGCATTAATTCAACAAGGTTTTATAAACGTGTAAAAACCCGTCACTGATAAGTGCGTCAATATAAAGCACTTGCATTTGTAGTGTATTTTTGCGTGATGAGTCTCGAGCGTTACTCGAGCGCCCAGTTAGTCCCGCCTAGGCGAGTAGAGCAATTCCGTACTGATCGGACATCCCCCAGCCTGGCCAATTCCACTGGCGATCGGACTACATCAAAATGCAACGCCCTGCGACTCATCTAACGCCAAAACCTATTTCCCCGCATGGCTTCCAATCCCGCCTGGGCGAGTAGAGCAATGCCGTACTGGTCAGACATCCCCCAACCCGGCCAATTCTACTGGCGATCGGACTACATCAAAGTTCAACACCCTGCAACTCATCTAACGCCAAAACCTATTTCCCCGCATGGCTTCCAATCCCGCCTGGGCGAGTAGAGCAATTCCGTACTGGTCAGACATCCCCCAACCCGACCAATTCCATTGGCGATCGGACTACATCAAAGTTCAACACCCTGCAACTCATCTAACGCCAAAACCAATTTCCCCGCATGGCTTCCAATCCCGCCTGGGCGAGTAGAGCAATTCCGTACTGGTCAGACGTCCCCCAACCCGGCCAATTCTACTGGCGATCGGACTACATCAAAGTTCAACGCCCTGCGACTCATCTAACGCCAAAACCTATTTCCCCGCATGGCTTCCAATCCCGCCTGGGCGAGTAGAGCAGTTCCGTACTGGTCAGACATCCCCCAGCCCGGCCAATTCCATTGGCGATCGGACTACATCAAAGTTCAACACCCTGCAACTCATCTAACGCCAAAACCTATTTCCCCGCATGGCTTCCACGTTCTATTTCGAGCCCCCGATGTATTTACGTCCGGCCGCGTTAAAGTGCAACGCCAAACGGCGTAAACAAAGCGCCGCGTGTGCTGCCGGCTGCATTAATTTTCACGAGATGAAAGCGGCTGCACACACAATACACACATGTCGTATCCGTCAGCGTCCGCGGGCTGCATCGTCGCTCGGGACAAACCGACGCGATTCTTTTGTGGCAAACTCGGCATAATCTACGCCGCCGCACGCGCGCGCTTCGTCGGGCCTCGACGTGGGCGAAACTTTTATAATTCACGCTCCGACGTGTGTTTGGCGAACGGGGCGCCGCGCGTTCAATGGACACAAAGTGGAAAGTGGTTTAGCGCGCGCGTGTCGAGCCTGAGACTATCGCTTTGAGTGGGGTGTCAAGACCTATCGACTCTGCGTTCAATCGGGCGGAATATCGCCTCGCGTCTGCCCACGACGTGGCCCGCACTACTCGTCGCCGAGCCCGCGGCCGTTTCGCTCTCGCGCCGGTTACGTGTCCGCTGCAGCCTCGCGCCGAGGGCTTCCTTCCCCCATGGGGAAAACGTCTGCCCACCTACGACTACTGTTCGCCTAATGCGTTGACATTTTGCACCGTTGATTACTTCTTCTCCGGAAACTGCGAGTCCCGTGCGCTCCGAGAATCGAGGCTCCCCGGGTGAAAAGCGATTGGAACATCTGTGTTTATTTTAATCGAATTGAATTGTGTTTTGGTCAACAAATAAAAAACACTGTTGTCACGTGGCGATTCATTTGCCGCCAAACACAGTGTTTATCTCCGGAAACTTTATTCGTCACTCGATGTGTTGAATTTGATACACGAGTGCAGTGAAATTACGTATTTTTCACGCTAAGCTTTTTAACTCTCGTGGGATTTAGGGGGAAGTATTTTTATTTTATATCTCTCTTGTATTTCTGGAATGTTTATTTTATAAAATAGAAGCAAATTTAAAAAAAATACCGTTTTAGTTTTTTTCTATTTCAAACACACTATTGTATTCTGTTGAATTTATTAGCCATTCTTGCCATCACGGCTTTAGAGTTTTTGACAGTCGTTCCACAACATTTAGCATATATCTCGCAATCTATCTCCCTTGTATATTAAATTTAATAAATCGCATTTCAAGTAATTGAACTTCCTGTGTCTGTTACGGATGCTCAAATTAAATATTTTTAACAGTGACTCTTACATTTATTCGACCCCAAACATTAATAATTCCGTAATGTACATCCAACCCCTATTTTGTCGCACGGATTTTCAGAGCCAACTTCAAAGCTCACAACTTCCTCATCAATTAATCAAACAGAGAAAAGTATTAACAAAGCTCCAACAAAATTTTCACCTCAATACCCAACAATTTACTGCAACATCTAAAAATGCGTATCCCCATCAACAAAAATTTCCTTAATACAGCAAACCTTTTCTCGTCACACCCCGAATTCATTATTCTCCGTGCATCACGAGTTGCGTGGGGCGAAAATGCGGTGGGCGCGAGCTGGTCAGAAAATCAATGCACCTCTCAATCCACAGCCCGACCGACAGTTGTAACAATCGTCGCATCCAGACACCGGAATCCTCGTCCCACCGCATCCCGCGCTCACCCGAACCGGAAACCCGGTGCCCCTCGACGATCGCTGCCCACGTCCCGCCGCGTCTGTACACATACAACCGCGCGCCGCGCGTCGAGGCACAACCGGCGACTTGTACTTCAAGACGGAATCGATGGGAACAAGGACAATCGACGTTCCGCGGCGTCCGCAGTGGCCCGCGCGGCGGCCCATTCAGCCCGCGCGACGCGCCGCAACGGGCGGTGCGCGGGGTCGTTGCACCTCGCGTCGCTCGCACTCGGAAGCTGTGACGTCCTCGTTGCCTCGCCTGTTACGTCACGTTGCCACGGAAACCGAGCCCTAAGTCTACGCTATCCTCGAGGATGCCCCCCTTCCCCTCCCCCCAAGCCCGTCCTCCCGCCGCTCCCCCTTTCCGTCCTCCCCCCTTCCACCACTCTACCCCCCCCCCCCTCCCCCCACCCGTCGTCCTCTCCGCCTGCACCAGCCATCGGGGTAACTGGAACTCTGACCCGAAAGTGGGACAACCCCACCCGGGCCACCGGTGCCCACCACCCCTCCTCCCCCCTTCCAACCCTCACCCTCTTCCCCCCCCCCCTCTCTTCTCTACCCTTTTTCCAACCACCCTGCAACCGCCACCCCCACCGCCACCCACCCCGAGCCCTCCGCTCACCGAGGACACTTTGACTCACGATGCGCGAGCTCGTTGAATATAACTTTCGTCGAAATTACTCCACAATCGCCGCGAGCGCCGCTCGAGCAAGGACGGCCCTCGCCGGGTGCGGCGCGTTAACCCCGCGCTGCACCTCGCGCGCGCGTCGCTGCAGCCCCTGGCCCATTAATCAATTTACGCTGAATGCTCAATCGGGTGTCGCCGGTATATTTGACAATCGACGCATTGATTGGTTTATTAATAGCAATTATTTGACGTTCGCGAGGCGCGCGTATTGCTCCGTCGGTTTTGCGCGCGGAGGGGTGAAGGGAAGGGAGGGGGGGGGGGGGGGGGGGGAGGGCTGATTGACAATTGGCCCACTTGGCCGCAATGCGTTGCAATGTTTTCAACACGCGGGGGTGATGTATACGGGACCTGAAACGCTGGACGGGGGGTATTAAATCCGAGCTGGCTCGCATTATCGAAATTGTAGAATTAGGAAATCAAATTGGGTCTCGGATGCGTCACTGTCGCGTGATGAGATGAGATGGAGAGGCGATAGGTCGTTTTTGGGGAGTGAAAGAAAGATTTAGTTGGGGCAAGGGGGAAATTGGACCCCGGAAGCAAAAGTTCTTTACGAAAAATTCTTTATTAAAAAATTTATTTATGAATTTTTTAATTTATTTATTTATGAATTTTTTAATTTATTTATTTATGAATTTATTTATTTATTTATGAATTTATTTATTTATTTATTTATGAATTTATTTATTTATTTATTTATGAATTTATTTATTTATTTATTTGTTTATTTATCTATCTATCTAGTTATTTATTAACTTTTATTTTTTCTCGTATCATTTTAGTGCAATTATCTGGATATGACATTTTTGGATTAAATAGCAAAACATATATTTCGAACGTCGAAAAAACGCAACGGAATAACGGATTTCTCGAAGGTTCACGCGGTGTATCTCGAAAGTCGTCGCATTTTTGGACGAAACCCAGGAGGAAGGCTGTTTCAGAATCGGCAATCCAGGACAGTCGAAACACGTATTTGTACCATAAGCCGGAGCGTCGAGCGGGGCATTATGCATCGATCGGCGCAAAAGTGTCGTGACAAAACGTCAGTCGCGTCATTGGCGGCCGCATTCCTTAATTTCCCGTTATAACTCGGCTCCACTCGTTCGCGCTAAAATTGTAACCACGAGGCACGAAAATAGCACGACTTGACTTAAGTCACGTTGCAGAGGATCACGCGACCTACGTCAATGGGACGATGGAAGGGAACGACCCACGACACAGACTTTAACCAAAATAATCGAAGGCTGCGTAGGACAGAGGCGAAACGTTTTCGAGCCGAGACACGAAGTGCGGGGGATGCGACGACAAAGGATTTTTACCACTGAGGCAGCTGGTGCAACGTCATCCCGAAACTTGGGCTTTCTTTCTGGCCCCACAGAAGGCAAACGCCGTACTTCCCTCTCCGAGGGGGAGATAGTCGAAATCTTGTCGAGATAGCGCAACGCCCGCAGTCTTTATGCTGCGATAACAAGTTAGAGACGACTCTGTATCTTTGTTGGAAACTCGCGAGTGCCTTTGAACAGCTTAAGCCGTCGCTTTCGTTTCTCAGTTTACCCCAGTTAAATTGGAGGTGCGTAGGTGACGTATTGTTATAACCTAGCGGACAAGAGTGGGCGAATAATTACGACCACATAAGCTGGAAGTCAGATATTTTATAGTGAATGGAAAACTTGCCGAGCAAAAGTTAATTTAAAGAAATAAAGAAGTTCGAGTTGAACAATTTCGAAACAGGAAAATGATTGTGTTAAATTAAGTTTTCGTCAACGCGACTGTTTTTTTAAATAATTATTTTTGGTAAGGAACTGGAGAACGTTATAGAGCGAGCGATTCAAATAAAAACTGATTAAGAAATTAAATTAAAAATTAATGTAAAAATTTAGATTAATTATTAAATGAATTTAATTTTTATTTATTAAATTGGGCTAAGGTAGTTAAATCTAAATATTGTTCGGAGTATAAACGCAGAAAGACGACTGCGGAGATGGAAGCATACTGGAAGGACAAGGAAGTTAGAGCGGAAAATAAGGAACCGTGAGCGAAGTTAAGGTATGGAAATGTGGGTAAAAGTTGGGGTACAGGATTCAAAAATATGGAGTCTGTAAAGACTCGAAAGAATATACACACAATACATTACTACTACTAATTATTTGGTATATTTTTGGAAAAGGATTTATATTTTAATTAATTTTTCGTCAACGCGGCTAAGTTTTAAAAATAATTATTTCCCATATTTTTGGAAAAAATTAATACGTTTTAATTCATTTTTCGTCAACGCGACTAAGTTTTTAAAATAATTCTTTCCCATATTTTTGAGAAAAAAAAAATTAATACATTTTAATTCATTTTTCATCAATGTTGGAGCTAAACCGATATTTTACATCCATTTTACATCTTAGTTTTTTTTAAATATACTTTCCTGTCAAATTTGAATTGTTTGCCCACGAGTTTCTTCTGTCTTTAGCATTTCGTCAGTATCACGACCAATAATAGACCAAAGGGATGAGAAACTTACCGCAAGGTTCAGCAACGATGTCCACGTGCGGAAGGAAACGTTTGACACGTTCGCTCGGTGGACGACCGAGTGTCAGATTAGCCGAAGGAAAACGTGACTACAGCGGTGAACCGACGGTACGGATTTGTACCAGGAAGTGTCGACCTTTCGAAACGATCCATAGACGCGCGTCACGTGCTGGTCTAATTGGGTGAATAAAATTCTCATTTTTTGGCGAAACAAATTCGGTTAATCTATTGTGCAATTTCGTGGTAACACGACTAAATATCGCGGTCAAAATATCCTCGCGACAAAATAAAAAAATATATCCTACAAAATTATGTGATCATATCTCGGTCGAAATTAAATATTACTTATGCTTTGCGACAAAATATCGAAATAACATACTTATCATCACGGCTACAAATTCGGGGTTTCAAATGCATTATTTTACTTCACTACCCTTCGAAAACAAGGACAATTTTGGGAGATTTTTTGTCAGAGTTATTTCGTCACGAGATATTTAGTCGCCGAGCCAATTCCGTAAGATCGCAGGACGTTCGTTCGACCCAGACGGCGGCCGGCTGGAAAATCTGTAAAATCTCGATACCGCAACGAACGTGTGCCGATCGTCCCGCAATGTCCGACAGTGTCTGACCAATCGCAGAACGTGTAAAACATGTCCAACTCGAAGCTTCGATATTTCCGACACATCAGTATCAACGTCTCGTAAAAAAATGTAAAAAAATCACGCTAAAAATTTCCCACAAAATCAAATTTGGGGAGACAGAATCCCCCCGGACAAAATCTCCCCGGACAAAATCTCTCCGGACAAAATCTCCCCGGACAAAATCTCCCCGGATAAAATCCTCCCGGACAAAATGCCCCCGGACAAAATCTCCCCGGACAAAATCTCCCCGGACAAAATCTCCCCGGACAAAATCCCCCCGGACAAAATCCCCACGGACAAAATCCCCCCGGACAAAATCTCCCCGGACAAAATCTCTCCGGACAAAATCTCCCCGGACAAAATCTCCCCGGACAAAATCCCCCCGGACAAAATCTACCCGGACAAAATCTCCCCGGAGATTTTGTTTCCCCACACTAAAAAAAACTATCCCTCTTCCTGCAAAATATGAAAATCCTCACGTGGACCAAACGATTGTGCCATTCGAATCGTCGCTGTTAAATTCCATGAAGGTTGCATCAAGTCCGCAGCTGTCTAAAAGTTTATAGTCCATTGCCAACAGTGTTAGGCAGTCTTCGTTATATTTTCAAATACACACTTTTTGTTTCTCTCCCCTATAATTTGTTTATTATTAAACGCTTAATAAAAGTCACCTGCTCGTAATATAACTTAATGTTTTTACTTTAATACAAAGTCCTTAAAACACATTTTTGATGATGAATTTATTGAAAAAATTGTAATAAGCAAATGTAACGCGTAACGATAAAAATATCAACCGCTACTTTCGTTCGTTACATTAACTCTTTACAATTTTTATCATTAATTTCTCTGCCAAAACCGTGTTTCATGGACTGCATATTAAAGTTAAACCATTAAGACATACGGCGACTTTTCCTAAACGTTTAAGGAGGACTTCTACCCTGGAGCACCGTTTTTTTTTTTTTTTTTTTGTGGGGAAACGAATAAATGTAGACGACTGCGGTTTTTTCTACTTGTTATTTACGTTTTAAAGTATACAATGGAATTTTTTTTTTAAGTTAAAAATTATCGGCGACCCTGGTTCTCAAACACGGTCATCCAAAATAAATGGCTACCACTCTCCTGACCACTGTAATTATGCGATCGGCCTGAAATTGTGCATATATACTCGGGAAACATGTATTCATGGAAACAAAAAAATTAAACAAAAAGTTTAAACAAAAAAATCGGTTTTTCTCCCTATGTTTTTCGTATAAAAACATTAACAAAAAATCGAAAAATGAAGTTATCCACTATTACAATTACTACTATTATTAATTTCCCTAAAAAAAAAAAATGAAAAACGGTTCTCCAGGGTAAAAGCCCCCCTTAACAAACAAATTACAGGACAAACAAACAAGAAGTGAGTGTTTAGAAGTACCGAAGTCATCTCTGACGGACAATAAAGTGTATTATAGAAAACGCGGTGCGGCAAGACGCTCGCGAGGCGCGCCACGTGCCAAAGCCGAGGAGCTCCTCTCGTCGTTCACCATCGGTTGCCTCTCATTAGCGCAAGACCCGGCCGACACAATGACCGCGAATGTGCCACGTAACACGTGACGACAGAAGCGTCTTCGCGAGCCCAGAGAGACACACACACAACGCCCGAGCTGTGCGCCGGGTGTTCATCGGTTCCGCATTTCCACATTCATCCTCTTCCGCGGATCAAAGTGCGAGGCGGATCCTCGTGGCATTTGTGTCGACACGCGTGGTGGCGACCATAGTTTTCCACGCGCGGCTCGGTGCGAGGATCCCGGCCTTGTAAGCCCGGTAGCCCCGCACAATACACAGCGCGGCGCACACGACGATTCTGCGTCACGTTTTCCTCTCCCGAAGTGGAAACGGCAGGAAAAGCCAGACGGTCTCGCGTGGTTTCGTCCCTCGCTCTGTCCGTATTTCCGTCTCTCTCTCTCTCTCTCTCTCTCTCCGCGGCAGCGAGAAATCTTAGGGGGTCTCAGCTCCAGGGTACGAAATAAATGTCGGTCTTCTTCCTCGTTTCGCTCGCGCAAAAAGCTCAGTGCGCGCCACAATGAGGACTCGAGGTAGGAATATTTTTTTTTTTCCCCCGCGATCGACGGGATTTGACGGGCCAAGGACGGATTTTGGCACGTGCAAGGTGGGTTTACCTTCGTGGAGCCCGGTTTGCCACGGGACTCGTAAAATCGGCCCCAGGGACGCGGAATATCCGGGTGCGGGAAATGTCCCACGGACCGTTTGAGCCCCAGATAAAATATCCGGCGGAATCTCGGGGTGCGAGGGACACATGCGGAATGTCGGCTACGCCGTGTTGGGGGATTATGAGCTCGCGGTGAAACACAGTGAGGTGCGATAAAATATAATAAAACATAGATTGGGGTACGTTTTTGTTGTTGAAATGACAAAGAAATCTGTAATATATATTTTTTTCGAAACACTTGGAAGATTTTTTTCGTGCGATGTTCCTTATAAGGTATAGGGTATAGGGAACATGCACCGGTTGTGGCCACCCCCATGGAAAAAAAGTATACTTGGATTTATAATTTTTATGTATCCATGGATATATAGGAAATTCATACTACATGTATATAGTTTATATATGATATTATATATCCGAGATATAGAACTTTTTACTGCTATATATAGCTATAAATTATATATCCGTGCATATATCAGAAATAAACTTTATTTATTTCCATGGGGGCACTGTACCAATTGCGGCCATTTTCACTATAATTTATTTCAAATTCTTGTCTTCCTGTATTTTCATGATGTTTATTTGAAAGTATCCATACAATTTAAACCTTTAACAGCGGAGTTACGAAGACGGGTGGGAAGTATGTGTCTCACCAGCCGTTAAGGGGAGATACGGTCAATTGAAAACAAGGCATGTTTTTAAGAATTCAGCCAGGAGACCCAAAAAACCTCTTTTATCCGAAAACCAAAAACCTGTTTTTAAGAGAGTAAAAAATCCGATTTTTTTGGCTTCAAAGTGCTAGGAATAATGGAAAAATCGAAAAAAAATCCTCCTAGGATTACCTCGAAAAACATCTCCTTTAACAAATGCATTTTGATTTTTTTGTTTTAGATGATTGTGTTGCGAGTTATGATGTACACCACAAAACAACTTTCTTTTCGAGTAGCCTCCGGAGATTCACTGTCACTCAGTTAATTTGTCAATATTTTGCAATGAAAATTTCGGAAAATATTGTTCAAATGTTGCATTATTATATGGAAATTGACTGAATAAACTAACACTATCTGTTTCGCCAAAAGAAAATGCATAAAAACATACCTTGTTCTCACCGAATTAACCTTACCCCCCCCCCCCCCCCCCCTTAAAGGTTTAACAAGCTTATCCATACACACAGAAAAATATCAACGAACTGAGGACGAAAGTTTAGCTGCGGTAGCTAAAAATTTGCTGTGGTAGTTATACATTTTGCCGCTACAAGAAAAAATTCGTGAATTCAGCCAATCGATGTGTCGCCACTTACTGATTATTTTTCTCCGTGTACAATTTTCTTTCGTTTTCACGATACAAATAATTCTGTCTTTTCGTACTCGGTGACCACACCGGCACTTCTTCCCCATGTCGCACGAGACATTGACCGAAATCTAAAGACGGGACGACGCACCGCGCGCCACGTGACTTTTGCGAACCCCAATACTGTATTAATAGCCACGAGTTAGAATACCGAGTAGAATGCCGAATTGTTATCGGCGCGCCAGGAATACCGTGTTAAAAAATCGGCGGTTAACCGATTGCTGTTTATAGTCACAAGAGATAAAAATAAATATCACACGCGCGAAACAGTCGCGCGAGCTCGCGAGACCAATTTCGCTGATGTTTAATTATAGTCGCTTATTTATACCCGCTGATTGCAATTATAACTTTGATAAAATATCATCGCGGCCGGGAGTGGACCGACCATCCTTAGAAGTTTGCTGCGTGTCATCAGCACGGGGCGTAGGCGAGAAAATATAGCCGGACCGAGGATAACTCGAGGTTCGGATAGTGCGAGCGTCTTCTATACCCGACCGCGTTGCAATTAAACCGTGACGCACAAGAGACGTTTTTTTTCAAAACGCAAAAACTTCGTCGAATTCCGCGGTTGTTTATAACGACAAATCCCATTCATATGATAAAGGTCGTGTCGTGCCATTTAAAAAAAAAAAATTATGCTCCGAATTTTCGCGTGATGAGATGAGATGTGGAGGTCATAGTTCGGTTTTGGGGAGTGAAAGAAAGATTTAGTTGGGGCAAGGGGGAAATTGGACCCCGGAAGCAAAAGTTCTTTACGAAAAATTCTTTATTAAAAAATTTATTTATGAATTTTTTAATTTATTTATTTATGAATTTATTTATGAATTTATTTATTTATTTATCTATGAATTTAGGATAACCCGAACCTCGAGGATAACTCGAGGTTCGGGTAGTGCGAGCGTCTTCTATACCCGACCGCGTTGCAATTAAACCGTGACGCACAAGAGAAGTTTTTTTCCAAAACGCAAAAACTTCGTCGAATTCCGCGGTTGTTTATAACGACAAATCCCATTTATATGATAAAGGTCGTGTCGTGCCATTTAAAAAAAAAAAAAAAATTATGCTCCGAATTTTCGCGCAACGCATTTTCGTAATGTCAAGACCGGTGAACCCAGTCCTAAAATATATTGCGATTATCGGAATTAATTTACCTAACTGTACATAAAACGGTGGGAAATCCGGCGTGAAAAATACTCAATTTTTTCGACAGACGTCTATACGTAAAATGAAAATAAACCGATATAAACTCTGGAGTACGATTGAAAGCTTGGATACCTCGATGGGCAATTGAGACAGCTGATCAATCATTTTATTAATGATCGATCCCATCGGTCGTACACACGTGGAACGAAAAATTATCAAGTTATACTTGACAATACATACGTAATAACATATCTTCCTGGCAGCTACTCTCACTTTTCGATTAAAATCCCAACTGAGTTGTACATTTTTCCGATAACCGTGCGACTATCGATCCCTTGCGTAACTAATCTGATTTTCATCAATGAAGAGGATATATCACTTCGCAATATCAGTCTATACGATTTGCGGAGTGTTTTGATTACGCTGTTATCGCTGTGGAATAATATTTGCAATGAGTATTTGCTCTGATAATTATCACTTTTTTTATCGACGATCTATCTTTTTTGCTTCCGTGCAGAAGAAGCATAAAATTGTTTTAATGAAACCTTTTTTTTCGAGAAATTCATGTCAAGACATTCAGAATGGCGAATACATTTTTGCAGTTCTATCAGCCGAATTTAATGTTGATTTCTTTCAGTTCATCCCGATCTAAATACATGTCAATTTTTTCAGAATTAATACATTTAAAATAAAATTAATAAACCCATGAGGTTGACGTATAACACGTGAAATGTGTAGAGGTAAAATTATTATTACACGTGCATGATTTTTATTTCATTGTTTTTCGAGTCCTAATTACATATCTAAATCGTACAACGCTTAGGAGAGTTACATAAATAAAAATATAATTTTTATAATATCTCTGTAACAACATTTCGTTAATTATCACATAAAAATATCACTGGTTGCGAGCTAGGATCGTTCGTCAGATTTTTTAAATAGATAGCACTGCTGAAAGGCCGACCCGGTCAGACCGGTGTAGGTCATGTGATAATTATAAATTAGGTTCTTGTTTTCCGCAGTTTTGCTCCGGAAGTGATGGTGATTTTTTCGAGCTAATGAACGAGAAGAAAATAAATCAGCGTTCGTTGTTTAAAAATAAAAAAAGTGAATATTAATCGCCAATTCCCTCACCTTCGTTGACGAAGAAGTCGGCGAAATATCGATTGGCTTTCGTGGATTTAAATCCGTGCGGTATAGATTTTCCCGTCACCCACTCGTAAATACTTTTCTCCGGGTGAAACTGCACGCCGTAAAAAGGCAGAGTCGCGTGCTCGAGGGACGAGATGAATTTAAAGCTGTTCCGATCTTTGTTGACGGACAAAACGCGAAATTTTTTCGTCAGCCCGACACGTGCCAAACCCTGAACAAATGAATATTTTCATTTTTCGCGTCGCGTTAAAAAATTACAGAACCTCGATCAGTGGTCTCACTTACATCGGCGGTGACGCAGTAGCCGTGAAAATTTATAGTAACGTTATCGCTACGCAGAATATCGATGACATCTTGAGGTGCATTTGTGAACATCCGGCTCTGTCTAAAACCTTTTAACATAATAATCACCGTATTATGCAATTCTCGTTGACACGTTGTTAATGCCAATTTATTTTATTGAATGTCATTTTTGTTTTTCGCTAAAACTTACCGGCCTTGAATTCAAGGGGCAACGCTTGTCTCTGACTGGAACATGTGCTGCGATGTTCGACTCCCTTGGCAGCCAAGTAGGTGAGTAACTCAAAACCCAAGCAGATGCCATAGATTGGAAAATAGTCACCATCCTTGTTCATTCTCTTGGCAATTCTAATACACGACGATAAAAAAAAACATTTTTATTACTGTATAAAATGTACCATTTTTTAACAAATATATGTATATAATCGTTGTACACTGATAAAAATAATTGGTAAGACCAACCGAATGTGCATTTGCGGGCAGCGAAATAAATATTTCGTTCCGTGAACAAAATAATAGTTATTATGAATTCAATAACATTTGATTCAACTAAGCGTCGGTTCGTTCAACCAAATATAATGTCCAATTAACCAAATATTTATTTCGCCGCCCGCAAACGCACATTCGGTTGATATTACCAATTTTTTTCTCACACTGTATGTACCTGTATATAACTTTTCCCGCGTCGGCATATCCTTTCGTCTGATTAAAAAACGTAGCACCGCCAGGAAACAAAACTCTAAAAATGAGAATTAATTCCCTCAACATTTTAATTAACGCTAAAATGAGAAATTAATTCCCTCGAAGCTCCAGTGAAAAAGGTCAATTTAATTCGACGAATTCGCGACTCCCCTCACCCATTAATTTGCGACAAAATATCCTCGTAATACAGGTCCTCCTTTCCGATCCTGAAAATTCGTCACGCTCGTTAAATCGTCGTTTACTGTGAATGACAAGACTGGAGTTCCAAAACAATCTCATTTCCGGTGTGATCGGCATCACACCAGTTTTCACTGGTGTGATTCCGATCACACCAGTGAAAACAATTTGTTAACTGCTAACAAATTTCTTTTCTTTGGATATAGCGAAATAAATGTTTATCTATTATTACTAATATTTTATTTGAGCCAAATAATAAAAATTATATTTTGCAATTGTTACGAGAAATTATTTGAAATTCCATTTGGATGAATTAAATGTTTATTGGCTCGACTTAAATTCGGTAATAATAAATAAGTATTTATTTCGCCACGTCCAACAAAAAAATTGTTAATAGAATCTGTCCTCTATGCAAATTCCTTTTTTATATTATTTTGGTTGCGTTTTTTTCTATTTTTTTTAGAGACTGTGGCCTTTTGATTTTTTTTTTTTTTTTTCATTGAAGATATATTACCAAATAGGAACTACTCGTGCTCCAGCACCCTCGATGAACTTCACGTACGATGCGGCAATGTAGCTGTTGTATGTATCGGGATACACCTGGTTCAACTTATAACTGATCTCTTGCGTCAATATCCCTTGAGGTAAGTAAATGGAAATTACAAATTATTCAATCATAGTGCAGTGAAAATAACGACGAAACAAACGAGAAATCACACTCAGAGAAAAATATAGTAGAATAGTTGGTCAAACTATATCGATATAATTTGCAGGAGGAACGATTTTGACGCGTTTGATTAGTTGAGCTATTATTATGATTGCAGCTATTATTTTTTTATCATTATTGTAACTATAAAATGTAAACGTTTCCCCTGGGAATTATACTGTATAGTAAAAATATAGTATTGTTGTGTCAACCATGTGTTTTTCTCTCAGTGCATTATTTCGAGCTTTCTGGGTTCTGTTTGTTTCCTTATTTTTGCTTTTCCGGAAATTTAGGATGGAATTTATAGTCTTAAGTTTGAACTCAAGTTCAAACTTTTTTTAAGTTTCATCTGAAATTCCAACTTTAGTTCATACTTCGGTAGGAATTAATAAAAAAGTTGGAACTTAAGTTGGAGCTTGAGTTCAAATTTGGGAGTATTATTTCGATGCTCAGTCTCAAACGCAACTTTTTCGTTCGTTAATATCGCAATTGCGACATACAGAATTGTTTTACGAATTCATATGGAGCGTCTCAGTCTGGATTCAAGTCGCTCTAAAACCACATACTTCTCATAATTTATTTGATTATTTTTAGTCTCCTAATTTTCGTCTCTACCGCAACTTTTTATTTATTAAAAACTTTTTTATTGCAATTGCGAGAAATAACAAAAAAAATCGTATGCAGTGACGCAGTCATATTTTACGTCACACTGAAACTAATTTTCTTCAAGACAATGAGTCTTACCTATAATTGGCCGTGTGTTGTCTGTCTCTTCTCGCGTCGCCTCGGCTATAAACAAACACCCCGTTTGAATAAAGATGCAACTTAGCAATAAGAAACACGCCGGGGCGAGCGAGAATAACGGCTTAATTGACATCGCGACGGGAAATTTATTGTCTCGGCATGAACGACACTGGTGACTTTCAGTGACTGATCATTCTCTAGTGGCTGTTGTGTTCTTTAAATACCAGCTAAGGCAACGAACCTTATCGCCTAACGTACACCACACCGTCTACGCTTATCTCACTTGCCGTTTTGATCTTTTCTCAAGAGGTTGACCAGACCTTCTCGCCTTTTGCATGCATCTTGCATTGGATTCGTCGTATACGATGATTGCGATAGTTTCAATAGGAAAAATATTGTCGCGCGCTAATCAATCGAACACTTGAGCACATTTCGCCTAATCGTCAAATATATCGATAAACATTCTGAACATCGTTGTTGGAAAGTAATTATATAAAAATTCGATTTATATTATTTATATCGTGTCTCGAGTAAAATATTCATTAATCGATTAATAAAAGTTGCTTAATTACGACGTATGGAAAACACATGCAGAATATTGGAATGTGATGCGAGAATCTATGATATTTGATAGAAAAGCAAAAAAAAAGAAAAAAAAAACATTGTTGTTAGGTCGATTTTCGGCAATTTTCGGGCCGATGCCGAATTTGTAATTTCTGGAACAAAAGAAAAAGGTTGATTTTATTTTTATTTTTATTTTTTTATTTTTTTTCAAAATCAAATAAAAATGGGTTGAAATTATTGTTTTCAGGGGTAGAATATGCGACTTAAGAACAATGGTATAAACCAGAAATCGCTGTCTCGAAGAAATTAGGTAGGTTTCACTCGTTTGCATGTGTAGCGCCTGAGCTACTAGTATGCATACTTATATCGACGACGATGCGCAGTTCAGTGTGCGCAGACCCCGCGATTCCCGCGCGCTCGAACTTCCCCTTCCGCCACATGTGCGACCGGCGCTCGCCGTCGCATTTCCAGAAAGCATCGAAAGACGCGCGAACGTATTCCCTGTGCTCCTCCGTGACGCGATTTTTTGTTAAAAGAACAATCGCTGAGAGGTTGCCCGAGTGTTTGATTATTACAATTATTTGTCCACGACTGACCACGAACGTCTCGCACAATGGTGAGTAAACTGTGATTTTATTTATACTTGATTTCGGCCAAACGTTGGAAAACGTGGTTGCGCAGAGGTTATGTTGCACACGTGGTTAAAACGATACACGCTTTATCCAACATTTTAAATCAATGCCATTTTCATCAAGCCGACTCTGTCTATCTGTCCAAACAAAAATTTGCTTCTATTTTTTTCATTATTTGCACAGTCAATATTATTTTGGGTTTGCGCACCGAAACAATTTTTGGAGCAGTAAATATCCCATAATATTCAAACATGTGATACCTGTTTATGTGTTCCGTAAATACCAGCACGTTTCTTTTTTTGTTAATTCATTGTTTTGTGAATGATAATAAGAGAAAAATTTGTTTGTTTGCTTGTTTTTTTTTCACAGCATTTTAAATCTGTTTTTCAAACAAAATATTCTATTTTTTTTGTCGCTATTGTAAGATATAAAATATTATTTAAATCAGAATGAACAAGCATGGCAGCATATCCGATACTTCAAGAAGTATTGAAGATTTGTTACCTCTGCAGCTTTGTTTGTTTTCCACATTGCCTATGTTTGCAAAACCTTATTATGTTGTCAATTATCTTGTTTTAAATGTAGAAAATGCATACTTGCACTCATGCTCCATTCAGTTCAAATGCAATAGTCATAAACATAATTTCCATGTTCCTCATATGTAAAACATTTCCTATTTTCCTGATTAAGATGATTCAATATTTTGCATTTTGCTCTTTATTTCTTAGTGATATATTTATCTCATTGCCCGGTCATCAATCGGGATTCACAATTAATGTTTTTTTTTCGTTTCCAATCAAACAATCTTTTTTTTCTCCTTTGCAACAGACTGAGGAAGCGAATCTGCATTCATGCTCCATTCATTTCAAATGCAACAGTCATGAATATTATCTCCATGTTCCTCAAATGTAAAGCATTTCCTATTTTCCTGATTAAGAAGATTCAATATTTTGCATTTTGCTCTTTATTTCTTAGTGATTTATTTATTTCATTGCCCAGTCATCAGTCGGGATTCACAATTAATGTTTTTTCTTTTCCAATCACACAATCTTTTTTTTTCTCTTTTGCAACAGACTGAGGAAGTGAATCTGCATTCATGCTACATTCATTTCAAATGCAATAGTCATAAACATAATCTCCATGTTCCTCAAATGTAAAGCATTTCCTATTTTCCTGATTAAGAAGATTCAATATTCTGCATTTTGCTGTTTATTTCTTAGTGAGTTCACAATGAATGTTTTTTCTTCTCCAATCAAACAATCTGTTTTTTTTTCTCCTTTGCAACAGACTGAGGAAGTGAATCCGAAAGCCTATCCATTGGCGGACGCGACTCTCACAGCCAAGATCTTGAACCTCGTGCAGCAGGCGATGAATTACAAGCAACTGCGAAAGGGCGCAAACGAGGCGACCAAGACCCTCAATCGCGGTCTCTCGGAGTTCATCGTGATGGCGGCGGACGCGACGCCGCTGGAGATTCTGCTGCATCTGCCGCTGCTGTGCGAGGACAAGAACGTTCCGTACGTGTTTGTGAGAAGCAAGCAGGCTCTGGGACGCGCGTGCGGCGTCTCGAGACCCGTCGTCGCCTGCTCGGTGACGGTCAACGAGGGCTCGCAGCTCAAACCGCAGATTCAAGCCATTCAGCAAGAGATCGAACGTCTTCTCGTTTGATTGCAATTTCGCCAGCGTCAGAACATTCCTCGTCAAATGGAAGCGCGTAACCCTTGCGCGCCGCTTCACCTCACGGTTCGATTCACTCACGAAAGCAGCGCCCCTCAATTGTATCCGTTACAATGATTTTTGTACGAGAAAACAACAAAAAAATGGACGAAAAAAATCACAATAAAAATGGCATAACTTAAATACTACGATTTTTTTTGCGCCTTTCCTCTTCTTCTATCGCTTATTTTTTTAACGTAACTTTTCGCTATCTTAAAAAATCGGAATCCTTGACATTTTTTAATTCAGACCTAGGCATGAATTTTGAATACGAAGATCACGTAGGGTCACAGAAATTTGGAGCAATCGGTTCCGAATTAATACTTACGTCTTCGGGCGTAATTCCAATTTTTGCGTAGTCAGCCAATTCCTTGTTTTCCTTTTTTTTTACCGAATCTTCCTCACACTTTGCCGGACTGGTTAGCCAAATTAATACATTAAATAGAAAAGAACAAAAAAAAAACACTTATCCCAGTTAATAACATCACTTTAATCGGCTCGTTTGCGCTCGAAACATAAACGACATCATCGTGATAACGAACTAAGTAAGCGGTGCAAACTAAAATCGTAATAATCTAATATTGTGAGGTGAATTATAAAATCACGAGACAACTGGATTCGTACTTTCGCGAAAATTCTGAAAACGAAGGGTAACGTGGCGAGAAAAAAAAAAGATACACATAGCATAGGAGGAATGTATTAGTAAGTCGCACTTTACTGCACATGCCGAAATTATAGATAAAAAAATAAGCTACGCCAGACGGCAGAACGAAGATGTTCTTAGTACGGGAGTAATTGTCGCCGTAGTTGCAACGTGTGATTCGTGGGTGAACTTACGAGACAAGTAAAGGAAAAAAGTACCGCTCGAGAGCTAATCTAGTCGAAAGGAAGGAAGAACTACGGACGACCAATTACCGTGCCATCTGAGCTCTCGGAACTTTGTCAATTCGCGCTGAAACTTGATCCTAATAATCTCCTGCTCCTCGTTCGTCGGGAATCTCTCGAACCACGATTTTATCTGCTCGGCGAGCTCCTTGTCGGTCGAAAACACGAGACTGTTCTCCTCGTGCCTCACGAGCTCGCTCAGGCTGAAACGGATGCTCGGTAAGAAAATCGTCGGAAACTGCCTGCGATTTCGCGATCGGCGCTTTCGGGGGAATCGCTTACCACTTGTAATTGTAAGCGCAAACGGGAAGTCCGCATCCGAACATATCGACCACCTTCATCGGCAGATCCAGTCCGCTCGAGGACGTGTGGAGACAAACGCCCAGATCGGCGCTAGCTAAAAAAAATCCAATGAGGCTTAACCGTTTTCCGACCAGAGATTTTCAGCGTCTGTTATTTTTAAATATGCACTTTTTTCTCTTTACTTTATAATTTGTTTATTATTAAATGTTTAGTGAACGTGGCCTACACGTTATATAACTCAATGTTTCAACTTTGTGAAAAATTCTTAAAACACATTTTGGCAATAAATTTCAGGAAGAAAGATAATAAAAAGTAAATGCAACGAAGAAAAGCGACGATCGCTACTTTCGACGTTACTCGTTTCTCGTTACATTTGCTTTTTACGATTTTTCATATTAAATTTATTGCCAAAAATGTGTTTTAAGGATTTTACATTGAGTTAAAACCTCGAGTTATATAACGTGTAGGGTACGTTTACCAAACTTTTAATAGTAAACAAATTATAGGATAAATAAAAATAAGTGTGTATTTAAAAGTAACGAGCAATTGAGATCTCTGTTTCCGATAAAACTTGCGCGTCTCGATCGTGTGTTCTACCTAATAACTTCGGGTAATCCTCGTTCTCGAGCCACGGCGTCACGATCTTAACGTGCTGCCACTTTTTTCGCTGTATTATGGCGTTCCAAAATTCCTTGAGCGGACCTTTGCCCGTAACGGCGCAGACGAGATCCGGCAAATTGTGATCCTCCGACTCAGCCGCGATCTCGTATTCTACAAGTTGAAATCGATGCGTCATTCGTTCCCGTCCGAACGCCGAGAACGAATAATTTTAGCGAATAATCCGTACCGTGAAGGGCATTGAAGAGTATCGAAAAATCTTCGTCTTCGGTCCAGCTCGTGCTGGAAATTATGAAACCGGGTCTCGACGACTTCAATCGAATCTCGCCGTCCTCCAGACACTCCGTGAACCTCGACAGGCCTTCCTCGTCCCTAAACGCTTCGTAATCCTTCCCGAGTCTCGTCAACAAGGAATGTTTCTCTGGCAAATCGATCGGTTTGAATTCCTCGGGTGGCCGATCGTACAAGACCTCTGCCCTGAAATTCCAAGCCTTCTTACTCATTCTACTCGGCTTCAGAGATGGGAACAATCAAGTTTTCCAATTACTTAAAAAAAAATATATAACAGCACTTTTAATTATTATAATCGATAATAAATAATCTGACTATAAAATGATAATAATTATTGATTGTTAATAATGATTGATTATTATAATCGATAATAAATAATCTGACTATAAAATGCTCAAAATTATTGGTTTTAGTTCCACTTTCCATCAAAATAATAACAAACAATACTCTAGATTTGCAAAAGTAATCGGATCTAAGTTTGCTCATCTCTGTTTAAACATCTCTGGTATTTTATTTCAATTCCATTCTCTAACTTTACGTTCCACTTGGCCTTCAAGTCATCCTTCATGGCCTTTGTGACGCAGAAGTTTTTATCGGCTCTGGCTCCGAAAAACGATTCAATGAAAAGCGTCAGTCTGACAAGGATGTGATCCTGTCCAACGGTTAGGCCCATAATGGTATAGGCATAATTGTGCCAGTCTATGACGAGCTCCGTTGCCGAGCAGCGGCAATAGACCCAGCATATGGGAATCGTCGGGACAGCTGGAGGATTTTGAACTATCAAGCAGTCTGCTCGTATATCCGAGAAGAGTTTACACAGCAAGGTCACCGATTGCCACAAAGTTTTTACAACGAATCCCAAAAATCTTGGCAAACCTGAAAGAAGTAGACGCAACGTGAAAACGATCTGGCAACGACAAATTCGAAAAATCATTTAAACCAAAAAAAAAAGGGAAATACTTTGCAAATCCGGCGTTGGACGCAGATAGTGAATTTTGACTGAGGAACTTTCGCGCAACTCCCGCAGAGGCTCCGAGCCCGGATATCCAACGAGATCGACCCGAAAACCGTCCTTCGCGAACGAGAGCGCGTGATACTGCATACGGGGACTTCTACCGATGTCGCCGAGCACCAGAACACAGGCGGTTCTGTTCTTTCCCCGGGATTTCGTCCAGAATGTCCGTATTGTCCATGCTAGCGCGGTAATAACTGTCAGGCCGCAAAACCAGCAGAATACGCAAATCATGACAGTCTACCGCTCGTGGACGGCTGCCAACGCGTCAACCTGACGACCCGAGCCTAGGACAATAAACCGCGGACATACGATTAGGTGATTTTGATGCCCGCGGTGCCGGCATTTGAGGTTATGTGATTTACCGACTACTCACAACCTGTGTTACCAATGGAGTACATCGAACGATATCACACGTGGAAATTTACTGGTTGACTAGCAATGTCCCGAAAACGCAAAAACCCGAAAACTGTTTTACCCCATGAGATTCAGTTGATTGGTGTTGCGCCACAAGAGGGCAGTGATAGAGAAAGGCCGAGACGAGTGGTGCTTTTTCCCGAAAAAGGATGTCTTAAAGACATCTTTTTTCGGGAAAAAAAGACGTCTTAAAGACATCTTTTTTCGGGAAAAAAGACGTCTTAAAGACATCTTTTTTCGGGAAAAAAAGACGTCTAAAAGACATCTTTTTTCGGGAAAAAAAGACATCTTAAAGACATCTTTTTTCGGGAAAAAAAGACGTCTTAAAGACATCTTTTTTCGGAAAAAAAGACGTCTTAAAGACATCTTTTTTCGGGAAAAAAGACGTCTTAAAGACATCTTTTTTCGGGAAAAAAGACGTCTTAAAGACATCTTTTTTCGGGAAAAAAGACGTCTTAAAGACATCTTTTTTCGGGAAAAAAGACGTCTTAAAGACATCTTTTTTCGGAAAAAAAGACGTCTTAAAGACATCTTTCTTCGGAAAAAAGACGTCTTAAAGACATCTTTTTTCGGGAAACAAAGACGTCTTAAAGACATCTTTTTTCGAAAAAAAAGACGTCTTAAAGACATCTTTTTTCGAAAAAAAAGACGTCTTAAAGACATCTTTTTTCGGAAAAAAAGACGTCTTAAAGACATCATTTTTCCGAAAAAAGATGTCTTAAATACATCAAGACATGAAGTCTTGATTCAACGACTATTGACTAGGAGAGAGAGCGAGTGAGAGAGAGAAAGTGCGGAGCAAAGATGCACGTAAGCACCAATGCAAATTATGCATTTTTGACATATGTGCGTGCGAAGTTCGTCTTCACACTCGTCGTGTATCGCCTACTTCGCGCACTAGTCACACAATGTACTAAATTCTCATACAAAATTAATGTCAATTCCGAGATGCCGGGAAAAGTTCGGTAACTTGACGTCACTTCGGCCAGCCGCAAAGTGACCGTAATAATTCACGATCAGCGCCTCGCGCGTCGCGGCGCCAACGTGATGTTCCCGTGTCGGCCGCGTTCGACGTCGTCTTGGCGCCAAAACTCCGATCGCCGCGCGAGCCGAAAACACCTTCGGTGTGTACGGGGCGCACCTTTATTTTCGATGCAGCCGCCGCTATCGTTGATATTAGCAGTTTGCCGCCACGCCGAAGCGTCGATCGTGCGGTCAGTGAGCCGTCGGGGACGATGAAGGACCTGAAGCACTACTTCACGGACTCGGTGAAGGCGTCCGAGGCGAGCAACGAGAGCAGCACCGAGGTTACCAAGGAGCCCGCGAGCGCCCGGGCGGGCGAGGAGGACGCGAAAGCCGCCGCGTCGCCGTCGAGCGCGCGGAAGAAACGTGGCAGGGTAAAGATCAAAATATCGCAGAACAACGCGCGCGGCACCGTCTGCGACATCGTCGAGAGCAAGAGCGACCTCGTCGACAAGACCCCGAGTCCCTTCGCGACCCGCGATTCCAAGGCCGACGAGGTCGCCGATAGTGATACGCCCAAACGATCCACGTCGCTTCCGCGAAAATCCGCGAAAATCAGCCTACGCAAAGTCGCCAATAAACGAGCGTCCGCGCAGTCAGGAAGCGAAGACAAGAGTCCCTCGAAAAATGGCGATAAAGTTTCCACCGTTGACGCTGAGATTGGCGAAGCTACCGAGGCAAAGGGCGAAGAGAATATCGTGGAACCTGCCCCGAGTTCTGAGATTCCCGTGGAGGAGAGAGAAGAGTCCAACGCCTTTCAGGTGCTGATGGCTCCGAAAAAATTGGTGCAATACAATGCGGCGGCTTTGCTGACTCCGCAGGAGGAGGAAGCTGCTGCTAAGGCAGCGGAGGAGCAGAGAAACAAGCTGAAGCAGAACAAGGAGAAGCTGATAGCGCTGGCTGATAAGAAGGGATATTCTAAGCGGAAGCTGGAGGAGATCGAAGAGGCGGAGAAAATTGAGAGGAGACTGGAAAAGAGAGCCAAGGTTTTTAGGCAGATGGGAGACAAGCGAGAGGGAGACGAGAAGAAGACGGGTCGAAGAGTCTCGCCTGGAAGTTTGCATAATTATTTTAGGTAATTTTGTTTTGCTTTATTTTTCCTTTGCCACGGTTGTACTTTGTTCTCTTTTTTAGTTGTAAAGTATTTTTTGATTTTATGTTATTACAGTAAGGCGACTCCGGCGCAAACAGAAAAAGAACTAACGGCTGTCTCTACTTTAGCGGTACAAGCAGAGGTGCACACGCCTGATTTGGTGAGCCCAGTGAAGGTCATCGAGATGCAGGAGTCGAAGGCAACGGCAAAGGAGGCGGGGGAAGCTAATGCGAAGGTGCTGGTGGTTGTGAATGATGTAGAAATTGTAGAAACAGAGACTCTTCCTTTGAGCGAAATATCGCCCGAAAAAACGCAGACTAATCAACGACGTAACAAGCCCAGGTGGTCGTTACGCATCAATCTACCACCATCCAAGAAGGAGATAGTTGAAGCAGGTAATTTTTTATCTCAGACTTTTTTTTTGCTCCCTGTTTCTGTTTGATATTCTAGGTGGTAATGATAGTAATGATGAATATAATAATAACAATAATAATTCCGGCTTCTAACGATATTTTCAATAAATTTTAGTCTGAAGTCATATTTTATCCTGCAAAATTTGTTATTCGTTAAACGTAGAACGTTGACCTCAAATGATGTAAAAACGCGCGCTGGAGTCTCCCGAACTGTAACGGTTTGGTCGACGGCAATGTCAGTTTAACACTTTGATCGCTGATAAATGAATTTCTGTATCTGCCGGGCTTATCGATAGTTTTTCGTTTATTCACCTCGGAAATAATCACGTTGCAGACGCACCGATTGCAAACGGCGATAAAGCGACACCGGGCAAAAGGGAGTCGAAGCATAGAAAAAGCAAAGCGAAGGCGGCTAATTACGAGGAGAACGGGGACAGTGATCTCGAGGTAGTAAACGTGAAGAGCAACAAAAAGCGAAAAGCCGCCACGAGTTCGCAGAAAAGCAAATGTGTCGCGGCGGCCGATTCACAGAACGAAGTCGTGGTTATCGAGCCGGTTATCTCGGCCGCGGAAAAAACATCGGCTTCGACGTCTCCGTCGCCGGAAATCATCGAAGTTAAAATCGACAAGCAAGCGACATCGGGAAAACTCGCTCCTCTATTCATGAGACGACAGAAACCCGACCCAGCGGTTTTGGAGGCTCGACGACTGTTTCTACACTCCGTTCCCGCGGAAAACGAGAACTCGCGAACGGAGCGCAGAGTTCCGGTCGTCGGGACTCCTCGGCTGCCGTTTCCGGCGATCAGTCACGTGGCTCAACTCGGCATTGAGACGAAGATCGAAACCGCTGAATTAAAAACGAAATTTCCCGTCCGCGAAAATGACCGCGAAAATTACGCGCCGTTATTCAAGCTCGATGAATTCAAATCCGTCACTAGTCTAAAAAATGACTCGGCGCGAAATTCCAAGGATTCCGTTGAGATGCCGAAGGGAAACGTGGAAGAAGTGCTTACCGAGATCGAGAGTCGTTGCCCGGGTGCGCGCGAGATCTGGAAGCGAGTGTCGACGACGGCTCATGGCGAGGAAACGCCGCGAGTCTCACCGAAGAGAAAAGGCAAGAAGCGCAAATCGAACGAGAAAAAGACCGAAGTGACCGGCGAAAATACGGCTCACGGCTGCACGTGGACGCAGAAATACCGGCCGCTGAGTACGGGAGAGATCGTGGGAAACGAAGATGCGGCGGAGAAACTGCGAAAATGGCTCGACGGATGGAAGGCGCCACTGCGAAAGGAGGACAACAGCAGCGGCGACGAATTTTACTCGTCGGACTGCAGCTTCGCGAGCAACTTCGAGAACAACCAGGTCGCCGTTCTGCTGGGTCCTCACGGGAGTGGAAAGACTGCGAGCGTCTACGCGGTCGCGGAGGAACTGGGCTACAGGTTGGTGGCAAACATTAATCTGCCGGCGAAACGTGCTCGCGCTGTCTATTGTTGTTAGCGCTTTGCGATAATAGAAGCTCGACCGTTTCCTCTCGGTTATTCCATGCACCGCAAATGCAATGCACGAAGTCATTACTAATTTATGAAGTCGTCACGCTTTTATCGTTTTTCGGAATTTCACGCGATGCGCCTTTGTTACTCGGCTTTCGGAGCTCAGACGAAAGCGAAAGGAATAAACATTAATATGATGTTGAAGTTTGCATCGTTGGAATGCAACGAAATGCAGGAACAAGTTAATTCTGATTAATCCAAACGATGAAATTAGGTATAAAAAGTCATCATAGCAATTAGTTGCTATGATTAGTTGCAACGAAATAAATACAAAAAAAGTAATTCTAATTTCTTCATTTGGTTTAATCAGAATTAATTTTTTTCCTGTATTTCGTTGCATTCCAACGATGCAAAATTCATCATCATAAATTAATTTACAACGTGCGTATTCAATTTCTCATATTTTTTAGTTGAACAATTTTTGGAATTTTCGTTACTTGCAGTATTCTCGAAATAAACGCCTCGAGCAAGAGAGCAGGCAAGAAAATATTGAAGGATCTGGAGGAAGCGACCAAGTCCCACCGGATAAAGAAGTCCGATGGGATTTCGCTCGCGTCCCTGATGAAGGAGAAAAAAGCGATGCCGAAGAATTCGCTGATTCTCGTGGAGGACGTTGATCTGATATTCGAAGAGGACGAGGGTTTCATCTCCGCCACTTGTCAGTTGGCGTCGAACACGAAACGTCCGATAGTCATGACCGGCAGAGACACTTGCTCGCATCTCAGTAGAATGGCGCCCCAACAGCACAGGATTTATTATCAAACAACTGCGGGCTCTCGAGTGTCCGCTCTACTGGAACTCATCACGCTCGCCGAGTCCGGTTATCGGTTGCCTCGGCCTTGTCTCGACGTGAGTAATTCTCGAAGCACTTCGCGCGCTGTAATGTTAACAATATGGTCACATCTTTTCAGTAAGACGGATTTACTATTCTCAAAAACTGATCTTAAAAAAACGAAGAATTCGATCTAAAAAACAAAAAAAAATTACAGATACCAATATTTCCTTTCGCTCCTTTTTTAATATCGCATTTTCTGGTTAATCAGCCAACTGGTTATGCGTCAAAGTCTGCCGAAACCTGGTTATGCACCAGATTTGCTATTCTCAAAAACTGATCTTAAAAAAACGAAGAAATCGATCTAAAAACCAAAGAAAAATTACAGATACCAACATTTCCTTTCGCTCCTTTTTTAGTATTGCATTTTCTGGTTAATCAAGCAACTGGTTATGCGCCGAAGTCTGCCAAAGTCTGGTTATGCACCGGATTTGCTATTCTCAAAAACTGATCTTAAAAAAACGAAGAAATCGATCTAAAAAACCAAAGAAAATTACAGATACAAATATTTCCTTTCGCCCCTTTTTTTAATATCGCATTTTCTGGTTAATCAGCCAGCTAATCTCTCCGATAAGACGCACTAACGACGATCATTCCTCGTTTCAGCGGCTGCTACAAAACGGAGATCTGCGCAAGGCTCTCCTGCAGCTGCAATTTCTCTTGCTCTCCGGCAAGCCGAAGGCGTCGGAGGTACCGACGAATTTCCACCAATCGCTGTGGCAGGACATGCGTCATTGTGTCTACAAACCCGCGGTGAAGGCAACGAAGAAGCCGGCGAAGAAGAAACTCGCCGACGGCAAGAAGATCGTCGCTCAGAGTGAGGAAAACGTTCTCGCCGGTATGGCGAAGGATCTGGACAAACTGTCGTTCCTGTCGACGCTGATAGAGATCGAAGATCCTGCGCTCGAATTCTCGGCGCTCAAACTCGAGCCGAGCATCTCGCTCGACCAGAGCGAGCACGCGTATTCCAGCACGAGCAGCACCAGCGCGGAAATAGCCAGGTGGCTGAGAGATCGAGTTATGGGCGAAAAGGAGGCCAGCGATTCGAGCGGCAGCTCGTTAAGGCAACTGTCCTTGAAGAAGGAACTGAGCTTGGGCGTCAATTTTGCACTTTCTCAAGTATCACCGAACATTCTCGACAACAAGGTGTTCGCGCTCGATTATCTGCCGTCGTTGCGCGCGATGTGCAGGGCGGAGGAACTCAGAGTCTCGAACAACAGTAAACGCGGCAACAGATTCTATCACTACCTGCAGAGCCTCAGACTGCCGACCTCCTCGACGAGACCGAACATTCTGGCAGCTGCGTGCAAAATGATGCGCGAGAAAGTTAACTCGGAGAGTTAACGCATAAAATAAATAAATGCATAGCTTTAAGATTTCTACCGACACAGGAATATTGACTGAAGAACTGAATTTTTTTTCCGGGGTCCATCGAATGGCTATTGTTATTTCTTTAATTACTCGTGATACAATCTAGTTTTTAGTATTGCCTTACGTTTCTTATCGCTTTATCTCGTTTTACGTACGATCTACGCGCAGCCGAATTTTCGCGATCGTTTTTTTGATGAACGAAAGTCGCGCGGTAGATCGCTTTAGATCCCGGCGGGATCTATATCGCCAATTGAATTTCAACGCACGGTCGATTTCTTATATTATGGTTTAGACTAATTTTTTTTTCAAGCCACCTTTTTTGTAAGACTCTATGGACGCTCCCGTCAACAGAACGTCGACGAAGCTATTTGTGCCTCTGTATATTAGGATGGAAGATTATTAAAGAAATGCCTATTTATTACTTATGCCACCGTTTTCGCACCGTGTTATTGAAAATCATACAATGTTTACAAAAACGCGTCGTGTTCGTTTAGATCTTTATGTGATGAAGCTTGCGGTTGAGCTCCTCGAACTTCAGGATCTTTCGGACGAAGAAGTCGCCGTAGCGATGAGCGACCTTGGTGTCCGCGATGTGGATCATGTCGTGATCGATGTAGAAGTCAAGCTGAAGAAAAACAAAAACGATCAGATTGCACATTTAGTCACCAATTCAATAACAATTCCTACGCATTTTTCCCCAGCTTTATAATTAACCACCAGATTTAATTTGCTATTCAAATCGTTAAAAATGCAGGACCATAAAATAAATTCGCTCGAGATCCCAGATTTCGACTCGAATCTCCGAAAACTTGATTGAAAACCGACCCTATTTTTTGGGATTTCTCAAAAAAAAATGCATCACTGAAATTAAAAAAATTGTTACCTCCGAGCCCGACTGGAATTTTCCCTCCAATCCTGAAGCTCCCTTGGTCCAAACGATGTTCTTCATCTTATGCTTGAAGCACAGCAAATGAATGGTGAGCGCGGCGACCTCCTTATCAAGATCCCAATTCTCATCGTTCCTCGTGTTGCTGCACATGAAGGTCGCGAGTTTGCTGAGCGGCAGCGTCGTGTATAGCTTCAGATACGACCGAATAGTCGGCAGCATCTTTTGCTGCACGACCTCGTCCATGAAGACCTGAGTCTGATGTTTTGTGGCCTCCTTGATGTAGTCTTCCTTCTTGGCGTCGGGTCCAGGCGGCGTGGACGACAAGAACTTCGGGCAAGCAAACAGGAAGCACGACTCGAACTCCACCATATCGCCGTACTGCATCTTGAACATCTTTTCATGATAATTCCTGTCCCTGAGCGCCTGCTGAAGACCCTCATCGATGCACTGCGGATGCAGCACCAAACAAATCGCCAACAAGTGATACATCTGCTCGGTCTGCTTGTTGATCTGATCGTTCTGGTAGCTTCGCGTGGTGAAGAGCTGCTTGGTGCGCTGAATGTACAGAAGACTGCCGGAGAAAGTCCTGATGGCATCGGCGTAACGACGCATCATCATGTAGGCGAAGCCCACGTAGTAGGCCGTCGATATCTGGCAACCCGGAACGTGAGAATACGCGCTCTTCTTGTAGATCTCGACGTTCTCGAGGACCTTGATCGCCTGATAATAATCGCCGAGCAGCGAGTGCAGCCTGAGCAGACCAATCAGAGCAAAGTAGCCCAGCATCTTGTAGAGCGAATGTTTGCCGAAAGCCCCGGCAACGGAATCAGGATCACCGCCGCTCGCGTAGACCTCCAATTGGCTCTTGATTTTCGACTTGTCCACCAGATAGTGGAGAACGTTGAGGACGCACAGAACGTCCCATATCTTGTTGTGGGTGTTGAGGTTCTCGATGTCCTCGGGTGACTTGTTTGTCAGGTTCGCCCTGTACTGGGAGAACGACTGGAATTGATAGACAAATTCGTCGATGAGCTCCCACAGCCACTGGTCGGGGAGCTCCAGCTGCACCGGCTCGTCGGGATTGAGAATGTAGTTGAAGAGGTCGCAGTAGTTGTAGAACGAGCCGAAACGCTGCTCCAGGGTGGGACCTGAGGTTCTGGCGTAGATGTGACGGTAGTAGAGCTCCTTGTAGAGGATGAGGAAGATCTGGTCGTTCTCGACGATATGGGCTATGTCCGCCTCCTCCGGCCAGGACTGCTTGTCGAACAGTTGCTCCGATATCTTGGGGAAGGTGTTCTCATAGAGGTTCTGGATCTCGAATATCATGCCCTCGTTGATGCAGTTGCGGAAGTAGACGAGGAACTTGCGCACGACCTCCGGGACCTGCTGGCGATACCTGTCATAGGGCTCGACGTGCTCGACCGGAGCGTAGGCGTCGTCGTAGGTGTCATACTGCAATTGCGAGCGCGATTTTAATGAAGATTTTGGCGCGCGCTCCGGCGGTTTTCGGTTAGGTATGAGGAAATTTGCTTACCTGGTCGGAGTAATCGTCGTACATCGTGACGAAAATGTGCGCGTATCAGATGCTGGAAATTATAACCTCACTTCGTCCGTTCGCTTGCTTGGCCGTAACGCGGCGTAAGGACGGCCGACGGGTCACTCCGCGCCCCCGGCGGACGCGGCGACTTTGCGGGATGTTGGCGAACGACCAATGGCGGCGCGGAACGAAGCGACCAATCACGGAGCTCGGTTTGAATTCTGATTGTAATTTTTTTTATGAATGATTTTATTTTAATCAGGTAAATAATTACAAAATGTAATTGGACACATAAAGGGGGGTGGGGAAAATCGAGGAGAGTAAAATGAGTTAACCAAATGGCCCTCTTCAGACTCTCGTCGGTTGAGAACTTAGCCAAGTTGTAGGGCTCCCTGGGCTGCACCATAAAGGTTTTGGCGCGAACGAATTAAATTTCTGATGATGCTTCAGAAAAATGCGAGAAAACTGAAGTGGACTCCTAGGTAGCAAAAGGCATCTGGCACTAAAAATTTATCTTAATGGATTTACTAATGTCCGTCCGGATGATAACTGTAAGGTATCCTACGTCCAGAAATTAATTTGCGGACATTGAATGAGTTTTGGACATCTTTAGGCGGACGATGGACACGCAGTTGTTATCGTTTCGATAACTTAAAATTTGGTGCTACTTGGGCTATTAGTGGTTTTTGGGTGAATTTGAAAATTAGTTGATTTGCGATTTACCGTAAACTTGTAGTGAAAGAGAAAGCTTTTTTGCAAATTTTTGTTTGACAATATTCGTTTGGGAATTCTAGATTACTTCATCTGTGGAATTCTTTGGAAATCGCGGTCAAATTTGTTAATGATTGGATAGGAAATAAAATATTTTTCGAGACAAGTTCTTTGGGATGCTTAGATTTATTAATTTTTCGTATCTTTCTTCTCGTCAGCGAGCGCAACTATCGTCCGTCCACTACACTCACCGATTACGCGAGCTACGATATATAGTGTTTCTATATACATACGATATGTACACACGATAGTGCACAATAGTGCGTCTTTTATACATGTAATAAAATATATATTAAGTACACAACGAGGAATGTAGGATATTTTATAAAATATGTTTTTTTGTTTACGTATAAAAAAACGCGCGCGCGCCACATGGATGCTTACGCGAAAAACCACGACGAACGTTGAGCCGTCGTACCTAGAAAATACGCATCGTTAACGACTTCGCGACGACAGGTTAACTACCGTGTGCGAGCTGTTAACAAACTAGCTGAGAAAATTAAAACGCGCGTACGCTCGACACACATCGCGACAACCAAAAAAATCGGACGAACGTCAATAGCGGAAAACGAAATAAAAATTTGACTTCAGGTTGCCACGAGATTCGACTGTACACCGAGTTTCGGCCTCCTTGACTTCCCTATTCGTTAAAATCATTTCGACGCGTCACAAAACATGTTTTAAAGAATTCGCGTTTTTTTTCCTTTTTTGTGATAACGAGAATTACGCAGATGAATAAATAAATGAGTCACTTCAGTGGTCCCTCGTTCTCCGATACGCCGTTCGAGTTGATAGCTGTTTTCTCAGGCAGACATTTCATTATCGTCGGTTCGATCAGTTTCCACACTTCGGCGAGCTGCGACAAAAGTTACATTATTACAACTTACATAATATCGACGGAAATAGCTCGAAGCCCGCAAGTTATGTCGATGGAACGTTAATTACCTCGGAGTGGCCGCGAATCTGAACCTTCACGAGGCTCTGCAGAACCGTGGCGAGAATTTCCAGATGAGCGTGCACCAGCTGCGTCTCCATGTGCAAACAGTGAAGCGAGAAGGAATTTCTCAGTTCGACGTTCGCTATCACGGATTCCTGAGCGACCATTTTATTCTCCAAATACTCTACGGTATCGGCCTGCAGAGAAAAAGGGTGACGATTACCGTCGATTGCTTCGGTGGGAAGCGGTGACTTTCAACCTCGTCCGATAATCAGACGAACTTTTCAACCAACTCTTATGCGTAAGATTATAATGCTTATGTCCCCAACCGATTCTTACGGAATTGTAACTCTGTGCATACACACGACTGTCGCAACTGGAAATATGTATTGTGTGTAGGGATTTCCCCTCACCCCGGAATTGGGTTGCTTTACCCGTTTGAAATAAATAAGTAAATAAATAACTACATAAATACATAAATACATAAATAAATAAGTAAATAAATAAATAAATAAACTCACATCAGTGCCGCGAATGACTCCCTGCATCTGACGCTTCTTCAACACCAACATAGTCGACAGTGCGCGCTGATGATCGGCGCTCACACCGCGCTCGTGACGCTCGCACAACGTTTGATGAGCCACCAGAACGTCGAGAAGAAGATTCAGTCTCTCGCAGAGCATCGTCTCCTCTCTCGCTGCCTGTTGCAGGGCTCTCGCTGATAGTAGGCTGAATTCTCTGCAAAAGAAAAAGAATAAGAGAGTCAACGTTGGCATCAATATTCACCAAATTATCTACCCTGCTTAGTAATTCCCATCGACATTGATAGAAACCGATCAAATGGACAAAAAATTCCGATTGAAAAATAATCGGTTCAAACAGGTTTCAATCGACTTTTTGTCCATTTTATTGGTTCTAATCGGATCTTTTAAACAGGGTACGCTGTTTCTTTAGAATTTTTGTTTAAATCATACTTCGAAATCACGTGGAATCCTTTCTTCATGTCGTGCCAAATGGTGGAACCTCCACTCGCCCATCCGCTGGTTCCGTAGGGTTCGGCACCCAAAGTCGTCAAGGACGTGCCCAATTCGGCCATATCGGCCGCGTAGCTGTGCGATCTGATGGCCAAGCAGTCGGCGATGTTCTTCAGCCTGGAAATACCCGAAAGTATCACTCGGATCTGATCCCGGCTGTTGGCGAACTCGGTGAGCGTCTCGGGTGGCACGAGTTCCTTGGCTCTGCTGGACAGCTCGGAGGTGGCGAACTCGTCGGGCACGCGTCGGAAGACCTCGCGTATCTTGTGCTGCGTCTCCTCGCCGGTGTAAGTAAAAAAGAACTGGACTATGGGATCCTGCCGCAAGACCGGGTGCCGCGCGATCAGCGTCAAGAAACGCAGAAGCGATCGTCTTCGCTCCTCGAGGAATTGCGAGTCCGCTGGAAAGAACCATCCTGTGTATTCGTTATTCCTGCGTACTTGAGTCACTTTTCTTTCTGGTTTTAAACAATTCGTATGAAAGCTTCTCGTTTACCCCCGACAATTTTCTTCGGCGGCAGCTTTGGTATGAGCCTGTAGGGAAATCGCGACAGTAGAAGCTCGTGCAGCGAGACGAAATCGTTGTAACGTCTGTGGACGATCGAGTTAAAAGCCTGTAAATACACGGAATTGTTGATTCAGCACGTTTCTCGGAGAATTCGAGCTTATGGCTCTCCCCTTTTACTTTACGCCGTGGAATTTATTATGATATATATGTACGCGAAGGCAAAATCAATAGCGACGACGAGAATCGTTCGGAGCAATCGGCACCACTCGGGCAAATATTGATGCGAATTGCTGCACTGCCCAATCCATATTCATTCGAATTGTTATTCTTTAAAGCAGCGTTTATCGCGATTTCGATATTTCTAATGTTTGCAACAATTTGAACTATTATTTATAATTTAAAAAAAAAATGAAAATTCGAAGGTACCGTGCTGACCTTACTCGTAACCTGGTACTCAACGTGCTTGAGAAATATTCCCTTCCTCTCGGGCACCAGGTTCACCTCTATCGTGTCCAGTTTGCAGATATCCGTGTAGGTGATTCCCAGCTTGGCGGGATTTCCGCCGCGGTAGAGACGTTGAGCGAGCAGAGTCACTTCTGACAAATCGCCCAAAACAGGTACGGGCAGCTCTGCATAGAAATCAAAACAGGAAAATTTAAATGATGTAGTTTGTATCGTTGGGATGCAACGAAGTTCAGAAAAAAATTAATTCTAATTAACCCAAATTATGAAATTAGGTGTAAAGTCATCATGGCAATTAGTTACTGTGGTGACTTTTTATACCTAATTTCACCATTCGGGTTTGTTAGAATTAATTTTTTTCCTGAATTTCGTTGTATTCCAACGATGCAAACTTCATCATCAATTTAATCAGATACCCAAAAAAAAATCCAGGTCGTCCAGACTTAAATAACATCGAAGATATAAAATAAAAAATATTTCTTGTATTTTACCTTGAGATTCGGAATTCTCCAGGAGTTTGTCGCTGGGCTGTTTGGACGCTTGAGCAAAGGCCACGAGGGCGAGACCCTTGTAGAGGCCGCTTCGACTGAGATAGCCCATTTTGCTGTCCACCAGTTCCCATATCTGAAAAAAAATAATAACTCGCATTAGCAAACGTTTTCGCAGCAGGCTGTTGTTATTATGTGCTTGTGGATAATAAGTTCCGACGCGCTTCTTCTGTCGACTTAAGCGCGTGTATCGCGGAAAACGAAGTGTGGGCAGCTAGCGGCGAATTAATATCGCGAGGGACTCGCAGCGATACCGGCTGATAACACACGAACGCCCATGCGAACTTGAACCGCGCAGACGTTAAGTGTAACGTCGAACGCGCTACTTGCGCGCGGACAATGTGGCTAACGGCAATTTGTGTGTACGCACCGCATTACGAATCAGTGCAGCGTCTGCACGCACGTGCGTGATGGACGCACGCACGTTGCAGTCAATGCACTGCGTGCCCGGTGCTCCACATGACATCCCGCATAAATTGCCAATGGCACTTCGGGGCTACCTTGTTTTTCGTAGTGAACTAAAACGAGTGCGCACACGAAGAAAGAAAAGAGCAAAGATATCGTGAGCCACTTTTAACCCTTTGAAGCGTAATGAAATAATGGTATGGCACCTACTGCCATTCGGGTTTTCTTTAACATTTTTTAAACCAAACACCAATTTTTAAGTAAATCATAGGTAAGGAAACATTTATGCTTCAAAGGGTTAAGGAAAAGCGTCGCATAAATATTTGTAACCAACTTGCAGCATTTCTTCAGTAGTTTCCGGGAAAAAATGACGTTGAAGTTTGCATCGTTGCAATGCAACGAAATTAAAAACAAAATATTCATTCCAGAACAATTTAAATAAGTCATCCCCATTGGGGGGGGTGAAATAATTTTGGTTTGTCATGCTCATAGTCGTTATAATAACTTTTTTATAGCCGGTATAATCATTTGGATTCATTCATATTTTATTGTTTTTAACTTCGTTGTATTGCAACGATGCAAACTTCAGCGTAATAGAAAAAGACCATCAAACGAACAAAATTAACGTGTTTAATAATACACGGAAATAAAAAAGATAAAACATTTGTTTCATTTGTATAATAATACTGACAATGTCCAAAGAAAAAAATAGCTGTCTACTCGAAAATGATAAAAATTTCGTTTAACGGATAAAAAAAAATGTTGGCATTGTTATAAAAAATCAATGTTCTCGGTATTTTTAAACGTCAATTTCCCACTGCATCTCGTCACCGGGGCCAAGAACTAGGATTCCAGAATTCCAGTTCAGGGTTCCCGTCCGTCGTCGTGCGTGCGACGCATCCTCAAAACCCCCCGACATAAACAGCATAAATATTTACAAGCTCGCAACCAGCCGCATTATTTACAGGGGCTATTAGCGCCTTTTATTGCGCGCGTAGCCGAAGATTTCACGGTTTACACCTTCGCGCAAAAGGGCAAAGAGAGAAAATTGTTAATTAACGAGGAAACGTGTGGGGAAAAAAAGAGGCGTGAGTCGGGGGCTCGTGAGAAAAGTCGCCGCGGCGAGGAGGCGGCGCGCAGATTCGAGATTACGCGCAGGAAACGAGAGTGCGTAACGACTGCATTCTTCCTCGGCGGGCGCGGATCTCCTCGGCGCGCGGGGAGACCGCGAGTGCCGTCGCCGGCGCGGTCGAAGTTTCTCGACACGGAAACTCGGCTCTCGCGCGCCCACCGCGAGGCAAGACACACGCGCTGCCAGTGCGCTCGGATGATGTTGAAGTTTGCATCGTTGGAATGCAACGAAATTCCGAAAAAAAAATTAATTCTAATTATGACGTTGAAGTTTGCATCGTTGGAATGCAACGAAATTCCGAAAAAAAATTAATTCTAATTATGACGTTGAAGTTTGCATCGTTGGAATGCAACGAAATTCAGAAAAAAAATTAATTCTAATTAAAATAAATCATGAAATTAGGTATAAAAATTCATCAAAGTGATTAATTGTTATGATGACTTTTTATACCTAATTTCATGATTTATTTTAATTCGAATTTTTTTTTTCTTTTCTGAATTTCGTTGCATTCCAATGATGGAAACTTCAACATCATTTCTGATTACCCCAAATCATTGTTGTAAGTCCCCATTACTTTCAGAATTAAAGTTTATACAACAGTTTATTTTGTAATTACGATTTTATAACGATGATCTGTAGCGATTATAAAATTATATGTGAACTTTTGAATAGCCGTAAGAAAAACTTAATTTTTAATTAAGTTTTGGGAGAAATTGTGGGGAAAATGGACAAGCACAGTACTCCATTATTTTCGCAATGCATTAACAGTATTTCTCCATTTTTTCAGTAAGATTACCATAAAGTTTTATGGGCAATTAATATTGTTGTTTCGATTTAAAAGTTTACAGATTTCAGTAAGATGACCATTAAGTTTTATGGGAAATTAATATTTGTTGTTTCTATTTAAAAGTTTGCAGATCATATTATAATCATTACGAGTTAATATTGTAAAAACATAATCACAAAGCCAATCGTACCATCAATTCTATTTCTATAAAAATGAAGGATTTACAACTCTGCCCCAAATGATGAAATTAGGTATAAAAAGTAATCACGTCAATTAGTTCCTATAATGATTTTTTACATTTAATTTCAACATTTGCGTTAATAAGAATTAATTTTTTTCTGAATTTCGTTGCATACCAACGATGCAAACTTCAACATCATGCGCTCGGCGGGTAATCCAACTGCACACGCCGAGTGTACGTAACCACCGCGTCGAGCGCGCGGGGTACAACCGTCGCCGGGTGAATGTATTCCGTTGGCACCGGGGACCCTCACTCGTTTTCCCATCGACCTCACCGAGTGTCATTAAACCTTAATCGGCGATCGCGAGCTCTCGGCACAGGCGCGAGCAGCGAACGCTCGGCGCGATCGCTACGACGAAATGTTGGCTCACCACCGCGTTTACCGCCGCGAGACGTCGCGACTATTCTCGTGCGGGAAATAGCACTTTTTGTAACCTGAGAAATCGGCCCTCGCGATTCGTGACAATTATTCGTTGCTGGGTCGTGCGACTTTTTTTGCATTTATGATAAGAAATGAACTAATAATGAAATAATGAAATAATAATGATTCTGATTTGCAACTTAATTAATTTGTAATTTGCATGAAGTTGATAAAACAAATAACGAGCTGAACGATTTTAACGAGCTGAACGATTTTAACGAGCTAATAGGAAATATTATTCAATTAATTAATTTGTAAACTGTACTTAAATTAGAAAACAAATATAAACGACCTAAGCAAAGTATGGAACGAACTAATCATTTTTTTAACTTGTTATTTCATTATTGAATTTGCAATTTGTATTTAAATGTGAAAATAAGTAAACGAACTAAGCGAAATATTGAACGAACTAATAATTTTTCTAACCTGTTACTTCATTAATAATTTGCAATTTGTATTTAAATGCGAAAACAAGTAAATAAACTAAGTAAAATATTGAACAAACTAATCATTTTTTTAACTTGTTACTTCATTAATAATTTGCAATTTGTATTTAAATGCGAAAATAAGTAAATAAACTAAGCGAAATATTGAACATACTAGTAATTCTTATAATTTGTTATTTAATGAATGAATTAGCTATTTGCGTTTAAATGCGAAAATAAATAGACTAATACTAATTCTTCTAACTTATAATTTAATTGAGGTATTTGCAATTGGTATTGAATAAAAATTAAATGGACTACTTACTAATTCCTGTAATTTACAGCTAATAAAATTCGAAATAATTGACTATCGAATAACACAAATGAGATCCACCACGATATTTCTGGTCCTTCGATCACCAAGCGTGAATAATTCTGAAACAATCGCCGCGTTCCGAAACGTCCAGTTTCCACGCAGTCACCCATTCGCGATAATTGCTCCCAGCGACAGAACGCAGACGCGCCGCTGTGGTATAACATTACGTCGGTCATCGCCGCCTACGTAAACTATAATAAGTCCATATCGTTTTCTGCCACAACCGCGTCATTAAATTCCACTCTCGTTATCAACAATAACTGGCGAACGCGGGTCACGTTGTGACTAAAGTGCATTTTGCCCAGCGCTCTGTACGTTGCAATTAATAAAATCCCCCCGAGTAGATTGGAGGAGTTCAGAAACGACGAAATTGCATCCTCGTCCGCGCCGCTATCGTCTCTCCACGTGTGTATAATTTGCCGATTATAACATTGTTTAGCTCCGCGAAATTGCAGCCTCCGTTCAATCGTCAGTCGCCGAGAATTCCGCGCGACTCATCGTCCCGATTTTCAACGAGATTTCCGCTCCGTCGTTTACTTCTTCTTCCTATGAATTTCGCGTCAGTCGGTCGATTGCATTTCCACGCCCACCGACGTCGACGCACGAAGCAGCCTCCGATTCTCGAGGAATGACAATTGTGTCATAATCCCGCTCGGAAATATTTGTGCGACGCACGAGGAGCGACCGTTCAGCGTGATTAACGTTCTCTTCGACGCGTTACTCATTTCCGGCTTTCGACGAACCCGACTGGTCGCGGGTCTTCGGATTCTTACGTACACCAGACTGATCAGCATAAATATTAAATGTGGTCGTTCGAACCCATCGATTTGTCAATTTTACTCGAATGTTTTGAAACTTTTTCGTCATGTGTTATTTAATTCGGTTAAAAATATTAGAACATTTCATAGTGGTGATATAAAAACGGAAAAAAATCAAAAAAAAAAAATGAAAATGGAAATATGCAATTTTTAAAAATTGCATATTGCAATTTGTTGTCGAATTATTAATGTAGCTTTAAAGAAATATTGCTTGAATATAAAAATTGAAAAAATATGCAGTTTAAAAAAATGGAAATATGCAATTTTTTAAATTGCATATTTCCATTTTTTCAATTTTTATATTCAAGCAATATTTTTTTCAACTATATTAATAATTCGACAACAATATGCAATATGCAATTTAAAAAATTGCATATTTCGATTTTTTCATTTTTTATATTCAAGCAATATGTTTTTAAAACTACATTCATAATTCGACAATATATACATTTTCAACGTTATTTCAAAATGAGAATTGAGTTTTGTGCAGATCATATTAAGCATTGGAGGCCAAATCTGTTTTCTGTATTTTTAGTACACGTGATCCCCATTTGGCGTTCTCGCCTTAGACGGCGCGACACAAAACGGCGAATCTACGTTCAAGCATGAAAGTTTCTGGGTCATCCACCTGCGAGAGATCGTGGAAGGAGCGGCAAGTAAGAAAGCCAGTTAGATTAGCTCGGTGTCCGTCGCGTTGTCGCAGGAGTCACAAATTTGTAAACAAAAATATGAAACGAAAATCTTCCTGAAAATCCGCAATTTGTTTTGTCGCAAAACAGATTCAGCTACTTGACGCCAAAAATGAGCAAACTTGTTTGTGTAAAATATTTCGTAGCTCTAAAAATCTATTTAAAAAAAAAAACGCGATGTCGTCGGATGCCTCGTGTTTCGCTATTTCCAGGTACAAAATGGAAGAAGAAACTGATTTTCACATGCATTAACGTTTGGGTTCTAAAAAGAAAACTGAAGCGTTCCCGTGCAGAAATTTAGTCAGGGCTGTATACTGGGCCCGTACAATCTTCCCTGACTAAGTACGGGGCCCATCGTGGAAATCTAACTGCAGCCCGTATTGGGCGGTCACGCTTTTAATGCTTGGGCCCGTATAGGACGATAAGACTGGGCCAATACTGGATTCCAGTACTTACCCCGTACTAAATAAATAAATTTAAAAACATGATTTTGTGCTAATTTATAGCACTTTTAATTGATATTCCGTCATTCTTATACACGCTAGTGTATTTTTATCGCTGAAAAAACATTTATATATTTGACATGGCCGGGGATCGAACCCGGACCTTCCAGATGGTTGCTGCGCCTTAGCTCACTCGGCCATCCGGATCTTGTGATTGTAATAATTTTTTTCCTTATTTGAATTACTAATATATGAAGTATAAAATTAATGTAGTATAATATAGTCAGAACTCTATAGATTTATATTATGAAGTTTGCTGTAAGACTACACAAAGACTTTGATATTTTTTTACGGGAGTTCGGAAATTCGGTTGCCCCTAATAGTCAGTACTTTATTGAGTGACTTCTTAGCTGACCCTGACGAGCAATACTAAGATGGGTGACTGTTTGCCTGACCCTGACGTTCACTATAGTTATTACAGTATATTAAATAATTATATTAAAGGGTGACTGACTACGGAGACTTGGCGAGGGAGTCTTATCGTGATTTTTAATGGGCCAAGTATGGCCATAGTTTGGATTCCCTGTCATGGCTTCCACGAGAGTGCCATGAAATTATTTCCTGGACCCTGTGTTGGGCCAAGTAGGGCCCAAGATTGGATTCTCTATCATGGGTTCCACGAGAGTGCCATGATACTATGTTGTGGAGCCTGTGTTGGGCCAAGCAGGGCCCACGATTGGATTCCCGGCGATGGCTTCCACGGATAAGCCTATATTGGGCCTATAGATATTCGCGGACGCCCGTTCTAATTTCTGCACGGGTTAGAACTGGAAATGGGGGAGAAGCGAATCAATTGACAGAGTTAAATAAAATAAATAAAAAAATCGTAGAAAAATTTGAAAAATTGGTAGGATCTCTATATTAAATAAATAAATAAATAAATAAATAAATAAATAAATAAATAAATAAACAAACAAATTGCCAAAATATTTCGTGACCTTTTTTCACGTCGAGGGTCAGTCAAACGTTGTCACCAGTCGCAGATGCGGTTTTTTCCTGGTTCGAACGAGCGGATCGTGTGTGTGTGTATATAAAATGCCGCCGGGAAGAACTTGCGCAACGATCTGACAATTACAGGCGGGGGGCGTCCGCACGATGTCCAGTTGCGCAGGGAGTCGAGAGGCGACTATCGCGTTAGGCAGGCGTTTTTGAGCGACGATAACGTGCATTCGATATTACACACTCCTCCGTCCGACCGGACGAGAATCGACGAATGTGTGTGACGCGTTGTGTGATCGTCGGACGAGGCTCGAAAAGAATCACGAGCGATATGGGGCCCAGCGGCAAATGTTTTCCAGCTTCAATAAATTCCATTCGGACAGCTCATTCTGGGTATAAAACACTTTTTTCCAACGTTTTGATAAATACGTGGAATTTGACTGATGGATTTGACTATCAATTAGTTTAACCCAACATTTATAAATAAGTGAATAAGTAAATAAACAAATGCCGAAGTAAATAAATAAATAATTTACAATTACCATTATTTTTTTACCTAGCCCACACGCGCGCTTTGCACGTTTACCCAATTGATGCAAAACAAAATAAAAAACGAAAATAATCAAGTTTCTTTTTAGTTATTTGTTAAAACTGCCTTGTTTAGAAAAAAAACTAATGACGAATTCGTTGTGTACAGGCAAAAATACATCGAAATAAGGGGTTGCTTTTTAAAATTTAAAGTGTTCTCTTACTTTTTTCGAAATGTTGTCACTTCACTAAAATCGAGGTTGTTTTTTTTCTATTCGATCGAAACTACATTTTCTTTCAAAACGATACGTGATATCTTGATTTCTGAAATTTTCACAGAACTTTAAAGACGAACCCTCAAAAATCGCAAATTTTTCCCTTGCGTTTTTCGCGAAAAGAAAATTTCAATTTCGTCAAGTCTAAAAACCCTATCCGATAGCAAATTTTCCACGCTGATTCCAAAAAGCACCGTTGTCTGCCCGTAAAATAGAAAATTCGACGAAAAAAGCGCAAGAAATGTTTTTTTTTGTTCCGCAAATACAATAACATTAGCTCAAAATACAATAACACAACTGAAACTGCACGTTGGTTAGCAGCGAGTCGCAGACAATCCGACAGCCAATCAGAGAACGAATAACCCGACAACAATGCTTATATAAAAAATGTGAAATATTTAACCCACTGATTTTTTGAAGAGGGAACGTCAGAAAATAAAAAAACAGCTGCAAATACGAAAAAAATAACATGTTGCAAAAAAATGAATAAGATGGTATCGCTTTATATATGCAATACGAATTGTTCAGACTAGCGAAAAATAAAAGACAAGCCAAAGGGCCAGAAAAACAATATGTTGCAAAAAATAAATAAATCGTTTTCGCTTTGTTTGTACATGAAAAATCATTCAGACTAGCGAAAAATAAAAGACAACCCCAAAAACAACACAAAAATAAATAAAACGTTATCGCTTTCTTTGTACATAAAGAATTGTTCAGACAAGCGAAAAATAAAAGACAACGTCAAAAACAACACAAAAATAGATAAAACGTTATCGCTTTCTTTGTACATAAAGAATTGTTCAGACTGGCAGAGCAAAAAAATGCGACGACAAGAGGTGAGAGCGGTTATCCAATGCATGCGACTTTTCCTGTCGCGAGAGTGGAAGCGAGGATGTATCAACACGCGTGTCCGTACATCGGTGGACAAGGCCACGGCGAGTGCTCCGTACGTACACACGATGTATGCTCCAGAGAGCCCACCTGACTCGGTCCGGCCGGCGGGACAGAGAGACACGGAGGAAGAGAGGGAAAGAGAGCGCTGGCTCGTCTGGAACTTGACTAGCAACAACTTAATACGCGCGATTAACGAAGATGCCCGACGTTACTGGCCGTACCAGTCGAGATATACTGACCATGAAGATTATATCGTACACTCCTCGTGTCGGGCTTTATACAACCAGACGTGTACACACTAAGTGTCTAAGTACAGTGTGTACCCCACACATGCGCGCGCCCACGAATTACGCTCCGTACTTATGTGTAACCCTCGCGCACTGGTCTGCGTTATTGCCCGGACTCGCGGCGGTGAATATACTATTAATAGTAGTGACCATTTACAGTCGACCCTCTCGATGCTCCACATTTTTTTTTATAGGATATTCGTCTCTGTAAATCAATCGGTGAACACCAGAAGCGGAATGAATTTCTCACCTGCGTAAATATAGAAGTCAAGATATCATAAATTGACAATTTTTTAAAAGTAGCCTCGTATTAATTTTGTTTTTTTTCGGATTTGTACCGTTCCGATTATTTTTTTTTTTTTTACTAAGAAACCCAAACTAAACTTGTCTTGCTTAGTAAGCTCGTTTAGGCGGACGTAAATAAAAATTTTCGTAAATAAAAAATGTTCTGTTTTCTTTTCGTATTCTTCCTTTTTTTAATTTCTGTTATTTGCTATTCCGCCTATATTATGTATTATTTTCAAGGGCTTGTTCCGTTCATTGTAAATAAACTAAAAAATAAAACAAAATAAATAAACGTGTTAAAAACAAATTTTTATTAACAACAAAATTAAGTCGGTCCAAAGCACTGATTTTCCTGGTACTGGAGAATACTGGGGTTTAACACCCCGGATTCTGATTCCCTCTTCAAAAAATCAGTGGGTAAAATATCTCGCGTTTTCGATATAGGTATTGTTGTCGGTTTATTCATTCTCTGATTGGCTGTAGGGTTGCCTGACACTCGTTGCTAGCTAATGAGCAGCTTCAGTCGTATTATTGTATTTTGACAGTTCGGTTTGTTGAGCTTATTTCGGGAAGGGTGTTCGGGCAAAGCGTGTGGGCTAATATTATTATATTTGCAGAGAAAAAAATTATTCTTTGCGTTTTTCTCATCGAATTTTCTGTTTTCTTTCGGATAGAGTCAAATAGAGTTTTCAAACTTTACGAAATCGAAAACGAAATGTTGCATAAAACGCAAGGGGTACGTACGGGAAAATTTCCGACTTTTGGGTTCGGCTTTAAAATCCTGTGAAAAATTTAGAAATCAAGATGTCGTGTTTGACCTTGCAACATTCTCCTCGTTATTGAGATTTTCTCGAACGAAAGAAGAAAATCTAGTTTCGATCGATCCAAAAAAAGTAACCTTGATTTGAATGAAGTAACGACATTTTGAAAAAATTGCGAGAACACTGTTTACTTATTTTTTATTTTCACTAACACTTTACTTCAACATATTTTTGCCCGTACGCAACAAATTCGCCATTAACTTTTTTCTAAACGCAATAGTTTTCAAGAAAAAAAAATTTAACTGGATTATTTTCGTCTTATGAATCTTTTTATGCATCGACTGAATAAGCGCGCGAATATTTTCAAAAAAATGTACAAAAATCTACATGAAATCTACATGATATACACGATTCGTAAAAAAAAGTATGCTACAGGTTTTAAACGTGCCTGCAAAACCTTCCTTTTAGCAAAACAAAATTGAAAATTAAATCGAGTAACGAATGATAAGAAAGCCAGAGTGAAAAAAAAAGTCTGTCGCTTTCCCTCTCCAACCGCGTTCGCGGGACGCTATGGTTTAAAAAAAAAATCTAAATTGAATTATTTTTGTCTTTTTCTAAACGCAATGGTTTTCACAACAAAAAAAAAACATTTAAACTGAATTATTTTCGTCCTTTGAATATTTTTTTTTGCATCGACTGAATAAGCGCGCGAATATTTTGAAAAAAATGTACAAAAATCGACATCAAATTCGATATACACGATTTGTGAGAAAAGTTATGCAAGAGGATATTCTTTTTCTATTTTGATGAAAACAAAATTGAAAATTAAATCGAGTAACGAATGATAAGAAAGCCAGAGTGAAAAAAAGTCTGTCGCTTTCCCTCTCCAACCGCGATCGCGGGACGCAGCGAGCGAGGCTGCCGCGCGGCGAGCCCAGCTGTTCGCGAGGATCCGCGCTACATACATGCAAACATAACACACGGAGTGCGCGCAGCGCGTCGTGATCTCACCTGACTGAGGACCGAGCTGCTCAGCTGTGACTTGACGAGCAGCGACTTGAAGACCTCGCGCTCGACGTTTCCGCTCGTGGGCGAGCAGATTTTCTCGTAAACCTCACGGTAGAAAGGCGGTATAGAGCCTGCGGCGTGGTTGTCGGACGTGAATTCGTGTGCGACGCACGTGGAGAGAGACAAAGGCCGTGAGAGAGAGGGAGACGAAACATCCACGTGAACCGAGAACAGTTGTAAGGGAAGAAAAAAAATAATAATGTTGAAGTTTGCATCGTTAAAATACAACGAAATTAAAAAAAAAATTAATTCTAACAAACCCAAATGATGAAATTGGGTATGACGTTGAAGTTTGCATCGTTGGCATGCAGCGAAATTCAGAAGAAAAATAAATTCCAATTAACCCAAATGAGAAAATTAGGTGTAAAAAGTAATCACGGCAATTAGTTACTACGGTGACTTTTTGTACCTAATTTCATCATTTGGGTTAGTTAGAATTAATTTTTTTTCCTAAATTTCGTTGTATTCCAACGATGCAAACTTCAACATTATAATTAGGTATAAAAAGTCACCACAGTAACTAATTGCCATGATGACTTTTTACACTTAATTTCATCATTTGGGTTAATTAGAATTAATTTTTTTCTGAACTTCGTTGCATCCCAACGATGCAAACTTCAACATCGTAAAAAAAAAAGAGAAATTGCGAAGTTGTTTTTGTTTTTCACGCGGGTCGTTCGCGTTGTTGGGTCACACGGGGAATAAAGGACGAGCTAACGGGACGAGTGACGAATCTCACAGAGGCCACGCGCATTCCGAACGACGCTTCTCTGCTCTCGTCACAGCTATACTTAGGTATCTGCACGTTATATGCCTAGCGGTCGCTCTCGCTCGTCGCGCTGTATACTAATTTTCCTCGCAACCGTCGCACCTTTCGAACTCTCTTGCATCGAAGTCTCCGAGCGGCGGAATTCCGCCGAGGCTCCTTCCAACGTGCAGCGGAGCGACCGCACTCGCGATTTCGCGAAGCCGAGACGTTTGATTCTGCTGAAAGAGATGATGTTGAAGTTTGCATCGTTGGAATATAACGAAATTCAGAAAAAATAATTCATTCTAATGAACCCAAATGATGAAATTACGTACAGAAAGTCACCATAGTAATTAATTGCCACAATTACTTCTTACACCTAATTTCATAATTTGGGTTAATTAGAATTCATTTTTTTCTGAATTTCGTCGCTTTCCAACGATGCAAATTTTAACATCATAGAAAGAGAGACAAAGAGGGGCGACCGTTCACGTCTGTCGCGAACAAAGCGCCTCAACTGTCGCTATCCAAAGTTACCGAAACCACGAAGCTCGAATTATCTCGGGAGAAGAAATTCTCGCGCTGGGAAGAGACGAATTACACCGCACTCGATATTTCGCTGCGTTCGATTCCAGGGACAGAAGCGATCGTCCTATTTCTCTAACAAAACGCCTCGCCCGTCACTATTCAAAGTCATGATGCTGAAGCTTGCATCGTTGCAATGCAACGAAATTAAAAAGAAAACATTAAAGAACGCTAATGATTATACCAACTGTAAACATTTATTATAACGACTAAAAGCACAATGAAATATTATTTTACTCCCTAATGAGGGTAAATTATTTGAATTTTTATGGAATTAATATTTTGTTACTTTTAATTTCGTTGCATTGCAACGATGGAAACTTCAACGTCACTCAAAGTCACCGGAACCACAAAGTTCGAATTATCTCGGGGAATAAATTCTCGCGCTGTGAAGACAGAAATTCCGTTAACGCTGGTTCCGACGTACAGAGCGACCGCACTCGCGATTTCACGAGGTCGAGGCGTTTGATTCCAGAAAGCGAGAGAGAAGCGATGTTTCTCGAATAAAACGTCTCTCCTGTCACTACGTAAATTCGCGATGATGTTGAAATTTGCATCGTTGGAATGCAACGAAATTCAGAAGAAGAAAAAAAATCATTCTTATTAACCCAAATGATGAAGGGCACGATTTTATTTTTTCGTGCCCAGGGTTGCTATGGTGACTTGTTATACCTATTTTCATCACTTGGGCTATATAATAACAATTTTTTTTTCTCTGAATTTCGTTGCATTCCAACGATGCAAACTTCAGTGTCATAATTCGCGAAAACAGAAAGTTCGAGTTATCCCGCGAATAAATTCCCGGCTCTACAGCGACAAGAGCTCGGGCTACGCGCGCGAAACGCGCGGAAATTTCCACGGGGAAAGCGAGAGGACTCGCGAGAAAGGATTTCCTCGGTATAGCCTCGACGTCCCCGTCGAGTCGCCGCACGCCGAGGCTTCGTTGTCAACAAATTTACGCGACAGAGTCGTACACAATGCGCGGGACAATATCAGCCGGGACGCATGTTTTTTTTTATTGTTTGTTTCGTTATCGTCTCTCAGTGACGGAGATTGACGGTGCTTATCACTCGAGAGTCGGCGGACAGATGTTCGGAATACGCGTGTCGAGGAATTTTGTCACTTGGGGGAAAGATCGAAAGGTCTGAGGTTGCTTTAACGTTCGACTGTTATTTACCGAACGACAGGTCGTTCGACGCCATGTTGGATCACTCGTGGATCATCCGAGTGCGAACTGCCGGTTGTCGAATGTTTATTCACTTCTTTATTGTTTATTGTTATTTTTTTTCTGTTTTTCTTTCTTTTTGTTTTTCAATTCTTAACCTCTTAACGCGAGGAGCGCGGACGGATCAACGGGAGCCGAGAGTTCGGGGCACGCGTGCGGCTCGCCAAGACTCGAAAAGATCCTCGAGATACACGCAAGACTCAGTGGCGCGCACGACGACAGCCTCGTGACCGCGGACACGTCATTCGCCATTGCCGTGTGGCGTGCAACTGGCGGTCGGAAAAGCAGCGCCGGGACTGACAGCCGCGCGGCGAGTGCATCGGCCAAACCAGTTCCAGCCGATCCGCGATTATCGCTTTCGTGAAGCCACGTCTACACGGTACCAGACGGCCGAGCTTTTTTTTTTTTCTTCTTTTTTTTTTAGACGAAAACTTCTCGCAAGACTGCGTGCACTGATGACCGAAGTGGAGAGTAAACGTGGGTTTGCCGCCTCAGCGTTGCTGCTAGTCCATTCGGCCGAATTAATTTTCTCTGTTTGCCGGAGATGTGGGATGTAAAGTTGTATTGAGGAAATAACTGCGAATAATACGAATATACAAAAGGCTTTACATAAGGTGTCTGCATGGGTTTGCTTATAAGGTGACGAGGTGTGTAAAGTGGTTTTGCCGAAGACGTCTTTATATGCTTGAATTATTATATTTGTATTAAGATTTTTTAAAATCGTGATCGTGGTTTCGGGGTGAGTGTAATTTTTGCTGGGGGATTTTATAAGGCGATGTGATACTGATCGGATGATACGAGATACCGAAGCCCAAATTTATTTGGTAAGGTTTATTTGTCGCGATAAAAGACGTGGACAGTGAGATTATTTATATTTTCTCTAAACTATCAACGAGCTATGCGCAAATTGCTCTGCAGATTCTGTTACCGACTGCGGTTTCGGAAGAGGAGTGAGTGTTTTTTCATACAGTTCCCGCTGAATTGTTGACCCAGTGTATACAGGGCTTTCTGCCTCCGCTCCCGGCCGCGTCGTAACCCAGGTAGCAATACGACATCTAAACATCTGAAAGGTGTCCGAAGGACGTTGAGAGAAAGATACGGATAATTGTTCGTTGGCCAAAAAGATTCCTTTTTTTATAACTATTTGGGGCTACTGCTGTTAAAGTCTGCAAAATCAAAACTCTCAAAAACTGTTGTACCGACCGAAATTTCGACGCACACACCACGAGAGAGGGGGTTACCGGCAGAAGTCTCTGTTTCTCTCGAAAACTGCAATACCGACCGACGTTTTAGTTCTTAATTCCCGCGGTAGTCAATTTTTTTCGCCACCAAAGAAAACAAGGTTATGACTGACAAGTGTCGGTATCCGCAAAAATACCGAAGGTTTATTGCCACGAACACGTAATCGCCGAAGAATGAAACGAACGGTGGCTGTTCCATATTCGCCTTGAAATTCGTTAGCGCCGCAGGATCGATGATTCGTCGAAATTCGAGTTTGTAATTTCCAGCGCCTTGGAGGTTAGGACGGAGAATTCGGAATTTACAACTCTCGGCAGGTAAACACGCAATTTTATGTTATCGTCGATCGCGTTCGCCGATTATCCGTGAGATCGTAGCCGCAGTATCGATGCTTTAATTCAACTCAATTCCAGCTTTTTAAATCGTCAATCTTGATCCAAAGTCAAAGTGCTTACGACACTCGGGTCGTGCACACTTTTGGATCGAACCGAATGGACACAACATGGCAGTACAGATCTCACTCGAAACTCGGCGTTCGCTGATTATCCGTGAGATCGTAGCCGCAGTATCGATGCTTTAATTCAATTCAATTCCAGCTTTTTAAATCGTCAAACTTGATCCAAAGTCAAAGTGCTTACGACACTCGGGTCGTGCACACTTTTGGATCGAACCGAATGGACACAACATGGCAGTACAGATCTCACTCGAAAGTTGGCGTTCGCTGATTATCCGTGAGATCGTCGCCACAGTATTGATGCTTTAATTCAACTCGATTCCAGGTATTTAAATCGTCAATCTTGATCCAAAGTCAAAGTGCTTACGACACTCGGGTCGTGCACACTTTTGGATCGAACCGAATGGACACAACATGGCAGTACAGATCTCACTCGAAAGTCGGTAGCCTGGTCTGCCTGGGGGCGCTGGTCAAGTCGCCAGCGAGCAACTGCGTGGCAAAACCCAGAATCAGACCGACGTGGCTGCATCTCATCGCTATCTTTTTCTCGAAAAAGATGCTCTACGCCGCCGTGCAATACAGTCTGGCAGCAGGTGTGATGTTCCAGTATCACGCTCATCTGGGCTTTCACCTGTTGCTGCTAGCCGCTTGCATGGATTACGTCTGATAACGAGCGTCTCTAGCAACAACTTTCAAAGATACATCTGTCTACTTTTATTTAATTTTTTTTCCTAACGTCCTTTGTTGCTTAGTTTTATTAATTTTATTCGTCGAACGTGTAATTCCAATCCACGATGTTGTGCAACTTGAGATATTTCTCCGTCCTGCAAAGACGCAGCCCGAAGTTTGGACTTTTGTTTCGATCGGCGCTAAGTAAACCGTCCGGAAATTCGTATCACAAGCCGCCGCGGAGCTTCGGGACGCTGCAAAAATTTGGGGATTGCGCGAGAGTGACGCGCGCGAAGTTTCACACCACCCGGCGGCTGGACATCCCGCCCGCGCTCGCCCTGTTCATTCGACCCCTCGTCAACATCGCCGCGTTTCTGTTCGGACGATATTTCAAGAGATGGTGGGCGAGACAGACGCCCGAGCAGAGGGAGATGTACAAGAGGTGGTTCGCCTCGAAGAGGGGCGTTTTTCTCGGTGAGTTTTACCTGCGGGAGCAAAATCATGTGGCTCACGACGCGAAAACGGACGAAAATCCGATTGAAACCTGTTTGAACCGATTATTTTTCAATCGGAATTTTGTCCATTTCATCGGTTTCTATCAGTGTCAATGGGAATTACTAAGCAGGATAATGTGCGTCTTGTTGCAGGCATTTTCGGCGCGTTTTTATCGGGTTTGGGTATATATTACGTTAAACACCTGGAAACGGATCCGCTGACTCATCGCAAGCGATTCATACTTCTTAACAAACAGCAGCAGGAGTCTCTTGCCAAAATGACGTACGAACTGGTAAATTTGTTCAGTCAAAAGATAATTAATCGACATCAAAATGCTCCCGATTAGAATTCATAAAAAGATCACAACATGCTTTCTCGTTTTTGTAAGCATCTGGAAGAGCACCGAAATAATTTGCTACCCCCAAATCATCCGGCGTATCGTAGAATTGCGGCGGTCACCAACAATCTGATAAACTCCAATAAGGATGTGCCGTTCGTCAAAGATCACACGTGGACTTTGAATGTAGTCAATGCGGACACGAAGAACGCCTACGTGTTGCCGGTCGGTACAATCAATCGATTCCATCAGCTCGCGATATTCTCGAGTGATGCTCGTTTTTATATCTTTGAATCGCTCTCAGGGTGGCCACATATTCGTCTTCTTGGGGACCCTAAAGATGGTCGACAATGACGATCAACTGGCGATCATATTGTCGCACGAGATGGCTCACGTTATTCTCAAACATCCCGTCAGTATCACGAAACGCAATTCGAAAAAAAAAAAAAAAAAAAAAAAAACCTCAACGCGCAACCGACAATAACGACCGTCATTGATTTCAGATTGAGCAACTTTCGAATGGTGTAATATTCGACCTGCTACTGGTATTTCCTTTGGCCGCGGTATGGGCAATGTTTCCGGATATTCTGGCGTTCATCGTGCAGTCAATGGCGAAAACCGTCCTCGCTATTCTTTTGCGTTTGCCGTACAGCAGAGGATTGGAACGGGAAGCCGACGAAGTCGGTCTGACTTTGGCCGCGAAGGTAACGGTCGAGACGAAAAAATTGGAAGCGACTTTCGGTTGGGCACGATTTTCGACGGTTTTCATTCGACAGGCGTGCGTGGATGTCCGCGAGGCCGTGGTGTTCTGGGGAACGATGAAGGCGCTTGTCGAGATGGGCCGCGAACCGCCGGAGGTGCCTTGGCTGTCGACTCATCCGGACAACGAGGAGCGAGAGAAAATTTTGGAATCTAAATTGCCGCAAGCCCTGGAATTGCGTATGAAGTCCGGTGTAAGCTTCATCAATAGTCACTGCAATTTGTGTGTTTTTTTTGTTTTGTTTTTTGCAACATAATTGATTGCGTAATTATTTCGCAGTGCATGGGCGTGCATCGCCTCGATCCGAGGAAGCAATTTCGAGAGCGTTCGTTGAAAGAACAGAGGGCCCTCTTCGAGGCCCGAGGATACTTGACGGACGTTTAGCCGTGACTAACGAGCGAATGACGAACATTTAGCTTTCAGCTGAGTAGAATCGCCGAGAAAAAAGTGCTTTTTCGATACTAATGTACCTTCCTAACTGCTAGGATATCTTTGAGACTCTTTAGCAAAGTTAGCAGCGATTTTTTTTTTCTGGCGCGATTCTGGAACAAGTTGTTTTCGCGCCAAAGCGACGACACGAGGCATCTCGAGCTCGATTGATGCTGGGCCCTATGGGGCTGTCTATCGTAACGACGATGTGGGTAATAAACATACATAAAAGTACCTCGAACGAAGTTGTCTCATTCGTGACGAACATCCGATGCCTCGCGATCTCGCAGTTGCAACTCATTGATAACCACAGCGCGACCGAAGTTTCAACGTTTTCGTCCGGTTCTCCCCGGCGCCGAGTTATTTTTTTTGTCTCAGTCCTCGGGCAATGCGAGTTATAGATTAATCGTTTTACAAATATATAGTTCGTCGGAATTTTATATGCATGCGTGACTACGAACACTGCATTGTATATCCCTGTCGTTCCCGACGACGGTTTGATAACTGTCCAATGACGGTTTCAGCGACGTCGTTCTGGGCCACTCGATTATTTGGTCGAACGACGTCGCTCGTTTAAATTCTGAAACTGTCCGACGACGTTATCGTCAATCGTCGTGACGACTGTTCTGCGACGTTTCTCTGAATTTTCCATTGTTTGGCCGTGGTGACCATTTTGCATTGTCGAACAAATGTTGCAAAAAAAACTTGTCAAAACGAAAATTTCGAAAAATCGATGAAACGTCGCTGATCAGTCGCCACGACGATTACGATTTTCCAAAAACGATTGAAACGTCGTGAGACAGTTTCCGGGCGTAGCTGAGCGACGTCGCACAACGAAATATTCGAATGGCCCAGAACGACGTCGCTGAAAGGGTCGTTCGACCGTTTTCGGGTACGACAGGGATCCCAATGATTTTTTTATCGCGGCCCTTCCTGTACTCGAATACTTCCAACGAGATTGTAACCATGTTTCAGCCGATAACGAACGCTCGCATAGTTAACACTGCGCTGCGTTGCAGCGTTGCCTATTCCGAAGCTATCGCGTCACTCGCGTAAAATTGTAGAAATTGCAAGTAAAATTGAACTGACAACGCTTGTTTTGGTAGCCCAAAACCTTATTGTCTTCGAGTCAATGACATTTGCTTTCAGTGTGACGTTCCATAATGCGTACTTGCAAAAATCGAATTTATCATCTTTTCTCGTGATTTAAAACTCCACGAGCGTGAGTCACGCTTGTTGTCACCGCTACGTTTGCGGCGTCAACCCTGCGAAAGAGACAACATATCTTTGCGTCCGCCAGTTGGAGAAGTGATGCTTCAACATGAGGGTCACTTTGCTGCTGCTTCTTCATCAATTCTTAACTGTTGCTTACAACCTCTTGTTATTGGGATCGCACACAAAACAGGACCCATCAGATGACACGCATCATCGTTTTATGCCACAAAGATTCTCTTACTTCGGATACAGCGTTATTCTCTATTCGTACAAGTCAATTTTCCCCAATGGATCGTCCGCCCACAAGTCATGGTACGTTACTGGCAAATATCAATCGACACTGTGCCTAAAATATACTATTCGTGCTTCGTTTTGAAGGATTTTCGTCGGTGCACCGAAAGCACAATATGCAATAAACGCTTATCATGGAAACAACAGAATACCGATTGAACCTGGCGTTACGTTCCGTTGCCCAATATTCCATGATTTCTTTGGACATTGTGAGCCATTGAATGTCACAAATCCCGACGATGAGATTGGATATATAAACCAAGTGCAGCAGAACACATTGATCGAAAAGGGACATAGCTGGATGGGCGCTGCAACGTCTCTACAAGAATTTACCGGTTTGTTGACTGTAAGTGCTAGTAACATCATCATCATCGTCATCATCATCATCATCATCATCATCATCATCATCATCATCATCATCATCATCATCATCATCATCATCATCATCATCATCAACAACATCATCAACATCATCATCATCATCATCATCATCATCATCATCATCATCATCATTATTAGTAGTTCGTGGAAAAGAATAACGGAATAAATACATTTTTTGTGTAAAATATGTCTTCAGGTCTGCGCACCGAGGGCGGTCGTGCGAATTTACAACCGATCGGTACACGGTTATGAGACCACCGTGCACGGTGTTTGCTACAACGGGAACGTATTCTACGGAAATCTGTACATGGATGACAAAAATCTATCGACTTACAGTAGGGAATATTATATTACGACACGAGCGGAGAAAACGTTTTTCCGCCAAGTATCGTGTACTATTGTACTTCACAATGTGCACGGAGAAAAGTAATCAGAGAATGATAACAAATCGATTGTTGTATTAACGAATCTTTTGTTGTCGTAGCAAAATTCACAGCTGTCACAGCAAAATTTTCAGCTACCATAGCAAAAATGTAGTTAATCACTCTGCTGATATTTTTCGTTGAAAGCGAACGTATCGGTCTCTCTGAGCGGGTGAGATGTTGTCTTTGGCTAAACTCATTTTACAATTGTTTTTCAGTATCGATCATTTTACTAGAATCGTTACATTTACTTCTTTTACTTCAAATTTCAGGAAGGCCTATGACAACCACTACTACTGGAAGCCTAACGGAAATTCTGCAAACTTGATGTTGCAACATGTATATCGGGTCGCCCGACCCGGTGCGACACCTATTTCCGAGGATCAACTGACGATCGAGATTCCTTACAAATTGCACGACTCACAGTTCCTGTCGATAGTGCAAAAGCCACGAGTGAGTCATTGATAAACTCTTCACGAGTATTTTTACCCTTTCTGAGGATGTTTTGACTGTTTTAAATTCGGAAATAATAGGTTTTCGTCGTTAATTGATTTTACGATTGTTCGACCATCGGAATACCCGTTTTGCCGCTTGCCGAAGAATCATCGACAAAAACGAATGCGGATAACGATTCTCGCTCGGATACAATTGCAAATCGTTCGAGAAGTCATCGCGCAGCTTCTGAGGATAATTTCGCGTCTGTGCCAAGAACTTAACGCGAGGGCGACAATTATTACCAGCCGGCGATCTACACGATGTCGGGATCGGACAACGTTGATATCTCTTATCTGAACTGCTTAACGGCCAGCGTGACATGCGGACAAATTGTCTGTAAAATGGTTTTGCTGAAGCCGACTCACGACGTTGGGAAATTGCACGTTAAATTCGTCGTCAACGATTCCATACTGCCTGGTGATTAGTAGATTAGTCATTTAAAACGTTTCTTTTTATAATGTTAATTCGTTAACGCAACGCATGTTCCGCGCTGAAAGGTGGTGCTGACGAGAAGATAAAGATCGTTCAGATCACGACGGAAGCTTCCGTCGAAGTTCTTGCCCCAAAGATGCAGTCCGTCGTTCCCGGAACTGGGTACGTTAAAAACTTCTTCTGCACATTGCGAGCAACTGTGTGATTATCCTGCATGATCTCCGTTTGATTTTGCAGAATTATCGTTCCCATGACCATGACGCTTCACCGTTTTCGAAGTGTGAAGGCCGTCGTCAGTATCTGGATCATACTGGGCTCCGTGCTGCTGGGACTTTTGGTTCTCTGCCTTGTAGCGATCGCTCTGTGGAAAATCGGCTTCTTCAGAAGAAACAAAAAGGAAGAGCTGGACAGTCTGAAGACGCGTGAAGATTTACATATGCACGACGTCGAGAATTCGGATGAACAAAGTGACGTTTTCATTTAATACACTATCCAACGTCTGTCTGTCTGGAATGATTTTTTTTTATATAAACGGTACAAGTGAACTAAAGAAGAAATCAAGAATCTCAGGAAGATTTTGTGCTGCATTACTGATTTTAGTGAACGGCACTAAAGCAGTTGATATCGATTGACATTGCGTTAACCTCTTCCACTTTGGATCCAAGTTGTACTCGGGGGATTTTTGTATCGAATCTGAAGTAAAAACTGCGAAATTCAAAATAGCTGGCATAAAATGGAAGACCAAACTATCACTGTACTGCTATTTCTTTTTTACTTTTTAGTTCGCCATTTTGTATCCGCATTTGGGACTCTTAAAATTTTTTATGTCAAATTCAGATTCAGCGACACGAATAAAAAAAAATATATAAAAAAATAAAAAAAGACATGTCAGCTAAAAAAAATTTGCGCTGTATTGAGCACTTTTCATCGGATCCTCCGTGCTAACGAAGGGGTGAACCTAATCTAATTTAAAGGGCCTATGCCTGGCTTGTGAAGAATAAACATATAATAAACCGACGATACGAATAATAAACATACATAAACTATCACTGTACTGCTATTTCTTTTTTACTTTTTAGTTCGCCATTTTGTATCCGCATTTGGGACTCTTAAAATTTTTTATGTCAAATTCAGATTCAGCGACACGAATAAAAAAAAATATATAAAAAAATAAAAAAAGACATGTCAGCTAAAAAAAATTTGCGCTGTATTGAGCACTTTTCATCGGATCCTCCGTGCTAACGAAGGGGTGAACCTAATCTAATTTAAAGGGCCTATGCCTGGCTTGTGAAGAATAAACATATAATAAACCGACGATACGAATAATAAACATACATAAAAGTACTCCGAACAAAGTTTTTCCCATTCGTCAGGAACATCCAATGCCTCGCGATCGCGCCGCGTGATCGCAGCTCATTGATAACCACAGCGCGACCGAAGTTTCCACGTTTGCTTCCTGTTCTCCCCGGCGCTGCGTCATCTTTTTGTCTCAGTCCTCGGGCACTGCGAGTCATAGATTAATCGTTTTATAAATAGATAGTTCGCCGCAATTTTATATACGTATATGCGTGACTACGAAGACTGCGTTGAAACCCCAACGATTGTCTTATCGCCGCCCTTCCTGTACTTGAATATTCCATCGGGATTGCAACTCTGTTTCAACCGATGACGGACGCTCGCACAGCTAACGTTGCAACGTTGCATGTTTCGACGTTAACATTTCACTCCCATGTGAAATTGAAGGAATTGGAAGTAAAAGTAGAACTTTGCACACTGCTTCCTCATGAATTCCCCTTTTTCACAAAGCCACCTCTATGAAGAAGCTTATTTATTAACTTTGGCTTCCTCATAGAGGAAGCTTTGTGAAAAAGGGGAATTAATGAGGAAGCAGTGTGCAAAGTTCTACTTTGCAACTTTTTTTAAATTTGAACAAAAGAAAACTCCGTTACAAACACCGTTACATCTAATTTTGATTAGATACAAATTTTTGACTTACTTTAATAACTTTTCCATAAGTTACAGCGAAAATCTTAATTTTTTCAAAAATTCATAACAGCGTAAAATCCGAACGACTTTACCGATCGTCACCAAATTTTATACGTGGCAGCGTTGTATGTTATTTTTTGACTCTTGAATGTTTTGGTTCAGTTGATGAGATTCGACGTGATTTAGAGCAAAATTTATTTTTTTCGAAAAATTCAAAATTCTATAAAACCGAAACCGCTTTACCGATTTCGCTGAAATTCAATACCAAACAACATTGAACGTGTCTTTATTTATGATGAAGTATATAGCTGAATCGTCGAACTTTTACGAAAGTTAGAGCGATCACGCCATTTTTTTGAAAAAATTAAAATTCGATAAAATTTGTATACATGGATATATCTAATTTTAAAAATATGTGAATTACAGAGGATTTAATACTCTACTTGCGTGCCAATTTTTAGCTCGATCCATCATGCCATTCCTGAGTTATGAACAATTGAATGTTCGGTGCCTGGACCATACATACATACACACACACACACACACATACACACACACATACAGACATATTTTCTAGACCACTTTTCTCGACGTTTTAGGCGATTCTGAGTATGTTAACATGAAAATCTCGAAAAAAAATTTTTTCACGAAAACAAAGCTTCCTCTATGAGGAAGCAAAATTGAATTGACAACGCATGTTTTTTGGGCAGCATCCAAGCGAATTGTCTTCGAGCGAATGACATTTGTTTCCAGTCTGACGTTCTACATAGTTCATACTTGCAAAAAAAATGGAACTCATCGTCTTTTCTCGCGATTTGAAACTCCGCGAGCGTGAGTCACGCTTGATGTCACCGCAACGTCAACCGCGTCAACCACGTAAAAGAGACAACATATCTTGTCGTCTGCCAGTTGGCGAAGTGATGCTTCAACATGCGGATCATTTTGCTGCTGCTTCTTCATCCATTCTTATCCGTCGCTTACAACTTTTTGAAGTGGAACAAGTGGCATCGGCCCCTTATTTACGCGCCACCATCCTCGGATGATGATTTGAATACACAAAGTGGCTCTTACTTCGGATACAGCGTTCTTCTCTACTCGCACAAGTCAATTTCGCCCAGCGGATCGTCCGTCGAGGAGTCATGGTAAGTTACTGGCAAACGTCGATCGACACTGTGCGCAAAATAAAACCACTCGCGGCTCGTTTTGAAGGATGTTCGTCGGTGCACCGAAGGCGAGATATCCGATAAACGGGAATCACGTGAACAACAGAATTCCGATTGAACCTGGCGTTACATTTCGTTGCCCGTTCCACGGTAACGTGCGACACTGCGAGGCGTTGAACTTCACGAATCCCGACGATGAGCTTGGATTCATAGACCAAGTGCAGAAGAAGACATTGATCGAAAAGGGACACGGGTGGGTGGGCGCTGCGATGTCTGTGAAAGAATCCACTGGTTCGTTGACTGTAAGTGTTGATAACATCAATAGCGAATTTCATAAAATAGTTATTATATTATAACTGTAATACAACAACAACAACAACAACAACAACAACAACAACAACAACAACAACAACAATAATAATAATAATAATAATAATAATGATACATTAATATCCCTCTTTTAAAAAGTTCATGAGTAACGGAAAGCATTGTTAGCAAACTAGTAGAGCTGTGATTGGTTGCCAGGAAAGTCCGTGATAAACAAAATCAGTTTGGTGTCAAATTTGAAAAATTTCATAAGAGGACAGGCGGGGCAGCACCCGTAACCTTTTAAAGTTTTATAAGAGCGCAGCAGCGCAAAATTGATTAACCTATTATAGGTGATATTTTGCAATAAACATTTCCGAGGTCGATTTTGACGATTTTCGGTCCGGTGCCGGGTCTACGATTTCTGACAGAAAGATCGTTGCCAAAAAAATATTTTTTCAAAATCGGTGAAAAAAGGTTAATAAACAGTGTTTTCGGGGGTAGAATATGCGACTTGAGAATGATGGTATAGGTTAAAAGTCGATATTTTGAATAGAGAAAAAATTGGGTCGATTTCGGCGATTTTCGGTCCGGAGCCGGGTCTACGATTTCTGAGAGAAAAAAAAAAAAAAAATTTCATCGCCAAAAAAACATTTTTTTCAAAATCGATTAAAAAAGGTTAATAACCAGTGTTTTCGGGGGTAGAATATGCGACTTGAGAATGATGGTATAGGTTAAAAGTCGATATTTTGAAAAGAACAAATTTCTGAGGTCGATTTTGGCAAGTTTTTCAGGCACGCGCGCCAGCGCGTGTGATTAGCCTAGTAATATAATAATAATAATTATTTCATAGTGAAAAAAGTAAGGCAATAAATAATTTTTTTGTGTAAACTATGTCTTCAGATTTGCGCACCGAGGACAATCGTGCGAATTGACAGCTTGGCGGTACCGGCGGGTTATCAGACCACCATGCACGGTGTTTGTTACAACGGAAACGCGTCGACCGGAAATTTGCACCTGGATGACAAAAATTTATCGACCTACAGTAGGGAAAGTTTTTATTTTCGTCGTGTGTCACAGGCCTGATGGTTAAAAGATCCGATTAGAACCAATAAAACGGACAAAAATCCAATTGAAACCTGTTTGAACCGATTATTTTTCAATCGGAATTTCGTCCATTTGATCGGTTTCTGTCAGTGTCAATGGGAATTACTAAGCAGGGTGGGTAATTGTTTGGTGAAATTCACGAGACGGTTGCATTTTAGACTTTCACTCGCAGTTTTGGTACAATCCCGCGAATGGTTTTGCCGTGCATTATACAACACCAAAGGTAACTTATTTTGTTGACGATAAGATATACAGGGTGATCCAGAATCCCCGCACCAAACGAGTCCCAGTAGTACGAAATGGTTCCAGGAATGCGTTCCTCAACTTAGGAAGTTCTTCCTCAACTTACTCTCAACTTGCTCCTAATCCGCCCTCAACTTACTCTCAACTTGCTCCTAATCCGCCCTCAACTTACTCTCAACTCGTGTACGAATTAAGAGAAAGTTAAGGGTAAATTAAGGTCGAATTAAGAGAAAGTTAAGGGTAAATTAAGGTCGAATTAAGAGAAAGTTAAGGGTAAATTAAGGTCGAATTAAGAGAAAGTTAAGGGTAAATTAAGGTCGAATTAAGAGAAAGTTAAGGGTAAATTAAGGTCGAATTAAGAGAAAGTTGAGATTGGCTCTTGAGATTGGCTCATAAATCGGCTCTCATAAAAAAAAAGTACCGGGAATAAAAATCTCAAATTTTGCACACGCGTTTCTGGGATCATTTCGGACTTCCGGGACTCGTTTGGTGCGGGGATTCTGGATCACCCTGTATTTCCACGAGCTATCCGGAGCTTTACGAGTTATCCGTAATAAGTCAAGGGTTTTTTCTTCAGGCAACACCCGATTCAGATCGCCCCGTTATCGGGTCACCGAAACACGAGTTCTACGGCACTGTTCGGGAAATGGGACAGCACAAGCCGGTCGAACTGCCGATCGGCGACGATACCTCGCATTTCGGTTTGCATATATATAATTCGCACGAATAAAGTTCGCGGATTTCCGCACATGAAGACTATCAAATTTTCGTGGTTTCTTTTACAGGCTACGCTCTCACCTCGGGATATTATTTTCGCGAGGAGCAACTGTTGGTGGCTGCCGGAGCTCCGGGCTGGCGTTACGTCGGACAGGTAATTATCCTTCGTTGGCATTGACGCAATACCGCGCAGAATTAAGGGGGGAGATAACTCAAGTGTAGCATAATTTTTAAAAATATAACTATTAAAAATCTTTAATATTGATTATATATATTTATATATCTAATATTTAATATATATTTAATATAACTATTAAAAATATAACTAAACATATTTTATATATTTAATATTTATTTAATATAACTAAAAATATGTTATATATTTAATATTTATTTAATATAACTATTAAAAATATAATTAAGAATATCCTTTTCTTACTTTTTAATCCGATATTTCGAATTTATAAATTTGTATGTCATATTGGTAAGGAGCAATAAAAAAACTCCTTGCACATTATCAGCTGAAATGAAAAAAAAAAAAAAAAAAAAAAAAATTCTGCCATTTTGGGCGCTTATAATCGAATTCTCCGTGTTGGTGAATTTTAATGGGGGTTTTATTATGGTCGATATATCAATCGCAGACTGGCATTACACACAATATTCAGTTATGGAAGCAGATCTTTCGACTGTCCCGCTAATTTCAAAAGGTTGCGATAATGGACCCCCGAACGGAGCCGTTTTCGATCATGGGGCTGGTCAACGGCGAGGAAGTCGGCGATTATTTTGGCGCGAGCCTCGCGACCGGAGACATGAACAACGATGGTCTGGACGATCTGATTGTCGGCTCGCCGCACTGGAAGAACGACAACGGCCGAGTTCAAATCTTCCTTGGAAACAAAGTTGTAAGTTTTTCTCCCGTTTGATTTTCGTGACACTTCGCGAATTCTTCTCGGATGCGAATTCCAGTCCCACACGTGATTTGTGTTTTTTTTTTTCGTAGGGATTTTTCGCGCCCGACATAGTGCTGGAGGGAAGCGTGGACGATGCGCTCTACGCCTACGCGGTGACTTCCGGTGACTTCGATGGCGACGGCGCTGACGGTAAACAGTGGGGATCGCAGGCCTCATTTTGAAAAAATCTGATCCCGCCGCAAATGTGTTAACGACCGTTTAGCTGTGTCAGTCAGACTCACGAATGTCCCCATAGCAAAGATCATGCGTCTCGAACATCCCCTTAAGGGTGACGAGTCAGTAAAAAAAAATGTTTCTTTTTAATATAAGCTCTGAGGACCGATGAACAAATTTGAAATAATAATATTCTTATAGGATCGCAGCAGAAGATTTTGTTGTCGTTGGATCCACCAGTTGCTTTTGTCAAGCAGTTACTTTGAAACCAGAAATATGGGTTTATCACTCAGCACATAGTCCAGAGAAAACCAATCATAGGAGTAGCTTCTACTAGGGCTCAATCTCTTCGCAATGAAATTTCCTATAGATCAATTGTAGAGATTTTTATTAATGATTCTTTAATCCAAGTTATAGAATAATTTATAAAACGTGATGAAAAAGTTGTCATCACCGACATGCATCTTTTAAAGTATCTCTCTTTTAAAAAGTTCATGAGTAACGGAACGCATTGTTAACAAATTATTAGAGCTGTGATTGGTTACCAGGAACGTCCATGATAAACAAAATCAGTTTGGTGTCAAATTTGAAAAATTTCATAAGAGGACAGGCGGGACAGCACCCGTAACCTTTTAAAGCTTTATAAGAGCGCAGCAACGCAAAATTGATTAACCTATTATAGGTGATATTTTGAAATAAAAATTTCCGAGGTCGATTTTGGCGATTTTCGGTCCGGAGCCGGATCTACGATTTCTGACAGAAAGATCGTCGCCAGAAAAATATTTTTTTCAAAATCGGTTAAAAAAGGTTAATAACCAGTGTTTTCGGGGGTAGAATATGCGACTTGAGAATGATGGTACAGGTTAAAAGTCGATATTCTGAAAAGAAAAAAAATTGGGGTCGATTTTCAGTCCGGAGCCAGATTTACGATTTCTGAGAAAAAAAAAAAATCGTCGCCAGAAAAATATTTTTTTCAAAATCGGTTAAAAAAGGTTAATAACCAGTGTTTTCGGGGGTAGAATATGCGACTTGAGAATGATGGTACAGGTTAAAAGTCGATATTCTGAAAAGAAAAAAAATTGGGGTCGATTTTCGGTCCGGAGCCGGAGCTACGATTTCTGACAGAAAAAAAAAATATCGTCGCCAAAAAAATATTTTTTTCAAAATCGATTAAAAAAGGTTAATAACCAGTGTTTTCGGGGGTAGAATATGCGACTTGAGAATGATGGTATAGGTTAAAAATCGATATTCTGAAAAGAAAAAAAATTGGGGTCGATTTTCGGTCCGGAGCCGGAGCTACGATTTCTGAGAAAAAAAAAAAAAAATCGTCGCCAGAAAAATATTTTTTTCAAAATCGATTAAAAAAGGTTAATAACCAGTGTTTTCGGGGGTAGAATATGCGACTTGAGAATGATGGTATAGGTTAAAAGTCGATATTCTGAAAAGAAAAAAAATTGGGGTCGATTTTCGGTCCGGAGCCGGAGCTACGATTTCTGACAGAAAAAAAAAATATCGTCGCCAAAAAAATATTTTTTTCAAAATCGATTAAAAAAGGTTAATAACCAGTGTTTTCGGGGGTAGAATATGCGACTTGAGAATGATGGTATAGGTTAAAAGTCGATATTCTGAAAAGAAAAAAAATTGGGGTCGATTTTCAGTCCGGAGCCAGATTTACGATTTCTGAGAAAAAAAAAAAAAATCGTCGCCAGAAAAATATTTTTTTCAAAATCGGTTAAAAAAGGTTAATAACCAGTGTTTTCGGGGGTAGAATATGCGACTTGAGAATGATGGTATAGGTTAAAAGTCGATATTCTGAAAAGAAAAAAAATTGGAGTCGATTTTCGGTCCGGAGCCAGATTTACGATTTCTGAGAAAAAAAAAAAAAAAATCGTCGCCAGAAAAATATTTTTTTCAAAATCGGTTAAAAAAGGTTAATAACCAGTGTTTTCGGGGGTAGAATATGCGACTTGAGAATGATGGTATAGGTTAAAAGTCGATATTCTGAAAAGAAAAAAAATTGGGGTCGATTTTCAGTCCGGAGCCAGATTTACGATTTCTGAGAAAAAAAAAAAAAAAAATCGTCACCAGAAAAATATTTTTTTCAAAATCGGTTAAAAAAGGTTAATAACCAGTGTTTTCGGGGGTAGAATATGCGACTTGAGAATGATGGTATAGGTTAAAAGTCGATATTCTGAAAAGAAAAAAAATTGGGGTCGATTTTCAGTCCGGAGCCAGATTTACGATTTCTGAGAAAAAAAAAAAAATCGTCGCCAGAAAAATATTTTTTTCAAAATCGGTTAAAAAAGGTTAATAACCAGTGTTTTCGGGGGTAGAATATGCGACTTGAGAATGATGGTACAGGTTAAAAGTCGATATTCTGAAAAGAAAAAAAATTGGGGTCGATTTTCGGTCCGGAGCCGGAGCTACGATTTCTGACAGAAAAAAAAAATATCGTCGCCAAAAAAATATTTTTTTCAAAATGGAGTAAAAAGTATTGGTAACCAGTGTTTTCGGGGGTAGAATATACGACTTGAGATCAATGGTATAGGTTACAAGTCCATATTTTGAAAAGGAAAATTTCCGAGGTCGATTTTGCGCCGAAAAGTTTTTCAGGCACGCGCGCCAGCGCGTGTGATTATTCTAGTTAACTTAAAAAAAATCCCAACGATTAATCTATAGGAAAAGTGGTTGCAAAGAGATAGAGCACTAACAGAGGTGAATCCCATAACTGGTTTTCTCTGGACCACCTGCGGAATGAAAAACCTATATTTATGGGTTTAAAGCATCGGGTTGACCCATTTAACCGGTGGGTCCATTGACAAAAAATCCTTCGCTGCAATCCTACAAAAGAATTACTTTTAAAAAATTCAGGAGTGAGGAAAAAAATGAACCTCATAATAAAAATATTTGTTTTTTCCTGACTCGTGTCGCCCTTCACCAATTTCCGAGCAGATCTCATCGTCGGAGCGCCCTGGGAGGACGACGGTGTGGTCTACGTGTACAACGGCGATGCCAATCTCCACAAGTCAAATTCACTGCAACCATCGCAAAGAATCGAGGCCGACGGTAACCGGGGATTCGGATTTGCTCTCAGCAAACCCGTCGATATCGACGGCAACGGGTACGCGCAGAAATTGATCTTCAACCCGCTAGGGAAGAAGGTAACAACCGTAACGAATCCGAACATTTCTCGTTAGTTTTGCAGACGTAGCCGTGGGCGCCTACGCATCCGACAGAGCGATGATTTTGTTGTCGTTTCCGGTCATCAAAACTGCAATCACACTGTCGACGAGTCCGGAAACTTTGTCCCGAAATTCGACTAGTTTTACGATAACAGTGTGCATAAAGAGACAGCATCTTCCGCGCGACGCAAGACGCGACAGATCTTGGAGTAAGACAACAGGCAGTCAAAACCCATCGCCTCGCGAATGACACGTTTGTATTTGTTTCGGAAATTCTTTGCAGAGTCAAAAGTTTGCGTCGTGGCGGACAGAGACTACCAACGTGTTGTTTCTCAGCGCAGGTGTGAAGTCTACACTAGAAACAGTACAGGTTGGTGCATCAGCCAAACGTGGCAATTGAAGGTAATCGTTTTGAAGTAAATATACACGGGAAAAAGAAATATCATTGATTCAATAAAACCGTGGATTGCGGGCTGCCAAAAACAATGTTTTTAAATGAACTCCAATTATCGTTATCACAATCCGATTTAAAATTAAAACAATAAAATATTCTTTTGCCTATTTCGGAGTTATCGTTTCAATATCATACGAAATTGTAGGAACTAGAAGCGACATTGACTTGACTACACTTGTTTTTGGCAGCCCGCGATCCACGGTTTTATTGGATCAATGATATTTTTTTTCCGTGTAATAACTGGACGATACGTAATTTTTCTCTCCACTACGGATTTCTTCTTTGTTGCAGAAGAACAATCGTAATTACGTGGATGCCATCGAGATAGCTGCGTATCATGAATATTTGAACTCGGTTTCACTTTGGGACATACCTAACGTAATAGAGTATAAAGGACGAAACTCGACTTCCCAAATGAAGCTTCCGTTTGACATCGGTTGTGGATTGGACAATATTTGTGAAGCATTCGTATACGCTAAGCTGATCTTCCAGGGCATAAGGTAAATTGTCTGGCATATTAGGTGACTCATTGACTCACAGTTTCGTCGCGTCGAACAGAAATTCCACCTGGATCATTGGATCGGTCGATGATCTGCGCCTCACCGTGCACATCGTAAACAGCGGAGAGCCGGCTTATTCCACGACGGTGACGTTCGAAATTCCCAGGGGAATATATTTGCGAAGTATTTTGCCCTCGTGCCAGGAAGAGGGAGATCGAGATGTGTTGAGGGTAACGTGTGACGTTGGTAATCCACTGGAAACGACGGTGGTGAGCGATAATTTCTCTTGCAAGTCCTCTGAAATTTCTATATGATGTTGAAGTTTGCATCGTTGGAATGCAACGAAATACAGGAAAAAATTAATTCTAATTAACCCAAATGATGAAAGTAGGTATAAAAATCATTGTAGCAATTAGTTGCTATGATTGCTTGCAACGAAATTCAGAAAAAAATATTCATTCTAATTTCATCAGTTGAGCTAATCAGATTTTTTTTCTGAATTTCGTTGCATTCCAACGATGCAAACTTCAACATCATATTTCGATTGGAAAAGAGAAGTCACGAAAACGTGTATTTTACAGACAAAACTCAGCCTCGATCTCGACATGAGTGACATGCGTAACGGTTCGGCCGACGGGACGGCGTTGAATTTTAATGCGTGGGTGAAAACCCGGGGTGAGAATCGGGGAACCTCGACGATTTCCATTCCTCTTCATCTGAAAGCGAACGTATCGGTCTCGCTGATCGGGTGAGATGTTGTCTTTGGCTAAGCTCAGTTTACAATCGTTTTTCAGTATCGACCGTTTTACTAGAATCGCTACATTTACTTTTTTTTCTTCAAATTTCAGGAAGGCCTATGACAACCACTACTACTTGAAACCCAACGAAAATCCTGCGAACTTCACGTTCCACCACGCTTATCAGGTCGCCCGATTGGGTGTGACACCTATTTCCGAGGCCCATCTAACGGTCAAAATTCCTTACAAATTGAACGACTCACAGTTTCTGTCGATGGTGCAAAAGCCACGAGTGAGTCATTGATAAACTCATCACGAGTATTTTTACCCTTTTTCGGAATATTTTAATTGTTTTTAATTCGCAAATAATAGGTTTTCGTCGTTGATCGATTTTACGATTGCTCCACGATCGGGATACCCATATTGCCGCTTGCCGGAGAATCACCGACAAAAACGATAATTGACAACGATTTGCGCTACGACGAGTTTGGAAATCGCTCGAGAAGTCGACGCGCCGCTTCTGAGGATAATTTCGCGTCTGTACAAAGAACGGACGCAGCTTCACCCTTGACTCCGGCTAATTTTACTCAACGCGAGGGCGTCAATTATTCCCAGCCGGAGTTGAACGCGATGTCAGGATCGGACAACGTCGATATCTCTTATCTGAACTGCTCGACGGCCAGCGTGACATGCGGACAAATTGTCTGTAAGATTATTTTGCTGAAGCCAACTCACGACGTTGGGAAATTGTACGTTCAGTACGTCGTCAACGATTCCATACTGGCTGGTAATTAGCAGATTAGTCATTTAAAACGGTACTTTTTATAATGTTAATTCGTTAACGCAACTGATTTTCCGCGCTGAAAGGTGGTGCCGACGAGAAGGAAAAGATCGTTCAGATCACGACGGAAGCTTCCGTCGAAGTTCTAGATCCAAAGATGAAGTTCATCGTTCCCGGAACTGGGTACGTTAAAAGCTTCTGTGTGATTATTCTGTGATATTAACTGTGTGATTATTCTGCATGGTCTCCGGTTGTTTGTGCAGAATTATCGTTCCCGTGACGATGACGCTTCACCGTTCTCCAAGTGTGAAGGGCGTCGTCAGTATCTGGATCATACTGGGCTCCGTACTGCTGGGACTTTTGGTTCTCTGCCTCGCAGGAATCGCCCTATGGAAAATTGGCTTCTTCAGACGAAACAGAAAGGAAGAGCTGGATAGTCTGAAGACGCGTGAAGATTTACCCATGCACAGCACCGAGACTGCGGATGAATAAAGCGACATCTTCATTTAGTATAAATTCCAACGTCTGCCTGTTTGGAATGTGTATGTTTTTTTTAATACGATAAGTGAGCTAAAGAAGAACTCAAGAATCTCGCGAAGGTTTTGCGCTACATTACTGTGCCGCATTGAAGTCTAAATAGAAAAATGGCACACCATTCAAAATGGCTGATACAAAATGGCACAAATCTACTGCCATTTTTTTTACTTTTTAATCCGTTATTTTGCGTCAGCCATTTTGTATTTTTAGATATCTACGTCAACTTCGTCTTCAGCGACGCAGAAATAAAAAAACGACATACCATTAGTAAAAAAAAATCGCCCCTGATTTTGAACATTTTTAGTCGAATTCTCCGTGCCAACGAAGGAGTTAATCTAATCTAATTAAGAGGTTATTCTATTTACATACTCTAACAGAAAAATTATCTCGTGCATATGAAACGACCAGCCATTAAGTTATAGTCTTATCGGTACAGTCCCGCCAAATGTGAGTTTCGGAGAAAATTTCGAACACTTCTCGATGACATAATAATCTGAAAAAATCAAGGATGTATAAGATTTATAAAAAAAATCTATTCTATTTATAAAAAAAAAAATTTATAAAAAAAATCGATTTTATTTATTAAAAAAAAGATTTGTTTTAAAAAATCTATTCTATTTACATATTTTTTTTAATCAACCACGTGTAACGTTTATTTTGCATAACAATAATTCCAAAACGTTACTAACAAATTAACGAAAAAATGAATTGTTCAACAATTTATCCGACAAACCAACTTTTGTTTTGGTGAAAATTATTCATTCATTTTCTGAATACGTACGAATTTTTTCAGAATATCGTCTAATTTTTTAAAACTGCGTTTTGTTTTTCAAGCAAAATGGGGTCATTCATGCTTAATTTGTTTCATTCAAATTTATTTCATTATCTCATCGAAAAGTGTTCGAAATTTTCCCCGGCATTCACATTCGACGCGACAGTATCGACAGGACTACCTTTTGCACAATCCACGATTGTCGTACCTAGTTTCCGTATTACCGACCGAGCGTTTACCCTTTTCCCTCTCGAATTCCTCCGCGAACTTCCGATCCCGTCCCTTGGTCGCGACGGCGCCACCGCTCGTCGCACCTCCGCGACGACTCCGCGTCGCCGCCGCGAGATGTCGCCGCTCGATCGCGCTCCGCGCCGCTGGAGAATTCTGGACAACGACGCCCGTCAAAGCGCCCCACGTGCGAGCCAAATTTAAATCCACTGCCGGGTGAGCATCACGCGTGCCGCTTGCCACCGCGCCGAAGGTCCACTCGCCGGCAAAGAGCGAGCGCGGCCGTCATTCAGTGCTCCCCGTTCTCTCGCTCCTCGGCGTCCCGCGCGGGGCTCTCTTCTTCCCCCGCACGAATCTCGCAATAAGCCATTCGTTTTTTCTCCAGCTGCGAAGAATAACGAGACTCTATTTTCAGAGGGCGATAAAATCCGTGTCTTGGCTCGTGATCGTGTGAGCGAGAGGGAGACGGAGATGGGAAAGCAGAGGCGCGCGAAAAAATAAAAATAAGCCTCAATAAACCGTTCAGGCTCCGCTCGCCGCGATAAACGTGACATTAAACCCTCCCGAAAAATAAATAACAATAACGATAAAAGAATAAATAAAAAAAAAGGAACACCGACTTTTAATATATTTCGTAGCGAGAAAAAAAAAGCGGTGATAAGAAAACACGGAAATTCCGCGACAGTACCGCAACCGCGATAAAGCGAGAGTCGAGTGCAAAGAAAGCTGAAAGAGGCAAAAGACGAAAGAACCGTCGGGTCCTTCCAGCCAGTGTCTCGTCGGCCGCGCGCGGCAACGGATCATGTTCGAAGCTGCGCTCCCGCAATTCGTCGCGAAGGAGGCGGACGGCTGCCCGAGGTGGGGGAAAATAACAGTCGTTGCAGGACACACGTAAACACAGCGAGAGAGGGAGGGAGGGAGACAAAGACTGAGCGAGACGAAACGTGCGCCCGATGCGTGTATAAAAAATAGATACATTTCCACGTCATCCACACATAAATAATACACGTATATATGCGTAAAAAAAAATACGTAAGCGTGAAGCCGGACTAGATAAGGGTGGTGGGGCATCGCGACGAGAGTCGGAGACGGACAGAGCGAGAGAGAGAGAGAGAGAGAGATACAGGAAAACGGGGAGGGGAAAACGAGGGCCACGTAAGAGGCTGTATAATATCGAAGCTCGGCATTTTTTATGGTGCTCACGAGAGCGTCGCACGTGTCTCGCAGGCGGCACGCGAGAGCCAATAAAGATCCGCGGATTTTTCGCGCACTCGCGTGAACGGAAAATCAACAAAGACATCGTCGTCGGACGCTGCGAGAGTGAATCGACTACCGTTTTTTTTTTGTTTTTTTTTCTCTTCCACCACTTCGCGGTGACTCGGGACGCGGATTTGTTGATCGGTGGTGAAACTCGTGAGGGCGAAGCGAGCGAGTCGGGACACGCCGGGCGGAAGCCACAGGCGGCAGGCCGAAAATTAGTGCTCGGGGGGGGCTCTCGAGGATCGAGCGCGGAGATAAGTGAGAAAAGTGCGTGCGATTGGTCAGCGCGGTTAACGCCGAGGCGAGTGAGAGACGACACGCGTGCCGCTTCTGCCGCTGCCGCTGCTCGTTTGGCCCGGGGCGAGCCAAAATTAGATCGACTGTGTCGTGGAAATTCCTTTGAAAAAGGCCGCGCTGGAAAGAAGAAGCCGCAGGGGACGAGCGCGCGAGCGGCCGGGCGGGATCGTCGCACTCGCCGATCACTCGGGACGCCGGCTTCCCGCGTGACTCTTCGACGACAGGCGTTATTTTATCGCTGGTCCGTTTCCGCTTCCACTTTGACGCCGAGCGCCGCCCGCTCTCCTCGCTCCGGTCTTCCGCGTGATTGTGTGCTTAATCGATCGGACGGTCGATTCGAACGCTGGTGACGCGAGTCGACACGACTTTTCGACGGACCCACGACGAGCGGAAGTCGCGGCTGACCCCCGAGGAAAACCACGCGGAAGTTTTTACATGGAATGATTCATCATGCGACTCAAGTACGTAGAGCGAGATTTTTTTTGCCGGTAGTTTTGCCGGGGGGAAATCGTGGTTTTCGTGACGAGTTTCGAGGCACGTTTGCTCGATTTATACGCGACTCGTTGCGGTCGAGGGTAAAAGCGAAAATGCAAATATTGAGATTGTGGGACTGCAATCGTCACTTGAGATTTGTCAGCGATTCGTTGGAGTGTGTCAATTTGTTTGCTGGGATATCGGAATGCAAATTAGCAATTAAATATTTCATTTAATTGATGATTAATTTTTTATGCTGATTTTTATACCGATTAGTGCTTTTTTGCTGATTTTTATACTGATTCAATTTTTTTCCTGATTTTTATACTGATTAATTTTTTATGATGATTACATTTTTTAATGATTTTTATACTGATTAATTTTTTATGCTGATTACATTTTTTTAATGATTTTTATACTGATTCATTTTTTATGCTGATTACATTTTTTTTGCTGATTTTTATTTTTCTCGCCGGTAAAAAAAGGAATAAAAAAACTAGTGTATAAAACCTTCCACGAAGATTCCACTTTTTGAAATATTGATTTTTACATAAAGCCATAGATTTTCCACTTTTATTTTTTGTATTCGGTCTTGACGATATTGAAAATTTGAAAAACGCTATTGCAATTAATCTTACGCATTTGGTACAATTTTCTCATCGCTCAAACATTGTTTACATTTTTTAATCGTAATCATAGGCATAAAAATATATTAATAAAAAATATAACATTTTTTTTAATCAATCGAGAGCATTTTTTATTAGTCCAGAATAAACGACCAACGGTTTACATTACGCTTGCGTGACGTAAAAACGTCTGGACGTGTCACTTATCGCCGGTAATAAGTTTATTTACACGAACGAGACGCCGGCCGTGATTACGTAGACCGCGGCGTCGCAATCAAAGATCGGCCCGCTCGGCTCATGAATGAAGCACCGCGGCGTGTGCAGTTCGATCGCGGTTTGGCGTAGACCGTTATCGCGCGTACTACCTGGCTATGTAAATTTGTCGCGCTCACGTTCCCTCGTTCAATTTGGATTAGGGAAAATGACCGCCCAGCTTTGTACCGGCGGCGACGAGGCTTCCCACTGGAATGCCGTGTCGCACGCGGCTATACAGCCGGTATCAATTTCAAGCGCGCGACCCGATCGCCCCGCACGATCCTATTTCCGAGCCGTTAATTATTAATTGGAATATCGTAAAATTGCACACTTTGCCATTCGATCGAGTCCGACTGCGCGCAAAAATTCACATGTGGAATTACGGCAATCAGTAAATTGATCCGTTATTTATCGAAATGTTCGTGCATTAAAGTACGAACGTTTTTATTATTATTATTATCGTATTGTATGAAATGTAACAATACATTAAATATATTAATTACGATTTACCCGCGGGAATTGAGTAAATTTTATCCGTGTATTGATTTTGAGATTAAAAAAAAATAATGCGTGACACGGAATTTTAATGATACCGAAATTATCGCAAATTTTAATCACGATTTTTCCACGGGGATTTCGTAGATTTTAATCGCGTCTGTAATTTGAGATAAAAAATGGTACAGGATAAGAAATTCTTCGTCAGGTCGTCGAGTCAGAATTCGCTTCTCACTCTTCGTCGCCATTGAGACACCGAAATTACCTGAAGTGTCTGTCAAGCACCGAGGCTCACTTCAATTTTTCGCCCGTTATAAAATCACGTAAATAAAAAATACATATAATCGAGTGAATTCACGGGGCGCGTCGTAACAGGCGCAATGATCTCATAAAAAGCCCATAAATTTAACGCCCGGGGAGTAGTGTACGAAAAAAAGGAGGAGAGACCCGCGCGAGGATAAATCTTCCCGTGGATATCGGCATAAAACGGACTTTTCCGCGGGCGTAAATCATTATTACAATTTTTTTCCGCGCGAACGCGACGCACTCGGCCCCGAGCACTTCCACCCATCTTCATTAATATCGATGGACCCCCCCGCTGTGTAACTCCTCGTGTAAACAATTTTTTTTTTCGTCGTCGCTAGCGCGAAATACGGGTAAACATTTTTCCGGATACTTTCCGCGTGTCTGGTGCGACGATGTTGAAGTTTGCATCGTTGGGACGCAACGAAGTTCAGAAAAAAAATTAATTCTAATTAACCCAAATGATGAAATTAGGTGTAAAAAGTCATCGTGGCAATTAGTTACTGTGGTGACTTTTTATACCTAATTTCATCATTTGGGTTTGTTAGAATTAATTTTTTTTCTGAATTTCGTTGTATTCCAACCAGTGTTGCTAGTCCCCATTACTTTAAAAATTGAAGTGAACACAACAGTTTATTTTCTAGTCACGATTTTACAACGATGACCTGTAGCGATTATAACATGATATGTAAACTCTTGAATAGCCGTAAGAAAAACCAAATTTTTAATTAAATTTTCGTAGATATTTTGCGAAAAAAGGACAAACACAGTCCTCCATTATTTTCGCAAAGCATTAACAGTATTTCAACATTTTTTCAATAAAACATTACCATCAAGTTTTATGGGAAATTAATATTTTTTGCTTCTATTTAAAAGTTTATACATCATATTATAATCATTACGAGTTATTATTATAAAAACAATTACAAAGTCAATCATACCATCAATTATATTTCTAGAAAAATTAGGGATTTACAACACTGAATTCCAATGATGTTGAAGTTTGCATCGTTGGGATGCAGCGAAATTCAGAAAAAATAATTAATTCCAGTTAACCCAAATGATGCAATTAGGTGTAAAAAGTCATCATAGCAATTGGTTACTATATAGGATTTTTTAAGCCTAATTTAATCATTTGGCTTAATAAGAAATCATTTTCTTCTGAATTTCGTTGCAATCCAGCGACGCAAACTTCAACATCATGAATTCCAACGATGCAAACTTCAACATTATCTGGTGCGACGATGATCAGTGCGAGTTTCAAGCGCCGCGCGCTGTGTGTAGCTGCGTAAAAGTGAGAAGCAGCGAGTTTCCGTTTCCGGTGACAGCACTTTGCGTTGGGCCGGTTATCGGAAAAAGGATTTTCGCGAAAACGTTGAATGGATGTCAGGAGGGTGGATATGAAGGGAGAGGAAGGAAGGGACAGAGAGAGAGAGAGAGAGAGAGAGAGAGAGAGAGAGAGAGAGAGAGAGAGAGGGAAACGCGGAGAGCGAAAGAGTTGAACGACGTGGGACGTAGCGACGGGCACGTGGCTCTTAAACGTCAGTCTATTCATAGAGGGAGAGCAGGAGGGATCAGAGAAAGAGAGAAAGAGGGCGCGCGAGCGAGCGGCCGCCTGTCGAGTGTCCGGCCGCCGCCGAGAGATTCAGAGCTCTGTGCGTGGCTCTGTTTATGTGTGCGGGGCGCGCGCGAGCCGGCAAATCCGTGTCGCAATGACTGCTAAATTATTGCCCTTGCGGCACGCGGCGCGCGCGCGGGGATGAGTTAACCAAGCGTATAGCGAGCTGAGGTCACCGACTCTCACCCGCAGTCGCGGCCGTGGCCGCGCCCCTGCCCCTGCCTGCCTGCCTGCCGGCCGCTGCGTTTCCACCGCCGAGACGACCGACACGCTGTCCCGCCCGTATAGCACGTAACGCGGTGGCCCTGCCTATCGATGCCCGCGTCTTTGCCCCGCGAAAGGCCCCGCGCCACTATTTGTCAACAACGCCACTCGCGATTCACGACACCCACGACCTTCGGCCGTGTGTGGCGCTGCAGCTGGAATCTTTTTGCTCTCCCGCGCCGCGCGATCGCTCGCACTTTTTTCGGGACCGACGAGCCGGAACAATTTCTCGCTTTGCGGGATGCGAGGGGAAACATTGATGGATTATATGTTGCGCGGATTTGGGGACGTTTAAGGATAAAATATTGTAAAAATAGAATTGGGAAAAGAATTATAAAAATAACATTGACAAAAAAAAATGTTATGAAATTGGGGAAAAATTATGAAAATAACATTGGAAAAAAAAATTACAAAAATAATATCGAAAAAAAATTGTGAAAATTAAATTGGGGAAAAAAGATAGAAACAAATTATAAAAATAATATTGAAAAAAACGGTGAAAATTAAATTGGGAAAAAAAGATAGAAATAATATTGGAAAAAAATTATAAAAATAATATTGAAAAAAAAAATTGTGAAAATTAAATTGGAAAAAAAGAGAAATAACATTGGAAACAAATGATACAAATAAAATAGGAGAAAAAAATGAAAATTAAATTATTTAAAAAATCAGTAATTATACAATCGAATAGTTTTTATATCAAATGCAAACCATATAAATTCTGAGCCTCTCAGAGTCCGAATTACAGCATAAACGCGTCATTTAGCGGCGGCCACCGTAAGAAAATTTATAGCTGTCGGTTTTATAATGGAACATTATATACCCAATCACATCGGGAAGACGAGACACCGGACACCCCGGCGAATACCAATTGGCAAATTATCGACTGCGGAAGTTACGCGACAATTCATCACCGTCTGAGAATTTGTTGCCTGGTAAAGCCATCGTTCTCGACTTTTACCCCGGCGCCTTTACACCAACGCCCTCTTTCGCCACTCGCCTATACACCTCATCGTTACGACAATAATAAAATAATAATAATAATAATAATAATAATAATAATAATCAGCATAGACAGACACCTTGCCAAACTTTCAAACACGCGCTTGTTATTTATTTTATTATTACATAAAATATTCTGCGCACCTACAACGCGCGTAAAAGGGTATTTTTATTTGGTAATTAATTAGCATAATTAATGAATGTTTTTTTATTAAAAAATAATATTAATAATATTTACAATAAATTAGTTACAGAAAAATGAATAAAAAATACGTGTTTTCAATACTGCCGAAAAATTGCCAATAACGATTAAAAATTGGTGTTCCAGAGCTACCGAAACGGCATAATTACAACCGACGTTCCGATACGTCTAACCAATGATCGGTAATCCAAACTACGCGTTTTTCTGTACATTTATCTATATTTAATTAAAAAATAATATTAACAATATTTAAGATAAATTAATTGCTGAATAAACAAATAAAAAGCACGTGTTTTTTTGTCACCACACGGAGAAAATGGTTTTGCTATACCACCAAATTTTTTTTTTAAATAGTGGAAACATTGCGTTATCCGCTAGGCTAATCATTTTTTTGCTCGACTAACATGTTTTTTTGCTAAACAAATTTTGTTGTGACTACAACAAAATTCTTTGCTCGGTTAGCAGATAACGCAATATTGTCACTATTATAACAAAAAATTTGCTGGCATAGCAAATCCGTTTTCTCAGTGCGACAAAAAAATACTAATTATGATCAATAATCATTGGTCAGAGTCACCAAAAGACATCTCGACCGACATATTTCGGTACGTCGGCAGGCCAATGATCGCTAATCAAACCTACTCGTCTTTTTGTCCTCTCAGCGAAGTATTGGAAGCTGCCCATCCCCGTTATACTCGACGGAACAGGCGCGCTATACTCATTCGGATGTCCTGTCGTAATCGATGCTTCAAGTGATGCCCGGGCGCTCGCGTTCCTCGGCCGTACATGGCTGCTCTGACATTTCTGATTTACGATGAATAGGGGATCGGCGAACAAACTGTGTCGATTCTACGGCTTTGCATTCACCGTGAAACGCGCGACTCGGCAATACCCCGAGTCCTTGGCCCAATTCAATACGTGTAACGGATAAAACCGCGGAGAGGAAACAAGCAACACAGTCGGCCGCATAAGAATTCATTCATATCGCGTGGACGACGGATGAAATCACTCCGGTTTCCACGAGATTCCGTCACTCGCGACGTCGCGACTTCGGGACTTTAACGCCAGTGAACATATTAATTAGTCGCGTTGTTCCGAGAATTTTCACTTGATCACTCGACGCGCGTTTGTGACTCAATGAACCGGCTAATTTTTTTATTAAGTCACCCGCACACAAATGACGCAGTCACTCAGAACGATAATAATTATGATGGTTCTGAGTGGAATAAGAATAATCGTTAAGGAGGCATCGGCGGTACAGTCACTTCCTTTACGTGGTAGATTTGAAAAATTATTTATGCATACTTTCAAAGGGAAACTAATGTTAATAAAGGTCTGAATTAAAGGGATCCTACTGAATGTTGAAAAAATTGTATGGAAATAAAATCATAGGAAAATAACTCAGTTTGTGCTAATATAATAGGGTATATAATAGGGTATAATAGGGTATAATAGGGTATATAATGTGCGGTTTTTTGGAAATAAATTTTGTAATTTTATTTCTTTTTTGACGAGCGACGGCTCGTTTCGTGCGTTGAGGAATGTTCGACGAATTCACCGAGTTATTTTCTTCAGTTTATTCATCAATTAGGAAAGACATTAGTTTAATTCGTCACTTTGTTTCTCTCATAAACAAACAATGATGTTGAAGTTTGCATCGTTGGAATGCAACGAAATTCAGAAAAAAACATTCTTATTAACCCAAATAATGAAATTAGGTTTAAAAAGTCACCATATCAAGTAGTTCTTATAAAGATTTTTTATTCCTAATTTCATCATTTGTGTTATTAAGAATTCCTTTTTTTCCTGAACTTCGTCGCATTCCAACGATGCAAACTTCAACCTCATAACAAACAGCTGTTATTTGTAAGCCGAAAATATCATCGCAAATGTTCATCGGTCCATTTATACATTATCTATCAAGAAACAAAATGAGCCATCGCTCGACACGAACGAACTAAAATCACAAATTCGACTTCCAAATAACTGCGTTTAATACATTCCATTAGTTTTAATAATTTTTCAAATAATTAATGTATGTTCGAATAATTTTTCAAATCTTTGTTCACGATTGACATGACTGTACCTCCGATATCTCCTTAATAATGACTATTCATATTTCAGAATAGTCGTTAATAGCGACTCTTCTTATTCCAGGGTACAAATTTAGGGAGTCACCGAAATAATTTGGATTTATGTTTCCCGACGTGAAATAACACGATGTTTATTATCATCGTCGTCGCCGGTTATTTAGCCCAATTATACGGTGGCCACAGTTCACGGCACGAAAACGCGTTACATTTCTCTATCGTCGCGTCAGGATAATCAGCCCGCGTCAAGCGTGTTGACGCAATCGCCACTCGGCCGAATCGATTCGTTTAATATTATCATAAACCGCGCGTATATTCCGCACACGCGGCAAATATCAATTATGGTAATTGCCTTTGGCCTCCGATTTGTCGGCAGTTTTTGTCTTTTAATTATTTGTTTTTTTTTTTCAGCGCAAATAGAACCCCGTAGTATGTGGTATTAATCAGCCGTTAATTAGTTTCAGAGCTCTCCTGCTCATCTCGGCTGTGCTGCAGCATGCGAGATGCGCGCGGGCGGATTTTTTCGGGGAGAAGAAGGGTAAGTTTGTTATTTATTCACGTGACGTGTATCAATTCCTAATGCACAGGATTGGTGGACAATGAGCTCTACGTTATATTGCAAAAATGTGATTTTTCTCACCACAGCGTTTGGGACGTTTCACTCGTCACAGTGGAGGTCTAGTTTGCAAATTATTCAGTTGCTTTCTGTGTCTTAAGGAGGCATCAGCGCTGCATGCTAGTCAAATCAGTGCTAAATTTTTAAAAGCGCTTTTATAATTCTCGGCACTTTGATTAATTGTTCCGAGGTATTACGCACGTAGCAGCGACAGTTCTTAATAGAAAAATACTTTCACAGCCGTGATTTGAATAGATAAACGACTGATATATGCGAATTTTTGATGTCATGTTTTTTCGTGCAGTTTTTTTGAAGAATAAACCGTAATAATAGTTCAATTATGACGAACAATAGCTCATTTTTATTATTGAAAGATTCTTGATCGATTGACCGTTCAGATTTTTTACAGTATTAGTTCTTCGAAAATTACAGCCATTTGTGTGTCTCCTTTTAGGTTAGGGAAGGAATTTAAGCGGTCGTGTCTTTTGAACTACTGATACTATAAAAAATCGGAACGGTCAATCGATCAAGAATCTTTCAATAATAAAAATGAGCTATTGCTCGTCATAATTGAACTATTATTACGGTTTATTCTTCAAAAAAACTGCACGAAAAAACATGACATCGGGGATTTGCATATATCAGTCGTTTTCCTATTCGAATTACGGGTGCGAATGTATTTTTCTATTAAGAACTGTCACTGCTACGTGCGTAATACCTCGGAACAATTTATCAAACAGCTGGGAATTATAAAAATGCTTTTAAAAATTTAGCACTGATTTGACTAGCATGCACCGCTGGTGCCTCCTTAAAAGGTCACAATTCATAGTCAGCTTCACATTTGACGATGGTAAATTATCATTTCAGATTTGGAAATATTTAGAGATCAATGGATTTCATATTCAACAATGGTCAAATTATTATACGGAATTCGAAAAAATAAAAAAAATAAAATTGAATTATATTTGCCTTTTTGCAAGAACTCTGCGCTGTTGCAAAAAAATGACTTTTCCCACCACAGGATTTGAGACATTTGACTCATCACAGTAGATTTCCAGTTTGTAAATTATGCAGTTGTTTTCTGTACCTCAAAAGGTCACAATTCACAGTCAGCGTATTCTAAATTTGTTGATAGTAAAATTATTATCATTTGAGATTTGAAAATATTTCGCGGTCAACATATTTTACTTTCGACAATGGTAAAATTATTATACGAAATTCGAAAATATTTTTTAAAAAACTTCAAATTATTATTTGCTTTTTTGCAATAGCTCTACGCTGTTGCAAAAGAAAAGAAATTACTTTTCCCACCGCAGGATTTGGGACATTTCACTCGTCACAGTGGATTTCCAGTCTGCAAATTATTTCGTAATTTTCTGCGTCTCAAAAGGTCACAATTTACAAGCAGCATAATTCAGATTCGACGATGGTAAAATTATGATCATCTGAGATTTGGAAATATTTTACAGTCAACATATTTCACATTCGACGATGGTAAAATAATCATCATACGAAATTCCAAAATATTGTTAAAAAAGCACTTAAATTATGATTAGCCTTTTTCTTTCGCTCTTACGAAATTCCACTCCGGAATTATTCAATTAGCTCTCATCTCCCGAGGTAGCGGAATTCCAAAGATTCCCAGGCGTCGTATTTCCATTTGACACTCGACACCCGCCGGATTTAACGTGACTCGAGTTTCGAAAACGAAAATAGATGAATGATTTGCGTCCGCCGCCGCGCGTCCCGCGCGTTTGTCCAGCCTCGTCGGCCACATTTCAGAAGTGTAATTTTCACGACGGCCGCGAAGCCACTTAAGGCGTCTAGGTGTCGCATTACAGCGACGAAATATTCGAGGGCCTCGTTGCATTCCGCCCGGTACTCTCGCGATATTGCCCAGACGATAATTTTATTCGCGCTCACCTTCGCCCTTTATTTTTATTTTTATTTTGTCCCATTACCAAGTTCGGTCCGAACGCCGGGATAGTTTAACTTCGGGATCAGTAATTTTTATCGCCGAGTCGCAGAGTCGAATTATCTAGCCAAGGGAAGTAAAGTAATTCGCGAGTAAATTTCGAGGGTCGGAAACAGATGCGCCGAGGGGGGAGACGAGAACGCGAGGAGGAGGAAGAGGGAGGCGAATTGTGCAGAGGGAAGAATGAGGAGGCTTCTTTATCGCAAGTGTATAATGCCGCGTCGCCCCCTTCAGGACCATAAAGCCAAGTCGGCAGGGCGACCGTCCGGCTTATCCCTGAGCCCTAGGGCCAAGTCAGCTGCTATTTCCCAGCGTTCCTCGACTCTTATCTCCGCGCACTTGATCATTCTTCGGTATTTTATTATACGAACCAGAGCAGATGTCATAACCCCTCGGAAACGTCAAAGGTCGGCCGTTCACCGTAGCTACAGCCACAGGAGCCCCACGTTGGCCTTGTGATCTACGTCACTTATTTGGAGTGCGCGGGCGATCGTAAAAAGTTATTTCTTCGATTTTGCGATTTGGTCGCGGTCGTTGGTAGATTTGGCAACGGTGACACACGACGATATTATACGCACGGCGGAAGGCTGGACAATGTTTTCTAATGCGATCGCGATGAGGCGAATCTGCTGCGAAGTTGTCGTATTTGGTATCGGGAAATACGGCGAGGAACGATGGAGAACAAAAAATGTATTGCTAAGAAATGTTTTCCAAAGAAAAAATGTCTTGCTGAAAAATCTTGTGTAAAAAAAGGTCTTGCTAAAAATATTTTGCAAACAAAAAAGGTTTTGCTAAAAAATCTTTTGCAAACAAAAAATGTCTTGCTAAAAATCTTTTGCAAACAAAAAAGGTCTTGCTAAAAAAACTTTTGAAAACAAAAAATGTCCTGCGAAAGAATCTTTTTCAAACAAAAAATGGCTTGCCAAAAATCTTTTGCAAACAAAAAATGTCTTGCTAAAAGTCTTTTGCAAACAAAAAATATCTTGCTGAAAATCTTTTGCAAACAAAAAATGTCTTGCTAAAAATCTTTTGCAAACTCTTTTAAAAACCCTTTGCAATAAAATGTTTTACACAGAAACAAATTACACGGTAAAAATGTATTTTGAATTAAAAATTGCATGCCAATAAATGTCTTGCATAAATATTAATCTGAGCTCAACATAAGATCCTTCGGTAGATATTGAACCAATGTGGATATTTCTGCATTTTGTTTAGATGTGGCGATTTAATCTCTCTAGCCGGTTGCAACGGTGACACACAACGATATTATTCACATGGCGAAAGACTGAACAATATTTTTAAATGCGATTGCAATGAGGCGAATCGGTTGCCAACTTGTCATATTCGGTCCCAAGAAATACAGCGTCATCTGTCCCGGAACGACTTATGACGTGGAAACGGGTCTTCGTTTATTGTGACCTTAGTTGATGACATCACGGAATATATGACAGATGTCAGGGAGAGTAAAGAAGATTTATTGGGTTTCGAATTACGATACAGGAACGACAAGAGTAATTCGTATGTCAGGAATGCAAATCGTGTCAGTGAATCAAAGCAATTGATTCCAACTAAAGATTGAGCAAGGTTTAGTTGGTTTAATTTATACCAGAATTGCAACGCTCCAATTACGTTCCGAGTGATACGATTTGTTTGTTCCATAGATACTTTTGTATAATAATAATTTTGTTTGCATTTTTGTATCTATGGTCAATAAGATATCTGAACATACATACAATATTTTCATCGTTTTCCGTGAAACGTTGTCCATAAAAATATTCGAGGGGTTCTTTTCGTCGAAATAAAAAAAAACGAATTTTTGTTTATTGCAGAATCAAGCAAAAAAGGGTTGAAACCCGTTTTTTTGGGAGTCAAATTTGTGACTTAAGAGGTGATGTGAGATTAAGAGTCAATATTTTGAAAAAAAAAAAAAAAAAAAAAAAAAAAAAAAAAAAAATAACGTGCGGCCGATTTTGCTAATTTCGACCGATTTTGGTCACTTTTCAACCTAACTAAAAAAAGCCGAAAAAATATTTTTTCAAAATCAAGCAAAGAAAGGTTGAAAACAGTGTTTTCTGGGGTACAATATGCGACTTACGAATCATTGTATAGATTAAGAGTCGAAATTTTGAAAAAGGGAGAAAAATCGTTTTTTTTTTTCAACCGCAGTTCAGTTTTCCAAAATCTGTCACAAATACCCGCGAAAAAATAGCGCAAACCAACGACTTCCAAAACCACCCTAAACCACCCTCCAACAATTTTTTCCCGTCGTCCCTATACACTAACATCATACACATCGCCATACGCCCATCGCCCAACACGACTGCGACAAAACATTCGACTCTCGCGGAAACTTTTCGGCCGGTGTCACTGAATGAAAAATCCCAGAAAGCGTCGCGAGCTATCGGGCGACGTTTATCGAGGGACATTTGTCACCCGGCGTGTCCCCGCGGTGTGTTAGTGCGGTCCTTCGGCGCACTGATCTTGACGCGTTACGAGGGTCGACGAGGCGTTTCGCCTCGCAGCCGAGGGAGAAAAACGGTGGGTGGCGAAATCTCGCCGGCAGCCGAAGCGCCTCGCTCTCCTTCTCGTCGTCTCCCCCGCTGCTCGAGGGCGTGAGAGAGAGAGACGACGACCAGGGGGCGCGAGGGAGTTTCTGGAACGGGCGAGAACCCTCGTGAAGATAATCGGCAGGTTTGAATACGAATTTCCTTTGGTCCTTCGCGTCCGTATAACTCGCAGACAGGCCCCGGTGTGAATATTGCCGTGAGATATTACACTCACGTTTTCTCTCATAGCGACTATGAACCATTCTGCGATTTCCCCTTTCGCGTTTTGTCTTCTCTCACCCGTATTTTTTTTTCTTCCTTCTTTCCTGCTTTTTTTTTCCCCTCTCTTTTTTCGTTGGTTCTTTCATTTCTTCGATCTCCTCGTTCGAGCTCTCGGGCACGCCCAACCCTCTCGCAACTACCCCGACGGCACCCCCGTCGCGCTTTTCTTCGCTTCAATGCTATACTTGTTTCTCGCCTTTTCTCCTTTGCGAATCACCCTCAATCTGCTATAGATATACTGCCGTTGGTATGTACGGCGTTTTCGGCTCGGTGTATACGAACCCGAATATATATATATATATATGCAAGTTGTATATGGTGTATGTATTGTATATCAGGAGATAGCGAAATAGAGATGCCAGGCATCCGAGTGGAAACCGACCCATCCAATCTCGCTTTAGTACCTTTAGAATGCATTCTCATTAGTATTCAGTTATTTCGGCAAACTGATTGTCCGACGTATAACTCCGCGCATCAATTTCGCCGCGCGCTTCAATACGTTTTTCTTGGCTCGATAAATAACGAGCAACTTTGAGACTCTCCGAATGCTTGGGAATTAAGTGGGGGGCTGGGTTAGGATTTTTTCGCTGGCGAAAACCGCGAGATTGACTTATATTTACGGTCTACGTAGGGCGAGACGTGCGACGTGTGGCGACGGTTTGATTTACATGAATATCGGTAACTGAAATCTAAATTGCAGACAGGTTCGAGAAATTCTTGAGCTACTTGGACGGGGCGAGAGAAAATTTAAAAAGCCGTGTGGATGGTTCGACTTCGAACGAATCCGTCTGGGGTGGGCAGTGAAATAAATATTCAATCGGAGTAGAGACATTTTTTTTTTTTTCATCTGTGTAGAAAAATAAATTGAGGATTCGCGATGAAAAAAATAATGGATTACTCCAAGCGACTCGCGTGGTTAGGCTACGCTGGACGAGAAAATCGATTGTGCCCACGAATTAGTTGGTCACGACAGGAAATTGGTTGCTTAATCAATTTCCGAGCGGAGTTAATTCAACCGCTCGGTTGGACTGAGCAATTATTTCCCTTCGCGATTTTGCCTTCTGAAAATACCTGCGAGTTAATATTATTAATTCGTTGTCGCGTTGAACGAGCGCGAGGAGCTCTCGCGTTGAATTTGTCTCCGCACCGCATCGCCATCGCCCGGTGTAACGAGAGCGCACGTAGCTTATATATAGTAAGGAGGAAAGACAGATGCAGCATCTGGTAAAACAAGCTCGTACGTTGCCAATAAATTGGTTGATATAAATAATTATTTTCCTCCGCGGTTTTACGTTCTAAAAATGCCTGAAAGTGAATATAACTAATTCGTAGCCGTTAAAACGAGCCAAAAGCAGCTCGTTGCATGCGTTTGTTATGTGCTGCATTTTATTTTATTTTTTTAATGTCTAAACTGATTTTCAGTAATCTGAATGTTTTATTTAAAAAGATGTTTGTCTAAAAATTGTATTGAAAAAGGGTTTGACGGTAAAATGCGAAGTAAAATGTGTATCGAGAGCGCACGTAGCATGTATATAGTAAGGAGGAAAGACAGATGCAGCATCTGGTAAAACAAGCTCGTACGTTGCCAATAAATTGGTTGATATAAATAATTATTTTCCACCGCGGTTTTACGTTCTAAAAATGCCTGGAAGTGAATATAACTAATTCGTTCCCGTTAAAACGAGCCAAAAGCAGCTCGTTGCATGCGTTTGTTGTGTGCTGCATTTTATTATTATTTTTTAATGTCTAAACTGATTTTCAGTAATCTGAATGTTTTATTTAAAAAGATGTTTGTCTAAATATTTTATTAAAAAAAAGTTTGACAGTAAAATGCGAAGTAAAATGTGTATCGAGAGCGCACGTAGCTTATATATAGTAAGGAGGAAAGACAGATGCAGCATCTGGTAAAACAAGCTCGTACGTTGCCAATAAATTGGTTGATATAAATAATTATTTTCCACCGCGGTTTTACGTTCTAAAAATGCCTGGAAGTGAATATAACTAATTCGTTCCCGTTAAAACGAGCCAAAAGCAGCTCGTTGCATGCGTTTGTTATGTGCTGCATTTTATTATTATTTTTTAATGTCTAAACTGATTTTCAGTAATCTGAATGTTTTATTTAAAAAGATGTTTGTCTAAATATTTTATTAAAAAAAGTTTGACAGTAAAATGCGAAGTAAAATGTGTATCGAGAGCGCACGTAGCTTATATATAGTAAGGAGGAAAGACAGATGCAGCATCTGGTAAAACAAGCTCGTACGTTGCCAATAAATTGGTTGATATAAATAATAATTTTCTTCCGCGATTTTACGTTCCAAAAATGCCTGAAAGTGAATATAACTAATTCGTAGCCGTTAAAACGAGCCAAAAGCAGCTCGTTGCATGAGTTTGTTATTTATTGAATTTTTTTTTTTTTAATGTCTAAACTGATTTTCAGTAATCTGAATATTTTATTTAAAAATATGTTTGTCTAAATATTTTATTAAAAAAAAGTTTGACGGTAAAATGCGAAGTAAAATGTGTATCGAGAGCGCACGTAGCTCGTATATAGTAAGGAGGAAAGGCAGATGCAGCGTCCGATAAAACAAGCCCGTAGGTTGCCAATAAATTGGTTGCGATATAAATAATATTTTTTCTCCGCAATTTTATACTCTAAAAAGACCTGCAAACAAATATAACTAATTCGTCGCCATTAAAATGAGCCAAGCTGCTCGTGTTGCATGAATTTGTTGTGTGTTGCATGTTGCATAGAGACAGTTACAGTATTTGGTAAAGCAAACATGTAGATTGCCAATAAATGTATTAACACAAACAATTATTGTCCATCCGTTTTTACCTTCCGAAAATGCAAGTAAATATCATTAATTCGCCGGCGTTGTGGCTGCGTTGTCGTTGAAATGGGCCAAGCAGCTCCTGTTGAATTCATCTCCACGTTTCACCGCCACCACCCAGTGTAACGTGAATTGTAATGTTTGTATATGTAACAGTGGGAGCGAAGACAATTACAGCATCATGTATATACCTAACCAGGTCACCAATTAATTGTTTAACACAAAGGATTATTTTCCTCCCCAATTTTACATTCTGAAGATGCAAGTAAATAAACTTTAATTCGTCGCTGCTGAGCCGTGAAAACGAGGATGTTAGACTGTAGCGGTTGATACCAGAATTTTTGTGCCAAGTGCGAGACAGTTATAATAATTATGACAATAGTAAAATCCACCACATTTTCTCTACCTACTGATTCGCATATACGCAAAAGAAAAATTGTCCTTATTTCTATATCTGATTCCACATTTATTCCACATATCGCATCCCTATTTTCTTGCTGCAAAATGAGCCAAGCAGCTCAAGTTGAATTTGCCTCCGCGGCGCATCGTCATCACCCGGTGTAACAAGAGTGCACACGTGGCGTTTGTATTACATAAGGAATAGTGGGAGTGGAGACAGTTACAGCATCTGGTATAAATCAAACTAGGTCACCAATAAATTGGTTAACACAAACAATTATTTTCCTCCCCGATTTTACCTTCCGAAGAGATGTAAGTATCAGGGAGAGAAATTTCTGTGTTGTGACAGCAAAGAAAAGTGACAACAAACATTGTTTTGTTAGACTGACCAATCTTTTGTTCGGCTGTCAAATCAGTTTTGCTAGGCTGACAAATCTTTTGTTCGGCTGACAAATCTTTTGTTCGGCTGAAAATTCTTTTTGCTGAGAGCTGATCAATAGTTTTGTTTTGATCAATAGCCTAACAAAACGATTTTTGTTAGGCTTAACAAAACGATTTTTGTTAGGCTTAACAAAACGATTTTTGTTAGGCTTAACAAAACGATTTTTGTTAGTCTTAACAAAACGATTTTTGTTGTCACTTTTCTTTGCTGTCACAACACAGAAATTTCTCTCCGTGCAGGAGAAACAACACACTTGCAACACGCTTGGTTTTGCAGTGCAGGCAAAAGAAAAACTGTCTTCACTTCAATACCTGATTCCACATTTATTCCCGTTTTCTCACTGCAAAACGGGCCAAGCAGCTCATGTTGAATTTGTCTCGGCGGCGCATCGTCATCACCCGGTGTAACGAGAGTACACACGTGGCGTTTGTATTACATAAGTAAAAGTGGGTGTAGAGACAGTTACAGCATCTGGTATAAATTATCACAATAGTAAAATCCATCACATTTTCATGGTGCTGAAGTTTGCATCGTTGGAATCCAACGAAATTTCCGAAAAAAATAATAATTCTAATTAACCCAAATTATGAAATTATGTATAAAAAGCAATTATAGCGATTAGTTGCTATGATGATTTTTTATACCTAATCCCATCGTTTGGATTAATTAGAATTCTTTTTTTTTAAATTTCGTTGCATTCCAACGATGCAAACTTCAGCATCATATTTTCTATACTTACCTACTCGCACATACACTCTAAAAACCAAACGTGTTGCAAGTATGTTGTTTCTCCTATATTTTACATTGTGACGAGTTTTTATACACTTAAAACGTGTTGGAATTTACATGGTAAGTTATACATATATGAAAGTAACACGCCTGCAAGTGTATAAAAGCTCGTCACAATGTTAAAGGCCGGAAAAACAACACACTTGCACGGAAAAAAATAATTAGCTGACACAACCAAGAAATTAGTTGGCACAACCAATGGATTATTCTAATTCCCTTACAACTCGGATTAGTTGTGGCAACCAACAGGAATTGGTTGCACGAACAAAGTTTCATTGGTAGATGCCCTGTTAGTTGCGGCAACCAAACGAATGGTTGATACAACTATTCGAGTAGGCAGGAGAACAAGTTCCGGTTACTTGTCCATACCAACCGTGTCATTGCTTTTCGAAATCGAATTGCACTACTTGTAATATCGTTATGTCAAATTAACGCGAATCGCTTCACGAACGTCGCAATTAAAGCTTTAACAATATCGTATTTAGGTTATGTACAGATGCGACTCGCGCCTTGAGCGCCATAATCGTAACTTTAATAATATCGTTTTTAGGTTATGTAGAACAAATCGTAAATAGTTACCACAACCATTCGAAGTGGTTGCGGCAATAAATGTGTAAGTTGCTGCGACTAATCGCAAAATACTGAAGTACAGCAATGTGAATGATTAGCTGGCACAACCAAACTTTTTTTTCCGTGTGGAACACGCTTGGTTTTGCCGTGTAGGCAAAAGAAAAACTGTCTTCACTTCAATACCTGATTCCACATTTACTCCCGCATATTCCACATTTATTCCTCATGTTGAATTTGCAACCAACAAGCAGCTCATGTTGAATTTGCAACAACAAGCAGCTCATGTTGAATTTGTCTCAGCGGCGCATCGTCATCAGCCGGAGTAACGAGAGTGCACACGTAGCGTTTGCATATATACATATAAGTAATAGTGGGAGTAGAGACAGTTACAGCATCTGGTAGATGAAGCGCATGTAGGTGGACGGGAAGTGCGGAAAGGGCTCGGCTTCTCGGAAGCCGAGGAACAAAGCGGCTACACAAGCGTATAGCGCAGACACGAATATTTAATCGTCGCTATAGTAGCGATTCCGCGACGCTCTCGTGTGCCCATTCCCGCGGATAGGCGAAGAAGCGAGCCGCGCCGGGGAAGGCAGGAAGAAGAGGGAGGGAGCCAGACTGGGGTTTAAGGTTCCGTTATCCTAAAATATTTATACTTGTTGATAATGCAGCCGGACGTAGGTGCAGCGCGGGCGAGACGGAGCGAGCTGGAAATTCAATGTGATGAGAGGAGAAGCGCGCGCGCGGCGCAGCTTCCGCGGGGCCTTTCGCGCCGCCTCGCGTCTCCCCCGCACATATGCATATTGCACCGCGCGGCGTCGTCCTCGCAGAAAGCCGGGATATATCGCGCGGGCGGATAACGCGGCGCGAGGCTCGCGGCAAGAGGGCGACCCGCGTTATCGGCCGAGCGCAATTAAACCTGCGTCGGGAGTTATTATTATGCATCCGTGTAACACATCCGGGTTGGACACCTCCGGCGGACACGGGAGATGAGACATAGAAATACGCTAGATTTTTTTTCTTTTTTTTTTTTCTTAGTTGATCTCGGTAAGATACCATATTTTGTTGTGTTAAAATATATGATGTTGAGGTTTGTATTGTTGGAATGCAACGAAATTCAGAAAAAAAAATTAATCGTATTACATCATTTGGATTAATAAAAAAAAAAGAAAATTCTGAATTTCATTGTATTCCAACGATGCAAACATCAATATCATATATTTGAACACAAAAAATGTGATATCTTACCGAGATCAAATGATGATATTAGGTATGAAAAGTCATCATAGCAACTAATTGGTATAAAATTAGGTATAAAACTAACTAATAAACTGACTAACTAATATTAGGTATAAACTGATTGCTATGAAACTAGGTATAAAACGTCATAATAGCAACTAATTGCTATGATGATATTTTATACCTAATTTCATCATTTGAGTTAATTAGAATTAATTTTTTTCTGAATTTCGTTGCATTCCAACGATGCCAACTTCAACATCATTCAAATGTAAAAATCCGCGGTCGAATTTAATTTGATTATTTTTCGCAAATTATCTGAGATAATCTCGGTGAGATATCTGATTTTTTTATGTTGAAGTATAAAAATTCTTACATTGACTTTTTTTTTAATTTGCTGAGCTAATCGCATTAAGGTATCTCAATTGTACATACCTTTTATTTTCGGATATAAAAATTCGCAACGCTAGTTACTTTTATTATTTGTTCGAATTCGCTAAGCTGATCTCGGCGAGATATCTTGATATTTTTTTATGTCCGCCAGAGACCTCGTTTAAAAATGTCCGAGGGATGAATTTCGCGATGCCTTTCGCGAGCCTCAACTCCCACACGGGTGTGCATTATACAACGGCATCGTCCTCGCGGAAAGCCGGGATATATCGTGGGCGGAGCCGGCGAGCTCGAGAAGAGGGCGCGTGTTATCGGCGAGTGCAATTAAACCTATGTCAGTGCTCATTATATTCGCGTAACCCTGGCCGGATGGTGCGAACAGGAGCTGAAGGAAATGCATTTAAAATAATAATTTTTCTTATCTCTTGGGCGAATTCTGAGTAACCTGAATACTTTATTTAAAAAAGGTACATCTGAATATTTAATTTAAAAACAAAATTTATCTGAATATTTATTTAAAAAAAAATTTTTTTGAATTCTTGATAAAAAAATGTTTTTCGGAATATCTGATTAAAAATTTGTTTATCTGAATATTTTATTTAAAAAAATATTTATCCGCCAAATGTCTGGTTGAAAAATATCGAAGTAATGAATTTCGCGAAGCCTTTAAAATTCTGTAAGCCAATGTGAATTAATGTTTGAATATTTATTTCTAAAAAGAAAGAAAAAATCCGCCAAAGGTCTTGTTTAAAAATGTTCAAGGGATGAATTATGCGAAGCCTTTTGGCGCGCTTCATCTCCCACGCCTGTGTATAATCAACAGCATCGTCCTCGCGGAAAGCCCGGATATATTATCAGAGGAACCAGCGAGCCCGAGAAGAGAGCGCGTGTTATCGGCGAATGCAATTAAACCTATGTCAGCACTTATTATGCGCGCACAGCCCGGGTTAGACTGCTTCGCTCTATTTATTTGATCCATAAATGCAACACGAATACGTTCTACTAAAATACACAAATGCATTTATAATCATTTTTTTCTTCAAACACCCGCAGGTATTCTCAGTAAGACACCAGATTTTTTTTCTTCAAATGTTCGTCAAAGCTCCCATTAAAAAATGCGTTCACGGGATGAATTTTGCGAGGATCTCGAATTTCTCTAAGCCAATTTCAGTGATTAATGGGCCTTCGAAATTCTTTAAGCTAATCTCAATGAGATTTTTTTCTTAAGGTAGTTATCACACGAAGGCAAAGTCTTTAGATGCACCCGAATTGTTTATACCTTGTAGTTTGAGTATTCATCTTTTATTTGCGAGGAATTCCGAGATACGTTGCCGGGCATCGAATTGAGTAAATAATGTTTTAAAATAGAGGTTTATACATGGCGTTATATATAGAATTCCAAAAAATTGACTTTTAAACAGAGAAAAAAGCATCTCGGAAATGAAATACAAAATATATAAACAGCTCTACGTTTTCGTTAGGTCTAAAAATATCCGATACGACCATAAAAAGTGATAGTCATCCGACATTCCAGCGAGCTATTGTAAGTTAAAGTGGGCGATTCGGGGTAACATGACGTTACCTAACCTCACAAAATTCCGATTTGAAGTCAAATCCCTATAAAAAATAATTCTACTCTTGAAAAGTCGTCACAATATAAATGTTATTTTAGAAAATAACTTCCCGGAATATTTTTGGCGTAATTACCACTGAGGTAAAAATACCTCGCATAATTAATTTTTTTTTGTAGCATAGACTCTGATGCTTATGATTCCGGCGTTCTGACATAACTACCTTAAATATGATAAAAAATATCCCCCAAAGGCCTTGTTTAAAAATGTCTAAGGACCGCGAATATCGCGAATCCTGCAAAATTCTCTATGCCAATCCTGCAAAATTCTCTATGCCAATCCCGATGCTGCTTAAAAAAACTTTGTTTAAAAAAATTGTCCGCCGTCGGCCTTCTTTTTAAATATCCAGGAACCGCGAATATCGCGAATCCTTCGAAACTCTCAACGCCAATCCCGATGCGATATCTTCGCTTAAAAGAATTTGGTTAAAAAAATAGTCCGCCGTCGGTATTGTTTAAAAATAGCCAGAAACCGCTTGTATCGCAAATCCTACAAAACTCTCCACGCCCATCCCGTGCGATATCTTCGCTTAAAAAAAAAAGATACGGTAAAAAAAAAATTGTCCGCCGTCGGCCCTGTTTAAAAATGTCCAAGGGCCGCGAATATCGCGAGTCCCTCCCGCGCGCCTCGCCGCGTCCATGTACTACATTGTGCACGCTACAACGGCGTCGTCCTCGCGCAAACCCGGGGGGATATATTGTCGTAGGAAGGCGGCGGGCGCGCGGCGCGCTACGGTAAAAGGGCGCGTGCTATCGGCGAATGCAATTAAACCGATGTCAGCACTTATTATATACGTATAAGCCGGGTTAGACGGTGCGCACAGGAGCACAAGTATAATATTAATATATTATATTGGATGCGCGAAAAGGGGGACGCGAGGCCGGGCGAAATTGGTGGAGGATCGCACGTTCCATCCAGACCCCCTCCGGGCCCCCCCTGGTCCCCCTCCCCCCAACCCCCGACGTTGCACGTTGGGAGCCATGGACTCTCGTTTAATTTGGCCGGATTGCTTCACGCCTCGGTAGACCCGCCTATCCGTGTCGAGGCGCAATGTGGAGAACCCAGATGAATGCTGCTTCGCTCCTGTCGCGCGCCCGCCGCCTCTCGATGCTTGTCTGCCGCTCGCTGGCTGCGCCTCGTACTGCACACGATACACACAACGTGAAACACACCGTTCGCGCCATTGCGCCACCCTGCGATACCGCCGCGCGCGGGGGGGGGGGGGGCGAGGAGCCAGGGCTCGGCCAGGGCTCGAAGGAACGAACGGGAACGACGAGCGTAACGCACACCCGAGCGGAATTGATGCGATTCCCCGCGCACGGGAAAGGAGAGGAAGACTTTTTCCTTTAACTGGTACCACGGCTGCTCCCGTCTTCGATTGAGATGTTTGTCAACGAGCTTTTTTTTACAGTATTGCATTTTTTTTGTTTTTGTGGGAAAGCTTGTGGGACAAATATTTTCGGAGTCTTGATATCGATAAGTATTTTGAGAAAAATGATGTTGATTATTTGTGGGGTGAATAAATGTGGGATTTGTGTTGACAAGAAATCGTTGATTTAATGGAATTTGAATTATATTTTATACATTATATGAAACCGGGTTTTGTAATTTTTACGATCTCGTGTAACTTTGCAGTAAAAACAAATGGATTTTCTTGCTTACGCTGTAAATCTCATAGAGATCTGTGAAACGAACAAAGCGAACTTAAATTATTTGATATCACACGGAATTGTAAAAATCAGTATTTTCTGAATTTTTGAACTTTGAGTTTTATGTAAAAATATAAACGAATTTTCTTACTCATGCTTAAAATTTCATAGAAATCTGTGAAAATTCAAAGTGAACTTGAATTATTTGGTATCACACGGAATTGTAAAAATCAGTATTTTCTGAATTTTTGAGTTATGAGTTTTATGTAAAAACATAAACGAATTTTCTTACTCTTGCTTAAAATCTCATAGAGATTTGTAAAAATTCAAAGTGAACTTGAATCATTTAGTATCACACGGAATTATAAAAATCAGTCTTTTCTGCATTTTTTAAATAAACACGTGACTGTGACACCCAGAGACAGTGATATTTTTTAATACTTTGGGTCACAGTCGTTCGCCAAGTGACCGACCTATTTGCGTTCTGATTTTAACGTTTGAAACTAGTTTCTCACAACAATTAATTAGTGCTTCCATTTCCATAGCGAAAAATGTGTGTATGAACGGGTAAATCAATAATTCCATATATCTTTTTTACAAACACTATATTTTATATTATTTATTTTTATTGTTTTATTAACACGCTATATTTCATTTAATTTCCTTCGATCCACCGTTTTATTATCGAAAAACGCGGAGGCAAACAAATAGCTCGCAGCTCGCCGCGAGGTTCGCCGGGGATTTTGCCGTGGCTGCTCTAACTTGTTTAGGGATTTCGCAATGAGCAGTGGCTAAGCTCCGGGTAGCACGTTCGCCGTCCATTGTGGGGGATGCTTGGGAATGTACATCAAACAAGATCGCGCGTTGCTCCTTTACCGCACCAGCGTAGCTCGATTCAGCAATTGGCCCTGCAGACGTTATACAGGACATGCACGGAAAGCTCGCTCATCCCGGCAGGTAGAAACTTGCATGCTTGTAGCAATCGTGTTTGAAACTCACTTGAGACGCGGCTGATGGGAGACGATGGCCGTGTTAGGTATTGAGCGCGGGATATACGTGCGGCCCGGACACACCGGGGATTCCCCATATTTGCACAAACTCCCTGCGTGTGTTTGCACAGTTTGTCGCGAGGTTTTACCGTCTCTCGCCGCGGCGCAACCGGGCGAAGCGTTTCTGAAAACCCAAGAAAAATGCCGGCTCTAAATTGCATCCCCGGGACATAAGTTCAATTCTCAGAAAGACTAATGGCGGCTTTGTTTTATACTTACGTTTTACATTCGATTTTCTGTCCCCCCGCGCTTTCGCTCGGATTAATGCGAAACGTCGGAAACTTCGGGGAGGGGGGGTGGGGGGGATTCGGCCGATCGCGTTGCGAGAATTAAGAGGAAATACGACAGGAAGTAAATATTCAATACTTGCACACGGAGAAAAATATCAACGGAGTGATAACAACATTTTTGCTGTGATAGCTGAAAATTTGTTGTGGTAGCTGAATATTTTGCTGTGGTAGCCGAAAATGTTGCTACGATAAAAAATTCGTTAATACGACAATCGATTTGTTATCACACCCTGATAATTTTTCTCCGTGCAAATTTTAGAAAATATTTTACAGATAATTCGCTAAACGATAATTTTAGTTGATTTCACTTATTTTTTTCTGTGAGCACAAATAAATGTTAAATATGTGATTAACGTATTTCGCCAAAATGGTCCATATTTTGCATATATTTGAGCAAAAAGAGGTTTGAATTACACGACAAATATACATCGTGTAATATATCAATACATTTTTTTGTCCCAAAAAATTCGACATTGAATACATTTCGCCTATACTCCTCTTTTCCACACTGCGCAATATTGACTGAAAATTTCCCTCACAATTCAAGATTTTTCCCCGATATATCCCCAAAAAATGTGTCAGCTTCCCGAAAAAGCCAGCGCCAAAAATATTTGCCCTTATTCCGCCAACGAACTGAACAAATTCGTTCGTTCAAAACGCCAGCAGCAAAAAAAAAAATCTGCCCCTGTTTAGTTGACCAACTAAAAAATTTCGTTCAACAACGCGTGTATATCGAGTATCCGGTATCCGTTGTGGTGTAAAAAAAAAGGTTCACCCAGGCAAACATTTACACGCGTACAGCCCGGCTGCAATCAGTCGCGTCAAAACTTCTCTTTTTTTTCCGTTGTTTTTTTTTCTTCACTCGAATAAACGCACTGCGAGCGAGCCGGAAGATTGTTTATTTAAGCGAAGAAAAAAAAAGGGCGCGAGAGCAGCGGCAGCCGAGTCGGAGACGAGGCAGAGAGGCATCAGTAGGGCGCGCGGGTCACGTCGAGGACGTCCACTCAGACTTTTTGCTCCGGGCGTCTGCTAATAAACAATACAACGTATATCCCTCAGCCGCCCAACGAACTCGGCTACGACTCCCTCTCGCGCACTCGACGGGGGCGGCGAGAGAGAGCCCGCAATGCTTGCGAAACCAACGGCCCGTGGCAGCCCCGTTCGCCCTCCGGCTATTTGTCACCAGGATGGCTCGCGCGTCTCTCGCTCACCACTCGTCGTTCCACCGAAAGTCGATTTTTCGCGTATTCGCGCGCGACGCCGCACCGAGTCCTCCTCACAGTCACTTCCGCGTTAATCACGGTGACGGCGACGGTGAACGAGGCTGCTGTTGTTTCGGACGGCGTACAACAATAGGCGGTCACGCGGATTTTTGTAATTATGGAGGAATGAAGCGAGACGGCCCGGAGGTGGAATATGAATTATTGCAGGTAAATTGGTAGCCTCGGTTTCGTTTAGACAGATGGGGATTAGTTGGTTGGTTTGTAATCCAGGGAGATATCGATGACGATGGGACTAAAATTTGGCCTGGTTGCGGGAGGAAAAAAATGCATAACTAAATTAGGATCTAGATGATCAAATTTGTTAGGGGAACCAACTATTGGGGGTCACAATCAACTGAAGAAGTAAGGGAGGAAAAAAATCGTCGCCCCTAACCAAATTTGGTACTAATTTGGGAACGATTATGGACCATTTTAATTTGGCGACGATTAGGGACCACAACCAACTGAATAGATACCACAAACAACTGATAAAACGAATAAATATTTTATTAAATAAATATCGAATAAGGAAGATGTCAAATGAATAATATATCGAATCAATATTTTATTAAATAAATATCAAATAAATAAGATATCAAATGAATAATATATCAAATAAATATCTTTACGTACCTTAAACAGAATCCCAATTGCTGAACCGAATGGCCAATGACTTCAACAATTTCGTTTTTTTATATGATGTCGAAATTTGCACTGTTGGAAAGCAACGAAATTCAGAGAAAAAAAATAATTCTAATTAACCCAAATGATGAAATTAGGCGTTAAATGTCACCATGGCAATTAGTTACTATGGTGATTTTTTATATCTAATTTCATAATTAGAATTAATTAGAATTATTCTTTTTTCTAAATTTCGTTGTATTCCAACGATACAAACATCAACATCATTTTTTAATTCGTTCTTCCTTCTGGCATCAATTTAAAGCTCCACATTTAACGCCCTCTGGACTCAATTCACCCAACTAATTTCCCATCCCTGCGCGCCAGTTTCTCAATATAATCCCATGACGAATTTTTTTCTTCTTCTTCTTTTTGTTTCCTTTTTAATTAGCAGTCGAGTTCGTTCGCGCGTTCGGCGCATCCGGTTTAACGCGACGTGTACAAAGTTCGACGCCGCGCGACGATCATGCATGTGGGTTCGTCGTGCACGGTGCGCGTCGTCTTCGCACAGGTCGTCGTTTTACACGAAGAAAAATATATATATCAGAGCCCTGAATGTCGAAAGTTCGTTCGTACGATGAGTTTCGAACAAACTTGCGGAGAGTCGGACGACCGGGGAGGGTGTGGATCTTCCACGCGAGATTAGCAGACTTGCTATCTCGCTCGAATTGTCGTCGACGTGAGATAAGATACTTCGAGGAGACCCGCATGAGCTTTGATTATTATGAGGGCCACTATAGCCCGGGGCAATTAACAATCTAGTCGTCTGCCACCCCCACCCGAGGCACGCCGGATCCGAGTGAACGCGACGAGGCCAACCTGCGTCCCTCTCTCTCGCTCCCACCTCGTTCAACTTCTCCGACAATTAGCGTAACTTGACTTGTAAATAAAACTTGGGCGTCTCCGCGAGTGACTGCGCCCCGCGTGGCCATCGAGGGCCCACCCCGCAAATCCGGCCCGCTGGCTGCTCTCGTACTTTACATTTTTCTTGTAGCTTTTCGACTCCCGCGTAGCTTTCGATTTGTCAGGCGCCGACATCCCGCGAGGACGCGAATTTCATTAATTCGACAGTCTCAGCCAGGCTGGAAATGTCGAAGTTAATAATTTATCTGTGGAGAATTGACGTATCGGACACGCGGGTAACTTTGAGTATTTGCTGGTCTTTTTCGCTCTTTTGTGCTTCATTTTTCTGGGGACGGTAAAAGTGATTGTGTTAATTATCACAATCTATACATTTATGTTATTTATGTTATGTGGTGGTGACTATACATTTTTTTTCTTGGACAGGAGCGACGATTTTTTATGCTATAGTCAAATTTCAGTTGACGTTAAATTAATTTTTGGCGTGTTAATTATTAGAAGGTGGTGACAATAATTTCATTTTTCATGGACAGGAGCGACGATTTTCTATGCTATAGTAAAATTTCAGTTGACTTTTGTGTGACGTTTGAAAATTACGTTTTTTTATTATGTTAAAATTAAAAATCAGAGAAAATTCGAAAAAAATTCATACGTATGTAGAAAAATAGGAAGATCACTTTAATAACAAAAAAAAGTTAGATTGCCGGGTATTTAGTTGAACAATTATTTATTTAAGTAATTTGTTAATAACATTTTTTTAATTATTATTGTCTAAAATAATATCTTTACCGCCTTTCATATGCTTGATTTTTTTTCAGATTTTTACCTCATCGAGAACTCTTCGTAATTCTCTATCAAACTACCTCGAATTTACGCGACGTTCATCTGTACGCTCATACTACCTTAAATTAATTTTTAGCTATAAAAGGGCTTAAATGTTTAAAAAGTTTGCAAAATTGATGTACACTATGGAAAGATATTTCCTGGATATCGCGTTTTAAATTCCATTCAACATTTATGTCGTGAAATTCAAATAATTATTTATTAAACCCAATTACTGTAACTTGTTTAATCTGCATATTTAATTTTACATCGTATTTGCGTATTAAATTTGCATGCGCAAAAAAAAAAACAATGACTCAATTTTCACATACATTTTTCACAGCGCAGATCAGCGCACGATTATATTGTTATGTGTAAACGTTGATTAAAAACACGTATCTCATGCACGTGTCGAATGTGTTGCAGAAGTCGTCTACGATCTGCTGCTAGCGGCGATGACAACGAGCGAGAGCAAGCACCAATATTTCGACGACGGTTTGGACGGATTCCCGGTATTTGGATTCCGGCCAGGCTCGGAGGCGAAGCAACCCTATCGGCTTTATTTGCCGGAAAAACTGCCGGCGGAATTCACCCTCGTGGCGACCATAAAGCCGATGTCCGTCCGTACGAGCTACCTCTTCGCCGTTCTGAATCCCTTTGAGACTGTCGTTCAATTGGGAATTCGTATTTCTGTAAGTAGCGACTGTTCGACACCCCCCCGGGATGCTTCACCTTTGGGGGGAGGCGTGAGAACGATCCAATTCCGTGTATTTCGCATTATAAATGCATAAGCTTGAGGCAGTGAATAAATTAGGTGTTCCAGTCGTCGACATCGCGTGGAAAGTAATGGACGACTATTTCCTATAATTTATAATCCAGTTACGCGCGGCTAAATTACCAGCGTTTTATTTATAACACAATGGGACCAAGATTTAACAGCTGCATTATTTCTCTCTATCTCGCCCGTCGCGCCGGGGAAACGTGACGTGCTTCACATTCCTCCCGCACGTGGAAAAGAGATTGGTTCAACTGCATCCCGTGGATGCGAGCTGTCAAATAAATTTGTCGTCTGCGCGGCGTTTGTGCTCACTTATTGCTCACACCTGTTTGGGAGATAACGAATTTCGTTGCTCCGAGACGGACATTTATTTGACAGCACGTGAATCGATTCAGTCGATCGTGTCCTCTTAGGGTGAAACTCCTTTTGCAGTGATGTTGTCAAATATAGACAATTTTGTGTCAACGACCTTTTTTTCCAGTGTTTTCCACTGAGAAAAGAGTCTATTAGTTGTTAAAAAATCTGTTGTTAAACACGTCGGAAATTTTTATTTAATGTTTCCAAATTTCAGTTGGACCGAATCGTATTTTGTAATTGTTACCAAATGACTGAATATTTTAGTGATCACATTGATCAATTAAATCAATTCAATCTTATTTGGCTCGACATAAATTTGATAACAATAGGTAAAGTTATTTCATCCTATTTGACCAACAATTTGCTAACAGTTAAACTTTTTCCCGTGCCTATAAAGCAGGTAAAAAAATTGGCACTCCTTTACACGAGTCACTATAAAGTGCCAATAAATGGCACCGGCCAACAGCTGCGACTGTCTTGCGAGCAGGAACAACGAACTCAACGTTCCGAATCGAGTGTGCCACGAGGCGAGGTGATAATATTAGACTTTTATGATGCAGGAAGGGCCGGCGTCCAACCAGAACGTCTCTCTCGTGTACACGAATTCCGACGACCATTCGCACTCGGAGGAGGTGGCCAAATTCGAGGTGCCAAAGCTGGCGAAGAAGTGGTGGAAAATCGTCATAAAGGTCTCCGCCACGGACATTACGTTTTATCTCAATTGTCAGGAAATGGCGAGACAGAAAGTCACGAGGATACCCCAGGAGCTCGTGTTCGACACGGCCAGCACGCTCTACATTGCTCAGGCCGGACCGCACATTCAAGAAAAGTACGATGTAAGTACGCCCAGTTTGAATTTTTATCGGCGCAATTATGGTAAACGAGTCACGTCTGGATGTAGTCAACCTCTTCGCATCTGCAAGCGGCTCACCGTTCATTTGATATTTGGCTCACATTATATGGCTAAATACTATTTTTTCCTCAAACGTGATTTTTTCTTCTTAAGACAAACGCGCAGAAATTAATTAGGGTTAACATTTTTGTTTGAAGCATCCGAAAAGTCAGAACGTTGGGAAGAATTTTGTATCCGCGCAATTATGAAAACTGGCCACGTTTGGATGTGGTCAACCTCTTTAATTCCACTAGCGCCTTGACATTCATTTGATTCCATACGACATTTGGGTTACATAATAATTTACAAAAATTACTTAGGGTGAAACATTTTTTGGAGCAACCGGTTGCGAAAAATTAGAACGTTGGGAAGTATTTTGTATCAGCGCAATTATGAAAACGAGTCACGTCTGGATGTAGTCAACCTCTTTACTTCCGCAAGCGGCTTAACATTCATTGGATTCTACGTGCTATTCGTGCTTGCACAATAAAGCCAAATGCACAATAGAATTATTTTTCACGAACGTAATTTTTCTCTCCAAACGAAGTTACAGAAAGTGGGACGATCAAATCGGCTTAGCACGCAAACCTGACAGCTAGACATTTTTCAACGCCTCCTCATCTGAAGAATTGCCGAAAGTCAAACATTGGGAAGCGAACTCATCGAACCGGAGAAACCACGAACAAACTATTTGCAAGCCATGGAGCCGCTGACATTTAGTGAAACTTAGTACAAATTTAACTAAGGCATCGGATCATAGTTGGCCCAACCCCTCGGCAAACTTAAATTAACCGCATTATTAACCGCAGTTGAGCCGAACGACGTTCACTTAGCTCAATGAAAATTCAATCGAGCCAACTAAAATTACCTCGTTTCAAACTCAATTCAGTCGGCACCAGCCAAATCGCGTTTCCGTCAGGTGCGAACGTACGAAACGACGCGACGGACGTTTTCTCGGTGCCTCCGCCACGCGGTTCGTCGAAATCAATATAGACTGACGATGCCAGTTTATCGTTACTGGGTAATAACTGCACCGCGATTTCGATACTCGGCGCATCCCCGCACGTGCGATTCAAATGCGTCGAGGCTGCTCTGCTTTACCGACGTACGAAGTCGAAACTGGTTCTCTTATTTTTTCGCGGACGGCCCATTACCGTGAGCAAACTCGGGCAGAGACCTCGTCGATATAAAGATACCGCGCGCGCGAAGAACGCGGTGCGGGCGAAGACGAAATCGATCGCTCGGCGAGCGCGGCTCGCGCACACTCGCTAAACTCTCGGCTCAGTTCTCCGCGATTGCCCCGAGCGATTGGGGGGTATAAGTGAGCGCCGCAGAAGTGGCGTCCGTCGTCGCGGAACCTCCCAATAGCCGCGATGAAACTCGACGAATTTTTCCAGCAAATAGTGATCGGCGTACCCACGTCGTCTCTATTCATACGCCGTTCTCGTTCTACCAAAAATATTCACCAATCGCAATCCATCCCAGAAATATGTAACATATCTCGGCTACCGCGAGAAAGGTCATACATTTCTTTTTACAAAATGCGACTTTCTGTTTGGGTGTTAACAATAAAATTATTCATTATATTATTAACTAGTAACGAAATATTTGATTTATTACACAGAATAAAAATATATATCATGGTTACTAAAAAAAAAAATACGTCACATTTCATAAGAAAATGAAAATAATAACGATAGTAATTATAGAAATAAAATGTGGTTTTTTTAGGAGCCAATTTTTAATTTTTTAAAATTTGTTACGATAAATAAAATTATTTCGAATAAAAAATCAATCGATTACCATCCGACAAAAGTCTGCCGTAAAAATTGTGGAGGTTTTATCCCGCCGCGAAAATCTCGAATCCACCGGCGCTCGCGACCCGGAAGAAATTCCGCACGAGAATCGAATTTAAAAATCCAGTCTTCGTGGACGATGTGTATGGCACCTGTGGGAGCGGTACGTAGCCCAGGGCGACGGTATATCCGCTGCCTCGCGACTGCGGCGGCGAACTCGCGGTCCTCGCCGCGGCGACCTAACACGTACAATACGTACCCTCCAGTCGAAAGTTTGTCCGTCTCGTGCGCGTTACTCGATTAGAATTCAGCTTCGCATTCTAAGCGTTCCCCGGAATAAATTTTCATCTGTTTATTGCGCCGCGCGCGTTTCCACATGCGACCGCGACCACGAGGCGCGCACGACAATTGGCCCGGGGAATAATCTTCGGCCCGACCACTTTGCAACAGTCTCGCGCTGTTTCGAACAATCTTTTTGCGCATCATTTTTTAGCAAACAATTTTTTGTTCCAGAGGCAACATTTAATAGCGGCCGAATATTCAGTTACCTACAGTTGGAATTTAATTTTACACGAGATACGGAAAGCGCTGGCTCATATTACGAACCTGAAAAAAAGGCGAAGAAAAAAAAAAAATTACACGTTATTACCGAGGCGCGCGATGCGAGGTGGGAAACATCAAAAACACAACTACCCGCGTGGTATATTCGCGGTGCGGAGTCGAGACGACGTCGGGCGTCTGGTCCTCGCTGTGATGAGGACTCCGTTGTATATATATTTTATATTTCCTCTTAATATCACTCGCCGCACATTGTCGCTTAATTATCGCACTCCGCGCCGCGCCCGGTGTCTCTCGTTTCTTCCCACCAGCCACTTTTTACCGGTCGAGTTCTTTCGTTTTTTGTGTAATTTTTATTTTCCTCTCTTCTTTTTTTTTAGGATTCTTTTTTCGCCCCACACTCGAGTGTCCTCAATTTCCTGCGCCGGACTCCGACTGAAGCGTCTGCGGCTGCATTCGTGCATATTCGGCGGAGGCTGCGAGCACCAACATCCGGCCTCTCGACTGGCTAAACCGCACGTAGTTGTACCGCTAGTTATACACACGGGGTACGTGCGAACGCGGCTCTCGCACGCGTGGATACGTGTCGCATATGCCCGGCCCACACTCACACGCGGGCGTGATAATACTTTTGCCCGCGCTTCAGAGGAGCTTGACGAAATTTCAGTCAGGAGCCGGGCATCCGTTTCCCAACACCGCGAAACTTTTCACTTCGGGGATACACGTGTGTGTCCTTGCCGCCGCGAGAGCGCTAATGGGATACTTCGCACGCATCAGACTGTCGCGAGTGAGATAATGGCACGTTTCGTATTACGTAATGCACACGCGGTGCGAAAATTGCGCGCCTGCGGTGAGAGGACTTTTATTCCGCTAATCCGTGAAAATCAATGAGTTGATGTTCCGTCATCTAGGAACTATTTTTTTTTATTTTTTCTGTCCGCAAAACGTTTGACAAAAAAGGGATTTTTTACACTGGCTCACTTCGAGAATTCTATAAGTGACTGTTTTATTTATTTATTTATTTGCATTTGCTGTTTTTTTTTCACACCTAGAATTTTTTTTATTTTCGAGTTTTGTCAGCCCAATTTCTAGAGTCAATGATTTTTTTACACCAGGGAAAAGATCCTGTACGTGATTGTTTTTTTATTTCTTTGTATTTGCTGTTTTAAGCTTCAACCATTTTTTGTGTTCAGCTCCGGGAAGTTTATCCGTAGGTTCAAAGCGCCGGGCCAATCAACCGAGTGACATTTTTAATAAAATACTTTTTGCGGATAAGTATTAAAAAAAAAAAAAAAAAAAAAAAACACGGGGTTGTTTGTGTCCCGAAGCCAACGAGAAATACGACGTTTCGCCACACTCGGCGCCACTTGGCACGCGGGGTGCGCACCCGGCGTATCGGTGTCCGGCGTCGCGGAGCCGGCGAACGAAACGAATAGCTAAACCTATATCCACCTGAAATCGCAGCCAAAGCCGCGGTGCGAGAATAAAGGCTGCGGCGGGTCGGCCGGGCGTTCGAAATGCCCGGAAATTTAGAGACGTTTAATTTTCCAAAAAGCTGGATTTGCGGTGTCTGGTTGCTCCACGCCAATGGGGGGGAGCTCGTCGGATTTATCGTCGGGGGTTCAAGCCTCGGAGAACTCGTGGAGGGAGCCGATAAAGGCGCCGCGCTCGCAACCCCCCAAGATTTATCCCGCATTTATTCTTGTTCTTCTTGGCCCCGCGCGGGAATTTCGAATATTCGCCGTGGATTCGCGATGGGCTCAAAAAGTATCGAGCTTGAGAGGGGAACAGCAGGCTGGATGATACAGCCACGAGTTGCGGGAGCCGTGGATGCATAGGAGAATCGTTCAACGTCTCCCGGTGAAACGCGAATTTCGAATATTCGATTAGGATTCGAATTCTCAAACAGTATCGAGTTATCAAATTTGAGAAGGAGACTGGCTCAATGATCGAGACGTGAATTGCATGAGCTGTGGAAGAAGGAGAAGAAACAGGAGGATCGTTTAACTTTTCACGGTGAAACGCGAGAGGTTGAACGTTCATCCTACATTAATTTTTATTCTTCTTGGTCCCGCGCTAATTTCGAATATTCGCCGAGCGATACGAACGCTCCAAAAGTATCAATTTTGAGAGGGAAACAGGCTCAATGATACAGCCGCCCGAGTTACGACAGACGTGGATTCAGCTTCGAAGGAAGAGGAGGTTCAACATCTCATGTTGAAACCCAAGTTTCGAATACTCGCAGATATTCGACTGCTCAAAAAAGTATCGTGTATGGAGTGGAACTGGCTCAATGACACAGCTTCAAATTGCATAAGCTCTAGAAGAAAAGGAGAAGAAATAGGAGGATCGTTCAGCCTTTCGCGATGAACGGGAGAGGTCGAAAGTATATTCCACATTAATTCTTACTCTTTCCTGATCCCGCGCTAATTTCGAATATTCGCCGAGAGATTCGAACGCTCCAAAAGTATTGATTTTGAGAGGAAAACACAAGTTCAATGATACAGCCGTCTGAGCTGCGACATACATGGATGCAACTTGGAAGGCGGAGGAGTCCAACATCTCATAGTAAAACCCAAGTATCGAATATTCGCCGATATTCGAGTGCCCCAAAAAGTATAGTGTATGAAGTGGAACTGGCTCAATAATACAGCTTCGAATTGCATAAGCTCTAGAAGAATAAGGAGAAGAAATAGGAGGATCGTTCAGCCTTTCGCGGTGAAACGCGAGAGGTCGGAAGTTTATCCCACATCAATTCTTATTCTTCCTGGTCTCGCGCTAATTTCGAATATTCGCCGAGAGATTCGGACGCTCCAAAAGTATTGATTTTTAAAGGAAAACACAAGTTCAATGATAAAGCCGCCCGAGTTGCGATATACATGGGTGCAACTTGGTCCAACATCTCATAGTAAAACCCAAGTTTCAAATATTCGCCGATATTCGAGTGCTCAAAAAAAGTATCGTATATGGTGTGGAACTGGCTCAATGGTACAGCCGCGAGTTGCATGAGCCATAGATGCAGCTTGGAAGAAGGAGGAGGATCGTCCAACCTCTCACGGTGAATCGCGAGAGGTCGGACGATCCGAGCTCGAGATATATCAGCCGATAAGTACAGGGGGGACTGATGGTCGAATAAATCTCGGGTGCAATCGCAAGATGACCGCATCCACCCAACAGTCGGCCGACCCCGGCGTCTTTGCTCTCTGGAGAGAGAAAGAGAGAGACTTTCTCTCTCCCTCTCTCTTTCCTCCATCTCTCTCTTCGCCTTGATTGCATTTACGTTGGACGACTTCCTTGCAATGTTGCAGATCCAACGATAACCGCTCTGATCTTTTTAACATTATCGAGATAGGTAATTCCAAAGTATCCGATAAATCACCGGCCAACCACGACTGTTATATATCGTGGTCGGCGAGCGGCGACCGGCAACTCTTGAGAACTCAATCTCGGGGCTCGCGCGGCGGCTGAACCGCCCGCGATCCATTTTCATTTTTCATCGTGGAATAAATCACTTGTTCCGCGCCGGACTAGTGATAGTCGTGGTTCAAAAACCGTCAAAAATGATAAGTGTCCGCGTTAGACTTGAGCGCGCGCACTTCGTCATTGTTACACGCCGGCTATGTGTCTCGCGACGTCGCGCGCGACGAAATCGACTTTTATTGTCTATTGATCAGGTTTAAATTCTTCCGCGTTGACTCGTGGTCGCGGCTTTTCGTTACTCCGAATACCGGAAATATCAGAAATAATTTCCTGACATTTTCTCTTGCACGCTTGAACGAAGGTGACTTCACGTTTTGTGCTGAAGCAAATTCGATCGAATTTCGGAAAAGACAGATTTAGCCCACCGTAATGTAAATATTCTATTAGCTTTTCAATGTTATAGGGGTAATATCAATATTATAAGTATTCTACCATTTGAACTCATCACGAAGAAGCGAAGTCATCAAAAAGGAAGGCGAGCTAATCACTACGATTATTCGAAATGCGATTCCCCGACACTGCGACGAAATCGGCTTTAATTATATATTGACCAACTTTAAATTTAATTCAACCTAAAATTAAATAAAAATCTGAATTTTAAATGTAACGCGTATTCCTCGTATTTCCTTGCATCAAATACAAGGAACTTTCAACTCATAATTTGTGAATTCCGTAGACCATCAGAAAGCCCATATTCAGGCCACCCGAATTTTTTTCCCGGTCTGCGATTGTGGAGGTCGAGTATTTGAATCCACCAACTCGCGAACAACTCGAAGAGGCAAAGTCATCAAAAGTGCGCGGAACTTGAGCGAATCTCTCGACTATTCGAAACGCGATGCCGCGTCTCTCATTCATTCAAAAACTAGCGACCCTGTTTTTTCAGTATAAATGCCAAGCAGATGGCACGGAATAATGTGCGGCCCGCATTATACGCCTCGGTGAGTAAGATACGAGACTTTTTGCTCCCGGGGTCATGAGGCATGTACGCGTAATGTACAGAGCGGTGCGCGTTGCACACGCCGCGCGACCCACGGAAGGAACACACTGAAGGACGAATGGGCGGTGGTGGCGGCGGGAAGGAGGGAGGGAGGGAGGGAAGGCGACCCGGGACAGGGAAGACCCCGTGATAGGGATGTTCACGGAGCGTGGCTGAGGGTGTAAAAATACGTTGTCTGTCGGGCAAACAAGTGTCGTACACTAAAGTGTCGCGGGGGCCGGAAAAGCGTATGACTATATGTGGCCTGTAACGACCGTCTGGTCGTTACAGGCCACACACGCAGCTTGCACGACGCAAGATACAGGACCACCAATTCACGGAGTTGTCGGTAGTTCCGCCTCACCGGATACAACTTTCTTCTCCTACGCGAGTTTTTCGCACTTTGTAACCTGGTTTCCCCCCCAGTCACCCACACGTATCAGGCGACAGTGAGCGACTCGACAGTCGCGGTGGAGAAAAAATGTCATTGAATCGGGGCAACTTCGTTTTCCGGCTGTCAAAAACATGCGTTGTCGGCTGATGATTTCATTTAATTAATAGGCTGAGGGACTTTAATGGACAATTGGCCTCTTCAGAAATTTAGTGGCCAGAAAATATTAATATGAGGGTTATATAGGGGAAGTGCGGGCAAAACGGGACAGCGTTTTTTTTTTCAGTTCCAACTATTGTTGCGGGCAAAATGGGATAGACTCTCATTTCGTGAAAATCACGTCTATATGACACAATTCAACGCATGTAAGCGGAATGTAAAGATTTTTAACAATTTTGGATGTTTTAAGCAATGTGGCTTTTAAAAAATCTCTTTGAAAAAAAAAAAAAAAAAAAAAAAAAAAAAAAAAAAAAAAAAAAGGTTAACAATTTTTTTTTTTTCCCGTTAATATAACCATTAAGGAGTATCACCCAGTCAAAAAACATGAATTTCCGAGTTTGGGGGTCTGTCCCATTTTGCCCGCACTTTTTTTTGCCGACGCTCAAAATTAATGGTTGGAATCGAATTTTGTAATCAAAAGCAATCGAAGTACACTTTTGTTTTCGTCGTAAAACTATGTTTCGTTTATATTTCCTACATATTGTAAAGAGGATAAACTGTCTTTTGTTACTACTTACTTAATAAAATGAAATAACAGTCGCATGGAGACTGTTGATTTTCTTTTTTACGTGCTTCAATTAATTTCATGCGATCGATAATTCGAAGGGGAAGAAATTACGATATTTTTTTGCGCGAGTTTTTGGACCATTGTAACCTGGTTTCCCAGTCACCCGGACGTGTCAGGTGACAATGAGCGACTAGACAGTCGCGGTGAAAAAATAATGTCATTGAGTCGGGACAACTTCCTTTTCCAGCCGCCAAAAAAAGCGCTGTCAACTGACGATGTAACTTAATTAATATGCTGAGAGATTTCAATGGCCAATTGGCCTCTTCAGAAATTTAGTATACAAAATATATTAATATAATGGTTACATACATATTGTAGAGAGCACAATAAACTGTCGTTTACTACTAGTTACTTAATGAAATGAATTAACAGTCGCATGAAGACGGTTGATTTTCTTTTTTTTCGTGCTTAAATTAATTTCATGCGATCCATAATACGAAGGGGAAGAAATGACGATATTTTCTTGCGAGAGTTTTTGGACCTTTGTAACCTGGTTTCCCAGGCACCCGGACGTGAGGCTTCGGAAAGCAACTCGACAGTCGTGAACAAAAGAAATGTCAGTTGAATTTCGTTTCCAATTGCTGGAATTTCATGTGAGTTTGAAACGAAAGCTTAAAATGGACAGAATCATATTTTATTATTTCAATGTGAATGGGATTGTGAGGGTAAGAAAAAAAGTTTAATTAAGAACTAGAGCAAACGGATTGTTCCTGGATCAATGACATTTTCTCGATATGTAAGTGGATATACAGCAATTTCCAAAAAAAGATTCTGCACGTTGCATCGAAAATTCACCCAGAAGTCACGAGATTTTCGATAACATTATTTAGGAAGCTGCATTCGCGGATTCGAATAGGATTTGGCACAAATAATTCTTCACTCGAGGCATCGATAATCTCGAAGACCATTAGGTGTTTCTCGGGCTCCGATAAGTCGAACTCGGGGACAGGTTTAAATTTAATAATATATCGGGTGAATACGATAAGTGAGTTAGAACGGGCCAATTGGAGTTTGCTTCGCGATGCTAATTCGAATACGTCGGTAATCGACACATTTTTCGTGAAATAAAGTTTGGAGTTACGTTTATTTTTGGTTTATCGCAAAAGGCTTTGAGACTTTTTTTTTGTGTTGCTCGGGGATTTTGGGTGACGTATTTTTGATAAAAAACGGAAGCTGAAAACCACCATTCGGTATACCGAATATACCGGAGAGACAAATATGACTCTCGAGCTAACGAGAAGATATATCGATTGGCTTAAACACATCAGACGAACCTGGTTTGCCAGGCGAAATTTCATTCGACGGTTTTCTCCGTCAGCCATTTAGTTTTCGCCCGGATTTTTATCTAACGATAATTAATATCGGTCAGACTCATTTTTTCCCAACGTCAAATAAACTTTCGAGTGAGCGTCGGGCTCTTTTCATCGCAGCTGTTGAGCGCTTTGAGATATTTTTATGAAACGCGCGAATTACGATGTGTACAGGTTTCTTTGATAAAAAAGCAGCTTAGAGCCGTCAGTCGTGCTATATTTGTTTCCGGGAACGGACGGCAAGAGATATTGGCCGGTTCAACCGCACGACGAAAATGTTTCTATTAAAGTTATTATACCGGTATTAAGAAACTCGGATGCACAAACAATTTATACATTTTCGGTCGCATTCGATGTTATATGGTATTTCTAGAAATATCGCAGATCTTGGTGACATTAATATTCCAATCTCCGGACGTAAAGGTATAATAACCATTTACGCTAATAACGCCCACAAAAAATCCTGTTCGCCCGATTAGCTGCAGCTAAATGCGGAATATTAATGCATCAAAGCGAAAAATTGCTTTGTACCATTATTAGTAGCAACGAAATTATTAAATTTGACACAAAAGCGTATTTAATACAAATTTCCTACACCCACTTTGCATATTTCACAGAGCCACGTCTCACGAATTAACCCTTTGTAAATTCATCTTTATCAGTCTGGAGCAGACGACTGAGATGTCGTTGGCTTCCACTACCTCAATCGAACGCGTCAAATGTTTAATCTCCAATTTTCCCACGACTCCACAAATTCAGTGCCTCGTATCATATTGCAAGTAGTCAGAGAATGAAAAACACTACCGACATGTAACGAGACCAAAAGTTTATTTCGCCCCCGCAAGTTCGTTGAATTTAATTAAACCCACCTTGACTGCATCCCATATAACAACAATCCGATTAGTCGAACGCCGGGAAACGTTACAAGTAAAACGTGCGACTTGACAGCGGCGACGTGCGACCGTGGAGTAACAACTGATATTCTCCACATTCATAGTCCCTGAAGTGGGTTGGCGACGCGTGGCTCTTTTTCCCCTCTTCCTCTTTTCCACAGTTATGAGAAAAGAGAAAAGCGTATAAAGGCGACACCGTTCAGCCGGGTATGACGACTGAGATATCAATGGCTTCGACTATCTCAATCGATCTGAACTGCCAAATGTTTAATCTCCAATTTCTTCAAGACTCCTCAAATTCAACGCCTCATCTCATACAGCAAATAATTAAATCAACGAAAGATGCTAAAAAGGTGTAACGAGACCAAAAGTTCACCCCACAAATTCGCTGAGTTTAATTAAACCCACCTTGACTGCATCCCCTATAAATTGTAGTAAATCAACAATCCGATTAGTCGAACGCCTGAAAATTTAGAAGCAAAACGTGTGACTCGACAGTGGAAAACGACTATCTCAATCGATCTCGAACTGCCAAATGTTTAATCTCCAATTTCTTCACGACGTCTCAAATTCAATGCCTCATATGATACAGCAAATAATTAAACCAACGAAAGATGCTAAAAAGATGTAACAAGACCAAAAATTCACCCCACAAATTCGCTGAGTTTAATTAAACCCACCTCCACTGCATCCCCTATAAATTGCAGTAAATCAACAATCCGATTAGTCGAACGCCTGCAAACATTAGAAGCAAAACGTGTGACTCGACAGTGGAAAACAACTATTATGCTCCACATCCACAGCCCCCGAAGTGGGTTAGCAACGCGTGGACAGTCCCGGCTCTTCTTTCCACCCCCTCCTCCTTTCCTCGTTTCTAATCAAAGAGAAATCGTAAACGGCAACACCGTCCAGCCTGGCACGACGACTAAGATATCTTGGTACCTTCAACCACTTCAATCCTACAGCAACATACAAACGTTCAATCCTCAAAGACGCCACCGAAGTGTAACGCGACCAAAAGTTCACTTCACCCCCCGCAAATTCGTTGAATTTAATTAAACCCACCCTCGAGTGCATCCCGTATAAATTGTCGTCTATCAACAATCCGATTAGTCGAACGCCCGGAAACGTTAGAAGCTGAACGTGCGACTTGACAGTGCGACAGGGGAAAACAACTATTATGCTCCACATCCATAGTCCCCGAAGTGGGTTAGCGACGCGTGGACGGCTCCGGCTCTTCTTTCTCCCTCCTCCACCTCCTCCTCCTCCTCCTCCTCTCTTTTCCACCGTTATGAGCAAAGAGAAAAGCGTAAACGGCGACACCGTCCAGCCTGGTGTAGGACGTTAGTCGTGACTCGAGAGGCGCCTTGTGCAGCAGTGAGACGCGGAACGGGGGGGTGGGGGGGATGGGGGGGTTGGAGTGCGGGCGGCTATTTATTGTCTATTTATTTAGCTGTGACGGCAGGTACGCTGCGGAGTGGGAGAACGAGGCGCGCGGGGTGTGGGGGGAGGCCGGGGGTAGTTGGGGGGGCCCCCCACTATCGGCCGGGCGGGCGGGGGCAGCGTGGGTGGGGAAGGGTGGAAGAAGCAGCGTAGAAGCGTCGGGCACGGGAGCCGCGAGGCGAGGGACGACGCGAGGATCGCTGGGGTGGTGGTTGCGCGTCTCACTCCGCCGGGGGTTGGTTCCACTTGCGCTCCGGTTAGTTCGTCGAGTGGCCGCGGGGTGGCAGCTTCGCGCCCGCGAATCCCTCAAAATATCTTGTGATATAAAGCCCGCTAATAAATAATGCCCCGCGGGCGCTTTCACGCTCGACTCCTCAGTACCTTATCAGCCATCGATACCACACGGAGGAATCGCGACGAGACTCGCCGCGTCGGCTGATCATTTAATCGAAATGAACTAACGCATGGTTGATTTTTTTTTTTTTCGCGCGTAAATTGATTGTTTCATGGAATCGATAAATTCGAGGGGGGGGGGGCTTTTTTTAAACGTGTAACAATTTAAAAAAATATATATGAGATTCGACGAGTGTTCGTTAGGATGGTTTCAAGTGCGCGGACTCTTTTCTCGTTTTTTATTCGAGGCCGCACAACGGGGAAGACGGTCGGCTGAGATAGTGGCGTAAATCGGGCCATTAAAAGTTGCCGGGAGGAGCGGAGAAATATGAGAGACTAACTGCAACCGAAACTGTCGGTGAAGTCGACGCTGCCCGCCCAGAGATTGTTATACTCGGATTACACTTTTTTTCTTCCTTGGCTTTTTTATTTTTCGACGTCGTGTTTGTAATCTCGGTAACTCAGTGGGCGCCATCGCGCATGCACATCGAGCCTCCGGTGCGCGGCTTACGCGTTAGTAAGATAACGAGACTGTTCGCCGGAGATCAACGAGCGTTGAGCCTCGAGACTCGAATTGTCGAATTGACTGCTGTCTCTTATTTTCGTATCCGTCGACGGATAAATCAATTTTTTATCTGGTTTTTGGGGCGTCAGGGGTTAATCTTGTTATCGGTTTATTGAGTTCTAATGCTCCATCGGGTTTTTCGCTTTGTCACTCAGAGACCGGTTGACGGGTTGTCAATCGTAACGAATGTTTCGCGAGATGTTCGAACGGACGACCGAGAATAACTCGAAAGCGTTACACGATTTTTTAAGTGGCCTCAATTGACAATTGTTAATTTGGCGGTTTTATCGCGACGATTCTTATGTCAGCGACTTTTATTTCTGGCACGTTTTGTCGGGTTTTCCTGCTGACCTCTCGCGCTGTTAATAGGTTTGTGCTCATTGCACGAAATTCGAGGCACACAAATCACATTTGAGTGCTTATTATTATTTGGTGGATCGCGCGGAGATTTCTGTTGTTGCATTGACTAATCAATGGTCATAGATAATCAGATTAACTAGCAGACGAAAAAGGGGGAATGTCGAGTAAGAGTAGCTCTAGCGTCTCGGTCAGGACACGAGGAGGCCAATGAATTTCCTTTATTTCTTGGCGTCGAGACGCCGTCGCGTCTCTTGATCAAATGTTAAATCCTTTTTCGCGCGAATTATCCGGGTTAAAAATGGGTCAGTACAATCAGCGGGAAAAGTGACCATACAAAATTAATTTCCGCCACTCATCAACGTCGGCAATCCTGGCGACCCCTAATAATAACTCGTGGTTTCTCAAACTAAAAGGTATTTGGAAAATGAGAGCAATTATTATTATAAATTCGCCAGTCCCGACACAATTATTCGAGCATGCTATAAATTTGTGGAATATCCACGAGAGTCGAGTCTGCAATATTTTTTCTCCACCAACAGCCAAGCGAAGGGTAAAAAAATAATCCACAAAAATTGTAATTTCATTTGAATATTGAAAAATATATATGGGAAGAAAATATATATTCGTGTCTCGTGCACAGGTCACGCGTTAAGTCAGCAAATCCTCGTGATGCAAAAGCCCCGCGACTAAGTCCATTTCCGCTATTTTTCCGTTGTCCCAAAATAAACAGCCGCGAGTTTTCCGCGCAAACGCCATTATTTTCTTCTCTCGCGGTAATCCCGCTCGGTCGCCTTTGGTGCATCGCCTTTCCGGCTCCCAAAGACCACAAACACACGTGAGTTAACGGCAAAATCTGACGCGCGAGTCTCGCGCGTACCTCCCACTCCGGCCTCGCGAATCTCCGGCTGAGACTTTGCGCCCCTCGGTGCCCGCGGTGCAGCGGGTAAAGTCGCCCGGGAGCGCCGCGTGGAAAATGGGACAAACGGAAGAGAAACGTGCTATCTCCGAACGAGATGCAGAGTAACGACGATACACGTGACGCGTGTCGTCGCGTGCGCCAGACATTACCCTACATACGTGCGGCATACGAATAGAGAGCTCGGAGGACGAAAATCCCGGTTGTATATCACGCGGAGTCGCAACGAGTGCAATAAAAAATACTACAAGTTTATTCATAATAATTGGGTACGCGTAATTTTTTTTCGCAATATTGTAAATTAATTATGGATTAATTGACACAAATGAAGCTTGGACGATCGCAGTATCAGCATAGTCAACGAGTGCAACAAAAAAAATATTGTAAATTGTAAAATTGTAAATCAAGTACATATTGATTAATACAAATGAAGCTCGGACGATCGCAGTGGCAGCATAGTCAACGAGTGCATTAAAAAAGAAATACTCCAAATTATGAATAATTATTGCGTACTCGTGAATTTTTTTATTTCTGCAAAACTGTGAATTAATTACATACTGATTAATACAAATGGAGCTCGGACGATCGCAATGTCGGCATAGTCAACGAGTGCATTAAAGAAGATACTCCAAGTCATTCACAATTACTGTACAATCGCGAATTTTTTATTCCCGGAAAAATTGTACATTAATCACGGATTAATTAATACAAATTCAGCTAGAACGATCGCAGTGTCAGCACAGTAAACAAGTGCACTAAAAAAAGATACTCCAAATTAATAATAATTATCTTTTGCGTACACGTGAATTTTTTATTTTCGCGAGATTATAAATGAATCACGGATTAATTAATACAAATAGAGCTCGGAGGGTCGCAGTGTATACAACGCGGAGTCGAAACGTCGCGCAGTCAAAGGGTCCCGCGTAACCAGTGCCGTACGACGAGCACCGGGACATCAGGCCGCGGCGAAAAACGTTGAAAAACCTGCCAAATGACTTTACGACGAGCCGCGGGCGAACCATCGAGCCACCACGCGTCACCGACCTTTCGCTACGGCGACGTGATTAAATGACAATTCCCGTTGTACTGACGAGACAACGATGAGGCGATGCTGTAGGATAGAAATTGTAGTTTGAAATACGTTTCGCGTCCGGCAAACGTGACCCCGGCCGGCAAAGCCGACAGGTGTCCTACGCCAAAGCCGAGAAGAGAAAATAGAGAAAATCGAGAAAATAGAGAGGATAGAAAAAGAAGATAAAAATAATTCTAAAAAAAGAACATAAAAGAGGCGAGCGAGGAAGAAAATACAACGGGGAAGATGGCAATGGTTATATCGCCACGTAGCAAGATAGTAACGCTCACTCTACTGATTGGGATAACAAGCTTGATCGCTCTCATCATCACCGGGGCGATTGGTATATGGCGAAACAGCAACAAGGGCGATATGGATAGAACTGCCGTTCCCAAGACGGTTAGCAGCAAACTTCAGCAGTTTACCGGTTACACGGCTACCAAACACGTGAGTATAAAGCGACCCGGGTTTTAGTGGGAAGGTACAAAGCCTTTTTTTTCATGCATATTTTCGCGTGTATGCGGCATTCCATGTCAATACTTTTTTATCTGCCCGTTTCACAGGATTTTACTCATTTTACTGCAGGGTGAAAGGGATGAAATTTATTTTCGTTCGAAAATTCGGTAACAATTTTTTTGTTACCGCTTAAATATTTGGTATTCATCAGACTCTTCGTTGAATTTCGCACCCAAATTCTTGTGAATTCAGGCAAACCCAAATTCGTAAAGATTAAACTTTCCCATCGGACCAAACAAGTTATTTCGAATACTTTACTTGGGGAAATAAATTCTCTTCTCTGGATCAAAATTAAAGTTGAAATGTAGCTACTGAATAAAATATTTAATTTTGTTGTTCGCTACATTTCTTTTAAAAAACAGCAAAAATTTGTGAAACATGAAACATTTTTTTGAGACAAAAAATTGGATTAATTTCCACTTTGTGGCAAAGCGCAGCTGAGTATGAGAAATATTCGAGAGCCTGGAGAACGGAGGCGGCTAATTGACGGAGAACGCCCCGGTTTAGCATTTGCATATCTATATTATCTCACTGATATTCGTGTAAACTTCTGTGTAGTGCAAACTCGGCGCAATAATGGACAATTTAGCCGGTGTCTAGTTTACAGCCGATCTAATTCTCCTTTTCACTCTACGGTGCATGCACGCTCCGGTACCTTTCCGCGCCGGAACTCACAGTCGGAGTATATACAGGTCGTAGTGGAGCCCCGAACACGCAACGCGCAGCGTGCGCCGCACCAGCGGCAGCAGCGCCAGCAGTTGGCTCCATTTTAGCCGGAAATTTTTGTTGACAAGCGACAGCTTGGATAGAAACTCTTCGAAGCGATTAATACGACACTTCAGCACGATATATCCTGATGAAATTTCGAGTTTGTAATTGCGATGCCTTGCAGCGCGTAAATTAAAGTGCTTCGAAATTCACGTTCGCCCTCGCGTGCAACATCTCGGTCGTCGAACGAGCGTCTAACTAGAAAAATAAATGTCAATAGAATTATTTCGTAGATATACGAATTTTGCGATTTATTGCCGCTCTGTTTTATCGACTCAAAGTTTTTGGCAAAGTTTCGCGCGCGAAAGTTTTGCGGTTTGGGGAAAAGCTCGAAGTTTCGCTCCTCAATCGTCGTGGACGAATTTTAGACTTTTTCTTTTTAAGTCTGAAAATATAACTTCGTCGTAATTTTTTGCGCACACTTTTTTCGATTCCGGCTGTAAATAATGCATGGAAAAGACGTGAAAAAAAATATCCCAAATGAGATTAATGTGATGTGTTACTAATTTTTTTGCCGCGATATGCAAATGCGTTAACTTATTTAGCATAGACATTTTTCTTCGTGTCAATGGATCGCGATAAGGATTTATGAATAAACATTCGAATGCTCGCGTTCGGGACGACGTTGTTTTCGACATAGATGGATGGAATTTAATAACAGCGTAGACCATGTAATATGAAAGTTTCGTTATTAAAAGTAGCGCCTAATTCTGTTAAGATTTATTCAATTCAGCCAAGTTCCAGTCTGCTGGAATGCGTTACTCATAAGCTTGTCTCTCAGTACACCTGAATATTGAATTTCGTATTATAAAACTGCTCTTAAATTAGCTAAAACCATATATGACATATTGGACCATATGACATATAAAAATTGACGAATGAAATGAACTATTCATCAATTTTTATTCTCCAAATTATAATTTTTTAAAATCTAAATTATAATCCACAAAAAAATCTGAATTATAATTCACAAAAAAAAATCTGAATTATAATTCACAAAAAAAAATCCGAATTATAATTCACAAAAAAAAATCTGAATTATAATTCACAAAAAAAATCTGAATTACAATTTGGAAAAAATCTGAATTACAATTCAGAAAAAATCTAAATTAAAATTTACGAAAAAATGGTTTCAACAACTAATTACTAACACACAATTATTTCAAAAATTAATTAACGTCTCCCACGTCCTTCTGCCCTCCCAAAAAAAAGTCCACTTCCAACTCCCATCGCACCCCCAGTTCCCCCATCCCAAAACGAGACCTCAGATAATGCCATTCGCCGCACCCCGCGCGACAAACGGTGAAACGAGAAATTCTTTTTTTTTCTCCACAAAACCCGAGTTCGCTTGACCACGTTAACGAACGCGATACGTACCGGGGGCGCCGTTCTCCCTCCTCGCGACCGCCCGGCGAACGGGAATCTAGTTCGCGCGGGCTGCGAGGTGGCAGCGAGAGAAACAAGCTGCGTGTACGGAGTAAGTGCATACAGAGAGCGACAGAGAGCGAGAACGCGAGAACAGAGGGAACAGAGAAGTTGAACCTGTACAAGGCTACAGATGGGGCGGCAGCGGACACAGTGCGAGCACCACGGCCAAGTTACGAGGGCGGAATCACGCCGGGGCCTGGGAACGAGTGGCGGAGCGCAGGGGGTAGTGGAGTTCCCTACCGGGCGGCCGAGGCGAGCGAGGAAGCGAGCGAGCGAGCCGCGACAGAGTAGATGCGGCAGGACAGGCGAGACGATTCCGCGGGGACCGATGCAAAGCGAGAACAGTTCTGGAAGAGAGGAATCGAGTTATCTGGGCACCGCGTGCACTGTCGTCGTCGTCTGTCGTTCACGTTGCCGGCCCCTTCTCCCCCCTTCCACCCCCCGGTCCACCCCCGACCACCCCCAGCTCTATTATAATAATTGCATGCGCAGGACTCGGACGTCATTATGCACTCGCGCGGAATAACGAGATGCAAGCGCGAAAGCGCCAAGTGGAAGTCAAAGCTGTCCCCGCGGTGCATGCGGAGAGAGAGAGAGAGAGAAAGCACAGGATATATACCCGTTGTGCAACTCTCTCCTCGCGCTTCGAGCTTGCACGCATATATAGATTCGCCTGTGGAGAGCTGGTCTTCTCGTGGGTACAGATGGTTGGACACCAGTGTACACGTTATGCACTGCACTGTCCCCCTTTCCGCACGGCGGTTCTCCGGGCTTTCACTGTGTCCACATATCGAGGTCTCTCGCGGGCTTTTCTCCCCATCCTCCAACCCCCGACCCGTCCATCGGCGTCCCCGGTACCCCCGGGGTACCTGGTCCCTCGTGAGACGCCTGTCGGAGATGGCTCGAAGTCGCCGTTAAGATAGTCGTCGAGTCAATCTGAGCTCCGGCGCTGGAAGATCCTCGTGGGGTGGACTCGGGGCGCTGGGCTGAAGTCGTGGAGAAAGCGACGGATGGGCGATTGGAATTCTGGAATCTGGAATTAATTGACGTTTGAGTTATTTTTTTGACGGGCTTTTTTTTAAGAAATGGTTTGGGTATTGTTTTTTTTTGGTCTGTGCGAATGGGATGAGAGATTTTTTTTTTTTTTATTATACAGTGACAACTGTGAAGAGACTTTTTTTAGCTGCCTTAATACATTTTTAAGTCGTGGAGACTTTGAGGTTTCGAGACGGGGTTAATCACCGTAACTGTAAAAGAAAATAGCCGCGCGGAGACAAAATTGATAATTTACTTTATAATTGCCGGGGCTACAGTGATTTATCTCATTGTAATTAACTGAATTACTTATTTGAATCAGACGTCGTCTGCAGGGTTTTATTCGATTTGGAAGTTCATGCGGCAGTGAAATTTTGGGTCACGTAGTAACGAGAATTTTAAAAAACATTAGGGGCGATTTGTCGTCTCACCTGCGACGACCCGAGTATATTCACAATTATCGAGCTGGTGAATGTGAGATAGAGACGAAGAGAAATATTGACGCTTGTCACAGCTGATGGAGAATGAGTTTTCTTGCATTTTAAATTATTCAACGCAGCTCAGAAAAATGAAAAAACGATATTAATGGCTCCTGTTATTACAATAATTATGACATTCTACACAGCTTTTTTAGTTCGCTTATTAATAACATTAATAGCAATTTAATATAAACGACGTTGCCCTTTTTCTCGGCACAATTCCCATTATCGAAGATTTCCCAGCTAATAAATAATGTTGGCTACAGGTCTCGTCAGACTTCACGCGAAATCGATTTCTTCGCCAAGAACACAGAGGTCATCACCACGAACGTCATAATTTCCAGTCACCTGGGTTGTGGACTACGGACACTTAGCGATTCTCATCCGCCCCACAGCGAAGACATTTTTTTTGGGAGCCATAATTTCGCTGAATTTGCGACACGCGCCGCTGGCGTCGCGACCGACATAAATTTTAATGAGCCGCACGCGTTGTTACCACAAAAGAAGACAGTGCGCGACGAAAATCTAGTTATTCATCACGTAACGACGAATGTATGACACTGTCCCAAGGGTAATGACATTAGCTGATTAAAGGCGGCTCGGAATATTTTTATGAACCACTCGCTCCGCACGGTGCATCGTGTTCTCCCTTTTTCCATTTTTTTTATCGACCTACATCTGTCTTGACCAGAAAAACAATTAACAACGAAAAAAGAAAAAAAGATTTTAAATACTCATTTTGTTACACAATCATCAACCCGCAAAATATCACAATTATTATGAAAAAAAAAACACCAAATTATTCACAATTAATGCACACGTTCTTTTTTCTCTTTTTTCATTTCAGCAATATGGTAAATTAATTACAGATTAATCAGGCCTATTAATTGTAGACTGATTGGCTGAAATTAATTTCGAAAAAAAATGTATTTTAAATTCGCGAATCAGGCTGCGACCCGGTCAATCAGTTTACGAGCTGATCCGCAATTTGCGTAGGCGACGTTAAACACAGCCGCCACTGGACACAGAGCATAATTAAGCCGTACAAAGATGGGGAAAGAGGGCGCGAGAGGAAGAGGGACGGTGATAACGAAGTGTTTGATTGCTTCTATTCTCCGGGCTAAAACACGTACGCGAGTTCATAAGAGTTTGGGGGAAATGGAACGGGGCGAGGGAATAGAGTGAACTACCGCGGATCACGTGGAAGGGTGAGCGCCGAGTGGTGATGAGCGCGGGTCGGATTTGCCGTTGCCTGTTTCGAGCTGTCCCGCGTAGGCAGCAGGTGGTGGTGGTGCGGCAGTGCGGCATGCCAGGCGCATAACTGGCCGTCACTAACTTGTCGGATCTTGACGAGCCGTTGATTCATAAGCCAAACGTTGATGCACGCAAGCGTACCAAGTACTTTGGCTCCGCACGCTGGCACGTTTAGGCGTACAGGGAGCATCCGGATGGAGCAACTAAATTGAGACTCTACATGTACGTGTTGTGCCTGAAGCCTCACGGAATTGCGAATAAAGTTTAGGCCTGTGTAGAATTGGGCGTGCTGGCTTGTTTTCGTTTTTATTGAAATTCGCTTAGTGGAAAAAGAAACAATAAAGGGTCGAATTGTGGTGCTGAATTCGATGGTACTTTGGCTCCATGCGCTGTGAAGTTAATCGTGGAGGAAGTAGTTTAGGCAGAGCGCTTAAATTGAGACTCTTTAGAGTTTCGTTTTTTATCTAACGATATACGATTTAAAACAGTGGATAAAAAGAAAATAAACCAGTTTGACCAATTTTACACACGCCTAATTTTATACAATGTACGTTTCGTTATGTACGTTCTATAAAATTAGGCGAGTGTACAATTAGTCAAACTGGCTTATTTTCTTTTTATCGACTTTTGATTCATAACGTTCTCAAGTCGCATATTCTACACCTGAAAACACAAGTTTTGATACATTTTTACTTAACATTCTATACGTTTAAGCGTACAGGGAGCATCCGGGTGGAGCAACTAAATTGAGACTCTACATGTCCGTGTTGTGCCTGAAGCCTCACGGAATTGCGAATAAAGTAAGGCCTGTGTAGAATTGCGCGTGCTGACTTGTTTTCGTTTTTATTGAAATTCGTTTAGTGAAAAAAGAAACAATAAAGGGTCGAATTGTGGCGCTGAATTCGATGGTACTTTGGCTCCACGCGCTGTGAAGTTAATCGTGTAGGAAGTAGTTTAGGCAGAGCGCTTAAATTGGGACTCTTTAGGGTCTCGTTTTGTATATAACGGTATTCGATTAAAAAAAAGTTAAAAAGAGAATAAACCAGTTTGATCAAGTTTACACTCGCCTAATTTTATACAATGCACGTTTCGTTATATGTACGTTGTATAAAATTAGGCGAATGTGAAATTTGTCAATCTGGATTATTTTCTTTTTCTCAACTTATGGTTCATAACGTTTTGATACATTTTTACTTAACATTTTATACGTTTAAGCGTACAGGGAGCATCCGGGTGGAGCAACTAAATTGAGACTCTACATGTACGTGTTGTGCCTGAAGCCTCACGGAATTGCGAATAAAGTTTAGGCCTGTGTAGAATTGCGCGTGCTGACTTGTTTTCGTTTTTATTGAAATTCGTTTAGTGAAAAAAGAAACAATAAAGGGTTGAATTGTGGTGCTGAATTCGATGGTACTTTGGCTCCACGCGCTGTGAAGTTAATCGTGTAGGAAGTAGTTTAGGCAGAGCGCTTAAATTGAGACTCTTTAGAGTTTCGTTTTTTATCTAACGATATACGATTTAAAACAGTGGATAAAAAGAAAATAAGCCAGTTTGACCAATTTTACACACGCCTAATTTTATACAATGTACGTTTCGTTATGTACGTTCTATAAAATTAGGCGAGTGTAAAATTAGTCAAACTGGCTTATTTTCTTTTTATCGACTTTTGATTCATAACGTTCTCAAGTCGCATATTCTACACCTGAAAACACAAGTTTTGATACATTTTTACTTAACATTCTATACGTTTAGGCGTACAGGGAGCATCCGGGTGGAGCAACTAAATTGAGACTCTACATGTACGTGTTGTGCCTGAAGCCTCACGGAATTGCGAATAAAGTTTAGACCTGTGTAGAATTGGGCGTGCTGACTTGTTTTCGTTTTTATTGAAATTCGCTTAGTGGAAAAAGAAACAATAAAGCGTCGAGTTGTGATGCTGAATTTGATGGTACTTTGGCTCCACGCGCTGTGGAGTTAATCGTGTAGGAAGTAGTTTAGGCAGAGCGTTTAAATTGAGACTCTTTAGACTCTAGTTTCCTATCTAACGGTATTCGATAAAAATAGTCGATAAAAAAATAGGCCAGTTTGATCAATTTTACATTCGCCTAATTTTATACAATGTACGTTTCGTTATTGTATGTTGTATAAAATTAAGCGAGTGTAAAATTAGTCAAACTGGATTATTTTCTTTTTATCGACTTTTGGTTCATACCATTCTCAAGTCGAGTATTCCATCCATTTTCACTTGATTTTGAGGAAGAAAAACCTTGACACGTATACGTGTTATACGTGAAGCATCACAGAATTACGAACAGAATTGGGCGACTGCAAAATCGGATAAACCAGCTGATTTTACTTTCTCATTTTATTATTCAGACTATCGAATTCTTCCATGTTTTCGTAAGATCGTCGCGCCGAATTCGATGATGAGAATTTAATCGGAAGGCTCCGCGAGAGACGAACGTGTCTCTCATTACTCGTAGAAATATTCAGCGAAGATCTATCTAACCCTGCGCTGACTCGCGTGGTCACATGGAAACCGAGTAATATGTAAAGTCAAGAGCGCACTGCAATTTTAACACTTCGTGGTCACACTCGGGGAATTCCATGTTTAATAAGTACGGTAAATTTTACCCAGTGTGACCACGAAGTGTTCATTCTTTAATCACGAAAAACCAGTCCAATGATGAGCTAAAATCTCGAACGAAATCTTGCTTACACAGATACCAATGTTTTATTTATTATTTTTATTAATAATTTATTTTTATTTTTAGAACAACCAACAGTGTGGATCAATCCTGCCTTATTTCATGAATATCATATATTCAACTTTAAGGCCTGACGTGACGAGGGTGGCGGAGTCGATAATCTAACTATATAGAAATGCATATGGAAGCAGCATTGTGTGCTCTTCGTCGGGTCAATTGAAGATTAACCGTCGAAACAGGTGGTTCAGACAAGTAGGTCACACGTAATTCGCGGCTGTCTAGTTATATACACCAAGAGTTCCAACAGACATTGGCCCACGGCGGCCAATACGCACCGCCTCGGTCTCCCCGCGGTCTCCAAACTTTGAATAGCACCATTCCAATTAGACTCGAAATAAGCCATCGCGATATCGCCGCGGAATTATCGCGTCGAGGACCCGCGGATCGAGGCTCGCGAAACACTCGTCGAGTCGACAGCTTATTTACTTAATAATTTCACAATACAGAATTAACGAACACGTATCACGAGATTTTGTCTATATTTGTATATTGGAGATTCGCAAATTTCTGCTGTGCAAAAACCACCTAAAATTGTTTCACGTCAGTTTTAATTTCCTGTCATATTGTCGAATTAACGAACACGTATCACGAGATTTTGTCTATATTTGTATATTGGAGATTCGCAAATTTCTGCTGTGCAAAAAACACTTAAAATTGTTTCACGTCAATTTTAATTTTCTATCGTTGTCGAACCGACCGAAATATTTCACTCGTCATATTTTACATATTGATGAACCATTATTCGGTGCACAGATTTAATTAACAGAGCCATTTAGCGTTTTCTTGATAAATCCGAGTGAACTCAACTGAACTGAACTACGAACCGCTTTTAAGTCCCGGAAAATATGTATTTTCACGCGGCAAATTTATTTTTGCGCTGTTTATCGAGCAATCTATCTTTATTCGCGTTTTGTATTAAGCCCGGCGTCGCCGTTTAAGCCACCGGGCGAGCGAAATTGGATTCCGTACTCAAACCGCAAATGAATATTCATGATAAAAGTGCATTGACAAATGTGTTGGAAGTTCGTCGGGGCCCGCGAATGCGACGAGCCCAAGACAGGGACAGCGGCGGCAGATAGAGAATGCACTTGGTACGTACGCATGAACGTGGAAGGACCATAACTCGACCCAGGGTGGCCAGATAAGCGTACATAGATAAACGCAATAAGAGAGACGACGTGGAAATTTATTGTGCCGCCAGGACATATTAATTACGACGTCGGGCGTGGAAACTCGTACGAATAGCGTGTAAAGGTCACTGCGGTTTGAACAACTCGGGATCGTAAATCGTACCGCGTTATAATGACATCTTATCGGGTGATAATGCGCGGAATAAATTGGCAATGCAATAATTGAACTTGAAGAAAATAGTTCAGGTCCGATTGCGGGAAAGTCCCGACTATAATCCAAACGGACTTCGTGGAAACTTCAACTCCGGAGTCGTAAATCGTCTCATTTTATGATGACATTTTATCGGGTGATTTATACGATAAATTGGCAACCTGATTAAATTCGATGAAAATAATATTTTGTTACTGACAACAAGAAAATCCGACAATAATAATCGTGCTCGAATGGTGCAAAACTGAACTCGTTTTTTCATCAGCAATGAGACTCCTTCACCTCTGAACCTCCCATGCATCATGGTTCGTGATTTTAGCGTCGTTTTATTCTCTCGTCGATGCAGTCTGTGTCATTCGTTCGGCTTCCCAGTCGCATCAATTTTATTCCAATGGTTTTACTGCCCAATGCAGTTCTAGGTCGACCATAAAAAATTGTAAAATGAAGAGCTCAATAGCAGTCTTTGTCACTTGTTCTTGCACCTCGCAACAAACATATGCGTGCAGCCTGCAAAAGTCGGCTAAACCAATATGTACGAAATATATTGACAGTTTAATTGGAATTCACGATAATCCGACAATAATCAACGTGCTCGCCCGGTGCAGAATTTAACTCGTCCTTTGATCAACAATGAGACTCCTGCACCTTTGAACTTTCCATTCAACGTGCTTCGTGATTTTAGCGTCGTTTTATGTTCTGGTCCCGTCTCTGTCATTTATTCCTGTCTTCCCAGTCACATCTAATTAAAACGACTGAGACGGTTCGAAGGATAATTCTAAAGTGTTTATGACGCGTGACAACGGAGCCTGCAGAATAAACGTGAATAAGACATAAGGTTGAGATATAAAAAGAGCTGTGGATGCGATGCAATTTGTGATGTTGGTCGCCGAAACGACATTTGGCCTTAATGCCGAAGAATTACGACGACAGAGGCGATGCAGTCTTTGTTTCGAGTACTACACGAGCCTCGGCTACATCCAGAAGTGACTCGTCCGATAGATTCATTTCGCTAAATTGTAAGCGGAGAAATTTCATTAAACGCTCCTTGTTTATTCGAAGGGTCTACTTCAGTTGCTCAAACTCTATACAGGACATCCGCAGGATCTCGTCAGGTGCACTACGGATTTCAAGGTAAGACGTTTGCCCCACTTGGGGAATCAAATTCCTCCCTCGGATATTCCGCGTCCCTTTGATCCGGGCGTCTCAGTGATACAAGAATTAAATGCCGAGCACACAGGCGTAATTACGGTCCCGCCGCTTTTATGACTTGTTACACAAAGCCGGGACTTTGGGGACGCGAAAGGTACGAGATAATATTTGTCCGTCTTTATGTCAGAATATTAGACAAATTTTGCAACTGAAGATCTAATTTATCTCGTTACTTTTTTTTGGACATTCATAATTTTTGTAATTTTTTATATAAAAACTCGTTTTCCTGTCTAATATTCTGACCACTTTGCGTACACGAAGAATTACGTAACGGATTCAGAGTTTGCAACAGCAAAAACTTTAAATGTAACACGATAAAAGTATCGAACTTTAAACATACCACTTTGTCCAAAATACAGTATTTTCTCCAATAGCTTTAAAAAAACCACTGTAAACATCAAGTTTTAAGTAAAAAAAAAAAAATAAATCCCACACCTTTGGATCCCAAAGAGGTTCACGTACGCAAAGGGTTAAGAATGATTAGAGTCCTCGAGCCCAAGAGGGCGTCACCGTATATTCGCACCAGCGACTATGCAATTTCACGGTAAGGTGTGAAATTTCGGCGATTCGGCGAGGGAGGATCGAGGGGAAAAAATCGCCCGGAGGCGAGAAGCAAGATGCACGAGAATATGGAGAGCTAAAAGAGGGAGGAGGTCAGTGTATCCCGTGGCGATTAAGAAATAATGCAAGTTAAGGCGGCGACGTCGAGAGGAAAAATAAAGTGTAAAGAGTCGTCGTGGCGAGGTGAAGAAGGGAGGACGACACCGGGCGGGAGAAAGGCAGGCGAAAGGATTCAAAAATGGGGATGGAACGGTTCGCCATGCTCGGTGGAGAGTGGAGATTGGAGCCAGCTTTAATGGTATAATGGTATTATGGCCTGGGCTATAAAGAGTCGCACGTGCGCCGCTTTCGTAATTTAAATAAGCTCCGTGCCGCGCTCTCGCCGCGCTCTCTTTCCGTACGGTTCCCGAGATCGGCGCGTGGTATAATTAACCGACGAAGGGTGTGAGGAAGTAAGAGGCGCTGGCTGGCGGGTGGACCCGGCCTGTGTGTATTTTGACGACGGGGTCAGCATGCAGAGCCTCGACGATCCTCGAGCCTCGACGTCCTGGAGGAAGCAAAAATGCAGCGTAGGTCGCCTTGGGACGCGGCGCCAAAAGGACTTCATATTTCACGCCATCTTCAAAGGTGGATGATCCGATTAAACGGCGGTAGGTGCGGTGAGAGAGATGAGAATCGGCCGAGGAACAATACACACCGGAACGCAGCGACGAAAGAGGCGTCAGTGGCCGGAAGGCAATTACTACACCTCGGGAACTGAAAAAGTAACCGCAGTTATTCGTGGAAGAGAAAAAAAAAAAATTGGTGCCGTAGACTGTTATTATAAATTTAATCTGTTGAAGAATTTATATGCATACGAAATGCCGGCCATTCTGAGCCACTGGGACCAATTGCCGTGCGGAATATTTCGTCGGAATTATTCATCGGTTTCGCGGAGAGCGAGAAAGTTATTATTTTGAGGAGAGATTAATTGAGTTTCAATGGGGCACTGCTTTTCTTTCCAGTTGGAAGCAACAGGAGAAGGCTCGGGCGACGACAGCTCGATATTCGACGGCTCCGGAGACATTGATTTTGATAAGGTAGAGAAGCAGCCACTTGGTGCGAGGGATAATACATAGTGGGAATAATCGTCGTGTGTGAGGTGCTTGAGGGATGCTTCACGTTTTGCGTGATGATTCTGGCATTCGTGAGGCTGGAAACGGGAAGCTTTGAGAATCGTGTCTAACTCGACTAATAAATACTTCGCAGTGTCTCGCAGGGTCGTATTTGGCCGCGCTGGGTACTCAATTTTCTCTGTTTTGTTAACCAACGCTTTTTGTAAAATATACAAAGACAATCTAATGTATACGTGGACCATCTATTGTAGGTTAATTTATTGTCTAAAAATACTGATCAATGTTATTATTAACTGTCCTAAAATTGGACTGGGTCGAGGAGATCAAAAAACTTTTTTTCCAATATCGGTGCTGCTTGTCCTGCTTTCAACAACCAATCCACCAACTTGTTTCAGCGCATCCATGTCTTACAATAACCATTTTTTACAATAATTCTAGCATATATCTTGAAGACTCTAACATCTCAGCGATGAACACCTCGGTAAACGACTAATATTTTTTTTCCCATCTGTCGCAAGTCCCAATAACCATTCCCACTTAAACATGTTGCTAAATTGTCTCGTGCCAATTTCAAGAAGGTTAATTAATCGGCGTCGGATATTTGTTGCGCAGTTCGGTCAAGTCGACAATGACGACCTGGATAAGAGCGACGAAGTTAATCCACCGCCGTTAATCACGCCGCCACCGCCAGATCCCGTTGGTAAGAGACCTTTGTGTTACTCCCCAAGTTCAGGTGGAGATTGCATTCGATCCCTCGGGCTGAATGGGAATTTCGTTGGCAATGGAATTAGGACTGATTGACTCCCTGTTTAAGAGCGAGTTTAATTAATATATACGCGTTAATGCCCGTTGATACAGCCAAAGGAATCAGAGGTGAGAAGGGCGACAAGGGCGACAAGGGTGACAGCGTGCGAGGTCCCCCGGGTCCGCCGGGACCGCCCGGACCTCCCGGATCGGGAAGCTACGATTCTTCAGACGCTGAGGTACAAAATATGTTTCTCATACAATTAAACAAAAAAATATCGTAACATTTTTTTAAATGTAAAATCGTTATTAAAACGTCTTTGATTTGTTTTTAAGGGTTGGCTAATGGAAATTACATTTGTTTTTACTTTTTCTTTTTGAACCGTTATTAAAACGTTTATGATTTATTTTTAAGGGATGGCTAATGGAAAATGACAACGAACAGCAACGCGGACGAATGGGACAGAAGGGGGAACCTGGAACCTGCACCTGCAACGCGACGGCGCTAATAACGAGCCTCACGATGCCGAAGATGATTCAAGGACCCAAAGGGGAGCCGGGACTTCCGGGCAAAGAGGGAAAACAGGGCAACATGGGACGCGCGGTAATTGGCAGAATTACAGTTTTCTGAAATTTCTCTGAATTTTTGTTTTCCTTTGATTTTCTCTGAAATTCCAAACCAGTTTTTTTCTGAAATTTTTCTCTGAAATTGCAAACCAGTTTTTTTTCTGAAATTTTTCTCTGAAATGTAAAACCAGAGTTCAATTAATTTATTTCGGTTATACGCGGAATTTTAATGACTGCATCCACTGAACCGATAAGAGCTCTATTACATTCACCAGACATTTAATTCCTATTTTGAAGCTCCTGGTTAAAATTATTTAACATAGTCAAAAATCTAATCTCGAAATCGTAAGGACATAAAAGAAATACATAAAATATGTGAAAGCTGGTGCAGACTACATTTATAAGAAATCACTGCCGGTGAGATTCGGGTCAGAAGATAAACAAACGTGTGAGCAATAGTTGAAATGTGGAAAATGTGGGGTATAAATGCAGGGGGTGGCTGGACCACCAGGCGAGAGAGGACGAACCGGAGCAACTGGTGACAAGGGCGACAAAGGGGACGTCGGTTCAACGGGACCGGAAGGACCGCAAGGCCAGAAAGGCGATCCCGGCAGAGATGGAATTCCAGGGGAAAAGGGGGCGCAGGGACCACCCGGACCGCCCGGCAAGGGTGAATTCTCCGTGCACGACGTGAGTTTCATTGCTACAAGCTTTATGCTTTCATCGTACAATGTAAGAGAAGATATACTGAAACTAATTATTAATTTATCTACAAAAAAAAAAGAAAAAAGAAGACAAAGTTATACGAAAAAAAATGTCGATAATTACCGACCGAAAAATCGATGATCTACGAAAAAAAATGTACAGTGAACAAATTTCGACCCTAAGAAAGTCTTTTCCCCTATCTGCTGAATCACTTAACTTTTCTGTCGCCAGAATTTTTCACAACACAGTTTCTAGCTCCCATTTCGACTCCAGGGTCCCCACAATTTTCGTTGCCGCAGTATAAAACCCCCGAGTTTCCTTGCCTAACGTTAATAAGACGCCGGTGGTTCCCGGTCGCAACCGGTGATCATGTATTCACTCAGGATTCGCGGTTACGCGAAATAGCTCGGGTCTGTTGGGTTCGTAAGGTAAGAACGGGGTAATCCGAGCGTTCGATTGTACAGAGGAGGAGAGGAGCGCCACGTCGGGGGTCTGTGAGACCAGAGCCCGTGTACTTCTGAGGCGGCGGTGGCTGCACCGCGCATTGTCTTACAAACTGTGCGGCGACGGCGGCGGGATGCACAAGGCAAACACAAACACACACACACGAGCGAGAACGCGATTTCCCCAGGGAATACAGAAACCAATTTCTCGGTTGCCTAGTGCACGCCAGCTTGGTTGCCGCTGGCTTCTCCTACGCCCGGCTCGCCGGCTCCCCCGGATTCTCTCTCGGTGCAGCCGTAAGCCGCGGGCCGGGCGCGCGCGAGCCGCGCGCCCCAGGTGAGAGGTAAAACGGGGTATACGGAAGTCGTCGTCGACGAAACAGCTACTTTATTCGTCTGAATGGACGTACGCACGCACGAGCTAACAGCGCTGTGCACTCGGGTAACTACGAGCGTGTAGGAAACGTGCAGGTTGCGCGACGTCTAGTGCGGAATCGGTGAATGCGGCAACCGATGCGAGAGATGGATGGGAGAGGGAGAGAGAGAGAGAGAATCGAAAGGGACCGGATAGATGGAAAAGGAGAAATACAAGATACGCTGCAATTTGTTTCCCACCCGCCGCGCATTGAAAGTCTTGGCGCGAAACTTTTCGAGCTTTCGCATCGTTGACCTCGACAAATTTGCGAGCCCTCTTCGTCCTCTTCTTCCTCTTCTTCTTTCTGTTCGTCGTCGCGTCGCGCCTCCTCTTTCTACACTGTATATTGGCTCCCGGCGCCTTCGTCATCTTTTTCCTGTTTACAGACCCTTTGACAGACTGCGAGAAATTCCGGGAATTTATTCTGCCAGACTGAAGCCTCGCGGAAATTGACTGACGCCCGGGCTCGGTGAACTCGCTGTGCGTTTTTTTGTATGTTCCTCGTTTTTTCTTCGTCTCCTCGACAAATTAAATTCCCGACGACGAAACAATAAATCGAACGCACAAGCCGGGCGCGAGTCGCTGCAGTTCGCAGTCACGTAAATGGCTTACAACGGCTTGGACAGTGTGCCGACCGGCTTTTAATATCTGGAGCAAAAAAGCGACGAAGGGGATGAATGTAGAGCACTTCACGGTTATTTTACATTGAAAAAAGGAACTAAGCATGTCTGAAGATGACAGAATATATACGAGAATTATTCTTCATTTGTTTACTACTTTACTGAAAATTTAATTCTGGGGTAAAACGAAAAGACTACAAATATTTATCGTGTCAATATTTTTTTCGCATTTAAGAGTGTAAAATAAAAACAATAGATTCCAGAGATAAAACGAATTCTAGCGAGCATCAGCGTCTAAAGTTTTCCTGAAGAGAGCATATGATTCGGATTTTTAAATCTAAAACAAAAAACATAAAAAAATCAGCATTAGAAAAAATAGTAGGAACGAGGAATGTCGTATGATGACAAAATATATAATTATTTTCTAATCGTATATCACTTACTTTAAAATATCGAGATGAATAGAAACGACGGCGAAATAATTTAAGTCACCGTATTTTTCGCGTTTGCAAATGCAAATAAAATATAAGGGATATTGAGGAACAACTAGAATTCTTGCGAGGTTCAGGATCCAAATTTTTCCCAGTTCCGAGTTTCACGTCCATCCTACGTATTTTCAACGCATATTCGCACCGGCGCAGTTGCGTTTTCGCCCCGTTCGCTTTGAAAGATATACATATACGTCTTTCATTATCTTTGGTTCAAAGGCAAATAGTATTTGCTTAATTCTTCATCGCGCGTAGAACGGATTGTACGAATACGCGTACAATGTGCGGCTCAACGCGTTTTTGTCCCCTTTGAAGCGCCCGGTGTTCCATAAAACGACTCCTCCAAAGCGGAAGCGGATGGAAACTGCGTCGCTTCTTTTTTTTTCTACTTGAATGACATTTGAAATTCTCGAGTCTCGGCAAATGGGAGCCCGGGGAGAAAAACGAGATCGAAAATATATTCGGATTTGCGCAGGAAAAATGTTGGTACTTTCAAAGGTTAATCTCGGACTTATACGGCGAGAGGATTTTAAATAAATTGCTCCGGAGAGGACGAGATTACCTTTCTGTTGTGTAGAATTTTGAGGATTTATATTATATACATGATACATGTTTATTTGGACGCAGCCAAGCTGGACGCCACGTGGAATTTCACGGGTAAGTGTATCACGATCCTGATAGCTGGACCGGCAACAAAATTGTCCGTCATGTGTCCACTGAGTGTAAAATGTGCAAACTCAAGTTACAGCGCGAGAAAAACAAACTGATACGAATTGCCACCAGTATTTTTAACTTAGAAATAATCATTTCTGGTGATTTGGTGCAATATTTATCAGACTTTCCTCCATGCAGGAGAATTTTACGAATCAGTGATGAAACCAGTGTCCGGTTATGTTCTCAGGATGGAATTACAATGAGACCTGGATTGCCAGGCCACAAGGGCGACCCGGGAACTCCCGGCAGAGTTGGACCAAAGGGAGAAGCTGGAATTCCGGGGGACAAAGGAGTCAAGGTAATTGACACCGCGAGTGACGTTTGGAGCGCGAGGAATTCAATTTGTACGTTTCGGTTGATAGACACGAATAAAATCTGTGATAGTCAAATATTTACCCTAAGTGGCATACTCCACATTTATACAAAATATCAACGAGCTCGGAAAAATTGGAAAAGGAAAATCAACAAAAAGAAACGCAATAGGTACTTTTAATAACAGTCGATCGCACGTTGTTTCCAGGGAGAACCAGGGTTGAAGGGTTCCAAGGGCGACTATGGCAAGGAGGGCCCAAGAGGCTTTCAGGGCTTCAAGGGTGAGCCTGGAGAACCGGGTACTCCGGGTATCGCGGGTTCTCCTGGTGAGAACGGACGACCGGCTGACAAAGGTGCCAAGGGTGACGCAGGTCCTGAAGGGAAACCAGGACCACCTGGACCACCAGGAATTGTGGAGACTGGTAGCTATTTGACGGGAGTTCCGCGAGATGGCGTTGCTGGCGCAGGTTATTATTATTATTATTATTATTATTATTATTATCATTATCATTATAAACATTTTTCTTCTTCTTATTATTATTGTTAGTAGTCTTTGATTAATAATTTATAAATTTCAAGACACTCGCATTATTCTAGGTGGTATCAAAGGTGACAAGGGAGAATTAGGTCCCCGTGGCTACAAGGGTGACTTGGGCCTGAAAGGTGAAAAGGGCGACAAAGGCGACTTCGGTCCAGAGGGCATTCCCGGAATAAACGGAATTCAAGGACCTCTCGGGGACAAGGGTGAGCCGGGAAACAACGGGATACCCGGGACTCCGGGCGCAAAAGGCGTCAAAGGCGACAGAGGCGAGCGCGGCCCACCCGGAGAGACGGTTTTCTCGGGCACCGGCGACTACATATCCATAAAGGGCGAGAAGGGAGCGGAGGGCAAGCGCGGAAGACGCGGAAGGCCCGGTCCGCCCGGGCCTCAGGGTCCACCTGGAGTATCCGGTCCCGAGGGAGAGATCGGCATGCCCGGCTGGATGGTAATTTTTATTAATTATATTTACGTGTCCTAAAAATAGTTCGTATCTTAGAATTAACGAGGAGAGGTATTTAATGTGCTGTTTCGTTAAATGCACGCGGAAGAATTCGTTGAAGGTAAGTTACGAGGCGGCGTAACAAGCGGATGAAGCGTTGTAGTCTTTTTTTCTTTTCCTTTTTGGTTGTCGAATTTATGCCCCTCGATTAAGTTTCGTTGATTTATATTTCCCGTGATTGTTGCGACAGGGCCGACCCGGAAGTCCAGGTATGCACGGAGCTCCGGGATTACCCGGCTCCAAAGGAGATAAAGGCGAGCCAGGCGCACCTAGTCCGATGGGCGTAGCTGTCGGGGTGAGTCGTCAATAAAGTGATAAATGACTTTTTGTTGTAATCGTTTGCTTACGTTACTGAATTAAGATAGTCCTTGCGTCTAATATTCATTTCCCATAAATTCGAGGAACATGAGAGAGAATTGCAAATACTTCTCGATGGTATAAAAACCTGAAAAAATTCATGCAGATTAAAGGTACTGAAAAGATTAATTTTGCATAATAACAAGTCGAAAATGTTATAAAAAAATTGATAAAAAGAAAATAGTTTAACAAATGTTTCGATGACCCAATTTTTTTTTCACGAAAATGATTCCTTCGTTTTTCTGAACATGTATGCATTTTTTCAGATTTTAGAGTTCACTCTGAATTTTATGCATTTTTTATGGGGAAAATATGTGAAAATTCAAAGTGAACTCTAAAATCTGAAAAAATTCATACGTATTCGGAAAAATGAACGAAACATTTTCATTTAAAAAAAAGATCGGTCATCGAAATAATTGTTAAACTATTATTTTGTTTCATCAATTTGTCAATAACATTTTAGAATTATTATTATGCCAAATTAATCTTATCATTGCCTATAATGTGCATGAATTTCTTCAGATTTTTAGACCATCGAGAAGTGTTCGCAATTCTCTCCCATATTTCTCGAATTTATGCGAAATGGACACTAGACGCAAGGACTACCTTAACTATTGAAATATCAACTCAAAACATCGTATGTGGGAATTTCCGTTCGACAGGTGAAGGGCGAGAAGGGTTCGGACGGTTTTCCGGGAATGCCGGGACAGCCAGGAAGCGATGGGCAGAGAGGACCTCCGGGTCCACCAGGCACGCCTGGGCTGCCAGCTCAGGGCAACTACGTACCAGTTCCAGGACCTCCTGGACCTCCGGGACCCCCCGGATTGCCAGGATTATCGCCGGTTGGCCAAGAGACCGAGCCGGGAATCGGCAGAAGCCGGATTTTCGAGGATCGTGAATACTACACCCGACAAGGTACCAAACTCCACTGCTTCAAACGGAACCTAACGTGCCAATACAATCACCCGATAATTCGTTTATAACACCGCGGAAATTTTACACGCTGCAAGGCGCAAGAATTAGCGAACTCAAAGCTCTGCAAGAGTTGAAACAGTTGAAAGAATTGAAGGAACATTTGGGTAAGAAAAAAAATGTGGTCACACAAAATAGTACTTAGCGATACTAGTACGTGAAAGCGGACTTTCGGCGAAGGTTAGGAAACGGCCGCACGAGAGGAGACGCGTGCGGCCGCTTCACAACCGCAGCCAAAAGTCCGCTTCCTCATACGAGTATCGCATAATACTTCTTGTAACAAATGTACGAAGTGCCAGGTTATGTATGGCCGACCGTGACACGAAAGGACAACGAACCGATGTGCGCATGTGCGCACAGTATTTTCGACACGCTTCTCGTATTTTCGATACGCTTCCAGTATTTTCGACACGCTTCCAGTATTTTCGATACGCTTTCAGTATTTTCGACACACTTCTCGTATTTTCGATACGCTACCAGTATTTTCGACACGCTTCTAGCATTTTCGATACGCCTTCTCGAAAAGCGCCACCTTCTGTCACGGTCGGCCTATACAAAACCTGGCACTTTTCGTGCATGCATTACAAAAAAAAGGTATAATCAATACGGCAAAAATATTTCACGTTGAATGTGTAGCAAGTAGATTTGTAGAACGACTTGAGTAATGCGAGGATAAAGAAATGTTGCTTCGTGAAAAAAAAGGTTCGGTGACACCTGGATCCAGACTCGAGACTCCAACGAAGATCGTGCCGGGAGCCGTGACTTTCCAGAACACCGAAGCGATGACTAAGGTATTTGAGAACGACGTTAACGAGACGTCTCGCTCGCAGAGTTGGAAATTCAATCTCTCACCTGCGCACAACAGCCAATGCTAACTAAATTTAAACGTGATTTAGATGTCGGGTGTCAGTCCCGTTGGCACACTGGCCTACATCATCGACGAAGAGGCTTTGCTCGTTCGTGTCAACAACGGATGGCAATATATCGCGGTTCGTAAAATACATGTTTACGAAAACAAAACAAAAAACAAACACGACGGTTTTCAATATTCTTGTGTTTTGCAGTTGGGTTCCCTGCTACCAATAACAACTCCGGCACCACCGACGACGCTTCCACCGCCAGCGAATCCTCCCTTCGAGGCCTCCAATTTAATAAACCAGATACCGATGAAGTCGGACGGGACTGGGGTGAGTTTTAATAAATTTTCTGCTACAAATGTGTGACACGAAAAAAAACCCTGATTAACACGAAGTAATTAAACAAAAAATCGTGATATTATTTATTGTACGCTTTGACGGATCGCAGTGGTATCCAAAGATGGTAAGATCAAGTGAAAGTCGGTGGGCTGTGGGCTGAAACCGTCTCGTTTCGCTTTTCCGCTGTAACAAGCAACGCACACTGTTTGCGTCGATCAGCTAATGAATGCCGCGTTAATGACATCAACAGTTGAGAATGGCTGCGCTGAACGAACCGACGACGGGAGACATACACGGAGTGCGGGGCGCCGACTACGCCTGCTATCGACAGGCGAAGCGGGCAGGTCTCAAAGGAACTTTCCGGGCGTTTCTCAGCTCGCGAGTGCAGAACGTCGATAGTATAGTTCGACTTGGGGATAGGGATCTCCCGATTGTCAACATAAAGGGCGACGTTCTATTTAACTCGTGGAAAGACATGTTCAACGGCAACGGCGCCTATTTCTCGCAGAATCCTCGGATCTACAGCTTCAACGGAAAGAATATACTTTCCGATTTTACGTGGTGAGTTATTTTCCTTTTCTACGTAATAGTGATGGGAAGATCGGTCGAAAAAAATCGATTCTTCATAATCGATTATTTTTGAAAGAATAAATTTTTAATCTCGATGGATCGAAGGAAACAGGATCGAACTAAAAAAATCGTTAAAGAATCGATTATTTATCTGGAGCATAAAAAAATGTAATAAAACTAAGAATTCAGGGAAAAGAAGTCAAATGCCAACAACGTACAACTTAATGTCCAAGTTCGTCCAACGTCCAAAACCGGCGAATAATTTTCTCGTACACGATTTACCACGGCACGTTGCACGCAAAGACACTCACGATTCTTAACCGATTACTAAGTGTAAATAATCGATTCGGAAATAATCGAGGAACTTAACAATCGATTAATAATCGTGATTATTCGAGAAAAATTAATCGATTCTCAAAGAATCGAATGACAATCTCACTACTACGTAAGAGAAAAAAAAAACTTTAAAAGTTCTGCAAAATCAGAGACACTGAATAAATTTTCTTTTTTCTTTTTCTCTTTTAGGCCTGAAAAGGTTGTGTGGCACGGATCGCACAAGCTGGGAGATCGAGCGATGGACACTTACTGCGACGCTTGGCACAGCGGAAACGCCGATCGTTACGGCCTGGCGTCGCCTCTGACGGGCGGCCAACTGCTCGAACAAGTGCGTTTCTCGTGCGACAATAAATTCGCCCTGCTGTGCATCGAGGTGACGAGCGAGCAGGCGCGCCGAAGACGCAAACGCTCGAATCACGAGATCGACGAAGACGGGGAATTGTCGCAGGACGATTACGATCGATACCTCGAGAAGCTGATGGCGAATTGAGTGTCGTCGAGGCGCGCAAAACGCGAAAACGCTCGGAATTCTACTTACGGTGAACGTAAAGCACCGAACGAGCATGCGTGTAAAATGTAACCGTACCGATCGACATTATTTTTCACACATTTCCTACGATTCCGCGAGCTAATTCGAACGCAAAAGCGAAATAGCTCTGTCTGTATCCGCGAATTCATTCGTTTCCTCTGGGGGAAGAAACAGTTAGTCAGTATTCCGCGAGTCCTCGAGGTGACGTGAAACCGCCTTTCCCGCCAAAATGTCCAATTAGTATTTTCACAAAGGCGGCTTAGCGGAGCGAATCGAAATTTTGCGAAGATGCATCAAAGTTATCGGTCGGCGCTCGTTTGTCTCGCCGACTAAATGTACCGCCGATAAGAGAGCGGACATATTTATCGACGAAAAATAAGTAAGCTTTATTCCTTTTTATTTCGACCTTACAGTGGACTAGCGAAACTTTCCATCAATTCCTCTAAGCCGTCTTAAATTAAAGTATAAGAATTCGGACGGGTCGATGGTCCCACCGCCTCGAGGTGAAAATCCACCGATAACAGTTCAAGAAGAGTGTTTTATTCGTTTAACGGTCTAAATAAATCGTATCCCAAATCCAACGCGATCGATTGGCCACAAAGGTATTCAAACAAACCTCAATCGCGTGGAATTTGCGATACGATTTTTACTCCAACAAACAATAAAAATGAATAAAACACGCTTTTACATCTGTAGTCGGTGCAGCCCTCAGCCCGTTAATTGATCTTTCGACGCCAACGCATCGAGGCGAAGCCTCTCGACTAGGCACATCTAACAAAAAAAACCCCGCTTCTTCAATGTTTACACATAAAAAAAAACGAAAAGATTTAATCGCCACTTAATAACACTTAACAATGCATACTGTAATCGCACTCGAGTCGCTATCAACATGCTGTGTTATTGTTTTACCGTTCTATCGAAGACAAAAAAGAAAGACTGATGGTGTTCGAGTCGGTGTTCCGCTTACTATCTTGATATTGTCCTCATATCGAATATCAATCTTGTCATATCAAACTACCTCCTGTTGTATCGTCGTCGATACGAGAAAACGAGGTGCATGTCCAATGCGATTGTGTGTGTGTGATGTTGTGTGAATGAGTGCGTGTTTGCAGGCGCGTTCACTATCCGTCACGAGCGAAATAATTCGCGCGGTTTGAACCCGAGTTCGGTTCGCACCGAACGCGAACGCGTTTCGAACTCGGGTTCTTCGAACCCGAGATCGGCAGCGCGTTCTCGCCTCAACGTGAAACGAAACTCCGAGGAGACCGCAGCGTGTCGCTTTGTGACTTTAACGGCAGAACGATAGTCACGTCGATGCGATTTATAACGTATATAAGACCCACATATCGTCGGTGCGCGCGAACGCACAAAGCAATTGTATCGTTATAGTAATCGTTCAGTCAAGTGGGATCGACTCTACTTCGGTGAAGAGAGATCGATTCGAATTCTCGAGTCAGTGTCTATTGTACCGCGAACGAAGACTCATCGTATCTCTACATTTATTGCCCGTTAGACTAAAAAAAACTCACTACTATAGAGATAGGACGAATATACCGATGTCGCAAGCCGCGCACGAAGTAGCTGAGATTGTTCCGTTCTATTTTGTTTCTTGTTTTCGTTTGTTTTTTTGTTTTTTTACATTCGTTGTGCCGAAGTTCCACTGCGGCCCGAGGCCATATGTAACTTTACGAAAATAGCCACTGGGACAAATGAAAGAAATAGTCAAATACCAAACGAAGCGATACGGAGGAATTAGGTAACAAACTTCGTCACGATTGGATGTTGATTGCGCCGATAGTAGTTGCATTTATCGATTTTTCCATTATTTGTACACTGTAACATTGTTTCTATCGAGAAAGTCGAGAGAGCCGGAGACGGCGGGAGGCGGCAGTGAAGGAGATATGGAGAATAAAGTGATGTGAAAAGAGGGGAATTGTCTTGCTTTTTTGAGCGGATTCGGTTGATAAACTAGAGGGCGATGATCGCGCGATATAAACGAACCGCCTGGGCTTTGGCTGCGGCTCGATCGCTGGGACGGAAACTCCAGTCTTTATGCGACAAGGAAATCGTGTGAGAATTCATATCAAAAAGGTAAGGATCGACTAGTGTTGGACATACTTGATGGGAATTGGAGTTTCATTTTCTTTTTTCGTTCTCTCTTTCTCTCTTTCTCTCCCTCCCTCAGGACTTGAGCACCGCGAGAGCCTCGGTTAGGTTGAGGCCTTCGAGAATGTAAGCGAGACTCTCAACCGAAGCGTCCTCGTCTTCTTCGGCCCAGATTCCCAGCATCTCCTTGCACTGCTCGTACGGCGTTGGTTTGCTTTGGAAGAATATTATCTGCGCGAAAAAAATAGGTCGATTTAATTAATATGTGTGAATTAATAGGCCAGTTTAATTAATAACTGTGCATTAATAGGCCAATTTAATTCATAAGTGTGAATTAATAGGTCAATTTAATTCATAAGGGTGGATTAATAGGCCAATTTAATTAATACGCGTGAATTAATAGGTCAATTTAATTAATAAGAGTGGATTAATAGGTCAATTTAATGATACGTGTGAATTAATAGGTAATTTAATTAATAAGTGTGGCGATTGGTGGGAAAAGAATATCAACGAACCTCGTCGTTAGTGTAGCCGAGTTTTTGCGCTAACGTCGGCCAGTCCTCCTTCAATGCTTCCGACAGCCTGGCTACCATATCCGCGGAAACGTGATTGAGCTTGCTATTCTTGCCGTCGACGTTCATCGCCGAGTCGACCTGTTCGGTTTCCTTCAGGACGTCCTCGCTGAACTCTTGATCGTTCGAGTCGGGCGGGGGTGTCGATTCCGAATCGATCTTCGCGTCGGAATTCGCTTGCTAAAAAATCACCACAACGGAGATTAAACGACAGCCCGAAGAATAATCGAATTCTTATCTCTTCGCATTTAAAATACACTCACTGGTCTGTCTTTTGCAATTTTCTTTATCATCGTCTCGAGGTACTCCGGAAGCTTGTTTATCGGATTGTTTCCGTGAACGAAGAAATGCGGACTCCGTCTCGCTAGTAACCTGAGTGCCCTCCAACCGAAACTACCGTCGTTGACTTTCCTGAAACATTCGGGAGGAACGAATAACATCGTGAAAATCTGATCTCAAAAGGGAAAAGGTGTGAAAAATTCGTGTCGTACTTGTATTCATCGTCGACCATCGCTGCCGGATCCAACTGCTCGATAGCCTCCTCGAAGTAAGTTTCCAGCGACGGCAGAAAATCGCGTTCCCTCGATTTGCAGGCCTCGAGATTGTTCGGACTGAGATTCCACAATTTTGTGAGCTCAGGACTGGAAGAATGGAACACGAATTTAGTCTATCTAGAAATTTTTTTTTTATATAACAACATCTTAAAGTCGTCAGCTCACTTTCCCATGTGATATTTTCCAACGCTCTCCGCGTCTCTTATAACGTCGCCGATTCGACGTCGAGCCCGTTTCGCTCTCTTCGGTTCGTCGTTCTCGCCGCTCGCGGCATTCTCCGCCGTCGGCCTCTTGAACGCCGGGCACCCCTCGTTTTTCCAAGCGTTCCAGTGCTGCTCCCTCTTCAAAATGTTCTTCACGCTCTCGGCGAAGCTCGAACCGTCCGGCGGCGTCTCTTCCAGGAGCGCGTAGACCTGCTGCGTCGTGGTCTTCACCCAATCGACTTGATCGGCCTTCAGCTCGTGGCTCTCGCTGCAAATTAACGGAAATTCAGTTTATATTATTCGCATCAACGCGAGGAACATCAGGACACCAAATTAAATAAAAACAATCAACGTACGCTTTAAATTTCACCGTGCTGTTCAGATACTGAAAGAGTATGAGAAACTGCAGCAAAACGTATCGCCGAAAATTCGAATCGGAGAGCTGGAGCTCGAGGAGCTTCTGATTCGTCAGGTATTTCGCAAAGTAATGCGTCTCCTTGTGTGGCGCGTCCGTGGAGGACGCACAGGTTCGCTGCTCTTCCAGTTTAAACGACGAGAAAGCCGAGAGGACGTTCGATGCGTGCTAAGACAATTTAAGTACAATTTAAATATCGCAAAAGCAAAACACCTTAGTTTCTCTCGAAAAAAAAATATGTCTTACCGCCGAAAAAACCTTCCAGTGAACCTTATTGTAGCACTGATTGGGGTTCCTAAAGAAGTCCTGTAGCGCCCAGAACTTTCTGTACAAATTGTAATCAATAAGAATCTTGTTCTCCACTCTATCATCCACAGGCTCATCCAGAATGTCCTCGTCCTGCGATTTCTCCGTGCCAAACTCAGTGTGATTCTCCAGATTGAATTCACTGACGATATTCAACCCAGAGCGTTCGGAGAAGGGAAAGAATTTGGCGAGAAACAGGAGAATCCTGCCGCAGAAAACCGTCTGCTGCGAGCGAGAGAGACGCCTCAACAAGTCGTTGCACATTCGCAGCAGGTTGTTTTTGCAGGCGCTGAAGAATATATCCTCCTTCCAGACAGCGACGTTGTTCTCCACAAAGGTGAAGAGTCGCTCGCACCTATCGAGAGTCATAGCGGCGAACACGTCGCTGAGGAGCATTACAGGCATACTGGATGTGGCCATTTCCTTTCTGCACAGCTCGATGGAGAATCTGATGTACGGCTCTAGGGCCTCAACGTCCCCAATATTGTCGCCTATTATCGTCAGCAGGGAGTCGCGCAGCGCCTGATCGACCGAGGCTTTTCTGTCGGCCTCGTTCGCGCACGCCTGGACGCATTTTTTCTGAAACTTCGGCAGGTCCGACGATCGGAAGCATTCTCGAAGATTGTCCTGCAAGAATTCGCGTGAATTTAGCGTCTACGGACGTGAGAATCGCTGCCGTAAGCTAAAGAATATAGACATATATAGAAGCACAGGTCCTATGCTTGTTGTGAAGCTGCGCAGACACTGGGATACCAGCGTATTTGCGTCGTTTTAGACGGGTACCCCAGTTTCTGTGCAGCTTCACAACAAGCATCGGACCTGTGCTTCTATGTATATCAATATTCTTTGGTGTAGCTTCAGGAGAAGCATACGTCCTGTGCTTCTATGTACATCAATATTCTTTGACGTAGCTTCAGGAGAAGCATGGGACCTGTGATTCTATATACGAGGCAACATAACCTCAAAGACAAAACACGAATGAGCTGACGACTTACGCTGAATTCCTTGCGGAGTTCCTCGAACGATGCCATTTTATCACAAACTGGTGAACTGTGGAGGACTTCACGCGACTTTCGGGGCGTTCGTAAGTGAAGAAAGGGATGAAAACAATAGTCGCGCTTACGAGGTTAAGATCGTCCAGTGTTTTGGCGAGAGACGCGCGTCGCGCGGTGCTGCCGGCGCTGAGACGCGCTAGATGTTCGACTTACGCACAGGAACCGCGTGTCTTCGGCCCTGTTGCCAGCCTCTCGCATTGTGTAATTTACCGCCGTCGCATTGCATGTAATTGGCAAAGGATTACGTGCCGTTTTAATTTGACTGGAAACACGTGAATAGATGCTTGCGATAAATTACAGACAGAAAGTTTGTCCTTGATGAATTATTTATCACCTTGGTGTGTGTAAAATATTGTTGTTTGTGTCGCGAGGCAAAAAATCGACGCCCTGTGGACCGATTCTTCGAGCGTAAGTTGTTGTTATTATTATCAGATTCACGTGTTATATGTTGACTGCACACACGACGTACGTGATACTCGAATTCGCCTCCGCGGCGCAGCTCGAAAAACCGGGTTTTGCCGATGTAAATGCGTTTCTTATCTTCAGGATGAAACAGCCGGGCGCATGAATACCTACATTGTAAGCTGTGGGATTTCGTAGGACACACAAAAAGAAATGACGAGAGCGATAATATTGGCGGCGGTCGGATTGTTGGGCGCGGAAATCGCGTGGAGGATATGGAAATTTTACGGGGGCAGAGGCGAAACCGCCGCGGATATCGAGAAAAAGGAAAAATTGATCGCCGAAGTGTTGTCCTTTTCTAAATACAGTCAGCTTTGTCGCGACCACGCGAACACGAGAATTCCGTGCGAGAAGCCCGCCTGTCCTGTCGCTAATGTCAAGTACTGTACTAAATTATCTAATAAAATAATACTTAATAAAAATTCTAATAAAATAATATTTCATAAAAATGTCCAATAAAATACGCCGTTTTTTTTCTTACTTTTATTTTTTAATTAAAGTCACACAAAATTGTAGTGACTTATTACTAGCAAAGTTACTTGCAAAAGTCACGCTAAATTGACGTGACTAATAATAATTCGCAAAAATCACGCTCACAGATTAAAAACTTACTAAAGCAGAAATTTTCCGCTTTAGTAAGGATTTTTAACGGGTTTTCCTTTTTACAACATTTTATATATACATATAATTCTAGTGAGCGTGATTCTTGCGAATAATTATTAGTCACGTCAATTTATCGTGACTTTTGCAAGTAACTATAAGTCATGACAATTTTGTGTGACTTTAATGAAAAAATAAAAGTCACGCGGACTTTGTGCAACTTTAATAGTGACGCAAAAGTCACGTTTGCGTGACGCTGGACACAGCGAATAAAATAATATTTAATAAAAATGTCTAGTAAAATAATGTCTAATAAAAACCTATAATAAAACATCCAATTAATTTTCTTCTTTCGTTTTTTTTTTTAAATTAAATCCTGCGCTGACATCGACGTAAACAAAAAAGGAGAATCGTTTCGTATCTATGCAGTGCGTCGAGGACTCTGGACGTTTGTATGTACGTCATGACTTGCGACGATTTAACGAAGGCGATAATCAGGACCCACAAACGGGGTGTTCGCGTTAGACTGGTGGTGGACTCGGGCATGAGCGAGCATCCCGCTTGCCACGATCAGGTGATGCGCATGAGACGCGCTGGTACGTAAACACATTAACAAAAAACAAATAACAGAATCAGCAACAAAAACACATAAATTAATTCTCCAACAGGCGTCGAGGTGAGGATGAATCGACTGCAGACGTCGAGCCTGATGCATCACAAGTTCGCCGTGGTCGATCGAGACGTCGTGCTGTTCGGCAGCACGAATTGGACGATGCAGGCTTTTTACGGAAACTACGACGGGATTTTTGTCACTAACGTCCGGGAATGCGTCGAACCCTACTTGGCGCAATTCGAGGAAATGTGGCTCGACTTTGCGACGTAAAATTCGACGATTGTTGTGCATCGCATCATGAATAAATTTTACTGACGACTGTTTGCACGAAACGGCGTTGTGACGTCATTTCTTAATCTTCTTAAGAAAAGAGTGGGGCGGATCTCGGGAATTGCCCGGTGAGGTTGAGAATTCGTGTGCCGCGAGTGGCGACGACAAAGGCGACGAGGAATCGTGGGCGATTACATAGGAGAGTAAATGCTTGAGTATATCGAAATTATACATGGTGATTATGTATAAATGGTGCCGGTCCCGCGTCGGCTTCCCGATCTCGATCGGTTATAAGGCGATTGAACCTGACCGCTCGCCCCGAGGGTGAATCAACTCGACAGAGTCAACGTCTTGGCTTGGTCCTTGTCGCTCGCCACGTGCTTTCCACTTATTTTCGGCAAACTCGTTCGATGTCCCGAAGAAGGGCAACACCCCGCGTGTTTGTATTTATAAAAACCAATGTGCAACGTATTTTTAAGGAGCTTGGACGTCTCGCACTGTACTCAAATCAGTGGTTTGTTAATAGTCGCATTCATAAAAAAAAAAAAATATATATACATATGAAAATATTTATGTCATAAAACAAGAAATATTCATTTCCCAAAACATGACATTTTTAGTTCATAAAACATGAATTATTTATGTCATAAAACATGAAATATTCATTTCACAAAACATGAATTATTTATGTCATATAAAACATGAAATATTCATTTCACGAAACATGACATTTTTAGTTCATAAAACATGAAATATTTATGTCATAAAACATGAAATATTCATTTCACAAAACATGAAATTTTTGGTTCATAAAACATGAATTACTTATGTCATAAAACAGGAAATATTTGTCATAAAACAGGAAATATTTATGTCATAAAACATGACATATTTATTTCATAAAACGTGAAATATTTATGTCATAAAACGTGAAATATTTATGTCATAAAACAGGAAATATTTATGTCATAAAACATGACATATTTATTTCATAAAACGTGAAATATTTATGTCATAAAACAGGAAATATTTATGTCATAAAACATGAAATATTTATTCCATAAAACATGAAATATCTATTTCATAAAACATGAAATATTTATTTCATAAAACTTTGTGAATTATTTATGTCATAATGTGTGTTAAATAATACAGAGGTTTATTTCATGGAAATACCGAAGATAAATTTCTTCAGAATTGATGATTAATCGGTTGACACTTGTGAAAATAAATGGCCACGAATATATCTCGGAGCTTGGGATTCATGATGTAACACAAATCAGCATCCAAGGAGTCTATTTGACAACGCCCAGCCTCGTAAACACTGGAAAAAATATTTATTGGCGCCGTTTTGACTCCTGTGAATCGCCTCGACCTCCCGAACACGTGGATGCCCTTTGCGTCATGACGTTGAGAATCCAGAATCTTGTAAACTAATCGACGATCGTGAGCCTCGTGGATCATACACGATGTCAACATTTCTCATCCTCTTGGAGGTCACACAGCTACCCAGGCTGGTGGGATTCGAAGAACGTTCTCTTATCGCACAGTCCTGCAGTCCCGTTCGCGCGTAACTCTATGTGTAATAATAAAAGAGACGTCAGTCGCTCGACTCGCACGATAAACAATACAACCGGCGTCGAATTACGGGCGCTCAGCCTCTGAGCATTTTCGCCCACCAGCGTGAATCAGTTTTTTGAAGTAATATTTGCGGTGTCAATTTTTAGTCCCGGTACTAAAACGATTTATTAATATCAATTATTATTCCATGTTTGTACATTTTTTCAGACAAATAAATAAAATACATACGTTATGTATTTTATTTATTTGCTTGAAATTTATTCGCACAGTCCTGCAGTTCCGTTCGTGCGTAACGCTGTGTAAAATAACGGAGACGTCAGTCGCTCGACTCGCACGATAAACAATATAACTGGCGTCGAATTACGGGCGCTCAGCCTCTGAGCATCTTCGCCCACCAACGTGAACCAGTTTTTTGAAATAATATTTGCAGTGTCAATTTTTAGTCCCGGTACTCAAACGATTTATTAATATCAATTATTATTCCATTTTCGTACATTTTTTTCAGCCAAATAAATAAAATACATACATTATGTATTTTATTTATTTGCTTGAAATTTATTCGCTCAGTCCTGCAGTTCCATTCGTGCGTAACGCTATGTGTAATTATAACAGAGACGTCAGTCGCTCGACTCGCACGATAAACAATACAACCGGCGTCGAATTACGGGCGCTCAGCCTCTGAGCATTTTCGCCCACCAGCGTGAACCACTTTAAAAAAATAATATTTGCAGTGTCAATTTTTAGCCTCGGAGCTCAAACGATTTATTAATATCAATTATTATTCCATTTTCGTACATTTTGTTTTCAAGCAAATAAATAAAATAAATACATTGTCGACGCGAGGTGATAAGAATATCCGAAACGGATTGGTAAAATAAATAATACAACACGACAGACATAAATAATAGCATGCAGATTAAATAAAATTAAATTAAATGACGTAGTATTTTTTGACGAGATCGTCACACGACAAGCGTGTAGAAATAACAATAATAGTAATACGATTAAAAGTGGGTAAACATTTAAAAAGCCGTTGTGAGTGAATTTTCGATGTTTCGCTCTATTCTGTGGAGGAATCCGTAGAGTCATCGGACCCTGGATGTGTGGAGGACGAGGACGCTAATGTATACTCTGAATAGTAGTCGTGACAATGAGAGCAATCGCACGATGAGAACGATGAATCGGAGCCCGACGAATAAGACGAAGAACCCGATGACGACGGGCAGCAACTGCAACGAGAGCTGGAACGGGAGGAGGAGGAGGAGGAGGAAGAGGAGGAGGAGGAGGAGGACGACGACGACGACTCATCACTATCCGAGGAGCTGCTGCTGCTCTCGTCGCTGTCCGAATCGCTTTCCGAATCGCTTTCAGAATCCTCTGTCACATCGAGGACTCTAGATTTGACTAATACGAAAACAGAAATAAAATTTTATAATTATGAAGTACAGAACGATGATTTTGTTTTTATTTTTATTTTATAAATTAAAAAGGCTTGAAACCAGCGTTTTCGGAGGTAGAGAATGTGACGTGAGAACGATAGTTTCGATATTTATGAAAAAAAAAATTGAAAGGTTGGTTCGATATTTAGTCGACATTTGGAAGAAAAAAACATTTGAAAGGTTGGTTCGATATTTAGTCGACATTTGGAAAAAAAAAACATTTGAAAGGTAGATGTTTTAACTGTTCGACCGGGCGACGGTTTTATGAATTCTGACGAACAGGAAAGTCGAAAAAATGACTTTCTTCGAAATCACATAAAAAAAGTTGAAACCAGAGTTTTAAGAATTAAAATATGCAACTTGAGAGGTTGATTCTCGATTCTCGGAATCTTTTCGACCGGAAACCAAAACAAAATGTGATATAAAAATATCGAAAGTAATATTTTCACGAAAACGAAGCTTCCTCTATAAGGAAGCAAAAAAAAACTTACGGCCGTGAAAAGGTTCCATTTTGTTGCTGTACTTGACGAACTTTTTGCCAAACTTTTCAAAAGCTTTTGCCATTTTTTCCTCCCGTCTTTTCGCACCCTTCGATTCGTACTTATTGTTGTTACTCTCCGAAATTCTTCTTTTTTCCGGTTCTGCGCTTTCTGCAATTGCAACAAAAAAAAATCCATGAAGCCGTTTATAAATTACAAATTCGCTAAGTACATTTTTTTTTAAATTTAGAAAAAGCTTAGCTCACTTGATTTCATTGTCGACGAAAGTATCCCTGAGTCTTCAGCTGCCATTTTCAGTACACTTTTACTATTTTTCCCATAGGCAGAATCCGATTTCTTGACCACTGTGTTCACAGAGCTGAGAATCGACGAACTTTGGTCCCTCAAGTGACCAGCGATCATGGACTGCTGTTTCAAATTTTCACCGTAGCCAGGCTCACCGCTCGGCAGTTTAATCGCTTCGGTAATTTCCGACAGATCGTTTCTCGCTGCCAAATCAGAAACGGATTCTCGAATTTCTTGCCGATCGCCAGTCGAGGTGTCGACATTTTTTTCCTCCACTGCCTCGTTAATAATTTTCTCCCTCGTCTTCTCATCGAGCTTATCCTCCACTTTGTCTTCCTCCTCGAGACTCCCGACACTTTTGTCTTCTCGCTTATTATCCACCTCGACGTTGACGATCGAGTCGCCTCCCTCTGACATTGGGATCCAGTGTAGAAATTTCTCTCTATCTCTATTATGATTCTCAGTGGTTCGACCTTCGGTCGCGATCGGTTTGATCGACGAGGCCGAGGCGCGTTTTTCTCTAATGGATCTTCGATCGAGGCGATTTGTCGTCGCCTTGGAGAATTTTTCTTTTTTCTCATCGAGCTTCCCGGGTTTTTCCACGTCGCGCCGATCGCAACCTGCGTTCTCGATCGGCATATTTTCCGGCTCTTCGACGTCGGGATTGTTGACGATCGTCGCGCTTATCCACTGTTCGATCTCGTCGTTTCTCGTCTTCTCTCGACTCGTCGATTCCTCGTCAACGGCCGCGTTGCCGATCGGCGAAATCGGCGCTCGATTTTTTCCTACCGATCTTCGCTTGTTCTTCTTGTCCTTGAGCACCATGTCGTTGAATTGCACGAGAATATCCTGGATCTGTCCGGCCTCCTGAGCCTCGTAATTTTCGATGTCTTTCCATGGATCCAGCTGCACGATTTTTTCCAGCGTCAACCGATCGCCCGAGACCGAATCCTCGGTCGCAGGATTTGTCGACGAGCTCGATTTTCTCGTCGATGATTTTCGGCTCATTTTGTCTTCGGTTTTTGGGGTTTCGCACGGTGTTGTCAATATAGCTCGGACTGCCACTCGCCTCGGATCCGGCTGGTGTACTGACACATCGGACCCTACGAAACGTCGATCTTTCAACTCTGTTTGTTGACATTCGGGAGAATTTCCGTTCCCATCTATTTGAACGTACGACAATAGGTAACTCGGATTTCTCAACAGGTCTACTCAGCTCCGTTTCGTCATTCCGACACATTTTCAAAATCTTATATTGTCTGAAATTCCACAATTTATGACGCTGAAGTTTACATCGTTGCAATGCAACGAAAATAAAAACAACAAGATATTAATGAACCGAAATTATTATACCGACTATAAAAAGTTATTATAACGACTAAGAGCACGACAAAAAATATTATTTCACCCCGTAATGGGGTTGAATTCTTTTCATTTTTATGGAATTAATATATATTTTTCTTTAATTTCGTTGCATGGCAACGACGCAAACTTCAACGTCATTACAATTTAAGAAAGTAGTATTAAAAAAATATCGAAAAACAAATTAGATAAAAACAAAATTTAGGTTTTCGGAATTTCATGTAATCAATAGATATTTTTTAATGATCATAAATAATTATCATTTAATGCCTATGATTATAAAACTCATCAGGTGCATTGAAAATTAATTTTATTCACATTAATCAGAAATTATGTAATAATTATTCAATGCAGACGAAACCAAATATGCATGCACCACAAAAGATGTCTAAATCTGACTCAATAAGTCTACTCTGCTTTATCTCGTCACTGTGACAAATTTACGATCTTTTATTCAACGATATCCCACGATTTAAGATATATCAGCATGAAAAATAACGAAAAACAAAATTTAAACGTTAGAAATTATAGTTCCAATGATTATCAAACACGATATTAAATAATGAATAATTAATAGATATTAATTGACAATAAATAATTATCATTGAATATCTGTAATTACAAAACTCTTTATTTGCACCGAAAATTATTTTTATTGACATTAATTGCACAGGATGTTGCAACAATTATTCAACGCTACAAAATATGCAATGTAAATAAACCGAGTGGCTCGCGAGTGGGAAGTCGCGGATCGCGCGCGTAGTGGGAGCGGAAAGGCCGGTAGGGGACATTGGACGTTTATCGAGAATCAGGTTTACCGGCGTTACGACGATGGCAACGAGCGGGAGAAAAGGAAACGGCAGATGGAAAAAAATAGCCCGCAGGTAAGACGAGTCACAAAAATACACGTTGCTTCGTGTGTTGTCAGACCGGTATAAGTCGCCAAGTTGGATGTATCCAACTCCACTTCCACGCCATACAATATTTATTCCCCCCCTTCGCCTCGACGCACACACGTGAGATGCACGATTTTCATTTGCAGACAGTCCATACGTGGCCGATATCGTGGGCAATTCGACGGACGAACGTGACGGTATAAAAGTGTCATCAAGAGGTTCCTCCGATTAGTTGCTCAAGACAACGACTCGCGCGAGGATGTTCAAGGTGAGAGGACGGACTTTTACTTTTATTGGCTTTCGGTTTCACCAACTTTGACGCATGTGGCGAACGTATAGCTCATATGATATTTCGTGTCACGTGAAATATATTTTTTTCTGACGTCTTATCGGTAAATCTGGTTTTTTGATTAATTTAATTCGCTGCTTTGTGTGAATTGTATTGGTGCAGTTAACGTTGCATTGGTAACTGGGATTGCATACGAAATTACGAATTTACATATTAAAAAAAAAAATCATTTCAATTCGGTTTTTTAATTCAGATAATTTTTATTCGTATACAATAATTCAATTGCTCCAGGCGAATTGGTGTAATTTTTTGTTATTGTGAAATTGAAGAGGGAGGGTAATCCAAAAGGTGGTCGTTTTGTGCCGATTTTTGTGGATACGACGGTCACGATGGTGGGCACGTTTGTACGAATTATGGGAAATTGTGAGAAATGGGGTGAAATCGTGAGTCTCCTACGTGGCGAACTTAGCGGAACTGAAGGTTGCCCGTAAAGGTGGATTCGCTGCGGATAAAATAATAAATAAATAAATAAATAAATAAGTAATAAATAAATATAAATAAAATATAGATAAATAAGTGTATACTAATATAGATAAATGTGTGTATACTTGTTACACATGTAACGTCCCGGAATTAATCTATCTCTGCCCATCACTTCAAGGTCTTCTGCAAATCAAATGGAGCAGTTATATTGATTTTACTCACTTTTATTTCAGTCGTATCCGTCAAATTCAAAAGCACATAATTATTTAAAAAAAAGATGACGTGAATCTTGTTACCTTGCATAAATATTTCCGAAGTATCCGCGTGGGACACGTGACGAAAATCGATGTGGAATAAATTACAGCAAAAATTGCCACCACACGGCGCGTCCCCATTTTTATTTCACCCTATTTTGTTTTGCATCTCGTTGAGAAATCAACATAATTATATCTCGTGTGTCGGCAGGTAATCGCTCTGATGACGATGTGCGTGGTGTGCGGGGTGACGTCAAGCCCGACTGTCCTCTCCGCGAAGCCGGTGGTGGACCTGGAGCTGCAGCCGCCTCGCCTGCCGGGAGTCGAGAATCTCGCGGAGAAACGTATTTCACCCCCGAGTGACTCGCGCTATTCATCTTACTCGCCGCTCCCGGGCACCAGAAACAACGCCGAGCGGATCCAAGTCGAACCGCCGAAGTTTCGGGGCACCGAGAATCTCCGAGAAAAAGCGATACCCCAGGACGTCATAGCCCGAATGTCCCAGAATCGTAAATACTAGTCAGGTAGCTTGTTTTCTTAAATTTTGTTAGATTATTATGTAACGATAGACACGACACGACGAATATTGTCAAAAATACAACTGATACCCTACGAAGTGTTGATTTATTTTTGTAATTAAATAACTATTTAATGTTAGAAATTATTACTAATTAATTACAACATCTTTTTCGAACATGTTAATTTCGACTTAATTATTTGACGTCATCTGCAGTCGATAGACGAAAGTTTACATCCTGGAAGAAGATTTCGTAGAACACTGCAGATTCGATTTTGCAGAAAAAAGTGAAAGAGGTGGAAACAAATTACAGCTTAGCAGTTCCAAATAAATTGGTAAAGTGAGTCACGATCTTCGGATACCGATTACAGTTTTGACGTCACTTGCGTCACGTATAAATTTTTTTAAATTTCTCACAGTTTCCAACAAATTTCGCGTCGCGTGTCACTTACCAGCAGGAGGTGATAAGAAGGCGTAAAGTAAATCACAATTTTTGCATACCGATTACAGTTTTCACGTCACTTCAGTCGCGTACAAAAATTCTAAAATTTCTCACGGTTCCAATAAATTTCGCGTCGCGTGTCACTTATCAGCAGGAGGTGACAAGAAGGTGTAAAGTAAATCACAATTTTTGGATACCGATTGCAGTTTTCACGTCACTTTAGTCGCGAATAAATTTTTTTTAATTTCTCGCAGTTCCAATAATTTTCGCGTCGCGTGTCACTTATCAGCAGGAGGTGATAAGGAGGCGTAATGTAAATCAAAATCTTTGGATACCGATTGCAGTTCTCACGTCACTTCAGTCGCGTATAAAAATTCTAAAATATCTCGCGTTTCCAATAAATTTCGCCTCCCATGTCACTTATCAGCAGGAGGTGATAAGAAGGTGTAAATTAAATCACAATCTTTGGATAGCGATTGCAGTTTTTACGTCACTTCAGTCGCGTGTAATAATACTAAAATTTCTCGCCTTTCCAATAAATTTCGAGTCGCGTGTCACTTATCAGCAGGAGGCGATAAGAAGCTGTAAAGTAAATCACAATCTTTGGATACCGATTACAGTTCTCACGTCACTTCAGTCGCGTATAAAAATTCGAAAATATCTCGCGTTTCCAATAAACTTCGCCTCCCGTGTCACTTATCAGCAGGAGGTGATGTACCATGAGCGGATCTCGACGAGTGCCAACCGCGAGTCGGATCGATTTTTCCGGCTCTCATTGACAAATTCGCCAGCAGATGTCCCCACGGTCAACTCTGGAATTTCGCCCGGTGTAATATAATTCTGCATCACCCGGATATCTCGTTCTTCGTCAGAGACGCAGCGGCGATGAGCAGATACGGCTGCAGTATTTATCTTCCCGCGCTGTCCGGACCGCCTGTATTGGCAAACTTATGGCGAGCCGGGGAAAAAGCGTCGCGTAAAACAAGTGGTTGAAGTAACTGGGGCGGTTCGCCGGATTCTCACATGGATCTTGTCGTCGCTGATGATGATTAAGTCCTCGCACGTGTTCAACCTCTAATCCCGCGGCGTCTTCGGGTCGCGCGGGAGCCCGAAGAAGGGTAGACACACACAGCCCGCACTACGGCGAGCTGAGATTAAATAATCGTACGAGCTTTCGTTAACTCGCGGGCTGCGTCGGACGTCTTAATCCGTCGTTGAGCCGACCACTTGATGAGAGTGGATGCGAATATCGCGACGATGTAACGCGCGTAGCCGTGCGAGCTCGCGGCCAGAGCGGCAATTACACGCTCAATTAAAACGTTGCGCCGCGCTCGCGCGACGAGGGATTTAATTACGTCCTTTAATTATTTTTTAATTTTCTGTCACTCGATTTTTCGCGCTCCTGACGAATCCTCCGGGTCCCGCGTGATGGTGATGAAAAATGGGCTAATGGAATGTGCCACACATTGGTTGTTTACTAATTTTTTTTTTAAGCTGTTTACTAATTTGATGGGTTTTGGCGCTGAGGGTAAATAAAAAGTGTTTCCGTAAATATCGGTAATTTTTGGCAATGAAATTTCGAATGCATCTCACTTTAACTGAATAAAAAGCATGTCGTGTTTAATTAAGACACCTTTTAAATTGACTGTGATTTGCCAAGCATTGAAAATCATAGAATGATTTTTTGAATGTGCCACACATTGGTTGTTTACTCATTTTTTTTAAAGTTGTTTACTAATTTGATGGGTTTTGGCGCTGAGGGTAAATAAAACGTGTTCACTGCTTTCCGTAAATATCGGTAATTTTTGGCAATGAAATTTCGAATGCATCTCACTTTAACTAAATAAAAAGCATGTCGTGTTTAATTAAGACACCTTTTAAATTGACTGTGATTTGCCAAGCATTGAAAATCATAAAATGATTTTTTGAATGTGCTACACATTGGTTGTATACTAATTTTTTTTTTAAGTTGTTTACTAATTTGATGGGTTTTGGCGCTGAGGGTAAATAAAACGTGTTCACTGCTTTCCGTAAATATCGGTAATTTTTGGCAATGAAATTTCGAATGCATCTCACTTTAACTAAATAAAAAGCATGTCGTCTTTAATTAAGACACCTTTTAAATTGACTGTGATTTGCCAAGCATTGGAAATCATAAAATGATTTTTAATTTTACACGAACACTCGTTCCACGCTCATGTAAAATTGAAAATTATATTTGTTGTTGAAATGGGAAAAATGGATGCCGAATATAATCCATCGACTACAAGGTGCCAGATTTTGTTAACGTATTGTCAGTTTCTTCGATCCAATCGTCATGTCCTCTGAAGAGTAATAATACTATAACATACTTGGAATAATTGGAACCAATAAATTTACGAAAATCGATGTCTAATAATAATCCACCGGCTACAAAGTGCACGATATATATATATATTTTTTTTTTTAACGAAATATCAGTTTACTCCTGCCTCGTCAATCCAGCGACTTCGACCCAATCGACATGTCCTCCGCCTAGTAATAACGGCAACAATAAAGACAGCGAAATACACAAAAATCGATAACTAATAATAATCCACCGATGCTGGATATTTTTTCGCGAAATATCAGTTTCCTCTTGACTTGTCAATCTTCAGCGTCTTCCAACCAATCGACACAGCCTCCGCCCAGTAATAACGGCAACATATACTCGCAACAATTGAGACAGCGAAATACACAAAAATCGATGACTAATAATAATCCACCGGTGCGGGATATTTTTCCGCGAAATGTCAGTGTCCTCTTAACTCGTCAATCCGCAGCGACTTCCAACCAATCGACATGTCCTCCGCCTAGTAATAACGGCAACAATAAAGAGAGCGAAATAACAAAAATCGATGACTAATAATAATCCACCGGCGCAGGATATCTTTTTGCGAAATATCAGTGTCCTCTTAACTCGTCAATCCGCAGCGACTTCCAACCAATCGACATGTCCTCCGCCTAGTAATAACGGCAACAAAAAAGAGAGCGAAATAACAAAAATCGATGACTAATAATAATCCACTGGTTCAGGATATTTTTTCGCGAAATGTCAGTTTCCTCTTAAGGTAGTTCTAGCGCCAAATATTCATTTCGCATAAATTCGAGGAATTTGGGAGAGAATTGCAAACACTTCTCGATGGTCTAAAAATCTGAAAAAATTCATACGCATTAGAGATACTGAAGAGATTAATTTTGCATAATAATATTTCTAAAATGTTATTAACAAATTGATGAAAAAAAAAATGGTTTAATAAATATTTCGATGACCCAAGTTTTTTTATTGATGAAAATGATTCTTTCATTTTTCTGAATACGTATGAATTTTTTCAGATTTTTAAGTACTCTTTGAAATTTGTACATATTTTCCATATAAAAAAACACAAGTTTCAAAGAGTACTTAAAAATCTGAAAAAATTCATACGTATTCAGAAAAGTGAAGAAATCATTTTCATCAACAAAAAAACTTGGGTCATCGAAATATTTATTAAACAATTTTTTTTTTCATCAAATTGTTAATAACATTTTAGAAATATTATTATGCAAAATTAATCTCTTCAGTACCTCTAATGCGTATGAATTTTTTCAGATTTTTAGACCATCGAGAAGTGTTTGCAATTCTCTCCCAAATTCCTCGAATTTATGCGAAATGGACACTAGGCGCTAGAACTACCTTAACTCGTCAATCCTCAACGTCTTCCAACCAATCGCCATGTCCTCCGCCTAGTAATAACGGCAACATATATACTCGCAACAATTAAGACAGCGAAATACACAAAAATCGATGACTAATAATAATCGATGACTAATAATAATCCACCAGTGCAGGATATTTTTTCGCGAAATATCAGTTTCCTCTTGACTCGTCAATCTTCACCATCTTCCAACCAATCGACATGTCCTCCGCCCAGTAATAACGGCAACATATATACTCGCAACAATTAAGACAGCGAAATACACAAAAATCGATTACTAATAATAATCCACCAGTGCAGGATATTTTTTCGCGAAATATCAGTTTCCTCTTGACTCGTCAATCTTCAGCATCTTCCAACCAATCGACATGTCCTCCGCCCAGTAATAACGGCAACATATACTCGCTACAATTGACACAGCGAAATACACAAAAATCGACGACTAATAATAATCCACCGATGCTGGATATTTTTCCGCGGAATATCAGTTTCCTCTTGACTCGTCGATCCGCAGCGACTTCCAACTAATCGACATGTCCTCCGCCCGGTAATAATAGTAATATACTCGCAATAATTGGAACAGCAATCGGCCCCCGTGGCGCACGTGGCAGGTACAGCCAAGAGCGCGATGACGTCGGATCGGAGAATTATAGTCTACGTGGAATTAACCGAGGGATAGAACCTCCGGGCGATCCGCGATGCGCCCGCGAATCGTAACAATCCCCAGAATTATCAGCCGGGGCCGCGCGCATAATCGGGTTACTTCATCAATTATCCGACGTCGGTCGGCGTCAATTAACAAGTGTGGGGGGAAGCGGAGAGGTCCGGGGGGAGGGGAGGGAGGTCGAAGGGGGACGGAGGGAGGGGGGGGGGGGGTGGAGAGACCGACTGCAAAATGCTTTCGTGCCCATTAATTAAGCGAGCTCTGTCGCGATTAAGGACGAAAGAATCTACGATGGAGTGAAAAAGGGAGGAAGGGGAGAAAAAAAAATCGCGAGAAGGAGGGAAGGAGAGAGAGAGAGAGAGAGAGAGAAAAAAATCCGTCGAGAGAGAAAAGTGTAAGGGCACTCAGAGCGCGTTGACGAGTGGGAGTCTCTAGAGTCTCCGCTTCGCGAACCACCCGCGTTTCGTCGGCTCCACTCGACGACCGACCAGCTCGCACCACCCAGAGGCTCCGCGCGCCCCTCGCGCTCTCACCATCGGCGCTAAGACACGGGACGTCGGTGCTGTTTTATTGAGTCGAGCTCAGCAATTTACTTAGAATCCGCGCGCGCGCCTAAACTAATTACAGTAGCCAAGTCGGACCGTCCTCGCCGCTCTCTCTCTCTCTGCTTGCATGTTACACGTAGCACCAACCTGGGATCACTGACTAAGTGTTGTTTCTTCGTACATTCGGGCAACGAGAAATTATATAATAATAACAATTATTATATCACGGTATTAATTAGTAATTATTAATTATTATTGTTATTATTTTAATTACTATTAGTATTATTTTAATTATTGTTGTTATTATTTTAAGTACTATTATTATTTTAATTATTATTGTTATTATTGGTTATTATTGTTGTTATTATTATGAATATTGGTATACATAATTCGCATGTGCCTTCGTAAACACTTAATTTTTTGCACTTTCAAGTACTTATCGCCTCCTTAATAACGAATAAATGAATTTATTAATTAATAATAATCTGACTACCAATAACAAGTCAATCACTTTTTATCTGTAGATTATTATATAATTCACATAAGTTTTCGTGAACTCTATTTTTTTTTGCACTTTCGAGTACTTATTACCTCCATAATAACGAAAAAGTTAATTAATTAATAGTAATTAAACTATCGATAATAAATTAATTACCTTTTATCTGCAAACAAGGCACTTTATTTATGGGACAATTTTTTTCAAAAAAGGTTTTTTTAATATGAAAATGTCCAGTTAAATTCCATTAGAGTCGATGTTCGGTCTTCCACAAAAAAACGGGAAAAAACTAATTTGTCGCTGGTTCGAAAAATGTGTAAATTTCAAATTCAATTATAGTTCCAGGATTGATATGGTGGATATTTTGATTGAGTCATCGGGGCGACACGGGCGAAGTCTGCCGCTCGCCGGAATCGGTATATTAGGAGCCGAGGGTTCGTTCCGCAGCTCGTCCAGCCGGCTGCAGGAAATTAATTCGCCGAGGTGGGAAGCATTTCCGTGTTTAGCTGAAATTGGTCCCCGATGTCGCATTCCAACTTTGCCCGGAGCCATCACCTCGCTCACCTATACGCGTACATTAATCTCAATAATATATACCGCAATACCCGCATAGCCGCGGCAATCCAAATTCTTGTACGGCTTCTGCGTGACGTCGAGGAATTCTTCGAGTTATCCAAACAATATAATTAAACGCAGCACTCGGCAGTCTTAGTAGTAGTAAATGTGTTTATTGGCATTGTTACAGGTTTTTTTTTACAATAATTCGAAGCGTACAATTTTTGTATTCAATACTGTCAATAGGTCATCGACCGCTTTTCATGAATCTGTTTTTTTTTACTTATTATTAAAACGGCGCAATTTATTGTCTGTATATAAAAAATGATTGTTTCGGAGGTAAAAGTTATTACATTTCTTCGTCGATAGTGACAGACTCATTTATCGAAATTAAATTTTACTACATTAATGTCTACCAAATATATTAATTTTTCTTAGTAATGAGACATAAATTACAAAAAATACTACCAACAAACTGCCCAATTTGAATTATATAAATAATACAAATTATCTGTAAATCGCTACAAATGAGTGCGAAATTATTACAAAGAAATATAAAAATAATCCCTTAACGCATTCAATCTTCACGACCCGTGCGATATTGCATTTTCACCGAGTAAACTGCTATTCTCAAGCAGCAACGATCGCGGGGGTAATATCAACCACTTCCAGACTTCTTAATTAATTTCCTTCTAATAAATTTCCTCCCGGCACATTATTATTATAATAAATAAAACAAATCGTCGGTAAATCGTCGGGATTCACAATTAAAAAAAGCGAATCGCCTAATGAATCCATCATCCGCGACTCGTGTATATTGCATTTTTACCGAGTAAACTGCGCTCGGAGAGTAGAAAGAATTGCGGGTAATATTTACCGGACTTTTGCGCGCGCCTTTCGCGCGCTCCTCATAATACACACCGAGGTTGCCTTACAAAGAGGCAACCCCGGGGGTGGCACCGCAGCAACGCCGGGCATGTCTCACGCACCCCTCGACGCTTCGCGTTTCACCTGATGAACTGTGTTTATCCGTCATAATTAGTCTCCGCGAATACAGCGCCGACGGGTAGATGTGTTTGCGCTCGCGAACCTCGAGGGTAAGTGATAATGATTGCGCACCGACGTACCTCGCACTTCTCGGCGTCCTGCGAGCGCACCGCAGCAGCAGCCCCCGAAGTAATGTTACATCGCGCGACGCCGGCGACGCCTGTTTACAACGTAATAGCGGCGACGTTGCGTCTCGCTGCCACTTAAGGTACACGCGAGACACACGTGTATGGACACCCCGGTCGTAAGATTAACATTAACGTTAAATTTGCTGCGCGCGACACCGCGGCTCGCCCGGCTGCCGCGCCGCATCCGCGCGCGCGCGCGCGGCAAGAATTTCCACTCGGAGCCGCATTACACACCGGAAATTTCAACCGCGGAAACTCAAATGGAGCTTAATTGAACTTTGCACCACGCTGCTCTACGTATTCATTCCGCTAATTGTCACGATGCACTTTGGCCTGTAGGTGCGACGACATACGCAATTTTGACGATTTTGACGATGATAAACAGTAGTGACCCATATGGAAATAAAGTATATGCAAGATATATAAAAGATGTATTCTAGATATACAAGATATATTTTTGCCGAAAAATTCTATATGTCGGATATATTTTAGGATATATACGAAATATACGCGAGGGAAAAATATATCTAAGATATATCCAAAATATATTGAAAATGTATTTTTATTATATTATCGTCCGAAAAGTTCTATATGTCAGATATATTTTCGTGTATATTTCTTTTCCGTGGGGGGAATGTCATAGGCTTGAAAGGTGAGTGTCACAGGCTTGAAAAGGAATTAATAAATTCTTAGATTTGTTTTAGGGGGTCGAATAATTTTGTCGATAATTCGTGATAATTAATTCGGCTAATTGTCATGATGCATTTTGGTGCTTTGAGATACACAATTTTGACGATAATGAGTAGTACAGTGAAATTCATAGACATAAGAAAATGAATGACTTGTCAGACTTATTTTAGAGACTCAAATGGAGCTTAATTGAACTTTGCACCACGCTGCTCTACGTATTCATTCCGCTAATTGTCGCGATGCACTTTGGCCCGCAGGTGCGACGGCATACGCAATTTTGACGATTTTGACGATGATAAACAGTAGTGAAATTCGTAGGCTTGAAAAGGGATTAATAAATTGTTAGATTTGTTTTGGGGGGTCGAATATTTTGATCGACAATTAGTGATAATTAATTTCGCTAATTGTCACGAAGGGTTTTGGTCCACTGATACTTTGAGATGCATAATTTTAACGATGACGAGTAAGACAGTGGAATTAATTTTCGTAAATAAAATCAATAAATTGTTAGACTTGTTTTAGAGGCTCAAATATTGTAAGCGGTATTTAGTGATAATTAATTTCACTAATTACCACCATGTATTCTGGTCCATAGATACTTTGAGATACACAATTTTGATGCTGACGAGCCGTACATTGAAATTCATAGGTTGAAAGGAATAAAAAATATTTTCAGATTTATTTTAGAGGTTCAAATATTTTAAACGATGATTAGTGATAATTAATTCCGCCAATTATCACGATGCATTTTGGTCCCCATCTACTTCGAGATACACAATTTTGACGATGACACAGTGAAATTCATAGGCTCAAAAAAACGATAAATTGTTAGACTTGTTTCAGAGGCTCAAATATTTGAAGCGGTAATTACTGATAATTAATTCCGCTAATTACCACGATGTATTATGGTCCTCAGTAACTTCGAGGAACACAATTTTGACGATGACGAGCCTACAATGAAATACGCTTTAAAAAAATCAATAAATCGTTAGACTCGTTTTAGGGGCTCAAATATTTGAGGCGCTAATTAGGGATAATTAATTCCACCAATTATCACGATGCATTTTGGTCCTCAGCTGCTTCGAGGGACACAATTTTCACGATGACGAGCGGTACAGTGAAATTCACGGACTTCAAAAAAATCAATAAGTTGACTCATTTTAAAGACTCACGTGTCCTAAGCGATAATCAATTAATAATTTATTCCCGATGTGTAGTGTAACGCGAATGGATAATTAGTTTATTAATTACTTCAAGCCCGAAGCTTTGCCCAGTTGATTTATAATAGTCGCTGCAATTTCGTCCGAACACGGAGTCGCGGGTTGCGCTATTACTCAACGGCGGATAGTTACGAATTCCAATGTCGACTAATGAATTATTTCCCAAACCACACCAACCGTGTTTCTCTGTCTTTGTTCACTCGCCCTTGGCGTTAGAAACTTGGCCATACGGGTCGTTTACAAAGTGAGACAGATAGAGATAGAGAGGGATGAAGGGGGGGGGGGGGGGGAGGGGGGAGTGAGTGAGAGAAAGCACAGGATTGATGTAGTGCTGAGGCGAAGGATCGGCCAGTCCGATACTGAAATCTCGTGGATGCGACGAGTCGACGGTAGTTGAAGCCCGCACACCGGGTACAGTCAGAAAGCGGGAGGAGCGGTTGAGCCATTATCGCGATGACGCGATTGCACGTGGTGTCATCCACTTGCGTAATGCCCCGGCTGCCGAGATATACCAGAAACACGTCGTCGTGTATATAGAATGCAATCCGATCGAGAAAGTACACGCCCCATTCGATGCGCTGAGAGATTGCCGGATCCTCTGTACCTCGTTGCCGGTGCTCGCTGATTCCGCGCGCTCTCTCCATCCGGTGGATTAAATGACGCGAGGAACGTTTTATTTTTGCAATTTCGCCGAGCGACTTCGGGACGAGGAGCACCGAGGAGAAGCTGCAATCGACGTTTTTGCGTTTGTAATATTTTTTTTTAATGACGGAAACGAATTTAAGTTTCGACAAATTCAGAGAAATTACGGTGCCGAAGAATTGAGAATTTGGTTCTCGAAAATGTTCTTGATTACTTTAAATCTGATTTTTTAAAAATATTTATTTCTGTGGAAGAAATGAGGGTCGGGTTTGATTGTGTTTGATGTTCTGATTAGTTTCGGATGGTCAGAGATTTGAATGTAGAATTTCACTTGTCTTTTTTTTGTTTGTTATGGAATCCTGGAATCTGACATCTCGGCAATTTTAGCATTGTTAAGAAGTTCTGAAAAGGCTTGAAAAAATTAAATGAGGAGGGTCGTATGTGGTGGAGTTGTATTATCGGTGTTATTTTTTAAGTTTGTCATATTTTTGAATTTTTGAACCAAATCTAAATTTTGGTGCCGAAGAATTGAGAATTCGTTCTTCCAAAATTTTATTGATTAAATTAAATGAATTTAAATTTTATTGAAAATTAGTTTGAAATTGAAACCAGGTTTGATTGAATTTGATGTTGTGGTTATTTTGTACGATCAGAGGACTTGAATGTAGAATTTCATCTGTCTTTTTTATTTTTACTTATTTCGGAATCCTGGAATCTCGAATTTCGGCACTATAATTTCAGTTCCGTTAAGAAGCTCTGAAAGGGCTTGAAAAAAAAAAAAAAAAGAAACGGGGAGAGTCGTATGTGGCGGTGTTGTATTACAGTTGGTAGGGCTGCGAGTGATATTTGCAGGATTCTTTTCCCCGTGCGCACGGGGCTCTCGGTGCTCTGAAGCCCGGGGTTTAAACGTCCACTCTCCATGTACCGACCGTCTCGAGTGCGATAAGGAGGGTAAAACGAGAATCTCAGACACTCCATTTAACCTGCGCCCCGTGGAATTTCTTTTCCCTCTCAAGAAGGCTCGAAGGGACTGGGCAAATGAGTAATAACATAAATGAAATAAAAAAGAAAAAAATGGCAGCTTCATATTAATCCGCAGTTTCCAGTAACCAAACCTATATTTGTGTTCACTATTTTGTGATCAGTGCACAATTTTTTTTTATCGGTGCATCGACTTCGGCTCGAAAGAACTGGACAACTGAGTAAAAAAATAAATATAACGAAACAAGACAAAAATTGCATCTTTATATTAATCACGATTTTCAGAAACCAAATTCATATTTGTTTAAAATTTCATGATCAGTGCACAACTTTTTTTTTATAAGGGCGCTGATTTCGGCTCGAAAAAATTCGATAAATGATTGAAAAAATAAATAGAATGGGGAACGAAATAATTAGAACTTTATATTAACCCGACGTTTTCAGTAACCAACCTCATATTTGTTTACAACTTCATGAACAGTGCACGAATTTTTTAATTTGTGTATCGATTTCGGCTCGATAAATGTGTATTAAAATTAATAAAATGAACAAAAAAATTACAACTTCATATTAATCAGCAGTTTCCATGAACCAACTCTGTATTTACGTCTACAATTTTATGATCACTGCGCCAGTTTGTTTTATTAGAGCATCGATTTCGATGCAAAAAAACAGGAGAAAAGAGTAAGAAAAAAAATGAAGGAAGAAAAAATTACAACTTCATATTAATCAGCAGTTTCCATGAACCAACTCTGTATTTATGTTTACAATTTTATGATCACTGCGCGAGTTTTTTATTAGAGCATCGACTTCGATGAAAAAAAACAGGAGAAAAGCGTCAGAAAAACAAAAAATGAAGAAAGAAAAAATTACAACTTCACATTAATCAGCAGTTTCCATGAACCAACTCTGTATTTACGTCTACAATTTTATGATCACTGCGCCAGTTTTTTTATTAGAGCATCGACGTCGATGCGAAAAAACAGGAGAAAGGAGTAAGAAAATTTAAAAAAATGAAGGAATAAAAAATTACAACTTCGCGTTACACTTCAGTTTCCAGTAACCAACCCCATACTTATGTTTAGAATTTTACACCGCGGCGCTAAGAATCGCCAGGGTCCAGAGAGCCAATCTTTTGATCCGTGCACCGACTTCCGCCGGGAGATGGATCGATTTCCGTCGTTGGTGCCAGTGCCCCGTGATGGATCGGCGGCAACTTCCTCCTCGCGCGCCGTCTCGTGTTGGAAAGAAATTCACCGAGTCAGCGTTTATCGTACGCGCCGCGACTCTTCGCAACGCCTCCCGAGTCGCCGCGTTGTTGTGTCGCATGCAGCCCGCAGCCGTTGTGTTTCGCCGTCCTTGGAACATGGAAGCCATGTAAATTAATTACCGGACAGTCAGTCGCGATTACCACGATAAGAACTTCATTGTGGAATTTCAGTTCGTTTCCACGATTGTGTGGAATAATAACACTTTAATATCAGCCGTTCTTGTACCACAGATATTATCCTAATTTAATTTTGTCAGACATGCAACGCTCCGTCGCTGTGAAACATACTTTTTCTCCGACCCACGTTTCGTGCCTACGCAGCTGCATAAAATTATAGATTTACTAGGCGATGTGTTTCTTAGAATATTTCGATCTAAGCGTTTATTTTATCAATTAACATCATCACCGAAACAAATAGTTTTTCGTTACATTTTTAGGTGACTCGGGGCGCCTAGTATTACAGTGTGATGTTCTTTTTAGAAGATTTAAATCTAAGTGTTCTTATAAATTAATATTATCGCCGATAAGAATATTTCGTTTTTAGGTGATTCAGTTCACACAATATTGAAGTACCAAAGGGAGGCTCCATTTTTTCAGGAACACAATTTATGGTTACAAAGCCGTATAAATCTGCAGATTTACAACTACAATGTGTTTCTTACAATATCTAAATCGAAGTGTTCTTTTATTTTATTAATATTAATGTAAAGGTACCGGTTTCGGCCACCTTTGGCCTAGTTTCGGTCACCAAGTTTGAAAGCACAGAATTATTTGTATTATTAAAATTAAATAAAATTGTATCGATAAACTTGTTAATTTATATCGATACTTTCGAAGTATCAACATAAAGACACAGAAAACAGTAATTTGAAATAAAAATATAGTGAAAATGGCCGAAGCTGGTACAGTGACCGAAATTGGTATCTTTACCTTATCATGAAAATAAATATTCCCTCATTACATTTTTAAGCGTCACACATATTTCACCGATCTCGATGGTCACCGGGTGGTCGTCAGGTGGATTCTAATCTGGGTGACCACGAAGAGTTAATATTGCAGTATTGCAGTGTGTTACCTATGTTTTTCTTATAAGACTTAAATCTAAGTGTTTTTATAAATTAATATTACCATCAACATAAATATTTTCTCATTCCTTTTTGAGGTGACGTGGTGCGCTTAATATTGCAATATTATAGTCTGATGTTCCCCTTATAAGATTTAAATCAAAGTGTTTTGATAAATTAATGTTTTCACCAATAACAATAATTCTTCATGTCATTTCAGACAACTCATTGCCTTTAATATTGCAGTACCAACACATCACTCACAACACGCTGCGCCTCTTGTAACATTTAAATCCGAGTGTTTTTACTAACATTACCACCAATAACAATATTTCCCCCTGTCATTTCAGGCGATTCAGTGCGTTCAATATTGCAGCCCCCACGGGAGGCGCCGAATCCCGAGGCTGCGATATTCCATTACTTCTTCATTTCACTTTCACCGGACCATCCCGGGTGCGAGGCAGACGGCACCGTCCACCACGGCTGTAAGAAGAAATGTTCCATCGAATACCAGCCGGTATTCGATTACAAATGCTGACCCGTGCACCGGCGGTCGGCGTTCCACCTGCTCATCGTGACTCTCATCGCGCATTCCGGTCCTCCGTGACGCGTTTTTGAGATCCTCAACGTTCGAGTTTTCACTCGTGATGCACTATTTTATCGGCTGGTGTGCGAAATGCGAATACACGTAGGGGCGGTCGGTCGATTTTGCCTGCGTAGTGGGCTGGATGTTGGGGGATGAAGCGGGGTAGAAAAGAGAGGGGGGAGGGGGGGGGGGGTTACACATCTCGATAATGGTAGGAGGACGACACTGTCGCCATCGGCGTGTCAGAGCCCTCGAGGCTTACTCTAAAAGCTTGGAAGTTGCTGGAAGAACTCGAAACCCCAGTGTCTCAACTAGCCGGGCTATGGGGTGGCAAGAAGGCGTGCGAACCGAATAGAAGCGGACAAGAAAGCGAGCGACAATTGAATCGACGAGAAAACGTGACCGGAATCCACGGGCTGCTGTCTGGTATTCGTTCTTAAATGTTTTCTTTTGGCGTCCCCGCGCTGCCGCCGCGCGCCGCCGCCGCTCCTCGTGCGACGTTGTCCGCTCTCTCGAGTCTCACGATTCCGCCAGACTTCACCGTCGGGAACTGCCGTGTTATGGCTCCTTCGTGTCTCTCCCCTCTCTCGCTCTCTCGTGCGCCCCCGGGTCGAACAATTTATCCAACCTCACGGACGAACACACCGCAACACCGTCCGTATCGTGGTGGCTACGTTCGGTTCCTACCTGCGGCTGCTCTATATATTATATTTTGTATACTATGTACTGGAGTTTGTGGTATGTGCGGGGAGAAAGATGCTTGATAAGTATATTTCGTTAGCTTTCTTTCACCTTTTTTTTGCCTTGTCGGACCTTTCGGACCTTAAAAAAGACATGGTTCATTGGAAGTCGAAATATATCGAATAGTGAAGCTGGTTTTGCGGCGTTTTGATTGGTTGGGGATGACTTTGAAGTGAAGCCAACTTCGGACTGTCATGGCAGCTGCAGAGTCATGTATCAAGCATGTAGTGTGTGGATTTGTTAGTCAGATGGCGACAGGCTTAACCTAAAAACGAGTGAAATCAGATGGAAACGTATAAATATTTCGTTCTTATGAAAAACCGTAGACGTTGAGTGTCGAATCTTATTTTTAAAAATGCATGGCACAGCGAAAGTTGAATCTAAACTCTTAGAAAAGACATGGCACATCGGAAGTCGGAATATATCGAAAACGGAAGCCGTTTTTGCAGCGTTTTGATTGGTCGGAGATGACTTTGAAGTGAAGTCAACTTCGGACCGTCATGGCAGCTGCGGAGTCACGTATCAAGCACGTAGTGTGTGGGTTTGTTAGTCAGATGGCGACAGGCTTAACCTAAAAACGAGTGAAATCAGATGGAAACGTGTAAATATTTTGTTCTTAATAAAAGCCATAGACGTTGAAAGTCGAATCCTATCTTAACAAATGCATGACATATCGAAAGTCGAAACTCCACTCTTAAAAAAGACATGGCACATCGAAAGTCGAAATATATCGAAAACGGAAGCCGGTTTTGCAGCGTTTTCATTGGTCGGAGATGACTTTGAAGTGAAGTCAACTTCGGACCGTCATGGCAGCTGCGGAATCACGTATCAAGCACGTAGTGTGTGGGTTTGTTATTCAGATGGCGAGACGCTTAACCTAAAAACGAGTGAAATCAGATGGGAACGTATAAATATTTCGTTCTTAAGAAAAACCATAAACATTGAAAGTTAAATCCTATCTAAAAAAAAACGCATGGCATATAGAAAGTCGAGCCTCGACTCTTAAAATAGAGTGGAGACATAACACATCCAAAGTCGAAATATCGAAAATCGAAACCACTTTTCAAGGGTTCTGATTAGTCGGCGATGGCTTTGAAGTGAAGCCAACTTCGAACTGTCGTGACCGCTGCAAATAATATACCAAGCGCGTAGCATGTGTTCTAATGTGTTCATTAGTCACAGGGCGACACGCCTAACCTAAAAGCGCATGAAGTCATATGGATATTGCATAAGCATGTAAATATCTTATAAAGTCACAAAAAAGACAATTGCTAACGAGGCTAACGAACAAGAGACTTTTGTAGCCCACTTGGCGGAATAAATTCGACGCAATCGGATCCGTGCGACCAATGCAACGTATGTGCCACTTTCTTTCTCCGAAATTTGTTGACGAAGCCGACGTTAGTCACGTGCGAGCCCGCCAGAGGTCTAGAGACGCCCGGACCCCGTGCACAGTGCGCCCCCGCCGATTAGCGTTGCTTGCAGTTTTATCATTGCGTTCCCGGTGTTCCCGGAGATCCCGAGGAGCGATAATTGTCGGTAGACTTTAATCCCTTATCACGGTAGTGGGGTGATTAATCGGGCTCGCGATAAAAGCTCCGGGCGCGAGAACTGTGGGCGCATCGTAAGGAAGGATCGTACATTGTTGATGGGCGAAACACGCGATCCCACCGCGCCGGACAAAATCCTCGCGCGCCATAGGCCACCCGCACCGGCCAACTGCTTAATAAACTCTTAAAGTCTCACTCGGGCTAATGCAAGTATCGCTCGAGAGTTATAGCGGTGCCTATCTTATTTTACCAGCGGGTATACTCGTATCGCGTACCTCGAACTGTTGATAACAATTTTTGGAAAATTAATCCTCTATTAAAAAAGACATGGACTATCGAAAACGAAGTTCGATATAATCGTGAAGTCATTTTATTCGTATCCTGATTGGCTGTGATTCAGCACCCAACTTTTTGGAAAATGAATTCTCTATTAAAAAAGACATGGACTATCGACGTCGAAGTTCGATATAATCGTGAAGTCATTTTATTCGTATCCTATGATTGGCTGTGATTCACCACCCAACTATACGCCAGTCCCATAAACGCACATGTTCAAACACGCCGTAAAAAATGCTCGATGTGTTCGGAATAACATGTAATTGAAATAAGTAAATGATTTGGTTACCCGGTTTTCTTATTTTCTTTGCATTCATCGCGGAAAAAAAGCTTGATTAGAATTGCAATTTTTTGATTGCTTATATAGACCCATATTTGGTGTGGTAAACGATGTGTTTATTGCCGGATCCTCGACCGGTTGGTTTCTTCGACAATTTCAACAGAATAAACCGTTGAAATGATTCAACTTTTTTTAAATTTCGACAACAATACATTTTGTTGTGGAAATAAGAACATTTTGTGAAATCACCGTTTTTTTGGTCTTTGTGACAACTAGTGCTAGTACATTTTTATTAAAAATATTTTTCGCTCCACCTCATTCACAAAAAATGTAATATCTTGTTTGTTGCACATTTAATTGATATTACACAATTCTCGTGTAACGATTTTAATATCCTGGTACAGCAAAACGATACTAAAAAGTTGTCTGAAAAGTTGAAGCTGCGTGTATTTCCGGTGTGCGTGGATATTCGAGGAGAGCGTAGAGCAGGTAGACGGCATCCAGTCAAACGAACGAGCGATATTCGAGCAATGGCATCGGGTTGTTACTCGAATCAATGGGAAGTCCACTGGCTAAAAGCAGAACATGGTTAAGTCTGCAGTTATTATATATGTATTAAAATACATACACGTCTCTATGCACAGCGTTTAATAACTCCAAAAACAGAAAGAGAATATTTCACTGTTTCAATGCTAGCGTTGATATTAGAAAGGTGTATCGTTGCATCAAAGTCAAATGACAATCTGTTCACGAGGCAGTTGGAAGAAAAAGTTATAAAAGATTCTCATAACACAAAAATAAATGTGTATATTTGTAGTGCGGAATTGGCATGCACACATTTTACAATAATATTTTTTCAGATCAAACAAAATGCACATCGTTACTGATTTGATACTTTTTTGATCAGCTGTCATAACCCGTTTATACACCTAGAGAGATACAATTTTAATTACAATTTTTTTTAAATTTTATTATGAAATATCACCGATAGATATCCAAATAACGAGTGTATTCAGGTATTGAGGGTATAGTAAAGTAAAGTCCAATATACGAACCTAACCACCGTTTGCGTAACCAAGGTATGCGGTTGGCAAATGAATCTCGCTGTCTCATTATGGCTTCCAGTGTGACTCGGACATCGTAACTTTTTTCAAAGTTTATTATTAATGTTTATGCTTTCAAGCATCAGCAGAACTTTTATTCTCGGCGCTATCTAATTGCAAGCTGTGCAAATAATGTTATGAAAGTACGGATCGTTCACCCATAAAGAGCCGCACAAAAACGCATATTTCGACATCGAATTAAAAAAACAAAAAATTAAAAAAAGAAATCGATAAAACCTTATGAGCTTTTACGATAGCTTTTTTCTCTATCGAGAGTTTTTGCGATACAACATTTTGAGGATGTACCTTCTAATAGTCGGTGCTCGATACCTCCTCAAACTTATTACTGGCAGCCCACAAGCGATTTTTTTTTGTATCAATGACATTTTTTTTTTTCACGTTCCCAAACGACAAGGAGCGAACCGTCCGAAACGCTCATACAGCTCCACATATATCTATATCTCTATATATATAAAAGCCAGCCCGTTGCCCGTCAACGGAACATCCAGGCGTGCCGACCGTCCAAAGCTGAGCTTTGTCGAGGCGACGTAGTGCGACCGGCAGACATTTGAGAGCCTCTCTTTCTCGCGCACAATGGAGGTGGCTATCGTCTCTCGTTCAAAAGGCTGCGACTGGCAGTGCGTGCGGGCTTCTACCGCGCGCGCCTCCCGCGTGCATGTAACAATGAGCCGCGCTGCTATATGAGTCCGCTGCGAAAAAAGGAATCTGCATAGCCACCGCCGCCCGCGTGGCGGAGATAAAAATTGTTAAAAGGCACTGAGGTATGTCAGCCTCGACGAATCGAGGACAATGCGTCTACTCGCCGTGATGTCTCATCGTCGTTGTCGTGACCAACCCCCCCTTCACCCCCTTCACCCCCCACCCCCCACCCACCCCGTCCCACCCGCTACTGTACTTTATTTTTCGCTCATTTTTAGCTTTTCCCTCGCCTTTTTTTTCGCCGTTGTGTGGTTCGTTGTTGGTCGTACATGAGGGGGGTGGGGGTGGTGAAAGGGGGGGGGGGTGGAGGAGATCCTCTGCCTTCCACCCGTTCGTTCCGTTGCGCCCGCTGTGTTGCGTACCGTCCGACCATCCGCCCGTTCGCTGGACACCACGGACGACTAGCGACGAAGCCCGTGGACGCTCATTGTTGAAACCTAAAAAGGAAAGAGAGAGCGAAAAAGAAACAAAAAAAAAAACGCACGTAAAAATGCAACGCGCGACGACGAAAGGGGTGATGCGAGACTCGAGTCCGTGCGTAGTCGTTTTTTTTTTTTTTTTTTTTTTCCCGCGCGCCCACCGCCTCACTTCCGCTTTTAATGAGGCTGCATGCGAAACTGCAACGAAACTCTCGCGGCGAGTCCACGCGATGTGGGCGCTCGCGGCTCCGCTCGGGCGGCTCGATCATACGTGAAAATCGCGCGCGGCGTGCGAGCGCGGGGATTGGCGAGGGGCCCGGCAAATCCGCGCATAAGGGGGCTTTAACGGACCTCGGTGCTGCGATTATTACGAAAATTAATAACACCGCGCGCTCCCGTCGGGGGGGCAGAGGCGGCGAAGCCCGAAAAAACAAGCAGCGCGCGCAAGTTTGCAAAAAGTGTTTGCGAAAGATCCGTTGATTATTTGCCGGCTTAATTTCCGGAAAATTGCGAAACGATATTAATTATGAAAAATATGACGCTGGAGCGAATTTTACGAGGCTCGGTCGACGCGCGTTGACGCGCGTCGTGTGCGTTCTCGAAAAACATCACGTTTTTTTTGCTCGCATTGCGATGGCATTAAAAACACCCCCTTTACAGTTAACTGACTTTATCGCTGTGCCTGGTAAGTAGATCGACAAATACGACTGCCGAGAGGTGACGTATGTCTGTCTGCTCGCTGGGACGATGCAGGTGCGCAACGCGTTACACGGTTCAGCGGGACAAGCTATCGTTCTGTCAATATTGCCATCGGAGAGCACTTTGTACATCTCGCGCTTCTCGTAGACAATGCGAAATGCAATATGGCACTGCGAGTGGCCTGAACTTTCCGCTTGGGTATTACCTGTAATGCAGTTTCGAAGATGAAAACGTGGATATTGATGTTATCGCGAAAAAAATACGCGAAGCGAAAAATTCGTTGCGTTTGTATGTTTTCGAATAGTTGTGTTGATTCTAATGGATGACTTTATATACGGATACTCAAGTAGCCCAAAGTCAAATGATATCTCTGTGGAATTCGAAAAGGTAACTTCATTTCCCTTCAAATATCTTTTAGAATAGGATATCATTTAGACACCCTTGTGATACTTTTTAGAATAGGATGTCATATAGACATCGTTGTGATATTTTTTACAATTGGATATCATTTAGACATCCTAGTGATGTTTTTTAGAATTGGATATCATTTAGACATCCTAGCGATGTTTTTTAGAATTGGATATCATTTAGACATCGTTGTGATATATTTTAGAATTGGATATCATTCAGACATCCCTGTGATATTTTTTAGAATTGGATATCATTCAGACATTCCTGTGATATTTTATAGAATTGGCTATCATTTAGACATCGTTGTGATATTTTTCAGAATAGGATATCATTTAGACACTCTTAAGATATCTTTCAGAATAGTAAATCAATTAGACATCCTCGAGATCCTCTTTTACAATAGGACTTCATCTGAAAATCCTTGAAATATCATTTAGAATGGGGTATAATATTGACATCCTTGAGATATCCTTTAGAATAGGATATCATTTAAAAATCCTTAACATCTTTTAAAACAGAACATCATTTACGAAAAAGTTTGAAAACGTCACAGCAAAAAAGAAAAAACAGCTGAGTTCGTTATCTGGCCAATTGTGTTGCCGAAAAATACGTTTAGACATTTAAACATCCTCGAGACATCTTTTAAAATAGGACATCATCTGGAAATCCTTGAGATATCATTTAGAATGGGATATAATATAAAAGTCCTTGAGATGTCTTTAAAAAAAGGATACCATTTGAAAACCCTTAACATCTTTTAAAATAGAACATCATTTACGAAAAAAATGTGAAAACGTCACAGCAAAAAAGAAAAAACAGCTGAGTTCGTTATCGGGCCAATTGTGTTGCCGAAAAATACGGAATACGTACTCGCGGCATTAAACTTCGGAACGATGTGTTTTACACGTGCGGTGGCTCGCTTAAACCCTTATCTGGGCTTAAAAAAACACTCCCGCGATACCGAACGACGAGCGTTGTTGGTATAGATGCGCCGGTCTCTGTGTTGCAATTCGCTCATGCATAGGCATACACGTCCGGTATGGTAATGGATACTATTCCAACAGGGTCGCGTACAATTGCCATGCACAGACGATGGAAATATGTAAGTTGGGACGGTGTGCGGTAATGGTGTTGGCCTGGAAGCCTGGAACGAAGCGACACCGAGCCGCACAGGGTCGGTCCGCGGTTGGCTCGTTAACTCACTACGCGAGGATAACACGAGGCATGCACACACGCCGTCCATCCAGCCGCGCGAGAGCGCGCGGCGCTGCTGGGGCTACCAAAGCCGCACGCGAACCATTCACCCACTCACCACAAACGTTCATTGCATGTACGTACCTTTTACCTATTTACAGCCAGATACAGCCAAGTGCATAAACGATTTTTAAGTAATACACATCCGTTCCGCAAAAAAAAATAAAACCCGATACGAAAACTCGATGCTCGCGAAAAATTTTCCTACACTTTTGCGAAGTGAAAAAAAAAAAAAAAAAAAAAAAAAATTCACGTTATTTCTCGCTCTCATTCGACTCGACGCACGGTTTATTATGCTGATTACGCCGAATTTTCGACGGCTAATTACATCGTTGAATCGCCGAACCAACCGGCGAAATTGACGCTGGAAATTAAAGATTTTTCTCCGGGGAGAAATAAATAAATTTTCATTAGCAAAAAAGATGCGATGAACTCGTTAGTCAAAAAATTCGGTTCCCGGCTTCGAAATTTAATTCGGCAAAAACGGGGTGCACGAGTGCCACGACCGAGATCCGAAAAATGGAAACCAAAGGGAGCCAAAAAAAAAGCAAAGATAATGAGAATAAAATAAAGTGGGAGCGTTAAAAGTCCGCGGTAACAGGCGGCGCGCGAGAAAGTGCGGCCCGGGCCGGCGAGTAGGCCAAGAGCCCGTCGCGAGGAGAGTGACATAAGACACAAGAGTCGCACACCCTCCAATTAGAGCTTTTAAAAAATAGAATACGAGTCGCACTCGTCGAGTCACTCGGGGATTAGCGGAGCGAGCGCGGCGGATGTACATAGAGCGTATAGAGCTCGCTGTACACAGTGCGTTGTATGCGCCAGCGCTGCGTAGCGTAGCCGTTACGTAATAAGTGGCCGGGGGTTGGAAAAGCCCTCGCTCGCTCTCTCTCCCCCCTTAGAGGGGGTTAAGCTAGTTTCATGAGCGGCTCTCCCTGGCGCTTTTACATACGTAGTTATAGCTAGTATTGCGCATCAGAAGTGAACACATCGCCCGAGAACTGTGGCTGTTTAATTTAGGGATGCTCGACCGTGCGCTCCACCTACGTCCCTATCCTTCGATATGTGTGCAGCGCACGGCACGAGGTCTCTGTAAGTGAGAGAGACCGGATATATACGTGTATCGTGCGAGCTAGGTAAGTGCAGCGAGGGAGCCGGTATATATGTGTGTTTGTATATATATGGGGCGTTCCACGGCTCGTTGACAGGGTCGTGACCCTGATATTATCGTTTTTTGTACTATAGGATGTTGAAGGGCTTTGAAAAAGTCCCGTAGACGTTTTCTTCAGATACTTTCGATATGGATTTTCATGAACAAATTATAAATTCTTAATAACTACGTCGACGATTTTTCGCATATTTTTTTCTGTAAATTGGGTGATCGAAAATACATTTTTTGAGGATAGTAAGGAAATGAGCGGCAGCTTGGAAACGCAGCTAAGAATAAATTAAAATATTAGAATATTTTCTATTGTATATGAGTATACAATACACCATTTTTTTAATTTAATAAAAAAAATTTTTATTCAAATTTAATAAAAAATGTCTATTGTGCATGAATACGAATATGTTTTCTATTGTATATGAATATGAATATGTTTTCTATTGTATATGAAGTATATATGAATTACCGCCCCTCCCATTTCCGCACTGGTTAAAAAAATTGGATTTGAACACGGAATTAACTGCAAAAAATTTAAAAAATATCGTGGACGTAGTTTTCAGAATTGTGAGAAACTCAAATTGTGGGGATTTATGGAAATAAAAATTTTCGAAAAAATCTGAAAAAAATTCTAGATGGCCTTTTCACATTTCGAAAGGATATAGCGAAAGGAAAAAATTAACATAAATGTGAGGATCCTGTCGACAAGCCGTGGAATGCCCCATATATATATACACACGCTGTACACACAGACGCAGATCTACCCGGTATGGCGCTACTCGGCCGAAGCGCACCGGCTCCTGGCTCTGTCTACTCATGGTAATTAAATGCCAGGCAATTTGGAAGCGGCATCGTGCACTTGGCCAAGTCCGCCGAGCGCGAGCGCGCGCGGGACCCGGTTGAGAGCCACGCGCTTCCGTAACTGCTGTTATATGCACTGAACACACTCAACTAGGGACAAACCATCCGACCAATATCGTGCGCTTATCATCTGCCATACTACGGGCTGGCCCGCCGGGCGGCAGGGCCAAAGATGCGGCGAGTCGTGTGTGCGAGATTCAAATATTTCGGCCCCGTGTTGTATTGGGCTTTTAACCCGCACTTTAATCAAGTGGCATATTTTGGCCCAGAATACATTCCGCGAACTTGAGCTTTGTGATTCGGTTATCACAGGGCGAGTGATGGGAGTCGAGGAAAAAATTGCTCAACCGATACCTGGGAAATTTCATTTTTGCCTCGTGGAATGAATTCGTATTATCATTTTATGGCTGGCTGAAAAAAATATCAATCAGTATTGACTATTTTCCGTTCCGACAGCACGGGAAGAAGAAAAAATCGTTTGGTTGGCTTCAGCCATTGAAGTCGCTTAGGTTAACCAGTCGATTGATTCAAACAACTAATTAGTCGACCAAAAATAATTCCGACTGTTAATCAACTAATAGGCCAGCTAAAAATAATCCCAACTGTCGACCAACTAATTGGTCAGCTAAAAATAATTCTGACTGTCGATCAACTAATTGGTCAGCTAAAAATAATTCTGACTGTCGATCAACTAATTGGTCAGCTAAAAATAATTCTGACTGTCAACCAACTAATTGGTCAGCTAAAAACAATTCTGACTGTCAACCAACTAATTGGTCAGCTAAAAATAATTCTGACTGTCAACCAACTAATTGATCTTCCAAAAATAATTCCAACTGTCAACCAACTAATTGATCTTCCAAAAATAATCCCAACTCTCAAACAACCAATCAAATCGCCCCACCAAAATACACTCGCCTCTAGCCTCCTCCACCACGTAAGTTGGTCACCGCCAGCCAATTATTTTTCCCCGTGTCATCCTACCCCCGAATTCCAGAGCGCTTAATTACCCCGCAGTGTCGATCCGGCGGCTTTCCCCGAATCGCCGGGAATCGATTGAATGTCCAGTGGTGCCGCTGAAAAAAAAAAAAAAAAATCGACCCACGCCCCGATATCTTGGAATCGGCTCTACCGTTGGCTCTCTCGCCCTCGCGCACTTGACTACCGGGTCTCTATCGGACTCGTCAGTTTGCACGGCTTTATAGCCAGCTCTGTATACACATATAAACTCGCAGTGAGAGGGGGTTGGTGTATTGCGATTAATCTAAGCCAATTAACGCCAAGCGCCAGACCGATGACCCTTGCACTGTAATAGTATATACAGTGCGCTGCATGCGCGCTATACGAGCAAACTATTTGCAGAGCTTGTGCATGCGCCCTCACTGCGACAGCCGCATCACATGGCTCACGCTATGTGATGCCTTCTACCCTCCTCCCCCCTCGGCTCTCCCTTCTGCCAATGTATAACGCCAGAGCGACAGAGAGAGAGAGAGAGACTCAACGCGTTTCCATGCGAATCCGGACCGGCTTAGACCCTAACAGGCGATGATACTCGATCACCGCGGCAGGCGCGTGCGTTAACACACGACCAAATGCATTTTAATCCACTGCCGTGGAGCAACTTGCGGCGCACTTTGAATTGCTTTCAATCATCCACGGCGGAACCCACGGATAGAGCGATGCACGACGCGCTGGGATTCGCCACAATCTGCAAGCGCAGTTTGCAGTTTGTATACCGGGGATTCTCCATGTGAACCGTTGAGGAAGGCACTGAGAAGCCTCGCGGTTGATCCAGGAGTGGTGGCGCTTTGAAGGCGCGCACGAAGAGCGGGCGAAGGGAGAATGTTTATGATTTGTTGACTCCCGCGAGGCCGCGCGGAGGGGGAAGGTCGCGTCGAGGAGTTACGCGCCGCTGAGGCGAGCTGAGTGTGAGGGCCGCGCGCGCCGAGTCGACGAAGCCTTGGATGGCTTAGCACGAGAGGCATCGAGGGCGCGAACGGCCGCTGGTGGGGGAAGAGCAGAAGTCGCGCGAGGAATCAGCTAGAGAAAGGGGAAGCGATGGCTGGAGGGCCCCGAGTAACCGCACATTATGTGATTTCTACAGGGAGCGGAGCTAACTTTGCGATTGAATTCTGAACGCGACAATGGCAGTCTGCCACGCTCTCTCGAACGCCCTCGCGGCGCGAAAACTGCGACTCTTCGGTGTGGCAACGTTTTGTGTCTCCGCGCGGCGGAGTTTTGCAATCGCTGACGTCATTTTTATCACGGCGGATTTTGTCGCTGCTGGCGATGATGTCGATTTGGATCGAGCCGGTTGCTGGTGCGAGCATCGAGCTTTCCATTTTTGGTGATTACACTTTTTCGGCCTGTTGAGGAAACGAGGTCATGGACGATGGGCAATGATCAGTTTAAACCTTGGTTGCTTTCTTGGCGGTAAACTCTATTTTCCTCAAGATCACCTTTTTCGAGGCGAAATTCACTTTTTCTATTTTTACACCTGCAAACAGGAGCAATACAATGGTTATACAGAACCCGTTTCAACACATCACCAATTCCACACCACCAACTGTGCACAACAGCAATTCAATATAATTGCAACTGTTACATGACTAAATTCAACACATCACCAATTCCACACCACCAACTGTACACAACAGCAATTCAACACAAGGTGCGAATCGCAATTGTTACATGACTAAATTCAACACATCACCAATTCCACACCACCAACTGTGCACAACAGCAATTTCAAGACTAAATTCAATACATCACCAATTCAACATATCACCAATTGTACACAACAGCAATTCAACACAAGGTGTGATTCAATACAATCGCAACTGTCGCATGACTAAATTCAACACATGACCAATTTCACACCACCAACTGTGTACAACAGCAATTCAACACAAGGTGGGATTTAGCACAACCGCAACTGTCGCCTGCCTAAATTCAACACATCACCAATTCAACACATCCTCAATTGAACACATCCCCCATTCAACGCATCCTCCGTTCAACACATCCGCAATTCAGCGCATCCTTAGTTCAACACATCCTCAATTCAACGCATCCTCAGTTCAACACATCCCCAATTCAAGGTATCCTCGATTCACTGCGCCAAAGCTGTCACGGGCCAGAGGCACAACGGAAATACTCTACACGAGCAAAGTTCTCCACTGCATTACTCTACACGTGTGTAGCGTAATGCCATGGCTACAGAATGACGCACCGCTATTTGCAAACAAGTTTTACAAATATTTGTTCCTCAATTGAAAACAATGATTCGAAAAATCCATCTCTAGAGTAACGAATACGTCGCACTATGTTGATAGTTTGAGGGTCAAGCCACAAAACAGACGTGTCTATTGGAAGGTAATCTTGATTGTCTCAGTCATACGGCGTGGGGGAAATGTAAGCGAAGAAACGCGGCAAACTTATCGGCACAACGTACTTGCGTTGCACGATTGCTGCTGCAGGGCCCACACTTTACGCCAACAAATCGATATACCCCATTCGATCGCTACACCCTACGCGTACATCATCCCGCCTGTGTGGCCTCGTTGCTGCTGGTTTTTCGTAACGAGCGAGTTTCCGCATCCACAAGGCACTATATATGTACCCATGGTATACATATCCCCACCGGGCTCCAAACCAGCGACACATTAGAAATTCTAATAGCTCTGTGCACTCTTTATATTCTCTCGCGAGTTTGCCCTTACATATACGACGTATAAGTTTGCATGCACCCGACGCGCGAGTGTCCTTAGTCTTCCGAGAGGTAAGTGTAAGCTCCTCGGCTTCTGGGCCAAGAAACGCTACGACGATAAAGCATAAATATGAGGAAGCAAAAAGCGCGGAATACATTTTTGACGAAAAAGAAACTCCCCCTTGTAAAATCATTGATTTTCTCTCACACGCGTAACCGGCCCAAGAAATGATTCTCGCATTGTGATTCGAGCGAGCTTACACATATAGTCCATTATGTCCCAATGAATGGTAAGTGTAAGCTTCTAGGCTTCCGGATCAAGATACACTACGACGATGAAACATAAATATGAGAAACCAAAAACGTTGAATACTTTTTAGACGAACAAATAAACCCTCGTAAAATTATTGATTTTCTATGACACGCGCGACCGGTCTAAAAGAATGATTTTCACATTGCGATTCGAAGAGTCCATAAATACAGTGCCTTACTTCTCAATACATGGTAAGTGCAAGATTCTCTGCTTCTGAGCCAAGAAACGCTTTGACGATAAAGCATAAATATGAGGAAGTAAAAAGCATCGAATATGTTTCTTACAATAAAAAATCCCTTGTGAAATCATTGATTTTTTATGTCACATGGGACCAAAAAAATTATATTCACTTCGCGACTCGAGGAGCTCACAAATACAGTCCAATACCACCCGACGAATGCCGTGGGGTTCCTGGTTTAATGGACTTCTGGAATTTGATATCTTTCAATCGTTAATTGTCCGACGAACAATGGAGGCACAGAGCGATGTAATTAATTGGACGCAATTAAAACATCCCCGGCGAAGCCGGAGCTATAATGTTTCGCAAACTGGTGGAGAGAGATAACACGGACACGCGGCAGACAATGAGCTGACACAGACATCGATTTTCTTTCGGGTTTGTCGATAACGGTACCGTCTAATTTTATCAAGCGTGCAACTCGCCACTGGGTTCAAGTTTTACAAATGCCGCTGCAGTGAGAAGCACGCACTGCAGCTTTTGCCCCCTCGTAAAGCAACGGTTGTCGATGCTTGTATTGCAAGATATTCCTATCATCATCGCTGAAACACCGGTAACGCGGCGGGGGAAGCATTTCAGATGCAAATAGACGATAGCCGCGTTGGAAAAGTGCACTTTGAGCAGCCGCGCACGGCATTTCCCGCCGTTGCATCAACCTTCATATACTATTATTTCGATATTATTTCGAGGATGCGGCCGGGCGGTGTATTCCGAGAGCTTCTATTTCTGCTGACGAGAAAAGACAAGCGGCGCGAGCGGGTGACCGGGGTGGGATGGCGATCTGCGCGAGGAAATGCACCATTTGCGAGGGATATCGTGAGCCAAAGGTTGAAAGAAAAAGAAGTAAAAAAATGAGGGTTTGATTTCTAAAAGTCGGATCTATGAATTCTGAAATAAATGTTGATAATTTGCTTATATTCAATGAAATCCAAAGTCACATAACCAGTCTTTGCCAGGGATGAATAAACATGACTTGAGAACGTGAAGGTAAAAATTTGAAATCCGATTTTTTTTTACAGTAACATTTTTTTTCGTTAAAGTTTTTATTAACGTTTATTTTTTTCATAGGCCTCGGTCGATGGCACATTGATGATACAGCAATTTTGTATAACAGTATTGTAAGGGAAAAAGAAAAATAACAAATGTACAGCCTATATTGTATTATGAATAAATTACTTTTACTACTACTTTTATACTTACCGTTACTTTTTTTTTCATAAGACCCCCAGGTGAACAAATTGGTTTATATGCAGAGCTCATATATGATATTGGGCATATACACTCAGCAAATAAATTAAGGGAGCAGTTAAATTTTACCGTTTTTTCACTGATTTTTGAAGCGCTGTAAGTTTGTGAAAAATGATCGAATCGTAATAAAACAAAATGCGTTTTAAAGCTTCATATCTCTAGTTTGAAAATCAATGCAGTCTTTTTTTTTTTAAGCAACACGCTCGGCATGAACCTAAGGAATAGCGGGAAGGAAATTTTCTCAAATTTTTTGTCGTTTTCAAACTCGTCCACGGGCACAAAAAATTTTTTTCTGGCTTTGTCAATACTGGGGTCCTTTAGCCTGGTTCTTCAGCTTCAAAATGGTGTTTTGTTCATCTCTGTACGACCATTTGTCGCTGAGATATGGGCATTTAAAGGAAAAAGGAGCTTTTTTCGTAGATCATCAATATCTCATGAACTAATGATCGCACAGCGAGCTAAAGGTAGGTTTTGTAAACTGGAAGAAATGCTCTAAAAGTACCTTCTGGTACTTTAGAGATTTTATTTTTTTATGTAACCTTAATATTGATTTGAAAAAGACCAAAAAAATGGACTTTTTCCCCGTTTTGGAAAATCCACGTCAACTTGGCAGATATTGCCATAATGACTCATGTTTTTAGGATTTTTTTTAGTTCAATACATGCCCAACGACCCCCCAAGATTAAAAAATTTATGTGCTGAACCGTTGTTTTTTCCCGAAGCGTCAAAGTTTTATAAAAAATTAAAGGAACACTTATTGTTCCTTAAATGGCATTTAATGATGACTAAAATTAAAAAAAAACTTTTCCGTTGTTTTTCTCACGGTTTCGCAATAACTACTCTTTTAATCTTTGAAAAAGAGAAAAATTAAAAATTTTGAATTTTTCTGAAAAAAAAAGTTCGTAGGCATTTTTGTTTTTTTTTTTTGTTTTTCATTTCAAAGATTGTTCATAAGAAATTGTGAGAAAAATACCGTTTTTTAAGCAAAAAAATTCAAAATTTTTAATTTTTCTCTTTTTCAAAGATTAAAAGAGTAGTTATTGCGAAACCGTGAGAAAAACAACGGAAAAGTTTTTTTTTAATTTTAGTCATCATTAAATGCCATTTAAGGAACAATAAGTGTTCCTTTAATTTTTTATAAAACTTTGACGCTTCGGGAAAAAACAACGGTTCAGCACATAAATTTTTTAATCTTGGGGGGTCGTTGGGCATGTATTGAACTAAAAAAAATCCTAAAAACATGAGTCATTATCGCAATATCTGCCAAGTTGACGTGGATTTTCCAAAACGGGGAAAAAGTCCATTTTTTTGGTCTTTTTCAAATCAATATTAAGGTTACATAAAAAAATAAAATCTCTAAAGTACCAGAAGGTACTTTTAGAGCATTTCTTCCAGTTTACAAAACCTACCTTTAGCTCGCTGTGCGATCATTAGTTCATGAGATATTGATGATCTACGAAAAAAGCTCCTTTTTCCTTTAAATGCCCATATCTCAGCGACAAATGGTCGTACAGAGATGAACAAAACACCATTTTGAAGCTGAAGAACCAGGCTAAAGGACCCCAGTATTGACAAAGACAGAACAAATTTTTTTGTGCCCGTGGACGACTTTGAAAACGACAAAAAATTTGAGAAAATTTCCTTCCCGCTATTCCTTAGGTTCATGCCGAGCGTGTTGCTTAAAAAAAAAAGACTGCATTGATTTTCAAACTAGAGATATAAAGCTTTAAAACGCATTTTGTTTTATTACGATTCGACCATTTTTCACAAACTTACAGCGCTTCAAAAATCAGTGAAAAAACGGTAAAATTTAACTGCTCCCTTAATTTTTTTGCTGAGTGTATATTCCATAGTAAATTATATTATACTCAATATTAAATTTCTATACAATGAACATACAAATAAACAGACTAAAAATGTTCTACACAGTCTGTTTATACTCAGAACATAATTCATCATTAATTCCATATATGTATATCATTTATAAAGTTCTTATATCTTCTAGTCATAAATTAATTATCTGTATGTTCGTCATATATAAATTTAATATGGAATATATATACCCAATTCCATACATGAGCTCTGCACATAATCTATATATAAACGATATTATCTTTTTTTTCACTTGGGCCGCATTTCATTTTTTAAAGGTTCGGTAATTAGGGTGCTGAATCTAAAGGCAGTAAAACACCCGCGCGACTGGTGTCAACAGTTCGCACGGTGCGAACCGAGACCCGCGCGCGTCGTGCGAGGTTATCCGTGTCAGTACGCGTTGGCTCGGCTATCCAACTTCGCATCTCGGCCAATCACGCTTCCCCTATATTTATCGGTTCTCGCCCAGCAGCCGAGCGTCGCAGGCTCTGCGTGTCCCACCGCATCGCCCCCGTCCCCCCAGGCCAGCGGATACTCAGCCATCGCCCGCGCCAACGCACCCCGGTCGGCTGGCAAGAAGCCTCGGCGACGTGTAATGCATTCAGCATGCAGGATGCGCCTAAACGTCGTACACACGTCCGGTGTAGTGCGCGGCGTGTATGACGCCCGGCGCGCGGGGAGACGTGAAGAATGGGGGACGGTAAAACGGCGAGAAATAAAAGAAACTCGGACAAGGTTTTCGCCTTCGTCTTCGTCGTCTCCGGTCGTCGTCGTCGTCGTCGTCGTCGTCGGGAGTCTCACACTCGGAACACTCGGGGGCCGCGCGCGCGCGCGTGAAACGTGTTAGGGCGCGCTAATAATTCACGTTACCGCTCCACTCGGTGGCTGCTACGCCGCGAGACGCCACTGCCGAGCGCGCCGCGCGCCCTCTACGCTCTCTCTGCGCTCTGCCGCGAATCCCTAGGGAACTGACGCGCGCGCGGAGAGAGAGCGAAAGCACGCGCGCGCGCCCTCTTTCGTTGCCACGAAGGAAATTCCTGCCCAAAGTGCGCGAGGCAGAGACAGAGAGGGACACGTAATTCGCCCATTCGCCGCTGCGCGCTGAGTGAGACACGAACTTCGCTGCCGCGCGTGGACTGACCACGTATCACTGACTTCTAGCTTCGCGTGGTCGTACTTCGCGCACTCGGGGCTGCCGCTCGGCAGCCACCTACCTCAACCGGCGGCGTCGGTCGGCATTACGATTTTAAGAGAGAGAGAGACCGATTGTTTCGGCGGCGTGAGCCAAGTGCAAACGAGCCGGTTCCGCGCGAAGCCAGTTTGGCCCCTTTTCCCTCCCCTCCGTTCTCCTCCTCCGCCGCCTTTGCCGCCGGAAGAGGCAGCGCTGTTCAAACATTTACGGTCGTTCTTGAACCACTCCGGCAGTCTTGTTCCTTTCCTTCCATTCCTCGGGTAGACTCGAGAGCGGCGCCGAACTCCGTGCACCGAGTCAGTCTCATCCCGATCGATTGCTCACACTCGCGACTTCCATCCTCGAGCTGCCCGCTCGCACCTGTCGCTGCTCCGTCTTGTTAGTCGCTTTGCCGACCCGCGCGGCTCCTAACCGTTTGTTTGGAATTTCCTCGGCACAATAGCGGAGGTTCGTCCGCGCGACTGGCGAGGGCGCCACCGTCGCAACGATCCGTCAGGCTTCGCGGTGATGGTGGCCTTGATACGCCGGCGTCTAGTCCGCCCCGGCTCGTATTTGTTTTTCGTTAAGCGGAATATCACGTCTCCGTGGAAAAGCGGGACGCGTGGGTTTTTTCTTTCGAGGGCTCGGCAAACTGTGCTAACCGTTGACCGGTATACTCGTGGCGTGTCCTAAGAAGCGGCGAGCGGCGCAAGAGAGCGAGGGACATGTGCAGCTTGTGTGGACACGCGCGAGAGGTCAAGTCGCGATGGGGACTTTTCTTCTCCGGGATAATTCCGGCGTTGTGCGGACTCGGGGAGATCCGTGGCTCAGCCGACGTAACTAGCGGTGACTATCAATTTTGGGTCAGGGCGAATATTTTTGTTGCCACATCCTGTCGCATCGTTACTACTGTTAAAAATTCAGTAGTGTTGCTGCTTTTTAGGCAACATATGCTTGCGGTTGACAGCTGTTTTTTTTTTTCGTCGACACGGAATAGTTTTTTATTTAGAAAAATCACGTAATAAATTGAATAATGCTGCTCTACATTTTACCCAACATTTTTGTGTTCTCTGTCGATGGGGACTTTTCTTCTCAGAGATAATTCCGGCGCCGTGCGGACTCGGGGAGATCGTGGCTGAGCCGGCGTAACTAGCGGTGGCTATCAATTTTGGGTCAGGGCGAATATTTTTGTTGCCACATCCTGTCGCATCGTTATTTATACTGTAAAAAATTCAGTAGTGTTGACGCTTTTTAGGCAACATATGCTTGCGGTTGACAGCTGTTTTTTTTTTTCGTCGACACGGACTAGTTTTTTATTTAGAAAAATCACGTAATAAATTGAATAATGCTGCTCTACATTTTACCCAACATTTTTGTGTTCCCTTGTCGATCCAGACGACTTTTTTTAGATAAATTACGAAAGTCACGATGGGAGGGTAGGGTAGCAGTTTCACCAAACGCGTTTTCACCAAAATTTGTTTTCACCAAACTCGATTTCACCAAACTCGAAATCTAGAATTACATAGACAAGGGAGCCCCGAGAATAAATGTCCCTAGTTAGTTGACTAATGTTTCGGTAGATGGCGCCACGAGCTTCGTCAGAGTGATCTTGCGGGAGTCCGGTTTAAATTATTTTAAATACTCCGGGTGACCGTAGTTTGATGTTCTCCAGACGGGACGTTATCCTCGAGGACTAGCTTGACCGCCGACGCTCAAAATTGACGATTGGAATCGAATTTTGGGGTGAAAAGCAATAAATATACACTTTAGTCAGCGTCATAAAGCCGTTTTTCGCTTATCCCATTCTACCCCCTCCCTCTACTTGAAATAACATTTGGATCTATGAAAATATTTGGTGTACATAGTTTTATTGTATTATTTTTACATTACATTGTTATTGTTACATTGTGACAAAGTCACAACGAATTCAGAAGATCTTGAATGTATTCTTCTATAACGGCCAGCCGTCCGATGCTCAGATAGTGGATTACGTTCGCGTGGGGAAAGTCCGCGTAGTCCTCCAGTTGACAACTTATGGTACGATTTACCATTTCGGCGAGGCGTTGCAGGCGTTCATGAAATAATTCGCGACACCGCGCGCATGGTTCCGCCTGAACAGGCTACGGCAAAAATATAAATATCATTTATTTTTAAATATGTTGATTTTTGTCTTGATTTCCAGAATTTGAAACCCCTATCTGATGGAAAATGTTCCGCTGATTCTGAAAAGCATCGTTATTCGCCCGATCAATGGAAAATTCGACGAGAAAAACGTGAGAAATTATTTTTTAAATGTTGTGTGCAACTGCACATTTTTCTCTGAAACGAATTACAATAACAAAACTGAACCGGGTAGAAATAGACAGAAACTGCTTGAAAAAGAAGAAATTAATAAATTTACACTCACATCATCGGATTCAGCTGTCGATGACACGGTGTCACCGGATGTTGGCAGCTCGTTGTTGCGCTCAGCGTTCATTTCTGGAATAAAGAAAAAACTGTAAATAAAATTCGTAAAAAACATTATAACATAAGTTGATAAAAACTTACTTATGATTGTTTAACAATTTCCTACGGTTTTCTTGGCGGCCGTAATGAAACTGCTGTTGTTTGATGGCGTTATTCTTCTTTTTCAAGTCAGCAGCATTTATTGAATGCTCACTTGTTTTGCAGTGCAAGAATCAAACCAATACGTATACATATTTACATACATAAATCATTCTATTATCACGCGGAGCTGAAGCTGCAGCACGAGGAGACGATCGCGGAGAACACGAGGAAGATCACGTTCCCGTATTAAGCCTAATGTTTTTCGTACTTTTTCATCAGAGCACGAATTGTGGGCACATCAGCGGCGTCCTATCTCCATAATTAATCAGTTATAATTCGTTACAATTCGTTATACTTCATTACAATTCGTTACAATTCGTTACAATTCGTTATAATTCGTTACAATTCACATAAGCTTCCCCACGCGAACGTAATCCACTATCTGAGCATCGGACGGCTGGCCGTTATAGAAGAATACATTCAAGATCTTCTGAATTCGTTGTGACTTTGTCACAATGTAATGTAAAAATAATACAATAAAACTATGTACACCAAATATTTTCATAGATCCAAATGTTATTTCAAGTAGGGGGAGGGGGTAGAATGGGATAAGCGAAAAACGTCTTTATGACGCTGACTAAAGTGTATATTTATTGCTTTTCACCCCAAAATTCGATTCCAATCGTCAATTTTGAGCGTCGGCGGTCAAGCTAGTCCTCGAGGATAACGTCCGGTCTGGAGAACATCAAACTACGGTCACCCGGAGTATTTAAAATAATTTAAACCGGACTCCCGCAAAATCACTCTGACGAAGCTCGTGGCGCCATCTAACGAAACATTAGTCAACTAACTAGGGACATTTATTCTCGGGGCTCCCTTGTCTATGTAATTCTAGATTTCGAGTTTGGTGAAATCGAGTTTGGTGAAAACAAATTTTGGTGAAAACGCGTTTGGTGAAACTGCTACCCTACCGATGGGAGGATTTAACTTCGGATTTTCGGGAGTTCGTTGCTCGGCAGCAGAAGACAGAGTCGAAGTGAGTTTGGCCTGGTTTCGGTATCCTTAAATAGCTATTAAACAGTACAACATTTATTTTTACGAAACAGTCAATGTCATTCCATCCATCAGGATTGATTTTAAATGTGCTGTATAAGTAGGGGAGACCGGGGTAAAACGGCCCCCCTAACCAAAAAATGGCTCTATGACAAAACCCAAAGTGTTCTTTTTATTGCTTTTCACTAAAAAATTCGAAACCAATCATCAATTTTGAGCGTCGGCAAAAAAAGAAATTCCGGGTTAAAACACCCCCCCCCCCCCCCCCCTCAGAATCCGGCACAAATATGAATTACTACACAAAACGCTACCGATCGGCACGAGTGTTGATTATTTGGGTCTTTTACTAAAATGTGACACAAAAGCACATTTTAGTCATGACAGATCGCCGTACAGGCAAGAATTGATGGAGAAAAAAATGTTGCCGAAGAAGCTTGCGAATAAAAAAAAAAAATCATGGAAGACGGCGGGAAAAAAAGTTCTGACGAAGAAAGAAGCCTCAAAACTTACGACGGAGACGGGAGTCCATTTTACCGTAATTTTTTTTTGCGAAGATAAAAAAAGGGGGGGGCCGTTTTACCCCGGAGGCCCGTTTTACCCCGATCTCTCCTATATAAGTATGTAGATTCATAAATATCGTTCTCGATGTCTGTCTTGCGTATATCAAGCGCTGGAAATGGTCTTCAGTGAATTACGGATGCGAGCGAGATGAGTAGAGATGACGGGTTTCTCACCTCCTCAAGTCTACTCGCTTTGCCTCTTTGGGTCCAAAGTTGGCCTTACGTGCTTGATCCTTCGCCGATCGCGTTCTCTCTCTCTCTCTCTCTCTCTCTCTCTCTCACTCTCTCTCTCTCCCTCGCTTACTCGTCGCCCACTCGGGGTTGGATGTCTCTATCTCGGGCTCTCACCGAGCGCACTCGCTTGGTATGCTCGAGTGGCGCTTGGCTGTAGCTGCGGTGGCAGCATTCTCGTTCCACCGCACCAGATACCGACGTGCATATAGCATGTAAAGAGCACGGGAAGCCACCGCCACCGCCGCCGCCGCCGCCGCAACCCAACAATATCCCGCGAATTTCGACGAGTATGACGCGGCAAATCTTTTTATCTTATTCTTGTCGACATGGCGGGACGACGGTAGACGACGGCGTCGTCGTTGTCGAGACGATTCATGCCTCTCGCGCCTCGCTGCCAACATCGTCTCGACCCTTAACTTCGCCTCGGGGCACAACGACCGCGCGCGCGCTCGCGCGCTCTTCGATTCTATAACGGTCACATCGCTCGGGCGTCCCAGGATCCCTCGGAGTCACCTCGGGCGCAAACTTTTGTATTCCGTCAACTGCGTCACTCCCGGGGAATTACTTCGGCCCGCTCTCATTTACATTGTCATGACAAGGGACTTTTTTTTAAGGGTCCTCCCGGCATTTGTAACGATAGCTGTCTCGTTGTCGGATCGTCGCGTCGATACGATCGACTGGAGGCTCGACGACAAATGATGCAATCGGCTAAGAGAATTGTGGAACGATTCACTCTTAAAGCACTCGCGAATTGATATCCAGTCTGGATGTAAAAAATTCAGTTTACGTTGTGTAAGTAAGATGGTCCGTCACGATTGTCGTCAGTTTTTTGTTATCTTGCTGGTCACATGGTTAATGGCTGGGATATCGATTTTAAGGCGAGGTGACACCTACTCAGTCGGTAATTAAAGCTGTAACTAATTATTCCGACAATGCCCAACGTTTCCGGAAAAAAGAAAAGTTTTACTCTATTCCTCTTTCGATTGTGGTTGGTGTAAAACTGTTACTTTTCCTGGCATGTGTCTAGTTTTCGTGTATTGTTGGTCCAAAAGTTATTTTCTATCTCTCTCGCACTCACGATGGTTTCGCCTCGCCTTAATTACCGGTGAGAAAAATTTTATCCGCGTGTACTGATTGGATTACAGTTTTATTACCGACTGAGCTGCGTCTACACTAACTTTTGCATTTTTTTGTTTGTAAATATATGCAAATAAATTGAAGCTATGTACCTTACGAATTCCTGGTAAATTGAATTGGTACGAAGAGATCCGAAAGATTGACTGCGGTAGAACTCTCACGTTGCAGCCTCACCAATTTTCTTACTCCTGCGGTCCGACGAAGTAAATTTGACCCCAGCCAGACCGGCTGAGTAAATTTGACCGCAGCAGGTTTGAAACAGATTGAAAAAAAATCTGGCTCTATATCGTCGACCCGGCGAAACCGAGAGGCTATCGCTGTATTTCACGCTTCTGTTGCATACTTGAGCGGTTCCATCGATTCTTTTACGAGAACGAGTTAATGGAAAATAACGTGGTCGTTCCGCGTGGGATGCGGAGTGTCTTTCTATCGGAGTGCAACTGTTCGTTAAAATGTATCAAATGTCTGAATCAAAATTTGAAAAAGTTAGAAAACACCAGGTGTCAAAAATTGATCAAAAATTGATTGCTCATAGACACCAAACTTTTTAATCCAATTACCTTTTGGACTTAAAAGAATGTAGTTTACATCAATTTAATTGCCACACAGGATTTTTTCAGTCTCTTCCGAAATTTCTGACTTTCGTCTTCAGATTACACATCGATACAGTCGACCAAGATCTCGCGTAGCAAACGCTGCAAAATCTCCACCGGAAACCGTAATCCAATTCTTTCTCAGATCTCTTCACCACAGAGCGCAAACCAAACACAGGTTTCCCGTCAGTCTAACTACCCAGCGGTAAAACCACATTCTTTTTCCCGCCGGCGCACGAATCGTCTTCCACCAGATCGAATTACAGTTTTTGTTACCGACCGAGCGCGCGCGCGAGGGCCGCCAGAGGGCGCGCGAGTCGCTGAGCGTCTTACTAACCGAAACGTCGTTACCTTTAACTACGTTTTACGTACTACGAAATACGCTCTGCGTAATGAGCTCTGTGCCGCGACTGGTTTATTCCACGTAGTGTATTACACCGCGACTACGCGTATGGTAGGTACAGTGCGAGCCAAATTTCCAGCGCAGTATATCGCGGCCGCCTCAACAGAGGGCGAGGCGCCCTGGCGGAAATTTATGGCACGTAGTTGCGAGACGTTGAGAGAGACACCGCGCTCGCTATGGGCTCTCCCCCGTTCTCTCTCTCTCTCTCTCTCGCTCTCGCCGTAGATTACGTATGGCTTAAATCCACCTCTTTGGTTGCAGCTAGGCGAGCCTCGAGGAGTCGTTAAATCAGCGTCTACGGCGTAGTCGCTGCGCCCCCCAACCCCCCAACCCCCTCCCAACCCCCCCAACGTGTGTTGTGTGCACGTCGAATCTGCGGAGTTTATGCATATGTAGCTACCCACTTGACTCTCCCCCTCGGCCCAACCTCACGAGCTCTCCGCGTCCCTTGTGCAACACGAAAACGAGATCGAAGAGTTTGCTCGCAGGGCAGAGGCCAGAGAGAGCACCGAGGTGGAGAACACAGGCTTTGTATTTGTATTCCCTGTTGCGACACATATCTCCTTACATACTGCATTTTCCATGTTCCTACGCTCTGGCTCCCTGTGCCCCCCCCCCCCTCACCACCCTCCTCACTCTGCTGCCCTCTCACCCTCCCTGCCCTTGCCAGACCCTCTGTACTCCGGCGTCTCGCGCGCTTTCGACTCCGCAGAGTTTCGAAGGCCGCTCGGCAATCCGCTAGGGACGTTTTTGCCGAGACCGGGAGACCTGGAGCCACCGACGCGCCGGTCGGCGCTACGAGGTACAAATATCTATTAACCGTTTGGTAGCACAATGCTGTGTGCATGCGGATTTTTGTTGTTGTTGGGTTTTTCATGGTTTGGCTGCCACCGCGATGAAGAATACAAACGAGTGGAATTTGTAAATCTGGATATATATATATATATTTTTTTTTTTTTTTCGATTTAGCGACTTTTGGGTGATGACGTCGTTTTCACTACGCGTTTTCTTCCCCTGAAAACACAGGTTTTAGATTTTTTTTGTTGTTGGTTTTGAGAAAAATATTTTTTCCGCTTTTTTTTGGTTAAGAATGTTTCGTTGCTCGGTGCTTTTAAGTGTCGCCTTCTGCGGCACCTCTCAGAGCTCGAGCGGCGTGACGCCGAGACTGCATCTTGAGTGTTTGCCTCTATCTTTATCTTTGTATGCTGTGTCTATCGCTATTTTTGTCTATATCTTTGTGCTAAAGTCTTTCTCTGGGCGCTTTTTCGCTCGCTTTTGGTTGTTGCTGTCTTATTCTTTGTGCCCTGGTCCTGAGGGGATTTCTCCCAGGACCCAATGAATATATATGAGTTATACGAGATATGAGAGATCGTAGATCCGGCTCCGGGCTGAAAATTGCCAAAATCGATCTCACGATAATTTTCTTTTCAAAATATCGACTTTTGACTTATACCGTCGTTCTCAAGTAGTACTAGTAGTAGTTTATTAAGTTCTGGGGCAAAATCCCCTAAGGACTAAAATAAAAAAGAAGTCAAGTCAATCAAAAAAGAGTCAAGCTTACGTAGAAACAAAAAAGCAAAGGAAAAATAAAAAAGAAAAATGGAGCATGACGCAAAACACACTATCTTAATTCTAACCCTCGGCCAAAATAACACCACGCTCAAGCTCTAACAAGTGCCGCAAAAGCCGATCTTTAAAAGCACCTAAGGAAGGAGCCCCCGAAACAGCGAGCGGCAGCCCATTCCAAAAGTGAGTATCGCTGACTAAAAACGGTTTCTTGTTCAACGACGTAAATTGTACCCCGTATATACCCAAGTCGCATATTCTATCCCCAAAATCACTGGTTCCAACTCATTTTTACCAGATTAAAGAACGAAAAGTGGCGTTTTTAAAAATAAAAATCCTGATAACACCGGATGAACGTATTTGACAATAATTAGTTTTAACAAATAATTAGTTGGCTTGATCTTTCTGATTGTTACTACAATGAATAAGTTATAGTACGACGTTATTCTGGCAAATGTTATTTGTTGCTCTAACAAATAAAGCGTAACAAATATTTTTTTGTTACCGTCACTGAAGCGTTTGTCGTCACTATATTGACATACAGAATTTGTTGCAGTGACTTGTGGTGAGTTGTCCTAACATAGACAGTTTTCTCCGTGATGTAGGAATAAACCCTGACAACACCAAAGGGTCCATTTGTGAGCATTTAGTACACTAAAGTTCCCTAACTGGGTTTCCATTTTTAGGCTTATGATGTCCAAAAAAGCATTTGTTGTTGGGTCCTAACCTTAGTATTACGCCTGCAAAAGTTAGACCGCCCATTCAAAAGCGTACTTTTTGATTCCTACATGAGACCTAAACCTTGACGTCCATCCGGTGTTATCAGGGAAAAAAGTACGCTTTTGAATGGGCGGTCTAACATTTGCAGACGTAATACTAAAATTAGGACCCAAGAACGAATGGTTTTTTGGACATCATAAGCCTAAAAACGGAAACCCAGTTAGTGGACTTTAGTGTACTAAATGCTCACAAATGGACCCTTTGGTGTTGTCAGGGAAATCGTAAATCCCGCTCCGGACCAAAAATTGCCAAAATTGAAAGCACGAAAATTGCGGTATTAGCGAGCGGTAGCGCCAATTAATATGTGTATGCGGGTCTCTTTTATATTTTTCAAAGTTTTGTTTTAAAGACTCGAAAACGTGCGTGGCCGTCTCACCCGTAATTAACGCGATTGTCACGTGAAAAAAGAAGCTTCGCGTTACGCGGATGCGTTTAATTGGATTGTGTGTGTACTTGATTGTCCTCCTGTCAGCAATTGAATTATTCTACGTCGAAACCCTTTTATAGGTAAATTCTGTATGAGGTATCGGATGCTCGACTGTTGCATGCTAACGCGGCTTTTGAAAGAGCCCATAGAGCCGAGCTGCACGCTCGAGTGAGCACCTGCCCGTGGATGAGAGCTGCATAGAGCGGCCCGGGTAATGCACTCCGATGGAATCGGACGATTTCTATAACTGGAACGTAGTTATAATTTTGCACGGGGCTGTGGCCCCTTTGCGCTAGCTTCAATTAATAAGCGGTAGATAGCTAATGTTAAATATGTGTAATTTCTGTACATGTTTCGGAGGCTCGCGCGCCGGGTACGATTGTTGTTGAGACGAGTTCCATTAAAATTAAACTGTTGACAAATAAATAATAAGATTTTTCCGAAACTATAAATAGTTTTTTTTTTAATTTTCTTCCGTATTGTTTTCTTTGTATTGCTTCCGTATTTCTTTACATGTTTCAAGAGATTCCATATTTAATTATCAAGTGAAACACGATGACGAAATATGGAACACAGATTGAATTTGGTGGATCCGCGATCCCTTTGCGCTCACGTTAATGATTAAATATTTGACTGATAAATGGAATTTGGCTCGGCGAATTTACTGTCGCTCCTTGAAAGCAAATGGTTCGACGAATTGTAGGTTGAGAGCAGAATTTGGGATACGTTACTTTATGAGTTATGTTTTTTTACAAAAATTACGACTAAAAACTATAGCCGCATTTTGTTATAAAAAACGATGAACATTTTTTCCCTTCAATCCTTCATCAAGGAAAATCGCATTGAAACGAGTGTTTTCGAGTTTACTTATTATTTTTTTATTTAATTAATTTTTCCATCTTTCTTTCATCATTTCTTTTCACCATCTTTCTCATCGACAAAAAGAAAACATGTTTCCATTTTCTGCCTTCAGAAATTCCGGTGTTCTCCCCGAAACATCCCGAAGAGATTGATCAAATAAATAGATCATTTCCTAATGCGCGTCTCGAGTGGCGGCTAACTGCGGCTTCGAGCGCCACGCAGGAAACGGACGGCGCGGGAAATGACCGGCCGGTTCCGGTATCCACCCCCGAAATGACTTGAAAAATTGATTAAAGAAACTGGACGATTTCGTAATGCGCGTTTCCTCGACGGCGTTAAGGGCAGACCGGGAGTGTGCGGCGCGACGCCGGGGGACGTTGGTGAGCTCTGCGTGGCCGCCGCTCCTTTCATTCCCGGTGCCCGCACCACGTGCTTGGGGTCAACAGGACTTATTTACGAGTAGCAGGGTGTGGCTGCCGGTCTGCGGAGAGAACGAACGACCCAACGAACCAACCAACGACGTACCAAACGACCGAACGACCGACTTTCACACCCGCACGCTAATTCGAGAACCCTCTAGTCGAGCGCGAATGTTGCTGTCGTGCTAGGTGCACCACTGCTTCCCCCCCCCCCCCTCCCCCACCTTTCCCTTCCATCCGACAGCGATTCTTAATCAGATTAGGCTGATCGATTTTTTTTCCAGCTGCCTCAGGCTGCTAGCCTTCCAGCACGCACCTCGTGTTCATACGGAATTCTCGAGTTCGCTCGTTTCGATGATCGTGATGAAAAAAAGGTGGAAAAAAATATCGATTTTTTTCTTCGGAGAATTGTTTTTTTTTTATTTTTTTTTATTTATAGCTCGGTGTAGGGTGAGGAAACGATAGGAAATAAGCGAAATGCATAAGTGACGTTTGCTCTAATTGGAGTTTGGCACGTTGATGATTGAGATGATTGAGTCAATATGGTTAATAAATATATGAATATTAGTAACGGTACGAGTTGCAATATTAATTACATTTGGCTTTTTCTGCGAAAGGCCAAAAAACGAACAACCGCAATATTCGCGAAAACTGAAAAAGTAAAAAAAAGGCCAAGGCTGTCGATCATCGCCAATAATACACATTTTTCTCGAATTTTCCGCGCTTGATCGACGCGCAATTTCAAATTAGTTTCATTACGCTCGTTCGGCGAAGCCAAAAAAATCGTGACACAAACATCACCGAGAGTGAAACACCGGCCGAAACAGCTAGGGATTTTTTCCCCCGCTGAAGCTCAACGGTTTATTATTAATAACCTCCCTATTCCCTTTCAGAAATGATGTACTACATGCGATATGATACGCAGATAATTAAAAAATACATTGGAGTGTTTTTCAGAATAAAGTTTTTAAGAAACAAAATAAAAAGTAACAGAAAATCTGATCTACATTCTATTCTATCTACTCTATCTATTCTGATCTACATGTGCTCAAATAATTGTTGTAGGTGATTATCCAAAGTAAGTATTGAGTTATATACGTGTAGGAAGACTCAATCTTTCATTGTGTCAATGTTTTTCCTATAAACTCGTCAAAATACGTCATGTCAGTAATGTTCACTCATTGGTAAAATGTCCTAACATCTTTCCAGCCAATGAACATGTCAACTCTATAATGGTAATGATATATAATCGTGGATAAATCGATGGCATTGCAGGTTATCTCTCTTTATTATAAAAATATCTCTCCACCGTCGCTGCCGCGGCTGTGTAGGACAGTCGAGAGGGTGTGAAGTTGGCTACAGATCCGGATTCATGGCCAACTTCAGGCATTAGGATTCCGTTAACCGTTACCATGCAACCATTGCCATAGCAAACGTTTCCATGGCAACCATTCCACGGAATTTTCAGCGAATGTTGTCAAGTTCGCTATGAAATTTTGAGTGAGTGGTATCAAGTTGGCCATGGCATTTTGGGCGAGTGGTGTCAAGTTGGCCATGGGATTTCGGATGAGTGGTGTCAAGTAGGCCATGGAATTTCTAGCATGTTTTTCGAGCAGGCCGGGGTCAAATGATACACCCAAGCCCAGATTTTTTTCTCATTCTTTAATAAAAAATTGCAGAGTAAGTACTTTTTGTATTTACTCTGTAAAAGTGACAGGAAAGGGTGGAGAGGAGCATGCGAAACGCGCGGACGGCGAAACCCCTATAGGGTAGGGTTAAGTTAGGTAGGATTAAGTTAGGTAGGGTTATGTTAGGTAGGATTAAGTTAGGTAGGGTTATGTTAGGTAGGATTAAGTTAGGTAGGGTTATGTTAGGTAGGATTAAGTTAGGTAGGGTTATGTTAGGTAGGATTAAGTTAGGTAGGGTTAAGTTAATTAGGGTTAGGTTAGGTAGGTTTAAGTTAAGTAGGTAGGGTTAGGTATGATGAAATATTATTATTATGTAGCGATATCTACATCGGTGATAATTAACAGCGGCGAGGGAGGCGGGGGGAGGGGGCAGGGGGCGAAGCCCCCCTAGTTTAGCTATAAAAACATTATATTTTGTAGAAGAAGGTTGCGACTGCGTTGTAAATTATTGCGGTTACTTTGAAAGTAAATTACCAAACTTGATAGTAAACTTTTTCAGCTAAAGGGGAGAATGTTCTTCCTACATGAACTGTGAGTTTATGAAGAACGAACATGTTTCCTTCGCTGTCGACAAGAGTCTTATGCGCAAACATCCTGGCCGTATCGTGGCAGCGTTTTAATTTAAAAAACAAAACCCATCAACGAACCAGTGAAACGAATAGTCCCCAAATTTTATATAAAAAATATTAATCGACTGTTGTCCGGGTCGCCTCTAAGGCGTATGAATTAGCAGGTGCAACGTAGTTAGTGGCCGCTGCCGGGGGTCGGATAGGCGCGTCCGCGAAATTAGGGAGGCGTCGTGGCCGCCCTCGGGAGGGCCGCGTCTAATGACCGACTAATTGTCGGAATGCAAATAAATATTCCCCAACCGGCCGTCGCGGGACGCGTCGCGCGGCCCGGGCGTCGTTGGCGCGGGCGGTGTGACTGCCGCTGCGGCAGCGGCAATGCGACTCCGCGAATGTGCCGCCCTCCGGGAGCGCCTGCCCTCTATGAAGATTTACCTCGCGCTGCGTCGCCCGCCGAGCATGCATTCCTACTTGAATGGCTCTATCAAGTACAATACAACTATGTATATCGCGACAAATCCGCGGGACCCTCCGCAGTCTCTTGCCCACCCCGCAGTCCTCGGGTACAATAGTGGTGGGTGGTAATACACTGGGTAGCCTCGTAAAAAGTGCGCTACCACATACACGCGATAATATAATGAAAAAAAAGAGGCTTCTCCGCGGAGGCGTAACGCGCCGCGTTTCTCGGCGAACTCGGCAACCGAAAGCGAGTCGCGCGGCTGATGAGAAAAAATGCGAGTCTCGCGAGTCTCCCAAGGTCTCCGGTGTGCATTAGAGAATTTTTCTAACCCTCGTGGCGCGGAGACGGGCGGACGCGAAATTCTTCTCGCTTTCCTTCGGGGCCTCCAACTTTCTCGTGCATGAATTTGTACTTGGGCAGATTGTAGCGGTTGTTTGATAAAATAAAAAAATAATAACAAAATTGTAATTAAAATTATTTTTTGTAATAGCGTGCGTAAAACTCGTAATTTCGGTGAGGTTTTGCGTGCGTAAAGTGCTCGTTTTCCGAAGGTCGTGCGTAAAGTAAACGTCGTGCGTAAAGCTTCACTTTACGCACTCTGCTTACTTTACGCACGAGTGCGTAAAGTGAAGCTTTACGCACGACGTTTAGTTTACCTCGGCTCAACCTCCTCGAAGAAGACTCGCATCACGCATACGCTATTATAAAAAATAGTATGTGTAACTCGTGCGGAAATGTGGTACTTTACGCACTTGTTACACAATATACTATTCCAGTTCAAACTGCGCCGGCAACCGAAAGGGAGTCGCGCGGCTGATGAGAAAAAATGCGAGTCTCGCGAGTCTCCCAAGGTCTCCGGTGTGCATTAAAGGATTTTTCTAACCCTCGCGTCGCAGAGACAGGCGGACGGCGGACGCGAAATTCTTCTCGCTTTCCTTCGGGGCCTTCAACTTTCTCGTGCGTGAATTTGTACTTGGGCAGATTGTATAGCGGTCGTTCGATAAAAGAATGTTACGTACTGGCCATTTTTCCGTCTTTATGTTTAATTATTTCAATATTAATCATTTATCCTTCTATTATTCCCACATTCCATCCCACTCAATGCCCTCTATAAATCATCCGTTCCGAGATCTCCGACTGCATCGGTTGTTTACCTGCAATAGTCAGCATTTTTGCGCCTGATGGCAATCACTTGTTACTCCCCCACCTTACACCCATCTAAGCCTTCCTGATTACCTCCATCAAACCAATTATGTCATAAATATATTAAAATCGTTTAGATTTAGAGTTTGAGTATATATTAAATAGTATAATTGTTTATTGCCATAACCGGTGGCTTATAAGAAGTTTTATCCCGTTTTGTGTTTTTACCATCGTTAAGTTCGGATATTAAATTAATATAATTAACTCGAGAGAAAATTCAAAATATTGATTTCAATCATTAATCGAACATCGAACCCAAAATAAACATTTAAATTACGTTTCGCTAGCTAGATTCGTAACAAGGAAAATAAAAAAATTGTAATTAAATTTATTTTTCAGTTCGAGAAAAATTAATTTTTTTTTGCTCTTTAAAAAATAATTGATAATTTACTAATGCGCGTTTCGAGGGGTACTGGGTTTTTAACTGGATTCCAGCGTTACTGGAAGTAGACGGGGAAAAAATGGAAGTCCCGTGAATCGCAAAAGGCTGCAGTATGCATTAGAGAATTTTTCACCCTCGCGGCAGAGACGGCAAACTCGAGCTTATTCTCGCTTTCTCGGCTCGGCTCTCGAACTTCTCGTCGTGAACTTGTTCTCGAGCAGTTCACGACAAGAAGGTCCGGTTCACGTAACAGCTGCCGCCGCACTTTACTTTCATTCCTATTTTGTGTGGTCGCTTTTATTTAAAAAAGTGAACATCATTTTTTTTTTTTCAAAACTGCCGGTGTTCAGGCAGCGGATTTAATATTTATGACAAATTTGCGTTTCGAAAAAAAAAAGAAAAAAAATCACAGCCCGTGTCTCGAGTTACTTTTAATTAATTCTCGAATCATTTTTGAAAAATAAAATAACTAAAGAATGCTGTTCATGAGGGCGAATTGCATTCCCGCAGCTTTACGAATTCCCGATAAAATGTATTTTTCGGCGCCACGAAATCCTCTGCAAATGTCGAAAATCAAACAGCATCCGCGGAGTGAAGACAACTCTGGGGAGTGGGGAGGGTTTTGAGGGTTGGGGGTGGGGGATGCAACCACAACCGTTACTTCTGCCGTATAATAACAAAATTGGATTATATCGAATTCCCAACGAGGAAAATCCCTGCCAGGGCTTGACGAGACCCAAAAGATTGGCTGTGGTAGGGCTCGCACGCTGCAGCCTCGCCAATTTTCTTACTCGTCCGGTCCGCCGGAGTAAATTTAACCCCCGGCGCAGTTTGCCTGAGCAAATTTGACCGCACAGCGGGTTCGGGGCAGATTGAAAAAAAATCCAGATATACATCGTATATCGTCGAGCCGCCGACGCAACCGAGAAGCCATCGCCGTATTTCACGCTTCTATTGCATACTTGAACGATTCCCATCGATTCTTCTCGCGCGAACGAGCCTGATAAAAAGTAAAGTCAACGCTCCGCGCGGGTTATATAAATCTAATGGAGTGCAAATACCTGTCGCAAATTCGCCCCGAACTTCTGGACGGAAATAAAAAAAAGGTATTTGGCAAAAAAAAAAAAGAGCCGTTCCTCCGACCCAGCGAATGTTCCACGTGACGAGAACGTTTTCCGGGTTAGAAAGACAGCTTTTATTTTCGGCCGCCTATTTTAGAACTCGATAAAAAAAAAGTCAGAGAAAAGCGAACTTTTTTCTTTTAACTTTTATTTATAGTAAATTTCCCTCTTGATTTAATTTATTTCTGTCTTTTAAATTCATTTTTTCCGGGTTCGAAAGACACTTTTTTTCACCTATTTTAAGAGCCCATAAAAAATCTCATCGAAGTACAATTTTTTTTTCTTTCATTTTTATTCACGCTTAATTTTCTTCTCCAATAAAATTATGAACATTTTTATTCCAACATAAATTCCGCCAAAACTTATTCTTTCTATAAAAAAAATCGCAGTGCATCCGCGTCAGATAAATAATTCAGAAAACTGTCAACACGCCTTATCGTCGTCAAAGCGCGAGCCCCGGGAACGGACGTAAAAACGGATCACTGTGCATCGAATATTGCGACATCGGAGCGCAAATTCACTTGAGTTCGTTGACGGGATCTCGTGTTTGCCCCGGACTATCCAACGATCTCTCGCGGTGGCATCAAACGCATAGCTGGTCCCGATCGAGTGACGCGCGATATCACCGGCGAGTCCGTGGAATTGTTGGGGGGCGGGGGCGGGGGGGGGGGGGTCCTCGAATTACCGCGCGTAGTACATACTATACACAGAGGGACGTTGCGGATACACCCCAACCCCTTAGGGGGTGAGGGTGGCGATAGGGGGCGGGGGGGGGGGTGTTGTATGCATCCAAATGTATACAACCCCCCCGTAAGGAGGAAAGGTCGGGGGGAGGGGGAGGAGGGGGAGGAGGGTAGCGTCGCGATTCTGCGGCTGTGACTGGACGTGAAGGGCCCGAGCTGCTCGACAGAGTGCTCAACGAGCTGGAATGTCACGACGAGTCGGATACCCCGAGAGCGCGCGCGCTCGGCCAATTATCCGCGCTGTCCGGCGCCGCGCGCGTACGGCGAGGCCTCCATTCCCCTTTTGCTTTGCATGCCTCAGCACGCGAGTTGGATCAACGCCTCGTCACTATAGCCATAGCGGCGCGACCTCTCCTCCCCCCCCCCCCCCCCCAACTAAATTGATTCGGGCCGGCAGAGCCGCGCGTCGTGTGATCTGCCCGCCGAGCGAGAGAGCTCAATCTCGGGGAACGGTCGATAGTGTCGATACACGCTGCGGCTTCGGATGCCCGTTCACCGCTGACCGCTCATCTCGAGCCCCCCCCCTTCGTTCCTCCCCCGGCCCCCCGATTCTCGTGCGGGTCGTCAAAGAACCGGCCGATCGCGAGTCGCGTCCAGCGACTCGTGGACCGGTCTGCGAATCAAAGCTCATACACCGCCCGCGCGGTCTTCAATTCCTCCCTCGGCCTTACCGGCCAATCGGCCGTTTTATCGACATCGCGTCTTCTCGCGCAAACGATTTGGCGACGTATGGGCGACGTACGGGACGCACAATCAGCGCCGCAGTGTCGTACGGCGAAATTGATTTTATAGACGGTGTGGGGCACTCGGAGCCTCGGCGATGCGGCCGGAGCGACGTTCGAGGGATGTAAAAAGATTCTCTTTGGTGCGGGGGATTTTTGGGGGGAGATGGAAGTGCGCCTGACGAGGGAGATTGACGGGGGTTGCGGTGGAATGTCGCCTGGTTCGTGTGTCAGGGAGAAATTGACAGGGAGGGGAGATTTGTTGTTGGTTACCAATTTTGATGATTGAAGAGTGCGATGAAAACAGGAAAGTGAATTTTGTTAGTTATGATGGTTAAGAATGTTTACGGGAATTTTGTAAGTTTTTATACTAATTTTTTTTTAGTTTTATTTTTATATAAATTAGAATAAAAACTTACAAAATTCCCGTAAACATTTTTATAGTTTTATTTTATTTAGTTGGAGTACCTGACGGCAGTTGTAAAAAAATCGTGGGGTGGTCGAAAAATTTAATTGTCACTTTGTTAGTCGCCAAGACCACAACGTTTTTTTGTAATGTTTTTTTTTTTTCAAGCGAGATTTCGCTGTATATCAAATCCGATGATATACAGTGACATCGTTTGATGGTTTTTTAGCGCGTGTCCAGCTTATCGGCGCAAAAAAACGGGGAGTACGAGCCGACGTGAAAAGCTGGACCATCGCATTTTTATGTTAATACTTGGTGGAACAAAATCTGTACCGCGTTACGGACTCGTTCGGCCGTCAGGAAGAGACTGCAGGCTGTAAACCTTTGGCACTCGTCGGGTAGGATTTTTTTTTGCGATAAATGCGATAAAGCTTAAGTAAAAAAAATATAACCCGGCAATATTTGGGGGTCTCCAATGTCGATCCTTTCCATGAAAAAAAAATATGCGCCCAGTTCCACCGAATTTCAATATCAGGTTGCAATTTTTAGTACCACTTTAGTTTTCAAAAAAATAACTGCACCGAGCGAACTATTTTAAATATCAACACTTCAGAAATAATCCCAAACATATTCAAGTGCTTCGAATGTCGAAAATATTTTCGTGCGTTATAATCACTACTGTTGCAATATTTATTTTTCATAACTATGTGTTACATGTACGCAAATGCGGAGGACGCGAGAAAAATGGAAAACCCGAATTTTCAGGTATTTTGTGGCGCTGATCGAAAATAAACCACAAGAAACGCGCTGGACGTACAGGAGCCGAGAAAAACGCGAAAACCCGTCTTTTGCAAATCCGATAAAAAAAATATATTTCGCCTTTACAAAAATCGTTGTAATGTTTTTTCTGTTCAGCCTACAGAAATCCTCTTTCGCACACGTACTCCAAACCGTTCAACGAAGAGAATACCGCATAGAACGTCTCGGTATATCAATCTACATTTTTTTCAAAGATTAAAAAAATGGTACTCATCAAGTAATCCTAAATTAAGCACCAAATCAACACTTCAGCAAAAATCCCAAAAAACGTTCAAGTGCCCCGAAAATATTTTCGTGGCTCATAATCACAATCGCCATATTTATTTTCCCCAACCAGGAGTTACATGCGGTACGCGGGTCGTTAGTTTCGCTGGTGTTCCCGAACCAATTACGGACACGTCCAGCGAGTGGATCGACAGGCAATACTCGTGAATTGTCATTTTCCTAGTGGACAAGGTCAACGAGTCATATAAGACGTGTCCGAAACGAAAGGGGTGAAGTCCCCCCCCCCCCCCCACCCACCCCTTTCTGCCCTTCACCCCTTGAGGCAGGTGTAATCACATATCGATCAGCAGTCAATACGTTCAATTTAAATCCGAGTGACGAGGCCGTGGGTCTCGCTGTGTGTTGCGAAAGGCCGGTTTACACCGGCCGAGAGGAAGCTCGAAGGTGCACGATGCTCGGATATCGATCTCGGCCGCGTTGTACGGGAAGGATGAACCGCGAATACCGCGACAAAGGCTCTCGGGGCCGAGACCGCGCGCGCCTTTTTGCGCCCGTATTACACGGCTCCGGAGCGCCCCGACCAATTGCCCTTCTACCCCCGTCAATAGCAGCTTAATTAAAAGACGTCCTCTTAATTAGTGTGTCATCAGGCGAGAGCGTGCTCGTCGCGCGTACACAGCTTGCCGCCGCCGCCGCCGCTGCCCCGAAGCGAACTCTCTCGCCCCGTGCCGTGGCGCGTATTGTCATCGGCGCCTCGCTCGGCTGCGGCAACTTCGACGAACGCGTCTCCCCTTACGGACACCGCACAATTTAACGTGTCTGCGCAGTTCGCGTCAAACTTTTTCGGATTTTTTTTTCTGATTTTTTATTTATACGTGGATTTCGTTACACTTTGCGCTGACGAATTAATTTTTGGCTTTAATTCGTGAAACGTTTTTGGATTGAATTTCTTTTTTATTAATAGGGGAGGTGTGGGAAAAATGGGACATGCGGGCAAAACGGGACAGCATTTTTTTCAGTTCCAACTGGTTTTGCGGGTAAAATGGGACAAACCCCCATTTAGTGAAAATTGCGCCTATACGGCAGAATTCAACGTATTTGAGCGGAATATGAAGATTTTTAATGGCTTTGAGTGTTTTAAGCAACCTGGCTTTTAAAAAGTCACTTTGAAAAAAAAAAAAAAAAAAAAAAAAAAAATCTTTTTTTTTTCAATATAACCATTAAGGAGTATCAGCGAGTAAAAAAACCCACGAATTTCCGAATTTGGGGGTCTGTCCCATTTTGCCCGCACTTTTTTTTGCCGACGCTCAAAATTGATGATTGGATTCGAATTTTTGGATCAAAAGCAATCGAAATACACTTTTGTTGTCGTCATAAAACCATTTTTCGCGTATGCATCCCATTTTGCCCGCACCTCCCCTACATGGATTTCGTTACATTCGGGGCTGATGAATTATTTTTTTGGCATTAATTGGTCAAACATTTTCGGATTTCATATTTTTTTATTGATACATGGATTTTGTTACAGTCGGGCCTAACGAATTAATTTTTGCCATTAATTGGTCAAACATTTTCGGATTTAATTCTTTTTATTGATCCATGGATTTCGTTACAGTCGGGGCTCATGAATTAATCTTCGGCATCACTAGACAATGTGATGTGAAATTTTTATGACGAGAGCGTTCTACTATTTTAGTGATTTTAGTAATTAGTCTTCGCATTTCGAGGTGACTTCGCGCCGTGAATTTTTTATGGGAAGAGTATTTTCCGCGACGCCGTTAAAAAAACAAGAAAATAAAAAATTGACTATGAATCCGAGAAGCTAATTTTCACGTTTCTTCGTGTCGTCAGGTGGACATGGCGAGGAAAATCCATATATCCCTCAACCTCTGTCTGCTGGTTAATTTCGACTCTTCTAGCGTTTCATAATATTCTCCTCTTGTTCCGGGAAACACATTTTTGAGTAAAGCAAAAGAAGTGAAGCACTTCGTTGCAAACATGTTATGCGATACATCACACTAACTAAACTGTCGGTGATTCCGTTGAATCCATACGACTGGCTATTCAATGATGAATAAATGCAATAATGCACGATATTCTTATTATCCACGAATAAATGTAACAATCCACATTGTCCACGAGCGGAAATAATTCACGAGGCTTCATGGAGATGATTCGTGTGACTGTTGTGTGTTTCTCTCTCTGTCTCTCTCGGTAGCAAAGAATCACTCGAAGCCAAGAGCCGCATAAACTTTGCTACCAATTTTTTTTTTTTTTTTTTTTTCGTTCTCATTGACTAACGAGCTTTGTTCTCGCTTTGTTGCAGATAGGAAAAAGCTCACGCTCGGGTTCGGTGGGGCTGTTAACGCGAGGTCGGGAATCGACGCGACTATAAATATTCACGCGAGTTGCATCAGACGCAGAGCCACTGGTAATGATCGCACGTGAAACGTCGGGATACGCGGGATATGCCCCGGCGTGTGTATCGCGGGCGCCGACATTTGCTCTGTACGCTTCCCAGCCCAAGTCGAGAACCGATGATCCGAGGGGGGCAGATAGCTCTCCGCGCGTTTCCACTTTGAACCTTCGGCATTAACAACCTCTCGTTAGCTGGTTCAATTAGATTCAACGAATCAGCGGTGTAACCGTTCATGCCGAGAAACGACACAATCGGGATGCGCGCGGTAAGAGCGACGCGTTTTATCGCGATATCACGTCGCCTTGCATTTTCCAGATTAAAAAAAAAAAAAAAAAAAAAGACAAAAAAAAAGCGGAATCGAGTAATCCGGAATTTTTTCCAACCCGGATTTTTCTACCGCTTTTATCTTGATTCGACGCTCCGACAATCGAATTTCGCGATTCTACGATTATAGCGGGATTGTCGGGACATTTTTTTTCCCAGCGATCAAATAATTTGCGTAATTAACGGTACATGAAATTGCGTTAACCTGAATTACGAGGCTAATCTTCATAATCGCCGGTGGAAGCGTAAAATCGTATACTGAAATCGTGAAATGTGACCGTGCAGCATTTAAATCGCACAATGTGTGATCATCCATTTTTGAACTTATGTGTTGAGTCGGTGAATTATGTCGCGCAATTAGCCAGATTCCACCGAACGCCGTCCATTTGGCTGCTGAATAGTGGAAGCGAGTCGCGAGTGGCGGAGTCTTCCTCGTTTTCTTCGTACAGCTTTATCAGAAATAATACATATGCATAGCGACGTCGACGAGTCGGGTCGTATATAGCGAGCGGCCAAGCAGCGGGACTGAAATATGTATGTTACTTCAACTACCGCCGAGTCGTCTAATGCCTCGGCAGGAGCCGGAGAGGAGAGCGAGACTCGGATAAAGAAGAGGGCTGGAATATATGAGAGCTGTAAAGAAAATCGAGTATGCGTGGTCACGCTACACTACCGTATAAGTACTTTGGCGCCGTTACTGTTTTTCCTTCAGCCGGGAAAAGTCGCCACCCTGGGTTGCGTCGCAGGGTTCGGCGGACGACACACGACGCTGTTTTTACGAGCTTAAAGGGGGGACAGCGAAGTAGCTTTTTGACAACTTAGCTTTTTTTATTTATTGCTCATCTTAAAGTCTTAGGTATGGAGACAAATTTTATTTTTTACCTTACGACGAAATTCGAAAAATTGCGAAATTTGTGAGCGACGTATACTGAAACGACGGCATATTTATTTGACAAACTTTGAACTTAGATATTTTTAAATTATCGAAGTTATATCGTGGCAGCGTTTGAAATATCAAAGGGGTCAGAGTATCAAAGGGAATTGAGAAGGAAAGAAGGAAGGAAGGGTGTAACGACTTCCGTCATATCTGGAGGTAATTTTGATTAGTAGTTTTTTTTTTCTTCCCTGGCAATCTTGACGACCGTGATTTTCGACTGATTTACCATAAAAACCACCGTCAAACCACCGGGTGGTCATTTGCAAAAAGAGAATCGAAACAATCGTTACGACTGTAAAAACGACTGCTCTAAAAAAAATTTGATCGATTTTTCGGTTGCCGATGCATCTAAACGATCGTTAAAAGGACTGTTCATAAAATTTACATTCGGCCGTTTTTCAGTAATTATAGAAAAAACCAGTGTAATGCAATTTTTATCTTTTAATGTAACGGGTCAATTTGCTCTTTCATTTCTATATTCGACTTTACTCGATTATTTGGTACATATTTAATCACGAATAAAGAAATAATGTTTTTGTCATTGGTAGGATTTGAACCTGTGACCTCTGACTGTTGCTCTGCGCCTTAGAGTACTCGGCTATTCGCACGTTTGGAAATACATGTTTTGATAAATATTACTATATTTAATTGGACCAATCGAAGCGGGATTTTTTTCGCAGGATTATAATTAAAATTACAGGTGATTTTATTAAGTAAAGAAAATCTGGCACGGATAAGAAGAATATGATCACTCTGAATTCTGCCAAAAATGTCTGTCATTGATTTGACGTAAATCAATGTTCGGGTTCGATACTATCGTCGCAACTTTCACTTTCGAGCGAGAAAAATAATACAGCACGATAATTTAGGTTAGTTCGAGACGCGCTGTTTGTTTCTTTCCGACATGCGGCGGAGCACCTAGCGGTACCTAATGCGGAGTATTTATACGAAAAAAGGCTAATAGTGGGACACACGCGAAAACAGAGGAAAAGTAGGACTGCCAGTCTTGCTTATGGGGAGAATTTTTCCGCGAATTCTCGAGAGTGGCGCTAATTGCGAAAACTTTTCTGCCTCTCGCCCTGCGAGCCGTTCGTTCGTTCGTTCAATTTACCGTCTGGGTTATTGAAAATTTTCGCAGCTACGTGGTAAACTGCACGTTGCGGGGCGGACGTAACGCGCTGGTGCACAAACCGCGCATGCGACGCTTCACCTTGTGGCAAATTGAAGGTGCGACAATATTAGGCTACGCGGTCCGATTTAATGTTACAGAAGATCAAACGACTCAGTTCGATTTAGTTAACATTATTATTTTCGAAATATCGGCTTTTGAGTGGATCGTCAGTCTTAGTTACCCATTGAACAAATTTTTGGTGATATGAAAAAAAAAAAAAAAAAAAATTAGACCTTCGGGAAGTTCGAAGTTCGTCAAAATATTCTTGTCAGCAATTTCTCGCGTTTTTTTTTGCTTCTGTGGTTGTAGAGCAATTCTGGATGTTATTTGTGACCAGCGCAGAAAAATACTAATAAATATGATAAGGAATGGAGCTTATAGTAAGAGTCATTGCTTTGTTCATGTATTGGGATTTTGGACACTTGACAACGTACCTGATGATGGGCCAACATAACGCCGATGACAGAATAAACAAACAATCTCGTTTGACATCGCGAACCATAGAGACGTTTGACGACCTAACATGCCGCGGCAGGAGTCATTAATAATAATCGTTACCATTTTATAAGCTATCGAATTATTATTTATCCATGACCGTTGCAATATTGATTTGGTAACTTGTTTTTCCATTTCTCAGCCAATCGCAGCGCCATCAAAGCGACAACAATAAATATAATATAATAGACTTCAAGATTTCATTTCCACTCTTGCGAGATATCAACTTTATAAAAGCGAAATTTTATAAATTTCTTTCGTCACGCACGATTTGCGAACACACCGCTTTTGAATGCACGAATTATCGTGCATCGATTTTTATTTTCATTCAGCGGGTTTAATTGGACTTTCGTTGTTGGCACCGTAGTTTTTCTCAATTTTCATCGGAACGGTGAATGAAGCAATTAATCGGTGATTAATTTTTCACCAATAAAAACTACTCGGAGAACGGATGAAAATTAATTCGGCTGACTAATTTAATTGGCTCCTTCGGCGCCAAAATAATTGTACAGAGCAGAAAAAATGTGCACTGAGCCGGCTGAATTTACTTTAAATTAAATAAATCAACGTTAAGTCGTGACGAAGTTAAGCAAATTATTGAACACAGAACACAGTTAAAATTTCTTTCTCAATGCGCGTCGCTGCGCGGGTAAAAATGTGAATAACACTTTTAGAAAACGTTGTGCTCCAATTAAGTTTGAGCGTCGAGTCGCGACTCGACTAATCGGGATGTTGCGGGTCACATTATGAAAATAAAACAGCCCGCGGATGATGTATATCGGGATTCCCGAGGGATTTCTGGAGTGAAGACGAGTCGAGCATTCGACGTTGGGGCGTCGAATGCCCGACAGTTATCGGCAATCATTTTCCCCTCTTCATTAACTTTAACCCGGGAAATGATACGTCTGTGTTCCGTCTATGCCGCCTCGCAATGTGTATTTTTATTTAGGCGACGTTTCTCCGCGTCGAAAAATAGTGCATTAAATAAAAAGCTCGGAGCGTCGAACGTTCGGGTCCACATTATAAATGCACCCCAGGCAGCCGGGTCGGTAATTTTCGGGACATTTATTTTTTTTTTACCATTACTCGGGTCCTCCACAAATATCCGACAATCGCGATTTACACGAAATTAAAAACTGACAGTGTTAATATTATATAAACTGAATAGAGTTAATAACACAATTCCCATTTCAACGGAAGCTCAGAGACAAAAAAAAAGCTGTTGGTCGTCGAAAAATTGCGCCAATTAATTATTTCACATTACACCCCACGGTTGGGTGCAGGGCACTTCTTGTACATAATAATGATAGATCCTTTACGATGTCAGTCACGCGATATATTTCTCCCTCCTCCTCCCGCGAAGAGCGTGAATTATATATACAAGCGATATATTTTCGCGTTCGTGATTTCCGGTTCTATCCTATCCTCAATTTTCACTCCTAGTTTAATTTGCAACAACCCCCCGACGGTTTTTTGCATACGCTCGATGTCTGGTCTGCCCCGCGCGTTACACCCTCCGACGCCCCCAACGAGCATTCAACACGATACGCGCGGCCCGGCGATGCATCAATCATCGAGTTTGTGGGTGTGGCGAGTGAATACACGGATACGTGTGCCGAGCTGTACAGGGGGATCTTCGATACCGACCCAGCTGAACAGGAGTCTTACTCGTTGATACCGACAAAAAAAAGCTTCTTCTTTTTTGTTTCTCTTTTTTTATTTTTTATTACAAAACGCGCAGTTGCAATTTTTTGCTACTCATTTTATTTTTGTTTCGAAGATCGTCGGACGTAAAAAGAACGCACGAAAAAAATAATGTCAGGGTAGTAACAAAATTCGGAAGACGACAAAATTGGTCGTTAAGTTTCTTGACATTCCGCTAAACAAGAGTTACGACGGTAAAAACGAAATTTAATTTTGTTTTTAATTTTTTATCACTGACTGTGCGGGTGCAGTTTTTCCTAATGATTTTATTTATTTATTTTTTTCGAACTTCTTAAGATGTCAAAAAATACACGTCAAAATAAAATAAAAGTTTCTCATCTCTTCATTTTTTTTAGCACGTTCTGCGATGTTGCTATTTTTTGCGAATCTTGTTATTATTATTTGGTACATTGACGGATGTACAAAAAACGTAAAAAAATAATGTCACGGTCATGAAAACATCCGGTATATAAGGCGATATAATTGATCATCAAATTTCTTGACATTCCGCCAACCAAGAATTACTCGTTGTTACCGGCAATAAAAAACAAAATTTATTTTTTTGTCTCTCATTTTTTTATTTCTTTTATCACTGAAAGCGCAGGTAAAATTGTTCGCAAACCTTTTTACTTTTATCTCAAACTTCTTAAGATGTCAAAAGATGCACGCGAAAAAATAATGTCACGGTAGTAAAAGAAATCCGGAAGACGACAAAATTGGTCGCCGAGTTTCCAGACATTCCGCAGTCCGCCGATAAAAATTCTTCAGCAGCCGTATATTCTCGTCGCAGTCAAGATTGTCGCTCCTGTTGATGAAAATAATTATTATCGGTTGATCGCAATCGGTCTCGACTGCAGTGGCGTTGCGGAGTGGCGTTGCCGAGCCTTTGTGTCGCTCGCCCGGCGTCGTCGTTGTCGCACGGCTGCGTCGACCGCAGTTATTGCGTAGAGCAAAATCGCATGACCGATCTTATCTGGCTAAACGAAAAATTATGCCCGCGCCCGTGGTTAGGGCGAGCGCGAGGCTCGGGTTGCGCGTGCTCGCGCCTTGTGTCCCCTTTATTATTTCCTGGTAGCCACGTATTATATTATATGACCGCCTCTTCAATCTTCATCGATCCCGTATTCTCCTCTATTATTCAGATTATTCTTATCGTTGCTCATTATCCGAGCGACGATAGCGATCGCGCGGAGAGGCCACGCGTAATTCTCCCCGTGAGTCGGCGGTACATCACCCTCTTAATATATTTAGGGCTCGTGTTGGTCGCGCGATGATCGGCCTATTGCGATACGTATCAATGACTCTGAAACTCCGAGATGTTTTTTTTTTATTTAAATTATTTTTTATTTATTTATTTATTTATTTATTTATTTATTTATTTATTTGATATTAACGGGCATAGCCCAATTACATGTGGATGGGAAACCCCATCAACCGATACAATTATGTGTGACTGACCGGGCGCACAAATAAGAATAACAATTCATAAAAATTAAAATTCAAAATAACACACAAAAAAATTCTAGACTAACCTAACTATACTTAATTATTAATCATATGGAAATGTTGCGATAAGGTTTTTTCTAAACGAGAATAACGAACCCCCGAAGAGAGGAACACGGACAGAATAACTATTACCTAACCTGCAGCAACGTGGAAGCCAACTGTGGAAAGCCAAATAAGATTTTTTTTTTTCAATTAACAATCGTGGCTACAGAATAAATGTCCTTGCCTGAATTACGCTCGCGATAAATCGTAAATTTGTGACCCTTTAAGTACGCCGTATACCGCGATTAAGCACCGAGCGGAACAGTCGTTTTCCTCGAATCGTCGATTATCCGCCGTTGAACGATTCGTAATACCCTTTAACGTTCTACGCAACTGTTTGTGTGTTTGCCCGCTCGTCTTCCTTCCGCTCGAGGAGTGGCGGATGGGGGTCCACCGGATGTAGTCGAAGAAGCCTGTTTTATTAATTCATGTCGGTAGGAAAAATGACACAAAACGTCTAAAAATCAGTAACTCATACCATTTTTTATAATGATGTTAAAGTTTGCATCGTTGGAATGCAACGAAATACAGATAAAAATGAATTCTAATTAACCCAAATGATGAAATTAAGTATAAAAAGTCATCATTTCAATTAGTTGCTGTAATTAGTTGCAACGAAATTCAGAAAAAGAAATGGATTCTAATTTCATCATTTGGGTTAACCAGAATGAATTTTTTTTTTCTGAATTTCGTGGCATTCTAACGATGCAAACTTCAACAGCATTTTTTATCCTCCGAAATAGCGATTGTTTTTGCACGATTTTAAAGTGAAAACACATTTTTCGCCTAATATAGGAAAATACCCATTTTATTCAAGTCGCTTATCCACACTTTTTTCTCTAGCTGCGGTTTAAAAACGATTCTAATAAATCATTCGCTAATATCATCCGACATATGCAGAAGCAGATTCCGATGAACCGCGAATATTCTCACCAAGTTGCACATTCCTAATATCATTTAATGTGTCAATTAGTGTATATCGCACCAGTTTCTTATTAATTGACAGAAGACAAGCCCATTAAGACGACTTTCACGCTCGATATCCACGGCGGTTTGCATCGTCCGCTCCACCCATTCCCCGTCGATGTTTGCCGATTATGTCCAGCCCTCGCCCAGCCGTTGGCATTGAATTAGCATTTACGAAATTTCGCAAACGGCGATAAGCGAGAAAGCGAGACCGAGACTGGTTATGTGTGTACAGAGCGAGGGGGTCTGCGATTTGCGCAGGGTACGAAACTTTTTCAGCTGCTGCTGCTGCTGCTGCTGCTCGCCGGGCTAACCGGTGTTGCATAGGGGGCAGATGAACCTTGAGATAACGTTTTATTTTATGCCAAGGCTGCAAAGACTGCCTGCAGCTATACTGGGTACATTGCGCAAAGTCACGAATGCCGTAATTGAAAATCGATAGTCCACTTGGGCTGTTTGTGCGGTTGGGGGGGGGGGGGGGCCGACGGGGGTTGCTGCTTCGCGTCCTACCCCCCTCGCACCCCCCCTCCCTCCCTCCCCCCTCCTCCCTTAACCACCCCTCAATACCTCCAGGCTTTCCCTCGACGCGGTCTCGTTGCAACCCTTTCCGAGCCGCCGGTGGACCCCCCCGAACCGATTCGAATCTCTTGTCGTTGTGTTCCTACAAGCTCGTAGCCCGGCAAACTACCCTACGTCACGAATATTTATCGCGGCGGAGTCATGAACCTCGCCGAGATCCTTCGCAGGGAGGCGAAAATTCAGCCACGTCACCGATTATTGATAATATAGTTGTTGCGATTAATCCGCGGGGTTATTATTAGCGGCGGCGGGGTGACTTAATGGGTACACAACGGTACCGCAACCACCACTCGGAACCATTCCGGGATTAATCATTGTGATTTATAAATTGTAATTAACAGTTTCTTTTCCTGTCCAATCAACGAGAAAAAAGAACATTTTTTTACCTTGGTGGAAAATCTGTGGCGTTACTTCCGGCCCGAGTCAGGAACTGGTCAGGCCTTGATCAGGAACTGGTCAGGCCCTGATCAGGAACTGGTCCGAGTCAGGAACTGGTCAGGCCCGGGTCAGGAACTGGTTAGGCCCGGGTCAGGAACTGGTCAGGCCCGAGTCAGGAACTGGTCAGGCTCAAGTCAAGAACTGGTCAGGACCCAGTCAGGAACTGGTCAGGCCCGAGTCAAGAACTGGTCAGAACGCAGTCAGGAACTGGTCAGGCCCGAGTCAAGAACTGGTCAGGCCCTGATTAGGACCATGATAGCCTAACCAGAGCCCTACCATTTCCTGACCAGGATAAAACAGATTTTCTCAACATATTGGTCGACACCTTGAGCCAAAAATGTAGGAATGTAAAAATGCATGTATTTCAAACTAATGATATCAGGCGGTTATTCCTTTTTGTCCCAAAAAATTGACTGAAAAATTTCACCCCAAACGCGCAGCTACGATTGAGAGCAGTTCGAACCATTTACACAAATGCACGGAGAGAAGAATCTGATACTTTTTACCATATTTCTAGTAAAAAGTATTGTAAATTTCCACGAAATATGGTAAAAAATATTATATAAATGTTAGAAATTCTTATAGTTCTCGTACTGTTCGTCAGGTGGCGGCTATGGCTTTTCAATACCAGGCGCCTTGGTAATTTTTACTGCCGCGTCCGGTAAATTTTATCAGATCCTTCTCTCCGTGTGTGTCGCACCAATTTTGCCCCAACAGTGGCCGACAATGTAAATACAATCGTTCTCCCCACAACCGATCCCAGTTTCAACGTGAAAATGGCAGTCGAAAGTGCCAAGAAACATGACTCCAGTATCAATACCAATTCACCCCCCCCCCCCCCCCCCCCCCCAAAGACTTCGGGATCCGCAGGCGCAGGTAGCGCGCGACTCATCGTAATCCCGATTGCCCCCGAAACACAATTAAACCCACGTCGTGTGTTTATTTGCATGTCTCCCGACAATCGCGGCGGTCGGAATACGAAATGGAACGTCGACCGTTTGACCAGGCGGTCGCGCAGGCTCGGTCGCGGGTGACTCGTCGGTCGACGGATGACCGGCGCGCGAGGGTCCGCGATGCAAGTTGCTAATAGACGAGAAGGATGAAATTGGGATAGCGCCGATAACTCGTCGGACAGAGAGAACGCGGGCGGAGGGCATAAAGAGATACAGAGTCATATACATATATACATATACTGCGCGGGGGGTCGGAGGGGGAGGGGTGGGAGGGGGGGGGGGTCGCACTATAGAGAACGATAATGGCGTCAATAGCGCTGATTATATGACCGCAGTCGCATCCGAATGTGCAGCAGTCAGTTGGCTCGGTTGGCACACACTAGTTGCAATCTCGGGCGCCTCGGTGGGCACAACGCGTAGAGTGGGGTCTCTTCTGTGCGCTCATCAGAGCTCGAACTGTCGGTCCAAAAGGCTATGGTCGCGACCCTCGGTGACCAGCGACGGCTCGTCACTCGATGAAATGACGAAATGGTTCTACCCGAATGACCCACTCGGCCTCGCCCGTCAGCGTTTACACGTATATCACTGTATGTGCGTTGGAGGAAGTCGGTATTCCCGAAAATTGCGGTTTCCCGCGTTTTTCTTGGTTCCTGCTCGTTGTAGAGAGATTCGGAGCTCGATTTGTGATCATTTTCGGTGTTTGACTTTGATGATCTGACTTCAAAAAAACATTTCATGCGATATTCTCTCGTTGAAGGATCTCTTCAACGAGGAAGGATCTCTTCAATCTCTTCGTTGAAGGATTTGGAATACGTGGACAAAGGGGGATATCTGGGGGCCGAGCAGAAAAATAATTGCAACGATTTTTGTGGAGTTTTTTAACTCCACAAAAGAAAGCTTTTTTAAGGCACCAGTCCACGGTAAATTTTTATTTTTCATTTTTTGAAAGATGAATTTGTTAAGAATGCTCAAATCAAATTTCTTAAAGAAATTCGTAGAATTGACGGAGATACAGCATTTTATGTGAAACCGTTCTAAGCTCACGACCGCCCTGAGCAGCAGATGTGTAGCCGAAAAAAAAACACGCATGAGGGTCGTCTGCGTGCAAAACACGGAAAAAATTATGAGTCTCTGGATACTGAGGATCTGTTCTATGGTGCAGGAAGGGCTGACTGATGGTAAGAAACAAAAAAATACACATATAATATTTAGTTTGTATGTCGAATTATTCTTCAACAAAACTTTGAACGCATTTTTCTCGAAACTACGTTTTTCAACCGGGTTGACAACATATTTTAAAAACTATCTTAGTGTCTTAAAATGTTCACAAATCTAGTCTCTATGGCACCACGCAGGGATTTTTTTTTAATAAAATGTCCCCTCCTATTTTTTCCATAAACAATGAACATTTTCAGTGAAAGTGGGAAATAAAATTCGCGGGTGTCCTCCATTTTTTTAGATATCGAAATTCCCCTACTAAATACAAAAAACCTGCAAAGTAGAACCTTGCAAATTGCTTCCTCAGTATTTTACACTTTTGACGATGCTTCCTCAATGAGGAAGCCAAGATTTATCAACATACTTCCTACACAATTCGCCATTAGTTTTTTTTTCTAAACGCGATAGTTTTCACGAAAAATGTAACGTAAAATTTGATTATTTTTGTTTCTTTTTTAAACATTTTTTTTCATCAACTGGATAAGCGCGCTAAGCAATATTAAAGAAAATCAGTATAATAAAAAATATATATATTTTTCACGTTTTTTTTTCGGATCTTATGCATCCAAGAACATTTCTTATGGTTTATTTGCGTATATTACTGGATATACATAGGTCGCTCGGGACGCTGATACAGTTATCACTGATTTTCGTCTCTCTCCCCGGTTCCATCGAAATTTCCCATTCTTCCTTAAATGAAATTTACTCCACAGGTATACATGGAGTACCCGCGTTTGGCCTGGGGAGAGTTTATCGCGGGGGTCGAACCGGCTTTTCCGACCGCGCCAACTTCTGTCTTTCGCCCTTTCCCAACGTGTCTTCATCTACATTCCAACCTGTACGCATCGCGGGGAGAATCTCCGCGCATAATAGAGTCCCTTCGCTGCAGGGGACGAACGTCCTTCGGGGCGCGCGCATCTCTCTCTCTGGGGTCTATGTCGACATTAGAATAATTTTAATAACGCGCGACGAGCGCGTTCGCCCCATCCGAGTTCGCGTCCTCTCGAGAGAGAATCCCATAGCAGCCCAGAGAGAGAGAGTCTTTAACATGAAGGAATAAGACGGAGGAGCTTTCTCAGGGAAATCGCGAGTCCGGGTCAGCATTTGAATTTACCCCTCTGCCCAAGCGCTCTACGCGGGCGACTCGCTCGGCTACTTGCGTGATATTAAAAAGAGTTCGTCACTTTAAGATTTTTCCTCGCTCCATTCTTGAGAGCCTCGCAATAACACGCTATGCAGGCTTAATGTCCGCGCTTTGGGACATCCGAGCTAGCGCGTTATCAACGTGAGCCTTTGGCCTCGCTTCGCCTCCTCGCGTCGCTCAACGTAGTCGTATTTCACTTAGGCGCTTTTCCTTTTATTAATAACGAACATCGGAGACGAACCTTGGTTACCTATTTATCAAAGGTATTTGGGATTTAGGGAAAACGTGTTGCATCAAAATATAGTGATGCGGAGGAATTGATGCTGATGAAATGCGAGCTTGGATGAAAGGAAATATATCCGGTTTTTCGTATTTTTTTATAGAGTTTTATTATTGACTTTTATAATCCGAATTATTGGTCATCATACATTTTTTCTCATTTTTATCCCCTCGAGGGAAAAACCTTGTGGCAGCTAAAATTGTTCAAATTTTAAATGGATTAAACAAGTATTTTCAGATATTGCATGAATTCGTGATAGTTTCCGGTCATTTATTATTTCGTTGTAGGTTAAAATAATGAAAAAGCATTAATTATAGAGAACGATCCGGGTTAGGAAGAGAAATATTTCTATCGTTCTTATCGCATTCCGTCGGCCTTTTAATCATGCCTATTAGATACCACTCCACTTTTGTCTCGTCTTTTTTGGTCCCATCGGAACGATTCAGTTTATTCCCAGTGGAACTTCCACCGTGCGGCTACACGTTCACCGGGTAAATATAGGTATCGCTCGAGTGACAAGTCCTAATGAAATAAGTTAAATATTCGAAGATGCTGTAGCTATTTGAAACAATTTAACGTTATTAATTGTAGCCAGTGGAAACGAATTACGTAACAGATAATACCACTTATCTTTATTGCACATGTGACCTTAATATTCGTCGTCCAATTGGCTCGAATTTATACACGTTGAAGGCAAAACGGTGAGTGCCGAATATTTGCCAGAAATTCGCCTATTTTCATCGTCGCAAAAAAAACGCCCTATGTTAGCGATATCGCTCGTTTAATAATTACAACTTACCAAGTGACAATTCCTAATGAAATCCGTCGTTTATTTTATTTTATTTTATATTCATTATACGGGCCGTATCCCATTTGTTGCTTCGTTGCACCCACAAATACCAGACATCACACGCGAGATTTTTACCAGAACTGTACGAAGAGATTGATGCGAGATGGTGATACTTTTAAAAAGTTCATGAGTAACGGAAAGCATTGTTAGCAAACTATTAGAGCTGTGATTGGTTGCCAGAAAAGACCGTGATAGCCAAATCAGTTTGGTGTCAAATTTGAAAAATTTCATAAGAGGACAGGTGGGGCTGCACCCGTAACCTTTTAATGCTTTATAAGAGCGCAGCAGTGCAAAATTGATTAACCTATTATAGGTGGTATTTTGAAATAAAAATTTCCGGGGTCGATTTTGACGATTTTCGGTCGGGAGTCGAATCTACGATTTCTGATAGAAAAAATATGTTTTTCTTCGCCAAAAAAATATTTTTTTCACAATCGATTAAAAAAGATTAGTAACCAGTGTTTTCGGGGGTAGAATATGCGACTTGAGAATGATGGTATAGGTTAAAAGTCGATATTTTAAAAAGAAAACATTTCTGAGGTCGGTCTTGGTAAGTTTTTCAGGCACGCGCGCCAGCGCGTGTGATTAGCCTAGTAAGTTAAATATTCGAAGATGCTGTAAATATTTGAAACAATTTAATATTATTAATTGTTACCCGTGGAAACGAATTACCCAACAGATAATACCACTTATCTTTATTGCACATGTGACCTTTATATTCGTCGTCCAATTGGCTCGAATTGGTACACGTTGAAGGCAAAACGGTGAGAGTGCCGAATATTCGCCAGAAATTCGCCTATTTTCATCCTCGAAAAAAAAAAAAACGCCCTGTGTTAGCGATTTCGCTCGTTTAATAATTACAACTTACCATGACGCGTACCCACCGGATTACTCGGCGTTCGAGCGAATATTTTATTCCCCGTTCGCCTCGGGGGGCCGCTGGCCACGCGTTGCACAACCGCGCGCGGGGGAAACTAGTTTACAAAGCATTTAAATGCGTTTTTTTCCCCGGACCAGTTCGGTTCGGTTCGGCTTCATCGGAACGACTGTAACGCGGCGTTCATGCGCGCGGCCAACTCACATTTCCAGCCGTGGCTCTAATTGATTAAATTACATGGCGAAATTAACGAACCCTCGGTGTGTCCAATTATATGATCGAGATGAAAAGAGACGGCCCGATGCCGAGCATCCGCGGGTGCGGCGAGTTCGCAACCGGTTCGACGTGCATATAACGCGCGCTACGTACTGTCCGAACTCGAACCACTTTGCATTTTGAATCCCAGTGCGCGACCCATCAGCGAGCGTATTCGAGGTCCGCGCGCTACCGGCGAGCAGCCCAATGGCGTGGCGCATAGAGCGAGAATTGCATTGCGAGTTGTTCGGTGTCCACCTAGAGAGGAGAGGAGAGGGCGCACACATTCGGGCGTGAAACATATTCATATCATAGGGATATTTGAGGGACGCAGTCGGGTTGAATGGCGCGCACACCGCGCGCTCGCTCGTCCGGCTCGGACCGAAGTTAGATTTTCCAGGCGCTTAGTATAAATTTTGTTTCGAAGTCAAAAGCTCCCGTTAAACCGGGGCTTTTCATGGGGGGCTTAATATATTTTCGGGAACGTCTGCCCCGCGGGAGCTCCGACAACACTTTTCAGGCTGAAAACCCGGGGACCCCATGCGAATAATTTACATGCCTCTTCAATGCGATTCCTTTTTGTCATTATTTACTTTCCTTCTGGTTGCTGGTATCGCGATTTCCGGGACTCATTTATTTTTAGTCATGAGCGCACATTTTCTCCTCGCCGGTGATGCGAGCCATGATGATCGTCGTTCGATTGAATTGATGAAATTAGGTTGAGTTGAAATCATCATGACAGGCCAACGGAAATTCCGGCTGACGGTTACTTCATGTTGAACAGCAGTGGCTGAATTCGGTCGGAAATTTCGATTCGGTTCTGACGTCGTATGGAAAATAGTAAAGGTACGAAAATAACACCGAGAAATCCAGGAGGCCAAAAGCTCCGTTAAAGCGGGATTTTCGTCAGAGGGACTTTATATTTCCGTGATCCATCGCCCTGGAAGTTTGAACAAGTCTTTTGAAGCTGAAAAACAGGATATCCCATTCTAATAACGATTCACAAAACCTCGGTTTACGTCATTTTTTTATCATTATTTACTTTTCTTTTGGCCGTTCCCGAGTTGAAATATAGAATCTCCGAAAAACCTTCACATAATGAAAATGGGTAAGAACTGCCACTTTTAGAGGTTCCATGCAGGGTCGTGAAGTCTCGCTTGATCCTGTATAGTCTCAGGAGATTCATCTGAGGGTCTGTGGATTATTTGCAAGCTTTCCTCTAACGTCCGTTCACTTCAAATGAGTAATAGGGTAGAAGTACCGTTTTTGGCCACCTTTGGTCCAATTGTGGCCACCAAGTTCAAAAGGATTTAATTGCTTATGTTGTTAAATAAAACCAAAATGGGCTTCACAATCTTATCAATTTGTATGAATACTTTCGAGGTATCAGCAGTCGAATATGGAAAAACAAATATTTGAAATTAATTACAGTGAAAATGGCGACAAACGGTACAGTGGCCACAAATGGTACTTCTACCCTATGTGCCACGTCCGGAGGTTGAACGAAGGCTCAAATCCCTTGATACAACCTGATACAGCCTTTTCGTATTCCAAAAACAGGATTCCAGGGAGGCCAGAAATTTCAACTCGGGCTACCATCGCGATTGATAAAATTAGCACGAGTCGAAATTATTACGTTTCTTCACGTCGAGCAGCAGCGGTTCAATTCGGTCGGAAATGTCGAGTCGTTTCTGACGTCGAATTGAAAATAATAGAGGTACAAAAATGACATCCGAGAAGACCAGGAGGTCAAAAGCACCGTTAAAGCGGGATTTCCGTCAGAGGGACTTTATATTTCTGTAAACCATCGCCCTGAAAGTTTGGACAAGACTTTTGAAGCTGAAAAACCGGATATTCCATGCGACTAACGATTCGCAAAACCTCTGTACGTCATTTCGTTTTTACAATTATTTACTTTTCTTTTGGCCGCTGCCGTCGCTATTTTCGCCACTGGTTGCGTCATTAGCGCACATTTCCTCCTCGTCGGCGATGCGAGCCATTCGAATCGCACAGATAAATTGATAAAATTAGCACGAGTCGAAATTATTACGTCGATCCCTCGTAAAAATCGTCTGCCTGTTCCTCCCGTCGAAAAGCAGCGATAGAATTCAGTCGGAAATGTCGATACAACTCCGACGTCAAATTAAAAATAATAATGGTACGGTAAATGGTATCCAAAAATTCGAGGAAGTAAAAAGCTCCGTTACACCGCGGGCTTCATATTTCCCGGAACCGCCGCCGGAATGTTTGAACCGCGCTCTTCAATCTGAAAACCAGGATCCTCCATGCCGAACAATAATTCACAAAACCTCCTTACGTCATTTCGTATCTTTATTATTATTATTCAGTTTCCCTTTTGGCTGCTGCTATCGCGATTCTCTCGCGTCTCATTACGCCACCAAGTAACTTACACAGTTTTTATATACATCGTTAGGCCACACACACAGTCAGCATAGTTACACATACATAGGTACATAATTAGGTACGGAATGTATGCATCGCGTTCGTAGCGTGTTGTACGTCGTATCCGTGTTGCAGCTTCGCTCGTCGCGACACACAGGTCGGCTACACGTTCGCGCGTATGATATACGTATCGGTATGTACATTTATTTTCTATAGATTAAGCCACAAGCTCGTTTCGAGTTAATACCATTTATGAGATAGGAGCGTTCGAGGGTCTCGCGGATTTTCCGCGGGTCTCTCTCCCTTTGCGCGGCGAATTTGACTTCCGGCCGTCGGCCCCCCCGGCGGAAACTTCGTCCCCGCGGCGGCGGCGCGTTCGAGGGCGAAAGGACCGAGAAAAGACGTTTGACGTCGATTCGAACGCGGCAGACGGTATATTCTCGGGGCCTGAGAAACATGTGCATTCGGCTCTCCGGGGATACCGCCCCGTTCTCTATACACGCAAACTCAAACTTGTATCACCCGGAGAGCCTCGCGTCGAGTTTGCCCCGCGCGCAAGACGCATAACCTGGCAACAAAAATATTTCGCTAAACACGGGGGGCACTTGAGAACTGTGCTTAAAACTCGTCCTCCCGCCGTCCTGCCGGGTAACTCGCTCTCTCGCAACCGGAAATTCCGGGCTTCACTCCGATCCTCGCGCTTCTTCCCTCGCCAACTGGCAACTCGGCCGTGGAGCGAGAGAGAGAGAGAAACTTTCCAGCGGCCTGGCTGGGCGAAGTCAAGAGGTTGGGCTTCTCCATGAGCTTCGGCTGCGAGTTTCATTGCAGCCCCCCGCGCGCACCCCATCACCCCCCCCCTGGCCCTCCCTCTCCTACCAAACTTAGCCATCCAGCCTCATCTCCTGCATTCTCTGGGTTGGCTTGGCCAAACATATTGTGTGCTGTATGCAGACTATAATTATGAGTATAACCTTAAGGGTTCATGATAACCAGCTGTGATACCGACGTTTTGATAGCTACCATATATGTAGACCAGTTGCTTGTACTACGAGTTAAACGAGTTGAATGAACAAGACGCAGCTGCCACGGTGGAAAGTCTGTAGCGTTTATGTATAGCGTTGTATTGTGGCCCAAGTTAAGAACTGCCTAGGCCCTGGTCGGGGTAACGCTGGCCTGACCAGGGCCCGATCAATTCCGGCAGATTAGCGCCATATTAAACCATAGATGTTCTTTTCGGGTCACGGCCATGTTAGCCCTGCCAGGGCGAGGCAGGACCTAATTCCGGTCACATGCAATACTGTATTACAGACATTCTTTGTAGGTCGGGGTCATGTTAGCTCTGCCAGGCCCTAGGTATGGCCCGACTCAGGCCACATGCAATGCTATACAGATTTTCTTTTTAGGTCGGAGCCATGTTAGAGACCTGCCCAGGGCCTAGACAGGGCCTGACTCAGACCATATGCAATGCTATACAGATTTATTTTTCAGGTCGGGGCCATGTCAGCTCTACCAGGGCCTAGGCAGAATCTGACCCGTGCCACCTATAATGATAGAAAGATTATCTTTTGAGGTCGACGTGACGTTACCCCTGCCAGGGCCGAAGCAGGATCTGACTCGCGTCACATGCAATTCTACACTGAGAAAAATTAGTAGTTGGGAGAACCATCTCCAGCATATAACGACTAGTATCTATAACCAACGTGTAGTTGTCATAACGCACTGAGTAGTAGTTAACGCTATATCAACTTCTTCGAGTGGTTATAGGAACCCATTTATCGGTTTCACCAATTACTTTTTTTTCTCAGTGTATACAGATTTCTTTTTGAAGTTAGGGTCATGTTACCCCTGTCAGGGCGTAGGCAGGATCCGACTTGGGCCAAATGAAATGATATACAGATGTCCTTTTCAGGTTAGGGTCATGTTACCCCTGCCAGGGCCTAGGCAGGGCCTGACTAGGGCCACATGCAATGCTACAGCTATACAGATATTCTTTTCAAGTCCGGGCCGTGACATCCCTGCCAGGGCCTAGAGAGGGCCTGACTCGGGCCACATGCAATGCTATACAGATGTTCCTTTTAGCTCGGACTCATCTTAGTCGTGCCAGGGTTTTAGCAGTGCCTGACTCGGGCCACAATGCTACGGATTTTCCACCGGGGTCTTTGTCCAAGATGCGGGAGACTGGGCGATGGCGAGCGGCTTGGGTCAGGCTGAAGGCCGGGGCTCCGAGATATTCCGAGCGATTCGGCACATCCGACTGTAAATCTCTCGAGGAAAACAAAGCGACACGCGTACCCTACGTTACTCGTATAGGCTACGGCTGTACAGGTATAACGATTATAATTAATCCTCGGCTAACCATCGTGACTACTCGAGAGGGATATCACTCGATACCAGGCTATGATTGTCTTTGATCACGCGCAAAACGTTTTCTTAATATCTATATACCGTGCCTGCCTCCCCCGAATAAGCTCTCTGTGCGATGGCGATGTCTCTCTCTCCCTCTTCCTCTTTCTGTCTCTCTGTCTTCGTGCGTTTCCCGTTGGTTAATTAATCTTCTATCTCAGGAGAAGGGCTATTCGGTGAAGCAGCAGCAGCGCCAGCAGCCAATTGCTGGGACTCGTCGTACTCGCGTTACTTTGAACTGCAGACAGAAAGAAGAAAAAACGGGGCGAGTGAAAATATACGCAACGGGTGAAATCTTGACAGCGAGGTCGCGTCGGTGATTTGGGCTTGAAATGCCTAAATAATGTAGAAGACAGCGCGACGGGAAACTGGTGGTGGGGCGACGGGGGGGGGGGGGGGGGGAATGGAGAGCGGGATGGAAAAAGGTCCGTGAAAGGTCGCGGTTAAGATGGTTAATTGCTAATTCCATTAGCGAATCGAGGACTGAAAACTCCCGCCGGTGGATCGAATTAAGCGGCGGCAACGATCGACGCTTCGGGACGAAATTTAAGCTGTTTTAGCGTTTGCTAGTCGCCAACACCAGACGACCCGGTTATAATGAGAAGTGACAGAATCGCGACGCGTTCGCCGTCGGTCTGGTTAATTCTTCAATCGCTCGCGAGAATCTTGCACGACGCTCGTCAAACGAAGTTCTATTATACGACGACTTTGTGGATTTTTAATCGCCGCGCGATTTTTCGAGGATTTTGGGCTTACCTAGAACCTGGGTTATCCGCAAGTGCTTCGGCTCGCTGGCGCGATCGCTCGTTTCGACGAATGCCTCGCATCTTGAAACAAAATTGTCACGAGTGGTTTGTACATTTTTTTTGCAGAACTTGGATTATGGAATCAGAAGACAATTTTTTGCAGAAGTTGGATTGCAGAATCAAAAGTCAACTTTTTTTCAGAACTTGGATTGCAGAATCAGAAAACGATTTTCTTTTTCAGAACATGGATTACAGAATGACAAGTTGACTTCTTTTCCGAACTTAGATTGCAGAATCATAAGTCGACTTTTTTTTCAGAACTTGGATTGTAAAATCACAAGTCGATTTTTCTTTTTTGCCGAAAACTTTGTGGGTTTTTTTTCTCATGCCATGATTTTTCGACAACAGATTCTACGGGCTTTGATAATTCATTTTGCGGCGGTTACCTGATGGTCAATCGTCCGGCTGATATGTGATCCGGTCCCAGCTCGAGACGTAGACTCGAAACGGTGGACAAGAGGTCCTTGTGCTCTATCGTTGTTTCGCTGTCAGGAGTCACCTGAAACAGTGTAAATGCCACTTTCATTGCATGGCTTTCCCATTTGTGAGGGAGGTGGGAGGGGGTCAATCGTTTAGCGGACCTTGACACCGTTGATGTACCAAGTCAGATTAGCAGCCGGATAAGACTTGTCGCTGGTGCAGTTCAACATCAGAACGTCACCATTGGCGTAGATTTTCTCCTCACCGGTGATGCGAGGGTTTGACTTGGGTGCGACTGGAATGAGAGAAGAAATGCAATGCGCACTGTGTACTGAAATTTCGTCACTGTCTCTGCGACTAATTTTTATCGACAGGACTTCATTGATTACGAATGCAATAGTTTATTGCCTTCAGTAGGTCTCACGTGATATTATAGTTTGAGGAAGCAGCACGAACAAATGTTGACTGTTTACCAGTTCGAACCATTCAATTAAGTTGACGTAATTAGTGGAAATTTGAAGCATCACATTAGTCCAATGTGCTGAGTATTTTTTCACGGCGAACAGTTTTGCGATAATTCGGACATTGATTCGTATTGATTTTGAATGGTAATAATAAAGTTTCGAAATTGAGATCCGGAAAGTTGAAGACGAGACAATAAACTACACTAAACTGTTACGTAGTTCAATTAGTTTCAATTATCACATTAGTCGAATGTGCTGACTATTTCGTCACGTCGAACAGTTTTGCGATAATTCGGACATTGAACCGAAATTGACTTTCAATTAAAAATAATAAAGTTACCAAGTTAAGATCCGAAAAATTGAAGACCCAAAAATACTCTACACGAAACTATTACATAGTCCAATTAGTTAAAATGATCACTTTAGTCCAATGTGCTGATTATTTTTTCATGTCGATCAATTTTGCAGCAATTTGGACATTGATCCGAAATTGATTTTCAATGAAAAATAATAAAGGTACGAAATTAAAATCCAAAATGCATGAAACGTCTATAAAAACTAAGTTAGGCTACTTCATTATTTTTTCAATTATCAGAATTCTCAATATCGTCGGCCACAATTTCTTCCAGTTCATCATATTTAAAAACACATCAACATTCACACGTAAATTGTCTTACCGAAAACCTGCATGTGTTTCTCCTTGCGGACAGACGGAAAGCCCTGCACGTCGGCAGTCACCTCGCACGTGTAATTACCTTTACTTTTCAAGCTTACGTTCTCCAGGATCACTTTGTGATCGTCGGACGCGTCTTTCTGCAACAATTGAAGAAATTAGACACTTTTTAATGTTGCGCCGAGTCGAGAAGTCGAGGAAAAGTCTTGGAGGAGAAGGAGAAGGAGGGGAAGGAGGAGGAGGAGGAAAACTGCAGGCGAGGAGCAGGACACCCGGCAGAAAGGCCATTAACGGAAACTGCAACTTGGCAACTTGGTTACTATCTTCATCCTCCCAAGACCCCATAGCTTCGCATATATAGGTTTATCTCTCTCTCCCTCCATTCCTCTCTCTCTCTCGTCTTTCGCGGCGGAAAAAAACTTGCGCGTAAGAGGATCCTTGACAGTACGGAAAATATTTTTATTCCTCGAGTGGCTTTTTTCCTCCCGACTTCTTGAAATGTGCATGAGTTATTAACTGCACAATAGGTTGGGGTTACGACGTGATAAAAGACGACGCGATGCCGCCGCGTGACGGAGGGCAAAGCCGGGAAATCGATTTGAGGAGCCTGCAAAATTGGACGCGGCGGCTTCGGTTGCGCGAAAAAAGTTGTATTTTGCGTGATTAAAAATACGACCTCGTCGTGTTTCCACTTGGCGAAAATTGAGAATCCGCCCTGAGGACCGTTTAAGAAAAATCGAATTCTTAATTCGTAAATTCGAAAAAGGTGGGGTCAAGCTGAGAAATCTCTTAAATGAATTTCAGTAATATTTTACAGGAATATTGCATAGATTTTGTTAATTATAAAAAACCCACAAGGCCGGGAAATCGATTTGAGGAGCCTGCAAAATTGGACGCCGCGGCTTCGGTTGCGCGAAAAAAGTTGTATTTTGCGTGATTAAAAATACGACCTCGTCGTTTTTCTACTTGGCGTAAATCGAGACTCCGCCCTGAGGACCGTTTAAGAAAAATCGAATTCTTAATTCGTAAATTCGAAAAAGGTGGGGTCAAGCTGAGAAGTCTCTTAAATGAATTTCAGTAATATTTTACAGGAATATTGCATAGATTTTGTTAATTATAAAAAACCCACAAAGCCGGGAAATCGATTTGAGGAGCCTGCAAAATTGGACGCCGCGGCTTCGGTTGCGCGAAAAAAGTTGTATTTTGCGTGATTAAAAATACGACCTCGTCGTTTTTCCACTTGGCGAAAATTGAGAATCCGCCCTGAGGACCGTTTAAGAAAAATCGAATTCTTAATTCGTAAATTCGAAAAAGGTGGGGTCAAGCTGAGAAATCTCTTAAATGAATTTCAGTGATATTTTACAGGGATATTGCATAGATTTTGTTAATTATTATTTTTTCATTTGTGTAAGATTAATTGCACCGCGCAGACGTCGCGATAAAATTAATAGACGCGACCCCGGCACCTCGGGTTATACGAGAAATTTTAATTATTCGCTCGAGAAAGCGAGAGCGAGAACGTGGAATCGGTCCCGGCATCTTGCGAATGTACCCGATCGCTGGGAAAGTAGTTTGCCCGCGGATATTCAGCCGGGCACGGCCGCGAAACGTCTGGTTTCCAAGATACGACCGACGTCCTGGGGGTCGAAAAGCGATCATATCGCCCCGCATCGAAAACGCGAGTGAACTCGCGGGAGAGCCAACAGCGTTTTTTTTTATCGCCGCTTTGAATATGCGGCTTTATTCTCGTCGACGAAGACGTAGTGCGTCCTCGGCGAATAAATTGAAATATTTTATGCAAACGGCGAAACCGCGACCCAACGTCCAAAGCAGATGGGGAAAATTGCGCTTAAATTATAGAGTATAATTGACGAATAGATTTGGCTGCGCGTGGTATGCACGCAATTTTTTATCGACTGTCGATTGAAAATCGACTGCATGAACCGTAGATATTTCATGAAATCGAGAAATGGAGACCAACGTTAGAGGTGCTTTCAGGCTCCACGATGAGAAGATTAGAATCAATAGAATCGAAGCAGCCCTTCGTTACGATCCTCTCGAGCAGGATCGGTATGAAAGGGTCAATAATGAAATCTTACATAACCAATCGAATTACACACGTTAAAATACCATCGACATAGTTCTTACAATTTAACGATTTTTTATAGCTTTTTTCATAATTAAACCATTTTTTATGATAATATTTTAATTTATATTTTAATAAAATTGCCCCATAATTTGGTCTTCCTGCGAAGGATCGAAACGAAGAGTCAATTGCAAAATCTCTCCTAATTACGGGGAAAAAATATATAATTGATTCAATAAAACGTTCGTTTGCGGGCTGCCAAAAATCAGTGTAGTCAATTCAATGTCACTTCTAGTTCCTACAATTCCGTATGATATTGAAACGACAACTCCAAAATAGGTAAACTAATATTTTATTGTTTCAATGTTAAATCGGATTGTGACAACAATCACCAGAGTTAAGCGAAGGTTTTATTAAATCAATGATATTTTTTCCCTGTCACTTCTAATTCCTACAATTCCGTATGATATTGAAACAATAGCTCCAAAATAGACAAAAGAATATTTTATTGTTTCATTATTAAATCGGATTGTGACAACCATAACTAGAGTTAATTTAATAACATTATTTTTGGCAACCCGCAAGCGAAGGTTTAATTAAATCAATGATATTTTTTCCCTCGTGAAAAAATATCCCAACCCATTTACTCACGTTAAGGTCGATACCCTCGACGAGATGACTCGTTTTATTCGGTCTCTGCGATTTTATCTCGTACTTGTAGAACTCCTCGTTGTCCTTGTACCACGTGACCGAGTACAGTTGAGCCGACTCCAAATCGTAACTGCAACGTAACACAAGCGGAAATCGCGGGCTGTACGTCGAGGATAAAAGTGTACGCTTTTGTCGAATTGGTTGGAGAGGCTGATGGACAAACGAGGATCGCGTGAAAAGTGAAAAGCGAAAATTCCAGAGGCTGCTGAGGGGTCGGATGTGGCTGCGGGGGAAACACGTCGGACGCGATAATGCGAGCTCGAGTGGCGAGTGTGGCGTGCGCTAACACTGGAATCGGGCGAACGGGAATCGAAGGGCTGAAGGAGCTGAGTGCGGACCGAGGTGGTAATAGCTCAGGTCGTCGCGTGTTCTTCTGTGGAAATAGGTTGGTTACCGATAATATACTGAATCCGTGATGTAAAAGGGGTTGGAAAGAGGGTTGATGGGGGAGGGGGGGGGGGGAGGGGTGAGGAGGGGAAGGGGGGGACATATTTGTAGACCAATTTCTGACCGCACAGTCTGGGATTCTCACTGCTGATTCGATCGACACGGGCCGCGGATGTTCGTCTGCCTCATTGTCAGTAACATATACACTGAGGGGTCTATGCGGCCCGGCAATATTTGCATTTCAATAATGACAGTGCATTTCCGGTAACGAGGCGAGCGCCAAAATCGAATAATATATATTGATCGTCGCGCGGCCGCGCGGCCTCGTGTCAAGAGACGTAATTGAGGGGCTTTCGCGACGTCAAACAGCCAAACACCGCGGAATGTTGATAAGTTAATTAGCGCCATTGTCGAAACTCTTCACACGCCCGCGCGAAATTTTTTTAAGCCGTATAGCGATATACGCGTTACGCGAAATTGACGGCACTTCGCGTATTCTAATTTGTTTTGTGTTGATATAAATATTATTTATTGTGATTAGTAATTAATTGGTGGTGAGATTTTCAGTGATGTTATTTTCGTCGGCGAACGGACGAATGATGTCGAAGTCGCAATAAGTGTCGTCTTGTTAATTAGCACCAGTGTCGACACTTTACGGGCGCGAAGTCGACGTGAGAAAAATATTTACGCGGAATTGACAGCGTTTTTTGAATTCTTGTTTATTAAAGTAAATATTTCTATTAATATTTCTATGAATATTTCTGCAATAAATATTTTTCATTATAATTCATCGACGCGATAGATTGAAAGTAAGATTTTCAGCGATATTATTTTCGTTGATAAACGGAATAATGTCGGACGGAGAGGACGAAAGAAAATTAGCGACGTTGCAGGACTATATACTATATATCATATACAGTTGAGGTAGGTCTCACCTAAGTGTCGCTTTATCAAATAGCACCAATGCCGACATTTTTCACGCGCGAAGTTTCGCATCACGTGGAATTTAATGCATTTTTAACTTCGAATTTACTCCATGCAATAAATATTTTCCATTATAATTAATCGGTGCAACAGATTGGAAATAAGATTTTCAGCGATATCATTTTCGTTGACGTACGAATAATGTCGGACGGCGGGTAAGAAGAAAAAAAATTGAGCGACTTTCGCATGTCAAACGGAGAGGAAAAAGAAAAAAAGTGTAGGATTTTCGTGTGCAGTTGAGGTAGGTCGCAATAAGTATCGCCTTATCAATTAGCATCATTTTCGACTCTTTTTGCCCCCGACGTACCGCATGGCGAGAAATTTATTGCATTTCCAAATTCGAATTTACTCCACATCGCGATATATATTTTTCATTATAATTCAGCGACGAAATGGATTGGAAATAAGATTTTCATCGATATTATTTTCGTCGACGAACGAACAACGTCAAACGGAAAGAAAGAAGAAAAAAAAGTAAGCGACGTCCGCAATGTCGAACAAACATGAAAAAAATGAGCGTCTTTCGCAATGTCGAACCGAAAGGAGGAGGAAGAAAAAAAGAAGTGTAGGACTTTCACGTACAGTTGAGGTAGGTCGCAATAAGTATCGCCTTATCAATTAGCACCATTTACGACACTTTTCGCCTCCGAAGGTCAGCATCACACGGAATTTAATTCATCTTCGAATTCAAATTTACTCCATATCGCGATAAATATTTTTCATACTATAATTCATTGACGCGATAGATTGGAAATAAGATTTTCATCGATATTATTTTCGTCGACGAACGAACAACGTCAAACGGCGAGGAAGAAGAAAAAAAAAGTGAGCGACGTTCGCAATGTCGAACGTCGAGGAAGAAGAAAAAAAAAGAGCGTCTTTCGCAATGTCGAACGAAGAGGAGGAAGAAAAAAAAGAGCGTCTTTCGCAATGTCGAACGGAGAGGAGGAAGAAAAAAAGAAGTGTAGGACTTTCATTTACAATTGAGGTAGGTCGTAATAAGTATCGCTTTATCAATTAGCACCACTTTCGACACTTTTCGCTTCCGAAGTTCCGCATCACGCGGGGTAAATTTGAAATCTCCGAATTCAAATTTACTCCACATCGCGATAAATATTTTTCATTATAATTCATCGACTCGACAGATTGGAAATAAGATTTTCATCGATATTAATTTCGTCGACGAACGAACAACGTCAAACGGCGAGGAAGAAGAAAAAAAAACGTGAGCGACGTTCGCAATGTCGAACGTCGAGGAAGAAGAAGAAAAAAAAATGAGCGTCTTTCGCAATGTCGAACCGAGAGGAGGAGGAAGAAAAAAAGAAGTGTAGGACTTTCACGTACAGTTGAGGTAGGTCGCAATAAGTAACGCCTTCATCAATTATCACCATTTTCGACACTTTTCGCCGCTGAAGGTCCGCATTACACAGAATTTAATTCATTTCCGAATTCAAATTTACTCCATATCGCGATAAATATTTTTCAATAAGATTTGCAGCGATATTATTTTCGTCGACATACGAACAACGTCAAACGGCGACGAAGAAAAAAAGAAGTGAGCGACGTTCGCAATGTCGAACGTCGAGGAAGAAGAAGAAAAAAAAATGAGCGTCTTTCGCAATGTCGAACCGAGAGGAGGAGGAAGAAAAAAAGAAGTGTAGGACTTTCACGTACAGTTGAGGTAGGTCGCAATAAGTATCGCCTTACCTGCACTCCAGATGAGCTCTCTCGCCCCGCGATATATACGCCGGTACGTTGAGATGCAGAAGCTTTAACGCGCTCACTGCAACATAAAAAAGACGTATGCACGTTAATAAAGGTGACGCGAGGAGATCGATCGCGGGGACAATGAGGCTGAGGCAATACAGTACAGTCGTACAGGGCGGCCGGGTATTTGTCATTCGTGCGCCCGGAATACACCCCGAGTGGCCACCCGGCCTCTGTGGGTATTCTCAGTGCAAGGCATTTTATTTAAGGAACGATTCCGCCGGGGCCGACGTGACACACTTGACCCGTTTATTAAGAAATAGTAATTCACGCGGGACACGACAAGGGGGGGGGGGGTAGTTTAGCCCCTCGGCACAAGCGGCCGCGGCCACCCCTCGTGACCCAATGTCAACCGAGCCCTCGAAAGCTCGTTTTCTATTCACTCGATCGCGGTTGTCTCGTAAGTTCGAAACCGCGCCGACTGTTAAATTATATCGGCTCCTCGTCCAGCGTCATAATGTAGATGTTTATCCGCGGCAAACGAGGCGGGCTGTGCAAAGTACTTTGCCGGATGATTGACACACCAATTACCCGATAAATGAGCACTTAAATTTTGGGACACGTGAAGCGGTTAAATTTGTGACGTTAATTATTAGTCGTTTAATTCGTGAATTATGTTCATGGTGCTAATTTATTTAAAAAATGTATAATTCTCTCTGAATTCCCCTGGGGAAATTCTGTCGATTGGTTTGACGTATATTGGTGAGAATAAATTGTTGCAAAAAGTTGGAGGTTAAACGGCGCCACGAGGGATTTGCAATTTTGAGGGGAAATGAAAAATTCATCGGGCGGGTATTCTCAAAGGGATTTTCATTAAATCTTTGGCGGGGTGAAGAAATCTTCGAGGAAGAAAAATGGGTGAAGACGGGTTTTTTTCTCGTCTGGAATAAAATTAAGGTGGTACGAAATTATGTCGAACCCGGCGATGGGGTTAATATCATTGACTTTCCGTTCCAAGCAGTTTCCAACAATTTTCGCAAAAAAGTTCAAAGTCGTCAGTTGCGATTGGATGGACAAAAAATGGAATTTCACAAAACCCAAATTTTTCGTGTCTTCATTTTTCCCTCCCAAAAAAAGAACTCGCGGCAGTTCGTGCAAAAAACGAGACGTTCAGAAAACACGCAAAATTTAATTCCCTATTTCCCAATCATCCTCGACGCACCCTAATTTTTCGTGTCTTCATTTTTCTCTCCCCCCAAAAAAGAAAACCTGCGACAGTTGGTACAAAAAAACGAGACGTTCAGAAAACACGCAAAATTTAATTCCCTATTTCCCAATCATCCTCGACGCACCCAAATTTTTCGTGTCTTCATTTTTCCCTACCCCAAAAAAAAAAAAATAAAAAAATAAAAACCCGCGACAGCTGGTGGAAAAAACAAGACGTTCCGAAAACACGCGAAATTTCATTCCCCATTTCCCGCTCATCCTCTCCGAAAAAGAAAGAAAAAAAAACTGACAAACACTTATCGCGCAATTCAATCAACTCCGACAACACCGGAAATTCTCGTCGCTCCAGCAAAGCCGAAAAACGCAAACTCAAGTGTCGTTTCTCCTCGACCGCGTTATATTTTTATTCCATTATTTTTGTATCCCGATCGAGCCAGACACACGCGTTACGTATGCGCGCGCAAAATTCGCGTCCGCGAGGTGCGACGACCCAACGCGACATTTGGCGCTATTGGCCGGTGCTATTTATCGGCTATTTTTTTTCATTACCGGCGATGCCCCCGACGAGAGGCTCGGGCGCTTTATCGCGTGTGCAGAACGAGTATCGATTTTGCGTCGTGCGCGGAGCGCCGCGACCGGTCATAAGAGTCGCCGTCTCGCTCGCGCCTCGTGCGGCGGGTCCGACCCCGCCGATCGACTTCTACGTACGGGCGACTCGCGGCGGTCCTTCCGCTTCTTAGTATCACGCACCAGGATGGCGCGCACTCACGCATATCAGGACCTCTCGGCGGGGCAGCAGCGTCGCGCGGCCCTCAGGGGAGCGAGAGGAATGGGGGGGGGGGGGGGGGCGACCGGGAGCCGACAATGAGTCAGCCGAAACGCACGCAACAGTGCGACATAAATATTAATTGCCGTACCGTGCGTCGGCTGTAGATAGGCGAAAATACGTATATAGCTCGGTGGCCGCAGCGACAGCGAACCCAGGGGGGAGGGGAGGGGGGGGGGAGGGCGGATCCCACCCTCTTAAAGGCTGACTCTACTATTATTCGGTCTTTGCCGGCATCGAGGAAGTCATAGCTAGACCCGCGTTGCGTGTACATACTTTTTTTTTTTTTTCTTCGTGCACGTGTAGCTCGCGCTCTATTTTCATCACGTCATGTCTTCCGGATCTCACCAACCGGCATTTTGTTATTTTTACTTTTTTTTTGGTTTACATGGAGCTTCGAGATCGAATGGATTATTATAATAATTGAAAAAAAATCAATCGTGTGTTTCTCTGGCTTTTTGTTGGCTTTTTTACGATTATTTTTAATGTGTTAAATTTACATAATGAGTGCAAGATTAAATTATCATGTTAGTCCTATGTGAGTGCTGACTGTTTCTTCACGTCAAAACGTTTTGCGGTACATTTTTTTTGCCCTCCTGCACGTGTAGCTCGCACTCTATTTTCATCAGGTCATGTCTTCCGGATCTCACCAACCGGCATTTTGTTATTTTTTTTTGTTTTACATCGAGCTTCGAGATCGAATGGATTATTATAATAATTGAAAACAATCGTCTGTTTCTCTGGCTTTTTGTTGGCTTTTTTACGATTGTTTTTAATGTGTTAAATTTACATGATTAGTGCAAGATTAAATTATCACGTTAGTCCTATATGAGTGCTGACTATTTCTTCACGTCAAAACGTTTTGCAGTACATTTTTTGCTTCCTGCACGTGTAGCTCGCGCTCTATTTTCATCACGTCGTATCTTCCGTATCTCACCAACCGGTATTTTGTTATTTTTATTTTTTTGTTTTACATCGAGCTTCAAGCTCGAATGAATTATTATAAAAATGGATAGAAAAAAAACAATCGTCTGTTTCTCTGGCTTTTTGTTGGCTTTTTACGATTGTTTTTAATGAGCTAAATTTACATACTTAGTGCAAGATTAAATTATCACGTTAGTCCAAAGTGAGTGCTGACTATTTCTTCACGTCAAAACGTTTTGCGGTACATTTTTTTGTTTCCTGCACGTGTAGCTCGCGCTCTATTTACATCACGTCACGTCTGCTAGAGTTCGCCAAGAGGCCATACATTTTGTTATTTTAATTTTTGTATTGTACATCGAGCTTTAAGCTGGAATGCATCGAGGTTATTATATGAATTGAAAAAAAAATCGTCTGTTTCTCTGACTTTTTGTTGGCGTCTTTACGATTGCTTTTAATCTAGGAAATTTGCACAATTAGTGCAAGATTAAATTATCACGTTAATCCAATGTGATATATTTCCACACGTCAGACCGTTTTCCAGTACATTTTTTTGCTTCCTACACGTGTCTCGCGATCTATTTTCATCACGTCACGTCTTCCAGAGTTCGCCAACTCTCCGCACGTTTTGTTATTTTTGTTTTTATTTTACACCGAGCTCTGCGTTTTAATTGATCGGGGCTATTATAATCATTGAAAAAAAAAAAAAACCGTCTGTCCCTCTCGCTTTTTGTTGGTTTTCTTATGTATCGCTTTTAATCGATTAAATTGATAAAATTAGTGTCAATTTAAATTGTCACATTATTCCAATGTGACTGCTGACTGTTTCTTCACGTCGAACAGTTTTCCGATACATTTTTTTGCTTCCTGCACCCCTCTCGCGCTTTTATTTTCATCACGTTTTCCCGATCTCACCAACCGGCCTTACACTTTGTCATTTCGTATTTTTTATTTTACGCCGAGCTTCGGTATTATTATAACAATTGAAAAATGTCGATTTCTCCGGCTTTCAGCTTTTTTTCGATCGCCTGTGCTTTTTTCATCCTCTCCGTGACGCGTTGGCAAGTCATTACCTACGAAATATCGAAACTGTCGTGGCCTTTTGTTAATCCCCTATTTGCGCTGTGATTGGTTGTCAGCAAAGTATCCGCCAATCACTGTCAATTTTGGCGCAGCTTCGCGTTATATCGGTGAATAAAGAATGCGCGCGTTGCAGCGACGCAGGCATCGCGACGGCGAGCCCGGCAAAAATCGGTCGCTCCATTATAACGAAACTCGAAGCCACTTCGCTCGTTCTGTAATTGGCCGCGCCGGTGAGATCGAAGCTGCAGGGTCGGTCGCTCAATGGCTTTCGACGTATTTTTAGCGAGGGGAAAAGAGGGCAGACGTTAATTCTTATTTATAAACTCTTTTATTTCATGTTTTTTATTTCATTTTTTATTGTTTTATTTTATTTGAATTTTTTATTTAAAATTTTTGTTTTTTTTTGTATTTAAAATTTTTGTTTCTTTTTTGTATTTAAAACTTTTGTTTTTGTTTTATTTTTGTATCTAAAATTGTTATTTTTATTTTTTTATTTTTTATTTTAATTTGAATGCTATTTACTTATTTTATTTTTATTTTTTTATTTTTTATTTCACTGAAATAAAGAAAGAAAAAAAAACGCACAGAAGTTCTTATTGAATTTGTTCTCCGTGCGACTAAATTACGTTGACGTTAATTCATTTCTTATTTTTTAATTCGCACTCATAAAAAACGTGGTGACTCCGCCACGTGCAGAGTGACAGCTGTCAATTTTTCGCCCACGTGATTATTGTTTTCGCAATTCCCGCCACTCATTTCGCGCCGCAAAAAATTATCTCACGGCTCACAAGACAGCAAAAAAGATCCCTAAAAACTGACATTCCTTTCACCCAACCCGACCTCGCATAAACCTCAAAGCCGTTAGCATTTCGGGCCAACGCGAGGTCGTATCGTCGTCGTACCGTCATAAATACGATTGTAATAATGCGACTGTCGTGCGCGTATTATGATATGTGGTTACGATAATTGCGTAAATCGACGTTTGACGACATTCGCGAGTCGGCGGTTCGCCCGTTCGACATACAAATAGGCGCCGCGGCTATTTCGAATCCAGAAATCACAAGTGAACTACGGGGCCTCGGCTCGCAGAGCCGCAAGACAACGTAGCACGCGCGACGAGCCCGAAGGCCCCCCGAGAACGCATTGTCGTAAGGCACGCAACTGAACCCGACAAACCATGTTCCACTTAGCGGCCGCGCTGGTGGACGAATAAATTATTAACCGACGGAAATCGTCCGGCTCTCTCGTGCATCGCCGCTCTGCTGTGTTGTGTGCACAGTCGCCTCGCCCCTAACCAGTATCTTCGGGCCGGGATCAACGTTTATGCCTTTCGAGGGATGTTTTACGATTATAATTCCCACGGAATCGCACGCGCAATCCTCTTATGCCGCGGAAATAATACGGCTCTATACGGCGCTGCGCTGTCGGATTGATTAGATATATAGCGGATAACATTGCGCGAGAAGCTCCAGAGTGGGTGGCTGGGATAGGGAGGGGGGATGGGGGTAGCGAGCTTATTGTCAGACTCCGCTGAACGGGGAGTATGGCTAATTTTAGCCCCGGCTTTGCGGGGATCAGAGTTCAGACGAGTTGCTTTCGGTACGAAATAAATGGGAAATGGGTCGCCCGTTGTCTGTCTCGAGACGCGCGAGCCGATTGGCCGCTCACAGCTACTGGCAGACGGTTCAACGTGTGCAGGGCGTAAATGCGGGGGGATGCAATTTTGCTAATAGCCGCGTTTTTAACGCCGCTTGAAACACGATACTGACCATTGAGAATAATCTGGGGAGATGTTTGGTTTACATTTTTCAGCGATACGCGGTGTGTGCTTTTTTTTTTGCTTCGTGGATGTGGGAATGTGGAATAAAAATATAGAGGGTAAGGAGCCCCGCGGTTTGAGTGGGATTCGTGGGTATTAAGCGTCGGTGTTATTTTTGCACGTGACGGAAAGTGCGAGTTGTGATTTCGGTGATGGAGAGAGAGCCTCATCTATTTTACTCTTGCGTAAAAAAATAAAGCGAGATACACGCGGGCTGTTGTAAAAACGCGAGCTTGCGGATATCTGTACAACGTGGACCTTGTGAAATGAAACAGTGGTCGTGTTTTTAAAAAGCCACCCTGTTTACCCATTTTTGTACCGCAATTTTTGGAAAACTTTTAATTGCACGTAGCCTTGATTTCATGAGAATCAAGCGTCAGTATTATTTTTTTCACGCGACAAAAAGTGCAACTTGTCATTTCGGCTGTGGAGACAGAACCTCATTTATTTAATTTTCGCTTGAAAAATAAAGTGAGGTACATGTGAGCTGTTATAAAAACTCGCACTTGCGGATAGATGAGGATCTTATAAAATGAAACAGTAGTCGTATTTTTAAAAAGTCACCTTATTTACCCATTTTTCTTATTACGATTTACGATTTTTGGAAAAGCTTTAATTGCTGCACGTAGTTTCGATTTTCTGAGGGACAAACGTCATTATTATTTTTTACGTGACAAAAAGTGCAACTTGTGATTGCGACTAAATTGAGACAGATCCTCATTTGTTTTACTCCCGCATAAAAAAATAAAAAAGCTTCATGCAAGCTGTTACATAAAAACGTGCGCTTGAAGGATAGAAGAGGACCTTTAAAAATTCAACAGCAGTCGTATTTAAAAAGGCCACCCTATTTACCTATTTTCGTACCACAATTTTTGAAAACTTTTAATTGTACCTAGTCTCCATTTTTTCAGAATCAAACATCAGTATTCTTTTTTTACGTAACAAAAAGTGCTCCTCGTGGTTTTGGCTGTGGAGGCAAATCCTCATTTATTTTATCTCGCATAAAAAAAAAAATAAAGTAAGCTACATGCGAGTTGTTATAAAAACGGGCACTCGCGGATGGACGAGGACCTTATAAAACGAAACAGTAGTCGTATAAATGTATTTAAAAAAAGCCACCCTGTTTACTCATATTTTTCGTACCACGATTTCGGGGAAACCTTCGTGACGGGTTAGTAAAAGCAAAAAAAAAAAAAAACAGTCCGCTCTCGCTTAATTCTCCAAACATTTCGCGTCGACGTGAATGGTGAATCAATTTGCCACTTCGTCTTTCGCTCTGGCGCTCGCAGCCCCCGGACTATTTCAGCACAGACAGAAGCCACTTGGGCGGTTCGACGAAGGAGACCAAAAGTTGCCGTGGTTGTCGAACGGGCGGGTTCTACATGGTGAATTCGCGTTGGCGGTTAGAAAATTGATGTAACAGCGGCGCAAGTCGAGTGGCGGAAAGCCCGAGCGTGAGGGGTGGCGGAAATGTACGACGGAGGCAGAGAGACGTGCAAAACCTCGATACGCCAACATTTATTTTCACCCTTTCGTCTCTCGCGCGCTCTCCTAGGCTCTTTATACCCGCGTGGCGCGGACGGGCGGGGGGGGACGAAAGTTTCTCAAGTGCCGGAGCCCTAGCGACCTACCTAAAATACACGTACAAGGCGTATCAGCCACGCCGCGGCGAATGGAAAGCAACGGAAAAACTTAATTAACCGTGTAGCCTTCGTTAAATTTTATTCAGAGCTGCAATTACGACCCGCGTACCCGATTAAAGCTCGCTCGCGCGCTCGAGTTTCGTTACGGCAACGTGTTGGTTCGTCACGGGAAATGCAGGTTTCTCGTCCCCCCCACCCCCTACACCCCTCCCCCTCCCCCTCCCCCCGTCCCCGGCGAGAGAGAAGAAAAAAATGCACGCTGCAACTATATACAGTGCACCGTATTAATTTTGCGCACGAACCGCCGTCGAGCGCCACCTGCCATTCGGCAAAGTACCTTTTTAGTCACGTTACCCCGATGTACATAATTATATTGCTTATAGATTTGCTTGTCCGTGCGCGGCGGCTCCTTCGTTGCGCAATAGTCGAAGGTCCTTTTTGTGCTGGGGCTCGATTAATATCGAATTAAAAAAAAAAAAAAAAACGATCTAAGCACTTAAGTATACCGGGCACGTAAAGTAGTTAATTATTTGTAAGTTAAAGGTAAAATGTATTACAGGAGTTTTGCTGTAAGTTGATTAGTTTTAAACTTACGATTTTATTTTCATTATATTTTCTGAAGGCCCTTTTTGGCTGGGTCTTGATTAATTTCGAATAAAAAAAACACTTAAGTACACCGGGCACGTAAATTAATTAATTATTTGTGATTATTTCATCAAACATGGTAAAATGTATTACAGGAGTTTTGCTATAAGTTGATTAGTTTGTAAATTACGATTTTATTTTCATTATATTTTCTGAAGGTCCTTTTTGTGCTGGGTCTCGATTAATTTCGAATAAAAAAAAACGATCTAAGCACTTAAGTATGCCGGGCACGTAAATTAATTAATTATTTGCGATTATTTCATCAAACATGGTAAAATGTATTCCAGGAGTTTTTATATAAGTTGATTAGTTTTAAAATAACGTTTTCTTTTCATTATATTTTCCGAAGGAGAACGTTTTTTAATAGCTCTAAAAAATTAAGGTTTTATACGTGGCGGAAACGCGTTCGGTCAGGGGTTAAGTAGTATTGACGGAATAAAAATATACTAGGCTGAAAATAACTTGATTTAGTTTGCTGTGCCAGATAAAGGTTGGATTTACTGTTACAAGGAACGACTGTATAACGGCCTGAAGGCCGGGGATGTTGGGCACGCTTGAGAAAAGTTGAAACGTTGTTACTTTTCGACCCATTAAACAAATTATTTTGAGACGTCGCATTGTATTAATTCTGACAAAATCAATGAAACCGTTTACGCCGTCTACTCTTAAATTTCTGACACAAATAAGACTGTGGTGAAAATAAATACAAAACAGGTGGAAATAAAGTCGGTAAGCCGCAATAGCGTGACACAATTTATAATTTTCTTCGGTGTGCTTTACACTTTCATTACACACTTGACCAACCGGGTTGTTACATCATTGCCGCCGCTTGTAACACGGAATTTAAGATAACTCGTTTGTCAACTGCTTCCCGGATGGTTATTGGGACATTTAACTTTTAACAGGCCCCGCGCCGCGTCGTGAAACGTTTATTTGTATTATTTATCGGCCGAAAGGTGGGCGATGGAGTACAGGAAGCCCGCAATAGCGTTTCCCGTCCCCCACCGCCGTTTGTCTTCACCGTTCAGCCCATCACACTCAAAGCTTTTTATGCTCTAAAGACTCTTGACCTCAACGATCTTTTCCGCGTGATGTAGTCCGCTTTGGATGGATCTCGCGTGCCTCAATGAAATTTATACTGCGTTCCCTGGCAGCGATATCTCCCGGCGATAGCCACAACAATTATTCCGTTTTATCCAAGTTCCACCCCAGACACATAGTAATGTTGCGAAAAAAAAAAAAAATAACGAAAAAAAATAAAACGCCGCAAATTGTCTTCATCGCCGGTCTTCGTGTCGGCGTTTAAAACATTTTGCGATTATACTATTTTGCCTCGCTCTCGACTCTCGCTACGCGAAACTTGGATTAAGTCATCAAAATAAACGCAACTTGGTCCTCCACATTTTTTTTTTTTTTTTTTTTTTTTTCAAGTGGCCGCAATTGATGCCCGCAACGAAAAATTCACAAACTGATCGATGGTTTGAAATTTATTCTGAAAAATGTGTTACATGGAAAATCGTTGCGTTTACAAATTTTCGGCATTTGCAATAAAATGTGACTCGTGTATTTCCAAAAAAATAATAATCACGCTTTTTTTGAGTGGCCACATTTTATGTCCGTAACGACAAATTAACAAACAAAATTAGATAATTTAAAAAATTTCAGATAAATTTACGACACACAAAATCGTCGCACCTGTAAATTGTAGGTATTTGCATTAAAACTTGACTTTCCCTGTTTTTCCAAACATCAATAATTACGTTTTTTGAGTGGCCGCATTTCATATTCGCAGCGAAAAATTAACAAAACTAAAAGAAACAATTTATTGGTATTTAATTAAACAAATTCGCAGAAAATCGTTGCACCTGCAAATTTTCGGTATTTCCAACAAAACATGACTTTCCCTGTATTTCCAAAAGTCAACAATTACGCTTTTTTCGAGTGGCCACATTTCATCTTTGCAGCGAAATATGAACAAAACCAAACGAAATAATTCGCAATGTATTTTTAAAAAATCAGCACAAAATCGTTGCACCTGCAATTTTTCGGTATTTGCAGTAAACCCTGACTTTCCCCGTATTTCTAAAGATCAATAATTACCCGCGGAGTCTCCATGTTCAGTTACTTAAGAGCTCGCCCGACATAAGACAGATGAGGGTTGGAAAAATGGTGTCGAATGAAATCGGACACCCGCAACAGCCAGCGCGACGTTCGCCGACATCTCTCTCTCTCTCCATTTATCAGGCGACGTGCATTAATGCACCGTCTGCCACATCCGCGCGAGAAATTCGCCCGGCGGGCGTCGTTCGAATGTCAAGAAACACGAGCCGAACGTGCCGATGCCGCGAGTAATTCGCGGCGAGAAAAAGATGCATCGGCTCGAGTTACTACTGGCGCATTTTTCGGTGAAGGTGTATATAGTATACATATACATCGAACTTCTTCATTGGGGGTTGACCGATTGACCCTCGACGCGCCGTCGACTCCTCTGTATATCTGTGTCGAGGCTCCCGAGGATCCGCCACACTGGTACTTCGGCGACTACCGGAAGGGGTGGGGGAGGGAGGCTCATGTTTTATTTATCCGATGGTAAACTTATCGACAAAGTTCACCACCTTAAAATTTCATATTGGGACTCGTGCATTCGCATATTGCGGCGAGCTATACGTCTTGCCCCCCCTCGCTGCGTCGCTATGCGGGTGCAGCAAAAATGCACTCGTGCACCGTGGTTTCCATGTACCACCTAAATCTATATATGGTATATTGTATATATACCGCGGCACATGCCACCGCGTATATGGTTCAATGCACTCAACTTTTCTCGTTGGGGGCGAGACGCACAGCTCGAGGGCTTTTCATTTTCTCAAAGTCAAGGTGTGTTTTACCCTCGGCATCATCAAAACGTCCCTCGGCGATTTTATATACACCGCTTCGTCTAAGTGTATATAGAGCGCGCGGTGCTCGGGGGGCTTGCAAATTAAATGTATTGCTCGTCAGGCTCTCGCGACTCTGTTTACCGCGAAGGACCGGGTAGGGGGGAGTTTTATGAATCGCATAACGAGAAAATAATTATTTCGGTGGAGAAACGCGTAACCGGACGCGCGGCTCTAAAACTTTTTATTTCTGTTCTCTTAATGTAGTCGAAATTGCTGTTATATTTTTCGCCATTCCGCCAATCCGCCTCCCCCTGGAGCTCCCTCTGCCTGCGCTCCTCGCGTTATTATTGCTGTTTTGTCAGTGATCTCGTGGTACATGTCTTTTGCAAATATTTGGTTTTTCCTTTCATGTAGCCGAGCGTTTTATGCTATTTGCGGACCGCCGATGAAATCCGTAAATACATAACTGCGGGGCGTTCGGAGGTAATTTTCGATACAATTTTTTTTACTCGGTGGATTTTCATGCGACAAATCCGCAAAGAAAAATGTGTATTACGATCATTGACGGATATCGGGGGAAAAATACGCTCGTTAGTTTATTCTTTGGTTTTGTTAACACAAAACCAACAAAAAAAAAACAACAAAACAAAAAAACCGTAACAAAAAAAAAATCGGGAAATTGAGGGAAAAAATGGTAACGCGAATTGATAAATGAAAACATTTCGAACATGCACGGGATATGCGCGTGTGTTGAATAATTAAATTTTATTGAGCGGATAACGGGCAGACGGAACAGCAGATTTTATATATTACTTTATATTACAGTCGGATATTAATCGCGTTAGTTGAATCTAGTAGATGTTAATGAAAATGAATGGATTTTTTTTATGACGGACAATGGTGTGTTTCAATTCATTTTGTACCGTCTACTGTTATATGGGAAGGTGTCCACTTGTGTCTGTACAGCGTTTATATCGTCACGCACAGTCTCTGAGTAAAAATGAAAATGAATGAATTTTTGGATGACTTGGAAACGTGTGTTCGTTAAATTGGAAAGCATAATTTGCTCGTGATTAGGAAACAAAATTATAATATCAGATAAAATGAAAATTACTTTTGTAAACATGAAACAAAATTTCAGCGAAAGTTTGTTGAGAAAAAAAATTGAAAGTGCTTTAAATTAAAAATGAAAGTGATTTGAATTTATTTTTTTACCGTCCACTATTATGGGAAGGTGTCCGGTTGTATTTGCATTGCATCTGTATATTGACACGAGTCGCCTCCGAGTAAAAACGAAAATCAATGGATTTTTTTATGACTCCAAAACGTCTGTTCGTTAAATTGGAAAGAATATAATTTGCTCGTGAATTGAAAACATGTTATAATAATACGAAATAAAATAAAAATGGTGTTAAATTTTTTTTTAATGTGAACAATATTTCATCGAAAGTTTGTTGACAAAAAATTAAGTAAAATTGCTACGATTTAAATTTATTTTTTACCGTCGACTATTATGGAAAGGTGTCCGCTTGTATCTGCATTGCATTTGTATCGACACGCGCAGCCTCCGAGTAATAATGAAAATTAATAGATTTTTGGATGACTCCAAAACGTGCGTTCGTTAAATTGAAAAAAACACAATTTCCTCGTGATTCGAATTTTTTAAAAATAACAATACCAAATAAAATAAAAATAGTACAACTTAAAAAAAAAATGAAATAATTTCCGTGAAATCTGTACATAAAATAAAAAATTAGTCACAAGTGCCACGACTTCAATTTCATTTTCACCGTCCACAATCGCGCGAATCCGTCCACTCGCATCGCATTTGTATCGACACGCTCGTTCCGAGGGGAAAAATCTCCTTACCTTCCTGTCGCGAGAGCAGAAGCTGATGTGCCAGCACCAGTAGCAGCGAGGCAAAAAGATCCATCGCGAGTGGGTCGCCTCGCCGGCCGCCTCGGTCCCGGCAGGATCGGCTCAACGGGGATTCCACGGTGGAGCGGACAGTCGGCCTCGGCGCGACGTCAAATCATCGCAACCTCGGGGAGGATGCCAATTAACGCGCCAACGAACGATCGCACTCCGCGAGGGCTCGCGGGGCTCGCATGTTACGGTCTAAAGAGGCGTCCGAATTTCCGTCCCGCGGCGTCGCCACCCCCGGTCGACTCCCGATATTTCGCTGTGGCATCGACTTGTTTCCTCTCGGTCTATCGATTATTCGTTTATTCTCGGTGTGCCGCCGAGGCTACGAGAGTCTTATTCGCGTTGCAACAACACCGACCGCGCACACCAACCACCGCTGCAACACAGACCTACTACACTTTCCACAAGTCGTACAACTTAATTGCCGTGCCATTGTTATTCCACTGTCAATTAAATTTAACGACTACCTAGTTCCGCATTACTTTCGCTCTTCCTCCAACACCCAACCGACCCCCACCCCCCCCCCCCCCCCCTCTCTCACCCCCCTCGCCCCACCGCCCATCAAGACACTTGGCTTTATTTGATATTTTATTCTTTTCTTTGTATGCAAATTCTTATTTCCCCCTTTGGACGCGATTCTCGCGGAATTACCGTATCTACGTCGAGTCTCATTTTCTCGTGCCCCGAGAGCTTTGGCTCCATTACGAAATCGCTTTTTCGCGAATTTTCAAGGTTGGGAAAAAATTGGTACTATAATTTTTTTTTGTTTTTTTTTTCGTCTGTGCGTGAATAAATGAGCGAGATGATATCTCGGGAGGGAAAAAAAACACATCTGGAGCCTTCGTCCCGGTGCTTCAGCGAAATGCAAAATCGTTCCGAGATTTCATCGCAAGTTTTCTCATTCATTCTATTCCGCGTATTTTTATTTTCACAAAGCTTCCCTTTGGCGAGGAAGCTCCGAGCTAATGAACATATTTTATTACGGGGTATTTTCGCGGACGACGAGGGGGGGGGGGGGGGGGGGGGGCGAGCGGGGGGAAGAGCGAAAGGTTTCGTATTAAATCTCTCGCTCCCTTTTGACTCCGCCGTTATTTTCTTGTTTTTTTCCCCGCTCGTGCATTTTTTCGCAGACGACGAGACTGAAGGATTTATTCGCTATACGATCGATGCCGGTGTCGCTCGGGCGCCCGGAGCACCGCGCACAATGCGGAATAAGGCCGATGCACAGCGGCGGGGCTGTTGCGAAGAAATTTTCAATGCAACTTGTTGCGAGTCGCGACCAGCCCGGCCGGGAATATCCGACTATATTCGCGCGGCGGGGGCGGGTTCGACACTAGCATGGAGTTCAAAGTCTCGCGGAGAAAACCCGGCTGCGCGCCTTCGTGATCGCGAAAACATTGCGTTTGCTTATTAATAGCCGGCGCTAGTGAACTCGATTCTATAATTCTAGGGCGGCGAGGCAGCCTTAATCGGCGAAGTTGGAATGCTCATAATATTTGCATAGACCCCGCGTGAAGGACACTCGCGTATCTGACAATTACGTGGATTTTCCCGGCGGAATTTTCGCGACTTCGTGAAAAAAAAAAAAAAAAAAATAACGCGTTTACTAATTTCATGAAATTTCCTCAAACGTAAATTGCACGCCGAATATAAAATTTATGATTTTGTGGCTGTCAAAATACGTCAATTTTATCGGAAAAAATGTATGATTTTGCGGCTGTTAAATACGTCAATATTATCGAAAAAAATGTATGATTTTGTGGCTGTCAAAATACGTCAATATTATCGAAAAAATGTATGATTTTGTGGCTGTCAAAATACGTCAATATTATCGAAAAAATGTATGATTTTGTGGCTGTCAAAATACGTCAATATTATCGAAAAAAATTTATGATTTTGTGGCTGTCAAAATACGTCAATATTATCGAAAAAAATGTATGATTTTATGGCTGTCAAAATACGTGAATATTATCGAAAAAAATGTATGATTTTGTGGCTGTCAAAATACGTCAATATTATCGAAAAAATGTATGATTTTGTGGCTGTCAAAATACGTCAATATTATCGGAAAAAATTATGATTTTGTGGCTGTCAAAATACGTCAATATTATCGAAAAAAATGTATGATTTTGTGGCTGTAAAAATACGTCAATATTATCGAAAAAAATGTATGATTTTGTGGCTGTCAAAACACGTCAATATTATCGAAAAAAAAAATGATCGTTATCGGTATCATTATTATCATTATTACCCCGACTCCGATCTACGGATCGAGCAGATCGATTTTTCGCCGTTACTCGTGTTTTATAATCCTCTGCCTCCCCGCTCGCGTTTCACGATATCCTGGAAAGCAGCGCCGCGAGAATATCGAGATTCCGATCGGTCGTCTTCATTTCCGGACGAAAAGTCGAAACGACGGACGCGGCGGTTTTTCCATTTGGCACATTGAAACACAGAGTGACGATCGTCACTCGAGTCCCGAACGCAAACTGACTCGTGATATCTATATTATTTTTTTCTTTTTCTTTTTTTTTTCAATTTGGAAACTCGACGTTGAAAAATTCGCGTGACGATGGCATAAATCGTGGCGCGACGAGACACCGGTCGACGTTTCTGGCTGTCGGTGATCCGCGTGGCGGTTCAGAGGGGAAAAGTTCGCGGCGCGAGCGGCCGATGCCGACTACGCGGCTTGGGGTTGCGCTGCTTAACGCTTCGCTCGCCTTAACACCTGGGCGCACGCGCGCTGCGTCGTCCCGTGGTCCGGACACCCCGCGCACGGAGCTACGCTACGTGCAGTCGTCGCGGTCCGCGACGCTCCGACAGGATCGGCCGACAGGTGCATCGGCACGCGCGGCCTCGATATACGTACGGGCGCCGACGTATCGAGGCCTCGACCACGCTGGACGCCCGGCTCATCTCGGGGGCCCGTTGCAAATATTTGATTTACAGCCTGGAAAGCTCAAAGCTCACGCTAGGCTGGATCGCGCGCGCGCGGCTGAGAAGGAAATCGAAAGCTCCGACTGCGGAGTCGTAATTGGGGGCAGCTTGGAAACCCGCAAAGGTGGCGGCGAACAGGGGAAGGTGGGGCGAAATGGGACAGCGGGGCAGAACGGGACAGCGTTTTTTTTTTCAGTTTGATTATAGTGCGGGGCGCACCCAGGGAAATTGTTCTGATGGGATCTATTCGATACAAATAAAATTTATTTCAATGAAATTACATTTTATTTGATCCAAGTAAATTTTAATTTCATACAGATAAATTTTATTTAATACAAATAAATTTTATTTGATCCAAATAAATTTTATTTGATCCAAGTAAATTTTAATTTCATACAAATAAATTTTATTTGTTCCAAATAAATTTTATTTTTATTTTATTTGTTCCAAATACATTTTATTTTAATTTTATTTGTTCCAAATAAACTTTATTTTAATTTTATTTGTTCCAAATAAATTTTATTTTTATTTTATTTGTTCCAAATACATTTTATTTGATACAAATAAATTTTAGTTTCATTCAAATAAATTTTATTTGTTTCGAATAAATTTTAGTTTCATTCAAATAAATTTTATTTGTTTCGAATAGACCCCATCAGAGCGATTTCTCTGGGTGCAAAATGGGACAATTCTTCATTTTAGGAATGTCGCGCCTATACGACATATTTCAACGCAAGTAATCAGAATATAACTTCTTGTTATCATTTTCAGCCAGTGCTGTAAGTCCGCATTTTATAACGAGATTTTATAACGATGACCTGTAGCGATTGTAAAATTATATGTGAACTTTTGAGTAGTCGTAAGAAAAACCGAATTTATCGTAAATTTTTCGGAGAAATTGTGAGAAAAATGGGCAAGCACAGTCCTCCATTATTTTTTCAATGCATTAACAGTATTTCTTCATTTTTTCAATAAGATTGCTATGAAGTTTTATGGGAAATTAATATATCTAAAAACATAATTACAAAGCCAATCGTACCACCAATTTTATTTCTATAAAAATTAGGGATTTACAAGGAATGTGGTTTTTTAAAACGCAATTTAAAAAATATTGAATTTTTTAAATAAAATCTTGTGCTTTTTTTAATATATAATCATCTACTGACAATTTTGAGCACCACCCAGTAAAAAAAAACACAAATTTCCGAATTTGAGGATTTGGTCCATCTTGCCCCGCATTCCTTTTTTCCCCGCTGCTCAAAATTGACGATTGGAATCGAATGTTCAGGTGAAAAGAAATAAAAATACACTTTGGTCACCCTCGTAAAACCATTTTTCGCTTATGCGTCCCGTCCTACCCCACCATCCCCCAAATATATTTATATACATGTACACATTCGTGTGTGCGCGTGTGTATATATATAATTTCACGAGCGGTAACGATAACACCGCGAGGTAATCGTTTGGGTAATACGATCCTATAGGATCCGGTGGATCGGGCCACGCGAACGCGGAACGAACTGACGTAGCCGCCCCGCGAGCGCGAAGGAGCCGAAGCTAGCAGCACGGAAAGATCAAAGACAAAGTGGAGTTGGTCTCACGCTCGGGGATTGGGTGACGGGCGCGCGGCGCTCGCCGCTTTCGTGATGTATGCCGCGCGCCCGCAATTTCTTTCGGAAATATCTCAAAGTAAAGAGCTCGTTTGAGTTTCAGGGCTTACGGCCCGGCCGCGCGCCGAACGCACGATTATTCATTCGTGGGGCATCTCGACCTGCCACGACTCCAACGTTATTTACGTCACGCCTTATTACGTCTTGTTTGCGCGGGTCCGCCGATGGAATATGCGCCGAGAAGGCGCATTTCTTTTGTGATTCGTTTACGCGAATGTTCGCGGTGCGGGAGAGACGCTTTTTTCATTGGGCACCGACGTGACAGTCGGATTATCGCTTCGCGCTGTGTTTTTTCGATTTTGCAATTATTTTCTCTGTTTCGCCATACCCGCATTTTTTATTTCTATACGCCCTCCGGTGTAAATTGGATCTTGTGTAATGAAATGTCTGTGGCTTTGTCGATGATAAAAATAATAATTCGCAGACAGTTTTTCCACGAATAATGTATGTATATAACGTTTGAGCGTGAAAAATAATAATAATAAAAATAAGAATTGGAAATAATGTCAGTGTTGCTTCTGTGCAATTAGTCGTCACTTCTGACTTATTCATTCATATTTCACGTCGATTCGCGACCCACTTGATTGCACGTGTTTTACTGTGGAGGACGAACCACGTCCACCGTCTAAATAAATAAAAAGTTGTAAAGTAGAGCGTTGCACATTACTTTCACTTTAATTTCCAATTTTCAAGAAAAAATTAAGCATAATTTAAAAGTCGATATTTTCGCGAGAAAACCAAAATTCCGCTTTGACGATTTTGGGACTTTTTGACCGAGGGCCAGTTGTACGAATCCTGACAGAATTTTTTGTTTTTTCGATGTTCCTCACGCGGACATTTTTTTAATTTATCATTTAGTTCGATTCTGACTACGTTGACGCGAAAATTGCAAAGAAAATGCGAAACAAATCATCCTCCACGGTAGTAGGATGGTTTTAAAGCCTCCTGAACCTCACACGGAGAAAAAGAGTCAGGTAGTGATAACAAATCGATTGTCGTATATTAACGAATTTTTTTTTGTCGCAGCAAAATTTTCAGCTGCCAAAGCAACATTTTCAGCTACTACAGGAACATTTTCAGCTACCACATCAACATTTTCAGCTACTACAACAAAATTTGTAGCTGCCACAGCAAAATTTTCAGTTACCACAGCAAAATTTTCAGTTACCACAGCAACATTTTCAGCTACCACAGCAACATTTTCAGCTACCACAGCAAAATTTTCAGCTACCACAGCAACATTTTCAGCTAGCACAGCAAAATTTTCAGCTACCACAGCAAAATTTACAGCTACCATAGCATAATTTTCAGCTACCACAGTAAAATTTTCAGCTACCACAGCAAAATTGTCAGCTACCACAGCAAAATTTTCAACTACCGCAGCAAAATTTTCAGCTATCACAGCAAAATTTTCAACTACCGCAGCAAAATTTTCAGCTATCACAGCAAAATTTTCAGTTACCACAGCAAAATTTTCAGCTACCACAGCAAAAAAGTTGTTATCACTCCATTGATATTTTTCTCTCTCCATTATCACAGATCCCGTGCCCATTTTTTCTACACCCTTCTCGAATATCGCGCGCCCCATTATCAAAGTCCGTCGCTTGTCCGAGTCTGCTCTCGGCACGCAGCGTCGGTAATAACAGCCGCTGCATGTTAATCGCAGTCTCGGAGTCTTATTAATTAGTAACCCGATATCGATACTCCGAGTGTCGACGCGCAGTCAGCTCTCGGCACCCGCATACCGAGTCAACGCCACGCGTTTGACCGCGCGGTGTATCCGAATAAGCTACCCGTCCATTATAAATCAGATGCATAATTTACGCGAACCGCTCGCGGCGATATTACGCGTATAAATATATATATACGACCGGCTAATAATATTGCTGAGAGTTGACGCCTGGCCCAGCGACAGCCGGCTCTGTGTTTACATACACTTGATAATATGCGGCGCACAGCCCGGTTGCACATAACGCATCGCGCTCTCGCCGCCGACACTCTTTAATCAATTATGGAAAGCACCGCCGCCCCCGCTGGGTCGCGGAAGGACCATCGTGACCAATCTCTCGCGCTTCATGGTCTCCTTTGCTCTCGCTCCTCTCATTCCCTCTCCCTCGGCGCTGTTTTTAGCATTCCCGGCTTTGCCCGCATTGTTCCTAGTGCACACTAGAAAGTACACACAGCCATAGCGATCCACCACGTTCCGGCAACAATACCACAGCCTGGGCCCAGCTTTGTTCCCCGGTTTCCTCCCTTACGCGCTCCTCTTTTGAGAACCATTCAACTTTCCGGGAACGAAGTAGCTGCCCCCCCTCTGGTCAATTTTCTCCTCGAGTTCCGCATTGTTTCGCTTCTTGCGTGTCTGTGTGTGTGTTTTTTTTTTTTTTCGTTCACGCGAGAAGATTCAAATTAACGAGCTTTACCCGGCACCCACTTTCCGCGCCCTCTGCCGGCGGGGTGCAGCGAGCCGTTTTTGTATCTATTATTATCGAGGTTATGACTCGCGCCGTATATTATCCGCTAATGCGCACGCGGGTTCCTCGCTTTATTGCCATAAGGGATAATTAGACTTCTTCGAACGCCGTCGGCACGTCGCGATTACCGCGCGAGGAGGGTGCGGAGGTTGAGGAGAAAGGAAATCGAGGTACACGTTTTATTTTCTGTTTTTTTTTTACATTTTGTATGTGTGGGTAAATTTAACGGCGGAGTTTCTTTTTAACGACCGGATTTTCAAGTTTTTCGGTAAGTCTTGACCCTGTAATTCTGATGATTTTTTTAAATTATTTTAAAAAATTTAAATAATTTTAATTTTTCACTCCTGCCTATCAGATTCTTCGTTTTCTCGGCTAATTAGACTTTTTCCAACGTCGCGTTGCCAAGTCGCGTTTGCGATGCGAGGAGGGTGTGAAAGTTGAAAAGAAAAGAAATCGGGGTACACTTTATACTTTTGTTTTTTTTTTTACTTTTTGTGTGGGAAGATTCAACGGCGAGGTTTCTTTTTAACACCGGATTTTCAAGTTTTCCGGCAGCTTTTGACCCTGTAATTCAGAGGAGGATTTAAAAAATTACTTTTAAAAAATTTCAACAGTTTTAATGTTTCGCTTTTGCCCATCAGATTCTTCGTTTTCTCGGCTAATTAGACTTTTTCCAACGTCGTATTGCCAAGTCGCGTTTGCGATGCGAGGAGGGTGTGAAAGTTGAAAAGAAAAGAAATCGGGGTACACTTTATACTTTTGTTTTTTTTTTTACTTTTTGTGTGGGAAGATTCAACGCCGGGGTTTCTTTTTAACAACCGGATTTTCAAGTTTTCCGGTAGATCTTGACCTTGTAATTCTGAGAAAGATTTTTTGTGTTATATTAAATTTTTTTTTAAGTTATGATATTTTGTTTCTGCCAATCAGGTTCTTTGAATTCTCGTTCTTTGAATTACACTTTTTGAACCTCGCGTTTATATAGCGCGAGGAGGGTGTGAAAGTTGAAATTAAAAAAATCGTGATACACATTTTTTTACGCTCTGTGTGGGTAGATTCAACGGTTTTTTCTAACAACCGGATTTTATTGATTCCCGGTAAATCTTGACCCTGTAATTACGTGAAGATTTTTCCCTAATTACCTTTTTTTTCCTACTCTCGTCGCGACGATTATCTCAATGGCTCAACCGGCACTTCCAGTTTCCCCGAAGCTTTACAGTCTCGCGTCGCAGGATGAAAACAGCGGTGCCTTCTGCATTCAATCAATGTAATATACATCTCGCAGGAAGGGGAAATAATTCCCGACAGACATTTCCGCACTTTCGCCAACTCCGTCGATGAATTTCTGTGCGCACCCCCCACCCCCTCTCTATAGCTGGAAACGTCGGGAAAATCGATCAATCTCTAAGTATAAATACTAACAGGTTGCGTCGGGCGGGGGGGAGGAGGTGAGGGAGGGGAGGGCTGAAGTACCACACAGGCTAGAGGATGAAAAAGAAGACGAGGAGGAACAAAAAGAAGCCGAGACCGAACAAAAAGAGGATACGAAATGCGGAAAATGAATGAGGAAGAGAGCGTGGCTAATGGAAGGGGCTGGGGGGTGAAAGTGGGGGAAGGGTGGCGAGGGGGGCGAGGGGGTAGGAAGCGAGGCCCGCGCCCCTCAACCCACAGTTGTTATACCGAGTCGCTGTAGACCTCAACGCGACTGTGGTGTACGCAACCTCATCGTCGTTCGGTTCCTGCTGCTTTCAGTGTCTCGGGCTCCGCGCGACCAACCCCGCGCCCCACCGTCTCTATGTTAGACGTGCGTCCTGTATACAGTGATATAAAGGCCGGCCGGCGGCGGGGCTGGAACGGGCCGCAAGCGCCGCTGAATCAAGGAACAACTTCCCCTCAAATTAGAGAAAAGTAGCGGCACGCCGACTGGTTCGACGATCAGGACAAAGTTCTTCGTTAATCTAGCGGAGAAGGAGACCACGGCGAGGATAGTTGTCGCTCGTCTTTGCGGCTGCGGGGCGACCGAGCGGGATGAAATATTTGCGCAGCAACCGCGACGCCTGGATATCTATGGAGTACGGTTGACGAGTTGGTTAACGCGCTGCTTCGACGCTTGGAATTTTTTATAGTGTTCGATCACATGATTTTATGATAATTGGACGTTTTTATTTGTACCTTTTTGACACTATATTTTGGTCTGTATGCGGGGGAAATAGTATATTGTGTAACGAGTGTGTAAAGTACAACATTTCCGCACAAGTTACAGATACTGTTTTTTGTAATAGCATATTTTTTGTAATTTACGCACTCGTGCGTAAAGTAGGCAGAGTGCGTAAAGTGAAGCTTTATGCACGTTTACTTTACGCACCACCTTCGGAAAACGAGCACTTTACGCACGCGAAACCTCACCGAAATGACGAGCTTTCCGCACGCTATTGCAAAAAAATATTATTGATTCGATAAAACCATCGCTTGTGAGCTGCCAAAAACAGATGTTGTCATTTTCATTTTACTTCTACACGGAAAAAAATATCATTGATTCAATAAAACCGTGGATTGCGGGGTGCCAAAAACAAGTGTAGTCAAATCAAAGTCACTTCCAGTTTCTACAATTTCGTACGATATGGAAACGATAACTTCAAAACTGGCAAAAGAATATTCTATTGTTTCGATGTTAAATCGGATTGTGACAACGATAACTGGAGTTAATTTAAAAACATTGTTTGTGGCAGCCCGCAACCCAGGGTTTTATTGAATCAATAATTTTTTTTTCCGTGTAATTCCTACAATTTCGTGTGATATTGTAGGCATCGATCGATTGAAACGTTAACTCCAAAATAGACAAAGGAATATTTTATTGTCCCAATGTGTAATGGGATTCTGACAACAAGAATCACAGTTAATTTAAAAACATTATTTTTGGCAGCCCACAACTGAAGGTTTTATCGAATCAATGATATTTTTATCCCGCGTATATTTGACGGTGCTTCAATTACCTTCAATACTTGATTTTGAAGCATAAACCACTTGGCAATTTGCTAGTCAATATTCCAAACTTTGTATCCACTCAAGATTCCTCGAGGAGGCTGTAATAATTTGTAACCAAGATATCGAGGCGTTTTCCCTCTGGCGGTTGGTAAAAAATATTCATTGGATAGGCTGGAGGCATCAAAATTGATTGGCTCGACCAATCAGCCAGCTGAACCAAATCAATCCGTTAAGCGAATTAAATGGGCAAGCGACGAATTATTTAATCCAATCAATTGGTCGGGCTGCCAATTAATCGATTACCCTGAACAATTCCACAGCCTGAAAGCTTACATAACCGTCCAAGAAGGTTACGTCGAACGCTTATTCCTTTGCTGTCCTCTCCTGGTTCTCCAGTTACGGGCACTTAATGTCCGTTCGAGTTAAAGCCTATACCGAGTGACCCCTTTCGCGACGGAAGTTGGCAGGCTCTCGTCGCAGGGGTTAATCTAAAAAAATTACGGGCGGACTTTAGGAGACGTCGTAAGAACTTGACGACGCTCGCGTCATAAGGTATAACGACGGATACACAGACGTAGTAACGTCCCGAGTAGCTTCGCGAAGCTCGCGGGAAAACTGAGCTGATCATTTCGAGCAGCCGCGTAACAATCTTGGCCTCATTACTTTGAATTATTCGGATAATATCCCTTCGTCTCGGTGAGAAATCAATGCGTCTGGCTGGCCGCTGAATTATTCATGGGACGAGAGCGCGCGCACTTCGTGGAAACCCGCGCGCGCGGTATATCAGGATGAGTAGATCGAGGATTAATAGCCCTGATCGGGCGTACCCTAATCCAATACTTACCTGCTCCTTCGACTTTCCTATCCCGCCCGCACTCAGTTAACCGAGGTAAAGACGAAATCGATAATCGATAATTGAACGATTTTTCAATTATTTCCGAATCATCGGTTATAAATCAAATCAAACCCTTGAGGGGGGGACGGCGGAGGGGCGTCTCGTTCAAAATGTGCGACACGATTTTGCGTTTATGGCGGAGATGCGATGGCGCGCGAGGGCTCCTTAGATTGAGTGTCAATTGACGATTGATGAGCTTCTTCGCCGACAGAAATGGCGTGTCTTGGTCTGGTGGACGGCCCCCGACGCGTTCGACACCGGGTGAGCCTGATATAATGTTTCATTTACGACGATTAACTCGCCGGGTCTCTGGACTCATCCCGTCATCTCACATTCATGGGCCACTTCACGAGTGTGATATAGGCTCGCCATTGAATTATTAGTCGAGACATCCGTCAGACCCGACTCCCCTCGCGGGTTCTCCTTAAATATACATTATGACATAAAAGGCTGGGTGGAAATCGATTTTTGATTTAAAGCACATCGTCTTGCGTGAGTGTAACTGGCAAGTTACACTCACGATTATTACGATGTTTGAGCTGTCGAATTGCGTGGCTTTGATGGAACAGTGACGTGATTTAATTGTCACGAAGAGGAGGTTCAATTTATTACATCTTTTAACCTTTAAATATTTTTCTAGACTAAAATGTAGAGTTAGAAAATTTAGTACGAACACCTAGTTCGATCTAAATTACTAAATTAAATAAAAAATTTAGGTTTAGATAGTTCAATCTAAATTACTAAATTCAATAAAAAAATTAGATTTAGATAGTTCAATCTAAATTACTAAATTCAATAAAAAATTTAGATTTAGATAGTTCAATCTAAATTATTAAATTAAATTAAAAATTTAGATTAAACACCTAGTTCAATCCAAATTACTAGTTACGCTATCGATTATTGCCTTAATTCGAAACCAACAATTATGATATTCCAAAGTAATGCGACTTAATTTTCAGGAAAAGGGGTTTCTTCAATGTTTGACATTTTTTAGTCTCTAAATATTTTATTCAGAGACTAAAATGTAGACATAAAATATTTAGGTTGAGCCCCCACTTCATTCTAAATAATCCCGAACCTTCCATCCACTTGGTCAACTGACCAAAGTCGCAATATGAGCGTGGCAAACAAAGGAAACCGTCTGGCGATGACATTTGCATCCGCGCAAAGCGCCACGAGGACCAAGAAGACGACAATCGAATGCAAAGCGCAGCTGGAAGACGCCCGAAGCGAGAAGAAGCAAGATTAAGGGTGTCGCTGGCGACGCGAGGCGGGTGTGGGGAAAAAGCGAAAATGCGGAGTTAAGGGCGCGGTGAAGAGCGCCGGGGTGCATTGCCTGCCGTGCAAGAGTCAAGACTGGAGGAGAACGAGAGATAGAGGTGTATAATGGCCGGTATTACAGGCACTTGGTCACTTTTGTGCAACGCTCGGCATTGTTCCAAGACAAAAGACGCGGTGGAATCCCCGGAGGGCAATTCGACTATCCCATACGGGAGAAAACGGGCCGAACCACTCGCGGAATAACCATGCATACACGGCGCCGCGCGACTCAAGGCAAAATTATAAGCCCAAAGTCTATTCACGTGGCTGCCGCGGCGCGGTGAAGACAGAGGGAGTAACGCGCGCAATGCATCTGCCCCGCTGAGCCGCCGCGGGCGACGAGGGGTGCCACACACTACACACAGTTCGGGCCTAGTTTTATCAGCAAACGTGTAACACCCAGAACTGGTACTTCCTCCGGGTACATGAACGCCCGGAGACGGGGGCTAATTGCGTCAATTCCTATTCCGCTCGGTTGCCTCAAACGTTGACCGCGGGTTTTCGTTGTGTTTGCCGGGACAAATGAATTTCAAACAAAATATGTGGGGGTGGTTTCACGAAATTCCACATATTCCGTGAATATTTATGTATACCGAGGATTGGTGAATGTAAATGCCAGTGATCGAGTTGTGGTATCTGGAATACGATGCGGATATTTCGATTCATTTTTTTTCTTGCATATAGTAATTTTTTTCATTATCTGAAATCCATTACATTTTTTTTATTAATTGAAATGATAAAGATGTAAATCATTATAGTTGTTGAATCATTGTTTTCTAATTCCATCAGCAGTCGTCCAAGGCAAGAGGCCTTGAGATCCTTAGTAGTGAAAGCAAAACATGTTGGATGTTTTCGCCACGGTTAAGCCGCTTTGATCCAACTTTTTTGAGCCACAACAACCCCCGCCGGCTCTGCTACACAGTAATCCCCATTCGCATGTGGATCTACATGTTTTTCTTTAATTACTCGCGAACCAAACGAAGTTACAAAAACAAACACTTTTACTAACAATCCTGCAAAGTTTCATTGTAAATTACTCCGTCCAAATCCCACCAGCATCAAAGGCGAGAGACCTTGAAATCCTTGATTAGATAGCGAAACTTGTCGGGCGATTTCGCCATGGTTAAGCCGCTTTGACCCAACTTTTCTTGAGCCACAACAACCCCAGGCGACCCTGCTACACGTCAAACCCTAGTTCACGTATGGTTCTTCCAAAGCACATATACACTTTTTTCTTTAATTACCCGTGAACCAAACGAACTGATAAAAACAAACACTATTACTCACAATCCTGCGAAGTTTCATTGAAAATCATTCCGTCCAAATCCCAGCAGCATCAAAGGCGAGAGACCTTGAAATCCTTGATTAGATAGCGAAACTTGTCGGGCGTTTTCGCCATGGTTAAGCCGCTTTGACCCAACATTTCTTGAGCCACAACAACCCCAGGCGACCCTGCTACACGTCAAACCCTAGTTCACGTATGGTTCTTCCAAAGCACATATACACTTTTTTCTTTAATTACCCGTGAACCAAACGAAGTGATAAAAACAAACACCATTACTTATAACCCTGCGAAGTTTCATTGAAAATCATTCCGTCCAAATCCCAGCAGCATCAAAGGCGAGAGACCTTGAAATCCTTGATTAGATAGCGAAACTTGTCGGGCGTTTTCGCCATAGTTAAGCCGCTTTGACCCAACTTTTCTTGAGCCACAACAACCCCGGCCGACCCTGCTACACGTCAAATCCCTATTCGCATGTGGAACCACATGTTTTTCTTTAATTACCCATGAAACCAAACAAACTGATAAAAACAAACACTATTACTCACAATCCTGCGAAGTTTGATTGAAAATCATTCCGTCCAAATCCCAGCAGCATGAAAGGCGAGAGACCTTGAAATCCTTGATTAGATAGCGAAACTTGTCGGGCGTTTTCGCCATGGTTAAGCCGCTTTGACCCAACTTTTCTTGAGCCACAACAACCCCGGCCGACCCTGCTACACGTCAAATCCCCATTTGCATGTGGAACCACATGTTTTTCTTTAATTACCCGTGAACCAAACGAACTGATAAAAACAAACACTATTACTCACAATCCTGCGAAGTTTCATTGAAAATCATTCCGTCCAAATCCCAGCAGCATCAAAGGCGAGAGACCTTGAAATCCTTGATTACATAGCGAAACTTGTCGGGCGTTTTCGCCATGGTTAAGCCACTTTGACCCAACTTTTCTTGAGCCACAACAACCCCAGGCGACCCTGCTACACGTCAAATCCCCATTTGCATGTGGAACCACATGTTTTTCTTTAATTACCCGTGAACCAAACGAACTGATAAAAAGAAACACTATTACTCACAATCCTGCGAAGTTTAATTGAAAATCATTCCGTCCAAATCCCAGCAGCATCAAAGGCGAGAGACCTTGAAATCCTTGATTAGATAGCGAAACTTGTCGGGCGTTTTCGCCATGGTTAAGCCGCTTTGACCCAACTTTTCTTGAGCCACAACAACCCCGGCCGACCCTGCTACACGTCAAATCCCCATTCGCATGTGGGTCTTCCCCGGCATATACTTACGACCGTGGCACGTCAGTGTGTACGTGTTGTACCGCATAGATAATAGATATTGCTCAGAGTCGACGCAGAGAAAGCTGCCAGGCTAAGCCAACTATACCTTTGTAGCCGGGAGAGTTGATAGTATTCATTGTGCCGAGCTTGTGGGCGGCATCCCTTTGTTATTTTGTTCCATTTCGAGCTTAAATTGCACAGTCGTAGGTACACAAGCAGGTAGCTCGTAGGGCGCACGCCGCACACTCGACGTACACCGCAACCCCGGAATCCTCTGCCGGTACCTCTAATACCGTCTCTCCCACTCTCCGGGCATTTTCGACGCAGTGTTATACCCAACCGTGTGGCACTCATATACGTACAACCGATTACGTATACTCGGCGCGCAATTCCGAGATCCAGTCGCCCGGTCGACCAGTCCTTTGCCCTTCTTTACCGTTCTGAATACTCTCGGCCATTTACCACCCTGGAACCTATGCACTCTATACCTGCAAATCCTCTCACTCCACACGTGCCCCCCCCCTCCCCCACACCCTACCCTCCCGCCACCTCTTCTTGCTTGCGCTTTTACGTCGTTCGCACTGTTTTCCCTCGCTTAGCTTCCATTGACACGCTTATGAGCTCTTTGTCCCTCGTCAAAGCCAATTTTGAGGACACAAAAAAAAAACGCGGCAGTCGAAATTAAGAAGCTTCCCTTGCTTCACGATTTTTGTAATTATTTTGCAGTTTTTACGGGATTTTTAGGAATAATGTTTCGCAATTTCAATTTCGACGGCGTCGGTTGATGGACGAAATTGCAAAATAAACTGAAGCAAAAAGGATGGCTGGAAGTAATTTTTACTTTCGTTCAAACGAGCTTAGTGGAAGCAGAAATAAATACAATATTCAAAGCAGAGTTGTCAATAATAACGCGACCGTTGAAATTAGGGAGCTTCCCTTGCTTCACAATTTTTTAAATTATTTTGCAGTTTCTACAGGATTTTTAGGAATAATGTTTCAAATTTTCAATTAGGACGGCGTCGGTTGATGGACGATACTGCAAAATAAACGGAAGCAAAAAGGATGGCTGGAAGTAATTTTTACCTTCGTTCAAACGAGCTTTGTGGAAGCAGAAATAAATTCAACATCCAAAGCAGAGTTGTCAATAATATGTGGAGTTTATTATTTTTATCTCCCTTTTTGTGTAATTTTGTTTCGCGATTATTAAAAGCTTCATGAAAAAAAACGAGTACGCCAACACTTTTTTGACACATTCGTTTGGCGGCGAAAAAATTAATTGTAGCTTTTTGAAGGACGACGGGCGCGCGCTGTTTTCGACAGTACATTTCGCAGTCGAGCTGTCGGACCGGAGCGGCCGGGTCCACGCTGTGTATTGTGTACAATTGTGACTCTATATTGGCCCTCACCAAAGTTGTTCAATTTCGTGGGCAAAAGTGGAACAAGAGTACAAGGCTCGGTCGGTGCGGCGGGATAGGACGCGGCTCTGGCACACGGGCGATGGTCGGCTATCCTGCGTCAAGCCTCGACGTATTGGCAACGAGTGCGGGTGGCACGAAGCGCAGCCCGGGAGAGACGAAACGACTCTCGAGAACCGCCGCGCCGCGCGCGCTCTTTCATCTTGTACATCAAAAGGCAATTCGCGAAATTATGGAAATTTTTCCAAAGGGTTTTCCGCCGAATTCGGCGCGGGGGTTGGCCGCCACGGAGCGCTTCACGTCTGACTTGAGGCTTTGTCGAGCCTCAAGCCCGTTACGGAGATTAGACGTATAGCGCGTGGCTGAGATCCTCGATGAGACTCCTGATTGTTCGAACGATTTCGATTCCCGCGGGGACCGTCTCGGCCTCCGTCGGCAGGTAATTCGATAATCGAGATGATGTAAAGTCCATAGAAATAAAGATTTATGGTGTAAGTCACGTTTTTTTTTCTATTCCCTACCAACGTTTTTGCAGTCGGTACCTGGTCTTCGTCTCCGGTTTTCCAGGTTCGCCTCTGGTTCGAATCCGTACAGTCGGGTCGATTTCAACACCTGAGACTTCAGTAAGATAAATGTAAGTAAGACGTGAGAGATTCCACTGTAGTTCCATTTGCTAATTAGTAGCCGAATGAGCGGATGAATGAATGCTCGCTAAAACGACCGTAATTGGCACTTGCACGTCTCTACAAAAGGCCGCATAGAAAGCACGTGCGTTATTGTGCAAAATGAAGTACCGGGTATCAAGGAGCTTGGAGCTCGACAAGAAGGAAATATATACAAAGGAGAAAACATTGAAATTACAAAACATGCAATATTGAATAAATTACAATGATTTATAATAGGTATTTAATCGAAGTCACCGCATTTTATTGTTTTCAATTAATTACGATAAATAAAAGCGTATTATGCCGTCGTTAAAACTGCTACACTGTAAAAAAGTTCTGTTTGAAAATTCATAATTTGTATATGAAGTTTTATACATATACAGTACATAAAATTTCCTATACTATTATGTCAAATTTTTAACACACGGTATATTCAATTTGAATACACAATATATTAAATTCATTTAGTGTTAAACTTAGAAAAGCATTCAACTGAAAGAAAATACATTTAATTATCGCCAAACAGCTTAATTCCGCACTATTATATAGTATTTCATAGGTAAAAGATAAATATTCGTAACAAAAAAAATTATCTGCACGAATACTTATTGTTGTTAACAATCGCCTGGGATGGGGCTTGAACTACCGACCCTAGAATTACCCTACATACCTATGCCTTCCTACCTACCTAAGACGCTACCCACTACGCTATTGCCTACTTGTGAATTTCGTTTATTCAAATGCCCTATATAAATTGCACTGAAATTATAGATGAAAGATGAATATCATTCAAAAGTCGTCGTAGGGCAGTTATGCAAGTCATAGATTTAACCCAGTATCAACTAAATGTCACTGTCTAAAAAATAATAGATTGTATTAACATACATATAATTGTAATTTCCATTCACCTTATATGAAATTAAATTACTTGTATAGTAAATGCCACTTTAATACACTAGTTTCTTAATATTCAATACCGATTATAGTAAATTCAATAGACATATACTAAATTTAATATGAACATTTAAAAAACTTCAAACATTGTATATTAATAACAAATTTCAGTTACTGTTATTGCAAATTTCATATACACTTGTACGTCAAACATGTTGTAAATTGACAAACATTTTTAACAGTATATAAATCAATAGATCGTTTTCATAAATCACAATTTGGGAATGCCACGGAATTTCATTGCGTGGAACGAGGCAACAAAAGATTTCGTTGCACGGTAACAACGAGATCTGAGCGTCTGCCGAATCACGGAATTCACCACGGGAATAACCAGCCGTTGGCCTGCCGGAGGGGAAGGAGCCTCGCAATGTCGGTATAGGCTCCCCCTGTGATGCATCCGAGTCGTACGCGCACCGTGTATGCAGAAACAATCCCATGATTGGGAATTCCAAGACTGCGTGGAGCGCGCGGGCTGTACGCGATATGTGACTATTTCAATAATCAGGGTTTCCTCTTGACTCGGAGAACGTGAGACCGAGAGGCGCGGGATTGTCGACGAGGGGTCGCGAGAGACGGAGACGTTTGAACGTCGAGCATCGGGGGTGCCGGCGCAGCGCCTAGACCCGCGCTCCCGACGACCAATTAGCGTTAATCCTCGTTAATCCGCGTCTCTGCAATCTGCATTCCTTTGTCCCTCGGTCGGGCCGACATACCGAAGGGTAGCAGGAAAGCCGTACGGATGCATGTCGAGCTTATGCCTTTACATTCACCATTCGTCTCGGTGCCTGCCTGCCTTGCGCCGACGACTCCACTTGCACCAGCGGCTAAGGCACCGTCTCCCATTGCCGACTCCATGCCGAGGCCTTTCCTCGACTCTTCGACGTACACCGAATTTTCGTCAACGTAGGCGGACAGGATCGTCAACGCGAAAACTGCAACGACAATGACGTCGTTAATGCTCCGCGGGGATTGTTAAGATTTTGCCTCGGCTTGGCGTCAGGACTGTGTCATACACTTTGTCCTTGATGCGCTACATGCAATTTGTTATCCAACTGAAACAAAGACACTCGGACTTGTTACAATGAGAAGAGAGATTGAGACAAATGAATTTGGAAGACAGCAAGCCTGATGAAGACTCAGTCAGCGTAGTTTACTTATTTTTTATTAACACTTTGTGCTTGATGCGCTTCTTGAAATTTGTTGTCCAACTGAAACAAAGACCTTTGGATTTGTTACAGTGGGAAGAGAGATTGAAACAACTAAATTTGGAAGACGGCAAGCCTGATGAAGAACCAGTCAGCATAGTTTATTTATTTTTTATTACCACTTTGTGCTTCATGCACTTCTTGAAATTTGTTGTCCAACTGAAAGAAAGACACGTGGATTTGTTACAGTGGGAAGAAAGATTGAAACAACTAAATTTGGAAGACACCAAGCCTGGTGAAGACTCAGACAGCGTAGATTACTTATTTTTATTACCACTTTGTGCTTGATGCGCTTCTTGAAATTTGTTATTCAACTGAAAAAAAGACACTTGGATTTGTTACAGTGGGAAGAAAGATTGAAACAAGTAAATTTCAAAGACACCAAGCCTGGCGAAGTCTCAGTCAGCGTAGTGTACTTTTTTATCACCTTGTCCTTGATACGCTCCTTGAAATGTATAATCGAACTGAAACAAAGATATGTCGACTGTAATACTGAGAACGATAAGGGACCAAAAAATATGGAAGACCTTACGCTTATTTTTGCTTACCTCATGTGTTTGCCTGCTGACAAGAACGACTGTGGGAGAAACCATCAATTTTGTTGTTCTAGCTGAACACTTACCGCATTTTGTTAAACCCACCAATCGCTTTGGCGATCAGCACTTGTATGACACGTGACATTCACTTTTCTGCCGCTGATAAAAATAAATCGTTGCATCGATCGAAGATCAACCGTGGCAGATTTACGCGTTAAAAGTATTGAAAAAAAAACTCGTCAACACCGTGCTTTTATTTTCCTCTTCCAACCAGTGATGTCTACATTTGCGTGTGTGCGAAAGACGCAATGTCGACAACCAACGATGGAATTTATTGAAAATTATTATTCAACAGGTAGCCCATGACTTTTTGCGATTACGATCGCGGTGATAAACGTCATCGGCTGAACCCCCGGCCGCAAACGGTGCGCGTCGGTGCAACGGGCCGCAACGCACTCGTGTTTAAAATGATATTAACCAAATGATTTGTGTGTTATCGAGTTCTCGCGCTGTCGGAAACATATTCACGCGTTTACACGTTCGCGGGCTGTTGCGTCCATTATCGAACGTCCTCGTCCGCCGCTCTCGATGACCGCTGTGGTACCAATGAAAACGGGGTGAACTCGACGTCGAGTACAGCTGCGCCGGAGCAACAAAGAAAGGAGAGGCTGAAGAAGCAGAAGGGGAGTGGAAACAGCGAAACGGGACAAGTTTACCGAGGAGGGAGGGTTTGAAATAAAATCGCGTGACAGGCTGGTCTCAGCCAAACTAAGGGTTTCTTCATCTGCCCCTCAAATCGAATTAAATTCTCAGCTGACACGCCATCCTCGATCCCACCGGCAGAGCCATATAAAAGGCATTGAATTGTCCGACGATGCCAAGTGAGTTGCGGATCGTATCCCCAACCTCCGCACCCGCGTCTCACTTCATATTATCATAGTCGCCTCGATAGTCCCTCGCGTTGAGGTAAATCGGTACAGAAAAACAAGTCCACTCGACTGTTGACGATCCAACAAGACAAATCACAGTAATCTTGCTGACAAAACCGTTGCAGATCGTCATCCTAATTCATACTCGGTCTGCGACACGAGTGGAAGTAGGACCTGACCTCCTCAAAAATCGGCACCCGTCTTCGTCCGTCTTCGCCCCAATCGTCGTCCCAACCGTGGATCGCTTGACCAAGGCCGAGGCAGGACCGCCGCACTGATCGAATCCCACCAAACAAGCGTCCTGCGAGGGGTGGACCCAGTCATTTAAAAGACAAACATCAAGCCCGTCTTTTCGAAACACCGACAACGTTCCAGCGTCGTAGATAAATCGACCCGGAGCAAACGAGACGAAAAAAAAAGAAGGATCAGGACCGAGAGAGGAAGCTAAGGACTGGGAAGATGTTTTTCAACGAGAGCACCGGACTAATCAGCCCAATGCAGGCCTTTGTAAGCGGAGTCGGTGGGGTCGGGTGGGTGCATTTGATTACTACCCCGTTGTTCTTTCTTCCCTTTTTTTTTCGCCTCCTCGGCGAACGCTCGGTATTGTGTCAGGAGGACCGGAGAACAAGCGCCGAAGAGAGGCCGAATGAAAGGAGAGAACAGTGGCCCACTGGGAGGCAAAGAAATCCGCGACTTCAGGAGGAAGAATGAGACAACGGGACCAAATGGCAATATAACGTCACGGCTGTGTTTCGCCGCGCGCGTTTGTATATCTGTAGGTCTGCGGTTTGAAGCGTTTCCAACTAATCATTTGGTATTGTCGCTTGAGCGGTCGGTCGGAGGGTCTCGCGCCCGTTCAGCGCGCTCCATCGAGTCTAACCGGTGCGACAGACATCAAGGACCCTCGCTCTTTTCTCTCCCTCGCGCGCGCGGAGGGTGGCGGCTGCTTCTCACCCTTGTTGTACGTTCCGCGGGTACCGTTGTCGACGACGTGTACCACACCGCGTAGGCGAGGCACGATGGCCAATCAAATTTAACCGACGATGAATTAATTAGTATTGATCGACGCGGAACGTCGTTACGGTCGCGCGCCATTCGCCATATTCCCGGTTCGCGGTGGGCGATATTCAAACGTGTTTGAATTGCAGGCAAGTTCAACAGATGCAGGAACGTCTCCTGGGATGGAACATTCCGCCGGAACACTCGGAGCTCGTGCATCCCCACTGGCGCGGCTTTCTCGCCCCCGGAAAGTACTGGCACATTGGTCTCGGTCTTATCTACTTTATGCTGATGATACTCTCGGCCGTTGGAAATGGCTGCGTCGTCTGGATCTTTACGACGTAAGCCGCGATCACTTATCTCGGATATATAACCCCCGAAACGCTTATCCGGATCTCGGTTTTGGATGGTTTTTGCGAACGGATGCCGACAATGTCGACGTTCTTGATTGTCGATACATTTCAGATCCAAATGTCTTCGGACGCCCTCGAACATGTTTGTCGTGAATTTGGCGCTCTTCGACATTGTCATGATGCTGGAGATGCCGCTGCTGATAATCAGTAGCTTCCTGGAGAGAATCGTCGGTTGGGAGCTCGGATGCGACATCTACGCGGCACTCGGCAGTATTTCCGGCATTGGTTCGGCCATCAACAACGCCGCGATCGCTTACGATCGTTACAGGTGTCGTCAACTTTCTTTTGATACTTTGTTCATATTTTTCGTCAACACTGTGGTTCGTGGTAAAATGTCTTCCTGTCATTTTTCTCACGAGGAATTTCGTGAGCAAAATCTTTGTTAATATTTTTCGTGAAGACTCAGGTTTGTGGTAAAACGTCTTCCTGTCTTTTTTGCTCACGAGGAATCTCGTTTGACTTTGTCTTCGCAGGACCATATCCTGTCCCATCGACGGAAGACTGAACGGCAAACAAGCAGCCGTCATCATCGCCATCACGTGGTTCTGGTCGATGCCATTTACCATTCTACCCATGACCAGGTACTGGGGCCGATACGTGACAGGTGAGTTTCTGGGAAATCAACGCGACCGCTCGACCAATGTCGTATCCGTTGTTTCGCCTTTATCTCTCGTCGTTTCGCAGAGGGATTCCTGACAACCTGCAGCTTCGACTTCCTCACCGACGATCAGGACACCAAAGTCTTTGTCGCCTGCATCTTCGCCTGGGCCTACGCGTTCCCAATGATCCTCATCATATACTTCTACTCTCAGCTCATCAAGTCGGTTCGCAGACACGAGAAAATGCTGCGCGAGCAGGTGCGATTATTATCTTCATTAATTACTGAAATTCTAATCACTAGAAGACAACGTCAGAATCTCTGTAGAATATCGACCACTTCCACAATTCCACAAACTCAGGCTACAAGTCCACGCCAAAGTTTTGCTGATTTATTTACACTTCACACAGGCGAAGAAAATGAACGTCAAGTCGCTGGTGTCCAACCAAGGAGACAAGGAGAGAAGTGTCGAGATGAGAATCGCCAAGGTGGCGTTCACGATTTTCTTCCTCTTCCTGTGCTCCTGGACGCCGTACGCGGTCGTCGCGATGACGGGAGCGTTCGGCAATCGGTAATATCATCTCAAGATTGTCGTTACCCCCACCAAAAAAAGTATATACGAAAAAGCATCTTTATTATACATTTTTCCGGATTTTGAACCTGTAAAATAGATTCAACATATACAATTTTTCGGAAAAATAGATCTTGTTATATCTGGAATACATCTTTTATATATCTCGTATATACTTCATTTCTCTATGGGTGAAATTCACTCGATAACCTGTATAACAAATTTCGCTCTATGCTGCAGCGAGTCGCTGACACCATTCTCGACGATGTTGCCGGCCGTGTTCGCCAAGACGGTATCTTGCATAGATCCCTGGATATACGCGATAAACCACCCCAGGTAAATTTTCGTTCATCCTCTACTTTACCCCTGGCGACACGTCTTCTCCATCCCTAAACCGTGAATCCCTGTTTTTCAGATACCGACAGGAGCTGCAGAAACGTTGCCAGTGGATGGGAATCCACGAACCCGAGCCGGCGGTCCAGGACTCCACGTCGGCAACGACGGAGAAGGTCAAGACCGACGAGGCATAGAGCGACCATCAGGGCTCGACATGGACTCAAACGTACGAAAAAGACTAAATCGCGACTGTACCCTCGGAACCAGTGACGCCCGGGCTGAACTGTCGGCTGCAGATCACCCTAGAAGTCCCTGTCGGTAAGTCCAGGCGTTCCCGTGTCACCGGTGCACCACGCAGCTATTGATCAAGGGGAGAGCGACGCGAGGTTCAACGTGGTCTACCCTATCGACAATCAACCACCACCGCCACCACCACCGTCAGGATAGGCCACTGCGTTTCCCTCCGTCTTCGCTCTCGGCAATCTTTGCAACAGACACCAAGCATCACAAGACGACCATCGCCCACCGGCAACTGAAATACGATCAATGAGAACTGACGCTACGTATCACACTCGATCAATTGTTCGATCGGTCAATGTTACTTGTATAAAATTGTAATTAAAAGCAAAATTCGAAGCAGCACTCTGCGTCTGTATCAGTGCGTTTTTATCGTGTCAGCCTGACTCATCACCTGTTTATCGGCATCCAGTCTTGCTGGGTCAACAAAGACGGAAAATGGCAAAGTCGTTGCACAGCTTCATAGATGGCTGCACGGTTATTCCTTGATGCCTGCTGCCATCGACCAGGCAAACATTGTGGGAATCACTCGAAGTTCGAATCACTCGAAGTGCCGCAGTCGTAGCTGCGCTGTTCAAACGTCCCGGCCGGCGCGCTCCAAGCCGAGGGTCGGTAATGTAGGTCGCATCAACAAAATCGCAACCCACATCGAATCCGCCGCGCGTATATAGGTCTCGCCGCGGAGATTCGTTAGCGGCAACACGGACGCAGCAATTAACGAGAGTATATTCGAAACACTCGGGACGGGAAAAGGGATTTTCATCGACAATGGTGATTTGCCAGCGAAAAATGAATAGCCGATGCGTATGAATGGGTATCCCATTCAACATGATTGATTTTTCCATTGGCAAATCGCCATTTCCATCGGGCTTGTCCGCGTTCATTTTTTTTTGCTCCCCCTTTTCCCGCCGCCGGGAGGGGTGGTGAAGGGGGGGGGGGAGGGGTTGGTTCGCCCCGGCTCTCCGGCGTCCTTATCTGGTCGAACAATGCGACTCACAATGCGGTGGAATTCGCGGGTACGGGGCTTGTTTGCCGGGCATTCAACGTGCACGCATTATGCGTTCCACTCAATTGGTAACTGCGGCTCGCGCGCGCTCGCGCGCTATGGAAATAAAGAAAAGCCGCGCGCGCGCTCGTCTCGTCCACTTGCGTGGACGTGATTCATGTTTTATGTATACGTTTTTGCCCCGACATTCGCAATCAATCTCGCGCGCGCGGCTCTTTGCGGGCCGCGGGGTGTCTTTGCCGAGCATTGGCCTCGTTGAACCCCTCGCGCCGCCGCCGCCGCCGCCGCCGCGCGTCGGCCGGTGGGTCTCAACTTACACAGGTACAATCAAAGTTTTGCCGCCCCCGGACGACGAGAGGGACGGAGAGGGACGACGAGGGACGGAGAGAGACGGACGAAACCCCGTTTCTCAGTGGTAGACCAAGAGACGCGACCTACTCAGAAAACGACATAGGCCAATGAACGGAAAAGGAAGAAAAAATAAAAAATAGAAAAAATAGAAGAAAAAAACAATGAGAGGAGGAGGAAGGGGAGGAAAGACAGCCGGAAGGATTGAACGTGCGGCGAGGAGCTTGATTAGGCGCCTTCCCTTCTTTCAAAGAAAGTGCCCGGGGGGATTGCCGGGCGTGCGGGGTTAACGGTGGTGAATTAAAAACGGTCTTGGCGCGGCGGCGGCGGCGGCGGCGGCGGCGCGAGTCGGTGTGGGACTGTGCGGTGCAGAAAAAGGGATTGTCGGGGGCGCCGATGAAGGATTAAAAGAGTATAGTAGCCCTGCGATGGAACGGGCGGCTCTATGCAATCTCGGCGACCGCCACGATCGCGGCTCCTCTCACTCCGTCGCAGCCCCGACGACGACCAAGATACATCGTCCTATTTCCGGAGTTCTCTCTCGCGAAATCCCGACCTACCCTCGCCTACCCTATACCCCCCACCCCTCCGGAGGGGTTGGGAACGGGGAACGGGGGGTTTGGTAGGCATCCCTGTGGGTGGCGAAAATTCAATAACTTGTCACAATTTATCGTCTAGCGACTGACGTATTTATCGCGAGGTTCTCGTAAATATCTGGTCGCTGTCTCTCCGCGCGCAAATCGAGTTTACCATACGTGTCGAGCGCGGGCGCAAATATTCGGCAGCAGGCGAATTTCGAGCGACGCGTCCGCCTCGCGAAACGCCGACGTGCAGACGGAAAGTGGAACGAGGGTCATTGAAGCGAAGGGACTGTTTTTGCGTCAAAGGGGTTTGCGATTTTGCGGGGGAAAAAAAAGAGCGATGAGGCTTTTTTCGTGACGTTTTAGGGAGAAGAAAGTTTCGCTCTGGGTCGCAAACGAAATCCCGGCGAAAAATACCCGATGGATTTCCGGTCAATACCGAACGGTCTGTCGGTGGGTCCTCGGATGTCGGTTGGTTGTGTGAATAACCAGCGAACAACCCGACAAATTTTTTTTTGATCCACCCAAATAAATTATTCGACAGCCCCCGACAGCCACTTTTGTTCGATCCAAGGGAATCGCGTCTCTCGGGCGAAGATCGAATATCGAGTATCAAGAAAATAGCGGAGAAGCAGATAAAAATTTCGTCGAAACGCTAAGTCGCGCGCTTCAACCCCTCGAGACCGACCCTCCCCGCCGTTCCCTCGCGCCGCCTCGCAACCCCCATCAAAGTCCGTTGAGTCTGGCGCTTATTTCCAAATGCGTGGAACTCGAGTGACATTTGATCCGGGCAATCAGAGGGAAAGACCGACAATTGAATTGAATAATGGAACAGAAAGCCGTGAAGTCGCAGATTGCCCGGGCGACAACGGCGAGGAAAATAAATGCAAAAAGGCGAAAAAGACGAGGAAAAGGAAAACAAACAGAGGTGGAGATATTTGTAGGCATCTGGGCCAAGGAGCGGTTGTACGTCGAATGGGGTTTTTCGATTCTTCGCGAGTCGCCCCCGTCGTCTCGCGTACAGGGAGCGCGCGCGATACGGGGTAAGACGAGGAGCGCGAGGAGAGCCCGGAGGGGCGCGAGAGAGACGGTGAAGAAGGGGGGCGGGGGGTGCTCAGCCTCCCTCTCGCTCTCGGCGAGCGAGCGAAAGAGTCGGCGGACGAGGTTGGGGATGGCAAGCGCCGCGCGGGGACGCGACGTGCGACGCGACACGACGCGGCACGACGCGAACTCTCGGGGCGCCGCGGCGCATGCGCGACGCTATGGGGGCTGCTACGCTCACTCAGTTAAGCCCCGGCCTCAGGAGGGGTGAGTCGGGTTTCCACGTTACTTTGCCAACGTGGCTTGAGCTCGTTAGTTCTCAAGACAGAGGAGAAAGGAGAGAGCGAGATAGAGAGAGAAAGAGAGAGAGAGAGGACGAGAAAACGTACGAGGAAATTTGGGCTACGAGGGCGCAAAAAAAAATAAAAAAAATAAAAATAAAAAGAGCGGAGGGAGAAAAAAAAGCTCAGCGCCGGAAAGTGCGAGGCCACCGGGAAGAGAGCGAAGCCGGCAGTCGATTTACCGCGGGGGCAGACGTCGCGTCATCGCGCGACCTGCATCCACACGCTACACGCGCGCTCGCGATACACCAGACGAGCGGCGGCTCCGTGCACGACGACGACGACGACGACTGGATTAGATTTCCCGGTGTTTCCGAAGCAGCCTCATTAAATTAGATACACAGCCGCGGAGCGGCTACGAGGCGAAGCGCCCGCGGATCGCGCATCCGAGAAATTCACGAGCGCGAGATATCCGATATCACTCGCGGAGGAAACCGCAGCGGGCTGAGCGGCGTCGACTAACCCACCCCCCGTCGATGCCGGGCAGCGGATAGCCAGAAAGACAGGCACGTGGCGGTCGCCGCGGTAGCCAATAGTTGTGTTTTACTTCGACCGCGTAGTGCGCGGGAACCGCGCGGACCCCCCTCGGCGTTTCGTTACGTTGCACCCCCCGCCCCCCCCCCCCTGCCCCCCTTGGTGAGAGTTCGCCGTGATAACGTCGAATATTTAATTAATTATAAAAATAAAAATATTTGAATAAACTGGATTTTAATAGAGAGAAAAATTTAATTAAAAAAAAATTAAAAAATAGAAAAAATAGAGGCTGCGACGTGTGAAGAAGTGGCTCACGGTCGTTTGGCTTTTTGTGTCAGTGGGTGAAAATAACGAGCGAGAGAGAGACAGAGAGGTGGATTATCTCTCGCTGCTTAGACACCGCGAGGGCAACGATTGAAATATGTGGTGAAAATCTCGGCGACGACTCTCGCTCTTCACCGGATTCGTCTTTGGAACGCATTTTTTTCTGGCTTCGGCCTTTTTACACGGTGAGTCACGAATTTGTCACTTTCTGTCGGGGGGGTTCAATTTCAGCATTCGACGTTTTGGATTTTTTTTTTTTTTTTTTTTTCACGCGTTATCGTTTTGCCGCTGCGGGACGCGGAATCAGCGCATCAGCGTCGATGAGATACATCGCTCGTCACGGATTCGCGGATGCGACCCGCGTTGGAGCGACTTAATTGAGTAATCGCTCGATTGTGGGAAACGCGTGTCGTCTGATAACCGTCCGCGTGCTCGATCAATTAAATATTCTCTCGCGAGTGTCGCGCGCGCGCGCGCGACGCAAATTGGATTAAAAATTAAAAGTCGGCTCAAAAGTTGCCGCGGCGTATCATGTAATTTTCCATTATGCGCGGACGGATCGGGCGGGTTCTTTGCGGAATTAGTCATGTAAATTTGCAGACGCTCATGAAAATTTCACGGAAAGTTCATGGACGAATTTGCGTAAATTTTAGATAGGGTTGTACAACCCACAGAGATTAACATTCTCCCCCCCCCCCTTTCCCCACCCTCTGCAGATTTGACCACCTGCCTCAATTTTTTTTTTCTAATATTTTCAGTACCTTCTATTGTCCATATATTGCCTATATACTATTTTTATTGTCTCTATATTTATATTCCCATATAAACCCATCTTTAAGGTGGAGGTGGGTTTAAATCCACCTCAATGTCCAGGATACGAAAAACGATGGCACGAAAATTCGTCGCCTCCGTCGAACCGCGGAAAGGGCCGAGTGACCTTGATTCGCCGTGAGAATAAAACGCGGGACAAAAACGCATATTTTGAGGGACGACCGCGGAAATAAGATTTATGGTATTGAGGCCAAATAGCGCGGCGATGAGTCGCGCGTGGCGGTGGCACACGCAGCGGGGTCGCGCGTGTATATGGGGCGCGCTCGTCGAGAGAGACGATCGGGATTCCGTAAATCAAAGCGCGGAATTTCGCGATATAGGCTTCCCAGGGTGAAACAGCGAGGCACCGCGAGGCGACAGGGACATTAATCTCATCGACGGTGGGACGTATGCGCGGTGATTATGGCTCTGCCCGGGACCCACACTGGACCCACGTCCACGCAGGCTTGCGGGGCTCGGTGGGATGTTGTTCGTGCGACTGGCGGCTGGTTCCCGCGTTTTACGTTCTCTCTCTCACTCCCTCTATCCCTCCCTATTCCTCTCACGCTCGTGCTTATGGTTCATGCTCGTGTTCTCCGTCAATCTACTCCTCTCTATCCCTCTCTTTCTCTCTCACGCTCACACTTATGGTTCACGCTCGTGTTCTCCCTCAATCTACCCCTCTCTATTCCTCTCTTTCTCTCTCACGCTCACGCTTATTGTTCACGCTCGTGTTCTCCCTCAATCTACCCCTCTCCATCCCTCTCTTTCTCTCTCACGCTCACGTTTATTGTTCACGCTAGTGTTCTCCCTCGCTCTTTCCCTCTCAATTCCTCTCCATCCCTCTCTCACGCTCACGCTTATGCTCCACGCTCGTGTTCTCTCTCGACCCATCCCTCTCAATCCCTCTCCGTCCCTCTCTCACGCTCGCGCTTCCGTTTCACGCTCGCGTCCTCTCCCTCACGCTCACGGCTCACGCTCACGCGTTCACCGCGGCCGCGGCCTAGGGGCCGCCGCGGCGAGACCGAGAGAGCAACGCAAACGCCACCGCGGCCGCCAGTAGTCACATCCCCAGCCCGCCGATATACCGCGCGCACTGGCAGCTCGCAGTGCGCGCGCTCTCGTTCGTGTATTGCCCCTCAGCCATTCCCCATTCGTACCGCGCGCGCTGCCCACTGTGACATATCTCCGCGGTAGCCTACACGCCCGCTCTTATTGTACGATCCGTGTATCCGTGCGATAACCCCGATTCGCGCCGTGTATATGTGCCGTATACCGCGGGCGGGCCGGGGCGCGCGGGCGCGCGCGGCTCGCCCGAGTCCGATTACATATTTCCAGCCGAGGAAGCAACCAACGAGTTCCGGAGCTCCCGCGCCCCGATATATATACAACACATGCACGTGCGGTGCAACGTTCGTGTAAGCGATTACATCCACGTGACTGACGACGCGACGCTATGCATGCAACGTTAAAGCAGTCGCTGAAGCGACAACATACCAATACTACACGACGAGACGGCCGCACACGGGAGGCTCCACACGATCGAACGAGATACAGACCTATAAATAGATTCGAATCACACCCCCTGGACACTTGTTTCTTATTTTTTTTTTGTTCATTTTCTTTTCTTCTTTTCCTTTTTCTTTTTTTTCTCATTAGTCGTCGAACAGTCAATGGCGCGAAATGGTGTTTTCGGGGTGGCGGAGCTCCGATGTCGATTTCAAGACGCCCCCCGGGGGGGGGGGGGGGGGGGGGGGAGGGGGCGCGATGCCTAATTGCGCGCGATGGAAGGTCGAGATAGCCCTGTGGGAAATTGGGGCCATTTCGTCACTCGGCCGGAATACCAAACGGTCGAAAGAATTATTGGCCCGAGCCGATGGGGCGGTGTTGAACCCCCTCGGGGAGCGTCCGACTCGCTCGGACGCGGCCCTCACGCAACTAACCCCGAGGAGCGCGCTCGAGAGGTCGAGGTGATGATTGAAAGCGTCATCGACTCGCCGAGCCGCAGTTGTATGGGGGCTGGCGGACGACGTACGTATGCGGGTTTATGGCTAACGACTGAATCAATCACAGGACGGCCAGGTAGCCGGCGAGGCGCACGGGAGCCGGGAATGTTTTGATCACAGACACCGTGAATCGTGCACGCGCGGCGGGATAATGGACGGCGCGAATAGCGATGACTAATTGCAGACGGGAAATTAGATATTTAGACGGGGCAGCGCGATGCTCGGGTGTTTCGGGTTTGGGAATAAAATGAGATGGTAATTGCGATTTAATTAATGCGTTTATGGTTTATAACTGTGAAGTCATCATTTCACATATGGAAATGAATTATATGCGAGATGTGGAAAAGATATATTCTATGTATACAAAATATATTTAGTGCGAAAACATATAAATTTCGGATACATTTTAGGATACACACGAAATATACGCGAGCGAAAAATATATCTGCGATATATCCAAAATATATAAAAAAATGATTTTTATTGTATTATTGTCCGAAAAGTTCTATATGTCAGATGTATTTTTGTGTATATTTCTTTTATGTGGGGGTAGTGAATGCGGATATAATTTGAGTGATTTTTTTAGTGGAAATAACATTTTTATATTGATGCATTTTTATTGAGGTTTTTTATACTTGAAAAAAAAAAGAAAGGAATGGCCGGAAGTAAAATAGACGTGTGAAGAGACGACGAACCGTCGATAAACTAAAAATATATCGCTGAAGTGAAATTGTGATTCTGCTCCTTAAACGCAGCTGTCATTCGAAACTGCGGATTCCAGGAGCTAGAAATAATCTTTCCGCCGTATTTATATGTCGACTAATCATCGCGGGTGCAAGTTTAAATAAAGCGCTGACAAAAAAAACAGAGTTTATTTATACCGTTTTCTCAGTTTCCGTAGTTTTATTTTCTCCGAACTCGGTAAGAGAGTCGAATAAGTTTTCGCCGTGGAGAAAATTGATTGCGCCGACGAACGAAAGTCGAATAGAAGTCGATTGGTCCTCTCGTTATCGTTGACAAGTTTAATTCTCCACGGTTCGGTCGCTCCTTTAATCTGCTAACCATTCTTACTCTTTATTGAGCTACTATTATTTAACGGCTCAATAGAGCCGTTAAAGAAAGAAGAAGGAGGTGCACGACGATAAAAGTATTGACATGAATTAAGGAACAGATCCCAATTTTGTGGCTATACACGGAGGCCATATGTCACTGTGAATAGCGTCACAGACTCCAAAAAAAGCAAAGATGCTAAAAAGCTTGCGGACTACCAAAAACAAGCGTTTTTAAATTAACTCTTATTTCTACAATTCCATTTAACATTTATTACCATTAGTCCTTATTCCTATAGAATTTTATTTAACATTTGAACATTATAATATTCGTTAGACTCATTTAAAGTTATCACTTTAATCTCACATGGAATTGTAGGAATTAGAAGTAACATTTAATTGACAATACGCAAAAAAAAAAAAAGTTTTCGTATCAACGACATTTTTTAGGGTAGTGACACGTAGTCCACGGTTTTCTCCTTAAATATAGTACGTACAGTAGTAACACGTTAGTCGCTCAAAGAAGCAGTAAAAGAAAGAGTAACATGACGATGCAAATATTGACGTTAATTAAGAAACACACCCCAATTTCCTAGCTATACATATATATGGAAACCATGTGCTCCAAATGGTAAAAAGCTTGCGAACTGCCAAGGTATTTAAAAATTAACTCTACAGTTCTTATTCCGACAGCTCCATTTAACATTGAAACAAGAAAATAATATTCTTATGCATATTCTAAAGTCATCGTTTCAATCCAACATGACATTACAGGAATCAGAATACTAGATGAAAATTAAATCAATAATTGTTTTTGGCAGCCCTAACAAAGACATTTGTATCATTGTCACTTTTCAGTTTAGTATCACATAGTCTACGCTTTTGCCCTCAAACCGCCAACACGTAAACAAAATATTCTTATATCTATTTTAGAGTCATCGTTTCAATCTCAGAATAGCCAAACGAAATTAAATTGACGATCATGCTTTCAGCATCCCAAAACAATAATTGTTTTTCAATCAACGTCACTTTTCACTTTACATAATCCCCGTGCTTCCTTCCCTAAATCCGCCAACATGTAAACTCGTAACACGCCAGTGGCTCAAGAAAGCAGTACAAAAAAAAGCGAGTAACACGACAAGTATTGACATGAATTAAGGAACACACCCCAATTTCGTTCTATATACCTACGTGGAGTCTATGTGCCACCGTGTAGCTATGTGCACTATGTGAGCTTTCTGGCTTTCTCGCAAACAAAATATTCTTATGTCTATTTTAAAGTCATCGCCTCAGCCCCACATGAAATTGCATGTGAAAAACAAAAATTGTTTTTCAATCAATGTCACTTTTCACTTTACATAATCCCCGTGCTTCCTTCCCCAAATCCGCCAACATGTAAACTCGTAACACGCCAGTGGCTCAAGAAAGCAGTACAAAAAAAAAGCGAGTAACACGACAAGTATTGACATGAATTAAGGAACACACCCCAATTTCGTTTTATATACCTACGTGGAGTCTATGTGCCACCGTGTAGCTATGTGCACTATGTGAGCTTTCTGGCTTTCTCGCAAACAAAATATTCTTATGTCTATTTTAAAGTCATCGCCTCAGCCCCACATGAAATTGCATGTGAAAAACAAAAATTGTTTTTCAATCAATGTCACTTTTCACTTTACATAATCCCCGTGCTTCCTTCCCTAAATCCGCCAACATGTAAACTCGTAACACGCCAGTGGCTCAAGAAAGCAGTACAAAAAAAAGCGAGTAACACGACAAGTATTGACATGAATTAAGGAACACACCCCAATTTCGTTCTATATACCTACGTGGAGTCTATGTGCCACCGTGTAGCTATGTGCACTACGTGAGCTTTCTGGCTTTCTCGCAAACAAAATATTCTTATGTCTATTTTAAAGCCATCGCCTCAGCCCCACATGAAATTGCATGTGAAAAACAAAAATTGTTTTTCAATCAATGTCACTTTTCGCTTTACATAATCCCCGTGCTTCCTTCCCTAAATCCGCCAACATGTAAACTCGTAACACGCCAGTGGCTCAAGAAAGCAGTACAAAAAAAAAGCGAGTAACACGACAAGTATTGACATGAATTAAGGAACACACCCCAATTTCGTTCTATATACCTACGTGGAGTCTATGTGCCACCGTGTAGCTATGTGCACTACGTGAGCTTTCTGACTTTCTCGCAAACAAAATATTCTTATGCCTATTTTGAAGTCATCGTGTCAACTCCACATGACATGGCACGATTTACAATAGTCAAGTAAAATTAAATTAACGATCATGCTTCCACCGAATATTGCACGGTTTACAATAGTCAAGCAAAATTGAATTGTCGATCATGCTTTCAGCATCCCAAAATAAAAATTGTTTTTCAATCGACGTCACTTTTCACTTTACATAATCCCAGTGCTTCCTTCCCCAAACCCGCCAACATGTAAACCCGTAACACGCCAGTGGCTCAAGAAAGCAGTACAAAAAAAAAGCGAGTAACACGACAAGTATTGACATGAATTAAGGAACACACCCCAATTTCGTTCTATATACCTACGTGGAGTCTATGTGCCACCGTGTAGCTATGTGCACTACGTGAGCTTTCTGGCGCTCGCTCGCACACGCCACACTCACACTCACACTCACACTCACACACACACACGTTATATACCGTCGCAAGTTGCGAGTATCGACCGTGTCTACGGAACTATGCACAATTGCTTTTCCACGTTCGTTCTCTTCAAAGAAAGCGTTTTCGCCCGCGGGCCATCTACAGCTATTCCGAGGGGTAGGGGGAGGGGGGGGGGCTCGGGGGGCGGCACATTTACCTTGGCGTCCGGGGCTCGATTTTTCAAGGCGCGCACACGGCGTTTGCTCTCCGCGCGCTCGCGAGACTCGTCCGTAGGTAACCAAAAGCCGCCTGCGACGGTGTAACACGCGCGTCCGGGGTGGAGAAAACTCCGTGGGTGTTTCTTCCGCCGAAAGTTGATGTCTCTCGACCGCAGCCAGCGACGCTGATTACGAGCACGCACGCCCGGCGCAAAAAGAATTAAAAAAAAAAAAAGAGAAAAATAAACCCTCGCCGTAGGTATTATCAGTCCGCCTGTCGCGCGCGATAAACGCGACGGTGGAATATTTAGACTAGTGGGATCCGCGAAGTTGGGGGAGGAGCAGGAAACTAACTATCTAAGGTCTATATTTGCCTCGAGACGCTACGGCTCGGTGGAAACTCGATGTTTCGCTCTCCAACTTCACGGGTCAATTTTCGCCTAATGACTGCAACTCGGTGTTCAAGACTGCGATTTCGGGAAGGGGTGGAGGGAAGGGGGCGGACTATTTTCGCCCGCGACGGAGTTTTTAATTGAAATAACGGCGATGTTTGTCGGTAGTTTTGGAGAATATAATCAGGTTTGCTTTCGAGGATTTTAATTTTTTTCGGCAGGTTTAAAATTGATATAAAAACTGGTGTTTCTTTTTTGCTATTTTCGTCGACGGCTGAGTTTTTATTTGAAATTCCGTCGATATTTGTCGGTAGTTCTAGAGAAAATAATCAAGATTACTTTCGAGGATTTTAATTTCTTTTCGTCAGGTTTAACATTGATATACAAAAATTGCTGTTTTTGTTATTTTCAACGACGACTGAGTTTTTAATTGAAATAACGGCGATGTTTGTCGGTAGTTTTGGAGAATATAATCAGGTTTGCTTTCGAGGATTTTAATTTTTTTCGGCAGGTTTAAAATTGATATAAAAATTGATGTTCCTTTTTTGCTATTTTCGTCGACGGCTGAGTTTTTATTTGAAATTCCGCCGATTTTTGTCGGTAGTTCTAGACAAAATAATCAAGTTTAATATCGAGGATTTTAATTTCTTTTCGTCAGGTTTAAAATTGGTATACAAAAATTGCTGTTTTTGCTATTTTCACCGACGACTGAATTTTTATTCGAAATTCCGTCGATGTTTGTCGGTACTTTTGGAAAAAATAATCAAGTTTACCTTCGAGTATTTTAATTTTTTCGTCAGATTTAAAATTGACATAAAAAAATCGCTGTAATCCTCGCTTATCCTTCGTTTTACAATTCGAGCATTTCATGCTTCTTTTTTTTACGACTCGCGTTTTATCCGTCCCGCGGTGATTACGGACTGCATCTCGCGCCGACTGCGGGATTTTCACTGTCAAAGTCTCAGATGCATTTTTTAAGGTCCTCATTCGTCCATCCCCCGTTTTTTTAACCGCTAAAAGGTTTCGCGCGACTTTTAATTACGATAGACGTCACTTTATGACATTCGTACTACACACTATACAGGCGCGTTTTTTACGGAGCCCCTTAAAAATGTCTGTAAGGGAAAAATGTTGCCGTAAAAAAAAAATCGAGAATGCGGAAAATACACCTGCGGCCGCGGGGCTCTAAAATAAAAATTAACTAGTAGACCCCGCGCGCCGCGCGGCTGCTGGTCGATACCACCGCAAATGTGGGGTGTAACTAGTTCTCCAATAAGATGGAAACGACCGCGCGCGCTTGGCGAGCACTTGGGCTCATTTCTCCTGGCAATAACGACGGTTGAGCGCCGCGCTCGCGCGCTTTCAGGTTCATTCGCATGCCATTCACCCGCGGCTGTCCGCAACTTCGAGAATCCTCGCCGACAAAAAAAAAAAAAAAGAAAGAAAGCGGTAAAAAATCCCTAACTCACTTTTGGCAACTGTTACGAGTGGCCGCCGGTATATGCAGGCCGCGGCACTCGAGGCCCGCAAGCGGCCGGCGGCATCGTCGAAATTGGCTGTTTCATTACAAGATTGCATTGTGTTTGACGAAACTACATACGTAAATACATTAAACCGAGGCCGGGGGTCGCCCCTCGAGGCTACGTCGCGTCTGAGCCTGGCCAACCCTGTCAAGGCTTGACAGCCTCCCCGTCACACGTCGCAGCAACGGTCATCGGAATACATCACGGCTGATGTACATGAGTAATCAATCCCTCGTCCCCCTGTGACATGATAATTTACAAACCAGCTGCACGAGGTGAGCCGGTGTATTAAGGTAGTCCTTGCGCCTGGTGTCGAGTTCGCATAAGTTTTCGAAAATTGAGAGACAATTGCAACCATTTCTCGATAATATAAAAATCGGAAAAAAATCATGCAAATTAAAGGCACTGAAAAGATTAATTTTGCATAATAATAATTCGAAAATGTTATTAAAAAATGGATGAAAAAAAACATTGTTTAACAAATATTTCGATGACCCAAGTTTTTTTGTGGATGAAAATGATTCCTTCGTTTTTCTGAATACGTATGAATTTTTTCAGATTTTAGAGTTCACTTTGAATTTTCACATATTTTCCTTATAAAAACACACGAATTTCAAAGTGAACTCTAAAATCTGAAAAAATTCATACGTATTCGGAAAAACGGAGGAATCATTATCAGAAAAAAAAACTTGGGTCATCGAAATATTTGTTAAACAATGTTTTTTTTTTCATCAATTTGTCCCGTCCAGCTCGCTTCGCGGATCTCGGAATTAGAGCCGGATTCGGGAGACAATTCGCGTCTTCGTTTTTCGACTCGACGCGACATTGGGTGTCATTGATTTTCACAAAAAAATATTTATACAGGGATGTCGATTTTATTTCAAGATGTGGATTTTGGAGTAAAATAGTATATTAAGATACGAGTGCGACGAAACTTTTTCGAGACGAGTGTGAGTTTGCGGCACGAGCCAAAGGCGAGTGTTGCAATCACACGAGTTGAGAAAAAGTTTCTCGCACGAGTTTCGTATACGATTTTATTTCACTAGTGCGAGAAGTGCGATTTCTCACACGCTCCGCTCCTCTTCGCTTGCGAGAAATCGGTCTTCTCGCACGGAGTGATATAAAGTCACGATTTTTTTGGAGCTTCTGTTAAGATTCTGTTAAAGATTAAACTAAAATCAAAGACTAAAGACACGGCACAGCAACGGTCATCAGAATACATTGCGGTTGATGAACATCAGTAATTAATTCCTCATTCCCATGTGACTTGATAATTTGCAAACAACTGCACGAGGTGAGCTGGTGTATTAGGGACCGTCCAGCTCGCTTCGCGGCACTTGGAATCAAAGCCGGATTCGGTCGACATTTCGCGTCTTCGGTTATTGACTTAACCGCGACGTTGGATGTCGCTCATTTTCACCATAACACATTTACACAGGGAATTCAAGATGTGAAATTTTGGAGTAAATAATTAAGATTCTCTTGGAGCTTCTGTGGAAGTTCTGTTAAGATTCTGTTAAAAATCAAAGACTAAAGACTCGGCACAGCAGCGGTTATCGGAATACATCACGGCTGATATACATGATTAATTAATTTCTCATCCCCCTGTGACTTGATAATTTACAAACAACTGCACGAGGTGAGCCGGTGTATTAAGGACCGTTCAGCTCGCTTCGCGGCTCTTGGAATCAAAGCTGGATTCGGTCGATAATTCGCGTCTTCGTTTATTGACTCAACGCGACGTTGGATGTTATTGATTTTCACCAAAAAATATTTATACAGGGAAACCAAGATGTAGAACTATGGAGTAAAAAAATTACGATTTTTTTAGCGAAAAATACAATTCTGCTGCAATCAATTTTAGCAGATACTTATTTAAGATTCTGCTAAAGATTAAACTAAAATCGACGCAAGAACGGTCATCGGAAAACGTAACACGAGTAATCAATTCCTCGTCCCCCTGTGACACGACAATTTACAAACAGCTGCGAGGTGAGCCTGTGTATTAAGGACTGTCGAGCTCGCTTCTGTCTCTCGAAATCAAAGCCGGATTCGTGCGTCAATTCGCGTCAAGTTTCGTTTATCGACTCAACGCGATGTTGAGTGTCATCGACTTAATCCACCTAAAACATTTATACAGGGAATTCAAGATGCAGATTTTTGCAGTAAAAAAAACAATATTTTTGGAGCCAAAAATAAGATTCTGTTAGAGATTAAAATAAAATCAAAGACTAAAGACAAAACACTAAAATCAAAGACTAAAGACAAAACACTAAAATCAATTACCTATATCAGAATCTTATTTTCCGCTACGATTTTTTTTTTTTTCACTTTTCTTCGATTTTTATAAAAATGTCCCTCACCACGAGAACCCAAAAAAAAAAGAAACGTCGAATCCCGAAGGTAAAGCGTGAAAATCCCGAATTCTCGTGCCAGCCAAACAACCGAATCGTCGTGGGGCTGCCGCGACAAAGGAATCCCGTAATTTTTCCACCGGCCGCGCGCCGCGCGAGCGATGAGTTACACCGCGGGCCCATTTGGAGTCCCCGATCGCGTTCGCCGGGCGCGGTGACGCGTTTCCCCGCCGCGGCGCCGCTATAAATTGGGAGTAAAAATTTAAATTGCAATTTCGCGTTTAAAGCTCCGCGAAAGCTCGGAGCGGCCCCGTCGGTGTACACGGCGGGCGCGGACGCCTTGCCCGAGCGCCCGGAGTTTCCGGCCGGAGAGCGCGCGCGGGGCTTTAGGATTTATGGGACACGATTATCGCATATTAGTTAAATTCAGGCGCTCGGGCATTCCCGGCGGATTAAAAATGTCCGAGTGCCAGTTGTTTCGTTACGGGTATAGCTGGTACGCTTTACGCCGACAGCCCAGCCGGAGCTTTTCGGCTGTTGACGCGAGCGCGCGACCCTCTCGACTCTCGAGCGCGCGAGTCGCGTCCTCCCCCCCCCCCCCCCCTCGGACCCCCTCGGACCCCCCGCGCCACGTTCCCCCCATTGTTTTGCTGCAAGCTGTTAGCCAGTAGCTTCCGCCCGAAGGAACTCACTAAATCGGGCCTGAACGATCCGTTGTTTGTCTGCAGAGTGTTGTGTGCACAGGCGCTAACGAGCTTTCGCTCTTGGAATATGTTTGCCCGTACGAGTTTGGCGCGACGGGTTGCGGGACGCGCGCGTAGCCAAATGTTGGTCGTGTCACACGCAATTTATATACCGCGCTACACGACCCAACGTCGAAGCAGCGCTGCAGCGCCGCGCACTCGCGGGTTAGGTACGACTATTTCCGCCTAAACGATCGAGCGGATTTTCCACCTGCCTCGAGCGTGGTGAGAGGAGAAACTTCGAAAGGAAAAGACGGCGCGGTATAGTGGGAAAACCGGGAGCGGGTTATAAGTGATAAATTCACGCGCTCGTTTGAAATGGGCTGTTAACGGGGACATGGGGGTGGAAATAAAGATTTTTTGCGGGGTGTGTGAGGAAAGGATGATGGGTTTTAATGTGCGGTGATGGAATAATTGTGGAAACATTCAAACGGGTTCTAAATTTGAGGGCTGGTTAAATGCGAAATGAAAAAGAGGCGATAAAATGGATTTTTCGATAAATTAACGATTTGATTTTTGCTGATTGGGAATTGCTAGAAAACGCCTGCACCTTCATTGTCGTTATGCACTCACCGTCTCAGCTTTATTGCTATGTTATTGTTTTATAAGTGATAAATTCACCTCCTCGTTTTCATATATGCTGTTAATGTAGAACTAGATGTTGAAATAACGACTATTTTTTTGCGAATGCGAATAAGAAAAACATGATGGATTTTTCCATGCGGTGTCGTAATAATTACGAAAAAAATCAAACAGGTTCTAAATTTTCGGGCTGGCCAAATGCCAAAAGAAAAAGGTGATTAAATGATTTTTTCTCACAATTATCGATTTGATTTTTGCTGATTGAGAAATTACTAGAAAACGCCTGTACCATCATTGTTATTATACACTCCCCGTGTCACCTTTATTACTATGTTATTATTTTATAAGTGATAAATTCACCTCCTCGTTTGAAATATGCTCTTAACGCGGAAATAGGTGTTGAAATATCGACTGTTCTTTTGCGAATGCGAATGAGAAAAACATGATGGATTTTACTATGCGGTGTCGTAATAATTACGGAAAAATCCAAACAGGTTCTAAATTGTCGGGTTGGCCAATTGCGAAATGAAAAAAGCGATGAAATATATTTTTCTCAAAATCGTTGGTTTGATTTTTGCTGATTGAGGAATTACTAGAAAACGCCTTTATTTTTATGTTATTATGATATAAGTGATAAATTCGTCTCCTCGTTCGAAATGTGCTGTTAATGTGGAAACAGGTGTTAAAATAAAAACGTTTTTGCATATGCGAATGACAAAAACATGATAGATTTTACTATGTAGTGTTGTCGTAATTCCGAAAAAAACCAAGCAGGTTCTAAATTTGTATGATGACTGAGCACACAAATTCTGGAACAAATCGCCACAGCCAGACTCGCGTTTTCCGCGTGTAGACTACACAGCTGGAAACTTAATCTTTCCATAATATTACAATTTAACCGAATATTTGTTTTTTTATTAAAATGAAAATCGTCTTTATCGCAAATACCGTCGCAAATGTCCAACGATTTGTGCGACGTAAAAACAATTTCACGTCAAAATTAATATCCGGAATTTCTCGGGGCGCGCGGTAACATTTTCCCGATGAATTATGCGGAAAAAAATGTATATTCGGCTTCGCGCGCGGCGTAACGCGGGGAAATATCGAAACAGAAAACATTATCGTCAATGCCACATTGCGGGGCAAATATTTTCCTCGCTGGAGATTAATATACTCGCGCGGGCGGCATTTATGCATAAACAAATACAAATATGCAAGTATAATGTAAAATTAATTACCGTCGTACCGAGGCTCGTAAAAAAAAATCGTGGCTTACCGTGTGCGAGTCCCTCAATATTGCTCTTTGCCTGTACAGTAAAATTGGCTGTGACGTTTCCCGCATAAATGATTCCCGAACACACACATTAATTCCCCAAATATTGTCGGAAACGTGACGACAAGTGGAAAAGAAACAAGTTGTGGAAATTACTGTAGGTACGTCAGTCGAAAGGTCAAGTGTTTCAGCGACTGCCGCTCGATCGCACCTGCGGAGTTTGACGGATCGCGGTGAACGACCACCGGTCACTTTTGTATGCAGAGACGTAGCGTGCATCGCACATCAACTTACACGAGTCGACGTCATGCACTCTACGTACCGGCTCAGACAGCGGTAATAATAGTTAACGTCGACTTAACGCGAGCGACATGCTCGTGTCGTCACCGGGGGGGAAAAAGGCCACATATAAACGCTCGGAAAATCCAGCGCACTCGAGGCTGAAGTCGGTGCGCGGCTTCGTCTTCCCCACTTGTGTTATTATATGTACTTTTGGTCTTACAGCCCCCGCCCGAGCGTATCTAGCTGTCGTTTCGCCGAGGAATTACTGCCACGACCTCTTGTAGAAGACGCCTGTAGCCTCATTGTCGTTCCACTCACCGTCTCACCTACATTGTTGTGTTAGGTAGTCGGAAGAGAAGAATTTTGAGGCTTCGATTTCGGCACTTTTCAACCGAAAGCCGGATGTACGAATTTTAAATAAAAAAAGGCGGGTGGATTAATTTTTTGAAAACGCAGAATTTTTTTTTCGGAATCATCGATTTGATTTTTGCCTATTGAGGAATTATTTTAAAAATTGCCGATACCCTCATTGTCGTTGCACTCACCGTCTCACCTACATTGTTGTGTTAGGTAGTCGGAAGAGAACAATTTTGAGGCGTCGATTTCGGCACTTTTCAACCGAAAGCCGGATGTACGAATTTTAAATAAAAAAGGCACGTGGATTAATTTTTTTCAAAATGCTGGATTTTTTTTTCGGAATTATCGATTTGAATTTTGCCTATTGAAGAATTACTAAAAAATGTCGTGTACCCTCATTGTTGTTACACTCACCGTCGCACCTACATTATTGTGTTAGATAGTTGAAAGAGAACAATTTTGAGGCTTCGATTTCGGCATTTTTCAACTGGAATCCGGATCTACGAATTTTGAAATAAAAAGGCGGCTTCATTTTTTTCAAAGCCTTCGATTTAATTTTTGCCGATTGAGGAATTACTAGAAAACGCCTGTAGCCTCATTGTTGTTCCACTCACCGTCTCGCCTACATTGTTGTGTTAGATAGTTGAAAGAGAACAGTTTTGAGACTTCAATTTCGGCACTTTTCAACCGGCAACCGAACCTACGAATTTTGAAATAAAAAAAGCGGAAGGATTCTTTTTTTTTAATCTTCGATATGATTTTTGACGATTGAGGAATTACTAAAAAAATATCTATACCCTCGTTGTCATTGCTCTTCCCATCTCATCTACATTGTTGTGTTAGGCACTTGAGAAACAAACATTTTGCAGGGACGATTTTGGCAACTTTCAACCGGAAGCCGGATTTACGATTTCTAAAAAAAAAAAAAAAAAAAAACGCTGAGAAAACGTATAATCTTTAAAATCAATCGAAAGAGGTTTGAAAGCAGTGTTTCCGGGGGGTGAAATGTACGACCCGAGAGCATTGGTATAGGCAAAAAGTCCATCGCACCCGAAGCCGAAGTCGGTGGCTTCGTCTTCCCCGCTTGTGTTATTATATGTGCTTTCGGTCTTATAGCCCCGCGCGAGCCTATCTAGCCGTCGTTCCGGCGAGGAATTACCACCGGGGCTCCTCGCAGAAAACGCCTGTACCCTCATTGTCGTCGTACTTACCGTCCCACCTACATTGTTATGTTATGTATATGACGAGCGTGTAGAATAATCTAGATGGTCACACCAAAGTCGCGATTCCAGGGGCTTCCGACCGGCGAGTCTGGCCGCCGGTCGATAAGCACACGAGGAAGGCGCCGCCAACCGAGCGCCAAATTTTTCCCACATGCACCGGGATCGCGTAAACCGAAATGAGGTTCGAAACTGGAGTACGAAACAGAAAGCACAAAGCCGGCGGTATATTCGACTTTTTAGTTTTTATCAGTCGTCATCTGTGATTATCGTTCTTAGTGGAAAATCTGTGGCGTTGCATCAGGCGTTGCTAGGGCATTAGCAGGGTCAGCATGGGCCTTATCAGGGCCTGACCAGGGCCCTGTTTTTCACGGTTCCCGTCAAACCAAATTTTCCAAAGTTTCAACCAGGGGTGAGCACAGAAAATGCACCTGTGTTTCAACATTAAGGTAGTATTTATTTAAATTCTTGTCTAACTTTAGTTTAATTTGTTTTTTTTTTCTGTCAAAATTAAAGGTGAAACCCGCAATTAAAAAAAATTAGACAAAATTCTGAAAAAATGCATACTCAGAAAAATTAACAAATTCATCATGTAGAAAAGAATTATTCTTTTCATTAATTTGTTAATAACATTTTGACATTACTATTATGCAAAATCGATTTTTGCAGCGCCTTCCAAATGCCTAACTTTTTTTCCATATTTTTGTCATTGAGGTGCGTTCGAAATTCTCACGGTTCCTGTCAAACCAAATTTTCCAAAGTTTCAACCAGGGGTGAGCACAGAAAAGGCACCTGTGTTTCAACATTAAGGTAGTATTTATTCAGATTCTTGTCTAACTTTTGTTTAATTGTTTTTTTTTTTCAGTCAAAATGAAGGGTGAAAACCGCAATTACAAAAAATTAGACAAAATTCGGACAAATATGTATACTCAGAAAAATTAACAAATTCATTATTAAAAAAAGAATAATTTTTTTCATTAATTTGTTAATAACATTTCGACATTATTATTATGCAAAGTCAATCATCGCAGCACCTTCCAAATGCCTAACGACTTTTCCCATATTTTTGTCATTGAGCAGTGTTCGAAATTCTCTAAAAATCCCACATTTATCCGTCCCGCAGTACCGATACTGCTGCCTTAAAGTCACAAATGGTGATTCTCGCTGGTATCCGGATCCGCGACGCTGCAGCCGCCGAGGCTTTTCACGGGTTATTTTTCTTACATTTCCCTGGAAAAATCGACGAAAAGTCGGCGACCCCTCGAGGGGTGGGTGAAAATCGATGCGGTAATTTGTCGTGGATTCGCGGGTCCATCGACGCGCAGGTGCGCGATTTGAGTTCGACAACAGGTAAATCAAATGTAGGGCTTCCCAGGAGCCGCGCGGCGGCGGCGGCGGCAATGCATCAGCACTGCAGCTGCTGCGTTCGTCACGTGACACGAACATACCTCACTCGCCACACTCGCGGCCTCGCTCCCTCGTACGTATAGGGTACATCACGTTTGACAAGTACGCACGTGAGTGCCGCGTGTAGAGTGGGTAATGCCGTATGCCAGGGGGGGGGGGGGGGGGTTGAAACTTGCCGAGGAAATGTTTATTGTAAAAGCAGAGGCTTATACGGCGTACGAACGGTTCGTATGCATGAAAGTGCATAAGTAGCGAGAGGCACTCGCAGCGCTGGAAGGTAGTTATACACGCAGGCGGACGTCGAGTCGCGCAGTGCCGATTCGCGAACCGCACGAGTCGCTCTGTATGCCGACTGATTTTTTTTTTTTTTTTTTTTTTTTTTTTTTTTTTTTTTTCGTACAATATTCGCGTACGCGACTCGTGAGCCGTATTCTTCAGCGCCGCATGCGGATCGGTCCGCGAAACCTTTATCCGCGGCTATGAAGCGCCGCCGCGTACAGCGCGCGCGGGGAACAGAAACCAATTACATTTTCACTCGAGCATTTAATATTTACAGTGGAAACGTCGGGAGAATATAATGCAAAACAGACATGCAAGAGGAGATATACCGAGGAGCCCCGCGGGTTCGGGCGGAAAATTACGTTCTAAGACTTTGTCAATCTTTCCCCCGATGCACTTTGTGGCCTCGGAGTTTATCGCCCGTGCGGCGCGCGAGTAAATCGGGAGATATTTTCGCAATCGAATAAACACGAAAATCCGGGAGGCAATCAGGTTCGGGAAATTCGATAATTACTTCGCCGAGATACTCGGATAGTCGAATTTTGGGCATAAATAAATGGGGAAGGGGTCGGGGGATTATGAATAATTATTAATAAATACGGATGAAATCAATAATTATTTCATAAATATAGATGAGACCGTGTTGGTAATTTTTGTCGAATCTACTTTCGTTCGGATTCTGAGGCTCTTCACCACCACCACCCCCCATCGCAAACTGATTTATTATGAATTTCATTACATCGCGAGGCTATGAATTTTTCATCGCTCACGTGTCCCCCCCCCCTCCCCCCCCCCCCTCGTGGCGCGCGGTTTCGCGGTTCGCAGGCTTCGCGAGCCGAGTCGCGTATGTAAAACACATTTATACTTGCGTTTTGCGGTTCGCGTGGCATTTCTCGCTTTAGCCTCGAGGCGTCGTCCAAAATCAACCAAAAACGGGGGAGAGACTTGTGTGTAGTAGGGGAACAGGTGCCCCAATACGGAAGGCGCGATAGACGAAAAATCTTCATTTTGGGTGTTGCGTATTAATTTTTATGATTTTTATGTTACGAATGTTATGATTCTTTTTTACGGTTCTGATAAACGGAAAATTTCATAGTCGATTAAAATAGAACACATGTCGGTAAAAACACTTCACACTACAAAATTATTTTCTGAATTCGCTCTACCCAAGAAAAATAAATAAAATTATTTTTGTCGAAAAAATTGTCAATTTTTAATAATTCTTTATAACCATTATTTAAACTCATTTTTGAACGATAGGCGCCAACAAATTTTTTTGGAACCAAGAATTTTTTGGAGATTATTTTAGCGATAAGAAAAAAATGCCCTGGTGCCCGGAAAAATTTTTCCCGAATTGGGGCACCAATATTTTTTTACCGCGACGTCGTATAAAACCTCAAACCTCGTTTTCAAGTAAAAACCAAGAAACGTGAGCAGCACCTTTGCCGGCCTATTTTTTTCCTTGAGCATTCCGTGCTTTGCGCCTACATTCGAACAGCGCGGACGTCGCGGGTCGAGCGAGGGAAAAATCGCGGAGTCGACGTCGCGCGCGCGGAAGGCACTGTGAACGGTGCTTAAAGTCGCGGGTTGCGCGCGGGGCTGTATCGACATGCTTGGGAATTGGAGCTCCTATGGCAGCTGCTACTAAAGTATGCATGAGCAGAGACTGTTTTGTATCGGTACACACCGAGTCTCCGTGTACGGCGGGAAGAGGAGGATGAGGGGGTGAGGGGGTAGGGGGTGAGGGGGTGAGGGGGTTATAGTATATAGAGCCGTCGTGCGGGCCGAAGGCAACGTACGCGCGAGGGCGCGTGCGAGCCACTTGGCATAGCCGGATTGTGCCGGTACGTGTGCAGCTTGCAGGGAACTGCAGTCCGCAGGAGCTGCAACGGGGGTTTGATTACCGAGTAACACGCATGTCCCAGAAGCGAGCGGGCGGGATGATAGGGCTGTATGTGCCGCGGCCTGTCGACGAACCAAAGATCCCGCGCGTCCAAATCCAATTGCATTTCGCGAATTCAACAAATTCCGGCGCTGATTGAGCTCGCGGCGCGGTGTGCCGGGGGTGGTGGAAATACCGACTTGCATAGCTGTGTACCGCACGATTTGATAAATATATATATTTTGTATTTCGTATTGGTATCGAATTCCTACGCTGTGTAGTCCTGGTCGGCTTTTGTGCTGTCGCTAATTTTTGCGGTCTGCTTGTCGACTCGCTCGATTTGGGGTTGCGAATACGTGGGGGTCTTGTGGGGTACGGCGGTTTAGGGCAATGGCGAAAAGTTGATTTTTTTTTAGAGCACGAATTTAGAGCGTTTGGGATTGACTTTTTTCGATCGGTAGCCCGTTTTGTGAAAAATGAAGTAAAAAAAGACATCGATTATTTTTTAGCATAAAGAGTTGAAAAAAGTATTTTCGGGGGTTGAATAGGCGACTTGAAAACGATGGTAAAGTTGATACTTTTAATAGAAAAATATCTAGGATCGATTTTGGCATTTTTCGACCGAGCGCAGATTTTGTGAATCCTGAAATAGTTTCTGACATCCTGAAATCCTGGAATAGTTTGCATCCAGAAATAGTTCCTGAAATCCTGAAAATGTTGAATGAGTATCCGCTGATGAGGAAGTTGTTCATCAAATTTAACACTTCGCTGACATTATCTGCGCCTGTAGAGCGTTTGTTCTGTTTTGCCTCCATGATGAACTTACCGAAATGGTATTGCTTATCGGACGAACATTTTGAGCAACGCGTTCTGATTAAAGCGAACGCGATCAAAGTTTCGATCAATGCTAATACTTAATGACAGCGATTATTAAAAAGTAGCATCATGAATGGTTTCATGACTTCAAAAATGATGGTTGAGTTATCGCCACACTTACAACTTCACATGGCTGAGTTATCGTCACCACCAATAATTCATATCTATGGCTTAATAATGGCCACATTGACGCCACTATTGATATGAACAACGTATGGTTGACGTTATCGTTTAAAAATCATGTCAGATATTTTGCACTTCTTCTTTTTGTCAGCTCATCGTTATTGTATACAAGTAATATCGATATGTTATTAACATTGAAAAATGTAGATTTGATGACTTTTTACTACAATCTTGAATGCCTAGTAAAAAACTAACGAAATAAATTTCGTTTCTCGATTAAAATGTAACAAGTAACTGAACTTTTGCGTTACTCGTTACAAACTGACGAAGTATCGACAGTTACTGCGCTATTTCTGTAACGACGAAACGCGAAAATCCCGACACTTGGTTACGTCCGTAACGAGTAACAAGTAACGCCCGATACCAAATCTTCACATCACTGTTTGTATTCCATTTAATCAGCACCTCCTGGTGGAGCCCATTTTAATCATGTAAATTGGTGAACGCGACTTCCAATCTTTACCCGTGAAACAATGAAAAACGCAATCAACGCAACTACGCCAACACTTCAAGGGACTTCAGCAATTAAATTACAACAATTAAGTTACAGCAAGCCAACGATTGTTGCTTGAAAAAAAAAAAAAAAAAAAAAAACAGGCCGGATGCCTCGTGCATGCCGAAATACCGCGGAATCACCGAGCGTGCGGACGCGAGATGAGCGCCGAAAAGTGACGAAACAAATGATTCCAACTCGGCGCGGCTCGGCGCAGCGATGAACTCGCGGATATTCCGCCGAAACTATGTGGGAACCGGGGCGGTTTGCTTGAGTTTGGCAAAGCCGCGGCGCGCGTTGTTGGAGAACCGGGAGCGATTGGAACACACAACTCTTCAAACGTAGTGCTAACCCGTAATGTACGATTCGTGTACCGAAGCTTGATAGTTTCGTGACGTAGCTATGTCTATATGTACCAATGGAGCAAAGTTGAGGGATATAAAGCGGCCGCCTCCCCCGGAGCGCCGCGCGCGCGTCACGTGTGGCCAACTCGCAACACTCCCGCGCTTCGGCTGTACACCCCGGGTATTACTGTACACACGTATATACGCGATTCTCTCAATGGTTGCCGCGCGCGCCTTTACAGCGTTTCCTCGAAAACGACTTCGCCGCGACTGGGGTGAAAAATCAATCCGTCTCAGGTGTATCGTCTATCGATCAACGATGTGATGAGACTGCACCAGTGGCTTTGCTTCCATTGACCCCGTGTATGGGGAAATGGGTAAATATTTACGAAGGAGGGGTTCTTCCTCGAAAACAAACTCCGGGCTTGGGGCCCCTAAGAAGTCTTCATTTTCGAGGTGGTTTTTTGGGAATTAAATTTTGAAAAACCGTTACTTGTACAGTGTTAGTATTTTACAGTTATATTTAAATGTATGCATGTTTGAAGCTACATCCGGAATTTTTTCAAAGCATTTTAGTCGAAATGAGACGAGATTTTTAATGTTGCGCAGGTCATGTCGCAAACATTCTTTTCGTCGGGCGTTGAGATTGTGGGCGTCTTGGTTATCTGAAACAAACGATGTTTTTATTCTATTGTTTACGAATATAGTTATCGGTTCCGGGCCCGCGAGAAGTGAAAATTTTACTGTGAAAATCAGAGTACGATAACTCACCAAAAAACAATATCGATTTCGGAGTATTTAACCGTCAGTGAACAAAAAAAAGGCTAGCTGAAAATGTTACCGAAAGTTAACAAAATAAAAACGATTTCTTTCTTCAGTTCTTGGCTTGTAAATATTTTTCTACAAATCTGATTACTATTCTATGCATGTGATTAAAAAGAGCGTTTTTTCGGTCACATACTGCCGGTCAGATATATTGACATCCAAGACAAAAAGGCAAGATTAAAGGCAATTTGAAATACACATCTTGAAATTGCCAAAGACACAACAAAAGACAAAAATTATTTCAATTCTACAACTAAACCAAGTCTTTTTACACGTCACGATGAAACGATAATCCTGTCGAAAAAAATTCCCTCGTCCGAAACCCGTCCAGCTGCCAGTGGAATACGCCATACACATGTACTCCAATATATATATCTAATCACTACAGTAAATCCAGTATATATACCAATATATATATGCACAGCCAGTACTACTGTTTCGCCCCTTTGGTCATGTCTCGATCAGAACCAGGATTAATACGTCTTAAAGCTCTACATGCTCCTGGCAATCGTGACCATGGTGTGGGGTGGTGTGGGAGGGGGGGGGGGGGGGGAGTACGGGGGATTTGCTCATTAAAGGATAATCCGGCTGCGACGGTCCCTCAAGCATGCTTCGAGTGTGCTCGACCGATGTCACAGGGAAGAGGAGCGAACGACGCCGACGCGTCGGTCGGTGCAGGTGATCCGGTCTCCTCCATCGCACATGCTCATCCTCGCTCGCTCGCGCCGTCGAGGAGGATCGCCGCCTGCACGTTCGCCGACGGCGAAAGTAAGCGTCGGTGTAGCCACCTATGTGCCGCACCTCGCCGGCCGCCTCTTCGTCTTCCCCCCCCCCCCCCGTGGCCCGCGACGGTTCTTAACGACTTTCCACGACAGTATATCACTGTCCCATTGGCCTCGTCCAACGATTATTAACGAGTCAAGAGCCGCCACCCGTCCCGTGCGGACCCTATAATGTTTTTCTCACGGTGGAACAAGCTTGTTGCCAAGTGCGCGCGCGGAGACGCTGAAGAAAATTGATTGACAGTGGACCGCCGGTGGCCCGGTGGAATGGACGTCTATTATCATCGCACTAATGGGCCGGTCCATACCCACCAGACGGAAAAAAACGTTTTTTCGACGCCGGGTGAATTTGTCACATCCGCCTCTTACACGAGGGGGTCGAGCATTAATCCCGCCATCGGAATACCTGGACCCGAAGCACGACGGGAACACGCGGTTTTACTCTTCGCAAAATAAAAGGAGACTCCGCGCCGGGAGACATGAATATGCATCGGGGGTTCGAGCGCGATGGAATATTGAATTGTCGGCACGGAATATGGAAATAAAGGCGATTTTTTTTTTCGGGGTAGTGCGGGTACACGGGGAAAAAAGATTAGTGATAATTATGTGCCGCTACATGAAAAATTACGGATATTTGGGTAATATGATTTTGTTCGTTTCAGTATATCGAGCATTATTCGTGATACGAATGGGTATTTTCTGGTGTGCGCTGTACATTTTACGGGGAAAATCAAGAAAATTAGACATTTAGTGAAAATCAAAAAACTATATTTGAGGAAAAATTACGGTGTATTCCAGTATTCTTTTATTGTGCCAACGTATCACTCATGTACAGACTTACCTTTTTGTATTTGGAGCAGTACATCACGAACAATCCATTATAATTCCTTTAAAAAAATCAGTGGGTAAAATTTCTCGCATTCTCGATTTTAGAATTGTCGTGTTACTCGTTCTTTGATTAGGTTGTTTGGTTGCCAGCAACTCGTTGCTAACTAAGGAAAAGTTTCAGTCGTGTTATTGTATTTTGTATTTTCGGAGGATGTGTGAGAGGTTTTCGGGTTAGATAAGGTTATTTCGGGAAGGGTTTTCGGGCGCGTGTTTGTGTTTTTGCATACATTTTTCATGCAAGAAACACACCAAATTTAAAGTAAACTTAATAATCTGAAAAAATTCGGATGTATTCAGAATATCGAACGAATCATTTTCATAAAATAAAAATTTGGGTCACTGGGATATTTGATAAACGATTTTTGCTTCCTCATAGAGGAAGCTGTGTTTTTTCATCAATTTGTTAATAACATTTTAGAATTATTATTATGCGAAATTAATATTTTTAGTACCTTTAGTGTGCATGATTTTTTCAGATTTTTATGTCATCGAGAAGTGTTTGTAACTCTCTCTCATTTTTCTCGAATTTATGCGAAATGAATTCTAGACGCAAGGACCACCTTAAAAAATGCGGTGTTATTCCAGTAAAATGTACTCGGAATAGGATGAATTATCCATCTTTTTTGTTTTCGTGTATAGCCTTTGAAGCTTTTCTGTTGCGCGAAAACAATGATTTGGGTGAATGAAAGGACCTAAATTTATCAGTCCTCGATCCCAATGAACCACACAAAACGCTCTGTGAAAATACGCAACGTATTTTTTCACTTAACAAATGTACGAACGAAGCGATACGTTAAATTATTAAATTAACATGAAACGCAACACAATAAAATCCGTCAGCCCGCGCGGTAATAATTCAAACATTTAATTTATATATTCACGCATCCAATAAACCGACATCAGCACGAAAAACTGTTACACGTCGGTGTGTTTTTAAATAAATGAAAATTCACTGTTTAAACGATGTTAATCACTTTAATTGACTCCGAATCGTAAATGGAGTTCATAGCATTAGGTCTCGTGTCTCCTACGCTGTGGTATCACGTTAACCGTAAAAATTATGTGCAATTTCGTCTTTTTACCCGAGGCAGGACGCGCGTGCGATTCAGACAGCTGTAGGAAGGATACCGGAGTTTCCCCTCAAGAGACAACGCTATAATGTTGACTCCTTCCAGGGAGCACCGTGATTTCTTACCCTTATCTTATCAGACGCCCCCCCCCCCCCCCCGCCCCCACCGAGCTGCTGCTCCCTCTTATGTGCCTCATTCTCGGTCGCTCTGACTGGCGCGGGGCAACTCGAGGAGCCGTCGGCAGCAGTCAGCCGACAAATCGACCGACACGCTAGCGTCTGAACTGCGCTCTCGTTATCCCGCGCCCCCCCTCGACCACATCGACATTTGGGATAACTTATATTCAGCCTTGTTTGCCGCGGTAACCTGCCCGCCGCAGCCAGAACGTATTAGCGAATTCGCCCCGGATCGCGTCGCGTTTGCGCCCGCGACGAATTAATTCCTAAAGTGTTTCTAATGACCCAAAACACCCTTTGAACTTCTCGCCGGGACTGATCGACTCGCTCGCATCAGTAATTTAAAATTGCCGCGACGAGCTCGTTGTCGAACGAAAGCCACAAAACTATTTGAAACGAGTGAGGCGTTCCTACCCGATTTTTGGTGCTCTATTTTTTATAGATGTTGACGAAAAACTGACAGCAACGATTCGATAGTTAAAATAGAGAATACGGGCTAACGTTCGTGTTTCAACGAATTATCTGGAAAATGAATTACTTTAACGAAAATCATGACAATCGATCTTTCCCAGGTATTGAAGAGTCATGGAGAATATGGTGATTTGAAAAATTTCGATAAATCTATAACTCCAAAGCTGCAATTTCCAGGCACTAATACCGGAAGTTTTTCGTACCCCGGATAATTTCCCACGACAAAATAATGACACCAACAAAATATCGCCGACAAAATATCATACCGACAAAATATCTCACGACAAAATATCTCACGACAAAATATCTCACGACAAAATATCTCACGACAAAATATCTCACGACAAAATATCTCACGACAAAATATCTCACGACAAAATATCTCACGACAAAATATCTCACGACAAAATATCTCACGACAAAATATCTCACGACAAAATATCTCACGACAAAATATCTCACGACAAAATATCTCACGACAAAATATCTCACGACAAAATATCTCACGACAAAATATCCCACTCTATAACATTCCGTATTTTTTATTTCTTTACAATTGTGAAATTCTAGCACAGCCAAATTAACATAAAAATTAATTATTCCAAAATGCATCGTGGTCACCCCTAAACGTAAGTGACAACCATCGAACTTTCCCCAGGTATCGAACAGTCACGGTAAATACGAAACGGCAAATACAGAAAAAAAAAATCCACAGATCCAGGAGCCATAATTTCCGGCGACTAATACCGGATATTTCTCGTAATCCGGATAATTTGCGAAATCACTTTTCCCGGGGACCCGCACAAAGCGTTAACAAGAACGTGTAAATTCACGTAGGCTTGGCACGACGATTTAGTGTCTCACCGACTTTTAAATCGTTAATTAATGGTAGTCGTGTGTCTGGTCGGCACAAATGCTCGCGCACTCGGCGTATACGGGGGGGCCACGCCACGGGCGCTCGCGCGGAGCACCAGGCGGGTTCGTTAAGTAGGCTATAGTGCTGTGTCGCGCACAGAGAGAGCAGCGATTCGCTCGCTCGCTCCAGCGAGCGGGGTGAGTCGGGCGCGCACGGTGCGGGACTCCTTTGCTCTCTCATCTAGGGGTGAAGGACCGTCGCGCGCACCCTTGAGTATACGAAACCCTCCTCGATCAAGAGGAGATTCTCAAACGCGATTTCCCTGAGACGGCTCGCTTCCTGCTCGCACTTACACGTTCCAATCTCCAACCCATACCGCCCGCGATACGTGTATATTTTCCCGAGATTTAGCCGTGAGCCGCTCGCGTTTTTCCACCGACATCGCCGGAATAAATAATAACAAAAAAAAAAAATAAACAGTGGCAAAATATTTGCACGTTCGACACTTTGATATTCCACAGTTCCCCGATGTTAGCTCTGCAGTTGATTTTACAATCGAAACGTTTGATTTTAGTTTCACAAACAAAAATATTTTCGACTTGGCGGGCCAATCGCAACGAGTGACGACGGTGAAAACGTGTTTTCGCCGCGTCGATTGTGTGACATTATTTTCTTTTTGACATATGTGCGTGCGAAGTTCGTCTTCTCGTGCCTGCGTAGCGGGCGCGAAATAGTCGATTTTCGCATGTTATTGGAGAATTTATTCGCACGCTGCGAGCAGTGCGCGAATAAATTCTCCAATAACATGCGAAAATCGACTATTTCGCGCCTGCTACGCAGGCACTCGAAGACGAACTCGCACACACGTATGTCAAAAAATAGTATGTGTGACACGTGCGCGTAGGCGATTCACGACTCGTGTGATTGCCGCCCTCGCTTCGCTCGGGCGGCAAACTTCACACTCGTCGTGAATCGCCTACTTCGCGCACTAGTCGCACAATGTACTATTTTTTCTCACCGATGTAGTTCTGCAGTTGATTTTACAATCGAAACGTTTGATTTTAGTTTCACAAACAAAAATATTTTCGACTTGGCGGGCCAATCGCAACGAGTGACGACGGTGAAAACGTGTTTTCGCCGCGTCGATTGTGTGACATTATTTTCTTTTTTTCTCACCGATGTAGCTCTGCAGTTGATTTTACAATCGAAACGTTTGATTTTAGTTTCGCAAACAAAAATATTTTCAACTTGGCGGGCCATTCGCAACGAGTGACGACGGTGAAAACGTGTTTTCGCCGCGTCGATTGTGTGACATTATTTTATTTTTTTCTCACCGATGTAGCTCTGCAGTTGATTTTACAATCGAAACGTTTGATTTTAGTTTCACAAACAAAAATATTTTCGACTTGGCGGGCCAATCGCAACGAGTGACGACGGTGAAAACGTGTTTTCGCCGCGTCGATTGTGTGACATTATTTTCGTTTTTTTCTCACCGATGTAGCTCTGTAGTTGATTTTACAATCGAAACGTTTGATTTTAGTTTCACAAACAAAAATATTTTCGACTTGGCGGGCCAATCGCAACGAGTGACGACGGTGAAAACGTGTTTTCGCCGCGTCGATTGTGTGACATTATTTTCTTTTTTTCTCACCGATGTAGCTCTGCAGTTGATTTTACAATCGAAACGTTTGATTTTAGTTTCGCAAACAAAAATATTTTCGACCTGGCGGGCCAATCGCAACGAGTGACGACGGTGAAAACGTGTTTTCGCCGCGTCGATTGTGTGACATTATTTTCTTTTTTTTCTCACCGATGTAGCTCTGTCGTTGATTTTACAATCGAAACGTTTGATTTTAGTTTCACAAACAAAAATATTTTCGACTTGGCGGGCCAATCGCAACGAGTGACGACGGTGAAAACGTGTTTTCGCCGCGTCGATTGTGTGACATTATTTTCTTTTTTTCTCACTGATGTAGCTCTGCAGTTGATTTTACAATCGAAACGTTTGATTTTAGTTTCACAAACAAAAATATTTTCGACTTGGCGGGCCAATCGCAACGAGTGACGACGGTGAAAACGTGTTTTTGCCGCGTCGATTGTGTGACATTATTTTCTTTTTTTCTCACTGATGTAGCTCTGTAGTTGATTTTACAATCGAAACGTTTGATTTTAGTTTCACAAACAAAAATATTTTCAACTTGGCGGGCCAATCGCAACGAGTGACGACGGTGAAAACGTGTTTTCGCCGCGTCGATTGTGTGACATTATTTTCTTTTTTTTCTCACTGATGTAGCTCTGTAGTTGATTTTACAATCGAAACGTTTGATTTTAGTTTCACAAACAAAAATATTTTCGACTTGGCGGGCCAATCGCAATGAGTGACGACGGTGAAAACGTGTTTTCGCCGCGTCGATTGTGTGACATTATTTTCTTTTTTTCTCACCGATGTAGCTCTGCAGATGATTTTACAATCGAAAGGTTTGATTTTAGTTTCGCAAACAAAAATATGTTTAACTTCGCGGGCCAATCGCAACGAGTGACGACGGTGAAAACGTGTTTTCGCCGCGTCGATTGTGTGACATTATTTTTGTTTTTTTTTCTCACCGTGATATATATTTCGAACGAGCTCCCGTTCGATAATGTCGCAAAGTTCGAGAGCCGGTAAATAAAATGGATTTCGCCACGGGCGCGGCTGGAAAATTTCGCTTGTTACGCTGAATCAACTGAGAGCGCGCGCGGGTTTCGCTGACTTCGAGATTTTCGGGGGTCTCGTCCTCGCGAAGATTGGCGCGAGAAAGTTGGACGAAAAAAAGGAGCGAAAAGTCCATTTCTTGGTTCGTATAATTTAAAATGTAAATGAATTTGGAAAGGTTTTTCGCGGCGAGCGTAAGTGGCGGTGTAACGGGGCTTCGGGAACGGGGAAAAAGGCGGCAGTTCGGCCAGCCAGTCAGACGTGGAAGAGGGGAATCGTTCAATTAGAAGCGAGAGAGAAGGAGAGAAACGAGAGGAGCGAGCACGAAGTTCAATCGAAGCCGCCGGGAATTCAATTTCCTCCCTCTTTTATCATTTCGAGCTTTCTCAATTTCTCCACTTCGTCTTATCAATTTCTTCCGCCCTTTGTATAGCGCGCGGAACGTTCGGTTCAGCCTCCCCTTCGATTTACTCATTATCCGCGAAAAATGCTTTTTATCGCAGACGTACCACATCTTTGATCCTACGGCTTCCAATTTCTGTCGAGAATCCCGTTTGTTCCTTATTTTTCGCGCTGTGTTTACACTCGACAATGAGAAAGAGGCCAATTGGCTTTTATGTCCCTTGTTGAAAGTCAACCAAAATTGGTGCCCTGTGATTATTTTATCGATACTCTTGAGACGTGATATCAATCATTGCTTTGTTTGCCCCGAATTCGGCCAATGAATGCGTGGATAATATTTTATAGCACAATCGACACCAAAAATCAAAAATGTATAGTGAAGAACATCTTTGATACTATGGCTTCCAATTTCTGTGGAGAATCTCGTTTGTTCCTTATTTTTCGCGCTGTGTTATCAGTCGACATTAAGAAAGAGGCCAATTGGCTTTTATGTCCCTTGTTGAAAGTCAACCAAAATTGGTGCCCTGTGATTATTTTATCGATACTCTTGAGACGTGATATCAATCATTGCTTTGTTTGCCCCGAATTCGGCCAATGAAAGCGTGGATAATATTTTATAGCACAATCGACACCAAAAATCAAAAATGTATAGTGAAGAACATCTTTGATACTATGGCTTCCAATTTCTGTGGAGAATCTCGTTTGTTCCTTATTTTTCGCGCTGTGTTATCAGTCGACATTAAGAAAGAGGCCAATTGGCTTTTATGTCCCTTGTTGAAAATAAACCAAAATTGGTGCCCTGTGATTATTTTATCGATACTCTTGAGACGTGATATCAATCATTGCTTTGTTTGCCCCGAATTCGGCCAATGAAAGCGTGGATAATATTTTATAGCACAATCGACACCAAAAATCAAAAGTGGATAGTGAAGAACATCTTTGATCTTACGGCTTCCAATTTCTGTCGAGAATTCCGTTTGTTCCTTATTTTTCGCACTGTGTTTACACTCGACAATGAGAAACTGGCCAATTGGCTTTTATGTCCCTTGTTGAAAGTAAACCAAAATTGGTGCCCTGTGATTATTTTATCGATACTCTTGAGACGTGATATCAATCATTGCTTTGTTTGCCCCGAATTCGACCAATGAAAGTGTGGATAATATTTTATAGCACAATCGACACAAAAAATAAAAAATGTATAGTGAGGAACGTTCGGTTCAGCCACCGCTTCGATTTACTTATTATCCGCGAAAAATGCTTTTTATCGCAGACGTACCACATCTTTGATCCTCCGGCTTCCAATTTCTGTCGAGAATCCCGTTTGTTCCTTATTTTTCGTTCTGTATTTACACTCGACAATAATAAAGAGGCTAATTGGCTTTTATATCCCTCTTCGAAAACACCAAAATTGGTACACCTCACGATTATTTTATTGATATTCTCGAGCGATATTAATCATTGCTTTTGACGTTTCGCGTTGAGTGGTAGACCCCGAAGCCGAATCAACGAATTCACCCGATGAAAGCGCGAACAATATGTTACAGTGCGATCGACAGAAAAAAAAAATAAAAAATGTATAAACAAAGACTAAAAAGGGGTTTCGAATCAGACATGTGCGCATTGACCGGCGAACCCGACCCGCACACCGAGTTCACCGCGCGGCGATCGGAATAAATCAGTACATCCATTCCCATCAACGAACCCGTCGTCATCCATAATTTCCAATTTCGTCGTATGAAAATGCATGGAAGACACTATGCAACTGCGAAGCTCGGCAAATATTTTATAACTCAGAGTCTGCGCGTGAAGAATGCATAACAAAAGCAAAAAAAGAAAAGAAAAAAGGTCGATGATCAGATATTCGCCCATTGAAGTGCGCGAGGTAATCTCATCAAACGAGAAGAAGCCGAAGATGACGGGATAAAAAAAGGACGAGTGGCCGGGGTGATCAGAATAAAGCGGGTCGAATCCGTGAAATCCGCACCTCGACTGCCGCGTATTTATATCAGCGATCCCCGCGTCGCACGTAATGCAATCGTCCTTGTTCGAAATTGGTCGCGTAGCGCAAAATTACGCCCCGGGTTTTTATTGAAAATTTTCCTCCGCGCATATAGAGACGTCGTCGACTGCAGCAGCAGCAGCAGCAGCGGCAGCCGAACGAGCGCGAGATATGCAGGCGAAGATAGGAGGGAAAAATTCTCATTTTCAAGGCGGAACGACATAACTAACGAATCGGAGACGCGGCGAGCGAGCTGCTCGCGCTCGCCGCGCGCCGCGCGCGGGGGGCTAAAGCGACGCGCGTGCCCCCCGGGCTCGCATCAATCATCGGAGTTTAGAGTCGGACACGTAATTTCCGGAGCGTGCAGGATTCGTTCGACGTACGGTCGCAGCGGCAGCGGCAGCTCGACTCGGGCTACCGGCCACCCGATTGCCCGGCCAAGGTTATTTCACCGCATTGCCCAGCGCGCGATTTACGACCTCGCTCTCCGCTCTCGGGCTTCTCTCCCTCCCGGGCGGGGCCCCCGCACGGCTTAATAGGCATTCCCGATAGATCATCGGTCGCCGCGTATCTCGATTGTAACTCGGCTCGCGAGCACCCGGCGATGTACCGGAATTTTGCTTTATTTTACTGCGCCATTACGGTGGCGAGCGTGGCGGTATTTGCGGGCCCCCGAAAACGACGTCTCACTCGCTGCTCCATCCGCGAGACACATTCGACGAACTTGTTCACGACTTCGCGCCGCCCCCGGGCGAGAGGCGCGAAACACGTGCGGCGCGGTTAACCGCGCGCTGGCGCCGCTTAGTTGAAAGGGTAATGTCCACATTTTAAATACATATTTTTTAAATAAATATTTTTATTTTTTAAATTTAGAAAAAAAAATTTAATACATATTTTTTATTGTAACTCCAGGCAGAACACGATATATTTTGAGAAACTAAAATACTTTTATCAGGACATTTTATTAGCGACGTGCTCGGACAGATGAACTTTTCACAATGACATACACGAATCACGGATTAAACAAACTTCTATTGTTTTTCGTAACTAGCGTGCGTATCGACAAACTATAGCTTCAACATTTTTATTTTTAAAATTAAAAAAAAAATTTTAAATAAATATTTTTATTTAAAAAAATTTTAAGCAAATTTAAAATAATTATTTTTTCTTTGTAAATAAAAAAAAAATTTAAATACATATTTTTATCATGGACGTCCATTATCCTCATTTGACCTCATTTTAAACAAGCTCGGCCAATACCGCAATCAACGCATTTGGAGATTTTTTAAATTGCGTTCGTACAACACAAATAAAATCAATTTAGGAAAAGTTAATTTCTTAGAGAAATAGACAGACTTTCTCATAGACGTCCGTTATCCTTACTTGACCTCATTTTACACGACCCTAATCAATGCTCTATGAAAGACATCTAGATTTTTTTTTTAAATTGCGTTCATCCAATGGAAAACAGTGAAGTTCTTAGATAGGCAAATTTTCTCACGGACCTTCGTTATCCTCATTAACCTCATCTTACACAACCTTAACAATGCCGTAATAAATGAATCCACAGATTTTTTTTTTAATTACGTAGGTCCCGATAGATCATCGGTCCCGCGTATCTCGATTGTAACTCGGCTCGCGATCACCCGGCGATGTACCGGAATTTTGCTTTATTTTACCGCGCCATTACGGTGGCGAGCGTGGCGGTATTTGCGGGCCCCGAAAACGACGTCTCACTCGCTGCTCCATCCGCGAGACACATTCGACGAACTTATTCACGACTTCTCGCCGCCCCCGGGCGAGAGGTGCAAAACACGTGCGGCGCGGTTAACCGCGCGCTGCCGCCGCTTAGTTCAAAGGGTAACGTCCACATTTTAAAGCGACCTTATTTCTGTAGGTCTTGAACTTGGCGAGACGCAGCCGGGAAAGGTCAGTCAAAGGTGACTCTGAACAGGTGTTCCACGTGCTGGCGACATTTTTTGAACTCGCCTCGTTTCCTGTGGGGCGGCGAGTGGGGGGAGGGGGGTATAAATGGGATTAAAAAATGTTGGGATAATGAAAAAATGTGCCCGATGAAAATGGACGGAAATTATAAATGATTCGAGAAATCCGGTCTTCGGGCGCGCAACTTCCAGCACGTTAACGTTCGCCGCGCGTATTATCGATTTTTTCGGCACGTATTATTTAACGAGGGATTAAAATTAACTGCTGTTTCAATCCATTTTCAAACCCTTGGCGCGCTTATATAGCTGCGGGCGGTCGGTAACCGCTTGCGCTTCATTGGTCGATTCCAGACGTACCGGCATTCATTATGAAATGACCAGAAGGGGTTTAACCTCATTCCGCGCGACCTTAGTCGATGCTCGTGGTAGACGCGCCGAGAGATTTTTTTAAGTTGCTCAGGTGGAACGAAGAAAAGTTCGTTTTATAAAAGAATGGGCGAGTTTTATCATGGACGTCTGTTAGCCTTATTTAACCTCATTTTACACGACCATTAGACGATGCCGTCAGGAAAGCGTCTGGAGATTTTTGCAAATTACATTCGTAAAATGGAGAAAAGTTAATTTCTGAAGAAAATACATATTTTTATCATGGACGTCCATTATCCTCTTTTGACCTCATTTTAAACGAGCTCGGCCAATACCGCAATAAACGCATTTGGAGATTTTTTAAATTGCGTTCGTACAACACAAATAAAAACAATTTAAGAAAAGTTAATTTCTTAGAGAAATAGGTAGACTTTCTCATAGACGTTCGTTGTCTTTACTTGACCTCATTTTACACGACCTTAACCAATGCTGTATCAAAGACATCTAGATATTTTTTTTTAATTGCGTTCATCCAATGGAAAACAGAGAAGTTCTTACATAGGCAAATTTTCTCACGGACCTTCGTTATCCTCATTAACCTCATCTTACACGACCTTAACAATGCCGTAATAAATGAATCCACAGATTTCTTTTTTAATTACGTAGGTCCACCGGTGAAAAGCTAATTTCACGAAACGGCAAATTTTCCCGCGGCCGTTTGTCATCCTCTCTTAACCTCGTATATTACACGACCTTAACCCAATGCTGTAATAAACGGAGAACCCCGAGATTTTTTTTAAATTACGCCGGTCCACCCGGAGAAAAGTTAATTTCTTAAATAGGCAAATTTTCCTCGCAGACGTCCGTTATCGCCCGTCCAGCTCCGACGAGCGAGGTGGTCGGGCCAATGTGCAGGTCGGGCGGGCGCGAGCGAGGGGTGGGGATAAAAGGAATGCGAAGCGAGAGGAATTAAAGCGCGAACGTGAGGAAGCTAAGACAACTCTCGACTCGAATAAGTGAGACCGACGTTCGGAATCCCGGCCCGGGGGTTCCGCGTGCCGCGCCGAAGATGGGCTACACTCGCGGTGCGCGCGCGAGAGAGAGAGAGAGAGAGAGAGAGAGAGAGAGCGAGAGAGAGAGAGATGAGGGCGCGGCAGGTAAGGCGCCAAGTGTGGGCGGTTACGAGTCGTTCCCTCGTTACCACGGGAAATGATTATTCACCTCGGTGGAGCTTGGTCTGACGTTGAACGAACGATTCTACTTAACCCTTGGTCCGCGACTCGGTGGGTTATACGTGCACGACATCGCGGCACCTTGCCCGCCGCTTTCTTTCGCCGCCGTCGGTGGCGGCCGGGCTCCGCGTCTATCCGCGCCCACGGCCAGAGACGTCAAAGGCGCGGGAGAGGAGGCACGTGCACCAATTTCAGTTTGACGCTCTCCGACATTTAAGCCTCTCGAATGCCTAAAAACGCGGAAATTAAAATTTCCGTCGCGCTGCCGACAACATTTTTTTTCCGTTAACACGAAAATTGCGCCGAGTTGTTGGCTTTGCGAATTAATTGTGGTTTGAAATAGAAATACAACAAAATTATGTAACTAATTTTATTATTATTTTTATTATTACATTCAAATATTTATTATTATTATTTATTAATAGTAATTATTAATTAATATTAATATTAATAATAATAATTATTATTATTACTATTTATTATTATTATTATTATTATTATTATTATTATTATTATTATTGGTTATTTTTATTATTATTGAAATATGAGCAAAACATTAACGCCAGTCACAGGAATTTTCGTATAATTTTTATGAGTCGACTTAAATTGTTAATTCATTTCACAGTTTTTTATTGTTATTATTTTTTGTTACTCGGGAACAGACGAATACGTAAAGTTCGAGGCGAACATAAAAATGCAAGTTTAACGAGATCATAATGCGATATATGTCGCGTGATGGCGTCAGTCCGCCATCTTGCGACGACTAACCGCACTTTCTTCTCCGCCTCTGCGGTCCGAACTATATGGACTTCGCTGAAGTGTTTCCGAACTGCGGACTTCACTGAGTGAAGTACACGACGTTGCGAAAACTTCGTATCTCGCAATTTCCAGGTGTAAAGTAATCACACGACGTTGGAACTACGTCAGGCCGAGGGAATAAATCGATTTTCGCACTTGGATCGACGCGCATGTGCTCGTAAGAAGCTCCGCCGTTGCCGGACATTTCCTGCTCCAATACTTCGAAGTTCAAAATTATCGCACTATCGCGAACATACGGAAATGAATCAATAAACTCGCGCGCTAAAATAATTTATTTATACACGTCTGTTGAAGCGTGACTTCTTCATCAATAATAATAATAGTCAATAATAAGAATATTAATAATTGTTATTATTACTCCTCCTGAACTTACTTTAACGCGAAATTAACATTAATAATGATTAACATTAATAATAATAATAATAACAACGATTATTTAAATTATAAGAAATTTTATCGCTTCACTAAAATCGAGGTTACTTTTTTTTGGATCTATCGAACATGTATTTTCTTCCTTCGTACGAGAGAAAACTCAATAACGAAGAGAATGCCGCAGGGCGAAACGCGGTATCTTGATTCTGAATGTTTCACAGAATTTTAAAGCCGTACCCTAAAATATCGCAAATTTTTCCATACATATCCCTTCTAGCGCTTTTTGCGCAAAAAAATTCGATTTCGTGAAGCTTGAAAACCCCATCTGATGGCATATTTCTCGCTAATTCCGAAAAGCACCGTTGTTTGCCCGAAAATAGGAAAATTCGACGATGAAAGCACGAAAAACGATTTTTTTAAATCTGCAAATATAATAATGTTAGCCCATACGCTTTACTCGATCATCCTTCCCGAAATAACCTTAATAAACCTTAAAACCTCGCACGCCCGAGAGCAGTCAAAATACACGACTGAAACTGCTCTAATCCGTCGAATAACCCGATAACAATACTTATATCGAAAATGCGAGTTATTTTTCCCACCGATTTCTTGAAGAGGGATATTTAAATATTGAAATTAATTGCGTACTCAGGTTACATTATAATCCTTCTAGAACACAAATACACCAAAAAACACAAAAGTAGGAAATACAAAAACACGAAAAATAACACTTGTACAAAAATAAAAAATAAAATACCATCAGTTTCATAATGAATTGTCTTCTTCTTCTTCTATCTTCCTGACGTTATGCATTACGCCAAGTGCCATAATTAATTGTCACGCCAACATGACCCAACATGACACAGCCGACGCGGCCGCAACTTTAATACTTCGCATATCTCGGCGCGCGTCGTGTCGACTCGCAACGCTCCAACAACGTCTTCATGGTCGTCCTCCTGTCGGAATCCACTTTTCTTCCTCCCTCACGTGCTCGCCGCGCGCGCGATATATCGGCCAGCTGCGTAGCGCGCAGGTATCTCTTCTTCGCGCCGCGCTCGAGGGCCGAGAGAATTGCCGCAAGCGGGAGCTGAACGATTTACCGAGGTACCAGGTGGTTCTTGGCGCCGGCGCTCCCGGCAACTTGTTCCCGGCGCACCGCACGGGGGGGCGCTTGTAGTTTATATGCGCCGGCCCGACGCGCCGCTCGCGCTTCGCTTTGATCGCCTCGCGCGCAGATAGACCGCGACGTGAGAGTGCAACGGGGTTCGCGCCTCGTGCCCCGCGGACTGATTATCTACTGGCTATGGCCTTAAGTAGCCCGAGCTGGCGTTACGAAAGACACGGATATAGTTATATCAAGTGGGACTAAACTGATAAAGAGGCTCATATTGAAGCACCCCCCCCCCTCTCGACCCCCCCCCCCCCCCCTCATCGTCTTTCCCCTGTTCGGTGCTCCGGGCAGTTCGAGTCTGCGAGGACAAATTCACGAGCAAAGCAATTCAATATACGATAAGAACGAAACGAAGACGAGAAAGGTGGAGGAGGACGAGAGAGAGAGAGAGAGAGAGAGAGAGAGAGAGAGAGAGAGAGAGAGAGCTCCACCTACTTCTCTTCTTATACTCTCCTTTTAGATGGTCTAGTGACTCTTTCAAATAACGGGGCGACTCGCAACATTCTACGGGAAATTTCCGATACCGAGGGAGCGAGCAACGCCGCGCGAGATCGATACTTTGGCCTGGCATTCTCTCCGGGTCAAAGCATCGCGCTGTATGTATGTATACATAGCTACTTTATTGTATAATGCACACCATTGCGTACGCCTTATTGAATTATCCGCTTGTAATTGCTCCCTGGGCGGGGGCGACCGGGGCTAAACGGCTGGGATGAGCGAAATGCGAGTTTATTGGGATAGACGAATTGTGTATTTACTACTTTCCGACAATTCCGATATTTTTGTGGTTTATTTTGATTTTCATGGTGGATTGGAGTTGTGGATTGTCTGTTTCGACGGATAACAGGATTCACACTATTCGGGAGCTGGAGTGGAGCAAGACAGCGTAAAATACACGGGATTACCGTAAAATTTGAGATTAAAAACAGAAAAAAAATGTTGAGGTATTTTTCGACAGAAATCGTAAATCTGGTTATGGGCCAAAAATTGCTTAAACTGATCTCATAATAAATTTCTATTTGAAATATCGATTTTTATCCTATACCACCGTTCTCAAGTCGGATTTGCGAAATCTTGATTTAACCCTTTTTAGTAACATTGAAAAAAAAATATTACATTTTTTTATAGATCCGACCATCGCTCGAAAAAATAGTAAAATTTGCTCCTTCGACGTCGGATTTCGTGACTCGTGAACTTTTTACGGGAGCAATTTTTATGGGTGCCTGGAAAAAGATGACCCATTTCGCCCCGGTCTCCTCTACATACTTCGCTTGGAGGAACAGCAATTATTTAAATTTTAATTGAATTCCCCGAAGCTTTTGGCATGCAAAAAAACAACGATCGTTATGGCAAAAATGTGGATATTAAAATACGGCGATCGAAACTATTTTTTGCGAAATGTCCCATTGTCATCGGTAGGATAGAGTGTTATATATTGGTAGTGTCAGCAGTATTCCACCTGTCACAGGGTGCCTCACTCTTGGCCACTTAATTGTTTTATTCGTTTTAATTCTAGTCTAATGAAATTATTTTTCGTTTCCTCGCTGCTCCGGGTTTCACTTAGCCACTATATTCGGATACTTTGCCGCGAAATTCGAGAGCGTCTATAATCAGAAATTTATCCACCTCCGAAAGTTGATTAGAGGTTACTGCACCGTAAATCTAAGTATGATGCGAAACCCCGTAGTTTCGTATTGTGTCCAGCCGTGGCAGCAGTTTAGTTTCGCTCTGTTGGTCTTAAGACTTCCGCGCGCTACGGGCACACAGATTGTCGGTTTATTTACGAAATTTCTAGTTTCTGTTGATATTTCAATACGCAGCGCAGAACCGCCTCGGTATATTTGCGTGAGCCGCTGCCATTGATCGCGGCTTACGAGCCGGAATACCGCAGTTAAAATACTTAGAACATATCGGTTGGGGTTGGGGTGAACGTTGAATTCTGCGCCTGAATTCTAAGAAGTAACGTTGCACATCGAACTCCTCATTTTTAATACTTAATAACAAATCCGTTTCTCACTTCAACATATCGCAATTTTTATTATACACCATTTTTTTTTACTAACAAGTAAAACAACTAAAAGATTATTAGCGATTTTGTCGAAATCACAAAAGTAAATTTGACAAATTGATATATTTTTCGTGTTTGTAAAACTGAAACTTGCGAGTCCTTCAACTTTTACAAAGTCAATAAAAAAACGGTTATCAATGTCTGCGAAATGTTCATGAAACTTGAATTTTATGTTCTTTTAGCCGTTGCTCTTTTCCGCATATCTTTTCCATTCTGCACCGGACAACGTAAGCATTGACAGCCCGCAACATACGTTGAATCACCGAAAAGAATACTGCAGTTAAAATACTTAGAACATATCGGTTGGGGTTGGCGAACGTTGAATTCTGCACCTGAATTCTAAGAAATAACGTTGCACATAGAATTCCTAATTTTTAACATCCTTCTTTTAAAAAGTTCATAAGTAACGAAAAACATTGTTAGCAAACTATTCGAGGTGTGATTGGTTACCATAAAAGTCCGTTTTAATCAAAATCAGTTTGATGTCAAATTTGACATAAGACAACGGGTGCGGCAGTGCCCGTAACCTTTTAGAGCTTTATAAGATCGCAGCAGCGCAAAATTGATTAACCTATTATAGGTGATATTGTGAAATACAAATTTCCGCGGTCTATTTTGGTGATTTTCGGTCGGGAGACGGATCTACGATTCCTGACAGAAAAAATATTTTTTTCAAAATCGATTAAAAAAGGTTAATAACCAGTGTTTTCGGGGGTAGAATATGCGACTTGTGAATGATGGTATAGGTTAAAAGTCGGTATTTTGAAAAAAAAAAAAAAAAAACAAATTGGGGTCGATTTTGGCGATTTTCGGTCCGGAGCGGGATCTACGATTTCTGACAAAAAAAAAGTTGTTCATCGCCAAAAAAATATGTTTTTCAAAATTGATTAAAAAAGGTTAATAACCAGTATTTTCGGGGGTAGAATATGCGACTTGAGAATGATGGTATAGGTTAAAAGTCGATATTTTGAACAGAAAAAAAATTGGGGTCGATTTTCGGTCTGGAGCGGGATCTACGATTTCTGACAAAAAAAAAAAATTCTCGTCGCCAAAAATTTTTTTTTTTTTTCAAAATCGATTAAAAAAGGTTAGTAACCAGTGTTTTCGGGGGTAGAATATGCGACTTGAAAACGATGGTATAGGTTACAAGTAGATATTTTGAAAAAAAAAAAAAAAGTTACTGAGGTCGATTTTGTCGAAAAGTTTTTCAGGCACGCGCGCCAGCGCGTGTGATTACCCTAGTGTAATATAAAATCTATTTCTCACTTCCACGTATCGCAATTTTTATTATTTACAATATTTTTTACTAACAAGTAAAACAACTAAAAAATTATTACTGATTTCATCAAAATCACAGAAGTAAATTTGGCAAATTGATCTATTTTTTGTGTTTGTAAAACTGAATCTTGCGAATGCTTCAACTTTCGCAAAGTCAATAAAAAAAACGGTTATCAATGTCTGCAAAATGTTCACGAAACTCAAACTTTACTTTCCCTTCAGCCGCTGCTCTTTTCCATATCTCTTCCATTCTGCACCGGACAACGTAAACATTGACAGCCCGCAACACACGTTGAATCTCCAAAAAGTGATTAAAAGATCCGCGACAGGCGGCACTTCGCTCCGGATTAACCGACGGCCGAGATCCCTCGTCCGAAATTGTATGAAGCGGAAGTCGGTCCGCCCGTTTCAAAACGGCCGCATTAGCCGGGAGAATATTCCTATTTAAACGGGACTTTATGGATATCCCGCAGGGTCCGGGGATATACGGAATCTCGGATTTAATTGCGAGAGGCTGGGCCTGCTTGGGTGAGACTCGGAGGCCACTTTAAATTAGCCAACTTTGCAGTACAGTGTGCAACTTTACTTTTCGACTTAACTGCGAGAAAACGCTTAGCCGGGGCTCGGTGATATGGCTTTTGGAATACGGGGAGCGCCGGCCGCGTAGGAGACTCCTGGCCGAGAGAGAAAAGTTACAGTTACACCGACGACGACGACGACGACGGCCGCGGCAACAGCTCGGCAACTCCGCCCGCTGCGGATCCACCGCAGCGGGATACTTGGCACCTCGGAATGTCGGAGTATAAAGTCTCTCGCGTCTCTCGCGCGGCTGCCGGAGCCGCGAGCGCGGCGCAGGGAAAGCGCGAGAAAGATTCTTCGAATATTAAAGTTACGAAAAGCCCCGGGTGGAGTAATCGACGAGAAAATAAAGCGAAACTCCGACCGCAGCAGCAGCAGCGGCAGCCGCGGGCCGCACGCGGCGCGTCATTGTCGGCGAGAGCCGCGAGCTCCCGGGAGGGACGTGAGGCGCACCGGCGTACCCTCTGCCTTTTGACGCTTTCGATTTATTTCTTCGTCATCGTTTGTTCATCTCGTCCCGGAAGTTTCAGATAAGAGGCGACGCGCGGAGACGCGGAAGAGCCGCGGAGGCTCCGCCAGAACTAAGTGGCACAAAGATTTCGGGGATTAGATACGCCCGGGAAAATCTTCGAGGTGGGATTTCCCCAGCGGGGGGGGTGAGGAGGAGACTTTAGCCACGACGAATTGCATTTTCCCCAGCGGGACCTAATGGCCCGTAATTTTGGACACTCACAATCAGCCGCGTGGAATTTCATCCCGGCAAACAGAACTGATTAGACGATATAAACGCACGGCGCCATTGATGTTGATTCGACAAATATATAAAGCGCAAACCACGCGGAAGTAGCCAAATATATGCTGCCAGCGATATGTTGTATTTGATCAAACAGAACCGGGATTATTGGACCGGTTAATTTACAGGCAAATTTGTTTGTTAGCCTTTACAGCAGTTGTATCGAATGACAATGCGATAATTGATAACGATTGCATTTCCATTTGTGGACGTGGGCGATTAATGGACAGGGTGAAAAAGGCTTTTCCCAGGTGGCTCTTAGGCACCGAAATAACTTTGCATTCGTGGACGTACCGAAAATAGAAATAGTTCGATATTTGGACAGCGAAAGAGCGATAAGCGTTTGGCTGTTTGTTTGAGAAGACACGGTAGTCGAATATCCACTACTAGGAATTTGTTCTATTTGACCAACCATAGATCCGGTGTATTGGACAGATTAATTTAGAAGCAAATTGGTTTGTTAGCCTTTGCACCATTATCGTCATTATCGTCGTTCACTAAAACCAGTCATCTAATGATAGTGACTGTGATAATAACTGCTTTTCCAATTGTGGGTATAGACGATTAAGGCATAGGGTGAAAAAGGCTTTTCCCAGGTGACTCGTAGGCATCGGTATGACGTAGCATTTGCGGACGGACCAAAGATAAAAACAGTTCGATAATTTATACACCTGTCAGATTATTTAATTTATACACCTTGGACAGATTAATTTACGAGCAATTTGGTTTGTTAGCCTTTGCACCACTATCTTCATTATCGTCGGTCACTAAAACCAGTCATCTAATGATAGTGACAATGATAATAACTGCTTTTCCAATTGTGGGTATAGACGACTAAAGCATAGGGTGAAAAAGGCTTTTCGCAGGTGACTCGTAGGCATCGATATGACGTAGCATTCTCGGACGGACCAACGATAGAAACAGTTCGATAATTTATCCACCTGCACTGTTAAAAATGTGGTGTTAAAAACTACACAAAGACGGTGTCTATATAAGTCCACACCAATCACGGTGACAACGAGCGGTGTTAAGCGAAAAGTCTTACAATGTATCGTCACTTTACAGAGGAATAAATTAAATGAAATGGCTGGTGTTAATTTTATACCGTAAAAAGTGTTACTATTAACACTATAATAAGTAACACTAGGAAAAAGTCCACACCAGCAGCATTTGACACCGTATATTTTTAACAGTGTGTGTAGGGATTTAGCTGTGCGTTTGAGAAGGCGCGATAGTCGCATATCCACAGCCAGGATTATGTTCTATTTGACCAACGATAGATCCGATGTATTGGTCAGATTAATTTACGAGCAAATTGGTTTGTTAGCCTTTGCACCATTATCGTCATTATCGTCGTTCTCTAAAACCAGTCATCCAATGATAGTGATAATGATAACAATTGCACTTCCAATTGTGGATACAGACGATGAAGGCATAGGGTGAAAAGGCTTTTCCCAGGTGACTCATAGGCACCGGTAATAACGTTTTATTCGCGGACGCACCAAAGATAGAAATACTTCGACAATTTATACACCTGTGAAATGTTTTAATCCTGTAACTGTGCGTTTGAGAAGGCCCAGTATAGCCGAATATCCACAGCCAGGACAGGAACCACGTAGCACAAGATCCGCAGGGTCCGTTTGATCAAACAGATCCTACGCATTGCACAGGTTAATTCACGAACAAATTAATTAACCTTGACAACAGCTTTTTAGACATCACAAGCCCGAAAATGGAAACCGAGACACCCCACTAACCGCTCACTAATGACACCCTCCGGCGTTATCAGGGCTAATGACTGCATTTCCAATCGCGGTCACAGGCGATTAACGCACAGGGCAAAAAAGCCCTTTTCCCAACCGCAACTCCCAGGCACCGATATATCCAACTCCGGACTCGCGACCGAACCAAAAATAGAAATAGCTCTTCGACATTTATACAGCGAAATAAGAGCGGATTTAGCCGTGTGTGTTGAGAAGGCGCAGTCAGACGGCACACGATGGGCGAGGCGTTTGATAAACGTTGAGCGTGTTGAGGAGGAAGCTAGCGCGGTGCCTCGCAGCGCAAGGAAAGTCTTATCTCGGTTGGGAGGCCGCGAGCTGCTTCTCGAGAGCCACAGAAACGAGTGCAGCCCAGTTTATCTCTGTCTTTCGCGCGAGCACTCGCGTCCTATGTGTCTTATGTGTATATAACACAAGATACATGTATATATACGGAGTACACAGTGTGACTCCGGTGTGGAGCTTGGGGTAACCAGCTGGGCCTCTGCTACCCAGCACTTTCTACATACTTTCGAGTCTGCTTCTCGGCAAGTTCCACTCGACGTAAGCCAACGTACGTGAACCTCCCTTCCCTTAGCCCTGAGGGTAGGTTTCGGTGCATCCGCTCAAATCGTCCCAGTTCTCTCTTATTCTCTCTCTCTCTCTCTCTCTCTCTCTCTCTCGGTCTCGCGTGGCCTGTCTTTGCATGTGTACATAACAGGCACATATGTACCGTGCATCAACATTTAAGAATATTAGGTCAGCATCGCCGGCGCCTCGCGCGGGGAACGTTTCGCCGTCTTCTCGCCCCGGGCCACGGCCAACACCCGAGACATACGAATGAGAATTTTATTGCATTTTCCGTCGCGCGGGGTTTAACGGCGATTTTCTTTATGTTGATGCGTCGCGGACTCCGGACTCTGACTTCTATTGGATTCCCAAAGCTAAACCGGTGTCGGCGGCGGGGAAATGGACTTTGGGATTCGTTAGAAGACGCTGCGGGGTTGGCGTTGAAGTTAACGATAAATAATACGGAGATTTGGATCATGTTTTGTTTTGCGGGAAGGTTCATTTTTTGTGGTTACTTGCTGACTTTGTGAAACTTTGAGCCTACATTGAAGTTTCGATTATCTGCGGATGGGGGTGGAGTAAATAAAGATTTTAAGGAGACGTTATTATTAATTGACGGACCAGACGAATATTTTTATAGTGATGTTAGCAGGTTATTAATATTCACACCTTGATGTAGTTAATTGTTATAGTAGTGTTGAAATAGTTAACGCAATAAAAATATTTGCTTGGTCGGAAAATCAGCAGTCGCCATTTAGTGATTGACAATTCCACCACGTTTATTGGTTTGATAAAAAGTATTAATATTCACAACTTGTTGCAGTTAATTATTATAGTAGTATTAGAATAGTTAATGCAATAAAAATATTTGCATAGTCTAGCAATCTGCCGTCGCCACTTAGTGATAACCAATTCCACGCCGATTATTGGTTTGATAAAAGATAGAAATTGTCTCCGTACCTACAAATACCGACGGTTACTTCTTGAAGCAAATACCCGACAGGTTAATTGATTATTTACTAACATCCTGTGTATTGGTCCTTTAGTAAAATCGTGTATACATTGGTTATTTAGTAACACCTTCCACAGTCCCAACTACAGCCATATTTAATTACTACAGCATCGCTAGAATAGTCAACGCAACTAAAATATTTGTACGACCCGTCAGTCAGCAGGGTCGCCACTTAGTGATAATCAAGTCCCCCGCGATTATCCGTCTGATCTTGAAAAAAGAAGAAAAAAAAAAAAATTATCTCCCTATTCACGAATACCCCCTCGGTTATATTTCTTAAAGTAAATACCCGACTGGTTAATTGGTTATTTACTAACATCCTGTCACCGCGGTATCTACATTCCCGCGTTGCACACGGAATAGGAAATTGTGGCGTTCGGAAGGCCGGGAGACCGAAAGCGGGAAAGAGAGGCAAAGAGTCGGCGAGGGGAACAGCGGGGGGCGGGGGGGGGGGGGGGGGAGGGGAGTGATGAAAAATAAGAATTTCAAATCCAATTTCCCGAGGCATATTTAATAGCACGGCGGGAGGGAGGAAGCTAGAGGGGGGCGAGGGGGACGAGGGGGGGATAGACCGCGGTTGCCGACCAACACGAAAGCGACGAGCGCGCGAAACGTTCATCCTGCGCCCGTTACCACGAGGATTTCATACGCGCAACACACCATCGCAGCCGCGGCAGCCCTCGAGCGCTCTTAGCGTACGGACCGCTGGCTCTCTCTCTCCTCTCTCGTGCGGTGCGCGCGGTCCGTTAGTGGAAAATGAATAATTGAAGAAAACGCGAAATTGAGTCGGCGGTGGAGAGTGTGCGAGCAATTCGTAACGGAATTTCCGCGGTCCCTTTGTTCGAAACGAGGGGCTCTCCGCGCGGGTGCCGCGCGCTCGCGGGGCTTAAGTACGACTTTTAAATGTATAAATTTATGTTTTCGGCGCGAACTGGAATGGATTCGCGGGACGCGAAAGCACCGTCGACGTTTATGACTAATTTATCAACTAAAGGGATGATTTGCGGCTTAGGTGGATGTTTTTTTGTTGTTGTAGATTTTGAAACAATTTGTCGCACGCCATAAGCTTGTTTTATTTTTTTTTTTCAGACACGAATCAACCTTTCGTTATATTCGTCACCAACAAATATTTACGTGCGCGTAAAAAGAATGAGACGAGAAAAATAGTTGCAATTTTGCTTCCTCATAGAGGAAGCTTTGTTTTCGTGAAAATTTTTTTTTTCGAGATTTTCATGTTAACATACTTAGAATCACCTAAAACGTCGAGAAAAGTGGTCTAGAAAATATGTCTATATGTGTGTATGTGTGTGTGTGTGTGTGTGTGTGTGTGTGTGTGTGTGTATGTATGTATGGTCCAGGCACCGAACATTCAATTGTTCATAACTCAGGAATGGCATGATGGATCGAGCTAAAAATTGGCACGCAAGTAGAGTATTAAACCCTCTGTAATTCACATATTTTAAAAATTAAATATATCCATGTATACAAATTTTATCGAATTTTAAATTTTTCAAAAAAATGGCGTGATCGCTCTAACTTTCGTAAAAGTTCGACGATTCAGCTATATACTTCATCATAAATAAAGACACGGTTAATGTTGTTTGGTATTGAATTTCAGCGAAATCGGTAAAGCGGTTCCGGTTTTATAGAATTTTGAATTTTTCGAAAAAAATAAATTTTGCTCTAAATCACGTCGAATCTCATCAAATGAACCAAAATATTCAACAGTCAAAAAATAACATACAGCGCTGCCACGTATAAAATTTGGTGACGATCGGTAAAGTCGTTCGGATTTTACGCTGTTATGAATTTTTTTTTAAATTAAGATTTTCGTTGTAACTTATGGAAAAGTTATTAAAGTAAGTCAAAACTTTGTATCTAATCAAAATTAGATGTAACGGTGTTTGTAACGGAGTTTTCTTTTGTTCAGATTAAAAAAAAGTTGCAAAGTAGAACTTTGCACACTGCTTCCTCATTAATTCCCCTTTTTCACAAAGCTTCCTCTATGAGGAAGCCAAAGTTAATAAATAAGCTTCTTCATAGAGGTGGCTTTGTGAAAAAGGGGAATTAATGAGGAAGCAGTGTGCAAAGTTCTACTTTGCAACTTTTTTTGTATTGATTTTGTCATTTTTGGATTAAAAAAACCCTGTGACGCAAATCCGACAATTTGTGAAGTTGAAAGGTTGACAATTTTTTTTTTAAGTAAAAAGAATTAGACGAGAAAAATAGTGGCAGTTTTTGGTATTGATTTTGTCATTTTTGGATAAGAAAAAAACCCTGTGACGCAAATCCGACAATTTGTAAAATTGAAACGTTGGCAATTTTTTTTAAGTAAAAAGAATGGGACGAGAAAAATAGTGGCAATTTCTGGTATTGATTTTTTCACTTTTGGATAAGAATAAAAACCTGCGACGCAAAACCGACAATTTGTGAAGTTGAAACGTTGACAATGTTTTTTTTTGTCAACGTTGCAACTACGACTGCAAAATGGACTTTTTGCGAAAAGTTACGTGAGGATTTTTCGAAAGACTTGTATCCGCCTCCGGAGATTCTGTTCTTCCTGAATTGGCGGGCGATAATTACTCTCCGCGGTTATATCGACCCGAAGCCGTATTTACGGTGAGTATTAGCTGTTGATTGGCCGGGCAGCAAGGCAGGAGGAGTCACGTGATTCGAGGATTTTTCACTCGACCGTATACGCGGCGAGCCCGATACAAAATCGAGCAGGACACTCGGGCGCGCGGCAAGAACCACAGAAATTGTTCTATCCACCGCCGCGAATGGAAAAACCGTTGCGCCCCATTGGCGGAACGTAATTGGCGGCATCTGTGGGCCAGTGTTCCGCGAAATTGATTGAGAGCTCGGGTGGTATACGGCCCGGAATGGTATCGAAGGCGGGTAACCGCCGCGCTACGGCCGTTCTCGCCCTCGCTACTTCATACCTCGGGTAATTGGAGCGACCGACAAATCAAAACAACTGATAGCTATGCTTCCTCCGTGCCAGTGTTAGGCCTTGCGCTTACTGCGCAGCACGTGCTAAGCCACTTCCGAAATGGCTTATTACCCAACCTGGAGTTATACATTACGATGCGATGCTTGCACACCGGGGCTAACCAGGGCTAACACAATAAGCTTGGCACACTAGATCATGAGAACGCTGATCGATCGTTTGCCCCCGAAAAATCGCCATTTTCCGAGCAAGTATTTCGCTCGGGCAGCAATAATCAGTGAACATTTGAACGAAGAAAACGAAGTGACGGGTTCAGTGAAACAAATACTGCGTAATGAGTGAAATATTTCAAGCATAATTGATAGGAATAAGGAGTTGCCCATTATTTATTTATTTATTTATTTATTTATTCATTTATTCATTTATTTATTTATTTATCTATTTATCTATTTATTTATTTATTCATTTATTCATTTATTCATTTATTCATTTATTCATTTATTTATTTATTTATCTATTTATCTATTTATTTATTTATTCATTTATTTCTTTATTTACTTATTCGGCATTAAACGCAACAAGACCGTAAAATTACATATTACAGAATGTAATTTCAATTTGTATTATTACGCGAGAATTGTGCACAAAGCTAAATTTGGCACGTAATCTGCGATAATGTTGAATAATCGTCGTTTTCCCCCGAAAAATCGGCAATTTACGAAGCGCGAGAGATTTTTACTCGCGCGTCGCAATGATCAGTGGAAATGCCGTCAAAGAAAAAAATGACGAGTCCGGTGAAACAAACAATCCACAAAGCCATATACGCCGACTAATTGATTGGAATAAATTGCTTGGCAAAATTCGTTATATCGAATAACCGGTCGCCCCCCCCCCCCCCCCCCCCCCGCTCGTATATTTTTATTCATCCCTCTCGCGCAACGCAGTCCGACAATCATATTATCCGTTATTCGAGTGTTGTGCAATTGTAACCGCATAATTCGATGCATGACGTGATGATAATGCAACGGATGTGGTAAATAGAGAAAACAGCGAGCGGCGAAGGTTCATATATGGTGCACCAGCGCGGCATATATAATCCTTTGAAACATGCATGGAATAATTGAGAGAATTCAGTGCCTCTTTGTAGCGAGATGGGTTATTACATTTCCGTTTGCAACCGCAAATGTCAAAAAGCACCGCTTTGTTGAAGTGACGCGTGGTCGGAAAACCGCGCCGAATTTTTGCAGTTCGCTGTTTTATTTCGCGTGTGTGAAACGAGGCGGTCGATCGGCTGTACGTTAATGTATTAAGCCGTTGTTAAATAACGTATTAATGGTTAATACAAAACGCTCGTTACTGTATTAAATAGTTTGTGCCAACAACAGTTGATATGATCCCGACAAACAAATCTGTTTACTTAGGTCTCATTACCTTCGCCTGTCTATCCACTGCCTCAGATGTATAATGTTTGCTCATTAATTATTGTCGAATTCTCGTTATGCGACAATACGGGATCGTAAGGTATTGTGCTGTTTTAATTGGGCTTTATTTTGTCAATTTAAAGTAGCTGTTTTACTATTTTACAAAAAAAAGTTTCAAAATGTTGTTTTGACTGTTTTTGAAGTTATCTGCTATTTTTCCCAATTAAAGTACCAGTTTAACTATTTTACAAAAAAAAAAGTTTTGGAATTTTGTTTATTGCTTTTTTTTTCAAGTTATCTGCTTTCGACCTGCTCTGTCGTTCTCAAATCGTACATTTGAAATTCCAACTGTTACCTCTGGGAAACTTATGACGTTTCTCTTAATTTAATTTAATAAAGTAGTTTTTGGAATTTCTTGTTAATATGTTTGATCATTAATTATAGTCGAATTCTCGTTATGCGACAATACGGGATCGTAAGCTATTGTGATATTTTAATTGGGCTTTATTTTGTCAATTTAAAGTAGCTGTTTTACTATTTTACAAAAAAAAGTTTCGAAATTTTGTTTTGACTGTTTTTGAAGTTATCTGCTATTTTCCCAATTAAAGTACCAGTTTAACTATTTTACAAAAAAAAGTTTTGGAATTTTGTTTATTGCTTTTTTTCAAGTTATCTGCTTTCGACCTGCTCTGTCGTTCTCAAATCGTACATTTGAAACTCCAACTGTTACCTCCGGGAAACTTATGACGTTTCTCTTAATTTAATTTAATAAAGTAGTTTTTGTAATTTCTTGTTAATATGTTTGATCATTAATTGTAGACGAATTCTCGTTATGCGACAATACGAGATCGTAAGGTATTGTGCTATTTTAATTTTGCTCTATTTTGCCCAATTTAAAGTAGCTGTTTTACTATTTTACAACAAAAAGTATTGCAATTTTGTTTTTACTGTTTTTCAAGTTATTTGCTATTTTGCCCAATTAAAGTACCAGTTTTATTATTTAAAAAAAAAGGTTTGAAATTTTGATTGTACTGATTTTTGAGTTATCTGCTTTTGACTTGCTGTGTCGTTCTCAAATCGTACATTTGAAAACCCTATTGCTACATCCGGTCAAGTTACAACGTTTCTTTATTAAATTTAATAAAGTAGTTCTTGTAATTTCTTGTTAATATTTTTTATACGCTTCTCCAGTTGACAGACACTTTTTTTCCCCTCCAGCCGAGTAAACACAACAATTATTTTTTCTCCGTTAATTCGCCCGTAGCGTCGATTCCATTCTCAATTTCCCGTCGAATTCGAACAGCGAGCAAATCATTGCTAATTCTCCCGTCGACAAACGGACGGTTTTCCAGCCGGGGGATTCACTTCGCCGGCGACACACACACACACGCGGGCGCCACAATTGCGCAGCCCGCGTTTCACACTCTCGCGAAGCGACGCGACGCGCGGCGTTTATTCAGCGCAGTCTCGAGTAAGAAGTTCCAGGACGCGCCCCGCGCTATTGGCAATCGGAAATAAAAAAGCGGTAATATATCCCCAGCGGAGACAGCGCCGAGCGGCGCTCACGCTCGCGCACGTTCATTACATCACTCTGGGGTACAACCGCTTTGACTTTTTTTTTATCTTTCTTCGTTTTTCCTGCTCCTTTTTTTTTGTTCGCCAATACCCGACGCTTCCTGAGCGACAACTGCAAAGATATTGGCTTCGGAACGTCGGCGGCCACCGACGCTGCCAGAGATGCAATTAATTGATCGCGGGGGTCGGCAGAAACGCGGCCGGACAGAACTCGGCACGATAAATGCCTTTAGCGATGGAAAATTTGTCCTTAATGCAGTTAACGACGCCCGGGCGACGCTATATACGCTGCGCCTCGGCTCCGCCAAGACTCGCTATTTCGATAATTCGATTGATCGAGTCCCCATAAACATGAGACGCGCAGCCCGTCAGTTTCCATGGCTACCAGAAATTTCTCTCACCTCTGACGTCGCTCTCGGCCCCGGCTAAATTATATATCCGAGGTGGAGGAGGCGGCCTTCTCCACCCGGCAAAATTGTCTCCGCGCCTTTTGCGCTTTACGCGAATCCCACGATTTTACGTCACTTTTATTCGATACACGTATTTAAATTTTTCATTTCGCGCTTCGCAAACGGCTTCTGGCCGCTTTTTTTGCTTCCTCGTAATGGAGGAAACTTTGTTTTCGTGAAGAAACTGCGCACATTCAATTGTGCACGTTTTACAGCATTTTGGACATTTTTAATAATTGTCTTTTTACGTTGTAACTATTTCATATGTTACGAAATATCAGACTGACATTTTGAACGCAAATGGATTTACACTGTACCATAAACGGTGCCAAATTTGACGGGAATCGATAGAGCGGTTCGTACTTTACTATAATTTCCATTTTTTTAATGTCTTTGCTCCGCTTTAACTCCTGTAAATGATGAGAAATCTGGTAGCTTTTTTCCACGTGAATTCACAATTATCGAATATCAATGATGAATTTAGTCCAAGGAATGGTCACAATGTTGGTAAATTTCGATTTCTTTTCGTAAAAAGAAAAAATGGATGTAAAAAAATGGATGTAAAAAATTGATGTACAAAAATGGATGTAAAAAAATTGATTTTTTTACAGATTTAGCTTAAATTTGATTCACTTCCTTACGGAGTATCCTGGAGCAAAGTCTGAGTACCAATTTGCCGCTTATCGATCGAGCGGTTAAAATTTTATCACACTCAGAATTTTTCGAAAAACGTCTTTCGAGCACAAACAAGCATGGAAAGTAGAACCTTGCAAATTGCTTCCTCACTTTGCACCCCTGACGAAGCTTCCTTTACGAGGAAGCCAACATTGATAAACAAACTTTCTTACAGAGGTAGCTTTGTAAACATTGAAAAATAATGAGGCAGCAATGTGCAAAGCTTTGCCTTGCATCCTTATACACTTTGTTGCATCAGCCTTCGGCTCTCGGAAAAGGATTCCGTCCTCGGTTCTCTTGCAACGGACCGATAATACTTCATATAATAACAATAATAATAATAATAATATCAGTTAAACAGCGAGTGTCGTTTGACGATAGGAGATTCGTGTCGATCTCTACGCGACGATAACTCGCAATTTACACGTGCGTTAGCAGTCATTAACGCGAGAAACATGAAAAAAAAGGAAAACGTCGCGTAAAAAGCGGAACGAGTGCATCGATTTTTCACGAAAAACCCGTAAAGAACAAAGGGGTTTATCGCTTTCGCGCCGCAGCCACGGTCGGCGTTTTACTGCTGAATCGCAAATTACATGCGTGCGACACTGTTTTCCGCGACGCCTTTTTTTTTAGATCATTTTCCAGAAAGCCTCGTGATGGAAAACGCGGAAATGATGTGTTTTTTTTTTCTTCATGAAAACTTCGTAATGGATAACGTGGAAATGATATTTTATCGCGCGAAAAATGTTTCTTCCGCGAAAGGAACGATCGAGCTCGTGCCTCATTAATGGTGCTCGAGTTCTCGAGTGGAATTGAGAATGTTTTCAAGTGTTCACGTCTTTTGTCTTGTTTGTTTCGTGCTCACGTTTGAGGATGGACTATATATATATTTTAAGAGTATTACGCTGTTGAACTTGAATTGCCATTAGCACCGGATTATAGGCGGTGGTTCGCCGGCGAAAAAAGAGTGGTTCGGCGGTCGTCGGTCGGCAGGGACAGCGCGCGGGCCTCACAAAGAGCAGCGCACCACGGTGGTTACTCTAAATTCAAATGTATTTACCCTCAGCTTCTGAAGTGCCGGCCTGTTAAAGCCGGACTCCCGTTTCCTTCTGCGGACGCCGCAACTTTGGCGCTCCGCAGTTTCCTCTAGACGCTATTAAAGCGCTTAAAATGCGGCTGTTCAGATGGAATTTTTTTTTTTTTTTCATAACTGCGTCTCCATAAACGACATTTCTATTAACTCCACGGAGCGTTTAACCATTTTTCTAAAGAAAAATGTGCCTTTAGCGTATTATTTTAGTATCCTCAACAGCATCATAAAGAGTCGTGTTTGATGATATTTCTAAATATCTGATAACTCCGGATGGTTGTCAATGTGTAGGTTTCATGTAGGATTCTAAAAGTACGCTTTTCAATGGGCGGGCCAACTTTTACAGGCGCAATTCTATGATGAGCACTGAACAACGAATATGCTTTTTTGGACATCATAAGCCTAAAAATGGAAACCCAGTAATTTTTTCAGACAACCTGAAAACACCAAAGGGTCCATTTGGGAGCATTTAGTACACTAAAGTCCACTAAATGCTCACAGATGGACCCTTTGGTGTTTTCAGGTTGTCTGAAAAAATGGTTGCCTTCAAGGCATTACTTTGTCCTAAAAAAACTAACATCTAAAGATATTTCTAAAACGTTAGTCTTATCTGAAAAAAAGCCTTGCCTTCAACTCATTACTTCATTGTAAAAAAAGCTCACGTCTAAGGACGTGAACATCTTCTAAAATGTGTGTATTGTCTGAAGAAAAAATTCTCGCCCTCAACGCATCATTTTAGTATTCTCTATCTCGTAAAAGAGAAACTGAAAAACAAACAGACAGACTCACGTCAAAAGATATTTTTTAACTGTTTGTTCTGTCAATAATGGTACGGCAAAAAAGTGTGCAAACAAAAAAAAAAGCGTGGCTGTACGCAGCCCCGGGGAAAAATACGCAAAAGGAAAATATACACACTGCGTCGTGTCTGTTTGCGGTTAATCCCTTTTTCCCCGTAGCTTTTCCCCGGGACTTGCGACAAAGAAATTATTAATTCATGAGTGCATGCATTCGCAATAACTTCTGCAATGTCGACGGCCGACGAGGGACGTTCGCGGGGCGAGGGGGGGGGGGGGGGGGGGGGCGCGAGACGAGGATGGCTATTCATGGTGAAATTAGAGCGTGCGTTGGAATGACAGCGGGGTCGCTCGAAGCGTAGGCGCGACGGAGAACAACCGCAGGTGGCGATCATTAACACACGTTGGAACGAGCTCGAAATCGTTAACGCAATTACGCTCCCGCGTCGCGGGCTCCGCCGTCGCTTGACACAACAGTGCATGAAACGTATCGCGCGTGATTTCCCTCCAGTGCGAATTAGCCCGGGCTAATGAGTATTTCTCTTTCGCGCCGCGTTGATCGGTCGCCGGCGCCCCCCCCGCGGAATCCTCGGATAACAAAAATCCTCACGGCCGATGTACACAACACGTTCGCCAAGTGAATACACACGTCAAAATCCGCAAGTGTGCACGGACGACCTTTGTGCCAATGAAGCGCGAACGACGCGCTTCGTATGACGGAAATTCCGTTGCAATTTGCAATCCTGTCGCACATTGTGTCGCGGGGCCCCCCGGGTTAGTGGCTCATTTTCCATGGCTACGGCCAGCGGCGGCCTGATCGAGTGGAACACGTCGCAGCCTCTCGCGGACTCTCTCGCGGTGTTGGTGCGCGGGCCGAAATGGTCGAGGTGTCCGTCAGCCGTCCAGCTATGCGCCGCGCGCTGGACGCTCTTGAGAGCTTCTGATCCGTGGTGATCGGTAGTGGCCCGCGGAATTTCCTCTTGCATGACAAAAATCCCAGCTATGCTACAGCCCGATATGTCAGCCGAGTGGATGTGGGCACATCGATCTGCCTGTTTGTATCCCATGACCTTTGTGCCAATTCCGTGTACATCCGATGACCTTTGCACCAATGTCTGCTGTGTGTATCCCATGGTCTTTGTACCAATGCTCCATATATCCCATGACCTTTTTGCCAATGGAGCGTGAACGACGCTTCGTATGTTGGAAAATCCGTTGCAATTTGCTGTCCTGTCATATTGCGTTGGAGCTACGGGTTGGCGGGTCATTTTTCCAAGGCTATGGGCGGGAGCCGGATCGAGTGGAACGTCGTAGCTTGAACTCTCGGGTGTCAGTATAGGGACCGGCTGGCGAGATGTTTATCAGCCGTTCAACTGTGCAGCACGCTGGACTCTCTTGACAGCCTCCTGATTTTTGTTGATCGGGATTCTAGCCCACGGAATTGGATGTTGTACGACGAAAATTGTGGCGATGTTCAGCCGATATGTTGTCCCATGACTTTTGTACCAGTAACGTGGGAGCGATGACTCCTATGTGGGAAATTCCGTTGCAATTTTCAATCCTGTTTTGTATCGTTGAACCCATTTTCTAAGGCTGTTGGGCGGGAGCCAGAAGGAATGGAACGTCGCAGCTTGAACTCTCGGGTGTCAGTATATGGACCAACTGGCGAGGTGTCCATCAGCCTTCTAACTATGCAGCTTATGATCCGTGTTGGCCATTACTGGCCTTGAAATTTCCGCTTGCATAACTAAAATCCTCCTAATGCACATCTGACATGTTAGCCAATTGAACCTGCACATCAATCTGCTGCATACATCCTATGACCTCTTCACCAATAACACAGGAACGATGCTTCCTATGCCGGAAATTCCGTTACAATTTGCAATCCTGTCATATTGTGTCGGGCTGATTTTCCATGACTGGCCATGGGCGAGAGTCAGATCGAGTGGAAGTTCGCAGAGCTTGCGAACTCTCGGGTCTCAGTATGGACCGTCCAACGAGGTATCCATCAGCTGCCCAACAATGAGAACTCCTGATTCGCGTTGACCGACACTGGCCACGAAATTTCCGCTTGCATAACTAAAATCCTCCTAATGCACAGCTGACATGTTAGCCAATTGAATCTGCACATCAATCTGCTGCATACATCCTATGACCTCTTCACCAATAACACAGGAACGATGCTTCCTATGCCGGAAATTCCGTTACAATTTGCAATCCTGTCATATTGTGTGTCGGGCTGATTTTCCACGGCTTGCCATGGGCGAGAGCCAGATCGAGTGGAAGGTCGCAGAGCTTGCAAACTCTCGGGTGTCAGTATGGATTGTCTAGCGAGGTGTCCATCAGCCGCCCAACTATGAGAACTCCTGATTCGTGTTGACCGATGATGTTGAAGTTTGCATCGTTGGAATGTAACGAAATTCAGAAGAAAATGATTTCTAATTAAGCCAAATGATTAAATTAGGTATAAAAAAATACTATATAGCAACCAATTGCTATGATGTCTTTTTACACCCAATTTCATAATTTGGGTTAACTGGAATGAATTATTTTTTCTGAATTTCGTTGCATCCCAACGATGCAAACTTCAACATCGTGTTGACCGATACTGGCCACGAAATTTCCGATTGCATAACTAAAATCCTCCCAATGCACAGCTGACATGTTAGCCAATTGAATCAGCACATCAATCTGCTGCATACATCCTATGACCTCTTCACCAATAACGCAGGAACGATGCTTCCTATGCCGGAAATTCCGTTACAATTCGCAATCCTGTCATATTGTGTGTCGAGCTGATTTTCCACGGCTTGCCATGGGCGAGAGCCAGATCGAGTGGAAGGTCGCAGAGCTTGCGAACTCTCGGGTGTCAGTGGGCCGACTGGCGAGGTGTCCATCAGCCGTCCAACTGCCGCGCGCTGGACGCTCTTGAGAGCTCCTATGCCGTCACCGCCGCTGCTGCTGCTGGTGCTGGTGGTGGTGGTGGTAGTGGTCGAACGATGACGCGTCGCTAGCACGTCGTTCCATCAGACCGGAATCGATACTATGGCAAGCTCGTCCGGCTATTGAGACGTCTCAACTCCCAATGCACGGTGTCCCACCCAATCCCAATTCCAATCCCCCTGCTGCCTATGCCTGGCCGGCCTCCACCTCCTCCTCCTCCACCTCCTGGTTCATACCGGGCGATCGCTTCGGGCATCCGCCGATTCGTCCGGCGCCCAGAGGACACACCGATCGGACGCGGCTCTGACCTTTGCCTACCCCAAAAGCCCATTGTCGCGGCTCGGTACACTCGGCGCCTCCCCCCTCCGTCATTCCTCAAATATGAGTTGGGTTTAGCGGGGCTGCAAACGCGTCATTGTCGGGCGTGCCGGATTTGCGAACGGAAATTGGCAACCGGGATATATATGGACAACGCGTGAATGATATATGGATGTTTTTAAATACCTTTTTTCGTGGATGAAATGATTGTGGATTATTTGGGGTAATTAATCGTCAGTTATCGGTGAAAATAATCGCGATGCTGTTCACGATTATTTTGGGTTTTTTAAATATTTTTTGATACTTTTTACGTCGACAAAATGATTGTGGATTATTTGGGATAATTAATCGTCAGTTATCGGTGATAAATAATCGCGATGCTGTTCACGATTATTTTGTTTTTGTTTATTATTTTTTAATACTTTTTACGTCGACCAAATGATTGTGGATTATTTGGGATAATTAATCGTCAGTTATCGGTGATAAATAATCGCGATGCTGTTCACGATTATTTTGTTTTTTTTTTTAAATTATTTTTTAATACTTTTTACGTCGACCAAATGATTGTGGATTATTTGGGGTAATTAATCGTCAGTTATCGGTAAAAATAATCGCGAAAGCTTGACGGTTTTTGCACCTCTGGGTGGTGATTGGTCGTAATTGTTTATTGAGATAAATATTGGAAATGCCATGATCGACGCGGAATTATTATTTTTGTTAATTATTTCGTCGTGTCACCGTCGAACGTGGGGAGACTCATTATTTAATCAGAATATAAATACGACTGCAATTATTTGTTATTTCCAATTAGAGTTATTCGGGATGACTGTACGTTATCGAGGGCAATAATAGCGCGAGAGCCCTTTGAGTTGTGGGTTTATCCTGCGGCAAATCGAGGGTTCTTTTGCTGTGTCATTGAACAAATTGGGCGAGGGTCAAACGGACGCTGTACGGGCGACGAATTTCGTCTGAAGTTCGTCTAAAGAAAAAAAAATCGATCAGACATTCCTAGGCTTTTTTCCCCTTCTGAAAAATAAAAATAGCCAAAGTAAAATGTCACCGATTTCTCTTCTTAAATCACTAAATTCAATAAACAAAAAAAGAATGTGACAAAAAAAGGTCGATGGACTTTCCTCGTTTCATCCTCTTTTTTCGCGTCTCTGCGGTAAATCCCCGGATTTACGTAACGAAAAAACCGCAGATTTATTAATAGGAAATTGATTTTGCCTCGTGTGGTTCATGCAACGTCTCGGGGTGTCCTTACACGAGATCGAAACGACCAGGCTCATGTAAAAAAAAACGCGTCCACAGCCACGAGGGTCCGGGACGTCCAGCGAGGGCCCGCGGTGCAGGAAACCTCTCGATCAGCTGACGGCATTTGCCTTTCCTACGGGGACTGAGTTACACGGCAGTTTCCTGTGTGACTAAGTTATCCGACTGTTCCCCGTGTGGCCTAACTTATCTCGCAGTGGTACATGCAGGTCCCTTCCGCGCGCGCGGACTTTACCGTCTTTCACAACGCTGCGCGCCTAATTTCCACTCCCGGCGACGCCGGCCCAACTCACAATTCCTTGGAGCACCGAATTCGAAAAGCCCCGACAATTAACAGTCCCAGGCGGTTCGCTCATTATTAGTCACCGCCCGTTATCGTCGCAACTGCGAATCTTGTCGCTGAATTTCCAATACTGTTCTCGAATCCCGCTGTATTATTCAGCGGGCCGAAATAATCTAATAAAATGCACTCTGTGACTAAATTGTGCCAAGACAAATCATATTCAAGTCATATAACATCTTAACAAACATTCAAATCACGTAACATTTTAATTATTCAATAATTGAGTCACAAAGTTATTTACATTTTTATATTTTAATTAATAATTTTAGCGAATAATAATTTAATAACTTATTTTAACTAATATTAACTCAATAATTTTTATTCATATTTTAACGTCATAAAAACATGTTAATTAATCAACAATTGAGTCACAAAGTTATCTACATTTTAACATTTTAATTAATAATTTTAACTAATAATAATTTAATAACTTATTTTAACTAATATTAACTTAATAATTTTAATGAATATTTTAACGTCATAAAAACATGTTAATTAATCAATAATTGAGCCACAAAAAAATTATCTATGTAATTTATTTACCATTAGTGTCAGAAAAATCAGAAGAATTCTTCATCCCTCTCAACTCACTTCCGGCAATTTCATCCAAGAAGCATCGAGTATCACAGCACGAGTACAAAGTCCATAAATCGATACTCGATAATACAATAAAGCCGGCAATTGGTAATACGGTAACGAGGGTCTCCCTCGCACAATCAGCTCCCTCGCGGAAGTTGCACACGCCAGAGTTTCCAAGACATTAACAGATTCCTTACTTATCGACAGCGCTGAAACTCCAGCCCGGTGTGTTTTGTTTCGAAAAAGCGTCGCGCGATGCCGCCCGAGTCACTCCATCTCCATCACAATATGGCCGCCCAGTGGCTGCTACTGTCATGGATATTTTCTTCTGACTTTCCCTGACAATTCAATTTTTATACCTTTTACAAAGCCCGCCCCCCGGAGAAAAACCGCGCGCAGTGTGTTCAATAATGTGCGAGTGTCGTGACTGACGACGCGACGATGCGCAACGTCCGTGGAGCCGTTTAACGCGTCGTTTTACGCACGCGAGATATCGAAGAGCAGCGGTGAGTCGTGTGTCATTTCGCGTTGTCCGAGTGCTCGATGTGCCTGCCGCGCTCGCCTCTCTGTGCCCTCAACGACTCTGCCCACACTCGGTTGTCTCGTCGCGACGCCTCATTTGTTTACCGCCGTTGGCGTCCAAACGACCGCGCCAATTGTTTACCGGCTAACCGGTTGACATATTGACGAGCGCGATTCGCTCGCGCTATCGCCGTCCAGTCAATGGCCCAACCGTGCATACTTATTTCCCCACTTGGGTGGCAACGAACGCCCGATAAATACGCGCTGAGGGGCTAAACAACAACGTGCTATTGTTCCTATTGTTGTTACGCGTAGCCCTGGTTACCGCAGGTTTGGCGATCGCGGACGCTCAGTGCTTGTACCAATTTATTTAACATAAACGCGCCACTCGCTACAGGCATCTTTGTTATTCGTTGTCCACTCGCGCTACTCGCTCCCTCCTCTTCCCTCCTCTTCCCCCCTCCCGCCTTTCGACTTTCTTCTCTCTCTCTCTTACTCTCGCTAGCTCCTTCGCTTTTTCCCTCTCGCTCCCTCTCGCTTTATCTCCCACCCTCGTGCCGGGCTCCCTCGCTGCCGCTGCTCACTATTCACTGCTTACGGCGAACGAAGGCCGCATGGCCCTTCTCTCCACGTCCGGATCTATAAACCCCCCGGTCCCGTGACATAACGCATCGAACGCAACTCTCGTGCCACCGAATACGCGCGTTATGTTTGCCTCGAGACGTTGGCATCCGATGCAGTTGAGATTTTGAGGGTCGAGGGACTCTGCATTTTTTTTTTTTTTTTTTTTTGAAGAGCCCGCATGGGAGATACGGATTCGTTTGACGACGTTTTACGAATGGGCTGCTTGTCGTTGATATACCAAGTTGGGTTGATATAGTAACGAGTCGTCGAGTCGCCACGGTCGTTGCCTTCGTCTGTTATCACGCCCGATTCTGGCCATTCATCTTGCGCGATACGACACACGTACTACTGTTAATTACACCCTCGGTCACCCATGTGAGCTCGCGCGGACCTCACCCTGATCACGGATCTCCGTATTTTTAGCCGCCCACGCCTTAACGGGGCCCCCGCGAACGGACGAATATTAAAGGGGCGCTTCGTCGATATCGGGCGAAAGAGCGGGATTTGCTGCTTTTTTTTTTTGTTCCGCGGGTAAACAAAAACGGTATTGTCGTTAATCCCGCGCGATCGATTGTTGCGTAACGGTGTTTTGATTGGTTGGGGAGAGACGGATTGGGAGGGAAAAAATGCGGGTGTTTTGGTTATTAAAAAAATAGGTTGGGATTAAATTGAAGGTCTTTTGCAATTTGTTGTATTGGCACGTGGGATTTTTTTTGCAGGCGAAAAGCGCTAAGGGTAGTCGCAAAATATATCAGGTTTCAAAACAGACTGCAAAATAAATTGTTTCTGGAATTTTTTATCATTTTTTTTATTCATAAATTTGTATTACACTATCTGTACAAAAATATGTAATAATGACGATTTTCTTATTCATGACAAACGTACTAATTAATTTAATTTTATATTTACAGAAGCTGTCGGATCAACACAAACCAATAAGAATTTTTTCAGGTATGTACCGAGAATTCTCGACTTCAATCTAATCTAACGAACTGCACACTTTATTCGGCATTGCGGTGATTGTGTTGTGGCATGGAATGGAGTGAATGAAAGCGTATCTGGATGTAATAGACTATAATTAACACATCGTTTATTTAATCAACGTTCGAGCATCTTCGAGCTCAAGTCATGCATCTTTAAAGACGTTTGGGGGGTACAGTTCGATCAAATAAGAATGAGACTCCAAAGCTTCTCAATGAGGACTAAAGTGACCATAAAAGATACATGTTACAAAGCAACGTGACGACAGTAATTGACACAGATAAATTGTATGTTATTTTTTAAATTACTCTTACTCTTTCCTTTCTCTAAAAATATCTTATCACTAGACCGTCCTGTGAGAAATTAGTTGGTAGTAACTATTTCTTTAATATTACTTTGTCTTCTGTATTTGAAACGCTTCTACATTACCATTCGTTGGTTTGCTAGAATTTTTATCAATTCTTCTTACATCTTTCTACAATTCTCACCAGACTGCTAGAACTTACTTGAGATTCCAATTACTATGGAAAGGTTTTTATAGAAGCAAAGCAATCTGAATTACTTTTGGGGTCCACGTAGGGTTAGCGTTTGACCAATAGTTTCGTCTGACACTTTTCAATTTACGATTTCAATGAACGGTAATAGAAATAATTTAAAGTCGTTAAACTTTTTCAACGCGTTCGATTTCTCTTTTTCCTCACGATTGGGTCGTATATCGTCTTCCAGTGGCATGAAAGCGTGTTTACTCATTAGGTAGTTCGCGTCACGTCGCCCTAAGCACCGCACCTTCTTTCCTCTGTCGACAATTAGCAATTATTATCTCAACAAATATCACTAGGTACTCGGGTGATGCCCCTGAATGTAGTCATCGCACACTGTACGCATGTTTACTTTTCTCTCTTCGCACCTGCGTTGCCTCTCGTTGCCCGCGTGTTTTCTCTCACGACTCGTTTCCAGTGGCACTTCACGAACCCAACGGATCTCGGCTTTCGCAATTTCTCCTTCCTATGGCAATATGAAAACAGACAGAAATTAGCTCGAATCCCGTTGACGTTAAATCTTCACTAACTGCAATTGAATCCAAACTGCATCGCATTTTCTCGACACGGAAATCTCGAAAATCTCGTTTTGCATCCCCTCTGCACAAGTTTCATTTTCATCGAGTTTTTGTTTTCAAATGCAAATTGTCGGTTGTCGCAATAAATTGAATAAAATCGATGGCTCTCGACGCCAGACCTCTCTGCCTCTGTATTCTTTTAAACCTGTTCTAGGAATAGCAGTTCACTGACCAGTAATACGCGTACAATGTATAAGTGTTACGTGCTAAAGGTAGTTCGCTATTTCAGGAGAGCACAATGTAATATAAGTTGCTGAAACTTTGTGGTAAGGTGTCTGCTGAGGGTGGTGTTTCCCCTCGTGTCCTGCCTTACCGACCGATGCCAATCGCGGGGGTTGCCTTACCCTCTCAAACTTACCCCCTAAGACGGTGGTTGCTCCGGGGGTAAGTTACCTTCGGTCGTGACTACCCCTATGGGTTTTATCGCTTATCAGTCGTCAACCGTTCGCCAGTAAGAGAAAATTCTAACGGCAGTACCGAGGGTGGATTTTCAGGAATTTTGAAATCTACCACCTGGCTCTGCGCCGAGATGGGGTTGAAATGCTCATTTCCCGACTTTTCGGTGCATCTCGGGGTAAATATCTACGGTCAGTACAGAGCTTAGGCCGTCCGATCGTTTCAGCTGTGAATTCATTTTTGGCTCCAATCGATTCACGTCGACGCCCAATTACTTGAATTTTTTTGCGGTTTCTGTTATTCGACGATAGAAACTGACAAGAACGACGAAACTTTGCAACGATGTTGAAGTTTGCATCGTTGGAAAGCAACGAAATTCAGAAAAGAATAAATTCTGATTAATCCAAATGATGAAATTAGGTGGCAAAAGCCGTCAGTCGTCAATTAGTTACTATGATGACTTTTTATACCTAATTTCATCATTTGGGTCTATTAGAATTAATTTTATTTCTGAATTTCATTGTATTCCAACGATGCAAACTTCAACATCATACTTTACAAGTGGATTTTTTAGTTTTTCGATGCTTGGGACTGTTTAAAACGATTATAAGTTTTTTACGTCAGTTTTGTTTATACAATAAACTGATCAGAAGACGTCGTCAGTCATGACGAGGATTTTTTTTTATTCCCGCCGCAAATAACTTAACGCCCGAGGGGTCCCATCTTCGTTTTTGTTACTCGAGTGGACGACGACTGTGCGCGCGAGGCATTTCCGTTCGCAGTTACAGCGAGCTCGCCGAGAGAGACTTGAACCGTGAAGAGGAGTCTGGAAAAAAGAATGTCAGCAATATTGCGTCATAAGTTCCGGAAATCTTACTTTTCGAACTCGGGAGAATTTGCAAGAATTTACCTAATGGTCTCGGGCTCCTTGAGAGCTTTTATGCTTCAAGCCGATGTCCGTCCATGGATCAGCGCGCTGGTCCGGCGCTTTATTAATCCAACTTGCGTCGTGCAAACCTATTAAACTTTTCGCAAATGCTCGCAGAAATCCGCTCATCCGTTTTTTCGTCTTCTCTGAAACACAAAAACGTCACCTGTATTTCTGGCTGTTGTTTTCAATATATTTCGGTTCGTAAATTTAATCTGACGGAAGATATTTTTTTACATAAGTTACATGTTTTTGATGTGACGGTTCATATGTTTTTACATAAGTTACATGCTTTTGATGTGACGGTTCATATATTTTTTTACATAAGTTACATGTTTTTGATGTGACGGTTCATATTTTTTTTACATAAGTTACATGTTTTTGATGTGACAGTTCATATTTTTTTATATTAGTTACATGTTTTTGATGTGACGATATATATTTTTTTTCATAAGTTGTATGTTTTTCATGTGACGATATATATTTTTTTCATAAGTTCCATGTTTTTGATGTGACGATAAATAGTTTTTACACAAGGCACATTTATTTGATATGACGATAGATTTTTGTTTTTATATAAGGTAATTTTATTTTATGTGACGGCAGATATTTCTTTACACAAGGGACGTTTATTTGAAGTGACGGAAGATATTTTTTTACACAAGTTTCGAGTGGATGCGTAACCCATATACCGAGGCCGAGCGAATATAATATTTGTGCGCGAAGCAAGCAGGTTGATAGGGCGGTAGGAAGCGAGAGGTGGAGAGCAGAGCAGAGCTCAGCACGAGGGGTATGCATTACCTCCTGGGAGACAGTGATCTCGTGCAACACTATTACACGCTAGATGCACTCGTGCAGAACAGCGTATTATCTTGTGCTCATGCACCGGGGCTCCTGCCCGGATGCTCCCCGCTTCTTCCCTGTTTTCTCGTTATTTTCGCGCAGCTAAGTAATTAAACGTCAGGGGCCTCGGCGCGAACCCGCGGCCGAGTAAATTAAGCGACAGGTTCGAAGAAAAATGGCCGAAAATAATGAGAACCTCAGCAAAAAAAAAAAAAAATTAAAAGACCAGAGAATAAAAAAAATCCAGTGACCGATAAAAACGAATAAAAAATATCAATCATTACACACAATTGCGGATAATTATTCCGACGAAAGGGAAACCAGAATAATGTCGATCATTGTAGCGGGGTTAATTATCCACCTTTCAGCGAATATTCCCGCAGCGTTATAATTGTCATTTTGGAATTTCTCGATTTTCGCTCTCCCCCCCGCTGGTTTGCAATTCAAAAATTAACTACAATGCCGCGTAACTGGCATTGTACGAGACGGGGAGAATAATAATTCGGAGCGGCGCGAAGACCGAACGGTGGGTGAGAGAGTCGTGCCCCCCCCTATTGAATTTCAAAACGAGAGGTGGGCAAGGCAGGGTCGACTGGCCAGCGCGAGGCAACCTGGGCCCCCCCTGGCGAGTCGACTGTCGCTGGTGCACCGAGCGCCGGAGATCGAGCTGAGACGGGTGTGCGTGAGAGGAGAGGGTTAGAGTCGCGTGTGGGTCACGTACACGCTAGAGCATATTTGCGTTGGTCGCGGCATAGTCACGTAGGTCGGTACCGCTCGAGCGATAATTGCACATCGACTGCCGCCGCGGCCGCCCGCTCGCGTTTCTTCGAGTTTGCTCGGTAACAAGAGTCACATTATTGCTTTCCCCGCGCCCGAGCCACCCGGCTGAAACTGTATATGCACATGCACATTGCGCACACCGATCCTGAAACGAAGCGGCTGCTCAAACACAACGCGCCTTTTCACTTGAAAAAATCGTCCCCGGTAATTCGATCAACGTGCTTTATGCGCCTTTTATTATGCCAGGCTCGTAATTTTCGCTCGCGAACGAAGAGAGCCGCACATCAGAATTTCATTCGATTGTTTCGGTGACGACGCGCAAACGCGAAGGATGCCTTTTTTTTTGAGGTGATAAATGTGGTTTCGCGAAATAAAAATAATATAAAAAGGGTGTGATTTATGGTTTAAAAGGCGAATTTATAGGATGCGCTCGTGATTTTTGCGGTAAAGGAAGTTGCACATTGGGAGTTTATTCGATTAAACTTTCGGTGACGACACGTTTAGCCCCTGTAATCGTGAAGGCTTTTTTCTGCACAGGCGAATGTGTATTCGCGAAATAAAAATAACGAAAAAAAGCGTGTGATTTGTGGCTAAAAAGGCGAATTTATAGGATGTGCTCGTGATTTTTGCGGTAAACGAAGTTGCACATTGGGAGCAGAGTTGTAAATCCCTAATTTTTATAGAAATAAAATTGATGGTACGATTGGCTTTATAATTATGTTTTTATAATAATAAATCCTAATGATTATAGTATGATATATGAACTTTTAAATAGAAGCAAGAAATATTAATTTCCCATAAAACTTCATGGCAATCGTATTGAAAAAATGGAGAAATACTGTTAATGCATTGCCAAAACAATAGAGGACTCTGCTTGTCCATTTTTCGCACAATTTCTCCCAGAATTTAATACAAAATTTGGTTTTTCTTTTGGCTATTTAAAAATGTACATATCATTTTATAATCGCTACAGGTTATTGTTATAAAATCGTAACTGGAAAATAAACTGTTGTGTAAACTTTAATTATTAAAGTAATGGGGACTTACAACACTGATTGGGAGTTCATTCGATTGAACTTTCGGTGACGACACGTTTAGCCCCTGTAATCGTGAAGGCTTTTTTCTGCACAGGCGAATGTGTATTCGCGAAATAACGAAAAAAAGCGTGTGATTTATGGCTAAAAAGGCGAATGTATAGGATGTGCTCGTGATTTTTGCGGTAAACGAAGTTGCACATTGGGAGCAGAGTTGCAAATCCCTAATTTTTATAGAAATAAAATTGATGGTACGATTGGCTTTATAATTATGTTTTTATAATAATAAATCCTAATGATTATAGTATGATATATGAACTTTTAAATAGAAGCAAGAAATATTAATTTCCCATAAAACTTCATGGCAATCGTATTGAAAAAATGGAGAAATACTGTTAATGCATTGCGAAAACAATGGAGGACTCTGCTTGTCCATTTTTCGCACAATTTCTCCCAGAATTTAATACAAAATTTGGTTTTTCTTTTGGCTATTTAAAAATGTACATATCATTTTATAATCGCTACAGGTTATCGTTATAAAATCGTAACTGGAAAATAAACTGTTGTGTAAACTTTAATTATTAAAGTAATGGGGACTTACAACACTGATTGGGAGTTCATTCGATTGAACTTTCGGTGACGACACGTTTAGCCCCTGTAATCGCGAAGGCTTTTTTCTGCACCGGCAAACGTGTATTCGCGAAATAAAAATAACGAAAAAAAAAGCATCCCGAGTGATTTACGGTCGAATAGGTGAATCCACGGGATGCGCGTGCTCTATCGCGCATTTTGCGGGGCCGTGAATCAACTCTCTAATTTATGTAGGGCGGGTATGGATGTTTTGTGTACGGCGATACAGCGGCATTTGTATAATATAGCGCCGAGTAATTTCGCAGCTTGCGGATAGACCGAATATGCCGGGGGTTCGCCGACGGTGGGTTTGGTCGGATTAAAATTATGAAGGCAAAAACTTGGATATCTCAAAACAATGCTAAATTGGACGAAGTTTTCCCGGCAAAAATGGATAAATCTCGGAGTCAGTCAGTGTGGCTATTATTGCTTTTTATTCCTCGCTTTTGGACTTCGTTTTTCAGTGCAACGTCGCGTTCGAAAATTATCAAGGCTCGGTGAGATTGAAATTACGAATGCGAGAAGTTGAATATGCAAAATCGGACCAAGTTTTCCCTGTAAAAATAGATAAATCTCGGAGTCATTCGGTGTGGCTATTTACGCTTTTTACTCTTCACTTTTGACTTTTTTTCAGCGTTAAGTGGTCTTTTGAAATGATTAGGGTTTGGTCAGATTGATATTACGATCAAGAGTTTGGATATCTGTGGACGATGCAAAATTGGACGAAATTCGTCTTGTAAAAATAGACATCTCAGAGTCTATCGGTGCAGCTATTATTGCTTTTTATTCTGCGCGTTTGACATTTCGCTCTTTCTAATCGTAAAATCGCATTTCAAAATTGTCAACCTGGTCGACAATTTTTGTTCGCAGCTCGCCGTTCTTTTCGACCGAGTTGGATCTCACTAAACAATGCAAAAGTGGACGAAATTTTGTTTGTAAAAATAGATAAATCTCAGAGTCACTCAGTGCAGCTATTATAGCTTTTTATTCTACACGTTTGACGTTTTTCTCTTTTTAATTGTAAAATCGCGTTTGAAAATTATCGAGCTAATCCACAACTTCCGTTCGCATCTCGCCATTCTTTTTGTTGGATTTTATGAGTCACATTCGGCACGTCAAAAAAAGTCGCATTTCAAATATATCCAGGCTTGGTGAGCCGGAAATTACGAAAGCGAGTCAGATGTCTCTAAACAATGCAAAATTGGCCGAAGTTTTCCTTGCAAAAATAGATAAATCTCAGAGTCACGTATTCTCTTTTTAATCGTAAAATCGCGTTTGAAAATTATCGAGCTAATCCACAACTTCCGTTCGCAGCTCGCCGTTCTTTTTGTTGGACGTTACGAGTCAGACTCCGCCCGTCAAATAAATATATCAAGGTTTGGTGAGACGGAAATTACGAAAGCGAGTTGGATATTTCTGAACAATGCAAAATTGGCCGAAGTTTTCCTTGCAAAAATAGATAAATCTCAGAGTCACTTGGTGCCGCTGTTATTGCATTTTATTCTCCACGTTTGACGTTTTTCTCTTATTAATCGTAAAATCGCGTTTGAAAATTATCGAGCTAATCCACAACTTCCGTTCGCAGCTCGCCGTTCTTTTTGTTGGACTTTACGAGCCAGACTCCGTGAGCGCGCGTCACAGTTGCCAAACTCTTATCTGAGCGAAAGCACTCGAAGCGACGGAAAAATCGTCGGGGCCTCGGTCTGGGGGGGGGGGGGGGGGGGGGGGCTACAAGTTTCGAGTGTAGCGCCGCGCGCGGCTCCTCCCCCGATGTGGCAAACGTACCCGGGGAAACAAGCCGGCATCTGGGACGCCTAATTACCAGAGTTTCGCGAATTGAGGAAATCGTTTAATTAAGATAGTGCAGCCCGGAGGGTACGAGCGCTCGCTTGTCGGTTCTCCATCAGCTAATCCACCTAACCCATTGACTAATGAATCTCCTGATGTAAATTTCGCTGCGTTATTACGACCGCGCAAATTGCGAAAAACATATTTGTCGCAACGTCTTCGCGAGTCGCGACGTCTGATACAACGTCAAACGGCCGCGTTTGACGGTGGAGAGCCACAGACATATTTTACGGATCTTCCCGGCGACGATGGGCTGGGGGAAAAAAATGGTGATAACGCGTAGTCGACCTGGTGCATAATTCAACACGTTTTTTTTTTCACCCCGAACGACCATTTCCAGCTACCGCTATCTCTGTATTATCGCTATTCTTATATTTACTCCGCACGGACGAGACGTGTACGACGTACGGAAAGATAGACGCTGGCTGCTCGGCAAACAAAAAAAGAAGCAGAAAATAAACGTCTCTATAAAGTCTTGATAGCGGCGAGATCTTTATGACCTGGAATAATGGGTCAAACTTGCATGTACGAAGAGTCGACGCGAGAGGAACGCGAGGCAGGGACGAAGGCTAAGAGCCGCAACGTATCATCGGCGCAGGTCAGGATCAACGATCTTTAATTCAATAGTAACGATTCTCGGGATTGTTTTCTCCGCTGGCTCGATGAAAACACGAAGCTGGTCACCCGCGATACCCGCAGTGCTGTGGCTGCCTCGTTGAATCGTCCGGCTTGGCTGCGCTAAATCGAAATAACATAAACACAGGAGCCGCGTTTTCGTTCCTTTTTTTTCTGCGTCGTCATAACTGGGGAAAAGCCGGAAAGATTTCATCGCCGTACAAACAAGATTACGCCCCATCGTCTTGCTGCTTCCTCGCTCGCGGTGCGGCGAATTCTTTTCCGCAAAACTGGCCAACTTGTTGGAACGACAAAACGTAAACTCTCTAAAGCTAATAAAAAACAAAGAAGCAGAATAACCTCGGAATCGTTGGGTTTTATGAAATGAACAATCGTAGAGTCTAACTTTTATCGGATCTGTGACCGATAAATTAGTATTGATACGGGAAATACGCCCGATACCCACAACATTGAATTTCATCCTGAATTCAGAGCTTCTTGTTTTTCAGTTTCATCGGAATTTCATCGCTTGCTGCAAATATCGATATACCGAGAGAAGAAGTTTTCTTGATTCCATAGAATTGGGTGAATTGATTTCTTTTCCATTGATTTCAATGAAACATTTCTTTGAATTTTCAAGACACGGTCTCCTTGATTTAAGGTAGTCCTTGCGACCGATATTCATTTCGCATAAATTCCAGTAATTTGAGAGAGAATTACGAACATTTCTCGATGGTATAAAAATCGGAAATAATTCATGCACATTAAAGGTACTGAAAACATTAATTTTGTATAATAATAATTCTAAAATGTTATTAACAAATTGATGAAAAAAATATTGTTTAACAAATTTGTCGATGACCCAACTTTTTTTTTTTATGAAAATGATTCGTTCATTTTTCTGAATGCGTATGAATTTTTTCAGATTTTAGAGTTCACTTTGAAATTCGTGTGTTTTTATAGGGAAAATATGTGAAAATTCAAACTCTAAAATCTGAAAAAATTCATACATATTCAGAAAAACGGAGGAATCATTTTCATCCACAAAAAAACTTGGGTCATCGAAATATTTGTTAAACAATGTTTTTTTTCATCAATTTGTTAATAACATTTTCGAATTATTATTATGCAAAATTAATCTTTTCAGTGCCTTTAATTTGCATGATTTTTTTCAGATTTTTATATTATCGAGAAATGGTTGCAATTGTCTCTCAATTTTCGAAAACTTATGCGAACTCGACACCAGGCGCAAGGACTACCTTAAAGAAACAGTCGCGATAAGTCGTATTGGTGTTTCTAGCGCGAGCCCGTCTGTTAAGTTATGGTCAAATCAAGTCAAATCAAGAAGATAATTATTTATTAAACCATCCATGAGTTATTGGTTAACTTGGTCGACATATCCTATAATTTGTTTGACAAGATCATTCAAGGAAAACATAATATTAAATGAAGGATATTATTTCATTGTCGCCAAAGAAATGTATCATAGGTTGAGATTTCAAGGAAATTTCATTGAATCAAGGAAGATTTTTCTCTCGTTGTGGTTAAACCATTCAAGTTATTGGTTAACATATCTAAGTGCTATAGTACGTAACCAAGAACTTGGTCGTCATAATCTTTAATTTGTTTGACGAGATCATTCAAAGAAAACATGATATTAAATTCAGGATATTATTTCATCGTCGCCAAAGAAATATATCATAGGTTGCAATTTCAAGGAAACTTTTTCTCTCGATGCATAAATGAACAAACCCTCACTAAATATCAAAATAAATTTACAGAGCTCACATCGCGAGCGTTACAGACCAGACCCGCATTAGCTCTCAAATCTCGATGATTACAGTCACAAAGCATAAATATTGTATCTCCGCCCGGCGGGTTCTTCAACCGACCCTCCAGCCCTATGACCCTTTAACGGATCCGCCCCTCGTCAATCCCCGATATATCCACCGCCGCCACAGCCATTACCTTCCCGCGCGACTCGTAACGCGAAAAATGCTTTCCGCTTACGGCTTCGCCCCTCCAACCTATATGTGCCCACCTTTATTATTACGAGCCCACATCAACGTCGAGTCAGAGGGCGTTTCGTCACATATTGTTGCGTCACACGAGTGCACCAGCCACGCTCAACAAGTAACCCTACACCCTTTGCCCTCTGCGCGTGAACCGCATCGAACGTGTGTATAACATTCAGGAAAATCTCTCGTCCTACGAGGGGGGGTTGAAGTCTCGTCGGCCGACAGTCGATATATATTCGCATCGGAATGATTTCATACCCTTCGCGAAACGACGCGAGAGCCTCGCGCGAGCCGGCAAAAGCAAAAGGGGCTTCGCGAAATGAGGGGGTCACGTGCTGAGGCCGAAGGATGGCGTGATCTAAATGACTCCAGCCGCAGTGGCAACGACCACGCTAAGCAGCCAACTCGTTCTTTTTCTAACGAGCGCCAGCAGCACCACCACCACCGACCGACCGTCCGACCGAGCGTCATGCACGCGTACTTTCATTTGCCCCCTTGTACCCCCATTACACGGGCTTATGTAGATGCATCTGTGTACACAGAATGTGTACGTACAGACGGTACATGTGTTGTGTATGTATATATGTATATGTTCATGTATATATGTATGATCGAGCCGCCAGCGACGCAGCCTGTTGGCTAATGCACGCGTGGATTTCGCGGAAGGGAAGCCACCCTCTCGTTCCCTCTTCTTCCCCCTTCATCCCTCTCGTTCCCTCTGGCTCTCTCACCCCTCCCCCCTTCACTCCCCCTGGCCCCCTTTTGGCCTCCGCCCGACTTTCGTTCGCGCCGCTCTCGCTCGTCCGTTACTCTTGCGTTGGCCACTTTCGTCCTTCCCCATATCGCGGACACCGGGGGGGCTTCTCGTTCGGCCACTTTTGTCCTTCCCCATATCGCGCGCACCGGGGGCTTCTCGTTTGGTAGCTTCGTAAGCTTCTGGCATTGGCCGGGCCGGATAAATTCGACGTTCGGTCGAGCGGCCCCCCCCCCCCCCCCCCGAATGGCGAAGGTTGCGAGCCCCCCAAGTGGAGGGTGGGGGGAGGGGGGCGGGGGTGTAGGAGGCCATAACGAAAATCCTCGGGGCTTAAGGGTGACCCGAAGCGGCTCGGCGACGCCCGCGACGAGAATCCCCGTATGCTCGCCCCCCCTCCCCCCCCCTCCCCCCCCCCCTCCCGCCCCCCTTGCTGGTCGCCGCTCTGTACGCGAGGCACTCCAGACCTATTAAAAGCCTCGCGGCCGAAGCGACCGCGAAACATCGACCGTCCAATTATACCGACGTTCTGATAATTTAACCGCGTTGCACGCGACACCCAACCAGCGCGGCGAAGCAGATTTTCCGAAGGATAAGCCCGATTCTCGCCCGCCGACGAGGAGGACGTACCGACGCGCCTCGCGCGCCCGGTGTCGTCCCGCGTATGCGTGCCGGACAATATCTGTATCGCGGTGGCCGCCGCGCCGGGGCTTCGTGCCAAAGTTAATATTGGGCTTTGATAAAGGGTTGCGAAACTTCCGGGTTCAATTGTACGAACGGAATGGAAGCGGTAATAACGTTCGTTGATTATTTCACGTGTCTTTGCATTTTCAGCCGGGTAGTGCGCCAATTTTTTTTTTTGGTTTTGCATCGTCGATGGGGATGAAATTAGTGACATTTTTTTGTAATCCGGTGGACTTCAATCGTGAAGTGGCAGAGATTACATTTTTTCATTTATCGCGAATTCTTTTTTGTTTTTCGGAAATTGGGGGTGTAAAGAATGTAATTATGAATGCGTGCACATTTTTATTTCGACGGTGATAACGTTTGTTGATTATCTCCCGTGTCTCTGAATTTTTGTCCGGTATTGTGTAATTTTTTAAATTTTATTGTCGATTCGTAAAATCAGTGACCATTTTCGCTAAATCCGATGGAATCCATACTTAAATAGTACAGCGATGGAGATTAAATTTTTTAATTTGACGTAAATCGTTTTTTTATCTTTCGGGAATTATTGATGTAAAAAATTGTAATTACGAATTTGCACATTTTTATTTCGATGGTAATAACGTTCATTGATTATTTCTCGTGTCTTTGAATTTTCGTCGGGAAACCGTGTAAATTTTTGGCTTTTCATCACTGATTGGCTTTTCATCAATCAGTGTAATCTTTTTGCTCAAATCCGGTAGACTCCACCCTTAAATCATAAATCGTCATATATCCAATTTTTCAATTTGTCAAATTCTATTCTTGATTTTACTTGAATCATCACACTATGAAAAAAATTATTTACGAATTTACACATTTTTATTTCAAGTAATACAAAGAAGTCTCAATGTTCCTCCAAATGCATCCTTGACGTGTCTCGCCGATACCGAATTCGCTGGTAGCGCCGTTATTAAGGGCCGCCGTGCGCCGCATCCTCGTCTTGCACAACGACTTGTCTCAAATCTTTTCATTTTCCTTTGATCCCGCTCGACCGTTGAGGTTATCGGGGGCCGAGAAGCGGGAGGCAAGAGGCGACTGTAGTCGCACGGCGGACGGCGAGGGACTGAGCCAACAGGCTCTCCCGGTGCCCCCCCCCCCCCCCCCCCCACCCCGAAAGCTTTCATCAAGCATTGCTTTAGCACGAGATACCCTTGTGCACTCAGACTGCAGCCCTGCGGTTGAGGGGAAAAATACTCGAGCGAGCTCGTAATGTCATTAACCCGAGAGCACTCGGGGTTTGTCTCAGATTGTTAGCCCCGCGTTTGCAACCACGGATTACAAATTCAGGACAACAATTTTCTTGCGCATTTGTCTGTTTTTTTACGTTTTTTTTTTCGGTGACCTCGCACTTCCGGATTATTTTTTCCAGTGTCGCCGCGTCGCTAATACTAAACGTCGCTCTTCCAAACTCATCAAACATGCACGAGAAAATAGAGTGCTGACCGTGTTGTGTCATTTCATTTTTCGATTCGCCTATTAAATTTGCAGTCATCGTCGACGGTAGCGGGATAAAATCGTCAATGTTTTATCTCCTCGCTTTTTTCGCTCGGGGATATTTTCGACCCGAAATTATTTCTTCCCCCCGTGCCAAGGGCATTGGGGTAATCTCGGATTGACTCGATGAAGGCTCAAAAATTCATTCGACGAGAGAAATCGCCGGCGTTATCAGAATTGTATAAGCAAAAAAAGACAGCGATGTGTTTATTTTCGTCGATGGCAAATCTCGGGCTTTCCCTTTTTTTTTACGCCAAGAGTTGGGGTAAAAATCGGCTACTCGACGACGCCTGAAAAATTCATTTGTCGAGACAAATTCCCGGAGTTATCGGTAAAATTCTCTAAGCAAAAAAAAAGATTGCTTATTTCCATCAGCGGCAAATCTCCAGCTTTTCCTTCTTTTTTTTTACGGTCTTGGATATTTGTAGCCCGGACCATTCGTCGCCACAAGTACCATCTTTTCACCCCGAAAATTTTTCTTCCCAGTGTGCCAATATTCGGAAGATAAATCGGCGTCTCGACGACGACTGAAAAATTCATTTGCCAAAACAAATCGCCGGCGTTATCGGTAGAATTGTTTAAGCAAAAAAAAAAAAACGATGTGCTTATTTCCATTGATGGCGAATCTCGGGTTTTTTTTTTTTTTGCTGTCTTGGATATTTTTATCCCAGACCATTCGTCGCCACAAGTACCATCTTTTCACCCCGAAAATTTTTCTTCCCAGTGTGCCAAGATTCGGAGAATAAATCGGCGACTCGACGACGGCTGAAAAATTCATTTGCCAAAAAAAATCGCCGGCGTTATCGGTAGAATTGTTTAAGCAAAAAAAAAAACGATGTGCTTATTTTCGTCGACGGCAAATCTGGAGCTTTTCCTTCTTTTTTTTTACGATCTTGGATATTTGTATCCCGGCCCATTCGTCGCAATAAGTACCATCCCCCCGTCGAAGGGGGCACTAAAAGTCTCGTTTCGGCCACTGTCGTCTTATCATACCCGCGACTCCATCGTCCGACCGGCGTTACGCCGCTCTCCATTTACGTATATATATAAAACCCGCGCACTGTGCATAGCGCGTGTAACGGAGACGCAGCGTGCACGAGGACGGCAGATTGTTGGGCACCCTCTCTGCGTCGGCGTTATATTTTGTCCTCCGAACGCGTGACGTCATCACTGAAATACGTGACATGCGTCGGGGATCGCCTCGCCTCTCCTCGCCGCGCTCCTTCTCTGCAACCAAATAAAAAAGGTATTCAGCTCGTGGTGTATACCGCACGGTCGCTCGTAGGGCGCGTCCTTCGCCGCATTTACTTTCCCTTTTTCTTTTTTTTTGTTCAACACCGCCTGGATGCCCGGTATAATAGAGCGCCCGTGTGGCCCACAGTCGCGGGCGAATATGTAGCTACGCGAATAAAAGGAACTGAAGAAGAGGGCGCAGGAAAAAGGAGAGAAGAAAAAAAAATCGGAGGCGTCGAAATTTCAAGGCTTTTTTTGCCGCTGGTTGGAGGGCTACGAACTCCGGAGGTTGCGCATTGCACGAAAAATAACGAGGCGCACTTTGGTTGCACGAGATTTCGCTATTTTATATCCCCTTCAAGGGGGGTAGAGGGTGACGGTGGAGGGTGCATTGGGGGAGGAGAGAGGGGGCAGAATGCGAAACAGGTGGACAGGAGGAGAAAGAGTAATATGCGGCATAATGTTTGGGGAGGGAGGGGGGGGGGGGGGGGGAGGAAGGGGGATGGGAAACGAATGGATTTCAATATCCAAAGCGGCACCGCGATTTGCCCGTGGACTTGTTAAGCCATACAGATTGTGGCCCTTCGACTCGGCTGTGTAAATCATAGAGTGTGTCATTGACTCGGGTCGCGCGGCAGTTTGTATTTCACGCTGGTGGCATAGCGAGAGCGAGAGAGGGTGGGAAGGAGGCCGGGAAGGGTGGGAGGGAAAGAGAGCGCGAAACCCGAGGACCCCAGCTGCCACGACGGTCTTGGATCGCACCCGCTGGATTACCGATATTTTGATAAATGCCAGCCACCGGGCCGAGAGCCACTCGCGGCCACTCAATTCCCGTTCCTCGTGGGCATTGGACGCGCGCGCGCGCGCGACGCTTTCGACGTCCGCACGGGCGGCACTCACACTGTGAAACACTCACCCTCCGGTGGTCGCGGTCCGCCGGTCGGGGGTTGGGGTGGAAGGAGGGGGACGGGGGGCAGCTGTGTACAGATATCCCCGGCCCGGTCGAGCCGAAAAACTTTTCAACAGGCTAGTCCGAGTCAACTCGTGCCATCTTAAATCAAGCGCTCTGGGGGTGAATAAAATTGACGCGCGTTAATAGACCCTGTCTAACTTCTCTATCGAGGGGATCAGGGAGAAAAGTTTTTCCTCCTCGCTCCTCCTTCTCTCTCTCTCTCGCGCTTCCTTCCATTATTTATTATCGCTTTCCCGACCCATTTTCGTGCTTTTCAGCCCCGTCGCGGCTGTTGCCGCAGACGCCCCCTATATACCCATAGTCGTTTTTTTATCCTTCTTTCTTTCGTTTTTTTTTTGTTATCTGCCCCCAAAGAGTCGAACAACTCCGGGCTTCTGTCCCGCGACTGACGAAGGTTGCCGGGGGAATAGGATGTGGGATGTAGGCGGATGGCGCGCACGGTGACGATAGCGGAGATCGTGTGCTTCACAGATCAGGCTAATCATGAAAACGGCCGCTGTGACCCGAGGAAAAACGACGTCGTGTAACGACCGGTTCGCCGTTGTCTCCCGTTACGCTCTGTAGATTCGACTGTCGACTGATCTTGACTCCGTCGTGACATTATTATGTACCTGAAAAAAAGCTTGAAAATGCTATCATTTTATCATTCTAACACATGTAACCTCGAAGAAAGTGGATGAAATGAGTTGCTTTGGATTAGAGAGTCTCGCGTTTCGTCGATCGGTAAGAGGAACAAGTAAAATAGTTCTTGTCTCGAGACGAATGTAAGAATCTCTTGATCGGCAAATTCTGTCTTCAAAAAGACATGGATAATCGAAGCCGAATTTCGAGATAATCGTGAGGCCATTCTGTTCGTCTCTTGATTGACTGTGGTTGGCCACCTGAGCCCACGCAAGTCCCAAGCGCGCACGTTCAAATACGTGACATGCGACTCGATGCCCTCAGAAATTGAGTTATCATGACTACAAGAAAACCCCAGATGATCCCGAAACATGAACCATTATGAGTGTCGATCAAAATGGTTTCATCACTCGTATTAAATTACTTAATCTTTCCTTAAAGAAGACATGGCACATCGAAAGTTATTTGTATCGAAACACTGAAGCAGAAATAGAAACGTCTTATATCTTATATCATATATCTTAATAAATATCTTATATCATAATAACTGTTTTATATGAAATATCTTATATATTATATCTTAATATCTTACGATTAAGCAGACAGAAATATCTTATTTAGCAGGCAGAATAGTTAAATGACAAGGAGTGCGAGCGAGGACGTTGCAGCTATAGTACAGTTACATAAAATCCCTTCCACGTACCCTTGAAACAATCCGTGTCAACGTCCACGCATCCCTCGGCCGCCCCACAAGACGCCATATGGCACATGTCGGACTAATGGATGACAACAACACGCGTGGATCGTCGTATTCTCGGTCGAATCAGTTGGGAATTAAGTGGGCTACGTAACACGGTCACGTTCCGCAGCGCACAGCCAGCGCAGCGCCAATCGACGGTCACTGCCCGGTCAAAGCCCACAGCGAGAGATGTTTGACCGTCGCGACGAGCAGGATCAACACGAAGGGCTCGGCCCGGCCAGGCTGGATGGTAACGTTGACCGTTCTACCCCTTCGCAGGACCGCAACGTGGCCTCATTCTACACGGCAAACATGCGGCGAACTGACGTACTAGCACGCCGCACGTAGACGACGACGCGCACAGTCGCCTCGTCGTCGTCGTCGTCCCGTCTGCCGTCGCGGTGCGCGGCGCCAGGCGAATCAGTCGGCACAATGGCAGGCGGAAATTTGAGTCAGAGCCCGAGGCGAGAGCCGTGAAAATAACCGATTTGCCGCGGTGCTGCCGCTCACGTGATTTCAAAGCTGCTCCTTCGCGGTGGCCCGGATCGATGAAGCTCAACTCTCGCTGTTATCTCAAGGTGTATCGGTGGCTCCGATGGGCTGGAGTGAGCCAGCGAGCTTTCGGCGAGGTTCAACCCAACCTGCCGTCCCCCCCCCCCCCCCCCGCTCCCACCTCCTCCTTCAGCCCCCGCGCCAGCGTGAGTATCGGGTCACAGACGAAACTCTCTCTTGGATGCCACGCAAGTCGTCGTCGCCGCGCGTCGTCGGCTCGAAACGTCAAAGTAATGTATGCGCGTCTCTGCAAACAGAGTCGTGAACACCGTCAGTGGAAGACGGGGCTTCCACGGGGCGGCGTCCCAACAAGCAAGCGCAAACCATATCTCGCTCTCTCGCCGCTGTGGGAAGCGGAGCCGACGACGACGACGAGGACGACGAGGGCGACGAGGACGAGGAGCAGCGGAGCCCCGTTCGCTTACACCCGAAATTCACTTCCGAGTCCTCCGAGTCTTGTGGATACACAACGCGCGCGCGCGCACACACGGAGCGCGCGTGGAGTGGTACGGGGTGAGGTCGTTTTGCGCCTTCTCCGTCGCTCGCACGCGGCGCTCGGCTCGCGCGGTATCATCGCTACACCCGGTCGACCGATCCCCGGCAGGGGACGCGCGCGCCCGCCTCTCTCTCTCTCTCTACCTCTCTCTCCCTCTCTCGGTGCTCTAATACTCGAGAGCTCAAGCTTCGTTTGCCTTACGCCAGCTGCCAGAGCTGTTTGAACACGAAGCAACCGGGCGGCGACGTTTGTATTGCCGCGGCTGCAAATCTAACTGGGAATTATTCTTAGCTCCCATTACCGTGCTAAACACACCGCCCGTCCTCCTGTGTCTGGCGCCACAGACCCCGTACGCACTGCTCGCTCGCCTCATCCACCCCCTACCTCCTGCTTCCCCCTCTCGCCACCCTGCCACCCGTTCGCTCGAGTTGTCATACATCCGACGACATAGACGCTGCGGGGGTTTCCACTGAGCTGGCTCACTCATCTCGCATTCACCGACATCCCGTTACTTCGACATGTTACAGCATGATCCGGGGCGCTGTTACCCGCGTTGTTAATTAACTGAGTCCATCGCGAAGTCTCTTTTGAGGCGCCATTGGAAACCAGGCAGGTGCTGCGCGCTGATGGCTAATTGGCTAAAAGGTTCCGGGGCCCTTCGAGGGACTCGAATCTGTTGAAGGTTTCCACGTCGTCCGCACGGTGGGAACGGAAGCCCCGTGCGGTTGCTGCGTGTTGAAAGCCAATGACGAGGTTGTCGCAGTTTTGGAAGCTCGTGAGAGCAACGAAATCGAGGTATCACTTCGGCTTGATTGGGAGGACGTGATTAGGAGGGCGGACGTTGGTTTTCGCGCGGGAGACGAGGGAGGACAAACTTGTAGGACGGTTTGCGACGAGGTAGATGGAAGGATTTGGAAGGTGAGTGGTGCTAGAGGTCCTTGATTCTTTCGTTGAACATCTTGCTGCGATCCAGCAATGATCCAATTGTAGGATCGAAGTCTTGCGAGAGTTACAACTTTTAGGATTCTTTCGTTAGTCCATATCTTGCGATCCAGAAATGATCCAATTGCGATTGGATTCAAGGGCTTGCGAGTCCGATAAGATTTAGGATCCTTTCGTTAGTCCACATCTTGCGATCCAGCAATGATCCAATTGCCATTGGGTTCAAAGGCTTGCGAGACCAACAAAATTCAGGATTTTCTCCTGAATTCATATCTTGTGATCCAGCAATGATCCAATTGCGATTGCATTCAAAGTTCAGGACTCTTTCATTAGTCCAAATCTTGCAATCCAACAATGATCCAATTGCAATTGCATTCAAAGGCTTTTGAAACAATGATCCAATTGCAACTGCATTCAAAAACTTGCAAGACCGACAAAATTCAGGAATGTCTTCCGCACCGCGGATATGACGGGGAGGAAGCCGCGTCGGTTCTTGCGCCGGGAGAGACACACGAAGACAAACTTATGCGACACTCCGCGCCAGGGGAGAGACAGAGAGAGTCGCTTGAGTGGAACAAGTCGAAAGAGGAAGTTGTTAATTGACAGTGAGGTCCAATGCGCGGTGGCTCGCGGAGTAAGAAGCGCCTCGAATGCGTTCGGCGTTACACATTGATGACGGTCCGCGTGACGGATGGACTCGAGAAACTACCCCTGTCGTGCTCCGCTCGTTACCCCCCCCCCCCCCCCCCATCCCCCTCCTACCCCCTCCAGGGCTCTTGAAATAATTCAGCCTGACTAATTTCGTCGGCTGAAAGCGGTTAAAGCGTTTCGCGGGGGATGCGCAACCCCAGAGAAGACACCTACAATCCACCCCCCCGGGACACTTCGGTATTTCTCTCGGTAAAAGGGATTTGGAGATAGATTAAGCGTCGCGTTCGCCTCGTCACGTGCAGTCAACCCGTGGAGTCTACGCCGACTTTGCAAACGTCAGCGAGGATAATTAATAACGCGAGAGAGCGCGACTCGCAATCGATCGGCCGTGCACTTCCGCTGGCTGTCTTCTCCCCCCATCTGTGTCTCAAATAGTTTAGTGCTCTCTCTCTCTGCGTTGAATGCAGCAGCCACATATAGACACGATTTTGGAGAAGTACATAGCGAGCGGCGTTCCGGGGTTAACCACCAATCGGCCGGGCGATGTTCCTGTACAACAGTGCGCGATACATTTTGGCCCTCGCATCGCCATCCCCGATCCCCTTGGCGTTACGTTATTCGCGGCGCTAACGAGCGTCACGTTTGGCCTCCGGTACACGATATACGTCGTCCTTAAACGACGAAACCCGCCATCCCGACAAGTGACGTTAGACGTCCCGCTCGGTGAGTTATTTTCAATGCACTTTCCACTTATTAATGCATGAGGCTGTATAGTCTTGACTTAAAGGATACATCTTTAACGGAGACGTACGGTCGTGTATTTGCGGATGACATGACGCTCGCTCGTCCCAGTTCAAGACGTCTCAACCGCCCCGCGGCGAGGCGAACGCCGGTTCGGCGCGCGTATTCAACGCTTCATTTCCAACGATTCGGCCAAATGCATCACGAACTTTTGACCCGCACCGCGTCCGGGCCGATAGTACAATCCGCGGGTCGATTCCGCTTTGCGTACATGTGAATATGCACGGGGCACGACTTCGTTTCTCCAGCGCGGGTCACGTGGTTATTCACGGAGTTCCGGTGCCGAATTGGATACACACATATAAATTAAGTGAATCGATCCGCGCGACACGTTCTATTTTTCGTCTCTCACCCTAGGCGAGAGACGAAGCCTCGTGCCGTTTTTCCTCGTGCACTCGGGTGCCAAGGAGCGCGGCCGGGGCATCATGGAAAGGCTCTTCCAAGGGTGGATAGTGTTTCCTCGCCTTTTGGAATGTGTCGGCCACGGGTGGATAGTGGCGGTGGGTGCAGGCGATGGCTCGTGGGAAACATAACACTCGTAAGTCTCTCCCCGCGCTGCAGCCGCTCTGACGGCGCCGAGGCCAAAGTGAGAGAGAGAGAGAGAGAGAAGGAGATAGAAGGCGCAGGCTTCGTTCGACCAATATACGCCAGGCCAGTTTATTAGACGCACCCCACTGGGGACTTTATTAGCCACTAGCCGTTTAATAGGTGGTGCGCGTCGCGACCCTAACACCTCTTCGCACTCCCTTCCTGCCACCGAAACGTATAAAGGCGTCACCCACACAACGCTCACCGGCTTACCACAGACTACGTCGTCGTTGGCGTCGTCCCCCTGTCGTCCCCCCCCTCCTCCCACGTCCCCCCGGTAACCACACCTAACCGCCCCGGCAGTTGGCTTCTTTCCCCCATCTTCCCGCCCGCTGGCTTCTCTCATCTTACCCGCAACGCTCGTGCCTTTTGGAGACCACGCTGTTTGCAATATTATCAGGATCCTCGGCTTACCTATAATTCTCACCGACTTGCGGCTGACTTGCCGCGCGATTATACCGGATGCCATATACCAGGATGTCTCTTTGGACGTCACTTTGCGGACGGGCAAATATGTGATTCACCGTTCGACCTGATCGCGGCCAATTCGTCAGCAGGATTTCTCTTTCCCGCAGGAGCGAATCACACTCATTCATGCTCGCGGGACCGCAACGACGCGCGCACGTTCGTCTCCGCGTCTTTCTTGGCTATCATTAGGATTATTGCGATAGGTCGATGGCGGTATGGGACGCGCGGAGACGCGCGCGGTCGATTTGCCGAGGTTCCGAGCAACCTCCGGCTCACATCCGGCGAGCTCATCCAAGCGGTTCGTCGGCGCTTCCTTCCTCCCTCCACACCCCGGCTCGCCCTCCACCCCGGAGATTTGTCAATAATTGATTCATCGGGCGAAAATGTAGTTGCATGCGGCTTTACCTCGCGTTGGACGGCTCATAGACTCATAGCTTTATCGTCGCGAAAAAAATATCCCTTCCAAGCGTCGCGTTCCTCGCCCCTGGTGGCGTTTTAATCGAAGTGCATCCCACCCCGCGCGTGGCTCTCCTCTTGCTTCCGCTTGATTGTCGCATCAGGCTCGCTTTCTCTTTCTCTCTCCCCGACCACCCAGGCATCCAGCTTACACCTGGGCGAATTACAATGGATCGATAATTTGCCGTCGATCGAAGGCACTTGACGACCCCAGGAGAGCCCCCGTCTGTTATCACCGATAGTCTACCCGCTCCACGATCTTTATCCCACTTAGTGGAAGGATCTCCTTGAGGAGGATTAGGTAACTCTTGCGTTCTTCCTCTCCCTCTCTCGCTTTCCCTTTCCCTCCCCTCTCTCTCTCTCTCTCCCTGCGAGAGCAGCTTCTGCATTACATTTCCCCGTGGACCTCGATGCCTCTCCTGTTATAGCCCTCGCTGCGACTTGATGTACGCGCGCGTGAGCGACCCGAGTGGATGGGTGCGTGGTGCCCGTGTGTGGCTTGCGTGTTTATGGTCCTGTCCCATCCCCAAGACTCGCTGCTCCACGCCGGCGGTATTACACGGGGATAGTATGTATTAGGTACTGAAGCCCCCGAGTGCTTCACCCCTTAGCCTATCCAGCACTCTAGTTTACCTCGGTACCCAACCGACAACCTACATATGTACCGCGCGAGCCGCGCGTTGTACCGTCGAGATAGGTTAGAACCGGCGGTAAAGGTAGGCGAATACGAGGCCAACTTCATCACTGAGTCATGATGCTTTTATCCGTAGGACCGTGTCACCCTTATATCTTTAGGTGCGGGTGGGACGAGAGGCGAGAGGGCGAGCCTTCCCGCGACTGACAGGAAAGCTTGTCTGCATGCCTAATACCTCGGATCCTCTCTCCGTTCCTCAAGCCTCTTCCCACCCACCCCGCGAGGTCCCCCCGAATTATAGGATCCGGGCGTAGTGGGTCGCCTCCGCTTCCCGGTCCTCGGTGTACGTGGCGTTCGCCTTGACGGATACTTTGCCACCTGGTGCGCCCGCACACGTTGTCAACTCGGGGATGCATGAAAAATTGACACGGGCTGTGCTGCGGGTGGGTTCATCGATGTCTTCGATGGATTGTCCTGGATTCTCCCGTTGGACGAGGTAATATAGTCACCCCCCGGCCGAAAGTTATCTCCCTTGTTATTACCGCACTTTACTTCAAAGAACTTGATGGCTCTCCGGAGAATTTGACTAGTAACTGCTCTCGCTGTCCCAGGGAGCATCCAGTCTCCCCCCTCTGAGCGCACCGGGAAAGCGCTCGTGAATTTTTAACTAGTCCGCCACCGGGAAGGAGCGCAGGTCGGATTACAGAGTGGAGCTACCGTCGCGAATTAACTTTAAATTGGCGAGGCCGATCCACGGGGAGGTGCGCGGGGGAGTCGGTCCTCCGCGGTCCCTTTTACCCTCACGTAACTTGATTCGCATTACGCTTAATCAGGCCTACTACTGACTCCTGATACTCGCTCGTCTCCTTCACGTCGTCATCCTCCCTGTACCCGACATTTTCTCACTTCCCGCATCATCCGGACTCACCTCCTCCTCCTCCTTCTGCTAGATAAGCCACCGGGTTCGGGTTGGATTCATCGGATGTTCCTCACTGCCATCGCGCCATCTCCGCTTCTGAGTATCTCAAATTGATTCATGACTGGGCCGAACCTCCGCGGTATCCTCGATGTGTATGCGGCCTCTCGCTTGGATTCTCGGGACGTCTCACCTTGAGCCGGGCTCCCTGAAGAGCCTCTCAAATTAAAAGATCGATCGAGAGCTTCCAAATGGTTTTCCTCTGTTCTCACGGAGTTTCCCGTCCCCGGAGCCCTTCGACCTACTCCTACGCGAATAAAAGTTGAGCCCACGCATCCCTTGCCCTAAAACTCCTCATCCGGTTTCAACCTGTCAAGACGCACACCGATCAAGCATAGACATTTCTCGTTTTTACATTATCCACATGATCATCTAGTCCACTGGACATTCACGACACAAGTCTGCAGATATTGAGGACATGGTTCTCGTGACTATTTGTACCATTCTGAAAGCTCGTTTAGCGGTTCATTCTTCAAGGCTTATCCACCCTGTTTTGCCCTATTAAAGCATCCAGTGATCCTCTACAGGAATTTCTCGCTTTTATATCATCCAACCGTCATAATGTCTATTGTACTCTGACGTCATTCGTCCACGGGTATTGAGGAAAAGATGGTCCGCTTTCGTTTGTACCATTCTAGAAGATCACTTAGAGATGTATATCAAGGTTTATTGATCCTGATCCTGCTTAGCTCTATTAAAACACCCACCGATCCCGTAGAGACATTTTTCGTTTTCATATCACCCATACGTCATAGGCCCTGTTGCACCCAGACGTCATACGTCCACAGGCATTCAGGAAAGTATGGCCCGCGTTTGTTTGTGCCATTCCAGAAGTTCGGTCAGTGGTTCACCTCCAGTTGCCTCTCAATGGCACTTGCCGATATTACCCGTAGAAAGATTGAATGTCCGTGGCACCGGGTCCTTCAGCGGGCACATCATACAGAGTCGAGAAGTCCGGGCAGGCTGGCGGGCGCCGTGTGCGGTCGGTGGTCGGGGGCTACATGCGTCGTCGTCGTCTTGCACAGCCACTCGATTCTCTCTATGCGTTTCCGCAGCCAAGTAGTAATTGCCTGTTTAGGCCACACGGCTGCGAGCTCAGTATCGTTGAGGCAGGATCTTTGATCTCGGGCATTGGACGTAGGTGGGGCCCCGATGTAGCCCCCCCTCCCTCCCCCCTCCACGAGCGGTTCGCCAAAGGGACTCGTAGATAGCCGGCTCTCTAGTCAAATACAACATCCGCGCGCGGGCTGCACCGAGCGTACATAGATCCAGCGCCCGGTGAAACCGTCGCCGGTTCATACCAGCCCCTGCCACTGGGATCAATCGAAACTTCCGGGGGGGCGGAGGGGGGCCGGGCTATTATCGATCGCCGCCACGTTGTCACAACCAATATACCCGCAACCGGTACGTGCCAACTACCCCAAGTTGTTTCGATGCCGCGCCCGAAAGGCGTGTTTACTTTTTTTCTTAGGTTTTTTCCTTCGCCCCTTTTTTTCACCCTCTTCTCCACTCTTTTGTACACGAAAAGGTATATACAACCCGGGGGTGGCGGTGGAGGAGGAGGAGGAGGCGGGAAAATTACGGAGAGACTTGCCACGAGCGACGCCACCGCGAACCCCGTGATTTTGCAGCTCCCTTTTACGTGGCCTTCCTATACGTGGCCGGGGTCGCCTCGACCGCGCCAGCAGCTTTATGGCACCTGTGCCATAAAATGGATACAAAGAGCTGCTATATTACTCGGGGTATAAGGTATAAAGGTAGCGAGCTGCCAGAACCATGGAGACGTGAATCTGCATATGGAACGCCACCCATTAACTTTCTTCCTCGCGCTTCATTTAATATCACATACAATGCGCGGCAATAGAGCTGACGTAAATAGATGACGCAGTGCGCGGGCAGGGTGGGCCATGGGCTTCTTCCCACTGTCGGCACGAATAGATCATTGTTGAACTTCTGAACCCCCGCGCGCGCGGCTTCCTCGGCGCGTCCTCAATCGCACTCTCGGCCCTTCGCGCCCTCTTCCCTCTCGCTCTCTGCGGCCAGTCCACGATTTATCGTGTGTATTAGAGCGCTGGTTTTCGCGAGGAAACCAACGCATATTGAGTTTCTTGATATATTCAGAAGGGGAGTACTAAACAATGGTTTACGCTTTTTATCGTTCATTTTCTTCACCGGCCATGGCTCGCCGTTTAACTATACACACAATGTACACCGAGGTGAAAGCTCTTTATCGCCTCTCGCGCGCTTTTTTTTTTTTCTATTCCCCGGGAAAAAAGATGAGTTATTTTACACGCTGGTGTGTCTACTTTGAGCTGGTGTAAAAAAAAAGATGGTCTCGTAATTTCGTGGCTGTGGCTGGTGCCTTTTTTAATTATAAAGCTACGTTCATATGCGGACGTCAACGCGAATCTCATACTTAACACCTGTCCTCCCGTTAAAAATTTAAGGGCCTCGAAATCCATTGTGGCCGATGTATTCGTGGTCTGCATTGACATTTTTTGTTTGTGTCAAATATTAAAACTGACGTAAAGAGACTCGGATGCTAATTCTACCTTAAAAAGTGTATGGAAGAATATGAGTTCTGACATCAAAGATGTAAAAATAAATGGGTCAAAAGTCGATACTTCAAGAAAAAAATGTTCCTGAAGTCAATTTCGGCATTTTTTACATAAATCACAGTAATTAATGAGAAGTCTGTACTTCACTCGCGCGCTCGGCCTCATCCTCGATAAAGTAGCAAGATTCTGCAAGAAAATAAGTGAAGATCCAAACCCGCACCTCACGTCTCGCCGAGACCTGCTCAGCTCGTCCAGAAATTCGTCTCTTCCCATCAGTCGGCGAGTGGAGCCTTTGACAAGGCCCGCCGACAGGGCGGCTGATTTGCGCCTGACGCAATTTCAAATGTTTTTCATTACGTGTCACTTTGCGTCGGAATTCCCGGCTTGCGTCGTCGCGGGAGCACAAGAGTGAGAAACTACCGGTGAAAGCGGAAAAATCAGCAACACTGCAGAATAAGCCATGAGAGTCGTGTGCGGGGGTGGAACCCGGTGGAGGCAATGACGACTGGCGCATCCTTTTTACGAGTCGTTTCCTATTTCCCGTCTTCCGGGTGTGTCTCTTGAGCGCGTTGGGGGACGTCGGGACGCGAATTCTCGAGAAGAAAACTGTGAGGCCGAGAGAGCCCAGCGAGAGCGAGAGGGAAGGGAGGGGCAGGCAGGCAGGCAGGAGGCAGGGTTGGAGACCTTAAGGGAACGCGATAGGAGTCATAGGCCGGTGTGCGGGGTACAAGAATGGGGGGAGTGAGGGTAGGAACAGCCCGGCCGGGACGGTGGTTGGTAGCTCTCGGTGGTGGCGCTCATGCCGCAGACTTCTCGTTTCTTCGTAACTCGCGGCGACAGGACCGAGAAAAATTGGATCTCGGCCACGCTCGGGGGCTGCTATGAGCTGCGCTGGAGGAGGTGCGAAGGATCCTCCGACGCCGCAGTCGCCGGCCCCCCCTCGTCCTCTCCCCACCGGAGCTTTTTCGTCAGCTCCGCTCGCACCGTCTCGCAACACCCTTTATCTCCTCTCAGTCTCCGTCCCTCTTCCTCCGACCCTCTTCTCCTCCCCCACCTCGCTCTCTCTCTCTCCGCACTACACTCTCTAATATCGTATGATTTAGTGTTCCGGATGCAACGCCTTCAAACTCCCGCGCGCGCTCCCCGTATGAAAGACCCGGCGCGCGGCGGTCTCGGGCCAATGTAGCAGCACGAAATTAAACTTCCTCGGGTTTCCTCGCTTCTTCATGCTTTCACTCCGCGTCTCGGTTTCTCTCTCTCTCTCTTTCCCTTCTTTTCTCTCAGGCTTCGCTTCGCCCTCTTCCTTCGTTCGCCGCGGCCACACGACGCGTGGCTCCTTCTGCCTTGTCGAATCAGGTGTAACAGAGTCGTCCCTGCTCCAGCAACGTCGCCACCGAGCTCATCCCGTGTCGTCTTATTCGCTGTTATATAAGCTCCGCCGGAATCTATCTCAGTATTCCAGTGACTTCGGGTTGTGAACTTCTGGCCCCGATTCTTCGTTAACGTATAGACATTCGGGATAATCGATCTGTTCCAATTACGTATTCGACTTAGATATCGATTGACATAGATTCAAATTATCGGCTGGATTTTATTCATAGCCAAAACGCCGCGCGCGGACGGTTGGGTCATATCGTTTTGTAACATTATTTTTTCTTGGCGCAGCGAGAGAAATAGTTTTCTTGATTCAATTAAATTTCCTTGAAATCTCAATCTATGAAACATTCCCTTGACGTCAATGAAATGATATCCTTAATATTATATTCTCTTTGAATGATGTCATCAACCAAATTATAGGTTACGTCGATCAACACTGCAAAACCAAGCGTATTGCAAGTGCGTTGTGCCTCCTGTCATTTACATTGTGACGCGTTTTTTTACACTTACAGTCGTGTTCCTTCATACATCATTTACCATGTAAATTTCAACATGTTTTAAGTGTGTAAAAACTCGGCACGATGTAAAATATACGAGAAAAAACACACTTGTAACACGCTTGATTTTTGGAGTGTCGTTCTGGCTAACGTACCATAGTACTTAGATATATTAACCAATAACTTTTTGATTATCTTCTTGATTTGACTTGACTTGACCATAACATAACAGACCAGCTCGCACGTGGAACACCAATACGGCTTATCGCAAATGCGCAACCGGGTGCCGTCAAGTATATACAGGGGCGGATTTACCACTAGGCCCGGTAGGCCCGGGCCAAGGGCGGCAAATTTCGGGGGCGGCATTTTTTTTAAATCGTTAATATGTTTGGTGTTCTTTTTTCTTCTTTTTAGCGTCTCTACTATTTTTTTCAACTTTTCAGCGTTATTACTCTTTTTTCTTTTGACATTTTTTTACATGTGACAAAAAATACCCGTCATTATCCGCTTTTTCGACGAAAGGGGCGTCAATTTTTCTGAGGCCTAGGGCGGCAAAAAGGTAAAATCCGCCCCTGAGTATATATTGAATCAAGGATATCATGTCTTTGAAATTCAACGAAATATTTCATTGAAATCAATTAAAACAATGCGATCCACTTATTTGTTTGGAATCAAGGAAGCATTTCCTCTCGGTGTACATTATTTGTTTGGCGAATCCGCAGAATTGACTAACCAATGATGACGACAGAATTCACGGTGAGAATGAAAAGAAGCGTCGTTCGGTCAGGATCAAACGCGAGCGGAGTGTTCGTCGGTCTAGTCGAGAACTCCGAGGGGGAAAGTAAAAAAAAAAAAGGAGAACTGCAGAACCAGCGAAATAGCCTCGTTTGTCAAGGGGCGTGGTGCGTCCATTACGCTGAAAAATTGAGCAGCGAGCGACCCATAAACAAACTGAATTATACGGCGATTGGACTCGCTCGCTTGAGTCTTGTACACTCTGACGCATACATTTTCCCTCCCCCGACGCTTGATTCGCCTCGTTCCCTCGAAATTTACCATACAGACGACTCAAGGGACACTCCGGACACTACCTGACGGTTCCGCACAAGCGTGGAGCATTAATAAACAAAAATCCAGCAAAAAGATTGTCGTCCAGACGAACCTCGCGCGTGTGGAAAGGAAAATCAATTCAACTCCAAATATCCATATTTTCCAACATCCTCTATAAGTCTTGAGTTTTTAATCCCAAACCAGTGAATTCTGTCCATATCCAGTAGCCTCGATATCTCGACTCGAAGTCTCGTCAAAGATATCTTCAGCCCCTAAAAAGCAAATCGCGCTAACGTAATAAAAATAATGAGATCGAATATATCGTCTCACGTCCAGCTCCCGAAATAACGCAACGAATTATCGGTCGGGTGTTTGGCCTGAATGAAGACGCTTCGATTCTATGTATTTTTCCACCCGCTGAATTATCAATGAATCCGGAGACGCAGAAACGGTCGGCAAGTCGGGGGGGCCGCAGGGGCCATCGGTGGCTGAGTCGACCCGGCTGTATATCCGCACTATATATATACATCAGCGAGGACGACGTCGGGGGGGGGGGGGGGGGGGGGGGTGGAGGGTACGATGTTCCCTCCACCCCCAACCATGATCTTGCCGGGGGATGCTGCGCTCCTCTTTCGTTCGCTAAATATAGCGTCGGGCGGAGAGAAAACGAGGGACGCTCCGCGGCTCCCGAGTATATTTATCGAGTCTTTTATATTAAAAGTGAGTGCGCGCCGAGCGTGGCCGGCATGCGACCCCGCGCCCTCGACGTCCCTAAATCACGACCCTTCGCGAGCTCCGTTATTAACTATTTACATGCTCCGCGCTCCGAAGAAACATTCTGTAGTATCAGCGAGAAGATATACCCAATCCGCGCGGCGAGGTGGAGGAGGCGCCGCGTCGACGCGGATACACCGCGCGCGTCTTCCTCGAGAGGCGAGGAGCTCTCTCGCGTTCCCCGCTTCTGGTATCGGCGAGACCGAGTGGGACGAAATAATTGACTCTGGCTGTATGTGGCCAATATGAATGGGAAAAGTTGAGCCGGGGCGCGCTGTGTTATCAGTCTTCGTTTCGGTAAAAGCGCACGTGTGTCGGGCGACTTTCGTCCCGACACACGCGCTGGAAAATACACGACAATGGCGCGCGTGATGAGATGTTTTATGGGCTGGAGCCACTGGGGGAAGAGGGGGGATGAAAAACCCCGGGGCAAACTGAATCAAAGTGGCCGGGCTAAAAGACTGATGACGACGGTTTGGGTTACTAAGAAAGGAGGAGGGGGAAAAAGAGGAAGAAAAGGTTGTGTGTCGATGCACGAGATGTTGTGCGTTCATTGAATAAAATGGCTCGTACGTGGGTCGTAAAAGGGAGTAAAAAAGATTGACGGTAAACAATGGTACGGAGCAACAGGCATCGGTTTTCGAATGACCGACATTAGTCGGGCGTCGGAGGGCGAGCGATCTTTTCCGGCTTGGGGAGAAAAACCCCACCGTATAAATCGTTTTTTTTATTATCGATAAACAATTAAAATACGTGAGTCACAAAACGCGGGGAAATTTCACAAAAAGAGACGGACGAGATGCTTCACAGGTCAGGGCGACAAAAAAAAACGGATACAAACACAACGAAACTACCTTGACAAAAAAAACCTATTTCAGTAGTCTGAATGAAAAAGAGGAAAATAAAAAATCTTATTTCACAAGAGAAAAATAAAAAATCCTGGCGTCAGAGAAATAAATAAAAAGCTTCCCCGCGTCGATATTCCAAATGACATAAATTCCCCGAATAAAATGCTTCGTACGTGGTAACGGGAAAAAAAAGCCAGGAAAAAAAATTGCCGGTAAACAATGGGGGCCGGGAGCAACAGGCATCAGTCCTCAAATTACCGGCATCAATCGAGCGCGGCGCGTCGGGCGGGCCGAGCGATTTCACCCCGCGCGCGTCGCTTCCTTCACCCCCGGCGTCTTTCGCCCCCCCTCGCGCGATTTAGCGGCGAAACCGCCGCGCGGCGATACGCGGCGCGCGCGTTCGAGTGAATGAATTCGAGCGACGCGATACGTCGTTAATTCGCGGCGCAGCGATACCTCCGTGAAATATCGGCGGGGCTTCCGGCCCGCCGCTCGCGGGGTTCCCCTAAGTAGCTTTTTCTCATTCTCCTCGACGCCCCCCCGCGAGAGCCGCTGTGTTATTGACCGTTTGGCCCCGGACGCGCGACGCGCCTAACGCGGGGGGGCCAGTCAAAAGATTTTCCCGCCACACCGCAGGCGGCTGACTAAATTTCGTCATCCGCTACTGCGGAAAGTTTGTCGGTTTGAATTACGACCCTTGGACAATACTTTTGCCGCGGTGTCCTGCCCCCCTCCCCTCCCCTTCCTTCCCCCTCCCCACTCACCCCTCACTTCTTCTCCTCCTTCCCTCCCTCCACCGTTCATAGCGCCCCGTGCAACTTATATTTAATTACTGTCGGTAATATATTAGATTTAAAGACTTTGCTCTGAAATATCGCAACATTAAGAAAACCTCGGGACGAGTATATACAGTAAACGACGCGTATATAGCCCGGGCGTCGCCGCCGACGCTGCCGTCGTCTCCTGCACCGCTGCTTCAACGTCCCCCCCCCCCCCCCGCACCCTCCTCGGCCCTCCGCTACATCCCGCCACCTTCGCAGCTCCTCTTTCCACGCTCGTCCACCAACCGCACCCATTGAAACTCCCCGCAGGGCGACCGCCTCGCCGGTCGGCATCCGCTCGCCGACCATTCAGCCAAATGATTTAGACGCGCGCGAGCGCCGCCGCGCACCATTCATGAATTTTTCTTACGGCTACCAAGCAAACACAAGTGGCTCATGGGCTACTCGAGAGTTGAAAGCGAAAGGTCCACTTGTCAAGCGCTCGCGGCGGCCTCAAAGGACGGGAACGTCCGGAATTGCGGATTTTTGTTGCACTCGAACGCAACGAGCGACGAGATTTTGCGTACGAGACGCACGGGTCGCGTTATTTTTGTTTGCGGAGCTTCTGGGCCTGAAGTGGGGATTGATTTTTGCTGGCTGCTTCGAGCGGGTCTCGGTGTTCGCGGATGTATTTTTTTCTTGAGTAGCGCGACGGTTAATTAATTAGGAGTTTGTGGTTTTGAGGCTCGATCGCTGACATCAGTCGCCGGATCAGGTCGCAAGCTCAGACGGAGTTTTTGATTAATGCGGCTTCAGGTTGATTTATTTTGATGCTGCGCAGCTACGGAGTCGCCGTTTCTATTCATCATAAATTGATTAGCGTTTGTGTTTCGTCTTATTTTATATCGGCGGAGCATTTTTTTTTGTCGATATCAAAACGCTATTCTCAATTATTTTAGAATGTGGGAGATGAGAATCGAATCGATAAACATCACATGGAGCGTCCGCACAGTTTTTGCAGGGTCGATCGATTTTTTTTTCGATGTAAATAAAAAAAAATCAATGACCAAAATAGATCGCAAAACGTGTTGTTTTTTTTATTTTTTAACCACCTGAATGTTCGACGGTCTCGCAGTGCGTTTGACCGAAAAAAATTAGGGCTCATCCGCATGCAAATTTAATCGCAAACAATGTAACGTTTCGCTTTCCTTGCTGAAAACACTGCCGGCTCGAAATGACGCGGCCTATCGAACTGATGCGAATTGTACGAGCGCCGTTCGCGTGTTAAGTATTTGCGTTTACCGCGTTACGTCGGGGTGGCCGGGGCAAAATGGCGCGTCCGTGGGGAACGAACTTCGCTGGGAAGCTGTCACGTATTTTAATTGTTTTTTAATAAAAAATATATATGTAAAAAATGAGTTTTGTGGCGCTTTCGATGGAAAATTGTCCGGGGCAAAATGGGACATTAGAGCCCCAGGTACTCGGCAATTTTTTCTCGAAACTGCTGCAAAATCGATTTCAATTATTTTTTTTTTTTTTTTATCGAAAAGTGACTAAATCACGATTTGTGCATTAAATGTACGGATCAGTTCGGATTCGACGGGCGCAGACGCGATCCACGATTCTTGTGATTATTCTGAATAAATAAATGAATTAATCGATATATTTATGCGACTTATTTATTCAACGATCGAGACGAGACGACCTAATGACGACCTAATGACGACCTATTTGATGTCGATAGAGTATTTGACCTTTCAGGGTGTCCCGTTTGACCCTGGTCACCGGCAATTGCCCAAATAGACGCCCCATCCGTTATTCAATAATAACGTGTCCATTGTACAATTTTGCATTGTGCTTTTAATACAAAACTGTCACTGCCCTCGCATACCATTTTATTCGCCATCGGCCGCGACCATTTTTCGCCCCCTTCTTTTCAGACAAAATCACGCTTGCTCGACGCGATACGTGCCAGCTGGACGTTGAGCTTTCGAGCAATTGATCGCGCATTCCAATTTGCGTCCCGGTTTATATTTGCACAGAGGAAAATCTTCGGCACACACGGACTAAGCGTTTCGCGAACCGGAACGACAATTTTGTTGAGTTCGCGAAATGTTAATATTTTATTTCAATCACATTATCGTTGCGTCGTTTTTTTTCGTCCACTTCTCGTGCATATATCGCGAAAAAATAAATGCAACGAATAATCGCTACGTAATACGAATGTAAAAGCGCAATTGCTCCAAGTTGCTCGCAATTGTTTCAAAAACCTCGCGCAAACTTTGTTCCCGGGGCAATTAGTCAATTATCAAGCGCACAAAGAAATTTGGTCCGAAGCAATGGAACCTACTCCATTATAATTACGCGTTTAATCCAGTGCAATTTGTTTCAACCACCGCGGTTGAAAATATTCCGGCATCGAAATATTCCCCCGACACCCCAAATTCCCCACAGTCAATTAACGACCGCAAAAACGCGTCGCGAAAAGCTTGTCGCACATAAGTCGCGATCCATGCGGTGTGAATACACCTTGACAACACCAAAGGGTCCATTTGTGAGCATTTAGTACACTAAATTCCACTACCTGGGTTTCCATTTTTAGGCTTATGATGTCCAAAAAAGCATTCGTTGTTGAGTGCTAACCCTGATAACAGCGGATGGAAGTCAATGTATAGTTCTTATGTAGGATTCTAAAAGTACGATTTTGAATGAGCTGTTACAGGTTCAATGCTAAGATTGGCACTCAAGAACGAATGCTTTTTTGGACATCATAAGCCTAAAAATGGAAACCCAGGTAGTGAACTTTAGTGTACTAAATGCTCACAAATGGATCCTTTGGTGTTGTCAGGGTAATCTGAGCATTGCGTCTGCAAAAGTTAGACCGCCCATCCAAAATCGAACTTTTGGAATCGTACATGAGACCTAGACATTAACTTCCATGTACTGAGAGAATAATGCATGGTTGAAACCACAATACTATACTTTTACTATACAGTGTAATTCCCAGGAGAGACGTTTATATTTTATAGTTACGACAATGATAACAAATCATTTCCACATCATTTTGCCGAAAAATCATTTTTCCGAATCGTCGATTTACCGAAAAACAGATTGCCGAACGTCATTTCTCCGAATCCTCATATTGCCGAATTGACATTTTTTCGAAAAATCAGATCTCGATCTCCAAAATTAAGTTGCCTGAAAGGTGACGTTGCCGAATCTCGCAAATAACTTTTCATAATTTTTTAATTTTAGGGAGGACCGGGAAAAATGGGACATGCGGGCAAAATGGAACTTTCATTTTTCCATAACTGAATTACTTTCGTACTTTTTTCTCGAATGCATGTGGTGGGAATGAAACAAAATAAAAATTCGAAAAATACCACTCAGCAAAATAACAATTCAGCAAAGCGACATTCGTCTTTACAAAGTCTCGGTGATCTAACGATTCGGGAAAATGACGATTCGGGAAAATGACGATTCGGGAAAATGACGATTCGACCAAATGACATTCGACATTATATTTTTTCGCCACAAAAAGATTTCGGCAATGCGCAATCCAATCGACATGATGGTTCCTCCTAAAAATTATATCGGTATAGTTCGACCTACTATATTTTACTATATTTTTCTCTCAGTGTATCCGGTGTCATCAGGGACAAAACACCACACACGAAGTGTCCGTCATTGGATCCTCGACTTCCCGGGTATTCTCACGTATTTTTTGTCACTCTAAATAATTCACTGTATACGCGGTAGGGTGACCACCATTCGGGGTCCGTTGAGGCGCTTCCCGCCGGTGAAAATACGGTCCCTCGGCCCTTTTCACCAGGCGCCATGGTTTTCACGGTCCCGGACCGAGAACGAAGCGAGCAAACGAGAGGCGGCAGCTCGGCCTTTTCATCGTTCGCTTACCGCGAATGTGTTTACCACCGAGGCAAGTTGGCTGCTTTTCCACCGCCGCCGCCGTCGCCGCGACTACAACCACCCGCATATTCCGCCCTCCACACAATGTATCTTTGTCATTCGAGCGGGTGGCGCCGCGTCTTCTCATCGACGCCCCGCGTCCCCCCCCCCCATCCCCCCTCCCTATTCTCCCAAGGCCGTGGACCCTGGCGCACAAAAGTCAGCGCCGGCAATGCAACTTTTTCCCCCCGCCGCCGCCTTTCACAGCCTCCTCGTCAACCGAGTCAACTGAATTGTAACCGCCTATGCGGCGAAAAATAAAAATAAAAATAAGCAATAAAATAAAATATACGAAAAAAAAAAACAGATAAAAATAAAATAAAATAAAAGTTGCAGCAGCCGGCAGCTTCCATTCACCGCTGTTCCGAACAATTTATTTGCCGCGTCTTGTCGCTCTCAATTGCTCGTCTCCGGAGGCGAAATTATTATCCCATTTTAGTTTAAGCACAGGGCAACGAAAAAAAAAAAATGAAAAAAGAAAAAAAATGGCCGCGCGCTCCTTTTCCGCGCTCTACCAGCGTCGGCTTTTGTGCCGACAGCTATACATTTCTCAATTTCAATTAGCCACCGCGCGCCGCAGCCGCGAGTCGTCGTTCCCGGCTCTGTGGAAAGTCGCTCGAGCAAAAGAAGCAGCTGTGTGCGCGCGGGCTGTAGGCCAATTTGTGGTAAATGGTATATAATAGAGAAAACGAGCTCACCCGGCGCCGAGGCGTCGGTGCGACGGATACACACACAACGCGCGCAATATCGTCGCGCGCGCGGCCAGCATTGTCGATCGTCGTCGGAGCTCGAAGTTGCGGGGGGTGGAGGGGGGGGCGGGGGGTGGTTGTAACGAATGAATGGACGCCATTTCGCTCGTGTACCCGATAATCCGGGGGAAAACAATGAGCAAGAAAAATCGGATGTTGAGGACTGCGAGAGGGACAGAGAGAGAGAGGCGACGTCGCCGAAGACGGGCGGAAAGCGAGCGAGCCGCGGGGTGAGAGGTGAGGTGACAGTAAACCGTGGCTGCAAAACGTTTCCGCAATAACGACAGTGCTTTGGGTCGGGTTTTGTCGCTTTTCGCTCGGCTGATTCAGAGCTTCCCCGGCGATGAATAAGCGCGCCGCGCGGCCGTCTCTCCTCCCCCGCCTCTCCTGTTTTCCTATGTTTCGCCCGCGCGACTTTCTCGCTCCCCATCCCCCCGCGGCTCCGCGTGTGTGCGAGAATTTAATTGCGATGATTTTGCCCCGTCGTTATTCCTGCCTACGATCCGTGCTTAAAGTGCGAAAAGAACGACAGACAAGCGTATAAATGTCTGTGTGCGTTGTGTACACGTATACACAAAATGTATGTACAGGTATATAAAAATGTATATACAAAATACAAACATGTATATACAATACAAATATCTTGTATTTGTATATACAAAATATTTACAAAATGTATATACAAATTATAAAAAATGACGCCAGAGCAGAATAGGACAGTCATTTTTTTCATTTCGAATGATTTTACGGGGCAAAATGGGACGCTCCGACATTTGTGGGAAATCGCGATTCTATAGACAATTGAACGGAACCGTGGAAAATTTAAGAATCGTGACTTCCCAATTTTTTTTTTTTTTTTTTTCAATTCTACTATCCCAAGTAAAAAAATTATATGAGGCTTGTATGAACGGCTTTATATACAAGCTGTATGCGAACGTAGACATATAGAAGTTTCATAGATTTTGTATAATCTATATGAAGTGTATCAATATTATATGGTTAAATGCTGCCTATAATTTTGCAGAATTTGTTGATAGTATACACAAAGTATACACAGTATATTTATTTCTATAGTTCTATATATCAAAATTGATTATATCATTTCATATAGATTATACTAAATATATGAAAATTCTATATGTCCGCTTTCGTATATAAAATGCCGAATTTGGGGAGCGTCTCATCTTGCCCAGAATTTTTTTTTGCCGATGCTCAAAATTGATATTTGAAATCCAGTTTCTGGGTGAAAACCAGTAAAGATACACTTTAGGTATAGTCATAAAATCTTTTCATCCCTACGCGTTCCATTTTGTCCCCCTATATACAAATATATAAAAAAACGTATATACAATTATAAAAAAATATATATAAAGCGCCCTGTGTGAAAAATCATTGAGCCAACGCGGCGGAGAAAGCTTTGCGCGGCGTTTTTTTTTTCCCCTCCTCCTCATCCCCGACTATCGCGATTGGCGGTGTCGGCGTCGCGCTGCCCCCGAATGTCGAGGTCCCGTGAAATTCTTTCAAGCTGCGGGAGAGAGGGCGAGAGACTCCGGGCTTCGGAGGTTGCGGTCGTCGCGATGGGGGCCTCCCCGAGTCTCGAGACCCTGCGGTGCAGACGCCGCGCGCTCCGTCCCACTTTCTCGCTTGCTCTCGGGTGCTACGTCGGCGCGGGATCCCGCACGACGTACGATGCAAGAATTAATGGACGTTGCTGAGACGCGCACGAGTCAGCGAATTCCACTTTGAACCTGCGGCGCGGCTCTCCGCAACGGGCGATCAGGCGACAAGTGACAAGCGACAAGCATCCAACCTGTCGGCGGTAGCCTCACCCCCCCCCCCCCCCCTTAACCCCCCGCGCTTTTCCACCCCCGACCCGTCCTACCCGCTTCACCTGTCTACGCTGATGTCTCATCTTTTTCTCACGGCTCGACGAACACTCGGTGCCGACTATTATTGACTCTAATTACGCGGAATGCTACGGCACGCAAAGGTCCTTTGAAGTCGCCTTTGATTTTTCGACTGAACGGCTGAATTGTTCGAGACGTCGGTGTCGACCGTCAACGAGCATCGAACACGTTTTTTTATCGACGTTTCTTTCGGTTTTTTTTTTTTTTTTTTTTTTTTTTTTCATTGTCTGTTTATGAAACACGAATATCGAGGACCGAATCCACGGTTTGCGATAACCGTGAAGGGAGATTAAGTTTGGGATTTGAGCTTTCGAGGGTTCATTTTGCTTGAGGCGAAAAAGCTTTGAGCCCCGAGCAGAATCCGTGCCGATTTTTTTTTTTTTTTTTTGGAACGCATATCGCAAAGCTCCGGTTTCCATTTTTAAGCTCCGACCGCACGTGACTAATTTTTCTGTCCCGACCGCGCGGGAGGCGGATATTTTTCGAAGGCGACGAATTTGCGTGACGGTCGCACGTGAGCCGCAATTTTTCGCGTATTAGCCGGTCGTCAATTCGACTCGGCCACGGGTACAAATTGCTCGAAATTTCGGGATAAAAAATAGGCGGGGGGGGGGGGGGGGGGGGCGGGGGTAAAAAGACGTTTTCAGGCCGTCGACAGGTTGATTCGGCGAAAACTTTTAATTAATACGGACAATAAAGTTAACAATGGGCCAAGGTGGTGTAAAGAATTTCGCGACAAAGGCGAACCGATGTCGGGGAGAGACGGCGGCGCCGGCGGTGGCGCGAGAAGAGAGAGCCATAGCGCGGAGGCGAGAATTGTTGTCAGTCCTTGTTGTTAGGAGTGTCGCCTCCGTGGGGCGCGAAAGCTCGCTCGCCCGGCGTGTATAGCGCGCGCGCGCCGAGAATTGCCGTGTAAAAGAGGTGCCAAGAGGTATAAGCGTGAAAGCTCAAACGGCAAAAGTATTGGATTCTTAGATGCCGCGCGCGCGCGCGAGCAAGGAAAATCCGTCTGTCCGCTATTATTTCCTGTTTACCCCCTTTTATTCCCTCCGCCTTAGACTAATAGCCGTCCCCCGTGTTTATATGTATTGTCCTCCGGCTTGCCAACTGCGTCCACGCGCGCGACTCTGAACCATCAACGGCAGCCCCCGAAATTGTTTGCAAATAATTACTCATTGTCGCATCATCGGTTTTCGCGCCATTTTCATTAACCCTCCGCAAACAGTCCTGATGAAAAAAAAACCTGCAAGGGAGAAATTAAAGACTCTTTTGTGGATAAAAATGCCTTTGTAAGGCGCCCACGGTGGGACGTTTTTGCTGCAAGACGGCAAGAGTCACTTGGACATCGCGAAAATGAAATTTCACTGCGACTGCACGTTTTACATTTTTTTAAATATCACAAAAAAGTTGGAAAAAATTGCAACCGACATTGTTTTGTGATAATAAATGCGACGCTGAATTGACATTTTACCGCAAGTTGAAATGTAAAAAAACATGATTTTTTATCCATTGCAATACTATTTTTTATTTTCGAATACAACAAAATATCTCAAAGATCCAAAACGTGAGAAAACTGCGACTTCTGGACTTGGAAAAAAAAAAAAAAATTACGTTACGTGTTGTAGTCCAGTGTGTCAATATTTCACAACAATACTTGAAACTACAAAATCATGCATCAATGATTTTTTTATCGCATCGCAATATTATTTTCTATTCCCAGTTGCGACACCACGAAAAAGAATCCCAAAAATCGAGAATCCGACAAAAGTACGATTTCCGGACCCGCAAAAAAAAATAAAAATACGTTGCGTGTCCTGATCCGACGCATCCCCGAGAATCCGACGAGAATATAAATGTTGTAACGGATGTGTGCACAAAACCGTGGAAAGACGTTTTTTTTCTTTTTTCTTTTTTTTTTTTTTTTTCAAGTTACAAGAAAATTCGTCGAATACTTTTATAGCGTCGCGGGGTTCGTCGATACACACAGCGAGTGGCTGTGAATGAGCCTGTAGCCTGTATTCGAGTCGCGTCTGACCCCTTCCAGCCCCCCCCCCCCTTCCATCGCTACTCCTTCGCGTCCTCGCAAAAGCTTCGCCCGCGCCAAACTCCCTCTCGCGTCGTCTGCCTGGTCTCTGACAATTGGATTGCCGAGCGCGCGCGCTACTCTCAGCGAGTTACAGATTTTTCCTTCTTTTCCTTGAATTTATAACGTACCTTTGAAGTCCCCCGTAGCCGCTGCGTCTGGGCGTCTCGCTCGCCCCCCCGCAGCTCGCTCGCTCCTTTCGCAAAAGGCTGCTTATCCCCGGCTACACGTAGCGCAGTATCCCGGTTCGCTGGCGGCGAGCTTCCCCCTTTTCTCATCACGGATACCGAACTTTCCTCTTTTTTTTCGCCCCCCCCTGCCCCCCCTGCCCCCTCCACCGCGCCCATTGCTTACGGCAAATAAATAATATTTGCCAGCGCCAATTAAAATGTTTGAGAAACAGCCACGCTCGAATTACATTACGAGAACTTCCCTTTTTATTTCAAACCCCTTTGCCCCCCCCCCTGCCCCCCGACCCCCACCCCCCTGTACCTTAATTCCTCGGGCGTAGCTCGCGCGTCTTGGCTCCCGAGTCGCAGTCTCTGTGGATTATACACTTTTCAGTTATAAATATCAATGGCGATTTCCAGTCCCCCTCCCCCCCCTCCCCCCTCGAGGGAGAAAAAAATTTGCGCTACGATGGATTCGCGAATTGAAGACTCGCGGCCGAAAAGCTCTTTGATGTGCGAAACATATTCTTTTCCCCGAGTCACTTATAAAATCTCATAAAATCCCACCCGCCGCTCCGTTCCATTTATATAGATACAGGTATAGTGGCTACGTGCAGCTCGGAAACCTCGATTTTTAACTACCTTCGTGATCGAAGGCATTAAGGTCGGCGCCTCGGCTGCGAGGCTCGCGAGGGTAGTTGGCCTCGGATCGTGCGAGGCGATATATCTACACGCTCCGTGTGCCACGTTAGACCATGATCAAAGTCAATATGTCGCCCCCCCGCGAGCGAGCGAGCGATTTCTTTTCGTGGGAAGAAGCCGCACGAGCGAGACGGATTTTTTTTTTGTTTTTTTTTGCGAAATCTCGGCCGTTGGGATTAATCGTCTTTTCATGGGAACAGTCGAACAGAACCGCGACGCTGGTTGAACTTTGGAATGGAGAAATCTATGTCATTGATTCGAAAACAATTCGATTGCCGCGGCTGCCAAAAATCCGCGTTGTCAATTCAATTTTAGTTTCAATTTCTGGAGTTTATTTTACGAAACGAATACTTTGAAATAGGCGAAAGGAATATTTTGCTGCTTTAATGTTAAATTCGATTGTGTTAGTATTAGAGTCAATATTAAACAAGTATAGAGTCAATATTAAAACACTTATTTTTGCTAGCCCGAAAACGAAATATTTGTGAATCAATGAAATTTGTTTTTTTTTGGGGGCTCATTCAAATGTTGCTCGTATAATTGTTGCAGCTTCTTAACAATTACCGGGAAATTTCTTACACCCCTCACCCCGTTTTGGAACCAGAGTTAATTTACACTCTTGTTTTTGCCAGCTCGAAAACGAATTATTTTTTAAACAATGAATTTTTTTAGTGAGCTAATTCGAATGTTGCTTCTAAAATTGTAATTTTGCGATTTCTCGACAATTATGGGAAAATTCCTTGCACCCTTCCGGCCCTTCTGAAGTAAATTTATTCCGATTAAATTTAAGTAAATTTAAGTCGACTGTGAGAATAAGTATTGTAGTCAATATTAAAACACTTATTTTTGCTACCCCGAATACGAATCATTTTCTAAGCAATGAATTTTTGTTTTTACTCAGCTAATTCGAGTGTTTTTTGTACAATTGTTGCGGCTTTTCAACAATTACCGGAAAATTCCTGACACCCCTCCCCCCCCCCCCCCTCTGAAGTAAATTTAACCTGCACCCCAGTCACTTGTACACAAAGCCGCGGCGGATTCCGAGCTTTCGGGGGGAACGCGGAAGCGGCGAAAGAAGAAGCGAGGGTCGACGGGCATCGGCCGACGAGGTTTTGCCCCGCGTTGCGCCGGGGAGCGACCGACGTGCGTCCCCTCCACGACCCTGTAACCCGGCCACCGTCGCCTTCTTGTATTTCCACCGGTGTTATTTTCCGCCTGCTTGTCCCGGCGAATGTTTATTCATAAGTCCGACGAATGCACCCCCGGCGGCCGATTGTCCGACGGCCAACTAGCCACCGTCGCTTCACCCGACGCACATTATGTGCGCTTTTTTTAATTTATTTTTTAACGTAACCGACCATTAACTCCTTACCGCGTGACGTTTTTTTTAATCGACCCCGCGACAATCGCGGAAACAAATGTCGAGGCGCAAAAAAATTCGCAAATCTCTTTTACTCGCAACTTTTTGTTATTTTTTTGCGCTGTTTATTATTGGACTTTGGGCACTTTGCGTTTATATTCGATCTGTAAGGCAATTTTTAATTTAGCAACGTACATTATGTCCTTTTTTTATGTAACCGTGTCCATTATTCTTTACCGTGTGACGTTTTTTTAATCGACTCCGCGACAATCGTCAACAAAAATCGAGGCGCCAGAAAGATCGCAATTTTTTTTAATCGACGATTTTTTCATTGTTTTTCGCGCTGTTTATAATCGGAGTTTTCGCAATTTCGCGTTTGTTCGTTTTACACATTTAAGGCCATTTTTAATTCAAGTTCGTCTGCGCCGTCGTAAAGGGAAACGCATTATGTGTACTCGGCGAAGCAATATTCTCGATAAAGCGGATCAAATTAGTTTATTAATTAGGTAATTTGTATTAGTGCGGGGACGGAAGTTAAATTCAAAATTGAATTAAAAAGTGTTTGCGTGGAGCGCAGTTCGCGAAGTAGTTAACCGAAATGTCGATAAATCTCGGCTGTAGTCGTGCGAACTTCGATTTTATTGACGAATCCGACGATTTCGCTTCGCGCGAGCCGCGGCGAAAAATGTTCTTCGGCGGCAGATAAGTTTTCAGATGAATTATTTTCCCCGTGGATGGATCTATTTTTTTCTCCGCTTCTTCTTCGTCAAGTAAAAAAAGTTTACCCAGTTTTCTTTCTACCCCTCGAAATCCGAACTTTCCTTAATTAATTGGCGACCTGTGCGATTAGCTCAGGTGCCGAAATTGTGTCGCGATTATAACCCACCGGTTTCTAAAATGGCCACGAGTATCGGAATAGAAAAACCGAGGCACCCGGGTTACGTCAACGTCTTCCATTTATCGCGTCAGCCGTCACATTTTTGCTCCACAACGTCGCCCGAGCCGCGCGAAAATAATTAACGCGAGCCCCGATCGCGTATTATGCAGTCCTCGAAAATAAGATCGGCGGAATATTCATCGCGTTTCCCGACGCGACGTAGATTCAAGATATTCTACGTGTGCGCGGGCGTCGCTCGTACGCGGAAATACTGGAAGTGCAAAAACTTGAGCGTCAATGTCAACACCTCAGTTTCTGTTTCCGGTTAAATATGCAATTCGCGGCGTTATTAAACCAAATTTAATTGCCAGTCACGGCGAGAACGTTGAACCGCGGAAATTTCATCAAATGTATTTTCGTAATTTCCCCTCAGTTTACGATTTTCTCGAAAAATCAACTGTTTCATTTTCTTTTCTCTTCTTATTTTAATTTTTTTTTTTTTTTCATCACACCAAGATTTTTTCCTCCTTTTCCTCACATCTCCTCGACGCGACAGGACACGAGAGAGAGCGTGGAAATCGCGCCCGGCGCGCGCGCGCGAAAATAGAGCGCGAGAGAGACGAAAAAAAAGCAAAAAAAAGTCGCGCGGAGAGACGCGACGAGGGATTTATCATCGGCGCGCGGTGCGGAGTCTGCGGCCCGCGCGGCAGTTGGTTCGCGCGCCAACCGCGATATTAAATTAAGTTACCTGCATCTTGGAATTTTTCCTCATTACACAAAAGCGAACAATCCAATGTGAACTTTGCCACTCCACTTCTCTTTGCCTTTCCCACTTCCGCTTCTGCCGCTTCGCTCTCCTCCCTCTCCCTCCCTGCAAGAGCCAAGTGAGTTTCGGCTGTGCAGAAATTACGAAATAATACCGCACGGCCTTAACCGCCCTGCGCGAACGAAAGAGAGAGAGAGATAGAAAAAAGCGTAGTGTTACGGCCGGTGGTAATTGCAACGAGAGCTTGCAATACAATCGTGCAAAATGAAACAGCTTTTAAAGGTCCGTTATGCGTTCGCCATCTCCCCGCGCTTTTTCCTCCCCTCGCCCATCCTATTTTTATCATTACCGCTTTTCGCCTCCCCTTCGCTTCACCCTCCATCGTCCCGCGCTTCTCTTTTCCTTCCCTCGTCTCTTCTTTTTTTTTTTTTCAAATATTCATTCCCGAAGTATCGCGGTCAGTGACTCCCGGGGCGAAGCTTCGCCAGCTGACTCGCGGCCGAGATTCCTCCGAGGAAAGTTTCTCGGCGGGCCGCGAAGGGTCATTCCCGGCGCCAGGTGCGCGCTGAATAGTAACGCGAACGCCTCGGAGTCACGGGGGCTGGAATCGGGTAACTCGCGATCCTCGGGCGTTAAAAATCGCAGCCCCGCGGCGGTTTGTACCGGCGAAAACCGACGGGAGTTTCGTGCGAGAGAGAAAATCGAGAGTGGACTCACCGTTTTCGCAGTAATTCTCGTGGCTTTGTACTCCAAGGGACGAAATTCTCGTTGGTTTACCACAGCAATTATCATTATTACCATCATTATTTTCATTGATTTTATCGTCATTACTGTTATCATTATTATTATTCATACCATTACTGTTATTATTATTATTATTATTATTATTATTATTATTATTATTATTATTATTATTATTATTATTATTGTTATTATTATTATTGTTATTATTATTATTATTATTATTTGTATAATTTTTAATTCAGCTCCCAAAATTACAGTTTCCCGTGCTGCACTGTCAGGCTCGAAAGTTTTGATTTTTTTCGCCGAAACGTCATAGCCAAACTGCGTGACTCGAATCCAGTGCCGTCTCTGGTCACGAAACCAATGAGGAAGAGAGAAGAAGAAAAAAAAACTAGCGAGAGAAGGAAAGAAAAAAGGGAGAGAAAAAAAAAACAGCGACCGGTGCCTCGCGTGCCGTCCACGTTGGCGAGCGGCGCTCGACCCTCGAAACCGAGGGAGCTGTTCGCGGACAAACATCGGACGAGTAACTGCGATACGTCGAGCGGGGAAGCTTCTCGCGCGCCCCCCGGAACCGAGCGCGAGCCGCGCCGCGCGCGCGTTCGCCTCTCTCTCGCCCCCGGGATATTTATACGCATGCGTTGGACATTTGAGCGCCGAAACGGACCCTCTCCCCTCGCGAGCTGCGTATCCGCGTCTCGCCGGGTCTCTCGCTCTCACCCTGTATGAATTTTCCGCTTAAATCGCTTCGACCCAACGTCAAAATTAATTATTAAAAAGCATTTAACAGTCCAAACCAAAAAAATTAAAAATTTCGAATAAAATAAAACAATTTTTAAGCAAAAAAAAAAAAAAAAATAATCAGTTGCTGAGGAAAAAATTTAATTGTCACCAGGAAGCGGTGGCGGCGGGTGCCGAATATGCGAGAGAGAAAAAAGCCGCGCGCGGCCCTCCGGCGTGATAGGAAACGAAAAGGGGCTGTTAAGAGCCGCGAGAGCGTCGGGCTCGAGCTGGGGGGCGCGTGCGCGATCCGGCTCGAAGCGTGGGGGTGCACGGGGGTGAGTCAGTCAGGCCGGAGCGCGCGCTCAGAAAAGTACCCTTACGCGACGGGCAGGTTACCGCCGGCACGACGCGCGTCGGCACAGAGAGTCGGGGCCGAATCTCTCTCGCTCCTATATACAATTTAATTTCGTCTTTCCACCCTTTCATCCCTTGTCTCTCTCTCACTCACTCACTGCCTCCCTCTCTCTCTCTGTGGACCGGAGAGAAAGCAGCAGTCATCGTCGTCGCGCCCGAGTCAAGTTGAACCCACACTCGATTCGTCTGCACGCGACGCGCGCGTTACGAGAGACAGTTGGATACAAGTTTGGTTCCTCGGGAAGGCAACCAAAAAATAAAAAAATAAAAAAATAAAGTGTCGGGAGTTCGCAGTGACAACTCGCGTATCGCGTCGAGGAGAGTTTACTCTTCTTCCGGGACGCCGAGTGTCTCACCCGACGACGACGACGACGACGACGAGCGGAGGCCTCGAGTGTTGTTGCTCGACGGAATTTGCGAACCGAAGGCGACGACGACGGCTGCGACTGCGGCCGACAAGTCGCGCCGGGGCTGTGACGCCTCTCGACCGGGGGGAAAAAAAAGTTTCGAGCACTCGGGGGGGAGGGCGAGCGTCGAGGGTGCCGCGTGCGGCGGACAGCGAGGATTCCGGCCGTGTTGACTCGACCGACGGGATTCAGCGATGAGAACGCGATGCTCGGCTGTCGATCGGCTCGTCGGCGGGGAAATCGCGAACACGGTTTAACGCACACGAGTTGACGAGTTACGCCGGCTGCCGAGCCGGGGGAGGCGGGACTGTTTCGCGTGTGGATAAATTAAAAACGCGCACCGCGAGAAACGAGGTGAAACGAGAGAGCCGGGGCGACCAGTCGCACCGCTGGATAATCCTCGATAGGCGCCAGCGAAACCAGCGGCGAATTCGCGGTGCGTGGGAGGGTGGAGAGAAAAAAAAATAGCTACGCGTGGCACGCCGCGAAATTTCCGATGCGACGCCACTTGTCGATTGTAATAGAAGCAGCCCGGAAAAGCCGGATATTGGAGGCATCCGCGGCGCCGACAGTCCACGATTTTTCCAGCCTCGCGTATCAATCACGCTGAGGGAGGGAAAGAAAGAGGGAGGATAAAACAAAAATATCCGCGGCCCGATAAACTTCGTGTCGGCCGCTCGGACGGAGATGAGGAGACTGCGGGAGAGACGAAAAGCCGGAGTTTGAGCGAGTTGTAATTGGTGCGGGAAAATTCGTGAGACCTTTTTTTGGTGCCTCGCGAGAAAAACGCAACGGCCGATTATCCCAAAAACTGCCTGTCGATACGGCGAGTCAGGGTGCTACAGGATTTTTTTCCGCCTCGCTGAAAACCGAAAAAACGTCTGATCGACGAAAAAGTAAAAAAAAATAAGTTTCTTAAATTTTCGGCGCTCACTCGAAAAATTCGACGGTCACTGGATTACGCGCGTTTCTGTGAATATAACAAAGTTTAAAAATAATAAAAAAAATAATATATAATAATAATAATAAAACGACTTCCGACCCAGGTTAATCAACGCATGAATACCGCTCGGCCCGAAATTCGCCGGTGAGACTCGCGAGGGTCGGTGGTCGATCGCAGGGGCCAATGAATTATTCGGGCCACTCGGGCAGCGGTCCAAGATAGCGCGTCGCGTCTCTCGTCCGTCCGTCCCGACACTCGGCGCTGGACCGCGCGAGAGCCGCTCGCCGATATATATCTCGCGAAAATATGGAATGGTCGTGGAATCACAGAAAGAAAGTCGAGACTCCCGTCGCGAGATCCCCGCGGAATTCACAGGCCACAACGAGGCGGCTCTGCCGATGAGAAATTTTCGTTACAAAATTTAGAAAACAAAAAATTACATAAAATAAAATAAAACCAAAAAAATTTCGAAAAACTCTGACACTTTTGCGCGGGGCTGACGCGACACCGTCGATAATTGTGTGCATGTGGATTGTGTGCGTGTTTGTGTGAACATTGGAGGTTGCTCAAAATATCGATTTACAAGAACAACAAAAAATATAAAAAAACATTTAAAAAATCGCAAGAAGGTAGCACACAATTTTGTCGCGACACTTTCACGTCAGACACTGTACCATATATCATAGTGATTGTGTCTCGCGTGTGGCAGACTTTTTGGCGTGAATCAACAGGATCAGGTGGCCCGGCCGACGGAACGAGAGTCAGCGGAAGCGGAGGAAGACGCAGCGTCATCAGCATATCACCAGCGGCATCACCGGCGACGGAAGAAAGAAAACACAGCGTTAATAGTGTTGAAATTGTTCTCTGACTGGGGCGAATTTCTTTTGTTTCGTAGGTGGTCGAGGGTGACACACGAGAAGCTGGCAAATTGGTGTTGATTGTGCAGTGCAGGGGGCGACGAGGACAGAGGGCAGAAGGACGAAGGGAAGAGGGTGGTCAATATGACTCCCATCTTTCTCGTCCTGTTGGTGGCGATCGACCCGATTATCGCGCAGAGTCATGCTGGTGAGTAAACGACTAGAGAGTAAAAAAAAAAAAAAAAAAACACAACGCGACGACGAGAATAAACTGTGTACGCGATACGCGGGGAGAGGCCGATAGGACGACGCGGGCTCGCTGTTTGGGTATCAGTGAGCCGCGCCGAACTCTCTCTCCCCTATACGCGCGCCCGCAAAGTGGGGACCAAACATCGTGCCTGTTTGTGGTGGAAACTTGCGCCGAGGAACACGTCGACTCGGCGAACATTCTCCGCGCCGGAATGGACTCGTGTTCGGAGTGTTTATTCAAGGACGCGCCCGGCTCGCCACTCCAACTATTTCAACTGTCGGGTCTCTCTCTCGCGCTCCTCTCTTCGCCCCGACTCGATTGGTCACGCACTCGGAGAGCCCGCGCCGCGCTCTCTCTCTCTCGATCGTTCCTTCGTTTGCGCGCCCGCTTTTCCGACGTCCGCGGCGCGGGCCGCGTGTAACGCAGATAAGATGGACACACGTGACGTCAAAACTCGATCTCGCGCGAGCGCACGTAGAGGCATCACTTCGCCGTGTATACCCGACTACGTACGCGCCGGCTTCTTGCTCCGCAAACATCGCGTTTTGCCTCGCAAATATCGCGCTCCACTTGGCAAACATCGCGTTTCCGTTTGACGAACGTATCCGTGTGTCTCGGTTGGCGGTCATCGGGAGTTATTCAACGATATCGGACGTTGCGATAGGTGGACATCGCGGTTCACTTGGTGTACGTTGCGTATTACTTGGCGAATATTTTCTGTTATTTGGCGAAATGTCGCGGATTACTTCACGAACATCACGGCTTACTTCGTGAACATCGCGAATTGTTTATCGAATATCGCGGGTTACTTCGCGAACGTCACGTTTTACTTCGCGAATATCACATTTTACTTCGCGAACATCACGTTTTACTTCGCGAATATCACGGTTTACTTCGCGAACATCACGTCTCACTTCGCGAATATCACGTTTTACTTTGCGAACATCACGTTTTACTTTGCGAACATCACGTCTTACTTCGCGAACATCACGTCTTACTTCTCGAACATCACGTCTTACTTCGTGAACAGCTCGTCTTACTTCGCGAACATCACGTCTTACTTCGCGGACGTCACGTCTTACTTCGCGAACGTCACGTCTTACTTCGTGAACAGCACATCTTACTTTGCAGACATCACGTCTTACTTTGCGAACATCACGTCTTACTTCGCGAACACCACGTCTTACTTCGCGAACATCACGTCTTACTTCGCGGACATCACGTCTTACTTCGCGAACATCACGTCTTACTTCGCGATTGTTATATATTTCGTGCTGAATATCACGTAGTACTTGGTGAATATCACGTTGTACTTAGTGAATATCACGTCTTATTAGGCGAACATCACGTTTTACTTGGCGAACATCACGTATTGTTTTTTAAATAGATTGTTTTCTTCAAAAACATTTCGGGTTACCTCGCGAATATCCGGTAATATTGTTACGAACATCGCGGATTACTTCGCGAACATCACGTGTCCACCTCGCGATCCGCAAACCGTTCTCAATTTACTTTATTCCGTTGTCCGGTCGTCCCCGAGCTCCGCCACGACGAGGAGTCCATAATTTTTCCCATCCACCGACTCGAGACCGACCGCGAGAGCAAGAAAAGCAAAAGTCACGTATCCGAACCTATCACGTTTCATAAAGCTCGGCACGAGAGGCGACGTTAGAGATTTAGAGCTTCGTCCTGCATCACCGCCGCGCGAGTCATTCTTTCTTGTTGTTGATGTTGTTGTTGTTCTTGTTTCGTGCTCTTCTCGCTCGAAGGGGCAAAGTTTTATCCCCCCCAACCCTCCCACCAAAAGTCTTTCATTCGACCAACCCAACCGTTTCGACGCGGGGCTTTTTGCTTTCTCAGACCCCGCGATAGAAGTCAAGTCGCGCATCATTAACCGATCAATGACGTGATATATACAAGAATAACGCGATAATTGAGAAAAATTGAGCGATCTCGTGGCGCGGGGATGACTCGACAAAAGGGGGGAACCGAAAAAACCGCGACGGGCCGCCGAAATAGCTGACGCGTTAAGGGTGGCTTTTGTCGGTTGGCCTTTTCAATTTGCGCTTTGAGGCCGCGCGCGCGGATTTGCGTCAATGAACGAAAATACGCTTATTGGATAACGAGAGAGAAAACCGCCGCTCGCGCGTTAGGCTGAATGACGCGCGTCGAAGCGGCGCGAACGGGGGGGGGGGGGGGGGGAGGAGGAGGGGTGAAATATCGGTCACCGCTTTGCCCCACCCCGCGAAAAATTCGATTACCCGAATTTCGAGTAAATTACGCAATTTCAATCAGAACAAATTTTCAACGCGCCGAAAGGAATTTCATTTTCGCCGAAAAGCTGTGCATTGTCGGTGCAGCGACATAAAGGCGAGCATTGTCGGTTGTGTAATTGTCGAATTCGGTCGGTCGTCGCGAAATCCCCCAGCGGACGCGGGTGACCCGCGAACAGCCGAGAACGAAGGTGACGACCAATCGAGTTGGGACGGAGTCGAACGAGGTTAGAGAGACCCGGAGTAGAGCGCACGACAAGTGGCCGGCCTGCGATCCGCCAAACGAGTGTGCGACGTTCGTACCAAGTGATCGGCCATCCGGAAGGCGAAACGAATATGCGGAGCGCGTCAGAGCGGACGATATCGGGGACTATGTTTAATACAACGTGTGGCGATTAATCGCCTAACGAGCTCTTTAACGGAGCACAATTCACATCGTCGAGTACCACGAGCCACGAATAATCCCATTTACCTTCGGCTCAGTCGACGCCGACCGGGCTTTTGGTTTGTTAACGCTGTGTGTGTTTGTGTGTGCCTGCCTTGTTTTTTTTTTTTTTCTTTTTTTTTTACTTCTTCTTCTTCCGCCATCGTATAACATGTATTTCAGTTAGCGTCGCCGATACAATCGAGCTGAGTGCACACCAAGCGTCGGTGGTATTGGTAAAAGCCCGCACACTCGGCTCGGGCTGACCAATGGCAGAGCCCATTTATTGACCCGTAATCAGCCATTACGTAGCTCCATCCACTCGGCTCTACGACGCGCGCGCGCGCGCCGAGTCCCTCATAACGATGATGTATCCTCGGAATTTCAGTTAGTTAATTACGTTGCTGCGAGAGCGGATAATAATCCTAATTTCGCGGTTGGAAACTCGGCGTGGATTAGGGTCAGAATAATGTTGTGCCGTTCGAGAGAGCCGCGCGGCGGCAGCCGAGGGGGCCGCCGCCGCGAGCCCCGCTATCCTCGCACACCAGCCGCGTGGTGAGGTATGCGAAGCGCGAAACGTGCGGCGAGTGCGTTCGCGTTGCGCCGCGTACGTGTGAAGAGGGAAAAATTGGCGTTAAGACGCGTTGATAGGGGAAGCGGATTTGGCCTTGAAATAAAAGTGAATGATTAGGCGATTTTCAGCGATTCTGTTTTTGGACAGTTTTAGACATTTTTATATTGGCCGCTAGAAATATAATTTTTATAAATTTTATATTGGTTTTATATTGGCCATTTTTATATTGGTTTGGGAATTTTTATATTGGCCACTGGATAAATTTGTGACGCTTGTGAAAGGAAAAACCGTCGATGAGATTAGGCGTATTTGGGAAAAATCTTGGTACCTGTTTGAAATTAAATTGGTAGATTAGTTGATTTTCAGTGTCTCTATTTTTTTGACATTTTTATTGGCAATACGGAGAAACGTCAAGTTCCATAATAGGTAAATTTCTGTCGTGTGTGAAACGAAAAATCGTCGATACGATAAAGCGAATTGGGTAAAAATATTGCAACCTGTTTGAAATTAAATTGATTGATTAGTTGATTTTCAGTGTCTGTATTTTTTGGACATTTTTATTGGCAATAGGGAGAAACGTCAAGTTCAATAATAGGTAAATTTCTGTCGCGTATGAAACGAAAAATCGTCGATACGATAAAGCGAATTGGGTTAAATTATTGCTACCAGTTTGGAATTAAATTGATTGATTAGTTGATTTTCAGCGTTTCTATGTTTTGGTCATTTTTATTGGCCATAGGGAGAAACGTCAAGTTCATAATAACGGATAAATTTCTGCCACGTGTGAAACGAAAACTCGTCGATAATACGCGTCGACAAGTGAAGCGAATTTGGAAAAAATCTCACGACCTTGAAATAAAATTGATTGACTACATTGATTGATTTCCAACCTCTCTGTTTTGGACCTTTTTATTGGCCATAGGGAGGAACGTCTAGTTCAATAACGGATAAATTTCCGCCGCGTGTGAAACGAAAAATCGTCGATAAGACGCGTCGATAAGTGAATCGAATATAGCAAAAATCTTGCCACCCGTTTGAAATAAAATTGATGGATTCGATTGGTTGATTTTCAGCCACGTTTTCGACATCTTTATTGGCCTCAGCGAGGAACGTCAAGTTAGCTAGATAAACCTCGGCACATCGGCTGCAATCGTAAAGCCAGATTGATTGAAGAAAAAAAGCGGGTGAAAAAAAAGACGAAAATTAAAATATATCCTCCCGGTATATCCGGTCTATTTTAGAATTCTTTGTAATTCAATCCGGCGAGCCCGGACGAACGTGTGCGGATGGAGCCCTCGGGCTCCATCCGCACCCGCTTTTTTCAGTCTCTCCTCGCGTTTTTTTTTTCCCGACCGCGTAAAATACCTGGGAAATATGACCGTGGCGATATACTATTAGAGTAACGAGATTATTCATTGAAGCCCGTATAATTGACGGTACGATTGCGCCGTCGATTTCGCGCCGGCTTTGCTTCAGCCGGGGATGATTGGGAGGAGGATGAGAGAGAGAGAGGGTTGAGGGTTGAGGGTTGAGGGTTGAAGGCTGAGGGTTGAGGCGACTTCCAATGCCGTCGACGTCGGTCCCTCTCGCCTCTGCGAACACTGAGCGTACGCACCCCCCACCCCCCCCCCCCCTCCCCCTTTCCCTCACCCCCACCCCCCTCACCCACGTCGATTCATAGTCGATGCAAATTTTTCTCGCCCTTCGCGCTCCTGTCAGGTTGCAACGTGCCGCCCGAGCCGCCACGTCACGCGGAGATTTCCTCGGAGGCGTCTAAAGCCCCGTAAAAAAAATCACAGGGGCGCGGGCTATAAGAGGATATGCTTTTCCCGCTCTCTCTCTCTCTCTCTCTCTCTCTCTGTCTCTCTCTCTCTCTCTCCGTGCCAGCGCTCGGCTCTCGCTCTTTACTGTGTTGCGCGACGGCGACGCTGTGTGTAATATACGTGTTTGCGAAAAAATTCTCTCCTTCGCGCACACCATTATATACGCGGGGCGAAAGGTCTCGGGTTCTCCCCGCGCGTTGTGTGCCCTCTTCCGCCTCGTCTTCTTCTTCATCCCCCTTCCTTCCAGGCTCTCCAGGACTCGGGACGCCGAGGATTCGCCGTCGCGCCTTCGCACCCCCCGCCCGCCGCGCTTTTGCTTCTTCGACGTCGCGCCGCTCGTATTACAAACCCGGCGTAGTATTTTCCGCCGTGTTCCGAGTGGCGTCGCGCCGCCTCCACCCGTCTGCTTCGTCCCTCATCCCTCATCCCTCATCCCTCAAGGTCCTCCTGGTCCCTTCATCCCCCTAGCGTTCTTCCTACACTCGCGACGTTCTCCATCTTCGGGTGGTCCGGGGCAAAAAATGATTTCTCGGTCGGATTCCACGCGCGTATTATGCGTGCCGCACACGAGAGTCGCGTAGTTTTTTTTTTTTGGTCTCGAAAGAAATAAGAAACGTGTCAGATGTCGCTCACGCTGCTCCTGGGAAGGGGAGGTTTTGGCCTCGCGCGCGACGCGATGGATTCGCGGCAAAAACTTTGGGGGGATTTTTTTTTTTTTTTTTTTTTTTTTTCGAGTTACAAACGATTTTTGACAAGGGGCAAATTGTCGACGGGAATTCCCGGCAAAGCGGCGCAATATTTGTTTAAATTGCTTGCATAACTGTCGAGTCGCGCTAGGCAAATGTTGCCTCACTTATCTATGCCCTGCTCTGTTTTCCGCGGGAAATGTTTTTTTTTTACTTTTTTTTTTCGTTTGGTCTTTTTTTTCGACTCCGCCCTTCGGGCCTTCGCCGGTCTCCGCGCGCGCAGTTGCATCGTAACGTAACGGTAACCGTAACGCATACCCGTCCCCCGTACGTTCCATGCGGTTCCACGTTATTTATCGTCGCTCGCTCGGCCGTCCCGGAGCGATCGGATAATTTACATTCCCGCCGCCTCCGCCGCTGCCGCTGCTGCTGCGCGCGCTCGTGTGACGCGGACCTGTGGGGCCGGCCGATTTTTCAGGTGTACTCGAGTTGCTCTCGGAATGTCAAGCTTTTATCAATAATTGACAGAATGAACAATCTGGTCGAGCGTTTGTTTTTTTGTTTGTTTTTATTTTTAACTCGCGACTTTCTGTTTTTTTTTTTTTTCGTGTAGCCGAAAATTGATTTCGCGGTGCTCACGACGTTGATATCAATTATTGTCGGTAAAATGAGGAAGAAAAACGTGTAATTGATGTAGGGTTTAATTACTTCAGGAAAGTGTAAAAAAAAGTTATAATTGCGAGGCTGATGCATGAAACATTCTTACTTTTCTGGGTTGACCTTTCTAAACTTTTCATCCGTTTAGTTAAAGACGAAATGTCAGCTGTTTTTTCAAGTGTACTCGAGTTGCTCTCGGAATGTCAAGCTTTTATCAATAATTGACAGAATGAACAATCTGGTCGAGCGTTTGTTTTTTTGTTTGTTTTTATTTTTAACTCGCGACTTTCTGTTTTTTTTCGTGTTGCCGAAAATTGATTTCGCGGTGCTCACGACGTTGATATCAATTATTGTCGGTAAAATGAGGAGGAAAAACGTGCAATTGATGTAGGGTTTAATTACTTCAGGAAAGTGTAAAAAAGAAAGTTATAATTGCGAGGCTGATGCATGAAACATTCTTACTTTTCTGGGTTGACCTTTCTAAACTTTTCATCCGTTTAGTTAAATTCGTAACGTCAGCTGTTTTTTCAAGGGTACTCCAGCTGCTCTCGGAACTCAAGCTTTTTTCAATAATTGACAGAATGAACAATCTGGTCGAGCGTTTGTTTTTTGTTTGTTTTTATTTTTAACTCGCGACTTTCTGTTTTTTTTCGTGTTGCCGAAAATTGATTTCGCGGTGCTCACGACGTAGGTATCAATTATTGTCGGTAAAATGAGGAAGAAAAACGTGTAATTGATGTAGGGTTTAATTACTTCAGGAAAGTGTAATAAAGTTAAAATTGCGAGGTTGATGCATGAAACATTCTTACTTTTCTGGGCTGACCATTCTAAACTTTTCATCCGTTTAGTTAAATTCGTAACGTCAGCTGTTTTTTCAAGAGTACTCCAGCTGCTCTCTGAACGTCAAGCTTTTATCAATAATTGACAGAATGAACAATCTGGTCGAGCGTTTGTTTTTGCTTCCTCATAGAGGAAGCTTTGTTTTTTGTTTGTTTTTATTTTTAACTCACGACTTTCTGTTTTTTTTCGCGTCGCCGAAAATTGATTTCGCGGTGCTCGCGACGCTGATATCAATTATTGTCGGTAAAATGAGGAAGAAAAACGTGTAATTGATGTAGGGTTTAATTACTTCAGGAAAGTGTAAAAAAGAAAGTTATAATTGCAAGGCTGATGTACAAAACACTCTTACTTTTCAGGGCTGACCATTCTAAACTTTTCATCCGTTTAGTTGAAGGCGTAACGTCAGCTGTTTTTTCAAGTGTACTCGAGTTGCTCTCGGAATGTCAAGCGTTTATCAATAATTGACCGAATGGACAATCTGGTGGAGCGTTTTTTGTTTCTTTTTATTTTTAACGCGACTTTCTGTTTCTTCGAGTCACCGGGAATTGATTTCGCGGTACTGACGACGTCGACATTAATTATTGCTGCGGTGAATTGAAGAGAAAACTGGTATTTAATGTACGAACAGTTTAATTACTTCCGCAAATTGTAAAAAGAAATAATTGCGAGGCTGATGCATAAAACATTCTTACTTTTCGACGCTCACTTCTCCAACTTTTTCATCCTTTCACCCTTTCAATAACACTCGTCTGATCAACCAATTTTTCAAGTGTTCTCGACCACCTCGGAATGTCAAGCTTTCATCAATAATTGACCTAATGGACAATCCGGTCGAGCGTTTTTTGTTTTTGTTTTTAACTCTCAACCTTTCGTTTGTTTTTAACTCTCAACCTTTCGAGTCGCCGTTTTATTAATTCGTTTTTATTTTTAACTCTCGACTTTTTGTTTTTCGAGTCGCCGTTTTTTAAATCTGTTTTTATTTTTAACTCTCGACTTTTTGTTTTTTCGAGTCGCCAAGAAATTTATTTCGCCGTACTGACGACATCGATATGAATTATTGCTGATAAAATGAGCAAAAAACTGGTATTTAATGTACGAATAGTGTAATTACTTCGGTATAAATTGCAAAAAAAAGGATGATATAATCACGAGGCTGATGCATAAAACATTCTTACGTTTCTAGGTTAACTCTTCTAACCTTTTCATCCAATTTAGTTAAAGGCGCCCGAGGACCCGGGGCCGGTGTCATATTATGTGCCCCCCTTTCAATTACACGACATTCACAAGATCTCAGCGGCCGCCGAGAGCTCGAAACGAGCTCCCGCGGAGCCGACGGCGACTCGCAGCCGCTTAGCACTTGTACGAAAAATTAAAAATGATAATGCGCGAAAACTCTTTGATATTTGTTCAAACGAAGGCGGCGACGCTACCGGCTAACCGGGTGGAGCGCGCGGCCAGCGCGCCACTCGGCGGAAATGGGAACCGTCCTTGAGCGGCCGCGCGCGTTCCGCGCCATCCCCGTTTCTTTATGCATACGAAATAAATTGAATTTTTCCCTTTAACGTCCGCGAACCGGCTACGGAACATCCAGCAATGGCGTACGTCAACCCACCCAGGGCTCAGTACGTTAACTAGTGTACCGACCTCATTGCAGCGAGAAAAAAAGAAGGAAAAAAACACCGAAAAAAGAAGGAAAAAAAAAACGCTGCCTCTTTCGCAGTGGCTAGAAATGCGAGCGCGATTGGCGGAAACGTAGTTTATTGAAATGAAGTGGAGAGAGAGAGAAAAAAAAAGCTGCCGTCGGATCCACTCGGTACACTACGGCAGTTATCAACTATTAGGAACTGAAGCCGGATTTACGGAATAAAAGCGTCAAACGTTCCCCGCGATACCGTCCAAAGGGTCGTATAATAATAATAAGAGCCGAGCTCGATGCTTTCCCCGAGGATTTAGCGCCGAGGCTCTCTACACGTGACAGGTCCGCGGATGGGTCGCTGGGACGAGCAGGCGAGGAGTTATATAAAACAGATAAAAAAAAGGTGAGCAAGCTGGAATTGTCGGAGGAAATCGAAGAAAAAATAAAGCGAGGTTCGCGCGCGGGCGCGCCGATAGAACGAGGCGGAACGCTGGAACACCGGCGGTACCCGCGCGGCGTGCGAACGTTATATCGCATTAATATCGCGAACCTATCGAAATTCGCGAGTGCGACACAGTAACGGAGCAGGAGCCAAAATTTATGAAGCCCCAAAGTGCAGTTCGGTGTTTCGGGCAGCTCTGATTCTCGTCAGACATGCACTCCAACCCCGAATGCCCTGATTAAAGTATAGGCACGTGGAAATTTCTCACTATCTCTTTCTCTCTCACTCTCTGGCTCCCCTTTCCCTTTATTTCTCTCTCTCGCTTCCCTTTCTCTCTCTCTCGTTCTCTCCCTCTGTTTTCCACTTGCTAGATCGAACACTCGAACCACGTTCGTAATTCTATAGCATTATGGTTGACGGTCGAAAGCAGCGCCCTCTGCCGTCGTGACGCTATTGGCGCGCGCGCTTCGTGCGCGAGATCAAGCGACAAATTTGTTTAGCAAACGCGTGCAACGTTGTGTACACGAGAGGGCGTTGCCGTGCTCGCGAGCCAGGTGGAAATATTTCCCATAGGGCGGGGATAATTCGAAAATTGCCGTGAAACAAATTAGGATCCCGCGCGGGGGTGGAAATTAACGCACGCATTTTCAACTTTCTGCAAAACGCGCTTAATCTGTTTGCCATGCGAGCGCGCCGCGGACGATAAACAATTAAACTTTGCAATTATTTTCAACCGCGACCGCGACGATTTTGCGGAAAAAATGAAAAAACGAAAAAAAAACAAAAAAAAAATGATAATGCGTCGTCGTTGTGAATGCAAAAGCCGTTGTGTGCGGCCGCGGGATCATTAAAAAAATCATCGTGATTATCGCGAATCTGGGTCGTCGTGGCCGCGACGACATCGCGAAAATACCAGGTGGAAATTCGACGGCCGAAGATACGCGCGGTGGAAAATATTAAATACGAACCTGGCAACGGCGCAAAAGTCGCGCGTAACAATTCGTAACCCGCCCCGCACTAAACTCGGTTGTAAATTGAAAACGAGCCTTAAGCCCATTTTACTGGCTCATCCAAGTACCTAATAAAGATCCGCAAATGAAATAAAACTTTACATTCGTGTCCCACCGTCGCGCGCACCGCGATTCCCGGGGAAAAAGGACGAGAAGATTTCCAGCCGTGCGGCGAACGCAAAACCTGTTACGTGCACCGCGGTTGCTGAGATTATAAAAAAAAAAATAAAAATAAAAGAATCATCGTCATTATCATGAATCTGGGTCATCAGTACAGAACACGAGGAACAGAAGGATTAAGAAGCATCTCAGCGGTGCTCAGCGCTCCGGCCGGTATTATTAAAGCTCGACATTCATTAAATTAAAATCTCGGCTATATACGTATATATATATATCGCACCCGGAAATATCGCGTCTCCCATCCCCCGCGCGCCGAATTCAAAGTGAATATCCCCCGACAATTTAACAGTCCTCCTTCTGCCTCGTCGCATCACCAGAGAGAGAGAGAGAGAGAAAGCGAGATTTGCTTATCGATAGTCGCGTGTAAAGAGAGGGGGCGAGGGGGGTGGCTGAAGGGGGGTCGGATAGGGGGGGGTAAATTACTTGTAGAATTTAGCGGACGGTCGTGCAGTTAGGTCGGGTGCTCGGGAGCCTCGGCCGGTGTGTTCGCATCCCCTTCTATCATCCCCTTCGAGGCGAGAGAAGAGAACCGACCCTCCTCCACTCTCCAATCTTAACAGCCCATCTACATTGTCCCGGCAACGTTACCCTCCTCGCTCGCTCGCGCCGCACCGTCCGACGAGTTTATCGTGAACTTAAACAATGCGTTTCTTTTTTTGCGATAGAGAGCGCGTTAGTTTTCGCAGCTACGAAGCGTGTAAGAGAGAGAGAGAGAGAAAGCGCGAACGAGCGACGGAGAGAAAAGAGAGTGAAACGGGAAGTGCATGGAAGACTTTGTAACGGCCACGTCGCCCCCGGAACTGCGAAGGTTAGAGGGCGATTCCCACCTCGAATGCCGATAAGAACTCGGTGTGGAATCGCCCCGCAAGCGGCGCGGGGGTTTCCACTACACCCGGGTTTCTGGCGAACCTAATGTACCCTGTGCTTCTCGCACAATGCAGGCGCCCCCCCACCGCGTGTCCGTGTACACCGACTCCCGTGTACACCGCTATTATTCTCCCGACCTGACAGCCTCTTATTGCCCGCACGCTTTTCCATACAATCATTCGGTGCCCGCGCGCGAGACACTCGTCCGTGGACCCTACGGTCCGTTGGTACCTACAACGGTGGGTCGGTACCCGCTGTCTGCTGCTGTATATACGTCCTGTACGTGCCTCGACCTCCCTCACCCCTCACCCCCGGAAATTCGCGAGCTCATCCCCCGTCCCGTGCGAAATTCGACCGCACGTCGTGCGTGTTTGAATATCCGTGTTTCTTCAGGCTTGGGAATTGAATTCTTTGCCTTTAGCGTCTGGGAATACCTGCGGAATGTCCGTCAATACGACGTCAATGCATCCTTACTCAGTGCGTTGATTGATGCACCGACCTCCTTGCAGTGTATAAAGAAACGCCGCCTTTTTCGCGGTGGCCAAAAGTGCGTCAGCGCAATCGGCGAAACGAACTTTCTCTACACGTTTTTGTTATGTCGACCTGAGAACATATTTTGTGGTGAAAAATCTATAGAGTCGCAATCAGCACTTGTCAGGACCTGACTCGGCCCTGGTGGAATATTTGTAGCGTTAAATTGGGTCATGCCCACATTGGCCCTGCCAGGGCCCGACCAGTTCCCGGCTTGGACCCAATTTAACGTCACAGCATTTTCACCACGTTTATTTCAAACTTTTTTTGCCGGACAATCATTCGGTCCCTGCAGGACACTTGTCCACGAAACCGAAGTAGGCAGAATATTTGTAGCGTTAAATTGGGTCGAAGTCGGGAAGTAGTCGGGCCCTGGCGAGGCCAATGTAAGCCTGACCCGGGCCTAACCAATTCCCGACTTGCGCCAAATTTAACGCCACAGCATGTAAACCACGTTTATATCGAGCTCTTTTTTTCGGACAATCATTCGGTGCCTGCAGGACACTTGACCACGTAACCGAAGTACCTCCCGTCGCACCCGGATCGTCGGCGTCCCGCTCGCCGCTGTCCGCCGGTCCCATATGTATGTCCCGTACGTGCCTCGATCTTCCACCCCCGGAAATTCACAAGCTCATCTTCTCTCCCGCGGCCGAAATTCGACCGCACATCGTGAAAAACTTGAATAAAGCCGAAGACGCAGAGCCCCCCGGGTCCCGCGGGGCAAATCTTGGACCGTTGCGGCCCGCGTCGTCCGGTCGAGCGTGCGGGACACACGGGGCTCGAATAAAAATTCCCCAACCGACGTGCTTCGGACCCCTCGGCCCATTTACAAACGTGAGAAGCCGTGATGGTTGATCCGACGGTAACATTCGAGTGCCGAACCTTTTTTTTTTTTCTTCTCTTCACGCTCAGCCGCCGGGAACTCGAGAATCCTACGTACGCGCAGGCCCTGCGAAACGTCCACTCCACACGCGCTACCGCTGCTGCTGCTGCTGCTGCTGCTCCCTCCCGCCCCGGGGGAATTCACGATCCCAATTAAACGTACCCGCACGGCGGACCCTTTCCCTAACTAAATCTTCGCCGAGCCAATTGCACGTGTGGCCCTACGGTGCGCGCGGCTGCCTCCCCGTACGCTGACCATACGTGCGTGCTCCACGCTTTTCGCCCTTCGATCCAGTTAGCGAAAAACGTAGGAGAAGAAGGAAGCGGAACGGCGGGGAAAAAAGAAACGCTTGACCGCATGACCGAATTCGAGATTCGCTCCGCTAATTGCGGGAGTAAATTATAAACAGGAGGAAGAAAAAGGAAATTTCGTTAATTCGGCTCGTGGAAATTTTTCGATTTTTTCGCGCGATGACGCGAATTGAGTAGAGGAAAAATTTCCGATTCCCGCGATTTTCCGGCCGGAAGCGGGCGAGACAAACTTCGACCGCGTCGCGGCGGAATTTCGCACTTCAAAGCGCGCGCAAAGCTTCGGCCCAATAATCCGTAACACCGAGATCGGTCGCGACGTCGAATTACGTCGTCACCGCGTGTCCCGGGGTAACGGGATAACGCGTGCATCTTACGCTGTCAATTCCGACAACTCAATTCCCAAAGTAGCGAGGTATTAGTGGCATTAATCAATGAGCCGAGAGAGCATTTAGTGCGCGCACAGAGCGAGAGAGAACTGAGCTCTCTCTGTCTCTCTCTCTCTCCTTCTCTTTCCCTCTGCGCGCCCGAGTCGCGGGTAACGTCGCGTCGTGTGGCACGGAACCGCACACGGCAAACCCCGGCTGGAATCGTATCTGATAATTGTCGGTCGAGGCATTGGCAAGTTCTGCCTGGGGTAGTTATAACTGCGTTAGGCGACCAGGCTTCTCTAGATTGCCGGCAATAATAACATTAATAATATGGCAAGGGGGGGTGGGGGCGATGGGGGGGGCGGTGGGTTTACCTTCGAGACGTTATATCACGATTATTAGAGGGGTGTGTACGGGGCGTACAACCTGGGCTTAGTATATTAGCCCTGGCTAAGAGTGTGCGTGCCCGTCATTGCTCAGCCCCCTCGGAGTACATAACGTACTCCGCGTACGGCGCGCATACCGCGCGCGTTCGTCCCGGGTAATTCGCGTCCGTGTTTGCGTCTCTACAGTTTGCGCCGCTTACGTGCGCCGCGCCCGCTTTCCCCGCTGTGCGGGAAATGTGGTTGACCTCGGCGCGCAGGGTACCGCAGGGGGGGTTTCGTGTGTGGGTTTCGCCCGCGGCTGTGCAGCCACTTCGAAGGCGGTGCGCTCTTCCGCGCTGGCGGAGGACTTGGGAGGGCGCCCAGGGGAGGGAGACTCGACTGTAGCTGCGGGGGATTACGATATCGTTGGTGCCACTTGCTGCAGCGTGATCTTTGATTTGTAGTGGTTGCGAAGCCATGCAAGGTGGATGCACTGGTTAGGTTTGGCGATGGGTTTGGAAAGATTGCGCAGAGGCGAGGGAGACTCGACTGTAGCATTGGGGGACTACTGTATAGTTGTTGCCACACGTTGCAGCGTGATTTTTTATTTGCAACAGTTGTCAAGCCATCTTGATGGCGGATGCACTCTTGCGGTTTGGCGAAGGATTTAGGAAGGCTGCGCAGAGGCGAAGGAGATTCGACTGTAGCAGTGAGGGACTACTGGATAGTTGTTGCCTCTTGCAGCAGCGTGATCTTTGGTTTGTAGCAGCTGTGAAGCCACGGAGGACGGATGCACTCTTTTGGTTTGGCGGAGAATTTAGGAAGGCTGAGCACAGGCGGGAAGACTCGACTGTAGCATTAGGGGGTTACGGTATAGTTGTTACCACTCGCTGCCGCGTGACCTTTGATTTGTGGCGGTTGTAAAGCCATGGAAAACGGATGCACTTTTCCGATTTGGCGAAGGATTTGAGAAGGCTGCGCAGAGGCGAGGGAGATTCGACTGTAGGAGATTCGACGCGATCTTTGATTCTTCCTCGCGACTTCCTGCGACCTTAAGTGAAATGTCTTGGTCGTGTACATTAATCACCAGGGTAAATAAATAATCTTAATTATCCCCGTCGAATTATTTACGGGACAGACTCGCGGGCCACGTCTGACCCACGTCTGAAAGTTCCTCGCGCGACGTTTCCAAAATCGTGGCAGCCCTAATTTTAGATACTGTTCCTAGGCCATCAGACATTCAGGGGAAATTATTGAAAATCTCGGTTTCGAGAATCGATTTAACGGATTTCTGTAATCCCGTCCTGTAATGTTCCGAATTCGCGAGTACAGAGCGAGTGGCAGAAAATCTTTGCATTGAAGTCGCGAGCCGCTGATTTCTGGAATCGAGCGGCTCTTGCGGAAAAAAAATTCTCGCGAGATACGCGTAACACTGTATGACCCCGCTTGGGCGATGATACTCGACGCAGGGTTAGGCGAGGATAGGATAGAAGCAACGCGAAACAAGGAGGAGTAAGAGACTCGTCACTGGAGCACGACACTGTTTACCGGTTTTACCCCCTCCCACCCTTCGCCCCGGTTCCCTTGTATTTCTGTACACTATCTACTATTACGGCGTTCGGTTCTCTCAGCAGCAGTCGGTGTCTCCGGAGACTTTTCTCCTTCCCCCTCGGTCCTCTCGGCGCCTCTATCACCGGTATACATATCATTCGCAACGGCCACCTTCCCTTATCTCCTCGTCCGCGTCTCGCACACGTATCCGCGCCCGCATTTCTCGCAACCTCCCGAGGGGTCGTGGAACCGGCCTCACCGATCGCTTCCTCCCCCTTGCATTTTTTTCCCCCTCTTTTTCCACCCGTCTTTCCCGCTTAGCTCGTTTCAGAGCCGTCCACGTTTTTTTTCCGTTCTCTCTTTTTCCATCCTTCCTTCCTTTCTCTCGACCTTCTGTCTCCTCTATACGTTCGTTTGTACCTCCTACCCGCTCTTTTCTATTTCCCCGATGGCAGAGTCGGTTCTTCCACCATCTTCTTTCCTTCCTTTCGTTTCTTTTCTTCCCTCTTCCTCCTCTTTTTTGCATTTCCGTCGCTTTGATTTTGCGGAATCTTATGCTCGCCCCTCCCGAACCACCACTGGGTGGTAAGGGGATCCTCGGGGAGGGTAAGTAACGAGACGCCATTGACAGACGATCCGATGGAATCAACAGTTATTGAAAAAGAAGGTCGCAGAGACGTCGCTGCACGGGGAGCGGAACGGGCGAAGCCGCGAGCGCCGCGTGTACCGCTCGGCGAAGGACGATGCCACACGATAGGTGAGTAGTATCTCGCCGCCTCGGTGGAGGCAGCGCTCTCCCCTTTTACGGCGAGAAACACAATAAAAGTGGCAGTTTTACAGTGGCTCCGGTTCGGTAGCTTACGTTTACAGTGTGCCGGAGCGGCAATACCGGCTCTTGTACTATCGTTGGAAGCCAGGCTTGACACGCGAAGTTGCCCGCGAAGCCTGGCTGCTTGTTTAGTTGCCGCGGATCGCGTGTCGAAGCTTATATCGGGGTCCGCGCCAGTCAGTAGTCGGCCGGAGAGAAAGAGGGAGAGGGAGGGAGAGGAAGAGGAGGAAGTGCCTGCTTGAAGCGAGCAACTACTGTACCATAATACACAGCTCTTCCCCCCTGTTGTCCTATCTGTTTCTGCCTATTCACTTTTCCATTCATCTATCCGTAAACCTCTTTAGCTTACTGTATTGGGGTCCGAACCAGTCAGCAGTTGGTCAGAGCGAGACAGAGTATGATGAGGATGTATACTTGCTGGAACTGAGAGTTCCAGTTAAAAAAGAGAGAGAGAGAGAGAGAGAGAGAGAGAGAGAGAGAGAGAGAGAGAGAGAGAGAGAGAATGATGAGGGAGTAACTGCTCGAACCGAGATGATATTGTGGTAATAACACACAACTCGTTCCCGTCATGTTCTATCTATTTAATCCCACTGTATCCGAACCAGTCAAAAGCTGACCAGAGAGAAGCAATGATGATTAAGTAACCGCTGGAACCGAGGTACTACTGTACACACAGTTCGCCTTCTCTTGTTTTATCTATCCGTACCTATTGACTTTTCCAGTCATCTATCCACAAATCTTTCTTCAGACCACTACATCGGGGTCCGAACCAGTCAGCAGTTGGTCAGAGCGAGAGAGAGTATGATGAGGATATATAATTGCTGGAACTAAGAGTTTCAGCTAAAAGAGAGAGAGAGAGAGAGAGAGAGAGAGAGAGAGAGAGAGAGAGAGAGAGAGAGAGAGAATGATGAGGGAGTAACTGCTCAAACCGAAATGCTATTGTGGTAATATCACACAACTCGTTCCCGTCATGTTCTATCTATTTAATCCCACCGTATCCGAACCAGTCAAAAGCTGTCCAGAGAGAAGCAATGATGATTAAGTAACTGCTGAAACCGAGGTACTACTGTAAACACAGTTAGCCTCCTCTTGTTTTATCTATCCGTACCTATTGACTTTTCCAGTCATCTATCCACAAACCTCTTCAGCCCACTACATCGGGGTCCGAACCAGTCAGCAGTTGGTCGGAGATAGAGACAATAAGTAGGAAGTCACCGCTCGAATCCAGGTATTACTGTACCATAGCACACAGCTCATCCCCTCATCCACTTTTCCATTTCTCTATCCATAAACCACTTTAGTCCATCATATCCAGGTCCGAACCAGTCGTCAGTGGACCAGAGAGAGACACAATGTGATGGAAGTAACCGCTCAAACCGAGGTACTACTGTACCATAACACACAGCTTGCCCCCTCTTGTCTATCTATCCCTGCCTAGTCACTTTTCCATTCGTCTATCCATAAACCTCTTTAGTCCACCGGCTCCTGCGCCTTTTTGTCCTCATCAACTGGCTTCTTAGTCCGTCTGGAGAAACGAGTAATTCAAAGTCCTCGAGCCGCTCCTCGGCAGAAATCCTCCTCTCCCACCCGTCGTCCTCTCTCTCCCTCTCCTGTGCTTTATGAGAAAACGCTCAAGAGCAAACTCTCTCGGGTTAACCAGACTCAGTCGTCTCTCTCTCTCTCTCTCTCCCTCTCCTTTTTTTCCATCTCCATCCCTCCCAGCACTCTCGCAGCGCTGTTATTATAAGGTAGACCGAGCTCGCGCTCGGTGATTCCTTTCGCCATATATTTGCTCTATAGCAGTATATGGTATATACACCGGGAGCTCCTCTCACCGTGGCTCTTTCGCTTTTGCTCTTCCGCGCGTTTTTTTTAACCCAACTACGGTAAAGCCATGCGCATTTTACCATAAGTCAATTTGCGCAGAAAGCCGGCCAAAAGTTCCGGCTCGTGCTGCCGGTGTGTGTGTTTTTTTTCGTCCGCCCTTCGTCCCTCACTAATTCTCGAACTTTTTGCGCTCTCAATACATGTCAGAGTAAATCGAGCCTGACCCGAGTTTCCCTGGTCTTTTTCTAGCTTTTTGGCCGCGGACGGGTCGCGGCTCGGGATTTTGGATCCAAGGAGTCGTTTTGGGCGATAAAAGGTGGACATTTTTTTTTGTATTCCGACAAATCTATTTGTCTTGATTGGGTTATTTTTCAGTGTTCACGTTCACCTTGTTTTGCGGCTTTTGTAACCGCATTGAAGGGAAAACCCGTTATGAAACTGTGACCGAATGAAATTTCCTTTTTTTTTCCCCCGACCGCGGTCCACGACTCGACACACTCCTGGGGGGGGGTCTAAAATAATTCAATTTGACAGTCGAGTGGCCGGAGAGAAAAATGCAAAAACTGATTCATACTCTCGGCGTGTGTGCGCAGCGGTTTTTCCGTGACTTTTATCGCTTCGTACGTATTTAACCGGTCGACTCGCGGTGATTACGCCCACTTTTCCCTCGACTCGATGTCCGACCTATTTCACGCTTCTTCTGTTTGTCTCTCAATTAACCATAGCGACAGTCGCGGCGGTCGTGGAAGACGAGAGACGAGAGCGGAGCTACGAAATACGAGCGCGACGAGCGCTTTTGCTCCACCTCCTCCTCGACCGTTATATCGATCAATTTGCACAGCTCTCCCTCGATACTTAATCTTTTCATGTTAAGGCAAATATTTTTTCGACCCTCCCTTACCCTCAATATTTTCTCTCTGCGCGCACCGCGTCCGTTCGAGTTCACGGCTTGATTAACGACCGCAGTCCCGGACGTCTTCCAGCTTTAAAGCTCGATCGAAAAGCGGTCTCTCGCTCCCCGTGGGAATCGTCGTTTCGTCCTGGGCAATCCAACCGTTTTTTCGCGGCTCCACCCTTGCCGAACGAGCGAAGTTTCTCGCTGCCGGTTGCCGCGGGATTAGTAATCTCGGCGCGTGTATCTTGCCGGTCACCCGGACCCGCCTTCGTTTCTTTGCTAGGCTTGCCGAGCTTCCCCACGTGTATTTATAGTATAAATAGAAGAGTGGTAAACGAGCTCTCCCGCAGACTCCCGGCGCGCCGTTGCCGAGCGGCAACGGGACAGTTATTAATTATCGCGCGTGTCTGCAGTGCATGGCTTCTGCGGTCGGTTTGCGACCCTCATTCCCTTCTACCTGTACCGCGCCTTCCTTTGATTAATTTTCTTTTTGGCTAGCCGACACCGGACCTGATCCTCTTCCCTCTGTTTATGGAACCGTTTACACTACTGTTTCAATCAACGTGGCGACATTTCGAAAAACTTACAAGCCCTTCAGTCCCTTTGAAACCGGTGATTTCGGGGGTCGAGGGTGTGCCCTGAGAACGATGGTGCAGGCTTAAAGTCGATGGGATTAAAAGAAAAATGTTGAAGGGGCGATTTTCAGCCCTTTTCGAGTTTTCGACCGAGGGTTAATTCTGTGAATCCTGATATAAAGAATGTCGTACATTTTTTTATGAATAAAAAAAAAGTTGGATCTAGTGTTTTCAAAGTTGGTACAGGTTAGAGGTCGATATTCTGAACTGAAAAATGTCGAGGTGTCAATTTCGCCATTTTTCGACCACGAACCAGTTCTACGAACTCTGACTACAAAAACGTCGAAGAAAATGATTTTCAAGATCATTGCCAACCTGACAATCTCGAGAGACAAAAAATGTAAAAAAAAGCTTCCTCTCAGAGGCAGCAATACCGCCAATGTTTGTAGAATTTGCCAAAATTCAGATACTCACAGCGACCCTAATCGTCACAGCTATCCGATACTGCAACGTCAGCCGTGGCTGAATCATCGTTCTCTATCTCCCTGCCCAGCATCACGGCAGCGCCAAAAGGTCTCGGTGCAGAGTGTAGCTTTTGACCAAATCAAACACGCTAGGTTAATATCATCGCTCGTCAATGCTCCTCGATGGGTGCGCAAGGCAACTGGTTCAAATATACCATTCGCGTTCTATGTATTTCTCCAGCGTAAAGTGTATACGCGGCCGCGAACAACTATACACGCGAGAGGTGCTGCTGCTGCTGCTGCTGCTGGTACGTGGTGCCCGAGTAAGCAGATAGGTTGTTGGAAACGTATAGGCTATTTGGCAAACGGCCAAGCCAGCACGTTCGCGAGCTTGGCGGTCTTCTCCGAGCTATTTCCCCCTTCCCATCGCCCAATCTCCTTCCTTTTTCATGATCGAATACATAGTTACACCAAAGCCCAAGCGGAGCTTTGGAACCCGCTGGCTGCAGGCGCGGCAAGTGCAGTTTTAGCGAAAGTCGCAAACGCCCGAGGGTCAACCCTGATGATGGTGTATTATATGGGGCTTCATGCGCGGCGATATCGGATAGGAGGCATCGAAATGAGCGCCCTTCGCGGACCCGTAACGCGTCATAATATCCCATCCACAATGGACGTGCGATGGGTAGCAATATCCACCCGGGGACCCAGCGGGGGTGCGGCGCGCGGGCGCGCGGGTTTTACTAACATGCAGGTGGGTGGCGGGTAGCGTAGCACTAAAAATGTACAGTTGCAGTGTCAAGTGGTAATAATTGAAAGGTGGATTCTCTCTCGAAATGGTGGAATATGTCGGGAGGGCCGAGAGGGAAATGCATGGTCGAGCTCTCGCGAGGGAGGTTTTCTCTCCTGCCCTGGCCGGGTGGTGTACCGGTCAACGTGGAGAGAATCGCCGGGCTGGGCTGGCCGCGGGGGTGAGAAGGGCGGGAGGGGTGAGGAGGGGGAGGACACCGCACAGCGTTCGCCGCCCAACCCGAGTTGATTTATCGGTGGGTAGCGTGACACCGTGAATAAATAGAAAGGTGATCGAAAACAAAATCCCACGGAAATGGGTATAAATGGCTGGCGAGGATGGGGATCGAAACTCGCCATCCGGGGCTGCCGGGGAAAATAAAACAAAACGCTACTGGGAGGGCGAAAAAAAAAAGGTTAAAAAATACATCAACACACACGGGGACACAAACAGCCGTCCGCCTCCACACACACACGGACGGGAATACACAACGTGCACTTCGCACGGCGGAGCGTTCGACCGAGCACGGTTTCGAAATGATTGGATTCGTACGATACGTTTATCGGTCGGGGGCTTCAACGACGCTTTTCAGTTAGTCGAGCCCCATTAAAGTAGCGCGAGCATTTTGCCACTGACGAGTTACGCGAATGCCGTATCGAGAGTGCGACCTTTTTTTTTTCACCCTCCCGCTCTCGGTGTAATAAGATGACCGCATCCAGGCACAGCCGAGCGGACGACGAACAAATCGAAGTGGAAATTGACGCGAGGCAGCTGGAATTCTGTTGGCGATTGGAAATAGGGAGGAATTGAAGCGACAGCTTCGAAATATTGTGGGCTCAGCAAGTTTATGCTTATTGATAAGCTCAACGGTAATTAAGGGTTAAGACGTATTTTGAAGGAACTGAAAAGTGTTGACATCAGCTTTCTTGATTTTCATCTGAACAATGGCTACTTTGGGTGAAAAGGTGAAGTCAGAAGGATTTACGTCCGTCAAAATATTGTAACCTCAGCACGTTTATGCTTATTGATAAGCTCGACGTTAATTAAGTGTTAAAACGTACCTCGATGGAACTGAAAGAGGTTAACATCAGCTTTCTTGATGTTCAGTTTCAAAATGCCTACTTTGGGCTAAAAGCGCTGAAGTCAGAAGGATTTACGTTTATCAAAATATTGTAACCTCAGCACGTTTATGATTATTGATAAGCTCAACGTTAATTAAGGGTTAAAACATATTTCAATGGAACTGAAAAATATTAACATCAGCTTTCTTGATTTTCAATTACAAAATACTTTGAACTGAGAAGGATTTACGTCTGGCAGTAGAAGACCCACGTCAACATTTCCCATTCGTCCCCTTTTCCCTGTCCAAAAATCGATGTCCCCTTTTACCCTGTCCAAAAATACACGGACAACGGTTAATTATCGGGACCGCGTAACGAACGCTCGTGGCGCGCGGAATGGCAAACAAAAATGCCGGAGATTATGTCTCTCTCGCTCCTCGCTCGCCTTTTAGCGTCGCCTTTCGAGCGCTCCACTTGGCTGCATCAACATTCCGGGGCTCCTATTCGACGCTGAAGTCGCAAACGCGGTCTGCGCGGAATTCGCCCCGACCCCTGTATATCACCTGCCATGGAAACCAGATGGCCGTTGGGCATCGCTGCTGCCACTAGGTGGCTCCTTTGACTCGGCCAGAGACATCAACCAACCTCGTGTACCCTCCATACAACCAGCCACCACCTCTTTTTCGCTACTCAACCCTGGCAAACAACTTCCTCATAGAGCTGTCAAGTTAATTTGCTCTCCACCTCGAAACGCACTGCGCAGTCGGTGTCTCTATAATGGACATTACCATATTTTAACTATTTAACTGCGCTGCCGCTGCCTCTTCTGCCGCTGCTGCTGCTTTCCCTACCGTACCCGACGATGAAGGGAGGGGAAAAACCAGAAAGTTACAAGGGAGCGAAGTACGGAAAAATAAAATACCTGCAATACGACGGGAAGCCGTCTACCTGTTTCTTGTTGGCGCTGGGTATGCAAAACCATCGTCGAGATGAGATTCTCGCGAGGATCCCGAGGATTCTAGCGCCAACGTAATCCCGAGCGTTTCATACGTGCTTCACTATCGTTATATTCTATCGTCGAGGTTATAATCTAAGAGGGCGTGTTACTCTGTAGCCTCGGGAAAATGCGGTTTTACGTTACCACGCGGTGTAACGTAAAATCTTCGGTGTAAAGTCCAGTTTTTTTTTTTCAGCGTATAGCGAACAAATTCGCTGTTCGACAAGTTTCTTACAGCATCAAAGATTTTGATCTGACTCCTATAACAATGTACAAGCTCATCGTGTTTTTTTACGTGCTTCCCCGTCGTTATTCTCCATCCTCAGGGTTCTAATTCAAGGGGGGATTTTACGTTACCACGCGGTGTAACGGACAATCTTCGGCGTAAAGTCCAGTTTTTCCAGAGTAGCGAACACATTCGCTGTTCGACAAGTTTCTTACAGCAGCTAAGATTTTTATCTGACTCCATTAACGATTTACAGGGTAACGATGTTTTTTAAAAGGTGCATTCTACATATAACACGATCTATTTTTCCGAAAAATTGTATATGTCGGATTTATTTTAGGATGTATACGAAATCTGTGCGTGCAAAAAATACATCAAAGATACATCCAAAATGTATTTTTGTCATATTATCGTCTGGAAAATTGTATATTCCACAAACATTTTCGTATATACTTCTTTTTCATGGGGGTATTTCCATCGTCGAGGTTCTAATTCAAGGGAGTCGTGTTACTTTAGCCTCGGGAAAATGCGGTTTTACGTTTCCATGCGTTGTAACGTTTAAAATCTCCGGTGTAAAGTCCAGTTTTCCAGCGTAACGAACAAATTCGCTGTTCGACAAGTTTCTTACAGCAGCTAAGATTTTGATCTGACTCCAATAACGATTTACAAGGTCACCATGTTTTTTTACGTGTTTCCCAGCCGTTAGTTTCCATCGTCGAGGTTCTAATTCAAGGGAGTCGCGTTACTTCAGCCTCGGAAAAATGCGGTTTTACGTTTCCACGCGTTGTAACGTATAAAATCTCCGGTGTAAAGTCCAGTTTCTCCAGTGTGTAGCGAACAAATTCGCCGTTCGACAGTCTCCTCGCTGTTCAACACCAAAGATTCTTATCCGGCTCCAATAACGATTCACAAGGTCACAATGCTTTTTTACGTGCCAACCCGTCGTTATATTCCATCGTCGAGGGTTCTAATCTAATTGCTGGAGGGCGTGTTACCCACACCCCACCCAGGAAAATAGATGCGGTCTTAACACCTTCGTGTAACGCAAAATCCCCGGCGCGCGCGGCTAGCCCGCAGTTTTAAGTGAAACTCGCAGGTTTTACGCCGCTTGTAGCGTTAAATCCGTCGTCCATCGAATCCACCTTATTTCGCCCCTACGGCTCGCGGTACTCGTTATTCCCCCGTTTCCTCGTAACACCCGCAAGATTTCGCCGGACTCGAATAATCATTCGCGAGGTCGCAATTTTTTTTCACGCTCATCCCCCCGCCGAACAATATCCCGGAATTACCGGAAACTTTTTGCTATATTCTCGCCGCGGGGAAACTTCGCATCGATCCGTTACGTTATACGCCGCGTGCGTGCTACCTGCCTCGGGGGCAACTTTCACATAGCCGTTATTCGTAGCTTTATTGGCGCGGGTTAAAGTGTGATTATGTGCCGGGCGAGGGGGGGGGGGGGGGGGACGAAGGGGGTGCACCAGTGGCCTCTCCACCTCGCCTCCTGGTTTGCATTCTCCACCGGCGAAGAGGCCATTCGCGGTCGGGCATAAGCACCGCTTTCGGTCGAGGGGGGAAGAACGGAGGGATGGGGGTTGGGGGGGTTTATACGGACCAAGATCACCGTCGATGCCCCCCGCTGTCTCTTTCTCCCCCCCCCCCCCCCCCCCCCACCGAGGTCGGCATTACCGTTGTCGTTGTCGTTAGGCTCGGTGATTCCTCTCCACTTGGTCCTCATATTACGTCTCCGTTTCGTCCAACCGCGACGACGACGTCGACGACGTCGACGACGACTGCGAGAGAAATCTCGTCGACTCGGGTCCGCCGCTGCTGCTCACCAGCCCGGATATCCACTTAAAGCGTTATATCTTGTCAAATTCGTTCGGGTCCACTCTCGCCATTTCAATCTTTGAGCCGACGAGCACGCCCGGATCGTTCGGGCTATCCCGAGCAGAAGCGACCGCAAGCCCGAAATGCCCGAGCGGGTCCGGCCGGGCCGGCCGTCGGGTAGTCAAACCGGACCGCTCGCACTCTCTGCGGACGGCTATTCTGCTGTGTACACAGTTTTCATCAAGAGAGGAAGAGAGAAAACCGTCGAGAGGCGGGAGACGCGTCTGGAAGTCGGGGGGACGAGTCGTTATATTCGGCCGCCTCTGTGCACGCCGGGATTTCCGCGATCTGCACTTTGGCCGCGCGGCCCGACGCATTCAGCTCTTTCGCATCGTTTCTCGTCGTTTTTGCCCCCGCGGCTTCTTTCTTCACATTTTTTTTTTCCCCGGCGGCGGACCGCGCGAATTTTTTCGGCCAGACCTTCCGGATTTCTTCCCAGGCGCGGGGGGGGGGGGGGGAGGGGGGGCGAAGTTGGAAAAAATACGACGGGCTTTCTTCGCCCCCCGAAGCGCGAAATGAAACCCCGGCTCGTTCGTCCGAATCTTAATAACCGGTTCATTCCACGTGGGTCGCGCTGAATATACGTCCGCCCGGTGTATTCGACGCGTAGTTAATTTTTTATCGTCGCTGAATTATTGCGCCGCCCGAGCGACGCTCGTTATTCACGCTTTATCTCGAAGCCGGGTATTAAAAGGCAAAGAATACATTCTCGGGGTTCCCCTTATCTTATTTATTTTTCGACAGAGCGAGCGCGGGGCGCCCATCGAGAATACAACCGCGGGGGTGGTTAACAGTGGCGTTGAGTGGCTCTTTCGGCGCTGGCCCGTTACAGCCGAGGTGAGGGTGGTCGGAGAATGGGGAGGGGGGCAGAGGGGGGCTTTTCTACCTACCCAGTGCAGGAGAGCAGCTAAGGGGTAGGAGTCGTCGGGTGGTGAACCAGGGGGGTCGAGGGGGGGCTCCGACGAAGGTTCCAGCACGCTCGGAACTCGCATCAACGGGGAGAAACCCGACTCATAAATATTCACGATGAAATCTACCCCTCGATAATAACGATCTGGCCCCCTGCCACCTTGGCCCGAAATATACGACACGACGACTCCGGGCGTCTCGTATCGGCCGGGCCGAAGAGGGTGCCAAGGTTCTGCCGACAATCGGCTTCGCCCAGCCAGCGTGAACGGCGAACCACCCCCCCTGCCCTCTGTACCCCTCCCCGCGATAATAACAAAAATCGCGAGACTCGTTGTCACCCGCAGACGCGTCAGAACGGCCAACACCCAGCGTTGCGGCTCCTCGGATCACCCGGCGAGCTGATGGATTAAAATCACCCGGACACGTGTGTGGCTCAATGCCGGATCTCCTGGTGACGCGCGAGTACGGGGAGAGGGCTGAACGAGGGAACGAAAATATACAATGGGGCAAACAGCCGAGCTATGTGTACAAACACCACCGGCCGGCGAGTCCGGTGAGTGAGAGAGACGGAGAGCCGAATGAGAATTGCGTGTAACGTATCGGTGCAGGCGCCGCGACGACGGTCGCGGGGACGGCGGGTCGCGGGTTGTGTGCAGGTGGATTGGTGTACACGGGCGAAACGAGACTGCGGGAAGATATGGCCGGGTGTACGAGGAGAGCGAGACGTACGGACGGATGGAGCGGGAGACCAAGAGAGAGAGAGAGAGAGTGAGAGGGAGAGACATAGAGTGAGACCAGGCCAGGCGCTGTCCGGCAAGGAGTAAATTGGTAAAAATGTCTGGAGGTTGTTTGGAGGATGGCAAACACGAGCGAGCTATCCTTCGTGGCTGTCGCCTCTCGCCCTCTCGCTCTCGCTCTCCCACGCCCGTTCGGTCCCTGCACCGTGGAAGCTCTCCCCGACGGTGGCCGCGCCGCAAGCCACTCTCTTTCCCGTTCACTAATTCTCTCCCTTCGTCCCTCTTACTAGCCCCAAGCAGCCCAGCCGGCAGCTCCTCTATTGCCAGCTCGAGTTCCAACCCCGAGCTCCGGCAGCCCCAGCCCCAGAACCAGCCCCGGGCTTCCCCGACCCACGTAGCAGTGGCGGTGGCGGCGGCGTCGGTGGGTCGGTAGGTAGGTAGGTGGGTTATACCATCCGCCTCTGCTTCCATCGCCGCTTTATTCCAGCTCTCGGCCGAAGCTACGAGCTCTCCTCTCTTCTGCTGCTGCCGCTGCCGCTGCTGCTCCTCCACGCCGCCGCTGCGCTTCCACTCTATTTCCACCTTTCTGTCTTTCTCTCGGTTTCCCTCGGTCCACTACGGCGCGGCCGCCCGGCGTCGAACGCCCGTCCACCTTTCGGCCGTGCCTTATTCCGCGCGCCCCGGCGCAACGGGTCTCTCCCTCGCCGCCGCCGCTCTCGGAAACCTCGTGGCCAACGGCCGAGCCGCACACCACCCGGACCGGTCGAGCTGTGCTCCACGAGCTTCACTCTTTGCTCCCTCCGCCGCCGGCGCCCCCCTCGCTCCACCCTCGCCACCGACCCGGAACCGGACAAGAACCTCTATTCGGCCAGGAAATTGAGTGTTCCGCCGCAGAGTTAAGAGGACACTTCTTGAACACCGAGTGACATTCCTCACTTTCTTTCTCTAATGACTACTTCACGCCACCTTTGGGTTCTCGCACAATGGAATCGGGGCTGCTGCTTCGTTCTTTTTTTTTTTTTTTTTTTTTTTTTTCAGAGCGCACTTGGGTTTCGTCCCCCTTTGCATGATTGTCGGACGGGGGACGACGTTGCGGGTGCGTCGGAGTGAGGGGAAATAAATAAAAAAGGAAGGAGATGTAGAATGACGGAGTGGAGTAGAGGAGTTGATTGTGTAACACGTACCGAGTTTTTATCACGGTTGAGAGGCTGTAGCGAGCTGTATGGCGATAGTCGGGAACTGGTCAGGCCCTGGTCAGGACCGTGGTAGCCCGGCCAGGGCCTGAACCGGGCTGGATGTGGCCTTACAGATTTTCGTTCAGGAAGATTTTCCACACTCAGAGAAATCGTGTAATCTGAAATCGTGTAATCTCAGAGAAATCGTGAATTGTGTAAATCGTGTAATCTGGTAACAATAAAGTGATAACTATCAAATTTTCGTTCATGCTATTATTTTTATAGTTCACGGTAATTACTTAATGGTTGTGATAACAGCGTCATAGTTACCATAACTAGAAAAATAGTTGCTGTACCTATAAAAATAATTGCCACTTTATGCACGGAGAGAAATTTCTGTGCTGTGACAACAAAGAAGATTAACAACAAAAATCGTTTTGTTAGGCTAACAAAAATATTGTTGAGCCCAGCAAAAAGAATTTTCAGCCGAACAAAAGATTTGTCAGCCTAGCAAAACTGATTTGACAGCCGAACAAAAGATTGTTCAGCCTAACAAAATAAGTTCTGTTGTCACTTTTCGTTGCTATCACAATACAGAAATTTCTCTCCGCGTGGTTGTCACTTTATAGTTGCCAATAGTAGATTATTCTCTCAGTGCAGCGTAACTGAATGACATTCGCTCCTCACTTTCTTCGTCTAACGACTCTTCACACCGCCTTCTCGTTATTCCACAATGGAGACGAGGCTGTTTTTTTAGCACTCGTGCTAAAAAAAGCCTCGACTCCATTGTCCCCCTTCGCACCAACAAGGTGTCGGTCGGAAGACACCTTCGCGATTGCTCACGAAGAGGAAGATAAAATAAAACGAAACCGAAAGAACAAAATCGCGGCAAAGTGCTCGAAGCTGTAACCACGTATCCTCGGTTTCCAGCGCAACAGGATCTGCATCCGAGGATATCGCGCGGCATCCGCTCGAGTCGCGCTCTTCGACGGCGGAAGCCCCGCATAGTTTCGCCCCCACGTATTTTTCCTCACCTTCCGCATGGATGCATTCAACCCCCTATCCAATTCGCCAAACTTGGGGATTTCTTTTTCAACTCAATGCGGTGTCATCGTCGTCGTCGTCGTCGTCGTTCTCATTGCCGAGGCGCCGGGACAGACCGACACCCGCGGGGGGGTGGAGCGAATCCGTGACGCAACCCGCGGAGCGACTGCCAGTGTTTCCGCATGTATTGAATCAGCCCCCGATATACGGGGGACACCCGAGGCGCCGCCGGATTGACGTTTCCAGTGCGTGGCGAGCGAGCTGCTGCTGCTGCTGCTCTCCACGTTCGGCCCGGCGGCGGCCTCGCGGGACTCCTGGACACCCCCGCGGTACATCCGGAAACGCCATCACCAAACTCCCGTGGGAAAATCACATCGACCCAGAGACAGCTATTCCCAACCGGGGCGGGACTCGACTCGCCGGCTCGCGGGGCTATCTCACCTCGTACGTCCGATATCCGTGTGGCCAGCGCGCCAACCTACCACCAACCTCTCGTCCCGGTGTCCTCGTGGTTTTTTACCTCCTCCTCCTCCTCCTCCTTCCTCACCGTCTTCTTTCTTGTTTCTTCACTTCTCTCCCCCTGCCACCCACCCCTGATTCACACCCTCGACAACCAGGTCCAAAGCTTCCCCCAAACCCCTCGCGCGCATCGCAGCCGCAATTTTCCACTTTCGAACCGGGCCCGGAGAGAACGAGGCGAAACTTCGTCATTGCGGTTGTAGGTTGTAGTACGTGAAGAAAAACAATCGAGAGAAACTCGCTTCGCCAGACGAGGGGCGACTCCGGGGGGCGGCGGCGGTCGACGCGCACTTCAGGGTGGACCCCGAGACCGCCGCGAATATATCCGAATCCGGGACACAATGCACTTTTTCGAGGGCCACCGACACTTCCTTTCTTTCATTCGCTGCTGTCTCTTTCTCTTTCTTTCTTTCATTCTTTTTCTGTTTCTCTCTCTCTCTCTCTCTCTGCCGTCTTGTCTCCCTTTCTCTCGGGGTTCTCGACGAGAGAACCGCGCTTGCACCCGGCGCTAGAGATCCTCATTCACCGTGGAGGACATGCGCGCGCGTATCTGCAAAGTGGCACTCAGCCGAATTAGGTACTCTAGACACATCTTGCTGTGGGTTTGCCCAGGGACATCGTTACACCGCGCGGCCAAGAAGCGGCGGCGTTGATTTGTCCCCCACGACAGCCCTGCACTCCGGCCGCTCCTCCACCATCCACCATCGCGGGCTTGTCCGACAAATCACCATCCGACGACGAACCGGCGGAAAGAAGGCTGGGAATCCTCTGGCTTGCGGAATTCACGTCCCTCGTCAGTCTGCGCGCTCCACAAGCTGTGGGAGAAAAATCCGTGCGCGGGGCGGGGGGGTTGAGGATGGAAGTCAGAGGCGCAACCCTAACGGGCTTGATGTCCCCGAGATCCGCGACAGACAGGATGATTGCGCGAGATGCATTGTGACGCTTTTCCGCTCATTGTTGCCACCGCCGCCGCAGCCGAGGGGGAGCTTAGCTTTTATCGCGGGTAAATCGAGACTTCTATGTCCGGGGTGGAAATACCGCGAAACAACCGTGAAATGAAATTACATCTGGGCAAATGGACGATGTTCAAATATCCATAAAACTCGGGAAGCGTTTAGGGGGTGGAGGGAGGGGAGGGGGGGGGGTGAAATTTGCCGCGCAATTTCAGTCAAGTTTTTTAATCTTGCCGCAAAATACGACTGCGTCGCAAGTCTCGTCGAAATTTCGTGCCAAATTTCGCGTAAAAAGAGGTCAGGAAAATTGCAGTCGTTCGTTCGGTCCGCAGTGCGCGAATCTTCGGCCGCGAGGGGGCAAAAGTTAATCACACTTTCTCACACGGAGAGCGAGACGCAAACGAGAAAGCGATGGGTGCAACTTTTTTTTTGCGTCCCGCCGACTCGGTGCACCGATTGCTCGGCGGCTTCCACGCATCTCGCATCTTCGGGTTCCTCGGTTATATTTATCAAACGCCGCGCGTCTCCCTCGTGGCTTTTTCGTCGTGTGCACTGAGGGCGCGGCAGCTGCGACGGGGGGTCTAATTTGAGTTTTCGTGAGTGGGTAAAAGTCGCTCTTTGACCGTGGGGCTGCGCCGAAGATTCGACTAAGAGCTTCGGGGTTCGAGCTGGTCGACTGCCAGGTGGAGCCGGTCGTACACGGAGCCAAAGGGCAAAGCGATATATCGAGTGACGCTGGAGGTTCGATGCCTCCCTCCATAGCAAAGCAAAAAAAAACCAAAAATAAAATAGCAAACGAAAAAACGTCTTTTCAGCCACGACAACAAAGCAGCAAAGAGAAGACGCATCGCGGCTCCTTGGCCGGAATCCTCGCCTATAGCGGTGAATCAATTCGGACAGCGAGGGAAAACTGACGCAAATGGGACAAGTACGAGGGTAGCCGAGCGGGTTAGGCGAGCTGTAATTGCATTTGCGGAAAATCTTTTGCTCCACGCGGCGGTTAAACCGGCGAGAGTTAATACAAAGGGTAGGAGAGAGAGAGAGAGAGAAACGCGCTCGAGTCGCCAGCCCCCTGTCGGGTTGGGGGGCGGGGAGGGGGTTGGAACTCGACAAAACACTGCGAGAGTTGCGGGCGGTGCGGAGGACTCGGAAGCCAAGCGGTGGAGTTACATTTTCTTGCTCGGGTTCCATTGGGTCCGGCAAAATCGAGTCGCACCGCAAGCCACGGTAAATACTCCTGGCATATGTACTACACCCTCTCCCCCCGCTGCCCCCCTCCCCCCGCTGCCCCCCCCCCCCCCCCTCCCCCCGCTGCCCCCCTCGCGTTGGTGTCCGGGAATAGCATAGGCTACACGGCATTCCGTGCGTTATGAAGCCGGGAGCAAATTACTCGTCGATTTCCACGAAAACGATTGGCGCCTGCGTGCGGCCTCCGCGGACGGCGGAGAGTCCGAGGCGCGGCGATCCTCGTACTAATTAACTCTTCGATTAGGGAATTGCAGATTCGCGACCACCGGGCATCCGGCAATAGGACTCTGGGCCACCCGGACTCTGACATTGCTGCTGCTGCTGCTGTTACGCGCTAAATTCTAATAGCAGTGGGACCACGAGGGGGCAGAAGTGGGGGGGCTAGAGAATTCGGAAAATCGTTCGGTTGTCGATAACGAGAGAGTTGCCGAATCAGCTATGAGAACTAACTGCTCCGTATGTAGGCACGAGGGCGAATGTGTGTCGTGCGAAAACGTGTGCGTGTTAGCCATGCACCGAACTCGAACGTCGAATCGATTACACCAGCTTTTCCCCTCCCCCCCCCCCTCCGTCCCCCCTTTCCGATCTCCGGTTCTCTCTTGCTCTGTCGGCAAAAATTTAACTCGGAACTTTGTCTGTGAATCACGAGAGCATACGTGCGCGATCAACTGAGACATGGTAAACGCGCTCCGCTCAACGGTGGAAGGGGCTCCAGGGGCGGGTTGAGCGGGGGGCCAAAGGGGGGGGGGCGGGCGCGCGAGTTCTCCCTGGGATAGATCGACTACGTACCTCGATTTCGCTCAATCACGTAGTCGCTGGCGCTGCCGCTCGCGGGTACTCCGGTCACATGTTTACATGTAACTATTCACACCCCGAGAATCGTGTTAAAAAACAATTTGCAACCTGACGCCGCGCTTTTTCTCGCTCTGGTGCGTACGCGCGGGGAAAAAAGAAAGAACAAACAAAAAAACGAAAAAAGAAGGTGCGTCAAAAGTTTCTCGTTTCGCGACGCGCATATGCGGTTCGCTTAATTTTTACCGAGCTCGTCCATTTCGCCGGCTATTTTTACGACTGTCTTCCCCCCCTCCCCCCCCCCCCCCCCCCGCTTTACGTCCCTTAGCGATCGTAGAATCATTTCGAGTCTCTGTGTCTCGCGTCGCACTCGCTTCCGTTCACCGCTGCGCAGAGAGACAGAGAGATTGGTGATGCGCAGGGGGGGTTGGGGGGGGGGGGGAGCTTGTAAAAAAAAAAGATCCAGCGGCGAAACGATGGAGCGAGCGAGAGGAGCCCCGGTCCCAATCGCATTGGCACGGCGCATTTTATCGTGTGCCGTAACTCGAAATTGCTTGTCTTCGGGCGTTATAAAATCCCTGGCAGTTGCTTCGGGGGACGAAGACGACGAAGAGAGAGAGAGAGAGAAAGAGAGAGAAAAAAAATCGATTTCATCCCGGCGACCATCGACTGGATGTAAAGAAGCTGTAGCCAAGATAATATATATATATGTCTATATAATACATACCTATATATACAGTGCGGTGTGAGGCTCTACCTCTTCCACTAGCGAGCAGTAGCTACAGCCATCAGTAGATATAGCCATAAGCGCGTCAGACGTACTCTTTGTAAATGGCATTTTCAACGGGGGTCGCGGGGGGTGGAGGAGGAGGAAGGTTGGAGGGGGGGGGGGCGAGGGGGTGAGGGGGGCGTCCGCTGTATCCAATGCCTGGCAAGTAGATGTCACTGCCGTGGGATAGGAAAGATGAAGCGAATTAGAGTGGAAGGGAAGAAAAATATATGTCGGACGGGGTCCCTCGCGCTCGTTGCAGCCGGCCGGCCGGACGTTGTCCACGTTACGTGGGCCGCGGCGAGATATATATCAGCGAGAGGGGAACCGAGGGGGCAGTGGGGGGAGGGGTGGGGGGTTGGGACACACGGAGCCAGCGACTGTCGCCGAGACTGCGACCGCGGGGGCCCGGGACGGAACGCGACGGATTGCGCGCACCGACTGCTCAAGGGACACACGAGCGATGCCCACGACGTATACGTCCGAGCGCGGGACGCGAGGACGAGGACGAGAGCGAGCCGGAGCCGGGCGCGCGCGTTGGTCACTCGAGGGGCCGTGGGAAGGCTTGTTCATTTCATGGGCCGTCAGCTCGTGCCAATCCTGCGGATCACAGGGTGTGATTTTTTTTTCTCTCTCTCTTTCTTTTTTCGTTACCTTTTTCTCTGTCTCTTTTTGCACCCCGAGAATTTGCCGTCTGTTTAATAGCGGATGCGGCGCGAGGCGCTCGATGCGAGACGAACGACTGATCCTCGCGACTGGGGCGAATGGGGGGCGGGGAGGGAGTGATTCTATTTCGTTTGGAAACCAACCCCCTAAATCGCCCCCCCTCGAAAAACCAACGCTCGACGTTTCCGCTGTAATTCTCCGCTTCGTAAGACCTTTTTTTCGGCACCCTGACGCGCACATTGGTATGGGGGGTGTGTAGGAGTCTTTTGTATCTGTGTGCAGGACCCAGTCGATTGTTTATCCGAATTGGGATATATCTCGTTAAATGGTTTTTCCACCTTCATTGCCGCCGGCGCGAGCTAATAGATATTGCGTTCTGTCCATCACCGAGGATACCGGAGGCGGTGGACCGTAGTATTGCGCGCACTCGCGGGCTGGATGCTGTGTGTTTATATCGCGGGGTCTTTGGGCTGGATTAAGTCCGAGATCCGTTGTGGTGTCTTACGCCACCCCCCTGGAAGCCTGGGGGGTTGCTGCTGCTGCTGCTGCTGCTTCGCGGTGGAAGGATAAGATGTGCGGGCGCGTTTTATTCGGCCGGCGCGCGGATGCGGGACGATGGGGGACGGAGGGTGGGGGGCAATTTCCAGCGAGATGCTCCCCCTATACGTGCGGGAGAATAAAAAGGACGGAGCGCGAGGACGAAGCGCGCATGGTGGCTGCGAACGCGGGAGGCGGACGAGTCAGGAGCCGAGCGAGAAAAAGAGAGAGAGAGCGCGAGAGGGAAAATCGAAGGCACTTAAAAAGTGGCAGGTACGCGTACTCCGTGCGAAACTCCACTTGGATGTAGACATTCTGAGAAGGATGGTTTCGTGTAGAGGCACTTTCCTTCCAACTCGAAACTTCCTCCTCCACTTTTCCCTTCGCTCGCTCGCTCGCTCGCTGTGTGTGTATATACTCGTCTTTTCGTCCGACGTTACTTTTTACACGAACAATAAGTGGATGGGATACAGAATGCGCGGGCTTCGTTTTTTTTTTTTTTCGTTTTGCTTTTTTTTTCGCTTCTAATGGCGCCTCGCGTCGCCGATGTTTTAGTAATTGAGACGTCAGCTGGAGGTCTGGCTTTTTTTATTTTTGTCGTTACCAGGTTCGTTATGCGGTGGATTGAAATAATTTTGTGGTGTCTTTTACGATGAAAAAGTTGCCTTGGGGATTGTGGGTTGAGGGCTTGTGACTCTTGAGATGGCGGTGCAAATGTTCGTATTTTTTCCTTGTTGCTTTTGTTCCAGTTATTTGAGGGGATAGAGTCAGTAAAAAATGTTTATTTTCATTATAAGGGTTACTTTTTTTGCTTCGACAAAAAAATTTGACATAATTATATTCTTGTAGGATCGCAGGGAAGGATTTTTTAGTCACTGGACCCACCGGTTGGGTCAACCGGTAGCTTCGGAACCAGAAATATGGGATTTTTCACTCTGCGCATACTACAGAGAAAAATAATAGTCCTTATAATTAAAAAAAAACTTTTTTTGACTGACTCGGTTCCCTGTAAACTTTGGCGCTGTAATTGGTAGAATTCGTAATTGTAACTCGCGCTGAAGAATTATTTCGAAACGCCGAGAGTTCGTAAAAGCAGCAGAGTTAATAACGTGTGTTACTTCTCGCGAACAATACGCGTAAGGTTATGAAGTGCGAGCTTTTCGGTAATTGGCTTTTACTAACTAAGCAACCGGCAGAAGTTTCGCTTCATATCCCCCGTTTCTGTTTGATAGTTTCTTAAAACGAAAATTCACCAATTATTCCCAACTAATTCGACACGGGTTACACGAAAACAATTTGCCGGTACTTCAAGTCCAAAAAAATTACCTTCCCCGTTGGAAGTTACCCAAAAGCCAAGGCGCCTCATTCGTCGAAAAAGTCGGGCTCGCATTTCCGCCTCATTTTTTCTCCCCAAGACAAACTTCAGTATTATTACCGCGCGAATGTCTAATTGCACCTCGTTACACTAAAGAACACCGCAAAAAAAAAAAAAAAGAAAAAGCGAAAAAGAAAAAAATCCGAACTTTTCCTTAATTCGAAAGCCGGAAAGTTCAGCGAAAGCTAAAGAGTGGCCGCGGCTACCCCGTCGGGCAAGAAGTTAAAGGCAGCATAGGATAATAGAGATAGTAGGCTCTGTTCTTGTATGATTTCCCGCGGTGAAAGGTTCTCGCGCTCCGCCGTTATTTCGTAGGTTTCGCGCTGACGTCGGCCGCGAGCGCTGAGGTGGGTACTTAATAATACTTTGGCGAGCCACTAATCCACGGACTCGACGAGCCAAAGTTTTCTCTATAAACCTCTCGTTATTCGCGCGTACGGGGGAGAGTCGAGCTCGTGGGGAAGGTCGACGTGCGGGGGGTGAAAGGGGGCTTGGGGGGTGGAGAGAGCCGCCACTCTCGGGGCTCAATCCGAGGTTCGCGCGGGGCGGCCCAGCAGTCAGCCAGCATCATTCCACCCGGGGAGCCGGCGCGCTAGCTAGCTAGCTACCCGGCAGCGCTCCATCAAGTATTAAAAGTTCTCAAATCGACGCCCCGCGGTAAAAGGAAGAAGAATCGTCGACACCTGCACCGAGTAGATTCCATGGCATTACACGCGGTGGGAGGCCGAATAATGTTCCGGTTCTACCGTCGGCGATGCTGATGCTGGGCTTCGGGGGGCTCGCGGCAACGGTCGAATAATCACGGGCAAACGCTTTTTAGATTTCGCTGCAACCACCGAGGAGGCACTAAAACCGAGCGACACGCGATGCGGAGACGTCGTGTGTGCCGTAACTTTTTTTTTCTTTTTTTTTTTTCTTTTCCTCTTTTTTCTGTTATCCGTTGATCGATGCGAGTTTTCAATGTGGCCAGGGAGAGGAAGGGAGAGGGAGGGAGAGCGAAATCGGGCTGGATACGCGCGTATAGGGTGGTTGCGGGTTACGGTAGAGTCGGGTCAAGGATCGGGGGGGTTGTGGAGCGCCCGAGTGTTGGTCAGCGGGGAGCACTGCCTCGTCTTTATTGCCCCCGCAGTCTCTCTCTCTCCACGCAAGTTCCTCGCGGCCGGTATCGACGACCCCGCACCTTCGACCTCTCTTCGGACTCGGCGCGGCGGCGGCGACTCCGGGGCCGCGCGAGTCTCCATCCTCTAAAGTTTCCCATTTTATGGCTGTTGCGAAGATATTTAATTTTTCTTCGGGGAGCTTCTTTACGGCGATCGTCATTTCCCCGGCACACGGCGGACGCGGCGAACCCGTCGAGATGGAATGCGAAACGGGGACGTGGCGATGCGACTGGAAATCAGAGCGAGGGAAAAGGAGACGGAACGGTTGCGTTTCCTGCAACAGCCGCCATTCTTCGCTCCCCTCTCGGCTCTTGACTTTGCGAAGTCGTCGAGGGGAGAGAAGCCGAGGGGCCGGGAAAACCGTCAACTCATCGTACCATTGCTAATCGTGTGACTTGTTTGTCGGCGGGGACGAAAGGAATGCGCAGTCGGCATTCGGCAATTTAAATTCCACTTTCAGTCGAGTCGGATACAGCGATCCGCGGGTTGTGAAGCTGTCGATATTAATTCTACCGGCTGCGATGAATAATTATTTCGGATTTCATGAAAATATTCGCGATCGACGCGCTTCGGCGTCGTTCGGAAGCGATTGACAATGTCACAGTGTGATGAAAACGCGCTGTTATCTCAATTCGTCATTTATTGTGTGACGATGAAAATCACGAGGACTCGGGTGACGAAATTATTTTTTGCTTTTTATCGATGGGCCTGTTTAGCGATTTTTTTCCTCTTAAGTTTTGTGATTTAAATTCCTCTCAATGCTGAAAACAACAAAAATAAGGAACATCAAATTTTCAGTCGTTTTTGGCAGGTGAATTTGTAATAAGTTTTTCATACTTTTTCGATCTTTATCAGTGGGCTTGATGAGCCTTTTTTAATTCCTCTCAAAGGCAAAAATAAGATAAACCAAATTTTCAGTCATTTCTGGCTGGCGAATTTGAAGTAAGTTTTTCGTACCTTCTAAATCTTTATCGGGGGGCTTGATGAGCAACTTTTTTTAAGATCCTCTTAATGTAAAAAAAATCTAAACCAAATTTTCAGTCGTTTTTGGCAGGCGAATTTGAAATAAGTTTTTAATATCGTCTGAATCTTTGTCGGTGGGCTTGATGAGCAAATTTTTTTAAATTCCTCTCAATGGTAAAAATAAGCTAAACCAAATTTCCAATCGTCTTTGGCTCGTAAATTTAGAATAATTTCTTCGTACCTCGCCACAATCCCCGTTTGATCGTAATCAGAATCGGTAGTTACGCGTGTTTCGCTGTTGACATCGACTCTACCCAAGCCGGATTGCGATGCCGCGATAAGAGGGTATATAGATCAGCGAAAGACTCGAAAGGCGGGCGGCGGCCCCGTAATGCGGGGTTAAAGACTGACGGGCAGCAGTCGAGTTGATCCCCTCCGGCGCCGCCGCCGGCGGAAATCAATAAAAAGGCCTTCGCATCGCGTGCACTCAAGTGGCCCGAGAAATTAATATCTTGATGCGGTCTCAACAACGCGAAGTGGTCGAATATAAAACAAGAAGAAAAAGGAAAATACAAAAACATCGCGGGGTGTAATATATCACGGTTAGTCGTGCGTATTCCCGCGATCTTGAATTCGTCGGGGCGGCCAACGCCGACTCGGTTTAATCACGACGCCCAGCTGATTGCATCCTGCGTGCTTTAACTCGAACTGATTACCTTTCAGCTCTCGGGGAAACTTATATTGCCACTCCGACGACGTTGACCCTCCCACCTCACCGTGACACCGTTACTACTACCTGCACCATCGTCCTTCCAAGACTTGGTGAAGGTAAAAAAAGATTTTTCTTTTTTTTATAAAAGAGATTGTCCTTTTTTATAAAAAAAGATTGTCCCTTTTTTATAAAAAAAAGATTGTCCATTTTTATAAAAAAAAGATTGCCCTTTTTTATAAAAAAAGATTGTTCCTTTTTTTTATAAAAAAAGATTTTCCTTTTTTTACAAAAATAAAATTCCCCTTTTCGAACATCTTTTTATGGCGAAAAAAATCCGCCATCGTCGAAATTTCTCATTTTTCGTCAGTGCATCGCCATCACCTACACCATCGTCGAAGCGAAAGACGTAGGTTTTCCTCTTCCTCTCGCGCGGAAAAAAATTGCCCCCGTCGAAAATGTTTGTATCGCGCGAAAAACACCCACGTCGAAATTTCTCGCTCTTCGTTTGTTCCTCACACGAGGTCGACGAAAAAAAAAAAAAAAAAAAAAAAAACGAAAAATACCTCGCGGTCGCCGGAGCGAGAGAATCTCGCTCGGCTCGTGCGGGGGTTGGGGCTGAAACGGCGGTGGGAAATGGGAAAGCGAAAAACGAGTGTGGGAAGGGAGAGGCGAAAGGGATACACTGAAGAGGATTGGCTCGCCGGAAGATATCTTACGTCGTTACCGATGGCCCGAGCGAGCCGGACAGGGCGAATGAGTCGGTGGAGGAGCGACCGCCGCCCTGACGAATCGTTGAGGTCGTGGCGAATCGACTGGGCCTCGCATCCCGGAAAGTCGACGTATATAAAACCCTGGAGCCGAAAATCATACGGGCTTAATTCGAATGCCGATTGAAAACCGACCTGCGTGTGGGATGATCGCAGGACAGAAATTGTCTCGGTGTTTTTCCAAGACATCCCCCTGGCCCCATTCCAAAGAGGGGTGAGGGGGGGAGGAAGACCGTGTGGGAGGTGAAGATCAGAGAGGGAGGGTAAAATGGAAGAGGAGACTGGAAATAAGAGCAGCGAGACAGCCTCGGGGGGTGAGGATCAACAAAGACACTCGGATTATCTTGCCAGCAAACCCAGGTCCTTTTGCCATTCTTCCCGTGCAGGACTCCCTCGACACCCGGAGGCGGCGTCGGCGCGGCGCCGGGTGAGCGAGCGAGACGGACGACCAGGACCGGGGCGACTCTCGCAATTTAGTGGCAATCAGCGGGCTGAAGGTTTTGTGGCTACCAAGGGAGATTCCGGATGCACCATTTATTCCTTGTCATAGAAGAGTTATTAGTTTTACGTTGCGCCACCACCACCGACGCCGCCGACGTCGCCCACCACCCGCACCAATTTCACGCCATTCCACTCGCGCCCCGCCCCCCCCCCCGCCCTTCGCGCTCTCCCGCTGCACAAACCGTCCCGTATTTACAAATTCGTCTGCCGCGTCTCTCACTCTGTGCCTCTGATAAATGGTCGCTCGCGCGAATTGGGATAAGACGAGTCGAGTTGATATTCCGGTTGGGCGCGACGGCGAAACAAAAATGGCCTGAAAACATTTATTTGCCAACGTATTTTTTCGTTATACCGCGACTCGCTGATACGAAAAAAATGTGTATATAAATTGCCGGTGTGCGCGCGCGCGTTACACGTTCAATCGCAGAGAGAAAGGATTTATCCGATTGTAAACCAATTTACTTTAATCGAATAAAATCAAATTAATCGTAAATTCCGGATAGAAATACTGTGGCAAAACATATTGGCGTTTGTTTTCATTGTTAAAAAATACACACAGTGGAACACGACAAAATCCACCGAGTCTTTTGTTCTCGCGGGAGTGGACACTGCGCGTGTATTAATTAACTCGAGTATTTTTTTCGAACGTGACTGACGGTTGTGCGAAAAATCGCGAAAGCCGTATCTGCTTGTTCGATGATTCCTCCTGTCCTGCTGCTCTCTTATCTGTGTGAAAAAATGTCTGATCATCGAATGCCGTATCAACTTATATCATGATTCCTCCTGCCTTGCTGCTTTTGAGCTGCCTGAAAAAATGTCTGACCCGTGAATACCATATCTACTTATTTAATGATTCTTTTGTCCTGCTGCCATTGAGCTGTGTGAAAAAATGTCTGACCCACGAACACCATATCTAATTATTTCGTAATCTCTTCGTTTTGCTGTCACTGAGCTGTGTGAAAAAAGTCTGTCCCACGAATACCATATCTAATTATTTCGTAATCCCTTCGTCTTGCTGTCACTGAGCTGTCTGAAAAAGTCTGACCCACGAATACTATACCTACTAATTTCACGCTTCATCCATCTTGTTGCCACAGCTGTGTATAAACATGTCTGACCCACGATTGTCGTGTCTACTTATTTCACGATTCCCCCGTGTTGCTGCCATTGAGCTGTGTAAAAAAATATCTGGCCCACGAATACCATATGTACTCATTTCATGCTTCATCCGTCTTGCTACCACCGAGCTGTGTGAAACAATGTCTGACCTATGCACGTCATATCTACTGATTTTATGATTCCGCCTGTCTTGCTGCTCCGAACTGTATAGAAAAATGTCTGACCCACAAATGCCATATCTACTCATTTCATACCTCCTGTCTCGCTGCCCTGTGGAGCTACTTGGATTATCGGAATGAAAAAAGGTACTAACAGTGAGTAGTACAATAAGAGTCACGTCGAGTCCTCACGTGTTATCATCGGTTCGTGTCGCCCGAGCTCCATGACTGGCGTATTACCAGTCAACTTTTAATATTCCTCACCCAATGCGATATTCAATACTCTCCGCGTCCGCTGAGACTGACTGGCATATTCCAGCAGCTTCTTCTTTCTCTCCGCCGGATCCGCAGAGGCTGTGCAGGTGTAATACACAATAAAGTTTCATTCTGATATGTACGACTGACTTATGCGTTCTACATGCACAGCAGATTGGAACTTCACAAAGGGTTTTATTCGTCTTTCATCCCTTGAAGAACCCTGTGTGCGATATTGAAGCGGCGGTGACCTCAATGCTCTCAATAATAAATATTTGCGTGTGAATATTAATTGCATAAATAATACCGAGCGGAAATTCTGATCTTCCTCGACCTCGTGACGTGAAAAGTCTGCAGCATGAAACGAGGCTTTCGTACACGGACTGAAACCTCCTGAAATGCTAGATTTTACCCTTTGAAGTACACGAAGGGCGAACGGTGGTTAAAATTTACAAGCCAACCCGTCGAATGCGGAAAACCTTTTAACTCGCCAAATTTGCCTAGTGCATTATCGTCCGCTAAACAAATGATTAAAACACGGTTTTCCAAATGCACAAATGGTTTTCCCACTGACGAATTAGATTTACGACCGCTCCCTTAATTTTGATGTATGATACTAGAAACACATGTTTTTACTCTCTCTGAAAAAGAAGTAAATAACACCGGACCATATCGACCGTCACTTTTTTCGATATTCCCACCCTTCCCACAATTATTTTCATCCACCGCGCGGCAAAAAGCGAGATACCTTCAAAAGCCTTCAACGCCCTTTGCAATCCCCTTTGCTGTAACCGCGCATGACAATTTTACACACGATCCCAAAACCATCAAAAATCCCCGCAAACTCGAATCTGCCAAAAGACGCCATGTGAAAAATGCGCGGTAAAAAGAAAAATTGATTTCGACCAATCAATCTCCCCGCCCAACAGCGGCAGCGGTCCGGTGACGTGTCCCCGTGCCAGGCACGTAACGATAACGAGATGAACGGATTACTTTGCCCTCCATCCCTCCCCCCCTCTCGAGGAGCGAGATTCGAGCCGCGAGGGCGTCGTCTCCGGGCACACGTGGAGAGGGACACACGGGAGACCGGGCACAGGACTACTTGAAATGTGAAATATATTGGAAGACAAAAGGGCAATCAATCAGAGGGTGAGAGCCCTGGAGGAAATCGTGGTGCATATGAAACCAGTGGCCGGGTTTTCCCGGAGAGCGCGCGCCACGACCTCGGCCATCTCGAATCCCCGGGCTAGCGCGCGGCACACACCGTATAAATGGTAGTATTATAGCCCAGCCGTCGCATACGGGCCGGGGGCGGTGGCGCGCACACCGGGCCCTCTGTAACCTGCTCCTCTGCTCTGTAGCCCCCAACCCTGTATTCCCTCCTCTCCCTCCCTCTCCCTCTCTCTCGCTCACCCCCTGCTCCCTGCTCCCTGCAGCCTGGGCTCTTCTCACCCTCCCGGCCTCCTCTCTGTGCGCGCTTCAGCTTTCAATATTTCAAACACTTATCGTCCGCGGGGCCCCTCGCGGTGAGCGGGAGCGAGAGAGAGAGAGAAGGAGGGTGAGAGAGCGCGAGTGGAGCAGTCGCCCTGGCGAAAAGGGGTTGAAAACGGGTGACCCAGAGGATGCCGGGTGCGGTGAGACACACCGCCCCACCCAGCCGTATAATACTCGCATTTATATCATCTCCGGGCTCCGATGGTTTTGACTTGATAATTTAATGTCGAGTATGTGAAAGGGTTGCGAGTCCACCCGGCAGCCACGGTTGTGGGGTGGGCGCGGACTCGGCCCCCGGCCGACCGACACGCAAGTCGAACCACGGAATGAATTATACGAAATCGTATCTGATTTCTGATGCCGCCTCTCTGCGCACCTCACGGTCGTCGCGGACCTCCTCGCGGATGAATGTTATTCGCGTTTCCGCCCCGTATTATTCTATTATCTACATATTATACCATGGGCGGGGTGTGTGTGTGTGTGGACGCGAAAGTTTGCGAATACCCCGCGAGCGGGACAATCAAATGGATCGGTGCGTGGGCAGGAATTGTTGCTGGGCTGGGGAAACGACGTCAATACCTACTGCAAAATAGTAATTACAAGTTTTTTCTTTTTTTTTCGCGCGGAGGGATTGGAACGAAATTTGAATTAAATTTAAATTCAATTTCGCCGAGTTTGAATAACCCTTTATACGTGTTTTTTTTTCGGGGGAAAAGCGCGTAGCTTCAAGTAATTACGTTTTTACATTTTTTTATTTTTAGTGGCGTTTTCTTTTTTCGGCGCGAATTTTGTTTGGTCGGAGGGTCGAGAGTGAGATCGGCGGATGAGCGCAGAGAAAAAATTGCGGCTTTCTCTTATTTCGAGGGAATCGAAAGTAATTCTCTGTTTGGATTTCGCTTGTACATTGATTAAATGATGTAACGAAATAAAAATATAACCACGACCACCTCGATCTGAGAAATTCGATTTGAAACCAGAGAGACACGAAGTTCGAAGTGTGAACCAAATTAAAATAAAACTCACATTTTCAATAACAAAAAATCGTGCAACGTTCAGTAATTGCATTTTCACATCTTCAGTCATTTTTTTCTCGTCACAAATTTCGTGTAGTCGGACGGTTGAGAAATCTCGATCAGCAGTCGTGAGATCGCAAGATCAACGCCAAGAAACCTACAGCTTCCTGTTATTTTCCGGGAATCGAGAGACTCCATTTGGATCAATGCATATACGGCGCAGCTTCTCGAATGGTGTAACGAAAAAAAAAGAAAAGAAAAGAAAAAAAATACAGTTTCGAATACTTTTACGCGCGTTGTATAGACCACACGGAAGAACAGCCTCGGGTTTACGAGGACGGTGCGGCGCGCACCGCCGCGACCGCCTCTCGACCTGAGGAATTCGATCAGAAAGCTGAAAGACGCGCATTGTATCCGCGCGAGAATGCCGAGGCAGTTTGGCCTGGGCTCTCTTAGAGCCCGAGAGAGGCTAAGAGCCGCTGCCTGTGGCGCTGCGGGAAAGCTCTCGATTTTCCTAAAGACGAGAAAAACGAAAGCATCGCATCTCGTCCGAGACTGCGTTTCCCTCCCCTCCCCCGAGGAAAGCAGATTAACCCTTTAACGTGGAAATCGGATCGCCCCGACGGATTCCATTACACGCGGCTGCGGTGCGGTGAGAGGGCGGGAAAAAATCTTGTATTTTCCGTCTCGGGGAAAAAGGCGACCGTCTTGAGCTCCACCCAGCGGTTTCCGCGCGTACGAGGAGTTTCGCAAATTTTCCCGATTTTCTAATGCGCTTCTCCGGGAGATTCGTGTAATGGCCGTGAGTCTCAACGGACAACCGGCACGCAGCTCAATCAGGGTAATCGCTTTGTGCGATGATGAGCAGCGCACGATGAGGCAACGATAGACGACTACGAGGGTGGGACGCCGGCGAAGCTGCAGGAAGCTTTCGCCGTATTGAGCTTTATGCTCTCGGGACGGGGAAACCAATTGAGAGGCAACGCCAGTCTCGTCTGTGTGGCCCGCAAATTCCGTAATCAATGGCCCGGGAAATAACGTAGGACAATTAGACGTGTGCCAAATATTGTTTGAGGGAAATATTCGGCTGACCGTCTTGCAGGGACCTTGGGGATATTCTGTCTTGCAGGGAAATTGGGGATTTTTTGTCTTGCAGGATAATTGGGGATATTTTGTTTTGCAGGGAAATTTGGGATATTTTATCTTGCAGGGAAATTGGGGATATTCTGTCTTGCATGGAATTGGGGATTTTTTGTCTTGCAGGAAAATTGGGGATATGTTGCCTTGTAGGGAAATTGGGGATTTTTTTGTCTTGTAGGAAGATTGGGGTTATTTGGTCTTGCAAGGAAAATGGAGACATTTTGTCTTGCAGGGAAATTGGGGATATTTTGTCTTGCAGGGAAATTGGGGATATTTGTCATGCAGGGAAGTTGGGGATATTTTGTCTTGCAGATAAATTGAGGATATATTACCTTGCAGGGAAATTGGGAATATTTGGTCTTGCAGGTAAATTTGGGATATTTTTTCTTGCAGGGAAATTTGGAATATTTTGTCTTGCACTAAAATAGGGGATATTTTATCTTGCAGAGAAATTGGGAATATTTTGTCTTGCAGGAAAATTGGGGATATTTTATCTTGCACAGAAATTGGGAATATTTTGTCTCGAGGGGTATTGAGGATATTTTGTTCTGCGACAAATCGGGCATATTTCGTCTTGAGGTAAACGCGCGACGGAATTTTGAGGCGAGATATTTCGACGTGCGACGTCGTGACCGCACACGACACACGGCGAGTGCACCGCAAATTCGGCGTCATTTGGCCCCGCCGGATCCTATTTGCCTCTCGGTAAACGCACGCGTCACCGTGTGTTGTATATTCGGCATATTATCCCGCCGCGTTATTTACTCCGGAACCGTGAGCCGACCAATGGCGATCGCGCGGGCAGATAAACGCGGCCAGTTTCTCGCACACATTTGCCGCACCGGCGCTGTAATAATTATTCGTTCGGCCGAGCGTACAAACGTAGGTGTTAAAATGTACATAGCTCTCGGACTGTTTCCACGAAATTTCTTGTTGTTCCTCCCTGTTTTTCTCCACGATCAAACAGCCACATTGCAGCGGGTAATTAGATTTTTTCCCTCGCTCCATCCCAATGGCGAATTTTAGCGTCAATTCCACGCGAATTTCGCGTGCAAATTGTTCCTCAAAAAAAAAAAGAAAAAAAAAACACGTCCAAAAAAAAATTCTCATCCCTCCGTCGTCAACATTAATCAGAATACTCGATATAAACACCAAGTTCGACGAACAAACGCGTCCATCTCCAGCTACAAGATGCATCCACATTGATCGACGAAAAGTGCATATTCGTTAACACCATCAATATCACGAGCAAACAGAGTCGATCGACACATCTATACATTTTATACCTGCGATACAAATTTAATTTCCCCGGAAGCCGCAAGCAGCCCGTCCCACTTCCGTCAATAAACGCCTTATATCGACCCACCCCAAGCGATATTCCCCGAGACACCAAATATTTTTCCACCTTTCACACGGGCGTCCGGTAATGCACTCCACGAGGTCTTCGTCAATAATTCCCGATGCGCCGCGACCCGAGAGTCACTCGGTGTGCGGTGTGCGCAACCGGCTCGCATCCCCGGCGACCCGTTATCTCGGAAAGCCGCGCGTTGTGCAGGTGCCAACCGCGTGAAATACGCGAAAACAATTGACACATCGAGCGAGCGAGCGATCGAGGGTTCCTCACACGCGAGAGATGTGAGAATATCGCCGCGTCCAATAGCGAATGATAATTGGATAAACGCGCGGTAAATGAGTGTCAGACGGATATATATCGGCCACTTCGCGCGAGCTTTCGCTCCTCATACTCGGGGGGGCGGGGGCATCGCACGGACAGCGAGAGGGAACGAAATGTAGGAGATGTGTCGGAGCGATATAGCCCAATACAGCAGCTCGCGCGCGTTCGCTCGGGGTGAGTGGTAGGTATGCAGCTCGCCGAGTCTCTCATAACTCGGGCACCCGTGCGGGGGGGGGGGGTCGACGGGGGGTCGAGTTTGGCCTGCGGCCAGCAGCCGCCCCGCTCGTCGGGCACAGCCGCGCGCGTCGGGCACCGCGCGTTCGCGGGCTGCAGAGTCGGCGCGCTCTAGATCTTCGGGCGAGCGCGACGGTTGCCACTCGACCGGGAGCGCCAGCAGCCCCCGGTCTGCGAACTCGGCCTCGTATAACGCTGCCCGCCCGCGCCCGCGCGCGCGTATTTACGATCATTTTTATGACCAACTCTGGCCCTCCATATAATTGCTCGGGGGGTGCGCGAGCCTCTTTCGCCCTTCCCCGCCTCTCCCGCCACTCCCCCCCCCCCCCGACTTCCCCCCTGTCGTTTACTCGTTCGGTGCCCCGCATACGTTCTGGGCTCACGCGGCTTGTTTTTTAAAGCGTCCACACCGCGAACGATACACGTGCTGCGCCTGCCACCGGGGTTTGACCTCTTCATTCGCGCATACACAACACACACCGCGCACAACACCGACGAGCTTTCTTTTTAAAGACCTCGGTGGATGGTGGGTGGGTTGGGGGGGGGGGGGGGGGGTGCGGGGGGGTGGAAAACGAGGCGAGCGAGCCCGGACGGCGCGTGGCACTTTTCCAGGTGTAGCAATAAAACTGGTTCAGGAGTTTCTCCGGCTATTCCTAGGAATTTCCTGTATTCTCAGCCTGTGCCCCCTCCTCCCCCTCTCCACCCTTCACCCTCGACGTGCCTCCGCTCGCTACGTTCGTTGGCCGCGTGGAATACTCGTCCACCCCTTCTGCTTTTTTTTCCCCCTTCAACCCTCCGTTTACGTCTCTATCGCGGGCCGCGAGGAGCGAGCGAGGCAAAAAAAAAAAAGAAGGAGCTTACCAACAACCGCTGAACACTTATGGCCAACGCGTTGCCCCCGCGTTTCCAGCGTCGCTCGTCGTGTGTACCACTCCGCAATTGCCGTGCCGGTCAAGTGGCCGCGCCGCAGCTCCTCCTCTCATTTTCTCCCTTTATCTCCTCGTGCGACCCTCTCTTTCTAATTTTTTTTTTTTTTTTTTCAGTCGCTCTCCCGACTCTCCCTCGACCAATATTGAAACCGTGTCAATACCGAGCAGCGCGCGGTGTCTCGATGAATCATTGATGCGGCTAGATAAGCCCCGCGACGCAAATGACTCGTCGTGTTTATGTTATCGAATATTCAATGGCCCTTTGTGCGTTGTTGTTTTTTTTTTTTTTTTCTTTTCGCTCGCTCCTTCTTATTTAATTTGTTGATGCGAGGCGACGAGCGCGCGGGGGGAGGCGAGGCGACAACCGCTAACCCTGTTTTCCGAGCAATTTCATTAGGGCGACGATCGACGCTCGCGCGCGCGACTCTCGCGCTCGTCGCTCTCGTCGTATTATTTTATGCGAGCCGCCGCCGCCGCGGCCGCGCGCTCATCGGGGGTAGCAAGGGTAGCAATCTTACTAATGGCCGCGCCACGTAACTCACGCATACCCGCCGAGTATCCGTCGACCTATGATGCCACTCGAACCTTCGTAATACACCCGCGTCCGGGCGGCCGGGCTGTGTGGAAGCCACACCGCCGCGTTGCACACGGGTCTCTCGACGTTATATTGCGGGTTGCTCTTGTCGCTTCAACGGCCGCAGAGTGCGGCTCGCGCGCCGCCGCCCGGGGTTGGTACACGTGTCGCGTGATGTCGGCCATCTGCCACGCCGATACACCACCCCTTTCCCGGGTATTACCTTCGTAAAAATGATGCACGACCGCGCGGCGGGCGCGCGACTCGCGAGCCGCGAAAAAATTGAGGGACGATGCGCGTTAACCGAGGGTTGCGCGAACGTCATTGGGGAGTTCACGCCGCGCATGACGCGCAGAAAAATTGGAAGCTTGGTAGGGTAATTGCCGGTCGATTGGGGTTGGTTAGACCGAGCAAGTTATACGGGTTATGGTAAGTGGGATGATCAAGTTCTTGATTGTCGTAACCGATGAGTTGGTTGGTTTATGTAGTTGGGGTTAACTGGTTGGTGGTTATTAATATTCCAGGGCTGAGACGAGACTGGATCGAGCTTAAGGCCTGGTCCGGGACTGGCTGGAGCTTCAGGCCTGGTCCAGGACTGCCCACGAGCATCAGGCTTGGTTCAAGCTCGATTGAATACTGGCCAAAGTCTCAGGCCTGGTCCAAGCTCAGCCGTACACTGACCACCCGAGTAGAAAATCTGTAACGTTACCTCCGGCCCTGATCAGGCCCTATTAGCCTTGTCAGGGCCTGATCACGGCCTGATACGAGTCGGATGTAACGCTGCAGATTTTCCACTCGGGCAATGCCTGAGGCATTGGCAGTTTCCAAGTCCAAGTTTCATGGTCCAAGATCGGCCCGAGACTGGCCAGAGCCTCAGGCCTGGTCCTGACGCATATCAAGACTATCCCAAGCCTCAAGCCTGGTTCTGACGCATATCAAGACTGACCCAACCCTCAGGCCTGGTCCAGGCTCGTCCCGAGGTTACAATGCCGCGACTGCAGCTGACTCAGTCCCGGACCGGAACTGGAATGCTGACAGCCGAAAGGGCAGCCGCACCTGATGGGTAACCATGAATTAATCGGCTGACGCGTACTTAACAAAGTACCAGGTTGTTCCAACCAGCCACCTTCTTTCCTTCACCCGTATCGCAGGCTTATGGACTTTTCTCATTCGATCGTTAATTTTCTGTTTATTTTTTCACTCCCCAACTCGTGTTGTGTGTAACACACCCCGCGCGCGTTGTACGTCGGTCGGACCGCGTGATTTCGATAGTTTACCCCGGCGATACACAACTTGGAATGCCAGTTGCGTATAGCGCGTCCCGTGGGAATCATATTTTCCCGTTCAATTACAGCGTTATTACGATCCTGGAGGGTGTGTGTGGCGGGGGGGTGGGGGGGGGGGGGTGCAAGCTCGAATCCGCGCTGAGCATTGCTAACATTAATAACGAATTTAATAGTTTTAGTGGGGCCGAGGGCACCGCGGAAAGCGCGTGGGAGTCAACCGGCGGAAAGGGGCAAAGTGCAGGAGCGCCGGACCCGCCGGTCGTGGGGGGTGCATCGATCGCCCACCCCCCCACCCCCACGCGCTAAGGGTTGAAACAATTCTCGTATTGTAAGCGTCGCCCGGCTATTGGCGTCTGCACGACGCCAAACCCCCCTCGACCCCCCCCCCCTCCCCCTCTGCCCCCCTCGCGCTCGCCCGCGGACAATGGAATTTCCCCAACACATATCATCGTGATTGTACCCGCGATGACAATCGTCCTGGTTGGAAACCTAACTAATCCGCGATGCCAACTGTGGGGGGCAAAGGAGGGGAGGGGGGTGGCAGGGGGCGGGGGTTACACCCCACACGATTAAGCCATTCGCGATGCCCGACTTGTTTCCGCGTTGCGAAAAGCTTATTTCCCACGCCCGAGGCAATTTTGCATTACCGAAGTTGACGACGACGACGACGAAAAAAAAAAGTCCAATAAGGGATTAATTAAATTCTGCTTCCTCTCCGCGCTGCGGCGCGGAAGAAAATTCGACTGATTCGAAGTTACGACGAAGGAGCGCGGAAAATTTTTCGCAACTTATTAACAAAAACCTCCAGTGTTTGCCTTTTCCGTCCGCGTTTCGTATATTCGAGATTACGAAAGAAAAGTTTCCGCGAACGGATATCATCGTGGCGGAAAAATGGAGACTCAGAAATCGCTGGCGAAGGCCGAAAATTCGGTTTGACGCATAAATTTATCGAAACGTGCGGAAAATCCAGGCGGGGCGCGCGGAACACCGAAAATTATTGATAAAACATGGCGCGCGAGTATCGCGCACGTGTAAGTGATTTTAATGCTTTCACGGGGGATACAGCAGGGTGGGGGGTGGGGGGCGACCCGCGGCCCCGTATATTCCGAGGCTTTCACGTGGAGAAAGTTCAAGAAACCAGCCTCGAAGCCGGGGAACACGTACACACCTAGGGTCTCCTCGCCTGGTCCGAGTCGGGCCGAGTCGAGTCGAACGCGCCGGAAACGTGTGGATGAGTCGCGGGTGGCTCGTACGTGCCTCGCGGAGTACATACAACCGGCGACCGAGGCTCGCGAGAGTCGCCGCGGGTAATCCCACCCCCCTCTCCACCCCTCTTTACCCACGAAATGTCCAATAACCGAACGAAAGTGCAGAGGGCAATCTTTCTAAAAGTTTCCATGTTACGGCGCGGCCTCGTCCGGGCTCTCGAAGATTTTGCGCCCAAAGCCCCTCAAGATATCCCTCTCGTGCTTTTTGTCCGCGTCGCTGTTGTATTGTTTTGCCCCCCTCCCCCCTGTGCGCGGCGCAACGAATTCGCGTCAATAAAGCGAATATAAATCTCGTTGTTCGATTCGATTAAAGGAACGTAATTCACGTCGATTCCGGGCGCCTCTGGCAGGCACCGCGCGCTCCGTGCAGCTCACCACCACCGTGGCGCCCTCTGCCCCCTTTGTCTCCCCCACCACCACAGCCACTGCCGCCGCCGCCGCCGCCCGCGTTCTCTTCTTTCTCTCTGACGCTTTGGAATTCGACTAGTTCAGTGAAAACAATGGCCCATCGAAAATAAATTTCGCCCCCTCCCTCCCCCCTAACCACCCCCCTCGTGTACACGGAGCTCTCGCGCGGCCATTCATTCGTAATTCGGAAAAGCTCTCTGTCGCCTGCCGATATTTCGGGGACTTCGGCTTCGTCGACGACTTCGACCTCCCCCCCCCCCCCCCCTCCTCGCCCCTTCATTTCCACTGCGCCCCCCGCTGCCGCTCGAGCGTTTCATCGGCGCCTTTAATTTGACACCACTTGTATAAATAAGACGGCGATGGTGACGCTCAACGGGGAATCTTTTAATTGGCGCGAATGGAAACACGGCTGAAGCGAGACGGAGGGATGGAAAACGATGGGAGGGAGGAAGCGCGCGAGAGGGAGAGAGAGGGATGAAAAAAAGTTGCGCGGAGGTGGCGAGGAGTCGGGTGCGGTGAAGGGCGGCGGCGGTGGTGCTGAGGCAACGTGGAGGCGCGCGCGAGCGACTCGCCCGGCTAGAAAGTTTGCGTGGTGACGGGGGCTGCTCCTCCGCACAATAGCTAGTTACGGGACAATGGACGGGGTGGGAGAAATTTGGTCGAATTTAATTATGAGACGCCTTGGGGAGCGTGGAGCGATGTGCCAAGGGCTGCCTCCAAGTCTGACGGTGAGAGCGGCGGGTACCGGCGCTCTCGGCGCGCGGCGCAGCGCCAGTCCCGCCCGAGTACCCGTGGGACATATTCAATACGAACTAATTTTACCAGCGGTTCCGACCCCCCGCAACCCCCTTCCGCCCGCTCCCCCTGACGATACACTCGCCAACTTTAGCCCCCGACGCTTTTCTTTTCCTCATTCACTTATTTCGAGTAATCATTTGTGCGCGCCTTGTTATCAAGGCGGAGACCCGGCCGCTCGATTGTCGCCGGGACGCGATGAGGGTTGCGCGTTTAATCAGGCTTGTCTGATTTTATCTTTTATCACAGCCGAGAGATATTCGCGGCGGTGTGCGGCGCGAGCTTATTATAGGACCTCGGACCGAACTGATTCGGTGGCTGTGCCGATTTGTCCGGGGCGATTGCGTCTTCTGGTTGGATCCACTGATGGAGGAAAGTTGGACGGTGCGCGTGGCTGCCGCCAGGTGGCGAATGTGCGGAGAGTTTCTCGCAAGCGAATCGGTCGATCTAAAGAATTTTTTTGGGGACTTCGCCGGGATGGAAATCAGCGTTGCCTGCGCTGAAAAAAGAGTTTGTCAACTAGCGAATCTTTTAGTAAATATGGTAAAGTAAATATTTATTTATTTCCTTTATATACCAAATTTAAGTTGAGCCGAATGAAATATTAAATTAATTGATAACAATTACGAAATTTGATTTGTCTGAATTTAAATATGGTAATAATAAATATTCAATTCGCCGTATTTAACCAAAGATTTGACAACAGTTGATAGACGTTTCGAAAAAAAATCGTTCTCAGCGTGACAGGTCGAATATGCAATCTGATTGGGATCACGGATGACTTGATTAGCGACTACGACTGTCTCCTGCGACTGCGCGACTCCATCGAATCCGTTGTCAGGCGTGAACGAGGACATCGTCTCTCCTAACCGCCGCCAGGTGGCGACCGCGCGACGAGTTTCCCGCAAGCAAGACGGTCGGCCCTAACGACGCATAAGTCGCGGGGGTCGCCGATACGTCGGATGCCTCCCGAGGGTGCGCGACTCGGGGTTTCCCGACAGGTCGAATTTCCGTTGAACCCGTATTGTATAACAATCTGGCGGGTATGCATTATACAATCTTGTTCACAGTTTTGAGGGGCACTGCGAAGTTGCGTAACACGAGTAAGAATGTTGTAGGTGGTTATATCTAATCAAGTCCGGGAATCGGGCCGGTCCGAGAGAGGGAGCTAGATTACCGCGAGGCACGGACAGGGATGATTAAGGCGCGCCGAGGGTCGAAGAATGGGGGGAACGTGGTGTGTTAGCCATGATATAGCCCACGGACTATATAATAAACCGACGTCGGTATAGCCGAGCCAAAGAGCTCCAGGTGGGGATCTCACGGTGGCCCGACAGCCGCTCGTCTCAAACCGCGAAGATAGGCAGCTCAACAAACTCGACTTCGAGTCGGTCTATTATAGTTGCCAAGTCTGCAGTAATCATGTTAGATATTTTAATAAGCGAGAACAGCACCGGGAGGAAACCGGATCTCTCGTCGTCTCTCAGCTGGGCTGCTCCCCACCCTCCTCACTCCCCCCTCCCCGCCACCCCTCACCCCCGGTCTGCCTCTCACCTCTTCTCTGTTCCTCTCTCCACCCTCGAATGGCGCCTAGCCACACCACTCGCAGCCAGCCCCCACACCCCGCCCGACATTCCATCCAACGTTTTACATTTACATTTATATCGCAACTCGCTCGGTAATCCCGTTAGCCTTTCCTTCGAAAATAGTTGACGCTGCCTGAGATATATTTCCCCACCGAGTTTGCGGGATAAATGCCATGTCGCGCGGCCGCCCCACTTATTATTCGTCGCTCTTCTTTACTTTCAATTATCTCCTTTTTCACTTCGGCTTTATCAGCTTTGTCAATAATACGCGGTGACAACGAAAAAAAAAAAAAATAATGTTGGTAGAATCAATTTGGTGGGTAAAAAGACGCGCGGAGTCGCTTTAAATTTCCCTTCTGAAAAGTTGGTCGCATTTGAATGAGTTAAAGTGAAGCCGTTTTATTGGTGCTGCGATTGAAGATTCGTGCTGGGGCAGAATTTGCGACTTGTGAATGATGGTTTAGGTTCAAGGCCGATATTTTGAAAAAAAAGTCAAGGAATCCATTTTGGCTTTTTTCGATCGTAGCCAGTTTTATGAATTCTGACAAAGGAAAACGACGAAGAAATTATTTTTCAAAATCAAAGAGAAGTGGGTTAACGAAAAATAACGATTATTTTTGGGCTAGAAAATGCGAAAATGATGGAACAGCCCAAAAGTCGATATATTGAATAAAAAATACACTCAGACTGAAAGAACATAAAATGGCGCAAGCGTCGTCGAATCATCAGGCGTGTAAAACACATTACAACTCGTACATGAAGATTATTCCAATGATAAGGTGATAATGACAGCAGCAAGCCAACCGAATATTCTCTACACCAACCAAAAACATTAATTATTCATTATCAACATTAATTCAATTTTAACATTAAGATCCATAAATATCTAATTCGAACAAAACGCAGCCAACAAAAATTCCCGTCACCTTGACACGACTCCACCCGAACACGCAATTAAACCCCGAGCCGTCTCAAACCCCGAACTCGCCAGTCTCGCTCTCCCTGGTTCGACAATTCCCCCGAATGTTCGCCAATGGTAATGTAAAGCTCGTCGAGGAATAGAGGATAATGGAAAAAAAAGACATTGAATTGATTGGACTATAGCGAAGACGCGGGGCTGTCTGCCGGAGAGGATCGTCGCGCCGGGTGATGCAATTTAAAGTGGGTACAGAAATCTCTTTCTGCCTCGGACATTTCCCCGCGGATGGATCGTCTTAATAGAAATAGTCGGTGCGGCGTGGGGGGGGGGGGGGGGGGGGGGGGGGGAGCCGGCGGGAGGAGGCGGCAGGCCGGGACGCGTTCACGGCGGGAGGCATCGAGCGACGGCTGTCGAGAGCTACGAGACCGATTGGTTGTCGTTTGGAATGCTAAGACGACGCCGCGTTCGCGTTTCCGGCGAGGAGTCAAGTGACGCTCGCGATACGTCGAGCGGCGCAGCCTCGAGGATTCACCCGAGAATGGAATAAAGCTCGGCCGACACACGAGGGGGGGCGACCCGGTGGATCCGGGTGAGACTCGGAGCGGGAGGCCGGGCCATTCATCTTGCATCCTGTACCTATCACTGCGGAGAGATGCTCCGGATTCTCGGAAGGAGGCCGCTGGGTTAAGGAAGACGCGTTGCGGGGTGGAGATGGTGTCGAGGCTCTCGGTGAGCAGCCAGGAGAGGCGACGTTCAGAGGGGTGGGGGGTGAGAGAAAAATCCGAAGAAAAGGAGTGCAAGGACGACGGCAGAAGCGGAAAAAATCGCTTGCCCGGTGGGGGAGGCGTGGACGGTCGCCTCGCGCCCTTCGCCCGGAATAAGCCCGGCGCTCGCAGCGCCGACACGAGAACGAGTGGGGGGCTCGAGTCACCGAGGCATTTTCCATTTATAAGAAAATAGTCGTGGATATTTCCTCTCTCTGTCTCGCGCACGGTGGATATTCCCGCGGGAATGCGCGACGCGAGGGGTTCGCGGAAACCCCCCACCCTCCACCCTCTACCCTCCTTCCCCCGCCTCTGCCCCCCCCTCCCCATTCACCCCCGGCACATCCGTTCCGTACTCGCCGATGTCTCGGCGCGGCCGTGACTGTCGCGACCTCTGGAGAAAAATGGGAGCGCGGGACGACGACGACGACGACGACGACGTTGAGAGGAGAAAAGAGAGAAGAGAGAGAGAGAGAGAACAGAGAATCCGGTGCGGAGTGGATCCGGGCGACTGCGAAGCGCGGCGGGCAGAAGGCGCAAGGCCGAACCCCCGGTTACGTGTAAGGCGCATAAGATGGTGGAGGGCTGCACACGAGATACTCACGACTCTCGGCTCTCGGCTCTCGGTCCCCGCGCATTGTAGTCCGGGGGGCTTCGCGCGAGATGTCCGTACGTGAACCAGAGACGGAGCAGCAGCAGCAGCAGCAGCAGCAGCGGCGGCAGCGCGCGTCGGACAGGCGTGCGCATCAGTCTCGGTCGTACAGGGCGCGGGCGATATCCACGTCGCTCCGCCGCGACGCTAAACGTCGGCCTCGTTACGTCTCTCGTTCGCTCCGAGCGAACCTGCGAAACGTCCCTCTCGCCTTCGCCTGTCTCGGCCTTTGACGCCCAACCCTCCCAGCCCCCCCGACTCCCTCGCCACCCCCGCCACCCCCCGGCACGAGTCTATTGTGCGCTTGCCGAGCCGTGGATGCCGCTGCTGGTGCTGCTGCTGGCTCGCGGAAACCTGCCCCGGGAAAATGTTTTCTCGTTCTGTAATCACATGAGCCTCGCGCGCTTCGCCCTTTAATTTTACTCCCCCGGCCGTACGTCGCTCTCCGCGTGTGAATAGACGTGCGGCGGAATTTCAACGTCGTTCTCTGCCGCATAAAAAGAAACGTTTTTCACACCGCGGAAGTTTGGAGGCAACGTTTTAATATTAACGTTCTTGTTTGTTTATGTATTTGTTTGATTTATTTATTTGTTTTCATCGAAATAATGCTCTTCTGGGAAATATTGTTTAATGACAGGGCGAACCTGGGTGAAAGGTGATGGAATCAATTTTGCATAATTTTTTGGCTATTTTTCACAAAGCAAAAGTTTGGATGCAACATTTTAATATTAACGTTTGTTATTTATTTTATTCTATTTATGTACTTATTTATTTCCATCCAAAGGACTTTCTGGAAAATATTATTTAATGACAAAACGAACCTGGGTTGCAATGTGACGAAATTAATGTTACATAATTCGTGGTCCAGATAACCCAAAACCTGATTCAAACCAAAATAAACTGATGAATGAACCGGATGATAAACATCGTCGAAACTAGTGTCAAGAATGCATTTCCTCTCGTCTTTCAACGCACCGAATTAATTGCCGCGAAACATATCATGAAACGAAACCCAGAAATCGATAAGCGCAGGTATCGCGCCCAACGATCGGGAATCCAGGGAAAACCGAGCCGAAAATCCCCCGCGGAATATCGCGGATACCGCGTTTCGGCTGTTATATATATTTGACGAATTAAAAAAAACCAAACTTGCCCGCGAGGCCTCGAGGAGGGGGTGGTTGGTGGGGGTCGCGCAATTTTTCATCGTCAGGCGCTAATTGAGACCCGCCCTTCGGGCAAAGTTGGACCTGCGGGAGGTGTCTATATACCCCGGGTAGCGACGTATACACCGAGTCGGGTGTATCCCGCAGCCACCTATAACAGCTATAGGGCAAACTTGGTGGAATCCATTGGAAGTTACGGGGGCAGCCCGGAGTGGCGCCCGTCCGCCCTCGCCGCCGCCGCCGTCGTCCCCCCCGTTTGCACGGCCTCCGCGCAGCGCCATTCGATCCGTTTTCATTTTCGTACGTGCCGGGGCTGCGGAGCGATCCCCCATGTCGTTGAGTGCCTTCTTCGCCTCGGTCCCTCAGTCCCTTTTCTCAGACCACCGTCGCCGCCGCCGCCGCCGTCGCATCGCCACGACAGTCATCGCCATCACCATCTTCAACCGCCATTGGCAAGTCGTAGACATCGGGAATCGACACAACGGAAATTGCAAAATTATTCTTTCATTTCCTTGCGACCTTGCGGCGCGCAAGGGAGGCGAGACGTGTCTTTTGCCTACATCCGCTCGCCGCGGATAGCCGGTGGAACGTCTTCCGCGCGGTTCTGTTATGCGCGTAACGACGACGTTGAACGAGGACAAGAAATTGCCGAAATTTTCGGTTTAAAGCCGAACTGCAACGTCGTCACAGATCGGGACTAACGTTGCAATGATTTGTATCAAATTTATATGAGATTTATTCACTTTGGGAATATTCGCTTTGTAAGGTAACTCGTGGATGGGATCGCAAAATATTTTCCAATCCAGAATTTAAACCGCGGTCAACTTTGGGGATATAATTTGATTTGTGAAGCGCCCGAGCGGTGGAATCGTAAGATATTTCCTAATCCAGAATTTAAATCGTCCGACTTTAGGAATATCATTTGATTCGCGAAGCTCCCGAGCGGCGGAATCCTAAAATATTTCCCAATCCAAAATTCAAGCCGCTCAACTTCGGGAATATCATTCGATTTGCGGAATGTCTGAACAGTGGAGCTTACAAAATATTTCCCGATCCAAAATTTATGAAAGTCAAGACCTCAATTCCCGCGCGAAACGTCGCGTCGAAATTTCGTTCTCAAAGCAAACGGGACTCGCGTTTGCTTGCGAACTCGCGGGCTAATCGGTCCCCGTTAGCGGGTCAATTCAGTGGCTGTTCGGGACTTCGGTATGACGTGCGATTAAATTAATATGGTCTACTCAATTTACTCGCGGTCCTTAATGAAGCCGTCACAATAACATTTCGGGCTTCATTTTATTGCTCTCGACGTGACAGTCTCGATTTACCTAATTTCGCCAATCGATCGGCTGCCAGAGGAGGGTGTGAGCTGTGGGGCTTGAGCCGGTGGATTGGGTGGGCGGCGAGGGGGGGCAGGAAGGGGGGTGCTTGTCGATGGCCCTCATCCAGGAATCAACTAGCGCCAAAACAATTGGTTTTCCATAGCGTTCGCGAGACAATCAATCGCCAACCGTGCTTTTTTCCCGTGGTTTACGGTTCCTCCCGGGCGAATCTCTCGATTAGCAATCAGCGCCTGACTAATGATGCGTGGGGAAGAGAGGGAGACGCCTCCCACCCGCCCCGGTTTTACCCGCCCCGCACACGGGGCGCACTTTTTTCTCCCGGAGTTCGCCTCGACGGTAGGCTGGCGAGAGAGAACCGGGCATCGGAGCCGCGCGAGGCTGCGATCCGCGTGTGATAAATGAGAGCTAATGACTTTGGTAGCCAAGTCTTGGGACGGACGTACCCGGCCCGACATGCACGCCACTCGAAGCCACTCGTCCCACGCGTCAATTTCAAGCCCTTCGCGCGCACGCTCGCCGAGCTCTCTTTCCATCTTCGTTACAATTTCATTCATCTCCCGGTCGTGTTGCGTGCACATCTCGCCCGTCGCGCGAAATAAATCTGCGCGAGGCTATACCGACGTTATAAATAATGTATGTACGTTGATTCCCCAAAAAGAAAAAGGAAAAAAACGCATCGCACGGATCTTCCTGGCTTATGTCAAAACGCGGAGTTCACCACTTCGTGAATATGTAGTCGCGATTATACCGTGCCACAGTGGATTCCCGACTTTGGCTGTAGGAGCAACGTCAATCATCAGATGAGGATTTTTTCGGCGGTCCTGAATTCAGCATTGCGCCATTCACAAATGGCGAGGTGATGCGTTAGATACGCGTTTCGTAAGCCTTACGTACGCTTTAGGTGTGCCTTAGATATGCTTTAGGTATGCCTTAGGTAATACTTAGGTAAGCCTGAGATGCGCCTTAGTTATGCCTTAGGTATGCCTTAGGTAATACTTAGGTAAGCCTGAGATGCGCCTTAGTTATGCCTTAGGTATGCCTTAGGTGCGCCTTAGGTATGCCTTAGGTACAACTTACGTATGCCTTAGGTATGCCTTAGGTACGCCTTAGATATGTCTTAGGTATGCCTTAGGTACGCCTTAGGTATGCCTTAGGTAAGCCTTAGGTACGCCTTAGGTACGCTTTAGGAACGCCTGAGGTAATACTCCGATAAGCCTTAGGTATTCAATAGATGAGCCCTAGGTAGTCATTAGGTAAGCGTTAGGTCTTCATTAGGTAAGCCTTAGGTAAGCCTTAGGTTCGCATCAGTTACGCCATAGGAACGCGTTAGGCACGCACTCGATATCGCATGCTACGAGCTAAGCACACGTTAGGTACACTCCCGTCACATTAAATTATCATACAAAGTCACCGACGTTACAAATAATCTATACGTATGTTCGATTCCAGGAAGTCCCGTGACGGATGCTCCTAGCTTGACTCAACGTGGCGTTCACCCCCCTCGTACACATGTAGTCGCGCGATTATGCTGCCATAATGGATTCTTGACTTTGGCCGTACGAACAATAACCGCGCGACCGTCAGCCACGAGCGTGTTTTGACGGTCCTGAACTCTCGAGCCTCGCGCCATTCACAAATAGAGCGACGTGGTCGCGAGCGGCTTCCACTCTACACACACGCCGGGAGGGTGAATAGAGCTCGCACGCGCGACGACGACGACGCCGCCGTCGCCGCCCGTGATCATCGTGTTCGGTTCGCTATCTCGTCCCGGGCGCGCGACGTAGAATTCACGTCCAGCGCATTCGCCTGATATCGCGCGGCGCCGTTTGAAACAGCCGGGCGCGAACGGAGTTACGCAACAGCTGCCGGTAGTACACATACAGCTTGTCTCAGTCAAAAGGTATTCAGCGCGCGCGCGGATCTCGTTCCGAACGATTTCTATTCACCCGGCACGTCGTTCCGTCGATCGATTTGCCGCACGCACGTCCGGATGCGGCGGCGGCGGCGGCGAAGCCCGAGATTCGTCGGGTATTTTAGCTCGCGTATTTCGTCGAAGCCGTCGCTGTGCTATCTATCGATGACCAGTGAAACGGGAATTGGACGAACACACAGAGAAAGCGTGGATTCTGAAACAGAACGACTCGCGGCCTGATCGACCTGAAACATGGTCGTGATGCGAAGGGAGTTAAGGGTCCGACGGAGTGAGAGAGAGAGAGAGAGAGACCCGGAGAGAACGAGGGCTGAGGTTGATCTCGCGAAGACGTCGGGGGCGGCGGTGGCTGAACGTCCGCCATCGTCCGTCGGGTGTCCTCCAATTTCAAGTCCAGCCGGGCCGGCGGAGAGCCCGACGAACTTTGCCATCGAGTTGCCAGTAGCCTGTGCTTCGCGGAAGAACTTTGCTTCCACGAAGCGACTCGCCGGATGATCGGCCCATACGGAGGGAGCGGAAACTTTGCCGGGGCTTGTGGGACACGGTGCGCGAGGCGGGGGTGGGACCGCCGGCGGACCCGGACGAGCTGCCTCGGCTCCGCCAGAAAACCACCCTCCGTTCACGGTCCTCGGCCACCTCGACGGGGTATACACAGGTGTTCTTTATTATCCGCGCTAGAGACTCCTCCGAGGGGCACTAAAGTGGCTTTGTCTCGGCGTCATCCCCCGCGCTCGACGTTTTGGCCCTGCGCGCGGCAGACGATAACCCGGCCAATTCGACCGGTCGCCGGGACGAATATTGTTTATCGACTCTTTTCCGCGCTGCTTCTGCACTTAGCGCCTGGGAAAAGTTGACGCGGTTGGTGTCTCGGCTGAGGTCGGTCGACGGGGCGGATCGGTTCGGGCATTTTTCGGGTCGGAGGATATGCTGCCGATCATGAATGTGCGTTGAAGTTCGATTGAGATATTTTGAAATGTTTGGTGTAATGCGATAATATGAGGCCGAACCGATTTTTCCCATTGTCGTCAAGATAACACCTCACGTGATTTTATTTCGGGGAAGAAATCTGGCAACAGGAAAGGTCTTATAGGAGGGTTGAGGAATGGCCAATCGGCTTTGTGTGGCTTCTTCTGCTTTTGCCCTCAGTACTTGAGAAAAGTTGCCACGTATGAAGTCTCGGTTGAAGTCCATCAAATGGTCGGATCGGTTCGGGTATTTTTCAGGTTGGAGACTATGCTGCCGATCGGCAATGTGCGTCGAAGTTCGATTGAGATGTTTTGAAATGTTTGGTGTGATGCGATAAAGTGAGGCCGAGCCGATTTTTTCCATTATCGTCAAGATGACACCCCACGTTCCTTTCCTTCGGGACCAAAAACCTGTCAACAGGAAAGGTTAATAATTTCCAGAAGGGTTGAGGAACGGCAAATCTCGGCCTTGCATCGCTTCTTCTGCCTTTGCACTCAGCTCCTGAAAAAAATGGTCACGGATCAAGTCTCGGTTCAAATGCATCGAACGCTCGGATCAGTTTAGGCATTTTCCAGTTTAGAGGCCGCCACCGATTATCAATGTGATCGAGAGACTTTTGACCCGACTATCGCTCAGCGTGGCAACGCGATTGAGTGAACTCTCAACGAAAACACCGCTTCACGTCAGTCCACCCTGATCCCACGGACGTCACGTTACCCGCGAGCCAATTTTTCCCATTGACGTCAAGATCACACCACACGTTCCTTTGTCTCGCGAAAAAAACAGCTGTCAACATGGAAAAGTCAATAATATCAACACACAAGAGGGCGGACGAGGCCGGGACCAATCGGCCTTGTGTCACCTGCCGCTCTCCGGGCCGAAACCCCAGCGGCTGATATTTCATATTCGATTTCCGTACACGATGGAAACGGGTTTCATGTGCGGTCAGCCGTGCGCCGTTTCGGTATAAACCATCCCCCCTCGACCATTTGACGATAGCGATTAATCTCAGGATACAGTTATACGCAGGTCGCACGCGCGCGCCTCTCTGTCTCTATTATTAATACCTTGGACTAGGTTCGACGACAAAGAGAGAGAGAGAGAGAGAGAGAGAGAGAGAGAGAGAGAGAGAGAGAGAGAGAGCAACGAGGGCACCGGTCGCGATTCCGCGAGCAGCAAAGGCCCTTGATCTGCGTCTATATATACCGAGTGCGATATTAAGGGCGCTGCACGTGTAGCCATGGAGAAAGCGAACTCTCGGGAATAAGCGTTAACACAGAGGGGTAGTAAAGTGTTGGGACGTTATGGAACTGCGCGATAGGTTGCCCCCGCACCCCCTGCCCCCCCCCCCCCCCCACGACAGAAGCTCTCGTCGTATTCTCTTGCGGCATAAACCCGCCTTACGATCGGCCCTTAATCAGACTTGGTTAGTTAAGCCGCACGTTTTTAACGATGGCACTTCGTCGGGTATTACCCAGTACGGACAGCCCTTCAACCTATTTGCGAATCCTTTCCATGCCTCTCGCCGGCCTATAACCTACCCCCCCCCCCGCCCCCCCCCCGCGACATCATCTTTTCACCCCTCTCGACGCGACTCCGCACGGGGGTGGGAAGGGAGGGGGCTGGGGGGGGGGCGGTCTGCAAAACCCGCGAATTTACGGGTTACTCCTCATTGATTCCCTCCATATCGATGATAAACTCTTCAGGGAAAATATACTCGTGTTCGATTGATTTATCATCGTCAAATCCAGTGGTAAATATTTTGAGTGCTCGATAGTCCAGTTGGCACGGAAAACCTCAGGATTCTGATAGTTCCGCGAGTGCGCGCAAAGGTGAATATGTCGAGTCTCGTCGTTGGCGGCGCGCGCGCCGTGTTCACCAACACTCGCTCGCGCCGGGCCATTCAAACGTGCCGTCGGTGTGCACGACACCACCGAGTAATCATTCCTACCCTGATGAATCACGGTTTTCGTTTTAACGATCGCTCTCTCGACGCACCGAGGCCGCAGGCCGCAATAGACCGGCGGTTTGCCGGTCCACGTCCACGACGAAATTGCGTTCGTGGAGTTGGCACAAAGTCACCGCCGATCTATACAAACGATTGTCCTCCCCGTGTGCGCGGCACCCCCGGACGTTCTTGTCCGTCGTCGCGACAAAACTGGCCGTGTCTGGGTGCGACGTCAAATTGTCAGACAAATTGAAACGTTCGCGTCGCGTTTATGACGCAGGGACAGCGACGCGCGTTGTTTCAATTTAATCTACTTCGGCTCCATTAGCGTCCACTTTTGCGTCGTCTGATAATTAATTGATAATGCAGGCGACACGGTTGTGGGAATAATCGAGCTTATTGGGTTGATTCGAAAATCGATACCAGCCGATTTTGACACAATTGTCGAAACTCGAATGTGCCAAAGACGAGTCCAACTGGAACATCCGCTTGAATCACAAAAGGAGCCACGATACGAACTAAACTCGGTACGTCTGGCGGCAAAATTGCGTTAGAATTTCGCCTCAATTATCCTGTAATTCTTTTTCACATCGGCCACTTCAGAAAACGCTGGACGGACATTTTACTCCGGCGAGGCGTCGTCTCTCGTCGTGACGTCGTCGTTGCCTTTGTCGATCGCTCTCGGGTTACCTCGCGCCGCGTAATATTATCGTGTATATTCAACGACAACACGGCCGGGGACAATGTCGTTATCGAGGCGGAGAGAGGCATGCGGCGCGCGGCTCGAACAACGTTTGTCCGCGCCGCGAGTTATTTAGAAAGCCGCGCGCGTGGGCTCTACGATCGGGCGCGATAAGCCGCCGCGCTGTCGGGAAAACCGTGTAAAAACGTAACGCAACGTTACCCGGTCAGGTGCAATCTGTCTCTGTCAGTGTATGCAATAAGTTGGCGAGCCCTCCGAGCCGCCACCGCCGCGGCCATCCGGCACTTCCGTATCGCCTCTTCTATCCTTCACGCGGGCTTCCTCCGCGCGCCGACGCAGCCGCCACCGTCGCTATAGCTGTATCCGCTAGTTCGTTGTAACCTTATCGCCGGGAGGTCTCATTCTCCTACGGGTCACGACATTCCCGCATCGTCTTGCAGTTGGCGGCTTTTTTTTTGCTTCAACCCCGAAGAAAATGAATCCATGAGGTGGACGGGATTACGAGCCGGACGTTGTCGAACACTGCGGTGGGTGAAACGTTGGATACGGCTACACGTGACTGGCTCGAATCGGTTCGAACGTGTTTGGAAGATGCGCTGAGGTCGTTCGGGAAAATGAGGATGACGAAGGGAGACCGAGATCCAATGTCTCACGATTGCTGAGCTTACAATTGCCAAAGATGTTCATACGTTAGTTCAAAAAAATTCATCGAAACAGTTCAAACCAGTTTGAAACAGTTAGAATCTGTTCGAACCAGTTTGAATCAGTTTGAAACAGTTAGAATCTGTTCGAACCGGTTTGAATCAGTTTGAAACAGTTAGAATCTGTTCGAATCTATTCGAGCCAGTCCGAATCTTTTAGAATCTGTTCGAGCCAGTTCGAATCTGTTCGAATCTGTTCGAGCCAGTTCGAATTTGTTCGAACCAGTTCGAATCTGTTCGAATCTGTTCGAATCTGTCCGAACCAGTTAGAATCTGTTCGAACCTGTTCGGACCTGTTCGAGCCTGTTCGGACCAGTTCGAACTGGTTCGAACTTGTTCGGAGCTATTTCCAACGTGCTTGAGCAATGCGCCGTTCCCTGGAAAATATGTATAGTGTCACATTCACCTCAAGGCAGCCACTGCTGAGGCCGTGGCCAGACTGATATAGCCCTAATCATAGCCTGAACAATTCCCGACTCGCTCCGTATGTGACCCCACAGATATTCTCCTCAGGTTCGTCCGGGCGACACACGGACGGCAATTGGAGGCCAAGTACATCCCTAGTAAATTTCACGCGTCACATTGTGCACAAACGAGGTCCTCCCTATCAGCCCGTCCTTGGGTTTCCGTTTGTGGCTGATGAAACGCTAAAAGTTTCCACCCGGGTCGCAAGTACGCCGTAACATCAACGCGGAAGATCTCGTTCTCCAACGTTTCCGCGTCGTCGTCTCGCGCCGTTTTTTCCTTGTCCCCCCCCCCCCCCCCCGAAGAAAATGAATCCACGAGGCAACCGGGAATTAAGAGTCTCGGATGTTGTCGAACGCTTCAGCCACTGAAGTGTTCGGTACACCCGACACTTCAGTGGCTGGTTCGCCGGTCGCTAACGCGTTTGGGCGTCGCGCGCCGGGAACGAGGCCGCGGCGAGATAGCGGGCCAAGAGCGCGCGCGGCGGCCCCGCGCGATCCTCGTGGTTAATCCATTACCCGGCGCAAACATTGCGAAGAGGGCAAACGGGCGTGCGATTAAATTTGATCTCCGTGGAGGACGTAACGGTGAGACAAGCCGCATCAACCGGCGTCGCTCCCGTTGGCGTGGCATCCGTTCGTACGTAATGATCTGGAAACGCCATTAGCGAATTGTCCCCGCGAGGAAAGTGGCTTTGTGCGCCTGGCTGCGAGGCAGCCGCGCGCTTCCCGGGGCGAGGAAGGAGAGCGGTGACGACGAGGAGGAGGGAGACGGAGTCACGGGGAGACGGAAGCGAGCGACGGAGACAGAGAGGGAGTCGCGTTGTGCCCCGGTAAACTCGGTGACTCCCGCGGCGACCGTTCATACCCACTGGTAATCCCATCACTTTTTTTTATCTCGAGACGAATAGGTTCAACTTTTTATTGCGCTCCGCTGTGTTTTTCAGGTTTATTTCATTTATCTTGGGCCCGGGGATGGCGCGGGCCGTGCGGGGTTCTCGGAGCGCCGGCTATGAGCCACCGGAGTTTATTAGATTTCGCGCATCGTTCCGAAATATATCCGTCGGCTCTTATATATTTTTGACGCTCCGCGCGCGCGCGAAGAAAAATTCCCGCGGGAATTTCGCGCCCGCGACCCCGAGGTTTTCACACGCCGGAATGGTGTTTATCGCGCGCGCACACCACGCGCGCGTCGACGTTTACGAACTTAGTTTCCTAATGCGAAAATTCGTCGTCGGGAAATCTCGGCGCCGTGGCGGCGGGTGTCGTGTGTTCTTCATTATGCCCGTCGTAAAATTGCGCGAAACTATGGTTATTTGAGAGTCGAGTCGGGGGGGCCGTGAGGATAAAGTCGAGCCGGTGCGCCACGCGCGCGGCGATATACGACGATACCCGGGCGTCACAGTGCGCGGGGCGCTCAATTTCTCGGCCCAATTGCCGTTCGGGGCCCCCCAAATTGATCGTAATACAAAGATAACGGGGCTAATAACTCAATTCGACGATGAAGCGTGCTAATGCGACGCGGCCGACTGGTTGACTGGTTGACTGACTCTGCAGAGACCGTCGGCCGTGTGGGACAAGGGCGACGGTGGCCGGAATCCGGGGGGCGAGAGCCGGCGAATCCTGTGCAGAAATCGCTGTACGGTATAGAACGTCAGCTGGGCGGAGGGGGGGGGGGTGCGAATGCCACGGGGACGACGACGACGACGAGTCAGTGCGATAACAGTCGGGGAAGCGGACTTTTGCGCAGGAACGTGAAACTTGTCGCGGCCCAGTAGCTAATCTGTTGGGGGGTGAAGGGGGAGGGGGGCTACGCCGCACGGGGCAACGCCCCCCCTCGATTAATTACGTCGAACGGGAACGCGGCAGCGGCTCCCGCTGATGCCTTCTCTCTGCGTGATTCCCTCTATGCAAACTCGAAGCGGCAGAAATACTCCGCGTACCTGCATCGCAAACTATATGCACGCGTCGCCGCGCCGCCGCCGTTGTCGCATGTATCGCGCGCGGCCCAATAGGCACATGCGACGATTGTATAATGCGACAGGGTGAGACGGATCGAGAGGGAGCGGGAGCTGTCATTATCGTTATCGTTGATGGGTCATTATTGCCGCTGGATAAGTTGAATCATTTTTGATGGTCTTTATCATTTACTTTCATTCTTGATTCTAGGTTGATTGATTTTTTTTTCTTCGAATGTCTGCAGGTTTAGATATCATTTTATAATCGCTGCGGATTATTACTATGGTATCATAATTATGAAGAGAATTCTACTGTGAAGTTTACGTGTCGTAGTAACATCGAAAATATATTTTATACGTACAGAATATAAATATAATCGAAAATGTATTTTTCGATATATCAAAAAATATAAGCATAATATACCAGAAGTATTAAAATAATTTACATTTATAATATTTGTTACATACATGCCAAATATACATGATATATATTTTAGACAACATATTTCGCACCCAACATATATCGTAAACACAAATTAAATACGTCCAAAAAACCTTCGCATATACATTTAGATTAATAAAAAAATATACTTTTGCCTATACTCTCCTTCAACGGGAAGCAGGCATGACGCCAAGAGGTCAAAGCTCGCGGTCGTACCGGCGGTATCGTAGGCCGCGAGAAGTCACGAGGGTCGTGCGGCTACAGCCGCGCACGACGAAGCAGCTGCAAAAACGGTCGGTCGGGTCTGCGAGGGTCCAGGGGGCAGATGATCCAGGTACCGGGATGTATTACGGGCGGTCGAGAGGGTTCAGAGCCGTGGCCCGCGCTGGGTACCTACATAGTGCCCACGTTGCCAGGGCGGTTTTCGTGTACTTTCCACGGCGACGATCCTCTCGTCCCTCCGCCCCGTTATCTCTCTTTCTCCCCTCGTCTCTCTCATCCTCGTGCCTGGATGCTCGATGCACTTTCCGGCAAAATCTCGTGGGCACCCCGAGAACGGGGGGGGGGGGACCCCCCCCCCCCCCCATCCCTCCTGCCCCACTGAGGCGGCGGTACAACCCACTGCCGGTTGGCGTAGATGCCCCACGAGCGTTTGTACGCCGAGAGAGCATATGGTTAAACCGTATAATACTATGGAGGTGATATATTTAAACCGGGCAAAGTTTAGCGGGAGCTTCGCTCGGGGTTTGCCGGGCGCCCGAACGCGCGAGGCCCAGACCAGAAGCACAACCAGCGGCAGCACCAGCGCCAGGCGGAGAAGCAGCCAGAGCAGCCTAGTACACCGGGAATGGCTAGTGTGTTGCTGCGGGCTCGGTACTACCTAACCAGGAGGGTTGGGGGTTATATGGAGATGACGGTGGGGGGTGTCGTTACAGACGAAAGACACGTATCCGTGCCTGCGGTGCGGCGGGGGCGGGGGGAGGTAGCAGGGGGAAGGGTAGCCTAGCCCCAACGCGATGGTGCGAGGCGACTAGAGAAAGCCGCCCCGGTGCTTCTGGTTGCGTCGCGAGGTGGGGGGATCGGTCGCGCCGGGCGTGCCTCGCATAAGTTTACATTATCTTACCATCTGATAGCCCCGGACTACCCTGCAACCATCCAAACCAGCGCAGAGGGAGAGAGAGAGCGCACAGTCACGGACTGAGAGCATTTCCACGGGGTTTTCGCGCGCCGAGCCAAGTTACACCGCCCTCGCGTCGCTCCGCTACACCTAGTGAACTATATGTCGGGAGATATATATATATATAAATGTATGTATATCTGTATATCTATATATGTGCGCTAGGAGGTTCGCGCGAGCTCCACCGAATTTATTGTCTCCCCCGTCCCCCCCTGGCACCGCTCACGAACCGTGCAAAACGGGGGCGACGAAAGGCGGAAGGAAAAATATTTCAGGAAGTAACTGTGGGGATCGGCGAGCGATAGGGAATCCCTCGTGGGTGATGGGGCGAGGGGGGGTTTTTCCGAAAATCAGATTGCAAGACGCCGCCGCCGCAGCCAGCCGGGATTTTTCTCGCCCACCCTATTTTTCCACGCGGAACTTCGTTAACGGGGCAGTGAGGGGAGTGGGGAGTGGGGGGTTGGGGGGAGACCCCCCTGGTTTCGAAGATACCGGAACGCGCGCGTCTTTGAGGAAAGCGAGTTATTTGCTCCGAGCTCCCCCGGAGCCGAGCGGATTCTCGAGGAGAAGCACACGGAGCGGAAGAGCTGCATCACTAATCGTTTATCCATCGGGAATCGTCTCGAAACCGTCTCAATGGTAGCGGCAAATACCGAACGAGATTATCGGGGAAATGGAAACTTTCGGGTTGCCGGAAAGCCACCGTCTGAACACCCCCTGCAGATCCACCCCCGCCTCCCCCCCGCGCCCCCCTACCTGCCCCCTCGACCCACCCCCGAGCGCGCGGGCGCCACCAACGTCGTGAAACTTGGTGCTAAGCCAAATATTCTTGCAGCTTCTCTTCGCTCTATCTTTCTATCTCTCGCGCGACTCTGCGCTATACGAGCACCCACAATAGCTGCCATGGCCGCGAGCTGTTGCAGAATTTACCACCCCCCCCCCCCGCCGCGCCCCCCTCGCGCGCGCGCGATAAAATAACCGATTAATTCTGCAACTACATAAGAGGATCAGGTAATAATTAATGCATTAAAAATATGCCCGGGGCAATAACAAAGGTAAAGTTTGCCCGAAATCTGCTAAGAGGCTTAACCGATTGCGAGGCCGCCCACTCTCCCCTCGCTCGCTCGCATCGCTTATCTTCCGTGCCGCGTTCTGCGCGTCACGTTAATCCCGTCGATACACGCGAATTGGGTAATATTTCGGGGATATTAAATGGCCATTTCGACGTTTAATTTGACATGCCGGGTTGTTGACTTCGAATTACCGGCGAAAACGAGCTTGAAGGGAAAAACCCGGCCTGTTCCCGGACACGATCGGGCCCTGGCCTGGCCCTGGTCCGGCCACCGGTTTACGAACTAGGTTCACCGAGTTTTGCTCGGTAAAACGTTTTGCCGCGGTTTATTTCGGGCTGGACGAGATCTCCGAAACTCTGTTGCGCTTCAATCTGTATCCGCACACCGAGAGAAAAAATGTCCTTGATTCAATTAAATTTCCTTGAAATCTCAACCTATGAAACATTTCTTTGAGGTCAATGAAATAATATCCTTAAGTTAATATTATATTTTCTTTGAACGATGTCATCAACCAAATTATAGGTTATGCCCACCAAGTTTTTGGTTACGTACCATAGTACTTTGATATGGTCACCAATAACTTCGATGGTTTAACCAATGATTATCTTGTTGATTTGACTTGACTTAACTATAACATGACAGACCAGCTCGCGCGAGAAACACCAATACGACTTATCGCGAATGAGACAAACGTTGACAGACCGGGTGCCGTCAAGTATATCGTTTCTTTAAATCAAGGAGATCATCTCATTGAAATTCAAAGAAATATTTCATTGAAATCAATGAAAAAATTTCAATCCACCCATTTCTTTGGTATCAAGGAAACTTTTTCTCTCGGTGCACGTTGATTGGTCGAACGCGGAGTCAAATTTCCTCGTCAATAGTCGTCCAATTTATTCCTCCAAGCGTCAAGAAACACCCGAACACGTTTCTCGCCTCAACTCCGCCTAAAAAGTATATTACAGATCGTTAAAACCGTCCGAGGAAAAATATATCGCGGTTCTTACTTTTATCAGCTAAAAATGCCCGAATGGCACATCAATTCCGTCGCGAGCCGCGGCGTCGGCCAGAGACGACGTTACATGCCCCCGTCGAGCGTCTTTTAAAGGCTCGTTAGACGGCGAGTCGCAGGTGGCCGACGAGGCGAGCGCGACGTGGGTCGCCCGGCGCGGGCGGATGAAAATTGTAGAGTACGAACGCGCCGCGAGATCCCACGCGGAATTACGAGGAATCGCGAGAGCGATCAGCGGCCCCGGCGGCGGTATATACGAGACGTTGTAACATCGACGGGGGTCGCGCGCGGGGGGCCCTCGGCCTTGGCGTTCCTCGTCTCGCACGCCATTGAGTAATTACCCGCGGCTCGTTAGTGGATATTACATTGTCCACAAAGCCTTAATCAGGCCGTTTCGATCGGACCGCCGGGGCGCTCGAGCGTCGCACATGCGACTCTCTCTGTCGCTCCGCGATCATCTCGACCCGGTGAAATCGTCGAAACTCAAGGGTGCGCGATCGCCTCGCGGGCCCCAATAACCGTGACTTTGTTTCATAATTAATTGGAGAGCCACTGAGCACGAGGGCTATCGATCTGTGCCTAATTTACCGCGTCGAATCGACGCGCCGCCTTCGAGGGGCTTTTTCATCCCCCGTATTATTCAAACGCCCCCCCTCCCCCCTCTTTCCCCCACGCGAGGCGCGAGATCCCGTAATAGTATTGTCTGCACTTAATTGGATAGCCGAGCCTCCCTCACCCCCCCCCCCCCCCCCCCCCTCGCGTCGACCAAGTGCACGCCGTGCGCGCGCGCGTTTGGACTGTGGAAATCCGAAGTGCTTTTCCGCATACGCGACGTCAAGAGTTGGCACATGATCAAGGGGCAAATGACCCGAAATACACCGGACGCGCGGTTACCCGATTCCGGCTGACCCGACTCTCCGCAATTCCGCGTCTGGAATTAATGCTAATATCTGTATACCGACCGGGCGTATCCAGGGGGTGTGGGGGGCGAAAAGGGGGGTTAAGGGTGAAATGGAAAAATTGTCTCGGCGGAAAAGCAGCATCTTGCCACGACACCGGGGCTGACCCTAAGTTTCCTTTCTTATTTTGTCTCTCCCCGACCGGACCCGGAACCCCCGAAACCTCACCGCGCACCGGACTTTTCGGGGTAAATTGGAATTGCAAATCCCGCGATTGGCCCAGAGACTTCTACGCTCCGCTCAGCCTTATCCCCGATATTACACGCGATACCTACATATGTATCTATGTATATATATTCGCGGGGCGTCGGGACATTTTTCAGGGCTCAATTTCAAATTTATTCCGCGGCTCAACGCGCGCGGCTCCCCCTGGCGAATTTTGCGTTTCCAACGTCGCCACGTTTTTCGCGACTGAATTCGGAGAGACGCGGATTTCACGGACGAAATCGCGTTGATTTTGGCGAACGAAAAAAAAAAAAATTTCCGCACCGCACGACGCTGCGGAAAATTGTCGGTCGCTGTTTGGCGTCATTTAAAATGGAGATGTTCGGTCTAATTTCGTCGATCAATGACCATCAACCGCAGCGGCAACCGGGACGGGACAATCAAATATGCGCGGCACAAACAGCATTGGCGGCATTGCAAACCCCCGTTTAACTATCCATCGGCGCGAAATTGGTATTCAATCGCGGCCGCGGAAAAATCGCCGTGATTGAATTCCCGCGCGAGCGCTATTCAGCCTTTCTTCGGGGCTGCTTTTGCGACCAACATTTTTTTCGCGCTGTGTTGACGCGTTTATCCGACCCGCGCGCGAGGCCCGATTTTCGCCGATCGATGAGAGGCCCTCTAACAAACTGTATCGCATTGATGTACACGTCAACGACCGGCGCGGTCTACCCCCCCCCCCCCTGGTAAATCCGTTAATTTCCCGCCCCCCGCGCGCGCAAACGGCGCAAACGTTGAATAAATATGAGAAAAGCTGACTCAATGAGCCCGAAGAGACGAAGAGCGCCCCTTTTGACGCCGAGGCGCGCGTTCGCCTGGTAGATCCGCGCGATTGAATCATCATGCAACCGCATTAAGGAAACCCGCTCTCGTCGCGACGGGAGCGAGGAAAAAAGGAAAATTCGGCGCACAAGTCGGTTGCGCCGGGTGAACGCGCGGCGTCGGTCGGTCCGTCCGTCCGACAATCTGAATAAACTCGCCGCGGGAGTCGAGCGGGGTGCGCGGGGGGGTTTTGCGGCCGGCGGCGAGGGGGGCGGCGAGGGGGGGAGAGCAGGGGCGACGGGATCAGCGTAGATAGAGAAGGGCCGGGAAATACCGCGCGCTCGTCATCTTTGTGGTCTTCTGTGCACAAGCTGAAGAAGGTAAAGCGCGGCAGAGCGCTTGCTTCGAGGAGTAGCAGAGCATAATTTCTTGGTGACAGCGTGGCGCCTGCTTTTCAACCCTTATAATATCCTCAACTCCCTCGCTCCTCCTCCGCCACCCCCGGTCTTCCACTCACCCTCCTCCCCCTCCCTCCTTCCCACCCCTTTAGCTCTCGGCATTCTGCGTCCCGGGATCCTTCCAACATAGCCGCGTCCCCGCAACCTCCTCGCCGTTCGTCCTCCATCCCACGGGAATACATTTCCATGCATTTTCCTGAGGCGCTTCTCTCTGCCTGCCACCCTCTGCCTCTCCCTCCTCCTCCTCCTCTTCTTCTTCCTTCTCCCCTCCTCCCCGCCGACCGCTCCATTGCCCCGTCGCTCCCTCCTCCTTCCCTCACGACACTACTACCCCCCCCCCCTCCCCACTCCCCGTTCGTCTCTGTACTATGAACTAAACCCCCGACCGATCCTGTTCTCCTCGCCACCTACCAATCCCTTCGCTCTCGTTGCTCTTCCGCGCCCTCGCCCGTCCTCGCACTCCTCCTCCTCCTCCTCCTCATCCTTCTCTCCCTGAACCCCAGCTCTTTTCCACCTCTCCCCCCCGAACCGAGCTTTAATTACCAACTTTTCCTTGTTTTCCGGAAATTCGAGCGTGAGGCCGACCAGATTCTTCCCGCCGACAGACTCAGCCGCCGCCGACGCCGACGCCGCGTCTCGTTCCTCCGCATTCACTCTATTTCTTCATCCGACGTAATGCGCGTCCTTCCTACCCAAGCTTCCCCCTCCCACCCCCCGCTTTTTCTCCCGTTCTACATCAGCGAGTTAGAGGGCGCCGCCGCCCCCGCAGTCTTCTTGTTTGCACGCGGAAACCCGCGCGGCGGGTCACTCGTCTTCGCTCCGGGTTTCTCCGCGCTTTGTGCGCCCGAGATATGGACCTATCAACGACGGCATCAACGCGCGTAATCTGCGAGAACCGGCGACGGCGGCCGACGGGGGAAATTGTTGAAAAGTTTATTTGCCTCGAATAAATGGAAGCGTTTGAGGGCCGAGTGGAAACTTTGGGCTCGCAGGGAGGATGAATCGTCTGCGGAACATCGTGGGGCAACCGCGAGGTATGAAATCGGATCCTTAAACCGTTTCGCCCATACCGAAGATCATCAGTCTGTGTTTCGGCATGTTAGAACACGAAACATGACTCAGATATGGTTCAACGAAAAATGGAAATCCCTCTGCCTATTTCGTCAACATGTTCAACATCATTTTACGCGTACTCGATAAATTCCCATCAAGATCAACGATCGGCATGTTGTCGTTTTCGAGCATGTCGGACATGACCCAGACAGGGTCTACCAAAAAATGGAAATTCCTCTGCATATTTCGTCATCACGTTGAATGTCATTTTGTGCATGTTCGATAAACTTCCATCAAGATCAACGATGGGAATTTCAACGAACATGTCAAACATGGCCCAGACAGATTCAAGAAAAAATGAATGTCCCTTTGCCCATTTCGTCGTCATCAAAAAATCATTTCAACGCAATTTCGCGCACGATAAATCCCCACCCCGAAAAACCCCCTCCCAAAAATGACGCTCGCCGCAAACACCGCGATTACTCTTTACCCCCAACGAAAAGCGTAGTCAGGCGAAAATTGTCGGGGCGTTCAACACAGACGAGTCAGTCACGAGGCTGTCCCTCGTGGGCACCGGCGAGATCTCGTGCCCTAACAAGACTCGCGTTTCCGACAGCCTCATCTCAAGTCCAAGACAAGCCGGCTCGCACGCCTCCCTCTGTACTCCCTATATACACCCAGTACACAAAGCGAGAGCGAGAGGGTGAGAGTTTGAGGGCCGCCGAGAGTCTCGTGAGGCGAATCAGGCTTATCGCGAATCTTTTGCCATCAGGATTCCTATCTGCCGCCACACGGGAGTCACGAGTCAACGTGACTCCCGTGTTAGGGCTTCGCCCTATAAACCCCCAGCCCTATACAACCCATCCGAATTTTCCGCATCGATCCCAAGCGCGGCAGCCGCGCGCACATCGCGTTACTTCTAAGCACGACAATTAAGCTCCTTTCTCTCTCTCTCTCTCTCTCCCTCCTCGAGGATGCATTTTCGTGCCGAGGATGCGAGAGGCGCAGCCCCCTCAGCCGGCCCTCACCAACCCCTTCGAAGCTGACGCGGCGAGGGCGCCGCTTCCAGGGCTCGATGAGGCGCGGTTCCCGCGCGCACGACTTCGTACGAGCCGCCGCACCGCCATTTCGGTATATTTATATCCAGCAGCGGCGGCGGAGAGCGGGTTGACCGTACGGCGTACGGTGTACGGCGTACGGCGTACGGCGTACGGTGTCTGCATATAGTAGGCACAGAGGGTGCGAGAGGGCGAGAGAGAGAGAGAGGGAGAGATATAGGGACAGAGCCCGGGCTCGATGGAACAGGTGCAGTCCGGTGCGCGCGGTGTACGCGGAAATTGCAAGCCCTGGTCCCGCAGGTGCTCTTCGTCATCATAAAGCCTATCGTGGCTGGCGCGTTGTACTGTATTAAACCCCGGGCTTGGCCTCTCACCCTTTGCCCCTCCCTGGGAGCCTTTAGCCTGGTTCGCCGGCGAACCTCTCTCTCTCTCTCTCTCACTCCTCACTGGACCATCTCCCCCCTCCCCCTCCCCCCCTTCATTCCTCGCCCCCTCGTCGCGTCTGCTCCTCTCTTCCTCCTGATACTCGCCGCCGAGTATTTCCATAGACGTACAACCGCCACCGCCGCCCGGCCACCCGGAAAACCCGTGGCCACCGTCGCGCATCGCGCATTTCGCGTCTCCTCCGCCTCGCCACCGCAGTCGGCGCAACGCGTGTGTATATCTTTATACATATATTTAATAATCATCGTTTATGACAAAAAGTTGGGAATAAGTTGGCGTGACCGTCCGCGCAGCGAGATGGGTTTTAAGGGGGGGGGCGGGGGGATTCCCCATAGGGTCGGCCAGCGTCGCGCTCGAAACACGAAGCGATTCTAATTCATAAACATTGCCAGTTAGTTAGCCCGACGCTGCTGCAGTTGTTTCAGAGCTGGGGGTCGAGGGGTGAAAGGGGGGGAGGAGGGGGTCTCATATAATGAGGTACCATAATGAGGACCAGGGCGTGGTTTTGGCTTGGGCCACCGCGAAACTCACTCGAAAGTACGGCGAGGTGCTTGCGGCTCGTGGTTTGAGGGTGCTAGACGCGCAGCCGGGAAGCCGTGAAGCCGTGGCGCAGGGGAGTCAGGCGAGCGTAGACACGTCGATTAGAATGATTTCTTTCGAGTCACGATAAGCGCCCCGATCTCCTCCGAGTCTCGCTGAGAGGGCAGAGCTTTCTCTCTCTCTCTCTTCCTCTCTTCTCTTTTCCTCCCTCTCTGGCCCTCTCGCTCTGGCATTGTTCCTCTCAGGGGGTAACACGCAAACCGACGGATCCTCTATTACTCGGGGTGTACGACGGCCACGCTTGCAAATATGTATAGAGAGTCTCGAGCCCTGTGGAGAGAGAGAGAGAGAGAGAGAGAGAGAGAGAGAGAGAGAGCGAAACAGAGACAGAGTGAGAGAGAGAATGAGGGAGAGAGAGAAAGCGAGTTCGCGTGTACATCGATCCGGTGGCGGACCGACCTCTCTTGCCTTCCTCTCCTTCTCGCTACACTGTGCTGCCTCTCCCTCTCGCCGCGACCTCCTCCCACCCTCCAGCCCTCCTCCCCCTCGTCCTCATCCACCTCCTCCTTCCCACTATACCGCTTTCAATCCTCACCTCGATTCTCTCCTCCCTCACTCCCTTCCTCCCTCCCCACCCACCCTCCCTCTCCCTCCCTCCCTCCTCCCCACACTTACCCTCTCACTTACTCCTCATTCCCGGCGGATTTACCCAACATCACGCACCACTTTTCTTAAAGACTGAAACACGCTATGCGCAGCGTGCAGACGATAGTAATACGAATTGCTGTGTGCAGCCCTCGTTCTCTTTCTCTGTGACTCGCTTTCTCTTTCCTCTCTGATTTCCCCCTTTCTCTCTCTCGCTCTTCATCCCTGCAATCTCCTCCACCGAGGCCACACCGGTTACGTGCAATCGCTTGAAAAAACATAACACAGAGCTTAATAAGTAACCATCGTGCGCGCGGTACCTGACCCCGCGCGCTCGTTGTTCCTGATCATGGAAAATCGTATAGGGGGTCCTGCCCCCCCCCCCCCCGCACTTCCCCCTCACGCCCCTGGGGGCGCCGCGCGGGGCTTAACATCGAACGGGAAGTGGCCGACCATTTGTCACTCGCCCCGAGCGACCGACTCGCTTTTGCGGGGGAGGCGGCGGGGGGCGAATCTACCCTCGCGGCTCGCCTGGATCTCGCGACGGTGGCGAACGACTTTCTTCGCGGTCGCGCAATCTCGCCCGCCCCGAGTCCTCGATCTTGGCCCGCAATCCGATCGTTCATCGTCGGCTTTCTCGGGCGCTTTCGCCCCCCCCCCCTCTCTCTCTCTCTCTCTCACTCGCTGCCGCCGTCGCTGCTGCCACTGCTGTGTATATTGTGCAAATAAACGCGAACAGGGGGAAAATTAATTTTTCATCCAGCGGTGGCCTCGACTCGCTCGCGCGCGAGCGCCGGGCTTTTATATTTCAACCCGGGCGTATAAATAAACCGTTATTTCGCGGAGCGACCGCCATTTGGCTTCGCACTACGCGCGAAAAACGCAACAGCGCGGAGGGGGGGGGGGGCTTCGCAATTATTGATAATTATGACGATAATTGCGATGAACGATGCCGCGGCTCCGTTTTCCGTTTATGCGCGTCGCGAAGCCCCCGCGCGGTATTGCAGTAAAGCTGGCGTTTAATTTGCATTAGCCCGGCGTATCCGAACCGACGCGCGCGGATATCGTCGTCGCCGTCGTCGTCGTCGTCGTCGCCGCCGCCGCGGCGACCACGCAGAAGTGACGGGGTAACAGTTTGTCGGAATGGGGGAAAGGAGAGAGAGCGAACCCTCCGGGGTTGACTCTCGCTCCATGACAACTTGATCCATAAAAAGCGACTACGCGAGAGTCGGAATGGGCGGGGGTGGGGGGCGAGGGGGGGCGCCAGTAATTTCTCGTGGCGACAGGTTGACCCTCGGTGAGTGACTCGTAAGGCTGTCCCCCCAACTGTTGACGGTTAACCCCGTGCGATCCGTGCATATAACGACTGTATTTCGAAACACGGCCGGGCCATTATCCTCAGGCTGCGTAGTGGCGCGCCGCGAAACTCTTGGCTCCTCTCCCGGCCTCGAATGGTCCCGGGGAAAGCAGCCGCAGCTCGGTCCTCGGGCTCCTCTCGTGTGGATCCTCTCAACTTTCGGGCGTGTTTCGCCACTCGAGGCACGTCTACGGGCTTCCTTATTTGTCTCGTTATTACCGAACCTTTTCGTCCTCTTTTATTTCTTCGCTCTTCTTCTTCTTCGCTTCGTAAGTAGTATTTACTTACGAGAGAAGCTCGTTCCGGGGGCCCCACCTCCATTTTATTGCCTCTCGCGGGCAGCGGTCACAAGGCGTTATGGCGGTGTGTTGACCGGGAGAGTCGAGATATTGGCGAGGCTAATGAGGTCCGAGGATCTCGGGGCTGAGGAGGCAGATGGAAACTGGTAACTGGCGACGAGATATTAAGGGGTGGTTTAGTGCTTCAGTCGACGATCCTGAGAAACGCGGTGTTTTTGGAGAAAATTGTTTGCGAAGTAATCTGTCCAATTTAGGATCGCTTTGGCTGTAAAGCGTGGATAGCGATAAAAAGTGACTGCCAAGCGTTACATAAAAATTACCAATTGCGCGAGTCATACACGTGAAATAGTGTAATTTTGTGTAACGCGACAGAGTTTGGGAGTCAGATTTCCGCTCGAGTTCTCCACTCCAATCAACAACCCCGAAGACCCCCGCGATATCGTTTTCACTGCAAACCGATACAAAAATTCGCAAACAATCCGGCCGCGTTTCGGCCGCAACAGGGGCGCAAAAAAGTTGCGTGCACGGCGATAAAAAAACGAGCGTTCGCGAAATAATTCCGGGGTCCCGCTAAGTCAGCGTGTAACGAGTGCGCCCGGGCGGGGCGATAAAAACGTGCTCGTCAAACGTTACACCTCGCGATCCTCAATTACGCGGAACCGCGTCGCAACCGTGAAACAGCATTATTTTTTTACTCTCCTCCGCCCCCCCCCCCGGAAAATCCGCACGCACTTTCCATTTTCGCGTGGCGAAGCGCGAGAGCCGGGCGCTCGCGCGCCCGTTAATACGCGTGGGGGGGTTACCAGGGGGGGGACCGGCGAGAGAGGCAGGTGGTTATACGCGTCGCGTGTCATTTGAGGCGATTAAGTGATGGAAAACGCCGATGGGACAGGCATCGAAGCTCGAAGAACGTTTTATCATTGTACGAACGTCCGGATTGCCAGAATGCATTGTGAAAGGGGGCGTGGGGCATGGATGGTTCGGCAGGTTGGGGGTGAGTGTGGGGGGGGGGGGGGGGTGTAGTGGCGAACGCGCGTATATATTCGCTGAACAGAACGAACGCGAGCGGGATGGTAAACGCCGAGCGCACCGAGAGGAGAGTCGAGTTAATGGTGGCTTCCAGCGGCGAACAACTACATGACACCCGGCCACCAATTATTGTTGCCCGCGTCATCATTGGAAACCAATGCCTTGGGTCAAATTGTCAATTCATGCATCTCGTCATTACGCCCTCGTAACAGTGCAACGATGCGTGCTGGCTAGGCTCACCGGGCTACGGATGAAATACATCGCCCCCTCCTCCCCCAGCCCCCCACGGGTGGGGGGGGGGGTCCCTCCCCAAGCCCCCCGCACAACCCTGCCACTCTGCTGCTGGTTCGTGCACTTCCCCTTACCTCTCTCTCTCTCTCTCTCTCTCTCCCTCATCCTCGTCACTATGCGCATTCGAGAATGCATCTACGCTACGTTCTCTCGTGTATAGCTGTACATTTGTGTATGTATATATATACATATATAGTATACACATATACACACACCGAGCTGTACATTCGGTACGGCGCATTCCCCCGGCTGCGTTTACATACACAACACACAGAGTGCAGTATATTACAGTCCCTGCGGTAAACACCTATAACGTCCCCCCGGTGATCCCTCTCATAGGATTCGTCGTCGTCCCTTCTATATTCGTCCTGGCGTATTATGGAGACGAAGCAATCCTGTACTAGATTTTACAAGATATAAACGGTAGAAGAATGAGGAGAGGGGTCGGGGGGATGGGGGTTGGCAGGATCCATAAAAATAAATCATAAAGTCAACTGCTGACTGGAATTGCCCTGTGCACCATGCACTATGAGGGAGAATATGCCGAGTATGCGATTTAAATCATAAAAGGCAAATAAAAATCCCGGCGCTTTTGCCTGCGCTGCGCGGTACTCGATCCCTGGGCCGAAGCACTAGGGCTATTTGCACCCTTGGAGACCCTGGGTCTGCCTCGTTTCTTGGTATATGGTTGTGCTGTATGTGGGAGAAATCGTGGTGGTCCAGGAAACTATGGGGGCTGTAAATATAAGTTGTCAGTTCATGTGACGATTTGAATGGTTAATTCGATAGGTATATCAACTTTTTTTATGGTTGAAGCTACTAATTTCATGATAGGTACACGGAGAGAAGAATCAGATAAAATTTACCGGACGCTATAGTAAAAAGTACCAACGCGCCTGGTATTGAAACGCCATAGCCGCCACCTTTCTAACATATATATAATATTTTTTACTATATTTCGTGGTAAAAATTCTCATCGTTCTAATTCTTCTCGATAGATGGCGTTATATCTCCCCTCTACCGGAAATTTACAATACTTTTTACTAGAAATATGGTAAAAAGTATCAGATCCTTCTCTCCGTGTAAAGATACACTTTTTGGAAAGTACTTAGGTTGTGTTTAACTTAAAATTTATTGTCGACAGTACCTTTTTTTTGTCTCTCAGTGTTGAAGCTGAGCATTATGTGACTCCCAAGGCAGCGCGGCGTCTGTCAAAGGGAAAACGTGCGCCTCTGTTCTAAATACATGAGACTCGCCATTAGCGTTATGTGTCGTCGTCGCCGTCTCCATCGTCCCGCTCGGAATGAGCCTCCCCCGAAACTCGTGGACACTGCGCCGCGCGGCCGCCGTTGTGCTGTGTCGTCTCCTCGTCAGGCCGCCAAGGAGCAAAGTTACGCCGAAACAAGGAAGCCCCGACAACGGCATCTCGAGTGCCTCCTAAATTAGGGACGCGCGCGCGCGCGAGGCTACCAATTGTTGTGCCGAAAGAATGGACATTCATGATGTATTCATAATGACAGTTAGTATTACATTGTGACAACGAACTTGGCACTTACCATGATAAATGGATATCAATCGCAGCTGCAAGGTTGTTTGCTTTCTATTTCGTTAAGCAGCCTCTCTGTTTGCTTTTTATTTCATTTTCTAGCATAAGACTTGAGACAAAGCGACCTGTGATGTCATTGTTGTTATTCCGAAAGAATAGACATTCATGATGTATTCATAATGACAGTTATTATTACATTACAATAACGAACTTGCGGATTGCAAAAATAAATGTACATCAATCATAGCTGAAACGCTGTTTGCCTTCTATTTAATTCAGCAGCCTTGCTGGCCTGAACTTTTAGTCAAAAGCGACCAGTGATGTTGCAGTTGTTTTTCAGAAAGAATAGTAATTCATGATGTGTTCATAGTGACAGTAATCATTACATCACAATAACAAACTTGCCACTTACCATGTTAAATGTACATCAAGCGTACCTTCAAGGCTGTTTGTTTTCTATTTCACTAAGCAGCCCTTCTGGGCTGAGCCTTGAGTCAAAACAACCTCTGATGTCACAGTTGTTATTCCAAAAGAATAAACATGCATGATGTATTCCTAATGACAGTTATCATTACATCACAATAACAAACTTTCCACTTATCACGATAAATGTACATCAATCGTAGTTGCAAAGTTGTTTGTTTTCTATTTCATTAAGCAGCCTTTCTGGCCTCAGCCTTGAATCAAAACGACCTCTGCTGTCGCAGATGTTATTCCAAAAGAATAGACATTCATGATGTATTCATAACGACAGTTAGCATTACCTTACAATAACGAGTTTACCACTCACAAAAACAAATATCTATATCAATAGTACCCACAACACTATTTGCTTTCGATTTCACTAAGTAGCCCTCCTGGCCTCGTGACAATGCGACCAGTGTCGTAATATAGAAGAATCTCCCATGAATACCGGAGCCAAAAAAAAAAAACAAAAAACGTGCGTGGAAAGAAGCAGACCTGTTTTTATCATCAGCCTCGCATATTCGTTAGGGAGTGGCGCGTGCGCTTTTACAAAATTTCCAAGTGGCGAGGGGGGTGAGACGGTCGACTGCGGGGGGTGCGGAGAGGGGGGCAGGGAGGGGGTCACACGATACGCCGGAGCCACTAGCATATAAATTGCCGACACTAAATTCTCCATGCAAATGAGATCACTGATACGTTGCGAAATATAAATTCAAAAGAGGGGGACCGCGTGTATTCATGCGTGAAATATTATCTATGCGGTTGGCATGATTCTTCCGTGGTCTACTACACCAGCGAGGGGGGGGGGGGGGGGTGTGAGGGGGGCCTTGTAAATTCTACTTCATACGTTCCGACGAAAATTATGCCGGACTCGCGGGACGGCTGATTAATCGGCGGTGGATCGAGTGGATCGAGTGAAGAGGGGGGACGTGTATCGATGGTTCAAGTCCGAGTCGCAGGGGCCCCGGTCGATCTCATCGCACGTTTTGGGCGGTCGGTCAAGAGTCCCGAGAGAGGAAAACTGCCTAGTCCGCGCTATCCATCGCTCGCTCCTCGGCTTAATACTCGGGCGTCCCCTCACCAGCACATTTTCCACCCCCCAATCAAAGCCATTATTAAGCCGTCTAGTGTCCCCCCCTTACGGTCACCCCCCTTACCGATGGCCCCGCGCCACTTTGTCCGCCGCGGGAAACCAGAGTAGTCTGGGGGGGCTAAAGGCCCGTTTCTGGCTCGGGCTGCTCCGTCTCTCTGCCTCGGTCTCGCTCCCTCTGTCGCCCCCCCCCCCCCCCTTCCTCTCGACCGTCGCCTCGCACCGTTCTACGGTTCTCGGTGGCTGGCGCCTCGCCAGCGTATTCATTCCAGAAACTAGACCCCAATCTAAGGGGCCAATTATTTAATCAATTCCACCCTCTTAGCGGTCCTGACGGCGGTGAGTCGCAGGGGGTGGAGGAGGACGACGACGAGGAGAACGAGGAGGGGCCGCGCGGGAGGAGGAGGGGGGGGGGGAGGGTATAGCCGGGCTCCGAGCGCGCTCCGAGCTCCGAAGGCTCCGGGACGTTCGCCACAGTCGACGACAATTGAAATCGCTTCTCCTTGTCTGTAGTCTCCGGCAGTTCGAATCCCTCGTCCTACGCCGCCGCGAATTTCTATCCTCGATGGAATTCTCCATTCTCTTTCGCGCGTTGCGACCTTCCTTCCTCTGTCCCCCTCCCCCCCCCCCCCCCCCCCCCTAGCGTCCTTTCGCTGGTTCCCCCTGGTTTCCCTGGTACCGGAGCAGCGCACGACGATTAAATAGAGACTGTAATCGCTGCGATCGGGCTATATCCTCTCGCGTTACGTATACATTGTCGTGGCTGCGGTATTCGCGACGCCTCGCTCACGTCCTATATCGCGCCTCACCTGCAAAAGCCGCCGTCGCCGCCGTCTCTCTGTTATAACGCTCGTTATACATATGTATATACGCGAGCTGTGCGCGCTGGTTGTGTATGTGGCGCACGTTCCATGTGCTCGTGTTACGCTATTCGAACGGTTTATTCCGCGGTATGAACGGATTCGCGACGTCGCACAAGCCGAGCAAACGACATTTCCGGTCAATTTACCACCAACACACCGAGAAGCTGCGTCGACTACGATTGGCCGATGTGTCGCCCCCCGTCCGCAGAAACGAATCGCGCCAACGAGCCGCGCCGGAATCTTCCTTCCGGCTCATTTCCGCTCGGGATCGCCGCGAGTCTTTCTGTACCCGCGACTCCGGCTCCCCCCGCGCCCGCGCTTATTTATAAGATACCGGCGGAAATTGAGACGTACATATTATCCAACCGCGGGTCGATGAAACGTCGCGGCCGTCGTAAGGGAAGGAATAATTTCCACGTGAGGTCGATCGGCGCCCGCAGTGTCACCGAGCGAGCTCGATATATTTTCTCGACGGGAATATTAGTCCGGGTTTCGGCGGGGCGGAAGCCGAGGTTGACCGAGATTGTCGTGGTGAGTCGCTTTTTTATTGGCTCCAGGGGTTATTCGACGTTCTGTCGCGGTGCATTTTTCTGTTATTTTGAGAATGTTGGATATGCTGGAGTCGCGTTTTTTTCTGGCGCTGTGCGGGAGATGGAGCCACTTTTTAATTTCGACTATTTTGAGGCCGGAATTTTGGGTAAAGTTGATTTTTTTTATTCGGGTATTAAAAAATGGAGCAAAAACGGGGGGAAACCAATGTTTTCGGGGGTGGAATATGCGACTCGAGAACGATGATATAGGTCAAAAGTCGATATTTTGAAACGAAATATTTCGAGAGGTTGTTTTTACCTTTTTCGACCGAGCGCCGATTCTACGAATCCTGTCGTAGAAACAAAACGTAGAAAAAATTAGTATTTTCGAAATCAAGCAAAAACGGGTCGAAATTCCTTTTTGGGGATAGAAGAAGCGACTTGAGAATGATGATGTGGGTCAAAATTCGATATTTTGAATCGAACTATTTCGATAGGTCGTTTTTGCCTTTTTTCGACCAAGCGCCGATTCTTCGAATCCTGACAAAACAAAACACAGAAAGAAAACAATTATTTTCAAAATCAAGTAAAAACGGGTCGAAACTCCTTTTTGGGGATAGAATAATCAACTTCAAACACTTTAAATAGGTCAAAAGTAAATATCTCGAAGGAAAAAATATCGAGGCATCGATTTTGCCTCTTATCGACCAGTCGCCAGATCTACAAATTCCGACAAAAAAAAAGCGTCGACTTTTTCCCCCCAAAGATAACGCAACCCTTCCACTACGAAAGAAACCGTAGCCACGAACGAGGTTTTCCAAGCGAGCAAACCAAGGAGTTATTTTCGTCAGCTCATTCAGGACCCCGGTGGCATAATTGAGACGCAAATATTATCGAGCGCGAGTCGTCGAAATGCAGCGACGTAAGAGCCCCGGCATTTCAGCGGTGAACGTATAATTTCCACGCGCGGGTCTCTCACTCCATCCGCTTCCGCGCACCGATAATCTCGTGCGCGAAATTTTCGTCGAGTCAGTTCTCGACGATCCCGGCCGCTCCTCACTTCCTCTCTCGAATGTACGTTGAGTCGCTAAATCCGCCTCAAATAATTAGACGTTACATACACATATATACACATATATATATATCCATATATCTATATATCTATCTGCCGGGCGAAGGCCGCGGACCACCGCACTCCAATCCCCGCGACCTTTGCCCGACTTGGTCGTCAATCTCGGCAGCTGCTTCTGTGCATCGCAAGGGTTAGGGTGCGGGGGCCGCCCGGGCGGTACGATCAACGTTGCGGACCGCATCCAGCCGTAGGACAAATTCGTGCGGTGCCGAGTCTCCGGTTGACGGTTAACCTCAGCAACCAAATCACCCGAGCACCCCGGGGAATCTCCCCGCCTCCGCCGGCGAGTCGTAACCAGCATTATTCGTGATTTCCACTTTCGAACCGACGAGCACTCTGCGGCTCGGACGGTTCGGGGCGAGCCGAAGTAAAATCGACTTCGAACTGCCCCCCCGGCTATGGCTACATCCGCGTAACCGCGCGAAGAGCGACGCGCTTTAATCTCTGTTATTTTTTTCCAGCCCCCCCCCCTCTCGTCTCGCCCCGATTGAGCGGCAGCGTGACGTCACGGTTTGCGAAGTACCGAAAAAAAAAAAAAAATAAAAAAGGAAAATTAAGAAAAAAATCATAATAATGATAATAATACTATTGGAGTTAAAAAAGACGGGGGCGAGTTCTGGGCCGTAGGTACGGAAGCCGGGCTCTCCTCGCGATCACAATCAGTCGGCTTTATGAGGCAATCACGACGGCGCTGGAATAGCTGCTTTTCAACGCCCCCTTCGTGCTACCCGTATATACAGCGATGTCCGCGCGCGCTCCAAACCCACCACCACCGTCGTCGTCGTCCTCGCCGCACTAACATCTTTGAATCTAGCCAACCCGCGCCATGACTCGAGGTGGACATTACGCCTTGGCTCCTTCTGCGATAAGTACCGTAATTTTCTTCCGCTATTCCCTGCAGAATGCGTCCCGCGAAACTCGCCAACACACGTGACGCGCGAAATATGTATATATATATTTCTATTTGTAGTCGTTTGCGAGCTGGGGGGGCAGGAAAAAAATGAAACTGTGCCAAATGGACGGCAGATTGCCGCGCGGTGGCGGGCGGGACGACCGGGGAGGAGGAGGAGGATGATGTCACACGCCAGAAGTGAAATAATTGTTGTTTGCTTTTTGATCTCCTTCCCGGACTCCCCGGGATCACCGTTTTGGCTCCGGGAGCGCCGGAGTTTTGGACCGCGAGCCCCGGCCTCGAATATAACGAGGTCGCTCCAGACATTCCCTTCGCCCCTCTATTGACATACAATTAAAACGCGTTTTTTAACCTCCCAGTCTTAATTGTCGGCGGGCAGACAAAAATAAAATTAGAGGCCCGGAAATCTTCAGCAAAATATATTTTAGGTACGATCGACGTTTGTGAAAATAATATTTATTTTTCTGTAATACAAGTGGCAGAATATACATCTGTAATTGGCTGAAGCAGAAAAGAAAATTCTTTGTCCAATCCAGCAGAAAAATTATTTTCGGCAGCCAGAAAAAAATTAAATTAGAGGCCTGCGGAAATCTTCAGCAAAATATATTTTAGGTACGATCGACGTTCGTGAAAATAATATTTATTTTTCTGTAATACAAGTGGCAAAATATACATCTCTAATTGGCTGAACCAGAAAAGAAAATTCTTCGTCCAATCCAGCAGAAAAATTATTTTCGGCAGCCAGAAAAAAATGAGAGGCCTGCGGAAATCTTCAGCAAAACATATGTTAGGTACGATCGACTTTCGTGAAAGTAATATTTATTTTTCTGTAATACAAGTGGCAAAATATACAACTGTAATTGGCTGAACCAGAAAAGAAAATTTTTTGTCCAATCCATCAGAAAAATGATTTTCGGCAGCCAGAAAAAAATAAAATTAGAGGCCTGCGGAAATCTTCAGCAAAATATATTTTAGGTACGATCGACGTTCGTGAAAATAATATTTATTTTTCTGTAATACAAGTGGCAAAATATACATCTGTAATTGCTTGAACCAGAAAAGAAAATTCTTTGTCCAATCCTTCAGACAAATTATTTTCGGCAGCCAGGAAAAAAAAAATTAGAGGCCTGTGAAAATCTTCAGCAAAATATATTTTAGGTACGATTAACGTTCTTGCACTAAATAATATTTATTTTTCTGTAATACAAACGGCAAAATATACAACTGTAATTGGCTGAGCCAGAAAAGAAAATTCTTCGTCGAATCCATCAGAAAAATTATATAAGACTAATAAGAGAGGCGAAAAGTGCGTCAGTTTCTAGGGCAAAATGTGGGCGCGGTTGATGATCAATCGCGGGTTTGGACCGGGACGTTGAACGTCCGAGTTGCCGAGAAATCCTACGTACAAACCGAGCGCACGTGAACAACGCTGTGTGCAGACGTTTGCGCCTGCGGTGCGGCTGGTTCGGGCTGCGCGTATTCCCCCGTGTATGCATAGTTGGCTCTCGCACGAACGTGTAGTCAACGGTGAGTACACCGCGAGATAGTTATCTTCTCATGCGCCACTTACTACGTACGTTGTGTTGTACGAGCTGTCGGCGAGAGAGTCGGCTGCCACCGACGCCGCCGTAGATAAAACACTCTTCTATTATATTATATTCTATTATGCTGCCTTGTATTTCCAGTTCACTTTCCGCCGTGTTTTGTCACACAAATTATCGACCCCCGCGATAACAACCGACATTTTCACCGCGGCGCAATCATTTTCATCTGTATTTTCGCGGGAAGTTGTACACAACTTCGGAAAAATTATCGTGGCGCTAAGTGTTTTTACCTACTTTCGCCAATTTGCGGGAAAAATAGCGCGTTTGCCGAGGCGAAATGTTGTTTCGAGTTGAACTTTGCGCACTGCCGCAATTTTGCGGGATCGACGAGGCGCTGACTTTAACTGTAATTCCTATCGATTGTTTTATCGGCTTCAAACTCTGTTTGGCGTTTTTTGTGTAGCGTTTTTCTTTGACGTTTTAAGGATTCTAATCTACCTACTGAAAATACAAATATGGACACTGAAATAAGAGATCGATTCAACCAAATCCGGCGGCCAGCAATTGTCATGTAGATATTTTATCAAAGGTATTTGTACGATATTTTTTCGTACAAATACCAGCTAAACCGAAGGATTGTCACAGAAACCAATCATTTGCTTATTCAAACTAAACATTTATTTGATTTATTCGACACCTCGCAACACCATAATTAAGGCAATTCAACCACCATTAAGGCCTGGAATATATGACCTCTTTCTCTTGCTCTCCACCACAAAAGTGAACAACCCCATCACCCTCGCACTTACGGCAACTCAGTCGCGGCAGGCCATCGCTGTAACCGCCCGCGTGCACTGTAGAACCAAGCGTGTTGCAAGTGCGTTATTCCTCCTGTCTTTTACATTGTGGCGAGTTTTTACACACTATAAATCGTGCCCCTTTCAGATATCATGTATCATTTAATACCAACACGCTTAAAGTGTGCAAACACTCGTCACAATGTAAAAGATAGGAAAAACAACACACTTGCAACACGCTTGGTTTTTACATTGTGGTGTGTCGTGTTGGTCTGTTTTTGTTTGATGAGATTTAAGAGACGGAAGAAGAAAGCTGGCCAACACAAAAATGTGCTGGCCAGCTGAACAAAGCAATTCTCACAGAAGTCAAGAATATTGTTACTCCAACTAAACATCTTCTTGATTTATTTAACACCTGCAACTCCTCAATCAGATCAATCCAATCACCTCTTCCACAACACACAAATATCCGTCTCTCGCTTTCCACCACAAAAGCGAGCAACCCTATCGCCCTCGCAATTATGGCGTCTCAGTCGCAAGCCATCGCCTCAACCGCCTTGCGACGTCGTCTTGCTCTGTTTTTGTCTAAAGAGATTTAAGAGACCGAGGAAGAAAACTGGCCAACACAAAAATGTGCTGGCGAGCTGAACCAAGCAACTCTCATAGAAGTCAACAATATTGTTACTCCAACTAAATATCTCCTTGATTTATTTAACACCTGCAACTCCTCAATCAGATCAATCCAGCCATCACTTTCTCACCGCACAAATATCCGTCTCTCCCTCTCCACCACAAAAGCGAGCAACCCCATCGCCCTCGCACTTATGGCGTCGCAGTCGCTGCAAGCCATCGCCTCAACCGCCTTGCGACGTCGTCTTACTCTGTTTTTGTCTAAAGAGATTTAAGAGACCGAGGAAGAAAACTGGCCAACACAAAAATGTGCTGGCGAGCTGAACCAAGCAACTCTCACAGAAGTCAACAATATTATTACTCCAACTAAATATCTCCTTGATTTATTTAACACCTGCAACTCCTCAATCAGATCAATCCAACCATCTCTTCCTCACCGCACAAACATCCGTCTCTCCCTCTCCACCACAAAAGCGAGCAACCCCATCGCCCTCGCACTTATGGCGTCTCAGTCACTGCAAGCCATCGCCTCAACCGCCTTGCGACGTCGTCTTGCTCTGTTTTTGTCTAAAGAGATTTAAGAGACCGAGGAAGAAAGCTAGCCAACACAAAAATGTGCTGGCCAGCTGAACCAAGCAATTCACACAGAAGTCAATAATATTGTCGTTCCAATTAATCATATATTTGATTTATTTAACACCTGCAACTCCTCAATCAGATCAATCCAGCCATCTCTTTCTCACCGCACAAATATCCGTCTCTCCCTCTCCACCACAAAAGCGAGCAACCCCATCGCCCTCGCACTTATGGCGTCTCAGTCGCTGCAAGCCATCGCCTCAACCGCCTTGCGACGTCGTCTTGCTCTGTTTTTGTCTAAAGAGATTTAAGAGACCGAGGAAGAAAGAGATTACAGTTGGACGGCACGTGCCGGTGAATTGTCGCCTCCCCCGCAGGTTTCCCCCCTCATCCCAGCGAGAGGAAACATTCGGCTCGCAGCTACGAAATCCTCTCTCGTGTTTGCGCTTCCAATTTTTTTTCCTCCGTCCGCGCGCGCAATGAAAATTTGTGAGACAACCCGGGCGACAGAATCGCGCAGGTTAACCGGCACACGGTGTCGCCGCCTCCTGCTGCTGCTGCTGCTGCTGCTGCTGGAAACTGCAGGTGGTCGAAATTCGCACGCGCGGAGGGGGGGAGGCGACGCGAGTACCGAGGATGAGAATGAGAATGAGTGTGAGCCTTGCGGGCAGACTGAGGGGCCCGCCGAGCGCGCAACCGCAACCGCGTGCTAACGAGACGTATGGGCTGAGTAATAGATTCACATTATGTTCACGGTCGTGAGTTGTCCCGACAGTCCGTGACGTATTGCCGCCGCCGACGCGGTACTCGGATTATTTCAGTTAAACATATAAACACACACAGCGCACATTACAACCCCCGAAGACCGCGTAGCTCGTGATCTTGCGCGACTCGAGTAATGCAGCTCGCGCGGCTCGACGCAAAACCGTCAAGTGTCACACCCGAAGTTGAAGTGAAACGTCGTGGTACTCGGCGATATAAAAAGAAAAACACGAATTGTGCTCCGAGGGGAAAATGTGGGGAAAATGTGGGAGCCGAAAAACCGGTGAAGTGTCGTGAAACCGTCGGCGCCTCGAATCCAACCGTCTTAATTTCAGGAAATATCAGCGACTCGCAATTCATCACGTACATGACAAGTAAGTACGACGATATGATTTCGCGACAGTCGTCAGTGGAATTTTGTTGTGCGTAGAAATAAATATATATATATATATATACGTATATGGATATAAGTTTATCACAGTTTTTGCATTTCCATGTTTCTCTAAATTTAGGTATCGTCGACCGTGTTTAATACCCGCGCATATTTTCATTTTTTGTCATATCTTCTCCATCGAAAAACCGTCGTCGCGTTGCGTCACGCGAAAAATACGCCGGGAGGAATTAATTTCGTGAATTGAGAAGCGAGAAAAAAATATGCACGAAAAGTTTTTTTTTCATTTTTTTTTTTTTTTTTCAAAAACAAAATCTTGATGCGTTTTATCTCGCAAATGGCATGTGCGAGGCGTCCGAAAATAAACAACGCGGAGCCGGAGGAGGAGCGCGCGGGTAAAAATATTCTTGGAATAAACGTGCGTCGGGCTAAAAACATAATTACGACCGAGGTGGAGGCATAATTTCCCCCGCTCGGGCTCTCGCTTGTTTCGCGAATATTTCTCACTGAGTAATTAACCGAATGACAAAGAAGCGCGTTTTATTATGTCGCTCTCGGCTCTCGAGCTCTCGCGGGTTTCCCCGCGGGCTTTCGGGAACCCAGCCGGGCGATCGCGACGTCGGAAAATCTTGTCCCTCCCCCCCCGCCTGGTGGGGTCGGCGAGGTCAAGCCAGCTAATCGTCCTGTTTTCAGGTTGAAACTCAATTTCAGTTGCACTCCGCGCCGCCGCCCATCTGAAATTCAAATATACTAATGTGTATTTTTGGTACACCCTGGTTGTGCTGTCCGCTCTTATCGGCCGCTCGTGCTTTGAATTTCAAATCCGTTCGCGGCGGAGTCTCGTGCGGAGCGACCGGAGCGAGCGGGAGAGAAACGAACGAGCGAGCGAAGGGAGAGACGAGGAGCGCGCCAATAGTTGCGCCCCTCCCGTGTACACAAAGTTTCCAATGTTTTCCACGTGGCGCGCGCGCGGGACGCAAATCATTTGTCCGGTATCCCCGCGCGCGTATCCGTGTCGCCGACATCAGCCCCACTTGATCCCATTCCTTTTCCCCCTCCTTCCTCCCACCGCGCCCTCTGGATGCAGTCGACACGCACAGCCCGGAATTCGAGACATCCCGCCGCGCGCTTTACTCACTCGGTGCAACGTAACCTGCGGTCGCGCCCGAGACGAGAGACACAGAGACGACCGCGTCGACGTTTCGCGAGAGTCTCGCGAATCCCGCGTTTCGCCGTTCCCCACGTCACGACGTCTCCTCCCTGGCCGTAGAAACCCGGGATTTCAATAAAAGTTAAATTGGCGATATTTATGCGCCGAGTGCGCCTCGCGCGCGGCGCAATAAATTCTGCCGCGGAGAGTCGCCGCGTTTTGCCGCTGTCAGAGCGTCGGTGGAGTCGCAGCCAGAGGGCGGAAAGTCGGGCGACGATGCAAAGCGGGAAGGGCGGAGGAGGAGGAGGAGGAACCGAGTGGGTTAAAGCGTGGCGAAACAAAAAGCGGGGCAATAATTGGAACATACCGGGCTTTGTTCCATAGATATACGCGGAAGTTGGCGCGGCTGGTATAAGGAACGGAAACAGACGTGCGGAGACGTCGCTCTCGTCCTCCTCGTCCTCCTCCTCCTCCTCCTCCTTCTCGTCCTCCACCTCCTCCTCCTCCTCCTCCTCCTCCTCGTCCTCCTCCTCCTCGTCGAGGGGGCAGCAGCGGCGAAACAAAGAAGGATCGTAGATTCCCCCTCGGATTCCTCCGCGTGGGTTGGCCCGCCCGCCGGCAGAGGGCGCGGTGCGCGCGCACGCCGCAGCCCAGGCGGCAAATCGCGCCGCCGCTTCGCCCGGCGTCCGTCACGCGGCGCTCGCGTCGCGAACCGCCGCGCGCGGCTCGCTCGATCCTGGTACACAGAGCGCTGCGACTACTTATTTAGAATATTGCCGGCATACATCTGCATAAATTGAGTGCAGGCCCGGCAGCATTCTTGGCTCGCGTACCTCCCGGCTTCTCCCTCCCTCCGGTCTTTCGCTTTCTCTCTCTCTCTCTCTCTTTCTGTCTTTCCGTCTCCCTCGCTCTGCCATTATACTGTACGCTATTTCTGGGCCGAGGCGCGCGGCGAAGGACTCGTTGCTGGTGCTGCTGGTGCTGCTGGTTGGTGGTGACGGTGCTGCTGCCTCTTAGGCGAAGAACCCGCAGGGATGAGAGAGAGAGAGAAATTGCGAGGGGAGAGAAAGGCGGAAAGAGGGAGATGGAGAGGAAGAGATAATGCAAAAGGGCCCAGGTTGACACAGACCGCGCGCCGCACCATTTTCACCCCGCGCGCATTTACCATCGCCATCTCCGCGCCAGTCGAGGAGTAATGCGCTTTTTACTACCCCTGGCGTCTATCGATCCCGCTCTCGCGCGACTCGGGAACGCCGGAGCCCCGCGCGTCGTCGTCGTCGTCGTCGTCGTCGTCGTTCCCCCCTCCTCGCGACGACGAAACCGCGAGGCAACGACACGAGACAAGAGGCGAGCGACGGCTGCGTTTCTGGAGTCGCGCGCGAAGACGACCCTTCTCTTGTTTCATTAGTAATAGGAACCGAATTGTGGGGCCGAGTTGTATATTGGCGGTCCGAGTCTGCAGGTGTATTTATGGCTGTGTAATCTTTTTATTTCGTTATTATTTTTTTATTAATTCATTTATTTATTTTATTAGTGTAAGGGAGCCGAATGTCTTTCGTTACTTTGTTGCGCCTATAATATGTTAGTACAACGAAGTTATGTATTCCCGGGTGGAAAATCTGTAGCGTTATATGCGTCCTAAGTCAGGCTTAGCTGGGGCCCTAGAAGGATAGATGTGGCCCTGATCAGGGTCTGACCAGAGACGGATTTAACGCTGTAGATGTTCTATCACGTTTGGCGTCGTAGCCCTCGTCTACATTGTGTCCATTTTTAGCTGTGTATATTTTTTATTTATTTATTTATTTATGTATACAGGCCGAAACTCCTTTGTTACTTCGTTGTACTCATAATACTATAGGAGATACAGGGGCAACACGGGTTACCCTTTTTTTCGGGCGCCCTTAAAAATTCGGGGTAAAATGGGATAAGGCCAAAATTATTTTTGTTTTCCTTCAAATAGTGTTATTTTTTTTTTTTTTTTTTTTTTTCAGTTTTCATACGTTACTCTGTTATTCAGTCGTAATCAACGTTTTGCTAAAGCTCTTCGAGAGTTTTGACAAGACGTTCACCGAAGACGCATGGATATCAAAATATCCATAAATAAATAAATAAATAAATAAATAAGCAAAATTCATAATGTTCTCCACGGTCAATTCTTTTTCACTGACATTAAAAATAAAATTTGTATTTTTGGATCGTAAAGAATACACATTTTTAATATCGTGATAACCGGTTTTCCTTTAACTACCCCATTTTGCCGCCACATCCCCACCGCGTACAGCGATCCATCCTATACACAGCGGCGCACAAAAACTATTCAACTGACCCGAAATTTTCGTGCCCAGAACCACATATAGGCTCGTACCATCCTCCCTCCTCGCCGCCGAGTGCGAAACCTCCCAGCAGCCAAAATACATATTCAAATTGAATTATCCGGGCTACCAGACACGTTGATTCGAAATGATTCGACGGACGCGGGCGGCGGCGGCGGCAGCGGCTCGACGGAAGCCAGCCAACGAGGCCTCCCTTCCGTCCCTATCGCGGGTCCCGCGGTCCCATCACCCGGGCGCGCCGACACCTGACTGACTGATGGAAATTCCAGCTTTCCCAGCGAGAAGTTGGTTAAACACAATCGCTTTGCATACGTATCGAAGTCGACATCGTTCCGTGGGAACGTCCGGGTCTGCTCGTGTCGGCGCGCACTCGACGCCGCCTCGGTGTTGGTGCGGCTGTTTATACGCCAAGTGCCGAGGCGAGCCAGGGCCGACACACAGCGACACCGAGGCTGCTCCTCGCGCGACGCACCAAGATCAATTAGCTTCCTTGCTCTCGCCCAGAGATATCTGGATCACGCCGGGCGCCCCCCCCCCCACCCCGCGCAACGTTCGGCCTGCTTTAATTGGATCGTCAATAGGGCCGCGCGCGGCGCTCGTGTTCCACAATATGTATACGCGCCCCCCCCCCCCCCTCCCGCCCTCACACACCGAGCACACGAGCCTCGCTCGCTGCCGGGACGAGATCGAAAACCCATTTAAATTAAATGAATATTTGGCGTCCGAGCTCTCGGGGTTTGGCGTATGTACGAGCTGCGCACGTTCCCTCGGCCCTCTCTCTCTCTCTCTCTCTCTCTCTCTCTCTCTCTCTCTCTCTCTCTCTCTCGATGTTCGTCGCTTTTTCGCCCTCTCCCTTCCTCGCCCACCCGCTTCCATCCCTCTCGTTTGCCCCCCCCCCCCCCGCGCCCCCACCGCGAGCCCCGAAACGTCATTCCCGAACGCGAACGACTAAAATACGAATAAGGTAGCTCAGCGCAATTATTTATGATAAATCGAGTGCGCGTCGCGCAGTGTACACTCGGTGACGTAGCTACGGCGGATTTCGTTCGAAACGTTCCAACGGTGGACCAGCCATGACCGAACCCCCCATCCCCCCTATGTGCCCCCCCCCCCCCCCCAACATGCCGGTTGCTGGTTTGCTGACACAGCTCGCCCCGTCATACGTAACGCTCGCAACGTTTACAATCAGCAATGCGCTGGTGCGACATACGAGGACTCGTGCCAACCAGAACCCCCTACCCCCCTGCTGCCCCCCTGGACCCCCCCGCGCACCGCGGGCTCTCGCCGATTGAATATTTCACGTCCCGTGGCCCGACTCCCTCTCGCTCTCTCTTATTTCTGTCGATCGTTGCGCATTATCAATGTACATTGACCGCGCCATATATACCAAACCCGAGCAGTTGGGTCGAACCCCCCTCGCCCCCCCTCCCTCCCCGTGTCCTATATCGATTACCCGCCGAGTTTCGATTAAAATCGAAACGAGTCGCTCATTCGGAAACGGCGCTCGAATACCAAATGAAGCCGCCGAAGCCGCTGCTGCTGCTGCAGCAACCGCGCGGTGACTCCGGTGCCCGATGAGAAAATTACCAGTATGTGCGCCGGGTTTCAAACTCCTCGACAGTCCCGGAATTCCCGCGCCGCCTCCGCGGTCCTCAACCAACAATCGCCCGGGTATATAGTTGGCGGATATATGTGCATCGCATATACCGCACGACCGGGGTAATCGAATTAATCTCAAACTTTGAATTCCAAACAAGCGCGCGAGCAGCGCGCCGCAGCCAAAAGATAAATACTTTACGATTATTTTACCTCCCCCCGCCCCCCCTCGTGGAGAACGTGACTCCCGCGGTGGCGGCGATTTTTGAGTCGTATTTTCGTGAATTTTCGCCCTGTGATCGGGGAATTGGAATTTCACCGGGATAATTGATTGGCGCTCTCGCCCGCGGTTCGGGGATTAACAGCGCACGAAACTGTAAATGAGGATTTTCGGAAATACGTCATTAACGTTTTAGTCGCGGCGAAATTACGCCGAATTTCTCATTATTCCCGGTTACAATTCGCGGGACTCGAGTCAACTGGGCGCGCGTCAATCAGTCGTATCTCAAAAGTGTCAGTCGATAGTTCGAACGAGCGGCGAAATAATTGTCGTACCTCGAAAAAAGAAAAAAAAACGTGGCGAAAAACGTGTTTTACTGGTTTTTGTCGTTGCCAAAAAAAAACACCAGGCAAATTTCACGAGTCTATAGAAAATTCCGGGAACTATTTACACATTTATGTTCTCCATGTTTTCACGTGGCAAATTTATACCGTATTTGTTCGCAGTAAAATAAAAAAAGGAAAACACATTTTTCCCAGAATTCGAGTTTCTGAATAAGCAAACGCAAGAGAGAAAAATTATACGCGGCCATTCAAACAAAAATAATTCAGTGTAATCGAGTCCGTCGACCGAATAAAAAAAGAATCCCCCAACAAAAAAACCGCAATCAATTCCCGAGAATCGCCGATCCCCGCGTAATTATTCGCCGCGTGTCACTTTGCCCCGAAGACCGTCGTACATTTTCCGTGGCAGCGGCAAAAAAAGAGAAAGCAAAAAAAAAGAATCTCTCGAATGTCGTGCGATGAGAATAAATATAGAGGATCCGCGTCCGCGTTGTGTGCGAGCGCAGAAGCGTCGTCAAATTGTTGCGGTGACGTTGACCTGGTAGGCGGCGCGGATAGGGTGGGGGGGTGCCCCCCCCCCCACACCGGGGGTGGTTGGGGGGGTCGGTTCCCCACCCTTGAATTCTCGAGTTTTGCCGGAGCTCGCTCGCTTGTTGCACTCTGTGAGTATACGCTTTGCTACACTGAAACGAGCCGACATTCATTTCGCACGCAGCTCCCTCTCGCCCCCCACAACCCCCGCCCCCCCCCTTCCCCCACGCCCCGCGCGCTGTGTTTGTTCTGGCTCTCGGTATCGCGCTCGCAATCTAATTTTCACCGGCGTTTAATCTTTGTGTGCCGGTTTTCCCCGCGTCCTCGTGCTATTGCCGCGGTGCCGCTGCCGCTGCCGCCTGCGTTCTCTGGTGGAAACTCGTGAGACCTCACCCCCCCCCTGCCCCTGCCCCCCCCCCCCCCGTGTCACCCCCTTCACCCTCCGTCCCTCAACCGGCACCGGCACGCGCGCACAACCTTTTTCAAAGCTCACCCTTTGGCCCCGACGTGCGCCCGGCGCCTCGCCGCCTACTCCCCCTCGCCCCCCGACCCCCCTCACACACGTCGACCTCCCCATTCGCTCTCGCTTATGCCGTGTACACGCTGTGTACAGGTGCGGAGCGGCAACCACTCCATATCCCTTCCCACACACGAGTTGGCCCTCGCTCTACTCCCTCCTCTCCCTCTCTGCCCCCCTTCCCCCACCCCCCACCCCGCACCCCCCTCTGTCGGTCTCCCTCGCTCCCCCGATTTCAAATGCCGGCAGCGGGTCGTTGCAATGATTTCCATCCTGTTTGTCGTTTGTCCCTGGCCCTCGACCGCCGGTACATCCGGCCTGCCGTGCACGCACGGCCTGTTAAAGCCGTCAGACGCGTTCCCCACTACCCCATGCCCCCCTCGACCCCCCCGCGTGCCTACGACTGTAGCACAGCATCAGTGTTGTACCCACCACCTCGGTTGGTTTTTTATTTAATGCTTTGGTATTTGTTTTTTAGATTGGCGTTATTAATCGTAGTGGAAAACACAACACTGCGGTGTTTGAGTATGCTGGTTGGGGGGGGGGGGGCAATCGGGTAATCGTTAAAGAGTGTTGGCCTTGCGATTGGCGCGCCAGGAGAGGCGGACAAGGTCTGGGACTTCGCTGGTGCGGAAGTGGATTAAAGGGAAACTGCGCTGGAAAAAAATGTCGTTGAAAAAACAAAATTCGGTTGCTGGCGGCGAAAAAAATGTTTTAAAATTAATTCCGGTTTTTATTCGTTACAATCCAATTCGTGTTGAAACAATGAAAAAATGTTCTGCCTATTTCAATTTTATTGTTTCAATTTCATACGACGTTGTGGGAATTACAAGCGAAATTCAATTAACAACGCTTGTTTTTTTGCAGATCGAGAGGGAATCGTTTTTGAGTCGACTCTTTTTTCAGTCTATCGAGGGATCGGAGAATTAGAAACGTAAATTCGTATTTTTATAGGTTTTCGATATGACGATTCTTAGTTTGGGCATCGTGTTTTTGTTTTCATTGCACAACAAAATTGAAGTTTAAAGCCTCGAAAAAAAAGCCGATCGATCGCGGCACAACTTCGATATCGTTTCGAGATTTTCGCAGCCCGCAAGCGAATCGTTTTTGAGTCAACGACACTTTTTTCTGTGAATGTCGAGGAATCGACGAATTCGACAAGCTAATTCGTATTTTTATGGGTTTACAATATGTCGATCCTTATTTCGAAATTGTCCATCGACTCGGTGCCCGCAGCTTTAGTCGCTCGGTGGTTGTATTTTCGTACCCGTTCGAAAAAAATTGAAGTTTAAAGCCTCGAAAAAAAAAAGTATCGGTCGATCGTGGCGCAACTTCGATATCGTTTCGGGCGTTATAATATCGTGTCTAGACGATAGATTACCAAAACGCCCGATACACATTTTCCCGCGCCGCGTCTACGTAACGGCCGGCGTCGTAATTTTCCTTTATTGTCAAAAGTTCGCGCGGGTCCCTCATGGCTCTTTAATTCGTCGATAAATTATAATCGCCGAGCGAGTCGGATAGGCGCGCGGCAGGTGTGTCTGATCCGTCGGGCGGCCGCTCGCCCGTTGTAAATAAATATTCTATATTCGCGCACTTGGCGGATGAATCGCTGACCGATAATCGCGTATAATGTAGTGGCACGCGGGATCCTCTCTCGCCGGATCCTCTTCACCGGGGGCTCATATGGATTGTGAGCGACGCTAATTTTCCTCATTTTCGGGGGCTCGTGCCGTTCGTTTAATCCGCAAATCCCATTGGCGGTCGCGCATTACATTTTCCACTTGCGCATCAGCCGCTGCCCAGTTTTACGCGGAAAGGCGCGGCGAGGGGGAGGAGATATACAGAGTCCCGGGTGTCTCGAATGAATAATACTGACTGGCCCACAATTTCCATTAGAATTAATTAACTAGAGTTTGGTTTTCCTCGCTCATTTTACGCTAATTCTCGCTCCCTCGCTCGCTCGGAGCTCTTTGTGGGCGTCGATGCGTGCGGCCAAAGTGCGCGAGTGCAACTATTGTGCGCGGTTACAATGGCAATTAAAGCGCGCGAGTATTTGTTCGTACGAGCGAAATCTCAGCCGGTGGTGACCGCGAGCGAGTTTATATACTGTACGTACGCGTATAGCGTGAGATTTTTCACCGTTCTAATCCACGTCCGTTTTACGGTGATTTCTGTTAACAGGTCCACCGAAGATTCTGGTCAAACCGCGATCGCAGCAGGTCAAGGCCGGTGGCATCGCGAGTTTTTACTGCAGCGCCCACGGCGCGCCGACACCACAGATTCATTGGCGCAAGAATGGCAAGAAATTTACGCGTAAGTTGAACATTTTTGATACGTCACTTCTAGGGATTTTGGTCGTTTTTGGCGATTTTCGGTCCGGAACCGGATCTGCGATTTCTGACAGAAAAAATACTTTTTTCGTCGCCAAAAAATATTTTTTTCAAAATCGATTAAAAAAGGTTAATAACCAGTGTTTTCGGGGGTAGAGTATGCGACTTGAGAATGATGGTATAGGTTAAAAGTCGATATTTTAAAAAGAAAAAAAAATTGGGTTCGATTTTGCCGATTTTCGGTCCGGAGCCAAATCTACGATTTCTGGCAGAAAAAATATTTTTTTCGTCGCCAAAAAAATATTTTTTTCAAAATCGATTAAAAAAGGTTAATAACCAGTGTTTTCGGGGGTAGAATATGCGACTTGAGAATGATGGTATAGGTTAAAAGTCGATATTTTAAAAAGAAAAAAAAATTGGGTCGATTTTGGCGATTTTCGGTCCGGAGCCGGATCTACGATTTCTGACAGAAAAAATATTTTTTTCGTCGCCAAAAATATTTTTTTCAAAATCGATTAAAAAAGGTTAATAACCAGTGTTTTCGGGGGTAGAATATGCGACTTGAGAATGATGGTATAGGTTAAAAGTCGATATTTTAAAAAGAAAAAAAATTGGGTTCGATTTTGCCGATTTTCGGTCCGGAGCCAAATCTACGATTTCTGACAGAAAAAATATTTTTTTCGTCGCCAAAAAAATATTTTTTTCAAAATCGATTAAAAATGGTTAATAACCAGTGTTTTCGGGGGTAGAATATGCGACTTGAGAATGATGGTATAGGTTAAAAGTCGATATTTTGAAAAGAACAAATTCCTGAGGTCTATTTGTGCAAGTTTTTCAGGCACGCGCGTCAGCGCGTGTGATTAGCCTAGTTGTTTTAAAAATTGCATATTGTAAATACAGCCTCAGTGGTCATTTATGGTCCACTTGAAGCATCAATCCTCACATATTTCATATTCAAAATTAGTAGCTGCATACTTTGAACAGTGTCTTGGATTAGATCAGAAAAATTTATCTCAGTGGCTACTTATGTTCTGCTTTTTAAAAATAATTCTGTTTTATATTTCCTTTATGAAATGATTAAAACATGGCATATTTTGAATACAGCTTCAGTGGTCTTTTAGAGCCTACTTCAAATACAAATTCCCACATATTTAATTTTCAAAATTACAAGTCGCACACTTTAAACAAAGCCCTTACGACACAACACAGCAAATGGCCAGAGTGGCCATTTGTCCAATGCGCCAAAGCACTAACGAATTCTCGTGATTCCCGAAGAATCGCAATCACGCTACGTGACTCAACCGTACCCGAACGGCGCCCTGCTGAGGATCAACCCGGTGCGACCCCACAGGGACGAAACAACTTGGGAGTGCGTGGCCGAGAATGGAGTCGGGGATCCAGTCACGGCAATGGCGTCACTCGTCGTCTACGAGGGTAAGTTTTTTTTCCTCCTCTTCTTCTTCTTTTCTTCTTCTTCGTCTCGTCCTCGATTCTTACACTCGCGAGCTTCGGAATCTCGGATTCACGTGTTGACTTTGTTACAAACGCTCCGAAACTGAACCCCCGAAGAGTCAACAAATCTTCTTAAAAGACTGCGCGCTGCCGTCGCGCGCGCACGTATCACGTACTTCGGATTCTGACGCGCCCAAGTTAAACTTTTCCCGCGCCAAGTTTTCTTACGTTTCTTAGGTATCGCGTGAGCTTCGACGAAACGATATCTCCGACTTCCTCCTCCCTCCGTTTCCACTCGTCGCTTGTAGTCGCGTTCGAGGCGGGGGACGAGGGATGCGATCGCACTATCCATATATAATCTCACCCCTGGAGAGACCAACCAACCCCCTCCGCACTCTATTTTAACGGATGGACGAGCGGGTTAATGGTGCCCAGTCGGGCGAGACCGAAACGGCCGGAGAGCAACTTAATGGGGGAAAAGAAGGTGCCGGCCCGGATTCCGCAAAGATTCGCGTTCGTTTCGGTTTTTCGCAGGTATGCGGCAAGACGATATGCAGCTGCGCTCTTTTCCACCGTCCCCCCCGCGGCGTCGCCCGCGCCCGCGCGACGTGAATCAGAATCCGTGGAATTTTACTGCCCGGCTTAATTGGTTTCTCGCACTTTTCATTCAAATTAAGGCTACGGTCGAGAGGCGGCTGAGAAAAAGTACGGAAGCCGGAAAGGCGAGGAAACAACCGACCCGCCCAGCGCCTTTAATTAATTTTTCCTCGGTCTCAGGGAGCGGAGAATCTTTTTCAACGTCCAAGAGTCACCGCCATCCAGCCCGCGCGCGCGGGGCTCCCATAGTGGACGGATATCGATTAGACGAGCGCGATAATATCGCCTGACGGGACGCGTATAGAGCTCGTCCGGACACTTGATGGATACCGCGGGCGAGGATCGAGATTGAGGAATTTTCATAGACATTCTTTTTTCTCGCATTTAACGCCATTAATATGCAATTATCGGCGCAATTAAAATTTTCATTCGAAAACCTTTTTTTTTTCACCGTTATTTTTATTTGTCCAATCGAGCTGCAATCGAGTTAATCGAATATCTATTACTTTCGGTATTTTTTTTATGTCACTTTTTTCGACCCCGATTAGAAGTGAGTATCAGCCAACGAGAATAACCGAGCAAAAAATGTATGTGGATTGGGGAGCGATTTTCAAAAAATTTCTGCGGGCGTTCTGTGCGAAATATGGAATGCAATACGTATTGAAAATTGAGGAATTTTCACGGACATTTTTTCGCATTTAATTCCATTAATATACAATTATCGACGTAATTAAAATTTTCATTCGTGACCCTTTTTTTCGTTATTGTTATTTGTCCAATTGAGCTGCAATCGAGTTAATGGAATATCTATTACTTTCGGTATTTCGTTATGTTGCTTTTTGCAACCCCGATTAGACGTGAAAAACTACCAACCAAAAATCGAGAGAAAAAAATGTGTGTGAATTGAGAAGGAATTTTGTAAAAAATTCTTCGCCGCGCGTTTTGCCCGAGAAGAAATGCAAAAAGTATTGACATTCCGGAGCCTCGGGGCTTCTGCCAGCCATATTCGTTTTTTTTTTCACAATCGTCCTTTCCGCATATTGCGAAATTTGATGTGGACGAATGAAAAAAACTCTGGTAACCGCGTTCGACATGCCACATTATTAACCAGCGAAAATTTGATATTTACGCATAGTTCAATATCATACAGCATTTACGATTAGCACATTGTTCCTCGTTCCCGTCCAGAGGTCGAAGGTCCGACCAGCATTATCGACGAAAATAAGCGCGTTCGTTACACGCCCTCCAGATAATATCGAATTGCTTACATAATAATACGAATTATTTGTCCGCGGCGAATGTTGCAAATATTCCATAATTAACGCGCGTTGTTTACATTTCATTTAAATCACGCCGAGTCCGTCGCTGCAGCGAGCGGTCGACGCTGTACGCCGAAACAATAATTCTCATTCAATTTCACTCTTCGCTGTCACAATTTCGCGCATAATTTGCCAAAATATTTCTCTCGCAGCGCGAGTCTCGATGCGAATAATTGAACCGGGTAGTTCGTTAATCGAGAGTTATACACTCGAGACTTGACGGCGTATTTTTTCGTCACTCGCGCTTTTTTCTTTCCCCTACGTTTTCACCCTTTCCACGGGTGGAAAATCACCGAGCTGCGCCCGGGAGAACAAGATTAATCGATGTCGGACGTTTATGGCGTTGTTAAACGAGTATAATGCTCGTAACGCAGCGCGCGCGCTTGGATATTAATAACGGACGAGTGGTGGCGGTTCGCGCACTTGATTACTTAATGTTCGCCGAAGGCGTAACGTCCGCTCCGGGTCTCTGTATGATGCGCGTTTTCCAGTATGTTCGCTGACGTCGCCGGCAACGTCGAAAAATCCGAGCTCGCAGTTTCCCGCGGGAAACGTTTGCTCAAAAAAAAAAAACAAAAAAACAAAAAAAATGTTCACCGGACGACTCCTTGAGTAAACGGCCGAGATAAAAGTTGAATGAAACAAGGGTAAATAGGCGGGAGCGTAACAGTGGCGATGGAAAAGTATTGCCCGCGCCCTCGGTAACTTGTATCAGGTAGCCATAGACACGTGTGCGACATTCGCCCGGTGAGAGTATTCAGGGGGTTCGGCGAGGCGAGACACGAGACGACGCTTGCGTCCCGGAGGCGAACAAAAAAACGAAACAAAAAAAAAAAACAGCAGCAACAACAACAAGCAACCATTCCGCGCGAGGAATATTACGGACGCGATCCTCAGCGCCGCGGCGCACGGTTTATATAAGTATGCAGCGCGGGCGCGCGCGACCTCCTCGGTGTCGCTAAAAATCCGAAAACCATTACAAAGACGTACGTTCGCGGGTGCATCTGCTCCGCCGGCGACGTCGTTACACCGGGGATCCGCGCTTTTCTCCTTTTTTCGCACGACATCGTTGGTCGTTGAAACTTTTCTTTCCCTCCTCTTTTTCTCGGAGATCGCATTGGTTTTTTTCTCGTTTTTTTTTTTTGCTGTTGTGACGCCTCTCGCTGACCTCGCGTCGGATCATGAAGTCATTTTCGGGGCCAGTGGAGCAAATAAGCAATTTTTGCGTGATGCGAATTTCGGGGTTGTATTTTCAAGGATTTTTCGAGCATTGATTTTTAACGAAACGTCAATGCGAGTGTGGAAGTCATGATTTTTTTATAGGGAATTTGTATTCCCCTCGATTGGTCGACGTTGGAACTTTAGTTGGAGCTTAAACATTTGTTTTTTAAAGTTAGAACGTTCAAATTTCAGTGGCAACGTTGGAACTTAAGTCGGAACGTTGGAACATAAGTTGGAACGTTGGAACATAAGTTGGAACGTTGGAACATAAGTTGGAACGTTGGAACTTAAGTTGGAACGTTGGAACTTAACTTGGAACGTTGGAACTTAAGTTGGAACGTTGGAACTTAAGTTGGAACATTGGAACTTAAGTTGGGACATCGGAACTTAACTTCGAACGTTGAAACTTAAATTGGAACTTGAGTTCAAACTTGAGTTCAATCTTGAGTTCAAACTTGGGACTATAAATTCGACCCTGAGTGTTTTTTTTCTCACAACCCCAGAAGAACCCACAACACAAGACCATAAAACAACCCAGAGAAAAAATATCCATGACGCTACATCCGACGCTGGTCAGGCCTTCATCAGGGCCTCATTAGCCCTTCCAGAACCGGCCTTAACACCCCATATTTTCCACCTGAGAACCGTCCAACCGCTCGACGCACAGATTCCAAACATCCACAGGATCAACAGATGCCCGCAATGAAAACTCACTCTCGATGATCATTACACGGCGCATCATATTACGGTGCGGATCGCGGAGTTTATCGCGTCTTTGTTCCGCGTTTCATCATTGTACAAACTTGAATTCAATCAATACGCGATAGTGCCAGTCAGCTAGTAATTGCGGCAAAGTTCGGGGTGGCCGGCGAACGAGTATACGCGATCGTTTGACCGAGTACGTGTAGCCTGCATTAGAGCGAGAGGGGGGGGCGCGCGCTCCAACGGGATAGAAGGACCGGGAGGGCGACAGAGAGTGAGAGGGATTTGGGGGCCCCGCTTAATTTTCCAATATATCGTCGGCGACGCGCGGCCATGAGGCCGATTGATTGGAGTTACTGCCGGCTGTTTTGTCTTCCGGGCTGGCGTTTCCCCTCGGCGGCAACGGCAACGGCAGCAGCAGCAGCAGCAGCAGCGCCCGCGCGTTCGCGGCGTTCGCCCGATCCACGCGCGCATTCATCGACATTCGGGCCATTAACCGGGCGAAACGTAAATTGAAACTCATGCAGCCGGTGCGCGTTTCCTCCCTTTTCTCCGCCGCTGCTCGGTGTAATCTGCCTCGCTGGCGATGCGCCCTGAAAACCGGCCACCCTGGGCCCCCCTCTGCCCCCCGCGGCTCCCCCCCCCCCCCCCCCCCCCCGCCATCCCTCCTCCCCCGCCCTTCCGCAGCCAGCGCTGCTACTGCTGGTTTTAATTAATCCGGGAGACACCGTGATTCGACGTCTACTCCTAATTATTCACCACGTGAATGGGCCCGCTGGAAATTCGACACAAGCGCCGAGAGCGCGCGACAAACTTCCGCGCGGCCGCAAAACACACGCGGAGCCCCGGAGCGCGCGCGGCCACCGCTCGTCCATATACGGACAGCGGTTCGTTGGAATTTATTTCTAATCGCCTGTACTTCATTCCGGTTTTTCTGCCGCCGAAAATACGATTTTTGTCCCTTCGATGCCTTCGGGGCTCGTTTTGACATTACAGCCAGGCAGCATCGAGCTGGACACGTCAGTCACGTCTCCGGGTGCATAACCAGCGCGATGCGGCGAGGTAATGAAGCGTCGGAAAACGCGCAATTCCCAGCGGATGGGTTTTTTCATTCCTTATCGGGCACGAAAAACCGCAGCCGTGTTTTTCTTTCCTCGTAAAATCGACTTGGACTAGATAACATTAATAGAAAAAGGGGATACGGGGGGTTCAGGGGGGGTTAAGAGCGCGCGCGCGTTTGCGAGGCTCGCGAGGGGGGTTTGGGGGACGTCGGCCGCGACCCAATGACCCAACGACCCGCGGCGACCCTATGACCGATATGCCAGCGCCGAAGCAGTCGAAGTAAAATCGGTTTGATTATCCGGGAGAATCCGATGGCCCCGGCAAATGCGTAATTAACCAACGTTATGTCGTATATATATCGGGTCGCGTTGTGAATTACTCACGACTCGGGTCCACCGCCGTCGTTTCCACGCGGCTCGCGTCCCACTTTCGGCTACTTAACTCGCTTTTTCCCCGTTCTCGGGCCGCCCTTGTTTCTCCCCCCCGACGAAGCTTCTTCTTCACTTCTTCTCGCGCTACGAGCGTCGTCAGCCGGGCGAGAATGGCTGACGACGGTTGTAGTCAGTTCGAGACAGGCAGCGACTGACAAACGGACAGTCAGAGGGAAAGAGACGAGCCGGGAAGTCGCCTTCTCAGTCTCGTTTCACCGTCTTTCCACCCTACCCAACTTGGAACACCCTTCAATCCAGATTACAGCCCCCTTAGATTTTCATCTTGTCTCGTCCACCGGGATATTTCGACTCTTCTCGTCCCTGGGAAAAGACAACAATGACAGTGAGATGATCCAAACAACAACACCAACAACAATGACAACAGCAACATCACAATAATGACAACAACAGCTACGGCAACAAAAGCAACAAAAGCAACAGCGACAGCATAATAATGACAACAACAGCAACAGCAACAGCACAATAATGACAACAACAACAACAGCAACAGCACAATAATGACGACAACAACAACAACAGCAACAGCACAATAATGACAAGAACAACAACAGCAACAGCACAATAATGACAAGAACAACAACAGCAACAGCACAATAATGACAACAACAGCTACGGCAACAAAAGCAACGAAAGCAACAGCAACAGCACAACAATGACAACAACAGCAACGGTAATAAAAGCAACAATACCAGCAACAGCAACAACAACTACAGTTTCAATAGCAACAGCAACAGCAACAACAGTAACAGCTGCAACAGCAACAGCAAGAACAGTAACAGCTGCAACAGCAACAGCAACAAGAACAACACCAGCAACAACCAAAACAACAATGACTTTCATACCATACCAAAACGTGAACCCCAGCCCCGCTTGAGATTGAGACCTTCACGGAGGTCGGAAGGAAGGAAGGAAGGATAGAAGGGAACCAAGGCAGATATGGCGCGGCGATGGTCGAAGAAAAGATGTTCGACGAACCGTTAATATTAACAGGGGTGGGCGGGACGGAAGGGTGGACGGGGGGTGAGCGTTGTAATGCGAAAGTAAACCATTGATGGCGCGAGGGGACAATATTTATCCAGCCGAGTGAGTCGAGTAACCCGGACTGCGCGAGGGCGGAGGCAGGGAGGGGGCATTGAGGGATTTCTGTTTCAAGCTTGAACTCTTTTGTTTCGAGCTAGGGTGCTTTTCTTTGGTGAGCGCACGGGGGCCAAGTCTTCTCTCTCCCTCTCGCTCGTCTCTCGTCTCTCTCACCCACGTCTCTTTCGCCTCTCGCCTCGGCTACCAGAGCGGCTCTCACCCCTCGGCGGCAACGTATACAGCACCTAAGCATGAGAGCCTAGCTCAGCCGCACCCTTTCGTTTTCTCTCTCTCTCTCTCTCTCCCTCTCTCTCGGCCGCGTCGGGGCCGCCGGTGCTGCACGCCAGGCTCGGTCGCGCGCGCGTCAGTCGTTGTTTGTTTTCTGCTTTTCCTACCTCGGACCACTCAGCCACCCCTTTTGCTTCTTCACTCCCGTTATTTCTTCGCCCTTTGCGCCCGCTCTCACGCTAGCTTGAAGCTCCCACCCTGGCTACACCCGCTGCTGTTGCTGCTGCTGTTGCTGCTGCTGCTGCTGCCGCTGCTGCTGCTTCTGTCCTGAGCTTCGTGTATCCGCGTTCGTCTGTGTACCAGCCGCATCAGGGCTGCAGGCAGCTCCTCCACTTGGCCAGCTGTAAGCTCAAAATTGCAAGACCACCCGCGGCGAGAGCTACTTCTTGCTACGCTGCTACTACCACCACCACCATCACCACCACCAGCAGCAGCACCGACACCGTAAGAAAAGAGGCTGAATTAACGGAAAGTGCTCGTGAAGCTTGAGCCTCTATCTCGCGTATAGCCGACCTACGTGATATCAACAACGAAACGTAATACACAGACACACCAGCGGGTCATACGAGCCCCGCGCGAGCCCCCGGGATATGTGGGAGGGAGGCTGGAGAGGGACTCGCGAGCCCGATTAAAGACTGATCCGCGGGTTGGCGGTGAGAAAAAAACACGAAGGAGGGAAAAGGAAGAGCGAAGGAAGCGGCGTCAAAAGTTCCGCGCTTGCGATCACGTAGGAGTCTCCGGGGCTCGGAGATTCCCTCGAATTGAGGGAAAGGGACGCGACTGATCCCGCGTGGGATGAGAGGCAGAGAGCGGAGGGAGGTGGGGGAGAGGCGAGGAGAAAAATGGCGATAACGGGAGAGGAGGAGAGCCGAGGAGATAAAGGGAGAGGAACAAAAAAAAGGCGAGCAGCCAAGAGTCCGAACGTGAAGCTGAGTGGAAAGAAAGTGGGTGGCGAGAGGCGCGCGGGGGGGAGGGGAGGGGGCTCTGAGCAGCTAAGAAGAAGAAGAGTCAACTTGGGAGAAAAGTTGGCCGGGAGGAAGTGTAGCCGTCGCGACGGGAGCCTCGGCGCGGCTCGAGCCGCGGGTGGGGAATTTAATTTGGCCGAAAAAGCCCTGCCTTAATTAGCAATTAATTGGCACATAAATTAGCCGCAAATTTTCGGGCAGCCTGGGAGCGGTCCTCACGGTTGTCTTTTTTTTCCCTCTTCTCTCGGTTTTTTTTTCACCCCACCTCCACCGTCCTGCTTCCAGCGACCGAGATAGGTGCTCAGTCGACGGTAAGCTGCCTCTCTAGTTTGCGGATCGTCGCCCTTGAAGCAGCAGCAGCGGCAGCGGCGGCGGCAGCAAACCGCGAAGCCCCCCGATGGTGATAAGAAGGCCCAGACATGAAGTCGACAACTATTTCAGCAATCTAACTTTTGCAACCGACGACTTCCTGGGAAACGGGGGGAGAGACTCCTCGTCGTCGTCGTCGCTCGTCTTGTCGCGCTGCTCTCGTATATATTCCGGGGGTGCGAAATCGCCTGACTCGGGCCTGACGGGTTTCCTGGCCGAAAGCTGCTATCATCCCGCGACGCCCGGCGAGACGAGCCGCGCGGTGATAAAGCGTCGTAGCCGCTGACTTTCTCCGTGAGTCGAGGGCTAAGTCCCCGGGCAAACACGTCGCTCCCGGCTGCTGTGCACCGGTTACCTACACACAGCGACACTTCCCTCCTTTTTCACCGACTCCCTTTTCACCGAGTTCGCGCCCGGCTCGCGCGCGCCCTCGTCTACTTCTTATTTTTACACCTCGCGCCTCGCGTGACATCTAGACAGCCGCCGATCCCTTATTCATCGACCCAATATTGAAATACCCGATTCGCCGGCTGCACTGATTCCACCCGGGCCAACCTGTGGATTCTCAAGTCTCTCTCTCTCTCTCTTCTCTCTCCTCTCTCTTCCTACCGCCAGCCGTTTCCCTCGCCCGCGGCATCGCGTATATCTGTATACGTGGACGTGCCTCGCGTGGATCGATCTCCTCTCGGCGAAAAACTTCCTGCACCTCCTACCGCCGGGCTCTTTATTGCGCCAGGCGGAAGATGATGGCTCATCGTGACGAGAGTTTGAGGAGCGGATTACACAATGCGCGGAGCACGACGGGTTGGATGCTCGGGGGTTGCGCGCGGGGGGGGGGGGAGTCGCGAGGATAAAATCGATTCGTCACCGCACGACCCTTGTCGAAAATTTACCGGGTTTACCGGGTTCACTGGGCCGCGATGCCCGGTATGGCCTTCTCGCCTTCCTTCCTTCCTGCAGTGTTGATAGTGATCCCTCCGTGGAATTTATAGATCCCTACGCTCAACGTCTTCTCGCAGCCTGAACATTCTCCGGTGTCTTCGCACCCTACCCGCGCCTCCCGCCCCCCCGGAGATCCGGTATCAAACGGACTTCAGTGTCCCGTTGAGACTTAAGCGCCGAGGATCCCGTTGACAGTATTTTAACACTTCGCTTTGGCTCGTCTTTCTACGGGAGACGAGAAGTCTTAAAGCGTCACTGAAAGGCGGCGGCTCTTGATTAAGTCTGAAGTAGGTACTTTTGCGCGCGGGTCAGTTAAGGATTGAAGACGCGTTGGGTTGAACGGGTCTTGCGGGTCGAAGAAGCGGGATATGGTTGACCCACAGTGTTGGGTTGGGTCTGCGAATTTTACACATGTATTGAGCCACTTTGGATGATGTTTTCTTTCGAGTTTTTATGGTCAACGAACTCATTGAACTTTTGTGATCCGCTGGATAGATGTTGGTTCTGCCTGAAAGGAGAGGTGCTTTATTAATTCTGAAGTATAGATACTTTTGTATGCAGGTCAAGAAAGAATGGAAAAAGCGTTGAAGGCGGTTCTTGTGGGTTAATCAAGGATGTGCAAATGTGATCATTAAGAAAACGTTAGATATGCGAATATTATTTATGTATAGAACTACTCTGGATGACATTTTGTTTCCAGTTTTTTGCGGTCAACGAGCTTGCGATCGTTTGGCAATGAACTTTTGTGGTCTGCTAAAAAGGTGTTGGTTCCACTTGGTAGGAGAGGTTCTTGATCAATTCTGAAGCAGATAGTTTTGTGTGCAGGTCAGTCGAGAATAGGAAAAGCGTTGAAGGCGCTTCTTGTGGGTTAATCAAGGATGTGCAAATGTGATCATTGAGAAAACGTTAGATCTGCGAATATTATTCATGTATAGAACTACTCTGGATGACATTTTCTTTCGAGTTTTTTGCGGTCAACGAGCTTGCGATCATATGGTAAAGAACTTTCGTGGTCTGCTGGATAGGTGTTGGTTTCCCCTGGAAGGAGAGCTGCTTGCTTAATTCTGAAATACATACTTTTGTATGCAGGTCAGTTGAGAATAGGAAAAGCGTTGAAGGCGGTTCTTGTGGGTTAATCAAGAATGTGCAAAGATAATCATTGTGAAAACGTTAGATCTACGAATACTACACATGTATAGCACCACTTTGGATGACATTTACTTCCAAGTCTTTTGCGGTCAACGAGCTTGCGATCATCTGGCAATGAACTTTTGTAGTCCGCTGGATAAGTGTTGGTTCCCCCTGGTAGGAAAGGTTCTTGATTAATTCTGAAGTAGGTACTTTTGTGCGCGGGTCAGTTAAGGACGAGTAAAACGTTGAAGACGGTTCTTGTGGGTTAATCAAGGATGTGCGAAAGTGATCATTGAGAAAACGCTGGATCGGCGAATATTACACATGTAGATCCACTTTGGATTACGTTATCTTTCGTGTTTCTTGCGATAATCTGACAATGAACTTTTGTGGCCTGCTGAATAGCTGCTGGCTCCCCTCGGAAGGAGTGGCTCTTGATTAATTCTGAAGTAGGTACTTTTGTGAGTAGGTCCGTTAAGATTGGGAAAAGCGTTGAACACGGGTCTTGTGGGTTAATCAAGGATGTGCAGAGGTGCCCATTGAGAGAACACTTGATCTGGGAATATTACACACGTGGATTCACTTTGGATAACGTTTTCTTTTCAGTTTTTTGGCGGTCAACGATCTTACGATCATCCGGCAATGAACTTCTATGGTCTCTCGGACAGGAGGGGCTGTTGCGATTAATTCTGAAACAGGTGCTTTTGCACGTGAGTCAGTTAAGGACGGAGAAACCATTAACGACAGTTCTTGTGGGTTAAACAAGAACGTGCAAAGGTGTCCCTCAACAGAACCGAGACCCCGCAAACATTACACGCGCGGATCCACTTCCGACGACACAAAAGACACAGAAGAAGCATGGAAATTTTCCTCCGTGCTTTTCCGGTCAACAATCCCGCGATCATCCGACAATGAACGTTTGAGGTCCGCTCGATAGGTGCTAGAGAAGGTGATGTGCGAGGTTCGAAGAGTGCGGACCGGGATTCGGGATCGCTGTATGCGAAGCGAAGGGGGTTCGAGAGGAGAGGAAAAAGGAATCAGTGAAAGCGGGGAGAGGAATGGCGAGGAGGGGGGTCGAAGGGGGAGGCTCGGGGCGCGGTGGTCGGTGCGAGGAGGTAGTTTCATCTCCGCGAGCTGCTTTCAAGCTCGAAGCTCCGGCATCGGGGATCGCTTTCGATGCTCCGCCTCTACCACTCGTCTTCGCTCTTATTCAAGTCGACGATATTCGCGTTCGAGTCAAGGCTACGATTTTCCAACGTGCTTGCGTTTCTCCCTTCTTTGCTCGGCAAAGCCACCCCCGTCGGCCTCTCCGGGCTTCCTCTACCCACTTTATGAACCGAAGCGCGCCCGGCGCCGGCCTCCCGTCCGCCTCCTCGTGCTAGAATACTCTTCGATTCTGCCCCGGCAGAGCCCGCGTCGCACGGTGGTCCCGCGATTTCATGCTCCGTTACAATCTTCGCTGCCGTCATATTTTCCATTTTCATCTGGTTTCGCGCCCTTTAAGCCGACTCCGTAAGTGTACGCACGGGTCTCTCGCCCTACACTCGTCCGGGGTCTCGAAAAATGAGGATCAATCGTATTTGCAGAGGCGAAATCGAGCATAGTCGAGAGCTCGGTCGATGCTGTTGTGTGAGCCAGATGAATACCGGGAAACCTGCGTTTCTTTCGTATGAAAATACGAAAATACCGGAAAATTTTTGGATGCTGTGTTAAACAAAATTTTCCTGTCAGCTAAACCGAAACCTGCGTTTCTTTCGTATGAAAATACGAAAATATGCCGGAAAATTTATTGATGCTGTGTTAACCAGAATTTTCCTGTCAGTTAAACCGAAACCTGCGCTTCTTTCGTATGAAAATACGAAAATAAACCGGAACATTTTTTGATGCTGTATTAACCAGAATTTTCCTGTCAGTTAAACCGAAACCTGCGTTTCTTTCGTATGAAAATACGAAAATATACCGGAACATTTTTTGATGCTGTGTTAAACAGAATTTTCCTGTCAGTTAAACCGAAACCTGCGCTTCTTTCGTATGAAAATACGAAAACATACCGGAAAATTGATTGATTCTGTGTTAACCAGAATTTTCCTGTCAGGCAGGGAAAATGGAATTTTGACACTGTGTAATACGTTTAATAATTTGTGAACGACGTTAATCGTTCCATCCGGAAAGTCATATTTCCTCATGTCAGAATGATACTGATAATTACTGATAATTTATATAATAATCCGTCGACCGCGCGGTCCTCTGTCTACTCGATTAATTACAGTGCCGAATACATTTTGCGGCAAAATGCGTTTCAATTCCGCGGAAATATTTCCAACTGCCGTCGGACGTCGATGCGGCGATGTCAGCTTTGCATCAATCAAATTCGCGACTACGTTTACAGGCCATTTAATAAATTAAAAGCGCCGTCACGGGAAACGGAGCGCGAGTTCGGTCGACTAACTTTTCGCAGTCAGCGCTTACAGACCGACGCTGATAACTCGCCCGTTCGTATTTCCGACCAATCGCAATTAATTATTTTCAATATATTTTACTTCCCGACGTTTTCTCGATATTTATTATGCAACTATCTTCGCCCCGCTCGCCGTGTTTACCCTTTCATTTCTGCGAGACGCCGGTTTGACCTCTCGCCACTTTCTTAATCGCGAAACTTGCTGCATATTTCGCGGAAAAAAATAATTACCCCCGCCACTCGGGAAAAATTGCGAGAACTGCATGTTTTTCCGCCATCCTCTCCGCGGAACCCTCTTTCTAAGTAATAAGTAATAACAAGCGTGCCGAGTTGTGACGCAAACTCGACACGACCGTAATTGGGTTATCGTAAAACAGCACTTGAAAATCTAATCGCGCCGCGTAGCGCAAGACACCCGGTTAAAGTTAACGAGAATGTTCAATTTAACCGTATAAATTCAGCAACATCGAAATGTATTTCCACGGAAATACATTTTCATTAAAAAAGGTTCTTAACCAGTATTTTCAGGGGTAGAATATGCGACTTGAGAATGACGGTATAGGTTATAAGTCGATATTTTGAAAAGAAACATTTCCGAGGTCGATGTTGGCGATTTTTGGTCAGGACCCGGATCTATGATTTCTGACAAAAAGATCGTCGCCAAAAACCATTTTTTTCAAAATCGATTAAAAAAGTTTCTTAATCAGTATTTTCAGGGGTGGAATATAAGACTTGAGAAAGATGGTATAGGTTATAAGTCGATATTTTGAAGAAAAAAAAATATTTCTGAGGCCGATTTCAGCGAAAAGTTGTTCAGGCACGCTCGCCAGCGCGTGCGATTACTCTACTTTCACATAAACTTCACGACTGTCATACGATTGACGAAAATCAGTCCCAATACGTCGTTACCCCGCGTCGAAATTGTTATGCATAACACGCGTCGTGCTGGCGAGCAGTGGACGGCGCTCCCTCGATTATACAGAAGCAGCCCGGGAACCGCTGTTTTTATTGAAGCTATACGTAACGCGCGGGGCGGGACTTAACTTCCGTCTCGTAAAACTTTGGACCGACAGGGCGAAGGCTCGGTACGTGCCTCGTCCGGGCTCGCGGGTTCTCGTTTCGCATCTTATATACTATAATTCGCCCGAGTGCAGGCTTCCATTCCCGTACGGGACGGGCGTGGGAAGCGTCTGCTCCCTCCTCCCTCCACCTCCTGAGCCATATAATCTCGAACGATCCAAGTACAATCCATTGGAAGTGGTGGCAGCGCACGAAAGCAAACGTCCGACTATCGGCCGAGCGCCGTGAGAGCCGCGGAACACGAACGCGCGCTCGCTAAACTAATGTACGGCGGACGTGTATAAACACAGTTTGCTCGGGGTATATAAGAAGGTCAGCCCGAAAATTGTGTCTCGTGTTTTGCCGGCGGCTTTCACGGGGGGGGGGGGGGGGGGGGAGCGTTGCGAGGGAGGTGCGCAAAAGCCGGGGGGGAATTAATGAGTCCGCGGGGCGCGCGAGGAGCCGCCGGGTATCTGATGTCGGGGCGTGCGGCATTCAACCCTTAAGAAATTAGATAGCCCTTCCATATAGAGACGCCGAAGCGTGTCCGCGCGGACGCGCAAGGTTAAGTAGGCGGGAGTGGAAGATTACAGTGCTCTCTCCCCGCCTCTCGCTCTTCTCTCCTCTGTCGCCTCTGTCCCCTTTTAGCGAAAGCCTTTAACGTGTGTACGGCTCATACGGCAACCGTGCGCCAAAGACCCGGAGCGACTCGACCTCGGGGAATTGCAACTACAGTCACTCATACATCGGGCTACGGTCAGGAACCCTTCTTCGTGGTGCTAATTTACTTAGGGGATAGCGGCAAGGGTTACAATGGGGAAGGATCATTTTTGTTTGCCCAATTTTCAATTTGCTAATCGCTTATGAAACTGCCGTCTGTTTAGCGATTAACTAATTGAAAGTTGGTCGCGTCTGTACGTTGAAGTGTCTTCAGAGGCTCCTAGCGATAAGGGATAAAATGCTGAAGGTGTTTGGAAAATACTTTACAAGGTGTATGCGACATTCTCGTTGAAGAGCCTATCAAGGGTTTTACTACTGTTTAAGCAGATTACGAACCATGACCACTTTCAGGAACAGAATTACGAGAAGGAAACTCCATCTCTTCAATTGACTCATTGCCTTGCAGCGGGAAGGGTAACAATGGGGAAGGATCATTTTTGTTTGCTCCATTTTCAATTTGCTAATCGTTTATGAAACTGCCTTCTGTTTAGCGATTAACTAATTGAAAGTTGGTCGCGTCTGTACGTTGAAGTGTCTTCAGAGGCTCCTAGCGATAAGGGATAAAATGCTGAAGGTATTTGGAAAATACTTTACAAGGTGTATGCGACATTCTCGTGGAAGAGCCTATCAAGGGTTTTACTACTGTTTAAGCAGATTACGAACCATGACCACTTTCAGGAACAGAATTACGAGAAAGAAACTCCATCTCTTCAATTGACTCATTGCCTTGCAGCGGGAAGGGTAACAATGGGGAAGGATCATTTTTGTTTACCCAATTTTCGATTTGCTAATCGCTTATGGAACTGCCTTCTGTTTAGCGATTAACTAATTGAAAGTTGGTCGCGTCTGTACGTTGAAGTGTCTTCAGAGACTCCTAGCGATAAGGGATAAAATGCTGAAGGTGTTTGGAAAATACTTTACAAGGTGTATGCGACATTCCCATTGAAGAGCCTATCAAGGGTTTTACTACTGTCTAAGCAGATTACGAACCATGACCACTTTCAGGAACAGAATTACGAGAAGTAAACTTCATCTCTTCAATTGACTCATTGCCTTGCACTACAATTTGTACATTTTTGTTTTGCTGAGATTGGGTTGCATGTAAGTCGCCTGACTCTACAATGATTGAAACCCGAGAGCAGAATCGGCGTGGTCGATAGTCAAAGGTACTCCAGCCAACGCCCAGTGTCGCGTGGTGTTACATCTCGTAGATTCTTCCCGCTGTGCGAATTCCCGTCTCCGCTTTCCCACAGACTGTTAGACCTCCGGTGTGCGCGCGCTTAATTTAACCATAGAACAAGTGGAACCCCCCAAGTGAGGCTGAGTAAGAGAACAGTGGCGCAGTAGTCTCGAGTGCGTTTGAAGACAGAGGGTATGAAGACCCGAGAAGGCGGCCCCGGTACAAAAGGATCCCGACATGCTTTCATCCCTTGCAAATCCGTTTCCACCGGTTCGTTCGTTGCGCCGAACAATTGAATAGCTACGGATATTCTTTGTCGGGCCAATACCAGAGGTTTGCCATATACATATTCCAACCCCGGGATCCCCGATCGCTCACGAAGTCGATTCGACGACGCGGTATTCACGATAACTGACACTGTCAATTAGTCAAATGAATATTAATACATCAAACGAGCCGGGATCTTAGCTTGCGGTCCTTGCGAAATCGACGGTTTTTTTTTATCTCCCGCAGCTCCAACACTTCGCGCGGGGAGTTGTAATCTAATCCGCAGATGACAATCAAAATCGATTTCCGTTATTGGGGTCGATGGGCTCATAATCGGACGAAGATAACCGGCCAGCGAGGAGGAGGTATGGTGGAAAGGTAGAGGCTACGTTGGTAACGGGCGGTGAAGGCTACTGTGAGACTAAAGCCCTCATGGCTCGAGGGGTCTCGACTGGCTGGCACGTCTTGGAAGCGCTAGTTACCTAGGTTACTTGATATGACCGACGATAGGCGAACCGGTCCGGCTCAATAATCTCTATCAAAGTAAGGGTAGCGACGCTGTGCCCCAAGTGTAGAGTGGATGAGCATTGCTTTGGACCGGGGATACACGTAGCAGCCAAGAGCTATTGAGAGAAGCTAGGGGCGTGATTCGTGGCGCGATATGCTGTGCCCTCCATGGTCGACAAGGACTATTCCACGCGTGCCGATTACCTACCCGGCTATATAGAGCCCCTCGACTTCATGTTTATATGCAACGGAAATACGAGAGACTAAGTCGCGTCTCGCGCCTTGAGTCATCGGGTTCCCCACCGGCCCACGGCGATACGTTTCCTCCCCCCAGCATTCCCATTGTTTTCGCTCGGGCTATGCCGAGGGACAGGTCAATCGTTTTTTAAGACCTGCATCAGGCATTTGGATGCTGAAGGGGAGCACGATATGCGACCACCTTGCACATCGGTCTTCACTTTTGTGTGGAAACAATGCGAGACTCTGGGAGATTAAAGATGTTCAGTTTGTAAGGAATACAACTGCTGGTAGAAAGGTTTCTGAGATTTCATGTACCCTATGGACCATAAAAGATTCTTTTTGAAAAGTTGACTTTTTTAGACATTTGCTTGTCGAACTGGAAGCGAATGGCTTAAACGTTGAACTACCGTCAACTAGATTGTGGTCATTTATGGGTAACAAGTAGATGAAAGATAAAACAAACATTGTGTGACGTTCAATGTGTAACGTTGCATTGTTTTTAGATAATATGGTTCAGAAGACAAAGTGGTGGTTCGCTGGATATCAGACACCAATTACCATCAATTGTCATTGATGTGTAGCTTAGCCCAATGCGGTCGTCTTACCCTGAATTGGCCGAGACAGAGCTAATGCCGGCTTCCATACATTTCGGAAACAAGTACATGTTTGGCTTATACCAACACCATTTCTCACTATCTGCTCGTACTGTGCTGTGCATAGCGGGGCAGTTGGGTCAATAATTTTGTTAAGGATATAGTAGACCAGTGGGAGCGTGTGGAGAGCGCAAAGGCAGGTCGATCGATACCAGGGGGGGCACTGGTATTGCCACTCTGAAATCTAATACGCCCTAGGCAAATGTGCTTGACCCAGAAGAGGGAGTGGAGAGGGAGGAGGAGGAGGAGGAGGAGGAGGAGGCAGAGGGTGAGAGAGATCAGACCAGAGTGCCGCCCCCCACTTGTGCGATGCTATTGAGAAAATAAATATTTTAGGGAAGCCGGATTGATGGATATAGCAATATAAACGGTATAGCGGAATCCATCAGTCGTTATTTCTGAATTTATCCTCTCGTTTTTTCGCCCCGCGGAGGCTTTTGTTTCTGTCGGTCACGTCTATGCCAAACATCTGCGTGTATCCGGCACGTATAATCGATTACCGTTGCTCCGGTGAGTCGGAAAGGACACGCAAAACTATAGAGAAACTTGCGCATGCAGAGCGCGCAGTCTTCTTTCAGTGCCTTCAACAGAGCCCGAGCAATTGGAACACACTCGCGATTCGGTTGGAATAAATTAAGAGGAGAGCTTCGACGCTATTCACGTGGCACTTCGGGCGCGCCAAACGACCGTGCGAAATTACACATCTATACCTTTGTGTCCCTACCGAGGCTTGATGCACATTTCGAAATTCAGATGTCTCGTCAGTGACAAATATTTTCCAATGTCGATTTTCGGATGTCATAAGCCCAAGTCCTATTTTATTTTCACGATTAGTCCCTACCGAGGCTTGATGCACATTTCTGTATTCAGATGTGTCGTCAGTGACAAATACTTTCCAATGTCGTTTATCGGATTTCATAAGCCCAAGTCCTATTTTATTCCCAGAATTAGTCCCTACTGAGGCTTGATGCACATTCCTGAATTCAGAAGTGTCGTCAGTGACAAATACTTTCCAATGTCGATTTTCGGATGTCATAAGCCCAGGTCCTATTTTATTTTCACGATTAGTATCTATACCGAGGCTTGATGCACATTTCTGAATTCAGAAGTGTAGTCAGTGACAAATATTTTCCAAAGTGGTTTTTCGGATGTCATAAGCCCAAGTCCTATTTTATTTTCACAATTAGTCCCTACCGAGGCGTGATGCACATTTCTGCATCCAGAAGTGTCGTCAGCGACAAATATTTTCCAATGTCGTTTTTCCTATGTCATATAAGCCCGAGTCCTATTTTATTTTCACGATTATTTTTCTATCCACTCGCGGCGATGCGAGGGTGCGGGGCAATGTCGGATCAAGGGACGGAGAAAGGTGGCTGGGAGGCAAGAGAAGCTGATAGATGCCGGTGTGTCTGGTGGATCGAGGGCACGGGCGTCTGGCCGATGAAGAGGGCGGATAATCATATTCGATTAGGATCATCCTTGCGGTGGGATCCTTTGTCCCAGGCGAATCTTCCGAGTGGTGTAGGAGAAGAGGATCCGAGGATGGGTTGGCTTAACGCTCTCAAGAGCGTCCTCGACTGGAGACATTCAGGGCCCCTCTTTGAATTCTCTATAGCGCGAGCATTCGGGTGCAGGAACCCCCGCTCGCGCTGTCGCGCTCCCGCCCAGGCGGCCCCCGTTCCGGCCCTCCCTTAATCTAAATCAGGACCGCTCGCGCAATTCATATCCATCCCACGGTGTAGACTAGGGCTCGGAGACGTCCCAGCTACTCTAAATTGGCTAATTATAATCCGGGGGATGCAAAGGCGCTCGTTCGGTCATTCGCCTGGACGTTAATTGGACGCGTCTATGATTCCTAATTGGCTACACCTCCCGGCGAGTGAATAATTCCGTGCGCTTCTTTCCGCGAAATAATTTTAAAAATTGAAGATTAAAAAAATGAGCGTATCCCATTAAGCGGATAATTAATAATGAATTTTACGGGTTTTTCAAGGTGGGACAAATTACTACGCACTAATCAAGCAAATTTTTGGAAATTTCAATCACGGACGCAGGATTAAATTTTTTTTACACACGTAACGTAATATATTCGCGCTTCTCTGTGATTCGGAGAAAGAAAATATGGCAATCTGGATAGAGTTTGAATTAATGGAATAAATTTCAATTTTTGACGATTGTTATGAAATATTCGAAATGTCTGAGGCTTCGAAATACAGACACAGAATAACATCCCATTGTTTTTGTATCTCAACGAAACAAAATATGCCAATCTAGAAAGAGTTTGGACTAATGGAATCTCCAGTAAAAAGTTGATGAGTCGCAAAATCTATTGTTGTCCATCTCTATTCATGCTCTGATTGATCATCGGTGTCGTCAAACAAAGTTCGTGCATTGAAATTTTTCGTTTATATCCAATGTCAAAACTGGTATAAAACGAGGTATAAAAGGACCCAGGCGTTAATCTAGGCTTAAAAAGTGTATGTGAAACGCGTAAAAAATATGTAGGAGCAGGTTTTGCCATGTTTCGTGCTCTAGTTGGATCAATAACTTTTGACATAAAAACAAATAACACAAATATTTTTTCCCCAAACAACTTAAAAATGGGCTGCAATCAGCGTTTTCAGGGATACAATATCCACTTGAGAACGATAGTTTGAGTTAAAAGTCGACGTTTTGAAAAAAAATTATAGGTCGAACTTGTCTCATTATTAATTATAGGTCGAATTCATTTTCGGTCCGGATTCGTATCTATGATTTCTGACAAAAATAATGTCGCAATTTGTATTTGCATTTGTTTTTTTTTTTTTTTTTTTTTTTTTCAAAATGAAATAAAAACGGGTTGCAACCAGTGTTTTCGGGGGTAGAATATGCGACTTTTGATAACGATGGCAAAAAGTTACTATCTCGCAGAAAAAATATCAACACCACGAGTCGCCATATAGATCAAAATCTCTAACCTTCGTTGAAAATATTCGCAATACTTGAGGCTTCAACGCCCATCGCGTCGATTTTCAACCCATTCCAAAAATCCCATCGCAAGTGTCGCGCGAAGGTCAGAAAGCACAAAACTCGTTCCCCACCGAGCGCGAAAAAAGAAGCCCATGGCAAAAGCGCAGACACGTGAAGCGTAGGAGGGTTGTGCGAGTCGGCAGCGGCGTGCGATGGGGAGGCCGGGAAAAATCGTGAAAGGAAAGTAGAATGCAGAAAAGCCCATTCGCAGACAGCCCGAGCTATCGTAATGTAAACGCGTATACAAATTCACCTACACACGTGACACAATCCGCCATCGCGCATCACCTGTGTTCGCCGGTCAACCGCGCGCAAAATTCAATGGGCTCGCCGCGAGAGAGTAACCGATACTCACCGCGGCTCTCCCGCGGGCCCTGAATGCTTCTTGTCAGCGAGGCATTCACAATGTTGCGCGATAAATTCGTCCATGGAAAACTTGTATGAAGCGGCTAGTCCGGTGAAAATATTCATGCGTCGCCGCGTCTCTCGCCGTGTGCCACACGACTGCCTCACACACGTCGCGCGGTCCCTCGCGACGTCGACACCCTCGACGTCTCTCGTGCGCCAACCTTCCCCAACCCCCTTCACTCCCTCCCACCATCCCCACGACCATAGAAATCGTTACTGCAGCTATTCGCAAACTCCAGCGGAATGTCAGCCGCGCACTTCCATCAGCCGGACTTTCACGAGTCTTTCCGCGCGGGACGGTACAAAGTTGCGGTGAGAGAGCGAAGGACGAGGGAAAAAAAAAAAAAAAAAAACACAACGAAAATGATGATTGGAAGCGTTCGATGAAGAGGAAGAACAAGAAGAACAAGAAGAACAAGAAGACCAAGGAACAAGAAGAAGAAGGAAGAGGAGAAATTCGAAATAAGTAGCCCTACCCGACCATCCTACTTTACGGTTTCCTGGCAGCGCCCGCATCTGCCACGAGTCTCAAGATACGGGTAGGTCTCCGCGGGTAGTTCTACGGCAATTATACTAATGGAGATCGGGTGGTCGGAGAAACTCGTGTACTAGAAGCGGCAGCAGCATCAGCGGCAGCAGCAGCAGCAGCGGCGGCAACTGCGAGAGGCGGAGAGAAACTAGAATACAGCGCGAAGGCTGCACGAGTTTGAAGGTGGCTGCTGCTGGCATCAGAGGTGAAAATAAAGAAGCGAAGCAGGGGGGAGGGGGGGGGCCCGGTCGGCCGGGTTCGAAGGGATGAAAGATGGAGTGAGCGATGCCTTTTGGGGTTAGAGATTTTCGCGGGGGCTGAGAGCGAGCGAGATGGACGGAGCGAGAGCGAGAGCTCGGGTTTGGCACCGCGAGGCCCCCGAGTGCCGTGAATACGCCTGGGAAGAGCGAGCGGACGGGCGGGAGTAGCTTCGGCGAGTCGCTCGAGCGGTTCGCCGCGTCGGCCCCCGCGGTTTTCAACTGCAAACCCCCTGCGAAAATAAGAAGAGCATTAATGAATGAAGCTGGAAGGGACAGACGAGAGAGGATAGTAAGAAGCGAAACCTCCCTCCCCTCCTTCCCTCACGTCCGCCGCCCAACCCCCGGGCCCCCTCGAGTGCAATCGCGATGAAGAGTTTCCCATCCACCTAGCCATCCGTCCGTCCGTACCCTGCGACCGCCTCCCCCTGCCCCCTTCTCCACCCGGGACTCTCCACTCAACCGCCACTTTGATCTCCCGCAGTTTCGGAAAGGAACTACCGGGGCTGATGCGTCCATTAAAGGCCGCCCAATGGCAGCGAGAATGCCGGCCGCCGCGCCGAATGCAACTGTTATACCAGTTGAATGCGAGTGGTCGGTCCCTCGTGGCGAGAGCTGCCGAGATGCCTTTTTTTCGGGAATTGAACGGTGTGGGATGGACGGTTTCGACAGGGGGAGAAGAATCTGGACGGCGTGATTCGTTGGCACTTTGGGTGGCTCATCTGAGGATTGGAGAATCGGGGACGTTGGGATGGTGTTTGTTTCTTGAGACACAGGCTGATAGTTGTGGGTTGTGTATTTTGTGCGGGGGAAATGTGGGAGCTGAGGCTGATTCTGGTGGAAAATGTGGCGTTAGGTCCGGAATGGATCAGGAACTGTCCAGGCCCTGGTGGGTCAGCCTGATTCTGATCGGGAACTGATCAGATCCTGACGCATTCCGCACCTAACGCCAGATTGTTCACCAGGATCGACCTCAGTTCCCGCATTTCCCCCACACAAAAACACAAGCAGCAACTTTCCTGACACGCGCCGGCCATCAGAAACTAAGCAACAGATTTGCCACTGCAATGATTTGGACTACAAAATGCGAGACCTCCGTTTTGGCACCTCACGACCGTCGAATCCACGAATACCAAAAATGGTAAACCAAAAATAATTCTCTAAAAACCTGCCCTAAATTTCGGACCAAAAATTCCACAATCCGACGCGTTTCGCTTCTCTTTAATTTACGCCACGGGGAATGGATATAGCAACCATTAGCGAGGCAATCGACATCCACGTAATGCATCAGGTGACTACAAAGTTCCTCCATTTTAGCACCTGACGACCCTCGAATCCACGTATGCACAACAAAATCGGCAAACCAGAAATAATTCCCAAAAATCCTGCCCCAAATTTCTGACCAAAAATCCCACAATCCGACACATGAGTCGTGTTACCACTCGCGAAGCGGCCTTTCGTTTCGCTTTCATTTACACCACACGGGGAATGGATATAGGAGCCATTAATTAGCAAGGCGATCGACATCCTCGTATAGAGCATTAGGTGACTACAAAATGCGAGGTCTACATTTCAGCACTTCCCGAACCTCGAATCAACGAATACCAAAACCGTCAAACCAAAAATAATTCGCAAAAATCCTACCCCAAATGTCCCAACAAAAATCCCACGATCCAACACATCAGTCGTTGCTACACGCGAAGCCGCGCTTTCGTTTCGCTTTCATTTACACCACACGGGGAATGGATGTAGGAGCCATTAGCAAAGCGATCGACATCCTCGTATAGAGCATCAGGTGACTACAAAGTACGAGATCTTTATTTTACCACTTCCCGAACCTCGAGTCAACGAATACGAAAATCGTCAAACCAAAAATAATTCCCAAATGTCCCAACAAAAATCCCACGATCCAACACGTCGGTCGTCGCCACACGCGAAGCCGCGCGCTTTCGTTTCGCTTTCATTTACACCACACGGGGAATGGATATAGGAGCCATTAGCGAGGCGATCGACATTCGCGCGGAGCGTCAGGTGACATGTACATCGGCGCAGCGGTGGGATGCCTAGAGACGTCGTGCGGCGACGATGCGAGGCGATGGTGCCCCCCCCCCCCCCCCCCCCCCGCACGAGATGGGAATTGCCAGGCCGGGGCGAGGGAAAGAGAGACGACGGGCGCGCACGGAGCGGAGGACCATTCGGTATTGGATAGTGTGCTGCACACGGCGTGCGGGGATGAAGAGGAGGAGGCACACATCCAGGGCGGCTGTGCTCGCATGCCACGTGTAAATCCTTCACGCGTGTATGCGCCCGCGCTAATGAGCCGGAACAAGCCGATGTCCCAGCGTCGAACGTGCAGGACCGGAGCGTGTTTGCCGCGTTAAGCTCGGCCCCCCGACGGCGGACACCGCACCGAGCGACGAGCGCGCACGGACTTTGGTACCCCCCGGACCCCTCATCCACCCCCCCGCGCAGCCTTGTCGGCCGCGACGCGCGTTCGTCGTCCCTCGCTATGACCGTCGGTGTCCGTGCGGTGTCCGCTCGCATTTCGCAATTGTCCGGTTGCGTCCGGTCGCCCCCGCGCTCCCCGGAGATAAATTTACCCTCATTATTGGGGACTTACATTTCGTCCGCCGATCACGATTTCGCCGCGTGTTGCGCACGCGGCGCGAGCTGTGTGAGCCGGTTTTCGGTTTTCCATGGACGCGAAAATCGGTCCATGGAAAACCGAAAACGTCCGAAAATCGGTTTCCATGGATCGAGAGGCACGCGGGATGGCCGGTGGAACTCGTGGACGTGGATTTTTTTCGGGACGGAAATTTGTCGACGAGCTTTTTTTGGAGGGTTTAAAGGGAGCAGGAATTGCTGGTTAACGAGGGACAGAGAGCTCGGGAAATTCGGCTCGGTGCACGGAGAAAACAAAAGAGTTGGGCGAACTCAAAAAGTGGTTGCACGGACTCATTTTTCGTCAGTTCATATAACCACTCGTTTGTGAGTTAAGGCAACCACTTATTCGTTGTCGCAACGCCCAAATTGGTTATAAGCACGAAGTGAATCGTTCTAGCAACTCATTTTTAGCTAACTCATAAAAGGGGAGTCGTCCCAACCAACCTTTTTTTCTCCGTGTGGGAGTCGCGGCGAGAATATTTTGCGTGTAAATAAATTCGTTGCAAGGAAAGAAATTACTGTCGTCGAATTGTTGCCATGGAAAAAAACACGTCCGTTACTGAGACTCGCAACAATAAAATTTCGGTTCTTTTTTCTTCAATAATTAATGGTTACAATAACAATGCTTAGATAAATGCAAAGCACGTCTATCGCGAAATTATAGCGTAAATATAAACACAAACAACAAACATTCCTCATCTGTTCATCCCACTCTCTAAAAACGATGATTGAAAACACGTTCAATAAACAACAAAAAATTGGAGATTTAAAAATAAACAAAATTCTTAAACAAATGCAAAACCTGTTCACCGCGAAATCATAACGCAAATATCAATACAAACAATAAATACTCCTCCCTCCCCCGCGCAGCTTCACCACAAGTGAAGCGTTTCTCGAGCGAATGGTTTATCAGTCGAGATATCCGTATAGGCTCAGCGTAGCAGCGTCGCGGGGGGTCGGAGGGGGGCGAATGGGGTGGAGGTTTATATACATCATGGGGGGGTTTGTACATACCAGCCACAGCAATACGTTATGCCATATATCGGGTACCGGGAAAGGGGGAGAGAAGGGGAGGAAGGAGAGGATGATGGGGTGGGGGGCTTCATGCTCCGCGGTGCCCTTATATTTTATGCAGCAGTTTATAGAGATATATCGAGCGTCTGGCACGACGGCATAAGTCAAAACCTACTCTCCCTAATGGCGCACTCGCGTCCTATCGGTCTGCCCTAAACCTCGAGAGACGCGGCGAAACGCAGAGAGCGCTCCGCGCGTTCGGCGCCCCCGAGTGCCCGGAGAGCCGGAGTGCAGCGAGCGGCGCGAGAGACGCGCGGCAACAGAACGCCGAGCCGGGTGTAACGTTCAGCCCGCGACGTGAGACGTATAGACACCGCGCGCGACCCGAAGCGACTTTTCTCTTCGCTCGCTCGCGCCGTATTTGACATCAAAATTGCATTTCCAATTGCGCCACTCGACGCTCGTGCGGGCGGATGGGAAAGGCGAGGGAAGGGTGGGAGGGGAGCGAAGGCCACTCGCGGCTCCTTGACTCCCGCACGCGAGTTCCGCACACGTAACGCGCGCGGTGTACGCGCGGCCCCCAGGTCGCGGTGCTTCCCGAGCTGTAGCGGGAGCTGATTCGTGCCGCACTCTCTCTCCACACCGCGCCGACCTCTCTGTGCCAACCGCCCCGTCCTCTCGTCCTCCCTTTTCTCGACCGCCGAGCCGAGCGGCACGATTCGCGATCCACCTCGAGGCCACTTTTGCTAGGAAACACAGGAAATCCACCCCCCACCCCTCACCCCCCACCCGCTGACGTCACAATCACACTCGATTAGGCGCTCGCCGATCGATTGGAAAGGATTAAGTTGTAGAACGACCTTTTTTTATCGCTGACTTTTTTTTATTCTTGCCACACCTCACTCGACGATTTTCTGATAGGGAGTAAGAGCTATTTAGGTTCTTTGAAGTGATCTCAGTTTGAGGTCGGGTAGTCGATGTTGTACTGTTGGTGAGGAATTTGATGGAATGAATGTAACTGTGGTTTTGTTTCTATGAGGCGACGTTATGTGTTACCACAGATATTTTTTTTACAATTTATGACACCGAATTCGATTTTTTTTCCACAAACTGTTAAAATATTGAAAATTCAGTTCTCACGTAAAATTAGAGTGGTTTTGTGATAAATTTGCAAATTTTGGCGCGGATGTCCAGATTTAGCCATATTTTTTACCTCAATAAAAAAAAATTCGTTTCGGTACTACAATTTTTAATAAATATCGTACAAGACTCAGAACAAAACAATTACGTTGTCACATCAAATTATACAGTGGTTTCGTGACAAATTTGAAAATTTTGCCACGGATGACCAGATTTAGCCATATTTATTGCCTCAATTTTAAACAAACATTTTCGAAACGGTACTACAATTTTTAGTAAATATTGTACAAGACCCAAACCAAACCAATTACGTTGTCACATAAAATTATACAGTGGTTTTGTAAAAAATTCGCAAATGTTGCCGCGAATATCCAGATTTAGCCATATTTTTGGCCTCAATTTTAAACAAAAAAATTTCCTACCGGTATTATCATTTTTAGCAAATATTGTGCAAGATTCAAACCAATATTTCTTCCCTCAAAGTCAATGTTCCTCAGCTCTCGTCGTTGCCCGCAATGTCAAAGCATATTTTTCAGTGTAAGAATTTTTATTTCCAGCTCGGACGTTCGGCTGTTTTAATACCGACGGCGGCGGATCGATCGAATCATCGCAGCTTGTTTATTAACGATTAGAGGGACCCGATTGGTTTGTTTTCCCTTTCGTTGTGTACACGAAACGCTCGAGCGGGCGCGTGCGGCGCGCTCGCCGGGCCGAATCAAACAGAGTCGCGCACACGTACGCGGGACATAATTGCATAGCCACGATTAATAATTAGACGTGCAATTGGGCGTCAACTGGACCCAACGCGTGATTCGATTTAGCGAACCGAGCGAAACGCGGGCGGCTTGGCGTGCGGAATATCGATTCCCGGACGCGCGGCACCTTCGTCCGCAGAGCTGCGAGAGACGCGTCTGGCGTCCATTGCCGCGCGTTTCGTCTCGCGACGAATTTCCAGCCCCCCCGTTCGTCTTCGCCGTCGCCGCCCGCGATTTGGCATCGCGTCCACCGCAGCGAAATCACCCCGATTCTCGTCCCCCGCCACAGTCGCGCGGATCTCAATCTTTTGGCTGTTTCGTTCGCCGTCTCGCAATCCGCATTGATCAAAGCAGCTTTGTCGCCGCCTGAGCCTCGAGCCTCCTGAATATATTCATCAACCGGGCTTCGCGAATAAAACTCGCCCACCGAATGATTCACAATCGGCGTCGCGACACGGAGAAAAATGATCAGGGAGTGATGACAAATCGACTGTTGTATTAACGCATTTTTTGTTGTCGCAGCAAAATTTTTGGCCGCCGCAGCAAAATGTTCAATCACCACAGCAAATTTGCAGGTACCACAGCAACATTTTCAGTCACCACAGCAAATTTGCAGGTACCACAGCAAAATTTTCAGTCACCACAGCAAATTTGCAGGTACCACAGCAAAATTTTCAGTCATCACAGCAAATTTGCAGCTACCACAGCAAAATGGTCAATCACCGCAGCTAATTTGCAGCTACCACAACAACATTTTCAGTCACTGCAGCAAATTTGCCGTTACCACAGCAAAATTTTCAATCACCACAGCAAATTTGCAGCTACCACAGCAAAATTTTCAGTTACCACAGCAAATTTGCAGCTACCACAACAAAATTTTCAGTCACCACAGCAAATTTGCAGCTTCCACAGCAAAATGTTCAATCACCGCAGCTAATTTGCAGCTACCACAACAAAATTTTCAGTCACTGCAGCAAATTTGCCGTTACCACAGCAAAATTTTCAATCACCACAGCAAATTTGCAGCTACCACAGCAAAATTTTCAGTTACCACAGCAAATTTGCAGCTACCACAACAAAATTTTCAGTCACCACAGCAAATTTGCAGCTACCACAGCAAAATTTCCAGTCACCACAACAAATTTGCAGCTACCACAGCGAAAATGTTGTTATCACTCCGTTGATATTTTTCTTAGTGAATTTACGAAAACTTGAAATCAATAAGTTTACAACTAACTAATTAGTCCAAGTACACAAAATAATTGTGTGCTCCAAAAAATAATAGTTGTCACTCAATCGCGAAGACTGCCACGACCGTCACGATTTCACTAGCCCGGATAAACCGCAAAAAAAAAGAGACACCCTGACAACTTCGCAAACGTCAAAAAGTTGTGACAGCAAAAGTTGACTTCAGTCTTGCGTCCAAAATTCATGAATTTACGAAACTTTTGTCACCGAGAAAACTCGCCCAGTCGGCCAGATTCCACCGCCTGGAATATTTACCGCCCTTTATTACCCCGAATCCTCCCTGAATTCAGGTCAGTCTGTTTCACCAATGAAGCAAACTCACTCAGTGTCTCTCCGCTTACATCCATCCCAGATTTCATCCCCCGGCAGCTACAAAAAAAAAGTAGCTCCAAAAAAAACAAAAAATCGCCGCCTCTTTTGAATCCCCCTGTACATCGGTTCGCCGAGCGCGAGCGAGAGGTCACGTTCATCCCTCTCTCGTTGTGCGCGCCGCGACTGCATCGCCCGACCGTGGCGGTTACGGATATAGAGGAGCCGGATTTTCCTTACAATTTTCATCGCGCTCGAAGCTTTTCGCTTTACTCCTGTCGTCTCTTGTCTTGGAAATTTTATGAAATATTTATCGCGGTGGAGGCTACACGACGGGGCCGAAGCACAGAGAGTGAGGGAGTGAGAGAGATCGAACGAGCTCCAGGAGGAGAAAAAAAAAAAAAAAAAAAAAAAAGGTTTCTTCACGACCCGAGACTCTGTCTAAATTCTCGCCGCGACTCTCGCGGTCTCAGCTGCTATCGACTGCACACCAGACAGGCAAAAAGGCGAACCCGAATTTCAGATCGCCATATCCGGCCACGTCGACAAACGGCTGATCCTTGCTTTTCCACCTATATTTCGTACATTACCGCCTGTAGCGCGCCCCATTGCCAACCCCTCCGTGTTTCTCTCTCTCTCTCTCTCTCTCTCTTTATATATATATATATATATATGTGTGTGTGTACCCCGTATGTACACAGCGGCAGTCGGCCGGGCTTTTCCTCTTGATGGCTTCCCCGATCTGTACCTACATTTTATTTAGCTCCCGTCAGCATCGTTCTTCCGTTCTCTCGAGTGTACGCGGTTATACAGCCCCCGCCTCGCGGGGCGCGAGAAGCCAGCAGCAGCAGCAGCGGCAGCGGCAGCAGCGGCAGTGCGAGAGCCGAGGCGTCGCGGCCCCATCGATTTCCTTGAAAAGCTCCATTTCGCGGCGAGCACGCACGAAACGCGAAAGCTCCTCATAAGTTTTGCTCCACAGGTTTGCTTTTCACCTTTTTTTACGTCTGCCTCTCCTTCTCCTCCTCCTTTCGTCCCTCTCGCTCTCTTTTCGTCGCGGCGCCTCGCTGTTTTTTTTTTTTTTTCTTTTTTTTTTGGTCCGTACCTTTTCCTTAATGGCATTCCCGACATAGCGGGATTTCTCACATGCCGAAACCTCCTCGGGAGGAGCGAGAATCGCGAGCCCGACGTATCGGCGTTTCGCCAACTCAAATCTATAAATTCGCTTACGCGTCGAGTGACATTTCGCGCGGAACCCGAGTCGACTTTATTCCCGACACGAGACAGACACAACGTTTGAGCTTCAGCCTCAGAACGTCGGGGGTTTTGCCGTTTGGAAAATAACCGCGGGGATGCGGCTTCCTCCTGCGGTCTCCCGGGTTGCGCATATAATTTGATATTCTCGCCGCCAGTTAAAGTGCTAAGGTTTCCCGCCCGCGCGCGGACGTCGGAATAACCGGGGGAATCCGGGAAAAGTCCTTCGACGCTCGCGGTCGCGTGTGACTTCGACAAATATAGACCACGAAAACGCGGAGGATTCCGTTTGCGCCGACTAAACATTAATTTTACAGCTGCCGTGTTTACCGAGTCGAAAGAGCTGCGTAAATCTTTTATTTCTTGGTTCACAGATTCTTGGAACCTGAAAAAAAAACAAATTGCCTGGCTCGCAATTACTCCAGTTACCCGCGTTTCCTGCTACTCCGTTTTCCAATTCTTTGGTGGCTGGAAAATTGAGCAACGAGCGATGATCTGATCTTTTAATAATAAATAAATCTATTATTTTTCGGTTCACAGATTCTTACATGAAAAAAATCGCTTGCCCCAAAGAGTCCGCATTTACTCGACTTACCCGCGTTTTCTGCCACTCCGTTTTCGAATTCTTCGGTGGCAAAAAAGTTGAGCAACGAGCAGTGATTTGTTTTTTTGGTTATAAATAAATCTTTTATTTCTCGGTTCACAGATTCGTACTCGAAAAAAAAAAAAATTGAATTAAATAGAAAAAAACTCCTCTCAAGAGTCCATCGCAATTACTCGAGTTACCCGCGTTTCCAGCTGATCCACTGTCAAAGTCTTCGGTGGCTGAAAAGTTGAGCAACGAGCGTTGATCTGATCTTTTAATAATAAATAAATCTTTTATTACTCGAGTTACCCACGTTTCGTGTTCCTCCATTTTCTAATTCTTCAGGAACTGAAAAGTTGAGCGACGGTCGTTGATCTGATCTTTTAGTAATAAATACATATTTTACTCCTCATTTCAGAGATCCGCACATGAAAAAAAAAAATCCCCTGCCCCAAAGAGTCCACCGCAATAACTCGACTTACCCGCGTTTCCCGCGCCACAACTTTCAAATTCTTCGATGTCCAAAAAGTCGGGCAAACGAGCGGTGATTTGACGGATAGTCATCCTCCCCCGTTGGCTTAAGGTGCACCCGCAAAGTTTCGCCTCCCCTCTCAACCGAGTAAGAATGCATCGTGCGTGCGCCGTAATTACAAATGTATGATACCTGAAAAGTTGGTAATCCGCAAGTTGAAATGGATCGTAGTTGGCTTGTGGTTGTTTTACTGCCGAGCATGTGGAAATTATGCGATATGCGGCCGGCGGCGGAGAGGCGAAGGCGTCGGCTGATGACGAGGGCTGCCTCTTGGCTACAATATACCACCACTTTGGATATAGTACAGCCACTCTAGTTACCCGTGCGAGTTCTCCCTGGCGCTTCGTCGTCGTCCTTCCCCCCCTTCAACCCCCTCCTCCCTCCCCCCCCCCGTCTTCCCGGTTTCCTTCTTCCTCGGAACCTAAGTTTCCAGCTCCGAAGTCTCGGGGATCTCACCCACCGGCTGAATATTTCCCGGGTTATATACCCCACTTTCTGCCCCGCCGAGGGTGGAGAGAGAATCGCGCGCCCCGCGCTGTATATACATAGGGTACATTGGTACTATCTTGCACGCGAGATCATCGTCCTACCCCGGCGTCTTTCCACTCGATCGAGCGAGGGTCACCGTTCGTGCAAAAACTTTGGCGAAACTTGGCTGGGTCAATGCGGCCTCGCGGTGACGTCCCCACGTGGGAATACCGCGATAAAGATCGATCGTTCCTGTGTTTCCGAGAAAACTTTCCAAGTGAGTCTGCGGTCGACTCTCTCTCCCTCTTTTTCTCTCTCGCGCGCGTCCCGCTCACGGTGATCGGGCGACGCGGGACAAGTGCTTTTCCAGCCCGACAGCCGCCGTACCTTCGTTATAGAACGCGAAGGTATACGGTGGCTGAATTTAGCCTCAATTTTTTTTTTCTTCGATTTTTCTCTTGCTTTGAATTAACATCTATGTTTTTATACTCTGCTGCTGTTTTTTTTAGAAAGGGTGACGATTCTCGGATACTTTTCGTAGCATTTGTGACCTGGTGGAAAATGCGTAGGGTTACATCCTGCACCCTGACAACACCAAAGGGTCCATTTGTGACCATTTAGTACACTAAAGTCCCCTAACTAGGTTTCCATTTTTAGGCTTATGATGTCCAAAAAAACGCCTGCAAAAGTTAGACCGCCCATTCAAAAGCGTCCTTTTTGATTCCTACATGAGACCTACACCTTGACATCCATCCGGTGTTATCAGGGGCACAAGTCAGGAACTGATCAGGCCCTGACCGGGTTGATGTGGTTCTGATAGGGGCCTGAGCAGTTTCTGACTAGGGCTGCTATTGACGCCGCAGATTGGCTAGCAGGGTGGTGGCAAATCTGTGACGTTACATCCAAGGCCCAATGATAGCCTGCCGAGGCCCTGGCAGGGTAACCATGACCCTGGCAAGTGCCTGAGCAGTTCCTGACTTACGTCTGTAACGCTACAGATTTTACAGTGGTGGAAAATATGTAGCGTTACATCCTGCCGAAGTCAGGAACTGATCAGGCCCTGACCGAGTTGATGTGGTCCTGATCGGGACCCGAGCAGTTCCTGACTAGGAACAGGTTTGATGTCACAGATTTGCTACCAGGCAGAGTTGTAAGTCCCTAATTTTTATGGAAATAAAATTAATGGTATAAGTGGCTTTGTAATCATGTTTTTATAGTGATAACTCCTAATGATTAAAATATGATGTGTACTTTTGAATAGAGGCAAGAAATATTAATTTCCCATAAAACTTCATGTTAATCATATTGGAAAATGGAGAAATACTGTTAATGCATTGCGAAAATAATGGAGGTCTGTGCTTGTCCATTTTCCTCACAATTTTCCGCAAAATTTGATTAAAAATTAGATTTTTCTTACGATTATTCAGAAGTTCACATATAATTTTATAATCACTACGGGTCATCGCTATAAAATTGTAACTAGAAAATAAACTGTTCTGTAAACTTTCATTCTTAAAGTAATGGGAACTTACAACACTGATACCAGGGTGGTGGCAAATCTGCGGCGTTACATGCAAGGCCCATTATGGTAACCTGCCGACGTCCTGACAGGGCTACCGCGGCCAGAGCCTGAGCAGTTCCTGACTTGTGTCGTAACGTTACAGATTTTACAATAAGGACTATAAAAAAGTGAATCCAATTTCGCTTTCAACATGATCACGTAGCTTGAAATCTGTATGAGATGGTCTTATATCTTATTATAAAAATATTTTTCAGAGAATTTTTATTGCACCGAAATAACAAAACTTGCTTACCGTGTATCGGTGTTCGTTATCAGGCCAGAAAAAAAAATAGCGTGCAACAGCAATTACCGCTGTAACGTTCATTTGCCTCTCGACGAGAAAACCAGGACACACCGAAAACAGATCCATTCATTACGCTCCTCCTAACAATGGACGCGATGTTTTTCCACGCAGCGAAAAAAACAAAAACGTATCAGCTGTGGATACGCGAAAAACTAGTCCACCGCGGCAGTAATTACTGTTACGCACACCATTTTTTCCCCCGGCGTAATCACCAAGAAAACCCTGTTCTCCCAACGAAATAATTTTTCCGGAATAAATTCTTCGCTTCGGTGTGAAATTTCATTCCGCAAAAAAAAAAAGCGAGGCAAAAAAAAAGCACAGGATCACCAATTTGCCGATATAGAGCGTCGACTTCGCCTCGCGTCCTCCGCGAGTTTTCCCGACGAGCGAGCTGCCACTCGCTCGGCCCTCTCGACCGTGGAACATCGAGTTTGTCCCGAAGAAATCGAGTACGTAATTTCGATCAATAACTGCGAGATATCCTCGCTAAACCGTCATATCATCCGGCTTACACACCACTCTCGCTTCCGCTTTCCCTCGTTCCCTCCTTTCCTCCTCGCCTTTTTCTACTCGTCGAGGCAACAAAGTTATCCGCAGATAGAGGAAGTGGATAATGAATGGATCGGTTGTCGGTGTCCTCGTGGCCTCTCCATCCACGGCGCGGCAAACGCACGAATGGACGTCTTATTGGTTTATCCGCTTGCGGGCTCCAAGTAGCCGTCGGGAGTGCGACGTATACACCGGAGCGCCGCGACGTCGCTCCACGTCGCTCTCCGGTCGCGACCTCTTCGCCCGTGTGCCGAGCGAGCTCGCGCGATACACCCCGCGTTACCGTAATTCCCTTCCGATCGTGGCCCAATATTATTTTCTATATCTCATTCGGGCGGCCCCCCCGAGTCTGATTCGATCGGGTCGCCTCCCCGCGCAGGTTCGACAGGTCGCATTTCTTCCCGTGTGGCGCCGTGTGACGACCTCGCCCGAGACAGACGCGGAGGAGGAAAGTCAACGCGAGAGGAGACAACGTGACATCCATCCATTTATTTTTCTGAAAGCATCGGAGGGGCCGCGCGAGGAAGAGAGAGAGAGAGAGCCGGGAAAAAAGATTCCCGGCTCCTCCGACGCGGGGCGAACAAGTTTTTCCGATACATCAAGCTACGTACAGCCGGTTTCCGCGAAACCGGCGCGTTGCCATTGACAATACGTGGAAGAGGCGAGGAATAATGTCAGCTTGACAGCAGTGAACTCTTTTCTTTTATCGGCGAGTATATAAAGACCTCGATTAGTCGATCGCGAGGAGTGTCACGATTGCTTAATTGCTCGTAGCTCGATTTTCATTGGCAAAACGTGGAAGACGCGGGGAGGAATGAAAACGTTTAAATTGACGGAATGAAGTTTTCATCAGCAGCTATAATCAGATTGCCGAGACGGAAAGAAACGAATTTAAGTGTTTTTTTTTTATTGACAATTAATTTCCACCGATGAAACGACTCACAAAAAATCATTCAGCTCCCACGAAGGAGTAAAAAAAATCTCCCAACTCACGATGATCGAGATTTTCGACCTTGTCCAAGACAAAAATAGTGAGATTTAACGACTCACAAAAAAATCATTGACCTCCCAGAAAGAATTTAAAAAAATCTCTCAGCTCACGATGATCGCGTTTTTCGAACTTGTCAATCGGTACCAAAGTACCGCGACAAAAATAGCGAGACTCAACAGCTCCCAAAAAAAGCATTCACTTCCCATAAAGGAGTAAAAAAGCATCTCTCAGCTCAAGATGATCGTGTTTCTCGAACATGTCAATCGGTACCAAACTACTAAAACAAAAACAGCAAAACTCAGCCACTCACAAAAAATCATTCAGCTCCCGCAAATGACTAAAAAAAATTTTCTTAGATCACGAGGACCGCGTTTTTCAACCTTGTCAATCGGCACCAAACTACCAAGACAAAAATAGTGAGACTCAACGACTCAAAAAAAAATCATTCACCTCCCTCAAAGGAATTAAAAAAACATCTCGTAGCTCACGATGATCGCGTTTTTCAACCCTGTCAATCCGTACCAAACTCCCACCCGTCATTCCCCCTCCACCAAAATCCGGCAACTACAACAGCAAAACAGTTTTACTCCCGCGACTTTCAGGGTAGCTCGACGCAGTCCCCTTAAGAATGACTTAGCCCAGAATTGAGGCAATTCGTATTGCGCAGGTGTAGAGCGTCGTTCCACTCGCGGAACGACGACTGCCATGGGGGGAAGGGAAGGGTGAAGGGGGTGAGGTAGATCTTTGTTGCCATCGTCGTCGCGCCCGAGCGCCGTTATCCCCACAGCCTGCAATCCCTTCCCTCCTTGTTTACAATGATTGGACCATTGGCGAGAATTGCACCCCGGGAATTAGCGTAACGCGCTCCGTCGGTAAAACAGAGCGCGCGCGCTGAAATTGCACACACGACGAGTCGCCCGGGCTTCGACTCGCGCGTCGCGTACGTCGCGCGCGGCGTCTATACGCCACCACCAGCACCACCGCGCGGGCCCCTCGCGCGAAAGGCAAGATCGTACGATCTCAATTTCCAAGTCTGGCTGCTGCTGCTGCTGCCGCTGGTGGCTTCGCACGCGAGAGCGCATTTTGCGCGCATAAAATATGAGTTTGGTGGGCCTGTTGGAATTCCCTCGCTCTTTCCATACCTCTCAATCCTTATCTTGGTCTCTCTTTCCCTTTCCCTCTCTTTCTCTTTCTCTCTCCCTCCTTCTCTCTCCACCTACTGGCGACTCCCGACCGCTTTGCCGCTTCGGGTCCCTCTTTCCTTGGAGCGAGCTTTTCCCGCGCCTCCTGCTCCTTGTTCCCTCCCTCTCTCTCTTTCTCTCTCTCGTGCTCTCTTTCTCTTTCTCCCTCATCGCTCTCCTTATTCCCGCACGGCTTCCAACTCCGGCAATAACCTTTATAATCAGGAGTTTTGCACTCAAGTACGGCGGCCCCGGCTTCTGCCGACTCTGTACTCTCCATCCGGCTTACAGTGCAATTCACTCGAGGCTTCGCGGCCATTACGAAACGGCACCGGAACCTCCGCTATCGGCTCCGGAGACCGAGGGGGGCTTCGCCGCCCGTCCAGCCACCCCCCGCCGCCGTCGACGCTCCCACTTCCCGCTCGCCCGTCCCGCAGTCGCCGAATTACCAAAGCCAGCGATAAAAAGTTTATCGCCCGGCGCAGCGAAGGAAGAATATCCCGGCGATCTCGCGATCCGCGCGCGCGCGCGCGCGCGCTCCGAGCCCCGCGGCCGATCCAACAGCCAACGATTATACATCGTACAACCGGTACGACCTTCGCGTCACGACCTCGTTTTTCATGGACTTATCGATTACGTTCCATAAAACGGACGCGGCGGCCGGTGGTGGGACTTTTGGATCGGCGATTTTCATTTATTTAATGAAACTATCGTTTATTATTAGCGGGTTTTTTTAGTGTCTGTATTTATAGAGGGGGGAGGGGGGGGGACACTTGTTATTGGTAAAGGGAACTTTTGTAGGAATCGTTTTTCGTGGACTTATCGATTTTAATGCATAAAATGGATGGAAGGCTGGTGGGATTTTTGGATCGGCGATTTTCATTTATTTAATGAAACTATCGTTTATTATTAGCGGGTTTTTTTAGTGTCTGTATTTATAGAGGGGGGAGGGGGGGGGGGGGGCACTTGTTATTGGTAAAGGGAACTTTTGTAGGAATCGTTTTTCGTGGACTTATCGATTTTAATGCATAAAATGGATGAAAGGCTGGTGGGATTTTTGGATCGGCGATTTTCATTTATTTAATGAAACTATTATTTATTATTGCTGGTTTTTTTTAGTGTCTGTATTTATAGAGGGGGGAGGGGGGGGGGACACTTGTTATTGGTAAAGGGAACTTTTGTAGGAATCGTTTTTCGTGGACTTATCGATTTTAATGCATAAAATGGATGGAAGGCTGGTGGGATTTTTTGATCGGCGATTTTCATTTATTTAATGAAACTATCGTTTATTATTACTGGTTTTTTTAGTGTCTATAATTTATAGAGGGGGAAGCGGGGACACTTGTTATTGGTAAAGTTAATTTTTATTCGAATCGTTTTTCGTGGAGTTAACCATTTTAATGCATAAAGCGGATGGAAGACTGGTGGAATTTTTGGATCGGCAATTTTCATTTATTTAATGAAACTATCGTTTATTATTAGTGGGTTTTTTTAGTGTCTGTATTTATAGAGGGGGGAGGGGGGGGGACACTTGTTATTGGTAAAGGGAACTTTTGTAGGAATCGTTTTTCGTGGACTTATCGATTTTAATGCATAAAATGGATGGAAGGCTGGTGGGATTTTTGGGTCGACCGTTTTCATTTATTTAATGAAACTATCGTTTATTATTACTGGTTTTTTTAGTATCTGTAATTTATGGAGGGGGGAAGGGGGGGACACTTGTTATTGGTAAAGGGAATTTTTGTACGAATCGATTCTGTTGCATAAAACGGATGAAAGGCTGGTGGGATTTTTGGGTCGACGGTTTTAATTTATTTAATGAAATTATCGTTTATTATTACTGTCATTTTTTTAGTGTGTCCGTATTTACAGGAGAGGAAGAGCGACTTGTTATCGGCAAAGTGAATTTTGGTTCGATACCGAGGTAAATTTATTCCGCCTGAAAATCGCGTTTTTCTCGTTTCTCGCTGAATTATTCGATACGCGAATAAATCAATCGCGGTCCGAGCGTGATTAACGTCAACGGCAAAGTCGTTGTAAATAAATTTGCGAAAAAAGACGACAAAAATCGTCGGGGTTTTGGTAACGACAGTTGGCGAACTCTCGTCCCGCGGAGTTCGGGGCGACTATATATCGACGGGAATCCGCGCGAGGCGCGGCCGAATTGAATAATGAAAAACGAGGAAAGTCAAAGTGGAATCGTACATAGGGCAACGAACCGAGTCACTCGACTGTGCCTGACCGGTTTAAAGTTGAAGTGGGCAGCGCGGGGCGGCCGCCTCTCTCTCCCTCGACGCTTATTGCCGTGATAATTATTTGTTTCGCGGATTGAATAAAAATTCAAATGAGTTTGGAGAGAGAAAAGTTTTGCACATGCCTCGGGGGCTGAAACTGAACAGCGAGAAGAGGGGGCGAGGGGGGAGGGCGAGACGCAAGGGACGGGGGACTCGAAGACCCGTAGAATAATGGTCTTGGGGTCCGCGGGAGCCGAGAGGGAAAACGCGGTGGAAGAGGAAGAGAGAAGCAACGAGAGCCCACAGACGTCGACGGACGAAACTTTGATCTTGCATTATTGCAGTCTTGAGAGTCATGAGGGTCAAACAAGCGGACATCGCCGTCTCTGTAATCGAATATTCCAGCGGAGGGCAATTTCACGTCGGCTTCCGGGTGGCCGAGGGGGGCAGAAGAAATAAAAAAAAGGAAAAAGAAAAAAAGAAAGACAGCTGAAGGGAAAAAATACGTCGACCGATAAAATTCGTCAGTTTTATTTTCTCCTCCGGTAAAGTTATTTTTACACAATGCCGGCAACACGACTGGATGGTCCTTTTTCGGCGTGGATCAAATATTGAGGGAAAAAAATAGAATATTTGACCAATAAACAAAACGCAAGCGGCCGCAGGATAAATTTACTTTTCGTGGAAAATCCAATAGAACGGTTACACGCGGGACGATTAAAAAAAAAAAAAGAAAAAGCAGGGGGGCGAGGAAGCCGCGCGAACCGCATTATTCCGGAATTCAATAAAATGTTGCCCTTACGGCGCGACATTTTATTGAATTCGCCCTTGTCGGGCTGGGTCGAGGCGGCCGCGGTATGCGGAACGGTTTTCAGGCCAATTGAAATTTTACGCCGCACTCCGCGCGCGCGCGCCCCGAAGAAACCATCGTTGTTTTCGTTTCTTCGCTGTGTTAACCGGCTGTCGGTCGGTAGGCCAACATTCCGAGCGGCGCTGAGTGAAGTGTGCTTTTCGAGGATTAATTAAATCGTTCTCGGTACCCGCGGGCCACCCGCCCGCCTGCCGCCCGCCGAACAAATAATACCGTCGGAGTCTCCGGGTGCGGCTGTTGGAGCAAACGCGAGAGGGAATGAGTAACCGACGAGATAGCGCGTTACACGGCGCGAAGATGGAGCTCCCTGTGTGTTCGTTAAAACGCGCGGTACCTGCGCGGAAAAGCGAGCGGACGAAAAAGCCGCACGGAAATTTTCCAGCTCGCCCGGGAGGTGCGCAACGAAAAATAACGGCGACGCCACGCGTGTACTTAATCGTCCGGACTTGCTCGTCCCTTCAGGCGCAGGTAGACAAAATTGTAATTTTTTTTCTTTTTTTTTTCATTTTACCTGCACTCTTTATAAATACGGTAATTGGGAGCGTAGATTAAAAATTGTTTTGTGAAAGAGACGGAAAATAATACAAATTGGCGGGGAAAGATTGATCTTTTGAATAAGAATGGTGGGAAAATCTTTATATATACGGTAATTGGGAGCGTAGATTAAAAATTGTATTGTGGAAGAGACGGAAAATAATCCAAATTGGCGGGACAATTTTTAAAAGAGTAGCGAGAAAAATCACGGACTGAACTCTACTGACACCGCGAATTATTAGATTTCGGCGGGTCGACTATATTTTGGCGGGGAGTTTTGATATGATGAATTTTCTATAATTCAATAATCCAACCACGCGCGACGTCGAAGCGCCATTTTCAGCTAAACAGCAGCCTGGATTTCGCCTTGCGACACCGAATCAATTAAATTGCGTTATAAACATTTTGGGCAGCCGTGTTGACACTGTCGACCAACGTCCGCCACACCTGGCACGTGATATTGACAGACGAGCCGAGAGGTGGTCCAAACTCACGTCTGCATAGTTTCATTACAACGAAAACCGACAAAAAGAATCAATCAGCGAGAAAGAATCGACGTATTAAAAACATTCCACGTTTTGTTCATATTACTACGTACGAATGTCAGTGTCAGGAGTTTCCTGTCATTTGAATGTTGCCGTTATAAACTCAAAAACTATTTCCAGCTAATTACACTGCGAAACCAAGAGTGTTGCAAGTGTGTTGTTTCGCCTGTTTTTTATATTGTGACGAGTTTTTACACACTTAAAACATGTTGGAATTTACATGGTAAATGATATATGAAAGGAACGCGCCTGTGAGTTTAACACGCTTGGTTTTTATAGTAGCCTGGGGTTCGTCTGTATGAAAACAATTAGAATGGCACTATTAACGTTTCGCATTTTTGTGCTGACCCTCAAAATCAAAATGCGACGCACCTGAGTTTTCTGTCATTTAATAGTCGCTGTTATAAATCCAAAAACTATTTCCAGCTAATTAGCAGCCTGGGATTCGTCTTTACGAAAACAATTAAAACTGCACGATTAACGTTTCGCATTTTTGTGTTGACCCTCGAAATCAAAACGCGCCGCCCCCGAACCAACATATAGGAAACTCCACCATTGGTGCAGCCGATGTTGTCGAAAATTGTAAACACGAGTGTTGAACTCCGCAAGTCGGTTACCGAGGTTGGTCGTAGGAACCATTTAACGCTGTATACCCCGCGCGGCCAGTATATTTAGTATATAGCAGCGATACCCGTAGCAGCGTGTGGTTGAACATATATATACTCGGCGACGAGTAATTAGACCGACTTCATTAACGATACTCGGATGTGTGCCTGAGGGTTAAAGTGCGCCCTCGATCTGCACTACCAATTTTAGGCCTCCCCACCCCACGGCGACTGCGATAAATAATTGCCCGTGGTACACGTTGCAAATCAAGCCCTGCGCATCTTGGCCGAGGCTCGAATCCATAACTCATCCAGAATTCTCCAGCTCTTCAATTCCTCCACTTTTGGTCTTGAGCGCAAAAGTACAAAAAACGAGAATCTGTACTACCAATTTCTAGCCTCTGCTCCTCCCAATTGACATCAATAACTGGCCTTTCAGCATCTGTACTTTGGCCTTGAGCGTAAAATTGCAGAAAAACGATAATCTGCTCTATCAATTTTTGGCCTCCACCCCGGTGACTGGGATAAATAATTGCCCATGGCAAACGTTGCAAATCAAGCCCTGCGCATTTTGGCTCCATAACTCATCCATAATTCTCGAGCTCTTCAACACCTCCACTTTTGATCTTGAGCGCAAAAGTACAAAAAAACGAGAATCTGCACTACCAATTTCTAGCCTCTGCTCCTCCCAACTGACATAAATCATTGGCCTTTCAGCATCTGCACTTTGGCCTTGAGCGTAAAAGAGCAGAAAAACGAGAATCCTGCACTACCAATTTTTGGCCTTCACCCGAGTAACTGAGATAAACAACTGGCCCTAGTGTGTTGCAATTTAACCTCTGCGCATCTTGGCCGAGGGTCCATAACTTTGATAACCAAAATTCCCGAGCCCTTCAGCATCTGCACTTTTGCCTCGAGCGTAAAAGTGCAGAAAAACGAGAAAACCCGAGAGAGAGAGAGAGATAGAAAGGGGAGGAGAGAGGCAGAGAGGTGGAAGGAAGAATATCCGGGCTCGTGAGGTTGAAATCGACGCTCCCGCGGCGCCGGCTCGTCCTGTAAATAAAATACGACAGGGTCGGGGAGGGCAGCGGCGCCGTAGTCACGAGCGAAGAGGATGGCTGGTAATGGGGCCCGGGGAACGGGTAATGGCCACTGCACTCTGGCATCACCGGAGATAAATGTAAATGAAGCCGAATAGCTCGCGTAGAATGGCCGCGTGAAGAGAGGCAGAGGACGCGGCTATATACGATATCGGTACGCGTACATTTTTGCAAAACAGGCCAGGCCGCCGCGCGCGAGGCGGTGTGGACGACGCCGACGTGCCCGTTGGACCCTCAGACGCAGCTGCGTCGTACCTGCCTTTACGGCTCTTTTAGGACATCCGATATCTCAGTTATTTTCTTGATACCACGGCGGAATATACCGAATTTCATTCAAATATTCATCCCGTCGTGTTTTCGTCGAGGATTCCGTCGCACCTACTGTAGGACGTCGATTAAACGTGTTGGACGGGTTAAAAATTTCCAGGAATAACGACTGTTATGGTAATCGATTTTTTTTACAAACTGCATCGGAACTTTTTCATAAGTTGGCAGAATTACACATCAGAAAAACATCCATATCAATTATAGTCAAACACAACTATTTTTCATTATTATTTTTGGAACACACAATTTTTTCCAATTGATGAAATACACATTCTAATATCCACAGTCAATTGCTGTCATCGATCCAAACCTTTTGTTTCCAGAAAGAATCTGATAACAGTCCTTGCATCATCTTCCTAACTTTAAACAATCTTGTTTATCTCCTTATCCCCTGGTACCAATGATACCAGATTGGAAGGATTACTAGGGCCTTAGCGGTTAGACACCCCATTCAAAGCATATCTACCATCCATTACGCCTCATCATCGCACCAATAACAATGACCAAGCTCGAATGAGTTTCTTCAAAGGTGCCTTTACGTATCTTGGGGTTTCTCATATCTACCGGTTCCCTCTGGTCTTGGAGTCGAGCAATTTTGTTTACACACTGCATCTGAATTATTTCCAAACTTTATACAATAACCCACAAAAATATCATCATCAATGAATTGTGCTCTACTGTGATTATTTTTTAACACATAATTTCTGAAATACCCCATTATTTCCAATCTATGAAACCCACATTCCAAAATCCAGTCATCAAGGTTTGGGTATCATCGACCCAAACCTTTTGTTTCTTCACAACAAAACCAGCAACTGATTTCCGCATTTGACTTCCCCAAACCCCAACGAATCTCGTTTACCTCATCCCGTGGTACCAATGAAACCAACTTCGAACATTGGAAGGTTTACATTGGGTATCAGCGGTTTCGTTAGACACCCCATTCAAAGCATCCACCGTCTATTACTCCTCATCATCGGCCCCAATAACAATGGTCAAGCCCGAATGAGATTCTTCAAAGGCGCCGTTGCGTTTCGCGGGGTTTCTCACATCTATAACCGCGTTCGCCTGGCCTTGGAGTCGAGCCAGCCGCGGTTCGCGTAATCCCTCACGAAAATCCTGTGCCGCGCGAAGGCTTCGTCTGGCTCTGTGTCGCGAGCCTCGCAGCAGCAGCAGCAGCCCGAACATCGCGTTCACACAGAGCCCCACGTTACCTCGTCCTCCCAACTAATTAATGCAACTGTCTATTCTCTTTAAAGCCGGCTGCGCGAGCAAAGGACACCCCGCTCGCGTCTTCCTCTTCCACCCCATCATCCCCCACGCAAGTTGAACTGTCCGTCGTCTCGGATGTAGCCATGAATCAAGCGGGAATACGACCCGCAGATGCCCCGCGAACAATTCCCCCGGGAATTGACTCTCGCGATGTGTGTGTGTGTGTGTGTTGTCGGTCGGCCTCAGAGTTTCCGGTAATCGTACAAATGCAAGACTGCTCCAAGCGTAATAGGCGCAACCGAGACTGAGGGTCTCGGTTGCTCGAAACCATCCTAGGTCGCTCCCGCTAGGAGGAATCGAAGGCTTCGGCGTTCGAAACCCGGGGTGTAGTTTGCAGCGATGGCGAAGAATTCCAATAACAATGATTAACGTTCCGGATGAGGAGGAGCAGGGTAGTTTTGAGGCCTCGTGGTGTACACGACGCGGTGCTAAGGTGGTGGTGGTTGTGGTGGTGGTGGGACTGCACAATCGTGGAGTAGCGTGCGAGGTCTCGGGGTGGCCCGAAGACGCAGAGAGGAAGCTAGAGAGAGAGAGAGAGAGAGAGAGAGAGAGAGAGAGAGAGAGAGAGAGAGAGAGAGAGAGACAGGGAAATCCAGCCCCAGGAGTCGTGGTGAACCCCGCGAGGGAACCGGCGAGACGTCGTGCATAGCCACGAGACTGGAGCGCGGGGGCCGTAACGGGGGGTCCGGAGACAACCGGCGTAATATTCGCGAGGGGCGAAGGCGCGAGACCGAGCCGAGAGAGAGTCCGGGGTATTAAGAGGGCGAGCGGGACAGGGACAGCGAGGTGGCAGGGTATAAAGGGGGTCTTGGAATCGATCGGGCATTCGTATGGTAATGTAAGCAACTACCGGACCAAACGGCTCGCGGGTGGGAGGAACCCCGAGAGCAGCGGGGCCGGCTCCCCGCGACCATAGCGCAGGCCGTGCCATATAGGCAGTGCACACGGTTGCACCGGGGTGGCCGCGTGGAGCGACTGGCTGCAGCCCTCGGTTGGAGCTCTCTCTCGGAGGGCACCGCACGCGCGGCCTGCGCGACCCGACCGGACGAGCGGACAGCCAGCTACACAACCGGACGGCCGTCCGCACGCCGAGAGATGCCAACGGAATCAGGAAGCCCGAATGATATGATCTATCGGGGCTGGACGGACTGCGGGGCGATAATTTAACCGGTGCCAGGATAAAGCAGGCACGAATGAGCGACGATCTCTGTCTCTCCGCTCCTTCCTCTCGCTCCCTCGCTGGAGAGTCTACGGACTCTCCGTGACTCGGGCGGTGAATAGACGCGAGGGTATCTCGGCCTTCGATTGTTGGGGTCGTCCAGGAGATACGGAGATGCTTGTTGGAGACAAACAGAGCGCGCGGGCAGCGTGGGAGCCAATTGCCGTTTGATGCTTTGTAATATTAAGTGGATCTCGGGCCACGTCAGGCTTGGCCGACTCGATGCGGCTTAGTTTGGGAATACGTGGGATGTGTGTCTCGTTGGTTGGGTGGAGGATGTGGTCGGGGTTGAGAGTCGAGGATATTGCGAAGTTGAATGCGGACGTTCAATCGAAGGGCGGATCGACGGACACGGATCCCGGAGATCCTGGATGAAGGCGTTTGTCATTTATGCGGACGGAAATCATTGGCTGACACGATCGCCACAAGCAGGGATGTTTTGCTTCCGAGTGAAGATTTGGTTTGATTTAAATGTCTTGCGACGATAGAAAATGGATCGGGTGAACAGGGTGGACATTGACAGTTTTGGGAGCTTCTAAGGTAGAATCGGCCAGCGAATGGACGGTTAAACAGACGACAAAATCCAGTGAATGGACATTTCTTGCATGTCATCTTGTGTAAAATGTCCATCTACTGGTCACTGTCCATTCACTGGCTGATTCACCCTATAGTCACTGCTGGTCTTCTAACGTTACAAGCTTAATTGCTATTTATATTCCCTTTAATGTCTTGCGATGACAAAATCCAGTGAAGGGACATTTTTTGTAGGTGATCTTGTGAAAAATGTTCATCTACTGGTCACTGTCCATTCACTGGTTGATTCGTCCTATGGTCACTGCTGATCTTCTAACGTTACAAACTCGATTGCAGTTTATATACCCTTTAATGTGTCTTACGATGAAGTTAAAACTGGATCGACATATTATCCCCCTCCCCTCCCGGAGACGACTTAGCGTAAGCCGGAGAACATAATGAGGAAGCGTTATGCAGGGTCTCTATTTTGCTGGCTGGTCTTAGTTGAGCTCGGCCAATCCGTCATTTTGTGGAGGTGAAGTATCAATTATTTATTAATGAAAATTGGATCCCAGCATCGGCTGAAAGTTTTCTCGGCGACAGATCCGAAGCGGCCGCCTGATTAACGTTATAAATTGATATAAATCCCTATTATTTCTGACGATAATTTCGTTGCGTTAAAAGCGTCGTCTGCCGGATTTACTGCATCAGTTTCCCCTTCTTATGCCCGATATACACCGAAACCTCGACAAGACATAAACATCTTACCACAACTCGGCAAAGGTCACGCAATTGCCAGACTAATTCCATAACATCCATGATTTCCACACCTCTTAATCAATAACTTAGTCCGGTAATCAGGCTTCTGCCATTATCGGCAAAAGCCAGACCAATCTCCATAACATCCATAATTTCTACACCTCTTAATCAATAACATAATCCGGCAAAAGTTGACCTCGAACCAGGTCGTTCTATGACAACCACGTCTCATTGCACGTAAAACATGCTTCCACGTAAATTTCCCATATAAAAAAGTACTAATGACCATAATTTTCAATCCCTCCAAGGTGCCTCGCTCGACGCAATTAAATATCTGCAAACAGCATCGTTCACAAGTGTCCCGCCTCATCTCTCACACCATCCTCAACGCCGTCATCACTCCGCACAAAGGACCGTGATAAATGCGCCGATCCAATTGCCCACCGACGTCGTCGTCCGGTCCTCGACCGAACCCCGAGGGTTTCGCTCGCCAGGCACGTTATGCGGCTTACGTGCCTTGGCCACAGAGACACACACACACGGCGACGATCCGTCGTCCCGCGCGACACACAAGGCCACAACGTAGCTTCATCGAGGAATCAAGGATATTACAAAGTGGAATAGCCTCTCGCGCGCGTCGAGTCCCCCAAGGCGGCGAAGGGATCGCCGCGTGCGGGCGGAAGCAGCGACGTTGCGGAGGTCCGCGCGCTGACCCTGCGGGGCTCCTCACCAACGAAAGCCTCGTCGTCGTCGTCAGCCCCAACGACGAAGGAGACTCTCTCCGATCGGGGTCTGTGATCCGAAGCCCTTCGTTATGGCCGTCGTTGCCGCACGGCTGACACGATATGGCGCCCCTGGTATATCTGCGGGGGTGCAGCCAGCGCGCATATTGGCTAGTTTGGTTGGCAATATCCTTGGAGCCACAACCTCGCCGGCTACCCCCGGCGAGTTGCGCATCCCCGGAGCCGACGAGGCGGCTGTATAGCGCTCTCGGGTGTACCGAGAGCGGCCGCTACGAAAGAGCGACCACCGGACCGGTAGTCAGGGGCTGCCCGTACAGATCCCCGAAGCTTCTGGACGAGCTGCGCTCTCTCGTCCGCCACGGCGCGCGAGGCGCGCTTCGAGCTCCCCCGCTGGAATAGAGTTATCGCGGCAAAGTGCACGGTAACGCAGTTACCGTTCACAAAGCGAGCCCACTCCCGTGCCCACGAGCGACCACAACAACGTCCATCGACTGATGCTACCACCACCACCCCCACCGCCGCCGCCACCACCACCACTACTGCTGCAACGCAACCGGCGCTACCATCGCCGCTGGCGCCTGTCGTTGCGTTTCTGCCCCGCGTCCACCTCGGACCCCTCCCAAATCCCATGGGTTGCCTGATTGCCGACCGACAATCCCCTCATCCTCCTCAACCCCCCCCCCCCCTTCTCCTCACCCCTATTTTCCCTCCTCCCATTTCCGCACAGGATCCTCCTCGTTTTCTCTGTGCCCCGTCCGGACGCCGCTTCTTCTCTTATTCGCTCCGTACAACCCCCCGGCAAACTCAGAACACAATCTACCTACCGAACGATTACGGATACGCAGTTTATTTCCTCGGCTGCCTCGGTGCGCGAGAGCGAAACGCCGGGCGCGCGGTCCACGCGCGCTGCTCTCGTGTATATCGGAAAACGATGCTTGTTCTAACACTATTTTCCCCGCCGCGCGCGGTGCGCGGTGATCTAATAACATGCGGCACTGATTTTGCGCCTCGGTGGAGGGGGTGGGGAATTTTTGTTATGGAGGGCAGGACGCGATGAGAGAGACGTTAACCCTAGAACTCATGATAATAAGTGAACTCACTTATTTTCACAATGTATGTGAGTGACACGTCACATGGGGTCCCGCCAGACCCCAGTCATGGGTTCCACACTCAGAGAAATCGTGTAAGTTCTGGTAATCATAAAGTGACAAGTACCAAATTTTTGTTCATGCTATTATTGTTATAGTTCACGGTAATTAATTAGTAGTTATGATAACTGCGTCATAGTTACCATAACTAGAAAAATAGTTGCTGTACTTATACAGAATAAATGCCACTTTATGGTTGTCACTTTATAGTTGCCAATACTAGATTTTTCTCTCAGTGTAGGGTTAACCATGTTTGTGCGTGGTGAGCGGTTGACGACTTGTATATTGATTTGTAGTTAAGATTGTTTAGGTTGAAAATCTGTAGCGTTAGATGCGGTCCTGGTCAGGCTCTATGATCAGTGTCACGTTGGCCCTGCTAGGACCCTAGCTGGGCCTGACTTGGGCCGGATGTAACGCTTTAGATTTTCTACTAGGGTATGGGAAGAAGATGAGAGACGCAGGCAGGAAAAGCAGAGTTTGGAAAAAGAAGAGCGTATCGTGAATTACGAAAATAGTTTCCCAACAATTTATAATTCAAACCACGGCATGATTGCACTCGGTTTAAGCGGGTAAAAGGTTCAGGCTGGACACTTCGATGCCCCGACTAACTGACAAGTGGAAATGTCACTCGTCCGCCTGGCCCTTCGCCGAGCCCTTCGATCCTCTCTGTCCAGGCTTCGTTTCAAGTTTCCACCAAAAGTGTCACGCGTCGACCGTAATACCGCGTATAATTAACTCGCCCCAATTTCAGTCCAAATTCGCGGTAAATAATTCATGTCCCGGGTATCGGATTTGTCGACCAAAGAGTCAACAGCCTCTCGTTGACGTTTTAATTTTGCACGGCGAGCACAGGATGCGGAAGTCCGCCATCGGTATCGCCGAAAAACGTCTGCCCACCTCGTTCCAATATCCGCGAGCTCAGACCCAAATAGCCCTTACATAATTCGATCCCAGCGGCTTCGACTCGCACACGGAGAAAAAGCTCTAATTTGAACAACCACGAAATTTATACGTGCCAACCCATCAGTATGGTAGAATATCACATAACAATTTATTTTGTATCAAAACCAATCGTCGTTAGTTGCTTCACAGTAGTCGTGTCAACCAACCAATCACAACTATCCATCATCTCAGTTGGTTGGTATAACGAATTAATGTTGCGTTGGAATTAATGCTAACCAATCGATTGGTAACGTCAACCTATTGATTGGTAACGCCAACTAATCTATTGGTATAAAGCCAACCAACTGTTCTATTTGTCCCATCTAATCAAAAACTGTTGAAGGAAGCAATGCTATGTAGTTGCCACAAACAATTTCTGCAATTAACAGCCTCCAACCATCTAAAAAATGGTGCCCTCAACTAACAAATTTTCTCCATGCACGACCTGGACCGGTAAAACATTCAGGAGCACCGCGAAGATACACTGTTAGAAATATATGGTACGTTGCTAGTGTAGACTTTTTCCTAGTGCTTCTTACTATAGTGTTAATAGTAACACTTTTTACGGTGTAGACTTAACAGCAACCGTTTCGTTAAATTTAATCCTGTGTAAAGTGACGATACATTGTAAGACTTTTCGCTTCACCGCTCGTTATCATCGCGGTAGGTGTAGATTTATATAGACACCGACTTGGTGTAGTTTTTAACACCACATTCTTAACAGTGTACCAACCCCATTCCAATATCCGCGAACCCAGACCCAAGTAGTCCTTACACAATTCGACGCCCCAGCGGGGCTTCGCCTCGCACAACTCCTGGACCGGTGAAACATCCAGGAGCACCGGGAAGATAAGGAATCGAGCGGCAACTCCCAAACCCAACGGATGCTACCGAGTGCGTCTTCGCAGCTCCACATCGCTCGGGGTCCCGATTACAGTTATAACGCCGCGCAGCCTCGCCGGCGTCTGCGTCGCACCCCCCACACGGGCTCCCCAAGGTTCCCCCGAGTCTCCCGCGAGACTCCCGAACAATCCCTGCCAATTTTGGGTGGTAAATCTGATTACGCGCCACATGCCCGCTTGTAAACTGGATACGTGAAATTAATTATCAGAGCGACGCCGGGCGAGGATGCCGGGAGTGGGCGAGGCGAGGCGCGAGGCGCGAGGCGCGCCTCGCGGGCCGCGGTGATGAGGTCGTCTTGTTGCGGGGGCTACGCGAGCGCGCGAGAAGCCCCGAGCCGCGAGAACCGACGAGGATGTGACGCCTCTCGGTGGCTGCCTTCCTCCCTCCCTCCCTCCCTCCTCACCCCCTCGCTCGAAATTATACCGGGATATAGGGGATGTCGCCGTCTTACTTACTCCCGCTCCACCACCGTCAGACTCGACAGTTTCCCCGACATCTCGAGATTTTAGCAGTGGTTTTGGACTAATGATGCAAATACACGAGGCAGACGTCACCCTCGAAGATTGCGGGACCAGGAGGGGTAGGGGGGGTCGGGCGGTCGGGGTGCGAGCAGGGGGGGGGGGTGATTCTGTCTCTCGCGAATATTTCGCTCACCGCGACTCCCAAGTCGCACCTTTATTCGCGCCGCCGTCGCCGTCATCCTCATTATATCATTCACACCGTTATACACAATCCCACCTGGTGTTACATTTCCAATTTCCCTTCGGTGCGCCGCGCTCGGCGACCGCTTCCCGGCCATTCGTGTCGTTCGCCGCGGATCAAACGATAGCCGGTCTTATAATTGGAGGGTATATAGCCGGAGTTGTACACGTCGTTCCACGTGCGATAAGAGGAAGCGCCTCGTTTTCCCCAAGGTGGTTATGGAGAGGGGTGAAAATGGAGGGTGGATAAGGGGGGGGGGCAGCAAAGCGGGACAACCGACGAGCATGATTATCGCCACGCCGGGAGGACATCGCAGGACGGAAACACGTGCGAGAGGCGCTTTATTAGTGGACGCGAGCGTGGAGAGGAGAGCCGAGAGGCCCGGAGGGAACGTGGCGCGCGGGTCGCGCCGGTTGACGTCGTCGAAAACAATTGGATATCGGAAAATGACGTCAGCTTACGTGAACCGTGCGAAACGCCCCACCTGTACCCAACGCGGTGTGTGAATGTGTGTGTGTGTGTGTGTGTGTGTGTGTGTGTGTGTGTGTGTGTGTGTGTGTGTGTGTGTGTGTGTGTGTGTGTGTGTGTGTGTGTGTGTGTGTGTGTGTGTGTGTGTGTGCCGAGTGTCCTCGATAAAACGGATACGACGACGACGACGAGGATGACGACACCGCGCCGAAACGGCCGGCCGGGAAACAGTTGTTCGATGGCCGATATTATCCGGCGTGTATTGCGGACGTATAGGCGTTACGGAAATAATCTCTGTAGCTTTTACCGGCGGAGAGAGAGAGGAGTCAAAACGACGGCGGGGTGGCTATAATACCGCCGCGATATTATTCAGCGTCGAAATCTATTAAAACCAGGTGTACCGGGTGAATTCCGCGCGAACATGTAGGCTGGATGCACGCGGGATGCATCACGCTAGGGGGGAGGGGGAGGGGGGGGGGGGGGGTAGGGTGCGAGTACGCGCGGACCTTAATGCGCCGCGCGAACGGCACGGACGACGGGGCTTATGGCTTTACTACTGTGTCTGACCATTCGCGCGCTGCTCCACTGGCAGGGCAGAAGCGACATCGGCTGCCCCCTTCTCACCCCTCGTGTGCCACCCCACCGCCACCCTGCCGACGACCCGCGCGCGGCACGATATCACCTGCCCGCATTAACTGCTAATCTTCAGCTTCGATCAGTTATTCTCATTGCCCTATATGCTATATGTGGACGAGAGAGGAATTAAGAGGGGCAAAAAGCGTGCCGGGTCATGTGGGTCGTTTTTCGCGCCGCCGTTGTACGTGCATATTTTTCGACGTCTCTTCGACCCCCCCCGCGAGGCGTGTTTGTAGTCTTGGGCAAATGTGTGGGTGAGATTGTTAGTCGCGATCATCACGGGTGGTATTTTTGTGACGAGAAAAATTGACAATGCGGGGAAAAATCGTCGGTTGGTGGGAGTCAAATGCATTGTTGAATATGCATCGGTGAATTAACTCGGTTGGATTGGTCAAGTGTATTTTTGTCGGATGGCGGCGATTTTGCGGATGCTAATAATATGGGAGGAATTAAAAAGGGAGGGAAAAAAGGTGGGTTATACTAATCGATTTTACACCGCGTCGTATGTGCATATTTTTCATCTTTTTTCCGAGCCGAGCGCGTATTTATAGCCTTGGGAAATTTGTGAGTGAAATCACTCACATTTGTATCGTAACACGAAATTGGAAAGAAATTACAAAAAAATGAAAAAAATGGACTATTTGGACAAAAATACCACAAGAATTATTGTCTGCTAGTAGTCAAGTGCATCGTTAAATGATCACCAGTCCTTCTAGAAAATCTGTAGCGTTAAATTGTGCCCGATTCAGGGTCCGATCAGGCCCTAGGCGGGCCAGTGTTACCCCCATTAGGGCCTGACCAGTCCCCGACTCCGCCCAATGTAACGCCCCAGATTTTCCACCAGACATCAAATTCACCCTCTCTGACCTCCCAAGTAAATTCACGTCCGGCAGCTACGATTTTGCAGGGGCAAAAACACCCCCAACTTTTTACCGAGGGGTTCGGGGGGGATGGAAACGATATTCCTAACTCTCACTAAAAGCTTCCTGGAGAGACAAATGAATGTACATTCGTATCGTGCCGCCCCCGGTGCTTCGAATTACCGCGCGCGCGCGCTCGAAGCGGTAATTTTGATAAATTAAAAATGTACTCGCTCCGGATTCGCTCGGTACATCCGTTTTCCCCCCGCCCGCGCCAGATATCCATCCGAGGGACTCTCGTCTTACTTCGCCTCGAACAGGCGGGTATTACGGGGCGAGCACAAAGCCCGGTGAAAAATACGTTGGCTCGGCGCTCGGAAAAGCGCGTTTTTCCCCCCAGAAACACCGCTCGCGAGCTACACGGACGAAACATAGGGTCTCCCTCGTCGTGTTGAGCCGATCGCTCGACGGCGGCGGCGGCGGCTGAGGGGTCGAGAGAGCAGAGAGGAGCCGAGACGAAGAGGAGACGAGGCAGCTGCCTCGCAGTACCCGAGCGAGGGACTCGGCTGTCTGGAGTGGAGGAATAAATAAATATTCCTCGAAGCGCGTTTCTGCAAACGGACCCTTACGGTATATAGGAGATCAGTCTCGCGTTTCCACGGTTGGCGCTGCCTCTCGCTTCCCAAGTCTTTCACAGACGTCTCTCGCGAAGCTTTATAACCCCCCCCCCTCCCAACCTCCCTCCACCCGTTCCTCCCTTCCTCCCACTCTCCAAAGGCTTCAGACTCTTTTGCAATCCTTCTCGATATTAGTTTCGCCCTCGGATTTTTTTTTTCGCCCTCTATTCGCTTGTTTTTTTTTCTCTCAGTCTCTTCTTCTTCTTTTTTTTTTTTTTTTTTCAATGGTGAGCATCACTCGCGCGGGCTCCGCGTACTACATTGGCCCTCCCGTATATATCGAGGGTGGATCAGAAGCCGGCGAGTCGTGAGAGAGGAGCAAAAATAACGCACCAATTGAGGAATCGAGTACTCGGGTTCCACTTGTCTCGCCGGCTGTAATACTGTTCACTCGGTCACACCCTATTTCCGCGCTCTTTGCACTCGGTGACTTCATCTTGTGATTTATACATCCACCGACCTCCCTTCGTACCCCTCAGCCCGCACCCCTCGCCCTCGCTCCTCACTTTCCGGTGTTACGTCGCGGAAAGCCTTCCGGCCAATGGCGTCGAATTATCTCTCGCTCTCCCGCCCCTCGCCGAGAGCTGCTGCTGCTGCTGCTGCATGACCTACGTGGCGCACTAAAATCGACCATTTTACGACTTCCTCGGGCCGTTTTATTACTCCGTTGCGATTCAAAAATATCCTTTCGCCTCTTTTCATTCGCCCCCCCTCCCCTCAGCCTCTCGTGACGTACGCGAGACGATCAAAAATGAAACGCATTATTTCACCGTCGGGGCTGAACATTTTTGCAGCATCCGGTTTGTCATTTTTTTTTTTTTTTTTGCGGGAATCAAATTATCCACGTGGCTGATATTTCGCTGCATAAATAATTCGGCAAACCAGGTTGGAATTTTTTAAATTCTCCTTCAAACTTCCTTCTCTAAAAAATCTCGAGTTCCCCGTAAAAGTGATTAAACTTGAATATTCCCCATTTTATTCCGAGTAATGAAAAATCTGCTTTTCTCACGCGACCAAAAAAGAATAATCCGAGATGTTTTTTTTTTTTTTTCTTCACGCGTGACAACCCAAAACAGGCTGTGCGAAGCGGCGAACAACGTTATACCCGGACAGGCGAATCGCGGAAGATTGGAGGAAACGTAGACGCGACGGCGGATTGACGGCGCGGAGAGTGGAGAGGAAAAACACCTTGCGCGAGGGATACGCGAGCGTACCGCGTGCGGGTGGATAGCGGCGGCAGCCGCTAGGTGCACAAGAGGTGGACACACGGGGAGCCACCCACTCGTCGAACCATCCGTGTCCCATCGTTTTTCATGAATAATAAAGAGGGCAAAGTGCTCGGCCGCGGCCTCTGACGTGCCACGATCTTTTTTCCCTCCCCCCCCCCCCGTCCCCCTCCCTCCCCACCTCCCCCGGAAGCACACCATGTTTTTTCATCTCGTCAAAATGTGCTGGCCTCAGGGAGACGCGAAGCTCCAGACCTCACGCTCTGGCGTACACAGCCTCGATGGCTCATCCCCTTTACGCGAGGGAGGAGGAGGAGGAGAGAGAGACAGGGGGGCAGGGGGCAGAAGGGGGGCACAAGGGGGAGGGGAGGAAATGGGGTGGCTACGCGAGCGAGCTACCCTGATGCCGCACGACCGCTCGAAACCCACTGCGCGAGGTCTCAAAAGCTTTTTCCATCACTCGCCCAAGCTTTGCCACGTGACTCGAGAAATCTAATTGGATTCGCGAGTAAACGCGGACGTGAGCACCTAACTCAACTAACGGTCAACATACTCGCGTCCCGCTCTTCCCCCCCCCCCCCCCCCACGGTCGCCGCTCTCCAGCCTCACCGCGACCTCTTTGGTTTTGAAATACCCCGAATTTGCGCGCACGCGGATTATATGCGCCACGGTTTTTTCGCGACCGCGACGACGTATGATATTTTATTTTATTTTTTTTATTTTTTTCGCGAATTTATATCGCCGCGCGGAATAATAATTCGCGCCGCATTAACGGACGATCAATATGCGCGAGATTGATCTCAATCATACAAAGTGTTCGAATCCGACGGCGCGGGGGGTTTGGTTAATTTAGAAGGGGGAGGGCGGTTGACGTACACAAAGCTCGGGGCCATTTTACTCTGATTATTCGACCGAAGAGCGACGGCTCTTTTTGGCGACATTATTTCCGTCGCGCGCGGTCGATCTGCAAGTTGAGTCTTTGAACTTTCGTCGATAATTCTGACAACTTCGGGGCCGGCGGGAATAGTTCGTAATTGGGATATCGGAGGGAAGAAGAAGGGTTTTCTCGGGGAATTGAAATTTCATGGAATTTGATTTTCAAAGTTCGACGCACTAATGTCAATTATTTTTGGAAAAAGATGCCCGCGTTACCCGCATTTATCGGCGTAGACGTTGCTGAAGTTCAAGTCGCGTTCGGCGATGTCAAATGCCGACGAAATTGTGACCACAAAAAATACGAATACTTTTTTTACCACGATGTTTTTCTATTTTCCATCTTCGTCCGTGCTGCACTTGTTGAAAAATACCTGAATGGTTTTCAAAATTATTAACACACCAATGTTAATTATTAAAAAAAACCACATTACCAGCATTCATAGATAGACGCTGCCGCAGTCCAAGTCACGTTCGGCTCCCTCAAATGCCGACGAAATTGTGGCGCCAAAAAAATCCTTTTTTAACCAACATGATTTCTTCGTTTTTGCTCCATTCATGCTGCACTTGTAAAAAAATACATGAATGATTTTCAAAATTATTAACACTCTAATGACCCCCATGGAAAAGAAGTATATATGAAAATGTGTCTGGAATATACAACTTTCCGGACGATTATATGAAAAACATAAATTTTGAATACATCTTAGGTCAATTTTTTGCTCGCATAGATTTCGTATACATCCTAAAATAGATTCGACATATACAATTTTTCGGAAAAATAGATCTTTTATATCTGGAATAGATTTTTTTATATATCTCGCATATACTTTATTTCCGTATGGGGACAATTATTTTAAAAAAAGATCCACATCACCCGCTTTCATCGTCAGACGTTGCGGCATTCCAAGTCACGTACGACGCCCTCAAACGCCGCCAAAATTGTGGCTCCAAAAAATCCCTTTTTTTTAACCAACCTGTTCTTCGTTTTTCCGTCATCCCTGCTACGCGCACTTGTAGAAAAATACCTGAATTCGCGTGGTAATAGTGATTACCACGCGACCAAAAAAAAAAAAAAAAAAAACTCAGCAGCCAACGATAGCAATGTGCAAATTTCTCTGGGTCTTTTTGCAATACTTACGTTATAGTAATTCGTGTGGCTAACGCAAGGGACATTCCGGCAAATGTCTCGTGGGCTCCTTTTTCGTCGCTCGAGTGTTCCCCGGTGCGCTCCCTGGTGCACGGCAGGAAAACCCGGGGTATTAGCCGGACGCATTAGAAGTGAATCGAGGGTGAAGGCAATTGCTGTGTGGTAGTCCTCGTTACCGTGGGCTGCCCGTCCCCCCTGGTCCCCCCTACAGCGCCCCCTCTCGTCGTCTCCCGGGAGGGCTTTCTGGCAAGAGCGAGGACAATTTCAATTTGTGCTTTTCCTTGCTCGTCGCCGGTCGGGGGCAAATAAAAAGCGATGACGAGATTTGCCCCCCTCGCTTCCCCAACCCCCCTCCCCCTCTTCCGCGTAGCTGAGAGAAATGGCAAGTTGGTTGGTTGACTCCCTCCCTTTCTCTCTCTCTCTCTCTGTCTCTCCCTCGCCTCTCTCTCTCTTCCACCCCCGCCTGTGTTGAAACTAGAAACTAAGGTGGGTTTGATTAATTCGAGTGGAAAGTCGCTCGGTCGGCCGTGCGGGCGGGCTCTGTGTGCGCGGGACGCGCACGAGCGCAGCGAGCGGGCGGCAGGTAACTCGACGAGCTAGTTGGCTTTTGGTTGAAGCGACGTTGACTGCTTTCTCGATTAGACTGCTCTTGAAATCTGTTTAACGCCGGGAGGGGTCGAGGTCCGCGGGCGGCGTGAGGTCGCGGACCGGTGAACTGGTAGAATGCCTCGAGGGGCCGCCGGTGTTCCCCGTCCGCTCGTCCGTACCCCGGTATATAGTATAAACGGGGCGGCCCCGGAGTGCCGGCGGTGGACGAGCTCGAAACGCGCGTAGCCTCTCGCGCGGCCCAACGACGACCAGTTAGCTCCCGCCGAGGCGTCCGCGCGCCGAGCTTCAACGAGTGACGCTGTTATCAACCCCCCCTGCCGCCGGACCCCGCTGGACCCCCCCGGAGTCGCGCGTGGACCACACAGACGTCCCGACCCGCTGGACGTCGGACACACACACATCGTCGACACGAGTCTCTCTCTCCTGGGGCCGGAAAAGCTACGACCCGCAAATTTCATTAACACCTACAGCCCGAGATATCGTTGTCCATAACTCGTTGCTCCGCAATTCCACCGAGCACCCATTAAATCGATCGTCTCTGCCCCCCGGTGTCTGCCCAACGCGCGCGCACACACACACACACACACACGCTTGACCCAACGCGCGCGCGTCTCTTTTTTTCTCCCCTTCTGACGATATTGCTCGGGCCCTGAGAAAAAATGGAAGGAGAGAGAAGTGTGGCCCACGCACTCTGTGACGTCGTCGTGGAATTGGCGAGGAATGATTCTAAGGGGGGAGAGAGACATTTTTTTTACTTGTTTTGGGTGGTTTTTTTGTTTTGATACTGGTGAAAAAAGGTTTTGTTGTTTTGGGTAACGAGATATGTTTTTTGTTTTTTGAAATATGAAAATATTTGAGCGTTCCGAGAAAAAATAAAATACATTTTGATGTTACCGCGGAAGACATTTTTTGGTTTGTTTCATGTAGAGCAATTTTTTTTCGTTTTTTTGTGAAAAGAGATTTTACTGTTTTGTGTAACGAGATATCTTTTTTGTTTCTTGAAATACGAAAATGTTTGAGCGCTCCGAAAAAAGTAGGATGCACTTTAACGTCACCGTGGAATTGACGAAGAATATTTTTGTTTTATGTAGAAAGCCATTTTTTGGTTTGTTTCGTGTACAGCAATTTTTTTGTTTATTTCGTGAAAAAGAGATTTCACGGTTTTGTGTAACAAGATCCGTTTTTTATTTTTCCAAATACAAAAATGCTCGAGCGCTCCGAGAAAAAATAAAATGCACTTTAACATCACCATGGAATTGCCGAAGAATATTTTTGTTTTATGCAGAAAGACATTCTTTGGTATGTTTTGCGCAGAGATTTTGTTTATCAATTTGTTCCATGTAAAAAGACATTGTACTATTTTGCGTAACAAGGTCTAGTTATGTTTTGCGAAATAGAAAAGGTAGTTGGGCTTTCATAAATGGGTAACACGGGATCGAATCGATTGCGGATGAATGAATTTTGCAAATAATGCAAACAATTTTTGGGCATCGATCGAGCCGCCATAGGCACGACCGGCTGTTGCTCCTTGGAAATATTACGGGAATATATTTAGCGAGCGCGTGACGTATGGTCGTACACGAAATACACGATGAACCGCAGAGCGCGCTAAAAGCCTTCCGGAGGCTAAATCTATGTTGGGTCAGTCTGTTGTTCTCCCGAGTCCCGCGAGCATACCGACCCTACCAAAATAGTATAATATCCCCCGTTGTTCGGCCGCGGCTATAGAGTTACTATTTCATCTGCGGAGCGTTAACGACCAACAAGAGAAAAGCCGAGTTTTCCGCGAACTCTCCGCCCTCCGGTATCGCGATGCTTTCCGCTTTTTCGCCCAGTGACTGTAATAACACATAATACCGCGTCACTCGGCGGACTTGGCGCATGAAATTATTAAAAATAATCACTCGGTGCGAGTTTAACCGGAACCGTTGAGTGATACCGCGGCTGAAAATTCGCGGGATACAAGATTAATCGAGGAGACGAGCCAACGACTAATGGCCGGACTTCACGGCTCAGGTATTGACAAAAAAAACAATACCTTTCGAAACCCATCGAATGCACTGAAAATCCAAACCTGTTGCAATTTTTATTTCTCCTATCTTTTACATTGTAACGATTTGTTACACACTTTCAGGCCTGTTGGCATTACATGGTAAATTATATCTGAAAAGAATTCGACTGTAAGTCTGTAAAAACTCGTCACAATGAAAAAGATAGGAGAAACAAAACACTCGGTGTTTAGTTATATAATGTAAAACTTTGGACTGCTTCAGTGGTTCTACACTGAAAAAAGAAAAGACTTCTAAACAATTCGGAATTTTTTTGTTTAAAATAGCGAAATAAGTATTTATTTGTCATTACCAAATTTAAGTCGAGGCGATAAGATTTAATTGGCCCGAACGAAACATTAATTTGGTTGGCAAAAATGATCAAGTATGATTTTCTCATTCAATCATACAGTTAGCCACACAATTACGGTTAGACAGACAACAGAGTCTGTAAATTATCAAGAAACATTTTGTTAAATATAGCGAAACAAGTATGTATTAATTATTATACTAAATTTGTGTTGAACCAAATGAGATTTAATTGCCCCAAACAAAACATTCATTTGATTGTCAAAAATGATAAAATATGATTTTCTCGTTGAATTATGCTCATTGAATTATCCACACAATTTGGGTTAGCCTGAGAACTGAGTCTGTAAATGATTAAGAAACATTTTGTTAAATATAGCGAAGCAAGTATGTATTAATTGTTACACTAAATTTAAGTTGAGCCAAATAAGATTTAATTGAGCAAAACCATATATTTGATTGGTCGGTAAACACAATGAAATATGATTTTCTCATTCAATTACGCGGTGAATTATGAAGGCGATTAATTATGAATTAGCTTAACAAGACCTTTTGTCATAAATGGGTTAATTTCGCGACTCAATTCGCCGTAAAAACAGTCAAAGTGCCGTCTTTCGGTTGACCTGCGACACGAGAAGCATGCAACATACTGACACAGAAGAAACGTCAGCTCGGTGGAAAGCCCAACGTGGACGGAGGCCACACGCCAATGAGAAACGTGTACACGCTGCTTACTTAAGCGCACAGCAGTTGGCCGGTCCTCTCTGGAAGCCGGAATACCCGGTCCGGGTTTGACCCTCCGGTCTCCCGACCACTAATGCAGATCCCGCGCCCAACCCCTTGACACGAAACTCCCTCAACTCTTGTTCCCATTGTACGTGTTTCCACACATTTCCAATCAATTTAATCAAGATTTAATGAATTTATGGTTGAGGAATTACAGACATTTCGGCTGCTGTGTATAAACACGCTGCAATAATTTGTCATGAACATAGAAGTTTCGCAAATCCACCCGCCACCCGCCCCCCCCCCTCCCCCCTCCGCCCCCCAAAAACTGCGGAACATATTTGTGAACGCAATACGAGTAAATTATCGATGATTACAATATAATTATAATCGGATTTGAGCGGCGGTGAGCTGGAAAATATAGAGTTACGAATGAAACAATTTTACGTTGGACACCCGGATTAGGAGAGACCGGGGCAGTCGTTGAAATTTCACTCACTTTGATCTCATCAAATTAGTCACTGAATTCAGTTCCATTTTACAGCTTTGATTACTGGGACTAAAAATTAGTTTCCTGTATTCACAATATTTTTTTCCACAAATTCACGTTAACATTATACCAAATTACACGATATCTTTCACGAAATAAATGTTGGAACGTATTCCAACCATGATTCCATTTTTTCTAACTCATCTCGGCCTCGGATACGCTTTCGGAAATTTCACTCACTTTGACCTCATCAAATTAGTCACTGAATTCAGTTCCATTTTACAGCTTTGATTAGTGGGACTAAAAATTATTTTCCTTTATTCGCAATACTTCTTTCCACAAAATCACGCTATCATTATACCAAATTACACGTTCTCTTTCACGAAATAAATGTTGGAACGTATTCCAACCATGATTCCATTTTTTCTAACTCATCTCGGCCTCGGCTACGTTTTCGGAAATTTCACTCACTTTGACCTCATCAAATTAGTCACTGAATTCAGTTCCATTTTACAGCTTTGATTAGTGGGACTAAAAATTATTTTCCTTTATTCGCAATACTTTTTTCCACAAAATCACGCTATCATTATACCAAATTACACGATCTCTTTCACGAAATAAATGTTGAAAAATATTCCAACCATGATTCCATTTTTTCTAACTCATCTCGGCCTCAGATACGCATTCGGAAATTTCACTCACTTTGACCTCATCAAATTAGTCACTGAATTCAGTTCAATTTTACAGCTTTATTTTCCTTTATTCGCAATACTTTTTTCCACAAAATCACGCTATCATTATACCAAATTACACGATCTCTTTCACGAAATAAATGTTGGAACATATTCCAACCATGATTCCATTTTTTTTAACTCACCTTGGCCTCGGCTACGCTTTCGGTTCGGGAGATAACGTCGTGCAGCAAAAAAAAATCGATTTTGGGAATCCGCAGATCGTGACCGGTGAAAGGAACTGCCGAACGTTGCTAGTCGCGTCGGTCTGCGAGTCTCTTTGATGGGAATAAAATACGTGAGCTTCTGGTTGCATCCGCGAGGCCGCGGAATTCCCCCGCCGGGAGGTCAAAAAACGTCCCCGAGTGATATTATGGGCCAACTCCTCCTTCCCCCGTCGTTCCTCTCTCCATACGATTTTATATACTTTCGCCGGCGAGCACTCCCTGCGCAAACCTCTGCCATAGCGGGAAGCGTCGTCTCGTCGAGCCCCATTGAACTTGCCCGAAGTTTCCTTTTGACGATATTATCGGTTCTAAATTCGCCGATGCGGAGGTAGCTTTTGAGTTTCCATGCATTGACCGTGAATCCGTTTACCGGGCCTCGCCCTATAACGCCGACTAACTTTGCCGAGAGTTTTAAGCTCGGCGCGACTGCCGGCTCCGTGGTTGCCAAACACTGTAGGGCAAATGTTAACGTGTACGTACTGTGGAAACATCGTGTTAGCTAACATTGTAATGGGCGAGGGGAAAATTTCGAAACTGTTATCTATTATCTTCCGCTTCCATCAGCGAGGCGTTGGGTGAATTTTCTTTCCGCCTCAGCGTTTTTAAATTTACGAAATTTGATTTCTCGCCACACTGATAAACATTTTCTTGATTAAATTGATGTTTCGTCTTTGATTAAATTCCGAATAATATGGGACAGTCATCTGGTCAAAAGACTACTCAAATTCTATGTTTCAAACATTTTTAAAAAATTTTGAAACTATCGTCTTGAATTTCGATGAGAGACGGTGGGTGAATTTTCTATCTGCCTTAGCATTTTTAAAAATTTTGTTAAATCGATTTCCGGCCAACATTAATGAACACTTTTTCGGTTAATTAATTGTTTCACCTTTCATTAAATTTCGTCCAACATGGATTAATCATTTGGTCAAAAAACTGCTTAAATTCTCTGTGTCAGACATATTCTTAGACGTTTACTTTTGAATTCTTCTATTTGCACGAATGACGATGGTGGATTTTCTTTCCTCTCGACGTTCGAAGATATTTTGGTAATTCCATTTTCGGCCAGCATCGATGGTCACTTTTATGTTTAATTAATTTTTCGCCTTTTATCAATTTCCGGAAAAAATTTGCCAGTCGTCTGGTCCAAAAGCGGCTAAAATTTTTCTGTACGTCAGACATATTTTTAGACACATTTCTTCGTCGGCCTCTGCCGCACGGGGGGCAAATAATAAAATATCGAGAGGGAATAAAAATCCATCGAAAAACGATTTTCTGAATAATTTCGTTTGCACAGCGCGCCGACACCGATATTTCAATCCTCGTGGCTTAGGGGACACGTTAATCGAACATATAATATTCCGCGCACACGCGGGGAGGAAAAATCGCGACGAAAAAGCGTCGAAAAATTTGACGCACGAAAAAAATCCGTCAAACCCCCAGCCGGACGCTAAATCCAGCACGAATGTAGAACACGATCGTGGATTATTAAAACCATGCGGATGCTTAAAACGCAACGCGACAAATACTCGTCATTCAACACCCAGAGAGGATTCTCGCCGATTAACCAGTCTCCCGGCGTCATTGCTTGTTTTCCCGGCTCTGGTTACAATGAAAAATATTCGACATACCCGAAAAAAAAAAATCGCTTTTATCTCTCAAAAAAAAAAAAAGAAAAAAGAAAAGAGAAATAAAAAGCCCGGCTCGGCAAAGCCGACACAGCTCACATATTTCCACTCCCCGAGGTTTAATTAATCGACAGAAAAAAAAAGAGGAAGAAGTAAAAAAAAAAAATGAAGCACCCGGTAGGCGCCGGGGAGGTTTTATTCGAATTTTCCACGCGGCGCAGAAGCCGCGACGTTGACGTTGAACGCCGCGAGATGTAAATCTTTCTGCATTTTCACATTCGTTTCCGCTCCCGCGAGTCTCAATGGCGCCGGGGACTCCGGCACTTCGGCCCGTAGCCCCCCCCCCCTCTGCCCCCCACCCCGTGACCCTTCCAACTATCAGCTTGATCCTCTGAATGAGGTCATTATATTCCATCTTAATGAATTATCGTACGTCCTTGTGAATTAATACGATGCTTATACGAGTTTCAACGAGAGGAGCTTCGCGTCTCTGAGCCTGTTTAATGAAAAGCTCGAGCGGAGAACCCAGAAGCCGAAGCAGAAGCGCCGTACAGCCTCCTTCTGTATAGTCCCCCCCCCCTTTGCCCCCCTTCTGGCCCCCTCCACGCCACCCCCCGTTGCATCGTCGTCTCTCTCTCTATACACACGCCGAGCGCTCCCGCAGCTTTCTCGTGCGCGATGTCAAATTGGACTCCGCAGATACTCGGTCCTCGAGATTCGAGAGATGCGGTTGGTGACCCGGTTTCCACCCCGGATGGCTGAATCTTTATATAAATCACGACGGCGCCACCGCCGAGACCCGAACGCGGGAGATCTCGAGCGTCTAATAATTATTATTTATCACCGCAGCCGAGGAATTATCGATTTCGGTGCTCGGTGCCCCCTCACCCCCCCTGCCCGCGAATCCCACATGCAGAGATAACCGCGACGCCGTGCTATTTTACTCCGGGCGTCATCCTGGAAAATCAATATTATTCTCGGTAATATGCAAGCGGAGGATGAGAGGAAGAGAGAGGAAGACGGGCGAAGACGTGAAAGAGCCGCCTCGTTGTTCTGTTTGACGTTGTATATAAATATATATTTATTTTGCGTTGTATATATATATATATATTGGACAGCCTTATGTACACATGTAAGCTGCTCCATTAACCATTGGCCCCGGTGATCCATACGGTTTGCCAGCGTAGCGGCGGCCCCTCCGACGCACCTATCTCCGATATTAAATATCCCGGATGAGGGCGTCCGGGGGGGCCACGACGCAATATATTTCGCGCCCGGTTTACGCGCCCGTAATGCCCCGCGAGGATCGGCATGTGCGTGTCGCGGCGACGCCAGAAGTTGACGAAGGGTGCGGTGGATTCGCCCCGCTGCGGCCCTTATCCATCAACTAGTGTCAAAAAGCCGTGAAACTCACTCACTCCGCCCTCCCGGCGGGACGAACCGACCGCGGGATATACACGGTTTTTATTTTTATTTTTATTTTATTTTTTTCGACGTTCTTCCTTTTTTTTCGTGATTATTGACAATTTTGCACCTGTGGGTCAAATTTCAACGGGGCGAAATCGGTAATACTCGCTTGGTGGGGAAATATGGGAGAAATTTGGAACGGGGAGAAAATTGCGAAATTTAATACCCTGGTGACGAGCATTTTTGGGAGATGAATTATGGTGTTGTTGAATTTAATGGAAGAGGCGATGCGGATTTAATGCAGCGTGATATTTATACTGACGTTTTAACAAAATCATGTTTAATTTTGAAGTGTCTTATGATAATATATAACATAATAGCTTTACATTAAATGAGACATTTTTTTATATAAATGTGCTGAAAAATTCCAATACCCGTGCATTAAATTTCCAAATTTTGATTAACAGTCCATCGCATCCGAGGCACCTAAAAACGGCGCAAATGTTGGTTCGCCGCACTTTTGTTATCTCATACATACACTGAATCGAGATAAGTCATAAAATCAGCAGGATTCCATTGGTCAATCAATATTTTATGTCAAAATTCTGATTAATCAGCACAATATTTAAACAAGATTATCATTTATCATTTATTAACCCAGATTCTGATTAAAATGAACACAAGCCAATACACATTTCTTTGTGAAAAATTTCCGTAAAACATTCTTTGCATGTCAGTTGTCAAAATGTTAGAGGGGATTAAAGGGGCTGGCGACGAGGAAGGAGCTAAGTGCGCCCAACGTACTGGCTGTCTGCACATGGAGGGTAATACACAATATTTAAACAAAATTAACATTTACCATTTATTAACCCAGATTCTGATTAAAATGAACACAAGCCAATAAAAATATATTCGTGAAAATTTACCGTAAAACATTATTTGCATGTCAGTTGTCAAAATGTTAGAGAGGATTAAAGGGGCTGGCGACGAGGAAAGAGCTGTCTGTACATAGACGGTAATACACAATATTTAAACAAAATTAACATTTATCATTTATTAACCCAGATTCTGATTAAAATGGACACAAGCCAATACACATTTCTTTGTGAAAATTTCCCGTAAAACATTCTTTGCGTGTCAGTTGTCAAAATGTTAGAGGGGATTAAAGGGGCTGGCGACGAGGAAGGAGCTAAGTGCGCCCAACGTACTGGCTGTCTGCACATGGAGGGTAATGCACAATATTTAAACAAAATTAACATTTACCATTTATTAACCCAGATTCTGATTAAAATGAACACAAGCCAATAAAAATATATTCGTGAAAATTTACCGTAAAACATTATTTGCATGTCAGTTGTCAAAATGTTAGAGAGGATTAAAGGGGCTGGCGACGAGGAAAGAGCTGTCTGTACATAGAGGGTAATACACAATATTTAAACAAAATTAACATTTATCATTTATTAACCCAGATTCTGATTAAAATGGACACAAGCCAATACACATTTCTTTGTGAAAATTTCCCGTAAAACATTCTTTGCGTGTCAGTTGTCAAAATGTTAGAGGGGATTAAAGGGGCTGGCGACGAGGAAGGAGCTAAGTGCGCCCAACGTACTGGCTGTCTGTACATGGAGGGTAATACACACAGCTCGTCGGGCGTGTATCACACTATACAGCCGGCATAGCTGGGGGACGCCAGTTCATCCCGAGTAAACGGCGGTAGCCCCGGTGCTAGGGGCAAAACTGCGGGGTTATGTGGGCTACGGGTCGGGAATCCTCTTCGGTGTCGCGTGTTACGTACTGGAAATTTTCGCGCTCGAGATGTACTACGTATCTCGCTCGCTCTTTCCGGCGTTTCTCGAAAACTTTTCACCTCTCTCGGCGTGTACGTACGAAAAGGTACGCGGAGCTGTCACGTGGCCCCCCCGAGTCCCCGGGTCAGGCAAAGGTCGAAGCAAGGTCGGAATACGCGGGGTTTGCCGTTTCCTCGCGGCAAGAACTATAGTCCACAGATAGCGCGGCGTCACAAGTTTAAAACTAGAGGGCGACAAGTACGAAATAGCGGTCACCGACGACGGCGCAGAATTCGTACATCCGATATACTCGGTTCAACGTTTTTGGACAGCTTGACTGACGGCCGTCAACGAGACTGCTGGCTTTACTGTTGTTTCGGGTTTTGGAAATAAACGGTTGGGTTTTGTTTTCGGGAACGCGGGTAAAAATGTTTTCGCGAAATAAAATCGTGAACTGGAAAAAAAGATATTAATGGAGATGTTATTGACGGAATTTCGTAAAAAAAAATTAATGGAGATGTTATTGACGGAATTTCGTAAAAAAAAATTAATGGAGATGTTATTGACGGAATTTCGTAAAAAAATATTAATGAAGATGTTATTGACGGAATTTCGGAAAAAAATATTAATGGAGTTGTTATTGACGGAATTTCGAATGCTGGAAATAAACGTTTAAATGTTTTTTTTCTGGATCTCAGTTAAAAATGGAATTGCGAAATAAAATCATGAGGTTAAAAAAATGATTAACCGGAGATATTAATGACAGAATAATCAATTTGTCTAAGTCTCGTAGTTTTCATTATTTATAGCTGAAACAGTGCAAATTTGCATCTTTGTTGCGCGCTGTTTATGAATTTCATCGTCGCGACTCGATATTGAATTTATCGGCTGAAAATAAATGACCCATTGAGACGAAAAAGATTTACACGTTTTGCACGAAGCTGCGGTTATTTCATATCTTGTAAATAAAAGTTTAAACGGTCTGTTAATTCGAGATTTTCGAGATTTTCATTGACCATATTTTGCGAAATAAAATCGTGAGATTAAAAAAATGATCAACGGGAGATGTTAACGACAGAATTATTCATATGTCTGAGTCTCGCAGTTTTCATTATTTACGCAAAGTCGCATCTTTATTCTGTGCTATTTGTGAATTTCATCGTCGCGTTCCGAAATCGACTTTATCCGCTGAAAATAAACGTCCCGTTGAGACGGAAAGTTTCGACACATTTTGCGCGAAGTTAATACCTATATCCGCGTAGCTGAATGCAACATATTGCGGATCCTATAATTAGCTCAATGATCGCACCGACTGCTGTGCAGCAAGCGCGGCCGTTGAATGATCGGTGTAGCAACGCTTTCCGTGAGAGCATTAAACCCAATGAATAAACCGTTTATTTACTGCTCGACTCGCTACATTGAAATGAATAATTGTATTTCCGTTGACCCCTGATTGTATTAATTTTAATTAGAGAGCGAGAACACTTTTATCGCTATCGATATTTTCCCTTTTTTCAAATCCATCGCAGCATCCAAATCAGCAGCTCTTCAACATTCTTCCTAAAATTCGAAACCATAAATCTTAAACAGCTGACAATTTCCGTACGACTGAAACTCGAATTCCGCCAAATATCGTAGATTTTCAGGTCGAGAAATCTGACCGATTATAAAAACGGATTAAAAAAAAATGTAACAAAGGCAACACAAAAACACACCACTCAGACATCATCACATCACGATAATATTTAAAATCCAAAAATCGATGAAATAACCAAAACGTAAACTACAAAATTCTCGCCAAAAATCGCTCCAAAATCCGTTCAACGATAAAAATGGACTCATCGAGGGTTTCACGAAGGCAGCACAAAAAATATCTCGTGTCATGACAATATTTTTAATCCGAGCAACGTTGAGGTATGAACAAAAGGTCATCGAGTGCCTGACAATTTTTCACGCTCGTGCAACCCCCTTCCACCCCCTTCCCTCCCACATATTCTATTAATTCCTGCTCCCTCCCCCATGCCCACTTATTTTTCCCTCGATATTCTCGCCACGCGCGTTTCTCAGATCGGGGATATTCGATTTGGCGCGGCGAGCGAGGTGGAGTCGAAGGGCGGCTTTCGGCTTATCCTCTCGACTGTGCGAAGCCGCGATAGAGCAGCGGCGCACAGTCGGGTTTGATGGCACAGTAAACGCGCGTTTCCCACCTTCTTCGCACTCTACCCCCTCCGTTTCCCGTTCCCCGCAGTTCGTGACCTTAAACGCCGCGATACATCTATATACGACCTGCGGGGTTTTCGCGGCGCGGGGCGACCGTGAGGGGGGGGGGGGGGGGGGGCCGCGGATACAAATCTATTTTTTCCGTCTGATACAACGTGATTTATGCCACGGTGGCTGATATTTTTCCCTTCGCGGCGCGGAGGTCGAGGCGCTTCGCCCGCTCGGTCGTTATTATTTCCGTATCACGTCAGCCTACTCGGCCCGACAGATGCGAGGGCCGCGCGCGGCCAACGCTGCGATTCTCCACGTCGGAGTCGCGGAGGTTTTCTGGAAAGGCGGAATTCGCGGCGAGAGAGAAAGAGAGAGAGGTGAGAGCATAGAGGGTGAGGCGCGCGAGCCTCCGATACCCACCCACCTATATTCCGTCTTCCTATAGAGGAGACCGGGGTAAAATGGTCCCCCCTTTTTTTTATCATCGAAAAAAAAAAGTTAGGCTAAAATGGGCTCCCGTCTCCGTCGTAAGTTTTGAGGCTTTTTTCTTAGTAAAAAATATTTTTCCCGCCGTCCACCGTGATTTTTTTTATTTTTTTATTCGCGGGCTTATGCGGCAACAGTTTTTTTTTCTCCATCAATTCTTGCCTGTACGGCGATCTATCATGACTAGACTGTGCTTTTGTGTTACATTTTAGTAAAAGACCCAAATAATCAACACTCGTGCCGATCGGTAGCGTTTGTGTAGTCATTCATATTTATGCCGGATTCTGAGGGGGGCCCGTTTTACTCCGGAATTTTTTTTTTTTGCCGACGCTCAAAATTGATTATTAATTTCGAATTTTTAGCTAAAAGCAAAAAAAAAAACACTTTAGGTTTTGTTATAGAGCCATTTTTTGCTTAGAGGGCCCGTTTTACCCCGGATTTTTTTTTTTCTTTTGCCGACGCTCAAAATTGATGATTGATTTCGAATTTTTGAGTGAGAAGCAATAAAAAAACACTTTGGGTTTTGTCATAGAGCCATTTTTTGCTTAGAGGGCCCGTATTACCCCAGAATTTTTTTTTTTTTGCCGACGCTCAAAATTGATGATTGATTTCGAATTTGTTTAGTGAAAATCAATAAAAGAAACACTTTGGGTTTTGTCATAAAGCCATTTTTTGCTTAGGGGGCCCGTTTTACCCCGGTCTCCCCTATATGTATATCCCGACCATATTTCAAGGGGTTCCTCCTATTTCTCCGTTCTCTCGGCTCTCTCAATTCGCACCCAACAGCCGGGAAAGCAGCAGCAGCAGCAGCCGCCACTACTATCAGGACCCGAGCTAGATACGAAGCCAGCCGCAGGCCAGCATAGAAAAATACGAGTCTGGGATTTGCGGTCGCTCGGACTTTTTAGTCCGTGCGTATGGGATGGTTGAATCCACCCTCCCTCCTCGCCTCTCGCCCCGTTCGTATACCACATCAAACCGGCAAGACTCCTCGCAGCATCCTCGAATATCGATCTCCGACACTCGAGCTCCGCGCGCGCGGCTCACTCGGACGTTCGGCTCGCCCGGCGCTCCGCAAAGGCAACGTTAGATTAATATAAAAAAGTGGAGCATAAGCTCGAGGGGAGGGAAGGAAAAAAAACGAGGCGGTCGGAGCCAACTAAAATCGACTCAGCGTACGATGGGGTTGGGTTCGGCGAAAATCCTGGGGAATTTGCGACGAGCGTATCGTCGCTCTTGAACGAAACTATTTTATGCTGGGTTATATTGGGATTGATGACTTTAAAACGGTCGAAGACGTGACTTGAGAATTCTGGGTAATTAACGAGGGCCAACGAAATCGGGGTGGGGAATGAAGGATAAAAAGATTTTCGGTGGGAGGCTAATAAATTCAACTCGACTGCAAGCGACGATTGGACGCAGCGAAAATTCCGGGAATCTTGTGTCGTCCTCTTTTTAACAATCTTATTTTTTATGACTTATATATAAACCTTCTTCAATTAGTTTATCCGTGACAACTTTGAGATAATCGAATATTATTCAGCAATTAATACTATACAGCTATTAAATTCTGCCAAATAATTAAGTCGGAATAAAATATCATAAAAACTGTTTTATGTTATTTTATTTGTACTGATAACTTTAAGACGGTCGAAGACGCTCGCGAAATTTGCGTAATTAACGAGGGCTAACGAAATCCCGCTGGAGAGCGAAGGATAAAAAGATTTTCAGTGGGAGCCAAATAAATTCGACTCGACCACCAGCGACGATGGACACTGCGAAAATCCTGGCGATCTTGTGTCCAGGACGTCGTCCAGTTTTGAACCAACCTATTTTACTTTTTTAATACCTGTTTATAAACCTATTTTAATTAATTTATTCGTGACGACTTTGAGACCATCGAATATTATTGAGCAATTCAAATAATACAGCTATTAAATGCTGTCAAATAATTAAGTCAGCTCCGAAATATCACTTGAACAAAACTGTTTTATGGTATTTTATTCGTACTGATAACTTCAAGACAGTCGAACGTGGCTCGCGAATTCTGTATAATTAACGAGAGCCAACGAAATCCAGCTACAGAGTGAAGGATACAAAATGTTTAGTTGCAGCCAAATAAATTCGACTCGACCACCGCAACGCCTATCGTATCGTCCACTTCCGCAAAACTGTTTTACCTCAACTTATATTCGCGTCAACTTTCGGACAATCCTGAATGCCTCACGAATTCTATATAATTAACGAGCCGAACACGATCCGGCTATTAAGTTCCGCCAAATAATTGATTCGCACTCCGAACACCCGCGTTCTACTAATATAATTGGGGCGAAGATAAACACGGGTACTCAGGAATCCGCCGACTAATTGAGCCGCGAACGGCTACTAAAATTCGACTAATTAATTAAGGAGGCATCGTCGGTACAGTCTCGTCAATTGCGCACTAAGATTTGAAACATTATTTAAATATACTTTCGGAAGGAAACAAGTGTCCAAAAAGGTGGATATGAATTAAAAAGATCCTGTTTAGTATAGAAAAAAATATATGCAATAAAAATTTACAGAAAAATAGCTCAGTTTATGCTAATAACCAATGGGACATATTATAAGCAGTTTTTTGGAAGTCAAATTGGTAATTTCAGGTCGATCTTGTCGGGCGACAGCTCGTTTTGTTCGTTGAAGAACGTTTTACGAATTCACCGAGTTATTTTCTTCAGTTTATTTGTCGATTAGGAATAAAATGAGATAAACTCGTCGTTTAATTTTCTTCTCTTATAAAAAATGGCTGTAATTTGTGACCTATGAATATAATCGCAAATGTTCAACGGTAAATTTGTGCATTGTCCGTCGATAAACAAAATGAACCGTCGCTCGACAAGATCGAACTAAAATTACGAATTTGACTTCCAAAAAACTGCGTATAATATGTCCCATTAGTTATTAGCATAAACTGAGCTATTTTTCTGTGAATTTTTATTGCACATATTTTTTTCTACACTATACAGAATCTCTTTAATTCATATCCACCTTTTTGGACACTTGTTTCCTTTCGAAAGTATATTTAAATAATGTTTCAAATCTTAATGCGCAATTGACGGACTGTACCGACGATGCCTCCTTAAGCCGCGTCCGAATACGCAAACTAAACGTCGTTGGCTCCGCAAAACGAAATATTTGAGTTTTTTTTTCGCTTCTTCTTCTTTTTCTTCTTCTTCTTCCCTCGCAGGAAGATTGTAAGCGGGACGGTGCCGTATTGAATGCCCGGGTCTCGCATTCCGGTCAAGTGTCCTCTGAACCACGTTTACGGAACCGACAAGCAGAATCACGTGAAAGGCGCAGCCCGGCGCTGTGCATAGTCTATGTGCGCAAGCGGGAGGCGGAAGGTTTGTGTATAGGAGAACAGATAAAAGCGCTCAAGGAGCGTCACAGAGGGACAAATTTCTATACGATTCCAACGGCGGAGAGAATACAATCCACCGTCTCGCGACACACAATCCGATATGAAAGGCTCGGGTATCAGTTGCAACGGCATCGCGGCCACTGTACGCGCGGCGCACGGCGATATTTGCGCTCGGCCACCGACAACGGCGAAATCTCGAGAGCGAAGACCGGGGACAAAACCCGAAGACCTATTTATGGGACGAATATATTTCGCCTCGTGCACCTCGCGCGACCGTCGTGTCGTTTTAATGCCAGGCATTTTCGACCGATATAAGCTGCAAACTGTGTGGAAAAATGAGAAACGTAATAACGACGTTATTACGCTGTTAAGTGATAGAAAATAAAACGTGGAATTTTCGTCCGGCCACTTTGCGGCTCACTGGAAAGTTTGTTTGGAACTTTTCTGGACGCGAAATATATTTTAACGACCTGTGTTAAAAAATGTTTTAACTTTTAAATAATGATAATTATGTAATGGGAAATGGAATAAAATGTGAAACCTCGTTTGGGCGCTTTAAGAGTTGACTTTTGGGTGGAAAATTCGTTTTGCCTTGAGTTTACGGGGCGCGAAATATATTTTTCATGACCTTTCGAAAATGATAATTCGATTTTCCTTTGAAATCGGCCGTCTTACTTTTCGGAGGGTCGCAGGATGATCAAATGAATTTCGCGAGCTGTGTAACAAAACGGTGGCTTCAGGACTGACGGTAGTTTTGCTGAAAGCCGGAGAGGAAGAAACTCGTGACGCCAAAGTCGGTCATGCCGACCGCGACTTATTAAAAAATGTGTTTATTTCGAACTTTTCAGGACATGAAATATATTCAAATGACCAATTAAAAAAGTGAACTTTAGAACAAAAATAATTATATGACAAAACAGAATAAAATATGAAATCTCGTTCGAGCAGTTTATGACTCTGTAGATTTTCGTGTAGAAAATTCGTTTTGCTTCGAATTTCCGCGGCGTTGAAATATATTTTTCATGACCGTTCAAAGATGATAATTGAATTTTCCTTCGCAATTGCTTTCACTTCTCAGAGGGTGGCGAAACGATCAAAGGAAATTTCGCGGATGCTCGAGTGTTTATCGCGAGCCGGATAAAAAAAAGCGACGACGAAGTCGTTCGTGCCGAGCGTGACTTACTAGAACATATGTTTATTTCAAACTTTTGAAGACACGAAATATATTCAAATAACCTGTTAAAAAATGTAACGTTAAAAAATAATAATTTAGTACCACATAAAATAGAATAAAATATGAAATCTCGTTCGAGCAATTTATGACTCTGTAGATTTTCGTGTAGAAAATTCGTTTTGCTTCGAATTTCCGGGGCGTGAAATATATTTTTCATGACCTTTCAAAGATGATAATTAGATTTTCTCTCAAAATTGCCTTCATCTCACTTCTCAGAGGGTCGCGGGACGATCAAACGAAATTTCGCGGATATTCGAGTGTTTATCGCGAGCCGGATAAAAAAATAACGCTGGCTTCTGGACTGGCACTAATTTTGCTCAAAGTCGAGGGGGGGAGGCAAGTGACGCTAAAGTCGTTCATGTTGAGCGCGACTTAGTAGAAAATGTGTTTATTTCATAAATGATCAGTTCAAAAAATTTAACTTTAGAAAATAATAATTATATGATACAAAATAAAATGAAATATGAAATCTCGTGCAAGCACTTTATGACTCTCCTGTAGAAATTTAATTTTGCTTCGAAATTCCAGGACATTAAAATATATTTTTCATGACCTCTCAAAGATGACAATTCGATTTTCCTTCAAAATTGCCTTCAATCTCGCTTCTCAGAGGGTCGCGAAACGATCAAACGAAATTTCGCGGATGCTCGAGTGTTTATCGCGAGCCGGATAAAAAAAAAGAAAAATAACGCTGGCTTGTGGACTGGCGGGTAGTTTCGCTGAAAGCCGGGGCGGAAGAAACGAGCGACGCCGAAGTCGTTCGTGCGGCGATCTCGATTGTGCCGCGGGAAAAATGCCGTGGGCGCCGGGCGCGCGTTGTGCCCACCGTCCGCCGGGAACGGTTAGTAATTTCAGGAAGCATATATTTCATGACTGGGCAAACTCGGGGAAACTCGACTCTTCCGCGAATACTAATGGAAAAATGAACGTCCAAACTTTTTCCTCGGACCGCGCGCCGCGAGTCCCTGCGGCGCTCTCGCTCCACTCGCCCCTCTCGCTCCCTCCGCGAAAAGGGTGAGAGACCCCCCTCCCCCCCCCCCGCGCGCGTTGCACCGAGTTTCTTGTCGAACTCGAATTTAACAGTGCTCGAAAACGAGGGAGCCCCGCCGCTTCCGTTGGATTAATGGGCGAGGCCGTAAGCGCGTCTTCAGCTGTACGAACAAGGGAACCGGGGGGGGGGGGGGAACTGCGTGACTTCGACGCCACTCGGGGGTTAACACTTTGACTATAGTTTATATACGCGAGTTTACGGCGCGACAATTGCGCCAACGAAATTGCATACCGAGCTTTTTAAGGCACGGCAATTATACCGACTCCCTTTTCGCCTCTCGACTCGACGGCAAGTGCGCATTCATGACTTTGACGGTTTTCGCCGTTGCGGATTTTGTCCGTACGCACGGTGGTTAATTTTATTGCGCGCGGGATTTTTTGGTCGGCACGTCGTCATCTCGTGTTTGGTACCTGCGAAGGTGCAATAAGCGAGACCCTTTAACGTGATATTTGATAAAATGATGCTTGAAGGAATTTCGAAAAATGTTGAAACGATATTTTTACCGAATTGTTTTTAAGGGTTTTAATAATTTTCTTAAAATTGAAAAATTAAAACTAACATTTCAAATTAATTCACACGTTGGTTGATTTTACTGCGCCGGGATTTGCGTATTCAAGATGTCGTCATCTCGTATCTGATATCTAGAAGGTGTAACAAGAAAAACCCTTTAACGTGATATCCGATAAAATGATCGTTGAAGGAATTCCGAAAAATATTGTAACGATATTTTTACGGAATTGTTCTTAGTGGTTCTAATAATCATCTTAAAAATAAAAACTTAAAACTAACACTTAAAATTATTTCGCAGGATGGTTAATTTTCTTGCGAAGGTATTTTTTTTATCAAAATGTAATACAGCTGGTATCTGGAAGGGGCTACAAAAAGACCCTTTAAGGGCATGTGAAACACTCGGTCGCGCACCTCAAAATTTCGGGAGTAGATTCTGACGCGAATTATGAACGGATCGACGTGAAAATTGAAATACAGACGCCAGTAATGTGCACCGAGGGAATGAATTAGTCAGAATTTTGATTTTCGAAAAAACAATCGAATGGCGTTGTTTCTAAAATTGCAGCTATCTCTCTTGCACTCACGTGTCACGTGGTACATGTTTCACATTCCCTTAACGTGATGATCCAACAAAATTATCGTTTCAAGATTTACGAGAAATGTTGACATACTGTTTATACGAAATTGTTCTTAGTTTTTCTAATAATCATCCGACTCAAATTTATTTCACGCGTAAATATGTTGCACGATTTCGCATCCCTACGACGCCTGCAAATTTTCCCCACAAACTCTCGTTATCGCGTTACAAATTCACGAAAATCACGGTACGATGAGTTTACATTTTTCGTCTTCCCGACTCGCGTTAACGCGAAGGCGAAAAAAATGCCTTCAGTCTCGTGTTTCTCGTTACTCGCAGTTCGAAATTCAAAGCGACCGGTGAATATATATGAAAAAAACCGTAGTAATACATTCGCGAATCCCGGACAGTATAAGGTAGTCGGATACCTCATATTGCAGCGTGGAAAAACGAAGGAAACGTCGACGAAGAAAATGGCTCGGCAAATACAAGGATATCATTGCATAGCGATTCGGTCTCTTCACGTGCGACGTGCGACGTGCGCACGACCCGCGTATATCTCCGATCTGTCGATTCTCAATGCGTCGCGTATTATATGGCGAATTTTTATAACGCACACTTTTGTGTATATAGAGCTATATAGATATATGCATTGTGTAACCCACGAGCAAACGACGGATAGACAGCTCAAGTCTCATCCCCATAGACCGCCCGGCGTTGCAAAACTTAGAATCCCATGGGAATAGGTAGCCACACTCCGGCATACTTGTCGGGCTCGGGCTTCGCTCCCCCGGGAAGAGTCGGATAGCCGGGGATCGTTGAGAATGCATAATCGGCGCCAGAGTGCGCTTGGAATTTGCTTACGCCGTTGGTGTAACTTTTCGCCAGACGTCAACTTTTTTTTCCACCCTCCCCTTTCCTCCACGCAAGAGGCTAACGAGCCTCATAAAAAACCACTTTGTATTTGTAACTTTATTTCCTCGAATACCTTTTCTTTTTGCATAATGAAAGATAAGTTGTTTGATTATGTACCGAAAAAAAAAGTTACTGGAAAACCGAGGAAATTGCGAATCTCGAAGTATCAATGAAACCTGCAGCGGGATCTATGAATTTTGACATGAGCGAAACAATTATTGTTTCCAAAACACACAGACATGATTTAAGACCAATTTTCTTGCCTTCTTGAATGACTCCATGACATGGAAACCTCAACAACTGATTCAATTATGCACAAAAAATACTGGAGAACCTAGTAAACTAAAAATCTCGAAATATTAATGAAACCCTAAGAAGTATCTACGAATTCTGACACAAAAAAGCGAAAAAATTATTTCATTTTGCATAATGAAACCTTTTCTTTTTGCATAATGAAAGATAAGTTGTTTGATTATGTACAGACATTTTTCAAGTCCGATTTTCTTGCCTTGTTGAATGACTCTCGAAATATCAATGAAACCTTAAACCGTATCTACGAATTCTGACACAAAAAAACGAAAATATGATTTCATCCAAAATCCTCGCACGAACATTTTTCCATCCCATTTCTAACCCATCTTTTCTAATTATCTCACCTTTTCCAACGAACCTCAACAAAACCACCAACGCATAAAACCAAATCTTCCTCCACGAGGAACCAAAAAAGCCGACGAAACAATATAAATCGTCACATCTCCCTGTTTCATCCTCCCCGAAAAAAGTCTTTCCAATCACCGACAGCACAATAAACCTAATCTTACGTCCAACAAACATCGCATGCTCGTCCCCCACACGCCGTACCCATAAAACCACTCGCTAACGACTCGTTCTTTTTCTCTCTGATTCCAGCGGAAAATCTGCCACAGGGTTTCCCGATGATTACGCAATCGCCGACGACGAAGGTAGTCGAGCGGGGCCACAACGCGCTGCTGATGTGCTCGGCGGTGGGCTCGCCGCCCCCGATAATATCCTGGATCCGCGACATGGTGCCCATCAATACCTCGAATCCGAGATACACGGTCCTCGACTCGGGTAAGTGTTCTCCACTCTTCCCGATGCAAAATAGCCCACGGCGATGATTGAGGGTAGGAGGCTCTCGCCGCTGCCGCCGTCGGTATCCCGGGTGGATGCAAATGAAAAGAGTATGAAGGAGTATGGAGCAGCGCCCCCCGCTTCCCCCCCCCCCCTCAACCCCATCCACCCCCTGTCCCCCCAGCCGGTTGAGAGAGAGCCAGCTGGAGTTGGCTTTTGCCGAGCGAGCCAGCCAGCCAACAGCGCCAGCAGGTGCGCGTAATATCTCCTCGAGTGCCAGGGTGGGACGTGCGTAAGTCACTGTCAGCCGAGGCAAGCGTTGATCGAGTGGTCACGCGATATGGCAACGTTCTCCATATCTATCTCGCGCCCATTCCCATCCCCCTTCCACCCCTCCTCTTTCCCAAACCCCCTTCTCCCCTTCCCTCCCCCTTCCACCCCCCATCCCCCTCGCGCACCGAGCTCGGGCGCACTGTCGGCCGATATAGCACCACCAAATTCCGCTATCCCACTTTGCCCTCCAACCCCCTGGGTTTAGGGGCGAGAGGGGGGGAGGAAGGGGGGTGGGTTGGCTCCTCGCTTGCTGCATCGCAAAGTGTCCTCTTCATGTCTATCTCCAGCATAGCAGTATGTGACCCACTCCTGCATGCTATCGACGACTCGTCCGCACTCGAGAGTATATTGTGCCCCCTCACCCCCCGCTCACCCGTACCAAACCGGGGGAAGGGGGGAGGGGGGGTATATATACGAGTCCCCAGTGATACGGTTGACCGATGCATTCGATGATTCTCGACAATGGGCTCGGTCTCGGGTTTTGGCGCTGCGTTGAAAAAGTTCCGATCCTCTTGACGCTTGCCCGGGTGCTCACTCCACATCGGCTCGGCGCTTAAGGGCTAACCGGGCGCGCGGTAGGACGGGCTAAGAGTTTGGGGACCAAATGCCGATGGGGATGCCGGCGACTTCGGTTTTTATACGGTTGAAGGGGTTTTGCGATGATTTTAAGGGATAAATGGGTAGTTCAAAATATACTGAATGTGCGGCTTTTTCTGTTTGATCGTCTGTGATTAAGTTTTTGATTCATACTTGTGCGTCACAATTGACTGATTTTTTATTCAAGCTCCGTGAATAGCTGCTGCACAATACGCGTTCATTGGATATTCGATCGTAATTGATTGCGTTGGTAATTAAGTTCTAATCCAAAAAGGGTTCGTGCGGGATTGATCGGAACCTCGCAGTGACCGTTAAAGGGTGCGTTAATGGCTCCAGTTTATCGAGAACAGAGGGAATTTTGTTCCACCTCCATTTAGTGGCAAATATTAATTGCCAACGCACGGACCATTGTCGTTTTTATGTCGTTCGACGTAACTATTAATTAACTAATGTGAACAGCGTTGTAAGTCCCCATTAATTTAAGAATTAAAGTTTACACGACAGTTTATTTTGTAGTTACGATTTTATAGCGATGGCTCGTAGTGGTTATAAAATTATATGTGAACTTCTGAATAGCCGTGAGAAAAACCGCATTTTTAATAAAATTTTGCAAGAAATTGTGAGAAAAATTGACAAACACAGACTTTCATTATTTTCGCAATGCATTAACAGTATTTCTCCACATTTTGCAATATGATTACCATGAAGTTTTATGGGAGATTAATATTTCTTGCCTCTATTCAAAAGTTTACACATCATATTGTAAGCATTACGAGTTATCACTATAAAAACATATTTACAAAGCCAATTGTGCCATCAATTTTATTTACATACAAATTAGGGACTTACAACTCTGAATGCGAACACAAATAGGTAATTATTAATATTAATAGTCGGTCACCCGGATAGTCGTGACGACATCCACGTTTTCTCCGCGCGAAGATGTCACTATTTTTCAACCAACCCCCGGTGTCATTATTCAAAGCGCAGCCCGATCCCAGATGTCGTCGTGCGGTCCAATTAAACGCGCTGTTAAACAGCGGATTTTACAATTAATAGTGGCAAACCGGGGGTTTTGATGTCATTAGTAATGCGAGCCGAGCTACGCCGATCGCGATATACTCGAAGTCGCCACTTCCGAATTCGTTTTCCGGCCATAAATATTCATCGCTGAGCCCGGCTACTCGTAATTTATTTACGATCTTCCGGCGTATTTATATTATTGCTTTGTAATAATGCGACCCGGCTCTGTGCGCGCTGCATTCGCTACGCCTATCGGATGCTACGCGCCGTTATTGTTAGTGGTGCTTGCCGACCGACCCCGTCCAACTGGAAATTACGACACGAGCTACATCGGTTTACACATTGTATATAATTATTAGTCGTAAAATGTGTTCACCGCGTGTGTCCCCCGCTTTTTTTTTTAATCAACACAAACGAAATTTATCGCGCATTACGTGGATAATAGTGAATTGCCTAACCCAGTTTTGAATTTCGAGAGGACGAACCAATTTATTTTTCGTCGCTGCAACTTTCAGTTAGATAGACTTTTACAAAAATCAACAAAATCCGCAGTCGTGTATAGCGAGCCGGATATTCAAGTCGATTCATCCAATATTCAGATCGAACGAGCAAAAAAAAAGTGCAATAAATACTGACCATAGAAGACGTTTTTTTTTTTTTTTTTTTTCAAATTCAAATATTTCGTTCACCATCCGCACGTGCGGATTTATTTGATTTCACTCTCTGAGTGCAGAATATTCGTCGTGTCTCATCGACGTTCCCAACAATTTCGGGCGCTCAAGTCGATCCTCCTCTCCTCACATTTTTCCCGTCACTCAAAAATCCCCCCGGCGGCCTCTTTACGACATCGCCGCTGCGGTGCACAACAAACCCTGTTTTTCTTTTTTAAGCGCTTGAACTATTCACCGCCGAGCACGGATATTTATGTATTATTTAAATTTGGGTGTGCGAGAAAAAAAAGAAAATGGAGACACGAGATACATCGGTTTACACATTGTATATAATTATTAGTCGTAAAATGTGTTCACCGTGTGTGACCCTCGCGTTTTTTTTTAATCAACACAAACGCGATTTATCGCGCATTACGCAGATAATGGTAAATCGCCTAAACCGATTTTGAATTTTCAGAGGACGAACCAATTTATTTTTCGTCGCTGCAACTTTCAGTCAGAAATACTTTTAGGGAAATCAACAAAATCAGCAATCTCGTATAGCGAGCCGGGTATTCAAGTCGATTCATCCAATATTCAGATCGAACGAGCAAAAAAAAAGTGCAATAAATATTGACCAAAAAAGACTTTTTTTTTCAAATTTAAATATTTCGTTCACGTGCGGATTTATTTGATTTCACTCTCTCTGAGTGCAGAATATTCGTCGTGTCTCATCGACGTTCCCAACAATTTCGGGCGCTCAAGTCGATCCTCCTCTCCTCACTTTTTTCCCGTCACTCAAAAATCCCCCCGGCGGCCTCTTTACGACATCGCCGCTGCGGTGCACAACAAACCCTGTTTTTCTTTTTTAAGCGCTTGAACTATTCACCGCCGAGCACGGATATTTATGTATTATTCAAGTTTGGGCGTGCGAGAAAAAAAAAAAAAAAAAAAAAAAAAAAAAAGAAAGGACAGGGCGCGCGACGTTGGGTGAGAATGAGGCGAGCCGGCGCGGGGAGGGTAAGCGAAGGTGCGGCGTAGCCGACGTGAATTCGACAAGCAGCTCACGCAGCGAGAGCAGCCGCACGCCGGGGCCGCCGCTCTCGCTGCGAGCCCCGGCGCCCGTTCAGTCATTCTCCCTATCGCGCTACTCGCGTACACCTCCTAACTTTATTCACGTGTCTTTGGCTGCTGGAAAACCGGAGCCAGAAGGGTCGTCGTCTCCCTCGCACCCTCGGCTATCTCGCACCCCGTATCTTTTTCCCTCCGTCGTCGACGACGGCGACGACAACGACGACGACGATGCGCAGGGAAAAGCATATCCACTTCGCGTGTCTCATAAAATATATATAGCGCATAGTGTGTAATGTATTGCAAAAAGGACATTGCAAAGCTTTTCGTAGGTGCCTAGTACGTACGTGTAGCGACATACCAACTTCCGGGCGCCTCTCCTCCCTTCCCCCTTCCCCCCTGCCCCCCCCCCCCCCCCCCCCTCGTGTCCTCCTAGCTGGCACACCTGAGAGATAAGAATAAGAATAAGCTGCGAGAGGCAGCGAAGAAGAAGAAGAGGAGGAGGAGGAGGTGGAGGAAAAAAATAGTGCGGAAAGTGGAACGAGGTCGGGGGTGCCCGGGGGGTGAGGGGGGGAGCCAGGAGGGATTCGCCTACGCGGCTGCCCCTATAACAAGACGCTAAAACGCAAGTTTCACAAAATTCTCGAAACTGCTACTGCACACCTGACTCTCTCTTTTTTTCTGACTGTCTCTCTCTTTTTCTCTTGGTTTGTGTCTCCCTCTATCTTTTTTTTCTATCTCTCACTCGTTCTACCTTTTTTTCTGTCCCTTTCTCTCTTCCTGTTTTTTTTTGCTCCTTCTCTCTCTATCTTTTTTTTTCTCTTTCTTCGCCTCTCTCTCATTTTCTTTCTTACCCGACGACGCTGCGCACAACTCCGATGTCCTATCTCGCGGATTCTTCCTTCGTTCTTTTCTACTTTTTGCCAGTTCTCGCAGATTATCTCCCGCGGGACCAGTTCCACCGGCCCCCAGACTCTACACCTCATTATTATTACGCTTGGACTCGGGCAGCGAAAGAAAAAAAAAAAATATCCGAATCTCCTAACGAGCCCGGGATGTACTGACGAGAGTACCCCGAAGTTTCGGGCTTTTTTTTTTCTTCGCCGCTCGGAAAATATTTGACCTTCCTGCAAGACGCTCCAACTTCCGTGTTGTACAACGTCGTCTACGCCATTGGCAATGTTTGTGGAGTAAATGCGGCGGGGAAAAATAGTCGGTGGGCGCAACGAGAGAAAATGTGGCATCGGGCTAACTGTAAATAGTGAATTTTAATAAGATCGCCGATATTGGTTTCCAGTTACCGGTGTTGGTTTCGCTGTTTAATCAACGGGGCTGCGTTCACTCGTTTCTTTTTAGTTCATTTTATTGACATTCTACAACCGGTATCCATTGTTACAGTGAGCAGAGTTTTATAATATCCATTACGAACATTATTTTATCGTGAATTCAGTGGTCTCATTTCGTGAGGCCACGAAAAAAATCGCATTAAATCATGATATCATGTTACATACGTCGTAATTGCCAAACATGAAAAAAATATATAGTCGTCATTTCGACCCTGCATAACGTGCAAAACGTCAAAACAGGTAAACTCTGCATTTCAGCAATTAATTCCTAATGTTACTCAAACGAGTCGTGAAAAATTAACCAACCCTCTCAAATTCAAGCAGAGTTTTATAATATCCATTACGAACATTATTTTACCGTGAATTCAGTGGTCTCATCTCTCGAGGCCACGAAAAAAATCACATTAACTCCTGACATCATGTTACATGCGCCGTAATCGTGAAACATGAAAAAAAACTCAGTTCGTCCTTTCGACCCTGCATGACGTGCGAAACGTCAAAACACGTCAACCCTGCAATTCAACAATTAAATCCTAATATCTCTCAAACGAGTCGTGAAAAATTAACTAACCCTCTCAAATTCAAGCAGAGTTTTATAATACCCATTACGAACATTATTTTATCATGAATTCAGTGGTCTCATCTCTCGAGGCCACGAAAAGAATCGCATTAAATCCTGACATCATGTTACATACGCCGTAATCGTGAAGCATGAAAAAAAAAAAATACATTCGTCATTTCAACCCTACATGACGTGTGAAACATCAAAACATATCAACCCTGCATTTCAACAATTAAATCCTAATATTACTCAAACGAGTAATGAAAAATTAAGGTAGTCCTTGCGCCTGGTGTCGAGTTCGCATAAGTTTTCGAAAATTGAGAGACAATTGCAACCATTTCTCGATAATATAAAAATCTGAAAAAAATCATGCAAATTAAAGGCACTGAAAAGATTAATTTGGCATAATAATAATTCGAAAATGTTATTAACAAATTGATGAAAAAAACATTGTTTAACAAATATTTCGATGACCCAAGTTTTTTTGTGGATGTAAATGATTCCTTCGTTTTTCTGAATACGTATGCATTTTTTCAGATTTTGGAGTTCACTTTGAATTTTCACATATTTTCCCTATAAAAACACACGAATTTCAAAGTGAACTCTGAAATCTGAAAAAATTCATACGTATTCAGAAAAATGAACGAATTATTTTCATTAAAAAAAAAAGTTGGGTCATCGACAAATTTGTTAAACAATATTTTTTTCATCAATTTGTTAATAACATTTTAGAATTATTATTATACAAAATTAATCTTTTCTGTACCTTTAATGTGCATGAATTATTTCCGATTTTTATACCATCGAGAAATGTTCGTAATTCTCTCTCAAATTACTCGAATTTATGCGAAATGAATATCGGTCGCAAGGACTACCTTAACTAACCCTCTCAAATTCAGTGTCCCAGTGACATCAACACGTCGCCACTGTATACACAGCGCAAACTTCATTCTAAATTCCCTTTCATCCCCCGCGCCAAGAAAACGCAAAAAACAACCCCCCAACTTTCGTCCCAACTTCCCTCGAAAATTTCGTACCTGCCCCAAGATGCAAACTGCGTAAACCACCCAACTTCCTCTCATCACACTGCTTGATACGCTCGTGAAGTTCGATCCGCGTCCACGGGTGGCGCTCGGCGAAAGTTTATATCCTAAGAGGTGGCGCGCGCGTCGCAAAAACGATCGCGGCGCTGCTGCTGCTGCTGCTGCTGCTGTCAGTGTTCGGCACCCGCGACTTGTGCGGTGTGTATCGCGCGCGCGAGGGCTCGAATTCTCGGCGCCGCTTCTGCCGGCTCTATCAGGTTTCCTTGAGCACTCGAGGCGCGCATAGTCTGCGGGATAGCGGAGGAGGCGTCGAAGGTACAGACGGTGAGGAAGGGAGGAAGGGGGAGGGGGGCGAGGGTTCCCGCTCACCTACTACCGTCTCTCGGTTCTCTCAGCCAGCTCTCAAGGACCATTAGACCATTCTCTCCCGGGATATACGCTAGGTTGACTCATGGCTCTGGCTGCGCGAAGGGAGAGCTTGAGTGAGTTACTTTACGGCGCTGAAAGCGAGGCGGGGAGCCTCCGCGCTCCCCCCCCCCCCCCCCCTCTTCCCGCTCGTCCTCCTCTATGGCCCTGCGTTATCCGATATATAGTGTGTGCCGTCGTGGCACACCGGATCTCACTCCCTACCGCCTTACCGCCCTCCCGCCCTTCTGCAGTCTTCACTTCGCTGCCGTTGCGCGGCCAGCGCCGGCTACGCCGAGACCTCTTTCTTATCTTAAACGCGCCGCTCCCCGTGTCTCTCTTTCACTTTCAACCTGTCTCTCGCTCACTCGTGACCCGCGGGAGCTACACCTCGGATAGATTTTTCAAGCCTGCGCTACTCCTCCTCTGATGCCTTCCGGTTCTGGCGCGGTGAGGTCAACATTCGGCGCTTATTTGGCTTCCTGGGCGGCCGATGCGAGTCCTTCGGGGATGAACCGGCCCTTCGGGTCTTCCCGCGGTATTAAAATAAATATTCTTCTATGGTTTTTGATGATAAGAAAGCGTTAGGTGAAAATGTTTTTTTTTTTCTTTATGAATCAAAAAAATGTTTTTCAATAATAAAATTCAATAATAAGAAGTCGGATAGATTTTTCAAGCCTGCACTTATCGTCTATCTTCCGGTTTTGGCTTGGAGAAGTCAACATTCGATGTTTATTTGGCTTCCTGGACAGCCGATGCTCGTCCTTCTGGGCTAACCCGGCCCTTCAGGTCTTCCCGCGGTATTAAAATAAATATTCTTCAATGGTTTTTGATGATAAGAAAGCGTTAGATGAAAATGTTTTTTTTTTTTTTGTTTATGAATCCAAATAATATTTTTCTCTTTATAAATCGAAAAAATAGTTTTCGATAATGAAATTCAATAATAAGAAGTCGGATAGATTTTTCAAGCCTGCACTTATCGTCTATCTTCCGGTTTTGGCTTGGAGAAGTCAACATTCGATGTTTATTTGGCTTCCAGGCTAAGCAGCCGAAGCCCTTCAGGCCCTTCAGGTCTTCCCTCAGCGTTCAAATAAATAATCTTCAATATTTTTCGATAGTAAGAAAGCGTTAAACGAAGAGGTTTTTTCCTCCTTACAGATCGAAAAAATATTCTTCAATATTTTCCAATAACATGAAAGCGCTGGGTGTCTGTTTTTCTCTTTATCCCTGTCTTTCTTACTCGTGACCCATGGGAGATACACCTCGGATAGATTTTTCAAGCCTGCACTACTCCTGCTCTGCCTTCCGGTTCTTGCTTCGTGAGGTCAACAATCCGCATTTATTCGGCTTCCAGGCTGAGCAGCTCGTCCTTCAGGCCTACACTGGCCCTTCAGAGCCTCCCTCAATATTAAAATAAATATTCTCGAATATTTTTTGCAATGATAAGAAAGCATCAAATAATCTACCGACAAAAATGGCTTCTCCTGTCAGGCCTACAACTTATATCGTGCCTATCGTTGCCGACGAACTTCATTACTTATATCGTGTATCATATATCATAGATACCACACACGTTTTCCTCGCCCCTCGTTATCCGGTTTGAGAGTTATGAGAGAGGCTGATGAATTCACTGAAATTCTCCGCCCTTCTGGCATTTAATAATGATCCACCTCAGAGAAATCGGAATCGCTCATCCCATCAAAATGCTGATATTTTCAGCCGATTTCAAGATTCGATGGAATTGAATCGTTGAGCGATAATCAAATCAATCTGGAAATTATTAATCAATTTCTATATTAAGTGGAAACTTTTCAGATACGAAACCCTCCAACCACAGTATTAAGTAGAATTTCTCGAGCGAAAAACGCCACATTAAAAACTCCGACCTCATCCCTTCTTCCATTATTAATACCAATATTCTTCATGATTATTTTTGTAATAAAATAATAAAAATAATTGAAAAATAATTTCATAAATGTTTTTTTATTATGTAATGAAAAAATAATTTCATAAATGTTTTTTTATTATGTAATAAAAAAATATTTTCATAAATGTTTTTTTATTATGTAATAAAAAAATATGTTCATAAATGTTTTTTTATTATGTAATAAAAAATATTTTCATAAATGTTTTTTTATTATGTAATAAAAAAATATTTTCATAAATGTTTTATTATTACTTATTCAATAGTAAAAATACGCCAACGAAAAGCCAACAAAGAGACGCCACAGCCTTTGCGTCGAATTTCGAGATGCAGCCACCGTTGTCTTTTCCCAAAAGCTTCGGCCCTCAACGCGTGTAACCGATGAGTTACAATTTTTTTTTTCCCTCCACTATGTTGACTGTTGTCGAACCAGAGGGAAATGGACCCGGGTGAGGTATAGCCCGGTGGTTCGCAGTGCCACCGGGTGGGGGGAGGACACCTCCAGTGTAAACATATTTTCTATTTGTATTCTATTTGGATGCAAGTCCCGGGGTGGGGGAGAAGGGGGGAAGGGGGTGGAAGCGCCCGCGAGGCGCGCACGAATTCACCCCCGTCTCGCGTACCCCACACGACAAGCGGCGCAGCCAGCCATCACCCACTCGCCTCTCTCTCTCACCCGACTCGCTGTGTGCACATGAGGCATTCCATGTCAAATCCACCTGGGACTCACCCAGGCGTCTATTTTGAGTTTTTAGAAAATTCTCAAAAATGCTGTGTTATGTATAAAATAATTTTAAGCAACAGCAAACGTAAATAGATGTCTGATGCTAATTTTGTATTGTTTTTTTTTCTTTTCTAAAGCTGAAATTTAGGTGGAATAAAAAACCTGAATATCATTTAGTATTAAAAAATTGTCATTTCTGACACCGGACTTTTGAGTATTTTTTTCAAATTTTTAAATTACGGCCCTCGAGATCTTTGAAAAAAGATGTTAAAAAAATTATGCAATGCTCAAATTTGGTTTTAAAAATCTGAAAAAAAAGTCCTGACTGCTATTTTGAGTCAGAAGAATCATATGAAAAATCGTGGACCAAATCCGCGAGGACGTGGGTCAGACTCAGGTCGATTTAGTATGGATTACCTCGTATATACCGAGTGTTTGTCGGCGCGGCAAGCGGGAATAGCGAAAACTGTGTCGACCCCACGGAGGCTTCGTCCCACCCCGCGTATATCTCGCGTTGAATCTCGAAGAAGGCGAACGAGAGGAACGAATAAACCGCCGAGTATCGTCTATATACACGAGTGTCTCGCCTTTGCTACACGGCAATATTAAATATGAGAAATGATATTTCAATGTATCGGTCCGCGAACAGACATTGCGGTGCGGCGCGTGGAGCGCGCTGGCGCCGCGAAGTAATAGAGTATGGGGAATGTTTGCCGAAGTGCTTCTGACTCCGCTCGCGCCGGGGAGCCCGGGGCCAAATGGCACGGGTTAGCATAAAATCAATGAGAACTTCCGTAAAAAAAAAGATATAAATAAATTTAGAACACATTATTAAGAAAATAATGTAATTCTGAAAGAATCGTGGGTATTGGAATCTCGGAAGTGGCCCGGGTTCAAATGACACAGGTCAGCGTAAAAATCACAGAGTTTTCGTCAAAAAATAAATAAAATTCTGACTATGCTGGTTGAAATAAATTTGAAAAACGTGATTTAAAATATAATTTAATTTCTGCGAGAGATCCGAGTTTATTGGGATCTCGGAAGTCACCCCGGACCAAATGACACACCAAATTTTCGTGAAAAATAAAAATAAAATCGTGACTGCACAGCGTAGAAATAAATTTGGAAAACGCGATTAAAGAAATAACGTAATTCTGAGAGAATCGAATGTATTGAAATCCTCGCAAGCAGCCCGAGGCCTGTTGAGCCCGGGGCCAAATGACGCTTAAAAAATCAATGATAGCTTTCGCTCCAAAAAAAAGTCGTGACTGCACCGGCGGAAATGAATTTAAAAAATCGTAATTAAAGAAATAATATTCCAAGGGCTTCGAATGTATCGAAATTCCGAGACAATTCCAATTTCCAGAATCCTCTAATTAGACCTTTAAAATATTTTGCATAGTTTTCTTCTGCCGCACTCGATAAAATGAACTCATTTCCGTCAACGCGGTAAATTCGATGAGGCAGTGAAACATTTTTTTCTCTTCCCGAGCAACGCGACAAAAATTTCTCCAAATCGCCCCGGTCTCTCGGTGGTACATTTGTACCTGTTTTTTTTTTCATCTAGTCTTATTTACATTAGTGTCAATTCAGCAGTCGTTTTGTTTAATTGATTGAAAATATGGAACTTAATGACTATTTGGTATATTCGAGGGTGGCGATTTGGTCGCAATGTAAATTGCGACAAATACGAAAAATGTTGAATAATACGAAATCGAACATTCGGGTAAATTCGCAGGAAATTCGACGAGGCAGCGAAACATTTTTTTCTCTCCCCAGCAAAGCGACAAAATCGCGCGACAAAAATTCCTCCAACTCGCCCCGGTCTCTCGTTATACGCCGTCGAGTGGTACGTCGCAATCTCGGTGGTACATTCGTACCTATTTTTTTTTCATCTAGTCTTGTTTACATTAGTGTCAATTCATTAGTCGTTTTGTTTATTTAATTGAAAATATGGAACTTAATGACTATTTGGTATATTCGAGGGTGGCGATTTGGTCGCAATGTAAATTGCGACAAATACGAAAAATGTTGAAAAATACGAAACCGAACATTCGGGTAAATTCGCAGGAAATTCGACGAGGCAGCGAAACATTTTTTTCTCTCCCCAGCAAAGCGACAAAATCGCGCGACAAAAATTCCTCCAACTCGCCCCGGTCTCTCGTTATACGCCGTCGAGTGGTACGTCGCAATCTCGGTGGTACATTCGTACCCGGAATCTCGGGTATAGAAACGCTCACGCCGGCTCCTTCAGGAAAGAAACATGTTTGTCTACTACCTGCGCCTCGACATCGTCGTCGTCTTGCAGCGTCCCCGATACACCCGGTATATATAACTGCACACACGATAAATCTGTTTGTTTCCGTGTCGCGATATTTGTACCTTCAATGAGTATCGAAAGTCGGGCGACGCCGCCGACGACGACGACGACGTCGTCGACCGAGGAGTCTCGATATCGTCGGGGCGGATCGTGCGGGGTGGTTTTATTACAATGGCTCTCGGGGGCTGCGGGGGCCGCTATATACGGTTCGAGTCTTATCGCTCTCGAGTGTCCGAGGCGCGCGGGGCAAAAGATCCGACTGATGGCGCGGGCGGTCAGGCGGCACGTACGATCCTCTGTTTGTTTTAGACTCGGCCGGTTGTGTGGAGCGCGCGAAATTTGCGTGTGTGCGAGTCGGGGTGGCGACCCCGCGCACGGATTTTCAAACCGGCGGGCGATAGGCTGGTTAGGGCGAGGCTCACCCCGCAAAGGGTGAAATTACACGAGGAGAATGACGTAAGCGAAGATAATCACACGGTCGCGGTGGGAGTTGCGAGAGGCACACCCCCCCCCCCCCCCCCCTGAAGGAACCCGGGATATCGCGGCAAAGTGTGGGCTGCGCGCGGACGGAGAGAGTGGCGAAGCTTGATGCATCGTCGAACCCGAGCTTAGCACGAAGACGCGCGGCTTAAGGTAGATAGTGCGTGTAGTATTCATTTCGCCTAAATTCGAGAAATTCGGGCAAGAGTTGCAAACACTTCCCGATGTTAAAAAAATGTGAAAAAATTCATACGTATTATAGGCACTGAAAAGTCTAATTTTGCATAATAACAATTTCAAAATGTTATTGACAAAATGTTGAAAAGAAAATTGCTCATCAAAATATGCGGTAACTCAACTTTTTTTTTGATGAAAATTATTCGTTCATTTTTCGGAATACGTATGAATTTTTTCAGATTTTTATCTTTATTTTGATTTTTCTTGTTTTTTACATGGAAAAATGTGCAAAAATAATAATAAAGATAAAAATCTGAAACAATTCATAGGTACTCCGAAAAATGAACGAATCATTTTCATCAAAAAAAAAAGTTCAGTTACCGCATATTTTTATGAACAATTTTCTTTTCAACAATTTGTTAATAACATTTTGAAATTATTATTATGCAAAATTAGTCTTTCCAGGGCCTATAATAAGTATGAATTTTTGCACATTTTTTTAACATCGGGAAGTGTTTGCAATTCTTGCCCGAATTTCTCAAATTTAGGCGAAATGAATACTACACGCACTATCTACCTTAAAGTCTCGGCTCGCGATGCGCGCCGCAGCCGGCGGCCCCCAGCGCTTTAAATCGCGAAAAATATATACGAAATCGGACAATCGGGCTTTCACTCTCGGATTCGCTTTGCCGGTTTTCGGTTTGATGTTTTTCCTGATATTTTTCCGGGTTGTAGATTTTTATTTGCGACTTGAGATACGTATGGAAATAACCATGATTTTTTTATCTAATATTCTTTGCATTAGTGTCAATCGATTAATTGTTTTTTTATCGATTGAAAATATTCAACTTATTGACTATTTGGCATTTTTGCGGATGACGATTTGATCGCAACGTAAATTTGGACAAATACGGAAAACCTCGAAAGACACGAAATCGGGCAATCAGGTTTTCAATTTCGTCTTCGCTTTATCGGTTTTCGGGTTGATGTGTTTCCTGATATTTTTCCGGGCTGGGAATTTTTATTTGAGGCTTCACATACGAATGGAAATAAACGTGATTTTTTTCTAATATTCTTTGCATTAGTGTTAATCGATTAATCGTTTTGTTTAATTGATCGAAAATGCAACTTAATTACGTGTTTGGCATATCTGCGGGTGACGATTTGGTCGCAACATAAATTGGGACGACTGATAACAAACAGACAAACATCCGAGTATGCGAGGTCTCACTCGTGACAGGCGCGAAAACCGTACGCGAATATCGAATTAACGCGAATCAATGCGATTATTCGTATCTCATGGATTCTACGACGAAGCTGCTTGATTAAATAACCGACAAATTTATCGTCAAAATAATCGAGTCATTAATATTTGTGTTTTTTTTTCTGCGCAGGATCGTTGCAAATCGACAAATCGGACGTGGAGGATCAGGGACAATACGAGTGCGTGGCGAACAACACAGTGGGCACCGAGTACTCAAAATCGACTCAGCTCTACGTTAAAGGTAATAAAAAATCAAACACGAAGCCAGATAGAAACTCATTATAGTAATAAAAAATCAAACATGAAGCGGGATAGAAAGTCATTAAAGTAATAAAAAATCAAACATGAAGACGGATAGAAAGTCATTAAAATGATAAAAAATCATACATGAAGCCAGATAGAAAGTCATCAAAATAATAAAAAATCATACATGAAGCCAGATAGAAAGACATTATAGTAATAAAAATCAAACATGAAGCCAGATAGAAAGTCATTAAAGTAATAAAAAATCAAACATGAAGCCGGATAGAAAGTCGGTAGTATTAAATTCAGCAGAAGTCGTATTCTGGTCCGGCCATCGTGACCCAAGTCAGGGCCTGACCAGAACCCGAGTTCGCCCGAAACACCTCGGATTTTTCGCCAAGGAAGAAATGGGTCGAGCGCAGCAGCCGCCAAGACGAATATTCCAAACGACCCTCGTCCGTTCTATGTTTCAGTGCGCCGAGTTACGCCAAGTTTCTCGATCCCACCGCCGGCAGTGAGCCAAGTGACACTCGGGGAATCCCTCAACCTGACGTGCGTCGCGGTTGGCTCGCCGATGCCCTACGTAAAATGGCGAAAGGAGCCGGCGATCGACATCACGCCCGACGACAAGCTGCCCATAGGACGAAACATCCTCATGCTCACCGACATCCAGGAGTCGGCCAACTACACGTGTATCGCCGCCAGCGACCTTGGAATTATCGAGACAGTCTCGATGGTCAAGGTTCAATGTGAGTCGGACACTCGGGGTCTAATCGAAGCGATATTTTCACGCCGAGAAATATGCCTTGAAACACATCTTGGTCCCCCGGAATTCGTGAATTCGTCCGTCGGTCAGGGTCGGATCAAAGATCAAAGGACCAAAATGTGATTTCCAAGCTGGAATTCGGCCCGAGCTCACAAAACGATTTTTGCGCCCTTTCCAGCTCTTCCCCTGCCGCCGGAAAATATTCAGGTCTCGGAGATAACGGCCACCGCGGTGAAGCTCACGTGGTCGTACAAGGGCGCCGACGAGATTCAGTACTATGTAATCCAGCACAAGCCGAAGCAGGCGAATCAGGCGCTCGCCGAGATATCCGGCATAACGACCATGTACTACTACGTCAGGAGTCTGAGTCCTTACACGGAGTACGAGATGTACGTGACCGCGGTTAACGTCGTCGGTCGTGGTCCCCCGAGTCTCCCCATCATAGTCACTACTGGTGAAACAAGTCAGTATTTTCACGTCCCTACGAATTTTCATTTATATCAATGTTATTGTTATTATTACTAATTAATATTATTACCACACTGTTAGAAATATGCGGTGTCAAGCGCTGCTGGTGTGGATTTTTTCTATAGTGTTACTTATTATAGTGTTAAGAGTGACACTTTTTACGGTGTTAGATTAACACCAGACGATTCGTTAAATTTATTCTTGTGTAAAGTTACCATACATTGTAAGATTTTTCGCTTAAGGAGGTCCTGTCGTTTAAAGTTCGTTTCGCGTAAATGCGAGAAAAATGTGAGAGAATTGCAAACACTTCTCGGTGATATAAAAATCTGAAATAACTCATGCACATTAAAAGTACTGAAAAGATTAATTTCGCATAATAATAATTCCAAAATGTTATTAACAAATTGACGAAAAAGAAAATTGTTTTATAGGGTGAAAAAATACAAATATCAAAGTTAACTTAAAGATCTGAAAAAATTCATACGTGTTCAGAAAAATTAACGAATCATTTTCATAAAAAAGTGGGTCACCGAGATATTTGTTAAACAATTTTTTCATGAATTCATTAATAACATTTTACGATTATTATTATGCCAAATTAAGATTTTCCAGTACCTTTCACTAGCATGATTTTTTTCAGATTTTTACACCATCGAGAAGTGTTTGCAATTTTCTCTCAATATTCTCGAATTTATGCGAAATGAAGACCATACGACAGGACCTCCTTAACACCGCTCGTGATCACCGTGATTGGTGTGGACTTATATAAACTCCGTCTTGGTGTTATTTTTAACACCACATTTTTAACAGCGGCATAATCGTCATCAATGTTGACAATACGATTTTACATCACTCAACCGATTGTTTTTGCGCGCCAAGCGTCGACTTGTGGCGCGCTCAGGGGGCTCATAAATCGCGGCATGTCCATATATACATACACTGCCCGTATCCCCAACAGAAACCCGCCCGCCGAATTGTCATGTACGAGTTCGTCGCGGTGCCGACATTCCACACGCTCGCCCGGAACGTCCGCGGGACAGAGCGACCATTATATTTTTTCTCGCCTAGCTAGAAGAATTTTTGTTTCCATAACCGTCTCGCTCAGCAGACGCGTCGCATGCACATTTTACGGCGGACAATTTTTTTGAGGGAATATTTTTCTACTTTTTTCATGCTGTCCGTCGCGGACACGTTTGTCATATGTAAGTGAAACCATCAAACAAAAACGAACGCATACTTGAAACCTCTAGTGTCTCCCACCTCCTCACTGTGCCTTACATATTAGGATCAATATTCTGTATCTTTTTTCCGTGTGTTGCACTCCGTTGTTTTTCCGTCTTTTCGTTGATCTTCTTCGTTTTCTTTTTTTTTTTTAGTACCTCAAAACTCAACACGATCTTTCGTATCGATTTGTCTCTCTATCTTCCTGTTTATATCTGTATTGCCACGGAATAATCGTGTACGTACCTCGTGTAGGAGCGTCCGAGCACACACGTCTCACTGATAGCACCTTTTTTTTCTCTTCAACTGTCGCACAACCGAGTCCTCGTCGCTGGTGACGAGTTTCGCGAAAGATGCACATTGCTTAACGTTAGAGATTACAGCGTTACACTGTGAAATCGATTAATAATTTAACGTTATTTCCCATAGCGGATTCATCAAATGGAGGTTCCAGTAAGTCGAACTATATACTAAGAGTGCAAGTAGTAAACACCGTACGCACTTGATTCCTCTTTTGTTCGTTTGCCTTATTTATGTGTAAGTCGCACCTCTGCGATTATCCAGGGTTGCAGAAAATCGTCGCTTTAAAAAACCCTACATGAAACACTCAAGGAGTTTAATTAATAATTAAATAGAAAGTACGACAATTTGCAGACTTTTTTCTACAACCCTGGACCAATTTTTCGCGACAGTGGTGACTGTTTGATTGGCAGTAGAACTCTCGAATCCTGCGAATTACAATGAAATTCTTGATTTTTTTCTCGACCTCGCAATTCACAGTGACAGACATCGCCGAAACGAAAATCCACTCGAATTATCGTGCGACGTAATAACAAACGAGTCTATTCTAATTACTCGTTTCCACTGGCCGTTCGGGTGATAATTCGACTGCCTTTTTCGCACAATTTCTGTCGATCAATTTCGTTGACACGGTAGACACTGCACACGTAGGACCTATTTATTATTTGCTTCCAATCCGGCCATTTGGGTAGTTGATTCGAGGCAATTCCACCTATGTTTTGGCGTATACAAATGATACATTATGTAGTCGTTCACATGTAGCTCAAGGAATTATCGTCGGCGGACGTTAAATGGATTAATTATGTATTTTTAGAACCCGGCTCATCGCCTCGAAGGGTCCAGGTGCGGCCGCTGAGCTCAAGCACGATGGTCATTCAGTGGGACGAGCCGGAAACACCAAACGGCCAAGTGACGGTGAGGAAGAATCGAAACAATAAAACAATAAAAGCAATAATCACCGTAAAAGCTTAAAGACGGCTTCAGTGTTATAAATCCTCATTAATTTAAGAATTAAAGTTTACAGAACAGTTTATTTTCTACTTACGATTTTCGAACGATGACCTGTAACGATTATAAAATTATGTGTGAAGTTTTGAATAGCCGTAAGAAAAACCGAATTTTTCATTAAATTTTCGGAGAAATTGTGAGAAAAATGGACAAGCACAGTCCTCCGTTATTTTCGGAATGCATTAACAGTATTTCTACATTTTTTCAATAAGATTACCATGAACTTTTATGGGAAATAAATGTTTCTTGTGTCTATTTAAAAGTTTACACATAATATTGTAATCATTACGAATTACTAGAATAAAAACATAATTACAAAGCCCACCATACCATCAATTTTGTTTCTATAAAAATTAGGGAATTACAACTCTGAATATCACTAAAAACAATAATCAAATGATAAATTGAAGAAAAAAAAACTCGTACACCATAAAAATAGTCTCACCGACTAAACGAAAATTCGCGTTCCAGGGCTACAAAGTGTACTACACAACGGACTCGAATCAACAAATGGCGTCGTGGCACTCGCAAACCGTCGACAACAACAAGCTAACGACCATCATGGATCTGACACCGCACACAATATACACGATTCGCGTGCAAGCACTCACGAGTGTCGGCCCGGGACCGCTGAGTCCGCCGATACAAGTGAAGACGCAGCAGGGGGTGCCGAGCCAGCCGGAAAATCTTGCGGCTGTCGATATCGGGGAGACCCAAGTGACGCTCCAATGGAGCAAGCCGGCTCATAGCGCTGAAAATATTCTGAGCTACGAGCTCTACTGGAACGACACTTATGCACAGGTACACACAGAGCGTTCATTCGCACGTGCGTCTATATTTGCCTATTTTATTGTGCGCCCGACGGTGGCGCCGATACCAGACGCACTCGATCAATCAACACCGCCGAGACATCGGACGCCCGCTAATATCTTTCGCTTTTTTTCATTCATCCTCCTCCTCGCGATGGGGGTCGTTAAAAAACAACCACGCGACTGTGGACCATCAGGAGAAGCATCACCGGAAAATCCCCGTCGCCGAGAGTTACACCCTCAACGGATTGTACCCTAACACCCTGTACTACGTGTGGCTGGCCGCGAGGAGTCAGCGAGGCGAGGGCGCCACCACCATCCCGTATCCCGTTCGTACCAAGCAGTACGGTAAGCAAAAAAATTCGACGACCGCGAGACACACACGTTTAACGCAGCGAGGAGTGCCAAGAGACAAGCACGGTATACAGGCTGAACGAAAAAAAATACACTCACACACGCGAAACATACACACAGACAACACGGTCAATGCGCCATTCTCGAGCGGTGAAACGTCACCGTTTGCAGAATCGTGGATTGACTGGAAGAGAAAGACAAAAAAAAATATGGCACAGCAGGTAAGGAACGAAGGAGGCAGGAATGCCAGTAGCGCTAGACACTCCCGCAAGTAGCTTAAGCTATACGAGTGCCCTTTGCACCGCCTTCTGTTAACGTGTATCAGTATCCATTGTTCGGAACTTGTACTGAACCCGATAGCTCTTCCAAAAATAAGAACAAAAAAAACGAAAATAGAAAGCTGAAAAAAAGCGCGGAAATGTAACAGAGAAAAAAAGACTGGAGAACCGAGACACGTCGCTCGCGCATATTTGACGAGAATCGAAAAGAACAGACAAAAACAAGAAAAAAAAGACGTGTACGAAAAGTAAATAACCAAGTGTGGGAGAGTGAGAATGACTGCATGCGTTGAGAAAAACAACCGTTTTTGGATGCCAATATATATATATTAAATATATATTTATCAATATATATATATACGTACATATCATACATATAAATTGCACTAAGCACTGCATCGATATATGTGTGCATTTTGAGCACCTCTCTTTTAATTCTCGATAATCTATATCATTTATTCCGTATTCCTTCGAGCCATATCTCTTTTATTCTCCGAGCTCGCCGTTTCACACGGGCTCGCACAAAAGTCTCAGCTCCGTCTGCGTTTGTTTGTTAATATTATTCTAATAGAAATCCTGTCTTATGTCTTACGAAACGTCGGGGCCGAGCGCTCGCCGCTCACCGACGCGAGAAGGGAGAGCGTATGACATATGTCTGTGTGTTTTTTTTTTCTTTGTTTTTTCAACCTGGCAGCCACTGACGGTCCCTCGGGACCGTTGCCGCTCTTGCCACTTTAATTTTCGTCCCTCCGGTCATTGACAACCGGTCGTAGTCAGAGTGCGACGAGCGGGAAAAAATCCGCGAGGAAAACGGCGGGTCGCGCGAGGCCGGGGAAAGCGCGTTGAAAATTGGTGGACCGTCATTGGCTGCAATTGGGAAAAACTGTCCCCCGATCCCACGATCCTACCTTGTTTTCTTTCGTTTTCCCCCTCAATAATTGAGTGTTATACAGTACCCGGGGCTCCGCCTCGAAACGTAACTGCCCGAGCCGTCAGCCCTACCTCGATTGAGGTGACTTGGGCGCCTCCACCAATGGAAAGCTCCAATGGCAGGATCATTTACTACAAGCTCCGGGTCGTCGAGAGTGGACGCTCTGACTCTGAAGCCAGGGTCGTCAAACTCAACGGCACGAGATTCGTGTTGGACGAGCTGAAAAAGTGGACGGCTTATCGGATTTGGGTGGAGGCCGGGACCAGCGTAGGTGACGGGCCTCCGAGTTTTCCTATCACTGTCAGAACCTACGAGGACGGTATGTATCACTGACCTCAACGAAATACTCTGTGTGCCCGACGAGTACGGTCGCATCGAGCGATTCACGAAATCCGGAAGTGCGGCGAGACAAAAAGAAACGTTAATTAATTCCTGCCGAGTGCCATTTTTGGTCTTAATTGGCAGAAACAATTTTAGCCATCGGGTCGAACTATCGCGATATTCGTATCGCCACTTTCATTTCTTGGATCGCAGATCGCGCTCGTACGACTCACGAATTTCGACAATGCGAAATTTTTGTCAATGTAACAAGGAAGAAAAAAAAATGATAGCGGCGTGTTTACTCGTCTCCAATCAAATTGCCCAAAAATATAAAAGCCCGCCAAAAAACATCTCGAACTTGTGCGCAGATAACTTGTCGCGTAATCTGCTCCCCGTTTGCAAAACCTACGACCAACAACGTTACCAAACCCGAACGACGAAAATCAGACGCAATTAATTATGTACTACTTTCCATTTCAGATTTCGCTATATATCACTCCCCCGCTCCAGTGTCTCTTCGAACCCCTCTCTGCTCCCTCGTATTAATCCCGTCGATCCACCGACACATTACTCCCCATCCAATTATTCATTATCTCGTCAATCTTGATCAGTCGCGACTCATTTTGTCTCTGCACATCTGTCCGTCTGTCCTTCTCTTCCGGGAACCGCGATTTGGCCCCTCGCGACGGGCGTCGCGGTTTTTTTATTTTCCTCGACATGTTTTCACCAAAAAGATATTATTTATATATTTATACGTCTCAGTAACAGTAGAGACCAGAACAAGAACATTCGACACGAGACGGAAATCTCGTGACCGTCCCATACGAAATCCCATCAACGCTTCAGACTTTCACAACACTTTCTTCTTTATTACCCTCTGTACATACGGATTTTTGTGTTTAATTTTCACTTATGACGCTCGCCTCCCGGCTACTAACATTACTATCCATATTAGCGACCGCGCGAACGTTCCTCGACCGAGAGAGAAATATATTATTATATCAATACATATAAAATAGTACACGGAATGACAACAAGAAAATAAAAAAAGGGCCGCATGTTTGATGCCCATCTCGAGTTCACGTCGTCGACAATCTTTTTGGCTGGCGAGATTTTATATTTTTGGAATTTTTGCGCCGTACGTAGAGACCCCCCTTAAGGAAGGAACGATAATGCGACGCATTCTCATTTGGTATCGACTCCTCGTCCTGCGGTGTGGTGCCTCAGACACTTTTTTTTCAGGTGCAATCGCAGCCACGGATTTTTCGGATGCTGATACAGAATTTTGTCGACTCAGCTGTTTTTCGTAATTCCCCCTTTTTTTGAAGAATAATTTTTCCGACTCGAGGGAGAGAGAGAGAGAGAGAGAGAAAACGAAAACCCGTCTGTCGCATTGTGTGTGTTGCAGGGTGCTGAATCGAATAGCACTTCTCTCTCCCTGCGGTTTCGTTGCTCGTTGCCCAATCGTAGGCCCAGCGGCCCTCATGATTGATTTTCCTTTTTGTGCTCCATATAGCCCGGAACCGAATTCTTGCTCGTAACACGCTAATCAATTACCTGATACTCACTCACGTGTTTTTATCTTTCCTTGAAGCATTTGCAGGAGGATGTGTCCAGGTTTTCAAACAGCTAGTACTTAAGATTTACTTTTACACTACGTTAACTAATGATAATTAACAAACCTAATAATATGTATCTCCCGTAATACTCAATGTTCTTTCTGGTGGTTAACGTGCTGGTTCCGTAAACGTCAACGTTTATCACACTGATCTCTGTTAGTTCGTTCAATAACTCCTGACACTTGAATCGAAAGTCGCCTGTATACTAGCGTCAAGTCTTATAAATGTAGCGAATTTTTGCACAACAGACACCGCGAAAAACCGTCACCGTCGTGAATTTTCCTTTCGTCGTTCAGACTCCACCGAGCCGGGCGCAAAATGCATGTCACGTCTTTTTCTTTCCCGACATCGAGACTATATATTTTCGTTGTCGCGTTCCGATCGAAAATCCAAAAAAAAAAACGATGAAAGTGCGCGAGTTGAGCGAACGGACACCGCGGTTCCAAGTTATACTCTCCACTCACCTGTGAATTGTCATCATTAAACACAAATCATGTTTAGCATCACACGCGGAATGTGTAAAACTCTCTCACTACACGTACAGATATCCAAAAAAAAAGCAAAACCATACTAATAACGCACTCTTTTTTATTCGACTATATTACTATACATATATACTATATATTTCTATATCTCTGATATAAGGCTCTACTGTCTTTAGTTGAGATTTAGTTCTATCGTTTGCACATGTTAGAGCATGCCTCTGTTTGTTTAACATTCTCTCCTCAGACTCCCCCTTTACCCCCCGAAAAAAAACCCCCAAGACCAAAACCCGGAGAAAACAACCATCCAATCTCTCGCGATGATCGAGCTTTTCCTCGACGCCGAGGGAGAGGCACCTGTGCCCCTCTTTTCCCCCAAAACCCAACGATCCCCCCCGATAAGCGACACGCTTGCCAAAATCGCGCACCACAACCTTTGCCGTCAAACGCGGCCGAGTCTGCAGAGTAAAAATCCAACCAACCCCCCCTGGCCACCCTCATATCGCGATATTATACTCGCCATAGACTCCCGAATCTTCACTATCTCCTTTTTCGTCTGATCCGATGAATGGCATGCCGATGCATGGGACTCGACCTTTTTCCTTTCTCCCCTTTTTTTGTTTCTCTTCTTTACTCCAACCCCCCGCATCCCTACGACCCCCGCGCTGCCTCTATATATACGTATATACAGCGCCCTCTGGCTACGACGAAATTTTTATTTACTCTGCCCGCACGTTTTCCAGCATCGTCTCTTTATCCCAAATCGTCTCACGTCCGACTGGACAGCCGAATGTCTCGCGTCGTCGTCGTCGCCGCCCTCGACGTCGTCGTCGTAGCCCAACCCGAGTTTGTGTCGACACGTGTCTCCTTTGTGAGCCCGGAAAAATCGTCTCCTCGTCGCACGACTCCAATCGCGATTTCTCACGACCCACGAGTCGCAATCGGCCGACCGTCGATTTTCTCTAGGCTATACCGCGCGAATTTTTGAGAATTTTTTTTTGGTTTTTTTGCGGCGATTGTTTTTATGTGACGAATAATCGCCGGGCCCTCGAATGCTCATCCCCTTTGACGTATCCTCGAGGAATTTCCTGCAGCAGACTCGGCAAAGCGAGGCGAAACGATAAAAAGCACTGCTCAAAGCACCCTGTCGTGTAAGCTCGCACTTTGTGAAGCACCGGATATACGATATATAAATAATTGCAAATAATTCACGCACACCGCCTACGGGCGAATTTGTCGTGGGCACCGATATCGCACCGAATTTTACCCGCATGTGCGAGCACATTCGTCGCGAGACGCTACCTCGACGATCGGTTTGTCGAATTCATTTTTTCGAACGTTAATAAATTGAGAAACGTAAAACAAAAATAAAAATAAATAAAAAAACACAGAGGTAGAGTCTCCGGAATTCTGTGTTTGTACATAACACGTGTTGCGTGCTAAATTCACCGAGTACTTAAAGCACATTTTTAATAAGGTGCCAAGCACCGAGCACTGAAAGCACCCTAAAGCACCCTAAAGCACCCTAAAGCACCCGACTGTCGTTTGTAAAAACGACCAATCGCCGCACCGCCTGACGCGTTTATCGACTAAATTTTGAAAAAAAAAATATATATATATATTTTTTTTTTAGAAAAAAAAAAGAAATCCATTTTTCACCGCGATTATGCAGAACGCATCAGGTGTGGCGGCAAACGTTTGAATGAGTGATTGCGTGACTGCGGATACAACGAGAAAAAAATATTAATAAGGGAAGGGGAAGTTAGATAAAAAAAAAATTTCGCGATATAGAATTCGACTCTATAATAAAAAATTTAAAAAATAGAAAAAAAGAAACGTGGATTCGGGTTTTTGAGATGGGCTGTTAATGATGATATTGAGTTAACGAAAACGTGAGTAATCATCCAGGAGCGTAAAAAGGGCTTTTGCAGCTTCGCTTCGACAATATGATGAAAAATAAGACAAAAAAAAGTGAGCTCACGTTCATCACGGAGCCAGGGATATTTCGTATCGTTGTACGATCGTTTACATACATTTGAATACCAATACAATCTATATTACTTCGCTTTGATTTCTTTGAATCGACGGATAGTCTGTATATCGTGTTAACTCGATGTCTATATACACATAGCAATTTGCACTGTAAAAAATTTAGAGGTGTTGCGGCCGCCTTCGTAAACCCACCGCTTTTCCGGTGTATTTACGAATTCGCGTGGATTCGCTTCCAACACCGATTTTTTACAGTGTGGTCCACTGGAAATAGCATTTTTAGGTCGAAACAATTCTCACGGAAACGATTTCCTTTTTTTTTAATTACTCAATATGCGTTTTATTCAAAACGCTGAAACGCTATATTTTTTCGACTCAGTCTCTCGCTTATTGGAAACATGAATTATTCGCAATGCCAATGAATAAAATAAATTACACCTGGTACCAAACGTCGAACGCGCTGGGACAAAAACGACGAACGGAGGAATTAAAAAGAAAAACTCGCTACCGTGGGATTTATTTCTAGTTTAGCCTATTTTATTCTCATTTCCAGTGGACCAGCGTGTGCACCATTGGCGCCTCGGCACGAGCGGCCAGCTCGTGTCGTCGTCAAGTCAAAAAGAGAGAAAACCTCAATTCGAGGGAGAAAAAAAAACAAAAAAAAAAAGAAAAGAAAATAATCTCGAATCACGCACCAAACCTTGTCCTGTTTTACATTTGTAAAAAGAGTCCGAAGATTTGTTCGAGTACGCAGAAAGTTGGCCTGATGTTCGGCGCGCGTGCCGCGTTGTTTTTTATGACTTGGAAGATTTGTTGCCATTTCATTGGAATGTATAAGACACATTGTACTTACTGAACAACACAATTCTCATTATGATATTATATACGTTGCAGTTCGCTCTTTGCATGCGACTCGACCTCTTAAACAACTTCTGTCCGTAAGTTATATCATGTAATAGTTTGACAAACTCGAACATTATATACATTATATATATATATTATATTATATATAGTACGTGCCTACAATATGCTATGGTAATATGACGCCTTTTCTATATAAGATCGCATCAACTTATTTCTGGTATACTCTCGTCGTGTATCAAACGTATATCGAGCCTTGTGTACATTTGCACCTATCACACGTTTTTTATATACTCGCGTTATTATACAACATAGTCTGTTATTGATATTCTCTTGGTTTCGTTTTTTCACGTATATATATATCATACCATATACAACGTTACCGCCGGTATCGTACAAGTTTTTTGGATTGGCAGTTAATTCCTATAGCTGCGAAGACTATTTTTTGGATGGTGTCTTCGGCTTTTCTTTCGACTGTGGTTTATACAATTCGTTCTCCACATCACAACCTCCGTCATTGTCCCAGTAAAGCTGTATAGGCATGGTCATCATTTTTATCTTTTGTGTTTAAACCATTTGACTTGCCACACAATAGTGTCGGACTACAGTAGAAAGAGCTAGCCGGGCGTCTCGCGCGTGTTATATTCGGTGTATACGATGTATACGTTTTTCAACCCGCCGTGAACTTTGGTCGCCGTGAATGGATGAGAGACGCGCGACTGTATGAGAGACGATCGAGCGATCGAGTGAGGGTCGTCCTGTTTTTTATATATCTCTTTTTTTTCATTTTCTTTTTTTCTTCAACTAAAGAAACCAAAATAAAAATAAAGGAAACCAAATGATAATTAATGCAAAAAAAAAGAAAAACACGTAAATCGTCGACGCGCTAACAGCACGAATAGCGAGCCTACACAATTTTGACGGGCCAACGTGATTTCTTGCAGTGTCTTTTTTGAGCTGCTAACAATTGTTTTGCCCCCGTTTTTTTCAAAGCGAGCCTACACAATTTCTCACGGGCCAACATGACATTCGCAGTGTCTTGTCTTTGCGCTGCCATCGATATTTCTGTTTTCTCACCCCTTTTACGCACGCATATACAATGTTCTATCTTTTTTTTTTCACGGGCCAACGTGATCCTCGGTTGACCCGCTCTCGGGTCACACCGGCGGGATTTCTTCCGGCGTTAACGAAGCGCCTGCGTTTTCTTTTTTAACCGCACGTCCCAGTCTACGATCGTAGCTTTAAACACCGAACCCCCAGAAACCCACGATTATTTTATCCCGAAAACTATTTACATCATTAGTTCTTCTTTCGTTTTCCATTTCGTAAGCATTTTACATAGGTCTTCCTTTTTCGTCGTCTCGCATCGTGGGGCAATAAAATATAATTCGAGAAAAATCAATATAATTCAGTGACAGTGCGAAGAAACAAATTTTTGAAATTTTAAATATTTTCGGCCTAGGCCTTTAGAGATTTTCACCCACGATCCGAGACGTTTGGACATGAGCCTTTAGTTATTTCATATTTGGAGTAGTGATTGCGCATGCCAAAAAAAAAGATATTCTCACGTCTCCCGCCTCTCTGCGATTAACCGCACCCGAGAGAACCATGCGAATAACCGATAAAAATGAAATAAAAGAAATTTATCCGTCGGCGATCGTCGAATTCGTGGCAAAAAGAATAGTGTGATTGAAAGAATGACAGAAACGGTGTAAAAAGAGACGTAAAAAGAGAGAGAGAAAGAGAAAGCGAGAGCGTGGGAAGGGGAGAGACTTGCATGGGAGTGAGTGATCGAAAGGTTCCGGCAACGGAATCCGGGAGAAAGGGGGCGAATGAGAAAGCGAGGGAAACCCGTGAAAACCCAGGGGCGAATGGTTTGCGCGTTTGTATTTTGAGATATAAAAAGCCACGTTAACGTTGCGATGCGTCGACGAGTAGATGCTATACCCATTTGGAAGATGCCGTTTTTTCAATCGAGAGAGAGAGTTTTTAAAAAGAAAAATACGATGATAAACGCAAAAAGAGTTAGAAAGACAAGATAAAAGCGAGAAAAGAACACGTCCACTCTGTAATTTAACTCATGTACGTGAGAAGATGACACGAATTTTTACGAGACTTTTTTTCCCACTTTTTTGGCGACTTTTGGGGCGCAGCTGAAAAAAGTGAGTATCTATCTTAGCTCGAGAGATCGAGCTCCGCAGCGAATTTTTTTGCATAACTCCCATTACGTTTTTTCCGTCGTCAGTGACATTGCTCTCGATTTCTCTTGGGGTCTCGAAGCAACCGTGTGTTTTGTGCTGGACCAGCGGCTTAAAAAAAAAACAAATGGCCACATCGTCACGGCGAGACGCGTGAAATTTGTTTTTCCACTTGAATTTCTGGTGATTTTCTTGTTTACCTTTTACTTTTTGAATTTTTCAAACTAAAAGAAGCTAGCGAGACACTCTACGCTGTTCGACACGTTTTCCCCCCACTGTACAAAGTATTTACACAATGTAGAGCAGTTCCATCACTATTTTCTTTTTTCGTTATATTCACTGTCGAAATACTAAAATTGTCGTATTACGTATTATTACTATATATATCATATATGAGTTTGGTCGACCGAGTGAGCGAGCTATATAGCATTTTTCGTTGCTACCGTTTTCTATATATATATATATATATTCAATATGTTTTGTACATCTTTTTTGTAATTGATACGCCAAAAAAACACTCGTAGTAGCTCTGTTTATTCACAATTGTTGCTCTCGTGAAACGTAGGTAGGCAGTGCTGATATTCTCAACCTTTTACGTTGTCACCCGTTTTGGTTTTGTTGTTTTTTTCTTTCAATTTCTATCATTTTGTTTTCCGTTATACGTTGCTCATCCGTCGGATATTGGACTGTCCATGCACCGCGTGCCTCTGTACTATATTATATACTACACACACGTACAAACCGTAGGCTAGTGCCAAACGTACTGATCGTTCGTTCCCAAGATGATATCATGAAACGCAATTGTTTTTTATTAAATCCAGATACGCACGTATCCTCATGGAATGCAAGATATACAATTTTCCGCAATGAAACCTAACGATCCACGCACTTGCTATATTATTACGAGCACAGCAGCTTTTGCAATTGTAAATCATGTCGCCGTTTAGTTTCACGAATACTACCCAACTTTTTTATCATCATGGACTTTCCAATACTACCGTCGATGAAAATAATCGTGCACTTTGAATTTTAAATGCGTAATAATAATAATCAACTAAAATAGTACGACTTTTGTCCAATTTTAACAAAGCCTTAAAGAGAAAAAGCAATGCAACTAATGAATTATTGGTATTCAAATGGAGGATATATGTAGTGAAAGGGGAATAGAAGAAATGGGGTATGATATATACCCCGTGATTGTCTAAGCGTCGTTCTGTCTGCGTGCGTGTGTGATTCTTTATTTCCTTGTCGTTTTATTCTTTTAATGTTTCTCTTGACTCTCGAACATTGACACTCGTTTTTTTTTTTTTTTTTTTTCGTCAAGAAAAAATCTTTACTGACTGTCGAACAACTTTCCTTATCGAACTTTTCTTTCTTTTCTTATAATTAACAAAACTTTAATTTTTTCCATTTTTCCATTGATTCTTTTTTATTTCAGATTTTTACCAAGTTCACTGAGTACCAGATGTCACATCGAAATATATTCTTATTATTATTATTACTATTATTATTATTATTATTGTTATTATTATTAAAAATATTATTATTTATTTAACGATTTATTTGTGCGAATGTGCGAGATTGCGTATGTGGGTACGACTGTGCGTGTGCGACATTAAGGCCCCGTAAGAGCCCGAATTAATACTGGTTTGCGTTACAGTGCCGGGAAATCCTCAAAACGTGAACGCCACTGCCATCAACTCGACGGCGATCCACGTCGAGTGGAAGCCACCGGGTGCGAACGAGCAGAACGGCGTGATACGAGGCTACCACGTGCACGTGCAGGAGGTTCGCGAGGAGGTGAGTCCCTTTGCCTTTTACACGGATCGCCGATCGCGCGTGAAGCTAATATCCGGGGTGCGCTGGTTTCTCCTCAGGGCAAGGATTTGCTGAACGAACCGATCCGCCGGGACGTCCTCGAGGGAGTACTCGCACTCAACATCAGCGGCCTGCAACCGGACACCAAGTACTCCGTGCAAGTAGCAGCTCTCACCCGGAAGGGCGACGGCGATCGCTCGACCCCGGTTATGGTTAGGACTCCGGGTGGGGTGCCCAATCGTCCTCATTTCAACATCAAGTGAGTGCGAATCAGTTTTGAGGGAATTAGCGAGGGATGCAATTTGACGCAACGTAGAGAGAGATTCTCGTTACTCTTAATTAAACATTTTTTTAACTATTTTCAACGGTACTAAATCTGATTAGTTGAAATTTGAAGCTATCGATGGGTTAAGGCAATTATAAAAATTGGTGGCAGGAAGTACTGATCGTCCTTATTCCAACATTAAGTGAATGCGAATCAGTTTTGAGGGAATCTATAAGGAATGCAATATGATTTAATGTGGAGCGAGATTCTCGTTGCTCTTAATTTAGCCAATTATTATTATTTTTTAAGTATTTTAATCGATGCTAAATCTGACTGGTTGAAAGTTGAAGCTATCGGTGAGTTAAGGCAATTATCAGATTATTCACAGGAAGTACTGATCAATAGTCGTGAATAAATAGCTGCAAGGATTGTGACTATTTTTCGAAGTCCATTTGTTGCATTTCTTGCTCACGTTTTCATTCTCTTCTGCAGACTCATAAAACAAGATCCAGTGATGCTGGAACTCGAGTGGGCGAAGCCGACCCACACGCTGGGACAACTTCTGGGCTACCGCATCAAATACGGCATCAAGAATCAAACGCTCCGGGAACAATTTATCGAGGGCACGAATCAATTGAACTACAAGATCAAGGATGTCGGTAAGTACGACATGAGTACTTGAGGAAAAAAAAGGGTTGAATCCAATTATTTACACATATTCAACTGGAGAACATTGATATAGGCTACAAATCGATATTCAGAAATTAAAAATCTGGAAGTTTTCATTTTATTTTTCGAACAAAGGCCGCGTCTTTGAATCCCAACAAAAAAAATGCATCGAATCTCTCTTACATCTTCTAAAAACCAATTTTCTTTCCCCACGTTCAAATCGACCCGTCAGAGCGCGGTGTCCAGTACGCTATGAATAATTCAGAAAAGGGTTGAAACCATTTTTTTATTTTTTATATTCAACTGTTGAACATTGATATAGGTTACAAATCGATACTCTGAAATAAAAAATCTGGAAGTTGTCATTTTATTTCTCGACCAAAGGCCGCAGCTTTGAACCCCAAAAAAAGCGTCAATCCTCTCTTACGTCTTCTAAAAACCAATTTTCTTTCCCCACGTTCAAATCAACCCATCAGAGCGTGGCGTCCAGTACGAGTTCCGCATCGCGGCGGAGAACCAGAACGGCGTGGGCCAGGAGGCGGTAAACTACTGGGAGAGTCCAGAGAGCGCGCCAACAGGACCACCGACGAATCTCTCCTATCACTTCCAAACTCCGGACACGGTCTGCGTGACCTGGGACAAGCCGCTCGTGGAGCACCGAAACGGCCAGATAATCCGCTACGACGTGCAATTCCACAAGAAGAGCGACCACAGCAGCGTCGAGGACCGCAACACGACCCAGACGCGGGCGGTCTTCACGAACCTCGAGGAGAACACGGAGTACGCGTTCCACGTGAGGGCCCACACGTCGCGTGGTGCCGGTCCGTTTTCCGAGAAGATCACAATACTAACTGAAAAGGACATCGGCCGAGCGCCGATGTCGGTGAAAGCGGTGGCGACCTCTGAATCCAGCGTGGAAGTTTGGTGGGAACCGGTGCCGAATCGCGACAAGATAATCGGCTACCAGATATTCTACACGATGACGGCGGTCGAGGATCTCGACGAGTGGAAGCAGAAGGTCGTCGGCCTCACGGAATCGGCGGATCTGACGAATCTCGAGAGGGACACGGCTTACGCGATCGCCGTGGCTGCGAGGTACAAAACCACCCTGGGACGGCTCAGTCAGAAGGTGACCGTGAAGGTGAAACCCGAAGACGTGCCGCTCGATCTACGGGCCTCGGACTCCTCGACCCACTCGATGACTCTCACGTGGGCCGCGCCGATGCGTCTCAACCCGACCAACTACAAAGTCTCGTTCGACGCGATAAAGGAGTTCGTGGACTCGCAGGGAATCACGCAGACGCAGATAGTGCCGCGAAAGGAGATACTCCTCGATCCCCAGGCGACCTCGACGACGATAAACGAGCTACAGCCGTTCACGACTTACAACGTGAACGTGAGCGTGGTGCCGGCCGACAAGCAGTACAGGCCACCGGCGAAAATCAAAGTGACGACGCAGATGGCCGCCCCGAAACCCATGGTCAAGCCCGACTTTTATGGGGTCGTTAAGGGCGAGGAGATTCATGTTATACTACCGCAGGCTTCCGAGGAGTACGGCCCGATCGCCTACTACTACCTGATCGTCGTGCCCGAGGACAAGTCGACGGCGAATAAAAATCCGGACGAGCTCACCGAGGATATGATTAGTGGAAAGGGCGGGAAGCAGGAGCGCGAGAACGCGCCCTACATCGCCGCCAAGTTCTCCCACAGGAACATACCCTACACCTTTCATCTCGGCAGCGGCGACACGTACGAGGGATACGAGAATCGAAAGTTGGAGGGCAACAAGCGGTACAGGATTTTTGTGCGCGCGATCGTAGATACTCCGAAGAAGGTAAGGCGATTTTTGTTATTTGGTTTTGTCGGTTTTAGGATTTGGTACGGTTCGCGTTAAACGCATGTCGAGTGAAAATAATACTGATAATTATTATAGTAATAATAATATAGTGGTGAGTTGATGTTTGTGATAATAATATGATATTTTTTTCGAGGAACAAAAATTCACCAACCCTCATTTCTGACCCATCGGTTTGATGCTTTAGTACGTTTCGCATTAAACACATGTCGAGTGAAGATAATACTGATAATCACAATAATAATAATAATAATGACACAGTAGTGTTTGGAATTTAGAAAACTACTTCAAATCAACTATAGCTTAGAAGTACCGATTTCGGCCACCAAGTTTTAAAGGATACAATTATTTATATATTGTTAAAACGAAGCAAAACTGCATCAATAATCTTGTTTTCTTCTATAGATACCTTCGAAGTATCAACATGAAAATACAAGAAAACAACAATTTGAAATAAGTTATAGTAAAAATGGCCACAACTGGTAGTGAATTAAAAATGATAGTGGCCACAAACCGTGCATCTACCCTAGTTCACTGTCAGAAAATGATAATAATAACATGATATATTTTTCGATGAACAAAAATTCACCAATCCTCATTTCTGCCCCAGCATCTCTACACCTCGTCGCCGTTTTCGGAGTACCTCTCGCTGGACATGCGTGAAGTGCCACCAGGCGACCCACCAAGCCGTCCGAACCCGAACAACCCGGGCGACGGGAATCCCGAGGTGTCAGTGACGAACAGCGGCCAAGAACCGGGGATGGTGTGGGTGGTGGGACCGATAATAGCTGTGCTGATGGTCTGCGTCTTCCTGGTGCTTCTGTCGGTGATAAAGAAGTAAGTATAAATCCGCGCCGTTAAAAACCATCGTCCCGAGTTGCCACGCTTTGGATGTAACACGAGTTTCATCCTCTCTCTCTCTCTCTCTCTCTCTCAAGAGACGATGGAACGAGATAGTGGAAAGGGCGCGGCGGCGGCGCGCTGGAAGCCTCGCGCCACGAATCTATTATTCATGATCTTTACACAATGTTGGGGTTGGAATATTCGCAGACGCAGACAGCCGTGCAAAGCTCCGGATCAGGCAGCCGTCACGAGGCCCCTCATGGCCGCCGACATAAGTTCGAGTCACGCGCCGCTGGATCCGGTCGAGATGCGCCGCATGAACTTCCAAACTCCGGGGATGATCTCGCATCCGCCGATTCCTATCAGCGAGCTCGGCAATCACATCGAGCGGCTCAAAGCCAACGACAATCTCAAGTTCAGCCAGGAGTACGAGTCGATCGAGCCCGGGCAGCAATTTACGTGGGACCACTCGAACATGGAGGTCAACACGTCCAAGAATCGCTACGCGAACGTCATCGCCTACGACCACTCGCGCGTAATACTACAGACGATCGACGGTATCCCGGGCTCGGACTACATAAACGCCAACTACTGCGACGGCTACAGGAAGCAGAACGCCTACGTGGCGACCCAGGGCCCGCTTCAGGAGACCTTCGCGGACTTCTGGCGAATGTGCTGGGAGCTTCGAACCAGCACGATCGTCATGATGACGAAATTGGAGGAGCGAACGCGAATAAAGTGCGACCAGTACTGGCCGACCCGGGGGGCCGAGACCTACGGCCAGATGACGGTGACGATCAGCGACGTCCAGGAGTTGGCGACCTACTGCATCCGAACTTTCCAAGTCTGTCGCAACGGCTACTCGGAGCGACGCGAGATAAAGCAATTGCAGTTCACCGCGTGGCCGGATCACGGTGTGCCCGAGCATCCCGCGCCTTTCCTGCAGTTCCTGCGACGCGTCAAGACCCTCAATCTGCCGGACTGCGGGCCCCTCGTGGTTCACTGCAGCGCGGGGGTCGGACGTACCGGCTGCTTCATCGTCATCGACTCGATGCTCGAGCGGATAAAGCACGAGAAGATGATCGACATCTACGGCCACGTGACCTGCCTGCGGGCCCAGCGTAACTACATGGTGCAGACCGAGGATCAGTACATATTCATCCACGACGCGCTCTTCGAGGCCGTCATATGCGGCAACACCGAGGTACCCGCGCGCAATCTTCACTCGCACATTCAGAAGCTCATGCAGCCCGAGCTCGACAATATAACCGGCATGGAGCTCGAGTTCAAGAAGCTCTCGAACATCAAGGCCGACTCGACGCGCTTCATATCCGCGAATCTGCCTTGCAACAAGCACAAGAATCGACTGGTTCACATCCTGCCTTACGAGTGCACCAGGGTTTGTCTTCAGCCGCAGCGAAATATCGAGGGCTCGGACTATATAAACGCCAGCCTCATCGACGGCTATCGCTACCGCGGCGCCTATATCGCCACCCAGGGACCTCTTAACGACACCACCGACGACTTCTGGCGGATGCTGTGGGAGCACAACTCGACGATAGTCGTGATGCTGACGAAGCTCAAGGAGATGGGCAGGGAGAAGTGTCATCAGTACTGGCCGTCCGATCGCTCGATCCGCTACCAGTGCTTCGTGGTCGATCCTATTGCCGAGTACAACATGCCGCAGTACATCCTGCGCGAGTTCAAAGTCACGGACGCTCGGGACGGCGCGAGTCGCACCGTTAGACAGTTCCAGTTCATTGATTGGCCCGAGCAGGGCGTGCCGAAATCCGGCGACGGGTTCATCGACTTCATCGGGCAGGTGCACAAGACGAAGGAGCAGTTCGGCCAGGATGGGCCGATTTCTGTGCACTGCAGCGCGGGCGTCGGACGGACCGGTGTGTTCATCTCGCTCAGCATCGTTCTCGAGAGGATGCAGTACGAGGGCGTTGTCGATATCTTCCAGACTGTCAGAATACTTCGTACACAGCGGCCCGCTATGGTTCAAACCGAGGTACGCGCGAAGGACTTGACGGTTGTTTCGTTATTAATCGCAGCGGGGGAATTTATTAGCGAGGGAGTCGATTGTCGAACGGAATTGTACGGTTATAAGCGGCTGATGCGCCAAGTTAGTTCGATTCGATCGAGCCGAATTATGAATTAATTGAAATCAATACTCGGGAATTTGAATATTCATATGTTTGACGGTGGCTCGATCGTCGTTTGATTTAATTGTTGGGAATAGTTCGGTTTCGGGGGGGTGAAATAGATTTTTCGGGTGATTTTTGGAGTGTTTCGGGAATTGGGATAATTATTGAAAGGGCGGTTAAAATAGGTTTAAGGTAGTCTAATTTAATTTAATTTCGCATAAATTCGAGAATAAATGAGAGAGGATTTCAAACACTTGTCGACGGTATAAAAATCTGAAAAAATTCATGCACATTCAAGGTACTGAAAAGATTAATTTTGCATAATAACAATTCTAAAATGTTATTAACAATTTGATGAAAAAGAAAATTGTTTAACACATTTATCGATGAACCAAATTTTTTTTTTAATGAAAATTATTCGTTCATTTTTCTGAATACGCATGAACTTTTTCAGGTTTGTAGAGTTCACTGTGAATTTTCACATATTTTCCCTATAAAAACAAACAAATTTCAAAGTGAACAACAAAATTTGAAAAAATTCATACATAGTCGGAAAAACGAACGAATCATTTTCATTAAAAAAAAGATTTGGGTCATCGATAAATTTGTTAAACCATTTTTTTTCATCAATTTGTTAATAAAATATGAGAATTATTATTTAATATGCATGCATTTTTTCAGATTTCTATACCATCGAGAAGTGTTTGGAATTCTCTCTCATTTGTCTCGAATTTATGCGAATTGTGCTCTAAGCGCAAGGGCTATTTTAATTACTTCGTTGATCGTTGAATTACGATGAATGTAATTTTGATCCGTCTCTTTTACTTTCCCAGGACCAGTATCAATTCTGCTACAGAGCCAGTTTGGAATATCTAGGCTCGTTCGATCATTACGCCAACTGACAAGCGGAAACTCGCGAGCCAAGAGAACCGCCGAGGGACCGAGGTGATCGACACACGAGAAAGAGGGACACCGGCGAGAGAGCTAAAATCCGACGCGTGTAACGCGACTCATGGACCCTTAAGAGCCGCGTGTGTGTTTTCGCCAGTGAACGCGGACGATTCCTAACGGTGCGCTCGTTGTGTGAGAAGCTCGCAACGACAATACTATCGTAGTATCGTAGTGGTGACGTCACATCCGAAATTCGAAGCGAGAACGAGGGATAGGAAGAAAGAGAGATTAACGAACGGCAGATAATGTATTGATTGGCGGTAAAGTGATTATTGCGCTACAAAAAGAAAATGAAGATACGAATCTCTCAGTGGGAAATCTTTAGGCTGGTGAAAGAATCAGCGACGCCAGCGTTCCAATTAGTTTCGATTACTAGACAAATTCGATTTAGCATGTTGTAACGCGACGATCGAGTCGTCCAATCTTGGATTAGATGACGGAGCAAGACTGCCATGTAGTAGTCAATGTACCTCCTCCTCCTCCTCCTCCCCCTGCCCCCTTCGCCCGTCGTCGAGTCACGTTTCTTTTGAAACGGAGCCTTAAAGATTAGACGTGAGCATGGAAAAAATGAGAAAATAAATGAAAAATAATGACGCAATGAGAAGAGAAGATAACGAATAAAATATTAACGATAACGATAATTGTCCAGAAAAAAAAAGAAGAAGAAAGAACCCTCCGTATAGATTTTGCTCGGTTTTACAAGTTGAATGTTTAGTCGATTTCGCTAAGGTAAATACGATGAAAAAAAAGAAGGAAAAAATACAAGAAACTCAAAAACCTCGTCTCGTCTCGTCGAATCGAAACATATCTGAGTGCGAGCGTAATTGCGTTCTTCGATATACTATTGTCTCCTTTGAGACAAAAAAAAAGAAAACTTTTTGACACCCTTTAAATACACTCCTCCATTCCATTTAATCTCACTAGCCTAACTCTAAGATAGACTGACGTTGATATACGTATATTGTTACCATTACCTCAGCCTTTTTATTCTGAATTCTGGAGCTCCCAGCGTTCCCTCTCAGGCATATTCTTGAGACGAGAAACGAATGAGAAACGAAGAATGAGATTAACTTAACAACGGGTCAGAAGAAGCGACTGTAAAATTGATATTACTCGACAAAGGCGCGTATATCTTCCATATCTAAGTACATAGTCAAATGTCACGAGCGTTGACTTGAAAAAAAAAAAGAACAAAAAGAAAACGAAAACTTGTAGTATCGAGATTGACGAGTGGGCTAAGCAGGGAACGAACCAAGACATGGAGGAGTAATGAAAATTTCCGCTCACTGACAAGAAAATTGCCATACTGCCAAAATCGACAATTATTAATGCTGTACCAATCGCGCACGATTGGGATCTTCTCATTACCCTACCGTGAATTTAATTTAGCTCGTAAGGAAAACTGTTGTAAACTTAGCCGTTAAGTGATGCCATTAGGTTGACGACGAAAGCAGCTGAGAACAAATCGAGTGCGGAAAATTATTCGAGCGAATGTGTAAACAAAACGTGCGAACGAGCGAATGCGAAACGTGAGTGAATTGATGAGAGTGTGTGAGAGAGAGAGAGAGAGAGACAGAGCCTATATCCGTGTACCTACTACTATAACGGTAGGTTTACGCTCGAGTGCGCCATGCACGTGGCTGCATAAAGAAAATACTATGAATACAAGCACTGTATGTTGAACTCACGCAATGATGTCCCGAGCCCTCGAGGTCCCCCTCGCGACATGTACAGAGTCTCGACGTAGACTTTTCAGTCTCGCACTCGATGGATTTATCATTTCGTTAAACTCATTGCCTCACAAATTAACATTGATTAACAAAACTCTATATTGACGACGCGAAGAGAGATAGTAATAATGTCATCATGAACTCGAGTAGCAACACACACACCGAATGCCAAATCAATGCCTCAAATATTCTTGCCCGAACGTTTGTTACTTTCCCCCACGATTTCCCGAAGTCATTCGATCATGGAAAATCTCTTAGCCTGTGTAAAGACAATAAGCAAACGCTAATTTATAATCTCACTTTCTCTAAATTAGCATCCATCAACTCGTCCAGATTGAATCGTTGATACTCTCGTTACTAAGACTGGTATTCGTGTAAATTCCACTTTCTCCACTGTATCCTTCTTTTTCTTCTTTTTTTTTCTTCAAACGGAGCCGACTTAAGCCACTCGAAGGGTCGACGATTTGTTTACAGTCGGCCGTGAGGCTCGCTGCCACCTCAAGTGCCCTATCAATCAATCCAAACGACGAAATGTTGCTTTGTACAGTGAATAGACCTACGACATTCACGAGTAAGCTTTAACTCGATATTAAGGTGGCTAACGAACTTTATTTGCCGACCGTAGACGACTGAGCTTCCCTCTGATTCAGCTATACTTCCACGTCTTCCCCGTTGGGCCGTCGTTAGTACAAATTGACGCTCGACGCGGTTGACGAAATTTTTATCGGCTTTCGAATGTCCGTTTTTTTGTCTTCACAATCCTTCATTTAGTATCCACAGGCAGCTTCTTTAATTTAAGAGCGGATGGCACGAGGGCCGGGAATTCACGACTATGTGTACATAAATGCACCGTCTGTCATTGATAGCATTATACATAATACATTATAAGATAAAAAATAATATATAAATAGATATAAATATGACTATTATTCTAAAAAAAAAAACAAGTTGGATATGCGTAGTAAAAAAACAAACGTTTGGATGTTTGCCAGACTATCCAGGATAATAAGCGTCGCGTTTAAGGAAACACTTCATCTGATGAGCCCATCCCGAATCTATTTAAGACGGCATCTAGCTTCTTTGACACGGCTTTTTTATATTTTGTATCCATCCGTTTTTTATATATTTTTTACGAACCGACTTACATGTTACACATTTTTGTAAGAATACTTTAGTTCGTAGGTCGATATAACGCGTTACATCGGTTCATAAAAACGTTCCATTGCTTCATTCCTTTCATCCACTCGATACTCACTGTATTTGCATAACGAATGTCCCACGGGTATATTTGAATTTTCACGATTTTGACCAGAATTTGTAAGCAATTAAGTTTAATTGTATTGATCGGCAGAATCTGCGAAAAGCGCGTCGCTACAATCATTTAATTCAACACCATTCGCATATGAATATCGGTATTCGTTGCATTTCATACGTAAATTGTACGTAAATTATCGCTGCATATGATTCGTTAATTTTTTTCTAGAATATAGAAAAAAAGGCAACGCCTACTTAAACTTGTGATTACTTATCGCGTCCTACGTTCTTCACATTCCGGCACTCGATCGTTTCCTCGTTTAAGTTACTCATTGTTTAGTTAATCGTCCAACCCTCGTAGCAGTTCCTCAATAAGCGCTATTGCATTACTCATCAATCACTGAGCTACTCGAACATATAAATACCATGTACGAAAAGAAGACATACGATTTGTTAAAAAGATTTCTCTGAAATTTCTGGCTGTTCCATTTCTCAACGGATCTATCTGACCAGTTAAGAACTTTTGAAGAACAAACGAAAACTTGAAAGGTGGTTTATCATTCCTTTTGATCATCTGTAAAATTTCTCGAATCATTTGACTCTACCTAGGTACTGTGCCGTACCGTAAATCTCTAGTTAATTCAAAACCATTTCGTAACTTAATTTTTTTCCATACAAAGCACAACTCATTGTGTGATATAATGTACTTTCTAATGAGTGTTTCTCGTTGGTATTCAACTTCCTTTTTCCAAAATTGAACGATGTCAAAACAATTAACCGTATTGCGGCAATTCTTCTTCTTCAAATTAAAAAAGAAAAAATTTAAAGTGGCGGCTTGACATCGGTACACGAGACTTCGCTAAATCTCACGTAAAGTCAATGTCGAAGTAACGCTAATGAAAGAAAAAAAAAAAAGAAATTAACAAAAAAAGAAACAGATTCAAACTAAAAAGAAGAGCCTGCCCGAGCTGCACGAAGCTCTAAAGCGGTATTGATCTTAACTCGCGGTAAAGAATAGAGTTTTAACTTTAAACAGACACGGGGGACAAGTCAAATACTAAATAACGTTGAGATAATGGTAAATTATTTTGTGATACTTTCTTGCCAGAAAGAATACAACAGGCTGAGGCGAAAAAATAGTAGTAAATACGATGTTACTGATTAATAATTATACATAAATTAAATATTGTGTAATAGGAAGACTCTGTGGACAAGGAGAAATACCATGTACATTATGTATTGCCCAGTGGCATCAATAGAATAGTGAATGACAGTGTAACCTTGGCATTTCTTTATTGATCTCACTCCTACTCCCGCTCGTACTAATTTACCGTTGAATATACCGTACTTCTTTAGTTATATAAATCACTGACTTTTGACCGCAGGAGCATTCGAACTATTCGTCGAATTACGTAAGCGTCATTAAATCGAAAGTAACAAAAAATGATGACCGTAAATGGATAAAACTCACATTCGTATAAATCAGTGTTGCAAGTCCCCATTACTTTAAGAATTAAAGTTTACACAACAGTTTATTTTCTAGTTACGATTTTACAACAATTTTCAGAGAAATTTCAATTTTCATTCAATCTTCGGGGAAATTGTGAGAAAAATGGACAAGCACAGTCCTCCATTATTTTCGCAATGCATCAACAGTTTTTCTCCATTTTTTCAATAAGATTACCATCAAGTTTTATAGGAAATTACTATTTCTTGCCTCCATTAAAAAGTTTACATATCGTATTATAATCATTAATGACGTAATTGACGTACCGTTAATTTTGTTTCTATAAAAATTGGGGATTTACAACTCTGGTATAAACTTAAAAACATCAATTAAGGATAGAGAATTGACAACTCCAATTCACGTCAGTTCGATTTATTTTCGTATGTTGTGCATCATCAATTATAACTTACATGGAGAATATGTTTAATCAGCCGTATGTACAAATGCTAAAGAATTAAATAAGGAATCGGAGTCGTATCACAAGTATGACAAGAGCGAAATTCTAAATTATGTTAGCTTGTTGATTCGGCGTTGTGGTCGGCGGACTCTTTGCCATCATCGACGACATGACCTGCGAAAATTTGTAAAATTCAATTATTCCACCGTTCTTTTCTCTGCGTATCTAAAGTGCTTCATCGAAATTTTAACGAACATTTTGCATCACTTGCTTCCGCAGAAAATCTTTCGTTGCCGTCGATATATTTTGATTATTGCCCATTTTGCATTTAACGTAGCCGTAGAGATTCGCGCCGCTGAACACAATGGCGATGCTCACAAGAAGAAGCCATTTCAATTTCCCGCCGGCAAGTGCGATTATGAAGAACAACGACCACATGAGCGGGCAGAGAATCAGAGCCAGCCAGAATATTCGGGCTTCGGAGGCGTTTATTCGATTCTGTTGAGAACCCTGAAACACAGGGCACATAGCAGCTCCAACTTAGGCGATCAAGCTAGTTACTGGCTGGGTGGGTTGTAATTGAAAAAATCCTCGGTGAAAATATTTCTCTGGCAATTAGTCTAAAAAATGTATTTCTACCATTTCGAGGACGCAGAAGCTTAAGACTTATCCAGAAACGACGAGAAAGTATAGATCTTAAACTCCCAATGATGTTGAAGTTTGCATCGTTAGAATACAACAAGATTTAGAAAAAAAAAAAGTTAATTCTAATTAACCCAGATTATGGTGCAAAAAATCATCATAGTGATTAGTTGCTATGATGATTTGTTATACCTAATTTTACCATTTGGGTTAATTAGAATTGATTTTTTTTCTGAATTTTGTTGCATTCCAACGATGCAAACTTCAGCATCATAACTCCCATCAGGTTTACCAAGATTTTCTGATAAATATTTTCACCAGCGATAAAACATATCCTTAGTATCTCTCAATGCGTTATATCCGGAAGAACACGACGGTTTTTCCACATAACAATGCGAAGAATAGAAAACACCAAGGACTCTCATGCAAATGAAAGAACCCTGAACCCTGAGAGACCCGCAATTTTATAGCCACTTAAATCCGACAAACAATAATATCGCATTCTCAGCTATTTGAACAAATCAATCGAACCTTTCTTGACTCAAAGACCCAGTGACTTTTGCCATTGTCGTCTACATAATTCCACCACCTGAGCCCGACCATAAGTCTCCCAGTGATATTCTTCACGGTCCAAAAGTCCATCGAGAGTAGCAGAACGACCACCACGAAACTGCCGATATAACTACTGTTGGACCATCCGCAGACCATGTAAGTGGCTAACGCTGTGACCCTGAACGCCAGGTGAAAAAACGTCACATAAGGATGCCTGCAATAATAACAACAATTAGAATTATAACAACAAACAAAAGTACATAAATAAATTCAGGGGAGACGGGTACAAAATTCTGTTTTTTGCAGTAGAGTTTCCTCTACTGCGGAAAAGTAAAAAATTATATAATTTATGCCATTATATCCGCTACTACTTCGTGATATTACATCAAGCTTCTGAATCGCAAAAACATCCCTGCCGATAATTTTCACAAAATTTCATATTCTCGTCTCCTGCAAAACCATTCGGAGCATCCGTTAAAAAGTGACTTTACTTAAGTTTGCCCGGCTGATTGACCTCCTCCTCCTCCCCAAAAGCGATGGTATCGTCATCCATCAGCAGTGGAACCTGTAAATAACACAACCATCATCCCGAAGAGGCAGCGTCAGCGGTCGCCAGGTCGTCACATGCGATCGAAAAATCCCGTCCGTGCGTCGCGAGTGACGGCCGCTCGCGCGACGTCGACGTAAACATATTTACGATTAAAAAAAAAAAACCTTGCGGCACAGAAATCGATCGTATCGATGTCCTCGTAACAAATCGCAAAAACCATCGCTACACGACAGCAAAATACGGGCGGAAAAATGCTGCGTGTGGTCTTCAACTTACCGAAGCGGAAGCCATGTTTCTGACACTGACAACGACGTCGCGGGCGACGACAGCACAGCCGACAGGCCGCGGCCCGACTGACCTAACCTCTCGAGCGTAATCTCGTTATCAGTACGCGAGAACCGCACGCGATATACACACAAGTGCGGCACTCTCGCGCTCGATAGCCCGACGTGCGAGTGGAACGCGCTATAGAGCCGCCCGAAAATTCGCGGAACTCGCGCGTCGATAGTCAGCAATTCCGTCGCAGAGGTGCCGCCGGACGGACCAGCGAGTCGCGGTTATTCCCTGGTATACAACGTAGCCGACGTAGCGATTCACGGGGCTCGCGTGGTATACGTGGCTACGTGGTCGCGTCGCAGCCAATCGTCATTCGTGATATCGTAAATCGCTCGTGTCGTCGTCGACGTTGACAGCCGACGAGTAGCCGACGGTATTTTTTCTGCGTCTGCTCTCTGCTTTCCAGCTGAAGCGTCGTGTAAATAAGCCGCGTGATTGTTCCGATCCTCGAGTTTTTTATTAGTGGGTTTTCTTGAAGATAAGGGGCGGGCGGGAGAAGGATGATAAAGCCGCATCGGGCTCAGAGCTCACGTAGCGCGCAGCGTAGGCGTAGCGCGCATACGTGGTGGGTGTGACGTAGGCGCCGCGGTTGTGTTGGTAGCGGGTTCGGCGAGGCGCGACACGCGAGCTTCGCCACCGCGCGAGTGAAATCAAACCCCCCGAGAGAGGCCTCGAGGTGGTGGCGCGCTGTGTGGAGGTGGAAATAACGCGTGGTCTGCAGGTGGCTGAGATAAGCACGGGGGACTGAGGGACCGCCGAGCGAGAGACCGGCGCGATTTCGACTGCCGCGAAACAGTCGATACCGAGACAGACGCGAGCCATTCGCATGCCGGGACCATCGGGACTCGCCAGGACTCGCGACGGAGACTCGATTTGTTGTTACGTTTGACGGGACGTTCGACACGTGCGGCGAAAATGCTGAAGGGATATTCGCCGATCGCGCAGGCCCTGCTTGGCACCCTGTTCACTTGGGCGCTCACCGCCGCCGGGGCCGCCCTTGTTGTTGTCATTCAAGGCAAACAGGTGAGGAGACCTTGCACACTTTCGCTCATATTTGCTTGTCGTCTGTCACGAGGAACAGCCGAATTCGCGGGATCGGGAATAGAGTATTGAAGTAAAGTGTGGATGAACGCGCGCATCCTGACCGCGCGGCAAATCAACCTTACCTGTGTGTTATCGCAATTGGACGCGTGAAGAGCGCGAAGAGTGAAGTTTGAAATTGAAGCGCGCGCTTTTTGAACGATGGGGAATTGGCGGTGGTGGGAAGTTTGCGTGGATGGTTTGGTTTTGGAATGGATTTGTGTAGGGTTGGAAGTGGTTTGAGTATGGATTTTGAGATAGTGCGGAAATAAAGTAGACTACCCGTTTTTTATGTTTTGCTGATGTGGTCGTAAATTTTTTTTTTACGTGGAAGTTTTGATTTCGTGACATTTTATTTTCTCGAGATTCTTTCGTCAGGATATTCCAAGTGTAAAACGTCGAGAAAAGTGATTTAGAAAAAAATGTCTGAATGTAGAAAATCTCTATTTTTCAAAAAAAGCTTTGTTAATCGAGCTGAAACTTGGCACATATGTGGGTTTATATTTTGTGATTTTGTTTGTGATCATTGTCAAAAAAATGAAAGGTCTGGTCGAATTTGATTCAATTTTGCATTTTTCGAAAAATGTCTTTTCGCACTCTTGACACAAATTTGTTGCAATCGAGCTAAATATTTTCTTCGTCATTTTTTTCCGATTCTAGTTACGATGTTGAAGTTTGCATCGTTGGGATGCAACGAAGTTCAGAAAAAAAAATTAATTCTAATTAACCCAAATGATGAAATTAAGTGTAAAAAGTCATCATGGCAATCAGTTACTGTGGTGACTTTTTATACCTAATTTCATCATTTGGGTTTGTTAGAATGAATTTTTTTCTGAATTTCGTTGTATTTCAACGATGCAAACTTCAACATTATTTCTAGTTTCGAAAAATGTCATAAAGCAAACCAGAACTTCAGACATGTGCAGAGAACTTTCACACAAATTTTTTGCAAAAATCGGCAACGTCATATGAACTTTATAAATATAACATTTTTTTATTCGCGATTTTTTTTTACCACAGTGAAAATTCGTCGTTGAACGAACAAACAAATGTTTACCGCTTCCCCCAAAACATTTATCACTATAGCATTTTTTTCATTACACAATAAAAGCACACTGCCTACGACTAAGCCAAAATAGATAAGCATTCCTCCTCATGCGGGTAGCTTTGGAAGCATTCAAAAATAATCAGGAGTAAGCAATGTGCAAAGCTCTTTGTAACATCCTTTTTATTTAATTTGTTGCGTGAATTTGAATGTTGATTACTAAACATCGTTGAACTTTAGACCATTTTTGGAGCAGAGTGAAATTTTGTTCCCTTCATAATTTTTCAACAGTGAAATGTAAAGTTTTTATATTACGTAAATAACATTGTAGCCAATTGTCCATAAAAAAATAACATTGTAATGCAACGAGATTAAAAACAACAAAATATTAATGAATCCAAATTATTTTAAAGGCTATAAAAAGTTATTATAACGACCCCCTAATGGGGGTGAATTATTTAAATTTTTTATGTAATTAATATTTTGTTTTTAATTTCGTTGCATTGCAACGATGAAAACTTCAACGTCATCACAAAAATCGATGTCTTAAAAAAATCAATGTGAAGGTCACTGTGCTAGACTTAATAAAACCTTCATGTGGTGAATTTAGATACTAAAAGAGCTGCAATGATAAATCAGTCTCCAATTATTAACGGAAGATTCTGGAATTCAAAGATTCATACGTTTTCGTAATTAAAAATGCAATCTCACACGATGCGACGTAATTTATTGCTCCACGGACCCGGTATACAATTATTTGTATACCGGGAGCACGTTAAACCTCTGCGGTCAAATTTTATCGTCGCAGATAAATCGTTCGCTCTAAGCAATTGTTAAAACAATTTTTTTACGACCGAATAATAATCGTACGATGTGCCTGTGTTTCAGAGAAAACTGCTGGACGTGAGCCTCGGATTCGCGGCAGGTGTGATGATAGCGGCGAGCTACTGGTCCCTCCTCGCGCCGGCGATCGACGAGGCCAAGGAGAGCCAAATTTACGGGAAAGAGGGCGAATTCGCGTTTATACCAGTAGCCGTTGGATTTCTCGTAGGCGCGGCATTCGTGTACGGAACGGACGTATTGATATCTGCCCTCGGCATTCAGTCCCCCAATGTGCTCTTAGCTATGCAGTCAGTTGGTACGAAACAAAGACGCAGAATCCACGAGAAACTAAAGAGTGACGAGGATTTAGACGATAATGACGTAATTAGTGGTGTAAACGTAACCGGTGGCAATATGTATGCTCATGTCGAGTCAACCACGATCGATGGTACTGAAGTTTAATTCATTTTCTTTCTCTCCTCTTCTTCACGCAATTATCAATCGGCTCGACGGCGGAGTCGACGCGCGTTGGCTTGGAAAATACGATCAGTTGACGTTACAACGTCTCGCGGGGTCTTCGTAACTCGCCCCTCTTTGCTTAATCGATCGTCGCATCTCGTGTAGTATTTCTCTTTTTTTTTCACTTCCTTTTCACTTCGAAAGACCAGGAACAAGCGGGAGTAATTGCCGACCAATTGGAGTCGTAATAATGTCTCGGGTGAAAACGTGCAAACGTCTCGCGCGGCAATTGACCATCTCAAGGTCCCCGTGAATTCTCACAATTTTTTGTTTTTTCTTTTCATTTTACGACTGGATAATTCTGCCAGAATTATGAGAAACCGTGGCAATTGCCCGCTCGTTCCGCGAGAATCTACGCGAGAACGCGACCGTCGGCTCATGTCGCATTATATTCGCTTAATCACGAACAATTAACAGCTGTTACATGCTAGCAAATCCATTGTCAATAGATCCCGGAGCTTTGGTCAGGGCTCTCATGGCCCCGTAATCTCGAGCGTACGAATCCCCGTAATGTCGCATGCATTGGTAAATGTCCTTCTAACATCGCGCGGAACCCGGTTGCGTCGTACTTGGCTCTCCATTAAGAGAAAACACTCCGCGGCTGTAAAACCTGCGACGATAAAAAAAGAACCCCGCGCGTGAAAAGAAACATTATTGGCGCCGGAAAAGTGGTCGAGTGACTGAACGCCTTAAACCCGATAGCGCGAACACCGAGACCTTGAGAGATAATCAATTAAATAAATGCTAAACAACGGTCGACGCTCGTGTAAAACGACGATTTTTTAAACCTATACGTAATAACAAAAAAAAAAATAAAACAAACTGGTGCCAACGGACTTAAATAAAATCAAATAAAAAAATAGGTGAGCCAAGTGCGCGCGGAGAGTTTCGCGCGTTTAACCGCTCAACTGATCTTGTTTCCCCCCGCTTGCTACTACCAATTTATGTAGTTATACCGCACTGAGTGACAACGGCTCGAGCGTAACTGCATCGATCTTGGTTCGTCTTTGAATGGAGACGCCAGAGAAAAACACGAGACCTCCGGTTTTTCAGGATTTTACGAACAGAACGCGAGGCGACGACCCGGCGGAGGCAGCGGGATGATGAGAGGCGCCGAGGGCGACGGAATTGGAACGGTCTACGAGGATCCGAGCAGCGAGGCTAGAAACAATCAGTGGAGGCGAATATTGCTCCTCGTTGTTGCGATCACGGTGCGTCACATGTTACGCGTGACGCAATTTCAGTAGCGCGCAATTCGTGCCTATCTCACATATCTTTAATTCTAAATGTCATTGATTAATATCGTGTTATACCGTTCTCTGTCTCTCCCGTAGGTTCACAATATACCCGAAGGTCTCGCGGTCGGTGTGGGCTTCGCCGCAGTCGGGAGCAGCGCGTCAGCAACATTTGAGAATGCAAGGTAAGATTTTTGCGATGTTTCCACGAGGATAAAATTTTAACTAAAGGCCAACAGGTGACCGCCAAATAACAAACTCCGCAGAAAAATACGCGCGAATATATTTTTATACGCGTATACAGAAACTGCGCCGCGAGGCGGTCGGAACTCGTTCACGTTCCCATGACTAATTCCCAATCTATATTGCAGAATTCTTTTAAAGCGAATAAAAAGAAGTAACAGGGAAAAGAAAATCTACAACGCGCTATTAGATAAGGCCAATCTGAAAGATTGCCTCTCGCAGACGGTCACGCGACTAATTTTCCTGTTTGCCGTAACTATAACCGATAAACAGCTGGCTCTCGAGGAGAATTATAGCCGAGCGATAGAAATAACGGTATATAGATTGATTCAAATTTCTCCGCCGCGATAAATCGTCACCGCCGACCGCGTCGAGATTAAGAGACGCTGCAAAAAAACGTTTCCCAGCGTTCATCTACTCAAACATGTTTCGCATCGTCTTGAGATACCGTGACGCACGATTTCCGAGGAAGCCAAACTATCCGTTCCCACATTTCTAAGCCACGGATTTATCACTAAAAAAAATTGCTGATCTACGATTAAAAACTGCTTCGGCGTTACCACCAGGCCAAACAACTCCATCGTCGCAATATTTGCCGCAACAACAAAATACTCCTGACAAACTAATGTTCCCCGCGAAAAATGGTTCAACGCCGTCCAACGATAAATCCGCAGAATTCCAGCGTAATCTATTATTAGAAAACCGTTTGATAATAATTTCCGCTTTTTTATCAACAGGCACAAAGCAAGATTACAGTTTTCCGTTACCGACGAGCGTCTCCTCCTCGCCGTGGCCTCTCAATCAGTCGGCGCGGCGAACCTCTCGCGGTTTCGCGTGACCAGCGTTTTCCACTAGATGGCGATACCGATCAGCGATCGTCGTCGTCGTCGGGGTCTTCGGGAGGCAACGATCGCCGCGAGGGCGAGCGAGACGGAGAGCCTCGCCGGCGTGGAGGAGGCGAATGAATGAGTTTCACGGTGGTCGCATGCGGTAACCGACCGAAGGCAAGGTTTATTGGCGCGGCCGTAGCCGCGGAGGGTGGCGAGGAGCGCCGGCTCGGCACGGCGCGAGGAGGAGCCGCGCGGGGGCCGCGGCGAGGAGGCCGGAGACACGTGTGGCCCTGGAATTCAACGAGCCCTAGGCGCCGCGCATTCCATTCTTCCCACCGCTTCTTTATAAGACCATCTTCGAGGCTCCGAGGTTGCTTTCTTTGGCGCGCATTTAGATCTCTCTCCGCCGCTCGCGCGCCTCGCCTCCCTCTCCGCATATGTACGCACTGTTTGGTACCTTCCGGCACCTACCGCATTCCACGCGCTCTCTCGCAATCGCGGTGACCCGCAGTCTCGCGTGGAATGATATCTCGCGCCCGGCGCGTGTCGAAATTCACGGGCTCCGCGTTGAAACCTAGATCTAACGATCGAAAGGATCAACCGGATTATCCGGACTCCGCGAGGAGTTAAAACATACGTTTTGAGTTGATGGAGAAAATATAGTTTCCTGTCCCAAGTTGTATTCGATTAGGAAAATGGGATTCAAAGGCTTTTGTTGATTACGAGTGGCTTAAGAATTTACTGGTTTTAATTGGAACGAGGATTTTTTTTTCTTTTGCTGAAAGATTTTTTTTTTGGTTTACCGTTTAATGATTGGAGCTTGTGTTACTGTTAAAACAGTCGCAAGGAGAAACAATTATTTTTGTTCAATTTTAGACGCCGAGACTACATTGCGATTTTTTTTTCTAGTGTACAGAGAGACGAGTTTTAACTGAGGAATAGCGAGATACGTGAAGTACGCGGTGGCCACCCTTTCAGTAAGAGAAACGAGCATCGTAGCCCTCTGACGCCACCTTGAACCCGATCCATATCTGATCACGTGATTCCTGGAAGCCGCCGTTTCTTCCATCTCCTTTATTAGGCCGTTCCGAGCCGGTCCGTTTGGAATTCGTGCTCCCACCACTATCGCATGCCATTCTTTCGCGCGGCGGACTCTAATTTTTCCCTCGGATCACCCCGACGCAGTTGAACAATATTTTTTTTATCCTCTGATTCAAGATTGGAAGTTGTGCCATTCGCACAGCGGAGTCCAATTTTGTCCTCGCGTCACTCCGAAACGGTTTAACAATATTTTTTTATTCTCTTATTCAAGATTGGAAGTTGTGCCATTCGCACAGCGGAGTCCAATTTTCTCTTCGCGTCACTCCGAAACTATTTAACATTTTTTTTTTTATCTTCTCAGTAAAAATTGGAAGTTGTGCCATTCGCATAGCAGAGTCCAATATTTTCTACACACCACTCCGAAACAGTTTTAACAATTTATTGTTATCTTCTGAGTGAAGATTGGAAGCTTTGCCATTTCCACGCACAGCCGAGTCTAATTTTTTCCTCGGATCCGAAAGCGGCAAAAAATACTTTTATCTTCCAACCCAAGAGGACGAAGAAGAAGTTCCGAGATGAAGATTGGAAATCGCGCCGTTCTCTCGAGCAGCAAAGTCCAATTTTCTTTCTGTAACGACGTAGATTTTTGAAGTCTTTCTTCTCGTCGAGTCTCTCGAGATTGGAAATCGGTGAGGTGAAAGTGGTGCCATGTTGACAATACTCGTGGACTCGAGATGGTTGACGCAGTGTTTTGAGAGACTGTTTGAGAGGCTTCGGAGAGATAGCGCGCTGCCGCGTTGGGCAACCGAACTTCAGACTCGCTGACCTCCTCGCGGGCCGTTGCGCGTGGTCGCATTCCAACGTATAACATTCAAATGACGCGGACTCTCCGTCATCTCCGCGGCTCGCGATGTCGGTGGCCCATTAAGAATCTTTAGAATGAATGGACCGCGCGATCCTCGCCGCTCGCGAGCTCTGCCCTCTCTCTTTCTCCAGCTCTCGTCGTCATAATTAAGAAATAGCCAGTGGCTTATTATATGCGTGAACACCGGACGACGCTGGTGGGGCGAGCGAACGAGCGGTACTCCCGTTGCCTCGCGCTGAATTAAAAAACGAAAAAAAAAATTCAGTAAAATGCCGTCGCCGAGACCCGGTTTGGCAATATTAGTCGCTGATACGGTTATCAATCGCCCGTTAGGCACGCAAATACGACCGCAACGTTGACTCTGTCGCGTCAGCTGGAGTTGGCTACATCATTGGCGGAGCCTTTCGACGTCCTCGTCTAGGATATCCCGTTAAGGTGGCTCGTAGTAGCAGGATAAAAACGCCGCTTTTAATGCCTGGATTTATTTCATATTAGCCCGAAACGACACTGTAAACCGGGTTTATACTCGTGTACAATAAGCCACGCCGTGTTTAAATTACAGCGAGGCCAATCCACTAATCTCCCAGCCTGGTAGTTTCAAGTCTCTCCTGCCAATGGTCAATAGCCATGAATTATATTAGCTAACAGCTGGAGAATGACGTGACGTAAAAAGGTGAAAAGAGATCGGAATTATCTGCCGGTATTAAAGTTTACATTCTTTTTTTCTTCGCTTGACCTATAATTTACTCATTATTTATTATTTTATAATGACATCCCACGGTGTCGAGAGTTCAATTTTTTGTATTGTAAATGGTATTGGAAACGTGGGATCCATGCAATGTTTTTTTTTTCAATTTGCTGGCAATTTTTTGATAAAAATCAGGACATCGTTGGGAACTACAAATCATTTTAGATTTTTTATACATCATGTACTGATGTAAAAAAAATAAAATACCGTAAGTGAATAGTGAACAGAAGCGACGATGGTCAAACCTTTGAGCCACCGTGAAGCCAAGGAGGAAACCCGGTCGGTGAGGCTCCACAAATTTAGCTACAACTGGTACGAGTATTATGAATGAACGGACGTTCGACCTGGCGAGATAACCTCGCGAGATAGGCGCGTGAGGTCACCGGGTGTGAAGACGAACCGGATTCGCGGTTAGTAACGTCAGCGAGTGCAAACTTCTTTGCGAACGAGCGTTAAGCAATTTTTGCACCGCGTCGGGCAGGCGCAGCTCAAGCTGCCTTCGTCCTCGCAAAGTATATTTTCTCGCTGCGTCCAAAGGATCAAAGACCGCGAATGTGTGTCCTCCATCCCATAGCGCAAAAGAAAAATCTCGCGGTATGCGTTGCGCCTGGAGCTCGTTCGACTTTCGACGATTCCGCTCGGTCGCAGAGTCCGAACGAATTATCAATGAAATAGGTTTTGCATACTCGAGCAATTGGAGCGTGCACACACAACCGGCGGCAGCTCGCAGTCTCGGCAGCAGGTACGAAGCGCGTCGGGCAGTTCGTCTATGTTCACCTTCTCGCTCGCGGTGCACTCGACGCGAGTAAAAGCTCAAGGAGATCTGGTAGTGAGTCACTCTTCGAGCTATGCCGATTTTTCGCAGTAACTCGCGTCTCTCCCTCTCTCTCTCTCTCTCTCTCTCTTTCTCGCTCAATGGTCACTTTTCCGTTTCTGCCAGCGGCGTCAGCGCCTTCGCAGAGATTTTTTCTCCACGCTCCTCGTCGGACTCCGGTGGCTCATCCGCCGCTCGACGCCGTGACGCACGGTGAACCGTTATTCCCTCTTGGAAAATAAATTAATCCAAGTTTCTGCGAATTTCGATTTTGAAAAACCCATTGAGTGAATCGTCGATCGTCGCAAAAATATCGATAAAAATGTACCTATTTTTAACGCTTAAGCTGCTGTTTCAGGGCATCAGGATATGAGAATCAGGATGAGCATCGGAATGAGCATCGGGATGAGCATCAGAATGAGCATCGGAATGAGCATCGGGATGAGCATCAGGATGAGCATCGAAACGTCGTCGTCGTCGCTGAGTACACGAGGACTACTCGACGGGCTGTCGTGCGAAGGGGCAACTCGCCGCGGACGCCGAGGAAGATGGGAGGAAGAAGAAGCACCAGGGGGCGAGAGGGACGTCGATCCTACCCCCCTTGTGTAAAAAGAGAGGAACTACGGGCGCACCGGTTCGGCGTGGCACGTAGATGAGGTGGTGCTATGTTAAACGTGGCGTCGGACAAAGCTGCCGACGAAACCATCTCATTTCAGCGCTATCCTCACTCGTCTGCCTTATTATAGTACCTATACCTAAGAGGAGCCCTGGTGCCTGGCCCCTTTGATCTCCCTTATCCTCCTTCAGCTCGGCCGGCTCGGCTTCTGAGCGTCTTCCTCTTCCTCGTTTTCTCGTTATGCGCCTCTCGCGCGCGCTCCGCTCTTTCTCTCGCTCGCGAAACGCCACCGCGATCCCTTTCTGTTCCACCGCAACGCCGCGATTTTCCTCTCGCTCTCAGTCCCCCGGATCCTCCCGATATCCGAAACCCCCGCAGCCACCTACTCGACAACGCGCAATGCTACAATACCGCTAAATGCACGACCGTAAATTCCTCGTATCTTCCTCGCGCTTGGAACGAATGGTAATTGCACGGAAATATTCATTTTCCTTCGCAATTCTGACGGAAGAATCGTCAAAGGAAATTATTTGATTAACCGCTTAATTGCGAATTATTGTATGTCGATATTATTATCAGTGTTGAAATGGGGATATCACGATTTTTCCTGCATCGCGTTTCTACCGCGAGGAATGTGAAACCCATGGAAATTTCAAGAAGCCTCTTTCTATGCCAAAGCGAGCGATTTGAAAATACCGCAACTCTCGACACGATTTGTGAATTAAAAGTTGATCTTCGATGCTCGTTAATATATCTTCCGTTGTGCGTGCAGTGATTTTGTTTGTTGCTCGAATTACGGAGACGAATTTGAAAACCCCGGAAACTTCGAAAAGCCTCTTTCAGTGCGGAAAGGAGCGATTTTGAAATACGAAAACTCAACGCTATCTGCGAGTCATTAATGCATTTTCCGTTGTGTGTGCAGTGAGGATTTCGGTTGTCGCTCGTGGAACGAAGACGAAGAGCACGAGAAGTTCCCTAGGAACCTGCGAAAAGCCTCTGTCAGTGCCAAAAGGAGCGATTTTAAAAATACGAAAACCCAACGCTATCTACGAATCATTAATGCATTTTTCGTTGTGTGTGCAGTGAGGATTTCGGTTGTCGCTCGAGGAACGAAGACGAAGAGCGCGAGGAGTTCCCTACGAAACTTCGAAAAGCCTTTTTCAGTGCGAAAAGGAGCGATTTAAAAAATACGAAAATCCAACGCTATCTACGAGTCATTAATACATTTTCCGTTGTGTGTGCAGTGAGGATTTCGGTTGTCGCTCAAGGAACGAAGACGAAGTGCGCGAGGAGTTCCCTAGGCGCGAGTTCTCCGCGAGGTCCGGCGAGTCGCTTCTTCTCACCGCCTAGATACGCTCCGGGAGATACGCGGAGGAATGCGAAAGCCGTAGGAGGTAGCGATGGAAGAGGCGAAGGATGGAGGCTGCGCGACGACGCTCGCTCGGAGAACATGTTGGCCGTTCTGGCGAGTTCCGAGGGCCTGGAAGGTGCTCGCCGAAGGTAGCAGCATCCACACTGTCGTCTTCCAAGTCCTCTCGCAGCCAGCAGGGGAGCAGCGGCAGCAGCAGCAGCAGCATCAGCACCACCACCACCAGCAGCGGCGGCGGCAGCAGCGAGAGAACCGACGTCGAGGGACTTCGTGGGTACCGAGAGAGGAGACTCGAACCGCTCGAAAATGTCAGGAAAGAGAAGGGACGAGCCGAGCGAGAGGCAAACAGCCGGGGAATGCACCAAGAGGTCTCTCGCCGAGAGGACTATTATCCGCGAGGCCACTTTTCATTTTCGGCCCCACCGACGGATTTTTCACTCGTCCCTCGCTGACCCACAAACCAGAGGAAAGAAAAGGGGAAAAAAACACACGAAAAGCTAGAGAGGAAGCGCGCAAAGAGCCCGCGCTTCGTCGTTCCCTCGCATTTTTCAATTGCCAACTGTTACAGTTGGCGATAATGATAATAAACGTTGCGAAAGAACGGTAGTCGAACGAATTCCGGTTCGACGCGAGCGGCCTTTTAAGGAATGAACGGTCGGGGGGGCCCCCCCGGTACAGTATAGGCGCAACCTATACGTGGGATCCGATTCTTGATATGAGCGTAAAGGACTAAAGCGCGGCGCGAACGCGCCGGATCGAGGAAGGAGAGTCCCGCGCACCGCGGGTCTCCCGGGTCTCTCCGGGCTCCCTCGGAGCGCAACGCTTATTTCGCCGTTTTCCACGGCCGAGGCGAACCGATCCGACTCTCTCCTCTCTCGGGAGAAAGATTTTGTAGTCCAAGTACACGCGATTCGCGGTACAGTAAATCTAAGGCGTATCCCCCGGAGGATTACGAGAGAAGCGTTTATACGCTCCATTATGCCCACCGAGTGCGCGATTACGACGATAAACATATATTAATAGCTTACTCCTGCACTTTGGAGGCTGGAAAAGGCTGAGCTCCTCGCAACCTGCTGCAGCAGCAGTAACAGCCACGCCACCAGCAGCAGCGGCAGCAACGCTATAGATGGGGCCTTTCGGACGCTGCAGAGTTCTGAGAACCGGACCCTCGAGACGTTCTCTAAGCGCTAGTGACATTCCATTCGTATACTTTTCTCGTCTCTTGTTTCCCGCTTGCCTTATCCCACTCCGCGCTCGGAGGGTCCGCGTTTGCGCGCTCGCGAGCCACAAAACTCGATACGCACAGGCGAGACGTCGATATTGTCGATCGAGAATTCTGAGCCTCCCTCCCTCTTCTTCTTCTTCTTTCTATCTTTCTCTCTTTCTGTCTCTCTCGCCGATGGAGCTCGTCACTCCTCGCCACTTCGATTTTTCAAACATCGAAACTACGACACGCTCGCGCTTCGAAGCGCGCGAGGCTCGCGGCGTGAAGAGCCGTAGTAACCGAGGATGCCTGGAATGTAGCGGCATTACGCATGCGTCGCGCGTATCTTATACTCGGAACGAAGCAGGAGCCGACACGGCTCCGGGCCGTTATCCGTCCCTTGACAACGACCTCACGAGTGGCCCGCGCGTCCTGGCTCCTCGTCTGTGCGTCCCGCTGCTGCGAAACTGTGTCCCCTGGCATTCGCACGCGCTTCAACGTGTCGCGCCGAAAAGACCAATCGCGGGCTCCTCGCGATGGTCCCGTCGGGCTCGCCGATCGGCCGATCGCGGCGCGTCTGACCTCGCCGGCCGCGCGGGTACCACGGGTACCACGGGCTGACGGAAGACGAACGCCGGGCTCGTTTTACTCCAGAACTCGTGGTCCCCCTTGGAGATTTAACGGTCCGGGCGCTGGAACGACGTACAGAAACGTTGCCGATAAGCGTAGAGACGCTTCGACGTGGATGGCCGACACTATCGTGGCTAAGTGAGTCGCCATCGTCTACCCGGAGTTACACCTGGAAATCCGTGAGAACGATAATTGTACGATTAAACGAACTTACCTTAAGTGATTCCTGATCTTGATTATGCGCTGGACGGCCGATCGCGCGTTTGCCTGGCGCTTTTGCTCTGGAAGCCACAGGTACCATGGGCTGATAGACAAGCGTCAGATGCTCATTTTACACCAGAATTCTTGTGGTCCTCTTGGATTAAATGATCAAACGAACTTACCTAAGTGATCCTCGGGTCCTGATTACGCCAGACGTCTTTGAAGAAACAGACCTGCCCTCTGGCGGAATAGGGACACGAGTTTTCAATAGGAATCTGAAAACTGCGAATGCTCGTATCAAGCTCGCATTTTACTCCAGAATTCTTGTGGTCCTCTTGGATTAAATGATCAAACGAACTTACCTAAGTGATCCTCGGATCCTGATTACGCCAGACGTCTTTGAAGAAACAAACCTGCCCTCTGGTGGAATAGGGACACGAGTTTTCAATAGGAATCTGAAAACTGCGAATGCTCGTATCAAGCTCGCTTTTTACTCCGGAACTCTCGTGGTCCTCTTGGATTGAACGATTAAACGAACTTACCTAAGTGATCCTCGGATCCTGATTACGCCAGACGTGTTTGAAGAAACAGACCTGCCCTCTAGCGGAATGGGGACACGAGTTTTCAGTCTAAATCTGAAAACTGCGAATGCTCGAGCAACTGCGGGGTTGCTGCCCGTAATAACCGGCTCAGTGTCTTCGACATCTTTCATCGAACTCTCTCTGCCTTCATCGGTTGCTTTATCGCCGATACACCAACGACTGTATCATTCGCCTTGGCGTCGCTGCCGAGGAAGGCGCGATTTATCCGCCGTCCAGTATTTCGCAATCAAAACGTCGAGCGAGCGACGATTACAGTAGCGGCTTTGATATATATATTTCGTTTCTCATGAAAAAAAAAATCCCAACTACATTTTACCTCCGCGTCCACCTCGCGCGCGGTCTATCCATCAAACAGTTAGGTCCAATTTGGCGTCGGCTTCGCGGCACGTCGATTCGCGAGACTGGCACAGTTGACGATCCCATAATCCCGGGTGCCCTAGCCTACTGGGTTGTCTAGCTCGTCGCCATTTTTAGATAGCCGCCAGTCGGCGGCAAAGTCGATGACCTCTCGGTCGTACCAAGCGTCAAGTCTTGGTCCGTTCGCATGCAGTCGCCATGCAGAGCGGCGCTGCTGCTGACCACTCGACGAAAGGAATTCACGCGGCGGAGCTGCCGCTGCTGCTGCTGCTGCTGCTGCTGCGGCGGCGCTCACGACAATTCCTCTTCTGCTGTGCAGCAGCAGCAGCAGCAACTGCAGCAGCAGCAGCGAAGAGAGACGATAGTCGTCGTCGTCGTCGCCCCTTTCGTTGCTGCTATGCTGCTTCATTCCGCCGTGATGGCAAGGTCGGCTGGTGACCCCGGAGACGCCGCTCTCCGTGTACCTTTTCCTGTGGCGCGTCTCACATCGGCGAACTATCGCACCAGTCACGATTCACCAGCAGCAGCAGCAGCAGCAGCAGCAGCAGCAGCCAGCATTGATTCACTTTGCCGTGTGCTTCATGCCGCACGCGCTCGCTTCATATAACATGTGCTATATAGGCGGTGCTCACCGGGCCCACACGGTAATGTTGACCGACTTGCAGTCTGCCAGTTCGTATATACCGGAAAGCCTCGGCTCGAAAAATGAGGCCTATTGCCTATTATATTGTCCCGTCGGACGTTATGATCTCAGCCTGTGGAGCTGATCGCCGGCAAGACGTTTGCCCTGAATAGGCAACCTGGATTCTCGCTCGACTCGTTTCTGTCTCAGCCTCCTCAGGAATGTGCGACCTTAACGCTCCGTCAATGAGCGGTTTCTCGGTTCAACCGATAATTCCGCGTTGCCGTTTGGCCGCAGTGTCGAAACTTTCGGTAGGGAATGAGGGAGTCATTAGCCTTGAGGAGACTTCTTGACTGGTGGCTACAATTAATAGTCTAGCTATCTAGTCGACGACCTCGTGGGTGAAAATAATTTTTTTCGTAGCCCCTATATTCTCGTTTCGACCATTGACACGATCAAGATTCAAGAATAGTCCGCAAGGTATGAAAATCTTCCCTCTGAGAAACGTCCTGACAATAAAATTCTATCTTTTCAGTAATTCTTTCATCCTCCTAATCGTTTCACAATTGCCTTCCAGGTTCGACCGACACCCCGGCCAGAAAATCCAAAATCACGCGGGAAAAATTGCAGCCCGCTATTGAGCTCCGGATGCGAATGAAGGGATACGAATCGCACCGAGTGGAGACGACGACGACGACGACGCCGACGACGACGACGACGACCAAGAGTGCTGCCAGGGTGTGCACTCGTTGTTTCAGCGATCGATCGAACGATCGGGAATCCAGGACCGGGTGCCGGAGCGCGCGGGATCCACGAGGAGCGCAGAGCGAGAAAGAGAGGGAGCCAGCCGAGAGGAGGAGAAGAGACGATGCTGATGCTGCGCGGGACGCAGGAGGCGAGAGGAGAGAGAAAGAGAAGAGGAAGAGGAGGAGGAGGAGGAGGAGGTTGGTGCGCGCCGCGCGGCTCTCGGGTTGTGTGGACGAGGAGAGAGGCGCGGGCGAACAGACGCGGGCTCTGACGGTTATGGTAGGGGGTAAGGAATGCATGGGAACGAGGCGCAAGCGGGCCGACCGCGATTTGCCCGTCCCGCATTCCACCAACGCCGTGCGGCAGCAGCAGCAGCGGCGGCGGCGGCGGCAGCAGCAGCGAGCGAGCTCTTTGCCGAGTCTCGGGGCCACCGACCACGGGCCTAACGCCATGGATACCACCGGAGAAACCCATAAGATCAACCCTGTCTTATGGTCCGTGTATGCAGGCCTCGCCTCGCCTCTCGCTCGCTCGCTCGCTCGCACCACCTTCGATATCGCCGCGGCGTTTCGCGGCCGACACTGGCTGCCCGCGCGCTCTCCACACGTACCAACCACGTACACGAGACGAAACCTCATTGCGCAGACCTCATCTTCCTCTCCTCGGTCCATCGCCGCGGCGGCGGCGGCGGCTGTTGCGTTCGGCGAACATTCAGGCACCACTGGATTCTCCTGAAATGTTGCCGGGGATATTCGACTTTGAATCCGAGCCTTTGGATTCTCAGCTGAATTAGCTCAGCTTTGGTTATATGGATATGTTTTTTTTTTTTTTTTTGGGAGTGAGAGAAGGAGAGAGGAATGAGAGGAAAGACGAGCGAGAAACTAATTATTTTACTGTTATAAGTGGTACAACACACGTTCGCCGAACGAACGTCGAAGGAGGAGAAATCTCTCTCTCTCTCGACTTTCGGGCTTACAGACTGCTCGACGCCTTTCTTCACAAGTCGCTGGGAGGTCTGTAACCTTTTGCCGCGGATCTTGGGACGGAAAATATTATACACGCTTACGTATGAGGCGTATTAAAAAAAAGCGTGTTTAATGTGTACGTTGAATTTTATGGGCGGCCGAAAATCGGTTCGATGGAAGAGAGACGTCACCGCGAATTCTGGAGGCCTCGGGACGGTCGAGAGTAGGAGAAAAAAATTATTCTCATCTGGAGTAGATGATGAGTACATTTTTTTACGTATTTCATATTAAACTACGTAATAGAACATCGAATTTTCCGCGTTATTTAGATTTTTTGTAAGGGAATTTATATTTTTTAACGTAAATCTAACTGAGATCTTGAGATACGTTCAAAGCAAAATTGCCTTTACTGTTGTTCTGGATACTTTTCGCTGTTGATTATGACATTACCCGGTTTATTGCTTCTTCTTGTATCTATTTTTTGACAAAAGTAGCGGCGAGGAAGGAGCGTTAAACCGATTTTCTGGTGTCAATTCCCGTCACGAGGCGGATCGTAAGAAGTCCAACTCCCGGGAAGCTATTATTCTCGTGAATGAATGCCGCTTCCTTTCCCTCCGCCGATGTCTCGCGAGCAAGTAGGTCTGTCACCCGCGGCCACGCGCTAATACACCCGATACTTTCGAAAGGCATATCTCAAGAGCGAATCGGAGCGCACGCGCGGCCGAGGGTTACACGAGTACTACGAGCGAAAGAATCATTGAACCAATAACGTTTCTGCCACCGAGCACACATTGCATCTCCGGCTCTATTACGATTTTTCGCCATTTCATTCGTGATTGAAACATTGTTTGCTCCTCCAATCTCGCATGAAATCGTGAGGCTTATAGGATCGAAGCTAAAATGTCACGTTTCGAGCCTTATCGTGATACAATTATAGTTGTATCAAATAGGATTTATTTTTTCTCCTCGGCGCGCTGTTTGAACACCTGTTTGAAAATGAGAAATCATTTCGTAGAAATCGATGCTCGAGGAGATATCGTCGATCGTGAGTCGAACTATGAGCTGGAATTTCCTGCGAACGATCAAGTCGACCGAGTCTCTTGTATTCAGTTTGCACAGCCTGGAAATTTTGTGGCGCGCTGAAGAAAAAAAAAAATGCTGAAGCGCGAAGGATAACACGATAACCTTGAGCCACTGCTCAGCGCGCGGAGAGAAAAAGTGCAGACAGGTAATTCCAGGAAGCCGATTGACCTCCCCGGATGCTCGGTCTGCGGAGTCGCGAGATTCGTATAGCCTGCCGGGGGTTAACTGTACATCCGCTTATGTGCCGCGAAGGCGATAGGAATGCACGAGAGTCGACGGTCTTGGCATTCGAAGAAACAGACGACGGGCCTGCATCAACAGCGAGTCCGTTGCGTCGATATGACACGAGAGACGCTGAACCGAGAGTCAACGACTGGACGAATCTCCGGGGCTGGATACGCGCTTTGACGTACGGATAATTCATTCACGAGGCCTCGGCGGTGTCGACCGAGAGCAGCTGTCCCCCCGGACTTTCTATTGTTCATCGTAAAACCTCGAGGCGCGCAGGCTGGAAAAATGTGGTATACTCGGGCACGCTGCACTCGAGGCTACGCGGCTCCTCCTGTCTCTCGCTCTCTTTTTTTTCTCTCTCTCTCTCGCTCGCTCGGTTTATACTCGTTTCTTTTTACTCCAATCCCAGTGGAATGCGCTCTTGTCGGGTCATTCATTCACCGGCCGTCTCGACGCGATCATCACTCCCCGCCGTAAACTGCTCTTGCCGTTAATCGAGGCAGCCGTGCGTTTTCTTCCTCGGTGCAACGAGACTGGATCGCTTCGGTGTTGCTATGCTAACAGCCTTCGACGATTCTTTCCATTTCACTGCGATTGCCGCGATGCGACAGCATTTTTCAGGGGCGATTTGAAGCTGATGTTCGATAGAAATGAAAATATCGATTTTTAGCTGTTTTTTATTCATATTATTCGTATTTATATTTGGGAAAAAAATATGGCGAGAGAACGAAAGTAATGAACAAAATTTATTTAAGTAACGTTGAATGTGACTTTCGGTCTGTTTGAAGCTGATGATCGATAGAAATGAAAAGATCGATTTTTAGCTGTTTTTTATTCATATTATTGATATTTATTTTTGGGAAAAAATAATCTTGGAGAACGAAAGTAATCAACCAAATGAATTTAAGTAACGTTGAATGTGACTTTCGGTCTAAATTTTTGAATTCATTATTTGTATGGTAGCTATTTGTATAATATTAATAGTTAGGTAGATTTTTCTTTCGCTTTGACGTGAAAACGTTAATCCTGTACCGCGAACCTGTCGTCGGCATTCAGTTACGCTGTGTCCATTTAGTTGTATTCAACCTCAGCAACATAGTTTGATGGAAACTGTACCGTCGTCCACCGCATCTGTTGCAGAAACTTGGCCATAGGTATAGGAATTCAAAACTTTCCGGAAGGCTTAGCGGTTTCGCTGCCACTGCAAGCCGCCGGCTTCAGCACCCTGAAGAGCTTCTGGTACGGCCAACTTTCGGGGATGGTCGAGCCGATCGCCGGCGTTCTCGGGGCTGCCGGTGTCACCCTCGCCGCACCGGCGCTACCCTACGCTCTCGCCTTCGCCGCCGGTGCCATGATCTACGTCGTTGTCGACGACATTATTCCGGAAGCTAACCAGAGGTATATAACAAATTTTATCAGAAATTCGTCAAAACGTCTATTACCAATTAAATGAATAGAATTAAAAAAATGGAAATTAAAGAGGAAGCGATGAGCAAAATTCTGCCTCAAGACTCTTATAATTTCGACAAATTTAAAGGCTAATTGATTTTGTAGGCCAAAAGTCGATATTTTAAAAACAAAATTGTTGGGATCGTTTATGGCTTTTTTTTTTGTCCAGAGCCGGACCTATGATTTCTAGAAAAAGAAACGCCGAAAAAATAATTCTTTTTTTTAATAAAATAAAAATGATTTGATAGCAATGTTTTCGGGATAGAAGTCGCAATTTCACAACAGTGATATTTTAAAAAACAAAAAAGTTCATGACGGCAAAGCTTTTTCTATGAGGAAGAAAGGATTTTGTTTCTCTCTAGAGCAACAGTTGCTTAAAATTTGCAAAATTAATTTACATTAAAAAGAGATTACATGAAGTTTACAATCTCCAAGCTCTTAGTACAGTATAATGATTTGAGAATCTACACAGCGATTGTTCAGTGAACTTCTGATACTGAATCTCGATAAAAATGCAAAAACCGAGTAGAAACACTCCACGATTTAACAAAGTGCAATAAGCTGGCTTGTAGAAACAAGAATCATGCAACAGGAAATGTCTGACGGAAGCACGAGGAGGTCATTTTCCTGTGTGATTTTAACCGATCTTGTTAAATAATGGCCGCATGACGTCAGCATCAGTTGGTATCTGGCATAGTTAGCGAGCAAACGAACGTAGCGAATTTCTTTCCCAGGGGCTGGTGGTTGCCAGCTCACAGAGGCATTGTCATTATAATTGGCTGCTGTTGTTGTATTTCACATACGATGTAACCGACCGAACCAGCTCCCCATGCGTCCTTTCTTTCTCTTCCTCTTCTTCCTCCTCTTCTTATTCTTATTCTTATTCCCCGGCCACTTCTTTCTCTCCTCGATGCCGTCTCCCCGTAACCGCTTGGCGACTCTTCAACACAACAAGAACCCGACAATCCTCTACTCACTCTGCTTATACTCTTAGACAATCGATCAACGACATTCGTCTCTTGTGCAAAAATTGAAACGTCCGATTTAATTTACAGCGGTAACGGCAAACTCGCCAGCTGGGGTGCCATGGTCGGTTTTCTCATCATGATGTCCCTCGACGTTGGACTAGGATAATCAACGCGCGGCGCTAGAAAAAGAACGACGTAACGAAATAACAACAACAACAAAAAACTCGTCATCGTCCATCTCTTCGACAGGGATCTGACGAACAAGTATTTTTTTTATAGATTCACCCCTCGTCGGTAGATCGGCAATTGGTATGAAGACCGGTGGAGTCGCTATTTTTGGGAAAAATCGGCTTCATCGCGCGTTGGTAGTCGACTCATATTTTCGTGAGATCGACGCATTAACAGGATGATTCTACAGTTGCTCAGTTTTCCATTATAATACGGCAATGAGCTTGCCTCACTGTATTTAAATATTTCCTAGCATCTTGTCATTCGAGGTAGCTACATTATTTTCGTGTAAAATGATTTCATCCTGTCGTCAATTACTGAGGAAAATTGACTCACGATTTTTATAGAGGGAAAGATTTTTCGACGATGCACATGTAGGATATTCCTGTACAGAATTTGTATTTTCATATTACGCTGACGTATCGAGTATCTCGATAGACGATTCGCTGCGGATTTTTGCTCATACGTGCCTGTAAAAATGACGAACGAGTTTCATCGGCGAGATTACTTAAAGAACAGTCGAGTGATGTTAAACATCTACGGTTTATATTAAACCAGTGTACGAGCAAAATTTTCACCCACTATACGGCCCAGATACTATCCGTCAATATAATTGTAAGAATATTCCATACCTAAGTAATTTTATATCCATAGAATTACCCAGAAAAAAATGCAGTTCTCCCGGTAAAAATATAAGTTGAACCAACAGGAAAAAAACACAAAATTACATAAATTCGTATACGAAACTTTTCGCCGCCTGCATTCATAGCCTGTACAAACGATAAATCCTCGAGTTAACTTTTTCGCTCGAGGCTTAAAAAGTAAGCGATACAAATTTTTATTTAATTAAATTATTCTCCTGACTTTCAATAAAATCGATACGCGTCGTTGATAAAAATAAATCTGAATAATTTCATCGAATAATTTTCGACAATTACGTATCACGTCTCGGAAGGTTGTTGCAAGAGGAATTTCTCGAAAGTGGCAATTAGTTGGGAAATGATACAACGGGTATCGCGTCTCCTTGAGGTGGATTCGGTGAGATTACCATAGTTGAATAAATACTTAGGATAATTCGTGGCATGAATATTAAAATCCACAATCGTTCGAACCACTCCCATGCGATCGTGAGTAATGTATTGGAAACGCCGCTCGGGCGATATTACGCGACGAGGAATTTCCGAGCCGCGGGGAGCGCGAGAGAGAGAGAGAGAGATAGAGAGTAAGAGAGACGGTACCGCCGCCGCGCGCTGGACTGCATCCCTTGGCATTCTCGGTCGCTCTCCAGGGCCGCGTTGCATAAGCGACAAGTGCTGAGCCGGGCATGAATGGAGCAGAACGTGATCGAGGGAGCGAGAGAGACGGAGACGGAGAGAAAGAGCGAGAGAAACGATACGATGGCTTTTCCGGCGGTGCAGTGGACAAAGGACGGACAGAGAGCTCGGGCGGCTCGTAGTAGGAGGACTAGAGAAAAGTGGGGGAGCCGAGCCGACTGAGGTGCAGCATTCCATCGCACCTCGGAGCGTCGAAAAGGCCAGAGGATGGGAAAATACGACCTAGAATAGCGCGCAGCGAATACACGATAAATTCAGACTCGCCTGCGACTCGACGTAACCGCTAGAAAAAAAAAGGGAAAAAGAAAGCCGAAAAAATGCTTCAGCGTGAAGACACATTTTTATAATAATTAATTTGTAAAAAAAAATGCGAGGAACAAAAATGTACATTCCGAATTCCCGAAAAAGCTTCGCGAAGCGATTGTAACGGGCGACTCGGGGGGGAATTCGTGTCGCCCGAGGTGGAGGGATGAAGTGGGGAACGAAGTCCATCGAAATTCTACGCCGCCCGACGACGAGTCACAACCGTCGGCTGTGTAAGTACGACTCGGGCAGTCTTTCGATGCACTTGGTGTTCGCTCGGTCACGTGCTCGCTCGTGGCACGAGGGGCCCCCCGGTGTAATCGCGGCCCCGGCCACAGCGACGCTGATACGACGACGGTTCTGTGTCTGAATAATTGGACGAGAATAAATTCGCCGTATCGGCGGTTAAGTGAATTTTTCCGCAGCGCCTTTTTGGGCTGTATATTAAATATTAAATAATAATCGTCGTTGTTATAGTGCCGCGAGGCTCCCGCACGCGACTCGAGCGACGCGTATCGCGTGAACTTTTATTCAAATTTCCGTGCCGGAGTGAGAGAGAGTGAATGGGGGGCAGCAGTGACGCGTTCCTCAGCCTTAGACAACTAGCCGAGCAGATGCGTTTGTGCTGTTCCGTTCGGCCAGCGGTGATCAACCCCTTGGACATTGCCCTCGGTCTCCTCTCCTTTCTTCGAGCCTCGCTCTCCTGCTTCCTCCGTTTCCTCCGACTACGCGCGCTGCACTTGGTTTCCTTCGCTATATTCGAGCCCGGCTTGTGCTTGCATAATCCGCGCCGCCAGTCGTCGACAATTCCTCGCGAAGTAGTCAACCGCCTCTCGACGTACCCGTACCTGGTTTCTCGTGAGTAGAGCTCTGCGTGCCAAGGTTTTTCATAATCTTTTTTTTTTTCTTTTTTTTTAGCGTAAGAACTAACAATATTGTATAGCTATTAAACAGCCAGCGGGCTCGGCGAGAGTAAATCGCCTCGACGAGATTTCGTAATTTCGCGAAGAAAGAAACGTGAACCGCTTTTTCCGTCTTTCTACAAAATACTGCGGAGATATTTCCATAGAAGCCACGGCTGAGTGGCTGTTTTAGCGGGACGGCGAGAAGAAAATGAGAATTAGAATTTATTCATGGACTGAAGGATTGGGGAAAAAAAAGGTCGAGAGTCGATGCAAAGCGAGGGAAAAGGCTGAGTCGTTGGAATAAAATTTCCACTGGAATGTCGAAGGATCGACGACGGTGACACATCTGTCGGTCTCGGCTGACGTCACGCGAGCCTTTTTCCTCCGTCTCTATCTGTCTCTCTGTCGGCGTTTCCTCGAATTGGCCTGAGACGAGATTTCGAATTTCTCACGAAACACAGAGACGCGACTGTCCGACCCATCAGTCATATTTCCCAGTGATCGAGCGCATGTTGACCGTGGAAAAAAAAATGTTGTACGTATCTCGCAGAATATTGTTTCGTGCCTGCCTGAGATATAAATCGAGAGACCCGTTTTGTTGTGTATATAATTATAATAATATATATAAAACCGATGCGTGTGAATGGCTGAGTGTTTGGTCGATATAAGTGCGGAAAGTGGGACAGGCATATCTGGTCCTAGGGCCGCTGCGTGCGTTGGGATGTTTATTCTCCCATAGAGCTGCTCCATATAGATCGCGACTGTGGTAGTGGCAGTCGATAGTAGTGGTGGAGTGTAGGAATACAGAAATAGCCGTGGCGGAACAGCACCGGAAGCGAACGAGTTCCGCCCAGGGCTAGCTCAAGGGTCACCGTCCTCTTCGCGTACCAAGGGAGCAAGATCCCACAGTGACGGTATAGAAGCGAGCCAGCCAGCTGACAGTGAGCCTCGTTGTCTCTTCGACTTTCGCGGAAATTCTCGATAGGCCGCGAGGAAATCGTTTATAAAAAAAAATGAAATAATGCGACAAATATTCTACAATTTGATTACAAATTTTTGAACATTATTGAGCGCTGTTATTTTGTTCAATAATTTTGGTATTGAGACCACGAAGGAAACATGGGCGACGACCTGTAGAAATTAACCGTTTCGTAGTACAACAATGTGGCAATTAATTTATATCCAGATCGTGTGCGTGCCGCTACGTTTTGGAGCATGAGCTGCGAGCACATGACGCTCGAGAATTTATGAATGAAACAACTACCGGTCGGATTGGGAAATTCTGGATAGGCCGCGAGGAAATCGTGTTTATAAAAAAAATGAAATAATGCGACAAATATTTTACAATTTGATTACAAATTTTTGAACATTATTGAGCGCTGTTATTTTGTTCAATAATTTTGGTACTGAGACCACGCGGAAAAATAGGCGACGACCTGTAGAAATTAACTGTTTCGTAGTACAACAATGTGGCAATTAATTTATATCCAGCTCGTGTGCGCGCGGCTACGTTTTGAAGCACGAGCTGCGAGCACATGACGCTCTAGAGTTTATGAATGAAACAACTACCGGTTGGGTTGGGTTCTACGCGCGTAGGTAACGTCGAGGACGTGACTCTAAAAATAACGCCACAATTATTTTACTATTCAATTATATTTACGGCATTTTTTATTAATTTTCCATTTGATGATTTTTGTGTCGAAGAGACGTGGTACAAAAAATAATTATTGCGACCAGCAAAAATGTTATATTTCGTAGTACAACATTGTCGCAATTAATTTATATCCTGCTCGTGTGCGCGCGTGCACGTTTTGGAGTGTCGCCTGAGCACATAATGCTCGAGACTTTATGAATGAAACGACTACTTGTCATGCTGGCTCCTATGCGCGTAGGTATCGTCGAGGACGTGACACCAAAAATAACGTGACAATTATTAAATTGTTCAATTAGTTTTACAGCACTTATAATGAAGTTTCTGTTTAATATTTTTTTGGGATCGAAGTGACGTACAAAAGATAATTCCTGTGACCTGTAAAAATGTAATATTTTGTTGCTGAAAATTGTCACAATTAATTTATATTCAACACGTGTGCGGGCGTGCACGTTTTGGAGTGTAGCTTGAGCACATAATACTCGAGACTTTATGAATGAAACAACTACCGATCGTGCTGGCTTCTATGCGCGTAGGCAACGTCCAGGACGTGATTCTGAAAATAACGTGACAATTATTTTATCATTTAATTACAACATTCACAACACTTCTGTGTTCATTTATTCGACAATTTTGGTTTTGAGATGACGTATAAAAAATTCCTGCGACCAGCAAAAATGTGATATTATTCGATAACATTCGCTACACTTCTAATTGATATTCTTTTAAATAATTTTCGTATCGGGAAGACTCGGCACAAAAAAGAATTCCTGCGACCTGTAAAACGTAATATTTTGTACGTGAAAATAGTGAGAATTAATTAATATCCAGATCGTGTACGTTTTGGAGCGTAGCCTGAGCACATAATGCTCAAGACTTTATGAATGAAACAACTACCGATCTTCCTGGCTTCTATGCGTGTAGGCAACGTCCAGGACGTAATTCTAAAAATAACGTGACAATTATTTTATCATTTAATTACAACATTCACAACACTGCTGTATTAATTTCTCCAATAATTTTGGTGTTGAAACGATGTACAAAAAAAAGGATTTGCGACACTTCTAATTAATTTCCTTTTTAATCATTTTGGCATCGGAAAGACTTGGTAGAAATAATAATTCCTGCGACCTGTAAAAATATAATATTTTGTAGGTGAAAATAGTGAGAATTAATTAATATCCAGCTCGTGTGCGCGCGTGCACGTTTTGGAGTGTAGCCTGAGCACATAATGCTCGGGACTTTATGAATGAAACAACTACCGGTCATGCTGGCTTCTATGCGCGTAGGTAACGTCGAGGACGTGGATATGGTAGTGGTAATAGACGTATGGTAGTATTACGCCCGAGCCTCTGCCTACCTCGTTGACTGGCTGGCCGGTCTCGCTGACACGCTGGCTTCAGCAACTCGGTAGCTGGCGGACCGGGCCCGGCGCACTCGTTCCAGAACGGATGAAGGAAGTACCCGAGCGGCCCGGGCTCGGCCAAGTATTGTCCCTTGGTGCGGCGGCCGTCGAATGCTTCCGCATTAGATGAGCGTGGTCAACACTTGACCGACAGGAAGCCTCGTTCGAGGAAGTATAACTTGGTCGGTGCCTCTCGCACGCCGCATCTATAGCCAGCAGCTGCTGCCGCTCTACCCTCTAATCGCGACGATGCATCCTGCATTATTCATCGCTGAATTAAATGTTGCTTCGATATCGAGTTCGCTGTAAATTATTTTTTAATACGCTTTTTATTTCTTTCGAAGAAATTGGATATATTTTGACTGCAAAGAGTATTTTGGTTTTTAAGGCAAAACGTTATGTTTTTTTTTTAAGGCAAAACGTACTGTTTTTTTAAGGCAAAACGTATTGTTTTTTTTTTTTTTTAGATAAAACGTACTGCTTTTTTAAGGCAAAATGTATTGTTTTTTTAAAGATAAAACGTCCTGTTTTTAAAGCAAAACGTATTGTTTTTTTTTTAACATAAAACGTACTGTTTTTTAAGGCAAAAGGTATTGTTTTTTTTAAGGCAAAACGTACTGTTTTTTTAGGGCAAAGCGTACTGTTTTTTTAACGTAAAACGTACTGTTTATTTTTTTAACAAAAATTAGTGAACGAAGATGTCGACGTTTCTGTCTCACAGCCAATTTTTGGTACGACTGACAATTTAGGGTCTGACAGGAGAGACACAAAAATTCATTGTACAAATAGTTTACAAAGTTTATCGGTATCTTTTGGCGCTCGTGATGAAATACGTCAGACGGGACGAACGAGGCCAGAGTAAGATCCCAATATTCACGGAGTTATCTACTATGTCGCGTACGTATTGTGAGTCATTGTGGCTGCGCGGTTGTAAAGGAGATTCGGTTGACATACTTTGCCTCATGACTTTGCTTTATGAGCACTAAAATTCGGAGCCCTGTATTTCCCGTCCTGAGGAGTGTAATTTTAGCTGTCGTCCTTCGGGGACAAATATTGTATTTCCATCGTGCGCCTCGCGCGTGACCACTGAATTCGCTTGATTTATTTTTATTTCAATTAACTCACTATCAATCATCGCTTCAAAATTGTTTTCACTACAAAATAGCAATACGAGCGAGCAAATACAAATTGTGTTATTGTGTTTATAACACAATAATTTCGTACCCTATTATTTAAAATCGAAAGTTGTGAAAGATAAAAGACAGTAAAATCAGTATTTTCAAAATGTCCCAAATTATTTTAATTTTTTTTAATTTTTTTAATTTTATTTTTTGAATTCGTTCAATTACCAGCTGTGTGACACTCGAAATTACACGAAAAAACGGGTCAGAAAATTACTTTAATTACTTAATTACAATACAACAATAAAAAAATTGCGATAACTAGCGAAGTAATTATTACTTCACTGACGTTCGTCGTAAGGCATAAAATAATTTTTTTTTCACTGAATGAAACATTGTACTATATATCGCGGGCGTCGCGATACACGGCCTCTCGTGAGCCTGTAGTATTTTATTCGTCAACTCTTGAACTCTCTTTCGGCGTTATCACCTGGGCGAGAGGCCGACAGATATACGAGACGCCTTATCTAATGCGCTCGGGGCGTACCTATATATACACATACATTTCGCCGGCTGCGTCGTGGCCCGAAATGAAGCCCATGAATATCGCCCGAGCGGCGTCTACCGCGGAAGTATAGCCCAGCATTTTTGTTCTTCTTTTCCTTCTCTTTAGATATCTCGACGAAACGAGAGGCGACCCCCAAACGCGTCACGTGACCCCGTGAAAAATAAAATAAAGAGCGAAAATACATTATTACGAAAAAATTCGACGTACTTAATTTATTTTTGGATACATCTGATTATATCTCAGAAGATATAGAAACACATTAAGCCCGTGCAAAGTGTCGAATGATTTTTTTTTTTTTTTTTTAGTTAAAAATATATATTAAAGTTACAAATTGCTCGGTGAGGCCTTCCGCTCTATTTCTATATCCATTTCTATTTTCTATTTTCGCGCGCGCGCGCCTGCGTTGCCTGCCACGACGATTTTATTCGTCTGCGATATTTCGAGACGCATTCGCGCCGTCGCGGCGACGACGCCGCGGCGATGAAAGAACACGCGAGGTACGCACGGCCGCCGTATCCCGTGCTAACCCGAGCTCTCTCGTTGACTCACGCCGAATCGACGTTACGCTCTCGTTTCATCGTCGAATTTCTCACGCGCTCGCCGCGCGTTAATTCGTCTCAGGCGATCTCGTCGCTCCTCCGGCGATTTCAAATTTCCCGCCCTTTTTCAATTTTTTTCAATCGTACATCCCGCGGAAACGGCGCGACGAGGGAAAAAAAGTTGTATACAAAAAATGTAGCTCTATCGAGGACGAAGAAAAAACGTTCTTAGACACCTCGTCCCAGGGTCGTTATTTATGGAGTTATGTATCAGAATATCGTCTACGCGCCGTCGTCCATTTACGAGCGTCGCGCGCGGCGTCTGCCGATCATCTCGGGCTCGCGAAGATGCGCGGCCGATAGAATTTATTCCTGCATAGCATAAATTTCCGAGGCAGGACCGATCCGGGCGATACCGATCGTGGCGGCCAATACATGGGTGACCCGAGAGGCATCGCAGCGACATTGATTGTTCCCCGTGGTTTTTTGCGACATTACGACTCCTTCGTCCTGCATTATTCATTGAATTTTTGGTTCCGTCACGTACTCCACCGTCGCCGGACATCGCCGCCCGCGGTCCCACACGCTCTGACCCTGACCGTTTACTTCGCCAAGCGGAGACCTAGAATCGATGAATTCCGTCGCGACCTCTGCGCACTATACGGAGATCTGTTTATTTTCAGTGTCTGCTAGTACGGAGAAATTATTTTCGAAAACGTGAAACCAACTTCTGGCGGTTGCTCGAGAATTTTGTTCGATCTTTGCCACAGTCGCAACGTTTCTATCGCGAAGAAAAAAAAAGAGAAAAATCGAATTTTGATGTACTTTTTTATGTAATTTCGAAAAGGTTCTTTTTTATTCCAGAAAATATTTTTAACCGGTGTTTTCGGTGAGAAAATAGACATCTTGAGAATCAAAAGTACGCCAAAAGTCTAAATAAAAATAAAAATCAGCATTCGATGGTGCGGGAAGCCAAAACCTTAATAACTATAAATAGTGGGTTAAAGAAAGTCTGGTCCATATTTTCACATAATAAATTCCCACGATCACCTCAACGATTTTCCACCTCGAGAAAGCGACTGCGATTATCGACAATTCATACTCACAATTGCAATATTTTTGTCGACGTAAGACTAAAAAAAATAGCTTGAAACTAAAATAATTCCTCTAAACTCTAAAGAAAGTGACTTGTGACTTATATTCACATACACTCGCCAGGATTTCTCTCGAAGTGACATTAAAAAAAATCCACGTAACTCAAAAAAAAAAATGGTTGTACTCGTGAGCTCCAACGAAGGGGGAGAGTGTTGTCACTTTTATTCCCCAGGATTCCTCTCCATGTGACTTCAAAAAAAAAAAAAAAAAAAAAAAAAAAAAAAAAAAAGTCTATGATACTTGCAAACTTCAAACGAGGGGGGAGGGAGTTGTCACTTATTCGCCAGGATTTCTCTCGATGTGACGTCCGAAAAAGAAAACAAAAAAGAATCCGCGAAATTGCAAAAAAAAAAGTATAAGATACTCGCAAACTTCAAGCGAGGAGGGAGGGAGTTGTCATTTATTAGCCAGGATATTCCTTTCAAATTGAAGAGCAAAAAAAAATCCGCGTAACTGCAAAAAAAAAACGTCTATGATACTCTTGAACTCCAAGGAAGGGGGAGGGAGTTGTCACTTATTCGCCAAGATTCCTCTCAAAGTGACGTAAAAAAAAAAAAAATCCACGTAACAGCAAAAAAAGTCTATGATACTCGCAAACTTCAAGCGAGGAGAGAAGTAGTTGTCACTTATTAGCCAGGACATCTCTAAAACTGACGTCCAAAAAAAAAAAAAGATCCGCAAAACCGCAAAAAAAAAAAGTCTATACTCGTGAACTCCAAGGGAGGGGGGTCGAGCGTTGTCACTTATTCGCCAGGATTTCTCTCGAAGTGACGTTCGAGCCCAAAAAAAAAAATAAAAAAAAGTGTCTACGATGCTCGAGAACACCAGGGGAGGCGGGAGGGAGGTGATCCACGCGGCGTGATCACCTCCCTCGGTGTCTCGAGCGTCTCGGCGGCGCAGGTCCCCTTCTCTCCCGGCCGAGCGGCAAGTAGCGAGCACCAGCAGCGGCAGCGGCAGCGGCAGCGGCAGCGGCAGCAGCAGCAGCTCCCTGTCACGAAGTCGCGAAGGTGCCACGGAGAAGGGGGTCCGCGACTCGCGAGGCCACTGCTCGCCTATTCAGTCCTCGCTCGCCAGCGAACCGTCCACCAAACCTGGTGACTGCCGCTCGCTGCCTACTGACAGTGTACATCGCGCGCCCGTCGTACTATCCGCTCGGCTCCTCGTGTCGCCGATTCTCGTTACGCCACAGCCTAATTTTTTTATTTTATTTTTTCGCTATTATTATTAATATCAATATTATTTTTATTTTTATTTTTATTTTTTTTATTGTTGTTTTTTTTATTATTGGCAATTTTTTATCATCTCAATTTTTGCTCCCGCGCGAGTGTAAATTATTATTATTATTATTTTTTTTTTGTTTCGTAGCTCCGATTTATTTTTTTACGACACACCTCAGAATCGCGAGTAACAATTGCAATTTAGTGGCTCACGGTGCAATTTCGAGTGGATCGGTATACACGACGAACGATCATCGCTCAGTTTTCTCCCCTGACTCTCGGGCTCTCGGATCTTTTAAGCCGTCGTGCGGGGCCCCTCGAGCATATCGCCTCACAGCATCGAAGATTGTTGCACGCCGGACGGAAATTTCATCTCCCCACGAAGATATCCGCGCGAGGCGATCGCGGCGAGCCGCCGCAGAGCCAAGTTTAGTGAGAGTGTGGCACTTGTGCTGTGTGCTCGAAGAACTTGGTATACCGTCCGCAGCGCGAATTTCCTTCGCTCAGGTAGGTCGAAACGCGGATCGACGAATTTAACGAATTGGGCCGATATGGGTACTGATTTTTTTTTTTCTGATTCTTTTTCGACTGGTGCGAACGAGAATTTGTCACAAAAATGTTACTGTTTTTTGCAGCAATATACAATTTTATAATGTGGAAAAGTAACGTGAATTATATTTCCATTTTTTTTTTTTTTTCGAAAAAAGAAAAAAAATTCATTTACGTAAATTGTTAAAAATCAGTTTAACGTAAAAACACTAAAATTAAACTAAAAACGTTAAAAATCAAGTTAACGTAAAAACGCTTAAATTAAATTAAAAACGTTAAAAATCAATTTAACGTAAAAACGCTAAAATTAACGTAAAAACGTTAAAAATCAATTTAACGTAAAAACGCTAGCAATATTTTGATATTACTTTATAAAATATTTCGCTGCGTCTCATTGATGAATTATTTTGTCCAAGACAGCAGATTTTCTGCTGCGTCTGCAGAATTTTTTTTCGCACTCCTGACGCGATTTTTCTTAAGCTCGATTTACGAAAGACGTTGGGTCTTCCTTCGTTCGATACAGTCCGGCCTGCGGGGAGGAAACGAAAGGAAGAGGGATTTACGTGCCGGCGCCGCGGGATTTCCGGAAGTGTAAATGAAGCGGCCGCGGGTATTAGCGATAGGGAATCAACGGGAAGGTGAACGTACGGCCGGGGCACACAAACCGTCACGCACACCGCTCGGCTTCTCGGGCCGTTTGATCTTTCCGCGAGTTTCGTTGGCCCCCGAGTTTGTGCGAGTAATATGTATAATTAAATAGATAACGGCTATAAATTTTTCGGCTCTGAGTTACGCAAGTTGCGAGAGCGGAGGGAAAAGTTAGGCTCGCACTGCGTGATCTATTTCGGTTTGCCTCGGGCAAATCGTCGCCAGTGGCTCTCAAAGCGCGAAACGAAGACTCGACTCGATGCGCTATAAAAAGCGGGATAATTCGGTGTACCGGAAATCGGCTTTTTGAAATATCGTCTCACCACACATTTTGCGGCGAATCGTCTCAACTCACATTTTTCGACAGATTGACTCAGACCAATTTTTTCGTCGTAATTCACAGAGAAAATGTGACTTTGTTGGGTTAACAAAAAGGTGACGACAAATGGGTTTGTTAATTTAGCCAAATATTTTTTTAGGTTAGCGAAATAATTTTCGAAGTTAGCAAAACATTTTTGTTAAATTAGCAAAATGTTTTCCTAGCCTAACAAATATTACAGTTTGTTAGCGCAATAAAATGATTTTTCTACGCGAACTGTTGACGCACATCATCGTTTAATGCGTCACTTGTGATCGTAAAATTGTTGTTTCGAGATAAAACACGGGACTCCAGTAAAATAAGGTCACTTGCCTTGCATCGAAAATCAAAAGTTTTTTTTTTTACTTCCGGCCTGATTAAAATGTAATAATCCAATTACATTTTTTTTTTCAATCGATTTTCTGTTGCACAAACTTTTTTCGGCCATGAATTAATTCAACTTTCGTGAATTATGTCTGCTGTTCCATATTTTGCAATAAACTCTGTTAAAAAGAACTTAATAATTACAGTCATGACTAGTAAGAAAAATAATAATACAAATTTTCAGTTGACGTGAATTTTTTTTTGCAGTCTTCATTTTAATCTAGTTTTGCAAAATCCAAAATTTCGTAATTTACAATCCGAATTCAATAGAATTCGAGGTGTCGCAAAAATCGTTAATTAGCCGAGACTAGTTGACAACCGGTGCAAAAATGGTGGCACTTTCGAAGAGCCACTCGCGTCTCAGTCTTATCGGCCGAGGCGCGCAGCCTATATTTGTCTTTTATCAAAAAATTCTTTAACACACGCGATAAAAAAATTCTCCCCCGAAAATTCGAAGGCGACCCGAGCGCGGAGTCGCGGCTCGCACGTGTGACATAAATCCGCGCGTAACGTATCGACAATATGACGTCTGTGGGTGTCGCGCGGACTTCGGGAAACGGGTGGAAAAAGCAATCGAGAATATATATTTCACCGTCAGCGCTTCGCGGCTGTTGCTCCGACTCCGCGAACTCTGGCCCACTGGCCGTTGTCCAATGTGGGGAGCCGGCAGTCGAGCTACGAGGCGCCGCTCTAGAGCTTCGTCTATTTTCGTTAATTATTCCGATCTTCGCGAAACGCCAGATCGCCAAGCAGCGCGGGCCGCGGATATATACAATTCGCGTCGAACAAAAACGGCGCCCAAAGCGATTCGCTGAAATTCGAGTCTAGCGTGAAACGCGGCTCATTGGCTCTTAGGAATAATAATCAATAATTAATTAATTATTTATTAGTAGTAATTGTGCTTTATTGACAATATAATTATACATTTTTTGTCTCCTATAAATTATCATTTTTACTTGTAAATTGCCAATAGGCCATCGACTGCGGTCCTTCAGCCTACAATTATTTATTTATCCGATATTTTTTATTCAGATGACACAACATTTTTTTTAAATTTAGCCCTCATTGACTTTCGAATAAAAATCAATAATTACGGAATTATTGAACTAAATATGAAACATTAGTTGTTGAAAAGTCAGTCGCAAATATTTAAGTACAGATCAAAAACATTATTATTAATACTATTTTTATTATTATAATTAATATTGTTATCATTATTATTAATATTCTTCTTCTTATTATTATTATTATTGTTATTATTATTATTATTATCTACAAACTAGCAGACAACAACATTTTCAAAAAAATGCTCATTTCCACAAACTCCTAACTCACCGAAGCATTTCTGACGCACTTGCGACATTTTATTTCGACCGATCGACCGCGGCTCGGCGAGAGAAAAAAAAAACGCGTGTGCGCGGGTTCGCCGAAAGGTTTCCTCGCGTATTCATATCGGCGCACAGAGTCGGCTACTCATAGTCGGCGAACACTGGCTATTCGGTCTCGCGCACAAAGCTCAAGCTCTGGGGAGCAGCTGTTTGCGCGGACTCGGGGCTATATAGCCTCGTGTACATTCGTGCGTGGCTCTATGACGCAGTAGAAACCGCTGTAACGCACAGCCTCGCGGGCTGAACTAGCGTAGAGAGAGAGGGAGAGGGAGAGACTTCGCGAGTGGCTCCCAACGGGCGGGCTGAAAACGTGTGTGCATATCTCTCGGGAGATTATAGCTTCCACTCGCGCGGAACAGCACGAATAGTTGGCCTCACTCGGCGTCCATATACGCCGCTCACAACTATGTAACGTTCGGCCCGTTCTGGTAATAAGGCGAAACGATGATGCGGAATCCCGCGCGCTCGCGCGACTCACGAGACTCCGCAACCAGCCGGGCCGCGCGCAACAGGTTCATTCCGCGGGGATGCGGACGGGGAACGCGCGCGCGCACACATCGACGGCGTATAAAACGCCTCTACGGTTATTTCAATTCCAGCGCATAGGCAGCTGAGGCACAGGTGCTGGTCGTAAAGTTTTGCTCAAGCAAAAGCCGGCGTCTCCAGACCGCCGTGTGTGTCGACTTCGCGCGCGACTTGTGCGAGCTATTGAGAAAATTTAATTGCAGGTTTTTTTTTTATTATGAGATGAAGAAATGTCCTAATTGTGAATTGCAATTTTTATGATTTTTTTTTGTTGAGTTGATGGAAAATCTTTTCCGCGGAAAATGTAATCCAAGAATTTTGAATTGCCCGGTCGTAAAGTTACAAAAAAGATTATAAAAAATTATGAAAATTACGAAAAATTACGAAAATTTAATTACAGATTTTTTAAATTGCGAGACAGAGAAGTACTAATTGTGAGTTGCAATTTGATTGATTTTGGTTTTTTTTTTTAGTCGATGGAAAATCTAACTTTTTCGCGAAAAAAAGTCTCTCAAGAATATTCAATTGCCGGTCGTAAAGTTTTGCTCGACTTGAAAATTTAAATACAAGATTTTTTAATTGCAAGCAGATGAAAATTCCGAATCATCAGTTGCAATTTTTACGATTCTTTTGGAGTGAATGAAAAATATAAATTAGGCCAAAAAATGTCACCGAAGAATTTTTAATTGGCGAACATTTTTTCGAGGATTAAATTGTACTTCGACGATTCAAACAATTCCCCAATTGCAATCGAACCCAATTAAAAATCGATGGTTAAATTAATTTTTTTTATGTAAATGAGAAATATCTTTTTTTGCGAAGAATGAGCGATTATGCATGAGAAACGTAACTTCCACGTATCTATTAATTCGTTAAATTGTAATTACGATTTTATTACCGCGTGGGAGTCATTGTCGCGCGCTTAAGGCACTCGGCTCGCGCGAGCGGAGGTGAAAAAAAATCATTGCCGCAACTCGTATTTCGATTCCCACACTCGCCGGAGTCGAGGCTCCGGGACTCCGCGGCTAATATGTAAGCGTTTTAATTAGGGATAACGATATCATTAGGATCCCAGCTACGCGAGACCGCGGAGTCCGCTTTCCTCGCTCTGACGTTTCGACTTTTTCGCTGAGAAGATTTCGGGAATTTATTTATCTTCAGAATTTTGTTTTCTTTAGGACACAAACATTTTAAAAAGTCACTAAAACTGAGAAGATTTCGGGAATTTATTTATCTTCAGAATTTTGTTTTCTTTAGGACACAAACATTTTAAAAAGTCACTAAAACTGAGAAGATTTCGGGAATTTATTTATCTTCAGAATTTTTTTTTTTCTTTAGGAAACAAAAATTTTTAAAAGTCACTAAAACTGAGAAGATTTCGGGAATTTATTTATCTTAACAAATTTTTATTTTTTTAGGAAACAAAAATTTAAAAAAATCACTAAAACGCTGCAGTTACAATTTTTTCTTCTTTCTCGTTTCCCATTTTTTTAATTACGCCAACCAATCCGAATAATCTAAAATATTAGTATTTTTCGTTTTTCCCTCAAATTCCTGAGAATTTTCATGAGACAAATCAAATTTTTATCGCGACACAAAATTTTCCAGCGATTTGCAAACTCGCACAACTCGCGTTCCGATGAAATTGCGAGAGCGAGAATATCGACTGCCGTGTTTCCCACGTCGACGCGTTCGTCGTGCCCAACGCGGTTATTAGAGTGTCATCCGTGCACAAGGAAAATTCCTGGGACGAATACCGCGAAGACCGCGAGGCGTTTCGGCCTCAGAGCCGAACTCGGAGAGATTCGCTCGGTGCATCGGGAATTCTAGGAGAAGCCTCGCGGTGTACGTGGCGCGCGTTGCGCATACCTACGCCAACGCGACACCAGCCAGCTATAACGCTACTCTCCATAATTACACGGGCGTAGTACGCTGCGCGGTACGTGTGGCGCGTCCGTGTGTCGAGAGCGCGTGAGTGCGCGACACGTCACGATAAAAGTATGCGCGATCGACACACCGTAAACTACCCAGCACGTGCGGGCAAAACGGCTCCGCCGCGACGATTTCACCCGAGTGCGCGACGAACGTCGTGCATTATTGAATTGACCCTAGATCGCTGAACGGACTCATTACAAAACGTCACTAGAAGACGATTTTTCAATACTTATATTTATTCATACATTTTTACGAAAAAAAAACCGAAATAAAAATGGTCGATTTCCAAAAATAAATTAAAAATGTTGTAACGATTTCGATCGAGTGTGCGGCGAATTTCGTGCATTATTGAATTGACCCTAGATTACCAAACGGACTCATAAAAAAATGGGACCATAGAAGACGATTTTTTTATATTTATATTTATTTTTTAATTTTAGCGTAAAGAACGTGAACAAAAAATGTCGATTTCCAGAAATAAATAAAAAATGTTGCAACAATTTTAATCGAGTGCGCGGCGAACATCGTGCATTATTGAAAAGATGTCACGAGATGACGATTTTTTTAGATTTATATTAATTAAAAAAATTTTACCTAAAAAAACTGAACAAAAAATGTTGATTTCCAAAAACAAATTCAAGACGCTACAACGATTTTACTCGATTGCGCGGCCAATTTCGTGCATTATTGAATTGACCCTAGATCGTCAAACTGTCCCGTTGAAAAAACATCTCACCAGAAACCATATTCTTTAATTTTCGACCCACAAAAAAAAATTAAAAGTTTCGACTTCCAAAAATAAAAATTTGGAACGTACGTTAAATTTTAGTTTCAGTTACGAAGCCAAAAAAATGAAAAATCGTGATTTTTATGTCCAACCTTTTTTTTAAATTCGACATTTAAATATCGTTTCGCCGGAAATATCGCTACAAACAACGAAACTTTTGGTACCGTTTTGAAGTTAAAAAAAAAAGTTTCTTAAATCCTGACTTTCGTATTATACTTTTTAAAAAATCGTATATTTGCATCAGTTTCGACTTGAATTCGCCGAGGGCTGCAAAAACGACGGGAGCGACGCGAATTTGAGCACCTCTGGCTCGAGCCTAGACACAACGCGCCGCCTCTTTGCTGTCTCTTTAAAGTTTAAAAGCCGGACGGGTGACTCCGCCGCGCCACGTAGCTTCCTAGCGGTGCGCCGCTCGGTGTCGCTGCCCGTAAAACTATTGGCGCCTGAGATGCGTCGCGGTTTGATACACCACACGTCGCGTACACCGCGGGCGCAGCGCCCGCGCGACGCGTCCGGTGTGTCTCGCGTCTCGCCGATCGCGCGGCCCTCCGGACTCACCCGCGGTTATCCGTCATCGATATACACGCGAATTTCCGTGGATCATCGATAACGACGCCTCGCGACGTGTCGCGATTACGCAAAAAATTCCCGGCCGCGCGGAATGCGGCCGCGTCCGCGTCTGACGTCACCGGTGACAATGCGTGCAAAACGCGAGGTGATTCGCGAGAATTATGACACTTTTTGTTGCCACTTTAATGGCCTCAGCTTATGCACTCCAGGATTTTCTGTTAATACATCAGCGACAGCTAATTTTAAATTACCGAGAAACTTTGACTGACTCCGCCGGGTTGGAGTCTAATGCGGTTTACGTTTATTGGAATTCGCGGCAAACGCGCGTCGCACAGTTGCGCGATGTAACCTTTTTTTCATGAATTATGCATGGGCCGACGATTAATTGTTCTTCGATGTGCGATTTCTCTGGTCTCGAGACTCTAAAGTCTCCAGCGATTTCCGCGATCGCAGATGTCGCGGTTGCAGTTTTGTTTGGGCCAAAAAGTTGTGACTAATTGCGTTTTATAGTCGCCTGATTGGCGAAATATTTTGCCGTAAACTTTTAAAAAAAGTTACTCAAAATATAGCGTTAGTGTAGCAAAATTATTTTTTTCGAGATTTTCAAATTATTTTAGTTCATTAGATTAATTATACATTAATTGATTGAAACACGATTATCGACGCTTTTTAATCAGCCCAACAAGTATTTTTTTTAGGACCAAAAAGTCGTAACAAAATGCGTTTTAGTCGCCTGATTGGCGAAAAAGTTTGCCGCAAATTAAAAAAAAATTGTTACTCAAAATATAGCGTTAGTGTAGCAAAATGATTTTTTAGATTTTCAGATTATTTTAGACCATTAGATTAATTAAAAATGAATAAAAACACGATTATCGATACTTTTTAGTCAGCCCACGAAGTATTTTTTTTTTTTGGGACTAACAAGTGGTGACCAAATGCGTTTCAGTTGCCAGATTGGCCAAATATTTTGCTGTCAACGTAAAAAAATGGTACCCAAAATATAGCAAAATTATTTTCTTCGTGATTTGCCGATTATTTCACTCCGTTAAATTAATTAGAAATTAAACGGAATTCTCGTCACACTTAAGTCAGCCCACGAAATATCGTTTTCGCGTCGTCTGTGTGTTCGCGGCTTACACAACGCGTAACACAAATACGCGGCTTATATACCTACGCATTAGCAGCCCAGTAACCTTAGAGCGAGACTCGTATGGCCGCGGCAGTAAAGTGGTATAGTGGAACGCGAGAGCTTTAAAAAATTAGCGAGTTCGGTTTGGCGCGCGTGGGTTCGTTCAACTTTGACTGTGTCCCGTAATTCGTGCCCCCACCGCGTCGCCCCGGCGGCGCGATCTCTCTCCGATCGCTCCCACCGTTCCGGTCTGCCGACCTTTTTTCTTCGTTTTTTGCCCGCTCTTTTCGCTCTTTCTCTACTTTCCTCGTCCTCGCCGCGGCTGCCGGGGTCGAAAATTCCACGGGCGAACGTCTCGCGGCCGCGATTCCGGCCTCTGGCCCCTCGATTACGTCGCTCGCGCGTGTAACTCTCGGTGCTGTACACTGAAAAAAAACGTCGTTGATTCAAAAACAATTGTCGAAAAATTGTTTATTGAAAAATTGTCGAAACGATCAAATATTTTTTACTGCTTTCAATTTATTGTTAACCTTATATTAATTATTAATTTTCGGTGTTAAACGATAAAAAAATGATATTGATACAAAAACAATTGTCTCAAAATTAATTAAATTCTTATTCGAAACCGAAAGGATTAAAAAATTGTATTGCTTTCATTTATTTTTAACTTTATATTTATTATTAACTTTCGGTGCTGTACGATAAAAAAATGCATTGATTCAAAATCATTTGTCTCAAAATTCATCCAATTCTTATTCGTAACCGAAACGATAAAATATTTTTTTTTACTTCTTTCAATTTATTGCCAACCTTATATTTATTATTAATTTTCGGTGCTGTATATTAAAAAAATATTGATTGACTCAAATTAAATTCAATTAATCAAATTCTTATTAAAAAACAAAACGCTAAAATATTTGTTAATTAAAAAATAATTGTTTCAACGTCACGAGAAATTTTCGGAAGTGGAAGTAAAATTTAATGGACAAAATTGTTTTTTACAGCAAACCATTTTTTGTTTTTTTTTCAATGGTACAGGATTGTTCATATTTTCGTGCTGTAACACGGGGATCGTCGAGATATCGCGCAATAAAGAAGTGGGCGCTGCTTCCTCGCGGATACGCTCGATAGTGCGCGATTGGCTCGATCTATCGGCCAATCCTAGGAGCCCGCGGTGGCCTGTCAGGCCAACGAGCCGCAAAGTTCTTTGTCGTCGACGGCCGACGACGACGAGGACTGCGACATATCTAGCCTCGTGCTGGTTGGTGAACGATATATAGCCAAGCTGTACGGGACGCGAACGCGGTGGGAACTTCTTTGAGCCGCTCGGCTCGCTGTGACTCTCAACCTGTCCCGGGTACTATGGATGCTTTATCGCTCTCGTGTCATCTCGCCCGCCGCGCGACCGACGCGCAGTATCTACTCGCAAATTCGTCTTACAGCCGTAAATGTCTTTGACGCTTTGTGAGAAAAAAAAAGACTTACTTTGTACGGCTCGAGCGGAACTGGAAAATCAATTATCTCGATGAGGTTTAGTTATCACCACGGATTTCTTATTTATCGTATAGTCTTATTTTCTTATTTATCGTACAATCTTATTTTTTATTTACCGTACAGGCTTATTTTTTATTTATCGTCCAGTCTTATTTTCTTAGTCTTCATACAGCCTTATTTCCTTATTTTTCATACAGCCTTATTTTTTTATTTATGGTCCACATTATTTTCTTATTTTCCATATAGCCTAATTTTTTATTTATTGTCCAGCATTATTTTCTTATTGTTCATGCAGCGTTATTGTTTTTTATTTATCGTCCAGCCTTATTTTTTATTTATCGTCCAGCCTTATTTTTTATTTATCGTGCAGCCTTATTTTTTTATTTATGGTCCACATTATTTTCTTATTTTCCATATAGCCTAATTTTTTATTTATTGTCCAGCATTATTTTCTTATTGTTCATGCAGCGTTATTGTTTTTTATTTATCGTCCAGCCTTATTTTTTATTTATCGTCCAGCCTTATTTTTTATTTATCGTGCAGCCTTATTATTTTATTTGCCGTACAGCATTATTTCCTTATTTTTCATACAGTCTTATTTTTTATTTATCATACAGCCTGATTACGTTGTTTTACATAAAACCTTACGTTTTTATTTTTCCCACAGTCTCATTTTTGTGTTTATCATACATTAGAAAATACGTGGCTAACACTCGACCAACGTTGGGTCGAATACGTGCGCGACCCATTGAGGCGGTGGGCATTATTACAGCCAACAGCGGAGGCTCCGATGTCGCTGGGGGCCAACGTAAAGCGCGTCCTATATATCGCGTATCTGTGCCTCGCGATTCTTTTAGCGCGCCGCGACATTTAACGAGCGTTTTCAGCTGCGTTCGAGCACCTTTAGGCGCGGTACTTTTTATCGTCGTCGTCGCGCGCGCACCGTCTACCGCACTTGCAATGCCCCATCGCTCGAGTGTTTCTTTTTTTTTTCCAGTGCAGACGCAACGCGCGAGCTTCTACCCGCGGATATCAGCCCTCGCGGTGAGGGTACTCAATATACGCTGACTTACGTAATGTATGCAGGTATATAAAGATACATCGGATAATACGCATGCGCCAGCGAAATTTCAACGCGTCGCGGGCAATAAACTTCGCGCAGTGAAAAAATAAAGTAAAGAAATCAATTACGTATTTTTTTTTTCGTCAGAAACAATAGGCATCTTTTTGGTACAAAGAATGATCGAATATTGAAATTTTGAAAACCAGAATTTCGATTTATTATTACCGAAACATTAATTCTTTTTAATCACGATTTTTATTCATTTAAATCAGAAGTGTAATAAATCTGAATCACAATTTTAATTCATTTGAATCACAATTTTAATCCGTTTGAATCACAATTTTAATTCGTTTGAATCACAATTTTAATTCACTTAAAACACAATTTTAATTCACTTAAATCACAATTTTAATTCATTTAAATCCCAATACGAATTTTTGTTAATCAGAAATTGCATTTTTTGTACAAAAATGTAAACTTTTTAAAAATCACTATTTTTATTTAGTGTCAAAATCAAAATATGAAAATGAACGAATACATTCCGTAAAAAAACGTCACAACGATTTCAGTAATTTGTTTTTTTTTCCCTCATCGCGCATTTTTCTCGGTCGCATAAACGTCGGTGCGAAATAATTGTTGGCGTAACCCGAGCCGACACGGCCGTTGGTTTTATATGTTCCTTCGTCGAAAAACTATTCGTCGGCGGGCGCGTCTTTGGCCGCTGCGAGAGCGCGCACGGCGCGCGTTTCTCACTCTCCCCGAGAGCTCGCGCGCGCGTTCCATTCAGCCTTCCCCGATGAATGAACCGTGCAACGTAGGAATCTTGTGGCATTCCGCTCGTACTCCGTACGTTTTTCCCACGAGCGTCCCAGGCTCCTGCGCCGCGCTGCAGCTCCGCTGACGCCGCGGCAATCGCCATATTCCGCCACCGCAAATGGCTTCCGCCGCGCTCGGCTCCCCCGCACGCGATTTCTCACGTCAGCATCGAATCTCTACTTCATTTTTTTTTTCTTCCCAAGGAGTTCGGGAGAAATTTCGCAATCCCAACGTCATCGAACGCCGAAAAAATCCCGTTTCGGTCGCCGATGAATCTCAACCCACGAATTTCCTTTTTTTTTTTTTTTTTTTTTTTTTTTTTTTTTTTTTTTTTTTTTTTTTTTTTTTTTTTTTTTTCGAACCGAGTTTAGTAAGTGGGTCACGCGCGTAGCCAGCTAGACGCGAACGCATCCGCCGAGCCCGCGAGGCCATCCCGGTGTAGCGTTTCGCTTCCGGTCGTGACGTCATCGCCGCCTCGCGAGCGCGGATTCACCGAGCGATTGCGGACGACTCCGATTGGACATAAGACAGCAATTTTACCTCCTAATCTAATTTCCTTCCCGGGATATCAATTTTCCCGAGTGACGGTTGACGTTGCTAATGTAACCAGGAAAAAAAATAGCACAGCTGAATTTTTCATCGTCGCAAAAAAAAAACAAAATTTTATTCCGTCTCCAGTGCAATTTCCAAAAGTTCGCAGTTTAGAACGTTTTTTCAAGTCACTCGAATCATCACATCAAACAATTCGCAAAAACTTATTTTTGCACCACTTAATTATTTTTTTACCACGACTTAAAAAAAAGAAAAAAAATTACAGCTAATTTTGTAGTGGCACCAAAATTACCGACCGAGTCTCGAAAAAAAAAAAAAAATCCAATAATTATGCCAAAAAATCGATAGCTCGAATCGCCCCGCGAGCCACTTTTGGTTGACGCGTGTAGGCGCGGAGCGACTGTATATATATATATATAGCGCGGCGCGATTGGCGAGCGCGTTTGAGAAACGAGCGGCCGGATGAGCTCTAGACGGTTTAAAGCCGCCTCAGCTGCGTCCTCGAGTCGCGGCGTTCATTGGCCTCATTCGTTTCAATGGATACACGATGCGTCCTCAAAGGATCGCGCGTCGTCGATATAGACAGGATCGCGCGTCGCGCCGGTCAAGACGAGCGTGGAGCGCGCGCGGCTGGCTGGCGCCACTCGCGGCGCTCTTATCGGCTGCCCCTTTTGATATCGCACGCGTCTGTCTATAGCACAAAGCCACCCAAAGCCAACAATCGGTTTACGTCAGAGCGCCACCTGCGTGATGCGACATGCACGCGACTGACCTGTTGCGTAAACATTACGTACGTACGTAACTCTGTGTGTGCACGCGCATCGCCGCGCCGCACATCCGTATATGCACGGGCGAACCCCCGACGAGCCGCGAGGCAGCCGACTTTGCGCCAGGCTCCATGCGGGCCGCAGGCGAAGGCGACTCGCGCGTCGTGCGCAATGCAACCGCGATTGCCTACTGCAAATCTATATATATATTTTTTTTTTCGTTGACGTTATGCATTTTTTCGTGATCTTACAAGCATTTTTTTGTGAGGCTGGGAAGACCTTTTGAAATTTGATTAAAAAACTTTTTGTCCAAATTTGCGAAATAATAGGAGGAAAAGAAATTTTTTTTTAATTCGGTTTTTCGATTTTTAGATCACAATTTTTTTTGGGGGGGGGGGGAGGTGAAATGCAGGATGCACCTAATCATTATTTCACCTAGTAATTATCGATTTTTTAATTAATGACTTTTAATTAATAATTTTTTAATCCCATTTTTTATTTTTTTCGCTTCGTGATCTTACAAGCAATTTTTTGTGAACCAACGAAGACCTTTTGAAATTTGCTGAAAAACGTTTTGTCCGAAATAGCGGAATAATAGGAGAAAACGAAATTTTTTAAAAATTCAGTTTTTGAATATTAAAATCAGAATATAGTTTTTTTTGGGGGGGGGGGGGAGAGGGGAGGGAGCTAAAATGCCGGATGCGTCTAATAATTATTACACTAATAATTTTTAAATAATCAGAAAATGGAAGTTTTGGAAAAAAAAACACTTTTTTAATTTTTAGACCCGAAAACATGTTTTTTCGTGAGGCTAAAATGTAATATGCATTCCCAATAATAATGATGATAATAATATTGGGTGATTAAGATTTTTTATTTTTCGATTGCAATTCAATAAAATCATATTTCACGTCGCGGCAGTCAAAGGAACGACAATAGGTAATGGAGTGAAATATGCGATCATTTTATTCGCCACACACGCCGCAACGCGAGATTTAATCTTTTTGTTTTGCGGAATTAAATTGAGACGCGAGTTGTATAGAGCCGCGAGAGACAAAGGATAATAATAAGCTCGGAGCGGTCCGTAACTTACGCCAATACGGCACGACCGTGGCTATACAGATAAACCGTAGTGACGTCTCCAATGCCGCGTTGAGAAAATCTGCATCAACCTAATTCGATGAAAAATCGATTCCACGAAGACATCCGTCACGTTCGCGATGCAAAACAATTCACGAAGAAATAATAATAATTATTGCCTTACAAAAACAAAAAAATATACATTAATTATTACCCCAATTAAAAATCATTAAGACAATTTTTTTTTTTTTTTTTTTTTTTTTTTTTTTTCATTTTAATGTCCCAACCGCGACCGAGTGTGAAATTCAATTTATCGCGCAAAACTCGCCCGCGAATGCGAGTAACGCGAGTCCCGCTGGCAATACACATGAGAAATAAGAAAAAAATGCTTTCGCACTCGGCTATCGCGGCTGCGGCGATCCTAATACAGCTGCCGCAGCCTTTTGGTGCTGCTGAATGGAGGCGTCAGAATTCTTATCGCGTGACAGAGAGCGCGTTACGTCATTCGCGCGGCGAAACTGTTGACCGCCGCGCGTGGCTGGCGACGGTCGGCGGCCTGACAATTGTTTGGCAGCTCGTCAACCGAGCCGCGGGCGGCGATCGCGCTCTCTATACCCACCCGGAGAATGTCGGCGTTATCACCGCCTCGGCGATTGTGTCGTCGTCGTCGTCGTCGTCGGCGTCGTCGTTGTGCACATGTGTACACGGTCAGCTCTTTAAATTCATGCGGCCAGCGCGTGTTCCCATTCTGGAGCCGCGCAAGTCGCACCGGCGGCCGATGTACCACACCGCCCGTTTCGCCGCAACTTGTCTCAGCCGAGCAGCGCGCAGGACGGATACGAGGGAAGCAGAAAATTAATCGACGGAAAAGTGACTAATTGGACGGAAAGAGCGATAAAGGTTTTCGCTGTGAATCTACGAATTGTTGTTGGAAATTTATGGATTTTTGCTCGCGGAGATTTTGTGGTGGTTTGACTGAATAATGACAACTTCCAATTTTATGATAATAACTTTTTTTAATTAGTAATTATTTTCACAGTTTTTTAAATATTTAAAAAATGTTTATTTATTTTTTTAATACCTGGAAAATATCTTGAATATACTTTTTTAATGCCTGAACAATATTCTGAATATTTTTCGACCGAAAGACCGATAAAGGTTTTCGCTGTGAATCTCCGAATTGTCGTTGGAAATTTGCGGAGTTTTGCTCGCGGAGATTTCACGCTGAGTGAATAAAGACAACTTTCAATTTTATAATAACAATTTTTTAACTTAATTTAGTAATTATTGTCTCAGTTTTTAAACATAAAAAAATGTTTAATCATTTTTTTAATACCTGGAAAAAAAGTTGAATATATTTTTTTAATACCTGGAAAAAATGTTGAATATATTTTTTTAATATCTAAAAATATAGTGGGTATTTTTTATATTTGAAGAACATTTTTAATAATTATTTCTTACACATAAAAAACAGCCGTACTTCAAATTAGTACGGCTAGTTGTAACATTACAGTTGGACCAAATTTTACTCCGTGCATTATTTGTATGACGCACGTGAGCCTTGAGTCGTGCACGCGTTTCCGGGGGAAACGCGCGAAATATCCACAGCTATTGCAAATAGAGAAATCGCGGTGGTCCTGCCGACCACCGCAAGTGTCAACCATTAGCCGTCGTTCCCGCGGCTATTTTTACATTTACATAAACTTTTTTCCATTGTCGCGGCTGCTGCGACTAATTGCGCCGTCACTTAATGACGTTTAATTGCGGTTGCAGCGACAAAATTCTCTGCAATTATAGGGGGCGAAAGATTTTCTGATTTTTAACACCCTACTCACTGATCGCCAGGACCGGCCGAGTGATTATTCGAGCGCTGCGTCAAATTCTCTCGGTGGCCACCGCGGTGCTCGCGCACTTATCGAGCGCATATGCAGTGCGGCCCGGGCGTAGTGTAGACGCCGTACCGACACAGCCCCGGTACTAATGAATGGATTGAGCGAGCATGACGTCACAGGATGGATTATATAAACGACGTTGGCGGTGGCTCCGCCGCGCGTGACATCGGCACTAGGAAGGAAGCCAGCTTCCTTTCGCATATACCTACAAGGTATCCCGAGCGTGTGTGCGTATCCGCTTTTGCCTCCGCCTGTGCAGATATATATCGTAAAATGTGCATGTATTTATGTAATAAAATAAATGAATGGGCACAACGTTCGTTCATGGATTTGTTGCTGCTGATTGTGTAATCACTAAAATTATATGTCGTATTTCTATCTATACTGGGAAAAATATTAACGGAGTGACAACAAAATTTTTGCTGCGGTCTAAAAATTTGCTGCGTTAGCTAAACATTTTGCTACGGTCTAAAAATTTGCTACGTTACCTAAACATTTTGCTACTGTCGTAAAAAATTCGTTAATACTGCTATTGATTTGTCATTACTCCCTGATTATTTTTCCCCGTGTAGGTGTAATTCGATTTTTTTTTTACAATTAACGGTAATTGTAAATTAATAATTTACGATATGCCAAAAATAATTGTTTGAAATATTGAAAAAACAATATTTTAAAAAATATTTTTAACGTTTAAAATATTTTAAAAATAAAAATATTTCAAACGTTATTTAAAACATTTTTTAAAATTATTTTTGATATTAAAAAAATAATGATTAAAAATATATTTGTAGGCGCCGACATATTTTTTTTTTCTTTTTGCTTACACGAGCAGCAGCCACATAAACATGAACGACCGTCGCGCCATTCATTTATTTTATTCTTTCTCAAGGAAAGAAAAAGCATACGGTTAATAAATTCGACAGATTTGCCGAGTTCTCGTCGTGGTATGCGGACGTTGCGCCGTGCTACACGTGCGAGTCGACGGCTTTGACGGCCGTCCCGACGTCTCGACTCTTCTCAACATAGTCTGGGAGGCGTCTGCGGGTCGACGCCCGGCCAGAAATAGTGGCCGAGCAGAGCGCCCCGTCTCCCTCTGTCTCTCTCTCTCTCTCTCTCCCTCTCGCTCCGCTTGTGTCACCCGACAATACCGACGACCGAATACCGCACAACTCTCCCCGGCTGTCACGCTCCGCGGTTCCTCCAAATTCCGACGTTTTTTCACGTCTAGACCCGCCCGAAACGATCTATTCGCGGATAGATGTCTCACGATTGTAGGTCAAAAATAGCAAAAATAGCACGAAAAAAAACGAATCTCATTTTTCCAGACAGTTGGGAATTTCGTCATTTTTTTGACCTCGCTTAATTTTAGATCTTTTCGCGTGTATTTTTTTTTTTTTTTCAAATGTTGCTATACCTTGGTATCAAATTTTACGGTGAATTTCAAACGTCCGTCAGATCAAATTGGCTGAATAGGTTTTTTTTTTTCGTAGCCCCGCTTGGAAGCTGAATTACAAATGCAAAAGAAAAATCACACCTTTTTAATCGTACACATTCTTTTTCAAATATACAGATTATTTTTTTTACACTAAAACAAAAATTATATGAGACAAAAATCATGAGTAAAAAAATTATTTGAGACAAAAATCATGAGAAAAAAAATTATTTCAGACAAAAATCATGCGAAAAAAAATGATTTGAGACAAAAATCATGCGAAAAAAAATTATTTGACAAAAATCATGAGAAAAAAAATTTATATGAGAAACATTATGAGAAAAAAATGATATGAGAGAAAATCATGAGGAAAAAAATTATGAGACAAAATCATGAGAAAAAAAATTATATGAGACAAAAATCACGAGAACAAATTATATGAGAAAAGAAATCATATGGGCGTGAAAATCGTTCAACCCGTTCGAGACCTTCGACCGCGCCTCAAAAGCTGTAGCCTCAACCCGCTGCGCATGCGCGCGCGAGCTTCCGGTAAATTTGTCGGTTGCGTGAAAATTTCGGAGCGTCTTTTCCCCGGTGGGTCGCGCGATCGAGCCACTTAGACGCGGGGCAGGTGTGCGCGGACTACGACCGCAGGAACTATCGTCGCCGGCAGCTGCAGCCGCGCGCGCGAAACGCATAACGGGAAAAAAAAAGAAAAAGGGGAGAAGCTCGACGAGAGCCCCGGAATAGTCGATAGCCGAGAGAGAGAGAGAGAGAAAGAGGAGAAGGAGAATAGGAAGAAAAAAAGAAAGTGAGGAACCCACGAGGTTGATCCTAAGGTAAACGATATAATAGGAAGTTGCGGCTGATGGACCCTTCCGAGGGGCAGATGTCCCGACGGTCCTGACGGTGGGCACGAGACTCGCGACGCGTTCCCTTTTTTGGCTCTTTCGGGCGGCCGTCGATTCCCCTCCGCGAGCCTCGCTCGCTTAAACCTCAAAAGGCCCAACGCGACTCAGCCAAGATTCGGCCGTGTGTTCGCCGCGCGGCTGAGACGTCTCGTTGCCCCCCCCCCCCCCCTCAACCCTCCCCCCGGGGTGGGGGGACTCGCTCTCCCTCTTCCGGCTGCTCGCGCTCCTGCTGCCTCCTGATCTCCCGTTCCCTCCTCGCCCGGCGCGGCTTCCTTTCTTTTCCGGAAGAGACGACATCTGCCCTCGTTCTACATTTCACACCCTCGGGGACAAAGTGGCCGCGGGCCTCGAGAGTGAATCGAAAACCGTTGCAACGAGCGCGACGCATTTTCGTTGGTTATTGAATTGGGATCTACGAAAATGGAAAGACGAAACATTACAGGAGGCCGGAAAAACGTTAGATAGTTAATTAAATAATTCAATTATTAATCATTAATTAAATAATAAATTAATAAACGTTAGATATTTCATTGAACGTTAGATATTTAATTAAAGGTCAGATATTTAATTGAACGTTAGATATTTAATTAAAGGTCAGATATTTAATTAAACGTTGAATAATTAATTAATTGGAAGACGAATAGTTTTTGCGAAACAAATTCGAGAAAATTGCTAATTCGTTTTATTCCACTCGGTGCGTAAAACGCGGTTTTGCGCACCTTGTGAAATAAAATTGGGTACGATTTACTCGTGCGATAAACGTTTTCAAAACTCACGTGATTACAACACTCACCTTCGGCCCGTGCTGCAAACTCACACGCGTTGAAAAAAGTTTTATCGCACTAGTGTCGTAAAGTACTAATATTATTATCCAAAGCTTTCCTTGACTTATCATTCAAAGCTGTCGAGTGGCCCAAAAGCGGTGACTCCCGTCCATTTCGATGGTTAATTTCGCCCCGGTCTCCGAAAACAAGATTGACACCAGTGTAAGAATTTTTTCTTACAGTCTAAAATAATTAGGATTTTTTATCCTAATTACGTTAGACTAATTAGGATTTTTATCCTAATTACGTTAGACTAATTAGGATTTTTATCCTAATTACTTTAGACTGCAAAATCACTACATCTAAGCCTTTCGAACCGTCAAATCCTAATCCCAAAAATCCATCCATTCCCGGACACTCCAGGGTCACCCATATGACCCCGGTCTCCCGCGGCAAGGTTGACACCGTCGTAACACAAGCTGCGACGTGCGCGCCGAGATCCTCGAGGTTTCGCGCCGGCATCGGTTTTAAATCAGGTCCGCGGCGCGCGAAACGTGTTTCGCGCGGAGTTTCCGCGCGCGGCGCGCGCCGAGAATCTCGTCGGGCGTGTCGGGCGCGTCCTTCGATAATCTGGAAGGTGACGACAAAGTAGGTCCAACGGGGAAGCGCGCATTGTGCGCGGGAAGCCGGATCCCGATTCACCGGGCGCGCGCGCGGAGAGAGAGAGAGCGAGTTACCAGCACCCGAGCGGCGTATCGCGCGAGAGAATGAGAGTCGCTGGGTCTCGCGCGTCGTGCGACTTTTTGAGTTGCCCTGGTCCCACGCTGGCTGTGAACTGCACGACGTGTATACGTACATGACTATACGTACTACTCTCGCGGCGGTACTCTCACTCCGTCCCAAGCACATCCGTACACGTATCGCATATCTGTATATATACATATATACAGATATATATGTATGTATGAATGTACGTATGTGTGTGTTTTACGTGTACGTGCAAACGCACACGGGTGCAACCACCGCGGGTAGCGCGCGAATGCCCGTGAACGTGAAATACTCGCGCAAGAACCCGTGGTGTACTCGTGTACACCGCGGTGGGGACATCGCTGTCGGTTATCAGACATACCTTCCTGTTCTGGGCAACCTCAAGCGCCCGAACCCCCCGGCGGCAGTAAAATCGCGAAACGCGCGCGGACGTTTCCGATGCTCAATCCTGGCGTGTTGAGTATTGGTTCTTTTTTTTCTTCTTTTTATTGTTTGTTTTTTAGTGTTTTGTTTTTATTGTACAGGTAATTTTGCGGTAGGCGCTGATTGACAAATGATGAGGAATTCTTTTTGTTTAGGTTAGGGTGGAAATATCGATTTTTGATCACCTTTAATTTGATTTAATAAGTTCGTGGGCATCAAAACGAAACTAGATAGATTTTTAGTCAAAAATTGTCAGTGTTTCCTTCCTGTTCTAGGCAACCTCAAGCGCCCGAACCCCCGGCGGCAGTAAAATCGCGAAACGCGCGCGGACGTTTCCGATGCTCAATCCTGGCGTGTTGAGTATTGGTTTTTTTTTCTTCTTTTTATTGATCTTTTTTAGTGTTTTGTTTTTATTGTACAGGTAATTTTACGGTAGGCGCTGATTGACAAATGATGAGGAATTCTTTTTATTTAGGTTAGGGTGGAAATATCGATTTTTGGTCACCTTTAATTTGATTTAATAAGTTCGTGGGCATCAAAACGAAACTAGATAGATTTTTTAGTCAAAAATTGTCAGTGTTTCCTTCCTGTTCTAGGCAACCTCATGCGCCCGAACCCCCGGCGGCAGTAAAATCGCGAAACGCGCGCGGACGTTTCCGATGCTCAATCCTGGCGTGTTGAGTATTGGTTTTTTTTCTTCTTTTTATTGATCTTTTTTAGTGTTTTGTTTTTATTGTACAGGTAATTTTACGGTAGGCGCTGATTGACAAATGATGAGGAATTCTTTTTATTTAGGTTAGGGTGGAAATATCGATTTTTGGTCACCTTTAGTTTAATTTAATAATTTCGTGGGCAGCAAGGTGAAATTAGATACATACAATTTTAATCAAAAATTGTTGGTGATTCCTTCCGGTTCTGTGCAACTTCAAGCGTCGAACCCCCGGCGGTAGTAAAATCGCGAAACGCGGCCGTTTCCGATGTTCAATCCTTGCGTGTTGAGTATTGTTTTTTTCTTCTTTTTATTGTTTGTGCAGGTAATTTTGAGATAGGCGCTGATTGACACATGACGAGAAGTTTTTTTTTTATTCAGATTAGAGTGGAAATACTGATTTTTGGTTACCCTTAATTTAACTTAATAATTTCGTGGAAATCGAGGCGAAATGAAATACATACATTTTGATACGCTGTAGATACGCTAATTGATAAATAACAAATAATTTCATTCATCTAAATTAGGGTGGAAATGCCGGTTTTTGGCACCTTTAATTTAGCTTAGTTGTAGGCATCAAGGCGAAATTAAATAGATTTTTCTATAAAAAATTATTCGATGATCTTGTTAACTTATATAAATAAATAAATAATGTAAAAAGCGCCGGGAAGAAGTATAAAACAAACTACAGTGAAAATAACGACGTTGTAGCAAATACCGGCGGAAAATGGTGCAATTTGCTTGACGATAATTTGTACAATTACGTCGGTGTGAAATTGGTCGATCGTGTCGCAATCGGAGGAAGCTCCACGCGCTCACGAAACTATCGATTCCCCGCGAGTTTACGGCGCGTATTATAAGCCCCCGCGGTTTCACAATGAAACAAAAGCCCCGAGCCCGTGGTCGAAAGCGTGTCAAGGCCTCCGCGCGCGGTGCTTCGTCTCCACACGACTATATTTTCCTTCCTTCCGCGTGTGTTCGAATAAGAAATTCGTTAGGCGCGCGCGTTTCCCCCCCAACGCTGAGCCGAAGCCAACGAAATTCCGGCACGCACAAGTTGAGAAACTTCGCTCCAATCGGTTTTACGCCGAATAACGTAAATGCGAAATCTAGACAAGAAATGCAAAAGAAAAAAGAAAAATTCTCAGCTTATCGGGCAGTCCACAAAAACACAAAAATACATTTCAATCGCGTGGCCAAAAAAATATAAACAATAATTGTACACTAATAACAATATATATATTTTTTTTTAATTACTTAATATTTACAATTTTTGCCAAATATTTTGACGAAAAAAATTCCCTTGATATTTTTACAATTTACAATTTTTGCCAAATATTTCGACGAAAAAAATTCCCTTGATATTTGTCAAATAAGAAAAAGAAAAACGTTCAGCTTATTCGGCGGTTCACAAAAACCCAAAAATACATTTTAATCGAGTGACCAAAATATACGAAAAAATTATTGTACACTAATAACAAAATTTAATTTAAAAAAGTTAATTAAAATTATTTACAATTTTCGTCGCACATTTTAAAAATAATTCGCTTAATGTTTGGCATTAATAATTCACCATATCCCGAGTTGATATAACTCAGTCGCGACTCGGGAATCCGAGTTACACGTTACAGAAACATTTCGTTGCCAATTTCGGTCGTGCGAACGTTCGAGTCCGCCTCGCTCGCCGCTTTCGTCCTCGTTCGCTCGGGACACGACGGATTCATAATATTTATGGCAAGGCGCGAGGTAGGTAGGCAGTAGGTAGCTGTTGCAAAAAGTGTGGGCTTCGTAGGCAACCGAGTGGGCTACCGAGGCGCATAATTGACGAACCGGCGTCAACACGGGACTCGAGAGTGGACGAAAAAAAAAAAAAAAGAATTGTGTACAGAAACAAGGAAACGCGGTGTCGTGCCGCTTGAGCTCGCGTTACGAGTGGCGATGAGCGGTTTCCGAAGCGCCAGGAGCGCGCGGGCCCCTCGGCCTCGTGAATTATTGAACGATTCCCAGGGATTTAAACTGCTTAGATTGACAATGACATAGTGCATACCACCGTCGCTTCTTCCATTATTCATCGAGATTATCGATGGATTATCATATTATAATGGCGCCATCGATAGTTTGCCTTGAAAACAATGCGAGGAATGACACGCTCACCGTGTGGCGGATGTTGCGAACGGGAAACGCGTCGCACCGCCAGATATCGCGTCAATTTGTTGTCACGACTTTTTATCGTCGCGATTGTCGTTGACGAAAAAAAAAAAAAAACTGGTAATGACGCGCGTTGGATTTTGCGCGAAGAAAAAATAATTCACCGTTAATTGTTGCCTCGCGATTGGCTTTTTTGTGTTAACGCCTATCGACTTTTTAGTGCTAACTGTAATTAGAGTGACTGTGGGTTAAAATGACGTGACTGAGTTGAAGAAAACGGAAAAAGTTAGTGAAATTTAAAACATGGTCACTCTGCGCCGGGAAATCCCCGGTGGCTGAAAGACCAGTTTATAAGGCCAATTGTAGTTCCGTGTCTAAAATATATTTCGCCTTTTTATCGTTAACACCTGTAAACATTGCCACATAAATATTAAAGTAGTCGGCTGGACAAACAGTTAAAAATTGTCACTTTTTAAAAATTGTCCCAAGCCCGCCTCAATTTTGACTAAAAATGTTGCCTAAATCTTCACACGTAGCGCATTTTGAAATGTCTGAATTTTTTTTTGTTTTTTTTTTTTTGTTGCTCACGCCCAGAGATATAGCGACGCAAATATAAAACTAGTAGGCTGGAATTTTAGTTTTATAAAACTAAAATTCCATTTCTCAAGCACTGCGGCAATATTTTTTGGGCGTGAACCGAAAAAAGGAAAAAAAATGAATTCCAGATATTTCAAGATGCTCTACATATGGGTATGAACGTTTTTAGTCAAAGTCGTGGTGGGCTTGGCGCAATTTATTAACAGTTACAATTCTTAACTATTGTTCAGCCTTGCAGTTTTATATTTACAATATAAAGCTGGAATTTTAGTTTTATAAAACTAGACACAGTTTTATAAAACTACAATAGTTAAAAATTGTAACTTTTAATAAATTGCGCCAAGCCCACCACGACTTTGACTAAAAACGTTCATATCCATATGTAGAGCATCTTGAAATATCTGAAATTCATTTTTTTCCCTTTTTTTTTCTTATCACGCCCAAAAAATATTGCCGCAGTGCTCGAAAAATGCCCGAAGTGCGAATAGGCGAAACTCGACGGCCTCGCGAAGTGTCGCTGAGTCAGTGTGGAAGAGGCAGAGAGAGCCGCGCGGCGGCGGCGGCGGCGACTGCGGCGGCCCAATAGGGACGTAAAGCGCGCGGAGTGAAGCGCGGACGAGAAGAGCGAGAGCGCGGATACCGGACTGTCTTATACCCTGCATTCCGTTCCCACTGACCGCTTAGATCCTTCTATAGGTGGCGGGCATCTCCTCCTCTCCTCCCTCTCCCGTTCCTCTCCTGCTCCTCGCGCGCGGCTTCCCCGGTCGCTCACTTGTGCCTACTTAGTCGCTTCGTGCGACCGGCCGCTTCCTCCTCTCTCTGTCCCGTGTCTGGCGAGCGAGCGACGACGACGACGACGACTGCGAACAAGTCCGCCGGGCACGAGGAAGAGGAAGAGAACGCGAGAATCGCGCACTCTTTCCACGCCGTGGAATCGCCTCCTTCTCTCCGCGTTGCCACGGTACAACCAGAAAACTCGTTTAACGTTCGTCCTAACGCGCGCATTCTCTACCGTGTGCACTCGTCTTTTATTTCCACTCGCAGCGCACGGTAGCCCTTTATAATCCACCTCCCCCCCCTCCTCACCACCGCCGTGGCCGCGCCGCGACATATATGAGAGATTCCTCGGCGGAATTTCCCGCTGGTATTTCGACGAAATCTCCGTTATGGCACAAGACACGGAGACATCCTGGGATCGCAGCGGTGGAAATTAAATTGTGAGGGAATTATTGAACATTTTTTGTCATATTTTTTTTTTTGCGAATATAAAAGAAATTCGTCCACGTATTAAGGTTGGGGGATTAAAGATTTTTTTAAATTTCAATAGAAATTTATTGTCGATACGATTATTCATTTACTTTTTAAAAATTATTATATAATTTTTTTTTGCAAATATAAAAAAAACATCCACGTTTTAAAGTTGAGTGACTAAAGATTTTTTTAAATTTCATGAGAAATTGATTTTTCATACTATTACGTATTTATTTTTTAACAATAATTAAATAATTCTGTTCACAAATATTTTAAAAAAATGCATCTACGTATTGAAGTTGAGTGACTAAAGATTTTTTAAAATTTCATCAGAAATGTATTTTCGGTTCGATGATTTATTTACTTTTATGAAATATATAAGATAAATAAGGGTAACAGATATTCAGGCGAATTGTATTTTGTTTTTTTTTTTTTCGCTTCGTTTTATTGAGATTCTTTTCCCGCCTCCGCTGGTTATTCTCCTTTATCGCGGAAGCTGTTGCGGTATCGTGTTACGTCGGAGTCCGCGTCGACAATGAGCGAGGGCGGGGTAAAAATAGCCGTAAAACGTGCGGCGGAGACGTGGAGGAGAGGGACATGGGACCACGCTTGGACTTAGCTCGACCCAAACGGACGAATATAACTCGGATGAGTTATTCCCGCGCTGCGATCCTCTTAATTAGAACAATTAAACGATCTAAGAATAAAGCGGAGATGACGGAACCGTCGGCGTCACGTGCGACCGACCGACGATGCAGCCGTTGCCTTCGAGCTCGTATTTATTTATCCCACAAATAACGTCACATTCATTATTTAACAAAAAAATTATTCCCGCATAAATCATTATTGAATTTCATTTTTCATTTTTCGATTTCCACTTCACATTTTTTTGCGAAATTATTAGAAAAAAATGTTATCGACATTATTCGAAAAAAAAAAAAATTATTTTACTATTATTGGAAAAAATTATTTTACTGTTTTACTATTTGAGAAAATTATTTTACTATTGTTTGAGAAAATTATTTTACTAAAATTATTTGAAAACATTTGACTAAAATAATTTGTACTCATATTTGACAAAAATGATATGAAAAAATATCTTTCCAAAATGATATGAAAAAAAAAAAAAATGTTTCTAACATTGTTTGAAAAAATTATTTTACTATTATTTGAAAAAATGATGTTACTGTTATTTGAAACAATTATTTTACTATTTCACTATTTGAGAAAATTATTTTACTAAAATTATTTGAAAACATTTGATCAAAATAATTTGAAATCATATTCGACTAAAATGATATGAAAAAATATCTTTCCAAAATAACATGAAATAGTACATTACGTTACAAGGGAGGAAAGTGCAACTTTTCACCGAGTGTGAAGTTTGATGCCCGAGCGAAGCGAGGGCAGAAATTCACACGAGGTGAAAAGTTGCACTCCTCCCATGTAACGTACTATACTTTTCTCCCGATTTCGCTAAAAAATAACCACATTTCGTGTGTGCAACGCGGACGGAAAATAACCTCATTTTTGACAAGTGACGACACGCATGCGTAGTTCGGTTCCCATTACTCCCGCGCGGGCAGGAATGAACTGATTACCTCCCTAGGGAGGTAATGAAAGCGGACTGCGCATGCGTAAGTCACGCGTCAAAAATGAGGGATTTTCCGCCCGCGTTGCGGACACGAAATGGGGTTATTTTAGCGGAGTCGGGAGAAAAAAATATTTTACCGAAACTATTCGAAAAAACATTTTACTAAAATCATTCGAAAAAACTCTTTACCAAAATATTGACAAATATTTTCTCCACGGTGAGATATTCCCAAAAAAATACAAACTTATTCACATCAGGACTAAAAAAAAGGTACAACCACTCAGCTCGTCGCTCGATTTTCTTCTCGGTCTTTTCCGCATATCTTTTTTTTTCCCGCTCGCACAATCTTCTTCAGCCCCGAGCGCGTTTTATTCCGCGGGCCCGATCGACGAGGCGCACGCGTGCGCATATGTCGTACGTTCACGTAATGTGTGACTAGCTGGCTAATACGAGCTGTGTGCCAGGTTCACTAACCCGAGAGCCAGACGGCCGTGTGTTCCTCCCGACTGACGCCACCGTCTTTTACCTATAATACCCGGCGGTCCGCCTCGCGCGCGTATTACACACGCATATACGTTACGTATAGTAAAACTATATCCCTCTCGCCGTGTTGCGCGCGCCGCGCGCCGCGCGGCGGCGGCTCCGAGTCGCGTCATATCTATCGCGAATTTATCATCTCCGGTTGCGCATATACAGACATTCGTTCCCGCGGCTCGACGACGAAGAATTCCGCGAAGAGGTAGCTGTCACGCGTACAAATAGTTGACCTCGCCGCGCCGCTTCTATCAATGGCTCTTGCGAATCTGCGCGCTCGCCGAGGAAGAGCGAGAGAGAGGGAGAGAGTCCGACTGTCTCTCTCTCTCTCGCTCAATGGATCATGCGCGAGATGTTGGCTCCTTTGCCGTATGCAAGCCCGATAGCTCCTCGCCACTCGGTCAATCTCTTTGTATATTGGGTTCAAATCGCTGAATCGCTCGTAGTAAAATGCGTCGATTTTTCATTGACGGAAATTAATAAAGGCCCGTTATTTATGCGTTACTGAGTACGGCATAAAAATGTTCCAGATATCCGATGTTTGTTCGATCCAATTCGATCACGGAGAGAACTGTCTATGTTACGACAACTCACCACAAGTCACTGCAACAAATGCTGTATGTCAATATAGTGACGACAAACGCTTCAGTGACGGTAACAAAAAAATCTTTGTTACGCTTTATTTGTTAGAGCAACAAATAACATTTGCCAGAATAACGTCGTACGATAACTTATTCGTTGTAGTAAGAATAAGATTCGTTGTAGTAACAATCAGAAAGATCAAGCCAACTTTATTTGTTACATTAATAGATAATCAGCAAGCTACAGTTTTTAGTTACCGTAACAAATATTTGTTGGTTGGCCGTACAATCTGAACGTTACAATTACATTAGGTATTGTCGTGGCAACAAACTAACAGCCAACAAACTAACAGCCAACAAACCGAGTTTTGTTGTCATAACATAGACAGTTTTCTCCGTGATCCAAGTTTATTCGATAGCTGCTCGCCACTCGGTCAATCTCTTTGTATATTGGGTTCAAATCGCTGAATCGCTCGTAGTAAAATGCGTCGATTTTTCATTGGCGGAAATTAATAAAGGCCCGTTATTTATGCGTTACTGAGTATCGCATTAAAATTTTCCAGATATCCGATATTTATTCGACCCAAGGCCAAATATCGGCTCAAAAGTCGAAACACGTTCGTGAAACGTTCGAACCAGGAAAAACAGGGATTTCAATAAATATTTATGATTTATCCTTGGAAATGTTTGGTGTCGAAAATGTTCACGTTTTTGCGACGCTTTTCTGTAATTTCCGTGGAGTCTCGACGCGAGGTGGAGAATAAAGTTGGAAATCTTACGTTCCCCGGATGTTTTACGGGAATACGAATTGTGCGGCGGCCAATTAGTCGAGTCAACGTGGAAGTTGCCTCGGGAAAGAATCAACTGCGATGTTTATTCTGTCTGGTGGAAAGAGAAGAAAAAAAAAACGTTCTCCGCTAGCGCGGCATGAATATTCCTCGGTTTGTCGCCGAGGCGATCTTGTATCGTCGTAATTTCAGAGTCAACATTGAAACGCGATGTGCAAAAAAAAGTTTTAGGCACCTCTTGAATTGGCTTTGAGATATACGAGTGGCTTAATGCGAGCCCCGCGAGCAGCGCGCCTGAGAAAACATTCCGTAACTTCTTGCGCATACTTCGCCGCGCGGCTCGCGGTACTTTATGTAAGTCGCGTAATCGTCATAATTGTCGGGCTCGCAATTGTGGATATTAAAGTGTTTGGATGAGCGAATCGCATTCCGTCTCGTTGAGACGACGTCTTATCACTTGGTAACCGCTGGGTCTTCGCTCGGTGCGAAGAAATAGAGAAGAAGTGTCGGTAAATCAGAGCGCTGCACCGCCTGCCTTATCGACAGTGAGTTACAAGGAGTGCGAAGACTGTCGATAAGATACCGACGAATGGTAAACAGATCGGTATCAACATTACCCGCGATCGATAATGCAGATATCTACGAATTATCAGTATCTGCAGTCGGTAATACGTACTGTGCGGTTTTCTTCATTACCGACTTATTATCATTGACTCTAATTTACCAGCGTTAATCCTGGTTATCACTTGATGAACCTTCGGCGACTTCAAAAATTCATATTTAAATTACTTAACGCTCGATCTTACAGTGACCGACTAATCGGGGGTGAACCGAGAAATGCACGGCAATAAATCGCCTCAATCGCGCGAGACCGAAGCACAATTCTATTAATTCGACGATTAATTTTAACGATCGGGACGATAAGCGTCGCGGCAGTCGGCTGTATTATTGCCTGTTAATAAGATAAAAGCGCGTCTCAATTCCGGGAATCGGTGGATCGAGCGGGCTCGTAATATCGATATCGCCCCGTATCTTCCAGCGTCTCGGGGCGCGAGTTTCGGTGCGCCGACAGTGACTGTCATTCAGTGGTCCATTTCAACCGCGTCACGGAGATTCGCGCGAGACTCCGGAAACTCGGCGTGAGATCGGCTGACTCGTCGTTCCTCGTGAAAGAGAGACGCGAGTTTATGGAAGGAAATGGTGCTTCCATCGAATCACCATGGGGTCATAAGTCACTCTCCATATCTTTATCGCGGGCCCCCATGTTAAGCGTCAGCCGCTCGCCATCAGTCCGTATCTGTCGGCTCTTAACGATAACGCACGTGCAAAATAATATTACGAGCCTCGACGGCCACTTCGGCGCGTCTCGTTAACGTTGCCGAATTATCGCAAAAAGTTTATGGAAATAAATAATAACGGGCACACGCGGCGTCGTCCTTTATGCATATCGAGAGCTGACCGCTGCAGAGCGTCGCACGTGGTCAACACTTTTTTCCCGTATTTTTACAAGCCGACGATCCGGCGCGTTCTGAACATCGACGATTTGCATAATCCAGCGCACGTTACTCGTGTTATTTTAGGCTGCTGCGACTTTCCGGAAATGCGACGGTCGTATTAGCTGCAGGTTTCGGTCTCGAAGACTTCGCGGAACTAAAAAAAAGAATGTATGGTGTTCTCAAATAATTCTTGACGATTATTGGGGGGCAATTAGAATTGAGACTTGCGAATATTTTTTTAATTGCCTGAACTATTTTTTTATCGTACACAAAATTATGTTGGCAACGCGAATTATAATGTTTGTATCGTTTTTGTTTGTTACAGACAGAAAAAACACGCTGCTTTACGGAGGATTTTTCAACATTTAGACGAAACTGGTTTTCACAATGATTTGACAGATGGATTTGATTCTGAGATCATTGTGAAAGCTGATTTTGTTCGCCACTCGGAGATGGTTGCGGCCGATCAGCTGCGGCCAACGGGAAGTCAGAGCAAGAGGAAAAAATATTAAAAATAATATTGAAATGTGTCAAAAATGAATAATAATATTAAAAATAAAAATTTAATAATAAAAATTTGTTAATTTAAAAAATATTAAAAATAATATTGAATTGTGTCAAAAATATTATGTAAAAACAAGTAAATAAATGTACAAAATGGGTTATGGGATAGTCGCGAAAAACCGGCTAATCTTTTAATTTTTCCGGTGATAAGGAGAACGATGAATTCCATATATCCGTCTACGCGCGACGCGACCACCGTGCCCGAACCAGCCAATTAATAATTAATCAGCGAGGCGCGCGCGAGCCGGCAATATTTTTTAGTCGGTTCACCGAGTTTCTTGCCCGTACGCACGGCCCGGTGTAATTGTTGACAGATAAATAAATAGACCGAACAAAGAGGCCTCTGTCCGCGGTAAGGAATCATCGCGGGGCGTAGCACGCGCTCCGACGCGGGTCGTACGCACGCCAACCAAGGGCAACTTGTATATATAACCGTCGAGAAATTGTCCGTATATCCAATTTTGGCTTCTCATTTTCGCATCACTCGTTCCGCGGTGTTTTACATCGACTACTGTAATCGGAATCTTTTTTTTAAGTTCTTTAGAAAAGATACTTTTTAAAATTGTTCCCTCAAGGAAATATAACTCGCAGGAAAAATGTGAATTACTTTTTATTTTTTATTTATTGTCGAAATGCTTCCTTTTTTTTGAAAATTATTTTAAAAAGGTTTGTACCCAGTGTTCAGGGGTAGAAAGTGCGACTTGAGAATGATGGTATGAGTAAAAAGTTGATATCTTGAAGAGAAAAATATCGAGACGACGATTCTGACATAAAATAATCTATATTTGAAGTAAACAATTGAATTTTACCGAAAAATATTTGGCTTCTCCGTAAAGAAAAATTTGTTGCATGATTAGTTACTTTAGTTTTTGGTCCTTGGCGTAGCAGATTGATGAAAGGGAAAAGAAAAAAAAATTCTCCATTAGAATACCATTTTCATCTAATAAATTGCGAAAATTGGGACGAAAATAAACTTTTGAAAAAAAAAAAAAAAAAAAAAAAAAAAAAAATTCGAACCATTCAACGAATTCATGACGGATTCAATCCCAAGCGGATATCTTAAAAATTGAGACCACAATCGTGTCAACAAGATCCGAACATCCGCAGACATTTCGTACAAATCACTTTTCCCAACATTGTCGAGCATTCTGAGCATACTTAAAAAAAAATAGGATGGTTAATGAAAATAAATCTTCCCCTATGAGAAAGCAAAATGTCGAAAATGTTTGCTCGATCCGTCTGCAATAACTTCCCATTCACCCCTGCGACAAACTTTCCACCATACAAATCGAGAAACCCAAAAATCCACACCGCTCCGTTTCCCAAAAAATAACCGCAAAACCCCAGGTCTCCGTTTCCTCCTCTTCTCATCCTCCGTGACGAACACCGCGCGGCTGCTCTAGGCGGGCCTCTCGCGCCGAGCTCTCGCGCCAATTACCCATCTAGAGCGCGAGCAAGAACGACGAGTAGGATGAGGCGAGATTTTTTGTCGGAATTTCCGGTAGTGATTTATCAACCGGGAAAGATGGTATCTGGACGTCTCGGTGCTGGGCTGTCGGCAAGAACCGTTCGTAGTCTGGATGCGCGCGCGAGAAAAGACGATGAAGAACTTGAAGAAGGAGCGACCAAGGCGAGAGGCGCGCGGTTGCTTAACTACGTTTCATCTCGTGTGCTCGGTGCTCGCGGTGGCTGAGCAGCTTCGTGCGTGCGTATTGCCCGCGATTTAAGGTAGTCCTTGCGACCAATATTCATTTCGCATAAATTCGAGGAATATGAGAGAGAATTACAAACACTTCTCGGTGGTAGAAACATCTGAAAAAATTCATGAACATTAAAGGCACTGAAAAGATTAATTTTGCATAATAATCATTTGAACATTTTATTAACAAATGATAAAAAAAAATAGTTTAACAAATATTTCGGCGACCCAAGGTTTTTTTTCATGAAAATGATTTCTTCGTTTTTCCGAATACGTATGCATTTTTTTCAGATTGTAGAGTTCACATTGGATTTTCACATATTTTCCCTATAAAAAACGCACAAAATTCAATGTGAACTCTAAAATCTGATAAAATTCATACGTATTCGGAAAAACAAAGGAATCATTTACATGAAAAAAAACTTGGGTCATCGAAATATTTGTTAAACAAATTTTTTTTTCATCAATTTTTTAATAACATTTTCGAATTATTATTATGCAAAATTAATCTTTTCGGTACCTTCACTGTGCATGCATTTTTTCAGATTTTTATACCACCGAGAGGTGTTTGCAATTGTCTCTCATATTCCTCGAATTTATGCGAAATGAATATTGGTCGCAAGGACTACCTTAAGGTAGTCCCCCTGCTATCGTTCAATTTCGCATAAATTCGAGAAAATTGAGAGAGAATTGCAAGCACTTCTCGATGGTCTAAAAATCTGAAAAAATTCATGCACATTAAAGGTACTGAAAATATTAATTTGTCATAATAATAATTCTAAAATGTTATTAACAAATTGATGAAAAAAAAATAGTTTAACAAATATTTCGGTAACCCAAGTTTTTTTTCGATGAAATTGATTCTTTCGTTTTTCCGAATACGCACGAATTTTTTCAGATTTTTAAGTAATCTTTGAATTTTGGTGTTTTTTTATATGGAAAATATTCCAAAATTCAAAGATTACTTAAAAATCGGAAAAAATTCATACGTACTCAGAAACATGAAAGAATCATTTTCATCGAAAAAAAATCTGGGGTCACCGAAATATTTGTTAAACAATTTTTTTTTTCATCAATTTGTTAATAACATTTTAGAATTATTATTATGCCAAATTAATCTTTTCAGTACCTTTAATGTGCATGAATTTTTTCAGATTTTTAGACCATCGAGAAGTGCTTGCAATTCTCTCTCAATTTTCTCGAATTTATGCGAAATTGAACGCAAGCAGGGCCGAACGTTGTATTTAACGTTGTATTTAAGCGGCCGGACGTTGTATTTTTCATCGCGGACCCCCGGTCGACCTTTGCGCATCGAAGATGTTTTTCAGGTCTCTGGCGCGCGCGTCAGGAGAATCGGTGGACGACGAAGACGACGACGAAGAGAAGATGAAGAAGAAGAAGAAGAAGATGAAGAAGAAGGCAAGTTGCATATGCCGCATATCACTGGCTCGCGAGCGGCCACTATCAAGTGTCAAACGCACCGAACGCGCGGTGAAGAAACGAAAAAGCGCGCCCAGTTCCACGAGGGCTTTTGAGGGAACCCAGCAGCCGAAACGCGCCGAAGAAACTCTAGATGGTATCCGTGACTACGCGCGAACCTTCGGCTCTCTCGCTCGCGCGGAACGATACGTGGACGCGGACACTTGGAACCGTCTCGCCCCCGTCACTCGTGACAGCTCGGAGAAAGCCTCGAGACCGGACCGCGGCGCAGCCGATCCCTTTCGCCTCTTCTCCCGATGTATGTATGTATCCCGCTTATACCTACTGCATCGAACTCTCGTCTTTGGATCAGGTCCCATCCGCACGTTCCTCTTACATTTTTCCTCGAGTGTTCTTCGAGGCTCCTCAGGTACTCGATGCGTTTATGGACTCTCGGCAAATGCGATTTGTGTTAAGTGACGGAGAGAAGCTTTTTGTTTGGCGGATTATCAGAATGATTTTTCAAACTGGGGTGAAGCGCGACAAAATATCCCGCAACACAATATTCCTGCGATAAAATATCCACTCAACAAAATATCCTGCGACAAAATATCCCGCGACAAAATATCCTGCGATAAAATATCCATTCAACAAAACATCCCGCGACAAAATATCCTGCGACAAAATAGCCCGCGTCGAAATAGCCCACGACAAAATATCCCGCGACAAAATATCCTGCGATAAAATATCCATTCAACAAAACATGCCGCGACAAAATATTCTCGCGACAAAATATCCTGCGACAAAATAGCCCGCGTCGAAATAGCCCACGACAAAATATCCCGCGACAAAATATCCCCAACAAAAATATCCCGCGACAAAATATCCCCAACAAAAATGCCCCGCGACAAAATATCCCCAACAAAAATGTCCTGCGACAAAATATCCCCAACAAAAATATCCCAAAAAATATCCCGCGACAAAATATCCCCACGGGTGTTGCATTTAAATTGAGGCGACAATGATCATACGATGGTGTCTAAGATTCATAAAAAAATGTAAAAATTCCGACATTTATTAAAAATTAGAAATACATTTAAAGTAAATTAATGCAAAAAAAATTAAAATAATGATGAAGTAAAGTAAAATGAAGTAAAGTTGACGCGGGATCGGTGCAGCACGCGGGATCTTAGTGATCTGTTAGACTAGTTGACATTGGACCAATTGAAATGGGGTCGTTGGCATTGGGACCAATTCACCCGGGATTAATTTGGTCGTCGATCATTTGACCGAGGATCAAATAACCAGGAAGGAAAACGAGCACTCCCGATCCAACCACCTGTTTTCTCTCTGCAATAAATAAACAAGCAGCTGAAAAACATCCCAAAAATCCGCGTAATAATCACCCTCACAGCACCCAATTTTGTAACCATCATCTGCATCTCACATCTTAATAAAATTAATCTAGATCACAAAGCCGAAGCCGCAGCAGCAAAGGCGACCGACCGGCCGGCCTCGAGGTCGATTAGCCGAGCCAAGATTCGTCACCTAGAGATCCCTCGAGTAGTCGAGCGCGAGGGTTGCGTACGCGCTCGTCGTAAAAAAATCCATTGGCAAATTGGAGTCACGCGAGTGATATACGGGTGGTGGTTCTCCCGTTACCGCGTGACCCACCCAGAGCGTCAGGTAAGTCTCGTGACTCAATAAACATCCGCGATACGCATTTTGACCCATAGAAATTTACAGCCCGCCTCGCGACCGACCACGTGGATATTTTGACAGGTTAAACGAGATTATTTATCGCGAAGAAATAAGAAACTACGCGGTGCGGACTCGTGTGGTACTTTTTTTTTCTTCTTCTTCTTCTTCCTTTTTTTTTCGAACCTTCGATTTTTGCCTCTCGGCTTCGCTCGCGTGAATTCCGCTCCGTAGGCTCGCGCGACAATATTTTGACCTATTAGACGAAACAAGGGTCCGGCCTGCGGGCAACGAAATTCGGAGCGTGCCGAGCGTGAGGTCCTTGGGTCACGAACGAAAATCTCCCTCCCCTCGCGGTCGCCGCGGCGGCAGCGATCGTCGAATTTTGTTCCTTTGTCCGAAGTGGCCACTCGAGTGTTTCGGAGCTCGCGAGAGAGCCTTGGAAATATTTTCGGCCGGGCCGAGGCTGAATATTAAATATATTCGTCAGCGCGCAACTCGGCCGGATGACAAATTTATTTAACACCCCCGCGGGCCGTTATTTTCTCGGGCGATAAACCGCAACCCCCGCGGCACGTGAGGACGCCGACGACCCTCGTGGCCCCCCGCGATATTTTTCGAGAAATATCGCGGGCCCCGGGGTTATCGGAGAAAAATGATTTTACGATCGCGGGCCACGGCGGGGAAAAATATTTAGTGGCTCGCGCTCGTAAACCCGGAGTCATCTCGAGAGTTGAGACTCGTAAATCGTCCGGCTCGAGCGGCCACTCGAGGCTACGGGCTCGTTAAATTAAAAATTATTATAAACCTCGGGGTTTTTCGGGAAAAGTGTCGCGCGTCGACGGCCGGGTGACTCACGTGTGAACCGCAGTGGAGAATTGAAAAAAAAAGTTGTTCTGGAAGAAAAAAAATTATCTGCGGAATATGTTGCGGTGTTTTCAATTTTTTTAAATACATAATTGACACCCAAATTCTTTTTTTTATCATCAACATTCCACCATTCATGGCTTATAGTACTCGAGTGTTATTGTAAGTCGAGCTCGTTAAATTAAAATTTATTATAAATCTTGAGCTTAAAAAAAAAATTCCTTGTTCTATCGAAGATTAAAAAAATCTGCAATATATGGTGTAGTGATTTCAATAAAATATTTCTTAATTCATACACAAATATATTTTTGGTCTGCAACGATTCGTGGCTGCTGCTGTAGCTCGAACTCGTTAAATTAAAAATTATTACAAACCTCAAGACTTGAAAAAAAACAAAATTAATAAAAAATTCTCTTTATGCAGCGAAAATAAATTATAGGCGAAATATGTTTAAAAATAATTTCCACAAAAAATTACGTAATCGAAGTACAATTTTTTTTTTTTTCGCCGCAACGATTCACGGCTGTTGCTTTACGAGTACAAATACACAACGACCGGTGCAAAAAAGGATTATAGGCGAAATATGTTTAAAAATAATTTTAACGAAAAATTACAGAAATGAAGTAAAAATATTTTTTTTTCTCCGCAACGACTGACGTCTGTTGCTGTACAAGTACAAATACACAACGACCGGTTGCTCGGTGGCATCGCGGTGGGATGGTACAGCAGCAGCGCGCGGATGTCCGCGCCATCGCACTCGCGATTCGCTCAAGTTGCCAGCCGCCAAGTCCGGCAGCGTAATTTCTCCCTTCTCGTTCTCTCGCTCTCCCAGTCGGACGCGAATGGCCACTGCTATCGCTGAAGAATCGCCGCTGACCGAGCACATGTGCACTTTGCAAAAAGTCCCGCTTAAAAGCATCGAGGTTTAAGGGTCTCGAGCGCTACGCGCTATATACTCGGGCCGCTCGCGATATATACCGAGCACTATGATGTGCGAGAGTGGATGCTGCGCGGGTGGGCGTTTCGTGTACTCTTAAATACCGCGCGCGACGCCCAAGTGACTTTTTAAATACGTGGTAAATACGTGGTAAAAGTTTCAAAGCGAAAATTTCGAGTTTTCGATCACTTTTTACTCTCAATTTTACACTTTTTAGCAATTACTTTTAATAAATAAAACGATTTTTATTTCTTCGGTCGTGGTGGGAACAAATAATCGATTTTTTCCTCGGTTTTATTCAAATGAGAAAATTGTATAAAATTCGCAATTTTTTATAATTGTTAAATATGTAGCGCTATTAAATAAATGTTATTTCTGACATTTATTTGCATTCATTGATTAGAAATAATTGTTGGGTAATCAAGAGAGTAAAATAAAAATAATTTACCGATCGACAGAATTTTGATAATTCAGAAATCGAATAAAATAAAAACAATTATGAATAAAATAAGGTAAAAATAATGTATGAATCGACCAATATAAAAATAATTTTCCAATCAAATAAAATCAAAATAATTTACGAATCGAATAAAATAAAAATAATTTACGTATCGAATAAAATAAAAATAATTTACGTATCGAATAAAATAAAAATAATTTACGAATCGAATAAAATAAAAATAATTTACGAATCGAATAAAATAAATTAATTCAATATTTAAATTCCAAATAATCGTTTTCACGATTTGCTGCTCATCGTTTCTAATTGCTCTCCGTTAATTTAGAACTTAGAATAATTTAGAGAGACGCGCGGGCCCTTCCGACGCTGGAGTTCAAAGTTTACCCGCGATCCCGCTAGTCGCGGCTATCTTATCGAGCTTCTATTATTGTGAGCCGGCGATTTTACGGCCCTCGCCCGAGAGTCTCGCTCCCCCTGCGGACGTAATTTGTACGCAGTCGGGGAATCTCCCTCTCCGTGTGACCCCGCCAGTCGCGCGATCCCTCATTTTTTCTCCCCATCGGTGCTCGGCATGGTCCTCACACTTCCCTCCCGAGAGACAATGGAACCGCGATAACTCGTCACCACTGTCCCCCATTCGCACATTTACTATCCGTAAAATTCCGCGTTCATTCATAACGCGATCGACGACTCATCAATGGACATTTTCCACCGATTAAATTCATCATAATAAATTTTCCTAAAATATCGTCACTTTTTGGCAAAAAAAAAATATTTCACCGAATCGTCAGTTGCAACTTTGAAAAAAATAAAATAAAATAATTCGACGGCAATAAATATTCAACATGTAAATCGTAACAATAGCCGAGGACGTCGTAATCGGAGCGGCAATTAGTCTCAGTCGACGCGATCGGGCCGCCTTATCCGTCTGCGCATGGGGATCGAGAGGGGGCAGCTTTATTGTCTCGGCTTTCGTTATCGAGCGACATTTTTTACAATGTCTCATGCACAGCCGATAAACTTGCGCGTATCGTTTGTGTAACGCACGGAGCGTCAGGGGAGAAGCGTGCGCGGGTCTCCGGGTCTTCGGCTCCGGAGTCGAGAGAGAGAGAGAGAGAGAGACGGGTGAACCGGGGGTCAGGCCGCGAAAGCACCGGCCGAGCCGGAGGGCCCACTCGGCTCCTTTCTCGAAAGCAGCTCCTTTACTCCGAAACCCTCGGCTCGAATTATGCCTCACCCGATTCTGATGCGGCGAGCTCGAAAAATCGCCTCGGTTTTTACGAGCGAACCGAGAAAAGCTGAAACAACTGGATCGTGTTACGAGAGCCGCAGCGGGTTTCGAAAAGTGCGTCGAGCGAGAATCAACGATCGTTATTTATCGCGCACGAAATGTTATTCGTTAATTTGTACACGGCGACCACTACATTTTAAACACTGCATCGACAGTAATTGCGTCGAAGTGTCACGTGTGATTTATTTTTTATTAGTTTAACATCGATTGTTATGTTTGGTTTATATTGCAGAAGATTTTTAACGAAGTTACAGAAAATAATGCACCAATAATGTTTATTAATAAACATTTAAGAAATATAATTTATGAATCATTTTTTAATCATTTTGAAACACTATAAAAACAATTTTTAATAAATAGTAAAAATCGATAATCCGAAGTTGCATCTTGATGCATTAAAAAAATATATTCGTGAATTTGTACACGGCGAACACTGAATTTTTTACTCTGAATCAATAATAATTGCATCAAACTGTCACTTGTGATTTTTTTTTTTTTTTAGTTTAAAATCGATCATTACTTTTGTTTTATATTGCAGGAGATTTTTACCGAAGTTACAGAAAATGATGTACCAATAATTTCAAATAATTAACATTTTTAAAATACAATTTTTAAATAATTTTCAAATAATTCAAAAATAATATAAAAACAATTTTAAATAAATTGTAAAAATCGATACGTTTCAGCTTGATGCATTAAAAAATGATTCGATCTCGGAACGTATTCGATAGTCTTGTCGCTGTGCGAGCACCTAGCGCGTTTACGTTCGTCGTATATACGCGCGAGAGACGTGATAAATATGTACCGTCCGTCAGTCACTCGAGCACTCGTCGGTCCACCAGCGACTGACTGAGAGAGAAAGAGCGAGAGAGAAAACAGCTTGAGAATATGCAGAAGGCCTTGTCTCGCTCTCACCCACTGCCGTCTCGTTCTCTCGTATCTGCCTCTCCTCTCCTCCCGTTCTTTTTTTTTTTTTGCTTCCCTTCGACCACGCAGTCACGCGGTTTCTTTTACTCGCGGCATTGAAGGATACGTCACGACGTGAAGATCCATTGCAGAGAGCCGGCTATCGCCGCCACCTCGTGCCACTTGTTAAACAATGAATTTCAAATATCATGTAATAGAGGAGATGGACCCGACTCGTTTCAGCGTCCGGCGTCCGCGATCCATGAGAGTTTGAAATTGAGATGCGAGCAGAATTATCAGGAGTCACCATATCAGCAGTGGCGGAATTCATGTTTTAGAAAAATTATGATAACAACAAAAATAGTAATAAATGCCAATCGAATATACAGACGATTTTGACTATACATAATCACAATTTTTTTCTGAATTTTTGTTGTCGGAAAAAACATTTTTGAAAAGCTTAAAAATGTGAATTTGGTTTTTACGGTTCACGATACATAATTTTTTATATGTTGTATTAGGTTTCGTTATAGGTAAAAAAAATCTCTTTCACGCAAACCGGTAAGTTAAATTTTATATTCTATTCATATGTGAAATATGTGAAATTGAACTGAAATGAAATTTTATATTCCATTGATATGTGAAATATGTGAAATTAAAATGAAATGAAATTTTATATTCCATTGATATGTGAAATATGTGAAACTAAAGTGACATTAATTTTTATATTCCATTGATATGTGAAATATGTGAAATTAAAGTAAAATTTAATTTTATATTCTATTCATATGTGAAATATGTGAAATTGAAGTCAAATTAAATTTTATATTCCATTGATATGTGAAATACGTGAAATTAAAGTGAAATTAAATTTTATATTCCATTAATATGTAAAACATGTGAAATTAAAGTGAAATTAAATTTTACATTCTATTGATATGTTGAAATATGTGAAATTGAAGTGAAATTAAATGTTATATTCCATTGATATGTGAAATAAAAATATTAAATTCTATGAAAATTAGGGAGTTTGGTAAAAAAAATGTTGTAATTTCACTTCACTTGTATATTAAATTTGTTTTCATGGATAACATTTCCGATAGCATAGATTCAATTACAAAGCAATAGAATAACAAAAAAATGTAACTCAACCACTCGCGAGTTTAGCGTTATTTCCACATCTCTAGTCGCGAAGACGCAGAACCAAACGAACGCGGGGGCTTCTACTGCGTCTTCTACACCGAGAGCCGGTGGTCCGTGGTGGCTCGCAGACGGCGTCACGACGTATCTACGATCGCTCCGGTGATGAGCCTGCGAGACGAAAACTTAAGACCAAAACGTAAAACGCGTATTTATTCCGAGAAATTCTTTTATTCTTTGCTAATTATTTCTCGAGGAACGGAGGGAGAGAAAGAGAGACAGAGAGAGAAAGAGAAATAGGGAGCGAGAGAGCGAAGCTAATTAAATGATGCGCGTCGTCTCTGGGCGAGGCTGCCGGCGATAATATCGTTGCGGAATATCGCGGGGAGGACGAGACCGATCGGCCGATCGAGGAATTCACGCTTTCCTATTTATTGAAAAATAAAAATAAAAAAAATAAAACTGAGTAAATAGTTGATTTTTTATCTCGGCGAGGATGCGGTTGGTCGATAAGAACGCCGGCGTAATTACCATGGTAACGCGATGATAAACCCGCTACTCGTGTTTGAATTGCTATTTGCAGTGGGGTCGATCTTCGACTGTATTACGGTAACTTCACGGCGTAATCCCCCTCCCTGTATGGGTATTTCGTGCCCGACAGTTTCACACGTGGTGACCCCCTTTTACCGAAAAAAAAAAATATATATATACGTAGAGATAGAGCGGAGATTAGATTGATCGGCGATGTCGCGTTGTGTTGAGCTGAAAATAATTCTCGACTTTATCTGCAACTCGGAAAAAAAACGAATGTGTTTTTTTTTCTCTCCTCTGCCAGGAAGATTCGCGACGGGATTGGAAATAACTTCGGCGGAAGTGGAACATTTGCGATTCTTTGAAAATATTTTTTTATTACAATAAAACTATCGTCAATAATTTTTTGTTTTCGCTGCAAGTGCATTAATATCATCAAAAAAATATCCCTCTTTTAAAAAGTTCATGAGTAACGCAAAGCATTGTTAGCAAACTATTAGAGCTGTGATTGGTTGCCAGGAAAGTCCGTGATAAACATAATCAGTTTGGTGTCAAATTTGAAAAATTTCATAAGAGGACAGGCGGGGCAGCACCCGTAACCTTTTAAAGCTTTATAAGAGCGCAGCAGCGCAAAATTGATTAACTTATTATAGGTGATATTTTGAAATAAGAATTTCCGAGGTCGATTTTGGCGTTATTCGGTCGGGAGCCGGATCTACGATTTCTGACAAAAAAGAAAAAATTTCGTCGCCAAAAAAATATTTTTTTTCAAAATCGATTAAAAAAGGTTAATAACCAGTGTTTTCGGGGGTAGAATATGCGACTTGAGAATGATGGTATAGGTTAAAAGTCAATATTTTGAAAAGAAAAAAAATTGGGGTCGATTTTCGGTCCGGAGCCAGATCTACGATTTCTGACAAAAAAGAAAAAATTTCGTCGCCAAAAAAATATTTTTTTCAAAATCGATTAAAAAAGGTTAATAACCAGTGTTTTCAGGGGTAGAATATGCGACTTGAGAATGATGGTATAGGTTTAAAGTCGATATCTTGAAAAGAAAAAAAATTGGCGTCGATTTTCGGTCCGGAGCCGGATCTACGATTTCTGACAGAAAAAAAAAAAATTTCGTCGCCAAAAAAATATTTTTTTCAAAATCGATTAAAAAAGGTTAATAACCAGTGTTTTCAGGGGTAGAATATGCGACTTGAGAATGATGGTATAGGTTAAAAGTCGATATTTTGAAAAGAAAAAAAATTGGGGTCGATTTTCGGTCCGGAGCCAGATCTACGATTTCTGACAAAAAAGAAAAAATTTCGTCGCCAAAAAAATATTTTTTTCAAAATCGATTAAAAAAGGTTAATAACCAGTGTTTTCAGGGGTAGAATATGCGACTTGAGAATGATGGTATAGGTTAAAAGTCGATATCTTGAAAAGAAAAAAAATTGGGGTCGATTTTCGGTCCGGAGCCAGATCTACGATTTCTGACAGAAAAAAAAAAAATTTCCGTCGCCAAAAAAATATTTTTTTCAATATCGATTAAAAAAGGTTTATAACCAGTGTTTTCAGGGGTAGAATATGCGACTTGAGAATGATGGTATAGGTTAAAAGTCGATATTTTGAAAAGAAAAAAAATTGGCGTCGATTTTCGATCCGGAGCCGGATCTACGATTTCTGACAGAAAAAAAAAAAATTTCGTCGCCAAAAAAATATTTTTTTCAAAATCGATTAAAAAAGGTTAATAACCAGTGTTTTCAGGGGTAGATTATGCGACTTGAGAATGATGGTATAGGTTAAAAGTCGATATCTTGAAAAGAAAAAAAATTGGAGTCGATTTTCGGTCCGGAGCCAGATCTACGATTTCTGAAAAAAAAAAAAAAAAAAAAAAAAAAAAAAAATTCGTCGCCAAAAAAATATTTTTTTCAAAATCGATTAAAAAAGGTTAATAACCAGTGTTTTCGGGGGTAGAATATGCGACTTGAGAATGATGGTATAGGTTAAAAGTCGATATTTTGAAAAGAAAAAAAATTGGGGTCGATTTTCGGACCGGAGCCAGATCTACGATTTCTGACAAAAAAAAAAAAATTTCATCGCCAAAAAAATAATTTTTTCAAAATCGATTAAAAAAGGTTAATAACCAGTGTTTTCAGGGGTAGAATATGCGACTTGAGAATGATGGTATAGGTTAAAAGTCGATATCTTGAAAAGAAAAAAAATTGGGGTCGATTTTCGGTCCGGAGCCAGATCTACGATTTCTGACAAAAAAAAAAAAATTTCGTCGCCAAAAAAATATTTTTTTCAAAATCGATTAAAAAAGGTTAATAACCAGTGTTTTCGGGGGTAGAATATGCGACTTGAGAATGATGGTATAGGTTAAAAGTCGATATTTTGAAAAGAAAAAAAATTGGGGTCGATTTTCGGTCCGGAGCCAGATCTACGATTTCTGACAGAAAAAAAAAAAAAATTCCGTCGCCAAAAAAATATTTTTTTCAATATCGATTAAAAAAGGTTTATAACCAGTGTTTTCAGGGGTAGAATATGCGACTTGAGAATGATGGTATAGGTTAAAAGTCGATATTTTGAAAAGAAAAAAAATTGGCGTCGATTTTCGATCCGGAGCCGGATCTACGATTTCTGACAGAAAAAAAAAAATTTCGTCGCCAAAAAAATATTTTTTTCAAAATCGATTAAAAAAGGTTAATAACCAGTGTTTTCGGGGGTAGAATATACGACTTGAGAATGATGGTATAGGTTAAAAGTCGATATTTTGAAAAGAACAAATTCCTGAGGTCGATTTTTGCAAGTTTTTCAGGCACGCGCGCCAGCGCGTGTGATTAGCCTAGTCTTACTAAAAAGAGCATTTCTTTGATTAGCTGTCAACTTTTTAGTTGACAGTTTTAGGACACGAAAAAGATTTTTCTTTTATTCGCACCCACGGAAATTTCAGTTCTAATACATTTTTATTTATTAGAACTGAAAAATATGTTTTTTTTTAACTTGCACCCAAAGAAATTTCAGTTCTAATTAATCTTTATTTATTAGAATTGAAAAAAAAATCTTTTGTTATTCTTCCGTAGAGAAATTTCAGATCAGATAATTTTTTATTTATTGGAACTGACATTTCTCTGGGTGCGAATAAAAAAAAAAAATTTTCGTCTCCTTTATATTGTATAGGAAGTGGTGGGTAACAAAGGCAGTAAAATAAAAGATACAGCTGCGACGATGTAGCGTCGGATGCGCGAGGCAGAAATTTTAGGGCCCGCGTTTGGGGCTTCTCAATGCCCGAATTGTCGAAATTTATCAAATCTATCTCGGCCCTATATCCCGGTCAAATATTGACGCAGGGCACACGCGCCGCTCGCCCGGAGACGACACGGGAGAGAAAAAAAAAGGGTGTCGAGGAATAGTCGAGCCGCGCGGAAACCGCAACGTACGAAATATCGATCGAATCCAGGGAAATTAAAAAGCACGAGATAAGGGCGAGCGACGTTCTCGATTCCCGAGAGGATTCTCGGAATGTCATTTATCGCGAGATGTCGTAGGGTCAAGTAGTTTTACGGCCGTTAAGGAGCAAAACGCGAGCCATTACTTCTTGCTCATCGGCGAGCGTCAACCGGAAATCTCCCGGCAATCTTGCCGCGAACTTTATAGTTCCCCGAAGACGAAACGCGATTTAATCAAACTATTAAATTCGTGGCCGGAAACGAAACCCGCGAGGAAAAGTTTACGAGAGATTCGCCGACAATTGCGGAATATCTGATCGTTACAAATCGTAAGTCAAAACCGATTAATTTGCACAATTTGTCAGAGATTTAAACTTCATTTACAAACATTTCGTGTTTATTACATAATCACGGCAAAAAAAATGCTCTCCATATTTTATTTCCCACATTCGTTCGTCAGGACTAATTTACGAATGATTAAAAATATTTCGAAAGTGTCAAAAAGATTCAGAATGTTTCAAAGCTGTTAAAAAGACTCCAATATTTCAAAACTGTCAAAAAGATTTCAAATAATTTTAAACTGTACAAAAAATTAATTTTATTTCAAAACTGTGCGAAAAATTCATATTACTTTAAAACTGGACATAAAATTAATATTATTTTAAAACTGCACAAAAATACATCTTGATTCAATACTGCACAAAAATTCATATTGTTTCAAAACTAGAAAAAAAAATTAATATTATTTCAAAACTGCACAAAAAATTCATATTGTTCCAAAACTGGACAAAAAATTAATATTATTTCAAAACTGCACAAAGATTCATACTGATTCCAAACTACACAAAAAATCATATTATTCAAAACTGTCAAAGCAATAAAAAAATCAATCAGCAATATTTCCTCTTACGTTTATCCCGAACCGAAAAAATGTTCTCCATATTTAATTTTCCAAACCAATCTTCCTCTTTTCGTTCCGTCCTTTGCTCCCGATCTCGAAACCCAATGTACTTCCCGTCGGGGGTGGCAAAAGTTCGAGCGGCGACGATGACGAGGTCTCGTTAAGCGAATTCCACGGCGTGTAAGCCGCGCGCTGCGCGGTCTCGCGCAATTAAAACGACACGCTCGTTCCCGAGAGCCTCGTCCGTGGATTTTCTTCAGGCGCGTGTAACACTCGGTCTAGTCTCCGCGGTAGACCGCGGCGGGTATCACAGCGGGCAGCGCGGGCGCGCTTTACGAGGTTCGGTATCACACGCGCGAGCCACGGCGATTCATATATCTTCGCCCTTTAATCTCGAGACGCGGATAAGTGGCGTAAAAGCTGCGCGCGCGATATTCCCACGCGCGGTGGACGGGAACTCGCGATAAGGGTGTTTATACACCGTCAGAACGCGATCCGGGACTGGTCCATTCGGCTCTTGACATTGCGGCGCAGGACTTCGTGACAAGAAAAAAGAAGGAAAATTAAAAAAATTGTCTCAAATATCTTTTTATTTGCCTCCTCTTTTTCTTCCACATTATTTCTATGCGCAGGACTTCGCGACAAGAAAAAAAGGAAAATTAAAAAAATTGTCTGAAATCCCGTTTTATTTGCCTCCTCTTTTTCTCCTATATTATTTCTATGCGCAGGACTTCGTGACAAGAAAAAAAGGAAAATTAAAAAAAATTGTCTCAAATCTCGTTTTATTTGCCTCCACTTTTTCTCCCACATTATTTCTATGCGCAGGACTTCGTGACAGAAAAGAAAGGAAAATTTAAAAAATTGTCTCAAATCTTGTTTTATTTGCCTCCTCTTTTTCTCCCACATTATTTCTATGCGCAGGACTTCGCGACAGAAAAAAAGGAAAATAAAAAAATTGTCTCAAATATCTTTTTATTTGCCTCCTCTTTTTCTCCCACATTATTTCTACACAGGGTAACATAGCGACGTGCGATTCGCGCTCGTGGCGTCTCGTGGTGACGCAAGAAAAATAAAAAAAAAAGAAATTCGATAAAATACACGCCCGTCAACTCGATCCTCGCTAGCTAAATAAATATCTAAGTACACAATAGCGCGGCCGTGAGCGTTTTAAGATTACAGAGAGGGGGATTAAAATGTAGAAACTTGTCTTATTCATATCTCAGATACATGTAGATATTAAACATAACATTACACAGTAATCTAGAGACTATAATTAGACTACGCGTAACAATGGTCCGCGAACGGCGCGCTCGACGCCCAATTCAATCGCCTCTCAAAACCCCATGGAAAATAAAAATCGACGACACAGCTCAAAATGCGTTAAAAATACTTTGGCAATATATCAATTTTTCTATTAATTTTCGCGTCTCTCCTACTCCCCACAATTTTATCCCTTAAAAAAAAAAACCACTCCCCAAATCGCACGAATTTTCCATGGTATTTTCATTCGTCGATTTAACGAACAATTCGTCGGCGAATCAGTCGCGCGTATCCCGCGCGCTGACACCGCGACCGACGATCGGATTTCACGCGCGTTTATTTGAACAGTTATACATCGAGCCGGACGCGACCGGCCCCGTATAATAAACCCCCGTGGTCGTCGGCCGTGCGCGGCGCTCTCGACGTCTGTAGCCGCTCGGCGCGCACGGCCGAACCGCGTGGTTTATAGGTTCGAGTTTATATTATTAGAACGTTCCGTCCGGGGCGTACAGTATATCGAGCGTGCCATGTTTGTTTGGCCTGAAATTGCGCTCCTTTGGAATGGGCATGGAAGTCGGGAAGAGCAGGGGGGCCTATGAGGGAGGGGACCGGGCGGGGGGGGGGGGGGGGGGGGGACGTTCGGCTGTCATGGAATGATGTCATGGAGTCTCATGGTGTTTTTGCCGCTCGAACGGCTTCGCGCGCGTTACATCGCCGAGCTCCTCTGTCCTCACCGTCTCCTTCGACAATACTATATTCTTACGTGCTAAACAGAAACAAACACACGGAATCCATACGTAAAATAGATCTCTGCGAAAAATAGTCTCACAGTCGTCGATCGACGTGGTCCAACCGATCGAGTCGACTCGCGTCTCAATGTCGCGGCGACTCGTCGGTCAATTATACAATATTTATTTGGCCATCCTCCTCCCACCGCGGAACTATCGACAGTTAATGTTTGTCATCTTAACGCGGCTCGCGTCGCGAAGCCTCCTTACGTCGTCACCATTGATTTATCGCCTTCGCCGCACGAGCGGCAACCCCAGTTTGGTTGCCTGTGTGTTTTTAGCGTTCCCGGCCAGGGCCCGACCAGGGCCCGACTAGGCCCAGGTTTCCCGGCCAGGGCCCGACCAGGGCCTGACCAGCGAATTTTTTTTGGCGCCCAATGTCACCCCGGTAACGGCAAACCTGGCGGCTTCGCCCGGCGAGTCGCGCTTCACGGATAATTCGACCAGGGCTCGATGCCGGTCACGTATCGCGGGTACTGCGCGTACGGCGCCGAAACGTGACCGTGGCTGCCGATCTGCGGAACCCCGTGCGTGTAGTGCTGGGACGAGATGCACTGGACCGGCGGAAGCGGAGGCTGCAGGTCGTGGTATCTCACGCTGTCCTGGGCTCGCTCCTCCCACGCGACCTCGGACATCGGGGGCTCGCCGCAGTGACGCTTGCACGGCCTCTCCATCTCCTCCTCGTACCTGCGAAACGAAAGTTGCGAATAGGACATTTACCAACATGGAAATCTTTATATCTTCACACAGAAAAATGATGGTTGGGTCAAGTAAATCCAGCGGTCACCGACTGTCAAATAAATGTTTAGTTGAAGTAAATCCAGCGGTCACCGACTGTCAAATAAATGTTTAGTTGAAGCAATCACATTTTTTTGTTTCTTTAACAGTTTCTCGGTTGAACAGACCACCCTGATAACATTTACCAACATGGAAATCTCTATGTCTGTACACTGAAAAAACGATAGTTGGGTCAAATAAATCCAGCGGTCACCGGCTGTCAAATAAATGTTTAGTTGAAGCAATGACATTTTTTGGTTTCCTTAACAGTGATTTCCTTAACACCAAAGGGTCCATTTGTGAGCATTTAGTACACTAAAGTTGACTACCTGGGTTTCCATTCTTAGGCTTATGATGACCAAAAAAGCATTCGTTGTTGCATGCTAATCCTAGCATTGAGCGTGCAAAAGTTAGAATGCCCATTCAAAAGCGTACTTTTAGTATTCTACATGAGACCTATACACACATTGACTTCCATCCGGTGTTATCAGGGCCAATCGATGATTAAGGTGAAAAAAAATGTATTTGAGCTGACTAAACAATTTTCTTGACAGCCCGTAACCGCTGAATTTGTTGAATCAACAAATATCTTTTTCCAGTGTCCCAAATCGTCACATCGACTCCCAATCCCAGATGTCTTCACGAGAGACTAAAATGAATTAAAAAAAAAACAAGCACTCACCGACTAGTGACCCACTGGCCGACAGTCGAAGTGCCCGATGCCACAGGATACTGATGCATCGGGTGCATCACCTGTGACGGAAGGTACTGGTCCAATTCACTGCTCTCGACGACCTCCAGGTTGAGGCCAATCGTGCCGAGGGACACGAGACCACTGAGCGGTCCCTCCTCGACGGGGATGCCCTCGCCGACCTCGATGCACCGGAGATCCACGCCGACGTTTTGCTGAGTGAACTCCACGCCGCTTCCCGACATGTCCTGCTGGTGGTAGAGAGCGTTTTGCTGGTGATGCTGCTGGGCCTGAGGGGGTTTTTTTGAGAATCCAGGTGAGGGATGTGTTTTTTTTACTGCTGTTGATACCCTGGCATACCCAACCACTGCCGAACCACTATTGTAACCACTGCAGTGGTTAGTTTCGAAAAAGCGACCGTAATATTTAGCGAACAACCGACGAAATCACCATAGCAAATTCTCTCGCGTACACGGAAAAAAAGGCTTGGTTGGATCAACCAAGCGGTTGGTTATATATGCGCCAGCCGATTAATTGGTTACATCAATGAAGTTGTTGGTTACGCCAACCAAGTTATTGGTTATAAGAATATGAACTTGGTGGTGCTAACTAATAACTTTGTTGATCTAGCCAATTAATCGGCTGGAGCATATATAATCAAGCGCTTGTTTGATCTAACCAAGCCTTTTTTCCGTGTAGTGATTTTCGCGTTGTACCACTGTCAAACCACCGACAAAACCACCAACTGCAAACTTACTACGGTGATTTGGTAGGTGTTTCGCTAAGGATTATCGTCGCTTTTTCGGAAATAACCACTCGGTGAAAACCACCGTGAAAACGTAGTGAATTTCATCGTGATCGGACTTGCTACACTCAGAGAAAAATATAGTAGAATAGTTGGTCAAACTGTACCGATATAATTCGCAGGAGGAACGATCATATCGATTGGTACTGGATACTATGTATTTTATTAGTTCAGCTATTATTACGTTTGCAGCTATTATTTTTTTCTCATTGTCGTGACTATAAGATATAAACGTTCCCCCTGGGAATTATATTGTATAGTAAAAATATAGTATTGTCGTTTTAAACATGTGTTTTTCTCTCAGTGTAGGGTAGTCGTTGAAGGGGAAAGGAACAAGGAGTCAAGTTTACCTGCTGCTGGCTAACGAAATGTTGACCCCTGGGTGTCGTTGGTGGTGTCGGAGGCGAGAGACCCTGATTGGGCGGCGTTGTGGGCGGTGAAGAGCTCATTCTGCTGCTTTGGGGCGACGTTGGCGTCTGGTTGCCTCTGGGACTCATGTCCTCCTGCTTCAGCGAGCCCGACGCGCTGAACGTGACGTTGCTCTGGTTTCTCGCGGGCGATGCCTCGCGACCCCCGCCCGGTCCGTTCTGTTTTCTCCTCCGGGGCTGGTACTTGTAGTTTGGGTGCTCGCGCTTGTGGTTCACGCGGAGCCTGTCGGCCTCCTCCACGAAGGGCTTCTTGTCGTTGTCCGAGAGGAGTCTGGAACGATGAAAATTGGGAGCCGACGGTCAGATGTGGAATCGACGATTCGGGGGACGATGATGTGAGGGACGAGTTTTTATTAGTTTTATTGGGTTTTATGTGGCCAGCCAGGCGATTGCTTGGTTTGACTGATCAAGTTGTTGATTGTAACCAATAAATCTTCTATTCTCCACGACCAAACATTGGTTAACCCGACCAAATTTGCTGTGAGAGCCAGCAACTTTTTTCCGAAAAAAAGATAACTTAAAGTTAACTTAAAAAAAAGATAACTTAAAGTTAACTTAAAAAAAGGATAACTTAAAGTTAACTTAAAAAAAGGATAACTTAAAGTTAACTTAAAAAAAAAGATAACTTAAAATTAACTTTTCCGGAAAAAGATAACTTAAAGTTAACTTAAAAAAAAACTTAAAGTTAACTTTTTTCCGAAAAAAATATAACTTAAAGTTAACTTTTTTCCGAAAAAAATATAACTTAAAGTTAACTTTTTTCCGAAAAAAATATAACTTAAAGTTAACTTTTTTCCGAAAAAAATAGATTTTTTTCAGAAAAAAGAAAAGATCTTTTTTTCAGAAGTTATCTTTTTTTCAGAAAAAAGAAAAGATCTTTTTTTCAGAAGTTATTTTTTTGTCAGAAAAAAGTTAATTTTAAGGTATCTTTTTGCTTTTGCGACTTAGCCACCTTTTTCCGTGACATCCATCAGGTGATTAATGTCGTATAGTACATCGACTTCATTTTTATTCAACTTGGTATATTTGAAACGTTGTAGGAGTCATAGATGTGATTCAGCCTCTATTGATTTGATCTACACACTGATATACAAATTGCTACTACCACAACCGCTCGTGGCACATGTCGCGACGAGAGGCTTCTGGTTAGTGTTTCTCGAAGCGTTAAGCCTTAAGGGTATACGCGGCACGTCGGCGAGGTACCCGACGTCGAGTACGAGAGCTCGAGGCACGAACCTTCTCTGTTTATGTTCCCACTGATTAACCAATGGCTCCACAGCTCTTTCGCGTCTCTCCCAACAAGAATTCAGATAAGCTTTTCCGGTATATTACAGCACGAGGCGAGATTAAACCGTCCGAGTGAGAAGAAATTTAATCGTAATTCTCCGTGTTCGGTCCCACGCGTAATAAAAGGTATACTCGTTTACTGATTTACAGACTTTCGTCTGCGCAATCTTGCTAATCTACAGACTTTCGTCTGTAATGGGGATTTCCATCAATTTATAGAAACTTGTGTATTTTTATGGGACATAAATCGTATTCGAAATCAAATTGCAAGGGGTTTAATTTATAGTAGAATTGACAATTATACATGATTTCTACCAATTTAAGGAAACTTGTGTATTTTTTGATGGGACATAAATCCTATCCAAAATCAAATTGCTGGGGGTTTGATTTACAGAAGAATTGATAATTTTACGCGATTTCTATCAGTTTAAAGAAACTTGTGTATTTTTTTATGGGACAAAAATTGTATTCAAAATCAAATTGCAAGGGGTTTAATTTATAGTAGAATTGACAATTATACATGATTTCTACCAATTTAAGGAAACTTGTGTATTTTTTATGGGATGTAAATCCTATTCAAAATCAAATTGTTGGGGGTTTGATTTACAGTAGAATTGATAATTTTACACGATTTCTATCAGTTTAAGGAAATTTGTGTATTTTTTTATGGGACAAAAATTGTATTCAAAATCAAATTGCAAGGGGTTTTTACTGTGGAATCGACAATTTATAATTCCTTGAAGCTTCGCACCGAATTTATCGTCAATATTAGAGCGGGAGAGGACAGAGAGCGGATGGTACAGGGAAGGAAAGTCGTGTGAGGCCCATCTGGTCAATGGACTTTGACTGAGCTTTTTTTCCGTCTTGGACCCTGCGCGCCCGTCGACCCCGAAGATAGCGAGAGCCGCCACCGGCTCTCGCCCTCCTCTCGTTCTTTTAAAAACCCGCCAGCACGTGCATCTGACACAGGGTCACAACTAATTTAGGTCTCTCTCCTCTGGACTCCCAGCTTCCTGTACTCTTTTCCTTATATCTTTCACATGTCACTCCGTTCACACGGAAGTCAATCCCCGATGACGACATAAATTTATGTAATTCGTTAAATTTATCATCTACTCGAAGTAAATTTTATTGAATCAATTTATTTTTGGGTGAATACATGAAGTCCATTAATTCGCACAACACGAATTTTGCTGATTTTCTTTAAATTGATAAAATTATTAATTATTCAGAAAGTTATTTTTTTCAATCACCTTTAATAACATAAATTTATATAATTCGTTAAACTCATCAACTACACCAAGTAAGTTTTGTCCAATCAACTAATTTTAGTGAATAATGAAATTTGTTAATTTGGTCAACTCAATTGATTTTAGTGATTTTATTTGCGGCGATAAAAGCATTAATTTAATGAAACAAATTTTAATATTTTTTCTTATGTCGACAAACACGAAATTCATGGATTTAATTAATACATTTCGCGAAATTTGGTTACGTTGATAAATGTATTAAATTCAATAAATGCACTTTTTTCGGCAAATATGGGGCATTTACCTGTTCGCCGCCGATAATGTTTGCAGGCTGCAGACTGCAGGTTCGGAAAAATTCACCTGACGCGAACAAGGAGCTTATTGTGCGGGTTCTCTGTGGCGGTGGCGCAGGAGATTTTTTTCTTTATCTCCCGCAGGAACTGGCCGGGGCAGCTGCGAGCACGCGCCAAGGATGAAGGCTTCGACGATATCGCTCGCTCGACGGCAAACACCATACAATATCGGGAGATAACCGCGGGGTCCGGCTCAAGCAGGCACGGGAGAAGGTGAACGCGACACGGAGAACACCTGGTTTTTCCCTATCTTGTTGCTTCTTCCCTGCTTCCGGGAGACGCGGAGAGCGAGGAACGTCGTTGCTCCTCGCTTCCAAGGGAAAAACCCAATTGGCAATTGCGCACTTTTGACCCTTCACGTGTATCGCGCTCTATAAATACACGTCGCATGCGTTTAGGATGATTCAATATTTAAAATAATTGCAAGTATGTTTAAAAATTGTTAGAAACAATTTTAGAAAAATTGTTGGGAAAATTGTTAGACAAATTGCTAGAAGACTTGCTAGAAAAATTGTTAGAAAAATTGCTAGAAGACTTGCTAGAAAAATTGTTAGAAAAATTGCTAAAAGACTTGCTAGAATAATTGTTAGAAGAATTGCTAGAAAAATAGTTAAAAAATAGTTAGAAGAATAGTTAGAAAAATCGTTAAAAAAAATGTTAGAAAATTTGTATTTAAAATTTTTTTTTATTACCAGCCACTAAAATGTTTTTTATTGACACTTTTAAAAGATTGCAAAATTTGTTAAATGCACATCAAGCACGATAAATCGACGATTTTTTTAAATTTTTGCCTATGGATCTGTCGTGTCAAATTTCCTTTAAATATTTCGCTCTCGCTGTCCGGTGATTTCGTAAAAAAAAATTGGAACGCTACGTACGCGATGCGGGCTGATAAGCGCGAGAAGCGATCGTTGAGGCGGATCGCCGATCGATCGGGAGGGTTGCGCGAGTGTACTCGGCATCGCGAGCCGAGGTCAACATCGGCCGGCCGGGACGAAGAGATCGGGACCCGATCGTAAAATGATTCGCAGCGGGATACGCGGTCGGCGAGTTTTACCATGCCCGATGGGGCTTCTCGTTAGCCCCGACCAGGAAACGGAATCGAGACCTCCGATCGGCCGCCTCGAACTTGCATTCCAACTCGCTCTCTCGCGCCGCGCGGCCCGCGGCATTTCTTTTCATCGGTCATCCGATTGGAGGATAACGCACTCGCTCGCTCGACAGCCGCTCGCCTAATATGCCTCCTTTAACCCCCACCCGGATTCGCCCCTAATGACTGTCAATATTTAGACGAGCCGTGACATTTACGAATCAAAATATGTGATTTACGGTTTCAGCTACAGACTAGCGAGGTGCTTTTTATTATTTTTGTTTAATTGTCACGAAAATTCGGCTGTGATTTGACGACTCTTGCACGTTTAATATGTTTAATTTGTTTAAATGACTCCGACACAAGTAACATTTTTCAAGTGCAGTTTTGTTCCCTGTTTCAATTTCTTTTAACTCGCCTAATATTAACCACCTCTCGCAGTTTTTTTCCTAATGACTGACAATATTCAGATGAGCCGCAAGATTTACGAATGAAAATACATATGTGATTTACGGTCTCAGCCCAGCTAGGATATACTAGAAAAGTGTTTTTTCTTTGTTTATTTTTTACATCTTCAAAATGTTTAAAAAATTCAGCAGTAATTTACCAAGTAAACATTTGTTTCATGTCTCAACTTCCTTAAATAACTGAAAGACATTTTCCATGCAAAATGTTCAATACTGATGATAAAAAATGGATGGACAACTAGAATGTTGACCATGAGTTAGCAAGGTATTTATTCTTTATTTTTCGTTAACTATATAAAAAATGTAACGGTGGTTTGACAATTGCTTGAACTCTGACCGATAGATTCTTCAAATACCTGCAGAACACGCATTTATTTTTCAAGTAAAATTTTTAACCGGCGGTCAAAAATTGGTGGACAAAAAGAATGTTCGTCAAAAACCACAGAAATATTTCTCTTTTTTCTAATGTGTAAAAAATTTGTTAGTGTTTTGGCAACTGCTGCACATTTCAATTTCATAAAACACAAGACGCGCGAAAAAGTGATGAACAAAAAAAACGTCGGCTGTGGATGAACTATGACCGGTAAATTCTTTGAATAACTGCAGGACACGCATTTATTTTTCAAGTGAAAATTTAAACACTGGTGGTAAAAAATTGTTGGACAAAAAGAATATTGGCCACAAGCCACAGAGATATTTCTCTCCTTTTTTCAATGTGTTAAAAATTTGCCAATAATTTGGCAACTGCTGCACGTTTCAATTTCGTAAAACACAACCCACGCGCGATTTTCCAAGTAAAATTTCGAACACCGTTGAAAAATCGATGAACAAAAAGTACGTGGTCGGCCGTGGGTGAACTCTGACTGGTAAATATGTCGGCAATTAGGCGTATCAGAGAAGCGAAGGAGCTCGGATTCTTGGCAGGCTGTGCGTGCCGGGCTCTGCAGTGAGAATCCGGGCTTATCTGATCGTGTCGCAGGCCAAGCTCGGGGAGTCTGATCGAAGACACGTGCTCCATTTTAATTGCGGATCTATCGGATCCCGCCGACGTTACGTTCCTTTTTTTTCCCTCTTTCTTTTTTCCTCTTCCTCCTCCTCTTCTTTTGCCCGGCAGATAACGTGCGCGGCACTCCCAAGAATTTTCTGACGTCTCAATCCCTGAGAGCCCAACGAAGCCACCCGAGCGAGAGCGACTTATCGCGGGGAGCCGCGACGACGCGCACCACGCGGCCAGCACCTTGCGAACTTTCGGTCTTTCGGATTTTACCGCAGCGACGGACCGAACGCTATGGCTTTTCCCACGCTCAGTCGCTTCGGTGCGAATTACCGGCGAGCTCGAGCGACAACCGCGACGACTTTTATACCGTCGGCACACAACCCATCACCTTTTGCACCTTTTGCGGGTAAACAAACCACCCCCTCCCTCTCCCCCTTCTCCGCCTGTCTTTACTCTTACATGACGACTGCAAATATATACGCGATTAGTGCGAGGAAGCTTGAGAAGCTTCGAGGACGCGAACAAAATTATGTGAAAAAAAAATTCACTGTTGAAGTTTCCCAAGTGTTTTAAAAAATGAACAAAATAAAAGCAGTGATAGAAAAATTAATTCCTGTCTCTCGGCTGACAAACGTAAATTTATACGCGATTAGGGTGAGGAATTTTCAGAAGCTTCGAGGACGCAGAAAAAATTGCGGCACAAAAAACGTCACCGCTAATGTTCCCCAAGTATTTAAAAAAATTATCAAAATAAAAGCAGTAAAATAAAAATGAATTTCTCTCTCTCGGCTGACAATCGTAAATTTATACGCGATTAGGGTGAGGATTTTTGAGAAGTTTCGTGGACGTGGAAAAACTTGTGGTAAAAAAAACGTCAACGTCAAAATTTCAGATGAGTTTTTAAAAAATTAACAGAATAAAAGCAGGTAAAAGAAAAATTAATTCCTCTCTCTCGCCTGACAACCGTAAATTTATACGCGATTAGTGTAAGAAATTTTGGGAAGCTTCGAGGACGCAAAAAAGTTTTATGGATATAAAATCATTATCTTACCGCCAAAGTTTCCCAAGTGTCTTCGACAACTCGGCGTTGTGAAGCTGCGGATACTGATCGGCGAGTCTTTTTCTCGCCGCCTGGGCCCAAACCATGAAAGCGTTCATCGGTCTCTTCACGTGTGCCGCCCTTTTGTCCCCGGAGTTCCTGCAATTGAAAAACATTATCTTCATTGGAAACGATAACTCGAGCCTTATTAATGTCTTATTAATCGTCTTTTTAATGTTATTAGACTTAAATTCGATGAATTCTTTGCCCAATATTTCAATGGAAACGCTATTTCCAAATCTTGAAAAAAATTTCAAACTTTGACGGAAAAATGGTTTGAGCATTTTTTAAAATAATTTATCGAATAAAAAATTGCATAAAATTGACTATCAAAAGCAATTTATGAAATAAAAAATATAAAAAAGGTTTGTTCGATTCGAATGAAATTGTGCTGGCAACGATCATCCTCAACAGTCAGAAAAAAAAGAGGCGAGTGTTAACAACGCTGCAGGATCGTTCAATCGTCGTGCGGCGCATCGAGCCGACGGAGGCCAAAAGCCGTGACTGGCTAAACGTAATTTATGCAAGGCAGGCGATGGAAGTAGGAAGAGCGGGGTCGCGTATCGGGTTTTAAGTCGCTGCAACCCGCCCTCCGGGCACGGCAGACAGCGGGATCGGCCCTTAAAATAACACCACTTGCGCCGCGCATCGAGGGACGAACGTCAGCTCGCGATGAGGTGGCTTTCTTTCCGAGAAGATGACTTTATGAAACTTCTGCCTCCGCCGTGGCGCAGTGCAGGGAACTCGATGACGGCTGACGCGTCGTCCCGACGGTGAACGGCGAACTCGACTCGAATATACCGAAAGGGGTTAAAACCTTTCGGTATTTATATCAACATCTTCCATTCCCTTTTTCAATTTTTATCATCTAATTTCTTATTCTCATTATTATCAATACTTGTATTTAATCGAGGGAACAGCGTAAAAATTGCTAGGTGAAAAAAGTAAATAAAAAATTGAAGCTGAAAAAAAAGCAAACAGGAAACTCGACTTTCGATTATTATTCAACCCCTTTCGGTATTTATATAAACTATTTCAGTCGCTTCTATTTATTTTTTTATTTCAATTTTTATTAACTTTTGTTATGTTTATTCTCATTTTTATTATTCGTTAAAGTTGAGTTAAAAAAAATCAGATATTGTCGAAAAATCAAACAGCGAACTTAGCTCTTGTTCAAATTTTATTGACTCTTGTTATGTTTATTCTTATTATTATTATTCGTTAAAGTTGAGTTTAAAAAATCAGAAATTGTCGAAAAAGCAAACAGCAAACTTAGCTCTTGTTTAACTCAAACTTCAACCCTACTCACTATTTATATCAACATTTATTCCATCCCCTTCTTTTTATCTCAATTATCTATATTTTTATTCCCATTTTTATTATTCTCAATCTTCGTATTAATATTTAATCGCGCAAACAGTGAAGATTGCGGGTTTAGGTAAAAAAAAAAAACCAGAAGCCGAGGGAAAAGAGTGTTAAGTCGCTGAGCAAACCCGAGAAGCCACGCGTAATTAGCGTTCACTCACTAACGATGGTCCTACTGTTGTCGATGTTACCGTCGCGACGCTGCGACTCCCGCGGCTTTTCAGCCGAACCCCGGGAAAAATCTTCGCGGCGGGTGTGAAATTTTCGAAAAAAAAAAAAAAAATCGAATCGACAAATTCCGTCGCACCGCGCGATATCGCGTGGATATTCGGGGTCCGGCCGCGACGATAACGCATTGGCGAGTCCGTCGAGCCGAGTGTGGGAATTACAGGCAGCGCGCATGGGAATTCCTGGCGCTATCGCTTTTCGAATTACTATCTAATGCGATTGGAACAAGGGTTGGCCGGTGCGATAAGTCCGACGCGACGCGGAATCCACGCTCGGTGTGTCAATAATAACAGTGGCGAAGTTGACCGAGAATTTCAAGTTTCGTATCTCGTTACAGCCGAGGACATCGAAGTGACATAAAAGTGGCTGAATTGATACTCGTGATTCACCGAAGCGAAGATAAATAAATTTGTGCGTAGTAAAAATAAATCGACCGTAAAAAGTTCAAAATGTTTTTAAACAAAACTGCCTGATTTATCAATCCGCTAATTATTACGCCGATTTTTTTAATTACGCTTCGTCATCTTAATTACTATATTTGCTTGAATTTAATTGGCTGAAATTAATTCTAATTAACCCAAGTGATAACATTTTGGGTATAAAAAGTTTTCATAGCAACTAATTGTTATTATGATTTTTTATACCTAATTTCATCATTTGGATTAATTAGAATTTTATTTTCTGAATTTCGTTGCATTCCAACGATGCAAACTTCAACATAATAATAAATAGCTAAAAAATAAAATTTGCGTGTAATTTAAACAATTTTCGTCTATATCTGTGTTTAATTAATGTTCGCCAAATTCCGCAAGTCGAGGCGAATTAATTTCTGTAAACTGTCTGACTGCTTTTTTTTTCTTTTAGTTAGCGATACGAATTCCTCGAGGGATCTCGGGCTCTGATTTATTTTCCTCCTCCCCGATCGATTTCTTTTCGTCACGATAACGGAGGCAAAGACGTTCCCACGGCTCGCGCGCGGTGTCAAACGAATTACGCCGCGGCGTCGAAGCGACGGCGGCCGCTAAACCGCGCGCGTCGCGCGGACCTCGAAGACCACGCGCGCCGCTGCAAAAGTTATACACACTCCGGGCGATCGGGTATTAATTAGCTAATTGGCGCTAATTGCCAGCCGAGGACATTTTTTCCACGCGCGTTTCCCAGGCCGAGGGAAACGAGTGCGTCATAATTGAGTTAGCGTTGCGCATTTTTATCCTCCGAACGCTCACGCAGTGCGCACCGCTCGCGGAACCCTCTTAGGCACCCACAATGCAGCCCGCTGCCTCGTAATTTTCCCACCGCTCTGCCAATTTCGAAAATACCACCGAGCGACGTTTTTCCCCACCGAAATATCACAATTTTTCTTCTGTACCGAATTGACAGAAATAAAATAAATACAAATCATAAATTTACTCGGTGGCATCGCTTCCCACCATCTCATGATTTATTTGACTGCTCTGCCAATTTCGAAAATACCTCTGAGCAACGTTTCTCCCCGCCCGAATATCGCAATTTTTTTCAATACCGAAATGAGAGAAATAAAAAAATAAAAATCATAAATTTACTCGGTGGCCTCGCTTCCCACCAACTCATAATTTACTTCGCCGCTCTGCCAATTTTGAAAATACCACCGAGCAACGTTTTTCCCCCACCCAAAAAACATAATTTTTCGTCTGTACAAAATTGACAGAAAAAAAATCATAAATTCACTATGCGGCATCGCTTCCCACTACCTCATAATTTATACCACCGCTTTGCCAAATTCTAAAATACCTCCCAGCAACGTTTTTGCCCCACCCAAAAAACATAATTTTTCGTCTGTACCAAATTGACAGCAACAAAATAAATCATAAATTTTCTCGATGTCATTGCTTTCCACCACCTCAAAATTTATTCCATCGCTTTGCCAACTTCGAAAACGCTTTCCAACCACTTTTACCTACCCAAAACCCATATTTTTCGTCCAGACCGAATTTCGACGATCCTCAATCTCACATAACTGTACCGAATTGTAGAAATGAAATAAATAAGAAATAAATAAGTAAATAAAAATGTACTTGGTGACGTCGCCTCCTAATTTATCCCACTGCTTCGCCAGCTTAGAAAATAATTTCCAGCAACTCTTTCTCACCCAAAATCTTTACTTTTCGTGTATACCGAATCTCGACGAGCTTCGACCGGACCCAACCACCCCAAATAAAAAAATCAATAAATAAATAAACAAACAAACATTTTCTTAGTATCAAAGTCTTTCACCACCTCCGCAATTTTCCCACCACTTTATCAACTTGCAAAATAATTCCCAGCCACTTTTCCCCCACCCCAAAACCTTGCGTTTCATCCACACTGATTCTCATCCAGCTTCAACCCAACCCGCCCATCCCAAATAAAAAAAACCCACTAAACAAATAAATAAATAAAAACTTACTTGGTGGCAACAGGCACCAAAGTCCAGTCGTAACCCTGCAGAACCTTAGCGACGGCCGCACTGATTCCCTCGCCTCCGTTCGCTCCCATATTCGTCGCCGAGCTCGTCCCAAAATTCTTGTTGCCATTAACAACGCTGTTGTTGTTATTATTATTAACATTGCTATTATTGTTATTGTTGTTAGCACCAGCGTTGTTGTCACCAGCGTTGTTACCGACTCCACCGGAGCCTTCGGAAATCGCGATATCGTTCATCATATTCGCCGGGTTATCCGCGCTGAGGAACCGGCAAATTTTTCACAACCCCTCGTGCAAAAGAAATAAAAATAAAACAGAAAACAAATCACAAAAAGTCCTCACTGGCGCGGCCACTCGATAAACACGCTTCTCTCGATCATTCGAAGACGATCGATCGACTCCGCTCGCACCCTCGAATTAATCATTCGATGAAATCCCGCGAATTAATCATTCACCTCGCGACGCCGTCGATTGCATTGCTGGTACAACAAAGCGCGTTGCAAATACGCGCGAAGATAAATACCGAGCGGGCGTCGAGCTCGACGGTATTACAAAGTACGAGGCCTCCTCGTATCTCGCGCTCCGCACGATCGTCGATAGTTTTGCACGATCTCCGCAGTCTCCTCGCTTTCCGTTTATTGTTCGCACGATTCACGATTTTTGGTTGCACTTTGTAACGATTTTTTCACTGAACTGTTAATTTTTTTTCGTCGTCTACTATTTTTTATTAATTTTTTTTTCTCGTCTACTATTTTTAAAACTTTTTTTCTCGTCGTCTACTATTTATTTGGTTTTTTTTTCGTTGTCAACTATTTTTTTACTTTTTTATTTTTCGTTGCCTACTATTTTTTTTATTTTTTTTTATGCTGCCGATCGACGACGAAAAATATCCGCTAGCGATCCACGTTGTTTCCACGTTGCGTCGAGGCGGCACAAAACGATTTTTCGGGGTGAAGAAAAGGAGGAGACAGAAAAATAAGCGGATCGATGGGCAACAGGTTGCTGCGAGTCGCCCACGAGCCAAGCGGGTTGCGATCAAACGTCAAAATAGCGTATCAACCGGTCCCGGCTACTCGGTGTGGAGTTGGTAGCGCGATCGGCGCAGAAGTGAGGTGGTTGCATCGCCCCGGGGCACTTAACACCACGCGATACCAGGCGGCGGCGGCGACGGCGGCGACGGCGCTCGGCCCGCTGGTGCGTTTTGCCTCGGAAGGCGGGGCATAAAGACGCCCGCACCCGCGGCACTCTCGACACTTGTTGCGCCGTGGATCTAGCGCCCCGCGCGACCAGCGAGGGACCGTGAGAAGGAAGAACGCCGGAGACGGGAGGCGCGGGAGGGGGGGAAATGTCTCGAGGATTCGTTCGAGTGCCGCGCAGTTGACGTCGCGCGGACGTCGCGGACGTCGACGACGTTCCTCGCGTACGTAGCGTTAAAAAACGGAACTTCTGGTTCCTTGTCCCAGAGTCCGGCAAAGCTTCTTGTTGGTAAAAAAAATGCGATTTATTGATTTTTGAACAAATTATCGATATTTTTGTCGTTGCTTCCAATTTAAGGAATAAAAATGACGTCGCGTGCGGCGTAAGAAATGTAATTTCCAGTTTTTTGTCCCAAAAATAAAAATACACTTTTTATACAAATAAAAATTACATTTTTTATATAAATCAAAAATTACATTTTTTATACAAATCAGAAATTACATTTTTTGTACAAATCAGAAATTACATTTTTTATACAAATAAAAAATTACATTTTTTATATAAATCAAAAATTACATTTTTTGTACAAATCAGAAATTACATTTTTTGTACAAATCAGAAATTACATTTTTTGTACAAATAAAAAATTACATTTTTGATTTAAAAAAAAATGATCCATATTTTTGTCGTTGCTTCCAATGTAACGAATAAAAACGACGCCGCGGACGTCGCCGACCTTCCTCGCATATGCGGCGGAAACAAATAATTTCTGGTTCCTCGTCCCAAAGTCCGTGGAAGGTTCTTGTTCATTTTTGAAAAATTCAATTTATTGATTTTTGAAAAAATTATCGATATTTTTGTTGTTGCTTCCAACTCAACAAATAAAAATTTGGAGTATTTCTAATATATTATTGAGTAGAAAAAAATATCTGTGAGATACGATGACTTTGTGACAAATAAACATTAGTTTTGTTAATTATGAAGATTGGAAAAAATGGAGCTGAAGAATGAGTTGAAAAATATTGACAGGATTTTAAATTCGAAAATCAAAATTATTGCAATTATTCCAAGTCTTGGGTCAAATCAATAATTTGAGCGATTTAAAATATAATATTGACAGGCAACTTTTTTAAGCAAAAAAATCATCCAGTTTTATTGCTGAAATTTTGTTAATTAAAGTCAATCTTAAGCGGGCTTAGTTTACGTATAATTAAATTTGACTACTGCCAACGAGCTGCGTTCAGCTGTGTCCAACGCGACGAGACACTCGGGTTAGCACGCAGAGTTGCGTTTCCATGGATACGATGTCCTCAGTTAGGATGACCAATCGCGATTCTCTTCGCTCCTCCCACCTTCCGCGGTCCCTCTCGCTCGCACTCGCGCAGCCGCCTACGCACGAATCCCGATTGGCCGGCTCGCAGCCAATAATCCTGACGTCACGCACACCTTAAGCCGAGGCGGCGGACGCCGCGAATATCTTGGACGTCGCGGCGCCTCAAGATCGATTGCACTTGGCTTCGCCACTCGACAGCCCCGGCTCGTCGTGTTCTCCACTTTTCTCCCCTTCCAGACGGCTTTTCCATTTCAAAATATCATTACACGCGGAAGTTAGTCGCGTAAAATTCCATCTCCTGTTTGTTTATTTATTGGCCGCATCAACAGTTGCGGTGATTGACGATCGTGGTATAAAAACAAATGGCATAATCAATAAAATTCACTTTTCTCCCTTTCCAGCCTGTTTTTCCATTTTTTAATATTATTACAGGCGGAAGTTAGTCGCGTAAAATTCCATCTCTTGTTTGTTTATTTATTGGCCACATTAACAGTTGCAACGATTGACGATCGTGATATATAAAGAAATGAAATAATCAATAAAATCCACTTTTCTCCCTTTCCAGGCTGTTTTTCCATTTTCAAATATTATTACAAGCAGAAATTATTCGCGCAAAACTCCATATTTTTTGTTTGTGTATTTATTTATTGGCCACATCAACTGTTGCGGCCATCGACGATCGTGGTATATAAAGAAATGAAATAATCAATAAAATCCACTTTTCTCCACTTCCAGCCTGTTTTTCCATTTTTTAATATTATTACAAGCAGAAATTATTCGCGCAAAACTCCATATTTTTTGTTTGTTTATTTATTGGCCACATTAACAGTCACGATGATTAACGATCATGGCAAATTAACAAATGAAACGAGCAATAAATGTTACAAAAATAATAACTTAAATTATGTTCGCGAAAACATGGTTCACATTTATAGTTCTATATATAATATAGTTGTTAGAAAAAAAAATCAGGGAGTGATAACAAATCGATTATTGTATCAACGTATTTTTCGTTGACGCAGCAAAATTTTCAGCTTCCATCAAACTGTTCAGCTACCACAGCAAAATGTTGTTGCCACTCCCTAAATATCTTTTTCTGATCTGAATCAGATTGTGCGTTTTTATTTTCCGAAAGTATTTTAGACCTTTTTTATTTTCATATATTTATTTCCCTTTTATTGTCGGCAAAATAGTAACATTTCATTACCACAAAATTTTAACTCGATTTTTAAAACACCCATCAATTTTCACTTTATGCGACCGTAAAAGTCATTTTCCCAAATAATTTCGTTGAAGCGACTGATAAGAATTGATTTTTCTTTCTCCGTGCCCGGAGAAAAACAAACATCTCGCTTATTTTGGGGGTGAAACAGGCCGTAAAATCGTCGTTGTAAAATCTCTGTCTTCGAAGCAGTTTCCGAGCTCCCATAAATTTCGTTCGAGCCCGAAACTCGCGCAACGTCACTTTTTTTCCGCTCCGTCGAGCCACTCGAGTCGCTCGGCGACCCGGCGGAAAAATTCATCGGAATATCAGAGGCGGTGGCTTGATATAATTAGTATTCCAGCAATAAATGTAAAAAAAAAAGCGGCGCTCGCGACTCCGATATATATAAACACGCGCGCATTCCACGAAAGCAAATAGCGAGTGGATAGCTCGCTATCTAATCCTAATCCTAATTATGATTAATTGCCGCGGGACCCCGACGACCCGGAAAACTTCTAGTTGCGCGCGTATAGTACCTACTGTATTCTATAGTATCTTAACGATGGTGATGGAGGATGACGAAGGGGCCAAACGACCAACGCAATGGGCATTTACATGCGCGCCGCTGCGATACACACGAGCGTCGGCGCGGTGAAGATACGACCTCACGTTTTCTGCGTTCGAGGAGGCAGCGACGCTTCGCTCCAGTCGAATCTGCGCCAACGATTATTTTTTTTTTTTTTGCACAACGAGTTCATAAAATCGCGAGAAACTTTCGCGGCGATGGATATGCAAAAGTATCGACTAATTAGCAGTCACAAAATTTCTAGTTTCATAAAAATGGTCCATAATTTTGTGTCCAAATCAAATGTGCCAGGATGTATTCTGACGTTTAGAAAATGTTTTAGGAATTGGTCTAAAAAAATATTGATGGTCACAGCACTAAATTAAAAAGTTGCTCGGTTGATGCTTTTTGTTGGCCCGAATTAAATACGTTTTTCTTAATTAATTATTAATTACTTTCACAAATTACAAATACTTCGACAGCTTCAATAATTGAAAAAAAAAAACCCTCAAACTGTGATTATAGATAAATATTTTTTTAATCACTAAGATTTTGCTTCTAGTTGAGAAGTTATGCACAAGTAAACAAAAACCAATCGTAGTCGAGTATCAAGTGGTCGAGTATAAAAGTTATAAAGTTGCTTGGTGGATGATTTTTGTTGCCCCAAATTACATAGGTTTTTAAAAATTAATCATCAATTACTTCGACAAATTACAAATAGTTCGCCTTGATTTGGTGAAATTTCAATAATTAAAAAATGTCTTCAACTATTATAATTAACTATACATAAACCCTTTTTTATACTCTAAAATAAAATGTTGCTTCTAATTGGAATGTATGCATAAGTAAACAGGAAATCATCGTACAACGAGTATCAAGTGGCCAGGAGTTTCGACGACGCGCCCAAATATAAAACTTATAAAGTTGCTTGGTCGATGTTTTTTGTTACCCCAAATTAAATACGTTTTTCATAATTAATTATTACTTTCTTGTCATGTTTATAGATAACCCCTTTTTTAATCTCTAAAATAAAATGTCGCTTCTAGTTGAGACGTAATGCATAAGTAAACAGGAGCCCATCGTAAGTAGTACGAGTATCAAGAGGCCAGGAGGTTCGACGAGGCGCCCAAATATAAAACTTATAAAGTTGCTTGATCGATGTTTTTTGTTACCCCAAATAAAATACCTTTTTCATAATTAATTATTACATTCTTGGCATGATTATAGATAAGCCCTTTTTTAATCTCTAAAATAAAATGTTGCTTCTAGTTGAGACGTTATGCATAAGTAAACAGGAAATCATCGTACAACGAGTATCAAGTGGCCAGAAGGTTCGACGACGCGCCCAAATATAAAACTTATAAAGTTGCTTGGTCGATGCTTTTTGTTACCTCAAATTAAATACGTAGTTCATAATTAATTCTTACTCTCTTATCACGATTATAGATAAATCCTTTTTTAATCTCTAAAATAAAATGTTGCTTCTAGTTGAGACGTTATGCATAAGTAAACAGGAACCCATCGTATAGTGCGAGTATCAAGTGGCCAGGAGGTTTCGACGAGGCGCCCGCAAGTATAATACACAATTCCAGCTGTACACGTAAGGCGAAGGTGGTCAGCGGAGGATGTGATGATCCGAGGACGATGCGGGGCACGCGTGTCCGTCGCAACGTCTGTGGCCAATGACGCTGCAGAATGCCGCGAAGCTCGTGGCGCCGTTGGGGGTCCACGTCGCGGGGACCACGTACCCCGGGGGGCTACATGTGTCGGGTACAACTCCCGCGGCCGCCCCCGCTGGTCTCGCTCCGCCACTCGGGGCCTTTCAAGTGCCCCGACGGTCCCGCTCTTCGCTCCACAATCACTGAAATCATCGCTTTACACGATGACCCCCGACGACACACGAAAGCCAATCCGGCCTATTTATCCTCTGCATTGTTTTACGCTCGTTACCGATATACACGTATTCTTTGAGTGTAAAAAAAGGAACCTACGATGATTTTCTCCAACAGTGGAAACTTTGGTTTGGCTACAACCCTCGATTTTTTATTTTGTTAGAATAACAGGTGATTAATTCATTTATAAGTGTGCATATTTAACGCAAACGTTTAGAATTTTTTTGCTAAGTAAAAAAAATTCAGAAAGAGCAAAATGGTATCAAATATTAAATATCATTAATACTAATCTACATAAAATATTAACGCAAACGTTTAGAATTTTTTTTCACTAAGTAAAAAAAGTTCAGATGGTTCCAAATGTTATCAAATATTAAATGTCATTAATATTAATCTACATAAAATATTAACGCAAACGTTTAGAATTTTTTTTCTAAGTTTAAAAAATTTCAGAAAAATCAATATATTATCAAATATTAAATATCATTAATATTAATTTACATAAAATATTCAAATTGTGAAAATGATCAAAAATACGTATAGCAAATCAACCACATGGGATTTTATATATTTATCTTTTTACTGACAAATACGAATAAAAAGAGTCATTTTTGTCATAAACAATTCCAATTTAACGAAATTCAAGATTTGCATGGTACCAATAAGGAAACAGCAGCGCGGATTAAAAATTGTTTCAACCAAATTTTACCTGTGATTCACACACCCCGCACTCGCGATGCATTCGGCGAGCGCGCGTTATAGATCGGCGTTGATTCGAACTGGCGCACATATTGGCGCCACGTGGGGCGCGCGCGGGTCTCGGCTGTTTACCGGGATGAGAATTCAGCTCCCCCGGCGAAATCAATATTATTGTTCGGCGTAGTTGGTCCGGGCTATATTTGAAAGCCTCGCGGATCCCGAGTATAATTGTGGAATCAGTAAGGGAGAAGAAGAGGGGGGCGGCGATTCCTCGCGCCCCTTTTCGGAAGTTCGACGATCGCGACGATCTAAATCCCGCGATCGAGGCCGTCGCGCGTTTCGCCAGCCGCGACGATTTAATTCCTATGCGAACAAAGACGGAGGCGCAAAAGATCGCGACGCGTTTTGCGCGGCTCGCGAAGGGTTTTTTCGGCCCCTCGACGCGCGGGACGTGCGACACGACGCGCGAGCGGGGGAGTCGCGAGAGGCCCCCCGATGCCGAGAAACACCGAAATACGAAGAGGGACGAAGCGACGCGCAGCCCGCGCGAAGCCCCCGAGGGCCTCTCGGCCTTTGATCTATTCCACAAAAGCCGCCACACGGCATTGACCGTGGTTTATATGTGCCCGTCGCTCGTCTATGCCGCACTGTCCTCGCGGCCCGTGAGCCACACTCTCTCTCTCTCGGTCATTCATTAAATTTTGCGTTGTATAATTAGGCGGTGCGCGAATATCGCCCGAGACCGAGACGTCGCGGCGTCGGGCGCGTGCTCCGCCGGCATCAATACCCCATCGTTCTCTGCCAACGAATCGTTAAGATCCACCGAGATTCTTGAAATTGCTGCGTGATAAATTATTTCTACTTTTCCGACCCTCCTCTCGCTACCTCGTTTTTCGTTGCCTCTGGGTTTCTTTTTTTTTCTCGATTATTTGGTTGTCGTTGCCTCGAGCGCTTCGCGATTTGTTTGTGTAAAATGTTCGAATGTGTTTTTGGTACTGTAAACATTTATGGGCATTTTTTAAATAATAGATAGAAATAGTTGTATCGATATGATGGAAAATCGAAATCGTTAAGATCCATCGAGATTCTTGAAATTGCTGCGTGATAAATTATTTCTACTTTTCCGACCCTCCTCTCGCTACCTCGTTTTTCTTTAACTCTGGGTTTCTTTTTTTTTCGATTATTTGGTTGTGGTTGCCTCGAGCGATTCGCGATTTGTTTGTGTAAAATGTTCGAATGTGTTTTTGGTACTGTAAACATTTATGGGCATTTTTTAAATAATAGATAGAAATAGTTGTATCGATATGATGGGAAATCGAAATCGTTAAGATCCACCGAGATTCTTGAAATTGCTGCGTGATAAATTATTTCTACTTTTCCGACCCTCCTCTCGCTACCTCGTTTTTCTTTTCCTCTGGGTTTCGTTTTTTTTTTCTCGATTATTTGGTTGTCGTTGCCTCGAGCGCTTCGCGATTTGTTTGTGCAACATTTTCGAATGTGTATTCGGTACTGTAAATATCTTTGGGTATTTTTGTGTCGTGTGTTGCAGATACAAATAGATGCATCGATATGATGGAAAATCGATATCGTTAAGATCCACCGAGATTCTTGAAATTGCTGTGCGATAAATTATATCAAATTTTCCAACCCTCCTCGCTTCTTCGTTTTTCTTTGCTTCTGGGTTTTTTTTTTTTTTCGATTATTTACTTCTTTTTGCCTCGAGCGCTTCGCGATATGTTTGTATAAATTGTCGAATGTGTGCTCGGTACGAAAGATGTGCATGGCTGGTTTTTTGCGTCGTCTGTTGTAAATAAAAAATAGTTGCACGTAAGTTTTGTACGATAAGATCTAAAATTGAAATCTTAAAATTCATTTTTTTCACGGTTTTTTCGGTTCCCTCGGATCCCAGAACATTTTATTTTTATTGTATTTCAATAATGGGTCATATTTAAATATTATTGTACCACAGTAAAAATAGTTCGATCGATTTTTGCAAAGCTACAATATTTCGAAAAATCGAAATTAAAAAAAATTGTTTTTTCGCGGTTTATTTGTGATCGGGGCAAGAAAATACATTAGGCCTGCGGTGAGCTCGAAATCCCCGAAGCTCCTATTTTTCGTTTCTTTTCTCGCTCTCCATTCATCCTGAGGCCCATTGCAATTTTTATGATCCCTTTCTGACTTCACAAAAAAAAAAGTTAATTCAATAACCAACATATGAGCACGATCCGCATTACAATTTCACACCCGATCCAAAGTGCCTCCAATTTTGTCGAAACCCGCGTTCAGCAGCCTCCTCGGTCCAACTGCGCCAATACATCACCGTTGCAACGAGAGAACGTCGACTGCAAAATCGCGCCGCGACGAAATTCGAAAATGTAGCAAAGTGCGTACAGCCCTATCCACAGAATTGCGTGTCTACTAACTAATGCCCGCTGTTAAACACGTCCAATTCCCACAGGCTGCCTTTGTCCCGTCTGAAATACGTCCCCCCGGCTGCTGCGCTCTTCTCCCGCTGCGGCACGTGACTCAATATCTTCTCGCAAGAGTCCCTCAACTCTCTCTCTCTCTCCCTCTCCCTCCCAGAGAAACCGCGTTCGGCGTTCGCACTTCGGTACCACGTCTCTCCCTCTGTTTCTCAGAGAGAGAAAAAGCTTTCTCAGCGGCACCAAAATCCCCCGAGCAAGAGAGAGAAAAACAGAGCAAGAGACCAAAAGACAGAGCGAGAGAAAATTCTTCCTAAGCGGTACCAAAACCCCCCGAGCAAGAGAGAGAAAAACAGAGCAAGAGACCAAAAGACAGAGCGAGAGAAAATTCTTCCTAAGCAGTACCAAAACCCCCCTAGCAAGAGAGAGAAAAACAGAGCGAGAGACCTGAAGACAGAAAGAGAGAAAATTCTTCCTCAGCGGTACCAAAACCCCTTAGGCAAGAGAGAGAAAAACAGAGCGAGAGACCAAAACACAGAGAGAGAGAAAATTCTTCCACAGCGGTACCAAAACCCCCCGAGCAAGAGAGAGAAAAACAGAACGAGAGACCAAAACACACAGAGAGAGAAAAATTTTCCTAAGCGGTACCAAAACCCCCCGAGCAAGAGAGAGAAAAACAGAGCGAGAGACCAAAACACAGAGAGAGAGAGAAAAATCTTCCTCAGCGGTACCAAAACCCCCCGACCAAGAGAGAAAAACAGAGCGAGAGACCAAAACACAGAGAGACAGGAAATTCTTCCTCAGCGGTACCAAAACCCCCCGAGCAAGAGAGAGAAAAACAGAACGAGAGACCAAAACACACAGAGAGAGAAAAATCTTCCTCAGCGGTACCAAAACCCCCCGAGCAAGAGAGAGAAAAACAGAGCGAGAGACCAAAACACACAGAGAGAGAAAATTCTTCCTCAGCGGTACCAAAATCCCCCGAGCAAGAGAGAGAAAAACAGAACGAGAGACCAAAACACACAGAGAGAGAAAAATCTTCCTCAGCGGTACCAAAACCCCCCGAGCAAGAGAGAGAAAAACACAGCGAGAGACCAAAACACAGAGAGAGAAAATTCTTCCTCAGCGGTACCAAAACCCCCCGACCAAGAGAGAAAAACAGAGCGAGAGACCAAAACACAGAGAGAGAGAGAGAAATCGTCCTCGGTACCAAAACCCCCCGAGCAAGAGAGAGAAAAACAGAGCGAGAGACCTGAAGACAGAGAGACAGAGGAAACCTGGTGCCACCGAAGCGCGAACGCGGTTTACCGGTCGACCGCGGTGCAGCCACGTAACTCGGCCGATTAATTCGGTGTCGGCCGCGCGGCGCGCACGAGCTAAAATTAATTGGTAGGTGGGCGCGTTGGTACCAGCCCAGCGTAAACTTATCCACGCCGAGGGAAAATTCGGCAGGCGACTTGCCGAATTTTCGCCTCGAGCCGGTGTGGCCAGCGGGTGACGCGAGAGGAGGAAAGAGGAGGACAGAGAATGAGTTCTCACATTTCTCAGACAGAGAGAGAGAGAAAGGCAAGGAGAATGGAGACGAATCCCCACCCGCGCGATAGCGGTAGAGGTGGACCACGGGGAACCCGCCTCTTCGGGATCTTCTTCCATCTCGTCGCCCCGACGCACCGAGCGAGCGGATCGTAACACGCGTGTCTTACACGCTACCTACGACGTTTCCGAGCTTCGTCTCGGCTCCCCCCCCTCGACCTCCCTGCTGCCTCCGTCTATCCCCCCCCCTCCCCCCTCTGGTACCCCGCAGCCTCCTCGTCCCTCGTGGCCGCTGACTTTGCTCTCGGGGATGCTCGACGTATCGGTCCCCCCGACTGTCCCTCTCAGTACTCGCTCGGCTCCCATCCCCGCTGACTTCCTCGCGGCTCCGTGGCCCGACCGATCGTCGATCGAGTCTCAATCCTTATCGGCGAAACGTTGTCGCGATTTAAAATTTCCTCGTCGGGGAAGCGTCAAAGCGGGCGGTGATACAATTCGTGGCTGTGACGCACAGTGCACAGTATTCAAAGCTGGAAGATCGTTTGGTCATCGGTGAAGCTGTGAGCGGGCTTATCGCGGGGTTTTCTTGCGAAGCATGAAGTGGATGCTGGTGTGAATTTTTTTTTTTTTTTTCATCGAGTGCGCAAGCGGGAATTGGCGTAAATGGAGCGGGAGAACACGGACGAGGCGGTGATGAACCTGGAGGGAAAAGCTGGGGCCTCTGGTAGGGAGACCAACCCCCTCGATGATGCCGTTGGGAAACTTCTTCAAGGTGATCATTGTTGGGAGTTTTTTTGAGGAAAGCGAATTACGGGTTTGCGGGTTTTGTGGTTTATTTTTTGATGGTGCAGTTTTCGTTTTTTTTTGCTTGTAATTTAGGGTTTCGCATATTTGGGATTTTGATTTTCGGGTATTATTGTTTGGAATTTGTTATTCATTTTTCTATATCTTGACGTATTTTTCTTATGAATTATTGTTTATTTTGATTACGACATTTTTACGTATTTTTCTTTGGAATGTTATTCATTTTACTGATTAAATATTGACGTATTTTTCTGATGAATTATTCTTGATTTTTGTTACGACATTTTCACGTATTTTTCTTTCAAATTTATTATTCGTTTTCGTTATTACATTTTCACGTATTTTTCTTTCAGATTTATTATTCGTTTTCGTGATTACATTTTCACGTATTTTTCTCTCAAATTTATTATTCGCTTTCGTTATTACATTTTCACGTTTTTTGCTTTTAAATTTGTTATTCGTTTTCGTTATTATATCTTCACGTATTTTTCTTTCAGATTTATAATTCGTTTTCTTTATTACATTTTCACGTTTTTTGCTTTCAAATTTGTTATTCGTTTTCGTTATTATATCTTCACGTATTTTTCTTTCAGATTTATAATTCGTTTTCGTTATTACATTTCCACGTATTTTTCTTTCAAATTTATCATTAATTTTCGTTGTTATATTTTCACGTATTTTTCTTTCAAATTCATTATTCGCTTTCGTTATTACATTTTCACGTATTTTTCTTTCAAATTTATTATTCGCTTTCGTTATTAAATTTTCACGTATTTTTCTTTCAAATTTGTTATTCGCTTTCGTTATTACATTTTCACGTATTTTTCTTTCCAATTTATAATTTTCAAATCTCCTTGATCGATTTTTTACGCTCAATATTTATTGAATTTTTTTCATGCGCTTTCGTATATCGTCCACCGTTTTCATTGTACTTCGTCGCTCGTTGGTCCATAATGAAGTCGCGAAAGGTTCTCCAGCCGAGCGCCCGAGAGACCGGGGGAGGGCGGTGCCGTGGGGGTCTTCATCAGGTCGTTTAGCGGGGACGTTTTAATTGGCGTTGAAAGCTCACGTCGTCGGCCATCGCTCTTGTATGTTCTCCTCGGATTTATCCGAGCGATAACCGCGGCACCGCGCCGCGAGCAGAACGCGCGCGCTCGCTCGAGGGGCGAGATTTCCGCGCGGCAGGTGCTGCGAGCGGAGCGCGACCGCTCTAGAACACTAATTACGCGAATACCGAATTAAATCTGACACATCTCCCTCGTCGTGGTCGCTCGTGGCCCGTCCGACGATACCGGGCCAGAAGTAATTTATTGCTGCCAGCACCGGGGAAGCCTGCATCTCACGCATTTTATACGACCGTACGGGCAGCTATATAATACCTTCCACTCCCACAGCGAGAGGTTTCCAGTTGAAAAATAAACGAAACGCGGACTGCGAGTCGCCCGGGACTGGGAGATTTTTTTGTTTTTTTTTTTTCGTTTTTTTTTCTCCGAGTTTCGCCAACCTGGAGTCTTCCGCCTCGTGGGCCGCAGGAGAAACGTAACCGAGCAACTGCATTAATGATATTGATAGTCGCGCGTATTAAATCTCGGTCCGCGGATTTACGAGCCTCCCCGAGCCAATGTAACACGAGAGGAACCGAGTCTCTGCTTTGCTCATTCAAACATTAAATATTTGTGTATCTTCGCGCAGGGGCCGCTAAAAACATTCGTATCTCGATCTCGAGAGGTCTTAAAAACTTGGAAATAGACGACTCAAAGGGAGTTTATGTGTGTATCGTTTAATGGGCACCGGCGGCGAGAGATGTTGACAGTATTTTTCAATCCTGTTGTATCTCCTCGTTGGCCTTAATTTAATTCAATTTAATGTAACAGTTTAAATTGCATAAGGACAGAAACTCCACGTTTAATTAAAGGTTCTGATACAAAAAAAAAACAATGGCAAAAAAACGTAGAAAACAGTAAACGATCCAAGATTCATATTTTTTGGTCCCATTTCTACCGAATTCAGGCCTTTGAGACCGAATTCTCAATCCTCATGCATTTTTCTCAATTCTTCATTGCAAAATAAATTACTTATTATTATAATTATCAAACAGATAAACAATATTTATTTGGTAATTATAATTAATATTATAATTATCAAATAAAGGTAACTGTAATTAGTATTATAGTTATCAAATAAAGATTATTATAATTATTAATATTATAATTATCAAGGAACCATAATTATAATATTAGATTATTTGATAATTATAATATTAATTATAATTATCAAATAATCTAATATTATAAGATTATCTAATATTATAAGGTTATCGACCTGCCGAGCGATCAACCAAAGTAATTAAGTGCCGGAACTAATATCCAATCGAACAGACTTTTCCTGTCCCGAAATCGCGCCGAGGTGTCGAGAGGCGTCGACGAGCCGATTAACGCGGCAGCCGAGTCGTTTCACAGTCGTGACATTGTAAACGACTAAATGTGCCGAGAGCCCGACGACAGGTCGCCATTGACGAACCTCTCTCGGGTTTTACGCGCGGCCCGAAACTCCGAAGACACCGGTTCCTTCACCGGGGGGGAACCTTTGGACAAGCCGCTATTGTGACGAGTCCGCGGTCACCGCACCGAGCGGCGTCCGCCGCGGCTGCGATCTCCTCGGACAGTCGCCCTCACAGATTCGTCTCATAAGCGACCTTTCACAAAATTTCGTCAACGGTTTGTCCGGCGACACGCGACGATTTCGAGCCTCGCTGCCGCTCCAATTGATTCATCAATCAATCAATTAATTAGTCGCCGCGCGCTTCAGCGGGGAAAACTCGAGCTTGCCAGCTTCATCCTTCACGCAGTCATTTGAAACAGACGCGGATCCTACGCTGATGGATTATCGAGAATCCGTCGCTCGAATTAGCTGGCGTTTTTTTTGTTTTTTTTTTTCGTTTTCAATTTCTTCCTCCGGCTCGAGCGATCCGGAGAACGTTTATTCCTGGCAGTCGTGCGATTCCCTGTAAGCTCGTTGGCCCGGCTGACTTCATCGGGGCACCCGAAGGGCCCGCTCAAAGCACCTCCCGGAGGGGAAATGGGCCAACAGAAGGGCCGCACCGGCCGACCGTGTCACCCCGGCAATTAGCTTCGACTCTTCCTCGCTTCGGATCCCTGACGACACTGTAGACCCCGCTGGTGACAACCCCACGACCCACGTGCAAACTCGCTGCTCCTTAGGATTTTTGCTAATGACTCGCCTTCCCTCGTCTTCTCGGAGAGTCGCGGAGCGTGCTCGGCGATTTTTGACCAGAGCCTTCTCAGCTTTTTCTTGCGACGCGCCGGCTCGGCGAGTGTGATCTTCTTCCGTCGTTCTTGGTGTGCTGAAAAATTAATTTCTGGTAAATAGGTGAATACAAAAAATAATTTATTTCTGGAAGAAAAATTGTCATACTTACTTCAGGTTGGATTTGAATTTTTCAAAACTGTCGTCAGTGTTTAACAAAAAAAGGCTGCCAACATGAACGTTAGAACTGCGAAAATAAAAATCGGTGAAGTCTGGCGAGGGATTTAATTCCAGTTTGGTAAAAGGTGAAAGTGTAGATATCGCGCTGCTCGCTGCTCCTTAGGATTTTTGCTAATGACTCGCCTTCCCTCGTCTTCTCGGAGAGTCGCGGAGCGTGCTCGGCGATTTTTGACCAGAGCCTTCTCAGCTTTTTCTTGCGACGCGTCGGCTCGGCGAGTGTGATCTTCTTCCGTCATTCTTGGTGTGCTGAAAAATTAATTTCTGGTGAATAGGTGAATACAAAAAACGATTTGTTTCTGGAAAAAAATTGACGTACTTACTTCGTATTGGAATTGAATTTTTTTAAATCGTCGTCAGTTTTTAACAAAACACACGCTTCTTAACATTAACGTCAGAACTGCGAAAGTAAAAATCAGTGAAGTCTGGCGAGGGATTTAATTCCAGTGTGGTAAAACGTGGAAGTGTAGATATCGCTCTGCTTGCTGCTCCTTAGGATTTTTGTTAATGATTCGCCCTTCCTTGACTTCTCGGAGAGTCGCGGAGCGTCGTCGGCGATTTTTACCAGAGGCTTCTCAGCTTTTTCTTGCGACGCGCCGGCTTGTCGGGTGTGATCTTCTTCCGTCTTTCTTGGTGTCCTGAAAAATTCATTTCTGGTCAACAGGTGCATACAAAAAACAATTTATTTTTGTAAGAAAAATGGTCGTACTTACTCCAGGTTGGAATTTAATTTTTCAAAACTGTCGTCAGTGTTTAAAAAAAAAAACTTCTAACATTAACGTTAGAACTGCGAAAGTAAAAATCAGTGAAGTCTGGCGAGGGATTTAATTCCAGTGTGGTAAAAGGTGGAAGTGTAGATATCGCGCGGTTGGCTTGAGATAAAAACACCCGACGGGACTCTCGTAAAATACACTCGCGTCATGTGCTCCGAGGATACGCGAGGATGCAGGTGCCTCTTTATCAGGTCTATTAGGATTTCGTTTGCCGTCCAATTCCCTCCCTAGAGCAAAATCTGCTTCCGGTAAACGACGTCGAGTGTGGGCTGAGCAAACTTCCTCTGTGCTCGCGGGCCGAAATCAAGGAGATTACTCGTTTGTTCTGCAGGATACGATTGGACGCTGTTGCCGGTTACGTCGAGGGTCGGAGGGCGCCGAAGTGCCCACGTTAAGCGGCCGATGAACGCTTTTATGGTCTGGGCGCAGGCGGCGAGAAGACGACTCGCCGATCAGTATCCGCAGCTCCACAACGCCGAGCTATCCAAGACGCTGGGAAAATTGTGGAGGATTCTCAGCGACGGTGAGAAACAGCCGTTCATCGAGGAGGCTGAGAGACTGAGAAACGCTCATAAAAAGCAGCATCCTCATTACAAGGTAACGAACCTTATTAATTCACCCACCAATTTTGCAAAAATTTTGTCATTTATCTAATTTTTTATTTCATGCCTGGATATCCTAGAAATAAATTAATTTTACACTTCTATTAGAAATTTTTGAGGAAACCAGTTAAAAATGAATGTACAATTTTTGAAAACGTGGATTTATAGAAAATTATTAACAACGATAGAAAGTCTAACATAAGCTTATCTAAGCTATCTTAAGACCTTATTAATTCACCCACCTATTATGCAAAAACATATTTAAAAAGAAATTCCGACTTTGTATTTTTCCACATGTTGTCATTTATCTCATTTTTTATTTCATGCCGGGATATCCCAGAAATAAATAAATGTTATACTTCTATCTATTTCTATTTTTAAGGAAACCAGTTCAAAATAAATGTACAATTTTTTTAAATGTGAATCTGTGGAAAGTTATTAGCAACGATGATAAGTCTAAACTTTTCGAGACTACCCTTAGGAATTTTTTCCTACCTGTTTAACACTACAAGAGAAAACTACCTAAGAAATACTAAAGAGACTTCGTTAATTCCTAAACATTTTCAGTACCAGCCCCGTCGACGAAAGCCGAAGACCGACGACCAGGGAAACATCATAAGCCAGCGCGGTTCGTTGCAGTCGACGAGCTCCCTGGACTCGGCGGGTTCGTCCGACTGCAGTTACGGCAAGATGTACCCAGAACCAAGCAAGTCCTACGAGCGCGCGATTCCCTATCCCCCCGAAGCGATCAAGTCCTTCGAGTTGCCAAAGACCTACGTGGAGTCTATAAAGTGTCCGCTGGAGCACCAGAGCCGATCCTACGAGACGATGCAAAAGTACGAGCTGCCGACGACGAAGTCGTACGTCGAGGCGAAGACCCACCAGGTTCCCAGCGCCCCGAGATATCCGCAACTGCAGTCGAAGCCCTACGAGACGACGATGCCCAAGTACTCCGAATCGAAAAGCTACCCGGAGACCTTCAAGTATCCGGACGTCGGAAACACCGCCGGCAAGTCCTACGCCTGCGTTCACTCTCAGTATTACCCAGCGCCCGAAACTTATCCGGTTCACGAGGACAACGATTATCATCAGTCACAGGGGATGCCCGCCCACTCGTTTTATCCCTACATCTCGGCGTCGATGACTCAGCCGCCTTACTACATGGGACCGCGATAGAAATTCTCGATGACGTTGAAGTTTGCATCGTTGCAATGCAACGAAATTAAAAACAAAATATCAATTCCACGAAAATTCAAACAATTCACCTCAATTAAGTAATTAATTTGGTGACGTAATTTTGTTTTGTCATGCTCTTAGTCGTTATAATAACTTTTTATAGCCGGTACAGTAATTTGGGTTCATTAATATTTTTTTGTTTTTAATTTCGGTGCATTGCAATGATGCAAAATTCAACGTCATAAATCTCACGGCGAATATTGTATTTTTTTTAGACAAGTTTTACTTATTTCCGGTAGATGCTCGTTGATTTAGCTTCTAGTGAATCCTATTTATGCGCAGCGACGATTCGATTGGGAGGCCGTCGGAGGATAAATCGAGAGACAAATTCGAGAGATTGCAGGTAGATCCCTTCTGTTTATTCACTTCGTCGGACAGGCGAAGACATTATATATATATCGTACTTTTACTCAACGGCTTCGTCTATATGTAAACTCTATCCCGATCAACGTAACATATAAAACAGGTAGAAAATAAATAAATCGATTGGTAATCATAACCCGTGGATATGCGCGCCGCTCGGCGGACTTCGAGACATCCCGAGCTCCGAGTTCCCCGATTATTTCGTCTCGAATATGAATTAATTAATCATCATTTATCGCTCTCTTTCTCTCTCACGAGTATTCGGAGGAATCAATTGGGGCATAAGTTGCGTGCAATGATCGCCTCTCGTCACCTTCACGACGGACGATTCGTCCGTGCGCACGATTGAATTAAAATTCGTAACTATACACAATTCAATTGACCTACGGCCATCCGTGCTTTTATCGAGAAACTCGCTTCGCGACTTTGACGCTGATACTCGTGAATAAAATAAAGTTAAAAGAAAAATAAGTGTAAACCAGTTACATTTACTCTCTGAAAAGTCGTTCATGAAATTCAGTGCGAAAATCCTTCGAATCAACGAATTAAAATGACGTTCAAGTTTGCATCGTTGCGATGCATCGAAATTAAAAACAAGAAAATATGAATGAACCCAAATTATTAATATTAATGAACCCAAATTATAAATGTTAATGAACCCAAATTATAAACATTAATGAACCCAAATTATAAATATGAATGAACTCAAATTATTAACATTAATGCACCCAAATTATAAATATTAATGAACTCAAATTATATTTTATAGTACCGGCTATAAAAAGTTATTATAACGACTAAAAGCTCGAAAAAAAAAAAAATTATGGAATTAATATATTTGTTTTTAATTTCCTTGCATCGCAACGACGCAAACTTCAACGTCACGAATAAAATGAACCCCGAGTAATCTCACTATCGATCACATTTATTAATTTTAACTAATAGAACTATCGGTAGATACTCCGACTATCCACACTTAATAACGAGCAAATCGCGATGAATATTCGAAGACAACGAGAGGTGTGCGATCCCTATAATCGTGTGTGTGTGTGTGTCACAGAGAAAACGCGCTGGTCGCGCCTCGACAACGAAACGAGATTCTTAAATCTCGCGCGCGCGCTAGAAACGCCGAGAGGGGGTGGCAAGTTTACTGAGTACCGTGAAGCTGCCTGTCCATAACGGCCGCGAGCTCTTTAACCTGATCCCTATTGATGTGCATCGACGCTTTCGCGGTCCAAATCATCTCCGCCAGAATCTTGTCGTTCTTCTCGTCCATCGCGACTTCCTGCGACAACTGCGGATTGAATCTGTAGTACGGCACGCCGATCATCGAGCACCAGGTCCTCGCGCGATCGACAACACGCCCGTCGCTCGCGGTCGCCTGATCGACCAGCAGAGTCCCCAGCGCCGAAATCCCCGTTCCGAGTCTCACGACGTCCCAAAGGCTCTCCGGCCGAAAGACGTCGATGTCGCGCAGCTGCGACACGGGAATCAATCCGGTGCCGAGGGAGACGACCAACGAAAGCGGAACCACCTCGCTCTCGCGATTCGTCGCCTTCAGCGCCAAATTGTACTCGTGAATCTCCGTCATCGCGTCGAGGGTCGGATTATTCGCGATGAGTCCGCCGTCCAAAAATCGCCCGAAAGCCCGGAAATACGAAGGCGCCGCGCCGGTGGCTCTCGCGGCTTTCCAAAGCAGCTGCTCGTGCGGCAAAAGCGTCGGCTTGAATTTCGTGCTCACCGGAAGATTCAGAATCACACTGGGCGACTCGTAGTTCCTGAACAGATGAAGATCGACCGGTTTTCGGTCAGCGAGGACTCCGGTTATCATGAGTTTCGGGGATTTTATGTCCGCCATCACCGTATCCGTGCCCAGACAGTCCTTGAGGACCTTCTCGAGATTCTCGCTCACGTAGGGACGCGAAGGAACGAAAGCGTCCTGCTTGATCCTGAAATAAAGCGCTTGGCACTCGCGCAGCGTCTTCCCTGCCGCGAGGCCCAATCCAAGAATCCCGCCCGTCGAGGTTCCAGCGACCCAGTCGAAGAAATCGATCACCGGCCGCCCGAGAACCGCCTCGATCTCGATCAACGTCTGAACGAGCACGAGGCCGCGAATTCCGCCTCCGTCGAGGCACAACAAACGTCCGCCCCGGGATTTCCTCGTCGGGCTCTTCGTCGCGAGTTTCTCCATGCTCGCCACGTAGAGCATCTGATCCAGCGCGGTTCTCGGTGCCGCCGTTGGCGGTTCCGGCGGCGCGACGCCGCAGAATTCCTCGCTGTGCTTGCAGCCGATCGAGCAGTCGGCCATCCGGTTGTCGCAGCGCTTCGCGCCGACCGCGTGAAGAAGGTACAAAATTTTGTCGCCGTCGTTGCTCTTGAGATCCACCAGGTGTCTCGGGGTGGCGGATTTGAAATTTCGCGCGTCGAGCTCGGCGCCGAAGCCGATTAGCGCCTGGACTATGGGAATCGAGCCGCTCGTCACGGCTATGTGAAGCGGCGTGTTTCCCTCGTTGTCGACCGTGTTCACCGAGGCCATGTGACTCAGTAGCGCCGTGACGCACTCGAGACGCTTTCGCATCACCATTATGTGAAGGGCCGTTCGGCCGTCGAAGTTTCGCGCGTCGATGTCGCAGTTGGTTTCGATGAGGGCGTCGATCACCTCCCGGCTGCAGGACCAGTGAAGCGGAGTACCGCCGAATTTCATGTCCTCGGCGTGGAGGGAGTTTGGCTTGTTTTGCAGGAGATCGCCGACGTAACCGGGACTCGTTGGCTCGCCCTCGGCTGCCGAGATGTTGACGTCCGCGCCGATGTTCAGGAGCGCCTTGACGCATTCGGGTTTGTCGTTGAGGCAGGCCACGTGCATCGGCGTGTGGCCGCTGCTGTTACGGCTGTTCAGGCTGTTCGGTAGGCCGGCACCGAGCGCCAGGATTATCTCCTTCGTTGTTGTCGCTGCGTAGTGGTAGACCGTGTTCGCGTTGTAATCCAAGTGCTCCAGGGAGCAATTTGCTGCTATTAGCATCTGTACGGTGCGCAAGTTGCATGTTTGTACTGCGACCTGCAGAGGTGAGACTCCTGTTTCCGAGTCGCTGCTGTTCAGCTGGCTGCTTACAGCCGCGTCGTTGAAGGCTTCGTAGAGAGCTAAGTGAGCTGCTAGGTGGGCCAGGGTCCATGATGGATGATCCGCCAGGGTGTCGCATAGTCGCTGGATTTTGTGGGGGGTTCCCAACTTCGGGAGAATAGGAAATAATTGTTAGTTGTGAGGAGAATGTTGGTTGATACTTGGAAGCTGTTTTACTGTACCTCTGAACAGATGTGCACTAGTATGGGAATTTTGTCCTTGTATACGAGAAAACGGACATCCGCTACTTCCAGATTGTCGGAGCGAAAGAGACTGAAATGAAACAATGTGCAAATCAGAGTTTAGAGAATGTTTATGCATTGGTTTTGTTTTTGCAGCTGCAAAATAGCAAGTAATTAAAAAAAAATCTAAATTCAAAAAAATGTTTTTAAAAATATAGAAAAATTACAGAAAAGTTTCACTGCTACATCATAAGTTTTTTTACTAATGACATTTTCAGGCATTAGTTTTTTGGTGTAATAAAAATGTCAAGGATTTTGCGCAACCTCTGACCAGTTTTCTATCAGTAACAGCTCTTGTTAGGCAAACTTTAATAAAAAAATTAATTTCATTGTCATCCCACTCTGCATGCCAGACTCAATATCACAAACAAAAATTCCCTACAAACAAAACAAAACAGTGCATCTTCACAATCAAAATGCACACATTATACATACAATATATACACTAATTACAGCCTGCAATCACTTTCAGTCCCCCTTTGCAATTCATAAATGCAAATTGCTCGATTAAAAAATACAGGAAACTCCTCATTGGTGTCCAATAAAAAAAATTCCATGCTACACTATCGCAGCCCAAGCAGCTCCAATATTGTCCACCAATATTTATAACGGTTACACGGAACTGCAATAACAATCACAATAATAACGATTGCACAGAACTGCAATAACAATCACAATAATAACGATTACACAGAACTGCAATAACAATAACAATAATAACAATAGCATAGAACTGGAATAACAATAACAATAATAATGATTACACAGAACTCCAATAACAATAATGATTGCATAGAACTGCAATAACAATAACAATAACAATAATAACAATTGCATAGAACTGGAATAACAATCACGATAACAACAATTGCATAGAACCGCAATAACAATCACAATAATAATGATCACAGATACAAATGTTTTATCCAAAATATTACAATTACCTGTAAGCCTGGTCCAGAGCATCCGTGCAAGGTCTGTGCAGAACTATATCGTACTTCTCCCCCTTCTCCTCCCCGGGACAGTAGAGTATGACGCCGTCCTCGCGACAGTGTATGCGACGATTTTTATAGTGTTCCGGTTTGACAGCGAGCACGACGTTCGGCGCGACGTCGCTGAAGCCGATGTTGCGAAAGACATTATTGGCGATGGTTCCCAGCCAGGCCATTTTGCTGCTTCGACAGGCGCGTCGCCACTCGAATTCTCAACCGGCGGCCGCGAATTCTCGGCGCGGAAACGTCGCGCGCTTTCAGGCCGACGACGACGACGCTTCGGCGGTCTGCAACGTTATATCATTTGACATTGACCATTGACTGACGGCGCACACGAGGGCCGGTCTATGCATGAATATACATCGACCGCGCGTGTATTGCAGAGCGCAGCGCGCGGCGATCAATAACGAAGGAATAATTCAACGTTACCTGCACTCTCATTTCGGTGCCACGAGCGGTGACGACAGCGGCGCGGATTACGAGGCAAGTTTCGACGTGCAACAGGCTCTATGTCATCACTTGATGATTGCGCAAAAGGTGTGATTCCCGGAATCCCAGAGCCAGCTCGGGGTTTGACATCGGGCGTGATCGCGCGAGGAGCAGACAGCACGATCTCCACGCCGCGCTGTCGACTAATGTGACACGCGCGAGACTCCAGATCTACGTTACCCGCTGATTCGGCCAGCTGGTAGAACCGATTTGCGCGCGCACGAAGGACGCGCGGCGAGTTTCGGAAACTGCGGCGAGCTGCCGGTAAACAGGGGCTCTGTTTTTTTTTAATGCAGTTTTAGGTGTTTTCTTTTTTTTTCAATTCGTTTATTTTAAGGTGATGTGAAACATCCACGTCAAGCTCAGTCGGTATAAAAAACTGTAATTAACGTTTTTGACGGATATTTGCGTTTAGAGCTAAAAGAAGAAATTTATTCCCTGCGGATTTCATCAGTGCAGGGAATGAATTTCTTCTTTTACCTGTAAATGCAAATATGCGTAAAGAACGTTCATTACAGTTTTTATTACCGCAGTCGGTATTTCACATGCCCTTAAGGCGATGTGAAACATCCACGTCGAGCCCAGTCGGTATCAAAAACTGTAATGCACGTTTTTGACGGATATTTGCGTTTACAGCTAAAAGAAGAAATTCATTCCCTGCGGATTTCACCAGTGTAGAGGATAAATTTCTTCTTTTACCTGTAAATGCAAATATGCGTAATAAACGTTCATTACAGTTTTTATTACCGCAGTCGGTATTTCACATGCCCTTAAGCAGGTAATTGGTTACAAATGTATTTGGGAACATAAACGGGAAAAACCAATGATAGAAAAGTGAATTAACCAAATGGCCCTATTCAGGCTCTCGTCGGTTCAGAACTTAACCAAGTTGTCGAGTTTCTGAGCTGTACAGTAACAGTTTTGGCGCGAACAAGTTAAATTTTAGATGTTGCTCCAGAAAAGTGCGAGAAAAACTGAAGAATACGCGATGGACCTCGCAGAGCGGGCAGTAGTTTTAAGCGTAGACGGTATGATTTTTATTAATCCTTATGGATCCTTATGGATCCTTTTATTAATCCTTATGGGGAGGACCAATTAATCCTTATTAATCCTTAATTGGTCCTCCCAACCAATCCTCATTAATCCTTATGGGGTTCCTTATCGGGGGAACTGAAATACCAATGAAAAATGATTAACGAGAGAGAGAGAGAGAGTGGGGGGTAAAGTCGGTCGGTAAGATGGGGATTTTCTCATTTATTTTTCTTAAATACCAAGAGAATGAATTTGTAGATATTACCGTTATTTCATTTTTATTTCGTAAATTCACGCGGTTTCGTGTTGATATTAAAAGCATCCGTAAAATCCCTTTCACCACGCCAATCCCGATCACAATTGATTTGAAAAACTGCAATCAACTTTTTTTACGAATATTCGTATTTGCAGCTTCACGAAACAATTCATACGACGCGAATATCACCAGTGCAGGGGATGATGAATTTTTTCTTGAAGCTGTGAAATGTGGCACTGAGTGCGAAAAAAAATTACAGTTTTTATTACCGACTGCGGTATTCCACATGTTCTTAATGCAACTTTAATATATTCCTTTGCTGTTGTATTCGAGTAATATTCCCTAATTCCATTTGATCGTCATATCTCAAGAAGTACTTCACGACCAAACAATCTAATCGACCCTCAACATCCGTCCATCAATTGATGACTTATCGACTTATATCATACAGGAAATATTCCAAAAACCGCGAGAAAATAAAAAATTCCGCGCACGAAGGATCGTTAACGACGTGACGGAATGCGTCATATATCTGAGCAACACGACATTGCAGATGTCATCAGCGCTCGCGCGCGGTGGATACTTTACCGACCGTCGTCGGCCAGCTGTTAAGTTTTTTCACCGCTCCAAACTAGATAGCAGCATACAGCACGCTACACAGTTGCGAGCGTCGCATTCCACGTCCAGCTGCGACACATCGCGTTGGGAGTCTTATGAGTTGCGACCAACGACTGGTCAAGCAGCTAGACACGGAAATGCCTCATGTCAAACGAAGCGAGTGGCTCTTTAATTGCTTCTCTTTAGAAATTAAAGCTCTCTCGTGACTAAAGCGTTAAACGAACGTCTGTAGCGAGACTCGGGAGTGACGCGGATGCAGCAGTCGACGTTGTTGCCCCGTTGCCGACGATTACCCGGAAAGCGAATAGAATTACACACACCCGGAATTGAAAGTCCGCCTCTTATTTCGCTTGACCCTCTTGCGCGGCCGTCAAATGAATTAATTATTCCGGGTGGCAAGTTGGCCCCTCCGCCGCGACTATTCAGAATAGCGCGTTCAGCGAGAGCCGGCGAGCGTTCGTCGCGCTGCTAACCATTAGGATCAATGGACCGTCTGCTGTTCGTTTTAGTTAGATCACTTAGAAGTTGCGCAAGCGCAATGTTCGCGCGATAACGAGCGCGGGGCGTGAGAACATTTTTAGCTTCGCGCATGGCAAAACTATTCGAGGCTTCGCTGCGTATTTTTTTTGTCTCCTCTTTCTTTTTTTTTTTCGAAGAATCCAAGTTACGCTGTACTCATAAATCCGTATGAATACGAAGGGCGTTAATAGCCGTCCCAAAAGACCGTTAATAGCCGTCCTAAAAGGCTGCATTTGCGTTAATAGCTTTTTAAAAAGGTTTTCGAAAATTATGTTTTCGTTTTAATTCCCCTTTGACTCTCGATTCGTGACGCTCGGTCGAGGCTTTTTATTTTATATCGTAATATTTAATTTACGGTTTAACAAAGAGACGGGCGGAAGGGAAAAAGTGGATGTAATAAAATAATTAATGGCAAAGCAGGTAGAGGCGGCCGATTCGGCTGGTTTATACGGTGGAAAATCGTTTATTTATTTGGATCCATAAAGTAGAGCGGTTGCGAAGTACCGATCGGGGAAACGTTAATCCCAAGCGCGTTTGGCCCCGGGTGAATTTCGGTGGATTTCGAATTCTCTAAAGAGCCTCATTACCGCGGGTCCACAATTTCTCACCGAAATACGTCGGTACCTTTGACAACCGTTCTCGCCGGGCCACGAATTTGCATAAATATTTGTCTGTCGTTAATTTCCATCCCGCCGCCGGCCGAGGACACCCGACACGCGGTAATTTTCTACTTTTCACATCGTCGCGATCTACGGACGTTGATTCTGAGCCCAGATAGAGGTGGGACGTTATGCTGATTGCCCGAAAAACGTCGCTCGCAGGACGACAAAGGAAACGGCTGAGAATTGCTCCAAATATTCCGGGGAAAATCGAAAGAATCCTCAACGACTAACTCCACTTTTTTTGTTGTCGTTTTAATTTTTTGTTTGTTTGCAAAAAATCGATGGTGTTGAAGTTTGCATCGTTGCAATACAACGAAATTCAGAGAAAAATTTAATCCTTATTAACCCAAATGATGAAATTAGATGAAATAAAAAATTAATTTAAAAATTTAAAAATTTAAAAATTTAAAAATTTAAAAATTTAAAAATTTAACTAGGTGATGAAAAATGTAATTCTTATTAACCCAAATGATGAAATTATGTATACAAATTCACCATAGTAACTAAATTGCCATGATTACTTTTTACACCTAATTTCGTCATTGGGGTTAATCAGAATTAATTTTATTTTTTTATTTTGTTGCATTCCAACGATGCAAACTTCAGCATCATAAAAATCGTGTCTCGTATGATACATTTATGTCCAATTTTTTTTACCCTGCCTCACTTTTATGTTTCCCTCATGTTCCATCCGCTCTTCCGCCACCCGAGTCGCTCCGCTCGCGCATATCGACTGACTTTATTAATCAATCAACCTGGAAATGACTTTCACTGCAATCAATCGTCATCGTATATCGAGATATAAATTACTGTCGCACATCGCCCCGCCGGGTCTCATCTCGTTTCCTGCGCGCGGCCGTCGCGTATTTGGAGTGAAAGCCAACTCGCATTATTTTTCCCATTTTTACGCCTGGTGCTTTCGCAGCAATAAAACCGGAAATCTATCGCTATAAACGCCGCTCGATGACAGGCGAATTTCGCCAGGGTCTTTAACACCCCGTTCAATGTCCAAAATTATACCATCAATAATCACGGCCTACGCGCCGCGGAAATTTCGCGTATGCAATTGTTTAGTCTGCATCTCGTATATTACGAGAACGATTTTGCCCTTGAGATAACAAAAGACGGAGAGAGAGAGAGAGACCCGCGCGCGCTTTCTCCACGATCGTTTCCGCCCGGCGTCGCGCGGCGGTAAACAAAAGCACGATTATTTCAAGGTGACTGCTGCGCGGGCGTTGAGGCCGCGCGGACGATGGAAAACAATGGGAGAGCCGGGATTTTTCGGCTCTCGCCTTGCGCAGCGCGTCAGGACATGAGACGAGGGAACGGGGGTGGGGGGAGGGGGGCGGCTCGCCCAGTCCGTTTTAATTAACAAGCCTCTCTCTGTCCGTCGGCGGGCGACGGCTGCGAGCGGCCACGCACGCATGAAGATGCCCGGATTCTTCTTCGTTGTTTTTTTTTTTTTTTTTTTTTCGCCCGTTCCCCGGTTTATTTTGATTTTTTAATTCCCTAACAACGGGTGGTAGATCGAGGGGACGAGTGCCCGAGGTCGATTCACGTCACGTTAGCCTCATCCCCGCCACTCAAGGTGTGAAGCAACGACGGTCAAGTCGAGCGCCGTATATGGAGTGAATAATGGGATTTATGAAAAATAAAATAAGCGCATAACGTGGCGCGCGGCGACGGCGGCGGCGGCGGCGGCGGCCCCGGTATAAAAATGAGAAGCTCGGGATCTGACGAGCGGAACAATTTTGTGTGCACTACGAATTTTCGGGGATACACAGCGCGCGGAGCGTTCACACGCCGCGCGGCTCTTTGGGCACGCCCGAGTGGTAAATCCTCGTGTCTGTTGGCCTTCCTTGCGCTTATCTTGGAAAGTGAAAATTCCGGGCTACGAGAGCGCTGATTGTACAGTCGCTTCATCGCTTTGACTATGAGAGCAGCTATCTTTTTTCTTAACTCTTAATATATATTTTTTTTAATCCCGACTTCCCCTCTGGGGTGAAAAGACGGGAATTACGAGTTTCACGGCGGTCAGCTGATTTTTAATTTTATAATTTCTTTAGTTTTAAAAATGTTCTAAATGCTTTATTTTTTAATTTGTTAATTTCTTTAGTTTTTAAAAAATTTCAAATGGTGCATTTTTCTATTTTTTAATTTCTTTAGTTTTTAAAAAATTTCAAATGGTGCATTTTTCTATTTTTTGATTTCTTTAATGTTTACAATTCTTTAAATTCTTTAATTTTTTATTTTTCAAATTCTTTTATTAAAAAAAATGTTTTAATTCTTTAATTTTAAAAAATGTTCAAATCCTTTAATTTAAAACAATTTTCAAATTCTTTCATTTCAAAAAAATGTTTAATTCATGAATTAAAAAAAAATATATTTAAATTTCTTATGAAATAATAATAAAATTAATCATAACAAACATTTATTTCCCAAAACGACGAATTTTCGAAATTTTTGTCGTCACATTAATTCTAATTCTTCAATGATTTAATTATTTGCATTTCGAAGCCCGATTCAATAGCACAATTAAGCTGTGATTGCACCTAGCGGCCAAAATTTTGCGCAGTCGCGAAATTCGTATTGAAAATCGCGCAAAAAAAGACTAATCTGTTAATTCTATACATTATCGTTAAATGGGTTTTTAATCAGTGGGCGTTTCGCGGCTTGACTCCTTCGATTGTTGGAAGAGATCTCAAGCACTATGATTGGACGTTTCAGGCGCCTTGATTGCTCGGCATTCTCGCCCGGCTGGATCGTTCGTCTCCTGGTTAGGATCGTTTGTCTAGGTCGAGGCGAGGGCCGCCGCCGCCGTCGCGGCACGCGAATAAGCCGCGCGCTCCGCGCGGAGAACTAGACGTGTTCCTGATGCGAAACCTCCCACGGCGCCTCCTTCCACGTCCACTCGAGCGGCGACTAAATGAAACTCTTGATTGACGAGCTCGCCTCGACCGCCGAATATAATTAAACTGCCCACGAGGTGTCTAATGACTTATTACCGACGTAATTGATATTCAACGGGGGTATTTAGGAATAGGACTTCGCGCCTTCTCGCTCCTCGCCCCCCTTCGCATTCTTTCGCGAATTCACCCCGCGGGCTGCCATTTACGGTCGAATATCACCTGGAGGAAAAATAAAATAAAATTGATTCGAAATAAATTGAAACAAATGGCCGCGTTTGAGTTGCTAATAATAATTATTGGTTAACAATTTGTTTGAGTAAAAATTATAATCCGCACGATTAGACCATTTGTTTAAATAAATTGAAACAAATGGCCGCGTTTGAGCCGCCAATAATTATGATTGGTTAACAATTTGTTCGAGTAAAAATAATAATCCGCAAGATTAGACCATTTGTTTAAAGAAATTGAAACAAATGGCCGCGTTTGAGCCGCCAATAATTATTGTTGGTTAACAATTTGTTCGAGTAAAAATAATAATCCGCAAGATTAGACCATTTGTTTAAATAAATTGAAACAAATGGCCGCGTTTGAGCCGCCAATAATTATTGTTGGTTAACGATTTGTTCGAGTAGAAATTATAATCCGTACGATTAGACATTTTGTTTAAATAAATTGAAACAAATGGCCGCGTTTGAGCCGCCAATAATTATTGCTGGTTAACAATTTGTTCGAGTGAAAATTATAATCCGCACGATTAGACCATTTGTTTAAATAAATTGAGACAAATGGCTGCGTTCGAGCCGCCAATAATTATTATTGGTTAACGATTTGTTCGAGTAGAAATTATAATCCGCACGATTAGACCATTTGTTTAAATAAATTGAGACAAATGGCTGCGTTCGAGCCGCCAATAATTATTATTGGTTAACAATTTGCTCGAGTAAACATTATAATCCGCACGATTAGACCATTTGTTAAAATAAATTGAGACAAATGGCCGCGTTTGAGCCGCCAATAATTATTATTGGTTAACGATTTGTTCGAGTAGAAATTATAATTCGCACGATTAGACCATTTGTTTAAATAAATTGAAACAAACGGCCGCGTTTGAGCCGCCAATAATTATTATTGGTTAACGATTTGTTCGAGTAGAAGTTATAATTCGCCCGATTAGACCATTTGTTTAAATAAATTGAAACAAATGGCCGCATTTGAGCCGTCAATAATTATTATTGGTTAACGATTTGTTCGAGTAAAAATTATAATCCCCACGATTAGACAAATTGAGTTAATTGAGCATGTTAAAAAAACAACAATAATTAGCAACCCATAAATTATCATCGGTTGGAGATGCATTGAAGACGAGCAAAAAAAAATGTCAAACTAGAATTGCCGCGCGTTGCTCCACTTTCATTGCTCTATGTTTAGCGATAATTGCAGATCATATCGGCGAAATCGTCGCATTTATTTCAGTCGACATCGAATATATGCATGATGTCATTACGTGCGAATTCTTCCACTAATCGTTCGAGATGCGAATAGCCGAGTTGACTAAGGCGTAGCGCGGAATAATCTCCACGAGGGACCCAGGTTCGAGTCCCACCTGGCACCAAAATAGTGGATTTTTTTTCAGCGACCAACACGCCGAAATCCGCAAATAAAATACCGCTGTGCAATTAAAAACGCCGCACAAATTAATAAATTAATTAACCCGCTCGATAAATATTAAAAATAGATAACCCGAATTAATTAATGTATAAGCCTGTTAAAAAAATAACAATTAGGAATCGATGAATTGTCAGCGATCGGAGACGCATTGAAGACGAGAAAGAAATGAAGAAAAAAAATGTCAAACTAGAATCGTCGCGCGTTGCTCCACTTTTATCGCACCTGACACCAAAATAGTGGATTTTTTTTCAGCGTCCAACATGCCGAAATCCGCAAATAAAATATCGCTGTGCAATTAAAAACGCCGCACAAATTAATAAATTAATTAACCCGCCCGATAAATATTAAAAATAAATAACCCGAATTAATTGAGCCTGTTAAAAAAAAATAACAATCAGGAAAATCGATGAATTATCAGCGATCGGAGACGCATTGAAGACGAGAAAAAAAAAAAGGAAAAAAAAAATATCAAACTAGAATCGTCGCGCGTTGCTCCACTTTCATTGCTCCGTGTTCTAGCGTTAATTGCAGATGATATCGGCGAAATCATCGCGACCGGAAATAGACGCGAATAAATAATACCCGCGGGCTCCCGCGCGACGTGCACGCGCGCAGTTCGACGGTTACATCGGCTGCTATATACCACGCATTTGCATATCGATTAATGAATTCAATTCACGTACTATAGTCCTGAGTGGTATCTTACACTTTGAAGATAAGCCGCGCGTCTCGCGCGCGTTAACGGCCACTCGGGTGCCACTCTCCGGGACGCTCGCTGTCGCGATAAACGGCGAATAAATTTTAAAAAGAAATTCATTCCGTGTACAGTACACCGCGGTACGCGCGTAGCGCGATGTATATAGACGCCGAGGGAGTCCAACGGGAGAGTTGGCCCAAGGTGCTCGGGACGCGAGAGGCTCGCTAAAAATTCAATCAAATAAATCATTAGCGTCGCGTATACGTGAGGGCTTCGCGCACGAGGGGGACATCCTTTCTCTCTCTCTCTCTCTGGTTTTTCTCTCGCTCCTCGCTCTGTCTCTCTTTCTTTGGCTTTTTCTCTCCGTCCTCTTTCCTTCTGTGTCGTTTTCTCTCGCTCGTTTTTCCTACTCTGTCTTTTTTCTCGCTTCTCTTTCTCTCTCAGACTTTTTCTCTCGCTCCTTTTTCTCTGTCTGTCTTTTTCTCTCGCTCCTCTCACTCTCTCTCTCTCTCTCTGGCCTTTTTCTCTCGCTCCTCTCTCTCTCTGTCTTTCTCTCTCGCTCCTCTTTCTCTCTCTAGCTTTTTCTCTCGCTCCTTTCCCTCTCTGGCTTTTTCTCTCGCTCACCTCCCTCTCTGGATTTTTCTCTCGCTCCTCTCTCTCCCCGGATTTTTCTCTCGCTCCTCTCCCTCTCTGGCCTTTTTCTCTTGCTCGTCTCCCTCTCTGGCTTTTTCTCTCGCTCCTCTTTCTCTCTCTCTCTCTCTGTCTTTTTCCCCTTGCTCCTCTTTCTCTCTCTGTTTTTTGCCCTTACTCCTCTTTCTCTCTGTCTTTTTCCCTCGCTCCTCTTTCTCTCTCTGTTTTTTTCTCCCGCTCCTCTCCTTCTCTCTGTCTTTTTTCTCGCTCCTCTCCCTCTCTCCGTCTTTTTCTCTCGCTTGTCTTTCTCTTTTTGCCTTTTATCTCGCTCCTCTCTCTCTGTCTTTTTCCCTCGCTCCTCTTTCTCTCTCTGTTTTTTTCTCCCGCTCCTCTCCTTCTCTCTGTCTTTTTTCTCGCTCCTCTCCCTCTCTCCGTCTTTTTCTCTCGCTTGTCTTTCTCTTTTTGCCTTTTATCTCGCTCCTCTCTCTCTGTCTTTTTCCCTCGCTCCTCTTTCTCTCTCTGTTTTTTTCTCCCGCTCCTCTCCTTCTCTCTGTCTTGTTTCTCGCTCCTCTCCCTCTCTCCGTCTTTTTCTCTCGCTTGTCTTTCTCTTTTTGCCTTTTATCTCGCTCCTCTCTCTCTGTCTTTTCTTCTCGCTCCTCTTTCCCTCTCTGTCTTTTTCTCTCGCTCTACGTTCTCTCTCTCTCTCTCTGGGGTTTTCTTCCCTCTTCTCTCTCTCTCCCTCCCTGTCCTTTTCTCTCGTTCCTCTCCCTTTATCTTTCTCTCTCTCGCTCCTCCTTCTCTCCCTGTCTTCCTTTTAGCTCCAATATGCCTTTCCCTCTTGCTCCCTCCGTTCTCCTCGGTACCTGCGCACTCTCTCTTTCTCTCACTCTCTCCTTCTCCGTTCGGCCGCGCGGTAAGAGCCTCGCGGCGCCGAAATGAGAACTATCTCTGCGCACGACGTCGCGCGGAGAGCGGCCAGCAAAAGGTACAGCCGGCGTACGTGCGTGTCGTTAACTCGGGCCGGCAGCGACCGTCAGCGTCGCGGCGGCCGCGCGCGATCGTAACAGCGACGGACAGAAGCTGGGGCACCGCGTTCGGTCCCTCTGGCGTAGAAGTCGCGGCGGCGGCGGCGACGCTCGGGTAACGAACCGTTCGGCTGTCAGCTATCCAGCATGGCTGCTTTAAATCCTTCTTTCTTATTGCTAATGACGAAATCTATGAACGGTTTTCCATATGAGAAACGTTGCAAAAGCACCAAGTAAACATATAATAGTCTGTGACATTTGTCTGGCCCCGACGAGGTTGGTCATGTTGCAAACATTTTTTTTTTTTTCTGATCGAACGACGATTCGAACTACGCGATTTTTTTTATTTTATTTTGTTGCAGTGTAGATTTTTTTTTAATATGTGGAAATTATTTTCCATATAAGAAACGTTGCAAAAGCATGAAGGAAGTATTATAATAGTTTTTGATATTTTTTTTCTGATTGGACGACGATTCGAACTACGCGATTTTTTCATTTTATTTTGTTGCAGTGTAGAATTTTTTTTATGTGGAAATTGTTTTCCATATAAAGAACGTTGCAAAGCATGAAGTAAATTTATAATAGTTTTTGACATTTGCCTGGCCCCGACGAGGTTGGTCATATTGCAAACATTTTTTTTCTGATCGGACGACGATTCGAACTTCGCGATTTTGTTTATTTTATTTTGTTGTGGTGTGAGATTTCGTTGTCGTTGCAATATGTGGAAATTGTTTTCCATATAAGAAACGTTGCAAAAGTGACATTTATCTGACCCCACGAGGTCGACTCGGTCATGTCGCAAACATTTCTTTCTAATCAGAAGAGAATACAATTTTGTTCCATTTTGTGAAAATTCAGACCTGTTTGGTTTTTTTATTCGCAGCTGAAAATCATGATTTGAGAATTCGAGTTATATTTTCATTCAAACGACTTTTTCATTGCTGTTGAAAGTCAAGTATTTTTATCCATGACTTTTCGCTGATTGCAGCGTGTCCAGTGTGAGGAAAATACCATTTGTGCCTGATTGGTTTTTTGAGTTTGCGACTGTAAATCACTGTCGCGATTAATAAATCTAAGAGTACGTCGTAGCTCGGGGGCCCATTTCACGTTATAACTCGCGGCGATTATATCGTAGTAACGAAACAATCCGCTCCCATAACTCGGTAATAGATTCATAACTGGGAATATAGACCCCCCCCCCCCCTTCACCCTTGCACTGCACAATACGCGATGGCGCTACGGTTGTTAATTCCGCTGGCAACTCGACAGCATTCTGTGATACGAAACCAACAGGAAATTCGTTTCCGTTGTTGCCGGCTTCTTCGCCGCCCGCTTGTGTTTCTTGCGCCCTCCATTGGTTTCCGGGGGCTCGTAAATTATGGGACATTCATCTGGGTTCTCAATCGAAAGTTCCGCCATCGAAAAAAACCGCGGTTGTCTCGATTTAATTCCGGGATTTATCTCGGACGGAAACTAGATTCGCGATATATCGTCTTATCAGATTTTCGCTGGGGATTCACGATACAGAAATTCCCAACTCGTTAGAACTTGTCGCGTTGAAACTCACGATGAGACCGCGAAAAAATTGTAGGCTCGAAAAAGAAATCAGGCAGGATGTAAACAATGATTATCGACTATTTTTTAACCGATGATAATGACGTAATCAGCAAAGTGTCCGATTGCCGACTAAAATTAGTCAACTAAAGTCAACTGAAATTTTAATCAAAATGAAATCAAGTTGATGTAAACAATATTTGTCGACCATTTTTTAAATGATAATGCCGCAATCGGCAAAAGTTATTGACTGTCAACTAAAATTTTCGTTAAAATTAACAAAAATGCGTATTACAGTCTTCATAATTTTAGTCGACATCGATTATAAATGCATGAAGTCATTACGCGCGAATTCTACTACTAATCTTTCAAGACACGAATGGCCGAATGGACTAAGGCGTGGCGGAATAATTCGCGAGGGACTCCGGTTCGAGTCCCACCTGGCACCAAAATTGTTTTTTTTTTTTTTCATCGACCGATGCTCAGAAATCCACAGATCAAATACCGATACCCAATTAAAAATACAGCATAAATTAATAAATTGTCAAATTTATTAATTAATTAAAAATTAATTTGACAATTAATTAATTAAAATACAGCGAATATTAATAAATTGTCAATTATTATTATATCCCACATAATAAATATTCAATATTGGTCATCAATTTACCATGTTTAACAGACATTTATCATTAACTAATTAAAAATATATTTCTTATCAGTTGTGTTGATCGTCCCATTAGACACACAAATCATAATTCGCTTATTTCGGCTCTCGCGCGAGGGAATCCCAAAAAGGCCCGAAGACGAAAGCGCGCGTTTGGCACCCCATCCCCACCTGGCATCAATTTTTTTTTTCATCAACCGATGCTCAGAAATCCACAGATCAAATACCGATACATAATTAAAAATGCAGCCTAAATGAATCAATTGTCAAATTATTAATTTGACAGTTGACCAATAAAAATGCAGGATAAATTAATAAATTGTAAATCATTACTATAACCCACATAATAAATATTAAATATTGGTCATCAATTTACCATGTCTAACATACATTTCTCATTAACTAATTAAAAATATATTTCTTATCAATTGTGCTGATCGTCCCATTAGACACACAAATCGGAATTCGTTATTTCGGGTCCTGCGAGGGAATCCCAAAAAGGCCCGGAAGACCAAAGCGCGCGCTCAGCACCCCATCCCCACCTGGCACCAACATTTTTTTTCCATCAACCGATGCTGAGAAATCCACAGATCAAATACCGATACATAATTAAAAATGCAGCCTAAATGAATAAATCGTCAAATTATTAATTTGACAGTTAATCAATAAAAATGCAGCATAAATGAATAAATTGTCAATTATTATTATAACCCACATAATAAATATTAAATATTGGTCACCAATTCACCATGTTTAACAGACATTTCTCATTAACTAATTAAAAATCTATTTCTTATCAATTGTGCTGATCGTTCCATTAGACACACAAATCGGAATTCGTTATTTCGGGTCCTGCGAGGGAATCCCAAAAAGGCCCGGAAGACCAAAGCGCGCGCTCAGCACCCCATCCAACCCCGTCCCGGGGACTTCCATCGCGGGCGCGGAAAAAACTCGACGCGGGGCCCGCGCGCACCGAGAGAGCCCCAACTTAATTTCTGCACGGTGCTCCTGTCCCTCCACTCTTCAAGTGCGGCGCAGCCGAGAGAGGGGCCTGCCCCGGCACTCGTGCGGGGCCCCCGCCCGCGGTTCAGTACCCCGTGCACACTCACGCTGATAAGACCTTATTCTAATCAAAGAAACACTAAACCGTCGCGCCTCGACGCCTCGCGCAGGTGTCTCACACGAAATCCGCTTTGCCGGAAAGAAAAAAAAAAGCCCTAAAATCATTTTTCTCCCACAAAAAAAAAAAAAAAAAAAATTACTACAAAAAATTAATTAAAAAAAAATCACACAAGAAAATCGTGACGCCCGAGCCGAGTGGACTCGACAGATTCCGCGATAATAATTCGCGCGCGATAGTGGAAACTTTTCGTCTTTTTTAATTCATCGCCTCCGTGACGCGATATATATCCCCGATACGCAGTGACGTTGCGCCCGCGACGAGCGAGTTCGTTGACTCGCGAAACAAACGAAATCATGCGACGTGAAACACGCGCTCGGCCCTGACTTTGATTACCTGCGCGTGTGTCCGTGTGTTCTCGGTGCTTCCGTCGTGTGTGTGTGTGTGTGTTTGTGTGTGTTGGTACCATGAGCCGCGCGTGGTGCCCGCCGCGAGTCAGGCTCGAAATTCCTCGGAACTTCTCGATAGTGGATTTCGGGAGATAACGCGTCGTCTATTTTTTCGAGACACGTGTTGCGGCGCCCCCGGTGCGAACTACTCGTGCGGCTGACGGCTGACGAGAAACGCCGGCGGGATTGACGCGACTGGCGCAAGCTGTGATTTCAACGAGTTTCGGTGAAAGTCGGGAGAAAATTATTATATATTGATAAAAAAAAAATATCGCGAGGAAAAAAAAGTGTCGGGAGTTTCTTTTTATTTTTATAAAAAAAAAAATCAAAATAAAAACGAGATTTTATTATTTTTTTATAAAAAAAAAAAAACTAAATAAACACGAGATTTTATTTTTATTTTTATTGAGTGCGCGAAACAAACGTTTGCGACTCGTTGCCACGCGAGACGAGCGGCTCGCGTAGTGCGAAACGCGTTACCGCTGGCGACGATCGACCACAGGATTAATTTACACCTTCGCCGACCGAGCGTGAGTATTTCTAATCGCGCGTCGCCCGCCGCGCCGCGCTCTTTCTCCTTCTTTCTGTGTTGTGCACGTCGCTCGTCGCTCGTCCGGCGTGAAAATTGCTGGAAAGGCGAGAGCGACGAATCCGCATCGTCGCTGAGGGTCTCGCGAGCCCCGCGCGCGCGGAAGTGGGCAATCTCGATCTCGATGTACACACCGGAGTCTCAAGGGTCTCTCGCGCGCACTTATAGCTCGATAGTTATTGGACGATGAGGAGCCGCGAGAGAGCCACGCGTGAACCGTTAGGTCTCTCGCCCCGGCAGCTCCGGAGAAACGATGCACCTGCGGCGAGCTCGATCGGAACTCTCGCGTGTGTTAACGAGAGACCCAGAGCGAGAGGCCGAGACACCGTTCTGTTTCTCTCTCCCTCTTTTTTTTTTTTTTTTTTTTTTGCGTTCTTCTGTTGCTCTTATTTTATTTCTTTTATTTCTTTTTCTTTGTATATACAATTGTTTCGCAACGCCTTAATAATAATCTAGGATATGTTAGTTTTGGTTTAGTTAAGTAGTTAGCAGAGTTGTGTATCCCTAATTTTTATAGAAATAACATCGATGGTACGATTGGCTTTGTAATAATGTTTTTTATAATAATAACTCGTAATGATTATAATATGATATGTAAACTTTTAAACAGAGGCAAGGAATATTAATTTTCCATAAAACTTCATGGTAATCTTATTGAAAAAACCCTAATCTTTGTAGAAATAACATCGATGGTACGATTGGCTTTGTAATAATGTTTTTTATAATAATAACTCGTAATGATTATAATATGATATGTAAACTTTTAAATAGAGGCAAGAAATATTAATTTCCCATAAAGCTTCATGGTAATCTTATTGAAAAAATGGAGAAATGCTGTTAATGCATTGCGAAAATAATGGGGGAGTGTACTTGTCCATTTTTCGCACAATTTCTCCCAAAATATAATTAAAAAATGGATTTTTCTTTCGGCTATTCAAAAGTTCACATACACAAACGAATTTTTTTTTTTTTTTTTTTTTCACAAAAAATTCAAGGGTTATGAAAAATTTGCTGTTTTTGAGGGTTCGCCTTTAAAATTCTGTGAAAGATTCGGAAATCAAGATATCGCGTTTCGTCGAAAAATTTGCTACTTTTGCGGGTTCGGCTTTAAAATTCTGTGAAAGATTCGGAAATGAAGATATCGATCGGATCGATCAGTTTCGATCGATTAAAAAAAAGTAACCTCGATTATAATGAAGTGACGAAATTTCGAAAAAAAGTGCGAAAACACTTTTTAAACATTTTTTAACACCTTATATCGATGTAACTTTGCCTCTACACAATTTTTTACACCAACCGGGTAATCGCGCGAGGCGCGCGTATGGGTTAGTGAAATAAATATTCGACGTGAATAACGCGCATTTTTTATAACCATTTTGAAAAAAAAAATGGAGGAAAGAAAATGCGGTGAATTAAAAAATATATAATATAAAATAGTGGTTATAATTGTTGGGACTATAAAATAAATACTACGGCCGTATGACGACAGCTAATTCGACAGATTCATTGACTAATCCCGCCCGTAATTACAGTTAGTCGATGTAACCATAAAACTGGTCGAGTGGACTACGAATTAACGGTTATTAATAGCCGCCCAGAACCGACACGACCGCTTTGCGAGTATTCAGCACCTCGGCCGCCTCGAATTTGCGGCTGCGAGGAAAAAGAAAAACATTCCCCCAGTGCTGCAAGTACAGTGAATCGTTAGCCCACTACCGACTCCTGTGCAAACAGCTGATTATTCCCCCCAGCCTCACGCACGACGCATAAACAGCGAAATCAACATCTCCCATCCGGCGGTATAATAAAATCTACCACGAAGAAATTAACTCGCGGGACGATGTTGAGCGACGCGCGCAGATGCGAGCGAGATAAAAGCATTCAGGCTCGCGACCGGCTGAGAGAGAAACCGGGATTACGCTTCGCATCGCCGCGAAGCCGATGATCGTGACAGCATCAGAGTGGAAGAAGCGCTGGGCTCGAAAAAAAAAAAAAATGAAAAAAAAAAAAATGTTTCGACATCGCGTTTTCCTACCGGTGCTTTTCTCGTGCTCGACCATTAACGCTGGAATGCCGAATAGATAGCACCTCATTCTCGGCTCGCGTGACGCGCTCTCGCCTCGCTTATCCCGCGTCATTTCACTGTTTAAAAAGCAATCAATTACATGGCTAAGGAGCAAACGAGAAGATGTAATTTTTTCCCCTGGGTTCGACAACTTCTCACTCCTCACTTCCGATTTGCACTGTTGGCGCGAAATATTCGAAAAATTCTGCTGTGTTATCGCGAGGAGGGATGAAAATTCGATTAATACAATTAATGAGGCTGCTAAATTCAGTGCTAAATATTTTATGCGGTTTTTACAAAGCTATAAATATTTTCCTGGCCACCAATTCAGTCATCCACCACCTGTTACTTAATCCACAAAACTTTACGTAAAGTAAAACTTTACGTTGAAGGCTGAAGCGTCTCACACAATGTTGAAATCATTGCCAAGTGTTTTCCATCATTTTTACAAAACTATCGATATTTTCCAGATCGCAAGTCACTCATCCGCACCACTCGTTGCTTAATCCACAAAAGTTTGCACAAACGATTACGAAAATCGATCGTCAAGAGTTGAAATAAAATTAAGGAGGCTGAGAAAGTGTCGCGCAATATTCAAGTCACTGCCAAATATTTTCTACGATATTTACAAAGTTAACAACAATTCCCCAGCGTCAGGACACATCCACCACTTGTTATACTTAAACCACAAAAGTTTACACAAACAATTACAAAAATCAATCGTCCAAAATGTCGAAATAAAATTAAGGAGGCTGGGAACGTTTCACACGATATTCAAATCATTGCCAAATATTTTCTACGATATTTAGAAAGTTATCAATAATTCCCCACCTTCAGATCACATCTACCACTCGTCATACTTAAACCACAAAAATTTACACAAACGATTACAAAAATCAATCGTTCAAAATTTCGAAATAAAATTAAGGAGGCTGGGAACGTTTCACACGATATTCAAGTCACTGCCAAATATTTTCTACGATATTTACAAATTTATCAATAATTCCCCAGCTTCAGATCACATCCACCACTCGTCATACTTAAACCACAAAAGTTTACACAGACGATTACAAAAATCAATCATCCAAAATGTCGAAATAAAATTAAGGAGGCTGGGAACCTTTCACACGATATTCAAGTCACTGCCAAATATTTTCTACGATATTTACAAATTTATCAATAATTCCCCAGCTTCAGATCACATCCACAACATGTTATACTTAATCCACAAAAGTTTACACAAACGATTACAAAAAACAATCATCCAAAATGTCGAAATAAAATCAAGGAGGCTGGGAACGTTTCACACGATATTCAAGTCACTGCCAAATATTTTCTACGATATTTACAAAGTTGTCAATAATTCCCTAGCTTCAGATCACATCCACAACATGTTATACTTAATCCACAAAAGTTTACACAAACGATTACAAAAAACAATCATCCAAAATGTCGAAATAAAATCAAGGAGGCTGGGAACGTTTCACACGATATTCAAGTCACTGCCAAATATTTTCTACGATATTTATAAAGTTATCAATAATTCCCCAGCTTCAGATCACATCCACCACTTGTTATACTTATACCACAAAATTTTACACAAACGATTACAAAAATCAATCGTCCAAAATGTCGAAATAAAATCAAGGAGGCTGGAAACGTAACACACGACGTTCAAATCACCGCCATATATTTTCTACGATATTTACAAAGTTATCAATAATTCCCCAGCTTCAGATCACATCCACCACTTATTATACTTAATCCACAAGAGTTTACACAAACAATTACAAAAATCAATCGTCCAAAATGTCGAAATAAAATGAAGGAGGCTGAAAACGTAACACACGACGTTCAAATCACCGCCAAACATTTCCCTCACATCCACGAACCCGTCAACGGGTTTGTCTCCCGGGCCCCAAATACCGACACCCACCGGCTGTGTTACTCAATCAACAAAAGTTGACACACCGCCCGATCGCAGCTCGAAGCTCCGTCGCGTCTCATACCGTAGGCGAAGTCATGATTTCCAGTCACCGAGCAATCCGCGTCGCGCCTATCAGCGTCGCGCAGGTGGTCCCCGCGTGTGATTATAACCCACGCGTGTCACACGCGCAACCGCGAGGACAAATTATTGGCTGGCAAAGCCAAAGCGTTCGCGCTGAGAAGCCGCTCGGGTTACGCCGAGCGTAATACACGAATTTAAATAAACCACTCGATATACACCGAGAGAAAAAGTTTCCTTGATTCAATGAAATTTCCTTGAAATCTCAACCTATGAAACATTTCTTTGAGGTCAATGAAATAATATCCTTAAGTTAATATTATATTTTCTTTGAATGATGTCATCAACCAAATTATAGGTTATGTTCACCAAGTTTTATGGTTACGTACCATAGTACTTAGATATGTTCACCAATAAGTTCGATGATTTAACCAATGATTATCTTCTTGATTTGACTTGACTTAACTATAACATAACAGATCAGCTTGCGCGAGAAACACCAATACGACTTATCGCGAATGAGCCAAACGTTGACAGACCGGGTGCCGTCAGGCTTATCGTTTCTTTAAATCAAGGAGATCATGTCTTTGAAATTCAAAGAAATATTTCATTGAGATCAATGAAAAAAATTCAATCCACCCATTTCTTTGGAATCAAGGAAACTTTTTCTCTCGGTGTATATTCCCACCAGTCGCGCGGCGATAAATGAAATCGATCCGCACTCGCGACGATCGTTCCCACCTCCTGGCACGCGAAAAAAAGGGTTGTGAGGGGGAAGTGCGCGCAGGTGCATCGCGGGTAATTAACTCAGAGCGGTAGCGCGGTTAAACCGTGGGTAATTACAGGCGCGACTCGTGAGGGCCGCGAAGCGTCGGGGCGGCTCTCGCGGAGATTTCCGTGGCCGACTCGGATAAAGTAATTACTTATCTTTTTCGTACATCCACGTGGGGCCGGTGCGAGACACACCCACTGCGCTACGTCTGGCAGATACAAAGATTTTTCCGTCGATTCCGCGTGTCCGACACTCGCGCGTCTCGCGGGGTTTTATATATAGCCGCGCGCAACGAGTATGTGTGCAGAGCGTTCCGTAATAATTTCGCGGCGTACGTATCTGGGACGTAATTTCCTCCCGGGGGTCAACCGCTTCGACCGCGAGTCGATTGAACCCCGAGCGCGCGGCGGCCCTTCCATTATTCAACGGGCAACTACTTTTTGCGCACCTTACGTATGTACCAAGGTACTGCGGCGCTCATGCCGCGCTCGCCACGTTGCGTCATACGTCTTGTATGGTTGCGTTTATTGACGGTTCTCGGGCGCTCGCGAGGTTTAAAGGTTCGTTCGGGTTATTCCGGGAAGGGCGATCGGGCAAAGCGTTGTGGGCTGGTATTATTATGTTTGCGGAGATAATAAATCTTTTTACGCTTTTTTTAAACGATTTATCGATTTCTCGGGATAATATTATTATATTTGCGGAGAAAAAATAATCATTTTACGCTTTTTACGTTTTTTTAAAACGATTTATCGATTTCTCGGGCTAGTATTATTATATTTGCGGAGAAAATAAATCATTTTACGTTTTTTTAAAACGATTTATCGATTTTTCGGACTAATATTAATATATTTGCGTAGACAAAAAATCATTTTAGGCTTTTTACGCTTTTTTTAAACGATTTATCGATTTCTCGGGCTAATATTATTATATTTGCGGAGAAAATAAATCATTTTACCCTTTTTACGTTTTTTTAAAACGATTTATCGATTTCTCGGGTTAATATTAATATATTTGCGGAGAAAAAAAATAATTTTACGCTTTTTACGTTTTTTTAAAACGATTTATCGATTTCTCGGGATAATATTAATATATTTGCGGAGAAAAAAAAATCATTTTACGCTTTTTACTTTTTTTTTACGATTTTTCGATTTCTCGGGCTAATATTATTATAATTGCGGAGAAAAAAAAATCATTTTACGCTTTTTACGTTTTTTTTCGACGATTTATCGATTTCTCGGGTTACTATTATAATATTTGCAGAGAAAAAAAATCATTGTACGCTTTTTCCTTTTTTTTAATTGTTTTTCGATTCATCGATGCTTTTCGGAATTGGCGGAAATTTACGGTCTGACAGAGGTTTTCAACTTTATGAAATTGACATTCTTTTTCGCAAAAAACGCAAAAAACGCAAGGGCGATCGGGCAAAGCATTATGGGCCAATATTATTACATTTGCGGAGAAAAAAAAAATCATTTTAAGCGTATTTCTCGACGGTTTTTCAAATTCCGAGCTAGTGCCATAAAAAAATGTAAAAAATAACAAAAGCATCACCGGATATTTGCCGAGGAAACAATTTATCAGATAACAAAATTCCCGGCTATTAATTAATTAGCGCGGTGCGTTTGACGGCGTCATAAGATCAGCTCGGCGCTCGGGTAAGATGATGTACCTGCAATTTGCTCGAACATTAATTACCTAATCAAACTAATTTCCCCCCTCCCCCCCAACCCAAGGAAATAATCATCATTAATCTCGCGATTAATAGGCCTGGTGGCAAATCACTGGACGTTTGACTCCCGTTGACATTTCGGCGCGGTTAATTAGCGGTTTTACGATCGTCTCGCATTTGCCAGCTCGCTTGCCTCTCAATGTTTCCGACGTGCGAAACTTCCATGACAAATCGCACGCGATAATAACGCCACAGCGAGTCGATTGACATTGGCCCCGACTGCCTTTAACGGTGCACGCGTCACGTTTGTTTCGACGGCAGCTGCGTCACGCCCAATAAATGATAATTGACGCCCGACGCCGGGCGCGCGATGTCCGCACTTATTTCGGACGTGCGCGCGCGCGCGGCGCGACGAGTTTTCGATAAAACGATTTTCCCCGGTACAACCGGTAGCAGCGGCGTTTCGTGTCGTTGCGCGTGTTCGGCGCTTCGGCGCTCCGAACACGACGCCGCGGGGTGAGACGCTCGGTCGGTCGGCGGCAGCTTCGACGCCGCCAAGATCGCGCGGGCTCCTTCGTGACGAGATAATCTCGGCACCGAGAGCGATCGGCGCTGCGCGAACGGCCGCGTCGAGTCTGCGCGCCGCGGGGATAAATATGTAAAGCAAAAAACCCGCGAACGGCGGGACACGAGAGACGACGACGACGACGACGAGTGGCCATCGCGGTCAGACGAACCGCGACGTCGCTCGGCCGCGCCGCGCGCTTTGCCCGGGCATCTGGGGAAAGAGGAGAGCGCGCACCAATCGACATTGAACGTTCATTAACACCGGTGCACTAATCTGGTTCATGCGCACGGAGACTTTCTTGTGGAAGATAGAAATTGCTGGCGCACTGTCACACGTTGCCGCGCTCGCACCGAGCTAAGGAAAAAGGCATAACGAGCGCGACCGCGTAGCAAATATGCCGAAGCTATTTTCTCGCAGCTGCGTTGAAACCCAGTTGACTCGGCGAGGCGATCAGTTGGTTGTCGCGTGTTGAGTCGGCTACTCGAGATAATCAGTTGGTTAGTTCCAGCTAATTGTCTTACTTGGTTAGTTCCAACTAATTGTCTTAGTTGGTTGGGTTCCAACTGATAGTCTCTGTTGGTTAGTTCCAACTGATAGTCTCTGTTAGTTAGTTCCAACTAATTGTCTTAGTTGGTTAGTTCCAACTAATTGTCTTAGTTGGTTGGGTTCCAGCTGATAGTCTCTGTTGGTTAGTTCCAACTAATTGTCTTAGTTGGTTGGGTTCCAGCTGATAGTCTCTGTTGGTTAGTTCCAACCAATTGTCTTAGTTGGTTAGTTACAACTAATTGTCTTAGTTGGTAGGGTTCCAACTGATAGTCCCAATTGGTTAGTCCCAACTAATTGTCTTAGTTGGTTGGGTTCCAACTGATAGTCTCAGTTGGTTAGTCCCAACTGATTGGCTCAATTGGTTAATCCCAACTGATTGTCTCAATTGGTTAGATCCAACTGATTGTCTTAGTTGGTTAGTCCCAACTGACGGCATCAGTTAGTTAGTCCCAACTGGTAGTCTCGGTTAGTTGGTTCCATCTGACAGTCTCAGTTGATTAGTTCCATCTGATTGTCTCGAGCCAGTTGATTAACACAATCAGTTCGTTCAATCGAATTGTTTGACGCAATCAGTTGGTTCAATCGATTTGTCTGACGCAATCAGTTGGTTAAATTGAATTGTTCACCACAATCAGTTGGCTGAATCGAAATGTGTTTGACGCAATCAGTTGGTTTAATCGCATTGTTTGGCGGAATCAGTTGGTTGTGTGAACCAACCAGATTCCAACTGACTGTCTCAGTTGGTCAGTTCCAACTGATTATCTCGAGCCAGTTGATTAGCACAAACAGTTGGTTCAATCGAAATGTTTGACGCAATCAGTTGGTTCAATCGAATTGTTTGGCGGAATCAGTTGGTTCAATCGAATTGTGTGACGCAATCAGTTGGTTCAATCGAAATGTTTGACGCAATCAGTTGGTTCAATCGAATTGTTTGGCGAAATCAGTTGGCTGTGTGAACCAGCTGTTCGACGCAAATAGTTGGTTGTATGGACCAGCTGATGGAAGCAAACAGTTGATTGAACGAATCGGTTGTCTCTCGCAATCGGTTGGTCGGTCGAACCGGTTCTTCGACGCAATCAGTTGGTCGAACGAACCGGTTTTGCAAAGCAATCAGTTGGTTGAATGGACATGCTGTTCGGCGCAATCAGTTGGTCGAATGAACCGGTTGCTCGACGCAATCGGGTGATCAAAGAAACCAGCAGCTTTGTCGCGCAGTACGATTGTTAGGACGAACTCACAGTTGCGTGTGAACCGAACATCTGTTCGCGCCGCGAGAAAATCTCACGATCAAAACCGTCTCACGCGGCGAATCTTCGTTTCGTACCAATATATATCCGTCGGTATTATACGAAGAGAATATCATAATTCACTCGGCCGCGTGCGTGCGGTATCTCTCAATTTTCTTCGTTGCTCGTAAATTCCGCGGCGAGTAACGCGCGGCAGATAAATTCCCACACGCGAGATTCGGTAATTCGCGCACGTTGCTCCTGGTCAACACACGAGCCATTTATTCATTCCGTCGGACGTTGAGTATGAAACATCGGTGAACCCCGAGAGAGAGAGAGAGACTCTTTTCGTTTGCTCAACGAGGCAAGAATTCGCCTTGATCCCGTTTGACGGCACCGCGTGTTGATTGTCTTTGGCGGTGATCGAATCGACCGACGAAAAAAAAAAAAAAAAAAAGAAAGAAACGCACACACACAGAGCACACCGCGAATTAACCCGCGTCTGGAGGGAAAAATTAAGACCTGACGGTTCAGGGTCGATGGCTGGGCCAGCGATGGGCTTCGTTAGTGAAATCGTAATTTTGTAAGCGTGACTGAGCGCGCGCTAGACGCTCGCGAGGCGTTCGGCGCTCTCTGTGCGCTCCTGTCGGCACATTGAAAACCAGTTTTGCAACGAGCACGCCCTTCGCTTGTGTAATTCTTCATCATTTTTTACGGCTAAACGAGCGACGGGACGAGCGCGTATCCAACTCCTCCGAACTACTGACTTCGCCTCACGGCGCGCGCGGGAAGCCATCGTATCGAGCCAGCGCTACGGCAGCGCCGCAACGACCACTCGTTGCTTCCTGGTTTGTAGTTAAACAACCTCGCGGGAAGCAACGGTTTAATTAAAAGGAGAAAAAAATGTCACAAACACCAATGTACATAAATATTTATACGTAAATAAGCATATATAGCCGAGTGGATTCCACTAATTCTCAACCTCCGATGGTGAAACTCGACGGAGGTCACGGCGGTTACATATGATGAATATCTAACGGTGTCGGACGACGAATATACTGTGCGAGTGATACGAGCACTTGTGGTAGGACTGGCGACTGTCGAGCGACAACGATAAATTGTTTGTTCACGCGACTATTTTTTGCAGTCGTGTTAATTTTTTTTTTTTTTCGAGGGGTTTGCCACCCCTCGTTGTTCGCATCTCTTGTAGTCGAGTATTGTCGTTCGCATCACGTCACGGCGGCCAAAAATTAAGACTATGCAAAAAAAATGGGTATGTCGAAATTAATCAAGTTTTTTGAATTTTTGGAAAAAATTATCGCGTTTGGAAAAAATCTTATGGCGAATTCGTTGTGTAAAGGCAAAAACACATCGAAATAGTGTGAAAAAAATGTAAAAGAAATAAAAAGTGTTTTCGCACTCTTTTCGAAATTTTGTCACTTCACTAAAATCGAGGTTACTTTTTTTTACCGATGGAACGAAAAATGGTCGAAAAATTGAAAATTCGACGAGAAAAACGCGAAAAGTTGTGTTTTTCAGCATCGAGTTGCAGACAACCCGGAAGTCAATAAGCGAGCGAATAACCCGACAACAATACTTATATCGAAAATCCGAGATATTTCACCCACTGATTTTTTGAAGAGGGATGAACATTTAAAAACATCTAAAGAATTAAAAAATTAAAAATATTTATGAAAATCAAAAATCAAAATGTAAAAAAGTACAAAAATATAAATATAAAACGTACAAAAAAAAGTAAAAATTTAAATATGTAAGAAAATAAAAAAAACCAAAATATAAAAAAGTAAAAAACAAAAAGAATTAAAAAATGTAAACATTTGAGAAAATAAAAAATCGAAATACAAAAAAGTACAAAAATACACAAAAATAAATTTTAAAACTCCGACTCTTTCGGGAGCTCGTATCTCGAGATTAGGGTGCGGTTTATTATGGACATTATAATCCGCGGCTGTTGCCTCCGCCTCCGTGTCCCACTTACGCCGCGTGTGTAACGCACTCGTTCACTTCCTTCCCTCCGCACGCTGGGCGATCGGATATCCATTTCTCTCGGGCCGTCGCCGCGTAATACGCCCTCGCTAAACAGATAAATCCCCGCTGGTACACGCGCACTGATTGTAATCTTCCAAATCGTGAATTATCGTCCCGGCAGCGAGCCGGATGAACGACCTCCGAGCTCATTCCCATTCATATTGTCGTGTCTACCTCGAGCCGACGTGCGTGCAACGTGCACCCCGGCTCGGTAACGCACCGCGCGCACCACCAGCCAGGCGTAACGCTGCTCGCCCATCCGGATCCACAGTAGTGACGTCCCGCAGTCGTTTCCCCCTCAATTTCCATCTAATATATCCCGCGTTGCCCCCCCGGGCGGCTCGTCCACGTGCCAACTGTCAAGTGCACCGCGCGACTCGTGCGTTCCACGGCGAAAGCGTATCGAACAATCCCTATCGAATTTCATCGCGATTACGCGCGGGCAGCCTTGTGCAACAATATTATATACTAGGGTAATCACACGCTGCCTGAAAAACTTTTCGCCAAAATCGACCTGAGAAATAGTGTTTTTCAAAATATCGACTTTTACCCTATACCATCGTTATCAAGTCGTATATTCTACCCCCGAAAACACTGGTTATTAACCTTTTTTAATCGATTTTGAAAAAAATATTTTTTTGGCGACGAAAAAAATATTTTTTCTGTCTGAAATCGTAGACCCGGCTCCCGACCGAAAATCGCAAAAATCGACCCCAATTTTTTTTCTTTTGAAAATATCGAGTTGTAACCTATACCGTCGTTCTTAAGTCGTATATTCTACCCCCGAAAACACTGGTTATTAACCTTTTTTAATCGATTTTGAAAAAAATATTTTTTGGCGACGAAAAAAAAAAAAATTCTGTCAGAAATCGTAGATCCGGCTCCGGACCAAAAATCGCAAAAATCGACCCCAATTTTTTTTCTTTTGAAAATATCGACTTGTAACCTATACCATCGTTCTCAAGTCGTATATTCTACCCCCGAAAACACTGGTTACTAACCTTTTTTAATCGATTTTGAAAAAAATATTTTTTTGGCGACGAAAAAAATATTTTTTCTGTCAGAAATCGTAGATCCGGCTCCCGACCAAAAATCGCTAAAAACGACCTCAATTTTTTTTCTTTTGAAAATATCGACTTGTAACGTATGCCATCGTTCTCAAGTCGTATATTCTACCCCCGAAAACACTGGTTATTAACCTTTTTTAAACGATTTTGAAAAAAATATTTTTTTGGCGACGAAAAAAATATTTTTTCTGTCAGAAATCGTAGATCCGGCTCCGGACCAAAAATCACAAAAATCGACCCCAATTTTTTTTCTTTTGAAAATATCGACTTGTAACCTATACCATCGTTCTCAAGTCGTATATTCTACCCCCGAAAACACTGGTTACTAACCTTTTTTAATCGATTTTGAAAAAAATATTTTTTTGGCGACGAAAAAAATATTTTTTCTGTCAGAAATCGTAGATCCGGCTCCCGACCAAAAATCGCTAAAAACGACCTCAATTTTTTTTCTTTTGAAAATATCGACTTGTAACGTATGCCATCGTTCTCAAGTCGTATATTCTACCCCCGAAAACACTGGTTATTAACCTTTTTTAAACGATTTTGAAAAAAATATTTTTTTGGCGACGAAAAAAATATTTTTTCTGTCAGAAATCGTAGATCCGGCTCCGGACCAAAAATCACAAAAATCGACCCCAATTTTTTTTCTTTTGAAAATATCGACTTGTAACCTATACCATCGTTCTCAAGTCGTATATTCTACCCCCGAAAACACTGGTTACTAACCTTTTTTAATCGATTTTGAAAAAAATATTTCTTTGGCGACGAAAAAAATATTTTTTCTGTCAGAAATCGTAGATCCGGCTCCCGACCAAAAATCGCTAAAAACGACCTCAATTTTTTTTCTTTTGAAAATATCGACTTGTAACCTATACCATCGTTCTCAAGTCGTATATTCTACCCCCGAAAACACTGGTTACTAACCTTTTTTAATCGATTTTGAAAAAAATATTTTTTTGGCGACGAAAAAAATATTTTTTCTGTCAGAAATCGTAGATCCGGCTCCGGACCAAAAATCACAAAAATCGACCCCAATTTTTTTTCTTTTGAAAATATCGACTTGTAACCTATACCATCGTTCTCAAGTCGTATATTCTACCCCCGAAAACACTGGTTACTAACCTTTTTTAATCGATTTTGAAAAAAATATTTTTTTGGCGACGAAAAAAATATTTTTTCTGTCAGAAATCGTAGATCCGGCTCCCGACCAAAAATCGCTAAAAACGATCTCAATTTTTTTTCTTTTGAAAATATCGACTTGTAACCTATACCATCGTTCTCAAGTCGTATATTCTACCCCCGAAAACACTGGTTATTAACCTTTTTTAATCGATTTTGAAAAAAATATTTTTTTGGCGACGAAACGAATATTTTTTCTGTCAGAAATCGTAAGATCCGGCTCCCGACCAAAAATCGCTAAAATCGACCTCAACTTTTTTTTTATTGAAAATATCGACTTGTAACCTATACCATCGTTCTCAAGTCGTATATTCTACCCCCGAAAACACTGGTTACCAATACTTTTCACTCGATTTAGAAAAAAATCATTTTTGGAGACGATTTTTTTTGTCAGAAATCATAGATCCGGCGGAATCACGTTTTCCGTTACTCATGAACTTTTTAAAAGAAGGACACCGGTCAAATAAACGACGTTCGCCCGGATTTCTAAATTCCTACGGAACGCCCGATATCCTATCGTCTTTTTCCGCTCTATCGATCCATTGTGCTCTCGACGTCCAACTTTTTAAGCGGCGGGCGCGACCCATTTTCGCCCATCGCTCCGCGCGCGCCCGAATGACTCCCACAATCTCCGCGCCATACTTCGCTTATCTCGCGCTCTTATCGCACGCTGATTTATACACATAGTTGCGGTATAATCGGCTGTCATCGCAGCGCGATCTGTGTGCAACGTTGGCTGCACGAAAATTTCGCGTTTGTGCGGTCAGCGAAAAGATTTTTTTTTTTTTTGCAGGGATAGATAAATCGTTCGTTTCCGTCGATGGGTCAGAGGGGTCAATGAACTCTGCGGTGAATTGGAAACTTTTGGGTCTTGGGGCGCGAGACTCTCTCGCCCATTGTCGGTGTATACGAACTGCGCGCTGATAGCGATACTGGCGATACTCGCGGCGGTTATCAGAGCGTACGGATCGCATAGATAGCGCGATGCATATTGCGCTGGCCGCGAGCCAGGATCCTCCGGGCTCCGGTCAGACGGCGCGCGAGGTTTTTTTTATTTTTTCACTTTTATTTCACGTGTGCGGACCGCGAATGTGGGTCGACGTGATACGTCGATACGAAAGTATCGCACCGGGAGGTGCTTGTAACACCAGACGACCTGATTGCGCTGAACTGCGAGTTCGGTGCACCCGCCGTGGCCGCCGTCAGCTGACCACAAAATCGGTTTTGCAATGCGCGCGGGATATATCGCCGCGCGCGCGCGGACCTTTCGAATCGACCTCGATAGTCGCGGCTATGCCGGACTCGCCGCGGATTTAGGGATTTTTTTTTGTTTTGTTTTTTGACAAAGCTTCCCGCGGTTTTAATTAATGGCAAAGTTTATAAATAGTGATAACGGTATCGCTGCCGCGGACCTTTCGAATCGGCCTCGATAATCGCGGCTATGCCGGACTCACCGCGGATTTAGGAATTTTTGTTCGTTTTTTTTTAACAAAGCTTCTCGCGGTTTTAATGAATGGCAACATTTATAAATTGTGATAACGGTATCGACGCCCGGACCTTTCGAGTCGATCTCGATAATCGCGGCTATGCCGGACTCGCCTCGGATTTAGGGATTTTTGTTTTTTTTTAACAAAACTTCCCGTGGTTGTAATGAATGGCAACATTTGTAATTTGTGATAACGGTATCACTACTGCGGATCTTTCGAATCAACTTCGTTATTTGGCTACGGCGGACTCGCCTCGGATTTAGGGATTTTTTCATCAATCAAATTTTCCCGCAATTTTATTAAATGGCAACATTTATAAATTACAATAATGACATCATTTTTCGGAAGACGTGAATTTTTTGTTGGCTTCAAAACACAAAGACACAACCAAGTAATTAAATAACTGTAATTTACTTCAGTAGAAATAAATATGTTTGATAGAAAACTGGAATTTTTATAAAAAAAATTATAACAGAAATAATACGATCATAATAATAAAAAACAAAAATAATACAAACGAAAAATAATAGGATAGAATAATGTCAACATAAAATTGTATTAAATGGCAACATTTATAAATTACAATAACGACATCATTTTTCGGAAGACGTGAATTTTTTTGTTGGCTTCAAAATGCAAAGGCACAACCAAGTTAATTAAACAATCATAATTAACTTCAGTAGAAATAAATCTTTGACAGTAAAATGCAATTGTTATTTTAAAAAATCGTGTCAGAAATAATACGATCATAATAATACAAATACAAATAATACAAATTAAAAATAATACGGTAGAAAAATATCATCTTAAGGTAGTCGCCCTGCTTGCGTTCAATTTCGCATAAATTCGAGAAAATTGAGAGAGCACAGAATTTTCCATATAAAAAAAACACCAAAATTCAAAGATTACTTAAAAATCGGAAAAAATTCATACGTATTCAGAAACATAAAAGAATCATTTTCATCGAAAAAAAAACTTGGGTCACCGAAATATTTGTTAAACAATTTTTTTTTTCATCAATTTGTTAATAACATTTTAGAATTATTATTATGCCAAATTAATCTTTTCAGTACCTTTAATGTGCATGAATTTTTTCAGATTTTTAGACCATCGAGAAGTGCTTGCAATTCTCTCTCAATTTTCTCGAATTTATGCGAAATTGAACGCAAGCAGGGCGACTACCTTAAAGTTGCGGACCGAGATATAATTGTTCTGGGTGGAGAACAGCTGTGTCTCAGGTGTCTTTCGGCAATTACACAAAATTGCGCGATCCGATGGAAAAAAAAGTCACGAGCAACCGTCTGAATCGCCGTACCGGGAAATGGTTATATACTTTTTGTCGGTGTCCCCGTTACTTCCGCGATTCGACGAGGCTCTGCCGCGTATTGTGACAAGCCAGTAGTCGGCGCGGCTGACTTCGGTGTGTCCATCTCGTCGGCGCGGCTTCCACGCGGGCTGATATCGTGATTGTCTCGTGAACTGTGTCATCGCGCGCCGCGATATCGTCCAAGTTGGTGTACAGCGAGCGGCTTCGCAAAGAGAAGCCTCTCGCGTACTACACACACACGGGAGATACGGCGTTTCTACCACGTGAAGCGTAACGAGTCTGCTGTTTCGCTGACATAAGTTACAGATAAGTAATGACACCGATCGCGCACGCACAGCACGGCGACTGTACCGCCTGTATAACAGTCCACGGAAATTATTACTCATCCGCCGTCTCGACTCTCGGACTCTCGTATCTTTTCGTATCTATGCAATTTTCATAACAGCATTAATGAGAATTTATCGTCTCATTGATTCGCAGAGGCCGCGACCGGTGAAAATATCAACCCGGAACGGTGAGACACTTAAAACGTTGAAATAAAAAAACAATTTGTGTTAAACAAACTTCAAATTTTCCATTAAATACGAAATTGTTAACTGACAATAATAATTATTGTTATAAATAATACGGTAATTGCACATTTTTATATATTTATGATAATAAACTATTATTATTGTTATTATAGGAGAAGGTGGGGCACAATGGGACGTACAAGCGAAAAATGATTTTATGACGATGACCAAAGAGTATTTTCATTGTTTTTCACCGAAAAATACGAAATTTCGAGCGTCGGCAAAAAAAATGCGGGGCAAGATGGGACAAATCTCCAAATTCGTCAGTTCGTGTTTTCTTAACTGGGTGATACTCACAATCATTAGAAATGATTATATAAAAAATATATATTTGACTAAATAAAAAGAAAAATAAAGAAATTTTTTTTTAATTCGATTTTTTTAATCCAGATTGCTCGAAAGACTCAAAATGGTTAAAAAATTTATATTCAGATTAGTCGCGTTGAAATGTGTCGTGTCGACACAATTTTTCCGAAAATGGGGTTTTGTCCCATTTTGCCCCAAAACAATCGAAACCAAAAAAATAAAACGCTGTCCCATTCTGCCCCGCTGTCCCATTTTGCCCCACCCTCCTCTAATTACAATAACAAATAATAATTACAATCACTATCATAATTATAATAACAAACGATAATAATAATCATTACTCACAATTCGTCTTACTAAAAGCATTTCATATAAATCATCGAAGTCTCATTTCTCCAATCAAGTCACGCATTTTACGCGAGTCGCGGCATAAAAATCCTGAATCGCCGAGCCATCTTTCGAAGATCTCTCGGAGTCGCGCGAGACGCTTTTAATTGGGCCGCGGCTTTAGTTTCGCGGAGCGCCGCATTTGGATCTCCGCATCGCGCGCTCGTCCTTCCCGAATTTTCGGAGCCCGCGTGCCAAAGTCGGTGACGTGGAGCGCGGAGCCGCGTGCGGCTCTGTGCTCGCGTATCGCTATCTCGCGGCTGCTCGACGACGACGACGACGATGCCGGCGGGATACACACAGCGGGATCTCCGATGACGACGATTACGAGGATCCCGGGGCTGCGCTGGTGACGCGTGCACGTGGTGTATACGTACTACACAACCGCGCGGCTGCCTCGGCATTGGCGTACGTGAGTTTTCGGCGAGTTACGATGGCGCGAGTTCCGCGCTCCGCTCTCAACAACGACGCGCGGGACTCTCTCCTTGTTCGCCTCGATTCCTCTATACGCGCTCTCGTGACGTACGCAGCGCGCGCTGTGTAACCGCGAGGCGGCCGCCGGCCCGGAGGCTGCGCGGAGGGGGACCGAGCGAGAGTGGCCAGGAGGACGGGGGCAGGGGGAGGGGGGATATATCGCGCAATTTGCGTCGTCTTGGCGAGTGCCCACTCGGAGCTCTCTCTCTCGCGCGAAAAGCCCCGGCTACGTCACAGAGCCGCGGATGGAGACTCGGGGGTTCGGCGCAGCTTCTCGCGTATCGAAGCTCGTAACCTATACCATCGTTCTCAAGTCGTATATTCTACCCCCGAAAACACTGGTTATTAACCTTTTTTAATCGATTTTGAAAAAAATGTTTTTTTGGCGACGAAAAAAATATTTTTTCTGTCAGAAATCATAGATCCGGCTCCCGACCAAAAATCGCAAAAATCGACCCCAATTTTTTTTCTTTTGAAAATATCGACTTGTAACCTATACCATCGTTCTCAAGTCGTATATTCTACCCCCGAAAACACTGGTTATTAACCTTTTTTAATCGATTTTGAAAAAAATATTTTTTTGGCGACGAAAAAAATATTTTTTCTGTCAGAAATCGTAGATCCGTCTCCGGACCAAAAATAGCTAAAATCGACCCCAATTTTTTTTCTTTTGAAAATATCGACTTGTAACCTATACCATCGTTCTCAAGTCGTATATTCTACCCCCGAAAACACTGGTTATTAACCTTTTTTAATCGATTTTGAAAAAAATATTTTTTTGGCGACGAAAAAAATATTTTTTCTGTCAGAAATCGTAGATCCGTCTCCGGACCAAAAATAGCTAAAATCGACCTCAATTTTTTTTCTTTTGAAAATATCGACTTGTAACCTATACCATCGTTCTCAAGTCGTATATTCTACCCCCGAAAACACTGGTTACCAATACTTTTCACTCGATTTAGAAAAAAATCATTTTTGGAGACGATTTTTTTGTCAGAAATCATAGATCCGGCGGAATCACGTTTTCCGTTACTCATGAACTTTTTAAAAGAAGGACATCGGTCAGAAGGACAGAAGGACACCGCTCCGACGGCCCGGAGGCTGTGCGGAGGGGGACCGAGCGAGAGTGGCCAGGAGGGAGGGGACAGGGGGGCAGGGGGGGAGGGGGGGATATATCGCGCAATTTGCGTCGTCTTGGCGAGTGCCCACTCGGAGCTCTCTCTCTCTCTCTCTCTCTCTCTCTCTCGCGCGAAAAGCCCCGGCTACGTCACAGAGCCGCGGATGGAGACTCGCGGGTTCGGCGCAGCTTCTCGCGTATCGAAGCTCGCTCCGGCCGCGGCCGGAGCGACGAGGTGAGAATCCGAGTTAGTGGTACACGCGACAAACACCGCGCACGGTGATTGGCCGTCCGCGGTGGGCGAGACTCGCGCAGTCGCTGGCACTGTGGATGCTGCAGTTTCGACGATTTGTGGAGATGACTGTGGCTGGCTGGCTTTATATGTAATTTCACTTTTTCTTCGGTTACTACGGATTTTTTTTTATTTTTTTTTTTTAGATTGTTGATCGGTGATTTTTGTTGTTTGTAAATTTGTCCATGCGCGAATTGAAAATGAGTGGAAAATGTTGGGAATCATGTTTTTCCATGGAAAACGAATATACACGAAAATGTATATGACATATAGAACTTTTCGGACGATAATACAATAAAAATACATTTTTTGTATATTTTGGATATATCTTAGATATTTTTCGCTTGCGCATATTTCGTGTATATCCTGAAATGTATCCAACATATAGAAGTTTTCGGGCAAAATATATCTTGTATATCTAGAATACATCTTTTATATATTTTGCATGTACTTTATTTCCATATGGGATTATGGCGAATGGAATATGCAGGAAAGTTATTTTCCATGGAAATTTCGTTGATTGGGAAAGAAGAGAGATTGACGGTGGTTGTTTAATTGGAAGAATTTCAGCAATCAGTCGAACAAAATTCGCGTAGTTTCAGTCAGAAAAAAGAGCGAAATAATAATTCTTGTGAGAAAAATCCAACGAGAACTTGAAAAAAAAAAACGTCATAAAATGAGAAAACGAAGGATACATAATAAAAAAAAAACAATTTGCTGGATATTGGGAATTGTTGCCACGATAATCACAATGAAAGTAAATCAAGCAGCGTGGTCTTATTTTCGACAACATTTTTGTTACTAAATAGAAAAAGAGGAAAAAAAAACCTTTGTTTTATTGCAAAAAAAAATGTTACGAGTCCAAAAAAAATGTTACGAGTCCAAAAAAAATGTTACGAGTAAAAAAAAAATGTTACGAGTCTAAAAAAAATGTAGGAAAAATAGACAAAAAAAAACGCAAGGTACCTCATTAAACGTGCAACTTGCTGGAAGTTGCAAGACCATCGCTGCATCAATAAAGCGGCAATAAACTCAGCGGCGAAACATTGTTAGCCGGGACGTGCGATGTTCTTGCCGTCCGCGGGTCGTCCCTTATCCGTTTATCAATCGCGCGGCCGCGCTCGCGGCCGACTAGAATAGTCTAATAGTTATTGGATGTCGTATCGGGCGGCGAGATCGGTGCGCGCGGCCGTCAGGTGCAGCGCGCGCGAGACGCGCGGAAACTGGCTGCCGCGGCGGCAGCCACACGACGAGATCCACGGGAGGACGGTGAACGCCAAGAAAGTGGAAATAAGCCATAAAGACCGAGTTTACGAGTTGTTCGGTAGTTAGAACCGCGTGGCCCCGAGGCAGCCGCGGTCGGTCGGTCGGCCTGCCTGCAGTCCGGCATCCGATCGCGAGCGGCAGAGGCGGACAGCCCGGAGCTCGAGTCCTCTCCGAGTCTCTTCGCTCTACACCCGTTCATCTGGGCAAACGTAAATGAATTCTCGATACCCCCGTACAGCGACTCGAGACGCGCGGGCTGCATTATATGGGGCATTCCATCCCATTTCGACCTAGATTTGATCTCGATCACTCTGACTTGGCTCATCATTTTTTGTAGGCTTTCCCCGTGGAAAAAAAGTATAGTGAAAAATATAATTTTCGTATATTAAAAAATATATACAAAATATACTTGAAGTATATATTTTATACTTGTTATACGTTTTAAATACATGCTGAATACATAGGAAGAATATTTCAAGTATATGTGCCATGACATATACTTTTTAAGTACATCCAAAAGTATATTCGACATTACTAATTTTTCGTAAAAAGTATATTTATTATACTCAAAAATTTACTTTTGAATATACTTTAAATATACTTTTTTCCATGGGAGTTAATTGGACTCTCGACTGCAGAAAAATTTTGTTTTTGTATTTTTATTGCCATTTTTGTTTGTCTAATACATTTTTAAAGTGACACATAAAACCCCATAATTTAAAAATCTGATAAAATTCTGAAAAATACTTTGTTCAATAACAAAATTATCTAGCTTATAACCAAAGTAGGGATGACTTTTTTCTTATAGTTTTTAAGAAGATTGATATTTTTTCCATTTTTTTTATTTTTATTTTTTATCAAAAGATCTTAAAAACCATGCGAAGAAAGATGCAGTTGAGGGTCCAACTAAGCCTATAAAAAATAACGAGCCGAATCGGAAAGGTCGAGGTCAAATCCAGGTTGAAACGGGGTGGAATGCCCCGTATAAAGCCCGCGCGTATCACTTCCCACCGCGCATACAACCGCGAGCTGTGGAATTTCCACTTTTTCCGCCAATCCACGAGCGTCTCCTTATGTAATTTCTCGCACGATTAATAATTCTTTTTTTATTTTAACTCGCTCGCGCGCCGCGTACTCGGAATTCTCAATTGCAGCGAGCGTAACTCCCCGCAAACCGGAATAATCCCGGTGCTTATTTTTTTTTTTCACTCTCGGGAAAATGAGATCAATCGGGGATTTTTTTTTTCACGTCGGTCGTGCGTTCGAATCCCCCGAGGGGCGCGATAATTTTTTTTTTTTTTTTTTTTTTTTTTCGCTCAAGCACCGAATTATTTAAATGAACGTGTTTGTAATATTTTTTGCCGGCGAAACGCGCTTGTCAAACGACGCTCGAGTCGACATTCGCTATAACGAAACTTCCATCACACCTCGTCGAGAGCGCTCGCGGCCGCGAAGACGAGCGGAGATGAAATTTCCGCGATCCGAGAGATCCAAACGTCTCCTTACGCAATTTCTCGCGGGCGATTATCAATTTGTTTTTTCCTCCGAACGCTCGTCGTAGTCGTCGCGCAAACCGGAATCGCCGTCCCGGTGCTTCTGTCGAGCGAGAATGGTAGTGTCAACACGGAGAGAAATTTCTGTGTTGTGACAGCAAAGAAAAGTGACAACAAGAATCGTTTTGTTAGGCTAACAAAAATATTGATCAGCCCAGCAAAAAGATTTTTAAGCCGAACGAAAAATTTGTCAGCCTAGCAAAACTGATTTGACAGTCGAGCAAAATATTGGTCAGCCTAACAAAAGAATTTTGTTGTCACTTTTCTTGAATTTTGTTGTCACTTTTCTTGAATTTTGTTGTCACTTTTCTTGAATTTTGTTGTCACTTTTCTTGAATTTTGTTGTCACTTTTCTTTGCTGTCACAATACAGAAATTTCTCTCCATGAATCTGAGATCGCAAATTTCTTTTTTTTTCCTCTCTCCTTCCTCCCGATGCCAGCTTCGCGAGGAGCCCGAATTCCCCGCAGGGTTCGTCACGGGACGCGAAGATCGTATTTGCGTGCCGCTTGTTCGCCCTTTCGTTTTTACGCCCCGCGCGCTTGCGTCGCATGTTGCCCGAGTCACGGAGCCGAGAGCCGCAATTCTCGGAAGTACTTTTGTCGCGTACACCGAGTGGGAGTCGCAGGAATTTGGATCGTGGGGGCTCCTCGCGCTTTTATTTCCCTCTTTTATTTCCCACTTTTATTTCCCTCTTTTATTTCCCTCCGCGGACTCGCGAGTCGCGCACATCGGATACTCGAGTTCGATAGTCGCGTTCTTCGTATTTCCAGGCGGGGGGCTGCTCCCGGGACCCCCGAAACGTCGTGTTTCTCGTGTCCCATTCCCCCGCCGATTCGATCATCGTCCTCGATCTCCTCTCGCTCGTTTCGCTCCGGCGACTCCCGGGTCGAAATTGCAGTTGCTGCATAAATGTTGGCACTCGATAGCCGCAACGTCTCACGATAACTAAGCGTGTAATTGCAGAGCGCCCGAGTAAACGAGGAATAATTTCGCTTGGTTACGTGTCTCGGGCGGAATCTCCGTGCATCCTTCGTCGTCGTCGTCGTCGTCGTCGTCGTCGTCGTCGTCGTCGTCGTCGCGGCTCCTCTCGGTACGGCGTTTGCGCCGCGGCATTCTGTGAGCCGACTTCACCGCGAGATCTGCGCGCACCGCGCGGCTGCTGCTGCTGCTGCTGCTCTGCGTCTTCCTTGTCGCAAGTGGAATGCCCGGTGTTACCGGTTCCCATGCGCCGATCTCCTATGCGCCACTGGAATTTCCCGGGCAGGAAACGGCCGCGCGCGGCGGCTCCGACGGAATGGGGGTGCGCGATCGGCGAGCTGCCAGGCGCCGCGCGCGCGCGCTACTCCGAAAAATCGCGGCCTACGCCGCGAGCACAGATGTTAATCGGATATGGATCGCTTCCTCGCGCGACTCGCGAAAAATCGGAGCAACGAGGCGTTAATTATTATTGCGGTGCACGGAAAAAAAAGTTTGGTTGTGCCAGCTAATCATTCACATTGCTGTACTTCAGTATTTTGCGATTAGTTGCAGCAGCTTACACATTTATTGCCGCAACCACTTCGAATGGTTGTGGTAACTATTCACGATTTGTTCTACATAACCTAAAAACGATATTATTAAAGTTACGATTGTGGCGCTCAAGGCGCGAGTCGCATCTGTACATAACCTAAATACGATATTGTTAAAGCTTTAATTGCGACGTTCGTGAAGCGATTCGCGTTAATTTGACATAACGATATTACAAGTAGTGCAATTCGATTTCGAAAAGCAATGACACGGTTGGTATGGACAAGTAACCGGAACTTGTTCTCCTGCCTACTCGAATAGTTGTATCAACCATTCGTTTGGTTGCCGCAACTAACAGGGCATCTACCAATGAAACTTTGTTCGTGCAACCAATTCCTGTTGGTTGCCACAACTAATCCGAGTTGTAAGGGAATTAGAATAATCCATTGGTTGTGCCAACTAATTTCTTGGTTGTGTCAGCTAATTATTTTTTTCCGTGTGTTGGCGTGTATTTTCACCGCGATAAAAACGACGCCTGGTATTCGGCTGCGTTCGAGCGAAGCCGATTTGTTCGCGGTGTGTCGGTGGATCTCGTGACTATAGTTGGAGGAACTGGACGATCGAGACCAAGTTCGACGGGTTTCGGGACACAACTTTTGACGGCGTGTCAACTCGGTTTGAAGGAATGGTGACCGTTGCTCGACAGATGATTCGCAGGAGGCCAGCAACTGCGGGAATCATTGTAGACTTAATAACAATAATAAAAAATTAAAAAAATTAAAAAAATAATGATAATGATAATATTAATTGCCGTTATCATTATTATACATATAATATTAATAGTATATCATATTTAACATATTTATCAAGATATATCACATTTAGTATATCACTATTTAACATATAATGTTAAAGAAAATATTGATAATGATAATAATAATAATAAGAAGAAGAATAATAATATATCATCGTACTACAGCAGCTTTTTTCGTTTGAAGAAAATAAATATTCAACGGAACGAATTTGGAGTTTTTCGTCCGATGCCGGTTTTATGGATTTTGACAAAAATAAATGTTGAATTTTTTTTTTTTTTTTTTTTTTTTTTTTTTCTAAATCAAGTACAAAATATGTTGAAACCAGTATGTTTTCGGGGGTGGAATATGCGACTTCAGATAGATGATACAGGTGAAACGTCGATACCTTAAAAAAAAAAAAAAAAAAAAAAAAAATGGCATCGAGCTGTCTTATTTCGCATTTTTCGATCAGATCCGGTTTTATAAATGTTGACAAAGAGAAACGAAAGAAACAATTTTGTTCATTAAAATCAGGTAAAAAAGTCCCGAAACCAGTATTTTCGGGAGTACAATTTACGCGACGTGATAACGATGATACAGTCCAAAAGTTGCCCGCTCTGAGAAGGTCACCGCTTGTCCTTCAGTTTTTCTCGCATTTTTCTGTAGCATCATCAGAAATTTAATTCGTTCGCGCCAAAACCTTTATAGTAGAGCTGAGGAGCTCTACAACTTGGCTACGTTCTCAATCGACAGAGTCTGAAGAGGACCATTCGGTTAATTGACTTTACTGACCCTGGTTGATTCTAGGACAAAATCTCCCCGGGGTAAAATCCCCGGGGAGATTTTGTCCGGGGAGATTTTGTCCGGGGGGATTTTGTCCGGGGGATTTTGTCCGGGGGGATTTTGTCCGGGGGGATTTTGTCCGGGGAGATTTTGTCCGGGGAGATTTTGTCCGGGGAGATTTTGTCTGGGGAGATTTTGTCCGGAGGGATTTTGTCCGGGGAGATTTTGTCCGGGGGGATTTTGTCCAGGGAGATTTTTTCCGGGGAGATTTTGTCCGGGGAGATTTTGTCCGGGGAGATTTTGTCCGGGGAGATTTTGTCCGGGGAGATTTTGTCCGGGGAGATTTTGTCCAGGGAGATTTTGTCCGGGGAGATTTTGTCCGGGGGATTTTGTCCGGGGAGATTTTGTCCGGATACCCCCTGGTTTCTTTTCCCCCGTTTATGTGTCCAACTACATTTTATAATTATTTATCTGCTTTAAATAAACGAATCCAAAAAAAATACAGTCCAAAAGTCGATATGTAAAAAATAAATGATCGTAAAATGATTATCGTGACTGCAAAACACGAGTAAACATTCCGTACGTGACGATTGAACAACAAACTGCAACGCGATTTTTTTTTCCACCGCTTAGCCAATTATATGAGTGAGTTCGCCACATCTCGTTGCCGCTAAAACGCCTGTCAATGTCCGCCGCGCGCGCGGCGAGCGTTGTCCAAAGGTCCGAAACCCGTTTCTTTCCCCGTCCGCGGGCCCCTCCCGCGGCTCGGCCATAAATTAAAGGGGGTATCGAGGATCTGTTGTGTGTCGAAACGCGACACGGCACCCACTACTTCCGGCGCTGAGTAGTAGCTAAGCTTCTTTTTAGTCACTCCGAACGCTCAATACGACTCGCAAATCACCGGCGCGGGACACTTTTCTCCCCGAGTACAAAGCGCATCGTGACCGGCCCGCCCCCTCGCGGCCCCGTCGATCTCGTCAGATCTTCCCGGGGGGATTCAACAGCGACGAAACCGTCGTTCGTCGTCCTCACATTCGCCGAGTCGAAAAAAGAAGAACAAAAAAAAAGAAAAAAAAAAAAACGTGACCCGGCCTCTCGCCGGGTCCTCCGACAAAACCTAACTACGCTGCTGTACTCGTCGCGCACGTGGAATTCGTGCCTCCGAAGCTCTCGATAATGATACCGTCGACCGCGTCGCTCCCGCTCACCAAAATATCAGCCACCGTCAATGCGCACAGCTTCTGCGTTCCCAAATCCTTCTTTGTTTTTTTAGCAACCCACTAAAAAATACTCGCACGACGCACGAGCGAACGCACGAAATATATTTCCGACGTGGCATTAGAGTCAATGCTATCGCATATCGGACTAATAGAAGAACAAAAAAAAGAAGAAAAAAAAAAACAAAAAAAAAACGACAAAATCTAACTACGCTGCTGTACTCGTCGCGCACGTGGAATTCGTGCCTTCGAAGCTCTCGATAATGATACTGTCGATCGCGTCGCTCCCGCTCACCAAAATATCAGCCACCGTCAATGCGCACAGCTTCTGCGTTCCCAAATCCTTACTTTTTTTGTTAGCAACCCACTAAAAAATACTCGCACGACGCACGAGCGAGCGCACGAAATATATTTCCGACGTGGCATTAGAGTCAATGCTATCGCATATCGGACTAATAGAAGAACAAAAAAAAGAAAAAAAAAAACAAAAAAAAACGACAAAACCTAACTACGCTGCTGTACTCGTCGCGCACGTAGAATTCGTGCCTTCGAAGCTCTCGATAATGATACCGTCGACCGCGTCGCTCCCGCTCACCAAAATATCAGCCACCGCCAATACTCACAGCTTCTGCGTTCCCAAATCCTTCTTTTTTTTTTTTTTTTTAGCAACCCACTAAAAAATACTCGCACGACGCACGAGCGAGCGCGCGAAATATATTTCCGACGTGTCATTAGAGTCAACGCTATCGCATATCGGACTAATAGAAGAACAAAAAAAGAAAAAAAAAACGAAAAAAAAACGACAAAACCTAACTACGCTGCTGTACTCGTCGCGCACGTGGAATTCGTGCCTCCGAAGCTCTCGATAATGATACCGTCGATCGCGTCGCTCCCGCTCACCAAAATATCAGCCACCGTCAATACTCACAGCTTCTGCGTTCCCAAATCCTTCTTTGTTTTTTTTTTTTTAGCAACCCACTAAAAAATACTCGCACGACGCACGAGCGAGCGCGCGAAATATATTTCCGACGTGGCATTAGAGTCGACGCTATCGCATATCGGGCTAATTTGGAGCTTGATCTTCGGGCGCGAAACGAATTGCTCGATCGTCGAACAAGATTTTTTTCGTCTCTCCGTCGATAGTCCTGTCCGCCTCGATATATATAGAGAGAGAGGGAGGGGTGGGGGGGGGGGGGGGGGGGGGGGCAGAAAAACAGACACCGACCCGGGACCCGGTGCGACGGTCTTTCTCCCTGGCCTCGTTCTCGTCGCGTAGTCGTTTTTTCGTCGCATTTTTTTTTCTCCTCGTCGTTTTTCCCTTTCTTACTTCATCCCGCGGACTCGCCGATCGTCGAAAGCAAAAGTGGCCGGGGGGGGGGGACTCCGAGTGTCTCCTAGCTCCGAATCCGCCGGTGACTCCCGGGGCCGCGGGAATCCGGCTACGTGGATGAGCACGAGAGACGCGAGCGTGTCCTCCCCCACCTCCTCCTCCTCCTCCTCCTCCTGTCTCGGCGTTCCTCTCTCTCTCTCTCTCTCTCTTCTCCTCCACGGTAGGTACATAACTTATGCGGAGGCGGCTGGTCCAACGAGGGTTCGTTTCATTCGCTCGCGGGCCTCTCGGTGTAGCCGGTGCGCCTCGCTCGCCGCCGCCGTGTATGCGATCTACATGCTGCGACGCGGGGCCACCACACCTCGACGGAATAAATTTACATGCGCCACGCGGTACACTGAGAGGGGAGGGGGAGGGGGGACAAAAAAAACGACGAGAAGTGGGCACGGAGTGAGAGTGTAATGAGAGAGCAGGCGGGGGATGAGCGATGGGTGGAAAACGGTAACACCTAGAGGAGCGAGGAGGAAATGAGGATTGATTGATTTTTTTTTTTTTTATTAGTTTCTTAATACACTATGAGGCATATTTTTCAAAGTAGCGAAAAGCAAATCGAGCAGTGTTTTGCAGGAAACGCATTGTAAATAATACGGTAATAATGTGTTGAATTACCAGGCTGCTAACGATTGGATAAATTAAATACTAAATACCCGGAAAATGAAGAACAATTGCGACTTTTTATTTGCGGTGCATCCGCTACTTGACTAAAGGTGACAAAAAAACTCAACGTATACGTTGAGTCTTGATTTCTGTGTATATACAACGAATTGTGAATAACACCGTAATAATATGCTGAGTTACCAGATTGCTAACGATCTGCACAACTAAATACTAAATACCCAGAAAATAAAGTACAATTGCGTATTTTTTTTATGGTGCATCCGGTGCTTAAATAAAGGTGACAAAAAAAAACAGAAATCAAGACTCAACGCAGCGAGTACTAAAACTAAGCTATAAACTGGATATACAACGAATTTTGAATAACACAGTAATAATGTGCTGAGTTACCAGGCTACTAACGACCTGCACAACTAAATACCCAGAAAATAAAGTACACTTGCGATTATTGTTTATGTTGCATTCGCTGCTTAAATAAAGGTGACAAAAAAAAACAGAAATCAAGACTCAACGCAGCGAGTACTAAAACTAAGCTATAAACTGGATATACAACGAATTTTGAATAACACAGTAATAATGTGCTGAGTTATCAGGCTACTAACGACCTGCACAACTAAATACTAAATACCCAGAAAATAAAGTACAATTGCGTATTTTTTTTATGGTGCATCCGCTGCTCAAATAAAGGTGACAAAAAAAAACAGAAATCAAGACTCAACGCAGCGAGTACTAAAACTAAGCTATAAACTGGATATACAACGAATTTTGAATAACACAGTAATAATGTGCTGAGTTACCAGGCTACTAACGACCTGCACAACTAAATACTAAATACCCAGAAAATAAAGTACAATTGCGATTTTTTTTATGGTGCATCCGCTGCTTAAATGAAGGTGACAAAAAAAAACAGAAATCAAGACTTAACGTAGCGAGTACTAAAACTAAGCTAAACCACATACAGAACGGATATAGACCTAATGAATGAACGCGAGGAGGTCATGGAGAAGGCAGGAGAACCGTGAGTCCCAATATTAGACCGTTGGGCTTTTTAGCTTTGTTCTCCAGTGAGCCCCATGAATGGACCAGTCGGGAGGACATTTAGCATATACGCATTAGCTGGTCCACCGGTTGCCCTAGGTGGTACCACGGGTGCCGCACTCCGTGCTGGTAACGGACGTCCGTGCGGTTCACTGAACGAAAGTGGCTTCATTATTTCGCGTGCTGTTCGGTTAATTAAGCCAAACACCCCGGGCCTCGCGCGCACCATTAACGCCCACTTGACATTTGTCGCTCCGTCTCCCATCGCACCCTTCCCTACCCCCCCCCCCCCCCCACCCTTCCCTGCCTGCCGTATGTGATCTCGCTTCGCGTTTATCTTGATGCATGTAATTAAAGCCAGCACGCGCATTGCCGAGTCCGCGGATTCGCTGCGAATGCCACTCGCGGCGAGGGCGATGTAATTGCGGGTTGGGCGCGTCCGACAGACTTCCCGACGGTGCGTGCGAATTAATGCGCGTGGCATTGCCGCTATGTGGTTCGTTTTGTTCGCGGCAATCTGGTCGGGTGGATAGATGAAGAATCGCTGCGGGATTTTTCTTTTTTTTTCTACCGTTTTTCTTTTTTTTTTGTCGAGGATATTTTTATTGAGTTTAATTGAAAAATCTGTTGCTGGTCGTTGGTCCATTGGTGTTGATATTGTGGGGGGTAATTTGTGGTTGGAAATGCAGAGGAAGTTATGTCATTTATATGGTTCAGATGAATCCAGTCGAAGGCGAGTGGATGGTTGAAAAATCACGACAGGGATTTTTCTTTTCTTTTCAATTGATATGAATATTTGTATCGCCTTAAGTTGTAAAACCCGATACTGTTGATTGGTCCGTTGGTGTAAAATTTACGTGGCATAAGTCGTGGGTGAAAATGTCGAGGAAATTATGTAATTTGGACGGTCCGAATGAATTCAGTCGAACGCAGGTAGATAGTCGAAAAATCACAGCAGGTTTTTAAAATCTTGTTCTTCGATTCTCATGAATATTTGTATCGCCTTAAATTGTAAGAACCGATGCTGTTCATTGGTCCGTTAATGTCAAATTTACGTGGCCATAACTCGCGGCTGGAAATGCCGAGGAAATTGTGTCATTTGGACGGTTCAAATGAATCCAGTTGAACGCAAGTGGATAGTCGAAAAATCACGGCAGGTGTTTTTTAATTTTATTCTCAACTCTCATGAATATTTATATCGCCTTAAATTCTAAGACCCGATGTTGTTCGTTGATCCGTTAGTGTCAAATTTACGTGGCATAACTCGCGGCTGGAAATGCCGAGGAAATTATGTCACTTAGACGGTTTTCGAATGAATCCAGTCGGACGCAGGTGGATAACCGAAAAATCACGTCTGAATTTTTTTTCTTTACTTTTGAATTCTCATGAATTTTGTAACGCCTTAAATTGTAAGACACGACGCTGTTCATTGGTCCGTTAGTGTCAAATTTACGTGGTATACTCGCTGCTGGAAATGCCAAGAAAATTATGTCATTTAGGTGGTTCGAATGAATCCAGTCGAACGCGAGTAGATGGTTAAAAAAACACGGCAGGATTTTTCTTTTCTTTTGAATTCTCATGAATTTTGTAACGCCTTAAATTGTAAGACACGACGCTGTTCATTGGTCCGTTAGTGTCAAATTTACGTGGTATACTCGCTGCTGGAAATGCCAAGAAAATTATGTCATTTGGGTGGTTCGAATGAATCCAGTCGAACGCGAGTAGATGGTTAAAAAAACACGGCAGGATTTTTCTTTTCTTTTGAATGCTCATGAATTTTGTAACGCCTTAAATTGTAAGAACCGACGCTGTTCATTGGTCCGTTAGTGTCAAATTTACGTGGCATAACTCGCGGCTGCAAACGCCAAGGAAATTATGTCATTTAGGTGGTTCGAATGAATCCAGTCGAATGCGATCGGTGGATGGTTAAAAAATCATGGCAGGATTTTTCTTTTCTTTTCAATTCTCATGAATATTTGTATATCGCCTTAAATCGTAAAATCCGACGCCGTTCATTGGCCCATTAGCGTCAAGTTCACGTGGAATAAATCGCGGCTGCAAACGCCAAGGAAATTATGTCATTTAGGTGGTTCGAATGAATTCAGTCGAACGCGAGTGGATGGTTAAAAAATCACGGCAGGATTTTTCTTTTCTTTTCAATTCTCATGAATATTTGTATATCGCCTTAAATCGTAAGACCCGACGCCGTTCATTGGCTCATTAGCGTCAAATTCACGTGGAATAAATCGCGGCTGGAGATGCCGAGGAAATTATGTCATTTAGGTAGTTCAACTAAATCCAGTCGAATGCGATCGGTGGATGGTTAAAAAATCACGGCAGGATTTTTCCTTTCTTCTCAATTCTCATGAATATTTGTATATCGCCTTAAATCGTAAGTTCCGACGCCGTTCATTGGCCCATTAGCGTCAAGTTCACGTGGAATAAATCGCGGCTGCAAACGCCAAGGAAATTATGTCATTTAGGTGGTTCGAATGAATTCAGTCGAACGCGAGTGGATGGTTAAAAAATCACGGCAGGATTTTTCTTTTCTTTTCAATTCTCATGAATATTTGTATATCGCCTTAAATCGTAAGACCCGACGCCGTTCATTGGCTCATTAGCGTCAAATTCACGTGGAATAACTCGCGGCTGCAAACGCCAAGGAAATTATGTCATTTATGGTTAAAAAATCACGGCAGGATTTTTCGTTTTCTTTTCAATTCCCATGAATATTTGTGTATCGCCTTAAATCGTAAGATCCGACGCCGTTCATTGGCCCATTAGCGTCAAATTCACGTGAAACAACTCGCGGCTGGAGGTGCCGAGGAAATGGTGTGATTTAGGCGATTCGAATGAATCTAGTTGAACGGTCGCGTCGCGCAGTGGTCAGTGGGTGGAAGCGGACGCAGTGGGGGACAAGGGCGTTCCCCAGATCGTGTTAAACCGCGCCAAGTTATGTGTCTGCGAGGCGCTGCGTTGGCCTCTGCGTTATGGCCTTTTGTCCCCGCGGTGTCTGAAATAATAGGATCGTAAAGCAGCCAGCACGTAGCCCATTCTCTCACTCTCGGGGCCCGCGTGAGGTACGATATTAAAATGCAAAAAATAAACATTACCGTATCTCGGGCTTTGATCTGAAACCGCATAAATCCGGGGGAGGTTTGAGGCCATCCAACCCCGATGAGCCGAGGAAGCACATCGAGGTGGTGTTCGCAGCTCGTACCGACCGAACCGATCGCGTATATCGATCTCGCACGTGCCTAGATCGCAAGCCCCCCCCCCCCCCCCCCCCCCCGGAGCTCTCGTCGCCCGGCCCCCCGGAGATTGAATCGCGAAATTGATTTTCCGATTGACGCACTCGTCCCGGGCGCCACTGATCGAGATTTATGAGTTTCGATCGCGCCGCGTGTACGGCCGACGCGAATCGCGGTGTGTGCGCATCGCGCAAAACGATTGACTGTGTAATCCGATCGCGCAATCGCTCGTTGATATACTGCCTCGCTGATTTCTCTATCCCGGTGGCCGACGGGGTTTTAGCTCGTGCTTTACGAATCGTCGGGATCTCGGCGTTCGCACGGAAAACACGAATTAGGGGATTTACGGCGCAATACCGAACGTTTTTTAAATAATTCATTTTTGGGTAAAAAATAATAATTAATTCGTTGCACGGTGAATATTTTTGGATCAAAAATAAATAAATTTGTCTCGAATTTCATACGTTTACTCGAAAAAGAAATGATTAACAAATACGAATTAGTCGATTCACGGCGCAATACCGATCGTTTTGTAAATAATTCATTTTTTGGTAAAAAAAAGAAGAATTCATCGGTTGTACAACGAATTTTTCAAACAAAAGTAAATTAATTTGTCTCGTATTGAATTTGTTTACTCGAAAAATAAATGATTAACAAATACGAATTACTCGATTCACGGCGCAATATAGATCATTTTTTAAACAGTTATATTCTCGGTAAAAAAATAAATTCATCCGTTGCACAGTGAATCTCCGGACGAAAAACAAATTACTTTGCCTCCTATTTAATTCGTTTACTCGGAAAATAAATGAATTTGTCACAATGTCGATGCGCCCTATTAAAGCGCGCGACAACCGGTTCAAAGTGCATTCAGTTAGCTCAATCTGAATATTTTTTTTCAACCGCGTCATGAAACGGGCAGCCTCGTCGCACGTTTCCACATAGTCGCCGCGCGATTGCTGGAATATCTCATAGTCGTAAAAAGAGCGCAGATGCGCTCGCGCCCGAGCGCTCTCCGCGCGTCTCGATATCTTCTCGGATTTCATTGTCGCTAATTAGCCGCTAAATTGGCGAGCATTAGGCGCGTGTCAGCGTCGCCGATGCAGCGCGGCTGCAGGCAGAGCGCGGTGATTTCTATTCTTGGCTCATAAAAAGTGACAACTCGGGCGTCGCGGCATTGTGGGCATCGCGCTAGTCGCGCAGGCGGAGCGCGCGGGTTTGTTTGGTTTATGAGGTCCATGAACTTGGGGGTGGTGGGGGGGAGGGGGGGGGGGGGGGGGGTGCGAACGCCGCGGCGCGTATGACACGCGTTTCGCACTTGTCGTCCAGTCGCGCTCGCCGCGCGGGACCCGCGAGTCAACCGCGCGGATGAACGATCGACTTGACTCTAATAACCGTACGGAGCGCGCGGTGCACAGACGAGCGTATAGCGCGCGCGCGGGACACACGCGATAAATAATCGGTGGGCTCAACGCTCGCTCACGCGCACCACGGCAACGCCTCTCCGATCGCCGCGTTCCTCTCTCCCCGAGGGCCCACCGATCGACGCTACGACGCCTTCGATACTCAATCGAGACCCGATTGAGACTAATTTAACAGTCAAACGGGCGGGTGCGTGACTACGGCCACCGAAACTCGATTAGAACGTCCAGCTCGCGCTTCTGCCCTCGCGCGAACCGTGAGAACGATTTTCGGGCCTCTCGCACCGGCGAGAGCGGCGGAAACTCTACGGGCGAGAGGCCGGCGCGGCGATCGGACGTGTCAATAATTACGAGGCTTATTATGATGATTGGAATACAATAGAATTAAAAAAAAAAACGAGGTGGAGAATGAAAGTCAATATTTGAGGAAAAAATCGAGGGTTCGACTTTGGCATTTTTTACCGGGACCGGTTTTTGTAAATTCATTTAAAAAAAAACGTCTTTTTTGTTTCGAAGTTAATAAAAAGATAGTCGTTTTTTTTTCGGGGGTTGAAAATGCGACTTGAAAACGATGGTATAAAACAAAAGTCGATATTTTGTACAGAAAAACATGGAGGGTTCGATTTTTGTTTTTTTTTCGACCGGAGTCCGGATCTAAGAATCCTGACGACAACAACAACAACAAAAAGAATGTGAAATCTATTTTCTGTACTCTCAACAAAATTCCTTCGTCCCGAAGATCGTGATTCGTTTCCACAAGACGTGGAATACGTTTCTTATTTCAGGCCCAAGAAAAATTCGTTTTTAAGAAATCCTTCTTCCTCCTTATTTCTCTCTCCAAAAGTCTAATTATCACGGCTATCAGACCAGTCACTATTAGCGCCAACGGGAATAATTTGATTGAAAAATAAATCTATCTTGCCGCAAAAAATTCGACTCCAAAAAATGTCAAAATCTTTCGACCAAAATCTACAACAAAAATTCCGCGCGCGGGTCCCTGATATTTTTGTCTAACCCCTACCAAGTCGTCGAAGCGACTCAACAAGAATAATTATCAAGCAATCCATTAGCTTCGATCGTCAAATAAATATATCTTGCTGCAAAAATTTCGATTTAAAAAAATGTCAAAATCATTCGACCAATATTTAAAACAAAAATTCTGCTCACTGCAGCTCCGAGACATTTTCGTCTAACCCCCTCCAAATCATGGAAGCGACTCGAAAAGAGTAATTATCGCGCCTATCACACCAGCAACTATTAACTTCAATCGAAAAATAAATCGGTCTTGCTGCAAAAATTTCGATACCAAAAAATTAAAAAATCATTCAACCAACATATAAAACAAAAATTCTGCTCACTGCAGCTCCGAGACATTTTCGTCTAACCCCCTCCAAATCATGGAAGCGACTCGAAAAGAGTAATTATCACGCCTATCACACCAGCAACTATTAACTTCAATCGACAAATAAATCGGTCTTGCTGCAAAAATTTCGATACCAAAAAATTAAAAAATCATTCAACCAACGTATAAAACAAAAATTCTGCTCACAGCTCCCCCGACACATTTTCGTCTAACCCCCTCCAAACCGTAAAATCGCCTCAAAGTCTCCTCGCTCCCAGAGGCGTCGTTCGTGTATCGTGCATCGCGCGGACACAACGTCAGCCTGCCACAAGTTTCAGAGACGAATGGGAGAGGAAAGAACGGGCCGACTCGAGACCGGCGCGCGGCTCGGCGCGGTAAAAGGGCTACGTATGAAGAGCTCGGGCTATTAGTGGCCTTTCACGTCAAAACAGGGGTGACGGGACTAATGCATCATTAGGAGTCGCCAGCTAGCTCGCCATGTGCCCCGGGACGACCGGGAAGGGGTGAGAGTGAGGAGCTCGCGCGCGCCGGACAGTCGAATTGATTGGCTCGGGCACGGACACCTCGGTCTCCTCTCCATTACCGTTCCTCATCGTTCTTTCGTTCCCTCGATCCTCCCGAGTCCACCGGGCTAGAGCAGCGAGACACAACGACTGGCTGCCTCGTTAAACCTCCGATCCTCGGCGCTCTTCGCGTCTCTCCCGCGCCTCAAGCCGCCAATCATTCTCTCTCTTTCCCTCGCTAAACATTTTGCATCGCCTACACGGTCAAAAATGTGGTGTTAAAAGCTACACTAAGACGGTGTCTATATAGATCCACACCAACCACGGTGATAACGAGCGGTGTTAAGACAGTGTAAAACACCGACTTTGCACCTCAAAAGTTTGGAACTGCCGTTTTTCGTGAATTATGAACGGATCGAAGAGAAAATTGAAATACAGACAGCAGTAATGTGAATCTCGTTAGTGAAGTAGTCAGAATTTTTATTTTCGAACCAAAAAATTACAGATTAATTAACCACAGAGGGAATCTGTAATGAAAAATTCGATTTCTTTTTCAATTTTTCGATAAAAACTGAGAAAAGCGACTAATTCATTCACGAGATAATAAAAAATCACACACGATACGTGCATTCATGCCCTTATAGCGAAAAGTGTTACGACGTTTTGTCGATAACGTAGGAATAAATTTAACGAAGCGGCTGGTGTTAATTATACACCGTAAAAAGTGTTACTATTAACACTGTAACAAGTAACACTAGGAAAAAGTCCACACTATCAGCGTTTGACACCGTATATTTTTAACAGTGTATTCGAACGACATCCGCGCGCATTCGACGACTCGACGAGAGATTCGCGACGGATTCCGCGAATGGAAACCCTCGGCCGTTGCACGGAGAGAAGGATCTGATAAAATTTACCGGACGCGATATAGTAAAAATTACCAAGGCGCCTGATATTGAAAAGCCGTAGTCGCCACCTGACGAACAGTACGAGAACTATGAGAATTTCTAACATATATATAATATTTTTTACCATATTTCGTGGTAAAAATGTTCATCGTTCTAGTTCTTCTCGATAGATGGCGTTATATCTCCCCTCTGCCGGAAATTTACAATACTTTTTACTAGAATTATGGTAAAAAGTATCAGATCCTTCTCTCCGTGTGCGGCGTCTAACGCACTTTATCAAAACGTCAACGATCCACGATCGGTTAATTACTGTTGATGCATTACGAAAATGATGGAGGACTGGGCTTGTCCATTTTTCGCACAATTTCTCCCAAAATTTAATAAAAAAAATTGTTTTTCTTACGGCTATTCAAAAGTTCACATATCATTTTACAATCGCTGCAGGTCATCGTTATAAAATCGTAACTGAAAAATAAACTGTTGTGTGAACTTTCAATCTTGAAGTAATGGGGACTTACAACGCTGTTGGAATGCAACGAAATTCAGAAAAAAAATTCTATTTAACCCAAACGATGAAATTAGGTGCAAAAAGTCATTATGGCAATTAGTTACTATGGTGATATTTTTTTTACCTAATTTCACCATTTTGGTTAATTAGAATTAATTTTTTTTTAAATTTCGTTGTATTCCAACGATGCAAACTTCAACATCATAAATCTTTGATGTCATTTCAAAGGTTGTGAGCAGTAAACGTGTGTATCCCAATGTGTAATAATTATATTATATCCTCCTTCGAATTCATCGATTGGCCAATTCGAGTCCCCGAGACGGACTCGCGGGTCACCCGCGTGCCTCGTGAACGGACGAAACGAAACCTCTTCGCGTCTCTCCCGCACCTCAAGCCGCCAAATCTCTCTCTCTCTCTTTTTTGTATTGAGCTTCCTTTTTTTCCATATTGCCTACTGTGTTTTTTTTTTTTTTTTTTTTTTTTTTTTTTTTTTTTTTTTTTCATTGCCTTGTATCCCCCATGGAAAAAAAGTATATTTAAAGTATATTCAAAAGTATATTTTTGAGTATAATAAATATACTTTTTTACGAAAAATTAGTTATGTCGAATACATTTTTGAATATACTTGAAAAGTATACTTGAAGTATATTGCGAAGTGTATTGCGAAGTATGTGCAAAATATATATTCCATCTATTTCAAATATATATTTAATGTACGAATAGTAGATGTACCATAGACGATGTATACTCACGAAACATAGCAAAATATAAGGCTAAACTGCACGCAATGTACATCTGTAATGTTTCATACATACGACGATGTGGTATATACATATACTTTGCTGTATGTGTGAAGTATACTCATAATGTATATATTATATATTTTACATTGACGGCACATATACCCCGGAAATATACTTTTCTACGAAAAACTAGTTATTGCACATATACTTGAAATATACTTCCCATGTATTTAAAATACATAATAAATATAAAAGATATATTTCAAGTATACTTAGAATATACTTTTTCAATACATTGAAAAGTATATTTTTAATTATACTTTTTTCCATGGGGGATTGTTGTTGCACTGTGCGCTTAGGGGACTCCGGTCCCAGTGCACGAAATAAATGACTCTTTCTCTCTCTCAATCTCTCTTTCTCTCTCTCTCTCTTTCCCTCGCTAAACATTTTGCATCGCCTATTCGAACGACATCCGCGCGCATTTCAACGACCCGACGATTCGATCCGCGACGGATTCCGCGAAAGGAAACCCTCTCGGCCGTTGCGGCGTCTAACGCACTTTATCAAAACGTCAACGATCCACGATCGGGGAGGGCACGCGGGGGAACGGAAAAAGTTCCCGGGGCGCAAGGGGGAAAAAGAAGCCAATCCGGCTTCATTAAAAGCCGGGGGCCTCGCGGTTTGCCACGAAAGCCGGGGGAAATACGGCAAGAAAAACCGCGACGTTTCAGTCGCGTTCGTATATAACGTTGCGCAATTCCTGCGCGCGGAACGTCCGACGTCGGGAGAGCCTAATTGAAGGTGAAACAATGGAGGCCGTGAGTGACGTGCGGCGCTGGTTGCGTTCAGGAAATCTAGGGGATCTTCCGCTTTTTCCGCCGACGTCCTTTTGCGAAATCTAAGCGCCGACGGGAGAGTCGCGCGAGTCACGGGGGGGGGGGGGGGGGGGCTCGAAGGGGCACCGCGAGCGAAGGCTACGAATTCTGGACGAGCGAGGCGAATGCATTATTCAATCGCAATCGGGGGACTCACCGAGTCACCGAACGTCGCGGCCGCGTCCAATCAGGAAATTTCGTCGGGACGATTCTGCGTGGGCTACGCGAGCTGTAAGTTGGAGATGTGTAAGTCACAGATTGGATTAGCCGATAGTGCAACGCGGGACGCGAGACGTAAAATTAACGCCACGGAATTTCTGGTGGCTTATTAAAAAAGCGTTAAGGCGCAACCGCGGAGCGATAAAAGTCTCGACGGGGGGAGAAAAAAAAAAGGAAGGAGCGTCGACGTTCGCGTCGAGCGATGCAAAGAACGAGATAATTGCCGGTGGATGCGAATAAATCTTAACGAACGTGTCGAACCCTCGGGTGATGCGGGAAGATGAATTAACGGCGGGTTTAATTGGAATGCAATTAGCGGCGAGACAAATCGGCGCATTCGTCTCGGGCAGCCGTCGCGGCCGCGGGACGAAAATTGTCGTGAAAGTCGTTGAAAAAAATTAATTGAAGCGATGTTTCGACAAATTAGTCCTCGAGACACTTTGGCCGCGATTCGCCGGGGAATTTCAGCGAACTCGCGTCCGCGATAAACTCGTCCCAGTTTCATTTTTCTGTCTTACTGATTTATTCACGAATTTTACTGGCGCCGCGACCAAAATCGGATCTGGCGAGGATTCGTAAATCGAAAGTCACAAAATTTACATAAATCGAAAGATGAAAAATTAATTGAAGTGATAATTCCGAAAAATCTGTCTCCGTGTCACTTCGGTCGTCAAATTTTCCGAACTACAGACTCATCTCTGTTTTTTTCCTGTTGTCACAAATTTATTTTGCGAATTTTCACCTCGCCGCGACCAAAGTCGGATCTCACGTCCGTAAATCAAAAGACACAAAAATTAAGTAAGTCGAAATTCGAAAAATGAATTGAAGTGATATTTCCTAAAAATCTGTCTCCGTGTCACTTCGGTCGTCAAATTTTCGGACCTACAGACTCATCTCTATTTTTTTCCTGTTGTCACAAATTTATTTCCGAATTTTCACCTCGCCCCGACCAAAGTCGGATCTGACGTCCGTAAATCGAAAGACACGAAAATTGAGTAAATCGAAATTCGAAAAATTAATTAAAGCGATGTTTCCGAAAAAAATACAGACTCATCGCTGTTTTTTCCTCTTCGTTACAAATGTATCCACGAATTTTTCTCCTCGCCTCGATCACGCAACCAAAGTCATATCTACCGATGACCCATATAAATCAAAACTCGCAAACGTAGAATTAATCGAAGTGACGTTTCCACCGAATTACTCTTCAAACCACTTCGCTCGGCTATTGCCCCGCAATTTCACCGAACTCCCATTCCACCCCAGTTATCGTCGCGCCTCCCGCCTGATAAACTCGTCGTTGCCTCGTCCTTCCTTTTCTCCCCCGTTTTTTTTTTTTTTTTTTTTTTCAAATCACAAATCAATTTACGAATATTCCCCCGGCGCGCGCGGCAAGTGCGCGACCAAAGTCGGATCTCGCGAGAGGGATCGGTAAATCCGGAATTGAATTCCTGGTAAGCGGACATCAGTTTTTGTTTATCGTTCCGAGGATCGATGCTGAAGTTGGTAACGTTGGGAGGAGACGCGAGCGCGGAGCGTGGAGCGAGGGGAGCGAGGAGAGGTCGCGAGTGGAGGAAGAGATCGAGAGACCGGGACACCAAGAGCGAGAGAGAGAGAGAGAGAGAAAGACAAATAGAAAAAGAGAGGAGGCACAGCAGCGCACAGCTTGGGCCTTGGAGCCCGAGATACACGGCGAGTTACGAAGATGCCCTACCGGTTCACCTCCCGGGCCCAACCCCCGTCGTCCCGGCGACCGGCGACCGAACCCTTAAAACGCCCAAAGAATACGACGCGAGGCCCGGACACACCTAGACCCGATTTCGTCGTCGTCCCCGTGACAATAGACGCGCGCCGGCATTTATAACGAGCCGGACTCGACGTCCCGTTCTCTCCTCTCTCTCTCTGCATTTCTTTTTCCCCCTTTTTTTCCCTCTCTATTTTTTTCTCTCCGTCTCTCTGTGTCTTTCCTACCGAAAGCGCCGAGTCGAACTAATACGCGGCGCCTGGAACGTTGCGCGCCTCCGCGTGACATTAATCACGCCCGGGTACAAAGGGGTGGCTCACCGCTCGGGCCACGCGTGAATTCGTTCCACCCCCACCACCGTCACCGTCGCCACGAGCACCCGCATTTCTTCGCTCCGTCTCCCCCCCCCCCCCCCCCCCGCGCGAGATGTTGCGTCTTCGGCCACCGTGTGGTAACCCGATACGCCCGACGGACACGCGGCGGGGAAAATGAGTCGGTAGACAGTTTTGGAGCGATTTGTCAAGTCGCATCTTCAACCCCTTGACTCGCTCGTTTCACTTCGGAGAGAGAGAGATTGTCCGCCTGCATATTTTCACTCGGGGGGGACTTTGAACGACTGAGATTCGGTCACGAGATCTGTGGGCCACTCGGCGTTTTTCAGTTATCTGCTACCGGCGCGTGAGTCACGAGATGGGACTGACATCGTTGAGGTGAAAAATCAGTCAAATTCCGAGGGTAATTTCAACGGGGGCTACGAAATTCTCACCGTGACGTCAGTCTCGCTGCGAGTTTATTGGAAAACAACGCGAAGCGAGGGAGAAATTGAAGAAAAGAAGTGCAACGAGAAGTGCATCGTTGAAGTGAAAAATTAGTAACATTCCGAGGGTAATTTCAACGGGGGCTACGAAATTTTCACCGTGACGTCAGGTCTCGCTGCGAGTTTATTGGAAAACAACGCGAAGCGAGGGAGAAATTGAAGAAAAGAAGTGCAACGAGAAGTGCATCGTTGAAGTGAAAAATCAGTCAAATTCCGACTGTAATTTCAACGGGGGCTACGAAATTCTCACCGTGACGTCAGTCTCGCTGCGAGTTTATTGGAAAACAACGCGAAGCGAGGGAGAAATTGAAGAAGAGAACTGCGACGGGAAAAGGGAAGAATAGAAATGAAGGCGTTCATTCTGAACACGTGGATGCATAGCGGTCGTTATCGATAGCGTCTTTGAATATGAAACCCGCGTCACCGTGAACGATCTAGTCACCTGCTTGACCGATTGCTTTCCATCCATCACGGGGTAGACGGAATAGAGATTATCCCGCGCGGCGATACCGTCGATGAATATATCTGACGTCGGGATCGGACTGCATGAATCTAGCGCAACAGCCGCTGGAAAATCCTGAGACGATGTTCCGTTTGGTCCAATTGTAATTGAAATCGAAATTTTTTTAACGTTATTTTTAATGCAGTTCTGTAGGATCCGTTGGGACATACGGAATTTTGACGATGCTGAAGTTTGCATCGTTGGTATCAGAGTTGTAAACCCCTAATTTTGACAAAAATAAAATTGTTGGTGGTACTATTGGCTTTGTAATTATGTTTATATAATAATAACTCGTAATGATCATAATATGATATGTAAACTTTTAAATAGAAGCAAGAAATATTAATTTCACATAAAACTTCATGGTCATCACATTGAAAAAAATGCAGAAATACTATTAATGCATTACGAAAATAATAGAGGACTGTGCTTGTCCATTTTTCGCACAATTTGTCCCAAAATTTAATTTAAAAAATTGTTTTTCTTATGGCTATTGAAAAGTTCACATATCATTTTACAATCGCTACAGGTCATCGTTATAAAATCGTAACTGAAAAATAAACTGTTGTGTTTACTTTAAATCTTGAAGTAATGGGGACTTCCAACACTGTTGGAATACAACGAAATTCAGAAAAAAAAATCTAATTAACCCAAATGATGAAATTAGGTGTAAAAAGTCATCATGGCAATTAGTTACTATGGTAACATTTTATATCTAATTTCACCATTTTGGTTAATGAGAATTAATTTTTTTCTGAATTTCGTTGTATTCCAACGATGCAAACTTCAACATCATAAAATTGTTATGTCATTTCAAAAGTAATTATGTTATGTCAATTAAAAAATAATTATATTATATCCTCCTTCGAATTCATCGATTGGCCAATTCGGTTCCCCGAGACGGACTCGCGGGTCACCCGCGTGCCGCGTGAACGGACGAATCGAAACCTGGCGACACTCGTGACATTCACCGAGTAATGAATTATGGCAGCCGACCTGGCAGCGTCCCCGTGATCGACGCAAAAACCAGGATGTTTATTCGTGACCCGAGTCGCCCATAAAATTAACCAAAGACTGTGGGACGAATCGAGTCGTCGGTATAATTACGTATTCGTTCACCTTAATGGGGAATTATTACCGATCTCGCGGAGCCGGTGAAAAGAGTTCAATAAATTTGTATTATCGCGAGCCCAACGATCCCGACGATCCTAATCCTAATAAACCGCGACCCTCATAAACTTGTCACGCGCCTCTAACGCTTCCCTAACGCTTCCCAAACGGTTGCCCGGAACGATAGAAAAATTTGCCACTTCGAGGCCTTCCGACCGAGATAAATCAAAAGCTCCGCTGTGTCCGGCGCTCTTGTGACTCGAAAACGGCAGCGTAATGAATTATTTTCACGTTCCCGCCGAAACACCTGCCCGCTAATTTTCTTATCGTCCAATCGATCGATCATTTCACGGCCATTCGTAAATATTCCTAAATATTCCGGAACATTCCTGTTGTTTGAGGACGCTCCCTCTTCTTGTTCGGTGTGCACACAGCAGCCTCTCGAGGGTATAACGCAACAGCGCCCTGTAATTACCGGCTTATTATTATAAACGTTTCGTTACAACTCGCGTCGTGGTGGAAATAAAAGGTGGTATCTCTTAAGGTAGTATGAGCGTACAGATGAACGTCGCGTAAATTCGAGGGAGTTTGAGAGGGAATTACGAAGAGTTCTCGATGAGATAAAAATCTGAAAAAAATCAAGCGTATGAAAGGCGGTAAAGAGATTAATTTAGACAATAATAATTTAAAAAATGTTATTAACAAATTACTTAAATAAATAATTGTTCAACTAAATATCCGGCAACCTAACTCTTTTTTGTTATTAAAGTGATCTTCTTATTTTTCTACATACGTATGAATTTTTTCCGAATTTCGTGTGATGTTTGAAAATTACGTTTTTTTATTATGTTAAAATTAAAAATCAGAGAAAATTCTGAAAAAATTCATACGTATGTAGAAAAATAAGAAGATCACTTTAATAACAAAAAAAGTTAGGTTGCCGGATATTTAGTTGAACAATTATTTGTTTAAGTAATTTGTTAATAACATTTTTTAAATTATTATTGTCTATAATAATCTTTTTACCGCCTTTCATATGCTTGATTTTTTTCAGATTTTTATCGGATCGAGAACTCTTCGTAATTCTCTCTCAAACTCCCTCGAATTTACGCGACGTTCATCTGTACGCTCATACTACCTTAAAGGGGGTTGGAGGGAGGAGAGTCGCGGTGCATGAAATTACGCGTTAAGTCCTATCTCGCTCGTGTTTTATGCGGCTTGAGCTGGTTTAGGCAAGAAAAGAGAGTGTCCGCCGCCGGGCCAAAATTATCCTGTTGCTGCGGTCCCGATTAGTTGCACTATCGACCCTCCGCTAGGCTCGCTTCAACCACGTCCTCCGAAAATTTTCTTTTTATTTCGCCTTCCATCGCTATTATCATCGCTCCCCTCGCGATTCTCAAGAGCGCACACGGGACATCGGGGATTGCGGGGCATTAGGTGCCTCGATAAGCAAACACTCGTTTGGCTCCGCTCTGTTATTATACTATAAAATTTGAGTAGCTGCCGCCACCATAGGCGCGCAGCGAGCATCGCGGAGCCGCTATCGAAATTACGAGCGGATCAAGAGACGCCAGGCGACTCGACGTCGCGTATTTCTGTGGGGAAAAATAAGAATAATAATGTGAAACCCTCCTTGTGACGTCACGCGGAGCTGCCGACACCGAGACGCTACCACGAGAGCCCCGCGGTAATATTCATATTGCTCGCGGCCTTGCGCCGATTTTTGTGGGCCGAGGCTGCGGATTATCTCGGCTCAATGGGCTCGTGGCTGATTCAGTAAATCTGGGTGAATGACTTGGCGATTTATCGCGTGGCTCCCACTCGCGTCGGATATATAAAGACGACAACTTTTAAGGAAATTAACGTTGTGAAAAAGTCCCATAAAAATGTCACCATGGCCGTGTTGACTCTTTCTGAGTATTACTCGAGCGCCGAGGTATCGGATGACCATTATGATTTTAAATACCGGCTTAAGAAGAATCGTAATTTCGTCGAATTCAAATTATATTTTGCCTTTTTTATGAAATGAAATTACCTTCCGAGGTTCGCATAACGTGTATCCGAAAGCGTCGTGTGCCGGGGCATGAAAAAAAATGTCGTATACTCGCGAACTCAGGTATTAAACGCGAGAATCGGTAACCGGGTATCCGGTTACGAGTGGACGTGGATAAAAAAAAACCCGGGGCGCTAATTGGGATGAACGTAGTGCCAAGTTGTAATGTTGAACCTCCGTGTAACCTCCAATTCACTTCAAACTGGTAAAATATAACTCATCTGGAGGTTTGCCAAAGGATCTGAATACCGAGTGTCTATCCATAAAACTGAAGTATTTGTATTGGTTGTAAAACATGCCGAGCGCCCAGTCCAGTATAGACCATTGTGCTCGTGACCATCACGGGAGTGTCCGTTATGTAGGATCGTGGGTTAGGTGAGCCACCTTTGCAAAATGAAAAAGTCCGCCTACTCCAACATCACCTAAGTCTAATGATTTAAAATCAGGCACTCCAAGAATATCCCTTCGAACGCCATCTAGAGCTCTGTGTTTCGTAATCACGTTGAGGGCTGTTTCTTCCTGTTTGCATCACGGGCAAAGAGGTTCATGATTTAGCTCCAGAGATCCAAGATATTCTGTTCTGTGTGCCAATGGCCAATGACAAAGCCGACTGCTTCTCTTAATCGCAAGTCACAACGTAAAAAATTCACTCGAAAATTCGACGATTTATTTCGTTGAATCCAAATAAGCTAATTCGTTGTACTTTCGAGGCTGAATGGAGAGTCTAAATTGTCACCTCTGGTCTCGCCAATTGTATCATACACCACGTGTTGCAATTCCGGTGACGTAAAGCACGCTCTGATAATTCGAGATTCGTGGGGTCGAGAGTACTCGTGGTCTCTATATCTCCACCCAGTTTATCTATAACTCGGCAGCGTCACCGGTCGACGTCACGACTCCCCCACCAGTCTCGGTGTCGACACGTTAAGCCCGACGTGTGAAACACTCGCCAGCCAATCCTGAGACTAAATATTGTCATAAACAATAACGAGAAACTTATTCGTTACACGAATTCGGCTGATAGACGATAATGACAAATGATATCCGTCAACCCGAGAGGACTGACCTCATCCAGCTCCTTCGAGCTATTGAACGAAGTTTGTGTTTCCTTCCAAGCCTTATCATTAAAACAAGAGGTGCTCAATGAGGTGATTTAAAAAATGACATCCCCCAATTAAACTACGAACTCAGGAAGGCACAACATCGATCTGTCGACACTACGACTGGGGGGGTTATCATCAGCGTCCTGTTACCGAAATATCTATCCCGAGCGGCTGACATCAAAAGTTTTAATGAGGAAGACGAGACAGTCCCAGGGTGATGAACAATTCGTCGTATAAGACGGAGACGTGGAACGTCGATGCGTTCGACGCATCAGAAGTAACTGGACGAGTCCCGAAGAGTAAAAGCTATCGTTTATCATAATCAGCTTCGATCATTATGTCAGATTGATCGAGTTATCTGGAGTGGGGTGAAGGAGCCGAGACGGTCTAGCTTCGACTGCTTTCACGCCTCCACTCAACATGGTCATCAGTCCGGCATTTCCGACACTTTTTCTTTCTTTTTTCTCGTGTCCTCATGGATCAGGTATAAAGTCGGGGATTGAGACCCGAAGTTTGGTGATGTTACGCGCCCGGCTAGCTCAGTCGGTAGAGCATGAGACTCTTAATCTCAGGGTCGTGGGTTCGAGCCCCACGTTGGGCGATCTTCATTTTTGCCTTATTTTCCGCCAGTTCGCCCTCGCAGTCGGCTCGGGGGGAGCCGAATTGATTAATCGTGGAGCGAATTAGCTCTCGTCTAGACAAACGAACAACGGGGTTAAATAATTAAATTTTTCTGATCAAGCCCGGCTCTCTCTCTCGGCGTCTCCCCGTGGTGAACACAGACGTTTCGTCTTCGCTCCGCCAGGCGCTCCGGCGCTAAACGATTCAATTGTAAATTCGGTGTAGCGAGAGGCCCTCCCGCTGATTTTTCTTCCCGCTCCGTAACGCTGAGCCGCTGCACCGGATCACACACAACAGTCCCGAGGAGCAAAGCTGCTCGTCGAAGCGTGCCAGCACAGCGAGCGCTCCGCTCTCGCCGAGGAGGGCTTAATCGAATACCGGTTGGGACGCCCGGCGTCTATCGAATTCGCTCGAGCACGACGCCTCGCGCGACGCCCCCGTTTATCTCCTAACGGGTTGTAACGTCTAATCGTCCGACGACGAGAGAACCCTCCTCGACGTCATTTGCATTCCCTTTATCCGCTCCACGTGTCGATGACAATCGCTGATTCGCTTGCGTGGACCTTCATGAGACGTCTTCCATTCAACGAGCGGATGTGCCACGATAAGACACCTGGAAATAAACAGATAAATGGAACGTTTATGTAACCGTCGCTACTTGGGGTCGCTTTGTGTGGGGCCCTGTAAGCATAATTATCAAATTAATCAGGGGGGGAGAAAAATGAAACTCGAGACGCATGGAACATGAAGATTGGACACGATTATTATCCAGTAAGAGGTGAATTACATAATCATTTTTTTTTCCAATGCTGCTGAAGTTTTCAAGGAAACAGTTTTTATTGTATGAACTCATTCAGCTGAAAAACGTCGACAATAATTTATTTTTCTGTTGTAAATACAATTAACGTGGATATCATGATACAACTACTGAAAGTGATACTTACGACTGTTGTCCAAAGTATTTGGTGAACAGAAACACTGTTAGGTGGTCGATGAACGCAAATAGATCAGTTCGCTTCCAGCGTGACGCATCGATCGTTAACTCGTCGGGATATCCTTTTTAGAAAGTACTCGGAATCGTCCCATTGGGGTCCCAAAATCTCTTCCACTGAAACAAATAAGACGCGTTTGTCGGTACTTTCTCTCGTCGTAAAGATGTTTGACGAGGCGTGACAGTCGGACTCGTTATCAGTGTCTCGAACAGTAAAATGTACTACTTTGTACGCATTCTTTCTCTCGTTTCACTGCAGTAAACGTGGGTCAAACGACTCGAGCAAAGTGGCTACGCACTGGCGCCTGTCCTAATCGCGGATATTCTACCTGCGGTTTTTTTTTCTTCCCTTTTTCTTCTCGTCACTGTCATTTCGTCCAGTCGTTACGTTGTCAGTGTTTATGACACAAACATTGTTGAGAAGGAAGAATGGAAAATGAGTGACTAACTAGGGGGATCCGTGGGAGGCGAGAGTGCTCGAAGGATACGCAGTCAACTGCGCGGGGCTATATAATCCCGCTGCGTAGTGCGCCGGTTTCCTCGACAAAGACAGAGAGACAGAGGGAGAGAGGGCTCATATCCTTCTGTCGGCTATATTATCGGCAAAAGGATGAACCTGCGTTTCTTCCCGTCAGTCTAAATAGCCCTCGTAAAAAATGGTAACGATACGTGTATCGGATGTCAGCTTGTCGCTTCGTATATCTTTTCGTCGGCTCTTTTCACATATTTTCTTTTTCCCATTTCTTTTGAGAACGCGTCACTGATATTAGTGTTGCGTCAAAGGAAAGGTTTCTACATAAAAAAAATGTAGAAAAATAAAAATAAATGAATGAAACAGAAGTAAATAAAATAAATAAAAGAAATATAAGAAATGAAATAAATAAAATAAATTAATGAAATAGAAATAAATCAAATAAATAAAATAAATGAAATAAATGAAATAAATGAAATAGAAATAAATAAAATAAATAAAATAAATGAAATAAATGAAATAAATGAAATGAATGAAACTAATGAAACGAATGAAACGAATGAAACGAATGAAACGCATGAAACGAATGAAACGAATGAAATGAATGAAACGAATAAAACGAATGAAATGAATGAAATAAATAAAATAAATAAAATAATTTAAATAAGTCAAATAAAATAAGTCCTGTCTTAATACACTGCGAGTCTCGAAAACATGCATTAACCGACTAAACTTTCTCGCGCATTTATAAACACCGACCTCCGACTCGACGAAATTTCCCCGTTTGGCATTTCCAAATCCGAGGAAGAGAAGAAGAAAAAAAAACCCGTCATATCAAATTCCATATTCAAACCAATCCGAGCTACTCGCCTAATATCCGAATATACGTGTATACTTATCACTAAATAACAAAATTCTTCTGTCGACAGGTACACGAGTCACCCGATGGGATATCTCGCGGCGCAGCGGCGAACGAGAGGAAGGCGGAGTGCGCGCGGAACACGAGAATAAGCTCAGCTGTATCCAGGCAATTAATCCGACGGCGGTGGCGCGAGCCGCGCCGAGGCCCACAGGTGTTTGGCCTTTCGAGACCGCGAGAGCGTCGTGTCGCGGTGTCTTGACGTCAAAACAATCGCCGTGAAACAGCGAGGCGAACGCCGCTCTCCCTCTCTCTCTCTCTCTCTCTCTCTCGCCCATCGCAGCGCGCAGTGAAAGACGCGGTGGAGCACCGGCAAAAACGCATTCCCGAGACGCCCGCGGGAGGAGAACGCGCCGCGATAGCCAGCAGCGGTGGCGGTTGGCCTGCTGCAGCGGCCCCCCCCCCCCCCCCTTCATCGCCGGGATATCCCGACGCACGCGACTAGACGCGAAATAGAAAATCGCTCGTCGTCCTCGTCCGACGCGCGTGAGAAAAACAAGCAAAACCGGAGGAAAACAACGGCAACGACAACGTCCACAAGAAAAAAAAAAAAAAAAACAAACAAACGTGCTGCGCGCGTCGTCGTGTTCCGCGGGTAGAGGAAAAGCAAGAAAAACAAAGAGACAAAAGGGAGTCGCGGCGCGCGAGGTGCCTAGCGAAGTGAGTCGCGCGGCCGGCCGAGTAGAGTCCGCGGTGGCGAAAGATAACCGAGAACTGTCGCGTGCTCGGGTAGCAGCCGGGTGGTGCGGTGCCGGCTCGGGCCTGTCGGTAGTCCGCGGGGAAGTGGCGAAAGATCGGGATGGGAATGAGAGGAAGGGACAGCGGGAGCAGCAGCAGTGGCAGCACCAGCAGCACCAGCAGCAGCAGCAGCGGGACAGAAGAAGAGCTCGGGCGGAAAAGAAACGGGACGAGGAGGTGGTGGTTGTGTTGGTTGTAGCAGCAGCAGCAGCAGCAGCAGCAGCAGCAGCAGCAGCAGCAGCAGCAGCAGCAGCGACAGCAGCGCAGCGATCGGTCTCGATCTCCTCCACGAAGCTGCCGATGCCGAAGCGCCGAACGACCACGAGGACGTATCAGGGATGAATGTTGCGGCGGGACGCGACCGGTGCGACTGAGTCGATCTCCACCGCTGTCGCTGCTAGTGGTGCTGCGGCTGCCGCTGCTGGTGCTGCCTGTGCTCCTCCTCCTCCTCCACCGCCGCCTCAGCCGCCGCCGCCGCCGCAGCCGCGCACGTGTGTCCGTACTGCCGCGGTAGTGACGCCGCCGTGTGTGCGTGGCCACTGTGCCCGCGCATCTCTGTGTGTGCGTGCGTGTGTGTGTGTGTGTGTGTGTCTCTCTCTCTCTCAGTGGCTCCCCCTGTGTGTGCGTGCGCTTCCACCGTGTCCGTGTGGCTCCGTGTGTGCGGTTAACCGTGCGCCGCGCGTATATATCCCACGAGACGATCCAACACATCGAGAGCGAGAGCTCCGACTGCCGCGGCTGCTGCCGCTGCTGCTGCTCGACACGGCGTGGCGGCGCGTGCTGGTGTGTCGGTCTCTTCGCTGGTACGAGAGAAGCGAACCGAAGTGCCCGAACCCGAGCCGGAGAAGAGAACCGCGGGCACACTCGTTCAGTAGTTTCTCGGACGCCGCACCGGCACCATCCGACCTACGAGATAACCCCCGGGCCTCTGTGTGTTCCCTCTTGACTCAAACGCGGATCACCAGTGTGTCGGTCTTTCTTCACTCTCACTCACTCAGTCTCTATCTTTCTCTGTCTTTCTTCTTTCGCTCGTAGCTCGTACGCTCGACGGAGATCCGATATCTCACCGGAGAGACAGCGCGAACCTCGCTGCCCTCCGCGCTCGCTTATTTTCCCTCGCACTCTTCCCTCGCCTCCCTCCACACTCTGATTCTCGCCAACCGTTCCGTGACACCCGCGCGACGACTGCTCTGATTTTCCATACGACCGACACCGAGCGGTCGTGAACTCGTGCGAGAGACCCTCCGCACCTCAGGCCGCACGTTTCGATCACGCTCTAAAGACGACGAAAAATCCTCTAGCTTCCTACCTCCACCCCCCCGCGTGTTATATCACAGAACGGTGGACTCTTTTCGCGAGGGGATAATCGACGGAGCTCTCGCTCGGGCCGAAAATGACAAACGGACCGCGGTGAGAGAGAGAGAGAGAGCGAAAGAGAGAGAGAAAGCAGCGGCCGAATTCTCGGAACTTCGGAAACGAGATTTATCGGGTTGAGCTCTCTTGTGGTCGGCCCGCGAGGCGATCGAGCGGACCAGCGAGAGCCGGTAACGTGCGCGAGACGTTTTCGCTCGCTCGTCAGTGATTTCTCGGGTTGAGAAAAAAAATCTTAAAAAAAAAAAAAAAACCAGTGTCACAAGTGCGGAATCCCCGCGACGTCCAGGATAGTCGCGTGGCTGAGTTTCGTTCGTTCAGTTAGCCCGGTGGTGAAAAGCGAAAGAGAGAGAGAAAGGCGCCGAAGTAGAGCGAAGGAGATTCCGCGAACGAGTGTCTCGAGTGACGAGAGGCCTGACTACACGTGTTTTCGGGTGCGCGGAAACGCTCGGGAGCCGCCGGAAGGCGAGTCCGGGGTGCCGAACGGCCGAGCGGAAGACAGGTCGCGAAACGCTCGGAGACCGCTCGACGACGAAGACGACAACGACGACGACGACGATACACGAGGTGGGGGCCCCGTTAAGGCAAAACGAGGATCGCGCGGCGCAGCAGCGGCCAGTCTCGCGAGCGCCCGGACTACAGTCGGGCGCGGTGGCTTCTTGCGTGTGATTGATAGACGCGCGCGCGAGCGAAGCGAGGGGCGGCTGGGGGTGGGGTGGGGGGGTCGCGTGGGGGAAAAGAAGAGGAGGAGGAGGAGGAGGAGGAGGAGGTGGTGGAGAGCGCCGAGGAAGCAAACGCTGCGAGTGAGCGCGCGCGCACCGCGCCGGGGATACAGTGAGAGACGGGACGCGCGACAGGTACCCGCGTCGCGTCTCGTCGATGCGGCCGCGGAGAGCTTCCTACGGTCGCGGCTCACGGTGCGCCGAGTTTGTACGGCGAAGCGCGGAGAGACCGTTGCCGGTGGTAAAAGCCAGAAGGGGCGACCGTTGACACATCGCGAAACCGGCGACGCCGCGTCGATCGTCCGGCAGTGCGTCGGGGTTCGATACGAAGCGAACCGATCGGTCGAAAAACAAAGAAAAAAACAAAAAGAGAAAATAAAAAAAAAAACGAACATTGCGATTTCGGTGAGAAACGTGTCCGGACGACGATCCGGAAGCGACGGCTCGGCGGTGGATTCCCCCGCAGCCGAGAGGTCACGTGGCGATAATGCTGCGACACCGAGCGTGCGTGGAGGGCGTCGCGCCGCGATCGGTCGCCGCGAGCTCGCTCAAGAGCCCCAGCCGCCGGCCCCCCGTGGGCCGCACGATCGTCCCGCACCCGCTGCAGCCAGCAGTCGCCCGCGCCACGAGCGGCCAACGGGTCGTCGAGTGCTGACCGATCGGCGCGCCGATTGCCGGTGGACGAAGGCAAAGCAGAGCGACGCGGTGTCGAGGTGAATAGACACCACCGAGAGGGAAGGAGAGGAGGGGCGAAAAGACAGCACGAATATAGACGGATAACGAGACGAGAGGAGGAGGAGGAGGAGGAGGAGGAGGAGGAGGTGGAGGAGGAGGAAGAAGAGGAAGAAGACGAAAAAGTGGGTACGAGGCGCACGCGTAGGGTGGATGATAGCGCGTCATGCCCGCAGAGATCGACACGGGCGGGCCAAGGGTGCTGCACTGTGCTGAACGTGCCGACTGCCCGATACAGCGAGGAGCCCCGCCAACGACGACAACGACGACGACGACTACGACGACGGAGACGCCGATTTCCCGTCCACTGCTCGCCGCTGGCCTCACGAGCGGCTCGCCGATCCGCCGAGCGCGCCGGCCGCGCCGACAACGACGTCGCCGCCGCGCGATCGGCGACGACAGCAACGACGACGACGACGACGACGACGAGGAAGAGGAAGAGGCGAACCCGTCGTCCGCCGAGCCGCGGATTGTTCCCGGTAACGATGAGCGGGACGAGTTTTTCCGCGACGAAGCGTCGGTCGCGACGTCCTCGAGCGGCAGCGGCGAGCGAACCGATTTTCCGCGACGACGTGAACGCCGCGCGATCGGCGCTGCGGACGACGCGGAGATCGCGACCCGGCGACGGAGCCGCGTCGGCCTGCCCTCGGAAGAGGTCGGGGAGGCCGTGCCGGTCGACGACACCCGGCAGCGGCTGCCGATCGCCGCCGATCGTCCGGAGATCGGCGGCTCCGCGGCCTACGTGATAAGACTCTTCGCGCGCCGCTGCGGCTGCGGGTGCGTCGAAGAAGCCGATGGCGTGGAACGCCCGCGGCCGATTTTCGGCCGATCAGCCGCGATCTCTAGTCAACGCGATCGGCCGGCGACGCCGGACGAGACGCGGGAATTGCTGTGCGTCGAGTGTGCGTGGCAGTGCGAGAGTTTTCAGTGCGTGCGCGACGACGACGCGAGGAATCCCGGGGATGAGGCGGGAAAATCGGCGAGGAGGCCGATCGCAGGTGAGCGCGGATCGAGGAGGCCGAGACACGCCGCCCAGCACAAGGGACGATCGTACGTTCAGCTGGCGCTCCTGCTGCTCCTCGTCGCCCTCGGACACGGCGGCCTCGTCAGGTCGAACGCGATCGGCGCGAGACGCGGCGGCGGTTTCGCGGCGACCGGCGTCGCGATCGGCGCGGTCGTCGGCGCCGCACGCGCCGCACCGGTCGATCTTGACGCAGGTGTGAGGGCCGAGCGATCCGCCAATCTCAGTCACATAACCGGGGTGTCGAGGAAGATACAGATGTACATTAAGAATCGGCACCTGCAGATTCTGCCGGATGGATCGGTAAACGGATCGAACGACGACACCTCAGAATACAGTGAGTAGCAAACGGTTTTTTTTGTTGCTTTTCTTGTTCTGTGATTTTTGTGACGCGGATGTTGGCAACGTTGCTGCGATTAATTGACTCGAGTGTTGGGAATCTGTAGAGTATTCGTGGTGGTTCAGATATTCTTCATCTGCTCTCCCTGATAACACCGGAGGATTTCTCTATGTGAGCATTTGGTACACGCAGAGAAAAATCTGGTATTCGTTGTCTACAAAGTGACGAACGTAAAATGATCATTATTTTATGTACCTGTAGCAACTATTTTTCAAGTTACGTTTACGGTGTCGCTGTTATATATTAACTAATTACCGTAATCTATAATAATAATAATAATAATAATAATAATAATAATAGCATGAATGAAAAATCTAGTATTGATAGCCATAAAGTGAAGACCATAAAATGGCAATTATTTTGTGTAGTTATAGCAACTGTTTTTCAAGTTACGGTTCCAATGTAGCGGTCATCATATCTATAAAGTAATCATCGTATTAAAAAAAAATATATATATCACGATCGAAAACCTAATAGTTGCCACAACTTACACGATTTTTCCGAGTTTTCACTATACCTAGATTTCCTTTTTCCGGCTTGTAATGTCCAAAAAAGCACTCGGTTACGGAACGATAAACTCATCATTGCGTCTTTAAAAGTCGCCCATGAAAAATCGTAGAATTCTATATATGAGAATTACACACAGATTTTCCATCCCGTGTTATCAGGGGCCGAACGAAGCGTCGGCGAAGATACGACGAAAAAGCGATCGACCCAAATGATTTAATCGCACAGCAACGTTGCTAATTTCCATGTCATCGATGTTTAAGGATTGTTCGAGTGTGTCGCGCGCCACTTTGCTCCGATGTTGTATATTTATTGTTTGCTCGAGGGAACTTCACTCTCGATTCGAGTCCGGGGCGGACGACGGACTCGCTCTGGCTCCGCGGGCGAGTCACGCGTGCCAGCCGGTTGTGTGTTGTACGTGATCTCGGCGTTCCACGATTGAGTTACGACGCGCGCGCCTCGCCGGAGCACAGCGCTAGATCGACTCACGCTCACGCGCGCGAGCGGGGGGCCGCCGTGCGTAGGCCGACTCGCTGGCTTTGCGAATCGTCGAAATTAACGACAGAATGCGATCGGCCTCCAATTGGGCGGTCCGATCCAAGAATAATCGCGCGCGCCGAGAACCCGCGTGCGGGCTAAGCCGCGACTTGTATACGCATCAAATCGCGCGCGCGGCTTTCGGCGATAAACTAAACCGAGACAACCTTTGGGCCCAGCTTGGCTGCACTCTCGGCCCGCGGGGATATAGAGCGCTTGGGCTATACGCGTTCAGGGGTAGGAAAATCATAATTCGCTCGCGCGGCAACCGGTCGGGGATTTTTTTTTTTTTCTCCACTTTCATGATGTTGAAGTTTGCATCGTTGGAAAGTAACGAAATGCAGAAAAAATAATTAATTCTTATTAACCCAGATGATGAAATTAGGTGTAAAAAATTATCATAGCCATTGGTTGCTATATAGAATTTTTGATACCTAGTTTAATTATTTGGCGTAATTAGAAATAATTTTTTTTCTGATTTTCGTTGCATTCCACAAAAATTATCATAGCAATTGGTTGCTATATAGGATTTTTTTATACCTAGTTTAATTATTTGGCGTAATTAGAAATAATTTTTTTCTGATTTTCGTTGCATTCCATCGATGCAAACTTCAACATCAGCTTTTTCCTTCCTTCCGCGACGGCTGTTTTTATTTTATTTTCGTACGGTGGACGTGATGAGGCCTTGAAAAAAAAATCGCAAAGAAGGTGGCAAGAAAGGAGTCACACAGGAATTACGCATTGAATGCACTACGAAATACGCAACGATTACGCATTAACACTGTGAACCGACTCGAACCGCGCAATGCAGCCATTCAAGGAGCGAAAAAAGGGAGAATGGATGGCCGAAAAAGTCCACGAAAGTTGAGGCAGCATTGCCATCAAGCGAAACATCCGCGATTCGACGCTTCGCGTGCGGTGGTAGCGTGAAAAACCGAATGGTTACGCACATTCCGCACGGGGGCAGATATCGTGACGTTGGCCGGCAGCTCCGAACCGTCGATCGTACCGTGAATGATTTTGTACGATAAAATGAGCTCCGCAAGATTCCCCGTCTTAAGTTCAGAGCGCAGTGAACTCCTGTTCATCCTATAGCGGTAGAATATTAATTGTTGAACCAAATTTTTGACCGCTGTTGTTTATTGGTGGTGGTGTTGTTTATTGGGCTGTGGTTTATTGGTTTATTCGTTCCTCTGCCGAAATCCTTCATCACCAAGTAGAATATTAATGGCTGTTAGTATGATTTTAATTAAATAATTATTAAGAGGATTTTGGTGGTCCTGATTTTTTTTTAATATCGCACAATATTTAAGTCGACTTCAAATCATTCAAAATTCCCACGAGACCCGACAAATTTAATTGACATTGAAGTTTCAATCGTCGCAATGCAACGAAAGTAAAAACAAAATATTAATTCCACATAAATTTAAATAATTTACCCCCACCAAGGGGTGAAGTAATTTTTCATAGCTGATAACTTTTCATAGCCGATACAATAATTTGGGTTCGTTAATGTTTTGTTGTTTTTAATTTCGTCGCATTATATACGATTTAATTATATGATTCAATTAATTTACTACTTTCGTCGCATCATACGATGTTGAAGTTTGCAACGATGCAAACTCGAACATCACATAAATTAAGATCACAATTTTGCACAAGGAGCTTGAATAACATGTATTTCTCCCCTCGAATTTTCTCAGCCTCCTTAAAAAAAAACTAAAAAAAACAACCCGGTTTTATTTTCCTGCATCGCCGGCTAAAAATTATTAAAAAATAATGTTTTGTTGTTTTTAATTTCGTCGCATTATATATGATTCAATTAATTGACTACTCTCGTCGCATCATACGATGTTGAAGTTTGCAACGACGCAAACTTGAACATCACATAAATTAAGATCACAATTTTGCACAAGGAGCTTGAATAACATGTATTTCTCCCCTCGAATTTTCTCAGCCTCCTTAAAAAAAAAAACAAAAAAAAACAACCCGGTTTTATTTTCCTGCATCGCCGGCTAAAAATTATTAAAAAATAATGTTTTGTTGTTTTTAATTTCGTCGCATTATATATGATTCAATTAATTTACTACTCTCGTCGCATTATACGATGTTGAAGTTTGCATCGCTGCAAACTTCAGCATCACATAAATTAAGATCACAATTTCGCACAAGGAGCTTGAATAACATGTATTTCTCTCCTCGAATTTTCTCAGCCTCCTCAAAAAAAAAAAAAAAAAAAAAAAATAGAAAAACAACCCGGTTTAATTTTCCCGCATCGCCGGCTAAAAATACGATATCGCCCGTACCGCGTGTACCGCGCGGCGTGTTTCTTTGCGGCCGCGCTACGTGCAATCAGCGTCTACACCAGTGAATCCCGATAAACGTAATACACGTAATTACGCCGGTGTAACTGTCTAAGTAATTGCGTGCAGCGAGAGAGACGGCTCCCCGACACTCGAGCGTGTGGATCGCGACTAGTTTGTATAGCGTTTAAGGTCGAAGCGCGGAATATAGCGTGACTGCATTAATCTCGGCGCGGGCCGCGCCGAAGGATCATTCGTGTTAAAACATTCCGCGTGCGCGGACGGATTCGCGGGGCGATCGCGATCGCCGCAGCAGCGGCAGCAGCTCGAAGGGACGGCGGGAGGTGGGAGGTGGGAAGACGCGGCGACAGATACCCGGCGCGCGGCGGATCAATCATCGCGGAATCCCGTTTCCCGAGAGCCACAACCCCATTCCTAGATTCATTGCGCGGTGCGCGTTCCTCCGCGTTTCGACTGACGGACGCTTCGCGAGTCGATCGCGCGCGCCTTCCCCGATGCCTGCACACAGCCCGGCGATATCGAGATCAAACAGTCCGACCGCACCGGTGCCTCAAGTACATATATAGAGCACGCGGTGTAACCCGTGTAACGTCACTAACGAGCACGGCTTCCATCGGCCGAAAGGGCCACACCGCGACTTCCGGTGCAAATCCGCCGGGACAAATGATGTTGAAGTTTGCATCGTTGGAATGCAACGAAACTCCCAAAAAAAAAAATTAATTCTAATTAACCCAAATGATGAATTTAGGTATAAAAATCATGATAGGAACTAATTGCTATGGTGACTTTTTATACCTAATATTATCATTTGGGTTAATCGGAATTAATTTTTTTTTCCGAATTTCGTTGCATTCCAACGATGCAAACTTCAACATTATCGGGACAATCCCACGTGGAAGCGGAGTTGTAAACGCCGAATTTTTAATTATGTTGAAATTTGCATCGTTGGAATGCAACGAAATTCGGGGAAAAAAAATTATTTGTATTTAACCCAAATGATGAAATTATTAATTAAATCGTTATTTAATAATTAAATAAGATTATTTAGTAATTATATTATTATTCAACCGTTTGGGTCAATTAGAATTTTTTTTTCCTGAATTTCGTTGCACTCCAACGATGTAAATATCATTGAAATCATAATTTTTATAGGAATAAAATTCATGGTGCAATTGACTTTGTAATTATGCTAAAATAATGGATGACTGTGCTTGTCCATTTTTCTCGCAATTTCTCCCAAAATTAACATTGAAAAATCGGTTTTTCTTACGGCTATTCAAAAGTTCACATGTAATTTTATAATCGTTACAGGTCATCGTTATAAAATCGTAACTGGAAATTAAATTGTTGTGTAAACTTTAATTCTTAAAGTAATGGGGGCTTACAACACTGCTTGGAAGTAACATATATGTCGACAAAAAGTTATATATGCACCACATGTATTGCACATAAAAATATATGCAACATATATGCGACATATAGAACTTTGTACATATAAATATTTCCATCTGGAATTTCGCGATCTATCTGCGTCTCTTCTCGCGAGCAATGAAAACGTGAATTTAATTCGAGTGGACATTTTTCTATAAATAGGCCTTAAGCCTATTTATAGTGCCAAATATTTGTCGATTTTTTGCGGTTTCGTGGATCGATTTTTAATTTAGAAAGCAATCTTTTTTATTTTGAAAGCTAACAGCAATTTATTTATTTATTTATTTATTTCTGAATATTCATGAGAATAATGGAGCCAAAGCTCAACTAACAAACGAACGTTTTCCTCGCAGTTAACACCATTTTTTTTTTTTTTTGTAATCGGAAGTAACCCATGTATTCCTGTTTCCTTTGATAAAATCAATGCTGACGATAAGCCAGTTGCGACTATAGTTATATACAACCTCAGTAAAATTTCGTTTAAAGTTCATTGCCCAAACGGCGTGAGTAGAGATCACGGAGTTGGCGAACTCGTCGTGAGTAGAGCGAGGTCGGGCGCGCCGTGATAAAACCGTGAAACAGCAGTGCCTGTGCGGTGCCGGCGATAAAGCGGATATATAGACGGTGCGTCGATTCAATGACCTCGAGCCGATGCCCGAGCACGGCGCTCGCCGTATCAGCCGGGCGGTTACGGCTCGCGATTAGCCAAAGCCGGAACTGCCGTCCGAGTTCAAGAGGTTACGGCCTACACGGTCGACGTCCCCCCCCCCCCCCCCCCTCCCCAGCCCTGCCCCCCTCTCACTCTCTCTCTCTGTCTCTCTTCCTCCTGGCACTAAATACACTTCTTAATGTGTACACACAATTTACGTTTCGCTCTTATAGTCACATGTTTGTTTTCCGCGTTTAATTAATCATTGCGTCTTCAATTTTCGCATTCGATCGATCGTGGATTTTTCATTTTTTCCGCTTATTTAATTGTCGCGTCGCCATTTTTCGCCTTGGATTAATCATCGCGTTTTCATTTTTCGCCTACGATTAATCGTGGCGTTTACATTTTTCATATTCAGTTAATCGTCGCGTCTTCATTTTTCGCCTTCGATTAATCATCGCGTTTTCATTTTTCATATTCAGTTAATCGTCGCGTCTTCATTTTTCGCCGTGGATTAATCATCGCGTTTTCATTTTTCATATTCAGTTAATCGTCGCGTCTTCATTTTTCGCCTTGGATTAATCATCGCGTTTTCATTTTTCATATTCAGTTAATCGTCGCGTCTTCATTTTTCGCCTTGGATTAATCGTCGCGTCTTCATTTTTCGCCTACGATTAATTGTGGCGTTTACATATTTCATATTCAGTTAATCGTCGCGTCTTCATTTTTCGCCTTCCATTAATCGTCGCATTTGCATTTTTGATATTTAATTAATCGTCGCATCTTCCTTTTTCGCGATCGATCGATCGTCAGGTCTTCGTTTTTCGCCTTCGATTAATCGTCACGTTTTCATGTTTCGCCTTCGATTAATAGTCGCATCTTCATTATTTTCTATCGATCGATCGTCCCATCTTCATTTTCCTCATCCGATCGTTCGCCGCAACTTCATTTTCACGTTCGATCGATCATCCACATTTTCCGCCTTCGATCGACCGTCGCGTCTTCATTTTCCGCGCTCGATTAATCGTCGCCTCTTCATTTTCCCTTCTTTTCTTCATTTTCCTCAATCATCACCACGGATGATCGCGCGTTCGCCTCAACCGTGGCCTCTTCTCGCCGCCGCTGTCCTCCTTCTCCTCTCCTCGTCCTCCTCCTCGTCGTCGTCGTTTTAGTCTCTCGCTTCCTCGAACCATAAAGTCTAATTAAGATCGCGAGCTATAATCGGTCACGCGATCGCTAAAACTTTATACACATATATATCTATATATATATATTTTCCGCAAGCGCGAGAGATGCGTGCGCGAGGCGGTTAACGCAACGCGCGCTGTACTCCAGGCGCGCCAATAGAATGGGATGTCACGTAAACGGCGAACGCCACCAGCGATGTTGACACGCTCTCTCCGGTCTTTCGACGCGCAAGGGGCGAGAGCGGAGGGTTTGACAGACGCGATGCGAGCGCTTTTTAGATAAGAAAATGCACATCGTACGCAGCCAGATACTATTGACCTACCTCAATTGCCGAGCGCGGCTGTAAAACGACGTTCGGTACTAACGACCGAGCGGCACGGCTGAACGGTTTTTGCGTTTCGCCCGCGTATTGACGTACGGCAAACCCCCGAGATTTTGCGCGACGATTCGTAAGAATGGTAAATCGCGTATCTCGGCGCCTGAGACGAATGTTGTTTGGGTACCAGGAAAGCCAAACATTATCTTTTTTTTTTTTTTAATCGGGCTCCTTTGGCGACGACTCGCAGAACTCGTCGAGTGATTCCGCAGAAGTATAAATGCAAATCGTACATGAAACGTATGAGTGTTATTCGAGGGATAGTAAAATATGAATTGGAATGAAAATTCGTCCAATCAGAAACATCCGATTATTACAGAAGCAATTTTCGTAATTCTGGTGACCCGAAAAGATGATGCTGAAGTTTGCATCGTTGCAATGCAACGAAATTGAAAAGAAAATATTAAAGAACACTGATGATTATACCAACTGTAAAAAGTTATTATAACGACTAAAAGCACAACAACGAAATATTATTTTACTCCCTGATGAGGGTGAATTGTTTGAATTTTTATGGAATTAATATTTTCTTATTTTTCATTTCGTTGCATTGCAACGATGGAAACTTCAACGTCATCAAAAAGGTTTCGATCTACAGATCCGCAGATCGGAAATTACGTAGTCGTATTTGAATTAACATCCGCCAACGGCAACACAGCGATCACTGCTGATCAGTCAAGGCGGCCGCAAACCTTGGCTCTTTCCCCCACATTTTTTCTCAGCTTCGCTGGGATATAATCATCGCCCGATAAACATCGCAACCAGTTCGGGTACGCGCGAACCGTCTCGGACGTGTTTTTCTTTTTTCTTCTTTTTTCCCCACCCATTGTGTGGGTACAGCGTGCAATTTTTGCGCGCCCGAGACGCTCGATCCGTGCAATTATTCGTGGCCGACAAAAAACTCGGCGCCCAAAGCTCGGGCAGCGCAGTTAAAGCCGTTGACGATCGCCGTTACAGTCGCGAGCAAATGAAATGCACCGAGCGCCGCCCCACGCCGTGTGCGATGCTTCATTTTACGCTCCGGCTTCTCCTGCACTTTCGGATCCGGCGCGGTGAAGTATGGAAATTGCGCCAATTAGCCCGCGAGAGAGACCCGAGACTCGAGCACGTGTAATTGCAGCAGCGAGAATTGTCAAAGCTTCCGGGTCGCCGTTGAGCGACGTCCCGCGTTACACGCGGAACTGCGACTGCGGTGACATTACGCATACGGTAGCCGCACACCGCGAGTCTCGCGTCCCAGTGGTGCGATGACACTGAGGCCGGCGGCGAATACATACCGCGCCGAGTGCCGATGCCGGTGGCCACTTTGCGCACCCACGCGAGGAGCAAATGGGCGCGCATTAGCCGCTTATGGTATGCGCTCTGCGACTGATTAGCCCAGTGCCTTGTAATTGAAATATCCCGGACGTTGGCTGCCCGAGCGATCCCGACGAAACCGTCGAAGGATGAGGTTAAAGTTTGCGTCGTTGGAATGCAACGAAATTCAGGAAAAAAATGAATTCTTATACTCGATTATGTAAACCACAAAAAAACAACAAAAAAACCATGTATATACACCTTTGCTAATGCACATCATAATTTGACACAGTTACTCATGGGCTGAAGGACTCCGGTCGATGGCCTGTTGTCATTACGTATATAAAACAATAAGTGTTAATTCGTCTGTAACTCGTGTAACGAAATCCAAACATACTGTGTAATGTCAATAAATTCGTACTACTACTACTACTACTGAATTCTTAATGACACAAATGATGAAATTAGGCATAAAAAATCTTTATAAGAACTGCTTGATATGATGACTTTTTAAACCTAATTTCATTATTTGGGTTAATAAGAATAATGTTTTTTTTCTGAATTTCGTTGCATTCCAACGATGCAAACTTCGACATCATGTCGAAGGTTCGTTCGTCATATGCGAGATCATCGGAGGAGAAGGACATGAGGCCGGAGAATGCGAATGAAAGCGGTTGACCAATTTTCATTACGTCGCTTTTCGTCTCTGCGTTTCTCGGTCTCCGTCGCACTCGGAGTGTCTTGACTTTATGGCCAACGATCAATCTGAGCGAATAGAAGTTATATCTGAGTTGAAATATAGAACCTCCGAAAAGCCTTTGTGTAACGAAAATGATGATGTTGAAGTTTGCATCGCTGGAATGCAACGAAATTCAGAAGAAAATGATTTCTAATTAAGCCAAATGATTGAATTAGGTTTAAAAAATCCTGTATAGTAACCAATTGCTATGATGACTTTTTACATCTAATTGCATCATTTGGGTTAACTGGAATTAATTATTTTTTCCTGAATTTCGTTGCGTCCCAACGATGCAAACTTCAACATCATCGATAATGCGTGATGTTAATAGCTGCCACTTTCGGAGGTTCTAGGCAGGGTTGTCAACACTCGCTTCAGCCTGCACGGTTTGTCGGGATTCATTTGTAAATCTGTCGATCATTCTCAAGCCTTCCTGTCAACCTCCGTTGACATCATATGGTTAATATGTGGCGTGTCTAGAGGTTTAACGAAGGCTCTCGAAATTTTTGCGGTAGCCCTTTATACAGTCTTTTCGTATACTCGAAAAAAAAAGAGACCGGAATTTTCAACTCGGGTGGTTGTTATTCAAGTTGAAACACAGAATCTCCGAAAAGCCTTCATTTAATGAAAATGGGTAATAACTGCTACTTTCGGATGTTCTATGCACTGCTGTAAACCCTCACCTCGAATTTCATTACAATTGCAATGTGCTTGTGTAATGCCCAGGAAATTCATCCGAGAGGATTCTCTGAGAGTCTGTGGATCATTCTCAAGCCTTCTCGTCAACTTTCGTAGACTTTAAATGGTTAATATGTGCCATGTCCGGGTTTAACGAAAGATCTAATCATAGCGGTAGCCCTTGACCCCTGACAACACCAAAGGGTCTATTTGTGAGCATTTACTACACTAAAGTCCACAAACTGGGGTTCCATTTTTAGGCTTATGATGTCCGAAAAAGCATTTGTTGTTGGGTCCTAATCTTAGTATTGTGCCTGCAAAAGTTAGATCGCCCATTCAAAAGCGTATTTTTTTTTATTCCTACATGAGACCTACACCTTGACGTCTATCCGGTGTTATCAGGGGACGCAGCCTTTTGGTACTCAAAAAAAAAAAGTATCAAGCGAGGTTCACAGTTACAGATCCCAAGGTGGCCAGAAATGTCATCCCGGGGGTATCTCGACGAATCCGTCAAAAGTTCGTTCGTCATGCGAGGCCAGAGGATCAAGACGAGGCCGGAGAATGAGAATGAAAGCGGCCGACGAATTTTCGTACGTCTCTTCGTCTCTCCGCGTCTCTCCGTCGCACCCCGAGTGTCTTGACCCTTTGACCAACGATCAATTGAGCGATTGAGAGTTGGATACACAGCGAGAGAGAGAGAGAGGACTCTGCGCGTCGAGAGTGTCCTGTGTCGTCATCGTCAGGGTCGCGACACACAGGGCGACGCTCGATCTCGCCGCGTCTATTATCCGAGTAGACGCAACCCAACACATCATCAATTTCGTAATCGACCAAACGCGTCGCATTTGATGGAGCTCTGGCACTTAATGCGCCACAGCTGTGGGGTCAGGCACCGTGGGCTACGCAGCGAGGCATCGATCAGACGGGGAGGCAGAGCGAGGGAGAAAAAAATAAACGCACGTATATACGGCGCACCAGCCCAGCCGCCCCGCCTGGGCTGTTTTCCCACTCCTTCTCCTCCTTCTCTTCTTCTCTCCTTCTCGTCGTCCGTATCAACTCGGCTGGCAGCTCGGGCCCTCCTATCATCTCGATGCATTGTATACGCGGCGTTTGCCGCCTATCCGAATCCTTATCCTTAAGCGTCTCTGCCCCGGCTAATGGCGCGAGATTGATTTTCGTCGTGTGGCTGGCACACGACTCAAATATTATATTTCACTCGCCGTGACCGCGCGCTCTCTCTCTAAGTCAGATTGATTTCCAAATTATTCACCCTCTCCCCTTTTCAGTTCACCCCTTCCTACTGAACCGCGGAGCTCTTTGCAGGCTCCTCCGTGTGTTCCTTTTGCTCCAATGTCCCGAACGATTAGGAGGGCCGTGCTGAGCGATTAGGATTTGCATTGTTTTTTTTACGATCGGTCTTCGTTTTTGCGAGATTAAACTTTTTTGATGCCCTACGTTAAATTTCATTTGGAGTTTAATCGTAATATTAAAATGGGAGCATCGGTAAATCAACCCCATGGAAATAAAGTATATTTGAAAATATATAAGATGTAGAACTTTTCGCCGAAACATATACAGAGTTTTCCATTTTAATCTTCCTTCTGATTTATCTCGAAAAATTCTACCCTGATAAAAAATTTTAAGTAGAATGAAACTTTTAGGGTTCGAAGGGGACATAAAAAAGAAATATGTTCCAACATTCAAAGTGGCGGAGATTCGACGGCCGCCATGTTTTTTTTTATAGAATTTTTTATGGCAGATGTAGAACTTTTGGCCGATATAATTGTATATTACTTATATATCTTGAATATACTTTGTTTCCATAGGGGCTTCGACATGATTCGATAAAACTTTTAATATTTGTATCTTGGGTAACTATCGATCTTCATTTTTGCAAAATTACACTTTTTTTCGAATTTAAATGTTGAAATTTAACCGTAACAGTGAATCGGGAAGTATCGATAAATCAATCACGGTCAGATAACGTAGAATTGCCATTGAAATACAGGAATATAATTTTTTATTTTTCTGCGAAGTACCGTTACACGATAAAAAAAACCAACACAAAGTCACCGTTGCCATTACATCGAGAGCGGGAACAAAACACCCCGAATATACTTTATTTCCATATGGGCTTCAGCTTAATTCGACATAGCTTTTAATGTTTCTATCTTGGGGAAACTATCGATCTTCATTTTTGCAAAATTATACATTTTATTCCAAACTTAACATTTTTAACTGTTGAAATTTAACCGTAACATTGAATCGGGAAGTATCGATAAATCAATCACGGTCAGATAACGTAGAATTGCCATTGAAATACAGGATACAATTTTTAATTTTTTTCCGAAGTACCGTTACACGATTAAAAAAAAAACCAACACAAAGTCACCGTTGTCATAAGATCGAGAACGGGAGTAAAACACCCCGAATGTACTTTAATCCCATATGGGCTTTGGCTTAATTTGACATAGCTTTTAATGTTTGTTTCTTGGGAAACGATCGATCTTCTTTTTTTTCTTCAAAATTACACGTTTTTCCAACTTTAACTGTTGAAATTTAACCGTAACATTGAATCGGGAAGTATCGATAAATCAATCACGATCAGATAACGTACGAATTGCCATTGAAATACAGGATACAATTTTTAATTTTTTTCCGAAGTACCGTTACACGATTAAAAAAAAACCAACACAAAGTCACCGTTGTCATAAGATCGAGAGCGGGAGTAAAACACCCCGAATGTACTTTAATCCCATATGGGCTTTGGCTTAATTTGACATAGCTTTTAATGTTTGTTTCTTGGGAAACGATCGATCTTTTTTTTTTTTCAAAATTACACGTTTTTCCAACTTTAACTGTTGAAATTTAACCGTAACATTGAATCGGGAAGTATCGATAAATCAATCACGATCAGATAACGTACGAATTGCCATTGAAATACAGGATACAATTTTTAATTTTTTTCCGAAGTACCGTTACACGATTAAAAAAAAAACCAACACAAAGTCACCGTTGTCATAAGATCGAGAGCGGGAGTAAAACACCCCGAATGTACTTTAATCCCATATGGGCTTTGGCTTAATTTGACATAGCTTTTAATGTTTGTTTCTTGGGAAACGATCGATCTTCTTTTTTTTTCAAAATTACACGTTTTTCCAACTTTAACTGTTGAAATTTAACCGTAACATTGAATCGGGAAGTATCGATAAATCAATCACGATCAGATAACGTACGAATTGCCATTGAAATACAGGATACAATTTTTAATTTTTTTCCGAAGTACCGTTACACGATTAAAAAAAAACCAACACAAGGTCACCGTTGTCATAAGATCGAGAGCGGGAGTATAACACCCCGAATGTACTTTAATCCCATATGGGCTTTGGCTTAATTTGACATAGCTTTTAATGTTTGTTTCTTGGGAAACGATCGATCTTCTTTTTTTTTTCTCAAAATTACACGTTTTTCCAACTTTAACTGTTGAAATTTAACCGTAACATTGAATCGGGAAGTATCGATAAATCAATCACGATCAGATAACGTACGAATTGCCATTGAAATACAGGATACAATTTTTAATTTTTTTCCGAAGTATCGTTACATGATTAAAAAAAAAACCAACACAAAGTCACCGTTGTCATAAGATCGAGAGCGGGAGTAAAACACCCCGAATGTACTTTAATCCCATATGGGCTTTGGCTTAATTTGACATAGCTTTTAATGTTTGTTTCTTGGGAAACGATCGATCTTCTTTTTTTTTTCAAAATTACACGTTTTTCCAACTTTAACTGTTGAAATTTAACCGTAACATTGAATCGGGAGGTATCGATAAATCAATCACGATCATATAACGTACGAATTGCCATTGAAATACAGGATACAATTTTTAATTTTTTTCCGAAGTACCGTTACACGATTAAAAAAAAACCAACACAAAGTCACCGTTGTCATTAGCTCGAGAGCGGGAGCAAAACACCCCGACGCCCTTGATCGCGAGCACCGCGACCGTAGATCCCACGACGGCGCCGCGCAAATCGCGCAACGTCGACGTCTATCAATGTCACGGCTCCCGTCGGCGACCTCGGCGAAAATTCTATATAAACGCGATCGCGCGGCGCGCGTATAGCGCGGAGCGTAGGTAGAGGACGCGTGCCGAAGCTCACGTAGGCGGCGGCTACGAGGCTATCGATTGCATCGCGCTGCACCCGCGAGTTGCATAATTATGCGTATCTGTCGTGTGACGCGTTCCGTGTGGTTCCCGCGCGCTCGCGATATAAAGCGAGTCAATAGAATGATTTATATTCCGCGAATCGAGACGTCGGGGGGACGTCGAAAGAGAGAGAGAGAGAGAGAGAGAGAGAAAAATTCGAATGGCGCGAAACTGCAATAAAGTCGCGACTCGTCCGTCGACACCTCGCGCGCGGAATTAACCAGCCCCCGATGCGCTCTCTAAGCTAAACTAACGCGCCGATGTCGCGCCGGCGAGTGAGAGCAGTTTATTCGAGCGCGATACGAGCGAAGATCGCCTCGCTCAGCTATTCCATGCACTCGCGACGGTGGCGGCGGCTGCGCTCGCCACGAGTGCGCGATTCCCTTACTAAGCTGCATACTTATCGCTCGCGAATAAATCACAGAGAGTCGCTGCAGCTCCCGCTCTCTATCGTGCACTAAAAGTCACGTACACCATTCAATGCCTTTGAATCACATCGCGTCACGTTTTTTTTTGTTTTTTTTTTTTGCATTTCTTTTTCTTTCCACTTTCGCTTACGCTTATTTCGGTCTCTCTCCATTTTTTTTCCTGAAGGGTGAAGAGGGGGGATGGCAATTTATGTGAATGCTTTGGGCATTGTCATCGCGGGGGCTATATTCGTCCTACTTAAGGCCTACTTACCGTCATAATTCACGCGGAAATTTCGAGGTCCTTAAGGACTCTGTTACCTCTTCATTTTACGCGGATATTATCGTAACCGTAAATCACCGGCCTCGCGTGGTACTGGCGAACCCGGTACGTGAGAGCTCGAGGTGATACACGAGTCGCGGGCCCGCGGGGGACGAGAGGGACCCGCGCGCCGGGGTTTGAATCAGATACAGCCGGGCGACGCCGAGGGTCAGTGGGTTATTTGTTCGGCTGGTCGTGGCTGAAGCGGCGATGAGGAACCGCTGCGGAAAATGCGTCGTTGATTCGAAAATTCGCTTGCGGGCTGCGAGGATCAAATTTTGGAAAATTAAATCTAGCTCTTGTTTTTTCAATCACATTCGAAAAAATACAATATTTTTTCGTTGAAAAAATAAAATATTTTCGTTGAAAAAATAAAATGTTTTCGTTGAAAAAATAAAATATTTATTCGTTGAAAAAATAAAATATTTATTCGTTGATGAAGAAATAAAATATTTATTCGTTGAAAAAATAAAATATTTTTTCGTTGAAGAAATAAAATATGTTTTTTGCCTATTTTCCTAATTATTGATTCAATGTTATATAACACGATGGGAATTGGAAGCAAAATTTTATTAACGACGTTTTTGGTAACCCACATCGAGGGGTTTATTGAACCAATGACATTTTTTTTTCTGTGAACTCTGGCGACTTTTTTTCAAGCTATTTAAGTGTCTTTTCACACCTGCAGCGCTTAACACGAAAGTTCTACTCACGACTGCCCAAAAACATTTAACACGTTCACAGACAGCCTCATATATTGAGCCACCAGTTACGTGTGACGTTAATGTGAAGTGAAACAGCGGTGATCGTCGTAAACGACGACAATCGATGTACACCAGGCGTATCTGGGAATCGAATACGGTAAACGGGAGTTCCAGCTGATAAAGTGTACAAACGTCCCGACATAATACACACGGGCTCGTTAGTCACAGTATTACGCGGTGCAAGCCCATACGTAAGACCCTCTGGGGGGAAGTCGCGAGTTGCGATGTATTTCTCGAGAGTCGCCAGCGGCGAACCGAGTGCCGGGGTTTGAATCAGATACCGAGGTAATGCGGAGGGTCAGTGGCCGTTTTTTTTTCGGCTGCTTGCATTTACTGTCACTGAGGAGACTCGTAACCTTTTTTTAAAGATACAGTAATTGAAGCGCTCACGACGGGACTGCTTAACACGAAACTTCCATTTGCGAAAATATGAAGAAAAAAAACTTTTAATTGTATAACGGAACAAATTTAAAGAATTAAGAATTTTTTATTTAGAACACTTTATAAATTGAAAAATTAAAGCCACTAGAAAATGTATAAACTTATAAAAATTAGAGTTATTGGAATATTTATAAATCAGAAAATGGAAGTTATTGGAACATTTATAAAATAATAAAACTGAAGTTGTTGGAATATTTATAAATCAGAAAATTGAAGTTATTGGAACATTTATAAATCATAAAATTGAAGTTATTGCAACATTTATAAATCAGAAAATTGAAGTTATTGGAACATTTATAAAACAGAAAATTAAAGTTATTGGGACATTTATATAACAGAAAATTGAAGTTATCGGAAAATGTATAAATTTAAGAATTGAAGTTTTTAGTAAATTATGAAATTTAAACAGTGCAACGTGTTTACAAACTAAACATACATCGTCTTGTAATCTATTACGTGTAACGTTAACGTTAAGTAAAACAGCGATAATCGTCGACAAGAATTGATGTACATTAGGCGCATCCGGGAATCGATTGCACGGTAAACGGGCGTTCCGGCTGATTAAGTGTACAAACGCCCCGAAAATATAATACATAATACACGAGCGATCGTTAGTCACGGTATTACGCGCGTGGAGGAGGCGAGCAGTGTGCGGCACACGGTGGTTTCGTTCTCGGCTCTCACGCGCCTTCGGCCTCTGGGTTCGATATACCCACCAATGGAATTTCCTGCATGACCCCCGGTGGTTCGGAATCCATCTGGAATCGTAGATCTTTCGTGACTCCCTCGAACGCACGTCCGAGAAATTAATTAACCTTTAATTATTAATTTCTTTGTTGACAACCTCTCATTTGGAGTCGAACTTGATTTATTCGATATTCACTCAATTTTAATTAAATCTCTTTTTTTCTCATTCTACTATAAATACAGTTTTTTGCGCTTAAAAATTGCATGATCCGGTTTCTCCGCTTCCAGCTGGAGAAATTTCGAAATAATTTATTATCCTTGACAAATATTATGAATATTTATTTTCCTCCCGTTGGCTGTCACGGCAAAAGCGGCAAAACCCTCCCTTGGAGTTTTGCCGATTATTATTTTTTGTATTTTTGTTTAGCTTTATTTTTGCCTCTATTATCATTGTTATTTTTATTCATTACTCTCATAACGCTGTTGCTCTTTATCATCTGTAAATATTTATAGATAGATAGATAGTTAGAGGTGTTTATTTCGTACCCTATGCCAAGGCCCCCTAAAGGTACTGTATAAAAAAATAAAATAAAAATACAAAAGAAAACGCAACGTACAAAAAAATGCCGTACTTACAGATAAAATAATGCAAAATAACTCAAAATAAATGAACGCCGCCGAAATAGAAAAAGCAAAAAAATGTGTGTGCTATGGTCCTTACAGGATCAAATAAAATACTACTACTACTACAAATCAGTCGCTTAAAAAAAAATACGTTCGATCCTTAATCCAAATAAACTAAAAGCGCACAAAATGTTATTACGATGGCATAAGCAACACCCAACTTCGAGGCTGCGAGCGTTTATGTCGGGCGTATTTCATACCCGAAGAGTTCATAAACCTGAGCCCCGTCGACAAAATCCCCGAGTCACGTCCCACACGAACTTTCGACTCCCGAAGACGAGTGGACAAGTTGAGTCGAGTGCATAATATTCGAGCGAGTGAAAAAACGACCCAGCCGAGAGCAAAGGGTGAAAAGGCACTGACACAGCATGAAGGAATTTTAGAAGGAGCGACGATCTCTATACAAAGCTTACGCTGCGGCCGTTGCTGCCGTTGCGCGAGGAGTGTAGGTAATCCGATTTCGCTGATTCGCGAGCGTTACGCGCGGGCAAAAAGTGACTTAAATCCCGCCAGTAACTTATTCTCTTTATTCACCCAACTTGTCTCGCTTCTTGTTTTTCTCAGCCCAAAACTTTCACCCGTCTTAATACCGACCAGCCAGGGAAAATTGCTTCGTCTCATTCCCTCCCTCTCTATCCCCATCACTTTTATTTTATCTCGCACAAAAAAAAATTTCACATATCCACAAAAAAAAAAAAAGATTCATACATCTTTTTTCCCCCGACCAGCGACAGAAAATTGCTTCGGCTCATTCCCTCCCGTTCTATCCCATCACTTTTATTTTATCTCGCACAAAAAAAATTTCACATATCCATTAAAAAAAAAAAAAAAATGCATACATCTTTTTTCCCCCGACCAGCGACAGAAAATTGCTTCGTCTCATTCCCTCCCGTTCTATCCCCATCACTTTTATTTTATCTCGCACAAAAAATATTTCACATATCCACTAAAAAAAAAAAAAAAAAATTCATACATCTTTTCTCCCCCGACCAGCGAGGGAAACTTGCTTCGTCTCATTCACTTTCTATCCCCATCACTTTTATTTCATCTCGCACAAAAAAAAATGTCACATATCCACAAAAAAAAAAAAAAAAATTTCATACATCTTTTCTCCCCCTTCCAGCGAGGGAAAATTGCTTCGTCCCATCCCCTCCCGTTCTATCCCCATCACTTTTATTTTATCTCGCACAAAAAAATGTTTCACATATCCACACAAAAAAAAACAAAAAAAATTACATACATCTTTTCTCCCCCGTGTTACATTTTCAGTTCCCGCTATCTCGACTTTCCCAACGAAGAAGATTAAAACCAAAGTAAAATTAATTTACTATCACAAGATCGCCGCGCCCGACCGGACGTAAAGAGTATAAATAGTCCCTTTTCATTTTAGATAAAGCTAATTCCCTCGCCGTGGTTGCCCGGAGGTCCCGAGTGTCGCCGCAGCCCCGAGAATTCATGGCCGAGGATCGAGGAGACCAAAAACGGTTTCTCAACATCACCGGGTGGCGCGCGTGGCGATAAAGCCCCGATAATAGGATCAAAGCGCCTCGGCGTCGTTCTCGCGAGGAAACCCGAGAGTCTCCCGTATGACCCGGGGAGAGATTTTTACCGTCGCGTAAGCCGCGCGCCGCGGGTTCATCGTTAACGCGGGATTAGAGCCGCTCGCGACCTTTTCCAGCGCGGCGCGTCGAACCGGAACGCGGAACGTCGAGCTGGTCCCGGGAACTCGTGGAATTCGCGTTAGCGCGTTGTAACCACACGCGACACGGACAACGTTTTCCCCCCCGCGCGCGGTGGATAATTGCCATTATATCGGCGCACTTATTGTCATGCCTGCCGCGCGCGCGCACGACTCGCGGCTCTGAAACGGGACGACGTATACGTGGCGCGCGACGCGACGCGCGCGTCTGTTCGTTGCGGAATATCCGCTCCGCACCATTGACAGGACTCGAGGGAGGACTTTTTCCCCCGAGCGGTGTGGAACTCGGTTTGCCGGTTTTTTTGCGAAAATCTCTCGGTGTACTTGCTGCGGACTGTTATGGCTCGCGCACACGCGCCGGGCGCATCGAGTGCAACAGCAGCGGCAGCAGCAACTGCATCGAGTGCAGCAGCGGCAGAAGCAGCGGTAGCAGCCTCGGTACCCCCGCAAAAAAAAAAAAATAGTACTACACTGAGAAAACGGGGCTCGGGTGATAAGTAGTGAATACTATATTTATTTGAAATATGCTATTCATATGGAAATAAGTATCGAGATAAAGACAATTTTGTCTACGCGTACGCGAATAACTATGAAAAATATGATACATTTTAGTATGCGGTATTGTAATAATTACGAAAAAAAATCCGAGCATGTTTCAAATTCCTATGTCGGCTAGCATTGAGCACGCGAATTCTGTTCCTAATTGCTATAGTATTAGACATGGTTTTCTCCGTGTATTAAAAGAGTATTTCTGTAGTATGAAATATCGAAGTATCTAAAGTATGTCGTATTGGACGCAAAAGTGCTCATTTCATACTCAAAAAAATTGAATCCTCAATCACAGGAATATGTTAAATTCCTGAAAGAAAAGTAATAGGTTTCAATAAATTAATAATAACTTCATTAATTAATCTATCGAAAATAAATTAATCTATTTAATGGCCGGCCTAATAGGATTTATTTGGATCAAATAAAATATATTTCATTCAAACAAATGTTATTTGTTTCGAATAGATCCCATCAGAATGATTCCTCTGGGTGTATAAATGACTATTTTTCAGTGGAATACGACATACTTCAAATACTTCGACGGTCCATACTACAGAAATACTCTTTTCACCCCCATGGAAAAAAAGTATATTTAAAGTATATTCAAAAGTATATTTTTGAGTATAATAAATATACTTTTTTACGAAAAATTAGTTATGTCGAATACATTTTTGAATATACTTGAAAAGTATACTTGAAGTATATTGCGAAGTGTATTGCGAAGTATGTGCAAAATATAGATTCCATCTATTTCAAATATATATTTAATGTACGAATAGTAGATGTACCATACACGATGTATACTCACGAAACATAGCAAAATATAAGGCTAAGTTGCACGCAATGTGCATCCGTAAAATTTTTCATACATACGACGATGTAGTATATACATATACTTTGCTGTATGTGTGAAGTATACTCATAATGTATATATTATATATTTTACATTGACGGCACATATACCCCGGAAATATACTTTTCTACGAAAAACTAGTTATTGCACATATACTTGAAATATACTTCCCATGTATTTAAAATACATAATAAATATAAAAGATATATTTCAAGTATACTTAGAATATACTTTTTCAATACATTGAAAAGTATATTTTTAATTATACTTTTTTTCCATGGGGGCATTCTATCTTTTTTTTGCGCGGGTACCTCCAGAGTCGTCCACGAGTCTCAAACTCCACATCAACCAGCGGGAGTCGCGCACGGAGGTCTCGCGGTTCACGTGTAGCTACTTGCTGCGAGGTCCGCCTGGCTATTGTCGCGATCCACGCAGCCTCGGCAGCGCCGCGAGGGACGTCGTAAAGCCCTCGTGCTTCGATGGCGATCCGAGCGCGCGTTAAACGCGCGCTGACAACTTTTGCAGATAAGAAGAGCCATTATGACGCGTGTCACAGCACCGACGAGAAAAACGACAAACGGGCGTGCGGTGACCGCACGACGACGGCGTCGTAATGAAGAGGAAGCGCGCGAGCGTTTCGCGCGAGTCTTAAACGCTACACGGGAGATCCAACGGCGGCCGGGAAGAAGAAAAGCCTCGCGAACCGGTGAAATGCGATTAGACGCTGCGCTGGCTGGCTGGCAGGCTGGCTGGCAAGATGCCTGTATGTCATAGCCGGTACAGCCGCCGCCGCCGCCGCCGGCACGAAAACAAAACAAATTTGTCACGAGCCGCGAGCCGAGCTCTCGGGACACCTCGCGCCATTATTTTAAATAGGCGCTATACGCGCTTCGTGACCCACGTGGTTTTCGTGAGATATTTAAAAATATCGAGGTCGCTTGGAGACTTTTTCGTTGCGTAATCCAAAGGTTTGATATTAATTCTGGGGGGTCTGGCGAGGTTTTTATTCCCTTTACGATAACCTTGCGGGAAAATCTGTGGTGTTGCAATAGGCGCGAGCCAGGGCCTGACCAGGGCCCGATCAGAGCCACGGTGGCCCCGCCAGGGCCCGACCCGGACCCGATTTCACGCCACAGACTTTCTACCAGGGCAGATGACAAAAAAATGCTGGCTATTTTTTTTTTTTTTTTTTTTTTTTTTTTTCAATCCTGGTTTTAACCTCAATTCGTAATCACCGACAGATATACCGGCGGAGCCCCCATGGAAAAAAGTATAGTGAAAAATATATTCTTCGTTATATTCAAGAATATACAAAAATATACAAAATATACTTGAAATATATATTTTACACTTATTATATATTATATTTCGAGCCTCTTCCTCGAGATCACCAGGTAGTTCCTCTACTTACATGCCAATGTCGCCACAAAGTTTAAAGTTAAATAAACATTTTACAATCGCGCGGCGCCCATGGCAACCGCGTTGTCAACATCGTCCTCGATGCTGCCCTCAGTTGTCATTACCTTTCTTTGTGCCGTGAAAGCCACACGTGTTTTCGACAGTTCTGCGAGTTCTTCCTTTTCTAATTATGGGGAAAAAACGAAGCCGCCTTTCGGACGACGATGAGGAGGAGTATCGCTTCGAAAAGCGATTAAAAAGACTGGAACGCAGAGAAAAGAAGAAACGGAGGAAGAATCACCGCAAAAAGAAACGCAGTGAGTAATTTTGATTTGTTTCAGATCTGTCTTCCCAAGATGGCGGAAATTCAGATATGTCACGGCAAGGCCGTTTCATAAATCTGTGTGATAAACTCAACATCGTGACGATCAGATCGTCACGCATGTTAAGAGATTGGGAAAAGATATGCACCTAGCTAATCGAGCAGGTTAGGCCTGCTCGTGGCGGATCAGGTCCGTAAAGCTAGAACGAGAAACAGCGAACAAGAGTTCGCTGAAGTATCGTAATAATGCATAAATGAGCGAGGGAATGATTCTGGGAACATTCTCAGTGCATTTTCACGATAAATCCCAGTCAGACTTGGATCGCTCGATGAACGGAACGCGAGCCGGACTTCAATTCCTGTTTCTCTCGGAGAATTCCATTAAGGAAAAATCTATTTGACATAGGGTACGACACGAGTCCAGATTCGACATCGAGGACGAGTTCCAGTACTGAAGACCACGGCTCGTCGTCATCATCGCTAACAAGAGAGGAGGGCGTACCGAAACAGACGACGGACACTGCAGCGAACGACGATTTGACGGAATCGACACAGATAATAACCGAAAAACAGGTACCAGTCGCGAAGGGCGACCAAGCAACGAAAGAAGTAGATTCACATGGTACCAAAAAATCTACTGAACAAGATAAAGTGACCCAGTCAAAACAAACACTCGACGATCAGGACCTCGAGGTGATTGGAAAGCGACTTACGGTAGAAAATCCACGGGGGCCGCCTGTCATCAACGAAATATCGTTGCGTTGGTGCGAGATTTTGGAGGTGGGACTTCCCAAAGAGGAGAAGGCTGCTACTTCTCTGAAATACGGTACCCCAGAAAACTGCACGCTTATTAACCCTCCGAAACTGAACCCGGAGGTGAAAGCTTCCCTGCCGGAAGCAGTCATCAGCAGGGACACGAGGCTACTATCGAAGCAAGAAAAGATCACGACATGTGTCGCTGCATTGGGGACGATTCTGACAAAGTTGCTGAACAACGACGTCGTCGACAGATTGACATTTTTGGGAACCCTAAGCGACGTTACAAGACTGCTCGTCGATCTACAGCGCGAGGAGACACTGACAAGACGAGCATTGGTGCTCGCTAATTTAAATACAACTGTCAAAGATATTTTCAACGCCACGTCAGCAGATGAGTGGCTCTTCGGTACTCAGTTGGATGAAAATATAAAAACGGCGAAGTCCTTGGAACAAACCAAGAGAGAGCTCAAGCCCATTACCAAGGGACCAGCTAAACAGACACCAAAAAACTTCAAGGGCCCGCTACGTCCTCAGAATTACAAGAACCGGCCGTCGACGTCGGGCGGGCACAAGAAGAACTTCTCTCAACGAAACTCGGCGTATCGGAAGCCGGACCCGAGACCCGAGAAATATCCTCGGATGAAACGTTAGAGAGTTCTGTAAGTATCGTCACGGGCAGGCTAAAATATTTCCTAAAAAAATGGAAAACGATTACTTCGAACGATAGGGTATTGGGATGGATCGAAGGCTACGTGATACCCCTCGACAAACCCATATTTCAAACAGAAGTTCCTAGGGAACGTCTGTGGACGTCTATAGAAACAATAGAAATTTCGAAACAAATTAATTCACTTCTCGAAAAAGGCGCTATTAATATCTGCACAACGTCTGAGGGAGAATTCATTTCTCCAATTTTCCTGAGACCTAAACCAGACGGCTCATATCGTCTTATTTTAAATTTGAAAAGATTTAACGAGAATATACAAACCGAACATTTCAAGCTCGAGGATCTGCGTACTGCCAAAGATTTGTTACGGAGAAATTCATTCATGGCGACGATTGATCTTAAAGATGCATATTATGCTGTACCGATAGCAGAGAGCAGTCGGAAATATCTGCGATTCAGATTCAATAATATTACTTATGAGTTTTCGTGTCTGCCCTTTGGACTAAACGTAGCTCCATACATATTTACAAAGATTATGAGAATCGTCGTGGCACATCTCCGAGAACGCGGCCACGTTTCAGTAGTGTACCTAGACGATATACTCTTGATCGGAAGCTCGTTCAAAGATTGCAAACGAAACGTTGACATAACCATTCGCCTGTTACAAGATCTCGGTTTTTTAATTAACAACGAGAAAAGTACTCTGCAACCGTCACGTCGATGTAAATTTCTCGGGTTTTGTTTGGACACGGAAAAAATGATAATAGAGCCCACTGATAAAAAACGAGCGTCGATTCGGACGGCGATAAACAAATTCACTGCAATAGATACATGCAAAATACGTGACTTCGCGTCATTTATCGGCTCGCTCGGAGATTGTTGCAAGGCAGCGAAATATGGATGGGTGTATATGAAAGATCTCTTAAGAGAGGAAATACTTGCATTACGAGATAAAAATAACGATTACGAAGCGTCAATGATTCTTTCGAAAAACGTTCGTGAAGATTTAGGCTGGTGGCAAGCGAACATTTTATCGATAAACAATCCCTTCCGTGATTATAAGTATCGAATTGAGATTTTCTCTGACGCTTCTACGACCGGTTGGGGAGTGAATTGTAAAAGTGAAAGAGCCCACGGTCACTGGGATGTAGCAGATCGCACAAATCACATCAATTACTTAGAACTCCTCGCGGTTTTCTTCGGCTTAAAGTGCTTCGCGTCAGATCTCAGAAATTGCGATATATTGCTCAGAGTTGACAATACCACGGCAATTTCGTACATTAATCGAATGGGGGGCACTAAAATACGAAATCTCAGCAAACTGGCCAAAGATATTTGGCAATGGTGCGAACACCGAAACCTCTGGATATTTGCATCGTATATTCAATCGAAAGAGAATATAATAGCCGATTCGGAGTCGAGGAAGCTTGAACTCGAAAAAGAATTCGGGTTGTCGGAAGCAGCGTTTAACAAGCTCGTACGTTTTTTCGGGTCACCAGAAATTGATCTTTTTGCTAGTCGGGCAAATGCGAAGTGCAAGACGTACGTTTCTTGGCGAAAAGATCCGAGCTCGATTGCGGTAGACGCATTTACGATTGATTGGTATCCGTATTTTTTCTACGCGTTCCCTCCTTTTTCGTTAATACTTAAAGTATTAAAGAAAATCCAATTAGAGGAATCTAGAGGTATCATAGTGGTACCACAATGGCCATCCCAAGCCTGGTATCCGACATGTATGTCGATGTTTGAATTCGAGCCAGTCGTTTTCAAACCAAATTTTAATCTTCTGTGCTCGTCAAACAGGGAACCGCATCCTTTATGGAAAAGCCTTACGCTGGTGGGCGGAATATTGTCCGGCAAGCGTTCAAAATGAAGGGGATGCCAGACGAATCGTTGGACACTGCGATAGCTTCTTTGACCGATTCCTCTTGGCGTCAATACGAAACAGCGTTTAAAAAGTGGTGGTCTTTTTGTCAAGAAACTCAGATATGCATTTTTAAAGCGACAGTTCAACAAGTACTGAGTTTTCTGGCGAAGGAATTCGAGAAGGGCGCATCATATGGTACGATTAATAGTCACAGGTCAGCCATCGCACTGATTCTCGGATCAGAAATTGGTAGGGACGACCGAATAAAACGATTTTGCAAGGGTACCGCAAAACAGAGACCGCCAACTCCAAAATACGACACCACTTGGGACCCAAAAATCGTTCTCAAACTTTTGAGCAAATGGGCTCCGCACGAAAGCATACCACTCGAAAAACTAACTATGAAATTAGCAACGCTCCTCGCATTGGTCACAGGTCATAGGATACAGACGTTAACGCTTATTCAAATCACGGATATAGAAAAATCAGACACACGACTCGAAATTAAAATACCCGCAAATATAAAAACGTCTGGTGTAAAAAGGAAACAACCGACGCTTATTCTACCATTTTACGATCAAGATAGGACGATATGTGCAGCAACTACTCTCGAATCGTACATTAGTCGTACTAAAGAACTGCGGAAAACCGAAACTAAGTTGTTCATCTCACATAAAAAACCACACAAAGCTGTAGGTACGCAATCGTTAAGTCGGTGGATAAAGAAAACGTTAGGCGAGAGTGGTTTGAATACAAATATTTTTTCGGCGTACAGCACGCGTCACGCTTCGACATCCGCGGCCAGAAGAGCCGGCGTTAGTATTGATACGATCAAGAAAACGGCGGGGTGGACCAAAAGTTCGGAAACTTTCACAAAATTCTATAATTTGCAAGTATCGGATAACAAAGATACATTTGCGACCACCATATTGGAATTGTAAGTTACGTGTTTAGTTTAATCTTGGAAATTTCCAAGCGTGTCTTATCTCATGTAATAGTTATTTTTTCTTGATAAAGACGATAATACTAAAAGAAAAAATCTGTCGAAAACATACTATTGCCGTAACGTACTTTAAACATCTACCTGGTGATCTCGAGGAAGAGGCTCGAAATATAATTGTACGATTAAACGAACTTACCTTAAGTGAAGTTCTATCGCAATTATATGTAGAGCCTCTTCCGAAGAGATCATGATCCCGTCCCGCCCTTAGCCCAAAAAAGTTACGGCAAAAACTTTGAAGAATGACAACTGAGGGCAGCATCGAGGACGATGTTGACAACGCGGTTGCCATGGGCGCCGCGCGATTGTAAAATGTTTATTTAACTTTAAACTTTGTGGCGACATTGGCATGTAAGTAGAGGAACTACCTGGTGATCTCTTCGGAAGAGGCTCTACATATAATTGCGATAGAACTTCACTTAAGGTAAGTTCGTTTAATCGTACAATTTTATAACATAACATATACTTTTTAAATACATCCAAAAGTATATTCGACATAACTAATTTCTCGTAAAAAGTATATTTATTATACCCAAAAATATACTTTTGAATATACTTTAAATATACTTTTTTCCATGGGGGGAGTGTCGAAAAAAACAAAAATCAAATCCATCCACATCTGTCGACTGAGAAAAAAAATGTAAGAAACTCGTGTAAAAAAAAGAGGTTCCGAGAATCTCGGTAAGACAAAGTGGTAGGTGAGCAGGAAATTGATAACGGCGCCCGATACGTGAAGCGTTCGATTAATTTACGGGAGAAAAAATCGTGGATGCGTGAGCCGCGTGTGTTTCAGGGTGAACGGGGAAAAGCAGCGGGGCATAGAGAAAGAGGAGAAAGACACAGAGAGAGGGAGAGTCGAGCGTGGCCGGTGGTGCTCCTAATTGGAACACGGTATCGCAATCAGGCCCCACCGTGCCACCGCTATGTTAACAATCACGCAGCTCATTTGTACTTTTCGAGTGCGACGGTGTAAGAGCGCCGCCCAGGCGCATTTCTCATTCCCCGTGCGTGGATATTACGCAACGCGTGTGCGAGGAAGCGGAGAAGCCGAGGCGTCCGAGTGCTGGGCGCGCATCAGACGAGATAGCCGCGGCTCACAATGTCTCTTCGTGCTCGTTGTGTGTGTGTGTGTGTGTGAAGCGCGCGCGGTGGGAGGCCAATCGCACACGGAAGAAGAGCGAGACCCGATCCACAGTCCCGCCGCGCCGCGATCCATCGATCTTGACAACGAAAATTTTCGAGCGAGCCTGGGTCAACATCGTGGCAATTAATCGGCCGTGTTGAGCGCGCATCCTGGTTACAATCAATTGTCGGGAATCGTCGTGTCGGTCTCGAGGCGACGCCTCGAGACGAGCTCGAGAATATCTTACGGACGTTATCGGGCCTCGAATTTCGGACGCCTCGTGAACCTTGAGCGGAACTTCACTGACTTCCAAGCCTATATAGCTCGATCGCTTTTATCGTAATTAGGCTATTTTTTGTTTCATTTTTTTGTATACATTGTAGACATTTTTTTTTGTTGCTTTTATCGCGACTATATAGAACGATTAACACGTGGAGCGGCGAATTCCCATGAGGCCGGACTCTCTGCTATCAGCACATGGTGAACTGTGTTAAAATTGATTTCGTCACGGGGTTACGTCATTTATTTAGCTTCCACTGGTTTCGCGCTGGGAGGCATGTAGAGAAATTGAAGAAAAATAAAAGCGACTCAATAACTGTATTACGAAAAAAAAAATTATTTAAATGAATTACAGTTTTACGGTGGTTCAGTTCGGCACGGCGGTTAATGTTGAATTAACTTGTTAATGTTGAATTAACTTGTTAATGTTGAATTAACTTGTTAATGTTGAATTAACTTGTTAATGTTGAATTAACTTGTTAATGTTGAATTCACTTGTTAATGTTGAATTCACTTGTTAATGTTGAATTCACTTGTTAATGTTGAATTCACTTGTTAATGTTGAATTCACTTGTTAATGTTGAATTCACTTGTTAATGTTGAATTCACTTGTTAATGTTGAATTCACTTGTTAATGTTGAATTCACTTGTTAATGTTGAATTCACTTGTTAATGTTGAATTCACTTGTTAATGTTGAATTCACTTGTTAATGTTGAATTAACTTGTTAATGTTGAATTCACTTGTTAATGTTGAATTCACTTGTTAATGTTGAATTCACTTGTTAATGTTGAATTCACTTGTTAATGTTGAATTAACTTGTTAATGTTGAATTCACTTGTTAATGTTGAATTCACTTGTTAATTTTGAATTAACTTGTTAATGTTGAATTAACTTGTTAATGTTGAATTAACTTGTTAATGTTGAATTAACTTTTTAATGTTGAATTAACTTTTTAATGTTGAATCAGCACATGGTGAACTGTGTTAAAATTGATTTCGTCACGGGGTTACGTCATTTATTTAGCTTTCCACTGGTTTCGCGCTGGGAGGCATGTAGAGGAATTGAAGAAACATAAAAGCGACTGAATAACTGTGTTACGAAAAAAAAAATTGTTGATTTAAATGAATTACAGTTTTACGGTGGTTCAGTTCGGCACGGCGGTTAATGTTGAATTAACTTATCGGTTATGGATGTGAATAATTTTTTTCAATTCTCAAGCGGAGTGGAAACTCTCGGAGTGGAAAAATAAAAGCGACCCAATAACTGTGTTACGAAAAAAAAAAAATGATTTATTTAAATGAATTACAGTTTTACGGTGATTCAGTTCGGCACGTCGGTTAATGTTCAATTAACTTATCGGTTATGGATGTGAATAATTTTTTTCAATTCTCAAGCGGAGTGGAAAGTCTCGATACGAGCGGTGTAATTGCTTCGTCCTATCAGTGCTGGTAGCACTTTAAGCCGACAGCGAAAAAGGTGCTTCGAGTGTAATTCTCGTGTTTCACGCGCAGCCTGCGAATTTTCGACCGATACGCATCAAAATTATTGCGACTGTTTCAGCGCGCAGTCGCGAACCGCGCGCGCGCGCGCCGTTTAATTAATTCGTGAGAACTCGGAGCGCATGAATCCGCGGAGGTGGATTTTCGCCGCTCGCGGCGGCGGATTAACCGGTGACGACGAGAGCGGAGTACAGAGAGACGCGACTCATTATGACAAACGTCTTGCGAAACACAGTGGATCGTCGACCTACCGGGTGTCCCGAAATACCGAGGACCTAAATATAAAGTCGTGTTCTGGCCGCCGCCGCCGCCTCTACAGGCGGCCGTCCCACTGCCGACGAGGAGTCACCGCCGAAACTTCGCTCCGGTCGCCACCGAGAGAAAAAGTTTCCTTGAATTCCGAAGAAATGGGTGGATTGAATTTTTCGCATTTACTTCAGTGCAATATTTCTTTGAATTTCAAAGACATGATCGTCTTGATTAAAAAAAAAAAAGATATTCTCGACGCAGAGTTGTAAATTTCTAATTTTTATTGAATTGAAATTGATGGTGCAGATGGCTTTGTACTTATGTTTTTATAATAACAACTCGTAATGATTATAAAATGATGTGTAAAGTTTTAAATGGAGGCAAGAAATATTAATAATTTCCCATAAAACTTGATGGTAATCTTATTAAAAAAAAAGGAGAACATTTTTCTCACAATGTTTCTCAAAATTTAATGAAAAATTCGGTTTTTCTTACGTCTATCCACAAGTTCACATACAAATTTATAATCGCTACAGGTCATCGTTATAAAATCGTAACTAGAAAATAAACTATAAACTATAAAAAGTCACCATAGTAACTAATTGCCATGATGACTTTTTACACCTACTTTCATCATTTGGGTTAATTAGAATCAATTGTTTTTCTGGATTTCGTTGCATTCCAACGATGAAAACTTCATCATCGTAGAACTTGGTCGACATAACCTATAATTTGTTTAATAAGATCATTCAAATAAAATATAATATTAAATTAAGGATATTATTTCATTGACGTCAAAGGAATATTTCATAGATTGAGATTTCAAGGAAATTTCATTGAGTCAAGGAAAGTTTTTCTCTCGGTGGCAGAGAGGAGCAGAAGCCACACTTCGTGGCTTCCGCTTCCCTCCGGACTCGGGCGCGAAATTTTCGAGCAAATTTGTCGAATCTCACACGCGTCCCTCGAGCGATTCGACGGACTCTCTAAATTAGCGGTCGTTAGCCGAACGAGCTGCAGCTCGCGGCGCGCACTTACCGCCCAACTGCCTGATGCACTCGCTCGACTGATACGACGCGCGATACAATGTGCGCCGTCTCTGTATTCGCATTAAAAGGCGGCGCAATTTATTGCTCCGATTCCGGGAAACCGCGGCTATTTTCGAACGCTATCATTCGACGATCCTTTCACCCGCACCCGGTAAAATCGACGCTTTTTCATTCAAACACGGGGGGCAGTCGATGAGTAATACATCCGTTTAGATTATTGCGAGGAGTTCCCACCGGTCGTCGAGGAGTGTGAGAATTTCATTCTTTTGCGCGGGGAAAATCGTAAAAGATCGCCATTCATTGTTCCTTGTCTCATTTACGCGGGAGACTAGCTGTTTTTTCTTTTTTTTTTTTTTCGAAAAATCGTTGATTGGTAGACTCGAAATATTTATTCAAAAAATATTCGAAAAATACATTTTTTTTATTGCGCGGGGAAAATCTTAAAAAATCGCCATTCATTGTTCCTTGTCTCGTTTAGGCGAGAGACTAACTTTTTTCGAAAAGTAGTTGATTGGTAGACTCGAAATATTTATTCAAAAAATATTCGAAAAATATATTTTTTTTAATTGCGCGGGGAAAATCGTAAAAAATTGCCATTAATTGTTCCTTGTCTCATTTACGCGAGAGACTAGCTGTTTTATTTTTTTTTTCGAAAAATCGTTGGTTAGTAGACTCTCAATATTTATTCAAAAAATATTCATAACCTATTCTTAATTGCGTCAAGACAGAAATTTTATTATCTCAACGAATTAATTGCTCGCCCCGACTAATTAGGTCTTCTCAGATTTTTTCTCTTCCGCACACACAAAAAAATCTCTCTCGAAATATCAGCCTGCGGTGGCATAAATAAAAAGAACCACAAACACGACGATTATTTACGACATTCACGGGCTGCATCAGATCCATCACAGTATATAATAATACCAACTATGCATATATTTTGTTTAAATCATCCCGTCTCGGACGCCCAAAAATCTGTCCCATCAATAAGTCGCGGGTGACCCCAATCAGCGAGATATCCGAAGCGCCGTGGATGCCGGCCCTGAGAAATAATAATTAGGGATAAATTAAATCGGGAACACCCAGCAGCAGCGGCAGCGTCGGCTCGTTCGTTTCGTTTAAACGAGGATTGAGCCGTTCCCATCCATTATTCGACGAAGGATGCATATTGTGCGCCCGAGGAGAGCCGGCGCGTCGTCTCGTCGTCTCTAGCGCCACACACGAGTGCTATATATATACCGCATGGTGTATATAGGTGGCATAAGCGCAGCGGACGACGAGAGCGGCGCGCGTGGCGTCGACGACGACGGCGGCGGCGGACCCGACCGCGATACCCACACGAGCATTTCAATTTACATACTTCCGATAAGTTTTTTTTTTTGTGTTTTTTTTTCCACGTCCCGAGACGACATAAATTCCCATGACTCGTTGCTTTGACGTTATTCAATGTATCGAGTTAGAGAGGAGACTGCGGTTTACACATATCGGCGACGACCTTATACCTCTCGTCCTTCTCCTCCTCAACCTTCTCCTCCTCCTCCTGTGGCTGCCTCTCCCATCGTTCTCGGGGCTCGAGACTAAAAGGAAATTAAGATAACCCCGTATACGAGGGCGTTAGTGGAGTACGCGATTCACTCTCGTGCCACGACGATTCTCACACTCGACGCTGTCTCGTCTCTCACCGCGGCGCCTGGATCTTTCTCGCCGCCGCTGCCGCGGCTGTTTGCGCACCGTGGAGGGAAAGGATGCAATGGGCACGAGGGGCCAAAGGCCGGGCGCACACGGAGTCACGTGGATCTCTGTCTATTTCTTTTTCTCTCTCGATTTCTTTCTTGCGGATGAAATAATACGTTTTTCTTTCTCTCAGCGTTTAGCATGAGTGGTGTCCCTCAATTTTTTAATGTTTTTTTTTTCGCCATGCTAATAATGTTTCGTTTCTATTGCCTGGTTTTTCTATTGCTGCTATCCCTGACAACACCAAAGGGTCCATTTGTGAGCATTTAGTACACTAAAGTCCACTAACTGGGTTTCCATTTTTAGGCTTATGATGTCCAAAAAAGCATTCCTTATTGGGTCCTAATCTTAGTATTGCGCTTGCAAAAGTTAGACCGCCCATTCAAAAGCGTACTTTTTGGTTCCTACATGAGACCTACACCTTGAAGTCCATCCGGTGTTATCAGGGTATTATAGGTATTACGTTTTCTGTAATCGTGAACTTTTTTGCATGGCGCGTTTAGGGTACGAAATAAACTATTTTTTCTCTCTGTCTTTTTCGTTTTCTCTCTTTCAACACACACGGAGTGTCACGTGGACCTCTCTGTATTTTTTCTCTCTCTCCCTTTTGCGTCCCAAATAAAACATTCTTTCCTTTCTATCTGCGTTTAGCATGAGTGGCGCCCTCAATTTTTTTCAAACATTTTTTTTATTTATTCGCCATACTAATAATATTTCGTTGCTATAGCCTGGGTTTTCTCCTGTTGCTATTGCAGGTATTATGTTTTCTGTAATCGTGAACTTTTTTGCATGGCGCGTTTAGGGTACGAAATAAACTATTTTTTCTCTCTGTCTTTTTCGTTTTCTCTCTTAGAACACTCACGAAGTGTCACGTGGACCTCTCTGTATATTTTTTCTCTCTCTCTCTCTCTCTCTCTCTCTTTTGCGTACGAAATAAAACATTATTTTCTTTTCCTCTGCGTTCAGCATGAGTGATATACCTTGAATTAAAAAAAAATTCTCCGTGCTAATAATTTTTCGTTTCTATTGCCTGATTTTTCTACTGCTGCCGTTAGCTATTACGTTTGCTACAATCGTGACCCTTTTTTCACGGCGCCTTTAGGGGGCGTAATAAACTATGTTTTTTGTCTCTCTTGTTCTTGTACTCTCTTTAAACCTCCCGATCAGAGACTACGCCACTGATGCCCTCCCTACAGCGACGACGCTTTTTACGAGCTAATAACACGCGCAGTGGAGAACGACAAAATTAGTGAGCCGCTCGCGCTCTGAGCCGAAAAGACGATCAATGACACCCGCGCGGCCTTGGCCTTACGCGACACATTCCACCAGCTCCAAAGATCGCGCGCGCCCTGCAAGCCGAATCGGCATAAGGTCACGATTCGCTCGTAAAATCCGTCTACGCGCGGCTCGAATCTGTGCAGCGCGTCGTAAAACTCTATATAGCGGTGAAATAATAACTGGAATAAAAGTGTATGACGAATTTAGTGAGCTACTAAGCTCACTGATTTTTGGCGATGAAACGTGATTTTTTTTTTATTTAAAAATAACATACCGGCTATAAATTTGTTCCATTTTTTTGCACTATGAACTTTTTACACTTTCGGCATTTAAGTCAGCGGCAATTTTTCTGTCTCGTTTTTTCTATCATTTCCATCTTCGCGTGTAGCTCAAATCCGTGCAGCACGTCGTAAATTACACAGCAGCAGTGAAATAGTAATTGGAGAATTAAAGTGTACGACAAATTTATTGAGTCTTGTATAAATCGTCCAATTTTCGGTAAAAGCGTTATTTTTTATAATTTTTTAAAATTAATAAATTCGCTTGCGAAATTGTTGATTTTTTCCCACTACTAATTTTTCGCTCTAAAATTGCATCGAGCCGTTAATTACGGCTAATTTTTTTCCTGTACCGCCCGTTTCTTCTATCGATCTTAAAAAAAAACACCTGCTATAAATTTATTCAATATTTTCGCACCACGAACTTTTTACTTTTTTTCGGTATTTAAGTCAGCGCCAAATTTTCGTTATTTTTTATAATCATTTTTAACGAATAAATCCGCTTGCAAAATTTTTCATTTTTTCCCACCACCAATTTTTCGCTCCAAAGTTGCACCGAACCGTTAATCACGGGCAATTTTTTTTTACAACCGCCCGTTTCATCTATCGCGTGCACTCGCGCACTTGGAGTCTCTGAATCGGCTTCCTGGTTGGCCTTTCTCTCGTTTTTCCCTGCGGTGGCCTTGACCCCGAGAGAGCGCGGCGCTTCCTCCTGTTGCTCAGAGCCATAAACTCTCGCGGTGTACCGCTCTCGCAATTTATCGACACTGCGGCGGTGGCGGCGAGCAGCGAGAGCGAGAGAGAGAAAAAGAGGGGGGGAGTGTACGCGCTCGTAAATCGACGAGGCGTTGATAAAGACGTTGGCGTGGATTACTCGGCTCGAGTGCGTTTCTCAGCACTGAGATACACATATATTTATATATATGATATATACATTATATCTATCATACACATAAACGTCTGTTGGTCCATATATATTTATATAAATCGCTTCGAGTTTCCGGCCTCCGAAGCTGTAATATTTCTTTCGTCCTTATCATTCGATTAAAAAAAAAAAAAAATAACGAAAAGATCCTCCGTTGGCTGATGAGCGTGAATGATTAACGGTCGACGTTCCTCGAGACAGCGGCGAGAAAATGCTGCATGTCGGGATAATCGATACTTCTTCTCGCGCCCTAAGTACACCGAGAGAAAAAGTTTCCTTGATACCAAAGAAATGGGTGGATTGAAATTTTTTCATTGATTTCAATGAAATATTTCTTTGAATTTTAATGAGATGATCTCCTTGATTTAAAGAAACGATATACTTGACGGCACCCGACCTGTCAACGTTTGGCTCATTCGCGATAAGTCGTATTGGTGTTTCTCGCGCGAGCTGGTCTGTCATGTTATAGTTAAGTCAAGTCAAATCAAGAAGATAATCATTGGTTAAACCATCGAAGTTATTGGTGACCATATCTAAGTACTATGGTACGTAACCAAAAACATGGTGGGCATAACCTATAATTTGGTTGATGACATCGTTCAAAGAAAATATAATATTAACTTAAGGATATTAATTCATTGACCTCAAAGAAATGTTTCATAGGTTGAGATTTCAAGGAAATTTCATTGAATCAAGGAAACTTTTTCTCTCGGTGTATGGGATGAGAAAAACGCGCAGCTGGCCGGCCGGCCGAGGCTAAAGTTTCTTTGTAACGAGAGATATTCGCGTGGCGCCCAACAATGCCGGGAATTTTTGCGCCCAGACGGTCGTTGTTAACCGTTGCGATGATGTTTTTCGTCCCGGCGCGGAGATCGAATCTCTCCCGAGGGAAACCGGCGAGATAATAGAATTTGAGCGAAACGCGCGGCGTAGTCCGCGGGGCGAATTCTGATCTATTGTCGATGCTCACCGGCCATTTGGGGAGGGTCGGATGGCTGCGAAATTGCAGCAGCGACTGCGGTCCGCTTGGGGAGCCAATAAATATCGATAATTATTATGCCGATATTTATCATCGCGAATATATATCGTTCATCGGTTTCGTGGCTGTCGAATTTTTCTTACTCATGCTAATACGCTGAGCACGTCTGAACTTTACGGCTCAATTCTCGCGATTATATATGACGCGAAAAAAAAAGCCTCCATAAACAAGAATCTGCATTTTTTTTGCTTCTCGGTGAGTTTTTATAAATGCTAATTCGACAGCGCCTCACACGAGGATCCGCAGGAGAGACGAATTAATGGCGAACAAATGATGTGTTGATTATGCAGCTAATTAATGGACTCCACGCAGTCACTTGTTTACTAACAAAAGACGCCAATAACGTATTTTTAGAATTCACCCCATAATGTTCACGGATTAAGCCCACTGATTTACCGTTATTTGCATCCTCCATCCCACCGTCGATTGCGTCAGTCCCAAACGGGAGATTCACGTACATTTTTTTCGTATACGAAAAAAAAAGAATTAGCTGACACAGCCAAAAAATTAGTTGACATAACGAAGGGATTATTGTGATTCCCTTACAACTTGGATTAGTTGTGACAACCAAAGGAATTGGTTGCACGAACAAAGTTTCGTTAGTAGATGTCCTGTTAGTTGCGGCAACCAAACGAATGGTTGATACAACTATTCGAGTAGGCACACTGTAAAAAGTTTTTGAAGGAAAATTAGTATACCGGTATTGAAAGCTCGGATGCATATACTGTATATTAAACAACAAAAAAGGATTATTCTTTACATCAAACTGTATTTAAAAATGTTAATCAGGTTCTACATTTGCGAACTTTTACATTAATTTTAATATACCACTCTGTGAATAGCCTTGTTAGTACACAAGTATTGTAATTTTAAATCTAGATTATATGAAAATTAATGCACTTTTGCTCAATTTCGTATACGGCTGGTATATTTACTACATAACGTATATTAATTTCTATATTTCATATACCGAGTTTCGAAATTGCGTACATTAAGGTGTACGAAAATCCGTTTCTTTTTTACAGTGCAGGAGCACAAGTTGCGGATACTCGTCCATACCAACCGTGTCATTGCTTTTCGAAATAGAATTGCACTACTTGTACTATCCTTATGACAAATTAACGCGAATCGCTTCACGAATGGCACAATTAAAGCTTTAATAATATCATCTTCGGGTTATGTACAGATGTGACCGCGCCTTGAGCTGCACAATCGCAACTTTAATAATATCGTTTTTAGGTTATGTAGAAAAAATGATGAATAGTTACCACAACCATTCGAAGTGGTTTCAGCAATAAATCTGTAAATCGCTGCAACTAATCGCAAAAGATTGAGGTACAGCAATGTGAATGATTAGCTGGCACAAACAATCTTTTTTTTTCCGTGTAGCACGTGAGACGCCAGTGAAATTGGAATCCCGCGCTCGTGCTCGTATTTACGATTCCCAAAAAAAAAAAAATCACATCTGCACCCTCGTGGGGGCACCTGGTCCCCGTCTCCGGTTTCGGTATCCGCGGCCGGAGAAAAGAAAACACGCTCAAAGGTCAGATGAGGAGAAACTCGGGAGAAAGATGGAAAGATTTGTAAATTTCTATACAAGACAGACTGCGCCGTGCGTTGGGCGCCGCTCGGTGGTTTCGTGTGTATAACTCGGAGCTATTTCCACGGGTCGTGAAGCGGCCGTTTAAACGTGTTTCACACGCCAGATATATACAACGCTTGGCGTAGTACACTCACAGTCTCGCGGGTCTCTCTCGCTTATCTCGCGCTCGCAACATTCACAGACCGCGACTTCAATTCAATTAGTTATCCACACGCGGACGGATACCACGTGTGTAATTAATAATTCGTTGGAGTTGTACTCGTAAATTGAGATTAAACCCGCGGGACGAGACGGTGCGCGCGCCGAGTTATCGTGGCGCAAACACCCCGCGCGGGCCATTGAGAAAACCGCACCGCGAGGATTGTTAATCGAGCAACTTAAATCGTGTGTACGGACGATTATGGTGAAACTGCCTGCCGCGCGATGCGGCACCCTCGGGGATGCGTTCGACCGATAACCCCGAGGGTTATCACGCCTCGATCTCTGCCGCGGGATGAAAAATTAATTCTTTGTTACGAGCCTCTTCCGTGTTAACGACGAAGCGAATTTTATTGCTTTTTATATCATTCTTTTTTTTTTAAGCGTGCCCGAAAAGTCTTAAAAGAAAAAAATCGGGCCGAAATTGAGAATTTTTTTTGTTTTAAATTAGTTGAATAACAAATATAAAAAAAAGAATAATTTAAGAAAATGTATAAATTGAGGGAAACTGAAAATTTACGAAAATTTAGAAGTTCTGGGAAACTGAAAAATTAACGAAAATTTCGAAATTCAGGGAGAATGAAACAATGGAAATTCAGGGAAAATAAAAAATTTACGCAAATTTAGAAATTCAGGGTAAAAAAAAGAAACTTCAGCGAAAATGAACAAAAATTGAAAAATTCAGAGAAATAAACAATTTTAAAAAATTGAATAATAAAAAAAATCTAATTACGTTGCAAATAATGTTTTCTCATTTTGTTACATCCTAAGCATAAATTTCCCGAAGTTTCCGCAACATGGACGCGAACGACCCTCCGAGTCTCTTCTCATTTCCGTTGGAACAAATTCTCCGGGCTTGAGTGGGCAGCTCGACGACCGTCAATATTCCCGTAAAGAATCCTAGCAGTACGGAAGTGGCGAGTAGCCGCCGCGGCGTGGAAAGAGATCAGCGCGAAGCACGAGAGGCGGGTGGGGATCGCGCGCGGCGATCGCGGGCATGCGATGCCTATTTAATCCGCGATACCGTCGTCGAGCACACCGCGCGCGGTTAAACCCGTTCCCGAGTTTTCATGGTCGATGATAGGCGCCTCGTTCTGCTTTACGACATCGAATTAGCCCCCCGCGCGGCGCGGTGCGCTTGCGTCGCGCTACCGCCTTTGCCGTCGCGCGGCGCGCGAGCCGCGCGGACGCGACGCGCTCGTCGTGAGGTGTACAGTGGACTCTCCGATAAGTTAACGGTCGCGGGACCGAAAGCCGATTAGGCCATTCCGATAAGTCAAGATCCCCACTACTTGCGCAAATCGTTCCCGGGCGCCCGAAACGACGACGAGGGGAAAAAATCGGTCTTTCATCGGTCCTTGTCTCGCACGAAACTACACAGAGAAAAAAAATCAATGGATCAACAAAATCCAGCGGTCACCGGCTGTCAAATAAATGTTTAGTTAGAGCAATGACATTTTTTGTTTCTTCAACAGTTTCTCGGTTCAGTAGACCAAATTATGGTTAAGGTGAAAAAAAATATTGTTGAGCTGACTAAATGATTTACTTGACAGTCGGTGAACGCTGGATTTGTTGAATCAACAAATCTCTTTTCCCAGTGTAGCCAGCCGCGTTACCTCTCTGTCACAATGCCTTCGAGCGCAGGTAGTGTGACGTAGAAAGGGTAATTCGCTTCTCCGCCAGTAGGTGGAAAGAGCTCAGAAAAGGGTCGATCTTAAGGTAGTCCTTGCGACCAATATTCATTTCACATAAATTCGAGGAATTTGGGAGAGAATTGCAAACACTTCTCGGTGGTATAAAAATCGGAAAAAATTCATGCACATTAGAGGTACTGAAAAGATTAATTTTGCATGATAATAATTCGAAAATGTTATTAACAAATTCATGAAAAAAAACAATTGTTTAACAAATATTTCGATGACCCAAGATTTTCTTTTTGATGAAAATGATTCCTTCGTTTTTCCGAATACGTATGAATTTTTTCAGATTTTAGAGTTCACATTGAATTTTCACATATTTTCCCTATAAAAAACACCCAAAATTCAATGTGAACTCTAAACCCCCATGGAAAAAAAGTATATTCGAAAATATACTGAAAAGTATATTTTTTTTACACCATGTATACTTGCGCGAAAAATGGTATATTTAGGATATAACTTTCAGTATACTTTATAAGTATATATGGCAATATACTTGTACATATATATATTTGATATACTCCTTATACATGCATTTATGTATGAATTTATGTATATATACAGAAAATATACCGTACGTATGTTCGTCAGATATACATAGGAATATATAAAAAAAGTATACTGCACGTATATTCGCCCGGATATACGTTCGCGCGAAATATGTGATATTGCCGAATATATAAAAAGTATACAAAAAAGTATGTGATTATTATACCACGTACATTATTTATATATTTTTCGATATATCGAAAAATACACTTTTCTTGCATACTTTTTTTCCATGGGGGAAATCTGAAAAAATTCATACGTATTCGGAAAAACGAAGGAATCATTTTCATGAAAACAAAAAATCTTGGGTCATCGAAATATTTGTTAAACAATTGTTTTTCCATGAATTTGTTAATAACATTTTCAAATTATTATCATGCAAAATTAATCTTTTCAGTACCTTTAATGTGCATGCATTTTTTCAGATTTTTATACCACCGAGAAGTGTTTGCAATTCTCTCCCAAATTCCTCGAATTTATGCGAAATGAATATTGGTCGCAAGGACTACCTTAACTTATCAGAGCGTTAATCCTTAACTTATCGGAGTGCCTTAACTTTTCGGAACTTAACTTATCGGAGAGTCCACTATACGAACGATCAGCTGGAGCGAAAGGCCGAGAGCGAACGCAAACACCGCGGCTAACGAGAGTCGACGGGTGTCCAGGAGGTTTCAGCGTCGATTTTCACTCGCACTCTTGCCGATCGCCTCCGATCTTTCTCGCAGCCCCCTCCGAATAACTATTAAAATCGTTAACCCCGCGGTGTCGTTAGGCGCCGTCCGCGCGCGATCCGTCGACTCGGTACCCCCGGCTACACACGAAATCGTTTAATTTTTCAAGGATAATTATATACGGAGCGCCGCGGCTAGTTGCGCGCCAATTTTCATGGGGCAGGTGTTGTGCCCGCGCTCGGTATGAAATTTTGCAGCGGGATCGGCGAGCCGAACGAAATTGATGATAATCGACGGGCAATCAAGGTTGATGGCGCAATTATCATTCAATCAACAGACGCGTCGTTAGGGTCTACATATTATAACTACTATACGTGTTACATGTATACGTGTATACAGGGTGATCCAGAATCGCCGCACCAAACGAGTCCAGAAAGTCCTAAGTGGTCTCAGGAACGCGTGTGCAACATTTTCGATTTTTATTCCCAGTCGTTTTTTTAATGAGAGCCAATTTGTTCTTAACTTGCTCTTAATTCGCTCTCAACTTGCTCGTAATTGGCCCTTAAATTACTCTCAACTTGAGTATGAATTAAGAGAAAGTTGAAAGTAAGATGACGTTGAAGTTTGCATCGTTGCAATGCAACGACATTAAAAACAACAAAATATTAATGAACCCAAATTATTATATCGGCTAGAACAAGTTATTATAACGACTAAGAAGAGGACGAAACACAATTATTTCACCCTCCAATCGAAGTGAATTATTTACATTTTTATTGGAATTAATATTTTGTTTTTAATTTCGTTGCATCGCAACGATGCAAACTTCAACGTCATAAAGTAAGTTGAGGGCGAATTAAGAGAAGGTTGAGAGTAAGTTGAGGGAAACTTACTCTCAACTTGCTCCTAATTCACCCTCAACTTACTCTCAACTTGAGTACGAATTAAGAAATTCGCCCTCTCGGCTTGAGGGCGAATTAAAAGAAAGTTTAGAGTAAGTTGAGGGCGTATTAAGGGAAAGTTGGGATTGGCTGTCATAAATCGGCTCTCATTCAAAAACTACTGGGACTAAAAATCTTAAATTTTCCACACGCGTTCCTGGGGATGATGTTGAAGTTTGCATCGTTGAAAAGCAACGATATTAAAAAAAATAATAATAATCCTAATTAACGTAAATGATTAAACTAGATATAAAAATGCATCATAGCAATTAGTTCCTATTACAAATTTTTGTTCCTAAATTCATCATTTAGGTTAATTACACTTTTTTCGGAATTTCGTTGCATTCCAACGATGTAAACTTCAATAGAATTTCCTGGGACCATTTCGTACTTCCGAAACTCGTTTGGTTCGGGGATTCTGGATCACCCTGTATATATATTTACTAAACACTAAAAGGTGCGCACAACACGCTGTGCGAGAGTCGCGAATTTTTGTTGCTTTTGTTCGCGTCGAGTATTCGCGTTCGAACAGCCAGGAGCGAAGCTCCCGGCACGCGGTTTCCTCTCGCCGCGAGCGAAATAAATGACTGTCGAAGTGCGAAGTACACGACAGTCGCGCGGCGATCCTCATTATCGGGGCGCTCGCGATTCGCGCTCGCCGATATAATGATGCATGTGTTGCGGAATTTGGCTGAAGGCGAATTAACGCCGTAAAATAATTGATTAATTATCGCCAATCGTATTTGATCGGCAATTAACCCGTCGACTACACGTATATTTCATTTAATCGAATAATCCGAAGGTTCAGCCGATCGTGCGCGAATCGCCGCCGCGGCAGGAAGCCGATATTCGCGCATCGGTTTCTCGCGGCGGAAGCGAATCGAATTACTCGCTAAGTGCAATGTAAATACCGGCTATTTACTCGCGTCGTTATTAGTATTTTTCTGCATTATTATCGCGTCGGCTCGTCGACGGGAAAGGCAACATAGAATGTAGGAAAATAATTAATTGACCATCACCGAGGTTACGTGATCCTGAAATAATTGATTTCTCATTACTGCACATCGATCGGGCCCTGATTGGCTGGAAAACGTTGGATAATAATTCATTAACGATTGCCGATCTTACGTAACCCCGAATTAAATGCAATTTCGCGAGGAGTTTTACGATCGGCGATCGAAGTTTCTCCAATTCGACGCGCGCGAGAATCGACGACTGTGTGGTCGGGGGGGTTCGTTTTGCAACGGGGCCGCGCCAGGAGCGACGAGCTCGCGATCGTCACGATTTCTCGCCGCGAGGAACGAAGGAACCCTTTATAGGTGCGAAGATCAGCGAGTCGGCGATGCTCTTTATTCAAGCTTAATTTATCCGATAAATTATGGCAGTTGAACCGTGGAAGGTGGGGACTTTTTGCTTTCGCACCTTCGCCACGCGAATTCGCCGCCGCCGCCGCGCTGCACGTACCAATGCTAAATCACGGGCTCGTTTATCGAGCCGCTGGATCGACGTAACGAGTAGGTGCGCGCCACACTTGCGCGAGGTGCGCGAGGAAATAAAAAAATAAAACGAAAAAAAGACGAAAAAAATGCGAGAGGAATATAAAGAAGAGAAAGAAATGTCTCGAATCGTCGATAGCGCGTTATTTAGTGCAAAGCCCGCGGGGCGGGAGGGGGGGGGGGGGGATCCACATAATTGGACGCCCGGTGGCTGACCTCACGAGACATATATCGCCCGTCTATATAGATATACGTAATATTGTGTGTTTTCGTTTTTTTTTAGCCGCGATTATTCGACGAAGAATTCGCGGCACCTCCGGCCGGACTTCCGGCCGCGTCGAGTACGTTGCATGCGAATTGAGGGCTTCAGGCCTAATTCGCTCTGTCATTGGCCCCCACCGAGCCATTCATAAATTCTTTCGGTCAATCGACTCCCGGCTGATGCATCGGCTTCAGAGACTTGTGCCAAGGCGGCGAAAAACGAAAACGGGGAAGCTCGCGATATGCGGTGATGAAAAATTGCGGATGACATTTTTTTGTTGCCTTATGACCTTTTTTGTTTTATTTTTATTTGTGCTCTTATTGATCGCAGACTGGCGCAAGTGCACCAAATTCGTGCTTAGGGTCGAATTTATAGACGAAAGTTTGAACTCAAGTTCGAATTAAAGATCCAACTTTTTTTTTTTTAAGTTAAAACTTAAGCTCGAACTTGAGTTGACTTCCAGAAACCAATTTATTACTAATTAAGTTGATATTGAAACCAATGATTTCGAGGACAGAATATGTGACTTGGGAACGACAATATAGATGAAAAGTCGATGCCTCGCGGATAGAAATGTCATAACGTCGATTTTGGGACTTTCGACTGAAAATTGGATTTGTGAATTCTGGCGAAAAAAAAAAAAATTTCCTCAAATTAATTAACCCTTCGTGGTAACACTGAGGTCACATTTACCATACTAATTTAACATGGAATTCTACGATAGTGCACCGAGAAATATATTAACCGCGTGATAGCCAAATTTTTGCTGTGGTAGCGGCAAATTTTCCGTGGCAGCTGAAAATTTTGCTGTGATCGCTGAAAAATGTGCTGCGACACCAAAAAATTCGTTAACACAACAATCGATTTCTTATCACTCCCTGATTATTTTTTCTCCGTGTGGGACGACGAAGTGTTAATAAAGGCTTGACCAGTGTTTTCGGGGCTACAATACAAGACTTGAAAACGACGGTAAAGATAATAAAAGTCAACATAATGCAGAAAAAAATGTCACGAATTCGATTTCGAGATTCTTTCTTTTTCTACCGAATCCGAACCGAGTTATCCAACATTTTCTGTCGTAATTCCGACAAACCACGTCCACTTTTATTTTCACGCCCGCCTCGATCACGTTTTCGTCGTCGCTCTCCGGACGCAGTTTCGCTTTCCGACCATTCACAAATCAAGCCCCGCGTTACCTCGCATTACCGCTCGCGGTGTAATCGGATTAAACGGCCCGTGTTATATAGAGGCGCTCGGGCTTTTGAAGCCAACGTCCTATCAAGATCCTTCGCTCTCGCTCGCGGATTCCTTCGTCTATCGGTCCTCGCGAGAGCCATGTAAATACGCGGTATTAGCATCTCCTGTACCCACGAGATATTCCCACAGCAGCGATGTGTAGCTGACACGCGGCTGCCGGGGGATCATTAAGTGCACGGATACCAATATTTTGTCATCACCGTGACAAATGACGCTACCGAAGATTCATGCGATGCCCTCGCGGGGGGATCCGACATTTTTCCAACCGCACGTACGGCGAACCAGCCTCGCGGCCTTCGTTTCCTCGAACCGAAATAATCCCTCATAAAATCTGGAAAAATGTTTTGTCAATTTATGCGCCCTACGAAATTCGTTCTTTTTTTTTCCTCTCCGGGTGATCCTCGATTTACGATTAATTAGCCGTTCATAATTCATGCAGCGAGACATTGGGTGGCATTCGTACCGTTCCTCGGGATTCGCCTCCTCGGGTCCAGTAAATTTTCAATACTAAAAAAAGGGTTATCCGCGCGACAGGTGGAGCGTAAAAAACGCGGGGAGATATGAAATTTCGTCGATGACGAAATCGAGAGCCCGGCGGTCCCCGGGCGCTCTTGCGGTCGGTACGGGAGGTAAAATCTAAGAGAAAAGTGAGAGACAAAGTAACGTTCCTTCTCGGAATAGTCGTAATTCACTCGTACAGACGTTTCTTCTGATCCCCAGCCTCGATTCTCCCCTCGCCTCCCGGGTGCCTCACGTACGGTCGCTTCGTCAAAAACTTCTCTCGCGTCTGACTCTCGACCTCCGGGGCCCCGCAACCTGCAACTACCGAAATAAAACCAACGTCGTGGACTAGCGGATGAGCCACTCGTAAAAGGATACGCTTGACCCTGCGACCTCTCGTAAATTTTTCCAGCAGTTTTTCTCATCGTTGATTTAACGATCGCCCCGCGTACCTTTCTATTTTCATGCCGCGTATATCGCGTCTCCTCGTCGGACTTTTTAGAACTGTCAAATTAGTCAACGGTTGTCGTGTAGCGTATGAAAAAATGCGAATAATGAGAATCGTTTGGTAAACATAAAAGCTGGCAGGATGAGCTGCGCAGTCGTCTTTGAGACGTTGAATAAAAAGGATGAAATTGTTACGCCTTTGCTGAAAAATGTGGCTTCGATTTTCATGTCGCGTATATCGCGTCTTCCTGTCGGACTTTTTAGAACTGTCAAATTAGTCAACGGTTGTCGTGTAGCGTATGAAAAAAATGCGAATAATGAGAATCGTTTGGTAAACATAAAAGCTGGCGGGATGAGCTGCGCAGTCGTCTTTGAGACGTTGAATAAAAAGGATGAAATTGTTACGCCTTTACTGAAAAATGTGGCTTCGATTTTCATGCCGCGTATATCGCGTCTTCTCGTCGGACATTTTAGAACTGTCAAATTAGTCAACGGTTGTCGTGTAGCGTATGAAAAAAAATGCGAATAATGAGAATCGTTTGGTAAACATAAAAGCTGGAAGGATGAGCTGCGCAGCCGCGTATCCAATTGCTTTGGGGCTTCTTTGAGAAGCTGAATAAAAAGGACGAAATTGTTGCGCCTTTACTGAAAAATGTGGCTTCAATGTTCGTCAGATGCTGAAAAAATCATACGAAGCCAAAAACCTGCGGCGAAATTTGTAACAAAATATTGATCTTTGGCTGTAACCTCTTGAGACGCCAACAATTTTACATGAAATTATTGCGCCGTAATTGAAAAATTAGTCTCGATCAATTAGTATTTCGATCACGCTGGAAAAATCGTGTGAATCGAAAATCCGCGGTACAATTTATCACAGACTAAAAAAAACATCGGTCTATGACACAAAACCAACCGCTAGAAGCCGTGGAAAATCGGCTCGCAAAAACGATTCGCGGTGACCCCACCTCAATTTTTCGTCAACCGGTTTTTTTTTTAATCGTTACTTTACCGAACGCGGACGCGCCGCTATTTTCGCCCGTATCACGTGTTCCCCGGGGGACTCTGCACCCATCAAATTAGTTGGAAAGTCGTCGCGCGGCCGTCGCATAACCGCGCGAATAATAACACGCGTTGAGTAAACACCGAACCAGCGGCGGCGGGGGAAACGATCGGTTAGAGGCTAATGAACGTGGCCCGCGTGCCTCGCGCGCGCGCGCGCGCGAATTTCTCGTACGGTGCCTCCGAAATATTTGTCAAATTGGCGGTCGTGAACGCGCGGCGCTACCGCGCCCGATGAGTATCTCGTTTTGGCGCGCACGGCACAAGCTGTTGACACGAGGGAAGCGATTAGAACTCGTGCATAAATATAACCCAAACCGGCGGCGGTGGGGGAACGGAAATATTCGTGAAAGTATCGGTATGACCCGTCGTTAAATTCTTCAACAGGTTTTTTGAAATTTTGATCGCTCATTTATACGGATTGTGGGCTCGATTCTATTTTTACGGCGTATCGAAGGTTCGCATCGTGGCATTTCGGTGACTCGTCAAATTAGTGGACAGTTGAGTCGTATGGCATAATAGCGACGCGAATAATATTAATAATAATAATAATAATAATAATAATAATAAGCCTAGAACGGTATACATGGGTCAATCGTACCCAGAATAAACATAAATTTTACAGTTAAAAAAAAATGTTTGTAGCATTCTAGGAATAATAATAATAATATAGAACGCCTAGAACGGTATACATGGGTCAAGCGTACCCAGAATAAACAGAATTTTTACAGTTTTTTAAAAATGTTTGTAGCATTTTAGGAATAATAATTATTATTATAACAATAATAATAGAAATAACAATAACAATAATAATTATTATCGTAATAATATAGTAACAGTAATAATATTAATAATAATGATAATGATAATGATGATAATAATAATAATAATAATAATAATAACCAAGTAAACACGAATCCCACAGCAGCGGAAGCGAACGAACGGCGAGCTACGTGTGGCTTATCCCGAGTGCTATGGGACGTCCCGAGTGCTCGGCATAATATATATCATGGGGGTATCTTGTGTCGATGCGTACGGGTACGAGCCGTCGACACTAGGAGAGCGATTAGAAAATTGTGTATGAGGAGAGAGAGAGAGAGAGAGAGAGAGAGCCGGCCGCGATCCCGCGGTGGACGCGGTTAAAAGGTGGGCACGGATGGAAACGCGGAGAGACGCCAGTGGTACAGGAATAGTTTACTACTGTGCGCCACGACGAGTCCGCCGCGGCGGTGCATCTACTTTAGACAAAAAGATATCGCGCGCACGGCAGACGCCGGTATAACAGGTATAATTATTCACGTGGCTGCCACGTTCCGGTTATCACTCGGGACTCCGCCGGGAAGTCGTATGGGTGCCGTGTGTGTGTATATATATATATATATATATATATTATGTAGGTATGCGGACGATGCACACCCGGAAGGTACGACGGGATTTTTTAGTGGCGAAACGAATGTTCGTGCGAAACACTTTATGCCGTGGGTGTGCCCGCCGCGCGAATGTAGCACATAGTTTAACGATCGGCTGCCGAGGCGGCGATGAATCATCATTTGTTTTAGTCGTAATTGCTCGTAATTTTAGCGATGGTATAAAATATGAACACCGAATCGATGGTGCGAAGAAAACAATCGTGTAAACGATAAATTCTTTGACAAGTTGGACGACGACGAATATAACTTTCATATCAATATTTGGAAAAATCAATGCTGGAGATGAATTTATTGGGTTATTTTAATTGTGATCATCATTTGTTTTAGTCGTAATTGGTCGTAATTTTAGCGATGGTATAAAATATGAACACCGAATCGATGGTGCGAAGAAAACAATCGTGTGAACGATAAATTCTTTGACAAGTTGGACGACGACGAATATAACTTTCATATCAATATTTGGAAAAATCCATGCTGGAGATGAATTTATTGGGTTATTTTAATTGTGATCATCATTTGTTTTAGTCGTAATTGGTCGTAATTTTAGCGATGGTATGAAATATGAACACCGAATTGATGGCGCGAAGAAAATAATCGTGTGAACGATAAATTCTTTGACAAGTTGGACGACGACGAACATAACTTTCATATCAATATTTGGAAAAATCAATGCTGGAGATGAATTTATTGGGTTATTTTAATTGTGATCATCATTTGTTTCAGTCGTAATTGCTCGTAATTTTAGAAATGGTATGAAATATGAACACCGAATTGATGGCGCGAAGAAAATAATCGTGTGAACGATAAATTCTTTGACAAGTTGGATGACGACGAATATAACTTTCATATCAATATTTAGAAAAATCAATGCTGGAGATTAATTTATTGGGTTATTTTAATTTTGATCGAGCTTCTATCGATAACTACAGAAGTGGGAATCGGAATCGGATTCTCGTGTTTACCGAGACAGAAATAGTTGCTTTGATGATATTTTTTGTAGGAATTGTAATATGACAGTATTTGGAAAAGAAAATGCGAGCGATGAATTATTACGTCACTTTAATCGAAACTGCTTCCGAGTCGATAAATATAGAAGCGAAGATCCCTTCGCCTTTGCGGAGGCGGAAATACTCGTTTCGACGACGATTTTATGGCAATTTACCCGCGCAACAATATTACGAAAAAGGAAGTCCGAGCAATGAATTACTCTGTCACTTTAATTGTAATTAATTCCAAAGCCGATAATAATATCGTTCGCAACGTGTAGTCCGATCCTCGCGGTTTGCAGAGTCAGAAATCCTCGTTTTAACGACGATTTTGCGGCAATTAGCTAACAAATATTGACAAAAACAAAAAACCCGAGAGCGATGAATTATTACGTCACTTTAATTGTAACTACCGGCAAGTCGATAAATAACCCGGCGACCGAGTCAGATATCCTCGCGCATTGCGGCCGACAAAAACGCTCGTATCTCGGCGTCAAGTTTGTAGCAATTAACCCCCGTAATAACTGGCGAAAAATTATTAATGCAACTGCCGGCCAAGTTGCAATATCACATCCTCGTTACGACTGCCGCGTATTATTAATTAGTCAAAAGGCGTTGCCGCGCGCAACTCATCTTTAGCGGTGCGTAATTAGTTGCAGCGCGGCTGCAGCTCGGCTCTCGTGCCTTCCCGCGACGCAGTCGCCGGTCGTCGAGCCGCACGGACTGAGTAACGACCCGGCGTTTTATTCCCTCCGCGGTATAAACAGGCGTTTGGCAATCCCTCCGGCCGCATAAACGGGGGTGTTTAACGCACTGACCATACGTCATAAAGCGCGGACCAAGTGTGCGCGAAAACGCGGGATGATGCATCCTCTAAATCAGCGTTTATTACCGATTCGTTGGTTCGCAGGCTACAACCGCGAGGGAGGTCGTAAGTCGTGGGTCGAAGGGGGTTTCGGCGATGCGGATCGGCCCGGCGCATCCGAGTTGGATCCCACTGAGACCCCGAGCGATGAGCAACAGGCCCCCCCCTGACTTGTCGCAATTTTTGTTTTGCTTTTTTTTTTGTTTTTTGTTTTTTTCGTTCCCCGAGCCTCTCTTGTTTTTTGCGACTCGGATGTACCACGCTAAACAGTGATTCGCCGGTGGTGAGTCGCCTGCTGCGTTACACCTCGGCTCATTCACTAAATTTCCGGAGCCTCCGACCACCTCGGCTCGCCGAATGAGATGTTTGCCATTTTTTATTCCCCGGCCGCGTTTGAATAATCGTTTTTTGCACTCGCGGGTGTCAAATTGAGCGATTCGAAACAAGCTGCGACTATGGTGACGCCAGCCACCGAGTGGTATAGTAGAAAAGCGGCTCTCGGCTGGCTACGATCGTGCTGGGTCGATGGCGACGTCGTTCGGCAGAATCCAACGGAGTCATTTTCAAGATCACAGATCTTGAAAATGACACTCCGTTGGATTTCAAACGGTTTCGTCTTGCCGAGAGTCAGGTGTGGATCTCAAAATACGAGGAGATGAAAAAAAAAAAACCGCCGATGTTTCAATATCTCGAAACGCCAGGAATTTTAATGTACGGAATACGTGATGAGGTCACCAACTTTGTGTCACTTAGTTATACTCGATAACGAAACTGATTCATCTTACGGCCTTCCATGAACATCAATTTCGCTTCAAACAAGTTTTTTTTTCTCTCGTTTCCCAATCCACTTCAAAGTCACTCGAAAATACCTCCTCATCGTGCGGTAGTTTTGGTCCCCAACCAGAAGCTCCCAAGTCCGAAGTGCCTCGATCCATCCCCAAGAATCCTGAGACATCCGAAAAGACTGGAAAAAAAAAATCCCGAGGCTCGCGGCGCTGTGCGAAATCTTTTTCGCCACGTGAACGAGTTTCAACTCGGTTGTACGCGGATTCCCACTGGTTCGATTTGCATATTTCGGTGGCTGACTGGAGGGGGCGACGTTCGTGGGGGTTCCCGAGTAGAATTTTAGCGTCAGCCTAAAATACCTCATCCTCCTACCGGTCGCGGTCCCCAAACCAGAAGCTCCTAAGCCCAAAATGTCTCAATCCATCCCCACCAGGAATCCTAAAACATTCGAGCGAGGACCACGAAAAAAATGAGTATTTTCAGTGTGTCCGAAAGCTCGCGGCGGTGCGAAATCTGTTGGACCACGTGAACACGCTCCAACTCGGTTATGCTTGAATTCCCACTGGTTCGATTTGCATATTTCGGTGGCTGACGTTCTTGGTCGGTTCCCGAATAGAATTTTAGCGTCATCCCAAAATACCTCATCCTCCTACCGCCCTGACAACACCAAAGGATCCATTTGAGAGCATTTAGTACACTAAAGTCCACTAACTGGGTTTCCATTTTCAGGCTTATGATGTCCAAAAAAGCATTCGTTGTTGGACCCCAATCTTAGTATTGCGCCTGCAAAAGTTAGACCTCCCATTCAAAAGCGTACTTTTTGATTCCTACATGAGATCTACACCACCTTGACGTCCATCCGGTGTTATGAGGGCCGGTCGAGGCCCCCAAACATGATGTTGAAGTTTGCATCGTTGGAATGCAACGAAATAAAAAAAAGATATTAATTGTAATTAACCCAAATGATGAAAGTAGGTATAAAAAGTCACCATAGCAACTGAGGGCACAAAAAAATGCTCGTGCCCTTCATCATTTGGGTCAATTACAATTCAATTTTTTTTTTTCTGAATTTCGTTGCATTCGAACGATGCAAACTTCAACATTATCCCCAAACCAGAAGCTCCTAAGCCCAAAATGTCTCAATCCATCCCCTCCAGGAATCCTAAAACATTCGAGCGGTGACCACTAAAAAAAATGAGTATTTTCAGTGTATCAGAAAGCTCGCGGCGGTGCGAAATCTGTTGGACCACGTGAACACGCTCCAACTCGGTTATACTCGAATTCCCACTGGTTCGATTTACATATATCGGTCGAGAGGGAAGGGGGGCTACGCTCGAGGGAGCTCACGGGCGGCGTGTGAGCCGCGCGAAGAAGCCGAGGGCGAAACTCGGCTGGGAAGGGAGACGTCGAGGCCGCTGCTGCTGGTCGGGGGAGCATTTAGCAACACAAATTAGTCGGCTCGCCGACGCCGCGCGCGAGAGAGAAAGAGATCGGTATCTCCGGGCGAGCGTGGCGGATCGTTTGTGATGTTGAATGGGTTTTCTCGGCGCTTCACCGCGCCCGGGTTGCGTCGGGAGCGACTGTTTCACGGGTTGAAAAAGCGTCGGGCGCGCGCGGCGCTCGAGGGGGATGCTGCGGCTCTGCGAGAGCATCGCAGCCCCTGCGTAGCAACGTCGGCCTGCAAATAGAATTTAACCGCGTGATTCTTCAACATCCGCGCTCGCTCAGCTGTTATTTACTTGCAATTCATTTTGCCTCGGCTGAGAGCGAAAAGAAGTAAATGAAAAAAAAAAAAAAAAAAAAAAAAACACGCGACTTCGTTACCTATATATTTTTTTCGCTTTCTCGTCTTCTCTTTCTCCTTCCTTCCTTCCTCACTCTCTTTTTTAGGGAGCAGTGAAGTTTCCACTTTGGAGTAAAAGTGAGCGGAAGAGTAAATTTATCTCTTTCTCTTTCTGTTTCTCTTTTTGGGGAAGGTTTTTGTTTTAGTGAAAGTAAAGGGGAGAGTAAATTTACCTCTTTCCTCTTCCTCTCTCTTTCTCTCTTTGGGGAAGCGTGAATTCTCTTCTTTGGAGTAAAAGTGAGAGGAAGAGTGAATTCTCACCTCTTTCTCTCTAAATTGCTTTTATTGGGAGAGAATAAAGTCCCCTTTTTTGTCAAAGTAAGAGGGATAATAAGTTTACCTCTTTCACTTTTCCTCGCTTTCTCTCTTTGTTACTGAAGAGTGAATTTTCCTCGTTGAAGTAAAAGTGAGAGGAAGAGTAAATTCTCACCTCTTTCTCTCTAAATTTCTTTTATTGGGGAAGCATGAAGTCCCCTTTTTTGCTAAAAGTAAGAGGGAGAATAAATTTACCTCTCTATTTTTCTCTCTTTCTTTTTACTGAAGAGTGAATTTTCCTCTTTGGAGCAAAAATTAGAGGAAGAGAGGAATTAGAGAATTCACCTCTTTCTCGCCAAATTTCTCTTTTAGGGGACGAATAACGTCCCCTCTTTTTGGTAATAGTAAAAGAGAGAGTAAAATCTACCTCTTTCCCTTTCTCCTCTCTCTCTTTTTGGTGAATCTAAAGAGGAGAATTCCTCTTTAAATTAAAAATGAGAGGAAGAGTAAAATCCACCTCTTTCCCTCTCAATCCTCTTTTTGAAGAAGCTTATACAAAGTCCCCTTTTCAAAGTAAAAGTAAGAGTAAAATGCACCTCTTTGTCTCCCTTTCGCTTTATCTTTTTGGGGCGCAGTAAAAATTCGCTATACAATGAAAGTAAGAGGAAAAGTAACTTCACCCCCCCCCCCTCTCTCTCTCTCTCTCTCTCTCGCTCTCTTCGCTTTCTCTTTCGCTCGTTGAGGGAGAGCTTAAAGTCCTAAAGTGACTCGAGGATTGGCTGCGTGACCCCAAGAGAAGAGCGCAGAGCCACGTCACTCACTGTCTGCGCTATGCTCGCTCGGCGCTGCCTGGTGTAACACTGCCCGAGCGAGTGGCGCGCTGTATAGACAGAAGAGGAAGACCGAGGAGAGGAGAGACCCGAGTAGACGAGGAGTCAGTCGTATATACGACAAACGACAACGGGAGTATTCTATTTCGGTGGTGCGGCGAGGAGGAGCAACGACTAACCGGCGCGCCCAGTGACATAACCCGCAGGGTTAGTGGCCTTCCACTGTGTAAGACAGTGCCGGGGCTCTTTCCGTCTCGCTCCCTCGTTGCGACCGAGCTTTACCGAATTGAAATTGATAATACGGTGATTTACGTGAGAAAAACATGACAGGGCCTGTAGAATTCGGTACGATCGCCCTGTGGAAACTTTTATTGTCTCACGTAAATCACCGGATTATCAATTTTAATTCACTTGGTGACAAGAAATGTTGACCCTGCGAACCCGGCGTTTGTGACGGGGGGACGAGAGAAATTTATGGGGGCTGAGGAATTTTTTTTTATTTTTTTTTTTTGGTGCCGCTAAATTCAACTTTGAATTTTCGCGCTGCGAGGAATTATATTTGGCCGAGCTACCCCAGTCGCAATTTTATTTTGAGATGATAATAATATTACAGCCATTTCCGCTCGGGGAAAATTTACGTCCGTGGATCACAGGATTATCAATTTTAATTCGCGGGCCTGCGCAACGCGGTGACGAGAAATGTTGACCTATGAACTCGGTTGTGACCGGGGAGACGGGAGAAATTTATGGGAACCGAGGAGAGATTTTCTTTTTCTCTCATAATTTGCAACCTCGGATTTCTGCATCTCGCGGCAGTCGTGACGCCTTCTCATAATAATATCGCAGCCATTTCCGCTAAGCGGAAAATTTTCGTTCCGTGACTTCCGTCACTTCCGAGTAAATTTAGGCGCCAGTCCGCTCGGAGTCGGCGTATTTGTTGAGCAAACAGGGTGGGAAATTAATGAAAACAAAATCGGAGAGACCCCATCGAGGGACGACCTTTCTTTCTTTTTTTTTTTGCCCAGTTCCGCGAGGTTCAACGCGAATATCGCGTTTCGCGAAATTACATTCGGAGCCACCGCACAAATGTTATTTCAACAATAACGTTACAGCTGTCCGGTTGCGGTGGAAAATTTCCCGCCGCTCGGTCGAAACTTCCGGCTTGAACTTTGGCGCCGACTCCGTATTAGAGTCAACATTTATTCAGAAAGCAAAGTGGTATGAAAAATAAATCGGTATAAAAAAACGGTAAAAATAGGACCGTTATGCACCGGTAACGCCGCGACGGTCGCTCGTCGTAGATCTTAAAATAATATCCCCGTCAGCGGAGGCGGCGGGTGATGCACTCGGCGGCTTGACTCGCGGAGCTTGACGATTCCCTGACGGCTTTCAATATATCCCTCGGCGTGTTTCGAGTACGCTCGACGTATGCGGGACTCAACCGAGCGTGCAAAATCTCACGTAGCGAGCGAGACATCGAGGTCGCGCATTAGCCGGATGGAAAGCAATTCGCGACCTTGCTTGTGACTTCTGCGCCACTCGCGCCGCAACCGGGAAACACCCCGCGGATTTTCACGTAATCGCGCGCGCACGCTCGGCCGTCGTGCGGTTCGTCACGTAGCGTTAATTATGCGGAACGACAAAGGGAGGCCCGAGTCAACGATGAATAACGATCGATCGACACCGATGATCGTCATTAGTGGGTCAAGTTGTCGCCCCAGTGTCAGGCTGATTGCCGGCCAGCGGAATATAATAAGCTTTCATTGACTCTGAGAAATGGAATTATTGAATCTTTTTTTTTACCATCTGAAATATTTTTTTATTCAGGCTTGAAAAAAAAATAATTTTTATTCAGACTTGAAAAAAATTCATTTGTATTCAGGCTTGAAAACAATTCATTTGTATTCAAAGAAAAATCGTATTTGATTTCACTGTCTTTTTCATCACATGAATTTAAATGTATTAAAATAAATATGAAAATAAATGTATTAAATTAAATATAAAAATAAATGTATTAAATCAAATATGAAAATAAATGTATTAAATTAAATATAAAAATAAATGTATTAAATTAAATATGTTATTTAATTAGCAGTAAAAAACGTCAGGTCCTGAATGCAGAGATTTTTTTTTTCTTTTTTTTTAAGCAATGCTGATTCTTCTTTTGGCACAAAAACCGCAGTCGTCAAGAATTGCCCATCGGGCCAATCGGGCCCGACGGGAGTCGAAGCCGCGAAATTAGCAGACAAAGAGGCGTCGCGGGGATGTTCGCCGTCCGGGAAGTCCGGCGATTCTCGGTACTAAGTGCGGAATAACCGGACCGCCTGCATTTTATGCGAATATAATCGTGGCGGGAGATTCCGGATTCGGGCTCCTTCATTAGCGATTACTGTTGCACTTCTTTCGCGACCGGGAGGCGAATAAATATTGCATGAGGCGAGAGTGAGAAGGAGCGAGAGAGAGAGAGAGTGATACCACCTCCCGTGTTGCGTGCGCGCCACTCTCGACGAAAGCTCCTTTTACGAGACAACCGCGCGTTAACGAACCGGACGGACCTGCGACGACGACACCGGCCGCGATAGGATTTCGCGAAAAATTTCGATAAATTATTCCACTTCCTCGAGACATTCCACGCCGTGATTACGCGCCGACGAATTGCGCTATAAATGAATATAAATGAGTATAAATAGCTGGCATTGCGGAAACGTAAAGCCAACTCGTGTTACTCAAGATGTAAGGCGATACTTCAAAGGGTGGCAGCTTTACGATATTTTTAAGCACTGCATTTTTTTCATTATCTCCATTGCTATTATTTTAATTATTTTTATTGAATTACTGATTACGAAACGAGTCTGTTATTTGATATGCATCACCTCCCCCCCCCCTCCCCCCCCCCTCCCCCCCCCTCCCCCCGTAACAGCTGTAGATAAAAGTAAGTATAAAACTCGCGAGAATTTCGTTCCTCGAACACAATTATATTTGCTATAATTTAATTCTTCAGCGTAATCGACATAGTGTACAGATGACGTGAAACGAAATATATGCAAAATAATGATGTTGAAGTTTGCATCGTTGAAAATACAACGAAATTCAGAAAAAAGAAGTTAATTCTAATTAACTCAAATGATGGAATTAGGTGTAAAACGTTAGGTTAGGTGTAAAAAAAATTAATTCTCATTAACCCAAATGATGAAATTAGGTATAAAAAGTCACCACAGTAACTAATTGTCATGATGACATTTTACACCTAATTCCATCATCTGGGTTAATTAGAATTATTTTTTTTCTGAATTTCGTTGCATTCCAACGAAAATATTCCAATATTCCAAAATATGTATGGCGTCAAAAATTTCTACGTGGCCAATATATTTTTCCCATATTTTCCCAAAAATATATCCGCGATATATCGAAAACATATAGTAAATATATTAACACAGTAAAACCACCAAAAACTTCTATACGGAAAATAAATGTCAAGTATATTTAGCGCGTACAATTATTCCTGTGGAACCGCAACGCGACATTTTTCAGGGCGGAAGCTTTGAGATATTTTCGAGCATATGTCTTCCGCTTGTCTTCGCGACTCGCGTGCCGTTCGTTGCATCGCCGAGCGAGCCCCCCGAGACAGCTGCGAATAAAAGTGAGATACCGAGCGAGCGAAAGCTGGCAAGACTTTCGCCCTCCGAACACACAATGATATGTGTATTAATTTAATTCTTATACCGATCCGCCCGACGAGCTCGTCCGCAATGGACGAGCTCTGAGCGCGCTCGGCTCGGAAAAGTGCACAGAGCGCGCTCAGAGCCGAGTCGCGAGGTGCGCAGCAGCGTCGCGGCCACCACGGCGAAGTGCCCCGAGAAACGATCTCAAGACTCAATTAGAGCGTCGAGGTTCGTTAACAGTCGAGGTCGTTAACTGCGCGCAACCCGCGCAGGTATATAACGCCCGTCTGTGCGGCTCCGACGAATCCGTCGACGTTGCCAACGGATGGGCAACAACGTATGGGACTCTCGCGATCTGTGGCCGATTGTCGATCTCTCGCGACTTCTGCCGCTGCCTCTCTCTCAATTATTTCCACCCGTCCAACGAGTCACGGCGCACGAGTTTCTCGGTAACGAGACTTCTAGGTCTCTCGCGCACGATTTCCGTAATAGTCTCTTTTTTATTCCCCGTGTCTTTATTATATCACGATCCACGAGTTCTCTCCGAATTCTCTGTAACCCGCGTCGCTTATCTGCGGTTTATGTGTCGCTCGCGATAAGGGCGAAGCTGCGTGGAAAAAAATGAGGGCAGCGCGTTAATTCCCACGCATCGCAGCGTCTCGTTACGCGCGTCATTCGTCCGACCGTCCGTCAGCGAGAGGCTTCCACAGAAAGAGCGGATTCATCGGGAAGTACATCTTGGATCGCGAGCAGCTGTGACTTTGTAATCATTTATATTTAGTTTAGCGCATGTGCGATACGGCCGGGTCGGACATTCCTCGCCGAGCGCGCCGTGATAGAAAATCCGTGGCGTTAGTTATTCGACCCAAGTCGGGAACTGGTCGGGTCCTGGCCGAGCCAATGTGGACCTGATCAGGGCCTGACCAGTTCCCGACTCGAGCCGGTTGTAACGCTACAGATTTTCTGAATGGCGCTGAAGTTTGCATCGTTGGAATGCAACGAAATTCAGGAAAATAATTAATTATAATTAATCCGAATAGTGAAATTAGGTATAAAAAGTCATCACAGCGATTACCCGAGTAGGAAATCTGTGGCGTTACATCCGGCCCTGATCAGGGCCTGGACAGGGCCTGATCAGGGCCCTATTCGCCTTGTCAGAGCCTGATCAGGACCTGATTCGATCCGGATGTAACGCTGCAGATTTTCTACTCGGGTAGTCGCTATGATGATTTTTTATCATTTTTAATTTCATAATTTGGGTTAAATAGAATTTTTTTTTCTGAATTTCATTGCACTCCAGCGATGCGAACTTCAATATCATTTTTCTGACAAACTTTGTACTGTCGCACTTGGCGCAAATGTGGCCCTGGCCAGGCCCTGATTGAACCCTGGTTTACACCTGTTGTAATGCTTCAAGTTTTCGGAAACTGGTCAGGTCCAGGCCTGGCGCTGGTCAGAGCCAACGTGGCCCTGATCAAGGCCCGACCAGTTCCCGGCTCGAACTAAAAGAAATGCTACAGATTTCCTCTCGAGTAGAAAATCTGTAGCGTTACATCTGGCCCTGATCAGGCCCTGTTCGGCCCCTATTAGCCCTGATCAGGTCCTACTAGGCCTGATTCGAGCCGGATGTAACGCTGCAGATTTTCAACTCGGGCTAATGAACTTCGTAATACTACATTTGACGCAAATATGGCCTTGGCCAGGCCATGACAGGGTCCCAATTTACACCTGATATAACGCTTCAAATTCGCAGTCAGAACACGTACGAAAAAAAGGAACAAAAAGATGTAAAAACCACAAAGGTCGCTCTACATCGGTTAGCAATCCACAGCCCCCATGGAAAAAAAGTATAATTAAAAATATACTTTTCAATGTATTGAAAAAGTATATTCTAAGTATACTTGAAATATATCTTTTATATTTATTATGTATTTTAAATACATGGGAAGTATATTTCAAGTATATGTGCAATAACTAGTTTTTCGTAGAAAAGTATATTTCCGGGGTATATGTGCCGTCAATGTAAAATATATAATATATACATTATGAGTATACTTCACACATACAGCAAAGTATATGTATATACTACATCGTCGTATGTATGAAAAATTTTACGGATGCACATTGCGTGCAACTTAGCCTTATATTTTCCTATGTTTCGTGAGTATACATCGTGTATGGTACATCTACTATTCGTACATTAAATATATATTTGAAATAGATGGAATATATATTTTGCACATACTTCGCAATACACTTCGCAATATACTTCAAGTATACTTTTCAAGTATATTCAAAAATGTATTCGACATAACTAATTTTTCGTAAAAAAGTATATTTATTATACTCAAAAATATACTTTTGAATATACTTTAAATATACTTTTTTTCCATGGGGGAGGCTACATCGGCAATCGGATCTTCGATTTCTAGTGTCTCAAGGGCCTAATCGCCCGTGTTTATGCCTAGGCGGTGACACGCCTGACGAGATGAGTTACGGTGGTCCCGTGAATTTTGCGTCAGGGCGGGAGCGGAGCGGTGTGCGGCTCTCGCACCCCACCGAGCGGGACACGCGATACGCTTGGCATATTGCGACGAGGCTCTCGTCGCTCTCTTTGCCAGGGATCAGACGCCACGCGGACGGGCCGAGAGGCGTCCAGAGCGGCGGTGGCGGCGACCACGTGCTCGCCGCCGAGCCCTTCGCTCGACTGGAAGCACCGTTAAAACTCGCTTCGCGATATATCGGCTTACCTCGTGCCGAATAGCGACGCGCGCGTCGCTCCCGCCTTCCTCGATTCCCGCGTCCGCGTCGGGAGATTACAAATCGGCGCCGCGATGCGCGGCGCGGCGAGATCTCGAGGCATCGACGTCGACGTTAATTTATGCCCCGCGCATACACCTTTTTATTTTATTATTATACGCCGTTTTTTTTTAATTTATTAATTTATTTTCTGTTTCAGCAATTTTCCAGAGGACCTCGGTATCGAGGGGCCAATTAAGAATTCAGGGAGTGGCGACGTGTCTGTATCTCTGCATGGACTCCTGCGGACTGCTCTATGGATCGGTGAGTAATTAACCGTGTCTACGATTAGCCGTGAATAAATAGCGGCTTTATCTATGTGGGGTTCGTTGGACGTTGGACGAGGAGAAAATAAAAAATCGTCGTCGTCGTCGTCGTCGTCGCGCCGACGTCGCGCGCCAGTAGCGAATCGTAAACTGATCTAGTTACGGTGGAATATTTACACGGGGAGCGCGCGCGCGAACCGTCACACCTGGGGCTCGACTGCTTCCTCGTTGCGCTCGGGAGGATAAATAAATAATCGACAATGCGAGAGAGACTCGTCGCAATAACCATGAATTCTCGGGCGCGCCGCGGGGACCCCGACGATTTTGCGGATAATATAACGAGCGCGACCGCGAGTGGGGGAAAAAAATCGAATTCCGAAGAAACGCGAATGGCGCGAAATTCGTTCAACCGGAAAACTATAAAGTAACTCACGTGAACTCGCCAAACGTCCCCCTCGCTCGATGGGTCTCATTCGCGACTCGCGTTTCTTGACGAATAATCAAATAAATTATTCTTGAAATTACCCGCACAACTTTGTCGACAGAGTTGCAAATTCTCGTTAATTCAAGAAACAAATCTTACAGTACGATTTGTTTTGCAGGTGTGATTTAATCATAACAACCTGCGGCAATTATAAAACGATTTGTAAACTTTTGAATAGCTGCACATATACCTCATTTTTCAATAAAAAAAAAAACATTGCGGAAAAAAATGGCCTTCCATTACTTTTGTAATTCATTAACCGCCTTTCTTAATTTCTTCTAGAAAATTAGCATAACATTTTATCGAAAATAAACATCCTTCGCAGCCATGAAAAAATGCACAGATTATACATTCGCGTTCTCGCGTTCCTTGACGAATAATTAAATAAATTGATCTTCAAATTACTAACTTTGTCGACAGAGTTGCAAATTCTCGTTAGTTCGAGAAACAAATCTTACAGTACGATTTGTTTTGCAGGTGTAGTTTAATCATAACAACCTGCGGTGATTATAAAAAGATTTGTGAACTTTTGAATAGCTGCACAAATACCTCATTTTCAATCAAACATTGCGGAAAAAAATGGCCTTCCATTACTTTCGTAATGCATCAACAGCCTTTCTCCATTTCTTCCAGAAAATTAGCATGAAATTTTATCGAAAATAAACATCCTTCGCAGCCATGAAAAAATGCACAGATTATACATTATAATTATATGACGTTGAATTTTGCATCGTTGCAGTGCAACGAAATTAAAAACAGAATATTAATTCCATAAAAACGTTAGTAATTCACCCCCATTAGGGGTGAAATAATTTTTCTTTGTAATAACTTAATAACTTTTTATAGCCGATTAAATAATTTTGGGCTCCTTAATATTTTCTTCTTTTTAATTTCGTTGCACTTCAACGTCATAATTATTCCGCGTTACTGTCCTCAATTAATAAATGACAAAACCAAACGTACCACCTGAACTTTATTTCTTAAAAAAAAGGGATTTAGTCGTCAAGAATACTCGAAAAGCGATATCGTATATCGCTCGCGCGTAAAGCACAATTATCGGCGATTTTATCGGTCGCGTCGATCTCGTCGGTGTTTTAATTCCATACGTATTTTAATAATTCACCCCCATTGGGGGATGAAATAATTTTCCTTTGTAATAACTCAATAACTTTTTATAGCCGGTTAAATAATTTTTTTCTTATCAATTCATTTTTTCTTATCAATATTTTCTACTTTTTAATTTCGTTGCGCTGCAACGATGCAACCTTCAACGTCACAATTATTCCATGCTACTGTCCTCAATTCATAAACGACAAAACCAAACGTACAATCTAAACTTTATTTCCAAAAAAAAAGGATTTACAGCCCCAGTCGTCAACAATACTCGAAAAGCGATATCGTATATCGCTCGCGCGTAAAGCACAATTATCGGCGATTTTATCGGTCGCGTCGATCTCCTCGGTGTTTTAATTCCATACGTATTTTAATAATTCACCCCCATTAGGGGATGAAATAATTTTCCTTTGTAATAACTCAATAACTTTTTATAGCCGGTTAAATAATTTTTTTCTTATCAATTCATTTTTTCTTATCAATATTTTCTACTTTTTAATTTCGTCGCGCTGCCACGATGCAACCTTCAACGTCACAATTATTCCATGCTACTGTCCTCAATTCATAAACGACAAGACCAAACGTACAATCTAAACTTTATTTCAAAAAAAAAAAGGGATTTACAGCCCCAGTCGTCAACAATACTCGAAAAGCGATATCGTGTATCGCTCGCGCGTAAAGCACAATTATCGGCGATTTTATCGGTCGCGTCGATCTCGAGCGGTGTCGGCGCGCGCAGCGGTCGCCTCGCTGCACTTCCGTCAATATCAAGTTTTTGCCGGTGTGCGCGTCGCGCGGTGTGCAGCAGCGGCAGCAGCAGCGCGGCGGTGATGGATATAGAATGGGTGGAAAAGCGGGTCTGACAGTGGCGACCGGCTGAGAGACACATGCAACATGCACTTGATACCGCGGAGCTCGGCTGCCGCCGCTGCCGCTGCTGCTGCTCGGTCGACTGGTTATACATTGCGAGCGTGTATAACCAGATGTTGGAGCTACCGCGTTGCGTAAGCCCGCGAGGAAATTCCAGGCTAGGCCACACCATGTGCTCTCTTACTCCCTCGTGAACGCAGACACGAGGCACGCGCGTTCGCGTGCTCTGCTGCTGCTGTTGCTGCTCTTTGCTGCTCTTTGCTGCTCCTTCTGCTGCTGCTGCTGCTGCTGCCTGTGCCGTTTGCCTCTCCGGTGTTATGTACACCCGGCTCGCTTCTTGACGCGAACCCGGGCGCTGCTCTCGCTCTCTTACCCTTCTCGACTCGTGTAACACGATCTCGACTAACAGTTATGTACCTGTCGAGCGCGTATTCCACGCTTGTGCATTCATTGAGCTCCTACGCACGGGAGAGACTCGCGACCGTGCGTACTGGAACAAGAGGGGTTGGGTCTCGACGAGGCGAGACAAAGGCGTGGGTTTGATTGAAGGGCGGATATATTGTCGAGGGTGACAAATTTCGAATTGTCCACGCGATCTCGAATGATGACGTTTGTGCAGCGTTGCAATGCAATGAAATTAAAAACGAAATATTAGTTCCATAAAGATTTAAATAACACACCCCGATTAGAGGGTGGAGGAATTTTGTTTTGTCGTGCTCTTAAGGTAGATAGTGCGTGTAGTATTCATTTCGCCTAAATTTGAGAAATTCGGGCAAGAATTGCAAACACTTCCCGATGTTAAAAAAATGTGAAAAAATTCATACTTATTATAGGCCCTGGAAAGACTAATTTTGCATAATAATAATTTCAAAATGTTATTAACAAATTGTTGAAAAGAAAATTGTTCATAAAAATATGCGGTAACTCAACTTTTTTTTTTTTATGAAAATGATTCGTTCATTTTTCGGAGTACCTATGAATTGTTTCAGATTTTTATCTTTATTATTATTTTTGCACATTTTTCCATGTAAAAAACAAGAAAAATCAAAATAAAGATAAAAATCTGAAAAAATTCATACGTATTCCGAAAAATGAACGAATAATTTTCATAAAAAAAAAAAAAGTTGAGTTACCGCATATTTTGATGAGCAATTTTCTTTTCAACATTTTGTCAATAACATTTTGAAATTGTGATTATGCAAAATTAGACTTTTCAGTGCCTATAATACGTATGAATTTTTTCACATTTTTTTAACATCGGGAAGTGTTTGCAACTCTTGCCCGAATTTCTCGAATTTAGGCGAAATGAATACTACACGCACTATCTACCTTAATCGTTGTAATAATTTTTTGCAGTCGGTATGATCATTTGGGTTCATTAGGATTTTGTAGTTTTTAATTTCGTTGCATTGCAACGATGCAAACTTTAACGTCATCTCGGATGACGGTTATGTGCCTGCCAAACGCGCCGCGGTAGCCAAGAATTTGCCGTGATCGTTAAATCACTTTTCTGCGACAGCAAAAAAAAATCGTTAACCGCTGCATGATTATTAAAAAAAAAATCGTTATACACTCCATGATTATTTTTATCCGCGATTATAGCGTGATTTTCGAAGAACTTGGCGAGACGTCGAGCACGACTGACTAACCTATGATCACTGCGAAAAATGAAGCGATTAAACAAAATTGTACGGCTCGGTATTTCATTTTACCCCGGATTTGTATGATGCTGTTGAAGTTTGCATCGTTGGAATGCAACGAAATTCAAGAAAAAAATTAATTCTGGTGAACCCAAATGATGAAATCAGGTATAAAAAGTCATCATAACAATTAGTTGCTATGACTTTTTATACCCAATTTCATCATGTGGGTTATTTAGAATTAATTAGTTTTTTTTTCTGAATTTCGTTGCATTCCAACGATGCAAACTTCAGCATAATTTTTTACGGAGCCTTGAAAAGAAATCGCGTCCCCCGTTTTGCCCAGGAATGTGTTTTTTTTTTAAATATCTATATATAAACATGCTTATGGTAATCGTACATGGAAAAAAAGTATAATTACCCCCATGGAAAAAAAGTATAATTAAAAATATACTTTTCAATGTATTGAAAATGTATATTCTAAGTATACTTGAAATATATCTTTTATATTTATTATGTATTTTAAATACATGGGAAGTATATTTCAAGTATATGTGCAATAACTAGTTTTTCGTAGAAAAGTATATTTCCGGGGTATATGTGCCGTCAATGTAAAATATATAATATATACATTATGAGTATACTTCACACATACAGCAAAGTATATGTATATACTACATCGTCGTATGTATGAAAAATTTTACGGATGCACATTGCGTGCAACTTAGCCTTATATTTTGCTATGTTTCGTGAGTATACATCGTGTATGGTACATCTACTATTCGTACATTAAATATATATTTGAAATAGATGGAATATATATTTTTCACATACTTCGCAATACACTTCGCAATATACTTCAAGTATACTTTTCAAGTATATTCAAAAATGTATTCGACATAACTAATTTTTCGTAAAAAAGTATATTTATTATACTCAAAAATATACTTTTGAATATACTTTAAATATACTTTTTTTCCATGGGGGCAGCTACACGGATATATGGACGATTTGATGCTATTCATTTGGTGCATTTACGGGCGGCAAGAAATTCAATAGACGATGAATGAGGGAGCTGCGAAAGAGAGCAGGAGCGCCGGGTGCCGCGGGATGAGCCGCCGCGACGGATCGTGCGGATCGTCCGGCGGCTCCGCGTTGCGCGCATCGCGCACCGGCTGCGCGCAACGAATTACAAGAGGCTCGCGGGGCTCGCTCGTTGCACCTCGCCGCAAACGTCGACGATGGCGAGATGCTCCCTCGGAGGATCTGCGCCGAGTCCCGCAGCACCGCCCGACGCAAAAACCCCCCGCGAGAGTTTTTCTCGAAAGCAGGTTTACATGGGTTATAGTTACATCCGCTCGAGACCACTGATTACTCGGCAAAGCAGCTCGTAACGTGTAGTAGACCCGCCGAGACTATGTAGAACCCCGCGCGGACCCTGGTTCCCCGTCGCTATTCCACCGAGCACCACTTTTAGAAATAACTCTTTTCCCTTGTTTTCACCTGGCCAAGATTTCCCGTAACTAGAACTTTTTTCGACCCGTCCGCGCTTCGTCCGATTTTTTTTTTTTTTTTCTCGTCGCTCCGGTCTTTCGAATGAATAATGGATTTTCTCGTGCTTTGGATGAACGCTTGAAAATAATGGAAAAAAAGAAAATCATTGATGGGGAATTGGGAAAATCCGAATTACTGTGGTCGATTAAAATGCGCTGATAAAAAATGATGTTAAAGTTTGCATCGTTTGGAAAGCAACGAAATTCAGAAAAAAAATGAATTAATTCTAATTAACCCAAATGATGAATGAATAATGGATTTTCTGGTGCTTTGGATGAACACTTAAAAATAATGTAAAAAAAAAAAAAAATCATTAATGGGGAATTGGGAAAATCCGAATTACTGTGCTCGATTAAAATGCGTTGATAAAAAATGATGTTGAAGTTTGCATGGTTGGAAAGCAACGAAATTCAGAAAAAGAAAAATTAATTTTCATTAACCCAAGTGATGAAATTAGGTGTAAAAAGTTATCGTGGCAATTAGTTAGTATGGTGGCTTTTTATACCTAATTTCGTCATTTGGGTTAACTAGAATTAATTTTTTAACATGATGATAAAAAGCCGATTAAAACGTGTTAACACATTTCTTTTTCTGGCTCAGCCATTTTTTTCTGCCCCAACATGATTTTCGGTAAAACGGAAAATTATATTTTGTAGCTCTATGATTTTTTCTTTTTGCATAAAATCTTCGTTATTTCGATTAAAAAAAATTGCTAATCAGCTACGATAAAAAAAAAATTCTTTTTCTAGCTCAGCCATTTTTTTCTACCCCAACATGATTTTCGGTAATACGGAAAATGATATTTTGTACCTCCATGATTTTTTCTTTTCACACAAAATCTTCGTTATTTTGATAAAAAAAAAATGACTAATCAGCTACGATAAAAAAATGTAAGTAAACATAAAAATAGTGAAGAAATTTTTTAATTGCCACTAGTCGCGAGATTTACAACGATTTCCCGAAACGAAGAAAAGTCGGAGGAGCCCCGAGTGCGCAAGAAGCAAGAAAAATCCTCGCAGGAAACCAGCCGCGGCGACACTGACGAAGGTTAACGCGAGGCCAGCAGCGGCAGCAGCAGCAGCATCAGCGAGGCCGGTAAAAGGACGAGAAGATCTTCCCACGGCGCGAGCGGCGCGACATCTTCGCCGCGCTTCGTGGGGAGTCGCGCGGGCGAGTTTTCTCGGCGCGTCTCCCGAGAGGAGCGCGCGCGGGGTCGCCGGGAACGAGTTAATTGAATAGCTGAATTAATATCGCGGAGGAGATTCCCCCGTTGTTTTCCCACAAGCCGCCCCGCGGCCGCTTTTCCCCCGCCGACTGATCTCGAATCTCCCTTCCGTTTCGACCCGGCGATAAATCACAAGCGGCTCGCGTGGTCCCTTTGAGCCCCGCTCTGCAACCGGCCCCGCAGAGCCGCAACGGTAGATAAAATCTCGGGCTGGCCCAACGAAAGGGAAAAAAAGAGAGAGAAAAAAAAAAGAAAAAACGAAAGGAAAAACAAACGTGGTAAAATCAGCTAATTATCTTAAATACTTAATTTGTACTCGGTCGCGCGGGTCGCGTTGAAAGATGAAGGTGCGGGATATTCCGCACCTTCCTTCACCCTCCTCCCTTCCCCCCTCTTTTTCTTCCGGCTCTTGAGTTATGGGAGCATCGCAGAGGCGGCAACTCTTAGATTAGATAAAACAACGAGAGGCCCCCCGGCCCTTAATTACACCGCTCGCAGAACGATCAACCGTGCCACTGGGTCAGAATTGCCCCCCCGACCCCTTCTCACCCCCCCCCCCCACCCTTCCCCCTCTCTGTCTGCCTCTCGCGCGAGCAGCGAGCAGCCGGACCTCTTGATCCTTTTATTGTTATAATTACCCCGGAGCGTTGATTAATATTAAACGAGCGCGGCGTCCATGCGCGCCGCGCGTCCCGCACGCTCCTTCCGCTCTTCACCGTTACGGAACACGACGCGAGCTCGCCGAGGCCGCAAACGACTCATTCATCGAATTGTATTTGAATGAAAGTACGGCGAGCGACGCATGAATATGCAGCGGAGCTTTTTTTTCATCGGTCGCCGGCGCGCGCACTACGAAGTTATTGCTGAATGAAAATTAATTTCGCCGAATTCTCGGTAGGAGTTACGCGTCGCGGGGGGAAAAAATCGTGAGGCGCCTGCGGTGACTGCTGAGCAAATTGATTGTTTTTTTTTTTTTTTTTTTTTTTTTTTGGAGCTGAATCGGGTTGACTAGTTATTGTTGAATGAGAAATTAATTACGTCGATTTCCCGGTATCGTTACGCGTCGGGGAAAAAATCGTGAGGCACCTGCGGTGACTGCTGAGCGAATTGATTGTAGTGATTTTTGTATTGTTTTTCTTTTTTTTTGTGCTATGAATGGAGTTGACTAGTTACTGTTGAATGAAAATGAATTTGGCTGGATTCTCGGTAGGAGTTACGCGTCGGGGAAAAATCGTGAGGCGCCTGCGGTGATTGCTGAGCAAATTGATTGTTTTTTTTTTTTTTTTTTTTTTTTTTGGAGCTGAATCGAGTTGACTAGTTATTGTTGAATGAAAAATTAATTACGTCGATTTCCCGGTATCGTTACGCGTCGGGGAAAAAATCGTGAGGCACCTGCGGTGACTGCTGAGCGAATTGATTGTAGTGATTTTTGTATTGTTTTTCTTCTTTTTTTGTGCTATGAATGGAGTTGACTAGTTATTGTTGAATGAAAATGAATTTGGCTGGATTCTCGGTAGGAGTTACGCGTCGGGGAAAAAATCGTGAGGCGCCTGCGGTGATTGCTGAGCAAATTGATTGTATAGATTTTTTTTGGTACTGCGAATCGAGTTGACAATTTTTTGTTGAATGAAAAATTTATTTCGCCGAATTCTCGGTAGATGTTACGTGTTGGAAAAAAATCCTGGGCGCTTGGTGTCTGGATTGCCAGTCCGTACGACTATTTTTGTATTCCTTTTCTTTTTTGATACCGCGAATCGAGTTGACAATGGGACTCAATGAGAGACGAAAATAGTCGCATGGATTGACGGTTCAGAATTGTAATTCAAGTGCTAAGCCTGCAATTCATTCGTGGAAATTAACTTTGTAGCAATTTTTTATATGCAAAAAAAAACGGATACCAATTGACGAATATTTAATTTCGTAAAAAATGTGTGTGATTTTTCTAAATTAGTATTGAGATCAACGGGATTCAATGTGTAAAGAAAATCCAGTATGTTAACAATTAACGGTCTTCATCCTACAGTTGCACAATTTATCGTCTAGCATAAATCAACTTTCGCATTTACGAAAAAAACAAAAAAAAACAAATCACAACCAATAACTCCGACATTAACTCCGATGACTTCGATAACTTCGACATAGGCAAATATTGAATTTCCCAAAGCAAAAAAAAACCCTGAAACTAGTTTCCTTCGCACCGTTAATTACTGTATTGACTATAAAATCACGGTTGTCACCTCTGGGCAACATCTGCATACGGCAAACCCGACGGTACACAATTTTTTCCACGATCCCCAAAGCCGCGCTCGGCTCGTAAATCCCCGTCTCGCGTTCGTGATTTAGCCGCGTGGTATTTTTTTTTTTTTCTCGTCACTCGGCGCGCAATCGACAGGCGAGCATTAAAACCGGGCGTGTGAATTTTGATCGACTCTCCCGATTCCTGTCGTCTCGGTCCCCGCGCTCATTCCGAGGTATCGGCCGACCGCGAGCAGAACATAAATTCAATAGAGCCGGCTCGAGATAGCGAGCGGGCCGTTAGGGGCTCCGGAGCTCCGTCGGGATCGTCGCGGCTGGGAAAGCCGAGCGAACGGAGCGAGCGAGACGACCGGGACGAGCCGTTTCCGCGGCAATTGATTCGATTCGAGCGCTCGTGTAGGTACGAGATCGTCTCCATAAAGCGTTATTCATGGCTCCGGTGGTCCTATTGCCAGAGCGTTATCTACTCAACGACCTGAGGACTCTGATGACTCTGCGCGTGCCCCTCTTTTTCCCTTTTGCCCCCCCTTCACGCACTTCTGACTTCGTCTCTTCGCTCGCTCGTCCAATCTGTGGCAATGCGGCGCTTATCCTTTACGACATTCTTGCCCTACGCACTCTGGTTCGCAGCCTCGTATTTCTCAACCTGTCGCAACGGATATCGAGAGGAAGGTTGAGGCTGTAAGGCGACTAGACTCCTCTCGAGTGCCGAGAAATATTTCGCAATCGTTTATACGCACGGCGACGAGTTTTACGCGTGCGGACGAGATTAATGGGGGTCGAATTTGTGGTGGCGGATGCGAGAGTATACAGTGTCCGGGATACGCAAGTTGCATCTTTCACGGTGCAACGAGAGAAATCGTGGTAACTGCTGATGTGGCTGGTATCAATTTCGACTGTGATTTTTGTAGAGGGGGTATAAGTGAATCCACGTTTTACGACTTTTTGATGGTTATGGTGGCTATAAAATGATCATTTTGTAGTTACTGGGGAGTCGTGAGTCGGGAGCAGGAATGAGATCGACGAGGATGGATTTTGTGACTCATGAACTTTAGGTGACTGTAAAATATTGTCGCGTGGAATGAAAATTGATGGGTTTCAATGTTTAGCTACCGATGCTTTTTATCGCTAATTTATCGCTAATTGGGCCGTAGTAGCCTATTTGGCTCCTGATTGGAGTTCAGTCGCATCACATCCGGCTCTGGTCGGGCCCTGATCAGGGCCACATTAGTCCAGCTAGGGCCCAGCCGGTTCACGTCCGGATCGGACGTAGCGTAAAAAAAAATTCAAATTTTCCACCGCGACTGCTGGCCCTTATGGAAATTGAGCATATTTGAAAAAATATATAAGAGATATACAATTTTTTGTGGAAAAATATATAATAAATATATTTTTGTCTATTTTAGATATATCTCAGATATATCTCATTTAAATGTATGCGGTGGATATATAAAATATATATAGCGGATATAAAACTTTTGATCGATATATATATAATTTTATATAATTCAATAATGTCGAAGTTTTCATTGTTGGAATACAACGAAATTCAGAAAAAGAATTATTTCTAATTAACCCAAATGATGAAATTAGGTATAAACAGTCACCATAGTAACTAATTGCCATGACGACTTTTTACATCGATTTTCATCTTTTGGGTTCATTAGAATTAATTTTTAACTTCAACATCATATAATTCATATATCTTAAATATACTTTAATTTCCATAGGGTGAAACAGCTGAAAAAACGCGCGAAACGAGTTTACAATTTTCCTCCAAGCCAACTCGTCCTGTTTTCCACCGTTCGTTTTCTCACACCTCGAGCGGCCGCGCGCGCGCGCGCAGCTGCTGGAAAAAAATAAAAGGACCTCGTTCCTCCAGGAAAGCAGATGTATCCTTATCTGTCTACACGGAGTATTATTCAAGCTCGTAGGTGACACCGAGGGCTCTATCGGCTTTCACAGATTTAATTGGCCCCGGTCCCTCCTTATCGGCCCGAAGTGTCACATAAATATCAAAACGAAACTCCCACAATCCCGTCGGAGCGTCGCCGCGCGGACGGGCCCGAAAAATCGGTCGCCCTGGGGGCTCCCAACGAATTTCCGTCTCTCTAATGAAAATCCACCGGACTTTCGGAATGAGAGAAATTATAAACTGTTCGATCAATAATCCCGTGTAATCTCGGGTATGCGGCGGATCTTGTTGAGCAAGACGCGAAAGCAATAAATTTGTGGTCTTCCGTCTGTCTCTTTCTTTCTTTCTCTGTATCTCCCCATCTCTCTTTCTCTCTGTTTCTCTCACATATTAATTGCCCAAAATTTCGAGTTTCGATCGCCGTGGACGAATATCCGATAGAACGTTGCGGCACTTTATCGTCGTCATCTTTTGATTCACCAATGCGAGATCCTCTCTCGTTAGGACGGCCGCGAGTCGTACGGTGAGCGCGAGTGCGACGGAGCTCCCGGCGGTCCCGGCGGAGCGAGAGAGCGCGACCGGAACGAACGGCGCGCGACCGTCTTGAGGTGACGCGGTGCACCGGCTGCGCCGTCAGGTGCGAGAGAGACGACGACGACGGCAATTGCGGTCGAGCTGCGGAGAACGAAAAATAAAAACGTGCTACACGTTTAAGGCCACCGAGTTCAGCTGAGGAAAATAATTAACAAATTCAACCGAATTATTATTATTTATAAATAAATTCATTAATTTTTGGGGCACTGAAACGAAAACGTTGGCTGCAAATTTAAGGGCGCCGAGTTCACCTAAAAAATAATTAATACAGTGAAACAAATTATTATTATTATTATTATTTCGAATTTCGAATTTATTTTAAATTTACTAATTTATTAAATTTAATTCGAATAAATTTCGAATTAAGTTTAATAATAATAAACTTTTAATAAAGTTAACGTTCACGAACGTAAAGGTATGCCACAAATTTAAAGGCACCGAGCACACCTAAAAAATTAGCCAATTGTGCCAAACGCAATAATTTTCGAGAGACAGAAACGAAAACGCACGCTGCAACTTTAAGCACTAAAAAAGCACTAAAAAAATCACATTTTTCTAAAACAAATCTAAAAAAAAATCATACCTCATGAAACGCATATATCAAGCGCGATAAATCTTTCGCGCCGCATATATAATAATTCGTCATAATGAACTGCGAGATAGCGCAAAACGAGACAAAAAAATATTTTACGGACTCGCCCGTTGCGCCTTTAAGCTCGATCGAATAAATTTCGAATTAAATTTCATAATAATAAAGTTTTAATAAAGTTTACGTTCCCGGACGTAAAGGATTGCCACAAATTTAAAGGCACCGAGCACACCTAAAAAATTAGCCAATTGTGCCAAACGCAATAATTTTCGAGAGACAGAAACGAAAACGCACGCTGCAACTTTAAGCACTAAAAAAGCACTAAAAAAATCACATTTTTCTAAAACAAATCTAAAAAAAAATCATACCTCATGAAACGCATATATCAAGCGCGATAAATCTTTCGCGCCGCATATATAATAATTCGTCATAATGAACTGCGAGATAGCGTAAAACGAGATAAAAAAAATACTTTTACGGACTCGCCCGTTGCGCCTTTAAGCTCGATCGAATAAATTTCGAATTAAATTTCATAATAATAAAGTTTTAATAAAGTTTACGTTCCCGAACGTAAAGGTTTGCCACAAATTTAAAGGCACCGAGCACACCTAAAAAATTAGCCAATTGTGCCAAACGCAATAATTTTCGAGAGACAGAAACGAAAACGCACGCTGCAACTTTAAGCACTAAAAAAGCACTAAAAAAATCACATTTTTCTAAAACAAATCTAAAAAAAAATCATACCTCATGAAACGCATATATCAAGCGCGATAAATCTTTCGCGCCGCATATATAGTAATTCGTCATAATGAACTGCGAGATAGCGTAAAACGAGATAAAAAAAATACTTTTACGGACTCGCCCGTTGCGCCTTTAAGCTCGATCGAATAAATTTCGAATTAAATTTCATAATAATAAAGTTTTAATAAAGTTTACGTTACCGAACGTAAAGGTTTGCCACAAATTTAAAGGCACCGAGCACACCTAAAAAATTAGCCAATTGTGCCAAACGCAATAATTTTCGAGAGACAGAAACGAAAACGCACGCTGCAACTTTAAGCACTAAAAAAGCACTAAAAAAATCACATTTTTCTAAAACAAATCTAAAAAAAAATCATACCTCATGAAACGCATATATCAAGCGCGATAAATCTTTCGCGCCGCATATATAATAATTCGTCATAATGAACTGCGAGATAGCGTAAAACGAGATAAAAAAAATACTTTTACGGACTCGCCCGTTGCGCCTTTAAGCTCGATCGAATAAATTTCGAATTAAATTTCATAATAATAAAGTTTTAATAAAGTTTACGTTCCCGAACGTAAAGGTTTGCCACAAATTTAAAGGCACCGAGCACACCTAAAAAATTAGCCAATTGTGCCAAACGCAATAATTTTCGAGAGACAGAAACGAAAACGCACGCTGCAACTTTAAGCACCAAAAAAGCACTAAAAAAAATCACATTTTTCTAAAACAAATCTAAAAAAAATCATACCTCATGAAACGCATATATCAAGCGCGATAAATCTTTCGCGCCGCATATATAATAATTCGTCATAATGAACTGCGAGATAGCGTAAAACGAGATAAAAAAAAATACTTTTACGGACTCGCCCGTTGCGCCTTTAAGCTTCGTCGGTGCGTCCCGCTCGCCGCGGTCCCCCAGCACGTCCCGCATGTGCGCGCAGCGAATGCCGGTCGAGTCGGTCGCGCAGCTGGGCCGTGGCGTCGGCTTTTTCCCCGCAGCGCCCGCGCCGTAACGACATAATTCAAGCCCGCTGACGCGAGCACAAATATTATGATGGACGGTCGTTACGACGGACACAATGCTTTCTCGGTGGCGCGCGAGCCACCGAGCCGCGCGCGGTGCACCTTCTCATCTCTCCCTCTCTCTCTCTCTCTTCCTCCCTCTCTATACCTTTTCCCAGCGGTCGCCGCGCGCCGCCTGCGCCAAAGTGCAGACCCCGTTACGACGAGGTGCGACTCCGCTGAGGTGGGCGGTTCGGGAATTCCTCTAAATAATCTCGCGCCGGACGAGCGACGCTCCGCCAACTTGTCACGGCCTGAAACACACTTTTCGAGGAGATATATGCATTGTATTTGGGCCTTCCCACGAGGACCCATTCGGCCTAGGGGGAGGCCACGAAATTTGATCTCCAGGATATTCCAGGCACGTGGATGGTTGAGATGTTTGGGAACCTGGCAGTGATTTTTCATTTTTTTTTTTTTTTTGGTCCTCTGGACATCGAGACCGCGGGTTATCTATAGACTTTTTAGGGATGATTTACGCAATATCTGTGTAAATTTTTCGGGCCGCAAAACCGCAGACTTTTAAGTTTCACGATTAATCTCGTGGTCACTCGGAGGGAATTGATTTTTTTTATTTATTTTTTATTTGTAGATCTACTAGGATATGAAGTACACGCGAAATTGATTTATAATATTATAACGAGTAACGATGATGTTGAAGTTTGCATCGTTGGCATGCAACGAAATTCACAAGAAAAGATAATTCTAATTAATCCAAATGAGAAAATTAGGTGTAAAAAGTCATCATGGCAATTAGTTACTATGGGGACTTTTTCTACCTAATTTCATCATTTGGATTAGTTAGAATTACATTTTTTTTTTCTAAATTTCGTTGTATTCCAACGATGGAAACTTCAAACTTCATGAGTAGCGACGAAAAATGTGATAATTTTCCCTTTTTAAAAAGCTGGATGTCCATTTTTTATGTAATTTTATTTTCATGTGGGAGGCGAGGCACGTGGACGACGAGAAACTTGTATGAAGACCTAGCAAAGGGGCAATTTGTATTTTTTTTTTTTATTGTCCCTCGGACAATTACGAGGTTCACCGCATCCTGTTCCGTCATTAGGGATGATTTACGCAATGTAAATTTTCGAGTAAAATCTCGAGACTCATCCGGGGGAAATAAAATTTTAACGATTTTTCGAAAACCAATCTACTCCGGGATTTTTCCCGCCTAGCTCTCGTCGTGTACGCCGGATTGAAACACCGGCGAGGCAAATAAATTCCCTTGATACACGTTAATCGGCCTCTCGAGTTTCCTTTGAGCGCTGCGAGAAAATGCATAAATTCGAGTTAATTTGCCCGGCGTTAAATCGGAATGAAAAAGAAAAAGGAAGAAAAAAAAAAATGCCGGTTGCGTTACGTGACGTCGCTCGCGGACGGGACTGTTTTACGATAATGTTGTCATTGCTATTCCGATAAATTGAAATGTCTTGTTTTCCCGAACGGACACGAGGGTTAATAGCGCGCGCTCCGCCGGTTTGTTGCGGTACCGGAGGAGGCACGAAATTAGTGAAAGGAAGAAACGGCGTGTAAAACGTCCGAGGTGAATTGGGCCGCAGCTGCGGCAAGTGGACGCTAGGAGAGAAAAAGCGTAAGAGAGAGAGAGAGAGAGAGAGAAAGAGGGAGAAATGCGCGGGACGTCCGCAACTCATCGGCTTCGACATCGTATACTTTTCGTTTTACGACGCGTCGGGCCCTTTACCGCGGTTAACCGAATGATTTTTCGGTCATTTCTCGCCCTCTCGCGCGCCGCCCCATTACCCACCTGTGAAATATCTCAGCCCGAAAATTGACCCGGCAAGACTCCCGCCGTGTTAACGCCACGAATTTATGATAACTGAGGTAGCTCCTCTCTCGCCTACAACACGCCGACGATTTCGACGCGTTACCCGAATACGCGCCCCATACGAGTCTAGTCAATCATCCCCGCCGCGTTAATTCTCGCCGATAGAGTCGTTCGTTTCGCCCCGGAGTCGAAGCCGGAGCAGGTGAATTTTTGGGCAAAAAAAAAAAAAAATAAGTGACGACTTTTCAGCTGCGCTCACGACGTCGATGAGAAACGACGACTTGTCTTTGGCTACACAAAATTCGGTTAGAAAAAAAAGACAATTAGCGTTTCTCTAAAGGGAAGCCGAAATAGGTGAATTGTTGGCCTAAAAAACGAACGATTTTTGGCTCCTCAAAAAGTGAGAAACGATGACTGTTTTTTTTTACACTCAGAGTTTGACTAGACAGAAAATTACGACTCGCGAAATTCTCTAAAGTGAAGCCGGAGGGAAGAAACATTGGAAGAAATATTGGGGGAAGAAACAAACGATTTTTTATCTCCACAGAAATTGAGAAATCACGAATATTTATTGACCACTCAAAATTTCACAAAAAAAAATAATGACGTCTCGCGTTTCTTCAAAGCGAAGCCGGAGCAGTTGAATCCTTGGGCGAAAAAACGAGAACGATTTTTTGTCTCCACAGAATTTGAGAAACCACGACTATTTATTGGCCACTCGATATTTGACCAAAAAAAAAAGTAGATTCGCTGTAAAGTAAAGCTTGAGCAGGTGATTTTTTAGGCAAAAAACCTAACGATTTTTTAGCTTCGCTCTGAGAAACTATGCCGCCTAATATTTTTGACTGCTCGGCATTTTCCTAGAAAAAAAAAAAACTATTTGGAGTGAGTGTCTGCTGGTCGGGACGAGAATACTTTTTTTCCTAGTAAAAATTGAATAATCAGGCTGCGTGAGGAATGTGGTAAATATTACCATTAATCGTTACATCCGACCCTGATTTATTCATGTCTAATAAAAAAAAATTGTTCCTCGTCTCGAATACCAGAATCGAATGTCGAATGTCTGTCAGAAAAATTATATATAATGATAATAATAATAATAGTAATAATAATAATAATAATAATAATAATAACAGTAATAATAATAATAAATCAACTGCGTAATGAGGCAAAAAAAATTCTTTCTGTGCAGAAATTCGCCTCACCTGTACATCCAACAAAAAAGTCCGGTAATCGCAGAGCAATCAGACGTTCTTATGTTTTTTTTTTTTTTTCTTCTTCCTCCCCGTGTGGAAGACTCGCCGTCATTTCCCTAAAATTGCCCGACGTAACGCGCGAGTTGCCGGTCCAAACCAGGAAACAGTTAACACCACCGCTCGTTGCTCGGTATCGTACGCGCGCAGCACGTGAGCGTTGCGATGTTCAGAAAATATACATCGCCGGTTGGAATTCTCGACCCCGCCGTATCCGGGAACGCCAGTTATATTATTATATTTGCCGCGGGTGCGCGTCTAATTTAGACAGTCAAGTGGGCCTCACTTTGTGTCTTCGACGCTTGTAAATCACGCGTGAGTAGCGAGGGACGAGACAGCCTGTTATATACATTGTCTGGACCGTCTCACCTACGCTCGTCACTTCACGAGCGGTTTTGCCGCTCGACGCGCGGAAGAAAAAAATGGTATATATATATATATATATATACACTGTTAAAAATGTGGTCTTAAAAACTACACGAAGACGCTGTCTATATAAGTCCACACCAATCACGATGATAACGAGCGGTGCTCAGGGAGTGTGAAACACCGACTTTGCACCTCAAAAGATCGGAACTGCCGTTTTTCGCGAATTACGAACGGATCGAAGCGAAAATTGAAATACAGACGCCAGTAATGTGAATCTCGTTAATGAATCAGTGAGAATTTTGATTTCCGAAAAAAAAACAAAAAAAAATTACGTTTCAATTACCCACACAGAGAATCTGCAATGAAAAATTCAATTTTTTCAATTTTTCGATAAAAACTGAGAAAAGCGATTAATTCATTCACGAGATAATAAAAAATCACACCTGACACGTGAATTCATGCCCTTAAAGAAAAAAGTGTTACAATGTTTCGTCGGTAACTCAGGAATACATTTAACAAAACGGCTGGTGTTAATTATACACCGTAAAAAGTGTTACTGTTAACACTGTAATAAGTAACACTAGGGAAAAGTCCACACCAGCAGCATTTGACACCGTATATTTTTAACAGTGTATATATATATATATATATATAGCTGTCTCTTCAGGAGCGGAAAAAACGAGGACGAGAGTGAGGAGGAAGCCGCGAAGGCAGCGCGACTATCGGCGCTCGTTAAGGGTGGACCGTAAATTGTCCGAGCGAAATGCAATACGAATTTCCATTGGGAAGTATTTATCGAGCGAGGCGCGCGCGACCCACGACTAAGCATTCCCCAATTAATTGCCTAATTCGATTAGTCACATTCACGGGAGTCTTGGTACAAATTGCCCAAGCGGGACTTTCTTCCCCGCCACCGCGACATAAATCACGGCGCGGGTTTCGCCGCACCGCGCGCGACGTGTGGGCGACCCCAAAAGTACAAACGCTCTGCGCGGCCGCGGCGTTTAGTGGCATTCAGACCGGGATCAGCCCCAATTCCGAGTCCATTGTCGACAATTGAAAAAAATGCGGGGCGAAACGTTTTGTGACCGACCGAACTCGGTTAGCTTAATAATACATTTAATTGAGCTAAGTGAATATATTTGCTTGATTCAATTTACGGTTGCGAATCTTCCGTCACTTTTTCGCACAGTTTGAGATTTATTCGTGCGGTGAAGAAATTATTCTGTACTTGAATATATTTTTATGCCGTCTTTGCGTTGAAATATTGACGTTAAATTTATCTGAAAAACTAAAAATGTTAAAACTTTAACATTTTAAATTAAAAACGAAAAATAAAAAAAATGAGAGAATGAAAAATTTAAAATAAAAAATAAAATTTTAAATTAATGAAATGAAAAATTTAAAAAATGAGAAAAATGAAACATTTAAACTGTTAAAACTTTAACATTTTAAATTTTAACATAAAAAAAAGTTAAAATTATCTGTAAAATTTATTTTAATTCATGCGCCGAAAAACGCGCGAATTAAAGTAAAAATTAATAAATAAATGTGTTAATCGCAGTACGTTTTATAATTGATACAGAATTGACGATGTCTTCCGATGAATTTTCGCCGAAAGTATTTCCGACTTTTTCGAAACACCGAGGGAAACTATAAAAGTATCGAACCCATTTGGCGCCCACGAAATAGTTTCTCTCTCTCTCTCTCTTTTTTCTCAATGTATACCCGAGACGCTTGAATCGCGCGAGTCATTCGCTCGACTATTTGGACTATTTCCGACGATGACAGTGGCCACACCTCCCGCCTATTTCAGTCTCTCACGTTGCTATTTCGCCGCTGTGTATTCTTCGCCGTGCAATGACGACCGATAGGCCAGGCGGAGGATGTAGACGCAACGTCTGCCGAATTCACATTTGCGTTTTCTCACGGCGATATAAACGTTCCGCCCAAGTGGCAATTCGGCGTTTGAACGGGCGATCGTAAAGCGCAGAGGAGACCGGGGCGAATCGGGTCGGCCGAGAAATTCCGTCGCTCCGGATTGCTCAATTCCTCAACCAACTCACTTCGGCCTACGCAACTCTTGACAGAATTATCGAGACCTAAATCAAGCGAAACGTAACGAGATGTCATAATAAGAATCGTTCTTTATTGCAAGAAAAATACATTTTCCGGGACTCGAGATATAAACTTCCTCTTTCATCGTTTTTTTCTTTCTCAAGCCCAACGTGTGAGTCACACCGCCCGAAACGATCCAAAAATTCATTTCCAAGATTCGACTATTTTTGCAAATAAATCTAGGGAGGCGAAAGGCTAGGGGGAGGCGAAAAATTGTTGAGACCCCCCGGATGAAGAGATCCAATTGGCCCCGGTCACCCCACGGGTCGAAACATCGAGGAACGAGATCGCGGCGAATTTCTAACGCGTTCGTATAAACGATCCGGGTAGGTCGATGTACCAATTGACTTTGACCCCGAGTGAACCGTCGGCCGGGCTAAGGATGAGGCAAGAACGCAACGTTTCGCCGGTCACCGTGGGCCCTGCGCGCGCTGTGTATACACACAAAGTGTGTTACATGTAGCCGGGTCGATCGGCGCGCGAAGCTTTCACGACAGACAGAGGCGAACGTGCGACGTGCGAGCGCTCTGGACGGCTGAATTGGTCGGATCAGCTCTCCTCGTGTGACAGAGGAAGAGGCTCGTTAGGAGGCTACGTGCTCGACTCGCGTTAAGGGTGCCCCGTGTCAGTCGATGCTGGTCAAGCTGCCGCCGCTGCTGCCGAGCGGCCGAGCTGAACCGCGACTGGTGCATCGCGTACGCGTGCGCTTTATACCTAAGCTACTATATAGCAATAAGGTGCCTCGCTTCGCTCGCACTCCTTGCTTCTCGTTTATCTATTCGTGTGGCTGAATAAGTTATTTGCATGTTTGTACGATTCCATATGACTTCGCGCTCTTTCGGTTAGGCGTGTTAAATCAGGCTAACCAACATACGCGATGCGCATCCCCCATGGAAAAAAAGTATATTTAAAGTATATTCAAAAGTATATTTTTGAGTATAATAAATATACTTTTTACGAAAAATTAGTTATGTCGAATACATTTTTGAATATACTTGAAAAGTATACTTGAAGTATATTGCGAAGTATATTGCGAAGTATGTGCAAAATATATATTCCATCTATTTCAAATATATATTTAATGTATGAATAGTGGATGTACCATACACGATGTTTACTCACGAACATAGCAAAATATAAGGCTAAATTGCACGCAATGTGCATCTGTAAAATTTTTCATACATACGACGATGTAGTATATACATATACTTTGCTGTATGTGTGAAGTATACTCATAATGTATATATTATATATTTTACATGGACGGCACATATACCCCTGAAATATACTTTTCTACGAAAAACTAGTTATTGCACATATACTTGATATATACTTCCCATGTATTTAAAATACATAATAAATATAAAAGATATATTTCAAGTATACTTAGAATATACTTTTTCAATACATTGAAAAGTATATTTTTAATTATACTTTTTTTCCATGGGGAATGCGCTGCTTGACTCTATTTCTGCTTCAGTGTTTTGATATAATCGACTTTCGATGTGCCATGATCTTTTTATTACTTGCTTTTCATTTATCTTTTCATGTGGCTGAATAAGTTATTCGCATGCTTGTACGATTCCATATGAATTCACGGTCTTTTGGCTCTTTTAGGTTACGTGCGTTAAATCGGAGTAACCGACACACGTAAACCGCGTGCGCTGCGGGACTCTATTTCTGATTTATTGTTTCGATATAATCGACTTTCGATGTGCCATGTCGTTTGTGAGAGAAGAACAACTAAGAGAAATGCAGTCATTTAAAATGTGCGCGATGCGTGACTTTGCAGCAGTTATATATATTTATATATGTTATGATTTATATATGTTACATATAACAGTCTGAAGTTGGCTCAAAGTTGCGGCGTAGCTATCAGCGAACAATCACGGCACCAATTATACTGTATTTCGATATATTCGACTTTCGATTCACCCAGAGAAATTATTTATTAGACTTGACTAAAAATTCATATTATAATCCACTTTATTTAAATGAAAATCGTTTAAATGAAATAAAAATCATTTTTATTTGAGGACAATAAATATTTATTAGATTGCCGTGCCGAGTTTTTTTTTCAAAGGAAGATGAAGTAATTTAATACGAGTGACGAAAACATTTTAATCGACACACATAATTACTCGTTTTTCTGGATCATTTGGGGTATTCTTGGAGAATTAATGGTTTCGTGATTATCTCGAACTTCAACTTCGATTGCCCATGTCTTTTTGAAGGGTCGAATTTATACTCCCAAATTTGAATTCAAGTTCTAACCTGAGAACTAAAAAAAAATAAGGTTCTTATCCCTTATTTGAGAAATCCTTATTTCGAGAAAAAAATAAGGATCTTGAGTTGAAACTTGAACTCAAACTTGGGACCATAAATTCGACCCTAGAATAGGATTTTCGCCTCTATAACCGGGCACTAAAATCGGAAATCGTTGAAAGCAAACCAAACAAGGGCGTTTGTATATCCGCAGTAGTATTTCTTACCTATCCCCCCACCCCCGCCCTGAAACTCAATTATTGTTTTTTTTTGCACGAGTGAACGAGGCGACTTTCCAGCTGCCAAGTAATTGCTAGTTATTGGTCACCGTATCCAATCAATATAAATTAGGCGGTACACTCGACTTCCCCAAACCCACTTAACGCATCAATGAAACTGAATCGCAATGAGTCAGGGAACCAGTTCGTTGTCTCACGGACGGCGAAACTATAAAGTTTTCGCGACAACTGTACTCGAATTATACGCGTGCACCGTTTCCGCACCTGTGCGGGCATCGCGCGCCGGACAAGTTTGCGGATACATTAGTCAAGTCGCTGTGGGGCTAACAGGTGCGCGCGATATTTCGCGTCGGGCGTGCGGGTCTTTGTGTTTGTAGTTTTTGCTCGACTCGGGATACAATCTTGCCGGGTTGACGTATGTTCAATTTGGCGGTCGCGGCAGGTGATTTCAATTGGTAATTTCGGGCGCGCAGATTTCGAAAGAGATTGGAATAATTTTCAGGCGGTGCGGACGTCGTTTGTGGCGCTCGGATTTTCGCGGACTTTGCGGAAAGTTGACGAGTGTGAATAAAACGAATTTTATGAAGTGTCGAAATTACGTCGACTTTTGTTTCGTCAAGTATAATATTTCAATTGGTAATGTTTTGGTCGAGCGGATTTCGAAAGGGGTTGGAATAATATTCAATCAGGGTGTCGTATGTGGCGTTTTTATTTGCCAGAATTTAGAAAAGGCAGCGGTATAATGATTATTAAAGTGACTTCGATCTTGTGTCGTTGAATAAAATTTCAATTGGTAATTTTGCTTGAGCTGATTTGTGATTTCGAAATTGCTTGGAATAATCTTCGGACAAGGTAGATCATTTGTGCTGCTTGAATTTATCATAATTTAAAGAAGGCAACGAAAATGATTTTTAAAATGACTTCGATTTAACGTTGAATGATATTAAACTCTCAAATACAGAGTACAGTGTTTTGATCGTCCGGATCTCGAAAGGGATTGGAATAATATTCAATCAGGGTGTCTTATGTGGCGCTTTAATTTACCAGAATTTTGAAAAGGCGGCGAAAATGATTATTAAAGTGTCTTCGATCTTGTGTCGTTGAATAATATTTCAATTGGTAATTTTGCTTGAGCTGATTTGTTATTTCGAAATTGCTTGGAATAATCTTAAGACAAGGTGGATCATTTGTGCTGCTTGAATTTATCGGAATTTAAAAAAGGCAACGAGAATGATTTTTAAAATGACTTCGATCTTACGATGATTAATGTACGATGATTTCGAGACATCTGTACGACGCTTCGATGGTACCAAAAAAAAAAAACGAAATAATCATTCCTGCTCGGATTTTCATTGTGTCGCAAAAAAGTCAAGGTTGCCGGTTGCCACGAAAAAGTCGTCGATAATTGAGGGGTCAAAAATGTTGACCGTACGCGCGCCGACCCAAACGCCCGCATAAATTTGAGTTATTTAACATCAGCCGAATTCCGCAGATTGATCTTTGACTGCGAATGCACAGAGTGCAGAAAAGAAACCCGCGCACGCGGAATTAAATCGGATTGACGCTGTCGTCCGCGAGGCATCGGGCGCGGTACTTGCCATTCAAGAATTTCGAAATCGGTGTACTAATTGGACGTCGTCTGGCTGGGGAGTCCGTAAATAATTCTCAACGTCACTGCCCAAGCAAACCGAGAGAGAGAGAGAAAAAAACGTCCTCCTCTCTCCTGCCCCGTCGATCCCTCGGGGCCTCGGACATTATTCCTTTTCCCAAATTCACCGGAATTCCTGGTGGGTCAACTTTATCGTCGACGCATCTCGAGTCGATGCGGTCCACTTGTATAAATCTCGGCCTCGAATAATAATACACGGGTAGGAAAAAAAAACGTTCTTGATAGAATTCACCCACTATTCTCTTGACTAAAAGGAGAAAAAAAAAAATTAAAAATCATACGAGAACCAGTAAATATTCGTTTATTTCGTTCAACATTCGCGAACGACCCATCGAAATTTTTCCCAATTTACGAATACGCTTCAATTTTTTAAAATACGTTTCACGATAAATTCACCACCATAATAATATAATAATATAATTCATTATTAATATTATTATAATAATATTATTTTTATATTATTATAACCATAATAATATAATAATATCGAGTCACAAAAAAAACGTTCTCGGCGAAATTCACCCACCATTCTCCTCGCTGGATAAAAATCATATTACAACCAGCCGATATTCGTGTAATTAAACCTTTCGCGAACCCAACAAAACTCTTCGCGATTAACGAATACGCTTTAATGAATAAAAATGTAATTCGCCATAAATCGCATCCACAACATCCACAAACTTCCACGCCTTCATTTTTTTTTTATTCTCCCTCTCGGCCTTTCGCAAAGATCTAACATTGCAGCGCGGGCGAAGTATGAAGTATCGACTAATTTTTTCGGCAATTTACGAATGCTCATTAATGAATAAAAATGTAATTCGCCATAAATCGCTTCTAGATCCGCGATGCTTCGCTTTCATGCAGCAAATTCCGTCTCCGGCTCGCTCGGGCCTTTCGCAAAGCTCTATACGCGAGGCAACAAGACAATGTTGAGGCGCAGAGGGGAAGTCGCGGCACGAAGGGCAATTAGGAAGCGATGCGCGCGGAAGGTATACGAGAGGAAGTCGACATAAGCATGCAGTATGTAGGCTCTTTAGCGCGGGGCAATTACCTCCCGGCTCTCGGGCCGCGCATCCCCCAGACGCGAGAGAGAGAGAATCCCCGCTGGTTTTCGAGGAAATTGCGTGCGCCGCTTGAAATAATACGCACTGACCCGTCCTTCGAACCAGCACCAGTTAAATACGTTTGTTCCACGTACAGCGGGTGCAGCGCCTAATATTTCGCGGCAAAACCATCGCGGCCGAACTTTACGATAAGGGCTGAACCGCGACCCGCGAGTCCCAAACGACTCCCGAGACTCCCGAGAGCTAAAGCTGAAATGGCCAATACTCGGGCCAACGTTTGGGGTGACGGTTATCGACTTCGCAGCCTCAGACCGATGCTCGGCCAATATTTTTCCCCCGTCAATTGTTCACGGAAAAAATGACGTTGAAGTTTCCATCGTTGGAATGCAACAATATTCAGTAATTAACCCAAATGATAAAAATAGGTATAAAAAGTCACCATAGCATCGAGCACGAAAAAAAAAATCGTGTCCTTCATCATTTGGGTTAACTAGAATTCATTTTTTTTTTTCTGAATTTCGTTGCATTCCAACGATGCAAACTTCAACATCGTCGGAAAAAAATATATCACTGATTCAATAAAACCTTCGCTTGCGGGATACCAAAAACACGTGTAAGTCAATTCGATGTTACTTCTAGTTCCTACAGTTCTGTGTGACACTATAACTCGAAAATTGAAACGATAACTTGAAAATAGGCAAAATAATATTTTATTGTTACAATGTTAAGTCGCATTGTGACAACAATAACTGGAGTTAATTTAGAAACTTTGTTTTTGGCAGTCCGCAAGCGAAGATTTTATTAAATCAATGATTTTTTTTTTACCGGGTTGGTTTGTCGGTACTGGACCAATAATTGGCCCAATTACTCCAATACTCATCATTTTTCATCCGCGACACTCGACCGTTTCTCGAAATTCAATAAAAGGCAACCAAAAGACCGCCAATATCGAGCCACACTTATCCCAACACTCGGTCCAATAATCCACCAAAGATATACCATTAATACGCTGGCACCCGCAACCTCTAATTTAGGCCGATCGTAAACCATGTCCGCGATACCACCCTCAATGAAAATGAATCCCCCAAGCAAAATGCGTTTTTCCATTAATAACAAACGTATCAATATCCCCCAACATTTATTATTTAATTACACAACAACAAAAACTGACCCCCAAATTCCCCTCTGCTCTCTGTTACAGCGTGAATACACCGACGACTGTGTCTTCAACGAGACCCTGGAGCAGCACAACTACAACTCCTACAGCTCGGTACGTTGGTCAACCGCCAAGAAGACGCTGTACCTCGGGCTGAATCGTTGGGGCCAGCCGCGCCGGGTGCAGGCCAAGGGTCACAATCTCGGCAGGTTATCAGCTTACGCGCGGGTCCTGACGCAGGTGGCGCCGCCGGACCGGGTGGAGGCGCTTCAGGCCCGCATGCTCGGGGCCCAGCACAACCTGCGCCACCATCACAACTCGCATCACCATCGGAACGTGCAGCAGACCGTCTGCCCGAATCTGCCGCCCCAGGAGAAGGACGGCCGCGACAAGTTTCGCTGTCGCAAGCGGAAGAAGCGAAAAAAGCGAAAGAGACGGTGCCACAAGGGCGAGAAGCCCGGGCCGCAGTGCGAGGTGGCCGAGGAGCAGCAGCACCGGGGACAGAACGCGGAGACCTCGGGCGAGGGTCAGCCGCAGTCGAAACGGTCCTGCGAGGGCGCGGCCAGCGAGGAACTCTGCAGGAAGCAGGCGCTCGACGCGCCGGCGAAGAAGAGGAAGTCGCGAATAGAGGGCGGCAAGGGCGGCCCTGGGGACAGGGAGAAGCAGCATCAGCAGCAGCAGCAGCAGCCACGCAACAGGGGAAAGGAAGTCAGGCCAAGGAAGCCGGAAGGAGCGAGGAAACCAAATGGATCGGGTTCAGCGGGCAACGAGGACTCCAGGAACAACAGGCCGCACGGGCCCAACGGTGGAAAGAGGAAGAGGCCAAAAGCGAAGCAGACACCTGGAGGAAGCAGGAAGAAAGTCGCCGGCAGAGTCACCAGGACCAGCGTGGCTACCAGTCCGACTCCACCGGCCGTCACGCTGCCCACGACTTGGTACCCCGGGGTGTCTACAACCCCCACGATCGAGGCTCCCGCGGCCGTCGAGTCGTCGTCCTCATGGAGGAGAACGAAGACCGCGGCGTCGCCCAGAAACGCCGTCACCAGCGGCGAGCTGAAGAGCAGCGACGTTCGGGGGAACCGAGGCGGCAAAGCCCTGGAGGAGGTCGCTGAGATACCGCCCGACGGCTCCGTCACCGAGGCCACCAGCGCGGAGATCGAGGATCGCTCGACCTCGGCGTTCGTCGACTCGTCGATGGAGAACAGCGAGGAGGCCAAGTCCGACGAGTCGGTTCTCGAGGAGGACCCGGCGAGCGCGTCCGGGGAATACAGCACGGTCATGACAACCATGGACACGACGCCGCCGGAGAGGACCGAGGATTATACCAGGGCGACCACCCCCTCGATGATGATGATGATGAACGCCGGCGGCGGGGCCTTCGGGGGCTCGATCGACGACTTCCGGGACACCGTGAAATCGAGGACCGGTGTCGGGAGACTCGCGATGTAGGACTCTGAGGAGGAGAAGAGAAGAGACGAGAAGAAATTTCGATGTAAACTTGTGTAAATATTAACGTGTAATTATTGTTAGTAGCACTGTAATTGCGATGAGATATATAAAAGTAACGTCGAAGCGAGCGAAAGCGGGTTTGAATTGTACACTCGAAGCGGAGGACTCTCCTTAATTGTATGTCGAATTTTAACAGTACCGCAGAAACGATGAAAGGAGGACGAGGATCGTCGCGCGACGCTCTCTGTCGATCACGGCTGCCGTCAGCCCCCCCGGGTTTGTCTCTAGTGGCCTATTTATTGCGTATAAAAGCGAGAACGGGGGGACGAGAGACGAGAAAAAAAAGGAAGAAGAAACGAGTAAAACGATTTATTTATTGCGTATACCGAGTCCGCGACGCGCGCGCGCGCCGCGTGTGGATGCGTGTGTGTTGCCTGTGTGATTATTGAGTGAGCTTACGGGCGTGCGGATCGATCTTAGGTACCCTCAACGCGCGCCACTCTGCTCGATCTTTTTTGCCGCGTCGTCGAGAGATGGAGGGAGAGAGACGCGGGAGGACACGCGACGGGCGGACGAAAATTTCGTTTGACAGTTTGATTGGAGCGGAGGAAGCGGAGAGAAATTCGTTTGACTATTTTACCCGGTAGATTTGTATATTTAGAAAACTGTGCGGACTCTCATTTTTTTTCTTTTCGTTGGGGGAATTTGTTTCTCGTAAGACGCAAGAAGAAGAAGAAGAAAAAACGAAGAATTTGTTCTGGACGAACGGTACCTAAAGTCAGTATTAGTGACATCCTGCTGGTTCGAAATATGTACTTCCGGGACATTCACGCCGCATCGATTCTAAGGACGCAGAAGACAGTGTAAAGATGATCTTAACGTTTATAACGATGTAAGTTGCGAGCGAGTCTGCGTGTGCATGCGAGAGAGAGGAGGATGATGATGATGATGATTATTGTGGAATTTGTGAGGATCGACACGCGCGACTGTCGTCTAGGGAGCGGGAATGGACGGTGGTTGAATTAAATCGTGGTCGCTGTTGGGTTCGAGTACAGAATTTTTTTAAAAAGATTGTCTCAAATTACATTTTTCTTTTTACGAAGAAAAAAAGATTGTTAATTTGTTCTCACGAAAGTCGCTCACAACTGTTCGAATCGAACAGTATTTTTTGGCACACATTTAATTCGACCATCGTTCCTTCCCGCTGAAAAAAAATAAAAAAAAACGAGTGCCGTCTCTTTCCAATTCTCTCTCTTTCTCTACCGTCTGATAAGTGGTTCGATCCAGCGAAAGCGTCTGTCGATCCAACACGGCCATTTTTTTTTTTTTTCTTTCTTTTGTAAAACTGTATTTAATCTCATAGACTGAAACTACTAAGTTTAGGCAAGTATTCGATTAGACGAAAAAAAAAAAGAAAAACGAAGAAGAGACTTTTTAAGAAACGAAAAGAAAAGAGAAAAACGAAAAAAAGCGAACGCGAAAGTTGGAGAGAAATAGGGATGATGAACGAGAGATAAGTGTAGCGTGGAATTGGAGAAAGATGAGTAGGAGGAGAAGAATGCAGAAGAATTGTGGAATATCTATAGGGCCTGTACGCTGGCCGGCAGTTTGTATGTTTAGAGAAACCCGTATCAGCCGTCTTATTTTCTTTTTTTTTTTTTCTTTTTTTTTTGGTAACCAAAATACACACCGCCGCACCTCGGATGCTACCTTGTGATAACCGTCGGCGATCGTTCTGCGGATCGCACGCGCGGTAATCGATACGTCGCAAAAAGCTTGATAAGCGACGATCCCTCTCGCCGGTCGCCTGCAAGCCCCGCGGCGCAAGTCTCGACCCCATTCCTGGCCGATCACGCCAAAACGACCCCCTTTCATCACTATCCCACCATATCGTCGCCATATAATTTTTAGAATTAAATAAACGAATTATCATTGAAATACAAGCGAGCGATTATTTTTCTTTTTTTCCACGTGAAAAAAAAAAAAAAAAAAAAAAAAACACCACCCCGACTCCCACGTCGCCGACGCGGATAAATCGTCGATTTCGCCGGCGGGGACCACACGCCGCTCGTGGTTTAAAATCTATTTTTTACGTTCAACGACCTCGGGGCACGTGTTCAACGCGGCCCGCGTCTGACGTTACACGTGCCCCGGACGTAGCGGGCGGTATATTCCAAGAATGCTGAGCCACCCCGGGCGCGCGCACGAGCGCCAAGATCTAGCGTGAGGCCACGCGGATTAGCACCGATAAAGGTATTCGCCAACTGTGTTTACACACGTCACGCGGCCGGATCTTTTCGCAGAGTCAACGTACGAATTTTTACTCGCGATCTTAATTAGCAGCTGACGAAAAAAAAAAAAAAAAAAATTGTGTAAACGGAAAAAATTAATTATGGCAATTTGTCATTTTTTGAATAATCTTTGAAAGAAATGGTTTGAACTCGATTGCTAAGTGGCCGTGAATGGAGGATGATTAATTCGCTTAGACCTCCAGCGAGGCTGAAACGTCTCGACGATAATCACCGGATTATCCTCGCATCGCTTCCTCGCATAGATCAGCGTAATTATTAGTTAGCGTGATGAAAAAAAAATAATTCAATGACGAGAATTAATTGTGGTCATTCTTTAAATCATTTTTCGCGCGTTTATTACTCGTTCTCTGCTCATTGGAAATAGAAACAAAGAAGGAAAATAAAAATTGTTTGCACGCGACTGCGAGTAGAATTGGTTAATTAACCGTAAGACCGTCGTAATTAGATAACAAAAATTCTGTAAACGGGAGAAATAAGTCGCGGTAATTTTTTTTATAATCCATCGCGCGTTTTATTATCAGTCCATAAAATTTAAAAAATGTAAAAAATCAACAATTTTTGGCGCGTTTATTACTCGTTCTCTGCCGGTTGCAAATTAAAACAACAACAGCAAAATAAAAATTGTTTGCACGCGACTGTGAATGGAATTGACTAATTAACCGTAATTATCGTCGTAATTAGATAACGAAAATTATGTAAACATAAAAAATAAATCGCGGTCATTATTTAAATAATCCATCGCGCGTTTTATTATCAGTCCATAAAATTCAAAAAATAAAAACCAACAATTGTTTGAACGCGATTGCCAGGTGACCCTGGAAAATAAGACAATTAAATCACCCTGTAAAACCGTCATAATAATCAACCCCAAAAAATCATCCAAACGACAAAAATCAATTGCGGTAATTTTGCAAAAAATCCCTCACTCCTTTATTTCGCGCATTTCATTCAGTCCATAAAATTCAAAAAATAAAAACCAACAATTGTTTCAACGCGATTGCCATGTGACCCTGAAAACAAGACAATTAAATCACCCTGCAAAACCGTCATAATAATCAACCCCAAAAAATCATCCAAACGACAAAAATCAATTGCGGTAATTTTTCAAACAGTCCTTCGCGCTATTTTATTAAGTCCATAAAATTAAAAAAATTAAAACCAACAATTGTTTGAACGCGATTGCCATGTGACTCTGGAACATAATACAACTAAATCACCCTTTAAAACCGTCATAATAATCAACCCCGAAAAATCATCCAAACGACAAAAATCAATTGCGGCAATTTTTCAAACAATCCTTCACTTCTTTCATTGCCCTCTCTCTTCAAAGACAAAAAAACCAATTGAAGATAAAACAAAAATCGAGCGCGATCGCCGCGCGGATGACCGCGAATACAGGATGATTAATTCGCCGGGACCTCCGGAGCGGGGCTCGTGCGCCAACGCCTCGACGATAATTACAGGATCATCCTCGCGCTGCTCCCTCGCATAGACCACCGCCGTAATTATTAGTTACCAGAGTATGATACACCGGCTGATGACCCCCCGGTCACGAGGAAACATCCCCGCTCGCGCAGGATATTCCCCGCATATCCTCCGCATCCTCCGCCACGTACAACCGACTCTCGGCGTGCGCAATAATAAAAATGCAGAGGTAAGAGCTCGAGATTTATGCCGCGAATCGGGCTGTCCGGCGTCGAAGCGTCTTCAGCCACTGCGAGAGAGAAAAAGAGCGAAAGAGCCCAGAGAGATCGAGCTACACGAGCGCAGGTATAGAGGCAGTGAGTATATAGAGGCAGGTAGCCGGAGTCCCCGCGCGCTCGCCACATATGTCACACGACTCGTGTTTCACAAAACTCGCAAAGATCGTAAATATCTCGTTCTTTCCATTTTTATTTTATTTTTTCATTTTTTTTTTCTTTTTTTCTTTTTTTTTCTTCACTCCGTCTCCCTCGCTCGTCCCGAACTCTCGCGTTACTCGGTATCGCGCGCTTAGCGCTCTCGGTGTGTATGGAGGCCCGGTATTTATTGCTCACTGCGCGCAGATTTCTAGCTTCGCAAGAAATCCCTCTCGAAGGTCGCCGCGGCCGCCACGGATAAATTGTCGATTTTTCTCCGCGTTCGCTCCGGGTGACGCGCGACGGGCGACACTGAACACCGGCGCGACCGCGGTGGTGTCAAGGGTTCGCGTTTCTATCGCGATACCAGCCTCTCTCGGCTGTATCCTTAAGGCCCGGCGCGTCGGTAAACTCGCGATCGCGCGCAGCGTCTTTGTGATCGCATAGCGCTTCGGTATCTTCGCGTCGCGCTTTGTGGTGCTCGGCGCGCGCGCGCGTCTCGGTCTCGAGGCTTTGAGCCTTTGTGGCCGCGCGCGTGAGACGCGGCTTAACGGACGTTCCGCGATGTCTCTGTACAGGGTGATCCAGAAGCCCCGCGCCGAACGAGTCCCGGAAGTCCGAAATGGTCCCGGGAACGCGTGTGCGAAATTTGAGATTTTTATTCCGACGACTTTTTTTTAATGAGAGCCGATTTATGACAGCCAATCTCGACTTTCCCCTTAATTCGCCCTCAACTTACTCTCAACTTTCTCTCAATTCGCCCTCAAGCCGAGACGGCGAATTTCTTAATTTAACTCATGCGCTTCACAAATCAGTGCTAAATTTTCAGACGCGTTTTTACAATTCCTGGTTGTTTAATAAATTGTTACTGACGTTGCAACATTAGCTCTTAATAGACAAATACATTCACAGCCGGGATTTGAATTAAAAAATCTACTGATATATGCAAATTCCCGATGTCATGATTTTTCGTGCAGTTTTTTTTAAAGAATAAATCGTAATGATTGTTGTAGTATGACGAGCAACAGCTCATTTTTATCATTGGAAGATGCTCGATCGAATGACCGTTCGGATTTTTTTATAGTATCAGTAATTCAAAAGATACAGCCATTTGTATGTCGCCTTTTAGGTTAGGATAGGATAATCAAACGGTTGTATCTTTTAAACTACTGATACTATAAAAAATCTGAACGGTCAATCGATGAAGCATCTCCCAATGATAAAAATGAGATATTATTCGTCGTAATAGAACCATTATTACGGTTTATTCTTTAAAAAAAAACTACACGAAAAATCATGAGATCGGGAATTTGCATATATCAGTTCATTTTCTATTCGAATCACGGATGCGAATGTATTTGTCTATTAAGGACTAATGCTACTACGTCAGTAGCACCTCGAAACAATTTATTAAACAACCAGGAATTGTAAAAACGCTTTTAACGTAGCGCATGAGCTACCTTAATTCGTACTCAAGTTGTGAGTAAGTTGAGGGTGAATTAGGAGCAAGGTAAAAACAAATTGGGTCTCATTGAAAAACTACTGGGAATAAAAATCTTAAATTCTGCACACGCCTTCCCGAGACCATTTCGGACTCTCTGGTCTCGCTCGGTGCGGGGATTCTGGATCACCCTGTACGCCGATCGCGGTTTTACTCCTGCCGCGCGCGGCAGCCACCCCGGAAAGTCCGCGACATAAGTTTATTTCTCGCGCTCGTTTGCTCTTCTTGCCGGGAACCGCGTTCCGCACGTGGAGCGCGTTATAGTGTCTTTATGTACTGCACCGGGAGTCGCGAGCCGCGCGCGACCAGCTCCCACCGAGCGGACCGCGATCGCGCGCGCGCGGGGCCGCGTGCGGCGAGCACCGCGCGACTCGGCCTGAGAAAACTAGTCCGGGATGCCGAAGATTAAATGGCATCGCTTAAGGATCTCGCCCGTCGCGAGGCGCGAGCGAGAGGGACCCGCTGAAAGGGACGACCGCGAAGAAGATCAACTTTAATTTCCGTTTATATCGCCGGCTACTGAGCTATGCGTCTTTCGACCTCGGCCGCTTCTGCCGCCTTCGGCTTTGCTCGCTCGGTGCGCGACGCTCATAGGGGGGTTTTTTTTTTTGCGTCGCTGCGCTCTTTTTGCCCAGCGACGCGACTGAGTGAAATCACTGAATCTTTGTAATTGTATTTGTAGGGGGTTATTAAATGGATGGCGGAGTCGGGTTTCTAGTGCGCGGATACAGCAGTCTTTATTCTACTTGATGCAGTCGGAGAAAAATGGAGTGGAAATAGTTGGTCGAACTGCACTGATGTTATTTGCAGGAGGGACGATCGTATCGATTGGTACTGGATACTATGTATTTGATTAGTTGAGATATTATTATGTTTGCAGCTATTATTTTTTTTTACCATCGTCGTAACTATAAAATATAAAAGTCTCTCCTGGCAATTATGCTGTATGGTAAAAATATAGTGTCGTTGTTTCAATCGTGTGTGTTTTCTTTCGGTGCGATCTCACCGTGGATAGGACGTCGTTGGGACGAGTTGCGATTCTCTTGGCGCAATGCGACGAGAGTTCGCACATGATTTTTTGGCGATCAATCGGCTTATTGACAAATAGTAGCCTCGCGTATTTGTGAAAGTATATTTTTACTGATTGATACATTGTTGATCGCTGGATCTTGTACTTGTTTAATTAATTTTTTGCGATATCGCGATTTCGAAATTTTTCACCGAATTTTAAGGGGGACTTGTACATTGAAGCACCATTTTTCAGGTGCTCACATTTTATTTTTTTGTGGGGAAACGAATAAATGTAGACGACTGCTGTTTTTTCCTATTTGTTATTTACGTTTTAAAGTATACAATGTAATTTTTTTGTTTGTTTTAAAGTTAAAAATTGTTGGCGTCCCAGGTCCTTAAACACGTTCGTTCACAATGAGAGGGGCGGACGGCTACCACTTCTGCTGGCACACCGTTAATTTGAAACAAAAATTCAGAGCAGATTATTAAGGTAGTCCTTGCGAATAATATTAATTTCGCATAAATTCGAGGAATTTGGGAGAGAATGGCAAACACTTCCCGGTGGAATAAAAATCTGAAAAAATGCATGCACATTAAAGGTACTGAAAAGATTAATTTTGCATAATAATAATTCGGAAATGTTATTAACAAATTGACGAAAAAAAAACAATTGTTTAACAAATATTTCGATGACCCAAGATTTTTATTCATGAAAATGATTCCTTCGTTTTTCCGAATACGTATGAATTTTTTTAGATTTTAGAATTCACATTGAATTTTCACATATTTTCCCTATAAAACACGCACAAAATTCAATGTGAACTCTAAAATCTGAAAAAATTCATACGTATTCGGAAAAACGAAGGAATCATTTTCATGAAAAAAAATCTTGGGTCATCGAAATATTTGTTAAACAATTGTTTTTTTTCATCAATTTGTTAATATCATTTTCGAATTATTATTATGCAAAATTAATCTTTTTGCATAATAATTTAACCTTTAATGTGCATGCATTTTTTCAGATTTTTATACCACCGAGAAGTGTTTGCAATTTTCTCCCAAATTCATCGAATTTATGCGAAATGAATATTATTCGCAAGGACTACCTTAATTAGTATCACTTTGGTCATGGAATGACGGAGATTTTTTCGATTACTACAAAATGAAGAAAATGGCGGCGATCTGAAAAAAAAAAAATCGAAAAATTAAGTCATCGCGATACAATTGACATAGCGAACGAGGGTCAAATCGATTTGGTGAGGAATGTCCCATGCGCAGACTCCACGGTGCGGTTGACCGCTTCGATTACAGGAGGAATCATTCTCCGTGCCGGAACACGAGCATTCGTCACCGTCGGTACGTCGCGCGAGCGATCGACGCGGTTAACGTCCCGCGCAGTCGTACAGAGAACATTGTGAGCTGTTACAGTCCAGGGTGATTTATCTCTTATCGGTCTCGCGGTAGAGGGCGCCCTTCAGTATTGCGCATTTGCGGAATTTTCACCCGAGGGCGACGACGCGACGTCTCTCGTATTATTAACATGAAATTGCTCGACAATTTATATCTCACTACCCGGTTTATACAGCCCCGGGACCCGAATTCCGCAACGGTGAAAAATCCCCAGACACAAAAGTGCCGGTCGTAAATCTCTTCTTCATTTTTTTTTTTGAAATTTTTCTCCTTCGCTATTTTACTATAATATCGACGATCTACCCTGCGGGTCATCGCCGCCTCTGTCCAGATGTCATTACCGTTATGACGACCCGATAAACGTTGCACCGGGCTCGGATTTTCCTCTCACGACAGACGAACGAGAAGCCTGTTGATTCTATTTCGGTCCCTTTCATCTTATCACCGACGTCTATCGTAATTGGGATCGAACTTTTGCTTCGACGTCGCTAAAAAATGACAACTTGTTTTTTTTTTTCATCAAAGGTGTGAAAAACTTCTGGACACAAAAATGCCGGTCGTAATGAATCTTGATTTAAAAAATATTTTTCTCTTTTGCTATTTTACTATAATAACGACGATCTACCCTGAGGTTCATCGCCGCCTCTGTCAAGATTTCATTACCGTTAAACGATCCGATAAACGTTACACAGGGCTCGAATTTTTCTCTCACGATAAATGAAGGAAAATCTCATTCATTTTATTTCGGTCCGTTTCATCTTATCACCCACAACTATTGCAGCTGGCATCGAAGTTTCGCTCCGACGTCGCTAAAAAACGACGCGTTGTTTCTTTTTATTTACTCATTTTTATCAAAGGTGTGAAAAACTTCTGGACCCAAAAACGCCGCTCGTAAATCTCGTCCTTTTAAAAAAATGTCTCCTTCACTATTTTACTATATAATATCGACGATCTACCCTGAGGGTCATCGCCGCCTCTGTCCAGATTTCATTATCTGACCTCGGATTTTCTTCTCACGACAAACGAACGAGAATCCCATTCATTTTATTTCGGTCCGTTTCATCTTATCATCGACGTCTATCGGCAGCTGGGATCGAACTTTTGCTCCGACGCCGCTAAAAAACGCCTCGTCGTTTTGTTTCATTGTTTTTTTTTTTTTTTTTTTTTTTTTATTATCAAAGTGTCTAGACAAGGATTTGATCCATTTTATACAGTCGGCGATAGGAGATACCGGCGGTAATCGAGCGCGCGGCGCGCGGCCGGCGCGCGCCTCGCGTCTCAGGCCGCTCGATCGGCTCCCAATTATTCAAATCAGTGTATCGAGGAGACGAGGTTCGAGGCCGATCTCGCGGGGATCTGAAATCGCGGCACGTCCGCCGGTGCCGCGGCTCGCTATGCGTATCCCAGTGTGGTCTCGCCTCGTTGCCCCGCGATAACGCACAAATTACAGAGTCTCGCCCGTCGCCGCAGATATTTCATTTTGTCATTGCTCGCGCCAACGCTAAGCATTTTTTTTTTGCTCCTCAGCCGCTCGCTCCCGGCGGATCAACTTTGAGGCCGGAGTCTTCGGGCTCGGAGACACCGCGCCGAGATTTATTCGACATTGTATTCAGATGAGCGAGAGAGACACACGCGAAGATTCCGGGACACGATAAGCGAGATAATGTGCGCTGCCGTCTGCTACCGCGGCGGTCAAGCGGTGAATTTCGCATGTGTATAAACTTATTTATGCATATGTTAAAAAAATAAATCCACAACTATATCGCGGGACGAAAGCCAGAAATGTAGGTTGCTTCTATACGCTGTTATTATACCAGTAAATAAATCATTCGGGCTTCAGCCCGAGCGACAGCGAAGCGATAAAATTGTTGAAAAATAAACTTTTGCGAGATCGACTTTCCAGCGTATTTTAAGAACCCGGGTATTTAAATATTGGGGAAAAAAAGAATGCCTTCTCCACGAGGAAGTGACACGTGACAGTTCGTTATGCCCCATCGTAATTATAAATCCAACAGGAAAGTCGCTCGTCGCGTGTAACAAAAATTGCAACATCAGAGAAATTTAAAAACTAAACTTTACAAAAAAGTGTTGTCGAAAAACAAAGTTTATCGAAATGACTTTCCGCAGCACTTCTTCATTCTTTTCTTGCGCAAAAACAAAAAATTCCTCCACCACAAGGAAGTAACAGTTCATTACGCAATCATTATCGTCATTATGCCCAATCATAATTATAAATCTAACAGGAAAGTCGCTCCCTGTGAATTGTCACAAAAATTGCAACATCAATACTACGTTACGTTACAAGGGAGGAAAGTGCAACGCGTTGCGGACACGAAATGAAGTTATTTTAGCGGAGTCAGGAGAAAAGAAACTAAAAAACTACAAACGTCAATAAAAAAAACCTTTTGTCGAAAAACAAAGTTCAGCGAAACGACTTTCCTGCATAATAACCGTCATTCTCTCTTCCTCCGCGAAAACAAAAATGCCTCCTCCACAAGGAAGTAACAGTTCATTACGCAACCGTTATCGTCATAAATCCAGCCGACAAGTGGTGTGTCAGTCATTGCCTAAAGTGACGTTTCCTCCCTATCCCTCAAAAAAAAAAAAACCTCGCTACAAGTGCGACATCTCCCGAGCGTCCCATCCCGCCAGGTCGTCAAGACCGCAGCGGATCCGCGGCAAAAAGCCACCGTGGTCGCTCGGCCCGCGCGAAAGAAGCGACCATCCCGGCCTTTCTTGTCGCCCTCAGTTCCTTCCGGCAAAAACCCCCGCACGCTCGATACATACGTGCGCGGAATAATTGCCCGTTGGCAAAAGCGCGCGCAAAACCTGAACCCGCCGCGGATTCCGCGCGTAGCGTCACATATAGCTCGCCGCCGGTGCGCGCGGGGTAATTGTTATTACAGTTGGCCGCGCGCGTCCCGCGGCGCGCGGCCGGCCGCGTCTATAGTTGTGGGTAAACTCCCATCTTCCGGTCAATTATACCAGCGCGCCTCGCTATCTCTCGCCGCTACAATTTATGTAATATATGGCTGCGCCGAGGCCCCGCGCGCGTTATGTTATTAACCGCGCGCGGCTTTGACAATTTTGTCACTTATAGCAGCCGCGGCCGCGCATAGACCGGGAGCTTTCGCGGCGGCGTCGAGATAGCCGCGCGGTAGCCACGACGTCGATAACACAGCGGGAGCTTTAGATCAATCATTAGACGTAACTTCTGAGTGTGCACAGCGCGGCAGCAGCAGCAGCAGCAGCGGCATCTAGAGGTGCGTCGCGCGGTGATTGCATTCCACGGTGGAACCGCGAAGGCATCTATAGACGTTTACGCCCATCGGTACCAGAGCTCACGTCCTTCTTAATTCCTCTTCTTCCTCTTCTCCTTCCTCCTCCTCATCCTTCTCGTCGTCGTCTTCTTCTTCTACATCTTCCTTCTCGTCTCCTTCTTATGTCTCCACTGCCTATCTATATCCCCTATGCAGAGTCCTGCAGTGTCCTCTTCCCCTTGGAGACCTCATGGAAGGCAGGAGACGAACGCCCGTGTGCATAATCGCCCGTTGATTCGGTTGAGTATGAACATGCTCGAAGCTCGGGCAACGATAAGACGTCGTTTATTGGCTCAGGTATATCTATAGCCTCTAAGGCCTATTCGTACTGCCGCACACAGCCCTTGGTACAGACGGCGGCGGCTCGAGGAGAGGATCGCCGATATACCGCTGCCGCCTTTGCCTCTCGCAGGCGCATAAGAGACTAAGAGCGGCAGCCACGGGATAAGTATCGGTCGCGCGTTCCGGACGAGATTCGTTCGATTCAAAAATCCGTACGGCGAGCTCTACGTTCCCGTCCGAGGGTTCGTTGGACGGGAAATCACATCGGGTGTGTGTATATATAGAGGGGGCCCCCGCGCGTCGGGTATACTTTTCCACAGGGCGCTTATACGTGCCATCTAGGCCGCTGATAATTAACCGGCAATTACGGGGCCCGCGAGCTTGGAGAGTGTGGATAGGCGCGGGCCTCTCTGGGCTTCCCTCCTCTATCCCCCTTTCTCTCCGCTCCCACTCGCTGCTGCTGCTGCTGCCGCTGATCCCCGTCCCTCAGCGTCGTCTCTCGCTCGTGGCGCGTACGATCGGCTGTGGAGAGGATCGACCGCGCATCTCCGCGCATACTCGACGGGCATCGGCACGTACGAGAGACCCGGTTCTCCAATGTTATGCCCGGGCTGCCTCTCTCTCTCTCTCTATATGTATATATCTCGCTCTCTTGCACTATGTGCACTAGGCGCATGGCTCTCGGCCGTCCACCGATCGGCGTCCACTCGAGACAAGGTCGTCGAAAACGAGTGCGCCGAGCGGGAGACACGTGCATACATATATTATGTGTTTATGTACACGTATAAATAGATTTGTGGGCATGTGTTTGTATAATGTAGAGGGATGTATCTACGTACACTATGTGTTTGTGTACACACATAGGATGCATGTGTATAGATATACACATGGATGCATTCCTATGGCGGAGTCTTCCGCCTGCTGGAATGTCATAATCTGGTGTGGTTCAGTAGCTCCGCTACCGAAGAGCACCACTCGACTCGTCCCCCTTCGTTTCGCAGGCTTCCGCGGGGTGGCGCTCGATCCGCACTTCTCCGTTGACCACCACCGCCACCTCGCCCTTCCTCCACTTGCGGTAATTATATTTCATAAGCGCGCCGAGTCGATAGAAGAGTTTCGTGGCTAATAAGTGGCAATTAAGGTTTTTAACGCCGCGGACGGTATATGAGATTAAATCGTCCGGCGAACGCACAGGCCAACCTGATCGACTCGTATTACCCCCGTGTGTCCATAAATCGACGTGGCTCTTACGCTCGCGTTACGTCGTCCGCCGAGCGAGTTTATGGTCTGCTGACGTCGGCGATGACTCGGCTGAAATAATTACAAAGTATCATGAGAGAAGTGTTTTTTTTTTAGAGAAATGAGTCAATAGCGAGGAAAATCGCGGTTTCGCAACATTGCACTTTCGGTTCGGTGGGTTACGTTGGTTTTGAGAATGTTTTTTTGTCGGGGGGAATCGAGGAGGCGCCACCTACAGGTCACCGTGTGACCTATTAGTCAACCCAGTCTGTCTTCTTAATTGATATTTTTGCTTCGGCGTGAACGTTTATTTTGAGAATATTTTTGTGGAAGATGAATTCAGAAGGCGCCATCCATAGGTCAACTGCGTTTTGACCCCTACATTTATATTTCTGGTTTATGTATTGATTTTGTGAATATATTTGTCCACTCGGTTTTGAGAAACTCCTCACGTCTGTAATCAACGGCGTCAGCAGAGCCACATAATTTCGAGTCCAGTTCATAAACCGAGAGAAGTGAATAAAATAGAACGCGAGATATAGTCGGGCCGCGCTGTCGAAATAATTCGTCGCGTCATAATTCAGTTGCCGGTGACGATTTGTTTTCACGAATATTCTTCCCGCGGTACGAAGTCGAGTTCGTCGTCACCGCGTACTAATCGAAGATCATTGCCCGGATAAGCCAGACAAACTCCTCACATCCTCAAAAAAAAAAAAAAAAAAAAAATCTTACTCAGCCAAAAATACCAGCAAAATCCCGCAAAAAAAAATTCCCGGTTACCCGAAGTCTCCGCGACGTTCCGTTAGAAATCGCCGAGCGCCACCGAATGCTAAACGCTTAGTCGGAAGTGGCTGGTATTCCCAGGTTTTCTCGGCTCGCGAGGTCTCTCGCCGAGAAACCCGTGATTTCCGTACGAAAGTGGTCGCTCTCCTCGTTCGTAATCCGTATCACCGCGGACATCAGGGGGGGAGCGACAGAGAGAAACAGAGAAAGAGAGACAGAGACGTCGCGTTATATTTTCGGGTTCGAAAGTGCCGGAGTCTCGTGGCGACCGCGGCGCGACTATTTATAATCGTCCGTGTTCCGCGACCGAGAGGCTCGAGGCGTGCGCGTTACGCTCCTCTACGACTGCGGCACCGCTACTGCCGCTGCTGCTGCCGCTTCTGCCGCCGCCGCCGCCGCAGCCACCGCCGCAGCCGCTACTGTTGTCCAGTGAGCCGAGCATGGCGACCGTCCTCGCGCAACTGTCGAGGCGACTGTCTCGTTTTTCGCAAAATTTACGGTACAACGCGCGCGCGAACGCGTCCCTCGTTGGCCGCGCGAGTGCAATCAACAAACTCACCACCGGGGCAGGTCTGCTCGTCGCCGGCTCGATAGTCTTTGTTCTGGGCCAGAGATACGCGAAAACTAACGCGGTTCACGCAGCCAGGCCACGCAAAGTGAGTATACACGACGGCTTCGGCGGACGTGCCTAACGATAGATTCGCCCTCGCGACACGAGATTTTCGTCTCGTTGAAACCCGCGACGTCTCGACACGTAACGCCGAATTCTTTTTTCTCTTATTTTGTATACTCTTTATCTGCACGCCGAAACGTCAGCCGCGTTATCGTCGGGGAATTTACGGGACTGCCTCGGAGGTTTCGTCAGTCGCGGGCGTTGTATTATCGAGCGCGCGCCGCCGCCGCCGCCGCCGCCTCTCGGCAGTCCGATGTTTTTGATCACGACGCTACGACCGGCGCGTTGACAGTGCGCGGTGGACTCTCTGTTTTTCTGTCAACCGCGCAACGCGAGGGACGCCAACGACGACTGCGCGGTGTTCGCGCGCTCGATTCTCTATCGGCCTTCGCGGGAGATGCTTAGGAGATCCTCGGACTCGCGACGAGTGAAAGTGACAGTCGATGTTTGGCCGAGCGAGAATGCTCGGAATAATCGAATTACTGACGGTTACTTTGCGACGAGTTTATACCGGGCGATTACCACCGGATTAGAGGCTTTTAGGGTTATGATCGCTGACACAGTGAGTGGAAGATAAGGCGACGAGTCGCGTTCGCGCTTAACCTTCACGCTTGTCCCGGGAAGTTGGCTCGTTTGATCGTGCGTGAAAGTGACAGACACGCCGCTCAGCCGCGGTGCTTCGAATTAACGCCAATCACTGAGTAGGCGTCCGGTTCACGTTTGACCACCGGTCGATTACTACGAATTCGAGGTTTTTAGGGTTACACCAGAAATTTGCTTGGACGGTAAAGATAAAGCCGCGAGCCGAGTCACCTGCAGGGACAAGTCCAATTAGTGACCGGTTGCAACGAGCTGTAAATACTCGATAACGACGGTTATCAAGATGTTATCAATGCGCTACGTCTGCGCCCCTCGTATTCCCGGGTGTTTAGATAATGGCTGAAATAAACCAGGAGACCATCGCGGTGATATCGTCGATTTTAATCACGGCCGCTCGCTCTATGGTTATATTAAGACGTTTACCTTACTTTATCGTGCCATAAAAAAGGCAGCTCGTTTCTTTTTTTTTTACCAATAACAGGAGCGAAATTAGAGAATATTTGTTAGAGCCAACGAGCTCTAAATCCACAGACCCAAAATAGATAAAGGAGATAAAAACCACGTCGACTCGCCGCGCACCGCGCGTTGTACGTTCTTATTATTGCCCAACGCGTCGACGCTCCGTGACATTCACCTCATTTCGATCCTTATCTACCGAGCCGCAGCCCTCGACGTCCGCGCGACGCGCGCGTCGCGTTATTATTTAATAATCGTGGCGGCGAAATACGCAGGGACGAGGCCTCGAGCGCAGTCACCCTCGGTGCGTACTGACCCCCGGTTCAGCAGGTTTCCGCCCGCTCTCGTCCCGTCAACCTGTTTCCCAGCGGGATATAAGTAGATCGTTTAGAGTCTTACAAGGTCGTAAAGTCCGCGGACACTGGTTCGATGTCGGAACTGTTTTCGAATGGAATTTTACGAGCTGCCGTGGTCGTCGCGGTCCCGAAGGGAATACGTCGGTTTTTTTCCCTCTTTCCAACAACAACCGGCTGTTAAAATCACCCCCAGCATTCATGCCCCCCCTTTACCCCCTTCTCATCACCCAAACGCAGCTCAGCTGTGCGCTCGGCCGACGGAAGTAATTAATTTTGACTACCTACTCGACCGTTCGACTCGAGCTCGTAAAAAAAAAAAACAAAAAAAAAAAATAAACAAAACGAAACAAAGCAACGAGAAAACTGAAAACCGTCCGACTGATAGCAGATCAATGGGACAAAGGCGGAGAGGCCCGAGTATCACACAATCGTATATCAATCCCAATCGTTGATGAAGATCGAAGCCGCGGCTCGTCCTCCGGGCGGAGCTGTGCACGCGACTGTATCCTCGTTACGTTGAGCAACCGTAAATTTCGTCTCCTACAGCGTGGACAGTGGCCGCAGACCCCATGCGGCTCGCGCGTGAGGCCTTCATCCTCTCTCCCCGTCCTCGCCGTATCCCCCCCTCCCGCCCCCCCGCGTGTGTGTATCGTTTACCCGAGAATTTTATTAACACGGCTACGTAAGAGACTCTCGGAAAAGCCAAACAGCTTCATACACACCGCGCGAGAGATATTTACGATCCCCCCGGTTAACAGAGTCGCCGAGAGAGCCGCGCGCGCGCAATCGGAATTGTCTAACGCATTGTCGCACCGTCGGATCGGAACGAGGAGAGGAGGAGGGGTGGGGGGGGGAGGGAGAGAAGCGAGTGAAGCCGTCGAGAGGGGGGAGAGAAGCGAGTGAAGCCGTCGAGGAATCCCTCGACGTATAGAAAACCGTCTTATCGTGAAATAAGTGAGTCGATCTACCGCATTTTCTTCGTTCCTGCGGGGCGCGAGCGCGTCTGGCTGTGCGCGAGCCACTCGCGCGCCCTCGCGCCGGCAGAAAAACGAAGCAAAACGTAAACACAAAACAAAAACAGAGTCGCGCGCGCGCGCGGGACGAGGCGAGGCGAGCGAGAGAGAGAGACGGCAGCGAGCGGAACAGAGCGGGCCGAGAGCGAGAGGGGAAAAAGCAAATGGTGAAGAAATCGATAAGAAAAAGAGAAACAATCTGGCTGATACCGAGGATCCGTTACAGGAAATGCGCACTTTCGCCTTTAAGGGTAAAATCGATCGGGCTTCGCCTCTGTTCGTGCAGGCGGTTAATATAATCGAGCTCTCCGCGCGCTCTCTGCGCACTCGTCGGGCGCGCTCGACGCTCTCCACGCTGCTTCCCCCCCCCCCTCCCCTCCCCTCCCGCCCGACAGTCTATCGTCCCGCCACCCCTCCCCTCTCTCTCTCCCCACCACCCCGGGGCTTCTGGTCTCTCGGGCGAGATGTACACGACGACGATGCGCGCTAGCTTGTAGCGCAACCGACGGTGCATCGTACGAGGCGGAACGCCGTTAAACTAGTTGCTAGCGAATCGGACCTTGCCGATCCTCGTCCGCTCGCGACTCCCTCTCCCTCTCTACCTCCTCCCCCCCCCCCTTGCCCCCTTTCGTGTAGTCCATCGCTGCGTTTGCTACTGCGAAGTCGTCGGCGTTAAGCATAAATCTCGAATGTTGTACCGTCCGCATTTTCCAACGAGAGAAGTTGAAAGAGGAAGAAGACGAGGCTGGCAGCAGCGGCAGGAGAAGCGGCAGCAGCAGCAGCAGCTACGTCGAGTGGTGAGCGTGAGAGTTAAGAGCCCACGGGAGTGGAAGAGAGCCTCTTGTATCGACTGTACGTGCTACGTGCTCTCGGCTCTCTCGCGTAGATCCTATTCCCACTGTCTCATCCGCTCTGCGCCTCGATGACCGGCCGCCGTTTTATCGCGCCCTCCGAAAGGTTTATATATGTAGAGCGCGGTTTAGGAATTCAGTGGAGCGACGCTTCGCGTTTAGGGCTGAAGACTGAGAGGCCTTCGGTCGCTGCTTGTCCGGGAAAATGTGGATGTGGCTCCTGTTTCCCATTATAAGTGTAAAATCTTACCGCCACCTCCCGAAGCCGGTAGCATCTTCGTGTTCTTTTTTTTTTCGATGTTTGTCGTTGGTTCCGGTTTTTGCCACCTTGCAGCGTGCAGCGGGATTTCGACATACGGCCAAGTTGGGAATTTAGATAGACGGGGTTACTTGTAGACACGGGGAAGGAGTGGAATTATGGGAAATGCGTTAATGAAGAGCCTGAAAGGATAGGGAAATAGATTGAAAGGATAAATTGGAATGATGTTGAAGTTTGCATCGTTGGAAAACAACGAAATTCAGAGAAAAAGAATTCTGTTTAACCCAAATGATAAAATTAGGTGTAAGAAGTCATCATGGCAATTAGTTACTTTGGTGATTTTTTATACCTAATTTCATAATTTGGGTTAAATAAAATGTTTTTTTTTTTCGGAACTTCGTTGCTTCCTAACGATGCAAATTACGTGTAAAAAGTCACCATGGCAATTAGTTACTTTGGTGATTTTTTATACCTAATTTCATAATTTGGGTTAAATAAAATGTTTTTTTTCGGAACTTCGTTGCTTCCTAACGATGCAAATTACGTGTAAAAAGTCACCATGGCGATTGGTTACTTTGGCTATTTTTTTATACCTAATTGCATCATTTGGGTTAATTAGAATTCATTTTTTTCTGAATTTCCTTGTAATCCGACGATGCAAACTTCAACATCATAAATTGGACTTATCCAAGAAGGATATTAGAATGGCAATAATGAGAGAAGAAGGGGAGGCGATGAGGGATTCAATGTTATACGGAGGATATATTTTAATAGAGATCAGATCTTTAATGAGGGATGAACAAGCCGGCAAGATTTTTGTGTGTCGAGCTGGCAACCCTATTCGCGTCGCTCTAGCGGTCGCTGCGCTCGCGCTTTGAGCGAGCGCAGCGGGAGAGGTTATGCTATATTTCCTCTTATCAATAACTCGGTGAAATAGTGGCCGAACCGAATGCGCGCGCGAGCGCCTTTATGTTTTTACTATCGCCCGGCCGGTTGGTCGACTCGTTCGGACCACACGCAGCTATGTGTACTAATGCAAAGATAAAAAGCGCTCGCGCTGGCAGAGAGAGCGTCACTCGGTTCTCTATGCCTCGTGAGTGAATTATCGCGCGGCCACTCCGCGGCACCCCGGATCTTTTTTATACGCTTCGGTCGCCTTTCTTCGGGCTCTAAACCCCCCCTTCCCCAATACTTATACCGATACTTGGGATACTTATGTCCTGTCCTGTTGAAGATCGGTTCGCTTTTCCGGCTGAAGACAATGAGCTTTTGCCGCGAAAGAATTTACCGAAAATCGGGCTCGTTATTTTAAGGTGGCCGGGAAATAAATATATCTTGTTTTGTAGTCTTGAGAAAGGTAAGTGGGGCCTGGATTTTATCATTGGGACGACTGAACGCGATGATTTGCTACAAAAGGCATGAAAATAATATTGTTTCGAAAATGATTTTATTTCATGTCTTATTCGAAAATAATTTGGTTTCATGTTTTCGCAGAAAAACACGTTTTATTTTATAAGAAAATGATTTAATTATTTTATATTTTATTGGAAAATGATTTAATAATTTTATATTGTATTGGAAAATGATTTAATTATTGTATAGTTTATATGAAAATGATTTATTTATTTTATATTTTATTGGAAAATGATTTATTTATTTTATATTTTATTGGAAAATGATTTAATTATTTTATATTTTATTGGAAAATGATTTAATTATTTTATATTTTATTGGAATATGATTTAATTATTTTATATTTTATTGGAAAATGATTTAACTATTTTATATTGTATTGGAAAATTATCTGATTATTGTAAATTTTATTAGAAACTTATTTAGTTATTTTATATTTTATTAGAAAATTATTTAGTCATTTTATATTTTATTATTTTACGTTTTCTGAAACAATAATTTTATTATCATTTTTTAACTTTTTCTTGCCTCATAGCCTCTTTATATTTTCGTGAATAAAAAAATATATATTTTCATCTATTATTTCGAAAAACCATCTAACGAAAACAAATGACGGCAGGTTCCACCGTCCATATAACAAAACAAAGCAAACCTTATACACCATCAGTCGATCTTAAAGCCTCGCCGCGTCGAAAGCGCGTTATTTATCGAACGAAATAACCGGTAGGTCAGCCCCGGTAGGTCTATTTATTACACGGCGTGCCACCGCGAGGTCTCGTTACCGTTGCAACGATATCCTTTATTGTATCGCATTTGTCAACGATAAGCGCCCGGCCTGTGGCGAGCGGCGCGCGCGCGCGCGCGCGCGCTCGCGTCGTTGCTCTTCCCACGCGGCGATCAAAACCATACGAGAAGAAGGCCCGGGGTACTAATTTTCTGTTGGCTCAGCCGTGCAATGAAAGCGTCCGCGTGCGCAGGCCGCGGCGGGGACTGATTGAACGCGCGCGTGCTTCTCGCGCTAATAGCCCCCGCCGGACGACGAATTGATTTCAATTTGCTGCGCGATCTCCCCGGGTTGTTCGGCCGTCGGCCCCCCCTCCACCCGCTCCGTACGTGCGTTCCGCGCGCCGGGCATGAAAAATCGTATCGCCGTCGCCGCGCGCGGGCCGAACAAACGAGCCCGTTTGTTGATACAATAAAATCTATAACGAGTCCACGTGGGTGGGAACCGCGTTAAAGTCTCTTTCTCCAACCCCCCCCCCCCCGCTCGACCCCCTTCGCCCCCCTCATCCACCCCCCTTATCGCCGTCTTTCTTCCCCCGCCAACCGGCCGAATCTTTTTGCTCTCGAGTCTCTTTTTCCTTCGCAGGCTCCACGCGGCAGCGCCGCATCGACGATGCACGCACCGAGAAATAAGAGACGAAGGAACGAAGGAGAAGTGACCGGCGGGACGCGTCGTTTCTCCTCGAGAGCGGCGGTGGCGAAGAGCGCGATGAGGAATGAAATGGAATATACGTGTTGCACTGATTTAGAATCGCCGGAGTCCTAATTGGCCCGAGATATAAATCATCGTTTCTGGATCGCGCTCGAATCTCTCGCTATACGCGAGGCGCGAGACTCCGTAACGCGCGTGGTGTGCGTGGCAATCGCCCCGCGAATCGGCCGATCCGTCTGTGTTTGTCACGAGCCCCGCGGACCCCCGTATGATGTATATGCAAACTCGCAAACTGGATTTTGTCCCGGGCGATTCTTTGTCTTTGTTTTGTGCTGTTTGTTTCTTTTTTTTTTTTACATCGAAAATTAATCGTTACACGATGCGGGGAAATAAATCGATGATTAGTACACAGATCGGTAATTATTACGGCGTCGGTCGATAAATTGAGATACTTGGCTGGTTTGCGGTGTTAATGTAACAGGAAATTGCCGACGAGGTTATTAAGTGCCGCGATTTGTAATTTTCGTCATAGTGTTTCGAGGCTTTTTTTCGATTCGCCTGTTATACGTCATTTTAACGACAACAAGTGCTCTGAGCTGTTTTTTTCGTTATTAATACGAGAGCAGAGGAGGTTTTTTTTTTAATTATACACGATGATTCATGTTTGGTGCGCGCTTGAAAAAAATTGTTTTTTTAGGTTCCTCAATCCGGTTTATCATCCAACCCTGCTGGGAAGTGACGAAGATTTTGTTCTATGATTTTCGTTCATCACTGCTCAAAAATTACTAAGAATTTGTTCTAAGATTTTCGTTCATCGCTGCTAAAAAATGACTAAGAATTTGTTCCAAGATTTTCGTCCATCCATGTTCAGAAATTACTAAGATTTTATTCAAAGATTTTCGTCCATCCTTGCCAAAAATGGCTAATATTTTGGTGTAAGATTTTCGTTCAACTCGAAAATGACTGAGATTTTGTTCTAAGATATTCATTCATCCCTGATCGAAAATGACTAAGAATTCGTTCTAAATTTTTCGTCCATCTCTGCTCAGAAATGACAAAGATTTTATTCTAAGATTGTCGTCCATCCCTTCCCTAAAATGGCTAAGAATTTGCTTTCAGCTTTTCATCCCTCGCAACTCGAAAATGCCTAAGAATTTGTTCTAAGACTTTCGATCATCTCTGTTCGAAAATGATTAAATTTCGTACTAAATTTTTCGTTCATTCCTACTAAAAAAATGAATAAGATTTTGTTCTAAGATTTTCATCCATCCCTGCTCAAAAGTGGCTAATATTTTGTTCTAAGATTTTCGGCCATCTCTGCTCGGAAGTGATTAAGATTTTCTTCCAAGATTTATATCCATCCCTGCTCGGAAGTGACTAAGATTTCGTTCTACGAAGTCTAGGGTGTTTATTATTGATGACGAGCGCCTTCTGCGGTTCAACCGACCATGGAAATAAAACTGTTCAACGACAGTTGGACGACGTTATTATGAGAAATGCGCGTGACGAGAATCACGTACACCCTGGGCGCTCATTAAAGATTGCGACTTCGACGCGAATCTTTGCGGTCGTTTCACAATTCATTGTAATATATACGGCGGTTGAACGACGACTTTGAGGTGAGCCTGAGGTCGGATCGTTTCTCAGTTTTTATTCGGCCGAGAAGACCACGAGGCTAGGCGAACTGCCAGCAATCAATAGCCAAGTCGTTTTTCATGTTTGCAAGTGACACATTTTACTCGACTAATGTGCTGTGGTAAAAAAAGTTCCACTTACGCACTTTATTCTGTCCCTATTTAACTACTAAAGAAGAATACGTTTTTTTTAAATGTACCAGGCTAATCACACGCGCTGGCGCGTGTGATTGACTGAATGTTTGACTGCTGGCGTGTGACTGAAAAACTTGCCAAAATCGACCCCAATTTTTTTTCTTTTCAAAATATCGACTTTTAAACTATACCATCGTTCTCAAGTCGCATATTCTACCCCTGAAAACACTGGTTATTAACCTTTTTTAATCGATTTTGAAAAAAATATTTTTTTGGCGACGAAATTTTTTTTTTTTTCTGTCAGAAATCGTAGATTCGGCTCCGGACCGAAAATCTCCAAAATCGACCCCAATTTTTTTTCTTTTCAAAATATCGACTTTTAAACTATACCATCGTTCTCAAGTCGCATATTCTACCCCTGAAAACACTGGTTATTAACCTTTTTTAATCGATTTTGAAAAAAATATTTTTTTGGCGACGAATTTTTTTTTTTTCTGTCAGAAATCGTAGATTCGGCTCCGGACCGAAAATCTCCAAAATCGACCCCAATTTTTTGCTTCCTCATAGAGGAAGCTTTGTTTTTCTTTTCAAAATATCGACTTTTAAACTATACCATCGTTCTCAAGTCGCATATTCTACCCCTGAAAACACTGGTTATTAACCTTTTTTAATCGATTTTGAAAAAAATATTTTTTTGGCGACGAAATTTTTTTTTTTTCTGTCAGAAATCGTAGATTCGGCTCCGGACCGAAAATCTCTAAAATCGACCCCAATTTTTTTTCTTTTCAAAATATCGACTTTTAAACTATACCATCGTTCTCAAGTCGCATATTCTACCCCTGAAAACACTGGTTATTAACCTTTTTTAATCGATTTTGAAAAAAATATTTTTTTGGCGACGAAATTTTTTTTTTTTCTGTCAGAAATCGTAGATCCGGCTCCGGACCGAAAATCCCCAAAATCGACCCCAATTTTTTTTCTTTTCAAAATATCGACTTTTAAACTATACCATCGTTCTCAAGTCGCATATTCTACCCCTGAAAACACTGGTTATTAACCTTTTTTAATCGATTTTGAAAAAAATATTTTTTTGGCGACGAAATTTTTTTTTTTTTCTGTCAGAAATCGTAGATCCGGCTCCGGACCGAAAATCCCCAAAATCGACCCCAATTTTTTTTCTTTTCGAAATATCGACTTTTAAACTATACCATCGTTCTCAAGTCGCATATTCTACCCCTGAAAACACTGGTTATTAACCTTTTTTAATCGATTTTGAAAAAAATATTTTTTTGGCGACGAAATTTTTTTTTTTTCTGTCAGAAATCGTAGATTCGGCTCCGGACCGAAAATCGCCAAAATCAACCTCGGAAATGTTTATTTCAAAATATCACCTATAATAGATTAATCAATTTTGCGCTGCTGCGCTCGAAATTTTTCAAATTTGACACCAAACTGATTTTGTTTATCACGGACTTTCCTGGCAACCAATCACAGCTCTAATAGTTTGCTAACAATGCTTTCCGTTACTCATGAACTTTTTAAAAGAGGGATTTTCCAGCAAAGAATAAATGGAAAATACTTTCGACCTGTAAAAAGAAGAAAATTCATTTTACATATTTTAATTTTTCTTTCTCCGCAAAATTTGTAAATGTGAAAATTGTTTCGTCCGAGTTCCTCGAGGAAGCGGTTGAATTTTGTATTTTTCGATTTTTTTTTCTCAGCGCCGAATGAAAATGACATCTCTCTTTGATGTCCTAGTGGTTTTACTCATTCGCAAATCTGTCACATTTGGAGAAATACGTTTGACTTGTAAAAAGAAGGAAATTAATTTTACATATTTTAATTTTTTTTTCTTCACAGAATTTATAAATGTGAAAATTGTTTCATCCGAGTTCCTCGATGAAGCGGTCGAATATTGTATTTTTCTAATTTTTTTTCTCAGCGCCGACTGAAAACGACATCTCTCTTTGATGTCCTAGTGGTTTTACTCATTCGCAAATCTGTCACATTTGGAGAAATACGTTTGACTTGTAAAAAGAAGGAAATTAATTTTACATATTTTAATTTTTTTTTCTTCACGGAATTTATAAATGTGAAAATTGTTTCATCCGAGTTCCTCGATGAAGCGGTCGAATATTGTATTTTTCTAATCTTTTTTCTCAGCGCCGACTGAAAACGACATTTCTCTTTGATGTCCTAGTGGTTTTACTCATTCGCAAATCTGTCACATTTGGAGAAATACGTTTGACTTGCAAAAAGAAGGAAATTAATTTTACATATTTTAATTTTTTTCTCCACAAAATGTATAAATATGAAAATTGTTTCATCCGAGTTCCTCGAGGAAGCGGTCGAATATTGTGTTTTTCTAATTTTTTTTCTCAGCGCCGACTGAAAACGACATCTCTCTTTGATGTCCTAGTGGTTTTACTCATTCGCAAATCTGTCACATTTGGAGAAATACGTTTGACTTGTAAAAAGAAGGCAAATAATTTTACATATTTTTTATTTTTTTTTTCCTCCACAAAATTTGTAAATGTTGTTGGTTTTATAATAATTAGCGAGGTAATTAAAGGATAAAACGATTTATTTATTGAGACCGAACCGTTCGTGACGGCTGACCCAGAACAACTGAGAGCAGCTACCAAACAAACATTTGACATCACATAACGACGTGGAAGTACATAGCGACGTTGATATATATATATATAAATATTATTAACAACGATTTTCTTTTCTCAACAAATGTGAAAATCGTTTCATCCAAATTTGTCGAGAACTCGGTTGGATATTGTATTTCCCTATTTCTTTTTACTCAGCGTCGACTGGAAACGACATCTCTCTTTGATGTCCTAGTGGTTTGACCATTCGCAAATTTGTCGCCGCACACCGTGGGCGAACGTGTCCTTCGGCGGTGGCAGCAGCAGCAGCAGCAGCAGGAGAAGAAACTTGTCCGGATTCGCCGTAATTTATCGGTCCAGCAATGAGAGTCCCACGGTAGCGCGGGCGGAGGGACAGCGGATCCGCTCCTCTCCTCGTGTTTCTCGTCCCGTCGACCGGCCGAGTGTTTTGTGAACCCAACGTCTACGACTGCGAACGTAGGTGCCCGAGGACACAATGTTCCGTCTTCCGTCGCGACAAAACGATTAGCACAATCTCGGCGAGAGAAACAACAGTCGCGAGGAGATTGGTTACCCAAAAACGTGCGACAAAACAGCCGTCTCATCGTCCGCGAGGAATTCACATTAAGATTTGGTCGCGCAGTCACGAGAAATATGCTGCCTGCCGAAATCTCCCAATAGTATTTTTTTTCACACACGCTCGGAAAACCTGCAAATTAAAAAAAAACGTTCGAAATTTTTCCCACACTTTTTTGTCGATAAAAAAGATTTCGTCCCGTCATGAGTCTCGCTACGATTTCTCTCCAAGTGCGATTATTATTAACCCATGATTTTTTGCTTCACCATTTCCATCACTATTTCGAAATTTTTCGAACACTTTTTTCTAGCTTTTTAACCGACGATATAAATGTCTTTAAAAATTGTGAAATTCCAGCCCTGATTTGCCTCCAAGTGCGATTATTATCGACCCACGATTTTTCACTTCGCCATTTATATCGCAATATCGACATTTTTCATTTACTTTTTCGCCAGTATTTTTCTATCGCCGAAATACATTTTTCTTCCAATCGTGACTTTTCAGCCCCAATTTTCCTCCAAATGCGATTACGTTCGACCCATGATTTTTCACATCGATATTTATATCGCAATATCGACATTTTTCCTCTACTTTTTTCCCAGTATTTTTCTATCGACAAAATAAATTTTTCTTCCAATCGTGAATTTTCACCCCCAATTTTCCTCCAAATGCAATTACACGTTCGATCCACGATTTCTCTCCTCGCTATTTCCACACAATATCGAAATTTCCCCTACAATTTTCCCCCATCTTTTTATCGCAACAAAAAAGTTTCTTCCAATCGTGAACTTTCAGCCCCAATTTTCCTCCAAATGCAATTATACGTTCGATCTACGATTTTTCTCCTCGCTATTTTCAAACAATATCAAAAAATTCCCCACAATTTCCATCTTTTTTCATCGCCAAAAAAAAAAAGTTTCTTCCAACCGTAAATTCCCATCCGCGATTTCCTCCAAGTGCGACGACGTGTTCGATCCCCGAATCCTCGCATCGATCGCCGTTTATATCGTATTTACGTCGCTATCGTCCTATGTAGACGAAAAAACAAAAACGAAGAAAAAAAAAAGCGGGACCTCCCCTAATCTCTCTCGACCACCCAATTCACTCGCCTTAGGAGTTTCTTCCCGCATACATGCATTCAGCATCGGGCTCTCTCGTCTTATTTCTTCTCCACTCCTCCGCGCCTCTTTGCATAGGAGCTCGTGCGTGCGGTGCCGCGGCACGGGTTTTTCGGTGCCGCGGCCGGGCCACGCGGCAGACAGCCGAGACTACGAAAGCGACAGGACGTAAAGCACGAGGCGCGCGGGGCTCGATCCCCTCTGGACCGGCGCGCACCGTCCGCGCGGTATGAAGCACGACCGAGTGGTCTATGCGCGCTCACCGCGCCGCCGCTGCGGCCGAGGGAGCGTATGATTCATGGTCCCTCGGCATCGCCCTTTGCACCGGCTCTGTTATTCCATCCGCCGTAGATTTATGCATCAGAATTTTGTCTCTTCCCTGCGCCGCCGCTCTGCCCCCTCCGCTCCCTCAACTCGCTCAACATCGCCGCAGTCGACTTATGACGTTGAAGTTTGCATCGTTGCGATGCAACGGAATTGAAAGCAAGAAAATGAACCCAAATGATTATACCGGCTGAAAAAATGAAAAGCAAAAGAAGAAATTGAAAGCAAGTAAATATTAATGAACCCAAATGATAATACCGGCTGAAAAAATTAATTGTGACGACGAAGAGCATGACAAAAAATATAAAATTAAAAATAAAAATATTTAAAAAATTAAAAATATATATAAATATATATATTCGTTTATATATTAAATATTAAAATATTATATATTAAAATATAAATAAATAAATATAAAATTAAAAATATTTTAAAAAATGTCACCCTCTAATGGGGATGAATTATTTGAATTTTTATGAAATTAATATTTAGTTCTTTAATTTCGTTGCATCGCAAAGATGCAATTTTCAACGTGATGTCAACCTGGCAAACTCCAAGATTCAATCTTCGACGCATCCACGTTTAATTTTCGTTTTTTTTTCTTCCCCCTCGTTTTCGTTTTCGTCGGAATGTCAATGAGTCCGCAATTAAAGCGCCGCGAACTCGTCGTCACTCGCGTCGACGAAGCGAGTTATACGACTCAATTCCCTTCGAGGGCTCGAGCGAGCCGCGCTCGACGAATTTACGAGCCTCGAACTATGTAATTAAACGTCGAAGCCGGTGTACATCGATCTCGGAGTCATTGCGAGCCGAGTTGAGTAACATCGTCGTTAGGTTTGCCTAGGCTGAGCCACCATTGGGCGTGGTTCGACTTATTTCTCCGCGGTCGAACGCGCCGAGAGCGCCGACGGGAGATCTTTATTAGTAAGCAAATCGTCGCCCCGGGCACGCGGGGGACTCGAGTGTTTTGGTATTTAGCCGAAATTATTGGAAAAATTGATTGGAAATCGAAATTCCTTTTTTTACGCCTCTGATAGACGTAATTAATACTTGATAATTAATACAATCGAACCATCGTATATTGGATTAATATTTATGGAATCGTGAATATATTAGATTAAAAATTCATTGCAGCTTCGCAATTAGGATTCTTTTGTCGATTCAGAAATTATTTTCTCGGGCTTGTAATTTTTAACAATGAATAGCATTTTTATGGTTTTCATGTATGCAACAAACAGATATTAAGTAACGATTTTTTTTTCGAATAAAAAAATCGAATAGCATTTTAATCCGTGTATTGAACAGTAACGATTTTTTCCAATAGCAAAAGAAAACGAATAGCGTTCTAATTATTTTCATGAACGAAACAAACAGATATTCAGTAACGATTTTTTTTTCGAATAAAAACATCGAATTGCATTTTAATTCGTGTATTGAACAGAAATTATTTTTTTCCAATAGCAAAAAATAAACTTATAGCATTCTAATTATTTTCATGAACGAAACAAACAGATATTCAGTAACCATTTTTTTTTCGATGAAACAAATCGAATTGCATTTTAATTCGTGTATTGAACAGTAATGATTCTTTTCTAATAGCAAAAAAAAAACTAATACCATTCTAATTGTTTTCATGAACGAAATAAACAGATATTAAGTAACGATTTTTTTTCCTGATCTCTATTGACTTCCACGGTGTCTATGAATTTCCGTGGTGCTCAGCTGAGGCTCGGGGGCCATGAGAAAGTTTTGGGAAACGCGCATCTCCGCTCCACCCCTATACACGGCTCTGCCACACTTTGATCTTATCGTCGACGGTGCTTGCAATAGCCAAAGGGTCGCTCCTCGAGCCTCGGGGGTCTGTGTCTTTTGTCCTGAAAAAGATGTCTATGTCTCTCGCGGCCGGCATTGTCCCTCGGTATGGCCCGAACATTCCACGACGCGGAACACACCCCCTTCACGTGAAATCTCATAAACTTGGCAAAATTATAGCACGATCGTGAGATAAACCTTGTCCGACGAGGAAACATCTCAGTAGTTCGGCCCCGGAGTTCGTCCTTCCCTGAACGCAGTTCGGGCGGACGTTCGAAAATCGCCGTTACAAAAAAAAAAAACAAATCTAAATTGGTCACAGCCAAGTCAAGTTCACATTTGGTAGTCGTGAGATTCACGAAAAAAAAATGTAATAAGAGAATCTTTACCATCGCTTTAACATCGTCGTTCAACAAAAAAACGAAAATCTGAATTGGTCAGAGCGAAGTCAAATTTGCATTTGGTAGTCGTGATATTTACGAAAAAAAAGTAATTAAAAAAAAATCATTGACAAGAAACGAAACTTTTATTTTTATGCGTGAAATTTTTTTAATCTTATTTACCCCTGAAATATTCTATTTTTTATTTTTCTGATCGAATTTTCGCATGAATCATTCAAAAAGTGGTATTTTGAAATAGAGGAATTAAAAAAAACTCCGCTACGCGGTTTAAGAAGGAAAAACACCCCAGCTGGTCCCGTGTGATTCTGACCCATAACTCCACGTTTCCCAGACGCATCGAAAACGTCCTGTACGTCATTTTTTTACGCGTGAAATTTTTTATTTTTTATTTTTCTAATCTAAATTTCGCGCGAATTATTCAAGAAGTGACATTTTGAAATCGAAGAATGAAAAAAAAAAAAAAAAAAAAAAAAAATGTTTACCCGGTTTAACATGGAAAATCGCCTTAGTTGGTCCCGTGTGATTCTGCCCCATAACTCCCCGTTTCCCAGACGCACCGAAAACGTCCTGTACGTCACTCTGTTCGACACCCTCGGTACCAGATTCCTCAGGATCCTCGTCGTAACGTAAACCGGCCGTCCGTGCGATACGTCGTAATCTCCGAGGGAAATCAGCATCGGTTTATGAGTCTCGTTCGAATTACACAACAAAATAAGGCCTTTTATGGCGACCAATACGCGGTGCGACGTCTGAAGAAGAAGGGCGAGAGGGCGCGACGACGAAAAGTCGAACACGATCGTTAGGCGTTCGACGTCGGGTGAAAACGAGAGACGAGGGAGGACGCGAACGAGAATTGTGGGGCCGCACGGACAGCCGGACAGCCGGACGCGCCGGTTCAGTCGGAGAACGCGGAGCTCTTGCGCTGGACTCTGAATGAAGCGAAGGCGAACGCGAGCGGTTCCCGCGGGCTGCTTATCGCTCCGCCGTCTTTATTGCTTTCCCTTTCATCGCGAAGAATGTTTCTTCGATGCTTCGCCGTCGTCTCCTTCGTCTCCCTTCGATCTTCTCATGCGTCACAAGAAGCCACCCCATCCGCCTCTCTCGCTGTCTCGATGGTCGTGTTACTTTTGGGCCCAACGCGACCCAACGACCGGTGGAAAAGCCAATTTCGGATTCCTGCGACTCGTTCGGTGGGATAATTTCAGCTCGTTTGCCTGAGAAACTCAGGGCTTGTCCAAAGGGCGACGACGACGCTGCTGCTGCTGTTGCACTCGTCCCCCCCCCCCCCCCCCCCGCCCCTATTGCAGATGTTACGACCCCTTTGACTGTGGCCGGCTGAGCTGACGATGGACAAACTTGTGGGAGAATCCGACCGACGTGAAATACAGCTTCATCCTCCATCTCCTTCATCCTGCGCCTCGTGCGACTTGCTGAAGCTCGAGACTTGGGAGTCAGAGAAGTCGTGTTAATTCTGATAACTAGAAAGTGAAAACTATTATTTTTTTCGTTCATGTTATTTTGTTATAGGTTGTAAGATAATTAGTAAATAGATTTATCATAATTGCGATACAGTAACCGCAAAATAATAATAATAAGTAACCGAGAAAAATAGTTACAATAACTGTACAAAATGATTTATGGTTGTCACTTTGTAGTTGCCAATACATATTATATTTTTCTGGTAACTAGAAAGTGAAAACGATCATTTTTTTGTTCATGTTATTTTGTTATAGTTTATAAGATAATTACTAAGTAGATTTATCTTAATTGCGATACAGTAACCGCCAAATAATAATAATAAGTAACCGAGAAAAATAGTTACAATAACTGTACAAAATAATTTATGGTTGTCACTTTATAGTTGCCGATACATATTAGATTTTTTCTGGTAACTAGAAAGTGAAAACTATCATTTTTTTGTTCATGTTATTTTGTTACAGTTTATAAGATAATTACTAAGTAGATTTATTTTAATTGCGATACAGTAATCGCCAAATAATAATAATAAGTAACCGAGAAAAATAGTTACAATAACTGTACAAAATAATTTATGGTTGTCACTTTATAGTTGCCGATACATATTAGATTTTTTCTGGTAACTAGAAAGTGAAAACGATCATTTTTTTGTTCATGTTATTTTGTTATAGTTTATAAGATAATTACTAAGTAGATTTATCTTAATTGCGATACAGTAACCGCAAAATAATAATAATAAGTAACCGAGAAAAATAGTTACAATAACTGTACAAAATAATGTATGGTCGTCACTTTATAGTTGCCGATACATATTAGATTTTTTTCTTCAATGGGGATATCGACGCAGCGCATTTGTTTTCCCGCCTCGACGGTTTTGAAGGCCTCGCTGTTTGATGCACTTTCGACGGAACGTCGTAAAATCGTCGTGGATCGTTTCTACAAGTGACACAATCAGGCCAATGGCGTTTGCATTATCGTCACAGATACGTCACCGACTGACTTGGAGCGTCTTATTGTCGCGGATTGAGACGCGACGCGAATCAATGAGACGAGGGGCTGTTTGTTTTTTCTCCGTCTCGGAGATGTCGTGATGAGCCTGGTAGCTTCGATAAGTAGTGACGATTGTTAGCTCGGGATTCGTTGATTGTTAATGTTCAATTGATGTTACAAAGTTTATATGAGAATTTTTCCATTTTTAGTACTGGCGTTTTTAAATGTTAAATTCCTGAAATTGTGACGTTTTTAAATATTCAATTTCTGAAATTGTGACGTTTTTAAATGTTCATTTCCTGAAATTGTGACGATTTTAGTTTTCAATTCCTGAAATTGTGACGTTTTTAAATTTTCAATTCCTGAAATTGTGACGTTTTTAAATTTTCAATTCCTGAAATTGTGACGTTTTTAAATTTTAATTTCCTGAATTTATGACGTTTTTCAACATTCAATTTTCTAAATCTTGACGTGCCTAAATATTTAGTTCCTTAAATTTTGACGTTTCATAATTTTGTTATTTGTCAAATTTTGAATCTTTGTAATTATTGTTTTTAACATTTTTTTTAAGACGAGCCCTTCTCATTCTGCCTCTTTCGTGGCGTCGACGAGGCTCCCGCGAAATTTAGCCCGACACGAGAACGATTACCGGCTCATTTGTCGACCGTCGAAATCCGCCCCGATTTCTTTCCATGTAAATTATTAATCGCAATCAAATCGCGATATGTATGAAGGGGAAATAAGAGAACGCCGAGCCCGCAACATCGCGCGCGAATCCCACGGGAGATGCAGCCCTTCGATAATCCCGCGGAATTGTCGAAGCAAAAACGCCTCTCCGCGTTTTATCTGTACTGCCGCTGCGGCCGCGCGTGTGTACGTTAAACGAGCGAATATTAATCGAACCTGGCGCGCACGTTGCTCGCCGAGATTTCGCTGTCGCTTATTCGACTGTCCTTTTTTTTCGCTCGTCCTTGTTGTCGTCGTTTTTTTTTTTTTTTTTTTTTTTTTCATGACGAGGAGGAAGACTCCGAAGCTCCGGAGCGTGACGAATAAAGCGGTTTACCCGTTGAGAAGTTTAATTAACCGTGACGGGCCGAGGGTGCCACGACGCGTTCGCTCCTCCCATGCACAACCACCTCGCGCGAGGTGTTACATGATTTTACGTTTCTCGACGAGTCGTTCGGTCATCGGAAGAGACTGCATTATCGCGATGGCCCCGAAGAACACCCACGTTCTGTGCATACAACGACGCGCCGATAGCATCGGTCCACCCGAATTTTCGCTATTTCATCTTCCACGGGTCACGAACTTCGGTCGAATCATGTGATCTTAAATTAAAGAAATGTTTACTTACTTTTAAACGCAAGTTTATTATGAACTGTCAATTCAAATTTCAGCTGAACTGCACGTTTTCAGTAAACTCAATATCTGTTATGAATTAAAATATTTTTATCGTCGCCAAAAAAATATTTTTTTCAAAATCGATTAAAAAAGGTTAATAACCAGTGTTTTCGGGGGTAGAATATGCGACTTGAGAATGATGGTATAGGTTAAAAGTCGATATTTTGAAAAGAAAAAAAATTGGGGTCGATTTTGGCGATTTTCGGTCAGGAGCCGGATCTACGATTTCTGACAGAAAAAATATTTTTTTCGTCACCAAAAAAATATTTTTTTCAAAATCGATTAAAAAAGGTTAATAACCAGTGTTTTCGGGGGTAGAATATGCGACTTGAGAATGATGGTATAGGTTAAAAGTCGATATTTTGAAAAGAAAAAAAATTGGGGTCGATTTTGGCGATTTTCGGTCAGGAGCCGGATCTACGATTTCTGACAGAAAAAATATTTTTTTCGTCACCAAAACAATATTTTTTTCAAAATCGATTAAAAAAGGTTAATAACCAGTGTTTTCGGGGGTAGAATATGCGACTTGAGAATGATGGTATAGGTTAAAAGTCGATATTTTGAAAAGAAAAAAAATTGGGATCGATTTTGGCGATTTTCGGTCAGGAGCCGGATCTACGATTTCTGACAAAAAAAAAAAATTTTCGTCACCAAAAAAATATTTTTTTCAAAATCGATTAAAAAAGGTTAGTAACCAGTGTTTTCGGGGGATATGCGATTTGAGAGAATATGCGACTTGAGAACGATGGTATAGGTTAAAAATCGATATTTTGAAAAGAAAACAATTCTGAGGTCGATTTTGGCAAGTTTTCCAATTTGTGATTAGCCTAGTTATTAATAATTTCGATAACTTCATATTCAAGTAATAAAGATTTGTAACGATTCGATAATTTAAGTCATTAATATTTTTGATAACTTACCATTCGAGCCTGCGACAAAAACATGAGCTCAAATTTTACCTGGAAACTTCGGGTCATAAATCTCAGTTGACGAGAACCAAAAAAATCTGCACAAATCCGAATTTCAGCCGAAACCTAAATCTCCCCTCGCGCTGAAACTTTAGACCAACTCTAAAAAAAAAATCAACTCAAAGGTTAAAAGCCCAAAACTGCGATTTTGATTTCTCGCGATAAAATTCCTCACGGTACATTCAAGCTCGAACTTGGAGCAGCGTTCGTTTCGCCTCGAGCCAAGTCTCAGTTGACGAGGACCTAAAAATCTGCTCAAATCCGAATTTGAGCCGAAACCTAAATCTCCCCTCGCGCTGAAACTTTAGACCAACTCTAAAAAAAAAAATCAACTCAAAGGTTAAAATCCCAAAACTGCGATTTCGATTTCTCGCGATAAAATTCCCCACGGTACATTGAAGCTCGAACTTGGAGCAGCGTCCGTTTCGCGCCTCGAGCCAAGGCCTCGCATTCCTAGGCCGCGCTCGGCGCCTATCGGAAGTGCCTGATTTATGGAAACGGAACCCGCGCAGCACGACGACTACGCGCGTACATAACGGCCGAGAACCGCACGAGTCGACACCCTCGTTCGTTCTCCTCTCGCGCCTGCGAAGGAAGGACGACGCGGACGTGCGATATTTTCCACGTGGACACGCAGGTGAATCCCCCATGGAAAAAAGTATAATTAAAAATATACTTTTCAATGTATTGAAAAAGTATATTCTAAGTATACTTGAAATATATCTTTTATATTTATTATGTATTTTAAATACATGGGAAGTATATTTCAAGTATATGTGCAATAACTAGTTTTTCGTAGAAAAGTATATTTCCGGGGTATATGTGCCGTCAATGTAAAATATATAATATATACATTATGAGTATACTTCACACATACAGCAAAGTATATGTATATACTACATCGTCGTATGTATGAAAATTTTTACGGATGCACATTGCGTGCAATTTAGCCTTATATTTTGCTATGTTTCGTGAGTATACAACGTGTATGGTACATCTACTATTCGTACATTAAATATATATTTGAAATAGATGGAATATATATTTTGCACATACTTCGCAATACACTTCGCAATATACTTCAAGTATACTTTTCAAGTATATTCAAAAATGTATTCGACATAACTAATTTTTCGTAAAAAAGTATATTTATTATACTCAAAAATATACTTTTGAATATACTTTAAATATACTTTTTTCCATGGGGGATATCACGAGGCGAAGAAGAAGAAGAAGAAGAAGCCGACGAGGATGAGGAGGGGACGAAATAGAAGGATCGAGTATCGCCCGACTGGCGTCAGATAATGCGCCGGCGCACAAACGGCCTCGAATTATGCAGGAATCCGGGGTAATCGAGTGCTTAATTGAGGCTTGATTAATTTCAATCTGATTAGCAGCTCTCGCGGGCAGCGCCTCCCATGGCCACTCCGTCTTCCATCAGCTCCCTCAGCGCCTAATCTCTCTCTCTTTCTCCATTTCTCTCTCCAGCTCCCTTCTCGCTCACCCGAATGCGGCGCGCGGCTCACGTCGTGTGTGAGAAGATCGGTATCGCGGTGTGAAAATAGACGCGCCGTGAATGCAAGCCTCGCGAAACACACCGCGAGTGGTCTCGAACCCTTCGCAACTATTTTCTATCGTTCCTTCTTTTTTTTTTTTTTTTTTCCCTTCTTTTTCATGTACCGCGTTGCGTTCCTCGGCGTTATTATTACAACTGGCGGAGATGTACGAGGCTGCTCACCGCAGCGGCTTTCGTCGACTTGGCGAACGCGGGGCGTCCCCCCTGCAACCGGCGCGCACCGATCGCTATCTTATAATTACACGCTTATTGTTTAACCTGTCGATGATCGCGCGAGTGGCGAGAGAATGAAAATTACGGAATTCCGACGTGTAATTGTACAAAATATCCGCATTCCGAGATCTCGTGGCGCATATATATACGCTGTGTGTATTGTACATACACACGTGTGTGTATGATGCACGAGATCGATCTGCGGTTCGTGCGTGCAGCGCATTCCGCGAGGTCATGCGCCGTACGGGATTCCTCTACGATTCGTAAGGCGATTCTTACGGGATTTCGACGGCAGTCGCGGGGAGAGAAAATCGCGCCGGGTGTCGGAACTGCAGAAGCGGGCCGGCAATTTCATTGGCTAATTTCGAGGTTTTTTTAAGGCGAGAAAATTTGATAGGATTGATTGTGTTTTTTCGATCAATTGTATTTTTGGGAGTCCTAGAAGCGGACCAGCAATTTCATCGGCTAATTTCGATTTTTTTTAAGGGCGAGAAAATTTGATAGGATTAATTGTGTTTTTCGATCAATTATATTTTCGGGAGTCCTAGAAGCGGATCGGCGATTTCATCGACTAAATTCGATTTTTTTTAACGCGAGAAAATCTGATAAAATTAATTGTGTTTTTTTTTCTCGATTAATTATATTTTCGAGATTCCTACGATTCGTACGGTGATTCTTACGGGATTTCAACAGCAGGCGGTTTTTTTTCAAGGCAAAAAATGTGATAGGACTAATACTGCTTTTTTCCGATCAATTATATTTTCTCAATTGTCACATTTTTGTCATAACGCTGATTCCATTTTTTTTAGTAGAAAAATGTTGTCAAGGCCGACTAAAAAATTCATTGACCGATAGCAATAATAATGCATAAATGAGGATAATAATTTTTATGTCACCGACTAATTGCGTTCCCACGATCAATTATATTCTCGCAATAATCGCATTCTTGTCGTGACTCTCGCTGATTATGCATTTCCGTTGGAAATATTTCTCAAGCCCGAGAGAAAAATCCATTGCTCAACACTAATAATCAGTCAGACGTGCCGGTGGCGCCATTTACGAAAAAACATGACGTCACCTTGTTTTCTCGGAAATTGGTTTCAGTGAAACGACAACGACGACGACGACCGAGACGCAGGGGAAATTTAATACACGATAGAGACTCCTGCAATTAATTACAGGAGGATGCGAGACAGAGAGGGAAGGTCGCCTCGTTTACTCCCTTATTTACCAATGATTAGTCACAGAGGCGCAACGAATTCTTGCGTGAGATGAAAAAAGAGGTTGCGAGGGACGAATGGCCGTGTCGAGGAGGCGGCCGGCGCCCCGGCGAGATGACCGAAAAAGCGTTTCACTCGCGCCCGCCTCCCTCGTTAGACACTCGGGGATCTCTCGCAGGCCTGAGAAAGCCCGAGGAAAAGCAACAGCGGGTCCGGACGCCACTTTGGACGCGCGTGAAAAGCTCCTCGAGGCGTCGACTCAACGCCCTTTTTTCCCTGTCAGGACTGCATGTGCCGTATATTTCATGCACATGGAAAAAGAAAGCAGAAGAAAGTCTTGAGTGGGTGTAATGCAACCTTTTCACGCCTCGTTTTTTCCCCATCAATTTCTTCGTCAGTCCTCAATCCACGTCTCTCTTTCTCTCCTCGCTGCATTTTCTCAATCAGCTCGCATTGTGGATGACGTTTTCGGGACACAAACATTGGCCCAATCAGTTGGTTCAACAAACATTGGCCCAATAAATTGGTTCAACAAATATTGGCCCAAAAAGACGGCTCAGAAATATTGGCCCATTAAGATGGTTCAAGAAATATTGTCCCAATAAGTTGGCTCACCAAATATTGGCCTAATAAAAGTTGACTCAGCCAGGACTGCATGTACCGTATATTTCATGCACATGGAAAAAGAAAGCGGAAGAAAGTCTTGAGTGGGTGTAATGCAACCTTTTCACGCCTCGTTTTTTCCCCATCAATTTCTTCGCCAGTCGTCAATCCACGTCCCTCTTTCTCTCCTCGCTGCATTTTCTCAATCAGGTCGCATTGTGGATGACGTTTTCGGGACACCGCGGCGATTTTGTCTTGCGTTAGAAAAAAAAGACGGTTTCTCGCTCTTGAGTGAATCCAGACTTCGGGCCAATCGCTCACCGTCGATTATTGGACGTTGACGAATTTCTCGAGAAGGACCCCCGATGGGTTTTGACCTTCTTTCTGGCTGGGGAGGTGTCGAATTCGCAGGATGATACGAGCCACACCGGTTCGCATCCGGTCTTGTCACGAGACACCTACCGTGGGTCACCACCGGACGTTTAACCCCCATTAATTCAGCTCTAGTTTTCCGACAAAAACTTGCGAGCCTGGATGGAGAAAAACGCTTGGTGAAAAATCGTTGGGGCTGTCCGAACGAATGATAATAATAAATATGAAAAGTGTCTATAACTATCGTAACTCTTATTTTACTAAGAATTACGATAGTTATTCAAGTAACAGAAGTAACAGAAATGTTAAAAATTAAATTAAATAATTACAAAAATTAAATTAAATAGTTATAAAAATTATTTTTCATTGACATTCATTCATAAATAAATTGTCATTAAAATTAATTTACTACTGAATTTTCATTTAAAACAACTATTTTATTCATTAATTCTCAACAGTTATATAACAACAACAACTCCGCACGACAATAATAACAAACCCTACGGAATCAACGTATTTCCGCTCTTGTTGGCATGAGAAAATTTTATAGTCGTTATCACCAACGGGAAATTGTACCGAGCGCTTTTTTCCAATGTCGTATTGAGCCGTACACGAAGGTTCGTTATCGGCAGTACCGTATTGCCCAGGAAGGGAGAGAGAGAGAGAAATATCACCCACGCGCAATATCGTAGGGAAAGGCGCCCGTGGGGCGCCAATATAAATACAAAGCACCAAGGCAAATAATAAAACAGAGGTTTACCAGTGGATGATGGCGTTCGCCACGCCCTAACCGTGAAGCGCGTGGGTTAACGAGTTGCACTGCCGGCCGCGAAGGAGACTCGCTTCGCGTTGACCGAGCGGTGATCCTGTTTTTCCGTGTTTTCATAGTCGCCTTTAGTCACGGGCTCTGTAAACCCGTCGTCAGGTACTCGGATCGCGAGGCCGGGACGAGAGAAAAAAGCGATCGATATAGATCATGACAAAAGACGATAGGAGCGAGTGTCGCGTGTATACGCGACGCGTGTACCGAGGTCGAGCAAAAACATTGAGTTGCCAGGACTCACTTGGACGGCAGAAAATTAATGGTAATTGGCTGCATCGAGTTAGTTGCTGAGGCAACGAATAGGTCGGTTGGTTTAACGAATATCGAAAAGAATTGGCTCAACACACATTGGCCCAATACGTTTGATCAAGAAACATGTCCTCATACGTTGGCGTAACAGATATCAGCCGAATAAGTTAGTTCAACGGATGTTGCCCAATAAGTTGGCTCAACAAAAAATGGCCCAGTAAGTTGGCTCAACAGAAACTGGCTCGATCAGTTGTTTCAAAAAATATTGGCCCAATAAGTTGACTTTACAAAAATTGGCCCAATAAGTCGGCTCAACAAAAATTGGCCCAACAAGTCGGCTCAACAAAAATTGGCTCAATAAGTTGGCTTAACAAATATTGGCCCAATAAGTTGGCTCAACGAACATTTGCCCAATAAGTTGGCTCAACCAAAATTGGCCCAATAAGTTGGCTTAACAAATATTGGCCCAATAAGTTGGCTCAACGAACATTTGCCCGATAAGTTGGCTTAACAAATATTGGCCCAATAAGTCGGCTCAACAAATATTGGCACAATAAGTTGGCTCAACGAACATCTGCCCAATAAGTTGGTTCAACAAACATTGGCCCAATAAGTTGGCCCAAGAATATTGGCCCATTCAGTTGATTCAACAAATATCGGCCCAAAAAGTCGGTTCAACAAACATTGGCCCAAAAAGTCGGCTCAGAAATACTGGCCCATTTAGATGGTTCAAGAAATATTGTCCCAATAAGTTGGCTCAACAAATATTCGCCTGATAAAAGTTGACTCAGCGAGTATTGGCCCGATAAGTATTGGCTCGCTGAGTATTGGCCCAACAAATTGGCTCGACTTATTCGTCGAGGCAGCGAGTTTGGCTGGCTCGGCAAATAAGTCGGCTCACTCAACCGCTTTTATGGGTTTTCCGGCCCACCGAGTGAGTCCCGACGCAGCAGCTCTCGCGATCCCTTTTCGCCCGTCCACAGCGCGATAAACCACAAAGCGATATGTATGGCTTTCCGTAATTCACAATGGCAGCGCTGCACGCGAGCCACCGCGGCGTAGATTATTCAAATTTTCAATTTCACCTTCGTGCAGGTATTCGGCTAACGATCGGTCGAGCAATTTTCGACAGGCAGGTCGAAGGATACGCGGACCTCACCCGGGTCTTTGATGATCGCCGACGCGCGATGCGCGGCCCGGCCCGGTGGGTCGGGATGATGCGGCGGGGGCTGCGCCGCGGCTTCGCCACGGCAATCGCCCCCCGGTGCATAACAGAGAGGAAACAAGGGGGATGGAGCTTCTAAACTCTAAGCTTCTCCTCCTGTACATACTATTTCACTTTCGTGCGTGTGGCCCATTAAGACCAGGTGTGAGACCTTTGCCACCTTGAAAATTCGTACGGGGATTCTTGGCGTGAAACGAGGCGTGAGGCGTAATATAACACTGTGCAGCCCGCCGCGCGGTTCTTCGGGAGCCCCGTGTGAAATTCACGGTGGATGTGCCTTTAATCACTGACAATGTTATTAACCCGCGCCCAAGGCTGCTGCGAGCCGCGGCGAAATATTCGCGCTCGGTGCACCGATGAACCTTTTCGCGAATTTGCTTTGACGGACATTTTGGTCGTTAAGGCTTGAGAAGTCTTGGATGAATCTTGGTTATTGGCGCGCTCGATGATTTCATGCACTTTTGTGGTCTTTCTGCACGTCCTTGTTTTTCAAAAAATCGACTTTTGCACCTGCACCATCGTTTTCTAGGCACTTTTGTACTGCTGCAAAACACTGGTTGCAACAATTTTCTACTTCGTTGTGAAACAATAATTTTTTTAATGTATTTTTTGTCGGAATTCATAAAACGGGACACGACTGAAAAATGCGAAAATCGACCCAACGATTTCTTCTCAAATTTATTTACCTTTTTAGGGGGGAAAAATGTTTTCCTCGGTAACATTTGATGCATAACTCAATTTGACAATTTTACAATTTTTTCCCAAGTAAGGGAGGTGCGGGCAAAATGGGACGCATAAGCGAAAAATGGTTTTATGCCGAAAACAAAAGTGTACTTCGATTGCTTTTGATCCAAAAATTCGATTCCAATCATCAATTTTGAGCGTCGGCAAAAAGAAAGTGCGGGCAAAATGGGACGGACTCCCAAAGTCGGAAATTCATGTTTTTTTTACTCGATGATACTCCTTAATGGTTATTTCGCAAAAAAAAATTCAAAGTGACTTTTCGCAAGCCAGATTGCTTAAAAAACTCAAAATTGTTAAAAATCTTTATATTCCGCTTACATGCGTTGAATTGTGTCGTATGGACGCTATTTTCACGACATGGGGGTCTGTCCCATTTTGCCCGCGGAAATACTTGCAACTGAAAAAATCGGTGTCTCGTTTTGCCCGCACCTCTCTTATCTCATTTTGCAGAACCTCGTTCTCTCCAGCATTCGACCAACGACCCATCGAAGCCATCAACCCCCATGGAAAAAAAGTATATTTAAAGTATATTCAAAAGTATATTTTTGAGTATAATAAATATACTTTTTTACGAAAAATTAGTTATGTCGAATACATTTTTGAATATACTTGAAAAGTATACTTGAAGTATATTGCGAAGTGTATTGCGAAGTATGTGCAAAATATATATTCCATCTATTTCAAATATATATTTAATGTACGAATAGTAGATGTACCATACACGATGTATACTCACGAAACATAGCAAAATATAAGGCTAAGTTGCACGCAATGTGCATCCGTAAAATTTTTCATACATACGACGATGTAGTATATACATATACTTTGCTGTATGTGTGAAGTATACTCATAATGTATATATTATATATTTTACATTGACGGCACATATACCCCGGAAATATACTTTTCTACGAAAAACTAGTTATTGCACATATACTTGAAATATACTTCCCATGTATTTAAAATACATAATAAATATAAAAGATATATTTCAAGTATACTTAGAATATACTTTTTCAATACATTGAAAACTATATTTTTAATTATACTTTTTTTCCATGGGGGAACAATGCCGCTCGCGAGGCACAACAAGGAAGAACGTTCGTCTCGCCGGGGCAACGAACAGCGTGCGGCGTAGGAATGAAAAATGAATTGACGCCGGCGCGCTCCGTGCGCGTCGGACAAATTAAATTGATTCCAAGCGGCGCCTAGATGACTATCGCGATTCCGATACGCGCGAGGAGCGGCCAACGGGGTCGACGGAAAGGGGCGAGCGACTCCGGTGGCCCTGCGACCGCGTGGCACTGACACCCAGCAGCAGCAGCAGCGTCGTCAGCGTCATCGCATCGGCGGCCAAGAATTTTATTCGAGAATCCAAAGGGCTCGCGCTGCATACTGAGACTCAAGCAGAGACACAAAGTACAGACTCATTGAGGCTCTCGCGCATATAATCTCGGATATGCGGCTTTAAACCTCGGCAATATCCGCAAGAAGCTGAACTATCGATCCCAATACATAGTATTTCTTGCTCCCTCCGCAGCGCCGATTTATACTCTCGCGGGGCATAACCGACGCCTGTATTACCGTTTCGAAAGTGCTCGCAGTAACGATAAGTACTCGTTATCTGTAAGCCGGCTCCAACGCCCGAGAGCCTCTTCGTCTCGTCCTTCGGCCGCCTCCTCCTCTTCCTCATCCTCATTTCTCGCCCCGACTCACCTCGCACGCCCGATCGTCGAGGATCCCGCTCGAGCTTTCGCCTATGTTCTTCCTCTTCTCTTTGTTACAAATTAATCCACCCGGGATCGACCACCCCGGCGATTGAAAACAAAGCTGTTTTTTCGCTGATTACGGCGCGGGCGCAATTTTGTGGAACGCGATCCCTCGGTATCCGCGGCTCGAGGTTGTCTTTTTTTTTTTTTTTGCTTCTGCAAAAAGAGAAGAAATGAGTTTGAGATTTTTCGCTGATTAAGCGCGAGATAATGAATCACCGGGTTCCACGTGGACGACCCGTAAGTACCGGGGGCAGCTGAATTAATCTTGAGGGCGCAGGCTCAAAGAAAAGTGGTCGCTTTTCTTCTGGCGCGATTGAAGAAAACGTGACTGCGCGTGTAGTCACTTTTCTTTCGCGCGCGCTTTGCATCCGCGCGGCGGTGATTGATGATTTAATATGCGCGGTTGCACTGAGCCTTTCATCTTGCGCTGAAAAACGAAAATGTTTTATGAAAGTTAACGTATAGGAAGCTTTTTTTGCGGATACGTCGTATATCAAATTTAATACGCAAATAAGATTTGAAATTGATTTACGGTGCAGCAAACACGTTGTGAACGTTGTGTTTAATATTGATTTATTTTGAAACATTAGTTTGTTAAATGTAATTTATAACGCGGTTTCTTAATCATTTGAATTCTGTTCTATTCTACAATTAATTGCATTTTATAAAGCTGTGTATTGAATTAAAGAAAAAACGCGGTAAACAAAAAATATTAATTGCACAAATATTTGTGGTCAATTAATATCAATTGAACGCTCAATGTTCTATTTCGACGTCAAATGAAAAGTCGCCATGAATTGCTGTTATTTTTTATAAAGAATAGCATTAAAAAATCGTTAAAACAAATCCCACAAATTCGACTAAAGAGTAATTTAATCGCGCAATGTTTTATGAAAATTAACGCGTAGGAAATTTTTTTTTCGGATAAATCGTATATCAAATTTAATACGCAAAGAAGATTTGAAATTGATTTACGGTGCAGCAAACACGTTGTGAACGTTGGGTTTATTATTGATTTATTTTGAAACATATTAGTTTATTAAATGGAGTTTAAAACGCGGTTACTTAATCATTTAAATTATGTTCAATGGTACAATTAATTGCATTTTATAAATCTGTGTATTCAATTAAATTAAAAGCGCGGTAAACAAAAAATATTAGTTGCACAATTATTTGTGGTCAATTAATATCAATTGAACCCTAAATGTTCTTTTTCGACAGCAAAAGAAAAGTCAGTAAAGAATAGCATAAAAATCGTTAAAACAAATCGCACAAATTCGACTAAAAAGCAGTTTTTAACCGCGCACCAACCGTGTCATCTTGCGCTGAAAAAAAAAAGTTCTAAGAAAATTAACGTATAGGAAGCTTTTTTGCGGATACGTCGTATATCAAATTTAATACGCAAACAACATTTGAAATTGATTCACGGTTCACCAAACACGTTATGAACGTTGTGTTTAATATTGATATATTTTTAAACATATCAGTTTATTAATGGAATTTAAAACGCGATTTCTTAATCATTTAAGTTTTGCTCAATTGTACAATTAATTGCATTTTATAAATCTGTGTATTGAATTAAATTAAAAACGCGGTAAATAAAAAATATTAATTGCACGAATATTGTTAGTCAATTAATATCAATTGAACGCTCGATGTTCTTTTTCGACAGCAAAAGAAAAGTCGCTGTGAGTCGCTGTTATCTTTTATAAATAAAAGCATAAAAAAATCGTTAAAACAAACCCCACAAATTCGACTAAAAGGCAATTTAATCGCGCACCAACCGTCGTCAGTGGCACCGAGATGAAAAATGCGCGAAATCCGGGTTCCCCTTCGCAAACGCGTTATTGCTGACGAGCGTCTATAGTGTCGAACGAAGTGTGAAAAAGGAGTGAAAAGGTTCAAAGCCGAGAAGATTCGTAAATTGAAAGACCGGAACGAGGGTTAAACGGCGAGGATCGCGGGCGCTCGCCGCGCGTTTCGAAACACCGAGAAAGCAGTTAGGTCCTTGCATGATAGCCCCAGGTAGCTTCTCAAGAGCTACGATTCCGCGATGTAACTTAACTCACGTATTCCGTTTGACTTTTTTTTTCCCCCTTCTTTCTCTCTTTTCACTCCCCGACGCTTCTCTCGTCATTATCGAAACTTTATTGCCAATCGAACTTACCCCGCGGTGAATTGACGTTATAATCGGGCGACTCTGCGCGTTAAAAAAAAAAGGTAATGGTAGTCCTGCCAACTATTAGCGACTATCTTGAGAGTTACATTAACGTATCTAAGTTATTTACGATGGCAATGAAACAGTCAATATAACACGAAAACCCATGCACTAAAAATTAATAGTCGTTCGATAGTAGCCAGTCGAGTCCACCGCGAAATTCTCGGCGTGCAGAAATAGAGTAAACCGACGGTACATTAGTCGCGCCTCGGGCAGCCAACCGGCTCACGCGTCGACGAACTCGAAAACCGATACCAGCCGATATCCTCGCGTGTGGTTGAAGCAATGAAACAGTCAATACAACACAAAAACCCGAACGCACTGCGAAGGCTAATCGTCGCTCGATAGTAGCCAGTCGCAACCCACGATTATTCGACACCACCACAAAAAAATGCTGCGATCGTTGCAGTTGTATCTTACGTTAATCTTACGTTAAAAAAATTAAATAATATCGGTCCAGTCAACTATTAGCGCCTATATCCTCAGCCGCCTTAACTAATCTAAGTTATTTACGATAGTAATGAAACAGTCAATACAACACTAAAACCCATGGACTAAGGATTAATAGTCGTTCGCAGCGCGTGCAGAAATATATTAATTCGATTCTGCGTTAGTCGTTCCACACGTGGCCAACGAGCTCGCGCTTCGACGCGCTCGAAAAACCGATACCAGCCGATATCCTCGCCTGCGTTTCAAGAAACGAAACAGTCAATACGCCACAATAATCCAAGCAATGAAAGCTTAATAATCGTTCGATAGAGTAACCAGTCGCAACCCACGATTATTCGACACCACCACGAAAATATGCTGCGATCGTTGCAGCTGAATATCTTACGTTAAAAAAATTAAATAATATCGGTCCTGCCACCTATTAGCGCCTATATCCTCAGCCACCTTAACTAATCTAAGTTATTTACGATAGTCATGAAACAGTCAATACAACACTAAAACCCATGGACTAAGGATTAATAGTCGTTTGCAGCTCGTGCAGAAATATTGTAACGAATATGGCTGACTACATCTTATGAGACACACGATATAAGTTAGGTTGACAAATGATAAACGAATAGTTGACCGACTTCACTACGATTATGACAGAAGAGAGTCTCGACGGGACTTTGACAGCGAGCAGACGTGCTAAAGATCGCGATCCGAATATCGAAAGCTTTTGTAATCAATAATATCCGCCCCACAAACAAATATCCGTGTTCTTCATTTGCTCGGCCGTTACATTGGTGTCAGAAGTGGTTGACGACCCCACGGAGGATTATTTTTCGGTTATTCGCGAGTGATAGTGAAACGAAGAAGCGAAATCAAAATTGAGACCTCGATGACTCACACGACGGAAAAGCGAAATCAAAATTGAGACCTCGATGACTCACACGACGGAAAAGCGAAATCAAAATTGAGACCTCGATGGCTCACACAACGAAGAAACGATGTCAAAATTGAGAACCTCGACCCTCGAGGTTCTCTTGAGAACCTCGCCCCACAAACAAATATCCGTGTTCTTCATTTGCTCGGCCGTTGCAATATATTAATTCGATGTTGCGTTAGTCGTTCCACACGTGGCCAACGAGCTCGCGCTTCGACGCGCTCGAAAAACCGATACCAGCCGATATCCTCGCCTGCGTTTCAAGGAACGAAACAGTCAATACGCCACAATAATCCAGGCAATGAAAGCTTAATAATCGTTCGATAGAGTAACCAGTCGCAACCCACGATTATTCGATTTCACCACAAAAAAATGCTTCGCGCATTGCGGCTGTTCCTTATGTTACAAACAATAAAATGATAGCAGTCCTACCAACTATTAGCGTCTATATCTTCGGCCGCACTAAATAACTAATCTAAGTTGTTTACGACAGCGATAAAACAGTCAATTCAACACTAAGAGCCACGAGTCAACCGATTAATAGTCATTCGCGGAGCGTGCGGAAATAGAGAAATTCGATAGTGCCTTAGTCGTTCCACACGCGGCCAACCAAGTCGCGCGTCGTCCAGCACGAAAACCGATATCAACCGTTATCCCCGCCTATGCTTGAAGCAATGAAACAGTCAATACACCACAAAAATCCAAGCACTGAAAACTAATAGTCGCTCGATAGTAGCCAGACGTAACCCACGATTATTCGACACCACCACAAAAAGTGGCGGTGCTGCCAACTATTAGTAGCTATATCTTAAGTCACAGCAACTTATCAAACTTACTTACGACAGCGATAAAACAGTCAGTACAACACTAAAACCCATGAGTCAACCGATTAATAGTCATTCGTAGAGCGTGCGGAAATAGAGTAATTCGAAAGTGCCTTAGTCGTTCCACACGTGGTCAACTAACTCGCGCGTCGTCCAGCTCGAAAACCGATGTCAGCCGGTAGTCCCGTGAAATGTGAGTTTCGGGGAAAATTTTTAACACTTCCCGATGAGATAATAATCTGGAAAAAATCAATCATATAGAAGGTGCTGAAAAGATTGATTTTGCAATATAATAATTTCAAAATGTTATTAACAAATCAATGAAAAAATGAAATGTTCAACAATTTACTCGGCAAACCCAACTTTTTTTTTGTGATGAAAATTATTCATTCATCTTTCTGAATATGTATGCATTTTTTCAGAATTTTATCTAATTTCTTTAAAAATTGCGTTTTTCGACACATTCCGCTAAAAAAACGCAATTTAAGAAAATTAGACAAAATTCTGAAGAAATTCATACATATTGAGAAAAATGAATGAATAATTTTCATCACAAACAAAAAATGGGTTGCCGGGCAAATTGTTGAGAATTACATTTTTTTTCATTAATTCAACCACTGAAAACTAACAGTCGTTCGATACTAGCCAATCGCAATGCACAATTATTCGACACCACCACAAAAAATGGCAGTGCCGCCAACTATTAGCACCCATATCTTCGTTCACACCAACTAATCAAAGTAACTTACGACAGCGATGAAACACTCAGCACAACACAAAAACCCATGCGCCACACGATTAACAGTCGTGTTCCCAGTGCGCGCGGAAACCCAGTAATTCGATAGTGCATTAGTCGTTCCACACGTGGCAAACAAGCTCGCGCTTTCAACGGGCTCGAAAACCGATACACCAGCCTCGATATCCCGGCGTGTCCGCGCCTCGAAGCAATGAAACAGTCAATACGACACGAAAACCCATGTACTAAAAACTAATAGTCGTGCCGCGATAGTCAGCCGAGTCGCGTATAGCCACCACGTGATTATCCGACTCCGCCAGCGAAATTCGCTCCGCGCAGAAATAGAGTAATCGGATAGTCCATTAGTCGTTCCTCGGGTCTCGGAACTAGCGCGGGCGAAAACCGATACAACGCGCGGCCTACGACGTGTCCCACGTGTGTCTGCGCATACGTAGCCCGAGGGACCTCCATCCCCGAACCCGGGGAACCCCGCGTCGATCCCTAAGCGTTTCACTAACGTCTTAATTATCCGGATTTGTATAATCGAATCCATAATTTCACGGCAGGGAGGCATCGCCGTTTTTTTTCTTCTTTTTTTTCTTTTCTTCGTTTTGTTTCGAGCCTGAATATCTATTTTCGATATCTGGGGAGGAAAAAAAGGAAGCTGCGTGTGGAGCGTGGAGATTGCGATGCAGCTGGACTCTCGTGCTGTATATTCAGGATCGAGATTCCGGATCCCTCGGTGGATTGAGGATCGAGCGAGAGTCATAAAGCACCGAGTCTCGGCGCACTGCGCACACGGTGGGTGGTTTGATCCTCGATCCTCTCGATCCTCTCGATCCTCCGCGTTCTCCATCTCCCCCCGCAACCTTCGCTCCTATCCTGGTTTACGGACCCCGTGGCCTCGTGTCCTACAGGACATTACGCGTCACGCGGCTCGCGCGGTGCGTCGCGTCGTCCGCATCCCGGAGAATCCACGGCGTGCACGGCGGGCCGGACTCGTCACGAAGTCGCTGTCGCCGCGCGCTTCTTTACGACTGCGTCGACCGCCGCGCGTCCGCTCGGTAATTAAACATGCCCGGCCCCGCGTTTAACCCAGTTTTATAACCTCCCGAGCGCGCTCGGCAGCTGAGCCGCAGCCCGGAGGCCCACTAAATCAACCGGCCCCGACTCGCGAGCGCGCAACAAGGACGAAAATCCCGGGCCCGGAAATTCCTCAAAATACTTTTGTGTGCGCGGCTGCGCTGCGCGCTCACGGGCGAAACTTTATGTCCCGCCTCGGTGCCCGTTTGGACATGGACTCCGAAATCGATATTTCTCGACCTTTCGGATTGCTGTGGCTGCGCGGGACACGATACAGTCGGGTCCCGCTGATTAATCGTTTAGGATCGAACCGCAGGTTACATCCTTTCGACAATGCTTTTTCGACTTTTATTATTCTCGAAGTGAAATAAAATTTTATGGGCTGACACGTGTCCGGCTCTGTTATTTTTGTTTTTACATCTACTACCATTATTATCATTATTATTAGTGTTGTCATTATCATCATCATTATCATTATCATTATCATTATCATTATCATTATCATTGCCATTGTCATTATCATTGTCATTATCATTGTCATTGTCATTGTCATTGTCATTATCAGTATCATTGTCATTATCATTGTCATTATCATTATCATTGTCATTATCATTGTCATTGTCATTGTCATTGTCATTATCATTATCATTACCATTATCACTATCATTATCACTATCATTATCATTATCATTGTCATTGTCATTGTCATTATTATTATTATTATTAGTAGTAGTAGTAGTAGTAGTAGTAGTAGTAGTAGTAGTAGTATCATTATTATTATCACTACTATTATTTTTACACTAGCAGAGTAATTGAGGAATCTGTCGAACGAACCGTTCATAAATCCATCCAGAAATCAATCTCAGCACAATGCGTGTTATTTATACGGATTTATTATTAAAACAACAAACCAGGTTGTCTTGGGGTCGCGAACGAGCGGCGTGAAATGAACGACGGGTGGAGGCGTCGGGCGCGGAAGTGATACTGAAAATAGCCGGTGCGTTCGTGCTTCAGCGCGGCCGACACTTCGATTTCTAGCCGCGACTCCTCGCTCACCGCGGCGCGCACATAATAAGCCGGGCCGGGCGCGCGCTCGTCCAGGTGGTCGAACACAAAGTGGCGAACGACGGGCGAAGTTTGTAACGAGTACATTGCATCGCGCGCCGCGCGAGCGGCTAAAGCCAATTTTAACCTGGACGTGCGCGAGTCAGCGCATCAACGATCCAGAAACGCGCCGCGCGCTCTCCGGTCTCATAAAAGCCATCAACCGAGTTGGCCAACTCGCGAAATAGGATGGACAGGTGCAAAGAGGGCAAAAAGTGGACGAGCCGCCCGGTCGCGGCGCGACCGACGCGGGAGGACGAGGGGGGGGGGGGGGGGGGGGGGGGAGGAGGGGAACGAGATGCACGAGGGACGAAGCAATTTCTCGGGGCGATGCTAAAGCGGAGCTCACCCGCGCATCTATTATAGTTACGAGAATAAATCGCGCGATAAATATTGCCGGGAATACACACGAGGCATCACAGCCGCCGTACACACGCGGAACGCGCGTCCCTTTTGGGCCGACGGACTCCCCTCCCGTCCCGGGCCGTCGAATGATTTCGACGATTCCTCATCTTTCCTCTCGCGTCTCGGTCATAAATGATTCATGACTTCGTTAATCAAGGGATTAGACTCATTCGCGCGTATCAGACGCTCGTTCGTGAATAACGTATGCGGGCAACGTCGGATCGCCTATGGGCGACACGATCGTCGCCGCTTTTATTTTTGGAGAAACTTCGATGACGTAAAATTGAAGCCCGCTGATTTATTTTAAATTTCGTTGGAAACTTTTTACACTTTTTTGTTGTGAAAAAAAAAAAAAAATGTACTGGGATCTGAGGAAAATTGTGAATCTAATGCCTGCACGGAAATAGTGATAACAATTTTTTTGTGGTAATTAAGGGGGGAGTCTACTTTAGGTGCCGAAAAAAAGCGTTTTTCCAGCGATTTTTTTGAAAGGGAAGGAAATGATTGCGGTAAACGAAATTTTGAGAACAGAATGTAGTATATTTTAGCTTTGAACGACAATTTTTGTTATTAAAAAATATTAAAATTTCTTCAAGTGATGACCATTTTGCCGGAGCGCCTTGAGTCTGCACTTTCTAATCGGTGCGGTGATGGAGGTCGTGCGATGCGTCTGAAACAGTCGAGACAAATTTTATTTTTATTTTTATAATTTTCATTTCTATATGAACTAAAAAAATACTGAAGTCAAATTCCAACTTTTTTCGAAGTTTGAAAAAACAAGACATATTCTTGGATAGTTTTGGAATAGATTTAAGAAAAAAAAAATCGACTTTCTGAAGCCGGTAAAGCAGACTCCCCCCTTAAACGTTGAAATCGTTCAAAATATTTAATGACTTTTCGTGAAACAATTTCGCTCAATTTTGTGGCCTGTTTCGCGTTACTTATTTACACGAGGGGCTCAGCACCTGCAGAGCTCTGCATATAAATTCGCTATTGAATAATCTCGCGACGTTGCAACGAGAAAAAAACGAAAAATTGTTGTCGGGACCGACAGAAATAATTTAGCACTAAATATATTGAATTTTTAGTCAAACTCTTCGATGGCACAGAATTAAAGTCGGCCCGTTTATTTATTTATTTTCATCGGAATCTTCTGAATCTTTTTTTGTGGAAAAAAAATACAGTAGGCTCCGAGAAAAATGTCGAATTTCTGTAATACCTGCGCTGAAGCATCAACAAAAACATTTCAACAATTAAACGTTTAAATCACTCAAAATATTTAATTATATCTCGCGAAAAAAATTTCGCTCAATTCTGCGCCCAGCTTTATACGTTACTTATTTTCCCATAGGGCTCAGCCGCACCTGTAGCTCCGCATATAAATTCTCTATTGAATAATCTCGAGTCTCTGCAACGAAAACAAAAAAAAAACAGAAAAGAAAAATCGTTATCGAGCCCGGGAGAAATAATTTAGCACTAAATATACATTGGAAAGCCCGGTGCCCTCGAAAAGCCTCTCGGATATTTTTTTCAATCTCGCCCCCCTCTCCCGAGAGTTTGAATTATCGTACGAGGGAAGAATTATGAAAGAGATGTGATAATTACAAGGCAAACGAGAGCGAGTGAAAGAGGCGCAGCTGAGCCTCGTAGTCGATACCGAGTGAGCGTATCAAACACTGCAGTTTGAGCCTAGGGCGATTATACGATGCAAAACTCTAATAGAGATACCAACCATGCGCTAAGGGGGCCCGTATGGGGGGGTGGAGAAAGAGTCAGAAAGAGGGGTCGAGGGGGGGCCTCGCCAATATAAAATAAAGTTAATCGTCGAGGGCGTCGTTCGCGAGGCTATCGACGCATCTATCTATTCCCCATAGCCAAACTTAGGGGCGTATCAAACGCCTCGGGACAATTTTTTTCTTCGCCTCCCCGTTCTTTTTTTCTCAATCCTTTTTTCTCCTCCATCTCGCCGATCGCAGCGAGGCGAAGTATTCGAAGCGTTCGCGCGCGGCGGCGGGGCCGCGACTTAGGGTGAATGCACCAGTGAATGAACAACAGCTTTTTGAGAGATCATGAGAAATTACAACGACTTGGACCAAAATCAGATTCTTAATTTGTCTATTTTTTAGCTACCTGCTGCGATTATTTTGATACAGAAGCCTATTTTCGACTTAAAGTGTAGGTTAGATTGGCCCGTTCATTTACTGACGTTTTTGGATTTTTTACTTTTAGTATTAATTTTTATACACTTCGCGATAAAAATACGAGACTTTTTCAGCTGGATCGCACAATTTAACATTCTGGTCAATCGTTAAAATTTTCGCAAACAGTCTGATACTGTTACATTTTATACAAACCTATGATAAACAAATCGTTCTGCTTAAGGTAGTCCTTGCAAACACTTCTTGGTGGTATAAAAATCTGAAAAAATGCATACACATTAAAGGTACTGAAAAGATTAATTTTGCATAATAATAATTCGAAAATGTTATTAACAAATTGATGAAAAAAAATATTGTTTAACAAATATTTCGATGACCCAAGATTTGTTTTCATGAAAATGATTCCTTCGTTTTCCCGAATACGTATGAATTTTTTCAGATTTTAGAGTTCACACTGAATTTTCACATATTTTCCCTATAAAAAACGCCCAAAATTCAATGTGAACTCTAAAATCTAAAAAAATGCATACGTATTCGGAAAAACGAAGGAATAATTTTCATGAAAAAAAAAACTTGGGTCATCGAAATATTTGTTAAACAGTGTTTTTTTTTCATCAATTTGTTAATAACATTTTCGAATTATTATTATGCAAAATTAATATTTTCAGTACCTTTAATGTGCATGCATTTTTTCAGATTTTTATACCACCGGGAAGTGTTTGCAATTCTCTCCCAAATTCCTCGAATTTATGCGAAATGAATATTGGTCGCAAGGACTGCCTTAAGGTAGTCCTTGCGCCTGGTGTCGAGTTCGCATAAGTTTTCGAAAATTGAGAGACAATTGCAACCATTTCTCGATAATATAAAAATCCGAAAAAATCATGCAAATTAAAGGCACTGAAAAGATTAATTTTGCATAATAATAATTCGAAAATGTTATTAACAAATTGATGAAAGAAAACATTGTTTAACAAATATTTCGATGACCCAAGTTTTTTTGTGGATGAAAATGATTCCTTCGTTTTTCTGAATACGTATGAATTTTTTCAGATTTTAGAGTTCACTTTGAATTTTCACATATTTTCCCTATAAAAACACACGAATTTCAAAGTGAACTCTAAAATCTGAAAAAATTCATACGTATTCAGGAAAATGAACGAATCATTTTCATAAAAAAAAAAGTTAGGTCATCGACAAATTTGTTAAACAATATTTTTTTCATCAATTTGTTAATAACATTTTAGAGTTATTATTATACAAAATTAATCTTTTCAGTACCTTTAATGTGCATGAATTATTTCCGATTTTTATACCATCGAGAAATGTTCGTAATTCTCTCTCAAATTACTCGAATTTATGCGAAATGAATATTGGTCGCAAGGACTGCCTTAACTGTTTATTTACTGGTGCCTCTACCCTAGAAGGAGGATTTCTCGCTGCGGTGGTGGCCGACGGTGATGACGACGGTGGTGGTGGTGGTGGTGGTGGTGGTGGTCGAGGAGCTGCCGTCGAAGCTGCCGATGAAGGATTGAGGCGCGCGCCAGTCGAGCCAACCGGACTCCGCGGGTGAACCGGGTCGAAGAACCGGATAGCGCTGGAAGGAGCGAGAGAAACGCGCGCGAGCAGGCGGAGAGGGTATTTAAAGATCGATTAGATCGATCGTGGTCTATCGATTGAGTCTCGATAGTGTTGGATGTTATGTTGTGTTGATGCTGCTGCTGCCGCCGCTGCTGCTGCAGTCGATGCTGTAGCTGCGCTCGGTGTACGCGTTGCAGAATAAGCAAAAGAAACCGGAGTGCAAGACACAGAGACGATCGCTGCCGTTTTCTCTTTATAGGTAGCTCGGGCTCTCTGTGCGCGCAACTCGCGCTGAGAGATACGGCTGTATCTACCTATCCGACTTGGCCGTGCACACCATAGAGTTCTTGACTGATTGAGTGCGGCCATTCACGGTACCGACAGACTTTAAGTGTTATTCGAGGCTGTAAAGAATATTCCCTGTTGAACTTGGACTGACTCTGACAGGATGAAACGTCTTAACAAGGAGAGTTTCCATCTCGCCTTCTCGTTCTCTCTCCGTCTGTCCTGGTATCCCCGGCTTCGGACGCCTCTTCTGCGCTTCTCGCGCGCCCGCGAAAGGATAACGACCTCCTTGGATGCGCCGGGCTCTGCAATCTGCCGAGGAGGAGGCCGAGAGGGATTCGCCGCCTTCTCCTCCTCCTCCTCCTCCTCATCCTCCTCGCGCCGTGAGGGATTCGCCCGTGGCCGAGACACGGAAGAAAGAATGATACACATCCTGTTATCTTTTCGCGCGCTTCCACCGCGAACAGGACTCTTTATCTCGCGGCCTCGACGATTCCGCTGATACGAGTCTTTATCGCGAATGAGCCTTCTAGGCCTCCTCGCCGAGGAGGCCGAGGAGGTAATGCGAAGTGAGGTTGGAGGTCGTGGCGCATGGAATTTCTGGAGCATGGAATTTCGTGTTCGCTTTGGACGTAGCGCGGCTGTAGGGGATTCGCGGTTTCTTATCTCGAGAGTCGCGGCTTTGTTGCTCGCCTTGGGGCGCGAATGAAAGGGAAATCGGTTGTCGGAGTTTGGTGAGTTTATTTAGCGCCACTTGGAGCTTAGTGATTTCACGAATGTGTTGCGGATTTCTTCTGTCGATGTAGTTGATTAATATTGACGCACTTGATGGCAGATTGAGCTACGCGGAATTAATTTGTTTCTATTTCCATCGAGTCAATTTGGTTTGGGTGTCAGCAAACTGAAATACAGAAGTGAATGTATACGAATAGGTCAAATACTATTAAATAAAATCATAGCACATCAAATTACGGCAAAATTACAGCAAACGAAGAGACGTAACTAAAAAAATGAATTAGATCCCACATAATAAATCTCCACATAATCACCGTAAGAAACAAATTGCAATAAATAATGAAGTTTACACCCAGGGCCTATAAACCAATATCAAAGTAATCAAGTCACTTCGGTTCAGCCGTCACCAATATGAAATACAGAAGCAACAATTATTTCCCTATTAACCAAAGTCACACCGCATCAAATTACGACAAAATTACAGCAACCGAAGACACGTCATTAAAAAAAATGAATAAGATACCGCAAAATAAATCGCGAAATAATCACGCGTATGAAACAAAATAGCAATAAATAATGACGTTTACACCCAGGGCCTATAAACCAATATCAAAGTAATCAAGTCACTTCGGTTCAGCCGTCACCAATATGAAATGCAGAAGCAACAATTATTTCCCTATTAACCAAAGTCACACCGCATCAAATTACGACAAAATTACAGCAACCGAAGACACGTCATTAAAAAAAATGAATTAGATACCGCAAAATAAATCGCGAAATAATCACGCGTATGAAACAAAATAGCAATAAATAATGACGTTTACACCCAGGACCTATAAACCAATATCAAAGTAATCAAGTCACTTCGGTTCAGCCGTCACCAATATGAAATACAGAAGCAACAATTATTTTCCTGTTAACCAAAATCACACCGCATCAAATTACGCCAAAACTACAGCAACCGAAGACACGTCATTAAAAAAAATGAATTAGATACCGCAAAATAAATCGCGAGATAATCACGCGTATGAAACAAAATAGCAATAAACAATGACGTTTACACCCAGGGCCTATAAACCAATATCAAAGCAATCAAGTCACTTCGATTCAGCCGTCACCAATATGAAATACAGAAGCAACAATTATTTTCCTGTTAACCAAAATCACACCGCATCAAATTACGCCAAAACTACAGCAACCGAAGACACGTCATTAAAAAAAATGAATTAGATACCGCAAAATAAATCGCGAAATAATCACGCGTATGAAACAAAATAGCAATAAATAATGACGTTTACACCCAGGGCCTATAAACCAATATCAAAGTATAACGAGAGTCTCGCCCACCTCCGGTACGCCCCGAGTGCCTTCGCACTCGCGGGGCGCATTTATCAGTACGTAGCGTCAGGTACATCGCCAGACGAGCCCGAGACGCCGACGACGAATCTGGCCCTCTCGGCTCTCTCGAAACGCTCGTTGGTACCTTCGGTACTGCAGTCCTTGTCGCGCCCTCCCTTTGCTCTCTTTTCTCGCGCCTCGCCGGGGCGGCCGGATTCTCCTCTCCTCGCTTCTTACCAGTTTTCGTCGCCTCCGGGTGTCCGCCGTACCCCCCCCCCCCCCCCTCCCCCTACTTTCTTCGTTCCCTCTCGCTTAAAACCCCTTTTGGTGTGTATACGAGGCCTCGTTGCCCCGGCGATAACGTGCATGGCAGACGCGGCCAACACACAGCGTGGCAACCGAGGTGAGCCGAGAGCTTTTCTTTGCCGCGCACGGCAGCCGCGCGCGCGGCGCCCGCAAATCCTTCGTGCCCTACGCGATCGTCGTCCCCGCGCGCTCTTGTATTTATTTTTCGTCGCTCGTCTCGGGTTCGCCCGGAGCTCCCGCGCGCGTCGATCGGCAGCCCAAAGGCCGCGAACGGAGAGAGCCCCAAAGTCCCCGGCGCGCACCTGTATTTTTCTTACGCCCAGGTAAATCGCGCGAGCCCGAGTAGAAAATCTGCGGCGTTACGTCAGGCTCGAATCGGGCCCTGATCAGGCCCTGACATAAGGTTAATACACTGTTAAAAATATACGGTGACAAACGCTGCTGGTGTGGACTTTTTTCCAGTGTTACTTATTGCAGTGTTGATAGTAACACTTTTTACGGTGTACTAGGGTAATCACACGCGCTGGCGCGCGTGCCTGAAAAACTTGCAAAAATAGACCTCAGGAATTTGTTTCTTTTCAAAATATCGACTTTTAACCTATACCATCATTCCTAAGTCGCATATTCTACCCCCGAAAACACTGGTTATTAACCTTTTTTAGTCGATTTTGAAAAAAATATTTTTTTGGCGACGAAAAAAATATTTTTTCTGTCAAAAATCGTAGATCTGGCTCCGGACCGAAAATCGACCCCAATTTTTTTTCTTTTCAAAATATCGACTTTTAACCTATACCATCATTCTCAAGTCGCATATTCTACCTCCGAAAACACTGGTTATTAACATTTTTTAGTCGATTTTGAAAAAAATATTTTTTTGGCGACGAAAAAAATATTTTTTCTGTCAGAAATCGTAGATCTGGCTCCGGACCGAAAATCGACCCCAATTTTTTTTCTTTTCAAAATATCGACTTTTAACCTATACCATCATTCTCAAGTCGCATATTCTACCCCCGAAAACACTGGTTATTAACCTTTTTTAGTCGATTTTGAAAAAAATATGTTTTTGGCGACGAAAAAAATATTTTTTCTGTTAGAAATCGTAGATCTGGCTCCGGACCGAAAATCGACCCCAATTTTTTTTCTTTTCAAAATATCGACTTTTAACCTATACCATCATTCTCAAGTCGCATATTGTACCCCCGAAAACACTGATTATTAACCTTTTTTAGTCGATTTTGAAAAAAATATTTTTTTGGCGACGAAAAAAATATTTTTTCTGTCAAAAATCGTAGATCTGGCTCCGGACCGAAAATCGACCCCAATTTTTTTTCTTTTCAAAATATCGACTTTTAACCTATACCATCATTCTCAAGTCGCATATTCTACCTCCGAAAACACTGGTTATTAACATTTTTTTAGTCGATTTTGAAAAAAATATTTTTTTGGCGACGAAAAAAATATTTTTTCTGTCAGAAATCGTAGATCTGGCTCCGGACCGAAAATCGACCCCAATTTTTTTTTCTTTTCAAAATATCGACTTTTAACCTATACCATCATTCTCAAGTCGCATATTCTACCCCCGAAAACACTGGTTATTAACCTTTTTTAGTCGATTTTGAAAAAAATATTTTTTTGGCGACGAAAAAAATATTTTTTCTGTCAGAAATCGTAGATCTGGCTCCGGGCCGAAAATCGACCCCAATTTTTTTTCTTTTCAAAATATCGACTTTTAACCTATACCATCATTCTCAAGTCGCATATTCTACCCCCGAAAACACTGGTTATTAACCTTTTTTAGTCGATTTTAGTGTAGAGCCCTGATCAGGCCTTGACAAGGCTAATAGAGCCCTGATCAGGCCTTGACAAGGCTAATAGAACCCTGATCAAGCCCTGACAAGGCTAATAGAGCCCTAATCAGGCCCTGACAAGGCTAATAGAGCCCTGATCAGGCCTTGACAAGCCTAATAGACCCCTGATCAGGCCTTGACAAGTCTAATAGAGCCCTGATCAGGGCCGGATGTAACGCTACAGATTTTCTATTCGGGAGGCTACCGCGTAATGCAACGAGCCAGTCGCGCGAGAGGCTGAGGCATCGATATGGATGAGCGCGGGAAAAGGACGACGAAAAGAAAGGGGCTGAGGCGATAAGAGCGAGAGTGGCGAGGAGCAGGAGGCAGACAGGGGGAGAGACACGAGAGAAGGAGCGCGGATATTCTGCCCCGCGGTGAGAGCTCTTCGAGAGTTATAACCCCAAGTGTCCCCGAGCCTCTCTATTCTCGTCGAATTCTTGGCAGAGACGTGAGAGAGCTCCGCGTTTTATGCAGCGCATTCTGTAGCGCCAGGCCTAACCGGAAATTGCGGCTCTGTACTCCGCGCGAGGCGAGGCGTTTCGCGAACTCGCGGTCTCGTTACGGTCCTGTCGAACACGTCGCGGGTCGTGAATAATATTGTCGATGGGCTGCGTGTTGCACTCGACTTGCGGCGGCAGAGGGGAACTCAATACGTTTTATGTAACCGAACTTAATAATCTTGTTCTCTGTACCCGTGAGTTGAATGTCGGTTGTCGTTTGGCGAATTTTCGATTTCTGTTTCTGAGGAACGGCGATTTTGTGAATCAGTGGGAAAAAAATTCGTCATCGCATAGGGATTTAAAACTTTATGAAATAGAATATTTTTTTCGCAACAAACGCAAGGGGTGTGTATGAAAAAATTTGCGATTTGTGAGGGTTTGGATTTAGAATTCGGTGAAAAGTTCAGAGATCAAGATATCGCGTTCCGCCTCGCGGTGTTCTCTTCGTTATGCAGTTTTCAGGCGAACGATGGAAGAAAATCCAGGTTCGATCGATTAAAAAAAAAGGAACCTCGATTTTCGTGAAGTTACGAGATTTCGAAAAAAGTGCGAAAACATTTGTAATTTAGAAACAAACAAAATTAACTCTTTATTTCGACGTATTTTTGCCCGTAGACAACGAATTCACCATTCATTTTTTTCTGACAGCGATAGTTTTCACGAAAAATTATAAAAACATGATTGTTGTCGATTTCTCGATTTTCCCGATGCATGAACAATGCAAAAATGGGTGGGGGTAAAAATAGCTAATGACCAATATAGCGAATGGCTAAAATAGCAAATTCCAAAATAATGAACGGTCTGAATCTATAATGGCCATCATAGTGAAATTCGCTATTTCAGCCATTTGCTATTTTGATCATTCACTATTTTGACCTACATCTTTATTAAAATGGACTCAAAATAGCAAAATGGCTGAAGTTGCGAATTTCGTAGTAATAACTACTCTAGATTCAGACCGCTCATTATTTCGAAATTTGCTATTTTAGCCATTCACTATTTTGGTAATTAGCTATTCTGATCCCCCCCCCAAAAAACATAAAAATATGCTCTTCGATAATAGCTTCCTACGGAATTAATCAATCCAACAAAAAACATCTTGCAAAACGCATCTCGACTTCCACATAAACAATAACGAAAACCTCCACATAAACCCCGATCTCACAATCCCAAAAAAAAACGAAAAAAAAAAGATCGAGATCGAAATCGAAATCGCGCCGACTGACCCCAATCCACCGAACCCCACTTGTCGCGTCCCCCTCGTTATCACTTTTCCCCGTGACTCTCGTTCCCTCGTTTGACGACTCGTCCCGCGCAGCAGTGACTAATGGGCGTCTCGCGCGTCTCGCGCGTCTCGAAACTTCCTCCCACGAGGGCCGCGAGTCGAAGCCGCGCAAGCCCGGCGACGAGGATCACGTACTACGCGCTATACACGCTCGGCTCTCGTGTGCACCACGCTCGGCTCTCTGCGTGAGAGAGCAGCGCGCTCGCTTCAACGCGAGCGCGGGCGCGAGATCGAGAGAGCCCGCGGGATGATCGATCGTCCACGCACGCGTCTCAGCCGAGGATCAACGATAAATCCTCGATCGGCTCTCCGCGTCCTCGTCGTCGTCGTCGTCACGATATACTCGGCGCTATATGCGCGGATTATAAAGAATTATCGTGATCTCCTCGATGGTCTCGGCGTGTCCGGCTATACGCACGCATTATCGATCTACACACCGATCCTCACTCGTTTCGCTCTCTTTACCCCCCCCCCCTTCCCCTCCCCCTGCCCTCCACCATCTCCTTCCCTCCCTCCCCCCGCCCCCGTCCCGACTCTCTAGATCACCCGCGTTTATATTCCCTTTTTTTTACCCCCGTCCGCCCCCCTCTGGTCCCCCCGATAGGTGTTGAGTACACGTTTCTCCCCTGTCTTACGTGTCCGGCATCTCGATTCTCGTTACCTATCAGCCGCTCTCTCGCTCCCTCTCGCCTCGCCTCGATCCCCTCGATCCTCCGGATCGTCGATCCTCTCGGCGTTCTCCTTTTTGGCGTATTTACTCTGGGCACACCGTTGGTGCGAAGCTCGCTCTGCATATAAAGCGAGAGTCAGAGCAGCGCTTTGATTTAAGATTTTTTTTCGCAGAGCGAAGCCGCCGACGCGGGACGGCCCGCGTGTGTTGCGCGATTCGCGCAGCCGAAACGATTATTTATAGGGTTACCGACGAGCCGAGAGCCGCGCGAGAGTCGCTCCGACGAAACAACAGCCGGTGTACCGCGACGACGACCACTCACGTGGAATATCGCCCATGGCGATTCTTAAATCATGATCCCTCAAATATTCAATTACCCGCATTGTTTTCGCGTTGATTCATCGCGCGGTAACACGCGATCCCGGGGAGCCGACGACCGCCGCCGCCGCCCCCTTACGGCGATTCCACGCCGCACGCCCTTTCGTCCCACGCGGCCACCTAGCGAACGGCGAATCCGCTGACTCCGCAACCCCCCCTACGCTAATTTCACGCTTGTTTAGGATACGCGAGATAATTAATTTTTGTCTGTTTTTTTTTTTTTATGTGGGGTTTTGTCTCGCGGAATTCTCGAGGCTCCTATTGTGTAATCCGCAATCACTATAACTCGCCCGCGAATTATTTAGCGCTTCTGCGGCGCGATAAAGTCTGCCTCGAGGCTGATCGAGGGACACCCCGACCGTTTATGACGATTTATGGGAAGGGAAAAATAAGAATCGAGTTTTTTCGAAAAACGCTGCGGACGGTTTTTTTTTTTGTGGATTTTTGGTGAGGAGCTTCAGCGGATTGAACTACGGCAAAATTGCAGCAAAGAAAGAGACGTCAATAAAAAAATGAATTAGATTCCACATAATAAATCTCCACATAATCACCGTGAGAAACAAATTGCAATAAATAATGAAGTTTACACCCGCGACCTATAAACCAATATCAAAGCAATCGAGTCATTTCGGTTCAGCCGTCACCAATATGAAATACAGAAGCAACAATTATTTTCCTATTTACCAAAATCACACCACATCAAATTACGACAAAATTACAGCAGCCGAAGACACGTCGATAAAAAAAATGAATTAGATTCCGCAAAATTTACACGCTTGTTTAGGATACGCGAGATAATTAATTTTTGTCTGTTTGTTGTTTTTTTTTTGCGAGGTTTTGTCTCGCGGGAATTCTCGAGGCTCCTATTGTGTAATCCGCAATCACTATAACTCGCCCGCGAATTATTTAGCGCTTCTGCGGTGCGATAAAGTCTGCCTCGAGGCTGATCGAGGGACACCCTGACCGTTTATGACGATTTATGGGAAGGGAAAAATAAGAATCGAGTTTTTTCGAAAAACGCTGCGGACGTTTTTTTTTTTTGTGGATTTTTAGAGACGAGCCTCGGCGGATTGAATATTTTGCGGTGGGAAGGAATAATGAAGAATCAATTTTATGGGAGACTCGAAGGGTTTGAAGGGGAGCGAAGGTGTCGATCGTGATAAACGAGATACGATCTTTGGTTAACGTAACGATGACACATTTTCCGCGCTCCGACGGTGAATTTTTTTTATCGAATTCCGAGACACTGTTGTGGTTTAATCCGCAATCACTGTAACTCCTGGCGCTAATTATTTATGACGTTGAAGTGTGCGTCGTTGCAATGCAATTAAATTAAGTAGGAAATACTAATTAAAAAATCTAATTAATTAACCCCCGTTATAATACATTTTTGTAACCGGTAAAATAATTTGGATTTATTAATATTTCATTCTTTTTAATTTCGTTGCATTGAAATTATGCAAATTTCAATGTCATAATTATTTGGCGTTTTACCAGCGTCATTAAATATGCTTTGAGGCTGATCGAGGGTCACACCGACCGTTTATATCGATTTATGGGCAAGCAAAATAAAATCGAGAGGTCGACTTTCCCTTGAAACGTAAACCCGAAATATTCGAAAATCGGTGGCAGTAATTCCCACAAATTAAAGGAGCCTCGCTGACAGCCTACATTTTTGTTGCAGTGGTACAAAAAAAGTCGGTCGAACTCGTCTTGCGGTGCAATTTTTTACGGCCGAATTCCCGGACTCTATCGTAGTTTAATCCGCAATCGCCGTGACTCCTGGCGCAAATTATTCAGCGTTTTACCAGCGCGATAAAGTCCGCCTCGAGGCCGTTCGAGCGACACACTTTATCGTTCACACCGATTTACGAGCACGAAAAAAAAAAAAAAAAAAAAATCGAGACTTCACCGTGAAACGTAAACCCGAAATCTTCGAAAATCGCTGGCAGTAATTTCCACAAATTAAAAGGAGCGTCGCCGACAGCCTAAATGTTCGTTGCAGTAGAAAAAAAAGGGTCAGACTCTTTTTGCAGTGAGAACGAAAAAAAAAAAAAAAAATCAATTTCAAGAGACTCGTCAGCTTTTAAGTGGCGGATGCAGCGTGGAGCGAACGTATCGATCATACAAAACGAGATATCCTCATCCGATACGATTCTCCGCCCTCGGTGAACGCGGCGCCGACTTGATTTCCGCGCGGCAACAGATTCAACGCCTCGCGAACCTCCTCCGGTGAAATCCATATGCCTCGCGTCTATGGATACCGCTATAAAATTGCAATTTATAGTCTTGATCCAGGATCACTGGATCACGATCTCGGATCCACGTCACGAGTTTCACGGGAATCTCCGATCTCTTCCTCATTGCGACTAATAAGGCGGTGGTCCTTATGGTGTATCGGCTGCGACGGAGCTGTCAGCGCGTCTCGGGCCCTCTGGCTTCGAGGAACATCCCGAGTGGGCCCAGCGGAAACGATCCTCGTCGCGTCGCTGTAACTGTACACCGAAAGATCCCTCCGCGCTCGGAGTTTCGTCGCGACGAGAAGGGTTGATTTTATCGGTCGATCGACGCGCCGGTCCTGCACATCGGTATCCCTTTCGTGCCGCCTCGGAGCGTCGTGGAAGCGTCGATGACGTCGATGAAGCGAATAATGAAAGAAATTATTTAAAAATTAGTGGGCGTAAAATGTTTTAAGGTAGGTCCGTGGCTTCCCGCTCATTTCGCATAAATTTCGTCGGAAATGAGAGAGAATTGCAAACACTTCTCGATGGTATGAAAATCTGAAAAAAATGCATGCACATTAAAAGTACTGAAAAGATTAATTTTGCGTAACCATAATTCTAAATTGTTATTGACAAACTGATGAAAAGTAAAAATTGTTTAACAAATCTCCCGGGGATGCAAAATTTTTTTTATGAAAATGATTCGTTCATTTTTCTGAACACGTATGAATTTTTTCAGATTTTTAAGTCGGCTTTGAATATTGTGTGTGTGTTTTTATATGGAAAATATGTGTGCAAAAACATTTTCATTAAAAATAAAATTTGGCGCTCCGAGAGATTTTTTAAACCATTTTATTTCATAAATTTATTAATAACGTTTCAAAATTATTAGTATGCAAATTAATGTTTTCAGTACCTTTAATGTGCATGCATTTTTTCAGATTTGTATATCATCGAGAAGTGTTTCCAATTTTCTTTCACCTTTATGAGATTTACGCGAAATGAGCTGTAAGCGACATAACTACCTTAATTAACTTTTTTTAAATAATGACTATATTTGAATATCTAAACCAATTAAGGAGGGGGGGGGGGGGGGGTCGATTCGAAGAATTAGCTATCGGAAATTATGATTCAAGAAATTTGAAAAAAAAAAAAAAAAAAAAAAAAAATTCTCCTATGTGTTTTTTAGGGTCTGTAAATGACGAATTTCGGACCGGAAAAAATTAAAGACTTTTAAGCAACATCGATTTCTTAGATTTAACAGAATTAATTATATCGAAAATATTAAACGATTATTAAATTTCATATTAAGGATTGTGAAAAAAAATCCACTTTCAAACATTTTTATTGGTGCTTAGTCGCGACCTCTATGTTCTCTTTTCTCCGCCTCCAAGTCGGGCCGGAAATGATCCTCGTCGGTGTAACTGTACACCAAAAGATCCCTCCGCGTCGGCGTTTCGTCGCGTCGAGAAGGGTTGATTTTATCGGTCGATCGTCGCGCCGGTCCTGCACATCGTTGTATCCCTTTCGTGCCGCCGCTTAGCGTCGAGGAAGCGTCGATGACTTCGATGAAGCGAATAATGAAACGAATTATGGTAACTGTTAGTGGGTTCCATAAAGTCTGTAAGTAACTTTTGTAAAATAATGACTATATATCCGAATACCAAATAAACGCCAATTAAAAAGTAGAGATCGAGAATCTTGGAAAATGAATGTACAAGAAAACATTACCATACCGGTCCGGATTTGGAACGAATGTACCTAATCTGGTACATTCATCCCAACACACACGTGTGATCGAAAATTAAGATACGGTATATCGAAACAACTTTGTAAAGTTTAAAAATTGTGGGAAAAGCCCGATGAAAAAAATCGGTAAATATGATATCAAAACGAATTCATGAATATTAAATTGACACACACACACAAAAATGTCCCCTCCGATAAGTCGAATCTCGCGCCTCCAATTATCAGCCTAGAAGTGACCCCGATGGCTGTAACTGTACAAAAAAAAAAAAAAAAAAAAAAAAAAAGGATCCCAACTCCGTAGTTTCGTCGCACCCTCGAGGGGTTGATTTTATCGTATCACATCGACGTCCGCCCAGATACGTTCCAATATCTCCCGGCTGTTGTGGCACCGAGTAGAAGTCATCATCGATGACTCCACTCACCACGGAATCAACAGTCATCGCGGCGATCTCAGGACCACCCAAGCGATCGATGCGCCGCGTTGGATGTAACAAGTGCGCGCGATTCCATCTACGGCGCGCATATAAGCCGTAAAGCTGGATGCACCGCGGACAGTTTGTGTGGTTCTTCTTTCGCTCCGGATGCCGGTGGGACTCTGCGGCGCTTGGACTCTCGATGATGCCCCGCGGAGGGCGAGTCAAGTGGCAGCGCGCGCGCGGCTGTCGATAGTCCGATGAATGAAAGCGTTCGACCCGGCTTTGTACGAGCCGCGCGCGATTCCGCAGGTTCGTCGACACCGCGCCTCGAGACGACGAGACCTACGCTCCGGAATCAACTGTCGCCCGTAGTCACCGCACCGCACCGGCCGGGGCTATTAATAGCCAGGCCTGCCTCTGTGACACACTTCGAGAGTGTACTGAAAGTGTAGTACAGATGCCTCGTAATACAGGGAAGCTGACGCGAACCAGACCCTATCGACCGTTTCGTGGCGCGTCTCGTTCGTGTGTGGCTGCGAACTCTCGCCGAAGTGCGTCAATAGCGACGACTTGTCCGAGCGTTTATTGTAATTTAATTCGCTGGTATTTCTGCAGAGAAATCGTTCGGCTTTTTGTCGCCGAGTCTGTGACGACTGAATGCGGCCTTAATTAAAACAATTAATCCTCGTTAAAATTCCCTTTTGACAAATTCCATTTCCGCAAAAATTCTTGGTCGTTGCATTCCAGGCGGTCGATTCTCGGGAGAATTGTCGTTCGGTGGATTCGATTTGAGTTGAAATTCGATTTTGGGGAATTCGACTCGCGTTAAAATACTGGTTTGTTAAATTTGATTTTCGTTGAGATAATTTTTTGTTAAATTTGATTTTCGTTGAAATAATCTTTTGGAAAATTTGATTTTCGTTAAAATAATCTTTCGTTGAATTCTACTTTCGCAAAAATTCTCGTTTGTTAAATTCTATTCTCGTAAAAATTCACGTTTGTTAAATTCTGTTAAAATTCATTTTAAATTTCAGTTAAAATTCTTGTTTGTTAAATATACTTTCGTTAAAAGGCTCTTGGGATATTTTTTACAAAAACAATGATTTCTTAATAACAAAATCGTTGACATTTTACACACCGCATGCGGAATGCATGGATAACGCATTTGACACACGAATCCGCGAAAAATGGGTAATGATTACCAATCGTCGTTTAGACCCATCAAAATGTTAGGGCGTTACCGACATCCCGGTAGCCGCAACCGCCGATCGGTAATCACAAGCATTTTCCCCGGTCTCCCACATCGGCAAGACGCCGCAGCCGGCAGCGATCGAATTGCAGGTTCGACTGCCTCAAGTGTCGGCAATTTTCCGCAGCGACGTTTGTGTCCCAGAGCCAAATTGCCGTATAGCAGCGCGCGCGAGTAACGTCGACAAATGGCGAACCACTGTGATTACGATTATCATCATTGTCATTGAACGGTCTTTACGCTCTTTGCTCCCGGTCGTGCTTTACCCTCGATAGCAGTGATCAGCCCGAGCCTCGAGTACAGTAATTTCCCTTGACACGATCCAGGTGTCTCCGCGATTGTTAGATTATTTTACTATCGGTATCACAGCCGGCATCACATAGATCACCCCACGACCAACCCGTCCGCCTCGTTATTTTATTTTATTTTTTTATTTTTCATTTTTTTTTTCATTCAACGCCTCGAATCACACGAAAGGCGAGGTCGATGTAGAGACAAAGTTGGGCCAGGAGGCGGCGGCTGCGGCGGCGGCCGATCCGACCGATCGTTCGTCAGGTAATTCCAATGCAAATGCCAGCAATTGCCGGGTTCGGTGTGCTCCGAGCACTGTTATCTGATTTCAATTTCTCGGCGGGTAATCGGCTGCCGCAGAAGCGAACTCCAGCCAGATATACACAATCTCGCTTTCTCTCTCTCTCTCTCTCTCTCTCGATCTGCTCCGGGACTTGGCCGGTTTTCCGTAAGTATATAGTGATCACCGCGCATGGTCCCCGCTTAGCCGCTTCGGCGGCCGCATCTCGACATAACTCGGGTAAAGCGGGAGAAGAGACGATCGCGTGGTGAACACACGCGAATGAGGTTCGGGATCGAGAATCGGCGGGCTTATCGATCGGCCGGTGGGCCCTTAAGTATCGTCGCTCCGCATGTGCGAATAACGTCGCACGGGTTACACACGCCGGGCGATGCATATGTATGGGGCATTCCACCCCGTTTCGACCTGGATTTGACCTCGACCTCTCCAATTTGGCTCATTATTTTTTATATGCTTAATCGGACCCTCAACAGCATACATTTTTTTTGTTTGTTTTTTTTTTATTGCCATTTTTGTTTGTTTAATACATGTTTAAAGTGACATATAAAGCCCCATAATTTTTAAATCTGATAATCCGATAATTCGGAAAAATACTTTGTTCAATAACATAGTTATCTAGCTTATAGCCAAAGTGGGGAAGATTTTTTTTCTTATAGTTGTTAAGAAGATTGATCTTTTTTTCCATTTTTTTATAATTTTTTTAATAAAAAAATCTTAAAAACTATGAGAAAAAAGATCTTCCCCACTTTGGCTGTAAGATAGATAATTTTGTCATTGAACAAAGTATTTTTCAGATTTTTATCAGATTTTTAAATTATGGGGTTTTATATGTCACTTTAAAAATGTATTAGTCAAACAAAAATGTCAATAAAAAAACAAAACAAAAATATTTTGTGCAGTTGAGGGTCCAACCAAGCCTACACAAAATAATGAGCCAAATCGGAGAGGTCGAGGTTAAATCCAGGTCGAAACGGGGTGAAATGCCCCGTATATATTATATGTGTGTATATACTATAATATTATTATATACACGAGTAGCCGGAACATTAAACCGAGTGGACCCGGCGATCGACGCCGACGCAACCGGCAACGAGATTATCTTTAATGTTCGAATATTAACACTCCACGCACACCTCATTATTCAAATTGGAATTCGCACGTTTGTACCGCGCAGGCCGCGCGTCACAAACCGCCGGACAGCCGGAGAAAAAATGAGTGCGTGCTCTGGGTTCGACGGCGAAATTGCGGGAGAGCACGGCGAATTAATAAATAAATATGGATAAGTGAAAGTCTAAGTGGAATTCCCGCGGATGAGAGACGTTAAATTGTCGTCGCGGAAAAGAGATTAAATGTCGCTCGCGTACCGGTCGATGATTTATTCTATAAATATGGAGATTTTACGACAATTTCTTGTATTTTGTTTTTTTCTTCTTTTTTTTTTGCGGAAGGTGGAGACGGTTAGGTGAAATCCAAGTGGGAAATCAGACGTGGCTGAAATAATGAATAATTGAAGAAAAAAAGTGGTATTAAAAAAATGCAACGCAATGTTTGTAAGTCGCCTTTAAAAAAACGGAGCGACGAAACAGGAAATCCACGACTTTTGAATTTTTACCATTTCTTGTATTTTGTTTTTTTTCTTTTTTTTTTTGCGGAAGGTGGAGACGGTTAGGTGAAACCCAAGTGGGAAATCAGACGTGACTGAAATAATGAATAATTGAAGAAAAAAGTGGTATTAAAAAAATACAACGCAATGTTTGTAAGTCGCGTTTAAAAAAACGGAGCGACGAAACAGGAAATCCACGACTTTTGAATTTTTACCATTTCTTCAACGTTCTTTGCGTTCACGTTGCGTGGCTATTGCCGTACCTAAAAACCACCTTGCGCCGATATGAGCGCCGTAAATATAGTAAAACATTATTACAGTTATTATGCGCGAAGAATCTTCGATCGTTCGCGAGGTAAAACACGCGTGACGAACTCGAATTATCATTTCTTCTCGCTCACTCCGTTTTCTTCCTTTTGGCTCTCCTTGAAAAAAAAATGGCTTCGGCGTTAATCAGCCGTTTCCTCGAGGAGCTAAGCAGGGCTGACACTCTGCACCCATTTTTTCATTTGTTTGTCCTAAACTCAACCAGGAAAAAAACGATAAAAAATGCGGACGATCCTAATGGTCCAAATTACACGAAGCGTTCAACCAACCAACACGATGCATTCATCAACTCACCACAAAGACGTCAATATACACAGTTGCATATTTTGCTTATCGCTAATTCTCCATCCTCAGTAGAAAAAAAAAAAAAAAAAAAAAATATTGCGCATATCGTTAGAAGCATCATTTGAAAATTCCGTGCTCGTAATTGCCGTCCCAGGAATACCGGTTGACCCGTGACCCCGGAGCGCGAGATAGCGCGGATTTCAGTGCAGCAAGAAAGGAATTCCGTGTGCAGCCGCACGGACGAAATACAAAAACAAAAAAAAATCAAATAAAAGAAAAAAAAAGGGGGAAAAAAATCCCTTTTGTGGCTATCGGCATCCGGTCGTTCGGTCCGTCAATGCGCTCGTCCAAGCGTCGCGCGCGAAGCTTCCTAGAACCGAGCGTTGCGCTCCGGAAATTTGCGCTGCGCCGAAGCTGCGCGCAAACGAGTCGCGTGCTTCGTCCGCGCATCGTTATTGAAAATGAAATGCGCCGAGTGAGGCCCGGAGCGCGCTGCGTCGATCGCTGTGTACAAACGAGAGCGAAAAAAAAAAAAAGCGAAGAGAAAAAAAAGACGACGAAAAGATTGAGGAATAAAAAAGCTGTAATAAAAGGGGGACCGATAGTTAGCATAATGTTGCTTTGCGTCTGTCATTATCACGCGGAGACCGCGCGATATATACACACAACTTGTCGGGGAGGCTCACGCCGAGCGTCTCGGAATCCTCGCTCGGGATGCTCGCGACGCTCGTGAGGACACGTCAACCGGCACCGCCGACGTGTTATACACGTCAGTATGTATAACCGGGACCCGGTCTTGCGATCGCGCTTGAATATTGAACGAGCACAAAGTTCCGCGAATCGGAGGCGTGTTCGCCCCCTCGGGCCAACTGCCTACTGGCCGATTTTAAGGGGACCGAGTAACCTTAAAAGGGCGCTGGAGAATATTTCTCACTATGACGATATTTATTGTGGCTTTCGACGTAAATTTTTCCGCCGAATAAGCGAATTACTTCTTGATGATTTTAGGGGGACCGAGTGATATTAAATGGAGATTAGAAAATATTTCTTATTGACGATATTGTGGTTTTTTACGTGATTTTTTTTAAAGTGTGAGTCGAAAGCTTTCGACCTTCAAAACGAATGAGTTCTTGATGATTTTAGGGGGGGCCGAGTGACATTAAATGGAGATTACACAATATTTGTTATTGACGATATTGTGGCTTTTGATGTGAATTTTTATAGCATGGATCGAAAGCTATTTTTTGAGAAAAAAAAATTCTGGAGACCGAGTGACATTAACAAGAGATTAGAAAATATTTCTTATTGACGATATTGTGGTTTTTTATGTGAATTTTTTATAGCATGAATCGAAAGCTATTTTTTGAAAAAAAAAAAAATTCAGGAAACCGAATGACATTACATAGGGATTGCAAAATATTCCTTATTGACAATATTATTGCTTTTGATGTGAATTTTTTTTAAGCGTAAGAATCAAAAGCTTTCGACCTTCAAAGCTGTTTGTTCATTCCTCGTCGATTTTAAAGGCGTAGGGAAACTTTAAAATAGCCCTAGAAAACATTATTTCTCATTCCCAACATTTCTGCTTTTGATACAATTTTACATTGAGCAGCAGTATCAACAAAAAAATATTGTTTTGCCCTTAATCGAGAGTCCATTGGTTTCCTTACCGATCGCTGGGAGCGAGACGCCCGTAAAAATCTCACGAGCCCCCGAAGCCCCCGCTCACGAGGATCCTTCCGGGTCCTCGAGACAATTCGTCAAGCGGCGGCAGCTGCCTCAGGAATTCCAGGGACGAGTGGAGATTAGTCGTCTAACGATCCTTCCGACCCCATAAATTCGGGGGCTGCTCGCGGCGCATCAACCGCTGAGAAAACAATGAATTTATCGCTTCTGTGACGGCAGATAAATCAGCTGCGGTGGAAACATTTCCTCTCTTCGTCCTTGAGACCAACGCGGCGTCGTCGGTTCTTCAGCGGCGTCAGCAAAAATGCGTAACAATCTCGACGGCCTTGATCTTCGGGAGAGACGTATTTTTCCTTTTTTTTTTCTTCTTTTTTTGTAAATTTTACAAAAAGATTTTATCGCGCGCCGGACAAGCGTGAAACATTGTTTCGCCTCGCGTTTGCGGTTCTCGCGGTCGTGGGAGTCGCGCGCGACTGCCGACGATCAGCGTTTCCTACGCGGTTTTCTCCCGCAGCCGCCCTAATCTTTCGGTGAGAGATTTGTGGGCTCGCGTTATGCGCAACAATCCCTCCTCGCTCATCTGTTATTCCCGAACGACAGCGACAACGACGTGACGAGAGACGCTCTTTTTCTTATTGGGGCGGCGAAAAAAAAAGCGAAAGCGCGTTGCGAACGCGCGCGCGACGCCCACGAGGGAGCGACGAGGATGTATTTATGACGTCGCATGGGTCAACCGAACGCGAGTGCGACAGTGAAAATAACGCCACGCGAGGACACCCGCGGCGAAACTCCATCGGACTCGTTTCCAGCACTGCAACTCGGATGCTACGCATGACGCCACGTCCGATGCGCCGGGATTCATCGCCGCTCCGGCGCGAAAATTTTTGCAAACTCCTCAGGTGCATCTCGTGGATGCGCCACTTCGAATTACACGTGGGAATGATTTTTTTTATTTTTTATTCATAGGTAGACGAGGGTTGAGATTTTCTGACGTCCTGGATTTATTATTCAATGTTTATTCCAAATTTAATAAATTTGGAATAATAAATTAGACATTTGTTGTGAAAATAATTGATTCGATTTCATTTGCTTCGCGCGCTTGCCCAGTTGATGTAAAAAAATTAAAAAACCGAAAATAATAAAGTTTTAAAAAAATTTCGTAAAAACTATTCCATTTCGAAAAAAAACGAATGGTGAATTCGCTGTATATGGCCAAAAATACATCGAGTTAAAAAAAAAACAAGAATTAAAAGTGTTTTCACACTTTTTCCGAATTTTTTTCGAAATTGAAACCCCGCGCGTTGCTAAAAAAAACTAATGACAAATTCGTTGTGTATGGCCAAAATCACATCGAAATAAGGAGTTAAAAAAAAAAAGATTAAAAAGTTTCTTCGCACTTTCTTCGAAATTTTTTCGAGACCCGACAACAATACTTATATCGAAAGTGCGAGATATTTCACCCACCAATTATAGAACCACTTTAAAGTAATAATAATAAGATAATTGAATTCACCAATAATTATTATTATAATTATACATTTCTCGTTTCATAGACTCTAACTCAAACCACTGCTCATGTTCTCAGATGCGATCTACACGTCGCGGAAATTCCGCTCGGTCGATTAAAAAGCAAAAAAAGATGACAAAAATATGAAAAGTATTCAACACGCGTTTTACCGCAAGTTGAGCGGGTGCGATCGATCAATTGAATTTATGAAACCCCGCGCGCTGCGCGCTGCTACCTTGACCGCGTTGCACGTCGAGAGACGATGCGGGCGCAGAATACGCGCCGCGCGGCCGCCAGCCCAATAAATTAATCGGGTGTCAATTAGCGCGAACACGCGGACGGGCAGCCCGGAAACTCTCGTTTTTCTTTTCAATTCACACGTTTTCTATCGCTTCTTGTTGGTCCTCCCCCCCCGAACGACACGACGTGGTAGGCATGTTTTATCGCCTACGTACCTAGGTCCCCGGCGTGTTTTGCTTATACACACTTTTCATTTTTTTTTTTTTTTTTTTTTTTTTTTCCGTTCCCCTCCTCGTCGTCGTCGTCCTCGTGTCCCGGTTGCCGTCCTTCCCAGTCAACACTTTGCCAGGACCTCGCGCGTCGCTGATCAACTCGGCCACTCGGCAGCGTATTTCGCTCTCCGACTCCTCGATGCATAAATTAGACCCTGCGCCAAACTATCTTAAGTAACGCAGCCAATCCGGTAATTGCCTCGGCTCTCCTCTCTTCTCCCTTCCTCGTCTGGCGCCCCTTGGCGCTTGTTAAATATCCTTCACCTTAGAACAAGACACCCGAGAGAGCGTTTGAACAAGCTCGCGCATAAATGTTTCCACCCCGAGCGAATCCCCCGGGACAGCCAACTTTTTGATCCTCGATAAGTGCCTCGCAACGCAACTTCGGACGAGCGCAGGCGGTGAGAATCGCGCGGAAATTTTCACGGAGTTGAATCACGAAGCAATTTTTTTTTTTTTCTTTTTCGTTTGTAACTGGTAACAAGTGCAATGTGTAATTACGGATTTTATAATAGCGAGGGCTAATCACTGTAATCGCGGGACTAGGAGCAATATAAACGCGTTACAATGTAGGAAGGAGCGTAATTATGATTCCGACGCTGATTAATTGTGCTGGTTTCTTGATGTATATAGCGTAATTCCGGGGAATATGGACCGGCGCGTCTTGGTCTGCAGGGGGAAGAAGAAAATGTGCAACTGCGTGTCTTTTGATGTCAGTGAGGTAATTTAGGTGTTGAATGATATTTATTTTTAAAAAACATTTAACAACGTTACGCGAGGCTCCCCGTAACATTTTCGCGACTCATATTCCCCCGGAATTACACTGTGCTCTTTTGTACGATGTAAAATTGTTTGTGAAATGTTTATCAGTTTTCGGTATTTTTGGGAGAAATTAATTTTTAAAAATTGGCGATTCTGGTGGAAAAAGCTTGGTAAAAATGCATGAAGAAAAGTGGCGATTTGGGTCGAGCAAGTAACGTGATAAGAAATACGTTTGTTCGTTGAGTTGGAAAAACATTTTGTTGAATTTATGAATTATTGAAGGAACGTTAAATAATATTTAACTATAGCGTTAAAAATATTTAGCTAGCGTAAAAAAATATTTAACTAGCGTAAAAAAATATTTAACTAGCGTAAAAAAATATTTAGCTAGCGTAAAAAAATATTTAACTAGCGTAAAAAAATATTTAACTAGCGTAAAAAAATATTTATAGCGTAAAAAATATTTAACTAGCGTAAAAAAATATTTAACTAGCGTAAAAAAATATTTATAGCGTAAAAAATATTTATAGCGTAAAAAATATTTATAGCGTAAAAAATATTTAACTAGCGTAAAAAAATATTTATAGCGTAAAAAATATTTCACTAGCCTAAAAAAATATGTAACTATCGAAAAAAATAATTAACTACCGCAAAAAATGTTAACTACCGTAAAAAATATGTAACTAATGCGAAAAAATATGTAACTAACACAAAAAAAGATTTAACCATCTTAAAAAACCAGTTTGTTAATCCACCCAACAAGTAAATCCGTCGTCACTTTCGCATCACCCCGGAAAGCCCATTTTCCCCGCGACAGAGCGTCGTAAGAAGCAGAAAAAAAAAATCCCCGTTAACGATTCGCTCGAGAGGCCTCGCGCGCTCCGAATTGATATATCTCAGCTAGAAACGCGTTGCTGAATAAAAGATGCTGCCGGCGGAGAGTGCGTCGCGCGCGCGCATGTAGGCCGCGCGGGAGCTGCGATGCATCTGTCGATATGCCACACCGGCCGCGTTTATTTACCCCCGTGGAAAATAAATGCCGTCGAATAAACAGTCGCACGGGCGTCGCCGCCGCCGTTGCGAGGTTTGTCGGCGGAATCGTCCCGCGATGTTATATTCATCGCGTACGATCGGCGGGGCGCGACAACTCGAGCGCGCGGCGCGCGAGCCGCTCGCGCGCCGAATCAGCCAAATTTTATTTTTAAATCCGATCCGAGCCACCTGCGGTCCGAGCCTCCTCGTTCCTCTTTTATTTTTTCTTCCCCCGCCCGCGTGTTTGTTTTGGGGGCCCCACGAGCGCGGTTTGCGCTCGCGGAGCCAACGCAGCGCGGCGCGCGGGGAACTCGTCGAGAGTCTCGAGAGCACCTCGAGTCTCGAACGCTGAGAGCGTTTCATCGGACAAAAGTGAAATTTTGTCAGATATCAGCACTTCGGGAACCGATTTTATCGCAATAGGTCTCATTAAAAAAGCGGAAAAAAATGATAAAATATTGGCGGTGACACATTTAGCGCCCGCGATGTATATTGCCTGAGATAATTAGAGTTACAGACGAAGTCAGAGTGCACTGGTACACGCCATGCACGTATATGAATCGGACAAATTCACATCGATGTGTAATGATTTTCTTTAAATTATTATATCAGAATTATTTTCGAAGGGAGTTTATAGTGAAATTTATATTTTTTTATTGATAATAATTTTCGTCACGATAATAATTTCTTGTGAATATAAGTTTCAATATAATTATAATATAAATTTCACCATAAACTCCCTTCGAAAATACTTCTGATTTAATAATTTAAAGAAAATCATTACAGATGTTTAAATCTGTAGTTTTTGACAGAATCGAAATCGCAAGTGGCCAGATATTAGCGTCGCAGGCACCGATTTGATTGAAAGAGGGCTCGTTGGAAAGAAAAAAAAAAATAATAAAAAATATAGAACCTGACACATTTGGCGTCCGCCAAGACGTGTTGACTGAGACAATTCCAGTTAGAATTTCGTAGCAGACGAAAAAGAACGAACGCGCTGCAATATAAGAGTGTTGAAGTTTGCATCGTTGGAATGCAACGAAACTCAGAAAAAAAAAAATTCATTCTGATTAACCCAAATGATAAAATTAGGTATAAAAAGTCACCGTAGCAATTAGTTCCTATCATGATTTTTATACCTAAATTCATCATTTGGGTTAATTAGAAGTAATTTTTTTTTTCTGAATTTCGTTGCATTCCAACGATGCAAACTTCAACATCATTAATATACACTGGGAAAAGAGACTTGTTGATTCAACAAATCCAGCGTTCACCGACTGTCAAGTAAATCATTTAGTCAGCTCAACAATATTTTTTTTCACCTTAACCATAATTTGGTCTACTGAACCGAGAAACTGTTGAAGAAACAAAAAATGTCATTGCTCTAACTAAACATTTATTTGACAGCCGGTGACCGCTGGATTTTGTTGATCCATTGATTTTTTTTCTCTGTGTAAGAGTAGCGCCAGCGTCTCGTCGTGAGAGTCTCGTGAGGCGGCATTGCAGATTTCTTTCAATACTCGGCGTCGAGACGCTACCGCGTCTCTCGATCCGTCCGGGTTCTCTTCCGTCGCTCGGCCCCGCGATACATGAGACTCGCGACAATCGAGTGGGTCGACTCGTTGCGCTCGCGACGGGATCTCGTTCGCCGTATCCGCGGCCGGACGACTCTCGTTGCGCGCTTGTCGTACATGCGGCGCGAGTTGTGCGCGGAGAAAATGCGACTCTCGAAGCTGCGGGCGCGAGACGCGTGCGCTTCGAATTCTTATTCTTACTCTCGCTCTTATTCCTCTCGTGGATTTTTCTCCCTTTTGTTTTTTTTTTTTTTTTTTTTTTTTGCATGCTCGTAAATCGCGTCGGCGAGAGTCTCGAGACGCGTCGCCAGTGGGCGAGGAAGCCGCGCGCTGCTCTTCTCCTCCTTTACGACGTCCACGTCGTGGGAGTACTCGTCGATTTTGAACCCTCTCCAACTCGCGCATTTATGTTTGTGTATATAAGAGTCCTCGGGTTCCTCGTTGATGTGCGCGCGCGGTACACACGGCGCCTGTTTCGACCGCCGCCGCCGCCGCAGCAGCGCGCGGCTGCCTCGGTAATGCCTCGCCTGCCGCTGCCGCTCCGGACCCCACGGTCGGGATGAGTATAAGTAAATCGAAAGTGCTATGTCTGTTGTTTTATTCGTGTCAGGGGAACGACGGGCCTGGCGCGTCGATCGGCGGCCCACGGCGGTCACGAGTCCGGACGCACGCGGCGAATTGTTTGCAGTGCGCTCTGGGTAGCTGAAGGAGATGAACGCGGTTTTCGGATTTTTCTGACGGATGTCACGAGCGACGATGCGAATTTCGGAGTTTTTTTATGTCATTTTTGGGGCAATGTTTTTAATTTTTGGGCAATGAGTGGTTGGATTCTTTTTAATCATATCATATTAACCAAATGTGATTAATTTGATGATACAGTTCATCCCTATTGTTAATATGATTAATATGATAATCACGTGTGGATCACGCTTATTATTAATTTGATTAATATGATCTTTGATTAACAAATCAAAGACCGTATTAATAACATGAATAATTGTATGCAGTGCGCTTTGAGGCTGGAGGAGCTGAACGCGGGTTTAAATTCTTTCTGACGGATGTCACGAGCGATGTGCGAATTTCGGGATCTTTTGATATCATTTTTGGGGCAACATTAACAAATTTTGGGCAATGCGTGGATTTCTTATTATTATTTTTTAAAAAGGCATCCTATTGATCGAATGTAATTGATTTGATGACATATATCATCCCTATTATTAATATGATTAATATGACGACATATAATTTGATTACTATAATCTTTGATTGATAAATCAAAAATCATATTAATGAAATAATAATACACATGATGCACCGCTTATAAAAATTTTCATGTTTTGTGTATGGCTAAAATATGATAATGGCCATACACGAAATATCCACGTCTATGGACATTTTCGTCCATTATTATTATTTTTGTTTAACGTTATTAACGTTTAACGTAATTTAACGCACCATCGTGATGGTTCAATAATATTCACGTAATTCTACAAATTTACCCCCATGGAAAAAAAGTATAATTAAAAATATACTTTTCAATGTATTGAAAAAGTATATTCTAAGTATACTTGAAATATATCTTTTATATTTATTATGTATTTTAAATACATGGGAAGTATATTTCAAGTATATGTGCAATAACTAGTTTTTCGTAGAAAAGTATATTTCCGGGGTATATGTGCCGTCAATGTAAAATATATAATATATACATTATGAGTATACTTCACACATACAGCAAAGTATATGTATATACTACATCGTCGTATGTATGAAAAATTTTACGGATGCACATTGCGTGCAACTTAGCCTTATATTTTGCTATGTTTCGTGAGTATACATCGTGTATGGTACATCTACTATTCGTACATTAAATATATATTTGAAATAGATGGAATATATATTTTGCACATACTTCGCAATACACTTCGCAATATACTTCAAGTATACTTTTCAAGTATATTCAAAAATGTATTCGACATAACTAATTTTTCGTAAAAAAGTATATTTATTATACTCAAAAATATACTTTTGAATATACTTTAAATATACTTTTTTTCCATGGGGGTACCTGTGCGAAGTTCCTCGAATTCGATTATATTTCGAGATTCTTGCTTTAAAATCTGCTAGCCACAATTGGACGAGAAGTGGCCAAAAGTGCCATCAATAAATCATTAAATCAAGGCAAGCCTAAAAAGAAAAATCGTTCTCCAGACCAAAAAGCCGTGTCGACAATCGCGAACCAGTCGAAACAGCCGACCGATGAGTATCCGAGCCGAGAGACTCGGACGTTTGCGGTAGAAAGTTACAAGCCCCCATGGAAAAAAAGTATATTCGAAAATATATTGAAAAGTATATTTTTTTTACACCATGTATACTTCCGCGAAAAATTGTATATTTGGGATATAACTTTCAGTATACTTTATAAGTATATATGGCAATATACTTGTACATATATATATTTGATATACTCCTTACACATGCATTTATGTATGAAAAGTATATATTAAAATATACAAATATACAAAATATACAAAAAATCTAACGTACGTATGTTCGTCAGATATACATAGGAATATACAAAAAAGTATACTGCACGTATATTCGCCCGGATATACGTTCGCGCGAAATATGTGATATTGCCGAATACATAAAAAGTATACAAAAAAATATGTGATTATTATACCACGTACATTATTTATATATTTTTCGATATATCGAAAAATACACTTTTCTTGCATACTTTTTTTCCATGGGGGAAGACGCGCCCGGTATATCACTATTTCCACAGTAAATTGGCAGAAAGCCAGGAGACCGAGGGACTCCGATAGTCGGTCCAGCGCGCTCGTTGCGCGCTGTACAAGCGGCGTACGCACCGAGGAGTCAATTACTCGCTGCGGACTCTTGGCCGGTGATCCAACGCTACGCATCCACTGACGTAACAATCACGGCTTTCTTGTTCGGTTCCTACATTCGTCTGTCTGGAAGTCCCGAATACGAACGATTATTCAGCCCTCTTGAATCATCGAACGATTATAATCGTTCGATTATCATTGGTTTAGTCGTTGCTGAACTGGCTAAACAATTTTTTTCGCAGTTCGTGACCGCTGGTTTTGTTGAATTAACAAATCTCTTTTCTCAATGTGTTCAGCTGGCTTATTATTCTCGTTATTATTATTATTACTGTTATTACTACATTACTACTATTACTATTATTATTACTACTATTACTATTACTATTATTATTACTATTGCTACTACTACTACTACAATTATTTATTTTTTATTTTTTTTATTATTATTATTACTATTATTACTACTACTACTACTACTATTATTATTTTATTTTTCAATTAAAAAAAAAAAAATTTATTATTATTTTTCTTCCTGGGTCAGCTCGAGACGATAAACATTTAGAATGCGGTGTTCATTGGAAATGATTGATGCGTCGCCCGTATCGATGTAGTTTTTGATACCGATAAAGATCGGGAGACGCAATTACGCTTGAAAACCTCGCACTCTGTCATACTGTAGATGTAGCAGTAAACCACAATAAACCTCGTCGAGGTCTTGATAATTCGAGACCAACGACTGCGTCTCCTTCTGCCTTTTTCTCTCGCCCAGTTGTCAGAAAATATTCGTAAGAATACGCGCGAGGTTCTCGAGTCGCTTGTGGGAGCTGCGGCGGAATAAGACTTTAACGGCCTCGCGTAATTGTATGTTTTCAGCAACGCGATGATGAACTTCAGCGAGCGGTCCGACTCACGATGCGCGAGAGGAGGTTTATCAAGTTCGCCTCGGTCGAGTACGACGGTCAGCTCTACATGACGCCCCAGGACTTTTTGGACAGCGTGATCGAGTCCGAGCCCAGGCGTGAGTGGTGGATTTGGTTGTCTGAGCATTTTTAGACGGTCTTGAGACCATAGATAACGCGGTAGAATTTTCGTTTTTTTGTGTTGTCTAGAATTCGTGATTTAAAAAATGACAACATGATTGCATTTTTTTTACTAGATTTTTGAGATTTTTTAAAAACATTTTCTGTAAAAAAATGTTGCTTGTAATTCCCGAAGACGAATATTAGACGGATGAATTTATGAAGCCACAGAGTCCGTAGGTAATGCAGTAGAATTTATAATGATGTTGAAATTTTCATCGTTGGAATACAACGAAATTCAGAGCAAAAAATTCTAATTAACCAAAATGATGAAATTAGGTATAAAAAGTCATCATAGTAACTAATTGCCATGATGATTTTTTACACCTAATTTCATCATTTGGGTTAAATAGATTTTTTTTCTTCTGAATTTCATTGCATTCCAACGATGCAAACTTGAACATCGTAATTTATGTTAATACTTTTCGTGACTGCATATTTTAATCAATTTTTTGCTATTTGATTTTTTAGTTATTCTGATGTTAAAAACGTAGCTTTTACTTTCCGACGACGATTATAATGGCAGATAAATTTACAGAGCCACTGAGTGCAACGAACCTGCGGCTCCGATAAATCGGATGATGCAAAATATTATGCAGATCCAGTCCCGGTACAAATAGCAACTGTGCGGAATGTCCATAAATTCCCTCGACACGAGGTCTGTTTGTGTATCGAGAGAGATCGAACTAACTTCGACCGAGTCGAGTTTCTCCTCGTGCATTTCTGGTCCCGGTTATTTCGAGACCGGGGAGATCACGCAACAAAGTGGATACATTTTTTTTTCTCTCCCAATTCGCGCTTGGGGAAATTTCGAAAACAAAGTCATTTGAAAAGCGGAAATCCCTTCAGTCTCGATCTTTATTTTTACATATATTCGAATGAGAGACGTCAGAAAAACGCAAGGTTAGAAAAACCGTAGCGATTTAGCGCGTGAAATGTATCCAAAGGACGCGATAATATTTTGTAACTTGTAATATTTTGAAAGTGTGTCTAAAAAATATTTTGATAATATTTTGTAAGCGAGGAAATTTCGAAAACAAAGTCATTTAAAAAGCGGAAATCCCTTGAGTCTCGATCTTTATTTTTACATATATTGGAATGAGAAGCGTCAGAAAAACGCAAGGTTAGAAAAACCGTAGCGATTTAGCGCGTGAAATGTATCCAAAGGACGCGATAATATTTTCTAAGTGTCTCGTTTGCAAGCAACGCACTTCGGGCTCTCTAAGTTCCCTCGACACGCGCCTGTTTGTGTATTAAGGGGGGAGAGATCGACGAAACGTCATCTCGCGTTCGTTTCTCTTCGCGCCCTTTGACGTCTTCGGGGGGCCCCCCAGACGTTGTCTGAGTAAATAAGCCCAGCGCGTCCGAAGTGAAAAGGAGACGGCGCTCTTTCAATGACGATCCTCTTTCTGCTTTCAGCCAGGCACAAGAGGCGCGTACTGTCGGACAAGGAGCTCGAGGTGATGAGAAACGCGACGCCCTCGCTTCGCCACGGGAGTTCACACATGTTCCGAAACCTGCGGGACAAAGGTGAAACGCTAGGGATCATCCGGAGTGAGGCCAGAGAGAAGAGAGAGAGACTCGCGGCGTTCGCCTCCGCAACGCGAGCATCACCACCGAGAAAACTACGTTTAAATTCTTAGTTATTGGGAGATTTCGGCCGACTCACTCACTCGGGGTGCCGACAACTTCTGTCGGATGCCTCGGGGCTTATGAAGCGTGACAAATTTTATCGACACACCAGCCACCCCGAGCCACATCGGCTACGAAACTCGTGCCTTCCCGACGCCTCGGCCAGAAACAACCGGCTGACCTTATATCGACTCGGATGAACGTCCTAATATCGCGCGATTAATCCGAACTTTATTGAACCACCTAATGGCAGGAATTTCCCTTTGCTCTCGCGCCGTCCGCCGACGCCTCAGTTCCTAATGTCCCCGCGTTTATGGTGATAACATTTTTAGTCCAAACCGACGGGGAATTAAATGAAATGCTGCTGGGTTCTCGGATGGAAAACAACTTTTTGGGGTTCTTAGGCCAAGGAGGATTTTATATTAATTTTGTGGAGTCTTTTGTCAATTACTAAACGCAGCGGTTTTTTATTTATTTTTATTATTGTTAGTAAGGTAAACGGCCCTGTTTGTGACCCTGCCTCAGTTTGTGAACTCGATGGCTATTTTTGAGTGTGATAAATGTAATTTACGTAGAATTTTAATCTCTTTATCGCCAATTAAAAGAGTTTTTTAATAGTTATTTTTTCTGCAATAAACAAAGTTTGTAATGAATTATTTAGTAATACAGTGTCAGTAACCTGGTGTGCGCATGGGTCACAATGTACGACATGGCTGGTTCTGCAGAGTCAGATATCCCGGCAGTAGAGAAACAATGCTTAAACAATGTTTTTATTAATATTCTTAACATTTTGCCTTTGTGGAATATTCGAATCTGTTTCAGAAGGCTTTAATGCACTTATTGAAACAAGTTTTTCTTTTTTTTTCAGTTTAACAATATCACGCATCTGTAAATAACAGAAAATCGACACCGCTGCTATAAAGGTGTCACAAACTGAGCCGTTTGCCTTATTAACTATTATTTTTTCGAAGCCTCTAATATATTTCAATGTTTGTATTTTTGCAGGAATCCTGTCGTACACTGAGTACCTGTTTCTGCTGTCCATCCTCACGAGTGAGTTCCACGTGCAATATCTTTGCCGGTCGCAATTTACACTGTGAGAATCACAACGCGTTCAACAAACCGCGCGAAGAGGCTCCGGATGAGTTACGACGTTTTCCGCGGGGCTCCGTAAATTCACCGTCGACTCCCGTCGGACGGGATGTTATTCGAGCATACAGAAACGCGCGGTTTTCCACTCTTCCTCGACCCGTTATTAGCGTCGGCTTAACCGGCCACGCGCACAAAGCGTTTATGCAGGCATACGAAGTGTCAACGGAATTGCCCATTAGTTCATCAGCAAGTGCGAAAAAGCGAGAACCGAAGAAACTTCCGCGAAGCCGGGAGATTTTCTAATCCCGCTTGACGCTGATTTCAGAACCGCAAACGGGCTTCCGAATCGCCTTCAACATGTTCGACACCGACGGCAACGAGAGAGTCGACAAGAATGAATTTCTCGTGGTAAGATTGAGAGGAACGAAATAACGATAACGTGACTTGAACGGTAGATCGGCCGATTGGATCCGAAGGCACTAGAATTACTTCTAACGGGATTTGGGACTGACAGCAGCACGATTTCAGCGTCGGGTCTAATTGCAATCGAGGGGGACCGATGAATGCGGAATTCGATGGGAGATTATCGCATCTTTGGCATTTTTTTTTTCGTTTACTCCAAATCTGATCCGAGAGAATTTATTTAATTAATTTTTTTTTTTTCGTTACCCCGTGCCAAAGATGTGACAATCGTTTCTCTTTCTGTGCATGAACACCAATTTTCACAGATTCGCAGACTGTTCGGTGGTACTTTGAAGGAACGGGAGTTGGACGAGTGGACCATCCGAGCCGTGAGTTTTGCAGAGCAAGAAAAGCCGAAGAGAACGCTTGCCGAGATGCATTGAATATTGCTGTGAGGATCGTCGTGTGGAACCCTTTCGATCGGGTTCCGCTAATAATCATAATAACTGGTCTCGGGGCTTAAAGCGCTTTATGGCTTTGTAACACACAGTTATTAACACTAACAAAATCGTCCACCTCCTACCTCCTCCATAGACTTATCCATTAGTCGCAGAATTAATTGCATTGCTTATGAGCAAATATTAGACTCCAATGTTTTGCTATATCGCACGGTTTTTCTTTATTTTTTTTTTTTTTTTTTTTTTAATTATGCACTTTTTAAGGTCTCTCTTTGACGAGATCAGTCGCCACGATTTTGCCTAGAAGGAGTAGAGATTAATATTGTTTTCGATTACTTTGACGAATTAGCTGCGTTCACTTGTCGCGCCAAGCGAAGAGGCTCTGGCGACCAAAGCAAAGCTTCGGGAGGCCAATCTAGCCAAGACGAATACCATCATCTCCAATTCCTACGTAAGTTTCGCCTCGAAAAACAGGACCAACAGCCTCGTATCCCGAAATCCGCTAGCATCGCTACATCCGTGATGAAAAAGCACACCGAATTCTCGCATATTTAATTAAGTTTCAGCCTACTAACACTGTCTCTCCATATTTCTCTCTCTCTCTCTATCTACCTATCTCTCTTCTCCATGATCGACGACGAGCTGCTCTACTCTCCCGACTTTACTACTTTTTACTACTCGTGTGAACGAACTGTCCGATAAGACGCTCGTGTGGCGAGATTCAAACGGACTATGTATTTGTGTCGCAGATGGAAAACATTTTCAGCCACGCGTGGAGAGGACGCCACGGACTGGACGAGAGAACCGACTTGCAGAATTTGTCGAACAGCCAGAGACCGCAGGATAACAGTAAAGAAAAATTCGACGACGATCAGGTTAATGTTTTTTTATTTTTCTTTATAAATTAAAACTAAGTCGTAAAAATGTACTTATGGCTTAATAGAGACGAGAATGCAACTTTTTATTACTAGCAAGTCGCAGAACTATTATGTTAATTCGATAACGATTTATCAAGGTGAATTTAAACTGTTGAACTTTATCTTAAATGAAGTTAAATTTAATTTAACAAGAATTCATTTGCATCCGAATAGTTGCGACCTTTCGGCGGTTTATTCACTGCATCGTGAAACTAATGTTAATTGATTTTTCTGTCAAACAGGGTCTTCAACGAAGACACTCGGTGGACACGACCTTGATGACCCACTTCTTCGGCAAGGACGGCACGACGGAACTGCGATACGAGGGCTTCCGGCTGTTCATGGAGAATCTGCAGCACGAGGTTCTCGAGCTCGAGTTTCACGAGTACAGCAAGGGCCACGACACGATATCGGAGCTCGACTTTGCCAAAATATTGCTAAGATTCACGTATCTCGATACGGATGAGTGAGTAAAACGAAAATAGGACGGAATGTGATAGAATATTGTCGTTAGCGAGCATTTCATTTGGAACTCGTCGCAGGTACGACAAGTACTTGGAGAGGATGATGGATCGCTCGGATCGCCAAGTAGATATCGGCTTCGATGAGTTCCGAGTGTTCTATCAATTTTTGAACAATCTTGACGACTTCTCGATAGCTATGAGAATGTACACGCTTGCCGATCATCCGATTTCCAAAGGTAGAGAGCACGAATTCGCCGCATTCATCATTCACACTTGTCGTTATTTTCATAAAAACCCAACGCAATTGTCTTCGTCGTGCATCCTCTAATCCCTCGATATTCTAGACGAATTTTCACGAGCAGTTAAGATCTGCACCGGAACGTATCTGTCGACTCACATTATCGACACTGTCTTCGCGCTCTTCGACGTCGACGGTGATGGACAATTGTCCTACAAAGAATTCATCGCCATTATGAAAGACAGGCTGCACCGAGGATTCAAGGTAACGATTTGTAATCCTTGATTACGTACAGAGTTGCAAACCCCTAATTTTTATAGAAATCAAATTGACGGTACGATTGGCTTTGTAATTAGGTTTTTCTAATAATTACTCGTAATGATTATAATAGGATGTGTAAAAACTTATAAATAGAGGCAAGGAATATTAATTTCTCATAAAATTTCATGGTGGTCTTATTGAAAAAATGGAGAAATACCGTTAATACATTGCGAAAATAATGGAGGACATGTCCATTTTTTTTTACAATTTCTTCCAAATTTTAATTGAAAACTAGGTTTTTCTTACGGCTATTTAAAAGTTCACATATAATTTATAATCGCTACAGGTCATCGTTATAAAAACGTAACTAGAAAATAAACTGTTGTGTAAACTTTAATTCTTAAAGTAATGGGGACTGACGACATTGATTACGGAATCTTCTTTGAATTTGGTGGAAAACTTAATTGTCGATTGCTTGAGAGTTGTGTCAATTTTTGGTAATGTTTGTATGTAACAGCAAAAATCATCCATATTAATGTGCATTCTGTACAAAAGTTGTTGTTATTTTTGTAATATTGATATGTTATTTAATTAGTTGAAACATTGATTATTTCTGGCAAAACATCGTAAGGAAGTTGCGAAATAATGTACGCCGTGGTTAGGCTGCGGTTTACACTGCGGTGTACTCCGGGTAGCCGTTCGCGAGGCGTCCGCAGCCGCAGCGAGTTCTGCTTTACCGACAAACTCTCACGTAATTTTAATTTACACGAATTTCAGTCACAACCGAGAAGCGAGGGCTGGGAAGCCTTCAAGTTCTGCGTGAAGCAAGAGATGAAGGCTCCGTGAGGTACCTGAAAACCCGAATAACAACGGACTACTTAAAACAATTTACCTCGCTTACAAATACCTGCGATCTTGTTCCTGCCAGTATTTGGAAATATCTGCGACGTCTTTTTATCTCAATTTTGTTTATTTATTTCCAAAGATTATAGTTACCACTTAGAGTCTACAGTTTGCAATTTTTACAAAGAGTCTTAACGTTTAACTTTACACTTGTTTTCGATACACACTTCGTATTGTTGATGCACATAACGATGACCCGAGTTGGCTATGAAAACTGTTAATATTCAACATGCAGTATCAGAGGCTAATCAACTCAACTTAAATGCTTGTCGTGCCAATATTTAAATATTTATCAATTCTTCGATGTTGTTTCTCACAGTTTTATTATTTATTTTCAAAGCTCAGTGCCATGTAGTTTAATTTACCGAATTTAGCAAAAATGTTATATCTCATTGTCGTTTACTTGTTTTTAGTGCAGAGAGTTTATTATTGTCATTAATATTATTACGCACAAAATGTTGTACAAAGTTAAAGAGAAATAAAATGAATACTCAAACGTCCGTGTGATTTGTTTCGTTAAACTTTCAGCTCGTCCCTGAATCCCGCTGCACCGAGACGAACCGTCGGACGGCGTTGGACTCGCGCTTGATGGCCCAGTTTTATCTCCCTCTATTACCGCGGATTTCAATTGCTGTAATTACTGTTTGTTATCACTCATTGCGCTGATTGTCGTCTGGCACTACGATGAAACACACCGCCCGAAAGAAAGCTGCGGTCACGAGAATTCGCCAGGAAATTCCACAACCAAAGCGCGGAAAGACCTTTCGAATAATTGCGCTCAAGTTCCTGCGCCGAGCGAATCTTTTATGCGCATCTTTTACATGTTCACGTGGAACACGCGCGGGCTGAGCCGAGGACGTTCACATCAAAACAAATTCCTCTTGCCTCGACAATTCCGTTCAATGAAAAAAAATCATTTTCGACTTTTAGTCCGATAAAAGGGAAATTATAAAAATCTAATACAAGCAACTGAAACGAAAGGTTTTCAAATAATAGCGTCACAATTTACCCGAGCAAATTTTGCATACATGACAGATCGAATGTAAATACGCGAAGGTCGAGAGCCAAGAACGTTCATGGCAAAACAAATTCGCTCTGCATCCAGAGTTTCGATTAGTGAGCGTCGATAGTGTGAATCAGGAGAAATTTCGTGATTTTTTACCGGAACATCCGGCAAAGGGGTAAAATAAGGGACGGGCGAATAAAATTAAAAACTATTTTCATCTTTTCGCCCGATAAAAGAGAAACTATAAATCCAATTCAAGCAACTGAAACGAATAGTTTTTCAAATAATGGCGCCACAATTCGCCTGAGCAAATTTTGCATAAACACAGATGGAATGTAAATACGCAAAGGTCGTGAGCCAAGGGCGTTCGCGGCAAAACAAATTCGCTCTGCGGCGAGTTTCGATTAGTGAGCGTCGATAGTGCGAATCAGAAGAAATTTCGTGAATTTTTGCTGGAACATCCGACAAAGCAATAAAATAAGGGACAGGCGATTTTGACCGATGTGATTTAGTGGGCCAAATCCAGCGATTCTCGAGTAACAATAGATCACCGAGTGAAGGGATTAGATGGAAATGGTAGAGGCGAATCGCACCGGCGATCGTAAGTCGGGCGAAAGTGGGGGAGAGGCCCAAGCGACGCTACGAACGGCGGGTCGTGCGGCCACGAGGAAACGTGCCGGTATCATTGCCACTCGGGAAACAGTAAAGCACGTTCATCGTTGTTCGCGAGTTAATATCTTCCGTCTACCGTTGCTCTTCATATACGTATTCGTATACGTATTCAAGGCTTACTTACGTGTTATCTGTCGCTGTGCTACATGTATGATGGGGATGATGGGGGTGTTCAAGTGGCTGAGAAAGTAAGTGAACTCCAAAAAAATAATAATAACCAACGCGGCGTTAAAATACACGGAGGAAAAAATTGTAAGAGCTTGAAAATTTCATTCATGAATTCAGCAAAATTGCAAATTCACTCGCTAAAATGTTTACTGGTGACTAGATTTTTTTTTCGTTTCCATAACGAAGTGAACTCCAAAAAAATAATAACCAACGCGGCGTTAAAATACACGGAGGAAAAAATTGTAAGAGCTTGAAAATTTCATTCATGAATTCAGAAAAATTGCAAATTCACTCGCTAAAATTTTTACTTGCGACTAGAATTTTCTTTTTCGTTTCAATAACGAAGTGAACTCCAAAAAAATAATCAATGTGGAATTAAAATACACGGAGGAAAAAATAATAAGAGTTTCAATAACATTTCATTAATAAATTCAGCAGAATTGCAAATTCACCCGCTAAAATGTTTACTTGCGACTAGAATTTTTTTTTTTTTTCTTTTCAATAATGAAGTGAACTCCAAAAAGTAATAACCAACGCGCCGTTAAAATATATGGAGAAAAAAATTATAAGAGCTTCAATAAAATTTCATTCATAAAATTACAAAATCACCCGCTAAACTTTTTACTTGGAACTAGAATTTTCTTCCGTTTTAATAGTACAATAGAGTGAGAAAAAAAGTGAAAATGTTGAAACCAGTTAAAATTCGTTTAGTTTAATTTTAAAAAATATAGTTAAGTGATTAAAATTGTAGAAAAATAGGGTATCGAAGCTACGAAAATGTTTCCTCGGTGTAATAATACGAAATTTCGTTTCGTAGCCGGTGTAGACCGTTGAGAAGCTTCCCAAGGTGTTCGCTGTGTCCGTAGACCTCGAGGAAAACAATCGGAGCCGAAACTCGGGCGTCGGGAATCTCGTTTGCTCGCGTGCAGCTCAGTTTTTCGAGCGATATCGCGGCGTCCCAATCTCGCTCGTGATCGAACTTTTCTATCGAAAAATTTCTCTCTTATCGCGACACGAATGTGTGAACGAATTTCGTGATAATGCCTTTCATAAATATTGGGAAACTGCGCGAGCTGTCGAGCAACGTAATCGAAACAAACACGCGGCCTCCGTCCGACTCTTGTCGTGTGCTTAGGTAATTGCCAAGAATATTCATATAGGCTCGCGCGAATCGTCGGCGACGGCTTCGCGCGACGAAAGACTTCTCGTCAACTTGAATAAATATAACGTATATATCACACATCCCGAGTCCCCTTTGACTCGTTATCTATTCCTCTCTTCGTCGCTCTCGGTGAAGGCTGCGGCGTTTCACGTTGATTGCGTCTTTAGATAACGCGTGTAAGATCCACGCTGTCGAAACCGATGCCCGACATCAGTCGCTTCCGTTGCTTCGCCTGCTGCACACGATTTTTGTCTTATCTGCAAAATGATTGAGTGTTTAAAAATAAAACCTCCCAATTCGTGAAACATAAAGTCTTGAAATCTCGACCATTTTTTGCGACAATTAAATTCTTACCCCGGTTTCCAAAAAAAAAAAAAAAAAATTGCGGGTCAGTGTAAACCTCAGAATTATTTCATCAATAATTTTCGCCACGTGAAAAAATAATGTTTCAACGAAAAATTGCCAAAAAATTATTTTTTCGACGTTACAAAACCCGCGAATCACAAGTCCTAAAATCTCAATAATTTTTTCCAAAATTTATTTTTCTAATCAGCATAAAATCCCAAAACGTTGTTGCAAAAATAATTTTCGAACCACGTAGAGGAAAAATGTTTTTCCCGCGAGTGTGACAGAGTCGGGAATGCCATTCGGCCAAAGAATGAATTTTCGTTGCTGGTGAGTGTCGATAGTTGCGGTGGGCCTCGGTGTACCTGAGAGACTAAAGGTGCCAAGAGTCGTGTCAATAATTTTCAATAATTCTCAGCGGCCACGTGAAAAAATAATTCATCGAAAAATAGCCAAAAAATTATTTTTTCGACGTTACAAAACCCGCGAATCACAAGTCCTAAAATCTCAATAATTTTTTCCAAAATTAATTTTTCTGATCAGCATAAAATCCCAAAACGTTGTTGCAAAAATAATTTTCGAACCACGGAGAGGAAAAATGTTTTTCCCGCGAGTGTGACAGAGTCGGGAATGCCATTCGGCCAAAGAATGAATTTTCGTTGCTGGTGAGTGTCGATAGTTGCGGTGGGCCTCGGTGTACCTGAGAGGCTAAAGGTGCCAAGAGTCGTGTCAATAATTTTCAATAATTCTCAGCGGCCACGTGAAAAAATAATTCATCGAAAAATAGCCAAAAAATTATTTTTTCGACGTTACAAAACCCGCGAATCACAAGTCCTAAAATCTCAATAATTTTTTCCAAAATTAATTTTTCTAATCAGCATAAAATCCCAAAACGTTGTTGCAAAAATAATTTTCGAACCGCGTGAAGGAAAAATGTTTTTCCCACGAGTGTGAAAAACTCAGTAACACCATTCGGGCGAGGAATGAATTTTCGTTGCTGGTGAGTGTCGATACTTGCGGTGGGCCTCGGTGTACCTGAGAGGCCGAAGGTGCCAAGAGTCGTGTGTGCGGCGCGCCAGAGGTGCGAGAGTCACGGTTCGTCGGTTCTATTGTCATTGCGCGCTCTAATCTCGCTCGACATTACCGTACAACGTCAGGTATGCCGGCTTCCCACCCCTTTTTCCGGCGCAGCCGGCCGACAACGTGTGGCCCCCGCGCAGCCGGTCTGCAACGTGTCGATTGTTCGCGCGTGAACTTCGGAGGCTTCGAAGGTTTCGAAAATTGCCGGCGCCGTAAGCCGTGCAATTAATCCATTGGAGGAGGAGCGCGACGTACGCGAGTCGGCTCCTTGGGAAATCGGCGCGCGGCTCTCGTTCGGTCGCAACTTAATATATAATTGTTCGGCTCGAACGGAATTAGCCGCGGGAACGGTACGGTACTTCTTTTACGAGTTGATGATCTTCTGGGACACGTGGGGTGAAACGAGAGACGCGGCTACGCTTCGGCTGCCACGTTGCCGCCGCAGCCGCTTTGCTTCTCCTTTAACGAGCGCGCTCTCCACGAGACTCTTTTAATTACACGACAATCCCGCTGTGATCGGGCTTAATTGAGAATCGCCCCCCCCCCCCCCCTCCGACTCCTGAACGCTGCCTAGCGAAATACTAGAGCCGAGCCGAGCCGGGATTGCATCGCGCACGGATCTCAGACATTCGCTGTCAAAAGTGAAATGCGATTAGAGCTTGTGGCTCGTTATGCAATATTAATGCGGTGAAGAAAAAGTCGGATATTTTAATTTTTTTGGGTGATAATAATGGCAACAAATTGCTAATTAATTGGGTTAAAAAACGAGCTTGTGGCTCGTTATGCAATATTAATGCGGTGAAGAAAAAGTCGGATATTTTAATTTTTTTGGGTGATAATAATGGCAACAAATTGCTAATTAATTGGGTTAAAAAACGAGCTTGTGGCTCGTTATGCAATATTAATGCGGTGAAGAAAAAGTCGGATATTTTAATTTTTTTGGGTGATAATCATGGTAACAAATTGCTAATTAATTGGGTTAAAAAACGAGCTTGTGGCTCGTTATGCAATATTAATGCGGTGAAGAAAAAGTCGGATATTTTAATTTTTTTGGGTGATAATCATGGTAACAAATTGCTAATTAATTGGTTTAAAAAAATAACGCATTTAAGATTTTACTTAAACTGATGAAAAAAAAAAATCGTAAACGAAAAAAAGTGATAAGTATCGCGCCGTTAAAATACATGGAGAAAAAAATTATAAGAGCTTCAATAAAATGTCAATAATGAATTCAGCAGAATTGCAGATTCACGCGATAAAATGTTTACTAGTTACTAGAATTTTTTTTTCCGTTTCGATAGTATAATAGAGTAAGACAAAAAGTGAATATATTGAAACCAGTGAAAATTCGTTCGCAATCAAAAGTGAAATGCGATTAGACCTTTAAGTGGCTCGTTATGCAATGTGAGTGCGGTGAAGAAAAGTCAAAGATATTAAACAATTTTTCGATGATAAAAATGGTAACAATTTGCTGATTGGTTTAAAAAATAACGCATTTAAGATATGACTTAAATTGATGAAAAAAAAAAAAAAAAATCGTGGGTTTGATTTTGGCAATTTTGGATTTGGACCGGAAACCGGATTTGTGAATTCTGACGGGAAAAGAAATCGGGATTAGAAAATACATATGTTTATACAGAAAAAAAATCATTTTTCGCGTTTTTTCGTTGAATTTATAGAATTATTATAGAATCGAGTAACTCTCGTGAAATTTCTCCGCTTTCCTCGAGGCGCGCGCGAATCCTAATCAAACGAAACTTTTGGCCGTGACTGTACGTCAAAACATCCGCAAGTAACTGCAGCGTGAACCAGAGACGAGAGAATCTCGAGACGCAACACCCACCGCATTGGCCCAGATTATTAAGTCAGTGGTCCATATTTTCTCATTAAGCGCTAACAAGTTTCTCTCCCGCGTGGTTTGACGTTATCGTAATTATAATTGCAACCTGTGCGCGCGAAACCCGCTGCGCAGAACGCACCGCGCACCGCGCGTGCGCGCGCGCGCGCGTCGCCCGGTGCGTTTCCTTTCTCCCTCTCTCACTCTCGCGGAGGATCGCGAGGCGCCCGAGATTCGGGGCAGCGCGCGTCACGCTCGGCGATCCCGCCAGCCGTATCACACCCGACGTCCGAAGCGCGCTCGACGCTCGTCGACTTTTACTTCGCGATCTCGGCTGTTCACAATCAGTCGGCTCTTCATTGTGACGAGATTCCCGGTCTCGCTCCGCTTCCTCCGTCGCCGCCGAATATAAGCCGATCGACGGAGAGAGAGAGAGAGAGAGAGAGAGAGAGAGAGAAAAAAACCAACGCTTCGACATTTAATTCGAAACAAATTTTCATCGCTCGCTTGACTCGGGTCCGCTCGGGCGGCTCGGTAAACGCGCGAATTCGCGTCGACCGAGGGAGCCGCGCGAGCGGATAATTAAGTCGCGTAATTAGGCGCAGTCGCCGCGCCGGCGATTCCGAGTGTTTTCGCCGACGACGAGCTGGGAAGTCGTCTCGGTCCAAGATGGCGGCAATAACGCCCCGCGCGCCTCGCGCGAACAATGGGCTTATGACAGAGCGAGCGCTGCACGCTTTCTAAGCAGACTAATTACGATTTATTATGTCGGCGCGCGACGCGCGGGGAGATCGTCGAGGAGGAGATTGTTACGAATCTCCTGTCGGACCGCGCGTGTTTTTCTTCTTTGCCGACCTTCTTAGGCGTCCCACAAGACGCCCGCGCATCTTCCGCGTGCTTTTTTTTTTCTCTCGTCGACGTACGAATAACTCGATGCGACCCGACATATATAAATACAAATAAAATTATAACAGCTTCAGTAAAATTTCATTCATAAATTCAACACAATTGCAAATTCACCCGGTAAAATTTTTACTTGTTACTAGCATTCTTTTCCGTTTCGATAGTACAATAGAGTGAGAAAAAAAGTGAAAATATTGAAACCAGTGAAAATTCGTTTAGTTCATTTTTTTAAATATAGTTAAGTGATTTTTCTTCTTTGCCGACCTTCTTAGCCGTCCCACAAGCCGCCCGTGCATCTTCCGCGTGTTTTTTTTTGTCTCTGCTCGCCGTACGAATAACTCGCTGCGACCCGGCATATATAGATACAAATAAAATTATAAGAGCTTCAGTAAAATTTCATTCATATAAATTCAGCATAATTGCAAATTCACCCGCTAAAATTTTTTACTTGTTACCAGCATTTTTTTCCGTTTCGATAGTACAATAGAGTGAGAAAAAAAAGTGAAAATATTGAAACCAGTGAAAATTCGTTTAGTTAAATTTTTTAAATATAGTTAAGTGATTAAAATAGTTAATATAGTTAAGTGATTTTTCTTCTTTGCCGACCTTCTTAGCCGTCTCGCGAACCGCCCGTGCATCTTCCGCGTGTTTTTTTTTCTCATCGCCGTACGAATAACTCGCTGCGACCCGGCATATATAAATACATCGGGCTATGGCGTCACTCTACCTGACCGGAAGTTCCGTCGCTGTGTACACAGGTTGTATACACACACGGAACAGCCGCCACTTCCGTGTGACCCGAGCTGTGACCTCGTCCGCAGATCCGGGCATGTCGGTTCTCGTTGAAAAAACGTTTTTATCCCGCGGAGGAAGCGCCTATAAATCCCCTCCCGTGCAGAGCATTGTTACATCCTCGCTGATTCCGCTTGTTTTTCTGTCTTTCTTTTTACAGGGACATCGTTCAGCGAGACCGGAATCGGCGAAGCCTGACGCCGAAAATCAACGGGTTAAACAAGTAAGTGAAATTGCGCGCTCGCGATTGGCGAATCCGACCTCTTTCGAAATACGTGCCGTCGCTTTTGCCGAGTGGGAATCAAAACCAACGACGACCTCGGACGTGTCCGCTGCAGAGATACATTTTTAAATCACGGGAAGGATAATATTTTTATTGCTCATGGTCAATTGTTTTTGATAAATTGCATTTTAACCTTATGAAACATACAAAGGCCAAACATTATTAATATGCAACGTGTGTCAAGACTCCCCCTAATTGTGATTGCTGCTCGCGATTCGCGCACGCGCAGCGCCGAATCGTCGCCTGCGTTCCAAACAAAATCGCAGCCTTCGCACGCCGGCCGCAACTCCGCTCAAGCAGCGTACATATTTTTCGCATATATCGCCCATCCAACCCAGCTGCTTATGTAAACATCGAGCGTTTGAAATGCGTCGACTTTCGACCTGCAATCAGCTGATCGCCGACAGCGCCCTTCGCGCAACATTTTTGCGTCTTTGTTTACCGAAAAAAATGCGGCGACTTTCGACCTGCAATCAGCTGAGCGCCGACAGCGCCCTTCGCGCAACATTTTCGCGTCTTTGTTTACCGAAAAAAATGCGGCGACTTTCCGACCTGCAATCAGCTGAGCGCCGACAGCGCCCTTCGCGCAACATTTTTAGGTCATTGTTTACCGAAAAAATGCGGCAACTTTCGACCTGCAATCAGCTGAGCGCCGACAGCACCCTTCGCGCAACATTTTTACGTCTTTGTTTACCGAAAAAAATGCGACGACTTTCGACCTGCAATCAGTTGACCGCCGACAGCGCCCTTCGCGCAACATTTTTACGTCTTTGTTTACCGAAAAAAATGCGGCGACTTTCGACCTGCAATCAGCTGAGCGCCGACAGCGCCCTTCGCGCAACATTTTTACGTCTTTGTTTACCGAAAAAAATGCGGCGACTTTCCGACCTGCAATCAGCTGAGCGCCGACAGCGCCCTTCGCGCAACATTTTTACGTCTTTGTTTACCGAAAAAAATGCGGCGACTTTCGTCCCGCAATCAGCTGAGCGCCGACAGCGCCCTTCGCGCAACATTTTTCGTCTTTGTTTACCGAAAAAAATGCGGCGACTTTCCGACCTGCAATCAGCTGAGCGCCGACAGCGCCCTTCGCGCAACATTTTTGCGTCTTTGTTTACCGAAAAAAATGCGACGACTTTCGACCTGCAATCAGTTGACCGCCGACAGCGCCCTTCGCGCAACATTTTTACGTCTTTGTTTACCGAAAAAAATGCGGCGACTTTCGACCTGCAATCAGCTGAGCGCCGACAGCGCCCTTCGCGCAACATTTTTGCGTCTTTGTTTCCCGAAAACAAAATCCCATCGTCCACCGCGACAGCGACAAACAGTTGCCGGCGTCTTTATTATCTCGCGCTCGTTCGACACACACGACGATCGCCACAAAGCAGATAAAACATCCAACGATCGCCAAACAATCCGGCGTCGTCGGCAGCGTCGCCAGTGAACGAAGTGACGCGGGATGCGGACGAGTGACACGCAAAAAGCTCGGCAACGTGACAACATATCGCAGTAGCGCCGACACCGCGACGTCGTTCGCACGCGAAACGCGTTCAACCCTCCCGTAATCGCGCAGTCCGCTCGCCGGAGGTTCTGAAACTAGTGCGTCGGCCGTTTTCACTCACGCACGCGAGACACAAGCGCGGCGACACATCCGCCACGGCACTGAACGCGTCGAAGCGCGCCGATTAATCCGTCTTCATAACCTCTCGGTCACGTGACCGAGCGCCGCTCGGAACGAGTTTACATAATCAAAGTGGCACCTTTCGATGTGTTTCCCGCCGTTGAGCACTTTTTGCAGTCCCTCGCGGCGACAGGTTCGATCGTGCAATTGAGTCGCTGCACCGGGAATCCAAGATGGCGCCGCGGAGACGCACGATGTTCGCGACTACGGCGATCGTGCTCGACCGGCCGATCGACTCGAGGTAACCCACATGGAAATATTTATATGTGAAAAATATATGTCGACGAAAAGTTCTATATGTCGCATATATGTTGCGTATACAACTTTTTGGTGACATATATCTTACATATAAATATTTCCATGCGGGAAACGAGTGAGCGAGTCGACGTTAAGGGGGACACTTCTACCCTGGAGCACCGATTTTTCATTTTATTTTTTTGTGGGAAAACGAATAATAGTAGACGACTGTGGTTTTTTTCTACTCGTTACTTACGGTTTAAAGTATACAGTGGAATTTTTTTTTTTTTAAGTTAAAAATTGTCGGCGTCCCAGGTCTTCAAACACGATCATCCAAAATAAATGGCTACCACTCTCCTGACCACTGTAATTAAGCGATCGGCCTGAAATTGTGCATACGTACTCGGGAAACATGTCTTCATGGAATGACGGAGGTTTTTTTCGATAACATAATTTTTCGATTTTTTATTAATGTTTTTATGCAAAAAAAACATAGGAGAAAAATCTTTCAAACGCCGCCATTTTCTTAATTTTACAGAAATAGAAAAAAACCTCCGTGATTCCTTGAAGACATGTTTCTCGAGTATGTATGCACAATTTCAGGCCGATCGCTTAATTACAGTGGTCAGGAGAGTGGTAGCCATTTATTTTGGATGATCGTGTTTGAGGACCTGGCACGCCGACAATTTGTAACTTAAAAAAAAAGAAAATTCCATTGTATACTTTAAAACGTAAGTAACAAGTAGAAAAAAACCGCAGTCGTCTACATTTATTCGTTACCCCCCCCCCCCCCCCCCCCCCCAAAAAAATAAAACGTGAACACCTGAAAAATGCAGCTCCTAAGGAGAAGTCCCCCTTAATCACCCGAAAGTCGCCGCTCGTCAGACGAGCCGCCCGTGTCCGGCCTCGGCCGGAAGAATCGAGCGAGGAGGATTACGACCGATAACGACCACCCGAGGCGCCGCGCTTATCGCGATGATTTATCGCTTTTGTACTTATTTTAACGAACTCTTCTCTGCCTTTCAGTGAGGCTTACAGAAACGCTCTGCAAGCGTTTATAGACCGTCGACGGATCCCCAGCGACTCGGAGAGCGTCGCGACGCCCAACAGCCCGGACAAGGAGCGACTCGAGTTCTTCATCAAGAAGAATTACGAGAATGACAAGAATAAGCGACGGGACAACAGGGAGTGCGAGGGAATTCCCGGGGTTCCCCACGTTCAGGCTCCCGAGATATTCGAGATCGGCTGGGTCGCCGGCACCGAGGACCGGCACATCGAGCTCATATTCGCGGAGTGGCAAACCACGAGGGTCTCGCTCAGGCGTCACACTCATCCCGACTGCCGAAGCGCCATCAAGGCCGATCTGGAGGTTCTCACGTGAGTCACGGGCGGCGGGTTTTTTTAAAAAGTGGCGCGCGATTTACGGGCCGTCATGAATATTATCAATTTTTGAAATATAATTTTTTTCGCATTCTTATCAATCAAACGAATTAGTGATGGGCGATATTCACTTGATGATCCGAAAACATCGACGTTTTTCAGCGCTACATCGATTATTTTAAGCCGATGTTTTCATTTTCGATGCATCGAATAAAAATTGATTAATTGCGAAAAATAATCGATGTTTCTCAGCCTTCGCTGCGCCGGCGTGATAACATGTTAAATTTTCAAATTGAGGCGTTCATGTTCGATTGATATTATATTATTTCTTTGTCTGTTCCAATTTGCCGATTGCACAGTGGAATTCTGGGTCTTTTGTTTCAGTAAACCTTGGCTAAAAAAGCTGGAAAACAGAATTATCTCAGTTGTCAAACCAACCTGAACGCGCAAATCACGAGGAATTATTAATTTGCAAAATATTAAACAAATTATTTACTCTACTCAGTTTTTTTTAATCGTGTTAATCAGTTCTTGCTTGTAAAAAATGAAAAAGTAGGAGTATTATTTTATAAAGAATTCAAATTAACGCGCGCTTTTTACTATTAAACGAAGCATCGATGCTAAGGCATCGATTGTTTAATATATCAATTATTTTAACATCGATGTTTTTTTTTCACCATCGCCCATCACTAAAACAAATATTTCACATACAAATTTGACAAAATTATGTTTGCATACGGTGAAAAAAACAAACCTGTAATCGATAGAACGAGTGCGGCTAAATTTAGTAATTTAATAATAACGATCCGAAAGTCGACGTTCGAGACGCAAATTGGCCATTTAGAGGGAGATTGACTGACGGGCGGAGAGCAAATATGGATAATTCGCACGGCCAATTAGAACGCCCGAGACGGGCGGTCGTGCCCGACGAGAAAATAATCCATCGGCGAGTAAATAATAATTATTTAATTATTCGTGTGTGCAGGGAAATCCGACATCCGAACGTTCTGCTGCTGATGGGAACGACTCACACCGACGATCACGGCCTGGTGGCGATATTCGAGCCGGTCGATTGCACGCTTTTCAATTACGTGCACGAGCAGGGCGAACGCGTGTCCGTCCAGGGCATCGCCAAGTGCGCCGGAAGTCTGGCGGGCGCTCTCAAGCACGCGCACATGCGCGGTTACGTGCACGGAGCGATCAGCTCCCACTGCGTTTACCTCGCGACGAGCGGCACAGTCAAGCTCGGCGGCTGGGAACTCGCGGGATCCGTCAGCGGCGTAAGTTAACGAGCTGATTATGCGCCGATCGACGCGACTATACGCCGACATCGATATCTCGATACGACAGACCCGTTCGTCATATTTGGAGGAAAAAAAAAAGAAATAGAAGAAGAAAAATGAGTCCGGGTCTCGCTGATTCGAAATTCACGCTGCGTCCGACGCGAATCGAGCGTGACCCGCGGCACGACTTCCGATAGCCGCGACGCGGTGAAAGTCCCGAGAGACACGCTTACGCTTCGCTCGCGAGGGTTGCGACCGACAAGTCGCTCGTGACAGAGCGAAAGTGATCCCCGTAATCGCTCATTCTTGAGCGCTTGAAATTCTGAAATCGTGATTTCGTAGACCCGGAGACCCGGGGATCCCGCTTGGTCGCTTTTGCCACGGAATTAGTATTAATAATACTTCGCGTATACGTTGCAGTGGTTGAGAAGGAGATGCAATGAGAATTTTTAGTATCTCGCGACAGGATTAAAATGGGACAAAAGTTCATAATCTTGAGAAGTAATTTTTGCATGGAAATGTATATGTGATGCCATGGTGGCCGCAGTCAGGAAAAATCGGGAAAAGTCAGGGGAAAAAATTGGTCCAGGAATCAGGGAAAAGTCAGGGAATTTCAAAGTTGATCAGGGAAAAAGAGAATTGGCGCCGAACCTCCCGTAAGTAGATAAAAAGTAAAAAAAAAGTTATACATTATTATAATAAGTATAATATAACATGAACTATTATAATAGTGTTTAATGTGATTCATCGTCGATCACCAAAGTAAATAATTTATCGAACACGTGCATCGGTTTTGGATACATTTTCATTGGCATCATTAATTCTTTAAACAGTAATCGTCAGAACTGTGGTCAGGGAAAGATGAGGGAAAAGTCAGGGGAAAATGAGGGAAAAGTCAGGAAAAAATAAGGGAATTTTTGTCGGCGAAAAAAACGGCCACCATGGATGCGTATCCGTAGACAAATATTTAGGTAAATTGAGAACGAATCGTCAGTGAATCGGAAAATACCGGGTTCCCAGTATTTGCACTCAAATGCGTTGCATTCTTTCGTCGACGCTTTCCGAGCATCGCTAATTTCGAGTTCCGTTCGATCACACAAATGTATAGTTCACCGGACGACCGGAAATTGTTCAACGCCCTTTGTTTCCTTTGTGAACGTTAAAACGAGGTTTTCGCGTAATCTGTCGACTCGCCGACAACGATGCGTTGGCTAATCACCTCGAAAGTGGGCACGGGCCCTTTGAACCGTATCGAAGTTACCGATCGGTCGTTCGCCGCTCGTTCTCTCGGAAATGTTAATCGAACGTGGCATTTTTTCTCCCGTCTGTCGCAGCCGAAGATTACGCGAGAGTACGAGGAACGATTGAGATTCGAGATATACAGATGGCTGGCGCCCGAAATTTACAAACGACTCGAACCGTCCAAGGCGACCGACGTCTACGGCCTCACGCTGCTCATGTGGGAGATGTGTACCAGTAAGTATGATAGTCAGTAAGTTATTTCCAAAAATGTACTAAACATTTTTATGCCTTAAATTACGAATCCGTTCTAAAGTAGCTGAATTTGTAAATCTGAAGTAAATATACATTTTCTTATAAATATATTTCAAACAGATAGTTGCTTAAGATAGTATGATCGCCGAGTATTCAATTCGTATAAATTCGAGAAAAGTGCGAAAGATTGCAAACACTTCTCGATGGTCTGTAAATCTGAAAAAATGCATGCACACTAAAGGTGCTGAAAAAATTAATTTAGCATAATATTAATTCCGCAATGTTAATAACAAATTGATAAAAAAATGGTTTAACAAATATTTCGATGACTCAATTTTTTTTTTATGAAAATGATTCCTTTGTTTTTCTGTATACGTACGAATTTTTTCGGATTTTTAAGTAACCTTTGAAATTTGTACATATTTTCCATAAAAAAAAACTCAAATTTCAACGGTTACTTAAAAATATGAAAAAATTCGTACGTATACAGAAAAACGAAAGAATCATTTTTATTTAAAAAAAACTTGGATCATCGAAATCTTTAGTGTGCATGAATTTTTTTCAAATTTTCAGACCATCGAGAAGTGTTTGCAATTCTCGCACTTTTCTCGAATTCATGCGAATTGAATACTCGGCGATCCTACTACCTTAATTTAAGTAGAGAAAACAATATATCTCCGAAAATACATTCAAAGATAAACCGAATGTTTATGTGCGAAAATGCAGTAGCGCGATGTTTCTGCAATCAATAATTCGCACGTAATCTGCAAGATAAGATTCTTGAAATAAACCACGAATTCGTGGCGCAGTGAACGTCCCGTGGAGCGGACTGAGCAGGCCGGAGGTCGAGCGACAATACGTGCAGTGGCAACGCGGCGTGATTACCGATCTCTACAATTTTCCGCCGTTGCTGAACAATCTTCTGGACGCGGGACTGCAGCTCGACGTCTCGAAGAGGACCCTCGATATGAGCCGAATGCGTCGCTTCCTGCAGACGCTTCAGGTTCGTTTGCAATTCTGAGATGCGGTAATTTCGAATCAGTCCTCAATTCTAATCCCATCGTTAACCGGACTAACTGTGATTTCAGATTCAGTACGAGGACGTCGCGCCGTTTTACGTCGAACTATCGTCGAACAACAACACGCAGAAACCGTCGCCATTGTCCAGCCCCGCGCTGAGCAAATCTCCGCCGGCGCCGAGATCCACCTCAGCACAAACTCCGAAACGCAATTCGCAGCGAAAATCGGCGCCCGCAGAGACCGAAGATTACGGTCGATATTTCGTGAATCCCAATCACGAGAAGAAGGAGATGAAACCAACGGAGCCCCGAGAACTTTTCTCCTTCAGTCGCAACGAGACCGCGCAACTCGAGAACATCGATCACATCCTCAAGGGTAAAAACGTGCAGAAGGTGAGCTCGCGAAACGTGCACAAGTCGCGATCGAACGAGAAGCTGGGGCCGAAGCTGCGAAAACCGTCGCGCAAGGAGGATCCCTCGGGTCTGGCGACCCTCCTGACCGATTCCACCGACGAGGAGACCTTCGTGGACTCGCGCAGCAGTATAAAAAAATTGAAAGAGGTCCTCGCGAGCAGAAGAGAAAATTTCTTCTACGGCAGCGACTCGTCGCAATTTTCGCCCACGGAGAAAGTCGAGAACACCAAGAGCGAAATACTGAAGCAGGTGAGGAGCAAGGATTACGAGCCTCACAAACCCGCGAGCCACAAAACCAGCATAGAGCCGAAGCAAACGAAATCGCCGGGTGAATTCAACTCCGTTCCCGCGCGATTCGCTCGACATCAGAGCCCGAAATCGTCCTACTCGCACGTCCCAACGGCCATCAGGGAAGCCGTCGTTCAGCCGAAGGTCCTGAACTCCGACTCGTCGAGCTTCTTCGAATCCTCGCTGTGGAAGAGGGAGAAGATGATTTGCATATCGAAAATGCGCAGAAGCGACCCGAACAATTTTACCTATTCGATCTCGCGCTTTCCGCCTCCGACCGAAACCCTGGAGAACGCGGATAAGGCGGATTCGGCCGAGAGCAACTGTACTTACACCGTCGAGGCGCCACGCGACTCCAGCGCGGCACCCGAAAACGCCGATCTCACCGTCGTGGAATCCGCGAACGCCGATCTCACGTCGAGCACGATTTCGCGCAGCAAATCGCTGCAGGCGCTCAAGGACGCTCTGGAACGCGCGACCGACATCGTTCGATCGACGACGCCTCATTCGTCGGAACCCTCGACGGCCGCTTCGTCGCCCTTCAAGAGTCCGCGGAGCTTCGATCAGGACACAAATATGTCCGCGGCGAACGAGTCGCTCTTCGAGGATCTCTACGAGCTCCGACACGACGAGCCCGACAGCGAAATCAAGAGCATCGAACGCTCGGCAAACGGGGAGGAATCTTTTCTTCTGCCTCCGGCGAACAAATGCGAGAATACCGAGGAAGGCGCGGAAAAAGGCGATTACGCGGTGCGCCGACGAAAGGCGATGAGGGACGAGAAACGCGGCGCCTTCGAGGGCTCGAGACTGTCCAGCGTCGTTTGCGAATCCATCGCCGAGAGTCTTCATGAAAATGAGACCTCGAGCTCGGGATCGAAAGCCGACGACCGAACGGTTATACTGACCGAATCGGCTTTCAGCCCGGAACGCAGAGCCGTCTTTGATCTTCAGAGTCGAACGGACATTCAGCACTGCCACCAGGAAACCGAGGAGGCTAAACCGCAGGATTCCGAGAGCAGCTTCGCTCTCATGGTTTTCAGCGATAAAGCCGCGCGAGGATGCAACTCGTGCAATCCCGCGAGCGCCCTCGCGAGACGACGATCGCTCCCGGCGGCTCTCGGACAATTGAGAAACTTGAGCAACGTCTCGCTGGGAAAATTGCCAATACGCAAAGTGGTGAGTAATGTTTTCGGATATATTTAATGGCCCGTGAATCGAGGATTGGTGATGGACGAATAAAAATGTATCGCAAACACTTTTGTATTTTGTACCCTGCTTAGTAATTCCGATTGACACCGATAGAAACCAACCAAATGGACAAAATTCCGATTGAAAAATAATCGGTTTAAACAGGTTTCAAATGGATTTTTGTCTGTTTCATTGGTTCGAATAAGATGATTTAACCAGGGTAAGGTTGGTTCTAGAAACAGAATTTACTTAATTACTTTTTACTTTTTAATTACTTAATTACTTTTTTCATGAAGAAAAAGGATCTAATATGAAGAACTGTTTTAAATGCATTTTTGTTCGAATGTTAACCAACCCTTTTTTTATAGAACCCGGATTGCGAATCTGTTATTACTTTTAAGATCAATCAGTCGATTATCGCAGACATAGAATTTACTTAATTACTTTTTTTCATGCAGAAATAAGATCTAATATGAAGAACTGTTTTGAATGCATTTTTGTTCGAATGTTAACCAACCCTTTTTTGATAGAACCCGGATTGCGAATCTGTTATTACTTTTAAGATCAGTCAGTCGATTATCGCAGACATATCGTTTTAATACCCAATTCTTTTTTATGGTCGTTCATTGCACGCTTCAATGAGTACTTTAAATGTGCATAAAAAAGGCATCATCATAATTACAATCAGCTAATGTTACAAGTAATTAAAGACTCGCATCCGTGGATACATCCAGGGTGTTTAATTAGTGTCGCGATTTTTTTTTCTTGCCAAAAAATGCTAGTCCTGGCTTTCCAGCCACAAATTAACTTGAGCCGATTCTTTTGTCCTCTTCAGGTAACACCGTGCTATCGCTGTTACTATCGAAGGCAGAATAGAAGAGAAGAGAAGTGATGCGTCAATAATAACATTCGTTGTAAATTGTTAACGCGAGTTTCCGATGATTCTACCTTCGATAATATGGGGATAGGCAGAGGCAGAGAGTAGACGCGATTCGGGCGCTTCGACGATTGTCTTATATATCCAGCGAAAAAAAAAAAATGTTTCTTTTATCCCGTTGTAGGATCTACCGGATAATACCGTGGAGGATTTGTATATTGACGATGAATTCGGTGACAGCTTGAATGTCAACATGGTGCTTTTGGACGAAGACGCCTCGCTAGACGACGAAGATTTCTTGCCAGATTTGTTAGAGTTGTCGGACTCGTGTGATTACCAGTAGAGACTTCGGTGCTGAGACTCGAACGAGAATCTCGACCTATTTATTTTTTTATAACAAATGACAATAATCAATATTATATTATTATTATTATTAATATTCTCCAAGCTGTAGGTTGGATAAGTTGCTTTTTAAAAAAGTTTCAACAAACACTGTTAAAAAAAACAAAGACTGCTTCATACTTTTATATTCAGTCAGTAAGTCAACTAAGAGACCATTGATTTAAGGAACAGTATTAACTATTCGTGCGTCAATTTCTTATGAATTATATGGTACATAATGTGATATAAATGAGGACAATAACGTGGTGTAGATGTAGAAAAAAATGACCATTTATGTTCCTAAAATATTCAACGGATACATGGTTTATTATAAAACATAATGCCGCGCGATAACCGGCCCTAATTGTTGTTTTTTTTACTTTTTATTTATAGTACAGTCCTACTTATTAATGTATTCGTTTAAGGCGGTAAATGTATCCGAGTATGGAAGAAAGTGTGCACCGTTCCATTGATTAGCTTTAAAGATGTTAAATACTATCGACTAATAAATAATAAACATTCACTTCCGTAATTTGTGTAATCTGGGAAACAATTATTGATGTCATCTTCGAGTAATAAAAAAAAAATCCCTTCACTGTCTCTGAATACAAACTCTTAGCGTAAAACGGGTACTGTATGAAAGTCGGAAACACCTTGTGGATTGCGGAGGCTTCCCACACTCGATAAAAAGAAAATCGCGCTTGGAACACAAAGACTCCGTGGAAATACGTATATTACAAGAAGCGGCCGTTGAAAGCAGTTTCAGACAAGTCGGTGAGACTTTCCGCTCCGCTCGACGAGTTTTTCCACTCCAACGCGGCGCGCAAATGATCGTAATACATGTATCTGTTAAAACGCCGTGAAATAATCGCGTTAATTAAGAAAACGGATTGCCTCGCCTGTTTTCTAAGAACCTTTAATTTTCAAACTCCGCACCGAGTCCCGCCAGATACACAAAACACTTCTGGACAACGCAATATAATTTGCTGCAAAGGGACGCGACGCTCTACCTTACGGATTGTGATTGCAAACAGTTTACTTTCTATATTCGATGTTAAAAAAATCACGCTTGGGATATAAAAAAATATATCGAGATTACATATATTACAAAAAGCAGCTGCTCAAAGCGAATTTGGGGAATCCAAGATCTCGTCGTCCCGCGCTCTTGTGAAGATTTTTTTGTTTTCTTTTTTTTTTGTTCATTGTAACACCGTTTATGCGGCCAAAGTCGACGCGACTTCGCGCCAATTTGATTCGCCGTGGACTAGATGTATTGAGCTTGTGGAGAATTAAATTGCCAGGCCAAAAACGGAAACGATGCAGTACATGGTTTTGTTTTCCCAGCGAACTGTGCAACTGCCGTCGGTTGCGTTGTCCCAAAAGCAGGAACTCGCTGTGTGAAGGCCAGCACCGTTTTTTTGCATAATAGTGCAGGTGACTGAAAGAAAAAAAAAAAAAATAGAGTATAGAGAGCACCAAAATTAAAACAGGTTTTACTATATTCTGGGTATTAAGGTAAACTCACCTATGTATTTGTATGGCTTTTGTAATTTAGTCAGATTGCCCAAACATCCTTCAACCACGTGCGAAGTCCACTGATTGACTTTGTTGTGCTGATAGGCATCTCCGCCTATGGACACTTCTATGGCCTCTTTGATGATTTTGCTGACATCATCGACAACAAATTGGGTCTAAAAAAGATATGTATTTTCAACACGGAACGCACAAAAAATTGAGATTGTGCGTCTGGGCTAAATAGTATCGAAAATTTAATCTGAACAACGTTAATTTATTTATATTATTCATGAGTGAAGAAAAGGAAGATTGTCAATATTTTTTAATGTAGAAACTTCCGAGAAATAAATCGAATATCTCCGAAGCCGGATGCAAAGGAAACATATGTTATTATATGTCCAAAATTGAATGATTAGAACGCCAGTGTCCGATAAATTCCGCCAAAGGCTACTAACCTCTTCCTGCATGTCCTCCATCGCGAATCGAGCTAGTTATGTCCGTACACTAAACTTTTCGATCTCTAAACTTCCGTGCTCGGATGCTCGACGGATTAAAATGCTCCGAGTGCGGTTTGGGCCTACCGGGAGGACAATATTTCGCGTAAATCACACACAAAAACTGTCGTCCGACACGTCGACGTCAGTTGACAGTCTCGCTGACGGATGTGTTTGTCGGTCGTCGAGGAGGGTTTAACAGGTGTCTGACTTACCGACTCACGCGCGCAGTGTGTGACTCAAGTGGTGTGTGACACATAACTGCTCCGATGGTAATGAAGAGCAGTCATAAGAAAAATAACAGCGACCAACAGTCGGTAACAGTGTCGACCTCGAATGGTAAAATAAATCCCCATCTTACCGACTCTCGTTTATTTTCTCTCAGAGACTACTCCGATGGTAATGAAGAGCAGAAAATCTCTCTTGACAGAACAAAAAGTCAGATACCTACACAATTCTTTATCATCCTTGACTCCAGCAACGCGTCAATACGAAAATTGACTGAAAAAAAATATATATCCTATTCCATTCCTTAGCGTATCATATCTAAATTTATCGAAAGATGAACCTTGGAAATCCGAAGATTTTTAAACAAATCGAGCGAGCGAAAGCTAACGAGCGCGAGTTGTGCGCAGTGCGCGTTGCGCAGGAGTCAGTCTGTGGTTCTCCGCAACAGACGGGGACGCCGTTGTTGTCGTCCAGCGGTCGGGTACGTCAGAGTTTCGCGGTTTCCCCAAAACTCGCGGGGATTTTTTCAATCTCGATGAGCCGAGTGACCGCGTGACGCGTTACAAACGTTTCGCGATGACGTTGAACGGCGAGCACACCGAAGCCGACTACGCGGCCCGTAACGACGAGACGTATCGCGTTTCCATCAGCGGATACCGACTCGCTGAGGTCACACATGGCAAGCGATTCTACGTTTACACGGTCGAAGTGAGAGACACGAAAGGCGGTGCCAAGTATTGTGTTCACCGAAGATACAGCGAATTCAATGCTCTTCATCGCACGGTAAATTATTTCACTTTTTTCGTTTATGTTTTTTTTTATTATCTTTTTATTTCACGATCGCGGGTGTATAGCCATTTTTTTCTCATCTTTCAGTGACACTTGAAGTTGTCTCAAATGTAAAAATTAGTGGTTTAGAATAAACTTTGTGTGGATGTGTGTAAAAAATATTGAATCATTCGAATCGTCTCAAAGAATTTTTTAACTGCTGAATTAGCATCAATTTTTTTTCACCTCTAAATTTAATTTTTTAATTAAATTTTTAGATTTAATTTTTTTATTTCATTTTTCAATTTAATTTTTTTATTTCATTTTCCAATCTAATTTTTTTATTTCATTTTTCAATTTAGTTTTTTAATTTAATTTTGTTTTCCATTCTATAAATGTGGTGTTAACTACAATTACAATAAGAAAAATAAGAAAATAACTATATTACAATAAGAAAAATAAGAAAATAACTACATTACAATAAGAAAAATAAGAAAATAACTACATTACAATAAGAAAAATAAGAAAATAACTTCATTACAATAAGAAAAAAATTGATGAACGTTCTTATTTGTTTCAGTTGAAAAAGGAGTGCGATACGGCGCCTTTTCCTCCAAAGAGGGTGAGAAACTCGCAGCCAAAAGTTTTGGAGCAGAGGCGAATAGCGCTGGAGCTCTACGTTCAAAAGATGTTGAGATTAGAGACGACCAAGAGGCAGGTGTTGGAGTTTCTGGGTATCGAGGGTGCTCGGCAGCCAGAATTGATAAGGAAGAGGTCGGTGATTTGGCAAATTTCCTGCAGGAAAAAAACGTTTGCGCCCAAACATTAACGAATGAAATTTATTGCAGGATAATTCGTGAAGCAGACACGAGCAGAGCCAAACAGATCTACAAAAACTGCCCAACGATCGGCCACCATCCTGTGATGACATTCAAGTGCGATCCGTACATTCGAGCCAACGACGCTGCTGCACTTCCTGACATCGTAACTCAGGGTGTATTATTAGGTATCTACAAGTCCGGAAATTATTAGGCATTAAATTGTACACTATATTGTAGCGATATATATACAACACTAGTTTATAGAAAGATCGTCGTATTTTTAACAGTGGCTTATATGAATGAGAGATATTTTGTACGGGTACCTGATTTTATGTGCTTTAAATCGCTCGTTCGTCGCAAATTTCCGACTGCGTCGACGAGAAAAGATTTTATATTTAGCCGATAATGTGCGAGAGATTAATGCAAACCGAGATTTGTAAGTTAATAAACATTTTGTAGAAAGAAAATCGGAATTTTCCTCGTCAACCAATGATGTTAAAATTTGCATCGTTGGAAAGCAATGAAATTCAGAAAGAAAAAAAACTAATTCTAATTAAACCAAATTATGAAATTAGGTGTAAAAAGTCATCATGACAATTAGTTACTATGGTGACTTTTTATACCTAATTTCATCATTTGGGTTAATCAGAATTAATTTTTTTTTAAAGTTTTTTGTATTCCAACAATGCAAAATTTCAACATTATGTCAACCACTTGTTGATCCCGTTTCGTCTTTCCATTCCCGAAAAACGTCGTTAAAAGTTTATTTTCGTGCGGTAAACGATAAGATTTTGGAGGGAAGCGGCGATTGAAATTTAGTCGCAAGTTCGAACAATGCGGTTTATTGTTCGTGCAATGGGAGATCGGATAATCAGAGGTTCTACTGTATCATCAGTTTCGTAGAATTCGTCGAGTTGTGTTGGTGAAGCTGCGGAGGGGGACGAGCGAATGGCTGAGCCGCGTTCGGCCGGCGTCTCGAGATACGGCGGCTCCTCATTGGTCCATCCAATCAGTGGTAGCGGCGTCGATCACGACTGTTTAGAAACTCGAAGTTGTTGATACTCGTGCCCGGCTCATTCGGCAAAACGTCGCCTCGTGTCCTCTTTGTGTCAGCTCTGCTTGGGAACTCTACAAGTGGTCGGCTCCAGTGTTCCGTTATATATCCAGCGGAGTCCACGGAATTCGGCTCCAAAATGACGCTTTTTCGGCGTGATGATTTGCCACTGGGTTTTGATTTCGTTGGCCTGGACGAGGATGATCTCAGTGACCTCACGGAACTCGTTGAAGTAAGTCTTTTTCTGATTTTTTGTTTCTGATTTTTTGTTGTTTTTTTGTTGTTTGGTTTGATCGCTGCTGCTTCGAGAAACATAACGGTGTACGAATTATTCCTCGAACATATTTCGGTTTATGAGTAATAAATTACTGAGTTTTGGATCATTTCAACGATATAACATTTGTTGCTATGAAGCGTGAGGGTCCTTCTATAGGGCGGATCTTCTACGTGATTCTTTGTGTCATTGTTTGAAGTGTACGAACGATGGATGGTAGAATATTGTGTCGCTTGTTTTAGCGGGAGGCTCCAGTCACGTGACCGCAGTATGGGTCTCTTGCAGGGCTGTCTCTGTCGTATTCACAGGATTCGTACAGTTCTGTGTTTCTTTTACACTCACAGGATTTGTGCAGTGCTGTCTCTCTTGCACTCGCAAGATTCCTATAGCGCTGTCGCTCTCGCGCTAACGGGATCCTTACAGTGCTGTCTCTCTCACTCAAGGGTTCCTTTCAGGGCTGTCTCTCTCCCACTCAATGGATTCGTTCGTTACTGTCTCTCTCGCACTCGCAGGTATTCTATAGCGCTGTCTCTCTCGCTCACGCGGGACTCTTAAGGGAATGTGAAACATACTCAGTCGGTAATAAAAACTGTAATCAATCGTATGAAGATACCGAAAATATTCTGAGGCAAAGAAAAACATCAACGGAAGCGTATTTTAATTCTCCGTCCGATGATATTTTGCTTTTATCCACAATAAGAATAGTTTTTAAATGGCGTTCATTCAAAAACTGCGTCTATCTCTCTCGCACTCACGTGTCACGTGGTACACGTTTCACATGCCCTTAAACTGCTGTTTCTGTCTCAATCAAGGATTACCTTTAGGACTGTCTCTCTCGCACTCACAGGATTCGTGCAGTGCTGTCTCTCTCGCACTCGCAAGTTTCCTATAGCGCTGTCTCTCTCTCTCTCTCTCACTCAAGGGTTTCCTGCAATGTTGTCTCTCTCGTACTCACGAGATTCCTGCAGTGTTATTTCTCTCGCACTCACGGGTTCCCTGCAGTGTTATTTCTCTCGCACTCACGGGTTCCCTGCAGGACTGTCTCTCTCGCACTCACAGTATTCGTACAGCACTGTCTCTCTCGCACTCACGAGATTCTTGCAGCGCTATCTCCTTCGCACTCGCGGGATCCTTACGCTGTCTCTCTCGCACTCATAGGGTCCTTGCATTTCTGTCTTTCTCGTACTCACGGAATTCCCGCAGTGATTTCTCTTTCGCACCGATGCGCCTGCCACGTGACTCGCGCCTCGTGTTCATCCTTCCATTTCGTTCAATTTTCCCGGCGCCTTGAAATCCATTATACATACGAATTTTTATTTTTTTTATTTTTTTGCACAGCGACACGGTGGTAAAATAGTCCACGACGACAATCTTCCAATAAAATTCACGAAACGAGCGCAATTCGTCAGCGACGCCTTTCCGAAATTTAAACTCTACGACGTCGAGTTCATTCGAGAGTGCGTGAGAATGTCTGGAATCGTTGATCCAACGCCGTTTCGGTTTGTATAGAATTATTATCGGTTAAACATGCGTGATACCCAATCAAAATTTTACAACTCATAATGCGTTTGCTGGACTTTTTTGGACAGGATAGGAAAGCCGATGCTGTATGACAATTGCATAATGCTTCACTATCTGAAGGGATCTTACAGTTGTTGCCCCACGTAAGTCATTTAATATACCTTCCCTGATATGTCTAAATATCTCTGTGTCTTAATTCTCGTTCGTTTGCAGAGTAAATAAAGTGAAAGTAGAGGACAAGACGCTTATGGACAACAGAACCATGCATCTCGTAGTGCGTCGTCTACCGGGGCGGCCACGGAAAAATGGATTCAAGAGGCTTTCGATGCCAGAAACAGACTGGTATGTTTTTTTAAATCTTGTTCTCTTAAAGGTCATGCCTTATCACTGAGAGAAAAGTATATTGTACATTTCCTGATTCTGCATTTTAAAAAAGTATATGAAGCAATGTAGTTACTGCAGGGAATTTTACATTACAGTAAAATTATCGTGGGACAAACTATACATTTTTTCTTTGCAATTTTTTTCTCTCCGTGTACACCAGACACGATTTGCGTCGCGTGAATTGAAACCAATGCAGTCGAAGTTAATCCGATTGGTTTTCAATGAATTTAATACGTTTATATATTTTTCTTTCATTTCCGTTAATCGCCCAATTAATTATTTTCGTGTTTAAGCAATGAAAGATTCAAAACAAGCTCACCAGAAAACATCATTATGCTTACTACGGGAAGTCAGCAATCGGATACGAGCGATGACGAAATGATGCTGTCTGTTGCCAAAAAGCGGAGGGGGTGAGTGCCGATAATTTTTGGATCCTTGTTTTTACTTTAATCTTGGAAGTCCGATTGCACCGCAATATCTGTAGCGAAGTCGCGGTGGGAGGGGCAAACGGCTACCATTCCTGCTGGCACATCGTTGATCTGAACAAAAATTCAGAGTAGATTATTAATCAGTATCACTTTGATCATGGAATGACGAAAGTTTTTTTCGATAACTTAATTTTTCGACTTTTTATTAACGTTTTTATACGAAAAAAATAGGGGAAAATCGTTTTTTTTTAATGGCCCCCATTTTCTTAATTTTGCAGTAATCGAAAAAAACCTCCGTGATTCCATGATCAAAGTGATACTGATTAACAATCTGCTCCGAATTTTTGTTTCAGATCAACGGTGTGCCAGCAGGGATGGTAGCCGTTTGCCCCTCCCATTTCGGATGACCGTGTTTGAGGATCTGGCACGCCGACAATTTTTAACTTTAAAACAAACAACAAAAAAACCATTGTGTACTTTAAAAGGTAAATAACAAATAGAAAAAACGGCAGTTGTCCTGCACATTTATACGTTTTCCCACAAAAAAATAAAATGTGAGCACCTGAAAAAATTGTGCTCCAAAGCAGAAGTCCCCCTTAACGAATGAATTAAAAATGACCACCGATACATTGCTGGGAATATTTTTTATTTATTTTACGTTACTTTCGCAAGCCGCGGACCAGCCTTCACGTTCGATGAAGAAGAAGAGATGATCAAATTTTTACTACGTGGTAAAAAAGTCCATAATTCCGCAACTGGCCCAACAATATGGGAAGGGATGGGCAGAGATGGGGTATGTTTTTCTATTTGATCACCGTCTGCAATCTTTAATCTCGTTCTTCATGTGGTACTTTATATATTGTATATTCAAAAATCATCTAATTTCGATTTTTACAGCTTCTCCCACATCGTACTGCCATGTCTCTTTACAAACACTATACGAATATCATGTTACCGAACATTGAGCGCCACGAACTAACAGCGAAGCAGTTGATGATGTTTAAGGAAGTCCGGGAATCAAGTGATTGTTCGGTTAAGAAGGAGAATCTCAATTATTCCCTTCGCTCGTCTTGACATTTTTCCAAATGGAAGTGATTGATGAAAAAAAAACAAGAACGTTTTCTTTTATTGAACTGCGATATCAGTACTCACTAAGTCATTTCGCAATTGTTGCGCCGAAATATTTTTGTTTCCAATGACTTTCGAAAAAGTGTTATTTTTTTAATTAGCAGAAATATATACTCTCTATTTTATTAATGTAAAATTAAAAATCTCTATATTGTGTGGTGTGGAGATATCGTATTTAGTTATAATGATAAATTATTTTTATGTTCAGTTTGTCAGTGATGCAAAATCGTTATTTCATTTGCTGATCGAAAAATCCCGACAGATTTGTATGTTGGCATATCATATATAATTCCAAATAGATGTACTTATAGATGTATCCATTTCCAATCTCAGTTCTGACACATTTTGTAAGCAAATAAATTAAAAATAATATATCGAATTTACGTTTGTATTGAGTCCGGTTGGTCTCGAATCCCTTTCCACGCGGCTCGGCTTGATGGAAGGCTAAAGAAGAGCTGACGATCCAAAACACCGATTAAATTTTATTATTTTCTTATTTATTTAGTCTCTGTATTTTTTTTTCGAGTACATTAGTTGTGACATTGATACTTAATCTATAAGTTATCGTATGAATATCAGGATTGTAAATGTTATGAACTCGGGTGAGTAGCTTTTCATGCAATACGGATTGCAAATACTCTATCTATAATGTCCTAAGTTAGGCATCATGACACAATATCATTCGTAAAAAAAAGTTTCTTCTTTTTTTCTCTTCACTTCGGCGCACAGCAAAAATATGTATAAATACAAAGACTCGCGACGCAAATGAAATATGAAGTACGGACACGTGAGCGTTCACCGGAGATTCGTGGCCAATGTGGCTGTTGTCGTCGCACTTCGCCTCGCGTTAATTCAACACTCGTCATTTCCTTCGTCGCGAATAACGACGAGCGAAATTTTCGTTTTTCTATCGAACATCTCGAATCCCCGACGAAGTATTGTTGTTCGCGTCCAAGTGTCGTCGATTACGCCGTTGACGTGTGGAAGGAGCATGAAAATTCTATTGTCACGATAACGCGATATTTCGTAATATACATTCTCTGTCGGTTTCTCTCGTGAAGCATGATTGGAATCTTCGTTTTATCTTCGTAATAATATATACATCTTTTTTCGGAGTTTTGGAGCAAAGAATCGGTGCATCTCGGATTCGCATCGTCTTCGTGTATTTATAGCATCGGTTTTTTCTTCTTTTTTTGGGTTTGTTTTATTTATAATATTTGCCGTTGCGCTAAGAGTATCAATAACTATTTCTATCCGCATTTATATATATTTATATTTATATATATATACAAGCTCCGCAGTCTTGCGCGCAAAGTCTCGAGCAATTAGCTACAACACCGTATGTTTCTTCGTCTCGCGTTTTCCCTCTTTCACGACTCTGGCGGTGCGTTCGGAGTTATTCGTTGATACATTGATAACGATATTCCACTTGTGAACGGCAGTCAAAGCGGCATGGTAGATATCCCCGGCTGGGATTAATATCTCCCTCTCTCCTCTCTCTCACCGTACTGTGATAATTTACAGCGATCGAATTGACATCTCGACAGGAAAAATGACCGATTATCGAAGTCTATTTGTTTGTATATTCCTTACTTACACATGTATTTATATTACAATCTCGGTCATGGATGACATACGTGGCTTACAAACGTAATAGATTTGATCGTAAAGGCTACGGCTTAAGGACGTTCCACTTGTACATTTTTCAGGCAAAAGTTCGTTTCTGTTAGTATTTGAAAAGCCTACGATAAGAAAAAAATCCACACTGAAGAAATAATTAATTGTTAATGCATTTCTATCGAAACTTAATTTTGTTATCTTTTGGAAATAATTCAATCGTTCGACATAGTCTAATGATTGAAAAGTCATTAGAATATGTTGTTTGAATATAATTTGCAGTACGAAAAACAACCGAAAATTCGAAACTCACTTTTGGCGGAATCGTACAGGTGAAACGATCTCAAAGAATTCGAGACAACGAGGACAGAGACAGAGAAAGCAGAATAAAGTCCTTCGCGAAAAGAAAACAAAAAAATATAGTAAATGATTCGTTATATCGCTTATGAGCTAGAATCGATAGGATCGATTGTAAGAAAAATTAAGATATAAACATGGAGATTTTTGTTCTTTAATATAAAATATGTGAGGTATCTACGCCATCGCTTTGCGCACGTCGCGTAGCACTTTAAATTAGGCGGATAGAGCGTGTTGCTAGTCATTGGTCGATCAAAACCTTCTAACACAAGGTTCTTTAATTTTTATACCCAATGGCTAATGCTATATTTATAATATTTATATGTATAATAATTATGTGTGTATAAATGTAATTATGTACACCGTTTTCGTAATACGTTCGATCGACCCGCGCCTTTCGGGTCGCAATTTGTTATTAAAAATCTATAGTTACAAGACTTAAATTAATATTCGCAACACAGGGACGCATCGCGTAGAGCGATGTTTTTTTTTTCTTCTTTTTCTACGTAGACTCGAACTTGCAGCGTTGCAACGAAGAAATTAGCGCAGCGATAAATAATGTGTGACGCAGGGCGCTGTCCGTGTCACAGCTCTGGGAAGATACAGAATTCATGGGACATCTATTGAAGTTGGGGTGGTGCATACTCTAATTGTAAACCAATATACGCTTTTCCATCGACGCTCCCCCGACCTCTGACTTATTCTCCGCAATTCGTTTCACCTATGTACACAAAATACATTGCATTGGCACCGCGTAATGTCGTGTATGCCCGGACTGCCATCCGATATCTTTAACCGGCAATTTATCATCATTTTTTTTCTCGCGCTCTCCTTACATTTATTTTGCGGGAGCCCATCGACAAAATATCGAACGTTCGTTCGTTCCTTACATGCCTATATCAACGTTCTACCTACTCGCCATCTAACTCCTGAATAACAGCCTGGAAGAACATATAAATATTCTCATTGCCAATAGGTGTTTCTTTTTTTCACTAAAGGGGAGACTTTATCTCTTTCAAGCAAGGAAGCTATATCGAAATTTTGAACTTTTTTTTAAATATAATTTTGTTAGATATATTTCCTTTTTGGTAATGGATCACCTACAATATTTCTGTGTACGAACGAACGAATTTTTTTATATGATCAAAACACCATTACGAACAATTAATTGCATGGATTTTTCTGCGACCAAAAGATAAAACACCTTTTTGCTGTTGATGAGAGTCTCCCCTTAATGATCGTTCCGGATAATATTGAACGTCTCTGAGACGTGGATTGTTAATGAGAAAATAAATCATGGGTCCAGGACCCTCAGTGATCCTCGCCGCTTCACTCGCAACCGACTCTAATCACTTACACTTATAAACTCGTTCAATTTCGTGTTTATCACTCATCGCCATTCTGTCGTTTCGAAAAAATATATAGGTACATTCTAATAAAAGGCCACTAAAATATTTCATCGAGTACATTGCGCTTGTATGATCGCATCGTAAACAGCTTGCTCTTGAGTATCATTCGCAATATAATCGGGAGAGCCCTCAACGAAGAACGTTTAAAATCGCAAACCGTGAACTCGAAACAGGCGGCAAAAATACATTTAAGGCATTGCGCGAACATTGTTACAACATTACGTTTTGTATATCGGCTAATTCGCTTGTAAGTTAGACAGACGAAACAATTTATCGATCGTGCTTGCGAGGGATCGACCGGTCGACATTTAACATTATGTATCACGATCATCAATTCATTAGCTCTTCGGAGCAAAGCGATGCGCAGGAGCTTCACCTTTCGAATGTGTGTGTTTTTTAACAGACGAATGAAGAAAAATTGTATTCCTGCTGACAAAGCCGATGGCGGTGCTTCGAGCAAATGGAAAAAAAAATTGAATTTTGTACAGTTTTGATATCAGCGATCCGGAAAATCGGCAAATTGTTTTTTTCTACACATTCCAATTTGTTCAGTTTTTTCATGCGTATCTCATAAGCATTAAAAGGGTATAGAACCAAGTTTGTGGAGAAAAAGCGCGTGAGGAATATAGTTGTGTAGAATATATTCTTCAGGATCGATCAACTGTAGAACTTAAATGTGTAGCAAAAACGTTTTGCCGACAAAATTTATAAATTAAAAATGAAATAAATTTATAAATAAATTTAAACAAACTGTACTTGACGAAAACAGTGAAACGTTAATCGCTCAACAGCAAGCTGCTGCCCTCATGAATCGACCAATTAGCTGTCCCGGTTTCAATGGAATGTGTAGCGATAAAAATTATTTAATCAACGTGGTCGATACAGTTTATTATAATTGTTAGGTGATCCGACGAGATATCACACTCGATAACAGCAGAAACTTTTGCGCTATCCTAAACCGTGTAAAATATCTTTTATTCGCGTTTTATCTCTTCGCCTTTAAGTTTTTCCTTTTTCGTTTTTTTTACAGCTTTCATACAGCGGCAGCCCGATTCGAAACTGATTCAAGTGTCGTACAAGGGCACGAGCTTAATTTTCAACATCGACAATTTTCAACAAACAATTTTGTAAATAATTCAATTATTTCGATCGAATTATGTAAATAATTTCCACCTCAAGACACCATTTTAGTACGATAGTTCAGTCAAATACGACTATTATTGTGCACAGAATTGCAAACAATTTACCACCTTCGTTCATCGACAATCGGCATTCCAATTGGTATTAAAAATCTAGTACAAAGTATTAGTCAAATTTTTAACACGTGATTCAAATCCACCGTAATCGAGAGAAGAAAAAAATTACCACAATTTCGTATGTTCACAAATTTATTGAGTATTGTTGAGTGGGATCTAGACTATTTTTATAATATTTTATTTTTGCCCACAAGTAAAAAAGAGCTTAATGCACAATCGAATGTTAAATTACAAACTTTAAAAGTAACAGATAAAACGGTAGAAAAAATGTAAATACAATTCTTGCAACCCCTATTGCGCAACAATTTTTCAGGGCGACAACGAGCTTCCATATCAACGCTTCGCGATATACGATCAGTTTCGAACACGCGCTCGCCCTACGTAAATCCTAATAATAATTTTGTCGTATATTCCAAAGAAATGATTTTCTCACAATCCTAATAAAACTGTTATTATACATATATATAGATTTTTTTTTGTTTCCAAATATATATATATGTGTATAGTTTCATATAGATACAATATAATCAGCGATTTCTCTACATTACAGCTACGAGTGTAGAATAACTTTTTTTTCAATTGTCGATATAATATAATCTTTTTTTTTGTAATCGCAAAATTTCTATCATCGCGTGCCTCGTACATTATTTTCAACAACTTCCTCTCTCTCTTTCCCTCGCTCATTCTTTCTCTCTCTTGCTCCCTCACATTCGTAGAAACAAATTTTGACATTCTGCATTATATTCGGAATGCAATACTCGCTCGATATTTTCATACAATAATAATCAATAGGTACATTATATATACGGGGGGCACGGCAAATATCATCGGGGGCTGGGGAGGGGAAAAGGGAGGGGAGGGGAGGGTAATTATCCGTCAGTCATTCACCAGTAATTCCGTAGAAATTGTAAAATAGCTGCCACTTCGCGCCCTCTTCTCACCACTCGCAATACACCATTCAAATGTACTCTTTTATAATAACAGGGTGATCACTCAAACGCCGCGTTGAAAATTGCCTGGCCATCCCGGTTTTCCAGGCCGGAATTCTCGTATTTTCTCTAATGACCGCCACAAAAAATGTTGAGTAAAGACAAAAAAGAAATCTTTATAAATTCAGGAAACATTTTCCTGGCGCTGCGAATTCTCTAATATTTTCCCCGGTTCTTCGAGTCAACAGCCCGAGTGGTCACCTCGCGTAATCCCGACTTCGGCAAATTTCCCAAAGACAAAAGCGTTTACGTATACGGATTGATGACAAAAGTAGCTACTTACGCTACCTGCGCCACCTTCGCTACCTATTCCCGCGGCAAGGCTCGAGCTTTTATTTCATTTTTTCTCTCTCGTTTCTCTCGATACGTGAAAATTAATTCTACGGGAGCCCCGCACCTTCGTCATATTTACAGTGTACACGGTAGATAAATTTATCCTCAACGTTTACAATCGCTTCGAAGACGAGGGATAATATTTTTGTTTTTTTGTTTTTAATACTAAACGTAATAATATTTACATTATGTATTCGTAGTAGTTCTGTCACACTTGGCAGTCCAGCTTGGGCGAATTTGTGTGTTTGTATCAGAGTGTATGTGTGTGTTTCTTTGTTTTTTTTCTCTCTCTCTCTCTCTATGAGCTTCAGATAAATGCTGTCGAGCAAGGATAATCGGAAACTCTTTCAACGAGATATAACAGGAGCACGAGAACCCCCGTTTTTTTTGTGCATCTTTCGTCCAACGTACCGCGTCCCTCGCCACTCACGAGGACCTTAGCCGAATTATATATTTTTGTTTATCATTATTATCATTTATTTTTTCTCATTCAACATCTTATATCACGTACGACAGACATGCGAATTTAACGCAACATCGCGCCTAGTCATTATTATTTATTATTTTTTTTTTTTGTTTCCTCTCAATCCTGGACCGTTTGGTGTTAGGGGACCCATCGAAGTGTTCGGCTACGCGCGACGATATCAGCGGTGGGTGACCGTTTTTTTATTTGGACGTCGATTTCACTCTTCGCCACGAAATTGTAATTCTTCGAATTTTAGAAATTTTGAAACGCTCAATTTTTTGGGGATACTAGCAACAACAACGCGCTCGCTTTGCTTGCGCATATTCAGAAAAAAGTTTTGTTGTCACAACAAGCAAAAAAGGTTGATTCAACAAAATGTTCTTATTTAACTACAAAATGTATTGTTGCCGAAATTAAGAAAAATGTTGAATCATTTCGTACTAGATACAACAGTGATATCAGCATCCTAACCAATTTGAAATTGTTGAAGAAACCAGTGGTCAAAGTTCTGGCAATAAACGCATCGGTTACAACAACAAATATGGGTCTAAGCAATCCCAAAAATTGTAATTCCAATCAAGCTTTTTTTCGTGATGAGTGCGAAGAAAATAAGAAAAACCGGGAAACAAAATTATTTTGTTATTTCAGTTACATATTATTCTGAGCGCATCGAGCATGTCACGCGTGTTTGCACGGACACGCTTGGTTAATGTAGTCAGGTGGCGAACCACAGCCAATCAGGAGACGAATAAAATGGCTTCACGATTATCTCGAACTTCGACTTCGATTGTCCGTGTCTTTTTTAGTACAGGATTTGATTGACAGATTCCAGCGAAAAAAAAATATTTACTGAGTCTATATCGTATTTTTCGGGGAACTCGAATAGAATTAAAAAACGTCGGACAACCAGCTGTTATCGACAGTAGCCGTCCGTTTCGATGGGGAACCCCGCGAAGCGGCTTCATAACCGCTTTCGCGGGCAGCGATGTTGAACCGACATCGTCACGTAGCCGTTCGTGGAATGACCGATTTGACGAGTTGTTCAATCACGAACGTAGCTCCCGGCCAACTAAGTCACTCTCCCTTAATTTAAACCGTCGGAAAGTGACCGAAAACGTCCGTCACTGGACTGACGCGATGCGAAGAAAAAAATGACGATTCAGCATCGCCGCGCGCGGCGTCCACGCGTTTCTCTCTGCCCGTACACACGAAAATGCCAACAAAAATACATGGAAGGCACGCCTCATCCGCTGAGAATGCTTATGTTTAAATACGCAACGTTTCCTTATTCATCTTTTGTTCGTTTGTCTCTTATGTCTTTGTTTCCTCATCTTCGTCTTCCTCATGATCACCTAAGCACCTAACAGGTCACTACTAAGAACACAGTTCTCCGTTCGTATCACATTTGATAAACGACTAAACCGCCCAATAAATCCACGTATACTAATCGCAAAACGTCGCGCGCGCGCACGCGCGGTCACTAATTTTCCTTATTCTATCCTCGTTCTTCGTTATTTTTTCATTTCTTCGTTCGTTCGTTCGACAGAGCACATAGTTCATTTTTATCTTCCTTTTTTGTTCTAAAATCTCGTTCGTCGCAGCGATCGAAATTTTGGCAATACGCGGGTTAAAACGGGGGGGAATTATTCGGTGGATGTCGGGCGTGTGCTCAACAGTTGTAGTCGATTCTTCCCTGGCTCTGGAAAGCCTGAAGCCCCACCGGAGCGTAAATGTTCTCGCAGTCTTGATCTCTCGGCTGATGATGGCTCGGACGATCGTTTAGTCTCAAGCTCGCGTAGCTAGCTTCTAGGTTTTGTGAAAAATCGCAATCTCCCCTAACGGCCGGAACGTTGCTATCGAAACGCGGTGAGGAGTCGAAGACGGAGGGCGCGGCGGACGTGACACGCGGATCGTCCCACGGCGGCGGCTGAGGATCCCCGACGTTGCAGTGATAGAAGTCGCGATCGCGGGCGGGCGACGGGCGTCCAACGTACAGCAGCATGTCGTTGAAGTTGGGTAAAAAATCGGGATTGAAGAGCGATAGGGTGCGCTTGTCGGTCGGCCGATTTGGCTCGTGTGTGGGTATCATGTAGTGCTCGTGCTGGGCAGTGTTGAGGTCGCTCTCGAAGCCCCGTCGCAGTGGACACGGGGGCGGCTCGCGCGCCTCGTACGAGCCCGCCGACTTGATGGACGCGGGACGGTGAAACATGCGTTTCCCACCGCCGCCGCCGCCGCGAAGCTGGTGCTGCTGGAGGGCGTCGTCGACGGCGAATCGCTCGGTGCGATGACGAGCCGCGTGTCGCAGCAGCGACTCGTCGTCGATTCGCGGATCGAAGAGCTGCAGATCGGCGGCGGCTGCGGCTGCGGCGACGGCGTCGAGAGCGATCTGCTGGCCCACGTCCATCGGGGAGTCGCCGAAACGACGTGGCTCGTTCTCCTCGTCGCTGCAGGTGGGCGTCGACTCGCCGTTGTCCCGCAACCCGTCGCCTCCTCCTCCTCCTCCTCCCCCGTCCCGGCGGCTCAACGACGGCGATTTCTCGTAGTCGTAGCGCTCGGTGCACGAGTTCTCGGTGTCGGTGGCCTCGGAGGAGCTCGATGCGGCCGCCGTCGGGTCGCCCCGCGTCGAAGCCAATCCTCAGACGGCTCGTCGTCTTCTGTATCATATATATGTTTTCTTCACCTTCTGCATTGGCTTGTTCTCCGCCGACGAGTTGGCGTTCTTGCCGTTCGGATTCTTCGGCGGCACGTTCAGCACGAGATTTATCGACTTGTTGTTGAAGCCCGCCGGCGACTCCGAGCTCTCCGTGAGACGGTTCAGCTGCTGACGCTGCTCCGGTGGCTCCGGGTAGGGCGCGCCCCGCAACCGCTGCGAGAACCAGAAGCCCGACGCGAAGCCGGCGATCAGGGAGAAGAAACACGTGCCGATGAGCGCGCCCGTCAGCGTCTGGGCGGAATAAACCACCGGCGTCACTATCACACCTGCGGGAAGGGAAAACGATATTTTTTCCTTTAGACAATGTTTTCATCACAAATCGCTAGCACCCCAGTTTTTTTTTTACGGACTTTTACATTCGTCGGACTGACGGTAGATAATAATAATATAAACAATAATAATAATAATAATAATAATAATAATAAAAGTAATAGTAAGAAATAATATTTGTAGTAAATAAACATGCCCGGTGCACGGCCCGCAGGGGAACCTCACCGCGAAAAACGTTAGTAAAGAAACATTTTTTTGTGGTTTTTTTTTTTTCAATAGCTTTCACCTTGGTTGCGTTATGACGATGCAAACGAACGTGTATGTGTTGTCGTTGGATGTAGTGTTAAGGGTGGTTTGAAAAATAGATTTCTGTTTTGTCGAATAAAAATGTATCACAATGCTTTTCTGTTTGGAAAACTGTGAGCGACAGAAATATATATATTTCGTGATTAAAAATATTAAATATTTGAGCGTAGTTATTTTTTGGAGCTTTTTCTGTTCCTCTTTTATATTTTTTATTATACAATTTTTTTATTTTCATATTCATGGAATTTTTTATATAGTTTATAAAATGAATACATTTTTATCCGACCTTTGCCAACCCCCGGTGTGATGTGATGCACGATTGCGTACGTCAAGTGCCGCGAGACACAAATACAATTGCGGGACGATATTCTCTGAGTAATGGAGCAGGCAGTCGTGGCAGAAATCCGAGATTTTCCCAAATTAGAAATAGAGGCACAAATCGCAGTCGCTCCGTTTTACGATCAATACGTACGTATCAATGTTCGACGATTGCATGTAACGTTGGTTCGAGAGAAATTGCACTGATTCGATGCTTTACTGACAGCGGATTCTCAATAAATCAACAACAAAGTTATTGCATTAAGCCGCGCGAATATAAAACATTCGCAGATTGGAAAACGATCCACCGACCGGATCCTCGAAAAAGTGGGGTGTTTAAAAAAAAAACGAGAAACCCCCTTCAATCTCTTTGCCGAGTGATTTATGTAGGCTAGATGAAAATCAAATAATAACAAATAAAAAATGAGTGCAACTGCCCTATAAAACGTTCAATGCGATGGTGCAAAACACGGCACGTTTTAATAACTGCTGCGGTACATGCGAAATGAATGATTTCGCGCGTACGTTTTAATCGTATAACGGTGAGCAACGATAACAATGAAATAAGCGGTATAAACGGAGGAAATCGAGGATGGTTTGTCGGTATTAAATATTTTCATTCCGGCTTATTGTTGCTACTGTTCGTCAAGTGTTTCTGTTGGATTGTTGTTGTTGTTTTTGTTGTTGTTGTATTTGCATTACCTTGAGGTTCATTAGCCCTTGGCTGCGTTCGACTGAACTGATTTTCTCGATGCAACGTGATGACGATTTCATTGTCCCGTTCGTCGGGCTCCTCGCCGACTCGCCCGATTCGGGGCGGCAACGCTGGTGACACGGGCTTCGCCATCTCCGGGATAACATTCGCTAATCGACAGGACAGATACGGGTTGGTCACAATACAGGACACGATGGACATTTGAAGGAATTAAGAACGATCTCGTGCTTTGTCGTAAATTGCCGAGAGTCGGTCGTATCGTCTCAATTATGCCAGATGATTTTTTTTTACTCTGATCCCCATGATTTTATGAGAGCGAAAAATAAATCCCTAATCATTTGATCTATTTCCTTTTAATCGAATTTCCGAAGTTCGTAAATTGAAAATGATTATTTCTCGCATTGGGCAAAAAACAAATAAGCAAATTCCACTTTTAATTTTAATATTTACGCCTTCTGAAATTGAATACCCAGAATAATATGTTTCTGTTTTGATTTTTAGATGCAGAAATACCAGCTGATTTTTAAGATGGAATCGATATATTTGGCATTAACGACAAGACAGATCGTTGTATATAGTTACAGCGCTACACAGGCTTAAGCCCCATTCTCGAGAGCTTTGCTGCTAGACAACATCCATCTAGGGCGATAAAAACGTTCTCACTTGCTTCCCGCATACCTCTTTTTACACGCCCGACAGTGGAGCACAAGCACGCAAGCGAAAAAAAAAAAAAATTGAAATGATAATAATGAACAAGTTGTCGGCGTAGAGCGTGGAGATAGAAGAGAGGAGGCAGGTGAATGAGGACAGACTTTATTGGGCTATCGCGTAAAAGCCGTATATACGATATGAGATAAAATGCGCTCTTGTTCTGCGGGTAATATGACGTTGACGTAGGCGTAAAGGTATAGTTTAAGTATATACGTATAGATAGAGTGCGGAAGAATAAAAAAAATAAGAAAAAAAAGTATGTTGAGAACAAGCGGCTAAGCAAAAAGTCGATAGTGTTAGTCGGGCTGTGCTGGGAGGCTGGCGATTCGCGCGGATGTCACGGTGGACGTCTCTGTCGTTGACAAGTCAAGTCGGGTGCGTGGCTCGACGAAAACTTTGGACGACGCAATAAGGACGCACGGGCGGTGCCGTTTAAAATATAACAAGTATCGCAACCGATAAATAAAATAAATTAATAAAATGACTGACCAGTTTTGCGTTTTTAAGGATGAATCGTATATAAATTTCTGACAGACAATTTAATTTCATTGGAATTTAAGTAATAAGAGCTAAGAAAAAAATACCAATAACGCATTTAAGATATCCGAAAATAATATATTTTTAAATATCAACAAATTGCTGGAAAATTATTTTTATTAAAAAAAAATGAATGCAGGACAAAAATCGAGCGCAGATTCGCGTGAAAAAATTAATTGCGAATGGCAAGGCATAAAAATTGACATTTAACTTTGTCACAACAAACTGAAACCTTTTTCCGGGCCAATAAAAAGCATCCGTTATCGTCGCCACGGTGACATCAGGGCTCGATGTATCAACGACGGAAACCTCCAGCTCGCAGGGGAGAAGAATATGTATCGCGGAGGTTTCTTTTCGCCTTACCTTGCTCGTAACCGCAACCCTTGTGTTTGCCATTCGCGATGTCCTGGAAAAGTGTTTTTCCGGCGTTGTTGTCGTGCAGCTTCGTGGGCACCGCGACGCAGAGGTCGCGCGTCGCGTCCCAAGCGCAGTGAGGGTCCTGGAGGGCCACGCAGGCGGAGCAAGAATTCGCCGATACGCTGTCGCAGTGATGGAGCGGCACAGCTCGAATTTCCGAGTCGGCTATCACAACCAATTTGCTCGCTTCACCCGCCAGATGCACCACTTGCAGGTCCTTCACGGCCGAACCTGCGAATCAATTTTTTTCATTCGATCAACTGTTTCATTCAGGACGCTTGAATTGTTATTCAGCTCGTAGCTCGAATAATCGATGAATTGCAAAATATTGTATCCATAAATATGAAACTGCAATCCGTCTTTTCCTCAAAATGTTGCTTAAGGCCGGACGAAACCACCATGAGTGGGAGAGAGATAGAAAATAATTTTCGGACCAACAATTCACGGAAACTAGACACATGCCAGGAAAAATCAAAGTTTTACACCAACCAGAATCGAAAGAGGAATGGCGTAAAACTTTTCTTTTCTCCGGAAACGTTGGGCATCGTCGGAATAATTGGTTACAGTTTTTTATTACCGACTGAGCAGGTTTCACCTTGCCTTAAGAAATGACAAAACAAAGCTTCGAATATGAGAAATGAAAATGACTACGAATTATGAGAAAATGAATCTGACAAAAAAGACATCAAATCACGTAGTTATTAAAATCCACTCACCGTATTTAAGCACTTGTACGTCACTGACTATGACTTGACCGATTTCCGACAGCGTGTCCGGCGCTTTGGTATTCAGCGCTTTGAGCACACGGCCGTCGTCTGCAACGTAAATAAAAAACAAAAAAAAAAGTTAGCGAGCTGAAGGACTATTAAAACTGCTGTAATCCTCCCGCCACGTCTCGAGGAGCTTAAACGCTCCGCTCGAAACTTTCCCAAAAAAAAAAAGCAACGCCGTCACCATCCACTAACCAGTTCCGATGTAGAGGATGTCGTAGGTTTTCCCGTCCACCGATTCGACTTGAGGATCCACCACGACCTTCGTGAATTTGTAACTGAAAATACCAAGAATACTTTAGCAGGTTTACAAGAGGGCAGCAAGGATATTGCATTTGCCACGAAGTTGCCCAGGCTGTCGTCGTTGGCACGGCGACGTGGGGCCGGGTTTTGTACTCACTTGAAGCTAACTTTGGTGATGACCGGCAGAGTGAAGTGCGACTGTACAGCGTCGTCCATGAGTGGATGAGTTTTGACGAAGTTGACGGTTATGTCTGGCAAAGTTCTGGAGTCATTGACGCAAGCACCGGGCCGGGGCTCGGGCACCTTCTCGGGAAGCACTCGTAGCCAGTTACTGTTAATGGTCTCCTGTTCCTTGAACGCCCCCTGGAACACCTCGAGCACGCTGCTCATGGCGAACGCGCATATCGCCGAGCCTCCTATGGAATTCACGGGCGTCGTGAAGACACCGTAAATCAGCTGCGTGCGATTTCCCGCGTACCAGCCCTCGGTTACGTCGCTCGTCGACTCTGTAGAACAGAAGAAAAAAAAAACGTTCATACACGCACACACGTTAAATGAGTTTTTGCCCGTCTCGCCGTTTACGAATAGCCCGCAAATTACGTAACCGGGAAAATAACAAGGTGTGCGGCGGGTTTTAAGCGGTCGGCCGACTAACTTTGACGAGAGCATCACCTGGAGAACGAGGTGGCGGGGGAAAAGGCGAAAAAAAAAGTAATGGAAAAAAAATGCCTCGTGAACTTCTGCAAATTTCTTTTGCCCCCCCCCCCCCCCCCCCTCGCCGCCTTCTCTCGGAACTTGCGTGACGCTAACTACGTAACTGTGAACTGGGGCTCGTTTCGCGAAGGGACTGGTAACCATGATTTCATTCTTAGCGAGGCGGAAAAAAAGGAACAACGGCTCGCGATAAATTACAATGTTAGTGTGTTGCTCAACGATTTTTGCGAATTCGAAACTCCTGACGCTTGGTTGCCACGATTCATTATTGCAGTTTGGGGAATATTCACACGTTGTTTTATTGTTGCTTTGTTTCTTAATGTTTTGGAGCATTCTGAGTGTCCTGACCAGTGTTGTAAGTCTCCATTGCTTTAAGAATTAGAATTTATACAACAGTTTATTTTCCAGTTGTGATTTTAGAACGGTGATCTGCAGCGATTATAACATAATACGTGAACTTTTGAATAGATGTAAGAAAAAGCTTATTTTTCATTACATTTTCAGAGAAATTGTGAGAAAAATGGACAAGCACAGTCCTTCATTATTTTCGCAATGCATTAACAGTATTTATCCATTTTCTCAATAAGATTATCATCAAGTTTTATGGGAAATTAATATTTCTTGCCTCTACTTAAAAGTTTACAAGTCATACTATAATCATTACGAGATATTATTATAAAAACATAATTACAAAGCCAATCGTACCATCAATTTTATTTCTTTAAAAATTAGGGATTTACAACTCTGGTCCTGACTGAGTGAATATATAAAAAAATAAATAAAAATAAAAACAAATTAATGATAATAAATCTTTGAGGAAGCCAAAATAGGTAAAAATTTTCCCTCATAGAGGTAGCTTTGAAGATGAAACAATTTGCAAGTTTCTACTTTGCATTCACGTAAACATTTTCCAAAAGTTGTGAAATAACGAGGAAGCAATTAGCAAGGATCTGCTTTGCAGGCTTTTTTACTTCGGATTATGGCGAACATTCAGGTGGAATTCCCGCATGGATTTAACCCGGTATTCCACCTGTGAATCCGAGCCTTCTCACCTGGATACTCCATGTTTCCCTGTGTGCCCGAAATACCCGACATTTCATCTGTAAAATTCCCGGCATATCGCCCGCGGAATCCCCGGGTTTCTCGTTTGAAAATCCCCGGTTACGGCGAAAATTCAAATTTCCACGTTACCTGGCCGAGCAAAGAGGGTACAGACGGCGAGCTCATCAAGTTATTCCTATCGGCCCCCCGCGGTCCGCGGGACTCGGCGTCGAATCGACTACACGAAAATCCTATAATCCTGGAAACGACGTCCTTTTTTTTTGGAGCAGATACGAGCTTTGCCGGGCGATAAGGGCAGCTCAACAGCAGAGGCAGCCGAGGCAACGTGGCCGATGACGTTGGATTTTCGTTCGGTTCGCTTTCACCAAAAAACCGTTCAGCTTCCCTTTACTCTCGCTTTTTCATCTCCCCCTCTACGTCTTTTCACATCCGGCCCGTTATGGTCCTTTTTTTTTTTTTTTTTTGCGTTCTCGCTGTCTCGACTGCGGGACAAAAAGTTTGAGAATCGAACTGGTGTCTCGCTCCATTTGCCGATAGATGTAGCGCCACTTAACCGTCGCATCGTCGACACGAGAGCCACCAGGTCGATTCTCTTCTCTCTCTCGCGTCTCGCGAAAAACTTTTCCCAACAATTTTCGATATTCGTGCCACGGCAAAATCCGGCCATTCCCCCCACATACACCGCGCGACGTATCTACATATGCAACACCCGCTCCAGTGTGCGCATAGTTTCGCCTGGGAACCGCGCGGGCCCGACGTGTGTAGGAATTGCGTGGCGGGAAAAAGAGAATACAAGCCAAGTTTGTACGGGGGACTCGAAACTTCTCACGTAGCTCGCGACCGGAGATGACATAACATTTTCGAATATCCCGGCGGCGAAGGAAATCCCCGGGACTCACCCGACTCGGCACTTTTCGACTTTCCGGCGAGGCGGAGGTTTTCGGTCGACGGTGATGCATTTTTTGCGGTTGAAATTTTCCTTTCTGATAAACGAGCGCTGGGCGTACTCGCGCAGTTAAACGCGAATTACGGGGGAGGATTCGAAAACTCGAGGGCGCAAAATGGAGGTGCAAAAAATTGAATGAGGTAGGAGTGAAAATGATCGCTGCAATTAGTGGCGACGTTTTGAATTCGACTCGGCATTTTTCGACATTTTCGTGGCGAGGTTTTTAATCAATGACGATACATTTTTGGCTGAATTTTTTGCATGATAATTTTCGGCAGAAATTCTTCAATGGTCAATTTAGGCAGAATTTTTTGCTTGATTATTTCAGGCGGAATTTCTTGCATGATAATTTTAGGCAGAATGTTTTGAGTGATCATTTTTGGCAGAACTTTTCCATGATCATTTTTGGCAGAATTTTTCTGCGATAATTCTTGGCAGAATTGTTTCATGATAATGTTAAGCAGATTGTTTTTAATTGTAAATTTAGGTAGAATTTTTTGCTTGATCATTTTAGGCAGAATTTCTTGCATGATAATTTCAGGCAGAATTTTTCGAATGATAATTTTTGTCAACATTTTTCCATGATAATTTTTAGTAGAATTTTTCGCATGATAATTTTAGGCAGAATTGTTTGAATGCTAAATGAGTCTCGGTGAATTCACGCAATTAAGTCGCGAAGTAGTTGTATAATTCGAAAATTCAAGGACGAAAATGTGGGTCCGGAAAATTGCACGAGGCGGGAGCAGAATGGTCGCAGCGATTAGTGGCAACATTACGGAATCTCCACCCCCCCTGTTTTCCTCCCCGGTAGGTTGAGAACCCGGGTACTGCGAGTAGAAGGCGCGGTATAGAGTTTTGCACAAGAGAAATGCGGAGGTAACGAAATATCATGGGGCACCTGTTTTATCGCTGGCATAGGACGCCCACGCTCGCCTTATAATTACTAACTCTTAATTACTCGCGAGCGCGCGGCTCGGGCTCTTCAGATTTCCGTAATATTGGAGCCCTTCGAGCCGGCTCCGACCCTTCGCGTCGTCTCGCACTTTGTGTGTTAGCGGGGGCCGAAAAGTGAAGCTTGCCAAGAACACCGAGATACTGCGGCATCGAAATACCGAGACGAAATTTCACGAAATTTACATGCTCGCTTCTATTTGTTGCGCTCCGGGAATATTGATGAGACGATAGTAAATAGCAATCAGTGGATATTGCGTGAGGGCAACGAAACCCTGAGCAAACTTGGGACGTATACGACATGCCTTAGACGGTTAACCCGAGGAACGCAGCTGGCGATACGTACGACGATGCAATCGGGACGAACCAGCACAGTGGTTGGCTCTTTTGCGACAAAGTCTAGGGATTTCCTTTGAGATTAACCGATCACAACGTTGATTGACATTTTCTTAGATATTTTATTGGTATTATAGAGATTTTTTGATTGACGTCTTCATAGATTTTTTGATTGATATTTTCTTAGGTTTTTTATTGATATTTTCTTAATTTTTTTATTCATCATTTTCTTAGATTTTTATTGATATTTTATTAATTTATGTGTTCGTCATTTTCTAAGATTTTTATCAATATTTTCTTAATTCATCCGTTCGTCATTTTCTAAGATTTCTCGACTTACATTTTCTCACATTCTTAAGATTTTTTTCTTCATATTTTCTTAATTTTTCGTTCGTCATTTTCTAAGATTTTTTCTTCATATTTTCTCAATTTTTCGTTCGCCATTTTCTAAGATTTTTTTTTCATATTTTTTAAATTTTTTCTTCATATTTTCTTAATTTTTTTGTTCGTCATTTTCTTAGATTTTTATTGATATTTTCTTAATTTTTTTGTTCGTCATTTTCTTAGATTTTTATTGATATTTTATTAATTTATGTGTTCGTCATTTTCTAAGATTTTTATCAATATTTTCTTAATTCATCCGTTCGTCATTTTCTAAGATTTCTCGACTTACATTTTCTCACATTTTTGTTCTTCATTTTCCTAGCCTTTTTTTTATTGAAACTTTCTTAAATTCCGATTAAAAACAGCTCAAAAATACGCAGCTAATCTTGAATCAAGATAATCAAAGTGACCGACATTTTCGATCAGAGTTTCCAAAGTACAGAAAAATGTTAAAGAAGCGTTATTCCCTCGGCTCCCCGGCGCATTCCGAGTCTTTATCCGTAAAAATGTTATCTCGAAAGGCGACAGCCGAAGAGTCAGCAATCACCGGTGTGCGACCAACGACTGTGACGCCGCGGAGAGTTAGGTTCGTCGCCAGACGAGTGGTGCGAGTCAACGTACGGGCCGACGTTGTTGCCACGCTCGTCTGGGTCTCGCGCGGCGGTCCCGTGTCTGGCATAATGCCAGCCATCTCGTTGGATATACGCGAGATTTCGATTCGAATGTGCTGTGTGCACCGCGACGACGAGATCGCGAAGCCGCCCGACACCGTCGGATACGTTGAGTCCCTCGACGCCCGATATTCCACGTTTTTATGAGTCGTCGGAGCGTGCGCCACGGCGCTCTCATCCTCCGGCCTCGGGAGCCCGGCGGTTACTGCAATCCGGGCGCAACACTCCGGCTCCTCGGGAAAATCTTGCTTCGCGCACGGAGGAGCCGGCCGATCGCGGCAGCCACACGACGCGCCAGCGAAATGCGATTTATTATTGATGTCTCGGTTGGCCAATTCGACGTTCATCCCGCCGAGCTCCGCGCGACGCTCGCGAAAGATGAACATTGCGCATTTTCCCGGTCGGGGCTTCGAATTTTTTTGTCCCCGAACGCTCCGAGATATAAATTCGCGGCGAACGCGACGCTTTTTCTTTTCCTCAGAATGAGGTCGGTTATCAAAATGAGGAACATTTTGACAACGAGACTTTGAGTTATTTTGATGGTTGCAATTATTGATAATATATTTTTGCCTTAGTGATATGAGTTCGATGCATAAGAATTAATTTTTTGGGTTTTTTTTTAATGATTGTATAAGGAGTAGTTATATTATTTATATGGAGGAGCCGATCATGAGGATCAGTCGCATGATATGAAAATGAAATGCGATTTATTATTGATGTCTCGGTTGACCAATTTGACGTTCATCCTAACGAGCTCTATGCGACGCTTCATTTCTTTGTCAAAATGAAGAGCGGTTGGCAGTTGCAATTAATAAGAATTTATTTTCGTTCCACTGATATCTGTTCGATCTATAGAAATGAATTTTTTGGAGGTTTTTTTTTTAATTGCCGCATAGCTAGTGGTGCATATTGCAGGTCGAAGTTCCACATTTTTTGCAAACGCTCAAAAATAAATCCGCAGTGGGCACGACTCTCTCACCTTTTTACTTGTGTCAAAGTGACGAGCAGTTGGCAGCTGCAGTTAATATGAATTTATTTTCGTGCCATAGATATCTGTTCGATCTATGAGAATGAATTTTTTGGAGGTTTTTTTAAATTGTCGCATAGCTAGTGGCGCATATTCCAGGTCGAAGGTCCACTTTTTTTGCAAACGCTCGAAATAAAATCCGCTGTGCTCGTCACTCTTTTTCCTGTTTATTTTTGTCAAAATGAGGAGCGGTTGTCATTTGCGATTATTAAGAATCTATCTTTGCTCCAATGACGCCTTTCCGTCCGATGTATGAGAATGAATATTTTGCAGTTTTTTTTTTACAATTTTCGACCACCTCGCGGACGGTCCTAACGAGTTCCATAATTTCAAGCGTTTCTTCAGGCTGTAAATGCCAGCGAGAAATTATTTCACGGATTTTTCTTCAGCACCTCATTATAGCCGAAAATAATGACCACGGGCAGTCGTCTCTGCGGTTTAAAAATTCGATAACCGTGGACAAAATTAAGGATACAACCTTTTAGAGATTGCAATGAGGAATTTTTTATCGTGCTCCGATGTAGAGATTAAAAATTTCCAACGATGGGATAAACAAAGACCGGCTTTTCGAATTTCTAACGAGCACTTCTATAATTTCAAGGATTCCTCCAGGCTGTCAATATGCTGTCGATAATTTATTTCGCGGTTTTTTCTTTACCACCTTATTATAACCGAAAATAATGAACACAGGCAGTCGTCTCTGGGGTTTAAAAAATTCCATGACCGTGGACATAATTAAGGACGAAAATGTTTAGGGTCTGCCGTGAGCATGTTTTTTTATTTCGTGCTTCGATATAGAAACATCAAAATCTTCCAATAATGTGGCAAACAGAGACAAGCGTTTTCGAATTCTTAACAAGCACTTTTACAATTTCAAGAATTCCGCCAGGCTGTCAATAAGCTGTCGAGAAAGTATTTCGCGTATTTTTTCTTCAGCACCTCATTTTAGCAAAAAATAATTAACACGAGCGGTGCAAAAACTTCTGCAATTCTCTGCGGTTTAAAAAATTCGATGACCGTGGACAAAATTAAGGGCACAGCTTTTTAGGGTCTGCAGTGCGCATTTTTTTTTTATTTTGTGCTCCGTTTCACAGACATTAAAATTTTTCGACGATCGGGTAAACAAAGCGTCGCGCGTTATCGAATTTCTCCCTCGCTGCGGGGAACGGCGAGCGCGAAATCCATCGCACCGGGAAATATTTAGACCGAAATTTTCGGGCGCTCGCACATGTAACAAACCCGTGAATGGCCATTATGTACTCACGTATCTCGTTGAAATAGAAGGGATAATCCCCGGGGACGGAGCAATTGAGTCTCGCTTTCAGGAAACTCGTCCATCTGTCGCTAAAGGCGTGAGGTCCACCTTTATCGTGTTGGCACACTCTGCCGACCCGTGAATAAACGGCCTGCGAAATTGGGAATAAAAGAATCGTTTGAGTGAATGGTTTTTCCGTGAACTTCCGGAGGAAAAATCTCCGGGACACCGGGGGAGCTCTTTGGCTCCATTTTTTTTTTCTTCAGCTTCTTTTTTTTTTTTTTTGGCACGGCCTCTTTCGATGAATCATCCGGCCAATAATGGGATTATATCTCCATGATATGTAGATATATGCGTTATATAACCCGGCGGGTCCGCCTCGTAAATTTCGACTAATCGTTTAATTTATAACTCACCTTGCCACAGTTCATGTACTCCACCGCGGTCTCCCGGTAGAAGAAGAAGACGTAATCTCCGTATCCGAAGGAACTCACGAAGTTAGGACCTGGAAATAGAGACGATATAAACTCGGCGCTATCTCCCGTGAATTATAAGTGCGGTTAGAGCTGCCATCGATTTTCCGCGTTTTATCGAATTTGCCTCGTCGAATGTCTCGATATAACTGAGCTAGAAATATTGCCGATAGATTCGGCCAAAAGTGATTTAAGCCGTGTTCGGCGACCAGACTTTAGCTTCCAGTAATCCGCGTCTGACTATTCGCGGACCCCGCGTCAGCGTCGGATTCATGGAAGTTACATAGCGGGTTTTTCACGGCTCGAAATTGAAGTTAACTCGTCGATTTCGAGAAAGCGAGGAGCGCGGACAACTCGGTAATTAAGCTGCACTTAAGCAACGGGGACGATTAAAAAAGTATTCTCACCGTTCAGCTGATTGAGGTCGGATCTCTCGGTGCGAATTTTTTCCCTGTGGATCAGCGGCTCGCCGCCCGAAAAATCGGCCACCGTCGCGGCGTACAATTGTCCACCTGTTTGACAAAAGAAAGGAGATTAGGAAATTTATACTCATTAACAGTAAAAGATATCATGACATTTATGCTGATTAACAAAAAATGAGAACGTGAAATTTATACTAATTAACAGGAAACGAGATCACGGAATTTATACTGATTAACAAAAAAACGGGATCTCGAAATTTATACAGATTAACAAAAAAACGAGATCACGAAATTTATACTGAGTAACATAAAAACCGGATCACGAAATTTATACTGATTAACAAAAAAACGAGATCACGAAATTTATACTGAATTAACAAAAAAAACGAGATTACGAAATTTATACTGATCAACAAAAAAATGAGATCACGAAATTTATACTGAATTTACAAAAAAACAAGATCACGAAATTTATACTGAGTAACAAAAAAACGAGATTACGAAATTTATATAGAATAACGAAAACTGAGATCACGAAATTTAATCTGATTAGCAAAAACCAAGATCACGAAGTTTAACTTGATTAACAAAAACTGAGATCACGAAAATTAACCAGGTTAACAAAAACCGAGATCCCAAGATTTACACAGACTAACGAAAAACAAGCTCGCAGCATTTACGCCGATAAAAAAAATGTTTAAATTGCACCGAGTGTAATCGCGGGGTTTCTGTGGGAGATGACACCGGTTTGCCCAAGGCGGCTGTCAGGGAGCCGCTGAAAACCTAAGCCCGAAAAGCATTTATAAAGCGGAGGCTCGTATATTAAGCTCGAACAGACGTTAGACTCCACACGCCGAGCGTCAGGCAGCGGGGAGTCTTCCCCCCCCCCCCCTCCTGCCCCCGCAAACCCCCTTTGCGTCCCCGTTTGGTTGGTACACTGGGGCGGACTTAGCGGGCCACAAATCTACCTTGAGCTCCTGGTCCCCACTAAAGGTGTACACTGTGCGCTATATCCGCGCAACACACCGCGGGAGCGGCGAAGCAGCAGCGGGCTGAGATATACGTAACACGTGGTACACACGACTCGAAACGAAACGCACGGGGGGATCCTCGACAACGCCGCGGCCTTCATCGCTCATCCGGCCTGAGTTGCACCACCGCGGCCCCCGGGAAACCCGAGGAAATTTTCGAGTAAACTGGATTCCAGTCGGCCATAAGACACACGTGTTTCGGGTAGAACCGCGACGGGTGTGGGTTTTCCGCCGCGAGACCCCCGAGATCGACGAGGGGATGCGCGATATGGGCTTCGTGTCAATGTCGCAGCGAAATGTGGAAATGTGTTATCACTCGTCGTTGCAATTTTTTTTTTCGAGCTCGACTTATTTGTTTGTGTTTTATTGAAATAATTTAATATTTGCTTTTCGTCTCGGAAGGGAATTATTCAATTATTTATTTATTTAAGTATTATTAATAAATATACTTAATAATATTATATTTAATAATAATATTAATATGAATATTATATATAATACTAGGCTAATCACACGCGCTGGCGCACGTGCCTGAAAAACTTGCCAAAATCGACCCCAATTTTTTTTCTTTTCAAAATATCGACTTTTAAACTATACCATCGTTCTCAAGTCGCATATTCTACCCCTAAAAACACTGGTTATTAACGTTTCTTAATCGATTTTGAAAAAAATATTTTTTTGGCGACGAAATTTTTTTTTTCTGTCAGAAATCGTAGATCCAGCTCCGGACCGAAAATCCCCAAAATCGACCCCAATTTTTTTTCTTTTCAAAATATCGACTTTTAAACTATACCATCGTTCTCAAGTCGCATATTCTACCCCTAAAAACACTGGTTATTAACCTTTTTTAATCGATTTTGAAAAAAATATTTTTTTGGCGACGACATTTTTTTTTTTTCTGTCAGAAATCGTAGATCCAGCTCCGGACCGAAAATCCCCAAAATCGACTCCAATTTTTTTTCTTTTCAAAATATCGACTTTTAAACTATACCATCGTTCTTAAGTCGCATATTCTACCCCTGAAAATACTGGTTATTAACCTTTTTTAATCGATTTTGAAAAAAATATTTTTTTGGCGACGAAATTTTTTTTTTTCTGTCAGAAATCGTAGATCCAGCTCCGGACCGAAAATCCCCAAAATCGACCCCAATTTTTTTTCTTTTCAAAATATCGACTTTTAAACTATACCATCGTTCTCAAGTCGCATATTCTACCCCTGAAAATACTGGTTATTAACCTTTTTTAATCGATTTTGAAAAAAATATTTTTTTGGCGACGAAATTTTTTTTTTTTCTGTCGGAAATCGTAGATCCAGCTCCGGACCGAAAATCCCCAAAATCGACCCCAATTTTTTTTCTTTTCAAAATATCGACTTTTAAACTATACCATCGTTCTCAAGTCGCATATTCTACCCCTGAAAATACTGGTTATTAACCTTTTTTAATCGATTTTGAAAAAAATATTTTTTTGGCGACGAAATTTTTTTTTTTCTGTCAGAAATCGTAGATCCAGCTCCGGACCGAAAATCCCCAAAATCGACCCCAATTTTTTTTCTTTTCAAAATATCGACTTTTAAACTATACCATCGTTCTCAAGTCGCATATTCTACCCCTGAAAATACTGGTTATTAACCTTTTTTAATCGATTTTGAAAAAAATATTTTTTTGGCGACGAAATTTTTTTTTTTTCTGTCAGAAATCGTAGATCCAGCTCCGGACCGAAAATCCCCAAAATCGACCCCAATTTTTTTTCTTTTCAAAATATCGACTTTTAAACTATACCATCGTTCTCAAGTCCCATATTCTACCCCTAAAAACACTGGTTATTAACCTTTTTTAATCGATTTTGAAAAAAATATTTTTTTGGCGACGAAATTTTTTTTTTTCTGTCAGAAATCGTAGATCCAGCTCCGGACCGAAAATCCCCAAAATCGACCCCAATTTTTTTCTTTTTAAAATATCGACTTTTAAACTATACCATCGTTCTCAAGTCGCATATTCTACCCCTAAAAACACTGGTTATTAACCTTTTTTAATCGATTTTGAAAAAAATATTTTTTTGGCGACGAAATTTTTTTTTTTCTGTCAGAAATCGTAGATCCAGCTCCGGACCGAAAATCCCCAAAATCGACCCCAATTTTTTTTCTTTTCAAAATATCGACTTTTAAACTATACCATCGTTCTCAAGTCCCATATTCTACCCCTAAAAACACTGGTTATTAACCTTTTTTAATCGATTTTGAAAAAAATATTTTTTTGGCGACGAAATTTTTTTTTTTCTGTCAGAAATCGTAGATCCAGCTCCGGACCGAAAATCCCCAAAATCGACCCCAATTTTTTTCTTTTTAAAATATCGACTTTTAAACTATACCATCGTTCTCAAGTCGCATATTCTACCCCTAAAAACACTGGTTATTAACCTTTTTTAATCGATTTTGAAAAAAATATTTTTTTGGCGACGAAATTTTTTTTTTTCTGTCAGAAATCGTAGATCCAGCTCCGGACCGAAAATCCCCAAAATCGACCCCAATTTTTTTCTTTTTAAAATATCGACTTTTAAACTATACCATCGTTCTCAAGTCCCATATTCTACCCCTAAAAACACTGGTTATTAACCTTTTTTAATCGATTTTGAAAAAAATATTTTTTTGGCGACGAAATTTTTTTTTTTCTGTCAGAAATCGTAGATCCAGCTCCGGACCGAAAATCCCCAAAATCGACCCCAATTTTTTTCTTTTTAAAATATCGACTTTTAAACTATACCATCGTTCTCAAGTCGCATATTCTACCCCTAAAAACACTGGTTATTAACCTTTTTTAATCGATTTTGAAAAAAATATTTTTTTGGCGACGAAATTTTTTTTTTTCTGTCAGAAATCGTAGATCCAGCTCCGGACCGAAAATCCCCAAAATCGACCCCAATTTTTTTTCTTTTCAAAATATCGACTTTTAAACTATACCATCGTTCTCAAGTCGCATATTCTACCCCTGAAAATACTGGTTATTAACCTTTTTTAATCGATTTTGAAAAAAATATTTTTTTGGCGACGAAATTTTTTTTTTTTCTGTCAGAAATCGTAGATCCAGCTCCGGACCGAAAATCCCCAAAATCGACCCCAATTTTTTTTCTTTTCAAAATATCGACTTTTAAACTATACCATCGTTCTTAAGTCGCATATTCTACCCCTGAAAATACTGGTTATTAACCTTTTTTAATCGATTTTGAAAAAAATATTTTTTTGGCGACGAAATTTTTTTTTTTCTGTCAGAAATCGTAGATCCAGCTCCGGACCGAAAATCCCCAAAATCGACCCCAATTTTTTTTCTTTTCAAAATATCGACTTTTAAACTATACCATCGTTCTCAAGTCGCATATTCTACCCCTGAAAATACTGGTTATTAACCTTTTTTAATCGATTTTGAAAAAAATATTTTTTTGGCGACGAAATTTTTTTTTTTTCTGTCAGAAATCGTAGATCCAGCTCCGGACCGAAAATCCCCAAAATCGACCCCAATTTTTTTTCTTTTCAAAATATCGACTTTTAAACTATACCATCGTTCTCAAGTCGCATATTCTACCCCTGAAAATACTGGTTATTAACCTTTTTTAATCGATTTTGAAAAAAATATTTTTTTGGCGACGAAATTTTTTTTTTTCTGTCAGAAATCGTAGATCCAGCTCCGGACCGAAAATCCCCAAAATCGACCCCAATTTTTTTTCTTTTCAAAATATCGACTTTTAAACTATACCATCGTTCTCAAGTCGCATATTCTACCCCTGAAAATACTGGTTATTAACCTTTTTTAATCGATTTTGAAAAAAATATTTTTTTGGCGACGAAATTTTTTTTTTTTCTGTCAGAAATCGTAGATCCAGCTCCGGACCGAAAATCCCCAAAATCGACCCCAATTTTTTTTCTTTTCAAAATATCGACTTTTAAACTATACCATCGTTCTCAAGTCGCATATTCTACCCCTAAAAACACTGGTTATTAACCTTTTTTAATCGATTTTGAAAAAAATATTTTTTTGGCGACGAAATTTTTTTTTTTCTGTCAGAAATCGTAGATCCAGCTCCGGACCGAAAATCCCCAAAATCGACCCCAATTTTTTTCTTTTTAAAATATCGACTTTTAAACTATACCATCGTTCTCAAGTCGCATATTCTACCCCTAAAAACACTGGTTATTAACCTTTTTTAATCGATTTTGAAAAAAATATTTTTTTGGCGACGAAATTTTTTTTTTTTCTGTCAGAAATCGTAGATCCAGCTCCGGACCGAAAATCCCCAAAATCGACCCCAATTTTTTTTCTTTTCAAAATATCGACTTTTAAACTATACCATCGTTCTCAAGTCGCATATTCTACCCCTGAAAATACTGGTTATTAACCTTTTTTAATCGATTTTGAAAAAAATATTTTTTTGGCGACGAAATTTTTTTTTTTCTGTCAGAAATCGTAGATCCAGCTCCGGACCGAAAATCCCCAAAATCGACCCCAATTTTTTTCTTTTCAAAATATCGACTTTTAAACTATACCATCGTTCTTAAGTCGCATATTCTACTCCTAAAAACACTGGTTATTAACCTTTTTTAAACGATTTTGGAAACCATATTTTTTGGCGACGAAAAAAATATTTTTTCTGTCAGAAATCGTAGATCCGGCTCCAGACCGAAACTCGCCAAAATCGACCTCGGAAATTTTTATTTCAAAATATCACCTATAATAGATTAATCAATTTTGCGCTGCTGCGCTCTTATAAAGCTTTAACAGGTTACGGGTGCTGCCCCGCCAGTCCTCCTATGAAATTTTTCAAATTTGACACCAAACTGATTTTGTTTATCACGGACTTTCCTGGCAACCACTCACAGCTCTAATAGTTTGCTAACAATGCTTTCCGTTACTGATGAACTTTTTAAAAGAGGGATTAAATATTATTATTTTAATTATTTAATTAAATAATTATTAATGGTACAAACGAACAAATATAATTTTATTATTATTATTTATGATACAAACGAACAAGAAGAATTGTATTATTATTATTTACGGTACAAACGAACAAATAGAATAAATTTGAATGTGAAACTCAGAATTGTAATAGTCACACCTGAAGGTACGACAAATATATTTTCATTGAGGCTAAAATATCGTTATTATTACAAACGTGATCGAACATTTCATCTGACGTTTCGGTTTCCGTTTTTCCGATTTTCGAGTAAACTGGATTTCGGTCGGCCGTAAGACACACGTGTTTCGAGAGACTCACAGCGGGTGTGGATTTTCCGACACGCGAGACGCTCGAGATCGACGAGGGGATGCGCGATATGGGGTTCGTCTCAATATCGCAACGAAACGTGGAAATCTGTTATCACTCGTTGTAGCAATTTTTTTTTGTGCTCGCCCTATTTGTTCGTCGTTTATTGAAATAATTTAATATTTGCTTTTCTTCCCGGAAGAACTAGAATTTAATTATTTAATTATTTATGGTACAGACAAACGAAAAAAAAATAAAAAATTTCGTGGAACTGAACAGGATCGCAATACTCGCATCTGAGGGTACGACAAATATTTTTTCATTCCATGCTAAAATATCGTTTATTGTTATTACAGTGATTGAACGTTTCATTCGACACTTCAGCGTCAACGAAAACAGTAACAACGAAAAAAAAAACATCAAAAATGAATATAACAAAGAGAATAAAAAAAAGATAAACGTGAAAAAAAAAAAAAAAACGCGAAAGCTGAGGAAATAATAGTACTCACCGGCGAAAACTGCTGTGCTGTTGTGCAGGGGATCGTAGGGACAGAGACCGAGACCGTCAATTTCGCTCTCGCTGCGCACGTAAACGCCGTCCTGCGAAAAGACAAGAGAGAGAAAAAAATAAAATAAAATAAGAAACGTCGGGCGTGCGTTACCATAAAAAGATATAACTCGGGTGTGAGAGAGACCGGAGCTGAAAATGCGAAAAACGGGCAAACGCGGAAAGATGGTAAAAGGACGAGGAACGGATGGAGGGGGGAGGAGGGGACGGCGGGGGTTGGGGGGACGAGGGGGGGGGGTTGGTTTGTCGCAGAAGGACTTGAGACTCCATAAGACCAGCTAGGAGAGATTCGTATGCAGCTCGTTTACTCCTTGACTTTTCTTTTGTTTTGTATGTTTCTTTTTTCTTCTTTCTATTCCTGTCTGATTTTTTTTATAGCCGAGCTTCTTCACGCTGAGAGAGAACGTAGCGAGAGGCGGAGCGGAAGAAGAAGGCGCAGGCTGAGTGCAGCAGAAGCAGAAGCAGCGGCGCAAGTCAGTCTGTCGGGACACGGTATACGCGAATGGCTCGTAAAACCGAAAGGTGAGGAGCACGAGGGAGAGAAAGGCAGCGCCAATGAATACGGAATTTGCTTTTCGACGTACACCCAAGACCGGGCGCTACTCTCCGCGCTTCACTCCTGTCCTCACGACACACGCTTAGACGCCACTTTTCCACGCATACACGGCGTTCCGTGTCAGGTGGGATGTGCGCGATTTTTGGGGCGACACCGAAAATGGCCCGCGGATGGTCGGTGTGAGGGATTCTAGATTTGTATGACATTTTTGTATGATATTTTTGTATTACTTTTTTCTATGACTTCTTGTATGGCATTTTTGAATTACATTTTTCTATGACTTTTTCTATGACGTTTTGTATGACATTTTTAAATTACATTTTTCTATGACGTTTTGTATGACATTTTTTAATTACATTTTTCTATGACGTTTTGTATGACATTTTCAAATTACATTTTTCTATGACTTTTTGTATGACATTTTTTAATTACATTTTTTAATTACATTTTTCTATGACGTTTTGTATGACATTTTCAAATTACATTTTTCTATGACTTTTTGTATGACATTTTTTAATTACATTTTTCTATGATTTTTTCTATGACGTTTTATATGACATTTTTAAATTACATTTTTGTATGACTTTTTCTATGACGTTTTTGTATGATATTTTTATATGACATTTTTGTATGCCATTTTTGTCTAACACTTTTGTATAACTTTTTCAGATACGTAAAAATGACATAAAAACAAAAAAAATGTGCATGCACTGAGATTCGTTTTTCTGCGGCAGTTCGTCGAATCGAGATCGAATGTATTTTTAATCAAATGTAACTCGATTCGAGCGAAGAATGCGATTTTATTGATTTCAAATATTTCATCAAAGTCAGATATGCGTTTTTTTCGATTTACATGCACGAGTTTCGCGTACGTTTCGAGCGTCTTGGCCGCGAGGCGCAGGTGCGAAAATTCGCGAAGGATTTTTATCGCGCCCGAGTCGATTTTCGAGCGGAAAGTCGTGAGCACCGGGGGGTCGAGGCGGACAGTAACGCGAAACGGCGCGAAGAAAAGAACGGCGCGCGAGTCGAAAGATTAGAGAACAATCGGGCGTTTATTGAGAATCGATTTTCGTTTGCGCGGCTATAAATACGTATATATACGTACACTACACGCAGGGAGCGGTGTACATCGAGATGCTTCGTTGAATAAAATATTCGAGCTCTCGTGGATGAAATGAGTTTCCCGATGTCGAATGGAAATGAGAAGAGGGTTGCGGATTTATCGATTGAATTTCTTATTGATCCGCGGATTCTTTTGTTCGCGGGCTTCCCGAGCGAATCAACGTAAAATGAGATAGTCGTGAGTCATCGGGATTGCGTTACTCCTCGTGGAGAATTATCGGACGCGCTGGATTCCTCGCTGACAATAGTTTGTTGTTTCGATCGAGGGGTCGAATGTCAACGAAATTGAGGGTTGACCGACGGACTTTGCGGCAAAGCCGGACAAAGCCGCTTCGAATATAGGTATTTGCAGCGGTAAACGAATCTATCCGAGTAGAAATTTCGTTTTGTGAGGATTGCTCAACCTTTTTTTTTTTTTTTTTCAAAATCATATAAAAAAAGGGCTGACTCTAGAGTTTTCGGGGGGTAGAATATACGACTTGGGGACAATGGTACAGGTCAAAAGTCGTATTATATTATGGCATGGATGCAATTCTGTTTTACGAAGTTTCACAAATTATTTTTTTATTTTTTTTTTCAAAATCAAAGAAAAGGGCTGACGCTAGTGTTTTCGGAGGGAAGAATATACGACTTGGGAACAATGGTACAGGTCCAAAGTCGTATTATATTATGTCATGGATCCGATTCTGTTTTACGAGGTTTCACAAATTATTTTTTTATTTTTTTTCAAAATCAAATAAAAGGGCTGACTGTAGTATTTTCGTGGAGGGTGTAGAATATACGATTTGGGAACGATGGTATAGGTAAAAAATTGATATTTTGTTGTGTTACATTATTCATGAAACTTATTTTGTGTTACAAGGATTCACAAATAATTTGTTTATATCACGTAAAAAAGGGTTGAGTCAAAAATATTTGGGGGTAGAATATACGACTTGGGAACGTTGGCCAAAAATCGATATCTTAAAAAGAAAAATATCGAGAGGTCTATTCTAAAAGTTTCCCACCGTCAGCCAGATCCATAAATTTCGCCAAACAAAAAACAAAGCGCCCAATCTTTTTCTCGATTTTTCAAACCTCGCGTAGCACGTGAGAATCGAGCTCTTGGCGCGCGCTCGCCGCGCAGCCACTTCGGGCGGCGGATGTTTGAGAACAAAAAGGAAATTTTGGCTTTCGTGAAAATTATCAGAAGAGCTCGATATCGCGGCGGCAGCCTGATGAAATTTTCCGCTCGGCTGTGTGCATAACGGGGGGGGGGGGATAAAAAGGATTGGGGCGATGTAGAATGAGGTGCGGGAGCGGCATGTAAGAAGTTGAGGGACAAACGAGAGCGAGTGAGTCACTCGTTATCTCGGTAGCCCGCAAACTTTTCGGCTAATTATCATTAATTAGAAAAGTTTTCGGTAAGCGAGGGCAGCCGCGTGAGCCCGGCGCTTGGAACGAGCAGCGCCAGAAACCGAGTCTGGCCTACGCCAGGCCCCGTAATGCCTGCATATACTGTTACGCCGCGAGCGCAACTGGCTCGGCCTTAAAAGTTTAACGCAAGAAACGGCACCTCGTAAATCCAGACTGCAAAACAATGACGTGGCTAGATACCGAGCGCCAGTTGTGTACCCGGGATACTCGGTGTGTTCGCGCGTCTGTGTTCCACTCTGGCCGCGTGTGAGTCTGCGCATCCTTCATGCCAAACGATATTGCGGTGTATGTATATTCATGATACACCTGCTACTGTATTACAACCGCAAGAACTATATTTGTATCAGGGGTTAGATAAAACGAAAGATAAAGCGCGGGGGTGAAAGGGAGAGAGAGGGGAGGAAGAGGGAGAGACGGGAGCTGTGGCATTCGCAATTATGGAGGCTTAAATTAAGGCAGTTCCTCATTCGGTAACGTTTAGTCACGTGAGTATTAATGAAATCTGCATTTTGAGTGGTAAAAATGAGATGAGGGTTACGTAAAAGTTTGGTTGATAGGTCAACAAAATTTAGGACATTTTTTATGGTAGTGATTTTTTTGTAGATCAGTCAATATGAGCAACGAATATTTACTGAAACTTTGGTTTGCGTGGTAGGATAAGTAAAACGTCAGGAAAATTTAGGACATTTTTTTCCTCTAATACCTATGATTTTTTTGGGCAGAAAATCAATCAATGTGGGCAACGAATATTTACTCCTCAAAATTTGGATCACGAAAAGGACGACTCAGTCGTCAAAAAAACTTGAGCCTTTTTTCTCTCAAAGGTTTGATTTTTTAGGAAAACATCAATCAACGCAGGTAACGAATATTTGCTCCTCAAACTTTAGGTTACATAAAAAGGCGACCGATTCGTCAAAAAAAGCTTGAGACTTGTTTCTCTCAAAGGTTTGACTTTTGAGAAAAATATCAATCAACGCAGGCAACGAATATTTGCTCCTCAAACTTTGGATTACGTAAAAGGACGACTGAACTTTAAAAAAAACTTGAGACTTTTTTCTCTCAAAGGTTTCATTTTTTAGAAAAAAATCAATCAGCACAGGCAACGAATATTTGCTCCTCAAACTTTGAATTAGGTGAAAGGACGACTGAAACGTAAAAAGAACTTGGGATTTTTTTCTCTCAAAGGTTTGATTTTTGAGAAAAATATCAATCAACGCAGGCAACGAATATTTCCTCCCCGCCACATATATTTCTCTCGCATCCATCCACCAACAGAATACCTGAGGTTATGTACTCAAACTCAAGCCCCTAACGAACCCCCGGCCCCGGGTCGGCAATACCGCAAAAGTTTACTTAGCGTGCACAAACCTTTGTTCAAGACTCGAGCACCCGGACTAATTTTCGCGTTCACAATATTCCGTCTGCGATTTCCCGCGTTCCTTCGGCAATTTTCTCGCAGTCCGAGCGGGTTGAAAGTTCAACTCCATCTCAGATACTCAATGTTTAAAGACCACCAAAGGCGGATACTTTGTAAATTCGTATCAATAATTGATTGACATCTATTTGCACGTCAGCGGCGCAGTGTTTAAGGACGGCCAAAAGGGATACTGTGCAAATTCGTATCAATAATTCATTGATATCTATTTGCGCGACGGCGGCTCAATGCTTAAATACGACCAAAAGGGATACTTTGTAAACTGGTATCAATAATTGATTGACACCTATTTGCACTTCGTTGACTCGACGTTTAAAGACGGTCAAAAGGGACAATTTGTGAACTCGTAACAGTAATTGATTCACACCTATTCCCAGGTCGGCGGCTCGATACTCAAAGACGGCCAAAAGGGACATTTTGTAAATTGGTATCAATAATTGATTGACACGTATTTGCACTTCGTCGACTCGACGTTTAAAGACTGCCAAAAGGGATAATTTGTAAACTGGTATCAATAATTGATTGATACCTATTTGCACATCGGCGGCTCCATGCTTAAAGACGACCAAAAGTAATGCTTTGAAAATTCGTATCAATCATTGATTGATACCTATTTACTCATCGTCGGCTCAGTGCTTAAAGAAGACCAAAAGGACTGCTTTGCAAATTCGTATCAATAATTGATTGATACCTATTTACTCATCGTCGGCTCAGGGCTTAAAGACGACCAAAAGGAATACTTTGCAAATTCGTATAAATAATTGATTGACACCTATTTGAACATCGGCGGCTCAGTGCTTAAAGACGACCAAAAGGAATGCTTTGCAAATTCGTATCAATAATTGATTGATACCTATTTACTCATCGTCGGCTCAGTGTTTAAAGACGGCCAAAAGGAATACTTTGCAAATTCGTATCAATAATTGATTGATACCTACATTTACTTATCTCCGCCTCGACGTTTAAAGACGGCGAAAAGGCACACTTTGTAAATTCGTATTAATAATTGATTGACATCTATTTACTCATCGTTGGCTCAGTGTTTAAAAACGACCAAAAGGGATACTTTGTAAATTCGTACCAATAATTGATTGACACCTATTTACTCATCTTTGGCTCAGTGTTTAAAGACGACCAAAAGGCATACTTTGTAAATTCGTATCAATAATTGATTGACACCTATTCGCACATCACCATCTCAACGTTTAAAGACCACCAAACCCGATGCTTCCTAAATTCGTATCAATAATTGATTGACACCTATTTACTCATCGTCGGGCGTAAAACGTCGATAACGAATTAATCGCCAAGCAACTTCGCGCAGAAAGAACGAATTAACTTGGCAAGTGCGCGAGGTTTCAATTTCGCGCGGGGGCCGCCCGGCTCAAACGGCGATTAAGACGAACAAGCCTCCTCCCTTCGTTCCACGTCAAACTTTGAATATTAATGGGAGCAGTGGATTAAACGCGGCGCGCGCGACTCGCGGGCGAAATTTCTATTCCGGGCTGGTTACCACGCGGTGCGCGATCGCTGAACACGCCCGGGAGCTTCGTGGCGGCAGCCGAAGGAGCCGGAGGAGCGCGGAGAGCGTGTTGCGAGGGTACGACGTATCTTATCGGGGGCTCCCGGAAGTTCCGTAAATCATTCGGGGCACCGCATGAAGGAGCAATAGGGAGCGGAGAGGGTGCCAGTGAATCTAATGGGCCGTTCGGCAGGATTCGCCCTCGGCCCTCCTCGCCCTCCATTTCCACCATATACAGCCACCGTTTTTCCGCTGCCGGGTAAAACCGCCCGGGCTATAGAAAAATCCGCGACGCCTCGGCGAACGCGAAGTCGCGGTTACATCTATCGTCGAAAATCCATAAAACGATACAAAATATATAAACTGACGTAAACTACACTTTCAATGGATATTTCAGCCACGGCGAGATCGTTATGACCGGGGAGCTTCCCCTGCGATATATATACATGGTGTATATAGGGCAGGAACGTTTATCTAATCCCCACGGAGGGTTTTTATTTCTTGACTCGTGACGCTTGGTGGTTTTTTTTGTTTGTGGCTTTTGGAATAAATTTATTGTAATACTTGACCCTCTTCGCGTGCGTCGATATAGCGAACAATGAAATATTTGTTTCAATGGGTTATTGTAACACGTTTCGGTGGTATAATTTATTGACGATTTAATTTATGGGAATAAAGTTGAATTTATTGGTCCGAGCGTGTTGGTTGATTTAATTTTTGTGAAAAATGTATTCTCGTTTCGGTGAATTTTATTCTTGTGTGGAGGAAAAATATGTGACGTTACAATGGATGCTGGGATATTTGATTTCGGAAATTTGTAACTCGGAGGGAAATTTGTTTTTCCGACCGCAGCGTGCGGCGCGCTGGTTCCGGAGTCCGGGACACGAAGTAGAGACACTTTGATGTTCGCCTTTGCCTCGCAACTGCTTCTGCAACTTTGGTCTTCCTTATCAAGGCTGCTCGGGTCCCGAGGGGGTTTTGGCGAACCGGGAAAATCCACTGTCTGCAACTGTTTCGCATCCGGTCGAGTTTTTCGACAACGCCTGACGACCCGCGACCACCGAAACCATTGCAAAAGGAATCAACAAAATTGTTACTCCTGCTGTGTTTATTTTTTTATTTTTTATATCCTTGGCATCAGATAATCCCGTCGATTTTTCTAACACCTCCTGACAATCTAAGACCACCATAAACATTGCAAATGGAACCAACAAAATTGTTACTCCTGCCCTGTTAATTGTTTTTTTTTTCATATTCTTGGCATCAAATAATCCCCTCGATTTTTCTAACACCTCCTGACGACCTACAACCACCAAAACCATTGCAAAAGGAATTAACAAAATTGTTACTTCTGCCCTGTTATTTTTTATATACATTCTGGGCATCAGATAATCCCCTCGATTTTTCTAACAACTCTTGACGACCTACGACCACCAAAACCATTGCAAAAGGAATTAACAAAATTGTTACTCCTGCCCTGTTATTTTTTTATATATATTCTGGGCATCAGATAATCTCCTCGATTTTTCTAACATCTCCTGACGATCCACGACCATCAAAACCACCGCAAAAAAAAAAAAAAAAAAATAAAAAGAATTCTTACTCCCTCTTGAATAAATTTAATTTTCTTCAATATTCTTTGCTGCAGATAAAACACACAATAAGACACACAAAAAAATACAAAATAAAATACACACTATAGCTAACCCAAACACTATAACTTCCCCATAAAAAACTAAAAGCCAGAATACAGCAATAACTCCGTATCCCCCATACAGCCGATTAAACGTCCATTAATGAGTAATATTCGCGGGGTACACGCGGTGCATAGCTCGGAATTTTTCCCGCGGAGCATCGCGCGCGGGGCGTCGCGATGCATCGAGCCCGGTTGTATTAATTATTATCTCCGGCCGTGTGACGTACTAATTTCGCGAGCAAGCGATACGCGGGCGCGAGGCGAAACGAATTGAGTGCGCGCGGCGCGCGTCGACCTGGTTTTTTAAATTTCCATTCCGGATCGCCTCTCGCCATCCGGGCCGGGGGATTCTCGATTATTTTTATGTATGAGAAGACCAGTGGGGAGGGGGGGAGTGTTCGGACGGATGCCGATCGGAGAGCGTTGAATATAAAACACGCGGTTGTGTGTATTTCACGTGTAGGCGGAGAGGCCGCGGGTGTCCGGCGCACACGACGCACTTCCGAATTTCATCGAAATATGTACACACGTGTTATTCGCGGGCGCATATACAGGCGGCGGGCGCATGTTGTTCCTACAGGCAATCGCGCATACCAACGGGACATATGGAGAGCGCCACGCCCCAGCGCTCCGATCTAATTATCGTTCCGGTGGACGAGCATTGGTATAACTATCGGGCGAACCTGCCGGCACCGCCGCCCGCGAATATAGTTAATATACGAGGCATTCATTCTCAGCGCAGTCACTTCGGGACTATACCGAGGCTCTCAGATTATTTCGCACCCGGGACGGATTTTATTTGCCGTCAATCGAAAATGCTTTCACAGCTCGTATTTGCTTTTTTTTTTTATTTGGCTGGAAAAAGTGAAACACGAGAGGGGTGTTAATTACTTATCATTTTCGCGAATTTGTATGATGTTGAAGTTTGCATCGTTGGGATGGGATATTCAGCAAAAATCATTAATTCCAGTTAACCCAAATGATGGAATTAGGTGTAAGAAGTCATCATAGCAATTGGTTGCTATGTAGGATTTTTGTATACCTAATTTAATCATTTGGCTTAATTAGAAATCATTTTCTTCTGAATTTCGTTGCATTCCAACGATGCAAACTTCAACATTATGAATTTGTGGATGTTATTTGTCTTTGATGTTATCGAGAAACGAGCTCGGGAATGGCGGCTGGGTTGACACGGAATGCTCTGTAGTTTTGCGCTTACGGCACAGTTGACAGTTATAGATAATATACTAGGTATTCGTTCTCAGTGTAGTCATTTCGTTCCCGAGGCTATCAGATTATTTCGCACTGAGAAGGATTTTATTTGGCTTCAATCGAAGATGCTTCGCATATCCGGGTGTCTCATATGTTTGTTCCCAGAATTTTTTGGGGACTTTTTTATTTTTTTAGTGAAAAAAGTGAAAAACGAGAGGTGCGTCAAGTTCTTATATTTTTTCTCTAATTTTGGATACTATTTGATGTTTGTTGTTAAGAAAAACAAATTTGGAGAATTGACGGTATTGACACGGAATGCCCTGTAGATCCGCGTACATCGCCGTACATGCGTCAGACATAGGATTGGTACGCGTGCTACGCGTTTTGCACTCACGGTGCACTCGACAGTTACTTAATATACGAGGCATTCATTCTCAGTGCAGTTATTTTGTTCCTGAGACTCTGAGATTATTTCGCACCAAGCCGAATTTTATTTGATCAATAGAAAATACTTCTATACCCACGTAAGGTGAATTGGCCACTAAATAAATAGTTAAGATGACGACAAAACTCAGTGGACGGACGTTTTTTTTTATGCACGTGATCTTGTAGAAAATGTCCATTTACTGGTCACTGTTTATTCACTGGTCGATTCACCATATTTCATATTTGTTCCCGAAATTTTTTGGAAATTCATTTATTTTTCGGCTGGAAAATCTAAAACGCGAGAAGTCCGACAAATATTGACTTTTTTCGCGAATTTCTGGATTTTATTTGTCATTTTTGTTATTACGAGAAACGAGCAAAGGGAAATGGCGGTTTCGACACGGAATGCCCTGTAGATCCGCGTACATCGCCGTACATGCGTCAGCCATAGCCATCGGGACACGTGCTACGCGTTTTGCGCTTACGGCGCACTCGACGGGATGCAATGCATGCACTTGGAACCAACACGAAGATATGTTTCATACGTACGATTACTGGGAACATCGTACCATACATCGATGAACCGGGAATCGCGTCGCGTTCTATTTACCGAAGGGCGTGCTCGTGGCACCTGTCGTCACGACGGACCCACTGACGAAAATCGTTTCCATTCAGCTCCCAGTATAGCCGCGACCTGAATTTATTCCCTCCTAATCCCTCTGTTTATTCAAAGCGCAGTCATTAAAAATTAGTCACCGAAACACCACAATTATGAATAAAACATTCACCTAATTTTACCTTTCGCATCGGAGCCGCAATATAATTCGCGAAACAGAACAAGAAAGAGAGAGAGAGAGTCGCGAATTAATATTAATACCCCGTCCGCCACTTTGTTGACGTCCGGTAATCGGCAAGATAATTAATGCAGAGTTAAAAACCAACGAACTCGTCGTCACTCTCGTCCCCCATCCCCTAATCATCTCGAGCGCCGCGACAATCGCGATGACGAATTCACGACCGAATTTTCGGGCTACACACGAGTTCTATCTATGTATACAGGGTGATCCAGAATCCCCGCACCAAACGAGTCCCGGAAGTCCGGAATGGTTCCAGGAATGCGGTGCAGAGTTTGAGATTTTTATTCCCAGTACTTTTTGAATGACAACCGATTTATGACGACCCAATCTCAACTTTCTCTTAAATCGCCCTTAACTTACTCTCAACTTTTTCTTAATTCATACTCAAGTTGAGAGTAAGTTGGGGGCAAGTTGAGAGAAAGGAGAGTAAGTCGAGGATAAGTTGAGATTAAGTTGAGGAAGAACTTACTCTTAACTTACTCTCAACTTGCCCCCAACTTACTCTCAACTTGTGTACGAATTAAGAGAAAGTTGAGAATAAGTTAAGGGCAAATTAAGAGAAAGTTGAGAATAAGTTAAGAGCAAATTAAGAGAAAGTTGAGATTGGCTGTCATAATAAATCGGCTTTCATTAAAAAAAAGAGCTGCGAATAAAAATCTCAAATTTCGCACACACGTTCCTGGAACCATTTCGGACTTCCAAAACTCGTTTGGTCCGGGGATTCTGGATCACCCTGTATACCCACTGCACACCCACAGCGTATGCACCGTGCGCGACCGTGTGGTGTTATAGCCTCCGACATAATAGAAACTATTATTCCTTTGGTGTAATCACAATTAGTTTAGCGTAATTGGACTTTCCATCAGTGCGCGGGTTAATTCATTGGCAAAACGCGGAGCCGGTGGAGACCGGGAAACGCGCGAGAGTCCCGACGCGAGCAAATGGAACGCCGGTTGAACGGCGACCTGGGGAGCGTCGGGCCACATTTATGGCCGCGCGGTGCGGATGAAGAAGGGTCGAAGGGCTGGCGCGAGGCGCCTGGGAATTATTGAAAGAGGACATTGACCCCCGCGCGCGAAGGAGACAGCGAGGTCGTGTGCTGGAAGCCCCGCGACAGGGCGGCCGCAGTCACTCCTGGGATGGACGAGGCGCTGCGGTGGATGGTACAAGTGGTCCGGTGGCGGCGGTTGTGCCATCCGTGAGCGTCTCCGGGAACGGTGGCGCAGAGCGCCGTGGCGGGGAAGCCGAGCCAGAAGAAGAGATTCCACCTTCCACCGGTTGCGAGGCATCCAGCGCGAGATTTACTGCCATTCGACCTTCCACTTGGCACACGGAAGCGGAGTGTGTTGCGGAGGACCATAGGGGAGTTGGATACATAGATATACCGCGGGGACACCTGCGCGCGCGGCTCCCTGGACATACCTGAGCGCGCGGAATTGCCTCTCACGACCAAAGTACGTACATTCTGCACCAGATCCCCGGGTACGCGACGCGCGGTAGCCCTCGACTTGTAACTTGAAAACTCGCGTCCCGGGCTTCTCGCGCAACTGTAGTTTAGATCGAAATTTCCGCTGTTCCTCAAACGTCGCGTTTTCGTGGTGTCCGACAAAAGCATTGGGATAGGAATTAATAAAATTGTTACTTTCGCGCTGTTAATTTTTTTCATACTCTTTGAGTCAGATAATCCAATTTGTTTTTTACACCTTCTGATAACCCACGAAAACCAAAAGCATTGCAAGAATAATTAAGAGAATTGTTACTTCTGCTCGATTGCAATTTTTTTCGATATTCTTTGAGGCAGATAAAATACACTTTATGTTGTAAAAGATAGGGGAGTTGACTGAGCGCATACACCATTGCAACAGGAATTAACATAATTGTTACTCCTGCGTGGTTCATTTTTTTCTTTTTTGTATATTCTTTGCGTCTGATAATTCAGTTGGTTTTTTTTACACCTTCCGATAACTCACGAACACCAAAAGCATTGCAACAAAACTTAACAGAGTTGTTACTTTTGCTTCATTACAATTTTTTCGATATTTTTTTGAGGCAGATAAAACACTTTGTATTGCAAAAGATAGGGAAGTCCATTGAGCGCATAAACCATTGCAAAGGGATTTAACAAAATTGTTACTCCTGCTTGGTTAATTTTTTTCCCTTTTTTATATTCTTTGCATCAGATAAACCAGTTGGTTTTTTTACAACTTCTGATAACCCACGAACACCAAAAGCATTGCAACAAAAATTCAGAGAATTGTTTGCTTGATTGCATTTTTTTCCGATTTTCTTTGCGGCAGATAAAACACACTGTGTGTTGCAGAGGACCATAGGGGAGTCGGATACATAGATATACGCGGGACACCTGTGAGGCTGGCTGCTCCCTGGACATACCTGAGCGCACAGAATTGCCTCTCACGACTAAAGTACGTACATTCTGTACCCGATCCGGAGTACGCGACACGATCCCCCCTTGACTTCCAACTTGAAAACTAGTCCGGATTTCGCGCAACTGTAGTTTAGATAGAAATTTCCACACTTCCTCAAACGTCGCATTTTCGTGGGTATTATATGTCCGGGGTTCCGGGAGCTCAGGGTCGGAGTCGTGTATAACGACAGACGTACGTGGGACGACAGACTTCAGATGTTCGCGAGTTAATGGAATATTTTAAGTTTAATTGGGGAAAATTATTTCGGGGTCCTGGTCCTTGGGGAGGTGGACGACTCTCGTTGTTTTGCGATAAGCAGACTTATGTTTATCTGATGTCTTCAAGGAATGTAACGAGGATTTCTTGGTCTTCGCTCCTTGTTGAAAATTGTGTTGGCAATAATGACTACGAAATTCGCAATTTTGCGAATAATTTCCGGATGAGAATCGACGACCGAAAGTTCATATGGTTTCCATTTGCAATTAGCGGACTTTGCTTGTCTGATCTCCACAGGATATGACGAGGATTCCTCAATTGTAGAAAATTGTTTATTAGGGTCACGTCAACGTGTTTCAGAACGACGATAACGATATCTGCGCCGCTGGCTTAATCGCGAACACTCGGGGCACCGTAAGCCAGAGGACGGAGTCATCGCGACTGCGACGGGAAAGGCCGAAGTGCAAAGCATTAATCGACAACCGCCGCGTGTCTGTTTCAGTTCGCTTCGGTCGGTTAACGGCTGCATATTCGCTTCCGGCGGAACCGAGAGTCTGCAACCTCGTGGATTGCCAGCCGAGTGACCCCCGTGTAGCTCACGTCAACTGTACATACCGTACATACCATAGACATACAAACGTGCTACATACGTACATATGGGATACCGGGGCGAAATGGGATGCCTAAGCGAAAATCGGATTTGACACGATACCTAATTTGTATATTTTCCATTTTTTATTAAAAAAAAAAAAAACGATTCTTATCATCAATTTTAAGGGTCTGCAAGAAAAAAGAATACGGGTTAAAATAGGATATTCTAAAAATTTGACAACTGATGGTTCAAACTGGGCACTGTATTGACCATCGGGAGCTCTGATTATCTGAATCTTTTAATAAAGGTTAGATACCGGATGTGAGTTACCTAAAAATAAGTGCATATCGCGTTCATTGAACGCCTGTCAATAGTGTGATTTTCGAACAGCTTGGCTATAAGGAAAGCTGAAGAGACGTATATGAAAAGTGGTTTGAAAAAAGAACAATTTATTTGGGTATTCCATTCCACCCCGATTTCCGTATGTGTCCAAAAAAGGGGGTGTCCCATTTTACCCCGGGTGCTCCGTTTTGCCCCGGTTTCCCCACATGCATACCACAAGCACAAATTCCGAGTCGATGTGCATCGCTTAGCGGTTATACTTGGGCACGATTTCGACAATCAACTTGCATGCTAGCCGAGATATCAGGAATAGCATTGCGAACCGAAACGGGGAAACGGTGGAAATAGAGTCCAAGGGAAAGCCAGCGGCGCCGTCGGCACGTTCGCCGCAGAAAATAGATTCTACAGTCATACACAAGCGAGAAAGGGATACACGACTGAGGGATAATAATTCGTTCAGCAGGAACGAAATCATTGACCGCAAGCGGAATATCATTCGAGGCGGAAGACCGCGCGGCTGAAAACGAGATTGGCCGGCGAGGAAACTTCCTCCTCGAGGAGGTTCGCGCACAGCTTGCGGCCCATCGATCTTTCGAAAACTTTCGCCGGGCATCTTTTGTCGCGAGTCGTGAGCCGTACTTTGCTACTGGTTGATGTCCTGACGGGCGTCCCGACCGGGCGGCCGACGGATTACGTCCGAAATCGTCGGAATCCGAAGGCGGCTAATTACCCGGGTTGTCAGGGCAAAAAGTCTCGGGGGTCCCGCGCCCACAGATTGCTCGACTCGCGTCCGCCATTTTGTTAAAACTCTCGGGGCGGCCAGTCTCGAGTTTCGTTGTATAAGCAAACCGTGCGCGGGGCGTTAATATCCGGCGCGCGGTGCTACGGTAACTTGTACACATTTTCCAGTCGCAGGATTTGCTCGGGGTAATCAAATCTCGGTGCCGCGAAGTCCCGGGTTTCCGGATTTCCAGGATCCACGGGCGTCCGCAGCCCATGGAGTGGACTGTGGACGCTGTAGCATCTCGGTGGGTATTTGTTTCGTTCTTTCTTTCCTCGCTCTCCTCTCGTGTTTTCTTCTTCCGGCATCGTTCGGTCTCTCCGCACGCTGCGCCGCCACGGACAATGCTCACCCTTCGACGTGGAGCAAGAATTCGCCGGGGAAATTACATCCACGGTGAAACCCGCCGCGGTCTCTGGGGCGATACGCGCGCGCGTCGCCGAGACGCCGTGAGTGTTCGAATCCGTGCGGGGGTCTCGCACGCCCGACGCCTGTAGCTGCGTCCGGCGTTATAGGTGGCATTCGCGGCGAGCCGACCACCGCAGTGACCCACATAGTGAGGTATATGGCGATAGGTACCTGCCATTGGTACCATGGTACCCCCGATGTTTCGCACTGAGCCGGGTCTTGTTTACCGCTCCTCGAGAAACACTTCCGTATTTCGGATCTTCGACGCCGCAAATTTTGGTGATTATTTTCAGTTAGAAATAGAAACGTATATGTTTTTTCGATTTTTTCTATGCTGTTTATATCCGTAGACAACGTTTTCGCTGTTAGTTTTTTTTTTCTAAACGCGATAGTTTTCACGAAAAACAAAAAAAAAAAATGGTTTATTTTCGATTTTTCAAATATTTTTCTACATCAACTGGGCTATAGTGATCCTAAATTCATAGCTCGATGCTAAGATCAATATTAAGTTCAGAGTTCGATACTAAGATCGATATTACGTTCCGAGTTCTATATCAAAATAAATCTCAAATCCAGAATTCGATATGGAGATCCATCTCAAGTCCAGAATTCGATATGAAGATCAGTCTCAATCCAGAATTCGATATGAACATCAATCTCAAGTCCAGAATTCGATATGAACATCAATCTGAAGCCCAGAATTCGATATGAAGATCAATCTCAAGTCCAAAATTCGATATGAAGATCAATCTCAAGTGCCAACTTCGATCTCAATATCGCCCAACACCAAATTCGATCTCAACATCGATCTAAACTTCCAAATTCAATCCCAATCTCAAACTTAACACAAAAAACTCGACCCCGCAAGAAGCCTCGCTGCAAGAGTTCGAGTCCCTGCGGTGGGTCTCTCGTGCCCGCCGCTTGGTGTCCAGCGTTATAGAGGTGGCATCCGCGGCGAGTCGACTACAGCAGTGACCCACATAGTCCGGAATATAGCGATACGTAGTACCTGGGTGCCATGGCACTACCATGGTGCCCCGCTGCACACCGCTCGTCGCTTGCGTTGTATCTCGCTAACCGCGTAGCTCTTCGCTACCTTCCTTCCTCGGATCCCAGCAGGCGCTGCTTTCTCTCGGCTCGGTATATATACGACCGCGAGTGCGGAGCTTAGATTGCGGCACGAACGTTGTATGTCTGCGGGACACTTATATACCGGGGGTACCACGGCGCATTCTAAAGTATCGGACGGATACCGGTGTGTCGGTGCGGCCGCTGGCATGAAGCCTCCGTCGGTATCCGGCTGGATGTACAGGACTGTGCGATATATTTCAGCTGCATGCGCGGTGGTCTCGTCGATTGTACCGGCGCCGGGCCAATGTACTCCTGGTCTGATGCAGCAGAAGCAGCAGGACCAGCAAGCACCAGCAGCAGCAGGAGCATCATGAGCAGCGACGACAACCAGGGAGAGTGAGAGAGCGAGAGAGAGTAGGACGCCACAAATACGCGAATCCACTCGTGTTGGCGCTGTACAGCTGGTTTGCAAGAAAGAAGAACGGGGTAGGAAGAGGTCATAGAACGGGAGTTGACCGGCGTGTTCGGAGCTCCGCAGTTCGCTCAGCACAGTCGAGAGGATCGACGGCGGCGGTTCGCGACTGACGTTATCAAGGAAGCTCGATAGCGGCTGGACCCGAGAGCGAGGAGACTCCCTCGCGCTCTCGTCCGCCGTAGCGACTTTTCCAATCGGGACTAAAGCCCGCGCTCCGCACTCGTTATCGGTTCGACCAGACGCCGGGCGCGATTACTCCGGCCCGATTGGGAATCGAGTGCATAGGCTGCTCTCAAGTATCGGGGAAAGGTCGGCTCTGTGTTGTCGGCTACACGAGCGCCGAGCTGTATCTTCCAGCCCTTATCGTCCACCTTCGATCAAAGTTGACGTCATTATTCGGCATTTCGCGAAGCGGGGTCGTCGGGTCACTGATTGAGGGGCGGTTCTCAGGCGGGATATATACGGATGCTATGTTTTCGAGGGTTTCTGTCGAATCGCTGGCCTCTCGTGTCGAGAGTCGTCGCGCTGGGTCGTCAGGAATGTATCGCATTGTCGTTTGAAACCCGGTTGACTCGTTTGCGGTGTTTGTATGATTGGTACATACCAGTAATTTGAACTGCTGTAATGCGGACAATGAAGTGAGTGTCGGTCGCTTGATTGTCCTGCACGCTGTAAAATATCCGTGGTAAATTGACGCCAAGCGGTGACCATTAGTGCTGGTTTAACTGGGTGTAACACTGATTTTAGGTGGACATTCTGTGGAGTTACATCCACGATGGGTCAGGAACTGGTAAAGCTGTGGCCGGTCCTACATGTTTCTGGTTAGGTCCTATATGTGTCTGAGTCGGGTCAGATGTGACGCCATGGATTTTCCAACAGGGTGTGATACGACTTGACGCAACCGAAAGAAGCGTCACGGTTTCCGAATGCCGACAATGTTGCTGGGCGTGGAGCCTGGATCAACTTCGGCATAGTTGGGAATTGACCCTTACGCCGTAGCTCGGGGAATTGCCAATCAGGAGCCTCGGTATTGCGCGTAGAGACTGGATGTACATGCAACTGAAATTCCTATAAAATCAGAAGCACATGGCACAGCCAGCCACGTAGGTTCCGACCGCGGAGGCGTACACGCCGTATCAAGATGTGCCGTATAGCGTCGCGCTGAAACGATGATCGGATACGATGAACACACATGGCATGGAATGCGTGCAGTGAGACATTCCGGGCCATTAACGATCGTTAAGGAACGCGACCCGCAGCTCGTATTCGATGCGCGGAAGAGGAGGAAAGCGAGGGCCGTGTTATGTGAAGGTGTGGACTGTTGATGAAGATTCCAGCGTCGTCTGCTATTTGAAACGAATAAATGGCACCACTGACGGTTCAACCGATTTTCACATTTGCTTATTTATAGATGTTTTTGTTTTTGCGCTATGTGAAGGTGGTGAAGACTGTTGATAAAGATTCCAGTCTCGTCTACTTTAAAACGAATAAATGGCACCGCTAATGATTGAATCGATTTTAACATTCGCTTTTACACACTTTGATTTTATTTTTGCTATACGAAGGTGTAAACTGTTTATGATTCCAACGTCGTCTGCTTTGAATCGGAAAAATGACACTACTGATGATTCAACTAATTTTAACATTCGCTTTTATACACGTTGCATTTTTTTTTTTTGATAAGCGAAAGTGTAGAAAGTCGATGAAGATCCCAGCGTCGTCTGCTTTGAATCGAACAACTGACACCGCTGATGATTCAACCAATTTCAACATTCGCTTTTACACGAATTGATTTTACTTTTGCGCCTGTCACTCGACGACCACTCGCAGCGAGGCGAATCCTCTCCGGAAAAATCCCTCGAAATCATACGGCCAGGCGTATTGAAAACAACTTTGACACGTATTGGAAAAAATATTGGTGAAAATAGTTGCAACATGCCGGTTCGGTCCGAGGGACCAATAACTGGTTATCAACAGTTCCCGTCTCTCTATCTCCATCTCGCTTTCCCTCTGTTCAACATCTTCTACATTTCGTTCGGTTATAAAGCGGACAATCGCAATTCACTGGCCAATATGTAGACCGCACGGTTCGTCCCTCCGGGGAGCTATCAGCGTGTCCCAACCAACTTTTCGGGCGAGCCAATGGGGACGCGTTCGGGGCTCGAGCTACGCGACAAATTCGCGGCGAACCGAAGCCCTCGGGTGTCGCCGTTTTCTAATTCACATGCTATTCGCAATTTTACCAACAGTTCGACGAATCCACGAACGAAAGTTCGCTGAAGGTGCGCATCGCATTTGCGTTACACATTTTCGCTTCTGCAAGTTTCGATGCTTCTAAAGTATCAGCACGCCCGACTAACGGTTCAGTCGTATGCATTTGCTTGGAGCGCAATCGAGCCCACGGATAATAGAGATATCCATCACACGAAGACGTCCGGACTAATTCGCGAACCAGTTTGGCTCCTAACGGCGCATCAGCCGTACGCGGTGCTTCGTACTAGGCACGTGTGGAGTTTGCAGTCGCTTTTCTTGCGGATCGCATCGTCTATTCGGTGCGTCATAAACTGATGACTGTCATAACTTTTTGGGAGGTGTTGGATGCACTCGGGATGCCTGAGCATGGCAACAGATTTCCGGAAAACTATACGAAAACTTGGGGTGTCATAATTTTCCAATTGCCAAGCTGCTCGCAATTTTGCAACTTTGCGAATAGCCTGCGAATCGATGAATCGATACAAACAAAAGTTACTCGAATACTCTAATACTTGGAAACATTTTTCTAAGTAACAATTCGTGTAACTTAACATAACTTTTCGGGAGGCGTTGGATGCACTCGGGATGCCTGAGCATCGTTACAGATTTGCGGAAAACTATACGAAACCCTGGGGTGTCATCATTTTCAAATTGACAAGCTGCTCGCAATTTTGCGACTCTGCGAATAGCCTGCGAATCGATGAATCGATACAAACAAAAGTTACTCGAATACTCTAATACTTGGAAACATTTTTTAAGTAACAATTCGTGTAACTTAACATAACTTTTCGGGAGGCGTTGGATGCACTCGGGATGCCTGAGCATCGTTACAGATTTGGGGAAAACTATACGAAACCCTGGGGTGTCATCATTTTCCAATTGACAAGCTACTCGCAATTTTGCGACTCTGCGAATAGCCTGCGAATCGATGAATCGATACAAACAAAAGTTACTCCAATCCTCTAACACTTGGAAACATTTTTCTAAGTAACAATTCGTGTAACTTTACATAACTTTTCGGGAGGCGTTGGATGCACTCGGGATATGCCTGAGCATCGTTACAGATTTTCAGAAAACTATACGAAACCCTGGGGTGTCATTATTTTCCAATTCACAAGCTGCTCGCAATTCTGCAACTCTGCGAATAGCCTGCGAATCAATGAATCGATACAAACAAAAGTTACTCCAATGCTCTAACACTTGGAAACATTTTTCTAAGTAACAATTCGTGTAACTTTACATAACTTTTCGGGAGGCGTTGGATGCACTCGGGATATGCCTGAGCATCGTTACAGATTTTCAGAAAACTATACGAAACCCTGGGGTGTCATAATTTTCCAATTAACAACCTGCTCGCAATTCTGCAACTCTGCGAATGGCCTACGAATCGATGAATCGATACAAACAAAAGTTACTCCAATCCTCCAACACTTGGAAACATTTTTCCAAGTAACAATTAGTGTGACCAAAGTTTCACTCGCCTGTACTCCGTGTATCCAAGCCCAATAACGGAGTCATCCATCACACGACGACGTGCGGACTAATTCACGCCCCAAACTAGTTCCTAACGGTCCATCAGTCGTGCACGGCGGGTTCGCGCGCCAGTCACGCGTGGATCCCGCTGTCGGCTTCCCGGCGCCGCGTTCTTACGTATCATCGTGGCTGCCTCCTGCGTCGCAGTTTCTGACGACCTAAGGGCTCCGACGCAGCCCAGAAATTGGAACACGGAGACGTCGCGACGCACCTGCGCGTAGCTGACAAAACGAAAGAGACACACGAAGTTCGGGAGTTGCCACAGTCGCCCCGCGGCTAAGTGCGAGCCGGGTTTGATATCCGCAGCGTGTAGTTTCAGCGCATGAAGAACCATCCGCCGCGTGTATCGGCCGTGCATGCGCGGCTGTGTACATAAATATACAAATTTACATGTTGTACGTAGTAACACACCGGAGCTGCGCGAGGAGCCGCTCTACGTGCCGTACATACGAACGTCGCGACGCTCCAACGTCGAACATATGTATCGCGTGTACGCGAGCCGTACGTGTGTTTTGTACGAGTGGTCGTACCGCCTCCAGCGTGCAGCTCTGGCTCTGGCGAGCTTCCAAACTGCCCTGCCCGAGCGGCCGGGCCACCCCGAGCCAACCCCTGCCTTTCACTCCATATACCTTCGTGGCCTATCTGCCCCGGTATCCGGCATCTCCGGACAGCTTGACTCGGACCGCGATATTGCTACGCGCGCGTTTGCTCTCTCTCTCTCTCTCTCTCGCGTACGGACGCCCGAATAAACTCGAGCTGATGCGAAACGAGGAAAAAAAAAAACGAATTGCACACGAGCAGCGACTCGCCGGTGAAGCCGGAGGGAGGTGGATGTTGTGGATGACGTCGAGGTGGGAATAAAATATGAAGTGGAGGATGTACGGAGAATTGTGCGAACGTATTGACGAACTCGAACACGTGACGTATGGGGTTTTGGGTATTTGGTGTCCCGTGGTGGAAAATCTGGGTGTTACACCGAGAGAAAAAATTTCCTTGATACCAAAGAAATGGGTGGATTGACATTTTTTCATTGATTTCAATGAAATGTTTCTTTGAATTTCAATGAGATGATCTCCTTGATTTAAAGAAACGATATACTTGATGGCACCCGGTCTGTCAACTTTTGGCTCATTCGCGATAAGTCGTATTGGTGTTTCTCGCGCGAGCTGGTCTGTCATGTTATAGTTAAGTCAAGTCAAATCAAGAAGGTAATCATTGGTTAAACCGTCGAAGTTATTGGTGACCATATCTAAGTACTATGGTACGTAACCAAAAACTTGGTGGGCTACAATTTGGATGATGACATCGTTCAAAGAAAATATAATATTAACTTAAGGATATTATTTCATTGGCCTCAAAGAAATGTTTCATAAGTTGAGATTTCAAGGAAATTTAATTGAATCAAGGAAACTTTTTCTCTCGGTGTCGGTCCGGTGTCGGGCCCTGGTTCGGCCCTGATCCGGATTGGTGGAGCTAATTATGGGCTGCCTTAGCCGCTATCCATGGGATTTATTTCCAAAATCTCAAGCCTGGTGTGATTCAATACTGCGAAATCAAACGTGTTGCAAGTGTGTTGTTTCTTCTGTACTTTACATTGTGACGAGTTTTTACACACTTACAGGCGTGTTCCTTTCATATATCATTCACTATGTAAATTCTAACACGTTTTAAGTGTGTAAAAACTCGTTTCAATGTACAATATAGGAGAAACAACACACTTGCAACACAGTTGGTTTTTAGAGTGAAAGGAGAAGAAGAACAACGACAGCTAATATGATCCTGATCAGAGCCTGATCAGGGCCTGACCAGGGCCTGACCAGGGCCTAACCCGCTCTGGATGTGACCCAAAATGTCTACCGGTAGCCTCGTTATCTAGGTTATCAGTGATTAACCTGCTGATTAATCCTCGCAAAAATAGACAAAAATCCGTAACCATTTTTTCCCGCAATAAAATATACAGAAAACGCGAACAGACAAACAAGGCCAAGAGTCGCCTATCGCTCGCGCACCGCGCCCGATCCCACGCACTTTTCCCAGTCACTTTCAAAAGTGCGTTCGCTCGTAAACCCCGTGTTCCACTTCGGCGTCAAATCGCACCTCAATATATCTATTCCTCGCGCCTAATGATACAACTACACTCAACGCGCCGCGAGTGCGTCGAACCTTCGCGTCCGCCTCGGCTCTCCTCGGCTCTCCCGTCGAACGTCCACAAACACACCGACGACGAAACCCCTCGTGTATTTCCCCGCTCCGGACCAGCGTGCGCGAGGTGCATCAACGTTCGAAGGTGACGGTCAGTGATCCGAGTTGCGTACCGAATGGTATCGAACGCGATTGTCATTGCGTAAACGCTATTCGAAATCGATCAAACAGCGCGAGAGGAATAGGGAGAGGGAGGGAGGGAGGAGGAGAGCGCGGGCGGCGAGCTGGCACACATATTGTGTGTACACAACTAGTCGCGCACACAGGGCGAACACAAGCGTCGAGCACAACCGTGGAGAGGATACGTGGGAACAGGAACGGCCGGTGGCGAGAGATCTGGTGGAGTTTAGAGCAGCCGTATCAGGCGGGGGATGAGGGAGGAGGAGGGGGAGGTGGAGGAGGAGGTAGAAGGGGATGAGGGAGGAGGAGGAGGAGGAGGTGGAGGAGGAGGTAGAAGAGGATGAGGGAGGAGGAGGAGGAGGTAGAAGAGGATGAGGGAGGAGGAGGAGGAGGTAGAAGAGGATGAGGGAGGAGGAGGAGGAGGAGGTGAAGAGGGGGGGAGGGTGTATGAAGAAGGGGTGAGTGACTGAGTGAGAAGTGGTAGTTGCTCTGAGGTAGAACTCGGTTGCAACCGAATGGCAATCGATCCCGAGGGGGGAAGAGAGAGACACGTCGAATGTTTGCCATGCACGCGCGGTGGTAGCGGCGGCGGCTATGGCTAATGTACCGGTGTCCAGTGCGGCGCGATGAGAGCGACCGGCGGCCCCCCTGCTGGGTCGGCCGGTTGCTTCGACCACGCTCGTGGGACCCCCCGATCCGACGTACCCGGTGTGCGGCTATCTCGCTGCGTACACAACACGTTTCTCGTGTCCCCTCGCGAGGGGGATGGAGGGAGAGATTACGGGAGTCGCGCGATGCTCCTGCCGCGACGCGGAGCCGCCACGCGGTCGGAACATTCGCAGCCGCACCGCGGTTGCCATTATACCACCAGATTCCTCGGGCCGAATGCCCGAGCCACCACTTTAGCGCTGTGCGATATCCTCCTGGGACGGAGGATACACTCGCTCGGGCATTCCTTCATATTCCGTTTTGGAGGTATTTCTGGTTTTTTTTTAACCAACCCCGACCCCAATCCCTCTCACTCTCTTCCCTCTTTGGTCACCGCGAGCTTTGCCGAATTTTGTCCCTCCATGTGGATTCGCAACGGCTGGGACTAAAAGCTGTTTATCTTTCGTAATTAGAATTTAATTTGGCGGATTTCTGCAATTGGTGTCGAATTTCTTTTTCGTTGGGGAAATTTGTGTTGCACATTTTATGGTGGGGGATTGAAAATCGAGTTACGACGGGGAGCAATTTTGTAATGTGAGAGGAAATATGGGCTGCTGTCGCCAGACGTGTTTTACGATAGGATTTTTTGAGCGTGAGACGAAATGTGGGCTGTCTTGATGTGGACTGTTTTGATGAAATGTGGCTGACTGTGAAAATAGAAAATTGAAAATTGAGTTACGATGTGGAGCGATTTTTTTTTTTGCGTGAGTTGAAATGTGGGCTGCAGACGTCAGACGTGTTTTTTAGCAGTTAGCGAGACTCTTCCGCATTTTTAGGTGCGAACTAGAGAGGCGAACGCGTCAGCCGCCAGCGCCGCGAGGCCAGTTAATCAACCGAAGCTGATGGGGTCTTTAAAATTCAATAGCGAATTTTAATTAACTTCTCCGAATCACGAAAGCTTCGTTCGCGCTACGTGTTGCTGGTCGCTGCGGGCTGCGCGACGCTACGTTAGGAATAATAATTTAATTACTCCGCGCCCTTCGACAATGGAGTCGATTGTGTAATACGAGAATTAGCATTTTTCAAATGCTCCATATGAACTTTCTAATGATTAGGGAGTCGAAAATATCTGGTCTTGTCCGTCATGTAGTTTATGATTGCGATGTACGTCAAATGTGTCGAATTCGTGATTGACCGTCGATATTGAGTCGTCGCTTACGAGCCGAAAATCTGACTTAGTTGTCGTGGCTCCCCGACTGATCTACTTCGATCGATCATCCGGTCGATCTCGTTTATGAATTATGAAATTATACTTCGCAACGCGTCCATCTCACTCGAGGTCTGACGGCGTCGCGACAGGTTGACGACTGATTCTCGAGCGCTCCTCGATGACGCGCTATAATCGTACGGATTTTACGCCGGCTGCATATGTAAATCGTTAATCAAGAGTCCCGCGACCTGTCGCTCATTATAACATCCGTCGAGATTTCCACGAGCTCCCAGCGGTTTTGTACCACTTTCGCGCGCTCAACACGACACGGCCCGGTCGCTACGTGCATTCGCGAAAATACATGTAAAACACGTGTCACCCACCCGCACGACAAGTGGGTCGCCCGCGTTTTCAGGTATCCTCGAAAGGCGCTTACACGTTTATGTTTTTTTTCAACCTGTCGATAAATATTTATGACATTTCGATCGCGCGGTTGAATGGAAACGTAAATATGTAGAATCAAGCACATAATTGACAAATTCAATTTGTTCAGACACGAAGAAATCTCAAAATATGTTGGGTTTTTTTATGCATTGTGTATCATTTTTTTTTTATTTCTGTCCTTTCGCTTTTCATTTCACCTCCGAAAGATGCTTACAGATTTTTTTCTATCTCTCGATAAATATTTATGACATTTCGATCAAGAAGTTAAATGGAAACGTAAATATGTAGGTAAAGTCAAGCAAATAATTGACAAATTCTCTTTGTTCAACCACAAAGAAACCCCAAAATAAACTGAGTTTATTTTATTCTACAAAATTGTCGTGATTCCCGTCCTTTCGCTTTTCATTCCATCCCCGAGTCGAGTCGACAGTAGAATTGGAAGCGAATTCCGTATAAAAAAAAAAAAAAATCACGAAGGTCGTCCCGAGGTTTTGTCGAGCCAAAGTGGGAAGCGACAGCGAGAGCGAGAGAAATCTGAAAATCCAGAAATGTCGGGGTTATATCGCGGAAGGTGAGTCAATCTCGTGGGAGCGTCGAAGAGCCAGCTGGACAACGCCGGAAATAAGGGAAAAGAGAGCGAGAAAAAAAAAGAAAGAAAAAGAAAAAAAGAAAGAAAAAGTCGGTGGAAAGTCGCCGGCATCTTTGCTGCGCCGTGAAATTCCGAGGGGTCGGTCGAGAGATGAAAGGCGAGGGGTGGGAGGGGGGGGGGGCGAAGGGGAAGAGCGAAGTCGGGACCCCCAGGGGAGTCGATGTAACACAGCCAATAGCGCAAGAAAATCGAAATCGACTCGTGGCTACCTCGATATATGTATGACGTGTGCCCGGAAGCACATCGGTAACTTCCGTTACTGATGAGGTTGCGGCCAAGCTTCCGTTTGATCCTGACCCGACCCGCATCCCGTCGAGAGAGAGAGAGCTCGTAGCTCGCGGCGCTCGCGGTCGCTCGGACTCGTAATTTTCCCCGGGTCTCTTTCGCCCCGTCGCGTTACTTCGCGCTGCATTGATATTTCGAATCGCCTTCGTTAGCTCGCCGCTCGCGATTCCCGCACCCCCCGCGAACTTTTATTCCCTCCAGATTTTTTCCCTCGTTTTATCAGTCATTCGTTTGTAAGCCGATATCGCGATCGAATCTCGATTAATTAACCGACTCGTCGAGCTGTGCGAAAACTCGATTACTCGTCGCTCCCCCCTCCCCCCCCCCCCACCCCTCCTGCCCCTCCCTGTGGAAATACGTCAGTCCGACATCGAAGTGATGGAGCTATGAAAAAAAGGGGGGGCAAAAAAAAAAAAATATCAATATGATTTTTGTTTCATGGTTTCTCGCCTTGCTCCTCCCGCGACCTCGTTACCGGTTTCAGGGCTCCCGAACAAAAATCGGTTTATAACCCTACACGCTCGCCCCGCGCCCGGATTACTCGGGTGAACCCGATGAAATCTGGCGCGCGCGGGAGCGCAAAAAAAAATGCCTGTCGGGGCAAACAAGCGCCGCGTTTATATATGCGCCAGTCGCGATTAATTGGTTAGTCCGATAAAGTAATTTGTTGGGTAACCATAACTCCACCCGGTTGACGCGCACGACCGATAAAATTTCGTCGCCTGCACCGGCTGACCGAGAAATTGCCCGGCCGACGAAATTTCCCGATGATTAACCGAACTGTCTTCGGGGACGAAACGAAGACGAAATATTCTAAGATTCACAACCCCCCCATCGACGTGCAAACTTTAATGGTCCCGATCATCAGGACCTAACCAGTTTCTGATTAGCGCAAGGTCCCTAGTAAAAAATTTGTAGTTTTAAAACCGACGCAAGTCGGGCCGAGCTCCGGCCGTGGCAGGGCCAACGTGGCCCTGATCAGAGCCTAACCAGGGCCGGACGTAACGCCACAGATTTTCTAGCAGGGATGCAAAGCCACAGATTTTCTAGCAGGGATGCAAAGCCACAGATTTTCTAGCAGGGATGCAAAGCCACAGATTTTCTACCTCACCCAAGTCAGAAAATCTGCCTCGAGGCATAATTTCCAAATCACTCCGCAAAAAAGTGGCAGAAAACCCATTCGGAAAACCGCATTCTCAGACTTCCCCGGAAGTCGAGCGTGTATATGCATATCCGTGATTCTTCTGCCACCGAAGCCGAGACTCGAGATGCCGAGTGGGAGCGCATAGCCTCTATGGCTTAGTTGAAAAGTTGAAAAAAAAAAAAAAAAATGCATGTCGGGGCAAACAAGCGCCGCGTTTATATATGCGCCAGTCGCGATTAATTGGTTAGTCCGATAAAGTCATTTGTTGGGTAACCATAACTCCACCCGGTTGACGCGCACGACCGATAAAATTTCGTTCCATGCACAGGCTGACCGAGAAATTGCCCGGCCGTCGAAATTTCCCGATGATTAACCGAACTGTCTTCGGGGACGAAACGAAGACGGAATATTCTAAGATCCACAATCCCCCCCACATCGACGTCTAAACTTTAACGCGTGACTGCCACATCCGTCTATATATTATGCTCTTGCGTTAGAGCCGAGAATTGACATTGCTGCCTGTGGCGCGTAATTACCCGGCGACTTAGAATCCGAATATTGATCTTTGGCGGCTTGGGGAGTGCATCGGAGCTCGTAGGCTCCTTGCGCCAAACTTTCCTGAGGAGCGAGTAAGCCCCCTTCAACCCCCTCCCCCTCTTTCGGCCCCCCGGGTACAGGAGGCAAGAGACGCAGGTCGTTGTAGCTCCGGGGGTTTCCTGAGGTGAGTTAGGCGAGCGAGAATCAAGGTGGAAGACGTCGATGGGGGAATGAAAGAAGGACGGAGATCCGCAGGTGTCGAATATGCTGCAAATTTGAACGCGATCGGGACTGAAATTGCGAGCCATTTAGCGTTCGGCTTGCGACAGTCATACGAGGCTTCGTGCTGACAGCTACATCAAATGTATCAACTGGATAATTGATGGTCGATATTATTGAGTCGCTGACGAGCCGAAAATGTGGCTTGAGTATCGTGACTCTTCGGTCGATCGTCCGTACGATCTCGTTTATAAATGACGAAATATAACTTCGTAACGAGGTCAGAATCATTTCACTCGTGGTTCGACGGCGTTGCGACAGGTTGACGACTGATTTCCGAGCACTCTCGATGACTCGCTATAATCGTACGGAATTTCTATAGGTAGTAGGAAATCTGTGGCATTAAATCCGGCCCAAGTCAGGTCCAACATTGTCCTTCCTGCGCGAAAAAAAAAATAGTATGAAAAGAGGAAATACTCTTTTCGTAATACGTTTTCGAAAAGAGTAAATACTCGTTTCATACTATTTTTTTCTGTAGTATGAACCGTCGAAGTATCCAAAGTATGTTGTATTGAACTGAAAACTACTCATTTCATACTCAAAAAAATTGAATCCTTAATCACAGGAATATGTTTTTAGGGTATAATTTGCGACTAGTAATGGAAATCTGAGGTCAAAAACTGAAAATTTTCAAAAACTTAGGATAGACGATTCGTCAAATGTAGGTTTTTGAAAATCTTCAGTTTTTGACCTCAAATTTCCATTGCAAGTCGCAAATTGTACCCTAAAAATATATTCCTGAGATTGAGGATTCAATTTTTTTGTTATTGAAATCAGTATTTTTCAGTCCAATACGACACACTTTGGATACTTCGACGGTTCATACTACAGAAATACTCTTTTAATACTATTTTTTTGCACGGGAATTATCAAGGCCTGACCAGGTCCGGATGTAACACCACAATTTTTCCACCAGGATTACACCGGCTTCGACACAAAAATCCTAAATCCCCAAGGGTTTCCCGAACGCGAGTTGGGCGAGCGAGAGTCAATGTGGATGAGGCTGACGGGGAAAAAGACAGAAGTCCGGAAATCCATAGATCCAGGTGTGTCGAATGGTGCAAATGTGGACGTGAACGGGGCAGGAATTGCAGGCCTCTTCGGCCTCCGGCCTGTAACAGTCGTACGAGGCTTTGTAAGCCTCCCCCTCACCAGAGTCTCCTTTTTCCACCCCTAAACCCTCCCCCCCCCCCCCCATCGACGGGCGGTGTACTCGACGTTAAAACGCTTCTCTCTCACCCGCGCGAGGTTCACATAGAACACGAGGCACCCGAGAGAAGCACTACTGCCATCCAGTGTGCCAGCTTCGTCGTCGAGAACTCCTCTCGCCGTTCCACTCGAGTCTGAGCCATTACTCGCTCCTCCGCTCCTGCCGCCGCCGCCGCCGTCGACTCTACGCCTCGCCGCTCGCGACGCTCACCACCCACTATTACCGCTAGTTCTGGAGTTCGCGAGTGGCCAACAAGTTTTAAGAAGAGGTGCACCGGGCGCCAAGACGAAATCCAAGTGGAGTCTCCTTTTACCAGCCCCCCCTGACCCCCCGACCCCCGTACCCTTGGCTCTTACCTTCCCTCGTTTCATGTTTCCCCTGACTGTTGCCGGAATCTTCGTTTTTCGCTCGGTGTTTCTTCGATTCACTCTCGGTGTCGTTTGGCGTTTTTTTTTTTTGTTTTTTTTTTTGTTTCTGAAATCGGATCGCCCGCGGGTGCAGGTTGATGGGTCGAGTGACAGAGAAATCGGTGTAGTGATGGTTACTTCGATTCGGGCTAACAGGCTTGTTGTGGATCGATTGCGCTTTGAGATACGTCTGACGAGTGGACGAATGACAAAATGATCGGGTGACGGACGACCGGTGATTTGTCATCGTCCGTTTAAGGAACAGTCGGTGTCTTGGAAAAAAAAAACGTATGATGATAGGTCAGACTCGCCGTCGGTGGTTCGGGGAGCAAAAAAATGTAGATACTCGAGTCGTTTCATTCCGCTTAGAAATATACTTGTTTAATACTTGATACTTGAATATTTCCTTCTATACTTGTTTAATACTTGATACTTGAATATTTTCTTCTATACTTGTTTTATACTTGATACTTGAATATTTCCTTCTATGCTTGTTTAATACTTGATTCTTGAATATTTCCTTCTATACTTGTTTAATACTTGATACTTGAATATTTCTTTCTATGCTTGTTTTATACTTGATACTTGAATATTTCCTTCTATACTTGTTTTATACTTGATACTTGAATATTTCCTTCTATACGTGTTTTATACTTGATACTTGAATATTTCCTTCTATACGTGTTTAATACTTGATACTTGAATATTTTCTTCTATACTTGTTTTATACTTGATACTTGAATATTTCCTTCTATATTTGTTTTATACTTGATACTTGAATATTTCCTTCTATACTTGTTTAATACTTGATACTTGAATATTTCCTTCTATACTTGTTTTATACTTGATACTTGAATATTTCCTTCTATACTTGTTTTATACTTGATACTTGAATATTTCCTTCTATGCTTGTTTAATACTTGATTCTTGAATATTTCCTTCTATACTTGTTTAATACTTGATACTTGAATATGTCCGTCTATACTTGTTTAATACTTGATACTTCAGTATTTCCTTCTATACTTGTTTACTTCTCAGGACCACGCGGCGGAACATCAGAATTATTAACCTTAGTGTTCATCTGTTCAATAAGACACACTTCGAATACTTCGATTTTTCTACACCATTTCAAATGTCTTTTTTTTTAAACTATTTCCATACTTTAATTTCCTCGCGGGATTAGAACCAAAGTGTGACAGAGAACCGGAGTACCCGCAATTTCGGTGAACCACCGGGCCGACCCATATCGCGCGCGAACCCGCGCTTTTCTTCATTCATCAACCGTGGCTTTCGGGCTGGGGCATGAATGTTCCATCTGTTGTGCCGGTATTTCTGGCGCGCCAGTATGGAAATTGAAAGAGTTGGAAGTGTCGTTTAAAACGCGAAACGCGCAAAGAGAGAAAGCGAGGCAGAAAAGAGAAAGAGATATAGAGAGTGAGAGAAAAAGAGGGGGCAGGCAGGGGGAGGGGGTCAGTGGGAAGCTGGGTTCGCGGGTGATTTCCCTTGACAATCGGTACTATATCTATACCGAGTTTGGACCACCGAGTACCAGTCAAATAAAATCTCTACCAGTGTTTTTATTTCCAATGGTTATCCGCGTTCGCGGGGGGTGGGTTTTGCATTTCCTTCTCTCTCTCTCTCTCTTCATCTGTACAGCTTCCAACCCCCCTTTGGTCCATAACACACTCTAGGCCGTCGGATCGATATATCTTTTTTTCTCTCGCTCTCGCTCTCTCTCCGCCAAACGAGCGATTCGCGAGTGAATTCGATCGGGGCTCGGGCCGATGTTGTGGGGGATACGCGCGGGCCGCTTGGTGTCCGGAAATATCGGACCTGTCCTCCATCATCCTTCACCCTGCGCGCACCGTGATCTATCGATAATTCTATCTCGTTTCCAGCAGTACCCAGTAGGGCGGCCGCGATACGCTGCGGACCGCAATCTCCATTAGCAGGTGAAATTTTATCATCGCTACTCTCGAACGCTATACCGCGCCGCACCGGGCTCGAATCTGGCTAGAACATCGGTGCCGGAGCTTCCCCCGTTAAAACGGGATTTCTGTATCGCGCGCTCCCTTTCGCCTATCTCTCTCTCTCGCTCTCGCTTTGGTATAACATGGAATCGTAACCGGGCGAGCGCGGCTATAGTAACGGACGATTATGTCGCTCAATTATACCCGACGATTGATACGCCGCGGATTTCGTTTAGCTTCTATGATTTGTAGAATCATCGTATTGCGAATATTGCGCGCGGCGGACGACGCGCTACATGGCCGTTCAAAATTGCTACGGCGTACGCCGTATGCGCAGTCGGTACCTGCTCGCGGCTCGAGGTAATGTGTTATTATGCCGTAAACACCATAATCAGTGGCATGAAAACTGTAATTAAGTGCTTGATTTTACGTTGGCGTCGCGCTCGCGATAATAAATATTTTGGTAATTGCGACTTTCAGGGGAAAGCCTGTCGTGTACCTGGAAATGTACCGTAATGGTGTAATTGACCGACAATTTTCCGCGATGATCTTGGCAATATGATCTGGAATTTATCTATAATTGTGTGTAGTTATTTATATAATATATCTATACTTATATTGAATATTTGTGATATTGTCACAACTTTTCTCTACATCTAGTCTGTTAGAAATTCTGTTGCGTTACATATGGCCAAAGCCAGGAACTGCCAAGCCTTGGAAGGGTCAGTGCGAACCTGATCAGGGCCTGACATGTTCCTGACCAGCGCCAAATGAAACGCTACAGCTTTTCAGCCAAGGTACATCAAGCCTAGTAAAGAATCTAGAGCATTACATACGACATAAGTCAGGAACTACCAAGGCCCTAGCAGGGCCAGTGCGAACCTGATCAGGGCCTGACCTGTTCTAATTAGCGCCGGATGTAATGCCATAGCTTTTCTACCAAAGTCGATCAAGCCTATAGTAGAGAATCTGTAGCATAACTAAACAGCCCAAGTCAGTAACTGCCAAGGCGCTAGCGGGGTCAATATGGTCCCGATCATCAGGACCTAACCAGTTTCTGATTAGCGCCAGATCCCTAGTAAAAAAGCTGTAGTGTTAAATCCGACCCAAGTCGGGTTCAGCTTGGGCTGTGGCAGGGCCAACGTGGCCCTGATCAGAGCCCAACCAGGGCCGCATGTAATGCCACAGATTTTGTACCGGGGATGCAAAGCCACAGATTTTCTACCAGGGATGCAAAGCCACAGACTTTCTACCTCACCCAAGTCAGAAAATCTGCCAGAAAATCTGCCAACCAGGTCCGAATGTAACGTCACAGATTTTCTACCAGGGATGCAAAGGCACAGATTTTCTACCAGGGATGCAAAGCCACAGATTTTCTACCAGGGATGCGAAGCCACAGATTCTCTACCTCACCCAAGTCAGAAAATCTGCCTCGAGGCGTAATTCCAAAATCACTCCGCAAAAAAGTGGCGGAAAACCCATTCGGAAAGCCGCATTCTCAGACTTCCCCGGAAGTCGAGCGTGTATATGCATATCCGTGATTGTTCTGCCACCGAAGCCGAAACTCGAGATGCCGAGTGGGAGCGCATAGCCTCTATGGCTTTTACCGAGATAGCACGAAGTTAGTTGAAAAGTTGGCGCGGTGCGAAAGGGTGAAGCTGACCGATTTAACGGGGAAGCTGAGCGCGTCGAGGGTCGGCAACTGCGGTAAACTCGCGAGCTTCACCGTATCACCGGGACGCTCACGGGAGACAGGAATAGGGGTACATCTATATATATATACATATACACACGGACCGTCGGAGACCCCAAGGTTGAAGCGCAAAGTTTCATCGTATTTCGAACACAGCGAGGCGGGCGGAGAGGTTTAGACCGAATGGGAGAAACGTATCGCGCGGGGGCTACACCGCCGCGAGAATTAACTTACTTAGTCGCGAGACCCCGAAGCGGCGGCAGCGAGAGCTTCACGGGGATCTCGCCGACCGCTCAATGTTACTCAATCTACCCCGTCTATACACCGAGTCTTCTTCTTCTTCTTCGCTTCTCTCCGAGCTCTCGCGCGATTTGCTACCCCGCTTGATGCACTCAAGGGGGGGGGGGGGGGGGGGGGGAGGGGGCCCCGAGTCAAGTTTGCCAGACAAGCGAATTGAGTCACTGAGAGCTTCGCCACGAGATTACCGCACGACGCTGCCGGCTGGAGTCGCGAGCGGTCCGCTCGTTTTGCCTTCGATGCCTTCCAGGTGGATCCGGCTACCGGTGATCACCGGGTGATCTTGACTCCACTCCTCGCGGCGTGGGTCGTTCGCTTTTGTACCCCTCCGACCTCAACCCCCCCAACGCTGGGAGCGGAGATGAACCGATGAACCGCTTGTTCCCCGCATTTGCCGCTGCGGGATGATACGGCAAAGGGAAATGTGTCATGTTGGACCAGCGGGACCTGAAACGCTGAGAGCGATTCGGGTCTCGCGCTGGAAGGACGAGACTTATTGTGTCCGATACGCTACGCTGCGGACAGACGACGCTCGAACGTCATAGACGAGGCTGGGAATATATTGATTACACGCCGGAAATTAAGTTATAAGAGCGGGATTGGAGTGCGCGCGGGCTCAAAGTGCTGCCCTCTATCTCCTGGGGACAGTCTTGAAACACCGCCGCGGCGGCGTCGTCGTCGTCGTCTGCTGTATCCGCTGGCGCTCTCCTCTCTCCTCTTAACCTATTCTCGTCGCTCTCCGGGTTACCCTGGAGACAAAGAGATTGTATTTCCTGGGAGTAAATTATGGCGTAAGGGCTTACGCGGAGTTTCCATGTCAGGAAAACTTTGCTGCTTTACGGGCACTCGATAAGACGTCTTAAATGATCGTTACCCTGGTGTTATTGGGTTTAGCATTCTGCTCTCGGCGGGCGAGGCGGGAAAGTTTGCCCGTGGAATATACGGGACGACACGGGGCAATTGGAGACGCACAAGATCGCGAGGCGAGACGGGTCAACGTCAACGAGTACAAATGCTTCTTGACCTTCGGGTAGATCGAATGGGATAAACCCTCTGTCACTTCCGGTGACTCGAGAGAGGGACCATTGAAACGTATTTTTGCTCCGCAAGCTCTTCGGGGTTGAAACACCTTGACTTCACTTTGATGTTGCCTGGGTTCATTTTACCTTACGGAAATGTTGCTTGCATTCTGTAGAAACTAAACAAGCAGTCAGCGAACATGCGAAATGCACTAAAAAATCTTAGTAGATCTGTAATTTCTAGTGACTCGGGAAAAGGACCAACAGACTCTATTTTCGCTCTGCAGGCTCTTCAGGGTTGAAGCACCTTGACTTCACTTTGGTGTAACCTGTGATGATTTTACCTCACGGAAATGTTGCTTGTATTCTGTAGAAACTAAACAAGCAGTCAACGAATATGCCAAATGCATTAAAAATCTCAGTAGATCTGTAATTTCCGGTGACTCGAGAAAAGAGCTAACAGACCCTGTTTTTTTATCTGCAGGCTCTTCAAGGTTGAAGTTCTCTGACTTCACTTTGTCGTAGCCTGGGTTGATTTTACCTCACGGAAATGTTGCTTGTATTCTATAGAAACTAAACAAGCAGTCAACGAATATGCCAAATGCATTAAAAATCTTAGTAGGTCTGTAATTTCCAGTGACTCGAGAAAAGGACCATTGGATCCTATTTTTGATCTGCAGGCTCTTCAAGGTTGAAGCTCCCTGACTTCACTTTGCCGTAGCCTGGGTTCATCTAACTTTACAGAAATGTTGCTTGCCCGATGTAGGAATTAAACAAAAAGTCAACGAGTATGCAAAATATGTTTAAAATCCTTGTAGATCTGCTTTTGAATCCACACATAAAAAATGGCAACGAAGGCTGCATTTGATGAAGATCCAAGTTCCGTCTCAGGTCTCTCGCACACACGTCATAACAATTTCATACCTCAACGTAATCCGCAAATTCGCGAACAAAGTAGGACTTACCTTTAAGGTGAACTGCCGACACTGCGGTTTGTAGGCGTTGGTCCCGCAAGCGAGAAACTTGTCCGGGCTCTCCCTGCCGAAGACCCTGACGTAATTCTGGCAGTCGTCGTCGCTGCGACCCTTGAGTTCGCAGAGCTCCCTGTGAGCCCAGGTACTCGTCCACTGCACCTTCTGCAAAACACGACGAAGAGATTATGCCACAAGCATTACAAACAGCTCGCTTTTCAAGGAGAGAAATGTATGACCAAAACAAAATCCAAAACCAAAAAAAGCCCTCCAAGTACCCAGTGAGAAATACCAGAAGGCGAAAAAGGACGAGAACGAAAACAAAAAAGACAAAATCGCCGCTGTGGTGGAGGAACCACCAACCGCAGGAGGAATTAATAGTGAGGAAAAAAGTTCGGACACAACTCGCATACGCTTCGGGGATAATCTCTGTGGATTATTTTTCGCACGAATGCACTTCCGGTTCTTTGGCCCCCGGGTTCTTCTCCCTCTCTCTCTTACCCCCCGAGCGCCACATAGTTTAACGCGGAGGCCGCCCGTGGATTTTCCACTGGGATCCGGTGATTTATTGAGGCCTTTCCCGCACCCAACAGCCCTCTCGACGCTGATTCACCCGCGCGCCGAGCCGGCACACGACGTGGCGCGCGCGGCAGCACGCGGAGTGAGAGAAGCGTCGGCAGCCCCCGAGCTTCGCCGACGCTTTTCCTATGCCACCCGTTAAACCGTTCTTCCTTTTTGCCCTAATTAGAATACGAAGTCGTACGGTGGACTCCCCGGCACCCTGTGCGCCGCCGCTGCTGCTGCTGCTGCTGCTGCTGCTCTCGCACCGGCGGCAGCCGCGGTAGCCGGTGGAGCGGCGCGCAGACCGGGAACCCGGGGGCCCAGCCCCGTCGCACGTTTCGCCACGCCTGGTGCACCCGGCTAAAAGTTTAAACCACAAAATCGCACTGAATATTCATCGGGTTAGAGCGCCGGCCAACGTGGGCGCCGCGGGAAGGGACGGCGAAAATGGAGAAAAGGGAACGAGGGGGGGGGGGGGGGGGGCAGGTGGAAGGGTGGGTCGAGGGGGGCGAGGGGGTGGCAGTGCGGGTTCCCGGATTTTCACAGTTTCGAGCTTACGCCCGGATGCGCCGAAATCCGCGGATAAATTCGTGTCCCCCGTCTCGCCGCTCGTCCGTCTGTACCCGCCGAGCACGCATCTATTATACACGGGGCACAGGGGGAGAGGCGCGAGAGGTAAAACCAGGGTAGAAACGCGGCCGTATGTCCAACTTACGTGCCAAACGGGGTTTTAAGATTTTTTTTCGATTTTTTTTTTTTAACTTGGTGCGCTTCGTTTATTCATTGGGGGGATGAGGGAGGGGGCGGAGGGGGCCGAGGGGGGATCTCGCAGTGCGGTTTTCCGCTTAGCACTCCCCGCGGAACAGTTTCGCCGCGTTTAACAGTCCCAACTGGCATGATTGAGGTCGTTCGCGTATCTCGCGAGATACGAGCGTGAGATGTGACCGTTCGCGCGGTCGTGCGGTGTATTTAGGGCGGAAAAAAAAACGGGGCAGTTTAGCTTGTAGTCTTGCTGAGAATTGTTTTGATAGCGATCCGCGAACGTTCGGGGGAGTCGGATGTATACCGACCACCTGGGGGAAAATCTCGGGGAGCTTTCTGGGGCTGAAGTGAAGTCACCGTGATCAATCTTGATACAAACTGGATACAAAGTTTGGAGTATCGATATACGAGTGTGGTGAAATGAACAAATAATAACTTTATATTTGTGGGCGGCTGAGTTTTTTTTTAACGAGGAGAAAACTGCTGAGTCAGTCGAAATTGTACCGACCGAGATCAGGTAATATGCCGGCTTCTTATATGGCTCAGAATTGAACGATAATAACATTATTGTCCATACAACGAGATCAAAGAATTTATCCCACATGCTTAGATAAATCTTAAGCAAAATTCATTTTTAGGAGAAAGAAAAACACTTTTTGGATGTAAGACGACTGCAATTAATGAAACCCTCCAAATCAGAAAAAAGATCCTGAAACAAGTAGAATTTTGCCATCACGTAACAAGACAAATGAAGCGCAAATTGCAAGCAATTCCGCCAGAATCGCAGCTACAACGCAAGCGTAACTCGCTCCTCACGTGATTGGAACCCCGCGACAGTTGAAACAAAATGGAGACCCCGCGGGTGGGCTTCAATGACCATCACTTAACCGTAGCTACACGAGATTGAAGAAGACTAAGCTCAAAGGGTGAGAGGCAGGTGTTATAATGAGAGGGAGAGTAGGAAACGCAGTTTCTCTCAGTGGGACGACGAGAAGGGTCGAAGCGGATTAAGGTCGAGGTGGGAAGAGAGCAAGAGGTGGGCTGGAGAGGCCAAAGGGTTGAAGTACCTGCAGGTATAGTGGCGCTTACGCCTCGGAGCAATAGTAGGGAGAGGCGGAGCGGCTGCAGCGGCCGAGTGCGAGAGAGAGAGAAAGAGAGTCGAAGCTCAAGGTAAATACAGTTCATAAATGGTACGAAACGTTTTAGGTGTTTTAGCCGAGCGAAGAGCACTACGATGTGACGTGTTGAGTGGGCCTCCTTGGTCCCCTCCCCCCTCTCGCTTCCCTCCTCACTTCTTCAGTGACCCCCCTTCTCGCCTCCCCCTCTGCTCCTTACCTTCTTTCTGGCACACTCGTTACTCTCGTTACTTCGTATTGCGTCTCTTTCGTCGTCGCTAACACGCGAGGGCTTTTTCCACCATCAGTCGAACAGTGTTGCACACTCTTGTTGCGCGCCCGACGCCTCGGCGCTTTGCAGCTCGAACGCCAAGCTGGCTACCTCCCTTATATATGCAATCTGAATAATTCCAACGGGCACGGACTGCTCTCTGTATTATGTAAATGGCAGTCTCGAGAGAGGGAGAGACAGAGTGAGACAGGGAGAAAGAGCGCGAGTCAGAAACTCACGGGATCCAAATTCCTTTAACAGTTCTCCATTCTCACGGAAAACTATTATTAGGGCGCTGTGTTGCTTGATCCGTGCATTCTTCATGAACATTCTTGAATACTTAACGCGCGAGTTCTCGACGTATAAATTCCTGATGTGCAAGCTTTTTTTTATGTGCCAGCTCCTAATGCGCCAGCATCTTACGCGGGAATTCTTGGTGTGTGCAATTTGACGTTGTAAATACGTCACTCGCTTTTGACGTGACGTTTGTCGTGTGACGCGTGAATTTTTTTTATGTGAAATTGATAGTTTACGATTTCTGAACTGCTGTTTGCAGTTTGTGTGGTTTAATTATATCCGCATTATTTTATTATATCTGTGGATCATTCGGTGTTGCGCAATTTTCGCCGATTGTTAACCTCGTTCTGACGAGTTTAAACCGATGTTGTGTGCGATATTGTTCGGAAGCTTAATGAGGTTTTAAATGGTAACCCGGGGTACAGCGGCACAGGAAGATTTATGATCTTTTTCGAAAAGGTCAATGAAAATAACGCAACGCCGGCGCGCAATTATGATAAAAATGGCGATTTTTTTATGGCACACATTGTATCGCTGTATGGGTTCTCGATGTGCGATTTTTTATGCGTCATTCGCGATGTGAAATTTAATGCCGACACCCGAGCTGCAGCTCGCAGTTTATGGTATCATTATCCGCCACTCTTTATGGAGCCTTCGGTGTGTCGCACGATTTTCGCCAATTGTCAACCTCGTCCTAACGAGTTCGAACAGGTTTGACGTTGTTCAAAAGCCGAATTACAGGTTTTAACTGACCACCCGGGAGTACAAAACGGCACAGAAAGAGAGATTTATCAAATTTCCTGAAAAAGCTGAATGCAAACACCACAAAGCGATAATGACTGCACGCGTTAATGACTAAAACAGCGTTTTTTAAAGCATAATCCTTGTGTCGCTGTATCGGTTCCTGATATGCAATTTTTCACGTGTCATTTGCAACGCGGCATTTAATTCCCTCGCTGTTTACGGTTTCATTATAACTCTCTGTGGTGCCTTCTGCGTGTCGCACAATGTTCATCAACTGTTAACCTCGTTCTGACGAGTTCGAACAGGTTTGACGTTGTTCAAAAGCCCAATTATAGGTATTAACTGACCACCCGGGAGTACAAAACGGCACAGAAAGAGAGATTTATCAAATTCCCTGAAAAGCTGAATGCAAACATCACAAAGCGCTAATGACTGCACGCGTTAATGACTAAAACAGCGTTTTTTAAAGCATAATCCTTGTGTCGCTGTATCGGTTCCTGATATGCAATTTTTCACGTGTCATTTGCAACGCGGCATTTAATTCCCTCGCTGTTTACGGTTTCATTATAACTTTCTGTGGTGCCTTCTGCGTGTCGCACAATTTTCCTCAATTGTTAACCTCATTCTGACGAGTTCAAACAGGTTTGACGTTGTTCAGCGGCTTAATTAGGTTTCAACCGGCGACCCGGGAGCGGCGCAGCGACGCGGCGAGAGATGTACGACCTTTCTCAAAAAGCTCAATGTAAATAATGCACCGGCGGCAATCACAGCGCGCGTTAATTATCAAAATAGCGCTTTTTGAACGCGACCCGCTGTATCGGTTGCCCGTGCATTGTTGGCGCTTGAAAGCTCAAACGCATAAATCGTCCCGCGCGGCAGCAGCTCTCTCGCTCTCTCTCTCTCTCTCTCTCTCTCTCTCTCTCTCTCTCTCTCTCTCTCTCTCTCTCCTCTCGGTGTCTGCGTATAAATTTTGCGTATGATATATCCGATTTTGTATAGGCGATAATAGCACATTGTGCGAGCGAGCGCGACGAGGAGGAGGCATTTGCCCTGAACCGCTGAAAGCATCGCGCGAGCGTGATATTACCACCACTCGCGCTCGTTAGTTTACCTGGGCGCCCGAGCCTGAGGCACAATTTGTGTGTTCCCGGAGATTCAGAGAAGGATTTTGCGTTACAGCAGCGCGCACGGGAGGGCAAAGGGCTGACTAATGGCCCCGAACTAATCGTCTCTCTGGTATTACGACGCGAAAGCGTATTAAAGCTCAACCCGGGGAGAGCTTGGCACTGTTGTTTGTGAACGTATCGCTATGATAGCGACTCCCAGACGCTCCGGACGAGGCGAAAGATCGATTATAGCGACTGTGCAGCGGAGTCAAGTGATACTGCAGCTGTGTCTAAGGGACCAGGGAGAAAGAGAGAGTGACGAAGGTAAACAAGATGGGACAAAACGAGGTGACCAAAAAACATAACATGTTTCTTCAGTCCCCAACTGGTTTCTGTTATACAGACGTCGCATTCGTTTGACTAGACTAGTATTGCAACCCGAAAGTGTATTAAAGGTCAACCTAGAAAATTCGGCGATGTTCGTTTGTTTTTCAGCTACACTACAAAAGGGATGGTTTGGTTCAACCAAATCCAGGGGTTAATGGCTGTCAAGGAAATGTTTGGGCATCTCAACAATGTTTTTTATCCTAACCACGTGATGATTCATCGAACCGAGCAACTGTTAAGGAAACCAAAAATGTCGTTACTCCTAACTAACGATGTATTTGCTTGATCTGACCATCACTTTTCTCTGTGTACAATAGCGACCCCCTAGACCGTCTATGTAAGCCAAAAGATCGATTACAGCGACTGTGCAGCAAAGCCAAGTGATACTGTATAGGTGAGTCTAAGGGACCAAAGTGACGACCAAAGTGACGAAGCTAAAAAAGAAGGAACAAAACGTGACGCCCGAAAAAACGAAACTGTTTCCTCAGTGCCCAACGCCCCAAATGTCTGTGGGTTGGACAGACGTTGTGTTCGTTCGACAACGGTAAATTAATTAAATTTCGCCCTGGTCCCACCCCCGAGTGTCACGGGCCGACTGCCGGAAATGGACGGAGATGAACGGCCGAACGGGGTTGAGAGATGGGCTGCTCTTCTGTTCCCTCCCGTGGCCGACGGCTTTCGCGCCATGGAGTCAGACCGATCGGTACGGCGGAAGAGTTGAAGTACCCCTATGTTATATCTAACAGGCATTGTGCACTGTTCCGAGTCGCCTCCCTCGCGCTCGAACCGAGCGTGATACAACAATGGGATTTCGCGAAGGCTGCGCCCAGACTTCGGGATAGGTTCGACGAATTCGGAACCTACCGCGATGGATAAGTGCGAGGGGTTCGTATTACCGTGCAAGGGTTTATTTGTCGTCGTCGTGTCGACGTGTCTCGCATTTGTCGACAGAAAGCCACGTGGTTTTGCACCATCGGATCTTGCAAAAGTTTTCCGCAGTTGTGTCTAACACTTTTCACTCGACAGAGCTACATGTAGGGTAGATGTGGCCACAGTACAAGTTGTGGCCATTTTCACCACAACTTATTTCAAATCGTTGTGTTCCTGTATATGATATTGAAGTTTGCATCGTTGGAATGGAACGAAATTCAGAAAAAAATGAATTCTAATTAACCCAAATGATTAAATCCGGTAAAAAAATCATCATAGGAACTAATTGCTATGATGACTTTTTATACCTAATTTCATCAATTGGGTTAATTAGAATTAATTTTTTTCTGAATTTCGTTGCATTCCAAAGATGCAAACTTCAACATGATTCCTGTATTTTCATGTTGATAATTCGAAAGTATCCATACAAGTTAACAAGATTATCGACACATAATTTTGTTTCGTTTTAACAATACAAATAATTTTGTCCTATCAAATTGGGTGGTTACAACCGGACCAAAGGTGTCCAAAACCAGTACTTCTACCCTAATTCCGCGCTACCAAACTCTGCGATAATTTTTCCGCAGTTACATGACACTCATCATCATCAGACCCTTCGCTCCTTACACCCTAAAAGCATCCTAACAAGTGTACACGACCTATAACCCCTCCTCGATCCGCCTTCGAATCCAAACCCATCAAGCGTCAAACCCACAAAAAAAAACTTACCAGGGGGTACAAATTAACGAACAACAGATTCCCCGGCGTTAACCAATCGCGAGCACGGCGATCAACAACCAAAACTGACAGCCCCGCGCGTCAAGGTCAAACGGATGAAAGTCCTCATTTCAGTGGTGAATTAAAAATGAGTGAGGGACGACGTTGATTAAATTGAATTTGCGTAGGGGGGCTCAGCCCCTCACCTTCTCCCCCATTCCCGCACCAGTCGCTCTCCTTCCTCGGCGTCGACGTCGTGTCGTGTGCCGCCCAAAGCTCGCGCTTCCCAACTTCCACTCTCGTTCTCATTCGCTCGCGCTCGCTACGTAGTCAAATTTCTTTTCACTCGCTGTCACTCGGCACTCGGGCGGCTACGCCGCTTCCGACCCAGACCCCTTCGACTCTCGCGCAGTGCCGCCACCACTAATACTACAGGCTCGCTATGACGACTACCACTACAGTGGACTCTCCGATAAGTTAAGGTCGCGGGACTGAAAGCCGATTAGGCTATTCCGATAAGGTACACTGAAAGAAAAATATAGTAGAATAGTTGATCGAACTATACCGATATAATTCGCAGGAGGAACGATTATATCGATAGGTACTGGATACTATGTATTTGATTAGTTAAACTATTATTACGTTTGCAGCTACTTTTTTTTTTTTTTTTTTTTTTTTTTTTTTTTTCATTGTCGTACCTATAAAATATAAACGTTCCCCCTGGGAATTATACTGTATAGTAAAAATATAGTATTGTTGTTTCAACCATGTGTTTATCTCTCAGTGTAAGATCCCCACTACTTGCGCAAACCGTTCCCGGGCGCCCCAAACGACGAGGGGGGAAAAATCGGTCTTTCATCGGTCCTTGTCTCGCACGAGACTAGCTGCCGCGTTACCTCTCTGTCACAATGCGTTCGACCGCAGGTATAGTGTATAGGTATAGTCCGCAGGTATACCGCAGGTATAGGTATAGTCTTAACTTACCAGAGCGTTAATCCTTAACTTACACCGAGAGAAAAAGTTTCCTTGATTCAATGAAATTTCCTTGAAATCTCAACCTATGAAACATTTCTTTGAGGTCAATGAAATAATATCCTTAAGTTAATATTATATTTTCTTTGAACGATGTCATCAACCAAATGATATGTTATGTCCACCAAGTTTTTGGTTACGTACCATAGTACATAGACATGGTCACCAATAACTTCGATGGTTTAACTAATGATTATCTTCTTGATTTAACTTGACTTAACTATAACATGACAGACCAGCTCGCGCGAGAAACACCAATACGACTTATCTCGAATGAGCCAAACTGTTGACAGACCGGGTGCCGTCAAGTACATCGTTTCTTTAAATCAAGGAGATCATCTCATTGAAATTCAAATAAAATATTTCATTGAAATCAACGAAAAAATTTCAATCCACCCATTTCTTTGGGATCAAGGAAACTGTTTCTCTCGGTGATATCGGAGTGCCTTAACTTTTCGGAACTCAACTTATCGGAGAGTCCACTGTACCCCACGGCATCGCTACCACCACGACCACCACTACGGCAACCGTTACAGCTCCGGAAATGGATGGACGGCGCGTGACTGCACTATAACCCGTTGACGGGCGCGCGCGCTGGCTCAGGTTCTCCCGGGTCTCTCTGGGCTGGTGGTAGCCGCGCGGCATACGACTCGGCCTCTCGCTCTCGCTCGCGGAGTCGCTGCGGCCTGTCGCGAAAAGGTCTCACCCTCGCATATATGCGGTAATGAAATGACGGCGTTCCCCCCCTCGCGCCTCTTTCCAGCGCTGACTGCCCCCCCTCGCCACTCGCCCGAGAGTGCAGCCAGCACGAGCCGCGCCGGCTAGCGTTCCGTACGTCACGCCACCTCCGCGCGCCGCGCAATAATCACGCAGATTTGGTTTCAGTTCCCGCGAACACGCCGACGCTTTTCTCTCTACGCAAGCACTTTCTCGCCTGCCAGATGCCTGCCTGCCGTGCACACAACCCGCGCGCCCTAGCTGTTTATTGCCTCGCGTATTCTCGTTGCTGCTGCTGCTGCTGCTGCTGCGCGAGGCAACTTTGTGGGGCGTCGATTGAAAGGGGGCAAAAACGGATCTTCCGTATTTGCTTGTTGAGGATGTTCTGCGGGGGGGTTGAAAATTTGGCAGGTTTTGGGAATTAAGATGTTTTTGGAGAGCCTTTTTAACCTTCGATTTTGACGCTGAAGTTTGGAGCGTTGTCATGCAATAAAATTAAAAACAACAGAATATTAATTTTGATAAACCCAAATATGTGTATAACGGCTATAATAAGTTATTATAATGACTAAGAGCGTGACAAAAAAAAATGATTTCAACCCCTAATGAGGGGTGAATAATTTACATTTCTATGGTTTTTAAAGGTTTGACATTGCATGACAGTTTCCAACGTCATCTTCGATTGTGAACGTTGATGCGAATGTAAATATGTATTGGAGTTCTTTTTTGCTGTTTTAGGCTGCGGTCTAATCGATACGATAGGTTTCAGGCGCGCGCGAATTTCTTACTGTGAAGATTTACCACAAATTTTGATAGCATCGATTTGTACAACAAACCAACGAAAATGATCTACAGAAGCAAATTTGTGGTGATTAAAAAAATGATTTTCAGTATTTTCTCGTTCCACCATTTTTGGGTCTGTTTTCGTGTAGCCCATTTGGGAAGCTGTTTACGGCGGTCGTTTCCACCATTAAATTCTAAACATCGACCTGCACAAAAAAAAATATCACAGAGATTATTTATTTTTGCATCCTTAACCGAGGTCTAATGACACAACGAAACCCAGACGACTTTAATGAAACCCACATTTACCACAAGCCAGAGACATTTATTTACCGCGCTTGACAATTTTCTTAGATTACAGCGAATCTAATAGTAAGGAGAAACAACATTTTTTTTACTAAGGTGAAACAAAGATGTCTCCACGACATACTTAATTCGCAACAAAAAAAGCTAAATAACGAATTTCAGCCCAAGCAAGGAGTATTCATTTAACGAGGGTATTATATGACGGGCTCGGTATAAGTGGAAGTCCTCCTCACTGCGCCGCAGGTCGATGCGACGTTGTACGCACTGCACGAGTCGCCTCGTCCTGAGCATCAGGAGAAGCGCGCACACCGGTTTCTTCGGCTGCCGGTCCCTCTCAGGTTACACGGAGCATAATGCAACACGCGGAAATTATATGACCCGTGACGTAATGACCGGTACGAACTACGACGACGAGGACGAGCCGCGGGTGCAACGGGCGAGCGAATGAAAAATTACTGGACGCATTTCGTCGGCGTTCCCTCATTTGTCTGCTGGAAGAGAGTGTCAGGGAGGGGAGGGGACGGTGCAGGGAAAATTCGAGAGTTCTTCGGTGAAAGCACAAAGTAGTATGGCGGTCCATATAGACATAGACATTATACGAAATGGTCCCTGCCGCTGCTGCTGCTGCTGCTGCTCTGGCCACTACATATAGGTACAGAGAGAGCATAAAACTGTGGAACCGCGAGTTGGTAAAGAGCACACGGGAAGGACAGACGAGCGCGAGGGCCGAGCGCCCAGGTAAAGGGAGAGGATGGTAAGGGGGGAGGGGGGGGGGGGGCGGGGGGGAAGAGGGAGTGAGGGTTGAGGGACGAATTCAGAGGACAAATCCATTTGGAGCTGGGCCAGAGCCGCGTTTATTGTCTGCAACGTTGCCTGGTCCCCCATACACTCCCCCCCTTCCCCCCTCGCCCCCTGCCCAATTCCACTCTCAGCGCCAGCGTCATCAGTGGTATACTTGCTTTTTCTCTTCACGGTATTTTCAAGATGGCCCGTACTGATGCTCCCCCCATTTCGTCCCCCCCTCCCCCCTCCCCCCCTTCCGCCGTCCTCTCCTCCCTCCAACGAAGCTTTTGCACTGCGGGCACATTTGACGACGGACTCGCTATTTGCCGGAGTCGCGCGGCGTTCGAGGGACATACGGCGAGGTGAGCCGACTAGCCGAATACCTACCGGTGGCGCCACCTGCCCCGGGCGGTACTCGCGGTACCGGGGGGGGGCTGAGTACTTTTACCAAAAACGTATTGGAAATCGATATCGGGTGGCACGGAAGCCTTGTTGAATATTAAGGTTTACACGGACGGTTACCGCGAGGAACATTCCGACGGCTGCCATGCGGTTCCTGGCGGATGATACCTTGGGATGCCCGTTGGTCGGTCGGGTTGGTAGGCGGAAGATCGCTCGGATCCTGCTCGCGAGATCGGTCATGCGGATGTGGAGCGCACCATCTGCTGCCGCGCGCGGGGAGAGAGATGTGGGAGAAATTACCATATTTTTAGGGCAGTTGGAAACCGATAGGTAGACAGTTTGAGTGGAAATGACGGGAGTACCCGTATTTATGTGATGGAAATTCTCGTATATTCACGTTGGTTTTCGGAGCTCACCTCGTTTTGTGTTTTTTTTTTTTCTGAAAAATGTTGGTAAACCGATACCGTCATTGTGATGAGCACATTTTTGTGAGGATGATTTTCGTCATTTTTGCACTGGAGCCAAAATTAAGAATTTTGGCGCGGAATACTTAAAAAAAATGTACGTATTTTTTTTCAAGATCAAACAATAAGCAAATAAATCGAAACCAGTACTAAATCGAAACAAGATCAAACAATGATGTTGAAATTCGCATCGTTGGAATACAACGAAATTAAAAAAAAAAATTTAATTGACCCAAATGATGAAATTGGGTATAAAAAGTCACTATAGTAACTAATTGACGACTGATGACTTTTGACACCTAATTTAATCATTTGGGTTACTTAGAATTAATTTGTTTCCTGAATTTCGTTGCTTTCCAACGATGCAAACTTCAACATCATATCAAACAATAAGCGAATAAATCAAAAGTGTTTTCAGGGGTAAAATATACGACTTGAGTTTCAACAAATAGTATATGCAAAAAAAAAAGAAAAAAATGAAATCGTACCTATGCGAAAAAAGATGGTATTGAATTCAATAATTTTTTTTTCTCATTGTCCTCTCCTTAAACTGTTTCAAGTGGATCAACAGCGATACCCCCGGACCAAACATTTATTATAATTCCCAGATGCGAAAATTCGCCTCCGCATGCGCGGCAAGTGTGCGCCATATTTGTCAGGGGGCTTGGTTTATATCTCCACACGGGTGGTATATTACAATGTGCGGTATACGCGATCCGATATGCGACAAAAGATCGTTCGATTGTGACTCGGGTACGACTCGATTGCGTGCCAACGCTCGGCGACTCGGACTCGGCGTGTATCTCGTGTTGCGCATCGGGTTATAAGGTGGCCCGTGCGGTTGCGAAAGGGGGTTGAGCAACTTATAAGTGCGCGCGCGGCGCGAGCGTCCGGAGACCGCGCGAGAGGCTGAAAGTCGCTGCGCGGTGTGCCGGGCAAGAATCTAGTCGCGCTGGTCTCGGGGCTTGAAAAGTCGGCCCGAGCGCTGCGGAGTCGCTCGATGTGTATCAAGTACACGCGGCCACCGACAGAGAGAGAGAGGGAGGGGGACTTCGCTCGTCCTGTATTGGCGCGACGGGACTGCCGCACGTTGCTGAGTTTTTACGGCGCTGGTATATGTGAATGACCGGTCAGAGCCGCCTCTCACCGTTGCTGCTGCTGCTGCTGCTGCTGCTGCTGCTGCGTGCACTTAGCCTGAGGGACCTCGAGAACTTTCAGCCGTGCGTGCAACTCTATATTGCTATTGGGACAGTAGTGTATCATTTGAGTACTACTGTTACATTCGGCGCGGGATATCAATTAGACATTTAATTGGACAACCGAGTGGAAAATCTGTGGCGTTACATCCGGTACTAGATGGGAGCTATTCAGGCCCTGAGCATTTCTACTACAGCCATGCCAGGGTCTGAACAGTTCCTGTCTAGTCCTGTCTAGTTACGGAAAAAAAGGATTGGTTGGATGAACCAAGCGATTGGTTATATGTGCGCCAGCCGATTAATTGGTCACACCAACAAAGTTAGTAGTTAGCATCACCAAGTTCATTTTCTTATAATCAATAAGTTGCTGGTTCAATCTGGTTGCTGGTTCAGACTGGTTCGTCAACTTCATTGATGTAACCAATTAATCGGCCGGCGCATATATAACCAAGCTTTTTTTCCGGGTAGCGTCAAATCCGGTGCTAGACAGAAATTGGTCAGGCCGTGGAATCTCATGTATGATATGATGACAACATCTGTAGCGTTATATCTAGCACTAGACAGAAACTGGTCAGGCCCTGGTACGGTTGCAGTGTAGACCTGACCAAGGCCTGACCAGTTTCTGTCTAGTACTAGATACAACGCTACAAATTCTATTTAAATGTGGCAACGGATTTGACGCTACAAAACCGACACTAGACAGGAACAGTTCAGGCCTTGGCCAGGTCTACTACAAACATGCCAGGGCCTGACCAGTTTCTGTTTAGTACTAGATATAACGCTACAAATGTTGCCATCATATCGTACATCAGATTCCACGGAATCTGAGGGATGAATGACGGGAATTGAGATCAAATCCTACCCCAACCATTAAAGACTTTTGTCGCGATTCTTTGTCGGCATACGGTTAACTTGGTTCTCTGACGAATTGTGGCAAAACAATTGCTTAACTCTTGTTCCACGTCAGATCCAAGCATCCCGTTGGGAAAGTAGCGTCCCTCAGCCGGCACAATGAGGTCCCCGAAGTTGATGGCATTCGTCTTGTCCCTTTTTAACCAGCGACAAGGGTTGGATTGCAAGAGGGGACGAAGGGCCGGAGCGAGAAAAGTGTGGGATGTCGCGAAAAGGGGCTGGTTGCGCTGTACTCAAGCGGTGAGAAAATCGTCGTAACTGTCTGGTGCGGTTCAGAGGGGGAACAACGAGTGGCGACGTTAGTGCGAGCGATGGGGTCGCCGTGCGTCTCATCTCCTTCGTTGTCCCCCGCGTTCGTCGCGGTTAACCGAAGACACGCGGACTTTACAAACGCAAACAAAACATTTCAGCTCACGAAGCGAACACTTTCTGTTATTCTCCATTTCGGTCCCCGGGCGCTCCGACAAAAGAGCAAATCTCGGAGGGTTCTCAGACCGCAACGACGTAGGATTCTTCGCTTCCACGCGGTTAACCCGATTTCGAGAACTAACTCGAGTAAAACAATCGCTTAACTTTCGTTCCGAGCCGGATCCAAAGATCCCATTAGACAAGTAGCCTTCCTAAACCTCGCACAACGGAGTCTCCTGAGTCGCTTGTATTCTTCTTGCTCCTTTTAGTCGGTGACACGACAAGGGTTGGATCGCGGTTGTCCCGGTTCTCTCGCTGCACGAAGGAGCGAAGGAGAAAAGTCGGATTTCACGAAGAAGAAGCCGCAGCTTGGTGAGAAAATTGTCGTCGCTGTCCGTGGGAGGAAAAAAAAAACATGAGCGAAAAATGCGTCTCGTTTCGGATGTTTTGTCGCGGTTCGGACGTTGTCCGGAGGGGTTCGGACACGGTCACGAAGGAGTGCAGGAGAAAAGTCGGATGTCATGAAAAAGAAGCCGCGGCTTGTTGAGAAAATTGTCGCCGCTGTCCGTGGGAGGAAAAAAAAACATGAACGAAAAATGCGTCTCGTTTCGGACGTTTCGTCGCGGTTCGGACGTAGTCCGGAGAGGTTCGGACACGACCACTAAGGAGCGAAGGAGAAAAGTCGGATTTTATGAACAAGAAGCCACAGCTTGTTGACAAAATTGTCGTCGCTGCCCGCCGGAAAAAAAAGATGAGCGAAAAATGCGTCTCGTTTCGGACGTTTCGTCGCGGTTCGGACGTAGTCCGGAGGAGTTCGGACACAGTCATACGAAGGAGTGCAGGAGAAAAGTCGGCTTTCATGAAGAAGAAGCCGCAGCTTGTTGAGAAAATTGTCGTCCTTGTCCACAGGGGGAAAAAGATGAGCGAAAAATGCGTCTCGTTTCGGACGTTTCGTCGCGGTTCGGACGTAGTCCGGAGGAGTTCGGACACAGTCATACGAAGGAGTGCAGGAGAAAAGTCGGCTTTAATGAAGAAGAAGCCGCAGCTTGTTGAGAAAATTGTCGTCCTTGTCCACGGGGACAAAAAAGATGAGCGAAAAATGCGTCTCGTTTCGGACGTTTCGTCGCGGTTCGGACGTAGTCCGGAGGAGTTCGGACACAGTCATACGAAGGAGTGCAGGAGAAAAGTCGGCTTTCATGAAGAAGAAGCCGCTGCTTGTTGAGAAAATTGTCGTCCTTGTCCACGGGGAAAAAAAGATGAGCGAAAAATGCGTCTCGTTTCGGACGTTTCGTCGCGGTTCGGACGTAGTCCGGAGGGGTCCGCGGTCCGGAGGGGTTCCAAACGCGCGCGCCTCACGGTCTGGAAGACCGCGCCTTTATCGGATTTCCGCCGCGGAAGAGAACACGCTCGGCCGCGACAAGCTTGTTGACGGCGTAATCCCCATCGTGCCGCAGCCCGTGAGAGCAGAGCGCGCGGGCCGCGGGCGCGCGGCCCGAGAAAACTTTTGCCCTGGGACTAATTAAGTCTGGCTCCGCAACCCAAGTTTCGACGTCGGCTTTCCGGCCCGCCGGTGGGGAGGGGTGGGTGGCAGCACCGGGTATAACTCGGGTGGCGCGCGCGCGCTGCTCAATGGAGACTCGGCGGTCGGCGGGTCCGGCGCGCGAGTCGAGGAATCGAGGATCGATGGCGCGTCGACTTTTTCGTCTCACTTTTTCCGTCGTCCTCGTCGATGTTTTTTTTTTCTTCTTTCTTTTTTTTTATTCCGCCTCTTATACCCTCGGCCCGTTCCACCTTGGTCCCTCCTCACTTTTCCGCGCTCCTTTTTTTTCTTCGGCTTGCTTTACCCTTGTTTCTTTTCACCGCTCTGTGCGCGGTGCCCGCGACGCCCGGCGACGTTCCCCCCCGTTCCCTGGGAGGTCAAAGGTAAGATTATTAAAACTGACACGGTTCGCGTAACCTATAAATATTTTCCCACCCGTTATCAGGGACTTCGGGGCGCGCGCACTTTGCCTTTCCGGAATACCAAGGTCCAAGTTCACCGTCTTCGGTATACCTGTACCTTGTGTGTCATGTAAAGTATGGTATATCGATAACCCGAGCCACCAGCGGCCACCGTGGACTTTCCGACTCCACGGGCGGCTGCGGAACTTTTCGCCCCGTGTCCCACATCCGGTAACGTAACAACTTTTTGTTCTCCTCCGCGCCTTCTGCGACCCTCGGCTCTCTCGCTGCAACCCCCGCCTCGCCCCGGCTCTTCGCCGCGAGTTTCCGTTTATATATTATTAAAACTGATACGCTTGATAAGTTCTATAAATATTTTTGTATCGACGTTGGGCTATGTATATATCTTGGGGGAACTAAGTAAAAGTATGTGGAGCTTCGTAAAAAGTGTTGTGAAGCTTTGATATAACTTTGCGTCGACGTTGAGCTTACTTAATAATACAAGACAAAAGCTGTTGAGATTTTTACTCGGGACGGCGGCGACTTCGTGCTAATTAGAAACTGTTATTTCTTTGGCATTGCAATTTAATGTTTCGTATATAAATTGAAACGTAGATTTCACCCTTCACTATAAAACTTTATTATGCAAAAAAGGGAACGACGACTTTTGCCATAGAAAAAATGGTGAATCATATCATTTCACGTTGGCTCAGGAAGAAATGTGGCAATTTTGGTAGACAAAAGTTAGAACAATTCTGAAGAAAACCAGCGAAATTAACCATCAGGCGTTTCGCTTTTGTTATTGCCGCAAAAAAAATCAATATAAGGGCTACAAAAGGGAGCGACCGTCGTGTCCGACGATCGAAGACGCTTCATTCGCTACGAGATCCTTTAACGCCATCAAAGGGAATGGAAAGCAGAAAAAAGTACAGGGAAATTGCGATACGATGCGACGCTCCTCGAGACGGGTTGCACAGAGATTTTCACGCCAGTCAACCTGCTGTGCCAACTTTTTTTTGTTCCCCCTGTCGGAGATTTTCCAAACCCTTCCTCGCGGGCAACGTGCTTATATTCTATTTTACTCTTCCGCCGTGACGCGCGGTCGGTGTGTTAATAAGGCCACCGGGCGGGAAAAGCGCGATGTCACCGTCAGGCTGGTCGGTCGTCAAGACATCCGCAAAGCAAGTTTCGCCCCCTTAAGTCGACGGGTGGGGTGGAATGAAGCAAAACGGTGAATATAAACGAGGGAAAAACTGCACTCGAGTGAGAGAAAAAGAACGGACAGAAGTGCGCAATTCAGCCAATAAAGATGAAAGGAAATAAAAGACAGAATATATAAAGTAAAACTGGAGCATGAGTTTTCACAGCGCGTTACGAGGCAAAGCCTTCCGCCCCCTCTCGGCCATTCTCCCGCGCAAAGCATGCGGAATTTTGCAGCGAGCTCGCGCGTTCCACAACTTTCATTGCGGCACATATTGTACGAGTTCGCAGTATTAAAATATAAAAAAAAACGTGAAACCGTAAAAATAAAAACCCCCTTTGATACCGACCAAGTCCGCGAATTATTCCCTTCTATTCAATTTTCTCGGACAATTTTTTTACGAATGGGAAAAGTGGGTAAGACGGGAAATACCGAAGTACAAAGTTTTGCTTACCTGATCGGTGATCTCCGACAGATCGTGCAGGCTGATGTTGTAAATTGCATTTCTGTAACAAAGAAACAAAGATTAATGAAATACATTTTTTAGAAAGTTCCTAGTTTAGTTGTTTACCTTCGTCAATCTGTTTGCTAATGCAGGAACCATTAAGAGTCTTGAACAAAATAACAAAGTAACGAGGATAAAACGATACGTCGCAGAAGCATTTCCGAGATAAATCTAATTAGGATACACGAGCTGCTCGAAGTTTGCGCGAAATCCGGATGAAATTCCAAGTGAACTTGACAGCAGCGTTCGTTAGTGTCGTTACCGATATCAAGCACATTTTTTCGGAAAGGTGCTAATCTGCTAATTCTGTTGTTTGCCCTCATAAATCCGTTTGCTAATGTAATGCAGAAACCATCAGCGATCTTGAACCAAGTAACGTGGGTAACGAGCCGCAGAAGCATTTCCAAGATTACGCGGAGAGAACGGTTTTGCTATGCCAGCAAACAATTTTGTTGCTAGCAAAAAAATTTGTTTGTCTAGCAAAAAAATTTGTTTGTCTAAAAAAAAATGTGATTGTCTAGAAAAAAAATGTTAGTCCAGCAAAAAAAATCGTAGCCTAGCAGATAACGCAATGCTGTCACTATCTTAACAAAAGATTTGCTGGCATAGTCAAACCGTTTTCTCCGTGTTGCGATTTTACTTGATAATAACATTCGTTAACGGCGTTATCGATATCAAACACATTTTTCAAAAAGGTGCTAAATCTGCTAATTCCGTTGTTTGCCCTCATTAATTCCCTTGCTAATGTAACACAGCGATCCTGAACCATCAGCGATCCTGAACCAAGTAACGTGGATAACGAGCCGCAGAAGCATTTCCAAGATTAGGACACACACGAAACTCGAAGTTTGCGCGAAATCCGGACGAAGTCGCGAGTCTACTTGACAGTGGCGCTCGTTAATGTCGTTACTCGATATACAGCCGAGAATGCGTTAAAGAAGTCCGACAGACGAATATATGCAAGTTCGCAAACGAGATCATCCTTAGAGCATTGCGCTGGATGTGCCAGTCACAGAGAGAGATAGAGAGAGAGAGAGAGGAGCGAGCGGTGGATATGGCGAACGAGTGAATATCTATTTTCGCGGCGATATAGCCACGGCGAGCCACGTAGCTCATCGATCTTCCTCAATTAGTACTGCTGAACGTAATTAGGGAGTCGGCGGCGTGGTGTACGTGCCGTGAAAACCGTGTGCATCCATTATCGGATGTTTGCGACTGCTCTATACGCTCGTGCACTTCGCTCCGCTCTTGCGGCCGCTCGTACGCGTAAAATTGATTACGCTACCGCGGCGCTGTGCCCCCCATCGTCCCCCCCCCCCTCTCTGCTGCCCCCCGCGAACCTCGTTTCTGAGCCGCGGATTCCCCTTTCGATATGTTCCATGCGCCCTGAATTACCAATCATTTATTCACATGTACCACTTATTCTTACTCCGGCGTCAGATCTGCCACTTCGTAATTGACTTTTCCCCCGTATTTCCGGATATCCGCGCGTGGATCAAACGCAACGGGGAGAAAAAGATTGTCGAGGGACGGCTAAGTTATTAATTCGCTGCGCAGGGAAAGAGATAATTTGTGGTAGTTTTTTTTTCTGCCATTTTGTTAGACTCGTCATATCGAAATGTTTGCGCGGAGAGAAATTTCTGTGTTGTGGCAGCAGAGAGAAGTGACAACAAAAATAGTTTTGTTCGGCTGTTAAATCAGTTTTGCTAGCCTGACAAATCTTTCGTTCGGCTGACATTTTTTTTTGCTGGGCTGATCGGTATTTTTGTTAGCCTAGCGAAACGATTTTTGTTGTCATTTTTCCTTGCTGTCACAACACAGAAATTTCTCTCCGTGTGAGTCGTTGAGTTTTTCTACCGCGCAGGCGGACTTGAGGTTCTTCCGATATTTTTGAAAGTAGTTTATGGGCTTTTCGGGTCTGTGAATGATTTAATGGCTCGATATCATTTTTCGGATGGAACCTGAAGAATTCTGTGAATTCTAATATAAAAAGTCATGACATTTTCTTTTATCAAGTAAGAAAAGTAGAACTTTGCACATTGCTTCCTCACTAACTTCCATTTCTCAAAAAGTCGCTTCCACGAGGAAACGCTAAATGTAATGAAAAAAAAAAAAAAAATTAACGCAAAGACAACAGTGTTTCCTATGTCAGTTGCATTTTTATGACTCTTCGAAACCAATTTTCGCGGACCACATTTTCCTCTCCTCCTAATTTTCTGATAGTTTGCTGATCTTTTGAGGTTCTCGCGAACCTCACTAACTTCCATTTCGCAAAAAGTCGCTTCCACGAGGAAACGCTAAATTTAACGAAAAAAATTAACGCAAAGACAACAGTGTTTCCTATGTCAGTTGCATTTTTATGACTCTTCGAAACCAATTTTCGCGGACCACATTTTCCTCTCCTCCTAATTTTCTGATAGTTTGCTGATCTTTTGAGGTTCTCGCGAACCTCACTAACTTCCATTTCGCAAAAAGTCGCTTCCACGAGGAAACGCTAAATTTAACGAAAAAAATTAACGCAAAGACAACAGTGTTTCCTATGTCAGTTGCATTTTTATGACTTTTCGAAACTAATTTTCGCGGACCACACTTTCCTCTCCTCCTAATCTTCTGATAGTTTGATGATCTTTCGAGGTGCTCGTGAAAATTCGTCGCGCGAATGAGTTTTGCTTAGTGTCAAAAAAGTAAAGCTTGGCCGGCGACGAAAAGAAAAGGAGGACGCGAAGTGGAATAGGCGGCCGTTGCGGTATAAAAATTTGCATGCCGAAATGACGCGGACCAAGAGGCGAGTATCCAATTTTCTTTTCGACTCGGTACAGTGGCAACCGCGGGGTGGAGTCCGAGAAGGAAACGCGCGAGCGGGAAGGATGGCTCGAGGCGCGTCAGCCGCCCGGGCGCCGCAATATCTCGAGGAGTTGCCGGAGAAGTCCGCGAGGCTGCATCCAATGCGGCCCGCGCCGGCTTGGAAATTCTCGCGTGTCTGCGAGTCTTGTGTCGGGCCGGGAGATAAAGCTAACGAGATAGCGTATCGCCGAGCGTCTGACCTCGGAAAACTAACTAAATAAAGAGCGCGCACTCGAAAAAGTGTATAATAAAGGAAAGAGAAATCGTGGCAATTATGAAGCCCTGGGAGCCGCGTTATCCTCCCGCATTCTGTGAATTGATATCGCGAGGCGATATTCATCTGCGCAGCGGCGCGAATATCTGCGGAGAGAACGTCGATTTTTACCTACCTTGGTAGCTAGGTTTTTTTATCGCAAATAATCTCCGTTATACATAGAGATTTCTTGTTTTATACTTGAAACTAGCCCAACCGCTCGCTTATCCAGTTGATGTAAAATATATATAAAAGAATATTGAAAATGATCAAGTTTTTTAAATAAAAAATTCAGTGGGTAAAATATTTCCCATTTTCGATATGAGTATTGTCGTCGTGTCATTCGTTCTCTGATTGCTAACTCGATGCTAACTAACGAGCAGTTCCAATTCCTGAATTTTCTACAGATTGTTAAAGTCAGGCCCCCAAAAGTAAAAATAAAAAAACGAAAGGGTATCCCTTCTAAAAATTTGCGATTTTTGAGGGTCTGAATTTAATATCCTGTAAAAAATTAAGAAATCAAGATATCGCGCTCCGCTTTGCGGCATTCTCTTCGTTATAGAGTTTTCTCTCGAACGCAAAAAGAAAACCCAGGTTTGGTCGATCGAAAAAAAAATTAACCTCGATTTTAGCGAAGTAACGAAATTTTGAAAAAGGTGCAAAATCATTTTTTGCGTTTTTCTAGTCGAATTTTCGCGTTTTCGGACAAACAACTATGGCTTTCGGAATCAGCGGGAAATTTGCTATCGGATATGGTCTTCAAACTTTACAAAATCGAATTTTAAAAAAAATTTTTTTCGCGAGAAACATAAGAAAAGTCAACTATCGGCTTTAAAATTCGGTGAAAAATTCCGAAATCAAGATATCGCGTTCCGCCTTGGCATTCTCTACGTTATAGAATTTTCACTCGAACGGAGGAAGAAAATCCAGGTTCCATGGATAAAAAAAAAGTAACGTCGATTTTAGTGAAGTGACAACTGGGTAAACGCGCGAAGTGCGCGTATGGGTTACTTTTGACAAAAATATAGTGAGTCACCTGGTTCATATTGGCCACCCTTCCCCTAACTGCAAAACACGTGCAGAAAAATATTCCCCGAACAAGCCTAACTACTGATCCAAAAACATAATTACACCGTGACCGAAGCTTAGATTCTCTTTCGACCCACTATCCCCGACCCACATTCGTTTCAAGATTATTCGTCTCCCACCAACATTTTTTAATTAACATTTTTCCTCGCGATACGAGCCCGCGATTCCGCAGCGACACGGGAGCGCGCGCATGGAGACGGTCAGACCCGGCCATTTTTCTAATACGATTAAGCGCGCGCGATCGTATCCCTCTCTCTTCCCCCGGGTGGGACGGGGGGTAATTAATTAAAATGAAAAATTAATTAAAAACGCGTGTAATTACCTGGCGCCGATGAGCACGAACGTTGCGGTGCGTTCCAGGAGCTTGAAGTGCTCCACGTGACTCTCGTTGCCCAGAAACCGCTGGCCGATCACCTCGCCTGCAACACACGAGTAACGAGAAAAAATAAGACAAACCATAAGAACGTGGTTCGATGAGTGTTGCGGCACGACTCGACCGTAAATCGACGGGTTGCCGGCACGGCCATGGAGAATGGTACCGCGGCGGCGTTACGCTATACGTAATGGCTGTGGATGTAGCTGTGCGCCCGAGTGGTTTTCTATACAAAATATAACAGCAGCGGCAGCGGAACCCAGCAAAACGTATGGAAGGGTCTGCGCTGCATCGATAGCGGAGGTGGGCAACCTGCAGGAATCCACGACACGTGTAACCCAACCGACTCTCTCACACTCGCACGGAATAAGTGCGCATACATCAAGGGCGCGCACGAAGCCAGAAGAAGGAAGCTGTTCTCCGTCCAACGATAAATGGCGGAGACGCTAAATATTCATTCGTTTCACTATCTACCTCTGCTCCCCTCCGCCTTCGAGTGAATGTTGCATGCATTTTATTGAACCGAGGAATTCCCCCCCGCTGCCTCCCACCCGCCCCGTCCGCCCTCTTGACTGTACACAACGTTTCTCCTGCGGATTCAATTGATACATATTTAATATTTATGGGAATAACAGAGCGACATTGTGAATCTCAATTCGGAGGGGCAGCTTCTTCATATTCGGTCTGCGTGGTTGCTTGTAACTCGTCGGCGATTCTACTACGAGTTCGTATCCATGGGATGCAGGGTTTATGGGAAAAATATTTGTCATTGCTTGCTTGGGGAAGACGCTTTGTTATTACAAAGAATTTTTATTCTCGTATTTTTTTCAATTTAGAATTTGTTAGAATTATAAACATCAATTGTATTTTAAAAATGAGTAATTGATGTCAGCAAAAAAAGAATTCAGCGAGGATTTCACAGATTATCGAGGCACCCCATTTACATACATGTTTTACAGCGATTTTAATGCAGCGCGGAGAGTTTACGTCATATCCTTGTCACATACTTTGTGTCATAAACTTAGCGAAGATTTTCGAGCCCAAACACCTCCGTCTTTGAGGTATCACCGCGTAATTGGTAAAACCAAGAGGGAATCGCGAAACAAGCGAGGCCGACAGAGGCGACAAGCGGACGAAAGGTTTGAGGAGGAGAGAAAAAAAAAAGAAAAAAAAAGTTCGCCTCGCCGTCTTGCTCGGAGCGCGTGCGGAATAAATTAAAAGCGTTGTACAAACTCGGTGCGAGGGGCGGTGGAGGTGAAAATACAGAAAGGGCGAGGCGCAGGGGGGGGGGGGGGGGAGTCGGGGGGTGCGGAGATGTAAGAGTAGCGAGACTGCGGGCGAAGGTGCGCGATTTAAGGGGTTGGGTGGCAAAGTATGAAATTAAAAAAAGCTTCAGAGCCCGTGACGCATAACTCGGAGCGACCCGCGAGCGACTTTGCCGGCCCCTTTCGCTCCGCGCACTATCTTTCTTGCACTTTCTTTATTTTCCCCCTTTGGCGCTGGGAGGGGGCCCGGCGGGTGAGACGGCAGCCAGTTAGCAGGGGATAATTAACTGTCTCGGGCCACGGCGACTTGAGTTATTCCCGCGAATTTTCATTAAGACAGGAGTCGTAAGAAAGGTACGAGAAGACGCGAAAGACGACAGGGACATGAAAAAAGGGGGACGAGAAAAACAGGGTTGGGGGGGAGGAGGAGCACGAAGAGGAGCGTGGCTGAGGAAGAAGGGGAGAAGACGGAAGAGGGAAAAGAGAAAAGGGAAGGGGGGACCACATGCAGAGATGAATGGTTATAACTGGGCGGAGTTTCGGGGTTTCCCCAGAAAAACGATTCTTATTCTCTTCAATTATCCCATCGGTGACACTTTGCTGGACTCGCACTTTGAACCTTCGTTTTCAGGGGGGTGCCGCGTATGCGAATCTCGCGTATTTCGCGCGGGACGGAAAGAGGGAAATGGAAAGGGGGAGGCAGGAAGAAGGGAAGGCGGGGGAGGAGGAGGAGGAGGGGAGAGAGGGTAGACACCCCATCGCGAAGGGGGTGGACCGTGAGGAAGAAAATATTACCCCTGTCAGTTTGGCGAATTTATGTCGGTCGCGCGACTAAACGAAAAAGTGAGAGGGAGTTGGAAAACTGCGGCCAGAGAGGGGAGGGAGGGTATAGTTCGAGAGGGGGGGAAAAAGGAATGACGAAAGGCACCGGGGTGTGGAAGGGGGAGGGGAAGGGGGGCTGCTCGAGCCGCCGGGGGGATCGGTTTCAATTATCCCTCGTGGCACTTTGCTGGCCACGCCAGTCTCGATTCGAGACCCCGGGTCGATCGACCTCATCCCGCGAGGGAGAGACTTTTCATGCCGACACACGCGCGAAAGCTTCACTTACACGCGGCGCGCGGGACCTGTGGGAGACACTCAAACGGTTTCCAATTCGATTCGCGCGCCCGCCGGGTTATGTACAACGCTGGTCGCGGACTTATCAAAGCGCTACATGGTTGGGCAAAATGAAAGATGTTTTTCCTCACGACACCCGAGCCAGGCATTTTATGGTTGGTAACATTTATTCGGTCATGATGGTTACGGTCTTATGGAAGACCCGGGAAAAGACGAGGAGGATCCTATAGAGGTTGACATGGTTCGTTTCCAGCGTTTCCACTTGTTCGTCATACCCGCAGGATTCCATGTAACAAAAATTGCCGGCGACTCTGGAATTCCATGGAGGATCTCGAATTCCTCCACGGAATCCCGGATGAAACGTCACATCCGGACACCCCGGTTGGAATTGTTTGAACGATTCCTGTGGCTTCATTAAGGAATTCCCCAGGAATGTACATCGCCATTACCATAAATAATTGCAGGCGCGCGGGGCCTGTGGGAGACACTCAAACGTTTTCCAATTCGATTCGCGCGCCCGCCGGGTTATGTACAACGCTGGTCGCGGACTTATCAAAGCGCTACATGGTTGGGCAAAACGAAAGATGTTTTTCCTCACGACACCCGAGCCAGGCATTTTATGGTTGGTAACATTTATTCGGTCATGATGGTTAAGGTCTTATGAAAGACCTGGGAAAAGACGCGGAGGATCCTCTAGAGGTTGACATGGTTCGTTTCCAGCGTTTCCACTTGTTCGTCATACCCGCAGGATTCCATGTCACAAAAATTGCTGGCGACTGGAATCCCATGGAGTATCTCGAATTCCTCCGGAATCCCGGACGAAACGTCACATCCGGACACCCCGGTTGGAATTGTTTGAACGATTCCTGTGGCTTCATTAAGGAATTCCCCAGGAAGGTACATCGCCATTACCATAAATAATTATTCATGGAAACCATAGTGGGCTGTGGCCGCCATCCGGATCGCGCGGTGGACACACTCGGGAGGTCCGGAAATCCGGACGCGAGGTTACAGATCCAGATTATCCGGATCCCCGTGTCCCGTGGATCCGGATGCGAGGGTATCCGGACGCCGTGTCGATGATCAGACGTTCCCGTTACTCGCGACTTGGTTCGAGCCTCGTCAGAGACCATAGCGGACGTGAGCTTCAAAACAGTCAGGCCGGGGTACTCCTACAGCTTCCATGATCGCCACGAGAAAATCACCCTCGGTTTCCCGGTAAAACGACTTCAGCCCCGCTGCTTTGCCGTCCGGCCAACCCCAGAGTGCGAAGGGGAATCGCGGGAGTGAATCGAGGCGCCACTCGATTTCGCTCCACACACGATATCCACAAAGCTCGTCAAGACATTCCGAACATATCCGAAACCTGGTCTAATTGGTTCCACACGCTGCAGCGGATGAGCGCCCCGATGCGTTAAGGTCACGGGATAGCCAAAGCGAACGACGACGACGACCGTTGTCGTCGCCTCGTCTTTCACAGAGCCTCCGGGGTGTCCCGGGTGCCTGGATTTTCCGGCGAGCGGTGCAGCAGCAGCAGCTCTATGTACCGAGGCAGAAAGGAGGTGGAAGTGCAGTCATAGAAAGGACCAGGAGGCACCGGAATCACCGCCACCAGCATCACCACCACCACCACCACCACCATCAGCCCATAGACCGTAGGAATCGGTCAGGCGAGAGATGAAGGGAGCCGTGAGACTCGGACCTACAGACAGCCCCCCCCCGGTGAACAGCAGACATTGGGCGTCCGCAATGCGATGCCCGTAGCGGTTGGTCGGCCGCTCCATACACGGGAAGCCCCTTAGGCCCTCGTTATCAGTGCTAAATGGGTTACGTGCTCGAGCGTCCGGGGGCGCCGCGCGAAACCAAGAAGAAGAGCTCAACGAGGATCTTCCCTTTCGCTCTGGTCTTCCTCTCCCCTCCCGCCGCTTACGAGCGGCTCTAAAGTTTCGCTTCTTTGCGTTTTCTTATCTCCCAGAGCTACCGGTGCTTCTGCCGCTTCTGCCGCTTCTGCTGCTGCTTCGGCTGCGCCACTGCTGAACCTCCGGGAAGCTTTGCCTCTTTTTCTCACTCTTTCTTTCCTACGCCGTTTTTTCGCGCTTTTATTACCTATCCGCCTCGCAGCTCCTGGCTCGCTCCTCTCCCTTCCTCTCTCTCTCTCTCGATTTTTTTTCCTCCTCTCCCGTCTCGCTCGGCTCTCCCCGCCTCGTGTTTCTTCACCTCGGCTCCTCTCCAGCGCGCGGCATTGCCTTTTCTCCAGCGCCTCTCTCGTTTCTCGGGGCTCCGGTTCGCATCGGCAAAGCGCACACACAGAACACACACCGCGACGCGCCATCCGCCTTTTATCGGCTTCGGGCATTGTGCGCCGGGGCTCCTTCAGCCGCCCGCGTATCCTTGCACACACGCTCAATGGACCGCACGGAGGGAGAGAGGGGGGCAGCCGATGCGGGAGGAGAGCGAAGACGAGCGCCGCGATGCGACGGCGAAACCGCAATACCGCTCGTCACGGCTTCTGGTGCGGCTGTGTTGCTCAATGAGCGACGAAGATGCGACAGCAACACCGCGCCGAGATACCCGGGGCAAAGCTGATGCGAGGAACGACGTCTCACCCTTCGGCCCCCTCAACCCCCTCCTCCCTTCGTGCCCCTCGCCCACGTGTCTATTGTACACTGCGTCTCTTTCGTCATAGCCTTCGGATCGTCTGCCTTTTATTCCACGATGTTCACCTTCGAGATATATAGGCAGAAACGCGCGAATGCCTGGATGGACCCTCCAGCCGTACCTTTTTTCGCATCGTGGATGTGTGTCTGTTTATAACGCCACGCGACACGTGACCTTTGGGAAATTATTCGTAGGAATATGGATACCCTATTAATCTTTGTGACTGTATCGAAGTTGGATCGTTTGGATCGTTTGGATCGTTGATGGGTACCGAGTGATGAGTTTCGTGGATTTTTAAAGTGTTCGGTTGTTCTTGAATTTATGAGTGATTTTTGTTTTTTTTTTGTTTTTACGACTATGCTGTTTGACTTATTGAGACGAGGTTGAGATCACTGAGGCTCGATGCTTTGTCAGTAGAAAAGGCAGCAGCAAAGCGTGCTGCGCACTTAGAGAGAATGGATAACCCGAAATTGAGAACAAGTCGGGAATGCACCTGGTGTCTACGAAATACACCGGGAATTGGGGGCGAAGAGGGTGAACGAGGCATGAAGAATTTATGAGCAGCTGACCGGCGGGCAGAACCGGTTGGCCTCTGACTACATCGAGTTTGAATCATCGTTACTGGGTACCACCGAAATGTGGCTTCTAAAAAAATGCTCATTTTTTCTTGTAATATTTTTGACCGATTCTTTGTTTTTTGAGCCAAGTTGAGTCATTCGACAGACTCCATATTGGTGTCACAGCGACTCAACCCGTCGTTATTACAGCGACAAAGTGTATTGCACTTCATGCGAATGAACAATCCGAAATTGAGAACGAGTCGGAAATACAGCCCCGGCGAAGTCAACCGGGAATTGGGGGCGAAGAGGGTGAACGCGGAATGAAGAATTTTTGAGCAGCTGACCGGCGGGCAGAACCGGTTGGCCTCTGACTACATCGGGTTTGAATCATCGTTACTGGGTACCACCGAAATGTGGCTTCTAAAAATGTTCATGTTTTTTTTAAATATTTTTGAGCGATTCTTTGTTTTTTGAGCCAAGTTGAGTCATTCGACGGACTCCATATTGGAGTCCCAGCGACTCAACCCGTCGTTATTACAGCGACAAAGTGTATTGCACTTTATGCGAATGGATAATTCGAAATTGAAAACGAGTCGGAAATACAGCCCCGGCGAAGTCAACCGAGATTTAGGGCGAAGAGACTGAAAGAGGAATGAAGAATTTATGAACAGCTGACTGGCAGCCACAACCGATTGGTCCGTGACTACATCGAGTTTGGATCATCGTTGCTGGGTACCAAAATGTGGCTTCTAAAAATGTTCATTTTTTCTTGAAACATTTCTGAGTGATTTTTCGTTCATCAAGGCAACGTTGAGTCATTCGACGGACTCCATATTGGAGTCCCAGCGACTCAACCCGTCGTCATTGCAGCGACAAAGTGTATTGCACTTCATGCGAATGAACAATCCGAAATTGAGAACGAGTCGGAAACACAGCCCCGGCGAAATAAACCGGGAATTAGGGCGAAGAGAGTGAAAGAGGAATGAAGAATTTACGAGCAGCTGACCGGCGGGCATAACCGGTTAGCCTCTGACTACATCGAGTTTGAATCATCGTTGCTGGGTACCACCAAAATGTGGCTTCTAAAAATGTTCATTTTTTTCTTGAAATATTTTTGAGTGATTCTTCGTTTTGTGAGCCACGTTGAGTCATTCGACGGACTTCATATTGTAGTCACAGCGACTCAACCCGTCGTCATTACAGCGACAAAGTATATTGCACTTCATGCGAATGAATAATCCGAAACAGAGAACGAGTCGGAAACACAGGCCCCGACGAAATAAACCGGGAATTAGGGCGAAGAGAGTGAAAGAGGAATGAAGAATTTACGAGCAGCTGACCGGCGGGCATAACCGGTTGGCATGTGTACAACGCCTCACGTGTATACAGTACCGCTCGTTTGCGTTGTGTACGCGGATGGGATATAGAAAGGCAATAAGAGCTGAGCCCCCGACGAGCGTGAATCATCGGGTCACGCGAGTGTGAGCCGCGGGAGCCTCCGAGCAACCCCGTCGCGGCGAGGATCGTCGTCCTCGTGGCTGGCGGTCGTCCCGGCCGTCGCTGCTGCCGCTGTTGGCTCCGGTACCGCGCTGTGCCACTCGGCTTCACTCGCCGCCTCGCCTGCCACTACACGGTTTACTCACGGTGCTCGACCTCACCTCAATCCTTCCCCCACCGACGTTCCGCCTTCCGCGCCCCGCGTCTGCACTCATCTTTCTCTCTCTCTTGTCCTCACTCGACCCTAAACTTGCGGGGAGCGCGCGACCTAACCCAACGTTATGACCAGCCCGCATCCCCGACGACGGCGGCTCTGCCGCCGAACGTCCGTCCAGCAGAAGCCGCCACCACTCGTCGCTTATGCTCAAAGTCAAATGTTGCCCGGCGTATCGCCACCTGATTGGCGCAATCTCGACGTTTTACGGTTTCGCGGAAAACGAAACCGGCAAAAATTGACTTTAATTGCCGGTCGATGTGGGTACTTCGGGCCTCGCGGGGACCTCGTTAGTTCGGCTGAGATTTCACGACTGCCAAAAAAAAAGGTGAAGGGAAGAGTGTTCGCACCTTTTTGAGGAAGGGACATTTTTTTTTCTTCCAGCTTGAAAGAAATTCGCGAAATCTTGAGGTGACGGAAAATTTGTTTCCCGTCAAAGCGAAGGTTTAAAAACGGTTTTTCTATTTTCAAGCTAAAAATCCTCGAGTCAACGAGGCCTCGGAAAAACTCTGGTAAAATGGTAAATGAAACTATCGACAATTGACAATATTGAGGAAGGGAAATTTTTTTTACTATCGGCAATTTGCGAACATTAAGGAAGGAACATTTTTTTCTTCCAGCTTGAAACAATAAATTCGCGAAATCTTGAGGCGACGAAAAATTTGTTTCCCGTCAAAGCGAAGGTTTAAAAACGGTTTTTCTATTTTCAAGCTAAAAATCCTCGAGTCAACGAGGCCTCGGAAATACTCTGGTAAAATGGTAAATAAAACTATCGGCAATTTGCGAACATTGAGGAAGAAAATTTGTTTTTAACTATCGGCAATTTGCGAACATTGAGGAAGGAAATCTTTTTTAACTATCGGCAATTTGCGAACATTGAGGAAGGGAAATTTTTTTCAATTTGCGAACATTGAGGAAGGGACATTTTTTTACTATCGGTAATTTGCGAACATTAAGGAAGGGACTTTTTTTTCTTCCAGCATGAAACAAATTCGCGAAATCTTGAGGCGACGAAAAATTTGTTTCCCGTCAAAGCGAAGGCTAAAAAAACGGTTCTGCTATTTTCAAGCGAAAAACCCTTGAGTCAACGAGGCCTCGGAAAAAAAACTCTGGAAAAAATGGTAAATAAAACTATCGGCAATTTGCGAACATTTTTGCGAGCGCACGAGAGGCTTCTATCGGACTCGCATGTTTTCCACGAGAAAAACGTGTCTCGTGCTCGTCTAACGATTCGTTATCACGTGTAGTGGAACGAAGAGAGTTTTCGCGATATTCGGCGCCGCGTTCACCGTCGCAAAAAAAAAACGCCCGGCAACGTTGGCCCGTGCCAGAAATAACGCGTGCGAGGGCGATACACGGTTGTATATCAATATACAGGAGCAGCTGGTGCTCGATAACGATGGTAATGACGGGAAACTCTATTAAGTATCGTCCTGGGTGTATTTCCTTTCATATAGCCTCGGCCATTCAGCGTTTAACGAACGATATCGAATAAATTCGCTTGCCCGATGCTGCACCACCTCCCACCTTCCCACCTGACCAACAAACCATCCCTCGTGCCCTACTCTCATCCCCGGTTAACCCCATTCGGGCTCTTCAACTTTCCCATACATTTCGCCAGCGAATTATTTGCGATTGAGCCCCCCCCCCCCCCCTCCCCCCAGTCGATATCGCTCGCATGACCTGGATAAACAAATGCATTTGAAATACAACACGGCGCGTTAGATCTTTGACGCTCGCGTGATTAATGGCTTTTCGTGGAATAATACATTCTGTAATCTCGATAAATAATTTATTTGCGCTTTGCCGCGAGCGCCTCGTTCTCACCGCCCGCTCGTAGTTCGCTTCTCGTCGGGAGCGCGCCGTGTACTACATTGTCGGCCGCGTTTACACACAATTTCTCGAGCCGCGGGAAACACGAGATTTGGCTGCGTTAGCGGAGTTTCCGGTGGGCCGTTAGTGCCGCGTGCTTGACTGGCGCGAATGGTAATCCGCATTACACGTTCGTCGAAATCATCGCTACACAGATACCTCGTCAATCAAACACGCGGCACTAAACTGTCCGGCGAACTCGGCCGCCCTGACAGTACGTTGCAACTTGGTACGACACGAGCACCAGCGGCACCGACACCGTCGGCGAGACTCGGGCGGTCCCCAGCAGCAGCAGCAGCAGCAGCAGCAGCAGCACGTGTGGCCCTTCTCATCGCGTGTGACTGTATGACGCACCGGGGCCTATTCGGGAAATCGATCTTCCGGGACTAGGCGTTTTGCTACCACCGAATGGCTCGCGGGGAAACTTCTCGTGACGCATGTTAATGTAACGTAGGCTGTGCCACGAATCGCGTCGCGAATGAACGCAGAAAGAGCTGTAAACGCGGGGAATTTGTCGGCCTTTGAACGCCACGCGCCTTTTGTGAATTTCATTCAGTCGCTATTAGTCCGGGTCAGCAGGGTTCAAAGGGCAGAATTATCGAAATAATCGCGTGAGGTCGTTTAGCGCACGTCCAGCTCGCGTCAAAGGTTTGCGGGAAAATTTGGGTCGTCAAGGTAAGCGCCGGTTTTTTTCTTGTGACATGCGGGGCTTTTCGGAACTCTCGATGAAACGTGACGCACCAAGTTTTTAGGTGGGGATACTTTTTTTGTATTAAAGTTTCATGGCGGCAACTGGGTTATACACGTGCGCTGAAGTTTGCGCCTGATTATTCGACGATGTCTTACACGCACTTTTATGGTATTTTCTGGGCATGCATTTTCTTCTTCAACATATCGACTTTTGACCTGTGTCATCGTTCTCAATTCACATATTCTACCCCCGAAAACACACGTGACAACGTTTTTTTTCTTGATTTTCAAGAAAATAATTTTTTTCAGAGTTTTTTATTGTCAGAATTCATGAAAACGGCCTCAGTTTTTTAGGACGCCTTCAACATTTTAGGACGCCGTCAAAGGGGGATAACATGGATAGCATGGATCACAAATTATTGTGTAGTTTAGAAATTCAATATAAAAAGACCTTCCGAAAGATCTTTCACATTTCGTACTTCACAAAAACTTCTGGATTTTATATCTTCAAAGCTACGCCGTTACGTCACTCATACAGTGGAAGCTCTCACATGTTACTTAATGCGGGGACATGTAACCATCGTGAAGGACCAATCACGTTCATGAAGCAGCACTTCCTCTTCTCGCCAGCTCCAATGCGAACACTCGAATCGTCCCCACCACTTGCCCATGTAACCTAACTGAACGTAACACTTGAGAGCTTCCAGTGTACTTCGAACTTCGATCGGCCAGTTCCAATCCTACAACGTATAAAAAAAAATCAAGGTTTCCATTTTCGCAAGCTTCCCGGAATCGAAAAACCACGCTCGCTAAAACCTTCCCCGCTACGAAAGAGTAACCAACAATAACAGAGAACACCTGCAAAAAGGCATGTTCCACGAGCACCAGTGTAAAAGTTCGAATTAACCGTTAATCGATTCAGCGAGTATCGAGGCAAACGTCAAAAGTAAAGGCTCGCAGGACGCGCGCGTAGCGTATCCGAAAGGATCAAGCGGGGGCTTTCCAATAACATGAGCATCAGGGGGGAGGTGGACAAGCGGCGTCGCGCAGCAAGTGCGGCAGTGATAGCATTGTATCGAAACAAGCGGCTTCTGCGCCGGGGCGATGGAGTTCCGGCGGAATCGACATCCCCGGACGGAACGAGAATGCCTGAAAGAGAAAGAGAGCGGCCTGGTCGGTGGACGCTATCGCGGGATCAAAGGGACTCGAGCGACCAAGGCACGGGGTGGTCGGGTAACGGCGACCGAGGCGGGGGGGATGATCGGTCCACGGTGGGGGGAGGAGGAGGACGGTGGAGGGCAGCCGGAATGCAGGACATCGAGCGCTCGATCGAGTGTCGAAGATTCGCTCACGCTGGTTACGAACGGAAATGCGAAACAGCGTGGAAAGAGAAAACCTATCGGAACGGGAGGAGGGTGGGAATGGTCGAAGGGGTGGATGAATGCGGGAAACGAGCATGAGAAAGAGATCCATGGACAGAGACCGGGCAATAGAGAAGCACCCACACTGTGATTCACCATCACACACATACACATAGCGCATGCGATGCCAGAAGTGACACTAGGAGTTCAACCGGTGTACATGATCCAGGCGTAAGGTTGACTGCGGGAGTGTGGATGAGGCATATACACGGTATGGCGATGGTATAGCCGGGGTGGAGGGACAGAAAGGGAAGTTGCATCAGTGTGGGGCACAATCGTGCTATTGCGAATTGCCTTGTTTTCCCGGTGCGCTGTACACGGTAAACACGGGAGCGGAGTTAGGGTCGGTGGCACAACTTTGTACACGTTGTCAGGCCACTCTGTTCAAAGTGGAGGGACAGAGACGGAGAGTGCGAGGAAGCGAAGGTGGTACTAGCGAATGAGGCGGAGGTGCAGCTAGGGGATGTATATCTGTGTGAAGAGAGAGAGGGAGGGAGAGAGAGAGAGAGCGTTATAGGACATTGCAGACAAACCCGGCTTGACAGTGATCCGCACGGTTTTTCTCCTCGGTTTTTTTCTTCAGATTTTCCGGAAAATTGTTTTCACCGGTGAATAATTAACGCATGACAGACACCCGGATTCCTGCGCCATTAGCGCGGGGTTGTAACTCGGTGGATGGTTTTTCGCTTGTCACGGTGGAAGTTTTGTGCAAGGGGGAATTGTTTGCATGGCTTGAGATTCGGGAGTGTTTCTGGCATGCTAGACCTGCCAGGGCGTCCTGACAGCGCCTGACTTTGGGCCGCATGTAACGCTGCAGATTTTTCACCCGGGGGTGAGAAACTCGCGTGGTTCACGTTGGCAATATTGGACCACACGGAGGGTGCGAGAAGAAAGTAAGGCTGTCTAATAAGGTTCGTCCCGTCCGGCCATTTGTGAATTCCCACTCGTGTCTGGTGTTATTTTCGGGGGTAGCTTCGTCTCTTAATATCCCTTCGAGCACCTCACGTTGCCGACCTCCTTTTTTCTTCCTTCCTTCCTCTGTCTTTCATTCCGCCTGCAGACTGAATCAAGAATTTGCGGAACGTGGATAGGGGATAGTGGAAAAGTTTCGGGTGTACGTATAGAGGTTCCTGCCTCGCTCTCTGGAGGGAGGAAGACGCACGAGAGCGAGGAGCGCGAAAGAGGAGGACGAAGACGAGAGGCAAAGGAAGAGAAAAGAACCCGAGCGGGGAAAAGGTTGAAACGTCTCGGTAAATTTAATTCCTCCGAGTTTTTCTTTCCACGTTTATTTCGGGATCGAAGGGAGAGGCGCGCCCGACTTTTCGGTGTCCGTTGAAACTGCGCGCCGGATCCCCCCCCCTGCACTTTTTCCGCTTCTGGTCCGGGTTCAGCGCTGTGCGTAGCATTCGCAAAAAAAAGTGAAGAGGGTTGCGAGAGCGGAGGATGATGGCAACTCTGGGAACTGTGAGCGACGTCTGATCATATTCGCATCACTTTTGCCAGAAGGTTTCGCACGAAAAATAAAGGTTGAAACGCAACATTCACAGCACGTCACGTGCATCTGATGGAATGTGAAGGTATTTCCATTTTGCATGTGGAAAAAGCGATTAACGTTAATACTTAAAATAATCGCAATAGCAGGAATGTGATATATGGCGTGAATCAACACGTTACGATGCTCGACGGTGAGTTTGAGTGGAACTGAAGGAATCTCTCGAGAACGCTCAACGAGCGTCGGCTGAGATGAGACAAGATGATGATGACGCTGATGATGATGATGATGACTGGACCGAGGCGACTGCTGCGATGATGAGGTCCACCAAGGTAATGCGGTGTGGCACGTCTTTCCAGTGACTAACGCGTTCTGCGGTTGCGTTAGCTGGGTTGGGCATTAAGATCTACACGCGTACACCATGTGTTATTAGAAAATGTAATTACTCGGCCTTTGAGAGCCGCCTCTTTGGGTCGGCGGTTATACACACGACTCACGTAAGCAATTACTTAGGCGCGGATCTACTGTGAGGCGATTTTTTTTTTTTTTTTTTTCAACTAAACCATAAGCACGTTGCCACAGCGGAAAATTGTTTTGTCCGACTATTATGATAATCTCCTCATTATGTATCAATAACGGGAATATTCACATGATATTACATTGACGGTAGTGCAGTATCTTTCTTGGAATTCCTGAGCGTAAAGTACTAACGACGTGTGGAAAGTCGGAATCGAGTAGCAATCGCATCGGTTTTTTGTTTAAATGATTTTATGTGGGTCAGTGTCTATCAGTTTCACCTCGATAGCTTCTAATGACGGATCGCCCATTGTTGTGCACGGAGCTCAAGGGTCATCGAGCGTCTCGTCATCTCGAGTGACTGCGGCATCATGCGTGCTCCATATACCAAATTCAATAGTATTACAGCGCGGTGGGTATCGGGCTTTCCATGCCAATGGGAGCAGCCTATTTAGGTATGGTAATGAACCTTGTCTCATAGATGTTGAAATTAAAAAACCCTCAGGGAAACCAGAGATTCAAATATATGTACAGTTGTACTAATATTGCGAAAAATCCGTCGCTTACTCTGCAATTTTTATGCGGAGCTACAGTCAAAATAACATTTGGATTCGCAAATGTGGTCCGCAATTATAAACAAATCGAAAATACGAAATCTTGTAGAGGAACCAGGAGATTCTTATGATTAGATTATGGAGATTTATTTTGTCGTGTGATATTTTGTCGTGTGATATTTTATCGTGAGTTATTTTGTCGTGTGATATTTTGTCGTGTGACATTCCGTCGTGTGATATTTCGTCGTGTGAAGCTTTGTCGTGTTATATTACGTCATGGATCCGAAGACCATTGATATACGTATTTGTGTATAGCTAAGTGGATAGACAACCGATACACGTAATATACGCGCAGCACAAGCACCAACTGCGGCACGTCTATACGGCTCTCGTCTCCGATTTACGAGGCCTGAGTTTGCACCCAGCCCACTCGTCTTCCAGCGTCCGGCGGCTCAGCCTGCGACGAGGAACGAGACAATCGCCATCAGCTGCACATCCGTTTACAGTACGTCAAGGAGTTACTCGTCCACGACACCGAAACTGCTCGAGCAGCAGCGACAGCGTCGCTCGAGGCGGGCGCGGAAATGGTGAGGGAACAAACGAGAGAAGTACCTTCTGACAGTGAACTTGATGACGCGAACAAACAGCTATTTGCTTCCCGACGAAATTAGGCGGATAAATTAACATTTTTAATTACCCAGTATCAAGACAAGAACAAAAATAAATAAATGTCACAGTACGTTCCGTAATAGATACCGAGAGCGTGAGTACATTTTTATTTCCTCTCTGATGACGATAATGAAGAAGCGACAGATACGAACTTCCGATTAGTCAGTTTGTCGCCTGATTCTCACAACAAGCTTGACTTTCATACTACATTAAAAACGTTTTGTGGACGCTAAATAGATGTGCACAGATTTTTCCCACACATGCAGCCAATTCAATGACGAAGATTCAACCGAAGATATTTTTGCGCAAAGCCAAACGCATGAGTCATTTTCAAGTATGACAAATCCAGGACTATTCATGTATACAGAGATTTGATCGTCCGTGTTGAACTCTATGCCACGAGAGGGAGGGTAGGGGATGATGACGCATCCCTTCGGTTCGTGCTGATCAGCACGAAGCCATCGCGGTCAGCCCTCGCGGATTGACGGTCGATTGATGGTTGTTTCGGCCAACCAACCATTTTTGGTCGGTTTGACGCCGGAATTTTTCGCCCCCTCCAATCAATCCGAAATCCAGGAAAATAAGGCTGGTCGGTGCGACCAAATCGACGTGTGAATCGAACTTGGACCGGTGATGGGACAGCCGGACAGGCAATTGGCCAATGCGCGGTGTCAGCCCTCCAACGCTGCAGGAACCTCGATGGTCGCCCGAGGGCCGAGGCCCAAAATTGGATATCAAACGAGGTTCCACCGCATCGACGCTCAACCCAGTGCTAACATTTTCAAGCACTAAAAAATGAAAATGTTTCCCAAGCCAAAATTTCGACATTGTCGAATTTCGTGTCACGCTGAATCATCGTCGAGGCGTCTTTCGACCAACCGGAAAACGAATTTGCGGCACCGAAAAGACTCGGACGCGTTACACGTGTCGTCAAAAAGGCACGAGGCAAAGGGGGTTTGGCTCCGCAAAGGGAAATAAAGACGAACGTATCCGAATTGAATCTGGGCGAGAAAGTAAAATTGGTTCTCCCGGAGTCGCGACTCCACGGCCACGACTTAGTCGCTTCTGTGTGTCCCCCGCGCTGTCCTGTCGGACTCCTGTATCGAAAACTATTTGCTTCGCTAAGTAAGAATAAAAGAAACTTTGGTGTGTCCCGCACACACACGTGGCGCCTGCACCGCTTCCTGTCGGGTCGAGTTTTACCGTGCCAGAGACGACGACGAAATCCTCGCCACAGTGGAGATTCGACCTGGTGTGTGCAGCTCGGCCGCCGGATCGCCCGGTTTATCCGGAGTCCGATCACGAGGACGAATGGCCGAGCGGAGAGGGAAATCGATCGTTGGATTCGTCCGACTTCTGCTCGACTTCCTAATTGGATCGCTTTGTAGCGGTCCCTCTGGATCCAGCCATTCTTTCCTTCTTCCCTCTCGCTCGCTTCCCGATCCGCCGTACTTTTTCATCCGTACGTCCGTCTCTCGTTGTCGTCCTCCAGCCCCGCGCCGAGCATTTTTCAATGTCATAAAACTTTTCCTCGACGTAGCACTGAGTGCTTTGGGGTATACGTCGCGGCGCACGAGGATATCCTTTAGGATCTTTGCAAATATAGCTAAGTACACCCCGTATATACCTCCGTGCGCGACGTTCCCGAGTCTCGCGACACGACGTTTCATGTATTTCACGTATTTTATACGCGCAAACACGCCGCGACGGAAGTGGTGAATCGAGTTACCCTTCGCCCGGTCGTTTCTGCCTTCTCGTTTCTTTTTGCAAATTTCACTCGCTACATTCGCGACACCCGCCTTTTTACATCTGTTTGAGGTGCTTCCTTCACCTGTCTGAAGTTGGCGTGAAATCGTCGTAGCGACACTTTCACTTTAATTCACTGTCGCGACTCGTGTGCGTCGTTTGGCGTCAAGTGCGAAACATTCCATTGGGGTAAGTGTCTGCTTATTGAAGCTGGCATGTTATGTGCTGGCAAATCTTTGAGTGCCATTTTTTAGACAAAATGAATTGTAGAAGTGTTGACAAAGTTATAACACCGGATGGAAGTCATGTGAAGGTCTCATGTACACCGAGAGAAAAAGTTTCCTTGATACCAAAGAAATGGGTGGATTGACATTTTTTCATTGATTTCAATGAAATATTTCTTTGAATTTCAATGAGATGATCTCCTTGATTTAAAGAAACGATATACTTGATGGCACCCGGTCTGTCAACGTTTGGCTCATTCGCGATAAGTCGTATTGGTGTTTCTCGCGCGAGCTGGTCTGTCATGTTATAGTTAAGTCAAGTCAAATCAAGAAGATAATCATTGGTTAAACCATCGAAGTTATTGGTGACCATATCTAAGTACTATGGTACGTAACCAAAAACTTGGTGGGCATAACCTATAATTTGGTTGATGACATCGTTCAAAGAAAATATAATTTTAACTTAAGGATATTATTTCATTGACCTGAAAGAAATGTTTCATAGGTTGAGATTTCAAGGAAATTTCATTGAATCAAGGAAATTTTTTCTCTCGGTGTAGGATTCTAAAAGTTGGCTTTTGAATGGGCGGTCTAAACCAACAACGAATGCTTTTTTGGAAATCATAAGCCTAAAGATGGAAACCCAGCTAGTGGACTTTAGTCTACTAAATGCTCACAAATGGGCCCTTTGGTGTTGTCAGGGGTTGTGGTTGTTGAGTTTTGTATTTCAGGTCAAATACGGCCTACTTGACGTGGAACGCCATGTTCAGGACGTGCACACAAACTGCTGTATGTAGTTTGTAACTGCTGTGTGTAACAGTGCAAGATTGTAGAGCGAAACAGTTACAAGGTTTTCTGGAACCAGCTTCTCTCCGCTAGATACGCAGCCAACTTTTCACCAAAGTGTACTTAGTTTTTTTCCGTCAAGAGACTCGCGAGCTGGAAAACCTCGAGATGTCTTTCCGTACGTACAGGGGACTATAAAACACGGGTCAAATTATATAGATCGTCGTGCATTAAATGAGTCGTGGAATAAAACGAAGCGAGACCGAAGCTATATATATTTCGGAGCATTTTTCTCTCTATTTCCAGACCAACGTGACAACTCGCGGCTGCTGAAATTTGACGGGTGTCATTATGTGGCGTTTCAGTTCGGAACTTCTGGACTATCGTGTTACACCTAACGAGGGAATCGCTTGTTAAAAGTGGAGAGAGGATGACAACCAGAATGACGAAAGGTTACACAAAGTGCGGATGGAGAAACGAAAAACCATTTTAACTGTAATGAGGAATCAACAAGAAAACCGACGCCCGAAGGGCTAATAGATGCAAATAGTTTTCGACTGAAAGATACCATGTGATGCAGACGTCCGGATACCAGACAATCAGTTCTTAGTATTCAGAAGTCCATATTAATGAATTTCTTGTATTCTGTTACATCAAGAATATGTATTTTTCTGCGCTTAAGAAATGTGCTGTAAAAACGAATTGACAAATACAAGTTATACCAATATTTTCTTGCAAAAAGCTTATTTAGGTGCAAGCAGACCAAATTTAGTAGTCACTTTCGTACGTTTTTTCAATACGTGAGTGCCCGAAAACCCAGGCGAACAAAAATTAATTTCGAAAATAAAACCCACTAGTTCCGTGCTTTGTTCTTTTTACGGCAGGTATTTTGACATACAGCCGCGTCGCGCTCGAGTTCGCAGAGAATTTTTTTCCCAAAAATATTTTTATCACTCTATAAATACCAGCACTTCCCATTCTACAGCGAAATAAAATTCCCCATAAAACCCGAATTCGGCGCTGCCGCGCGAAAAATTCTCCCAGTCTTCGTTCACCCACATTTTGACGCTCGCGCGCGCCCCGCAGTCTGGTTACTCCTCCTCCACGCGAAAAAGCGTTCTGCGCGCCGGGAACGAAAACGCCGTTCCACGCGGCTAGATGGCGCTGTCGTCGTGCGACGCAGCGGCGGGGAGGGAAACGATTTTCAAAGTTTGTAGTGCGGGACGTGCTTGGCAGGCGAGCGCGAGAGTTAGGAGAGAGGCGAGGACGAAAAAAAAAAGGCGCGAAGACGCGGCGAGGGCTGATAGGAGAAGGACGAAAAACGGGGACCGCTCGGCGGTCGCGGATAAAGAGGGGGTAAGGGAGTCGGGAGAGTCGGGCGAGCGGGTCTCGTGCGGCGGCAACCCCTCTCGGCACGCTTCGACAACTGAATTAATTTCGAGCGTGAGTCACCGCTAGCGCCGTGACAAAGTCAAAGGGCGAGCCACCTCGGGTTCTCGCTCGGCATATCGCGGTGCTCCATGTTCCTCTCTCTCTCTCTCTCTCTCTCTATTTCCCTCTGACTTTAGCGCGCGCGCGGCTTTCTCGCCCCGGCCCCGTGCACACAACCCGTCCCGTCCAACGCGGGGGTCTCGCGAAGTTATGAAAATAATATACGGCGTCTAGGTGAAAATTAAAATGCCACCGCTAGAGCTGAGAGCGAATTAAAGTAAGAGCGTGGGAGCCGCGCGTACGTGGTGAGTCTCGTTTCTGTGTGAGCCCGGCAGGTGCCCTCCTCGGACTCCCCCGGCTTCCCTATTATTTCAAGCTTCTCTCGTTCGCGCGCTGTCGTAGCGCACAGCCTTCCGACGATCCTCCCCGCCGGCTGGTAACACACCGCGCGCTGGTTCCGCGCTGCATATAAAAGGGAGAAGGGAGAGTTTCGCACGCAAACTCGCGTGTCCTTAATCCTCTGCGTCTACGCACACCGCAACGGGGAGAGGGGGGGGGGGGGAAGGAAGGGGGTGGGAGGGGGCTTGGAGGTGAGTCAAGGCGGGAATAGGAGATAGGATTGAGGGAGAGACTTTTGTGCACGGTTAGTTGGATGTATAGCTAGATGGCACGCGGATCCACGCAGGTTGTTAAAGGCTCGCTCACAACGGACACGGTTGGTCATGCATTTTATGTCTGTTACGTGATGGTTATTTTTTCATACATTTATTATTCATTTATATTTTATAGAGGAAAAATTTGCCTGAATGTCCGTGAATATCCATGCGGGACGATGGCGCATTTTTTGTAATAAAGTCAGCATCTTCAGTGCATTTACTATTTTTATCCGAGCTCGGTGACCGAGCAAGCTCATTGCTCTCAGCAAAACATAAATCATTGCTTAAATCAATGCATTTTATGTCTGTTACGTACTGGCCATTTTTTCATACATTTATTATACATTTATATTTTATAGAGGAAAAATTTGCCCGAATGTCCGTGAATATTAATTCGTAGATGATCCATGCGAGACGATGGCGCATTTTTGTTATAAAGTCAGCACTTTCAGTGCATTGACCATTTCTATCCGAGCTCGGCGACCGAGCAAGCTCATTGCTCTCAGCAAAACATAAATCATTGCTTAAATCAATGCATTTTATGTCTGTTACGTACTGGCCATTTTTTTCATACATTTATTATTCATTTATATTTTATATCGGAAAAATTTGCTTGAATGTCTGTGAATATTAATTCGTAGAAGATCCATGCGGGACGATGGCACATTTTTTGTAATAAAGTCAGCAACTTCGGTGTATTGACCATTTCTATCCGAGCTCGGCGACCGAGCAAGGTCATTGCTGTCAGCAAAACTTAAATCATCGGATCGCCCAAATCATTTACTCTTAAATCATGTCTTGATCAAACCACTTTGAATAATAATTCTCTAGTATTTAAGTTGATTTAATTAAAACAGTGATATTCCGTTCTTCAAATCGTGAACATGTAAAATCTTGCGTAGTGTTTTAAGTGATGTGTTATACTTGTCAGTTATTCCTCGTAAGTTCATTTGTAATTAATTATCTTTCTTGTTTCTGTTTATTCTTATTTGATGATTTTCTCCATTTCATTCTTGATTTTTATTCCATTTAATAATTCTTGTCAGTTTCAATAAATGTCCGTTTCAACGGTTTATGTGTACGAACTCGCAGTAAATTCGTAACAATGTCCACTGTGATTTTCTCGCGTGTGATATTTACGATTATTTGGTAACCGTCATTTATTTTGTAATTATGTTTGCCCTATTTTTGTACGTCGTGACTTGATTTTCTCTTCTCCGTCGTATTCTGCACCTGCGTCTGAACACTTATGACGACAGGTGGCGGTCAGAGAACGCGGGAAGACACAGAAGCTGCGGAAAAACGTTGTCGGTGTACAATGACGCTTCCAGTAACGTTTCAACGCGCGGCAGCTAATTGCGTTTCGCTGAAAATGGAAACGCTCGGGCCACGAGCGTTTTATATGGTATATAATATATATAACGTATACATATATATATATGCCTGCAGCTACACATTTATATGGTTCGAATATTTTTATTTTCTGTGAAAATACGACAACCGGACTTGAACCCTCGACCTACTGGAAGCTTCGATTTAGAAGCGACATAAATATAATGATATATCGATATCCCGCCATCTACGTTGGAGGACAGTTTGAAGGATTTATTATCGATAGAGGACTTGTTATCAATAAAAGTTACACCATCGGTTCGAGCATGATTGCAATTATCGCACAAGCCACATTTTTTTTTCCGTGCGCTGAATTTTCTTTCCCCTCGGCCGCATTCGTTGTGCACGCGCCTTAAGGCTTTTAATCTGTAATACACGCTCCCTTCGCGGGCCTATCGTGTAGTACAGTAATGACTCGGCGAAGCTCTACGCAACGGGTCTGACAGTCCGCCACTCGGCGGCTGACCCAATATTTTATTGGCGGCGCACACGTGTATCACGTGCACGCATCGTGCGTGCAACAAGAAAGTGCAAAATGGGAGTCAAAGAACGGTAGACGTAGGGCGATTCGAGCGGAAACGGGGGTCGTGCTCGTTCACACGAAAATCTTCCTTACCCTCGGTGCAATGACAATGTATGGACGTCATTCCTGGGGAAAATTTAACACACGTTTTTACGTTACGTGATTACGTTGCATTCAATTTTTTGCGCAATTAGAACATAAAAGTATCGTGAAAACCGTGGCAAGACTTTGTTTCACCTTTTGCCCCATATTTTATTCTGGCTGTATGCGAATTCTACTCGTTCTTGTAACCTAAAAACTTTGTCTCAGGCCTGTGTCTAATTTTTTCTTAAAACAAGTGAACATTTTTTTTTTTCTTTCTAATTTAACCCTAGAAATCGTGACTTTTTTTTACAATGTTACAGGACAATATTTATGATTTCACTCTATACCCCGGTTGAAACGCATGTTCGGTTAATAGAATCAGGAGATACAGTCACAGTGAAGCCTTTTCGTGAAATCTGACACATTTGGCGCATGGCCCGTTACAGATTTGAATTTAGCATACTTATAGATAATTGCATCACGGAGCCGATGGTACGGGGTCGCTTTTATGGCACTCTGTTTCCGCGAAAATTCGAAATAACTGGAAACAAACGAATGCGTACAACTGACACAATGAAAAGTTATTGTCCGAACGAGTGCTCGAGTGAACACACGACTGAACGAGGTATTAATCCAAAATTATGCTTCCCCGATTTGAATAGCCGAGTTTGTACAATGGCTGATGCCGTGTGCAAACTTTGCGGCGTTACAAATTTTGCGTAGGTAATACATTTATACTGCGTAATTGGACAGTGTTCATTCGGTACCCTCGATAATAGATAAATTTCGAGCTTTAAACAGAAACAGACTTCATTATTTTATTTATTGTAATGATTATTACAAGAATTTCGACAATCATGGTAAAATGATAACGGCGGATTTTCCTTTACACCTGGTTTCGATCATTGATAAAAGATCCACGAGAACAAATTCGTAGCGTTTAAAACAATTCGAGCCTTGTCGAAACTTTTCTTATTCTCATTATATCAGGGTAATTTTTTTTTGTTGTTTATTTTTGTAACACGATTTTGGGGTCCTCATGGCAGAAAACCAGTAGTCGCATGGGAAAAAAGCTCGTGAAATTACAGCACAGCGATGATCGAGAATGGGTGGAAAATGCGCGAAAACTCCTGGCGTTGACACGTAGTCGGATGTCAGGTTCGCGCGTGTATGTTATGCGATGATGAGGGATGGGAGAGCGTTTCTGTTTCAGAAACTCGCAGAAAATACGAGAGACGAATGGGAATTATTTTTAAAACAGCAGAGAGACTGAAACAGCGCGAAACCGTGCGAGGATGATTGATTAATAATGTTTTGCAGTGGCTTAATTACACTTCGGTGCAACTAATTATTTTTTTTATCCTGGTTGAACGTAAATCGGGGAGAAAATAATAGTAATAATTGCGAAAATAAATTAAACTTGAACAAAGGAAACTTTTGATTGAAAATGAATTTTTAAGTTTTTCAAAACTAAGTTTGATTAATATTACTTATTCATTGGTCAATTTTGTGTTATAAAATGTACTACGTCGGTTTTAAATGGTTAAACATAGTTAATTATTCCATTCTAATTTTTTATACAAAATTAGAATTTCCCGTCCGAAGAAACAAGCAGCAACAATTTTGTGTATTTTTAAAACTCATCTGTATATTAGTTATTCTCCATTTGTATCTCACTGCAATTCCTATTCTTCATCCTACGGTTACACTTCCTTTTTTTTCGGTTCCCTTTGTTGACCTCAGTCAGAATAAAAATATTTTCCGTAGTTTCGTAATTGTTGCAGGGTGACCACCGTGAACGAGTGGCGCGACTTCCATTGTTCAATGTAACCGCAGAAAGTAAAAATGCACAGAAAGTTTGACAGAAAAAAAGAGGTGATCTAGAGTACGAAGCAAATAATTCGATACCACCGAAAAACAACCATGTACAACAAGAATCATTGCGAGCTCGCATCTATTGCAATCTGTCGGATACTCGACGCAACATTTATTCGAAAGTTCATTTCTCATCTTAACCCGCAGACAATTCCACCGAAACGGCAACAAGAGTGTTTCGAAATCCACTCGAGACACCATCATATTTTTTTATTGGAGCTTGTCCAGATCTTTCAAGAGGTCCTACAAATTTTGTTCCGGATGTCCGACAGATTTTTTCCCGGACCTCCTCCAGACCTGTCCAAAGCGAAGCTGAAGATTCTGTCGCAAATCTCGTGAAGAGTTCTCGGTAAGTTTTTTTTTTTCCAGACTTCGCCTCGGACCTTTGCACGAGTCTCCCAGACGTTTCAACCCAGACCAGACGCCATGGACTTTGTTCTCCACGAGCGTCCCAACGTCGGTGCGTCGCTGCAGTACGTATTACGGGTGGCATTGGGGCTACGTTAGCCACGTATACGTTCTGTTCAATGGTGCAGGTGGTGCGCGCTATAGGTCGGTGTACGGGTGCCAGTATTACATACGACGTAGCCCAGACATCAGCGTTGAAGTATGCCCGCGCTCTCGGAGCTTCCGATCCCGAGGGATGCGAGCGGAGTTCGGAGTTGGCGACGAGCCAGAGAAACTAAAAGCAAGCTTCTCGCTCCGGGTCTCTCGGACGCGCAGCGCCTGTGATGCCCAGCGTCGATGGGCGAGAGAGCACCCGGGCTCTGCTTCGGCTCTTGCCGTCCGCGTCTCTCTGTGTGCGCGCTCGACGAAAATCCACGTGGGATATGCTCGAGGGGGACGAGAGAAGAGCGCATACAACAAGCGATCCTACGACAAGGAGACGAAAAAACGTGGAAAAGGGTCGCAAAAACTCCGGCGCAGAGCAGTTCACTGGCTCTCGCGATCCACTCTTGGATGAGGAATATAAATTGCAGACTGCAAATGCCTCTGACGAGTCGATAGGAGAAATAAATACATACATACACTCGCATATGTGAACGTTCCGAACATTCAGATATATTGCGTTGTCCATGGAATGAAATATTATACCGCAAGAATTCGATACTGTGGATGACGTGTTTTTTATCTTCAACATTGTGCGATGAAAACCCCTACCCCCGTGGCGTCTGAAGGAAAAAGTTGACAATGTTGATAGTGCAGCTGACAGAAAATGTTGTTCATCATTTTCTGACTTGACAGAATATTCTTATATTTTTGTGCGAGCAAAAAAAAACATTTTGATTCATGATTTGACCCCTTCAATCACTTACAAAAACGTTGAAATAGGTTTTTTTCCCGACTGCGCTGAAATGGCGTGTTTTCTCCCCTGAAAAGCGGGAGGAAAATAGTCGATTTCTGACTTCGAGCAGTGCGCATGCGCAGCGGGCAGAAATAGCGGCCAAAGCTCCCTAGGGCATCTTGCCCACTTTTTTTGACCCGCTCACAGTTCTCAGCGTGACCACCGCAGCGCTCGCAACGACTAAGAGAGACGCCATTAGGCAACGGGCGGGAAACGCTTAGACGTGTATGATTGAGCGACTGGAGGTTAAGTGTCATTAAAAAAATTGTTGTGTCTTCAGTGGGGGGACTTCGCCCCCCCAACCCCCCACCGGGGCTTCGCCCCTGGACCCCCCCCCCCCCCCCCCCCGGCCGCCCTCCGCCACCGGTTCCCGCATTTCAGCTTAGTCGGAAAAAAAGTATCGTATGCTACGCGGGAGGGAGCGCCATTTTCACCTCGTGCTCGTGCTGCCCTCGCTCCGCTCGGGCAGCAAACCTCGCACTCGGTGAAAATAGCGCTCTTCCCTCCCTTGTAGCATAATGTACTATTTTCGATACCTTTATAAAAAAGGTTGAGTGGTCGTTTTCAGTCGTTGTTATTTACAGCTGGCTTTTATTTTTTATTTACAGTTGTAGCTGACAATTTGCTCAAAATGTTGTCACATCGGGTTGTGACCAAAATATCCTGAAACCAATCAAGAATATCGTCGGGGCTAATATTCGTTTCACTCGACATCGACTAAAATGGCGCTGATGATGTGCGAGAGAAATCTTTTGCTCATATCTCCAGCCCCTTTCATCGATGTAGTATCAATCGAGAACCCTCCATTGTATATTCTAGCATGAGATACTCAGCCAGAGCCCACTTAATGACGATGACAAAACAAAATAATTGGCCATTCCCGCGAAAGGGTAGGTGGAGGCCGCGGTGGGTGAGGTGCTCTCGGTGGTGAGATAAGGCACCCGGATATGAGGAAGAAAAAGCCCCCACATCCACCCTTTTGCTTATCGAGCGGTTTTCTTATAAAGAATATGACGTGCCAGCATCGCGGCGCGTTGAGTCGCTGTCTGGGCGTTCTAGAGCCGCGCCAGGTTTCGCGTGAAATTTCTCGAGCGAACGTCACTTTTTGTTCCGCAATGTCGGGAATTTTCAGCGTTTCCGATTTGCCAACTTGGCTGTCCGATATTGCCTCGCATAAGTATTTTTCGGCTCTGCGTCTTCGAGCCAAAAGCCCAAAGTACTGAAAAATAATATGTGCAGATATATGACTGTATGTGGTTCTCGGTTGAATTTTCGAACAAAAATCCTCCTGAGTGACAAATGCGGAATCCATTGTTAGGTAACCGGCATTAATATCCCTCGACAAAATACCTGCGGACAGAATGCCCCGGACTAAATTTCCCCCGTATAGAATCCCCCCGAACAGAATCCTCCCTGTATAAAATCCCCTTGGCGAAAATCCCCCCAGGGGAGATTTTGTCCGGGGAGATTTTGTCCGGGGAGATTTTGTCCGGGGAGATTTTGTCCGGGGAGATTTTGTCCGGGGAGATTTTGTCCGGGGAGATTTTGTCCGGGGAGATTTTGTCTGGGGGGATTTTGTCCGGGGAGATTTTGTCTGGGGGGATTTTGTCCGGGGAGATTTTGTCCGGGGGGATTTTGTCCGGGGGACAAAATCGACAAAAAAAAATTCGTTTGAATGTTTATTTTTACTGGGCCAATCGCGCCCTTTTTGTTTATGTCAAACGTCAAAACTGATACAGAAATGAATATTTGTGCAATTATTTTCCGACATACGGCGAAATTTATAGGGTCAAAAATGTGAACGGTACTCGGGTTATTATGTCTTACCGTGCCGACGAGTTTTAACGACGCAACGCAAATATTGCCCCGCACTATATGCATTACCGAGCATTAAAGCTGAATCGTAAACGATAATTACCCCTGTACAAATAAAACACGTTTATTGAAGTTCGATGATCGGTTTTACTTCCTGCTTTAAAGGTCATATCAATCGTTGTGGCTAATGTTGTCGATGATACCAGACGCCGTAAAATAATAATTACCCGTCGTCTAGCCAAAGTTGATTTTTTATTACCATATAAAGCCGATCGTTTCGATGAATGCGTCGCTGATAACATCGACAACACCGCAGACAGTGGATCGAGTCAGGAACGCATAACACCCCCATATCAGTTTCTCGGCGATATCTCTTTATTGCTTATGATCAGTTCATAAATAGTTATACGTACGCAAATTATTCGACGAATTCAAAGGTCCTCCTTTCATCTCTGACAAAACCCTCCAACTTCCCAATCGCATATTAAATATCGCGCGCTGGAATCATAAAGCTAATTATTTGTATCAGCATTGAAGTCTCATTCCTCCACCTTCATTCGCACAAGAACCAAAGACACGGGGATTATATCGTTTCCCTTGTCCCTGAATCGCCCGCAATTAAACCCACAATGTACCACACACAATAATCACCGGTTACCGTAACAATAAAAACAGAAGTAGCGAGCAAAGCTGATTGCGCGAAATGTCCGACAATTACACTGCATCAAGTTCCGCTATTTCCCCAGATAGAAATACATATGGTTGAATGCGCGATAAAGTGTATAAAACGTCCGTGGGGTCGGATTAGTTTTGGAGGTAGTGGGAGACGCCGGGGGGGGGGGGGGGGGTTTCGAACGTCGGCTGTAAACGCGGCAGTCGGGGATGGCCGAGGCCGAGTGTATTCCACAAGCCAGAGGGAACTCCGTCCGCTTTGTACATGTTTCGTACACGTTCGTTACTCGACCCCCTTTATCCTTACCTTCTCACTTCAGCCAGCCGAGCGGATAGCCCGGGACGAAGGCGAGTTGAACGAACGTACGAAAGGCGAGGAAGGAATGAGTGTGGCTGGTTGATGATCCGCTATATAGCAGAATCTCCTTTATCCCCGTACGCGCGGTCCATGGGAAATGGAAAGAGTGGGAAAGAAAGAGGGAACGCAGGCAGGGGGGGTAAGCGCGCAGGCTGAGGCGAAGAGGGATGAGTGGAGAGGACAGGGTAGCGATTTTACCGGAAGAACGAAGCGCGAGGGAGGTGAGACGCGGTTCATTTGGCAGCACTGAGCGAAATGAATAGCCACATTGAGGCGGGCCGCGGTGTTGCGAACGGATCTCCGTCAGGGAAAGTGCGGTCGGGGTGGAGGGCGGAATGAAGGGAACGGTGCGGGTGGAGGATAAACTGAGGAGGGACGGAGAACGAGAGAGGCAGTAAAGGTGGGTGAAGGTGGAGGGCAGTGAGAGAAGAATGCTGAGAGGAGGAAGGGAGAGAGAGAGAGAAAAGTGCTCTAACGATGAGCCATTCAAGCCTGGCGCATCGACCCACAGGTTGTAGGCGGTAAGCAGTGTACGCTATACATAGAAGTGGCGCGGTACCGCTACGGTCTCTCCACGGATTATCCGAGTGGTTGGGAAATATACGTAAAACATGAACGCCTTGTGTACAAATTGAAAACAGAATATTCGCCCGTTCAACGTCTCGATATACCCGAGGGAATAATCGATGCGGGACAATCGTTATGGAATTATTCCCGTGGAGCAAGCCTCGTGGGGTGAACCCGATACAGGCGGACCTTATGGCATTATTCCCGTAGACGGTGCCTGATTTGGATGACCCCGGCTGGAATAATCCTCATGGGCCAATTTTCATACAATTGTTCCCATAAAACAAGCCTCACCGGGTCGATCCCAACGGACTGATTCTCATGGGGCAAACGTCATAGAGTTACCTCCGCAGAATGCGCCTCATCGGGTGACCCCGGGGGAATAATCCTCGTGGGCCAATCCTCGCGGAATTATCTTCCTGGAATTAACAATCTTAATCAACGCGGATTGATCTTAATACGGTAATCCTGGCGGGATAATTCTCACGGAATAAAACCTTCGTGAGGTTCTGTTCTTGAAATAATCTTGGTGATTCCACGCCCGCGCGCCGCCGAGGTAAGGTTTCGGAGAGGTTGGCGCGTCATCGCTGGAAAACCTTACGACGCGAAACCCGTGGAGCGGAGCTCGGCGGGATCCGCGAGTGAAGCGCCAGAAGCGGAATATGCATTACAGCGATGTTACCAGTGATACGGACGAGAAAAGACTTATCGCCGGAAACTAAAAAAGCAGCAAAGTGCCAGAAGACGAAAGACGAGAGAGGTAAACGGAACAAAGAGACGGTGGATATAAAGGCGGGGCCCGAGCCTCGGAGAAAATAGAGGAGGATCTTTGCCACCGGTCGAATATCTTAATAACGGATGAATGAATGGGAGAGGAAGTAGGAAATGGAAGTGGAGCTGTAAGCATCACGGCCGGCGGATGAATACCGGTAGTTGGAATGTGTACAACGGAGAGAAAGAAAGGAACAATCGGCGGCGCCGGGACGATGTGGAGAGAGGAGACATAATCGCCAAGGGGAGAAACGTCGGCGGGGAGCTCGGGTTTGATACCCAGGTCTGGACCATCAACGGGGAATATTCTCGCTGGCCATTGATAGGTCCCTGATCTCGCGGGGACCGCAGCGGCAAACGAAGATGCAACGTTTGGACACAAAGTACATATTACATATATGTATGTATGTTGTAGAATGTTACGAGTATATACGGACACACAGAGAAGGAAAGGAGCTCGGTGCCGTGACGACGAAATACTCGTCGACAGCATCGGTGGAGACGGAGGTCTTACGGTCTTGATGTCGTCGAAGTGAGACTAGCCCGAAATTGCCAGTCGCGAGGACTTGTCCAATCTTGAGCTTCATGGCGGGAGAGTGCGAGAAGCTTGAGAAAGCTTAGCCACCGGCTTAATCCCGGGACTCCGCTACGTCGCTTTCCACGGGTTCATCTACCTCGCTATAAGCACACTGTCTGTGTGCCCGAGCATATATGTTCAGTCGAACCGCTTTCACACGTGAGCGTTTTGAATGCGTGGGTGAAAAACATGTGTGTAGAATCTAACAGCGGGTGCATTTTGTATGGAGTGTTTTTGTGAAACGTGGGTTTTGCAGGGTTTCGCGCCTAGGCGGGAGAAACGAACTTTTCGACATTTTTGTTTTTAAGAGGCTGGCTAGAGGCTGATTGATTTTAAGTCGTGTATTTGATCAAGTGAAACTGTGATTGCAATGATTTTAATGAGGTTTTTTATAAGTCATTTTGGTGTTTTTCGGTTTCAGAATTAATTTCCAGATTCCAGTTGAATAATCGTTGTGTGTCCATTTTTTAGGAAGGGTTCTGCAGTCAAGACGGCCATCCAAATCTGCAGCGTTACATTATAATCCTTAAGCTGATTATTACAATCATGAAATAGGATGTACGGAATATTTACTACGCAGACGGAAAAGAAAGTGCCTCGTTCACAGGGGATTTAACATATCGCAATGAGGTTTTTTGGTAAGTAATGTTGGTGTTTTTTGGTTTCAGAATTAATTTCCAGTTTCCAGTTGAATAATCATGGTGTGTCCACTTTTTTAGGAAGGATTCTGCAGTCAAGACGGCCATCCGAATATGCAGCGTTACATTAGAATAAACTGCGACTTTGACTCTTTGCCAAATCCTTAAGCTGATTATTACAATCACAAAATAGGATGTACGGAATGTTTACCGCGCAGACGGAAAAGAAAATGCGCCGATTACAGAGTATTTAACATATCGCTTAGTTCCAGACAATAATCGGATCAGCCAGTGAAAAAAGTCGAGAACGACGAGATGCACGTAACAAATTCCGCATTTGCCGAAGCGAGTTCACTCGAGCCTGTTTTTGTTGTGCAAGACGACTCTCTGCAGACCCATAAGAGCGCCATCAGCGAAACGACAGTCGTTGCGTGGTTTGAAGATCCACGCAGCGCCCCTCAAATGAAAACGCCCGATGTCTCGAGTTCTACTCGATTCCGTGAACGACCCGTGAATTCAATGAAGAAGCTGCTGCAGTTAAATGCGTAAAAGGAACTGCCATTACTTTCCGTCAATTAAATTTCTCTCTATTTAAAGGGAACGTTGATTTTAGATTTTGCGCAGTGATTAATTGCTTAAATGAATTAAATTACGTTGAAGTCTTTCTGAAATATGCCATTATGTGGCGTTAAATCACATTACAGTAATGGAAAATAATTGTGTTTCCTCAGTTAATATACTGGCGGTTTATTGTAAAACCGTAGACTCGAATAAATCCGAATGGCGATCATATAATTACGAAACAGATGATACATTTTGGATGCACCAGAATCTTAAGCTAATCATATTATCGGTACCTTCGATAATGTGCAATATTCATTCGTTACTTATTGTCCGTCGACGAAATATCCGGAAATGAGATTAACCGACGATCGATAAGCTTGAGGGGTTTAATGAAAGAGCAATAAATTCAATTACACGGAGCGTTCCAGACACGGATTAATATCCATCATACGTTCGGTCGTAGGGATAAAAATCGGTTAAAAAGGGGGTTGATAAAGCGAAGCCACTGCGGGCGCAAGGGGACCGCATACCGCAAAGGGAAAGGGACCAGTAGTAACAAGAGTACAACGTGGCAGCCGCAACGCAACGTAGACCGAGCGAACAGTGGTCAGTGGTCGCTGCTGGTCAGTGGGCGATGACTCGTACTAATGGGCTAACAGGCTAATGTCGCCTCATTTTGCCCTCTGATCTCGCCCGAGCTCCTCTATCTCACTCGTTCACGACCCTAACGCGCAATTATCGGAGTCAACTGGCACAAGTTGACCCAACGCGGGAATTTTTTTCTTTCTTTTTTTACAACTTCATTCATGAAAACGTGCAAGCGGAATTTCGCGAGCCGCACGCGGTCGACCGATTAACGCCGAGTTCTAAACTGCATCGAACGATGGCTAATTTTAAACTCTGACATTTCCGTGTGCATTGGGACGGTTAAGAAAAAGCGGTGTCTTTTGGTTCAGCTGCTTACCGATTTTTTATTGGAGTGAAAAAAGGCTACGCAAGAGAAGTCAGACTCCAACCATTTTTTTTATTGTCGACATGATGATTATTAATATTTAGAATTAAATGTGACCCACGTTATTTTCGCAAAATTCAGACAATGTTTCGAATAGAAACAATTGATAACAAATTTATAACAAATGTTTTATTTATTCATGTTGTTCAGCCGCTTACCGATTTTTTTCTTGGAGTGAAAAAAGGCTGCGCAAGAGAAGTCAGACTCCAACCATTTTTTTTATTGGCGACGTGATGATTATTAATATTTAGAATTAAACGTGACCCACGTTAGTTTCGCAAAATGCAGACATTGTTTCGGATAGAAACAAATTATAACAAATTGATAACAAATGTTTTATTTATTCATGTTGTTCGTTATTGTTATTTCTTACTTATTCATGTTTTATGTTGAATTTATTCATTTGTTTTATAACAAATTATATAATAGGTTGTAAAAAAAGTTACGTTTCCGGAAGAGCCTGAATACAGCGTTGCGGAATCATTTTCAAGTCAAGAAGGAATTTCCGGTGTAAGCCGAAAGCGGGATCGCATTTGCCCCGTGACTGGAACCAATGATCGAGGTCACGATGACTCAACCCAACGACCAGATGAGTGAATATTCCGGCAACCACAGAAGTGACGATACTTAAGCCCGCGTGGAATGTCGTAATTCGGAACAGCAGAAGTATACGAAGACCCAGATTGGTATTAAACGTCACGGCAGCGGAGCTCCAGTCGCGGCCCGTTAAAATATAAAACCGCGTTAAGCTTCAAGCGGACCCGGGATAAAAACCATGAAAGTCATGAAAAAAATGTAAAATTATTCCACCGATAAAAATCGTTTCACGAATGTATGCAATTTATTATATTCCAATCACGGAAATTTTTGTATCATCCGAACACTGCAGCCCGGAATCAATGAAGCGCAGGAAATATCGTGTTTATTCGTGCTAAAAAGAAAAATGAAAATTAATTCCCGGTTTTTTGCATATTTATACGTCAGTAACACCGAGATTCGTAGATGGAATGGAAGCGACGCGCCAATACAACCTGACGAGCGTCATAGCCGGCAATTTCGTTACGTTTCCAGCGGGAACTTTGGAATTTTCCGCGAAATGTGCACGCGCGAGAGCGAACAGTCGACTCGCCGGACGACAGCGACTCGTGAATTTATATTAGCGTTAATGATTTATTCCGGTGTTTCGCATCTCTCGTGTACACGGGGCTACCGATAGTTTGGCAAATTCAATAACGCGAAAGAGCAGAACGCCACTGCGCACGGCAGACAGCTGCCGCGATATCGGTAAACTTTATTTAACCAGAAACGTACTCCTGAATCCATTGGTACTAATAATAACGCGGGGATTTACCGCCGCGACTCGTATACCCCCGTATAAGTGAACCAACATTTACCGATATTGTTTCACGTGTGTTTCGGGTGTGAGGGACGGCGGCGTCGATGCAGCACTCGCTAAACACCATTCGTAATGAATTATTCAAGGATCGATAAATACAATAAATAAATTAGAGCCAGAATAATCAGTAATAAATACGTGAGCCGCAGCGTGTTGTGTGTCTTTGTGCCAAAACTCGTCGATTAATCTTGCCTCGCGAAATTGCGAATTTATGGTGTGAAACTTATGGCGTTACAGTAAATAGAAGCGACAAAGCGTGAGATGTAACACTTGGCTTGAGAAAGACAGAGAATGGCAAAAATCAATGACGTGAAAAAATTGAATCATTTGGTTTTGGTATTTTTCCAAAATACCAATTCAACATAGTTGTTGACAATTCGTTAACATAGCGTTGAAGTATAAATATCACGAATAGTATATGTTACTATAAATATCAGGCTAAAAGAACCTCAGGTATAAATCCTATTTGCCGTAACTGTGTTTGGCGGCTAAACGAATTGTCGAAACACCGAACAAGTTCGTTAGCCTAACAAATAAGTTAGTTCCACGCAACTACAATTAGTTTTCTGACGTCCGAATTAGGACCACCCAGCCACAATTAGTTTTCTGGTGCCCGAGTTAGTCCTGACCCACGCACTGTTTTTCCCCGTGAAAATTTCCAGGACTGCAGCCATTCCTACGTGGGCGAGCGAGGTCTCTACCCAGTTTGGAGGTTTTTAGCAGGAATGATGTAAAGCCGAGGGATTGTTGCACAGTGACGAACGGTAGAGAGGGAGACATTAGCGCCTCGGGCTTGATTCGCTGCAGGGTAGCCATAGCCATCCCTATGAGAAGGCGTATATTTATCATTCCTGATTCCCTCATAGAGGAAGCTTTGAGCGAAACGGAAATTACAAAGGAAGTCATGTGTAAAATTCTACTTAGGGCCTTCTATAATTTCAACAATCGTTGACCCAAAATTGTAAGGAAAAACGATGGTATAGGCCAGAAGTTGATATATTGAAATGGAAACTAGGTCTCCATCCAGCTTCAGGTGTATTCAGCAGAAATGATCTAAAGCGGAGGATAATTAATGTTACAGAATTACGGTCGATGAAAAGATAGAGATAGAGAGGGAGAGGACTTCGCCCCTCAGGCTTGATTCGCTATAAGGTAGCCATAGCCATACCCATGAGAAAGCTTATATTTATATCATTCCTGACATCATCGTAGAGGAAGCTTTGTGCAAAATGAAAATTATAAAGGAAGCCATCTGCAAGGTTCTACTTTGCAACTTCTATAATTTCGACAAGTTCTAGTCCAAAATTGTAAGGAAGAACGACGGCATAGGCTAGAAGTCGATATTTTGAAAAGAGAACTAGATCTCTACCCAGCTTCAGGTGTTTTCAACAGTCATGATCTGCAGCCGAGGGTAATTAATGTTACAGAATGACGGTCGATGAAAACATAGAGATAGAGAGGGAGAGGACTTCGCCCCTCAGGCTTGATTCGCTATAAGGTAGCCATAGCCATACCCATGAGAAAGCTTATATTTATATCATTCCAGACCTCATCATAGATGAATCTTTGTGCAAAATGGAAATTACAAAGGAAGCCATCTGCAAGGTTCTACTTTGCAACTTATATAATTTCCACAAGTTTTAGTCCAAAATTGTAAGGAAGAACGATGACATAGGCTGGAAGTCGATATTTTGAAAAGAGAACTAGGTCTCCACCCAGCTTCAGGTGTTTTCAACAGTCATGATCTACAGCCGAGGGTAATTAATGTTACAGAATGACAGTCGATGAAAAGATAGAGATAGAGAGGGAGAGGGGTCTTCGCCCCTCAGGCTTGATTCGCTATAAGGTAGCCATGGCCATACCCATGAGAAAGCTTATATTTATATCATTCCTAACATCATCATAGATGAATCTTTGTGCAAAATGGAAATTACAAAGGAAGCCATCTGCAAGGTTCTACTTTGCAACTTCTATAATTTCAACAAGCTTTAGTCCAAAATTGTAAGGAAGAACGATGACACAGGCTGGAAGTCGATATTTTGAAAAGAGAACTAGGTTTCCACCCAGCTTCAGGTGTTTTCAACAGTCATGATCGACAGCCGAGGGTAATTAATGTTACAGAATGACAGTCGATGAAAAGATAGAGATAGAGAGGGAGAGGGGTCTTCGCCCCTCAGGCTTGATTCGCTATAAGGTAGCCATGGCCATACCCATGAGAAAGCTTATATTTATATCATTCCTAACATCATCATAGATGAATCTTTGTGCAAAATGGAAATTACAAAGGAAGCCATCTGCAAGGTTCTACTTTGCAACTTCTATAATTTCAACAAGCTTTAGTCCAAAATTGTAAGGAAGAACGATGACACAGGCTGGAAGTCGATATTTTGAAAAGAGAACTAGGTCTCCACCCAGCTTCAGGTGTTTTCAACAGTCATGATCTACAGCCGAGGGTAATTAATGTTACAGAATGACGGTCGGCGGAGAGACAGAGGTAGAGGAGGGAGAAGGCATTCGCCCCTCGGGCTTGATTCGCTGTAGGTTTAAACGAAGACAGGAGGATGCGAGGCAGGGTTGAGCGAGCGCGAGTTAGAAGGCAAGACGCGGGTCGCGGAGAAAGGTTGCCGAGGAAGAGGAGGATCTCTCCTCGTGGCGCAGGGAGAGTGAGCAGGCGGCGGGGATTGAAGGTGGCGGTGTCAGACGGGAGGGTTGGAGCGGGTTTGGCGTTGAATTATGCCACGTATGCAAAGTGCAAGCTATCTTGCCGAGTGATAAGGGAGAGACACGCGAGTTGGGCTGCATGTCTCGGGCTGCTACGAACGGCCGCGACACTTTGCCGCTACCAACAGAGAGCGCGCACCGAACCCCCGTTGGCATCGTTGTTCCCGCGCCCCCCGCGCGCGACTCAGCGCTGCCAGTTCCCTCCATAAGCCGGAGCGATGTGTCGGTTCCGTCGCAGCTAGAGCGCAACCTATCGTACCTCACGGTACTTCCAGAACCACCCCCCGTGCAACTCCTCAAAGTCGACTCAGACCCACCGCGAGGCTCAGTCGAAATTTGCATTCCACTTATGCGTCGCAATTACGACTTCAGGATATTTCCCGAGTTGATATTGTCGCGCGCCCGCCAATCTGCTTGATAATTTGTTCGCGGTGCGAGGGATTTTTGCGGTTTTTGTTTGCGAAGCGCGGAACGAATCGCGTCAGTATTTATGGGATTATATATATATATTTTTTTTTTCGAATATTGTTAAGGGATCATCACAACGTGACCCGTCAAAAAATCACTGATTCTCGCGATTTTTTTTATGGTTAGGATAAACTAATCGGCCTGGTTTTTTTTTACAAATCAAGGCACTAATGAAGAGTGCAAAATGATTTTTTGTAAGTTGATTTATTTATTGTTCAATATTGTTATAAATTATCGAAAAGTCGGGTTAAAAAAAGGTCCTGCATGGTGTCCAGGTTTGCGGCCTTAATCCTGATCTGAGACAAAGATTTCAAAAAGATTATTAATCTGTAGGAAACCCGCTATCGTCGTATGGAGGCTTTTGTAATTTGACAAAATGGCGGCGGTTTGACCAAAAAGTGTTGATCTTAGCCTTTTTTTTTCGACAGTTTTTCGTAAAAAAAAATTGGAAGATTAAAAAAAAGCTTCCATAGGACAATAGAGAATGACGGGAAGAATGTTCTGTCCAAATTTGAAACGGTTAGCTTGAAAACTCTTCCTTTGAGAGTGGACACCGTTTTGAAAAACACCATTTCAAGAAAAACGCTTTTGAAGTGAGAACTTTTCATATAAATCGTTTACTTACGATCAATCGACGATACCAGGTCCATTCGAAATAATTCGAATTTCGATAAAAAAAATTTGAAACAATGTTTATAACAGCGTATACTGCGAAAATGTCACACTGAGATGATCCCTTAAATAATTTGTCGCGCTACCCGAATAGACAGGCAGGCCGTGCAATACGATATCGCATGAAAGGTGGATCGACTCTAATCAGATAACGCGGCGGTAACTCAGCCGAGTGTCCCACATTCTACGTTTCACTTGTATCCATTGACGTGTATACTATAACTCGGTACGATACGTCCAAACGGGATCGAGAAGGAGACGCAGGGCTCAGAACATACGTGATGGCTTTTGGCTGTCTGTTTCCCTGCTGCCCTCTGCCTCCCTCGGCCCCCCTTCTCTTTGTCTCGCTTATACAACACTGTCTCTCAAGAGTCCAGAGCGATATAGAACATTGGGTTTCAGGCGCTACGTTCATTGGCCGTATATACATGTATATAGGTAAACTACTGGGACGCATACGTGATGTCAGCTCCGATACAGATCGGCGAACATCCGTATATCACGTCGGTTCTCAGCCCGAGGACGATCCCGGAAGGGGGGCGGGGGGCTGGTGACCCCCCGCATCGTGTCCGATTTCGCGCTCGAGTTTGCATCGTCGACGACAAAGACGCAGTCGCGGGTTGCCCGAAGAAATCACTGCCAGAGATCGATTATATTGCACCTGCGACTCGCGCGCGGCGACTATAACGACTCCCGGGGCTCGAAAGAAACTCGAGTGGCGGCGGCCGTGCAGCTTCAGCGAAAAGTCCGAACCGACTGCCGGCGGGCAAAATTGTTTCCAACCGGGAAGTAAAATTAAAGTCAAATTAGCGGATTCAAAAGACCAATTCGAGAAGCGAATGGAGTTTACGCGAAAGTTCAGCGTTTAATAAAACGAATCAAATGTTACGAGCTGACGACCTTTTCATTAAGTCATAAACGAGAAAACGGATTTTGTCCCCCGACAGAGCCGGGAAGATTCGCGCTTGAATGTTTTATGAGGCGAGCGAATAAATAGATATAAATAAAAAGGTCGATCTTATTAACACTTCACGACGCAGGCGACGTCGGGTTTTGCGATGAACGAAGTTTACTCGAGAGAACAGCGCGGACAAATAAATGGGAATAAATGAATGAACGTTTCTTATTAACGCCTGCTGTGAACGACGTTTCGTTTTTTTTTTGCTTCTTTTTTTAACAGCAATCTCGACTGTTTCATTGAGTAACGACAAAATCTCAAAGAACAACGTATGAGAAAAAAAAACGTGAGATGAAAGGAGACGAAGCCACGATTGGGTGGTGCAAAGTAGAGTCGGCCAAGAGAATGGGGGGGGGGGGAACGTAAAGGAATAAGCAGCGTGAAAGCAGAGAGAATGGAGCAAAGAGCCAGTCGCTTCGTGAGCGAGAATCCAGCACGTGATCTCGTCGGCTTGGAACATCAGAGAGACAGAGAAAGCGAGAAAGGGAGTAAAGAGAGTAAGAGAGCGAATGCGCCTGACTGTAAAGCTTGAGGCACGAGAGCACCGGTCGAGTCTAGCGCAACGCAAATTGCAGCGTACATTAGTGTAAATGAATGCGGCCGAGTCGGAGCGAGAGCGGACGTCAGGCGTGCGTCCTGTGCCACCCGTCTAGCGAGCTACATGGCTATATATTATGTACATCTATATACGTATATATACACACCAACATACATATATATGCATAGAGCGACAGAGCGCACAATGTCGACGAGTTGTAATATTAAATTGCGACTGGGTAAAAGGAAGAGCAAGCAAATAAAAAAAAAAATAAAAAAAAATAAATGTTAAAAATAAAGAAATGGAGGGCGAACGGAAGGCAACGACATTGGCTCGCGGACTGAGCATCACACCGAGTATCGTACCAGTCCCAAGGTAACTCCGGATAATAGAAAGAGGATTATCATGAATAAACTGAATAACCCCCCTTCGCCCCCCCCCCCTCGAGCAGTGGCTAACACGATGATGGTTTTGCACTTAATGCCATGAAACATTGCCCGAGAAACATCGTCCCGCGCTGTCTCTCGGCCGCAAAATACACCACCTTGATACGACACGAGGGATAATAAACGCGGACGGTGACACGACGTGACATTTTCGGGTAATTTGATCACAACACGTAGCCGCGGGTTAATTGATGTACGAGCATTTGAAATTATTAGAGTTTGTTGTTGCCAGAAATAAACGGGGATATGATGGGTAATCTATAGACAACAGTTTGGACCATTTCGCCGTGAAATTTCCAATTCCCGGTGGGATCGCGCCGAAGGGGAGGGGAAGGGGGGAGGGGTTAAAATGACCCTATCGATTTTTCGCTGTCGCGTGCCGAATTCATCGGGCCGTTCTAATCGAGTAGGTGGGATGTTTGCGTAAAAAACAACGTTGGGAATTAAATCGAAACACGCCTCGATATTTTCAGCTGGAAAATCAAAACGAAAATACAAAAAAATTAAGTACTGCCAAATTTGAATTAAAAAATGGACTGTTTTGAATTTTTTAAATGGACTGTTTTGAATTTAAAAAATGGACTGTTTGAATTTAAAAAATTGACTGTTTTGAATTAGAAAAATGGACCAAGGTGTAATTTTTTTGTTTTTTCAAAGACTGCCTTCTATGGAATCGAAATTATCGCTCCCTTTCGAAAAAAATTAATGTGCGTAAAAATAAAATCCCTTAGCACGACCAATCTGAGGCCGAATGAATCGGCAACAATGGCCGCGTCACTCACCAACTCCCCATGCATGAAAAAAATAAAATAAAATAAATGCCGTCTGGGCCCGGATTATTCCAAGTCCCCTCGACAGTAATTTGCATCCCCGGGCCAAACAAACAATACAGATAATTGCACTACATTTCGGTCGTAAATAGGATTCCCAAGAACCCGGGATCGTAATGCCTTATTTATTTTGCCAGTTCCCGCCCCGAGTTTTCGATGAGAGCGACTCGGTGGGGCGCTCACAGTCGCTCGCGTCGCGAGGCTACGAATTTCATCAGCAAACAGCGGCAGTTCCATTATCGTCTTAGTCGCTCGGAGTGGCGGGTAGTGACGGTTGCAGTACGTAAATATGTACCTGTATTGTGGCACTCGCGAAAGCGTCGGTACTTTGGTGCCCGAGTGACCGAGGCCGAGGCATTGTCAGAGAGTCGCGAGCGAGGCGAGCGATCGAGAAATTGAGCGAGCGAGGGGCGAGCGGAATCGCGGGCTGTGTGCGCGAGGTCCGGTCATCCACACAGGTCAAGCGCGGCCTTCGTCCGTGTGCGCGGCCACCTATCGGGCCGTTTGTCCGGCGGTAGGCAACGCGGAGAATCGCTCGACGACAAATTGCACCGAGATATCGCGCGCCCGGTCTCGTATTTAACGGGTTCGCCAAGAGTCACGACACCTTGGTCGTCGCATCAGACGGGTGGATCGGCGCTGCGAGCGAGCGAGAGGAAAACGGAGGGAGGGTGAGAGAGAGAAAGGGAGGGAGAGGCAGAGAGATTGACAGAGACAATGAGATACTGCGAAAGCCGGATAGAGAGAAAGACTGATGACCGAGAGCTGCGTATATAGAGGCAAAGAGAGAGAGAGAGAGAGACAGAGAGAGAGAGAGAGAGAGAGGGAGGGAGAGAGAGAGAGAGAGAAAGCGAGGGGGTGAAATGGAACCGTGAAAAAGGAGAGAAAAAAAAACGCGACGGTGGAAACGGCGAGCAAATGGAACGCGATCAACGGAATTGATTTGCATAGTGGGATCTGGTTGCCCCAACGTGCAATAATCGCGACGTAACTCGCGGCCGAGTCGCGGTGGAAAAATTCATAACTGAGGCTGAAGCACTTGGACAGTATCGAGTGGCTGTCGGGTGATGAAAAAGTCAACCCCCTTCGCGAAGCCTCTCAGGTGGGGCTGGCCGGGGCGAAATGGAAGAGCGGATTTGTGGCGCGAAGCTAGCGAAAACGCAATTTCATTGGGTTTGAACATTTTTTCGAAATTTTCAGTTCGCTTCAGATGAAAAAAATATGATTGGCCTTCTGTTTGCGGAGCTGCAAACAATTTTTTTTTTCGCCTATTGACGATAGTATTTATAAAGAAAGAAAGTATTTATAAAGGAAGAAAGTATTTATAAAGAAAGAAAGTATTTGTAAAAAAAGAAAGTATTTATAAAAAAATAAAATATTTATAACGGAAGATAGTATTTATAAAGAAAGAAAATATTTATAAAGAAAGAAGGTATTTAAAAAGAAAGAAAGTATTTATAAAGAAAAAAAGTATTTATAAAGAGTTTGTCTACTTTTGCTTTAGTTTTCACGACAATAATTGTGTTTTTTTTTGCTGGATTGGGTCGAATAAAAATGTTTGTCGCCGATAATGATAATGTCCAGACGATTTTATATCTTTCGTTGTCATTCTAACCACCGCTAAAAATAAATACATTACACGTAAACTCTTGCCTAACACTTAATTTCCTCGGGACAATAAATATCGACGAACTTTCACATATTTGACGTGAGCCAACTTTCGACACTGACATCCACTCCTCGCGTTCGCGCCGGTGGATATATAAAAGCGAGACGGGAGGGAAAGAACTGCGCGGAGAATCAATAGACAGAATCAATCCGTTAGGCAGACATTGGTTATAACGGATGGCGCGCGTCGTCTCGTTCAAACTATATTTTCCCGCGGGCTTCTGAGCACACAGACGGCTCCTCGATAACAACAGAGAGAAACAGGGATCTCCCCGCGCGCGCCCGCGCGGTTGCCGCACTCTTCGATCCATTCTTTCATCTCCTCGCAGGCGGCAATCAATCACATTCTTCAGCTTTCAATCAACCTGGACAGGTGACGGACGGCGGTGGCTCACCGAGCTTGCGATACACGTATTCAGTTGAAACGCGCGCGAGAGGCGACAGGATGCGTTCGTAGAGTGAAACGTTTGTCGTACTTTGTACCGCGCACGGAGAATTTCGCCTCAAATCGACGGCTCGGCGATACTCAGCCTCCGGGGATTTTATTCTCATTTTTTTTTAACACCGTTCGTGCAACCGCAACACCGCGCTTTTTTTCACCATTGGAAAATAAATCATTTTTCCCGCGTATTTTTATCATGGATACGAAAGAGATTGCGTTATTTTTTATGTATATTTTTGCTCCATTTATTCATGATTTTTTAAAGCTTTTTAAAATTGAATAATTAATATTGAAGAATATTCTTTTTTTTTCAACGAATTATTACTAAATGAGAGCTGGTTAAAATATGTAGGCGAAAATGTATTGTTTTATTGAGCTTGCAGCGAACAAATAAATAAATAAATAAATTCGGCATAAAATCTTGAAGCGTGAGGCATTCGACGATTTGAGCTGGAATATCCTATACACAGGTACGCAGCAGTGTCACTCGGTAACACCCAACGCCTGCTCGACGTCTCGTCGAATTTTTCACACCGCGCAGAAACGTCAAGTGCTTTAGTATAGATATATAAACATATATATACATTACGTGTATGTAATGTGAGCACATATGTATTACATATATACTGATATACCGTGTCGGCGGGGGATGGATATACCGTATAAGCGTTGGAGAGGCGAGAACGGGGAAGGGAAAAAGAACGAAATAGTGGAGGACGAGACAGGCTTGGACACGGTGACGCTCGGTCGAATATCAATTCGATATTGAAATTGGAGAAACGAATTTTGTAATATTTCGGCTGTGCCCCGAGGATCCGATAGTCGGGGACGCTGAAGAATGCGCGAGAAAGATGGAAAATTCGATAGCGCGGAACTAATTCCGGACATTTTGCATTTCGGGACACATATAATATTTGAACTTTGAATATACAATTACAATTTGCGTATTCCACTGTCCGTATGCAGATCTGCCTGAGTGGTACGGATTGTTAATTGTAATTCCACGGTTGGGGAATAGAATCTAATATTAATTACAAGATAGCAATAGGTGCAGTGATTATTCGCTAGTTTCAGTGCAAATGTAGTGCAATTCGAAAGCTGTTCATTCGCTGTTAGCAAAACTGATAAGCTCTTCTTTTTAGATTGAATGTAAATCGAAATTACGTGGTTGAAATTCAACGAACTCCAGTATAAGTGAAACATATTTTGTATCTGTTATGGATCTACACAGGATACCCGAACAAAACGTCACCAAAAAAATTCCCCTGGAAACACCCAACTAAAAAAACAACAACTCGATATAACAATCGTTCCACCCTCAACTGCCCGGCGGTCCTATAGGAATTTGTGACAAGAACTGAGGTTCGACAGACAAGGAATCCTCAGCACTTCGCTATCCCAACGCATCGCACCAATTATGCTCACCAAGCTCAGTGCCCAGGATCCTCCGTTACGGGAATGAGTTTGATGGTATTGGCAACATTTTTGGTATCCCGCGATTTACCTTCCGACAAAAAATCCTCCGAGTCAGACTGTAGTTCATGGTAGAGTGTAATGCGTGAACGGGTTAAGCAATTTTTGTAATCTATTGTAGAACATTAGTTTAGTGTATATTCTATCACAGGCTCATGCACAACAATTCATATTACTCTTTTGATGTAAAAAAAACTGAGCAGCAGTTTAGCAATCTTAGATATTCGCAATCGCGTTATGTTTACTGGTAAAAGGGTTAATACCGTGAAATTAAAAACAGATTAAATAAATACTAAAACTAATAGGAGAAGGTCTTGCCACTTGGCTGTTGTATTCGATATTCACACTTCGTAGGCAGCAACAGTCTGGTACTCACCTGAAACAAAAATGGTAAAAACAAAGATTACTTATTGTCCTGATTAACAACCACTGTAGGGTAAGCATTGTAACATTTCACGATATAAAAAGTTGCAGATTTAGAATTATGAATGCAGATTATTCCAACTGCAGATTCTCACAATGTCCACCCAAATACAAATGTACTCCGCTATGCAATTGAATCTGCTACTCAATATTCTTACGGCTACCGCAAGATTAAATAACATAATCGGAAATTACATGACGCCACGATTAATCAATTGCACAGCAAAATCGATCATATCCCGCATTCCACATTTCACGTTTTTTCAAGCCCAGAGCATTAATCCCTGCAACTGCGGGGGTTATGCCTGTTGTGCATCGACCCAGAGCGTTTATTCGTAGCCGGGTGTGTGTTCGCCTCTCCCGCGCCTTCGATTGAATTAATTAATGGACATTGCGCCCGCGCTCGGTGCGCCTCCATCTGGTTGGCCCACTATTTTTAAACTGTCGTCGCGTCTGCGAGAGTGACCGCACGTGGGTGTCGGTGGAAGAGAGAACGAACGTCGAGACGACAGAGTGAGGTGGACCGAGGGGGGCGGGAGGAAGGGGGCTGAGAGTGACGGCCTCGACAGAAACACTTTTTAAGCGCTGAAAACGTCCTCCACGCCCCGTGTGCCATTATTGTTATTTCTATACAGCAATGAAACCGCGTGTATATAACCGTCGCACAAAGAAACTCGTGGCACGAGAAAAGAGCCGGCGAGCAAAAGGAAGAAAAGTAGACCTGTGTTTCTCCTTCAACAGATAAACGAAAAGTTTTTTGACGACGCGGCAGCAGCTCCCTCGACTGGGGGGCGGGGGGAGGGGGAGGGGGGGGGGCTGTCTGTTCGTAAATACCTCGCAAGCTCGGAGGGGGACGGAGGCTCGGATGGAGGTTCGGAAAAGGCGGCTGATCGTATGTAGTACGCGGTGCCAGAGAGCCCAGACTGCAGCCCGCCGCCACCCTTCGAGGAATCGCCTTTGGCTTATCGCGTTGCTGCACTTTTACCTGCGACCACGCGAGCAGTCTGACGCTTTGTGTGGCTCTCTCGAATAGTTGGCGCTCTTCCGGACCTGCGCCTATCTTCCGCCCTCTCCTCGCCCCCTCCACCGCCCGTCTCGTTGTATCTTACGCTCTGCACTACGACCGAACTGCTAACTCACGCCCCCCTCTCAACCCGCGCGCCCCCCCCCCCCCCCTCTCTCTTTTACCAACCGAGCTAGCTGCTTCGCGCTTTGCATCTAATAAATATTCCATTTTATACTCGCGTCTTGAACATGGCCGCGATTAAAATAAAACACGAGTGCGACACTGTCTTCAATCTGTTGCTGGTGGGCAGAGACATTTGTATACGGGGCCTTCCGCGTCGGTCGGACGGCTCGAAACGGATTCACTTCGATTTTTGTCATTTGTGAGGTGGAATTTCTGGCCTCTCTGGAAGTTGCAACTCTGAACCTTGCTTGATACTTTTTTTGGAGCATAAAAAGGATGTGTCAAGGACTACCACTAAGATTAGAACCTTCGTTAAACCTCCAAACATGGCACATATTATCGATTTGAAATCAACGGAAGTTGACTTGAAAATCGACCTCAGAATTTCCTCAGATTTTTTTTTTCATTATTTCACCTATAATCGGCTGATCAATTTTGCGCTGCTGCGCTCTTATAAAGCTTTAAAAGGTTACGGGCACCGCCGCACCCGTCGTCTTATGTGAAATTTGACATCAAACTGATTTTGTTTACAACCGACTTTTTTGACAGACAACCACAGCTTGAATAGTTTGCTAACAATGTTGTCCGGTATTAATGAACTTTTTAAAAGAGGGACAATCATACTGCATTTCCCATAAAATTCAAATTCATTGACTATACGGATAGAGTACACAGGTTGAAGCGAAAGTTCACGGCCTTGCATAGAACCTCCAAAAGTGTCAGTTATCACCCATTTTCATTACACGAAGGCTCCTCGGATGTTCTACATTTCAACACTAAAAAAAAGATAAATTAATGAAAGGTGTATTGATACCAGGCGACCTTATTTGTCTCCTAGGATTTCACCTGATCTATTAATTTTGCAACGCAGTTAAAAAAACGCGATTAAAATTGTTCACAATTGTGTTTCCATAATCTAAAACTCCCCTAACATTATGATATTTTAAACCCAGCCTCAATGATTACAAGAATCTGTTAGACATCTCGATATCCACCGCTGCAATATCTGCCCCACATCTAAATGGATGACCCCCGGCTACAGCGACGATAGCGGCGACGCCGGTGTAATAAAGATGGTAGCGAAGTGACGCGGGGACTGTAAGACAGGGTGGAGATGGAAGTGGAAAGATATTTAGTGGAACGCGAGATCAATCACCACGGCAGGGACGCTGCAGTGTCGCGGTGGGACCGAAGCCCGTCTGGAGTCTCCCAGGATCTGTTCGCCGGCCCCGGCGCCGAGGCGAAGGCGAATAAACGAGGGCGCGGGCAATCTTACGACCTCTGGGCCAGAACACCCTGCTTATCCCTCCAGCGAACCACATACTCCGCGACCCCTTCCACTCCGCTCCTCCACAACTCCGGCGTCCTCGCTGCTCTCCACTCCCGTAGCTCATCCTCTTTCTCGGTCGCCTTTTCTCCCTCGCGCCGCGACGACCATGCGAGCTCCTGCGCTCCGGCTCGATGTCTTCCTCGCGTCCTCGCCCTCAGGTGGTGGATACAGCGTGCTCGACAAAGTCGGGCAAATAGTGGATTATTAGACTCTTACGTTCGCCTTTTTTACTAGTGTCCTATGTGGTCCTTTTGCGCAGCTGGTACCTGCGATGGCTCCGGCGAATTTGACATCTCTGAGTTCTGACATCGCTTTTCAAACAAGCGATTTTGCGGAGCTGTGAGTTTGTTCCAAGTCACGTCACTCGATAATCATGTCATCAAGACTTTCTGTGTTATAACCACGTTGAGCTCTTGTACGAAGTTGATTTAGAAGACCCCAGTATTATCAAAATATTTTGCAGCCGTCATAATCATATTAGGGATATAATTCATAATTGGTATACAGAACCAATCCTACTTAACATAACCCTACCTAACTTAACTCTACCTGACCTAATCTTACCTTAACTAACTGAACTCTACCTGACTTAATCTTACCCTACCTACCTTAACTCTACCTGACCTAACCTTACCTTAACTAACTAAACTCTATCTGACTTAATCTTACCCTACCTAACTTAACTCTACCTGACCTAACCTCACCGTACCTAACTTAATTCTATCTGACCTAACCTTACCCTGCCTGATTGAATTCAACCTAACCTAACCTTACCCTACCTAATTGAACTCTACCTAACCTAACCTAACCCTACCTAACATAACCCTACCCAACTCAATCCTACCTATCTTAGCAATACCTAACTTAACATAACCCTACCCAACTCAATCCTACCTATCTTAACAATACCAAACTTAACATAACCCTACCCAACTCAATCCTACCTATCTTGACAATACCTAACTGAACTTAACACCTCTTAACTCAACACTACCTAACCCCTATCTGACAAATCCTACCGTCTGTCCAATACGGCGACGGCGTGATATTTTTATAACAAAGTCCGAGAAGAAAAATGTGTTATCGGGTAAATTAGAAATCTTGATAAAAAGATTAACGGGCAAACTTGGAAGAAATGGTCACTTTGGGAGGAGTGAAAATGTGCCGAGCATCAGATGGCGAGGAAAGTTGCGCACGGCGACCGAGGGAAATTAAGAAAACGGGACAGGCGAGCTAATACGCCCTTGCCAAACTCAGTTGCCTTCGTCTGCCGCCCTCGCCGACTGCGTCGGGTCTGCTCCTCAAGCGCGCCACGGGTCGATGTCTCCTTATTCCTCGGCGGGTTGTACGTGGTCGGCATATAACCCCGCCGCGCCACCTCCGCCAGCGCCGTCTCCGCCGTCTATCGCAAACATCGGATTATGACACGCCTCGCCTGTTCCAACAGTCTCTGTATATAGTCATACCGCTGTAGTTATGTCCTGTATTAGTCTCCTCGGGCTTTAGTGTACATACATATGCATAGATATATAGCGCACAATGTGTACGTATATAATGCCGGGGAGACGCGGCGAGTGAAAACCCAGAAGGAGCTCAGTGCCACAGTTTGCAATATTTATCATAGGTCTCCCCCCCCTGTAAGCCGCCGGCTCTTGGATTCAATACTCGTCACAATCACTCCCGACGCATCGCGTACCGGGGAATAATAAAGTTTGTTACATCTCGAAAGTTGCCGGATGTTTGCGAAGTCTGCACTCGCAGGAATTGTGCCAGCTCTACATGATAACCGCAGAGTGACTTTGAATACGGGATGGCTATCGAATTTCAGTCCGTGCAGCTATTTTTTTATGGCTGCGGCAACTATTTTTGCTCTTCAACGGATACATTATAATTGTCGCAAATATAAAATGTTGATGGTTGTTGCAACTGTAGTTGGGTGGATCAGCATTCGATGAGCTGTGTTGCTTTTCGAATGCTACGAAAACCTTTGAATTGTTCACTGATGCTTTGATGGCCTGGGAATGCACCGAGAGAAAAAGTTTCCTTGATACCAAAGAAATGGGTGGATTGACATTTTTTCATTGATTTCAATGAAATATTTCTTTGAATTTCAATGAGATGATCTCCTTGATTTAAAGAAACGATATACTTGATGGCACCCGGTCTGTCAACTTTTGGCTCATACGCGATAAGTCGTATTGGTGTTTCTCGCGCGAGCTGGTCTGTCATGTTATAGTTAAGTCAAGTCAAATCAAGACGATAATCATTGGTTAAACCATCGAAGTTATTGGTGACCATATCTAAGTACTATGGTACGTAACCAAAAACTTGGTGGGCATAACCTACAATTTGGATGATGACATCGTTCAAAGAAAATATAATATTAACTTAAGGATATTATTTCATTGACCTCAAAGAAATGTTTCATAAGTTGAGATTTCAAGGAAATTTCATTGAATCAAGGAAACTTTTTCTCTCGGTGTGACTATTTCAGCGATGGATTTCAGCGCCACTTTTGATGGTCGTCAGTATCCGTGTCCACGCTGAATGTTCATGTCAATCAGAACGATGAGCCGTAAAGACGCTTAACAAGTTTCGAAAGCGCGTTCTATTTTATTTCGGAAGGTTACGAGTTGGGGTCTTTACGGTGATCGATCAATTTCCCATTAGGCTGCACCTCGGAATGCCGCTGCAGGGTGGTGAAACACGTTCGTGCATGCATCAAACGTTAAATTATAATCCTTCGGGAGAGTCGAGCGAACCCGGCTGGTTCGGTACGTTACATATTATCTCCGGGTGCGGAGAAGTTGCGGTGCCGGAGCGTCACTGTTACATCGCTATCGCGCGGAACACAGGACTCGATAACGCTGATCACGTTCGCAGAACGCGCGCGTTCCAGCGCTCCGAATAATCCTGAGACGAACTTACGGCGTAAACGCGAGGAGCACCGTACGGCGATGGGTGCGCGCGGAGAATGGAGGATCTTAAGTTACGCTGCGTTCCGAGAAGTGGAAGTTGGCGACGAAAGGCAATCAGTCGGCAGCTCATACGCCGAATCAGCTTTGCTCGGGTTGCACACCTCCTTGAACGTCGCACTAGGGTGTCGCACTGTCATCAGAAAATGACAACAGCGCGTTTGTTTTTCACGATTATTCTTTAGAATTGAGCTGCTCCTTTGTTATACGACTCTCATCGTTATTTTCAGGTGGTTTAGGTTACGATAAATAGATATCAAGAGTAGCATTAAGAATGTCCTTGAACATTAGGCAGTCACTGTGTCATTAGGAAATCGAAACAATAAAATGATAAATAGGTATCACGTGAATGGCATCAACAATATCCTTGAACATAGCACGTACTGTCATGAAGAGATCAAACCAACATTCGTTTTCGACTCTCGAATTAAATCACCACCTCGCGATTCGATTCTCCAAACATACCTGTTTCAAGGCACCAAAACACTAAACAGGTATCCCGTAAATAGGATTGAAAACCGCCGGTGCACAAACTATCGTAGGGCGTTTCGGTCCCGTTTCCATGCATATTTCAGAGTATCCGGATAAAATCAATGACGCGGGTGTTTCATCACGACCGCCGGCAAACGCGGCGAAACCCGCGCAAAAACCCGAACCACGGTCTAACTCTTGAAGCATAATAAAATGAGAGGAGAAAGCAAAAAAAAAAAAAAGACGAAGAAAAAAAAATTGATATAAAAAATGTAAAACCAAGATGACCCCCGTGGTGAGGAAGATGAGTTTGCATTAGACCTGTCGCTACTTGAAAGCGCCTTCGCCCACTTCACAACCCTCGTGCTCGACCGTCGGCAAGTCTTCCTCATTTCTGCGCGCTCTTCCCGCAGCGCTGAAGAGGTGAGCGATAGACGGAGAGGAAAATAGCGAACGCGGGAGCGAGACGGACGTATCAGCCTCACCTAGCCGGCTAGCCGGCTCTAGCGACGCTTCTCCCGTTTTTTTTTTTTTGCGAGCCGTGACGAGATGGGCAGCGTCGAAGTATAATGCGGTAGGAGTGAGGCTAACACACGAGAACCGAGCGGTGAGTGTGCCTGATCGATAAGAGTGAGTTGAGAACGAGGGAGACGGGGACGGAGCACGGCGAGAGAGCGAGAGGGTAATGGAGCCGAGAGCAACGTACTAGAAATGCAAAGGGAGGGCGAGAGAGTGAGGGAGATGGCGATACTGATAGTGCCGAGTGAACGGGAGAAAAGCGAATGAAGGAGGGGGGCGGTGAGGGAGGGGGAGAGGTTCGTTTTGCCTCGAGTGGCAATAAGCATTGTCCGAGCACCGAGCCCCTCTATCAGCTGCCACTAACCTCTTCCTAACACACAGAGCCCTCTCTCTCTCTCTCGCCACACGCCACGACCAACATACGCCGTATACATATCAAGCACCTTCCCTTCCCCACCCTTTCGACACACGTAGACCGCACCGTTGCGTGTGTGTGTGTGCGTCTGTTTACATACACTGCACAACGCTGCGCGCGCCACACAGAGGTATAAAGTACCGCGTATGTACAGCTTCGTGGGCCACATACACATGCGGCGTTTCACATAGGGCCACATAGCGACTCCTACACCAAACTGTAGTGAACTTTTGCGCCAAACTATAGAGCACGCTTGGAGCGCGCACTAGGGTTAGAGTTGGAGGGTTCGGGCACGGTGGTGACTTGCCCGAACCCGGCGGGCTCTCTTCGACCGCCGTGAAACAAACGGACGCAGTTGTTGGTCATCCGCCTGTGCTCGGGTGAATCGAGGCTGCTGCCGTCAGCGCGGGGAGCGAATTAGCCCGGGAGAAGTATACGCAGTTGTTGCCTATGGATTTCCGTAGGTGTCTGTAGGCGTCAGCTAATTGTGCCGTGTGCCCCGTGTGTTCTTCCAGCGTCCCTGGTATCAAACTTTTCCGTCCGGACGACGTCGTCATCCCATCCCAGCTCAGCCCAACCCGACCCGAAGACCCTCCCGGTTGGGTCTGCCACTCTTGTCTCCCATCGTCTTCATCCCTATCGCGATTTCCGTCGGTGTCCATAACCGAGCTAATCGCACGTGTGCCCCTTGTATCCCAATGTCCTTGAAATGAACCTTTCCCGTCTGGACACAACGACGCAGCCCCCAACATCCCACAACCCAACCGAACCCGACGACGACCCTTCGAGTTCACGAGGGGAGGGACGCTGAATTGCCAATGGCAGGGTTTGCGGGGCTTCATCAACTAGTCCAACCGCCTTGTGCCCCGCATCTGGGGTAACCCCCTTCGAGCCACATTTTCGTTCCCTTTTCGCGTCTCATCCCCTTCGGCGCTGCAAGCTAGGACAGAGAGACCCCTCTCACTCTCTCTCTCTCTCCTCTTATTGGCACTGTGTGTGCTCAAACCTCTTCCACTTCCGCCCGTTTGCACTCTACTCTCGTCTCGTACCCGTCGTCCTCATCCACTCACCGCCGGGTTCGCTTTTCCTCCACTCCCGGGGCGTAATACACCGCTCCGGTGCTCTTCGTGCTGATGCCAGCCCTACGTAGATGGCCTCGTACACCCGTCTGCGTGTATCCTACTCCTCTTCCTCGACTCGGCCTCAAACTACCCGAAGCGCCCCCCCGCGCGTCTCCCACCCCCGCTCGGCATCGCCTACGACTTCGCCGCACGCTACCCACGCTCCATTGTACAGTTGTACGTAAACTCTCGGAGGGAGAGTCGGCCGCCGCCACAGTCTGGATTACGCTCCGGGTAACGTTTGGTCACATTAACAGGATCCCGGCGGGATCCACGCTCGGCCCGCGCCGTCCAATGGATATGCGCTGCTCCTGGGCTGGTGTGTTGGAGCAAATACGTAGCCTGCGAAGGCTGCGAGAGCATGAAGGCGCCAACCCCGGTGAGATTTTCACCTAGTCCTGTGCCACGGTGCGCGGATATGTGCAGCCTGGATCTGCAGCCCGTTCGTGCATTCTTCACCGCTGTGTTCCACATGCTCAGCTGGGTTGGGTTGCGCGACGGAGCTGGCGGAATGTACATTGCGCGATTATAAGCACACAGAGCGCGCACTTTGGGCGACGTATTAGACTCGCGCGCCGCGGGAACTCGTTAAGCAAGGTGGCGACTGGACTCTTTCTCGTCCTTTTTGCCTGGTCGTTTTTTTTTTGCTCCACCCACCCCGGCATGAAGCACGGTTAATGGATACAACTGCGCGGATATACAGGAAGTCCCGAGCATGCTAACTGCTCCGGTTACGCGCCGGGAGGGTCTTTATGTATTACACGTTTGTCCACGTGTACGTACGACCAACGTGTTCTAGGTGGCGCTGGCGTTCTGTACACCAACCGGGTGGATGGAATCACCTCGTTTTCTCGCAGTTTCTTGCGCACTTCTGGGTACACCCGGGCTGCCTCGCGCGCGCGGGGGATGAGGAGAAAAAGGGTCCTGGCAATAACGCCGCAGGTGTAATCAGCGCTTAATGTCGGGCTGTACAGAGTCCAGAGTCGGGCGTTAGATCATCCGAATCCGCACGGTTCGTTGACTTTTAATGCGGCGTTCTAATGCACTCAGCGGGGGGTTCCGACTATGGGCGAGGTTCGACCTGACGACAATCGATGCTGCGCAGACCGCATGGTGACGATTGTAACGGCGGTTAATGGTTAATCGGCTGTAAGTGTCGTTGTGCAGAAATTTTCACTGCGATTCAGCTGGTTAGTCGCTGGATTCCCTGCGCTCAGATCGGGATCCAGTCCGTTGTCTGTTGGGTTTTCCAAAGTGAAATGTAATGCTCGCAAATTGGATTCCGATCGGGATACCCGACTTGATTCAGAAATAGATTGATAAGCGATCCCAAGTAGATTGTTACAGAGGTCGAGAAGAATAATAAAATGGCACGAAATACACGCGATGTTCATACCATGATGATGATTTACCATCCTTAATTAATCGACACTAGCGCCACTTCACTTCACCACTTTGAGTTGCATATTTTTATTTCCAAATCTTTGTCCATCTGGATTCCTGCAAGAAGTCCTGTTTTTAGGAATCCCTACAGCGTCCGTCACTTCACTAATTCATTCATTCATTCCGTTCCCAAATCTGCATGCATCTGGATTCCTGAAAGGCATCCTATTTCGAGGAACCCACATCGGTACCTCTCTGGATTCTTACAGGGGGTCCTGATTTGGGGAACCCGAATGACATCCCTATCGGAATCGAATCGTACATTGGAACTCCGCAATAGGTTTCCTGCTCGGCTTAGACAGGAATAACGGTGAATCCAAACGGTGATCCAAGTGGCTTCCAGGGTTGCGGCGCTGAACGTGAATTTTCGTCTGACGCTTCCGGTGTTCAATACTGAGAAGCGCGATGACACGGCGTTTAATCAGGTCATGGCTTTCCGCAGTTGCTCAATATTTTGCGCCGAGTTCTTCACCTGTCCATACGTTGAAGAAAGGAAACAAACGGATCGATCGAGTGCAAAGATAGTCATAAAACCCGGAAATGATTTATCGCGCAGGCAGAGAGCGACGTCGCAGCTCAACCGGCGCACCGTAACCTCCACCAGACCGGCACGGACGCCGCACGTTGCTCACAGCAATGTGGGCTTTAGCTGTGCACTTTGCGCGACGCGGGGGTTGGTCGAAGATAGATTGACGGAAATTATTAATTGCCGTCTGGCTGCAGAGACGTTTAACTCGTATTCACCTTTCGCGCGGGGCTCCCATTTCGCCGCGTCTTCCCGATTTCCGTTCTGATTGTGTGTACCGAGAGTTCCGGATACCCCGAGAAAACGGTTACAATGGAAGGAACGCAAATACTACAAGGATAATGGGCAAGATCGCGATTCCCCCCACGGCGCACGCAAAGCCCCCTCTGCATCGGGACCACCCGCGCCGAAAGGGGCAAAACGCTCAAGAGGAAAAAGGGGCAAGATAGATTTCACGCGAAATTATTAATGGCTGTCACAACTCTGAATCGGGAAGCTTTCCAAAGCACACCTTCCACCTCGTTTCCTGTAACACAAGCTAAATTACATTATGTACACGATGTATATAGGCAACTTCGCACACAGAGGCAGAGAAAGAGGCCACTCTACGTGCTCACACAGCGATAAGTAAAATATTCCAGGGCCAACGTACGTTTCCTCCGCGTCCGGCTTCACAAACCAGGAAAGATCTAATAAAGGAGAAATGCAAACGACGCAAACGCGCATTTATGTATCTCATGTATTCGGTGTACATATGTACTGAGAGTTGCAGATATTATTATGCCCAGCTGAATTCAGATATATTTTCAACACGTGTTTGTGTGTGTCGCGGTTATATTTGTAAGGCGTTTCGGGTCTCGTTTGCCTTACCTCAGCCCTCTTCTCATCTCCCCGACTCCGCGCCCCCCGTTGTGTTACACCGTTGTATACATAAATGAGCGAAAAACTCTTATCTTCCGGGGTGATTTATGGGCGGTTGTGTAACACGCAGCGACTCGGCCCCCCATTTTCTCCCCCCCCACTCCGTCTACCTACTTAGCGTCCAAACTCCGCCGCCTCCTGGCTGCCGGTGTTGCACTCTTGGTTGCCGCGCCGGGAGACGGCAGGAGTGGGAAAAAGGAAGAACACGGAAATAGAGCGGAACTGGAGATGCAGCCGCGGGACTGGAATATTCAATGTTGCCGAATGGGTTCCCGTAACGAGGATGAACTATTTTTGTTACCACTAATGATGCGGCAGGCGACCCCCTCAAACAGGTGGCGTTAGATTTGGACCAAAAGTCGGTCTTTTGAAGTAACGCGAGTCAAAACACCCAAAATATGCTACAGGCGATTTAAAAAAAAATTGTTAAAAATGATTACATCTCGCCCCTTCCCAATTTTGCATCCTGTAGAGCGAGGGTCGTTTCTACACATTATTATTCTACACATCAGTGATTCAGTGTGTAGAATGATGTGTGTAGGAAAATGTTTTGTTTTGCGTGTAGAAAAATATTTTACGTTATACATATTGTGTAGAATATCGTGTATGGAAAAATAATATGTGTAGAATATTTCGTGTCGAACTACCCCCACGGAAAAGAAATATACACGAAAATATATCTGACATATAGAACTTTTCGGACGATAATATAATAAAAATACATTTTCAATATATTTTAGATATATCTTAGATATATTTTTCCCTCGCGTATATTTCGTGTATATCCTAAAATATATCCGACATATAGAATTTTTCGGCAAAAATATATCTTGTATATCTAGAATACATCTTTTATATATCTTGCATATACTTTATTTCCATATGGGTAAAGACGTTATATGTGTAGGATCACGAATTATTGATCTAAGATGTGTAGAATAATCTACACAAAGTATTTAAATGTGTAGGATATACTGACTTGGATTTTTTGTGAACAACAGTGTGTGTAGGATATTGGAAATTGAATTTAAATATGTGTAGAATGTCTCGTGCAGGACATTATCGTGTGTAGGAAAAATTGTGTAGAATTTTATGTGTAGAATCACCGTTGTGTAGAATAATAATGTGTAGGATCGATGCTCCTCCATCCTGCACATTGAGGACACTATGAACTCTCATTGTGACATCTGAAAAAAAATGTAGCAAAATGCTTCGATTAAAGGAAAGAAAAGAAAGTAAACAGGAATTTTATTTACACTGTCCTGTTCCTTTTTACAAGAAAATTTCATCTTCATTCGCCACAAGTAATTCAATAAGTCCCAACCAAAAAAGAAACGACTAATCAACATCCTTCCCTCGCGTTACCAGGAAGTAGACGCGTTACTTAAGGAAGGAAAGTAAAGAGGATTTTTATTTACACTATCCTGTTCCTTTTTACAAGAAAATTTGATCTTCATTCGCCACAAATAATTCAATAAGTCCCAACAAAAAAAGAAACGACTAATCAACATCCTCCCCTCGCGTTACCACGTCGCACCGTTCGCTTGTTACGTCACACGAACGCCCGGAGTTACAAGGAGTTACAAGAGAGCATCGCGTCGTTTCGTGCCGCAGCCAACGGAAGTGCAAAGATTGCCGGAGGACTCGCGTGGAGAGTCGGCGGCAGCGGGAAACGAGAGAAGAAGCGGAAAAGAACGATTCGAGGCTTGGATCGCTCGTACATCGGAATCCCCGGTGCTGGTTCGCTCTGCCGGGAGGGGGTTGAGCGCGCCTTCCTTATGGTCGCCGGTCTGCCCGGCTCTGCGGTTCTACGTGCCGCGACTTCGCACGAGGCCCCTGATAACTTCGGCCGCGAGCTTCACTCGCGTTGGTTGCACACCGCGAGGGGCCGAAACCCAAAAGGCTCGCAAGCCCCCCGCGCGCTCGCGCTACACACGGTGGAATCGATGAAAACTATATGTATGCCGCACGGAAAAGCCTTAATATAATACCAGGTAGGAAGAAGAAGGCTGTGCATGTGGAGCACCCCGAGCACCTCGGCTCGCGACTCTCGCGCCAGAGATAGACGGAGATCTCTCCTCTCGACGGTGAAACCCCTCCACCCCCCTCCTCCCCCTCCCGCCTACCGCTCCCCACGACCCCCCCTCGACCCCCCTTCACCCCCGATCGATCGGCGAACGTGACCCCACAGCCGCGTGCGGTGCATGGCCGGACACGAGGACGCAAGCCACGACCCCTCTTCGACTTACACCCGCTTTCCGCTTTATTTATGCTCGATACCAGGGAGACTTTGATATTGTCTCGCGCGTCTCCCGTGTTTATGTAGGTCAAAAGGGCAATGGAAGAAAATTAAACTGCCGCGCTATTTCCCCCCCCCCCCACCCCCCCGCTAATTTCTAACGATATTTAACCCATACGAGGAATTCTGTCTCTAATTGAGAGGAGCTTTTCAGGGGAAAAATACTTTTTAAATGGGAAAAAAAAAAGATTGACATTTTACATTTCCAGGTTCGCTGATTACAACGGTGGTGAAATAACGGAATGAGGGAAATGGAGAGACGGCGTTTCGTAGTTCGAACAAACTGATCCCCCGTCGGCGTTTTTTTTCCATACGCGGCAATTACTTAACTTGACGTGCGCAACGCCGCGCCGAGTAATGTGTTATATTTCCGTATTCCGCGTAAACTACGCTTTGACACGATCCCACGTTTTTCGACCTTTTGCCTTTGATAGCGAGTCGCGATGCGCGGGGCTTCGGCCCGAAGATCCGGCACGCTCGGCTCTCTTTTTTTTTTACGTATTGTCGTCCAAGTTGTCGGCTCGGCCTCGCGCGTTCTCGTAATCCACATTATTCATTTCATTCGCGTCTGCTACTTTTCAGCTCTTCGTAATCCTCGAAACGAAACGCGCGACGTGTCCGATTTTTTTTTTTGCTATTGGAAACGTTGCACGACAACTGCAGATGAGTCGACGTTGCGTAACTCTGCAACTGTAATGGATGTATTTCTTTGTGCAGCTCTATTTGTTTTAACATTTTTGCAAGTAATTTTTTTTATCGTGGAATTTTATGTTCGCGAGAGATTTTTATCATGGAATTTTTTTGCTTGCGACAGATTTTTGCCACGGAATTTTTTGTCTGCTAAATATTTTTTAGTATGGCCTTTTTTACATTTTTACATTTTATATTTCTTTGTGCAGCTCTATTTGTTTTAATATTTTTGCAAGTAATTTTTTTATCATGGAATTTTATGTTCGCGAGAGATTTTTATCATGGAATTTTTTTGCTTGCGACAGATTTTTGTCGTGGAATTTTTTGTTTGCTAGATATTTTTAGTGTGACATTTTTTACATGCAAAGGATTTTTTTACATGATGGCTACACTTTTAATAATTGGTGTAACATTTTCGTTCTGTCGAAACATCTTTGGTTTTATATTTCTTTGTGTTGCTCTACATCCTCGTTATTCCGGCTCGAGGCACGAAGGTTTTCGCTGAATAATCGACCATTCGGAGTCTTGACAAATCGGTCCACCAAATTTGGCCCCTAGGCGACGTCCTCGATACCGAGCACTAATGTACCGACCGAGTGACTCGTGACGGCGGCTGAACCGCTCGAGAAACGAAAGGTGGGGCCCCCCACATCGGGCCTGATGATGGGAGCGATGACATCAATCGGCCTCTGTGGACGGTGAACCCTCGACATTACCGTGAAATATTCTTCCTGTGTCTCGCGATTACATTGTACATTTTTTATACCGTCACAATGAGAGAAATATGTATCAATGGTAACCATAAAGTGACGACCATTCTTTAATTTTTTTTTACTGGTCTCAGTAACCATTTAACGAATTACATGATGTTGAAGTTTGCAACGTTGTAATGCAACAATATTCAGAAAAAAAAATGCATCCTAATGAACCCAAATGATGAAAATAGGTGTAAAGAGTCATCATGACAATTAGTTGCTGTGGTGACTTTATACCTAATTTCATCATTTGGGTTAATTGGGATTAATTTTTTTTTTTATTTCGTTGCATTCCAACGATGCAAACTTCAATATCATCGAATTACTGAAACAATAAGAATGTTGGTGATGAATGCAAAATAAATATCGCAAATTAAAAAAGTCTCATAGACTAATAATTGATGGTTAGCGTTTGAATGGTCGTCAAGACTACCACGAACTTTATGCTGAGTTCACTTTCTAAGTATCTACATAAATTCAGTGACTGACTGCAACCGCCACGTTTTTAATAGTCTGCACGCCGATTGGCTGACCACCTTTTGTCGTATTTCCTTCTGTATTTAGGAACAAAACCGCAGAGGCGACTCGCGATGTCCGTGGTAATTGGATGGAAGAAGAATTGTACTCGGCATAGTTGTTTGTATAGCTCGGCTTATTTATATTATCTCGGGTTTGCCCTTCAGTCTGCCGCGCTTCGATGACTCAACGGTTGACCGTGACCGACGGTGTCCGGTCGAACCCGGACAACATAAAGCAGGAAACCCCGATAAGTCGTCGCTGCGTCAGAGGAAACCCACGTAAACTCGTAAAGGTCCTTCCTCGTTGTGAAAGTCGAGCTTGTGTCATTATTATTGTTTCGTGCTTGTCAAGTGATATTTTTTCATCGAGTTGCAACTTCCGACACCTAACGTATTTTCCCAACTGTTAGGTGACTCAATCGCTTCAAGTGTGAATTAGTACAACAATTTTACTCAACTTTGTTGTCAAAACGCCACTGCAGTCCGACACTTCAAATGCTGACATATTTTATAATTATTTTATTAGATAATTAAAATAATTATTAGATTATTATTTTGCCTTTTAAACTGCTTTTCGAAAACCCATGCAAATATACAGTTTTGAGGTTCCCCGATGCAGCTGAATATTTCTCATCGAAAGTTTTGATAAATACCTTTCGAAAAAAGGGACCTAAAAAGGTAACCAATTCGGGCCTTAAACTGCTTTTCGAAACCCCTTTGAAATATGCAATTTTGAGGTTCCCCGAATGGAGTCGACTATTTCTGATCGCAGATTTTCAAAAACACTAATTTCACGCCAATAATATAGCGAACTGCCATCACTGTACCATAATAATCATAATAATCATGTCGCTACCATCCCAGAGTATAAATTCTGCCGTCTATCATTTCCTCCTGCCACCACTTCACCCTAAAAAACTTGACTCCCCGACGCGTTCGTTCGCCCCCTCCCCCCACCCCTCATTCACGGCGACAAAATCCGCCGCTCCTCCTATATATCTATACGAAAATCGCGGCTATACCCGCAGCTGGCGTTCACCGAGTCCGCTTTCAATCCATCCATATTATCCGATCGCCCGTTCGACGCTGATGCGTCCCTTAATGAGGCGTCGATGGGAAAATCTGGGGAATCCGCGAATATCGGCTCGAAGGAAACGGCGCGACACAGAGGCCGAGTAAACTTCCGGGCGCTTATCCGCTCCCGCGAGCCCTCGGAAAAGAAACGATAACTCCTCTTTTCATCCGTCGCCTCCTCCATCTGTCGGCTACGGGGGCGTCTCATCCGCCATTCGATAAATTCGACTGTTCTCTATCCTCAAGAATGCTCGCACCCCCCGCCCCCCCCCCCTTCCCCCTGGCTCCGTCGTATATCCGGGGCCCCGGGAAATCCCTCGCATTCACTCCACTCTGCTCCCGAGGATATTCGTCTAGAATAATTCAGTGATCGCGGGATCTCCATTTTTCTCGGGGACGAATTTATTCAACTCTATCCCCAGAAACAAGCGCCGCGCGCCTCTCGTGACTTTTTTCTCCCCCCCCCCCCCCCCCCCCTCTTCTTTTCATCATCTCCGTTTCGTCGATCAACTTTATTCGCGGGATTATGAGATTGGATATTGTCGGAAATGTAAATCGAGCCGCGCGTGCACCGCGCGGCTCTGTATATTTTACACGTTGCCCCGATATATCGAGAGGGGATGCGATATATTTTCGCCTTGGTATACGACATTGAGTCCAAACAAAGCCCGGAACTCGTGTATAAATAATCGCGGTCACACTTGCGAAACGTCGACCGATGAATTATCGAGAAAGCCGAATTACATCCTGACTTTTCTTGCCTGGCGTCCGTGTCGTAATTTTCACGAGAAATTATAATTTTAGAACGGCAAGAAATTGATTGAATATCGGACAAGAGTCCGGGATTAGCGTGTCAACCTTCGTCGTTCGATTCCCGATCCCGCATCGCACAGGTTGAGATTTGCCTTGATAGAAAATCCGTGGCGTTAAATTCGGCCCTGGTTGGGCCCTGATCGGGACCAATGCAGGCCAAGCCAGAGCCTGACTTGGGCCTGATGTAACGCCACCGATTTTCTACTGAAGTGGCGCCGAGCGTCAGCAACGTACATGATTAATGATGTTAAAGTTTGCATCGTTGGAGTAGGGTAGAAGTACCATTTGTGGCCAGTGCACCGTTTGTGGCCATTTTCACTGTAATTAATTTGAAATATTTGTTTTTTCATATTCCAATGCTGATACTTCGAAAGTATTCATACAAATTGATAAGATTGTCAAGCCCATTTTTGTTTTATTTAATAACATAAGCAATTAAATCCTTTTAAACTTGGTGGCCACAATTGGACCAAAGGTGGCCAAAAACGGTACTTCTACCCTATAACGAAATTCAGAAAAAAAAAAAGAATTCTAACTAACCCAAATGTTGAAATTAGGTATAAAAAGTCACCATATAGTAACTAATTTCCACGATGACTTTTACATCTAATTTCATCATTTGGGTTAATCAGAATTAATTTTTTTTCTGAATTTCGTTGCATTCCAACGATGCAAACTTCAACATCATCGTGATTAATGGCCCGATACGCCGCGTCTGGGATTATAAAATAAGCATAATAACCCCGTAGGTTTGATATTGGATACCGTGAAAAATTGTAAATCGCACTGGATACACGTGCGATATTTGGGTTATATTCCGACATTTTCTCCGCGTATATTTCGCGTCATATAAGTCGATCCGCGCGGATATACGGAAATTTCCGCGAAGACCGAGCGCTCCCTATACACGAAGGATGAGCCGAAAGCTCGTAAAAGAGAGCAGGAAGCTCGGGGCCAACCACTTCCGGAATAACTTGGTCTCTCACTCAACCTCCACTCGCGCTAACCTAACTTACCCCACTTATACCGCACGGACATATACATAGTGCATAGTAGCACTCGTAACGCTCTCACGACCTCGAGCTTTCATGGTCCGTACGGCGGTACCTGGTGCCCCTCTCGGCCTTCGCCCTGCCGAGCGCTGTCCGTCGTTTCTCGTCCTGGAAGCTTTGCGCCCGCCGCGCCGGCCGCTGCAGCTCTCGGCACTTCGCATTCTGGACGGCACCGAAAATCCCGTTTGACCGCGTCGAGTGCACATTGAGTGCGTTTGTCGGTTGCGGGATTTGCTTATCAAAGGGAGATAAAGCAACCGACCTTTCGTTTTCTCCGAGAGCTTTTGTACCGATACACAAAGGAATGCAGTGTGCAACAAAAAAATTATCCGACGACTCGGAAGATTTTTCTCTCGTCTTGGGTAGAGCCCTGAAAAAAACTGGGTCTGTGCGAGTTGGGTTTGAGGTCTTGACGTCTGCACTGAGTAACCGGTTGACCTCCTAACCTCAAAAATGTGTCATAACACTGCGTGTTTTTCGTGGCGTCGACTCGTATGATTGTAATTCAAATAACGGGAACACCGCTAGGATGGGACTCAGATCAGGACCTGCCAAGGCTCTGGCGGGGCCACACGGAGAAAACGGTTTTGCTATGCCAGCAAATGTCTTGTTAAAATAGTGACAACGTTTTTTTTTACTCGACTAAGATATTTTTTGTTAGACATACATTTTTTTTTTCCTCGACTCACATATTTTTTGCTAGACAAACAATTTTTTTGCTCGACTAACATATTTTGTGCTAGATAAGCAATTTTTTTTGCTGGCGCAACAAAATTGTTTGCTAGGTTAACAGATAACGCAATGTTGTCACTATTTTAACAAAATATTTGCTGGCACAGCTAAATCGTTTTCTCGGTGCAGCGCGACCCTAATCAAGGCCTGACCAGTTCCTGACTACCTCCACTTCAAACGCCGCACAAATTTTCTATACCACGAAAACCAAATCCGAAAAGGAGAAGCTGGAATTACACGCAAAGTAAAAATGCTTAAAATTCGTCTGTACAATCTACCGATCTCGCGAAAAATCGTGCCCAGATTTCAGTTGCGCTTGAAAAATGGCAACCAACGAAGTTGCGTGTTTTCTGTTTCTGTGTGTGTGCCGGGCTCGCGAAAAATCGTGCCCAGATTTCGGTTGTGCCTGAAAAATGGCAACCAACGAAGACGTGTGTTTTCTGTTTCTGTGTGTGTGTGCCGGGCTCGCGAAAAATCGTGCCCAGATTTCGGTTGCGCCTGAAAAATGGCAACCAACGAAGACGCCCATCGCCGTCTGGTGCTACATGACCAAGGAAATCCTGGCGCACACCGAAGGTAGTTTGGCACGAGCCGCACCGACGAGACCAACGACGCCATGGATCGTACGTTAATATCGGCTAATCGGAAGGCTCGCGACTAAATATCAAACGGGGAGCGGGCGGAAGGTGGAAACGAGGCGGGGGCGGAGGGGGAGGGGGAGGAAGGGGGAGACCGATACTGGGGGGGGGGGGGGGGGGGGGGAAGAACGAACGAGGGAGGCAAAAGGAAAGCCAAGTACCAAACGCGAAACGGATAGGATCGGCAGCAGCAGCAGCAGCAGCAGCAGCCACCGAGTGCCAGGTTTGCCGCGTTGCGGAATCGAGAATGTGCGCCGCGGCGTGCGGACTAATCGCGGGGCTGCCACACGCCGCGCGCGCTCTCGCGTTCAGCGCACACCAGACAGCGGCGAGAGCGGGAGAGAGAGGAACGTGGAATTCTGGCGACCCGCCAGAATCCTCGGTTCCCGATGTTACGTGAGCCGCTGCCAGGAACCGGTGCGGGGGGCCTCCTGGCACCAGAAATCGATGCGATCCCCCCCGCGCGCAGCCCGCCCCGTCCTGATATTCGACACCGGGAGAGAGCCCCCAACTTTATCACCCCCGGCTCGCGACGTTTCCGTTCTTCGATTAATTCGCAGATTGAAATTAAGCCACCGCCGCCGAAGCCGCCGCAGCCGCGCGAAAATCGATGACGTATCCACTTTGGGCTCACTCAATTTTCGCGGAGACTGTGTGTGGATACGTTTAATGCAATTTGGGACGGTAATATTGGATTTTCATCCGCGACACGCGTGGGCGGTCGGCAACGACTTTTAATCGCCTGAACGACGATTCATTGCGTTGCACATTGATGTAATGGTTTGACCAATTTTCATCGTCGAACGGTCGTCTTTTTCGGTTTTTTGAGGAATTATTGAGGTGCGGTTTGCGGACAGAGGAGGCAAAATAAAATGTTTAAAAAATCGTAAAATTGGTGATTCTTCTAATATCATTTTTTTAGTATTTGCAGAAGGAAATTATGCGCTGGTAAAAGGGATGTTTTAATTTAAAAAAACCAGCGGTCACGGAATGTGAAAAAAATTGTTTAGTCAGCTCAAATTTTTTTATCTTAACCATCGGTTGGTCTGCTAAACTGAAAAACTGTTAAAGAAACAAAAAATGTCATTGCTTCAAGTAAACATTTATTTGACAGCCGGTGGCCGCTGGATTTCGTTAACCCAACCATATTTTTCTGTGTGCGTTTTCTGCTTCGTTAAATCTTCTGAGGTGACTTATTTATCCATATACTAACTCGACGTGCTAAAGGCTGTTAAAATGATTTCACACTTACATCCTCTGGAGCAGAGGAAAAGAAAAATACCCCCGAGATACGACGTTTTTTTTTTTTTTTTTTTTTTCAATTTCATCCCGCGAATCTGCTTTACCGACGGCCGGTAAGAAACCACTGCGTTCCGGTTCGAGGCGGTCAGCGTCAACGCGGTCGACGTGGCTCGATCAGGAAAAACCTCGATACCGGGAAGAATGCCGATTACGCTTTTCTTGCCGAGCGTTGTGGCTCGAGGGGACCGGAAGACGAAGAAGAATTGGAAGAGGAGCGAGTCGCGTCGATCGGGGGGCTCATAGCGAAAAGTCGGGAGGACGACGAACGACGTAGCGAAAGAAGCGCGGACCGCGAATACCGCGGGCGGCATTAAGAGGGGGGGGGAGAAAGATGAGACAACCGGGGATCGCGGAAGCAAACGAAGACGGCGAGTCGACGGTGAATATCGCGTGCTCGCTCTTCCGTGGAAGAGGAAATATCGGCTCGTCACGCGGAGTTGGTAGCGCGCGTCTTTTCCCTCCCTTCGTATTATTCACTTCTCGCGCTATCCGTCTCACAAAGGACGCGATATACGCGCGTTCAACTGCCTCATTCTCTTTCACTCTTTTTGCAGCCGCGTATCACTCCCCCGGGTACACACGGAGACTGGGAATGAAAAGTTTTATGCGAAAACTTTTCGATACAGCGCGGAGAGGTCGCGGATGGTGAAGGGGGGGGGGAGCGCGACGGGTGCAGCGCTGTCATTTCACGCGAGATTGCTCGTATGTATTCTCAAGGCACACATATTATAAATACAAACGTGACGTTTCTCGAGCCGTCTCCACCTCGAGTGGAAAACGGCTTTTTACCTTTGACACGTATAACGCGCGCTGAGGGATATTGAGACCCGGAGAATACGACGAAGCTTTCGTGAGATGAGACGATCGTTTGTGCATTATCTCCGAAGTTACTCGCGTAATTCGTTTTTTTCTTCTCTTTCTCTCTTTCGGTTTTTCTGGATCGATGAATTCGCCTGAATTATTACAATAATTATTATCATTATTATTAGAATAATAATTATTATAAGAATAAATAATAATAATATTTATTAGAATAATAAATATAATTATTATAATTAATATTATTAGAATAAAACTTATTATTATAATAAATAATAATAATAATAATTATTATTATTAGAATAATTAGAATATTAGAATAATAATAATATCGTAGAATTTGAATAGTCGGTTAATTTATTTTATAAGTAAATTTGACATATAACGAAAACTTTTTTGTTTGCAATTGAAGGTTTTGTTATTATAAATAGAAACGTGACTTTTCTCAGCCGTCTCTATCTCGAGTGGAAAACGACTTCCTATCTTTGACACGTGCCGCGCGCTGCGAGATATTGAGACCTGAGAATATGGCGAAGCTTTTGAAATCATCTACGAAGTTACTCGGATTACTCACTTTTTTTCTCACTTACTTCCTGTTTTTGTGAACGATGTAAAGTTGCATTATGAGCGCATTATTGTAGTTAAGTGACAATAATAATGTCAGAGAATTTGGATAGTCGGTTTATTTTGTTTATAAGGAATTTGACTTTAAACGAGCACTTTTTTCGTAATAGAAAATGCCCGGGTTTTGTGTTCGAAGAAATTTTTTGAAAAAATTCGTGTACTCGAAACAAAATGAAGTATACTTTTTCTCCAGTCGAATATCTCGAGTGGAAAACAGCTTTTTACCTTTGACACGTACTGCGCGGCGATATATTGAGATAGGAGAATGGAGAAAATTGCTCGAGAGAGGGACGTTCGTTTGTGCATTATCTCCGAAATGCCCTGGATAAGTCATTTTTTCGTTGTAACTTCCTGCGTTAGTAGCGCGACGACTTCGTGTGCACTTTGAATAAAACGACGGTAATAATTTCATCGAAATAATGTAGAACGAAGAACAAAATAAAAGAACATAGAATGAGGTCACATTAATTTTAGTCATAAAAAGAAATATCGCTCGGACTCTGAGCGAAAATTTTGCTTCTTGTAATTAAAGCTCTCTGGTTTTGTATTTTTTTTATTTAAAATTCGGATCCAGGCAAATTTAAAAAATTCAAATTCCCGAAAAAGCTGGGTAAGTGAGTTAAAAAAAATCCGGGTGTGCTTCAAGTATTGACGAATCAATAAATTCCGTTTGAGTGAGCACACTTAAATGGTCGTTATCCATTTTGGCAGAATGCGCCACAGACGCGCGTCACACTAATTTTACTCGTTAATAATACCTGAACGGCGGAGGAAGTGAGCGCCAAAGTACATCCAGTATATGCTGCGGTGGTACGGACCGCCTGGGTCCAACTCGTCGCCATGAGGCACATCGCGTGTTGCGGCTACATGCTAATGAGAATCGTCGGTTGCAACGCGGGTTCTCTCGTCTCGCTCTCTCCATCTGCTGTCGTTTGCACGCTAAATAAAGTTATATTTAAACGTTGGGCATAGCCGCCCCGGGGATTCCACGCTCTTCTCGCACGGACCCGTATTTTCTTCGATACTACATTTCTCACTTCTCGCTTTTTTTTTTTTTTTCCTCGAGCACTCGTCACGATGAATACTGCCAATTTGCTCAAAACTCGCTGGCAAACGTACCATAGGTAAACGTGGGTTTAAACAATAACCCACTTGCCTTTGTACCTGGAACTGCGAGGTACACTTAAAAAGAAAACTCAAGCGGCCTCATTCGTATCAACATTACACCAAACTTCTGACAATTAGAATTTTAGTAAAGCGCCACAAAAAATGCTAATACTAAGACGTGATTGAAAAGGAAAAATTATTTAAACGAATATATTTTTTGCAAAATTGATTGAGTTTGGTGATAATAAAAAAATCATTTTTTTAATGAGTTTAATTAAATGATGGAACTTAAACAATAACCCACTTGCCTTTGTACCTGGAACTGCGAGGTACACTTAAAAAGAAAACTCAAGCGGCCTCATTCATAGCAACATTACACCAAACTCTTGACAATTAGAATTTTAGTAAAGCGCGACAAAAAGTGGTAACACTAAGACGTGATTGAAAAATGAAAAATTGTTGAAATTAATATATTTTTTGCAAAATTGATTGAGTTTGGTGATAATAACAAAATCATTTTTTAATGAGTTTAATTAACTGATGGAACTTAAACAATAACCCACTTGCCTTTGTACCTGGAACTACGAGGTACAATTAAAAAGAAAACTCAAGCGGCCTCATTCATATCAACATTACACGAAATTCCTGACAATTAGAATTTTAGTAAAGCGTGACAAAAAATGCTAACACTAAGACGTGACTGAAAAGGAAAAAATATTGAAACGAATATGTTTTTTGCAAATTGGTTGACTTTGGTGATAATAAAAAATAGTTTTTTAATATGAGTTTAATTAAATGGTGAAACTTGCTTTATTGAGAATTAAATCAAGAGAAGGCAAATCATGTTTTAGTATACATGGGTCGTGATTGTGTTTGCTTAGATGAATTTCGTATGTTGAACAGAGCATTAAATGTTACAGGCTGCTACGTGGTCATTCAATAATCCGCCATATTGCTAATAGCTAATAATCATACACATCAACTCTGATCGAATTAATTAACTGTGATGAAAATTGTGCTCTGATCCCGTGTTCAAACAGACGACGATAAGTGATACGGCACGTATATTGTCCGGAAATGACGTCGTTGCACGAAAACATTTCCCTCGCCCAAGGGAAATTGACAATTCAATAACGGAAGTGGCAATAATGAAATTACGAAGTTTTCAGACACGTAATTATGACTTCTAGTATTTTCACAGATAATATGGACAAATTTCTTAATATACGTAAATTTCAAGTTTCAACTGTTTGCAAAATTTATTGGCGATTTCCTAAACAAATTAAAAAGTACCCAAATTTATTTGATTAAATTGATCGAAGTACCGAATATTCCACGACACATCACAAGAAAATGTGATACCACAAAAAACCCGATGTCTCCCATTATCGCTCTCGACAAACAATGTTTTATTCACGGTGCCATTAACCCATTCAATTAGGTGAATTATAAATGAAAAAAAATGACAAAACCAATATTCCCTCGGCGGTGTTTTTTTTTCACTTGAGAGAGGTTTTACGTGTATCCCCGCAAAATTATTCCTCGTCGATCTAACGCAATTTATATCGGGAATCCGTAATTTCTCCTCCGGGGCATGAATATCATGGCGGCAACAAAAAGCATTCTGCAGAAAAAAAAGGAACGCTGGCAACGTTATTATTATTTATATTTTTATTTTCGGTCCACCAACGCGGCGGTGAATGAGTGAATTTCGCGGAGTTCACGCGCGCGCGTGTGTGTGTTCGTTAACAAAAATACGAGGTGCAAAAAAAAGGAGAACGAGGCGTTATAACTGGGGTATATCGAATCGGCGGGGACGGCGCGTGCGATATGAACACGTTGCGAATCGATATCAACACGCGCGGCTAGTTGTGAAGAATAGTTGGAGAACGGGGCACCGACGAGCACAGCCAACCAATGACGGGATCCGCGTGATGCGGAGCGCGCTCGGATAATACGCGAAATACCTTGCTGCCAATAAACGCGCCCCGCGCTCGCCCGCCGGGGCTAATAGACGAGGAGGAATAATAGCCGATGAGAAGCGGCAGCAGCGGCGGGCGAGGCGCGCGTGTTTATTTTCCAATCTCGGCGGCGAGAAACCCGCGCTACGGAATATATGGCGACGATCGAGGACGAGATCGCGATGCGTCATGGCGCGACCGCCACCGAGAAATATCTCTTCGCCGGAAACGGAAGCGGAAGCGCGACGTTAACGTAACGACGCCTCGCGGATCCGCAACGTCGGAAATAACATTGATATACCCGACGATACATGGAATTCTCTATATTTAGAGAATTCGGTATTTACGGAATTCTATGTCCAGTAGGATCGGCGTGTAAAATTAACCGCGTACAGAAATACATGTCAGTCGAATCAAGGTGTTGAAATTTGCATCGTTGGAATACAATGAAATAAAAAAAAATTATTCTAATTGACCCGAATTACGAAATTAGGTATTTTTATACCTAGAATTTGACTTGATTTGGTTTTTTTTTTACTTTTTAGTCACCATAGTAACTAATTGACGACTGATGACTTTTGACACCTAATTTCATGATTTGGGTTCATTAGAATTCATTTTTTTTCTGAATTTCGTTGCTTCGTAGCGAAATTTAGAATTCCAGCCTTTTGGAAAAATTTAATTTCACCCAGAGATATTTTTGTAGACTTTAAAAATTGCTTTGCTGAGATGAAAAACGTCAAATGGACACAAAATAGAACAAATCAATTATCCTTGACGCAATTGTAATATGCGGTACATATAGACGTTTTAATTTCGGGTATTTCAATCCATATGTCGAAAACGCTTTTTATAGTAGTAAATTATGGAGTCGTTAATTGCATATAACACACGAGTCGAATCGACCTGAATCCCTTCGCCCGGATAAATGTCGACATTGATGCATGCGAGGAATAATTTAATTACTCATTGACGTAATAATGACCGATGTCTGGAGAAAAGCGCGAGAAAGATGGAGTGGCTTGAACGTTGGCGGAAACGGCGAATTTCCGTAAAAGAGGTGGAATCGATCTTTCACTCTTTGGCCATAACCATTTTAACGCGTTTCGGGACTTAAAAGGCTGAAAGGAATTAATAAACCTCTGAAAATATCCTGAGAAAGGTAAGCGAGATTGCGGTGAAAAATTGAACGAAAGCAGAAGGTGGCGAATGAGAGCAAAAAGTGCGGTAGGAAAAATCTGAGACACGAAATTAATCAACTCACTAATAAAGTCGTCTTCGTGGGTAAAAAAGTGGAATTATGAGGAAGCAAAGTTTCCTCTTCGTTTCCATGTCATCACAGTGAATATAACTTTCAGGGCAAAAAAAAAAAAAAAAAAACGAAACTCGCGTTCCGACTGTTAATCGCAAAAGTCCTGGTTATACTCCGCGCGAGTGCAAAGAAATATACGATCCACATGACAACGCGATTCCGCACCCGAGGCCGAAAGCTCTCGCGGCGACGCGTGGACGGAGATTGCGACCCAAGTGCGTCCCGCGAGGCGCAAATCCTTTGCGATTCATTTTCAATGCGGTCGAATCGTGCGCGGTGAAAGTAGCCCGCGGGGCTTCCCGGAGTAGCGAGAGACACGGGGAAAAAAAGAAGCGACGACCAAGTAGTTGGCAAGAAATTTCTAAAGAAGAAGAAAGACAAAAAAAAACACGAAGAAGAAAAAAAGAAAAAAAAAAACAACGGTAAAACTGCTTCGTATTAAAAAGAGAAGCTGGAAGATGGCGTTGGCGAAGGAGGAGAGAAAACGACAGAAAACGAGCGGCGTTGTATATGGGCTGCTTGAGACTCGCGCCGACCAAGTGGTCGGATCGGGAACGGGTCGTTTAATCGCCGTAGAACTTGATTAACGACACCCAGCATCGCGTTGATCGACGGTTTTAATAAGCGGCCTGTTACGTGGCTTCTTGTGCAGTTTCGCCGCGATGGCTATTAGACGTTTTGACGAGCGCCGCGCGCGCGCTCGTCCGTTTTTATTCCACCGTTGATTCCCATATTTATGTCTTGAAATCGCGTAATGAGCGACGGTGGATCGAGTAGAATGCCCACCCACTTTGCAATGGCGAAACTAAAACCGGCATTTTTTTCACCAACAGATCCCGATTAAATTCCATAAGTATTTTCATTACGATGTTGAAGTTTGCATCGTTGGAATGCAACGAAATTTAAAAAAAAATGAAAAAAAAAATTCCGATTAACTCAAATGATCAAATTAGGTGTAAAAAGTTATCGTGGCAAGTAGTTACTATGGCGAATTTTTATACCTAATTTCATCATTTGGGTTAGATAGAATTAATTTTTTTCCTGAATTTCCTTGTACTCCAACGATGCAAACTTCAACATCATTTTTCATTATGATAAAATACAAACGATCCCCTTCACTAATTTATCCAATACACGCAAAAAATGTCACGAATTTTATTCTTCTCTTTTTTCAATTTCTATCCCCCTTCATAGCCTTATGAATATATGTATAATTATTCACCCCACATAAAAGTGTAGTTTTTTCCCCTCGGCTTTTATTATTATTCGTGATCAGCAGGTTACCCAACGTCTTTCCATCTCATTATTACCCCGGCTTATTTTTATTTTTGCTTATATTTTGCCTTTTATCTTTCTCTCCCTCTCTCTCCCCTGTCCTTCTCAAACGCATTTCGCTATTTCCCCCCGACTCGTCTCTCGCCCACACACCCATCTATCCTTCTCTTCCTCCACAGCACGTCACGCTAAGTACTCCTTTCCTAACGAGCTTAGTAGCTGATGGCGCGGGAGGGGGGGGGGGGGGGGGGGTGGTGTGCGCGCGGACCCAACGAGCTACACTATACGGCTTCTGTCGTTCGAATGCAAACTCTGACCCACATACCGCGAGTCGCGCGAGGCTCCCGGTGTGGCTGGTTGCAGTGTGCGATTTTCCGCGGTGCTCTGTGCAACGTCACGCACCAAACCCTCTCGAGTTGCACCTCCTTCATCGCTACTTCGCTGCCACCCACAGCCGAGGCGAGCATAAGCAAGTAACAGCGATGAAGACGATTATTACACATATATGTATATGGGTCGTTCCGGCTCAAGTTGACGGAGCCTCACCCTTCTTGCGTCTTGCATACTTGGCCCCAATTTTATAGTACCTTTGCCCAAAAGTCACAACGGTACCTAAAAGGTAGTCGATTATTGTTTTTATTTTTTTCGCTGTTTAATAAACAAAATCAAATCTGCAGAATAAAGGACGAAATTCTGGCATCCATTAAAGACCATTTTAGTCTTCAGGGAGCGAGTTTAATATTTTGTTATACCTTTGCCCAAAAGTCCCAACGGTACCTAAAAGGTAGTCGATTATAGTTTTTAATTTCTTTTCGCTGTTTAATAAACAAAATAAAATCTGCAGAATAAAGGACGGAATTCTGGCATATATTAAAGACCATTTATAGTCTTCAGGGAGCGAGTTTAATCTTTTGTTATACCTTTGGCCAAAAGTCTCAACGATACTTAAATGATAGTCGATTATTGTTTTCATTTTCTTCGCTTTTTAATAAACAAAATAAAATCTGTAGAATAATGGACGAAATTCTGGCATCCATTAAAGACCATTTATAGTCTTCAGGAAGCGAGTTTAAGCATACAACAGCGATGAATATCATTACACATTTATGTATATGGGTCGTTCCAGCTCAAGTTGACGAAGTCCTGAGTCTCACCCTCTTGCATGTCTTCCGCAATATGTTCCGTTTCCTTTTTTTTGCCTGAATTCTAGCAGCAAAAGGTATTTGGTTCTTTCTTTAGATTTTATGTAAATAAATTTAAAAATCTGCACAATACAGAGAAACTTCAAAATATCCATTAGAGACATAATTATGGACCTCAGTTTTTCAGCACTAAAATAAAAATAAAAATAATAAAATAAGTAAAATAATAATAGTCAATAAAATAGTAATTGTGGAGCAAATGTCACAATCAGTAAAACCGTCGGTTTGAGCTGGAAAGCTTAGTGTGCCCGTTGTTGAGTTGCTGTAATGACATAGTACCAGTAACGTGTCATCGATTTTACGTTTGTAAATACACGTATTTCATGTATTAGGAAAAAGAGCATAACGACGGTCATATACAGCAGCCAGCACGACTGTGACGTACATAGTCGGCGCACTAATGTAACGAGAGGATGAACATCAGCCTGGCGCGCGTGTTGTCATCGACTGGTAAACCGAGGCCGACATTCCCAAAGGGCGCCGACTCATGTTTCCCCCTCCCCGCGACTGTATGACGAATAGTTCGTGCTTGTTTCAACGGATAACAAGACGATTTGATCTTCGCTGCCTCGGAGACTGACACTGTTGAAGGCTCGCGCTGTGCGTCGCGCTTAGCTGTGCGAAGCTCGCAATATGTGATGAGGAATCTCATCAAACCGAGCCGAAGCGGCGTTAACGAGGATCATCGATTCTGAGCCGTGAGGCCAGAGAAATTACGTGAAAATATTGCACGACGTTTAAAAATCCCGTATCCAACGATTTGCTGATTTTAATTGTGACTCGCGCATAAAAGGAAGGCACGAAAAGTGCATCGAAATATCGTATAAAGGTTGAAGTAATACGATGCACAGGATTGAATAATACTAAATTAATAATCTCAATGAGTATGAAGCAACTATAGCATCGAATATTTCTTGGCGAAGACCAGAAAAAATACTTTTTTCAGAAAATACTTTTTTCAGAAAATACTTTTTTCAGAAAATACTTTTTTCAGAAAATACTTTTTTCAGAAAATACTTTTTCAGAAAATACTTTTTTCAAAAAATACTTTTCTCAAAAAATACTTTTATCAAAAAATACTTTTTTTCCAGCTTCAACTTAAGTCTAAGTTCGTTGCTATTTTCTCAAGTGTCGATTACAATTTTAAACCCGAAATTGAAAAATTAATCTTCAATTAAAATGACGTCTTGGAATGCGAGAAAAAATAAGCACGGTGCCTGCAACCAATGATGTGTTAATCAGCAATGAATTATTAGCAGCCGGAATGCCGCTACTGCTCGAGTAACGTGCATTAGTCAGCACCGATCGATCGAACGGTCCTACGGCGTGGGACTCAATGAAACGTTCGGCTATACCGGCGAAGCGCATGTTCATACGTTCGGCCGGTCAACTGCGCCTAAATAAACACGCGCGAGAACAGACGCGCGCACGTAGCCACCCCCCCCCCCCCCCCCCCCGCCCCCCGAAACGTGTCATTCCGACGACAGTTTCCGGCCCAATACGAGTACCAAACACCGCAGCACAATTATCGCCGACGTAATACAACCTGGGTGGCGGAAATGTGCGCAGGGCCGACGATGTAACGAGATCGGCCATTTTTGCATTTGATCGTCACGAAAAGCGGATTTGCACGAACAATCCACCCTAGACAAAACAAAAAGGTTCCCTACCGACGACTTTATAAACGAAAAAAAAAAAAAAAAAGTTTGCAACACTACAATATTTACAATGATCTGGACTATGATCTTTTTCTGTTTATGTCAATGAAGAATCAACCTTTTATTTCGCAGACATCATTTTGTTGAAAGCAGGTGCTCGAATTTAATGACATTTTTTACTATATCGTATTTATAGGAAGGTTGGAGGGTTGAAGGTGGAAAGAATGAGACTGAGAGAGCAGAGAGGAAGGGGAGCTTGTTAAAAAAAACGGATATGCAGAAGGTGTATGCAAAAGTGGGAGGGTTTTAGCGGCTCGCCTGCACCCTGCGCACCCAGCTGTATCCAAAACACCTGTGGAGCTCCAAAGGGATTTACTTGCATGAAGCACAGGAGCCGGAGTCATCTGTCCCTTTCCCTCCCGCCGCCACTTTTGCTCTCCATTTCAACTTGCCATACCCTCTGATGCCTCGGCGACGCACGCTGCCGCCGCTGCCACCCCGCCAGTTCCCTCCTCTTTTCGTTCCCCTTTGCGGTACATGCGCGACAACGGCCACGTTTCGGGGTCAACCTTACACTTAACCCCGTAGTCCCGACCTATCCTGTTCATACTCCTGGCGCGACCCACGCGCACCGGTCTTGATATGCCCTCGAGTCTATCCCGGCTCACCTCGCGGCTCTGGTAGACGACGACGACGACGTTGAAGCTCGACGCTGGCTTCGCGAATTCGCCACAGGCTTATTATCGTTAAGTGTGGGCAAAATGGAGACCGGGGCATAGTGGAATAATAGCGCGAGAGGCGCTGCTTAAAAGCTACTAAAAGCGCAATTTAGTTGCTTCTTTGGGTTCTTCAAACGGTGTTTTTTATGAACTGACTTTGGGTTATATGAAGGCTATTAAAATCGAGAGTCTGGAGGGACTTAGAATAATTCCCGCTTGGGTGTGTCAGTTCACCCCGGGCTGTATGATTTTCCTACACATTTTATTATACAGAGAGATAAAATCTCTGGCTCCTTAGATGCAATTTAATTTAAAAAATTATTTCCATCTGCTGTCAACTAAAACATAGAAACTGTATTTTATTCTAAACTAGGCTAATCACACGCGCTGGCGCGCGTGCCTGAGAAACTTGCCAAAATCGACCTCAGAAATTTGTTCTTTTCAAAATGTCGACTTTTAACTGATACCATCATTCTCAAGTCGCGTATTCTACCCCCGAAAACACTGGTTATTAACCTTTTTTAATCGATTTTGAAAAAAATATTTTTTGGCGACGAAAAAAATATTTTTTCTGTCAGAAATCGTAGATCCAGCTCCGGACCGAAAATCGTCAAAATCGACCGTAATTTTTTTTCTTTTCAAAATATCGACTTTTAACCTATACCATCATTCTCAAGTCGCATATTCTACCCCCGAAAACACTGGTTATTAACCTTTTTTAATCGATTTTGAAAAAAATATTTTTTTGGCGACGAAAAAAATATTTTTTCTGTCAGAAATCGTAGATCTGGCTCCGGACCGAAAATCGCTAAAATCGACCCCAATTTTTTTTCTTTTCAAAATATCGACTTTTAACCTATACCATCATTCTCAAGTCGCATATTCTACCCCCGAAAACACTGGTTATTAACCTTTTTTAATCGATTTTGAAAAAAATATTTTTTTGGCGACGAAAAAAATATTTTTTCTGTCAGAAATCGTAGATCTGGCTCCGGACCGAAAATCGCTAAAATCGACCCCAATTTTTTTTCTTTTCAAAATATCGACTTTTAACCTATACCATCATTCTCAAGTCGCATATTCTACCCCCGAAAACACTGGTTATTAACCTTTTTTAATCGATTTTGAAAAAAATATTTTTTTGGCGACGAAAAAAATATTTTTTCTGTCAGAAATCGTAGATCCGGCTCCCGACCGAAAATCGCCAAAATCGACCCCAATTTTTTTTGTTTTCAAAATATCGACTTTTAACCTATACCATCATTCTCAAGTCGCATATTCTACCCCCGAAAACACTGGTTATTAACCTTTTTTAATCGATTTTGAAAAAAATATTTTTTTGGCGACGATTTTTTTTTTTTTTTTTTTTTTTTTTTTCAGAAATCGTAGATCCGGCTCCGGACCGAAAATCGCCAAAATCGACCTCGAAAATATTTATTTCAAAATATCACCTATAATAGGTTAATCAATTTTGCGCTGCTGCGCTCTTATAAACCTTTAAAAGGTTACGGGTGCTGCCCCGCCTGTCCTCTTATGAAATTTTTCAAATTTGGCACCAAACTGATTTTGTTTATGACGGACTTTCCTGGCAACCAATCACAGCTCTAATGGTTTGCTGACAATGCTTTCCGTTACTCATGAACTTTTTAAAAGAGGGATCTTAGAAAGTGCTAAGACAGAATATCTTTTTTTTTTCACATCCAATGACAATCCATACAGTCTACGTTTCAAAAAACAATTACAAACCCTTGTGTGAATTGTATTTCCAGAGATGCCACAAAATCCTGCTTTTCGTACAAAAAATCAATACAGACGTTCGCAAGCGTCGCTCGGTCACCACTTTGCACAGGACGAATATGCGAAACTTATTTGCACTGTACGTGTGTGCACAGCATATGCTTGCGCGGTTCTAACCGGATGGTTGACACTGAGCTCGCCAAAGGGTTGATAAGGTATCAGAGCTCGAGGGGATACGGACGTCTTGAAGTTCAATATTTGGATCCACCGAAACGTGTGGGGTGGGTCTGGTTGAATACGGAAAAGCATTTCAATATAGCGAACCGGCAATATACCTTATGCCGGGATGTAAGTCAGGTATTTGTAGTGAAATATGCATTGACCTCGTACAATATTTCGTTTCAACTGCTGACAAGCATAAGGGTTAAATATGTTACTTGGGATATGGATTTACCGGTACTTCAGGTTCCGCGGTAATCGAAACGCATCAGACGCAAAACATCCGCAAACACGTTGCAATAACGAAGTCATTCGGTGAGAGAGCTCGGCGAGGCCAAGGGTCGAGGGTAAATTGTGATCGCCGGTAAAGCCACCGAAAATCCGACACAGAGTAAACTTCGATTCCGGCTTTGAGCTCTCTTTCCCTCCGTGGTAACGGGATTAGCGGGAAGCACACCGATCGAGCGCCGCGCGCAAGCCACAGGTGAATTGAGCGAAGAAAATAAAGAAGCGAGGGGAGAGAGGTGGAAAAAAAGGAAAGAGACGGTGATGGAAAGGGTCAGGTGGACTGGATCGAAACCGGGAAGATAGATAAACAGATAGGTGGAGAGGGAAAAACAAAAGCGCATCACCGAGTGAAAAAGCTTGTACAGCTTTTACCAGGTCACGGGGGATGTCATTTTATATACCTTCTGATTCTGATGTAGAATGTAGAGCAATATGTATGTATGGGGTGTTCCGACACGAATCACGAAAGGTCAGAAAAATTCGCATAAAAAGATCTTTCCAAAACCTGCATGTCATCTTCTACAAGGTTCATATCGATCACATAAAAAATGCCAGGGGGAACTTTTCACAGGCTGCGGATTACGGTTGCCCGTCGATTTGAGCCGATAACCCCGATAGAGGAGTTTCATAATGACTACTACAATCTCAAACACGAGAAGCCCGCACTGCAAATTCCAGCGTGACGACTGGTTTGAACCAAAGGTGCAATGAAAGGCATACAACGAAGCGAGCTCGTGTTCCGCGAGAGACGGAGAAAGGAGCGGGAGGGAGAGAGAGATACCCGCACGGATAAAGCTAGACATTCTCGACGATGAGACGGGAACCGAGCAATAAAACTGGCGGAGTGAGCCCCGAACGGGTTCGGCGGTAGTTTCGAAGTACGCAAAGCACAAAGACGCGTTAAACCCGAACCCACGAGATCCGAAATGCCCGACCTTACGAAGACAAGTTAAGACGGTTCGGATCCAATTAACGGATGGCATAGCATACACTGTGCCGAGGAAGCAGTGGCAGCAACAGCGCCAGTAGTTGTTTCAGGGTAGGGGGGGTCTACAGTGGTAGCGCCGGTTGGAATCCTGAAACTAGGTGAAGCGGTTGGTCTACCCGGGGGTAGAGAGGGCAGCGCAAGCAACATCACCAAAGCCATCATCAGTATTAGGTAGGGCGCCACCAAGTCAAAGGTACTCACGCCGAGTCTTCGTAAACTGACTTCGATCGTCTAAGTGCCTTTACGATCCCCAGCGTCCGGCAAGGCCGCACAGTCGATTCCCCCGTCGTATTGCCAAGATATACCGTACAGTTGAATGAGCATCTGCAGACACTACGAATTTCCACACAGCCCCCGACGTCTTTATAGCCCGCCTATGCCCCCCAAGTGCAACAGTATATACAAGCCGTAAGCGTAATACTATACCGCAACGTAATAGTTCGAACCGACCCGTACAGTGCTCGCGATCGTCGGCGTTATACTCTGTATTGTCGGAGTTACTATAGCTACCGAGGCATAAACGGGGACGATTTTAATCCCGATATAATTCGCGACTGCCATTGCGCAATGGTATCGATCGCTCGCTGCGCCGATTCAAGACTGCCTTGTCATTACGCGGATCAGCGCTCTATTCGCTCTTAGTGAGATCGATTGTTCGATTCGGCAGCTGTGCACATACTAATCAGAAACAGTGGGGGCCAAATCAGTGCCTCGACCATTGGACGTCAGAGCGGCGAGGCGATCCGCGAGTTTGCGCGATATAAACAAATCGTTTGGTTATAGTGAAGCCGTCTGGTCGATCCACGCGTCGCTGGAAATTCAAGTCTTTTTTATCAAGCTGAGACAAAATGATCGGTCTATGTGTAAATGAAAATTAACAAATTGCATAGTAAGTGGTATGGACACCTTTTTTCTCAAAGTACATCACTTGACACCACAAGCGTAATACGGTATGACTTTGTGCTACTTCGAAACAACCCAGTGTTTGTGATCAACAGCATACTTTGTAGAGTTGCAATTACTGTGGCACCGCTGTAGATACACAGAATATAATTCGGCACTGCTATCGCTATTGGCTTTCAGCGCTGAGGAGATTGAAGGCTATCTTGTTGGTGTATGCTCTTCTCTCTCACTCCCTCTCTGTCTCACTCTCGGGTAGAGGGGTCCGATTGTTCGATTCAGTGGTATAGAATGACGTACTAACCAGAAACGGGAGCAATGCGATGCAAGACATTAGAGCAGCTTGGGCATAGAGAAAAGCAGATAGAACGGTGTATTTGAGATCGTGAGGCGGAGCGAGAGACACATCTGCATCCCGTGAACGACCAACGGATATATTTGTCTCGCATTTGGTGTGTGGGCTTCATTCGAGGCACGGAGCGAGAGACGCCGACGACAAGGACAATGAGGCACTATATTCGTCGTGGCTGAAGTTACCTTCCACGGTTCTCAAGCAATACCGATTCGCACAAAGGAATAATCGAGAGCTTCGCAGACTCCGCAATACAATGCACGGTAACCTAGCACCGGGGTAATTATGATTGAGGTGATTATGTTTGCAAATGGAAAGCCACGCGGTGGAACCGCAATCGAGTCTACGAGGAGCGTAAGCCTCACTCGGACGAATGAAAAACCTTGGTACCTGGGTGGGATGATAATTAGTCAGACTTACGGTGTTTGATGTGAAGACGCGGAATCGGATCCTGTGGCCACGCGACGTTGCGGGATACCAGAGCGATCAACGCCAAAACCCTCAGGACTTGGATCATCATCCTGATGATTTGGGATATCCGTGATGGTGATCCTGACTCGGTCGAGCAGGTAAATCACCGGCCACCCGTCAGTTCTACCAGTCCAGCTTACGTTCGCAGCTTATCGCCATCGTGACTCTCACCGGCTTCCTCGCGATATTGTCCTGAAAACAACAAGATCAAATGTTGACGTTAGCGATGAGTTTCCAGTGCATGACAAACATTTCAATTTGAATCAGGAGCGAAACGCAGATTTATGCATATACGGTGGGCGCGGATGCTACTTGTGTCAATCTGCCTCCGTTCATGTAACTACGAGAACTTGTCACTTGACTGACACGACTAACAGGATTAATATCCGTTTTGGTAACTACACAACGCCGGGGATAACAATGGGGGGGGTATCGATGGCCGATGTGGCAGGAGCCTCGAACCACGGGTGTGGATGTAGGAACCACGCGAGGCGCATAAAGGGAAATAGTAAAGTTTACAACAAAGTTGTAAACTCAGTGAGTTATCCGAGCTGAAAGCTTGGCTTATCTGTTCCTCTCGATCCCACTGGTGACGGCTGCGCCGGCTTCACATGCCCGCGCGTTCATCTGCTCCACAGGTAGGAGTGATATTTATAAAGGCATCTTTCATTGTCATCGATTTCCAGGATCGGTTCTCATCTTTCATTCGCGGTTGATGCGCGGGCTATTTTCACAGCCGAGCACTCAGGTCGGATCGATATGACTCTCAAGAGTCGGCACGATAAAAGGCTAATGAAGAGCGCGGCCCGGGCATACATATCACCAGGTTGAGCAATCCCTGCTTCAGTACACGAGCGATTCAAACATTATGCATTATGCAGTGACGTCAATTGAAGTTTCTATTTGTCTCTGCACAGTGAAATCCCTCAGCGGACGAGCGCAGAGACGCCTCGCAGTTGGCATTGCAGTTGGCATGGAATGGATTGAGCGCAGTTTGGAAGATCCACCCTGTATCCCGGCAATGCGTGTCTCATCCTCCTCGTGCGTAGTTCACCAGCGACGCGACGAGATTGATCCAAGTCGACGACTCTTCTGAGCCCCGTTTTCACGCCACCTTGACCCGGTGTCTTTGATTACAAAAGTTTCAACCAAACACAAGCTTTGCCGCCAAAGCTGCGAATATCAACTGAATTTGTTGTCGCAATTCCCGAAGCATGAAGTTCATTCGTCGTGAATTTAATTAATTACGTAAATTACAATAAGAAACGTACTCAGACTGCTCAGAGACGCGGCTATTCCACGGTCGTTGAGCAGTTCAGTGTCGTCGTCTCTGCATTCGCACGGAGGGCGACCATTTCCGAGTACTCATTATTTTCGTATTACCAAGCAACTCGAGTAAAATGTTTCAGTATCATCGTTGTTTACAATCTTCATTACAAATGCGTTGCTAGACGTTTTGATATCGCTTGCAAATGGCTTATGAGTTTTATCTCGGCCCTCAGGCGTTTTATCTCATTGGGTAGAGTTTACCACACATTATGTGCTAGGAATGAACGAACTACCCTGGTACTCTCATAGGTATTCCCGGGGTATCCAGTTATAATTGGATACGCCGTTACGATTACGCAAGCCAGGAATGTCTAATTGATTACAGAATAAGGCAGTGAGAAAGTGCACGGAGAGGTTTATCACGTGAAAGCCGTTGAGAGAGGAAATTCATTGTGGCTGCGGCGTCTGCCTCAAGGCTGAGGCGAAAAAGAGAGGTCGTCGACGAATAAGGAATAGCAGAATGGAAAAGGAACCATTTCTTACGCCATCCAAGACTGAAACTGTGCGGAGCACACGAGCCGTTCGACTGGAATGAATTTCCAGCTCGAATGATTCGACGAGAGCCCGAGCCGCGCGCGCTATATACGAGCGGAGCCGCTGAAAGTGCCAGGTGAGCGAGTGAGAACGATTCGCTGATGTAGGATTCTTCGCGCTCGAATGATCCTTCGTCGTCGAGTCTGCATAATTCTCGCGAACGTTTCGAGGACGAAGAAAGAAGCCCGGAGCTTCCCCATAGCTCGCCGGAAAAAGAAATCTACTTAACGTTACGGAAATTCGGTACGGTATTAAAAACGCTCTCGGTCCTGTACAGAGTATAATGGCGCATCGATTTTCCATGACGGCGGACGGACAAAAAAAGAAGCGCCTGAGATATTCAAGCCGAGATTTCAAGGAGAGAAGACAAAAAACATCTCTCTCTACGTGACGTAAAAAAGATATCGATTTTGTCTCACAGCAACCAACATACGAGATTTAACTTCGACTCTTATTATGTACGGGTTTTTTTTTTTTTTTCATGTAAAGTCAGCAACGAGGTTAGCACTGAAACTTTTTACAATCAGGCGCAACGTTCATCGTAGTTTTATGCAAATGAACAAGGCTTATGTGATCTACACAAAAAGATTAAAAATTAGATTGAAAACATGTCAATTTGTTGTTACTCTGACTTTGCAGGTAACCACAGACATTGATAACACATCAAATCTAGAGACTGAAGAAAGATGCGACCGAAAGGCAGAGGGGAAGGTATAGAGAGTCGAAACCAGTAAACGTGAAAGATACGAAAGGCCAAATGGTTCGGAGAAACGTATAAAACTGCCGAGTGGAAAAACCGTCTCCTCCAGTGGCCGAAGCAGCTTCGGTAGCCGTAGCAGAAGCAGCATCACCAGCAGCGGCAGCAGCAGCAGCAGCAGCAGCAGCAGCTCCACCACCGAAATGAGTTCCTCCAAGTCTCCTACGTTTCTACGGCCTTACGTGGGCTACGTGCGAGATTTTCCAACGAGCTCACGTCTTATTGGATAAGTGGCCCATTTCCAAATGGTCCCTTATCGACTGTCCTATCGTTCTCCTTCGCTGGCGTTTCTCCTTTGTCCTCTCTGCCCACGCGCCCTCTACCTCATCTCGTCTTCATCTCGCTGATCTCTCTTCCTGTTCCGCGCTGCCATCTTCTATTCTCTTTTATTCCGTTCTATTCGCTCTTAACGGTGACCCGCGATTCGACGACCTGCACGACCTTCTTTCGCATTCAGCGACGCCACCTCCGACTGTTCCGATCAGATTTACCGCGTTGACAAGTGTTTCTTTGATTCGGCTGCCACACTCGTGTCTCCGTGCCACTTGTCGGAAGCGCCGCTTGTGGCGAAACCTGACAATTTTGTGCATGAAAGGTACCCGTCCTATCGGGGTACCATTTATGCTCAGTTCCCAAAGGTTGAATTTAATCCGAGGTGCCTCTTTGCAACGCGGGCATGAAAGACCATCGGCTGACACGGGCACCACACCGATGCACTACATGATCGTTTGCTTTGCTCGAGCTTTTGATCATTGCCGTTTTACCTCGCTTACGTGGTAATCGTCTTGAAGCAACATTTGGCAGAGCCATTTGCGAAATAGCGATAAATATTTCTGTGCATCCATCTCCATTGGAGGGGGACTTAATTTCGTCGGCGCTGTTGACTTCAAGGGGACCCGTTACGGCAACTGAATAAACGTATCTATTCACGGTGGCATCTTCCCTCCTCGCGCTTTCCGTGTCAATCTGTCTCTTATCGTTCTCTCCTTTTTCCCTCCATCTTTTCTCTCTCCACGTTCCGCCTACTTCCGCAGTCTTTCAGTCAAGCTCCCTCGAACCCTTTATTTCTTTCTCGCAGCTTCACACCGCGCGTATCGTGAGCTCCCTGCACCGAATATATATGTATATACAGTCAACACGCTATACATAGTAACTCGCGGCAATGTCTCTCTTCTTGTTGAGCGTTCACACCCCGCTTTTCCCGAGATCTTTCCGTGGAACGCTTTGAGGGTTGAAAGAGCGAAAAAGGGGGCACGCGAAGAAACGTGAGAGTGGAAAAGAGATTCCGGTGGGCGCCTTCCACCGAGCTCTCGAAGATCCTCTTACTCTTGGTTGAGCATCCGAGGACACTCGCTGTCGCGACGCCTCCTCTCACCCTCGCGCAGAGTCATTTTCGACACGTATGTACTTGGCATTCCGACTCGAATTAACACATCCGCAACTCTTCCACTCCGGGATTTCATGTCGATTTTTTTCATACGATTCCAGCTACCCTAAAAGACGTCGTTTTTTGTCATCCGTTATGTGATGGTAAAACAGGGTTTGTACCATCATGAATATAAATTACGCCAATGTTTATATCGTATTTTCATATACTGGATCAAGTAATCGTGACTCGCCAGCTTTTAAGAAGCCAGATGGTGATGAAAATTGACGACGTTAATCGACAGTTTGACACCATATGAAGGTCAGAAAAGAATGACAAAAATTCTGTGATACAAGTCTACATGTTTGAGCAAAAATCCTGGCATTTCCGAATTACCGACACGTCGTTTTGAGCTGGAATGCGCCGTAAGTGTACATGTGAACGTATAATATACGTATGCATCCACACGTCTGACGCTCTCTCGTCTATATTCGCGCTTGGGAAGCGTCTCTCACACGTTCCTAGACAGAGATCGTAGCCTCTTGAGAGATGAAAATACGGGGGGAATCGTCGCAAGTGAGAAAACGCGGGTTAGAGAGGAGCTGATTCGCGACTCGAGAAGATTTCCTTCCGCTTCCTGCTGCGCATTCGTGATAGAGATCGACGGTGCGGAGCAACGGGCCAAAGGAGTCTCTTATAAATGCTAACTACCCGACATAGGACTGACGATTCGCCGGATGTTAAGTTGCAATCAACAAACAGGGGGATGGAGGCCGCTGGAAATGGATCGTACTTCGAGATTAAATACTATGAAAAACTTCGTGGCTCGTGTTACTGATTTCTCAGAAATTTCACGTTAAGTAACATCTTTTTGAATAGCGATTTCAAGAAATCGTTAATTTAAAACTAATAGATATGTGATTTCTTGGTTTTTGATAGGTTAATCAGTTATACCTTGGATCTAGACTGGGCAGATTTGGCTCCAGGCTAGATCTGGGTTAGACATGCGATTGATGTTTTCGTCCGATTTAGTTAGAATCAATCCTAATTAGAAACTCCATGAAGCTGAGGGTAATCATATAAACACATATAATCACCCCCTTTCCCTCACTTATAGAACACACTGAACCATTTTTCCCCCAAGGTACGAATAGCTCCGTGGGTTGAATCGGACCCTATCGGACCTTATCAGACCTAATTCGGACCCTATCAGGCTCTGACCCGGGCCTTATTATAGACAACAAGGCAGTAGTGTGATGTTTAATCACGGTCAAATGTGCAATATTCTAACGTGGACAGACTGCAGATTTTAAGTTCTATTATTAGTCAGCCGCAAAGACGTCAACGAAGTTATACTTACGCAGTAATATAATAAGAAGCGGCGCGTGCGTGCGACGGTAAGCAAGCGAACGGGGAACACAACAGAAAGCAGTATCGTCTACGACGTAGTCGGGCTTCGCGGAAGCCAAGATCGACGGGCTCCGCGGTCACCACTAAACCCTCCAGAATATTAACGCAAGCGGTCGTGAATCGTACGTGCATCGTTTAATATACACCGTCTCGGCGCTTTGGAATGCAGCGGCCGCGGGCTCTTCGTCGAATGCGGACGCGTTTCTCGTTAAATTGCTTCAGCGGTGCACATAATCGTTGATCGATTATGCGAGGCCAAGGCATCAACAGCCACGAGAGCACAGTGACGAGACACCGAAGTGTGTGCGCTTCTGCTGTCAATTATCCATTCCTAGTGCAGTCATCGCATTGCTATTCGGGAAATCAGCTTCCCGAGGCTCCATTGAAACTGCGCAACTACCGACCGATGTGTACTCTGTAGGTCGATTGATAACGAGAAACGGTGACAAGTGCCTAAAGACTCCTAGGAAGAAGGATTCTATTCATGACAACCAAGGCTTGGGAATTAACGTTGGAAATCGATTTCTAATTATTTTACAGGCGTTCACAAAGTTTCCTCTGTCGACGAGTTATGTTTTTATCGACATTCCGGTTTCTTGGAGAAGAAGCTTTGAGTAGTAGGTATTCATCACCTCTTAATGGACCTCATATTAAGCGTTTGAACTGACAAACGCAAATTAGACGATCAGAAGGAAAACTAAAACCAAGACCGTCATTTTTTCCGTAGTTTTTCCGTAGGTATTCATCACCTTCTAATAGACGTCATATTAAGCGTTTGAACTGACCAACTAAAATTAGACGATTAGAAGGCAAAACAAAATAAAGACCATCCCTTTTTCCGTCATGGTCCTTCGTTTTGCGGACAAAACCGAGTTAGAACTCGGCACAATTGGCTTTCATCTGCGTCCGCAGCATCGACACCTCAGAGGCTCAGAATATAATCGGGGCTTAGAGGCTCCCGAGGGGGACTCGAAACGAGGAGGCCCCGGGGCGTTTTGACCTATAAAGTAATCCCGGATTATTTCAGGAAAAAAAAGAAGGAATTTCCATTGTACCTCTAAACGCTAAAGCACAGCCTATGGCGGTGTCCCGGCCTCAGTCTCCATTGTGCATTCCTTGATATCTGTCCTCAGTCCTCTCGAAACAAAGTTTTTCACCGTCTTCATCAACATCGAATCCGCTATACTTACACAAAACCTCCAGCCACCTAATTGCGTCTCCTCTTTTTTGTACTCTTATACACGCAGATACTTCGACTCGCTGACAATTCTTTTCCCTCTTTCTCTCTCTCACTTTGCGGCTGAGAGATATTCCACGGTTTCTTTGGAAAACTTAACCGTCTCTCTCCGGTCGTCTCTGTCGTCCCTGTCTTTTCTCCATTTCCATTCTCTCGCTTGCACGGGCAACGCGCGCGCGAGCCTCGGAAGATTACAGAAGCGAGGAGGCTGGTGGAGGCCGAGGGCACACAGAAATGATATTATTCGAGTTTAAACGAATAATGCATTCATAGTGGCGTCGAGGTTGGCAACGCCAGGCAGGACTGGAGAGAGAGGGAGGAGGGAGGAGGAGGAGGAGGGAAGGAGGGAGGGCAGGAAGGAGGGAAAGCACAACGTTGTCGACGTTAAAGGAAGAGTAGCGGAGGTATAAGGTGTAGTAGGTGGTGCCAGTGGTAGTAAGTATGGTTATAGGTGGCGCTGAAACTCACCCCCCTTTTCGCTCCCGGCCTCCTATCTCTGTCTGTCGCTTCGCGGTATAGCGACGACGCCGGCAGAGCCAGCGCGCGGAGCTACCGTGGCAGCCTAGCGCGTCGCGTCGCCATTCTGGCTATTTAAATTCAGTGGCACCGACTGAATTTTAAATTAGCTCGAATTATCTTAATAAGGATCCAACGTTCGCGCGTACACCGCGCGCGCCCTCGCCCGGCGCGCAATCGCAATTCCCTCTGTGCCGCGCCGTGGCATAGAGGGAAAAACGGGGCGGGACCGGGGAGGGCGAGGGGAATACGTCTCGATTTGTATGCATTGAATTTAAAACAATGTTGCGCTTTCGGTGAATGAAAATATAATGCACCTTCTCGCAGCCGCCCGTAATGCGCGGCGTCATATTGCTGGGGGGGGAAAACTACCTCCTTGGCACTAAACAGTCACTGCTTCCGAGTTTAATGCGTCTGCAGTGTCGACTTTGATACGTCGATAAATGAGCCCTGATGTCGTGTGATCGATGAGACTGTTCAGCGACAACACAGACTTGATTGCGGATGCAGTTTTATGTTACGTGATTACAACTGTTTTTGACTGATTTTGCCAAAGTCTTAAAAACACTGTTATAAATCTGGTGTATATACCCTGATAACAGCGGATGGACGTCAAGGTGTAGGTCTCATGTAGGAATAAAAAAGTACGCTTTTGAATGGGCGGTCTAAATTTTGCAGGCGTGATACTAAGATTGGGACCCAACATCGAATGCTTTTTTGGACATAATAAGCTTAAAAATTGAAACCCAGTTAGTGGACTTTAGTGTACTAAATGCTCACAAATGGACCCTTTGGTGTTGTCAGGGATATAAGTTTACACCAATCACGGTGATAACGATCAGTGTTAAGCGAAAAGTCTTACAATGTATCGTCACTTTACATAGGAATAAATTTAACGTAACGGGTGGTGTCAATTTTACGCCATAAAGTATTACTATTAACACTGTAATAAGTAACACTAGGAAAAAGTCGACACTAGCAGCGTTTAACACCGTATATTTCAATCAATGAAGAAACATAACTAAGTAATCAGTTTTTTCGTGGAGAAAACAGATAAAAAGTTGAATGTTTTACGTACAATCGCTGCATGACACTGAAATGGATGACAGAGGAACTATGGAAAGCCCAACCTGCATTGGATAATTCCGTTTCCCAGTTTCGGTGTCATAATTGCCATACATTGATTCGATGTTCATTCGAGTTATACGAGTCGCGCAAACACACACACGTATCGTGATCTTCTGCAAAACAGTTTTAATTGAACAATTAGCCTGCTGAAGCGTCTGTCGATGCTCCCACGCACCAAGCGTCACCGTGTGCGATTTCACTGACACACAGCTGCACGTTCAGCGAGTCCAATAATTGACTATCGCGAATTTCGAGCCGGTCTTCAACTGCGACTTCGACTTATCCGTTCTATTGCTGAAACGCGCCTCAACTCCGAGCCACTAGCGGCAAGTTTGTGACACTAAACGCGCGCACTGAATTCAACGGAATTTGAATATCAATTTCCATCATTGAAGTCATCCGAAGCTGTCGGCCGGTCTCGCGTACCACTTCAGACCGAGCGCTTTCGCGCTTGCCATTGTTTCGCGCGCGCGTCGGTGTGAATTCCGCGTACTCGACAATGGCAAGTGGAGCGATTGTTCGCCATAAATTACCTCTCATTCTTCCTTCTTCTAAACGTCTCATCTCCGACAGTTCAAAGTGTTTCAACTTCGCCCGTAAGAATATCCAGCGGAATATCAACTTTAATTAAACTTCTGAATGGAAATCCATTATGCTAATGTATTTACGTTTATGCTAATGTATTTACGTTTATGCTAATGTATTTACGTTTATGCTAATGTATTTACATTCCTTTGCCGAAATCCTTCACCACCAATAAACGACAGCGGTCAAAAATTTGATTCAACAATGTATTTACACGCATTGAATTGTACCACCACTTGGAACCACCGACGAAAACGTTGAACTGCATTGAAAAAGCGTCACCGAAGCGTGAACGTACGTGAAATTTTTCCCTTCTTCTAAACGTCTCATCTCCGACAGTTCAAAGTGCTTCAACTTCGCCCGTAAGAATATCCAGTAGGAATATCAACTTTAATTAAACTTCTGAATGGAAATCCATTATGCTAATGTATTTACGTTCCTTTGCCGAAACCCTTCACCACCAATAAACGACAGCGGTAAAAAATTTAATTCAACAATGTATTTACACGCATTGAATTGCACCACCACTTGGAACCACCGACGAAAACGTTGAACTGCATTGAAAAAGCGTCACCGAAGCGTGAACGTACGTGAAATTTTTCCCTTCTTCTAAACGTCTCATCTCCGACAGTTCAAAGTGTTTCAACTTCGCCCGTAAGAATATCCAGTACGAATATCAACTTTAATTAAACTTCTGAATGGAAATCCATTATGCTAATGTATTTACATTCCTTTGCCGAAACCCTTCACCACCAATAAACGACAGCAATCAAAAATTTGATTCAACAATGTATTTACACGCATTGAATTGTACCACCACTTGGAACCACCGACGAAAACGTTGAACTGCATTGAAAAAGCGTCGTCGAAGCGTGAACGTACGTGAAGTTTTTCGGGAAAACGCCGGGGAACGTCGAAGCGGAAAACCCGGACGAAAATGTACCGCCGGAAAGTAGACGAGTTTCGGGGGGAAACGAGACTTCTTTTTTGCTTGCCCTTCGGCCAATCGTCGGCAGTTCCGTCGCTCGTTTTGTCACGCAGTTCACGTCGAGGATCGACGCACGAAACCCACCGGTGTGCGCGATTCGGCCGACCAATTTGACCCTCCATCGTTTGAATGTTTCCCCTCTGTTTATCTCACTCGCTCCTTCGCCCCCCCGTGCTCGCGTGCAGTTTCTGTCCTCTGTGCCTTTGCGCTTTGCCACACTCGCTCTGCAGTCAGCCAGTATTCCCTTCCACCTGGTAGTCGATCCGGTATTCGTTCGGAACTCAGCAGCATTCCTCACGGAATACACAATCGACATGTCCTCCTCACCCCCCCCCCCCCCCTCACCTCCCATCCTCCCCACCCGTCGTTCCACCCACCTCGTTTAACTCACTGCATAGTCAAACGTAGCCTCTGTGCGCACACTTTGACGAAATGTGCTGCGCTTTCGAATGCACACGCAGCCGAGTTGCGCTCACGTGCGCGAGAGAGGAATTTGTAAACAGATAAAAAGCCTTTAATGGCTGTTTAATTTAATGAGAGGTGGACTGAAGACGTATTGGACGATTTCGAATCAGAGCTGAAGTAGGACTCGATGTAGTCAACATTTGAAGTACAAGAGCAGGTCGGAACAGACCTAAATACCTGGGGAGAAAAATGTTACCAATGGAAACCTGTATAATATTGAATTTAATTGCCCTTCAGGTCAAAACTCACATTTTCAGCGGAAATCGAGATATCGTACGTCGGGTATTTCTGTGGCAGATTTTCCATATATCTTTTTTATTTGAATTTAATCCCTCTTATGCATTTTGCGTTTTTCAAATTACACGAGAACGCCACGAAATTCATCAGAAATATGAAACGCCGGACAATGCGAGAACCGGAACGGTATCGCCGTGAGGTAATTAGATCTACGAAGAAAAAGGAAAATGATGTATTTCTCTCGTGTAATAATAAGAGCAATAAATTGAAATATAATGGATAATAAAGTGTACGCGATTATCCGATATACTATGGAATCCGATAGTGCATCCGCGAAATTGCAAGGTCGGCGCTGAATAAGCTGTTACACGGAACAGAAATTAATAACTTCACTACTGCGACTAGAACGTTGTCTTTCATTATTTTCAACGCGAACAGGGCTGACGCTCGGGTTTGATAAAAATTGCAGTACTAAAATTAGTTATTAAAGAGAAACTCGTACGATTGCCAAGTTGCGACGCTTTAAGGCATTCAAGCCGGGTAAAAATCTTTTGAAACGTAAATTTCAAAAGAAAAAAGAAAATTTGATTTGTTTTTGGTAAATTTTGTTGTCAAGCAAAAAAGGTTTGAAACCAGTGTTAGACAATAAAATATGCGACTTAAGAACGATGGTTTAGGCGAAAAAAACACTAAATTCTGGGGAAAAAAATCAAGGGATCATGATTTTAAAAAAATCAAGGGACTTTGGTATTTTTTCTACCACTCTTATCAATCTGTCGGCTTTGTTAAGTTCTGCTGCATTCATAACCTGTACCACTCTGGCCCTTAGGGGATTTTGTACCAGGATCAAATAAATATACAACTATTAGTACTATTTTTATACGGGTGCCGATTCCATGAAACCTGCTGAAAAAAACGATAGTGATTTTTTTTTCTTCTTTCCAGAATCAAGCAAAATTGGATTGAAACCAGTGTTTTCGTGTTTGTCGGTGCGAGTATCCACGCGTGTCTGTGAGGTATTTGTGAGAGCCCGTGCGGGTACCTGCAACAGTGCACTTTGATTGGCGTAGGCAGATAGTCACTTCCCGGAAGTTCTCGAGCGTATTAGTGATACGTACGTGTGTACATACGATTCTCCGCACTTGCCGATACAGGCCAGATAAATCGAGAGAACTGGCTCGGCTGTGGTTCGGCCTGGCGCACCGCTCGAGCCGTCGATAAACGAAGAAGGATTGCGCGCCTGAGAGATCGTGTTCCCGTTTAATTGATTATCTCTCGCAGCAACGTTCGTCCGGCGTGCCCAGCCACCATTAAGTGACGTCGCTATTTTCTCGGTCCAATTTAATTTATTATTGTCAATGCGAAATCAATAGTGCCACAAAGCAACGGCTATTTTTTTATTTATAGTCAATCCTGTGTATCGAGCCTCACTTCAGGCTTCGTAAAATAGCGTTGAATCAGGTTGAATGGAGCTGAAGAATAAGTCAGTCAAGTTTTCACCAGACTCAACATTTAGCACGTGGCAAAGTTTAATGTCATGACAAAACATTTACGTTTCTTTCTTACAATTTTGAAGTTTACTTTGAGTAAACAATTCAGCATTCCAGATTCAGGCTTCGTAAAATAGCGTTGAATCAGGTTGACTCGAGATGATGAATAGGTCAGTCAAATTTTCACCAGACTCAACATTTAGCACGTGGCAAAGTTTAATGTCATGACAAAAGATTTACGTTTCCTTCTTACAACTTTTGAAGTTTACTTTGAGTAAACAATTCAGCATTCCAGATCCATTTCTAGAAATATCAACAAAAAATTACTCCCTTAAAAAAACACATCTCAACTTAAAGAATCAAACGGATCACTTTCACTGCCCTTACAAAAAAATCCGCTCACCATAAGACGCCGAATTCCCTGAAGCGATACCCGAATATCGCCCACAGTCGGAAATCGATATCACGCCGATAAATTATCATCTTCTGGTTATTTATAGATGACAACGACTGACACCAGCGTAAGATTTGTGCTTGATTGGCGGTTACGGCACCGAGCCGGCTTTCGCAGAAACAGATAGCAGAGGCCAGAGACTGTTTGCACACCAATCCTTTTAATCTCGCGCCGCTGCACGCTCGGGACCGCTGAATGCTTAATCAAATCAGGAGGTGTTAAGTTCCTGCACGGTACGAGATCCCTCTCCCCCCCCCCCCCCCCTCCACTCCCTCGTTCTCCTCGCTGCCGCCTCTTCGCGCATTCAGAGCCACGAGACGACGGAGCTGCGAGTTAGTTTAACCTGCGGATGCCATCAATCCTTCAACTACTGTTCGTGGCCAGCATCCGTGCTGACTAATACCGTCTATGCTGGCTGCAGTTTGCCCGCCGAGCGATTCCGCAAATGGAATAATTAAGTACTCGATTTTCCATCGCGCATTGTGGTCACAATGTGTCACTGTGTCTCCCGGACGAAAAGACTCGCGTGCCAGGCGAATCTATATGAGAAATTGGCGGATAGAAATTCATGCGAAGCCACACGAGTCGCGTTGATCCACTCGTCGTCGGAGTCGAGAGCAACTGTGAATTATCGGCAAATGACTGCAGTGATCATTGCTAATGATGGAATATTCGCGTCATCGCAATGACGGAGAAGAAAATTAAACGCAGCTGGAACGATGGTGACACAATCCAGCGTAGATATTGCCGGCAACGTAATTCAGTGCTGCCCATGTTATGTTAAGAATTCCGGATAAGATCGACGATTTAATCACGGTTTGCCGGTGAATTACGTATCTTGAATTCAACGACTCTAGGAAAATGACAAGAAAAAGAGGGAAAAAAAACGGTAAGCAAGCAATGAACGGACGTCATTCTTTGAATTGGATAATCTGGAAAACTGGGATCGCTTCGAGGCTGAGTCATCGATCGGTATCTCGTGAATCGTATCTCGCGGGTCTGCGTAAGCCAGATAATTTATCAATCTTAACGTAGCGCAGCAGGCTGATAACTCGAGTTTCAGCGATGCGGAGGTTGATGGCTGAGACGCTGGAAGGTCTACCATGAAATTTGTCAAATTTATATTTTATTCAAATCCAAAAGATCTGGAATTGAATCTCAAGATGAAAATCCAATCAAAAGGGAAATCAAAGGGGGTTGTAAATCCAACCCCCTTTGATTTTCCTTCCAAAGAACTCGCTGACGAATTTGTCATATCACGGAAATTAGAAGATAAAATCCAGGCCTTCTTGAATGCGGAGATTGGAACGAATTTAAAAAATGGTCCTCCCACTACCCGGAAAGCGTTGGTGGTTATTTCAACTGACGACGTTTATCCTATGGACTTCTTGAAACGCCGTATATAATGACCGACCAGGTCCCGCTGAGAACGGCAAAGCTTCGCTCTGCTGGAGACTAACATTTATTAATTCCACAAGATGAAATTCCACAAAATGGTGAAATATGTGTTTTAATGCGACTAAAAATCAGGGGTTTCGTAATGGTCGAATTTTCAGTTGTCAGAGTTAAACTTCAAATATGACTTCAGGATTAAACCAAGAATCCACCTTCTTCCAAACCAAGATCGAGTCGCCCGCAAGAAAAGATTTGACACATCAATCGATACTTCGACAAAGTGACTTTTCAATCAAGCCCCCGTCTTACCCCGCGCACCCGTAACATCTGTAATATTACGTAGTTATTATTCGCGAAACGAGGAAAATCTCTCGAAACGAGGAAACTTTTTCCGTCTCGCGATCGCAACTTCTTCGATCCTAAGACGAATCGTAATTTGAATATCTCAAGATTTAAGTGACTGAAGATACAGAAGCGGGAAAAGGTCGCGAGTGTCTTGGGCGGAAAATATAGAAGCAGGAAGCGAGAAGGAGTGAAAAGTGAGCGTCAAGCCCGAGAGCCGGTGATTTGGCATCGCGTGCGATTCGACTGCGAATTCGACGCCAAAGGCGACGCGAGCGTTAAACCGCTTCGCTACCGAGGCTTCCCATTCCCTGACTAACAATCCGCTCGGACTTTCCTCCCACGCATTCGGCCGCCGAGCTGGCACGCTCGGTGCCCACCACCCATTTTCCCGTCGTCCGCGAGCGCCCCCCGCGCGCACCCCTCATACCTACAGACACAATGGGAGATGCAAATGGAACGGAAATGCTTTCCAAACACGGCGCAAGCCGTTGCTGCCTCGTTCGTCATTCGCGGTGGCCACAAAAGCTGCCCAATTGGCTACCGCGCGGTCCTACTTTACCACACTACATTACACCGACGCTGATGCACACAGCTCGCGGCGCGGCCGCGAATCTATCCGCTAATTCGTCGCTCGCGATACGTACATGCGGTTTTTGTGCGGTGGGTCATGGTTTGTTGGGCCCCTGATCCGCACGCCGCTCCGACGAGGGACGACAGCTGATAGGGATGAATCTGCAAATCCATAGGTTTGCGACCATTGTGCTTGGATTTCAACAACAGAAATCGGTCGTCCGATGACGCGATAACGAACGGGCACATTTTGAAGCGATATTCTTTGTGCATTTTTGTACGGAAATACAAAGGATCATTATTCTCAATGTTCTTTGTTTAATTTTTGGTTGTTTGAATAAGTTGAATGTTTCTTTGGAAATGCCGAAAAATTGATGATCCGTTAACTACTGGGCACGATTTAAAGCCATTTTTTTGTTTCGGTGACGAAATACAAAAATGTATTATTGTCACTGTTTGTGTTCGTTTTATTTTTCTTTGATTGAATAAGTTGAAGATTTCTTTGGAAATACAAAAAAATTGATAATCCATTAATTATTGAGCAGGATTTAAAGCAATTTTTTGTGTTTTAGTGCCAAAATACAAAAGTGAATTATTGTCATAGATTTTCTGTTTGTTTTTTTTTTACTGAATAAGTTAAAATTTGTTTGCGAATACCAAAAAATAGATAATCCATTAACTATTGGGCACGTTTTGAAGCCATTTTTTGTTTTTTAGTCCCGAAAAAACAATTCATTATTATCCCCGTTTTTTTTTTTTTTTTTTTTTTTTTTTCATTTTTCTTTGTCTGAATAAGTTGAAACCTTCCGCGAAGCATTCCAACACGGAGGCTCCATCCGTCTCACCTGAGGGCTTTTATAATTACACGACAACCGGAAAAAGAGTGACGCACACGGTGCCATGTTTTCTCGTCCCTTATCGATTCGTCAGTGCTCCAATTTCGTCTACCTCTTCCTTCCTCCCCGCCTCTACGCGCCTTTATTTCTGCAATCCGAACGTGAAATTTTCAATCCGGAGGTCGAATTATTTTTCGCTGAAGGCGCATTTGTCTGTTTTTTTTTGTCCTCCGCGTTTTTTGCCTCCTTCCGCGTCATGTAACTGAGAAATTGAGAAGACGGCGAGGCGGAGAAATAAGGGCAGACCGAGGGGAGGGGGTGAGTGGAGTGTGAAAAACGAAGTTGGGTCTCGAAAATTTCGTGGAGACGGAAGGAACAAGCAGAATATTGAAAAGTTGTCTCACGTTTTCCGTCTCACTCGGGCGTGACGGTGGTCGCGACGTACCAGGAGGTGTCTAGAGCAGTTTGGGTGGAAGGGAAGGGGGGCAAAGTGCGCACAGCCGGCGAGAAAGAGACCGAGGACACTACGTCTGCCTGGAATATAATATGAAAAGTTGCTGGAGTCTCAATCCGCCACATCGGACGTTTTAATTCAATTCAACTGGATAACGTATGGCGGGAGCGTGTGGCCGGGGTATATCGCAAAGCTCGCGTGTTATTTTCGCGTCTCGCGTCACGCTCACATTTTTTGTTGCCCCGCTGCACGGCCCGAGAGACAAAAATATCCTCGGTTCGGAGTTGAGACGCAAAATCCATCGGGGGATTTCGTGTGTTTGGCTTTTAGAAAAAAATATTTTATTAGTTTGGAGGAATAAAGGTAGAACGAAAGCCTCGCCGATAAATCGTTTGCACGCTGTTCCCACGTTTTGTTTTACCTCCTTCATAAGACTCTTCTGCAAATTTGTTAAGGCGGGAGAAACCGTGGCGCAACGTCTATCGGATATGCGCGCAAATCTTCATCCGTACACAAGATTAAGTCGTGAATTTTCGCTACGGCAGAGGCAAAGAAGCTTTATCAGATTTTTCGCTGGGAAATTGAGAGACGAAACTAAAATATTGTTGTAATCGTTGGAAAGCACCGGACGCGGATTTGCATAGAGTAACGCGAGCGATGCATTTGCGATTCTCTGAATCACATCTGCTCTTAGTGAAGTCGCGAACGAGGCGGTTTTTTTCGTCGCTGTTACGTCAACGGGATTTATAATTCCTCATAATATTTTGCCTAGCTCTTTCTCGAGAAAAAGTTTTTTTAATTACATTTTTTTAAATGTAACATCAGCAGAAAAAAATATTCAGCTGTCAGAAACCCAGAAAATAAAAATCCAAATATTCCACAACATTCTGACTCTGTCACCGATTAATTTTTCTGGGTTGCAACCGAGGTTTCGAATTCGCGCAAATTTCAGGTATATTTTGCAATATTTTGCATAGCTCTTTACCGAGAAAAAAACTTTTTTTTTTAAATCACATTTTTTAAACTGTAACAAAAGAAGACAAAAAATTGTCAACTTTCAGAAATCCAAAAAACAAAAATCAAAATATTCCACAACATTGTAACTCTGTCACCGATTAATTTTTCTGGGATGCAACCGAGGTTTCGAACTCCCACAAATTTCAGCAATATTTTGCAATATTTACCACAGCTCTTTATTGAGAAAAAAATATTTTTTTATTTACATTTTTTTTAAGTAACATCAGAAGAAGAAAAAATATTCAGCTGTCAGAAATCCAGAAAACTAAAATCCAAATATTCCGCAACATTCCAACTCCGTCACCAATTAATTTTTCTAGGATGCAACCGAGCCTCCGAGCTCGCGGAAATTCCAGCTCAATCTCGCCTTGAGCAAACACGGCTGATCCTCTCGAACGGTCCAAGTTGGACAACTCTCATTGGTCGATTCTTTTCATTCGCTCGAGCTGACCCTTGAACCCTGACAGCTCTCGATCCACCCAGCTGGGGGAGAGAGGAGGACGGCGAGGACGGGGAAGGGCGGGGGAGGAGGGGGAATATAATTTCCGCGAGTGTCGGAGGTTCGAGAGGACGAGAGGTGTGCGCGTGCTCGGCACGCTATGGCCAAGCTGGCAAGCTAGACAGCGCCCGACGTGCCCCGCTGCACCGTCGAGTTGGAAAGAATCGATCATTAGAGATATCGACAGCTCATCAAGTTCGGCCGACCGACCGATCGACCGACCGCGCGCCAGCGACGGCGGTTAACCGTCTCGATTCGCTGGCTCGCGTATAAATACACGTCGAGCGGATAATTCGACTGTTCTATCATTGCGGCTCGACAGCCCCCCTCCCCCTCCTCCCTCATCCCCCGTCCCCCTCTGACCCTCCCCAACCCAGGTATCTTTTGGTCCACAGAAATTTAACGCGCGGCAAAGGGATGTTAACGACCGTGACCGAGCCGGCGAGAAAGTTTATAAATCACGAGTAAATGGCGATCCATTACGGATTAATGCGTTATACAACGGGGGGGGGGGGGGGGGGGCCGTTTAATCCGCGGTAAACAGCGACGCTCAATCAAACTCGCGCCTCAAGTTTCCGCCCGAGATTCCGCGCCGTATCTTAATCCGTGACCACCTTGAGGTTAATTAATTAGTCGGTGGCCGCGCGGCTTGATATCGACGAGCGCCGTATGTATGTCATCCGGCGGGGCACTGCGAGCACGTGATAACCGGTCGTTTGACGGTGATTGCGGCGGGCGTGAATTTGGGATTCATGCTGTAATTGAGTTTTTTTTTTTTAGGTAGATGGGATAATTAAATTTTGCATGATTTGGCAGGGAGTGAAAAAACATTTTTTGCGTGGGAATTATAGGCGAAGAAGAAAATGTTGGAGTCACCGGATGTGGAACACGGAGAAAAATAATTAGAGAGTGATAAAAAAAAACAAATCGATTGTTGTATTACATTTTTTTTGTCGCAGCAATATTTTCAGCTGCCTCAGCAAAATTTTCAATTACCCCAGCAAATTTGCAGCTGTGACAGCAAAAATGTTGTTAACATTCCTTTGATATTTTTCTGTGTGAAGAAGCAATACGGAGGACATTGATTCGATGTCATTGAACTCCAAAGTTTGTTCGTCGCATTGGCCGCGTTTCGTATCGTTGTTTGTACTCCTTGTCGAGTTTTGCAGAACTTTTTGACCCCCTTGAGGTTAATTAATTAGTCGGTGGTCACGCGGCTACGTATCGATGGGCGTGAATGTGTGTCATACGGCGAGTTCAGCGCGCGCATGATAACCAGTTGGTTGACGGAGGTCGTTGCAAGCGCCATCATAGGAGTCGTTGAATTCGGGATTAATTTTATGATTGATATTTTCTTGAAGCCTGGAATAATTAAATCCTGCACGTCTATTGCCGGGAATTGAAGAAACATTTTTTGCATCGGAATGATACATTCGGTGCGGAAAATGGAATCACCCGGATGTGGAAGAACCGATACGGAGGACATTGATTCGGTGTCAGTGAACTCCAAAGTTTGTTCATCACATTGACTGCATTTCGTATCGTTGTTTGTATTTCTTGTCGGCTTCTGTAAAGTATTTTGAACTCCTTGAGGTCAATTTATTAGTCATTGTATACGGAATTAACGTTGAAATTGAGATTTCCTTGCAGCCAGATGGGATAATTAAATTTCGCACGTTTTGCCTGAGGCTGAAGACACATTTTTTGCATCGCAATTACAGTCGAAGAAGATGATGCTGGATTCGCTGGATGTGGAAGGACTGATACGGAGGGCATTGATTTGGGGTCAGTGAACTCCAAAGTTTGTTCATCACATTGACCGCATTTCGTATCGTTATTTGTATTTCTTGTCGGCTTCTGTAAAGTATTTTGAACTCCTTGAGGTCAATTTATTAGTCATTGTATTCGGAATTAACGTTGAAATTGAGATTTCCTTGCAGCCAGATGGGATAATTAAATTTCGCACGTTTTGCCTGAGGCTGAAGACACATTTTTTGCATCGCAATTACAGTCGAAGAAGATGATGCTGGATTCGCTGGATGTGGAAGGACTGATTCGGAGGGCATTGATTTGGTGTCAGTGAACTCCAAAGTTTGTTCATCACATTGACCGCATTTCGTATCTTTGTTTGTACTTCTTGTCGACTTCTGCAAAGTTTTTTGAACTTCTTGAGGTCAATTTATTAGTCATTGAATTCGGGATTAACGTTGAAATTGAGATTTCCTTGCAGCCAGATGGGATAATTAAATTTCGCACGTTTTGCTGGAGGCTGAAGACACATTTTTTGCATCGGAATTACAGTCGAAGAAGATAATGCTGGATTCGCTGGATGTGGAAGGACTGATACGGAAGGCATTGATTTGGTGTCAGTGAACTCCAAAGTTTGTTCATCACATTGACCGCATTTCGTATCTTTGTTTGTACTTCTTGTCGACTTCTGCAAAGTTTTTTGAACTTCTTGAGGTCAATTTATGAGTCATTGGATTCGGGATTAACGTTGTAATTGAGATTTCCTTGCAGCCAGATGGGATAATTAAATTTTGCACGTTTTGCTGGAGGCTGAAGACACATTTTTTGCATCGCAATTACAGTCGAAGAAGATGATGCTGTATTCGCTGGATGTGGAAGGACTGATACGGAGGGCATTGATTTGGTGTCAGTGAACTCCAAAGTTTGTTCATTACATTGACCGCCTTTCGTATCGTTGTTTGTATTTCTTGTCGGCTTCTGTAAAGTATTTTGAACTCCTTGAGGTCAATTTATTAGTCATTGTATTCGGAATTAACGTTGAAATTGAGATTTCCTTGCAGCCAGATGGGATAATTAAATTTCGCACGTTTTGCCTGAGGCTGAAGACACATTTTTTGCATCGCAATTACAGTCGAAGAAGATGATGCTGGATTCGCTGGATGTGGAAGGACTGATACGGAGGGCATTGATTTGGTGTCAGTGAACTCCAAAGATTGTTCATCGCATTGGCCGCGTTTCGTATCGTTGTTTGTACTCCTTGTCGGCTTTTGTAAACCAGCCGGGGAGATGTGACGCGATTCTTTATTCTTCGTGACGGTTTCGATGTGCCTCGACTTTCGGTTATCTCGTGTTTAAACTATCTTGGTTTTCACTGTCCAATCCCACTGACATTCTCCTTTGTCACGCCGGACTTGCGAGGCCGACGCGACAAAGGAGAATGTCAACGTTACGTGTAAACAATATTTCGCTGGCGATTGTGTTTCACCCTGGCGCTTGTGTTACATCGATTAGCCCTTCGGTTATCGCGCACTGTGAGGTCTCATGCTCGCCGCAAGACGTTAAATATACTCGGTTAAATTTCAGACGGCAGTCGTCTTGGAACTCTTCAGTCGATTCGAAGGAAAATGTATGGAAGATACGAGCATTTTTAAATATGTCACGCGCGCCATAAAGGAACAAAATACATAAATTGCGCAAAAAAAAAATTTGAGAACCATCGATAACAAAAATATTCTACGCCAAAAAAATCTCAAGTTTTTGTGAAAAAAAAATAGAAAGATTACAAATAAACCAACTGATGTCTAAATAGATTGTGCAATAAAAGAAAATAAAAAAGTGATAAAAAAGAAATAAAATATCTGAACAGTGCAACAAAAAATGGTTCAAATTTTTAAATATGTCACCCGGGCCATAAAGCAACAAAATACATGAATTGCACAACAACAAAAATTCTGAAAGGCGTCGATAACAAAAATATTCTACGCTAAAAAAATCGCAACTTTTTTTTTTAAAGACAGATTACAAATAAACCAACTGATGTCTAAATAGATTGTTCAATAAAAGAAAATAAAAAAGTAATAAAAAAAGAAATAAAATATCTTAAAAGTGCAACAAAAAATGGTCGAAAGTGTCGATAAAACCGTCTGCACAAAAAAAGAACCTCAACGTTTTGTGAAAAAAAAAACTCGTCCGATTAAACGTAAACCAGCTGACGGTTAAGTGGATCGTGAAAGCGAAATCAAAGAGGCGCGGGGGCAAAGTTGCCGGCACCACAAACTATCATAAACGGCGTATAGGAAAATGGCCGTAGAAAGGGAAGGTGGTTTCGTGTCCGACAATCGGGCGTTCGCGAGAGTCAGACGACGATCTTTATCCGCAGTTACAGCCTCGTTAATCACAGCTCGAATCGAGAAACACGAGAGTGAGCGGAAAGGAGCGAGAGAGCGAGAGGCGAGTAAAAAGAATGGAGAAGACGGAACGGGGGCGAGGCGCGGAAAATCAGGGTATGGGAAGGGAAAATGCGGCAACGACAACGACCACTACCGTCGACGTCGTGCGAGAGCCCGCGAGGTTGGATGCCGGACGGACCGAGACGGTGAAAGCCAGGGCTTGAGTAAGAGGAACAGCCTCGCGTGGAACGTTATCCGAACACGACTATCCGAGCCCGAGCTCGAGCTTTGCCGAGGGCGTGGCTCTCTCATCTCTGTGCCCTATCTCTTCTGGTCCCCCCTATCTCCTCTCAAAGTTTCTCTCCTCTTTCTCTTTGCCCAACATCTCCTCTTCTCTTATCCCCACCCCCCTAAACCACCTATCTCTGTGTACACCGTGTTGCGAAGTCTTCGACTGCTAAGTCATACATTCGGTGTGAAAAAAGTACCGCGATACCTCCTTTTTTTTTGGCGTTGAAACTTTCAGGCGGCCAATGATTTCTTTGCGTCAAATGGGGGCGAAAGTTTGCAGCTTGTTGTTTCGTTGCTGTTTCCTCGGTGTGGGGTTTTCGATCTTGTTTTGACAAAAGGTGGCGCGTCGAGTCAGTTGAAAATATCTCGTGGAAAGTGGAAATAACTGTTTGACTTAAGGTAATCCTTTCGTCAGAATTCATTTAGCATAAAATCGAGCAAAAGTTAGAGAGAATTGCGAACACTTCTCGATGGTATAAAAATCTGAAAAAGTTCATGCGCGTTAAAGGTAGTGAAAAGATTAATTTGGCAAAATAATAATTGTAAAATATTATTAACAAAGTGATGAAAAGAAAAATTGTTTAAGTAATATCCCGGTGACCCAATTTTTTGGAATGCAAATGATTCATTAATTTTTTTGAATACGTATGGATTTTTCTGATTTTTAAGGTAACTTTTAAATTTATGTTTTGTAGGGTGAAAAAACACAAATTTCAAAGTTAACTTAAAAATCTGAAAAAATGCATACTTAATCAGGAAAACGGACTAATCATTTTCATAAAAAAAAAAATGTCGGTCACCGGGATATTTGTTAAACCATTTTTTTTCGTCAATTTGTTAATAACATTTTGAAATTATTATTGTCAAATTAATCTTTTCAGTACTTTTAATGTGCATGAATTTTCTCTCTTAGTTTTCTCGAATTTATGCGAAACCAACTCTATACGTCAAGACCTCCTTAAGACTAAATTGTCACTCCAGGCCTAACAGCAAGAAGGATCCGTTATGAAGAAAATGTTTCCTCTTCCCAAAAGACAAATCATTTCGCAAACAATTGATATTAAAATGGAATCTATTTTACCTTCACAGAAACAGTTCTGATATCAAATGTACTTCATTTCAAATACTTCACTTGGTGACTTCAACATTGGAACCGGTGTCGCGGGAAGAACGTAGGTGGTATTAAAAAGTTCGCGGTTGAATTTCGGAGGACTCAACGGAAAGTACATCGCGCGCAATACATTTCGGCGGTGGCTGCAGTTTCCTCCAGTCGGAGAGTCTTGTACCCCGTGTCCGCCGGTGATGTATGCGCATTTTGCACGCCCCGCACTTCACACGGCGGTCTTCACACACGTTTGTCCCCGCAACCGTGAAGACAATTTCTCTCTCGCCGAGGTCCCGCGGGTGTAGCCCACGAGCGCCGGAAATCCCCGAGCTCATAGCGCAAAGTCTCTTGCACTACATCTCAATCCCAACACGCTGTTTCCGCGCTGGTAGCCGTGCCGCAGCGGCCACCGCCGTCGAGAATCCACTATCCGCAGCGTGTGGCGCGCGCGTGTGTACACCAACGGGACCCAAAGCCAATACCGATTTCTGAATCGTATATCAGCGTGAAATTCCGAAAATTCCTGGAAGACCGCGGAGTTCCCGTTTGCCCCCTTTATATTCTTCGCGGCGGAGTCGCGCGAAGGTGGCTCACTCGTTATATTCCACCAGAGCCAGGAATTTACAGGGCCATAATGCCCGGGTATGCGGCGGGTGCGGAAGAACAAATCGAGGAAGTAATGAGGGAATTTAAACGAGCGTCAATGACCGAGGGACCGCGCCAAATTGACTCAACTGGTTGGAGCGGAGGAGACAAGTTTAATGAACTAACCATACTGATTGTTTGAAAGAAGACTGAAGACTGAAGACTGAAAACTGAAGACTGAAAACTGAAGACTGAAAACTGAAGACTGAAAACCGAAGACTGAAAACCGAAGACTGAAAACTGAAGACTGAAAACTGAAGACTGAAAACTGAAGACTGAAAACTGAAGACTGAAAACTGAAGACTGAAAACTGAAGACTGAAAACTGAAGACTGAAAACTGAAGACTGAAAACTGAAGACTGAAAACTGAAAACTGAAGATTGAAAATTGAAGACTGAAAACTGAAGACTGAAAACCGAAGACTGAAAACTGAAGACTGAAAACTGAAGATTGAAAACTGAAGACTGAAAACTGAAGACTGAAAACTGAAGACTGAAAACTGAAGACTGAAAACTGAAGACTGAAAACTGAAGACTGAAAACTGAAGACTGAAAACTGAAGACTGAAAACTGAAGACTGAAAACTGAAGACTGAAAACTGAAGACTGAAAACTGACGACTGGATACTGAATATTGAAAACTGAAAACTGACGACTGAAGATTGAATACTGAAAACTGAAGTCTGAAAACATTAGACTGAAGACGCCAGCGAAAATGTTGGTTGAAACGAAGAATGGTACCTGGAGTCGTCAGAAAATTGTCATAACTTCTCCCAGCACCATCCAAGCACTCAACGAAGTCTGCAGCCATCGTCGAATCCAACCACATAAACCTTGTCAAGATCCAAGGTTCTCGCAAGAATTACTCAAACGTATAGGAAGTATCGAAGGAATTCAAGCAATCCCCAATAACCGAGGCACGACACCACATTAACGCAACCCTTCGAAGCCGACCAGACGAGTTCAGTGAACTACCCAAACTGATTGTTAGAATGAAGACTGAAGACCCCACAAAAAAGCGTTGGGTCGAAACAAAGAATGACAGAGTCGTTAGAGAATTTCCGCAACTCCCCTTAGCGCTGTCCAAAACACCCGACGAAGTCGGTAACCAGCGCCGAGTCCGGGGCCGCAAAAACCTCGGCACTCCATCCAACGTTTTCACTCCAAGTTTTGCAAACGTGTACAAGACGTTTCCCCGTGTACGTTTAATACGTCCCGCCCTGGGCCGTGCGTTCGTCTGGGCGAAATCATGTGCCGGAGTCTCGCAGACGGAATGAAATTCGCGGAATTCCCGACGGTACGAAGGAGAGAGAAAAAGGGCTCCCCGGGTTTAGGGTGAAAGGAGGTGGAAGGAAGAGGAGCCGAAGCTGCCAGCGGCAGAAGAGGAAGCGACGACGTTCGGTGTCTTATACGGTTGGCGCGCACCAATATGGCGGCCGGCGACCATTATGTGACCAGGAATTTAGCACGCGCCGCAGATCCGAGTAAAATGGCGGGGGGAGGCCGATGCAGAGGGAAGGGCCGAGGGATGAGAAGGAAGTGGAGGACGGGGGAAACCATAGGGAAGGAAGACTACGACGACGTTTCAGCCAGACGAACGAAGGATCTCGGTGGCCGTTACGTCCTCGATGGAAATTGGTACGTGGGTGTACAGCGTCGGGGCTCGTATAGTCGTCACCGTGGGAAGTTCCGTGGGGTGTGCAAGTGCGAGTGCGGAATTAGTGGCACAGTCGGTTGGCCGCTTGACGGCCATTGGCCCGTTGGAGTCGCCGCCTGGAGGGGAGGCCAATGGCTGCTCGCCGCTTCTATCCTAGCGGCCAATCGGCGCGCCAACCGCGAAGCATATGAATGTCGTTCCAGCTAGGAAGAGGACGAAGTCGGCCGGCCAATGACTATTCGTGGATTCTCAAAGCGGCCAATCACCGTGCCAACCGCGAGCCATATGAATGTCGACGAAAAATACGACTAAGCCGTTTGACCATTCAACAGCCATTGGCCCTCAAAGTCATTGCCTGGAGGGGGTGATGCCAATGGCTACTCGCAGCTTCCCAAAATGGCCAATCATAGTGAGGACCCCGGATCACGTGGGGGTCTGGAGGTCGATGAGCAGCACAAAGTTGGTAGGCCTTTCAACAGCCATTGGCCCCTCAAACTGGCAGCCAGAAGAAGGAACCAGGGGTGCCAATGGCTATCCGAAGCTTCTCCGAACGGCCAATGACAGCGCCACCCCGGTTACAGGGATGTCGACGAAGAAGAGGACGAGTTAGAACGTACAGCGGAGGCAGAGGAGGTACGCAGTGCTCCGGGTCCTTAACGGCCACGAAATTAAACTCCGTCCGAGCGCGATAAATTCCCCAACGTCCTCCCCAGTCACTGGAGAATATAAGGACGCCTATCCCCGTGTCTATATACATACATATAAACGTGCGGCATACCCTACGCGGGATATATCGGAGCTACGTATAAAGTACCATCCCCGTACACCTTGGGTAAAGCTCGTCGGGCCTGCTGGCTTATATCGCGTAGCACACATCGTAGCTACCCCGCGCTATACACCCGGAGAAAAGGACCGAGCCACAGTGGAACTAAGGGCGGTTGGGGAGAGGAAGGGTAGAACGAAGCCATCGTCCTCCACCACACAGACATATAAATATAAGTCTTCGCTAAGTATGCCATAGCTTTGGGTATAGCGCCGCGAAGATACATGGAAACGCGGGCGCCACCTTTGCAATGGGGGAAGATACGTAACAACGTTTACGTATCAGTGCTGATGCATGCTCGGTGCCTCAGGACCCCTGCACATTGGGTCGCGCATAGATATACACGTGTTACGTGTTTTCGTACTTAATTTGCAGCGGCACTTTGTCTGCACACGTACGTTTTATATGCACATAACCCGAGTGTATAATGCTGATAGGTATGAAGATTTACTATTCTTCATTTATAACACGGTTGGTTACATGTGGAGTCCAACCCAAAACGGGCTTCCTCGTGCATATCTAGGGCCGCATTCGGCGCGACGAGAACCCACATTAGCCGCATCCACGTTGACGTTGTGCTACTCGTGTACGTGGACTACATATTGCATAGCGTATGCGCGAGCGCTGGTTCCACGACGAAATCCACGCGAATCCACCTGATCTTAATATAAAGCCTTGGGCGCAGTGAGAGGACCGGGTGAAAAGTGCCAGACGGCTGGGATACACATGGCTGGGTCTCCCAGGGCGCGCGCAAAAGTTGGTTGAGCGGGAGTCTCCTTGCCCGTCACTTTGCATCTTGAACAACGGAGCCCGCAACCTGCAAGACGGAGGCGACATGTTTTTTTTACGATTTTTTTTTTTGTTCTGTATCACATTCTGGGTTCCGGATTAAGGTCTCTTAGGACTTGAAGATAATAAGAGGTTTTTTTGAGGAGTCAGATTGGATGTTGAGCGACCTGGGAAGACGTGTTAGACCTCAAGTTCAAGTGTCTTAGGATCCAATTTTTGAGGCCGTAACAGGAGAAATACCTTTAGGGTCGTGAAAAATTGGCATTTTTCGTGATTTTTTTTAGAGGGGATAGAATAATCGGATCATTGTGACATTTGGATATGAGTTTATTATAACTTTCATATTTCGAGTTATACTTTGGTCAGTATATTCTTAAGATATCATACTTTCGAAATATGCAGAAAAAAAATCGACTTTTTGAAATTTCTAAAGGTATTTCTCCCCTTAAGGAGTCAGTTTTTATTCAGCTAGGCGCTGCGTTGCCGACCGAGAGAAGCAGGAATTGCAGACACCTTTTCATGCCAAAATCTACGAAGGTCCAAAGTGATGAAATTGTCGTCATTCCGCGACCAAGACGCTTCAATACCACGAATTAAAAAAATACTTGTGCGAAAAGAAAAACGCATCAACGAGCATCGATCCCGGCGTATATTTTGAGCCCACCTCGAGGTTTCTCTCAATAAAATTCCCTTCAAGCCATCGTGATTCCGTTAACCAAGATTAAATCAGAGCATCTCCATTTTTTAGGTTATCCCTCGCGTTGCACCGAACTGCAACGATATTTTTAACCCCACCGACTTGACGAATTTGTCACCGCTCGGTGCGCTGCACCTTGCACTGCGCTCTATGCAAGCAAACGGCACTCGTGAGGCTCGGATGCGCTCGCGCGAAGGTCAATAGCGCGTTTAATTGGGTACACGCGGAGCCCCGCGCCCAACTGATAAAATTGAGTATAAAAGGTCATCACAGCAACTAATTATTATGATGACTTTTTATAATTAATTTCATAATTTGGATTAAATAGAATTCTTTTTTTTTTAATTTCGTTGCATTCCAGCGATGCAAACTTCAACATCATCGGAAAAGCAGGAATTACAGATCTTTGATGCCAAAATCTACGAAGGTCCAAAATGATGAAATAGTCGTCATTCCGCGACCAAGACGCTCCAATACCACGAATTAAAAAAATACTTGTGCGAAAAGAAAAACGCATCAACGAGCATCGATCCCGGCGTATATTTTGAGCCCACCTCGAGGATTCCCTCAATAAAATTCCCTTCAAGCCATCGTGATTCCGTTAACCAAGATTAAAACAGAGCATCTCTATTTTTTAGGTTATCTGGCGCTGCACCGAAGTGCAACGATATTTTTAGCCCCACCGACTTGACGAATTTGTCACCGCTCGGTGCGCTCTGCACCTTGCACTGCGCTCTATGCATGCAAACGGCACTCGTGAGGCTCGGATGCGCTCGCGCGAAGGTCAATAGCGCGTTTAATTGGGTACACGCGGAGCCCCGCGCCCAACTGATAAAATTGAGTATAAAAGGTCATCACAGCAACTAATTATTATGATGACTTTTTATAATTAATTTCATCATTTGGATTAAATAGAATTCTTTTTTTTTAATTTCGTTGCATTCCAGCGATGCAAACTTCAACATCATCGGAAAAGCAGGAATTACAGATCTTTGATGCCAAAATCTACGAAGGTCCAAAATGATGAAATAGTCGTCATTCCGCGACCAAGACGCTCCAATACCACGAATTAAAAAAATACTTGTGCGAAAAGAAAAACGCATCAACGAGCATCGATCCCGGCGTATAATTTGAGCCCACCTCGAGGATTCCCTCAATAAAATTCCCTTCAAGCCATCGTGATTCCGTTAACCAAGATTAAATCAGAGCATCTCTATTTTTTAGGTTATCTGGCGCTGCACCGAAGTGCAACGATATTTTTAGCCCCACCGACTTGACGAATTTGTCACCGCTCGGTGCGCTCTGCACCTTGCACTGCGCTCTATGCATGCAAACGGCACTCGTGAGGCTCGGATGCGCTCGCGCGAAGGTCAATAGCGCGTTTAATTGGGTACACGCGGAGCCCCGCGCGTGTGTATACATATATCGCCGTGTTATATCCCAACACCTGGCGCGTATGCGGCAGAGCCGCCACTATATATGCATGAGCGGGAGAATCGCGGGAAAGTGCGCGCGGCCCGCAAGAAGAGTGCAATACTCGCGTCGCGGTTGTGCACCTCGTGGGCTGTGCGCGCCGCTACCACCACACGCGAGGCCCGGTGTGCCGCGCGCTGTTATCCACGGGAAATCGAAGCCAGCCACACTTCCGCGCTGCTGATGGCTGTTGTAACTTCCCCAGTCATAACGGTAAATACGCACCAATCCTGCAAACAAGTGCGGTGCGCCCTGTACGAGCACCGCACGTGCATTGTAATGCCGAGTGCAGTTGTGCAGCGACAAGTGCGCGTATAATCGCATCAACTTTTTCTTCAGCTACGCGATAAATTAAGTCGTTACGCGCGACCCCGAGAGCCGGTTGCATATCTCGCGGGACATGTTTATTGTTTGACTTTTTAACGGTGATATTTTTTTTTTCCTACGACACGGAGACTTTTGACCTATACTATTCGGTTTCAAGTCGTAGATTCTGTGCAGAGAAAAATGTTAACGGATATAACGGAGAACAGAAGTTTTGTTGAGGTACCTAAAAATTTGCTGTGGTATAGCTAAACATTTCATTAAGGGAAATCCTGTAAGTTCTGGTAACTAAGCGACAACTACCAAATTTTCATGATGTTGAGGTTTGCATCGTTGGAGTACAACGAAATTCATTAAAACAATAGTTCTAATTAACCCAAATGATGAAATTAGGTATAAAAAGTCACCAGAGTAACTAAATGCCACGATGACTTTTTACACCTAATTTCATCATTTGGGTTAATTAGAATTAATTTTTTTTTCTGAATTTCGTTGCATTCCAACGATGCAAACTACAACATCGTAAATTTTCGTTCATGATATTATTTTTATAGTTCACGGTAATAAATTAATAGTTATGATAACTGTGTCATAGTTACCGTAATTAAAAAATACTTGCTGTACCTATAACAAATAATTGCCACTTTATGGTTGTCAGTTTATAGTTGCCAATAATAGATTTTTCTCTCAGTGTTTGCTGCAGAACCAAAAATTCGTCAATACAGCAAAAGATTTGTCATCACTCCCTCATTATTTTTCTTCGTGTACCCCTGAAAATACTGGTTCCAGATATTTTAAAAATCTACAAAAAAATGTTTCTGTACATTTTTTATTCTAGGACTCAAAAAGGCATTTTTTACGACTCATTCGCGAGAAATTACGTATTTTTGTCAAAAAGTCGCCTACGCCTTTCTCGAAGCGCTACGTCAACATTATATTAATTCATACATCAGCTTTGCCAGCGAAAGCAGTCGGACGTTTTTCAGGCCAAGGCCAATATTCCACGTTTATCGGAATAACATCCGTGTGGTTTTATGAAAGTACAATTTTTTGCGGTCTATTAAAGGCGATTAGTCGCATCTGCATATCGAATTAGTTAGCTTTTACATGGCTTGAGGGTGGCTTCGTGCGAGCTGAGAGAACGACCAGAGCAACGAGGCGAAATTATTCACCGTTCGGTGCCCCGCGCTCGATAATTATTCATAATTTATCGAAACACATTAATACGGAATGTTTTGTTAAGCCTCGTCCGCGCGTCGATCGCGAACTTTCGATCGACACGGCCGATTATTCCGCGCAAATACACGACGACGATGGTGCAACGGTGGCGGCACTTATAGCTCGAAGCGGACGACGACGCGAGGTGCGCACTCGACTCGCTCGCCTTTTTTTTTTGCATCCTACACACGCACCTGTTAGTGGCATTCGCATACCGCAATATATAGATATATACGGACGTCGTGAGCGCAGAGGCGAGCGGCGGTGAAATCACGGATGTTGCGAAAGTTATTCGGTGAATGAGAAGCCGGCCGTACGCATGCGGGTTTTACTTATCGCCGCTGCACCTGAGAGCGAAACAGCCGAGATACGCGCGGCGCGGTCGTAAAAAAAAAGCAGTCCCGGCGCGCGGTAGGTGGAAAATTAATGTACGGTATGAAGATTAACACAGGGGAGACGGCGAGGCGCGCGACTGCGGTGCAACAGTCACCGGAATCACTTGGAATTAAACTCAACCGTCTGACAATAATCATTATTTTATATTGGCTTATTTAGTTTGGGTATTTTAAGTTTTTGAAGGTAACGAGACAACTGAAAATTAGGAGAATTAAGAGAATCGTGCATTAGAAATTATGTTGCCTTGATTTAAAAAAAGGGTTTGTTTCTTGCAGCGAAATTCATTGGTGATCATATTTTATTTTTAGCTTCCATATTGTTGTTGGATTATTCGTTCTCTGATTGGCTGTCGGATTGCCTGCAAATCGTTGCTAAGGCATCCCTCAAACTCAACCGTCTGACAATAATCGTCATTTTAAATTGGCTTATTTAGTTTGAGTATTTTAAGTTTTTGAGGGTAACGTGTCAACTAAAACTTATGAGAATTAAGAGAATCGTGCATTATAAATTATGTTGCCTTGATTTAAAAAATTGGAATTGTCTCTAGCAGCGAAATTCATTGAAGATCATATTTTATTTTTAGCTTCCATATTGTTGTTGGATTATTCGTTCTCTGATTGGCTGTCAGATTGCCTGCAAATCGTTGCTAAGGCATCCCTTTTTTACGTAACGTTTATATTCACGTTTTTATTTTTAGCTTCTATTATTGTCGAATTATTCGTTCTCTGATTGGCTGTCGGATTGCCTCCAAATCGTTGCTAAGGCATCCCTTTTTATCGCCCGTTTTTATTCAACACTATCGATCCTACACATCAGTTTCTCCATTAAGTATATCCTGCAAACGACGTTTTCTGCAGACTTTACTCAAAATGGGCTGAATCATCTTACAAAGAAAACTGTATGAAAAATAGAAAAAAAACATGTTTTAGGTACCCATGAAATTGGTCACAAAAGAAAGACAGAAATAGGTGAGAAAATTGGACAAATAGTTTAAGTCGCGTTGGAAATGCATTCTAAAGTCCAACAGAGCGTCGACTCCGCAGCCGTTCGGTCGGCGATGCTTCCGCCACTGCTGCGCTCATCGTCCTTCCAGGCATTCGGAGTATTCCCTCGCGGATTCCTTCCTAGTTACCGTTCGTCTCCGCGGGCAGCTCTCGCAAACAACTTAGGCCGTACCGTTAGATCATAAGTGCAACCGAAAACTCGTGCTCTCGGTTTTTCGCTTCGTCATTCCAGTTCTCTCCGCTGCCGAGAACTTCTTCTCTCCCGGATTAAGTCTAATTAAAACTGTCGTGCAATCATTAGCGAGCGATCTGAAATGCTCGCACAGTTATACGAGGAATGACTCGCGGGTTTTGTTGAACTCAACTCGAGACACGTTCGATGCACGAAGCTTCGTTGGGTCGATAAATATAAATTGCGTCGTCAGTAAGAAAAGAAAAAAAAAGCGTTCTGCAATCAATGACGTATTTTATCCAATAGCATCAATGAATGGTATAGAATTTATCAGCCATTCTTGCCTTTTTGGCTTTAGAATTGCTACATAGGTTCCACATTTAGCATATATTAGCTTAATCTTATTTCCTAATCCTACAATCTTTCATTTCACATCATCCCTGCTCCACCTACTTCCCATATTTTTCCATGATGTTATCCTCTCATTTACATTCCACTTGTCTTATTTCTTTTCTTCCATTCCTCCGATCGCTTTCTCAAATCCTCTGCAATATTTGCGTAGATTGGGGTTCGCGTCTTCCTTCAAGATTCGTTTCCACTCAGCTTTACCAATGTCCAATATGTTCGAGGTTTTCTTTCCACTTTCGGCTCAATCCACACTTTTCGTTCTCATATCCCTTGTTGCCTATTCTGCTTCTCTGTCTCTTCCAGTCACATGACGTTGAAGTTTGCATCGTTGCAATGCAGCGAAGTTAAAGACAATAAAATATTAATGAGCCCGAATGATTATACCGGCTATAAAAAGTTATTATAACGACTAACAGCATGACAAACCAAAATTATTTCACCCCCTAATGGGGACGAATTATTTTGATTGTTCTGGAATTAATATTTTTTGTCTTTAATTTCGTTGTATTGCAACGATGCAAACTTCAAAGTCATCCAGTAATAAATGAATATATTTATTCATAATATACGAAATTGCTTTCTTTTGCATCACAATTTAACGATTAATACTTCGAATTTTATCCCGAGTACTTTAATAAAATGTTCATCAACAAAACTCATTTATTTTGTAGCGGAGTTTATTGACTAATATTTCGACTTTAATAATAAGTAGTTTAATAAGATTCGTGTGAACGAAATTAATTAAGGACGATTTGGTTATTATTGACATAATTAAGCGAGATAAACGATAAAGAAAGCGGGAGACGGGGCGAAAGAGAGGACAAAAAGAAGGAGCATTGCAGTCCGCCGTTTGCGGTGGACCCGTGGGCCGAATTTGAATAAGAAAGGACTCGGACGCGTAATAACGGCCTCAGAGCCACGCGACCCCAAAGCGACCCCCCTCAGTTGCCTCATCGTCGTCGCCGCGACCCTTCAACCACCAATGCGCGCTCTTTTTTTCCTTATGCATATAATATGACCCACTCGAATCCCTTTCTGTCCTTTTCCCTTTGCCGCTCCGTTCACCCCCGACTCGTTACGATTCATGGAAACGCCGCCGGAAATCCCCGGGAGGGACCCAACGGGTCCGCACAGTACCTGCTTGAGAATTCAAGAATTTTCGCTACCTTCGCGCGTACGCGAAGGGTCATTTAACTTATTGTAGAACGGCGCCACGTAAAAACGGAAACATTATCTTCGATTTATCGACGCACGTGACATTTTCGCTTAAAAAAAACTTCGCGAAGATTCGTTAAGGGGATCGAGACAGTGAAAAAAGGTTGTTTTTATCGTAAGGGCTACTTTTTTCATCACCGATGAAATTTTTTAAAATAATTCCATTCTTTTAAAGCTGATATTTTAATATAAATTCATTATCACTTTTTATAAATTATTCTGTAACTTGGTTTTAGGAATCAGAAAAAACTCCTAACAATTAATATAGGAAATGTGATTGCGAAGCGATTGAGCCCTAGCGGAAGCTAATCCCATGATTGGTTTTCTCTGCTCTACGCACAGAGTGAAAAAAAAAACCATATTTCTGGTTTCGAAGCAACCGGTTGACCCAACTGGTAGGTCCAGTCACAAAAAAAATCCGTCGCTGCAATCCTAAAAGAATAGAATTATTGCAAATTTTTTCATCAGTGAGGGAAAAAAAGTAGCCTCTATGATAAAAATAACCTTTTTTCACTGACTCGGTCCCCTTAATTGAAACAAAATTCCGCAGAATTTTTCGTTCTCGATTGAAAAAAAAAGCAACACCAAATTCACTTGACCCGTTTCGACATTTTCCGTTTTCCCAGCAACTATAAAGCGTGATTTTTTTTCGCTCTTGTTTTTCGAAATATTTGCCACGCTCCGCGGCGCAAACTGCAGCAGCTCGGGGGGGGGGGGGGGGGGGGGGGGGGGGGGGCGACTGACGACGCGAAATTGGTGCTTTAAGGGTAATCGGAAAATTACACTTTCCCGGAATGACTGTGGCACATCGGCCGGGTCGGAGATATCGGAGCGAAAACTAATCTCGAAAGGGGTCGAAGCGTCGAACGGTCGAATGGTCGAATGGTCGGGTGGAGGCGTCGACTGGTCTCTCTCTCTGTACGTTCGAGCAGATCGTTTTCCACGGGAGGAAAAAGAGCGGGAAAATCGGTGTACGCGACTCCCTCGCCCGATCGAATTTTCATTGCGGCTATTCGGCGAGGAATTTTTATTCCGACTCTGCATACAGCGCGCGGGGCGCTATGATAGCGCCCGTGGGGATCCTCGTATGCTGTTTGACGAAAAGCCCGGCGGCGTTCGCCCCTTGGGTGAATATTCATGACGCGACGCTGCGCCCTCGCCGCTCTTGGTCTGGTGGCCCAACCGCTCGTGTAAACGTAATCGCTTGTCCGTGGTGCGGCAATGTCCGGACGCGCGCGACTCCCTCGCGCCTCTCTATCTCTGTACGCTCGCCCTCCGCGCTCGCCATGCGCCCCGCGCTTCTCTTGCGGTAAAGTTCGTTGCACCGCGAAAACAGCTAGATGCACTGCGCACTATTGCATCTCGCGGACATTGATAGCGCCGCCGACACCGCCGCCGCCGCCGCCGTGTTCCCCATTGGCACTCGCGCTTGGCCTTCGGGCATTTGCACCTTTTGACGTGGAGTAAAGAACTTGGCGACTTTGACAAAAAGAAAAAAAAAGAACTTGGCTACTTTGACAAAAAGAAAAAAAAAGAACTTGGCTACTTTGACAAAAAAAAAGAACGTGGCTACTTTGACCAAAAAAAAAGAACTTGGCTACTTTGACCAAAAAAAAAGAACTTGGCTACTTTGAGAAAAAATAAAGGACTTTGCTACTTTGAGAAAAAATAAAGAATTTGGCTACTTTGAGAAAAAATAAAGGACTTGGCTACTTTGAGAAAAAATAAAGGACTTGGCTACTTTGAGAAAAAAAAACAACTTGGCTACTTTGAGAAAATAAAAAAAAAACTTGGCTACTTTGAGAAAAAATAAAGGACTTGGCTACTTTGAGACAAAATAAAGGACTTGGCTACTTTGAGAAAAAAAAGAACTTGGCTACTTTGAGAAAAAAAAGAACTTGGCTACTTTGAGTAAAAATAAAGAACTTGGCTACTTTGAGAAAAAATAAACAACTTGGCTACTTTAAGAAAAAAAAGAACTTGGGCACTTTGAGAACAAGAAAAAAAATTAATGACATATTAAAAAAAATAGAAACAAATAAAAATTTATTTTATAAAAAAAAGTATTTTTAGATCAATTCGTTGTTTTATTTAATTGAAGAGGGATTCTTTTCAAATCATTTTCTTTTTTTAAATTAATTTTTTTCACTCCGCACTATTGCATCTCCTGGACATTGATTGCGCCGCCGCCGCGTTCCCCACTGACACTCGTGCTTGGACTTCGCGCATTTGCACCTTTTGACGTGGGGCAAAGAACTTGGCTACGTTGAGAAAAAAAATTACTGAAATTAATGACATTTTTAAAAAATAGAACCAAATAAAAATGTATTTTATTACAAAAAAATGCTCGTTTCTTTAATTAATTGAAGAGGGATGTTTTTAAAATGGTTTTTCTTTTCTTTTAATTTCGTTATAAAAAAATTGAATTTTCAATGAATTTGCACAAAAAAACCGTGGAAAGCCCCGGGGGCAAAACGATACACACGGAGGAATTAAAAGCGTTATTCGATTGCGTTTAAACTTGCGAAGGAATATCCGATTTTTCGCGATTTTTATACTCCGCAATATACACCGGAACGGAGTAATTGCCGCGCTATAAAAAGAGCTATGGAATTGCAGTCTTTGTCGCCCAATTCGAGCGCGGTTGAAACAAAACGAAAAATTCTGTTAAATCTCCACCCTCTCGTGGATGACGCCCCGTGTGCTGCGGGATGCGCGTGGTGCACTCGCGATTTCCACGCGCTGGTATCTCATATGTTTTCATCAGAGTGTACGATAATATCCGATGAAGGATACGGCTGCCGCGTTTGTTTCATGTTACCCCCGCGTGTTACTCATTTCTCGCAGAAATCCTTTTCCATTGAGCGTGACGGTGACTTTCAATCTGCAAAATGTGTTATTGTGGAATTTAATACGCAGAAGACCCGAGAGGTTTATGAATATTTCAGCACCGCGGAATGTTATTTCGGGAAACGCGAGCTCGGCCGCTGCGGGGCAAAACGGACGAAATTATCGATATAAATGTAAAACTGGCGCGCTTTTCTCGAAATTGTGGTAATAATTGAAACAACGGATGCGCGAGGAGCGCGACGATATTAATGCACCACGGGAGTTTCGAACGGTCGACAAACTGGATGGCAGATTCGCGTGCGTTATTGTAGAAACGTTTTCAAGCGAAAACACCGACCGCAGATATCGGCTGCTTCGATCGTTATATATCGGTACGTTTTGCGTTCTGATACACCCCCGCGACGGTGAGGAAAAATGGCTGAAAATGGGGTGTAGTGCACGGAAATAAACGACGGGGTAATCTCTGCGCGCTTCGTCAAATATAGGGCGACAAATCGTTACGTCGCGCGCTCGTACATTGCGGTAGATAGCATTTTCACAGTTATTTTACGGCGGATATCTATCATATTGAGATATGGGACGAAAAATTCATTGAGAATTTCGCGTGAGGGATCCCGACTTTATCGTTATTATTTGTTTGTTTCTTATTTTTCAATAAAAGTTATTCACTTTTTTCAACAGTTGTGCTGTTTCAGCAAAAAATCACCAACTCTCATATTTTCATTTTACTTTTATTTTGTGTTGTGTTTTTTTTTCTTTGAAAACATCGATGAGAAAATACAGCGTTTTTTTTCAATGGATTCATCATTACCTTTATAAACCATAGTTATTTTATGGTCACATTGAAATATACCACGAAAAATTCATTACAAATTTTTCACAAGTCATTTCGATTCTATCGTTATTTTGATTAATTTATTAGATTTCAATGAAAGTCATTCTGCTTTTCTATTTTTGTGGTGTTTTCGCGAATACTTATTTACTTTCATACTTTCATTTTACTTCCCTTTTAATTTATTTTCTTTTGTTGATAATTTCAATGAGAAAATATACTATATTTTACCATTGGGTTCATTATTGTCTTTATAATGCTGCGATGTTGTTTGTACTCGCAGAAATTCCTAATTGAAAAGACGAGAGAAGATAATACAGAGGAATTTTTTTTTGCTGGTTCAAAGAGTTAAGGATCCTTCCGTTATGATAATAAATTATGAATTATTATAGACGTAATGCGAGAGGGATGTTTGCACGAGCGATTGGTAGGTATGGCATAATATACAGCTATCGCCGCGCTACCGGCTCCTGCGCTGGCGCTAGAAGCAGGACGAACAGGTGGATGAACTCGGATGAACTTTGCGCTAGAAAAACAGAGAGATCCAACGGAGAAGGTGAATTGAAAAGAAAAGGTAAGAGCGGGCGAATAAAAAAAACGTATCATTACGCTAACATCCGAGTTTGATTGACAGACCACTTCGAACGTGGCGGCGGGTAATACTGGAATTTTATTCGCCGGCAACGATCAAATCAATATGTGATTGTGATTAATCGTTATCCTCGGATTGATGACAATTAACGAAAATAAAGCTCAGTCGATTCTTGAGGTTGTGGTAATGATTAATGTTGTTCCCTTATGAATATACAAACGGTTCACAAGAAACGTTTTATTCATCTCATGTTTCGCTAACACTTTATTCAAAATGTCGATTGAAGATTACCAAAATAACATTTCTCTTTCTTGTGTTCAATTTCATTTTTTCATTACAGCCATTTTTCTCAATGGCCCCTGCTTTAAATATTTGAATATCGCCGCTTCAAATATAATTGGGCTTTAAATACGTGTTTTTAATTCAATTCACTGTGGCTGAATGTAATCGCTGTCCTCGGGGAAAGCTACTGCATATTGGGATAGAATCGCGGTGCGAAATTTTCACGGGTGGATGACGTTTTCAATTCGGGTTATTAGGATTTAAACACACCCAAATGGCTGTACACAGCAAGTTGTCCTTTGGTTCTCTACCAAACAAAACACCATAATTATGCAAAATTTTACCTAAACATTTTCCTTCGTCACAAAGTATCCATTTAAATAATTTCTTTCTCGTTATATGATTCTCAAAATTACATTTTTTTTCAATTAAGTTTATTTATTTCCTGCTTAAATAAGAACCAACCCATAAAAAGTAACCCTTCCCGCGCAACAACTCCGTTCGCCATTACCGTATAGCGCCTAACGAAGCCAAAGAACCCACGATAAATAATGAACCCCAAGATTACACTGGAAAAGTGATGAACGACTTCTGATTAATAAAACGGTGTTGCAAAAAAAAGCGCAAGGAAGAGGCTCGATGAATGCCCGATTACCCGGAAGAGTTAACGAGAAACAATCGCCGAGAGAGTCGGAGGGTTCACGGGATGAGGAGAAGGAGGCGAAGGAGAAGGAAAGAGAAAGAAAGAAACAAAGAGAGTGAGATAGATCGAAGGCAGAGAATTCTCCCGTTGAAGAAAATCGGGTATAGACGACAGAGGTCGGGGGAGGAGGAGGGAAGGGGTTGGAAGGATCCCGCTGAGCGAAATGGAAGGAGGAAGAGGGAACCGAAGGAAGAAGCAACCTGCCGCCGATTTCGCTGGTGCAAAACGAGGAGGGGGAGGGGGGAAGCGCGCGCGACGAGACGAGCGAGAGCCGGTGCATGAACCTGCGTGAACTTTGCGCGCGAAAGGCGCTAGTTCGACGAGGAGAGCGAGGCGAATGGGGCGGGAGTGAGGAGAGGAGGAGGAGGTGGAGGAGGTGGGGAGAGGGAAGGATAGTTATAGTAGAGAGAGAAAGAAGCAGGGAGCGACGAACCGTTACGCTCGCTTGGATCTCGCGCTACGGTCACTTCCGGCCCCGTGGCATCTCGATACAGTCGTAGTTATACAAGCGCGGCGCTCGCGTCGCACTAGCGCGGCGCTCTCTCGTGTTGGCTCGCGCTAGTGGCCTGCGCGTGAGCGAGCTACACGCCGCGTCGTGCGCACACTTATACACACACACGTTGCAATTTAATATCTAACGGAGCGTTGTGCCTACGCGCTCCAACGGACGCGTCCGCGTCCGTTGGAGGCTCGCGTCGCCTTCGTCTTCTCCGCTGCGCTTCGGCTTCCTCTCTGTCTTCGCTCTGCAGTCGCTGCGCTATCGGTCGAGCTTAACGAATCGCTTGAATTTCTTGGCAAATCGCGAAGCGCGCGAGCGCCTCGATACCCATGAGAGGACACCGATGCGCGTGAGATGCACGTATGGTCGACATACGTACGCGACATCTGGAGGTTTTTTTTTTTCTTTCTTTTTTAGCGTCTTAGTTCTGGGTTTGATGCGCTCGGGAAAATGTAGGATTGACTTTACTGTGCCTAGGATGATAGCGCTTTTATGGACGATGTTGAAGTTTGCATCGTTCGAATGCAACGAAATTCAGAAAAAAAAAATTTGTTTGTAATTACCGCAAATGATGAAGGACTTTTTGTACCTATTTTGTACCGCGACCCGGCTTCCTCCTCATCGCCGTCTATGTCTTCGCTCTGCAGTCGCTGCGCTATCGGTCGAGCTTAACGAATCGCTTGAATTTCTTGGCAAATCGCGAAGCGCGCGAGCGCCTCGATACCCATGAGAGGACACCGATGCGCGTGAGATGCACGTATGGTCGACGTACGTACGCGACATCTGGAGGTTTTTTTTTTTCTTTCTTTTTTAGCGTCTTAGTTCTGGGTTTGCTGCGCTCGGAAAATGTAGGATCGAGTTTGCTGTACCTAGGACGTTGTTGCATAGGACGATAATACTTTTGTGGACAATGTTGAAGTTTGCATCAGTTCGAATGCAACGAAATTCAGAAAGAAAAAAAATTAGTTCTGGGTTTGCTGTGCTCGGGAAAATGTAGTATCGACTTTACTGTGCCTAAGACGCGGTTGTATAGGACGATAATGATTTTATGGTTCCCGTAGCTATAAATCATGTGAACGACAACTAATTTATGGTACCTGTGGCTATTTGTGTAGTAGAATCTACTGTACTCGGTATCAGTGTTGTAAGTTCCCATTACTTTAAGAATTAAAATTTACACAACATTTTATTTTCCAGTTACGATTTTAGAACGATGAGCTGTAGCGATTTTAAAATGATATGTGAACTTTTGAATCGCCGTAAGAAAAACCTCATTTTTAATTCAATTTTCGAAGATATTATGAGAAAAATGGACAAGCACAGACCTCCATTATTTTCGCAATGCATTAACAGTAATCCATTTCCAGTTCTCCATTGTTTCAATAAGATTACCATGAAATTTTATGGGAAAGTAATATTTATTTTTAGTGAGTCCACGATTGCACGGAATGAAATGTTTGGTTGTCACACCTACACGTTTTCAATTTGCTGTACATAAAAAAATTGGTTGCTCCTAGCATATCGAATGGTGACATCAACTATTCAGGATTATTTCTTGCGAAATTAGTAAGCGTAACCATTCGAATCGTTGGGATTCGAATCCATAACACTACTGTTTAGGTTTGAACGGAAATAGAATGATCGATTGGTTGTATCACCTTTTTTTGTTCGTTATGGCAAATCCTTGCTTTCCGTGTGGTGTCGGAATAGGATATTTTTTTTGCAATTTGCGTGAATTTATACTCATAGTTGGAGGCATTATTTGGCTCGGTAATAATGACCTTCGGGTTTTTTTGTTCCAACCTGTATTTTACGTCAAACGTGCGTCAATCAAGCCTTCATTGGTTTCGGCTTTCAAAGGATTCGTCGCGCGGATTTCGTTCGCTGAAACCCGCTGCGCGTGATCTTTGTGAGTCAAATATTGTGTAGCAAATAATTTTTGCAATTTATTTCCAGCGTACATAACGCGCGAAACGCGTGTGTGTAATTCGGGATTAAAAAAGAAGCAGGTAATTTGAACCGGCAGCGGGTGGTGAAAGTTTTTGTGTGTAAACCGGTTGGATTGAATTCGATGCGCCGATGCGATGGTTCGGGGAAACGCGGGATTAGGAGGAAGTGGAAAGGGCGGTAAAAGGAATTTGAAGCGATATCATGGCGGCAACAAAAATTGAAACGCAATGGGAATTCAGAGTGTATGGAAAACTCGAGGGCACTTTAATTTTTTGAAATTCAGTTTGCATTTAATGTCAAAGTAAATTCGCTCGACTTCAGCGATGTAGATTACATCTAATTTCCTTCACATATTAATTTCAGCGTAAAAACCTTCAGCGCATTAAATTCCGGTGCGTTAAATTCACGATTTTTTTCTTTAGCTCCTCGCGGCTCATTTTAAGAAGATCCTCGACTTTAATTTTTTTTTCGCTTATGCATTACACGCAACTTACGTGTAATTTCGTTGCAATTGTCTGCACGGTAGAATATTCGAATCAGCGCGTCTCGTGCGCCACATTTTTATCCCGAGATGGCCGGGGGTGTTTCGTACTATAAAGTTTGCGGGTGGAATAAAGGGAGTAGAGAAATAAGGACGGATGGCGAGGCGGGCGGCAACGGGAAGCGGCCGAGAACGAATAAGGCTTGAGGGAGCAGCGGTGGTTGCGCCGTGCGAGATGAGAGAATGAAGAAGAAGGACGTATAGCGTAAGGCTTGGACGCCCGCAAGCTCACCTCGCGCGCTCGCGCTCGGGGCTAAATTATTTCAGGTCGTGTGTTTTACTCCCTCCCGCGATTTCTCGGCTGCACAGAGCGCACGAAGCGAGGGCGAAGAGGGAGCGGCGCGCACGCAGGGGTCGAGAGCATAAAGAGAGGGATCTCGCCTTTTGAAAGTTCATGAATGGATGTAGCCACCACGTGTCCTCCTCCGCCTCGCCTCTTTCTTGACCTCCCGCAATAATTCTCTTGCTCTTTCTCTCCGCCACTCATCTACTTCCCTTTTCACTCCATCGTACACTTCCCTTCATTTTCCACTCTTTCCAATTCGCACTACGCTCTCGCGGCTTGAAAAGCATTTCACTTCGAGTGAAAACCCAAAGGAAGAAAAGCCTCGGAATTTTCCAAGTAAATTCACGTGATATCATGTTTTTTTCTCCCCCGCCGCCGTACGCGTATCACGCATTTCGTCGGAATGACAAAACAAAAACGCGGGGAGAACGCGTGGCGCATTGCTGACTTATTAATTTTCATTATTCACGAGGCTTTCATGTATGACAAAGCCAAAATTGGTGGATATGAAGTTTCTCGTGGTGGAGGTTGAAGCACTGATAGCGTTGAAGCGAGTTGTTTTAAATTAAAAATACCATATGATCTGTATGTGTGAATTAATTTAAAAAAAACCGTAGTAAACAAAGATGGGTTAATACTCCACTTAGGTGCAGAATTGTGGCTCAATCAATCTTAACATTCGTCATAAGTCATAATTTAATTGAATTTTCGAGGCTCCGGACAAACACACACAATGCATCCACATTTATTGGGATATATTTTTCTAGGACATTTTTGTTCATAATTCAATCAATTCTGAATATCTTGATTAAAAATGTAGAGAATAGTCTTCAACAAAATTATTTTCATGAGAACGATGCTTCCTCTATGATGGATCAATAAACTATCACTTTTATGATGTTGAAGTTTGCATCGTTAGAGTACAACGAAATTCAGAAAAAAAAATAATTCTAACTAACCCAAATGATGAAATTAGTTATAAAAAGTCACTATAGTAACTAATTGCCACGATGCCTTTTTACACCTAATTTCATCAACTGGGTTAGTTAGAATTAATCTTTTTTTCTGAATTTCGTTGCAGTCCAACGATGCAAACTTCAACATCGTTCACTTTTGCCACATCTTTATTTCCACTTAATTAACTTCTGGATGGAATTTGAGGTACGAATAACAAAAAGTACATTTCAAGCTACACAACTTTCGAAAACCCTGCGAACAAAACAACTCCATCCACCCACAAGACAACCAATCCGTTTTTTTCCCCCTAAACGACGTGTTTGAACCATGTCTGAAAAGTATCACGTCGGTAATAAAGGATTTGCGGCGAGACGTTCCGCGGCGTGTAGAAGGTGTTCGGGTTGGTTACGGCACCGAGGCAAATCTGATTTGATACTAAACTCGGCTTTCCTGAGAAAGAATTTCCAGCTCAGTCTCGCGATTCCCAGCCATACGGGTGCCATACACGTTCCGTCGATGTGTTACGTGAAACGCACATACATATATATAGTACAGTATATAGTTTATACATTTAATATATATCTATATACGGAAGGTGCGTGAAAGCTCGAGAGTGCTAAAGCTTTTTTCTCACACTCGGGGCTCGGTTGGCGCACGGCAAAATGCGTTGTGTCGTTCACCACCCGCCGCCGTAGTCTACGAAAGCAAAGTGGAGTCTGTCGCGCCTCCTCGACTCGCTTTTCTCAGGCCACGTGGCGCCGTTTGCTTCGCGCCTCGATCCGCACCCACCTCGACGGTCTTTTCGTCGTTTATTTTCGTAAACTCCTCTTCCACCTCGAGCTCAAGGAGCCGTGAAGGGTTTTCAATTCACTCGTCGTCTGCACCGGTGTATATAAGGCAAACGCACCAGTCGGCGGACACTTAGCAGCTCTCCCCGCGACTTATCCGGAAAATCGTGTGTTTTTCCGTCTCACCCGCACCGAGACCATCGCCTCGGCCATTCGGATGTTTGCCTCGTGCTCGCCGAGGAAAATAATATACGATGTCGTGCGAACTCAAAGACAAACTTCGGTTTAACTTTTAATACGAACGTTTAAATTCGAGCACGAAGTTTCCCTCGACTCTCCTTGTCGGTGTCGAGCGAAATAGAAAAACGACTCGTGTCAAAAGCACCGGGGGGAAAAAAGTTGTCGAAATTGGATCTCGACGACGACTTCGGTTCCACCGGATTTTTCGAGGTCACCGGAACCAAATTTTACGTCTGTAATTTTTTTTTTTTTGCGAAGAAACGCAGGTTCGTTTTTCGTAATTAATTGGAAATAAGATTTGACGCCGATTCGCGGTCGAGCAGCCACCACCTCGGCAATCCACTTTGCGCAACCGGCCGTGCGACGGGCGAACGAGTGCGCTGGAAGTGATCGACGGAACGGCGGTTGTGGGACTAATCGATTTAGACCAATCCGGACGATTTCGAACCTAAGCCAGGCGAAAGTTTTTCAATCTCTGTTGGAACTCGGAAATGGGAATTCTTTTCTAATATCGACCGATCGGAAGCTCGCGTCTTCCTTTCCTGTCAATCGCCTCGGTGTTCAATGTCGACGTTGGTCCTCGGCGCATCGAATTGCACAACGTTTATCGGGGGCTTGAAAAGCAGTTTTGGATCTCTGTATCAGATACGGATTGCGTGAAAAAAATGGCTTGACACCCCTGCAATAATTAATCTATATTTAAAAATTAGATGACAATTTCTATGATTTTTTATGGTTGTTTTTACATCATCTCGTTTTCGGGATTTGGCCGCTCAAAAGTTGTTCAATTCAGCTGTAGGAAACGTGAGTAGTCACCAGGAAAAACCCAAAACCGGACTTATTTCGCGGATTCGGACTGCGCGAAAAAATTGGCTTGACGACCCTGCAACAATTAAACTACATTTAAAAATTAGCTGACATTTTCTACGATTTTGTTATGATTATTTTTACATCATCCCGTTTTCAGGATTCTGCCACTCAAAACTTGTCCAATAAATTACTCGCAACCGTAGGAAACGTGAGAAGTCACCAGGAAATACCCAAGACCGGACTTATTCCTCTCGCGGGGGGGATGAAGGAAGAGGAAAACTCCGTCGACTCACGCGACCGGACGCTCCTACGGAATAGCCTTTTTTTCTGCAGCAACATCCTGTCTTCGGTGCAACGTTCCCGTCGTATATACATTTTTTCTTCCTTCTTCTTCTTCTTCTTCTTCTTTCTTAGAAAAAACAAAACTACCATAGATGGGAACAGGAAGAAAAGACTGAAACTTATCACGGCTTCTTCGCGATTTCCGCCGGCTCCCGCTGATCGATCGACATCCACAAGCCACTTCCTTCCCGATTACTTTGGCGCTTCGGTGGTGGGGTGAAAATTGTGGCCGCGCAAGTTTTTTCAGCGCAAAAAAAAAAAAGATGTAGGGAAAGGGATAAGACGCGACAGGAAAGTACAGGAGTTGAACGTCGCGGTACGAAGGTGAGGAAGAATGAGGCGCGGAGGTGAATGGAATAAGAGTAACAAAGCATTAGCGAGGGGGGAACAGAAGAGTCGGGAAGCGGAAGGAGCGAGTTCATGGACCGTAACTAGAGCGATCTCGAAAAAGTAAGACGCGACTGAGGGAACAGACCCCGGGATATCTCTCCGGGGATTCGATGAAACTCTCCTTCCCCGGTCGTTCGGCGAAGGAGCCTTTTGAGGCAAAAAGGGAATGATGAACAGGAACAAGGGGAAACGAGACGGCGGAATATAGAGGAGGACGACGACGACGACGAGGAGCGGTTAGAATCGAATGGCGGAAACGTGTGGTGCGCTTTGGCCGCGGTGGAGAAGCGGCGACGACGACGCAATAAGGAGGGAAAAATCTCTGGAGAAAAGTGCGAGAATGGCCGCACTAAGCGAATATACGAAGGGGTCTTCGAGGGAGTTAAGAGTGAAGATAGAACAAACAGCGGCGGGGCTGAATGAGGACTCGAGTTCCAGACAAAACGAGACGATTCGTTATTCATCGCGGGCGGTGAGGCTGAGAGGCTCACTCGGTTTTCAGTTTTATCATGAAGAAAGAAGCGCGCTCATTATTGAATCACAGTCTGAGGACGGAATTAAGCCCCCGATACCGGTAGGAGGTTTCGAAATATTCCGGGGATTCTGCGGGGCTGAACTAATTCGGTCTGACGAAAGTTCTTCTCGGGGGCGAATGTGGCGAGTTGCATTGACAGGTAGATCGCGATTGGAGCTCTATTTTGGAACTTCATTCGCTGCTTCGCCGCATAACCCCCAACGGTCCATTCACATCAACATCTTCATAGCTTTTGCGGGGTACGGTCGGATGATTCAATTCACGCCGACGGGTGGATGAGTTTTGCACTGGGTTTTGGGTCGTCCGATCTTTGATGAATGACAGGTAGTTTCATCGCCATCCGGAATGTCATATGCCAAACTCTGATTCCAGGTGGCATGGAATTTCTGTTTAATTTCTTTCTTCCCCTGATTTGGCCACGTAATCAAGAGGTCAGTCCATCGTTACAGCTTCCACAGATCGGGGTCGAATTATTGCATTCACGCCACCTGGTGGACAAGTTTTGCCCTACATTCTTGACCAAAATCCAATCCAATCCAAACTCCAATCGTTGACCAAAGATTTTCCTTGTCATCCTGAGGGTCATATGTTATGATGTTGAAGTTTGCATCGATGGAATGCAACGAAAATCAGAAAAAAATTATTTCTAATTACGCCAAATAATTAAACTAGGTATAAAAAAATCGTATATAGCAACCAATTACTATGATAATTTTTTACACCTAATTTCATCATTTGGGTTAATAAGAATGAATTATTTTTTCTGAATTTCGTTGCATCCCAGCGATGCAAACTTCAGCATCATCATATGTTAAATTCTGTTTCCAGGCATCATGGAGATTCAGTTTAATTTCCTCCTCCCCCTAGTTTGATCACGTAATCAAAAAGTCAGTTCACCTTTACAGCTTCCACAGACCAGCGTCGAATTATTGAATTCACGCCACCTGGTGGACAAGTTTTTCCCTACCTTCTTGATACCTCCAATCGCTGACCAACAAATTTCCTTGCCACCCTGAAGGTCATATGCTAAACTCTGTTTCCAGGCGTCATCGAGTTTCTGTTTAATTTCCTTCTTCCTCTGATTTGACCACGTAATCAAAAAGTCAGTTCACCTTTACAGCTTCCACAGACCAGCGTCGAATTATTGAATTTACGCCACCTGGTGAACAAGTTTTTCCCTACCTTCTTGATACCTCCAATCGCTGACCAACGAATTTCCTTGCCACCCTGAAGGTCATATGCTAAACTCTGTTTCCAGGCGTCATCGAGTTTCTGTTTAATTTCCTTCTTCCTCTGATTTGACCACGTAATCAAAAAGTCAGTTCACCTTTACAGCTTCCACAGACCAGCGTCGAATTATTGAATTCACGCCACCTGGTGGAGAAGTTTTTCCCTACCTTCTTGATACCTCTAATCCTTGACCAACGAAAGTTAATTTCCTTGCCATCCTGAAGGTTTTGCTAAACTCCGTTTCCAGTCGTCATCGAGTTTCTTCTCAACTTCCTTTCCTCCCCACCATCCTTTTCCCCCTGTACTTTAACTCTGACCACGTAACCACAGGTCAGCCCATCGATATCCACATTCCCAGCTTCCACATCCCCGGGACGAATTATCGAATTCACGCCGCACCCGGTGGACAAGTTTATCCCCACGTTTTTCACCCTCCAATCGTTGATCAACGTCCGGTAATTTCTTCGTCGTCCCGAACTTCCCGCTCAACTCTATATCCAGGCGTCATCGAGTTTCCGCAGAATTTCCATCTCTGGCCAACGGCCTCTTTTTCCTCCCCAACAGCTGCCGCCGCCGCCCTCCCACCGCCGTTCACCCTCCCCGCGTGAGCTGCGACGCAGCTCACGCGGGCGGCAGGGCAGGAACTTCCTTTTTTGCGAATCTGCACGCTCGAACGAGGAGCAACGGCGGCCAAGGAGCGCCGGAACGGTGAAGCGCGCAGAGAGCGAGGTGCAGGCCACGAGCTGTGCGAAGGGAGACAAGAGAGACGCCAAGAGCGAGGAAGGGAGGAGGAAGGGAAGGGAGGGAGGCAAAGACTGAACCCGGCTATACGGGAGTCTCTTCACGTTTGCAGTTCATTGGCGTCGAACCACGTACGGGTTTGCGCCGGGTTCCTTCTTCCTCCGTCTTACCTTCCATCTCCCTTCCCCCCATCGCAGCTCGCTCGGCCATCTTATGCTCCGAGTCCGGTGTCACGGGCTCCGTCGCCCCCACCACTTCCCTCGCTCTCCCAGTCGTTACTTCGTTTTCGCGCTCTAAACCCCCCCTTTCCTCCCCTTCCCCCCTTTCCCTCACCCAAGACGTCTCAACCCGGGCGTCACGCTTGGTGTGCACGTCGTGTGCGCAGCGCTGAGCGGGCGCGCTGTGCTTCGGCTCGTTTGTTTCTAGAATTCCTGCAGGCCACTGGTAGGGCCGCCGATGCTCGGTTTGAGAGGAAGGTGGAAGGGAAGGCGGAGGGAGCCGCGGGAGGAGGATGAAGGATGCCGAAGATACGGCGACCCGGGGGCGCTGCCGGCGATTGCCGCGAAAAAGCGAACCCACCCCGGTGCAGGTGGGGGAGGAGGAGGAGGAGGAGGAGGGCAACGAGGAGAAGGAAAAACGTACGGCGGAGAAGGACTGAGGCTGCCAAAGGGACGCGGGCGCAGCTTGGGAAATGGGAGAACGTACCGTGTTTTACGAAAGGATCGTGGGGGGAGGTGGTGGAGGAGGAGAGGACACCGAGTCGAGGAGGCGCGACGTGGAACTACGGAAGGTATAACACCCGGCCTTTTGGCGCCACACGTTAGACGTAACTGCATTTCGTAATAACGGTCGCATCGTGCCGGGCGCACGAAAAATACGTGGGCACCGTAGGATTCGCGTATATTTCTCTCCCTCCTCCTTCTCCTTCTCCTTTTCTTTTCGTCTGACAACTTCCTTTAACCGTGGTTTTTACGCGCGCGAGCTCGAGACTGTCCCGGGCGTTATGCATGTACGACTCTTCATCTGCGTCGCTGCGAGGGGTGGAAGAGAGGGTGAGGTAAAATGTACAAAAGCATAGGAGACGATTTCCGCTCCTATAAACTGACGTTACGGACACGCTCATGCAATGTGGTTTACTGAACTGCAGTAAAATGTCGCGAGTTTAATGCCGAGAGGACGGTTAACGGACGGTTTTTAATGGCCGCAACGGCGAGAGGATCGATACGCAATCAATGGGGACCGTGGGGCAGGTCAGTTTCTGCAACAATGAGGTAATAAAATTGTGAGGGTCTCTTGTTTATTTTTATTTTTTTTTCTTTTTTTTATTTTGCCCCGGAAACCTCGACTCTTTCGTTTCGTTCGTAATGAAATACCTTTAATCGTGTCGTTTTTTCCACTAAAAAAAAAGGTGGCTACGACGCTCGGCCACTGTGAACATGAACAATGTCTTTTTTTTTCAGCTGTGGGAGCGCGAGGAGGTGAAAATAAAGGGTGAACTTTCGACAGAGCCAACCCTGAACACGAGAACACTATCCGACCGAAGTACGAATTGCGTACATGAGGGATATACTGTCTGTCACTTGGTTATAGTCATACCTGTCGGGAGAGGAGCCTATTTAAATTTGTGACGCAAGATCGAACCGTGTAACCGGGGAATCGTTAAATCCCCGAGCAATTTCCGGTCCTATTGCTCCCGCATTTTTTGCTCCGCCGTTTTTTTTTTCTCTCTCTCCCTCTCTCTCCCTTCTACCCTCCGTCTCGATACCCTGTTTGACCTCGTCCCACCAAAGTCTCCTCGATTTTTCATGTCCAAACTTTTTCCCCGAGGTCTCCCCTCTATTTATCTACTCAACGCTTCTGAGAAGCTCTAAAAGCAGCTCGTTCTTGCTGCAAAAAATCCTCGCAAAAAATTCGGTCGTTCGCGTGGCTACTTTATCCACGTCTTCTTTATTTCCATTACGTCTCTCTTTCTCTCTTGGTGTTATTTTCGTCGGGTCCGAGAAGCGGCGCGACTGGAAGGGACGACGAGTCGAATCGAAATAGCGAAATAATAAAGTCGTCGGTCGCGTTAAGACGGAAAAATATGTAATTGGCGTAGTGATGGGATGTCTAGCTCTCTGTCTGTCGGATTTTCCTTCTAATGGCGAGATAACGACGTCACTGTCGCGATCGAATCCGCGAAGCTTCGTTTGAGAAAAGCCACTCCCAATCCCCCGTCACACAAAGCGTCGGAGCGACCGCGAGGAAAAGAGAGCGCATTGTCGGGGGGGGGGGGGGGGGGCAACTGTTGAATTTATGACGACGCGATGCGAATAGCACGAAGCTCATTCCAACTCCTCCTCCTCGCCCTCGTCGTGTGTGCGCTCACGTCGCTGTGGTGATAGCACAGTAGCGCCACATCCAATTATAGGCCAAAGCCGTGGGGGCTCCCGCGCGGCCAAATATAAAATCGCACAAGCGAAGCGGAGAACAAGAGCGAAGTGACTTCTGGAGAACGACACGACTCGCGAGTCTCTGTAATTTAACTCGCGCTGTCCCCACTAATATCGATTCGTGATCCGGGTTAAAATGCGCGGTTTGTTCGGAATTTCAGAGTCGATTAACATTGACGATGTGGCCCTGTATCTGTCTTCCGTGCATCGAAATTGCGACAACAATGCTGATTAGACAGTGAATTCAGGCAAAAAACTGTCTCGGGGGCGAAGTTGAATTCAACACTTTAAGTCATGAAATGTTTAAACTTTCGATCAAACAGATTGTAAAGTGAGTGCTAAGTATAACTTAAGTTCAAGGATAAGCTGAAGCCTGAGTATCACGTAACTTGGGCTTAAATTTAAGCAAAAGGTGAATCCTAAGGATACCACAGCTTGGGCTTAAATGCAAGCATAAGGTGAATCCTTATAACTTGAACTTAAATTCAAGCACAAACTGATTCCTAAGTATAACATAACTTGAGCTTAAATTCAAGCACAAACTGATTCCTGAGTATCACATAACTTGGACTCAAGTACAAACATAAGGTGAATCCTGATATAATAGAACTTGGGCTCAAGTTCAAACATAAGCTGAATTCTGAATATAACGTAACTACAGCTCAAGTTGAAGCACAATCTGAATTCTGAGCATAACATAACTTGGACTCAAGTACAAACATAAGGTGAATCCTGATATAACATAACTTGGGTTCAAGTTCAAACATAAGCTGAATTCTGAACATAACATAACTACAGCTCAAGTTGAAGCACAATCTGAATTCTGAGCATAACATAACTTGGGCTTAAATTCAAGCATAAAGTGAATCCTGAGTATCGCATAAGTTGGGCTTAAATTGAAACACAAACTGAATCCTGAGTATCACATAACTTGGATTCAAGTTCAAACATAAGCTGAATCCCGAGTACAACTTAACTTAAGCTCTACATAACTCGCGGCTGCATAACTTGACCTCAACTTCGATCACAATATTAACTCAGATTCCTGTAATGGCCCAGAACATGAAATTATACCAACAAGCTTCTTAGAAGCAAAAACAAAGAGGGCGACGAGAGTTCTCTCTCTCTCTCCGCGTATCTTAAAATAACTCCCCAGGTCTATGCCGGTTATATAGTGGCGGTTAAGCAAAAAAGTAGTTTTGTGTGAGCGCCAGTCGACAAGTCGACGCGCTGTACACACAGCGACCGCGCTGTAGTCTCAGGGTCTGAGGAGCGCGCGATGAGCTCGGTTTCGATCGAGTCTCGAGTGCGCGGCGGCCGGCTAAAGAAAGAAAGACATGGAAAGGCGAACGAGCAACCAGTGTGGGCTCGAAACGAGTCTCCACGCTGCCGTCGGTGCTGCTGCCGCCGCGGCGGCTGCACGCACGGAGCATATCAGCCAAGGCCAATGTTGGTGTGTCTCGAGCCCTGAGGCCATAGTGCGAAGCGAATTAATCCAATTACAAAATTACCGATCCCATTCTACGGGGGGGCGAGCCTTTGTCACGATCTCCAAGTCGGTACGCTCATTGGACCACGATATACGTGCGGCTCTCGCAAACACCCCATTTATTTCCATGCATTCATGAAAATAGCCCTTAAAACCTACAAAGTCGCGTTATCACCATAATTAAACTCCATAAAACCGATCTGCACGCGTAAAATAAACTACACGAGACGTGCTCGCGTGTATCGTGCAATCTCGCGTCGTTGTTTCCTACGCCTCGGTACGCTGTATCCATTGAGGATTCAAATAGGCGAGAGAGCGCGAGGCGCGCGCTGCATTTTCAGCCTGCTTGCGGTGCGCGATAATGCACGCAGACCCCGACGAGAACCACCGGGGTAATAAGCGTCGACGACGCAATTCGCGGGCTCGACCAAGGACGCCATGGGAGGAGAGAGAGAATGTCGAGACGCTCGCGGTGAAGATGCAGAGAGGACGGCTCGCGCGCGAGAAGCGGGAAAGCATAAGGAGAAAAGCGCGTGGAGCTCTGAAGTGTCGTGCGGTGCGATGGTGACTGCAGTGGTGGCCGGTGGTGGGGCCGGCGTTGCTATACAGCGTAACCGCGCTTGTAGTTATAGGCATACAGTAGGTGTAATATAACTAGCTATACGCCACTTCGCCTTCAAGGCCAGACCTTTCGGATTCGCGTACAGTCTGTTGAACAATTTCGTGCACGTCACGCGGCGAGCTCTCCGTCCGCTCCCTGGGATTGGCTTCTGCGGGAGACCTTTGCGAGCGGCACGCACGATAAATCGTGATTCAAAATCACCCCGACGTGGTCTCCGGCCGACAATGGCGATTGGACGACGATTCATGGTGCCACGGTGCTGGGAATGAATGAAGGTGGATTTCTGAAGTCCATTCCGAATCCTACTTCAAATTTGGAGAAAATTCGTCAGCGATTGGAAGTGGTGGTTAGGATTAAAGGGAGACTTGCGTACCTAACTTAACCTATGCTGAGGTTTCTCGTTGAACCCAATGCGATCCAATTTCCATATCTCGTCATGGTTCCAAATTCGGTTTCAACTTCCTACAGGAGTTTCCATCTCACAATGGGTGTTCAACCATTTGGATTTCCTTCAATCCTGTGGATCTTCATTTCGGTAATGATGATGACGTATCTTTCCATCAAAAAATGCCATGAATGAACGAAGGTGGATTCCGAAGTCCATTCCGAATCCTACTTCAAATGTGGAAAAAATTCGTCAGCAATTGGAACCTGTGGTTAGGATTAAAGGGAGACTGTCGTACCTAACTTAACCTATGCTGAGGTTTCTCGTTGAACCTTGTGCGATCCAATTTCCATATCCCATCATGGTTCCAAATTCGATTTCAACTTTCTACAGGAGTCTCCATCTCACAATGGGTGTTCAACCATTTGGATTTCCATCAATCCTGTACATCTTCATTTCGGTAATGATGATGACGTATCTTTCCATCAAAAAATGTATTTCCGGACCTTGATACGCAGTCCGTACTTGTAATTCATCATTACCCCCGCCACCAATGAGAATACAACTTGACCGTTTTATAATTTCCATTGTTGAAGATGGCGGGTAGTCATTTTGTATGTATTATTCGAATATGTTTATGTCTGCATATTAGTATTCTATGTATAGCATTTCGTGCGATATTGTAGTGGGCCGGAGCGTGTCTGTCCGTCTATATTTGAAGTGGCCCCCAGACATAGTGCGGTACGTATTAGTGGTGGTCGTCTCTTTGCTCGCCGAGTGTGTAGTGCTCCTCCGGTCATTGGCATCCGGCCAGCGTCGCGACGCGCTACGTTCCAACTCATAATACGCCGTCCCGGCGCGCGAGAGCCGACTAGTCGCATACACCGACCGCGCGACATGTCGATGTGGAGGGGGGCCCCCGGTGCCTTCGTGTTTTACATTCCGGATTGACCGGAATCTTATTTCTCTCATCGTACAAGTCGATATACGCGGCGCTCGAGGAGCCCGACGGGCCAACGAACACGGGTCGCGAGAGAAAATCTCTTGATCAAGATCGCGAGGACGGACGACGGGAAGATGTTTTTGAGAATGAAAAAAAAGGAAAGTGCCTATGTGGGTCATTCTTTAAAAAACTGGGGACGGAGTTGTTGAAACCATAGTTAGAATTTCGGGGCGAACTGAAAGGTCAACGTTTCATTTGGAAAATGTTTTGCGGGGTATGAAGAAATTACGGTCTCGGTTTCCTGTATGCAAATACTCGGACTGCAGGTATGCATATGTTATACATACAGGGTGTCCCATTTTAATCTTACACCTGATTTATCACGAAAAATGCCGTTACCATCAAGTAATGAGTATAGTGAAACTTTTAGGGTTAAAAAAAATGAAATGTTGGTCCAAAATTTAAAATGGCGGTGTAAGACGGCCGACATGTCTTTTTTAAATGGAAGCAAGACTTTTTCTTTTTACCAACGGATTGCCAGATCCAACCTAACATCTTTTTTAAGAAAGTTTTTTTTTTTAAGTCCACAATTTTTAGTTTAGAACGCCATTTTGTTTCGGTAAGTATAAAGTTACATGGAGCAACGTGGCATCAGAATATTTATTTTCAGCGAAAACGACGACAGCGGGTTACGAACCCTCGACCTCACCGATTCCACAGGTCTACAGGCAAAGCCACCAGTCACCACACCGCAGTACCGGTTTTGACAGTGGAAGTTATAAATTGGTTATCCTTCGACATTTCGCTATGACGCCCGTGCGCACGTTTCCACTTGAAATCACCAATGCAACGGAACGAATGCGTCGTGTCTGACTGTGCATGACGATCATGCGTGGACGATGTACAGTGCATAGATTCAACTGCAAAGGGACACAGCAGAGATAGAGAGAGAAAGCACGAGGAACTCTGTAAGCTGAATATGTGTAGAGGTTGTTTACCGTTAGATTGCCCAGCCAGGTATCCACGAAATTCTCCCCGGATGGAACAAAATTCAAACAACATAAAACACACTCAACACATGTTCCTCGGGGGGGTATCGAGTGTCGAAGACGCCGCCGGGTTCTGTATGCAAGCGACATGCATGATGGAATATACTATTACCGACCTATATCGAGTCAAGTACATTTACCGACCGCCGAAACGTGACGAGACTTTTTTCCGTCGACCAACACGTCGCGGTTGACTTCACCGTTCCAGTGTGGTCCAAGTTTTCGACGCCAATGTACAAAAGCGGATTTCACGCTGCTTCAAAATCCGCACGGGGACATTTTGGTGCTGTCAATTTTGTCACACATCGTCGACACATATTTTTGAGCGTTCGCCAGAAGTGACATTGTGCCGAAATACAATTGAACGCTTCTGAAATTTATGAGAATCTTGTTCTGGTTATCCTTCTCAAGTTCCGCGCATCTTGGATCCCAAAAGCCTCTCGTGCTTCGTGCAATTTTGATGCTTCGGTTGAGTACTTCGCAGAACGAGAGCTCTTTCGGTCGATAGACATCGGAGAAGACTGGAGCTTTTACAATGGTTCGGATGTGTGGAATGCGCTACGTATGTACGAATGCACACGTGCATTCGGGGTGCCCGTGAGATATGCATTAAACGGTCTCGTATTCGTATTAGAAGCCTTCCACGTACCGGAGGGACTCGCAGAGGTTCGTAGTGATGATGCACCACTCTGCTTTGTCGTGCGACGTCAAAGGAACATCACAGAGCGCATCACTCAGGATGGATCCGCAGTGCGCGCACCGACATACGGTACACACGCCTGATGGCTTAGTGTATGCACGCGCACTTGGACAATGCCAGGGCGAAAAGAAGAATCTCATCGCGCATCCATTGTGCGAAGCACTGGAGAAGTTGCGGTGCACCCCTAAAAGGCGGGGAGTAATTTGTCTTACTCGCAGGCTGGACCACCGCCGGCGAAGCTTTCTATGCTCGGCTCGATCCAATCAAAAAAACTGTGCATTCGACGTACTCCAATGAGTTTCCATGGCGCACCCGGAATGGGAGCCGCGCCTGCCTGTTGGCGAGTTTTTTTTGTTCTCGTGTGCGCTCAATCAACTCAATTAACATCCAACTGAAGAAGCAACATAACTCAATATGATCCAGTACGCGGAATATTCAAAGAAGACCAGAGAAGTGAAGAAAAGAAAAAGTGCAATGACGAGTGAAATAAAGTAAAAGAAAAGTAAAGTAATTAAATAACGGAGCCATCCGGGATGCTGCCATAGTATTTCCGTATCTTTGTACGTAATTTCGTTCAGGAAGATCTTGATTGGCGGGCTTTTTTGCCTCCTTGTTTGATGTATTTTTCAGTGGATTTAATTGGAGTGAATCCGCACACGCTCTATGATAACGACTGCTAACCAAATGCATAAATACAGAATTCAAGCGACTCATTGTAAATACGATCCAGTGTAAATACAATGGACCGTATCACATATTCCACAATATTCCACCGGAAATTTCAACTCCCCTAGGGACATTTCAACCAGGGGAGGTTTTATCCGGAAATTATGTCAGGGGAGATTTCTTCCAGAGACAATTAGTCCGCCCACCGTGTTCGTTCACTCATTCAAGTTCTTCGTATGTCAAAATTAATGCGTATTCAATTCCCACATGACTACAATACTCGTGTGTAAAGCTGAAAGGCGCATTCGAAGTGCGAGCGTTTCAAGCAAAATCGTCACGTTCCACCATCCTCTCATCCACACGTTGATCCATATCATCATTCCAGATCCAAAGCCCGTGGTAGCCTATGAAGTGCTACAAGAGTCACTTCATAATTGCCACGACGGTCGTGATCACACGAGCGCTGACTCCTTCACGTTATGCAGCACCATTTGGCCACCGCAAGAGAGCAATAATGCAAAACTCGACTCTTGTAAATACAAGTAGTGTAAATACAATGTACCGTATCACATATGCCACAATAGTCCACCGGAAATTTCGACTCCCCTAGGGGCATTTCAACCAGGGGAGGTTTTATCCGGAAATTATGTCAGGGGAGATTTCTTCCAGAGACAATTAGTCCGCCCACCGTGTTCGTTCACTCATTTAAGTTCTTCGTATGTCAAAATTAATGCGTACTCGATTCCCACACGACTACAATACTCGTCTGTAAAGCTGAAAGGTGCATTCGAAGTGCGAGCGTTTCAAGTAAAATCGTCACGTTCCACCATCCTCTCATCCACACGTTGATCCATATCATCATTCCAGATCCAAAGCCCGTGGTAGCCTATGAAGTGCGACAAGAGTCACTTCATAATTGCCACGACGGTCGTGATCACACGAGCAGCGCTGACTCCTTCACGTTATGCAGCACCATTTAGCCACCGCAAGAGAGCAATAATGCAAAACTCGACTCGTGCAAAACACTGGAAATCCGGTGAACGGGTGTGGGGCGCTCCACTCGGGCGAAAGAATGCACCGGTGTAGGCGAGGGAGTGGATATAAAGGGGGGGAAAGGGGGCGCACATCGAGGAAGACCTCATCTCATCGCATCCCCCTCCACGTTTTCATCCAGACCACACAACAATCCACTAAGATTCGCCTGCACGCTTCGCGCTAATGGAGGCGAGCCACTCGGTTGTTTGCTTGCGTTTCGTCTTCGCTAGAGTTTCCACTACAGATTTTGCCCGCGTTTCTCTCCATCCCTGTTCCCCTTTTCCGTTATATCCCTCGTCTCTCCCTCTCGCCTCTCGCCCTTCAGTTAGCTCTGAACTCATTCTCTCTATCACCCCGTTCTCTCTTTAATCTCGGAACGCTCTACAAGAGCCCCCTTCAATCTCTCTCTCTCTCTCTCTTTCTCTCTCTTGCTCTGGACACTTTAGTTGTACTCAGCAGAGACGCTGGCAGTCCCTACGCCAGCGCTGTATCTCACTTCAGCTGAAGAGCTGGGCCAGCCTCTGCGTCCCAGCGACGTCTACGGCGAGAGATATATTTGCTTTTTCACCGGCCACAGAGAGGAGAGTCCCTTGATATCCGCGGTCCAGGCTCCATATCCCCGGGCTTAATTTTCCGGAAAGTTGGAAAAATCCCTCGCAGGACTTGCATCACGATTTCCAGCCGTTTGTTCGGCCAACTTGTCGCGCAGTCGGAGATTGCGTGCCACGAAGGGGCCAACGCGGCAAATAACGTTTCATTCTCACGACGCGGCTCGTGGCTCAAGCGGTGAACCCGTGTAACAAACCGCGTTTTTTCGACGCCTCGAAGCTCGGCCCACGGACGCCTCTTCCTGATAATCCACCTATTTGCATTCAATACGACGCCATTGCGGCTGGTACTCGACGACACGAGAGGCGGCCACGTCGTCCCTGCCAATGGAATTCCAAGGAAGGCAATACACTTTTTTTATGGATCCACGATGATAACTTATGGGCGGTGTGGTGCCTGTCCCACGACCCCCAAAGGAAATCACTCAGGCTCGAGAGCTGATGTTATGCTTACCTGGAACAGAAAAATAAAACAACGACCATTAGAATATACAGCGTAAAACATCGCGCTGGTCTGAAAAATATATCCACCGACTGTCTGGAGAAAATACGACTGTCTGTCTGGGAAGATAATACATCAGAGAAATGTAGTATTTTCTCAGGGTCAACAGCGGAGTCTCGGTTACGCGTTCAACCTCAGTTCTCGGAGAGTTCAATCTTGAGATGAATCCGCGAAAAAAATTCTTCGCGGCTATTTCGTTATTTACAGGCCAAATTTAATTTGCGGGCTGTGGTACGAAGGATGAGAATTTTTTATTTCGATTTGCCCACTCAGTTTGTAATATTATGTATCGTTTTACGAGTGCAAACACCGAACTCGGATGACACCCGCCACGAAGCTGCTATAGAGCAAAGAATACAAAACCATTAGAATTCATCGAATCACATCACGTTGGAGTGAAGAATATATTTACAACTTTTGCAAAGAAAACACGACTGTCTGAGAAAACGAAACATCAGCACTGAGAAAAATTGTGTAAGTTCTGGTAACCATAAAGTGACAAACATCAAATTTTCGTTCGTGCTATTATTTTTATAGTTCACCATAATTAATTAATAGTTATGACAACTGCGTCATAGTTACCATAACTAGAAAAATAGTTGCTGTACCTATAAAAAATAATTGCCACTTTATGGTTGTCACTTTATAGCTGCCAATACTAGAAAAATAGTTGCTGTACCTATAAAAAAATAATTGCCACTTTATAGTTGCCTATACTAGAAAAATAGTTGCTGTACCTATAAAAAATAATTGCCACTTTATGTTTGTCACTTTATAGTTGCCAATACTACAAAAATAGTTACTGTACCTGTAAAAAATAATTGCCACTTTACGGTTGTCACTTTATAGTTGCCAATACTAGATTTTTCTCTCAGTGAGAGAAATGCACTTTCTTCTCGGGTTCAAAAGTGGCGTCCCGGTTACGTATTCAATCCCGGTGCTCAGAAACTTCAATCCCAAGTTGAATCCGCGCGCAAAAAAAAGGAAACATTCTCCGCGGCTATTTCGTTATTTACAGCAGGCCAACTTCATTTGCATACGGGCGGCGGCAAAGGACGAGAATTTTTTTATTTCAATTTGCCCCCCAATTTTTTAATATTATGCATCGCTTTACGAGTGCAAACACCGGACCCGGGGGTTATATACCCGGCCCGCGAAGCTGGCCGGGAGTGAAGAATATGCGCGGGAAAGGTGCGGGCGCGCGGCACGTGGGGCGTTCGGGAAAGGAGTTTTCGAGTTAAACAAAGTTGGCTCCCCGGAGGAGAGGCTCGGATCCTACGGTAATAAAGCAAAGAGTCGCGGTAAATGCGACCGTAAAAAGAAGTTTATCGCCTGGCGCCTGGAACTCGGTCCCGGTGTGCGTAATAGGGGACTACGGCCGAGAAGGGGCGAAGGAGTCGAGCCCCCCATCCCCCCCCCCCCTCACCCTTCCGCACTTCCGCACCCCCCGCGCCTCTCGTGTTACCTTCGTATAACTGTAATAAAATATAAACAACCCTCTCGCCGCTACCTTTCACAAATTTCCTCTATTTTTCCTTCTCGCTCCTTTTGCCCCCCACCCCCCTCCCCCCTCACACAATCTTCCACGCGTTATGTAGCCGTTACACTTGGCCGGGATTCGCATGGGTCGAGCTACTAATCGATAGTATCACTCTCATTCACTCCCAGTGGCCGGCGTTAATCGCCACAATCACCTGGTTTTTTACAGTCTCCGTTAAATTTATCTTCGTGCCCCTCGCCCTTATCTTTTCCGCCTTCCGCGGATATCGGGGGGGGCTCGCGTTAGGCGCGAAAACTGAACTTCTCGCGCGGCGCTTTAATTGTCAATTAAATTTGTACCGCGCCACTGAAAGGCCGGTGACACCGTGAGTCACGGTTATCGCTACGGTAAATTTATTATTTATAAGCGATAAAATCGAGCGACTATGGGAACAGAGAGAGAAAAAAATTGGAAAAAAAAGAGAAACGCGTAAAAATAGATGGGAGCAGCGTAATGAAGGTGCGGGGTCGTTTCTTGACGCCGATAGCTCGCGCTCTCACGTCACTGGATATACTTTGACGATTCAGGTGGCCGCGCGTTGAATTGAACTCATCAAAGTCGAACTGCCTCAGTGCCGCTTCTCGCCGAGGAGACGTATAAAACGAACGAGCGCGCGCGCGCGCGCGGCTCTCCAGGTCCCTATGTTGCCGACACTAACGAGCGAGAAAAGGTGGCCGGGCGAAGCGCGCGCGGAGGCGACCCCGGCGATATAACAAAACCCGCGCTGTAGTATATTGCGAATGCGAAAGGAGCCTTCCGCGCGCTCCGCGGAGAGATTGATATGGCTGCTAGTCGCCGGTAACGAGTACATACTTCGTTTGAACCGCTCCTGCTCGCTCGGCTCCTCGATTGTCACGTATATATCTTCCACCCCCCCTGTTGTATTCCAGGTGGAGTGACACATGCGACGGGGGTGCAAACGGCGCGTTACAGGACGATACACAAAAAAATATTCATCTTTTTATTGCTCGTTGCCGCAGCGAGTACGAGAATTAATTCCGGGTTTCGCCGCACTTCAGCCACTCGGATAGACCGAAGGAACGAAATTGGTGATGTTCTTTATGAGGGTTTCGCAGGTTTTGGTATTTTTTTTTTTTTTTTGGGTTAGCTCTGGCGTTTGTGGTGCGGTTCAATACACGTACAATGAACTCTGCTTTCAAACTTTGTGAAAACGAAAACGAAAAAAAAAGAAAAAAGGGGTAGGTTTTTTGCTACAAAAAAAATTTCGATTTTGTAAAGTTTGAAGATGGTATTGGATGAGAAATTTCCTGCTGATTCCAGAAAGCACCGTTGTGTGTCCGAAAAATTGAAAATTCGACGAGAAAAACGTGAAAATCGTTTTCGCACTTTTTTCGAAATGAATGCCTTGCGGCATTCTCTTCGTTATTGAGTTTTCTTTCGAAGGAAGACAGAAAATCCAGATTCAATCGACCCAAAAAAAAGTAACTCCGATTGTAGTTGTGTAAAAAATAGTGCGAAAATACTTTTTATTTCAATAAAAAATTGGACACCTTATTTCGATGTATTTTTGCCCGTAGACAACGAATCCGCTATTATTTTTATTCTAAACGCAATAGCTTTCACGTATTTTTTTTATACTTCATTATTTTCTATTTTTACATTTTTTTAAATCAACTAGGTAAGCGCGCGTGGTAAATATTTAAAATGTGGGTAGATTAACACGCCTTTCGTGCAGCCACAATTTAGTAGGCAAAACGCAATAGCTTTCACAACATTTTTTTTTGTACTTGATTATTTTCTATTTCCACATTTTTTAAATCACCTAGCTAAGCGCGCGTGGTAAATATTAAAAATATGGGTAGGTCAACACGCCTCGCATCCAGCCACAATTTAGTAGGCACACAAGCGGCGACAATTTGTGTACTAGAAACGTTGGAAAACCGCGGTGTGCGGCATGTAGGTTTGTGATTTACGGTATTGGACACGGATATTCCCTGATATTTACAGATCCATCGCGCATGTATGGACAAAACATCGAGTATGCAAGAGATAATATTGTACGAGGGGGCTACATTCGGTGTGCGCGTAAACACGAATGTGTAGCCGTGAAACTGTGGTAACCATGTAGATGCGCTACATGCGGTAACGGGGACGACGCTCTGGCATCAAAGCCGCAGCGCTACACTCAGGTACACCGACGACTCGGGACGGGCGGAAGAAATGTATAAGGAGAAAATAATGGCCGCCGCGCTATCCAGGGACCACGAAACGATAAAAGGCACGAGAACTGTCGGATATTTACGCGACGCGACTTATGAGCTACATAAATTTGGCTTCCTGCCGGAGGAGCTTCGCTCAGACGGCGCAGCGACGGCAGCGCCACCGCGCGGCCCGGCGAGCAAAGCTCCACGTCGCGTAGCTTCTTCGTAGCCGAAGGAACAATCTCGCCTGGCACACGCGCCGCCATTCCCGTCGGGTGTCCTGGTCTCAAACGACGAGCTACGAGTCGCGAGAGCCTCGCGGGGATTCCGGCGGCCGCCACGTTCCAAACTTGCATATCAACATTTATATACGTATTTTTATATGTATTTATGATATATATATGTCGTAAATACATTTTTATTGGAGTCCTCGAAAGTCGCTTTTTGATGACGGTTGTGATGGGGCTTTTTTTTCATGAATATTGGAGAGGCTAAGTTTTATCGTGTGTAAAAAAGGAAACAGAATCAATAAAAGTGTTTCACTTGGGGATCAGCGGCGAACCTTTTTTTCATTCCTTTTCGAATCGTTGATTTAATGTAGGAATACATTTTATTTGGTTATTTATTTACTTCTGTTTTTGATGTTTTCTCTTTTTTTGAGTGAGTTTTAAAACGACCGAATTCCAGTGGTTGTTTTCTGCGAATCAAAATAGAGAAATACATTTTTTTCTCACAAATAAAAAAAAACCGCGACTGTTTGTTGAAAACTATTCGAACCTCCTGCTGCTTAATTCCTAAAAACGAATCAGAGTCAATAAAAATGCTTTATTCGAGGCTCATTTTCGGGTTTTTTTTTTTTCACTCCATTTTGAATAATTAATTTAATATAGCAATACATTTTATTTATTATTATTATTTTCTTATTTTTTCATTTTTCAAATGAGCAAATTCTAGCGGTTCTTTTCTGAAAATCAAAATAGGGAACTGCGTTTTTTTCCCACGAATCAAAGGAACCCGCGACTCTTTGTTGAAAACTATTCGAACCTCCTGCTGCTTAATTTCTAAAAACGAATCAGAATCAACAAAAATGCTTTATTTGAGACTCATTTTCGAGGGTTTTTTTTTTTTTTCACTCCATTCCGAATAATTAATTTAATATAGGAATACATTTTATTTATTATTTTTTTATTTTTCAAATGAGCAAATTCCAGCGGTTCTTTTCCGCGAATCGAGGGGGGGGGGGGGACCGCACGGTTCTTTCCTGCAAATCAAAAGAACCAGCGATTCTTTGTTAAAAACTTTTTCGAAGCTCCGGCTGCGGCGTAATTCCCAGGAGCAGCGCCGACAAAAGTTGAGCGCCTCGCGGAGGGGGCGCCACTTCCGAAGATTCCGCGGCAGACGTTTTTCGCGGTGTACAATGTACCAGAATTTTTCCCTCCCCCTCCACGGGCCTCCCGTTTTCCCACCGCCTCAAAGTCTTACGAGTTTCGTCGCGGGTCTCGGCGACTCTCGATACCATCGCGCTCGGCGCCGCGAGCGCCGAGATCACTCGGCTGCCTGTGGCGAGGCCGCCGGGGGCGGCTTCGCTTTTCTCGCTTCTTTTCGCGCGCGAATAACGCACACGCGGATTCGGCGAACAATTTTGCGAGGCATTTCTCCGAAGAATTCCTCAAACTATTTTCCGGCGCCTCCTCCGTGTGCCACCCGACACTCCGTGCTCCTTATTTTCGAGTCTATGCAGCGCGAAACTTACCCCCCTCCCCCCTCCCCCCCACCTCTGCCCTCCCACCTCCACAAACCACCCAACCTTCCCACCTTCCACCCCACTCCACCCCCTCTCACAATTGATCGATACCTCGCGAAACTCTCTCGCGCTCTCGTTAAATTTCGCCCGAAGGCGAAAAGTCGTATTCGCGCTCGCGCGAGAGCCAAAGAAAAGATTCAAATTGTCTTCGGTGACTGAAGGACCGACACCCGGAACGATGGGACGATGGGAGATTCGCATGGAAAACGGTGGACGAGAACGAAGAGATGATAGCGATAAAAAAAAAGGCAGATACAAAAAATGAGATGAAAAGGGAAACCGAAGGACAGGCTATGTGGAGGGAAATGAAAAAAAAAAAAAGAAAAAATAAGCGGCGAGGACGACGGAGGGACAAAAAAAATGCGGGGTGAAAAACGACAAAGAAACGATAGTGGCGTGATGTATTTTTGCGATGTATAGAGATAACACGGTGACTCGCGTGAAGGGCGCAAAAAGGTCGTGGGTTTCAGGCTCTGCTTTTCAGAAGTCTCCGACCATTCAACAACGCGTTTTATTTGCCTGGATGCCCGGCTAATGTTTGTTTGCTTATTTTACGTGAGAGCGACGTGTTATGATGTCTTTATCAAAGTTGCCTCAATTGTGACTACAATATTGAGAGTCCCATGAAGGACGGAAGAAGGTTGGACAGAAACTCTGGTGCTAATGTTTATTTGTTTATTCTACTCGAGAGGAACACATTGTTACATGTCTCGCAAAGTTATCTCAATTGTGACGACGATATTGAGTGATGATAAATATGCGCAATGTACCTCAGTGTTTTGCACGAGGGGCGACCTCCGTCATGTGAGCAGAGAAAAGTCTAAAAAAAAAGATAACTTAAAGACATATTTTTTCCGAAAAAAGAGAACTTAAAAACATATTTTTTTCTGAAAAAAAAAAAATAACTTAAAGATATCTTTTTTCCGAAAAAAGATGTGGGAAGATGAAAAAAAAAAAATGTGGGCAGGTGAAAAGATTTGAAAGACATCTTTTTTCCGAAAAAAGACGTTAAAGACATATTTTTTTCCGAAAAAAGACGTTAAAGACATCTTTTTTTCCGAAAAAAGACGTTAAAGACGTCTTTTTTCCGAAAAAAGATGTCTTTAAGATGTCTTTTTTTTTCGAAAGAAAAAAAAAAAACTTAGACATCTTTTTTGCCGAAAAAAGTTTACTCAAAATATACTTTTTCGCGGGAACAAAGTATATTTCCGCTGACAATTTGGGGTTGATTAATATATGATTCGAAAGCATATAAAAAACTCTTCATTCCTGTGGAACGAAAAGGTCGATTTTGTAAACCTAAAGAATGTTCTGCTAGCTTGACGTTAAGCTAGCAGAAGAATTAAAAAAAAATGTACGCTTGAAAGAATTACAAGAGCACAAAAATTATAATTTTGCCAAATAATTAGCACATAATGAGCACATTTTCTCTGCTCACTTGACGGAGGTCGAGTGGCGGAAGAAGGTTGCAAATGCAGTCGACGACTGCATTTTCCTCGACACCCGTCTAATGTTTATTTGTTTATTCTACCCGGGAACGACATATCGTTACGTGTATGACAAACAAGCCCCGTTTCCGCCTGTAACATCGCGAGTTGGATAACAGCCCGGAGCGCGCAAGCATCTTCCCAGCGTAAACAAAAGTTAGCATAGATATACCCGAAGCCACATTGTCTCGGTTCAGTCGTCGAGAGACTGTGAAGTGGGAAACAAAATCCTGCCTCGATAATAGACCCTTTGCAATAACTGCGAACAGCTTAAGCCCCACCTGCCCCTCGCATTTTTACGTAGACACCGCCAAGCCCGGCTATACCTGTATCTACGAATCTCGAGGATTCGAGAAAAGGTAAAGTCTTACGTAGTTATGTAAAAATGTTAAAGGTCTGAAGAACAGAGAAAGAGAGTCGAGCGGACGGTAACTCGGTAATACAAATACATAAGCAGCGGAATATCATGGCGTGTCCAGTAAAACTGGCCACCGTCCGGCGATTGGTACGTTAACATTACGTCTCCCGATGTCTGTCGTTGAAAATAATCGACGCGTCAGATAAAACGTGACGTGCCCTGGAGGACCCGAGAAGTTTGCGTGTTTCGCAGCTCCGGTAGATCCAACGATAACAGCAACAACATCAAAACCATCAGAATCAGAAGTACAAGAACGGAGTTGTTTGGATTTTCGCCATAACCTCGAAAACAACAGGGATAAAAGGAGTTTGAAGAAATACTTTATAACTGTCGGTAACGAGAGTCGGTAAAGCAGACGCGATCAAAGTGTCGCCACCTGGCGGGAATTGCGAGAATTTACGAGCATTTGTGCCGGAAATACGGGGCACTTTGGACGGAATCCCCAATGAAAAGGCTGCCCGCCTCGACTGCAGTATAAAAATATGGCCATTTTTCTCCCCGCATCCACGGGACGTCGAGCGTACCAGCTCGATCTGTACTGTAACCGGATCGAGCCACGAAGACTCGCTGTGCGCTTTTCGACAACGATATAAAACGTCGCCCGCGGCGGAATTTCTCGGTCGTAGCACAGGTAGGAGGAACCAGAAAGACGCTACACGATTCGAACCGCGCGTTGCGCAACACACGATCCGGCATCGACGTGCATCAACGTGTGGGGCACAGCACACGCTAGCGGGTCCACCGAGTCGTTCACTGGGACACTTTCACAGTCTCACCTTCCACCGCGCCGGGGACCGCGCGGTATATAACTGTTAAATTATACGCTACGAGATAGTTTCTGGCTTCAATGGCCAACGTCAAACCCTCGTAGGCAGAGTTATTTCTCGTCGCTGCTGAAGATGATTCCCGCCGTTATATACGTCCGTGTATGGGACCTTCCACGTCGTATCAATGAATTCATCGAATCGTTTGACGTATTTTAATCGCTGGTTGTGTTCAGGTGGTTTCGCCCGAGTTGAAATTTCTGGCCTCCCTGGAATCCTTTTTTTGGAGTAGAAAAAGGCTGTATCAAGGGATTGGAGCCTTCATTCAACCTCAGGACATGGCACATATTACCCATTTGAAGTGAACGAAGGTTAAAGGAAGGCTTGAAAATAAAATTCACAGAGCCTCAGATGAATCTCGATAGGCTATACAGGTTGAAGCGAGAGTCACGGCCCTGCATAGAACCCCCGAAAGTGGCAGTTATTACCCATTTTCATTATACGAAGTTTTTTCGGAGGTTCTGTATTTCAACTCGGGCGGGAATAGAATATGTGACTTGAGAAAGATGAGATTTAAAAAAGTTTTAAAAAAGATATTAAAAAATGTTCATGGGGTTGATTCTGACATTTCTCGACCCGGGCCAGTTTTATGAAATCTACATTTTTTGATCGAGTAAGAAAGCGTTTAAACGGGTAATTTTGAGGGTAGAATTTGCGACTTTTTGGAATGGACTCCCGCTCTGTCTCGGGGGCTCCTTCTTTGGGTGCTTTTAACCCTTCGTTGTCACACTATCGTTGAATTCCATGTTAAATTACTATGGTAAATTTCACCCATTGTGACCACAAAGGGCTAAAGGTCGGCTTTTGCGGCACATGTTAGAGCTTGAGTGTGATGACGTTTTGGCCGAGAGTTAGAATTAAGGTAGTGCTTTTTGCGTCATGCTACATTTTTCATTTTTCCTTTGCTTCTTTGTTTCTATGCTTCTATGCTTTTGTTTTCACCTCATTTAGTTATAAGCTTGACTCTGTATTCTTTTCACGGTTGCTTTGTATTTCTTTGTTACTTTAGTCCTTAGGGGATTTTGTCCCAGGACTTCATAAAATACTACTACTACTACTACTACTTGAGAAAAATTGTACAGGTGAAATATCGATACTATGAAGAAAAAAATGTTCGAGGGGTCGATTTTGGCATTTTTTACAGGAGCCGTATTTAATAATTCTCACAAAAAAAATGTTGACATTTATTTCCCCTGGTTAAAAAATAACGATTTATCCTAAAATGTTGATAGCTATTAACTTCCATCATAATTCTAAAATGTTCGGCATAAAAAACTGGAACGAAAACGCCTAACTGCAAGTTAAAAAATAGTAAAATAAAAATAATAAGGAATTGATCTGGTTGACGAGAAATTACCGTGTATAGCCGTGTATAGCATAATTCTAAAATTTCCGGTATAAAAAAACGGAACGAAAACGCCTAACTGCAAGTTAAAAAATAGTAAAATAAAAATAATAAGGAATTGATCTGGTTGACGAGAAATGACCGTGTATAGTCGTGTACAGCAAATTGCCGCGCGAATAGTGCGAGCGGACTCGCGAAATTAATCGCACGATAAATCCGTGGCATGGGTGGATATATTTCTCGTACGTAAAATTATACGAAATTATCTGCCGGAGGTAACCTCGCGGGTTTATCTCGGGGGAACCCCGGCCGTATCTGTGTTAATTCCAATTACGCATGTATGTGCACGTGAGTGCGGCGTCGTACGGGGGCGGCCGCGACGCGGTGAAGTTAACCTGCTTAGGACAGTCTCTGCCGAGGACTCTGCGGCGCAGACTGTCGTAACCCGGTAGCTTCATCGTGGCCCATTCGACGTACGAGTCGCGCGCGGCGAGCGCTGTAAAATTTATGTCGTGCGCCCCGCCGTTCGTACATAGCCAACATTTCTAACTTTCCGTGCAATCTTCCTGCCTACTAAGTAGTGTAATCCTCCCCGAGTTTCCTTCGTTATTCCATGAATCTCGTGCAATTGCAATTATTTTTTTATCAAAACAACGACTTAGCCAGAGCGACCGGGGTCACTTCGCGCACTTTTCTCACTTTTACTTTTTTTATTTTTATTTCTCATTTTTACATTTTTACTTTTTTTATTTTTATTTCTCATTTTTACATTTTTACTTTTTTTATTTTTATTTCTCATTTTTACATTTTTACTTTATTTATTTTTATTTCTCATTTTTACATTTTTACTTTATTTATTTTTATTTCTCATTTTTACATTTTTACTTTTTTATTTTTATTTCTCATTTTTACATTTTTATATTTACTTTACGTTTTTACTCCGTAACGACATTTTCGACCACTTTGTTGTCTCGTCGCGGTTGTCGGAACGAAGGAAAATCGTTGAGCTGTCTCCTCGACTTACTGCAAGCTACGAAAGCTGCGAATGTTCCAGTGGGTCGAATAAAACTATTCAGTCTCCCCTGCTCAGTTATTTCACTTCAGTTGACGTACCGGTCGGTAACGAAAACTGTAAAACGTTGTTCTTGGCCACAATTGATCTTTCCAACAAAAGACGTGAAGTACTGACTGCGGCTGGAGAGTCGACGGTCGGGGTACTTCTTGAGTTTTATTCGAAAAATCAACTGAGGCGGAGAATAACACTGCGGGCGGATTCAGCTATCTCACTCGCACTCGCAAAGATCTGAGAGACTAGCGATATGTGGCACATCAAGTTGAAATAAAAAATTAGCAGAGCCGGAACGACAAAATGTAAATTAGTTTACTGCAAGCTACAAAAGCTGACTGTTCCAGTGGGTCAAGCAGTCCCAGTCTCCCCTGCTCAGTTATTTCACTTCAAATTAAAAAGAAAATGCTGACTTCAACATCAAAATAATTTTTTTTTATTCTGTCATGTCTAAACAATTTCTAGCATCCTCTTCAATGAGTCAAGCAGTTCCAGTCTGACCTGCTCAGTTATTTCACTTCAAATAAAATATAAAAAAATTGACTACAAAATCTAAATAAATTTAAAAGAACTTCTATCATGTCGAAACAATTTCTAACACCCGGAATTCGGCTGAAGTTCCTTTTGTTCCAAGCGCACGAAAAATGAATCGAAAATGGAAACAACAAAGATCAGGATTTTCCTGTACATTTTTTTTTTGTCTTAAAAAAGATGCGTTTAGGAATTTCAGATGCAGTGTAAACGTAGAAAATTGTGGAGAAAATTCCGGCGACTGATAGTTTTGACGCCCCGAGATTTGAGCTGGAATTCCCCATAAACAGGAACGCAGTAAGTAGAGCCAGAAAGACAGATAGCGTGAGCATACACGTCGGGGTATTCCTACGGAATTAACTGCGCTGACGTCGTTCCTCGGTCCTGGCCGCCGCTGCGCGCTCCGACTCTCGGCGAACGTCCACCTACTTTTCATATCCTCCCACGGATGGCGTGTAGCCGCGCTACATAGAGCACTCTGTAAGTACAATACAGACACGCCCGGTATTATTTCTTCGCTGCTCTATGTTATTTCGCTGCTTATCACGCGAGCGAGGCATGGAAGATGTCCGCGCGCACGAGCCCCGCCGACTGTATGCTCAGGCATCCGGGGGACCGGCGGATTATAATCGCGCGAGAGGGTGGAGAACGCACGAGTGAAAGACTCGGGTCTTTCCGTTGGTCACTCCTTCCTCTTCTGTGCAGAGGAGCACGGGGCGAATTGGCACGGAGCTGCGGTGAAATGTTTGAAATATTCTCATATTTTTTTGAATCACGAGATTCTTAACGAAAACCAAAAAGGATTGAAAAAATATTAATTTATTAAAATATGTTTTATTTGTTTATTGTTGTGATTTATATTTTTCATAAAGTCGCAGAATTTTTACTTTTTACACGGAAAATGTTTAATTTTTTTAGGTAAATGTTTAATTTTTTTTGTGTTTGGTGTTTTTCTATAAAGTCGTAGAATGTTGACTTCTGACACCGGAGAAAAAGGCTTTAAAAATATTCACTCAGGAAAATGTTAAATTTATTATTCAGGTATTTTTCATTGAGTCTCAGAATTTTGTTATTTGAGAAAAAGACAGCAGAAATATTCAAAAAAATGGTTAATTTTTTTGTGATTGGTATTTTTCATGAAGTCGTAGAATTTCTATCTTTTGACATCGGAGAAAAAGTCTTAAAAAATATTCAAGCAGGAAAATATTTCATTTGTTTTTCGTTGCGACTGTCAGATGGTATTTTTTTCAAAAAGTTGTAAGATTTCTATGCAGTTGAGACGGAAGCAGACTTTTTCGTGATTTTTCAGGTTATTCAGAACCCTCAAGAGGAAGGATCACGATTGCCGCAGGTAAAAGTCTACCGATATTCGACTGTCTGACGAAAGACACTTTGTCAACCGCAGTCTCGACGAGTGAAAGAATTGGAGGGAAAAAAAAACCCACAAAGCGTACGTAAGAACGTAGCAGGAAAAAGTGGATATCCTCGCCGGGCGCCATTGAGGAAAGATAGCGAGGTCCCTATCTCCCTGCAGTCGAGCACTTGAAAAATTCGATAAATCGCTCGGGCGTTTCACGAAAGTAAATTTTTCAATCGTTCGGAGCTTTTTCTCGAATTTTCCCGCAGATAGGGCAGACCCTCCAAATCGTCCGCCGGCGATTTACGTTACTTTGGGGATATCTAAGAAGCCCCGGAGTGCAGGAAAATTGTAACGTGGCGTTTTGAGTGAAGAATCGAAAACGCACTTAACGAAACACGGACACCCCCCGTTGATTCAATCTCGGGGCCAAATTGCAATGCGAAGGAAACGAACGAAAACGAACGAAAACGGTATGAGGCATTCCATGCCAAATTATTGCCGCACGAAATGCAAAAATGCCCTCGGATTTTTTTTTAATGAATAAAAAAATGCACTCGGATCTTTTTTAAATGAATAAAAAAATGCACGCGGATCTTTTTTAAATGAATAAAAAAAATGCACTACGATCTTTTTTAAATCAATAAAAAAAATGCACTCGGATCTTTTTAAACGAATAAAAAAAATTCATTCGAAAAAATTCGTATAAAAATCCGAGCAAATTTTCTTATAGTGCGAACAATAATATGAAGAAAATATGCGCTGAATCGAAAGCCAGGTAGTTTTGGCGTAGAACGCCCCATGTATTTGCTAAGGGAGGATTCAACGCGTAGAGCTGAGAAACGTTGCAGTCGTGTAGATAAAGTCCAAAAGATTTCCTCGCTGATTGCTTTCCTAAGCGTCGTGTACTGCGAATGTCCGGCCCGTCGCGCTGATTGCTGGAACTTGGAAAATGGAGAATTCGCCGGGAACGACCGTTTAAAAGAATTTACGAGGTACGGTTGACTCTCAGCGCGGTAAATTACGATAATTACTGGTAACATTTAGTTTTTCGCCGACAACAAGAGCCGCGCGGTGCGCCCGACTAATAGGGGCGACATTTCTTCTTCTCGGATTCTTTGTTTTCATTCGCGAAATAATCGCGGGTGAAATCAAATTGATAACGAGAAAAGCGCAGAATAAGATTTCATTCTGCGCCGGGGGTAATGAAAGTCGTGGGAATGAGCGAAACTTTCGAATCTTGTTCGGGGGGTAACAGCAAAACTCATCACAGGCTGCAGTGAGTTTCGTACTTCACGAGATTCTGAAGAGAGCAAAAAAAAACTTTATTCGTGTCGTTTTATCTCAAGTTTTCGAAACTCATTAAAAATAACTGGGGCGGAGAAAAAAAGATCAACCGAGATAACAAAGCACAAACAATCATGAAAAAAAACAAATTCTAGAAACGCTGCTGAAATTCGGGTTCAAACTCAAGGCGGACAGAGTTTTTGAACTTCGGTCAAAGGAATCGGGGTAGTTCCTATAACTATAAAGATCCGTTTTTAGTTCACGCAACTATTTTTTATATTTGTGGTAATTATTAAGTAATTTCTATGATGACAAACTCGTTATAGTAACCATAATTTGAAAAATAGTAAATGCACCTTTAAAAAAAAAAATTGACACTTTATATCACTTTTTACAGATACCACATTTTTCACTCAGTGTCCTCAACAAGAAGAACGAACGTATTATTTTCCAGGCTAATAATCTCCTTAGTGAGAAACAGTTGAGGTTGGACCGAGGATTAGTCTTAACGATTTTAGAAGCCCTAAAGACTTTAAAAATATACTAGCCTCGTCATTATCGGTCATGAAAGTCCCTCTCAAAGAACGTGCTCGTCAAAAAGAGTAGAAAAAATACAACACACAAGTTTCCCGCTCTGCCCAATTTCGAGTGCAACCTGAAACCAGGCAAACCTTTTCAACCTCTCGAGAACACCAAAAACGTATCATTTTCCCGGCCCAAGAATTTCCCATGAAAAAAATTGAAAAACTTGGAACGTGTATCAGACTCAACGCTTCTTATTCCCCTAAAAAAATAGTGAACTCGTCTCCGCCGAATATCAAAACACCCCTAATTAATATACTCCACAAAACGAATAAAAAAAAAACAAATTGAAGTCATAACCTGACAATTTCGAGTTCAACCTGAAACCAGACAAACCTTATCAACTCCTCAAGAACACCAAAAACGTATCATTTTTTCGGCCCAAGAATTTCCCATGAAAAAAATTGAAAACCTTAGAACGTGTATTAGACTCAACGCTTCTTCTTCCCCTAAAAAAAATAGTGAACTCGTCTCCGCCGAATATCAAAACACCCCCTAATTAATATACTCCACAAAACGAATAAAAAAAACAAATTCAAAACAAAACAAATAAAACCCCAGACAAACCTTTTCAACTTCCCAACAAAACCCCATAAAAACGTCTCACTATCCCAAACCAAAATATCCCCCGCAGCAAAAAACCAGAAAATCTTGTACTCAGCAATCCCAGTTGCCCTTGAAAAATACTGACGCCGTCTTTCCCGGGTTATCAAAGATCCCTCCTGTAGCCAAAATAATGCGCTCGGTCAGCGCGGAATGCCGCGCAATATCGGCCAAAAGAGCAGCACCCACAGCCAATCAAGCCGACGTTAGTCGGTGCGCACAGAGGACAGAGGGAGATGCCGTAAGATAGGGAGATATATACCGAGGACCCCATAGACCGTGGTGCGCGAGGTGCCTCACCGCACTGGATTCAACCTAAAACCCCAGACAACCCTTTTCAACTTCCCAACAAAACCCCATAAAAACGTCTCACTATCTCAAACCAAAACATCCCACGCAGCAAAAAACCAGAAAATCTTGTACTCAACAATTCCGGTTGCCCTTGAAAAATACTGACGCCGTCTTTCCCGGGTTATCAAAGATCCCTCCGCTAGCCAAAATAATGCGCTCGGTCAGCGCGGAATGCCGCGCAATATCGGCCAAAAGAGCAGCGCCCACAGCCAATCAAGCCGACGTTAGTCGGTGCGCACAGAGGACAGAGGGAGATGCCGTAAGATAGGGAGATATATACCGAGGACCCCATAGACCGTGGTGCGCGAGGTGCCTCACCGCACTGGGTGCGGCGGTATCTCACTCGAGGAATCTCCGGAATTTCGTTGCGCGCTGAGGGACAGAGAGACTACGGCGCCACCGCTACGTGCTCTCGACAAAGGGACATCGAACATTATTGAGGCAGGGCCGACGAAACGGTCCGCGTTGGCTCGCGAGGGGTTCCTACGGGTTCACTGCGACGCGCACGTGTATAGTGGAGTCGCTGGGTGTCCCGATAGACCGCAAAGGGAAAAGCGCGCCGTGAGTCCACGTTCGGGTCCTCCGGGTCCGTCGAAGGGAACACCGAAGGGCGAACCCCGACTAAACCCCCAACTAACGGCCAACCCGACCCGGCAATTCGCTTCATCGCGTCGAGTGCGGCGAGAGCGTCGTAAAAATATATGCGAGATCACGTTTCGCAAAGTCGCGCTGCCGGTCGCCGCATCGGCACGTTCCGATCTTTCGCCATATGGCCGAACAACCCCCCGCCGTTTGCTGCGAGAAACGCGCAGACAGAATTTGCGTAATCGATGGTTTTATTGTCGCGGTGGGCGCGGACGAATTTTTGGAATTTCTCTAAATTGTTGGATGTATAGGGTGAATCGCTGACAGTGAAGCGGACGACAAAATCCTGGGAATGGATATTTATTTTGTACACGGAAAAAAAGGCTTGGTTGAATCTACCAAGCGCTTGGTTAGATATGCGCCAGACGATTATTTGGTTAGATCTAGCAAATTATAGGTTATGACAACCAAGTTTTTGGTGACGTACGAGATCACTTGGTTATGTTTACCAATAACTTGGTCGGACCAACCAATTAATCGTCTGGCGCATATCTAACCAAGCGCTTGGTAGATTCAACCAAGCCTTTTTTTCCGTGTATGCGTGATCTTGTGGAGAATGTCGGCATTTACTGGGCACTTCATTCACTGGTCGTCCTAGTAGAAAATCTGTAGCATTAAAAATTATTTTGAAGTTTGCATCGTTGGAATACAACGAAATTTAAAAAAAAATGTAATTCTGACTAACCCAAATGATGAAATTAGGTATAAAAAGTCACCGTAGTAACTAATTGCCATGATGACTTTGTACACCTAATTTCATCATTTGAAAATCATTTAAAAAAATTAATTCTCTTTAACCCGAATGATGAAATTAGGTATAAAAAGTCACTATAGTGACTAATTGCCATGTTTTACACCTAATTTCATCGTTTGGGTTAATTAGAATTACTTTTTTTCTGAATTTCGTTGCATTCCAACGATGCAAACTTCAACATCGTCATTAAAAACGGTCCAAGTCGGGCCCTGGTCAGGCCCTGAAAGGGCCTACGTGGCCCTAATCAGGGCCTGACCAGGGCCAGATATAACGCCACGAATTTTTTACCAAGGCCATTCATCCTACCATCCGTTGGGTCTGGCGCGATTTTGGGAGTTTAAAGTGCGTTTGTTTGAGGATCCTTCGTTGACTCTGCGAATGGGTTCTTCTTGCTGGATAGAAGCAGCTTTTCAGGAAGGGTGGAATCGCTGTAGGGTATTTTAGGAGTGGAGCTGAGGATCTTGAAGCTTCCTGAAGAGTCTGATGCAGAATAGAAGGGAAGTCTGATACCCTCCTTAACAGCCCTGCGAAGTGGATTTTATCCATTTGAAGTACGCGACTGGTGGGAGGTTTGAATGTTCAATCGTGGGTTGGGGTTTTTGTCTCGTTAAAGTGAATTTCGTGCCGCGAATTAATTAATGTGTTTAATGATAAATGAATGTCTGTTTAATAATAAATTAATAAATTAACGATTCCATTTTTGTTATTATTCAAATGTGGTGCAGAAAAGTTAGAACATCATCGTTCTTTCCTTCCACCATTGATATGAATTTCAAAAAGGTGAAAGTAACAAATAGCAATTTTTTCATTACGCGTTTTTAAGTGGTACAGAAAAATCAGAGAATCATCTGTCTTTCCTTCCACCATTGATATGAATTTCAAAAAGGTGAAAGTAATAAATAGCAATTTTTTTCATTACGCGTTTTTTAAGTGACCCGGTCGTCTCAACGGGAACCAAAACCAGGCAGGTGACAACAACGATCAACCTGTCGTATTTTCGTATTCGTTTATCCACGACCGACTGACGGAGTTCGTACGCCGCAAACCTCTATTTTCGCTCGTTTCGCCCGCTGTCGTTTCCCATTCTTCATATCGACCCATCGGGGCCGCGCGCTAAATGGAGCGACTGCATATTCCATCGTCGTCGTATCTTTCACCGCAATCGCGAGACGATATATCGCCCGGCCAATTAATATTTTCACCGGTCCGCGCGTCAATTTTTCAGCGAATCACAAACCGATGATTGGTCACATGCCGAATTTCGCGTCGTTCCAGGTACGCCTGACAAATTTACGAGCGTTGCCCGAAAAACGTGGAGAGTCGGAATAATTTCGTCAAAACCTTCGTGTAATTTGATTGTGCTGCGGGTATTCACGAAGATTGATATTCCCCGGCTTTCTAATTTATTCAAAAGTCTTCGGGGTCCCATCGAATTTATTCAGACTGATATTTTCTCGCCCGTTCGTTTAAAATTCACGAAAAAAAATAGTAGATGGACCAGAGTTCTCGCCTTCACGAATTTTCGGAATATAGAATTAAGCTCTAACGAGTTTCACGCGTTTCGGCGAGCACAACCTGTACTACCTGCATTTTCGTGGATTTATATAAACTAACGCCGCCACCGCGCTATGTGGCGTCGCGCCGCGTCCTGCGCAACGATTTCTCCACTCGACGAAATGCTGATACGCTGGCAGCCAGCCCTCCGCGCGCAAATCTCGTTACGCGCCGCGCGAGCGATCATGCTTGGATAATAAACAAAACTGAACCAACAAACTTTGGTAGCTGTGCACCGGGACGAATGCGCCGGCATGCGGGTTCGTGTCGAATTTTCCCAGGATATTCGCGTTAGCGAAACGCCCGGGCTAAGCAACGTCACGGGGGTCAGATGATACGTATTTTTTGCTCACGCATGACGTTCGTGAATATCAAAAAAATAAAAATAATAAAAAATATAGTTGTAATAATTTTAATAATGTAATTATAAATTGTCGTTATTGACAATAAATTACAATGTTTCATATATTGAAACGCCCGGACTAAGCAACGTCACGGGGGTCAGATGATAGATATTTTTTGCTGACGCATGACGTTCGTGAATATCAAAAAAATAATAAAAAATCTAGTTCTAATAGTTGTGGTGATGTAATTACTAATTGTCGTTATTGACAATAAATTACAATGTTTTATAGTGAAACGCTGGGCCGTCAAGGGGGTCAGATAAAACATATTTTTTGCTCACGTATGACGTTCGTGAATAAAAAAAAATAAAAGAACAAAAAATAGTTCTAATAATTGCAATAATGTAATTACTAACTGTCTCTATTGACAATAAATTACAATGTTTCGTTTCGCAATGCGGGGCTAAGCAACATAACGGGGGTCAGATGAAACATATTTTTTGCTCACGCACGACGTTCGTGAATATAACAAAATACTTACAATAATTGTAATAATAATAAGTAGTAAATATGTTCGTTAACAATAAATTTCAACGTTTCATGATAATTGTCACAAAAAATTACTACAAAATATCGTTTCACTTTTAATATTTCTAACAGGTCATCGACCCCAAGGTTCTACAGCCCTAATAATGACAATAATATCCAACAAGATAAACAGACCATCCACTCTTCAGGCTCCCTGCAAGTCTGGACACCGATTCTTGAGACGTTGGCGAGATATTTTTACACCGCTCAAAAGTCAACACAATTTTCATTGCAGTGAACATTGAATGTCAGAATCCCGCATCCTGTTAGCAATACCCATCATTCTTACACACCGCATTCAGAACAGCAAAAAAAATTCGACTCGCAACCAACCAAAAAAAAAAAAAAAAAAAAAAACGACCCAAAATCCCAAAAACCAACACGCGTCAGGTTCCCAAAAACCCGTTAACGCTGACCTCCCAACGACCTCCAGACCCCCCTCTCCAGCATCGCGTCGCCCAGCGTCAACACCTCCAGCTAACGATCGACCACTCCGTCCGATTGTTGCCGGGGGGTCTCGGGATTTAACGTTTTTTTCTCCCCTTCCTCCCTAGGCGTCCCCCCATCGGCCCCTTTTTTTGCATCGAGAAAACTAGCCAGAAACCGGGTAAAATAAACTAGAAACAAAGCGGGGGAAAAAATATCCCATCGACGGCGGGTATTTGTGCTGCATTCACGCATGCACTTTTTGACACGCGGATGTATGTGCTACACTCGAGCGTGGTGCGAGAGAAAACCCGTGTGAAAAGGGGAGCAGCGCGAACGCGCAGCGTCGAGGCGAACGAGTGTGTGCAACAAGCGTGGAGCGAGAAACGACCCCCCCCCCCCCCTCCTCCCCAGCTGTAGCAGCAGCAGCAGCCTCGACAACGTGTCGGCCCTTAACGTTGGGACGTTAACGTTGTACAGTGGACTCTCCGATAAGTCAAGTTCCGAAAAGTTAAGGCACTCCGATAAGTTAAGGATTAAGGGGATGCTGGAGCAGATTTTTTAACCGACGGGTCGGTAAAAACGTACGGTTTCGTAGTTTACAAACCACGTTGTTATTAAATTGCAAATATGTCTCAAATTGCACAGGATTATAATATTAATATAGGTGCATGTGCGTCCACTCGAATTTTGGGTGAAAACGCTTGAAAACCAAAGAAAATCGTAAATTTGTAAACGTATCGAAAACCAATATGGCCGCTCGAACTGTCAACACCACCTCTTTCGTATTATATTAACATTTCTAGAAATTACATTCGAAAAACGAGAGTAGACGCAAATGCACCTATATTGATATTATAATCCTGTGCAATTTGAGGCATATTTGTAATTCAATAACAACGTGGTTTGAAAACTACGAAACCGTACTTTTTTATCGACCAGTCGATAAAAAAATCTACTCCAGCATCCCCTTAACGCTCTGGTAAGTTAAGATCGACCCTTTTCTGAGCTCTTTCTACGTCACACTATCTTCGGTCGAACGCATTGTGACAGAGAGGTAACGCGGCAGCTAGTTTCGTGCAAAACAAGGACCGATGAATGACCGATTTTTCTCCTCTCGTCGTTTCGGGCGCCCGAGAACGGTTTGCGCAAGTAGTGGGGGATCTTAACTTATCGGAATGGCTTAAGGTAGTTATGTCGGTACGCCGGAGTCATAGGCATCAGAGTCTATGTTACAAAAAAAAATGTATTATGTGTGGTATTTTGACCTCAGTAGTAATTACGGCAAAAATATCCCGGGAACTTATTGTCTAAAATCGCATTATATTGTGACGACTTTTTAAGAGTAGAATTATTTTTTATACGGATTTGACTTCAAATCGGAATTTTGTGAGGTTAGGTCACGTCATGTTACCCCGGATCGCCCACTTTAACTTGCAATAACTCGCTGAAATGTCCGGTGACTACCACTTTTTATGGTCGTATCGGTTACTTTAAGACCTAACGAAAACGTAGAGCTGTTTATATGTTTTGTATTTCATTTCTGAGATGCTTTTTTCTCTGTCTAAAAGTCATTTTTTTTAAATTCTCTATACAACGCCATGTATAAAGCTCTATTTTAAAACATTATTTACTCATTTCGATGCCCGGTAACATATCTCGGAGTTCCTCGCAAATAAAAGACGACTACTCGAACTTCAAAATATAAAAAATTCAGGTGCATCTAATGACTTTGCCTTCGTGTGATAACTACCTTAAACGGCTGTCGGTCCCGCAATCTTAACTTATCGGAGAGTCCACTGTACGCGCGGCACACGCGCACGCAGCGCGCGACACACACGTCGCGCGCGGGGGCCCCGGCAGCAGTCGTGGGGTATATAGCAGCGCGGGCAGGTAGTTAGCAGCCAGTATCGCAGGTAGTTACGGATGGCGCGCACAATGCGTGAATATATGCCAGGCGCCATACAAGCGCGGCATAAAACAGCATGCAACGACGTAAAATACACGTACAATGGGGAGCGACAGCCACTGTACCGAGTTGAACGCATAAAATATATACCTAAGTGGAATTGCGGGTGGCGCATGTACCGAGAGTTCGAGGGAGAGGGAAAAGCGGTTTGACGGTTGCCATCCTTCTCCTCCTCCACCCCCACCGACGCGGTGTGCGGGCAACTTTCGTGCATGAAATATACGCATTTTCGCGATAAACATACACGGGGCTTAAAATAAACGTTTGCGTAACGAACGAGTTGACGTATCAAACAGCGAATTAACGGGATAGTTGATTAAATATTTAAAAAGGAGGAAAAATTGGGCGCGGTAATTTTCAGTGCTAATAGGGAGTTTTTTATTTTTTGGTGGGGGCGGGGGGGGGGGGGGGGGGGACCAAATCGACGGAGTGGTGGCGAATTTTATAGGAGAGTTTTGGATGACGAGAAATGTTGAGGCGATTAAACAGGGAATTAATGAAGTAGTTATTTATGCATTAAAAATTTACCGGTTGCTGTTGGAGAGATTAAGTGAATTTTTTTTTTTTTTTTGAGCCGAGACGAAATTGACAGAGTGGTAGGAATATTAGCAGCTTTTTGGATGAAAAGAAATCGTGAAGCGTAAACATGTGGGGAATAAAATTCCATCGATATTTTTCATTATCTCGTGTATAGCAATTTTTCTTGTTTTTTTACAATGTCTGACATTACGAGAAATAACAAATGAACGCGAGTCTCGATATTTCAGATATGGCCGGGAATTCGTGCGTAAGTAAAATGCGCATATTTGTGTGCATAGCCAAACAGGTTGACGGTGGCTCTCTCCGACAATCGACGGGACGTCCGGGTAAACATTTTGTCGAAATATGTATTTGCGCAATAAGCCCGCACGGGTTTAAAATAAACTGCCGCATGAAACAACAAATCGGTGCATTAAATCGCGGCTCAAGAAAATTAGTTGTTTTTTATTGTCGATATAAATGTAAAAAAACGACGTAGCCGAGTGCCGTTGGAATGTAAATAAAATGGCATTTTTTGTCTCCGCAAACAACACAAAAAATACTACAAAATATTGGACGTGGCTAGTAAAATAAATCGAACGAATAAATAAGGATCTATCGTAAATTGATTTGACATTTAATTTAATTTTGATAAAAAAATTCCATCACAGTTTTATTTAGTAAAAAATGTATTTTTTTCCTCAGCAGTAATTTCTATAATTCCCAACGCGCGTATTTCCTGAACCATAAAGCAAACACGACTCGTGCAAAAGAAAAGAAAATCGATGTAAAATTGCACACATAAAGAGACGAATGGGACAAAAATATCGCATCACAGTCAGACGTACATTTTCCAGTAAATCAAACAATGACGATGCAATTCATCTCTTGAACATGTCGATAACAATAAATACCATAAATTTCCTGAATAACGCCAATCCACTCGACACGAAAAAACCATACATTCATTTTTTTCCTCAGTAGTCATACCAATCATTACCACCTCCCTAATTTCCTCAACCCTAACGCAAACGCAACCCTCGCAAAAGTAAAAAAAAATCGATGTAAAACGGCAGAGAGAGAGATGGAAAGATGAATGTGACAAACATATTGCATACATTTTTCACCCCTTAAACATGTCAATAACGATAAATTTCCCGACTATCGCCAATCCACTCGACACGAAGCAGTCATACATATTTTTTTTTTTTCCTCAGCAGTCATACCAATCATTACCACCTCCCTAATTTTCTCAACCCTAACGCAAACGCAACCCTCGCAAAAGTAAAAAACAAAAATCGATGTAAAAACGCAGAGAGAGTGAGAGACGAATGTGAGGAAAAGTTGGCGCGGCGCGACTAAATGCATAAGCCGCCCTGTGTCGCCCCATCGCAGGTATGGAAAAGAGGAGACCGGCTTACGTGTGTGCGTAAGGCAAGACGGAACGGGCGAGGGCAAATTTCCATTCGTGTTTACCGGGGGAGGCAAAACCCCGGAAAAAGGAGCGAGAGAGTGACAGAAAAAAAAGGAAGGAAAAAAAAGGTCAGTGTCGGCGCGAGGGGCGTCGCATTCCCAGCGTGGACGGTAACGACGGCAGTTTTCCTCTCTACCTGCGCTGCCGCTGCTGCTCCAGGGTCGCCCCTGCACAGCCCCGGCTGCTCCTCTCCCGTGCGGCCGTATAACGTGGCTTTTCGCACCTGTTGGAATGCGAGCCTCGCGCGCGCACCGAGCGATCCTCGACTCGCAGGAAACTCGACCGCGCGCGTCGAGCCTCTCGAACTCCGCACGGTAGCCATACGAGATACGTGTTTGCCCTATGCGCTGTATATATCAATATAACACACACGGAGTTCTCACGACAAGCGCGCCCCGGCCGCCCGAGTTGCTGCGGCTTAGTTGCGCAAACTTTCGGCAACCGGCCACTCATTGATTCGATCATTTTACGTTACGGAATGCGCAAACATACGCGCCGCGCGCGGTATCGCGGTAACGCGGCGGTCTCGGTTTAATGCGATTTGTAGTCGTCGATTGTGTACGGGGCGTTCCGAGTCGAGTCGGCGATGTTTTTTTTTTTTTTTTTTCTCGAGCCGAGGAGATGTTGCTGATTATTGGCACAAGGAAAATTGGGTATTATTTGACGGTAGTTGCGCGGTCTCGGTTTAATGCGATTTGTAGTCGTCGATTGTGTACGGGGCGTTCCGAGTCGAGTCGGCGATTTTTTCTTTTTTTTTTCTCGAGCCGAGGAGATGTTGCTGATTATTGGCACGCGGAAAATTGGGTATTATTTGACGATAGTTGCGCGGTCTTGGTTTAATGCGATTTGTAATCGTCGATTGTGTACGGGGCGTTCCGTGTCGAGTCGGGGATTTTTTTTTTTTCTCGAGCCGAGGAAATGTTGCTGATTATTAGCACACGGAAAATTAGGCATTATTTCACCATAGTTGCTAAGAAAAAATAATCCGAGTACGATTTTTTTTTACGAATTTTTGGGTTTTTGGAATTTTTATTTATTTGTTTTCGGTGTTTTTTTTAAAGCAATTTTAATTTACAGTGGCGGATCTTATTTACGAAAGGTGTTAAATTAAGAGAAATTAAGAGACTTCGAAATTTCTAAAGCGAGAATAATGTTTAAATAATTTAGGAAATAAATAACAGCATTTTGGTGCAATAAACGATGCAGTCATTCACAAGAAATGTCGCTAGTGCGCGCAGTTAACGGGGATTTTTATACCTGAGTTTTTTACAGCCGGATTAGCAGCCCAGATGTATCCGTTTTGCCTTTCAAAATAGCCCCCCTCAAATAGTATCTTCCCCTCGCGAGCGACGATGTCGCACGTTGTTATTGGAACTCATTTTTCAGCCTCGGCGTTCATCTTGTCATCGGGGCTTAAAGACTCGTCTGATATCCTCGTTCAATTTTTTTTCCATTTTTTTATATATAGGCTTCTTTGTTGCTCGATTCGCCCTCAAAGTCTTCGATTTCACGCTCCTCCCGAAGCCGAGCCTGACACTCCGGCGTCATTTTACGTGCAGAATACGTTGGACACAAGGAAAAAAAATCCACATCGCGTTTCACGGTCACATTCACTTAACCGTGAGACGTTTCGGACCATAATTCACTTCGATCGCCGAAACGCTTAGACTCGCAAATAGTGTGCAACGGAGGAAGGAGGGAGGGGGGGGGGGGTCCATCTGACCCCACGTTTACTCCGAGCGGCTGCGCCGCGGGCTGCGACTTAGAAAGTCTCACGACTGGCCCTGTTTCCTACTTTTAGGCAGGGAATGAATGACGCTATTCAAGTTAGGTTAAAATAATTGAGGTCAGAATGACCCCTGATGCACCCTAAGAGTCAACTTTTTATTCAAAGTAATTTTAATTTTTTTATTTAATTTTATTTTATATTATTTTATTTTATTTTATTTCTTTTCATTTAATCTAATTTAATTTCGTTTTACTTTATTGTATGTCTTTTTCTTTTTCAAAGTTGTTTCCATTATTTTCTCCAGTTTATTGAATCTGCCAATAACTTTTATTAGGCTGGTCCAGGTGAACCGGGACAGAAATCGACGAAACTGTGGAAGAAGAATGAAATCGACGAGAAAACCAAGATGAGGAAAGTGGCGATCTTCAAGAATGTAAAAAAAAAAAAAATTGAATTCAAAACGATACCTGATGCACCCTAAGAATCACCTTCTCATTCACAGTAACAATTCACTCCATTCTATTACATTTTTCAATAATTCCTTTTATTAATCAATCCAGTTTATTGAATCCGCCACCAACTTTCTGGTTGGTCCATTAACCTCAACTCTGTCTTCTGTACACCGCGCGGTTTTTATTTTTCAACCCACCACACGCAGTGTCGGTCAGCCAAGGTGAACCGGGACAGAGAGTCTCGAGTCTCGAGGAAACAGCGAGAGAAGAAAGGAGAGAAAGCCGAGACGAGAGAAGAGTTGCGATCTGCCCCGGAGTTGTAGCCTCCGACGCGAGCACGTATGAGATTTCTCGACTTGACTGTATCCCCTTCCTCCAGACCCCCCCCCCCCCCGTCCCCCTTGCCCCTTCCCGTCTCGCTCCCGCTCCCTCTTCGTTCCTCCTTCCGTTCGTAACCAACGGCGCGTTCGCCCGAGCCAGCGACCACGTCGCCTGTTTCTTATTCCGTGGGTAATGGCTTGGGCTTGGCAACTTCCCCTCCCGGTCCCTCGAGCACTTCGCTTTGCCCTTCGTTTCACTCCGCTCTGCCCCCTCTGCCCCCCTCTGCCCCCTCTGCCCCATTCTCGCCGTCGTTCCTGACTTCCAGTTCCTTCGCTTTGCTGCGTACTGACTCTTGCCTACCGCTGCTTAGCCGCTGCTGCTGCTGTTGCTGCTCCTGCTGCCTCTGCTTCTGCTTTCTTGCTTGCGTGCAGCTAAGACGGTGTAGCTCGCTCTACAACTCCGACTGTGTTGGCCTGTAGGCTGCTTCGCGTACGTTGTATGTATACGTTCTATGTTTGAAGCTGTGTGCTGCTTTGCTCTCCAGCGCAGACTGAGACTGGCTATTGCAGTATCGACACCGCATGGGCAGGCTGAAGTTTTAGGCTACGGAGCTGTCGCTCTGTTGTGGCTTTCGTGTACAGCGGGGCATAATAATGTTTTGGATGAGAATTGGGCAGTTTGAATATGAACTGGTTCATTGATTGTGATGTGAAGATTGTGGAGGAAATTTGGGGCATTTGTGGGTTTAATAAAATGGAAATTAATGGGGAAGATGTGGGCAAATTTTAACTTTGTGGTTTATAGAATTTTTACACACATTTTTCCGAAATTTGTAGAAAAAATGTGATACAGGCCATGAGGCGATAAGATATTTATTAAGAAATAATTATTTTGATTATTTTGATTATTTTGATAAGAAAAAATCGAGGGTACGTTTTTTACACTTTTCGACTGAGGACTGATTTTAACAATCATCATAAAAACCGATTTGGCTGAACTAACAAAAAAATCCGATTTTTTTTTTCCTTTTTCTCAAAATCAAGCAAAAAGGGTTGAAACCAGCATTTTCGAGGGTACAATACACGACTTAAAATCGATAGCATAGGATAAAACACGATATTTTGAACATCAAAATATATTTTGATATATTTTGAACATCAAAATATCGAAATGTCAATTTTCCACTTTTCGATCGTAGGTCGGTGATCTATGAATTCGAAAATTTCGAAAAAAAAATGCACAAAGTTATCCAACCTGTATTCGAATCACCCCAATTAGCTTCATTTCTAACTCTCTTAACAACCCCGCAAAAAGACGTCCGTAAAATGATTTTTCGTTGAACCTCCCGCCGCAAGTCGTTAACACAATTTATCCCTGATAAACTTCTTCCCCTCGCGCGGTCGACTAAAGTAAAGAACGACTCCGACTTGTTGTTCGGCTGGCCGGAAACGAGAAAATTGTAAACGCTGCGGGCTGCACTGGGGTTGCACCGAAGGGACGAAACAACGAAGGATATAGAAAGAGAGAGAGAGAGAGAAAAAGGAACGAGAACGAACGACAGGAGTGGGATGTGTTCTCGTATAATTTGAGTCTACGTGTTTTCTCCGCGCCCGAGGAATGTGTTTCGATCTCGGAAGGTAGAGGAGGCGGCGGCGATGGTGCAGTGCAGTTCCGGAAGCCGGCATACCAGAAGGTACACCACTCGGTACCTTCGACCCGACTTTCCCCAAGAGCCCAACAGACCTCGGCGCCTCCCTTCACCTCCTTCTCCTCGCCACCAGCGTATTTCGAGGAAGCATTCGCGTTTCCTTCTCTTCCCTCGCGTCGCGTCTCGGTGTCGTTGAACGCCACGCCAAAAGGGTTTTCCATTTTCCCCGCGCGCGGGGAAAGGCAGGAGATAAGGTAAGAGCGGCGAATACGTATATGTAGGGGAGGCCGGGGTAAAACGGACCCCCTAAGCAAAAAATGGCTTTATGACAAAATCCAAAGTGTTTTTTAATTGCTTTTCACTAAAAAAAAAATTTGATATTAGTCATCAATTTTGAACGACGTAAAAAAATAAATTTGCCGGGGTAAAAAGCCCCCCCCCCCCCTCCACAGAATCTAGCACTATATGAGTTAGTACATAAAAACCTAACGATCGGCATGAGTGTTGATTATTTGGGTCTTTTACTAAAATCTGACACAAAAGCACATTTCAGTCGTTACTAATTCGCCGTACAGGCAAAAATTGATGGAGAAAAAAAACTGTCGCCGAAGAAGCCCGCGAGTAAAAAAAAATCACGGAGAATGACGGGAAAAATAGTTTTGACGAAGAAAGAAGCCTCAAAACTTAATGACGTTGAAGTTTGCATCGTTGCACTGCAACGAAAATAAAAACAGAATATTAATTCCATGAAAATGTAGATAATTCACCCCCAATAGGGGGTGAAATACTTTCGCTTTGTCATGCTCTTAGTCGTTATAATAACTTTTTATAGTCGGTAAAATAATTTGGGCTCATTAATATTTTGTTGTTTTTAATTTCGTTGCATTACAACAATGCAAACTTCAACGTGATAATTTTTTACCAAGTTTTACATTTTAACCTGATTTTTTTTTATGATAAAAAAAACGGTGCCCGTTTTACCCCGGCTTCTCCTATACAAGGTAAAGCAACGGGATAAACGCGTTGAGCCCGAGTAGGAAAACCACAAATATCCCCGGCCGAGTCTGGATTGCGCGGAAATCGAAAGAACAGAAATGACTTCCTCGCGCCCTATTAACGTCTTATTGGATTTGGATCGCAACATCGCAATGCGTTCGCATCGATTTACCGCTCCGCCAATACCCGCCGAGATGTTAAACAATTTTGCCACATCGAATGGCATAAATCGCGAGCCATTAAGCGCGAATTGAAATTGAAATTCGCTATAAGCAAAACCCTGGCGAGCAGCCACATCAGAGATGCAGAATCGAAGGACATAAAAAATTGAGTCAGAAACGCTGACAGCAATTTCGCGAGCGCTTGATTAATTTAATTTGTCCGGGCTTATCGGAGTCATCGCTGATTCTTCGCCACCGAAGGAATCCGCACACGTGTTTCGTGTTTCCGGACGTCACACGTGCTGAAGACCCCCGAGTATCGGGCTGATATAATATTTGATAACGCGAACCGAAGTCGTCTGTCGATTGTTTGTAATTGCGTTACTGATGGGTCGGTGAGATATGCGATAAAAAAAATCGCAATAACCGAGTGCGATGTACGGACGTCCCTAATTAGAGAGGCGCAACACAGGGGAGACCGGGGTAAAACGGGCCCCCCTTTTTATCATCGAAAAAAAAAAAAAAATTAGGGTAAAATGGGCTTCCGTCCATCAAAACTTTTTTCCCGCCGCCTTTCGTGATTTTTTTTTTATTCCCAGGCTTCTTTGGCAACAGGCTTTTTTTCTCCATCAATTCTTGCCTGCGATCTGACGTGACTAAAATGTGCTTTTGTGTGACATTTTCGTAAAAGATCCAAATAATCAACACTCGTGCCGATCGGTAGCGTTTTGTGTAGTAATTCATATTTGTGCCGGATTCTGAGGGGGGGATGATGCTGAAGTTTCCATCGTTGGAGCGCATCGAAATTCAGAAAAAAAAAAATCTAATTAATCCAAATGATGAGATTAGGTATAAAAAATCAACATGGCAATTAATCGCTATAATGACTTTTTATAGATAATTACATAATTTGGGTTCATTAGAATTATTCTTTTTTTCGGAATTTCGTTGCATTCCAACGATGCAAAGTTCAGCACCATGAGGGGGGCCCGTTTTACCCCGGAATTTTTTTTTTTCCCCGACACTCAAAATTGATGGTTGATATCGAATTTTTGAGTGAAAAACAATTAAAAAAAAACACTTTGGGTTTTGTCATAGAGCCATTTTCTTTTTTTGCTTAGGGGGCCCGTTTTACCCCGGTCTCCCCTATATAGTTCGGCCGATACGACGCGCGTTGGTTCGATGCGGAATTTATGAATAAGATAATAGCGAGCGGGATCCGCGCGGGTATTTTCAGCGAGGCTAATTAAAATAAAGTGCGCGGAATCGATCTGACGAGGCGAGCGAGGAGATTCCGGGGGTATCGGGCGTTGCGATTTCGACTCGGGCGGGCCGGAGCGGCTGCGGCGGCGGCGACGCAAACGGCCGTGGAAAACAGCAAATCCGAGATACTGTCTCGCGAGAACTAAACGCCGCGGCGGCTTATCGGCCTCCGGCTCTCCGGGCAATTCAGCCCAATCGTTTAATCGTGACCGAACGACGCGAGGTCAGCCTCGCTCTCTATGCCCGACCGACCGACCGACCGCGCTCTGCTCTCTCTCTATATCCAATATAAAAGCCCGCGATCTCGATTCTCGAAGCTCCGGCGACGTTTATACATTCGGAGATCTCCTCGATATTATAGGTCGATATATAGCGAACAGACGGAGTAACAGAAGCTCGCGTATGCGGAATTCCGGGTCAAGTCGACCGATATATTATTCAAGAGCCCGGAAACGCGGCTGGAAGGTTTGGGTTGTGTAATTTGAGGGCGAAAAAAAAAAACTATTTTTTTTCGTCGGTGGTTTCGAAATAAATGCGGTTGTTGATGCGATGAAACATTAATTCAGTGTCGCAATGGTAATTTTGTCGCGACGATATTTTATTTGGGGTGCTTTTATTATTTTATGATGCAAAATTAGAACAATAAATTGGTGTTGAATAATCGATGTACCCGAAAAAATTAGCGGTGTTTTGAAGATTGAGTGATGTAGAATAAAAGTGATAAAAATGGACCAAGTTAAAGTTAATAAATGTAAATGAAAAACAAGTTACACCAGTTTTGGTGAAACATTTTTCTCTGGCATGAAGTACGAAAATGAAAAATATGGGTGAAAAATGCTGTCTTTATACTTCGATGTTTTTTTTTGCTCGGTCAGCAGATGAATTAATTTTTTGATAGAAAATTTCAAATTTCTTGGCGAAAAAAAAATACGATGATTAAAATTACATCAAAAAATAAAATGAATGGCGATTCAATTACGCTCTTTGTAACTTTTTTGCCTATTTCCTTAGATATTACATTGCATCTCGATCTCCCCTGCGTTCGACTATGAAAAGTGAGCGCCAGCCAGCAACAGATATCGCAATTGCACGTAACTGCAATACATACCTCGGCTTGCCTATTGCCTACACCGCAGAAACATTATTCCAACTTGTCGTGTGGAAAACAGTTCAGTGGAAACTAACTGAACTATTTTTTCCCCCGCTGCATTCGCCATGCAACGACCGACACCCTCCAAGACAGTCATGACGATGAAGTTTGCATCGCTGCAATGCAACGAAATTAAAAACAACAGAATATTAATGAACCCAAATGATTATACCGACTATAAAAAATGATTACCAAACAAACAAAATGATTTCATCTCCTAATAGGGGTGATTTATTTACATTTTTATGGAATTAATATTTCGTTTTTAATTTCGTTGCATTGCAACGATGCAAATTTCAACGTCATAGACAGTCCTACTTATTTTGCTCAGTCCGTATAAACTGATCACTGAAAAAAACACCTGTATTAAAAAATCCGCGCGACCCAAAGTAAAATCTCAGCTTCTAAAATGATCAACTCTTAGACCACCCAGGTGCAACAAAACATTAGCATGCACGCGATAATTACACGCGGCACGACGGACAAAAAAGGCTAACGAAAAAAAAAATAAAGTTGGATACCGAGATAAAAATCGTGTAATTTCACCTGCTATTAACCAGAAAACGGTCCGCCGGTTCGTCGAAGTTATTACAGGCTGTGTGTAGAAATGCTACGTGCTATAATGCGAAATACGACGCCTGGTGTTGGACTCCAGGAAGTCTCGGAAAAACTTTCTCGCACTGACGCCTTTTGCACCGCAGCAGCAGCAGCAACAGCGGCGGCTTCGGCACCGCGCTATGCAAGAAACGTTTCGAGTGATCTAAACGATTTCCTCTCGCCTTCGCGTTTAGCCAATAATCGATAAATTTTTGAACCGTTTGCCATTTTACTCTCTTCGTCTCTTCGGCTCCAGAGTACGAAATAACCGCGTCTGTCTATCTCTCTCGATTCTATTCTATGCTATTCTATTCTCTCTCCCTCGGCTAGCTGCAGCACACACAGCGCCCCACAGGTATAGAGCAAGGGGCACTATATATCGGAGATATAATACTCTTCCACCTTCTCTGCTTTCACTCTGAAGTCGCGAGCTCCGTGCACGGAGCTCGCGACGATTCGTGTTCGACGGAGCCGCACTCTACGAGTCTCCGGTTTCTCCTGACGACGTTGCCCCCGCCTGGGACAGCCGCGACAAAGCTATGAAACGGGAATCGATTATACAAGCACAGCCGGATCCGGGGGAGGACGGGGAAACAAGAGCGGCGGTGCCGTGGCGAAGAGACGATAAGACACGACGGGGCGAAGAAGCAACAGACGAAACGATGAAAAGCAAAATGTGAGTGCCTAAAAAAACGCGGCTACCTTGAAGTTGATACACTTATAGAATTCGCCAAATATGCAATATGGAAAATATGAAGGTTGCGTTAAAGGCCGAAAAAAGTCTGGCTATACGAATTTATTTGTCATTTTGATTGTTCGCCGTAAGAAAAAGAAGAAAAAGAAGAATATTAATATGGCCCTGATCAACACGGAGAAAACGATGTAGCTATGCTAGACAATTTTTTGTTAAAATAGTGACAACATTGCGTTATCTGCTAGGCTAACCATTTTTTTTGCTTGACTGATATATTTTTATGCCAGACAAACAAATTTGTTTGCTACAAAATTGTTTGCTGGGTTAGCAGAAAATGCAATGTTGTCACTATTTTAACAAAAGATTTGCTGGCATAGCAAAACCGTTTTCTCCGTGAGGCCCTGCCAAGACCTGAGCATTTCTCAGGGGGAGCTTCTCTTATGACGAAGGAAGAATTCGCCAAATATTCACTGTGGGAAAATGGAGGTAACGAATTCGTGTTTGGTACCGATTGATCGGCATAAGAATAAGAAAGAAAAGAAGAAAAAGAAGCAATAGAAATAGAAGGATAAGAAGAAGAAGCAAAAGAAAAAGAAGAAGAAGAAGAAGACGAAGAAAAAAAAGAAGAATATCAATATAGTCCTGCTTACCCCCTGCCGGGACCTAAACACACAGAGAAAAATAATCAAGGAGTAATGCCAAATTGTCTGCTGTATCAACGAATTTTTCTTTCTCGCAACAAAATGTTTAGCTACCGCAGCAAATTTTTCGCTGCCGTAGCAAAACTTTTGTTGTCAACTCCGTTAATATTTTTCACTCTGCACCGCCTAACCCGAATCGATAGCAACACCACAGATTTCCCCCATCCTCATCAATTCCTAACAAATTCAAACTGACGAATCCCACGACAATTCATCGCACCATAAAATCCAAATATTTTAATTTCTCAAAGTATCACCACCCGCTGCCCGTATCGCTGCCGATTTCTCGAGAAAATTAGGGCGCACCTCGTGAAAACGTCTTTACCACCCGAGCCCGTCGCAGTGTCTTCAGGAGGAGGGGGGAGAGGAGGGTCGCTAGGGGGTCGTGGATATCTTTCGCAGTTTTCTCCGCTGCAGTTACTCGCCGTCCGGGCAGTAGATCCTTTTCTTCTCGGCTCGCGTTCGCCCGGGTTTCGAGCGGGCTTTAATTTTCTCAGATGGCCAATTGAAACGGGAGTTTCTCGTCTTCGCTGTATCGGCGATGCTCGAAGCCAGGGCGAGGAGAGGAAGGGGGAGAGGAGCCTCTCCTTTCCAAGCGCGAAAGCTCGGAAAGGAGTTTCACACTCCGAGGATTTGGGAGCTGCCGCTGCTCTCCGTTACCTTCAGCCGATGCTGCTGCTGCTGCTTCTGCTGCTACCGCCGGGCACTATTGTTGATGGCGGTACAGTGAGTCGGAATTGGTTCTCGCTGTTAAGTAATTGCCAATCGTGGAAATTTTTTTTTAACGCTTTTCCGCGCATCCTCGATATCGGTGGTGAGACGATGCGGGGCGGCGGCCGCCGCTCGCTTCGCGATGAGGCGAAGACCTCACAGCCTCAATTCCCACGTGCGCCGCGCGCAGCACCCAATTGCCTCGGTCCTTAACAGCCGTCTCGCTGTATCCCCTTCGTTTTTACTATAAGCACCGCGCGACTAGCTGCCAATGTCCCACCCGTGTCTCTCTCTCTCTCTGCCTTACATCCACCCGTTACACCGGCTATCGGGAATATTTGCCATTCAAAATGTCCCAATAGTGCGATCCACCGTGTTTTGCCGTTACCGGGATTTCGTTTATTGGATCGGGCGTTAGGACGATTGTCGTCGTGACGGCGACGGGAGATAAGCGCGTCGTGGAGAGATCGGACAGTGTGTATGGGATTTTCCACGTTGATTCGACCTGGGTCTGACCCTTGACCCTTTGGATGGGGCCCGGAATTTTTTTACATGATTTTTACATGATTTTTACATGAATTATCTACGATTTTTCAAAATAAAATATCGGTAGCCGAATTTTTGTAATTTTAAAAAATTGTGATTTGTAATTTTCTGTCAGAAATAACGATTTTTGAGATTCGAGTCGAATTTTCTTTCGATCTTAAAAAAACAAAAAAAAAATAGAAACCTGATTGACTCGAGCCGAACAAAGCGCCACAAATTTTCCGAATCGACAAATAAAAACTCTGCCGAACGAGACGACAAATTTCCGAGCCACAGAAACGAAAAACCATCCGCTCGTAACCCCATTTCACGAATTGGACAGAAAGCGGATAAAATAGCTGGGAAATCGTTTTACCACGGACCTTAGGGTCCTCCCGAAAAACCATTCGGTATCCAGGCTTGCGTCCAGTGATTGCGTCATGAATAATCCAAACACGAAAAGTACGGTTTGACGGGCAGCGAGAGCTACATGATCCACCGTCTGCCAATTCGGGACCAATTGGGGTTGCGACCCGAATTGGCCCCGTGAGTTACGGATTTATGCACGGACATTAAGCGCCACAAAAGTAGCGCGGAGTTGTCTGCCCCCCCCCCCCCACCTCGACTCTCAACTATCCCATTCTTTCGCGATTCGTGCTGAAATATGCAACCACCACTAATACACATCGCCCCCTCCATCCTCCAACCCCGACCCCCTAATAGATATCGTCCCCCTTTCGACCCCCCTCGCCTCACCCCCTAATATGCATTGTCCCCCCTCCACTGCCAACCCCAACGCCCTAATAGACATTGCCCACTCCCCCCTTTTCAACTCCCTCACTTTACCCCCAAATAGACATTGTCCCCCCCTCCCCCAAACCCCGAGCCCCTAATAGACATTGTACCCCTTTCCACCTTCCTCACCTCACCCTCTGATAGACATTGTCCCCCCCCCCTCCCCCAACCCCGACTCCCCAATAGACATTGCCCACCACTCCACCTCCCTTACCTCACTCCCTAATAAATATTGTCCCCCCTCCCCCCCGCCCCGACCCCCTAATAGACATTATCCCCCTCTTCACCTCCCACACCTCCCCCCAAATATACATTGTCCCCCTCTCACAAACCTGAACCCCTAATAGACATTAGCCCCCTTTAGACCTTCCACACCTCATCCCCTAATACACATTGCCCCCCCCCCCTCTCTTCAACCCCGACTCCCTAATAGACGTTTCCCTCCCCCTCTGTCTCTACCACTCCCGAACCCCAACCCCAACTACTCATTGTCCCCCCCTGCCTTCAACCCCGACCCCCTAATAGACGTTTCCCTCCCCCCCGTACCTCTACATCTCCCTAACCCCAACCCCTACTACTCATCGTCCCCCCTCCCTTCAACCCCGACCCCCTAATAGACGTTGCCCTCACCCCCTGTACCTCTACACCTCCCTAACCCCAACCCCTACTACACATTGTCCCCCCTCCCTCCAAACCCAGTCCCTAATATACATTGTCGTCCCCCTCCCCTCTCTCGCCACCCCTAATACACATGCAACCAGTCGCCGGCGTTTGGGGTTGGGGAACAGGTAACATTGGCGAGACTCGAGATCGCGATTTATTTTCGACCGGCAGGTAATCCGCCGACTTATAACTCGCCAATCACGCGACCCTCGTATACGTCGTCGTTGTTGTCGACGACGTCCTCCTCCTCCTCCCAACCTCCTCAACCTCCCCCGCCCACCTTTCCTCTCTTTCGCCCGGCCAACGTCGTCGACGCTGCTCGTGCAGACGTCGACGCGAAACCGCATGTATAATGCAGGGTGGTTTTAACGGCGTTTATAACAAAGGCAAGTGCGACAGTGCGCCGTTGCCTTTACGAGATAAGCGTGTCGCCGCGCGTAGAGGCCGCGCGTACACACGGCAAACACGAACGTGCTACGACTGTGCTGTTGATGTTGATGCTGATGCTGTTGTTGCCGCCACCGCCGCCACCGTCGCCGCCCAACGGCGCAGTCCACGTACTGTAATACTCGACACGTACATAAGTACAAATTGCACACACGAATACATGCAGGGTGCATATTATGTGTATATAAATATGTGGGTGTATATAAATATATATATATATATCATCGCGCGGTTGGAGAAGGTGAGAGAGCGAGAGGACACGACGTAATTCCGCGATGATGAACGACTGTGCGACCTACGCTACGCCGTGAAAAGTATACCTGCTGCTGCTGCTGCTGCTGCTGGTACTGCTAGCTCGGTTTGGCCTGCCTGCCTGCCTGGCTGCCTTATTGCCTCCGCTGCTGCCCCGTGCGACGCGATGCGATTCCATCCACCGAGTACGTGCGAGGACTTACACGGTGGCGTACACACTTACATGTGTATACAAACAATCGTGATTTTAGCGCATGGGATTTTTCGGCTCAGGTCGACGGCGAGCCTTGGTTTGATTTTTTTGAACCCCTTTTTAATCCTTGGGATGATTTTTTTAACCCTTTTTTAACCCTTCGTTTGATTTTTTTAACCCTTTTTCTAACCCTTGATTTGATTTTTCTGGAGATTCAAAGAATGGGCTGTGAAAGTTTTGTCGTCGATTTTTTTTTTGCAAAAGTATTCTTTGGATATATATTTTTTTTAATTAAAGAAAATTCGAAAAAATGTTTAAAAATGTTGAATAAAGTTGTAACAATTTGTACAAAGTTTAAAAAATTTGAACAAAGTTTTAAAAATGTTGAAAAAAGTTAGAAACAATTTGAACAAAGTTTTTAATATTTTGAACATATTTTTTCAATTTCTGCACGAAGTTAAAAAAAATGTTATCATAGTTTTTTAAACATTGTACAATTTTTTTTTTTTTTAATATTGAACAATTAAAAAAATATTGAACAAAGTTTTTGTAATTGATGGATTCTCAATTGCCAAGTGCGAGAAAAAGAAGAAGAAAAATCGGTGGACAAATATTTCTGTGTCAACGACCGGCCAGAAAATCCCAGAGAGGGTCGCACACAGAGACCGCAAGATTTGGGGCGAAACGCCCCGTACGTAGCATGTTTTTTCGAGATTTACTTCTAGCGCCTTGGCTCCACCATAGCGTCGGACCCGCCGTAACCCTTGGAAGAGCTGGAAACAAACGGTGGGGAGAGAGGGGCGGGGGGGGGGTTTACAATTTTATTACTCGGGGGACTCTCGCCCACCCCGACGTCGTGTCTGCTCGCGTATCGCATGTAGCGCGCGCGGGTGTGAGTAGCGCCCTCTGTGCACTCGTTCCAGGCCAGTTATACGTGCCGACATGCGTATAATTTCTCTCCGGGCCGGGGTGGTGCGCGGCGGCCGTCCAGCCGTGCACGCCACTCGGGGCACTGGGACATTAGTGCGTATACTTTATTAGACAATGTGCCTCACGTGTGTGCGGGCGGCGTTTGCCGTCCGTGTGCTTCGCCCGACGTTTTTCCTGGTCACACGACACGCCAACGATTTTTCTCGTGCCGGTCGCGCGCGGCGAGAGTCTCGGGGTCTTAGTGAAAATGTATAAATTAACCGCTGAGTGGGCAGCGTTGTGCATTATCAGGAGTAAACTGCACTCCGGAGTCACTTTACCGGCATCGCGGGCTTTTTTCATTTTTTCTTTTTTTTTTCGCCGGTAAGGCGAGACTTTACCGAGATTTTACAACATAATAATAGCCGCGCCGTAATTCAAATTTCGTCCAACGTAATATTTGCGCGATTAATCGCGCGAATAAAGTTTATGCGGTCAAAGGCGATTTGCCTGCTAGTCGCTCACGTGTCGGAAAGAAGGAAATATCTTTAAAAAAATCGATATCTTTCTATTTAATTTAAAAATAGTATCGTCATCGAATCGCTATCGTTGTCACGGAATCGCCGAACTTCGATTTCTGATGTAAGCAAAACTCTTCGTGGACTCCGAAAATAACCATGAAAGGGTTCGATGGTCGATATTGATACGCCGGAATAAACTAAATGTGGTAAAAGCGAGAATACAGTCACGGTTATTCCGTACAAATAGCGAGTCTTGCTGACATTTTGGTGTTCGTCACGTTATTTCTGTAACTATAAAGACTTTCTTGTATCCTCAAGGAAAATACGTGCTTTGCAAAGTCAACCACACTTTACTATTTGTAGAAACTTGAGGCGACCTCAGACGTTGAAATATTGAATACGTTGCACGAGACGCCGAATAGTTTTACGATATTTATTCACGTCACTGCTCGATGACAGTTTTACGACGAATGAAGACGAGCGAACAAAATACAAAACAGAATCGTATAACAAAAGAACCAAATCATGAAACTCGTAGATGCAGACGTTTTAGTTGAACGTAGATTTTCAACTATCATTATTATTATTATTATTATTATTATTATTATTATTATTATTATCATTATCATTTTCAATATCATTTTTATTTTCGTTATCATTTTCATGATCATTTTCATGATCATTTTCATTTTCGTTATCATTTTCATTTCCATTTTCATTTCCATTTTCATCATTATTTTCATCATCATTTTCATTATCATTTTCGTTATCATTTTCATTATCATCTGTATTGTTATTGTTATTGTTTTTGTTTTTATTCTAGTTATCGTTATTATTATTATTTTTATTATCATTGTCATTATTATTATGCGTACTGTAAATATTTGTTTGGACTAACATAGCTGGGTAGAATAATGAGACGCATGTTTTTCCCGTTACACGGACGAGACCTCCGCGAGCCACCTAGGAAAAATTGATAGAAAAACCGGGTACGTTGTAGGGAAGCCACGTCTCGCGACGTAAACTTGTTTGTTCCATTCCATCGCGCCTATTCGATTGCGTGCGGGTAATGCATATTGTAGCATACACGCCGCATGAAACACACTATAACCTATTCCACATACGTATCGCGCCCCCCCCCCCCCCCCCGCGCCGTTGCGCACCGCCCGAGATACGCCGCTACGTATGTGCATGCAACGCACACACACACACACACTCAATATTCCACAATGGCATGACCATTGTGCCCTGCATTCGGCGCATTGTAATTACGGATTTACGAATTGATGAATATTTCTGCGAACACGTCGGCATTGTGAATATATGTGTAATTAAGGGCTTTATTAATGTACTAAGTCACGATTCGAAATTCAATCAACCGTGTCTGGGGCTCATCAGGTTATCGATAATCTCGTCGTCGCATTAAACGCCGTTACCGTTAATCGTGTGCAATGAAGTGCATTGATTTTCGGGAGCCGACGTTACTCGGAATTTTCTGGTGTTGCGCGCACGCCTGATATAATTAATTAACGTAATTGGACAATGTTGATTAAACGTCTCTTGAAGTCGATTTTAATTTTTCCAAACATTCGTATTTTCTTTTTTTTTACAGTTATTTCCATACACAGCCACAGGTGAACGAAAAGTATAAAAAAGCAAAAAAAAAGCAGGAGCCACAAAATTGATTCCAAGATCGGGCAAATTTTTCGGGGGCTTTAAACACCTATGGAAATAAAGTATAATCAAGATATGTAATTCATATACAATTTTATAAAGTTTTATATCTGGTATTTATTTTTATTTATCTGAGATTTATTTTAAAAACATAAAAATATGTTTGTTATATATATTTTTGTCTAAAAATTCTGTATCTCTTTTATATTTTCGGCCAAAAATTCGGTGTCTCCTATATGTTTTCAAAATACACTCCATTTCCACGGGGCGAGCCGCGATGAAGTCGGACATTTCGAATTCTCGCTGTTCCTCCCGGGCATAATATTATTTTTACGCGACGCTGGAATGACATCCGAATCCAGGGAGACAAACTTGTTACCGCGTTTGTGCGCCACGTCCGAGTGCTCGGGCGAGGCGACCATGCAAGCGCACTGGACACCCCCGGACATTTTCCCCATTTCGACATTCCGCGCGGTGAAAAATATTCGCGAAATAAGCGCGCGGTAGCAAAACCGCGCAAAATCGTCATCCGCGATTATATTCGCGCTCTCCGTCCGACGTGCGTCTCAAAAATATTTTTACTCGCGTATTCCGACTAAAATATATAAATGCAATATTAAGCTGCGAGTGGCGGATGTCGTCGGGATGGACGAAAAAAAAAAAAAAAAAATCACCACATTACCGTGACTCGTGGAAATGAAAGTATAAACTCATTCCCGCACTCGACATCGACGTCTGGGCGCGAGAAAAAAAAAGTCGAAGGTTCCGGGGACCGTAAATGGAGGCCAAACGCCTGATTGATGGTGAGGTGAGTAAAAGAGGCGAAGCAGATTCTAATAGTGGGGAATAATCGAATATGCGAGACTTGAATTCGTCGTGACGAGACGAAATATCGACTGAATCGATCGAACACGGCAGACAAAAATGGTGGACGAATTTGTGGAATTTTTATTTCTGCAAGAGCGTCTGGCATCCTTGAGCGAGGTTAATTAAAAAAATGTATTATTGGCGAAATATCGACTGAATCGATCGAACACGGCAGAAAATGGTGGTCGAATTTGTGTAATTTTTATTTCTGCAAGAGCGTCTGGCATCCTCGAGCGAGGTTAATTAAAAAATGTATTATTGGCGAAATATGGACTGAATCGATCGAACACGGCAGACAAAAATGGTGGTCGAATTTGTGTAATTTTTATTTTTGCAAGAGCGTCTGGCATCCTTGAGCGAGGTTAATTTAAAAAGTGTATAATTGGCACAGGTGATTTGGAGCCAACTCTGAAAAATTCATGACAGTTTAATCATTCGGAAATTAGATCGTGTAACCGCAAATGCTTAGACGACCTAATTAGCAGAATATTTAATTAATTAATAATTAATAAAAATACTTAAAATTTTGTGTTTTCCATTTTTGCACTCTACATGAAAAATCAGTTATTACGGCGCAAACTTAAATTCTACTTAAGTGTCATCTCGAGTTCGAGTTCGAAACTTCGACAGAAATTACAAATTGGGACTAAATATTCGAGTCCATGAATCAGGTGAGGCTCGAATTAAATTAACAATTCCGATAAATGTCTGGTGATTCACCCGTATTTAAGGAATTCATACCTGACATTTAATCGTTCGGAAATTAGGTCGTATAAGTTTAAACGCGACAAGTTTCCATCTTCCATTGAATCCTACATGAAGAATCAATTACGGCGCAAATTTAAATTTGATTTAATTCTCGTCTTAAGATCGACTCAAAGCATAAATTCAAATTCCAACAGGGGACCACAAAAATCGAGTCTAAGTCGGCGACCTAAACGAGGTCGGAAATTGGGTGAGGCCCACAAATGGGAAAGTCATCGTTATGCTCGGATTTCGATCGGTATTTCGACCTCTTATTTACGTAACAGAGAGTGAAGCACTTTCCATTTCTACTCCACTTCAAATGACAATCGCTAAATACAAAAGTCGTTCGGTTCTCTTGAACCAAAAAAAAATTGTTCCTCTTTTTCTCGAACCGATTTATAGATGCAGATCGCGTCATCATATAATCGGCGACCGCAGAGCCGCCCAGAATCGCTCGCAGCTGTTTCTGCGCGTACGAAACCATCGATAGAATCGTGCGTGCAAAATTCTCGCGCGAATTCCGGCTGCGGATGATCGATATCGATTACCGATCAGCGAGGATCGGTGCGGTTGCAGCACGCGTGTCGGTCGGGCGGGACTAAAAATTCCAGTCTCGGTCGGTGGCGACAAACACAGAGGGATTAGGCGAGGCCCACAAATGGGAAAGTCACGGTTATGACTGCGTCTCGATTGGTCCTTCGAGCTACTTTTACGCAACGGAAAGTGAAACACATTCCGCTTCTACTCCGCTTCAAACGACAATCGGGAGACACAAAAGTCAACAGAACGATTGTTCCTGTTTTTTTAATCGCCTTTTCTCGAACCGATTTCGAAATCTTCTGGTAGAAAACTTGTAGCTAGTATTAATAATAATATTAATATTTGTAGCTATTATTAATAATAATTATTATTAATATTAATATTTGTAGCTATTATTAATAATAATTATTATTAATATTAATATTTGTAGCTATTATTAATAATAATTATTATTAATATTAATATTTGTAGCTATTATTAATAATTATTATTATTGATATTAATATTTGTAGGTATTATTATTAATAATTATTATAATTGTCGCCTGACCCGGGCCGGATGTAACGACACAGATTTTCTCGTCAGAATCCAGATCGTGGCTTCATAATATCCAATTGAGGCTGCATAGAATTGCAGCGGCTTCTGGGGCTACGAAACACTCGGTAAATAATCGATCGGGTGGAATTCTCGACCGAGAGGCCGGGGTCGCGGATGAACGGTACCGATTATTACCGATCATCGAGAATCGGTCGCGCGGGACTGAAAATTCGAGTCTAGGTCGACGACAAATGCAGCGAGCAATTAGTGGCGTCCCAGAAATAAGAAAAGTGTTTGTGAATTTCAACTGGTCCTTATTCGAACTCTTTTGCGCAACGAAAAGTGAAACACCTGCCACTTCCACTCAACTTCAAACCGCAATCGTGAATTTTTTCTCTTTTTATCCAACCGATTTGGAAATCCAGAATCTCCTATCGGAGCTGCACGGAGATGCAGCTGATTGGTATCGGTATTACGAATGACCGAAAATCGGTTGCACAGTATTAAAAATTCGAGTCTAGTTCGACGACAAATGCAACGAGCAATTAGTCGAGTCCCATAAACGAATAAACTGCTTGTGTACTTCATTGAAGTAAACAACTTCACAACACTACTTAGTGCAACTTCGAGCTCCACTATCCGGTTCTTCGAGCTCCTTTGCGCAACGGAAAGTGAAACGCATTCCACTTCCACTCCACTTCAAACGACAATCGCGAAATCTTAATCGCATTTTATCCAACCGATTTGGAAATCCAGAATCCAAATCGTGTCATCACAACCTCCGCAATCGAAGCTGCGTGAAATTGCAGCTGCTTCTGCGGATAGGAAACACTCGATATATGGAGTCGCTATATTGCAGAATTCTCACCAGGATCGCTGATGATAGGTATCGATTACCAACGACCGAAAATCGGTTGCAGAGTATAATTAAAAATTCGAGTCTAGATCCACGACAAACGCAACGAGCAATTAGTCGATTCCCATAAACGAGAAAAGTGTTTGTGTACTTCAATCGCCTCTTTTGCACAATGAAAAGTGAAACAAATTCCACTTCCAACGACAATCGCGAAATTTTAATCTCTTTTTATCCAACCGATTGAGAAATCCCGAATCCAGATCGTGTCATCACAATCTCGGCGATCTGTATGCTGCATTGATCAATTGCAGCAGCTTCTGTGGGTAGGAAAATCGATTGCACAGTATTAAAAATTCGAGTCTAGATCGACGACAAACGCAACGAGAAATGACTTAATTCCCATAAGCGATAAAAGTGTTTGTGTACTTCAATTCATCGAAAAATGTTTGTGTACTTCAGGTCCTTCAAACTCCTTTGCGCAATGGAAAGTGAAACAGATTTCACTTCGAACGACAATCGCGAAATTTTAATCTCTTTTTATCCAACCGATTGAGAAATCCCGAATCCAGATCGTGTCATCACAATCTCGACGATCTGTATGCTGCATGGATCAATTGCAGCTGCTTCTGTGGGTATGCTATGGGGCAGAAATCTCGCCGGGGTCGCGGATGATCGGTATCGATTACCAGCGAGCGGGAATCGGTTGTTACAATACGTGAATCGGTTGCGCTCGCTCCCTGATTTCGCGCGAGCGCTCGGAACGCGGTGGCTATGATTTACGGAGCAAATTGACGCGGCGGAGATCACGCGGCTCAAGAACAAAACCTCCGGTGTGTCCGGAGCAGAGCAGAGCGAGCGATCACTTCAAGGGGGCCCCACACGGAGAGAAGGATCTGATACTTTTTACCATAATTCTAGTAAAAAGTGTTGTAAATTTCCGATAGAGGGGAGATATAACGCCATCTATCGAGAAGAACTAGAACGATGAGAATTTTTATCACGAAATATGGTAAAAAATATTATATACATATGTTAGAAATTCTCGTAGTTCTCGTACTGTTCGTCTTTCAAAACCGATTAATCGATGTTCGATGTTTATTTATGAAACATCGACGAAAAAAATCGAAGCCGGTCTGTGCGGTGTTACAAGTATATTTTAACAGTTTTAAAGAAATATCAACTCTGGATCATTTTGCATCACTAAAGTTCGTGATATATTTAATTCTTGTGTAACGTGTGTCATATGGTGTAAAATATGACGTTCAATAGAAGACAGATTATCCGATCTATTTTTTTTCTATTTACAATTCTGCGTGAATTCACAATCCTCATCCTTATGCAAATTGTATCTGCCACTTATATTATACGTATATTGAATTTTTAGGAGTAGAAACAAAATTTCACGAACAACGGCTACAACTCATGATTTCACGAATTATGGTTATTCAATGCTGATTCAAGAATCACTGTGTTTTGAATGTGCCTTGAGACCTTGGTCGACTTTATTTATTTGAATAAAATAATTTCGCTGATTTTGTTTTGATTTTTCAACGTTTTCTACTTTACCGATGTAAAATAATCGATGTTTCGATGTTTTTTGAGAAACATCGATTGTTCATAATCGATTTATTTAATAATCGATTTTTTTTTTCTCAACATCGCCCATCCCTATTCTCTCCGTGTACGAGAAGGGGGGGGGGGGGGGGGACAGAGCTGGAAGTCACGGTGGGGCAGGACTCGCTGCACGGAGACTCGGCTCGCAAAATTCCGTAAACACGAGTGACTAGCGCAACTACGAGGCGACTAAACACGTCCCGGGCTCGCTCGGAGCGAGCCGGAGCGGTTGCGGCTCGCTTCGCTCGCTCGCGACGCTTCTCGCCGGTGTGCAAACCGACTGTACGCCGAGGCTTGCGTAACGTCACATGTTTAAATGCCAGCGGCGTGAGTTGCATTCTCGGCTGTCTACGATTGTACGGCGGCTCACGGCGAGAGATATATACGGCATGAAGTATGCAATTATACTGCGCGAGAGTAATAAAAAACGAGCGTAATGCACGGTTGTTGGGGATGGCGTGCGAGGTATAAATTGAAATTCATTTTGGCGTTCGAATTTTTTTTTTTTTTTCTTTTTTTTTCTGACGATCAAACGGTGACTGGCCGAAAATCGAGAGCATCGCTGGACATTTTTGCCTTGGGGCGACAGTTTCAAGATATTGGTAGTCTTTTTTTAATAAAAAAAAAAATTGTTCTTAAGATGGCATTTGAGACGAAACTCAAGTGGAGGCCAGGATCAAATATTGGATCAAGATTAAAATGGGGTTGCAATCGAAGTTGAATAAGAATTCGAATTTTTCGTTATGGTTGCAAAATACAACTTTAATTTTCATTTTTATTTTTTTAAACATCTTTTTAACACTTTATATTTTTATTTTTAAACATCTTTTTAACACTTTATATTTTTATTTTTAAACATTTTTTAACACTTTATATTTTTATTTTTAAACATTTTTTAACACTTTATATTTTTATTTTTAAACATTTTTTAGCACTTTATTTTTATTTCTAAACATTTCTTAACACTTTATATTTTTACTTTTAAACATTTTTTAACACTTTATATTTTTATTTGTAAACATTTTTTAACACTTTTTATTTTTATTTTTACGCATTTTTTTAACACGTTTATTTTTATTTTTACAAATTTTTTTAACACTTTATTTTTACTTATTTTTGCCCTAACGTAACGCATTCGCCGTTAGTTTTGATCTAAACGCGATAGTTTTCACGGAAAATGCAAGAAACTTGATTATTTTCGATTTTTTTTTGCCAGTCATAAAAAATTACATTATTTGTAAAAAATCTCTGAACTCTCACGGCCTGAAAGTCGTTCGCTACAAAATGACGTATTCAACTTACGTAAAATTACCATATCAAATTACTATATATCTAGTATAAATATAAATTCCAAATTACCAAAATTATCACATTTTCTTTGATCCGAAACGCAAACACTAACGTAACCACTAAGTTCCCTCGAAATCAAATAAATATTTAACGCGAATAAATAACAAATAATTCACTGCTAAAATGCTTCAGACCCAATTCCATCTCAATGCTACAAGAATATTGCTTATGCAATGCCCCAAATGCACTGTATACAAAATCCGTGTATACAGCTATATAGATGCAGCTAGGTAGCTAGCTAGCTGTACAGAACGATTCGCCGTTAGTTTTTATCTAAACGCGATAGTTTTCACAAAAAATTAATTTTTAACCCATGAAGCCTAAAAATTGTTCGCTGACAAAATGACGTATTCAACTTACGTAAAATTACCATATCAAATTACTATATATCTAGTATAAATATAAATTCCAAATTACCAAAATTATCACATTTTCTTTGATCCGAAACGCAAACACTAACGTAACCACTAAGTTCCCTCGAAATCAAATAAATATTTAACGCGTATAAATAACAAATAATTCACTGCTAAAATGCTTCAGACGAAATTCCATCTCAATGCTACAAGAATATTGCTTATGCAATGCCCTAAATGCACTGTATACAAAATCCGTGTATACAGCTATATAGATACATTAGCTAGGTAGCTAGGTAGCTGTACAGACGGATCGAAACTGCGTGTAGCACACGACTAAGTTGCGTGTGCGGCGTTACAAGGGGGAGCGCGGATATTCCGCGTATCCGCGTCGCTGTAGTGTTTCATTGATGGAACTGCGGCGACGCGCGCGGGCACCGGTGAGATTAATCGGTCTAATCTCACAGCGAGGCGCGCGCGCGGCTCGGCGACGCACGACGATACGTCTCATGATAATTCGATACGTCGCCTCGTGTCACGCGGTTACGCGCGCGCGTCGCCCGAAGCAGCTGATTCGCGCGCCGTGAGTCAGGCTTCTCCAGGTACCGCGCGTCGATATCATTGATAATGTATTCGCCGCGCTAAGTCGCCGCGGCTGCTCCTCAGCCGCCCGGCTCGCTCGGCGCACGCGAGGCGAAAATCGTGACTCAATTTTTTTTCCTCTCGCGCACTCATATAGCCATCGCGAGGAGCCATCGAAAGTCGTCGGTGCGTCGCTCGTCGGCGAAGGGCGAATCCATTCAACTCTACCGCGTTAGCCGGTATTCCGATCGATTTCTTTCTCGCTAGTAACGTGACTCAACGGACTCGCGTCGAATTAAACGGTGGCTCGATTTCCAGTAATGAATCATCGAAGCTACGGGGAAGATCGTCGCGGCGTTTGACATTGCGAGGATTCCGGTTTAAGAGTGTTTTTTAAATTCGTCTTCGCGTTTAAGAATTTTGTTTAATTCGACTTCGCGTTTGAGAATTTTTTTTTTAATTTTCCTTCGCGTTTAAGAATTTTCTCTAAATTCGTCTTCGCGTTTAAGAATTTTTTTTAATTCGACTTCGCGTTTGAGAATTTTTTTTTAATTCTCCTTCGCGTTTAAGAATTTTCTCTAAATTCGTCTTCGCGTTTAAGATTTCTTTATTAATTTCTTTTCGGTCAAGAATTTTTTTCCAATTCGTCTTCGGTTAAGAATTTTTTTTAATTCGTCCTCGGTTAAGAATTGTTTTTAATTCGTTTTTGAGTTTAACTTTGCATTTAAATCCGCCTTCGCATTTACGATATTATTTTTCAAAATTCGTCTTCGCGTTTAAGTATTGATTTAAAAATTCGTCTTTGCGTTTAAATTTTTGTTTCAACATTCGTCTTTTCATTTGCATTTTCTTTTTAATTCGTCTTTTCATTTCCATTTTTTTTTAATGCGTCTTAACGTTTAAGACTTTTTTTTTCGTCTTCTCATTAAGAAAAAGTTGTTTTCGAAAATTCGGTTCGCCTGGATCCGGAATATTTGTCTAATATTCCCTGGACATTCCACTGACATCCGCGTCACTTCGCGACTTCCAGAAAAAAAAACGAATTTCCGAAGACGTTAAAATTCATCACCACATTTCCCCGCAGCTGCGTCCCCCATTGAAGGGCGAAAAATGACGAGTGGACAATGAGTGAAAATCGATATCACGAGGCGATTCACTTAGACGTGATGCAAGAATAACGTTGATTTTGAAAATTCGCGCTCCATCCAGCGCAGAAATATTTGTCGAGTATTCACCGAGCATCGTTTCCTCCTTATATTTCCGTCTTTCGCTGAACATTTTTTTTTTTTTTCCCCCCGCGGGTTCCGAAGTCAGCGTGTTCATCAACGCGTTTCCCGCGCAGCTGCGACCCAGGTGCGGGGGGTGAAAAATGACGAGGAAGCAATGGGCAAAGTTTTTGCCCGGCATCGCGTTATTAAAACCTCGAAATGACCGCGAGAGCGTGAAATGTCTCATTACGCCCCGGCAAAGTTCCAGCCACTCGCTCGGTATACAACCAGCCCCTCCCCTCCCCCCCCAACGTATAGACATTACGGACCCTCGAAACTCCACGACTGTAATTTTATGCTGTACTCCCCGGGGAGCGAACGAGTTGCGCGCGTGTGTGTTCTGATAGACGCGCGCGCGCAGCTGTCACACTCAGGTGCATAGCCATGAAAAAAAAGAGAGGAACGAAACAAAAAAAAAAAAAAACAAAAGGAACGAGAGCGACGGGGAAAGGAAATAGACAGAGATGAAAAATCCCGCGCGGTACCCGCTTGGCGAGCGGTGGGGCAACGAGTATTGTGGCGCTGCCCTTCGCACAGGCCGAGCCGGTTCTGTGGATTTATTTACATTTTTCTTGTATTTATGTACGTGGATATACAGGGTGAAGCAGAAATACCGCGAGTTTCACGGGATTATCGACCGAGTAAGGAATAATTCATTAATCTATGGTCAATCCAAGTATAGATTAATTAATTAATCAAGCATAGATTAATTAATCTGTAAAATCGGTATAATCTGTCTCAATCTAGTATAGATTAATTAATTAATCCGTACTCTATTAATACTGTACTGTGGATTAATTCATTGATTAATTAATTAATCTGTACTCGGTCGCTTAGAATTAATGAATCCATTACTATATTTATAGTTATTCATACGAATAGATTTATATAATTAATTCGCTTTTTTATATTAATGCGTTAATTAATTAATCTATTAACCTATATTAATTTATATTAAACGAGTGACAATTTGCACGATACTCAGAAAGTTCTTGTTTGCATTGAATGATAATCTACGATGAAAAGAAACATTTTCCGATAATCATTGGCATTGAGCCCGATTCAGGTAGTGCTAATGAGATGCGGGGTAGTCAACAGGCGGCACCTCTGTTGCAAAGAGCCGTGGATGTGGCAATTACTATGTATCGCTTTTGCAGTGTGACGATGATCCGAGTATAGAAGTCTGAAACAGAAGTCTTACAGAGTCGCCGGTGAGACTCTCAAGAAAACTCGTTTTAAGACTATCTATGCACTTTCGAATAAACCAGCCTATCGTCCTGTGTCCACCGTGTTTGCTGTTTTTGTTACACCCTGTATATTATACTTTGTGGAGGACACGAAACGCAGTTTGCATTTGTATTTAGTGTTTATTATCAGCATTTATCAGAATTCCGAAAAGGAATTCTCGACATGTCTTACGAAGTCGCTGGTGAGACTCTTAAGAAAACTCGTTTCAATGCTGTCGATGCAACTTTTTTATAATTGCCTTTTATAATTTAATACTCAGAATCGAAGCATTCGCAAACACGAATTTTACGTTATTTTTTTATTTTTTTATTCGCCTCAATCATTCTGCGACGGGCTTCATCAACTGTCTCTCGTATTTTTGTCACACCCTGTATATTATACTTTGTGGAGGACACGAAATGCAGTTTGCATTTGTATTTAGTGTTTATTATCAGCATTTATCAGAAGTCCGAAAAGGAATTCTCGACATGTCTTACGAAATCGTTGGTGAGACTCTTAAGAAAACTCGTTTTAATACTGTCGATGCATCTTTCAAACACACAAACTTTTTTATAATAGACTTTTATAGTTTTAGTACTCAGAATCGAAGAATTCACAGACTCGAGTTTTGCGTAAAGACAAATTAAAAAAATTCACCTCAATCATCCTGCGTTGAGCTACGTCAATTGTGTTTCGTATTTTTGTCATACCCGATATATTACACTTTGTGGGGAATAACGAAACGCAGCTCACATTAATGCGTTGCATTATTAAAAATAATTTCGGGCCGCCTCGTAATCGGCATCAAGTCGGATGTACATATGGCGGATCAACCGTAAGCTTAATCGCATATTTCCCAGCTCGTGGATCACAAATAATTCGCCCCTGTAAATAATGTAATCGTGGGTGATATTATTATCGAAATGTTGAGTAATTAATCACCCGGTAACCCCCATTCGGACTGGCGAGTGATTTTAGCGTTTATTTACATATTTTATCTGTTAAGTTGGGTTTTTTTTATAATTGAATTACTCGCAAAATATGATGTTGAAGTTTGCATCGTTGGAATGCAACGAAATTCAGAAAAAAAAATAAAAATTCGAATTAAAATAAATCATGAAATTAGGTATAAAAAGTCATCATAACAACTAATCACTTTGATGAATTTTTATACCTAATTTCATGATTTATTTTAATTGGAGTTATTTTTTTCTGAATTTCGTTGCATTCCAACGATGCAAACTTCAACGTCATCGCAAAATCGCTTTTCACTCAGAGACAGGTATAAAAAAACATTTAATTAACGTTCATCCTGTTAATAATTTGGACAGGACGAAACACCAGGTATTTAAGTAACATCCTTCGCGATCGAGGATGAAGCAAAGTGCAGAAAAGACGATTGGACGGTTTTCCGATTCCAAGACGTATTTTCGGCGCTAAATGTTTGCCCTCGTAATCGCGTTACGCGGTGCCGCGATTTAATATTCCGCAATATCCGAGTCAAATTTGCCCCCGCGGCTCGTAACGCGCGCATTCGCCTCTCGATTTGACCGAATTACATTTTCTTCGGTATCACAACCGCTCAATGCGGGCTACGTAACCGCATCATCCTGTTACCGCTTACCACGTAAGCACGATAATTCCTATCCCGTTACAGCTCTCAAAACTTCTCACGTGATACGATATATCAACGACAATAATTTCACCCCTTATTTTCTCCTCCTCCAAAACTAAAGACAATAAAATTTCAATCCGCCATTCTTTTTTTTACCTCGTAAACAAAAAGTATTTCAAATTTAGGAATTCTCTTTTACCGGGCCAAAAATCTCGGTCTTCGTAAGAAAATGGCTAAGATTTAAAAAAATCAGTCCCTCTTTTTCCGCCTTTCAAGCGATACATTAACCACGATAATTTTGCCCCTCCTCCAAAACCAAAGACACTAAAATTTCTTGACGCCATTTTTAATTTTATCCCGTTAAAAAAATTATTTCAAAGTTAGCCGCTTTGTTATACCGACCGAAAAATCTCGATGTCTTCATCAGAAAATTGTTGAGATAAAAAAAATCAATCCCCCTTTTTTCGCCCTTCAACCCAAGTCCAAGATCGTCAGAATCCCAAGTCGCGTTCGGCAGTGACCATTTCTTCTACCACAACCAAACCTAATCCCTCGCCCACGTCGTTCCGGTTGCTCCACTCTTCACGGATTTTCTTACGCGTTTCGTCGCGCTTGCGTGTCGTCGAAGCCTCAGAATCGCCGGCGCAGCGCGAGAGAGCGGCGAAGCCGCGCCGGACCTGATAATCAGTGATCCCGATATTGAAATATACGTGGGCATCTCGGTATGGTAAACATACACAAAGACGGCTCATTCCCGTCTCTCCGCTGTTACGGAAGGGGTGGGCGATGTTTGTCGATTAATCGATCGCCGATGTTTTTTTTTTCGAAAAATCGATGCTAATTCCGATTTTTTTCAAAACCGATTAATCGATGTTCGATGTTTACTTATGAAACGTCGGCAAAAAAAAATCGAAGACGGTCTGTGCGGTGTTACAAGTATATTTTAACAGTTTTAAAGAAATATCAAATCTCGATAATTTTGCATCACTGAAGTTCGTGATATATTTAATTTCTGTGCAACGTGTGTCATATAGTGTAAAATATGACGTTCAATAGAAAACAGATTATCCGATCTATTTTTTCTATTTACAATTCTGCGTGAATCACAACTCTTATCCTTATGCAAATTGTATCTGCCACTTATATTATACGTATATTGAATTTTTATGAGTTGAAACAAATTTCACCAACAACGGCTACAACTCATGATTTCACGAATTGTGGTTATTCAATGCTGATTCAAGAACCACTGTGTTTTGAATGTGCCTTGAGACCTTGGTCGACTTTATTTATTTGAATAAAATAATTTCGCTGATTTTGTTTTGATTTTTCCACGTTTTCTACTTTACCGATGTAAAATAATCGATGTTCCGATGTTTTTTGAGAAACATCGATTGTTCATAAGCGATTTATTTAATAATCGGTTCTTTTAACATCGATTTTTTTTTCTCAACATCGCCCATCCCTGGTCATATGGTGTAAAATATGACGTTCAATAGAAGACAGATTATCCGATCTATCTTTTTCTATTTACAATTCTGCGTGAATCACAACTCTTATCCTTATGCAAATTGTATCTGCCACTTATATTATACGTATATTGGATTTTTAGTAGTAGAAACAAATTTCACCAACAACGGCTACAACTCATGATTTCACGAATTGTGCTTATTCAATGCTGATTCAAGAATCACTGTGTTTTGAATGTGCCTTGAGACCTTGGTCGACTTTATTTATTTGAATAAAATAATTTCGCTGATTTTGTTTTGATTTTTCCACGTTTTCTACTTTACCGATGTAAAATAACCGATGTTCCGATGTTTTTTGAGAAACATCGATTGTTCATAATCGATTCTTTTAACATCGATTTTTTTTCTCAACATCGCCCATCCCTACAGTCTCCGCTGTTACGGGGGACGTGTGTTTGTTGTTCCGAGCGCGGGCTGTGCGGGCGGCGGCGCAGCGCCAACGAAACCCGGTCCGCAGTACCTGGTAGTAGCAGGTATAGCGCTACGAGGAAAGAGAACTCGAGCTTCGAGACAATCTTTTTTTTTCTTCCCCTTCCTTCTTCCCCCCTTTCCCCCCGCGGCCGGGGGCTTCCAGGCTGCGCCTCGACTATACCTCAGGAGCGCGACTGGAAGCTGGCGCAAACCGGTTTCTCCGCACTCGAGTGAGAAAGGAGGGGAGGACGGAGACCATATGGTTATAGTACGCTCAGCCAGACTGCCCAACGCGAAGCCCGTGGTAATTCGTGGCGGACCCCGCTGACGACCGCTCGGGTGGAATATTATTTCACCGCGTCACGTGGAAAATGACGAGAAAAATATGCGCTGAATATCATAAACCCGATACAATTCCGAGAATCGCGCCGACACAATTTGGTCGACGATGCGGGATCGTTATGGTTTGTTTAAGCAGATACCGAGAATTCGTCGGGAATCCGCCGACTGCGAATCAATATCGCGATTATTTCTTTGTGGAGATTGAGGTTTGGATGCTGTATCGGGAAAAATCCGGTTTAGTCGGAATCGAAAGTTCGGGGAAGAGTTTTTTTTTTGGTGGTGGAAGTGATTATTATGTGGAGAAAAAATTAAAAGACGACTGCTATGAATGTGAATCAGTCGTAAATATGTAAATATTGGCAAAATGGAGATTCAACGCAAATTCCATTTTTCCTGGAACGGTGGTAAACCGTCATAAATAAAATAAGGATGCAAAGCAGAGCTTTGCGCGTTGCTTTCTCATTGTTTTTTTTTTTATATGTGCAAAGCTCCATGAGGAACTTCTTTTTCTTTTGGCCTCCTCGTGGGGGAAGCTTTGTAATCATTAAGAAATAACGAGGAAGCAATGCAAAAAGCTCTACGGCGCTTTACTTTGATTTAAATAAATAAATAAATGTCATATTTATGCATCGTTTCTTGCTCTCCTTTCACATCTGAATTAATTTAGCGTCAGTTAATCTGAGTTACAGAAAACCTTGCATTTTTTCAACAAATTCGAAATACCATAAAATTTGCAGTACCTTGAAATACAAATCTCGACATTTGTTTTTCCACAAAAACAAACACTTTAATGTAAAAAAATTAAAATACCATAAAATTTGCCATATCTTGAAATTAAAATCTCGACATTTGTTTTTTCCCGAAAACAAAACTTCCTCCATGAGGAAGCAAAATCAAATATTTTCTCAGTCAAAGGAAACCGTTAAATAAAAACTAAAATACCATAAAATTTCTAGTATCTTGAAACGAAAATCTCGCCATTTATTTTTCCCCCGAAAACAAAGCTTCCTCCACGAGGAAGCAAAAACAAACATTTTCTGAGTTAAAGGAAAACTTCAATGTAAAAAAATAAAAATACCACAAAATTTGCCATATCTTGAAATTAAAATCTCGACATTTCTTTTTTCCCGAAAACAAAGCTTCCTCCATGAGGAAGCAAAATCAAATATTTTCTCAGTCAAAGGAAACCTTTAAATAAAAACTAAAACACCATAAAATTTCTAGTATCTTGAAATGAAAATCTCGCCATTTATTTTTTCCCGAAAACAAAGCTTCCTCCACGAGGAAGCAAAAACAAACATTTTCCGACAATCATGAGCGTCGAGCCCGGTTAATCCCGGGGCCAATGGGTCGCGTCAAAAGCGTGCGGGACGCGTTTGGTAATCCCGCGTGTTTTGCTTTCGCATTCGCCGTGCGAAATCAAAGACTCCGAGTGTGTGCTCAATTAGGCAAACAGATGTAAAGGGTTAAAGCGTGTCAATAGATTCCTGATACCGTGTGAATGGCTGGGGGCTCGCGGCTTATCTAATTAATTGAAATTAAAGCCCCTATTCAGCGCTCTGACGGTCGTCGAGTGGGCACTTGTCGGCCACCACGTCAAAATTATTATTATTATTATCATTGTTATTATTGTCATTATGATTGTCACCATGGTGCCGATCGACGAAGCCGGGCTGATGGTCCTTGAACCGTGTAACTGGCGGCGCGATTGCGCCGCCTTTGCGTGGGAAAGTCCGTGCAAAACCCGTCGAAAGCCCCCCGAAACTCCGTCGGCTCACGCTACCATCAACGGCCGCTGTAATTTGCGCCGAACGAAATCGTTTCACGGACCTAGCCAACTAATACGCTTCGACTGTTGCCCAAACAGTAATCGCAGTCTCGAGCCGCAAATGAATGCAATTTCGCGGAATACGATTCCGTGGTTAAAATGCTCCCACTTTACCCCCCCCCCCCCCCCTCCCCCCTCGCCCTCGCCCGGCGTGTGTTTTCCGCTTTTATTTATTAGCCAAACGCGATAGCCTCGAAATTAATGGACTGCAACGATTTTCACTCACTCCGTCGCTCGGCGCAACTTTTTCCCGTCCTTCGCTCTTTTCTCACACATTCTACTAATATTTTCATTGGCGTGGTTCACGTTTTTTTTTTTTTTTTTTCCGACGCCCCGACAAAGTTTCGCGCAAGAAAAACATCTAAGACACTGGCGAGTGAGAAATTTATGTCGAGGTTGCTGACAGTTTTTTTTTTAAGAAGATACATTTTTATGGCTCTTTGTATCTTATGCAAAATAAGAGTAAAAAATTCAAACTACGAACTCCAGGGTGAAAAATACCTGACGGGGGAGAGATTAATTTTTTTTTTGCTTCTCTGAAATTAATTCTGAAGCAACAGTTCGCCATTAAAAACCCTAAAGGGTTGAAAATTTCTTTTCTCCACATCATTACTAAGCTGAATACATAATTAATTATATTTTATAAAATATACAGATATTCACGGGGACGTGATATAAAGGGAAGGCTCGTTAGCACGCAATTGTAGCATACAAAAGTTTCTAACGCTCCCGCGAACTGCATATATATGTGTATATATATATATATATATATATATATATAGCGCGGGACGAAAGTTGGAGTTATAATTTCGTATTAATTTATTGAATGAAAAGGAGGTCGGGGATTTGCAATAACAAACGTCAGGCGCGAGAGTGGAAAGTTGGCCGAAGTAAAGAAAAACAAAACACCGAGGGACCTGACGTTAACGCCTCGACGCGTCCCATGATCGTGGCCATGGCTACGCTCGGTTCTGATACCGCAGGAAAAAAAAACTCGCCGGGGAAAAACCCCTTTTCGGTATCTCCACGTAATTCCCACTTCATCGCATTCGCAGCGTTGATTTTCAATTATAGCCATCGACATATTTTTCAAGTTTCCATTCACATCGCCGGACGGTGTTACATATTTTTAACAAATATCAAATATTAATCGCTGCAGAAACTGGTATTTTAATCTAAAATCAATATTGCAACGAAAATAAAATACCGATGTAAATGGAAACGGTATTTAAACGCGTATAAATGATTAATTAGCACGAAATTATAATTCCCAAGTCACACGAATTCGTGCTGTAAATCACTAATAAATGCGATCGTCAATCGAACGGTAGCCGAAGAAAGAAAAAAAAATCTGCCGAATTAATTTCAGTCAATTCAATAACCACCGTTGCAATCGTAAACAAAAAGTATTTCAAAGTTAGGAATTCTCTTTTACAGGGCCAAAAACCTCGATCTTCATAAGAAAATGGCTAAGATAAAAAAAAAATCAGTCCCTCTTTTTCCGCCTTTCAAGCGATATATATTAACCACAATAATTTCGCCCCTCCTCCAAAACCAAAGACACTAAAATTTCTAGACGCCATTCTTCATTTTATCTCGTTAAAAAAAATTATTTCAAAGTCAGCCGCGTTGTTAATTATAATAATAAATGATTAATTAGCACGAAATTATAATTCCCAAGTCACACGAATTCGTGCTGTAAATCACCAATAAATGCGATCGTCAATCGAACGGTGGCCGAAGAAAGAAAAAAAAATCTGCCGAATTAATTTCCGTTAATTCAACAACCACCGTTACAAACGCGTCAAACCAACAATTCCAGTTATCACAACAACAAAAAAACGACATACCGAAAATCAGTCGTTGTATTTCCACAGAGGTCGATCACACGTTCCACACGCGGCGCTCCCGTCGTTCAGCCGCCTGGCGCGCCGACGACCGCCGACGTTCGGCGCACAACAAGAAACGCGAATACCGAAAATTCACGAAATTTCACCTCGGAGGAATCCGGCAGCCCCGTGCCGTCCCACACAAATCCGCACAAACGATAACAGCACAAGCGGCGCACCGCGTAAAAACAACAACAGCAACAACAACAGCCACGGGGAAGAACCGACGAAGAAAAAAAAAAAAGAAGCGATGAAAATCGACGAACCAAGCGCGCCTCTTGTATATCTTTCACGCCCGAAGAGCGCGAGCGACTCTCACGCGCGCGCAGTTTGCGCACCGGGCGGCGTGGGCGCGAAAAGATCGCAAAGAACTCTCTCGGCAAACCAACTCACAAGTACAACACACAAGTACAACACATATATATATGGGTATCCACGTTTATATATATGCGCGTTCGTAGCACCAGATATGATGATCAACTGTCACAGCTCCCAACCGAGGACGACAAACCGAATGCGCGCCTCACGTGTGCGGCTCGACTCTCTCGAGTATCCCTTGAGCCCCCCACCGCGCCTCTGTTTTTTTCTCGTCTTTTACTCACTGGTTCCACAACTATATATCACTTATTATTCAAACAAACAGCACAGATCCATCGCGCACCCCGCACGACCACGTAGTTCTCATGGAATTCAATTTTCCCCTGTCCGTGAAATCCTGCACATCTATACCGACATCTCAGCCTCTTCTCATTTAATTTTTTATTTTTTCTTCAATAATAACTATAGTGACAATAATAATAATAATGATACAGGGAGACAGGGATCAATGAGAGAGAGTGCGTGATTTGTTTATGCCGATTGTTTGTCGTTTTTTTTTTATTTTGCGTATATATTTTTTTTTTCGTTTGTTTGTTTGTTGTTATTTGGGAGGGAAAGAGAGACGTGGCCTGACGGCGGAAAAAATTGAAAGCTACGCGCACGACGGTCAAGTCGCAACTGTCGAGCGTCGAGCGGAGCGAACGCCGAGAGCTTCCCCCACCACCGCGGCCACGCCGAGCGGTTTCCCCTCTCCGCCACCCACGGATCCGCCGCGTCAACGGCGCTCGCTTCGTCTCAGTTTCTTCCCTCTCTCCGTCTCTCTCTCTCTCTCTCTCTCTCTCGCTCGTTTCGCGTCCCACACTCGCAGGACATCCAGCGCGCGCGCTTTCCTCGCCCCGTTCGCTCGGCGCGCACTTCTTGCTCACGCTCGCCGTCACGGTACGAGTTTTCTCCGCTGCTCTCGCGCTCTCTCCGTGTGTATTTTACTCCCGCCTTCTGTCTCGCTCTCGCGCGCGCGTTTTTTTTTTTTAAATCTTTTTCTCTCTCGTTTTTTTTTCGTGCCTTCGGCGTCGCTAGTTCGCTCTTCATCTTCGGAATTGCTATCTGACTCTATGCAGCGCGTGTTCGTCGCGCTCTCTGCCGGTCATCCCGGCTGTAGCGAGCGACTTTATCGCTATCGGGAACGCACAAAGCCGAACACTTCGGATGTGCGCGGATGATGGGAAATTTGTGAATCTTTTTGCATTGTTTTGAGACGATAAACAGGTTTTTCATCGAGGTTCCGTTGATGCGTTGGGCGCGACGCAAAAACCACAGGATTTAAAAAGCTTTACGCTGCAAAATATGAAGAAATGATGAATATGCGAGGTTTCTCTGCTGCTCTCGCGCTCTTTCCGTGTGTATTTTACTCCCGCCTTCTGTTTCGCTCTTGCGCGCGCCTTTTTTTTTAAATCTTTTTCTCTCTCGTTTTTTTCGTGCCTTCGGCGTCGCTAGTTCGCTCTTCATCTTCGGAATTGCTATCTGACTCTATGCAGCGTGTGTTCGTCGCGCTCTCTGCCGGTCATCCCGGCTGTAGCGAGCGACTTTATCGCTTTCAGGAACGCACAAAGCTGGACATGTCGGATGATGGAAAATTTGAGAATCTTTTTTTGCATTGTTTTGAGACGATAAAGAGGTTTTTCATCGAGGTTCCGTTGATGCGTTGGGCGCGACGCAAAAACCACAGGATTTAAAAAGTTTTGCGTTGGAAAATATGAAGAAATGATGAATATGCGAGGTTTCACCGCTGCTCTCGCGCTCTTTCCGTGTGTATTTTACTCCCGCCTTCTGTCTCGCTCTCGCGCGTGCGTTTTTTTTTAAATCTTTTTCTCTCTTTTTTTCGTGCCTTCGGCGTCGCTAGTTCGCTCTTCATCTTCGGAATTGCTATCTGACTCTATGCAGCGCGTGTTCGTCGCGCTCTCTGCCGGTCATCCCGGCTGTAGCGAGCGACTTTATCGCTTTCAGGAACGCACAAAGCTGGACATGTCGGATGATGGGAAATTTGAGAATCTTTTTTTGCATTGTTTTGAGACGATAAAGAGGTTTTTCATCGAGGTTCCGTTGGTGCGTTGGGTGCGACGCAAAAACCACAGGATTTAAAAAGTTTTGCGTTGGAAAACATGAAGAAATGATGAATATGCGAGGTTTCTCCGCTGCTCTCGCGCTCTTTCCGTGTGTATTTTACTCCCGCCTTCTGTCTCGCTCTCGCGCGCGCGTTTTTTTTTTTTAAATCTTTTTCTCTCGTTTTTTTTTCGTGCCTTCGGCGTCGCTAGTTCGCTCTTCATCTTCGGAATTGCTATCTGACTCTATGCAGCGCGTGTTCGTCGCGCTCTCTGCCGGTCATCCCGGCTGTAGCGAGCGACTTTATCGCTATCGGGAACGCACAAAGCCGAACACTTCGGATGTGCGCGGACGATGGGAAATTTGTGAATCTTTTTGCATTGTTTTGAGACGATAAACAGGTTTTTCATCGAGGTTCCGTTGGTGCGTTGGCTGCGACGCAAAAACCACAGGATTTAAAAAGTTTTACGCTGGAAAATATGAAGAAATGATGAATATGCGAGGTTTCTCTGCCGCTCTCGCGTTCACTCTGTGTGTGTTTTACTACCGGCTCTGTCTCGCTCTCACGCGCGCGCTGGTTTTTTTTTCCTTTTCTTTCTCGCCTTCGGCGTCGCCGGTTCGCTCTTCATCTTCGGAATTGCTATCTGACTCTAGGCAGCGTGTGTTCGTTGCGCTCTCTGTGAGCCGGTCACCTCGGCTCTAGCGAGCGACTTTATCGCTCTCGGGAACGCAAAAAGCTGGACATCGGATACGCGCGCTGATGGGAAATTTCGTCAATCTTTTTGCATTGTTTTTGACACGATAAATAGGTTTTTCGGGGAGTTTTCGTTGCCGCGTTTGTTTGATGCGACGCAACACCTATAGAATAAAAAAAATGTATTGAAAAACATGACAAAAATTATGAATATTCACCACGTAGAACTTTTCTTTCGAAATGTATAATTCATGTAATTATTGTCATTATCGGTAAAATGTCAAATATTTTCTATGTATCTAAATGTTCTAAAAAGTATTCGATATACGAAAACCTCATTTCCTTTGTCCGAAATATTGATAGTTACTGGGTAAATAGCACCATATATAATTATCCTCATTATCGGTGAAATATCAAATATTTTCTATGTACCCAAATATTCTAAAAAATATTCAATACGAAAACCTCATTGCCTTTGTCCAAATTATCGAAAGCCGCGGGATAAATAGGTAAACCATTTTTTTACCGACTGAGTCTCCACACTGAGAAAAATAATTGGTAAGACCAATCGAATATGCGTTTGCGGGCGGCGAAATAAATATTTGGTTAATTGGACATTATATTTCGTTGAACGAGCCAACGCTTAGTTGAATCAATTTTTTTTTTTTTTAATTCACAATAACTATTATTTCGTTCACTGAACGAAATATTTACTTCGCTGCCCGCAAACGCACATTCGGTTGGTCTTAACAATTATTTTTCTCAGTGCATGTAAAAAAATCTTGACCCGATTTTCCGCAACAAAAACCCAAAGCCGCGCAAACATTCCCGAATAATTCCAATCAAGAGACGCGGTAGCGTCTCGACGTTCGACGTCCGAGTATCCATTATTCTCCTCGACGAAACGTCCGAACGTCGAGAGACGTGCAGCCCGTCGTGCGCCTCGCCATTGTTGGCATTTTTCTTCCCAGGTTTGTGTCTTCGAGTCGTATGCCGTGTTCAATCCGAATTAGAGTCCGGAGGCCTCGGCTGGAGTGTCCATCTTCCTGGTGAAATCACGTAATACCCCAAGTAGTACGTCGAGCGCGAGCGAGACCGGCGTGTCCGGTCAGCGGCAGGGCCTAACGTATATAGGTGAGCGGGAGAGGCTCGCCTCACACATGAATACCGAGACGACGTCCAGCGTCGTCGTCGTCTCCCCCCCGGCGGACCCCGAGAGCGAAACCAATTACGTAGACAGCCGCGAGCACGAGACGGATTGATCGGATGCCAAATTACGGACGTAGTTTAACGCCGGGAACATCGCCAGACCCTCCGGGGTCACGAGGCCCGCTCGCATCCTCCAAGAGTTCTCCGGGCGTCGGGCGACACACGCTGTGTGTGTAAGCCCCTCGCGGTCCTATGTACACGGAGAGAAGGATCGGATAAAATTTACCGGGCGCTATAGTAAAAATTACCAACGCGCGTTGGTAATTTTTACTATATGGTACTGAAAAGCCATAGCCGCCACCTGACGAACAGTATGAGAACTATGAGAATTTCTAACATATATGTATATAATATTTTTTACCATATTTCGTGGTAAAAATTCTCATCGTTCTAGTTCTTCTCGATAGATGGCGTTATATCTCCCCTCTGCCGAAAATTTACAATACTTTTTACTAGAAATATGGTAAAAAGTATCAGATCCTTCTCTCCGTGTATGTAACCAGCCGCAACGCGCGGGTCACGAGACACGGTACTCGCGAGGCTCTCTCTGGACGCACCCAAAAATCTCATGGGATTTTTACGACGGGTAAAATGGATACAGCGTCTTTGTTCAAACACGATGGGCAGTTTGATAATTAGTTTGATGGGATGGATGAGGAAAAAGGGACACTCGGTATGCACGAGAGTTGGGAGGAAATATTTGCGAGCATTGAATTTGCACCCTCCTTTTATTTTTTATTTTTATTTTAAGAAAAAAATAATTGTATTAGAAAAAACATTTATTTTAATAAATATATTTTCATTACACATTTCATTAAAAATTTATTTTAATAAATATATTTTCATTACACATTTCATTAAACATTTATTTTAATAAATATATTTTCATTACACATTTCATTAAACGTTTATTTTAATAAATATATTTTTATTTTTTATTTTAAAGTTAAAAAAAATTATTGTATTAGAAAAAAAACATTTATTTTAATAAATATATTTTTGTTTTAAAGAAAACAAAGTTTTACGGAGCTATGAAGAAGCAGCGCGGGTTGCAAGACACAATTCGTGGGCTCTTTGGACACCCAAAAATTTCACGTGATTTTTACGAGCCGTTAAATCGACACAGCGTCCTTGTTCAAACACAAAAGACAATTTGCTAATTAATTTGATGGTCTGTGAGAAAAACAGGGACACTCAGTCCGCACGAAAACTAAGAGGAAGAAATATTTCCGAGCATTGAATTTGCACCCTCGTTTTACCTAATTATATTATCGTATCGTTCATCGAGACGGACAGGGGGAGAAATTAAAAAGAAAACTTGTATTGAAAGTAAAACATTTGATAAAGAAAAACGAAAATAATTCGTTACTCTTTTCGATATCCCGGTATTAACTAAAATACAACATTTTTTTTTCATTTGCACTGACTGTCAGTTCGACTATTTCCATTTCAATCTTTTGCGTTGCAAATTAAAACAAAAGACCCGTTGCAATAAAAAATAATAATAATAATAATTGGCGATATTACGCATTGTTGTCGGTTTATTCTCTGTTTATTTCTCTGAGTGGCTGTCACGGCAGTCGAAGCTCGCGTTTTTCAACGCGCGTGGCTTCAGTCGCGTTATTGTATTTTGACAGTTCATTATTCCGACGGGCTTGAAGGTTGGTTAAGGTTATTTCGAGAAGAAATAACCTTATGTGGGCGGACAAGCGTGTGCTGCTCGTGCAGACGCATTTTCAATTAATTCGCAGGTACTAATTGCATGAATAATCGAGTATTATTCGTCCAGACAAATTTTTAATCAATTTGCAAATATTAAACGGATGAATAACCGTGTATTACTAGCCCAGACGCATTTGTAATTAATTTACGAATTTTACCGGATGAATCCGGATGTAAATGCGATAATCAGGTCACTTTCCCGACGAATAATATTTACACGTGTCGGGTGTCTAGACGGTTACAGAAATTATTTTTTTCGTCTGGTCCGGGATGACTCGTGGTCCTCCAGGCCTGTCCGAATGCTGTCCAAATGTTATGACTGAAAAATTCTTCCCGTGGAAACAGCGTCACGAGCAAAAAGCCACAATCGTAAAATGCTTCCTGCGACTGAAACAGAAATTCATATTCACGAGGGATAAAACTCGAAAATTAATTTACGATTTTTGCCGGATGACTCCGGATGCACAAACGATAATTTGGTCATTTTCCGAATCGATAATTATTGTATAATATTTGTTTGGCATCCGGACGGTTACAGGCCCAGCAATTAATTTTTTTTCGTCCCAAGGAGGCCCTTCAATTAATTATTTTAACAATTAATTTTCGTCCCTTCAATTAATTTTTTTAACAATTAATTTTCGTCCTTTCAATTAATTTTTTTAACAATTAATTTTCGTTCCTTCAATTAATTTCTTTTCGCCCTTTCATGGTCCGCCATGCCTGTTCTAATGCTGTCCATATGTCGCAATCCAAATCTTCTTCCCGTTGCCTCAGCGTCACGAGCAAAAAACCAGGAATGTATATTCTCGAGGAATAAAATTCGAAAATTAATTTACGGTTTTTACCGGACTAATCTGGATGCAGAAGCGATCTTTCGGTCACCTTTCGGACGAATAATATTTATATTAAAATCCGGACGTTTACTGCAATCATTTTTTTTTTTTTCGTTTGATGCCGAATGCCTCATAATCCTCCAGGGCTGTTCGAGCGGGGTCCAAACGTCGCGATCCAAAATTTCTTCCCGAGCAACGCGGCCTCAGTGTCGCGAACAGCAAAAAGCCACGTAATGTCAAAACACTCGCTGCAACTAAAATCAAGACTTGACATTCACGAGGGAAAAAACTTGAAATTTAATTTAAATTACGATTTTTATAGGATGAATGCGGATGCATAAGGGATAATTCGGTCACCTTCCAGATGAATAATATTTATATTAGAATCCGGACGGTCGGAGCAATTTTTTTTTTTTTCGTTAGATCCAGACTGCCTCATAGTCCTCCAGGCCTGTTCGAGCGCCGTCCAAACGTCGCGAATCAAAACTTCTTCCGGAGCGCCAAGGCCTCAGCGTCGCGAGCGGCAAAAAGCCGCAATATGGCAAAACGCGCTCCCCGCAACTAAAATCAGAAATTGATATTCACAAGGGACAAAACTCGAAAATTAATTGCAAAAGCAATACTTCGGCCACCTTCCGGACGAATAATATTTACATCAGTAACCGGACGGTTGGAGCAATTTTTTTTTTTTCGTTTCATCCAGAATGCTTCATCCAGCCCTGATAACACCGGATGGACGTCAAGGTGCAGGTCTCATGTAGGAATAAAAAAGTACGCTTTTTAATGGGCGGCCTAACTTTTGCAGGCGTAATACTAAGATTAGGACACCGACAGCAGTGGGCGTGCGGTCGGTGCATGGCTTCGGCGATCTCCCATGTTAAGCAGCTCGACTCACGGTCGCTACTTGGATGGGTGACCCAGTGCATGGGCTTAGCCATGCACTAATTTGCACGTCAACTGTTGAGCGGGAGGCAGTTTTTCTGAGTTTCTGATGTAATCTCATGCAACAGACACTCAGAAAAATATAGCCGCCTGTATCGGCACAGATTTTCCGCAGTTTCCCTGTGCCCTCGTGCAAATGCGATACAGTAGTGCATTAGGAAAGAGTGGCTGCGGGTAACACTCTGGGGGGGAACTCAATAAATGACACGGAGGGGAATACAAGGAATGAAAGGGGATCAAGGGGAGTGGGGAGAAAAGACGTAAAAACCTGAAGAAGGTATACGTAGGAATCAAAATAAAAAAAATAAAAAAATACTAAGATTAGGACCCAACAACGGATGCTTTTTTGGACATCATAAGCCTAAAAATGGAAACCCAGGTAGTGGACTTTAGTGTACTAAATGCTCACAAATGGATCCTTTGGTGTTGTCGGGGCTTCTTCCAGGCCTGTTCGAGCGCCGTCCAAACATCGCGATCCAAAAATTCTTCCCGAGCGCCGAGGCCTCAGTGTCGCGAGCGGCAAAAAGCCGCAATATGGCAAAACGCGTTGCCCGCGACTAAAACCAGAAATTGATATTCACGAGGGCGCGTATCAATTAGCTAATTGTTTCGGTCGGTCCGCGCGGGACAAAAACACATTTTAATCGGAACACCGCTAATTATACCGCCACCCGCGACCCAGAAATCGAACGGAGGGTGGGACCGCGGGTAGCGCGATGCATGATAAACACATATTTGCGTACGAACATAATAAGCGGGAGGAGAAAAAAAAAGAAAGAACACGATCCCCGCCCGGTTTGATACGTGGACGAGTGACACACACGACGCGCTATTCCTGGCGCGGAAATAAATAGAGTACGTATAGACAAGTGACAAAGAAAAATCTCATGCATCAACAAGCGGTTCCTTGTGTGCTAAGGGAATGTTCACAGTGCATTCCATTCACGAGCCTCGTTCGAGTCTTTGTTTGTGTTGGAACACGGACAGCGCGCACAGAGCACACGGGACGTTCCAGGTCAAACCGATGGAGTCGTCGCTATACGCGTTAAGTCGGTAATCGTCGTGCGATGTTTGAGTTGGCGATCAAATGTTTTCGGTAATCCCGTGAAGCGTCAGCCGAGGTCAATTTTTGTCATAATTTATAATTCGTGATTCGTCGACCGGTGGACGATTTAATTTACGTTGAAAATGTTTGATTTTTTGGGAGTTGGTTTTTTTTTTATTCGGTCTTGTCCGAGTCTCGCGATTTAATTCGGCCTCCTGCCTCGCTTGAAGTACATTTTTTTCAAATTTTAATAAAAAAATCCCTCTTGAAAAAATCAGTGTTGTTGTCATGTTATTTGAGAACGAATTTCGACAATATCTGGTTAAAAAAAATTCTAAAAAAACGGCAACATTTTTTTTTTTTCGATATCGTAAAGTTTGGAGATCACATCCGATGGGAAATTTCCTGCTGATTCCGAAAAGTACCGTTGTTTGCCCGAAAAGTTGAAAATTCCATGAGATAAACGCAAAAAACGTTTTTGCACTTATTTCGAAATTTCGTCACTTCACTAAGATCGAGGTTACTTTTTTTTTATCGATCGTAACCAGATTTTCTGCTTGCATTCCAGAGAAAACTATAACGAAAAGAATGCCGCAAGGCGGAACGCGATATCTTGATTTCTGAATTTTTTACCTAAATTTTAGTGAAGTGACAAAATTTTGAAAAAAGTACGAAATGGTATTTCGCGTTTTTCTCGCCGAATTCTCTATTCTTTGGGCAAACAACAGTGCTTTTCGGAATCAGCGGGAAATTTCCCGTCGGATGGGGTCATCAAACTTTACAAAAGTGAAAATTATTTTTTCGCGAAAAACGCAAGTCAACTTTTGGCTTTAAAATTCGGTGAAAAATTAAAAATCATAATATCGCGTTTCGCCTTGCGGCATTCTCTTCGTTATAGAGTTTTTTTTCGAATCTTTTTGGTGGTTACTTCATATCAAATGGCAGCCTTTATCAATTTTTGGAACCATAATTTATAATTCTTTATTCATCGAAAAAGTTGCGTGGTCGCTGTACATACGATTAATTTTACCCCAAAAATATTTAATTTTTCCGACGTTTTTTTTTAAATTCAATTTGCCCCGATCTCCCTCCTCACGTGAACTGACGTTTCTTCTAAATTTTCATGAATAAATGTTTGATAAAAAAAAAAATACTCGGACGTCGACTCGGTGTGGAAAAATGTTTGGCAAAAACAAATATGAGATCGTTGCCTACAGTTGGGTCTGGAATACCTTGCACACACACACCCGAAATTCTGACGCCGTGTGTGCATGTTTAAATGTCGTAAAGTTGCCAAGTCATTATTCAGTGTACTCACGTCACGTGTCACCGAAGCGTGAGCCGTTGTGCCGAACAACCTGTCATAGAAAAAGTTCGCCGAGCGACCGAGCGCGCTGTGTGTGTTCCGGGCTTTGGCTACGACGCTCGCGCGCTGCGTATCCGCCGCTATTATACTCGTTACTCTTTATACGCTTGTTTATCGAATTCAACTCGTCCTCTGTTGTCGGGACATTATTTTGAAATGTTTCGGCTCCGGCCTGAGCTTTAAGGTCGTCGTGTGCGTGGCTGTGATTTTCCAGTCACCTTTTTTCACACCGAGGCTCAAACGTTTCGACGTAAATATCGTAAACAAATATTCGATACAAAAAAATTAATAGTATTTTTTTACGAAAAAAATGAACTGTGGACAAATTGTTACCTTTTCACCAAGTCTAAATATTTGCGCATGAATATTAAAAAAATATACTCGAAATAAAAAGGAATTATTGATACATATTCCCTCTTCAAAAAATGAAATATCTGACAGTTTCGATGCAAGCATTGTTGTCGCGTTACTCGTTCTCTGAATGGCTGTAATAACGTGTTAAATTTTTAACACCGTATTGCAAAATTTAATGTATTAAACAGTAAATTGTAATAATATTATTATATAGTTGTATTAAATTATATAATTAATACAATGGTTATAAAGTATATAATTAACACAATTGATATAAATTATATAATTATTACAATTGTTATAAATTATACAATTGTAATTAATTGTAATAAATGGTATTAAATTTTTTAATACCATTCGTTTTTTTTGTAAACGCAATAGTTTTCATTAAAATTTAAAAAAAATTCATCATTTTCGATTTTTTTTACTAATATTTTGTATCTACTGGATAAACGCACGAAGCGCGCTTATAGCCTAGTTTAACTAAAAAAAAAGATACAAAATTCTCTGCCGTACCTGCCTAAAAAAAAACCCTCAACTCAAACACCAACCGTCAATTTTAACACCGTATTGCAAAATTTAATGTATTAAACAGTAAATTGTAATAATATTATTATATAGTTGTATTAAATTATACAATTAACACAATTGTTATAAAGTATATAATTAACACAATTGATATAAATTATATAATTATTACAATTGTTACAAATTATATAATTGTATTAAATTGTAATAAATGGTATTACATTTTTTAACACCATTCGTTTTTTTTTCTAAACGCAATAGTTTTCACGAAAATTGAAAAAATTGGATTATTTTCGATTTTTTTAATTATATTTTGCATCAACTGGATAAACGCACGAAGCGCGCTTATAGCCTAGTTTAACTAAAAAAAAACCAACAAAAATTCTCTGCCGCACCTGCCTAAAAAAAACCCTCAACTCAAACACCAACCAACAATTTTTCCTGGCCTCCAAACCAGTGCAAAAACTGCACCACCATCACTCGTTTTAAAAGGATTTTCGGTCGGCCGTCCCCACTCTCCCGCAGAACGACTCGAAGTGCGCGCGGTGGCGATCGTGCTGCGCGCGCCCGCGCGAACAGCCGATACAAAAGTGCACGAAGGGAGAGCCGCACAGGAACGGCACAGATAGAGTGTACCCTCGTTCCCTTTGGCCTTTGCGTCGGGCCCGAGCGCGCTCGCCCCGGTTATCGCCGCGACGACGAACGGAGTACGGAGTTTGCTTGTTTCAAGTGCATCGCCTCCCCCCCCTTCCCGCGGCCCTAAGTACGCTGCACTTAACATGCACCCTTTGTGCGTGCGTACGCACAGCTCGGCTCGCGTGCGCCGCGCCGACTGTACATAGTGAAGTGAAAAAGCACTATGCGCGCTTTGCCTAAAAAAAAAAAAAGAAAGGAGGAAGAAAAAAAAGCGAGAAAAAAAATCATAATAATAATACACAGGGCGCACCGGGACTTCCGATGGGCTCGCGAATTCCCCGGCGAATTCTCCGGGGGGTCCCAGGCGAAATAGCTCGAATCTCTCGCTGGCCGCCGCGCGTCGACTGACGTTCGCAGCGTGCACGATGCATAATTCGTCGCGCTAATTGTTCCTCTGGACGCATTCATAATTAATTCGAAATTCGAGGCACGAGCACAACGCCGAATGAATGCTCGTTATGTCCGACTGTGGCGCTGCGCGCGCTTCGCCTCTCTGTGTGTCTGTGTGTTGAGGGGGGGGGTTAAGTGAATCCGCGTTGATGAGACCTGGCGTGATTTGTAACAGTGCTGTGATAATAGACGTTAATTGCCCGTAGCAACAACAATAAATAGAGAGAAAGCACGTAAGTGTGGGACGCCTCGGCGAAAGTATCGGTGTTTTTGTTCAGCCGTCGGCGATTCGTTAGGTGGAAACGAGACGCCCCGGCTTTGTTTATGCTGATGTCCTTGGTCGCGGGGCTTCGACTTTGGTTCTTGCGTCACCTCGCACGCCGCACGAGTCGGCCGGTTTGACTGTGTTTTGAGGTGGACGGTTTATTGTCCCCTTTGTTTCGTTATCTTCGTAATTCATTTGTCGGCTCTTTAGTCGTGTATCACCTCGTTTGGTTTAATCTGGCTTTCTACGCTTTTCATGTGGCTTTGTGGTTCTGTTTTTCCTGAAATTATGGTGATTAGGGGATTTATCCGGGGATCAAATAAATATGATACTGCTGCTACTTTGTTTTTGAATTTATAACACGTGAGACATAACACCTGATTTACTCAAATCATCGATTGCTGCAGTTTATTCAACTTGGGGGTCGATACGCATTTTTTATCCCACTATTTATTACATGTGTTATACGCCTGAGATTATAGGAGAGAAGGATTGATTTTATGTTCATTTTGGAATGCTTGAGAAAATCTCTGAGGTGAAAGTTGATTTTTTGGAATAAAAAAAATTGTTTGTCGCCTCATTTAGTCTCAATGTATCGTTGTATTATCTTTTGCTAGCTTTCAATTCCTGAATTTTTGTAATTCCACTAACTGGTGCTTAGGGTATTTACGCTGGCTTTGTGCGCTTTTTCGGCGGCTTTGTGATTGTTTTTCTTGAAAAACAGAATTATGGTGATTAGGAGATTTAACCCAGGATCAAATAAATATGATACTACTAGTACTTTGTTTTTGATTTTATAACAGGTGATACATAACACCTGATTTACTCGAATCACCCATAGCTGCAGTTTATTTTACTAGAATTCAATACACATTTTTTATTCCACTATACGCCTGAAATTATAGGAGGAGGATTAATTTTATGTGCAATTTAGAATGCTTGAGAAAATCTCTGAGGTTAAAGTTGATATTTTGCAATAAAAAAAAAGTGTTTCGTCTCATTTAGTCTCAGTGTATCGCTGTATTATTTTTTGCTAACTTTCAATTCTTGTATTTCTGTAATTCCAGTAACTCCGGTGCTTAGGGTATTTAACTCACGACCAACATCCACTTCTTTGTTTCTAACTTTGTAACACGTGATTTATTCGGGTCACCCGTAGCTGCAATTTAGTAATAGGCACGACACGTATTTTTCTATTATACCGTGTATCATGTCGAACTGTGTGTGTTACACGCCTGGAATTATAGGAGCGAGGCAACAATTAAGTTGATTTTATGTACGTTTTCGAATACTCGAGAAAATCTCTGAGGCACTATCGAGCGGAACGTAGTTTAATGGATATACTAAACCGTAAGATAGGACGTAGAGTCGCGCATATATAGGACTTATGGCGTGATATAGCCTCCCGTGGATTGAAACTCGCTTTCTCCCTTCGCTCCTCCTCGCGCGCCTGCTATGGTTTATTCGACGGCGGCACCTCGTATACCCCACGACGGCGAGTCCAGCGGCTGCCTGCGCTATGTGCGTGCGACAATAGAGTCAAGACGCACGGGTGCGTGACACACGAAATTGAACAGCGTTATCCCACGCGTATATATCCATAACGCCTATATGCTATATTATACGTGCCGCTCATATTGTATTATAATATGAATAGATAAATATTGTAGCATCTACGCGATTTAATGGCGATGCATAGTGATAAGATTTTTTTCATATACTATAGGATAATCCACGCGCTGGCGCGCGTGCCTGAAGAGCTTGTCGCCAAACCTCAGAAATCTTTTCGCGAACTCAGATTTTCTTTTGAAAATAGCGACTTGTAACCTACACCATCGTTCTCAAGTCGTATATTCTACCCCCGAAAACACTGGTTACCAATACTTTTTACTCGATTTTGAAAAAAATATTTTTTGGCGAGATTTTTTTTGTCAGAAATCATAGAATCGGCTCCGGACCGAAAATCGCCAAAATCGACCCCAATTTTTTTTCTTTTGAAAATAGCGACTTGTAACCTATACCATCGTTCTCAAGTCGTATATTCTACCCCCGAAAACACTGGTTACCAATACTTTTTACTCGATTTTGAAAAAAATATTTTTTGGCGAGATTTTTTTTTGTCAGAAATCATAGAATCGGCTCCGGACCGAAAATCGCCAAAATCGACCCCAATTTTTTTTCTTTTCAAAATATCGACTTTTAACCTATACCATCGTTCTCAAGTCGTATATTCTACCCCCGAAAACACTGGTTACCAATACTTTTTACTCGATTTTGAAAAAAATATTTTTTGGCGAGATTTTTTTTGTCAGAAATCATAGAATCGGCTCCGGACCGAAAATCGCCAAAATCGACCCCAATTTTTTTTCTTTTCAAAATATCGACTTTTAACCTATACCATCGTTCTCAAGTCGTATATTCTACCCCCGAAAACACTGGTTACCAATACTTTTTACTCGATTTTGAAAAAAATATTTTTTGGCGAGATTTTTTTTGTCAGAAATCATAAAATCGGCTCCGGACCGAAAATCGCCAAAATCGACCCCAATTTTTTTTCTTTTGAAAATAGCGACTTGTAACCTATACCATCGTTCTCAAGTCGTATATTCTACCCCCGAAAACACTGGTTACCAATACTTTTTACTCGATTTTGAAAAAAATATTTTTTGGCGAGATTTTTTTTGTCAGAAATCATAGAATCGGCTCCGGACCGAAAATCGCCAAAATCGACCCCAATTTTTTTTCTTTTGAAAATAGCGACTTGTAACCTATACCATCATTCTCAAGTCGTATATTCTACCCCCGAAAACACTGGTTACCAATACTTTTTACTCGATTTTGAAAAAAATATTTTTTGGCGAGATTTTTTTTGTCAGAAATCATAGAATCGGCTCCGGACCGAAAATCGCCAAAATCGACCCCAATTTTTTTTCTTTTGAAAATATCGACTTGTAACCTATACCATCGTTCTCAAGTCGTATATTCTACCCCCGAAAACACTGGTTACCAATACTTTTTACTTGATTTTGAAAAAAATATTTTTTTGGCGAGATTTTTTTTGTCAGAAATCATAGAATCGGCTCCGGACCGAAAATCGCCAAAATCGACCCCAATTTTTTTTCTTTTCAAAATATCGACTTTTAACCTATACCATCGTTCTCAAGTCGTATATTCTACCCCCGAAAACACTGGTTACCAATACTTTTTACTCGATTTTGAAAAAAATATTTTTTGGCGAGATTTTTTTTGTCAGAAATCATAGAATCGGCTCCGGACCGAAAATCGCCAAAATCGACCCCAATTTTTTTTCTTTTCAAAATAGCGACTTGTAACCTATACCATCGTTCTCAAGTCGTATATTCTACCCCCGAAAACACTGGTTACCAATACTTTTTACTCGATTTTGAAAAAAATATTTTTTGGCGAGATTTTTTTTGTCAGAAATCATAGAATCGGCTCCGGACCGAAAATCGCCAAAATCGACCCCAATTTTTTTTCTTTTGAAAATATCGACTTGTAACCTATACCATCGTTCTCAAGTCGTATATTCTACCCCCGAAAACACTGGTTACCAATACTTTTTACTTGATTTTGAAAAAAAAAAATTTTTGGCGAGATTTTTTTTGTCAGAAATCATAGAATCGGCTCCGGACCGAAAATCGCCAAAATCGACCCCAATTTTTTTTCTTTTCAAAATATCGACTTTTAACCTATACCATCGTTCTCAAGTCGTATATTCTACCCCCGAAAACACTGGTTACCAATACTTTTTACTCGATTTAAAAAAAAATCATTTTTGGAAACGATTTTTTTGTCAGAAATCATAGATCCGGCTCCGGATCGAAAATCGCCAAAATCGACCCCAATTTTTTTTCTTTTGAAAATATCGACTTGTAACCTATACCATCGTTCTCAACTCGCACATTCTACCCCTGAAAACCATGCTATTCAAACCATTTTTACTTGACATTGAAAAAATGATTTCCCACCATCTAATATAAGATAATAATAAAACAGTCATGAAACAAAAAGAGACACCGAAAAATGTCACATCTCCGGTTTTCCAGACACCCTTCCTCCAGATAGTTGAGAATAAGTTGCTCCTCGGATGCCACCGAGGGTTTTCCAGCAGTCGCGAGGCTCCCTCGCCCTCTCGTACTGAAATAAAATCATTTACAGCCTCGTTACGAAAGAATTCCACGGTTGCAGTGTAAGGTGGCAAGGGCGCGGGAGCACGCGAGAGTGGCTCTCGCGCCGCCGTTGCCACCTAGTGGCTCGGTGGCTCGACTGGCTCGGCGCGAGACCGGCGAGCGCGCACGAAGAGCCTTCCCGCCTGGCTATTACACTTAGCCCGGGATCGCGTACACGGTTTACGGTAATGCCGCGGTCGCTCGCACTGCCCTCCCGGGCTAAAGCGACATTAGCCTCCCGTGCGAGTTTCAGGCAACGTTCGCTCGTGCGCGGCGCGAGCGAGAACGGCGGACCTGCCCACCCGAGATAGCCAATCGACGACCAATCGCGTTTCTTAAATTTCTCAACTTCCACCGTCGCGCGAGACGGCTAATAACCTCTCTGGGATCCCCCGGTTTGAATGCCAAAACAATAACCAGCCACGCGCGCGCGCGCAAACGATTTAATTAATTAATTTTCCGAATCTCAAGATCCGTTGCCATTAAATGCATGCCACATATTATGCCCCGGTATTTCTCGGCCTCCGATAATTATAAATCTGCGCTACCTCATTATACAAACTCCCGGGCGGCCCGGTCGCAAATTGTTTGCGCCATCTATATATCCGAGCAAATTGCACACCTCTCGCGATCATTATTATTACTCGCTCAACGACCGTACGAACAAAAAAAATCAATACATCTGCCGACCATACTGTAATTGGGTGCTCGATGTCCCGCGTGACCTTGACGAATTAACACCGCATTTCGTCCCGTGTTTCATTCCCACATTCCACGTCTCACTGGGCAGTCAAAAAATTGCTCGTCAGCTCGTCGATTGGCCACCGGAATAAATTAACAAGAATCGAAAGTACTTGACTCTTCCCAATCACCCCGGGCGAAATTAACCACAGTAATTCAACATGAAATTCCACATCAATGTGACCAGGACGGGTTAAAGTGACATCGCTACATTCCCCCTCACCTCAAATTTTTAAAACCTATTTTCCCCCAAGCTACTAGCCAGATTGAGCCCAAATTTTGAGATAACGCGCGGAAGTATTGCAGAAATGGGCAATACTTCTGTCTCGTCGGTACTCAAAGCCGTTCGTCAAGGAGAATCAAAAAACCAAAAAGTGAGGTTAGGTACGCGCCAAACCTACAGGCATTCAGCATCACACGGCAGAATTCCCACGGATATATCACTGCCTCTAGAAAATCGTACCTAATCCCCTCAAAAAAAAAGAAATCCCCGTTGTCTAAATCCCGCACAACGCCTCAACCCAACCCAAACATCTGAAATCGGTCCCCGCCTCCCGAGCCGCCAGTCATTTTCTCCCAATCCTCCTATATCCCTCTCCCCCTCCAGTCACACACGCGGCTCATCCACCGGCAACAGCCTCACAGCCTCAGCGAATACACACAACCCGCGCACGCCACGAGCTCGCGCATTCTGAAACTACGCTCGCGAGTTATTACACCTAATTGAGTCGAGCCCGAGCGTACTCGGCTCGAGCTCGGCAATAGTCGCTGTGCCGCTGCGCTCGCCGTGCAAACTAACTCGCCCTCGCGTTTTGCCGCCCTGATCTACAGCGCAGGGCGCCATAATGCACACTTAACCTGTACGCCTTAGCGGCGTAGGAGCAGCGCAAACTTGGGTGGGAAGCTTCGAGACTTTCACGGAGCGTGTTGGTTGCGTGGTGGCGGGCCAAAGCGGCGGCGGCAACATCACCCAGTGGCGGACGTAAACCCGGGCGTAGGTTTAATCGTGTGGGTTGAAGCCGGTAGCTACTAGCTAGTCGCGCTACTGCGTTTGCTTCTCCGCCTCCCCCTCTACCCTTCCCCCTCCCCCCCCCCTCTTTCCCCCGCCACCGCGTCTCCTCTTTGCTCCTCGTCGCTTACTCGCTCGCTGTGTGTCGGAGCTCCCGGCGACGGTGGTAACGAGCTACGAAGAGAGAACCGAGGATCGAGAGAACGACGACGACGACGACGACGATGTCGACGGCTATGGTGTCGGTGGTGGTGATGATGGTGGTGGTGACGACGGTGGTCGTTGTCGTTCGGGAGAAACCGACTCTCCCGCCGACGCGGCTGGTTGGTATTGCTGATGGCGCGCTCTGCTGTTGTGCAGCAGACTGCGTGACGCTCGGGAGCCTCGGAGAGGGCGTGGCGATACACGTTGCGCGCCGAACGATAAGAACTCACTATCGCTCGGCCGGTGTGTCGCTCGTAATTGCTGACACGGAGCCCCGGCGTCGGTTCAGCGAGGAGAGAAAGGGAAGGGGGGGGGGGGGAGAGAGGTGGAAATGCGAGTGTGTGGAGGGGGTTGGATGTTTATTTATAGTGAACTTAATTGAGAAATTGGAAGGACGTGTAACCGTGTAACCGTTGAGTGTTGGTCGGTGAGCTGCGGGGCTCGTGACGCGGAGTCGTCAGTCGCGAGAGGCGATTTTCCTACGGTCATTTGACGGTTAAATGACGGGAGGATGAAAAAAAGACCGGGAGTTTCGAAGAGTCGCTAATGCGAGACTTGCGAGGAGGCGACGATGCTGTTTTTCAGGGCTTAATGATGGTGATGTGAGAAAATGACGTTGAAGTTTGCATCGTTGCGATGCAACGAAATTAAAAACAAAATATTAATTCCATACAAATTTGAATAATTCACCCCCATTAGAGGGTGAAAGAATTTTGTTTTGTCAGACTCTTAATCGTTATAATAATTTTTTATAGTCGGTATAATCATTTGGGTTCATTAACATTTTGTTGATTTTAATTTCGTTGCATTGCAACGATGCAAACTTTAACGTCATCTGAAAGGGAATTCGTGGTGTGAGGAAATTAAGTTTGAGTCTCGTTCTTTCTGATTTTCTCTGTTGCAGGTTTCACGATTTTGGTACTTTTGGATCCGGAAGCCGCAGCTGTGTGTTTTTTTACACCAAAAAATGCATAAAAAATTGGTTTTCAAAATCAATAAAAAAAAAGAAAGCTTCCTCTATGAGAAAGCAAAAGGATTGAATCCAGTGATTTCGAGGGCAGAAATATGCGAATTGAAAACGATGGCATAAGCCAAAGCTCGATGTTTCTGAAAGAAACAAAAAAAAACGAGCATCGACAAACATTTGTTGTTCTGTCGATTGTTCCAAGTAACAGTGATACCGAGAATCCAGACTCGCAGGTCTCCAGCTTAAGGACGAAGGCTAACGCCGAGATTACCGGATCGCTACTAGCGATCAGATAATCCTTACAATTAGCGTGTAGCTGTATGATGCATGAACGTCAAGTGGAGAGCCCTTCGCCTTCGTCGCATCGTTTGCAAACCACCCCCCCCCCCCCCCCCCCCCGCTCGACGCGGCGCCGCAGGCACGCGAATGATAACTCGACCAAGAAGGTGGGAGAGGAAAGAGCGACGAAAAATAAAAGCAGAAACGCAGGGGTCGAAGAAAATTACGACGGAAAGTAGAAGTGGGTATCGTTATACGTACAAGCGAGGCTCACGCACGTCTGTGGTGCGCGTAATTATCCAAGTGTACGAACGAGTATCTTTGCCCCGCTGCGTCGCTGCCGTTGCTGCCGCTGTGCATTCTCGTGCCCCATGTATTCACGGCACACGAAGGCAGCGGTATCCCTTCGGATCGTTTGCAGGCTCGCGGCGCAGCGGTGAGCATTAGGAAGGGGCAGAAGTGGAGTAATGCAAGGGTTTGAATAAGGGCAGAGTACGCTGAAGCACAAGGCATGGTTAGAGGCATACTGAGAGAATTGATGTTGAAAATTGTGCACAGTCGAAGCTCCCGTATGGCGACGGCCTTTCGTCCAAAATATTTAATCGAAAGGCGAACCAGACACCAATAGTGATGTTTGCAGTGATTTGCATTTTTCCTCCTTTTTCTTAAGCACGAATTTATGTAAACAAAGATTCGTTAGCCACTAAGTTTACATTAAATTAATTATATTTACTAGGTTAAGATAGTTTTAGGTTAAATTTAAGTTTAGTATTAGGTAATTTTCTACTTTCCATTGTATTTTTATTTCGTGCTTTTTCTTCACGTTTTTTATATATCCTGTTTTTTTTTCTCCATTTAAATTTCCCAATAAATGTAAATTCCTATTTTAAATTAAGGTAATGTGATTTTTTTTTTCGTCTTCCCAATATGAGGTTCAGCCTCCATTTTCATGGCACACATTTTTTTAGTTTAAAAAAAAGCATTAAAAACTCCTTGTAACAGTAAAATAACGTCACAACGACTGCGAACCGATTACGATCGTTCGTCTTTCAGCCGCAGCTCGACTTCGCATCGAACGTCCCGTGCATACCACTCTCTTGTTTCATTGTATCCCGTGGATACCGGTGCAACCAGTGCACCTTGTACTTCCAAGCACAGAGAGCGCGAGCAGCTCGCCACGCCACAGTGCAGCGCTGATTGAACGTGGTTACTATTACCCGGAGTGTTAGTTACACATGGAATGCCGGTTGCAGCGCGGCTGGTAGCCGGCATACACACTCGATTTTCGTTTATCCGCGATCTCTCCAGTCGCGAGTCTCTCGCTCGTTTCTCGTCCTCCTCCCTCTCTCTCCCTCTTTTATATCCGTTTTTCTCGCTCCACGACGAAGACGAGAATCGATTGCGATACCCACAGGCGGCGCGCCGGTCGTATAGCCCGAGAGCTCGCGGGAGTTCGTTTCGCGCGAAATAATAATGCCACGTAATTGCAGAAGACACCGCAGCGGCGCGCGGAGTATCGAGTGAAAGAGAGAGAGAGAGAGAGAGGGACTCGAGGCGCTGCGTGCATCGTCGGCAGTGGCTTCGAGCCCGCGCGGATCCTGCGCCGACGAGACCCAAGGACTCTGTCGCTCGGGTTTCAGACCCTGTTCAATAACGCACAGTGGAGCGTAAACGTTTATGGCTTATTCCGCGAAAGCCCTCGAACACACCGCCACTTTCCGTCGTGGCGCGCGCGATAACGATGAAATTCCGGAATCTTGTAGTATCTGGGCGGCATAGCTGAGGTCGACCGCGGCGTCTCGCGCGGTGTCCTTTCGTTTGGCCTGCGACGTCGTGCTCGCTTCTTTTTTTTTTTGCGTTACCCTCGTTCCTCGGTATCTCGTCGGATCACGTGGATATTTAGATCTGCGGTTGATTACTCTTCGGTCTTGCAATGTCAAGCAGTTTATTGAAGTTTTTTTTGCTGTTGGTGAAGGTTTATAAACTCGAAGGCGTACAAAAAAATTGCGTTTGTTTTAGTTAAAAGATAACATTTAGTTTAAAAGATGACATTTAGTTTGAAAGATGAGATTTAGTTTCAAAGATAAAATGTAGTTTCAAAGATAAAATTTAGTTTCAAAGATAAAATTTTGTTTCAAATATAAAATTTAGTTTAAAAGATAAGATTTAGTTTAAAAGATAAGATATAGTTTAAAAGATAAAATTTAGTTTAAAAGATAAGATATAGTTTAAAAGATAAGATTTAGTTTAAAAGATAAAATTTAGTTTCAAAGATAAAATTTAGTTAAAAATATATTTTTTGTTAAAAAGATATATTGTAACGAACGTCGCCGCTTAGTCTCGAGTTGGGGTTTTGGACCGAGCGCGGCTCACTTGACAACCGGCATGACAACGAACGAACGTTGACAACGACGAACAAACAGTCTCGGTTGACAGCTCACAGCGAATGGACGTGTCGACCGAATTACTAGACCGCGATATCTGAATAAATCCTGCTGATTTTCTAATACGTCGTTTCATTGACGTAACAATATATTTTTTTCAAGTTGAGAAAGTGCGAAATCCAACATAGATCGACCTGTTTAAAAAAATTCGATTGAAAGTGATTCATATGCGGGATCCTTTGTCGTCATCCCGGGTGTGCTTTAAACCCCAAACTACAGCTCAATTAAACTGCAATTAACAGACCCCGAAAAGCTGGTGCCCCGTTAATCATACATTTCGTATTACATGCCCGATAAATTTGTAATTGGTCGCGGCTATACAGTTTGCCGTACGTACCGTACGCATCCACCGCAGAGGAGCGCGGCAAACGTTTGCGGCTTTTCCGCCAAATCCACGGCCAGCAATTTCCCTCGATTACCGCGAAGTTCGCTAATATCCGTCGGCCAAAATGTTTCGCGCGCAGCGCTCGGCGCGTTCGAGAAAACCCCACGATCCCTGAAACACATTTAGATGTGTAATTAACTCCAGCGTCGGCCGCCCGATCGCGCTGCTAGTCACTCGAGTGGCGAGCGGGCTGCGTGGCTGCTGCTGCGAGCGCGAAGCGCGGCGAGCGAAGGAAGGAGGAGAGACGAAGAACGGACGAGGAGCGAAGATCGTTATCGAGGGATTCCATGGAAACTCGAGAGGCGACTCTATAAAATCCCCACGGATTATTCCTCCGGCCTCGAAGCTCGCGCGCGGCTCGCTCTCGACTTCCGTTTGCCGATGCAGTTGTCGCGCCGTTTCCGCCGTCGTTGGAATATCACCTCAAGAGAGCCGCGCACGCTGCGTCAGTAACGGTTATTTTTTTTCTCTCCCCCTCCCCCCCTCTCTGACTCTCTCCACGTTCCTCGCTGGAACCGAACGTCCGGGGCGATATGAGATAGCGACCGGGCGACTCGCTCGACTGATTGAGCGCTTTGCCGGGTCGCGAAAAGCGCTGACGATTTTCTTCAAAGAATTTATATTCGGATTTCCATGTGCAGCGCGTTGCAACGTTTTCCTCGCTGCTCCGCGCCCGTAACAACAGCCGTTGTCGTTGTCGTCGTCGTCAACGTCGGGGCTGGAACGACTATGGTTCGAGATAAACTGTGCAGATGCATATTTATATATATATATATTAAAAAAAAAAAATATATATATATATATATATATGTGTGCGTATACACCGAGCTGTGCGTCCCGCGCGTCGCCGTCGCTCGCTCGGCACACAGTATCTAGCTTATAGGGTGCGCGCTGAACAGGGCGGTCCGCGCGCGTAACCTGTTTTCATTTTTATCGCTCGCATCAGGTTTCAGCGCAGGTGAGCCGAAGAAGCCTGGCCGGCCCCGCCGCGCCGGGCTCGTATTCCACAAGCGCGTTTCCTCTTTCGTATAGTCCGTACAATATATAAGATCAGCGCGCCACGGGCTGGCGTAGACGCAGTAAACACAAACGTACGTATGCGCGGGCACTCCACGTATTTCCCCGCCCTCCCCGCAACCCCCACCCCTTCCTCCGCGGGCTCTTTCCACATATCCATTTCTATCGCGTCCTTCGGTCTTATAGCTTCTGGCTTCGCGCATCCGATGCTCTCCTCCGACCGTCCTGTAAGAGCTGTCTAGTTCGCACGTAATACTCTCCTCGTCCGTTGGACGTAGATATAAGCTCACGATTCGTCTGTGCAGGACTCGTCGTGGATCAAGGGGTTGTATTTTTTTGCGATTAGTCGGGATAAACTGTTTAATAAAGCGTCAGCTGGCTCTGTGTCGTTATATTGCTGTTCTCTTTGCTGCTGTTGAATTTTAATTATGTCGGACAAAACGATTATTTTTTTTTCCTCAGCTGCAAGAACACCGAAAAAAACGATTACTTTTTTTTCTGTTCTTGCTCGCTGATTAGTTTATGAAGTTGGGTGGACGAATCAGAGAGCAGGAATACGCAGCTGTTGTGTTCTAGGCGCCCACAAGTTGAGACGGTGTAGCGCTTTTTCTTACACGCTCGAAGTGGCAGTCGCTGGTTTCTTTACCGACGGTGGTAAAATCTACCTTGCCGATCGATGCCAGCGACTGTGGCTCCCCCTCTCGCGTTTCGTCGGGATAGCTGATACAATTCGGTCGGTAAAACAGTTTACTAGGTTCCGACTTCTCAAGCTTCGGCATAAGCATAGAAAAAATTATCGAATATTTTACTCCAAAAAATTCGTGGAAGCGAAAGATTTCAAATCGCGTGTTTTCGATCGAACGACGAGTGTTCGTGATACCCGCGTCGAGTTCCACGGCGGCCGGACTCGCCGCCACTTCCACCGCGGCAGCCGCTTCAGCCTCCCTTCTACCGACCCGACGTCGCTTACTTTTTCCTTGGTGGGAATATCATCAAGTAGAATAGCTCCGTAAATGCGCACCAAGCCAGGTTTCCCGGTGAAAATTCTGTCTCCGAGAGGTTCGTAGAAACAAGTGCAAAGAATCTGAGGAACGACGTAACGACGAATTTATAAACCGCATTGTGATACGAATTTCGTTGTTTCTTCTCACGCCGCGTCCTTGGCGACAACGCAGCAAGAGCTGGAAAGAAAGCTCTCATCGCAGTGTCCGGGGCCGATTACGGCGCATTACGGCGACGATGAACCACGGACGCGCCCCCATGCGGATGGAGGGTATGATATCGCTGAAAGTTGGGAACCTCTCCTATCGTTCCACCACCAACGACGTTAGACGAGTTTTCTGCCGATACGGCAAACTCGGCGATGTTTACATACCGAAGGACAAAAATTCACGACTCAATCGGGGTTTCGCGTTCGTCAGGTGAGACCCCAAACGACTTTATGTTTCTTTTTTTTTTTTTTTCACCGCTTTCTCGTAAAGTAATCAACCAAACGCCATCGCTGTGCAATCTCCGGCCACTTTGGGAGGTTGCAGCGGCTTCACACTAGTCAAATCAGAGCTAATTTTTTTGGTGATCTTTCCGTAAAGTTGTACACGTACTGAAATAACAATAGAGGCGGATGATTCGTGTTTGTTGCACGTGTAGTTGAGTGAAATAACCCGATTTGCTGTTACACCCGAAAATATTCAGCTCTCTTGAAAAAAAAAAGAGTCGGTAACCCGACTCGGCCGGTAACGAAAACTGTAATCCACGATTCAACATCCAAAGTTCCTGAGCAAAATATCAGCGCCGTTACTTATGTCACATTCGCACAGACGCCGATAATTTGCGCTTCCTCGGAATCAGAGTTGTAAGTCCCTAATTTTTATAGAAATCAAATTCATAGTACTAATGGATTTGTAAGTATGTTTTGATAATAATAACACGTAATTATTATAATATGATAAAACTTAAAAATAGAAGCAAAAAATGTTAATTTCCCACAAAACTTCATTGTAATGTTACTGAAAAAATGAAGAAATACTGTTAATACATTGCGAAAATAATGGAGGACTATATTTGCACATTTTTCGCACAATTTCTCCCAAAATTTAATTACAAATTTGGTTTTTCTTACGGCTATTCAAAAGTTCACATATCATTTTGTAATCGCTACAGGTCATCCTTTTAATATCCTAACAGAAAAATGAACAAATAAAAAATTAAGAATTCATTTTCAAGGAAATTAAAAATTAAGAATTAATTTTTAAGGAAATTAAAAATTAAGAATTCACATTGTAAATTTGAAAACGGCATTCAAGTTGTAAATTTGAAAATGCAATCCAAATTGTAGATTTGTAAATGCAATTCAAATTGTAAATTTGAAAATGCAATTCAACTAGTAAATTTGAAAATGCAATTCAAATCGTATATTTGAATTCTTAAAATAATGGGGACTTACAACACTGCCCGAAATATTCCGACACCGTCGAGAGAAGCCTCAAAGTGTATAAAGCAAATTTCTTTACCGACCGAGAAAAAGCGTTCCTCTCCCCCCACTCCCCCCGACATCCCGCGATGGCTGGTATTTTGGCTAACGTAGTGACGATTGTCCGTTTGTGCGCCGCCACCGTCGCGCGTCATATCCGTTAGTGAAGCCACGCGCCGCGCGATCGCCATTCGCCATCTTGTCTCCGTCGCGCGTGGACACTTAGCCCGAGTAGCGTCACGAGAGCCAGCCGGGGGTTTGATTATCGTCAACACAAGCCCAGACGACGGGCGCAACGAGGACGTTGACGCGGTCATCGCGAACACGACTGTTAGGCTCGCCGCGTGCTTCCACGCCCGAGGATGAGCTACGGCCGGCCACCGCCCCGCATCGACGGGATGGTGTCCCTCAAAGTCGACAACCTGACCTACAGGACGACACCGGAGGATCTTCGTCGCGCTTTCGAGCGATGCGGCGAGGTCGGCGATATTTACATACCCCGCGATCGTTTCACCCGCGAAAGTCGCGGTTTCGCATTCGTCAGGTGAGTCCGTCGCGCTGTTTTCTCGTCGCCAAACGACACGAGCGGGACCGGCATCTTTTTTTTTTATTTCAGCATTTTTTTTTTTTTTTCGTCAAGTTTGCGTTTCACCCGCGTTGCGCCAGACTGCCGATTGTTTTTCGCGTTGCGGCTGTCGTTAGTTTTTTAATGTTGGGTTATTTGTGATTTTCGACGCTGGTTATAAAACGATTTTTCGCTACTTTTTTGTCACTGCGTTGTTGGCACGAAGGTTATAAGGTGTATGATGATTTTTTTCAGGTTTTACGATAAACGTGACGCCGAAGATGCGCTGGACGCCATGGACGGTCGTCTGTTGGACGGCAGGGAGCTGAGGGTGCAAATGGCGCGCTACGGAAGGCCCACATCGCCACACCGAAGCCGAGGAAGCCGTCGTCGCGGAAGGTGAGGAGGGTGCTTGGTTTATTGTGAACACAGAGCTATGGTTGACAAACTCTTCGTAATCGTGACACTACAATAGGAGTACGGGAATAAACGCTAGGGTTGTTTGCAGAGACAAGTTTCCTTGGTTTCAATTTTCTTCTATGTTCTTAAATCTTTCATTGAAATTCTCAAAACTTTTCGCTGCGATGTTGATCTGTAGATGCCTGCATAATTTTGAAATTCTTTTCCTTTTAACTATGCATCTGTGAATGAAAAGTTTATTGGTTTAGAATTTCTGAACTTTGGGTCGAGGGAAATATCTTTTATCTTCAAGTTGCTGGAAGAATGAAATTTCTTGATTGTTGATTAGGTATTTGAATGAAAAGAGAAGAAAAGAAAAGAAAAGAAAAGAAAATTGATTTATTAACCACCCTAGTAGAAAAATGTAAATAAAGGAAAAAAGAAAATTTCGCTCCGTATTTGCATTGTCATGAGCGATCGATTGGCAACGAACGGCATCTGCTTCACAGATCGGGAAGCCGGAGCCGGGACCGACGACGTTCTCGTTCCAGATCCCGCTCGAGGTCCAGAAGCCGCGACAGGGAACGCAGACGCTCCTACAGTCGTAGCCACAGCCGCTCGAGATCCGACAGTAAGAGCTCCAGAGGGAAGTCACGCTCCAGAAGCAAGTCGGCCGACAGGCAGAAGGACAGTCGCTCAAAGTCTAGGTAATTGTCAACCTCGTTTCACAGATTTCGATAAGATGATGCAGTCATTTTTTGTTTGAATTTTTTGCTCTGTTTTTACGTTTACGATCAGGTGTAACGTAGTAAATTTCTACTTGGGATTTTTAATTTTCTTCTTCCTTATCTCATCATTTTTATTCCCTCGATTTACGTTTACACGATTAATCCAACGATTACGACAAACGACAATTTCAGGGACTGAAGACAGCAGCGCGAGCTGAAGAGTAACAAAGGTGTACGTGAGATGGCGGAGAAAAGCTAGAGCAGATGTTTTCTGACGTTCAGAAAAGAGAAAAAAAGGTATTCTAATACTCTTCATACCTAAAAAAAAAAAAACGAAAAAAGAAATAAGAAAACGAAAAAAAAAAAAAATGTCCCACGCATTGGCACGTTCGCATCTTCTTTCATTTTCACATTAACCACGGTGACGCACTTTTCTCTTGGGTTGACAATCGAGAACCCACGCTAATTTTAATTGAATATATAATATTAATAATCGGAGACGAGAGTAACGATTCCGTCGCGACGGGACTGTTATTGAACTTGAAGGACAACAAACAAACAAAAAAACAGGCAATACGAAAATTTTTCACTGGAGCGCTCGAGACTATTTCTCCCGCTGCTGATAAACGCGTCTCTTCGTAATTCGTGATGAATCGTCGAGTCATCACACGCGTTTTATCTTGTCGAATGCGCTCAATTTATCGAACATTCAAGAGCAAAAATGTTCTTCCGAATTTCCTCGTGTCGTCTCTATCGTCACCATCAGTTTCGCGTTAACTCAGTCTCGCAGTTATATCGTCACATTTGGGAAGGCGATCGGTCTCCGCTGTGTTAATTTAATCGCGAGATAGATACTTTAGCATTTTTTCCCCCCGAAAATAAAGTTTTCATTAGCGATAGCTAAATTTCTGTAACAAAACGATTTTCGAGAGGAAACGTAATTGAGTAATTCCAGCATCTTTCCCAATAGACTCGCCAAAAACAAATGGCTCGAAAGAACAAAAAAATACATAGAGTTCGCAATGTGTAGAGTTCGTTAGACGATAAGTTTTGCGTTTCTGTAACTACATTTGCAGGTTTATTTATGTAAGTTTGCCATTTATAATAAAGTGTAATGAAAAAAAAAAAAGAAAAAAGCGAAAAGGAGAGAAAAAAAAACACAATGATAACTTGTGACGAGGAATGTGTGCATTATCGAGATACTGTTGAGATATATTTCTCGTAAGCGTCGAAATATACTTTTACGGGGTATCAAGAAAAAAGTCATAGGATTGTCGCCATTTGCGACAATCGCAATATTCTGTTTAACGATTGAAGAGAAAATTTGTCGTAACCGCCATTCGGGCGTATATTGACAATGATTCCTAACTGTAATCAAGTGTAGATGAAACAAAAAACCCAAAATTATATGTAAAGTATTTTGACGAAAAAAAATAATACCTGCCTCACTTTGATCTTGTTATCACATTCCGTTGTCGGCGCGCTTTTCCGGAAGGTTGTCACCTTTTAATGACATAAGTTGGGCATTTTTTGGTACGGAGTTATCGAGTATATAAAATATCTTAATAAATATTGCTCTATTTTGCGTCCGGATTTACTAGAAAAATCGATACTATTTTGCGAAACACTTGAAAAATTAGGCGAAATTTCTAGTTAAATCGGACATCTGCAGAGTGAAATAAGTTGTTCTGAGTCGCAAGTTTATGTAATTACATTTTTCAAACGAGTTCCAAGAATTTTCGATGATCTTACAGAAATAATGCCCAACTTCGTCAGCGACGTACATTTCACCTTTTAGCGGAATTTTATACTGTTTAAGACCGTACAATATCATCATACTTTATTTCCTCCCCTCACCATACAAAAAAAACAAACAAAAAAAGTCACAATTTCTACATATACATATAATTATGTATGACAATCGGTTACTTCGGTGTCTTCTTTCTATACGTTTACATCGGTGATTCTCGATCACCCTGACAACAGTCGTCGAAGTGACCGATCGCCGCACATAAAAAAACGTATATTTCAATATATATTTTAACGAATAAATTCGTGACCCCACTACACACGGATGAGATTGAATAATGCGACATAACTAAGATGTAATCTTTATGGTGCCACAGGCGGTGTAAAGGCGGTGGCGTGGCGGTTGTAGCGGATGATGGGGGTAGCTGAGTAAGCAGTAAGCGGAAGTAGCAGGGCTGTATGCAGTTTGCTGTTGTCGATGCGGTCGGTGGTCTGGTCTGGTGCAAAAGCAGGTTCGCGAAGCAATTTTTCCGGGTTTCGGGGTTTGGAGCGCAGATTAAACGGACGGTGTTACGCTCGTCGAGACGCAAGGAAAAGAGATAAAAAAAAATATACGAAAAAGTGAAAACGATAGAGAACGAAGGATCGAGACAGAGATTGAGAGAGAGAGAGAGAGAGAAAGATCGAGAAACGAGTCGGTGATTTCCCGAGGATCACGGAACAGGAGCTGTAATCGTGGGCGAGAAGTTGGCGGGGAATAAAAAAAAAAACGAACGGGCGCAGCCAATAATCTCCGCGTCGTGGCGGATAAAAAAAAAAGGCGCACGTGTGATGATCGGCAGAGTTCCGATATTACCGGACATTCAAGCTGCGGTCGGAGACATAAAAACACACACTGAGCGTGTACGTCGATAATGATCCCCGCAACTCATCGAGATCTTCAGGGAGCATTATCGATGCAACATGCGAGAAAGAGCGAGAGAGAGACACGGCGGAGAGACGAGTTGCTGAGAATTTGCTATGTAGGTGAGAAATTGGAGAACGGGCCGTTATCGTTTTATGTCCTGGAACGCGCGCACACGTCAGGGCCAGTGTCTACCTTCGTGTAGCGGACAAAAACGTGAGTTTGTATATTTCTTATAAATCTTGACACCAAGATCCACGCACCGTCACGCGCGAGTTTTTCCTAATTTTATTTTTTTTTAAATATATTTTTTAAATTGTTTTTGGTTCCACACGCGAGTGCGACGAAATATTTTCCGATTTTCTGTTGAAACGTTTCGAGAGTAGATGCATCATTTTGGAACCTTCGATCCCGCCGGAAAATCGCTTGTTGCGCGTCAAGTACTTAAAACATCGGATCGCCGCCGGACCGACGAGTGCTACCCGGTTTTTATTTTTGATTATTTGTCATTTTTATTGCTACGCCGCGATGATGAATAGAGGAATGACGAACGTATCTCGCGCCGTGGCTGATATCGCGACACGCGCGCCGGATTCTTCGAATTGCTTTATTTCAGGTTCCAGCGGATGTCAGCGGGGTGTGAACATTGAGAGGTAAGATGACTACGTTATGATGAGATAAAAATATGTTAAACCTTTGGTCCCCTCAGTTTGATCCATTCAGTTGGTTACGTTCCTTCTATTGCCTGTCGTATTTTATGTATGACTAATAAAGAGGGAAGTGCTGTGTTCGTAATTTTATTTTTATTTTTGAGAATATTTCGAGGTCTACTCTAAATTTTGGAACATTGAACGCTATCAATTTTGGAATATTGAGCGCTCTCAATTTTGGCATATGATTCATTTTAATAACAAAATAAGTATTCGCGTGTCTATAAAAAAAAAAAAAACTTCAAACGTCGTCGAATACAGTTTGATCGTTTTTAAAATATAGAATTGGGTGTTTCCGCCTGCTGATTCTTCTTGTCGCGATTTTTTATTAAATTGAAAAAATGTGATATCGCAGAGGTGACGTTCAGACATTTCTCATATCACGAAGTGTCAAACGCATCCGACCCGTTATACTTTTCGTGCCGTCTGTTCAACGCCTTCGTCACTATTTCAGTTTTTCTTTGTTCTTTTTTCTAGTCTTCTTTTACTCGTCTAGTCTCATTTGCGGGTGTCGTAAAATGAACGGCGTGAGTAGTAGATAAATGTTGAATGAAAACGTTTTTAATTCAAACAAGTTGCTAATTGACAAAAATGGATTGGATTTTAAACATTGACCGTGAACTTCATCTGTGCGAATTTATTGAAAACGTGGCCGTCGATAACAGTTCAGTGCCCTCATCGCGATTCCATTTTTCATATCTTTTTCCTTGTGTATTTACACATACTCAGTCACTATCGCTTGACGCTGTTATCTAATCGTTTTCAATTGCGTTCGTTGCGCCGTTTACATGTGGATTAGAGAACGACCAAACTCCAGTAATGATTGTTAATCATATCTTTCGAGATGCAGTTCCACCTTGTGTTGCAATGAAGATGTTTCTTCATAAGGAAAAAGTAGAGTCTGCAATAAGGAAAACGTAGAGTCTGAAATTAATTTCATACTGATCTTAAAGTGGCGTCATATTTCGGCGAAGAATTCGTACCCCGTGGGTCCCTCGTATAACACAGTTCTTTTTTTTTCTCTGTAATTCTTGCGAAGAATTTCGGCTTCCTCATAGAGCGTAGCATAGATTTATAGCTGTGTAAAAAATGGATTTCAATAAGGAAGCAGCGTATCAAGTTCCAGTTTACAACTTTTTCTTTTTCACTTCATTTTGCGCACAAAAATAACCGGTACGTGGACGGCAATTTTCAAGAAGAGATGTATTGAAAAATGCGTGAAGAATTTCAACTTTTGTCATGGATTCACTTTAATGTAATAAGCACAATTAATATTTAAGTATCACAGAAATCTCATTAACCCTTCTTAGCGTACACTTTGCTGATATTAACAATAGTGTTCAAAGGGTTACCCTTTTCCCTCCTTAATCAACTGATGTGCGATATCGACAGCCGGCGACTTAATTACATTTTCCCTCTTCTTTGGCAACGACTCTAATCAGAAAATTATTCATCACCTGTATTAAAAAAACATGCAATGGAGGAGCTGGGTGAACGTTATTGATCTTTAATTTCAATAAACACGTAAAACATGCAATGGAGGAGCTGGGTGAACGTTAATGATCTTCAATGTCAATAAACTCGTAACAAAATATCACTTTTTATTGTTTCTCACGTTCGCACGTTCGTCGTCGAAGCGTGGCACTCGGAATTTTCGAGTCTCGAGACGATGACAGTCGTAAAATCGTAATAATCGCTGTGTACAATCATGTTTTTTTTTTAAGTCTCGGCATGCGGCAAAAGGCGACTTATGCAAAGATCTAAGAACCTTATCTCCTCCGTCACCGAAAAACCGTCGTTCCTATCCGCCCAACCGTCTCAACGTTATTCGACTAGGACTATTGCCTTGTTTACTTTACGATAACAACTACGACGTAACAAAAAGAGATCTAGTGTCAAAAATGCTGCGGAGCAAATGAAAAAAGTGGATGCGCGCGTTACTCACTTACGTAGATATTACATCCTAATGGCGTGTCACAAACGAACAGAAAATCTTAGCATCGACTTTCTCGTAACAACCTATTTCGGCTTATTTTAATTGGCGTTAACACGGGAAGATTGCACGGATCATTGGATTTTGCTCTCTGGTTTGATATCTTGCTTCACGCTGGTTTCCCTCTTTGGGAGCAGAAAAGACTTGACGAAATGCCCGATTGCCCAGAACATTCCGACAATCACGTGTCCGCAGAAGTAAACGTTGCTGTAGAATCCGTACGTCTTGTGGAAGGTCAGCGTCATAAAGCCGAGGGACAAGTACGACATGCACGATAATCTCGTGACGAACATCATAACGTGCAGCGCCGTTCGAGTCTGAAATCAAGAAACCAAGACATTTTTATTGATAGAATAAAAAAATGATCATTGATAGAAGGAAAAAAAAATTCATTTATAGAATTAATAAATTTTCATTCATAGAATCAACAAATTTTCATTCACAGAATCAAGAAATTTTCATTGATTGAATTGAGGAATTTTCATTGATAGAAACATTTCTATCACTTTCTGCATGACACAATATCAGCATAAGATAAGAAAATTGGCTGGAAAGTGAAAGACCTAAGAAAAGAGAACTGAAACATCGTTGTGACATTAGACTAATTAAGTGTCATTAAACTCTTTACAAAACTCGATGCGATAATGGACTTTTACCCTCATTTTCACACCTTGTGAAGTACAATTTTGTAGAGTAATCGCAAAAACACTTTCCGCACTTTTATCGTCATGAACTATTTTGCATAATGATTGCAATTCCTGTTTTATAATTTGATAAATTCTCTATAAAACTGAAAACGACTTGGTTTGAGTATTTCTGGTAGCATCAGATGTAGAGTGCTGAAAAAAGTTACCAGGACCGATGAAAAAAAATCCATTCCTTACCGCACTGCCTTCCTTGCTTCGGTTGAAGAACTTCATATACATATCCTCGAATGGAAGGTAAAATATGACGGAGACAATGGTGATGTGATATCCGAGGGCGTAACCGTGCCACAGCGAGGATAGTATGAAAGTAGCTGGTATTCTCAGGGTTTTATGTGGAAATTGTTTGTATACGTAGGCCGCCATCCAGTATTGAACCGTTGTGTTCCACAGCTTCATAGCTTTTCTGACCTCGTGACACGTTTCAACGCCGTAGATGTCTATATTATGAACAGTCTCAAAGTTCATTTCCGCCTTCTTCAAATTGTCGTCGTCGTTAGCTCTGTGAAAATTTAAATCAGTGTGTTATACGTTTATTTTCACATTCTGTTGCTACTTCGTCAGTCTGTTTCTGTCGATCGAATGTAAAATCTATAATGGACGAAAAATCGATTGAATCTCACAGCTCTTCGGCTTCTTTGTACTTTCGCGGCCCCAAGCCCGAAACCGTCTCGCAACTCGTTGGATAAGCTCCCAATCCAGCCATTTGACAGACGCACTCCGATAACGTCATGCCCGCATAAATTCGCGTTCGGAAGGTCACAAATGCCGGATAAACGTACCACAGTCTGTACAAAAACGGTCGACTCCGAAATTCCTCGGTTGAGACGTACTGAAATCAATATTCATTGCAACGAACACTTTAGAAACGCCGGTTGAATGAGAGAGGACAAAAATAAGCAATGACGATGAAAAGTAAATTGAATACATCTGAGGGAAACAAATATCCCGACGTGAGATGCAGAACTATGAGAACCGCAATTATTTTCAGTTTCTCCTGCGTCTTGTCCCAGCAGTTCGTGTACTTTGCGTACGGCTTGTTGATGCAATCCCAGTAAGTTCTGTAGCGATAATAGGGACCTGGGAACAAATGAAAATTGTCAGGTTTCAAGTGAACATTTAATCTCTTAGCTGAAAACAATTATTCAAAATTCGGATGGCGGTACAAAATTATTTTGGAATGCTCTTTTCTGCTTCTTCATGGAGGAAGCTTTGTTTTCAGTATATTTGTTACTAATTAAATAAAATCTCGACTGTACTTGAAATTTCTTGATTACCTGTTTGCAATTAATTCTATATCGTGTGAGATCTGTAAAAATGAAGGTAAAAAAGATTTCACTCCCGAACGATTATTTTTGTATTAATTTCCAATCGCCATAATCTCGTATTTTTTAAATTAATTTCCAATCGCCCCAAGTTCGCAATTTCCCGATTTGTTGACCCTGACAAACCGGCAACATGCGACGCTGCTCCGCACTACGAAAATATATTGCGATGACTAGTTAACATTGTAAGTAGTCTGCGCAGGTGGAGGATCAAATCGATGCAAATTAAATCAAGACTGCAAAGTAGAGTCTTGCGCATTGTCTGAAAATGTTTTGCGTTCTTTTGTAAGTTTGCTACTGTGAAGAAATAGCAATTTATATTTGGATTTCTAACAAGAACGAAACCAAACTGTTTTTATTAAAAACAAAAGTATCTCCACGAAGCAGCAGGAAAAAAAAATGCACAACTTGCCGGTCAAAATTCCCATGTAGCTGAATCCGTAGTGAATAACGTCGACAAACTCGACGTTTTGCATGGCTTTCACGCTCGAGGATTCGTCGCGCGCTTCTTCACGCTTCGCCGCATCGATCTCGAACCCGAGTCCGGCAAGACGCAGCGTGAGCAACATCTGAATGAGATTCGTGTGAGCGGGAGCTTCTGGAAGTCCGAACCAAGGGCCCAATCGGAAGACTACCAGAAGATAGAAAAACATGAAGAAAAAGCTCACTACGTGGCGTTTTCTGTAATTTAAATATAGGTTTAACTAGGATAATAAAAATCAGCAGTCGTTGAGCGTTCGTCGGGGATGCAATAGGCAAAATCTTTTTTTTTTCGTGACTAATTTTTCTACAGAATAATTTCGAGAGCTAGAAGCGCTGATTATTTGTCTTAATGATACAATTTTTCGACAAATATATATATTTTTTTTTTTCGTGACTAATTTTTCTACAGAATAATTTCGAGAGCTAGAAGCGCTGATTATTTGTCTTCATGATACGATTTTTCGACAAATCTTTTTTTTTTTCGTGACTAATTTTTCTACAGAATAATTTCGAGAGCTAGAAGCGCTGATTATTTGTCTTAATGATACGATTTTTCGATAAATCTTTTTTTCTTTTTTCGTGACTAATTTTTCTACAGAATAATTTCGAGAGCTAGAAGCGCTGATTATTTGTCTTAATGATACGATTCTTCGACTATCGAATCTCCCTATCGTCTCGGCCAGTATCGAGGCCGCACCTACGTGTAATTTATTGTGAATTAATCGAAGTGACATTAAGCGGTTGCGCGACCGGTCGTATAGCGTGCACGTCGGGTTGTGTTGCTAACTCGCGTGCATGTTATCATGAGAATGATAAGCGCCAAGCGAATCCGACGGGTTGGACTTGACTAAAAATCGATTCGCCTCGGATTATCCCTCTAGTTTCATAAGCCTCTAACTCTAAGCTCTGGACTGCGTTATGTAATATCTTGCACGGGTTTTGCGACCCAACTGTTCGAACATGTTTAGAAGAAAAAAAAAAAAATAGTAAAATTGCCAAGTTACCGTCTAGTAAGGAAAAAAATATATCGTCGCGACTGTTCGCGTTCCTCGAGGCTCTGAAGTTCGAAGCCTTGAAAATAATACAGCGTTACATAACATTCTTTTTATATATTCTGAGAGCCATACAAGGGTTTGGATAACTGACCGATACCTGGTTCACTTGAAGCGTCACTCGGAAACTCCTAACTCATCGCAGATCGACGCGCGAGTCCCGAATTATAATTCGTGGTCTCGAGAGGCTGTGGCTCTTAATATTTTCGGGCCGAAAATCAAATCGCACTGCAAACAAAATCTGCTTAAAATTTAGTGCAACGCAGTTGGAGGTTTTTGTGCAAAAATCGTTTCGTCAGATTTCGCTCTGAGTGGCAGCGAATTGTTCGAAAAACGAAGCTTTCAGTTTTTTTTTCGCTCTTTATTTTCGTTTGAATTGGTTCAAGGTGACGTGCCGAACCCCCCCTTTCCGCTCGGTTTCCACCCGGTTGGCGCTGAAATGCAACGTTTTTTTTCCCCCTCAAAGACCCTGAAAAAATTAGCCGCCAAAAGAAAAATAGGACAACACGGGTTACGAGCGAATGCAGCTCGCGCTCCATCCTCGACATTTTTCGCGCCCTGGAAAGCAACGTCGAGCGCTTTTTATCGGTCCCCGTAGTTCCGTCACGTCACCTTGAAAATCCACGAGAGACAAAAACGTGGAAACGCGAGAGCACCAAACCCCACCCCCCCTGTTTCCTCGAGAATATCAATCGCATCGATTTTGCTTCGAAGTCAAAAATAATTCTGCACACAATCAGTTCAAAGTAACAAAAAGGGTTTTGCAATTTTACGATTTTTTTGCAGAATTCTATATAGAAATTTTTTTTGCAATTTCACGAATTATTCTTGCAAAATTCTTTATAAAAAATGTTTTGCAATTTCGCGAATTTTTCTTGCAAAATTCTATATAAAAATGTTTTGCAATTTCACGAATTTTTCTTGCAAAGTTCTATATGAAAAATGTTTTGCAATTTCACGAATTTTTCTTGTAAAATTCTATATACAGAAATGTTTCGCAATTTCACGAATTATTCTTGCAAAATAAAATAATTTTTTTTTCGCGATTTCACGAATTATTCTTGCAAAATAAAATAAAAAAATGTTTCGCAATTTCACAAATTATTCTTGCAAAATAAAATAAAAAAATGTTTCGCAATTTCACGAAATTTACTTACAAAATTCTATATAAAAAATATTTTGCAATTTCACGAATACTTCTTGCAAAATAACGTAAAAAAATGTTTCGCAAGTTCACGAATTTTTCTTGCAAAATAACATAAAAAATGTTTCGCAATTTCCCGAATTTTTCTTCCAAAAAGTACATACAAAAATACATTTCTCTTTTTCATCAATTACCCCCAAAAAAATGGGGTAAACATTCGTGCCCACAGCGCCGAATTCCCTCCCCCTCCCGTGTCCTCGTCAAGTATGAAAGATTTTGCCAATCGCCGATACCATCGCGAGCGCGTAAAATTGCGTTGTTTACCTCCACGGGCATTGGGTGAGGATGGCCGCGTTGATTAGGGTGGACACTATCGGGTGAGCCACGTGACGTCCCGACACGATCCAGGCAATCGCGAGACCGAGCGCGGTGCTCACCCATCGCTTGGTCTCGGCTCCCTCGAGGCGACGGAACGCCGAGCCGAAGGCGACACTCGCGAGCAGTAGGCCGACGTATATGACATCGTCGATAAACATGATTCTCAGTCACAGGATCAGCAGCGGGGCGCCTGCGAGAATCTCGCTCTCTCTCTCACTCTCTCACTCTCTCTGTGCTTTTCCCACCCGGAATTGTGCGAGAGACCGCCTAGCACGACGACGACGACGACGTCCGCGCTTCGTGACGACTGCAACGCGACTGCAACTGCATACTCGGGCAAACTCGACGATTGCCCGCTTCGTCCACGCTCGCCCCGCGCGCCACGGGCTCTCAATTGAGGCTGGTTTCGATAGCCAACCGCCGCAGCCGTGTTGGAACGACTCACACGCGGCCGCCGCGGGTGTTACATACGCTCGGTGCCGAACGCGGGGATAAGAATCGCACCAACACACTCCAACGCGGCGGCTTCTCCGGTTTCTCCGGCTGCTTTCACGGCCGACCGCCGCGGGGCGCCCCGCGCGGGATAACACGGCCACTTCTGGGCAATGCAAACGCACACGGGAAGCTCGCGAAGATGGACTGACTGACCTTTCGACGAGCAGCCCGCGTCGCGAGGTCCAATACTTGACCGCCAGTTTTTACGGCATTTTTCTGGAGCTCAACAAAAATATTATATAATTTCGCGCTAAAAACTCCAACGGCACAGAAGCTCTACATATTGGTTATGTTTTTCGACCGACGAGAGCCCGAATAGGGCCATTTGGTTTATTCACCTTTCTTTCTTTTGGTTTTGTATTCGTTTGTGTTTCCAACTACAATCCGTAATTTTGTTTACCTGCTCGAAATAAACGGCTAATAAAAAAAAAAAACCTTTCGACGAGTGGCGGGTTTCTTGGGCGTCGAGCGACGATTTTTTTTTTGCGGAAAAAAGAATAAGACTTGAGGCGAGCATTTTTAGGTATTTTATTTTTTTATTGAGATGTTTTGGGTATTTTTTGGGGGGGAAGGGAGTGGGGGGACCACGTGCGAAATTTATCGGGAAATCAATATGACGAGATTTTTTCGGTGGGTTTTTGTTTCTGGGGTTTGTGGTGATTTTTTTTTTTAAAGAGGTGATATGAAGGACGGGGTTTGTTGGGTGAAATTCGCTGCCGGGGATATCGAGTCGGGGGTATCTGGGGAGGGGTAACGATGGTCGTTGAGTGGGATTGCAACGGCGCCGAGGCTGCTGGGTTTTTGGCGAGGATTTTTATGAGAGCGGCTGATGCAGTGGTAAACATTTCGCGGGTTCTCAGTAGCCAATGAGGGCTGCGCTTTGAGGCTGTTGCATTGCGGCTGAGTTCGTCTCATGAGAACGCACTTGGCCCCAATGTTTCGGCCGGTCGTTTGCAAATGTTAATTAATTACTCTTTGTGCTCTTTTAATTAATAGACGCGAAGGGAGTTAGCAATTTTTTTTTTGCCTTCAAACGATCTTCACCGTTTTTTTCTACGAATAATCGTTTTTTTCGGCAGCCGACAAATACGCATTCGACTATCTTACCATCGACTTCGTGTATCACCTCACGGTAAATCGACGAACGAGCCCGGTCGGTATCGATACGCGTTATCATATATTTTTTGCCGGTGCCACGCGTACCATAGGTGGATGCGATTTCTTTTTGAGCGCCTGAATTTTCGATGGATTTACCATCAGTGGATGTGGCGCAATTTTTGGGTGTGTCTGGTCTATCCGGTGATGGGAAATTATCAATGAAGCTTTTTTACTTTTGGATAAGAAAAACGCAAGGATATTTTTTGGTTTTTTTAATCGACCCATGAAATACGATTAAGAGCATCTGAAATCTCTTCCCTCCGTCCATCCCGGGCTCAATCGGTATATAAAAAATGGATTCCAATTCTTTTACGCATATTTTCATTTACAACTTAAAAAAAAAAATCATTCAACGTGGATGTCAACTGTGCAAAGAATGAATTTCTTTTTGAAGCTGTAAAATATAAGCGTAAAAAAAAGTGAACTACAGTTTTTATTACCGACTGTGATATTTCACATGCTTTTAATCACTAAAATGTATTTATTCAAACGCAGTTGCATACATACTTTACATATTTACAGTAACAAAACACCAATTACAAAACGCTACGTTACAATCTGGATCTATTTTTTAAAATCTTCTTCATAAATATAAAATTGTACTGTCAGCAAACGCGCATCATCTTCGCGCCTTGTGTATCAACTAGAAAACAAAACAAAAAAACACGTCTCTCTCTCTCTGGACCGCGTGACGTCTGGGCTTTTTTTAATCCGTGGAATTCTCGATATCAACGGAAGCTCGAAAAACGCAAGAAGGAAATGAGGGAAAATTAATTTACAAAAGTTTGTAATCCGCGGCGAACCCTGATTCTTTTTTTTCGGTGTCCCTGGCTGGATTCGACAATACGTTGCAAGCTCAAAAAAATGTAGGCTGCAACTTTTGTCGACGAGGTCGAACCTGGTGATTCGAATTGTCAAGCTCCGTGTTGAAATCTTATAGTTCGGGATCCGGTGCCATTTTCGCGTATCCGAGTTTCTGAAGAACTTCCTTGATGTCACCGTAAACACGTGGATCTTCAATGGTACTCGGAATCTGGGGAACAAAAAAAGTTGACTTAATAAAGTGATGAAAAAGTTGCGAGGTTCGATCCTTGGTTTCCGTTGCTTACCTTAACCGCCTTCGATCGCGCGAGATCGGCGATGGATTTCCGGCACGTTTTTCCGGAACGCGTTCGTGGCAGCCCTTTCACCGCTGCCGCTATTTTGAACGACGCGATTGGTCCAATGAGCTGCCTCACACGCTCGATCAGCTCGTGGTTTATCGTCTGCTCGTTTTTCGTGGCGTCTGAAAAAGAAATTGACAATTTCGTTTCAATCCAGTAGTCCATGATTCTTTTTATCGTCTTTTGCTTCCTAGTCGAGGAAGTTTTTTAACTTTGTTTTCACGAATTTTTTATCTCCCTATATTATAAAAATAACTTTTATCTTTAAGATAACTTTTTATCTTAAAAGCAACTTTTATCTTGAAGATAACTTTTTTTCTAAAAGTTATCTTAAGACAACCTTTTTTCAAAAAATAATCTCAAGATAACCTTTTTATCTGAAAGTAATCTTAAGATAACCTTTTTTATAAAAAGGTTATCTTAAGATAACCTCTTTTTATCAAAAAGTTATCTTAAGATAACGTTTTTTATTTAAAAGTTATCTTAAAGGTAATTTTACTTTATGATAATTTCATCTCTCTGTATTATAAAAATCAAGTAAAAATTGTTTTAAGCCAGTGTTTTTAGGGATAGAATATGTGACTTGAGAACGATGGTGTAGGTCGAAAATCGCTATCTCAAAGAAAAAATATTAAGAGGCAGATTCCATTCGTTCGCAACTATTTTTTCATAACTGCAGATACCTCAAATATTTATTTCAAATACCTTCTTTGATAACATAGAGACAGAGAGGAATATCGCCCTTCGTGTGTTCGGGTACACCGATGACCGCCGTGTCCACGACGTCCGGATGCCCGAGAACGACGTCCTCGATCGCAGCGGTCGACAATCTGTGTCCGGCGACGTTGATCACGTCGTCGACTCTCGCCGTCACGTAAACGTAGCCGAACTCGTCGACGTAGCCCGCGTCCATCGTGTCGTAGTAACCCTGGTGATAATGACAATGGGAAATAATTGACTGACCACTCTTGAAGAAAAAAAAAATTCAAAAAAATAATCCAGCTGTCTTTACACTGAAAAAAAATAGTAAATCGAATGACTCAGTCGCCAGAAAACCATCAGCAATGAGAAAAATAACCAGGGAGTGATGACAAATTTTTTGCTGTATTAATGCATTTTTTGTTGTCGCAGCAAAATGTTTAGCTATCACACCAAATTTATAGCTACCGTAGTAAAACTTTTGCTATCACTCCGTTAATATTTTTCTCTGTGCTGCTTTTTCTCAACTTTTTGGCGCTCGAGTGACCATCCTGTCCATCCACAATTTTTCTCAGCGTGTAAAATCGTATTTCAGCGAAAATCAAAAAACGCTCACGGGAAATTTGGAGAAATAAATGTCCTTGAATCTCTCCGGCGACTGGTAGAGCGTCGACATTGTGCCAGGTGGAAGCGGCAGTTTCACGGCGATCCTGCCGACCTCGTGGATCGACGCGACGCTGCCGTCGTCCCTGAGAATCTTGACTGGATAAAAAGTTTCGAAAAAGGTGTGAGAAAACGGAGAACAGTGAAATCGAAACGTTTTCGCTCGTTTTCGTTTTCGTTTTTGCCTCGATGGACTCGGGGACTGCGACACGAGCTCGAACGGACAAAACGGAAAATTACGGGTCCTTATAGCTGCTTTTTTTTTGTCCGTCTTCGGATGGCAGAAAAGAACTCACGGTTATATCCGGGAAACGGCATTCCCGTGCTGTACTTGGGAGGACACGTGCTGTGACCCAGTCCCAGACACGTCGCCGTTATTGCGTGTCCAGTTTCGGTCTGCCACCAGTGATTGAGAATCGGCACCTGGAAAACGCTCTCCGCCCAGGCCTTCGATTCATAGTCGCAGTGCTCGCCGGCCATGAAAATCGTCTTCAATCTGATCGCGATCGAAAATCGCAATAAAAGAAAACGTTTTATGAATGTTGTTATCTATTTTCCTGATATCATATCAATATATGATTAATATTTTATGAAGATAATATATGATTAATATTTTGTAAAAATAATATATGATTAATATTTTATAAAGATAATATCTGATATAATATTATAATAATAATCCTGATATAATATCAATCTGCTCAACACATTAGGTTCAACGAGATGAGAGGCATCTTTTTTCTTTGTTCTACGGATTTCAAATAAAAATTTGAAAAATTCGATAACCAGGGTGAAGAGGCAAAAATTGATTTTCAAATTTTCTGATCGGGTTCGAAATTAACGAACTGAATAATTTATTTATTTTTTGCTGAACGGGATGAGAGATATTTTTTTTTCTTTGTTGTACGAATTTAAAATAAAAATTGAAAAATTCGATAACCAGGGTGACAAGGCAAAAATTAATTTCCATATTTTCAGATCAGGATTGTAATTAACGAAATGAAGAATTTGTTTAGTAACCGAGAATCATCGGTATTCATTGATTTTTTAAATTTCAGCCTGGACGCTGACGATTTAATTTTCTAGTAAAAAGTGCTACTTACGACTTCGTGGAATACTTGCCACCCAGGAGGGTTTCGGGATCGGCTCGTCTCAGGACCCTCAGTACCGAAGGCACCGTAAATAGAGCGTTTACGCCGTGTTGTTCGATTATTCTAAAAAAAAAAAGAAAAACTAATTGAGAGTCGATGAATCTTTCCATCGACAGAAAAGTGTATTGAATTATATTCCACGTGAACATTTTTCTAATTTTTTCCACCCGAAGAATCGATACTGTTTTCCATATGTGTGATCGTTCGATGAATATTTTAAAAATTCGCGTGGCGCAATTTGGTTAAAGTGGCGCGATGTACCTGAAATACTGGCTGGCGTCGGGCGTTCTATCGGGTTTTCCCTCGTACATGACGCTCGTAGCACCGTACAACAGTGGCGCGTAGCAGATGTAAGAATGTCCTACGACCCAACCCAGATCCGAGGCCACCCACCATATGGAATTCTTGTCCATGCCGTACAGAATCTTCATGGTCCAGCATAGAGTGGCTATGTGCCCACCAACCGGTCTTTGAACTCCCTTTGGCCTATCTGTCAAATTTTTTTCGTACGTTTTTAAGGCGATTGTAATTTTTACTTCTGTTCGAAGGACAATTTTTTATTTTAAATGAAAAATAATTTTCTCTAAGAAAAATAATTTTCTATTCAAAAACATTTTTTTCTAAGAGAAACAATTTCCTATTAAAAAATAATTTTTTCTAAGAGAAATAATTTTCTATTAAAAATTAATTTTCTATCTAAGAAATAATTTGTTATTCGACGAATAATTTTCTATTCGCAAAAAAAAAAACTTTCTGTTGAAAAAATAATGTCGGCTCGAAAAAATGGTAACCATGGTATCACTTTCCAGTACATCCAAATATCCTTTGAATCTTCAGTGGTTTCGAAGAATTTTTCGTATCCACCCAGTTTTCCTTCCCTACAGTTTGACCGCCTCTCGATTATAGTTACCCGTTGTTCCCGATGTGTAGAGAATGTACAGGGGCTCGTTGGCCTCGATGAAAACACAGGGATGGGGCTCCGACCTCTTTATCACTGTTTCCCAGTCCTCCTGATAGGGCAGCAGGGGCGCCTCCCACACGTTTCTCCTCTGATAGATTATGCACTTCGGCTTTTGCACGGTAATCAGATCCATCGCTTCGTTTATCATCGTCGTGTATCTGCGCAGAGAGAGAATCCATTTCTTTTTTCATTTCATTGTGTTTCAACGCTTCAGCTTTTCCACTTTTCGCCAGAAATGTAAAATAAAATAATCACAAATGTAAAAGAGAATTTTTTTTAAATCAGGAAATTAAAATACGGAAAATGCATATCTATAATTTCACGCACTTGATTATTCGGGACGGTTCCAATCCGCAGCTGGCGCCGATGATGACCTTGGGCTCGGCGTGATTGATTCTCATGGCCAGTTCTCTCGGCGCGAAACCTGGAAATTTCGTTCGCACGGAAAATGTTACAACGGACCGTTTTGCGATGAGGAAAAACGAGAGGAAAAGGCAACGGCAGCAACTCGCATTCGAATCGCGATATAATGATGATGTAGAAGTTTGCATCCATCGAATACAACGAAATTAATAAAAAACAAATTCATTTTATAAAGATAATATATGATTAATATTTTATAAAGATAATATTATATCATATTTTATAAACATAATATATGATATAATATTATTATAATAATCTTGATATAATATCGATCTGCTCAACACATTAGGTCCAACAAAACAAATTCATTCTAACTAACCTAATTTCATCATTTGAATTAGTTAGAAATAATGTTTTTCTTCATTTCGTTGTGTTCCAACGATGCAAACCTCAACATCAATATTATATCGCAATTAAATGATTAAATTAGGTGTAAAAAGTCACCATAACAACTGATTGCCATGATTACTTTTTACACCTAATTTCATCATTTGGGTTAATTAGAATACATTTTTTTTCTGAGTTTCGTTGCATTCCAACGATTCAAACTTCAACGTGATATATAATGAGGGTCGTTTTTAACATGATAACAGTCAGAGTGTCAGGATGTTCGGCTTCGGAAACTCTTCGGTCGCCGAAGTCGACACTTCGCGACCTGGACCAAGACACACACCACGGGCCACGTTGGGGGTTAACTCATTTTTCAATTCGTGAAACCCCCGATCCGCCCAGCATACTGATTAGGCGTTATCTCCCCCCGGGGGTAGAGGGGGAGAAAAAACCCTTTCGTATGTTGACCTTGGCTGACGGGCTCGCTCAAAGATGAAAAGGGTAATCATTCAATTTGTAGTCTCGTGGCTTAAATTAGTTTTGCGCGAGTCACGAGTAGCCTCGCCAGGCTACTCGCGACTCGCACTGCACAGGCGGCACGATTTCTCGTTATCGGAAACCCGAGAGAGAGTCTCGCGGTTAGAGGAGCAAGAAAAAAAGCAATTTCGCCTATGGCTAATTAACGGCCGATGAAGTAAAGAGAAAACGTAGGAATAATTTGACACGCCGGATCGGCACGGAAAACTTGCGAGCGACTTTTAATTTTTTCTACGATGAGATGTATAGGGATTGCTCCGGGGCGTTATTTATATTCGCACTGACTGAAATGATGAAATTGGAGTCCATTTTTTTGGTGCGTACGTTAAGAAAAATCAGGAGTCTCTTAATCGTCCATTGGTCGCCAGTGCCTGCATTTTATTTTTCTAAAAAGAAATCGCAACCAATTTTTTCTAGAATTTCATTTAAAAAAAAATCGCATCTAATATTTTCTGGAATTTTATTTTTCTAAAGGAAAATCGCGATCAATTTTTTAAAGAAATGTATTTTTATAAAAAAAAGCGATCATTTGTTTTTCTAAAATGTTATTGATCTATGAAAATTCGCGACCAATAATTTCTTTAAAAAAAACCCGAACAATTTTTTCTAAAATGTTATTTTTCAAAAAAAAATCAGGAACAATTTTTTCTAAAATGTTATCTTTCTAAAAAAAATCAGGAACAATTTTCTCTAAAATGTTATCTTTCTAAAAAAAATCAGGAACAATTTTTTCTAAAATGTTATCTTTCTAAAAAAAAATTAGGAACAATTTTTTCTAAAATGCTATCTTTCTAAAAAAGTCACGTCCAATATTTTTGTAAAATGTTAGTTTTCTAAAAGAAATTCTCGACGAATCGAACTTACCTCCAAAAACGACCGAGTGAATGGCACCGAGTCTGGCAGTCGCGAGTATGGCGATTATCGTTTCCGGCACGAGGGGCATGTAGATGAGGACCCGGTCGCCCTTTCGCACACCCATGTCGGCCAGCGCCCCCGCGAGCCGCGAAGTTTTGTCCAGCAGCTCGTCGTAGCTCACCTTTCGGACGGTCGACGTCATCGGGCTGTCGTGAATCAGCGCGGTTTTCTCGCCGTTCCCGTCCTTCACGTGGCGATCCACCGCGTTGTAGCACGCGTTTATTTCGCCCCCGACGAACCTACAAAAAACCGCGTCAATGTTTCTCGTTAGGGCCCGCCTGATTTAGTCATCGTGTTCCTGTGTATGGAACAAACACGACCTCCGAAAATTCACGACAGTTTCTCTTCGCCGTATAGATTTGCGCGTGACGTGAGTTTACCATTTTGTGAAGGGCTCGTTCGAGTTGTCCAAAACTTTGTCCCACGGTTTGCTCCACTCGACGCACCGGCCAACTTCGTCCCAAAACTCCTCGGGACACTCTATCGATTTCCCGTACGCCTCCTCGTAGGCCGGACTTCGATATGGATTCTTATTCAGAATGAAGTCTGCGCCAAGGGGGAATTTTTTTTTTTATTATCAACGAATGTTCTGCGTGCAAAAAAATCCTCATTCCGCTATTCCTTGTCCCAACATTTTTCCTAATTTCTTATAACTTTTTACGACGAATGTATTTATCATAAAATCACGATTTTTTCTTCGCCTTATTTTCTTAACTGCATTTAACGAAACCTGAAAATTAATTTTTCAAAAAAACATTTCACAACTTGTGTAAAAAAAAATAAAAAAACTGATTCATAAAATTCATTTTTTATTTAATAAAACGTCAACTTGATTCCAATATCTTCATATCGAAAAAATATGTCATTGCAACTATTGGAATAATAATAATTATTATTTAAATAAGAAATAATTTTAACAATAATTAAAGTAATAATAATTTTTTTTACATTTTTTTTGTTTAATATGTCACTGCAACTATTGGAATAATAATAATAATAATAATTTTTTTTTATGTCCCGGCTAATCGGGGTTCACCAACAACGGTCGAGACGATGTCGCACGTATTTTTTTTTCGCTGTTGTTGTCGGTGTTGATATTTGTTTTCTTCACTTTTTATCCTGAATTATTTATTCCGCGAACGTTCTAACTTGGCGGTAATTTCTACGCTGTTCCGCGCCCCTTTAACGCACGCGCCCTCGACCGTACACACTACACCTCTTGTACCACGTCGTTCACCGCTCCGAGCCACGTACATACTATATAACACGGTATATAACGCACGTAGCGGTGAACTATGGGACGTAACGCCCGCTTTAATACCGTTCTCTCCCGCAGGATCCCCGAGGATGAGTCTGCGACGGCTTTTCCCGTCGCGCGAACACCCTCGCCAATCTTTGTCCTCCTTCGCGCGCGCCTACGTCGCGCGCGTGATGCAAACTTTCAAACTGCCTTCTTTCATCGAGAGCCTCTTGCTTCTGTTTTCTTTTCCCGCGCTTCCCTCTTGGTTAATTAATTAAAACCTTTTCGGGCGAACAGATTTTTTTTTTTTTTTTTTTCGAACGACGATTTCATTTCGTTGATGTTTGGGCGTTTTATTAAGAATTCATTTTTTCGATTTATGGAGCTGAATGAGACTAACATTTTTGTAAATTCTTAGGCGAAGCTGGTTAATTAAATAAACCTTTTTAAGTGCCTAGAAGATTTTTTTTTAACGACGATTTGTTTTCCTTGACGTTTGGGTGTTTTATTGGAAATTTGTTAATGTTTTTAATTATCGAAACTGGAGGAGACCCTGACGTGTTTATAAATCCCTAGGCGAAGCTGGTTAATTAAATCAACCTTTCCAGGTGTCTAGATTTTTTTTTTTTTCAAACGACGATTTTGTGTCCTTGATGTGTTGGTGTTTTATTGGAAATTTGATCATTTTTTTATTTAATGGAGCTGAACGAGACCCTAATATGTTTATAAATCCCTAGGCGAGGCTTGTTCATTAAATAAACCTTTCCAAGTGTCTAGAACATTTTTTTCCTAAAATCGAATCTATTCTCGAAACGTTTTCTTTTTTTTTTTAAATTGGAAACTCGTTAATTTTCCATTAAACAGAGCCAGACAAGCCCGTAACATTTTTATAAATCCCAAGGCAAAGCATCAGAGTAATTATGCTAATCGGGCGTTGCGGACAAAAAGTGAAAGAGGTGAACTGACCATTACAGGCGTCGCCTTTCCGCCCTAATTTCGAGCGCACGATGGACGACTCGAAGCTCTTTTCCGGACCGTCCTGGCACTTCTGCTCCAGAAAGTCACTGTTCACTTTGGACAACATGTTGGATTTCGAGGCTGAGTCTCTCGTGATAGCAGAATCGTCAGGTTCCGTGCGAGTCGAGGGCGTTACAGCAGATTTTGAAACCGATAACGCCGCCGTATCCACGAGGAGGGGTCCATTCACCGTTCTTGTTGGTACCTTTTTTTGATCTGGGAACAAATTTTCAACTCTCGTTAGCGTCATTGTGTTTCATCGAATTTATTTTACAATCAGTATGGTTTTAATTTAACCCTTTACGGTCCCACCGTAGAATTTCATGTCAAATTTCTACGGTAAATTTATTTAAACTAGACTAATCACTCGCGCTGGCGCGCGTGCCTTAAAAACTTGCCAAAACCGACCTCAGAAATTTATTCTTTTCAAAATATCGACTTTTAACCTATACCATCATTCTCAAGTCGCATATTCTACCCCCGAAAACACTGGTTATTAACCTTTTTTAATCGATTTTGAAAAAAATATTTTTTTGGCGACGAAAAAAATATTTTTTCTGTCAAAAATCGTAGATCTGGCTCCGGACCGAAAATCGACCCCAATTTTTTTTCTTTTCAAAATATCGACTTTCAACCTATACCATCATTCTCAAGTCGCATATTCTACCCCCGAAAACACTGGTTATTAACCTTTTTTAATCGATTTTGAAAAAAATATTTTTTTGGCGACGAAAAAAATATTTTTTCTGTCAGAAATCGTAGATCTGGCTCCGGACCGAAAATCGACCCCAATTTTTTTTCTTTTCAAAATATCGACTTTTAACCTATACCATCATTCTCAAGTCGCATATTCTACCCCCGAAAACACTGGTTATTAACCTTTTTTAGTCGATTTTGAAAAAAATATTTTTTTGGCGACGAAAAAAATATTTTTTCTGTCAAAAATCGTAGATCTGGCTCCGGACCGAAAATCGACCCCAATTTTTTTTCTTTTCAAAATATCGACTTTTAACCTATACCATCATTCTCAAGTCGCATATTCTACCCCCGAAAACACTGGTTATTAACCTTTTTTAATCGATTTTGAAAAAAATATTTTTTTGGCGACGAAAAAAATATTTTTTCTGTCAGAAATCGTAGATCCGGCTCCCGACCGAAAATCGCCAAAACCGACCCCAATTTTTTTTCTTTTCAAAATATCGACTTTTAACCTATACCATCATTCTCAAGCCGCATATTCTACCCCCGAAAACACTGGTTATTAATCTTTTTTAATCGATTTTTAAAAAAATATTTTTTTGGCTACGAAATTTTTTTTTTCTGTCAGAAATCCGGCTCCCGACCGAAAATCGCCAAAATCGACCCCAATTTTTTTTCTTTTCAAAATATCGACTTTTAACCTATACCATCATTCTCAAGTCGCATATTCTACCCCCGAAAGCACTGGTTATTAACCTTTTTTCATCGATTTTGAAAAAAATATTTTTTTCGCTACGAAATTTTTTTTTTGTGTCAGAAATCGTAGATCCGGCTCCCGACCGAAAATGTAGTAGTCGTAGTATTTATTAAGTCCTGGGACAAAGTCCCCTAAGGACTAAAGTAACATAGAAATACAGAGCAACGAATACATAGCAAGCGTGAAAAGAGTACAGAGCCAAACTTATATGACGAAATGAGGCAAAAACAGGCAAGAAACAAAAGCAATACAAAGAAGCAAAGGAAAAAGAATGGAACAGACGCTGAAGAATGGAAATGAAGCTGTACATACAAAAAGCAAAAGCAATCAAAAGCAAATAAAAAAAAAACAAAAAATAGATCATGACTCAAAACGCACTAAGTCAATTCAAATTGCCGGCCGACAACTACACGCTCAAGCACTCGAAAGCACGCAAGAACCCAGAAGGGGCAGGCGGTTCACTCTCCGCCACCAAGGTCTTCGTAGTAGCCGCCATCGTGGTAGTCGTAACAACACTGGTCGTAATAACACTGGTTATTAACCTTTTTTAATCGATTTTTAATCGAATCAATTTTATTTGTCTCAAATAGATCCCATCAGAACGATTTCTCTGGGTGCAAAGTCAATCAGAGTTCCATTCGCTGTTGGTACTTTTTTTTAATAAAAAAAAAAATTCTCGACCCTCGTTTAGCGTCACTCGATTCATGTATGGAAATTAAGCCGACTTTTCTTTTTATCAGTTCTTATGAAATATTAAAATTGGCTCCACCTATAGATCGATCGCCTTCGCTGTTTGTTGCACTTCGCACGGTTTAGCAGTTTATTGCGTATCTCAGTCTACCACGTGGTACGTGGACCTCAGTCTACCACGTGGTACGTGGACCTCAGTCTACCACGAGTAGTTTTTTCTTCACTTTCCCGGTAATTCGATATCTTAATTTCAGAACGTTTCCTGTTCCTTTGACAAAACTATTTACCATGTTCCGCTTTCAAACATGTAAAAAAAGAGAGAGAATCTATTCGAGGTAGCTGCAAGGTGACTCGCTTACCTGAATTCACCGTGTCTAACGAGCCAATCTCACCGCGCGCTTTGCTGCCCATATTTGAATGTACAATGCACAAGGTCCGAAAAAAGATCACTTTATCCCCTGGCTGAAGCAGATTTTTTTTACACCCCAAACGGATCACTCAGTTTCTTGAAATCTCACGATCGAACGGAGATGATTAATCCTCAATATTAATACACAAAACGACACCGGGTTCAGGCAAATTGGACAACGCACTGAAATTTCGTTTCAGGAAACTTCGGTTCAGACGAATAGTCAACGCACTGAAATTTCGTTTCAGGAAACTTCGGTCCAGACGAATTAGTCAACGCACTGAAATTTCGTTCCGGAAAAATTCGCTTCAAACGAATTAGTCAACGCACTGAAATTTCGTTCCAAAAAAATTCGCTTCAGACGAATTAGTCAACGTACTGAAATTTCGATCCAGAAAATTTCGTTTCAGACGAATCAGTCAACGTACTGAAATTTCGTTTCGGAAAATTTCGTTTCAGACAAATTAGTCAACCAACTGAAATTTCGTTTACACCATGAAGGTGTCTGGAAGGAAAGACGCGAAATAGTCAGACCGAGACATGGAAACCAACAATTTATACCCGGTGGTCGACGGTGCCATCGAGGTTTTGTTATCGCGTCCACGCATCGGGGATATATGTCATGCGTTCCTCCGATGCCGCAAAAAGTCATCAAATGAATAATAAGTTCTGCAACTTCGGACTTTGTGGCTCGAGAATGGGTAACAGGAGTTGAATGTGTAACGTCATCAGGACTGAGAATGGATAATAGATCTATTGATAATTACTAGGTTCGAGATTCTCGGGGTTCGCGTTTTTCTGGTCAAAATCGGAGACGATTTTGATCGATGTTAATTGATCAGCGATTTTTATTCATTTTATGCAGCATTCTGCGTCAATCCCAGTTATTTTTCGTGCGAGTCGTTCGTGCGTCGTATAATTTGTCTCATTTTTGTACGGTGCGCATAATCTATTATAATCATTACGAGTTATTATGATAAAAACGTAATTACAAAGTCATCAGTTTTATTTATCATCAATTGTCATATCTTATCAATATTATATCAATATCATTATTATGTATCATCAATTTTATTTCTATAAAAATTAGGGATGTACAAGTTTGGTTTATTGATAACAGCACCTTTTTATTCAATTTATGCAGCTTTCTGCGTCGATCCAGTTATTTTTTATCCGCGTCTCCCGTGTGTCGTATGTGCAATTTAGTGCAATTTCGGTACAGTGGAGCCTCGATTAGTGTCAGAGTCGGGACCACAGAACCCCCGACAAAAGTCGCGAGTTCGGACGACGCATAAGAGCCAATAACGTGCGATCATCCAAGCGCACTAATTGGCTCTTCATTTGTTCATAATAGTTGGGATATCGATCACCTGCATAGACGATTTATACGGCCAACAATCGAGGGTGCACTGTGTGACAATGGTGTCGATGACAAGGTCCACGGTTTGACAATGTCAATAGATTCCGCTGACATTCGGAAAAGACGATAGCCAAATGACGTAAGATAAAAGAAACGAGTGTCCGTCCTGATAAACGTGTCATTGAACGCAATATATGTATAGTCACTTTAATGTACCAGAATAGTAGATCGCTGAGTAAGGAATAGTAGATTGTTGAGTAAGGAAAAGTCGTGGGCGTCGGAGCCGTATTTATTTAAATTCGAAAATATTTTTTTTAATTCAGTGTTTTCCGCAGTACACTTTTTATTTCACATTAATTATTATCGATACAATTTTTAGTATCATTATTATGACGTTGAAGTTTGCATCGTTGCAATGCAACGAAATTAAGAGTAAAATATGAATTCCGTAAGAATGTAAATAATTCTCCCCCATCAGGGGGTGAAATAATTTTGTTTTGTCATGCTCTTAGTCGTTGTAATAACTTTTTATAGTCGGTATAATCAGTTGGGTTCATTAATATTTTGTCGTTTTTTATCTTGTTGCATTGCAACGATGCGAACTTGAACGTCATTCATAATTTATGTTTAGACGTGAACCTTGGATAAATGGCTGAGTGTAAAAAAAAAACGATGTGTTTTTTAAAACCTATTTGTCTTGTGTAGACGATGTATAATTATCATTACAACCTCGTGATTGTAATCGTAAGAAAGAATAATGGAAATGGCAGAAAAATGGAAACGCACCCACCGAAATGGCCTCTGATGCCCTACATGTAGATTTAGCATTAACATATTTGCCTGTGTAATCGTTAAAAGCTCGAAGAAAGTAATTAAAATCAACCGGCCGACGGTTAGTGCTAAATAGTCATTTTTTTCTAGACTACATGAATAGATATTTTTTCATTATCACATACTCCATATGTATTGCCTCGAAAATAAAAAAGCTGGTATAAATCAAAATAATGTTACAGAATATAATACAGGTATTTCTGTATCATCATTCTTCATTCCATCTTGCTCGCATTTATTTACAAAGCAAAACAAAGCAAAATAAAATGAGCATTGCTTGTTTGAACTCCGAAACGATTAAGTGAATCTGGGTATTCACGCAATACAATTCGCAATAAAATTGCAGCGGGACTCAGCGCTGGCGTCTTAATCGTTAAAAGCTCGAAGAAAGTAATTCCAATCAACCGGCCGACGGTTAGTGCTAAATAGTCATTTTTTTCTAGACTACATGAATGGATATTTTTTCATTATCACACACTCCATATGTATTTCCTCAAAAATAAAAAGAAACTCCTGGTATAAATCAAAGTAATGTTACAAAATATAATACAAGTTTTTCTGTATCATCACTCTTCATTCCATACTGCTCGCATTTATTTACAAAGCAAAACAAAGCAAAATAAAAAATGAGCATTGCTTGTTTGAACTCCGAAACGATGGAGCGAATCTGGGTATTACGTCGCAATAAAATTGCACCGGGACTCAGCGCCGGCGTCGCGGATAAAGAATAAATGTATTTCGTATCCAGACCGAGTAACGGTCGAGCGATATATATATATTCAGGAACGGCCGAGCAAAGGAGCAGGGAAAGTATTTGCGAGTCCCTTTTCCCTCACTTGGCAAACTCGTGTTTAGGTTTTCGACCCCTCGCCATTCAAATAGTTTTCAGTATCCTTGAAAAAAAAAAAAAAAAAAAAAAAAAAAAAAAAAAAAAAAAAACTAGCTGACGTCGGCAGAGAAGGCGGCCAAGTCCAAGTCAAAGTGGAAGAAGAAGAAACCTCGACCGTCACTGTGTGTTTCCACGTTGAAACACACGGTGACGTCGCACGAAACTCAATTTTATACCCCAGCGTATTCTGCCTACAGCTTTCTAAGTGCGTCCAGCATAAGCGCGTCAATCGTCGGGCGGCGCTCGAGCTACGAGTGAAAAGCACTTAGCAATACCGATCATACAAAACATCTAAAAAAAAAATGCGAAACACAACCGCAAATATCGTTTTTTAATTACCCGTCACTTTTTACCAAAGCCACGATAGTGAAAAGTGCGCGATAATTAGAAAATCGGTAAATCAATCAGGCTAACCCGAATTCCCAATTTTTCGCTAAACGTGTCTCGTGGTATAACTGAATAATAGTTTGGTTCAAATTTATTTTGAGAAGTTTGGACTAAACTGATTTTGTCAATCTTGAAATTCCTATGGAAACCGAAACTTTTCGCAGTTTCGACACAAGTTCAATATTGATTGTTACTACTTTATTTATAATTTTCCCTACTTTATTTATCACGAATGTTTCACATATTTCGCGTAATGAAATATTACATTCGAATGTAATTAATTCCTGCGAGCATCGATGTTTATTAGTTTTGATCCTGCCGTTCATTTCACTCGCGTAAAAAACCATCAACTGCACACTTTTTCCTATTAAACTTGCACAATTTTTCAGTCATTCAATTTTCCCTTTTTGCATTATTTTTTCCCTCTTTCTGTCTGGTCCTTGATGCACGAATCCAGCATGTCCCTCATTTTGCTGCACAGCCTCACGTCAACACATCATAACATGGCAAAAAAACAAGAACAAAAAAAAAAACGTCTGTCGATGCAGAAAATAAAAACGAAAGATAAAAACCTGAGTCCGACGGAAAATCGATATTCCAAGGGCACGAGCTACGTGTGTGTTTCGAAATATATTAAATTCACTTCACTTGTTTTTATTTTTTTTATTTATTTTTTTATAAAAATATTACCGATCGATTCCACTTGCAATATCTTCTATATAATTTTTCTTCCACGATTTTATCGCGCGTTCGTACGACGAGACACGTGAAGGAAACTGAACGGTCGCGGGTATCCAAAAACCACGTCGTTACTGACGACGTGGAAAAAACGGGCGAACGTTTCGATCGCGTCTCGTCCACCAGAACTGAGAATCGTTCGCACGTCTCAGGACTGATCGGCGTCCTCTTCAGGCCCGAAGCTCCCTCACTTTCGCTCTCTCGCTCGCTCCTTTTTTGTCTCTCTCTCTCTCTCCATCTCTTTTCGTTATTTATGCTAAACAAAAAAGTCATCGCGTCGACTTCCTGGATGACCCCTGATCCCTCGGGGCTGACAATCGTCAAGCGAATATTTTAAATCCAGCGTAAGTGACTCCTTTCCTCGGGCCCCGGCGCGTTCGACGTGCGGAGCGGCTACGAGCTCTAATTAAGGATGTATCGAAGCATATATTTCGAGGCAAAAGTTTCATTCCATCGGAATGCTCGAAATAACAATTAATCGAAGTTTCGTTTCATCCGAATATTCAAAGCAATATCGTGTACGAAAATTCATCAGGATTCTAATGAGTATTTTTTCAAATTTTTTTATCGAAATACAACTAATAAATAAGAATTAATATTAAGAAAAATAACATAACATGATTGTTAAAAATAAATAAAAAAAAACATGCCGGTTTAGTTTTAAGTGAACAGGGACAGCGCTACCAAAAAACAAACACGATTATACATAAGGAACATATGTAAAATATACCCTAAATGAAAAATAAAGATATTTAAAAACGAAACGAACGAATGAAAATTCATCAGTTTTCTAGTGGTTACGGTCATCAGAGTGGCTGTAACCACTTAAGGGGAGGCTTCAGTCAAGTGACCTCTGTGGTGGCTGGAGTCGCGGTGAGTGCGAGAGAGACAGTTAAATGTACATTTTTTTTTCGACAAATTTCGCTGGGACCCATATTTTATTTTGAACACTAAATCGGCGGGGCTCACGCCAATTCACACGAATTTGATGTCACACGAAAAATCTGGGTTCGAAAAAAATCTGTTTGCAGTTTTAAGGTGAAGGAGGAGGTTCAAGGGAATCAAGGCGAAATTTCCACTTGCGCTAGAGAGAGACAGGAAATCATTTTTGGAGCAGGAATATTAGGAAACTTGATGCCTTTCACGAAAAAGGAAAGTTTTGCATCAAACAGAATTACGAGACGAATTACGTTCTTTTTTTATCTGAACGTGTTTGTAGACCTTTAAAAAATTGTCTGCACTTTTTGTTGCCGACTGAGTAGCCTTAAGGGTCATTTTAAGTGGAGACGAAACCTCGACTGGTGCGAGAGAGGCAGCCAATAATTTTCGAAGCAAAAACCTTCGGAAACTCAATTCTTTTCACGAAAAAAAAGTTTTACGTCAAGCAGAATTACTTACAAAGCGAATTAATCAACCCTTCGAAAGATTGATTACAGTTTTCGTTACCGACTGAGCAGGTTTCATCCTCGAGTTTCCCTGAAGCGATATTGTTCGAGTCCACTTGCCATTTTTTTTCATATACACATTAGGAAAATGTGAATTGCCAGTAACGCGTCTCTCGCTTCGTTGAATACCACGCGCCGAGTGTCTGCAGCCACCGCGCGGTCTGTGAGAGCGAGGAGGCGTTAAAATAAAGGGTTATGCGAGGTGCGTTAAAGGAAATACCACCTAGTTGAGGCGAGAGTTTACTCCTCCGTGAAATCTAATTTCGCCACGCGAACATTTCCGCGTTTAGCAGCGCAAATTCAACGACCAGATGCTGGATCGTGCTGGCGGCTACGTGGATACGTGTAAGGCGAGGCTATCCGATTATGTGTCCTCCGAGCGGCAGTCGATGCCTCAGTACGACTTGTGCGTATCACGTTTCAGGTAATTCGTGTACGTGTCATCCCTGTTTTTTCTCTTTTCTACTGGCCCATAGTATTTTGTCGGGGATATTTTGTCGGGGATATTTTGTCGCGGGGATATTTTGTCGCGGGGATATTTTGTCGCGGGGATATTTTGTCGCGGGGATATTTTGTCGGGGATATTTTGTCGGGGATATTTTGTCGGGGATATTTTGTAGCGGGATATTTTGTCGGGGATATTTTGTCGGGAATATTTTGTCCGGGATATTTTGTCGGGGATATTTTGTCGGGGGGATATTTTGTCGCGGGGATATTTTGTCGCGGGGATATTTTGTCGCGGGGATATTTTGTCGCGGGGATATTTTGTCGGGGAATATCCCCGACAACGAGACGTTTAAATAATTTTTCACGATTTTTTAAGGCGTTTTCACGATGTTTTAAGATGTTTTCAAGACGGTTCTTGCGACTGTGAGCCGACGCATTTTGCTGAATTTTTTTTCCGATGCTGCAATGAGAGTTCACAACGAGACGTTTAAATAATTTTATTAATTTTATTAATAATTGGGATTAACTGGGATTTAATTAGTCGCAGGATATTTTGTCGCGGGTTATTTTGTCGCGGGTTATTTTGTCGCGGGTTATTTTGTCGTGGGATATTTTGTCACGGGATATTTTGTCGTGAGATATTTTGTCGTGAGGTATTTTGTCGCGGAGATATTTTTGTTGGAGATATTTTTGTCGGGGATATTTTTTTGGGGATTTTTTTATTGGGGATATTTTGTGCACAATCGTGCAGAAATTGATTTTTAAAAATTTGCATGACAAACAAATGATAAAATACCCCAGCGATTCAACGTTCGTTTATTGGAAAACAGTATTCGATACGTGAACTAATTTTTCCAGCTGGCGGACCAGGCCGCTCGTTTCAGGCAACATGGAGAACATGGAGAACGCGGAGAACACGATGTGAGACATCGCGATAACCGTGCGAGCCTCGTCGACGTCGCCGGACGCGGGAATTTCGCGACGGGATGAAATTCGCTCACGGCGCACGTGGCGAAGTGAATTTTCGCCGTGTAACTTGTCCGCTGCATAAAGAAGCAGCGTGTAAAATCAACAAGTTCGCCGGGTGCGTCGCGCTCCTGATGGAAAAAGTGTGGCACACGAGGAGCCCGGAACTTTATCCGCGGTGCAACCGGTGTGACTAAAGTTCAATCTCCTATGACCCCCTCAGGCTTGCTAGCGGCGTCAACGACGCCCGGGATGAACATACAACGCTATTTTCCGGGGCGTGAACCGCTCACTTATATTTTCGAGACACAGCTGAGACTCGCGACTCCTTCGCGTAGTCGGTCGAAAAATATTACAAAATCTCGCTACAGCATTTTCTACATGTCCAACCCTCTGAAATTGCTCGCTGAAAAGTTGCTCAAACTGCAGCAAATCCGCTGAAAATCTTACCGGTATATTTTTCACTTTACCGTTTCGTTCCTTTGAACGTCGATCAGAAATTTGCAAATATAATTCAACGGGCTGGATGTTTTTGTGCATAAAATTGTGGATGGAATTACGAGCAGCATTTTTTACAATATAAATGTGTAACTCCTGTCTTTTTGACCCAGCAAGGCAGTCGGGAGTTAAAATTAGTTGTCGTATTCATTTATCGACAATTCCCGATACGCGATGCTTTTAAATATTGACGATATTAAACACAACAGAATTTACCATGCGGCTTACCTCTCTTTCTCCCTTTGAAATTGCTCGCTGAAGTTGGACGAACTGCTGCAAATCTGATGAACATCTGATCGGTGTATCTTATTTCCCTTTGCCATTTCGTTGCTTTGAGCGTCGTTTAAAAATTTGCAAATATAATTCAACGCACTGGATGTTTTTGTGCATAAAATTGTGGGCAGAATAACGGGCAGCTTTTTTTACAACAAAAAGTCGGGAGTTAAAATTCGTAGTCGTATTGATCGTTTATCGACAATTCCTGATACACGACGAAAATCCACGAAATCGACGAAATCGTTTAAATATCGACGATATTAAACGCAACGGAATTTATCGTGCGACTTGAGTTAATCGTAAGTGGAGTAAATGTGGACGAAAAGTATATTTCGGGGCGCGAAGCGCCCACTTATTTTCGAGAGCCCAGGAGATCAAACTTGCGACGGCTTCGGACTCGGTCGAATAATATTACAAAATCTCGCTACACCATTTTCTACATCTGTCTCCCAGCGAAATTGCCCGCTGAAGTTGCTCGTGTCGTGGGCGAACTGCAGCAAAAAATATATCTTATCGAAATATTTTCCCCTTTACACATATCGTTCCTCAATTCGCCGTTCAAAAATCTGCAAATATAATTTAACGTGCTGGATGTTTTTCTACATAAATTTGGTTGTAAAATTACGGGCGGTGTTTTTTACAACGAAATTAATGGTCGTATTCGTTTATTGCCAATTCTCGATACATGAAACGTTTCTTTTTTTTTTTTTTTTTTTTTTTTTTTTTTTTCACGATACTTTTTACGATACGATTTTACCGTGCGACTTGGATGAAAGGAAAGTGGTATAAATGGGCGAAATGTAACGATAACTAATGCAGTATGGTAAGTCACAGTACGCACGCATGTCGCGCACACCCGACGAGCGAGGAAGGAAAGACATGAGCGATGCACGCACGTTACATGCACCGATGCATTTCCATGCATAGCAATGCAAATATTTAATGCATAATTACAGTGGATTCCGCGCATCTGTTGCCACCTTCGCGTTTACGACGAATTGACTTTTATATAAAATATGTCTCGGTGCTGCGGTGAGCTGCGCATTATTTTTCATCTGTGCGGGGCGGCGATCACAACTCGTGCACCCAAGTGGAAAGACGCGGTTCGCAACGTAGGCGGCTTATCGTGAATGTAATTTTTTTTTTTTTTCCTAAAATCTGTTATGCTCGGCACGAAAATTAAATAAACGCACAAGTTGCAATGTGGGTGGTTTGTCGTGATTTAATTTTTTTCTCGTGAAATCCGCCATTCTTGGAAAATAAAAGAGCGTCGCGTGTTTCATGAGTTCTTCAAAAATTAGTACTACGTGTAAAACGCTTGATAACTATGCAGTAATGTGATGTCCCATCGAACTCGGATGGTTTTTGTTTAATTAAATGTTTTTTTATTATCCTCATTTTTTGGAAAATAAAAAATAGACACGAAGGTCACAGTTTTTTTTTTCAAAATTAATACATCTGGTAAAACGCTCGATAAACACACTGTAAGCCGGCATCTCGGTTGTTGGTTGTGAGCCGTAAACACATTTTGCAACGTGGCTGGTTTATTGTGAATTTAATTATTTTGTTCACAAAATCCCCAGTTTTTTTTTCTAAATATAAGGGACAAGAATTTCACAGGGTTTAAAAATAATTAGTACAACGAGTAAAACGCTCGATAAATATGCAGTTATGCAATATCCTGGTATGTCTGACTATGAGTCATACACGCAATTTGCAACGTGAATGGTTTGTTTTTTTTTTGCAAGATCTCCTCTTTTTGAAAAATAAAAGGGATACAAATGTCACAAGTTCTTTAAGAATTAGTGCAAAGGTTAAATCGCTGAGCAGTTTGCAATGTGGCTGATTTATCGTGAATTAAATTATTCATCGCAAAATCCCCTATTTTTTGGAGAATATAAAAGGGACACGAATGTCACCATTTTTTAAGAATTAGTGCAACAGCTAGATCGCTCGATAACTATGCAGTAACGCGAGTATATCGGTTGTCGGCTGTGAGTTGTGTACGTGTCTAGTCTAATGATATTCACTTGGTCCGCACCTGGTTCTACATCTGTAAAGGTTTCGCAGAGCTTCCTACTGTATTCTCCCGTTTCACTCGACGTCTCTCGATGTTGACAGCGGATTTCATGGAACGAAGCCGCTGGAAATAGGGCGAGTGCTGGTGGGACCTTCAAGCTTACCTATTTATCCCCCCCTCTTACCCCCTCCCCCCGCCCTCCTCCCGACAACGAGCGAATTTCACCTTTCGCGCAAGAGTTCGCTGCTATGGTAAACAGTTTCAGATACGAGAGAAAGAGCGTAAAGATAGCGCAGACGGGGGTAGCGATCGTGGGACGGGGCGAAAAAAAGTGGCGGGAGGGGTTGATCAGCGATACCGTAACTAAAGCTTTGGACATTCTGACAGAAGTTTTACGAGCTCTTATTGATTTTTTTACGCTTCGTTTGTAGCGTCATGACGAATGTTGACCACGTCGGGGACAAAAACGGAGACTCGGAAGACGGAGAAAAAAAAGGTGAAAGTGGATGAAGAGGGAGAAAAGGAAAAGGAAGGAGAAAAATTAGGTAGAAGGAAAGGGATGAAGATGAAAAAAGGTGAAAGTGGATGAAGAGGTAGAAAAGGAAAAGGACGGGAAAAAATTAGGTAGAAGGAAATAGAAGAAGATGAAAAAAGGTGAAAGTGGACGAAAAGGGAGAAAAGGAAAAGGAAAAAAATAAGTTAGATGGAAAAGGAAGAAGATGAAAAAAGGTGAAAGTGGACGAAGAGGGAGGAAGGAAAAAGGAAGGAAAAAAATAGGTAGAAGGAAAGAGAAGAAGATTTAAAAAAAAGTGAAAGTGGACGAAATGGGAGGAAGGATAAAAAAGGGGGGAAAATGCGAAGGCGGAAAAAGGAAAAAAGAAGAAGGGCGAAAAAAAAGGGAGTGGAGGAAAATGGAAAAGGCGAAGAAGAGGCAGAAGAAGAACGCGGACAAGAATAGAAAGAAAAGGAGGACGAAGGCGGGTACAATAGTAACCGGCTTCAAAGACGCGACTGTTTTATTTTCATTGTACAAATCAGCCCCGCCTTGCGATCGAGCCGTCTCGTCTGCAGGTGTAGACGTGGGCTACGTGTCTTGCATCGAATCGTAGCCACGACGAGATCTCTCGCCTTCTCTCTCTTCCTACTCATTCTCAAGCAATACATTTATCTGCGTTCGGGTGACGTTTTTACAAAACTGGACAAGATCGATTTTTTTTTACTTAAGGGCGAAGAGCGGTTGTTTTTTAACGCATGAAAAATTATATGAAACGCCGACTTTACAACGATTTGTAAATTCCGGTATTTAGTTTCTGTATTGGTAATTTTATAATTATAGTGGAACTGACGTCACTCAACACATTTTCCTGTTTCTACGATGTTGCAGAAAGCGTCGGCCAATCCGGGGAGGGACGAAGGGTCGCAGGGCGTCAGCCTTCCCGATGCCTTTGGATGCTCTTCACGCACGTTTTACACGCGAAAAACTTTGCGCCAGCTGCTTCCAGTCCTTCTCCTCGCTGGACTCTCGCGAGTTTTGCATAACACGATCCAAAGGTCCGCCCGGGTCTCACGCCGAAGTTGAAACACAGAAGGCAACGCGCGGGAATTATTTTATTTCCGAACCGTTATTAACTACCAGCTTGTTGTGTATGTCCTTCGCGTTTTGGAGAACGAAAGTCGTGTACGTCGCCGATATCTCGAGTATCTGGGGTAGAAACGAAAATTGTAATCACGATGATTGATGAAAATCGAATCGCGAAATTTAGCCGGGAAAAGGAATGACGTAAATACCGATAGCAGAAGTGACAAATCGATGTAGAACATTTTCATTCCTGTGACTCTCACAGGCACGTGATAAAGATAATATCCCAGTTCCAGAATTTCCTGCGACAAAATGGTAACTTAGAATAAAAGTCGAATCTTTATTGTTACGGCTGTAGTTATTAAAAATGATGTATTATTGAAATAAAAAAATTATGCACTTTTGTTAATGACCCAATATATTAAACTCACGAGGGACGAGACTGTGGTGTCTAGTGATTGAGCTCTGCAGCCGAACAATAATCCACCCAGTTCGTTAGCCTGTAATTAGTCAAATTTAATCTCCGTTTACACAAAACGCAGGGAAAAATAGATTTTTTCAATTATTAGTCCCAGGATAAATAAAGCGATAAACTTATATTTGGTCTTTTTGGTTAAATGCTCGACCACAAATTGAATTTGTGTTTGTGGCAAAAATTTGATTCGGCTGAAACTCCAGTCGAGTTTCCTTAAATAAACATAAAAAAATTAAATATATTAAAATTAAATTGATATAAGATCAGACGATACAAATCAATATTATGACTAAACGACTCAAGTTGCACAAATTGTTTCACCCTTTTGTTCGTGAAATGGGCGACTATGCAGATCAACGAAGGATGGTAGAATAACAGAACGAGTCGAACGCATTCGTTCCATTCGACGTCCGATTGTAGGGCGTCGTGAGCCAGCACAAACGCGTTAACGATCAGATCGGTCATGAAGTAGACGATCCAATAGACGATCTGAACGTCGAAGTACTTGTTGAAATTTTCCGCGGCCTCCGAGAGCCAGTGGTTCAGGATGAACACGTGTTGCACTGTCAGGGGTTGGTAATAGACACCCTTGGTGGCTCCTACGTCAATTCTTCCTGTTGACAACGTCGCATTATCATCCCCTCTGTATTAAGGAACAATGTGGGACGACTACGATGCAGAAGAGAAAGCGGTTTTTTTGTTTACTTTGAAACTCTATTTGTTTTCAATTCGGACCTTGCAAATTTTGGTCTACGTTATTTTTGTTTCTGGTGAAAAAAAATTGGTTCTCTTTATGAAGAGGAATATGAACTTTATGAAGCTCTTAGAAACTTGCAAAATAAGTTTTTGTTCAGGAATTAATTTCGTACGTGTTTTATTCTTTACATTTTCGAAGCTGCCGGATGTTTAGTAATTTCAGCACTTTTGAGAGGAACGTAAAATTTACGTAGCTCTTGAGGACTTGCAAAATAAACGTCCGTTCAACTTCGACTGTTTTACTTTTAAGCACGATTTCCAAGCTACCGGATACTCTGTACTTTCAGTCATTTCGAAAACGCTTAAAACTTGTTCTACCTTCTCGGATGACAAGCGTTTCCCGAAAATTTCGTTCCAGACTTGTACAAGAAACGTTTCAATTTGAAAACCAGAATAGTAAACAAAAATGCTTTCTTTACACTTCACAACCAATGAAATAAATCCGAATTTACGTTATAATTTTCTTGTAATTATTTATCGAAATAAAACAAAAATCACATCAACCCGATCGAAATTTTCTCCCGAAAATTACCGAAAATTTCGCTCCAGGCTTATACGTCAAACGTCTCAATTTGAAAACCAGAATAGTGAACAAAAATCCTTTCTTCACATTTCACAGTCAATCACATGAATCCAAATTTATCTTGTCAATTTATCGTCATTTATTATCCAAATAAAAACAAAAAATTCACATCAACCCAATAAAAATTTTCCACATCAGCTTCTCCAGTTCCCCCCATCAAAAAAATTCACACCATTGATTCACCTGCCGAGGCCAGCGTCTTGAGCCTCACGAATCGTCTGAGCAGCGCGACGAAGACGAGACAGAATTTGCACAGCTCGAGGGTCATGACGAAAACGCCTAATCGATAAACGGCCATCAGGGGTTCGTCGATCGGCCTGACGAATCCGTGGCACCACAGATCGAAGCCCAGCGTGACGAGCAGCATCGCGACAGCCGCGAGATTCGCCGCAGCGTTAAAAGTCCCCTCGGCTCGTGTGGCGTCGTCGAAGTCCTGAATCCTCCTGACTCCGGTCTCAAAATTTCCCACCCTGAGCGTCGTCACCGTGACGCACATCAGGTGTGCCAGGATGACGGCGATTCTGTTGCCGATCGTCAGGGTGCAGAGTTCGTCGGTCTCCGATCCTTCGACCCGACAGCGAACAAAATTCAGCGCCTCCATAACGATCGCGACCATCAGACCGACGATCCAGATCAGCGAAAAGAGCTTCGCGAGTCCGGTGGTCCTGACGTTTCGCGCTGACGTCAGAAAGGGATGAGGATGACAGCCGACCAGCCGCGAAAGCGCGACGATCGCGAGAAAATCGGTCGTCAACAGCGGGACGTTGGTCGACCGATTTTTCAGCGGCCAATCGACGATCGCGTTGGCTCTCAACGCGCTTCGACGTTGAATTCCCTTCCAGCTGCGACGCTGAACAATGTCCAGGCCAGCCGCCAGTGTGGAATTATCGGGCTCGATGAATTTGCGCTTGGACTTGGTCCACTCGAAACCGATCAGTTCGCCGCTCATTCTGCGCGCGTCTTTTGAATTCTTCGCCTCTTACTTATTTTTTTTTGCAACCGGCTTTAATCGAAGACCAGCGAACGAGGGGCCGATGGACGACTGAAAGAGGCTTTCGCGGCTCGCGAAGCCCACGGAGGCTTCGATCTCACTGCTGCGAACTCGCTACGGGAAATCAGGACGCACACGTGACGTTTGTCACCACGGTTATTTGCTTAATGAGGCTGCTCGGACACGAAACTACGTTTCAACGTAGTCGGATCACCGGCGATTGGCTTGCACTACCGCTTGCGTTAGTTACTGCATCGACTCGGCAGTGTTTTCAGCTGGTCGTTTTGTCGACGAGCGTGTCGGGATTTTTTTTTTTTTCTTTTACTGTGACATTTTCGTGCTGAGGGGGAGAATTGCTGGCAATGTGGGGAAAATAAGAGGGTTAAAGAATTAACACAAGTGGTTAACGACTTGATAGTAATTACGTCGTTAGCAATGCACTTAGAGAAATCGTGTAAGTTTTTGTAGCTACATGGGGGAAAAAATATCATTGATTCAATAAAACCGAGGCTTGCGGGCTGCCAAAAACAATGTTTTTAAATTGACTCCAGTTATCGTTGTCACACCCCGATTTAACATTGAAACAATAAATTATTCTTTTGCCTACTTTTGAGTTATCGTTTCAATATCATAAGAAATTGTAGAAACTGGAAGTGACATTGATTTGACTACATTTGTTTTTGGCAGCCCGCTATCCACTGTTTTATTGAATCAATGATATATATATTTTTTTTTTCGTGTATAAAGTGACAACCATCAAATTTTCGTTCGTGCTATTATTTTTATAATTTACGATAATTACTTAATATTTACGATAACTGCGTCATAGTTACCACTACTAGAAAAATAGTTGCTGTACCGATAAAAAATAATTGCCACATTATAGTTGCTAATACTAGATTTTTCTCAGAGCAAGAAAGTAGTAATTGTCTTTGAGGGGAGCTTCAAGGTCCTCGCAACGTTTACCATTTTTCCACTAATTATTTTAACGAGAAACCTGAGCTATGATATGTGTGATTTTTGCGCGTTAATTACCGCATCGACTCGTCGCGGTTTCAGTGGGCGTTTTATGTGGGATTTTTCTTTCTCTTTAAATTTTCGTGTCAAAAGGACGCAAAAGTAGCTGCGGAAATGTGTAAAAAAAATTGCGGATTTGAAATTATCAAGTTGGTAAAGTGCAGCGACTGATTTTGTTGTGATGCTGATTTGTATTAACAGGAAGTTTGAATTCTCGTGCAGCGTGTTTATCATTTTCGACCAATTATTTTTAGGGGAAACCTGAGCCATGATATATATGACTTTGGGCCATTGTTGGGTGTCACGGCAAATTCAGTCATGGTGTGGACTTCCTTTTTTTTTCAATATTGACCTTGGCTCCTATAGGTTCATAGGGGTGCAATGACGTTCCGCGTAATCGGATCACTGACGAGCGATTGTCCGCACTATTGCGCGTTGGTTACTGCATCGACCCATTGTCCGTGTCTCGTTCGTCGTTTTGTCGCACGAACATGTAGGATTCTTGTTCTCGATTTTTTTTTCATTAGTAGCGCGCTCAAAATGGCCAAAATTGTGTGCTTAAAAATGTCCGGAGACAAATTACCAAGTTGGCTAAGCACAGTGACCATTTTTGCGATGATGCTAATAAATAAATAATTAAATAAAATGTTTTTGATGCTAATAAATAAATAATTAAATAAAATGTTTTCAGATAACTTGTAACTCATCGTGCGGGGCGTTTACCATTTTTTTGAATAAATGTTTTGGCAAGGTACAAAAATGTTTAAAAATTAAAAAATATGAAATAAAAAAGTAATAATAAAAACCAAGGTGCCTAAGCTACAATGTAAATGACTTTGGACCATTTTTAGAAAAATGGCATGTTTCAGATATACGAAAAAATATATTCAAAATATCCAAAAAAATATTTTGTCCGAAAAATTCGATATATCGAATATTTTGGAACATATACGAAATCCGCGCGCGCGAAAAATATATTTAAGATAAATTCAAAATATCATCAAAATGTATTTTTATTATCTTACCGTCCGAAAAGTTAGATACATATATTTTCGTATATGTATATTTCTTTTCCACGGGGGTAAACGACATATTTTTTTCGAACACTGACCTAGGTTCCCGCAGGCTCATAAGGGGCTTAGAGTAATCCGGCCCCGAAGGAGGGGAAACCGCTCGTGCCAAACGAAATGCGTGCATCTGTAATAACGTAAACAGCGGGATAAAAAATGTCACAAGACGCGCAGCTTTAACGTCGGAAAAAAAGTTGGAACAAAAGTTGTGTCATAAACCTTTGCATCCCCGGTGACGAGGCGGCTGCCCCCCTCCCCCCCTCCCTCCCCGTCCTCGCAGTTTACAGCGAGTTTCGCACTCGCGATTCAAAGAACCCGCGAACTTTTCGAGGCTTAAGAGTTCGCGGGAAGCGAACCAAACTCACCTCGCGGAAATTAGCAGCTCAGAGGGCGTCATTGCGAAATAATAGCCGCGAGAATTGTCACCAACAGAGGCAAAACAATGAATTGGCTTAACGGAATTTAAGTCCCGGGGTGGAAAAACGAGAAAAAAAATGACGAAGCGCTTTCGTTATTTCGTTGCCGGTGAAAAAAAAAAAAAAAAAAATCGCGTGGCGAAAAATCGTTTCGTCTAAAACGACGACGCGATTATCGGGCGAACGGCGTGTAAAACGCCTGAAAGCTCCTCGTGTGTCGTTGCATTTCTGCTGCGGGCTCCGATATAGAGCTTTTGATAAACAGCGGTTTGAAAAAAAAAAGAAAAAAAAAATAATCGAGCGCACGCCATCCTCGCGTCCGGCCTCGTTGCGATCGCGTTGCGAACGAATCGATGAGCGAGTTGAAGATAAATTCACGTGTTTTTTTTTGTTTTTTTTTTTTTTTCTTCTGGTCGATGAGTTGAGTGAAAGCGGATGTAATGGATCTCTGACAAACGTCAATCGCCCTCATCGTCGATAATCTGTATCGCCGGGCCTTATCTGCCTGCCCACCTGTCGCCACCTGCTTTGGCCGTCGTTCACCGCGAATGAGAAAAATCAGCGCCCGGGTTTTCAACACACCGCGGGTCAATCGCGCGGCTAAGATATGGTAATTGCAATCGGTAACCATGCAAATCGCTCGGCAGCTCCGTTTGCGTACTCTGAACGCGCTTTAGGTACGATTGACGCGCTGACGATGGGAGGTGCTGACAACGACGACGTCCGACACGTCTGACATGTCGTTCTTGTTTGCTGCTACACGGTCGCCGGTGACGTTGACTCCGGACTGAGTTGGTGTAGCGCTGGATGGTCGGGGTAACCCTAAACGGCACCTTCTGGGCGTACCGAGTATGGATCAACGGACAGACCGTCCGTACACGAAGAGAAGGATATGATAAAATTTACCGGACGCTATAGTAAAAATTACCAAAGCGCCTGGTATTGAAAAACCATACACTGAGAAAAAAAATTGGTTGAGCCAACTAAACGTGGATTTGCGGGCCGCGAAGTAAATATATGGTGAATTGGACTGTATATTTGGTTGAACGAACCAACGCCTAGTTGAATCAAATTTTTCTTAATTCACAATATCTATTATTTCGTTCACGGTACGAAATATTTACTTCGCGGCCCGCAAACGCACATTTGGTTGGCTTAACCAATTTTTTTTTCTCAGTGTAGCCGCCACCTGACGAACAGTACGAGAACTATAAGAATTTTTAACATATATATAATATTTTTTACCATATTTCGTGGTAAAAATTCTCATCGTTCTAGTTCTTCTCGATAGACGGCGTTATATCTCCCCTCTACCGGAAATTTACAATACATTTTACTAGAAATATGGTAAAAAGTATCAGATCCTTCTCTCCGTGTACTCGTCCCACTTGGATGCTTCACACTTGCCACTCCGGCTTGAAATAAAGTGGTTCAAAATTCCATCAATCTGGCCGCTGGACCGCGGGGTACTTGAGCTCGTAAAAAATTCATTTGAAACTTGGCTTTCGCGCCAAATGGAGGAAAAAGCGAGAAACGTTTTGTGGAGAACGTCGAACACCGTTGGAAACAATTTCGACAAATTTTGGACACAAATTTTCACGTTTCAAAAAATCGGTGGATGAAATATCGAGTATTTTCGATATAATTATTGATGTCGGGTTATTCGTTCTCTGATTGGCTGTCAGGTTGCCTGCAACTCGTAGTAAAAAAAAGTAACCTCGATTTTAGTGAAGAGGCAACATTTTGAAAAAAATGAGAAAACACTTTTTTTATTTTTTAGCGCATTCATTAGATGTATTTCGTCACTAGTTTTTTTCTAAACGTGATAGTTTTCACGAAAAACAAAAAAACTTGATTATTATCGATTTTTTCTATTGCTTCAACAAAATAAAAAACGGTGGTAAAAAATGGTAGATCATACGATGATATCTTGAAAAGAAAAATTTCGTAAGGCCGATTTCGACATTTCTAAATCTCAGAAAAAAAATTGAAACAAATTTCAGAAAGGTTTAAACCTCAATTTAAACACTGCTTAGGAGGTAAAATGTACGACTTGAGAACGACAGCATAGGGTAAAATTCGAACAAAATAAATCAAAGATATAAAAAAATAAATCAAAGGTAGATTTCGGCAGTTCTCGACTTTTCCGATTTTATGACTCCTGACATAAAAGTTTGCGCGCCAAAAGCTGCAATCATTTGACCTTCGAAAAAAAAGCGACGAATTCCCGTGACGCGTAGAGAGTCACCCATACCGCATGCATTTTTCACACACGTCTTCTTCACGTGGGCGTAAAGCAACGTAACACAATTTGGCGCGGTATTTCCCATATATACGGTGGAAGTGACGTTTCCCTTTGAATTTTCGAGTAGAAAGTAGGTAGCATGCATATTTAGTGGGCGAGTTGGATCCAATTTCAATGACTGCGGTTACGCATGACCGTGTCTCGCTCGTGAAAGACGAACGCGTTTCGCGGGGTGCACAAACACTCTCCCTCTCCCTTTCGCCGTCGTCCTTTATTATCCCTCTGAGAATTTTCCTTCTGTGCATCGTGTTCCCGTGTTCCCGATGAGCCGCCGGCGAGCCTTTTCGTTACCGCATGACCTGTCGACATGTCGTTATTTCCAACAAAGGCTGAAACGTTATTGTTTTTTCTTTTTTTTTTTTTCACGACGCATTAAGCTTTTCCGACCTAAATATTCGTAAATCAGTTCACTGTTTATTCGCACGAGCTTCAGGGCGCTTGTTTACAGTTTCCAATGAAAACAGAGGATCGTAAACTTTTATCGAGTCCTCCTATTTTTGTTACGTTTTTTAGAATTGCATTCAAAGTCAATTTTTTCTATAGTTACCCAGAAGTTTCATCTTTTTCTCCAACCCCTTCGGAAATCCCAACACAATAATAATTACCAGAATAGTTAACTACAATGAATAATACATTATAATGAAATATATTATAACGAATAATATAAATGTTTATTTTTTTAATTGGTCGATGGCTTGAAAAACCAAAAGTTTGATACCATTGGAACGTGATACAGCAATTTTCGGTAATGATAATGTCAACAACTCGTTCAATCCTCGACTTCTGACCAGGGTTTTCACGTTGAGTTTGTAAACTTTTATCAAGTTTCCTTTTTTTTCTTACAAATTTTGCCGTTACATTAAAAGTCAATTTTCTTCACAGTGACCCAGAAATTTTGTCATCTATTTAAAATGCCCGAGGATAACACGGAATAATAATAATTACAATAACTTTTATTTAAAAAAGGATAATTTCATTGAAATATGATATGGCGCTAAGTAATAATAATAATAATAATAATAATAATAATAATTTTCTTTTTTTTATCGTGGTAAAAATATAGGGAAAATCTTTTATCCCTATATTTTTACCACGATAAAAAAAAAATAATAACAATAGTAATAATAATAATAATAGTAATAGTAATAATAATGTCAACAAGTTGTTCATCCTTCGACCTAGCTTACCAATCGGGTGTTCGCTTCAATTTTACAAAAAAAGCGACCAAAATTCTCGCAATCATTAAACGAAACGCGTACGAGTAAAAAAGCTAAAAAAAAAATGACACCATTACCTGATTCCCCGATCTTCGACATTACCAACCGCCGCTGACCCGCATTACCCCCGACCTCGCGCGAGCGCATTCTAATAATTGCAACGCGTGGTGCATTTGCAAAAGGAAAAAAGGACTCGCACGTGGCTATAGACAATATCGACAATATCGTCTGTGCACGACGTCGACGGCGGACGCTTCGATGGTATTGGTTAAAATTAATATCGGTGATTACTGGTATGCGAAACGGGTGCGCGGTTTGCCGAGGAAAGTTACCTCCAAGCTTACCGGGGAAACCTGACAAAAGATCTTTGCGATATACATGCAGGAGCAAACAACGAGAGAACGACGAACGCCGCGTTATTAGTCCTCGTCGTCTTGGGATGATTACGTCACGATCAACGTTAAGGACGCACACGTTCGCCGCGCCAACGTGAATGTGCGCGGCGCGGCCCCCCCTAGACCGTACTATTATTATTAATACAGTAATGGCTCTAGTTGTGCTAGTGGCGAGGAGGACGTATTTACTATGTGTGCCTCCTTCGAGAAAGTTTCCCGCAGCTTCTGCGCGTTTCCCTATCTTGTTGAAAAAATTGCGGACGAAAAAAAAAAAAAAACGAGGGGAATATATTATGGCGGTGCAGCCAGACACGGTTATTTACATAAACCCCGTGACATAATCCTCGAACAAGTAGGTTAAGGAAAAAAAAAAAAAATAAAACAAAAAATAAATTCTCGAAGGAATTCCTCGCGGGGTTAAACATATTCGTCGGGGAGGGGAAACGTCGATTTGGGAATATCTCACATATTGTCATAGAAAGTGGATGTCAGATAAAAAAAATCGTGTGAAAGAGTGGACTCGATTTTGTAATTTGTTGTTGTTCATTTTTTTGTAATATTTTTTGTTCGATCGGTTTTAAAATACAGGATTTTTGTTGCACTTTTTAATTCTAATAATTATAATAATAATAATAATTCTAATAATAATAGTTATAATAATTCTTCTAATAATAATAGTTATAATAATTCTTCTAATAATAATAATTCTTCCATAATAATAATGCTAATAATAATTTTAACTATTTTGGCACATTGGCCACAAAAAATCCCAAAATTGTTTTTAATTAGCTCTACAATTTAAAAATCAAAAATAGAATATTCAATATTTTGGTATTCAATTATTGGAACAAATTTCATTAAATGCCAATGCTTTTTAAGCAACAGTTGCGAAAATAAAAAAAGTTTCACCGTGCATTTTTTCCAGACGTTACCACCCCCTTGGGGTGAGCATTTGAATTAATTCGCAATGAAATAAAACGCGGCGTTTCGATAAAATTAACCGCGCAATGGTCCTTGCTATTTTATTTCTGTCATCTTTTTTTTTTCACCCGTTCGCGGGATTGCATATAAAATAGTATTTTCCAGCTCGTATGGCACTCTATAATATAGTGCCAAGTTTTGCGTAACTGACGGGACGATACAGCACGTGAGGTCGTTCGCGCGATTATCATGTTATAAAAATTCCAAATAAAAATTTGCCTTACGCGAGGGGGACAGTTATGCATGGCGCTATAGCATCGCCATGGCGCCCCTTGAAACGCGCATGGCAAGCCCGACGGTGCGTATTTAAGGGCTGTTGGCCCGCCGCCTTTCACCACTGTACCGCCAACCCCGGACCTGGAACACGGTGATACGTACGTCCGCAACACCCGCGACACAACCGGAAGTCATCCACACCGCACGAGACTAGATAGACACGAGAATAAATCGTTCACCGAGCAATCTCCACGTTTCGGTTCTTCGACGAAAATTCGGGACGTCTGTTCGCGAAATTTATCGACACCTCTCGACTCACGTCGCTTGTTCTATTTTTTCGAACGGAAAGTCAACGTCAGCAGGTGAGTAAAGGAAGAAATTTAGCCGCTCTAAAAAAGGATTTTTTGATTTTTGGATTTTATAAGACGGTTTTTATTTTTTTATTTATTTTTTCAAGTGAATTTTTTCGAAATTCGCGGTACATTTTGCGACGGTCTGACGCTTTTTTGTTCACTCGAGCTTCAACACCGGTGGGTTTCGATGTTTTTTCGTTTTTGTGTAGATTTGTATTATTTTAGGTCGTTTTAAATACTTCGCAGTTAGGATCAGAATTCGTCGCGATTTGCAGTTTAAATCAGTTTGAATACAGTTTCGATAGTGGCGATTCAGTTGTGTATTAAGTGTACTTGACACGCGAACAGGTGAGTAGGCGCGACAACCGAGGGTTGCAACTAGTTGCATACTCGACACACGCCTGCAATTTTCGGAGTGGTCTAAACCGTTTTGAATGTGACAATTGCTTCCACACTGATTATTGGAGCGTTTTGAGGTTCATATTTTTTGACAGTCTCATTTTTTTTCTTTTTCGATTTTTTTTAACAAAGCGTTCAGAAATAAATAAAAATCGTGAAAGACTTCTAAAACCATATTTCTAGTGTTTAATGAAATTTTGTTGTGGTTTTCTATATTCTAATGCGGGAAATTGTTTTATAACCTGCGCCGACTCCACGCGTAAATACATTTTTTATAAAAATTATTTTTTGATACTAACATGACCTACAAAATTATACAAAATAAGTCTTTTTTCATTCAACAATTTTATGGGTGCGGACAACGTGAGACCTGAAAAAAATTCATTTACACAAAATCCCCTAATAAAAAAATATAAATAATCACGTTTCTCTTCATGTTTCGCTTTCCCACACAAATTTTGAGCTACGCAGCTGACTAGTTCTTTATAAATACAGACAAGTGATGGTTGGGGTTGAATTTTCGTCGATCCATGTATAAGTTCGGATTTCCCAGAATCTCTCAGCTCGGAAATGCCACGTTAACCGGAGTAAAATGAAAGAGTGTGTGACTGACGTGTCGATCAACTTTTTTTTCCTAACATGGCATCGAGATTTTTCTACGCTCTTGCCAAATACTGAGTTGTCGATTTACGTCTCGAGTAACTCGCCGTTCGATTTTACGCTCGGCATAATTTGAGGAAAGTGTTAAACAACATTTTTCTAATATTAAATGAGAAGTTGGAAATCTCAACATTTTATGAATTTTATTTACTTATCACAGTTATTGACATAGATAGTTTATTAACCTAATTCACTTTTTGCAAAACTTAAGTGACACAAACCAAGTGACACGAAAAGTGATCCACAATCCGTTAGCTGCAAAATGCGCTCTCATAAATTGCATTTCAAAGTCTGGTGTCATTCTGAGATTATTTCATGAATTATTCGTTCGGTTCAAGTTTAATTGAACATCAGATATCTTGACTTTATTGGGTCTAATATTGATATTCACGGCGGGAGTTTCAGATCAATATTGATCACATCTTGATTCTTATAAACCATATCTTGATCAAATAAAAATTCATAGATCACGACTATTCCTTTCGAAATTTAAATGTGAAAAGTGCAGCAACGCCAGTCTTCCCCAATCACAAAATATTTACAATAAAAAAACATTATTTTGAGTCTATTCTCAAAGGCAGCAACTTCTGTATCTTCATTTGTTTTATTGGTGTGTTAAAAAAATTAAATTTGGTGTATTTCTCACCTCTTTTCAACGCGAAAAAAAAGTTTAATCGACCCAACCTGGTGATACAAAATTAGCGATACAAAATAAAAAATAAAAAATCCAGGTAACGAGTGCGATCAAAGCGGTCGCGTGCGTCACTTTAAATTCATCTCGCAGGACCGATACGCGGGTAAGTTTGTGATAACCAAGTGTCTCGCGAGATAATCAATGAGATTCCCCTCCCACGGTGACCCCCGTGTCTCACCTGCCGCGAGAGGTCAGCTGCATTTTAATACGAGAAGAAGAAAAGTTTTCCTCCCTCCCCGGAACGATCACGCAGTCATCCCCTTATATTTAATGACGCGACTGCGATCAACCGGCGATACGAGTCTTGTACAATTTTTTTTTTTTTTTTTTTTTTTTGAAACTTGGAAGGTGGAAAGTCAGAGCGAAGGTGCAAAGTCGAAAGGGGGGTCGAAGCGCGCGATATTAATATTTCATCGAAAACCTCGTATAGCCTCCGTGGGGATTGACGTGGAGGCGTCGAGAATGCGGCGGCGGGAAGCGATGCGCGCGTGATACATTATTCGCATGGTTGTAATAAAACGCAACCACGGTGCAACTGACCGTCTTGAAGCGTTTTCGCCGAGGGTTTTTTTTCGCCGTCCTGATGCGTTCTTAGTCGGCCACACCGGCCAACGCAAACCAGTAATATCTCACTATCGGGGCTTATTAATGATTCATGAAACGTCAGATTTCCCGCAGCTGATACGAATAGCCTATCGGAAAGCGAAAACCCCTTTCGTCGATTTACCGTCAATCTCCATTCATGCATTTTCAGCGCTCGGAAAAATATGCAAATTTTTTATACCTACATATATAACAAAAATGCGCGTCGATATATTTATATAATTTTTTTTTTTTTTTACGTGGGCGAAGTTTTTTGTTTTTGAGTTTTTTGGTGCGGAAATACGAGACGGATTTTTGGAAAACGACTGACTTGTGATCTGCTTATGAATTGCCTTAAAAATGACGATATATTTATATACATTTTTTTTTTTTTTCGGGGGCGAAGTTTTTGGTGCGGAAATGTGAGACGAATTTTTGGAAAGCGACTGATTTGTGATCTGCTTATGAATTGCCTTAAAAATGACGTGTAAATCGTGATAGGTTTGACTGCGTCTGGCTTGCTGAAATTCCGTGATTCAATTGACCCCGTTTTGGTGTTATCACTGCAGTTTAAATGATTGTCAGCTTCATAAAAAATCGGCTTGTGAATAAAATTCGGATTAACGCTCGAGAATAACAAAAGGGAGACAGCAATTTTATAAAGAAGATTTTCCTTTACCTTTGTGCCTGCACAATTTTTCCTTAACGATTTATTACATCAGGATCCGGGGATGAAATACGATAGGATAATCGTTACGAATACTCGATGGGTATCCAATTATGGAAATGATTATTTAACGTTATTATTAAATAAAACGTCGCACTAATTAAATCGGTAAGTTTCGATAAATACTCGCCGATGTGAATTGAAAAATCCGATTGAAAATAATTTGCTATTAATAAGCTTTGTACGGGAAGCCTCATTATCGTAGGATCATCCGTAAAAGTCCGTGGAGGCCATTAAAAATAAAGTCGCCGATGCATATTAATACTCGCCATAATAATACTAATTACTAAAATATGTCGAAAGGCTTCACGATAAATTTCGCTGCACATAATACCAACAATCGCGACTGACATGAGTGCGATTCGTAGAAGCAACGAAACAAATGTCATTCATGCTCGGGAAAATTTCACAAAAGCCAAAAGTCCTTTGTCACGTGACGCCGACATCTGAATCGCGGCCAACGCTTCGCTCTACCTACGCAACTACGTCTCATCCTCCGCGGAAAATTAACATTTCTCTGTGAGGACAGATAGAGACAGAATTTTTTTATTTATTTTTCTTGGTCCATTAAATAAAAATCCTAAGCGGATCTGTTACGTTTTTTTAGGCCGCAAAATTTTCGCTCAAGATGTTTCCGCATAAAAAAATAGGCTTCAATAAAAAAATTAAAAAAAAATAGAGAACAGACAAAACGTGGCTAATTCCTCGCGCATTCCGCTCTCATTATACTTTCCTCCTCTCGCAAAGCTTCCTTTGTGAATTCCCGACGAGAATTCTGAAAAGTGGTAAATAATGAAGAAGCGATATGCAGGTTCCTGCTTTGAATTTTTTTTTTTTTTTGCCTGTCGCCTTTGGTGCGGTTTTCTCGGCGTTGGCCGCGACGTCTCCGAGGAATTTCGAATATTAGCCGCGGCATTGAGGTTACTAAATGAAAAAAAATAAAAAAAAAAGGAAACGCTCGAACCAAGCTGTATATTCGTCCCTCGGGCGTATTGACGGGTCACCAAGTGCATCGAGAAATTGGCGTGAAAAAGGGAGGAAAGGGGAAAAAAAAGAGCCCACGTGTCGCGTGTGTCTGTGCGTTGTGTATTTGCATGGGACTCGCACTTGAAAGTTTTACGATCCACCTGGTCTGTGTACGTGGAATGTTATGGTCTCAGGCGTTTTTTATGGCCACTGGAGATTCAAATTGAGAGTTCATGACGTTCTCCGACGCCCGCGGAAGGTATTCGTATAAACATCTGGCGACATCCGGCCGTTTCCCGGCTGTACATGAATTTTTGAATGTGCGCAAGGAAACTCGGGATATTATAGGTTTTTTTTTTCTTCCGCTCTATGCTCTTCTGTAACGCTGAGACGATACCAGAGACGGCTGGATTGGATAGACGAACACACGCACGTTTTGTTCATTGTGTAAGGCAATAAAAATTGGCTACACAGTTGGGGGAAAAAAAGTTCGCGAATTCAAGTTTTGTAGTTTCTTGTACGTAAGAGAAACATTTAAGGTGCGTGAAAAAACTGATGAAATCAATGACACATTATTTCCAATAACTTCTATATTAATAAGAACATATTTCTTCAGTTCGAAGACACAATTTTTTTAGATCATCTGGGATAAAAAAAAATGAAAGACAACTTGAAATTATTTGAATAAAAAAATGAAATATAACTCAAAATTATTTAAATGAAAAAATGAAATATAACTCAAAGTTATTTGAGTCGAAAAAATGCAACACAAATCAAAGTTATTTGAATCGAAAAAATGCAACACAACTCAAAGTTATTTGAATCGAAAAAATGCAACACAATTCAAAGTTATTTGAATCGAAAAAATGCAACACAACTCAAAGTTATTTGAATCGAAAAAATGCAACACAACTCAAAGTTATTTGAATCGAAAAATTGCAACACAACTCAAAGTTATTTGAACCAATAAATTCAATTCCTCGTTCAATTTATTCATTCAAATAATTTCAACATTTCATTTTAGAGTCATCTTTTTATTTCTACAAACGAAATCCTTTTTTTTTCTTATTCAAATAACAGTCGTTCAAACTATAAAAAAAGACGTCATTGATTGCAGTATTTTTTTTAACGAAATCCTCTTTTCTCTTATCCAAAAAAAACTCATTTAAGCTCCAAAAAAACGTCATTGATCACAGCAATTTTTTTTTCTTAACACACTGCAAGGGTTGCAAATGGTGAGATATGAAACCGCGAGTAACGTCAGTCGCGCGCGGAGAAGTGCGGAATTTGTCTCAGTGAGCGAGAGGAGTCGACTTATATTCTTCTCGTTTCTACGTCTCTATATCTCGCGTTCGCCCGACGTGCACGCGTCCTAAAGGGCGATGCATCTTCGTGCCCGCCGTAGTCTCAATTTCTCGCTATGAACGCCGCGTAATACGCCTCGCGTTTCGCGCCAGTCACCCGGCCCCGGGACCTTTGAGCGGAAGCAATTTACACGCGAACGTACCGCGCATCCCCCCCTGTCGAGGGTTGCCGCACGCTCGTCGTGCATGCGCCACAAGATATATGGCGGATATTTCTTCTCATTGTCAGGACGGTCGGCTCGCTACCGTGCGGCACTTACTGCGCTGCCGGTGGGTGACGAGATGCGCAAATCCTTCGTACACGCGGATGGAAAACACCAGCCACAACAATACGGATCCTTTCACGATGTCCTGTTTTTATTTTATTTTATTTTTTTGCTGTCGTCATCAGGACACATTTTTCAGTAATGTCGCTTGAGGTAATGAGAGCACTTAGTACTTGGTTATTATGCGCGCCGCATTGTTTCATTACGCCTCAAATAACTTGGAAGGAATTTATGAAAAGGATGGTTATAAATATTCGCGCACCATTTTTTATTTAGTTGAATATTGTAGCTTTGTGACTTTGAATTGGGAGTGAAAATAGAGATAATGTTTTATGGTTTCACTGATTTACCTGCGGGATGAATTTTTTTAGGTCTATTTATTATTGGTATTAATTATAGATTCTGTCTGATGTGGCATTCAAGTGATTTTATTAATTTTGGCTAAATTTTATATAGCTTTTTAAAAAATAAAAAAATAAAATTTCTTTGTGGAAAGGCGAATAAGAATCAACCGAAATTTATTGGAAAAATTTCATTTATTGCGCTTCGCTACCCACTTTCTACAATTCGTGCTTCAAAATTCGCCTCTCGCGCATTTCAATATCGCGAGAATTTGAAATACGATTTAACATTTTCGAAACATCCGGGTCCAGAGATTTTCCGTAAAGTCGCTTGAGATGTGGAAACGTGTAAAGTCGCGGAATGCGGAGTCGCTACGAGAACTTGAAGCTTATTGAAGCTATAGACGAATAAATTCCATTTCCGGCGACAATTCCATTGGTATTCCAAGGATATATTGACGAATAAAAGAAATTCTCCGACGATAAACGCATTCTCAATAGGCGACGCTAGATGTACACAAGATTTTTCGTGTTTCCCTGTATCGAAGGTCGAGGGATTCCGCGTTACTGTTTAACGCAACAATCGAGCGTCATTTTGAACCTTTAATATCTTAAAGAATTCAAATACTCGACAGTTTTGATATTTTTTTTGTTTAAATATTTGCCTGTTTTAATATTCAGAATAATTCAAGTATTCAACTGATTTGATATTTAAAAAAATGCAAATATTCGACTGATTTAATATTTCGGGAAATTCAAATATTCAACTAGTTTTATAGTTTAAATAATTCAAATATTCGCGTTCTTTCATATTTAAATAAATTCAAATAGTCGCCTACTTTCATATAAAAAATAAAATAAAAATATTCGCCTAGTTTCATATTTTGAAAAATGCAAATATTCGATCGAAATCCTAAGCAAAAAGACGATTAAAAAAATTGCTAACTTTAGAGTGGGGTCCACGTGGACCCCAGTGAGTCTGTCTAAAGTTTTAAAGTAAAACCAACACGTTCGATCTCGGGGATTGTATTAGTTCTTTCTCCAAACCGCCAAGTAATTAAATTGGTTGGGTGCGGTTACTTTGGGGCATAGGCGTTAAATCCAATGGCTTTTATTCACTTATAAGAATCGATACTCGGGACGGTGAGTTAAAAAAAACGAAGAAAAAAAAAGCTCGTGTATCGTACACGAGGAAATTGTTTGTTCCCTCGAATCCTGATCGCGGTCTCGTCCTCCTTCCCGCCGAGCGAGCGTTCGCGATACCTTCGTTCACATAAAATCGAATGGTATACCTCGAGATAAGTGGCCACCGCTTCTACGCGGTACTTGTCAGATTACCCGGATTACTCGAGCCTCTGCTCTTCCGGTGGCCTTGATAAAGAAGTGCTTTTTCCATCAGTACCAGGGTGGCCCAGCGTTTTATCGTGGATTTAGCCAATCCGGGTTGAGTTAAATTCGCCATCAATTGCTAGAAGAAAAAAACACATCTTATTGAATAAAACAAATTTAGGGGGTAGCAGAGTCTCTTGTGCCTCGGGGTCTAATGTGACAGGGCTTTTCAGTGTCTATTCATAAAAAAAAACAGCAGGTTTTTTCAGTGAATTTATTGACTTTTTTATTTTCTAAATTATTGACTCACTTTCTTCTTTTTCAAAATAAAATAGTTCAAGTTCATTAAGTTAAAATAAAAATGTGTTCGATATACAGAATAGGTTAGCAATTAATTTCATTCGATAAACAGTTTATTTTGGAATTAAATGGTCCACCATATATTTATTTATTTATTTATTTATTTATTTATTTATTTATTCGTTCCTTTATTTATTAATTTATTTATTCGTTCCTTTATTTATTTACGTATTTATTTAGTTGTTATTCCATTTATTTATTTATTCATTTATTCGTTCCTTTATTTATTTATATATTTATTTACTTGTTATTTCATTTATTTATTTACAATGACTCCACTTGTACCGGCAAAAGGCTTTTTTTCTTCATTATTTCGTATGAAAACCTGTTGAATATTTTGATTTCCACTAACAAATGATTTACTCGATCGAGTTAGAAAAATGCAAATATTCCCATCATCAATATGTCCTCGCAGATCTGCGGGGTAATTAGAATCCATCTCGGTGCACGTTCTCCTCAAGGTCTTCTTCGCCGAAACGTTGCGCGACATTTGAGAAATATATACATCGACTGGATTACAAAGCTCGCGCGAGTCGAGAGATTCCTGAGAATCAATTTCCAGAGCGAGTGGCTGCGTCACGCGGATCGCTCGCGCGGCAATGAATTTCGAAGCCTTCGAAAGTGACAATGCGTGCCACCCGAGCAACCCCGACGTGTTTGCGTTCTCGACACGGGGGATTTATCCGCGCAACAAAATGTCCCGCGCCACCCCGGTTATTAATTTCGCTGTTTATTTAGCCGTCGTGCGGGCGTCAAATGTAAATAATACACATCGCGAAAACGCGATGTGTTTTGATTCAGAAACATCGCGTTTTCTCTCGTTACAACGCGGCGTTGAATTTTTTTTTTTTTCGTGCCCCACAATGCGGAGTACGAAAGTATTAAGAATCATCGCTTTATAATTGGCAACGGAGCGATAATTAATTAAATGTTGCGTGGGTCAGGGACGGTGGTTGTTTTTATTTTTTACGTGTATTTTCACCGTTCCAAAAACACCCACGGCGCCAGATGTGCAAACTGCAGAAAAATATGCAAATAAAAACGCGAATTCTTTTTTAGGATTTCGTGAAATTACACAATGCGCGGATCGGATTCCGCGTAGGACGATCGAAACGCTTCGTGCCGATAGAATAAAAAGCACTCGACATCGCACACGTCGAACCCTCGACGGTATTTTAATCCGTTGCCTTTTCATAGAAATTTATTCTCTTACTTTTAATTTTTTAATTTTTTTTAATTTTTTTATGACGAGAAATTCGTTGAAAATTTTTTTTTCACGTGGAGACGCCGAATACCGGAAACGCGTCGCGGGATTAATCGAGCTTGGTTTACGATTCGCTCACTCTATAGCGAGCGAATAATCGTCCGTACATGTCGAGGTTTACAGCGAGGATGTCGGGGAGTAAAAGTAGAAGCGGCAGCCAGGGGTGAGGATGGGAAGCGAGGCACCCACGCGGCAACAGGTTGCCCATTTCTCAGTACGTGACTTTAGCCTATTATAACGAAAAACCAGCTTCCGACCGTGGGATGCTAATGCGGTATACGTGACGAACGCTCGCGCCCTTCGAAATTACATCGCGGCTAATTTTTCTATATACAAATAATAAAACTCAATCGCGTCGAATTGCAATCGATATATTCGAAATAAATTCAGCATTTTTCGTTTACGCTGTACAAATAATAAAGCGACGAAATCGCGAGCAATTTATTTGGATTAAATTGGGCATTTTTCGTTTTCGCTGTACAAATAATAAAGTTACAAAATCACGAGCAATTTATTCGAATTAAACTGAGCATTTTTCGTTTTCGCTGTTCAAATAATAAAATGACGAAATCACGAGCAGTTTATTCGTATTAAACTGAGCATTTCTGTTTTTGTCTGCACAAATAATAAAATGACAAAATCACGAGCAATTTATTCGTTTTAAACTGAACATTTCTGTTTTCTTTGTAGAAATAATAAAATATAAAAATCGCGTGCAATTTATTGGAATGAATTGAGCGATTTTTGTTTCATTGTAAATAATGAACGGAATGAAAGTTTATAACTATTGAATATTGATTTCTTTAAATTACATTTTTGGGAATCGCTGAGGGTCGAAGTTTAGGTCATTTGGAAAAAAATTGGCTGCGTCTCCGATCAATGGAGAAACTTGTGAACTTGCGGTGTGTAGTTTTTTTTTCTTGAAAAGAGGATTGAATTTTACGAATTGGAGCGAAGTCTGTCGGATTCAGTGGCAACTCAGTGAAGTTTCCCTCCATGTCAGCCGAACCAACGAACCAAATGCAAACCGACTCGACGATACACTAAGGTTAATCTCAGTCGACTGGCGAGGGGTTCGAGCTTAAATAAACTGAAATTGAGTTTATGCGGTTAAATCGAGAAGCAGTTAATCATACGAGAGTGCAGGGTAAATTCACTTGGAGTAAATCTGTGTTTTAATCTCAATCGATCTTAAGATAGAACGAATCATGTCAGTCGGAGTTAGTCGACAAATGGTCATTCTGCTCAATGTCGACCTTAATTTGATCCAACGATACTTTTTCTCAATGAACTTTTTTTTCAGTGCACAGGAAATTTTTCTCAATGAACTTTTCATTTCTGAGGACAATTTTTCTCAATGAACCTTTTTGCTCAGTTTCTCTTGATCGTCCCACACGTAGGATGAATAAAAACCCGTTTCTGGTTTAGTGGCATAAAATGAACAGTCAGTCGGATTTAGTCGACACCGGCCAAGTTTGTTCAAACTTAATCTGATCTAACGATATTTTTTCTCAATGAACATTATTTTTTTCAGTGCATCGGACATTTTTCTGAATGAACTTTTCATTTCTCAGGACAATTTTTCTCAATGAACCTTTTTGTTCAGTTTCTCTTGATCGTCCCATACGTAGGATGAATAAAAAAAAACCCGTTTCTGGTTTAGTGACATAAAATGAACAGTCAGTCAGATTTAGTCGACACCAGTAAAGTTTACTCAAACTTAATCTGATCCAACAATTTTTTTTTGTACAACGAACTTTTTTTCTCAACGTTGCCTTCATCGTCCCATCCGTAGGACGAACAAAAAGGCGGTTCTGGTTTAGTGACACGAAAGGATCTCTATCGAGAATACTAAATTACAGCAATACGATATATCGGCTGTGTCGGCTACGACTTTCTCTTTCCCTTTTCCATGCGTCGGTCTCGGTCGATCGATTTTTCTCCCATGGATTAATAAAATCAGCCAACTTCGAGTGACAACGCGCGGTGTCGGCACGACCGGCGAGTGGTTCGCGCTTCGGAATTCTCTTGTATGTGAAGAAAAGTTGACGGGGGCGTAGCCGGTAAATATTATATGAAATAAGGAAGGCGGCTTCGCGGAGAGGTGAACGGAAAATGGAATTTAATGGAAAAAGTATAGCGACATCTGTAAAAGTAGCCTCGCCTCTCGCGCCCCGCGGACTTTTATCTCAAGCCGTGAGAGACATAACGAAAGAAGCGAAATGGGTCCAAAGTGCCGCGTAGCGGATGACGCATGGTCGAAGGACTCCGAGGGACAGATAGCGAACCGGAGTCCGAGAGATCGAGGCTCGACCCTCGGCAACGTAATTTCCTCTCGCACTTTGACGCTCGCCAAGGTGACACGTCGTTCAGTCGAGTTTTGTCCCCGTGAATCTCGGCTTTAACGCGACGCCTCTCGTCCTCTGCGTGTGGGTGGGGCGACATGACCTGCGATTTTTTTTCATGATGTTGAATTTTGCATCGTTGGAATACAACGAAATTCTGAAAAAAAAAACATTTAATTCTAACTAACCCAAATGATGAAATTAGGTATAAAATAAAATTAGGAATAAAATATAGGAATAGAATTAGGAATAAAAAGTCACCATAGTAGGGTAGAAGTACCGTTTTTGGCCACCTTTGGTCCAATTGTGGCCACCAAGTTTAAAAAGATTTAGTTGTTTATGTCGTTAAAACAAAAACGGGCTTGACAATCTTATGAATTTGTATGAATACTTTTAAGGTATCAGCGTTGGAATATGGAAAAACAAATATTTCAAACAAAAACGGGCTTGACAATCTTATGAATTTGTATGAATACTTTCGAGGTATCAGCGTTGGAATATGGAAAAACAAATATTTCAAATTTATTACAGTGAAAATGGCCACAAACGGTACAGTGGCCACAAATGGTATTTCTACCCTAACAAATTGCCATGATGACTTTTTACACCTAATTTCATCATTTGAGTTAATTATAATTAATGTTTTTTTCTGAATTTCGTTGCATTCCAACGATGCAAACTTCAACGTCGTTTTTCTTCGGATCCTCGTGGCTTCTCAAGATGCCCTGGAAAAAGTGCTTAATTAACATCGCGAGAAATTAAAATCACGGAAAAAGTGTTTAATCAACATCACAAGAAACTTCATCAAACTAATGAATTACCGAAAATTAAATTCCCAGATAAATTATTAAAAAAATGTACAAAACACATTTGATCTCACAAAAATCATTTCGAGCGAAATCATTTATATTCCTTAATAAACAGTTTCCGGGAATCCGCACACGAAAATAAACTTTTCCAAGCATCAAGGGTGTCCCGACCCTCTGAAACGAGGCCGCTCGAGCGATTACTACATTCCGTGGTGAATACTGAGAGAGAGAGAGAGAGAGGAGAGCAATATAAATATACTTACGAGAAAGAACAATAAGCCATGTTTGTTGGTTGTACCTATATACGCTCGCCCGCTTCACTAGCGCGAGGCAACAGCCAAGTTTTTTAATAACGTTACTATCTCCTCGAGCGTGGGTGGTTGTGAGATTGCCTTAGTGCGGTTTACTATCAGGACCCTCGCGTACTTGGTGAAATGTTTGGCGGCACGAGGTTGAGTCGGAAGCCAACGGGGACTTGACTCTTCGTCCTCCAACTGCAGTTTGATTAAACGTGTATGAGAATGAAAGCCGGGGCCGAGTCGGAGATTGGGATCCGTGAATGGGGAACCCGGGAACCGGTGGGGGGGAAAACGGGAGGTGCGAGGAGTTTCGCAGTTGCACAATAACCTTTTCCCAAACTGTGGCAAGGCTCAACAGCCAACTGATACAGCGCAACAGTCGTGACGTTTGAAACCCCAATGTTCAACTTTCTCACGCGTCCTGCATTATGTCGGTCGTCCAGTAATTTGGAGGGGATGAATTGAATGTGTGGGTTTCATTTTCGCTAAAGAGTTGAAACTCGCGCGAACGTATCGAGCGATCAATTATTTACTGAACACACGGAATAAATGGAGGATACACAATTGATTGCATGTCCAATTAAACGCATCCAAAATCGTTTTCAATTAAAAATAGAAACAAGCGGAAAAATATTTGTCGAAGAGGGTAAACGAAGTAGAATTAAAATCGCGTGCCCAATTAATTGCACCTAAAATCGTTTTCGATTGAAAATAGAAACGAGCGGAAAAATATTTATCGAACAGAATAAATGAAGTATCTAGGAATAAAATTGCGTGCCCAATTAATTGCACCCAAAATCGTTTTCGATAAAAAAAATAGAAACAAGCAATAAAATATTTATTGAACGGAATAAATAAAGTAAAATAAAAATTGCGTGCCCAATTAATTGTACCCAAAATCGTTTTCGACAAAAGAAAATAGAAACAAGCAATAAAATATGGATTGAACGGCATAAATAACGTAAAATAAAAATAGCGTGCCCAATTAATTGTACCCAAAATCGTTTTCGATTAAAAAAAATAGAAATAAGCAATAAAATATTTATTGAACAGAATAAATGAAGGGTAAACATTTAAAATTGCGTGCCCAATTAATTGTACCGAAAATCCTTTTTATAAAAAAAAGAAATAATGTTGGGCCTGATTCTGAATATCCCAGCTAACTATAAATTGAAATGGTGCAAAAGTTGCAGGCGAGCGCAAAGTGAGACTGAAACCAAGAAGCGTCGGGAGGTTGAGTTCAAGGTCGTCCGGGGAGAAAACATAACGACGCGCGTTGCACATGTTCTGAAACCCTTGAAACTCAATCACTCGCTACAGGTGTCGCCCCGGTAACCGAGAGTAACGATAGTTCGGGATGGGGGGAAGGGGGACGCCTCATCGTGGAGCCATAGTGACTGATGAAGAGTGGGTGAGGGAAGCGAACTGCAGCTCTGCAGCTCTGAAGGTCACGTCGGGAGAGAAATAAGAGCGGCAGTCATATTGAGTAAGAGAGATCGGGCGGGGCTACTTGACACAGGGGTTACTTAAAGTATTAGCGATGTTTCCCTCATCGTAGCGGAAAGGATGCAAAGTAGAATCTTGCCGCGGTGCTTTATTATTTTTTCGCTTTTTGTAAATAGCTTCTTCCCCCAGGAAGTTCTTCAGCTGAAAATAGAAGAGTTTCACCTCGATTAATGGATCCATTTTATTACCCAGAGAATCATTTATTACTAACATAAAAAAACAGGTTTAAGAAAGCTCGTCAAGTATATTTTGACGGTTAGTTAATTATGTTTGATTAATGAGGTCGATTCAACAGCTAAATTAATAGTTGTCACTCATAATTCACACAGCTGCGATTTCTCTGAGTATTGAAACAAGGAGGGTCCAGATTTTTTTGATTTTTTTTTCTACGAAAACAAATTTTCCATTGGAAGAAAATAAAAATTTGCCACAAATTGGAATTGCATGCAAATTACGTGACCTGTGCATTGAGACTGGTGAAATATCGTGGCACGAAAAAACGTTACCGTCGCCCTCGACGGCGACGATGGAACCGGAGATGCAAACACTTTCAGCTGCGCAGCCGGAGTCGAGGAGAAAAGCTCAGCTCAGCTTCATTCATTCATCTATCCCGTATATACTTACGACGCGCAGCAGCGTGTACGGGGTATTCCGACTCAGATCGTCAGTTCTGTACCGCTCATCGCGTGCGTTCCTAAAAATGTCCTGCTAATAATTTCCGAAAAAATATACACAATTACACATTTAAAAAGAAATCTTTTTAGTCAACTGTTTCCAATATTCCAATTTTCGATTGTTTCGTCGCGGTAATAATCGTTTTGCATTGTTGAAAAAAAAGTTGCGAAAAAACTTGACGAAACGAAAAAATCGCAAGATCGATAAAACGTTGCAAACGGGTTGTCACGATGATTTCGATTTTTCAAAAACGATTGAAACGTCGTGAGACAGTTTCCGAACACTGTTAACAAAATCTGTGTTGAAATGAATACAAAAGTGTTGGAAGTTTTTTTGCGGATACAGTTCATGAAATTTACAATACGTAAATGGACTTTCAATGAGTGGTATATTAAAAGTCAAATTTACGAATAAGAATTTTGCCATACAACCGTATTATAAAATGTATACAATTGAATATTAAACGGTTGTATGGTAACATTTCTATCGGATACCAAACACTTACCAATAAAAAAAACTACGAAAAAAAGTGTCTCCAACTGTAGCAAACAAATCAGCCACAAAAATGGCGCGAAAAGAACTAAAACCATCGACATCCCCCATCGACTTGACTCGGAACGCCCAACACGTTGCATGCGCCGTGGGTGTGTCGGGAAGATCGGGAATAAAGAAAAATTCCCGCGAAGCCTGACACGACTCTCGCCTCACGAGAGTCGCCCGGACTGTCCTAGCGGTCGCGCCACATAATAGCCACGAGGACGAGTGCGAACAGGTGAACCGAAGTCAGACGCGCCGTGATGCCCACGAGAGCCGGTGCGATGCACACCAGAGACGCGACTGCATCACCACAAAAGAACCAAAGGCAAAAAAAGCAAAAACCCGACAGCTAATCCCCAAACGGGTCTCGACGGCTCGAAGAGAGAGAGAGAGAGAGAGAAAGCTGTGAACTCGCGCATTTTTCCGACGACGCTGCTGCTGCTTTGTTTATTCTCTCGCTCGCCTCTTTCCCCCTCCTCCCTCCCCCCTCCTCCTCCTCCTCCTCCTTCTTCTCCTCCTCCTCCTCCTCCTCCTCCGCCTCCTCCCGACGTCCTGCAGCTTCGCTCGGCGGGCGAGAGACACGCGATACTGCGGTGGGTTTCGCGGTAGCGACTAACGCAGATTTACCTCGACGCAATACCGACGGGAAACGGATGGCTCGCTGGTGGTGCGAGAGATAAGGGACACCACAGGAAGGGAGTGGGAAGGGGGGGATGGAAGGGGAGACACAAGCAGAGCGAGAAAACGAGGGAATAGAATAGACGCCGAACGAGTGGGTAGGGTTTGTGGCGGCGCAGCGAACTGAAGCTGAAGCTCGCCTACTGGCTTCACCCCTCCTCGTCTCTCCCCTCCCCCCTCCTGCCCCTCAGTCACCGACATCCACGGAAGTTTCATTTCGCCGGCAACAAGTATTGCGACTACTAAATCGTTTAGTCGCCGTGTACTATTTACACGCGGGGACGCGCGGCGCGAGCCGCGTGTGCGGAATCGGTAATGCGGCCTCTCGGCCCAAGAGAGCCATCCGGCGTGTATCCGGGCGTTTTAATCATTCGGATTCAGTGTACGTTCGCCCACTTCGCTACGGGAAGATACGCGCGTTTTCCGGATTGTAGTGAGAGAGAGAGAAGCGCTTGGCGATGTTGCGACTGCTTTTTGCCCTCGTTTTGACGATGATTCGGGGGGGCAATAAGCTGCATCGTTTTTTCTCGTTTTAGTTACGCGGGACGAGCGTGTCTGGTGGAAGGGAGGGATTTGTCGGTTGGATATGAACGAATGCAGCTGACGGTTGTGTCAACGGAGGCGAAACCTCCGCGAGTGCCAGAGAGACAGCGAATGATTTTCGTTGTTCCGAAAATTCTAGCGAATAATTTTCGTTGTTCCGAAAATTCCAGCGAATAATTTTCGTTGTTCCGAAAATTCCAGCGAATGATTTTCGTTGTTCCGAAAATTCCAGCGACTAATTTTCGTTGTTCCGAAAATTCCAGCGAATGATTTTCGTTATTCCGAAAATTCCAGCGAATAATTTTCGTTGTTCCGAAAATTCCAGCGAATAATTTTCGTTGTTCCGAAAATACCAGCGAATAATTTTCGTTGTTCCGGAAATTGTTCGCTGTCTTTCCGGCGAATTCGTTGGCGAATAATCTTCGTGATGGGGAAAATTATTCTCCAACGAAAATTGTATGGAAAAGTTCAGCATCGCTGGAATAATTGTTTACAGTCTTTGTTACCGACTGAGCGGCTTTTATCTATCCTTGAAAACTAACGAAGGTCACCGGCCACACAAACGACTGAAAGGGACGCATCGAATTGGCACTGTCGTTATTTTTCGGGGGTTTTCGTAGAAGAAAAAAAAATGCTTCACTTTTTGGAAAGGGGATATTAAGATTTATGACCTTCAAAATTTCTGCATCTGCAGAAATGAACTTTGGCAAAGCGTAGCGCCGTAACTTATGGTCGGATCGAAAAATGTCTGAGGACTTTTTTCTTCCTTTTTGAATTCCCCGATGGCGCCTATTTTTAGAAAAAATTGTTTGTGTAAAATGAAGATGGTTTTTGCAAATTGAAAACTTTGGCACGCTGTATCTTTTTAGTTGTGGCTCGGAAAGTAAAACGTAAAAAATATGTTCTTTTTTCACTCATTTTGAGGTGGCGCCTATTTTTCGTTTCAAATTTTATCACGCGCTAGTGGTAGTTTTTGAGCATTTATCTTTGGGAGCTCGTCGTGTCCAGAATATTGATCGAATGCAAAAGTGCCGAAGGACTTTTTTGTAGTACTCGTGATTCTCTAGTGGCGCCTTCTCCCCGATTTTCAAAAAAACCCAAGGAAATATCTTTTTTTGACGTTTGAAAACTTTGGCCAGCGATATCTTTGCCGGATGACTTCCCAAGAAAAAACTGTATTACACTTTTTTGTTCCTTTTTCGATTATCTAGTGGCGCCTTCTCCCCGATTTTTGAAAAAATGCGTGGAAATATTTTTTTTCGCCGTTTTAAGGCTTTGTCCAGCGATATCTTTGCCGGATCAACTCCCAAGATAAAACGGTATTTTTCGCCACTAGATAATCGAAAAAGGAACAAAAAAGTCTAATACCGTTTTATCTTGGGAGTTGATCCGGCAAAGATATCGCTGGACAAAGCCTTAAAACGGCGAAAAAAAATATTTCCACCTTAAAACGGCGAAAAAAAATATTTTCACGCATTTAAAAAAAAATCGGGAAGAAGGCGCCACTAGATAATCGAAAAAGGAACAAAAAAGTCTAATACCGTTTTATCTTGGGAGTTGATCCGGCAAAGATATCGCTGGACAAAGCCTTAAAACGGCGAAAAAAAATATTTCCACGCATTTTTTCAAAAATCGGGGAGAAGGCGCCACTAGATAATCGAAAAAGGAACAAAAAAGTGTAATACAGTTTTTTCTTGGGAAGTCATCCGGCAAAGATATCGCTGGCCAAAGTTTTCAAACGTCAAAAAAAGATATTTCCTTGGGTTTTTTTGAAAATCGGGGAGAAGGCGCCACTAGAGAATCACGAGTACTACAAAAAAGTCCTTCGGCACTTTTGCATTCGATCAATATTCTGGACACGACGAGCTCCCAAAGATAAATGCTCAAAAACTACCACTAGCGCGTGATAAAATTTGAAACAAAAAATAGGCGCCACCTCAAAATGAGTGAAAAAAGAACATATTTTTTACGTTTTTCTTTCCGAGCCACAACTAAAAAGATACAGCGTGCCAAAGTTTTCAATTTGCAAAAACCATCTTCATTTTACACAAACAATTTTTTCTAAAAATAGGCGCCATCGGGGAATTCAAAAAGGAAGAAAAAAGTCCTCAGACATTTTCCGCTCCGACCATAAGTTACGGCGCTACGCTTTGCCAAAGTTCATTTCTGCAGATGCAGATATTTTGAAGGCTTTGTCCAGCGATATCTTTGCCGGATCAACTCCCAAGATAAAACGGTATTAGACTTTTTTGTTCCTTTTTCGATTATCTAGTGGCGCCTTCTTCCCGATTTTTTTTTAAATGCGTAAAAATATTTTTTTTCGCCGTTTTAAGGTGGAAATATTTTTTTTCGCCGTTTTAAGGCTTTGTCCAGCGATATCTTTGCCGGATCAACTCCCAAGATAAAACGGTATTAGACTTTTTTGTTCCTTTTTCGATTATCTAGTGGCGAAAAATACCGTTTTATCTTGGGAGTTGATCCGGCAAAGATACCGCAGGACAAAGCCTTAAAACGGCGAAAAAAAATATTTCCACGCATTTTTTCAAAAATCGGGGAGAAGGCGCCACTAGATAATCGAAAAAGGAACAAAAAAGTGTAATACAGTTTTTTCTTGGGAAGTCATCCGGCAAAGATATCGCTGGCCAAAGTTTTCAAACGTCAAAAAAAGATATTTCCTTGGGTTTTTTTGAAAATCGGGGAGAAGGCGCCACTAGAGAATCACGAGTACTACAAAAAAGTCCTTCGGCACTTTTGCATTCGATCAATATTCTGGACACGACGAGCTCCCAAAGATAAATGCTCAAAAACTACCACTAGCGCGTGATAAAATTTGAAACGAAAAATAGGCGCCACCTCAAAATGAGTGAAAAAAGAACATATTTTTTACGTTTTACTTTCCGAGCCACAACTAAAAAGATACAGCGTGCCAAAGTTTTCAATTTGCAAAAACCATCTTCATTTTACACAAACAATTTTTTCTAAAAATAGGCGCCATCGGGGAATTCAAAAAGGAAGAAAAAAGTCCTCAGACATTTTCCGATCCGACCATAAGTTACGGCGCTACGCTTTGCCAAAGTTCATTTCTGCAGATGCAGAAATTTTGAAGGTCATTTAAGATTTTGGGGAAAAAATGTTTGCGGTACAGACAAGTTTGGGTTGAAAAATGTTGAGTCCTTTTACAAATCGGATTTGCTAGAATCTCCGAGACATATTTCCTCGCATTTTTCATTTCTTTTAAATTCAAATGTTTATTTCACCGTGATTCTTTTCGTTGATATCCGTCGCCGAAATAATTCAAGCGGTCGTCTGGCTTGTCTCGAAGGTCGACGACTCGTCTAATGCTCGACGGAAAGTAACAATGCGGCTTTAACTCTTCCCGGTCACTCTGAGTGAGATTTACCATTGTAATTTAGCATGAAATTCACCGTTAATGCGACCGGGAAAGGCTAAGTGCACGAGCGTCGTTTTCTTAGTACTTCACAGCTGCGTTATTTGTGTTTCTGGAAAGTTAGATGATATGGCATTTGGCGTAACCGCATAAAGCCAGAAGGATACATAGATAGTTAGATGATAATTGTTCTTGCGAGGTTATTGCCCGATGGAGCACAGAGGACACGTGTCGGACGCAGGACTGTTGCATGCATTCAGCAAATTTGTAAGACTTTATAATTTTGGTATTCAAGGACCGGACGTTTTGTCACGTTATTTAGGGAATGGCCAAAGTGCATCACATCCTCGGACTGTTGCAGTCAGGTGTTTCGCAGAGTGACGAGCTGTCTCTGTGCACTTAGGAAATTATTTGGAAACATCGTCCGCAGATATTCGGACCCGTCTGACCCAGTTTCGTTTCTTTTCGCGAAATGAGGCGCAACTGACGTGACGAATTTAGTTTGATCTTCGCACGGCAACATTTTTGTTGAATTACCATTGAATTAATTGAAAACTTAACTCGAATTTGTTGAATTACAATTCAACAAAATATCGTTTTATTTGGACTTATATTATTATTTGGATGTTTATTATTATTTTATAATATTATTTATTATTATTTTATATTATTATTTGGATATTTATTATTATTATTATTATATATAATTATTTATTATTATTTTATATTATTATTTGGATATTTATTTATTTATTACTGTTTGGATATTTTTTCACTGTTCTAGACATTTTCCAGTTATTCCGTTTTTGATCATTTGATAATTCGGTTCCCAAATAAATGAATACATTTGAGTTTACTAAAATATTGTATGCGTTTAATTAGCATGTTTAGCCGAATCAACAGTAATTATCTCGTGGACAAGTCTTTTTCTTTGATTTCAGTGGTTTTTTCTCCCTCATTGAGTAAAATGACGACGCGGCTCTCTCGCGTAACTGATCCTCCGCTGCTGTAACTCGTTAATGCAATGAGAACGGCGCGAGCGGTGAACTTGAAATACAATAGTAAAGGTAGTAAATCGCGCGGGGCCATCCCGACGACTAGCGACCGAGCCTCGGTCGTCATTGTTAAACAGCGGCTCATTAGCGAACCAAACAGTTCATCATAATGAAACACGTGCCTTTGCGATTATAATGCGCGTCGGTTTACTGTGACCGCGGCTGTGTTAATGGCGTTTCAAAATAACATCGTGCCGGACCGCAAGTAACTCGATGGACGGCGGAAAAATGGATTTTCAACCGACAATTACGCGCGGTTACGAAACGTCGATATATTTGTTGTAATATACCTGTAATACCCAGGTAAAAAAAATCTGCAGCGTTAGAGTCGGTCCGAGTTCGCTTCGTGCCGGATGTAACGCTACAGATTTTTATTACCAGGGTAATTACACGGAGAAAAATAATCAGGGAGTGGTAAAAAAAAATCGATTGTTGTATTAACGATTTTTTTGTCGTAGCAAAATTTTCAGTTACCACGTCAAATTTGCAGCTACCACAGTAAAAATGTTGTTATCCACTTGGTTGATATTTTTCTTTGTGTACCAGTAATTCATACATTGGGATCTGCATACTGACTTTATAATCTAGCTGTACTTTTATACGCACTTTTTCTCCCATACGGAATTAAACATTTTTATATCCGGATTTACACGAAAATGTTATTTGATGCACCCTTCGCGGTCACACTGGGGTTAAATTGACCGTAGCAATTTAACGTGTGGCTAGGAAGGGTTAATAAAAAAAATTCATAAAAAATGGGGATCATAAAAAAAATTAATTAGAAATTTGGCTCTTATGTAATGAATGAAAACAGTCGATTCTTTTACTAATCAAATCTCACACAAAAATACCATATTCATTTTTTCTAAGCCACTTTTCTTACATTTTTCGTGGATATAAAGAATCCACTTCCACTTTCCACTAAATCCATTTTTGAGTGCAGATTTTATTTGGTAAAAAAAAATATCAAGAAGTTCCTAAATAGAAAAAAGAAATTAGTAATCGAACCTTTTTCGAATACTTTCAAATGTAATTTACAGTTATTGTATTATGGTAATAACGAATATTGGATATCGTTTCGTTTGGTTTGCAGAAATGAAGTGCAACGTCGCCATCGTAACGATTCTCTCGGTCGTCGTCCTGGCTATGATGACGGATCGAGTGACGAGTATGCCGCCGGCCCAGTGCAATCCCGGTCTGCTCGACGAGGTACCACCCAGGATACGCAAGGTCTGCATGGCTCTATCGACCATATACGAGCTCGGTTCGGCCATGGAAAATTACATCGACGACAAAGGTAACTAAATCGCGCTATTGCCACCTGTTCCTTAGCACTGGAGAACCTGTGGAATAATACGGTGCGTCATAAACCGTTAAGGGTCTCCAACCGCGATACACAACTTTGTCGGTCACGGGATATTATGTTATATTGTTAAACTTCGCGCTGCGAGATTCTCGGTAACAACACGAGTTTCACAGGTCGGATGAACGGTAGGATAATTAAACAAACGCCCTTTCAGCGTAACCGCCGGTCGATCGATCGATCTCTGCACCTTCGACCCCTCGTAATATCGCTTACCGCCTCGTTCAACGTCGTCGGGCAATCGCGAATTACAAGTACAAGAGACAATCTCGAAACCGCGCGAATTTTGGTCCAGCGAAAGCTGAGATATCGTTGCCGTAATCTGGAAACTCGTAATCGAATTCGTAGACAAGATGGCGGTAGGGCAATCAAAATGGCCGCCGCGGGACGCCGCAGCGCGGGATATTGCAGATTGGAAATATTATCTCAATATCGTGGTTTTTTTAAATTAAATTTTTATTTTATGAAACACATTCAATACTCTAAAAGTTTGAAATTTATTAGATTTTTTTTTAATTTCATTTACTAATAAATATTCTTATGTTTTGTCGTGAAACCTTATTGCGATTTTTAACGCTTCTTGTGTATTCCACGTTGTTAAATACAGCAACTTCAGAAGCTTGCAGCCCGGTAATAGGATAGTTAATCAACGCGATACTTTCGTGGCAAACGTTAATCTTTGATTTCGTTTGATGAAGCATCCGCATACCGCAAGTAGTTTGTAGCTTGTCTAATTGAGTACCGACCTGGCAGATCGTTAAAAGAGTTAATTAATTGGAAGTCACTCTGACTTTGTGTACTTCGTAGAAAAGTAATAAAAATATTTTTACTGAAACCAAAAAAAAATTCTAATTAAATTCTGTTTTGATTAGCCGAGGAAAGTTAAATAATGTTCGTCTTATTGACTTGAAAAACGGTAAATAAAGAGAAAATAAGTTGTGAAGGAAATTAAAAGGAGACGCATTTGTGTCTTTAATGCATGTTAAGATTATAACGGAAAAGAAAATTCCAATTAAGTTCAGTTTTAATTAACCGAAGAAAGTTAAATTATATTAGTATTATTGCCTCGAAAAACGGTAAATAAAAATAAAAACGGTAAAACGGTAAAAATAAGTTGTGAAGGAAATTAAAGGGAGTCACGTTTGTATCTTTAATGCATTTTAAGATGACCTGACGATTTCAGTTCCAGTGATGCAGCAGAACTTACCGCTACCCGACAGCGGCGTGAAACGTCAGGACGTCGACCACGTGTTCCTCCGTTTCGGCAGACGGCGTTAGACGGCCTGGCAGCATCCGTCGTCGTCTCCGTCGTCGCCCTTGCCGCAAGACTTTACTCCGTCACTACTAAATATAGAACATATAAAACGCCAAAGAAGTTGCAACCCCTCCCCCTCTGTATCTTTCGACCCATCGATCAATGAAATATACATTTTAACGTAAACAAAACGTAACTATTTTTCGTCCCGACTGTCTCAAAACGCAACACAAGTCGTAGAAATTAATCATTGAGTAAAAGAGGATCTATAATTTTGTTTTCAAAGACGCACATGCACCGAGAAAAAAAGATTTATCTGACACAAACAAATGTAAGCGATTAAAACGTCTCAATTGGGTCGACTAAATATTTATTTACCCTGATGTAATATTTATTTAATTCGAATCAAATAAACGTTTGCTTTACTGGCAATTAATTTCCTTTTACATCAACAAGTTGGCAATTAATTTCATTTACAAAAGCATCGATTAAATAAAATGAATTTTAAACGATTAAATGAAAATGAATTCCTATTCACTCGATTCGATTGAACTTTTTCTCTTGGTCAGCTTCGCAGCCAGTTTCCTCGTGAAGCCGTACAGACACAATTGCGCATTAATCGTGCGAAATAACAACAACAAAAACAGATTTCCTAATTAGACTAATAGATTCTCGAACGACACAATCGTGGGCTGTAATTGTGAGTCAGACGGAAAGTGGAAGGAAGCATCGATTTGGAACTATCTGTTTCTCACCTATGATACATGTAATCTAAAATAAAAATAAAACATTTACTTGGCGTTGATAAAAGCAAACATTGCAAAAGTCATAATTATACGTTACCATTCTAAACGTGTAAGTGTTACGTCGCAACCTGAGTATAATATAACGATAATCAATGAGCTGTTTATCGACGTAGCCCGGGGCTGGCTATGCTGAGACACGGATCGAAAAGTATCACGAAATCGAGGTGAGCTTTCGTCGCTTGTGAATGCTCAATGTCCTTCGCACATTTCACACAATTATTCAATCTCTCTCATCTCCTGTCCCCGATACTAAAAACACCTGTCAGTAAAAAAAAAGATTTAAAAAGAAAGCAAAAATTCTGTCTCTTCTGTGGAATTGGTCTGACGATCGTAAACCTGATCAATATTTTACTGTATGTACGGCAACTATTGACATATTGAATGATTATATATTTATTGTATAATATATGTATATAAAATACGTCTATCGATACTAATTAATTATTGTCTGACCCACTGAACACCTATCATTGATCCTGGGGCTCTGACGATATTTTTTTTAATCGGAGCGCCGAAGCTAAATCTCTTTTTGATCACTTGACAAACTTTTTTTTTTCTTTGAATGTGTTCGTCGCGAGACTGTCACGAGACGTTTCAAGCATTTCTTGTCCAAATAATTTATCACCTTTTTTAAAGTATTCTCCTTGAAATGAGGGAAGGCTGCTTTAAAATTCTCTTTGGCGAAAAATAATCGCAGGTTCTTTTTCAAGCTTTAATCTCGCTACCGGGTATTTCTTAACCCGTTCGATAAAAATACAGGTTTTTTTGTGGAAATCGTGGTGTTAAGATAGACAAAGTAAACGATTGTTAACGGGACATCGTTAATCTAACGACTATAAAACGAGCGAACGGTCGACTTTTAAAGAAGAGAGAGAAAAAAAGGCAACCCAGACGACGTCTCGTAATTATTAATGGTTTCGATAAAAGTAAAATAAATATAATTTGTCATTTAATCGTGTCCCGCTGGCTCGCGATATATCCATGACGAGGGGTCTGACGTTTTATCTTACACAAGTTATACAAACAAGGAGACGCCCCGGGATACCATAAATACTCGAAGCTTTTCCTCTCCCCACCTATCTCAGAAAAATAAAATTCACATTCACGCGGGGTTTCGGCGAGCGATCGCTGTTGAATCTTCACAGTCTTCGTTATCGCCGATTCTTGAAAACGTTACGTCAGAAAAATCTACTCCATCGCAATCACTTCGCATATCATTCAGGGTAACCAAAATTCGAATCTTCTATAATTGCTCGATAATTCGCTACTTTGAAGAGGAAAAAAAATTACGTTGAATTTATTGCTGTATAGAAAATCTACGCAATATCCTCAACCTTATTAAATAAATGAGTCAGCCTAATCCTGAGTTATTTAAATATTCGAATTTGTCAGAAAAAATAGTTTGACATTTTTTCAACAAAAATCCTTAAATCACAAACAAAAATTGAGATGTCATTATTTACCCCAAATCGAATATTTGGTACCAACGTTTTTTTTTTAAGCTTTGGATTAAGAAGTCAGTCGATCAGAGCTGAATAGGTTGAACACATTAGAAGGTCCAACACGCGCGTCGTTTGCTCGACCCCGGTTGATGCTTCAGGGTAAAAAACGCGAAGGCACGAGACACGAGTTCGCTCCTCTTAAGGGTCTTCGGAATTGCAGTGGCCGCTGTTTAGCATGCAGCTCGAGGCAGCCGGTTGACTGTTAGGTCGAACAAATATCGGTTGAAGTAATTGTCCTCTGGTTCCCTCGCCTCGTGGTACATTCCGGGAAAGCATTAATCTCACGCAGCTGATCGTCTCTCCTAACAGACAACACGTCCTGGCCCCCCTGCGCGAGGGTTCCTGCTTTGCAGGAGAACCAGGAGCTCCCGACGATTAGTCAACGGTCGCACCTGACTAACTTACGCACTTCCTGGATATATTCATAGACATTGAGAGCGCGAAATTTCGTGACATTGAATCAATGGAAATGTTTCTTTGAGAGACAAACCAACTTTTTGTTTATTTAGCTTATTCTAAAAATTTCGAGTTTTCTCAGAACTTGGATACAAATATTTTTAATATTTTTAAACGATAAATATTTTTGTTAACGTAAATAAATATTTCGTTGAATAAAAAAAATGCTGTAATTCTATTTTCGGGATTCAGAACAGAATTTTAGTTTTCGAAATTTAGGATTTTTTATGTGTGTGGGAATTGTTTTTTTTACTACATTATTTTCCTGTTTTGGTATCTTTAGTTACAATTGCGATCGGCAGACAATTAGAATCTGACCTTTTGCCGAAATGTCGAGCGGGTTTGTCTATAGGTAGGAGGATGGCGAAAAAAAAAACGTTACTGATGGCTGTGCAATTCAGGCTCAATTCATCAGGCTACCATTGAAGTCTACGTTCTGACGTCCACGAAAGTTTATTATGCGAAAACGTGGATGGCGTGATATTCACCACTTTCACGCATTTTCGAGAGACAAAACAACCGAAATTAAATCATTGACGCACCGAGTGATAAAAAATCCGAAACGTGGATTTTTTTTTCAGATAAGCTTTGAAGACTTAAAAAAAAACTACGAGCAGAAATTATGAAATCACTCCCACATTTATGACTGGACGGAAGTCAGGCGTTAAAAAGCAGATGTAACGATTCGACATTTTGCATCATATCCATATGCAATGTCTCAACAATACGAGTCAGGCGGCAGGTTTTATTTTTTAGAGTTAACCAAATTCGGCCGTGACCCAGACTGCGCTGTTTGGCTCGTAACTAATACCTGTGCTTTTTAACTCCCGACTTTCCTCGAATTCGAAACCTGCTGAATTCAAAAAATAAAAAATGTGTTCCTCAAAAAAGCTTGTGTAAACATCCCAATAATATTCCACAAGGTTGAGCTAATGACTAAAATAAACATAGAGTCTTAAACTTTACGATAAATTGATTAATTGATTTCGATGTCTCCTTCATTTGTTTGCACAAAAGGAATATTTTCGATTTTTCATTTCGCAAACTAAAAAATTCTGCCGATTACTTGCGATTAAATTAACTAAAGCCGGCCAACATTATGCGACCTTGGGGAGTTTTGGAACAGCTTGGAAAGCTTGACAAATTCACGGTTTCAATCATCGCAAAAATTATAAAAATGTAATCAATTATTTGAAAAACACAAATCAAGTATTGAAATTATTAAGTAATTAACAAGTAATGAGTTATTTAAAAAATACAAATAAATTATTGAAATTATTAAGTAATTAAAAAGGTAATCAATTATTTGAAAAATACAAAAAATAACCAGGATGCACTAAAAACCGTTAATGACTGGCTCGTGCTGCTTTTGTCTTTTCTAATGTCTCAGGCTGCATTAACAGTGTCATCGCTGTTGACTGTCGTTAGTTTTATATATTTATCGGGTGACATTAGACACTACACTCTAATGACTCGAGCGTTTCAGTGTGAATTCCAATTGGGTGGACCGATGTATTCGTCACGACGATTGACACAGGTGGACAGCGCGCACCTGCTTCCGTACTCAGCTCGACTTTGTAACATAGTGCTTATTTTGATTAACTGATCAATCGAAGGCGGCTCTTATCAATACGATTTATCATTGCACCATTGAGGCTGCTCCACGGATACTTCGGCGGAAAACATTTAAACGACGAAATCAAACGACGCGAATGTCGTTCAGTTAGTTTGAATCATGAACTTTACTGGACGCCTGGTGATTGCGACGTTGGGCATTGTTTTACTTCTCTTTGGAGTAAATGATGGCAGAATTGTGGTGACAAAGCCAGGTAAATATATCGGTTTATGTTTGTCGAGTTATTGTATTTTTTTTAATTAGGATTTTTTTAAATATTCAGATAACGATGTTTTCTTCACACAAAAATGAGTTATTTTGTCTCCATAAATTAGGATAAAGGAAAGTCTGTATGCGGCAGAATAAAACATAAAAATGTCCAATTACTAGGTGACCTGACGTCTATTTTATTAATAGCATTAGAAAATGTTAAAAAAAATAGCAATAAAAAATAAAAAAGTTATAATTCAATTTTTTCCGTATTAAATTCATAATAAAAACAATTTAATATGCAACTTCGTGTTTCGACGATTATTACAGAAGAGACCTGTTCAATCCTGGTCAACGGCGGATTCGCGGAGCCGCAGCCGCTGATCCTCTCCGCCGATTCTCGGGAGGGTCATCGTGGCTTCGTCTACCCTTCGTCGCCGGGATCCGGCCGCCTGGTCGCCGAGACCGGGGAGTCCTTTCGGCTCGCCTGCCCGGGTAGCAAACTGCATCTCAACACGATTGATCCTTACAACGAGACTCTGATAACCTGCGTCGGGGAGAATAAATTTATTTTGCAGGGCGTCGAGCTCGAGGAGTCATTCGACAAAATATCTTGCGAAAAATATCCCGAATATGACGCGAAACGGACGGGTTTATTGTGCAACGGTGGATCCACGCTGCAAATTGGATTTTCACTCCCCGGTCCATCCACCAAAAAAAGAAGGTAAAATTAATCTTCAAATTATTTTTTTTTAAATTTCATCGCCACCTAAAACTGGTTTGATTTAATTTTCACCGAAACAAATTTTTTTTTTCTAAACAGTATTATTTACCAATTTTAATTTGTCTTTCGTCGTCATCGTAGACCCGGGGAATTCTATCCGCTGATCGACCTCTGCCATAACGACACCCTCGGTAATACGATCTACGCTCACGCGACTATCGTAGCCGAGATCGACGCGGCGCAGACAGGATTTCCGAGGACTCCGTTCCGCAAAGGAAACTTCTTCCGTGGAATTCAAGTCGCGAAGAAATACGGAAGGGACTCGCAGCGTGAAGCCCTCGCCCGGATCCTCAACAGCACGGAACTCGCCGCGGGCTATATTCCTGAAACAGGTTAACAATATTCTTATAACATTATTCAATTAATATATATTATTAATTAAAAATCTACGTGACGAATTATTCTTAATTCGTCACGTAAATTTTCGCATTTTTCTCGGGCGTCGCCCTCAGAGTAAATTCCAAATTTTCGACGACTTTCACAGGTCCATCTTTCAATACAATACTTTTATAATATTATTTATTTAATATATATTATTAATTAAAATCTACGTGACAAATTATTATTAATTCGTCACGTAGATTTTTGCATTTTTCTCGGGCGTCGCCCTCAGAGTAAATTCCAAATTTTCGCCGACTTCCACAGGTCCATTTTTCTTCTCGCGCGGACATCTCATAGCGAAGGGCGACTTCGTCTATGGGGCCCATCAGCGTGCGACCTTTTTTTACATAAACGCCGTCCCGATGTGGCAGAACATAAACGCGGGAAACTGGGGCACGATGGAGGCGAACGTGAGATCCTTCGCCTCGAAAACCAATATGGATCTCGACGTCTGGGTCGGTGGATACGGCGTTCTGGCCCTCAAGGATGCGAAGGGTCGTCAGAGGGAAATTTTCCTGCACGTTAACGCGAGGAACGAGCGCTCGGTTCCCGTTCCAAAGGTCCTCTTCAAAGTCGTCTACCACCATCCGACTCGGTCCGGCGTCGTCTTCCTCACGGCGAACAATCCGTATCTCACCAAGATCACCAAGGAGTATCGAATCTGCAAGGATGTCTGTAAAAAAATTAATTACATGCGCTGGAAACTGAACAGACCCGAGCAGGGTCTCTCCTACTGCTGCGAGGTCGACGACTTCAGACGCGCTTTTCCCAACCTTCCGGAGTTCCAAACGGAGCGTCTGCTGCTGTAGACATTGAAGAGGTGATTTTTCGTACCTGGATTTTGACACTGCGAACAAGGAAAAGGTAAGAGTAGCAAAGTAGAAATTTGTGACGTTAAATATTCGCTCGCATTTTTAAAAATTTTTTACTCGACGAAGCTACGATTGGGCATCGATAACATGCGGAGTGATTGTAAAGCGAATTTGAAGTAAAAAAAGACAAGGTTTGAATAATTTATTACCTAAACCAAGCTCGAATCTTCCAAGTCCAAATTGGTTCGACGATAAAATTCTATCTCCTAGTCTGGTTAAATTCTTTTTATATCTTTCAAATCGATGAGTCAAATGACATTCAAGGAAAAAGTGTCCGTCGATTGTCGATGGAGATTATGCGCGCACTTTGTAGTAATGCAAATCGCTCATTGTTCCCCCGGCTTGGAGAGGGAAAAATAAGTGGTTATAACGAAGCAAAAGGGTCATCGGTTTAGTTAATGAATTCACCGTGGCGTAATCGATTGACCTTTGAACGATTCGGCTGAAGTCACCGACGCTTTTATAATTGTCGATTCATGTGTCTCTCGGACTTACGTTTCGTCGTTGGCTTGACGTTTGAATGAAGAGAACTTTGATGGGTGACGCGACGACCGGTGGGTAAAGCGACCGGAGTTTTTGCGCTCAATTTAGTTTCTTTATAGTTTCGCAACGCGCTGGTAGTCCACATAATACGAGTCGTGAGCTATTTTCATTGCCCCGACTGATCAACGACCGACTTGTCGTGTGACAAAGCGATCGATAACGTAGGGTCAACGTGACATTGGGAGATTGGTTTGATTAAAAGGCCATTGTCCCTGATGCAGTAGACATTCCTAGACGTCCGCGGTGTCTAACGCGCTGCCTGTTGATTCGTATTCGTCATTCCAAGGAAATCAATTAACAACGACGCTTTACTTCCTATGATACACTGGGGTGTACACTTTTATTTACAGACTGAAGTATAATTATACATTTCCCGTGTGGTTACTCCGAAATCTGTACATTTTTTTTCCGTTCAACCACCGAGACGAAAAAAATTATCTTTACTTGGTAAAACGCTCGGCACGTAAAATACACACGAAAAGCAATTAACGATAAAAAATTACAGAGGAGAATTATTTTATGTGAGCTGAGCTTTTATTTTTCGTGCTGAATTTTGTATCTTTCGACTGTAAAGCGAAGGTATAACGTAAGAAGCAAAAGAAGATATTTATTTTGGTAAAAATATGAATATTTATCTTTTTTCGTGACATCAACACGTCTTCTTCAAAGTCAGAAATCAGAATTTGTCAGGACCTGTTTAACTTTCATCGAATTTTTTTTTGCAAGTTTCTGCAGAGAGAATAATTGATTTAAAAGGCGGGAAAATGACAGAAAATACTGGTTTATTGCTTGTGATTTGATTGTTCTCAATTTCGTTTTCGAAAAGAAATTCGAAAAAATGGAAGCAATGTTAAATGCTAAAGCTAGGTGAGGCTTCACTGTAACACGCCGAGCGATTTAAATGTACACACACCGTATCCGCGCTAACTGCGAGATTGCGCACGCAAATGTGAAAATAAAGAAATCGATTATCCGTTCACGTGTACGTCGTTTATTTCAGTCTCCTTTTATCACAACTAAAGTTCTTTTTTTATTGTTGCTGTTTGGAATCGTGCACTTGAGCGAATAAATTGTATTTGCGGTGATCCTTGAGCGCCAACATGTAACTCGAGGAACGAAATAGCGTTTCGTCCCAGCAGTTGAATTATAAAAAAAAAATATTAATCGCATGTCGATTTATGAACAGATAAACATCTTTCGCGTCAACCCAACGTTACAGCAACAACTTTGCAATTTCCGGTACTGTCATGTTGCAAAAAAAAATCTATTCGAAAAATCAAATGTATTGCTATTCCATCGAGTATAGTCAGAGAGCTGAAGTCTGCACGGCAGACGTGTTAGACAGACTTTTCTCATATTGCAGATAGTTAAGTAAATTGCTACCACAAATTGCGGGTCGCAATGACTAAAATGAAAATTCGTTGAATCATAAATATAACAGTAAACAGTTGGTAGCCTCGGCGCAAATTGAGCGCATTGCTTTACAATAAATACTTAAAACTTTGTAATCGTCGTAATTGTTTTTTTTTCGTGGATATCCCAAATGTTATTTACAATATTGATTTGCGTTAACCTATGTTTGGCGGGTTTATCCTTATCCTCAACTACGCAACTACGTGTAGCAATTAATTATTCGAAACTGCAGTCAACTTTCCGTAAAACTTCGCACCCTAAATGTCCAGTGCCGTTAATTTAAAATGACGTCTGTGTTACGGATTTCCCGCTCGAGAGTCGAAAACTCTATTTTCTAAACAGAGACAGATGTAGAAAATTCAAAGGATTGAAATGGAGCCCTCGCGGCGAGACAAAAGCTCAGAGCGAAACGTTACAAGCGAAATTTCGAGGTGTCAATTTGAGGGGAGTCGACAGTCGAGATTTTCGTCGCAATTATATTTTTCCTGCACTCAGGCAAAACGTGATAATCCTAAAAACACAAACGTCGTCAAATCTCAAGCAAATCGTAGTTGAGGTAAAAATGTTGCTCCAAATGGAGCACCTACTATTTTTTAACAACCGAGCGATCGCTTTCTCAGTGTGTGAGTAATAAAGCGACTCAGCTACGGGAAAAGGGTCGTTCGGCATTCATCCGCATAAATAGCTAAGAGCGAACTTTACAGGCGAAATTTCGGGATGTCAATTTGTCAAGAGTCGACTGTCGAGATTTTCGTCACGATTATATTTATCCTGCACTCAGGCAAACTGTGATAATCCTGAAAACACAAACGTCGCCAAATCTGAAGCAAACCGTAGTTGAGGTAAAATTTTTGCTCCAAAGGGAGCATCTATAATTTTTTAATAACCGACCGATCGCTTCCTCAGTGTGTGACTAATAAAGCGACTCAGCTACGGGAAAAGGGTTGTTCAGCATTCATCCGCGCAAAAATTCGACTAAGCGTACTCGAAACACTTATTAAAATACATCTCGCACGCAAACAAGTCAAGTCTCCAAAAAAATCCAATTCCCACGGTCGGCGAACTGCGACTTGCGTCGCGTCTTAAATCCTACGTTGGCAAAATCAACAATAACGAAGTTAAAACGCGTATTATAACACGGAGCACCCGTTGAGCAGCTGCAACTCGATTGCATATTCCAATCGCGATTATCGGCGCGGCTGGTATTTATTATCGTACAAACGATTGACGTGTAAACCTAGTCAATAACGGGCCCTAGTAAAAATCGGGCAAGGCTTCAACATCTGAACACAGGATAACGGGGGCGTTACCGGTGATAATCCGGACTCAGGATTTTTACAACTTTACATATGCGTATCGATAAAATTATACTATTTATACTATTTATAATCGTCGCTGAATCGGACGCGTGTCGATGACGGACGTCGGCGTTTTCTCGCCGCTGTTTCCGGTGTCATCGATGTCGCCGATTAAGGTGGTGCCGAGTACGGTGGTTGCTGTCAGCAATTCTGATTACCCTGGTATCTGTCGTCCCCGTAGTAGGACACCGTCACGACGTCACCGCCAACGTTGATGAGACATTGTCCCTGGAATCGTAATAAGTGGCAGGTTTCCTTTTCATTTCCTCCTTCCTCATTCTTCCTCGTTCTGTGCAGCGCAGAAAAAAAAAAGCTCGAGACACCCGGGAGCGGAAAAACAGCGAGAGGAAACGCGGCGTGGGCGGGTTTCGCGGCTCTCGTAGGTGGGTAATTTCACAATTCAATGGATCTTGGTGTAGGAAGAGTGCAAACTTATGCAGAAATTAGCGGGACATTGGCGGTATCTACACGACGGCGGAGCGAATTTATATTCGCGTTTGAGAGATTCCGATGTAGTATTGAGAATTTAGGATTCAATATAAAATCGAACGCACGATGGCTAATTTGATGAAACACAAGGAGATAAGAATTTAATTTAATTTCTCGTCAGGATTCATAGAATACATTTGTAGCCGTAGATCGTATTCTGTTACCCATCCTCGAGGCCGATACGAAAGTATGATATAAATTAATATTCGATAGATAATGGAAGTATAAGAAAAGTGTTTTCATCTGTGTGGCACGTGTAGGTCCTTCGAATGCATTCGTAGAAATGCATCTCGAGGTAGAAAAAAAAGAGAACCTGAAGATCCTTTTCTTCTAATGTCTTCTCTGAAACCGAGGAGTTGCGTTCAATGTTAAACCTATTTATTACTTGTCTTCAGCCCATGGATAACAACCCGCGTTGCCCCGTCGTTCTGGTTTCGCGACCGCCCGTGCAGAAAATTATATTTAGTATTCATGGACGAGCTCTCATATCGCTTCCCCGGAATATAAACAGTCTGTAGTGTAATATCTGACATCGATTCCCGCAGCGGCATCACCACCACCAGCGGATCCGCCCCGGGGGTCTTGTTAGTATGGTCCACGTGGTTAAAGATATATATGTATATTTGTATTATCGCGGTTCACTGATGATCATGCTCTATCTTCGCGACTCGGGGCGCGATTACGGCGACGACGAAATTTATGGGAAGCAAATTGATTAAAGAGAGAAGAAAAAACATCGACGGCACGACGCTAATGTTGCCCTTATCGTGAGTCAAGAGATTTCGCACCGTTGCACTGATAAATCGAAGTGCAACGTTTGAGGAAAAAGAAACAAGAACATTTCTTTATTAATCTCGAATATAAATGGCTATTAAATTCATATTGGAAATATAAAATTGACGGATGTTACTTTGCTCGATGTGGATAAAAATGTTGAGGGAGAGAGAATAAGATTGAGAGAAAAGATATTGCGCCGTGGATATTGCGCGGAAAATTACCAACGCGAAAATATATAACAGGATTCGCGGCCGGAAACCCACATAGTATTTCACTACAGACGTTTCTATTTCAGTTCTCGCTTGAAATTAGAAATCCTCCGTTGGTACTTTGAAGGAAGCACCTCCGCGCTTTCTCAGACAGAAACCGTATCATAAATTATCTTGGCAATATCGAGGGGGCATAAATCTTAACGTAAATTTCCACACGGCTGATCGACGAGCAATTAAATATCGCGTCGACTCCGTTTTTTTCATTCTTTTTCGTCGTTTCTTATCGAGCGTACGCTCGATGTTTATCATCGCAATTTCGCATTGTGCCTTTGGATCGAAGTTCAACGACTGGAAGCCGGATGTCATTCTTATTCTAATTGTCATACGATGCCCGGTAAACATACGGAAGCGCGTAGCAGTGGATTTCATTGCCTTTATCGAGTATTTCGCACGTGCAGCAGAAGCAATCAACAACGTAAAATAAATTGTCTCCACGTTTTTACGTGTTTTTTGAGGTCCAAAAAGCTGTCTTTTTCCTTGTGGCATTTATTAGCCTGGCCGCTGGTTGATAACACAAAAGGTGATATAAAACGATCTGTCAGTTATTTCTGTTTTTCTTGGCTTGTATTAAAATATTTGTAATGAGTTCGATGAGTTCAATTTCCAAAAAATCATTTACAAAAAGAAGAAATAAAGTATTGTTTTTTAAATACTCAAAAAAAATCGACAAGAGTCTCATGTATTTCATCAGGTTTCCTGCGTCTTACCTCAATCAGATACTGAACAAGAATAATACTTTTCGCGAACTGTAATTACGGAGACGACACCGCAACACATTTCAGTTTACTGCCGCGTCATTACGTAACAATTGTTCGACGCCGAGAGACGTAGGAAAGCACCGTGGGTGGAGGCGTCAAAAAATTGATGAACGAACGAGGGTGTAAATGAGCGACCCACGAGAGCGCGCGTATCGCGTGACAATTGGAGACGTTATTTTCAGCTCTCGCGATCATCCGTATTAATAAATAAAGGGATGATTCCACGAAAACGTAATTGGCTGCTCTGGACCATCAACGACGGGGCGCGCGGATGCGGGTTCGGTTAGTGGAGGGAGCGGACTGGGAATATTTGGAGCTTCGACATTGTTTCCCTTACTATACAAGAAGAATGCAAAGTAAAATTTTACACATTGTTTCCTCATTATTATTTAGGAACATTTCTATGAACAAGCGCGTTCGTCAATGTTCGCTTTAATAATATATAAAGGGATGATTTCACAAAAACTTAATTGGCTGCTCTCAACCATCAACCACCGGATGCGGTTTTGCGGTTTTGGTCAGGAGTGGCTGAGGCTGTTTGACGCTCTCACGATTAAGCTCGATATACAAGGATATGAAGCAGAAAATTGCGTATTTTTCCCTCGTTACTTTTCACTTTTTACAAAGGCATCTCTATAAACTAGCGGATTCTCTGGTATCAGAGTTGCAAATCCGTTATTTTCATAGAAATAAAATTGATGGTATAATTAGCTTTGTAATTATGTTTTTATAATAATAACTCGTAATGATTATAATTTGATGTGTTAACTTTTAAATAGAGACAACAAATATTAATTCCCCATAAAACTTTATGGTAATCCTATTGAAAAAATGCAGAAATACTGTTAATGCATTGCGAAAATAATGGATGTCTAGGCTTCCCCATTTTTCTCACAATTTCTCCCAAAATTTAATAAAAAATTCGGGTTTTCTTACGGCTATCCAAAAGATCACGTATAATTTTATAATCGCTACAGGTCATCGTTTTAAAATCGTATCGAAAAGATAAACTGTTGCGTAAACTTTAATTCTTAAAGCAATGGGGACTAACAACACTGTCTGGTAATGACATTTTTCATGGTAAAAAGCTTGTTAAAAGCGAAAGGGTGAAAGTGATCGTGGGAAGGGAAGAGAATCGGTCACGCGTCGAGTCTCGATGTGAATGAAGTGGATCGATCGTAGTTGTGTCCATGCGACAGCAGGCAACGCGTTATATTTGGTTGTTGTTTTGCGAAATGGTTGACGGGGTGCCTCAATAATTGAAGCCCGATATAACAATGCAATTACGCGGAAGCGTCTTTATAAACCATCAAATCAATTTGATGCTGCGAGCGACTTGACGCGACAGAAGTGACGAATAGCTCGTACTCGTTTGCCCCAAAGACCTTAACCTTTTGCTCGACATTCGTAGCACCGGCTTCATATTTCAGAGAAACTAATAAAATCGAACGCTCTCTCTACTTTTCCGTCGTCTTCGATTGCACTTGATCGAAGGACGAGGGAGAAATAGCGACGCGGCGGGGGAGGATCGCATTATCAGATATCTCTTGAGACTCGACACTTTTTTCTCAGCAATGCCGATCGTCTTCACAGACGATTGAACGGAGGAAAATCGAGTCGGTCAACGGGTCAAGGTCGACTAAAAATCACGCCAAGGTATGTAAATTTCGCTGTTATGTATGTAAACAAAAATTATCGCAGAATTTACACACAATGCCGAATATCTTTTAAAATTGGTAACAAAATTTTATTAGATTGAAAAAAATACTTTTTTTTTCTTTTTGTAAAAAATAAACTTTCTGGTAAAGAAAAAATAATGGCTGTTGTTGGAAAAATATAATATCGAAAAATTATATTCTTCAAATTTCAGTGTTTTTTATGACAGAATTTAAGGTGCATCATAGTAAACCGTTTTGTTTCAGACTCTCCGTTATGTTTAGCAGAATCACGTGCAATGAGAAAGAAAATCGATATGTTACTCGTGCAACGCCTACGTAATACCATTTCTCATGATGGCGTAGGACGATAATTATCGCCAGGATATAGTTTCCTCGCCACTTCCGTCTCGAGCTTTATAAACTCGACGAATCAAGTAACAAAGATCTTTGATACATTGATGAAGAGATTCGACACGAATCAATAAATTATAGCAACGCACGGAAAATGTTTACCACATTTTAAATATACATTTGATCGAGTCAATAAATATTTCGTTTACGTGATTAAATTTCAGTTTATCGATATTAGTCAACTTTTAATGAGTTTACGAATTTTAGCAAACTTTTAATCAGTTTATTATTAAACTGATCAAAATGTATTGAAATAAGAAACGTTATTTCGTTTGAGAACATCATGAAGTCTTACTATAAATACAGCCACGTGTTACGCTGACGCTGAAAAGCGAAGGAAATATGAAACATTGGGAATTTGACACTTACCTGATTCTTGTGTGGACTATGAAGAAGAACACACTGCGTCATGAAAAAGGCAACCATCGCGTTCCCGCCCAGAGCTGTTATGTGAGCGCGCACAATCGCTAGAATTTCAGTTACAAAACTGTGAGTGAATCCGCTAAGACCGCCGTTCTGAAATAAATAAACGGTTGTTGTGACGGAATTTACATTTGAATTAAATTTCCAAAGCGCATTCACAGCCACAATCGAAACAATAATAATTATGGATGAATTTTTAACTATTCATGGTAAATAAAGAGGATGCAATATGCAAGTTTCGACCTTGCATTCTCGTAGCTTCAGCGCTGTTTTCAATTGAATTACCTCTCTGATCGACGTGCTTTCCCGGATGAAGAAGAAATTAAGATTTCCTAGATATCGTTCGATTTTCCCGCCGGGCAAATACGACAGTGGCGTTATATCAACGCCATATCGTTCTTTAAGGGGCACCTGCAAAATACATTATCTCAGGTGTTGATTGACTACCGCTTATCGGAATTTCTCAAATGGAAATTCGCGGAATGAATTATACGTCGGAGACTGACGTGCTTGTGTCGGTGCGACATATGCGTTTTCGTTCTGAATGGCGAACGAGGTCTGTGCTTTTGAGCGGAATGACCCGGCAGCGGCGACGAACTCGAGACATTCGTGTTCGATTGATTCGTCGCGTTATTCGAGTCCTGAGGACCCGTCGTAGTGTCAGCCTGATCCTCGTCCAGACTGAAAATCATGTCATTGTCGTCTGCAAAAAAAATCGTCGGTTTGTTATCGCGGACCGACGTTTTTGTGCTGCCGCGGTAGACATCAACGCATCTGATTAACCCTTTAATGGTTAATGAGAGGAGCAGCTTTCCGACAGTCTGATTGATTTGAAATATTTTTCATTTCTGAGCAAGAAAATCGTTCGAATTTTTATTTTATTTATTTTTATGCGATGAGATGTTTGCGTTCGACGAAAAATGGAACTTTGAAATTGAAGAAATGCGAATGAAAAAAGGAAATGAGACTGTCAATTAAAAATATGAGGTATTCGATGTCAACTAACCACGTTGTCTAATTTTAATGTTTTTCTGAAATATTCGTTTTTATGTCAAAAGATTGTTTATTTTTTTATTGATTAAATATTCGGTTTTCGCACCATTAATTCACCAGAGGCAAATATTTGGTGCGAAATATGTAAGTAATGAAAAAAAAATGATGTAATGAAATGTACGAAAAAATGCGAGACTCATTACAACCGTTGCAAATGTGTTTTACCGGCTCTACGGATAGTCATTAAGTACAGTAGTACATAGCAGGCTGCGGAAAGTCGATCTTCCCAGTGACTGTTAAGGGGTTAAAAAGCTACCTGTCTTTTTGATCGGATCCTTGCTCGCCGAGTTTGGTACGAGCTTTCTTTTATATTTACTGAATCTCGTGGGTTCGCCCAAGCCCAGTGCCATTCCGACAACGGACAATTGGATCTCGTCCTGTTCCGGTAGTGCAACTTTAAACTGCATATCGCACAGTGCGCATGGCACCATTCTTCGGAGTTTGAATAAAACTGTCTGAAAGTTTCAAGAATAACGTATGCGATACTATTAATTTCGGACGGTTGAAGCATCGCGACACCATTGCCGGACATAAAATGACCACAATTTACCGTTTTGTCTGGTGGTTTAGTATATATTTTTTTAAATACATTCCGTTATTTTTTTTTAAGAAGTTTTTACAAAAAAGCAAGGCTCTTGTTATTTAGTATAACCACCGATTTTTTTTTAGTAATGTGTGAAAAATAACTTTCAGCTAAACGTTTTATGAATTGAGTAACGTGAAGTCTGGGATTAGGATGGATTCTCATAAACTTTGCAGTTTAGCGCACAGGATCGATAGGGTTGTAAACCATTTCAATCCGGATGAGAGAGACAAGCTATGTAGACGTAAAAAAAAAGGTCAGTATGGACTGTCATATTCGTTATTCGTAAACCCTGGCGGTGAATCCGTTTACGATTAATAATTTGTGCAACAGCAATAAAATTTACTGAATTTGTACCAAATATTTCATACATTGCTCTACTAAAAAAAAAATAATTTCAAAGCACTGATTGGGCAGAAAAAAATTGAATTTGCATCCCGGCAACGATGGCTCGATGCCTAATTGAACGAGCTACATCAGCTCTTTCGGCATTTTTGCTTACCTGTAGCATTCTGGCGAAATATTTCGACGGCATGGAGGCGAACTGACCGGACGGAATTTTGGCTCTCGAAATTTGCGTAAACATTTGCAGATTTCGCACGATCTCGAGATCTTCCAGCCCGGGTATAGTTTGCGTATTGACAACGTGAAAGTCGTCGGGCGGTTTTTCGTCCATCAAAAGATTGATACGATCCATGTCCTCGACGTCGTCCACCTCGAGAACGCAGGTGTCTTTAGTGCCGATTCCGAGATCCAGATCGGGCAAATCGTCGTCGGACTCGTCGGTGTCCGATGTCGTGATCGAACGACCGTTCTCGATGTCCTGTTTACGATTAACAATTTATTGCTACCAAAAATTCGTCGAAAAATTTGAACCCACCAGCGAGCAGTCAAGTAACTGTTGGAAACAATGACGAATTATTGTCTCAAGAATTTGAATTCTTTTGAATTATTGTCACGAATTATTGTCTCAAGAATTTGAATTATTTTGAACTATTGTCACGAATTATTCTCTCAATTTTAAGTGTACCGGTCCATAAAAAAATGAAACATAGATATTTAAATTTCAAGCCAACAAAACTCTTAGCTCGCTAATGAGTTAACTGAAGAACAAGTTGAAGTTCGCTTACTTACAGTGATCGGCTTCAAGCGATAAAACTCGCGATTCTTCTTCACCGTCTCGATGAGAGTCTTTTGAATTTCGGCCAATTGCTCCTCGTTGTGCCACGAATTGCCGGAAGCGATTTGCGGCACGGAGGGCGTGGGAAGCGCGGTGAGGTAGACGGCCGTGCCGACGGCCATGCCGATGACCAGTCTCTCGCCCACGGACACTTGTACTTTGAGGCCGAAAATCGCGTTCATTCCCTTCACCTTCAGCTTGTTGAGCAGAAGACTGTGAAGCTCGTACTCGAGGAACGGCAGGCAGTCCGAGATTTCCTTGGCGTTCAGTTCGCCCCGAAGGTCGCGCTTCGATTTACACACAGTCGCCTGGAGAAAAACGCCGCGTCCGGTCATCGGTATATTTTCCGGTAATTCGATCGTCGTGAACAGAACGTCCGGGACTTTGGCGCGTCTGCATATCGCGCACTTGGAGACGTCGACCCGAAAAGGCACGCTCGCCTCGCTGTACGGTAAGTGACAAAGGCTGCACGCGCTCAGCGTCGGCATATACGGTATCTCGTGATCGTTGCTCTCCGAAGTTCGCTTGACTTTTCCCGCGCTGTGCGACTGCTGCCCGGACAACGAAGTTTCGTCGCTCTTGTCCGTTTTCGCGACCAACGTTTTCACCTGACTCTTATCGCGGTCGCTCTCCACCGAGGTCGTCATTAAATTTCTGTTCAACAGGACGTTCTCCTGGTCCTGATTGGCGTTGAGCAAATTTATCACCGCCGCCGTGCCCGAAGCGTTGAGAACGCAAACGTCGTCGCTGAAGAGAAAGATCAATAGAGGACCTCGTTATTGCTTGTACTTTTTTTTTAATTATTTTTTTATTAAGTGGGACTCCTCGGATTTCAGGCGGACAAGGATGAGTCAATGTTTTACTTCGCCCTTAGAAGATCAGCCGTAAAAAGATTGTTTTTTTTATGAGAAAAATCAGAATGGTCTTAATCAACTGGATTTTCCCACGCAATCTTTTTCCGTCTGCGGTTCGATAATAATTGTTGGATACGATTATTGACCGCTGTTGTTTATTGATGTTGGAAAGTTTCAGCAAAGGAACGAAATAATGACATAATAATAATGTTCCATAATAATGGCATCAACGGTAACCAAAGCGGATTGCGTCTGGCTTTGTCAGAATGCAATTGATATCAAAGGATTTCGGGTAATTATTTTGACGTTGGTATTGTCGTTACGGGCTGATCTTTCCAAGAAGTTAGGGATTTCCCCGACACGCTACTAATTCTCACCAGATGCTAATCTCCTCCTTGTATCCGAGAACGACGTTGCAAGCCAAAGCTCGAGCGTGCGATCTGACTTCCATTCGGATTTCGGTCCACCAGGCGTCGCGTCCTTCCGGCTCCTCCAAATTAGTTATTCTTTCCAATAGTTTGACAGAGCGCGCGCTCACGAGGCCGCCGATGTTGAGGACGAAACCCGGTGGATACTGTTGCATAGTAATGAATGGATATTCGAGCATCTCCATAGTGTCTTGATTCATCGTTCTCACTATTGCCGTCGAGGGTCTCATGTGGCCACCCATCGATCTGTCACTTCCAGCCAACGAATTGCCTGAAGTATATTCAACACGTTAATGTCTCAAGGCTCCGCGTGAACCTTCCAGTTTTTTTGGTACTTTACCGTTGACGATTATTGATTTACAGCGGTTGTAATTAAAGCGTTCTTTCGAGGAGAAAAAAATTCCTGAAAATCGTGGCGCCTTCTTTTTTTTTTATAGAATCGAATTTAGTGAATCAGGAAATTGAATTTTATTACAGTGAGTGGAAACGCGAACGCGAATAATTTTTTTAAAAACGTAGCTAAACGGGATCGACTAAACATGTCGAAAGTGGCGATACGAGGAGCGATAACCACGGAATTAAAAAAGCCAAAAAATGTAGTAAACAACTGGTAACTGAATCTTGTGACCGTGATTCCAAAAAACCACGTCACAATCTGTATAATAAAGAAATAACAGTCTATTAGAAAAGATACATCATTGATTTCAGTAATTTCTTTCTCTGTATATAAATACAACATTTATATTGTAGGCGGGTATAACATGTAGCAACGTTGGCTGTTGTTATATGTTGTTTTTATCCAAGGAAGTGTGGCCAGGGTCAGCTCGTAGGTTTTTTGCTTCACTATACGGACAGGTCATTGAAATTTGGGGTCGTCATGCCCTAATTTTCGTTGCATTTTTGCGCGATTGAAGGAAGAATGAGAGATTTGGTACTTGAAAATGGTTTACGACGTATAAACAATTTACCTCATATACAAATCATTTTAACTCAATCGGTAAGATTTCAAAATCTCAAAAAATGTAATTATTTAATGCCCAGAAATGAAGGCATGACGTTTTAAAAGGCTCAGGTAGAGAATATTGTTATCATGCTCAAGTGGGACTATCGCTCGTACAGATCACTGAAGTACATTAGATTAGCATATAGCGTAAGTCCAAAGGTACGAGAGGGACAAGTAATTTGCACAACATAACAGCGTGCAACGTTTTTCCTGAAATGCTTGGGATATACAACGTATGTTTGAAGCATCGTAAAAGCACCATTATTGTGCCCTAAAAGCACTGAGAGTTTCGGGTGCCTAAGCGGAGTTTGCCGATTACAGTAAAAAACACCGAAAGCTACTAAATGTCACTGGTTCCTCAGGTCTTTTAGGGCTGAAGGAGTTAAGAGAACCCATGGCGGACAGATCATATAAAGGAAACATTAGCGTTTTCCTGACGCAGTACTCACGTTTATGAAAGAATCTATAAAATCCTGGCGGGGGAAATAATGTGAATGGAACAGAAAACAAAAACATAACTTTCTGACGGTTGTCTGACTGATGTGACAATGCGGTCGTAGAAGATTGAATTTTTTTACAGAGGAGATTGAGGTTGCGATGATGAACAATTTGTCTAGGGACAGAAAAATATCGGTAATCTACTTGTTTTAACTACGGGCGTCCATTTGAACGGTTTTGGTTTTTGTTTCTCGTAGAAGAAGCTTTGCGACTGGTGATTGCTGAGGCGCCAAGCCAAGTGACGCAGCTGCGTTTCGACGTCATTTATTAAACGTCAGACTAAAATTCCAATTCCAGTGGAAACAGACTTGCAAATGCAAGGAGTAAAAAGGTATATCGGGTGAACAAATTACGACGTTTAATTACTGCTTTAATTTACTCTAAACGAGAAAAAGGGTCTTGCAGTGTGAAATACGAACTATGGAATGAATTGACAATAATGTGTGTCGAAGTATTGAATGTGCCAGACATTGATATCACTGACATTAATTTTATGGGGTATTAAATAGAACTTTAGCGATATCTCTTGCCCATCATCCGGTCGGGCTGCCTGTACGCGTGGTCCCCAGTCCGACGCCCTTTGCGCGAGCGTGTACGAGTTCGGCAAGAAATCGAACGCCACAGACCTACACCACACGATACATATTCATAAAACTTGAATAATCTGTCGAGTCTCCAGCGACTGGAACCAATGAATGTGGGCGTCAGGTGCTTTCTTCCTTCCTTTTTTACATCTCACGTATTTCTTTCAAACGCCGTAAAAATAATAAATTTCAAACATAAAACTCAACGAAAAATTCTGCCATTTTTGTCCGCCAAAATCTAACGACTGTACAAAGCTTTTTCTAAGAAAAAGTAAAAACGGCTGCAAAAAAATCTTGACAAAAGTCAATTAGTCCTCGTCACCTCTTTCTTCTCTATCAGCAACTCTCATTCCTAGCCATATGAAAGGCGTCTCAGATGTACCAAAAAATCGCTTATTCCCGTACGGGGATTTTGTCCAGCGACGAATAATCAAGGGTTATACGTAATAATAATAAATATCGAGATACTCGACAAGCGGTGTGAAAGGCTGATAATCCAACTAAGTAAATACCGTTTGCTACTGAGGCTGCTCTTGCTGCATTGTTTTTTTTTTTATATAGTGAAGCGCGTAAATGCGAAATAATCTATATTCAAATTGAATTCCAACGCATGCGAATGACGAAGCCTCACCTTTTGGCGTGATACTGAGATCGGAGTCGCTGGATCTCCGGTGCATATTGGGTATAGCCGTGCTCGTCTTAGTCACCGTGGTGGTGGTTGCGTTAGGCGTGACCTTCGCGCCCAGCGATGACGGCAGACCCGAGGCTGCCTGAACCGGCGACGACGCTGCCTGCTGTTCGTCCTGCTGTCTAAGGGTCAGTGGCGAGCAAGGCACACACAAATCGTCAATTGTATTAGCGCGGTTAGTCGTTTTAGATATCAAAGGAAATCGTCGCGGCAGGCCCTCCAGACTGCCTGCACTGTGGCTCTTGAAAACCGGATGTTCTAGGGCTCTGGGGTCCAGCATAGACATCGGCGAATTAGTGCTCAATTCTTTGCTCGTTACCTCCGGCTCTACTCGATCATCTCTACAAACTGGGAAACTCTCGTCCTCTACGACAACCGCGGGGCATTCGGTCACGACTATCTTGTGATTATTCCGCGAGTCCTGATCGTTATTAATCACTGAGGAGCAAACGGACGCGGTCGCGGCGACAACGGGATCGTTCGGGCATACGACAACAATCGGTGCAACAACATTTACGTTCCTCGGTAGATTCTCGCACGAGGAAGTGCAGGACGAGTCGAGCGGGAGGTTCGCGGTGGGAGTTCGCATCAACGAGTGTCCGGAGTTGGGAAAGGAGTGAGTGGACAGCGACGAGACGTGATTCTTCGGGTGGGACGCGTGCGGACGCTCCGGCGATCGGGATCGCGAGCGTCTCTTGTGCGGACGCGTTCGATGAATCGAGTCCGGGGACGGAGTCGCGCTGGTGTTGACGCGTTCGCGACGCTTTCTCTTGCTCTTCGTTGAGTCGCGACGCTCGTGGTGCATGTGATGAACCATCATCTTCGCGTCGATCGTTCTTATGAGATCGAGGATGCAGTGCTGACGAAACTTTCGGTTGAATTTGTCGCTTATCGCGCACTCGTCGACGGGGAATTTGCGGCTGCCGATGCTGCCGAAGTGCTGGGTCTTCATCTCGTCGGGCGAAAATGTGCTTTGGACGTTTATGTTTGTTGTCTGAATTACGGGGACTTGGAGACGGGTCGCGTGCTCCTCTGGTGGAGGCGCCACGATTATGGGAATCGGACTCGTGCGTTTTGTTGATTGGGCTCTCACTAAGTTTCCAGCGACGTCGCGATTTTTTGCTGGGCCTTTGTAGATCACCGTGTCGGTTCGCTCGACCTTCTTCGCTGTTTTTTCTTTCTTTGCGATTGGGTTCTTTGACTCTGGGTTGGGTGCCTCTTTTTTTGGAACTGAAGCTTTTGGTGGCAACGTTGACGACGATTCGACCGTATCGAGCTTGGTGATTTTGTCCGGAGGCGATGCTTTCTTCGTCTCAAGCTTTGCGATTTTGTCCGGAGGCGACGCTTTCTTCGTCTCGAGCTTTGCGATTTTGTCCGGAGGCGACGACTTCTTTGTCTCTTTAACGATCCTTACTGTGTCGAACGATACGCCCAATGGGCAAATTTGTTTTGCTGTGTGTTGAACGCGTTTTTCCAAGGAATAAGTCCTTTTTGTTTCTGCGAGCGATGTCTTCTTCTCTATGGGCTCGATTTTTGAGATTTTGCTGTCCGATCTGGTTAACGAAGATGAACTGGTTGAAGGCTGAAAATCAAACTTTGATGCATCCATGTAATTAGGGGAGGACGATTTTTGACCGGTTTCAAACTCGGCGAAGAGAGTGACGTCCGTTTCGACGGGAGTGCTGGTGACAAAGCCGAGATCTTCAGCGCTGTCGAAGCGTTTCTGCTTGGGAAGAAACTTGAGGTGTTTGAGTTTCGTGGGCGTCGTTGACGGGGAAGATTCGGGACCGGAAGAGGCTGATTTGTTGGCAGCGAGACTGACCGACAAATTCGTGTCGAGTGTAGGCAGAATTGGGGGTGGCTGGAGGGAGGGAGAAATATTTTTTTCGTCATTCAGCTTCGTAGCTTCCGGCTCCGAATTTGCTTGATTCGTGGATAATTCTTGAAATGGTCCTGATGATGTTGATGGTGGAACTGCTAATTCGGAACTACTCAAAATCTCCGAAACTGCCATAAAGTCGGTGGCTCGCTGAAAATCCGTTTCGCGATTTTCACAATCATCGAGCGAGTTGGGATCCGCCAGGGACGAAACGTCGTCGAGTATATTGTAATCAGTGCTGGATTCCAAGTTGCCGTCGTTTTGCAGAGCGAGGGTGCTTTTTTCGAAAGCAGATTCGGTTGATGTTTCGACTTTTTTATCCAGGAGTTCCGGAGTGTCGGCCAAAGGAGACGTTGCAGCCTGAATCGCAGGAAATTTCGTGTCATCGATCGTTCCTCGAACGTTCGGTTCGCGCTTTTCATCGTCGACCGAGTTGTTTTCATTCGGAGAGTAAGATTCGTCGAGGAAATTGTAATTGGTGCTCGACGTTGAATGACAATCGCGCAGTGTGATCGAGGACTGATGCTCAATCTGCTTAATTTCGCCGTCCTCGCTGTTTTCCAACCGATCGTCGACTTTTTCCGATTGCGACGACGAAATTGATGAGACGGTGATCGAGTCATCTGGCAAATTTGTGATTTCAGCAGGTCGTCCCGGACTTGGAGCTGATTTTTCATTGTCGGGAGAATCACGATTGGATTTTGAACAAGTTTCATCGAGACTTTTTTCATCTGCCCGGCACTCGAAACTGCTGCTCGTCTGAGAAGAAGATGGACGATTTTCTTCGTTGGTAGAGACAACTCCGATGTCTTTTATTTCCTCAAGGGATTCTTTGAGTCTTTTCGTAGTTTTAAGTAATTCGGCAACTTCGTTAGGTTGCTGAGAGCTCAGCTCAAGTTTTCTGTCGTCGTTTGAACTGCCTTCGATGAATGAGCTGGTTTCATCGAGAATATTATAATCGGTGCTGGATTCCAGACTGAAATCGGGATCCAAAGCTGTCAAACGATTTCCTTCGGTTTCAATATCGAGTGTCATATTTTCTGGGTGGTTCGAGAAACGCTCGAGTTTGCCATGAGGCTCGAAAAATTTCGTAACTTGAGAGCCCAGCTCGAACTTTCCGTCGTCATTTAAGTTACGCACGATGAGCGAGTTAGTATCATCGAAAATATTGTAATCAGTGCTGGATTCCAAGTCACAATTTTGTTCCAAAGCTGCCAAACATTTTCCTTTGTTCTCAATATCAAACGTCATGTTTTCTGATTCCTCTGAGATTCGCTCAGTTTTATCGTGAGACTCCAATAATTTCGTAACTTGATGAGAGCTCAGCTCAAACTTTCTATCATCGTTTAAGCTGCGATCAATCAGTGAGTTAGAATCATCGAGAATATTGTAATCGGTACTGGATTCCAGGCTAAAATCTGGTTCCAAATCTGTAGAACGCTCGTTCTCAGCATCAATCATTATATTCTCTGGTATCCCTGAGTATTGCTCAATTTTACTGTGGGCCTCAATTAATTTCGTGACTTGAGAGCTTAACTCAAGTTTTCTGTCGTCATTTGGACTGCACTCAATGAACGAACTAGTGTCATCGAGAATATGGTAACCAGATCCGGCGCTCAAGCTGTAATCGGTCTTCGAAGCATCCAACCGACTTCTTTCATTCTCGTAAAATTTCGTAACCTGCTGAGAACCCAACTCAAACTTTTTCGCGACGATTGAACCGCGCTCGACGAGTGACTTAGCGTCATCGAGAATATTATAATCAGTGCTGGACTCCAAGCTGCAATCTTGTTCCAAGGCAACCGAACGAACCCCGGTGGTCTTTATAGACGTCCTGTTTTCGGATCCTTCAGAACATTCAACAGGACTCTCCAGTAACTTCGTGACTCGCGATCCATCTGGGCCAAAATTCGGCAGATAATTTGTATCGTCATTCGAGCTCGGATGCGAGCAGCTATCGTCAAGAATATTATAATTCGTGCTGGACTCCGAAGGCTCATCTTCATCAGACGTCGACGTATCGCTTTCCGACGACGAAATCATCGGTATAAGCAGCTCGGTCGTGGTGTATTTAACATCATGCTTATTTTTACCAACGAGAATCTGACTCTCCATGAAATTCTCGTCAAGCCGCACGCTGGACTGCGCGCTACTGAAACTCATCGTCTCCGAGTCTTTCTTCACAAGAACTCCTCGTCTCGGTATCGTCGCTGAATCGTCGCTGTATTCCGTGAGATCGGCGAGAAAATTCACCGGCGACGGCGTCGGCGTCTCGCGATCCTCCCTCACGCTGTCGAGCGGAAAACCGCTGTGCACGGAACGTATGAGGAGAGCGGCGACCCCGTCGCTGGCTGCTTTCTTGTGGGTGAATTTTTTACGCCTTATCGACTGTCGCAGATCGACAATCGACGGCGACCTGTTGGATTCGGAGCCGGCGAGCGACCAGGTGCTCGAATAGTTGCTGTCCTGATCGCTCTCGTCGTCAAAGGAATCCGTGATCTTGGATTTAATCTGCGCGACTCGTCGCGGCAGGATATTTTGGTGGAGATAGCGAAAGTTTTTTAATCCACGGGAAAACGGATTGCCGACCGGCTCGCCTCGCATGTCCTCCAAGGCCAGCATATTTCGCAGCGAGGACTCGCTTATCAGGTCGTCGGCGAGCGACATACTCGAGCCGTTGCCCTTTCGCATCGCGCTGTTGGTCACCGCTGTGTGCTGAAGCGAAAGCTGCCGCGCTCGCAGCCCGGCGGCTCTGTACTCGGCGACCCGGACCGCCTGACGCTGATGCCGTCGCGGTTTTTCGTATTTCGGGAAACGCGGACTCACGACCGTCGCGTGGAGATTCGTCGGCGAGCGGGAGAGCGGACTGTGACTCGGCGAGTGGGAAAGCAGTGGCAAGCTGTCGTCGCTCTCGGAAAAATCGAGTTGGCTCTTAGATTGTAAATCAAAACAGGTTAGCCTGTGCAAAGTGCCATGCGGGTTGGAGGGGGAATAAAGAGAAATGGTTTAGACATGTTTTTCTTGGCATTGATTTCGATAGCTAGTTCGGCGCTTATGAGGCGAAATGCGTTTTTGATAACTGAATGGAAATATGAACGAATATGATGTTGAAATTGATTTCGGTGGAACGCAACGAAATTCAAAAACAATTAATTCTAATTAGCCGAAATGATGAAATTAGGTGACAAAACTTATCACGGCAATTAGTTACTATGGTAACTTTTTATACCTAATTTCATAATTTGGGTTAATTAGAATTAATTCATTATTTTTTTAATTTCATTGTATTCCATCGATGCAATCATCAACATCATGAACGAATGGGGAAGGGAAAGATAATTACTCACTCTTCGATGTTCGATGTCTCTAGCGGGAGGATCGACGAGATGTCCTGAAGCTTCACCAGCGTCACCGCTGTGCCGATTCCACGGGCTACTATTCCCGATTCTCCCTCCAGATCGAAGTTTTGTACGTATCTTCGGTGGAATCAACGAATTAATATCGCGCCGAAATTTCGTTAAGGCGAGGCGAAACCGCCGTGAGTGCGAGAGAGAAAGAAAATAATTTTCGGAACAACAATACACGGAAACTAGACACATGCCTGGAAAAATTAAAGTTCTACATCATGCAGAATTGAAAGAGAATTATGTAAAACTTGTCTTTTTTCCGGAAACGTTAAGTATTGTCGGAATAATTGTTTACAGTTTTTATTACCGACTGAGCAGGTTTCTCCTCGCCTTAAGGTTAACGTGGAGCTAGGATTAGTTGGCGTACCCGATAACGGCGTTTCCACCGAGATCCAAGGCTTTCAAGCCGATTTTTCTCTGCACCTCGCCGCTGAGCTTGAAGAAAAGCGTCTGTCGCGCTTCGTTCGAGGCGCGCGGGGTGCGGATTTTGTCGATCCACTTGTACTCGGGATCGTCGCTCACAACGAGCTCCTCCACGAATCCGTGAATCACTTGAGCGTGATATCCGTGCGGTATATTCGGAGCTGTAAAATAAGTTTATTTAATTGTATTTCAACTTATAAAAGTGCGATATTTTGAAAAAAATATTTTTTCTGTCAAAAATCGTAGATCCTGCTCCGGACCGAAAATCGACCCCAATTTTTTTTCTTTTCAAAATATCGACTTTTAACCTATACCATCATTCTCAAGTCGCATATTCTACCCCCGAAAACACTGGTTATTAACATTTTTTAGTCGATTTTGAAAAAAATATTTTTTTGGCGACGAAAAAAATATTTTTTCTGTCAGAAATCGTAGATCTGGCTCCGGACCGAAAATCGACCCCAATTTTTTTTCTTTTCAAAATATCGACTTTTAACCTATACCATCATTCTCAAGTCGCATATTCTACCCCCGAAAACACTGGTTATTAACCATTTTAAGTCGATTTTGAAAAAAATATTTTTTTGGCGACGAAAAAAATATTTTTTGTCAAAAATCGTAGATCTGGCTCCGGACCGAAAATCGACCCCAATTTTTTTTCTTTTCAAAATATCGACTTTTAACCTACACCATCATTCTCAAGTCGCATATTCTACCCCCGAAAACACTGGTTATTAACATTTTTTAGTCGATTTTGAAAAAAATATTTTTTTGGCGACGAAAAAAATATTTTTTCTGTCAAAAATCGTAGATCTGGCTCCGGACCGAAAATCGACCCCAATTTTTTTTCTTTTCAAAATATCGACTTTTAACCTATACCATCATTCTCAAGTCGCATATTCTACCCCCGAAAACACTGGTTATTAACCTTTTTTAGTCGATTTTGAAAAAAATATTTTTTTGGCGACGAAAAAAATATTTTTTCTGTCAAAAATCGTAGATCTGGCTCCGGACCGAAAATCGACCCCAATTTTTTTTCTTTTCAAAATATCGACTTTTAATCTACACCATCATTCTCAAGTCGCATATTCTACCCCCGAAAACACTGGTTATTAACCTTTTTTAGTCGATTTTGAAAAAAATATTTTTTTGGCGACGAAAAAAATATTTTTTCTGTCAAAAATCGTAGATCTGGCTCCGGACCGAAAATCGACCCCAATTTTTTTTCTTTTCAAAATATCGACTTTTAACCTACACCATCATTCTCAAGTCGCATATTCTACCCCCGAAAACACTGGTTATTAACCATTTTTAGTCGATTTTGAAAAAAATATTTTTTTGGCGACGAAAAAAATATTTTTTCTGTCAAAAATCGTAGATCTGGCTCCGGACCGAAAATCGACCCCAATTTTTTTTCTTTTCAAAATATCGACTTTTAACCTATACCATCATTCTCAAGTCGCATATTCTACCCCCGAAAACACTGGTTATTAACATTTTTTAGTCGATTTTGAAAAAAATATTTTTTTGGCGACGAAAAAAATATTTTTTCTGTCAAAAATCGTAGATCTGGCTCCGGACCGAAAATCGACCCCAATTTTTTTTCTTTTCAAAATATCGACTTTTAACCTATACCATCATTCTCAAGTCGCATATTCTACCCCCGAAAACACTGGTTATTAACCTTTTTTAGTCGATTTTGAAAAAAATATTTTTTTGGCGACGAAAAAAATATTTTTTCTGTCAAAAATCGTAGATCTGGCTCCGGACCGAAAATCGACCCCAATTTTTTTTCTTTTCAAAATATCGACTTTTAACCTACACCATCATTCTCAAGTCGCATATTCTACCCCCGAAAACACTGGTTATTAACCTTTTTTAGTCGATTTTGAAAAAAATATTTTTTCTGTCAAAAATCGTAGATCTGGCTCCGGACCGAAAATCGACCCCAATTTTTTTTCTTTTCAAAATATCGACTTTTAACCTACACCATCATTCTCAAGTCGCATATTCTACCCCCGAAAACACTGGTTATTAACCTTTTTTAGTCGATTTTGAAAAAAATATTTTTTTGGCGACGAAAAAAATATTTTTTCTGTCAAAAATCGTAGATCTGGCTCCGGACCGAAAATCGCCCCCAATTTTTTTTCTTTTCAAAATATCGACTTTTAACCTATACCATCATTCTCAAGTCGCATATTCTACCCCCGAAAACACTGGTTATTAACCTTTTTTAGTCGATTTTGAAAAAAATATTTTTTTGGCGACGAAAAAAATATTTTTTCTGTCAAAAATCGTAGATCTGGCTCCGGACCGAAAATCGACCCCAATTTTTTTTCTTTTCAAAATATCGACTTTTAACCTATACCATCATTCTCAAGTCGCATATTCTACCCCCGAAAACACTGGTTATTAACCATTTTTAGTCGATTTTGAAAAAAATATTTTTTTGGCGACGAAAAAAATATTTTTTCTGTCAGAAATCGTAGATCTGGCTCCGGACCGAAAATCGACCCCAATTTTTTTTCTTTTCAAAATATCGACTTTTAACCTATACCATCAGTAGTAGTAGTAGTAGTCTCAAGTAGTAGTAGTAGTAGTAGTAGTATTCGCATATTCTACCCCCGAAAACACTGGCTATTAACCTTGTTTGATCGATTTTGAAAAAAAATATTTTTTTGGCCACGATCTTTCTGTCAGAAATCGTAGATCCGGCTCCGGACCGAAAATCGCCAAAATCGACCTCGGAAATTCTTATTTAAAAATATCACCTATAATAGGTTAATCAATTTTGCGCTGCTGCGCTCTAGTAAAGCATTAAAAGGTTACGGGTGCTGCCTCGCCTGTCCTCTTATGAAATTTTTCAAATTTGACACCAAACTGATTTTGTTTATCACGGACTTTCCTGGCAACCAATCGCAGCTCTAATAGTTTGCTAACAATGCTTTCTGTTACTCATGAACTTTTTAAAAGAGGGATAAAATTATATTAATTATATAAATAGAAATTGAAGCTTTGTTTGTTTGGTTTGTAGAAACTAAACGATGCTCACAGTAGAAAAACTGAACTCCGCAGGACGATTGCCGGAATTTATTGCAGTCCGAGAAAAGTTCTACTTTGACTATAATGTTGACTTCCCCGCGAATACCGTGCATAGTATCGAATACCGGTATCCATCCGGTCATCACAGAGCCTGCAATAAATCGGGTGATACATTTTCGTAAGGATATATCCGCAAGGCAGATTCTGACTGTATCCGATTTTCTCGCTCACCTCCTTGCGATCCGCTGCTGGAATTCATCGTGGCCTCCAGTGTCCAAATATTTTTAACGGTCGGCGGCAAACCAGGCAGAAGCAACGGATTCAAATTCACGTAGACTTTGCCTATAGCGTCGTTCGCCGAATACGTATCGTGATCCATTAATCTAACTTGAAGCGGCTCGTCCTGCAGCTCGGCGTCGTCCACCTCGAATCTGTACCACTCGGAATTCCACTGCGGATTCAAGGACTTGCGGCACACGTCCGTCTTGAACGTTGTGTTGCCGAATTTAATTTCTACATAAGCGTCTGTTGTGTCACCCGAACGATCCATTACCGGCAGGTTCCTGCCTGCCAGTATTTTCACCTTGATTTTTCCAGGCATTTTGACCTTTTGTCATCCAATTATGATCACCTGGAACAAGAATTTTATTTTTATCAACTGTTTTTGTTGTCATTGTAATATTATGGATATCATGAGACAAAGATTTATGTCTAGTGGAAAGTAACACCAATATTAGTGAATATTCTTTTTCAAGGATAGCTTAGGGAATCAATTCTTAAAACCTTGACCAAAGACTTGAATCCCTATAATTTACCTTCCCAAAAATTCTTTAAATAATAATAAATTGCAAAGAAAAATTGTGGACACAATTAATATAACTATGCATGGAAATATTGGATATTCAAATAAGACATATGTTTCCTGTGTAAGATGCACAATATTTATGAATTTACATCATGATATTGAAGTTTGCATCGTTGGAATACAACAAAATAAAAATAAAATTAATTGTACTTAACCCAAATGATGAAACTAGGCATAAAAAAATCACCATAGTAACTAATTGCCATGATGACATTTTACACCTAATTTCATCATATGAGTTAATCAGAATTAAATTTTTTCAGAATTTACTTGCATTCCAAAGACACAAACTTCAACATCAACGTACATCCTTATAGAAATAGCTTCGTAAAAAATTGAAAATAATAAGGATTCAACACGCTATATTTCACTTTGCATCCTCAATCAGCCAGTCTACTGCATACATGGAGAAACACCATAAAGGTAGATTCAACTGTTGCCCAGTGCAAAAAAAATCAAAACAACGAAACCAAAACACTGCAAAAGCTCAAATTTCTCTCATTGTTTCCTGTTAATTAAATATCCCCAGTCAAACACAATTCATTGCGTTAAACTTTAGCAGCCGTGTAGTTCAGATTCGCGAAATATTTTCCCAACAAAAAAAAATCAAAACAACAAAACCAAAACACTCCAAAAGCTCAAATTTCTCTCATCGTTTCCTGTTAACTAAATATTCCCAGTCAAACACAATTCATTGCGTTATTACACTTTAGCAGCCATGTAATCCACATTCGCGAAACATTTTTCCAGCAAAAAAAATCAAAACAAAACCAAAACACTCCAAAAACTCAAATTTCTTTCATCATTTCCTGCCAACTAAATATACCAATTTAAACACAATTCGTTGCTTTACACTTTAGCAGCCACGCAGCCCGGTTTCACGAAATATTTTTCCAGCGCGTGTTCGTCGATCGCGTGGTCACTGTTTTGCACGTCGAAACACGCAACCGCAATTCGATTCGACGAGCAATTCTGCGCGTGAGTGTTGTAGGTTAGGTGATGCGGCGGTCCGAACGATACGTTTTATATCAATGCCTACATCGTTAGAAAACAGGAAACCATACACGCGTACACAAATACATACATGTGTTTTATCGAAATTTCGATAGATTTTCCGGTAGTTCTGATAAGATAGGAAATATAACGTCGATAACGGCGTTGGTGTTATTGGCATAGAGTCTCTCGGTGTCACCTGATGCTATTTCGGTGTCGGCGTTGGGACCAACCGCACTTTTCGGCGCCGTTTCGTCTATATTAAAACCCGTTCGCGCGTCCCGCTCGACGTCGTCGTGCGATCGACGAATGTACGAAAAATATGTTGCGGATCACGGTGACTCCTCGCGACTCGCGGCGATCCTACGACGACAGTCGGACTTGATTTTGCGACACTCTAGACGATGACATTCTCGCGTTCTCCAAGATTCTTCGACTCGCGAGTTATCCGACGTTGAATAGCCGAGGATCTCCGACATATATGACATCGTAACGTTTATAGAAACAAATCTTCGTGCCAAACTATCAGTTTCGCGTTGATCACCGTGCGCGCCCGAACCGAACGCGCCGACTGTTTTCCTTTCGGTGCTGCACGAGCCCCGCACTGTGCAGTGTGTGTTTTATTTTTGAACGGCCGCGCGCGCGATTTCTACCTTTTCCGCTGTCGATAAGTCGTGACTGAGATGCAGCTGGAGATATCCGTCGTCACGCTTTTTTTTTAAATTCGTTTATTTTAAGCAGGTAATTGGTTACAAAAAATGTATTTGGGAACATAAACGGGAAAAAATTAATGAAAGGAAAGTGAATTAACCAAATAGCCGTATTCAGGCTCTCGTCCGTTGAGATAGAAAATCATTTTCGGAACAACAATACACGGAAATTAGACACATGTCAGAAAAAATTAAAGTTTTACACCAACCGGAATCGAAAGGGGAATGGTGTAAAACTTTTCTTTTTTCCGGGAACGTTTGGCATCATCAAATAATTGGTTACAGTTTTTATTACCGACTGAGTAGGCACCTCGCCTTAAGGCGACCGAAAAGAAGAAATTCATTCCCTGCGGATTTCACCAGTGCAGGGAATGTATGTCTTATTTTAGCTGTAAATGCAAAAAATGCGCAAAAAACGTTCATTATAGTTTTCATTATCGCAGTCGGTATTTGACATGCCCTTAACCAAGTTGTCGAGATTCTGAGCTGTACTATAAAGATTTTGGCGCGAACGAGTTAAATTTTAGATGATGCTCCAGAAAAGTACGAGAAAAACTGAAGATCCGTCGCCACGCATTTTACTCGAAGTCCCATTGGTCGACGACTCCGGACAACCGGAAACAACTTCGCGTGTTGACATTTTTATTTCTAATTCAAATCTGACACAAGGATGCAAAACATGTGGAGCTCGTGTTTTTCTCTCTTTTTTGCGGTACGCAAAAACGCGACGTTTCGCCACTCGCAGCGCTGCCGCCGCTCGACGCCCGCATAAGCAACTTATATACCGGCCGGAATTGTTGCCTTGATAAAGCGCGATATCACAGAGTGCGCTTCGCGATAGGCGACGCATGTCATACACCGTCATCATCCCGATCGTAAAAGGTAAACAACACGGCGAACGGCTGTCGCGACAAAAGCGTCGACAATGGATGGGAAAGCAGCAGGTAAGAAAACGCGAAGGGTAAAATAAAAATAAGCTTAGCTGTAATATTTAAAAAATATTTAGTTGTTAATTAAGTTCCGACTTTCGTGTGTGATGAGCTTTTTTTTTTTCTAAACATGCGAAGAATTGTGGTCTTTAAATAACAAATTGTCCCATAAGCCCTAAGCTCAATCTCACAATTTTTGGTTTTTTTTTTTAGCAACGGAGGAAGCGACTTCTACGCAAAAATCTCTGTCCTCCTGCCACGACCCTGGCTGGAACGATCCACCAAAATGGGCATTCTCACCTGGTCAAAGTAGCGGCGGAACGCCGACCAAACGATTGCTCAACAAGAGAGTAGCTTTTCCTCTCAGTTCTGGTTCGCCGTCACCAGCATCCAGTGCCAATCAATCACCGGCTGGTATTCCGCCTCCTGGAAATTTGCCACCAACTTCCATCCAAGCTGTTCCCTTGACATCTGCTCCTCATGCGCCGCTCTTGGCACCTACGCCTTTGTCAAATTCCACCAGCGATGTGCCTGGAATCGACAAAGATCAGGCATTGATCGAAGCGACCGAAAACCTGGAAGTTGTTATAAGCAAAGACCTGGAATCTAGTAGCAAAAAGGAGGAAGTGAGAAGGAGGCTGGACGCAATGAAAACGATGTGGAAAGAGGATAAACTGAAGGATCCAGTTTATGAAAAAGTTTTGGAGATTTCCAAAGGTTTGGGTTTAAAAATATCTTTGGTTTCTGCTTTTTTGATTGTTTAAAATCTTTTCTATTTAGTTGTAGGAAAGATTTAAAATCTCTTATTGCACTGTAATTTTATAGGATTTACCTTTTACTTTAATGTTTACTTTAGTGCTCAATTAATACCATTTTTTTCCACAGCATTGAGAAAAAATGACGTCGACGCTGCCGATAAGATTCACGTTTCCCTCATGATGGACCACGCGGCTCTTTGCAACACGTGGATTTCTGGTATCAGGCATATAATACTAGAATTGCGGGAAAAATCGAGTCACGAGAGACTCTCGTCCGCGAAACAAGACACTCAGCCCTATCTGCTTCCTCAGTCTGTAGAAAACTGTGAAAACAAATGAGTACGCAATTACGAGCAATTTGTTACGCATAATTTATAGGTAATTTTTCTTTTATACATTTGTCTGCCGAATTCGTTCACAAGTCAATTAATCAATTAATTTCTACGAAAACAATAATATACATTCTTCAGATCGATTGAAGAGATCGAAGCTACTGCAATGTAGGTGTACTGTATTGAAAAAAAGAAAACCATTCGCGCACACTTTCTCTATTTATTATTATTTACTAGTTTCTTTTTGAATAAGGAAACCGTCTTAAATATACCTTTACGGCCTACCGGATACCATGAATATTACCGGCGCAGTTACGAAGTGAAATTTCTCGAGTCCGAAAACATCCACGTCAAGTTATAACGACAAAAAATAGCGGGGGTAAAAATAGCTAATTACCAAACTAGCGAAAGTCTAGAATAGCAAATTTCAAAATAATGAACGGTCTCAATCTAGAATAGTCATCATTGTGAAATTCATAATTTCAGTAATTCTCTATTTTGATCATTCGCTATTTTGATTTCATTTTAATATAGATGTGGGTCATAATAGTGAATGATCGAAATAGCGAATGGCTGAAATTGCAAATTTGATAATGATGGCGATTCTAGATTCAGACCGTTCATTATTTTGAAATTTACTATTTCAGTCGTTTGCTATTTTTGTCATTAGCTATTTTGACCCCCACTCACAAAAAATACCTAAAAAAGAGATTCCACGGTCAGAAGAAAAAATGCTGCGAAGCCAACAGATCAAGAAAAAACGACGACGAGACAACTCAACTGATCCAACAGTAGATCAGTCCGCGGGCGAACTCCGTTCCGCTTGTACAGATGTTCCGAATCTAATAAGGAAACAGTTCTGTCTTACCGACCTATCTACGAAAATGGTACCTCCGCGATTTACCCTCCAGCAATCGAGGCATTTCCTTCCCTAACTTGCGACGATATTTCACCGGTATTTCTTACCCCGCTGCGCGTTAGTTACCGTTCCGCATCGCCTGGCACGCGTTCTATTTACCTCCCGCTCAATGAACCACAACTTCCACGCATCGTAACGAAAATTTAGTTTCTCAGTTGAGTGATACGACCTCGTTTTACGGGAACGTAAAAAAGGAAAATTTATCGCATAAAAACATAATACAGTGTCCCGTACACACAGCCCGCAACGCGTCTGTATATCTATACGCTTCCGCGTGTCTTAATATGAAAGTTTTACGATCGATAAACTCCCAGTTTCCGCAGAGCCTCGCGCTGACACTACCCCCATCGTGTTTGCATTTTATTGAATTCCTGTTTCCTGCCGACGTGTGCGAGGCAAAATCTCCGAGGAAAAGGAAATCTTGTCTCGAACTTTGTTGCCCCCGCGAGGACCCCGCGCGTAACGGCAATAACGAATGCACAGCCACCGCGTGCGCTTAATTCGCGATTTAGTAACGGTCTTCCTAATCTCCCGAAGGCGTTCTCCAAAAATACACGCGGGACGCGCGCTGCAATTTCGGTTTCCCTCGTATAATGCATTTTTTTTTCTTCTGTTTCAACGCAAGTCATTTGATCCACCCACGTTAAGTCGTTTGCAATTAAGAAAATACATTGAGAATAGTGTTTCGTGGTACAAAATCACAAAAGTAAAAAAAATAGTAAAATAGCAATAAATAAAATAGTAATTTTTAGTAAAATAGCAATTTTTTTACTAAATTTTGAGTAAAATAGCAATTTTTTTACTAAATTTTGAGTAAAATAGCAATTTTGTACTAAATTTTGAGTAAAATAGCGATTTTACTAAATGTTTAGTAAAATAGCAATTTGACTAAATTGTGAAATAGAAATTTTACTAATTTTTTCCCCCAATTTTTTTATTTCAGTAAAATAGAAATTTTACTACATCTTTTTTACTAATTTTTTAATTTATTAAAATAGCAATTTTACTAAATTTTTTTTACTAATTTTTTAATTTTGCGTAAAATAGCAATTTTATTCAATTTCTTTTTACCAATTTTTTAATTTTATTAAAATAGCAATTTTACTAAATCTTTTTTTGTGTCTGACATTTAAAAAAATCGTTACTATTGATTCTTAAAAAAGTAGAACTTTGCACACTGCTTCCTCATTAATTCCCCTTTTTCACAAAGCCACCTCTATGAAGAAGCTTATTTATTAACTTTGGCTTCCTCATAGAGGAAGCTTTGTGAAAAAGGGAAATTAATGAGGAAGCAGTGTGCAAAGTTCTACTTTGCAACTTTTTTTAAATCTGAACAAAAGAAAACTCCGTTACAAACACCGTTACATCTAATTTTGATTAGATACAAAGTTTTGACTTACTTTAATAACTTTTCCATAAGTTACAACGAAAATCTTAATTTTTAAAAAAATTCATAACAGCGTAAAATCCGAACGACTTTACCGATCGTCACCAAATTTTATACGTGGCAGCGCTGTATGTTATTTTTTGACTGTTGAATATTTTGGTTCATTTGATGAGATTCGACGTGATTTAGAGCAAAATTTATTTTTTTCGAAAAATTCAAAATTTTATAAAACCGGAACCGCTTTACCGATTTCGCTGAAATTCAATACCAAACAACATTGAACGTGTCTTCATTTATGATGAAGTATATAGCTGAATCGTCGAACTTTTACGAAAGTTAGAGCGTTCACGCCATTTTTTTGAAAAATTTAAAATTCGATAAAATTTGTATACATGGATATATTTAATTTTAAAAATAAGTGAGTTACAGAGGATTTAATACTCTACTTGCGTGCCAATTTTTAGCTCGATCCATCATGCCATTCCTGAGTTATGAACAATTGAATGTTCGGTGCCTGGACCATACATACATACACACACACACACACACACACACACACACATACACACATACAGACATATTTTCTAGACCACTTTTCTCGACGTTTTAGGTGATTCTAAGTATGTTAACATGAAAATCTCGAAAAAAAAAAATTTCACGAAAACAAAGCTTCCTCTATGAGGAAGCAAAAAAAAGAAAACAAAACGCAAACAGTATGGCAATCAATCTGCTCTCCGAGCAAATAATTTTTTTTCTACGTTTTCCATTACAGGAAGTTTCGGGACTTTTTCATTTTCAAAGCTGAACAAACAGGAAGGTGCGTTGTGCAAGTCCATGAAGAGTGCCGGGCAATGCGCGGCGTGGAGAGCCTCGGCCCGAGTAGTAAAGGCCCCGATCGGGTCAGACATCCGCTCAGCCGGTGCCTCGCGGTGCAGACCCGGTGGTAATAACGAAAGCGGCGATATAGCCGCGGCGGTGGGGAAAATTCACGCGGCTTCCCCCATTGCCCGAGCTATCGCGGGCACTAAAACTTTTATTAGGCCGCGCGGGTATAGCCGGACCGAAACGAGGTGAAACCCTCTCCTTTCGATATCCCCAAGTCCTGAAACATTGACCGACGATCATTTATTCACGAAGAAAAGCGCGCGCCTACCGGGGGCCTGAGTTACAAGTGATTCCAACAGTTTCCGGTGCCCGAGGCTTTTGGAAAATGCATTGCTATTTGGACGCCTGGGATGCTTACGCTGAATCGATTCACGAAGGATCCCGCACGGTGGTTCGAAGCCAAAGGAAAATACGGCTGGTCGTAGATCCAAAGAATTGCCGACTGAATAGAGAACAAGAGTCCGCCCGACGTTTTGCTTCACGTGCACGTGGCGGCCTGGTATTATGAGTACCAATGGTTGGCTCGGACAATTAAAGCTACGTCGAGAATGGGGGAGAAAATGCGCTGGAAAAAGTAATTAAACATTTTTTTGTGAATTTATTGTTGAGAGAAAGTTGCCTATTTTTTTTGGTACCCAGTTTGAAGTATCAGAGATTAGCTCGGACAATTAAAAACAACAATTTAGTGAAGCATTCGCTGCTAATTCGTCTCTAATTTTTCATGACTCACTTACTGAAATTTCTAAATTTATAGTAACGTCTGAAGTGTAAAAATGAATCACCCGAATGTGTTCTATATATTTTAACAAATTATTGGAGCAATCGATCCTAATAATAATTAATTAATTATCTCTAATTTGGATGATCGAACAGACCGTCTGGGCGACCGAAAGCAAGCGACACATTTTTCGAATTGGAGTAAAAACGTGATTCACGGAAGTTTCATTTTTTCGCTGCAAATGATTTTATATCGTGGGACGATGCGAGTGTCGCGGGATTCTGAAGCTGTATGTTTTTCCACTGCGAGAATGTGAAGCGTATTTTGTAGTCTCCGGTGCGTCGCGTTGACGCTACACTATGCTCACCCTTCTACATATCTGCACCAGGGATTCATACGGCTCGGGAGCGCCGCGTGGCATCCTAGCGATTTTTCCCAACATGTGTGTGTCGTTACTATGCCGTGAAGAAATATACGGTTGAAAAAAGTGAAGTAAATGCTTGAGCTTCCATTCAAGTGTGATATTCAATTAAATTAAATTTACAGCACAAAGTCATCAATTAATATTGCATTGATAATTGCAAGAATTTGTAAAAAAAAAAAGAAGAGAAAATAGTACGAGTTGGAAAAATCACTAGAACGCCAGGGTAAACCAGGATTCACAGTACGGAAAATACCGATAATTACCAGACTCTTCTCTCTGTGAAAATTTTTGAAAAAAAGTCTAATTCTTCCAGGCTCAGCCGCGCCGTCACTGTCAATCTCGATACAAACGTTTTTCGATGACAAATCGACGACGACAGCCGAACTCGCCGGTATCAGAAGTATCGACTTTCAGTATAAATAGAAAGAGCGCGTGTGCAACTATCGGAAATTGCGAGCACGCATCGGTTACGCAAGATCCTCGCACTGCGTGGAGGATTTCAAGAGTACACGCGATGATAAATATTAACATTGGTTGTTAATCTTTTTTTTTGCATTACACTTTTTTCCTGGACCTTAAATTATTTTGCATAGTTGGCTATATAATTTGAACTACATGTGCAAACAAATTTGCAAAATAGTTTGAACCTCATGTGTAAAATAATTCGCAAAATAGTTTGAACATCATGTGCAAAATAATTTGCAAAATAATTTGAGCCACATGTGCAAAATAATTTGCAAAATAATTTGAACCTCATGTGCAAAATAATTTGCAAAATAATTTGAACCTCATGTGCAAAATAATTTGCAAAATAATTTGAACCTCATGTGCAAAATAATTTGCAAAATAATTTGAACCTCATGTGCAAAATAATTTGCAAAATAATTTAAACCTCATGTGCAAAATAATTTGCAAAATAATTTGGACCTCATGTTTTATTCATTGTTTGTAAATTTTCACCCGAAACTAAACAGCCTATCCACTAACGACGTAAACCCCCATTACGGTCGGTAAAACAGCGAGGCAGGTCCGGCATCCCCTCAATTACCATTTTTCGAACAATATTTCCCCAGCATCCATAAACAAAAGCGGAAGCGAGACTCATCCCGAGGAGTGTTTTTCTTCGTCCTCCTCCGCGTTCGACGCGCGAGAACTTGTTGACTGTCAGACGCTCGAGCGACGTCAGTTTCTGGCACGAATCCCGCGCCCATTATTTTTTTCCGGTCCCTCGGTGTCGCCTTTTCCAAGCGCCTCTTCCTGCATCAACAAAACAAAAAAAAGTAATTGCAAAAAGACCTCGTAAGCAATTCTCCCTTTTCCAACAAACCCAATCTTTTCTCTTTTTCACCTAAATTTCCGAATCACGCGACATCCCCAAAAATGCCAAATCCCATCGCATCCAAACCAAAATTTTCATAGCCCTCAGTCAACCACACGCAGATCGTCTTTTACCCCATTTAAATCCATGCCTGACGATCCTCCTTCCCGGCAGCCTGAAAACCAAAGCGGGGGGGTTCACGTTTGGCATCCGAACGCATCGCGCGGGTTAATCGCGCGTACGACAAAAGAAAAGCGTGCCGAAAACGCGGCGTGTCTTATGGTGCGCGGCTGTCGCGCTGGGCTGGCTCCTCGTCGTAGAATCTCGCGCCGGTCGCCATTGCACGGGGGGGGCCACGACACGGCCGTGCCGAGGAGATCCGAGAGTGAGCTCCGCGGCACCAGCAACAGCCACGAGTCCCGTGCCACCGCCGCACGCTCGGCACAATATTGATCTGTGGGTGGGGTGGTTCTATGGGCTGGTGGTGGAAACGCGCCGAGAGGGGCGGGAGAGGCGGAGGCGGCGGCGGCGGCGGGGGGATGGGTGGGGTGAAGAGGAGGGAGGGGGACGGCGGGGGGGGGGTTGGAGGGGACTTGCGTGGTGGTCCAGTCCGCAGCTTCACGCGAAAATCGTAGCGCGCGGTGCGCCGCGCGCGCGGGAACTCCGTACTCCGGGACGCCGAGTCTCGGCTATGGTGGAGAGGGGGGGGGGGGGGGGACGCGGAATAGCGGCAGCCACCCTCCCTCTATTCCCTCTCTCGCTCTCTCTCTCCCTCCTTGGCTTAACGCGGTTAAATGTGCCAGCGCACAAAATACGAATTATCAAGCATATTCCGCAGGATCCACGTCCGCACGCGAGAGTGTCAACACGTATCCGCTCGATTTCCAGTCTCTCTCTCTCTCTCTCTCTCTCTCTCTCTCTCTCTCTCTCTCTCTCTCTCTCTCTCTCTCTCTCTCTCTCTCTCTCTCTCTCTCGAAATAAACAATACTTTCTCTCTTTTTCTCTCTCTCGCACGCGATATATACCGTTTTTCGCCTCACTCGGCGCTGCTGGCCAGAACGTCGGGGTGAGAGTGAGAGAACGGGAGAAGCTTTGAAAAATATCAACGTAAAAATGGAAGCCTTTGGCTGTGGCGGAAGTAAGAAACTTCGGTAATCGTGAATTAAAAATGTCTCCTCTTCCTCTGTGTCTCTCTGTCTCTCTTTTTCTCTGTTTCGCTGTCTCTCTATCTCTCTCTTTATCTATCTCTCTCTCTCGCTTCTCCTCCCTCTCTCGGTTTTTCCGTGTATAACTCGATTGAAGGAATAGTCGTCGTAGCTTCGCCGCGCGCGCTACGCCGGGGCTGCACACAACGAGCGAGCGAGCGAGCGCGGCTCTCGTCGTTCCCTGCTCCTGGCGTCGCCCAGCGCCGCGCGCGCGGTCATATCCCCTCCCCTCGGCCGGCGTTCATCCCGACCACCGTAACTGTGAGCTGATTTTCCTCTCGCCTTCTCGCTCCATCATGCCAGCGGCACCACGGGGGCCACTCTCCTTCCCCGTTCGCCTCCCGGTAGGGGAGGGCCCCGTCAGCCCCGTCTTCTCGCCACTGATATTCGCAGGTGCTGCTGCGAGTCGTGAGCACCGCGTACCACACGGGCGTCCAACCTCGGGACGGCCTCTCGTCTCAGTTCCGTTGCAACCCTTCGCACGAGAGACGCGCGACCGGCTTCAAGCGTGTATCGCGTGTATGGTTTGTTGTTTCCCTTTTGTCTAGCGCGCCGCGATATATCTCTCTACGTTCGTTACAACCGCCGCCTCTCCAACCCGCCCGTCGCGCTCAACACACGCAAAAACACACACACACCGCAGAAAACCGTCAATCGTCGCCGCGATCGTCATCGAAGTTCTTGAAAAAAAATAAAAATAAAAAACAATAATAATAATAATAATAGTAAATAAATAAATAAAACAAAAAAAAAGAAGAAAAAAACACAAAAAAGAAAGAATATAAATAACAATAATAATCACGGACTCTCGAGTAAGACTCACACGACACACGCGGAATATTCACCGATATATCGCCAGTCTCGTTTCTTTCTCGCGCGGACCGCCTTCGTTTTGCACACGGACAAACCGACTGGAGCCCCGAAGATCACTCGGCACGCAAGGAATCGTCGAGCGGGAGTTTGTCGCACTCGGTGAGGAGGGAAATAAAAAGAGTCTCTCTCTCTCTCGCACGAGAGAAACGACAGCGGCGAGCAACGGAAAACACACACCGACGACGCGCCGCACATCGGACGAGCGGAATCAAAACAAAGGTGTGCGACGGTGGTGAAAAAGATGTTCGGGCCTCTTGACCTTGGAGCGCGGAAAAAATGAACAAGCCACGCCGGACGCGCGTCAACAGATGCTACGCTCACGCTGTTGATGTCACAACGGAAGAGGCGAGTTAACACGATAATAGTAGTCATAATACGTAGGAATAACAGTCGCAGGGGGGACTCGTGAGGCACATGGAGACGATTGGCTGCCTGACTGCGACGATCGGCGTTGGTTAATCGCGACTGGCGAGCGCCGTTCGCGGACGTTTGGGAGGAGAGGAGATAAAAGAAAGAAAAGAAAAAAAAACAACACGAACGCGACTGTAAGAAACTCGTGACGTCGCCGGCGTCAGTTCGTGTTGTGTGCGTGATGTGTGCGTGTTTATATTGTGAAAATGTGCTTTGTTCTCGGCTCGAAAGTTGATTTTTTCAACTTTGATTTTTTTTTTCAGCGTTGATTCTTTGTACGGGAAAAAAAGTGGAGATAGCGGAACGTCGCGCGAGCCGCTCAAGGCGGTGGACACGACGCGCAGTCTACGTCGCCGGTTCTGCGAGCGGTCTCGAGATTTCTCGAGCCGCGGACTGTTAACCCCGGCGTCGCTGGACGAGCTCGAGACCCTCGAGCGGCCTGTCGCGCTCGTCGTTTGCTATCGCCCGCGTTTGGCGACCGCGGGGCAGCAGCTGAGCCCGATCGTCGTGGCTCTCAGACCGCTCGTCGCCCAGGCGACGCGCTCGCGCCGGCTCGCGAACCGCGACTATCGCGAATTTTTTATCTGGGAAATCTCGCAGGCTGGTTAGATGGTTTTTTGGGATGTTTTTGTAGGGGGTTTTGAGGTAGAGCGCTGCCAACCTTTGGGTGAAAAACGAAAACAGAAACGACGGTCGAAAAAAACCGCTGAGGTTTAAGGAGGTGATGATCATGAATTTTTACCCGGTGAACCTTGCAAGTTGGTTCTACTGTTTTTTAAAAAATATTTTTGTTGGGCTTTTTGCGGTAAAGCGTTGCCAACTTTCGCGAGAAAAACGAAAACAGAAAAAACGTTTGAGTGTTAAGAAGGCGATGATCACGAATTTTTTACCCGGTAAATCTCGCACGTTGGTTCTACTGTTTTTTTTTAAATATTTTTGTTGGACTTTTTGCGGTGAAGCGTTGCCAACCTTCGCGAGAAAAACGAAAACAGGAAAAACGGTTGAAAATTAAGGAGGTGACGATCGTGCATTTTTCAGCGATAAATCTCGCACGCTTGTTACTGTTTTTCGAATTAGTGTAATCAGGGTTTTTGTGGTAAAGCGCTGCCAACCTTCGTGGGAAAAACAAAAACAGAAAAAAAGGTCGAAGGTTGAAGCGACGATCGTGAATTTTTCATGGGTAAATCTCACACGCTTGTTACTTTTTTCGAATTAGTTTAATCTGAGTTTTTGTGGTAAAGTGCTGCCAAACTTCGCGAGAAAAACAAAAACAGAAAAAACGGTCGAGTTAGTCACAGTTGAATGAATTTGTTGGGGGTGAGGAAAATGAATATTAGCGAGGCTAACCTACCTGGCGTTTTAGTACGCAGCGTTGAATATCTATTGCGGATGAGGATTAATTTTCCAGCGGTCGGTTTTGACGAGATGAGGTTCGTGAATTTTTCACCGGTAAATCATACGTTAGGTACTGTTTTTCGAATTAGTTTAATCGGGGTTTCTGTGGTAAAGCGCTACCAACCTTTGCGAGAAAAATAAACAAAAATAATGAAAGAAACGACCGAATTAGTCCCAGTTGGGTAGATTTCATGGGGGCGAAGAAAATGGTTTGGTTGGGTGAATTCTGCGGAATTATTGGGGCTATCCAACCAGCATTTTAGTACGCTGTGTCGAAGATTAATTGCGGATGAAAAGCAATACTTCTTTGGTCGCTTTAAAAAAAAGTGACGATTGCGAATTTTTCACCGGTAAATCACACATTTTTAGAAATTAGTTTCATTACAGTTTTTGTGATAAATCGTTGCCAACCTTCGCGAGAAAAAAAAAACAAAAACAGAAAACGGTCGAACTAGTCCCAGTTGGATAGATTTGTTGGGGGGTGAAGAAAACGGTTCGACCGGGTGAATTACGCGGAATTATCGGGGCTAACCAACCAGCGTTTCAGTACGCGGCGTCGAAGATTAATTGCGGATGAGGAGCAATTTTTCTCTGGTCGCTTTTGAGGAGGTTATGTTTAACCGCAGGTTATATTTATAACCGCAGGTTATGCACTGGCCGCACTTGTTAGCCGATACAACCAGTTCAGTTTCGACTGGCGTCTAACTGGTTGGTAATGCTAATCGACCTTTCATTTTTTAATTCCTTCATTTTCGACCTTTCATTTTTTCAGTTCCTTCATTTTCGATCTTTCATTTTTTCAGATCCTTCATTTTCGATCTTTCATTTTTTCAATTCCTTCATTTTCGACCTTTCATTTTTAAATTCCTTTATTTTCGACCTTTCATTTTTTCCAATTAATCTTTCATTTTATATGATGTTGAAGTTTGCATCGTTGGGATGCAACGAAATGCAGAAAAAATAATTAATTCTAATTAACCCAAATTTTTTATATATAATTTAATCATTTGGCTTAATTAGAAATAATTTTTTTCTGATTTTCGTTGCATTCCATCGATGCAAACCTCAACATCATATTTTTTAATTTATTCATTCTCGGTCAATTTTTACAACCGCTGTTGCTTCTTTCGACTGAAAACAGCTGAACCGATATTGTCGGTAGCTGCGGTGATAAATTTAGCGCGAGTAACGTAGAGCGGAAAAATAAAAAATGTCCTCTCGCGTAACCGTCTTCGCCGTGGCGACACCGTGACCGAACTCTGCACGGGGACACCAGCTGCATGTTGCGTCGGCGGAACACGCAGCCTTCTCGCTGTTCGCGTCTAATGACGTTGTCGCGGCGAGGCGCGCTAAACGTCAACGTCGTATGCTCGCACCGATCCGGCGCACCTCGGCGTGTCAGAGTCGCGGGGTCTCGCAGTTACCGGCACGGAAATTCGCGCTACACGGGTGCACCGGGGTCCGTGGGGACCCCGTGTTTTATTCCCAACACAGAGAAAAATATCAACGGGTTGACAAAAAACGTTTTGCCGTGCCAGTAAAATATTTTACTGCGGCAGCGAAAAAAAAATTCTGCGACAGCAAAAAATGTTTTTCGACACCAGTCGATTTTTTCGCTGTTTATTTTTCTTTGTGCGAAGGTCTAGGGTTAATTTAGCCTGTCGAACAGTCGCAGCTTCTTCCTCACTGAAGTATCACAGGAATTATTAAGTTCCATCCATTTTTTGGTGTGATAGCGAAAATCCCATTTTGGTAGTTTCAATAGTAGTTTCGATAGCAATCAAAACAGAACAAAAATTTCTAAGTTTCAATAGTAGTCAAAACAGAAATTAATTTCTAGTCGAGTCCTAAATTTCCATCCAAATATTAACTTAAAAAAACATTTAAGACGTGTCTTCAAAATATTTAATTTGCAAAAAAAAAAATTATAAATAATTGTAACCCTGCCTTCCCGTTCGCTAAAAGCGATTCGCACAAAAATCCCTTTGTTTGAAATCCATCCGAGGAATTACCGACAAATAATGAATATTTATATTTTAATGTCTCAAAGACAAACAACCTGCTAAACGTGTCGCTTGACCATTTTCACTACCGGTCATATTTACCGACCGCGAGTAACGTCACGAGAATCAACCCTGAAAACGCGCGTCCGTCTCTCATCGCGAACGGCCGTTTATCGTGCCGCACGAAGACACTGGACGAGCTCTCGAATACGCGGAACAAAGGGGCGAAAAAAAAAGAAAAAAAAAAAAAAAAAAACGAACAACGGAAGAGTATAATAAGCTATATTGTTAGAGTATACTTTCAAGTGTAGCCTCATTGTAGCGAGTATTGCCACGGTCTATGCGTGCCATCGCCGTCCGCAAGTGGCGCACAAGTGTGGGGAGCGTGGGAGGGGGAGGGAGGGGGGCGTTGGGGGGTTGGGGGGGGTGCAGAGTTAGGCGGCGCGGGCGGCGAAGAATAGCGGGACGTTAAAGAGGGAGGGAGCGAGCGAGCGGTCGGCGCGCGCGGCGAAGAAGCGGGACGCGTTACCCCGGGAGACACCTGTAAGCTCTCCGCAAGCTTCGAACGAACGGACTGAACGCAGGCCCCTCGAGCTCGAGTGCAATCGCTCGAGGGGGCCGCGAGCGTGGAAAAGAACGGAAAAAGGTTTTTGTCAAACCTGTCAGAATTCACCCTCTCTCCTCCTCTCGTCTCGCGTTTCTCCCCGTGTGTAGCGAAAGCTGTTATTCCACAAAAAGTACGAGGTAACCTTCTTAATATTTCCAGCTGGTGCTGCTATTTTGTTTTCAATTTTTTTTGTTCATTTTTTTCTTTTTTTTTCTCAACACAAACAGCCCACATTTCGTCGCACCTGTTTGCAAAGTTTTTGTTTTGTTTTGTTTTTGTTTTCGTTTTCGTTTTTTTTTTTCAGCTACGCCGGCCAAGCGATGTTGGGTTTCTGGCGCGGTTTTTCCATTCCGTGAAACGTCGCTCGTGGGACCAAAAGTGCAGCAGCGCGCCCTGTGTCCTGTCGTGTTGCCAGCAAAATGCCGAGCTTTCACGTCATTTGCATTTCCACGTGGAATACCCGGAGAGTCTTGGGACGGAGGAAAAACATTACGGGATTTCGTAATCACTGCGCCACCGACTTTCCAACAGCGGTGGGGGGGCTCGAATTACGGGCTCTTGTTTGGGAGCGTGAAAATCAAGAGCCTGCGAAGTGGAACCTTGCGCTACTTGTTTCCACGTGATTGCGCGGCTGACTGAAAAAAAAAAACGCTTTCTACGTGAGAAATTCGAAAATCGTGAAACGTTCCTCCTGACGGCGTCTTTGAGGTCGACGGAATATTATGAGGAAGCAACGGGCAGCACTGAAAAAAATGTCACTGATCCAAAAAGAATGATGTTGAAGTTTGCATCGTTGGAATGCAACGAAATTCAGAATAAAAATCTGATTAACCCAAATAATGAAATTAGAATGAATTTTTTTTTTTTCTGAATTTCGTTGCAAGTAATCAGCAACTAATTGCTACGATGATTTTTATACCTAATTTCATCATTTGGGTTTATTAGAATTCATTTTTTCCTGTATTTCGTTGCGTTCCAACGATGCAAACTTTAACATCATCAAATAGAATTCGCTTGCGGGCAGCCAAAAATAATCGTTGTCAACACAACTTTGCTCGTAATCCCCACAATTTTATAAGACATTTAAACAAATTTAAAACAGGCAAAATAATTCATTTTAAAGTTGAATTCTAAGAATAAGAAATGGATTAATTTTAAAACACTTGTTTTTGGCATCCCGCAAGCGAATCTTTTTTGCATCAACGACAATTTCTTCAGCCCAAGTCTCAACTTCCCACTCCTGTTTATGATTTGCTTATGACCCCCCGACGAATCAAACGGCACATCCAAACAGCCACGACCGAGCGGTCAAGTTTCCGTTGACTTGCAAATTCGATCCGGTCCACTGCCGGACAATCAGCAGATTGTCAATGTTGACCGCGTGCATCGACCCGAAAAGCTTCGCGGGCTGCAGGCCGAAGCGCTAATCACGTTACGCCGGCCCCGAAGTAACGACAGTCATGTTGACCGAGGTTGACCCGAAGAATGGGTCAACCGTGGGTTGATTTGGGGTCCGGGACTTTTTTTTTTCGCGCGAGCCGAGCGTCGATTTTCGGTCGACTTCCGGTCGAGCGAGCCCGACGGGTGTGCAAGAGGGGGTCGCGAGGTAATATTAGCGGCACTTCGACGTCGTCGTCAGGTCGATGACGCCATAAGCAGGCTTCATACATTCTATAATTTTTCCTTCGCGTTTTTTTTTATCTCTTCTCTTTACCTCGACGTCGAGACGCTGCCGCCGTCGCGGTTTCTCGATCGAGATCCGTGAGGGAAAGAATGTCGTACTTGAAATACGCGAAAGACGTGTGCCACGGTGGCTTCGCCGTGTCGTACCTGTGTTGCACCTGCGTCTAGCGGTGACGAAGGCAATAACGGGATATAACACGCGCCCCTCTCTCGCACACTCACACCGAGGACTCACCGACACGTCGGTGATGCACATCCTCGCCGTATTCTCTATATAAAATGGGTATGCACTGTGGCTGCACTCAATGTGTATTGAATTACACGGGATATGCGCCTCTACGGCGGGGCGAGGTATGTTCGAAGGCTCGCTTAACCGTAATAACCATAACCGCCGCACGCAGGCGGCACGTAATACTTATATAGCCCGGCGATTAAAGTTTGCAGTAGAGCGACTAGCGTGGGATTTATGGCCTTGGAGAGAGAGAGAGAGATCTCGCTTGGCGCGGCTCGTGGAGAAGCCGCGGGTACCACTCGAGTGATATCCGTCTGTCGTTAGCGCGAAGACACCGCGGATTTTCCTTTTCACGGTTGTCCCGACACGGCTTGGGTGTCGAGTTGGCGGCGGATTTCGCTTGAAGGGAGGCGAGATGTTTTTCTGGAACTTGGCAGTGTCAGGATATTTTGAAAATTTGTAATGTGGATCCCATAAAATCGTTGGCGTTCATTTTTTAAGCGAAGAGGAAAATTGATTTTGTTGAATTAACGACGTTTTATCGACTGAGTAAGGGAGAAGTTGGTGAATAGGGGAAATGTGAGTGAGGGAAGGTGAAAGCGGCGGTTGCGTTCGGTAGAGTAGAGTAGAGTAGATATTTCTTTGATCCTGGGTTATTGAGTCTCCCAGGACCAGAGTACAAAAAAAGGCAACAAACGGAACAAAAAGTAGGAAAAAGAGTGCAGAGAATGATCTGAATCTAGATGAGGCGAACGAAAAGTAAAACAGAGAGAAAGAAATGTTTATTGCGTACCCTGGGACAAATCTCCCTAAGAGCACAATGCAAAAATCATGACGTTGAAGTTTGCATCAATGCAATGCAACCATTATTTTAACTTAATTATTAATTATTAACGATTATTTTATTTTAATTAACAACAAAGTATTAATTCTAAAAAAAATGTAAATAATTGACCCCCGCATTAGGGGGTGAAATAATTTTGTTTTGTCGCGCTCTTAGTCGTTATAATAACTTTTATAGCCGATACAATAATTTGGGTTTATTGATACTGTTTTTTTTTAATTTTGTTGCATTGCAACGATGCAAACTTCAACGTAATCAAAAAACATACGAGCTCACAAAATACCATGCGTGATGCACCATATCAACGCCTAATATAAAAAAAAATTACAAAATAATAAATCAAATAATACAAAAATAGTAAAAATAATATAAAAGAAAAATATTCCAAAAGCCACGCAAAAATAATACAAAATGGCTCTGAGAAAATAATACAATCAGTGAGAGAGTTGGAGAGTCGAATATCGTGCCACAGTCGGGATGTTTCAAAGATTGATAACATTACGGTGGAAATCTCACAGTCGTACAACGTTCTAAGCGCTAATTTTCCAAGCCTAAGTTACCGTGAAAGTTATTTTCCCGAATTAATGACGTGTTATCGACTGAGCAACGGGGGAAGCGGCTGAAGGGTGGGAAGTGTGACTGAGGGAAGGTGAAAGAGGCGGTTGCGCGCGGCAGAGTGAGAGTTATGAGTTATACGGGAATACTCAAAGTTCGCGCGCCGAGTTGGAGTCTTTGAATGTGTTTGCATGGCATAGGTACGCCAACTGTACTCCGTGGCTGCCGCCGCCGCCGTCGTCGTCGCTGTGAGCACCGAGTCCCCGGGGCGATCGATATCTCTCAAGATGCGAGAGGATGCGGGCCGGGTAATGAGATCTCGCGTAAAAGTCATGTATGCGGGATAGACGCCGTCGCGGCGAGAGTTCCGCGCAAATGACCTCTTGAGAGCGCCCGATAAAACTGTTATCCATAAATGGCCGGAAATGGAGTTGTTATCTCCAGTTTATAATTCACGGTTACTGCGGGAACTTCGAATTGTCGAGCATCATACGGGAGGGAAAAATGTTTTTAAATCTTCGAGCCACTTATTTTGCCCGGGGAGAGCTTTGTTTTTCGTGAAAGGATGAAATCTCGTGACTGCCGTGCCAGGAATCAGGAAAGGATCCTGGCACGGCGGTGAATGCGGCAAATTTTAGTGGCGTCGTCAGATGCGTCCCGCAAATCTGGAATAGCCGCAGTTCAGTTTGTCGAAGCTTTGCTTGGGTTCTGATTGGTCGTTGGATGCCGGGAATGGGAACAAGATGATGATTTCAAGTTTGTTTGCTTCATGTCAAATCTGATAGAAGAAGAGATGTAGAATTCCACCTATAAATGTAAAAAATACATCAATTTTATTGCGGCCAGTTTTCAGTCTTGTCGACTTATTTATTCTTTTTTAAGATGAAAATTCGGCAAGCACAACTCGGTTCTGAGTCAGAGATGCCTAGATTCCTATGTTACATATGATTTCCGGCAAATATGGAATAATTATTTATCGTGCTTCGTCGATCCATTAAGAATCGATGGAGCAGCCAGAGTCGACAATCTCTAATTTTGCGAATTGAGACAAAAATCCCCCATGACCCGGGTTCGAACCGGGAACCTCAAGAATTCTATCCTGGTATTATTCATTACAATAAACTTCTAGCTCTCAAAGTCTGCACTGATTGTGAGAAAAATTCGAGGGTGAACAACGTCAAAAATAGTGAATCCTGCTATATAAAGTCACAGGTGCCATAATTAATTTGCCGATTCCATTATTTATTGTTGAGGCAACCACAAAAGCCTTGTTGTCCTCTCAACCAACTGCGGCATAGCAGAGTCGATCATACATTTTTCTGACCACGATCAAAACCATCGGTCGTCACATTCGTCATCAGTCAAGTCATTCCTGCCCTCAATTACATCAATTCTGTAATATCATGTCTATCCTAATCTTCGCATTCGCCACAAAATCTACACCACCCTGTGTAGAGTGGGCGAGCATCGATTCCCAGTTCGGTTATTGGAACGTTTACCTTACTTTGGTTTTGGCGTCTATTGAAAACCCGCGGCGGTATATTTCGGGACCCGAAATTAATAATTGTTCGCACATAGTTTCCGCCCGCGCGCCCGCGCATATATTAAGCATCTATATACACCCAACACTTTGGGGGTGGCTATACGTATAGCGATTATGCGCAACTGAGCTCTCGACGCGTATTATCGTACATATATTAAAACGGTATAATTGGTGGTGCGGCCTGTGGCTCGCTGGACGGCAACGCTTTCACACGTACCACGTACGTTTCCGGTCCGCTCGTTGCGCTTCGCGGCGATAAAACGCCGAATTCTCACTTTGGCTTTGGCGAACGCGTCGCGGCTCGGCTGGTACATTTGTTATTCTTAAATACTTGATAGCTTCGGGGCGGCTGCGGCCGCGAATTTCATGGGTTTCCATACGCTGGAGTCACATTGTGCCAGCGCGGGGCAAACACAAATGCCGGGCGCGGCACAGAGAGAGATTGGTAACTCGGGCTCATTGTGCGCCCTCCGCGTTCCTCCCCGTCGCTCGTTTCACCTACGCGTTTCACGAGTTAACTCTGCAGTTAAGCGCGGCCGCTGCGACACTCGCGAGCGCGGTTAACCTTACACAAAACCCCCTGGAGTCTATAACAACGACGAGGCTGCGGGCGAGAGGCGGGTTGTTTAGCGAGTCGCGCGCTCGCCGCGCGATTACGAGTGGACGCATGAACAACTTTCTTGGGGGCCGAAAACTTTGCGCCCCCTTCCAGCTTCACATTTTGCGAACTCGAAATGTATTTTATTTACACGACTCGCGACAACATGACTTCCTGACCACATTCAGAAAAACAATTTGTCCTCATGACAACTAAAAAAGGTTCATTTAACAAAATGTTCTTATTTCGACAATAAAATGTACTGTCGAAATTGAACAAACGAATGTTGAAGCATTTTGAACGGGAATCAACAGTAATATATCAGCATCCTTACCAATTTGAAATTTTCGAGGAAACTAGTCGAGATTCTGACAATGAACATATCGGTTACGACAACAAATATGGGTCTAAGCAAACGAAAAAATTGTAATTTCTTCGAATGCGAAGAAAACAAGAAAATCGGGAAACAAAATGATTTTGTTGTTTCAATTCAGAGTTGTAAATCTCTAATTTTTATAGAAATAAAATTGATGGTACGATTGGCTTTGTAATTACGTGTTTATAATAATAGATCGTAATGATTATAATACGATGTGTAAACTTTTAATTAGAGGCAAGACATTTTTATTTCCCGTAACACTTCATGGTAATCTTATGGAAAAAATGGAGAAATATTATTAATGCATTGCGCAAATAATGGAGGACTTTGCTTGTCCACTTTTCTCACAATTTCTCCCAAAATGTAATGAAAATTTCGGTTTTTCTTGTGGCTATTCAAAAGTTCGCATATCATTTTATAATCGCTACAGGTCATCGTTATAAAAATCGTTACTAGAAAAGAATCTGTTGTGTAAACTTTAATTCTTAAATTAATGGGGACTTACAACACTGTTTCAATTACATGTTATTCCGAACGCATCGAGCATGTTACGACGTGTTTGAAATCGCGTGCTTGGGACTGGCGTGTACTTAGGTGGCGAACCACAGCCAATCAGGAGACGAATAAAATGGCTCCACGATTATCTCGAACTTCGACTTCGATTGTCCATGACTTTTTTAACAAAGGAAGTTTCCTCTCTGACTACGGGGGATTTTGGTCCTCCTTGCGACTCCCGGTTTCCGGGCTTCAATCAACTTTAGGATTTTTTCATCATTGAATCGCGCGTCAATTTTACGTCACCCTCGAATGGACGTTTTTTTTGTAATGCAAATTAGAAGCCGTGGATGGACCTGGGCTATCGTGGTGAAGGCTGAAGTTCGTCGCTCCGCACTTTTCAGGCGTCACTGTCGAATCGGTGGCCGACGCCGTCGGCCACCGATAACAGACACCATAAAAAACCCGCGCGGTTTTTCCATCAATCACGGCGAAAACGCTGGAGCAAATGCGGCGCAGATTCGACGTCGATCGCTCGGACACGGCTCGACTCCCGGACGCGGGTTGAGATAGAAAATATTTTGCTAAACGCGAGTCCGCGGCTGTGTGCGAGTTTTTCTCGTGCATGTAGAGATGTCCACCCGACGCACCACCGAGCGAAAAGCTCAGGCAGTGGTGGGTCGCGAGCGTTATCGAGAGCTTCCAGTTGATAAAGCCAACGTCGTTAATAAAAATTGGCGAAAAAAAGGGCGTGAGCCTTTTTTTCCCTTTCTTTCGCCGTGAGGGCGTCCGGGGGTTGCTGTTGGTTACAAGATAGGGTCACGGGTCGCGGATATCGTCTCGAATCGATAGTACAGATTGAATTACGACGCGTTCGTATTAACTTTCGTCGAGTGGTGACGACGGCAGTCGACGCCAATGTCTTTCCGTCGAGAGAGTCGTTTCTTATGATTTTTATCTTTTTATGAAACCCCACGGTTGTAGCACCCCGGGTTTAGTTATCTTGTGAATGACCCTGGTCGTAATGGTCCTTGCTAATAGTTGATGTGAGAAAAGCTCACATCAATCGTTTCGTAGCATTTCCTATAATTTTTCGGAGGACAATTATTCAATGTAGCCTTGAATCAATGTAGATTTCGGCGAAGAAAAAAATCCTGATTACCTGATTACATTTAACGATGCTTTTGAGGTCTCAATTATACAGGGTGTATTTAACTCTGAAAGTGCAGAGGAGACCAGGGTGGAAGGTAACATGGATCAGTTGTAACAGGTGCGATAGAAGCGCCATAGAAGGTCGGGTGATTAAATAAAGAAGCAAAAAAATGATGAATTATATTTCGTCTCTTTAGTAATTTGGTCTACATCCAAACAGCTGGAACTTTTTGGTCGAAAAAAATTGACAAAGCAGCTAATGCTTCGACTTTCAAAAGTAATTGGAAGCCCAGAGCCTGGACCTCTTAGTTCAGCATAGAAAAAAAAACGAATCTAATTTGTATTACTGCTGTCGATCTGACCGAATCTAATTTTGTTGACCCAGGACTTTTCGACGATATCCATGCATCGTCGAAAATTGCCCGGAAAACTACAGTTTGTTTTTTTTTTAAATAGTAATATCGGATTTTATCCGTCACCCTCAAAGTCGACAATTTCCCATTGCCAGGTTAGTCAAATTGATGATGCTGAAGTTTGCATCGTTGGAATGCAACGAAATTCAGAAAAAATTCTAATTAAAACAAATCATGAAATTAGGTATAAAAAGTCATCATAGCAACTGATCGCTTTGATGACTTTTTATACCTAATTTCATGACTTATTTTAATTAGAAATAATATTTTTTCTGAATTTTGTTGCATTCCAACGATGCAAACTCCAACGTCATTGAAATTGCACAACCCAAAAAATGCCACCTACCTCCAGATCAATATCGCACCGAGAAGCGCAATTGGGTTCGTTCCTCATACATCAGCATATAATATGGTTACCATAATAGAGTCGCTCGTGTCTCGTGCGCGCGCGCCGCGACCGTCTTTCTCATGCTTTTGAATGCGCGCGACAGGGCAGACGTGTCACTTTGAACAATGTACTTAGCGTAATTAGGGGAGAACGGGGGAATGGCGAACATCTAAGAAAGAATCGAAATTAAACACACAAAAAAGCAAGTAATTAAATATTTTCAGGCTCAAAATCATAGCTTGACATGTCTTCTTCGACACAGTGACAACATTTTTCAATAAAATATCGAAAAATAAACTTTTTCTGCGGCTGTAGAAAAAATGCCAATGTACGGCATTACCCTCACCGTCGGGTAATAGCGAACAGGGTGTGGGCAATCCCGAACGATGCTTTCGGAGATCTACAAAATAAGTTTCTAGACACTGCAATAGCCGAAAACTAGGAGAATAATCATGAACTTTTATTTTTATCGAATACTTAACACAATTATAATTTAAACACGCGTAATTGCGATTTGTTTTACTAAAATAGAAGTATCACTTTAACAAAATATACGTAAATATGGGAACTCTTCGTTGTCGCTCTATCATCTATCACATTAATTGATATCACAGTTTCCACGTTTCGTCTTCTCCAAATTTTCATGAAGTATTTAATAAATAATAAATTGTACATACGTAACCTTGAAATTCCGCAATAAACGAACGGTATTCGCGAATAAACTGCTACTGCATATATCAGAAGAATATAATTCCGTCGACCACACATATTAGATAATAAAATAACATTATTTCATCGATACCAAGAGGTAAATAGACAATAAATATAATACTAACCTCGGTCGCCACGTTCGCTCGGCGTTAGACGTCACTCGTGCCAAACGTTCGCGATTACCAACAAATGCTGTTCGCTATTTCCCCGAAACGGCTTCACAACGTAATTTTTGTCTACATCCGGTAATATTTGGGCGAGAAATTTTTTCCAAAAACGATATGAAAGTGAAAATAATAACGAATACATGAGCATATCTGAAGTAAAATATTAGCAAATATACATAGGAAGAAATCCTTATTTCCTTTGAGGTGAATTTTAGATCGTGAATCGACGTAAAATGTCAGACCTCTTTTAAAATATTTTTATACTTATTTAATAATAAAAAAATACGATTTAGTCACACTTCGTGTACATTAATCGACGCAAAAAATTGTAATCAGATATTATGAATACATGATGAGTAATCGAGGTGTTCGGTATTACCCACTGTACGCCATTGCCCCGTTCTCCCCTATGCAATTAGAAACTCATCATCGGCCGGCGAGGGCTCGGCGACGTCTTTGACTTCCGGGACATTTTGAGAGTTGGACCTCAAGTTAAATGCGGAAAATAGCTGGAGCAGCTGGTGCCGTCGCCGCTGTCGTCGCCGCAGCTGCAACCGCGGCGGGAAATTGTTCGTCGCTGGCGCAACGGCCATGCCAGAGCGCGACTCGCGTTTCTGGGCAAAGAGCTCGCTCACCGCGCGTCACCGAGTTAGAAAGAGAATGAGCGGGAATGTTCCATAACCGCGCGCACGGAGCCCAAAGCGACAGCGGGTCTACCGCTCGTTTTCCCATTGCCACATGCCGGCTGTCACTTTGCTGTCACCTTCCTGATGTTCTGTTAATCGGTTCTCTGATCAAACGAACCGCTGCACCCGGTAATACGTCTCTCTCTCTCCACCGGTGGCATTACAATGTTGCTGCTGATGAACGATGGGGTTGCGTTTATGAAACGTCACGTGTCGGCGGTGATCAACCGAAATCCGACAAGATGGAAATTGCCACGAAATTCGTGCACTCGAATATTCACAAGACCGGGTAGTAATAATTGAATCATAATTGGAGCTGATGTGATGTTTTAACTGGTAATTAAAGAACGACTGAGCTTGGTATTTTTGTCGAGAACAAAATGACGTTGAAGTTTGCATCGTTGGAATGCAACGAAATTAAAAACATCAAAGTATTAATGAACCCGAATGATTATACAGACTATAGAAAATTATTATAACGACTAAGAGCATGACAAAACAAAATTCTTCCACCCCTTCATGGGGATGAATTATTTAAATTTTTATGGAATTCATATTTCGTATTTAATTTCGCTGCATTGCAACGATGCAAACTTCAACGTCTTGGAACAAAAGCAAAATAGAAGGTAGATAAAACATGCATTTTTTTGCAGAAATACGTTTTTTTTTTTTTTTTTTTTTTTTTTCATATTTGGTATGGGGAAGAAAGAATCGATTGCTGTACGACTTGGAAAAATGTTCACGTTACTAGTTTAATGATGAATGGACAATGATTTTAATGTTCTGTCGTTCTTGTTTCTGTCCGCAGGAAAGGAAAGAGGCGAGCAGAGACGCAACATCGGAAGAGCCGAATCATGAAATTCGACAATGCAGCAGCGTGACGAGCGGAGTGAATAGTCTTGCAAGATAATCGGGATAACCGCAGCCTTCCACCCTCGGTAGAGCAACCGGTTCGGCCGCGCCGATTCGACCGCACGAGGAGGAAATCGACGAAGAAACGAGCGTGCAACGGGATTATTTTTCGTTCCTCGGTCGGGTATGACGGCGAAGTCGGGAGGTTTTTGCGTTATCAACGAAAGTCTTTTCAATATTTCGTCCTGAGCGTTAATTTATCGTTTTTGAGTGTTCAACCGTCGGTCGGGATGCGCGCGCTCGTGGGAATGGATACGGAATAACACAGAATATTCGACGTGTGTGTGATTCGAGTCGGTAGAGAGAGAGAAAAGAAAGTGCAAGGGCTCGCGATCAGTGTATAAATAAGTCAGTGGAGTGACGCGAGAACGGGAAGAAAACAAGTATTGGAGTATATCGAAAACGATCGATCGAAAGTATAACCGGCAAATTCAAAATGTCGCCGTGTGGAACGATCCGTAACTCGGCCGGTTCCCCGAATCATTTTTGGAGAACACAGACTTGGATGCTCAGCGTATTGATTTTTTACTTACTCGTGATGCAGCCGCCTGGTGAGTTTCCCATTGCAATTACTATAAGCTGAGATACTGGCCTAGGCTCGCAAAATATTTCCAGAGCCTCGGAATGTACTTCAGTGTTTTGGTTGAGACTAAACTGAGCAAAATGTGCGGTGGAAGAAATTTGAAATAAGAGAAAGGCGTCCTCTGTATCACGTTTTTGAAATCACATTCAGCCCTTCAATTGTAATCGCGACATGTTTGCTGCATTTATCAACCAGCTGTTTTTAAAGCAATTTTTTCAATTTTAATCAATTTAAGAAATTGTATTTAGGTGTAAAATTATAAAAAGTGAAAGTTTTAAAATTTCCACTTTTTCCACTACATATTTTGATCCAGTAAACTGTCCAAACCGAATTGCTCAATCGCTATATTTTACAATGCTAAAACTTTCAGCCGTATAAACTCTGGAAACTGTATTTCACACAGTTTCTCGTATCCATATTTCTTAACACCTGCATGAAATTTACTTTAAGGTATTTAATTTAAAGTATAAGCCGCATTATACTTTACGAGAACATAACAGTGGTTAGAACAATGCCATGACCTCGAGATAATTCCATCTCTATAATATCGTAGACTGCGGTCTACAGTACACAATGAGAAGCCGGCGGAGATGTGCGGTCCGAAAGCTGAAACGCGCCGGAGCATTGATGGGCTTCTGCCGGGCTCGAACGATCTTCGGTTTAGCCGGCGATTAAATACGGCAAGTAGGAAATTCACCCAGCCAACCCGCTCAGGTTGGTGTAGTGGCTAAGCCCGCAGCCTGCATCCACTGCCCTATCAACGTCGCATTTCTATCATCGCAGTATCAACTTGCTTCAGGAACCACCGCAAACGGAAAGCTGCGCAGTTAGCATCTATCCGATTACAGACGCGTCCTCAACAATGCATCCGTAGGGCTATAATTGTGGCTTACATAGCTTTTCAGCTACATTACATATTTAATTCCTAAAATTGCGAGGTGAACCGTTTGAAGCAAAAGTCGTATTAAAATCATTCGTAACCTTTTTATTTTCTAATCAATGATTTGAAGCAAAAGTCATATTAAAATCATTCGTAACCTTTTTATTTTCTAATCAATGATTTGAAGCAAAAGTCATATTAAAATCATTCGTAACCTCTTTATTTTCTAATCAATTATTTCAATAGAGTCACATAGATATGAATAATCATTAGTAATGCGATTCGGGAGCCTAACGATAATAGGAAACAAAGCTTCCTCTATGAGGCAGCAAAATCAAGAGATCCTTCGTCGACTGTGTTGCTTTTATATTTAATGATTTCACATTTCTACCGGATGGTCCGGCCATCGAACAGCTAGATAAAATCGCGTGGTGGACCAGGTTAATAAGTTTTACATTAGTTTAATTTTTCGATAAGGGAGGGGGGATATTCTCTCGGGGTATAAATGTAATCGATATCCTTAATTCCTTTAGGATCCCCGCGTACGCAAATGTTATTGCAGTCGCGTTCGGTAATTGTATTACTGCATACAACGGGCTGGTACACACTCGCACCACTTAAAAGTTAAACGAGTGTTTGTGGTCCACTTCGTGTCATTATATTCGAGCGGAACGATCGTCCTTGTTGGTGTTTTGCCGAGAAGTTCGATAAAAAAAAACTGTAAACCACGCGGTAACAAGCGAATTATACGTATAGACAAGCAAAACAGAAATTGCTAATGGAGGTAATGCGACAAAGGCTCAAAACGAGTAACCTGTTACAAAAGGTTAGTCTTGAGAAACAAAAAAAATGTTTGCAAAACTCTAAAATATAAGGGATCATTAGGAAAGTTAATTTTGAAAATCATGGTACAGTTAAAGGAATAAATTCTTGAAAATCAATTAGAATTTAATTTAAAGAGAATTGAAATCAATGTTTTTGGGGGCAAAATGTACGACTTAAGTGTTTTCGCAGGCACAGTCAAAAGTCTATATATGGAAGAAAATAAGGATTTCCTATAAAATTTTCGTGCCAGAAATACATATGTAAACAGCACGAATTGTCCTTGGTTGAATATTGATTTCCGTGCGCTCTTCTCGATCGTCGTAGCCCGCATGTAACGTGATATATCGACACTTTGCATGCTGACGTCAAGCCAGTCGTAAATTGTAATAACGCGTCCATTAAATCTCCGGTGTGCGGTACAGATACAGGTGGATGGTGGCGGGCTCGTAATGAAAGCGCAGAATTATCGTTCGCGCAAACTGCATGGGAACTTTCGCGTTTCCAAAGTGCGACTTTCGTGCGCGCGGAAAGTCCACCTTCCGGTGGAGAGTTGGCGAGTTGCTTCGGTATAATGAAAAATGACAAATTGCAAACAAAAAAATGTCTTTTTGTTAAAAATGGAAAACAAGGATGGTCTCGCGAGCTACGAACGCGGTAGGCCATTAGATATTTTTCCGTGCTATCGGAGAAAATCCCCGGCTCGCGGAAAGTGTCAAAGGCGCGAGCCCCGTATTTTTCCGGTTACTTTATGGCTGGTCGCGGCTGTTTTTCAATTACCTCGATCCAGGAAAAAGGTGCGCGCACCGGTGGGGGCGCCGGCAGCGCCGCCGTCGCGGCATTCCCTAACTAACCCTCGGCTGACATATAGGCCGCTGTTTTTCCTCTTCCGCGAGATGTTATACAAGTTGGATTTTCTTTAAAGTATCGAGTTCTCGTCTCTTCTACTTTTGAGCCGCTCCGCGGCTTAGTACACCGTCGAGTATCCCTTATCGCGACACTAGTGTTGCTCGTTTTCTCTCCACCTTTCCGGCTCGCCTTTTGCTCGTGATATTTGGTGACGGTGGAGCGCGGCCCGGTTTCCGTGACGTCTCGCAATTGGCATTGCGCGCAGCGTAATCAACGTTTCATGATCCCAACAAGACGCACGAGGGACAAGTAAATTAGAGTCGGCCGAATGTTTCTTTTAATTTAGTAAGTCTTACTCCTTTTCACCAAATTTCTCATTTTTCTCGGTTTAATTTCTTTCGAAGCTTTAAGGTAGTTATCGCACGAAAGCAAAGGCGTTGGATGCGCCCGAATTTTTTTATATCTTGTAGTGTGAGTATTCATCTTTTATTTGCGAGGAATTCCAAGGTTGGTTACCGGGTATCCAAACGGGTAAATAATTTGTTTAAATTATTAACTTTACTTATTATTTTTTTTAAGTTATACTTAAAGTATACTTAAAAAATAAAGTTAACTTAAAGTATATTAAAAAAAAAAATTAACTTAAAGTATATTAAAAAAAAATTAACTTAAAGTATACTTTTTTGGCGAAAAAAATTAACTTAAAGTATACTTTTTTGGCGAAAAAAGTTAACTTAAAGTATACTTTTTTGTCGAAAAAAATTAACTTAAAGTATAGTTTTTTGGCGAAAAAAGTTAACTTAAAGTATACTTTTTTGGCGAAAAAAGTTAACTTAAAGTATACTTTTTCGCGGGTTTAAAGTATATTTCCGCTGACAATTGGGGGTTGAATAATATATGATTCGGAAGCATATAAAAAGCTCTTGATTCCTGTGGATCGAGAATGTCGATTTTGTAAACCTAAAGAATGTTCTGCTAGCTTGACCTTAAGCTAGCAGAGGAATTTAAAAAAATCATATTTGGAAAAATTAAAAGAGCACGAAAACTATAATTTTGGCAAACAATTAGCACATAATGAGCACATTATTTGGATACATCGTGAATCCATTCTTGAGACTTTTCTCTGCTCTCTTGACGGAGGTAATTCTAAGGGCCATCGTCGAAACAGCCATATTACGATGATTCAGTAGTTCCTGGACCTCGTCCGAAATCCTTATGGACGCGCGTGTGCATCATCCCTCGAGCTTAACGAGGGACAGCTACGCGCCAATCCGTTTATTCAAATCGCACCTACCATATATAACAGGTCTTGGGTTTTCTAGTCGTGAAGTGAAATGCCGCTGCTGCTGCCGCTAGTGCTGGGGGCAGCGGCAGCGTATGCTCACGTTGGTAACCTCTTAATGGAGATTTATGTTTGTACTTGGGTTACAGGCGGAGCCTACTTGGCCAAGCGGACAGTTGGGCTGTTACGCGCCCACCTTACACCGCCCGCTCCTCACTCATCCTTATCTCCCATGACTTTGACGGAGAACCGAGATCTGCGCCAAAATTCCTGCACGGACATTTTACTTTGTATAGTTTATTGCGGTCGGGCGGTGTGTACGGTAAGAATTCCGGATTCCCGGCTTCACCCCCCGGCCACCCAGGCAATAAACATTCCAACGTCGGATCGTAACATCACTTAGCAGTTGGTCGTCCAAGCTGCATGGCCCATTTGTAAATCGTTGAGGGCCCGCGAGAGCGTGCAAACAATTGGAACAGGTGGGAGGGGTCAGCAGTTAGCGGGAAAATAAAAAATGCCTTTGTGCAGACACGCGGATAGTACACACACGAGGTTTATAAAACCGCATTCCGCTTTTACGTGTTCGCTGAAAGGCCCTTCGTTCGTGGGCTATTTATGCTCGGTCGTCAAGACTCCTGTGGCCAGTTCGGTTTAACGTCAGCCTTAAACTCGAAGGAGCCACCGTTGTGTTTATCAAGAGAAGTAGAATGAAATCGTTGGAGATGAAATTGGCTTGCAGATCGTATATTGAGTTTCCTACGATCTGGGTCAGTTGATGGATTACCTTCAACGTGTGCACCGCGGAATTGTCCTTCGTCTTCTGGCGTTTCTCCCATTCCGGGTCTTTCCTACAGGCCACCCTTCGAGCTGTTCCTTTGACGACCTCGCCGCAGCCACCCCGTAACGGTTGAGCATTAGTGTCGCCCTCCTGAGCGTCAGGGCTACCGCCTGCTATTCACTCGCCCGTGGCTTTAATATCTGTAGTTTCAGCGACGAACCGATCGAGGTGTCCGCACGTCGGACGTGCTCTTGATAGACGTTGATGGCCGAGAGGGAAATAAATGGAAGACGCAGCTGTGGATGTCTTGTGTGAGAAAAAAGCGCGAATATGTTGGGGTTTGCGGTAAATGAGATTCAATTGGTGGGGACGGAGAAGCATAAGCTTCTTATATATATTTTTTTTTACCATGTACGCGAGTCCCAAGATCCTTCCCGAAATAACCTTAACAAACCGTCAAACCTGGAAAAATTCAAAATAAAAAAAAATTGTTACGCCAAGTATAAAAGTCGAAGTTATCCCATTTGATAAAAACTCTTTCTAAACAAAAAATTACTTACAAAAAAAATCTTTTAAAAAATATCAGATTTCAAAAATAAATCTTTTCAAAAATATCAGATTTCAAAAATAAATCTTCAAAAATATCAAATTTCCAAAATAAATCTTTTCAAAAATATTAAATTACAAAAATGAATCAAATCATCCAATATATTAGCCAAGCATCATCCCTCTAGTCACTGGCATAAATAAAACTTGGCTTACCAGCGACTTGCTCCCGTACATAGTCCATTGAAATAAGTGCGGGACAGAACCAACTTTTATACATTTTTAAGAATATTATTTTCTTTTTTGTGGCACGAGCTGCAAAATCTTAACAAACCGTGAAACCTCGCAAAATACAAAATACAATAACAGGACTGAAACTGTTCGTTGTCTAGCAACGAGTTGCAGGCAACTCGACAGCGAATCAGAGAACGAATGCCTCAACATCAATACTTATATCGAAAATGCGAGATGTTTCACCCACTGACTTCGTGAAGACGGATTTATGTCAGAACTCATAGATCCGACTATCGCTCGAAAAATGGCGAAATCTCCTCCTTCGTATTCCCGCTGCTATTTGGCATAATGGAGTCGGCGAAGCAAATGAATAGACGAACAGAGGGGAATCTATGAAGTGTAAGATCTGAATACCATTCCGTGTATTCCAAACGCGCCGTTCGAGAGAATTCCCAGAATCCTAGCTGGAAACTCGGTTTTCATCTCTACGTGTTATTTCAGGAAAGTTGAGCGCGGTTAGACGGGTTACCTGCCACATTCTGCGCAGATGCGTCGCATAAAATCTATACCATGGATATAACACTGTTCATTGACATTGGAAATGGAAGGTTTCATAGTCATCCTGTTGTCTTTTCAAATGACAGACTTCAACCTTTCGAAGAACGCGAAAGAAGGTTTGAAATTCTAACTTGAAACAGGTGGTGTGACCCACAAACGGTGGATGCTAAAGTGGGTTACGTGGGCTGCGATGAATACTCGACCGCCACCCCAGAGCAAGAAGCTCCCAACCAATGATATCATCGTCCACTGATCCTCACAGGGTGATCGTCCACCGATCTCGTGTTTTTCATTTAGTTTCTTGCCCTCTCGGCCGGTTCCGATTTGCAAAACCGATACGTCATGATCACTCAGCCAGGTGGCGTTGGTATTCCCGGGCGCTCGAGTTTCTCGAGCCTACTGTCGCGCAGCCGTGTAATACCGTAGTATAGTTACTCACCCCCGGGGGGGTTGAAGACTGGTACACAGAGAAAGCGACAGCCTCAAGAGGAGGCCTGGTTTCCAGGCGCTAGAGTGAAAGAGAACGATGGAGAAAGGCCGGCAAGGGAAAACCTTTTATAATTAGGCCCAGGGGCGACGCGTTGCTCCTCTAATTACCTGTCCAACAATCCCGGGCGAATGAGTAAGTGGCCTGCTCTGCCTGCTCGCGCTCGCCTTGTGTCTAGTCTCTCTCGCTGGCTTCCTCTATTCCTACCGTAACCTCTCTCTCTCTCTCTCTTTCTCTTCACTTTTCTCCCTCGTTGTTCTCCACCAGGCTTATCCAGTTATATACGGTACAGCCAACCAGCACGGTCGCTTCCACCAACCCTTTTAGAAACGAGAGAAGACGCAGTAGTTGTAGCAGCCGGAGGAGGCGGGGGGGGGGGGGGGGGTGGTGGTGTACACGAGGATTGCTTCGGGGGTTCGGTGAGCACTGGTAACGCCGCTACGACTGTAATACATGAAGAGACCCTCGTCGATGGCAACACTCGTTTCGCCGTCCTCTTCGTCTCGGTACCTTAACTCGCCCTGCTTGCCTCGTCCGTTTTCCCCAGTTGGCTCTAAATCGATCCCATCTAGCTCCCAACACTGGTGGTCGATATATTCTTTTCCCGTACCGCTTGGGACACGGTGGACGGTGTGCCTGATTCGGCCCCTGAAATTGCTCTCCTACGAGACATTCGCGCTGTTTCTTGCAGGACCCGGCAGATGTTTACTCTAGGTACACCTAAGGCGACCGTCACCCTTCCAGTCACCTCGTTCGCTGTTCGTCCTTGCGGATGAACGTCGCCCTTAAATCGGAATTGCTATTGAAGGGCAATGCAGTCAGGATCGATCGGACAATACCACTTTTCGAACCGTTTCCCAAGTTTCCAAGGCGTGTCGTGGCTTCAGCTTGAAATTATAATAGGGCCACACTGAACGCTGTCGGTTTCGCCTCCGCTAAAGTTGCCCTCCTTCGAGTTTCTTGCACAACCCAGCAGATGTTTACTCCACGTGCACCCAAAGTGACCGTCACCCTTCCAGTCACCTCGTAAGTCGTTCGGCCTTGTTGAAGCATTAGCCTTAAATCGAAATTGCGGGTACCCTGTGATACCTTATACGAGAAGAGACTGATGATGTTTTCGCGAAATTTCCCGTGTGCCTGTATAGTTGCGGATGTAACGGAGTGTTCAACCCCCAAGAGGTTTCTGATTTCCCTTCATCCTCGATGGCGGGGAACTCGAGCGAGCTTTGACTAACAGCACTCAACTGCTACTCACGGTTGTTTCGAACTTTGTTCTTACGTTACTGATGTTACTCATTACTGCTGCTAGTGCTTGGTACCTATAGATGTATAGTGATAGCGTAATGTGTGGATCGCTGCGGGTTTCCCACGAAACTCGTGGCCCCCCCGAGGAACTCTCCATAGCTCAAGAAGACGTTGCTCCTCGCGAAGCGAATCGATACACTCCCGACGTGATCGAGGCAGTCGCGAAATCCATTTTTGATCCAACTGAACCTCTAAGCTGTTGTGATTAGGGGACGGTCGCTTCTCTCCCGCTGCCTCCGCACTCTTTGCTCCTTAATATATGGACTCTAGATCAAGAACTTTCTCGCTCCTCTCGGCTTCCCTATCTGCTCTTCCTTCCTCCGTCCGTATAGTTCTATACTAGACGGTGGTGACCCAGTATTTCTCATCACATATCTGAAGAATATGAGCCTTGCCACGGACCGGCATCGGCGTTCCTCCAGTTTCCAAGTAAGTCAGTACCGAGAAGGTCATCACGGGCTCCTGGCTTAAGCCATCCTGGCCGATAACATCGCGGGCTGATTACCGAAACGCTTAACCTGGATCCGAAACGAACGTACACGGCGATATTCTTATCTTTTTCAATATACCGAAGTAGAATAGAACAGTATCGCTTTTCTGTTAATCCTCGAAGCCCCTCGGATCAAAAGGCACATCGAGTTATGCATATCGTTCATCGAAAATGGTTCTCATTGCAGGTTCATTTCCAACGTTAGTCACCATTGAACTAATTGACGTACCTTGTCTTTATCTTCATAGGGTGCGGCCTGATGAGACAAACGTTACCAGTTGGAACTCCTCCACAGTTGGAAACGGCGCGAAAAGTTTCTAAGGTCAAGAGTACGATTTCCCAAAGTTCGGCTCCCCGGGTCGATAAATGATGGATCGGCAAGCGCGGTACCTTGTTTACCGATGCATCCCCATTCTTAGGATGCATTGAAACGCCGCGTTAATGGCTCGAGCGCGAGTTTCCCGTGAGTTTTAGTGGTTCCAACTTCACCATCTACCTAACCTCATGGCCTAGGTCAGAAGGGGCCAACTAACGACGTCCCAAGCGACAGCGCCGCGCGGTGTTGTCATAATCGAATTCTGGATTTGGAAATTTCGCAGCAATCACTCGGCGAATTTGCGGTTGGACAATATCAACATCGAGACTTACTCGGGGCTTGGCGAGTGACATTGGGGCCCTGGGCTGGTCTTCTGTGTCGTCGCGGCGCGCGGCAATCGTTACATCAACGGTGGTAGCGGGCAGCAGCAGCAATGGAAGCAGGGTACACACACGCGTCGATAGTCAAGGGCGAACAGAGAGCGAAGAGAATGAGGGAGAGTGACTGGGAGCAGAGAGGAGGAAGGCCTGTTCAATCGCGCGTACAAGCACCGCCACCACCACAACCATCGCCAACGACCACCATGTCTCTGTCCTTCGGCGCAGCTCGATATTCGTATACCCGCGGAAGGACACTCGCTACCACCGCTGTTATTGCAGTCTGCTTCTGTCGCCTCGACCCCTTGGGCCGCACACCATGAATATGTACCTGGGATGAGACGAGCGGGGCAATTAATGGAATCCTATGCGTCCGGAAGGTTCGATGTCGATGACGACGAATGCTGGCAACGGGCGAGGCCGTTCTCATTTATGAGCCTGGACCTCGAGCTACGTGTCATCAAAATCCATTTTCAATACTCTGAGCCCCGAATCGTCTCTTCTCGAGACTCTGATCGGCAGCATCAAAACGACCCTTGTTGAGACTCTGAATGTTAGTATTAAAACGACTATTGCGGAGACTTTGATTGTTAGCATCAAAACGACTCTTGCTGAGACTTTGATTGTTAGCATCAAAATGACTCTTGCGGAGACTCTAAATGTTAGCATCAGAACAACCTCTTGCTGAGATTTTGATCGTTAGCATCAAACCGACTCTTGCCGAGACTCTGAATGTTATCATCAAAACGACTCTTGCTGAGAGTCTGATTTTTAGCATCAAAACGACTCTTGCTGAGACTCTGAATGTTAGCATTAAAACAACTCTTGCTGAGGCTTTGATTGTTAGCATCAAAACGACTCTTGCTGAGACTTTGATTGTTAACGTCAAAACGACTCTTGCCGAGACTCTGAATGTTAGCATCAAAACGACTCTTGCCGAGACTCTAAATGTTACCATCAAAACAACCTCTTGCTGAGATTTTGATCGTTAGCATCAAACCGACTCTTGCCGAGATTCTGAACGTTACCATCAAACCGACTCTTCCCAACGCTCCGATTGTTTGCATAGCAGCGACTTGCTGAGAATGACCCTGCAATCACTTTTGATTGAAAATTGTTCTTCCCGCAAACCTTTGCCCTCGGACCCATCAGCCTGCATCAAAACGCTCCAGTTCCATGCGCAGCACTTGCGATGTAACAGAATTACTTTAACGTGCCATCCAATTTATTTTACAACAACAACGACCCTCCCCCCCTCGCCTCCCACGTGGTTTTCCACGGTTGTCTATTGAATAACGACTGCGAGACGCAACGCGCGATCGCGCCATTGGCAATTTTATTCTAGAAGACACATCGTTCCCCGATACACCGTGGGCAGGAGAGAGCGCGAGAATCAGCATGTAGCCCCGGTGTGGCAGAGGCAAAGCGTGCGCCCGAGAACCACACACGGAGAGAGGCTGTGTGCTGGCGTGGCTACGGAATGTGGAGCAGTGTGTCAAAGCGACACCCTTCTGAACCGTTCCATCCATCCTGCTCCCTCTCCCACTCCCTCTCACTTCACGCGTTTCACCACCTCCTCCTCCTCCACCTCCTCCTCCTCCTCCTCCTCCCTTTGTCGCTGTTTTCCTGCGCGCCATCCCCCTTTTCGCAGCGGGCGCCAGGCTCTCGTGCCCGGGAACGCGCTGCCACTGCGTCCGTCGGTCCGTCCGTCGCGCCTGGCCTACCGGCATCCACTACCACTGGTGCCACTACCACTAGCGTTCGCTTCGGGTCTCCCTGCGTTTTTCTTATTCCCTCTCTTTTCCGCATTCTGCCCCCGCGTATATATTCCTCCTTCTTCCGTGGAACAGCACTTCAGGAGAGTCCTGTTATATGTTCCACTCTTTCAATCCTCCCTCTTTTTTCTTCTCTTCCTTCTCCCTCTGTTTCCTTCTCTCTCTCTCTCTCTCTCTCTCTCGATTCTCCCTCGTTCTCGTGTTCCCAGGCGCCCAGGCTTGTAGCCATAGCGCCGTGGCCGTGTACTTCGTTTTTCTCCTTCGCCTTCTCACCCCCCAAGCGCCAAGAGCAGCAGCCCCCGTTTCCCTTTTTGCCCTTCTCCTCCCCCGTTTCTCCAGAACCCACCCACGAATCGACGAACCCCCAAAGCCCCGAATTCTCGCGCCGGAGAGACTCCGCCACCGCCACCACTGGCGCTGCCACGGCTGCCCAGTCTAGGGTGGTTGTATACGCCACCTCATACTCATGACTCTTCTTTTTTCAGACTATCTCAGCCCTGGCGCGGTCGCACAACTCTCGCTCTGTTTCATATTCGCTGGCTCGTTCACGATGGACTGTGGAGCAGCTCCGCGCCACAGAGAAACCGGGTGGAGGAGGAGCGGCAGCAGCAGCAGCAGCAACAGCAACGTGGGCAACACCGCCTGGCAGGAGAGACGTGAACGCGTCGTAGTCCGACGGCTTACTTTCTCACTTGGCTCATGCCACCGGGCCTCGCTTTTCGCTCGCTAGCTCAGTGGCAGCGAGAGAGGCGTCGGTGAGGAGGTGGGGTCGTATAACCCAGGCATTGATTTTGCACCCTGCCTCCTCCCCCGCTCTCGCGGCTCTCGCTTCACAACCCAACCTAGTGCAGGAGTCCTGCCGTGCTGGCCGAAGTTTCAACTGCCAGGCGTCGAGTAAACACAGAAAGTGCCCCGGAATCCCCTTGATCGACGGGCCCGGGCCAGACTCTTTAGTCATAGTGCGCGCCCGGCGCGTCCTCATTCGTGTCTTCGCATTTCCGGCCTTCATCCCATCGGCAGTCAGGATTCATCGGACAAAAGCACTCTTCGCGCCGTTTCGCACGAGTCTCGAAGCCGTCGTGGCTTTAGTTTTGGAATCGTGATAGAACCGTAAGGCTATTAAAGCCTGGACTGTTTTGGTAGTAGCAGCGAGGCAATGACAATCAGACCAGCATCTCATTGGCCTAATGCTGGAGTAACGAATCCTGGCTCTCTGAAATGATAACTGCCGAAAATGCTGTACGAAAAAACATTGGCCTAAGGTTGATGAATCCTGGTTCTCTGATAACTGAATGACGAAAATGGTGTACGAAATATGGTTCAAACCTACAATATGGGAATCTGTGGAAATCTTTCACTGGAGCTGTGGACATTTTCCTGGATCATCCAAAGCAATATGGGCCTCGATCTCGCTTTGTCATTAGCTACAGAATCAACCAATACTCATCTTCAGCAAGGCAATGACAATCTGATCAGGATATTATTGGCCTAACGCTGGAATGATGAGTCTGGCTCTCTGGAATGATAACTGCCGAAAATGCTATACGAAAACCGGACGAAGCCTACAAGGAGCTCTGGAAATCTTCCTGGATCACCTAAACCAATGTGGACCTCGATCTCGCCTTGACATTCGCTACAGGATCAATCGATACCCATCTTCAGCAAGGCAATGACAATCAAACCAGCAAATTAGGATCCTAACTCTGGAGAGATGAATTCTGGCTTTTTGGAATGATAACTGCCGAAAATGACGTACGAAAAAATGGACCAAATTACAAGGAGCTCTGGAAATCTTCCTGGATCACTCAAAACAATGTGTGTCTCGATCTCGCCTTGACGTTCTTGCTGGATCAATCAATACTCACCTTGAAATCACTGCACCGACTTCTTCGGAATCAACCCAACTCCCCACGCACTTATCCAATGAAATTTAATTAATCAACGTAGTTTGATCGATGCGCCAGCGCCGAACCCTCGGAGTGCCGGAGTCACGCGTTACCCGCGGTACAGCCGTGCGGTATAGCCGCGAATCGATAGGCATAGGATTACCCCAAGGAACACGAGAACCCCAAGGACAGGGGATCGTAGACGAGGGTTAGCTGGGACGTACATGACCGGGTCTTGGATGAATCTACGATGACCGTATAGTCGACCTACTTCCCTTGTTCGTGGCTCGCGCGCGCGGTTAACAGGTAGATGCAGTCTATTATGGTGGATATGGCCGCGCCGGCGCTTCCGTTTTTACGTGTTACTACTTTCTCAACGTAAATATTTATCGCCGAGTTGCGCGCCAAGAATATTCCCAGCCCCCACGGAGTGCCCGGACGCCGGAATCCTAAAGCTCCTCTCCACGTAGCAGCGGCAGCCTGGCGGCACGTGCTCCAGCGGTAAATGTCGTGCGCGGTGCGCCAGGCATATACAGCAGACGTTGTATGAGGAAAAAGGGATTTTATGAACACACTAATGGTCGACCGGGGGTTACCGGCGCCTATCATATATTAGTCCCTCATGCACTCGTCTACTGTCTTGGAGACATCCCCGCTTTTTCATCACCGAGATTTTAACATTTTTTAGAGTGCACGTTGAAGACTAAACGAAAAATCTTAAGCTTTTAGCGCAGGGCTGTAGACATTATAAAACGTGCAGAGACATTTTTGGTTTGATTTATGGAATATTTTATGTTTATAGTTATTTTACGTTTAAGAAGTGGACTTGGCATTTGTTGATCGCCTTTTTTGGGTTCCTTTTAGAGACCATTTTGGCCTTAGTGTTGTTGCTGACGGTTGAAACTCGTCGAGAGGGTTCACCGGGATTTTAACATTTTTTAGAGTGCACGTTGAAGACTAAACGAAAAATCTTCCCTTTTAGCGGAGGGCTGTAGACATTATTTATGGAAGATTTTACGTTTATAGTTATTTTATGTTTAAGAAGTGGACTTGGCATTTGTTGATCGCCTTTTTTTGGGATCTTTTTTAGAGACCACTTTGGCCTTAGTCTTGCTGCTGACGGTCGAAACTCGTCGAGAGGGTCAATGGAGCAACAGCAGCATTGAAAAATGCTTCGACATTCTCGCGCGGCGACAGAGAGTCGGACTAATGAAAACTAATTAGCGCAATTTAGTTTCCCTCTCATTTCCGTGTTTATCTTCGACTCGCTCGCTCTACTTACCGAGTCACTCATTCGACACTGAGAAATATATAACACCTCGGGTTAATTACTCCTTCCTTCCATCTCGCTCACCTTCTGGCTTCGTTCGTGGGAAACAAACTCGGCGCTTAATTACCTCCTGTCCATGCCTCCACTTCTTCTTCCTTTCCTCCTCATTATGCTCGCTGCTGATGATATACACAGGTTACTCGGTTATCCAGCCTTGAACATCAGTCGCGCTGCATACCTTTGTATATTTGTCCTCCGACGACCATCGCCATGAAACTGCGAGAAGTTGGTGTTGCAAATAATGTTCTCCAAAGTTCACGGCGCAGTGGATTTAATATGACGCCGTGTTAAGTGTTGTGCAACGTTTCCACCGGGTAGCCAGATGACGGTTGTTCGCAAAAACCTTTCATACCGAAATTCTATCTCACTGCGAAGATGGAAACGATTTTTTTTGCTCGCTGTGTTTTACACAATCGGAGTTAAAAAAAATAATTTCGTAGCTCTCACGTGGAGGAACGTCTATGATTTTTTTACAGCCTTAAAAACAGTCTAGTCTCATCTTGGGGCTGTGATTTTTTCGCAGATTCAGCAAAAGCGACGTCTCTTTTCAAACGTTAAACCCGAAAACTGTGCTGGCTGCGAATATTTCAAAAACCGTCATGACATCAGTCGTGTTGGTTGGTTTTTTTATGCATCTCAAAACTGACGAATTATACCGAGTGTCACTGTATCGCGGTGCATACAGTGGGATTTGCCGTTATTTGAGAGGAAAAACCGCTCCCACGTGGGACTCCGCAAGTTGCGGAGTTTTTAATTTTTCAAGAATCACAAGATCGCACACACACAGCGTTTTTCTAGCTTTTTGTTAGCGCTCCGCGCTTTCTATTTCTCGCTGGCAGCCTGCAGGAATAAGCTTCAACGAGAGTGGAAGAATGTTACGGAGGAGCGAAGGGTGCAGGAGGAGCAGTCAAGCCTGGAGCTTCTTTTATCGATCTTCCACGCGCTCGTGAAAGCGCGGTAGAGCCAAAGGGAGAGAAGGCCGTTACGTTCTTACGATACAAATTTGTATCGACAAGCTGGGCAATGTACTAGGTATACCAGTGTCGGTCTATATCGAACCTCTAGGTACACTGCGGTTGAAAAGTTTTTCGTATTGTACGTCTATATTCACGCAGACATACGGGACATTCTCTGTCGGGGCAGCCACTTTTTTTCTTGCAGCCCCGGAAAAACGCGCTCGTAATTAGCCACGTTTTGACTTTTCTCTGTGATGTTTTTTTCTAATTCGTATTGCAGAAGCATTTTTCATATACGTACAACTTGGAATTAAAAGTCGAAGAACAGAATTGTAAAAAAGTTTGATTATAAAATGTAAAAAAAAATTGTAGTTTTTTGTACTGATGTATTTAATACAGTGTTATATTTTTCTTCTTGGGAAATCAACTATTGTAAGTCAAATAATGTTTTTTTTTCGGTTAAGTTAACGATGCTTATTTCGCCTGTTTAATTCAATTTTAGTCTGCAGAATCACGAAGCAATTACATTAAACCCGAGTTGTAAATCCCTAATTTTTATTGAAATAAAATTGATGGTACGATTGGCTTTGTAATTATGTTTTTGTAATAATAACTCTTAATTATTTTAATATGATACATAAACTTTTAAATAGAAGCAAAAAATATTAATTTTCCATAAAACTTCAAGGTAATATTATTCAAAAAAATGGAGAAATACTGTTAATGCATTGCGAAAATAATGGAGGACTGGGCTTGTCCATTTTTCGCAAGATTCCTTCCAAAATGTAATTAAAAATTACGTTTTTCTTACGGCTGTTCAAAAGTTCACATATCATTTTATAATCGCTACAGATCATGGTTATAAAATCGTAACTGGAAAATAAACTGTTGTGTAAACTTTAATTCTTAAGGTAATGCGGGCTTATAACACTGCATTAAACTGAACAAATTATTATAATGGAATATTCTAAAAGTTATCATTACAAAAGCTGAAGAAATGTGAAGATGAGGTATTTTCAAGTGGAAATAAATGTTGCAAATAATTGGTGCTTTTTGTGAGGATCCGAATAAAGTCGCCTCAGTGACAGAGAATACGCCATATATGGTGCGTCGTGTACGATGCAGCATGTAGCATGTGATATTATCCGTCGTGGAGTTTCAGGTTCCAGTGAAACGACGACGTTTTTCACGGTTAGGGGTCATAAAAATCCGCTTCAATGGAGGATTCCTTCGGTCTCTGGTTTATCGCGGCTCTTGACATCGAGCGCCGTATCCGCGGACCACCAAGGCGGTGTTTTCAAAGCGGGAAAACAAAGGTGGATACTGCGGTCGCGCCGTCAACTATTCAGGATTTCAGGAATAATTGATCGTTAGCGTCGAGGGAAGACGACACTCATGCATTTTTTGTTCCCGCGCAACACGAGGCGGAAACTTCTCGCTGTTGACCCGATGCGGGCTGCTTCTGCTGTTTTGCGTAATTACTACCACTGCCGGGATTTCCCGGTGTGGCCTCCTCGCTGCAGTGGCGAATTATCGCGAGATTTAAGGGATATCGCGAGTTCGTTAAATTTTCGTGGTTTCACCTAAGGAGTTCGTTAACGCTTCCAAGAGGCTTCAATGCCACGAGCCAAAGTCGTGACTCGTTTCTTTTTCGCGACCAATGGTATCTCGTTAACGTCTGCCGACGTTTTGGCGACACGAACGGAGGCATCGCGTCGTTCGAGAATTAAACAAAAAAAAAAAACCAACGAAAATGCTACAAATGAAAAGCTATTTTTCAGAATGAAGAATGTCCAATTTATAAGGTTATAAGTAGCCACATTTGTTTAATCTATTATTATTATTCGTTTTGTGGTCCTACTGTTCTTTCGAAAAATTCTAAGAATGTTATTTTCGACATTCTAAAATTCTAAAATTTTCAGTTTAGACATTCTAAAATTCTAAAATTTTCAGTTTAGACATTCTAAAATTCTAAAATTTTCAGTTTAGACATTCTAAAATTCTAAAATTTTCAGTTTAGACATTCTAAAATTCTAAAATTTTTCATTTTCGACATTTTAAAATTCTAAAATTTTCATTTTCGACGTTCCAAAATTCAAAATTTTTCATTTTCGACATTCTAAAATTCTTAAATGTTCATTTTCGACATTCTAAAATTCTAACATTTTCAATCTCATTTCGATACTACAAATAATTAACAAAAAGAAAAAAATGTGCTTGGCAACGTTTTCATTTCACAAAAAATCTTAACATATCATAAAACTCCTTTTTTAACTCATTATTTAATAATGACCCTCCTTCTACATAAAAATGTTTCATTCCACAGCTCAACATTCGATTCGTCGTGACGCATATACGAAGGGGAATATGATCTCCGTCAGGACGAAGAAAAATTGCTCCGACGATTCTTCGATAGGCCGATTTGTCGTGGAAGTATCGTCTAACGCGCGAGGCGCGTCGTTTGACGATGGGCACGTGAGCGCGCGTTTCCACTAGTGTGATCCGCCGGGGGCCATCGAGATTGAAGTGATCCATCGGGGGGTTCGGTGACATTGGTGCGAGAGAGGAGAGGGGCGCCCGTGCGGTGTGTAAGTGAGCGAGCGAGGCGGAGTGCGGCTGAGATGCTCTAAGATCGAATGCACGATGGTGTAACCTATCTGCCACGCGAGGCGAATAATATCGAGGGTGTTCAGGGAGGGATGGGGATGGGGATGGAGCGGGAGGGGGATGGAAGGATGAAGAGGGCTTCGATATAGTTGTGGGTTGTATCGTGTTCGATGAGATATCCCGCTGGTTCGTCGCTTTCGTCGACGGAAGCGGATGACAGAAGGCCACGGGGACTGGATGTACCGCACGCCAAAACCCGATCACCCCGTGTCGCTATGATATTTCATACACTTTGTGTCGAATCCGAGGCGAGCAACAAACGGCAAATACCGATGATGTTGAAGTTTGCATCGTTGGAATACAACGAAATTCAGAAAAAAAACACAAATTAATTCTAACTAACCCAAATGATGAAATTAGGTATAAAAAATCTCCCCGGACAGTCACCATAGTAACTAATTGCCATGATGGCTTTTTACACCTAATAAAAAAAAAAGATTTGATTTATAAAAAGTCACTATAGTATCTAATTGCCATGATGACTTTCTACACCTAATTTCATCATTTGTGTTTAGAATTAATTTTTTTTCTGAATTTCGTCGCGTTGCAACGATGCAAACTGCAACATCATAAATACTGTGGATACGTCAAGTACGAATTTTCGAAAATTCTTCGAGCGTGCATTAATTGCGGCGAATTTGGATCGCCAAAACGGATTCGAAAAACTTGTTGTGTTCTCGGAGTCACGACCACAACATGTTTTTCGATACTCCGCGAAACGTCGGTCGGCCTTCGAAGGATATTTGTCCTCCCTCTCGGCGATATTAATCGAAGTGGGACACGTTCGGTGCGCTACAAAAATTAGCGCACGTTGGTGTGCAGTTTTTTTTTCGGCCAGCGCGAAAGTGCTATTTACATTGACGAAGAAAAAAAGATAGAAAAAATAGTGTGTATTTCATTATTCAAAGCTCGTTGGCGATATTTCGTGGGAAAATAAAATGGAGAAAGCAAATAACCCCGGGGGATCTGAATTTCAAGTTGGTTTGGCAGGTGCACGCAACGCCCTTAATTCCGTATGTAAATAATATTGATCGAAGTACCTGGTAAATATGCAGCCACGCAACATTCATCTGCCGGTCATATACCACACGAAACGCGTAGCACGTCCCCGACACAACTTGCGAATAATATATATTGCATGGAATGGAAAACTGGGGTGCGCTTACATACCATTCCGGCAAAGCGTACCTACCAGGATAAATAGTCGTTCCGGGTTTATCATGAATGCGGGATAAACTTGGAAAACCCGTGGGGTGCCTCGTGGCCCAAAGTTTTACTGCATTATATTGTATAATCTCCACGTACATTTATCACGCGAACAGCGTAATCCTAAAGGCATAACATAAACTGACCTGCCCACTTATCGGAACGCCCGGCACCGTCCGACTCCATATTTTCACGCTGGAATGCAGTTCATTAATGTTAACTGTTATAAATGAGAGTCATGCGACAATCACCAACTGCAATTTTCTCACGTAATGTGTTCTTCATTAAAAAAAAAAACTAACATTTGTTAAATCAGGTACCAAAAAACATCTAAAAAAACGTACAGAACTCATGAGGTTGAAGTTTGCATCGTTGGAATGCAACGAAATTCGAAAAAAAAATTCTAATTAACCCAAATGATGAAATTAGGTATAAAAAATCTTCATAAGAACTAATTGATATTGTGACTTTTTATACCTAATTTCATCGTTTGGGTTAATTAGAATTTTTTTCCCGAATTTCGTTGCATTCCAACGATGCAAACTTCAACATCATCAGAACTCACCACTTTTACAAAAGAACGTAGGTGTTTTAATCATCACGTCGAGATAAGTCGAGTTATCTTGAGTAGCAATGAAGGACGACAAAGGACGTCCCGGAAAAAGCTTCGTTGAAAGCGGACGTGCTGCTTAAACGTTAACGTCAGAAGCTTCGAAAACCGTCAGGTCTGAAACAGCGTATTAACTCTAAATGCAAATCGAGAATTCCGTTGATAAGTTTGTATTTATATTGGTAATTTATTATTCGTTTGTTTGTTGCAGAGCATAATTAAAGTGGCTCTGCGAGCGCGAGCTTTGAGTTCAGCGTCGAAGTTGACGACGCTCGTCCGTTATTCGAGGCGCGTACGATGAGCTATATCCATTAGATCCGGTAAAAGTTCGCCTCTTGGGCAATTGGGTTACGCGCTCGCACAGCAGGCTGCCGTGGAAGGCGTATGGCGCGTTGTTACTCCCGAGAAAGCGTTGAGAGCTTTTCTCGGAGCCGTTCTCTCCTCTCTTTTACTCGAACACTTATTTTCCCCTAGAGGCGAGAGAGCGAAAGGTGCTCATTGCAAATAACATGTAGAGGAAAGAAAGTGAGCTAAGAACAAAGGGAATGGCTAAGAAAGGTATCGAGTTCTGCATGAGGTACTTACAGCGAATACCGATACAGTGGAACCTCTCGTAGCTCGTGCGTATCTTTACGTCACATGGGCTCAAGCGAAGAGCCAATCAGCAGCGAGGAACGACCACAAACTTCCCCCTCTCTCGCGGCGTCGTCCAATAGCGAAGCTGAGACGCTTCAAACCCTCTCTGCTCGTTGTAATGATGTTGAATTTTGCATCGTTGGAATAAAACGAGATTCAGAAAAAAGATTCTAATTAACCCTAATTCTAATTACCCTGATTCTAATTAATTGATGAATTTAGGTATAAAAAGTCACCATAGTAACTAATTGCCATGATGATTTTCTACGCCTAATTTCATCATTTGGGTTAATTAGAATTCATTTTTGTTCCGAATTTCGTTGCTTCCCAACGATGCAAACTTCAACATCATTCGTTGTAAGCCACGAGACGTTCGACTGTAATCCAGCCACGAGCTCAGCAGCCGCTTCGATTGGCTCGGATCGCCTCGCGCATCAGTCTCGATACTTCAGCCACAGCGTATTAGCTTCCCGTTCACGTTACACTGCCAAAGTTTCATTCTGTCTTCTCCTCCAGTCCAATATTCCCCGATAATAACGTATTCCTCTATGCACGTAGGTACGAGACACGAGGAGAGGTCATTATCCGGATCTCAAGTCGAATTCAAGGACCTCCTGTTGACACTCGGCCGGCGAAGACGCGGAGGAAGCCCGGAGGGAGCGGGCGATGGTTTTCCCGGGCATCGCCTCGAGGTCAAAGGAAGCCGAAGCCGGAAACGTGACCAATAAGACGGACACGCGTAGGGATGGAAGGACGGCGGATGAAAGTGAGACGAGGTCGGCCGGAGGAGAGAGAAGGACGCACAGACGAAGAAAAGCGCCGGAGAGTCTGGAAGATCCGGCGTGGCGTGTGGCCCGGGCCCGGGGGGCTGAAGAGATCGAACGAACAAGGTTGAAGCCGCGCTGAATGAGCCCAAAGCGTCGCGCTGCTGCTCCGTGCGAGCGAGAGTGCGTGGCTGCAGTCGAGTGGAACAGGGCGCGAGGGGGTGGCGAGAGAGCGAGAACGAGAGAAAGTGGGAGATACAGGGAAGCCCGAGTTCGAGGGGGACGAGACGAAGGGCGCGCCGAGGCAGAGGGCCTCACCCAGTTCTTGTGCTGAAAGCTTCTGGAAGATACGGACCGGTGGAGGAGGAGGGGCGAAGGGGGGGCGGAAAGGGAGAGGCAGAGGGGCTCGGAAGAACGAGAGACCGGGAATAAGCATAAGGGAGAGCGCGCAGAGCCGCACGAAGGACGAGGGCAATGTGGAGAAGTACGCGGGGTAAACCAGTCGCCCCTTCTCTCGCGCTCGCGCCGAACTTTCCCTTCCTTGTTCATCGGATTCCCTCGGCCGCCTTCACCCCCCGTGCTGCGCGCCTTTCTTGCGGTGTTAGCTAACCCTCCTGCGCGCTGAGGGAGAAAGAGGGACAGAACCGCACGGTCGTCCACCCTCCGCGCTAAGCAGCAGCAGCGGCGGCGGCGGCGGCGGCGGCGGCAGCATCAACCCTCCTCGGCCCCCCCTCATCCCGCGCCAACTCGGAGCCGGAGAATTTTCGGGGTTGCCTGTTGCTATGGCGACCATCCGGGACTAAACGCCTCATGATGTAGGGTTAGCCCCCGGGCCAGTGGCACACTTGGCGATATTGTTAGTGTGGAATTGTATGATACAACACGAACCGTTGGATACATCGCGAGAGCCGTTTCGAATAGTTGGAGAAGGAGACGCTTTGCTGAAGATACCGGGGGGGTATTTTCGCAGAGCGCGAGGGGATTCAGGGAAATCAGGTTTCGGGCCATCGTTCTCGTTTTCCTTTCTGGCAACGAGATAACGTCTTCATGCTTATAGCTCTTGGAGTCCGGAGCCGCGACTCGAGCGCGGACGTGGCTGCCACATCTATACACGGTGGAGCGTCGGTCGTATGGCTCGACTCCAAGTCGGACCATTACCCGGCGGTGGCCCCCCGTACCTGTATCAACCGTTATCAGCTGCCTATACTCCGCGGCTATGGTATTCTATACACGAGCCAACTTCCGTATTACCCCGAGTCAGACACTTGTGGCGTATTGGCTTGGCCCCACCGAAAGTCATCCCTGTACCCACTTGTCGCTTCTCCAGGCTGCAGGCGATCGGCGCATGGAAATATATGTTTAGCGTAATTCTGTGGTGTTTGATCGCAACAAGTGAGAGGGCTTTCGGTGCGTCGTGCGTTGCTGTGATCGGTGGTGCTAGGGTGGATGGACCAATGACTGAGAACAGTTAAGCCAACTATTGAACACCTGGTGTCTATTTTTTTTCGAAAGCTTTCGAATAGTAGGATTGAAGATATCACGCTCCGCCTTGCGGCATTCTCTTCGTTATAGAGTTTTATCTCGAAAGAAGGAAGAAAATCCAGGTTCGATCGAGCCGAAAAAAAGTAACCTCGATTTTAGTGATGTGACAACTAGGTAAGCGTGCGAAGCGCGCGTATAGGCAGGTTAACATAAATACAAATTTCTATTTTTGGGACAGACGTGAATTAAGGGGGTGGGACAGACACAAACAGACAAATAACTTTCCAAAATATACATAAGATACTTATAACGAAATATATAATTTTGTTAATTCATTGATAGATGTTGATGCATTGGACAGTCAACCCGTGGACGGGTTTTTCAGAAGTGCGACTGCCTTGCAGTTTGTTGACGATTCAAAGTTGCTTTTGGGCTTCTAGGTCTCCGCGAGACGGTCAACGTGACGCAGTGTCATTCATTGGCTTGTTAACTTATCGAATCGAGCCACGAATTCCAAATCAGCCTGCGCCAACGAACGGTCAATCACGAACGATGACCTGTGGAAAAATCGTAGCTCCCACTTCCAACGGCGATTAGGCGTGGGAGCTCCGACGTCGAATGGCAATTAGAAGTGGGAGCTCCGATTGCTGATACAGCAGTAACGACGACGGCGGTTTAGGCTTCCCATTATTCCCCCCCACACAGCAATAATGCCGTAATGACGCGTTTCCCTCGAATTAACAACACAGTCGGTCGACACACAGCGCCCGATTGAACTGCTGATCTTCGATATCTGTAGGCACAAAACGAGTACCGAGATTCGTTGATTACACGATACTCCAGCGGGGCGATGACTAATGGTCATTGCGGCGAATTGTTAACGAGGCGAGACCGTGTTTTCATTCTCACACCACGAACCTTGGTGATCGTCAACACGAAACGTGTACGCGGCGCAAAAAAAAGTGTTGCTTTCGCGTTTGAAGCGCCTCTCGTCGATAAGTATAAAAGCCAACCGCACGATAAACACGCTTGAAGCGCGCGCAAACGAAGCGTTTGCTTTTAAAGTGTGCGGCTTTGGGAAACCTGGCCCCGTTCGGTAATTAAGCATACCAAGGGCGATCGCTGCCCGGCTCTCGATGAGCCACTGGATTTAGGGGACACCTGTGACCCCCGTCCGCAAAGTTGTTTCGCGGTGGGTTTCACGGTTAATCCCTAGATCATACACGTACGCGATCGCTTTTCAGAGCGGCGCATGGCTCGTTTCCAAGTTCCGTCATCGAGTGTGTAGCGGGTACACCTGCATCGTTATTGGAACCACCGCCAAAAGTGTGCGGCCCTTGCCGAGGCAGCATCCATCTCGCTTTTTCCCTTTCACTATTCGTTCCCTCGCTCCGGCATTACCGCAGCACCAGAGACACTTGTGGCACTCGGTCTGTGTGTCCGCATGAGCCTCGAGAGCCTCCATTACCACTTGACGCGCTCGAAAACTTGTACTCTAGCGTTTTCTCCGCTTCTCTCTCTCTCTCGCTCACTCGTCAGTTGCGGGGCGACCGGGGGGCCACCTCGACTCTTCGTCAAGTGGTTTTCAAAAGAATGACACGCCGAGTGAGCCGAAGGGCGTTTAAGCTCACCTCGTTTTAACGGCGTGTACCAGTTTGTGGAATCCAAAAGGGGTATTATTCTTCAAGATATGCACGGGGGATGAGGGATGATTGTCCGTTGATGAGGCTATAGAGACACCTTTCAACGTCGTTAAAACTGTTCATGGTTCCATGGGCAACAAGCTGGCGAGGATCAAGACGACACTCACGGTCGAGGTTATTCGTTATCTTTTGGCGTGATAATCGAAGTCGGTTGACAATCGAAATGACGAGTTATCGAATAATCTGACAAACGTGTTTTTTTTTAATAACTCATCGTCATTAGACTCAATATTGCACTTACGGTGTATCAAACGAAACATAAAAAAATAAAAATATAAAAAAAAATAACATACGCACTTCGAAAACAAGACACGCGAGTTGTTCATTTGTGGGACTGAACAGATTCATTAAAGAACCTGATGAACTAAAGAGTTTCGTCAAAGGAACTCGAAAAAGCTGTCCCACTAAATCGGTTAGGAAATTGCAATTTGCAGAATCCAAAAGTCGTATTATTCTTCAAGATATGCATGGGGGATGAGGGATGATTTTCCAATGATGAGCCTATGGAAACACCTTTCTCTGTCGTTAAAACTGTTAATGGTGCTATAGGCAACAAGGTGGCGAGAATCAAGACGTCTTCCACGATTGTCGAGCTCATTCGTTATCTTTTGGCCTGATAATCGAAATCCATTGGTAAACCAAACGACGAGTTATCGAATAATCCGAGAAACGTGTTTTATTCTTAAATAACCCTCAGCCATGCGACCCAATATTCCGCTTACGGTGTATCAAACGAAACTTTGTAAACAAAAAAAAATAAAACGACATGCACTTCGCAACCGAGACACGCGAGTTGTTCATTTATGGGACTAGACAGATTCATTAATGAACCTGATGAACCAAAGAGTTTCGTCAAAGGAACTCGCTCTGGTAACTCGGGAAAAGCTGTCGCCGCGAATCGATTGGGAAACTGCAGGAAGCTACGAAATCTCCCGACAATATACGAAACGTCGATAGCCATCGCTCGCCACACATTAGGAGTCCATCTAACGGAGCGGAGTCTCGGGGAGTGGCTTGATACTGCGGCTGAGTGTATCGGGCTACGTGTCCCTCGTAGCCCGAAACTCGTATTGGCGTATCTCCTCTCTGTCGATTCGGCTCTATTGCGAATTCCACGAGCGACGACTTATTGCACGCGGGTACGTTTAGTGGCAGGCCTTTCGGCCGTTTGACACCCGGAAAATTGAATTTGCTTGTCGTTTCTTTTCCGGACCGCAATAACGGTCGGGAGGTCGCGTCCGGATGCCACGCGGGGAAACTCGAGAGATATATAGATGGCGCTGCAGAATGAAGCGGAGAAGGACGATAGAGACGGGGAGCCGCGGAACTCGCGCCGTCGTCTCTTTGTCAGCTTAACGAGTCTCGCTGTTCGTTGCGCCGCACGGTTTTCTCCTGGCGTATCCCGGCCGACCTGACATCAGCCGAATCTGCTCTTTGTGTTCTTTCGTCGTGACGGCAAAAGGGCTTTCCGCGACGCGCTAGTCGCTTCGCAGCCATCGTCACCGAGGACCAGCGAATTCGAGCACGTATTACGCCCCAGTGAGTTGGACCCTTCCCCTCGTTAACTTATTGGGCGAGATCCTTTAATGTTCTTACCGTCGACATTTTTTTCCGCCGCGTTCCTCAAAGCGTTGGTACCACGGATCGAGGGGTTTGGTGACGGTTAAGTCTGGATGATTGTTGAGGTGGACGTTGACGGCGTGGGAACTTTTGGGTAATCAACTGAAGTGCTTTTATTATGTATGGTGATCACAAATTGAGGTCCAAATCGCTGTGCGTTGAAGAAGAGACTAGAAAAACGTAAAAGTCCGCATTTTTAAGAATGTCGACCTTCCTCTTAGATGATGCTGAAGTTTGCATCGTTGGAAAGCAACGAAATTCCGAAAAAAATAATAATTCTAATTAACTCAAATTATAAAATTATGTATAAAAAGTCATTATAGCGATTAGTTGCCATGCTGCTTTTTTTATACTTCATCTCATCATTTGGATTAATTAGAATTCTTTTTTTTTCGGAATTTCGTTGCATTCCAACGATGCAAACTTCAGCATCATCCTCTTAGGCCTAAATTATGTATTTTCTCGCGCTGATCTGGAGCCAAGAAAAAGGCGAAAATCCGTATTTTCGGAATGTTGACGTCGAGTCGTTCCTCCTAGAAAGCTTCAGTAATTCCTACGAGATCCAAAATCGTTTTCATCAGATTCTTCTCTTCACGTCGAAAAATACGTAGCGCCAACAGAAGAGGAAGACTCATCTGTTTACGCTGGACCAATCGTCGCGTTACACTTTTGTCAGACGTTCCCGTGTCTCAGCCGGCAAACAAGAGCGCGAGACGATTCGCAAGAGTCGCCGTCTCGTTCAAGTTGAAAATAGGCCTCTAGGTACGATCTGTGACACGGGACGGCACTCTCGGCGCTCGCCGGGTTTCGTAATTCACACGGGCAGTCGGTAGTCGAGAGAGGGAAATACAGGAAATTGTAACTCCGACAAAGCCGACTATGGTGGGGTTGGAGCGCGCTGACTTAAAATGCGCTTAAAGCGACGCAACGAACGGGCCGAGAGCTCCGTCAGCGGGAAAAACAGAAAACCCGTTTATCCTGTTTATTTTTCGGGGGAGGCCAAAAGTGTATTAGCTTCGACCGCAAAGTGGATCGGCAAAGTCAAACCCAATTTGTTTGTGTGCTTTGAAAGCGTCGCTGCCGCTGCGGCCGGCACGACGGATCCAAACGTCGCCCCGGCGCGGCCAAGTTGAAATTTCGTTGCGTCGTCCATTTTTCGAGAACGCGAGTTTCGCAATATCCGCATATCTGCTGGTAGCTGGCACGGTGACAGTAGTTAACAGATCGAGAGCAGGACGCTTCGCGTGTATTTTTGATAAATGGGCTTTTCGCGAACTTTTTAAGCTGTCAACAGGATAGATGGTCACAATATGGGGACTCGTCCGACGCGAGCCGTCCCTCCGAGGACCTCGTCCGAGGCATCCATTTATTAACATACCCGCTACAAGCGGATCTGCATTTTTTTCTTCCCGAGGGAAAATAAAGTAAAACGTGGCCTCCCACGCGTGTTTCGCGACTTTGCAAAAAAATAATTGCGACTACAGAGATAATTTTAAATCCTTACAGAGAATCGGCCAGTGCGACATACTCGTTAACCGAGCGACAAAAACAGACGGTAAAAGGCTGGTGGAAAAAGTCTATGAACATTGAGAGGCGACACATTTCCATCACGGAAAAATTCGCGTGACCGATTCGTTACGACCATAGTTCATGAACTGAGTCCCTAGGTGAAAAATAGCATGGTCATATCGCACCTGTATGTACCACAAAACGAATACCTCTACATAGATTCAGTGAATCGTTAACGAGGCAGGATTGAAATTCCATGCTAATACCACAAACCCTCAGGTCAGTCAGAACTCACAGAACTTTTGAAAACTGTCACCAGGATGGATGGTCACAATATGAGGAGTCATTCGACCTAAGCCACCTTTCCAAGGACCTGGACCAAGGCATCCATTTATTAAGTAACACAGCCGCTTCAAGCGAATCCGCATTTTTTTCTCACGACGGGGAAAAAAATAAGATAAAAACGAGGAGCACACGTGTACGTCACTTTCCGCCCTGCACCGCATTAAGATATCTACATATAAGGAAATATGTAATTTTGTTAATTCATTGATAGATGTTGATGCATTGGCCAGTCAATCCTTGGACGGGTTTCTGATGTGCGACTGCCTTGCATTTTTTTGGCGATTCAAAGTTGCTTCTGGGCTTCATGGTCGCCGTGAGACGCGGTGTCATTCATTGGCTTGTTAACTTATCGAATCGAGCCACGAATTCCAAAGCAGCCCGGGCCAACGAACGGTCAATCATCACAACGTATACAGAGATTCAGCGAATCATTGACGAGGCAGGATTGAAATTCCATGCTAATACCACAAATCCTCAGGTCAGTCGGAACTCACAGAACTTTTGAAAACTGTCACCAGGATGGATGGTCACAATATGAGGAGTCATTCGACCTAAGCCACCTTTCCAAGGACCTGGACCAAGGCATCCATTTATTAAGTAATCCAGCCACTTCAAGCGAACCAGCATTTTTTTCTCACGACGAGGAAAAAAATAAGATAAAAACGCGGAGCACACGTGTACGCCACTTTCCGCCCTGCACCGCATTAAGATATCTCGCTGCTGATATGACGCTGCAACTGCGGTGTGCGCAACTGCATTGCACGTTTCACTCCGGTGGAACGGTGGAAGGGCAGGTTTCGTGAGGAGAGAGAGAGAGGAGAGCGAGAGTCTTGCAAGCAGAAGAGTTCCTCCTCGACTCACTCCAGTGCAGCACCCGGCGAGAGAGCACCGCCCGTCCTATCCAGAGCTGAACGCTGAAGGATGCAGTGAGTCACACGAGAGTACGTGTCAACGTCTTCCTCGGTTTTCGCAGCTGAAAAGCGAGATGGAACGTCGGACGTCTCTGGGCTATGAGACTCCTGGCCTGTGCCACGGGGCTCTGTGTATCCCCCGCGCTATGTGCTTTGCTGTATTGCCTTCCTCCGCAATGCGCAGCTCATACACAACTTGACTTCTTTTTCCTCGTCCCTGGCAGTCGGTGCAACGACACCCCGACGGGTATAAAGCGCGGACACGTGTACGAATTGGTCCTAACGTGTGACAAAAGTGGCGAACGCTTCCGAGGGTTCAACCACTTGGCGCCCGAGTCATATATTTCAATGAGCCTCTCGTGTTTCTTCTTGCCATTGATTTGCCCCTTTTTGCCGCTCTTTCTTCTCTTGATCGTCGTCAACGTCGTTTAACGTTCTTTTCATCTCTCGGCTTTCATATTGGTGTCGTGAGTCAGGAGTCGTGTAGCTCCTCGTTTAGTTGGTATTAAATTCCTAGATGAAATCGGACAGCTTTATACATGAAATACGAGAATTTCCTAGAAGCGCAAAGTGGGACTTTGCATGACTTATCGTCCCGGCACTAGCGACCTAGTGACAGCTTTCAGGAAAAAAAAACTTGTACTTCATCAGGAGTCCGCTCTATAAACTAGTCTGCAAGTTAACCAAGACCCTACTGGACCTTGCGGGGGTTAACTAATTGGACTGTTCCCACTGATCGATTGCCAGGGTCGGCAACTCCGGTCAGGGTGCTACGAGGTTGCCCATGGTGAAAACCGACAGATCTATCCAACCGCTTCTGACCAGTGATTCAACGTAGCCACTGGCCAATTTCTTATGTAAGAAAATTCAAGAAATGTCTTTAGAATCATCAACTAGGACTTTGCATAACTTGTCCTGGCTTTAGTGACCTAAGCTCTCTGGAAACAAGGCGACAAGAAAAACCTGCAAGTCATCAATGCTACGTTCTGCAAATCAATCCACAAGTTAACCGAGATCCCGCTGTACGGTTTAAGTAATTGCAGACACTGTCGGTTTGGCTGCTCTCACCGAGCGATTCCAAGGGCCGGGAACGCTGGTTGAGGGCGCTGCCGAGGTAGCCCGATAGTGAAAACCGACAGATCTATACAACTGCGCGTCTCACCGGCGATTCAACCGAGCCGTGGGCCACTGCGTGAAGTTATCACGGTTAGCGATGTTTCAATCGTGCGGTCGACTCGCCGCGTGTTAAGCCGCCCCTGTTTGAAACTTTTGCCTTCCATTCGCTCCCCCCCCCCCACCCCCTTTCTATTCATCGTTCATGATCCTCACTCGCGCAAACAGTCCATGCACAACGTGTTCAACGTCGAGCCCGTAAGAGGATGGAGATGAGTGGCTTTGTTGTATATATACTCACGTATCGTCGCTTTCATGCGAAAGGCAGAGGCGAAACCACGAGGACTCGTCTGCCGCGCAGTGTTTATCAATGCCCTCAGGGGGCGATGTAACTTCATCCTTTCAGCGTTCGGCTTGTCATTCGTACGCACTTGGGACGATCAAGGAGCGCGATGCACACAGTCACTTAACCCTCGTGACACTTATTTCACGAGTAGGTTGAGGTAGCGGATGTATAGCGTGAAGTTGGAGTACTCAGTGATAGGCGCGGCTGCGAAAATAACTATTGTAGGGGTAATTTACTAATTGGTCGCTTCCAGGTGCCATTCAAAGAGGTTCGTCCTGCTCCATCGTCAAGTTTCAGCGTAATTCAACATTGATCAGGCACATCAATCGTTTCAATTGATCAGCCTGATCAATTTATTGATCCGTCATTTTATGAAAACAATTAATCAATTGCCGATTGTTAAGTGTATAGCAACTGAGTTGAATTTTGTGTAACTCGTGCATGAAAAGTGGTTCACGTCCCAGTTTTTCAGGAAGAACGTTGCCAATTTCGTGGTGGTCTTGATTAGATTGCGGAATCGTGATTGCAATTTCCTACTGAGGACCATCCGAAATCCGAAGAACAGCCCGATGAGAGCCCAACGTTGATCACAGAACGAACAAACTTTTGTCCGACAATCCGGCAGGAAGTTCACTTATCATTTATTGATCAGTTATTTTATCAAAATAATTAATCAATTGCCGATTGTCAAGTGTAACGCAACTGCAACGCAGTCGAGTTTTGTGTAACTCGTGCATGAAAAGTGGTTCACGTCTCAGTTTTTCAGGACGAAAGCTACCAATTTCGTGGTGGTCTTGTTTAGATTGCGGAATTGCAATTTCCTACCGAGGTCCATCCGAAATCCGAAGAACAGCTCGTTCAAAAGCCCAATGTTGATCACAGAACGAACAAACTTTTATCCGACAACCCGGCAGGAAGTTCACTTATCATTTATTGATCAGTTATTTTATAAAAATAATTAATCTATTACTGATTGTCAAGTGTAACGCAACTGCAACTCAGTCGAGTTTTGTGTAACGCATACATGAAAAGTGGTTCACGTCGTACTTTTGCAGGACGAAAGTGGCCAATTTCGTGGTGGTCTTGATTGGATTCTGGAATCGTGATTGCAACTTCCTACTGAGGTCCATCCGAAATCCGAAGAACATTCCTATCAGAGCCCAACGTTGATCACAGAACGAACAAATGTTTACCCGACAATCCGGCAGGAAGTTTACTTATCATTTATTGATCAGTTATTTTATCAAAATAATTAATCAAATGGCGATTGTCAAGTCTACAGCAACTGCGTCAAATTTTGTGTAACTCGTGTATGAAAAGTGGTCCACGTCGCAGTTTTGCAGGACGAAAGTGACCAATTTCGTGGTGGTCTTGATTGGATTACGGAATCATGATTGCAACTTCCTACCGAGGACCATCCGAAATCCGAAGAACAGCTCGATCAAAAACCCAACGTTGATCACAGAACGAACAAACGTTTGCCGCCAACCCGGCAGGAAGTTCAAGGTTGAGAAAAAGCATAATTTCATGAGTCTTCCCGCGGTCCTTAAGGACCCCGTCGATTGGAAAAGTTATCGACGACCGGCAAAACGCTCAAGATTCGCGCAATTCGATTTATTCACGAGAGCAGCCGCCAAGTCCTCCCTCAACCTGCACACGCTTCAGCAGCAGCAAAACCAGCAAAATCCGTGTGACCTCGAAGCCGTAGACTCTTCGTCTGTCTGGGTGTTCCGCGCGCCAACACTCAAGTCCTCCTCGCGCGCCACTGCGGCATATCAATTTTCGGATAGTTTTACAATAGCGCGATATCGAAATAGAGACCCTCTCCAGAATTGAAAGAACCGACGAGCGATTTCCCCGACTGCGCAAATATTTCACGAAATATTTCGCGAACGACGGGGAGGGGTGCGCGAGACTATAGCGCGCCGCGCACTATTTCCTAGGCAATCAGTTGAACAAATTCAATTATCAAAGATATATCCGCGAAAAGAGGAATTCCCGGTGTCGCCGAAGGGCGAATGAAAATTTAATACATTTGCGCGAAAATTAAGCGCGCGCGGACGGCGGATCCACTCGCTGCTGGCATCCGAAATTCTCCTCTCCGAACGAGTATTATGCATACTGCACGGGCGAAATGACGATCTCCCTTCTCTCTCTCTCCTCTCTCTCTTCTCTCCCGCTCAGCCCCAAACCTCCTCCCACCCCACACAGTTCCTCTCTCGTCAGGGACCGCTCGCTCGCGAAGGACATTTTCATCTGGCTTTCGTTTGGCCGTAGAGGGAGAGAGAAAGAGAGAGATATAGAGAGCGGCGTGCGGCGCACTCCAAGCGACGGGTTATTCGTGCGGGAGGACGGCAAAGCTCAGTGAACAAGCAAGGGCATCCACAGTAATCTAAAGAGTATGCAGCGCGGCTCTGGCGAACGGATGGAATGGAAGAGACCCGGGTCGAGGGCCAACGGGGAGTGACGAAGAGAGACGAGAGCAAACCGAGAGATGGGCGACGGTGAGGCGGGAGGAGAGCGACAGGAGCCGGTGGGGTCTCGCGTTGGCTAATATTTTATTATTATCTCGTTAGAGCGTTGTCGTTAGGCGAGGAGAGCCGCCCGGTTCGCGAGGACAGGTTTCGTGTTAAATATGCACGAGGCCCGGGACGCGCAGCCCCGGGTACTTGACTCAACCCGGCGAGGCATAAACAATACATGGATCCCTTGACCTCACCCACCGTTGGCTCTCGCGCGCGCGCCGCGTATACCGCGGGGGATGAGTAACTCTTGATGCGTTGCACCGTCACAGACGGCCCACGCCGACAAAGCGCCGGCAATCAACAGCCCCGCAACGTCGTGCGCCCGGGGTTTATCACTATGCATGCCGGGTGTACACGAGACGCGCGTGCGTTTCCTGCGACTTAATAATTTTCGAGCCAACTCCACGCCCCGCATCGACGGGCCCGTGCGACACGCGCCGAGCACGTGTGCCCGGGGTTATCGCGGAAATGCACCTGGGAACGCGGCGCCTTTTCCCCCCTGAACGTGTTGTACATTCGATTAGGCGGCGGTGGGGTTTGAGGGCGTGATTAATTATTCATGATGATGAAGTTTGGATTGTGATTAAACGAAATTATGAAAATAGGTATGAAAAGGCACCATAGGGACTAAGGGTACGACTTTTTTTTCGTGCCCTTCATCATTGGGTACAATTTGTGATTACAATGTTGAAGTTTGTGTTGTAATTAAACGAAATGATGAAAACAGGTATAAAAAGTTACCATAGGAACTAAGGGCCCGACTTTTTTTCGTGCCCTTTATTATTGGTTACAATTTGTGATTACAATTTTTTTTTTCTGAATTTCGTTGTATTCCTATGATGCAAATTTCAACATCGTAATTATTCTGGGGAATCTGTAAGAACATTTTTTAATAATTGGCTTCTGTGATTGTTGGCACACCTTGTGATGGGGATGAATTTGTGTTGATGGGTGATACTGATACTGATGTCAATGTAGAGGCGACTTTTTCGGGTGGGAATTTGCTGCGGGGGATGAGTTTTGTGGCGCTGGGGTCATTTGTGTCGATGGGAAGTTGTTGGTAAAGTCATGTTAAAGTCGGGCTTGGGAAATCTTGGAATTAGGATGAGGAAGTTGAGATCTTTTTGTGGTGTTGTTCGAGGCTATTGAGGCTTCTGTAAAAGGGACAAATCCTGGAGCTGTCGTTTGTATGTTTTGATTACGTTCTGGTTGTTTTGTCGTTAGGTTGATTGATAACTGCCGAGGATGCAGATGCGCCAAAAGAGAACAAGAAAAAAATGTATACTGTCGATTTAGCGTGTGGCTTGGGATATCTTTAAATTAGGATGAGGTGGTTGAGAACATCTCGTAGAGTTGGTGGCTTCTATTGGGCTGCTGTAAAAGAGATGAATCTTGGAATTATCATTTGTATGTTTTGATTATGATGTGGTTGTTTTGTTCTTGGGTAAATTCATAACTGACGGGAATGCAGGCATCTGCATTATCAAAACAGACAAACGACAAACTCCAGAATTCGTCCCTTTTACATCAGCCTTAATAGCATCCAACAAATCCACAAAAACTTCTCAACAGCGTCATCCTAATTTTAAGATATCCCAAGTCGATGGGCCAAACGATTGATATAAGAAAACATCGATATTTTTTATTTAGCTTGTGATTTGTGATGTCTTGGGATGAGGATGAAGTGGTTGAGAACATCTCGTAGAGTTGGTGGCTTCTATTAAGGCTGCTGTAAAAGGGACAGATATAGGAGTTATCATTTGTATGTCTTGATTACGTTCTGATTGTTTTGTCATTGGATAGATTGATAACCGACGGGGCTGCAGATGCGCCAAACGAGTGATAAGGAAAAATCGATACTGTCGATTTAGCGTGTGGCTTCAAAGATTGCGTTCAAGTAAGCTATTTATCGATTATCGTTGCTAGGTAATTATTTATAACGCTTGCAATGACCGAGAGAGATGCACGGCTGGGGACACAGCGGCGTCATTCCGGCGCTCGGAGCTTCATTAGGAGCAGCCAACGATAAAATTAAATTCGTGCGAGAGAAGCCGGCAGCGGGTCGATGTGTTTCACAGACGTCCCATAGATTATGCAGATGCGGTAGATTTCGGATATATTTATCCCATTCCAATTATTTTGGCTTTGAAATCCATACGAAGTCCAGAATTGCTTACGTGGTACAAACTGCAAATACAAAATTTTCTTGTTGACGACAATTGAAGGTTATCTCGCTTCTCTGCTGCAGACAGACCGTCTGCGCTTATGTAGGACACACGGGATTTTATGTAAAAAATGTCTGCGAAGGGGATGCAAAGGTTTCATTAATTGGGTATTTTTTGCGTGACGTTTCGGAAGTATCAAGCTTCAATGTTATTAAATACTATTTCAGCGCCAGGATATTCGTCATCCTTTGTAAAATCCAATATTCCTGATACAAAAACGTGTCTGACGGATCTTTTTGTTGAGTCGACAACATTTTTGACTTTACCAGAGAGAATATTAAAATGGTATTATGTAATAGTATGTCGAAATATTCAGTATGCTGCATCGGCCTGCATTTCATAACTGGGATACTTCCAGTCTCATATGCTTCAGTTTATGATGTTGAAGTTTGCATCGTTGAAATGCAACGAAATTCAGAAAAAAAAATTCTAATTAACCCAAATGATGAAACTAGGTATAAAAATTCATCATAGCAATTAGTTCCTATTACAAATTTTTATATCCTAATTCCTCATTTGGGTTAATTAAAAGTAATTTTTTTTCTGAATTCCGTTACATTCCAACGATGCAAACTTCAACACCATTTCAGTTTAAACTTTACATTTCAATGTAAAACCATAAAAACTAAACGCAGATCGATACGACACACTTAATACCTCGACGCTTTAAATACCATTTTAACGCTCCAATTTTCGCGTGCGAATTACAAATCACCAAATGTAAATTCCGTCGGATTTTGGGGGGATTTCGAGGGAACCAAAAAGCTAAAAAATGCGATGTGAACGTTGGGATACAACCCGCTTATTATATTCAATGCCCATCATCGCGAATTTTTGCCTCCCGTGTGTGCTGAAAATTATACAGTTTCAATTACCGAAGTCGGCGGGGGAAAAGAAAAACTTCGTTCCGCGCGTTTGATATCCGTAAAATAGCGGCGCGCGCGCGCGTGTTTATCTCCCTTTAAATGACCGCCAGAACGATTCAAAGGGTAGACGAATGTATATACCACGCGTCCCTGTTTATATATTCACGCTCGAGAGTAACGTTGGCAATTTCCCCTTTTCTCTCGTTTTCACTCGCTTCGCATGTTGCTACTGATGCTGATGCGCATCACCAGTACCACCGCCTGTTATTGCGACCGCTTCCAACCAGTCCCGGACGCTCCCCCCGCACACCCCCCGCGCAAAAATCGTAGTATTAAAATAGTAAAAAAAAAGTATTAAAATCATCTGAAAATTGAAGTATTCGAAGTATGTCGTATCGGCCCGAGGGATACTAAATGCCATACTATCTCAGTTGAGCGAATAATACGAAGTATTAAAATAGTATTAAATATCAGAGTATTAAGTATGAACCAAGTATTAATCAGATTATTCGAGCAACTCGTATTAGAAGTATTAGTATTAATATTTAATAATTAGTATTAAATATTAATACTAATACTTCTAATACGAGTTGCTCGAATAATCTGATTAATACTTGGTAATAATTAGTATTAAATATTAATACTAATACTTCTAATACGAGTTGCTCGAATAATCTGATTAATACTTGGTTCATACTTAATACTCTAATCTAATAATAAGTATTAAATATTAATATTAGTATTAATATTAATATTGTTAGTATTAAATATTAATACTAGTATTAATATTAATATTGTTAGTATTAAATATTAATACTAGTATTAATATTAATATTATTAGTATTAAATATTAATACTAGTATTAATATTAATATTATTAGTATTAAATATTAATACTAGTATTAATTCATTAATACTAGTCCTGCGGCCACGAAATTTTTCGGAGTCCAAAAGGGATCGAAAAATTGTAAGTCCTGCCAACACGAATTTTTTCGGAGCCCGAAAAAATTAGTATTAATATTTAATACTAATAATATTAATATTATTAGTATTAAATATTAATACTAGTATTAATATTAATATTATTAGTATTAAATATTAATACTAGTATTAATATTATTAGTATTAAATATTAATACTAATTTTTTCGGACTTCGAAAAAATTCGTGTTGGCAGGACTTACAATTTTTCGATCCCTTTTGGACTCCGAAAAATTTCGTGGCCGCAGGACATAGAATTTTACCTTGCCTTTCGGACTCCGAAAAATTTCGTGTCCGCAGGACTTAGAATTTTTCGACCCCTTTTGGACTCCGAAAAAAATCGCGTCCGCAGGACTTAGAATTTTTCTATCCCTTTTGGACTCCGAAACATTTCGTGTCCGTCGGACATAGAATTTGACCATGCCTTTCGGACTATGACGAATTTCGTGTCCGCAGGACTTAGAATTTTTCCTCGTCTTTTGGACTCCGAAAAATGTCGTGACCGCAAGACTTAGAATTTTTCTATTCCTTTCGGACTCCAAAAAAATTACGGGTCTGTGGGACTTCGAATTTTTCCTTCCCTACCGGACTCTGACGAATGTCGTGTCCGTGGAATTTCGTGTCTTTTTGGAAGACCCTGGAATTAACTAATTACACTGAAATAATGCGGAATAATTAAGGCCCAGTACGCGTCTTTTCAGACGTCCCTGGGGCCGACTAATTACTCTGAAAAAATGAATAATTAAAGCCCAGTACGCGTCTTTTCAGACGTCCCTGGGGCGACTAATTACTCTGAAAAAAGAAGAATAATTAAGACCCAGTACGCGTCTTTTCAGACGTCCCTGGGGTCGACTAATTACTCTGAAAAAATGAATAATTGAAGCCCAGTACGCGTCTTTTCAGACGTCCCTGGGGCGACTAATTACTCTGAAAAAAGAAGAATAATTAAAGCCCAGTACGCGTCTTTTCGGACGTCCCTGGGGTCGACTAATTACTCTGAAAAAATGAATAATTAAAGCCCAGTACGCGTCTTTTCAGACGTCCCTGGGGCGACTAATTACTCTGAAAAAAGAAGAATAATTAAAACCCAGTACGCGTCTTTTCAGACGTCCCTGGGGCGACTAATTACTCTGAAAAAAGAAGAAGAATTAAGACCCAGTACGCGTCTTTTCAGACGTCCCTGGAGTCAACTAATTACTCTGAAAAAATGAATATTACAATCCCAGTACGCGTCTTTTCAGACGTCCCTGGGATTAACTGATTACTCTGAAATAAATGAGAATAATTAAGACCCAGTACGCGTCATTTCGGACATCCCTGGGGTCAACTAATTACTCTAAAAAAATGAATGCCTCGTTCGCGTCGTCGTTAAGAATATGAATTTTATTTATTTTTTCTATCAATTTTCAGAAATTTATTACCAGTTGGCTTCACATAAAAACTACACATTATGAAACGCAAGTCCACATCAACGCCGCAGACATTTGAAACAATAAATGGTCGTTTTCTTTTCACTCATTTTCGATCGTATTCGCGGGAAGTGTGACATACGACTTATTTTTATCGGAGATTTTCAAGAGAAAACAGACGGATTCTAACTGAGTGACGTCAATTGCCATAGCCTCCTCTGCCATTGCTGTCGATTCACGAATTACTTCCGGCACATTGCGTAGTAGATTTTCAGGGAGTATCGACGTTAAGATGAGCGGCTGAATGATCGCGTACAATGCGGAATTACATTCACAAGCGCTCTCGGTGTGACACTCGCAGTTGGAAATTCGTATAAAAGTATTTATGATGCCGGTAACCAACGACGAGTTGTGACGGTATTGCACACACGTGTTGTTATATTTAACAGTCCGCGTATAAGATAGCGCTGTGTACAGGGAACTGTCTTTTCGCAATCGTGAAAACGAGAAGTATTTGCGGCCCACAATTTTTTGACGAGCTAGCGCTGCGGCCACGATCTCGGGCAGTCGGATAACTTTGCAGCATCGTCCCGCAATTGAAATCCCTTCTGCTACGCTTTGCAGGTTCATCTTTCTTTTCGCGTTCGACAGCTGACTGCAAAAATCGTAGGCTGCGCTACCGTATTCTAAATTCCGATGTCTGAGGGTGGACATTGATAGAATCGATGAAACAGCAGAGCAGATTTGCAGTTCGGGGTGACGACTGCTATGGACAAGGCTTTTCAATTTTCCATTCAAATCTTCATATGGAAAGCACGAAGCAACCCATAGTGGTCCAAAATCGCAAACTGTCTCAGGCAGATGCAACAGTTGATGTAAATTACATGACATAAATTCAGGCCCGTAAAGCGTGTCAAATCTATTAACGAACTCCATTAATAAACGCGAAGCATACTCCAGTGTTTCGTGAGAAATGCTGTTTTGATACAGCGCGAAAATTCCTATCACGAACATGCAGTAGTGTTCGAAGTATTGTGGTGACATTATGTCGTGGAGAATTGGCAGAGAGTAATAAAAAAGCCACGCTTTTAATTCGTTTGCTTTCCAATATTTCAAATGATTCGCTACACATCGAGGTCGTCGCTGTAGGAAGTCCGGTGGCGCGAGTGCCCGCAGACGAGAATCAACGAGATCAATGAATTCGCGGAGTGAGGCTGGATGATCGCTGTAAGCTGAATCGAACATGACGGTTAATAGCTGCTTCGTAACTCCAGAAAAGATGCAGTGCATTGGATCAACCACAGTAGTTCGAATCACCATATGCACGAATGTACTGAGAATGGAGGGACCTTTCACGCCATATACGGGTGCATTGATGCGAAGTGCCTCCTCTGCAAAATCACGTGTTTCGTCGTCGGTTCGTGCACTATAATCCGTATTAAAGGGATAAGTCCATCGTCTCTGTTCCCGTTGTCCCCTTAATTTGCATTTGGGACAGCCGTATTTCCCATTAAATTGCGTCATATTCAGAAACAGTGCTTTTGCGGGAAGATCGCACGTTCCACATATTGTCACACCTCTCACTTTTACTGGTGCGTCTTTTGATGGAACGTTTAAATTAACGCCTTCGTAAATTTCTCGTAGCGATGAATGAAGAGGTGACAAAAACAGATTTGGTACTGGCTTGTGGGGGCCAAACCACAATCCAGCAAGTATGAAGTTATCAGATTTCGTTCTTTCGGCGAACGGCAGCTCGTTAATACTTAAGTAAAACGGCCAAATTTGGTATCCGGAGGATTTAAATAACGGAACTCCATCAGTGTTCCAAGTAAACGATATGTTGTCGGGATTCGATAAGAATCCATTATCGTCGCTCAGTTCGCTATATACATTGCCGTCGTAGATATCCTCGAAATTACTAGCTTTTTTTTTGTTACGATTGAACCGGTGTTGCAAACTTTCGTAGAAGCCGCGACGTTCAAACAACACTTGCAGTTGGCGCAGGATCGGAATTTCGATAAAATACGAAGCTTCGCTTGCGGTATTACACATTTGGCAAACACTACCACTTGTGTCGAGATGCGTGCAGCAGGCAGAGCAGTAGAAATGCTTGACGATCGGGTAACGCATGTTGCTAAAATGTTTGCGGAAGAGGTAGACGCTCGATTTCAACAGATTCGGTTGGAGACAGTGTAGGTTAATTAACGCAAGTAGACTACACAACGCGGAGCCCGTCAAATTATTGCATAGCACGAAAGTCAGTATCGAAACCAAGCTTTCACCGAGCGTGATTGGTGCTCCTGGGTAAAGGGGTTGGTGCGATTCTTCCTGATGTCCATCATACGAATCGTCGTCGTTGAACTCGATATCCACATCGTTGTTGTGGATAATGTCGTCATTCTCGTCATATTGAAAATCATCTAATGATCGTATTAATGTAATTTAGTAACGGCCATAATAATGAAGATATTTTTTCTCGCAATTCTTGTAGAAAATAATATCTGCATCGTTTCAATTTTTTAAAATGATTTTAACTGACTAAATATAGAATTTATCGGTTATCGCCTTTTTCACGGTATTTATACGCGAGATTTTACGAGATTTATTTCAAGTAATGCGTTACTAAATGCGCTTACTCATGACGTCTTCGATAAAATCATCGACGTTTTCCTCATTGGACGAATCAATGGATGGGGAAGGGACATCTGGCGTTGAGGATGTACTTGCGACATTGCTCGACGTCGGAGTATCTTCCTGAACCTCATCACCAGGTATTACGATGGAAATCCCTGTTTCCCTGACCCATTTCTTAACGACCTTGCGCGTCGAGTGGCCGTATTCATCGACAAACTTCTTGTGTTTTGGCATCGTTAACTTCAACAGTAGCCCCGTTGAAAAAATATTTATTAAAATAATTATTTTTCTGCGTTCATAATCAGATAAATCGAAACTACTCCGATTCTGTTGGTCGAGCGATTCACGATCAGAGTTGTAAGTCCACATTACTTTAAAAATTAAAAATTTAAATTTACCCGGCAGTTTATTTTCTAGTTAAGATTTTATAATTACGACTTGTAGCGATTATAAAATGATATGTGAACTTTTGAATAGCCGTAAGAAAAACCTAATTTTCCATTATATTTTCGGAGAAATTGTGAAAAAAATGGACAAGCACAGTCCTCCATTATTTTCGCAATGCAATAAGAGTATTTCTCCATTTTGTCAATAAGATTATCAGTTTTATGGGAAATTAGTATTCCTTGCATCTATTTCAAAGTTTACACCTCATATTATAATCGTTACGAGTTATTATTCTAAAAACATAATTACAAGGCCAATCGTACCGTCAATTTCATTCTTACAAAAATGAAGGATTTAAAACTCTGTTCACGATAATGTCGGGCAACGGGTTTCACGATGGCTGCGGCGTATTTTTCGGGGGCAAGTCGAAGTGCGGTGCAAGTAACGAACCACGGACGCAAAGGACGCCGAACGCGGTATCCATGCGCTCGGCGGGACCCGTGATCGACATGATCGTCGTGCAATCCAAAACCGCCACCGCACTAGGGAGAAAGTCTCATACGGAATCCCGGGAAACGATAATAAATTAATACTTTTCGCGTTGCTTCTTTGCGGCCGATATGTGGTCGTTCCGCGAGCCTCGCTTGTTAAGGTAGTATGAGCGTACAGATGAACGTCGCGTAAATTCGAGGGAGTTTGAGAGAGAATTACGGAGAGTTCTCGATGAGATAAAAATCTGAAAAAAATCAAGCGTATGAAAGGCGGCAAAGAGATTAATTTAGACAATAATAATTAAAAAAAATGTTATTAACAAATTACTTAAATAAATAATTGTTCAGCTAAATATCCGGCAACCTAACTCTTTTTTGTTATTAAAGTGATCTTATTTTTCTACATACGTATGAATTTTTTCCGAATTTTGTGTGTCGTTTGAAAATTATGTTTTTTTATTATGTTAAAATTAAAAATCAGAGGATATTCGGAAAAAATTCATACGTATGTAGAAAAATAAGAAGATCACTTTAATAACAAAAAAAGTTAGGTTGCCGGATGTTTAGTTAAACAATTATTTATTTAAGTAATTTGTTAATAACATTTTTTTTAATTATTATCGTCTAAAATAATCTCTTTACCGCCTTTCATACGCTTGATTTTTTCAGATTTTTATCTCATCGAGAACTCTTCGTAATTCTCTCTTAAACTCCCTCGAATTTACGCGACCGAGTCGACGACGAATTTACAGTCCCTTGAAACGTGAGTTCCGGGACAAATTTCGAAGACTTCTCGATGAGATAATAATCTGAAAAAAATCAAGCATATAGAAGATGCTGAAAAGATTGATTTCGCATAATAATAATTCCAAAATGTTATTAACAAATTAATGAAAAAATGAATTGTTCAACAATTTACCCGGGAACCCAACTTTTTTTTCCGTTGAAAATTATTCATCATTTTTCCGAATACGTATGAATTTTTTCCGAATTTTGGCTAATTTTTTAAAATTGCAGGTTTTGCCCCTCATTTTGCTAAAAAAAAATGCAATTTACAAATATTAGACAAAATTCTGAAAAAATTCGTACGTATTCAGAAAAATGAATGAATAATTTTCATCGGAAAAAAAAGTTGGGTTGCCGGGTAAATTGTTGACCAATTAATTTTTTCATTAATTTGTTAATAACATTTTGGAATTATTATTATGCGAAATCAATCTTTTCAGCATCTTCTATATGCTTGATTTTTTTCAGATTATTATCTCATCGAGAAGTCTTCGAAATTTGTCCCGGAACTCACGTTTCAAGGGACTGTAAATTCGTCGTCGACTCGGTCGCGTAAATTCGAGGGAGTTTGAGAGAGAATTACGAAGAGTTCTCGATGAGATAAAAATCTGAAAAAATCAAGCGTATGAAAGGCGGTAAAGAGATTATTTTAGACGATAATAATTAAAAAAATGTTATTAACAAATTACTTAAATAAATAATTGTTTAACTAAACATCCGGCAACCTAACTTTTTTGTTATTAAAGTGATCTTCTTATTTTTCTACATACGTATGAATTTTTTCCGAATTTTGTGTGACGTTTGAAAATTATGTTTTTTTATTATGTTAAAATTAAAAATCAGAGGATATTCGGAAAAAATTCATACGTATGTAGAAAAATAAGAAGATCACTTTAATAACAAAAAAAAGTTAGGTTTCCGGATGTTTAGTTAAACAATTATTTATTTAAGTAATTTGTTAATAACATTTTTTTAATTATTATCGTCTAAAATAATCTCTTTACCGGCTTTCATACGCCTGATTTTTTCAGATTTTTATCTCATCGAGAACTCTTCGTAATTCTCTCTCAAACTCCCTCGAATTTACGCGACCGAGTCGACGACAAATTTACAGTCCCTTGAAACGTGAGTTCCGGGACAAATTTCGAAGACTTCTCGATGAGATAATAATCTGAAAAAAATCAAGCATATAGAAGATGCTGAAAAGATTGATTTCGCATAATAATAATTCCAAAATGTTATTAACAAATTAATGAAAAAATTAATTGTTCAACAATTTACCCGGGAACCCAACTTTTTTTTCCGTTGAAAATTATTCATCATTTTTCCGAATACGTATGAATTTTTTCCGAATTTTGTCTAATTTTTTAAAATTGCAGGTTTTGCCCTTCATTTTGCTAAAAAAAAATGCAATTTACAAATATTAGACAAAATTCTGAAAAAATTCGTACGTATTCAGAAAAATGAATGAATAATTTTCATCGGAAAAAAAAGTTGGGTTGCCGGGTAAATTGTTGACCAATTAATTTTTTCATTAATTTGTTAATAACATTTTGGAATTATTATTATGCGAAATCAATCTTTTCAGCATCTTCTATATGCTTGATTTTTTTCAGATTATTATCTCATCGAGAAGTCTTCGAAATTTGTCCCGGAACTCACGTTTCAAGGGACTGTAAATTCGTCGTCGACTCGGTCGCGTAAATTCGAGGGAGTTTGAGAGAGAATTACGAAGAGTTCTCGATGAGATAAAAATCTGAAAAAATCAAACGTATGAAAGGCGGTAAAGAGATTATTTTAGACGATAATAATTAAAAAAATGTTATTTACAAATTACTTAAATAAATAATTGTTTAACTAAACATCCGGCAACCTAACTTTTTTTGTTATTAAAGTGATCTTCTTATTTTTCTACATACGTATGAATTTTTTCCGAATTTTGTGTGACGTTTGAAAATTACGTTTTTTTATTATGTTAAAATTAAAAATCAGAGGATATTCGGAAAAAATTCATACGTATGTAGAAACATAAGAAGATCACTTTAATAACAAAAAAAAGTTAGGTTGCCGGATGTTTAGTTAAACAATTATTTATTTAAGTAATTTGTTAATAACATTTTTTTAATTATTATCGTCTAAAATAATCTCTTTACCACCTTTCATACGCTTGATTTTTTCAGATTTTTATCTCATCGAGAACTCTTCGTAATTCTCTCTCAAACTCCCTCGAATTTACGCGACCGAGTCGACGACGAATTTACAGTCCCTTGAAACGTGAGTTCCGGGACAAATTTCGAAGACTTCTCGATGAGATAATAATCTGAAAAAAATCAAGCATATAGAAGATGCTGAAAAGATTGATTTCGCATAATAATAATTCCAAAATGTTATTAACAAATTAATGGAAAAATTAATTGTTCAACAATTTACCCGGGAACCCAACTTTTTTTTCCGTTGAAAATTATTCATCATTTTTCCGAATACGTATGAATTTTTTCCGAATTTTGTCTAATTTTTTAAAATTGCGGGTTTTGCCCCTCATTTTGCTAAAAAAAATGCAATTTACAAATATTAGACAAAATTCTGAAAAAATTCGTACGTATTCAGAAAAATGAATGAATAATTTTCATCGGAAAAAAAAGTTGGGTTGCCGGGTAAATTGTTGACCAATTAATTTTTTTATTAATTTGTTAATAACATTTTGGAATTATTATTATGCTGAATCAATCTTTTCGGCATCTTCAACGTTCTTGATTTTTTTCGGATTTTTATCTCATCGAGAAATGCTCGACATTTGTTCCGAAACTCACGTTTCACGGGACTGTACCGAGGCGACTACCTTAACACTTTTCGCGTCGCTTCTGCCTGGCCGACCTGTGGTCGACTCGAGAGCCGCGATTGTCAACGGAAAACGCGCTTCTCGAACCGTCGTCGGAGCCTGCGCGACCGCTCGCGCCGCTCCTCGCCTCGCCACTAAGGAATACGCCGTAGCGTATCTCGCAGTGTCAGTAACGCTCGCATTTTTTTAACGTACTCCATACGTGCATACATTTTTTATGTAAAATTAATTAAATTTTCTGTTATTAATTTATATTGATTTTTTTCAGACAAATGCACTTTATTTTTATGCAGGAGTCAATGAAAATTGTGTACGTTTCTCTTGAAAAAAAAAAATCATATTTACTATTTGTTAATTACAGTAAAAAATAATAAAAAGTGGACGTAACCCGTAATTCTACGATTATCACTCGGAAGCCCCACGTAGTAAACAACCGCAGTTACTTGAATTCGCTATTTCCGATTTAATAATTTCAAGATTTTCTCGAGAATTATATAAAGAAATTGTCGCACATTATATATTCTCATATGTAAATTCGTAATTAAGTATAAAATTGATGAGCACACCAAAAAGCTACTCACTCGATCGGTGGTTTCTTCAGCCCTCCGCTGATGTCTTTTTTCAATCTCCGCTGGCACGTCGTCCGCTTCGACCCACGTTTCGCTTCGTCGCCTAGCCGTTCGCTTCGATCCACGTTTCGCTTCTTCACTTCGTCGTCCGCTTTGACTCACGTTCGCTTCGTCACTTCGACGTCCGTTTCGACCACGTATTTAATCGCTGAATGTCCGTCGATAACTGACAGGTCTTGTTTTTTTCTCACTGCATTCACGCATCTAGTCGAAAAATTATTACTATGACGACTACGCGCACGAAGTAGGCGCTGAGAATAACAGGGGAGAAAAAAAACAAGAACTGTCAGTTATCGACGGACATTCAGCGACTAAACACGTGCTTGAAACGAAGAACGAAGCGACGAAACGAATCGTGGGTCGAAACGGACGACAAAGCGACGAAGCTAAACGTGGGTCGAAACGGACGACAAAGCGACGAACCAAAACGAGGGTCGAAGCGGACGACGTGCCAGCGGAGACTGAAGAAAGACGCCAGCGGAGGGCTGAAGAAATCACCGATCGAGTGAGTAGCTTTTTGGTGTGCTCATCAATTTTATACTTAATTACGAATTTACATATGAGAATATTTAATGTCCGACAATTTCTTTATATAATTCTCGAGAAAATCTTGAAATTATTAAATCGGAAATAGCGAATTCAAGTAACTGCGGTTGTTCACTACGTGGGGCTTCCGAGTGATAATCGTAGAATTACGGGTTACGTCCAATACGTCACTTTTTATTATTTTTTTACTGTAATTAACAAATAGTAAATATGATTTTTTTTTTCAAGAGAAACGTACACAATTTTCATTGACTCCTGCATAAAAATAAAGTGCATTTGTCTGAAAAAAATCAATATAAATTAATAACAGAAAATTTAATTAATTTTACATAAAAAATGTATGCACGTATGGAGTACGTTAAAAAAATGCGAGCGTTACTGACACTGCGAGATACGCTACGGCGTATTCCTTAGTGGCGAGGCGAGGAGCGGCGCGAGCGGTCGCGCAGGCTCCGACGACGGTTCGAGAAGCGCGTTTTCCGTTGACAATCGCGGCTCTCGAGTCGACCACAGGTCGGCCAGGCAGAAGCGACGCGAAAAGTGTTAAGGTAGTCGCCTCGGTACAGTCCCGTGAAACGTGAGTTTCGGAACAAATGTCGAGCATTTCTCGATGAGATAAAAATCTGAAAAAAATCAAGAACGTTGAAGATGCCGAAAAGCTTGATTCAGCATAATAATAATTCCAAAATGTTATTAACAAATGAATGAAAAAATTAATTGGTCAACAATTTACCCGGCAACCCAACTTTTTTTTCCGATGAAAATTATTCATTCATTTTTCTGAATACGTACGAATTTTTTGAGAATTTTGTCTAATATTTGTAAATTGCATTTTTTTTTAGCAAAATGAGGGGCAAAACCCGCAATTTAAAAAAATTAGACAAAATTCGGAAAAAATTCATACGTATTCGGAAAAATGATGAATAATTTTCAACGGAAAAAAAAAGTTGGGTTCCCGGGTAAATTGTTGAACAATTAATTTTTTCATTAATTTGTTAATAACATTTTGGAATTATTATTATGCGAAATCAATCTGTTCAGCATCTTCTATATGCTTGATTTTTTTCAGATTATTATCTCATCGAGAAGTCTTCGAAATTTGTCCCGGAACTCACGTTTCAAGGGACTGTACCGAGGCGACTACCTTAAGGAGGTCCTGTCGTATAGTCTTCATTTCGCATAAATTCGAGAATATTAAGAGAGAATTGTAAACACTTCTCAATGGTATAAAAATCTGAAAATAATCATGCACGTTAAAGGTACTGGGAATATTAGTTTGGCATAATAATATTTGCAAAATGTTATTAACAAATTGATGAAAAAAAATGGTCTCGCAAATATCCCGGTGACCCAAAATTTTGTTTTGATGAAAATTATTCGTTAATATTTCGGAATACGTACGAATTTTTTCGGATTTTCAAGTTAATTTTGAAATTTGTGTTTTTTCCTTGCGAGGATCCCTACGGTACCGTGGCCCATCCAAAACCGCCACCGCGTCAGGATGACTGATCCGGAATCTCGGGAAATGATAAAATGCATTGAGGTTCGGAATAAGGGAGGCCCGCAGTCCGCCCGCTCCGATTTAAGGTAGTCGCCTCGGTACAGTCTCGTGAAACGTGAGTTTCAGGACTAATTTCGAGCACTTCTCAATGAGATAAAAATCTGAAAAAAATCAAGAACGTTGAAGTTGCCGAAAAGATTGACTCTGCATAATAATAATTCCAAAATGTTATTAACAAATTAATGAAAAAATGAATTGGTCAACAATTTACCCGGCAACCCAACTTTTTTTTCCGATGAAAATTATTCATTCATTTTTCTGAATACGTACGAATTTTTTCAGAATTTTGTCTAATATTTGTAAATTGCATTTTTTTTTAGCAAAATGAGGGGCAAAACCCGCAATTTAAAAAAATTAGACAAAATTCGGAAAAAATTCATACGTATTCGGAAAAATGATGAATAGTTTTCACCGGAAAAAAAAAGTTGGGTTCCCGGGTAAATTGTTGAACAATTAATTTTTTCATTAATTTGTTAATAACATTTTGGAATTATTATTATGCGAAATCAATCTTTTCAGCATCTTCTATATGCTTGATTTTTTTCAGATTATTATCTCATCGAGAAGTCTTCGAAATTTGTCCCGGAACTCACGTTTCAAGGGACTGTACCGAGGCGACTACCTTAAGGAGGTCCTGTCGTATAGTCTTCATTTCGCATAAATTCGAGAATATTAAGAGAGAATTGTAAACACTTCTCAATGGTATAAAAATCTGAAAATAATCATGCACGTTAAAGGTACTGGGAATATTAGTTTGGCATAATAATATTTGCAAAATGTTATTAACAAATTGATGAAAAAAAATGGTCTCGCAAATATCCCGGTGACCCAAAATTTTGTTTTGATGAAAATTATTCGTTAATATTTCGGAATACGTACGAATTTTTTCGGATTTTCAAGTTAATTTTGAAATTTGTGTTTTTTCCTTGCGAGGATCCCTACGGTACCGTGGCCCATCCAAAACCGCCACCGCGTCAGGATGACTGATCCGGAATCTCGGGAAATGATAAAATGCATTGAGGTTCGGAATAAGGGAGGCCCGCAGTCCGCCCGCTCCGATTTAAGGTAGTCGCCTCGGTACAGTCTCGTGAAACGTGAGTTTCAGGACTAATTTCGAGCACTTCTCAATGAGATAAAAATCTGAAAAAAATCAAGAACGTTGAAGTTGCCGAAAAGATTGACTCTGCATAATAATAATTCCAAAATGTTATTAACAAATTAATGAAAAAATGAATTGGTCAACAATTTACCCGGCAACCCAACTTTTTTTTCCGATGAAAATTATTCATTCATTTTTCTGAATACGTACGAATTTTTTCAGAATTTTGTCTAATATTTGTAAATTGCATTTTTTTTTAGCAAAATGAGGGGCAAAACCCGCAATTTAAAAAAATTAGACAAAATTCGGAAAAAATTCATACGTATTCGGAAAAATGATGAATAGTTTTCACCGGAAAAAAAAAGTTGGGTTCCCGGGTAAATTGTTGAACAATTAATTTTTTCATTAATTTGTTAATAACATTTTGGAATTATTATTATGCGAAATCAATCTTTTCAGCATCTTCTATATGCTTGATTTTTTTCAGATTATTATCTCATCGAGAAGTCTTCGAAATTTGTCCCGGAACTCACGTTTCAAGGGACTGTACCGAGGCGACTACCTTAAGGAGGTCCTGTCGTATAGTCTTCATTTCGCATAAATTCGAGAATATTAAGAGAGAATTGTAAACACTTCTCAATGGTATAAAAATCTGAAAATAATCATGCACGTTAAAGGTACTGGGAATATTAGTTTGGCATAATAATATTTGCAAAATGTTATTAACAAATTGATGAAAAAAAATGGTCTCGCAAATATCCCGGTGACCCAAAATTTTGTTTTGATGAAAATTATTCGTTAATATTTCGGAATACGTACGAATTTTTTCGGATTTTCAAGTTAATTTTGAAATTTGTGTTTTTTCCTTGCGAGGATCCCTACGGTACCGCGGCCCATCCAAAACCGCCACCGCGTCAGGATGACTGATCCGGAATCTCGGGAAATGATAAAATGCATTGAGGTTCGGAATAAGGGAGGCCCGCAGTCCGCCCGCTCCGATTTAAGGTAGTCGCCTCGGTACAGTCTCGTGAAACGTGAGTTTCAGGACTAATTTCGAGCACTTCTCAATGAGATAAAAATCTGAAAAAAATCAAGAACGTTGAAGTTGCCGAAAAGATTGATTCTGCATAATAATAATTCCAAAATGTTGTTAACAAATTAATGAAAAAATGAATTGTCAACAATTTACCCGGCAACCCAATTTTCTTTTCCGTTGAAAATTATTCATTCATTTTTCTGAATACGTACGAATTTTTTCCGAATTTTGTCTAATATTTTTAAATTGCATTTTTTTTTGCAAAATGAGGGGCAAAAACCGCAATTTTAAAAAGTTAGACAAAATTCTGAAAAAAATCATACGTATTCAGAAAAATTAATGAATAGTTTTCGTCGGAAAAAAAAGTTGGGTTGCCGGGTAAATTGTTGAACAATTAATTTTTTCATTAATTTGTTAATAACATTTTGGAATTATTATTATGCGAAATCAATCTTTTCAGCATCTTCTATATGCTTGATTTTTTTCAGATTATTATCTCATCGAGAAGTCTTCGAAATTTGTCCCGGAACTCACGTTTCAAGGGACTGTACCGAGGCGACTACCTTAAGGAGGTCCTGTCGTATAGTCTTCATTTCGCATAAATTCGAGAATATTAAGAGAGAATTGTAAACACTTCTCAATGGTATAAAAATCTGAAAATATTCATGCACGTTAAAGGTACTGGGAATATTAGTTTGGCATAATAATATTTGCAAAATGTTATTAACAAATTGATGAAAAAAAATGGTCTCGCAAATATCCCGGTGACCCAAAATTTTGTTTTGATGAAAATTATTCGTTAATATTTCGGAATACGTACGAATTTTTTCGGATTTTCAAGTTAATTTTGAAATTTGTGTTTTTTCCTTGCGAGGATCCCTACGGTACCGCGGCCCATCCAAAACCGCCACCGCGTCAGGATGACTGATCCGGAATCTCGGGAAATGATAAAATGCATTGAGGTTCGGAATAAGGGAGGCCCGCAGTCCGCCCGCTCCGATTTAAGGTAGTCGCCTCGGTACAGTCTCGTGAAACGTGAGTTTCAGGACTAATTTCGAGCACTTCTCAATGAGATAAAAATCTGAAAAAAATCAAGAACGTTGAAGTTGCCGAAAAGATTGATTCTGCATAATAATAATTCCAATATGTTGTTAACAAATTAATGAAAAAATGAATTGTCAACAATTTACCCGGCAACCCAATTTTCTTTTCCGTTGAAAATTATTCATTCATTTTTCTGAATACGTACGAATTTTTTCCGAATTTTGTCTAATATTTTTAAATTGCATTTTTTTTTGCAAAATGAGGGGCAAAAACCGCAATTTTAAAAAGTTAGACAAAATTCTGAAAAAAATCATACGTATTCAGAAAAATTAATGAATAGTTTTCGTCGGAAAAAAAAGTTGGGTTGCCGGGTAAATTGCTGAACAATTAATTTTTTCACTTATTTGTTTATAACATTGTGGAATTATTATTATGCGAAATCAATCTTTTGAGCACCTTATCATGCTTGATTTTTTTCAGATTATTATCTCATCGTGAAGTGTTCGAAATTTGTCCCGAAACTCACGTTTCACGGGACTGTACCAAGGCGACTACCTTAAGGGGGTCCTTTCATATAGAGTTCGTTTCGCATAAATTCGAGACAAGTGAGAGAGAATTGCAAACACTTCTCGATGGTATTAAAAACTGAAAAAATGCATGCACATTAAAAGTTCTGAACAGATTAATTTGGAATAATAATAATTCCTAAATGTTATTAACAAATTGATGAAAAAAATAATTGTTTAACAAATATTCCGGTGACACACATTTTTTATAGCGCGGCACGCGTTGCGAAATTTCAGAATTTTCAGAACAACGACGAAGCTGGCCTGTCGCGTATCCCCAAACGCTGCGAATCATTTGCAAACATTGGTTGGCGTGCCGTGGGTTTTACCCGAGTTAGTGCACGGAAGGCAATTTGGCTTTCATTCGCTGGCAGCCACTAAACAATCGTAATAAAACGTAAAAATCGTCAATCGGTTTATCTGGTACGCGTGTTGCGGTCCGCCACGATTTTTCATTCGCCGCGAAAACGACGGCCAGCGTGTCTTGGGATTCATAGGACTACGCGCATGGACCTGTAGCTCAGCTTTGTTTCGCCGACGAATGCAGATGTTTTTATCGATGTAATCGCGCTTTTTGGACCGGTGTTGAGTATGTCCGCGCGTTTTAAAGACATAAATCGAGTCTTTTCCCGACGAGACATTGACAGACTCGTGATAGACCGCGTGACCTCGTGCCGTACCTCCCGACATTACCGTGAACCTCCAGCCCAATACACGCGTAGGCGCGCAATGTAACTAACGCTCCCGTCAAAATGTCGTCACGGTGGATCAAACCGGCGATCCCATGATTATTAGTCCGGAGCTAAATGCAGTTTTCAAACGAGTCGTGACAGCTCCCACCGATCACGGTGGTCACTCCGGGTCGATTTCACCCGGATCATCTTTGACCGCGTATTGCGGGCAAACTACTGGCTTGAAAAACATTAAAAAATTACAGAATATACTTTAAACTTTGTAGATAATTTACAAAAAAAGAAATTTCCCAATATTAAATTGCATTATTTTTATAAATGAATGAATGTGAAAGATCGAAAATAATACGTTGTGTCACTAAAAAAATCATAAGTCCGTAAATAAAAAATCGATTTAACTCAAATTTTAATCTGACAATCTCTAAGTATAGTACTTGCGATAAAAAAATATTATCCTAGTGCACGCTATAAAAAAGATATTTATTCCGGATAAAGTCTCTTTGGCCACAGGGAACTATTTCGTTCTCGCGCCGAAAGATCGATCTCGGGTCGAATCGACCCAGAGTATCCACGAAGGGTTAATAATTATTTCGAGATTTTTCAGTTTATTGTTATGTTAAACTTTTTTTATAACAACTTGTGTAAGATGACCATTATATACGGCAGGGATTTAAAATGGACGAGACCTTTTGTTTGGTCTACTGGATAAAGGAGAGGAGTACGACGGTTATAGCGAGAAACGATATTGTTTTCTCTCCTTATTCCCATGGTGAGGTCGTTAATCTATTATGGAACAGACGGTACTACGAGGCTAAAATTCTAAAAGAAAGCAGTAAGTCCCTTTCCATTTCTGTACACTTCCTCGAACATATTGTTTTAGACACACACATTTGTGTCTTCGGAGCATTTTTATTGTGTTTGCATCACATTTATCGAGGGTACTGGGAAAATGCGAGGAAAGTTTTATGCAATCTTGATTCTCATTTACACAGATGACAGACGCTGGTTAAATAGCCTAAAAGTGACGAAGGATGGGAAAATCCTGCCGCCCATCAAAACCAGCAAAATGGCACCAGCACGTACCGCTCAAGAAAAAAACCTTGAAAAAAAAAGAAATCAAAAAGATGAAGCGAAGAGGAAAGGCGAAGCTGCTTTGAAAAGAAATATTGAAGTTCTGGAGCGGAAAAATAGTTTCATAGAAAATAAAATTGTTGCGAAAAAACCGAGGATCTTGGAAGACATTTTTTTGTCCAAGCCACTAATAATTGATAGTGTGACGGATAGGAAAGAGGAGAGTGAAATGGGTGGAGAAAACGAAACGAACGATGCGAAAATGGGTGAAAAGGATAAAGAAGAAGATAAGCGACGCGAAAAAAAAGTAGAGGAACGGAAGCAGCGTGAAATAGGGACGAACGAGAAGATGCACTATGAAAATGAGATTGAAAAGAAGATGCAGTATGAAAAAGAAACGGAGGAGAAGATGATGTATGAAAAAGAAGCAGTTGGAAGAAAAAATCAAGTAACAGTGACGGAGAGAAAGAAGCAGCGAGAAAAAGAGGCTGAAAGAAGAAAGCGCCATGAACAGAACGAAAGAATGAAACAGCGAAAAAAGAAGGAAGAAGACGATAAGCAGAGAGAAAAAGAAGTGGAAGAGAGGCGTAGGGAGCATGAAGAAGTCGAAGTTAAAAAGAGAAAGCAGGAAGAAGAAGTAGAGCGAAAAAAGGAGCGCGAGAAAGAGGCCGAGAGAAGAAAGCGGCTTGAAAAACACGAAGAAAGGAAACAGCGAAGAAAGGAGGAAGAGGACGATAAGCATCGCAAAAAAAAAGAAGAGAAACAGAAGCAGCGTGAAAAAGAAGCGAAGGAGAGGCAGAGGCAGCATGAAAATATAGCAATTAATAGAAAAAAGCAGGAAGAAGAAGTAGAGCGAAAAACGGAGCGCGAAAAAGAGGCCGAGAGAAGGAAGCGGCTTGAACAACACGAAGAAAGGAAACAGCGAAAAAAGGAGGAAGAGGACGATAAGCATCGACAAAAAGAAGAAGAAAAAAGGAAGCAACGTGAAACAGAAACGGAAGAGAGGCAGAGAAAGCACGAGAAAATAGCAATTGGCAGGACACAGCAGAAAGAAGAAACAGAGCGAAAGAAGAAGCGCGAAGAAGAGGCCGAGAGAAGAAAGCGCCATGAATACGAAGAAATGAAACGGCGAAAAAAGGAGGATGAACGAAAAAAGGAGAATGAAAGAAAAAAGGAGGATGAAAGAAAAAAGGAGGATGAACGAAAAAAGGAGGATGAACGAAAAAAGGAGGATGAACGAAAAAAGGAGAATGAACGAAAAAAGGAGGATGAACAAAAAAAGGAGGATCAACGAAAAAAGGAGGATCAACGAAAAAAGGAGTATCAACGAAAAAAGGAGGATCAACGAAAAAAGGAGAATGAACGAAAAAAGGAGAATGAACGAAAAAAGGAGAATGAACGAAAAAAGGAGGATGAACGAAAAAAGGAGGATCAACGAAAAAAGGAGGATCAACGAAAAAAGGAGGATGAAAGAAAAAAGGAGGATGAAAGAAAAAAGGAGGATGAACGAAAAAAGGAGGATGAACGAAAAAAGGAGGATGAACGAAAAAAGGAGAATGAACGAAAAAAGGAGGAGGATAAACATCGTCAAAAAGTAGAAGAGAAACGGAAGCAGAGAGAAAAAGAAGTGGAAAAGAGGCATAGGCAGCATGAAGAAATCGCAGTTAAAAGGAGAAAGCAGGAAGAAGCAGAGCTAAAAAAGGAGCGCGAGAAAGAGGCCGAGAGCAGAAGGCGACACGAAGAACGAGAAGATGCGGAAACGAAGAAGCGTAGAGAAAAAGAAGAAACTGAGCGAAAAAAGCGAGATGAAAAACAACAAAAAGCGACAATGGAAAAACGTAGAGAAAAAGAAAAAGAAGTCGAAAGAAAAAAGCGATACGAATGTGAAGAAAATGAAACAAGCCAGTGTACGTCACTGCGTACGTCGCTGTCGCACGCCTCGGTAGACGGTGATGGTAAGCTGAAACGATCGAGTAGGTAGCCGAAGTACCCCCATGGAAAATAAATATATGTTAAATATGTGTTGTATCGAAACGTTCGAACGATAATACAATAAAAATACATTTTTTATATTTTTTAAATATAATTTGAATATATATTCGATAGATTTTTCGCTCGCGTATACTTCATATATATTTTAATATATATTCGATATATCGAATTTTTCGGACAAAATATATTTCATATATTTTAAGTATATTTCTCCGTATATCTGAAATATACTATTTTTCCATGAGGGTAATCAGGAAATGCTGTAACGTGCATACGGTATTTTTATTTAGACGTTAGCGAGAGTTTGGATGCTGCGTCACGTGCTGAAGATATTCAAACGACGAATCCCACTTCCCGCGCCGCATGGCAGTCGCTCGTGCCTCTTAGTAATATTCATGTTTTACGCAAAAACGTACATTTTATTATTTTTTAAATTGCCTGACGTAACTGGTTCCATCTTTCAGTATCAGCGGACGTTGTAAAATTTTTCAAGACCTTCGCTCAGGTCCTCGAAGACGAATATGAACGGGAAGCACGGGCAAATGCCGATAAGGTTGATCCGGTAATAAATCGCACGTAGATGCCTCCTAATGTTATTTATGTGTTCCTAATACTCCTTGTAATTCAACGTGACAATCCACAGTCTCTCGACTCTTCACAACCACCGACCTTATTAGGAATGGCCAGTATCGGGGGCACTTCGAAAGTACGTACTACTTTCGAACTACGTACTAATTGAAACTGCGTTTAAAGTCAATGAATAATTAGGTCAATTTTAACAAGATACATTCAATATTTCGGATCGTATGCGTATCTAGGTGGAGTTGCAACGACACTCCGGAATTTTCATCAAAAAGGAGGATCTTATGAATGTCCTAAGGTTCAATAAGAATCCTCGAGCCATGGTGCGCCGGCTTATGCTAATAATTGTTGGCGAAGCTGCTTTGCGCAACATGTGCGCAGGTGGCCGAAGTGGAAAGCGAGCGATCCCGGAGAAAATACGGACCGCAGTGTCGAGTACGAACATTTTTATATACTAGGCTAATCACACGCGCTGGCGCGCGTGCCTGAAAAACTTTTCGCCAAAATTGACCTCAGAAATATTTGTTTCAAAATATCGACTTGTAACGTATACCATTATTCTCAAGTCGTATATTCTACCCCTAAAAACACTGGTTGCTAAACTTTTTTAATCGAATTTGAAAAAAAAAAAAAAAAATGTTGTCGATTTTTTTTCTGTCAGGAATCGTAGATCCGGCTCCGGACCACAAATCGCCTTGACTTGCGTTAACAGCTGCAATGCGCCTATCAGTAATATCGACATAATGTTTGTTTATTCCGTCTTTTTCCCCTAGATTTTGTATCCCTAAATTTGGCAGCTGGAACGGAGCGACTGAGGCCAGCCGAGTTTAACCGGACGCTGAATCTCATGATTGGCTCATTAAGAGCCAAAGCGAAGAAGGAATGTACGACGCGCCCCAGTCCCAATCCACCGGCCTCCCCCGAATCATCTGCGACGTCCCGTCCGGGATCCCCGTTTTCGACCGCTTCGCTGCAGTTCTCACCGCGTGCGTCTCTTCGTTCTCCTGTTTATTCTTCTCTACCGGCCTCTAGTAGTTCTTCGCGTGAGTCTCTTCCTTCTCCTCGAGTGACCGCTAGCCTGGCATCCCCTGCGTACATCTCTCCTTCGACGTCTCGTTCTACACCTCATTCGGTTTCCCCTCTTTCGACTTCCCTGTTATCGTCGCAAATTTCTTCTCAGTCTTTCACCTATAATTAAATTTAATTCGCCGCACATTGTCGGGTACAAAATTTGTAATGTAATACCCCTTAATTTCGATGAAATAAAAAACCAAAAAATAAAAACGCACTTTATGTCAAACCAGCTTTATGCTACTCGGTGTGAGAAGTGCCTATTTTTTACACGCTCCGCTTCGGGTCGCCTGCGAGAACTCGCATTTCTCGCACGCATGAAATAAAATTGTATATGAAACTCGTCCAAGAAACTTTTTCGAGACGAGTGTGAGTTTGCGGCACGTGCCGAAGGCGAGTGCTGCAATCACACGCGTTGAGAAAATGTTCATTGCCCTCGTATCGTAATATACTGTTATATTGCTCTTATAGCTTAGTACCTTATAAGACAGTTCGCATTAAAAAGCGGATGGTGCTGTTCGCTGCATAGCACTGAGACCGAAAAACTCTGGGATCTCTAGAATCGCCTGCTCGTCTCAGTATCGTCTCGATATCGTCGTCGATTTTTTTTCTGTATTTTGAATTAAAAATTATGAAGTCTCGCAAAAAGAAAATCTCGACAAACTCCAAAGAACAGAAGTCTTCTCAAAGATCATCTGAAAGGTAAGAATGTACGAATTCCTGACAAATATAAAGATATTTTCAAACGCTGTCAGGCACACGACAAATGTATTGTCCAGGGTATTTAAAAATGAAATCCAGGGTGGCTTTCATTTTCCAACCAAAAAGGAGTTACTCCGATAAGTAGGAATAGGTATAGTCAATACTAGGGATTGTTCGAAAAATACTAGGGTTAAGAATTGAATTTTATTGCGAAGTAATCAGTTGATCCCAGGGACGTCTGAAAAGACGCGTACTGGGTCTTAATTATTCTTATTTTTTCAGAGTTATTAGTCGACCCCAGGGACGTCCGAAAAGACGCGTACTGGGCTTTAATTATTCATTTTTTCAGAATAATTAGTCGACCCCAGGGACGTCCGAAAAGACGCGTACTGGGCTTTAATTATTCTTCTTTTTTCAGAGTAATTAGTCGCCCCAGGGACGTCTGAAAAGACGCGTACTGGGCTTCAATTATTCATTTTTTCAGAGTAATTAGTCGACCCCAGGGACGTCTGAAAAGACGCGTACTGGGTCTTAATTATTCTTCTTTTTTCAGAGTAATTAGTCGCCCCAGGGACGTCTGAAAAGACGCGTACTGGGCTTTAATTATTCATTTTTTCAGAGTAATTAGTCGGCCCCAGGGACGTCTGAAAAGACGCGTACTGGGCCTTAATTATTCCGCATTATTTCAGTGTAATTAGTTAATTCCAGGGACTTCCAAAAAGACACGAAATTCCACGGACACGATATTCGTCAGAGACCGGAAGGGACGGAAAAATTCGAAGTCCCACAGACCCGCCATTTTTTTGGAGTCCGAAAGGAATAGAAGAATTCTAAGTCTTGCGGTCACGACATTTTTCGGAGTCCAAAAGACGAGGAAAAATTCTAAGTCCTGCGGGCACGAAATTCGTCATAGTCCGAAAGGCAAGGTCAAATTCTATGTCCAACGGACACGAAATGTTTCGGAGTCCAAAAGGGATAGAAAAATTCTAAGTCCTGCGGACGCGATTTTTTTCGGAGTCCAAAAGGGGTCGAAAAATTCTAAGTCCTGCGGACACGAAATTTTTCGGAGTCCGAAAGGCAAGGTAAAATTCTATGTCCTGCGGCCACGAAATTTTTCGGAGTCCAAAAGGGATCGAAAAATTGTAAGTCCTGCCAACACGAATTTTTTCGGAGTCCGAAAAAATTAGTATTAATATTTAATACTAATAATATTAATACTAGTATTAATATTTAATACTATTAATATTAATATTATTAGTATTAAATATTAGTATTAAATTAGTATTAATATTTAATACTAATAATATTAATATTATTAGTATTAAATATTAGTATTAAATTAGTATTAATATTTAATACTAATAATATTAATATTAATATTATTAGTATTAAATATTAATACTAATTTTTTTCGGGCTCCGAAAAAATTCGTGTTGGCAGGACTTACAATTTTTCGATCCCTTTTGGACTCCGAAAAATTTCGTGGCCGCAGGACTAGTATTAATGAATTAATACTAGTATTAATATTTAATACTAATAATATTAATATTAATACTAGTATTAATATTTAATACTAACAATATTAATATTAATACTAGTATTAATATTTAATACTAACAATATTAATATTAATACTAGTATTAATATTTAATACTTATTATTAGATTAGAGTATTAAGTATGAACCAAGTATTAATCAGATTATTCGAGCAACTCGTATTAGAAGTATTAGTATTAATATTTAATAATTAGTATTAAATAATCTGATTAATACTTGGTTCATACTTAATACTCTGATATTTAATACTATTTTAATACTTTGTATTATTCGCTCAACTGAGATAGTATCGCATTTAGTATCCCTCGGGCCGATACGACATACTTCGAATACTTCAATTTTCAGATGATTTTAATACTTTTTTTTTACTATTTTAATACTACGATTTTTGCGCGGGCCACGACTCTCTCGACGTGTATCCCGAGTTGTGTGCGCGCCACTCGCCTCCCTCTCTCTGCTGTTTTTACTTCCACCCGCGCACTCGACGTTCTACATATCCCCGTAACGTACCAAATTCGTCTTGTCTTATTCTCAACCATCCAGCTGCCGCCTGCTACTCCGCCTCATGGCCTCGTAACTCTCACTCTTCCGCTGCGCTTCGCTCTTTCCACCCCTCTGCGTATCCCACCAGCTCGCCCGGCGGATCCTTCGTATATGCTCTGGTCTTCCGTATTTCTCATTCACGGACTCGCATACCGACGCTCGGTTACGTACGGGGTGTTCGGGAAAATAGGCTACGCGCACCCTGGACGGTTTTTGCAATTTTAATGCACGGTGGAAGTCTTTGTTCTCTGCATCGATTTTAATACACGCGAGTTTTGACGCAAGAAAAAAAAAACGACGGTGTTTTAATACTTTACAGTAATTTTAATATAAATGCATTTTAGTCTCAACTGAATTTGAAATTAAGCTGTGGAAGTATTTTTTTGAGCTTTTTTTTTTACTTTGCATCACAATTGTGGATTATGTTTGAGGTACCGTTTTATGTGACGCTGAAGTTTGCATCGTTGGAATGCAAGGAAATTCAGAAAAAGAAATTAATTGTCGTTAATCCAAATGATGAAAATAGGTAGAAAAAGTCATCGTAGCAACCAAGGGCACGAAAAAGAAAATTCGTGCCCTTCGTCATTTGGGTTAATTAGAATTATTTTTTTTTCTCTGAATTTCGTTGCATTCCAACGATGCAAACTTCAACATTGTCGTTTTATGCACTAAAAGTTGCGGACCGGAGCATTGAATAAAAAATAAAATTAGTGGCGCTTTACTTTCATCGCGTGAAATCTTAAATTGTTAAATGACTTCCGACGATGCTGAAACCGCGGATTAAATCTGGGAACGACGAAATTATTTTAAGAATCTCGCGGCTGTCGCGAGACTTTTGCGACACTGGGTAGATTTACGAACCAACGGACTTAGATTGACCGAGTAAAACGTCGAGAGAGCGGAGGAGCCTCTGCATAGCGAGATGAAGCTTCCGCCTCTCTCGAGAGCAACAAGACGAATGTCGGGGGGGAAAAAAAACGAGGAGAAGCGAAAGACGCGAGCGAGATAAAAATAAAAAAGGGAGGAGCGAGGTAAAAATAAATAAAAAAATGTGCGGGAAAGCGAATACCGCGCTTTATATGTAAACACTTTTTCGCTCGCTTTTGTAACACGACAAGGCTCAAATATCTTTTGGTCACTCACGAGCGACGAATCTATCGATTCGCGGGGTTTCCGGTTACGCTGCGCGTAATCGACAGAAGTATCAAACTGTTGCAGGAGCCGCTGTCACTTTTTCCTGTAACGCTCAATCAGCTATACACGCGTTTTTTTTTATGATTTTTTACATGAAATTGCGGTTTTTTTTTATTATACTAGGGAAATCACATCCGCTGGCGCGCGTGCTTGAAAAACTTTTCGCGAACATCGACCTCGAAAATTTTTCTTTTCAAAATATTGACTTATAACCTATACCATCGTTCTCAAGTCGTATATTCTACCCCTGAAAACAATGGTTAACAACCTTTTTTAGTCGATTTTGAAAAAAATATTTTTTTCGCTACTTTTTTGTCAGATATCGTAGAACCGGCTCCGGACCGAAAATCGCCAAAATCGACCCTAATTTTTTTTCTTTTCAAAATATCGACTTTTAACCTATACCATCGTTCTCAAGTCGCATATTCTACCCCTGAAAACACTGGTTATTAACCTTTTTTAATCGATTTTGAAAAAAATATTTTTCTGGCGACGAAATTTTTTTTTTTCTGTCAGAAATCGTAGATCCGGCTCCGGACCGAAAATCGCCAAAATCGACCCCAATTTTTTTTCTTTTCAAAATATCGACTTTTAACCTATACCATCGTTCTCAAGTCGCATATTCTACCCCTGAAAACACTGGTTATTAACCTTTTTTAATCGATTTTGAAAAAAATATTTTTCTGGCGACATTTTTTTTTTTTTCTGTCAGAAATCGTAGATTCGGCTCCGGACCGAAAATCGCCAAAATCGACCCTAATTTTTTTTCTTTTCAAAATATCGACTTTTAACCTATACCATCGTTCTCAAGTCGCATATTCTACCCCTGAAAACACTGGTTATTAACCTTTTTTAATCGATTTTGAAAAAAATATTTTTCTGGCGACGAAATTTTTTTTTTTCTGTCAGAAATCGTAGATTCGGCTCCGGACCGAAAATCGCCAAAATCGACCCCAATTTTTTTTCTTTTCAAAATATCGAGTTTTAACCTATACCATCGTTCTCAAGTCGCATATTCTACCCCTGAAAACACTGGTTATTAACCTTTTTTAATCGATTTTGAAAAAAATATTTTTCTGGCGACGAAATTTTTTTTTTTTCTGTCAGAAATCGTAGATTCGGCTCCGGACCGAAAATCGCCAAAATCGACCCCAATTTTTTTTCTTTTCAAAATATCGACTTTTAACCTATACCATCGTTCTCAAGTCGCATATTCTACCCCTGAAAACACTGGTTATTAACCTTTTTTAATCGATTTTGAAAAAAATATTTTTCTGGCGACGACATTTTTTTTTTTTTCTGTCAGAAATCGTAGATTCGGCTCCGGACCGAAAATCGCCAAAATCGACCCCAATTTTTTTTCTTTTCAAAATATCGACTTTTAACCTATACCATCGTTCTCAAGTCGCATATTCTACCCCTGAAAACACTGGTTATTAACCTTTTTTAATCGATTTTGAAAAAAATATTTTTCTGGCGACGAAATTTTTTTTTTTTCTGTCAGAAATCGTAGATTCGGCTCCGGACCGAAAATCGCCAAAATCGACCCTAATTTTTTTTCTTTTCAAAATATCGACTTTTAACCTATACCATCGTTCTCAAGTCGCATATTCTACCCCTGAAAACACTGGTTATTAACCTTTTTTAATCGATTTTGAAAAAAATATTTTTCTGGCGACGAAATTTTTTTTTTTTGTCAGAAATCGTAGATTCGGCTCCGGACCGAAAATCGCCAAAATCGACCCCAATTTTTTTTCTTTTCAAAATATCGACTTTTAACCTATACCATCGTTCTCAAGTCGCATATTCTACCCCTGAAAACACTGGTTATTAACCTTTTTTAATCGATTTTGAAAAAAATATTTTTTAGCGACGAAATGTTTTTTTTTTCTGTCAGAAATCGTAGATTCGGCTCCGGACCGAAAATCGCCAAAATCGACCCCAATTTTTTTTCTTTTCAAAATATCGACTTTTAACCTATACCATCGTTCTCAAGTCGCATATTCTACCCCTGAAAACACTGGTTATTAACCTTTTTTAATCGATTTTGAAAAAAATATTTTTCTGGCGACGAAATTTGTTTTTTTCTGTCAGAAATCGTAGATCCGGCTCCGGACCGAAAATCGCCAAAATCGACCCTAATTTTTTTCCTTTTCAAAATATCGACTTTTAACCTATACCATCGTTCTCAAGTCGCATATTCTACCCCTGAAAACACTGTTTATTAACCTTTTTTAATCGATTTTGAAAAAAATATTTTTCTGGCGACGAAATTTTTTTTTTTTTGTCAGAAATCGTAGATTCGGCTCCGGACCGAAAATCGCCAAAATCGACCCCAATTTTTTTTCTTTTCAAAATATCGACTTTTAACCTATACCATCGTTCTCAAGTCGCATATTCTACCCCTGAAAACACTGGTTATTAACCTTTTTTAATCGATTTTGAAAAAAATATTTTTTAGCGACGAAATGTTTTTTTTTCTGTCAGAAATCGTAGATTCGGCTCCGGACCGAAAATCGCCAAAATCGACCCCAATTTTTTTTCTTTTCAAAATATCGACTTTTAACCTATACCATCGTTCTCAAGTCGCATATTCTACCCCTGAAAACACTGGTTATTAACCTTTTTTAATCGATTTTGAAAAAAATATTTTTCTGGCGACGAAATTTTTTTTTTTTCTGTCAGAAATCGTAGATTCGGCTCCGGACCGAAAATCGCCAAAATCGACCCTAATTTTTTTTCTTTTCAAAATATCGACTTTTAACCTATACCATCGTTCTCAAGTCGCATATTCTACCCCTGAAAACACTGGTTATTAACCTTTTTTAATCGATTTTGAAAAAAATATTTTTCTGGCGACGAAATTTTTTTTTTTTTGTCAGAAATCGTAGATTCGGCTCCGGACCGAAAATCGCCAAAATCGACCCCAATTTTTTTTCTTTTCAAAATATCGACTTTTAACCGATACCATCGTTCTCAAGTCGCATATTCTACCCCTGAAAACACTGGTTATTAACCTTTTTTAATCGATTTTGAAAAAAATATTTTTTAGCGACGAAATGTTTTTTTTTTCTGTCAGAAATCGTAGATTCGGCTCCGGACCGAAAATCGCCAAAATCGACCCCAATTTTTTTTCTTTTCAAAATATCGACTTTTAACCTATACCATCGTTCTCAAGTCGCATATTCTACCCCTGAAAACACTGGTTATTAACCTTTTTTAATCGATTTTGAAAAAAATATTTTTCTGGCGACGAAATTTGTTTTTTTCTGTCAGAAATCGTAGATCCGGCTCCGGACCGAAAATCGCCAAAATCGACCCTAATTTTTTTCCTTTTCAAAATATCGACTTTTAACCTATACCATCGTTCTCAAGTCGCATATTCTACCCCTGAAAACACTGTTTATTAACCTTTTTTAATCGATTTTGAAAAAAATATTTTTCTGGCGACGAAATTTTTTTTTTTTTGTCAGAAATCGTAGATTCGGCTCCGGACCGAAAATCGCCAAAATCGACCCCAATTTTTTTTCTTTTCAAAATATCGACTTTTAACCTATACCATCGTTCTCAAGTCGCATATTCTACCCCTGAAAACACTGGTTATTAACCTTTTTTAATCGATTTTGAAAAAAATATTTTTTAGCGACGAAATGTTTTTTTTTTCTGTCAGAAATCGTAGATTCGGCTCCGGACCGAAAATCGCCAAAATCGACCCCAATTTTTTTTCTTTTCAAAATATCGACTTTTAACCTATACCATCGTTCTCAAGTCGCATATTCTACCCCTGAAAACACTGGTTATTAACCTTTTTTAATCGATTTTGAAAAAAATATTTTTCTGGCGACGAAATTTTTTTTTTTTCTGTCAGAAATCGTAGATTCGGCTCCGGACCGAAAATCGCCAAAATCGACCCCAATTTTTTTTCTTTTCAAAATATCGACTTTTAACCTATACCATCGTTCTCAAGTCGCATATTCTACCCCTGAAAACACTGGTTATTAACCTTTTTTAATCGATTTTGAAAAAAATATTTTTCTGGCGACGAAATTTTTTTTTTTTCTGTCAGAAATCGTAGATTCGGCTCCGGACCGAAAATCGCCAAAATCGACCCTAATTTTTTTTCTTTTCAAAATATCGACTTTTAACCTATACCATCGTTCTCAAGTCGCATATTCTACCCCTGAAAACACTGGTTATTAACCTTTTTTAATCAATTTTGAAAAAAATATTTTTCTGGCGACGAAATTTTTTTTTTTCTGTCAGAAATCGTAGATCCGGCTCCGGACCAAAAATCGCCAAAATCGACCTGGAAAATATATTTTTTCGAATTTCACCTATAATAGGCTAATCAATTTTGCGCTGCTGCGCTCTTATAAAGCTTCAATTTCTCTTTTTTCTATCGAGAATCTTTCTTTTATTACATCGACGCCAAAAATTCCAACGATAGCGGAGGCAGAAAATTCTAGGATCTGCTGTCACTTTGGCGTCCAACGCTCAATAAGCCACTCCTTTTTTTAAGTGAATTTTTACGCGAAATTCTTGGAGCTTTTTTTTATTACACCACTGTCCAAAATTTCGACAACGAAGACGGAAAATTCTGGGAGACGGTGGAACTGAATTCAATGTTCCCGGGACGGAAATCAGAGCGGCGGTTTTGAACAGCAAGCGTAAGCTCCGCTCGCCGGGCTGGCTGGCTTTGGTTCCCCTGGAAAAGCTACCAGCCAGCACCGCCTGGGATCCTCACTGGCTATGGCGCCCACCCACCCGTGTCGTCCTCGAGTTCTAGTGTACTATATAACGTCCCGGTGAAACGGCAAATGCCTCGTCGGTGCTGCCACATCAAATCATGGCGAGGGAGCGAGAGAGCTCGGCGGCACGTGAAACGAGGTCGACGAACCTCCCTGTGGATCGCGAATCCGAACGTACCTGTCGTATATCTATTTTCGCTCGCCTTTTTTTTTCATCCGTATCGACATGATAATGACACATGTACATAATCCATTTGACACAATTTAATTCGTAATCACGATGAAAAAAAAAAAAAATGAAAAAATCAAGAGACCGAAATCGGAGAAGTATTTTCGCCGTAAGCTCCAATAGATTTTGGTACGAGGATAATTTACTGGAATAAAATTGTATCCTTTGGATCAGCTACAATAAAAAAAAAATTAATTTACAGGAAAAATCCATTTTATCGCATTTAAGGAAATCTGGAAAACTGATGCAGTGGTAAAGGGATGAAACACTCGGGACGCGTAGGACGTGGGGTAACCACCGAAAAATCGAAGCCTGAGGGTAGCTCTAGGCTGATCCCCTGAGCTTTAATGTTTACGTAAACAGCTTGGCATGATTTAGTATGGGATGCACTGTATATTGGATCGGGACTTGCTGCTGCTGACTGCGAAAAACGTTTAACAAACGGCGGGAATTCAACCGGAGCTTCCCAATCACCTTTAAGTACTTAATTAGTAAAATATTTTTTATTCAAAGTCTTTAATTAAAAAGAAAAAAATTCATTAAGGTAAAGGTACCGATTTCGGTCACCGAGTTCGAAAGCACAGAATTATTTGTATTATTACAATGAAATAAAATTGTATCGATAAACTTGTTAATTTATATGGATACTTTCGAAGTATCAACATAAAAATACAGAATACAGTAATTTGAAATAAAAATATAGTGAAAATGGCCGAAACCGGTACTTTTACCTTAATTTCTTAGTGCTTCGAGTCTTGTTCTACCACAAGTTTTACCACACAGTATTAACGTCGCTTCATCCACTCCTTGATTTCTCAAACGTTGCCGCCACTTTTCCCTCGCATCCTCGTTCCGAATCCTCGCCTCGCATATCATTGACCGCATCATGCGTCGCATTGATCCGCACGCCCCAATCGCTCGTATCAATTCCGTTTGATAGGGGCCATTAAAAAAGTATCCGGCGCCCGTCATTCGCTGCGAGCTCGGCTTCGAGAATTCGTGTCGTTTTTTTTTTTTTTTTTTTTTTTTCGTCTCTCTCCCATCGCTTTGCGAACGATGAGCAAAATTCTCTTTGAGAATTTCAATTTCGTGAGATATGCCGGACAGCCGCGCGCGGACTGAGCTCACGGCTTTTTTTTTTCCTCCCCCGAAACCACCGGTCCCAAATGAACTAAAAAAAAAAATAACGTGGATGTCGAATCTGCTGTCCAAGGTAGAAAAAAAAAAGAAAATTGGTATGACCTGTACCTGGGACACGGACAATGGGCTGCGGTAACCGTCGCGCGGTTATGACGGACGTTCGACGGGAGACCCGAGCGAGCGAAATGCATGGTCAATATTCCACCGGTCAACATTATACACCCCACGTGTATCCATGGCCTCCACGTTGGCGTATCTGTTACGCCGCGCTCTTTCTTCATCCCTCATGTCTCATTCGGTGTACTTTTTGTCGTTGCTTTATTTTATCTCCGTCCTGAAACTGTAACAATAAATCGATAATTTCCATCGCGCGGGTCATAATCCCCGCTGGAAAAATATATCGCGACCGCACGTATTCACGTGTGACACGCGAATAACGTACGGTGGATACGGACGACAGCCGCGCGCGTGCGGCGCGCGGATTATCAGCATTGATTCGTTATTCATTTCTGTGGCTACCGTTACGATGGCTCTGCGCGCTGCACTCGCTGTGTCTGTGAATGCCCTCGGCATTAAATAGCGTCACAACGTGTGTCAATCTCCTCGTAATATAACATTCGCGTAATCTGTTGTTTCGCGTGGTTAGCTTGCAAGCTCGTTAGTTGTACCTCGAAGATTTTGTTATCAATTGTTAACGAGCTAATATTGTTATATTTGCACAAAAAACAAATATTTTTATCATAGAATTTTCTATTTTTCGAGCAAACAACGGAGCAAATTTGCCATCGGATAGGGTTTTAAAACTTTAGGAAATCGAAAAAATAAAAAATAAATAAAATCGAAATTGACATTGGATGTATCTTCATTGGAAAATTGAATGCACACTGTTTACTCTGCATTTAATATGCCAAATGCGATGTAAAATTAATGTAAAGAATACAACAAGCAAATTTATCTTTAATTTGAAAATAATTATTAACTCCGTGTCTGTGAATGCCCTCGGCATTAAATAGCGTCACAACGTGTGTCAATCTCCTCGTAATATAACATTCGCGTAATCTGTTGTTTCGCGTGGTTAGCTTGCTCGCTCGTTAGTTGTACCTGGAAGATTTTGTTATCAATTGTTAATGAGCTAATATTGTTATATTTGCACAAAAAACAAATATTTTTTTCATAGAATTTTCTATTTTTCGAGCAAACAATGGAGCAAATTTGCTATCGGATAGGGTTTTCAAACTTTAGGGGGAAAAAAAAAATCGAAATTGAAATTGGATGTACCTTCATTGGAAAATCGAATGCACACTGTTTACTCTGCATTTAATACGCCAAATGCGATGTGAAATGAATGTAAAGAATACAACAAGCAAATTTTTCTTTAATTTGAAAATAATTATTAACTCCGTGTCTGTGAATGCCCTCGGCATTAAATAGCGTCACAACGTGTGTCAATCTCCTCGTAATATAACATTCGCGTAATCTGTTATTTCGCGTGGCTAGCTTGCTCGCTCGTTAGTTGGACCTCTCAGATTTTGTTATCAATTGTTAATGAGCTAATATTGTTATATTTGCACAAAAAATATTTTTCTCATCGAATTTTCTATTTTTCGAGCAAACAATGAAGTAAATTTGCCATCGGGTAGGGTTTTCAAATTTTAGGAAATCGAAAAAAAAAAAAAATCGAAATTGAAATTGGATGTACCTTCATTGGAAAATTGAATGCACACTGTTTACGCTGCATTTAATATGCCAAATGCGATGTAAAATGAATGTAAAGAATACAACAAGCAAATTTATCTTTAATTTGAAAATAATTATTAACTCCCCATCATACTTTTATACTATATATAATATAATACGCCACGAATAACAACCTTCAACAGTAGAACATTCAATTCAAACATTCATTTAACAGTGTTATAAGTCCATCCACGATCGCACTCGGCAAAGTTGAAATAACAATAATGGCTTTCCTGGTAATAGCGTCAATGTAGAAGAAGCAGGAAAAGAAAAAAGAAGAAAGAAGTGAAAAGAGAAAAGAGAAAAGAGAAAACGAAAGTGCGAGCCAATTACACGTGCCAGCATGCGAAATTCCCAGCGGAACTTGCACCAATCAGATATAGAAGATTTCGAATGGGTAGCCGCGGGTCCGGCAAACAGATCGATATTATATACCGGTACGTTTCGCGTGGGTCGGGCCGCTGAGTGCTCGAACCCAGCGCCCGATATGGTCTTTCCAATCTGATCCATTACTCCATCATTCCCAACACTCGTCGAACATCAAATGGTTCGCTCTGTCGCGCGAACCGGCGGCACGAGACCGAATCGCGACGAAGAGACGGATCGCGAGAGTGGAGTAACTTTATTTCAGCGTCGACAGGGGGATAGAGTAGGTGCGGCCGCGGTGCCACATCATTGACGAATTCACTTCCCTTTGACTCCTATATCACGAACAATCGTTCACCTCCGCCGTCTTCGCCGCCAACCACTTTGCATAACACAAATTGCCGGGAATTTCCTTTTACCCGTTGAAAGCTCTCGGCTTCTTTTTTTACTTTTTATTTGTGGAATTAAACGTTTTTTTTCCTGTAATGATTCCCTGTAATGGTTTTCCTGTAAATGCGTTTTCAGTCTGAGAAGAAGTTATTGAGAAAAATTACAAGTTTGAATTCAATCGCAATTAAATTAAATTTCTGCCTGGTACGTTTTTGCATCTGTTTCTCACATTGAGATAAATATCTGGCGTTGGTATCTATAAAATTCGTATCGTTATCAACCTGAGAAAAAGTTATTGAGAAAAATGACAAGTTTGAATTCAATTGCAATGAAATTAAATCTCTGCGTAGTACGTTTTTGCATCTATGTTCTTCACATTGAGATAAAAATCTGGCATTGGTATCTATAAAGTAACGATTCGCTTCACCATAGTCATCATAAATATTGAATCACCGTAACAGGAAAAATAGTCACATGAACTAAAAATGCATAATCGTCCCTTCACAGCTGATCAGAACCACCGTGATTTCCACTGATTGCCCTGACAACACCAAAGGACCCATTTGTGAGCATTTAGTACTCTAAACTCCACTAACTGGGTTTCCATTTTTAGGCTTATGATGTCCAACAAAGCATTCGTTGTTGGGTCCTAATCTTATGATGTTGAAGTTTGCATCGTTGGAGTGCAACGAAATTCAGGAAAAAAGATTAATTCTAATCGACCCAAATTATGAAATTACATATAAAAAATTACCCTAGAAACTAATTGATACGATGACTTTTTTATACGTAATTTAATTATTTGGTTTAATTAGAATTAATTTTTTTTTTTCTAAATTTCGTTGCATTCCAACGATGCAAACTTCAACATCATCTAATCTTAGTGATGCGCGTGTAAAAGTCAGACCGCCCATTCAAAAACGTACTTTTTCATTGCTACATGAGACCTACACCTTGACGTCCATCAGGTGTTATCAGGGATTGCACAAATTGTTTCCTGCAAAATGTCAGGTTCCTTTGAATAAACGATCCAAACGAGTAATTCGCAGGGCCTCGACAAGTAGCTGTCCAAGCAGTCTATTCGAGTCGCCTGGATGTAACTTTTGCTCCCAGAAGTGATTAAAGAATAACGCGTGGCCTGATTGTGGGCAGAAGGCTTCTATTTCCGTGTACCTTGCGCAAAGGGCCAAGACGGAAATACAAAGACTGGGTAGGAGGGGGCCACGGGGTTTTGCGATACCTCGTGCCCACCGGGCGTCCGTGCAATGCGAGGTTTCCTGCAGGCATTCAAGAAGCTATATTGCGCGTGCGGTGCGGTACAACCAGCATTGCACTATGTATCGAAGGAATTTCACACAGACCGATCGGTTCTCGCGGGGTGGGCGCCGGCCGAGTGCTCGGTCCCACTGGCATATGTAGAGCGTCCTACCGCCAAGGTCCAACCCACCTTCTGCCGCGTTGCTCAACTGTTTCTGGACCAACGCAAATACGTGAACCGTACCACATCAGCCGGCCGCACCGCCTCCCACGTTACCCACCACGGTATTTGACTTATCGCCGACTTATCGCTCACTCAGCCTGGTCGAAGGTATCGCGAATAATAGAAGTGCCAAATTATGCAGAAGATCCGAGACCCTCGGCCTTTGAAATGGTCGGGAACCGACCTCTGAGATTTTGATATCCAGTGAAAACTTGATTCAAGAAAGCATAATGATCACGCGGTGGTCTTTCTTGGGAAACATTGAAAGTGGTGCAAAATTTATGATGTTGAAGTTTGTATCGTTTGATTGCAACGAAATTCAGAAGAAAAAAATTAATTCTAATTTCATTGTTTTGGTTGATTGGAATTAGAAAAGTCATCATAGCAACTAATTGCTGTGACGACTTTTTATACCCAATTTCATCATCTGGGGTAATTAGAATTTTTTTTTCTGAATTTCGTTGCGTTCCAACGATGCAAACTTCATCACAATAAAAAATTAGCTTCTTCGTGGGTATCGAATGGCTTAGTTCAGATGCAAAATGAATACTTGGACCACGGGAATATTAATCCCAGAACTCATGACTTATTTTTACAATGTATGTAAATTATGGGTCGTGTGGGGTCTGTGTGAACCCCAGTCATGAAGTCTAGGCTTAAGAAAAAAAAACCTGGGCTTTTAATTTATTATTTCCAATGTGAATATACGAAATTATTTATCATAGATTTTCCCATGAAATGTCAGTTAGAATGGTGTAAAATTTATTACCTTCAGGATTATCGTAAAAAATGTCTGCTGGAAATTGAACGTGCCTTTAGTGGAAATTTGTATGCACGCTGGTTGCACTGCATTTAATACACAAAGCGTGATGTAACATGAATGTTCAATGAATGTAATTTTGTTGCTGTATTCAGAACACTGAATAGCGTGAAAGTCATGTTTTATTTCAAAGCAATTATTACAAATACGTGAACTGCAGCACATGAGTCTCCCACGTTACCCTCGACGGTATTTGACTTATCGCCGACCTATCGCTCACTCAGCCTGGCCAAAGGTAGACGAATAATAGAAGTACCGAATAATGGAGAAGATCCGAGATCCTCGGCCTTTGAATCAGCGAGGAACCGAACAAACGGGACCTTCGTACACATTACGTACCACATTCGGCGAATCCCAGTTTTTGCGTCCACTGGATGAAGTTTCAATGGAATTTTCGCAGAAAAACGCGGGGCCCACGTGAGGCTCCAACGAGGCTGGAAAAGAGTCGAGAATGTTATGAGAAAAGCTGGAACCCTGGTTTGCGGATTTCCAGCCGACGAGGGCTGATCGCGAATTTTCTATGCAAATGTGATTTAGGCAAAAAGCTCAATCGCACAAAGGATGTTTTTGCTGATTCCGATGTTGGCTGATTACTTGGAGAGGTCGGAGGAGGAGAAATCTTGCGTGTTTGCCTCGTCGACGGAGAGGCTGAGGCCGTTTGAAAGATTCCTGGCTGCTGGAAAACACACTGGGAGGCAGATCCGGTAGCAACAGTTGGCGTTTTCTTTCGCCTCGCGATTTCGGCGTCTTCGCTTTGCATCGCGAAACTTTGTTTCCCAATTCAAGGCTACCGCTGTCTTCTCCTCCGTCGCTGAAATCTCGTGTCGTGTGTCGTATATATCGGGGGAATCCTATACGTCGTTCACGAAGCTCCGTTTGGTCCTCGTTCAGAGGTAAACAGAAGAAAAAAGTAATGAACAAACTTGGTGTACTCAATTTTTTGCGCGAAAGCATCTGCTTCGTTTTGCAAATTTTCCAGGAGGAGCGCAACTTTCGCAGCCTTTTGCCTCGTTTAGCGAACTTTTCGAAAGTTCAGCGACGCCTCTCGGTAATGATATGTTTTGTCTGCGGAAATTTTGCGAAAAAAAAAAGGTAGAGAAGGTGTTCGCAGCAATTTGGAATTATTGATCGCGCGCTGCCGGTTTTTCGCCCCGGCTGCTCTCGGCTGTATCTCCTCGCCTGGGTTGGCTCGGCTGTCTCTTCTTGCCCCCCAGCTGTCTCGGATACCCGTTTTGCCCCGCTCTTCCTTCCAGCTTCCTTCCGGTCGCGCCGCGGGTTGATCGTTTCATATTGAAGCGTTATTTATCGCACAGCCAGCGCTGCAATTGTCTCCATTGTTTGCAGCTGGTGAGCGAAGCTAAATCACGAGATCTTCAAGGCGAGTATTAATACCGATGGGAGTCGCGAGGGTGCGACGAAGAGATGAAGGATTTTGAGCTTCCCTCGGACTCATTCTACAATCAATTTTTTTTTTCTCATTTTAACGAAGACAGTTTTTTGCAATTTCATTAAATGTCACGCGACCAGAATGCAATCCACAGACACGAAAATAATGACACGATTAAAACGGAACGTCACGTAGGAAAATAAAGCACACTCGTCGGTGCCTCGAGAAACCAGCGTTAGCGCGAAATTGATACATTTTTTATTGGCTAGATTCGTTTTATAAGTAATTTTTCATGGCAATAAAAAAATAATAGGCACTATCGTTGACGTACCGGATACTCCGGGTGTGCTGCCGCTGGAACACGCGATGCCGCGAACCAATGAAACAGAGCTGGAGGGAAGCGTTCGAACGTTTGTGGAATAAATCTTGCTTTGAGAAAGACTGAGAAGAGGGCTATAGGAAACAGACCTGCTCTCAGCCGTTCGTTCTATACGTGAGGTGAATTTCTCCTTTGTGCGCTCACCGTGAGAGAGGCAGTGGGGAGGCAGCCCCTTTTTCTTCTCTTATTACCCCCGGCCCTGGGCCAGCGCGCTACGCTTTCCCTGCTTCGTCGCATTTATTAAATCAATTGTTCGCCAGAGCGGTACTTCTTGCCACCATTTTTCCGAGCGGCGAATGCGGCAGATAAGAAAATATACTCGGGACAAAGACGGAGAGTCGGGGAAAATATGAACAAAAATCAATTTGAGCGAAAACTTCCGGGCAGGTGGATTTTCAGGCCACTTTCTTTCTGAAATTACAGTCAACAGGAGCTGTAACTAAGAATTTACTTGATTGCTTTTAGAGCGACTGGGTAACTTGATGTGTCTGAGGTCAAGGTAGAGATATTAGGTAACACAAGGAAATTGAGAGAGCGTTTCGAATATGAGGATGATAAGAAAGTACTTGGGATAAAGATAAACAGGGGGAAAATATTAACAAAAATTAATTTCAGCAAAAACTTCCGAGTATCTGGATTTTGAAGCCACTTTCTTTCTAAAATTAGAATCAACAGGGGCTGTAACTAAGATTTGACTAAATTGCTTCTAGAGTGACTGGGTAACGTCATGTATCCGAGGTCAAAGTAGAGATATTAAGTAACACACGGAAATTGAGAGATCGTTTCGAATATGAGGTAGATAAGAAAATACTTGGGATAAAGATGAACAGGGGAAAAAATAATAACAAAAATCAATTTGAGCAAAAACTTCCGAGTATCTGGATTTTGAAGCCACTTTTTTTCTAAAATTAGAATCAACATTGGCTGTAACTAAGATTTGACTAAATTGTTTCTAGAGTGACTGGGTAACTTCATGTATCCGAGGTCAAAGTAGAGATATTGGGTAAGACACGGAAATTTACAGAATTTCGAATGCAGCAGGTAAGAACACATTCGGGATAGAGGCGGAGTGTTGGGAATATATGATAAAAAATCAACTTGAGGAGAAACTTCCGGGCAGGTGGATTTTGAGGTCACTTTCTTTATAAAATTAAAATCAACAGGAGCTGTAACTGAGAATTGACTGGATTGCTTCTAGAGTGACTAGGTGACTTCATGTATCGGAGGTCAAGGTAGAGACCTCGTGTAAGAGGTGGAATCTGAGAGAAAGATTTTCTCCTGGAATCAGTGTCTGATTTTTATTTAATGACTCGATAAGCCAAGTAACTCCGACCGCGCGATTTACAATTGAGGATTTTACTTTTTACAAGCGGAATAAGGTATCTGGGTCGAGATACGAATGGTCGAACTTGGCGTTGGAGTGAGCACAGTTGCAAAACGAAAACCGAACGCAAATACACATAACGGAAACGAGAAGACTGTTGAATTGCGAGAAAAACGAGAGCTAAGAAAAAACGAACGGTTATTTGATGGCCAAAGTGATAAAACGAGAGGGAGATTTCCAACTTGAAAAAACCGACGACTAATGGAGCTATAAGTGACCGAACATGTGAATGCTAATGAGGGATCGGATATCTACTGACCCGGACTTCGACTATCGATTACCGACCGTCGGTTAATCGCCATTCCCTAATCACCAATCACCCGGAGCCCTCGGGGGCTGCTTCTTATATGGAAGCTTCGGAATTTTTTGCCCTGGGAGGAGGAAGCAACACTGTGATGGTTATACTGCTACCCTAGTTTTCGTGATAATTTTTTACAAAAATTGTAATTTCAATTAAAAGTAATGTAAACCAACCGATCCTGGCTCTGTTATATCTGGGTCAACTAAATCTGGGTTGCTATCTTATCTTTTCTGTTTGACTGCCAAACCAAGTTCTACGCTTCTTATAAAACATTCACGGATTTAGAAAGAAAAAGTAAATTCAACGAAAACGAATGTAAACCAACTAAACCTTAAATCTTGTTCCGCCGGATTTTCATAATGAATCCAGCAGGTCTTCCATAAGCAGGTTATCATTGATCGGGTATTCTATTGTATATTTGAGGTCTGTCGCGAATTTACGTTCTCATTCATGACTGACGTCCACCGCAAGAAATCCGAGACTCGGTCGACGATCGAATCTTGTCCGACGGACAAATCAGTGCGAGCGAATATCCATGGAATGCCCGAGCGCGCGTCCCGATATTTATCTGACCGAACAGAACCCACGAGAGTTCAGTGCACTGTAGAAAGCGCAGTACGGAATAATGTAGACGATATATACGCTGCGGCAGCGGCGGCAAGCGGACGGCGGGCATATTGATTCAATCGATATCGACAGTTGAATTCTGGGATTTCTCGCAAAGCTCGCGAGCTCGATGCTCCTTGTTGTGCTCTGGATCTTCTGCGAATGTCCATCGTGGCTGCTGGCCATAATGCACAATTCGCCCTATGGGTGGCAGCGTGGAACGACGATGTAGTAGGGGTTAATGCTGACCAAGTAATACCAGCCTCGCTAATACCGGTTGAACAAAGTCTAGTATGAACAAAAAATCGGTTGATCGGTTACGTTCTTGTCCCACTATAAAATAATCCGGGTGGTATGAAATAACTGATAGAAGTCGATGTCATCAAACGTAGAATTTCAATGACAACTAGCGAAATGCGTATGTTCAACTTTTAATTCATGCCATGGAAACTTTTCATACTTTGATTTAAAAATATTGCATTGCTAAACTGATAGATACCAATTTTACCGTAGTTCGATTGATATTTCCTAACCAAACCAGGGAAATTTCGTATACAATCAGGATGCGGCCACAGGTTCGACTTTAAGAAAAAAGTCGTCTGACGTCTGGAGCGAAAAAAAAAATCAAGCTCAGCCAGTCAATTTCCGTTCCCCGTCGCAATACCTCAACGAACCCTCCGTAATCCCCTACGATTTCGTTACAACATTACCCATGTAGAAATAGAGAAAATACCGGTGCGCCCGGGCTTACCTGGTTAACACCCAGCGCGACCAGTTAACTCCCATGCGACATGCGGCGCCGCTTTCTCCTGGCGTTGGCGAGCAACCGCAGAGCCGGTGCATATAACACCGGGTACCACCCCTTCTACGGCTTCGGGAAAGGAGCAGTAAAAGCTGACGACTAAACCGACCATGCGGTGTTCTGCATGTCAGCGTGTGGGTCTGTATTTTACGCGAATGGTCGGATCAAAATTCTAGTGGATGAGGTGTTTTCGATAAAAACCTACCCTCGTATAGGATCTTTCACGAAAACGCTTATCTCGCGCAGACGTTTAACGACACACCCAGCGACGTGGATCGCATATATTACGTCCTCGTTCTATCGATGAGTCGCTAAGGTAGATCCCCTACGTACCGACCACGAAGCATTTGGTGTGTGTTTCTTTTTTTTTTCAAGCTTCCGTCTGGGTCTTCCATAGGGGACCCGTTTGATCAGTCATAAACGTATTCTCCCATTCGCTCGTGTTCATCCACGCCCCTGGGAATGCCAGTTGGAGCACAAAGCTCACGTGATGCTCGACACCTATCTGATGCATCACACTGGCCATATGCGCAAGCGTTTCGGTATGCAATACAGCGGAGCAACACAGAGACTCCTCAAGACCTGAAGTCCCCGACAAGATGAAAACCCCCTTTGGAGGATCTTTTACGAAGACGCTTATTTCGCGCAGACGTTTAACGACAACCCAGTGTCATGTATCGCATATATTACGTTCTCGTTCTATCGATGAAACGTTAAAGTAGATACCCTACGTGCCGACCATGAAGCACGTGGAGGGTTTTTTTTTTTTCAAGTTTCCGCCTGGGTCTTCCATAGGGAACCCGTTTGATCAGACATAAACGCATTCGCTTATGTTCATCCACGTCCCTGGGAATGCCAGTTGCAGCACAAAGCTCACGTGATGCTCGACACCTATCTGATGCATCACACTGGCCTTATGCGCAAGCGCTTCGGTATGCAACACTGCGAAGCAGCACAGAGACTCCTCAAGATCCAAAGTCCACGACACGATGAAAACATCCTTCGAAGGATCTTTTACGAAAACATTTGCGCGGCTTATTTCGCTTAAACGTTTAACGATACCCGACGTCATGTATCGCATATATTACATTCTCGTACCATGAAGCATTTGGGTTTTTTCTTTTTTTTTTCTTTTTTTTTTTTTTCTTTCAAGTTTCCGCCTGGGTCTTCCATAGGGAGCCCGTTTGATCAGTCATAAACGCATTCTCGCATTCGCTTGTGTTCATCCACGTTCCTGGGAATGCCAGTTGCAGCACAAAGCTCACGTGATGCTCGACACCTATCTGATGCATCACACTGGCCATACGCGCAAGCGCTTCGGGACCGGACCAGGTCTACACCAAAAAAAACTTGACGCAATAAAATCTCTACACGGAACAATGGAAACATTGTTCTATCGATGAGTCGTTAAAGTGGATTCCCTACGTACCGACCATGAAGCACTTGGAGGGTTTTTTTTTTTTTCAAGTTTCCGCCAGGGTCTTCCATAGGGAGCCCGTTTGATCAGTTATAAACGCATTCTCGCATTCGCTTGTGTCCATCCACGTCCCTGGGAATGCCAGTTGCAGCACAAAGCTCACGTGATGCTCGACACCTATCTGATGCATCACACTGGCCTTATGCGCGCGCGGGCGCGCTTCGGTATGCAACACTGGCGGCGGCGCCGCATACAGAGACTCCGCAAGATCCGAAGTCCGCGCCAACGCTTTCAACCTCTGAGGAACATATAACCACCGAGGCTGCAAAGCCCGGTACGTATATGCCGAGGAGCGCGCGCACACGAGTCATACCACTTAACCCCGAGAGTAAAGGGTCATCAGTGCGGTTTGCGCCTCGCGGGATACCACGAGCCGACGAGCCAAGAGCGATAGGTCCACGGGACTCTCTGTGCTTTGCTCACTACGCGCGTCCGACTCTCTGTGCCTACTCTCGACGCGTCGTGACCGCCCTGATTGGAAAGTGCCTTGAGCCACTGGGTTCCCGGAGAGTAGAAACGCATTAATGTTAGGATCGTTGCGCGCGCGTGTGTCGTGCCACTGGGCCGAACGTCGCTGGCTCGTCGCGTTTCGGAGATACAAACGTTCCTGACGATTATCAACCCCGACGCCCACGCGTCAGTGCGAAATGTATTCCCGGGGTACATAAACGCGGGCACCAAGTCGCTCGTATAATGGCGAGTTATCCTCGGCCGCTGTCGTCAATGGGAGACGGAATTCCGGGTATCCATAGCGGACGGGAAATCCTACTGGCGATGGAACTGAACTTGATTCAAGCTTGACCTTAAAGATTCAGGTCTTTTCATACCCAAAAGAAGGATGTGAATCGTTTCAACGAATATAAAGTTCATAAAGTTTTTTGAATGATCCTTTTTTTGATACACAGGGAGAGAAAAATTGGGGGTTCTCCCCCAAATTTCTTTAGTAATCGAAAGCTATGTTGTAAAACTGCGATTCAGGCCTAAATATTTGTGGAGCTTTAAAATGCGTATCGCGCTGTACTACAGACGAGAATATGAATTATTACCATAATTCGCGCACACAAATGTTGGGAGTTGTCGACCAACGCATATTGTATATATCAAGATAATTTCTTACAGACGACTCAACATTTACTTGCAGCTTATACAAAGTTCGCATTTTATTGCTTTGTTATAACAAAGTTTCTCATGTTTTTATTTCGTTGATGTACAACGTGGTTTCCACGTTACAACCCGACGACTTCATTAGACCTGCAATGCCAGGTGTTTTTCGAACGTGGCGAACGAATTCATTCACCACATTGGAATTCACGTAGTCCAGAGCATCGGGAAACACGAACAACGGTCACGAAAATCACCGACCGAAACGATTGTCCGTGGTATCCGTCGGGCTGTCCAGGTGGAGACTGAGGTTTTTTCCGCTGAGTAGGTAGCGGGAGACCTCGGGGGATCCGGCTGCACGCCCGACCCCTCGCCGGCTTTCTTTTCATCGTTATTTCGCCGTCGTTGCATCGCCCCTTCTCTCTTACCGAGTGAGAGTCTTTTGTTTTGCCAAAGTTAATTAGTCCCGCTCGTGCGACCAGGCGAATCGGCCAAGGTAAACGAATGTCGCGCATTCGTTTATGGGCTGGAGCAAGGCTTTTAGGTCGGGGCTAGAGTGCAAGAGGCCACTCGAAGGCCCCGCGTCGCCGTTAGTGTGCAGCTCTTCTGGCTGCTGCTGCTGATGCCGTTGCCACTGCTGCCCCTGGTTTCGGCTAGTGAGGAAAGAAGGATCGATACACGAGAGTTTTTTTTTCCCTCTCGATACCGGCATAAAGTGGAGAGCCTCGCGATCCGTGCTGACTGGTGGGAAAGGCGATCAGGGAGTTGTGCATGCAATATTCATGTATGCGAAAACGCGCGGGGAGGCTTCGCGGAGAAAAGGTTGCCGCGGCAATAGATGGAAAACATTGTGAAGATGGCAGATACTTGGCTGCGGCACAGTGAAGAAAGCTTTTCGTCCTTTTTGCCGTCCCTCCACCGCCGATGGCTCGCCAACGTATCTCGTCCTTTTGTGCTTTGCTCCCGCGGCTCGATTTGTGTAAGCCAACCGAGGACGAATTTTTTTTTTCTCTCTTCGTCTTCATAACCCATCGTGGTTGCGAGGCGCCCGAATATTTTAAGCCACACGCGTTTGCGTTCGGGCTGAAGATTATGCGCGACCTTGTGATTAATCCGATGTGATGCGTAGTTGGAGAGTGGAGAGAAGGTTGTGTTTTGGAATATATCTTTTACGACGATATTTTTATATAGATTGACAAACGTGTGTCCGTGGTCTCCGTAGCCTCATTGCCATTCACAGCATGAGTAACATGACAGCATGAAAGCACTTCGTGACTTTTGATAAAATAATTGAGACCAGTGTTTAAAAATGGAGGACTTTTGATATCATGCTGGTAACGTTGAAACGAGTTGACAAATGTTAGCCATAACACGTGTCACCGCATTTCAATTTCGCCTTATGATTAATCCAAAGTGATGCAGAGTCAGAGAATCCAAAGGCGGTTATGTATCTGAATACATCTTTTAGGATATCTTTTCGAGGCTACAGATTGACAAATCTGTTCATGTTCTCCAGTCTCATTGCCAGTCACAGCACGAATAATATGACAACATGAAAGCACTTCGCGATTTTTGATAAAATAATTCAGAGACCAGTGTTTCCAAGTGGATGACTTTTGATATCATGCTAGAAACGCGTGAAACGAGTTGCCAAAGGCGACCATAACCCGCGTTACCATTCCAATTCCGCCTTGTAAATAAGCCAAAGTGACGCAAAATCAGAGAGCCGAACGCAGGCTATGTATTTGTGATGGGATATCTTTTAGTATATCTTTTCGAGGCTACAGATTGACAAACCTGTCCCAAGACTCCAGTCTCATTTCAACACAAACAAAACGACAATAACGTATGCACCGCATTTCCAGGCTCTCGATAAAACAACTGAGTATTTCAAAACCGGTAACTTTTGATATCCTTCTGATTCACAAGAATGAAACGCGTCCAGTTAACGCGAGCTCAGTGCTTCGCTGGTAACGCTCTGAAAACGAGTCGCCAAACAACGACCATACCTCGCGTTACCATTCCAATTCCGCCTTGTAAATAAGCCAAAGTGATGCAAAATCAGAGAGTCGAAAGCAGATTATGTATTCGTGATGTGATATCTTTTAGTATATCTTTTCGAGGCTACAGATTGACAAACCTGTCCCAAGACTCCAGTTTCATTTCAACACGAACAAAACGACAATAACGTATGCACCGCATTTCCAGGCTCTCGATAAAACAACTGAGTATTTCAAAACGGATAACTTTTGATATCCTCCTGATTCACAAGAATGAAACGCATCCAGTTAACGCGAGCTCAGTGCTTCGCCGGTAACGCTCTGAAAACGAGTCGCCAAACGACGATCATACCTCGCGTGTGTCGCCGTTTCAATCTCGCTCCGGCAACCCCGAAAATGGCTTTTCGTCTCATCAATAACAATCGCTTATTATCACCCTCATGAATTCTGCACCCGGAACGCGCGGCTCGGCGCCAAGCGTGGAAAGGAATAAAATTTTCAGATTGCTCGCAGTATACCCAGAGAGACAGAGAGAACGATGCGTCGCGGGGGCTGAAATTTCCGCGCTGGGTGTCGGGGCGCCCCGGGCGTATGACCTTTAGCGCTGTATGCGCGCGGCACACACACACACACGTTGGTGTCTCCCGCGCTCGACGACGTATGAAACAATGCATTGTACGCGCGCACGCATTTATTTACATTACTTTCCCAGTTTTGCAGTTAAAATCACGACGCTTTTTCTCTCTCTCTCTTCCCTCGCGTTCGCCGGAATTCTGCAGCCTCGTCGGGCTCGGATCCGTCGTGGTGTCTGCGAGCCGCGCGCCACCACCACCAGGGGGCGCGCGCGTAGCGTGTCGCTATGAAGTGCTTATTCCAGTTCCCAGGCATTCACGATCCGTTGCACTCCGACCGACGCGTCGGCAATCCGCTCTGTCGCCGAGCTCTCTCTCTCTCTCTCTCTCTCTCTCTCTCTCTCTCTCTCTCTCTCTCTCTCTCCCCCTCTCTCTCTCTCTTCTATTTCCCCCTCGTACTTTTTGCCTTCGCCCGTTCGCCGCTGCCATTTGCCACTGCAGAAGAACGGTTGTCGTGGTCGTGGTAGGCGCGGCGGTCGTCGTTCGTCGCAACGCCGCCGGCTGTATAAAGTGGGGTAATGCCGAAAAGCCGCCGAGCGGAAAATCTTCCGGATACCTTTCGTTGTTTTTTTTTTGTCTGTTCCCCTGTCTTCGCTCTTTCTTTTCTTGGCTGTGCTTCGCTTGGTCTCTCCCTCGTTTGGTTTACTCTGTTTCTTCTACCGTTGGGGGTTGCGCCCTCTATCCAGCGCTCTTGGCGGGCCGGCGGCTAGTTAGAGGCCCAAGTGTCCTTTTCAAGCTGGAAGGTTGCAGTGCAGCTTCAACAACCCGCCGAGGGTCTTCCAAGTCAAAGGGACGACGAGCTTTCGCACGGTGCATTATACGAGTATACAGGGTTATTCGGATTAGTGTTTTACCAGGGTCGAAGGGGGCTGGAGGGGAAAGCTCCGGTTGACGGGAAACGAGGTTATGTCCTTAACGCCCGTGACCAGGATGTCGTGACTATGGAGCCCGAAAGTGACGAGAACGCGACGGCGAATCCTGTCGACGGCGCGGGACATGAAGTGGATCGTCGCGCTGGGAAAATTGCATGACGATGTTTGGGTGACGTGGAGCCGCTACGTGGGGTCTCGTAAATCGTAGAAAGAGGCTTTGTGATGATCGCCAGCAGCCGGAATAATCCGCTTCTGCGACGCACGAGCTTCTTATGGTGCTACAAAACCTTAGTACAAAAAATAAAAAATGCATAAGCGGTCGCTCAAATATCGTGGTGTAATGGATTCGTATAGTTATCATGAGATTCGAACTAGACCCTCCCGTACGAAATTAAATAGTCGGTTTTTATGAGTTCTGACATAAAAAATAAAAAATGAAAACATATTTTTTTAGATGATATAAAAATGGGTTGTAACCATTGTTGCCGGGGGTAGAACAATGGTGTAGGTCAAAAGTAAATAAAAGTAAAGTAAAAGTCAATATTTTGAAAAATGAAAGAAAAATGTTGTGATGCCAATTTTGACCATTTTCGGTCCGGAACCGGATCTATATGATTCCTGGCGAAAAAAACGTCGGAAAAGATGATTTTTTTCAAAATTAAGAAAAAATGAGTTGTAACCAGTGTTTTCGGGGTCAGAATATGTGAGCTGAAAACGATGACGTTGAAGTTTGCATCGTTGCTATGCAACGAAATTGAAAGCAAGACAATATTAATGAACCCAAATAATTATACCGGCTGTAAAAAGTTATTATAACGACGAAGAGCATGACAAAAAATATTCCACCCCATAATGGGGATGAATTATTTGAATTTTTATGGAATTAATATTTAGTTCTTTCATTTCGTTGCATTGCAACAATGCAAATATCAACGTAATTGAAAACGATGATATAAGTCAAAAGTCGATTTCTTGAAAAATAAATATTAAGTCGTAGTTTCCTCTCCTTTGTATGCCAGGACGGCAACGCCCGAGCCACAAGTTCCTAGTAAAATCAAATTACTGCACAGACTCCTCTTAAACAAAAGGACAAACGACAATCTCGCTCTTCCGCAATTACATTTACAATTTTCGATGATCCTCAAAGTGACAGCTCGCCTGCTCCTTCCGCGGCAGCATCGGACACCGAGATTCCCATTTAATTTCCGCCGTGCTTATCCGAACAGAGAGACGAGTTCGCCGTGAGATTTCATAGTTGGTTGTCCTTCTAAACGCTTTCCCGGTAAAATGTTCTTTGTGCTCCATCCTTTCACCCTCCGTTCCTTGTACTTGAAGAACCTTGAGAGATCTTTTCCCGGAGAAAACAGGCACTACGCGCGCTCTCGTCGTCGTCCTTCGCGAGTTTCCCGGACGACTTCGACGGTCGGACAGTGTGCGGGGCGTGTAAAATTTATTATGGAGACGGGAGGAGAGCTTCTTTCTTCAACTCTCTTGAACTGCGGTGAAAACTTTCCTGACCGAGCATAACTTGGCGAGTGTATATAAGAGCGCATCCTCCTTGCATCCCCCTCTGCATCCCCCTTCCATCCCCCTTCCGACCGCGCTCGCTATCCGCGCGTTGTTGCTGGTCAACACCGACGCTCATCTCGCCGGTTGGGAACTTCCATTCGGCATCGATGAATATTCAATTTCGTATATAGTGTGTGGAGGGCTTTGGCGAAAGGAGCGAGACGCGCGAGGGTGAAAGAGCCCCCCGTCGGTAGTCACTCCGGGTCTGCTTAAAACGCCGCTCCTCTCATTCACTCGTCCGCGCTTTAATTCGCCTCCGCTGCGTCTTCCCTCCGTCGCCTCTTTCACTCATCCTGTCGCGTTCCCGAAACCTAATTAAAGTTTTTCGCCTCGCGCACCGGTCGATGGGGGACAACTTTCGATTACATCGGTCGAAAAACCAACTCGTAGCCCGGCTTCGTCGGAACGTCGCCGTGAATTTACGTTCAAAAGGCCCCCCCTGGTGTCTCGGTCAACAACTTTTCTCCTGATGGTCCTTTCCGGTCTCCGCGAGATCCCGTTTCACGGTGTTTTGTGTACCCACCGTTAACCGAGTTTTCGAGAAAAAAATATGCAATATTTGCCACCCGTGGAGACGCTAATTTGAAAACGCTCATCATGAAACGATTCATTGATGTTGGCTGCGCCTTTTTTCTCGGTGAAACGGAACCTCGTTGTCGGCCGTGATGGGATATGGACGAAATGATATCTTTCTAAAGTGCATATGAATGCCAATCTGGCGCGGTGATCGAATAACTGGACATCCGACGAAATCGATTTATCTCCAACGTATTTCGAATGGACCAGACGTTAATTGTTCATCCCTGGTGCGGGCTGTGCATACACCAAAATGGATAGTGCTATAACAACGTTGGTCGTTCTTGGTGTATTAATCACGACCAGCGCTAGTTTCTATATTTCAATCTTTTTGGCTATAGTGCAGGACCTGATTTTTTTATTTTTTTTCAATATCAATTACAAACTGGCTAGTAGAATATGCGACTTCTGTACATCGTTAAAGTTCAAAAATGGATGTTTTGGAACAAAAATCGAGAGGTGGACACTTTTGGACCTGAAGCCGGGTCTACGAATTCCGGCATAAACAATATAAACACCTTTCTACTTGATCGAATTTGGTAAGCCTGAAGCTTACCAAAAAGTGCTACCAGTGCTTATCGAATGCAAACCTAAAACACACCTTATTCGCGGCAAAAAAATAGATCAACCGTTACGTTTTCTCCAAACAAGCGCGAGGCGAGCTCGATAAACCGTGAGTTAGCGTAACGAGACGCAAACTGGGGGAGCAAAGGAAAAAAAATGCATATAAATCACCAATCTCTCGATTATTGACTTTGCGAGCGACGTTGACGACGAGTGAACATCGTTAAGGTGTCGATTGGAGGCTCTCGAGGCTTCGCCGTTTACCTCCTGGGTCGTGTCGCGGCGCCTGGGCGCTCGTTCGACCGAGAAACTCGAGACTCAAGATGACGTCGAAAGGAACGTCGTCGTCGTGGCGTTCGTTGGAGAAGAAGAAGAAGAAGATAAGGAAAAAGGAAAAGACGAGAAGGCGGAGGAAGAAAGCGAAAAGCGCAGGAACAGTAAAAGCAGAGGGACCGGAAAAAGGGACCAGCGTATATCAGAGGCGAGAATGACTCGCAACTTCGTGGCTGTCGTCGCCGTCATCATCCCTATGATCCTGTACGTCCTCCGTGTATCCACCAGCTTTCTCCAACAGCTACGTCTATGTCGTCGGCAAAGTTACTGTTACGTAGGCGTTGCACATTCTCCGTGGATCAATGGTGAGCTTCTCATGCGCCGCACAGACTCGTCGTCGTCGTGTTCCTCGCTCATCGCGCGCCGCGGATCGCGGGAAGAGCCTCACCGCGCGCGCGAGCCTTTTGTCTGCGCGAGAAAGTTCCACAACAGCCGAAGCTGCGGAGTGCGCGTCAAGACGCGCCGGGAGAGTACGCGACGAGCAAGGCAAGCGAACCGGCTCGCTTTTTCCCCTTCGCACTCCGCTTGTCAGCCGCGACTCTTTCGTCACCTCTTTCCTTCCTCGCTCTCACCCCGCGTCACCTTCTTGCTTCCTCGCTCTCACCCCGCGTCACCTTCTTGCTTCCTCGCTCTCAACGCGCGTCACCTTCTTGCTTCCTCGCTCTCACCCCGCGTCACCTCTTGGCTTCCTCGCTCTCACCCCGCGTCACCGTCGCCCCCTTAGGATCTCTCGAGGCTCAGCGCGGACTTGTGATACCTCAACGTTTCAGCTTCCCGCTCATTCGCTCGCTGGGAGCGGGAAAGCTGTACGTATAGACTCTCCATGGCTTTGGCCGCATCGAGTCTCGCCTGTGTGCAACACTCGCTCTCTCTGCGCGTCTTTATGAGCTCAAAAGCCGAGGAGCTGCTGCTGCTGCTGCTGCTGTGAACGGTTAAACAAGCAGCGCTGCCAATCTCGACGGAATGAACTTTCCGATGGACCTGTCGCTTTCACACGTAGCTCGGCGACAATGCACAATACACAGCGGCGCAGGTTGTGAGAGTCGATGCGGAGGACACATTTTCACTTAGCCTTTGTGCGTTGGACACCCCTTTTGCGCCTCAGTCCCATTGATCCTGCGCCCACGCAGGGAAAGCGGGATTCTGGCAGGAATTTTCGGGGCTGGGTTTTTGTTTGCATTTCCCACCAAAGGCACGAAATCCTGAATGCATTTTGGGAGGAATTCTGGTGTCGCATTGACTGACAGATTTTCTATCGGGATTAACAAGGATTCCTTGAATGGGATTCTCATTGCGCAGGCTTTTTCAGGGTTTGCTAAGAGACGCATTTAACATGCGATTCCCCGCTTCAATATTTGATCGTCCATCCTGTCGTGACGCTGCAGTGGCGTCTCTTACAAACCAGTGTTGCTCCTGCGTTGCTCTTCAGTTCGATCAGCCCTGCCCACGCCAACTTTTGCGTGAAGGAAATGCAGGAAACACGCTAACTTTTGGCAAGAAAATGCAGGAAACTGTCAGGAATTTTCGTGGCTGCTTTTTTGCATGTCCCCCCAAAAACAATGCCTCAACCTGTGCGAAATCCTATTTAGGAGGAATTCTGGTGTCACATTGACTGACTGATTTTCTTTTGTCGGGATTATAGCAAGAATTCCTCGCATGGGATTCTCATTTGGTAGGATTTTCCAGGGTTTGCTAAGAGACGAATTTAACACGCGATTCCAGGCTTCACCGTTTGATCGTCCAACCTATCGTGGCACTGCAGTTTCGTCTCTTAACACCCGTGTTGCTCCTGTGCTGCTCTTCAGTTCCATCGGTCCTGCCCACACAGGAAATGCAAGAAAATGTCGAATTTTCGGCGCTGGTTTTTTTAAATATCAAATCCCATTTGGAAGTAATTCTGGTGTCACATTGACTGACTGATTTTCTTTGGTCGGGATTAGCCAAGGAACCTTCGAATGGGATTCTCATTCGGCAAGTTTTTCAGGGTTTACTAAGAGACGCATTTAACCCGCGATTCCAGGCTTCACCATTTGATCGTCCAACCTGTCATGGCGCTGCAGTAGCATCACTTACGACCCGCGTTGCTCCCGTGTTGCTCCCAATCCTGGTCTTCCCCTCCGGCCATGTGCAGGATCCTCCACGTTCCTCGGACCAGCAGCCTGGTGTGCAACCCGGCTAAGTACAACCCGCCTGTGTTCGCTCCCCACGTGCGCGCAACCGCAGACAAGTACCGCGCGCGCTGCCATTCATGAAACGACAAAGCGTCCTCGACGCTCGCCACACGCCGGCCTAACCAGCCTAGATACGAAAAAGCAGCAGCGCCTCGCGTGCCTTTCATTTCTTTCCCATTCATGCAGAGCCGCCGCTCGGTGTTCCACGTCGCGCGGTCGAGACGTCGGGAAGCTTGTTGAACAAACCGCGAGAATTCGATTCACCGCTGATCGTGAGACGAGCCTCCTCAAACGAATGGAAATTCAGCGTAGGTTCATCTTGGGAAGTCATACGCTCTCCGGGCTTCCTATTGATTTTTTTTCCGCCACACGGAGTGTTATCCGACCCTCTCCGAGGTTCTCCAACGCGGATTCCTGCACAATGGCAGCCTCGGCGCGCTCAGAACGCGCTGTAAGCCTACGGTAAACGTAGTTTCCACTTTGTAATTATCGAGAATGAATAAATATCTTGAGGCGGGTAATCCCGAACTTATGGCGCGATATGGACAACTTCTGGACAACCCTGGCTGCCTTCGCGGCGGTCCGCCAAGTCCGGGGTAACTTTGCGAGCTCAAATAAAAGGCGTCTATGGTAGTCGCGCGCTTTTAACAATCAATTAGAGAAGAATTATGCCGGGGAAGTTGGTTTTATAGCATCTACGTGGCATCCTGCAACAGACCCTGTTAATTAACAACGTTTATTGAACGCTGGTGGGCGGATGAAATTTCTACTTGAGTCCAAGAAAATGAAAACAGTTTGCCAGCTTTTCAGGATACGGAATCGAGTACGGGCAGCAAAATCCTTCAATAGTTTCGTACTGAATAGATCCAACAAGACCTCAACAATGTGAGCTTACGTCTCAATAGCTGTTATACATTTTCCCGTTGGCCCCTGAAATTGGTCGCCAAAAAGCCTAGAATTGAAAGGTTTTTTCATCATCAATTTTGTCATGTTCTTTTAAACAACCAATCACTTGTCCTCTAAGCGATTTTAAGACATGTTGATCTTGTATCATGAGGAATTGAGGACAACCGTCATAGCTATTATAATCAACCAAATTTTTGTTTTACAAATATTTTGGCGCCTCTTTTGCATCATCGTATATGACGTCACTCGTCCTCTGAGCGATTCTGGAACGCGTTGATCTTGTATCACAAGACATTGAGTACAACCGTCATAGCTGTTGTAATCAACCAATTATTGTACAAATATTTTGAAGTCACTATTGAATCCTCGTATACGACATCACTCGTTCTCTGAGCGATTATGGAATGCGTTGATCTTGTAACACAAGGTAATCCTAAAGGTAATAAAAGGCCTAGAATTGGAAGGTTTTTTCATCATCAATTTTTTCATGTTCTTTTAAACAACCAATCACTTGTCCTCTAAGCGATTTTAAGACGTGTTGGTCTTGTATCATGAGGAATTGAGGACAACCGTCATAGCTATTATAATCAACCAATTATTTTACAAATATTTTGGGGTCACTATTGAATCATCGTATACGACGTCACTCGTCCTCGGAGCGATTCTGGAACGCGTTGATCTTGTAACACAAGGCATTGAGGACAACCGTCATGGCTATTGTAATCAACCAATTATTTTGCAAATATTTTGGAGTCACTGTTGAATCATCGTCTACAACGTCACTCGTCCTCCGAGTAATTTTGGGACCCACTGATCCTGCATCACAATGCATTGAGGACAAACCGCCATCGCCATTATTCTCCGATACAATCCAGTTGCATTCCGAATACCGTAGTAGGTGGCTCACACTAGAGACAGCAGACCGGTCGAGTACCACATCCAGGATCGATTCCGAAGTCGGTTAAGCCGCACCTATGTTACTCGGGCCAATTGGGTTTGACGTTTCGCGGTATTGCCTCGCAAATAGTACCGTAGTAACTCGGCAAGATTCCGGTTATTATTCGCGTGCGTTGCGCGGATTCCGACACCGCGCGCATCGCTGATCGATTTTTCAGTCAATTTAGTGTATTAATTAACGCGTTTTTCTCCATTAACGTTTTTCAGGGATTCACTGCGGACAGCACGAGAAGCGGCTGCTGAATCATTTACTCGCTAATTACAACATTCTGGAGCGACCAGTGGCGAACGAAAGCGAACCCCTCGAAGTGAAATTCGGCATCACACTCCAGCAGATTATTGATGTGGTGAGTTGGACTGAACATTTTATATATATTTTTAGTACAATTTTCTCAAATCCGCGACGTAAAGATTTTTTTTTTTTCAATATTTCTCATTTATTTCTTCCTCTGTAACCGAGAACAATTTCTGCGATACTTTAATTTGTTTTGATTCTGTTTAATCCACTATCAATCTGAAGCTCTGTTGGAGCTTCCTCGTCCGGAGTTTCCAGGATTTATTTTCAGTTCCCGGACGTCGATGAAAGCACGCAAACGGGGTTATTTATTTACTTATTTATTTATTTACCTGCGCTCCGACCGGTAACATAATTTTATACTCAGAAATCTCAAACTAGGATGTGTCGAATGGATTTACCGGTGGACGATATATTTGTGTCCGGCGACATCGGACTCGAAGTAGTTCCAGAGAGCAGAGCTTAACTTTTGCACCAACTCAGAAACAAGTTTATTCGATTATCCGCGTGTGACTCTAAGTCTGAAGTGACTATGGCTATTTCTTCGCAGCTGAATACGAATGCAGTAAAATACGGGTTTTTTTTTCTTCTAAAATACGAATTGACTTGGAGGGTAAATTTGCACGAAAATACGGCACGGCTAAGCGGCGAGGACATTTTTATTCGTTCGCTCCTGGCTTCGTGCCAGTCGATGACACGGAGAGAATTTGTTGGGGGGTTCGGAAGATCGATGCACTTTTACTTTACATAACGAATCTGGGAAATTTAATACGCACGAATGATTTCAGAACAGTCACTTACTAGTCATAGCGACATTTTCCGATTTTCGCTTTTGCATTCCCTCCAACGTTCCACGACTCTTCGTCGCGCAGGACACGCGACCCACTTTTATCAGTCGCGATATTACGAAAAGGGTTTTCGACGCGAATGGACCTTGGGAGTCTCTACTCCGCAAAAATCGAAGTATTAAAATAGTATTTCTGTAATATGAACCGTCGAAGTATTCAAAGTATGTCGTATTGGCCACAAAAATACTTCTTTTAATACTCGAAGAAATTGAATCCTCAATCACTTGAGTATGTTTTTAGGGTACTATTTGTGACTAGTAATGGAAATCTGAGGTCAAAAACTGAACATTTTCAAAAACCTACAATTGACGAACCGTCTAGCCCAAGTTTTTTTTTTTAATTTTCATTTTTTGACCTCAGATTTCCATTACTAGTCGCAAATTGAACCCTAAAAACACCCGCGCAAAAATCGAAGTATTAAAATAGTATTTCTGTAATATGGACCGTCGAAGTATTCAAAGTATGTCGTATTGGCCACAAAAATACTTCTTTTAATACTCCAAAAACTTGAATCCTCAATCACAGGAGTATGTTTTTAGGGTACAATTTGTGACTAGTAATGGAAATCTGAGGTCAAAAACTGAAAATGTTCAAAAACCTACAATTGACGAAATTGACGACTAGCCCAATTTTTTTTTAATTTTCATTTTTTGACCTCAGATTTCCATTACTAGTCGCAAATTGAACCCTAAAACATACTCCTGTGATTGAGGATTACATTTTTTGGAGTATTAAATGAAGTATTTTTGAGGCCAATACGAAATACTTTGGATACTTTGACAGTTTGTGATGTTGAAGTTTGCATCGTTGGAAAGCAACAAAAAAATTCTAATTAACCCCAGAAAAAAAATCTAATTAACCCCAGATTATGAAATTAGGCACACAAAATCATCACAGCCATTAGTTATTGTTTCAATGATTTCTTATACCTAATTTTACCATTTGGTTTAATTAGAAATAATTTTTTTTCGGAATTTCGTTGCATTCCAACGGTGCAAACTTCAGCATCATGACAGTTCATACTACAGAAATACTATTTTAATACTTCGATTTTTGCTTCTTCCACGAAGGCAACTTGATCAGCAATGACAATTGAACAGGGCACGATGGGCGTTCAGTGGAAAGTTCGTCATATCTTCGCCAACACGAAACGGTCGGAAGGTCGGAAGACTTTCAGAAATATTTCTATCCAGGCCGCGCGATAGCAAAATTCGTCTGCAAAAAAAGAAAAAAAAACAGGAAGAACATCAACCAACGAACGCAGCAGAGTTTTCAACCGTTGCCTCGACAAGAGGAGTCCGGGGATCTTTCAAATTGAAATTTCTCGAGCCTTTGCTCGCGACTATGCACAACAGATCCGGTATACCGCGAACAAGCAGCTTGCGGGTAAAAGAAAGAGCTGTGTACGCAGGTTCTCGAGAGAGGAAGGTTTAGAATGAGCGCGGCATCGGTGTTTCTTTGAAATGGAAATGTCGCATTTTCGTGCCACTTCGAGCTTATATCCCCCCCCCCCCCCCCCCCGCTCACCGCGAATCCAGCAGTTTGCGAAATTCCGCGTTTCAACTTTCAACGTTGGCTGCTTGCACTTTGTGTACCTTTCGGCTCACGCATATATTTTCGCCTTCGGCCCTCCGTCTTTCACCTGGCAACAAAATGTTGCGCGTTTTATGTATTTCGCTCGTCCGTGGAAACAGTCGGAATGAGCGTAACGACTAATCGATTCTCCTCGAACATTCGGCCGGAGGGTTCGCTCTCGATGGTCGACACTCGAGATACATTCTTCCATGATGTTCCGCATGGCTCGCGCCCCGCGCCGAGATTTCGAGCACTTATACTCGACTTGGCACATTCGATGCGGAGATAATCGATCCGGCAAATTATCCCGCGTGAACAATAGAACAATGGATTTGCGCGTTCCGACGCTCTACCCCTCCGGCTATCGCGTGAGAGACAGCGATGCGAATTTCTGTTTAAATTCAATCGATGCGGACGAACGATTCCTAAAAAAAAATAGTGTGAATCGATTTGTCGAAAAAAAAACTATCATTCACAATCAGGTGTGAATCGATATTGCAGTCTGCGACAGAATCCGTCATTTTCAATTACTCTGATTTAAATCCCAGATATTCATAATTGTAATCACTTGTTGAACTCGCTCATCAAGAAATAACATAAAAATGTTAATTCACATTTAGCGATAAATGAGTTTTTTAAAGGTGAATTAATTTGAAAAGTGGAAGAAGAGGATTTGGTGTCAAAAAATAGTACAAATCGATCTATCGAAAAAATTATCATTTACCATAAATTTACTATAAATCACCCTCGATAATGAATCCATAATTTCCTATTTCACTGATCCGAAGTCCAGATGTTAATAATAATAATCACTTGTTGAGCGAGCCCATCGAGGTGTAACAGAAAAAGGTTAATTCACATCGAGAGACGAATGAGTTTCTTTTTTAAGGTGAATGAATTTAAAAGGGAGAAGAAAAAGGGTTCGGCGTGGGTGAGCCGGAAGCTCAGAAGCCGGCGCGGGGGTCGTGGAGCATTATCCGAGTCAGCGAGCCGCTTGGAATTTTAATTACGCGCGTATACTCGAACGGAAGCATGTGTCGCCCGTGGGCTGTTTGGTTACCTCTTCCCGACCCCTCATGAATATTCATATATGTAAAGAAATATAACGCGCCGCACTAATACTTTCTGGTTTGACACTGGTGCTTTAATCTCTCGTTTTTTTTTCTTGTTTCTGTTTACTCTAGGACGAGAAGAATCAGATACTGACGACGAATGCCTGGCTGAAGTTGGTAAGTCAATCAAAACTTTTTTAAAAATATCTTTCGAAATCTCGTATCCACTTTGCCAATCACATTTTATAATAATTCATGACTCATTAAATTTTAATCTCTTAAAAAAAAAACCGCGAATACTGTGAAAAAAAAGTAATCGGATCTGTGAAAAAAAAAGAAAAAAAAATATTGAGTGTTTTTTAGTGTTAGAATATTGATTTAAAAAAGGATGAAACCGGAGAGGTTGAGGCAGGTCTAGTTTGGTGTACATCGTGTATATGTGGCACATTTGCTGCATCTATTTGCGTGACGCTAAGGTAGCCTAGGAAACGAGTCGCCCGCTCTGGCACTTTTCGAGTCTTGTACCTCCGCGACACCCATAAATACCAATAACTCGAGAGCGGCCTCGACAACCGACGCTCGCGACATGTAGCGTAAACATAAGTACACGCGCATTGGCACTGGAATATCAAAGTGCCCGGTAGTCGCCTGGCTTCAACGCTGATTTATGTTGCATCCACTCCTCGACGCCAACGGCAGAGGAACCGGATACCTCGAGAGAATCAGGAATTTCCGATTTTCCATGACTAAGGCGAGTGACATTCTCAAATCACACCTCCATTATAATTTAAGTACTTGTAGCACGAAATTCTACTAGACGACAAAAGCGCCTGAAAGAAATTCCTATGAACCATCGTGAATTTTTTTACGAAAATTAATTCGCTACTTTTTCCGGGTATTTATGATTCTTGAAATAAATTTGTTCTCGTTACGCGTGGCATTCGACCTTCGTCTCGCAATCGTGGAACTAATCACATGTCTAGCGTCATCAGGATTTGATCTCCTTAACTGATTGATTTATATCCGAGAAATGGGTCTACAAAAATAGTTCGATAAACCATGAGCTATTGTTTTTCGTTACGAAATCAATTCTCTGTTTTCCCGGATACATGAGACTCTTGAATAAATATGTATTCATTGCGTGTGGCACTCGACCTTCGTCTCGCAATCGTGAGACTAATCATGTCTGCAAATAATCAGGGTTTCATCTCCTTAACTGGTTGATCGATATCCGAGAAATTACTCTAAAAAGAAATAGTCCAATAGCCATCATGTATTTTTTTTGCGAAATTAATTTTATATTTCTCTCTGATGTATGTCTTTCTTAAATAAATTTGTTTTCGTTACGCTCTGCACTCGACCTTCGTCTCGCAATCGTGGGACTAAGCACGTGTCTAACATCATCAGGATCTGGTCTTCTTAACTGCTTGATCGATATCCGAGAAATTATTCTAAAAAAATAGTTTAATAACCATCATGTATTTTTTTGCGAAATTAATTTTATATTTCTCCCTGATGTCCGTCTTTCTTAAATACATTTGTTTTCGTTACGCTCTGCACTCGACCTTCGTCTCGCAATCGTGGGACTAAGCACGTGTCTAACATCATCAGGATCTGGTCTTCTTAACTGCTTGATCGATATCCGAGAAATTATTCTAAAAAAATAGTTTAATAACCATCATGTACTTTTTTGCGAAATTAATTTTATATTTCTCTCTGGTGTCCGTCTTTCTTAAATAAATTTGTTTTCGTTACGCTCTGCACTCGACCTTCGTCTCGCAATCGTGGGACTAAGCACGTGCCTAGCGTCATCAGGGTTTTATCCCCTCAGCTGCTTAAGTGATATCCGTACAAGTATCGTGCATTACCGTTCAGGCGGAACGAGTCGCGAAGAAAACAAATCCATCAGCGAATCAATAGGTAGCGGAATAGCAGAAGAAACGCGGTGGCACTGGGGGGGAAAAGCGTGGGGGAGGAAGGAGGAAGGAAGAGGTGAGTAATAAACAGCTCAGGATATTGCGAGTGGCGTGTAGCGGGAGCGACGTTTCGAGGCTACGGCAATGCATGCAAACGAGGGAAGGAGAAACGGGAGAGATACGAGGATAGATCGGGACGAGAATAAAAAGAGAGACCCATCGACCTGAGATGGAACGGTAGAAACAGATGAGTAAGGGCGGGGGGGGGGGGGGGGGGGGGAGGCTCGAGAGCTTCTACTTCGCAGTTTCTACTTGCTTAGTCTCCTGGCCTTCAAGGGCAGACGTGAAAGCTATCGGTTGCAGAAACCCGAAGTGGATGGCGCACTCGTTCAGGAATTGAGAGCCAATTACAATCGCTGGATCCGTTTCCGTACTTTGTCGGTCTTCAATTTATTTAGCGGAATTGAAAGTCTTCATTTTTCATCCCACCCGAGTGCGTATTGCGCGTTCGCGTCAAGGTGGCCGGATGAAGAAGCTTCGCGGGAAGCCTTTGAGAATGGAAAAGAACAAATCGAGTCACCTCGAAATCGCGTGAATTAAAATTACCCTACTTGAAATGATGATGTACGAACACTCACGGGGTGTAAAAAAAATATCACCGATTTAGTGCAAAAAGTGTATCATTTTTGCGAGTGGAATATTTTTTTCAGCCAAGTTCTGCGCTGCAAATATTTGTTTCTATTTTGTGCTTGTTGCATTGAGCTCTATCGTTGCTTTTACGAGATTCAATTCTCTTTGTAGGGATTTAGAAGATTCAATTCTGTTTGCAGGGTTTTACAAGATTCCATTTTTTTGCAGGGTTTTACATGATTCAATTCTCTTTGCAGGGTTTTACAAGATTCAATTTTTTTGCAGAGTTTTACAAGGTTCAATTGTCTTCGTTGAGTTTTGCAAGATTCAATTCTCTTTGTAGAGTTTTACAAGGTTCAATTCTCTTTGCTGTGTTTTGCAAGGTTCAATTCTCTTTGCAGGGTTTTACAAGATTCAAATCGTTTTGCAGAGTTTTACAAGGGTCAATTCTCTTAGCAGAGGTTTACAAGATTCAATTCTCTTTGCAGGGTTTTACAAGGTTTATTTCCCTTTGCCGAGTTTTACAAGGTTCAATTCGTTTTCCCGAGTTTTACAAGGTTCAATTCGTTTTCCCGAGTTTTACAAGGTTCAATTCGTTTTGCCGAGTTTTACAAGCTTCACTTCTCCGTCCGATCCAAGTGCAGGAATTTCCATCTGGAGATCCACGCTTTATGTATTCCATGTTGCCCACAAGACTGACCAACGTGAGTCTTGCTCCGTTTTCAGAGAGTAACGCAAGGCGTCCGGTATGAATTTAATATATATACACATACACCACGAGAATTTTCGAGCAGTTTCTCGATGTCCGAGAACCCGGCCAGACACAACGACGAAACTTCGCGGCATGCACAAATAGTCTGACCGCTCTTCCTGTAGTTATACTCTCGCTTCCGAACCTTTCCTGCCGCGTGCCCGTTATATTGCACGGTACGCGGTGGCCCGGGAGTTTCGGTATTCTCATGAGCTGCCGCCCGTAGTTTCCGTGCAGGCTAAACAAATTATGCATAGATAGGGCACATATATCGCGCGCTGCCTGAGTGTAAGGGTTGAGAGGGTTAGCACCGAGGTTAGTCGAAATAACCGACGACCGACAGGTGTTGCAAGCTGATCGATACATAAGTTTGGCTTTTACGCCGCTCGCCACACAGAGCAGACGGGGGTTACTTGACGCATTAGTGATGATTCGCTTATCGACGGCGCGCAAGAAGCTGACACATTTGGCAAAGCTTGTGTGTCCTCTGGGTGATGTCTCACCTGTCGAAAAAGCAGTGTTTTCATTTTCTATCGAGGTAACACGGAGAAAGTATCAACGGAGATGAAGTTAAAGTTTGCATCTTTGGAATACAACGAAATTTAGGGAAAAAAAAATTAGTTCTAATAAACCCATGTAATGAAATTAGGTATAAAAAGTCATAATAGTAACTAATTGCCATGATGACTTTTTACACCTAATTTCATCATTTGGGTTTTCTGGATTTCGTTGCTTTCCAACGATACAAACTTTAACATCATTAACGGAGCGATAATACTTTATTTGCTGTGGTATAAAAAAAAACGTTGCTGTGGTAGCAAATAATGTTGCCGTAGTAGTTGAACATTTTGATGCTTCAACAAAAAAAAATCGTTAATACAACTGTCAATTTGTTATCACTCCCTAATTTTTTTAATGCAAATTTAACATCATCAACGGAGCGATAACACTTTTTTTGCTGTGGTAGCTGCAAATTTGCTGTAGTAGCCAAAAAAATTGGTAGCAAAAAATGTCGTCGTAGTAGCTGAACATTTTGCTGCGACAACAAAAAATTCGTTAATACAACAATCGGTTTATTATCACTTCCTGATTTTTTCCTCCGTGAAAACGATAGTATAGTTGAAACTTTGTTTTAACAACCATCTTCAGTGATTCTTTTTCTGACGTCACCTCTTGTGTCTGCCGATGTTTATTCCATGGCTCGGTGCCTCTATAAAAGCCCCAAGTGAGCTCGGTATTGTGATACACTATGGACGCAAAGAGACACAAAGCCGTGCAGCGTGAAAGTTACTGCGAGCGCGAGAAACGGCGAATCGAAGATTCCCTCTGCCGTTTGATACCCCGAGATTGATGCGCGCCGTCCCCGCGTCTCCATTTCCAAAGCGTTTCCATATAAGCCAGCTGATTCGATCATCCTCACGGCAACTTCGCACTCGAACAACAGCGGATCACTTTCTCAGGTAATCCAATCCGATCGGCAAAGTCTGGAACTATCGCCGCCGCCGCCGCTGCCACCGACGCCACCACTCCGTCCGACTCCCACAGAGACAGTTGCGAGACAGCTTAAACGAAAGCGTCAGCGCTTCGACGACTCCGGCTGGCGGGACCTTTTAACTATGTGGATTTTTCATGGGGGCGAAGGATACGAAGGCAGTTTTTTTTTCTCAAACTCGTCCGAACGGCGCTCTGCACGACACGAGCGAGATGCGAACGAGGGTTTCGTGATGCGAAATGTATTTTTTTATGTTGCCCAATACGGAACGCGCGATAGACAAAAAAAAACCCTCTTTTTTCGGAACATCCGGATGTAATTGTTTTTTAAGATTTTGATAAACGGAAAATTGCGTTATCGATTAAATAGGACGCAAGCCCGTAAAACTTTGACATTACACAATCATTCTAAAAAAAAGTATTTGCCTAAGTAAAATTAAAGTAATTTTAGTATTAAATACATTTTTGTCAATAAATAGTAATTTTTAAACATTTCAAATGTATATTTAAACTCATTCTGGAACGACGGGTATGATTTAGGATCAATCGCTTTGGTTTTAGAAAAAAAAAAAAAAAAAAAAAAAACCCGGATACTTGGAAAAAAGGTGTTCCATATTGGAGCACCAATTTTTTGCCAACGCATCGTAAATACGATTGGAATCTCATTTTCAAGTAAAAAGCAAGAAATCTGCGCCATTCGCACCTTCGCCGTTTTTTTTTTCTTTAAGCATTCGGTATCGCGCGCCCCGCCTCCAATTCTTTAAAATGCGTTTCACATTGCAGAAAATATTTCTAACCACCGTTTAGGCGCGGCAAACGACGTCCAAATCGATTCGCAAAAGAGAGATAAATTTGTCGAAACAAGAAGTGAACGTGTTGCACCCGCGCCAATCTTTCCCATCACGGCGACGAATTCAACCGCAGCGACCGGTACGGATGCGCGGTTGAGCAACGGGGCGAGAAAAACGTCGCCGTCCAATGTTGGGATAGTGCGGGAAGGCCGTTTGCCGGCGCCGCGTTGCGAGAAAGTAATTTCGTGGCAGAGCATGGAAATTATCGTTCACAGCAGACTCAAGCCCCCGCGGCCACTGTGGCGAGAGAAGCGCAGCGGCGGTGCAGAAGTGACAGAGGCTCTGGCTCTTCTGGCGGCTGGTTCGCGTCTGCCCCGTGGATTCGCCCGCGATGAAGGGCCAAAGGGAAACTTGGAGACCGACCGGAGTCACGGCTCCCGAAGCGTGGAACGAAGAAATGGCTCGTGCAATTGCGCGACCCACGGGAATGATCGAGCCACAAGTCTTCCGCCAATGTGCGCTACACAGATTTAGATGTCACTGAGATGCATCCAAAATTCGACCCCGGAGACAATTTTGAAGTTTCACTTAAAAAAAAACTCGCAACTAAAACAGAGAAAATAATTTATTATGCTTAAAGTTTTTTTCTGGTTCATCTTTAACACGAATCGGTTATACGTTGATGTCAAGTTGATGAAGAAATTAAGATTCGTAGCTTTTTATATGAACTTTTTGCACCATTCGTGAAAATAACGTCTACATTTTTTTTAGAGTCTTTGATACGTTCTGTATTTATTCCTCACGTGATATTTTCCCTCTTCAAAAAAATCAGTGGGTAAAGTTGCCTAATATTTGCATATTTCCAGCGATAAATCATTTTTTGCGTTTTTCTCGACGAATTTTCTATATTTAGGGCAAGCAATCGTGCTTTTCGGAATCAGCACAAAATTTCCCATCGAATAGGGTTTTCGACTTTACAAAATCGAAAAAAAAATTCGCAAAGATCGCAAGGAGTACGTTTTTCGCGGATTTTTTAAAATTAAATTTTGATAAAATAAAACTGATTACATTCTTTCTTGTCGATTGATTCCGTGTAAAGATGTCAACCCAACAATGAACAAGGAAAAATCGCGGATTTATAGCTACACGTTTTTGTTTTTACTGTTTTTCATTTCTTGTCTCGTTTCACGGCACGACGATTAATTGATCAACGGCAAAATGTGACACCCGGCGAGAAACGGGGTTCCAATTAAATAAGGAAATAAAGGAAAAAAGAAAAGGAAAATTTAATTTCCACACTGGTTACCGGCCGCAATGCTGCGCCGTGTGTATATTCGATTCTCATCTCCCGCCGCCGACGTTGGTATTTCGAAGCCGCGAAGTTTACGAATTCCAGTCCCGTGCTCTCGTGAAAACCAGCCTCGCCTCCAGCTCTCCGGAATAGTGAATTCTATTTTCCGAGCCCGCGCCACGCTCGCTGCCGCCCGTTCGTGGTGCTCGCGATTCAGAATTCATATTCTTCGCTGGCAGACACCCCCCGCACACACGTCCGTCCGGACGCCACTGAGGCACTTTCGGGAGCTTTGGCGGCTGCGGCGGCGGCAGCGCGCGCGAAGCTTCGGAGAATTTAGATTCACACTTGCCGTCGACGTCATTAATCCTTCGTGAGCGGACCCTCATCCGATATCCTTCCGACGGACTATCAATTTCGTTACCTCGCGATGATCCCGCCGTCCGCAACACCCGAGCCCGCCGATCATATTTCCCGGGTCACCTCATCATCACTCCTGGCACCAACCAACACCGGTATTCAATCCATCTTTACATCCGCGAAAATTCATAAACGCGAATTAATCGAAAAATCTACTCAATCAACGTTTTCTTGTCGCGCCAATTAATTTCCCAAAATATCGTTTTGCAAATCTACACCGAGAGAAAAAGTTTCCTTGGCTCCAAAGAAATGGGTGGATTGATTTTTTTTCCATTGGTTTCAATGAAATATGTCTTTGAATTTTAAAGACACGATCTCCTTAATTAAAAAAATATATATAGTTGACGGCACTCGGTGAGCCAACGTTCGGCGCATTCGCCTGGTTTGTTATGTTATGGTCAAGTCAAATCAAGAAGATAATCACTGGTTAAACCATTCAAGTTATTGGTTAACATATCTAAGTTCTATGCTAAAACGTAACCAAGATCTTGGTCGACATAACCTATAATTTGGTTGATGAGATCATTCAAAGAAAATATAATATTAATTTAAGTATATTACTTCATTGACGTCAATGAAATGTTTTATAGGCTGAGATTTCAAGGAAATTTAATTTAATCAAGGAAAATTTTTCTCTCGGTGTAGCGAAATTCTGTCAATCGCAACAAACGTCATTCGATAAATTCGCCGACAAATCAAGTATCAACGTCACGTTGCCACTTCGCAGAGCAGCGAATAACTCTAAACTGGTGCAACATTTTTTATTAAAATAAAAATAGACTGATTGCATCTAATTCAGATTAATCAGTCGACTGTGTTAAAAAACACATCATCCGGAAAATCATTATTTCCGGCTGACTCGCAGCCCCCAGGCGGAATATCTCGCTGTACCGAAAGCCGGAAACCAAAATCCGTATGCTCGCCGAAACCCGGGTGTGTTTCTCCAGCCCAGTCGACCGTGTCGCTCGTTCGTTACATCCCGAGAGCCGCAGAGGAAACAGCGAAGCCGAAGTCTTGGCCACCGCACTTACAGCCTGGTTCGCTCGCAACGTCAGCAACCGCCTCCCCGGAATATCCAAGCGAGTCGTCGTCGCAGCTCCGAGCGAACGAACAGACAAAGTCAACTTCGGTCTGCGCACGTCGGTATCGCTCGCCAGTTCCATGCAGGTCAGCCGCATGTCAAAGAAGCTAAAACGTCCACATCGGAATTTCGAGCTAAAACCAACTGGATATTTAAAGGCTATTTAAGTGCTGCAAAAATAATTTGTCCGCTCCACACCTAGCGGTAGAAACGCGTGGACGTTATGATGCTGAAGTTTTCATCGTTGGAATGCTACGAAATTCCGAAAAAAATTAATTCTAATTAACCCAAATGGTGAAATTAGGTATAAAAAGTCATCGAAGCAACTAATCGCTGTGATGACTTTTTTGTACCTAATTTCATAATCTGGGGGTAATCAGAATTTTTTTTCGAAATTTTGTTGCTTTCCATCGATGCAAACTTCAACACACCGAGAGAAAAAGTTTCCTTGAATCAATGAAATTTCCTTGAAATCTCAACCTATGAAACATTTCTTTGACGTCAATGGAACAGTATCCTTAAGTTAATCTTATATTTTCTTTGAATGATCTCATCAACCAAATTATAGGTTATGTCGACCAAGTTTTCGGTTACGTATCATGGTGCTAAGATATGTTAACCAATAACTTGAATGATTTAACCAATAATTATCTTCTTGATTTGACTTGACTTGACCACAACATAACAGACCAGCTCGCACGAGAAACGCCAATACGACTTATCGCGAATGCGCCAAACGTTGACAGACCAGGTGCCGTCAAGTATATCCTTTCTTTGAATCAAGGAGACCGTTTCGTTGAAATTCAAAGAAATATTTCATTGAAATCAATGAGAAAAAATCAATCCACCCATTTCTTTGGAATCAAGGAAACTTTTTCTCCCGGTGGCATCATTGGTCGTTCTGAGTTCCAAGGAAGCTAGAACATCCACAACTGAAACAGTGGTAAAGGGAAGCTTACTTCCCTGGAACTCAGAACGTCCACGCGTTTCTATCACTAGGAGTGGATCGGAAAAATTATTTTTGCAGCACTTAAATAGCCTTTAAATAGCCTTTAAATATCCAGTTGGTTTTAGGTCGAAATTCCGATGTGGACGTTCTAGCTTCTTTGACATGTCGTTCGCGCCATAGCCAACCATGAGTGGCGCGGCTCCCGTAACCAGATAGATGCAGATTACTTCGTTCCGCCGTTTCGCCTCTTCGTCATTCGAGACGCCGGGTTGAGAAAATCCGTAAATAAGACTAGGCCACGAGGTGGAACGTGATTTACCCACCCCGGGAGGCTTCCCGACGCCCCCGTAACCGGGCCTCGTGTACCGCGTTAGTCGAACCTCCTGGTTTCACGCCGGGCGTCGTCCCCGAGGAATTGATAGAAGAAAACGAATGTGCGCGCCTCGAGGAGCCGTAGCCGTGGCCCAGGACGGGTAATCGAGTACCCGGAGAGCCTCGCGCTCTCTCCTCCACCCCCGGGTTCACTTTCGCCATTTCTATTTTCAATTCCTCGCGCTCACTTTTCCGATTCGCGCGGACGTTAACGTCGTTGGGGACTTCCGTTAAATATAGAGACTCGCCGGGCTCGCCGGCGCGGACGTCGAGTCTGCCGACGAGGGTGGTGCGCGCGAAGGACGTCTCGCGATGTCCCTCCTTTGTTGTCGCGGGGAGCTCGGATCTAATCTCGGCAGAGTGGGCATTTTCGCTCGAACGCAACGCTAACGTCGCGCACCTGTTCCCGCTTCGTCGGACAGAGTGGATCTATCGCCCGTCTCCCGCGTCCCGTTTGCCTCGCCCGAAGAGATTCTGGAAAACCCGCGCATCTGCTCTGGATGTCACGCCGATTCACGAGGGTATTCGAGGTGGATTACCTGTTATATCAAAATAAGTGCCATTTACTTGGCGTGTATCGACCGAATGGCAAGAATCGGGCTCGAGTTCCGTGTTTCCGAGGTGCAGACATCTTTTTTGAGGCTCATGTGATACCTGGTTTTATTACGCCTGCGCGTAGATTGAGTTGAAGACCTGGAGAAAATGTCATACATCTGGGGATAATTTGGGCAGCCGGACAAAATATTCCCCGGACAAAATTTCCCCGGACAAAATCTCCCCGGACAAAATCCACCCGGGCAAAATCTCCCCGGACAAAATCTCCCCGGACAAAATCTCCCCGGACAAAATCCCCCCGGACAAAATCTTCCCGGACAAAATCTCCCCGGACAAAATCCCCCCGGACAAAATCTCCCCAGACAAAATCTCCCCGGACAAAATCTCCCCGGACAAAATCCCCCCGGACAAAATCTCCCCGGACAAAATCCCCCCGGACAAAATCCCCCCGGACAAAATCTCCCCGGACAAAATCCCCCCGGACAAAATCCCCCCGGACAAAATCTCCCCGGACAAAATCTCAAGCAGTATTCAAGCTGGATTATTATATTTAAATGGATATTCGAAATGGATGTTCAAGCTGGATTGTTATATCAAAATGGATATTCAAGCTGGATTGTTATATCAAAATGGATATTCAAGCTGGATTGTTATATCAAAATAAGTACCATTTACTTGGCGTGTATCGACCGAACGGCAAGAATCGGGCTTTTCTATCTGAAATTAGAGCTGCAAACATCTTTTTCGAGGTTAATGCGAGGCTTTTATCACGCTTGCGCACAGATTGAGTGGAGGACCTGGGAAAAAATATCACACGCCTGGGAGAAATTACTACGTCGATGTGGTAAACGCGATTGAAGAGTCGCCACGCGACGAAAATCTCGAGAATTTACGATAACGTATAGGCACGAAAACCTTGACATTGCTTTCTCATTTATTTTCCCTTTGCGCAAAGCTCCCTCTATGAGGAAGTATGTTAATCGATTTTGGCTTCCTCACAGAGGCAGCTTTTGCGCCAAGGGAGAATAAACGAGGATGCAATGTGCCAGGTTCCACTTTGCAGTCTTGTTTCAAAACTGTGCACTGTGACATAATACAAATTTCATAAAATATGGTTCAAAATATCTCTGGATTATGCACGTGTCTGAAATGTTGGTCCGTTTTGTTACGTGAAATTGCGGTGTTTAAAACAAACATAGACATTTGAAAAGTCCTTCCAGATCACCTAAAATTTGTAAACAGCATTTTAATTATTCTGAAAAATATTACAAACAAGATAAAGTAAACTCCACATACATTCCCAACGTCAGCTCGATTGATGAAGCCATTCTAGAGATGTGGATGTTGACATTTTTTAAGCTGTCCACACACATCCATCTACCCAGATATTTTTCCAAACCCCTTTCCTCGACGCTGTAAAATATTTGGAGGGTGTTTATATGACAATCTCGAAAATAAAAATTTCACGAAAGCACAGCTTCCTCCCTCAGGAAGCAAAGTACACCATTTCTTGTTGGAATTTCGTCAAAAATGTTGGGTGATATCAGTGGTAGTTCCCGGCCACCTTAAAAATACAGTCGCATCTCCCAAATCTGTCTCCCTAATTATTAATAATGTTTTAATAATTATTATTAAATCTTTATTCAATCATTGTAAAATCATTATCAATTCATTGTTAAATCATTGTAAAATCATTACGAATTCATTGTTAAATCATTGTAAAATCATTACGAATTCATTGTTAAATCATTGTAAAATCATTACGAATTCATTGTTAAATCATTGTTCATTTATTATTAAAAAGCACCGACCAATAATTATTAATCTTTGATGTCATGATAATGCTAACTATTTACTTTCATTGGATAGATTCGTTATTACCGTTTCATATGTGTTCCAAAAAGTAGGTGGTCGGTATAAGCCCTGACTTTTTTTTATGTATTATGCGCCCGCTGTCAGCGCCCTCTAGCCCACTTTTTCATTCATCCTTTCCGCGCTCCTCGGTGTACTTCTGTTGTCATATACACGTGCACAGCCAGTACACACGCAGCCTCATAGTTTTCCCCTGAAGTGAAAGATGGAAAGGGGGCGCGTTGGAAACCCTTAAGAGTCGAGTGGATCTCTTGTACACTGGAACCCGGGCCCGCGAATGTTGCCTCAGTACGCCCGAGAGCCGCAACACGCTGCGACGTAGCATTCAGCGCAGCCCATCTTCAATTATGCTCCCGCGGATTGGTCGACCACCGACGACCAAGCTACGCGGAGCTCCGCACGCAGAGTTCACGTAACGTTGTTTTCAAGACTGTCTCCTTAATTCCGTTGAGTGATTAAGAATACTCGATGCAGCTGCACGAGGCTTCTCGTGGCAAGTTCACTATACCCAGGTTCACAATACCGAGGACAATGGCTGTGTCCGTATTTTTTTTTTTGTGTGCAAAAATTTACGTCAAAATGCCAAACGATTTATTTCGCAACAACCCGAACAGTGTTTAAAATAATGTAGAAAAATACAATTAAAAAAATACCAGTTTCAATACATTTTTAATGACTTTTGTAACTTAAGATATTTTTATTTCAAAATTTGTTTGTCACAGATATTTTTGTTTTAAAGATTTATTAATTCAAGATTTTTTAATTTAAGATTTTTTGTGCGCAAAGATGTACGTTAAAATTCCAAAAGATTTATTTTGCAACAACCCGAACCGTGTTTAAAATAATGTAGAAAAGTACAATTAAAAAAATACCAGTTTTAATACATTTTTAATAACTTTTGTAACTTAAGATATTTTTGTTTCAGATATTTTTGTTTCAAAGATTTATTAATTCAAGATTTTTTAATTTAAGATTTTTTTTATTTTAATGTGAAAACTTATACAAAAGTTACATGAAGCGAGCAGTGGGAGAAAAAATGGCTGTATTAACTCACGAAGTATCGCCTACGGCGGCCAAACACACCGGTTCGAAGTTCCACTGTGCGAAATGAGAATTTTGTGGTACGCGTGTTTAAACTCATTCCAGCCGTATCGGGATGCAGCGGTTTTCAGCGATCTTACCGCAGTGACGTTTGCTCCATGCTCACAGTGACGGTCGAAAAGCCCGATGGTTCGGTCAATAGCTGTTTAGAAGCCCGGAAGCTATACGGGTTTCAATTTGCAAATTCCTTCCGACGTATGGGACACAACAATCTACATGCCCGTTGCAATTATTTGATGGAGTCTTCGATCCCCGTAGCTGCGTGTAATGCGAAGCCGGCATCAAGCACTGCGGTGTTATATCTGTATACCGATGCCACGTTCGAATACTCGGATTGCTATATCGGATGCCGGAGATTTCGCTATCGGGGCCGGGACTCGGTGGGCCGGGAATTCCCGAAGGACGCGTCCTATCCGCGTGTTCTTGTTTCCCCAACATCGCGGATATTCAAAAAAAGGCACCCTCGAAGGTGCCAACATTTCCTGAGGCGACCGAGTCATGTTTTAATAAAATTAGACGTACATTTTTTACCTAGATTAAAAAAAAAACCACTGTAGAAGACAAAAAAAGAAGCCACCGTGCATTGAGGCTACCGAGTCATGTATTAATAAAATTACACGTACATTTTTTTACTCAGATTTAAAAAACCACTATGGAATACCAAGAAAAAGAAGCCACCGTGCATTGAAGCGACCGAGTCATGTATTAATAAAATTACACGTACATTTTTTTACTCAGATTTAAAAAACCGCTATGGAATACCAAGAAAAAGAAGCCACCGTGCATTGAAGCGACCGAGTCATGTATTAATAAAATGACACGTACATTTTTTTACCCAGATTTAAAAAAACCACTGCAGAAGTCAATTTTTTTTTTTTTCGTGTGTTGAATTCAGTTCCTCAGTTAAAATTGTGCAGCCAGACAAAACTGTCCGGTCCAAGTGCAAGAATTTTCATTTAAACTTCTCGAGGCATAAATTTTCAAAAATTCATCTTACCGAGATGCACGAAACGAAAGTCGTTAGTTTTTATGCCATTTCGAGGGTGTCTACGTTGCTCCTCGAATATCGCATAACCAAGCTAAGCCACGAAAAATGGTTCAGCGTGTTCCAAAGCGACGAAAAAAAAAAAAAAAAAAAATCCCCGGGTCCGAGTGTACGAATTTTCGTCCGAAGATCTCGAGGTGTACGAAAATGCATTTCACCGTCGCGCGAGAAACAAAACTCGTTGGTTTTCACGCCATTTCGAGCGTCTCGCGGCGGCTTTAAATATCGCGTGGTCGAGCTAAGGCAACGCGATACGTTTTCCACAACTGTATAATTTTTCAGGTCGTTCGTTACATGCAGTGGAAAAAGTCGCGCTCCCTCGGCCCCCGCGTCGCGAGCACTCGACTCCACCGTGTTGCGATCATTTCCCCGCTGCGACGACACGGGATATGTGCACGCCGGGTCGGAGTACACTTGAGACTTTTCGACGCCGCGGCGACGAGCCTCACTCTCTTTCTCTCCTCGTTCCTCTCCAACGTGGCAGCTGCCGACTGCTCCCTCATTACCAGCCCTATATACTCCCTCGCCGTCGTTACCCCCACGTACTTTGCCGCGACTCCAGCTACAACGTCGCCCCGGGTTGGGCACAGGGGAAAAAAAACGGACAAGCTACTTACCGGTTCTATGTACTTTCACGGAGGAATCGCAAAGTATCCGGTGGAAGAGACGGGCATTTTTCTCATTTTTCTTAGACAGCGAGTTTGGTCACTTCACCCAGAGAAATCGTTCTGATGGGATCTGTTCGAAACAAATAAAATTTATTTGAATGAAATTGTATTTGATGAAATGTTATTGGAATGAAATAAATCCTATTAGGGCGGTCATTAAATAGATTAACTATTTAAATTAAATAGATTTATTTATTTTTATTATTTTATTTAAGATTAATTTATTTAATGGTCGCTAATTTAACTTAAGGAAAAAGAAATATATGCCAAACTTATGTGGAACCTATGTAAAAAATGCTAAAGCCGGGATGGCAAGAATGGCTAATAAATACTACTACTACTATTTAATGGTCGCTCTAATAGGATTTATTTGGATCAAATAAAATGTATTTTATTCAAAAAAATTGTATTTCGTACAAATCAATTTTATTTGTTTCGAATATATCCCATCAGAACGATTTCTCTGGGTGTTCATTTCGATAGCTCATTTATTTTTCAATCTTTTTTTTTTAACCACGAGTCGAGGACTCTGAAGGATGAATCCCTAACACTGGCCTATAATTCGATTTTCAAACAAAATTCGTACGAACGATGGCGACCGAGATTTGTTCGCCATTTGCGACATTGGTTTTGTCCCCTCGAACCATATCCGCGACCTGGCGCATTGTAATATTTCGCCGGTCGTTAAAATAATGAGGACAATGCCATACGCTCGGTTTGTGCCTGCCGCAAATCATTACGTAAACGCTTCCCTACCCGGCTGTCTATACATAATATATAGAATACGCTGCGTGTACCGCGAACGCTGAATAATCGCGGAAGCCACGGAATCAACATGCCCGATTGCCACCGGTTTACTAATTAATTAGGTCCCGCGCATATAGCCGCGTTGGAGGGAGATCGAGGAGTCAATTGTTTCGCACTCGGAGGGCATCGCGCAGTCGATCCTTGGGATTCGAATGCGAGAGCCGCACCCTTCCTCGCAGTCCCCATCCACGACTCAATGCCTCCGTCTGCACGCTGTAAATCTCGGGATGCCAACTCGCTCAACGCCGCCCAGGCTTACAACGGGCTTAATAATAGGAGGGACGACGCTCGCTCTCGCGGCCTCCGCAAAGACGGTGCGGGACCATCAACTACATCCGGAGAATATGTGCGACAGTTTCCACGCCACGTTGGATCCTCAATCAGCTGCGAAAATCAAGGAGAGCTCAAGAGATGACAGACTCCACCTGTCTACGAGATTTTTCGCATTTTTGTTTTTTCGTGTGTATGGACAAATTTGGGATTTTTGAGGGTTAGGCTTTATAATTCTGTGAAAAATTCAGAAATCAGGATAAGGTAAAGGTACTGGTTTCGGTCACTGTACCGGTTTCGGCCATTTTCACTATATTTTTATTTCAAATTACTGTTTTCTGTATTCTTATGTTGGTACTTCGAAAGTATCCATATAAATTAACAAGTCTACCGATACAATTTTATTTCATTTTAATAATTCAAATAATTCTGTGCTTTCGAACTTGGTGACCGAAACTAAGCCAAAGGTGGCTGAAACCGGTACCTTTACCTTATATTAAAAATTAAGGTAGCTTCGATTTTAGTGCAGTGACGACATTTCGAAAAAAGTGCAAAAACTGTTTTTATTGTTATCATTTTTTAACACGAATTTCCCGTTAGTTTTTTCTCTAAACGAAAACAGTTTCTTGAAAAAAGTGTTTCGCCAATTTTTGAGCGATAGTCGAGTTTAGGAGTTCTGTCCAGTGTTGTAAGTTCCCATTACTTTAAGAATTTGAGTTTACCCAACAGTTTAATTCCCAGTTATGATTCTATAACGATGACCTGTAGCAATTATAAAATAATATGCGAACTTTTAAGTAGCCATAAGAAAAACCGAATTTTTCAGTAAATTTTCGGAGAAATTGTGCGAAAAATAGGCAAGCACAGTCCTTCATTATTTTTGCAATGCATTAAAAGTATTTCTCCATTTCTTCAATAAGATTACCATCAAATTTTATGGGAAATGATTATTTCTTGCCTCTATCTAAAAGTTTACACAGTCCTTCATTATTTTTGCAATGCATTAAAAGTATTTCTCCATTTCTTCAATAAGATTACCATCAAGTTTTATGGGAAATTAATATTTCTTGCCTCTATCTAAAAGTTTACACTTCATATTATAATCATTACGGGTTAATGTATATAAAAACGTAATTACAAAGCCAATCGTACCATCAATTTTATTTCCAGAAAAAGGGATTTACAGCTCCGGTTCTGTCATAAAAATAAGAAAGTGTATTTTTTTCAAAATCAAGTGAAAATGGTTTGACACCCATTATCATATTTTGATCGTAACAATTATTTTTCAAAGCCCAAGACGGCGATTCGCCACCTCGCTCAACGCGCGTCGACGCGCCCGAAAGCGAGATCCACCGTCCACTCCTTCCTCCTTCCTTCGCGCCTCGCCACATAATCCGATAAATCTAATTATCGTCTCGTGGGTAGCCAATAATTTCCGGCGTATGTATGCGAATCTCGCGTATCTCCTAATCCACGTAATCACACGCGATTCGAGGCACTCCCGAGGTACAGGCGGTGGTACACACGTATATACACAGATACGCGGAAATCCGGCTCTAAACCAAATCATTGGCAGTTTGCCTTTCCTCACGGCGTCCACGCTTGGTCCACACGGTTCCCCCCCAAACCGCCGGCCCCCTGACCAAACGCTCGACTAGACGATTTAGCTCGTAGGCATAACCCTCACCCGGAAGTTGTGCTGTACGTGCTAACCGCACAACCAGACCACGCATCGTCGGGGTAGCATAGCGGCCGAGTGAGTTACAGGCTTCCTTTGTTAAACTCATCAAAGGATACGTTACGGCTTTTGGATTACTGACGCTTTGATAATATTGATTACTGACGCGCGCTCTGCCAGTTGTCACTAGCAGCGGAGCCACGAAGTCTCGATATTTCGCGATAGGTCTGACTGCGGCTTCGCACCGCTGCAACTGGAGACAAAAGAACGACGTTTGTTTCCGCAAACGGGAGCAGCAACGTTACAACGTCACCCTGCAGATATTTTGTTTACAGGCTCAGAAATATCAGGAATATTCGTTGAGGCGAGAATCAAAGAAATATCGTTTCAACGATGAGCCCATTGATGACCTTATCGGACTGGCGGATTTTGGCCCTTTGGGTTCAAACGCAGGCGAACCCAAGGGCTCAGCATATTTCGGGGACTCCTTCGTTGAATATGCTCGTAATCTTCTTACAGGATGCAAGTGAGGCTTTGGGAAGGGCGTTGAGTCGATGATGGAGAAACCGAGGAGTTCCAATCCGATCGTGAAGGGTCCGCCGGAGTAAAAGGAGGTCCAGGTCTTCCAAGTCCAGGGTCATTGCTGAAGCCTTCTGAAGTGCCAGATTTTGCGTCTTTGAAGTACTCGAAGAGTAAACGGAGTTTTCAAATTTCGACCCAGCTGAGTCTTGTCGCCGAAAACAGGACATTAGGTCAAGCGATGAAAAACTCCTCAAACACCTAAGGGTTGTGTCAATGATTGGTCTGTTATATACAGAGAAACCGAAGAATTCTAACCCGGCCACGAAGGGTCCACTGACTAAAAGGAGGATCCATGCCGTCCAAGTCCAAAGTCTTTCCTACAGCCTTCTGAAGTGTCAGATTTATCCTCACAACAAAATTATTCACAGATTATTCACACAACGAGAGCCATCATGGAGCTCTCACTGTGCCACCTGCAAAAAAATCCAGCACAATGTCTCAATGTATACCGTCACAAAAGAACATCTCAAAAACCTCTTCAAAAATCCTGTCTGAAGTACTCGAAGAGCAAACGGAGTTTCCAAGTTCCGCTGAGTCTTTTCACCAAAAACAGAACTTACAGACCACCCTATAAAAAACTCCGCGAACGCCTGTCGGCCGTGCGCAGAAAGACAAGAAGTACCAAAGCACTTGGTACACTTCTTGTCTTTCATTGACAAACTTTCCTCAAGTTCGTCCGGCAGTTATCGCTCGAGTAACTGGAAAATTAGTCGTCGTCGGGAGACTGGTCGAGCGTTACGAGCCATCGGGCCACTTACAACAGACATATATAGGGCCATCGGCATTTTGAGCGTACAGAAGGGGGACCGTTAAAAGGCGCACTTACGTAGTGCTGATGGAGGCGTCGGCGAGCGGTCCCGAAAACCGCATGGGCACCGGCAACATTGCTGCGGTTCCCGTGCCTCTCGGATCCCCGCGGTTTCGGCCAGTGTTCCCGGTCCTATATCGAGGTTATACTGTAGCGAGCGAGAGAGGCCCGCGCCACGTACGGTACGTTACGTACGTACGTACTAAACCTCTTCACCGTAGATTCTCCGCCTACGGGAGAGAGAGAGAGAGAGTGAGAGAGCCGAGACCGTATAACCCGGTGGCACGCGCGGTCCCGCACGGCAGACGTAGCATTAATGCCCCAGGACGTGCGAGATACCCTTCGGTTACACACCCTCACGTTTGCGGGGGCCGCGCACCTCTCGGCCTTTGGGATGCAGCGGCGCCTCTTAGACTTGGGCTCGACCCGACAAGACGGATGGTAATGCCCGGGCGATGGGCTTGTCTTCCACTCGGGCACTCCATTGCCGCCGCCGGCGACGGTGTCAAGCCGCCTCGCTCTACACAATCTCGCCTCGTGTCATACTGGCCCCCACGCGGACGTCCCACCTGGACTGATGGATATGCCTGGTTTTTGTGGTTTTCAGTTTTGTAGAGTTTGTAGGAACTTTTTTTTTCCGTGATTAATTGGATATATTGTGAGAGGTTGTGAAAGTTTTTGGGTGGAATGAACTTTGGTTTGGCTGTGAGTAATATTGCTGGGCTGTATTGAGACTTTAGCAGTGTTGTTCAGTGTAAGAATGAAACGTGTTGAAAGTGTGTTGTTTCTTCTATGTTTTATACAAGGGCGCTACAGCGTTCGTGACCAATTATAGCATGAATAGAACGGCTTCACCTGAACATAGCTGACAGTAACCAACTTTTTATTAGTTGATTAGTTGATAATAATCACACGCGCTGGCGCGCGTGCTTGAAATACTTTTCTCCAAAATCGACCACAAGTTTTTTTCTTTTCAAAATATCGACTTTTAACCTATGCCATCGTTCTCAAGTCGCATATTCTACCCCCGAAAACACTGGTTAGTAACCTTTTTTAATGGATTTTGAAAAAAATATTTTTTTGGCGACGAAAAAAATATTTTTTCTGACAGAAATCGTAGATCCGGGTCCGGACCGAAAATCGACAAAATCGACCCCAATTCTTTTTCTTTTCAAAATATCGACTTTTAACCTATACCATCGTTCTCAAGTCGCATATTCTACCCCCGAAAACACTGGTTATTAACCTTTTTTAATGGATTTTGAAAAAAATATTTTTTTGGCGACGAAAAAAATATTTTTTCTGCCAGAAATCGTAGATTCGGCTCCGGACCGAAAATCGCCAAAATCGACCCCAATTTTTTTTCTTTTCAAAATATCGACTTGTAACCTATACCATCGTTCTCAAGTCGCATATTCTACCCCCGAAAACACTGGTTATTAACCTTTTTTAATGGATTTTGAAAAAAATATTAAAATGGCGACGAAAAAAATATTTTTTCTGCCAGAAATCGTAGATTCGGCTCCGGACCGAAAATCGCCAAAATCGACCCCAATTTTTTTTCTTTTCAAAATATCGACTTTTAACCTACACCATCGTTCTCAAGTCGAATATTCTACCCCTGAAAACACTGGTTATTAACCTTTTTTAATCGATTTTGAAAAAAATATTTTCTTGGCGACGAAATTTGTTTTTTTTTCTGTCAGAAATCGTAGACCCGGCTCCGGACCGAAAATCGCCAAAATCGACCCCAATTTTTTTCTTTTCAAAATATCGACTTTTAACCTACACCATCGTTCTCAAGTCGCATATTCTACTCCCGAAAACACTGGTTATTAACCTTTTTTAATCGATTTTGAAAAAAATATTTTCTTGGCGACGAAATTTGTTTTTTTTTTTCTGTCAGAAATCGTAGACCCGGCTCCGGACCGAAAATCGCTAAAATCGACCCCAATTTTTTTTTTTTTTTTTTTTCCAAAATATCGACTTTTAACCTATACCATCGTCCTCAAGTCGTTGCTTTTATTGAATACGAAACAATCAATGAGTCACAGTAAAATTAATAAAAAGTCGGTGTTTCCTAGCAGCGAAAGATTTCCATAAATTAACGCAAATAAAATAATCTGCATTGCCCCGGCGAATCGAGTTTCTCTTTCGCGAAGTCCTCGTCGTGTCGATAAGCCGTAACCACGCTAGGATTACCACAAGTTGATAGCCCGGTCGGTCGCGAGCTGTGAGAAGAAACAGTGGCGAAGCGATGCCAAGCTGCTTGGGACATTTATCGGAGTAATAAAGTTCGGTGTGTAATAGGCGATTAACTCGACACAGAGCCAGTTTATGGTAATTACTCAAATCCTCGGGATCATATTCGAGGCTGTTTCACGAAGCTTGATGAAAATTGTAGTCTCTCTTTCTGCTCCTCTTGCCTCTCTTTTTCTTCGTCCTCATTCTCACGCTGCCTTATTTCCATTATCAATTCATTAATTCACGGATGATAATTATTCCAACCATTTCTAATTATCTCACTCCGCTCGCAAAGCTCTTTCCGTATGAGGAAACGAAGGCAATTTCCAGAAGGGTCACTCTTTGTCGTGAAATTTCCTCGAAACTATAGCAGTTGCTGCTAAAAACATTTTTTTTCTATTCGGTAATTCGTTGAAATGTGGCCTTTCAGAGCCCAACGTGCCAAGTGCTGTTTTAGTACATCATTAACTGCGCAAAAAAAAAATTGCTGACAAAAAAGAAGCAAAAGAGAATTGAGCTCAATTGAGGGCTTCAAGAACGACCTACTTGAATTCAACGTGAATGGCCCATACACACGACTGTATATCGCATAGTGAGTCTAATGTAGATGGCTGCGGCAACTTAGGAAACTAAACTTTAAGTAACCTCTCGTGTGCGACCTACACCTCGCCCCCCCCCCCCCTTCCCATCACTCCACACACAGCTCATCTGCACCCTGTCATTGCTAAACTTTACTAACAATGACTAAACTTCCGCCCGACTCTGTGTGTACACTCTGTGCAGCTTGCGCCGTATACAAATTGTAGTATACTTATTATACCGGTGCACGCTCGAAATCTTGCCAAGTTGAGGCTTTTACGCAAACCGCTGGGGCGGCGATCCCGTTGTGAGGCAATTGCGACAGTTCAATAATCAGTATTTCGTGAAAGCGTCGCCCACAGTGCGAAATTAAACAGCATCACTGTTTTCACAGTTTTGTTTTTACTTTCCTTGATGCAGTTATAGAGGGCGTCACATCGTTTGACCGAAAAATCAATTCGGCCAAATCGTAATTTTACCGAACATAATTTGGCCAAATCGTCATATTGCCGAGTTGTCGTTTTACCGAAAAACATATCGCGAAACGCCTTTTTTTGCGTCTTTGAAATCTTGCCAAAATATGAATCCTTTGTGAGGCAATTATGACACTACAATGATCGCTATTTCGTCAAAACGTCGTCAACGATGCGAAATAAAACAGCATCACAATTTTTACCATTTTCGATAGAGCTGTATAAGGTTGAAGGACATGTAAATGAGACGTAAATGAATGTTTTTTCTTTTTAATTTAAATAAAACAACATCACAATTTTTACTATTTTCGATAGAGCTGTACAAGGTTGAAGGACATGTAAATGAGACGTAAATGAAGGTTTTTTCTTTTTTAATTTAAATAAAACAACATCACAATTTTTACCATGTTCGATAGAACTGTACAAGGTTGAAGGACATGTAAATGAGACGTAAATGAAGGTTTTTTCTTTTTTAATTTAAATAAAACAACATGACAATTTTTACCATTTTCGATAGAGTTGAACAACACTCAGAGAAAAATATAGTAGAATAGTTGTTCGAACTATACCGATATAATTCGCAGGAGGAACGATTATATCGATTGGTACTGGATACTATGTATTTGATTAGTTCAACTATTATTACGTTTGCAGCTATTATTTTTTTTTCTCATTGTCGTAACTATAAAATATAAACGTTCCCCCTGGGAATTATACTGTATGGTAAAAGTATAGTATTGTTGTTTCAATCATGTGCTTTTCTCTCAGTGAAGGTTGAATTACATGTAAATGAGACGTAAATGAAGGTTTTTCTTTTTAATTTCGGCTTCACTAATCATTCCGTTTGGTGGTCCCTCGACGTTTCAAAGGCTCAAACTAATTTCCAGTTCGTTGTCGCTCGCTCACTCCGATAAGTGGCGGAAGGCAGAGATATCCATCATCGTCGGACCAGTCGAAAGTGTCTGTTTGCGCTTCTCGGTAAATAGGGTATAGGCGAAAAGTTTCGGCGGATTCAGCTGAAGAGGAAGTTTTCGGCCTTTTCACTTTCGATTGCCATCGAATCACAGGCGGACCCCGCACGACCCTCTCGAGAACTCTCCGAGTTTGCAGGTTTCCGGGTATCGGTGGAGAAACCAGGAGGTCCAGGCTCAGGCGACGAGAATACACTGGAGTCATATAGACGTATATATAACGTGGATGTTCGATGCCAGAACGGGGGGGGGGGGGGGAGAGGGGGCGTTGAATCTTTTAGCTTCTTCCCGTTAACGAGCATTCATCGACGATCGTCTATGGCGCTCCGAGCGCTGCATCGGCTTTCGATGGGCTTTCAGTATCCCTCGAAAGCCGATAGCACATAAGTAATTAATTATTTGCCGTGTTTAGTGGCGTACAAACTGCTTTTATACGGGCTATCCGTGGATAGCCCATAGAATGTTGTGCTCCATGCCGTGATTGATGTTAATCTCGGTGCAGATAAAACTGACGATTAACGACACGAAGTTAGCGTCCCAAGATCGAGGCCGGGATTACCGCGTATAAAATGGATTAATGGTTTTCGTCTGTTTTGTCTTTCAGGAATGGACGGACTACAATCTCAAGTGGGACGACGCGGAGTTCGGTGGGATTATGGGACTGAGAATCACGCCAAACAGGCTGTGGAAACCGGACGTGCTCATGTACAACAGGTAACCTTGGTTCCCCTCGGGTTCCGGTAACGCCTAATTGATAAATCGTAGATTCGATAGACGTTCTTTCTTTTTCGTTGATATACTGCTGTTGATAACGAAAACAAAAAAAAAAAGAGAAAATGCAATTGCATTCAGTGCCCCTTTGACAGTTTGACGTGCGAAGCCGTCGTTTGAAGAGTCAGGCATCGTTCGGTCAGTCGATTAAATGATAAATTCAACAATTAATCTTGTCGCTTAAAAATATCGTCGTAAAAAATCTGTTTGGAAATAAACTAAAATGCTTTCATAATAAAAAAAAAATACGTTTCGAAATTCGCGCCTTAAGGAAAAGAGCCAGACATCGTTCGGTTAGTCGATTAAATAATAAATTAAACAATTAATTAAAAATTAAAATGCGTTCTTCGTTGAATAAAAAAATACGTGTGAAATTCGCGCATTAACGAAAAAAGTTAGACATCGTTCGGTTAGTCGATTAAATCATAAATTAAACAATTAATTATTCCGTGGACGGCTTAAAGAAAATCGGTTCGTAACTAGACTTAAATGTGTCGGACCGTGGAATAAAAAAATACGCGCTAAATTCGCGCCTTAACGAAAAATTACAGGCGGGCCGGGAAACATCAGCGGGCGCTCGTGGAAACGTGAGAACCGCGCCGATCGGAGCGGAACGCTTTAATATCGCATCGATGCGCTGCAATCGACCCGCATCAAATTGGACAGGGAACACACTTTGTTCGCCCCCGCGTAATTCTATACCACCATGATCTTATCTCTTTATTATTCCCAAATACCCTGTACTTTGCGACTCATCAACGTAAATTGTGTGTCACATTCTTTTGTTCTTTAAATCAATTCCAATTCCCGTTATCAGAGCTTTGACCCTGTAACCTTCTTTAGAAAATGCATAGTTTCACCGTGACATTTCAGAGAACCAATCAGGTACCACTTTTTATGTAAATCAAGTCGTTTTTGCGTTTCAGTCCACCATATTGAATCCGCCATCTTGAATTTCTGTACTTTGAGTAGAGTTTCCATAATCAGCGATGGCAAAACTCCCAAGTATATCCAGTTTCATTAAAATCCAGTCACTTATACTTTGGCCCGCCATTTTGAATTCGCCATCTTGAACTTTATAACTTTGTATTCAGCTTCCATTAATCGGCGATAAAAGAATCTCCCATGTATATCGAGTTTCATAAAAACCCATTTACTTCTTTTATATTTCGATCCGCCATTTTAAACGTCCATTTTGAGGTCCAATTTTAAATTCGCAATTGGCGACGTCGCGAGTCGTTTCGACAGTCAAGGGACACCAAAGCGCGTTTGGCGCAGACTGTCCATGGAATTTCCTCCGGACAGCCTTCAGCACCATTTTGGTTCGCCATTGTGAATTCGCCATATTGAATTTTTTAACTTTGTATTCAGCTTCCATGATCGGTGGTAGAAAAATCCTCCAGGTAAATCGAGTTTCATTAAAACTCAGTAACTTCTTGTATATTTCGTTCCGCCATTTTAAACGTCCATTTTGAGTTCCCATTTTGAGTTCGCCATCTTTAATTTTTTAAACTTTCTATTCAGCTTCCATTAATGGGCGGTAAAAAAAATTCCCCAGGTATATCGAGTTTCATAAAAACCCAGTTACTTCTTTTATATTTCGTTCCGCCATTTTAAACGTCCATTTTGAGTTCCCATTTTGAGTTCGCCATCTTTAATTTTTTAAACTTTCTATTCAGCTTCCATTAATCGGCGGTAAAAAAAATTCCCCAAGTATATCGAGTTTCATAAAAACCCAGTTACTTCTTTTATATTTCGTTCCGCCATTTTAAACGTCCATTTTGAGTTCCCATTTTGAATTCGCAATTGGCGACGTCGCGAGCCGCTTCACCAGTCAAGTGGCACCAAAGCGCGTTTGGCGCAAACTGTCCGGGGGAATTTCCCCCTCCGGCACTGCGACGCCGTCGGTGTTGCTTCCACACCTTGGCCACTTGATACCCTCAATTTAGTAATTCCGTCAGTAACACAAACACACTCGCGAGCGCGCCCACACGCGTCAACACACACAGACACCCGACAGACAATCGCACACACGGCGTGGGCCGTATCGCGTAGTACGCGAATGAAAACCATTCGACGGATTTGATCCTCCGTGAAATCGAACGCGTGCAACGCCGTCCGTATAATCCGTCTCGACTTTCGATACACCGGAAAAATCGCTCGCCGGGCAATCGGATTCGTCAAATGCCTCGGAACGACGCGCGGGCGGCGTACACGTCCCGAGGATTATGGATTATATAAAAACTCCGCGTACTTGAATCAGTGCTTTTCGCGAATTAAAAAGAAGAAAAACAAACGCGGATACCGAAAAAAAAAAAAAAAAAAAAAAAAATACGGCCATTGAAGGAATCGACGGGGAACGCGGCGACGGGCGTTAAGCGTCGGGGAAGCGGAACGCGGGAGTAAACTCCGAGGCGGGAAAGTTAATCGCGCATGAAATCCCGACGTTTCGTAGGAAAAAAATCTCCGCGCGGTCTGCGCTTTTCTAATCGCCGAGGAAAAAAAAATAACGCCCGCGAGTTTTTCTTTTTCTCCACGGTCCGCGGATTAAACGTCCCGCGAGAGGAAGGCGAGCGAAGGTTCGTGTCTGTCACGAAATTTAGAATGTTTCAGAAAAAAATCCCGACGGAGCGCTGAAAATACACGTCGATCCTCGAACGTCCCACCGAGCTCTTCAAGCTCGCGACTTTGGCACGATAAAAAAAAATACTAAAAGAAAGAAAAAAATACTATTCATCCGACTCTTCATGCGGGAGATCAAAAATATTTTCTTGGCAAAAGCTAAAAAGCGTTCCGTTAAAAAAAAACAAAACAAAACAAAAAAAAACAAATTCGGAGGGTACGTAAACCATTTTCCAGTGTTCCTTCGCATCTTCTTACCAAAAGTATCTGTAACCGTATATATATATATATAAATCTTATATATGTATATTAATCGAGTACCCCGAGAGATGTGCATGCGTTTGTCATTCAACCATAAAGCTAGACCAACTTTATCGGCAGAGTAAATAACTATTATTACCATAATTATTATACCGACACATCAGATTTTTCGATTGAGTAATAATCGTGTATTTATTTTTAATTGCCATTATTTCCTAGTGATTATTGATTTGTAAATATTGATTCGGAGTCCCACGTGATAGTTTGAAGAAAAAAAAATCAACAACAAAAAAAAAAAGAAACCGGAGTCGTAGTGGATTCTGGTTAAAAGTTTCGACTCCGAGTTTCAGCGTCGGACTTGGCGCGGTGTTACTGTCGGTCAGAGCTCGGTCGGTAAAGTCGACCGAGGAAAGTCGCGCGCGCGGTCGTTGGTTGGAAACTCACGTAACGTTGGAATAACTGCTTCCGGTTTGCGATGGACACTCGAACCGGCGCTGGACTTACAGTCGAAGCTCGTGACTCGAATCCGGAGCCACAGTGTGTACAAAGTAACGTGGGGTACGATATTGGATGGGTGGGGCACGGGCTCGGGAGGCAGCGATGGCCTAATTAGTAATTAACTACGTGCTAATTTAGACCCGTTCGCTAATTATTCGGTCGTCCGGGGCGAGCTAACGCCCGCGTTCTCTAGGTTGGTAACACAGCAGTGCTATCTATATCTATCTATATATCTCTCTCTCTCTCACTCTCTCTTGGTCCCTCTCTCTCTCGCTCTGTTTTGGACTGACTGGGTTCCTCGGTTATCGGGGAAATCCCTTTCCCCACTTTCTCCCCGTCTCTCTCTATCTCCGGACGTTCTGATATTGTGCTCGATCGGGTTTCGATTGACTCTCGCCAATTTCCAATTGCGTGGTCGAGCTAATCGACAGAAAAATATTATTTGATAACAGGGCTTATCGTACCCTGTTTCTCTTTCGCTACTTCGCCCTCTCTCTCTCTCTCTCTCTCTCTCACTCTCTCTCTCTCTCTCTCTCTCTCTCTCTCTCTCTCTCACTCTCTCTCTCTCTCTCTCTCTCACTCTCACTCTCTCTCTCTCTCTATCTATGCTGTATATGTGTACACGATGAGATTGTCTGTTATTGGCACGTTCGAATTCCATCGCCGCCTCCCCACCGTGCCCCCCCGTACTCCGGGTGAAGTGCTATACTATATATACTACTATATTACTATGCTATATAACGCCTATTAATTTAATTGCAGAAATTACTAATCATGTGCTTGCGGTAACGCCGTGCGTCAGTGACGCGTCACGCGGTGCCACGGCATTTCCGGAAGCATCTAATAATTATTTCAACCGCACTCGCTGCCGAAACCCCCGGTTCACGACGATCCTGTTACAAATTACGGAAACGACGTAGCGACGATTCGAGATTTTGGCGATGGGGACGACGCGACGACGCAGGGTTAATTAAAAAAATAGGATATGAAATAAAAAATATATTTTGTGATTTATTTTTTGATAACGAAGGACCGGATTTAGAGAATTTGATGATGAATTCTTTCTCGCAAATGACTAATGACAATTTATTGCGATCGATTTATTATTGATGAAAAAATTAATTTTCGCTATGAATTATTTTTTGATAACAAACAAACGGATTTCGAGAATTTGATGATCAATGTTTTCTTGCAAATGTCTAATGACAATTTATTGTGATCAATTGATTATTTATGAAAAAAATTATTTTTGTCATGAATTATTTTTCAATAACAAACAAACGCTAATTTAGAGAATTTTATGATCAATTGTTTCTTGCAAATGTCTAATGACAATTTATTGTGATCAATTGATTATTTATGAAAAAAAATTATTTTTGTCTTGAATTATTTTTTGATAACAAACAAACGGATTTCGAGAATTTGATGATCAATTGTTTCTCGCAAATGTCTAATGACAATTTATTGTCATCAATTGATTATTTATGAAAAAAAAATTGTTGTCTTTAATTATTTTCTGATAACAAACAAACGCTGATTTCGAGAATTTGATGATCAACCGTTTCTTGCAAATGACTAATGACAAATCATGGCGATCGATTGATTGTTGAAAAGAGAATTAACAAAAAAAAAAAAATCCCCGGAAACTAGATTACAAAAATCGTGGAGCGAGGCGCGGAAGCTGCATACGCGATACGTCGAGGCTGTGCGGCGGTCGCGTTCCGTCGACGCAGTCTCGCATTGCGGGCCAAGGCCCGCAGTTATACGCAAATTTGATCTACCGTTTGCCGTTAGAGCGCGGGGTATCCTATGCAGCCGGGCGTGCATCGGTCCGGCCTCGCTGGCCGGGGTCTCTCACGCGCTCGCAATTTCATTGCGCGATCTAATTTATACCGGGCAATATTTCTTTCCGGTGCGCCTCGGAATTCGCGAACGTTCTCGCCTAGATTCTCCACTGCGGAATTAGTGCACCGACCGCATCGAGCGTAAATGGATGCGCGAAAAAAAAAAAAAAAAAAATTATCGCAGTCGGTTTTTGACGATTTTTCTATGGAAAATTCAAACGTAAAATTTAATTCTAATTCTAATATCTGTTCAACTGCTATGCAACTCATTACATCAAATTAAATTAATCACAAAGCGTTGAGTGTTGATTGAGGAACGCCAGAAAAATATTATTGCAGTCAGCTTTGACGACTTTTCGATCGAATATTTCAACGCGGCAGACGGTGATAAACGCCAAGTTTAATTATAATTCCAATATTGCAACTACACAACCGTCACGCACCTCGTTACATCGCTCTTAAATTAAATTACGCACCAGGCGTCAAGTGTAAATTGACGAGCGTGAAAAAAAAATATTACCACGTTTTTTCGCGATTGTTAAACGCAACACAAATATAACGCCGTAATGTCGCGTTTAATCGAATTATCCGTCACCTTCCATCAAACCAGCGTCACGTTTCCGCGTTCGCCGATCGGCTAATCGAGTCCCGCGTTCCTTAATCGCGCGCCGCGTCTGTCGAAACGTGTCAAATGTCTTATTGAATTCGTCTTGCCGAGGGTCCGATCGATACCGGGATATCGGAATAAAAAAAGTACAGGCATACAGAACGTCCCGCAGCCGTGGCGGACGCCTCGTCGGCTCGCGAAATCAGGAGTGCTCGCTAGCCGGACAGCGATAATTTGCAATCGCGCCATTTCCGAGGGGATTAGTCGTCCTAATAGCGCGGGAATATTCCCGGTACGATTATTCCCGTACGCTTATGGTCTTGAGCCCGGTCGGCGGCGGCGGCTGAAATCGCGTTCCTCGCGAATTGCATCGGCACCTCCGCTGATGGTCGTGCAACATAGTGCCACAGTGTTTCGTGCACTGAAGTGGTGGTAGTGCCAGTCGGTAGCGATATACCGCATCGGCGTAGGCGCATTTACGATAGGCATGTGTGTTGCACATATATACGTATATGTGCATGTAGGCTGCGGTTATGTACGCCTGGTGGGACGCACTCGGATACGATCGACGATAATGACATTAGTCAATTCGCGGCAGATACCCCGTTTCGTTCTCGTTATCAATTCTCTATCTCCGTTCGCGAAACGAAAGACAAACCATTTTCTCGAAATCACCGTGATAATTGGATTTTGATAATGGAATAAACGCCGATCGCGAGACGCGCGGTTGGAGCGACTCGCGGAGCGTGGCAAATTTAATTCACTCTGGTGTATTGAATTTCATTTAAATCCAGTCACTTCTTACGTTTTGGTTTGATATTTGGGATTTTTTAAACTGCGTTCAGATTCTACGATCAGTGATCATGAAATGTGGCCCACGTGTGCAGCAAGTTTCGTTAAAATTCAAGAAATTTCTTATATTTTGGTCCGACATTTTGAATTCGCCATCTTGAATTTTTTAAACTGAGTTCAGATTCCACAATCAGCGATCGCAAAATTCTCCGGGTGTATCGAGTTTCGTTAAAATCCAATCGATTCTTATATTTTGGTCCGACATTTTGAATCCGCCATCTTGAATTTTTGAAGCTGATTTCAGATTCCATAAACAGTGATCACCAAATGCTCCGGGTGTATCGAGTTTCGTTAAAATCCAATCGATTCTTATATTTTGGTCCGACATTTTGAATCCGCCATCTTGAATTTTTGAAACTGAGTTCAGATTCCACAATCAGTGATCACAAAATGCTCCGGGTGTATCAAGTTTCGTTAAAATCCAGTCGATTCTTATATTTTGGTCCGACATTTTGAATCCGCCATCTTGAATTTTGAAACTGTGTTCAGATTCCATAATCAGCGATAAAAAATTCCTCAAGTTTATCGAGTTTCATAAAAATCCAGTTACTTCTTATATTTCGTTCCACCATTTAAAATATCCATTTTGAGTTCCGATTTTGAATCCGCTATCAGCAAAATCACGGACCATTTTTCGGCACTCAAGGAGCATTAAATTGCGTTTAACATAAACTGTAATTACTCAATTCGAGGCAGACACCCTGCTTCGTTCTCGCTATCGATTCTCCATCTCCGATTCCGAAACGAACGAGAAGCCATTTTCTCGAAATCACGATGATAATTGGATTTAATAATGGAACGACGGCGATCGCGAGACGCGCGCGGTTGGCGCGTATGGAAAATTTATAATTCCCCGACGTCGGGGTGGCTGGATCGTCGTGACTGCGCGATAACGCGGATCCGTTTCGCAGCGAGGGCGGTGCTTAATTAGATTAATCGAATAATTAATCGAGTCGTAAGACGTCAGGCCCTCCCCGTACTGCGGGACACCGCAAGGCCTCTTGCCCGGCGCCCGCTCTCTCGCAATTGTTGCTCGGAAAAAGGTTCGCCAACGGCAGACGAAGGATATCGGCTTCGCGGTTCGCGGTCGCCGGACAATTTGTTCGGTGTTGTTTCAATTAAACCGAATTAATCAACCGACGTGAGCCACGTTTCGCGCAAGTGGAAATTGGGTCGAGTGAATTGGGTGTTTAAAATTTCTCAACCAGATATCTGCTGCCTGTTATTGCTAAACCGTTTTCCGAGCGTTAACTTATAATGTATGTATCTATATCGCGTGGGACGTTGCGGCTTAAATGGGCAGATTCGTAATCAATAACCTCTGGGATTTTGTCGCCAATTTTTTTGGACAATTGCTGCAACCCCAAAATGTGTTTAATCACTTCTACAGTTTTTTTTTTCACCAGTCACTTGGTGATAAATGAAATTAAAAAAAATCACTTCTAACAAAAATTTAGACACAATTATTTTTGTTATCAATTTTTTCTGTTGTGTCTAACCTTTTGTTTTGGATGATCAAAAAAGACTGAGGGTTGAGTTACGTGGAGGTAAAAAGTCTGCGTGATAATTAACTTTCCACTTCCAGCAGTCCACAACAAAAATTGAAGACGATTCCCCCGAGGCTGAGGGTCGCGGACCTGTTGATCTGAACTGGAATGCCACGTCCATATGCATACATACTATATTTATAGATATATGTCCTTTAATAACTCGTCTCATACATTAAAAAGATACTATCATATAAACAGGTACTCGTCACTCGAAGTATTTCGAGCGCCTCTTGTAGCACTCGTCGAACTCGTGTACCTAAGAAAGACGGTCCATTCGGAAGAGTGAATAATTCTGGTCTTTATCGCTTGTGAAAATAATGGCGAGCGCCGAGCCCGAGCACAGGATTATTCGGGTGGCAACGGCGTCAACGAGACTCGGATGTGTCCCGGTAGATTTAGCCAAGTGAATTATGGCCCGGTGGGCCAACGCTGCGCGCCTCTCCGTACGTGCGGCTCGTATTGTTCATCCTGGCAAACAGATATATAGCGCACTACTCGCACACCTAAAGCCCTTTCGGGTGCATCGGGCATTCCGGGTCAAATTGACTGGAGCGTAAATTCCTTTTTTTTCGTTCATTATAAATTAAATTTAAAAAAGATTCACCTTCATTTTCAGCGTTATTGGAAAATAAAAATTAAAGTCACTAAATATGTTAATTATTGACAAACGATGTGGATAATCTTTTTTAATTTATACAATTCGTTTTTTGGTGAAAAAAAGTATTTTTGTTAAACATGGACGGTGGCTAGAAAAATTCAGCATTTGGCAAAAGTACGAAACATGAAAAAACTTCCATTCCACATATACATTTTTTGTTATCATCCACCGCAATCCCAGTGTTATTATTGTTCACTACTCTTAAATAATTCGGTTTTTAGTCAAAGATAAAATAAATAAAAAATTACAAAATTACGAAATAATTTTCGTGAATACTTCTCCCGGTTATCTGTGATCAGAGGAATTCTGCGAAAAAAAAAATCCGAAAAAAATCAGCCTGTCACGTGCATCGTCGATCTGACCCGAAATCTCCCGTATGCATGCATATTGTATATCTGTACGCTGTGGGACAATAAACGGATGCGGGTTACAGGGTTGGCCTGCTCGCAGGGATATGATGGGTCTCAATTGCCGCCTCTGCCGCTCCCGTTGGTCTGTGTACGAGCTTCACTCGCCCGCGCAGAATTCGCTGCATATATAGTGGACGACCGCCCGCGGGGTGGTGCGAAGGGTGACTCGAAATACGGGGTGACACAGGGAGCGGGTCTCGCGGCAACGGTCGGTGAACACCCATAACCGCCAGAGTCTAAACAAAACACTCTACGCCATAAATCATATACAAGATCTTCTTCTTACTATTCATTCATTCGCACTTGCAATAATAACAATTAACAATTAACAATAATAATAATGATTAATGATATAATGACGATGATGATGAGAAACGACTAAGTGCTTAGACCCTCGAACGCGACTCGTGCAGTAACATCACATGTTTATTTTCTTCCTTTAATTACTGTCTCGATACAGGAAACACGAGTACACATGATATGTTTGGTACATATTATAATTGATGCCTTGATTGAAATTTCGATCACTCCTTGCGACGTGTTACGAGTTTCGACGTTGCTACACATAATGAATTTTTTTTTTTGTTAATGAAGTATAGAAAAAAATGATTGAAATTTCTTGAGCCTTTCGATCTTCGAGCTAATCGTTAGTTTACTTACGTTAATTACACCAGGAAATAGTAAATAGGAAATAGCGTAGAAAAAAAAACCTTAAAAGGGAAGCAAAAAAAACAAATATCATAGTGTAGAAAAAAGACATTAAAAGGAAAAAAAACAAACAGCATAGTGTAGAAAAAAGACATTAAAAGGAAAAAAAACAAACAGCATAGTGTAGAAAAAACAGAAAAATAGCACACAAAGCGCAGAAAAACAAAGATACCAAGTCCCATAAATTCGTCACACGAAAAAATCTTCGACGTATATTGCCTCTGATTAATCCCGCAACTGTAAATCGTTGACTCATGATAAATTGATCAAACATCGTATCATGCATCGAGCGATTACCGAAAACGAGATTGCTTTTCCCGACTCTGCCGAACTCGTCTGGCTCTGGCGAGAGCCGGCGTTATTCCAGAATACATAACGACCCTTCCCCCCTCCCTCCTCCCCCCTCCACTATCACCACCACAATGCACTCCGATGTTGTGGGGTACGTGACTCTGAATAGTCGTGTCCGTTCGTGTGTGGCTCGACTCGTGTGCGACGACGAGTCTCTGTGTGTGCGAATGTGGTGGCGAAGGGGGGACGACGAGAGCGCGATCGCTACTCGAATAACAAAGGCGCGGGGCTTACTTGTTGCATGGCCGGTTCGCGCCGCAGATCGACTACTGCCGGGCCGCGCGCGGCTGTCTCTACTTAAAGAGCTCCGGTGCAGCGAGCCAGTGGAAATGTGCCGTGTTGGGTCAGACGCGCCATCCAGTCTTCCCGTCTTGAATACCCGCGGAAAAGCGGCTGTCTTCTCGCCGCTTTTTCTTTTTTCCTCTCCCTCCACGTCCGCAGCCTCTTTCAGTCTCCTGTAACGTCAACGTTTTTTTTTTTTTTTTTTTTTGCAGAAACAAAATTTCCCGGGAGAGAAAGAAAAAAATATATAAAAAAAAAAAAATAAAATAAAGGAGGGGAAAAAACGAGCCTCTTACGCTTCTCGGGTCGACAATGCCCGGCGTATAATGTCCCGGGATGGGCGCCGCTTTGTTCGCCTCGGCGGGGAACAATCGGCCCGGAAACGAAACGCTTCTTGGGGCACTATTTGCGAAATCATTTCGCCCTCCGACTTTTCCGCGCAAAAAGGCGACTTGAGGGGAATGAGGAGACTCCGGCAGAGTGAAAGGGGTTAATGCCGTGACGCCCCGGGCACGGTTACCTCTTCGACAAATGGTATTACAATATTTTAGGGCTTTACCCCGGGGGAAGATTTTTTTTTCTTCGTCGCGCCTCGTCTTTGTGTGTTGAGGAGACGTTTGGCTTTTCTAACTATGCGGCTTTGTTAACCGTCGTTTTATTTTTTTTTTTTTTTTCGCTGTTGTTTTACCATCAGTCGGTGGGTGGAATAAATTTATCAATCGCTGTACGTGAAACGTTTTCGTGTATGAATGAAATGCACACATTCTTGTTTATTCGTGATAATTTTGATTGGAATTGGCACGATCGTTCGAACGGGCTGAAATTATTTGCAAATAGCAAACGCTGAAAGAGATTGGGTTACTCGATAAATGGGATTACAATATTTTAGGATTTTGAATATGCGGCAAATTTCTGTATTTGTCGTTTGTACTCTGAGCCATTCGGGAGACATTTGTAGCTTTATTAATCGTCGCTATGAGGCAATTGCGGGAAAAAAATTCCGCAATTGCTTCAGTGAGGGCGTGGAGTAAATTTATCAATCGCTGGGCAGCGATTAGTGGCGAAATAAATCGTGCGTACGCGAATTGTGTTAGCTATAATTTTGATTGGAATTAATACGTTCGCCAAAAGGTTGAAATTATTAACAAGCGCGACACTAACTCGTGCTAATGCCGATCAATTAAATCGAAGCTTCATAAACTGCGTTTCCAATCGGGTCTCGTCGCTATCGCTCACAGCCCGAATAAACACAAAACAGCTCGCAAGTTATTACATTTTATTTATTGTTATCCCTACAATCGATTTAACCCGTATAACTCGGCGACGGTTAGGCACACCGAGTTCAATTTCGGCGCGCAAGCAAAGCTGTTGCCATCCGGCCGTCGCGGTGAATTTAATTAAAATTCATGAGGTCGCCGAAATTTTATTAGAGTTTTAATTTTCTTTGGAAAAAATGCGGTACGCCCGGATTCGCTAACAGGCGCGAAATTGAGGCGATTAAACTGAAATTTTCGAAAAAAAAACGCTTTTTTTTTTACAAACTATACGTTTTACGGTCATTAATTTAATCCGAATTGGAAATAGGGTTCAGAGGTTATGGGGAACTATGATGAAATTAAAGACGATCAACAATGTAGAAAATAATAAGATTCCGTCGTGCAACGTTCGATATGGTAAAATAATTTTTTTTTGCAACAATTTGAAGGACTTTTTTGGTATGCAAGACTCAACAAATTATTTGCAGACAAAAATAGCTTTGCAGGTAGCAAGCAACGAGCTAATTTAATAGGCAACGTTTTCACGTTAATCAGCAACACGAAGAAAAGTCTCGCATATGACGAATAATAAGGATAACAAAAAAGCGATACACGCGCTGCTTTTGTGCACCCAGAAAAATGTATGGTCGACACTATTATAGGACATTTTTATCTGAGAGGACAAAAATGTTTTTAGGGTCCGCCGGATGATAAATAATGTAACCAGCTAGTATAATTATGATACCAGTGGTTATTTTTATATTTAGTACAAATCACTATTTTTCGAGTGACTTCCAATGTATTTTCCTCGCTGCAAAACGTTTCACACCCTGCGCAAGTTAACTGTCGAAGCAATCGTAGATGTACGCGAGTTATTCGAAACTGTTTTTCGGCTCGAAAATCCAACTGATTTCACGAACGAATAGAATCGCAACGAGACCGTCGACGGACGTGAGTTATTTATGACAGACAGTCGATCGAGCATTTGTTTTAACTCGTTTAATGTTTACCCGCGCGTTGTGTATCGCGAAATTCGGCGTTTTGGGCCTCCGGCTATGATCCGAGAGACGAAACATCGAGACGAAACAGACGTCACTGTCTCTGTATTTATTCGCGGTGATGCGAAGCTGCCGGATGAAATTTCAAAAAACTGTCCAAACCGCGAGAGTCGAAATTCGAAGAGAACACAAATTGATCTCTCGACAGTTTAACAATCAGGGGAAAATGCATTATATTATTCACGGGTCGTTTTCAGGCTGCCATTCGACATAAATTCGGTATCACGCTTTGAAAATGAAGTGCTCTTCAAAAAAACAGTGGGTAAAATCTCTCGTATTTTTTTATGTAAGTATTTCTGTCGTGTTGTTCGTTCTCTGATTGGCTGTCGGGCGGAATGCAATTCTTTGCTATGGCCTAATATTTTCAGGGATAAAAAAAATAATTTTTCGCGTTTTTCTCGACGAATCTTTTATTTTTCGGGCAAACAACCATGCTTTTCGGAATCAGCGGGAAATTTCCCATCGGAGGGTTTTCAAACTTTACGAAACCGAAATTTTTTTTTTCGCGAAAAACGTAATATTTTCAAGGGGTCCCCCTGCGTTTTTTTTTACGTTTTTTGAGGGTCTGGAATTAACATTCTGTGAAAAAGTAAAAAATCAAGATATCGCGTTCCGCTTTGTGGCATTCTTATCGTTATAGAGTTTTCTCTCGAACACAAGAAGAAAATCGAGATTCGATCGATCCAAAAAAGAGTAACCTGATTTTTTGTGAAGTGACTAAATTTCGAAAAAAGTGCGAAATCGTTTTTCGCGTTTCTCTCGTCGAATTTTCTATTTTTCGTGTAAACAACGGTGCTTTTCGGAATCAGCCGGAAATTTCCCATAGAATAAGATCCTCTAACTTTACGAAACCGAACTTTTTTTTCGCAAAAAATGCAAGGCAACTATCGGCTTTAAAATCCTGCAAAAAAATCAGAAATCAAGATATCGCGTTCCGCGATATTTCGGCATTCACTTCCTTACAGAATTTTTTTTCGAAACAACGAAGAAAATCCATGTTCGATCGATAAAAAAAATTAACCTCGATTTTAGTGAAGTGACAACTGGCTAACCTCGCGTATGGCCCAGTAAAAATAAAAAAAATTAAATCCAGTGCGTTGCAAAACAAAAAAACTTTCATTCCTCAATTTCCAGAGGTTCAATCGCGAAGCGAGAAACCTACGAGACAAAAAAGTACTTTTCAAGTTCGATGAGAGCGCGGGGCGAATGAATTTCACGGTGGCGGATAATAACGGGGAGTCGGGGATAACCGTTGGCGAAGGACGCGAGCGAGGACGGCGGAACGAGAGCGGATGTATAGACACAACTTTCGGGCTGGGATGAGTTTCGCGAGGGACTTGCTCTCTCGCCTCCTCCTCCTCCTCCCCCCGCGGACTTTGGGGAATTGGGCGGAGGAGCGCAAGTACATAAATCGTCGAGGGTAAACAGCGTGTAAACACGACGATCGATATCCCGTTATAACATTCGTGAGTTCCGTCCGCAGTGGATGGAGCACATGTCGCGCCCGTGTATGAGTGAGTCGAGAGTGTACAACACCGACACAGACAGCCGGAGAGACGAAGGCTCGTTTGTAATGGATCGGGAAATCCGCGCGGACAGGGCGCACTCGGCACTGCGCGAGCGAGCCAAGCAAGCAGCATCAGGTAGTCACAGAGCCCGCTTGCGCTCCGCTCCCGGTGTCGGTCTGTTCAACTCTGACCGTTTCTACTGTCATCATATGACTGCGATGTATATATACGCGATATATATGCATAAATAATGCGGAGCAAGACGCATGGGAATTCGCATCACGGGCACTGAGACAACAGAGCTCGGGTTGGTAAAACAATAAATACGGTACTCGTTTGAAATATGTTGGTAATATGGAAATAGGGATGGAAATGGAGACCGTTTTTCCTGCGCGAATGAGTGCGGAGAGTGTGATAAATTTTACTAGAGGGTGTTGTAATAATTGCGAGAAAATTGAAATAGGTTTCTAACTTCAAACCTGGCTGGCTAGGTCCTGGCTAGGTCCAGGCTAGGCCCTGGCTAGGTTCTAGCTAGGCCCTGGCTACACCCAGAGAAATCGTGGTGATGGGATCTATTCAAACAAATAAAATTAATTTGAATGAAATAAACATTTATTTTAATTAAACAAATTTTATTGGGTCCAAATAAATCGTATTAGACCTCCCATTAAATAGTTTAATTTATTTAATAGAAGGCTTAATAGGATTTGTGTGGATCCAATAAAATGTATTTCATAAAAATAAATGTTTATTTCATTCAAACAAATTTTATTTGTTTTGAATAGATCCCGTCAGAACCGTTTTTCTCTAGGTGTAGGCCCAGGCTAGGCCCTGGCTAGCTCCTGGCTAGCTCCTGGCTCATCGATAATCTAAACCATTTTTTCGAAAGAGAAAAAAAAATGGGTTTTAGGTGCAGGAGAGACAGCCCTATAGGCGTTTAGCATTGGCCGCGAAATTCCCATCGAAATATCGCCGCCACTTACCGCGGATTTCCGGGAATTTGTGCAGCAGTCACCTGCAAAATCATGGTTATTTATAACACACTTGAACGAGTTTGCAAGGTGTAATGGATCGGGAAATCCGCGCGGACAGGCTGGACTCGGCACTGCAAGCGAAGCACGCAGCATCAGGTAGTCACAGAGCGTAGTCCGCGCTTGCACTCCGTTCCCGTCCATGTCTGTTCAGCTCTGACCGTTTCTACTGTCAGCATATGCTCGCGCGTATTTATTATTATTATATATACACGCGTATATAATGCGTGTCCGAGTCGCGTTGGAATTCAGATCACGCGAACGTATAAACAGCCAACGCGTAGCTCTGGAAAGTACTTTTAATGAGGATTTCCGCAAATTCGTGCGGTAGTCGACTGAAAAATCGTGGTTATTTGTACCGCATAGATCCGCAAGGTGGAATCCGTGAGGATGATTTTCCGCCCAAAGTAAATTTATTTCGTGTTGTCATAATTGAGAGAAGTACAGTCGATTGGTTTTTGGTCAAAGTGAATTTATTTCGAGCATGATATAATCGACAGACGGCTGTTACGATGATTTTTATCGAGTCAATTTAATTCGATCAGTCTTAATCGACATTGATCGCAGTTGAAATACTTAATACACCTTGAGATCCAATTAAACCAATCCGGATTATTCTCAAACGGTGCGAAGCAAAATGGCTAGCGACGCCTTTTTGAAATTTTAATTTCTTTAATGTCATCATTGAGAGGAGCAGCGTCGATCGATTTTTCCTTCAAGCTGATTTAATTCGACCAGATACAATCGAACGGCTGTTCGTCGATTTTTATTCACTCAATTTAATTCGATCAGTCTTAATCCACAATTGAAGCGAACCAGTCCGGATAATTTCCAAATGGCTCAGAGCAAAATGGTAAGCGACACTTTTTTTTTCTTTTTTTTTTTCTTTCTTTTTTTTTAATGAGAACGCAAGAAACGACGGCATAAAAGTTACGATCCTGAATACAAAACGGTCGTTGGGGGGTGGTCCAGTCGGCAGGACGTGTGACGTACAAAGTTTCCCTCGGAGTTTCCCGCGCCTCGGTCGCGGCCCTCGCGTTATTGCACCGCAGGCCCCCCCACGAATCGCGAGGATATCGCGGAGCAGCGGTAAAAGCTCCTCGTCGCCCGGTCCGGGGGATTGATGAGGCCATTATATTTTTTATGAGTACGACGGGGGCGCCTCGAAAGTCGACTTTAGTTCGAGAATTGAGCACAACGCGGTGGAGGCCGAGGTGGAGGAAGAGACCCGAGGAGCTCGCACCGGTGTCCTCGAAGTTTCGCCGTGAAATTTCTCACGAGCGTCTCTCCTCGTGCTTTTCATATACTTCTCGGCGAGGGGGTTAGCCGAACGCGCTCGAGGCTCGCTCGCGGAGCCCTCGGCGACGTCGCCGAGGGCCGCCCGGGCGAGGCCCTCGTGATCCTACTTCCTCGAGTACTTAACGACGAACAATCACCTTACGTCGAAGACGAAACTACATAAGTAGTTCGTCTGAAGCTCGCGCGCGCGCACCGGGCTTAAGTGTCAACGTTTTCGAGCGTAAACTCGTCGTGCACCACTCGCGGGCCCCGCGCGTTGTCTTCTCTCCTGTGTGTACCGCGAGGCAGCTGCGACGACGACGACGACGAACCTGCGGGGGAGGTTCGTGTCTCTCGTTTCGCCCCGTTGCTCGCACAATGTGCACGGCACGACGTGCGGCGACAAATTGGAGCTTCCCGGGTGAGCCTCGCGAGAGAGCAACTTTGGATTTGTGCTGAGATTTCGTGTAAGCCAAGCGCGGGCGATGAAAGGTTATTGCGGTGGGGACACGACCGAGCGAGGTATCTGCCTGCAAACACCGATTTTCAGGGTTGGTTCGGTGGGTGAGGATGATACAGGGAGAGGAGACTGAGAGAAAAATGTGTTGGTGGTGGTAATTGTAGTTATGGTATTGTAGGTGATATAGTAGATTTAAAAAAGTGTTAACTGTTTTTATTTATACACGGAGAGAAATTTCTGTGTTGCGACAGCAAAGAAAAGTGACAACAAAAATTGTTTTGCTAGGCTGACAAATCTTTTGTTCAGCTGGAAATTCTTTTTGCTGGGCTGATCAATATTTTTGTTAGCCTAACAAAACGATTTTTGTTGTCATTTTTCTTTGCTGTCACAACACAGATATTTCTTTCTATTTGTAGTTACCGTAAGCATATTTAGGGGTTGACTTCAGGGCTGGAGAGGATGGTAACATTGAATGTGAAACAAAAATGTGATGTCTGGTGGTAATCGGAATTATAGTGATGGTTTAAAATGCATCTTAAATATATTTTTATAGTTAATCGCTGGCATATTTAGGGGTAGAGAAATTTTGATGACTGCGATATAAATAATTAGTGCTTATAATTGTCAGGAAAAGAAGAAAGGAAGGTTTTAAATATTTCTCTATTTAAAACCTTCGATAGCGAAAAATCGAAAGGCAAATATGAACTTTATTTGTATAGTTATCGTAATCATAGTTAGAAGTGGAAAAAGGTTATCGAAAGGCAAATAGGAACTTTATTTGTATAGTTATCGTAATCATATTTAGGAATGGAAAAAATGTTATCTAAAGGCAAATAGGAACTTTATTTGTATAGTTATCGTAATCATATTTAGGAGTGGAAAAAGGTTAATAATTACAAAATAAATAATTTGTACTTATGATTGTCAGGAAAAGGACTAAGGAAGGTTGAAGGAAGGTTTTTTTAAATATTTCACTATAAGTAGACATCAGCGGAAAATCGAAAGGCAAACAGGAATGCAAAGCATCTGAATAAAAATTCAGACGAAAAAGAATTCACACCCAAGTGTGAAATATATTCTGTAATCACAATCGAAGCAACAAGTCGTAACTTGCCACTCGTCGCATGTCTTTAATTTCATATTTTTTTATTTATTTTTCTCTCTCTTTTTTGGTTCTCTGTCCCAAAGTACCGTGGTTAATGAAAAAAAAAAAATGCCGGGAATCGAATGGAATGATATCAACGAGGTATTTCCGTTGCTCGCCTCTTCGGCTCGACATGCAAAACCCAAGGTGCTCAAGTGGAGCTCTCGACCGATAGTTTTTGAGATTTCTCTCGAGGGTTTCCCCGCGGACGCGAACGTCTCGCCGACCGTTTTGCCACTCTCGGTGTGTGTTGCTTGTCTCTCTGACTTTTCCTCCATTTATCCTGTTTATTCTCGCTTCCCGGCCGGGAAGGCCGCGATTTCCCCGCCGAGAGTCATACTTTCCAGCGCAATCTCGGCCCATTCACATGCAACCGAATCGGGGAATGGAATAAAGATACTCCGAGTCCTTCCGAGGAGCCGCGAAATACATTCCCGCAGTCTTTATAACTCGCGAGCCGCGGCGAACTCGCGGGATACTCGAAGCGAGAACGGCAAAAGGTGCGATACTACTTTTTTTTTTTTAACGCGGAAGTAGTTCATAAGACTCTCGGAAATCTGCGCGAAAAAATAACTGGAACGTAAAATTCCGAAGGCATGAAAAAGATGGATTTTTTTTATCGGGCCGCCGATGAAAACCCGGGAATACGAATGAAACGCCGTTGTTCGCTTTGCCTCCGGAGAAAAATCAATATCCATTTGCCAACAAGTAAACAGAGCAATAGACTTTTCTGTCGTCGTGAAGTAACGAAACAGCGCAACGGAAATCCTAGAGACAAAGATGTTTTTTGACCCAATTTGGATCGGTTAATTCCGCGGAGAAAATTTATTTCGAATTTTAATGACGGCCATGGTTGTAATTTTGTTGTAACCATTTTTTAGCCAAATTGGGACCTCGGATTACGTAAACTACAATTTTTTTTAGATAAATGACTAAAGTGCCGTATTTTTTTTATACACGAAATCACTCGAAGAATTCCCCAAAACCTTCAGTTCCAGTAGCAAAACTTGAGACTTTCGAACAAAAATCAAAAGCGAGAATCTCGATTTTTAAAAAATATTTTCTTTTCGTTAAACATTTCCCTCCATCCACCTCGAGCAAATATCATTCCAATCGACCCGGCGAGACCGCGAGAAAAAGCGCGAGGCGCAAACCTCTCAAGCACGAAAAAGCAAAAAAAAAAAAAAAGAAAATCGTTTCCGAATCATAACGACGTAACATAAAATATGGCGAATGATTAACGTGAGATTAAGACGAGAGAATAATCGAAAATTAATGAGAAAAAATATGATCTGATATGAAACACGCTAGTGCGGATGAGGGTTTTGACGGGACGTACCAAACAAACGTGGTGGTCAATAATAATGGCAGTTGCCTGTACGTCCCCCCGGGCATCTTCAAGAGCACATGCAAGATAGACATCACTTGGTTCCCCTTTGACGACCAACACTGTGACATGAAGTTCGGATCCTGGACCTACGACGGCAACCAGGTACACCTGCCACTGTCCCCAATTACACGCAACACACAAAACACACACACACACACACAACATACACAAACGAATCATCATGAGCCAACCAAACTCTCGACGAAAAAAAAAAGCAACCAAAAAGCACTGGATTATCGTTTCTCAAGCTACTATTTCAATTACTACAACTATGAGTCCAAAAAACCTCCCGCTTCAAATTTTCCCAGCCTGCATAGATCGTTCGAAAAAAAAAAAAAAATACTGTTGTTAAAATTACAGGAATTGTGTTGCATGTGACAATCACGGGGTTGCATGATTCAGAATTGCTGTAATTTTAACGACAACCATATTCGTCCCCCCTGGCAAGCCCCACGGAAAAGAAGTATATACGAAAATGTGTCTGGAATACACAAATTTCCGGACGATAATATCATAAAAATATATTTTGGATATATCTTAGATCTATTTTTTGCTCGCACAGACTTCGTCCACATCCTAAAATAAATCCGACATATATACAATTTTTCGAAAAAATAGATCTTTTATATCTGGAATAGATTTTTTTATACATCTCGCGTATACTTTATTTCCGTATGGGAAAGCTCTGCAAATAAGTGACTGAACGCCGCGGGAGTCGCGGGGAATATATGATGCTGAAATTTGCATCGTTGGAATGCAACGAAATTCAGAAAAAAAATAATAATTCTAATTGATCCAAATGATGAGACTAGGTACAAAAAATCATCATAGCAACTAATCGCTATAATTACTTTTTACACATATTTTCATAATTTGGGTTAATTAGAATTATTATTTTTTTTCGGAATTTCGTTGGATTCCAACGATGCAAACTTCAGCACCATGGGAATATTAACAAACGCTTCGACGCGGAAGCGGCCAATCCGAGGTCGGTGTCGGCGCCGCCTGACGCGTCGTCAAGCTTTCTCCAGCGGCTCCGGCGTCGCGAGAGTGACCCGGTCGTCGCGAATTGGGTTTATCGACACCCGCCGATGGTCGACGATGAAGAGGGTTTGAAATATACGGTCTGCGAATTGAATCGTCCTATTTCGCGTTGAAATATCCCCGGTGCCTGCGCCGCACGCGTATGGAGATCTCGTTTTCTTCCAGGGTTCGATTCCGGGATATCCGCGAAGCATAAGCAGTTTTATGACCGGTCGTATGTCACGCGGGGGATGGGGGGGCGAAAACGCGGAACGCGCGCCACGCGGGCTGAAATACAGCCCGAGTGGGGCACGAGCGACGAGAGGCGGAAGAATGAGAGGACGAAGCGAAGTTATAATACGTTCGCGAGCTCCGGGGGCGTCGCTGTATTTACGGGGGATGCCGGGAGAGAGGCAATGGAATCGCGAAAATTCCATGAATGGCAATGCCACGTCGCGAGCGCGCCAAACCCCGCGCCACTCGTGTCTCGTGATTTCTTATGAATCGTTCATTTCACGACTGCACTTTGGATCCCGATGTCGCTCGTGTCGCGGACAGCACGCGGATTTGCTTTTTTTCTTGCAGCAGATTGCAGTCTCTCTTTTTTTTCGTCTTTTTTTGTTTGGTGTCGTTGGAAACGACATAATTCACTTCGGGGACGTAAAGTAAACGCGGAAATGTCGTCGCTCTGGGAGATGGTTAATTCTTGAGGCGGGAAATGTGTCGTTGTCTGTCTCGGTGGTGAGAAGAATTTGTTTTGAGGATTAATGATTTGTTTGGTTTCTGGAAAGTGCGATTAATTGGTATTAAAATCGAGTCACTTTGATATCGAATTTTAAATGACCCAGTCGGTAAGTAGATTTTTGCAGGATATTTCCTGTCGTGAAAATTCTACTTTTTGAGGACCAACGATTTGTTTGGTTCCTCGAATGTGTAATTAATTAGCATCAGAATTGAATCCCTTTGACATCGAATTAAATTACTCAGTCGATAAGTAGATTTTCGCAGGATATTTCCTGTCGCGAAAATTCTACTTTTTGAGGACCAACGATTTGTTTGGTTCCTCGAAAGTGCGATTAATTGGCACCAAAATCGAATCCCTTCGACGTTGAATTAAATGACTCAGTCGGTAATTAGATTTTCGCAGCATATTTCCTGTCACAAAAATTGTAGTTTGAGAGGACCAAAAAATGTGCTTTGAGAGGACCAACAAAATCGAAACCCTTCGACATCGAATTAAATGACTCAGTCGGTAAGTAGATTTTCGCAGGATATTTCCTGTCACGAAAATCCTACTTACCGATCAAAGTTTATTTTTTTCTTTTTTTTTTCATCAATAATGTGTTATTTTTTGTCAGTCACTTTCGAGGGCAACAATCGTCGTCACTCGAAACAAATTCTTCCTGTCACCGAGACAAGAGACTCGTCGGTTTCCACCTATAAGAATTCCGGTTCTCCAAAAGCGGAAATGTCTTTGGTAGTGGCGCGAGACTTCGTGCCGTAATCAGGAACGCGACTTGCATAGTGTCGCATTGTAAGAAACGTTATAATGCATCTCAGCGAGACAGCGAAAGATACTCAGATTCAAGCAGCCGGCGTTAATGCAGTCAATATCATTCCTCGCGCTCGGCTCGCTCGTCATACATCCCGCTCGGTCGGGACGCGTTGAAACTTCGGTCTCGCGGTAAAACTTTGGCCCCCGCGCTGCCGCGGCAGCGAAGTAAAACCCATTCTGTCGCTCGTCGGCGACGTTCGCGGAGTCGCGTAATTACAAGTTTCGATGTTGAATCACATCTCGCGCGCCCCGACGCCGGCGCACCCGGACTGCAAATACCGCGCGCGCTACACGCGGAAATTCATACCCCGCGTTAAGCCCCCGGCGGCCTCCGCGAGCTTTATAAGTGTGTCATACTTAGCTATGAAAATCCTTATAATCCACTTCTGTCTCGTCTTCCGCCCCTCGCGCGCCATGTATTTTCACGCCCGCGGACGGCTAACGAAGATGAATCGAAACCTCTCGGACCGCCGCCGCAGCCGCGTAAAATCTTGCGAAGAACGCGCGGCACGCTTGACGTCGATTAATCACTCGGCCGTGTCTATCAGTGACATCATTTGTACGGTTGGATTTCAAGGCTTCCGAGCGTTTCCGATTAATTAATACTTTTGCGCAATTTTTGCGCCGCCGGGATTCGATTTTATTCGAATTTTCGTGCCTAATGACGAGAAAACAAAATTCAAGAAAATAAAAAAGAACTCCGATTTATTTAATTGTAAATTAGCCTAAAAATTCTCGACGTGACGTAGACATTTTTGCGCGAAAAAGTGAGAACCGTTTTCAAAAAGGTTCAATATGCAAGGTAAAATTATGCAAGAATCCGTCGTGATTCGATTTTATTAGAATTTTCGTGCCTAATGACGAGAAAACGAAATTCAAGAAAATAAAAAAGAACTCTAATTTATTTAATTGTAAATTAGCCTAAAAATTCTCTAACGTGACGTAGAAATTTTTGCGCGAAAAAGTGAAAACCGGTTTCAAAAAGGTTCAATATACAAGAAAAAATTTAAATAAAAAATAACAAATCAGCGCGTTAAGTAAAAAAATTCGTCAGACTCTTTTTCTATAAATTTATTTATAAATCTCTGGCATTAGTATCATTACGAGATATCAATGTTCTCATTGTAGCGGCGTCTCGGGGTCTCCAATCGAATAAAATGCCTCCGGTTGGGAGATATAAGAATGAGATTTTGCGCGCTGATAACGACCGAGGCTCGAGGCGAGAAATTAATGTACCTCTTCATCGTCGTCGTCGTCGGTGCGTCCTCCTTTCAACTTTCTTCGCAGAAAACCTCTGGGCTGTGCGACGACCGAGAGATATTCCGCATGGCGTTCGTTTTCTCGCAAGTCTATCCATTCCGTCAATGGACCCAATTCACGAGGAATTGCCATCAAACCTTCTTGCAAGCTTATCCCACGGTACCTTCTGCCCCCCCCCCCCCACCCTTCCCCCTCTTATTCGCCTTCTTCTTTTTCTTCATCTCGGTATCGCCCCACCTTTCACGTCTATATATTTCTCAACCCACACACACGTCCTTTATATAGCGCAACACAATAGCCACGCTCTATATATATAGAAATAGACGTTCTCACGCTTCGTAGCTGCCACGAGATACCAGATATAAAGTGAGCGAGAGGATATCGGAGGGAGAGATTAAGAATACTCACCTTGATCGAAGGGTTACGGAAAAAAACTACGTAAAAAAAAAATACCAACGTAAAAAAAATACCAGCTGCTGATTCCGTCGTAATTTTAACTGGTGCTACAGCATTTTTCGTGTGATGTCCAAAATACAGAAAAAAAACTACAGCAAAAAATAAAGAAATACCAATGTGGTGATTTTAGGGCAAAAATGTTGAAAAAAAAACACTGCTGATTCCGTCGTAATTTTAAGTGGTGCAAAAAAATGTTTCGTGCCAAGTCCAAAATACAAAAAAGACTCCAGAAAAAAAAAGAAATACCAATGTCGCGATTTTAGGGCAAAAACGGTGAAAAAAAACGCTGCTGATTCCGTCGTAATTTTAAGTGGTGCAAAAAAATGTTTCGTGTCAAGTCCAAAACACGGAGAAAAATTACCGTAAAAAAAATCAATGATACGATTTTAGGGAAAAAATGTAAAAAATCGCTGCTGATTCCGTCGTAATTTAAACTGGTTCAACAAAATTGTTCGTATCGACTCGGAAATACGGAAAAAGTGGAGCGAATAATTCAATAACAAATACTGCATTTCCAATGATCTCAGCTACGTCCGTCGAGACTGGATTGCTGTAATCCGATTTTGTTTAATTCAATTCACGGTCTACATCGTATTCCGGAGTTTATGAGTTAATTCCTAGCATCCAGGCGTCGATGCGAGAGCGCGAACGAGTTTATTTTTCTGGATTCCCGTGTGCCCCTGCAAACTTTGCAATGGGATCTTCTCCCTTCGACACAGATGACGATTTAAGTGCGCTAACGACTTCATTCCATATCGTCCAGATGCGCTTCCACTTTCAAATAATCATTTTACACCCACGAACGGCGAAATACGAAAAATATCCGCATCGGATACTTTTTACAGATTTCAAGCTTCAGCAATTCAAAACTTAAAATAAACTTTTTTAGAAATTCCTTCACATATTGCTCGGAAATGTAACCAATTTACCACAGAAACCCAGATTTTCAGAAAACATTTAAATCAAATTCAAAGACCAAATAAAAAAAAACGAAACATTGTTATTGAAATATTTGTTCCCCAAAGTGTCGACGAAGGCGCGACTCTTCTCGTCCGGATGCGCCTCCACTTTCAAATAATCATTTTACACCCTCGAACAGCGAAATACGAAAAATATCCGCATCGGATACTTTCTACAGATTTCAAACTTCTTCAGCATTTCGAGACCTAAAATCATCTTTTTAAAAAATTCCTTTACACGTTGCTCAAAAATGTAACCAATTTACCACAGAAACCCAGATTTTCAGAAAACATTTAAATCAAATTCAAAGACCAAATAAAAAAAAACGAAACATTGTTATTGAAATATTTGTCCCCCAAAGTGTCGACGAAGGCGCGACTCTTATCGTCCGGATGCGCTTCCACTTTCAAATAATCATTTCACACCCACGAACAGGAAAATACGAAAAATATCCGCATCGGATACTTTCTACAGATTTCAAACTTTTTCAGCATTTCAAGACCTAAAATCAACTTTTTAAAAAATTCCTTTACACGTTGTTAAAAAATGTAACCAATTTACCCCATAAACCCAGATTTTCAGAAACCATTCAAATCAAATTCAAAGACCAAATCCCAAAAAAAAAAAATCAAACACATTGTTATTGAAATATTCGCTCCCCAAAGTGTCGACGAAGGCGCGACTCGTCTCCTCCCTCGCGGTGTTAAGTCCGGAAGGCGAGTCCGGTCGTCGTCATCCCGGTGGCTCCCATCTCGAGTGGCGCGCGGGAGGCTGTGTGTTCCGGGACGGTGGCCTCCGACAACTTTGAATTTCGCCGTGTGCGGCGCCAGTCGTAGAACTTGAGAACTCTGCGGTGAAACGAAATTAGAGCCTCGCGAGTGAGTAAGGTGAGCCATAGCGGCAAAGGCAACTGGTGTACGAGATGAGCGGTGGTGAGGGGGGGGGCTAGAGGTTGCAGGGGGGAGGGGGAGGAAGGAGAGACAAGTGCGCGCATACGAACAAGTTGTTCGCCTCCCTCAGCCAAGGCAGGCGGACTGTTCGACAAGGCGCCCTCTTGACTCTCCTCGTGGAAACAACCTCGTGCCAATCTAACTTGTCGCTTTCGCGAGGTCCTTACCAGCCCCCCCCCCCCCCCCTACCCCCACCCCCCACCACCGCATTCGCTGGCTCGACATACCGCGCCCCACGCGCGCTATAATACACGACGGAAGATCTTAAGCTCGCGGCGCGCACGCTGCGATGTTGCGTCTCTCTGTGCGCTTCGTCGTGCCGCCGCCGCCGCTCGCCGCTTTCTTCCTCGAGACAATCGATAAGCGCACTCGTGCGGTTCGCCAGGCTTTTGCAGCTCCCATTTTGGCGCGCGGCGAATGGAAATCGTGTAATCTCAATTGCAGCGGATTAAAACACTACATCTGTAATTCTCGCGAGTGTCGGTGGCAATTTGACGGAATCGAGTACTTCATTGACGCAAGAGTCTATCGATGCGTGAAAACTCGTACAATGGCGATACTCGAGATCAGTGAAACAATCTGGTGCCGCTGAATGGAGTGGCACAATCGTGGTCGTTTCTGTCAGAAAATCTGTGGCGTTGTATCCGACACTGGTTAGAGCCTGATCAGAAACTGGTCAGAGTCTAGTCAAATCTTGGTCAGGCCCTGGTAAGAACCTAGTCAGATTCAGATCAGAAACTGGTCAGGCCCTGGTTAGAAACTGGTCAGGCCCTGCTTAGAAACTGGTCAGGCCCTGCTTAGAAACTGGTCAGACCCTGTTTAGAAACTGGTCAGGCCCGGGTTAGAAACTGGTCAGGCCCAGATCAGAAGCTAGTCAAACCCTAGTCAGAAACTGGTCAGGCCCAGATCAGAAGCTAGTCAAACCCTGGTCAGAAACTGGTCAGACCCTGGTTAGAAACTGGTCAGGCCCTGGTTAGAAATTGGTCAGGCCCTGATCAGAAACTAGTCAAACCCTGGTCAGAAACTGGTCAGACCCTAGTTAGAAACTGGTCAGACCCTAGTTAGAAACTGGTCAGGCTCTGCTTAGAAATTGGTCAGGCCCTGATCAGAAACTAGTCAAACCCTGATCAGAAAGTAGATCAGACTCTGGTCAGGCCCTGGTCGGAAACTGGTCAGGCCCTGGGCAGAAACTGCTCAGACCCTGGTCTGAGCAGTTCCTGACAAGAGTGGTTAGGTCCTGATAAGGCTCTGGTCAGATTCTGATCAGGGCCATATTCGCCCTGCCGAGGCCGTAGCTGCACTTGACTCGGGCCGGATGTGACGCTACAGATTTGCTACCAGAGTGCTTACGACTCTACAACTGCGACACTACACGTTTGAAAAGCTCGCGGCCGTAACGCAAGTCCGTGTACGCGCAAAATTCTCGAACTGCGACACTCTGCTCGTATGAATTTCTGAAACTCTAAACTTTATGGTCCACACCTGTAAAACTCGTCGCGTGTGATTCTCAACGGCCGGAATAGCGGCGACACGTAAAACGCCGTCGTAAAATATTTCCCTATACCCGCGAGCGAAGCAACGTATACCGGACGCCGTATTCGTTCGACCATTAAGGCGCACATACTTAATTTACTTTTACCGAGAAACCACCGGGACCATTTACGTCGTAATACATGGGCTGTGTTGGCTATACCGACCATGCGGTGTGTCGTGTAACCTTAATTAGTAATTCATCGGGCGCGGAATTGTGGAAAATAATCATTTTCAAAGGAATCCACAGTGTCGAGTTTCTCTTTTCGTATTGTGCGAGTTGCAATTTTGTCGCACTCGGGCTTAACCCACGTATAATGACTTTGGTATTTTTCACCCTCGTTAGAATAATTTGTTTGTATTTTTTTATTTATTTTTTTTTTTACGAAAACTCCAACGTCAATCTACACGCCTCTTGACTCTTGTGTGTACTCGAAACTTTACCTCACACAAACTACTATTGTTAATACGGTTAAGCACTTCGCTAACTGTGCAGCTTACAAGCGACACAGGAGTTATCCCCCTTTTGTTGTAGCTCGGTGCGCGTTCGCCATGCTCGAGATAGTCTCAAAGCCATTTGCCACGGATTATCAAATATCGCGAGCTCAAAAAACGGGCGACGAACCCCCAAATCGAGGGTAAAATTTTCCTCCTGATTTCGCGCAATATTCTCGTATAAGCTTCAACGAAACCAAAATTCGCCAACTACTAAAAACTAAATTTGCAAATATCGCCTCACCGTTGATTTCATGACGTTGAAGTTTGCATCGTTGCAATGCAACGAAATTAAAAACAACAGAATGTTAACGAACCCAGATGATTATACCGATTATACAAAATTATTATAACGATTAAGAGCACAACAAAACAAAATTCTTCCACCCTCTAATGGGGGTGAATTATTTAAATTTTTATGGAATTAATATTTTGTCTTTAATATTTTTAATTAATATTTTGTTTTTAATATTTTTAATTAATATTTTTTTTTAAATATTTTCAATTAATATTTTGTTTTTAATATTTTTAATTAATATTTTGTTTTTAATATTTTTAATTAATATTTTGTTTTTAATATTTTTAATTAATATTTTGTTTCTAATTCATCGCAACGATGCAAACTTCAACGTCATTTGATTTCGCGCTTCGGGCTCGGGAGAGCCGACGAAACAAACTGCCCTAAGTGCTCGCGATCGGCTGAACGAGGATATAAAATCGTTTCCCCGGAATTTACCGTAAAACGGAAGAAAACGCTTTTAGCCCTCCCCAGCGGCAGCATCATAGTAGCTGCACCAACGACGGCTGTAAATAATCCTCGTTGTGTTGGGCGCAAAACGGCGGGCCGAACGGTCGGAGTTTAAGAGTGAGAAGCGAGCGGAGAAACTATAACGTTCACGGGGCATTATTCGGGTGTGGCCCGGGTCCAGTAGTAAAGTTTAACGAGCCGACGATTGCGAGTTGCCGAACTCGCGTTCGCATATCGCCGCTTGGTCTCTCTGGCCGCGATACTTTTTCTGCCCACTCGAGTAGCCTCCACGTTTGGCAACATCCAGTTGAACGACGCCGTCGTCGTCGTCGTCGTCGTTGCTGCTGCGCAGTCACTTCCGCGATGGCTTTTTCCCCGCTGGGCACTCAAAACTCCGCTGCATTGTTTCAGCCCCCCCCCCCCCCCCCCCCCCCGAAAAGTGCCCGTCCAGCATGCGCTATATATACATTCTCTCTCTCGCTTTTCTCATTCTTTAACTCGATTCACTCTCGCGGACTGCGACCCCTCTCGACAATTCCGCAAAATGATTTATCACGTTTTCCACCCGTCGTGAACACCACTCGAAACGCAATTATTCGGCAAGCCTCTCACGACGAGCGTCGCTATTCGTGCAACTTGGACGTGATTCAACGGATTCGATGGATTAATACTTCCCGTTCTGTATTTCTGCAAAGGATTTTTTTTTTATTTTTGCTTTTCGGATAAGCAAAACTTGACAAATCGGATATTCTTTGCGGGTCTATAAATGTCGTTGAGGGGCTACAAATGTCTGTAAATGTCGTTGGGGACCATTGAAGTCATCGAACTGCAAGATACGAAGTCGTGACGAAAATTGAATCACTCGAAATTGCGCGATCTCTTTGTCAAAGGGTTATTAAAGTCGCGGTAATGTCAATAACTCGGCGTCTGCGTCGGGCGAAATTAAAAGTGAAATTGAAAGTAGAGCGACCGACGCGGCAAACTTGGAACGTGACATTGTGGCTCCATTATATCAGGGTCATGATGTCTGTTTAATATTAATGAAATGTGAAACAGCCTTTTCACGTTTCAAACCCCTGAAATTATTAGTTTCAACACTTTTTTAATTGATTTTGAAAAAAAAAGATATCGACTCTTTTTTATGAGAATTCGTAAAATCGGCTTCGGTTGAAAAATGCTAAAATCAACATCTCGGTTTTTTTAAATATCTATTTTTGCTGTATTCCAAATTTCTCAATTCTGCCCCCGAAAATACTAATTTCATCCCTTTTTAAAATAACTTTGAAAAATAAAAATAAAAATGTTCTCGACTTTTTAAAGTCAGAGAACTCAGATTCAAACATCGCTCGAAAAATGTAAAAATCCACACCTTCATATTTTTTTCTTCCTCCACGACTTCGCACTTTCGTCGAGAAAAAAATTACCACTTCAAAATTACGGAGAGTTCAAACATATTTACCTTCGAGTCAAGTCGCGAAGTTTAGCCGTCATCTTAGCGTCGAGTCTCGTTCCGTCAAATTGCAGAAAGCTCCATGCAGCGCGTAACACGGGACGTGGAGTATTAATCCGTGCAACTGAGGGTAGTACACGCCAACGTCGGGACTCGCGATAATCGCCCGCGAGGCTCGTTGAATAAATTGGACGCCCACGCCCACCTTTCCATCTCTCTCTCTCTCCATCCAACCCCCGGGATATCGATTATTATTATCATCATTTCACTCATTGTTCGTTAATTGAGCCGCGCTGATATATCGCGGTCGGTGACAAAACGCTGTAACGCATTTTTACCAGGATTTTCGTTCTGAGCTCGAAACGTGACTGGGAAAATGCAACTCAAATAGCGTTACATTCGGCCCTGGTGAGGCCCTGATCAGGCCCTGGTCCGTACTTAACGCCAAAGACTTTCTGTTTCTACTAGGAATCGTCCTCTTTTTTATAAAAAAAAAGCAGCTCAAAATAGCAAAAAAAATCTGATCGTCGCAGGGGCGGAGGGATCGACATTAAATATGCATTATATGAAACTTTGAGATAGAAAATAATCGGCCCGGCCAGGGCCCTACCTGGGCCTGACTTGGGCCAGATTTAACGCCACAGACTTTCTACCAAGAACCCCAAGTAGAAAATCTGTGTCGTTACATCTGGCCCTGATCAGGCCCTGATCACCCACATGGAAATAACATATGTTAACAAAAAGTTCTTCATGCAACATTATGTTATGTTGTATATAAAAATATATGCAACATATATGCGAAATATAGAATTTTTCGGCGACATATATTTTTACATATAAATATTTCCATGTGGACAGGCCCAGTATTAGCCTTGTCAGGGCCTGATCAGGGCCTGATTCGAGCCGGATGTAACGCTGCAGATTTTTTTACTCGGGATCGTCTCATTTTTTTTGTAAAAAAAAACAGCTCTAAATAGCAAAAAAAAATATGATCGTCACAGGGGCGGAGGGATCGACGTTAAATATGCACTATCAAACGTTGAGATAGAAAATAATCGTAAACATGACCTCAAACGGTGCATCCACCCCGGCCGCCCCGGTGTGTTAAGCATCGTCGAGTATAACCGTGTTTCGCGAGATTGCCAAGTCGCTATCTCGACATATATTTTTACATATAAATATTTCCATGTGGACAGGCCCAGTATTAGCCTTGTCAGGGCCTGATCAGGGCCTGATTCGAGCCGGATGTAACGCTGCAGATTTTTTTACTCGGGATCGTCTCATTTTTTTTGTAAAAAAAAAAGCTCTAAATAGCAAAAAAAAACATGATCGTCGCAGGGGCGGAGGGATCGACGTTAAATATGCACTATCAAACGTTGAGATAGAAAATAATCGTAAACATGACCTCAAACGGTGCATCCACCCCGGCCGCCCCGGTGTGTTAAGCATCGTCGAGTATAACCGTGTTTCGCGAGATTGCCAAGTCGCTATCTCGACATATATTTTTACATATAAATATTTCCATGTGGACAGGCCCAGTATTAGCCTTGTCAGGGCCTGATCAGGGCCTGATTCGAGCCGGATGTAACGCTGCAGATTTTTTTACTCGGGATCGTCTCATTTTTTTTGTAAAAAAAACAGCTCTAAATAGCAAAAAAAAACATGATCGTCGCAGGGGCGGAGGGATCGACGTTAAATATGCACTATCAAACGTTGAGATAGAAAATAATCGTAAACATGACCTCAAACGGTGCATCCACCCCGGCCGCCCCGGTGTGTTAAGCATCGTCGAGTATAACCGTGTTTCGCGAGATTGCCAAGTCGCTATCTCGACCCCCCTTCTCCTGGTCCGCGCCGGGCTGACACACTGGGCCAGCGTGTAGCGTTCGCCACCGCCGCCGTTTACCGCGCTAGCCCCCCGACTCGACGTCAAGAGTTCCGGGGAGATGCGCGCCGCGGCCTCTGTAGCGCTGAGCTACGCTCCGCGAGCTTCTGGCCGTTATTAAAATTTCCCCCGACTGTATTAGGGCGCCGCGCGCTCGCTTCTCAAACCCTCGAGACAAGGAGGCGGACTCTCGCGGCCTCCCCCGCGCGACTCCGCGATCAAATCCGCGTTTCACGTCGGCGCGGCGCCCCGACGCTAATTTCAAAGTGATTCGCTTCTCAAACGCACCTGGCGCACCGCGGCCGCTCAGACGGAATCAGCAATCGCGTTATTATTGCCCTGTCAGTGGAGAGGAAATAAAGGAAATGAAATAAAAAAAATAGCGGGAAGACGGAGGAGCGAAAACCGTTGTCTTTGTACATTCGCGATTCTGACAAATCACCTTTGTGTTATTGCCGTGAAGGTTTTCACGAAAAACGCATTTTTCGGTTCTGATGACAAGGAAAATGTGAATTTTTGGGTAAATAAGAAAATGGACCATTTTTGCTAACTGAGAAAATGGATCATTTTTGGTAACTGAGGAAATGTTTTTTTTTTGCGAAATAAGGAAATGGAACATTTTGACGAAATGAGAAAATTGATAATTTTGGCGTACTAAGAAATGGACGGTTTGGCAAATAAGAAAATTCACAATTTTTGCGAAATGAGAAAATGGACGGTTTGGCAAATAAGAAAATGCACAATTTTTGCGAAATAAGAAACTGGACAATTTTTGCGAAATAAGAAAATGGACAATTTTGGCGAAATAAGAAAATGGACAAATTTTGGCGAAATAAGAAAATGGACAAATTTTTGTGAAATAAGAAAATGGACAATTTTGGCGAAATAAGAAAATGGACAAATTTTTGCGAAATAAGAAAATGAACAAATTTTGCGAAATACGAAAATGGAAAGTTTTTGCAAAATAGAAAAATGGACAATTTTGGCGAAATAAGAAAACGGAATATTTAGAAAAAAAAAAAAAATTATCGTGCAGTTGGGCACAATTTTGGTGTAACCTTCGATAACAGTAGCGCACTCGAGCTCACTTTATATGTATCCGGACGAGATCGCGCAATCACGAATGAACAAGTAAAGAGCGCAATCGATTCGTTTAAAGTTCGTTTTAAAGCAATCACACACACACAAGCACACACGTGACTCGCTGTGTTCATTGTTGGGAACGTCGATGTGTACTGGCAAAATATATATGCACAAGCCTCTCCCCCCCCCGCGCGCGCGCTGTACGCCGATTTCGTCGGTTATTCATGGATTCTCACACGCAGAGAGCACTATAGAGAAAAAAAAAATCGCAGATACGCGCCTGCCAAATGGCCAAGACAAACAACGAGGAACAATTTATGAATCGAACACACCAAACACCATAGAGAGATTACGCTGTGATTGGCTGATATCGCTTGCCGATGTTGTTTGCTTCACACGCAATTTATTCCGAGCCTTATAACACACGGACACCTCACTGTTGTGGATAGCATATTAATACCTCTCACACCTCTTCGACCACCTATTTTTCGCGCACTCGAGGAAATCGTCGTGAGCCCGACGATCGTCGAGCGATCGATAAATCATTATCGTCAGTCCGTCTGACTATTTTTACGTCTGTTTCAGCTATTTTCACCTGCACAGTAATTACCAATTAGTCGCGGTGATCGCTAACGAGTTACGGAAAACCGCCGACACTATAGTGACGATAATTTATAATTGTCGGTGGCTCTAATTAGTCGGGGCGAGGACTAACTAGTTGCACCGAGAGAAAAAGTTGCATTAATTCAATGGAATTTCTTTGAAATCTCAACCTATGAAACATTTCTTTGACGTCAATGAAATAATATCCTTGAGTTAATATTATATTTTCTTTGAATGATCTCATGAAACGAATTATAGGTTATGTCGATCAAGGTTTTGGTTACGGACTACAATTCTTAGATATGCTAATCAATAATTTGGATGGTTTAACCAATGATTATCTTCTTGATTTGACGTTACTTGACCATAACATAACAGAAACACGAATACGATTAGGGTAGAAGTACCGTTTTTGGCCACCTTTGGTCCAATTGTGGCCACTAAGTTTAAAAGAATTTAATTGTTTATGTTGTTAAATAAAACAAAAATGAGCTTGACAATCTTATCAATTTGTATGAATACTTTCGAGGTATCAGCATTCGGATATCGAAAATATAAATATTTCAAATTAATTACAGTGAAAATGTCCACAAATGGTACTTCTACCCTATTTATCGCGAATGCACCAGACGTTGACGGACCGGATGTCGTCAAGTATATCGTTCCTTTGAATCAACGACACCGTGTCTTTGAAATTCAAAGAAATATTTTATTGAAATCAATAAAAAAAAAATGCAATCCACCCATTTCTTTGGAATCAAGGAAACTTTTTTTCTCGCTGTGCGACCATCGACGAGTCGCCGTACCGGTGAAAAAGGTTGCTGCAGATACAGAAAAAAAAATAGTCACCCGGAAAATCGGTTGTCAGGCCCAACGACGACTTTACCGATCGCGCCGTCCGCACCTGGTTGATCATCGCTATCTTTCCACTCACCTATTTACTCTCTCGCCTCTCCCCCTGTACGGAGGTCTATCGACAGAACCTTACATGCATCGTCGTTACAAAAACCTGTCGCGTGATCGGCAGTCACACCCGGAGCCCCCATATCACTGTCCTCCCCTCTCGTTGCGCCTTAGCCATATATAATTCGATCTCTCTCTCTCTCTCTCTCTCACGCAAATATTTCCATCACCGATCAACGAAATCGCCACGTCCACAAAAAAAAAAAGATCGATTCTCTATATAATCCCGATACATGAAAATCTATACACACATACATCGACCAGTCAAAGCAGGGACCACGTGATTATGTCTGAGCTGGGAACCACGATTTTGCATGGAGCACAAGTCCTCGACGCTCTCCAATCGACTCGGCAATATTCACACGCAAAATTCGCCTTACCGATCCTTCCCTGAAAACTTTCCCGCTCCTAATGCGAATATCAATGCGAAGTCGGCCGAACCGGCGCAACTTTGAGGCGCCGAGTCTCGCGATCGAAGAGTAATTAAGCGACATCAATGTTTAAACCGGCCTCGTCGAAAACGACCGATCGTCGTTGGGCCACACGAGGCGGGAGGCAACACGAGACTCTGGAGAATGTTATCGGCGAACCGGAGGCCGAACGGGCAACCCGACGCCACACGCGGACGAACGATGAATAATCAAGGGCTTCCTCTCGAGAATATAATGGCGTTCCCGGGAACACGCGGATGGAACGTGACGCGCCGGACTCCACGAGGAGGAGTTTTTCCTAACGCCCTCCTTGTTGTCGACCATTTTCCTTTTTTAAAGCACCCACGATTTTTTTTTTATTTTTATTTTTTTTATAAACTTCCGAGTGTGACTGGGATTTCTCGCATCTTTTTATACTCGCCGAGTCACAATCCCTACGTGCGAGCTTCCGGTTTCGAGAATGTTGTCCGCGGCTCCTCCTGGCTGGTTCGGTCTGGCCGCGATGAAAGAGAATCGCGGGATCTGGAACAAAAAATGTCGGGACGTGACTGGGAATAACGAGTCCTCGGGAGGTGAGGAGAATCGAGCGAGCGATGGACGGCCGAGGCAGACGCCAATATCAAGCTGTCTTGGAGAAAGAGAAATGAGAAGCCGGCGAGCAGTTTTCTCGATACAGAGAAGCGCGAGGATGGGAAAACGGGCGACTGACAAGTGAGACGCGTCTCGTGTGTCTCGCCGATTCACGTGGTGTATAAATGAAGAGGCTACTTTTTTTCATAAATATTGGATAGAATTGCACAGCTTTTATGAAGTCAGAGCATAGAATAATTGAAAAATGGATTTTTGAACAATTGTATAATTTTAGAATTTTTTGAATGATTTGGTGATTTTTTTTATTCCTCCTCAGGAATTGAGATTTCGTGGGCCTGAAAAGAAATTCCGAAAACTTTCGATGATGAACCAATTATTTTGGCTCAGGCTAATTAAATTCGTCCATTCCTAAAAGAAAATGTTTATTAAAAAAGGAATCAACATTAATTACGTAAAACGAAAACGTAAGCATCTCAAATTTATTAAATTTGGCCATTCCTATGAAAAATTAGTATTAAAAAAAAGAAAATCATAAAAATTACGTAAAACGAAAGCGTACAAAATCGAGAATACTTTCTTTAATAATTTTTTTCATAGGTTGACAATTGTTTTTAACGACTCCCAATATTTTTTTGTTTCCTCATCCAAAGTCGCAGGAATTTCGTAGTTCAGGCCCAAATCTAAGGCCTGAAAAGAAATTCCGAAAACATTCGATGATAAACAAAATTTTTGGCTCAGGCCAATTAAATTCATCCATTCCTAGAAATAAAATTGTTATTAAAATAGAAATCAACATTAATTACATAAAACGAAAAAGTAAGCATCTCAAATTTATTGAATTTGTCCATTCCTATGAAAAATTAGTATAAGAAAAATAAAATCATAAAAATGACGTAAAACGAAAGCGTAAAAAATGCAGAATTCTTTTTTTAATAATTTTTGTTCATAAATCGAAAATTGTTGTCAACGACTCCCAACATTTTTTTCGTTTCCCTATCCAAAGTCTCAGGAATTTCTTACTTCAGGCCCAAATCCAAGTCCCTCGGCGTTGAAGCCAGGGGAAAAAAAAAATCATTGACTCACCCCGCGCTTTCGACGCGGCCTCGCTCCGTCGTCTTTCAAGTTTCGCGCAAGCTGCTCGCGACTCGACGCGGCCGCTCTGTTTGCCGAGGGTCAGAGATCGCGCATCTCCGGCTCTTCTTCTCGGGCGACCTTTCGCCCGGTCGCCGCGCTCGCTTTATCACGCCGCCTCCCACGGACGAAGAAAAGGGCCTCGGTGGGTCCCGCGGCGAGATACCAGTGCAACCGGGGGCGCGGAGGAGCCGCGCGTCCTGAATGGCCCCGCGCGAGGCGCCGAGAAAACCGATTTATCTTCGCCGCTCCGCGTTTCTCGCCCGCTCGCCGGGTGGATAAGAGCCGAGCCGAATAAGAAGAACGTCTCGCGCGGCGGCTGAGAGTAAAAAGGGATATGACGGCTTTATTCACGGGATTCACCAGCGCCCGATGTCCTTCAACCCGACGGACCGACGTCGCTCCACTTTATACTTTACCCCCCCCCCCCCCCCTTTGGTTCCGCCACCCGCGAATTCGCCACTAAATTCCCCTCCCCCCCCCCCCCCCCCCCGTCAACCGTTGGTGGGGGCGACTCCGCTTTCTCGCCGTGGAGCGGAACATTTTATTCCAGAGGGCCCTCCGGATTATTCGTTCGGCCGTATAAAAATAATAGTGCATCATGAAGCCCCGACGGCCGAGTTATTGTATTAGTGGCTCTTTTTTTTTCAACGGCCTTTTTGCCTTCTCGCGCGCCGTAAATCAACGCGTTAATAACTTTTCGGGGGGGCGCGATGTGGAATCTCGTTGCGGATGAAAACGCGGATAAAATTATTTTGAAAAAAAAAGAGGAAGTGCGCGCGAGGTCCCTCGGGGGAAATGGGAGACTCGTATTTTGGTATTTTTATTTTTCCTTTTGGAAAAGCATTTTTTTAAATCACTCGCGCGGACTCATTGACTGGATAATTTTGTGCTTTCAGCAATCCCTTCGACTCTTGATATTTTGTGTTAATAAAAAGCGATTCTCGTGTAAAAAATATCAATTTAAAAAAATAAAAGCTACTCGATGAAGGCAAGCGGGAAACAATTTGGTTGGGGAAAAAAAAAAATCCAGTGATACAATAACTCCATTTTGCTGCATATCGCGTGAAAATGTCTGGTCAACGTGATACTTGCAAGATTTTGGATTTACAAACCTGTCTTACGTGGAAAGAATAATCTTGAGGGGGAGCAGAAAATACAGGCGGTAAACACGACAAATATTTTTGTCTTATGCAGCCCGGTCAGTCAATGAAAATGACCATAATTCATAATACCACAAAATTCAGTATTACTTCTTCAATAATTCCTCCATTAAAATTCAATTGCGATGTTTTCGCAATTTTTCGCAAAATCTTTCAAAACTCGTGAAGCCCAATAAAAAAATAACAATTAGTTCACTCCAGATAATTCGCTCCCTGTATCAGGAAATATTCCCTATCTTGCAACCCGCCGAACAGATATTTTTCACTCACATTGCCAACGGGTCTACAGTCGAAATAACTTTCTCCAGGAATCTGGAAATGTTTATCGCCTTCGTGTACGATTTTATCGATAGAAAAAAGCAACAAAAAAAAAAATAGATTTCCCAAAAAAAAAAAAAAAATCCTATCCAACACCCGCGGAGTCGATTGTTGAGCGACGCCTCCATGCCATCAGCCACAGGCGAGTCCCCACTCTTCGAATTCTCCACGAGGCCCTGGTCATCGGTGCTACAAAAAAAAAAAAAAAGAAAAAAACGCCGTCGGCGTCGGCCGGCCTCGCGGACAAGAGTCGAAAACTTGGAATCGATATACGTCGTATAGATTAATTAGTGCGATCCGCTGGGCTTCCCTGCACGCTACGACTGTGCTGTATGCAAACCGGCGACTGGCGCTTGCTCGGCGATACGTCAAAATTGCTTCGACCGGGAGCTACGAAAGCTCATCACTTCCTCGCTTCTGCTGTACCTGCTGCTTTCCGCCTCGTCGGGCACTCCCGACGCCCCTCTCGACTGTCGCGATATTCGCCCTCATATCTAGATACGCGTGCAGCGACGCTCAGGAATCCGGAAAAACGTCCGGACCGGAAATCGAAGGGAAAACGGTCGATTTCCGGCTGGGATTTCGTAACTGCGACTCCGTGTCCTCTGGACCGTCCGTCGGGCGTGACTCGACGCACGTGCTCCGCGGATCTACACGTCCATTTTTAAGGGCAGCATTATCGAGGGTTCGCCACTTGAATTTTAAATCCCAAGATGATTTAACAATTTTTTTAAATTTTTTCAAGCACTGGAATTTTTCAAAATCAACGCATCTACTTTAGGCTTCATTGCCGTCCCTTTAATATACGAAAATATTAAGGTTCCACCTGTTTTTAATTTTTTATTTATTTATTGGTCTTCCACATTGTCAGAAATATAAAAAAATATCGTAAATTTGCACTGTTGATTTTTAGAAAAATAGTAATGCAATTTTAGTTTTTTCCTTTCACTCGATTCCAACACCCTTAAGGGCCTCTCGTTAGTCTCGTCGCGGCATCATCGACGACGAATCGCCGAGCCGCTGGAGAAGCCAGCGGATCGTCAAATGCTAATTACTCATATTCGCATTCGTAGCCACTTTTTTAATATAAATACTCTATACTGTTACTGTTATTATACTTATATATTCGTGCATAGATTTACTTGTTACTTATATATATGAGCAGCTATGTGCTTCGCTTTTTGGAAACGCTATACTAGCTTGACAAAACGTTTGAGTAAACGTTGAAAAAAAAATGAAAAAAATGAACCGTAGCTTTGCGCGCCTTTGATAGTGGAGAATAGAAAAAGAGTGAGTACTCGCCAAGCTAAGCTTAGGCTAAGTTCGCATTTGCTTCGCATACACTCGAAACTTTCGTATCTTTCACGCACACGGATATTTCCGATTTAATTGTTGATTATTAATCATAGCTATATATATAAATTTATGTAACGACCAGTGCAAGTTATACTTAAGACAGTTAAGCCAGATATTATTATTCATGTCCTTACTATACATTTCCTAACTTTTTTCAGCTGTTACAATTACCATAATTATAATAAAAAAAATGGTGAAAAAACAAAACCATCGTAACGCCAGAATAATCGTTACATAAAGTTTTGTTTTTCGAATTATTTTTTTTAATGCAAAATGTCGAATTATTTTTCCCGGGTAATTAGTCGACCCTTTTAAAATTATCGAAGTGCGATGAATTTTTTTCCCTCCGCACGGCGCAAACGCTTCGCTGGCAAACAACCCAACCCGATCGTCGTGGCGTAATGTAAAAATGATCATTTTGCGCAAATCGTCCCAGGAACATTTAACGATAGTCCTTGATTCTTACTATATATTTCCCTAATTTTGTTCAGCTGTTACAATGACTATAATTATAATGAAAAAAAGGTGAAAAAACAAAACCATCGTAACGCCAGAATAATCGTTACATAAAGTTTTGTTTTTCGAATTATTTTTTTAATGCAAAATGTCGAATTATTTTTCCCGTGTAATTAGTCGACCCTTTTAAAATAATCGAAGTGCGATGAATTTTTTTCCCTCCGCACGGCGCAAACGCTTCGCTGGCAAACAACCCAACCCGATCGTCGTGGCGTAATGTAAAAATGATAATTTTGCGCAAATCGCCCCAGGAATATTTAACGATAATCATGATCCTTACTATATATTTCCCTAATTTTGTTCAGCTGTTACAATGGCCATAATTATAATGAAAAAAATTGTGAAAAAACAAAACCATCGTAACACCAGAATAATCGTTATACAACGTTTTGTTTTTCGAATCGTTTTTTTTTAATGCAAAATGTCGAATTATTTTTCCCCGGGTAATTAGTCGACCCTTTTAAAATAATCGAAGTGCGATGAATTTTTTTCGCTCCGCACGGCGCTAACGCTTCGCTGGCAAACAACCCAACCCGATCGTCGTGGCGTAATGTAAAAATGATCATTTTGCGCAAATCGCCCCAGGAACATTTAACGATAGTCCTTGAACCAACGTGTTATGTGCAGCGCGACCGAAAACGCAAAAAAAAGAGCCAACACGAGAGCGTTTTCTCTGTATGCACGGTATTCGCGCGTATCCGGGCGTATCGACTCCGAGAATATGGACCATATAATGCCGTCGTTCGGGGTGTTATGTGCATAGGTGCGATAGCTCTGCCGGCCTATCTTGCGCCGCATGTATATAGCGCGCACCTCGGGCCATTTTCACATTTCGTACTTCTAGGAGCCAAACGTATACGCGCGGCACACTGGGCGATACCCGTCGTTTGCGTCGCCCAACGACGACACAGGAATTTCGCAATTTCTCCCGGCTGTCATTTGCCATAAGCCGTAAAACTTTGAAAACACCTCGATACGCAATAAACGGAATATACCCGCCGTTTCGATGAAATTCCATCTTTTTTTTTGTTCTCACCTAACGCTGTATAAAATTCACCGCGCTTTTATATCCCTCTTTTTAATCATTCGCGCAGTCGAGTTATTATTAACACATGTTGGGAATCGAATTGTGTTTTATTTGTTCCGTCAACATCGATTCGTCACTGTTGTTAAATTTTTCATGAGTTTTTTTATACCTGTAGGTATGGAGAACTGATGAAAAATTTGACGCGGTAAATAAATTGAAGTATTTTTCGAAAGAATTTAGTGAATTTCTATGGACGATACAGGCGATTATTGATACGTTTGGAAATCGAGTTATATTTTATTCGGGCAGTCAATATCGATTCATGAGCCATATGAAAAATTTGACGCGATAAAAAAATTGAAGAATTATTCGCAAGAATTTGGTACATTTGAACAGACTTGAACTGCGATAAAAAATGTTTCGAAATTCGGTCCACCGAAATTAAAAGTCTTTATTCGGTTTAATTCGTGTATTCAATTAATCACTCAAGGATCACAAGGCTAAAGCTTTCGGCGCTATAAATTCGTGGTACATTTTTTTTCTAGTGCACACAACTGGAACGTCAATAAAGATTCATCGGGTACATAAAAATTTGATTCGATACAAAAGTTGAAGAATTATTTGCAAGAATTTGATACATTTGAATAGACGTGAACTGCGATTAAAAATGTTTCGAAATTCATTCCACCGAAATTAAGACTCTTTATTCGGTTTAATTCGTGTATTCAATTCATCACCCAAGGATCACAAGGCTAGAGCTTTCGGCGCTATAATTTCGTGGTACATTTTTTTTTTCTAGTGCACACAACTAGAACGGAGCGCGCGGAGCAGCGTAGAGCGGCTACGCTCTCGCGGGTTCGTGAAAACTAAGAGAACGGAGTCCGAGTGTGTTCACCTGTTGCGGGTGCCTCGCGCGTGCCACGTACGTTATATTCCCAAGCGTGGGGCTCGTCTCTATGGCGCAGCCGGCGCGGGTTATCTCGCGGTACAACGAGGCCTCGATGGTCTCGACAGGGAGATTTGCCAGCGACGCGCGCCTCAGGAATTCCCATCGCGTCTGCCTGTCTTTTTTCAACGAATGTCAGCCGAAGCCAACTGCCCCCCACATGTATTTTTTTTTCCTCGTTTTTTTTTTTCGGAACCTCTGCCAAGGAAAGTGTTGACGGTCTTGTATTTTATCGCCACTTCAGCTTTGGCGTCACGTCAACTTTCCGTCCTTCGGGCAACGATCCTTCCTCAACTTTCCCAACTCCCGCGCGTAAAGAGCCGGCGCCCTCGTTTCGTCTATGCGCGACTCAAAGTTGGCAGCATCTTTGGAAATACAAAGTTTTCAATACCCGTTTCGCGCAGACAACATTGCCGTGTTGGTGCGCACAATGGAGCCATAAATCGCGCTCCACTGATTCCGTTTTACGTATTTTTATTTGCGTCGCTCGACGAAAAATAATTCGATGCTCACGGTTAACAAGTTAACAAAGTGGTTAACGAGTCCGCGTAACCAATTATTTTTCTCAGAGCAAAACATTTTTTCGAAAAATCAACCGAAACAGTTTTGTACATTTTTTATTTAGTACCAAGAAAAATGTATTTTATTTATTTATTTTTTAATACATTTTTTCGAAAAATCAACCGAAACAGTCTTGCACATTTTTAAAAATTTAATACCAAGAAAAATTTATTTTATTTATTTTATTTTCAACACATTTTTTCGAAAAATCAACCGAAACAGTTTTGCACATTTAAAAAAATTTAATACCAAGAAAAATTTATTTTATTTTGTGTTTTATTTATTTTATAAAAAAGAAAAAAAAACTCCCCTTAAAAGTAAGAAAAACAGATTTGAAAAATGTCTAGAAGCATCATGGACGAAAATGGGACCCCCCTGTTTACGATCGTCGGCGAGCTTATCACTGTCGTAACGTTTACATTGCACTCGGTCGAGGAATGCAAAACGAGAAATTCGAGAAAGGGGAATAAACTGCGTTGGGTAACAACCAGGCTCTCTCCCTCGTTGTTACGTTATATAAGCTAATGGTCGATAAGCAAAGTCGAGTTAACTCGTCGCGAAGCGAGAAATAAGAGACGAGAGGCGTCGAGTGTGTGCGCAGCAGGTGCTTTATTCGGATGCGCTCTTACTTGTGTGCCCCTCAACGCAACTCTGCAAGCCTCGAATGGTGAAATATTGCAGTGCGTATGAGTGTGGGCACTCATGTAAGACCACGTACCGGAAACAAATATATATATATTATATACATATATTCCTTTTATTACGTACATAAGATACGTTTATCAAGGCTTCTGAGCTGCTATTTCTTTACATTGTTATCCATTACTGTCAACGTTTTTTTGTTTCGATACATATATATATTATTATTATTATATGTATGTGGGTATTGTATGTTCGCGATCGGTCGAACTGCGAAGCGAGTGTTGTTCGTGCTTTCCTCATTGCGCTTTTTATTGCCGTCCTTGGATTTTTCTGTAATTTTTTTCCTACCTGTATTTTTTTTTCCTTTTTTTTCAACACACGTTTTATAGAGTTTAGATTACTTACGTGTATTATGATGCGCTGTTATATCTGTCGAGGCTATCAGCACGAGGGCACGCGTTATTTCCGTTCGACTCTCGTCCGCATATTTGTCCCACACGTTTTGATTCAGCGTTTGCATCGGTTACGCAAAAAAAAAAAAAAAAAATCATTGGTATCTTCGTCCCGACGAGACGTCGAAAGTTGCTTTTTATGTTACGTACACCTGAGGCGTCCGAGTGCGTCGGACGCGAGCTCTTTTGTGGCAGCGGAAAAAAAAACGTTTGTGCGATTTTTGGGGAAGGTGGACGACGTTATTTGGTAATCACGATTTCTTGAATTTAATCAGCCGTTCCTATTGGTACAGGACGTAAAATTAAAACTCACCTTTATGTCTTACAGGTCTCGTTCATTAATAAAAAATAAATAACAAATAAATTACAGAATACAAAAAAAGTAATTTATTCATTATTCTAGAATAATAAATTAATTACATCCAAATATGTTTAAAAAAATTATTTACATACAAATTACTTGTTATTTATATAAAAATAATGTTATTTACATACAAATTACTTATTATATATATAACAAATAATGTTATTAAATACAAATTATTTGTTATTTATATAAAAAATAATTTCATTTACATACAAATTACTTGTTATTTATATAACAAATAATTTTATTTAGATACAAATTACTTGTTATTTATATAACAAATAATTTTATTTACATACAAATTACTTGTTATTTATATAAAAAATAATTTCATTTACATACAAATTACTTGTTATTTATATAACAAATAATTTTATTTACATACAAATTATTTGTTATTTATATAAAAAATTATTTTATTTATATACAAAATATTTATTATTCCATATTAATAAATAAATTACAGAACACAAAACCGAAGAACGAACATTTCATATGTATTTCGAAGCACCGAACAGTGATTTCCATACGTCTTCCAAAATTCCTTGCGACCAAATCAGCCATTCTTTTCGCACACGCGAACCGTCACTAAAATAGATTAACAAAGCAACGAAACGTGCGTTAACTATCGATGTATCGGATAACGGATACGAGGCAGGGGTTGCGAATTTGGGGTGGAAAAGGGGGTTACGATCGGGCACGTCGCGCTCGGTGCAACGCGCGCTAGTTATATGCGTTTTCCGCTGCCACATTGACGAGCTGCCGTCGTTGCCACCGCCGCTGCTGCCGCTGCTGCTGCCGCTGCCGCTGCCGCTGCTGCTTTAGCCCGTCGCACTCGGACCGCACGCGGAACCGTCGAGAGCGAAGCGACCCCGCGGCTATCGACGAATGCACCACATATGGCGCCTGTGTGTCTGTGTTGTGTATACCTGATATATACATACCGCACGCACACCCAGCACACACGTCATCGACGACGCCGAAATCCCCCACTGGAATATATTTCACATGTACGAATTTCCCCGATTAAATCCTCGCCGCGTGCCATTCAGAAACTGATGCGCTGATACGTCCTCCGATCCCCCCTCCCCCGTTCCCCCCCCCCCCCCCACCCCACCGCCGCCTCACCCAAAAACGATAATAATAATGTCGTCACCGTTTATCGTTGTCGCATGCGTCAGTTGTTCGTCGTCTCTCGTCGTCGTTTAAAACCGTTTTTTTTTTTTTCATCTTTTTTACATGCGTATTTCATGACTATATTTATTAATAATTTATAATAATTGCAGGGTAATTTCGCATGAGCCAGAGACGAATTTTCGACGTGTTGTATGTTAAGGTTAATGTACCGGTTTCGGCCATTTTCGCAATATTTTTATTTCAAGTTACTGTTTTCTGTATTTTTATGTTGGTACTTCGAAAGTATCCATATAAATTAACAGGTCTATCGACACAATTTTATTTCATTTTAATGATACATATAATTCTGTGCTTTCGAACTTGGTGACCGAAACTAAGCCAAAGGTGGCCGAAATCGGTACCTTTACCTTATGTACGACGAATTATTCTTAAGCACTGAGGACTGCATGAGTGGAACGACGGATCAGGGAGATTTTTTTTTTTTTTTTTTTTTCGAACTGGTCGTTCGATCGGCTGCTGGTTAATTGAAGAGAAATCATTAACGCCCGCATGAGTAGCTTGCGTTTTGATCCCGAGTAGACATGGAAATTCGCTCCTGTCGCGGGTTGTTGACAATACTTGGAGTTGTTTATTTGTTGTATCGCGACTGTCGTGACTCGCGGCGAACGAGAGATCGGGAAGTTTCTCGCACGAAGGTCGCGGAACTTTCGCGTTGCGGAAATCGCGGGATTTCTGCGACAACGAGGACACGTGAAACGGCATCAGTTACCGAGGCAGCGACGTCTCACTCGTCTTTTCCACCGACCGCCGAGCATCGCGCGAGACGAGCACGTCGATGTTAAACCCGCGCATTGTGCGATATAAGCGCGCACTAAATTTGATTAACCGGCTCGATTGTCACCCGCCTTTCGACTGGCTTGGGGATCGTCTGATGCGAATTGTGTGTCTTGACAATGAAAGGGAATAAAGTTCGTGACTCGGATAAACGAATTTTCACCGTGCGCGCCGCAATTTGCATTAAATTTACGGTTCTGTCGATTACAACGCGAACAAATTTCAATCGTTCGGCTGAGAAAAAAACATGGCAAAATGTCTTTTATTTCTTGGTTTGGGGAATTAATTTGTGAATTCAACAAAATATTTTGACAGCAAAAGAATTTACTATCGTAACGAGTAGAAATAAACAAATAAAATTTGTAGTTTCTTTTGTTAACCCAGGGAATTGAATTATTAAAAGTCGTCTCTACAGACGTATTATGTGAATGTTATGAGTTTGAAATTTGCATCGTTGCAGTGCAACGAAATTAAAAACAACAAACCTAAATGATTGAACCGTCTATAAAAAGTTATTACAGCTACTAAAAGCAGGACAAAATAACATAATTTCATCCCCTAACGAGGGTGAATTATTAACATTTTTATGGTTTTCATATTTTGTTTTTAATTTCGTTGCATTGCAACGATGCAAACTTCAACGTCCTTAAATGTTTCACAAAATGAGAGAAGTAAATCGACTTGTGATGCACTTCAAAATTCTCTCCCAAATAAAAAAAAAACGATATAGCAAAACTGTGTCAAATTCTCTACACCTCGGCTTTTTCTATTTCGGACGAAAAAAAAACCAAGCCGAGCTTTTGTCGCGAAAGTAGACGTCAAGCTGTCAATCTCGAGCAAATCCGGAGCAGGATTGAGGGGGTAGAGGGGGGACAATCCCTAAGACAGGAGATTCGCAACGGTGACGACAGAGCCCGGGCGTCCGGTCGGCGCCGGTGGCGCCGCTGCTGTCCGCCTATCCTGCCCGTGATTTCGCAATTTTACGTGAGATTGCATCCGGCATCTGCACTGGGGTCTTCTTCGACGTCGTCGTCGTCGTCGTCTGCGTCGAGACGAGACTTCCGTTGCTCGCAGATGCAGTTTTTAACAATTCGCCGTCGGACGGGGGAGACCGGAGACTATCAGACCTTGAAGATAATGTCGGAAAAAGAACGAGCGAGACGTCACTGAAAAATCTTGTATCGAGTGTTCTGGAAAAAAAAGAAAAAAGAAAAGAAAAAAAAGAAAATAAGAAACAGTAGCGAGTTTCCTGTTGGTTCCACTGAGCTCTTCGTTAAGTTACCATTTAGAGCCAAAGTATTCCTATATATTTATTTATTATATGTTATATCTATGAGTGTACACGTTGAACGTGGAAGAGCATGAGCACGCATTTCCTGACTGCCGCTCGATACGTTATGTCTTAATCAAATTTTCAACTTGGTAGCTCGATCTGGTGCTCAACTCGGAGGAGGGCGGCGACTTATCCGATTTCATCACGAACGGCGAGTGGTATCTCATCGGTGAGTTGAACTCTTCGATCGCCCAGGCGAAATGCCTGTAGCGTTTTTTTGTTTTTTTTTTTTTGCAATATTTAAGGGGGACCCTAGAGCACCATTTTTCATTTTATTTTTATGCGGGAAAGCGAATAAATGTAGATGACTGCGATTTTTTTCTACTTGTCATTTACGTTTTATAGTTTACAATGAAATTTATAAAGTTAAAAATTGTCGGCATCCAAGGTCCTCAAACACGATCATCCAAAATAAATGCCTAACCCTCTCCTAATCACTGTAATTATGCAATCGGCCTGAAATTGTGCACACATACTCGGGAAACATGTTTTCATGGAATGACGGAGGTTTTTTTAATAATTTAATTTTTCGATTTTGTATTAATGTTTTTATACGAAACACATAGGGGAAAAAACGATTGTTTTGGTTTAAACGCCGAGATTTTCTTAATTTTGCAGTAATCGAAAAAAACCTCCGTGATTCCATAAAGACATGTTTCTTAAGTGTCTATCCACAATTTCAGGCCGATTGCATTATTACAGTCGTGAGGAGAGTGGCAGCCATTTATTTTGGATGACCGTGTTTAAGGACCTGAGACATCGAAAATTTGTAACTTAAAAAAAAATCCATTCTATACTTTAAAACGTAAATAACAAGTAGAAAAAACCGCAGTCGTCTACATTTATTCGATTTCCCATAAAAAAATTAAATACACAATGTCGCTCTAGGGTAGAAGTCCCCCTTAAGGGGATCACGTTTTATACTTTTAGAGAAAAAAAGAGCAAAACTGAGAGGGTGACTGAGGAACGCGAAGGTGCGAGGAAAGACTTTAAATAAAAAAATAGCGCGCGATATGAAGCAACTGTCAAAGCTCCGTAATTTCTTGCACTCGTTTTTTTACTCCATTTTTTTTTCCTCATTTTTATTTATCGCAGTGTCAGTTTTTATTTATCAAAATCGCAGTCGACAGAGACTTCCGGGTCCAGGTGCCACCCAGACGTCGTCGCGGACGCTGTCGCGTGTTGCAGTTTTCTCGCCCTCTCGGTTCCTCATCGGTTTAACGACAGTCGACGTCAGCCTCGCGCGGATATCGAAGGGACAACCAATCGTCGACCCTCGGACGGATCCCTTCGATCGCTTCGGGGGTTCGACACGAACGCCACTCTCGGCTGACTTATTTTCCTCCCTCTATCATTCGCTAAACTGCGTACTACGGGACACTCCAGGGCGAATCGACTGGGTCACGACCGTCGCGTCAAAATTTCTATTTTCGTTTTTGTTTTTATCAACCCGCAAGGCGATATGACGAAAAAAATTCAGCGCGATTTTTTTGGGACCGGACAAAGAGCGCGTCTGTTCTGAATATTTTCCATTTTTTTCATTTCGTCCTACCCGCCGGGCAATAAAACCGGGATCTCTACGTTTTCATCGGTTTGGTGTGAATTGGCGCGTGTCCGACGGCTTCGATGTTCGCCGAAAGGGATATTTTTTTTTGGCTTCTGTCGCGCCCAAAAATCTTGTTTTTTTCACAAAAAAAAAAAAATTGCGGGGATTATCATGTTTTTTGTCGCCCTATTTCGTTTGGGAATTAACATTTTTTATTGGAAAGGCTGACACAATTTAAAAAAAAAAAAAAAAAAAAAAAAAAACGTCGAAAATATGGGTGACGTGTTTGCGTTATATTCACGTTTGGGAATTAACATTTTTTATCGGAGAGGCTGACACAATTTTCAAAAAAAAAGAAAAAAAAACAGCCAAAATATGGGTGACGTATTTGCGTTATATCAAACGAAAAAATATTGAAAAAAAAAGTTTGTCAAAAAAATAGGGTCACAGCTCGGACCCCGAACGATTTGACCTGGATAGCCCCGTATATATTGCGCGCACGACGACGCAATCGCGGTGCTCAGACCGTAACATCGTTTCAGATGAAACTAGGGGTTGCCGAATTCGCGATATCCCGAACGAGATGACGCGCTCCGCCGAACGTCTCTCCCTCTAAACTCGCCCGCGAAAATACCGTGCCCAATAATTCGTTTCATTCCTCGGATCTGCCTCGACGATCCAAAGACGAGGGAGAGCGCGGAGACACCGAGTGGAATGAATTGATATAATAAATTTGCAAATAATCTGATTGCCGCTGGGTGCACGGAGGACGCGGACGAGGGTGGTTCGTAAAAACGCGGGGGAACGATAACAATCTCGGCGCTGCCGAGTCGAGTCTTCTTCCCGCGCCATTAACGTGACATTAATCATTTTTTGACAGCCGAAAAATATGTTCATCTGTTTCGTCGGCTCAGCCACTTTTCGCGTGAGCAATTACGGGCGATAAATCCGGCCGTGGCAAAAAGAAAGTGGCCGAACCGCACACGGAGAAAACTGTCTATGTTACGACAGCAAAACTCGGTTTGTTGGCTGTTGGTTTGTTGCCATGACAACACGTAATGTAATTGTAACATTCAGATTGTACGACGAACCAACAAATATTTGTTACGGTAACTAAAAACTGTAGGTTGCTGATTATCTGTTAACGTAACAAATAATTAGTTGGCTTGATCTTTCTGATTGTTACTACAATGAATAAGTTATAGTACGACGTTATTCTGGCAAATGTTATTTGTTGCTCTAACAAATAAAGAATAACAAATATTTTTTGTTACCGTCACTGAAGCGTATGTCGTCACTACACGGAGAGAAGGATCTGATACTTTTTACCATAATTCTAGTAAAAAGTATTGTAAATTTCCGGTAGAGGGGAGATATAACGCCATCTATCGAGAAGAACTAGAACGATGAGATTTTTTACCACGAAATATGGTAAAAAATATTATATATATGTTAGAAATTCGCATAGTTCTCGGTCTGTTCGTCAGGTGGCGGCTATAGCTTTTCAATACCAGGCGCGTTGGTAATTTTTACTATTGCGTCCGGTAAATTTTATCAGATCCTTCTCTCCGTGTATATTGACATACAGAATTTATTGCAGTGACTTGTGGTGAGTTGTCCTAACATAGACAGTTTTCTCAGTGGCACGCGCGCAAAAAATCCCTCAAACGTTTTCGTATCAAGGAAATTTAAAGCTCTCGTTGTGGGTTTTCGTCGTGCTTTTTTTTTTCAGGAATGCCGGGCAAGAAGAACACGATAAATTATCAGTGCTGTCCGGAGCCTTACGTGGACGTTACCTTTACGATACAGATCCGCAGGCGGACGCTGTACTATTTCTTCAATCTCATCGTGCCGTGCGTACTCATCTCGAGCATGGCACTACTCGGCTTCACCCTGCCGCCCGACTCCGGCGAGAAGCTCACCCTAGGTAAAGTAACCCGCTCTGCACGTTACGCCTGACAAAATAAAATCTGCCTAATAACCCGTTGCCTCTGCCCCGATTTACATTCCCCACGAAAAACGTACATGTCGAGAATACATTTTATTAGTCGCGGACTGTTAGCCTTCAAAGAAAAGGAGACTCTTTTTTTTTCACTGGCAACCGCGTCCCTCGTTTTTTTTAACCCGGCACCACGAGGTCCAAAAAGATATAAAAAATCGATCGTACTTTTTTCGTGCAATTTTATCATTATCGCCCACCCCATGTCCCGTGATATGTATTACCCTTTCAGGCTCCTCACTTTTACCGTCACTATTATGAATAACGCCAACCACCAAGTATATAGTATACCGTTAATAACACACGCTATCCTTTCTGTATACTGTTAATTAATGACTGCTTCGAAAGTTCATCTTCCAGCACACACCTTACTACTGTAGTAATAAATACCAGTACTATTACTACTACTACTACTACAACTACTACTGCTACTACTATTACTACTACTACTACTGCTACTATTACTACTACTAGTACTACTACCACTAGTATTATATTTGCTGTCTTCTCCGTTCATTTGTTCCTTTCGTTTCTCGATAACTGCGTTGAAATTAAAGTGATATAACAAGAACCAAAAAAAAAAAAAAAATCAAAACAAAACAAAAAAAAGAGTATGAAAAAAATGAAGCTAAGAATCACGACATAATCAAAGATTCATTAATAAAAAAAATTACGATAAAAATACGGTTAGGTCGTGCGTTGCGAATGCGAGTGCGAATGCCATGAGGGTGAATGTGATGTCAGAGCGGTGTGACACTGAGTGCACGGTTACCAGGGCAATCGCGCTCGGATGTTCCGCAAACGATATGCCCCGCGTTCCTCCCTTCCCGAAGATTTATCCGCAAAAACAAAAAATGCCGCGGAACAATCCGTGCGAGAACACGGTGTGGAACCAGCCGTGCCGAACGGGGCCGAGGGGGGCGCAGGGGGGAGGGGGGCGAAATCCGTATCGAGATGGGAAGCTGTTCGGGGTAACGTGGACGGACGTAAAACCATCGAAGCAAATGCACCGTGAACGCGTAGTATCGACCTAAGTACCAAGTTTGGCCCGGGGCGGAACGGGGGGCGCGACAGGCTGTGCTGTGTTTGCCGAGCATGCACGAATCCGCGCGGGGCACCTTTATACACGCACGTAAAACCTCCTCTCGGCGTTCGGGGAACATGTCCACCTCCAGCCGTGGCACATTCGAGCCGGGGTGGCTTCGACTCCGCGACACACGGGCATTTTTTTGTTTTGTTTTGCGAAATACATATTCATACGTAAATACACTGACACGGGTGAAACATACTCCGGCTTATTCCGATGTGCAGTTCGATTCTTGTCAGATGATACACCTGAAAAGATCTATCTGTACGTATATGCGTGCACTTCAAAACCGAGCGTGTTGCAGCTGTGTTGTTTCTTCTATAGGATGGAAGAACCGTTTTTGTCCACCTTTGATCCCATTGTGGCCACTAAGACTAAAAGGATTTAATTGCCTATGTTGTTAAACAAAATAAAAACGGGCTTGACAACCTTATCAATTTGTATGAATACTTTTGAGGTATCAGCATTTGAATATGGAAAAACAAATATTTGAAATTAATTACAGTGAAAATGGCCACAAACGGTTCAGTAGCCACAAATGGTACTTCTACCCCATTTTACATTTTGACGAGTTTTTACGCACTTTAAGCGTGTTCCTTTCACATATCATCTACTATGTAAATGCCACGTAAGCACATTTGCAATGTGTAAAAACTCGTCACAATGTAAAAAATAGGAGAAACAACACACTTACAACACGCTTGGTTTTTAGAGTGTGGCACAAGGCATCCTGGCTCAAATCGACATATTCCTAGAGCTATACAATTATGTCACCAATCTTTTCCATGGTTTCTGGTCCCTTATGGAAGCTCTTAGGTCTTTTTCCTTGCACCGGGGTGAGGCGTCTTGGGGTGACATGTCGATTTGAGCCAGAACGCCCCGTGCACAGCCACCGACGTACATACGCGTAATATAAAACAGGTATATAGAACATGCATCGAACACGTAAGCGAGAATGATGGATTTCCGATGGCTCCTGTTTCCCCGGTGGTGCGCGCCCCTTTTCCAAGCCGATGCCAGCGCGTGATCCCTCGTCCCCTTTCCGCTCTTGTGGGCACACGGTACATTCACTCGTTCCACCTCGTAAGATTCGGGTCGTATCGTGTCGTAAAAGACGCGGCGGAAGATGCAGCTTGGTCCCCGCGCGCCACGATATTTTCGGCCCTCCGGGCGTTTCCCTCGCTCCGCGAAACCGGAACCCCCCCGCGCACACCCCATATGCACCTGCAACCCACGGGTTACGTTTGCGGAGACATCCGAGCGCGGAAAGTTCGCCTTGTGTACTTTGGAAACGTGCGCGATTTGAATTTCAACGATCGCGCCGTACGTAGTTGGGTACCTGATGATGCTTGGTGACGATGGCGTCTTGACGCCGGATACGTCCGACCTCGCTGTGTGATTAAGGATGCGACGGATTCCACTTGTCGTCGATCGAATCAGGTTTCGGGTGTTTGATCGAATGTTCTTCGATTTGTGTGGTTGGCTCTCTGAAATTTACCCTAAGTTTTCTGTCGTTTCTGAACTCCTAAGGACATATTTTGTTAGCGTGACATCAGTAGATCCTGACACTCGCTGTGTATCCATATTTGTTTCCACACGTCGCACACAAACATTGCATCCCCAGTCGCGTAAGATTGTTGTAGGCAGATGATGGTTGTATGTCAGCACTCGCTGTTTTGTTGTGCCGCAACAATAAGACTATGGGTAGGCGAATTGTATTCTACACTCGAACTTCCTGTTTTGGTGCACGACGATGGAGTTGAGCGGTTTCCCATTTCCCGAAGAAGACCCGAGGTTGGATGTCGCTTCGTTGTATCCTGCGATTGGTTTTCTCGCCTGAAGCTCAGTTTCATGATGGTTTTTTGGATTCCAAGACGTGGGTGATGTATGGATAAGTTATTTTCTATGATCGAATAGCCTTGCAATTATTTTGTCGTGTAGGATTTATTTCGTCGCAATAGTCCAATCGACGTTGATCAAAAAAGAAAAGGTGGAAGTTGAGAAGCACATTGCAGATTCAGCCTTCAGATTGCAACGAGAGTGCAAAGTTCCTCGGTCTTGAAGCGCGTGACATTAAGGCGGAGCATCGATTCGCAGTCGGATAGAGTGCTAAAAATTCCATGTCTTCGGAATCGTCAGCTTTCACATGCCGCGCGACACGTTATTGAATCCTGGAACACGAGGGAGATTCCGGGAAAGAAAGATAAGAAGAAAAGACCTCGACTGTCCGAGGGAGGCGCATCCACCGAGGTCGAAGAAAAAGCAGGCAGCAGCAGCAGCAGCAGCAGCTTCTTCCCCACTTCCCCCTCTTCCTTTGTCGTCTATTTGGTATTCTTCATTCATGCGACATTTCTTCCCCGAGGCTCAGAGCGAATTCGATCCTCCCTCTCATTTTCGTCCCTTTCCTCCGTTGCCTTCCGCTCGTTGACGCTTACTTTTTCAGTCATCGCATCCTCTTTTGCATTCTCGCGAGCTACGGCCGCTTTCCCCGGGTCTTTCTTTTTTCTCCGACTTATATATAGTTTAACCGCTTCGCCGTCGGACCCCCGACAGCCGGAAAGATCGTCTCCCTCACTTCCTGCGGAGGGAAATCACGGGCAAAGGATAAAAACGTTATTACTTTCTTTGTGTCTTCGGCGCGCGACTCGTCGGGCCGGTTAGTTCGCTTAATCCTCGTTATGCGGTTCCCGCTCGGGCTCACAGTGATTTGCGGCCATCGGTTTCAAGAGTTTACCCGCTGCTTGTGTTGTGCACTACGTGTAGACCCAACGCTGTATACGCGACCAACCCGCACGCGGTTTAACTCAATCTCTCGGTAGTGAGTAAATCCCACGCGACAAGACCCACCAATGGCATCAAACTATTCGCCGTGCTGAACAAACCACATATGGCTTAGTTCGGGGACTCAAAACAAATGATTTATTAAAGTGCATCCACACCCGTGGGCGGATGTTATTTTTCCAGCTAATTGGCCTGACAAATAGCACGACTTGCGTGGCTTGCACGGCGAATTCGTGCTTGAAATGTGTAACGAACAAAGAAAAAAGCACAGTGAAGTGGATTAATAAAACAAAAACACGCACTGAGTGGGTGGAAAGTTAGGTACGCGAGGTTTCAATCATATTCGTGAAACTGCATCTCTTCCATTCACTGGTTGCAATGCGAACATTCAAATTAATGTTCCTGTTTCCTTTGTAGGGATAATTGAAGGTAACATATGAAAGGCTTCTTCACGAATTTATACGCCAAAACGGGGACATTTGGACAGAGTAGAATAAATCAGCGTGGAAAGTGTAATCCGCGCAAGTCCTGTCAACTGAACGTGAGCGATGCTTTTAGGTAGTTTAGGTAGTGACAAAAGCGGTCGAAACTCAGTTATCTCGGTTTGAAACAAGCGGTGATTCTGGCTGAGGTTGCTTTTCGTTGATTTTCCTAACACGACAAAAGCACTGACGGCCACAAATAAACAGTAGGTTGACTAGGATGATGCCGAAAAACCTGCATCTTCCTGACTCTTCTGACCATCTCGCTCAATCTTCAAAAGCATCCTGATGCTTTTTCCAAGACTCTCTTGTCGGTAGAAACAGGTATAATTCTGATGTGCCCGCAAGAAAATCGCGACGTCGACAATGTCGGCGAACGTGCCGGGTGGTATTCGCCACTTCGGGATATGAAATTGTCTCGCATGTATTTCTCTCCCCCGGCTTTTCATGCGGAGCGAACTCCGGGCGGCACTAAAAACGCACATCGCCCGTGCAACAACGTGTACATTAGCGAATGAATCTGGTCGAACCGAGTATTCCAGGTACATATCTGTCCGGGGATGAAGAACAGAAAACGTGTACACACACGGACATTCATGCACACGCCAGGGGTGAGCTCGAGCAGTTGAAAAGGTCAGACATTCGTTTGATACGCGGGACATATAGATGACTATGCAACGCGCACTACATAGTACTTCTCGTGGCACGTACACGGTGTGTTTCAGATAGAGATAGATGTTGTGATAGCAGCTGGGAATGGGGAAACAGAAAAGCAAACACACACGCGAAAAGCTCAGTCACTATCGCGTACGCGATGCAGAACCCTATCGAGCACCGGGCGAGCCTGTAAATCCCGGGCGGACAAATGGCAGAGCTGTGCCTGGTGGCTCAAAAAATGTACCTTTCGTTTCTGCTCACGTTTGCTCTTTCTCGTCGCCTTGTTTAGATTGTCCAGTTTGTCCGGATCGTTTGGCCGGAGCCCCGCGCGCGCTCTCTCACGGTTCTGGTAATGCTTTCGCGACTACGGTCTCGTTTGTTTGCACCACATTCGCCGTTGCCACGTGAATTTCTTCGGATATTCCTCCACGGCATGAACGACCGTGGTACGACGCTTTCTTCCTGAATTCTCTGGCGAGTGATACGTTTTCGTCATGACGCTCGTACAATTGCTCGGAACACTTTGATTGATCAGTCAGTGAAGTTATCTGTTGCAAAGTCATGAACGTGCAAGGATTCGCGTAATTACCCACGGGAATTTAGGTGAATCCATTGTCTGATCTGAAGGGAATTGGATCAATACCACAATTGGAATTCGTATACAAGTCTTGTTGTATATGATTTAAACTTGGAAGACATATCAAGGAATTCTTGTTGCACGAACGGTTGCAACGGTAGTCCTGTCAAACCTTTCATTGCCAATGGTTCCACTGATAAAACAAGTACAACCATGGAAACCGCTCGTCGACTTATAGGGTCTGATCGTGTTTCATATGTACCATGAACCGGAGCTGCCGTAAACATTGACAGGCGGTGAACCAGGGTACATCGAAGTTACGGATGCAGGCATAAATTGGATTGCAGCGCGCCATTCGCGGCGCATTCGCTCCAGTATGGAGAGCGCGGCCGTGTGTCCCCTTGCTTACAGTCATAAGCACGAAATACATGCACAACCCCGCATCGTTCTCGGCGCGGTATCAGTGCACGTGGACACGATATCCTCGTGTTACATGTCTGCAAGAGCGCGCGCTAGTTTCCGGCTCGTGTTTCGTAATTGGCTGCCAAGCCAATTAGATTACGAACCACGTGGAACGAGTGTGGAGCGGAAGCCCTTGTACCGCGTATCGTCCCAGTTCGCCAGCGTTTCCACTATGGATTGTCTCGCGCTTTTCGTGCGATTTCGCCAACTTTGTCGAGGGTGTCGAGCATTACCGGCTCGAAACCGCACCCGTTCTTCCGACTGGCGCGTGAATCGTGCTATTTAAGCGCGGTAAGCCCCCATCGTGCAGATTCCACGCTTCTGGCGCACTCGACGAGCGTTCCCGGCGCTGCGGCGAACGGATTAATCACGGCTCGCTTGGCGCCGCCGGATAAAATCGGAAGGTCGTGCGTTTCCAGACCCTTCGCGAGACCGTCAATTCCGTCGATTCTGTTATTCACGCTTCGGCGAGGCTCTGAGAGTCACCGTTATTGACAATCCAATACCGTGAAGCACCCCTTAATAGTCCACATCAGTACAGTCCTCACCCCCTTCAGGATTCCCCAATGTCGGTTTACCTCGAAGGGTAGTATCGAGATACTCCGTGGGAATACAAACTTTCGGCGTGTGTATTTTTCATCGTTGACAGTGCCCAGATGACAAAAAAAAGATTGGATTAAAGGAAATACATCTTGACCCGTGCAAGTAACACTGTGTTCTTAACCCCGAGTTCCCGAGTTTAAAGTGCGAATAATTGTACACCTCACGGTCTCGCAGCCTTCTGTATTCTTTGCTCCGCGGATTTATCCGGTGCCGCGCTCATTCGCAACTTTCTTCCTCCGGAACCGGAGGCAGCGTCTTCCTGCACTTTCCATTGGCCCAAAGTCCAAGTTTTAACGCAGAACCTGCGGCGTGATATATACTCGCCTCGGCTCGCTGCGGAAAACTTGTATTCATATCAAGGTTGACTGCCGTGGCTCCATCGAGAGTTTCTCCTCGAGCTCGTCTATATTAATGAAATTCCCATGTTATTAACGAGCCAGTCTAAGTCTCTACGGAAGACGCTGCAGCTACGGCGCAAGGCTCACGTCGCTGCGTGTGTGTGCGTAGTCGTCGCTGCGCTGGGACCTGCTTAAATAGTGAACCATTATTACATAGACGGAAATATCTGCAGTGCCCTATTCATGAGATAAGATGATACAGCGAAGCCCTTCAATTATTCCGGCTTCTCAGTAACCCATCTCAGAGCCAGATTATTTGTCCTCTTCTCGGTCGCCTCGTTCCCCGTTCGAATCGGTTTGTGGAGAGCTATTGTTTGCATTGTTCCTCAAAATCGTACTATCCAGAGGTACTTTCCTGATTGATTCTTGTAATTGATCTTTCAAGGGGCACTTTCCCCATTTGCCCTTGAAATGGGATATCTGAGCTTCACTTTTCTTGGTCGTCCTCAAAGCCACGTACTTCATCTCATGCGACAGACATATTCTGTAGTCGAAAATCGGGACCTTTTAAGGGGCACTCTTCCCATTTGTCCTTGAAATGGGACATCTGAGCTTCACTTTTCTTGGTTGTCTTCAAAGCCACGTACTTCATCTCATGCCACATATCCTGTAGTCGAAAATCTGGAACGTTTCATCTCGGTTCCAGTGAGGCCCTTCCAAGGCCCACAGGTCGTTTATCATGGTCCGTGGCCAGGGTCTTAAAATTGGACCACTGCAACGCCGCCAGGTTTCATACCAAGGATTATTGACAGGTTTCTATATACACGACGTGGCCTCAGTGGATACACGTGAAAGAGGACCTGCGAGAGGGGAGTTAAAGCCGACCAGGTCAAAGGGATGATGGTCATACGTCAATGGAGCCCAACCTGATTGGACATTACCATGACAAAGGGTAATTGCGCGCACATCCATCTTTCCGAGAGGCTTACCTGCGAATTCACACTGTCTTTACCTATGCCGACCCCACAGGACTCCGTGATTAGTACGCGCATCCGCGTTTAGGGAAACTTTGCGCATACAACCCACTCGACAAATTAACTTAGCCGAGGCCTAACTCCACTCTCGGTGCCTCGAGATTTCCCTCTGGGAGCCGCGCATACGTGATGCACATATATTGCATAACGTATATGAAGTGACATTACGTGCGGCATTGCGGAGGGCGAACGAACAGTGGGGATGATCAATTCCTTGACGCATTTCGCCGTTGTCGGTGCGCTTAATTATTTGTGCCCTGTGTCTTTCAGAAGGCTTGACAAATTCAGTGCTCGAATTATTTACACGAATTTCCTGGCCCTCTTATTAGTGTCGTAACCGTTTTGGTTTAATCTTGCAGCGGAATCATCCTGAAAAAAACGAGGAAAGACTGGTGTTTGATCCACGTCGATCAATCCTGCATGCCAAACCGACTCTGATGGTTCAACAGTGCCTATCAACTGACAACTGCGCCAGCACAAATACGCGTGTCCAAAATCGCACGGGCATGAACAAAAAGCGTGGATTTATAAGCTTCTGCTTATAAATCTACGTTACGAAGGACGGCGAATGTACCGTCGAAATTACGTTTCACGCAACTTCCACGAGAGGGATTCCCATTTCTGGGAAATTTACATCGAAGCGGCTGATGCGCGGGATAGTCACGTGCGAGGAGCGGAGCAGTAGTATCTATTGGAAATGTAAATGACCCAGTTGTGGCATACGGGCGATGCATCGTTTCCATGGAGGCCGCAGGATGTCCATCAGTGGTCAGACCAGCCTGTCAACGTTATTGCGATCGCGTATATATTTTCCCCCGAAAGCACCGACGTGTGTCAGAACTTCAGCGTTTCCCCCTCGACTGGCAACAACGCTTTTCGAAATTGCTATGGCTCAAGGTGCCCCACGAATTGGTCGACAAACTTGGCGACAACGGAATAAATGTTCCAAAACTCACCGGGCAGTTTGGATCCGTCATCAATCTCCACCAACTACTGCCCGAAATTCCGGTACTCTCGAGTTTTTGAGGTCCCTAGACTGGGATCAAACTCGGTACTCAGGTGCTGTTGAAGTTGTTTGTTGCAATCCTAAATCCAACTTCAGACATTATCTGGAATACCGAGAATCTCAAGGTCTATCCATACCCCTTTCTTCCTGTTTTGATTGCTCGTCAACAAAATGATCGACAAATTTAAACTGCCATTAAATCTGCCAGCGTCAGACAGTCAAGGCAATAAATGTCGACCACTTAGTGGCAAACAAGTCGCTAATCAAATTCCATCCTACCCAATTGTGTTCCACGATATAAGTGTACCCAGCGAAAAGTGTGACTCACTCGAGTCATCTTCATCGGGTAATCAAATTTTATTCTACCCAATTGTGTCTTGCAATATAAGTGCGCCCGGCGAAAAGTGTGACTCATTCGAGTCAAACCGGAGACGGCCGACCTATATATATTAGTATATTGGCGTGGGATCGTCGGCATCGGGCGGGAGAGAGTCCGAAGTAATTGGATCGTTGGCGGTATTCTCCCGGTGACCGGAAGTCGGCGATGGATTTATCGATGCGGTCTGCTCGACCATTCCATTCTACCTTCTATCCTTCCATCGGCTCGGCCGCAACCCGCTTGTCCCGGTTTACTCGACGAGTACTTACCTCCTCTCGCACACGCTCGGATATTCCCCTCGCTCCGTCCCTCTCTGTTTCATCCTGCGGTCTCTCGTCAACGTCGCACCTTTCCTCTTTGGCGACGTAATCAATTTGATTTCACGGTTTGGAGGTCGTCGGAAAATTCCTCTTTTTGGCGGCGAGAACCACGCGGTGCCCCCTCTGTCCCGACAGCGGGACACGAGTGGGGTTCTCTTTTAAAAAACATTTTCAAGCCGGCTGGCCACAAAGTGAGGGTGCATCAAGCCATCTTACCGGGCAAAACCTCGTTTCTATATCGTCGTTCCTCTCGTCCTCGTGTTTCGACGGTTGGCGGGACTCGAAACGACGTAACCAGATCTTCCTCTAAGCTGTTTTTCGCGCACTCCGCTCTCACCCAATTTCCTGTGTATCCCACGTCCTTGCCGCGCGCACTGGGCTGAGTGTATTATGCACGGAACGTACGTGCGGTGGTTCGTTTTCAACGCGGCGGGCTCGTTTTTGCTTCTCTGACCTGGAAAAAGGCGGTTTCGAATGAGGAAAAAAGGTATCCGAAATCGATGGGACAAAACAAAGATACGAAGTTCGAGATAAAATCCCTCTGTGCGCTGCTTCCGACCAGTGGATACGAAATATTGAATCATCGAACCGGAGATGTTAAGCTTTTTTTTGCGGTAACAGATTTGTGGCTTCTCGGATGTCGTTTTCCAACCCCATTTTCGCGGTACCAAGTAATCAGCTTTTATTTTTACGTTGCACTTCCTACGATTTGTCGAAAGTCGCTGATGTCAGGGAATGTTTGATGAACAGAATTAGCTGTGTTGGTCACGAATTTTAGAGGCTTCGATTGGTCAAAAGAGGAAATATCAACAACAATGTAGGGTCCAGGTTGTTCCAACGACATTGAAAGCTTTTTTCACATTGCTATTCACAGCAATGGTCATCAACCTCCAAAAGGATTTTCTTCTTCAATGACAGTTTGCCAACTATACCGCATTTTCATCTTTTCCTTGAATCAACAATTGTGTCAGGTTCCAAGAGGTTCGAAAGCAAAAGTATTCCCAGTATTTACTGATGTCACATAGTCCAAGTCAATGTCCATCACATCGGTTCCAATCGTAATAAAAGAGCCAGGTCTATACCACTTACCCCATTCCATTAAGCTAGTTTGTTTCCAGTAGTTACACGTCGCATACGTTTTTCCGTATTCCCGACTCTCATCGTTTCCTCAAAAAAGTAGTTGTCGAAGGTGTCAGCACTGCTCGTAAGCAAAAGTATTCCCAGTCTCTAGCAATCTCATGTAGTCCAGATTAATGTCCACAACAACGATTCCAGTCACGATAAGAGAGACTCTACCACCTACCCCATCTCGTGTAGCTAGTTTGACGACACATTAAACCCTCCAAGCGATATAAGCCACAAACACGGCCCCCCCTCTTTGACTCTCACTGATTATTATTTAGCGTGTTTCAACCAATGAGAACTCTCGCTTTATCAATGTGAACGTGAATATCTGCAGGAGTGACGATTCTACTGTCGCTGACAGTCTTCCTGAACCTCGTTGCCGAGAGCATGCCGACGACGTCGGACGCTGTACCCTTAATAGGTACCTAATATCAATTTGTTTGTTTTATTGCTGTCGGCGCGTTACCCCCCAAAACCCAATGTGTCTCTAACGTTCCACAGTCAACCCCCTAAACCCAGATACATATCCGACCCAGCCCGATTTAACCGCCGACAATTTGTCTGTCTGTATGTCTGTCTATCTGTATGTTTCGCCCGAGCGCAACCCACGGATTATCCGATGAACAGAACCAAAAAATTACATTACCACCCCCCTCCACTCACCCACGTAGCTTATAACTATACCTTATAACTACGTGTGTATAGTGTGTATTATTCCCCCCCCCCCCCCCCTATAGTGCAATCTCGATATTTCGCTACCTAATCGCGTGTTCGGCGCGACGATACTTTTTGAGGGTACGCCTCATTTTTTGTCAACCCCCCCGGTGTTTGTTTCCTGCCGTCCGCGCGGCGAGCTCTCTCTGTCTTTACCCTCGACGCGACTTCCCTCATCATCGTCGTCGCCGAATGGAGACTCGACTGAAGGTCTCGAGGAATCGCCACTCCATTAGCTTTCGCCGCTTTGTTCATCACGTAGCGTGTCAGTCACGGAAGCGAGAGATTCAGCGGTAGACGGGACTGTCATCAAGCGCCGATCCATAGACTGAGGGAGCGAGTCGGAAATTTCGAATAAGAGTTTCGTTGACCCCCTCGCGGATGCAGCGAGAATGGGATTTTTTGTCATTGTGTGAAAACAAACGAACGTCGTCATTTGGATTTTTTTTTTTTCATGATAATTTGGTTCACACATTTTGGACGTTGATGGGTTTGAATGGGGCGTCGTAATTAAAAAATTCTGACGCCATATTTGGATTCAGCGGTCTCGTAAACGTCGCGAAACGTCGATTTCCATAAATCTAAGCGTCATTTGACCGTCATTGTGCCGCGCGAATATTCATTTCACACAGTGAAAGGGTTAATCCGCCCGTAATCTCGTCATATAATTTATATTTATTTTCCCCCCTGGGTCGATAAAATTTTTATTCGAAGTTTCTGGCCCTTCTATCAGTGTCAGCCCCATAAAACATGCACATAAAACACACACATATACACAAAGACACATTTATTCCTCTTCCCAAAATTCGGGCGAATCATTTCGACGAGACATTGGATTCTCCACAACGTGTCCATACATCAGCGCGTGCGAACGGGTTGACGGTACTTTATTAGCAATGATAATAAAACGGGTAAAGTGTTCTAAATGAAAAACCTCATAAAACTGACGTTAAACCTAATGACCAAGAAAAAAAAATCCAGCAACAGCGTAAGAGCGATATAAAATGATATTTAAAAAAAAGATGACAACAAAGCAGTTTCGTTTATGTAGCTTGTTGTATCGTCGTATACGAACGCTTTATTTATTTTCCAGTAAAAAGTTGAATACTATATGTCTATATTACGACACACACGCTACTTATATCTCGCATTAATTTTTCCGCCTACTCTGACGTAACTCTTAAGCCGTGTGCTCAATTGTCACAGACTTTTCGTGACGACGATGTGTATTTTTTTTTATCCGACGCTTGTATCGATTGTCATGATGTTGAAGTTTGCATCGTTGGAATGCAACGAAATACAGGAAAAAAATAATTCTAATTAACCCAAATGATGAAATTAGGTATAAAAATCGTCGTAGCAATTAGTCGCTATGATTGCTTGCAACGAAATTCAGAAAAAAAAAATTCATTCTAATTTCATCATTTGCGTTAATCAGATTTTTTTTCTGAATTTCGTTGAATTCCAACGATGCAAACTTCAACATCATATTATCCCACAATCTGGCCGGCGAATATTTCGCCGAACCTCGCGCGGCTTTCTCGATCTTTTCGATCTTTCTTTTTTTCGTCTTTTCTTTCTCCTCATTTTACTGGACTACCTACAGGAAAAAAACAGCGCGCACAGCGCGTTGTGTGTGATCAACGGCCACGGATGTTCGGTAATTTTTGTTGTTCCCTTTTCTCACGATAGGATAAACCAATTAATCTGTCGAAACTCTTTACAGGCAACGTGTGCTGTCGCAAGCACATAGCACGTAGGGGAAGAGTGGGTGACTGTCAGAGAGGGGCGCGAGGAGCGCGCGCTCGAACGCACACAGACACTCACACACACGATTCTCCAATCGATAAGTTATCCGCGTCGATTCGATTACCCCGGGCCCTTTGTCGCGGCTTCTTTAAAAGCAATATTACAGCGACAGACGGGCCGGGTGGCTGTCGTCGAACGTCGAACACGACCGGGGGGTGGGGGGGGGGGGGGGGGGGGGACTCGGTACCCTTGACACTACAGTGGAACCTCCCGTAACTCGTGGGCCTCGACCTATTTCAACTCGTGCGCGGCCCCCCGCAAACTTTATTACGTTTTTCAAAAGTGTAAGTTAACGAAGTTGCCACTGTACGGAGACCCCGAGACTGCATTCAGAATTTTCACGATTGATCGCCTGTGTACATTGGATGTCTTATTTCCAGAATTGAGTGGCTCGAAATCCGAAATAGCTCGAGAGCATTTGCAAGTTTTGTAAGGCGACAAGTCCGAAATCGTGACGCCCGAGGATTTTTAAGTAAATTCTTTGCAACGATAACGAAACCCTGAAATTCAGTTTTTTTCAAGTTCTGTTAAAAATAAGCTTCAGGTTTCCAGTAAATGACCCTCCGAGGATTTTGAAGTAAATTCTTTGCACCGACAACGAAACCCTGAAATTAATAATTTTTTTAAGTTCTGTTAAAAATAAGTTTCAGGTTTCCAGTAAATGATCCCCCGAGGATTTTGAAGTAAATTCTTTGCACCGATATCGAAACCCTGAAATTCACAGTTTTTTTAAATTCTGTTAAAAATAAGTTTCAGGTTTCCAGTAAACGATCCCCGAGGATTTTGAAGTAAATTCTTTGCACCGATATCGAAACTCTGAAATTCACAGTTTTTTTAAGTTCTGTTAAAAATAAGTTTCAGGTTTCCCGTAAATGACCCCCGAGGATTTTGAAGTAAATTCTTTGCACCGTCAACGAAACCCTGAAATTCACAATTTTTTGAAGTTCTGTTAAAAATAAGTTTCAAGTTTCCCGTAAACGTGTCAAAGTTTTCAAAATCCGCAGTACGAACGACCCTGTTGAATGGTGCTAAAGTTCTCCACTTATTTTCCCAAGCGGGTGTCAAAGATTGTTCGATCCGGTCGCAAACTAAATCAAATCATCCAATCTGTTGGACGGCTGTAAATCTCAATCGGTTGTATCGAAATATTTCGGCGTTTGAGCCATTCATTGGACGAGTCGGACACCCGATAAAAAGAAATATATATATACACATATAAATATAACAAAAAAAATATATATGTGTACATATATATAAATAAATCAAATGCATAGTACGTGCGGCGATATACAGCACAGTACATAGAAAAGCTTCCACTAGCTCGCTCGTTCGTACGTCCACCCCCACCTTCCAAACGTGTCAAGAGCCGGTGATGAGAATGGATGAGAGTGCGGGAAACCCGCGGGCGGGATCCTACCTGCCTGCCTGCTTGCTTCCCCCATACATCTCTTGTTCGCGAGCGGTTTGAAATTAAAAAGAGAATAGCGGAAGTGGAGGCAAAAGAGGATGAGGAGGAAAAAAGGAGGCGTCGAAGCGAGAGAAAAGGGAGAAAGGCGGGGGGTGTATATCGCGGCCTCGGTCCTCCCGTTGTTTTTCATCGTCGATACTCGTCGCGGGCTTTTTACGATAATGTGATTTCTCAACATCCGGGGGTCCTCTCGACGCTCGATTTATTTCACTTCTCACCCGCTCGTCGCGTTCGGGCCCACCACCCGCGACGTCTCGTGACGTTTCCCCGACTAACATCCGAAGGCAGCGTCTGCTCCATTACACCGGGCTCCCTGTGTAACGTCGTGCACGGAGAGAATTTTCTGTGTTGTGACAACAAAGAAATCTGACAATAAACATCGTTCTGTTAGGCTAACAAAAATATTGATCAGCCCAGCAAAAAAATGTTCAGCCGAACAAAAGATTTGTCAGCTTAGCAAAACTTATTTGAGAGCCGAACAAAATATTTGTCAGCTTAGCAAAACTTATTTGCGAGCCGAACAAAATATTTGTCAGCTTAGCAGAACTTATTTGACAGCCGAACAAAATATTTGTCAGCTTAGCAAAACTTATTTGACAGCCGAACAAAATATTTGTCAGCTTAGCAAAACTTATTTGACAGCCGAACAAAATATTTGTCAGCTTAGCAAAACTTATTTGAGAGCCGAACAAAATATTTGTTAGCTTAGCAAAACTTATTTGACAGCCGAACAAAATATTTGTCAGCTTAGCAAAACTTATTTGAGAGCCGAACAAAATATTTGTGAGCTTAGCAAAACTTATTTGACAGCCGAACAAAATATTTGTCAGCTTAGCAAAACTTATTTGACAGCCGAACAAAATATTTGTCAGCTTAGCAAAACTTATTTGACAGCCGAACAAAATATTTGTCAGCTTAACAAAACTTATTTGACAGCCGAACAAAAGATTTGTCAGCTTAGCAAAACTTATTTGACAGCCGAACAAAATATTTGTCAGCTTAGCAGAACTTATTTAACAGCCGAACAAAATATTTGTCAGCTTAGCAAAATTTATTTGTCAGCCGAACAAAATATTTGTCAGCTTAGCAAAACTTATTTGTCAGCCGAACAAAAGATTGGTCAGCCTAACAAAACAATTTTTGTCGTCACTTTTCGTTGCTGTCGCAAGACAGAAATTTCTCTCCGTGCATGTCTTTGAGACTAACAGCGGGCCGGGTGGCCTCAATATCGAAAATTGTACTCACGACGGGGCCAAAGGGAAATATACGTATTTATTTGTATGTACAACGAGCCAAGGCGGCGGATGCCTCGTGCGACGCCAGGTACCGTGTGCCAATAAGGGTCCTATGAATATTAATCGTAATCTTTAGCGTCTACCAATTAAATCATCGATCGCAGGTCGCGGTGGTCCCTCCACGACACGGGGCAGCCACGCCGAGATGTATTTATTTTGTCGTTTTTGTTTTCCAGAGTGTGAGACAAAGGTAAGTGGAAAAGGAGAGTGGAGGGGAATCGCGAAATCGTCGACACGAGAGATCGGACGCTCGCGAGATATGAGGTCAAGTCCTTCGGCTTCGTTAACCAGCTCGGAGAGTTTGAGAATCCGATGAAAGAATTAATTTACCGCGAAACTCGTGTGATGAAAAAAAAAATAAAATAATTGCACGCGGTGCAGAGGATGCAAAACCGCGTGGAGGAGTCGCGGGGAATTAATTTTTCGACGTCGCGCGCCTCGCTCGGGCTGTAAACAAAAGCTCGTAATAATATTTCGACGACAATTAGAGACGAAAAAACGGGGCGAGTTGGCGGCGTATCGTTATGGGAAAAGTTTCTGGCCACCGCAGACGCGGGCCCGATGAAACGAGATAGAATTCCGCGCCCGCAGTTGGCGCTAACGAGTTTTCGACGCGGTTTCAAAAGGAATTCGTCGCCGGTAACCGCGTGTGGAAAACGCCGCGTTGGACGTCGTGGGGCAGACGGCGCTGCGTTAGTTGGCATTGCACGGATTGATACTCCACATCTGTGTTTTTTCTGACGCGTCTACCGCAATTTAACTGAGTTAAACCGTATTATGAATATATTCATTACAAAGAATTAATTTATACAACTGTTTATTTATACAAAGAATTAATTTATACTACCATCAAATGTTAAACTCTTTAAAAATCTACATTTAAAAAATGATCAGTGAATCTCTACAGTCGTACTATTTTTTAGTAAAAACCCAATCGTCTAATACTCTGCGTAGTGAAATTGTATAAAAATTGTACAGCAAGTTGCTCAACTCTGCACTTGTAATACTTTAAGAATGTAGAAGCGCGAAGTGTTCAATTCGCATAAATTCGAGAAAAGTGCGTGAGGATTGCAAACACTTCTCGATGGTCTGAAAATAAGAAAAAATTCATGCACGCTAAAAGCACTGAAAAGATTAATTTTGCATAATAATAATTCCAAAATGTAATTTTTTTCAGATTTTTATCTAATCTTTGAAATTTGTACATATTTTCCATACAAAAAAATACACAAATTTCAAAGATTAGATAAAATACTGAAAAATTCATACGTATACAGAAAAATAAAGGTATCATTTTCATGCAAAAAAAGAACTTGGGTCAACGAAATATTTCATAAACTATTTTTTTTATCAATTTGTTATTATCATTTTGGAATTACTATGCAAAATTAATCTATTCTGTACCTTTAGTGTGTATGAATTTTTTCAGATTTTCAGACCATCGACAAGTGTTTGCAATTCTCTCGCACTTTCCTCGAATTTATGCGAATTAAATACTTCGCGCTCCTACATCCTTAAGGTATTAACGCTCTGGACCGCACAAAAATGTATAAATTTAATATATCAGACCGAGAGTTTTTACGTATTCAAAGTACAATTCTACATTTGTACATAACACGCAGATGTACATTAATTTTACATCACACTTTATCATTACATTCGCATCATGCATAAAAAAAATTCCAATACCCGTAGATTAAATTGCACACGTACTTTTTTCCAGTCTATTCAAAATCGTTCAACTGTATATTAGGCATTCTTCGGGCAAAAAGCTCTCCAGAAGTGATGTCGCGGTTAGATCACGGCGATTGGGCGACAGGGAAGGTGGAAGGGGGAGCGCGACGTGAGCGCCAATCGCGATAAACGTGTAACCGAGCCACCAATCGCACGAGGGCGAAGCGAGGTTCCCGCCAATCGCGACGTCACATCTGGACAGCTCTGCGCCGGGCAAATGCCTCGGTACGGTTGATCGCATTTTTATATGGTGCCATGCAAAGTGTTGCTCCTGTGCACTGATTTCACTGTCCAGCGTCTCGCTTTGCTTTTTTAAACAGTATTTTAAGATGTCGAGTCTGGCAGTTTGAGATGTCTACGAATTTTTCGTTGATCCTTCATTGAAAATAAAATGTCTGAGATCAAGTAACATTTTTTTTTTTTTTTCAATACGCTGTCAAAAATATTTTGTACAAGCATTAAATACAGATATAAAAAGCTCTTTTACATAAACTGGCACAATAAATTTAATTCACGAGTTATGTAAAATCAAAGTACTCTAATGAATTCTATAAAAAATAGGAGGTTTAGAATAAAAATTTGTAAAACTTCATTACACTCATCTACTAAATGTAATATATCAGCTGACGTCTGCAATTTTCTGGTAATGTAAATTCGATAACATTTACGCAAACTCAATACGCAGTCAAAAATATTTTGTGCAAGCATAAAATCCAGATACAGAAAACTCTTTTACATAAACTGATACAATTATTTTAATACACGAGTGAAATAAAATCAAAGTACGTTCTAATAAATTCTATAAAAATTAGGAGATTTAAAATAAAAATTTGTAAAACTTCATTACACTCATCTACTAAATATAATATATCACCTAAAGTCAACAATTTCCTGGCAATGTAAATTCGCAAACATTTTAAACATCATTTAATTTCTGAAACACATTTCCCTCAAATTTCTCGAATCAGATATCCTTTTATTTCAATAATTCCAAAAATCTAACGCGAATGAAAAATAAATGTCTATAGAATTCAGCTCGTGAATTACAGAAAACGCTGTGGAGAAATGCAGATACGAAGCGTTAATCCGTGAAACTGTCGAGGCAGCGCGCGGTCTGCCCGTCGGGAATTCATATTTTCGTGGGTTTCCCGCACGTTAACCGTCGGGGGCTGCTTGATTATCAGCGAATTCACGGGGTACCCCGTGTGTCTATATGCCATTCACAAGCAGCGGCGCACAGCACGGTGCGACGATGGCGAGCTTTTCGCAACGCGATCACACGGAGTTTCGACTCGCTGCAGTCGCTCGCTGCGAGAGCGAGAGAGAGAGAGAGACACGAATTCAGCACTTGAACCATCCGCGTTCGTAGCGACGTGTTTGAGCGTGCGGTTTATTCCCCGATGTTGTGCGAGACCCACGAGAATTCCGTTTCCCAATCCTACACGTTCAACGTGGACGAGTCCGCAGTGGTTCGGTGTAGAATTTTCCACTGACACCGACGTCGCGAAATTTCGCAACAAACTCTGGGGTGCGTGGCGAACTAGCCGGTCTCGTGATTTTCCCCTGGGCCACACGGACCGAAGACGCCCATAGAATCGGCTCGACAATTGTTGAGCCACGTCGCGAGGGGGTCAGCCTCGCGCTCGAATTTCTGATCGCTCTCCTCCGTGACACACGGGCACACAGACAGCGCGCGGAATACACGTGGAAACAATACCCCGTCCGCGGGGCCATCAAACTCCCCGCGAAAGCCGAAAACTTGCCCCACCTATCGGCAGACGCGAATACGCTTAGCTATCGGCGCACGACATCCGGGAAGTTCGACCAAAGTTTTCCCTTCTGTTTCCAACGATCCTCCTCGCGAGGGTAGAAACGTGCGAAGCGTCTGGCCGATCGTACCGTGTATTCTTCAAATCGATTGTATCGACGGGAGGGACGTTAACGAAGCGTCGACGGAGTAAGTGGCTTTTAAACCTTCGATCACGGGAGTCTCACGCTGGGAGATAAAATGGATACCTTTGGCCACTTTAAAATGGCCGCTTTTCGATTATGCGTCATGTATTTATTTTCTTGTTAAATTCCGCTGTGAATACAATTAATCGTTTATGGATTTTTGGACACTCTCAAAAGGTCACTTTTAGGTCATGCATCATCTATTTATTTTGTTAAACGCGACCGTGCATAAAATTAACCTTTTTTGGATTCCTTTGGCCACTTTAAAATGCCTACTTTTAGGTATCTTGTGTCTAGAAGCGACGACGAGTACGTTGGCTTTAAAACCTTCGATCACGGGAGTCTCACGCTGGGAGACAAAATGGATACCTTTGGCTACTTTAAAATGGCCGCTTTTCGATCATGCGTCATGTATTTATTTTCTTGTTAAATGCCACCTTGAATACAATTAATCGTTTCCGGATTTTTTGGACACTCTTAAAAGTTCACTTTTAGGTCATACATCCTCTATTTATTTTGTTAAACGCGACCACGCATAAAATGAATCGTTTTCGGATACTTTTGGAAACTTTTAAATGGCCGCTTTTCGATGATGCATCCTGTGTTTATTATCTTGTTAAATGCGACCGCGAACAAAATTCATCGTTTCTGGGTTTTTGGACACTCTCAAAAGGTCACTTTTCGGTCATGCATCCTCTATTTATTTTGTTGTTCAACGCGACCTCATTTTCAAAATCATTTCCGGATACCTTTGGCCACTTTAAAATGGCTACTTTTGGGTTTTTGTCTCTAGAAATCGAAGATTCAGAACAACGAAAACCGGTTTAACTTCAAAAATACGACTAACAATAGAAGCAAAAGAAAAATATCTTGAAATTCCTCCAAGTACAAGAAGTCGACTGGCGATCAGGCTGAAAAATATCTCCGAGCTGGCGTTTCGCGCGAAATCACGTGCAGGTGATACATTCCCAGAGCGAACGATAAGCATTTTTCAATGCGACCGATAAGACTCGTTCGACGATTCTCGCGCCTCGAAAATGCTCTCGTCAAGATTCGCCGTGGATCCTGTCGAGAAATACGAGCGACGATAAGTCGAAAGTTCGAGGGAACGAATAAAAAAAAAAAAAGAAACGAAGGACACTCGCTATAACTCTAAGCTCGATTGTACATGAAATATGTTGTATTGGAAGATGTAAAATGTGATTCTACGTCGTGACTCTTTGAAGAACTGAATTTTAATGGAGGATTGAGCATGGTGGGGGCAACGACTGTTTCAGGAGTGACCATCTTGCTATCGCTGACGGTGTTCCTGAATCTCGTCGCCGAGACCCTGCCCCAGGTCTCCGATGCGATACCCTTGTTAGGTACAACTGAGTTTTTACAAAGAGGCAAACTAAAGCGTCGTTGTGTGTTATACTAATAATCACAGAGAGCAAAAGAATCATATTTAAATAAATCATATAGTAATAACGTTTTTTAAAAATAACAAGAAAAAAAATAAGCAAACGGGCGTCGCGATAACGACGCCCGGATGAAGGAGACGGAGATGCCCCAGTGGGAGATAAAGAAAAGAACGTATCGGCGAAACGAGAACCCCCGACTCGATTTATTTCTCCTCCGCCCCGGTAATACACTTGCATTATGCAGTCGAAGTGTTGAAAACAAAATTCACCGGGCCGCGCGTGAGCTCCGCGCGCTAAAATCATTTAAATCTATGCGACGTCTCGAAGTTGGAAAAGTATATACGCGGGGATAGACCGGAAACCAAGGAGGAATGAGGTACGCTCGGGGAGAGACCGGGAAACTCCCGGGCTCTCCCTGCGACCGAGTCGCCTCGGGAGGAAACGTTTCGCTGATATAGTATTTCATGGCGAATACGACGCGGCCACTGGGGGATTCCCCGGATTCCGCTGTACGTGGCTGAACGGCCACTGGTCCTGCTTGCGCGAGTGAAATCGTGAGAGAGAGAGAGAGAGAGAGAGAGAGAAAGAGAGATGGACACGTTTTTCGAGAACGAGGAGACACGACACCGCGGAAAATCGAACGTATGGCTAACACGCCCGGCTATCCGTTACCTCAACGAGACTAAAGGGCCGGCCATTTCCTGTTTTTAAACCCTTCGCTTTGAGACGTAGTGCCGCTCTTAAAAACTCGTTTGAGACGTCCCAATAGGTTTGCAGTGGTTCGAACTTATACCGAACTGTGATTTTTTTTTTTTTCCGAGTCAAATCGCCTCGCGGTTGGCAAAAGTGAAGAGATTGATTCATTGGAGTGATTTGAAAATTGATTCGAACAGTGAGTCGGAATAGCAAAACTCGGATGTGAGGACAGGAAGATAAAAAGTGGTCGGAACAGGTGCGGAGCGGTTTTGGTTTTCAAACTCGTCTGTTTTAAGCCAATAGCTTTTCGGTGGTTCGAACATTCCGAGCATTGATTTTTTTCGAATGACATTTATCTCGTAGTTAGTAACTGAAGTGATTGCTCGACTAATTGAAGTGATTCGAGAATTGATTCGGACAGTGAGTCGGATGACAAAAGCCGGATGTGCTGCAACGAGAGGGAGGGCAAAAATATTGAACCAGGTGCAAAGCCGTTTCAAACTGTTCTGTTGTAGACTAATAACTTTTCGGTGGTTCGAATATTCCGAAGTAACTGAAGTGATTGCTCGGCAATTCAAATGATTCGAGAACAACAAACGTTTATGCTATTTTAATAGCTTTTTTGTGGTTTGAACATTTCATTGATTTCTTTAAATCAAATTTTTTTATGGTTACTAAACAATGATTTCTTTTAGTCAAATTCGTTCATTGTTACTAAATACACGGATTAGTCAGCTAATTGAAATTAATTGAAAATTGTTTCGAGCAGTTAGTCGGATAACAAAAGCCGGATGTGTGGCAACGAAAAGAAAGGAAATATCAGATTAAGCGTGGGTCTCTGTTTTATCCTGGCACACCGTCATTTCAGTATTGTTTGCCTTTACATGTTTGCAGATTAAGCACAATTGCTCTCGTGGGGGATGAGAAACGCGAGTAAATATGAACGTGAAGATTAAACAGCATCGTGAATGCGTAATCTAATTACCGTGCATTCTCTCGTGCTATCGAATAACCCACATGTGTAATTATTGTTGAGTACAAAGCATTTTTAACGTGAATACATTTGCAACAAAAATGTCTAGACTGTTTAGAAAAAAACGCATATGCTTTTGACAACTCTTTTCATCTAAGGAAAAAGAGTAATTTGAGAGTCTGTAAATCAATCATTTTTCCGTTTATGAAATGTGGAAGAAAAAAAAACGACGATACATCCCAGGGTGTTTTTTTTTTAATTATTTTGTGCATATTACAGCAACAAAAATGCCAGAGCAATTGCAATTAGTGATTAAATAAGCAGTAAACAAATATCGAAACGTAATCGGGATAAAAATATATACATAAATGGCTTAGTTATACTAAAAGCTTTAACTTTCGATATGTCAGATTATTGTCAATTTAGTCCAATCAATGTTCGACCAATTTTTAAATCACTCTACACTCTACGAATCAGTTAAACGATACATGAAAAGATGATGATTAATTATTAGAGAATTTATATCAAACGTGTTTTATTATTGATACTGATCAGAACGTAAACTACTCAATTATATTTTTTTGTTGTATCGACCATCCCCAGAGAAACAAATCAGAGATTAATGCACATAATATCCGATAAATTAATAAACCATGCAATATCGGAGGCAAAAGTCCGGCGTGGAATGTCTTCGAGTCCTGCGATGCTCGCCATAAAGTCGGGGCGGATATTAAATTCTCGAGAAATATTGTGGACCCGTGATAATCATCGTTCTCGGAAAAAGTTTCCGCTAACGAGGGATAATGTTTCAGCCTGGATTCTTAAATAATACGAAAAGAAAAGTCGCGTTATGATACGAAAGGGAAGTGCGACAATATTGATACAGCAGACAAATTCGAATGCGAAAATAATCTCGTTAATATCGTCGCAGGTTGAAAAATACTTCATTATTGCCGGGATTGCCGCAATTACACAGTAAAAATAATTTCGCGAAATATGGGTTAGACAAATTTTATATCAAAATTGTTTTCGTCATACAAGCAACAGATTCGTTTTTTTGTTAGTTTTGATAAACAGAAACTCTGTGACGTGCGAATTTTTCATTAACAAACCAGCAAAGTGACGAAAACATGTGCAGTTTTGTCAAGTGACCAAGTTTCATTTGTCAAACAAACGATTCATATTTACACCTTTTTTGTAAAACCAGAACTGCCATATTTATTTCATTTTATAAAATAGCAAACGATAACATTACAAACGTTTGCGAGCACTGTTTATTTTTTATTTTTTATTTGAAATATAATAAAAATGTTATTTGATGTTTTTACTGAGTACTGACGGTTCCAGGGCTCGTTAAAGCAACCTGGCGAAGTGGCTGAGGCAAATAACCTCCCCATCTCGACGCCCTCGAGATTGCGAAATTGTCTAATCGATGGATATCCGCACGAGCATAGAATATCGCAATATAGCACTAGTACAATATTAAGAGGGTAGACGATCGTAAACTTGATTGGTCGAATTGGGTCGCGGCCTGATTGGCCCTCCGCTCCCCCGCGCGAATCCAGGCCAAATCATTATCACTCACTCATGTGACGAAAAAAAAAAAAAAAAATGGGATCAAGGTAAAAGAGTAATTCGACAGTGGCGGGAGGCCACGACAGTTCCGCTGATCGATTCGGTATGTGCTGCGAGCTCTCCGGCCTCGGTGAGTCGCGTCAAACAAAATAATTGACTTGTTACGAGCGAGTGAATTGTCGCCCCATCAGGACATTCGAGTAGATTTCGAAAATATCGGGGGAACAAATCGGTTGTCTCATTTCCAGCGTTCGAATAAAAGCGAGCAACGTGGAAAAAACGAAAATAAAAATTGATGAAAAAAAAAAAAAAATCACCACCACCACCCCCGGAGTACCCGATTCATCGGGCGGCGAGTTTGTTGCGGTAACGAAATCGACGCAGCGCCAACTAGGACGATAAAAAAGCAATAAATCTAGACTATAATGCATATAACTATATATCGATAAATATGGGTATGGACGAACGAATCGGTGGAGTGAATGAGCGTGAAACGCTGACGAAAACGAGCGCAACCTCATGATATATACGTTTATATATTATTATTATTATTATTATTATTATTATCATTACTGTATACATATATACGTTCGTTTCTTTGAACATGCCGAGGCTCGGTGTTGTGTTATATCGCGCACAGCAAGGAGGGAATTCTTTACTCGGCGTGCTGTCGTCTCTGCCTGCCGCAGTGCACTCAAACTACAATTTTTTTTTTTAAATGTCGCCGTAGCGTGAGAGCGGTTGATTTTTATTCTCCTCCTCTACATTTATGTCTCTGCTATCTATCTCGCTCAATCTCGCTCTATGACTTTATACGCCGCTTTGTTTTCTCTTTTCCTTTATTTCCTCCCCTTTGCTACTCTTCTATCTCTCTGTGACACTGCATAATTCTCTCTACCGTATCTGCAGCTCATCTTTTCTGTTCTGGCCTCTGCTGTTGTGTCTGGAACTCTGTTCGTCGGAATTGGTAATTGCCCAGCATCTGCGTGCGTTTTTTTTACTGTAGGTTCTGTGAGCTCTTAGTGTGCATCGGACATCGGCATCCAAAATTCAAATTCGTCACAAGTGGCAAAATCTCAGTTGGTTGTCGTTCACCCCGAAGTAACGCGGGGCTTTTGTATCGAATTCAATTACCCACATAGCACGCAATATGTTTTATCTCTAGTATCTTACGATGTCTTTCGATATGATGAAAAAAAAAACGTTATTTCAATATTCCGTAATTTACAATATTTTATATACATATATTTTATTTTATTTTATTTTATTTTATATCAATATTTTATATACATATATTTTATTTTATATCAATATTTTATATACATATATTTCAATGAAACGGTGTTTTTTATATTTCAGAAACGCACTCGATATCTCATCACATCTAAAATATCGCAAAAAAAATCATTGGCGAATCAATATTTCCAATCACATTATTTCGCGACGCATCTTCGACATTTCAGGAAAATACTTTTGAGACAGTTTGGAAAATATTTCCGTGCTATATGGGTAAGTTTTCATTTTAATAATTCATCACGAACCATACGAAACATCGTACATATTTTCGCTGACTGATTAAAAAAAATATGTGTACGACAAATGACATGCAATTCGTGATTTCACGTGAATCTCAAGCGACAGCCGGTGTCCGATTGCTGACGATAAAACGCTCGTCGAACGGCAACTCGTGTGTTTTCTTCCTGTTTAACGTGGCCAAGATGAATCCAAAGAGCACTTTTCACGAGCTCGCTCGAGCCTGAGACGCCTATAGTCGCGCTCGTTTACAACTGGACACTGCCCTGCTCTCCCCTGAATAATCAACCTCCATGCCCGATTGATTCTCGAACGCGGGCATTGACGAGTGCAACCCGAGCGCGCCGAACAAGAGGGAACGGCGATAAAAAGGAAAAGATTAAATGGGCCGGATGAAAGAGCGAAGAAAAGCGTGAAAAAAAACGTGAAAGACGAAAGAGAATCGAGGGATGAGCGTTTTTTAGTCCCCCCCTCACCGTTAGAAATGTATTTTTCAATGAGGACTCGCTCGCTTCACCGACCAATAAATATATCACCGCGTATCAATAGACAATTCGATTAATCCGACCAGCGGATCGGAGATTACCGACGAATCCCCATAAAGCGCGGTTGAAAATTCTCGACCTCCAACTTTTTCGACAGTTCAATGCGCGAAACGTCTCGCTGTACTTTTTCGATTTTTTTTTTCACCCGCTCATATCGCACGAGGTTTTCGTCATCCACACGGCTAAACGTTGCGCTTCGCGAGATGAAATTACGCTTTCGAACCGCGACTTTCGTGACTTTGGCCAGCGGAGCGCGAGACTCGAGTTTTTTTTTTGGAGCTTCCCCGCCTCGTTTTAATGTCACGCGAAATAATACGCGAGAGTCCACAAGCGCCGGACGAAAACCGACGAAATGTTGACACGAAAAACTAGGAATATTTGCTTTCTCGGAGGGTGGAACGTTTAACGTTATTGCGTTGTTATTCCTGTATTTTTTGGCAAAGAGTTAAAATTCTCCAAACAGCCGGAAATAATGCAGAAAATAACGTCGACATCCCGTGCAAATAAGGCCACCACAGAAAATGGCTCTGTAACGGAAGGTTTCGGGTTTTCCACCCCAGCAACTCGCGGTGATCGATCCACGCGTCAAAGAGCGTAACCATTTTTTCAACGACGTTAACGCAAAGTGATCGGTCTACGCGTCGACGAAAACTAAAGTTTCCATGGCCACGTTAACGCGCGAAGTCGGTCGGAAGAATTAAACTTCGCCTCAAGCGTAGACCGATTGTTGTGTGTTAAAGTGGTGAAAAAAATCTCGAACCAAGAGCCACGCGTGGATCGACTAGTTTTCGTTTTTCGAAGGAATCGCTTTTTTTATCGCGCTCCACGTGGAAAACCGACGCAGTCGAAAATATCTAATTTTTCATCTCATTTTGATCGAAAATATCTAATTTTTTATCACAACACAGATGAAAACATCTCAAACCGCGAGCCACGCGTGGATCGACTAGTTTACGTTTTTCGAAGGAATCCCCTATTTTTTACCGCGATCCACGTGGAAAAACGACACAGTCGAAAATATCTCATTTTCATCTCATTTTGATAGAAAATATCTAATTTTTCACCACAACACAGATGAAAAAAATTCCAAACCGAGAGCCACGCATGGATCGACTAGTTTACGTTTTTCAAAAGAATCCCCTTTTTTTATCGCGCTCCACGTGGAAAACTGACTCAGTCGAAAATATCTCATTTTTCGTCTCATTTTGATCGAAAAATATATAATTTTTCACCACAACACAAATGAAAAAAATCTCAAACTGTGAGCCACGCGTGGATCGACTAGTTTACGTTTTTCGAAGGAATCGCTTTTATTTACCGCGCTCGACGTGGAACATTTTGATCGAAAAATATATAATTTTTCACCACAACACAGCTGAACAAATTTTCAAACCGTGAGCCACGCGTGGATCGACCAGTTTACGTTTTTCGAAGTAATCCCCTACATTTTACCGCGTCCCACGTGGAAAACCGTCCCAGTCGAAAATATCTCATTTTTCTCGAAAAATATCCTGCATCGTGCACTTTATTGCCGTGGGGGATTGAAACTTAATGCACTTTAAGTTTCAATCTTGAATCAGAAGAATCGTTTGTTCGTAGGTAACCGAGAAGAAAGGTGAAGTCGCGAGTGCCGAGACAGCGGCTAGCGGAGAGAGCAGATCAGTTTCTCCTCCCCGCCCGGTTCTCGCGCCGTCTCCGTCACTCCCGAGGCCACCGTACGTGAGTTCCGCGACCATCCGGCACATAAAAGAAAGAAATTGAGAAACTCGAGCTCTCGGCCAGTCGTATCCGCGGTACGAGGCCCACATGTAAACGGCCGTCTCCGAGGCAGCCCCGCTCGCCGCCGTGTCTTGTATCGCGCACCACCGAGAGCAAACGATTCCGCTATTCGCTCGCGTGCAATATAATCCAGCCACGTGTGGATAGTCTCCGCTCGGTCCTTGTCCGCGTTAAGAAGTCGAGCCGCGTTTGTTTGAATAAAATATCATTCCCGAGTTGCGCGTACGCGAACGAAGAGTCGTTTTCGGTTTATAATGCAGCCTATCGTCTTCATTCGTTTATTTGTCATTTGTTTGACTCGCCTGACGCCGGGAAATAATAAAAATCATTTATCTTCGCGGGACAGACAGAAATAATAATTTAGATTTTTTTTTTTAAAGCGAAGCCAATGCCAGGCAATTATTCCATTGATATCTTTTTTTCCGAGAGAATTGCGTCCCCTCTATACAAATGTCACGTCGATCACCGCTAATGCGTTGTCATATTTTATTTCACTCGCAAAAAAAAAAACGCGTCTTTGTCTCGGCTGTCGTTTCGTTGTTGGTTTGTGCTGCACGAGTTACTTGCACCACTGTGCCGGAATATCCTGCTGCATAATGTAACTGCGTATATTTCGCTGCATTTATTCCGCGCATAATGTCGAACGATTAACGCAAACCTGATATGACCCGAGGCTTTTGTTTTTCCTAAAACATCGCGGCTGCGCTAAAACGTGCTCGCGCACGGTACACGATTTTCGCGTTCTCGTGTAATCGACAATTATCGTCCCCACGTACAGCGCGAACTGATAATTTCAATTAACAAATTTACACCAACAATTTTCGACATTTCACTTCCGTCGGTTTATCAGCAAAAAGCTTTCGATTTTTCTCTGTCTCCACGTGGAATTCTCGAATTTTTGCCTAAACGAGGTTCAACGCGTAATTACAGGGTGACACAGGTTACGCAAAAAGTGTCATTTTTTTAATTCTGCCTACTTTTTTTTTAAGAAAAAAATAAATAAATCGTTCGGAGTGCCACTTGAATTTATGCAACACGAGGTTCAACGCGTAATCACAGGGCGACGCGGGTTACGCCAAAAGTGTCATTTTTTAAAAGTCTGCCTACTTTTTTTTTGGGAGAAAAAAATAAAAATAAATCGTTCGGAGTGCCACTTGAAGTTACGCAACACGAGGTTTAACGCGTAATTACAGGGTGACGCAGGTTACACCAAAAGTGTAATTTTTTTAAAGTCTGCCTACTTTTTTTTGGAAGAAAAAAATATAAAAATAAATCGTTCGGAATGCCACTTGAAGTTACGCAACACGAGGTTTAACGCGTAATTACAGGGTGACGCAGGTTACACCAAAAGTGTAATTTTTTTAAAGTCTGCCTACTTTTTTTTGGAATAAAAAAAAATCGTTCAGTGTGACACCTGAAGTTATGCAACACGAGGTTCAACGCGTAATTACAGGGTGACGCAGGTTACCCTAAAAGTGTAATTTTTTAAAGTCTGCCTATTTTTTTTTTTTTTTTTTTAGGAAAAAAAAATCATTCGGAGTGCCACTTGAATTTATGCAACACGAGGTTCAACGCCTAATTACAGGGTGACGCGGGTTACGCCAAAAGTGTAATTTTTTAAAAGTCTGCCTACTTTTTTTTATCAGAAAAAAAAATAAAAATAAATCGTTCGGAGTGCCACTTGAAGTTATGCAACACGAGCTGTTACCAGGCTGATGATTTATCGCGCTAAAGTATTTAACGCTGTAAAAGATAATGCGAGCGTTGATTACGCCTTCCGTCGCACTTTCCGCTGTGCCGAGGCGAAACACGAGCGACACGTTGCAACCCCGGGCCCGGGCGGCCGAGCCGCCCCCGGAGGGCTTGAATGGCGCTTCGTTGAAGCTCGGCGGCGGCATCGAGCGCGAGCGCGGCCTCCGTAGTCATTGTGTTTCGTTTCCTCCGGTATCCGGCACCTCGGCTCCTCGCGTGCCATGATCCCGGACAAAAGCTGGTCCGGGATGATGCGACGCGAGCTCTGCAAACTGCCATGGGGACAGGGGGAGGAAAAAAAAAACGAGAGAAGCACCCACGTGTATCTGGATCCCGGGGGCTCGGGAAACATTTTCCGTTACTGATTTTTCCTTCGTTACTCATCGCGCACAGTGGCCGCACCGAACGCCCACGCGAAGCGGAACACAAGCTCGAGCTTTGAGAGAAAAATGCGGGTCGCGGGAAGAAACACGAGCTCCGCGAAGGCGAGTTACGCGGACTCTTTAACGGTGCATCGAGCACATTTTTCTTCGCCGTAGTTTCTTCCGGTCTCGCCGTCAGAATGTGTGCTAGGAAAAAGCGGCGGGGATGGGCGCTGGACTATTAATCTTGCGACTAATTATTGATGGGCTCCTCCGGATAATCTGGGGTGGTTTAACCTTGTAAGGATATTTTCGGGCACGGTAAACAACGTTGCGAGATTATTTTCAAAAGCGTTTCTAAAATATAGAAAATTGTTTCTAAAGCATTACATGCTTGAATCAGAATTAGATTGTTAAGTAAATTAACGTCATATTAACGTTCAAACTTTACGAAATCGTAAAAAAAAAAAATTATTGCGTGAAGTTTGAAGACCCTATCCGATGGGAAATTTCTAGCTAATTCCGAAAAGCATCGTTGTTTGCCCGAAAAAGATCTAATTTCATGAGAAAAATGCAGAAAACGATTTTTACCTTTTTTCGAAATTTCGTCACTTCGCTAAAATCGAGGTTACTTTTTTTTCGATCGACCAAACCTGGATTTTCTTTTTGCGTTCGAGAGAAAACTGTATAACGAAGAGAATGCCGCAAAGCGGATCGCGATATCTTGATTTCTGAATTTTTTACAGGATGTTAAAGTCAGACCCTCGAAAATCACACATTTTTTGAAGGGGTACCCCTTTGTTTTTTTTTTTTTTCGATTTTAGGGGGTCTGACGTTAACATCCTGTAAAAAATGTAAAAATCAAGATATCGCATTCCGCCTTGCGGGATTCTCTTCGTTATAGAGTTTTCTCCGGAACGCAAAAAGAAAATCCAGGTTTGGTCGATTGAAAAAAAAAGTAATCTCGATTTTAGCGAAGTTAATATTTAGGGTAGAATTTAATTAAGGGGGCTGGGACAAACAGATTAACGGACAAAAAACTTTCCAAACTATATATCAGATAGTTTCTAAAATATACAAAACATTTCTTTAATATCGAAAAAAAACCATCCTCGACTCTCGCTGAAGAAAAAGTTATATTCCACATTTTCAAATCAATAAAAATGTCACGTAACAAGATACGAATTTTTGCGCAGAAAATAGAAAATTTTGCCGATCTCTATAGTAATTAACGAGCGCTAGATTGCCGTAAAAACTCCCTCACCGAAAAATCACGATATTTTTAAAGATTAAAAAAATTCGCCCGAAACTGCAACGTGGTCGTTACACGGCGTTAAACGCGCTGTAACTGATCCACTCCGCACCGTAATTCATACCGTGCCTCGTGATTTCGTAATTGCGATTAGCGAGAAGCGTAGATAACGCGGAGAATCTGGCTAAGCTCAAGGCCGAGGTAATTACAAATCGAAACAGTACACCCGTTCGAGACTTGAATTGCGCGGGGCCCGTGGACCGCAGTTACTGCGCAAAATAACGAGCGATTTTCAGGTAATTCCTGGCAGTGCTCGCGGCCGGTTCGCGTATCAATCGAAACACGGGGTAATTGCCGCGTTCGAGCGAGATGCATCTCCCCGGGGAATGGAGCGCAACTTCAATTCAACAAATAAATTACATTATATAACCGTGATGATATCACCGCTCGGTTACTCCATTACGAGTTTCATCATGCGGATCGACAAACCACTCGAGCTAGACATATTTCACTCGCGCACACACAAATACACTTACCATTCGCCACCGTTCAGGGATCCGCCGCCTGAAACTCATGTAAATAACATTTGTACGCAATTGTGTCTGTGAAACTTTGTAACTTCGCTAAAAAAAAAAAAAAAAAAAAAAATCCACTAGACAAGCGCAGATAAATGAGATACTTTTATTTCTGGTCTGTTTCTATTTCACCGGTGCGAGGAGCAAATTAATTTCCAAATAAACCACCTGTTCGTGCAAACAGAATGAGGCCTGGCAGAGCCAATTTCGTTGTTTGGTCCCGAATTTTGCGACACGGTTGAAATAGGAAGAAAACGTGCCTACGAGCTGGGGTAAAATATCGAATTCTTTGTGCTTATTCTACGTTTTCTTCCGTTTTATTTGCCACACGTGACGCGCGCAATTGCAGTGTAATTTTATTTTCATGATTTTCACGTGACTCAGGCCACTTAATCGTGTTACCGATAAATCGCCAATATCCGACCATTCGCTTTCACTGGTCAATATTACCGTCTGATAATTCCGACCGACCATGCTGGCAATTGGCATGGTTCAAATGTCCCACTTTCTGTCTCTGTCACCCGCTCGATCTGTTTTCTCCGCACTCCGTCGATCTCGTCGAATCGATCGATCTTTCGCTGTACGCTTTTCCGTTCACTTTCTCACACTGATGCTATGGACAAATATGTGCGAACGATATATTTTTTTGCAGCTGCGTGTGGGAGAATCTTTTGCGAATGACGACGACGTCATTATAATTGTTGGCTTCTTCCGTCTCGCTCTTCGTGGGCATCCATAGCGGCGTTGAGCTTTCTTGAGTCACCGTTAAATGTTGGCTGAAATATCTCAATGTCGTTACAATATTTCTGTCGCATTTTAGAAAACCTGCTTCAGGCCCCCCTGCTTAATGGAAATAAAGTATATGCAAAAAATATAAAAGATGTATTCTAGATATAGAAGATATATTTTGTCCGAAGACTTCTATATGTCGGATATATTTTAGCATATATACAAAATATACGAGAGCGAAAAGTATATTTGAGATACATCCAAAATATATTCAAAATGTATTTTTATTGTATTATCGTCCGAAAAGTTCTATATGTCAGATATATTTTCGTGTATATTTCTTTTCTGTGGGGGTGACGTTGGTCGCATATATATTTACTACTCGTCATTTTTTTAATCTTCTATAACTACCTTCAATATATTTCAGCATATTTTCCATGGCAGAGTGTCGTCATTTTTTTTTTTCGAATTTTACTAGTGACTTTCGTTTTCACTTCGCAAGCTCGAATTTTCGCTAAAACAAGCTTTTCGTCGCGATGACCCATTCAGTCAGGCTTTGTTACGCAATATACGTTTAATCCCAGGACACACATTCAGGTCCCTCAATTTCCAGTTCGGTTTGAACCTGCAACTCGCATTACTATATTATTCCTCCTACTAATACTAATACTACTGTCACTACTACTACTATTACTACTATTACTATCATTACTACTACTAATACTGCTCACGTTTCGTCCTCTTGTGTTATAAGATAATGCCTGGTTCTATACTATACCAAAATACTAACGATACACACACGCTTTGTGATTGATTTCTCCGAACATTGCCTGTGACATTATGATTTGCCTTCTGCATTTACGTTGATTACACGTGTAATGTCGTATGCTGATTGATGTTGGAATGATGTTCACGTGAGAGATCCGGGAACGCGATTCGTGCCTTCGCTGCTGCCGAAGGGCCGAGAATGACCGGACTGAATATCATCAATGTGTTGTTATCACTGTATGGGCCATTCCGGCTCGATTCGGTCCAGCCATAACCATCGCATCTCTCCGGAATTTCGTACACATTTTTTTCAATGCGATTTTGATACTTAAATTTTCTTGCAAGTGCAATTTTTATGCTGAGTATTTTTTTTTTTTATTAAATATTACCATTAAAAAAAGTAAAAGAAAACTTTTAAGATGTTAAGAAACACCTTGCAAGATTTTTTTTGTCGTGTGAAAAAAACATTTGATGTGATTCCGTAGAGATGAGGTTCAGTGTTGAATCGTATTCGACCCGAATGCCTCGTACGCTTTGGGCAGCGGGTGAAGTAAAAACTGTCGTGTGCGACGATGATTCATAGTTAATAATCGTCGTAAGGATGTGTATCGATGAAAAATAGTAATTATCGTGTTGCGCAGGGTATTATAATAATTGGCTATAAAGATGTCTCTCAATCGTAATAACGTAATTTCGATGTCGTGGTCTCTATCGTGCTGTTTAATATGTGTGTACGCATATGCAACAAAACAACAATTTGTGTCTAATTGTCGACGTGTATTCTAATCGTGTACAGTTCGTGCCTGACCGCGATTGACCTAAGGACATTTTGGGGGATCACAGGTGGTAATTTCTGTCCCTAAGGGAAGAAACGTTATCCCCTTTATGGTTAATGAAGGAAATTCCAACCACTTTCTAATTTTTCGTGAAAATGTTTTAAAATGTTTTTTTCGTCTGAACACGAATATTTGCAGGATTCACTGACATACAGGACGCATTTCTGAAATTTACTCTGTGGAACCAAAAACAATTATTTTCAGCAGCTGTTTCAGCGAGTTATATGCAATTTACGTTAAGCAATCGACTTCTGCAGTGATTCAGGCCTCGGAGCTAATGAGCTAAATAAACCCATCGACATATGTTAACCCTTCGGTTTCCGGAGACTTCGTGCTGACATCGAACAAACTTTGCCATTTATGTTTATGAAAAAAGTTACAATTATTAAGACGCCTAATTCCAGTTTTTTTTTACAACCAAAGTGACCAAAGTGACCTTTAACGCCCTATTTATTCACGTCGAGAACACATTTGGTAGTTTAAAGACAACTTTTTACACACAACGAGAAATAAATCTAAACAAAAATGCTAAGACCATAGATTTTCAATAATACCAATGCCAAACAGTGAATTACATCAGCTATAGAAAATTGCTTAAAAAATGGTCAGAAAAATCTATTCATTTCATCTTGAAACAAATTCGCTAATCTTTTTTTTTTCTCAAACTCACGCGAAGAAAAAATCTTCAGGAAACCAACATTCAATGCTCCCAGCAACCGCAGCGACGTTGATTTGTTTTGCCTCGGAGTCACACACGATTGAAAACGTGCGCGCCAACACTCGGCCGGGTTATTGTATATTTTTCTTCTCCCCAACGCAAACATCAATTTTGCAAAAATTACAGCGAGGAGAGTCGGCGGCGGGTCGGGGGGGAACCGGGTCGGTCTCGGGGTTGCCCCGTAGTTATATCCACTTCACTTGACTAATGTATACCAAGAGTGGAAAGAGTGTACACGGCGAAGGGAAGATTGTAATCGCGGAGGGATGTTTACCCCCTCGAAACGCCCCCCGCGTCGTTGATGGGGTGTCTGGTGCCGCGGGGAGCAGAAGTGGCGCGTTGTCTCGAGACTCTCGGTTCACGTGGCGTTCGTAGCTCGCTGCCAGCCAGTTTCTTGGATAAAGTACCCAACGTGCTTTCCTCCTTTAGCTGCCCCCCCCCCCCCCCAACCCCGTCTTCGCGTTTATCCCCGCAAGTTGGCCTCGCTCGCATCGCTCGGGCGCAAAATTACCAACACGTTGTCGGATGCGGTCGGGGAATTAAAGCGCCAGGCGCCGCCACCGTCGTTGCGGGCCCCTCGTTTCTCGTCCCGTTTCGTGATTCTTCGTGGCCCGTCGCCTTCGTCTCGGTCTACCAGCCGGCCGTCTAGCTGTGACCGGGATGATCGTGAACCACCCAAGGGGGAGGGGGAAGGGGGGGGGCTGTTTCCACCCCTCTTGCCGCTTGTCGATACTGCGGTATCGACGAGGGCATAAAAAATATTATTGCCGCGTGTGGAACGACTAGAAAAAAATTTGTACCCGAGACGAGGAAGAAAATCACTCCGGAGAGATTTTCTTCCGCGCCTGGCGGTGGGGGAATATTCTAACGACCCGGAAAACACCATGCTGCGAGTGACGAATAAACGATAAATTGTTGTTACCTCCGGGAGTACTAAAAGTTTTTTTTGCTACCGGTAGCAACATTTTTGCTGTCAATTTGGCGAAGTTGTTTGCAAAATTAGGAATGGAGTGTAAAAAAGTTAAATTGGCAAAAATTTAACGTTTGGTTATTTTCAATATCGAAAATTTGGCGCTCTGTGTTTTATTTTCAAGATCGATTTTTATGCTTTTTCTGTTTTGCACGTCATTCCACTTTTCGTTAATTTGTGGAAGTTGTTTACACAATTAGAAAAGGAATATAAAAAAGTTAAATTGACAAAAATTTAACGTTCGGTGCGTTATTTTCAATATCGAAAATTTGACGCTCTGTGCCTTATTTTTAATATCGACTACATGCTTTTTACTGTTTTTCACGTCATTCCACTTTTCACAAATTTGTCGAAGTTGTTTACAAAATTAGAAAAGGAATATAAAAAAGTTAAATTGGCCAAAATTGAATGTTCGGTGCGTTATTTCAATTTAAAAAATTTGACGTTCGTTGCATTATTTTCAATGTCAATTTTACGCTTTTTCTCTACTTTCCACGTCGTTCTACTTTTCATCAATTTGTCAAAGTTGTTTACAAAATTAGAAAAGGAGTATAAAAAAGTTAAATAGGCAAAAATTTAGCGTTCGGTGCGTTATTTTCAATATCGAAAATGTATCGCTCTGTGCCTTATTTTCAATATCGATTTTATGCTTTTTTTAGTTTTTCACGTCATTCCACTTTTCGTCAATTTTATCAAAGTTTATTTATATTTACAGAATAAAAAACGAAAAGTAAAAAAAATCGTACTTAAAAAAAAATAATCTCGACGTTTAATGCGTCATTTTCAATCTCGTCTTTCCACTCCAACTCTACTTTCCTGGCGCGTCTGGCGCGGATAAGGAAAGATGCATCGCGCCGCAAATGGACCGGGAAAACGCGCGTCGCGCGGATCCCGCGTCGGGGGGCTAACTAACTCGTCGCGAGGACGGATCTCGGCTATCGGAATCGTAATTCGATAGAGGTAGAGTCATTACGGCCGCGAGATGCGGTGACTCGTGGGGCTGGTTGCGGTCTTTGATTCCGCAGCCGCGGCGCGCAGATAAAGGAAGTGAGAGGGCGATGAAAGCGCGCGCGGGCAAATCTCTCGCGATCGAGATATATAAATCGTTATATAGAATGGCGCGACGACGTCGAGGGGGATATGTAGGTCGCCGGCTGATGAAGTCCAATTTAAAAGCAATCAGAGAGGCGTGTAGAGTACCTGTCCGCGCGCCGATATCGCAACGTTGGCGCCTCTCATGCCGCTCCCGTCGAGCGGCGCTTTCTTTTTTATTCCACGAGCGCGCGCGGCGCACACGCCCCCGCGCGCTCGATGAACCTTCGCGCGACGCGTGGTTTTGCCCCGAGATTCCCTGTTGCAATTCACGACGCCAATAAATAAATCGACCGGGGTCCGGGTTGTATTAGGAAACGCTTATATGGGTTCGACGGCGTAATATTCTGATATGTGTGGTTTTTTTTTGCTGGCCCTTATTTAACGTATTCCGTCTGCAGTAGATAATAAAGGTATAAAAATGGCAGCTATTAAAAGAAATGTAATTTTGTGTGACTGCGAGATAAGAAAAACACTTTATTTCGAATTATGTTCAAGACGAAAAAAACATTCTTGTTGCAATTCACGACGCCAATAAATAAATCGACCGGGGTCCGGGTCGTATTAGGAAACGCTTATCAGTTCAACGGTGTAACATTCTAATATGTGTGGTTTTTTTTGCTGGACATTTTTTAGCGTGTTACATCTATAGTTGTTAATTACAGTATAAAAATGACAGCTGTTAAAAAATTGCCATTTCGTGTGGCTGCGGGATAAAAAAAACATTTTATTTCGAATTATTTTCATGATGAAAAGAACACAATTACACGTGTGGTTTTTTAAGCACAAGATTTATTTTTTAACGTGTTATGGCCGTAATTATTAATTACGATATAAACATGGCAGCTGTTAAAAAAATTGCCATTTCGTGTGGCTTAACATTCTAATATGCGTGGTTTTTTCTGTTGGGCCTTTTTCTAACGTGTTCCGCCCTTAGTTGTTAATTACGGTATAAAAATGGCAGCAGTTTAAAAAATTACCATTTCGTCTGACTGCAGGTTTAAAAAAATAGTAACATTGTTTCGATTTATTTACATAGTTGGTAATTATATCGGTATAAAATAGCAGTTATTAAAAAAATGTCATTTCGTGTGACTGCGGAGTAACAAAAAACCAGTAACACTATATTTTGAATTATTTTCACGACGAAAGGAGAATAATAATGAATAATAATTTTGTAAACCAAAAAGTCAAAGTTTTTCGATGCCAGCACAGTCTCCGGTACTCGAAGAGTTAAACGCATCGTGCGAACGTCGCACGGGGGCTTAGAAAAAAAAATGTCGACGTGTTTGGATATCAGGCTCGAAGATCCGCAGTGCACAATCGAAACATTGAAGACCTCGAGTCTCCCTGAGCCGGTTGTGTAAGCTCCGCGCACTGCAATTAGAGCACATTCGGCGAAGAGGGCAAGAAAAAAAAAACCGTGCCCCACACTTGGCAGTGTGAAGTAACTCCGCCAGCCCTGCCAAATTGGCCCTCGTGATTTTAATCACGCGCCCCGGAAGCCCAAAGCTTTCCGAGGGCTTCCGACGCACGTGCACATCGCGCTCGATTAAGAGGTGAAATATCGAGGGGCCCCTCGAGCGTCATCCCCTCGACGAGACCTCGCGCTCGATACTTCCAGATGATAGCCCACTAAGACCTTGACGATTTCCTGCAAATTTTGCACCTAAGGTCACTCAACTAATTATTTCAGCCTCGGAGAACTCGCACTCTGTGTTTTACCTGTAAAATGTCATGCCTGTCATATATTTCCGACACCCTTGACACATATGCGAGGCATTCAACGGATCGGCCACTTACTCGCGATGAAATTTCGTCGAGATTTCAACGTAATTAGTCACATCTTATTGCTACATGAGATGACCCACTGTGCATTTTTTTAGATTTTTTTATTTGGCAAAAATACAGGAGTAACATTTTTTTTTCAAAGTTATGCAGATTTTCGAACTGAAAAATCGTACTATGGATAGCTTGGAAAAATAATATTGAGTCCTGTGTTTTTCAAGAACACTGAAAAGAAATTTGCAGGAATTATTCGAGAGTATAATAATGGTGTCTGAATAATTATGGGAAATATCGACGACTTTCGGACCGAGAGTGGCTGGACCGACTGCGAATGACGCATACGTGATATCATAAACGGTTTATTTAGGACCTCAGTGTACAAACACCGAGGTATACATGTGCACTTAGCTCGCACACCGAAATGTCGAATAATAGTGCCATAAAACGGTATGAGTGTGCGTGGGATGTTGCAGGTGTTACGATCCTGTTGTCACAGACGGTCTTTTCGCTGCTGGTGGCCCACGTGTTGACGCGAACCTCAGAGGCGGTGCCGCTTATAGGTACACCAGGAAATTCTCCATACCTACCGATCATAATATCCTACCGATTTATCGTCTGCTGCGCACCGAGATTTCATTTTTTTTGTGTCTGGATTTTCGAGGTTCCAATTAATTGGCAGATGTGGCCAGCAAAAAATCATCCTTGGTCTTTTGGCACATAACATTTGTCACAAATGCATCATTTTATTTATCAACAGATGTAAAAATTTGAACCATCTGTGCAGTCTGCTCCAAAATATAGATTAAATTCACTTAAATAGAAAATTGGAACGAAACAGTCGTCAATTTTTGGTACTCCGTAATGATTAATGATAATTATGATTTTTTGGAAAAAAGCAAATGAAAATAATCTCTGTGTGTGGCAGACAATAATTAGAGCCTCTAATACTATTAGTTTCCAGCTCTCATCTGAATTCACGCCTCTATCGTTGCTACCCTAACTGTCATTACGTAATAATATATCGCGTAATAAAACCCTATCGACGATTCTTCTGATTCTTTCTTTTTTTTTATCAAACTTATCTTCCAACTGTGCAAAAAAAATCGTACGAAATGGCCGAGACCATGCGCAGTTCCTTCTTGCACTCGCTTACACTTTTGGCTTACGGGCAACCTCCGGTTTCACTGCCGGTCAAATTTTGTCTCCGGCATGTTGAATGCGCCGCGAACGGTGGCGAGGGTCACGGTCACTCTCGGCCCGACATAAAGAGGGAACGTTGCTCGACAAACCGAGCGTTCACCGCGGTCTTGATGAAAATCCGGCCGCCCGGATTTTCAACCGCCGACTTCAGCCTCGACTGTCGCGTCAAGTTGATCCTTGTTCACAACCTGCAAACAGAATTCGTGTCTTAAAATAAATTCTGGTCTTCCAAAAGTCATACAAAAAAGGCAAGAAGCAACTAAATGCTTAGAAATGTTTTTTTGTTTTATTTAGAAAAAAATCTATAACAGGATTTTAGAACTTTGCTGACACAAAAAATGTATAGTTTTTTTTTTATTAACAGGTAACAAAGTCACAATCGTTACAAAGGTTTTTTTCGAAAAATGTTCAATTGTTTATAGCAATGAAAGATATCGGGTGATTTTTTTCACAATGTTGAGGTTGTGTTGTTGATTGAACAGCTACTTAGTAACAGGAGCAACGTTCCCAAAATGCAACTTATGATTAACTTCGGATCTAAACTTTTTCAAAAGCTTGAAAAAAAGAACCATTTTTTGACTAACTAAAATAAACAACTAATAGACTCGTCTCTGTCTGTCGATTTCTCGCTGCTAATGAATGAAACAAAATCAAGATCACAGTGGGACATCTCAAAAGTTCGAAGCTCGGGTTTTGGCAAAAGCTAAAAAAAAAAAAAAGGAAATGCGAATGGTCGAGGTCAGGTTTCGGGTAAATCGTGCACACTTAGCAGCTAAAACATTTGTGGGGTTCCACTGTTCGTCTACCTACCTATTTCGCATATAACAAAATCGCTTAAACCTCTAATCTTCGACGACTTAACGCGCATATGCATGAGACTTACGTTTAAACACTTCGCGATGCTAAAGTGACTCTAAAACGTTGTAATATAAAATATTATACACATCTCTCTCTCTCCCTCCCTCGTGGGGAAAAAAATCTGTGCCTACATTGTGATATTCTATACATACTATATGACTCTCGATGCCTACAAGTGTGACTCTGTCTAGAATACGTGAAAAACCGCATTTTCTCGCAGCATCGTGTGATTCTAAAAACCATCTGTGCTAACGACATTAAACACTTAAAGAAAAAAATATATATAAAAGAATAAATCACTCAGGAATCGTGCAAAACGAATACTTAAAGCGCGAACGTTTTAATAATAAATGTAAAGCTTCCTTTTAACGTGTCTCCCTATTTTTTTTTCCCCTTCAATCTGTTTTTTTTCTCTCTTCTCTTACTCGTGGGTGGAACTACCGTCAAGAGAATTTTTATTAGAGAACCCGGGTGGTAATAACAGGATGATGGAGAGGTATTTCCCGGGGACGAGAAGTACAGGCGACGTCCGTGAGTACACAGAATCTTTGCATCGACTGCGACGGATATGTGTGTCGACCGACGTGACAAGGCGGATAATGCAGATTGCACCCTCCATAGTCAGGAGAAAAGATTTCCACCACTCGTGTATCTCCCACGTGCTCAGTGTTTATTATCATTATTATTCTCGTTACCGATGTCAAAGACAAATTTTGCCCATATGTCTTATAAAATATTTCTCAGTTCCAAAAGTATCGTTTATCAAAACAAAAACGAAATCTATTTAAACAATTTTAAAGGGGGGAGCCTGCTTTAGAGGCTTCAAAAAATCAATTTTTTCGAGGATTTTTTTGGGAAGGAAAGAAATATCCGATTGAAACGAAACTTTCAGGGTATATTGTTATATATTTTAACAGTCTTCTCAAAATTTGTCGTGCGGCGGGAAAGATGCAGGTCGCAATTTCCATCTGAAACAAAGTACCCAAAAAAAAATTATTTTTCAATAGTATAGCGTGTACCAGGCATAATATGACATGTGTCTTAATGAAAAAATTTGAGAAGACTGTTCAAATATATAACAATAAACCCTGAAAGTTTCGTTTCAATCGGATATTTCTTCCCTTCCCAAAAAAAATCCTCAAAAAAATCGTTTTTTTGAATCCTCTAAAGCAGGCTCCCCCCTTAACAAACTTCAATAATTCCTTCTCTCAGTGAACACAACGCGCACTACACATTGACCAATGCGAAAGGCTTTCGAACCAGAGTTTTCTCAAAGTGCAGTCACGAATAATAAAAGCCACTCGAACTAAAAGCCACCGGTATTCCGCGAGTCTTATTGAATCTCGGTAGGTCGCACAATGAGCCTAATTCGAAAGTGGTGGAAATATAGGCCGAGGCAACGTCTCGTCGCGACAGCGTTCGAGCCGGAGTAACGTGCAAGAAACAAAGTTTTCACGGAGAGACCCCCGCGAGGCTGATGAAGTTTTCGAGGGGTATACAAGCGCCGAGTGCCTCGACGGATATCCCGAAACCCGGACACGATGTGGTTCCGGTAAACTCGACTTCTCCAAAGCGTTTACACTGAAAGGTAGAGCGGTGAAGAGCGCGAGGTTTACCCGGCACAGTAGACGATACCCAACAGTTAGACACCGTACAGCTATACCCGGTGCACATTTACAAAGGGAAGCGCGCGCGGCGGGAGCGTCGCCGACTGTATCCCGAACCGAGTGAGAGAAGTAATGCAGTTGAAATAGGTTGGTCCCGAGTAAATATTTGAGTCTGCTCGGGGGCAACGGCAGAAATTTCGCGAGGTTCGGATCCGCGCCACCGGCGCCTCTCTCTCTCCGCGCTTTCCAGCGCCGGAGCGTGGAATCCTGCGGTCGGGGGTGCTATGGAACACGGCCCATTGCCGGAATATGCACCCGCGATTATACACCCGCGATAGGAGTCGCTGTCCCTAACGCGCCAATTTGTGCCCCTCTATGTGGCGCGCGGATTTAAAAAGCAATATTCCCGGCTCCGATAGCGAGTAGACGAATCTTGAGGGGCCCAAAGAGTTCTTGCAAATATTTGGAATGTGATCAGGAAAGCCGTTGCCGGGATCGAAATAGGATGTTTAGTGACAATTCGGAGGATGTGGTTGAGGCGATTAAGGATAATGTGGAGAATTATGAAAACTGGGGGGAGGGAAGTGAATTAGGGTTTTTGTTGAGAATATAGATTGGGAATGTGAGGAAGTTGATTTTATTTTTTGTGAAATGAAATATAGACAACTCTAGTTTCTTTTTCGAGAGCTGAAACTTTTAAGATCAAAGTCACTAACCTAACTTTATTATTTTTGGCAGATTTTGGACGACGGAAAATTAAAGTAACGTTTATTTTTTAAATCGTTTTTACATCGTTCTTGCAAGTATTTGGAATGTGATCAGGAACGCCGTAGCCGGGATCGAAATAGGATGCTTAGTGACAATTCGGAGGATGTGGTTGAGGCGATTAAGGATAATATGGAGAATTATGAAACCTGGGGGGAGGAAAGTGAATTAGGATTTTTGTTGAGAATATAGATTGGGAATGTGAGGAAGTTGATTAGTATTATAGTATTTTTTTGTGACATGAAATATAGGCAACTTCAGTTTTTTTTTTTCGAGGGCTGGAACTTCTGGGACAAAAGTCATGAACCTAACTTTATTCTTTTTGGCAGATTTCGAACGACGCAAAAATAAAGTAACGTTTATTTTTTAAATCGTTTTTACATCGTTCTTGCAAGTATTTGGAATGTGATCAGGAACGCCGTAGCAGGGATCAAAATACGCTACTTAGTATCAATTCTGAGGATGTAGTTAAAGCGATTAACGATAATATGGAAAATTATGAAAACTAGGCGAAGAAAAGTGAATTAGGGTTTTTATTGAGAATATAGATTGGGACTGTGACGAAGTTGATTAGCATTATAGTATTTTTTGTGAAATGAAATATAGACATTATAGAATTTTTTTTTTTAAATGAAATGTAGACAAACCCAGTTTTTTTTTCGAGGGCTGAAACTTCTGAGACAAAAGTCATCAATATAAATTTATTGTGTTTAGCAGATTTCGGAAGACGTCAAAATAAAGTAACGTTAATTTTTTAAATTGTTTTTACATCGACCCTGCAGAGAGCGAAGCAACGAAGCGTCATACGCTAAGCATTAGAGTCGAGGGTAGCAAGAGAATTCGATATTCAGTGGCGGAAAAGGAATTTCGACGATACCGCGATAAGTTTAGTAAATGATAAGTGGTACCTTCTGACCACTCAGTTCGACACATTTTTGGTGATAGACCCCATGATTAATGTGCAGGGTAAATAGACACACATTTAATTATATAATATAAAACACTAACAATAACGTGTAACCCTTTAATTTTCAACAAATAATATAAAAACTATCTCTATTCCGTTATATCTTCAAGTAGTAAATTTGGTTGGTCTTTTTTCATTATATTTTTTTTCGAATCCGACTTTTGCCTCGCACGTATAATCTCGCGTGTGTGGATAGGTTCGTGCACGACAGACTTTCCACTACACTACACATTCAGCTTTGTGGCGTGTGTATGAATGCGTTTGGTAACTAATAGATAACCCGAATAAAAAGATTTTGTAGCACTCAGTGAACTGAGAAATCCATTGTATTATATACCGGGCGGAATTCACTGTATACGGGCAATTTCACACAAAACTTGAAAAGTGAAAGAGTCAGAGTCGAAAAAAAAGGAGAATTAACCATCTCCGACTGGAGCTTAAACGAATGGAAAAGCAGTTGCAGGTGCTTCATTTTTGTTTCGATAATTGTGCAGAGGAAATAAAATCGCTCGAGTCATCGAAATTTCATCGGTCACGAGCGACGAACAAAATATTTTGTTGATCGAAGCGAACGCTAAATGTTTACTTGCTGTGTTTACAATTTTTGTCCAACCAATCAAATTTTTGACCACATTGCCTGTAGCAGCGGACGAAAGTTGGCGATTGCGACGAGTGCGAGGTTTGATGTCGGAGCGAATTCCGAGGGCGGCAAACACGCGAGTCGCAATTGCCAATTTCGACCCTCGTTACACACGATACTTTTTGCAACGAGTGCATGAATAGTGGTGCTTCGCGTGATAGTTTTGCGGGACGGGCGGTGAACAGTCAGCCTCAACCGCGTTGAACGCAGCTGCGACCATTTTCGTCCTGCGAAACAGAGACGAAAGTGAAAACAATTTGTTCTCAAGGGGCGAAAGTGAAAACAATTTCTTCTCGAGGGGCGAAAGTGAAACAATCTTTTCCATACTGTCGTGAAATTGGACACTTTTGACCCGTAAAACCGTCTCCCAAAGCACCACTTTTCACGCAAGACTTACAAGAAATATTTTGTTCGTTACTCGTAACCGCTGATTTAGTTTATTCAAGCGATTTATTTTTATTTTGTCTCGTGAGTTATTGTTTTACCGTACAGTGTCCAAGTTTTTGTCAGTTTTTTGTGGAATAGCCTGTAAATTAAAAATCAATGAAAATCCAAGTGGAGAGATATCTGCGCTAATTTCCTACTTACAATAAAATAGTCGTAGATCGCCTACTGTAAATGTCGCCAAAAAATAAAAATAAAATAAAAAAATAAGGAACTGCCGCATAATTATCTACCGAAAGGTCGGCCACCGGATGTCTGCACCGTTTTTCTCACACGCTTGTCGATCTAAACGACTGACGAAAAATCGTCATCACGCTGACACCTGACGTAGATTCTGCTTTCTGTAATTTCTGCACCGTCGTAAATTACAATTAAGCGGCGAAAATCGGGTGCGCAAAGTTTTCCCAAAAATTCTCGAAATCCTTAAACAACCGAAATTTCGTCATGCCGAACGTTTTTTTGCTTCGATGAAAACGTGAAACCTGTTAATGTCTAAAACAACAAAGACCTTCAGTCAACTGCATTAACAAAAATGTTATTAAATTCTCTTTTGCCAAAAATATTAACGAACTTCCAGTAAAATCAATCAAACATTTTCCAAACTATGTCACCACTTAAATAATATTTTCTATATTTTTTTACCCAAAAAAAAACAACTCAACAAAAACGAAGTAGCCCAAAACGTCAATATTTCTCGAAATTCTGAAACAACCGAAACTTCGTCATGCCGAACGTGTTTTTGCCTCAATGAAAAAGTGAAACCAGTTGTTGTCTAAAACATCAAAGACCTTCAGTCAACCAAATTAACAAAACTGGTATTAAATTCTCTTTCGTCAAAAATATTAACAAACTTCGAGTAAAATCAATCAAACATTTTCCAAAACTACGTCCCCACTTAAATAATATTTTTTATTTTTTTCCCCAAAAAAAAAAAACAACTAAAAAAAAACCAAGTTGCCCAAAACGTCAATCACGCTTTCCCGCATCGCCAAAACAGCGTTCGGCATGAACAGTTCGCCCAGCCCAAAAAAAAAAAAAATCCGCCGACCTCGCTCTCTCGAACCCGCGGAAAAAGCTCGCGCGCGGCGTCCGCTGAATTAATTCTCAGCGTCGTATTATGTGCGGCAATCACCAACAGGTCGCTCCCGTCGATCCATCATCGCCATGACGCTCGTTGAACCGCCGGCCGCTGTGTATTCCGCACCGGGAGCGCCGCGTCCGCAATCTGACGCGTGGGATATACCGGGCTAATTGCCGGGCGCGCGTATCGAGGCGCGGGGTGCCCGACACTTATATAAACATTTCCCCGGTTGCTGTATCTATAAACGGTTGCGCCGGGCACGCATCGGCGAGCGCAGATCGCGGAGGATCGGAGGATTAATAACGCTGATGGCGATGCAGGCGCACGCCGAAGGGTTTAATCGGATCCTAATGCGGCGCGAAGTGCCGGAGCCGGAGGGACGACCGACGGTCTCGTCGCAACACCCTCTGTGTCGAACCGGTTGAACCGCTTGTGGCCTTCCAGGCCCCCCCCCCCCCCCCCCCCCCTCGATGTGCTTTTCCCCACCGTGCGCCGCGTCATTAGGGGAATTACATCCAAGTGCGCATAGATTTGGGTTCTGAAATTCCGGCGGTGCTCGACGAATTGCCGAAGTGAAGTCCTCATCCCCCTTGCGCCCCCAACCACCGTCCGACCTACCCCACCCCCTTTCACAGCTCATTCTCCAGCCCTCCGCACGACCGCATCGCGAATATCTGCCTACGTGATGCGGTCGAAATGCCTGCGACACGCCTCTTATCCTTCTGGCTTCGCGCTCACGCAAAATCAACCCCCGTATGGGGGTTTCGACTCGTGAACCAGTCGTTGTGGTTACGATCGGTACACTGTTAAAAATGTGGTGTTAAAAACTGCAGCAAGGCGGTGTCTATATAGGTCGACACCAATCACGGTGATAACGAGCGGTGTTAAGGTAATACGACGGGTACACCCACATAAAAATATTTATATGTAAAATATATGTGGCCAAAATGTTCTATATGCAACATATATGTTGCATATAAAAATATATTTAGCATATATGCGACATATAGAACTTTTCGGTGTCATCTATTTCACATATAAATATTTTCATATGGGCAGTCCCGCCATACGTAAGTTTCAGAGAATATTTCGAACACTTCTCAATGGGATAAAAATCTGATAAAAAATCAAGCGCGTTGTAGGCACCGAAAATATTGATTTGGCATAATAATAATTCCAAAATGTTATTAACAAATAAATGAAAAATGAATTGTTCGACAATTTACCTGGTAACCCAACTTTTTTTTCTGATGAAAATTATTCATTCATTTTTCTGAACACGTATGAATTTTTTCAGAATTTTGTCTAATTTTTCAAAATCGCGTTTTTTTTAAGAAAAATGAGGGGCGAAAACCGCATTTTAAAAAATGTAGACAAAATGCTGAAAAAAATTCAGGTAATATTCAGGTAATAGGTGACACTAGGAAAAAAGTCCACACCAGCAGCTTTTTGACACCGTATATTTTTAACAGTGTACCACCCTTTTTTTCCCCGCGGCCGAATCGGCCGGACTCGTTTCGACGTTGGCCGATTTCTGACACACGAAATGTGCCGACGATCCGCATGCGGTTAGTCGGCTTGGAGGCCGAGATTTCCAATTATAACTGACCGCCACGCGGTTGCCTCGACAATTTCGCCCTTCATGGGATTACCCGGTGTCGATGAGGCACCGATCGGCCGCGGTTCGTCGGCCTGAATCCCCGCGAAGGATCCTCACGGGCTTCGCGCGCGGAGGTCGTGACGTGACTCAATTGGTCCCCCGTGGTTCTCTCTGGCTCTCCTCACCCTTCTTCCTACCGCCCCCCGGAGACCAATGCGGAACACCGGAAAGCGAGGAATTAAAAAATATTAAACCGGACAATCGGCGATAAATCTTGATAATAATAATGATAAATTATTGTCGTTGGTAAATTAAAAAAAGAGACAAAATGCCTGTAGGTTTTGCTGCACCGTTGAACGAGGATCGTGAGCACTGTAGACGATTTAAAGACTTAAAGTAGTTTGGAGTAAAAAATAATAATAATAATAATGAATTAAAAATGTCGCGAGTCGCGATGAATAAAAATTGTAACTGAAAAATTGCGTAAAGAAGGAGCGAAAAACAAATGACCCGAATCCCGTCTATCTGATGTACTACGTGTTTCCCTCTGTCTGTCTGTCTGTCTAAACCTTTGTGCGTCACTCTCTCTGTCTGTCTGTTTCCATACCCCGTCCCACATCACAGCGGCACTCATGTTAAAACACACAAATATTACCCACTTTTTTCGAAACGCGATAGTCTCATTTTGACTGGCGAGCCGAGAGCCTCAAAAGAGCGTCTAAATTTTGGCTTTTTGGTGGATGAGACAGAAGTTCATTTCTCGTTGATGCAGTAAAACCAACTTTGCTGTCGGTTGTCCTGACAGCCGGGAAATTGCGAATTCGTTGCTATAGCCAATTATCGGATAAGTCAAGCAAGGAATTCGTTGGGTCTGTCGACCTTTTTGTCGTCCCAATGGATTATTCCAAGAATATATTAGAAGTCATTATTTCACCCTGCTGATCCAAAAAATCGGTACACCTAATTCTTCCTACTGTTTACCCATATGGAAATAACATATATGTCACTATTAAATTCTACATGCAACATATATTTATTATTATTATTAAGTTATATGCGTATATACTGCATATAAAAATATGACATATAGAACTTTTCGGCGACATATATTTTCACATATAAATATATCCATGTGGGTATTCCAACTAATAATTGGTGACTGCAACTAATTTTTTACCTGCGTCCGTAAAACAGCAGATGTCAATCAAATCGACAGGCTGGCTTGCCCAATCAAATTTTATCAATACAGTAAAAATGATTTGTTGAGCCAAAATTTTGGATTTTTTACTGCGAATTTGTTGTTACGTATTTTCATTGCTATTGAAACAAACGAGTTACCTAGTAAAAAAAAATAGACGCTCTTTTGTCTAATAAAACAAGACTGTCAGCTCCCAAGACTTGAGCATAAGCAAACATATGCAGTCCATAATGATGCACCCCAATCGCAGTATCTCACTCCACACCACCATCATCATCATCATCCTCCTCCGATGCATAAATCGTGCACATAAAATAGCAACAGCGTTTAAGCCACCAGCAGCGGGAATCACAAAGGTACCGTGTTCGAAGCTGTAGTTGTTCTGTCTGACTCTATTTTCTACTGGCACTGATTATATCTCCTTGCGATATTGTTTCACGTAAACCTCCTGCGAGATGCCTGACTATTCACCCACTTTACCACTTGAAATGAAATTTAGACGCGACTGCGTTGTTGAAGGTGCGCACGGTGAACATTTATTGATTGGCAGAACCCGCGCCCACAGTTGAATACACTCCGGGCGATTAATTAAGTTGGTCGAAAAAGTTGGGGATTAATTGGTTGCCCCGCCGAAATTAATTCCCCGGAGAGTAATTAACCGGTCGTTCGGCTCGGAAGCAACAAAGCCGCGCGCAGCCGCTTCGTGCGGATTTTCAAAGGAGCTCACGAGATTTCTTTGCTGCACGGACAACACACGGGATGGGAGATAAATTTTCACGAGGCGTTTGACGCGCGTGTCTCGTTTATTATTTTCATTCGCCCCAACCCCGAGATAACGAGACTTCGAGATGGCTGCACTCCTCCAAAAGTATCGTCCGCTAATTTCCACGAGTTTCACAGGCTCCGAGTCCGCGAAACATTCGCTGCTGGGGCGAGAGATTGATACGCGTTAAACTTGGTTACGGGAATTGGCGAAGCTTTACTGTTACCATTAAACGCAACTGGGGACCACACGTCGGTTTATTTCGAACAAGTCATAAGAGAATGTCGTAAAGGATATACGGGATATTAGCCTTCAATTCGCGCTTAACCTCTCGACTGACCTCACGCTGGCCACGACAGATTGCACTTTTTTTTCGCCTGTTTCTGACGAGGGGAATATTTTTTATGTCTCACTCAGTTTATCGCTGGTAATATTTTTTTTCTTTCTTGGTTTTAATTTGGGGCTGGCTGTGTCCGAGATTTTTTACGAATGCAACGCAAAACAGTCTGAAGTCTGAGATAAATTAAAGAAAAATGTTGATTAAAGAAAAATCACTTACAAAAATTATTCTTTTTTTTCTGAAATTATTCTTTTTTTTCTGAGTTTGACAGTATGAAGTCTGTGATAAATTAAAGAAAAATGTTAATTAAAGAAAAATCACTTACAAAAATTATTCTTCTTTTTCTGAAATTACATCTTTTTTGTCTGAGTTTGACAGTCTGAAGTCTGTGATAAATTAAAGAAAAATGTTAATTAAAGAAAAATCACTTACAAAAATTATTCTTCTTTTTTTGAAATTACATATTTTTTGTCTGAGTTTGACAGTCTGAAGTCTGTGATAAATTACAGAAAAATGTTAATTAAAGAAAAATCACTTACAAAAATTATTCTTTTTTTTTGCTTTTCGAAAGATGATTTTTTTATGCAGTCACGATTTTGTAGATGCAATTTCAGCGGCAATTTTTCTTCGTAATCGACAGATGACTCAGGTCCCTCGATTAAAAGTTGCCAATCACTGGTATATTTTTTGTCGAGTGTATCGATCATCGGGCGGAACTCTGGTACTATTTTTGGAATAATCGACAACGGCCCTCGATTGATATGCGGTATGGTAATTCTTCGTAGATTTATTCTTTTCGTGTAACGCGCAGTGTGAGCTGCGGATAGGAAAAAAAGTGATACAGCCACGTGTGCGGGCAGACCGGCTGCACATCGATTCTCGGGGGAGCCGAAATAAGAGAAAGAGGCGTATTATAGAGGCATCTCCGAGACATCTCGACGGAGAATCATCGACATCCCAAGAAAATGGCCATGCGTCACACGAGGCGAGATATAGTGAGTTGGTGCAATTCGGATATTGTATTGGCTGTCAATAATATTTTCTGTCATGAACTGTCGCGATTATTTCGCAATAAAAAAATTGTGCACATTGCTTCCGCCTTATTTTTCATTTTTCACAAATTTTCTATTAGGAAGCTTATTTATTTTTATTCATTTTTGGAAACTTATTATTCATTTCCTCATGAAGGAAACTTTTTGAAAAATAGAAATTAACGAGTTAGCAATGTGCAAAGTTTTACTTTGAAACTTTTATGATTTCGCCAATTTTTAGTCCGATATAAAAAAAAAATGTTGGTGGCTTAATCGAAAGTCGATATTATGAAGGAAAAAAAATCCTCAATTTTTTTTGAGAAATCGGATCTGTGAATTCTTACATAAATTACGTGGAAAATGTTTCTCAACAAAATTCAAGTGTTGCAGTTTCAGTTCATTCGAGTATATCGTAGTTTCTCAGAAAAGAGGAAGAGGAAAAAAGAAGTCTGACTGTCCGGGAAATTTATGAATGGGTTTTCTTTCCCGACAACTGCGCGAACGACGCGCCAATATAAACGTTCTTCGATTGAGCACTGAAATCGAACCATTAATATATAACGAAACTAAGAGCATCGGTGCAGATGTTTTATTCCATTCCAGCCGCGGTGGAATATCGAGGTAATAGTTTCGGACGTACTGAAACGAACGCGAAGATCAAGACGAGAAATAATGACGTTCTCTCGCAGGCTACGCGGGAAATGAATAGAGTAAAATTTAAATCCACGATAACTCCCGCGCCACTGTTTCCAGTTATTTAATTGGTAATCACTCGGCCATCTAATTATCTTAACTATTCCTGCCTTTTGAGATTATTATCGGTAGCAGTGATTATTTTTTCATCTCAGCTGTTGAAATAGATAGCGCTCGTTTTTTATCACAGCCTCCGGGGAGAATTTTCATTTATCCTGACCGCGAACGTGGATAACTTTTCTTCGAATGCTCATTAATGGAGAAGCAAAACGTCTGAAACCAAAGACAATTTTGAACTATATATTAATTTTTCAACCCGCTAAATCCAGATAAGGTTTTTTTTAACTTCATTATTAAGTTTTGATCCTCAAGGCAAATGCAGAGACTCGAGAATGGAAAAAATGATTCGTGTTTAAAAATTCCGTTTTAATATTTCGCTAAAAATCGTAGATCCGGCGCCGGACTGAAAATCACCAAAATCGACATCACACATTTTTTTTTTCTTTTTTTTTTTTTTTTCAAATAATGATTTTTTACCCAAGTTGCATATCAACTCAACAACTGGGTTGCTTTTTTGTCTCAAGTTGCATATTCTAAACCCTAAACATTCTATTTTCAACCCAGTTTAGAGTGATTTCGAAAAAAAAAATCCATTCATTTTATCAGAACTCACAGATCCGACTATCACTAATAAAAATGTGAAATTCTGCTGCTTCATATTTTTTCGCATAATACATACACTTTTCAAGTTTTTATATTCGACACAACCAAAAAATTTCTTGAACTTGTTGACTCGTAAAATCAACAATCTCAAAAGCAGCCACTTAAAAAAGATATTTTTCCGGGTTCCGTTTTCCCCGACTGCAGCAGCCTCATTAAGACTGTTTCCGCGTGCCAGCGTGTTAATTGACCCCGCGAAAAAAAAACCGCCCAATTTATCACTATTAAGAGATAGATATCCGCGCGGCTCGATTCCCAAGAGTTTTTCCTCGAGTGCGGCTGCTGTTACCGCGAAGGCGCGCAACTTATTAATTACGTGAAATTCCATCTCGAGAGAGCACGGAGATCGAGAGCGAGACCCCGTGGCGCTGGCGTCGCGCCAAACCCGTCCATCTTCGTTGCCGCGTGCGGCGCATGGTTTTAACGTACTTTTCAACGCGGGCTTCGCCTCCACTGCCAATGGCAAGGATTAATGTTCGCGGGCATAAGAATCGCTGGTGGGATGTGGGGAGTAGTTGGTGGCCGCAGTTTTCGTCATGGCTATTGATCACGCGAGAGGGAAAAAAAAAAAAAACAAATACTCAAAAGTTCAACGCGAGAAGAAAAAAAAAATACTAAATATCCTCGGAGATGCCTCTACTGCGCCTCGGGTTTCGGTATTCGAAAATTATTAATCGCCGTTTGCAGCAGCGAATTTTTCGAGGACTCCGGTTGAATTTTTTTTTTTTCATATATGAATTTTGTTTTTTTTTTTAGTGTGGGTTACGATCGGTGGCACTGTAAACCCTAACTTGCGATCGATATTCCATGCACTCTTGTGATATCTGTATACAATATACCATTGCATATTTTATACACGCGAATATGTGGGGCATTTCGTACCAAATCGCTGACACGTGACTGTGACTCACTCACATTCCGATTTTTTTTTTAATAAAAAAAATCTGGTAATTCTGGAAGGAGTATTTTTTCTTTTTTTTTCTCGAAAATCATTTCTACATATCACAGTTTTTGTATTTTTTATTTAAACTATTTAAATAATATTTTTTATCGATTTAACAAATTTAAGACACGTCTTCAATTACAATTATTGCAATTGCAACTATAGTAACAGTATTTTTCTTTTTGCCACTCTCGATTCCGACCACATTTGAACAAATGAAGTCGGAGCAGAAACGCTCGCTCGGTAGTTTCATTACATAATTCGGTGGTCATTAATTACCGCACGCGATGCGAAAAATTGCAGATACCATCCTAACGACTATTTACCAAAGAAAGTAAAAAACACTCATTTTTTCCCCCCAGAATCGGTGTACGAATCTTTCCGCTCGGAAAAAGCGAGAAGAAAAAAAAATCGATGCTCCCTGCAGTTGGGCGGCTACCAAAGTCACGCGTTGGCCGAGTCGGTACGAAATCCCCCGTATACGGGTGTACGCAATATACCTATATTATATTGACTATGTAAACAGCATCGTACGTTATATTCCGTATTTAAACGTACCCTCATAATGTCCACGAAAAAAAAAAAAGAAATCCTTGACTCTCGTGTTGGTCCATCGTCATGCAACATCAATCGACAGAAAAACCGTTTGCTGTATATATAGGAACATCCTGATCATAAAACTCTGAAACAAAAAAAAATGAAACACATGAAACAACGTATAACATATATCAATATTCTACATATGGATTTGCCTACGTCCGTCTATATTTATATATAAACATATATATATTTTTTTATATCTCTATCTTTCCCGCTATTCCCATCACCATATCTGTTTCTGTCTCCGCCCATATAAATCTGTCCATCCGCCTCGGTCTCTCGCAACCGTCTCAGTTTATCGCTGCTAATTTTTTTTTCTTTCTTGTTTTTAATTTGGGGCAGGCTGTGTCGGAGATTTTTTACAAATGCAACGCAAAACAGTCTCAAGTCTGTGATAAATTAAAGAAAAATGTTGATTAAAGAAAAATCACTTACAGAAATTATTCCTTTTTTGCTTTATTCTTTTTCTCCTTTGAAATTATTCTTTTTTGTCCATCGTCACGCAACATCAATCGACAGAAAAACCGTTTGCTGTATATATGGGAACATCCTGATCATAAAACTCTGAAACAAAAAAAAAATGAAACACATGAAACAACGTATAACATATATCAATATTCTACATATGGCTTTGCCTACGTCCGTCTATATTTATATATAAACATATATATATTTTTTATATCTCTATCTTTCCCGCTATTCCCATCACCATATCTGTTTCTGTCTCCGCCCGTATAAATCTGTCCATCCGCCTCGGTCTCTCGCAACCGTCTCAGTTTATCGCTGCTAATTTTTTTTCTTTCTTGTTTTTAATTTGGGGCAGGCTGTGTCGGAGATTTTTTACAAATGCAACGCAAAACAGTCTGAAGTCTGAGATAAATTAAAGAAAAATGTGAATTAAAGAAAAATCACTTACAAAAATTATTCTTTTTTTTTCTGAAATTATTCTATTTTGTCTGAGTTTGACAGTCTCAAGTCTGTGATAAATTAAAGAAAAATGTTGATTAAAGAAAAATCACTTACAGAAATTATTCCTTTTTTGCTTTATTCTTTTTCTCCTTTGAAATTATTCTTTTTTGTCCATCGTCATGCAACATCAATCGACAGAAAAACCGTTTGCTGTATATATAGGAACATCCTGATCATAAAACTCTGAAACAAAAAAAATGAAACACATGAAACAACGTATAACATATATCAATATTCTACATATGGATTTGCCTACGTCCGTCTATATTTATATATAAACATATATATATTTTTTATATCTCTATCTTTCCCGCTATTCCCATCACCATATCTGTTTCTGTCTCCGCCCGTATAAATCTGTCCATCCGCCTCTGTCTCTCGCAACCGTCTCAGTTTATCGCTGCTAATTTTTTTTTCTTTCTTGTTTTTAATTTGGGGCAGGCTGTGTCGGAGATTTTTTACAAATGCAACGCAAAACAATCTGAAGTCTGAGATAAATTAAAGAAAAATGCGAATTAAAGAAAAATCACTTACAAAAATTATTCTTTTTTTTTCTGAAATTATTCTATTTTGTCTGAGTTTGACAGTCTCAAGTCTGTGATAAATTAAAGAAAAATGTTGATTAAAGAAAAATCACTTACAGAAATTATTCCTTTTTTGCTTTATTCTTTTTCTCCTTTGAAATTATTCTTTTTTGTCCATCGTCATGCAACATCAATCGACAGAAAAACCGTTTGCTGTATATATAGGAACATCCTGATCATAAAACTCTGAAACAAAAAAAAATGAAACACATGAAACAACGTATAACATATATCAATATTTTACATATGGCTTTGCCTACGTCCGTCTATATTTATATATAAACATATATATATATTTTTTTTTTATATCTCTATCTTTCCCGCTATTCCCATCACCATATCTGTTTCTGTCTCCGCCCGTATAAATCTGTCCATCCGCCTCGGTCTCTCGCAAAATTTCGTTGAGTCACATCGATCATGCGCGGCGCCATGTGAAGCTCGGGCGATACGCCCACGAGCAAGCAAGACGAGTTTAACCGGGGGGGTTTGTTCGAAATCCCGCGGAAACCTCGAGCGTTAAATACTTTGGCACTTGCGGCAGCCTCCGTCTCTCTCGCTCTTTCGCCCCCCCCCCCCCCTCGTTACCGCCCCGCGCTATTCCCGCGACACGAATCTGTCGACATTTCCCCAAAGTTAAAGAGGAGTCCTCGGCAGGGTGTAACAGCCCCTCGAGTTTGTCTATCCTGGTACCCCCCACCCCCTCCCCCCCCTTCCTAAGGCTACAGCTTCCCGAAAACGCTTCATCGCGCGGTTTTTGGTACTGACGTTGCACAACGGCCAACGAGGGACGGGGGTTGTTACACCAAGTGTAATTAATATATGACGTTTTGTTTCTGTCGGTAATCGCAAAAGTGTGAAAAGTCTCGTGTTTGCTTAATTGTTCGTTAATTGTGACGACTTTTATATCGTGTAATGAGGTCCATGAAAAAGTTATAAAAAATTGTAGAATGTTTGTTAATTGTTATGATTTGTTGTAATTAAAAAAAATAATTGCTGCGATTTTTTAGGCTTGTATTTGGAATTTTTTAATGGGACTTTTAATACGAAAAATTGAGTGAGTGTTATTTTTCGTGACAATTTTTTTACTGATTAAAATAAAACGGGATTTTTTTTTTAGTAAAATCGATCTAAACTTTAAGGACTCCCTAAGGTGTATTTGATCTACTGGTTTGTGTATCTAAGTTTCGCGATGTCATCGCCTTCGACCCGGGGCGATCTTGTCAAATTTCGATGGCAAAATTATATCCACGATCAAAGGTTGCGATGCAGTAATCTATATAATTGCGACAAAACCGTCTTGCTGCTCGTCGTCGATCACCCGAGCCTCCAACACATATTGACTAATAAATGTTTACCGTATGTTCTAATCATCATGTGTAACTAAAACTGAACTAAAAAGTGGCGGCTTCTCGTACCGCTCGATCCGGATTTTATTTTAAAAACGTATTTTCTTGATTGGTCACACGTTTTGCGCGATCTGGAAAATTATTCTGCGTGCAAAGAGCGTGGAAAAAATGTTTCTAATGCGCAGTTACATATTTATGCAATTTGCCCTTTAAAATATAAAATACACTATATATCATATATTTCAGGTACTTTTGCATTTTTACATATATGTGAAAAAATTAGTACATAACGTTTTTATATTTTAGCTGTACCTGTATTATATTTCTGGTTATCTGGGTTAGAAACTTGTTTTTTTTTTTTTTTTTTTTTCGTTTGCCAAACGCCATCATTGAGCCTGCGTGTAACTGTTGAAACAGGTTCGGACCGAGCGACACGTGGACGCATGAGCCAGACTTAAACACACAAATCTCTGAATTAGAAAAACAGGATTAAAAAAAAAAAGTAGCGGAACACGGGTGTGGCGTACGAAAAAATATCCACACAAAAACTTCGCAGCAAGGTAAAAAAACATGTGACGAGCAATGAAAAGAAAAAGAAACGCATTATTACACGTACGAATTTGTTACACATATATTTATATGTATATCATTTGTTTAACTAATTACCACAAGGTCGATGGGAAAGTTTAATCGACTGTTTTTCCTTGTTTTTCGTTCGGAGGCCTTAATGAAAGATTTTTTTATCTCGCTTATTCGTTAATGCGCGTTCGTTGGAGTTAAAAACGCTTATCACGATTATAGATGACGAGTTGGTAGTTTCCGCTTTATATTATCTGTAACTAATTATTATTTCCACATGTTTCATTGATTATATTATACATTGTTCCCTCTGTGGAAAAGTTCATCGCTTCGATTTTCCCTGTGCGCTTCGCAACGACGATTCCGTCGTTCTATTTATTTTGTCTGTATTATTTGTTTAAATATTAAAAGAAAAAAAATTGCCACGTAAGCGTAAATAAACACGACCAGTATAAATGTGAATAAAATTGAGAATCGAGAAATCGACAATGGAATAACAAAAATTGGCACAGGGCGTAGATGTATAAAGAAATGCCTACAGGACGTTCCACGCCAAATCGAGAAGTTGATAAAAAATATTCCTGTAGCATCTTTTTATGACGATTGTCACTAAAATTGATGGGAGGGTTTTTATATCATATGAAAACGAAGAGAAAAAAAATACCAGGACTCCATCGACTTGACCCGAAATGCCCCGTGTATCGCTTATCGCGTGTTCGTCCGAGATGTTCGACAACGCTGTAAATTCACCTGGAAGACGGAAATTGATTAAGGTTCTCCGTTGGAAACTCCCCTCACTGTTTCCTCGCCGTAGATCCGTCTAATGAATCAGGATTACTTAACGAGAAATGTCAGGAAAAACGTTCGAGCCGGTAAGTCGCCCTCGAATGGCCTCGCGTTTGGATAAGCGCGCCGAATGGATGGACGTGAAAACGTTTCACGCGAATTAAGTGATTGTTCGCGTAGGGTCTTCTTCCTTTTTGCCTTAAAAAAAAACCCCAAACATGCGAATTTATTTTTCTCCAAAAACGTAACTTATCGAAAATTTTTTTAAAAATCAACGTCTACTAATTAGCCCAATAAAAACCTAAAAATCCAAATAATTGCGCCAAATAATCGCGGTATCGAAGTAGCAATTGTAAGATCTTTGTTTTTTTTCAAGAATTCACTGCTTCCCCAAGAATAATTTCAATCGTGGAATCTTTTTTTTATTTTTATTTTTATTTTTTTCTGTTTATTTTTTTATTTTTCTGTTTATTTTTTGAATTACGTTTTTTTATTTTCAAGAATTCGCTGCTTCCCCAAGAATAATTTCAACCGTAAAATCTTTTCGTTTCTTTTATTGTTGTGTTTATTTTCTTTATTAAAAAAACAAATTCAAGAATTCGCTGCTTCTTCAAGAATAATTTCGTCATTAGCTTATCCTCGCGCCCCCTCAAATCCCGGCAATGACAATTCCCTACGAAGTAAAGAAATTGAACGAAATTCGGTATTTCTGTTCTTTTCTCTGTTTATTTATTTTATTTTTATTATTTTTTTTATTTTCAAGAATTCGCTGCTTCCCCAACAATAATTTCAACGGTAAAATCATTTCTTTTTTTATTTTTCTGTTAATTTTTTACAAAAAAAAATTCAAGAATTCGCTGCTTCCTCAAGAATAATTTCGACATTAGCTTATCCTCGCGCCCCTCAAATCCCGGCGATGACAATTCCCGACGAATTGAAGAAATTGAACGAAATTCCGTAAGCACAATACGCGGCACTTGGCAGGGTCCTCAGTTACTTCGCGACGATTTGCTATTCGAGGAGCCGCGGCAGCCTCGAGCTTGCTTTTCACACCGGAAAATTGGCCGTGTAGAGTGCGCTAATAGTCCCCCCAACCCCCTCCTCCTCGACCCCCCTTTCGCCCTTCCGAGTCTCACCACCCCCTGGCAACAGTGTTCTCATTGCTACTCCGCCACTGGTGCTTTAAAACCGCGTTACCCGCTCGCTCGTTTCTCCTGAAATTCGACGATTCTAGTGTGCGGTACGTGGGGGGTGCGCGACTCGCTTCATTTCCGGCAAGTAAACGAAGCTTCGTCGTCGTCGTCGTCGTCGTCGTCCTCGTCATCGCGGCCATAGTGCTTATAGTCTCGTTGCTATAGTCGCAGCACAGCCTCCCCCTCGGTGAAAACGTGCGCCGACTCTCCCTGACAATTCCACGACGCAATAGCACGTGTTATTAAACGTGAGATGAAACGAAGAAATTCGATGGAAATCGCGACCACGACGACTCCATAATGCGGCACTCGCGAGCGCTCAAACATTCGCCCCGCCTTTATATTCTCGCCCTACCCGGGTTTATTCGTACCCACAGGGACTGACGTTTTCTCGATAGGACGACTCCGCACCGCTTCGGACTACTTAGAAACACTTAATAAAATATTTGGAAAATAAACGCGTCTCTCGGGTCACTTTATATTCGCTCTTTTAAAGCTTGATACTCATTTTGGTAAAATCAACGATTTCGGCGACACTAAAAACGATTTTTTTTTAATACTTAAAACGATACAAAAAATATTTTTATAGACGAAAGTTATTCATAAATTGGTTGAAAAACGTTGAAAAAATTCACGGAAAATAATTTTTTGTTTGCACTATAAATATTTCTATCGATAATTCTCACAGCCTGATTTTCGGATTATTATTGTTGTTGTTATTGTTATTATGATTAGAGTGCATTTTACAGAAGAAAATGATTAATAAATTTATTAAAAAACGTTGAAATAATTCACGGAAAATAATTTTTTGTTTGTACTATAAATATTTCAATCGATAATTCTCACAAACTGAATTTCGGATTATTATTATTGTTGTTATTGTTATTATTATTAGAGTGCTCGATACAGCAGTTTCGATTTTTCAGCTGAAAGTAGTTTTGACTCTGATGAAAGTCGCGCACCTATTTTATCAGTTTTTAATTTTTTTAAACGACGGCTCCGTCTCGAATTTATTCGCGATTTCCGGTAACAGGAGAGTTACGTGGAAAAAAAAATCGGGGCAGTTGTTTTCTCTCGTTCGCCTCCCTGATCAATTCCGATATGGCTCTTCGTACTCTTCATCTCGTCACTTTTACCACGGGCACCGGGATGAATTATATACTGCGGGTTTATCAACTTGAGTGTCTGGAGGTGCCGCGAGTTCTCCTGCCGCTGCATCTCGTCACTCGACGCCGGGAACGACCGGGGCTACTTGACACAGCGGCTGCTCGATGCACTCGCAATATTTCTCTTGTTACGACATACGAGAAAAAAAAAAGTAAATGTGGTATGAAGTTCCAACAACGTCTCATGTATTAAACACGAAAGGTGAGTCAATACGCGGCACGTTTTTACTTTCATAGAGCGAAAAACCCGGCAATTTGCTTCCTCATTATTTCACCGTGGCTACAAATCGACCTCTGTGCTCTGTAAACAGTGTAAAATAATGAAGAAGCAATTTCCTAGGTTATTCTTTGCTGGCTCGTTTATGCAGTATAAATATGCCAAACAAGCTCGACCACATCTGCAACTGCGGGGAACTATTTTACTCGATATCCGTAATTTCACGATGGTCAGAGCAAACACGCGTTTTTTTTTTAACTCATCCCAGCATAAAATCTGAACACCTGTCAAAAATATTCTTCAAAATTCGTTGCAAATTTTCGGCTCGGTTTCAACGATGTTGAAGTCGTAAACAGCATCACAAATAATCCAAGGTACCTTTTGAAACGTGTCAAATAAATCCGCGGCAACTGTCGAGAATTATTTTTCTCGATATCCATAATTTCACGATGGTCAGAGCAAACACGCGTTTTTTTTTAAACTCATCCCAGCATAAAATCTTAACACCTGTCAAAAATATTCTTTCAAATTTCATTGCAAAATTTCGACTCTATTTCAACGATGCTGAAGCCGTAAACAGCATCACAAATAGCCCAAGGTACCTTTTGAAACGTGTCAAATAAATCCGCGGCAACTGTCGAGAATTATTTTTCTCGATATCCGTAATTTCACGATGGTCAGAGCAAACACGCGTTTTTTTTTATTTCACCCCAGCATAAAATCTGAACACCTGTCAAAAATATTCTTCAAAATTCGTTGCAAATTTTCGGCTCGGTTTCAACGATGTTGAAGCCGTAAACAGCATCACAAATAACCCAAGGTACCTTTTGAAACGTGTCAAATAAATCCGCGGCAACTGTCGAGAATTATTTTTCTCGATATCCATAATTTCACGATGGTCAGAGCAAACACGCGTTTTTTTTTTAAATTTCACCCCAGCATAAAATCTGAACACCTGTCAAAAATATTCTTCAAAATTCGTTGCAAATTTTCGGCTCGGTTTCAACGATGTTGAAGCCGTAAACAGCATCACAAATGGCCCAAAGTACCTTTTCGAAGCGCGTCAAATAAATCCGCGGCAACTGTCGAGAATTATTTTACTCTATATCCACATAATTTCACGAAATGTCAGAATAATCACGCTCTTTATTTTTATTTTTCTGCAAAATCCAAACCAGCATAAAATCCGAACATCCCCCAAATATATTCTGCAAAATTCATTGCAAAATCCCCACTCGATTTCAACTCGACGCTCAAGTTGTAAACGTTGTCATAAATGGCCCAAGGTACCTTTCGAAGTTCGTCAAATAAATCCGCGGCAACTTTGAAAAATTATTTTACTCTATAACCATAATTTCACGAAAGTCACAGCAATCCCTTTTTTATAAAATTTAAACCAGCATAAAATCCGAACATCTACAAAATATATTCTGCAAAATTCATTGCAAAATCTCCACTTGATTCCAATTCGACGTTCAAGTTGTAAACGATATCATAAATGGCCCAAGGTACCTTTCAAAATTATTATAAAAATTATTTTACTCTATATGCCTAATTTAACGAGTCACAGCAATCACGCCTTTTTTTTTTTTTGTAAAATCCAAACCAGCATAAAATCCGAAAATCCTCCAAACACATTCTACAAAATTCATCGCAAAATTCCATCTCGATTCCACCTCGACGCTCGTCGTTGTAAACGGTGTCATAAATGGCCCGAGGTGCCTCTCGAAGCGCGTCAAATAAACCCGCACGGTCTGAACTTGTTGCACCGGAAGCTGTCGGAGCCGCCACGTCTCGCGATAAAAACGTGTCCGTCATCAGAAGGGCCGTTCGGCAATTTTTCTCCCCGCGCGTCGCACATCGACGAAGATCGCGACGTTGGAAAATCGACGAATCCGTCTGGTTCGCTCGGGGAATGAAAAATGGCAATGTATGAAGAGTGGGTCAAGTGGCCCCGGTCGCCCGCGGCCCCGGCGACTCGCTCTCGCCGATTCGCCGTTCCGCGCCGCATGGAGACGAGAAACCGCTATAAACGAGCGCTTATCGAGAGCCACCATCGGCCCGTGTGTCGCGCTTCGCGCCATTTCCGGAAAATGAAGCGAAGTTACGTATGCACATAACCAATGGCATCCCTTCTGGAATAGACGACGGCGGTGCGGGGCGAAGGTAAGCAGCCCACCTATCTTCGACCGGCGCAACCCGCGCTCGCTTCTCATCCCGCGCGCGAGTCTCCTTGTCGGCGATATCGATTTTCGAATGGCTCTCTCGTTTTCTCTCTCGCTCTCTGTGCCATCGACCTCGGGGCGTCGCGCATTTAAACGATATCGCCGTCCATGTATCATTCATTAACTCGATCGAGTCGACGACCCAACGACGAAAAAAAAAAAAAAAAATGAAACGAACGTTTTAACTTTCTCACCCATGTGAAACCCCGAGTGGAGAATGGAAAAAGGTTGGTTTACCATATTTTCGACGCTCACTCCGCGGCCTCGGGAATTCGCATGAGCAACAAAAGGACGGAGGACATTGAGGGCGATGATGGTCGATGGTAATCGCGACGAAAGTTATTGATGGGTGTGCAGGAAAAATATTTGGCACGGAAAACATTTTTTTTTTTGTGAATTTTGGTGACTTTTTTTGGGAAATTTATAAATTAAACATTTTGCGATTTGCAATTTCGTCGTTTTCCAGATATTTTCGAGGCTGTTATTGAGACTCGTGAACTCTGCAGGAGAAATTATTATGCGGATCCTATACAAATAGATGTCCCGATTTTTCTTTTTTTTTAAAATATGAAACTGAAAAAAAAAAATTCCCCCAATTTCGTGGTTTCCCAAATATTTTTAATACTGTTTCCGTGAAACTAAGTTAAAAAATGTTGAAACCTCGCGTGTGCAATAAATAAAGATTTCGTAAAATCGCAATTTAATTTAAAAATGTCAAAAACACGGTTAACACGGTTCGCGAGATGATCGTCCGAGCGTAAAGGCTTCACAATTGAACTTGCAGATATTATTGCAGATATTATTATTTTGAAGGTTGTTTTTGGGACTCATGAACTCTTTACAGCAGAAATTATTATGCGATTCCTATACAAATACATTTTTTTTTTATAGGAACCGATTTTTTTTAAATATGAAACTGAACAAAAAAATCCACCAATTTGGTGGTTTACTAGATATTTTTAGGCTGTGAAACTAAGTTAAACAATGTTGAAACCTCGCGTGTGAAATAAATAAAGATTTCGTAAAATCGCAACTTAATATAAAAAAATGTCAAAAACACGGTTAACACGATTCGTCGCGAGATGATCGTCCGAGCGTAAAGACTTCACAATTGAACTTGCAGATATTATTATTTGACGCGTCCCGCCTTTGTCGGGCTCTTTTTTTCGTCCCGCCGAGCGAAAGAGGCGGACGCGAGTCGGGGGGGAAAAAGTACAATGTCGCGTTTCCGAGCCGAGCGCGCGACCTTTCAAGACAGAAACGCGAGGCGCGAGATGAAAACGCGCAACGACGACGGTCGCCGCACGAACAATGAAGACGCGAAGACGGGGAGACCCGAGTGCTATACACGATGCGTCAAATTATATTCGCGTTTTTGTCCCAACTTCTTTCCGGCGGTTCCTCGTTTCACCGGCAACCGACATCGCAGTCATTCGACGCGATCAGTCCATGAAAAAAAAAAAAAAAAAAAAAAAAAAAAAAATTAACCACAAATATATCAAAATAATATAATCAATGGTAGACACGCTAGGCCGCTTCATAGTTTACACGTCTTATTTGTTTCGCACTTTATTTACATTTTTTAATTTTTGATTTTTTTTACACCGAAATCTGAAAAAAGAAAAAAAATCAGGCTTAGTTGAAGCGTTCTATGGATTATTGCAGCGAAGTTCCAAACGATAACATGTTCGATAAATAACATATACATATTTCGTAGCAGTAGTTCGACGTGTTAAACGAAAACTTGATAATAATATTTTATTAAAAATATATACAAGATAAAAATGAAAACTTATCCACAGATTGTCATCTTACCTGTCGTCATATTCTCATCTCATTCCTCCCCCGAGAAAAAAAAACATGTTCCAATTTTAGCTGAAACAGCGAGAAAAAAAAAAATCAGTGTTTCAAGGTCATCGTGTGCGGCTCTTCGGCAGCGCTCACGCTCGTGTCAACTCCGACGGCGATTTATCCCGTTAACCCGAACCGTTCCCGTTCGAAAAATGTCAGCTGTGCTTCCATCACCGTCGATTACGACGCCTAAAATGTGTTCCGACGATAATAACGATTATCGCTTCTGTCTGTCCGACCCAAAACCCTCTCTCTGTCTCTCTCTCTGTCTCTCCTCCCCTCCCTTCTCTCGCACCCACCAGAATAACACAGCATCCATATGTTTATAGCGAGGACGTAAAAAAACAACGTCTAGAGAAATAAGATGGAAGAACGTAGCTTACGACATTACGTCTAGTGTTATTATAAGCTTTGGAACGTTTTGTATGTTGAGCTCCCTTGACTGCATCTTGCATTCGATGTCGTGTATGAACTAGTGCGTTAAATATTGTGCAAACTGTGTATAAATATTTGTCTGTCGCATGCCGTGTTCAAAAATTTGTGACGATATTGTGTCCATACAAAAAAAGAATACGTACGTATGTGTATGAAATTGATGTGCGTGTTACGCATTGCGCCTAAGTAAGTACAATAACGCTTATTCTTAATTCTCCTACTCGGCGCGGCCTTCGTCGCGCGGATCACAATTTTTAATTGGAAAAAAAAAAATTGACGCGAAAAATTCAATATCCTCATGGAAAAATATATTCAAAATATACGCGAGCTAAAAATATATCGACGATATATCCAAAATAGATTTTTATTATGTTATCGACCGAATAGTTAGACAAACTCCCATGGAAAAATATATTCAAAATATATCAAATATATTCAAAACATATTAAATATATTCACAATGTATTAAATATATTCAAAATATATTAAATATATTCAAAATATATTAAATACATTCAAAATATATTAGATATATTCAAAATATATTAAATATATTAAAAATATATTAAATATATTAAAAATATATTAAATATATTCAAAATATATTTAATGTATTCAAAATATATTAGATATATTCAAAAAATATATCTGATATATTCAAAAATATATTAAATATATTTTGTCCGGAAATTTCGGTATGTGGGATATATTTCGGGATATATAAGAAATACACACGAGCGAAAAATATATCTGCGATATATCCAACTTATATTCAAAATGCATCTTTATTTTATTATCGTCCGAAAAGTTATGTCAGATATATTTACGCATATATTTGTTTTCCATGGGGCCAACGCGAATACTCCGCGACTGCGACTCTCAACGACCGCCGAGCAGGAAACCCGCTTCATCGAAATTCAATGTGGCACAATGCGGAGCGCACTCTGCATTACACGCGCAACGGCGGAAAGACCCGAGTCAGCGTTGCAATATTGTTACACCGCGAAGTATCGCGGTTATAAATCTTTGCAGCGCGGAGTTTCGCTCTGTCGATTCGAAAGACTTGAGCAAAAAAAAAAACGCACCCACAACGTAAACACAGATATCCGCGCGACCGAGGCCGCCGCCTTCTACTTCTTCTCAAAAACTATTTATTCTTCAATTTCTCGCTTCGCCGTGCCGCGTGCGGGGACAAACTTTTCGTTCGTCGCACCGGCGTTCGAACACCCCGGGTTCTTTCGTTTTGAGTCTTTCTTTGAGCTATTTTTTTTTCCTCTTTTTTTTTCTCACGAGTCGTATATTCGTCGAGCCGGGGGTCACGTCTCACGGTATAAGAATGTCCACGGGGAAAAAAATATCATTGATCACATAAAACCTTCGCAGGCCACCAGAAACAAATGTGACAAAAAAAAAACAATTAAAATTCACTTCTAATTAAGATAAGTCCAAAGCAGGCAAAATATTATTTTATCATTTCAATGTCAAATCGAATTGTAAAAAAGCTACATTTAATTCCCAAAAAAATATTCTTGGAAGCCACAAAGCGAAGGTTTTATCAAATGATATTTGTTCTCCGTGTCGAATCTAACAAAAACGATTTTACCGATAAAAAAAAAGAAAATCGAAATGTGAAAGAACGAAAGAAAGAAAGAGAAAATATAAACCATAATCACCGGTGTGTCTGCGAGAGAGTGGTCTTGACTTGACTTTGCGCGTCTGTTTCCCATCTCGCGTGGAGGCCACGAGCGTTTCAAGGACGTCCTCGTGAACGCGACAGCAGTCAGGGTTGAAAGCGACACTCCGAGCCCGGTGTGCGTGTCAATGTTATATAGATATATATACAAATTATACATATATATCTATATAGATATAGATATATATCTATATATATCTATATAGATATATATCTAGATAGATATATATCTATATAGATATAGATATATAAACGGAGAAAATGCGCTGCCACGACTGCGTCGACGCGATCGAGTATAACCGCTTTGACGCTCGGGCCTTTGCGCCTACACTGCAAAACCCGCCCTCACTCTCTCTGTGTGTGTATTGCGTATTATTACCCACGGCGAGCACGAACTTTGCTGCCCGACCGGCGGGGATATGCGGAGTAGCGGCAGGCGGCAACAGTGGCGGCGTCGCAACAACAACCGCAATCAACGCCACCGCCAGCGCCAGCTGCAGCTGCAAAGTAGCCCCACCTCGGTGAAAGATCATTATCGGCTATTGAAGAAGTCCGGGCGCGATGCGTCTCGCCCCGGTCGACCGCTGCGGGCGAGAATCGCGCCCGGATCGCGTTTACAACTCTTCCCATGGAATGACGGGTTTTTGGATTTTTATTTTTTTTTTTTTGCGTTGATGGAAGGAAAGGGACAATAGAGAAAGGATCTTTCACCGATTTATTTCGTGCTCGCTCCGCCGATACTCATCGATCGCCATGGCCCACGCTAATCGCTTGATATCTCTATTTTTCCCGCGGGGAATTATGGAAATTCCTCGCACCAGGAACGTACTTCAACTGTATCATGTTCATGGTCGCGAGTAGCGTCGTACTCACGGTCCTCGTGCTCAACTATCATCACAGAACTGCCGACATACACGAGATGCCGCAATGGGTAATTCAACAGTTTTTTAAAATAAATATTTCTGAATGTGTATGTGAATATTTGTCAGAAGCGGTTTAAATGGTTTTTGGATATTGAAGTCGAGCTGAATTTATTGATTTAAAAAATGGAACTAAATATTTTCTGATTTAAAAAAAAAATTGTATTATTTTGAGCTGAATTTATTGATTTTAAAAATTAAACTAACAATTTTCTGATTTTTTTTATTTATTTTTGTATTATGATCACGTTGAAATAAAAATAGAATCATCACCAAACATCCTTGAAATATTTTAGAAAATGAATGAATGGAAATTGGTAGAAAAAGAGAAACGAAAAGTTCGATGTAATAATTGCTCATCCCTTAATTGGGCTGAGTTTCGTTGTGTTGAGATGAACAATTGTTAATTTGCAGACCAAGTCGTTGTTCCTGCAATGGTTGCCTTGGATACTGGGCATGCACAGGCCCGGTAAGAAGATTACGAGAAAGAGCATACTGAAGAGCCACAGAATGAAGGAACTCGAGCTGCAGGAGAGAAGTAGCAAGAGTCTTCTGGCCAATGTTCTCGACATCAACGATGACTATCGTCACGGGAACATAACGACCAATCCTACGCCTGGTTATACGCGGTATTAAAATTTTTTTTTACTGCTAACAATTCGTGTCCACTGGATCATCTACAAATCTTATCCATAATCGTTAACATATTAATATTTATCAGAAGTCATATAGATAAGACTATCGTCCGAAAAATAGCAAAATCTGCTCCTTCATTTTTTATTACGTTGAAGTTTGCGTCGTTGCAATGCAACGAAGTTAAAAGCAAAGAAATATTAATGAGCCCAAATGATTATACAGGCTATAAAAAGTTATTATAACGATTAAGAGCATGACAAACCAAAATTATTTCACCCCCTAACGAGGGTGAATTTTGTATTGTTTTTATTTTTTATTGAATTGAAAATTCACTGAATGAAATTTTTTTATTGAATTTAAGTTGTTGTGAAATAAATATTTTGTTTTTAATTTCGTTGCATTGCAACGATGTAAACTTCAACGTCTTCATTTTTTAGCGCCTGGTTCCCTTTATATCAGTTTTAAAATTGAACATAAGCATCAAATTTTAATACATGAACTTGGTCCATATCCCAATGTATCAATCGGAGCAGGAATAGATCAACAACAGTGGATTTTCTGACTCGTCAACTCTTTACAGCAGGAATTACTATGCGAATTCTGTATAAATGAATGTTCTTGTTACGCAGAACAAGGGAGTGTCCGTTCAGCACTAGATCGACGTACGGAACGCCTGTTGCTAGTCGACCAGCTACCGTCGAGGAGACCTCGGCATCGCTGCCGCTGAACGGCACGCAGAGGGAGCTCCAGACGATTCTCAAAGAACTTCAGTTCATCACGAATCGTATGAAAAAGGCGGATCTTGACTCGGAGATCATTAGCGACTGGAAATTCGCGGCAATGGTCATCGACAGGTGTGTATCTTATTCTCTTTCTGTGATAAAAAAGAAAACGATTGCTTTTCAGCACACCGAGTGACTTAACTTTTGATATTAATTTTTTTCTTTCAAGGTTTTGCTTAATCGCGTTCACGCTGTTCACATTGATTGCGACAGTAGCCGTGCTACTGTCGGCGCCACACATAATCGTCCAGTAGTAGACTGCCCAGGCCCAGCAGCCATCGAATAACGTTACCGGGGACACGACGACAGCCTCTTCCTGAGTCTAGGTAATGCGATTAAAAAAAATGAAATAAAAACCACGGTAGATTTCTTCCATCGGCAACGCGTTTGCACCGGATAATTCGAGTAGCAATTTGAAAGCAGCCGCTGATCGATCGGGAAGAGTAAAAATAAGATTCGAGGCAGCGCCTCGTTGAAAGAAACGTCGTTTTCGAGACCGCCTAATTTTCTTAATGCTTAAGCGACGAGACGCTGCCTCGTCTGTTGATAACTGGTGATATTATTGTAACGAGTTTGAATTCAGACACACACAGGGATGCCCGGAATCACCGTGTAAAAAATCTACTTTCAATTTAATGCATAAGTATTGGATGATTTTATGCATAAATTCGTACACCAAATTTAATACACAATTGCGATGTATAATTTATGTATGGCTGGCAACAATGCTTAAATTACATCGATTTTAATAACCCGCCTCAATTTTACTTTAACGTGTACATGAATTTTGCAACGAAATTGAAGATTAAATTTTATTTACCAGTTTGCGCGTAAAAACTTTCAATCTTTTCCGACAGTTCACTCACATACACTGTAATAAATGTTAACGAGAAACTTAATGATACCACAGTACCAAAAAGGTTTTATGAATAACCTGGTGTATTTAATTTTATACGCATTTATGATTTAAAATAGAATAATAAAAACGAAGAAATTAATTTTCGTAATTTCTGTATCCGCAGAAAAGAGAAGAAGCGTCGTCTGTCAGAACGTGGTAACGGCTGTGCAACAACAATAGAGATAGTGGATTAGCGTGCAGCAGTTAGTGTAGCCGAAGTAGCAGTCTCGCTGTGTCAACAATCGCCATGACGTTGATACTGGCTCAAGAACGAGACCGCAACACGAAGAGGAGATCCTGGTCCGAGGGGGAATGAAGAGTGCTGGAAGACAATAGGGGGGCCAAAATAGAAGAGACGCCCCCGCTAATCCTTCACCACACACTCGTCCCCCGTCTCGACTATCACTCTCAATATTTCGACGTTATCGACGTTTCTACGCATTACTGGTATCGACCTCCGAGGTATCGACCAACGCACAGCAAGATACCAACCCACACTATACTATCCCATATATCTATAACGTAGAAAAAATGCGGGACATGAAAGTGAGCGTGCGAATGCACCCCCGTCGTTAATTTTCCAACTTTAGGCTTCGACGCTTCGTTATTTTGCGCGCTTTACGCCCCATCACATATATACGTATATATATGTATATAGCGGGGATTTCATGGAACCCAAAGCACTTTCAGTCGTCTCTTTTTTATTTCCGCGAAACTGAGGCAAGATTACACTATGGACCCGAAATAGACCTTCATTGCGAATTTAATAGCGTAAATTCTGTTATATTTGGAGCAAAATTAAAGTGGTCCACTCTGTGAAAAAAGAGTAAAAAAAAATTACGATACTTTTTTTAAAAATCACTTTTTGACATAAATCAATTTTTTCCTTGAATTATGACCAACTATTATAATTTGAGATTCTACTCTAATCTTGTTTCAGTATCGAAAGAATAAATCGCGGTGGCTGAAAGAGAATTCGGTTCGTATGGAATATCCCATATGGAAACACAAATTATCGATGCGACGTCTCGCGATCAATGCTTAAAAAATGGTTTTTGTGAAAAGTTGTTGATAGGTTGCACTTTTATAAGGAGAAATAGATAACGTGGATTGCCAATAGATTATAAATGTTTCTCCTGACGTGCAAAATGTATACTTGGCTAAAATTAAAAAAACAAATTTGTTAAGCCTTTTCAAAAATGCATTAAGACTTGTAAAAAAGCCTTATGAATTTAAAAAAAAGCCGACCGTATTAGCATTGATCGCAGCGCCGGCTATCGTTGATTTAATTTCACGAATCTCCATGTCATAATCGCCGAAAGGAACCGCGTGTTCAGGGAGCCGAAGGGGAATTAAATCCCCGACAAAAAAACGATATATATATGTGTGTATATATATATGTGTAAAAAAAAGCTCATAAAACAAAAGAAACTGCCACTCTCGAATCGCATCGCTTTCACTCCCTTTTAACTCGCGTTTGCCGCGCAAACTTTTCGTGGCCGACCGGTAAACTCATCTCGTTTCCACATGAACAATTATCAACTTTCCAATTCAGACGATCTCGTTATTCGTACGACGAAGCGCCCTGTGACTTCTGGAGTGACGCGAGCCGACGGCGGCATGCAGAATGCCTTATTTATTCATTTGATCAAACTGTCGGCGCTCGAGATTTCCGCCCGGCAGCCCTAATAGAAACCGTAAAAATTTCTCATCAGAACAAACCGGACATATACATATATTTTTGTATGAATCCAGACAACAAACGTGCGGGTAACAGTTGGATTAAAAAAAAGAAAATTGATTTTTCCTCGCGACGCGATTCCTGTTATTAAATATCAGCGCTGAATAGCTATTATTGCTTTCCAATGGCGCTATGATTGGTGCAGCGGGCTCGAAAATGAACGTGTGTTAATTGACCTTAAAAGTGGATGGAAAATGAGAGCGCTGTTGGTCGATCCGTATCAGCTCCCCCGTAGATAGCGAACGTATAATTTCACGGCAAAAACGCCTGTCGTTAATTTCGCACGCGTAAGTCGATTAAAAAAAAGCCAGGCGAGAGGCCTTTGGAGATATCGCATTTGGCGCTCGGGTCGATACTAGGCACTCATTCGTTGCCGAGTATTATTTTTAATTAACGCAGCCCCTATCCGAGTTTCCGCGTCGCTCTGTTTGTCCAATGTGAAAAGTACACGACTATCCGATTCGCGTTTTTTTTTCTTCCCCGTCCGCTTCTTCTTTGAAACCGGGAATCACCGTAAATTCAGTATCAAAGTTAAAGGATCACTGAACGAATGATGCATTTTCATAAATTACACCCCAAGCCGTTGACTTAATTTTACGGCATTAGGATATCAAATATTCGGGATCGGTCAAGCAAAAATAATTTATCAGAATTTAGGAGAGAAAAGCGCCAAATTAAAGGAAAACAGTCCCTTGATCGCTTCGATATCTCAAGAACAGAAATAATAATGAAAAAACCGTCGCTTCCCCGTCGCTCCAAAAGTTTTTCAGGGGTTCAATACCTATTTTCCGTATCTATCAGAAGGCAAAAGATGAGAATGAGGATAAAATAAGTAAATCCTCGGAATCGTGAAAGCGTCGATTAATCGAGATTGTCGGTCGAGAATGAAACGCTGCAGCAAAATCCACCCCCTCCATGATACATAAGTAGACACAGTTGATCGCGTGCGCTGGGCTTGAAGCTGACTTAGCTCGTAATAATTCTCACTTCGTGGTGAATCTCCGGAGCCTTTTGCCTCCGCGGTGGGGAGGCCGAGAGGCAGGAGGGCGAGCGAGGTGAATGCCGGGGCTTTACATACCCCGAGGCACTATGCGTTCACCTCGCTCTCATCGCCCGAGCTTAGTAATTCGTGGGAAGATAATCCGATCGTTCGAACAACGTTAGAACGTTAAAAATTCCATTGACGCTAAAGTGTTCCACAAGAATGAGTGAGGAGAAAGAATAATGAAACAAAGAAACTAAACAAAATAGTTATATATAAAAAAAAAAAAGAAACGTGTGTACATGCGCGCGAGAACGAGGGTGAGCGAGTGAGCGGGTGAGCGAGGATAACAGAGAGAAATGACACAAAAACACAGAGAAACACACAAAAAAAACATCGGTGCATCTGCGTATCGTCATCTCGCTCGTTCGCAAAGCACCTTGTTCAAATAACTAGCTAAGTAAGGACGTAAATCGTAATTTCACTCATATCCGTAATTGAATCAAACCAAAACTCATCGGGCCCTGTGGAGCGAAGAGTTTTCTCACGTTTATCCTCGTTTCGACGTAGACACCCCCGACCCATGTAGATTATAAGGAGGGAGATACACATTTGTAACTATGTTTAATTATTATCGTGTCGGTATTTTTATTTTTATTTTTACTCACTATTGCGGGAATTCATATACGTGCCATGAAATGGAAGTGAACCCTTTTTCTCTGCAGAAAATGTGGACTATTGATTCCGATGAATGAGTTACATTTTTTTTATCTTGGTGCACAAATGTAACTATTTCCGATGTTGCAGAAAGAACACGGGAAATTGTCTTGACATTTCAATAATTTCAATTCCAATAGTTGTCGAGTGACTGTTTAAATTTTGTACAAGCGAGATTCGCTACGCGAGAAAGTTTTAATCCACATCCCCGTTGCTTGGGACTAATTCGACCGTGAGGAATTCAAAGGAACGAGCAAGTTTGAGTGTAAGAATCTCAAAGCTTTGAGTCAACTTTATTCGTTCTTTTTTTTTTTGTTCTTTTCTTTTTTTTTTATCTCCGGATGATAGATATAGAAAACGAGGGAAGAGGGAAAAGTCATTCTGTGTAGTGTCACGAAGTCGTCGGTTAGTGTGGGCTCTCGCCATTCGGGATGAAAGAAGATAATAATTAAGGGAAAGCAAGAGGCAAAAAGTCGAGCCGAGACAGAAAGAGCGAATCGTACGAACGAGCCCTCGGGGAAATTCGTAAAGTTCGCGTATAAACGCGTCGCCCGGCCCTCGTTGACGTTGCGGAGCTTCCTCTGGTGCGACAGCCATGCGCTGGCGCGCGCACTGAATACTCAGGACCCCATTAAAACCCGTTTCTCGAGAAAATTCTCTCCTCATTCGCGGGCTCTCAATCTTTTTCGCCCATTTTCCCCGTGCATGACTTTTCGCGGCCTCGAGCCGAGAATCGTGATACCTCCGTGATCGAGCCAAGTTTCGCAATTTCGCGGGATTTCCGCTGTTGAACGATCTCGCGGAATGACAAGATTTCGTTGTTCTCCTTTCGTCTTACACCTAACGCGGCTTCTCTGACAATTAGAGCCTCGACTCTCGAGCCACTTGAAATTCCGGACGGCACACGAGTCCGAAATAAATGGCTCGCGAGACTCGGTGATTGGCGAATTAGTCCTATCGATACGGTTTGATCCCCCCTATTACACCTCAATTTGTTGTCTCGTCTTGCACGTACCGCGAAAACGATTATTAATCTGCGGTGCCCTCGCGAAGCTCGTGTACCGCTTCATTTTTGTCGTTTATTTTTCTTCCTTTTTGTTGCTGCGAATCTGCCAATTTCGTTTCGGTTCATGTTACTGGATACACGAACGAGAAGATGAAAACGCCAATGGTCTTTCAGCTAATTGCCAATAACGCGTCTAGAACGTGACGAGAAACGAGAATGAACGTGAGGACGTAATTCGGAGGAGGTCGTGTTAATATTATAAATAATGAATATCGTGAAACACAATTACGGTACGAATATATATATATATATATATATATAAATATAAATATAAATAAATAAAAAAATATATATATTATACATAAATACAAAATAAATAATAATGAATAGGTGATAGAAAATACAGTAATCGGTGAATAAATATACAGATACACACGAGATATTGTAAGATAAACGAAAACCCGATAAAATGAAACTATATAAAATGAAGAAAAATCGAGCGTTAAACTATTGGATAGTATGAAGGAAAAAAGCTGTTGATGAATTGTAATATTGACTAATTAATTAACGAACTAAACACAAAGGAATTGAATTAGGTTACTCGGGAAAACGCGCGTTGTCCGATCCCGTCATTTGTCTCTAAATATTCCTAATTAAAATATATCTTCGCGAGAAAAAAAAATTGAAAAAAAAATGAAAACAAACGACGCATTGAGATACCGCGGACAGCCGGGAAAGTCCGAAATTATATATAAGGTGATAAGAAACCGGGTATAGATTTGACGGAGCCTGAGACGAAAACGAAAATCCGCTTCATACGCCGCCATTGTTGCCAAAAATATATTCAAGCCATAAGCTACAAAAATAAAATTTAAAAACTCGTCCACGAGCATTAAAATTTCACAATGCACACGCGCGTTATAAATGAGAATATTTCGCCCTACGGATTCGCTGTAAAGAAAAATGATCTGATTCGAAAATTTTGCAATAGATTCGCACAAACTCGAAGTCGAATTACGCCGTGCACAAATTCTCCATCTCTGATATAAAAAAAATCGCCAACCTGACGACCGAATCCACTTCCTTAGATAAAGAAAAAAAATGATCATGGGAAAACATGAGTCGTAGTATTAACGATAAATACATGCATATATATATAGGTATATATATATTTAAAAAATTACCAAAAAAAAGCCGCGGAGTATGCTCAAAATGTAGAGGAATGCGTTTTCTCGTACGTGTTATGTATATTAAATTCGTTTAGGGAATTAAAGAAAACCGTTATGATATCGACGACTGAACGGACTAGGAGTGGTTGAATGGGATGAGTGCACGAGGACAACGAGAGGCCGAGATTTTGTGCTTGTGAGTTGCTTGAGTGAATAAATAACAAACAAACAAAAAACATACTCGACAGAGTGACTAAATAGTTAAATCGTAATACGTAATAAAAAAAATGTTGGAGAGAACGGATCGTGGAGAAAAAAAAAACAAATCGGTGAAAAGAGCTTGAAGGGATCGGAGCGTATTACTCAATCCTCGATCGCCCACGGTCCGAAACAGACTAATAAAAAAAACAAAAAACAATTTATATATATATGTATATGTATCAGTCAGTATAATAAAAAAAAGAAAAAAAATATGTATATATATATATATAAATGAAATAATTGAAGACCGCAGTAAAATGCACATCGAGTTTCGCGCTCGGATAAATATACAATAATGCCATGAATTTAAAGTACCGTTAAAGTTAACGATATTAGATAAAATAAAATACCCGCGTCGCGCGTAAGAGAGATCCGCGTTTTGTCGAGAAAATAAAAAAAAGATAAAAACAAAAATTTATATATATATGTATAAAAAAAAGATAGACCACGAAGAACCGAATTTTTTGCAAACGATTGTTTCCGACGTGATAAACAATATGAAGACGAAAAGTTGCGATAGTAAGAGAGAACGAGAAGAGAAGAAGACAGCTCGAGAGAGAGAGAGAGACTCGCAATTGCTTTGGAGTCAACTGTTTTGACTGTAGGACGGGGATCGATCCTACAAGCGACGCTAGGCGTCTGTACACTCTTTATCATTTGTATTCAAAGTTTACACAAATTTTATCCGACAAATTTTACCGTATACTTTACGAAAAAAAAAACTTTTATTCTACTACCTTGTACAAGAGAGAATTGGTCGTCTCGGGCCGTCGTGGGTCACGCCCGCTGGATGGGAAATTTCCAATGGGCCCATTTTATGGGCCTGACCATCGACCCTCCCGACGACGATGTATTAATTACGCGAGCGAGGACAGTGAAGAAAACAAATGAAGGCGAAACCAATGAAGAAAATGGGCGAAGTATAATATTGTATATTTTGCGCTATATACTCATTTTCATCCTCACACACGTGAATATTTAAGCCGGGCAGCACGGGTTTCTGGGAGATGGGCGTCGCAGGGTAGGATACACGAATACGCTCGAACGCCACAGTCCTTTTCGTCCTCGAGCTTCATTCGTATATTTAAATACGTCGTTATAGTATCTGTATATCTATAAAAATAAAACTGAGCTCGCTGCGCGATTGGCCCAGCGACGCGTCGAGTCTTTGCTCTAAGTTTCCAATCAACCACTCGCGCTTATCCTGCCAAATGAATAATCGAGACAAGCAGATAATTGCATATGTGAATTGATTTATATTTTGTAACGTATCGCGTGCTGTATAATAAATGTATGTATATTCCAGTCGATTCCAGAGTATCCATGTGAACAATTAATCGAAAGCAATTGGGCGATGAGACGCGAGGAAAAAAAAAATAAGAAGCAAAAGGGTTTGAGGACGCGCGTCAAGTGAATTCGATGAATTGTCCGGCATGTGTAGATCTTAATATCGCGCTTCTGTCTGCCAACGACGTATTCGATCCAAACACGACAGCCGAATCCCAAAAACTGCTGCCTTCGACTGGTGAACGACGACTCTGCGATCGCACAAGCTGCAAACACGCGCTCGTGGTTTATATTGTTATTGTTTCTATGTCTATGAATATTCACATTTCTCCGTTAACGTCCGCATTATTCGAGATCACATCGCATTGTGTGTATATAGATGTCAGGCATCCGACCCAGTCCAATTCGATTTTACTAAATTTTTAAACTATCACTGCTTGCGGACATTCGGAGAATTTTGTGCGTGTACGTCGTTACCTGGAACGAATGATTACATATGCAATTATACATGTATTTTGCCCATCCAGATTGAAATTTTACTATTGGGCAGTCTCGTTATGATATTTGTAAATTTTATTTTGCACCAGTAGATATTTTATACGGTGACTCGTAGCCTAATTTTCAATTTAGTCTTTGTCATTATAAATATATTCCCCGATTTATTAGGAAAGATCATTTTCACGACTCGATGAAAATTATATAAATTTAATACATAGTATATTTATTTTTTATGTAGATTTTTTCCAATTGGCTTCTTCTCTTATTCCTGATATTAATGGACATTTGTATATTCATCGGTAATTTCATATATGATCGCATATGTTCGTGTATAATATCATTGTTCCGGATTACAACTGATTTGAATCGACCGTATCGGTTGAAATTATCACTCGCGCTTGATTATATATTTACTTTTCTCGTTGGCTGCCAACTATCGAATCAACGAAGGTTCACGATAACGCGATGAGCTCCGGCGAAAATGTCATTATCGCCGAATTGCAGAGGCGTCGTTCATCAAAATTGTAAAGTACCTACGTACAATTGTATTATTATTAAAGATTCGAAACAATTAACACGGGGAATTATGATAATCACTTTTGTATTTTTACGTAAAAATTACATGACCTATAAATAATAATTAACGATAAATATGTAAGATTTTCAAATTATGGGAAATCGATAAACCAATAAAAACAAAAAATGTTACTGCGTAATTTTTCATACGAGTTAGCGGGAGTGCGAGTGAACGTTGTGCGAATGGATGAACAAAAAAAAAGAGACAAAACAAAAAAAACGCGAGAGAACGTCGTGAGAAATATATTGTTAAAAAAAAATATATATATGTATGTAATTTAGGAGTCGAGGATGAGTGGCCTGCTTTGTAATGCGTATATTTATACATGCAGCGCGAGCGCGCAAAGATCGAGTGATTCCATTGAAACCGATAGGAAAGTGGCGCCGACGAAACAAAAAAGTATATTCATTAGTGTAATTTAATCGAAACTCATTTGATATCGCGAATAACGTCTCGATTATTACACACCTCTCGGAAATCGTTGTCTTTTTTTCTCCAACGAATGACATTTCGACGACAATGACCATTTTGGATTTGAAAAAAAAAAGAAAAAAACGTCGAAATATAATTGAAAGAAAAAACAAACAAAAAAAAAACCAAAAAAAAATAGAAACAGAATTTAGCGCCATCGAGACGAAAGACATCATCGGTGAGAGGCCATCGATCGCGAACAAGCTATATGATTTTCTCTCAGGCCATAAAGAACAACAAGAACAATGAGGACAAAAGTGGACACGTTGGGTTTTTTGTATATAATTACGCCAAAAAAGTATCGTAAACATATTGATTAATGTTATACATAGCAAAGGGGACGTTGTATAGGCTGATTATAAGACGATGGCGTTTAATCGCGATTATTTCTATTTTGTTAAAACGATCACTGCTGTTACACGCGTTATAGATAAAATACGAATTTTCCGGCCGACTCTCCGGTAGCCGTGCGTACGAGTGAACAAGTTGAAATAGTAATTTCTTTCTTTTTTTTCTCGCTACTAAAAGCCGGTTCATTAAAAATTGGAATCTAAAAAAGTGGCTGCTTCGGTTGACAAACGAAGAAACACGTTCCAAGTCTTCTGAGTTCAATTAAACACTACGTAATTCTATGTAAAAAAAACCCTTTGACACACTCGTATGTACGTCACCTAATGCTTCTCTCTCGCTACCAAGAAAAAAGGACGATGATGATGATGATGGCTTTCGAATAGTTAAACGTTACTCACCTATCGTAGTGTTCGTTCCAAAAAATCTTAAAAGCACCGTCTATCGTAGCGAACCTAGTCTTAGCTATCCCGGCGCGAAGTTCCACGAGCTTTAATTTAAATTCACGGATAAATATTAATATTAAAAAGAATGGACGATGTCGCATATATATACACCTACTACGAGAGCTGGCTCCGGACAAGTTGTTTGACGAAGAATTTTCTATAAATCATTGAACTCTCGGTGCGAGAGGTTTGCTCAAATTTTTATCACAATGGCCAAGTTCACTTTTTGGCGAATGGTTTAGACGCGAGCCAAAGAAGCAAAGAATTATTTAATCTATACCCAAAAGCTCGGGAACAGCCGGTCATTAATCGTGTTTGTAAATGCTACGAAAAAAAAAAATGAAACTAAATCTCCGTATCCACTCTTTCTCTAGTCTCTAGCGAATTGTCTTTTCGAGGTAACTTAGCGTCTATTAGGGTTTCTAAAACAAGTGAAAATAAAATATACACACGAAAAAAAAAAAAAAAAAAACACGGACACACACAGACACGAACAAAGAAGCATACGCTAAAATATCCAACTTACAGAGTGTATTGATGAACATGGTTCAGTTCCATGAGGAAAATCGTTACCATCGAAATTGTCGCCCGTCGGGCGACGTTCGAATACTATTGTAGGGCCTAAGTACCGATTAACTTGTGACTCACCGAACTGTTTGTCTCGACACCAACTATCAATAAACTCTGTAGTTTATATCTGCCCATGTCTACATCTCCGCTCCAGACCCACCTGACCCACCTCCACCTCTTTTCTCTCTCTCCTTTCTCTATCAATCCATCGTCTCACCTTCGCAAATTATGTTCACCTTGCTCGGAACTATATTTCAATCTACGGCATCTTTCTAAAAAGGGTGCGCCGATATATATAAATATATATATTTGTAATAACTCTCGAAACTCACATCGTTGTCACGACGAACATTGTATAGGCGATCAACAATAACTGTCACATTAACGAACTATATTTTTGATTTTTATCGCATTTATTACGAGCGGTCGGCAATTTTCGTACGACCATCCGGAGAACGAACTATCCACATTGCCCTGTAATTCAAGCTCAAAAACTGCGAACGGTGGAAAATACGAAAATTACTGACCGTTGCGTTACTGTTACGTGATCGAACGAAAAAAAAGGGAACGTTGACGTTTATCGATGTCAAATATATTGTATCTGCTGGCAGAAGAGCTTCTAGAATTTTCAAACCGGATTTAAAGAAAAAAAACCACGAGATACGTTGTCATTCATTGAAAAGAAAACACTAATTTTCCTCGGCTCCGCCATTCGATGCAATTCGATTAACTCAAGTAATTGAATGTGAGCTGTAATTAATGTGAAGCAAAGTTGATCAGTGACGATGAGCCGCTAATGGATCTTCCAAAGGAACAATTCGTAAATGTAATAACGCCCGAAACGACGTTATACCGCTAATTAGTAATTATAAGGAAACTACCGATTGTACTAAAGAAAAAAAAAAACCGTGGTAATATTAAATATGAACAATGTAATTCCCTTGTAATTACACATATGAAATACAGAAACATATTACTAATATTAAAGGTTAATAATAAAACGGAAATCGATGAGTTCTTTGATTACACAATATACCTTCCCGCATTTATGCGTCGTGCATTTTCATCGGCCACTGCATTTGAATTATCAATCTCGTTTCAGACTATCCAATACATGCTGAAAAAATGAAGCTTGCATCAAATTTCTCGAGAAAATGTAAAAAATGAGGACTTCAGTCTACTATCGCCTCTATTAAAAAAAAAACAATATCCGTGAAATTACATTTTTCAATCTCTTCAATCCCACTATATTCATAATACGAAGTTAATGAGGTTCAGAGCCCCGAAGGCACCTTACGCAATAACAAAAATCGTTAAACCAGCGCGCGCAAAGAAGCGACCATGAATCCTAACTACCTACCAACAGTATCGAGCGCTCTATCGAGCCAGTAGTAAACTTCAATACCGATCAGACGCTGCAGCTCGAGAGACACATAGCGTTCTACCTAAGATACAACAAGAACCCCCCAAGTTACCGACTGCCAATAAACCAGATTCCTACCCAAATAACTCTGCAGATCGCTGCCTTACCAGCAGTCGGTCATGTATCGCCGTCTCGCAAATTGCTTTTCGCACGTTTCCGGAACTAATTTGTCTTTTGTTTTCTCCTTTTTTTCCCAGGTAACCAGAGATGGCGCGCTAGCCTCGGCTGGACGCTAAGGGCAGGAAGGAACGGAGCAGCAGAGCCAGCGGCAGCGGCAACGCCAGTGGCGACCGTCCGAACAGCCAGCGGAGGTGCCATTGTCAACTCAGTGCCCAGTAGCGTCGGAATCGCACAGTCGCCGGAGATTTCAGTGCGCCGAGTGAATGGGAAGGGCCGATTTCCGGTCCAGCAACGATTGCCGCTTAAAAGCCTCCCGGCCGATAGAGAGAGAGAGAGAGAGAGAGAGAGAGAGAGAGAGAGAGAGAGAGAGAGAGAGAGGGAGAGAGGGAAATAAATGGCTCGCGCGTCTCCGGGGCTCGATCGACGGATTGAGCCGAGATAGTGGAAAATCGAGAGGGCGAGATAAGAGCGAAAGGTACCGATGCGAAAGGTACACCGCGGGCTGCGCGCACATCTATGTATAACTTTCTCCAGTCCCCCACTCTTTATTCCCCTTCCCCTCCCACCAATCCTCCCCACTCCGCCACCTCCATCACCCTATCCTAGCCTATATAACCGCCGCTCTTTTGCACGATCATCAGCATAATTAATACGCGCCAATGACCAAGTATCGATCGGCTGGTCAGTTCGGAAGCGTCGAACATCTCTGATACACGCGATGAGATGAGCACAGTTGGGATATCGAATATTTTTTTATAGGCTGCATCACACTCGTGTGCTCTACATATGCGTGTGTTTCCTCTACATATCGTGTGTTACATATCTCTACATATCGTGTGTTAATCAGCAAACTCTCTTCGCAGTTTGCTGATTAACATTGGCTTTACTCTAGTTTACATTGTTTTTTTATTTGTTATTTTTTATTTTGTTTTTGGGAAAGTATTTTTAAACATAGATTTTTTTTTACTTGGTAAAGGGATTAGTAGAATTTGCTTGGCTATTATTTTGCGACAGTTCGTATGCAGCTTTTGCAAGATATATTTTGTATAATTAATAAGACAGCCCATTTTATCACACGCTTTATTAAATTATACTTAGATCTCTGCTTGGCTGAAATATATGATTCGATTTGATTCAGCCTATTTTTTTTTTTACAATCTGTAAGACATTTTATTTTACACGAAATTTCACGGAAATGGCAATAGTTTTATTATACGCTTTTTTAAAAAGTAATTTCGGCTCTTAAAATTCTGCTTGGCTGAAATACATAATTTTAATCACCACTGTTTAATTAATAGAATTAAATTTAAGTTTGATGCTCAATTTGTTTAATTTTTACAATACTGTAGTGTTGGAAAGCAGGTGTACACGATATACACGGCCCGTGCGGCGGATCCTTGGAGGTGTTCGGTCGGGGAGGGGCGCAGGGATAGGAGTTACGCGTCCTATAATTAATTGCCGCTAATAACGGTATATCGATCGCTCTCAACGTACGCTCAACACTCCCTGCGCGCCTGACGTACCCGTTGTTTCCATCCCGATATTACATAAGGCATCCTGTGTCCAATATTGTAGAGGCCCGGATAAACATGTAATACTCGCATACAGATAATCGCGACCACATGTAGCAGTTGGAGTTCCGTTCGTGTTCGCATTTTTAAAATCATATCTACCATCATTTTTCGTGAAATCGATAGCCGCAGAATGGACAGCCGACTCGACGAGAGAAGCGAAAGAAAAACACAACCTGACGAAGCCTAATGACGACGAAGAAAATACGAAGCTCGAACGTGAGGCGAAAAGAAGGAAAACTGGAGTCACGGAAACTGCTCATCAAGAAACAACGACTGGTTTTTACCGATGGTGAAATACGGAGCTCTGTAAAGCGACGCTACACAGTGAACCAAGTATTAATTCATCGAGCCTTATCCGCGTAGTGGCGACGATATTAATTCATTCATGTACACCAGAAGCTTTCGACGAAAATGACTTATTTGTAATTTAATTCACAAGTGAAATTTGCTATTTAGCGATGATTTTAATTTTAGCAAATTATTTCACGTTATTTTAGATGCATTTTTTGTCGACGCTTAAAGTGTTTTTAAACAAAAATTCGCACAACAGGATCATCAAATAGTAGCAACGATATTAATTCATTCATGTACACCAAAAGCTTTCGACGAAGTTGACTTATTTGTAATTTAGCTCACAAGTGAAATCTGCTATTTCGCGATGCTTTTAATGTTGGCAAATTATTTCACGTTATTTCGCATGCATTTTTTGTCGACGCTTCAAGTGTTTATAAACAAAAATTCGCATAACAGGATCATCGCATAGCAACGATATGAATTCATTCATGTACACCAGAAGCTTTAGACGAAAATGACTTATTTGTAATTTAGTTCACAAATTAAATTGCATTTCCGCGATGCTTTTAATTTTGACAAATTACTTCACGTTATTTCGCATGCATTTTTGCCGTCGCTCCGAGTGTTTGTAAACAAAAATTCGCACAACTGGATCATCGCATAACAACGATATTTAGCTCAAAAGTGAAACAAAAGTGAAATTTAGCTCAAAAGTGAAATTTGCTATTTCGCGATGCTTTTAATTTTAGCAAATTATTTCACGTTATTTCACACTCATTTTTTGTCGACGCTTCAAGTGTTTGTAAACAAAAATTCGCACAAAAGGATCAACTTGGTTAGCGTTTTTTAATTTTAGCCGCGAAATTTATCAGATCCCTTGTTAAAGGCTCGCAAATCGCTTGGACTGGATAAAAGTTGTTTTGCGAAGAATTCAAACGTGTTGTGGCTCTCGCGAAAAAAAAAGCGACGTTTCTCTTTTACCCTGTTTGCCGTAAGATCAGCTGATAACAAGCGAAACCCGTGTCTCATTGTCAGCCAAAACTCGATAATTATACGCGGTATTATGCGCTCACTCCGCGCGCTACTTCGCGTTAATGAGTCGCTGTATGCACGGGGAATACAGCACAACATTAGTACGTAGCAAGATGATAGTCCTTATCGCCCGGTGTCGCGATAACTCGCTCGTCTCTTCGCTTCGCCTCGCTCATCTCGCGCGCGTTTCGCGAGTCTTTGTTCTGACTCACGACAACGAAGCTGATACATTGATTTGAGTATCCAGCGTTGAGTACAAAGTCCCGCAATAACGAAAAAATCGCTTTGCATTCTGCAAATCGTTTAATCGAAAAAAAAAAAAAAAAAAATTATTCGACGAGGTTTGCAATCTTCGAATTCGCAGAATCGACCGGGAACTCGGATTACAGTAATTCGCGCTGATTAGTTTGGCAATCGTGAGTCGATTATTTACGTACGGATTTTATTTCCACATTGGAAATACGTTTTTGTTGTGTGAATCGAGCTCGCGCTGTTTTCTCTGGCTCGGACGCCCGAGGGAAAACACTCGATTGAATAAACTGGTCTCGTGTGAGCAAAATATGGCTAAGAAGTCAGTGTAAATCCTTGTCAGATAATTAATTGACCGTTTAATTAGCGAATGAGAAATTTAACGGCAAGATAATTCTGTCCCACGGCCGACGGCATCGAAACGCATGTAATTCGTCTTAGCGGCCGGGAGTTAAAAATATACTCGAGCGATTGAAAGTTTCCCTAATGCCTGGGCTTTACGTTGGTTTCAGTTTTAATTCTGCAAATACCAGGGAAATCGCGTGACTCTCTCGAAATACCCATAGCTTCCAAAGGGCACAATTGTGTTTCTACCAGATTACAACTTTCCTTGTTTGGTTGACAACTCCGCCGGATTATCCAGCGATTATAACTTCACCGCGTTACAACTCTACCAGCGTATTGTACTTCCACCAGAGTATCGCGAATTAAATAAGTAACAGCCAGAGAGATCCAAAAATATCCGACAAAAACCTCATCGAATTTTAAGATCCAAAACATCCGAAAACATCCCTCAAAAAGTTCACTGAATTATAAATTCCAAAACATGCAAAAATATCCCTCAGAAACTTCATTGAATTTTAAAATCCAGAAGATCCTAAAAAGCCCCTTAAAAAGTTCATTGAATTCTAAAATCCAAAAGATGCAAAAATATCCCTCAAAAACTCCATTGAATTCGAAAATCCAAGAGATGCAAGAATATCCCTCAAAAACTTAATTGAATTCTAAAATCCAAAAGATGCAAAAATATCCCTCGAGAACTTCATTGAATTCTAAAATCCAAAAGATGCAAAAATTCCCTCATAAACTTCATTGAATTCGAAAATCCAAAAGATGCAAAAATATCCCTCAAAAACTTCATTGAATTCTAAAATCCAAAAGATGCAAAAATATCCCTCAAAAACTTCACTGAATTCTAAAATCCAAAAGATGCAATAAAGCCCCTCAAAAAGTTCATCGAATCCTAAAATCCAAAAGATGCAATAAAGCCCCTCAAAAAGTTCATCGAATCCTAAAATCCAAAAGATGCAATAAAGCCCCTCAAAAAGTTCATCGAATCCTAAAATCCAAAAGATCCTAAAGCGTCCCTCATAATTTTCATTGAACTCCAAAATCCAAATCCCTCAAAAAAACGATTCAACTCCATTTAATTAAATATATTCAAGCAAAGCGCTCGCAACATTGAGCTTCCAATCTACATCGACTGTTGCTGTTGCTGAACACCGGGTTGCATTAACATCATCAATCCGGACTCCCAATCCAAACCGACAACATCATAGAACCCACCGCACACAGTCAAAATTAACAACAACACCAGCTTTTCCCAGCAATGCATCAACTTGCCAAGCCCAGTTGTAAAACTGCACCCACCAACCCCATTTTTTTTTAAATAAAAAAATAACCTTTCCACCTTCGCCACTGACACAAAACGAAAGCGATTGTCTCCCGCGCGTCCCCCAGGAGTTTTTCATACCCGGATAAATTTTCGCGCACCCCGCGCGTTTCGCGCGATGAAGACAAACGTCAAGCTGTATTTGTCCAGGGCATTAGCGGTTTACGTAGGTGTTGAGCACGCAGCACCCCCCCCCCCCCCCCCATCCGTACAACGGTTAAGTGCTGCTGCTGCTGCTGCTGCTGCTGCGTTGCGTTTGTGCTCGCGCGCTACTCCACTGCGGTATTTCCATTAGTGCCCCCGGAGGCCCGGAGAGCCCGCGCGGCGGAGCAAAACGTATTACAGACAAGAAGACGAAGGCGACGATGAGGCTCTGTCGCTCGACACGTGTGCTGGATTCGCTATCGAGCGGGACCGCGCGCGACGCGAGCCAGGCGCTCGGCCGCGCTCGGCTCTCTTATTAGTTCACCAATGTCGGCTTCTTTATTTATAACCGAATGCCGTGGTTAAGGTCAAGACGGCCGCCGCCGCCGCCGCTGGCTAAGCCGGCGGGCAATGTCTCGCCTCGTTATGTCATTCGGCGTTCGTCTCTCTTTCGCCTCTTTTCCCCCCCGGGTTTAACGATCATCCTTCATTTTTCCTCGAGACTTTCTCTCGTTGAGCACGAGAGAAACGTTTAGCCGCCTCATCGACAGGCGGTGCAGAGTCGTTGTGGTCTGGAGTAGGGCAGAGTCAAAGGACGTCCGTTTGGTTTAGGGAAATGGTTGGTTGACTTACCTGCGAATTGTGTAGTTGGGAATGGGATATTTGGAAGATGTTTAAGTGATGTTCTGATCTGCATGATGTGATTTATTGGAGGGAATTGATCTTTCAGTAAGTGATATCTTTTGGAATTGGATGTCACTTAGATATACTTGAGATATCCTATTCTAAATGATATCGTTTGGAGGGGAATTGGTTTCTATTTTTGTTTGGATCATGGTATCTATGTGGATCAGGACATCATTTAGAAATCTTAAAGTTGTCTAAATGTGATGTGTAAATTACATCATTTAGACATCTCAAGGATGTCTAAATGTTGTACTGAGATGGTTAAATGATGTCCTGAGATGGCTAAATGATGTCCTGAGATGGCTAAATGATGTCCTGAGATGGCTAAATGATGTCCTGAGATGGCTAAATGATGTCCTGAGATGGCTAAATGATGTCCTGAGATGGCTAAATGATGTCCTGAGATGGCTAAATGATGTCCTGACATATCTAAATGATGTTCTGAGATGTTTAAATGATGTCCTGAGATGTCTAAATGATGTCCTGATGTACAAGACATCATTTGGAGGGAAATTACGTAACCTCATCGTAAATGATATCTTTTAGAATAGGATATCACTTAAACGTCCTTGAGATATCCTATTTTAAATTACATCTTTTGGAGGGAAACCAATTAACCTTTTAAATAATCGGATTAAACTGGTAAGAACACCGCGATAATCGAACAGCTGAGAACATTTTTAGTCTACTTTCACTTTGCTTCAATCTAATTTTGAAACTTATACTTTTATGGTAGAATTTTACGAGGTGTCCGGCGATATGAAATTTACATTATTACACCAATTACATATTGCAAAACCGAAATATTTGTTCGACACTGAATGATTGATGAAGCCTACGCAGCTTTGCTCGATAAATATCGTCAGACGTCCGGCCAATTGTTGCGTCGATTTGCGCGTATTGTGCAGCCAAAATGCTACAACAAAACGCTTGCATTAGCTTGCGATGCGAAGTTTTAATTGGAAATATCGGATGTCGAGTTCATTATATTATATTTCCATCGGCTACGCCGGGTTTCGCTCGGTCCGCCAGATATTCGGTCTGCGTTTGAACTCCAACATTATTAATCAAGTTGACTCGACACCCGTGATCTCGTGAATTGTACATCGATCGTGTACACAAACGTTTGTGTTTGTGCACGCGGCATTATAGCTGTAGAGTCCCGCATAAACGTGACTCTAATGCTAAGCTAATCCTAAGCGCCAGTCTGCAAAAGCGGAAGTGAAGGCTTCACGTGATCGAACGAACTAAGGACAGACGCCGCGAAGAGAAATCAAAGACCTCCCTCGTCTGGTGGTATAGAATAGCCGCGCCGCGGAATATACGAATGTCTTGCTAATGGCGTGGAAGGTGGCTTGCAACAACATCGTTTGAGCCTGGCGAAAGCTTTTCGCACACACGATGCAAGCGAAATAATTTCAGAATCTTTCTCCGATGTCGCAGGCAGAAATCTCCCTCCTCATTATTTTTTTTACCACATTGTAACACCCGATCTCATACGTATAAGATTCTTGATGGGGAAAGCGATTATATTGCGGACTGAAACTGTAAGACTTTTTAGTAAGTATTTTTACTAAAAAAAAAAATAGGTATTCAGGTATAGGTAGGTAGGTATTTTTTGTAAATATTTTTATTTGTTTTTAAAAGATTTCAAACGTTGTATTGGCAGACGTGTTTTTTTGTATTATTTTTGAGAGAATTCGCTGTGAGCGCCGCCTCACGTCATTTTGCTGCATTGCGGAACGCGCCACCAGCGCCCCTGGTGGTCGCTAACCGGACTGTTACGTGTATGTTAGGAAATCGACCACCGCGAGGCAGACAATGAGATCTAGCGAATGAGGAGCATTTGCTTATCGGCTCTTTCATTTCCGTAGGCATTCTGATTGTTTTGTGTCAGGAAGTAATTTTTCTGGTTCAAGGAATTTTTCTGGTTCAAAAAGGAATCTCTCAGGTTCAAGGAGGAATTCTTCTGGTTCAAGGAGGAATTTTTCTGGTTCAAGGAGGAATTTTTCTGGTTCAAGGAGGAATTTTTCTGGTTCAAGGAGGGATTTTTCAGGTTCAAGGAGGAATTTTTCTGGTTCAAGGAGGAATTTTTCTGGTTCAAGGAGCAATTTTTCTAGTTCCAAGAGACATTTTTCTGTTTCAAGGAGCAATTTTTCTAATTCCAAGAGACATTTTTCTGTTTCAAGAGGAAATAAAAATTAATTTCCGACCATACAGAGCAGTAATAGATTTCGCGTCCCACCAAGTAAATAAGGAAACCACCAACAAATGTCGACTTCGCAACATTTTGAAAATCAGTTCAGAGCCAAAATGACAAAACACAAATAAACCACCGGATAAACAAACTCCGAGTTATTTCGTCGAAAGTGATATTACCGCAATACTTCTTAACCCCCGTCGTCCCGCAACAATATTTCAATTTCATATTAACTCCATATCAATTACCAACCACCAGTGGGGGTCGTTTTGCTCATTTGCATGCTTAAAAAATGGGTATTAGTGATTAATGCACGAGGTTCGAGATATCGGGGTCAGCGGCGAGCGCGAGGCATTGTGTCCCCCCGGTTGTATATCATGTTTCCGGGCTTAATTGCTCCAATTAAAAGTAGCCACGAGCGCGTAACACTTGGCCGCACAAAGATAAAGAATATCCTGATGATAAATATAGAATTAGCGCGCGGTCGTGTGATATGCATGGAGATAGCTCGACGTTTCGGCTCACGATCTCGCCGCTGATAATATCGATTAGCCCGCGACTTTCCGACTTGAAATTCCGTCGTGTGTCGTCGCGTCCGGCGTCTCGGAAAACCGGCGTGTATAACTATTGCGATATTTGTTTCCGTTTTCGCACAATCTCGAAAGAGGCCCCCAGCGCCGGTGAACGGGGAGTTCGTATACGTGGATACATAGTGATAGTGGTAGGGTATATAACATACCCTCCTGGCCGTTCTAATTTCGTCGATGCGCTCTCCGGGGCAACGCCGAAATCGATCGGACCGAGGTTATACGTGTCCTACCACCTCACTCTCTTCCTTGCCTCCTGCACCCCCTTCCCGCCCCCCGCCCCCCCCCCCCTACCCTCTTGCCTTAACAGTCCCGAGGCCCGCGAACCAAGCATCCCAGACCATGAGAACCAGCCATACGCAAAATCTAATCGCCATCGTTGGCTGCCGAGTAGTCGGCGGACGTCACTTAAAAAAAAATAAAAAAAAGTAATAAAAAAAAAAAACAGGTGAAAGCAGAACCGTCGGAAAAATCGAAAAAGTGTATTTAGCTCCGTTGAGCCGCGAGGCAAATGTACAGTGAGCTGCCTCTAACTCAACGCACGTGGGACTCCGCATTCGTGGTGCCAAAGAGAGAGAGAGAGAGAGAGAGAGAGAGAGGGGAAGAAGAGGGGGGACGGGGAGTTCACGTGGTAGATTACTCGCCTGCTTCCCGGAAGCACAAAGTCAAAGGAAATCAATTTGGGGTACGGAAAGGTTATTTAGTTTCGCCCCAAATTATATATTTTAGGAAGGGGATATTACTAGGATATCTAAATGATATTCCGTTCTAAATGATATCTTTAAGACTGGGATATCTCAAGGATGTCTAAATGATATCTTTAAGATTAGAATATCACAAGGATGTCTAAATGATATCCCGTTCTAAATGATATATTTAAGACCAGAATATCACAAAGGTGTCTAAACGATATTCCGTTCTAAATGATATATTTAAGACTAGAATATCAAGGATGTCTAAATGATATTCCGTTCTAAATGATGTCTTTAAGACTAGAATATCTCAAGGATGTATAAATGATATTCCGTTATAAATGATATCTTTATGACAGAATATAATTTAAACCTCCTTGAGATCAAGGAGGTTTAAATGATATTCTTTTCTAAATGATATCTTTAAGACAAGAATATCTTAAGATGTCTAAATGATATTCCGTTCTAAATGATATCTTTAAGACTAGAATATCTCAAGATTGTCTAAATCATATCATTAAGACAAGAATATCTGAAGGATGTCTAAATCATATTCTATTCTACATGATATCATTAAGACTAGAATATCTCAAGGATGTCGAAATGATATTCTATACTAAAAGATATAATTTGAAGGGAGATTAACTAATCTTTTCGTTTACCAAATAGATATCTTTGACTTTGTGCTACTAGGGTTTCTATGCTCTATTAAAATCGTGGGAAATGGATGGGTTAGGGGAACGTTTAAATTAAATTGAAATTAATTGAAGTAGGATCGTCTGATTCGACATTGGATCAACGAAAGTGATCCATCTCGGGATTTTCTTTGGATATAATTTGGAAGAAACGTGAAAAATCGTTGCGTTAGCGAGAGTTGACTGTAGTGACGCCGGTAAAGCCTGTTGTGACGGGGTAAATATAACGTAAACTTTAAGTTGTTCGCGGCGATGAACTTGGCCAAATCTATATTTATGTTTTACGCCTTAGCGAGTCCACCCACGTAGTTACCAAAAAGGTAATTTATTCGCATTCGCACCTAACCCTCTGACCGTTAACGACCTTGACCCCGATTTTCTCGGCGCAGCTCCACGGCAACTTGAAGATAAAACTCGCCACCGCCATGTTGATCCCTTTATACCTTGGTGTCGCGCCATCGCTTTATCTCAAAATGTTTGCTCGCTTATCGCCGAATCCACGAAGCCTCTATTAAAATACACATCTTCCACTGTATTTCCATCCGGATACAACAACTCGATGCGTTGATACGGAGCTTCCACAGAAATGTTATTTGTCAATAGTTTTTTTTATTCTCCTGATTTTTCTCGTGGCCTAAATTATTGTTTTAATCATTCTAATTATCGTATAAAAATTCGTACGTTTTTGAATTATTAAAAAATATCGTGTTAATTATCGTACCAAAATTTTTACGTTTATGAATTATTAAAAAAATATCGTGTTAATTATCGTATCAAAATTTGTACGTTTTTGAATTATGAAAAAATATCGTGTTAATTATCGTATCAAAATTTGTACGTTTTCGAATTATTAAAAAATATGGTGTTAATTATCGTATCAAAATTTGTACGTTTTTGAACTATTAAAAATATCGTGTTAATTATGGTATCAAAATGTGTACGTTTTTCAATTATTAAAAAAATATCGTGTTAATTATCGTATCCGTTACATCGCATCCGTTACAATTAATTACGTCATATTACGTAATTAATTATCGTAAATGTGTACGTTTTTGAATTATTAATAAAATGTCGTTTTATCATTCGTTTCGTGAATGAAATTTGCCTTGACAGCAAAAATGAAACCGAAGTTATCTTTCGGTCTACTTAAAGCTAAGATAATAAAGAGAACCAGCGCGCACTTGAAATAGCAGCCAGAATCAATGAATCCTCTGCGCTTAAAAACACGAGTGGCACGAGCGGCGATTCCGCATTTCTCCCAATCTTTTATCATTTTTGGCAAGTCCTCGCCGCCTCGGCTACCGGTTTCCGGTTGAGACCGGAACGGCTCCCGCGGTTGCGCAATAAACTCGGGCAGAGCGAGAGCCATCGATGCGCACCGACAGCGCAATGCGCTATGTTTACTATTTGGCCTAGAAATCTCATTAGCAATAGCGTCGCAAGCGCAGACGTCAAGCAGCCCCCCTCGCGGTCTCGTACTACAACATACGACGTATATTTTTCTTGCGATTTTGCGGAGTCGTATAATCATTCAATCTATATACCGAATCTCAAATCGCGTTCCCACGGGGATCAAAGAGTCTCGATACATAAATTTGACAAAGAAGTCAATCGCGGATTTTTATGTTTTCTGCAACTGAGCTACGATGTATTCATCTTTTTCATCTATTTTTTTAACAAAAAAAACCGTAACTTTTTGTGACTTAAAATAAGAACTTTTTCTATTTATTTTATAATTTATTTATTGTTACGGATCAATTGAAAGTCACTTGAACAATATCTGCATGTAAAAGTTTCATGCAGTAAAAAAACAGAAAACCCCTAACTTTTTGTTACTTGAAAAACAAACTTTTCTATTTACTCCATAATTTATTTATTATTACGTTTCGAATGAAAGTTATTTAAACCACGTCTGCATGTTAAAAAGCTCCATTCGATATCCTTCAAACGTCCTTTTAGCCATGAACTTTTAGTATTACTGAATACTATAAAATAAATGCAATGAAAAAAGGTGACTAATTACTTAATACGTAATACTTAATACTTTTAGCCATGATCTTTTAGTATTACTGAATACAATAAAATAAATGCAACGAAAAAAAGGTGTCTAATTACTTAATACTTAATAGTTAATACTTTTAGCCATGATCTTTTAGTCTTACTGAATACAATAAAATAAATGCAACGAAAAAAGGTGACTAATTATTTAATACTTAATACTTAACACTTTTAGCCATGATCTTTTAATATTACTGAATACTATAAAATAAATGCAATGCAAAAAATGACTAATTACTTAATACTTAATATTTAATACTTTTAGTATTACTGAATACTATAAAATAAATGCAACGAAAAAAGGTGACTAATACTTAATACTTAATACTTAATACTTAATACTTTTAGCCATGATCTTTTAGTATTACCGAATACTACAAAATAAATGCAACGAAAAAAGGTGCCTAATACCTAATTCGTCCACATTTCGTTTTCGTAATTTTCGTTCGCAAATCAATACCAATCAATGCCAAGGCAAAACAATGCGAATATTAATTAACGCTCCGGGTTTCCCGGTTGAATTTTATTAATTCGAGATGCGTATATAATTTTCAACGAACGGTTAGAGCAAACAGACATGCGGATGACACAGAGCCAGCCGTACACGTGCGGTATTCGCTGTACGACACGCAACCCGCATCGTCGTGCACCTGACGCCGTCTCTCCTATCGTTACTAACACTCGACGGTCTCGCGATACTGTTATAACGTCGCTGCGCGAGTCTCCCGCGATGCGTTCTACACGCCGTCGAGGTACGAACGAGCGGCTTAATTGAACGAGCAATGACGAGCGGGCGCCGGGAGCGAACGTGGGGAGTCTTCGAAGATGAGAGTTTCCGTCGCTCGATAAACTCGTTTCCGGTCCCAAGGCGAGCGACGAGCGAGCCTCGCGCTCACCTCCCCCAATTATCGCTCAACCCTTTCGGTTCCCCCCCCCACCTACTTAGGCTTCTTAGTCTCCCACGCAACGCGCCGAGCCCGGATTTCTCATCCTGGGCTAACAACGAATAAATACGCAGCAGGATCTAAAATGACATTGAGGAAATTATGTAGTGAAATTAACGACCTTTTTGGGCTGTGAAGTCGTCGATGAGTGTCGGTTTCTTGCTTTGTTTCCTTATGGAGGAGGTTTTGCTTTCGTGAACTTTTTTGTTTGGATAATTTCGTGTCAGAACTTCGAAATTTCGTGTTAGGAATTAAAAAAATCAGAAGAAAAATCGTCGAGAAAAGTGACGATGTAAATAATTTTTTTTTTTTTTACAAATTTAGCTTAAATTTGGTTCACATATGGACTATCATCGAATAATATTTGAGTACAAACTTGATGCAAATCTGTCCAGCCCTTCAAATTTTATGGCATTTTACTCGTGCACATTACAACATACCTGGTTCTAATTTGGTTCACATATGGACGACAGTGAAACAGGGTTTGAGTACAAATTTGACGCAAGTTTGTGGCACGGTGCAAATTGTACTTCAAGCACTAACAAGCCTGCAAAGTAGAATAAGGAAGCAATTTGCAAGGGCAAATTGTTTCCTCATTATTTCACAACTTCACTATTATTATTATTATTATTATTCATCTTTTATTTCACCACAAAAGAGTTTTCCTTTCTCTACGAGGAAGCAAGAGTGGATAAACATAATTCTTCAAAGAAGTAAAGGAAACAACAGGCAAAGTTCTAATTTGCATTTTTTTTTCATTCGCCACAATAATTTTGCTGTCGTTGTGCAGTCCAATTTATCGAACAGAAACTGAAGTTTTTTTGTCAAGCGGTGGAATTGGAAACTCCGGAGATCCAGATCAACGGAAATTATTGCTATTGGGGTCAACAATAGCACGAGTACAAAAGTCTCCACCTGAGATGTTGACACGTGACGACGTTAAGAAAATAGTTTTTTTTTACAGATTTAGCTTAAATTAAATTTGAGTACAAACTTGATGCAGATCTGTCCAGCTCTTCAAATTTTATGGCATCTTACTCGTGCAATTTGCAAGGGCAAATTGCTTCCTCATTGTTTCACAACTTAACAAAAATGTTTTCCTTTCGCTACGAGGAAGCCAGAATGGATAACAAATAATTCCTCACAGAGGCAAAAAAAAACAACAGGCAAAATTTGAATTTGAATTCTTTTTTCATTAGCCACAATAATTTTGCTGTCGTTGTGCAGTCCAATTTATCGAACAGAAACTGAAGTTTTTTTGTCAAGCGGTGGAATTAAAAACTCCGGAGATCCAGATCAACGGAAATTATTGCTATTGGGGTCAACCGTAGCACGAGTACAAAAGTCTCCACCTGAGATGTTGACACGTGACGACGTTAAGAAAATTGTTTTTGTTTTTACAGATTTAGCTTAAATTAGATTTGAGTACAAACTTGATGCAGATCTGTCCAGCTCTTCAAATTTTATGGCATCTTACTCGTGCAATTTGCAAGTGCAAATTGCTTCCTTATTGTTTCACAACTCAACAAAAATATTTTCCTTTCTCTACGAGGAAGCCAGAATGGATAAAAATAATTCCTCACAGAGGCAAAAAAAAAACAACAGGCAAAATTTTAATTTCAATTCTTTTTTCATTAGCCACAATAATTTTGCTGTCGTTGTGCAGTCCAATTTATCGAACAGAAACTGAAGTTTTTTTTGTCAAGCGGTGGAATTGGAAACTCCGGAGATCCAGATCAACGGAAATTATTGCTATTGGGGTCAACCGTAGCACGAGTACAAAAGTCTCCACCTGAGATGTTGACACGATTCGGGGTATCTGGGTCTTCGGCATCGCGGTTCCCCGGTTGCGGGTCAACTACGAGAGGCGGTTGTTGAGGCAACGTGTAAGCTGAAACACAACTTCTCGCGCGGTTTAACCGACGTCTCGCGAGTGGAGCCGCCTCGTTCGCGTCAGACCATAGCAGCCGCCCCTGTTGGCGTCAACCCTGAATTTTCCAGGGATCAATGTGTATCATCAAAATCCGTCTGTTAAGTGCGACGCGATACCGAGTAAACAGCAAACCGCACGTTGTGTCTGGCGGTCGGATCAACCCGGTCAATCAACTTGGAGCAACCTGTTAATCAACCAGGATCAGCCGAGCGATCGTTTCGCCTTGACTTTCGAGACGGCGAGACGATGAGAAAGACACTTTTTTTCGTGACCCATTTCTGAAATTTCATACTTTTCGCCACGATTTACCGCCACTCGTGGCAACTGGAACTCCGAGCAACCCGTTAATCACCGCGGATCAGCCGAGCGATCGTCTCGCGTTTACTTGAGAGACGGCGAGGGACTCAGAAGGGGAAGGACACTTTTTTTCGTGACCCGTTTCCAAAATTTTATATTTTTCGCCACATTTTATCGTATTATTGGTAGCAACTAAACCATGGAGTAATCAATTAATCAACCTGAATTAGTCGAGCAATCGTTTCGCGTTAATTTATAAAACGACGAGAGACTCAGAAGGGGAAGGACACTTTTTTCGTGACACGTTTCCGAAATTTCATATTTTTCGCCACATTTTATCGTATTATTGGTAGCAACTAAACCATGGAGTAATCAGTTAATCAACTTGAATTAGCCGAGCAATCGTTTCGCGTTGATTTATAAGACGGCGAGAGACTCAGAAGGGGAAGGACACTTTTTTCGTGACCCGTTTCCGAATTTTCATATTTTTCGCTAGATTTTACCGCATTATTGGTAGCAACTAAACCATGGAGCAATCAGTTAATCGACTTGGATTAGCCGAGCAATCGTTTCTCGTTGATTTATAAAACAACGAGAGACTCAGAAGGGGAAAGAGACTTTTTTTTATTTATTTATAAGACGACGAGCGACTCAGAAGGGGAAGGACACTTTTTTTCGTGACCCGTTTCCGAAATTTCATATTTTTCGCCACATTTTATCGTATTATTGGTAGCAACTAAACCATGGAGCAATCAGTTAATCAACTTGAATTAGCCGAGTAATCGTTTCGCGTTGATTTATAAGACGGCGAGAGACTCAGAAAGGGAAGGACACTTTTTTCGTGACCCGTTTCCGAAATTTCATATTTTTCGCCACATTTTATAACCACTGAAAACGCTACAGAGGTGATTTTTACCAACGCTGCCACCATGGAAAAAAGGTATATTTAAAGTATGTTCAAAAGAATATTTTTGAGTGTAATAAATATACTTTTTACGAAAAATTAGTTATGTCGAATATACTTTTGGATCCCTCTTTTAAAAAGTTCATGAGTAACGGGAAAGCATTGTTAGCAAACTATTAGAGCTGTGATTGGTTGCCAGAAAAGTCCGTGATAAACAAAATCAGTTTGGTGTCAAATTTGAAAAATGTCATAAAAGGACAGGCGGGGCAGCACCCGTAACCTTTTAAAGCTTTATAAGAGCGCAGCAGCGCAAAATTGATTAACCTATTATAGGTGATATTTTGAAATAAGAATTTCCGAGGGCGATTTTGGCAATTTTCGGTCCGGAGCCGGATCTACGATTTCTGACGGAAAAAATATTTTTTTCGTCGCCAAAAAAATATTTTTTTCAAAATCGATTAAAAAAGGTTAATAACCAGTGTTTTCAGGGGTAGAATATGCTACTTGAGAATGATCGTATAGGTTAAAAATCAATATTTTGAAAAGAACAAATCCCTGAGGTCTATTTTTGCAAGTTTTTCAGGCACGCGCGCCAGCGCGTGTGATTAGCCTAGTGTACTTAAAAAGTATGTGTTATGGCACATATATACTTAAAATATACTTCCCGCGTATTCAGCATGTATTTAAAATGTATAATAAGTATAAATTATATATTTCAAGTATATTTTGCATATATTTTTGAATATAACGAAAAATATATTTTTCACTACTCTTTTTTCCACGGGGGTGAAACCTACACAAATTCCGCGTTCAATCTACTCTCACGCAAAGCCGTGAAGTCAGTCTTATTATTTTATTTTCCGCTTCAAGTAGCGTGAATTACCGGTAAATTATTAATTACAGACAAAGTCAAAAACTCTCGACGATCCTCACGAGGCTTTATCGCGGAAAATCACTGCAGCTGCAGAGCGTAAAACTGGTGGAAGATGGTTGGGAAAAAAAAAACGGTACAAAAGGTCATCCGAAAAAAGTGGCCCAGATGATAAGGAATGCTCTCGGTGTATTTCACGTGAAGCCACTTCGACCGAAGGAAATTCTCCAGCCCGAGGTATATCATTCGCACACGTTGACGCGTTTATGAAAAGGTGTCTGTGTCGATGATGGGGGACGCGGGTTGTGTGTACCCAGAGCCTCGCCGAACCCGCTCGGAGCTCTCGGGGGGTCTCCCGGTGAATGCTAGAAGCGCTGGTGGCTGTGGCAGCAGCTAGATAGAGGCACAGCCTCGTCAAGCCAGCGAAGTGAATACACTCTATCGTCATTTCTAATTTTAGCACAAAGGGTGTGGTGCTCCGTCTCTCTCTCTCTCTCTCTCTTTCTCTCTCGTTCTCTCCCGGTGTGCGCTCGAAGGGATACCCAGTGGCGTTAACGCTAGAGCAGCATCAGCCCGTCCGTCCGCCCGGCTGTCCGTCCACCTGTACGTAGGTCCAGCGAGGTGGAGGCTGCCCCGCTCTGCTTTTTTTCGGTTTTACATCAGCAGTTTCTACCATCGAGCCGGCTCTCGACGTTTCAGTGGCTGCCCGAGAACTGTCCGCCGGTAACGAAATTCACTCGGCGCGCTCGCGTCGACGACAGAATTACGTTCCAATGGCCGAACAAATCGCTGCCCATTTCGGCGAATCACTTGTGTTCCCGACGTCTCGCTCCGAGGGGTGGAGAGAAAAAAAACGCTGTCGGGATGCCGGGGATGCTGCGATTTTGGGTGGATCTCGCGGTTACTTATTTTTTGTGACTGTTGTGCGGATGTAGGAAATAAATTGAATTTGGAAAAAAATATTGAAATTGGAGGAAAAGTTGATGTAGAAATTAGAGAGAAAAATTAATATTGAGATTGGAAAAAAAAATTAATGTAGAAGTTGGAAGAAAAATTAATATAGAAATCAGAAGAAAAATGAATACAGAAAACAGAAGAAAAATGAATACAGAAATCAGAGGAAAAAACAATATAGAAACCAGAATAAAAATAAAAATAGACATCAGAAGAAAAATGAATACAGAAATCAGAAGAAAAATGAATATAGAAATCAGAAGAAAAATGAATACAGAAATCAGAAGAAAAATTAATATAGAAATCAGAAGAAAAATTAGTACAGAAATCAGAAGAAAAATGAATATAGAAATCAGTATATTAAAACTTTTTTAAAATACTGGGTTATATTGTCTCATGAAAGAACCGGAATGGTATCGATGAAAAAGCAATGCCTGACTATTCCAAATAAATCAACAGACTTATTGGTAAGTGGATGCGTCGAGAAGAGCGTACCACATTTTCGAAGCGGTGCATTTTCTTAACGCGTACTCCATTCGTCGAGTCGCCTGTTCCATCGATTATACTCGACTCCCGGGTTGCATCCGCCGCCGTAGAAATTTCATTCGTCGCATCGACTCCGATGAAATTATCTTATCACTTGAATACATTGCACCGATTATCGTTATAGAGATTCATCGTCCAACGAGCGACGATAGACAGCGGCATAAAATTGCGAGGCATCTCATATTTATTTACACACTGAGAAAAGGATAATCTCGTAAATGTCTATCGTGAATTTCATTTTGTGTTTTTCGCTGCTGAATATGCGAATACGAAACCGCGCTTTCTCCATGCATACGAGTTTAATACGGAAGTATCATCAGTAGTAAAATAAGACTGCGAATGCCATACATCACTCGGGTCTTGTATGTTTAACGTGTTCCACTCCAATAGAGGGCGCTCATTATTTACTCCACAGTTGTAGACAGCTTAGCAGCGTGGCTTCCCGGTGCCAGATATAAATATTCCGCAGGCACCTTAATTTCACGTACGCAGCAATTCTTCGATCGTTGATACTTTTATTGCAAATTATTTTACAAGTGTGACCAGGGGCTCATGAACGATATCATTTTTTGGATTGCTATCTTTACACAAATTTTCCAATCAATTTCTTTACCATTGTTCATTTTGTCCGTTCCATTTGTTTCTTAACTCTTCGAAAATACATTTTCGAAAAATACATCACGATTTTTTTGTGTGGAGTCGCGAATAATTTTTTTTTCTCGGCTCAGCGAACGGGAGGACAGAATAAAAGGGGTACAGCTGCGGGACAGTAGATAGAGCGATTTTGTGGTCTGACATTTTCATTGCCCGTATTATCCTTATTATTCATTTAAAATCCTTCTTTAGAAATTAATTACATAGGATTTTCGAAAATTACTCCACGTATTTTCAACGTGTGGAGTTGCAAATTTTTTTTTGTTTCAGGGCTTAGCGAACAAGAGGGCGGAAAAAGGGATACAGCAGTGTGACAGTAGATAGAGCGTTTTGCAGTCAGACATTTTTATTGACCACATTATTCTTGTAATTAATTTATAATCCTTCTTTAAAAATTAATTAGAAAGGATTTTCAAAAATTCCTGTACGTATTTTCAACGTGTGGAGTTGCGAATAATTTTTTTTCTAGGCTCAGCGAACGGAAGGGCTGAATAAAGCCGGTGTGACAGTAGATAGAGCGATTTTGAGGCCAGACAGTTTTATTGCCCACATTATCCATGTAATTAATTTACAATCCTTCTTTACAAATTAATTACAAAGGATTTTCGAAAATTACTCCACGTATTTTCAACGTGTGTAGTTGCGAATAATTTTTTTTTTCTGGGCTCAGCGAACGGGAGGGCAGAATAAGAGGGATACAGCGCTGTGACAGTAGATAAAGCGATTTTGTGGTCAGACATTTTTATTGCCCGCATTACCCTTGTAATTAATTTATAATCCTTCTTTAGAAATTAATTGTAAAAGATTTTCGGAAATGACTCCACGTATTTTCAACGTGTGTAGTTGCGTATAATTTTTTTTTTCTGGGCTCAGCGAACGGGCGGGCGGAATAAAAGGGATACAGCCGGTGTGACAGTGGATAGAACGAGCAATGGGCCTCTCGTGAGCGAGGTTTTGACGGTATTGATTTTCCACGTTCGGGATACACAGCCGACACACACCATCTGCGGCTCAAACGCCTGCCCAGGAGTTACATTTACCTTGTTGTTGTTGTTGTTGCTCGCGATATATGTACGAGCGGCGGGAGGCGGGATGGAGGGAGAAAAAGGTGCACAGGGTCCACGTATCGACGGTCAAAGTATGGTCAATTTTCGTTGTTATTGTGATCAACAACCTGGAAATATTCGCAGCCAAATCGATTGAGAGCTTCCCCCGAACCGACAGACTCGACTTGACTCCACTCGACATACTCGCTTGCTCTTCTTGTGACTCGTAGGTCACACAAGACATTTTTTTTTTTTTTTTGCTCGGCGCTCGACACTGTAAGGTGAACGTTCCAGACGCAAACGGGGTTAAGCCCTGTTGGTTCCTCTTAAAAAAAAAGCCAGCCGTACTAATTTATTCATGAGACTCGTGAATCTTTTATCAATCTAAGTGTTTGAAGCACGTTTACAAAGCGTAACGCCGAAAAATGTGAAGCAGCAGATTTTTCGAGCGATGTTCGGATTTGAGTTCTGACGTAAAAAGTAAAAAAATAAAAATTTCAGGATAAAGAAAAATAAAGATAAGTTATATAAAGTAAAGTGAAAATAAATAAAGGGAAGTAAAGTGAAGTAAAGTTAAATTATATAATGTAAAGAAAATTAAAGTAAAGCTAAGTTATATAAAGTAAAGAAAATGAAAGTAAAGTTAAGTTTTATAAAGTAAAGAAAAATAAAGTAAAGTTAAGTTATATAAAGTAAAGAAAAATAAAGTAAAGCAAAGTGAAGTAAAGAAAAATAAAGTAAAGAAAAATAAAGTAAAACAAAGTGAAGTAAAGTAAACAAAAGTAAAGTAAAGTTTTTTTTTCAGCCCTGCCTGCTGCAAAGGGAGAAAAATTATCACACCATAACAAATCTTTACAGCCACAGGATATTTGCAGCTATCACTGAAAAGTGGCGAATACGACCAGCATACTAAAAAATGTGGCGTTATGACTCGATAAACGTCGAGACGAGAATTTTTTGAATCGTGAAACGTCTCTTCACGGCCGAGATATTCCAGACATGTCTCTCGGAAATTTCGGACCATTTTTATTCGTCCGTCAACGAGAACAAATTCAGCTTTCAGCATAAGAAAATTCTCCTCCATTCCAGCAAGAATTTTTCTAGCAATTGAAAAACGTCATGCTTTTTTTTCTCACTTCCGCCCGCTGCACGCTGAGAAAAATCACGTGATCTTCGTCGCCACAGGACATATCCAGCTATCACCGGAAAGTGGTGAGTTTGACGAGCAACCGCGGCGAGCAAACGAGAAATTTCTCGTTCGAACTCGAGAGGAGAATTTTTCGAGTCGTGAAATTTCTCGTCCCGGCCGCTGCGATGCCAGACGCGTCACCAGGACATTTGGGATCCGAGCGAGAAATTCGGCTTTGATGTCGGCGCGCCGAAAGCTGGTATACGGGAGATAACCGATTGAGGCGTTGTAGCCGATATTCCAGGCGCACCTGTTCGCTGCAGACATGTGCAGTTTGTCTGTCGAATCGAGGACGTGTCCTGTGTGTTCTGCTGTCGTGCGGAATTCAGTACATCGGGACGTTCGCGAGGATCCTGGGCTATGCCACATGGTCCAAATAACACAGCGTCAAAATAAAACACCCGATAGCAACGCGATACAAAATAACACAGACAGTAAAAAAATAATATAGTTATCGTTCAAAAAAGAAATAACAATTTAAAGTTCATGCATTTTCATGAGGCATTCAATTTATTTAATTACATTACGATTGTAATGAATAATTCGTTATGATTATATTTTTACCTGTGTTTTTTTGTATAAGTTATTTTCGCAAATTTTATTATTGTATGTTATTCGCTACCGATAATAACATTTACCAATGTTATCTAGACGTCTCACCATTGAATTAAAAAAATTCCCAATTTATTTAATTACATTAATCGTAATGAATAATTTGTTACGATGATATTTTTGTATGATTTATTTTTGCATACGTTATTTTTGCGCGTGTTATTTGCTACCTGTATTATTTAGATGTGCCACCGTTCACAATTTATTTCGTTACCCTAATTGCAATGAATAATTCGTTACGATGATATTTTTCTGTCATTTATTTTTGCATACGTTATTTTTGCGCGTGTTATTTGCTACCTGTGTTATTTAGAAATGTCACCATTCACAATTTATTTCGTTACCCTAATTGCAATGAATAATTCGTAACGATGATATTTTTGCGTGATTTATTTTCGCACGCGTTATTTTTGCGCGTGTTATTTGCTACCTGTGTTATTTAGAAATGTCACCATTTACAATTTATTTCGTTATCCTAATTGCAATGAATAATTCGTAACGATGATATTTTTGCGTGATTTATTTTCGCACGCGTTATTTTTGCGCGTGTTATTTGCTACCTGTGTTATTTAGAAATGTCACCATTTACAATTTATTTCGTTATCCTAATTGCAATGAATAATTCGTAACGATGATATTTTTGCGTGATTTATTTTCGCACGCGTTATTTTTGCGCGTGCTATTTGCTACCTGTGTTATTTAGAAATGTCACCATTTACAATTTATTTCGTTATCTTAATTGCAATGAATAATTCGTAACGATGATATTTTTGCGTGATTTATTTTCGCACGCGTTATTTTCGCGCGTGTTATTTCCTACCTGTGTTATTTAGACGTGTCACCGTGTCACATATATGGCAAAGGGACATCGTATACCGCACCACTATAGCTGTTTGCATACTCGGCGAGATGAGAGTCTTCCCGGGATGCCTACGCTCTGTGTCCGCCGGTGGGTAATACACACCGCTCGCTGTATTAATTCCCACCCCCGCTCCTATCGCATTATCGGCCGTAATCGATAGTCAACCCGATCGACCGCCACGATTCTCCGCCTCTTCGCGCTCCTCAAACGCGAATTCGTCGTCGGCCCCCGCGATGCGTTTCCACCGAGCTTTCGGCGGTCTCGACGGTCCCGGGCTGAAACGGCGTCGACCAATCAGCGACAGTGGGACCGGCGACTGTGTGCGTACCAGGTTCAATTGCTCATTAAAGCGACTAACGCGAGCGTCCAGATGGAGACTTGTTCGTCGGTTGGAAAAATATCCTCGCCGAGAGGAGAATAAGTTGGAACGGATTTTTTTTTTTTTTTTCGTCCACTCTTTTGCTGTTTATTTTTTGTACAAGGGGTGGAAGGATATGATGACGATCTGACGGGCTTGAGATGCGAAACTTCACGCTTTGTAAATGTTTATTCTGTGAATGGATCGATATTTATTATTTCGCTATATTTATGGGGTAACGCTTGAGGAAAAAATTTTCCTCCGAAGGTGCCAACAGAGCAGATTTTTTGTTTGTTGGAAATGAGGTTTCAACCGGTTTTACGACGTGTAGGGGAAAAAATTGGACTTTTTACTTATACCATCGGTCTCAAGTTGCATATTCTACCCCTGAAAACACTGGTTACGAATCTTTTTTAATCGATTTTGAAAAAAATAATTTTTGGCGACATTTTTTTTGCAGAAATCATAGATCCGTCTCCGGACCAAAAATCGCCAAAATCGATCTCAGAAATTTTTCTTTTCAAAATATCGACTTTTAACCTATACCATCGTTCTCAAGTCGCATATTCTATCCCCAAAAACACTGGTTAACAACCTTTTTTAATCGATTTTGGAAAAAACAATTTTTGGCGACCATTTTTTTGTCGAAAATCATAGATCCGTCTCCGGACCAAAAATCGCTAAAATTGATCTCAGAAATTTTTCTTTTCAAAATCCGCTTATCAAAATCTTCAAAAAAAAAAATCGTAATATTCACCAACCCAAAAAAAGTTTTTTTCGTCCATCGCGAGTTCCGACTCACCCGATCCCCACCCGTATTTTCTGCACATTGACATTCAAATGTGCCAATAATCGCTGGAACACAATTACCATCTACAATTTTTTTCCAAACAAAAAAAAAAAATAAAGAGAACCAAAATAGTAAAAGGACATGAAAAAAAATCCCTTACTGCCCACCATTAATTTTTCATTCTCCCCCGTTCGCCACTCCGAATCCCCGGATATCCCGGATATCGCGGGAAAAATATAAAAAAAAACACGGTGCATACCCGGCGCGCGGCGTGCCGATCGCTCGAATATTCTCTTTTGGTCCCCGGCTGTCGTTTAGCCCCACGCGGCAGAAGCGAGGAAATAAAACGCGCGTTGGTTTCGGCGCGGCCAGAGAGCGCGGCGAGCGGCGCCGCCTCTGCGATCCTTTTTGCCTGCCACCTCGGCGGAACGTCGAGAGATGACGCGGTGTCGGGTCGCGTGTCTTTATTTAGTTATCGAAACGTCCAGAGACCCAGTTTGCGAAGTTATCGAAACTCGGGCAGTGTGCGCGGCGCGGCGGCCGCGTGACCTCGCCGTCGCTTGTGCTCGGTGCCGCTGTTGCTGTCGCCACGAGCGAGAGAGAGAGAGAGAAAAGTGGTACCTACACAAATAGAACGGGACGGCTGTCGTCGCGGCCGGCTTCGCCGGCCGCGGCAGCCGCGAGGATGAAGAAATACGAGAGAAACAAGCGGAGCGCCCGGCAAACCGAGTCAAACGCTTGAGAAATCGGCGCGAGCCACCCGATCGATTTCCGGTTTCCGGGGCTCGACAGACGCCGAGCGGCGGATCTCGCCGGTCGCGACTTCCCGCGATATTCGAGCCCCGACAAATTCGTTCTGGATGCGATTGCGATTCGTTCTTGGGTGTCGTCGATCTGCAGGAATTAATTGAGGGTTCGAATGCTTCGACGAATTTGATTTTGGTAGTATGATTTTTCCGGTGGTAAATAAGAATTTTGTTTGATTTAATTTAAGAATTTTGTTTGATTTAATTTAAGAATTTTGTTTGATTTAATTTAAGAATTTTGTTTGATTTAATTTAAGAATTTTGTTTGATTTAATTTAAGAGTTTTATTTAATTTTATTTAAGAGTTTTATTTAATTTTATTTAAGAATTGTATTTAATTTTATTTAAAAATTTAATTTTATTTTATTTAAGAATTTTAATTAATTTTATTTAAGAATTTGATTTAATTTTATTTAAGAATTTTATTTAATTTTATGAATTATTTAATTTATTGGGATTTGGCGGAAACGTCGGTTAGAAAAAATATGACGAATGTGCAACATGAAAATTAAAGACGTGCGATATATATTTTTTCAAACAGAGCTGCGATTGTTAAATTGGTAACTATTGATTTTATCATGAGCGATTAAATCGGTATATTTTTAAAGATGGGATTTACGAAGCGCATCTCAGGGATATTTGTTTGCCATTGTTATTGGGACGCGGATGACGCAGGACGGACGAGTCGTCTGGGATGAACCAACGGGGATTCGGTTTTGTTGACAAGCAGGGAGGACATCGCGGAGCCGCGGAGCAAACGAAGCCGTGCAGCTCGCATCCTCGATCGTCCCGTACAAGTGAAATGAGGGAAATCGAGGAGGTTGGATTGTTGAAAACCTCAGAAATGCAGCTGAACAATTAGCTGCGATTCTGAGGGATGGTTGTAGGTTTGCACCATGTCCAGGAATAGATGCGAATAGAACTGCGCGGAGATGGTAAACAGATCTATGGTAGCTGGATCTATAAATTCTGAAGTAATCATTTTTTTTTTTTTTTTTTTTTTTTTTCAATGTCAAGTGGAAAAGCACTGAAACTATAAATTCTGACATTAAAAAAGTTTTTTTTTTACGATCAAGTGAAAAAGAGCCGACACTAATATTTTCGGTGGTGCAACGAACCGTAAAAAAATGTGTTGCAAAAAAAAATTGACGATAATACTGAAAACATTGAAAATAAATCGTATTTTTATAATACCGGGTAGTCGAGTTTTCTCGTTTGTCGAACGAATGAAGCGCACTCGTGGACGACGCCCGCGAACATCTCGCTTCCGACCGCAATCCGGCCTATCGATGCGAGGAAAAGTCGTTCGGATCTCGGTCGGAAGTAAAAAAAATCCGATCGTAATCGGATCATATTTGCGCGATGTCCTGCGAAAGGTCGGCGACACCGATTCCGAAGAGGACGAAGTTGTCGTCCGGAGCCGCGTCGAGTGCGGCGTCATCGTCACCCCTGAATCGGCCTCGGCGATTAAAATGTGCGAGAGAAGAAATACTCGAGACGAGAAACCGGCGGGCGAATCTAAACGTCGCAAGATTTTAAACAAGCGACAGCAAAACGGAAATACGGCGTTTTCATCATGGAAATAACTCTTTAATGTGCGACCTGAATTTCAGTCGGTTCAAAGTAGAATCGGCTGGCTGCGTCGTTTAAATTTTATGTCTTTTTCTATTTTTTCAGCGACTGATGTCACTAAACGACGACCTGACTCCCTACATAAATTCATAGATTTTTTAGCGACAAACAAAATACAAAAAGTTGAGTAATTCGGCTTTAAGAGTTCACCAAACGTGAATCTGTCTCCACATAAATTTACAAAAATGTCAGTAACAAACAGAAAGCAAAAAGTGTAGTAATTCCACTTTACGAATTCTCTAATCGCGAACCTGACCTTACATAAATTAGCAGATCTTTCACCACTAAACAGAAAGCAAAAACCGTAGTAAATCGGCTTTAAGATTTTACCTAACGAAAACCTGACTCCACATAAATTTACAAGCATTTCACTAACAACCAGAAGAAAGCAAAAACCATAGTAATTCGGCTTTACGAGTTCGCTAAACGATAAACCTAACTTTACACGAATTAACAGCTATTATTTTACCACTAAATAAAAACCAAACCCGCAGTAGTAATTTGGCTTTTAGAATTCCCCAAACTCTGAATCCGACCCCACGTAAATTCCGCCACTCCAGGCGACAAACATGATTCATAATGCAGAAAGTGCAAAGTCTCCCGGGAGCTTCCAGCGGGGTCGACCATCGGCACCGAAAATGAAAGCCCTTTTTTGCCTTTTTTTCGCGTTGCTTATCTCCGTTTTATTTAAAGTTCTGTTTTTATCGCGTCATTGTGGGTATGGTTCCGTTTTTTTTTTTTTTCTTTTTTTTTATTGCCGGAGAAATTGTTTATCCCGGGGTCGGCGGGTTAAAAATACAATAATACATCATCCGTCAATAATACCTTCGAATACGATTATTCCAGAATTTGAGCTTCAGCTCGCACAGACGATGAAAAAAATATAACTCAGTAATTCGAGATTGTCAGCAGGAAAACAGACTAAAATGTTTCACCCCAAAAAATCAGAAAACAAACAACAAATTTTCACCCCAAAAAATCAGAAAACAAACAACAAATTTTCACCCCAAAAAATCAGAAAACAAACAACAAATTTTCACCCCAAAAAATCATGAAAACAAACTATTTTACCACTAAATAAAAACCAAACGCGTAGTAATAATTCGGCTTTAAGAATTCCCCAAACTCGGAACCCAAAACCCCCCGTAAATTCCGCCACTCCAGGCGACAAACACGATTCATAATGCAGAAAGTGCAGAGTCTCCCAGGAGCTTCGGAGCGGGGCTCGACCATCGGCCCCGAAAATGGAAGCCCCTTTTTGACTCGCGACGCACTCGCCCGTTTCTCCTCTCCGGCGCACTTAATAAATACGTTTATCGCCTCGGTGCCTCCCGTCCATCGGCTGAGTGGGTCCAGTGACGTCACTGGCGCTCCTTTAACGTCACGTGGTCGTAGCGATAAAACAAAACAGAGACAGCGAGGGAGCCCGCCGGCCGTGCGCCGCGTCTATGTGCCCTGTACATATACAGGGCGATCCAGAATCCCCGCACCAAACGAGTCTCGGAAGTTCGAGATGGTCTCAGGAACGCGTGTGTAAAATTTAAGATTTTTTGTCCCAGTAGTTTTTGGATGAGAGCCGATTTATGACTGGCAATCTCAACTTTCCCTTAAATCGCCCTCAACTTAATCTCAACTTTCTCTTAATTCGCCCTCAAGCCAAGAGAGCGAATTTCTTAATTCGTACTCAAGTTGAGAGTAAGTTGAGGGTGAATTAAGATCAATTTGTTGAGAGTAAATTTTCCTCAACTTACTCTCAACCTTCTCTTAATTCGTACTCAAGTTGAGAGTAAATTGAGGGTGAATGAAGATCAACTTGTTGAGAGTAAATTTTCCTCAACTTACTCTCAACCTTCTCTTAATTCGTACTCAAGTTGAGAGTAAGTTGAGGGTGAATGAAGATCAACTTGTTGAGAAGAAATTTCCCTCAACTTACTCTCAATGTTCTCTTAATTCGCCCTCAAGCCAAGAGAGCGAATTTCTTAATTCGTACTCAAGTTGAGAGTAAATTGAGGGTGAATTAAGATCAACTTGTTGAGAGTAAATTTTCCTCAACTTACTCTCAACGTTCTTTTAATCCGCCCTCAACTTACTCTCAACTTTTTCTTAATTCGTACTCAAGTTGAGAGTAAGTTGAGGGTGAATGAAGATCAACTTGTTGAGAATAAATTTCCCTCAACTTACTCTCAACATTCTCTTAGTTCGCCCTCAACTTACTCTCAACTTTTTCTTAATTCGTACTCAAATTGAGAGTAAGTTGAGGGTGAATGAGGATCAACTTGTTGAGAATAAATTTCCCTCAACTTACTGTCAACGTTCTCTTAATTCGCCCTCAACTTACTCTCAACTTTTTCTTAATTCGTACTCAAGTTGAGAGTAAATTAAGGGCGAATTACGAGCAAGTTGAGGGCGAATGAAGAGCAAGTTGAGAGTAAGTTGGGTGCGAGTTTTCTGATTGGCTATCACAAATTGGCTCCCATTAAAAAAACTACTGGGACTAAAAATCTTAAATTTTGCACGCGCGTTCCTGAGACCATTTCGGACTTGCCGGACTCGTTGGGTGCGGGGATTCTGGATCACCCTGTATACATATATATACATATTCGATTCGTGTACACGTGTACGCCACACGTGTGTACACAACTCTACGTGCGCCGGTGTGTCTCGATTTTCGCAGCGCACACCGCGAAACTATTGACAGATTCGACGGCGGCGTGGGTGGACGACGACCAGCGGCCGCCGTCGAGTGCCGACAATGCTTTTCCCGTCCGGATCCGCGAGGAATACAACACGTTTCGCACCGTCCGCCGGAGGATCCGGCGCCGACGGCGGCGACGACACCAAAGCAGAAGCGGCAGAAGCAGCGAGACAGGTACACATTATACCTGTGTGTCCTGTGTGTGCTTTTTTTTCACCATCCAGCGGCGGCTTAGGGTGTCAGCCTGTGTTTATGTTTTTAATGCCAATGTGCGGATTAAAAACATAAACGACGCACGTCTTGCTCCGGGGTGTTGAAAACGGGGATCCGGGTTTGGGGAGTGAAACGCTGGATCTGTTTGGGAGGTTTTATGAAAGCACTTTTTTGTGGGGGTTGGGAATTTGTGGTCGCTGATGATATTTTGCCATGACGAGATGGGATTACAGAGAGTAAAATATTTTTAGCATAAATGCGTAGATTTTTTGGAACTACTGAAATATTTAGAAATGCTGCAATATTTAGAAATGTTGATATATTTAGAAATGCTGAAATATTTAGAAATGCTGAAATATTTAGAAATGCTGAAATATTTAGAAATGCTGAAATATTTAGAATTGCTAAAATACTTAGAAATGCTGAAATATTTAGAAATGCTGAAATATTTAGAAATGCTAAAATATTTAGAAATGCTGAAATATTTAGAAATGCTGAAATATTTAGAAATGCTAAAATACTTAGAATTGATGGAATATTTAATAAATGCTGAATTGAATTTAAATATACAATTTGTACCAGCCGCAGCAGAAGCAGCAGCGAGACAGGTAGACGTTATACATGTGACCGCTTTTTTTTTGCCACTCAGCTTAGGGTGTTTGTCTGTGTAATCCCGATATGGGATTAAAAACGTGAACGTCGCTCGTCTTATTGGGGGTGTTGAAAACAGGTATCCAGGTTTGGGGAAGAAGCGCCGGATCTGCGAGACGTTTGGCAGCAGCATTTTTTGTAAGTGCTCGGTAATTGGTGTTCACTAACTATGTTTACCATTCTGTGTATTTCCAATATGGGATTAAAAACATAAGCGACGTACGCCTTGTCCCAGGGTGATGAAAACAGGGAACCGGGTTTGGGGAAGAAGCGCCTGATCTGTGATACGTTTGGCAACAGCATTTTTTTGCAGGTGCTCGATAATTGGTGTTTGCTAACGATATTTGGCGGTGACGAGACGGGATTAAAGACGTAGACGCCGCCCGTCTTAACGCTCAGGGTGTCGAAAACAGAGGTTCAGGTTTGGGGGTGAAGCGCCGGATCCTCGAGACGGTTGCCAACAGCGTTTTTTTTCTAAGCTCTCGGTAATTCGTGTTTCCTATAACGACATTGATTTTTTATATTTAATCCCATAATCGTCACGTCTGGTTCTGGTGGTGACAGCAAAAATCGACGTTTGCATGCGAAAAGCAGATTTTTTTTTATGATTGGTAATTTTTTTCAGTGCGAATGAAGCACCGTGCAAAAAAAAACAGATGGATCATCATCTCGGTTCGTGAAATTACCACGAGAAAAAAAAACCCTGTTAATCTCTTACACGGAGTGAAGGAACTGATAAAATGTACCGTACGCGATAGTAAAAATTACCAACGCGCCTGTTATTAAAAAATGACGTTGAAGTTTGCATCGTTGGCATGCAACGAAATTCAGAAGAAAAATAAATTCCAATTAACCCAAATGAGAAAATTAGGTGTAAAAAGTCATCACGGCAATTAGTTACTACGGTGACTTTTTGTACCTAATTTCATCATTTGGGTTAGTTAGAATTAATTTTTTTCCTAAATTTCGTTGTATTCCAACGATGCAAACTTCAACGTTATATTAAAAAGCCATAACGGCCACCTGACGAACAGCACGGGAACTATGAGAATTTCTAACATATATATAATATTTTTTACCATATTTCGTGGTAAAATTTCTCATCGTTCTAGTTCTTCTCGATAGATGGCGTTACATCTCCCCTCTACCGGAATTTTACAATACTTTTTACTAAGAATATGGTAAAAAGTATCGGACCCTTCTCTCCGTGTATAGCGCTGCAAGACGACGAAGAGAACGGCGAAAAGTGGGAGCTGAAGCGAAGAGCGCGACGCACTCGATCGTTGGGTTGAGTAAGAGCGAAGACGCGGCCGGTCAGCGGCTACGATTCGACCTTGCACTTCTAGGTTTGCGTGGAATAAACCAGTTATATCCCGAGCCTCGAATCCCGCGCGGGAAGAGCTTTTACTGAGCCGCACGCTGGATAATTCGTGTCTTTACATCACTACGAGTGCACCGCGATCGAGTGCGCGCGGCCTGCACCGAGAAATCGGGGATAATCTCGTTGGATCTGCAGCGCAGGTTTCCGGTACACAAATAAATATATTATGCAATAATTGCGATAAGACTCTTTAGAAAGAAAAAGAATCTTCTCCTGTGAAGTACGAAAAAATGTCAACCACGATGATATTCAACATCGTCGAATCCGCCATGTGGCATTTTTTAATCAAGGAAAATATTTTCACGCTTTTAATTCGCGATTCAATCTCGTTTTTCACGTTGCAGGTTACTCAATCTCTTTACAAACGAAATACAACATTTAGGAAAAGAAAAAAAAATTAATTTAGGGCTACCGAAAAAAGTAAAAAAAACTAAAGTCTACCGAAAAAGGGTAAAAAAAATAAAGGCTGTCAAAAAGGTAACAAAATAAAGAGCTACCAAAAAAGGTAAAAAAATAAAGGGGTACCGAAAAAGGTAAAAAAAATAAAGGAATACTGAACAAAGGTAAAAAATAAAGGGATACTGAAAAAAGGTACAAAAATAAAGGACTACCGAAAAAAGGTAAAAAAGGGCTACCGAAGAAAGGTAAAAAAGGGGTACCGAAGAAAGGTAAAAAAATGAAGGGCTACCGAAAAAAGGTAAAAAAAATGAAGGGCTACCGAAAAAAGGTACAAAAATAAAGGCCTACTAAAAAAAGGTACAAAAATGAAGGACTACCGAAAAAAGTCACTCGCGAAGCCATTCAACACCGTCGATGTCGCCTCCTGACATTTTTTTCAAATTCCGCAATTTTCACACGTCTCCGATTCTCAATCCAATCTCACTTTCCATTCCCCGCAGATGACTCGAGTTCCCACAAGATCGCGCGATTAGTTTGAATATCCGCAATTACGGCGTGCGGAGGAAGTTCATCAGGACTGACAGGCATTGTAAGATTATTATCGAGGTGACGGGATTAGAATAGCAGTGGTAACTCGATTCTATTCGGGATATAGACGAGGCGGCACCCTACAACTTCGGACCCCAAGAACGTGGATGCTGCCGCAGCAGCTCTCTGCGAACGGAGATCCAGGAGGCGCAGCCCTGCGAATGGGACGGGCGGTAGGAAGCCTTCCGTAACCCATAAAACCGCGATGCGACCGCGACCCTACTGGGGAGATCCGGTATGGGGTGATTCCTTCCATCACCGCAGCTCCACACCCGGCCGCGCCATCGGAAGCGACATCAACATCGACCACGAGTTTCGATGATCGATAATCCGAAGGCGGCTTATTAAGATTGCCTCTCAGCTATAATCCCAATCAAATCCTCGAAATAGCTCCGACGGGCCCTGGAGACGCTGGAAACGGAAGCGTTTGGTGCTCGATTATAAAAATATATATATATATATATATATATATTTTTTTTTTTAGCAACAACCACAAGAAGAAAGAGTGCCAAGTGCTACAAACGAATGATGGATTAATTAACGAATTAATGAGTGAAAATAAATAATTTTTTGGGGAATTTCTTGATTAGTCCAAGCAATTAAATTTTGTTGCCTATCAAAATAAAAGGATTTGTTGGGCAACCAAATTGCTTTAATTACCTGAGATATTTACTTGGTTGGACTGAACAATTAATCGGCTGGTCATTCATTTTTTTTTCATCGTTTATGCTTTTATATAAAATATTGCTTTTATTGAATCTATTTAAAGGGCTGAATGTAGGCTGGAAGAAAAATCTTTGGGAACCCTAAATCTTATTGGCAAATAAGTTGCTGACAAGTGACCAGATATTTCTAAGATTTCTGTGCTTTCTGAGTATTAAATATTTTTATTTTTTTATTTTTTTATAAGATTTCTGAAATCTGAGTATTAAATATTTTGCATCACTCAGCTATTGACAGCTATTGACACATGAAGACGTTTTGAAAATTACAATTCAAGTCTCACTGATGAATCCACTTTTGATTCAGTGTCCAGTTTTCGAGTCAATTGCGTCTGACCTCACCGTCGAGGTCAAGCGCTACCCCCTTAATTGCGTCTCAATCACGAGGTAAACAGCCAAGAAGCTCCCGGTTGGCTGGACAAAGCGTCTTGCGTCTTCGGCCACGTGCCAATTCCGACCTTTGAACCGAATGTTACATGTTTGATGGGCACTCAACGTCAATCTCTTCATCGATTTGGAGCCATCGAATGGACACGAGACGTCCGGATGACGAAAAAGCTGAATATTTCGCAGATACCAAAAAAATCCTTCCCACAAAAATTCTTCCCGCGGAATAAATCATCGCGACGGAAAAAACGAAGACGTGCAAACGACTTTTATTTACGTTTATTTCCGCGTGGCACCCGCGCGCGATAACACGATAATTTTATACTCAGAAATCTCCGGCAACGTTTTGCTTCCACGCGGGATTCTCCGGCGAGCACGTAGAGAGACGTCGACGCAAGTCGGCGTAGCCGGGTTAATTCCTTGATTTCCGTGTGCCCCCCGGTAATGCGATTATCTTTCTCGTCGCGAAGTGTCGAAAGGGACGGATTTTCAGCCGCATCGAGCACCAGCATGAGACCTTTTTTTCCAGCACTCAAAAAATGTTCGTTTTATAAAAAGAAAGAAACAAAATGTTATTTTTAATTATTTAATAATTTAACTTTTTTAAAATAATTTTTTATTTTTATATCTTCGTGACGGAGAAAAATTGATGTGGATTTTTTTTTAATTGAAGAAAAGATTTTCGACGAAATAATTTTTATTAAAAAAAATTAAACTTTTTTTCAATATTTTTCTTGTCTTTGTGACGAAGAAAAATTGATGTCGATTTTTTTTTAATTGAATAAAAAAATTTCGACGTAACATTTTTTATTTACAAAATTAAACTTTTTTTCAATTTATTGTTGGAATTATATTGACGGAGAAAAATTGATGTCGAATTTTTTTTTCGATTGAAGAAAAGATTTTCGACCGAATAGTTTTTATTAAAAAAAATAAACTATTTTTTCAATATTTTTTATGCCTTCGTGACGAAGAAAAATTGATGTCAATTTTTTTTTTTTCAAATTGAACAAAAGATTTTCGACGAAATAATTGTTATCTAAAAAATTAAACTTGTTTTTTCAATATGTTTTCATGTCTTCGTGACGGAGAAAAACTGATGTCAATTTTTTTTAACTGAAGAAAATATTTTCGACGAAATAATTGTTATTTATACTCCGGCCGTTTTGCCCCCTGTTTTGAGTGTTAATCAAGTCGCCCGGTTCCGCGCCCACCTGCTCGTTTTGTCTCCACCTCGGCTGGCAGTGCGCGCTGCAGGTAAGTCATCACGATATTGCAGAAATCAGTTTGTGAGCTGCGAGCGATGCAATTATTGGCCTTCATACGGGCCTCGACGGAGGAAGTGGCTTAATTGAAGAATTAGCTTAGGTAGGAGTTGAGCTCGAGTAGTCGCGCGCTGTGCCGTCGCAAAGCGAAGGAACGAGCTTGCTGCCGTCGCCGCTGCCACGAGTTCGCTCTATTCCCCGTCCTGTCTGCCGCACGTTCGCAGCGCCACGGGGCACCGTGAGCGAAGTGGGTCGAGCGAAATGATATTGTTAAATGCAAATTTCCACGACAGAGAACTCCTACGAGACGCACAATTAGCAGAAACATTTCGAGAAGATTATGCCCGGCAATCCGACATTATTAGCGAGAAAGGAAATTAAAAGTTTCTTATCTCCGGTTTATTTTGAGTTCTATTTTTATTGACTCCCTTGGTCGCGGTGTTTTTTTTTTTTTTCTTTGGTAAAATTGTCGGAGATATTTTTATCCCCGGGGCCACTCGGCAGGGTGGAAATATAATAATATATCCGTCGATAGCTTCGAATATAATTATGTCAGAATTTAAGCTTCTCACTGATGATGAGAAAAACATAACTCAGCAATTCAATTTGTTAGGAGGGAAACAAACTAAAATTTGTCACCCCAAAAAAATCACAGTTTTTAATGAAAGAATTTGTTACATTTTTTTTTCTTGTAGGTCTGGCAACAGTTAATTTCATCTGAGCATCTGTCAAATAATATCGACAGCATTAAAAATAAACATTTATTTCAAACTAAAATAGGTCGAATAAAAATTGCTAAAATCAATGATTTTTTTTTTTTAATAACTGAGATATTTCTTTGTAAAATTAATGATAAAAAAATTCATTTTTGTTTTCCAACACTTTAATGTGACTAAAGAATTAATATTTATTAAACGCATTAAATTTAGTAATTTCCCCCTGTAGTTCAATAGCTAAGATAGATCAATAGCTACATCAATCGAATTTCGAGGCTTGCCGCTCGTTTTCATGGGGTCGACGGTTTCTTCAAGGTCGCGCGCAAAGATACAAAGTGAGAAATAAAGGGAAAAATTGCCTAGCCGCACGTAAATTCTTTTCATGTTAATGAAAAGCTCTTCAGAAAGCCAACCCCGCAACAAGCACTCACGGCACGGGGAGGGCTGACTTCGCGCCTCTCGTACCTCCCGCCTCGGAATAATCCGCGTGATTCTTTCGCCGCAGACCGCGGACAAACACTCTTCTTTATTCTCCTTCGTCGCTCTTTTGTCTCCCCGCGTCCTTTGTCGCCCTGGACTGCGCAGAACGTCCCGCAGGCCGTTGCCATCTATTGTGAATATTCGACTTTGACGCGGAAATAAGTGCCACGACTCCACGGAGGGGGTCGCAAAGGCAACGTCGTTATTCGCGTCGCGACGAGTCCGAAAAGAAAGTGACATTTTCGTGACCGCGTTTAGGCTTCTTGAAATTTGCGAAATAATCAGCGGCAACTTTTGCAATTCGTGATGTCAAAGTATAATGGATAGTCATAAATTCCTGATATGAAAGTGGAAATGAGTCACAAATTCACGAAAATTCGTAGCTAATTAAGGTTAAAATGGTTCATTTTTTTGCCCAATTTTTTTTTGCCAATCTATTGTGAATATTCGACTTTGACGCGGAAATAAGTGCCACGACTCCACGAAGGGGGTCGCAAAGGCAACATCGTTATTCGCGTCGCGACGAGTCCGAAAAGAAAGTGAAATTTTCGTGACCGCGTTTAGGCTTCTTGAAATTTGCGAAATAATCAGCAGTAACTTTTTCAATTCGTGATATCAAAGTAGAATGGATAGTGATAAATTCCTGATATGAAAGTGGAAACGAGTCACAAATTCGCGGAAATTCGTAGATAATTAAGGTTAAAATGATTCATTATTATTATTTTTGTTTAGCCTTATTGCAATTTGCGAAATAATCAGCGGCAACTTTTGCAATTCGTGATGTCAAAGTATAATGGATAGTGATAAATTCCTGATATGAAAGTGGAAACGAGTCACAAATTCGCGGAAATTCGTAGATAATTAAGGTTAAAATGATTCATTATTATTATTTTTGTTTAGCCTTATTGCAATTTGCGAAATAATCAGCGTCAACTTTTGCAATTCGTGATATCAAAGTTAAATGAATAGTGATAAATTCCTGATATGAAAATGGAAACGAGTCACAAATTCACGAAAATTCGTAGCTAATTAAGGTTAAAATGGTTCATTATTATTATTTTTGTTTAGCCTTATTGCAATTTGCGAAATAATCAGCAGCAACTTTTGCAATTTGTGATATCAAAGTAGAATGGATAGTGATTAATTCCTGATATGAAAGTGGAAACGAGTCACAAATTCACGAAAATTCGTAGCTAATCAAGGTTAAAATGATTCATTATTATTATTTTTGTTTAGCCTTACTGCAATTTGCGAAATAATCAGCAGCAACTTTTGCAATTCGTGATATCAAAGTAGAATGGATAGTGATGAATTCCTGATATGAAAGTGGAAACGAGTCACAACTTCACGAAAATTCGTAGCTAATTAAGGTTAAAATGGTTCATTATTTTTTTTTCCGCCCAATTACGGATCACGTTTTTAGCTACTTTTTGCTCACATTAAATTCGTCTCATTACTCCGTAAAATAAAAATGTACGAAGCCCCCGAAAAATTATTTTCGTGCCATCTTCGTGAGCGCGCAAAAAAAAATCGTCTGCGTCAAATTGACAGAAAGTTTCAGTCGGTCGGACGAAAAGTTTTTCCGAGAGCCGCGGAAATTTCGACTGCTGAAAGTTTCCACCGCTTACCGTAATAATTGGCTGCTCCGTTCGGCAAAGCGGTGTGTAACAGTCATCGCCACGGGAGACAGAGAGATGCGAGCCGGGAGATAAAGGCGAAACGAGCGAATGGAAAAGCGCGTCCCGCGCAAACTTTCCGAGGGCGCCCATTACCATCGGAAAATCATTACGGCAATTGGTGGTCCAAAAAGGCGAGCGTGGAACGTGCCTCGAGGATTATCCGACTCGACGAGATAATCATTGAGTAAAATGCTCAGAGCGAGTTGGGAAAGCGAGAGGGGGGGGGGGGGGGCGAGAAAGATATACGCGAGGAGGATCTTGCGTGGGGGTTCGAGACCGCTGCGCCCGGGGCTATGACGACGATAGCATCGAGCAGCGACTGTTCGCCCAGAAATTTTGATCCGCCAAAGGGAACGAGGCGGGATATAAGAGAGGAACGCGGGGCGCGTGTGCACGCGAGGAGTGGGGGGGGGGGCTCGCGATGCTCGTGTGACGATCGCCTCCTCGTAGCCCCCGGAACGCCCGCGTGCGGCCACTTTCGATTATGTATGGGCGGTTCCGCGTCAAATTCGTGGATTCGCGAACGATCCCCATATGGAAATAAAATATACGCAAGATATATAAAAGATGTATTCTAGATACACAAGATATATTTTGTCCGAAAACTTCTATATGTGGGATATATTTTAGGGTATACACGAAATATACGCGAGCGAAAAATATATCTGAGATATATCTAAAATATGATCAAAATGTATTTTTATTGTATTATCGTCCGAAAAGTTTAGTCAGATATATTTTGGTGTATATTTCTTTTCCATGGGGGGACGAACGTCGACCTCCAATTTCACTTTTGTGTTTAGTGTATTTGGTTACCAGACCCGTGAATAAATAAAAAATTAATTGAAACTTTTTTTTTTTATAAGGTTTTAGTAATTAATTTTCTTCGAATTCGACGACATATGCGGAGGGGAAAAAGTCGGAAATGAATGGACTTCGTGATGATTGTGTGACGATCGGCTTCTCGCTGCTCGCAGAACGTCCGCGTGCGGCCACTTTCGATTATGTATGGGCCGTTCCACGTAAAATTCGTGGATTCGTGAGCGACGACTGTCAACCTCTAATTTTACTTTTGTATTCAGTGTATTTGTTTATCAATCACGTGAATAAATAAATAAATAATTTATTCTTTATTAAAAATGTTTAATATTGAATTTTCTTTGCATTCGACGACATATGCGAAGGGAAATAAGGCGGAAATGGACTTCGCGTTGCTCGTGTGACGATCGGCGTCGCTCTTCGTCCCCCCTGGAAAGTCCGCGTGCGGCCACTTTCCAGATACGATTATATATGGGCCATTTCAGATCAAATTCGTTTCAGTCAAGTTGCAGCTCGGTGATTGAGGTAAAGTATTTTTTTTTTTTTTCAGAAAATTGACTCCAAACCTAGTCGCATATTCTACACCTGAAAACACTTGGATTTTCAACCCTTTTAAAAATGTTTACGTGAATGCAAAACAAAATATTGCATATTGTTTCCTCTATAAAGTTTCCTCTATGGTAAAAAATAATTTGCATGGTTCAACTTTTCATTCTTATAAACATTTCTTAAAAGTTGTTAAATAACGAGGATACAATTTACAAGTTTCCGCTTTGCAGGCCTTTTTACTCTTAAAAACACCGAAACTCTGAAACTCTAATATAATAACACAGTACTCGCATCCAATTAATATTTTAAACAAAAGCAAATTAGTTTTCCCGTCGTCCGCCTGCGCAGCACTAAACCCGGCTTTTGTCGGAAAAACCACTCGGCTGTGAGTAGATTGTATTACAATTTTTAATACGCTCCTCGTTACTTTGATTATCCGGAAAATCCTGGCCGAGCGCAAAGGGGAATAAAACAGCGCGACGAGAGTTCGGATTGCGACCGATCGGAAAGCATTCGCGTGGCCTTCGAACGACCGAGGAATCGTCAACGCGGTCACGAAATAGAAATCGCCGATTGTGCCCGGAATTAATTTTTTTCGGTTGTGCAAAAAAAAGTTACTCGAAAAAAAATTGCATGTAGAATTTTTGTGTGTTTTAAATTCGAGGGTGAAGAATCTACGAATTAGATCCTAAACACTATATGCATAATATGCTCGAAATTAATTTTTATTGGTTGTTTAAAAAAAAATGTGATCGAAAAAAAAATTCTATAGAATTGTTTTGTGTTTTAAATACGAGGGTGAAGAATCTACGAATTTGATCGAAAACATATGTATAATTGACTGCAGGCCCCACGTTGGACGTCGCTGCGATGTAACGACGAGAAAAAATTACTCAGTAAGTGAAAACTAATTTGCTGTTGTCTGAAATATTAAACGGCTCTGAGTAGATTAATTTGATTACAGGCTTTTTTATACCGACCGTGCTACATTATCGCCTTAATGGTGATGTCGATCGTCGCAGCTGAATACGTCATACCATACCTTTGACTGTATCTATATAAATACATAGGTGTATTTATTTGCTGGAAAACGAGTGCGTGAAGAGTATAATGTCGTATCTGAGTAACGACCGAGTGGACGGGCGAGTAACCTGCAGCATCATCACAGCAGTACGATGACGCCTGTTGTTTGTTTTCCTTCCGCGCTTTTAATCTGTCCGTTGTAGATTGCGCTGCATATTGCGGCATACGGGACGTTCCGCGTCAACCCAGCTGACCCTCGAACTTTGCGACCTGACCCACGATTTTTTTTTTCGCTGCTTTTCCGACTCCAAAATTTATTTAGATTTTTTTGTAAAAAAATTATGCTTTTTGGAAAGCCAGGAAAATGTATAAAAATCGATTTTTAATTCAGCCTACCCTGGGGTTAAATTGTAAAGATTTTTGTGAATATTTTTCACTTTTTTTTTCTTTTTATTCCAAAAATCCAATGAACAAGTTTGCTGCAATTTGGAGCCCAGAATATAAGATAAAAATCGTGGAATATTTTTGAGGGGCTGAGGATTAAGAAAGAAGGCGGGAAGTCGACATGGATTGCCCCATATATGCTAAAGAATGAAATGGCTCATGATTTCCAAGAGAAAACCCGCGAGTTTTCAGTAATTATTGCCCGGATTGTTGTTGTTATTATTATTATCGTTGGGGAGGTTTGACGTTGATGGCATAGAGATGAGATTATTATGTCCGCGACAGGTTGATGTGCATCGCGCGATCGATGAGAATTGACGCGGCGGCTGACATACCTTGGCGACTTTGATGACCAGCGGCGGACACGATTGACATTGTAGTGTGTTACACGTGCCGACGAGTCCACATGGCACTCGGGACGCGGCCGTGAACCATCGAGGCGCCGGTGATTTTATTACAAGTGGGTCGAATCGGGTCAACATGGTGATAATTAAACTTTGTTTATCCAAATTGAGCCGCTAAAGACAAAAAAAAATCTCCGCGAGAAAAACAAAATATTAATTGTTTTCCTTATCTTTCAGGAATTTCTCGATAATTTTTAAAGATTTTTCAATAGACCACGTTAAATATAATTAAAAAAATATAGTACAACAAAATTTTGCCATTCGTTTCAATTCGGTCAAATTGAATTTCAGCCCGAGCGGCACTCAAAAGGGGAAGTTTTTAGGTCGGAAAAGAAAAATTCTCCGGGAGGAAAACAAAATATTAATTATTTTCCATATCATTCAGAAAATTTTCGATAATTTTTTCAGATTTTTCAATAGACCACGTTAAATATTATTTTAAAAAATAATATAACAAAATTTTGCCATTTGTTTGAATTCGGTCAAATTAAATTTTAGACCGAGCGGCACTCAGAAGGGGAAATATTTAGGTCGGAAAAGAAAAATTCTCCGGGAGGAAATTAAAATATTAATTATTTTCCATATCATTCAGGAATTTTTGTATAATTTTTTCAGATTTTTAAACAGACCACGTTATAAATTATTTAAAAAGAATAATAATATAAAATAATGTTGCCACTCGTTTCAATTGAAATACGACCTAACAGAAATTGTTAGGTCGTAATTGACGAGTTTTGCGGAAATCCAGCGTCCATCACAATCGAAGCCCCTTAAAACCCTCATGACAGGAGGATGAATAAATCAAGGATTTCTTTTTCCGTCGATGGATACGTCATGGGTGATGAAAGAAGAATGACAAAACGTATCAGTGATATTTCTATCAATAGCATATGTATACGATAAAACATGTAAAACATACAATCTTTACAATAGGATTTATTTAAATTAATATTTACAAAAAATGAGATTGGTAAGTTTAGTTGTTGTTGGTTGCTTGGTATTCATCTTTTTGTTCTTTTTTCTCCTTCCTCTTCTTTCCATTTTTATCATATATATCTCCATAAAACATAATTCGTACTAGATCAAATAATACATTTCTCTTACTTTTTTTTTGTTTGTTTCTTTCCTTCGATAACAACTACGACATTTTAATAGCGAATATATAGTGTTCTAAAATTCAATAAACGTAATCACAGGGCGGAGGGATATAGTAGTTATATCGACACGCCCGAATTTACAATTTTCTCGTGTGTTCGCGTTCGACTTAATTTTTTTTTTTTTTTGCTTTTTACTGTTTCTCATGTATTTACTTGTTTATTGGCGAAATTGTAATCGACGTCGATCCGGCGTCGAACGCGCAATGGACACTCGCACGTTTTGCGGATGTTTCGGTGTCTTCCGTCCTCTGTACGTTAGTCCCTGTAATATCTGTATTCGTTTTATTTTTATTTATTTTCTTGTTGTTGTTTGTGACGCGTTCGGACTCGTTACTCAAATCTTTCGCTTGTTTACTTCATTTACTTTTATTTCTTTTTTGTTCATCTCTTATTTTCATTTAAATATTACATACTCGTACAATAATTACTCTTTTGCAGATTTATACCTCCTCGGGGGGGTGCGTTTTCTTTACAATTTTTCCTCACACGCACATGAGCGCTTTTACTTTATTTTACTTTATATTATATCTTTTTTTTCCTCTTATATTTTGTCGCCGTTGCAGCCTCGCACATCTGCCGCACACATTTTCACAATTATTATTTTGTAATCTTTTGTTGTTTTTTTTTTCTTTCGATAAACGACTATAATAAAATTATTATCAGAGCCCTTATTACACGCTCGAGATTCGAACGGCGCTTTTGTGGCGCGCTCCGTCGCATCAATATACCTATAATATGGATTATCTGTTGTTGTTTTTTTTTTTTTTGCTTTGTTTTACCCACTTCTTCTCCCGCATATATTTTTTTTTTTCTTCCTCTTCCGCTCGTCGCGCCGCAGAGATTCCAATGGGTTACAAATTCATATCAACACATAACAATGATATACACAAAAATTTTTCGCGCCGATTATTTTAAATGCCTACACGATACGTCTACGCACTTATACGCTAAGAGGAAAATAAAAAATGAAAAATCTCGGAGAGAAGAAGATTCCGTCCGTGTCGCACGCTCGAGTTTCTTTTTTTTTTCGCTCTCACGCGAACGAGGATTCGGCTCCACGACTCGCCGAGCGCCGTCGCGAATCCTCGGCGGTGTCGACGTTGAATTCTCACAGATTCGTTCGAACATTAATGGAAACTACATCGATTGATATCACTCGTATATGCGGAAAGAAAAAAATCGCCGACGCCCGGAAGCCACAATACTTAATTTTCGGGAAGATTAAAATCAAAAGTTTGTCACTTGAAATTAATTAGCATTAAATGAGCTGTTAAAAATGATGCAAAAAATGTAATATAGACAATATTGGAAGTCCCAAATTCGGAAATTAAATCGTCCACAATATGAATTAGCAAATTTTTTTATCGTGCGGTAGGTCGATTAACCAAGTAATAAAAATCCAGCACAATTTCTGTCGAAAGATTTTTTTTGCAGGATTTTGTTTACTTGGCTAATTAAAATTGAGTTGTGTGACTAGTGTTAGTAATCGAGTCTACCAGCAGTTATTTGACTAATTGTAGTCGGTTGAATAATGGATTAATTAACTATCTAGAATCTGAGGAAAGAATCTTTGGTTGGTTCTTTAGGGTTTTATTTAGCAAACTAATTAAAGTTTCTCGCTTTCGTTCAAAATTGCCACAATTATTAATAAGAAATTCTAAGTGAATTTGACGAACGACGTTTTTGTTAAATTTATAAAAAAAAATTCTTTATTTATCTTAAGTACTCCCAAGCGAAAAATGATGAATTTTTAACGGAATAAGAGGACATCCGAAGCCAAATTGCGCGCTGATGGCGACTGCAGTCGTTATCGTCTGTCGGTTTTTCGATGCTCAAAGGGTAGTAAAATTCGTTGTCACGTCGATTTTTCCCGAGGGAATCGAAATGTCAGCCACGCGCGACCAATTTATTATTTTTTCCCTATATTGCGCCGCGTGTTCCCTCAAAGCGCCGGGACACGAATTGATGGCGAGTAACACGAAGCCCATGAATACTCATTTTTTTGTAGCTTTTGGTTTGAAGTAATTGCGTAAAAAAAAATGTCGAGACATTTACCTCGTGGACCTCCCTCTGACCTAAAAGCCCTAATATCGCGAGCTATTTTAACAGCGTAATAGAGACGGAAAATCGTACGTTGTTTTTTATAAGAGTCTAAAAAAATTAGCTGTGTCAAAGATGTTTGTAACGCTACAAATTAATCAACGCTGCACAGCTTCATGGCCGCAGGATTCCCGGAAAAACCAACTCGAGAAGCCGAGTTTTTAATGGACTTTATTCATTTTAATTAATGAAACCTCCTAAGGGCTGACTTTCATCGAATGTTCTACGTTGTCGATGTTGTTCACGGGAGTCAGCAAAATTTGCATCTGACCTCGGGAATTTACAACGAAGCAAATTGACGGCACAGACGACACGATTAAGATAATCGCGACCCAAAAAAAAAACAGTTTTTTATTTATCTGTATTCGAAACGTTAAAAAAAAGATAAAAAAAAAACAATTTTATATAAAAAAAAATTCATTTAATAAAAATATGTTTAATAATCAAATTTTAATTTATTAAATTTAATCCCATAAAAAAAATGGTTTGATATTTTATTGAAAGGTGGACCGAAAAATTCTGAAACGCGAAAATTCACCTGCAACGTGAGTGTCGAGTGAGGTTTATGGTCGCACTGAATATTCTGAATATGGTGAATTTACTGCTGAGGAACGACGCGCTTAAGCATATCGTAACACTAGCTGCGAGTTGAGTGCCGCACAGCTGCATCGATCACGAGCGAATATACGCGCCACTCTGTGTCTACAGATATATGCACGACGTACGAATGTGATAAACGTTATTGCGAGGAAATTAGCCGGTGGAGCCAGTTGATTTGCCCGGCTAGTATAATACTATATGCTGTGTGGCATTATAGCTCGCTCTCAATTAACAGCACGACGACGACGACGTCGACGACGACGACGACGACGACAATACCCGTAACGAGCACATCGATCAAAGAGTCGCGCATTATCGTTTCTAATCGTTCTTCTCATCGACGATCAAATGCCATTTCCATCAATATAATTCAAATACCAGGATCGCTCGTAATTACTACGTGGTATTTTCGTACCATTCACAACGTTATTAACGTATTCCACGAATTGACCAAAAAAAAGGCGCCGATATTTCACGCAAATACTGGAAATTCGAGATCCTAAATTTTTCGAGCAAATTCAAAAAAATAATTCGAAAAATTTCAGATTTAAATAAATTTGGCGAGGTGAATAAAATTTGAATGAGTCGAAACTTTGAATTTTTTTTTCCTTCGCAGGCTGATAAAATAATTTGCCAAAAGTTAACAAATATTTTATAGGATATGGCGAAATAAATATTTATTTTGTCACTAAATTTGAGTTGAGATGAATGACAAAAATCTAATTCTCAAAAAATGTAATATTTATTTTCAAAAAATGTGATACTTATTTTAAAAAATGTAACATTTATTTTCAAAAAATGTAATATTTATTTCCGGCCAATTAAATCTTATTCGACTCAACGTAAATTTGGCAATATAAATATTAATTTCGCCAAGACCAACGAAATATTTCTTAAACTCTTTTCGCGTCAATCGTCACGAAAAAATACAAAGTTTCGTCATTTTCCTGAACAAACAATTGGAAAAACGCGGTGCAGTTTTTGTTGGCGAAAAAAAAAACGAAAAGGGACAAAGGAAAATTCGCTCGGCGACTGAAATAATACGGCAGCCTCAAAGCAAACGGTCGAGCCAATGCACCTGTAATTTGGGCTAACGTTGGCGCGCGCGGTTGTTTACCGCAGCCTCGTCTATATAGCGCAGACGGGCAGCAAACGAGGCGACCGAGGCGCCCGGCGGCGGCGACGGCGGCGACGAATGGTGATGGAAAGAGCCGCGCGGAACTCGCGCATGCCGGTATACTACACTTGAGCCCCACCCGTCAACGCGAATGCAATTCGATTGACGCAACCGCACCGAGACCCGCGCGCGCCTCTCGCGCGCCCTTTGTTTTTTTCCTTTCTGTGGAAACCCGAGCGCGCGCGGCCCCCGCAGCCACTCAGCGCGGCTCGCGCACGAGACGCCGTTTCACGCACTCACGCACACCGGGAACGCGGGACGCGCACGGAAATTACATGCCTGGCGCCCAATTTAAGCAGTTTACATATGTTCTTTATAAAAAAAAATACGCTATGAATAAGCGGATAATTACTGATTTTTTTTAATGCGTGTGCGAAAAAGTGTTCATTTTTTTAATGCGTGTGCGAAAAAGTATTCACTTTTTTATGCGTGTGCGAAAAAGTATTCATTTTTTTAATGCACGTGCGAAAAATTATTCATTTTTATATGCGTACGCGAAATAGTATTTTTTTTACTATGCATGCACGAAATATTTTTTTTTTGCTATGCGTACGCAAAATAATATTTATTTTCTTACTTTCTGTTTTTGCATTTACGAAAAAGTATTGATTTTTCTTAAATGCGTGTGCGAAAAATTGTTATTTTTTTTCTAATGCGTGTGCGAAAAATTGTTATTTTTTTTCTAATGCGTGTGCGAAAAATTAACTTTTTTTTTAATGCGTGTGCGAAAAATTATTTTTTTGTTAGGCGTACGCGAAATAATATTAATTGTTCTTGTTTTAGCATTTACGGAAAAGTATTGATTTTTTTACTACGCGTATGCGAAAAAGTATTGAAAAAAAGATGCAATTTTTTTTTATTATGCAAGAACTCAATAATGACGGCGAAAACCTAAGCAGGTTCCAAGTTACGATGCTGTCAGCACTGAGCATTGACTACTGCAGTTACCACACGAGGCACCGTTCATGCATTCACACACACGCAGAGGGATGACGAACGCGCACGTGCACACAGAAACAGCAGGGTTGACGCAATATACTACATCGTCCGGAGGCCAACGAATTTTCCTTTGACGTCGAGACGCCACCGCGTCTCTTGATAACCATAATTTATTAAAAAAAAATATGCCATTAAAATATGTCAATAATAAACGATTTTGTAACATCCAAAAAACATAATAGAAAAAAGTGAACATTTTTTTAACACGATAACGTAACAACGAAAAAAAATCCAATCACTTTTTTGCTGTCATCTCTGAGCCCCGCGAATCCCACACGAGGACACCTTTCACGCACACTCGGAAGTCGCAGGGTTGTCGCATTAAACATAGAGCGTAACCGTGCATTATAAAAAAAATACGCTATTAATACCCGAACACGAGTATTGATTTTTTTAACACGCCTATGCGAAAAAGTATATTCAGAAAAAAAAGACATTTCACCTCCTCGAGAAGAATTTTTTTTTTTCTTCTTAAAAATGATTTGTTTCAGCCTTTCGCGCCAGCATGTTTTTATTATGCAACGCCGCGCGATAACGACGATAAAATTAAAGCGGGTCCCGAGTTACGTCGCGAGCGCAGAGCACACAAATTCCGGACGCTAATCGCTAAAATCCAAGACCTGCTCGTTTTCCTTCCTCCGTGGCGCGCGCGAGGCTTTCGGGTATCGCCGGGGCGTGCGGCACCTATATAGGCATGATGTTGAAGTTTGCTACGTTGGAATGCAACGAAATTAAAAAAAAAGTAATTCTAATTAACCCAAATGATGAGATTACATATAAAAAATCATCATATGAACTAATTAAAATGATGACTTTTTATATCTAATTTCATCATTTGGGTTAATTATAATTAATTTTTTCTGAATTTCGTTGCATTCCAACTCAGAAAAACAGAAAAGAAAGTAATTCTAATTAACCCAAATGATGAAGTTACGTATAAAAAATCACCATATGAACTAATTAATATCATGACTTTTTATATCTAATTTCATCATTTGGGTTAATTACAATTAATTTTTTTTTCTTTATTTCGTTGCATTCCAACTCAGAAAAACAGAAAATAAAGTAATTCTAATTAACCCAAATGATGAAATTACGTATAAAAAATCATCATATGAACTAATTAATATGATGACTTTTTACATCTAATTTCATCGTTTGGGTTAATTATAATTAATTTTTTTTCTGAATTTCGTTGCATTCCAACTCAGAAATTCGGAAAAATAAATAATTCTAATTAACCCAAATGATGAAATTACGTATAAAAAATCATCATATGAACTAATTAATATGACTTTTTATATCTAATTTCATCATTTGAGTTAATTATAATTAATTTTTTTTCTGAATTTCGTTGCATTCCAACGATGCAAACTTCAACATCATATACAGGCGTCTCGCGAGCGCGGCCGGGCGTCACAATGTTGTTGTCGGATGAGCTTTATTATCGCCACCGATTGCGACGGGCACAACAGCCGAGCGTACGCGCTCTTTTGTTGAGTCCCGAAGTGCGTCAATGCGAGACACCGAAAGGAGCTTCCGACCGGGCCTGCTCGACAGATGTCGTCATATTATTATTATTAGCTGCACTAGAGGTTTAAGCACCTTTATGTGTTTGCGTGTTGCCCGCCTCTTTTTATGCCTCAGCCGTATCACTGGCAACGTAATCGTTGTACAAAAAAAAAGAAGTGATAATAATAATGACAATAATAATAATAATACAAAAAAAATTCAGACAGCTGTTTAAACATTATAAGATCTTTGAATCAGTCGACTCGAAGAGCAATCACGGCTGCTCAGCGAGGCTAAGGTCATCAGACGGTTTTTGTCTTAGCGCGAGCAAACACAAACAGACACACCGAACTATTGAATGGGCAACTGCTGTTCAAACACGAGCCGAGGGTCTCCGTGACCGTGAAATTTCACTTCCCGATCCGGATCGCTTCGTTTGCTAACAATGTATTTAATTAGAACGAATTTTAACCGGTGCTTTGGAAGCTAAAAACGCCTCGATCACTTCCGGTTGGCTTTTGCAAGCGACGATTTAATTCTTGCGCGAGTCGATGACGATCTTTGATTATTTTTTTATTTTTGGACTGAGAATTTTTTTTTTTTTTAACAGTCGTCGTTTTTTTGCTTCGGGTGTCCACGGATTTTGGACGAAAAGGCTTTTCACTTTGTTTATCGGTGCATTTTTAATGAAAATAGTTAGTTATATAAATAGATCGGTAAATAAAAAAATTGTGGGAGTTCGATTTTTTTAAATGAATCGGGCGGTAATGCAGGGTATTAATGGAATCTCGAGGCACTGACGTAATATATATTATTCTTTTATTCATCAAGGACAGTTTTTGTTTCCATTTAGTCTATCCTCGCCACTTAAAAAAAATCAACAATAAAAAACATTTGTTTGTTAACTAAAACCGCAAAAGGAGCAAAAAATTAAATAAATTCGTTTACAATTTTCCTAGTTTCATTCATCGTCATTCCCGAGCCGTTTCAAATGTCGAATATTACTTTGCGTTGCGACAAACAGTGTTAAAAAAATATATACACATTTTTGTATTTTTTTTTCGGGAACATTTTTTTTTTTTCGTTTCAGCTACCGGTTCTTCGATTTCAATGTCACGCGAAATTTTTCTAAACTCACGTGACATTGAAACCACAAATTAAAAACTATTCAAGCGAATTATTATTTATGCGAACTGTAATTTATTTTCCAACAAATTATTTTCGGATCGATGGATGTTTTGCAAATCGTACTTTCAATTAAACCTTCGATAGGAAAATAGTGTTTTATCAGGCAGTCCAAACAAAGGGCCACTAATTGAACCAGCTCCAGGAATTAAATGAATTTATCACGCACACTTCTCGAGTTTATAATTGAACAAAGACGGTGGACAGCGAGCCAGGCGTTGCCGCGGGAGTATTAATGGAATCTCGTGGTTTTGACGTAATATTGACACCTGCGGTAATCCAGCCTCTCAATTGTCTTTTACAATCCAGCTACGAGCGAATCAATAACGCGAGGTTCTTGGCGACAGCGAGAAATTTAAAAATGGACATGGCGCAACGAGCGAGCCATTGTTTAAAATGTCATTCCCCTTGATTTTAACGGTTATCGTGTAGGAAGCGAAGAGAAAAAGAAAAACAATCACTCTGTCGCCGCAGAAGCCATTTTATGAGTTATATTTTGTCCAACGAGGCGGAACCAAGCGAAATGAGATGAAATAAGGAGAATCGAAGACTGCGAAGAACGGAAAAAGAACAAGAAAACAAACCGACTTCCACCAGACAGGCAAATGGACACATTTTTTTTTATTAATCAATCGAGACCGGAAACGATATGATTTATTATTATGATGTTGAAGTTTGCATCGATGGAATACAACGAAATTCAGAAGAAAATCAAATAAAATTTTAACTAACCCAAATGATGAAATTAGATACAAAAAGTCACCATGGTAACTAATTGCCATGATGAGTTTATGCACCTAATTTCATCATTTGGGTTAATTCGAAATTTTTTTTCCGAATTTCCTTGCATTCCAACGATGCAAACTTCAACATCATTTATTATTCTCAATTATCCGACTCTCGAAAAAAAATGTCAATGTTTGATGATGTTGAAGTTTGCATCGTTGGAATACAACGAAACTCAAAAAAAAAAAATTAATTCTAATTAACCCAAATGATGAATTTAGGTATAAAAATCATGATAGGAACTAATTGCTATGGTGACTTTTTATACCTAATTTTATCATTTGGGTTAATCAGAATTAATTGTTTTTTTTTTCTGAATTTCGTTGCATTCCAACGATGCAAACTTCAACATTACAATGTTTGGGGATTTGGGTGTTGTTTTTCCCTGGTGTCAATTATCAAAATGTTTGCTTCGTTGGGAGATTAAAAACGTAGTGAGACCTCGACTCGACGCTGTTGACGCGACAATCAATACTCCCGGACCAAGAGGTAAAGCGTTCCAGGAATACTTGCGTAACACCGTTTTTACCCTTTATCCGTCCTCGCCCCAACACTCGGTTAGGCGCCTCTCTATCTCGCTCGGCTGGTTGCGCGCGGTCGCTCATCCAATTAAACTCGGGAGAAAAAGGCCTTTCGCGGGGAGGGGTGATATCGAGTCGCCTATAGAATCGGCAAAGGCGGCGGCCGCAGAAGCCGTACACTTTTTGCCGGGAATATTATTTGAAAATCTTATTTTCCCGCAAACACCTTATTTCGCTAAATATACGCGTTAAACACGTCCGGGTGTTGAAAAAAAAAAAAAAACACTTTCTCGAGAGAATCAGCAGTGTCTAACTAATTAACTAACTTAAACCTATGAAACCTACTCAAGATACATTCTACAAGTTGTTCGAAGTTTCCGTTAATTAGCCGACTAAGTTGAGCTCGCCGATCCTACTACAGATTTGATATAGGTTCCTCCAGATTTCAGTTAGTTGTTCAGTTAATCAGCACGCGATTATTATTATTTTTTTTTTTCTTATAAATTCGGAAGGATTCTCTTAGTTTAATTAGCTAAGTCGGTGCAATTAATTAATTAACTAACTAACCAACGAACTAACAAAATCCTACAGAACCTACCGAAGACTCTCACAAGTTCTCGCAATGTTTTTAGTTTATTAGTCGACTACCTTGAGTTTGTCGAACGTACCACAGACTCGTCCGCAGGTTGTCGTAGGTTTTGGTTAGTCAGTTAGTCCGCAGTGGTTTTTCTCTTACAGATTCGGAAGAATCGATGTGGCAAAATAAGTGTCAATTGAAGCGACGTGTTCGTGGGTGGCTCGAAGCAACACAACATTCACCCTTGTTTCACGCAGCGAGGGCAATGAAAAAAAAAAAAAAAAAAAAAAAAAAAATGAAAACGTTGAGAAATAAATGGTTTTATAATTACAGAAAATTCGATTGTGGCTTCCGCGTTCGATACATGCGATTTCGAGCTTGTTCGCTTTTTTTTGTTAAATGTAGAACAATGGTTTTTCACGTGTATACAATGCGTATTTTAATCCATAAATATGTATATTCCCGGGGGGGTCTAGAAAAAAAAAAGATACACCATTTACGAGAGATTTCATTGGACACTTAAGGACAGATATTTTGTTGTTTGTTTAATAATTATCTACACAAATGATGAATAAAGACGAGGGGGGGGGGGGGGGGGGGAATAACGACGACACGCGCGCTGTGCCGCGGAGATGATAATTTGTTTATAATACCCGTGGGGTCGCCATTATTACACGAACGTTAATCGCTCATTTTTCTTTCACTCGCATTCTCTTTCGTTTTCTATAAATAGCGTAAAATCAACATTTACATACAGATCATTCCACGTCGAACGACAAAACCACTTTTGTGTTTGTGTTTGTGTGTGTGTGTTTTATTCGCATTTCTCCTTTTGTTCCTTTTCGTTCCGTTTTTTTTTCTCTCGCTCTCTCATCTTCCACCGTGGCTCGTGATTTATGTATAAGCTTGATTTGCATTACTCGATTCTGCTTCATTGCCATTTAAACTCTCGCGGTGACTTCATTGATACCTCATTGGCGGGCCGGCTAAAGTTAAGAACTTGGCTAACAATTGAAAGTCGATGAAAAGCTCCACGATGTGAAATGACCCATATCTATAGAGAATACAGTATATATATACATACACACATATTTATGTATATATTGATGTATTCATAAATATATATATATATTTATATATAGCTTTCATTGCAGGTATTATGGCGTTTAATCTAAGTGTATACATCTGTTGTTTTTTTTTGTTTGTTTGTTTGTTATACGTGTGTATGTATAAAACACAGAATCAATGTACAATTGCGTTTGGTCTGGTATAATTATATAATGCATCGTTTATCCGACTTCGAGCGAGATATTTAATTTGATAATGCAAATCAAAGGAGTTACAGTTCGCGTGTCAAACGTAGAGGCGCCAATGACAAACGAATACTTAAAAAATACATCATACAAGAGCGATATTTCGACAGTAATATATAATTGTTATGTATTTAGTATACATGATATTTACAAAATTCTTCTTTTTTTTCTTTTTCTTTTTTTTTCTCTCCTCTTCGAGACCGGGTCCTATTCTGTAACACCGAGGCAGATATCTAGGTAACCATGGCAACACGTACATCGATTACAAGACATGCAAATCTTAGTTTTTTTCTTTTTTGTTTTTAATTCTTCTCTCTTTCTCTCTTTTTCTCTCTCTCTCTCTCTCGTCATCTCTCACTCTCTCTCTCGTCTCATTGTACTCGCAATGACGTAATGCGAAACTCGTCGAGATGCCTCGACACTACTCATTCCGCGAGAACGGAAAAGCTATTTACTTTCCTTTGTTATACATTATTGCGACGTTCACGTTGCTCGCGTTTCCCTCATTCCATGTTTACGTTTTTTTTGCTTCTTTTGCTTTTAATTCTACATTTTTATTCCCCGTCTCACCGCTTAAAGTAGATCAACGAGTCGCGTGTTTGTGGATCGATAGTGCGCGCGATAATACCGGTCTAACAGAACGGAAAAATATTTCTCAAGGGGGGCTACACGGGTCGCGGGTCAAAAGAGTTTTTTTTTTTTTTTTCGTCGACAAAAAAGGTTGTACCGAAATTTATTCGATTAATTGTCTTCAACGGTGTTTTGATGATGTAAAAAAGATCAGAACAGCCATAAAAACAATTGAGTCAATTAAATTTCAGGGAGACCTTTTTGTAGACGAAAAAAAAAATCCTTTTTCCCAGGCTCGGTGCATCCGCCCCCTTAAAGCTTTGTTCGCACATTCGCGTCTTCTTTTCTTTCCTCCTTGGAGTTAATCCCAATGTGTCCGCCTGACGATTCACAAGGCCCATAATCGATTTCTTTTTTTTTTTTTTCTTCACTGACATTTATCTCGCACTTAACGCCCACGAGATTCGGTATTTAAACGAACGAAAAAATCAGCGACTTTCAGTAAAAAAAAATTAACGCTCGAGAACAAAAAATTGAAAATATTCGACTGCACTTTCTCCAGGATTAAATGGTTCGTGTTTTTATTTTTTTTTATTTTTACTTTTACCGAAAATCGCTGACCGTTCTTTCGGATTGAGGAACAACGAGTTGCTCAGCCACTTTGCCGGTAGCAACGGAGTGACTGCGGGTTATGTAAAATGGCCTATATACGCATTGCGCTCGGAGTCGCTCGACTCGCTTTGGGATTTGGAAGGGAGAGATTCAAAGAGTTCCGGGAAGGAACTGGCGAGGTGGAAAACGAGCGGGACGAGAGAACGTGGGATCTGTTTTTTTTTTTTTTTTTTTCGTCTCCGTGTCTCACCGCGCGATAAATTTTCCGACGCGCAATCCTTCATTTTCCACCGGTTATTTTTGGTCCCTCCGCGTTATCAGTGGCGTGATTTATTTACGTATGCGCAAACTTGGATCTCCGCCTCGGGGGGCGCGCGAAGCTGACGCAGCACTTGGACTGACAAGTTGATGAACTCTAGTTTATTGCTCGTTTTTTTTTTTTTCTCTATCTCTCTCCGCCGACCGATTATCGAACCCAGCCGGAACTTCGTTCGCGGTGCACCCACGTCCTTTTTTTTTTTTTTTGCGTTTTCTCGCCTACGGACGGAGAGAAAATTGTGGAAATTCCGCGTTTTTCGCGCCGTTTCGATTAGCGCGCTTGTCCCGCCGCTTTGGAGTTATTTCAAGCGTGACTTTATTTTCGGATACGCGCGCCGAACGTCGCGCGAAAAATACCATTTTCACGTGTCTTCGGGCTGTATTTATGTACGACGAGAATTTAACATTTTCCGGTTTTTTACAAGCCGCGATGTCAAAATAAAGAGGATGTGCGACTTTTTCGCGATCAAACGGAGTTTACAAAATTCCGACCACGCGAAGCGATTTCCAAAGGTGAATCTAAAATATTTCAGGAGCGTAATTTTATTCGATACATTTTTTTTAGTGTATCTTTTTTTTTCTTTCAAAAATAGAACTCCTGACATTTTTTACACTCGAATCCGACGATTTCTTCTCACGATCTACACACTGAAATGAATGATTCTAATAATTCCCGTCAACTTTCCACCCACAAAAAATAATAATAAAAAAAAACGAACAAAAAATGATGTTGAAGTTTGCATCGTTGGAAAGAAACGAAATTCAGAAAAAAAAAATTCTAATTAACCTAAATGATAAAATTTGGCATAAAAACTCATCATGGTAATTACTTACTATGGTGATTTTTTTATACCTAATTTCATCATTTGGGTTAATTAGAATCAAATTCTTTTTTTCTGAATTTCGTTCTATTCCAACGATGCAAACTTCATCATACAAAAAATTAGTATTATTTTCTAAAAAAAAAAATACAAATATAAAAAAAACCGCGTTATTTACGAAACGAGCTAATCGCTGCGATAAAAGCTAATTAAATACTTTCGACTCCCATTCGAAGGCTGCGCGCAAAGCAGTCGCTGGATTTTTGTTTACAAAATCGCGCGCGCGAGGCGAGATCGACGGCTCATTGTGTGTTCGGGGCTCGCGATTTTTAACGCTCTCGAGCCTCGTGGCTCGAGCTCGGGATGGAGATCCAAAAATAACGCGGTGGAAGGCCCAGTATTTCTAAATTGTATGTACAATGGGTGCCAAGATTTTCGTTTTAAATTTTCGTGAACAGCGGGCGGCGGGGGAGGAAGGAGGGGAGGGGGGGGGGGGAAGGGGAGGGTGGAGGGTCAGATCTGTCGAAGAGACGTTTCGAAAACCACATCTTTTCTCCTTTGCGCAGAAAATTCGTCTGTGCCAGAGCGGAGCCGTCTCGTCTCCCGACAAAACCATTACGCGTGGCCGTGCGGCGCGTCGTTCGACTGAGATAAACGAGGAACGACGCGCGTGGTATATGCGAGATCTTGAGGTAGGGAGGGGAAAAGTATATATCCTACACAGTACGTAATCTAAAAGAGAAATTCATCTCTACGCTATCACACGACACTCGGAAGTTAATTTTCTTTTTTCTTATCACGTTGAAGTTTGCGTCATTGCAAAGCAACGAAATTAAAAAATGATGCTGAAGTTTGCATCGTTGGAATACAACGAAATACAGATTTTTTTTTAATAATTAACCAAAGTGATGAAATTACACCTAATTTCATCATTTGGGTTAATTAGAATTTTTTTTCTGAATTTTTTCGCATTCGAACGATGCAAACTTCAACATCGTATTAAAAAGAACAAAATATTAATGAGCCCAAATTAAAAAGTTATTATAACGAATAAGAGAGAAAACAACATTATTTCACTCCCTAATGGGGGTGAATTATCTAAATTGTTATGAAATTAATATTCTGTTTTTAATTTCATCGCATTGCAACGATGCAAACTTCAACATCATTTTTTCTTATCTTCTGCGTTTATCTTTCGCTCTATTTTTCTCACGTACGCTCGTCTCACTCGCTCATCGCCTAACTGAATCAAACGACACAAGATAATCGATACACTCACACATTCGCATCACAATAACAATAACGTCGAGACTTTGGAGACTGCGATGTTTAGTTGCGCCGGAGACGATAAAACCTAACACTGGTCTACGTTGACAAATGCCCTGCATTTATTTTTCTCACACATTCTCTCATTCTATCATTCGTTCATTCTGACTTTCTTCCTCCCTCTCTCCCTCTCTCGCTCTGTTTCTCCTCTCCTCCTTCGACATTTTGGTGACAGAGAAACCGCTAAACGCTACAATTCACAGCATTCGATCACTTCTCTTATGTTTAAACAACGCTTTTGCACCTTCCACCCCACAGTTTTCTAGAGCGATCACTAGCGAGAAGCTGCGAAAAATAGCATTCGCTACACGTGTTGTTGACGCTGCCGTTAATTTCTTGTTTTTTTTTTTTCTTCCTCATTTTTTTTCACACCCGCTTTTTTCCCTCCTCCTCACAAAGATACAATTTTACAATCTGTTTTCCGCGAGAGCGAGGCGCAAAAAAAAAAAAGAAAAAAACCCTTTTTTTTCCCGCTCGAGTTGCGATAATTGAAAAATAACTCAAATTTCACCTCGCGACGAACTTAAAATCCGTGGCTTAACCCTCTCGTGTGTGTGTCTCTCTCTCTCTCGTTTCTCGGTGGTCACCGATGAGATTCTCGCCCACTGGCGAAGCTCCAACGTTGGATGATCTCGTTGCGGGGGGTCCGGGGGGCCTGGGGGTGGGGGGGGGGGATTTTCTGGGGACGCCGGCGGCGGGTTGGGCCGAAGGGGGGAGCGGTTTTTCCGTCCCTCGCGCTCGGTACCCGCGGTCGAAGCATTTTGGCATTGGTTGCGATAGTCGGGATAAAATGACGGTTTGAACGTGGTTGGATCATCCTCCACCTCCTCCTCTTCCCATCTTCCGTCTCTCTGCGTCAGGACGACAGGTGCAAATTGCATTGCGGCGCACGAAACGTTCGCAGCGTATTTATATCCGTAATACAGGACACAGAAAACGCTGTTAATTCTCTCTCTCTCTCTCTCTCCACCTTTTTCTCTCCGGGTTGGCTTGGGACGCACTAACGGACGTCGTTTCAACTCTTCCCTCAATGATTTGGTATATAACTCTCGTTTCGTCTAGGCGACGTCCTTTCCAAGGAATAGCGATAATAATTAACGATAATAATAATAGTAATGGTAATTAATAATAATAATGACAATCGTCCACTGTAAACTCGAGGATTGTATCACTGTTAAAAGTTTCTTCTTCTTCATCTTCTTTTATTTCTTCCTTCTCGAGCTCCGCTTATTCCTCATCTGTGGATTTTTTTTTTCCGCCGATTCAAATCGTCAGTTCGAGTGGAGCAACAAAAGGACAAATGGCTTGTAGTGTAGTTTTTGTTGTTTGCTGTTGTTGCTGTTATTCCTTCTTCCTCGTTCGGCAGGGATTAGATGAGATTTCTACGACGACGACGACGACGACGACGACTAGTTGATTGCGATACTTTGTTGCTGGTTTGCCGGTGGCGCGAAAAACGCTCAACGCGTTTTTTCAATGGAGAAAAAGGGGGGGATGCATAATAGCGAGATTGGGCGGTTTTGAGCGAAGCTCTCGGCGACACCGACGCTCGTCGCTCGCGCGCCGGATCGCGAGTGACAAATTCGGTTGTCGGCTCGTTGCTTGTTTCTTGTGTTTGTGTCTCTCTAAGTTTATTTCCCACGTCGGAACGGATTGTGAGCCGGGTTTAATAATCATTGATACAATAATTATGGCGACTAATGAGAGGTCGGTGGCGTTTTATCTTCTTCTCCCTCTTCCTCCTCCTCCTCCTCTTCTTATTTTTTTTTTCTCGCGGTCAAACACACAAGAGCGAAATTTTATCGGCAACGACGAAACGTCTTCTCGTCTTCTCTCGCGCTTATATTCGTCATTTTTATTTATTTTTTTGTTGTTGTTGCTGTTTCTTCGTTTTCTTCGTTTTTCTTCGTTTCTTCCTCAGGCTGCAAGTGTTCGAGATGCGACGCCTCGCTTGTGTGTCCACCGTCCACCACGCCGTCGCCCCCCCCCTCCGATCACCGTGTCGTCGTCATCGATTGACGTCGTCCCTCTCACGTGACGCGCCGCGATGACACCGGGGCGCGCGGCCGCCGCCGCCGCCGTCGTCGCCGGGCTCGCCGCGCGATTCAAAACTCGGCGAACTCCTTGGCGCACTTTTCGGTCGACGAGATTCGCAGCGCCTCCTCCTCGTAGTCGTCGAAGTTGCTCGTGTCCCCGGGGCCCCGGCACTTGGGAATGAACGGCGCCTCGATGCGCTTCTGGAAGACGGCGATCCAGTCGGTGCTGGAGAACCATTTGTGGAGCTTTATGTCGTTCACGCCCGCCTTGAGATTCCCGTACCTCTTGGTGAGATCCACCTGCAGGAGATTGCGAAGCAGGTCCTTCAGGTCGGACCCAAAGTGCGAGGGAAAGCGAACCTTGCCGCTCACGATTTTCTCGTAAATCTGTATCGGCTGATCGGCAAAGAAAGGCGGATAACCCGCGGCCATTTCGTAAACGAGAACCCCGAGAGCCCACCAATCGACAGCCTTGTTGTAACCCTTGCTGAGAATTATTTCAGGCGCGAGATACTCCGGGGTGCCGCACAGAGTCCACGTTCGTCCCTTGACGCGCTTCGCGAAGCCAAAGTCCGTGACCTTGAGATAACCCTGCGAGTCGACGAGAAGATTCTCCGGTTTGAGATCCCTGTAAATGAGATCGAGATAGTGAAGATACTCGAAGGCGAGGACTATCTGCGCGGCGTAGAATCGCGAGTGGGGCTCGCTGAACCGTCCGACCTTACGCAGGTGGCTGAACATCTCGCCACCCGGTACGTATTCCAGGACCATGTAGAGATTCGAGTTGTCCTTGAAGTGAAAGCGCAACGACACGAGAAACGGGAAGCTTATCGCCTGCAGTATCCTCTTCTCGTTCAGCGTGTGCTCCACCTGCTTGAGCTTCACGACTTTCTGCTTGTCCAGTATCTTCATCGCGTAGTACTCCTTGGTCGGCTTGTGCTGGACGATCATAACGCGCCCGAACGAGCCCGTGCCGAGGGTCTTGATGCGCTCGAAGTCGTCCAGGCCCGCCGTGTTCGTCGGATTCTTCTTCCACTTCTCCTCGAACTCCTCCTTCGCGTGATCGAGAAACTCCTTCACGCTCTCCGCCGCGTCGACCTTCTTGTTCGCTGTCGCGGCATTGTTGCCCATCCTCGCGGCCGTGCTCGAGCCTGCCAGGGCTCCACGGATGTCGAATTTCCTCAGAATCTCTGCGGCTTTGCTTCTACACCGTGCGAGGGACGAATTCTCACCGCCCCCGTGACTTCGGCCCTCTATGGCTGACGCGGTTTCACGCTGGGACGAAACGGCAACGAGGCTTCCGTCGTCCTCTTTCTCTCTCTCTCTCTCTCTCGCGCGCTCAACACACGCCGAACGAAACCCTCCCCTCCCCTCCCCCGCCGCCTCCTCCTCCTCCTCCTCCTCCCTCCCTCCCCCCCACCGCCGCCGACGCCGCCACCCGCCAACCGACGTTTACCTCGCTTTTCGCCGCAGCGCTCTTTCGGCTCTACTGGCGAGTTTCCGTACGCCTATATGTATATATATATATATGTGTATATATATATATATATGTCGATATATATTCACGTCGATATATATCTACACGCGGGGCTGCCTGTGTCTTCTCTCTTTGTCCGCTGTACCCGGTTTACGTGTGCTGAGTGTTTCTGTCTCTGTCTCTCTCTTTCTTTCTCTCTCTCTTGCTGCCTCTGTGTGTGTTACTCGTGTTACTTGCGTGCGTGTCGAGGCTCCCCCCCCGCCAAACGACCGCTCGATTTCTCACGAAAACTCTCCCGGGGTCAACAAAATGGGTCAACACTCCTCGTCCGCACCTTGCGCCATCTTTCCTGTCAATTACGGCGCTGCCCCTGGCTCGTGCCTATCTTGCACTCGGGATACACACACACACGCACGCACGCACACACACACGAATGTGTGTTGTTCCTCTCGCCAGTTCTCCGTCTCCCACTCTGCTGTCTCTGCTGCTGTCGCTGGTTTCGCTCGGCCCGAGCTTCACTCGATTTACACACTCCACACTCTCTCTTTCGCCTTCTCTCTGTATCTCGTTTTATTTATTTATTCTATCTCTCTCTATCTCTCTCTATCTCTCGTCTCTGTTTTGTCACTCACACACACGAGGGGGGAAGGGGGGGGGGAGGGCCTATGCAGCCTCGGGGGACATAAACACGAGATTGATGAATGAAGAAGAACGCAAACCGCGACACCGTAATCCACGCGAAATTTATTAGCGAAACACACAGGTAAAACAGGCCGCGCACACGCAGAGCTGGTGGCTTCGGTTGGGAAGCTCCTCGGCGACTGGACGAGAAGAGCACCGAAAAAAAAAAAACGAACGCCGTTCGAGAGCGAGGACGTCGACTCACTGTTCACTTTGCAGACGACAGGAAGCACGCGCGGATCGCTCTATCTCTGTCTCTCTCTCTCTCTCTCGGCTCGGCACGAGAGACTCGCTCGCACACACACACGCAGGGGCCCCGGGTTTATGACACATATAAGAGACACACGCGAGCGCCGCGCGCGGGGAGGCCGCCTGGCGATTGTGTAATGGATGCTTAATTTGTTATTTTTTTTAATATATATATATTTTTTCCTTCTAACGGACACGCGGGCTGTGCGTCGGGCGCGCTCGTCGCGACTGCCGAGTCTCGATTTTCGGGCAAGCACTTGGGTTTAAGATGGCGGCGCGGCGGCCTGACGTCCCGGATTTCGCACGAATGCTGCGACAAATGGTGGAGAGCTCGACGGACGGGAGCCTTCGCCTCGCGCATCGCAACCACCCACTGACCAACCAGTGCGCGGTGATACGACGACGACGGACGCGCGCGCGCCGGCTTCTAATCAGCACCGCCAGATGGTTTTTTCGACGGCGGTGGGAGCAGAGGGGGAATGCGAGTGGGCGGATGAGGGGGGGGATCTGGTTTATCGACCGAGGGTCAGGTGGTTGGGTTACTTTTTTGGCGATCGCTGGTGTGTTATCAGCGGTTTTTTTTAAGAGAGAGGCGGGATGTGTTAAGGGATTTTGAAATTGCACGCGGAAACTTTGGGGCTTTTTGGGAGGTAAACTGTGACTTATTGTTATTGGGTTCGGGAATCATTTGATTAATTATACGCCGAGTCGGGGAAATTCATACGGCATGCTCTGTGCGGTTTTTTTTTATTTGTTGGTTTCAAAATGGGGGTTTAAAATAAAAATGATCACGTATAATGATTGGTTGCATAATATAGTATATTGTGCAACAAGTGCGTAAAGTAGATAATTTCCGCACGAGTTACACTTACTATTTTTTGTAACTGCGGGCGCACAACTCGACTTTTCGAGAGGGTTTTGCGTGCGTAGAGTGAAACTTTACGCACGAGTGGTTTACGCACTAGTGCGGAAAACGAGCACTTTTCGCACGCAAAATCCTCTCGAAAAGTCGAGTTTTACGCACGCAGTTACAAAGAAACTGTTACCGTTCTTGTCGCACAGCAATACTCGAGTTCGTATCCGTATCCAGCAGCCTCGAACTTTCTTCGTAGAAAATCAAATCCGTCCTCAAAATTTCTTGACAGGAAAGTAAAATACGTCAACTATTTTTCACAAGGGTCACTTTTCACAAAGGAGTTATTCCCACACTGTTTTTATTAATAAAAGACAAGACTAAAGTGAACTTTTATCACGGAAAATCCACGTTCCTCAAAAATGTGCAAAATAACGTGAGGCGTATTCAAATCTTTGTCAGCAAAATCTGTAAGCGCCGCGTTGCAAGTAAAATAAATAAATGAACGCAACGTGACAACGGTGAATAAAGAATAGTTTCGCTATCCGTAACCGAGAGGAAACTAATCTACCGGCTACAGAATAAATCGGGACTGCATCGCAGCGCCCTCCAGATAAGCGACGAGCGAACGAACTAACGAATCTCATTGCGGTGGGTGGGGAGCTCGTTCGCTGCGTGTATTCGCAGGAAAAACAGAGGATTCGACGATGGGGGAGTCGGCGTTCGACATGCAAGGATTGAACTGTCGCTGCTTCGTCAGCAATACACATCGTGCAAGAGCACGATTGGTCCGGCACTTTGTAAATACACGAGGTAGCGTGTAGTCCACCTGACGTTTCGAACGTCGTACAAAGGTAAGCGAATTTTCATTACTTTATTTCCATCATTTTACCGACACTCGTGAACGAATTGCCGCAACTTTTTTCCCTCGAGGTTTCCGTATCCAACATCGCGAGAAGACAACCGGGGCACGACGAAAATGTTGCGCCGAAGAAAAGTCACCATCAAGGCGGTCAAGGAACTCGATGCTTTTCCCAAAGTCACGGAAAATTGTATCAACAAATCGGCCGTCGGCGGAACAGGTGAGCTGAACTGGAAAAATAAAATCATTTACCATGCTTGAATAGAAATAACTAAATTGGGTCTTTTAAAATAACAAAATGAACAACTCGGACACAGAATATTATTTGCGCTGCGGTTTCCTTCCTGTGATTGCAGCTTTACAGCTTTTCGGAGCTTCTTCACTTAAATCTTTAATATTTTTACACCATAGACGTCTGGAGAAAAAGGAAAGGCTCACCGGATGTGGTTTTTAATTGGTGGTCTGGCGACACAAATTTTTTTTTTCAAAGAACAATATTCTCCTATTGGAGTTGTAACTATGGATACATTGATCATTTATTCATATTCATAGTAATAAAAAAAATAAAAGAAACTATATTTAGATTCAACTAAAAAATTAAGCTTTATAATCAGTGTGTCGTATAATGTTTGTCATGCAGGCATTTTAAATTTTGAAGAAAAAAATGATTATATTTTTGTAAATGTTGCTATTTTGTAACTATTTTGTTGATGTTTTGTTATAGTTCTGTGCCCATAACGCAAGACTGTAACTACGGGAATGTCAGAGTCAAACATTTCTAACATATTTTTCTCAGAATAAATTTTTTTCATGCTGCCTTCTAAGTGATGTTTTTTTTTGTTGTTACAGTTTCGCTGGTAACATTCCTTATAATGGCTTATTTTATTGTATCGGAGACAATATTCTTTCTGGAAAGCAGGCTGCTGTTCAAGTTTGAACCGGACACTGATATTGATGCAAAGTTGAAGCTGAATATCGACATGACTGTCGCGATGCCGTGCACTTTGGTTGGCGCCGATATTCTCGATGCCACCAACCAGAATCTTCGCGAATCGGAGACTCTGACCACTGTAGACACTTGGTGGGAATTGGACCCCGATCAGAGGTCCCAATTCGACGGGTTGAAAAGTGTCAATTCCTATCTCAGAGAGGAATATCACGCGATTCACAAATATCTGTGGAAGAATCGGCAGTTCTCTATTTTTAACGAATTACCGCCGAGGTAAGGAAATCGGCGAATAATCTTGCGATAGACAAAAATTAGTCACTGAACCGCATTTACTGCAGAAACTATATTTTTTTTATTGATTAATGAAGATCGGAACCCCGAAATTTTCAGGACGAAAACGCCGGATTATGAACACGACGCGTGTCGAGTCTACGGTAGTCTCCGTGTCAACAAGGTAGCGGGAAATTTTCACGTAACTGCTGGAAAATCGTTGTCGCTTCCAAGTGGTCATGTGCATATTTCGGCGCTCATGACGTATCGGGATTACAATTTCACGCACAGAATCAATCGATTCTCCTTCGGTGACGCCAGTCACGGAATCATTCATCCCCTCGACGGCGATGAAAAAATTGCCGAAGAACGTGAGTTAAAATGCGAATAATTGTTTAAGAAGGCTTCGGACATTTCAATGAAAATGATTGTGCAACCCCAATTTTCTGTTCGGTGGTTTAAACATTACGTTACAAAATATTTGGAATTTCCGAAATATTTTTATTTTTATTTTATTTTATTTTTTTTTTTTTTTTGTTCGGTGGTTTGAACATCACGTGACAAAATATTTGGAACCTCCCAAATATTTTGTTCTAAATATGATGTCGATTTTTTGGCACATTTGAAACAAAAAATTGCGAGAAAAACAAAGTCATGGAATAAAAATTGTCTATGTGAGAAAGCGAGATATATTTTTTGCCTGAAGTCGGTGGAGTTAATAGCCGTTTTTATTATTTTTCAGCGATGATGTTGTACCAGTATTTCGTTGAAGTTGTCTCCACGGATGTGCATACGCTTCTTCACAAATCCAAGACCTTCCAATACAGCGTTAAGGACCACGCGAGGCCTATTAATCACAATAAGGGCTCGCACGGTATGCCTGGAATATTCTTCAAATACGACTTCAGCGCGCTCAAAGTGAAAGTCATCGAGCAACGCGAAAATTTGATACAGTTTTTGGTCAGGCTGTGCGCCTCGACGGGAGGAATTTTCGTGACGAGCGGTAAGAATTTGCACTATTTTTCAATAGAGATACAGATCTTTGTATCTCCTCTTTTGATCTTTTTATCAATGACGAAATTGAAGATGTAAATGTCGTGTGATGAATATTGCGTACGATGAGAATATTCGTACAGTTCGGTAAAAACTGTAATCAATTATTGTTATTCACACAGGGTTGATCAACAGCGCGGTCCAAGTTTTTTGGTACATCGTTTGTTGCAAGTTTTTCAAAGCGCCGGAATCGAAAGACGACCGCAGATTACACGTTCCCGAAACTTTGGTAACTAAAACGGGCATGGGACCAATAGATCTTGTGAATGTCCCGACACCACCGTGCATCGATGTTACCTTACATGCGCAATAAAGAATAAGACATCGAGTTTTTAAATACTGCGTTTTCATTTTTTTTGGCGCCCAGCGAGAAGCTTGAAATTATTGTGATATTTTTAGCCTGGCTATACTGAAAGTTTAGTAAATTACGTACCTGTAGACTTTGTGAGAACTGGAAACGACTGCAGTATCACGAATACGACTCGAATTAAGGGTTCCTTAATTATGTTCTACATGATTCTGTTTTATTACGTTCATAAATCTCATCGCTCGTTCCGTAGCTGAGAACCCTGGTTAAAAAATTCGATTAGAACCAATAAAACGGATAAAAATCCGATTAAAACCTGTTAGAATCGATTATTTTTCAATCGGAATTTCGTCCATTTGATCGGTTTCTATCAGTGTCAATGGGAATTATTAAGCAGGGAAGCAGCTTGAATAATTTGCACCGTATGATATCAAATGTTTCTCCCGAAAATTCAACCCATGAATTTTCACTAATTTCTGGGAAGAAAGGATCGCCGTTTTGTGCCAGTTAATTTATTCTCGTCAAGACAATTGTTGTTCTCCATTCCTTATAACTTCCTGCCTTGTATAATACCACGAATAATCATTAGGTATGGTGATTATTAGTAACTTACGTCCTCTCTATATTCATTCATTCGTGTGAATTGGATTTTGTCAAAGTTTTTCAGAATTCACTAAAAAGTCCATAAAACCTCGAATTGCAAAAAAAAAATTCATAAATATTAGCTAAAGAAGTATTTTGAATACTTTTTCATTCCAATGCTGAACATCTGTGTTGAAAATTTCGCGTCATACAATTTCTTATACATTTCATAACTTTTTTATACGAAGGAACTTCTCAACGATATAATTGAGCTACCGATTCACCGACATCTGGTAAAAAAGTGTCTCAGTTTTATCGATAATAAAGATCCCATGGAAATAATTGTTTTGAAGTGTCCTAACAACGCCAAAAATTGCAAGAATCGAATTAAAAAAATGTTGGGTTTTATTGTTTTAAAAAAATCAGAATATATCTTTCATATATCAAACTCCTACCATTTTTTACTTTCGGACTTTCGGATACTTTTCGACACGATCAAAGCGCCATGTAATCAAATAATCCATAAAATCCATGGAAAAATAAAACATTCTTTTTTTTTGCTGCTAAAATCGTTAGAGCGTCCCTCGTTCTTTTTAATAAAATTATCACGCCCGGTCGCGAGGGACATTGCGTTAAAAAAAAATTATACGACAAACATACGCGCGTAAAACTGCGTAATCACTCAAGCGTGGACATTCACTCGTTGCAATACATTTATAGGTAACCATAGACGAAATTTAATGTATATTGGATGTAAATAAATTTACAATAGTCTTCGAGAAAGATTGAAAGCACATATATAGTAACGAAATATTTTCAATCCTCCTCGTCACTTAATCGTACAGTTACGAACACGAAATTTAATTCTTTCTCTTTATTCTCTAACGTGGACAGCCTGTACGCTAAAGTATAGGCGAAAGATCGTCTTTAAAAAAAAAAGGAGAGAAAAAAAATTAAGACCAGTGGATTGTCGTAATCATAATTATAATCGAAGGCACACGTGACCTACGACGTGGCATGTCGCGCAAGGACAGATTTGGGTGCCGGTCGGTTACGAGGTCTTTGCGAAACCTGCGCGCACAGCACCCGCGTTTGTATTTTATATCTCAAATACAAGATTTCATACTCTTAAGCATACAAAAATAAATTATAATAACGATCGCGTATCTCTTGACTTATTCATATACAATGAATACTATGTTATACAGGTATATAAATATACTTTCAAGTATGTGTATCTTCTTAAAAGTTAATAGAGTGAAATTCAAATGCTTTATACTCTCTAGCATATAATGGCACACCTAGGAGAGGCATTGGATCGGCTTTTTCACGTCAATACAAACGACACTTGCGTTACAAAGGCACCTTATGAAATCATAAACGACAGTTTCCAACTCGTTGCGTTCAATCGGTTATTCACGTTCGTATTTTCCGAATATTCAATTCCTAATTTAGACATTATTTGGTTTTTACGTTTATACTCCCAAGTGCGCTCGGTAGAAAAAAGAACCTTGCATGATTGTCCTGATTGTTCGTTACGATATTTTTTATGGCGAAAAAAAAACGAAACTCTTTTTTTGTGGATCCCCTTAAATGCTAAGAAAAATTGTATCTCCAAAACGCGCTCAATTTTGTACACAGAATTCGGCGATTCTGTCATTCAAAGGAATGACAGAATCGATTGAATCAGCGCGATTCGACACAGCAGTTCTTAACACAGACATTTTTATTCGGGTTTCGTCGCGCTTTGGATTGCCGTTAACCCATGTTTCGGTCTGAAGAAACGTTGGAAGTAAAATGAGACTAGTAGCGGCACGGAAGTACAGGAAATATGTATAATTATCAAAGTATCGTACGTAAGTCGCAAGGCGGATGTCCCGCATTTCGACACATGCTGTCGAAATGTTATTTATCCAAATTGGGAAAAAATGTAGGATTCACTGATTTCGGTCAATTATTTTTTTTGTTCAAAGATCGAAAGCTAAGAGAATTTTCACTTTTTCAATAGAAATATCGGAAAAAATGAAAATCTCCAAATTTTTATATAACTTAACGGTCAATTAGTACAGGACATCCGCTTTATACGATACTTTGAGCTGTGGCAACAAATGAGCGAGAAGACAGTGATCCAATTTTATATATATATATAATATATGTGTATAAACTACCTAATGAACGATGGAATTGTGCCCGGACGTACTACAGAACATTCACTCTATTTGCTATACTCTAGATTCAGTTTCTTTCTTTCTTTCTTTCTTTCTTTCTTTTTTTGTTTCTTTTTCGTAACGTTAAAGACACCATTGGATTTCTAGGCACTTTCTCGCTTAAGAAAGTCGGGGGTTGTTTTTCATTTTTTTTTCTTTTCTTTTTCGTTTTTTTGAGAAGCACGTGGAAAACAGTGCCCTCGACATTGCAGACGTGGCTATCATCGCCTCTCCTAACGAATTCGATGCACCTCGAGTCGTCCGATTTTCAATGTTCTTTTTTTATATATGCGAATATCAGAGATCGAGATCATGTCCTAGGCGAAGATTGCCGCTTATCGATAACACTCTAATTGCCAGATGAAATAAGTGGAGGAAAAAGAGTGTCGGTCCCGTTCGACGACGATTCTTTTGGGACCACCCACGACGTCTGCTGGTGTACGCTTTGGCTGCAGCAAATTACCTGTTCGTGAAACGAAAATACGTGAGTTAATATACAACAGTCACAAAATCTCCCGATCTCTTCGTGCGCACCGTGAATAATAATTCAATTAAGTAAAAATGTTGTTACCTATATAGAGTAAAGTAGTAAGTCGATTACAGGCTCGATGATTTGTAGGACGTAACCGCAACAGCGAGTAAAGCGGTGAATGCCAGAATTGGTTGACACGTTGCAGCTGTTGAGCCTTGCACTGCAAATAAAGAGTCAACATATTATTTCCAATAATTATTTTTTTAAATCAGGTTCCACGATTCTAATAAATTCGCAATCTCTAAAATTTTGGTAACTACGACATCTGAATATTGAATCTTTACATTTCAAATTATTTAATTGTAACGAAGATTTTATAAGCCGCGTATTATATGAATAATTACTCACCATTCTCGGCCCTCTCGGATTTGTACCCTAAAAATGATAAGAAATCACCGTTAATTCATAATAACTAACTATCTCTTCGTATTGAGAACAGAATTTTTTATAATTTAATGACTTTTGTAATGAATTTTTTGATGCGTACCTTCTCTAAATGTGTGGATATCCGAGTATTGCGACCATCCGAAATCGTTTCTCGCCTTTATTCTCGCTTCGTACGAACCAGGCTGAAGTTTTTCCAGAGGATACTCGACGATGAACTGGTTACCAACGCCATTGTTGACTCGAGGAGCGACTATTTTCCAATCCTTCTCGTCCTTTTGACGGTATTCCAACTAAAATTTCAACCGAACATGTAGAATTCCGTTTTACAGAATAAAAAGACGGACAGTGTGAGACATCCGAACAGTTGAAAACATATTTTTGAAACTCACTTTGTACTCGTCGATCGGAGCGAAACTTTCGACTTGCCACTTGAGAATGAACGTCGGTTCGTCGTCGGAAACTTCACCACCGTGAAGCTTCGGCTGAGAAGGCGCGCCTGTTGACAAACAAACATTGACGAACCTTTTTAGAAAGCCAAAAAGGCATCTTAGGCAATCACATTAAAGAATGTATAATTGTCAATGTACTATGCAAATATTTGTGGTAATGACAAAGTTTTTCTTTCTAATAGATATTCGCATTTAAAAAAAAAGATTTTTTTCTCGTAATTTCCCGCACGGAAAAGAAGTATATACGAAAAGGTATCTGGAATATACAACTTTCCGGACGATAATATGATAAAAATACATTTTGAATATATCTTATATCCATTTTTTGCTCGCATAGATTTCGTATACATCGAAAAATAGATCCGACATATACAATTTTTCGGAAAAATAGATCTTTTATATATGGAATAGATATAAAAGATTTTATATATCTCGTATATATTTTATTTCCGTATGGGTTTCATGTCAGTTTACTGATTAAACGGCATAAAGTTTTACAAAAAGTCTGTTCTAAAAAAATTGGTGCTTTTGAAAAATATACACAAATATATAGCAGCAAATTAGGTAAAAATCTTATAGGCATTTGATGAAAAAAATGAAAGAAAATTGATATTTACCCGTGAGCATGATCATTTTGCTGGATTCGCCGTACTTATTCTTCGCGTGGCAAATATATTCTCCCAGATCCTCCTGCTTAGTGTCCTCAATAACGAGCTTGTGTTGCGATTTGTTCTCGACGGTGCTGAACCTGCCTCCATCGTTGGTAGAGATTTTTTGGTTGCCCTTCTGCCACATTACTTTAGCGTGAGGATGAGCGTGGACGATGCACGTCAACTTGGATCTTCGTCCCGTGCCGGTGTGGACGACTTGGCGCTCGACGTGGATTTGCGGAGCGTCTGTAATACACCCAATTAATACACGTTTGGTACACGTTTAAGCTTCGACGTTGCATCGAATTGGTTCGATCTTTCGTCTCTCGGATTTTCTCTGAATGAAGACAGATCCACATTCAGTGAAATCCAGATTCAGTCGGCGGATTATTCAGCTTTACCAAATGAAATACTTACATCTTACAACAACTTCGATCGAATCAGTCGGCGGATTATCCGAGTTGTCCTCAACGAGACACTGGTAACGACCGGCGTGATGAGCTCCAAGTTTCCTTATTGTCAGGAAGTTTCCTTCGATTTTGTAGTCATTATTGTTGTGAAGTCGCTCGCCCTGTAAACAAAATACAATTCGTTTGTCATTCATTCGTTCGAAAATATTGGTTAATCACAAAAACTACCAGCTGCATTATTTTTAATTCACAGTGAACTTAATTACCTTGTAAGACCATTTGATTTCACGTTTGGGTTGACTGTTGGTCTCGCATCCCAAGGTGACGGTCGCGCTTTCGTTTCTCTCCACGTATCGGTCAGGGGTCACGTGAATCTCGGTCGAGAGTTCTCGTGGCTTCTCGTTGATGCGCAACTTGTGGTAGATCTCGGTGGGCTCCGGTTGCGTGAGAATCTGACAGTGCCAAGAATCGGAGGCGTCTTTTTCCGTCACGTTTCGTATTATCAAACTGTAGTTGTCGGCCCGAGTGAATCTGGTGTCTTCGACGTTGACTTGATCCGAATCGGTGAATATCATCTCTTTGCCTTTCATCCAGTTGATGATGAGATCGCCTGCAAAAAAATCGCGATTCTAATGTTACTCTGTCTTACTGCTGAACACGAAAATTACACACATCAAAGAAAAGCTACATTTTTCCAAAATAAAAAATTAAAATCATGTTGAAGTTTGCGTCGTTGGAATGCAACGAAATTCAGAAAAAAAAAGAATTCAAGTTAACCCAAGTGATGAAACTAGATATAAAAAAAGTCATCATAGCAACTAATTGCAACCAATTGTTATAATTACTATTTATACCTAATTTCATCACTTGGGTTAATTAGAAATAATTGATTTTTTTCTGAATTTCGTTGCATTCCAATGATGCAAACTTCAACATCAGAAATTAAACGAGGAGCTCGATTCTTTAAATTTATATCATTAATGAAGAGTTTAATTATTTATATGTTATACAATCAACGAACCTCCATTGTCCACGAGACATGGCAGCTCAACAGTTTCGCCAGGCCTCTTTTCCACCGTCACCGAGTGCGATCTGACAACAACCGGTCCACTGGGCTTCGCAGGTGGATCGTCGTCCAACTCAGGATCGCCTTCGGCATCGTCCTCCGGTTCGCCGTCGAGAAGATAGTCGTCCACTTTTTTGCTGGGCATGGACGCAGCTGAAAAAATTCAAAAATTAAAACTTAGCAACTTCAAAACACTCCGCATTCCTCTAAAAGTAACATTTGTCACATAAGAGTGTGACTATCATATAGAAAAATAAATAGAGAAATATATAGAAATATATAGAAATATATATAGAGAAATATATAGAAATATATAGAAATATATATAGAGAAATATATAAAAATATATAGAAATATATCGAGAATAAATATATAGAAAAACGATAAATCGAAACTACAAAAGTATCGAGTCTACAAAATTGCTGTTTTACATCAACGTAATTGACGTTGGGAAAACGTTGACTCCGCCGCGCCTTCTTTTCGCCTATCAGCCTTCCAACGTCCCCCAACGTCCTTGTTCGACGCCAATCCCGGAGGCTCCGTTATTCAGGACAAAAGGGAGAAGAAGCCCCGACAACGGGGAGGCGAACAATGAGAGGCCGAGGGGGATGATGACACGGCCGAAAGTGAAATAAAGCCTCAGCTTTGGCTCACCGAGCCTCGAATGCTGCGTGCCGATGTCCAGTTACCCTATTTTTCACCATCATCCTCGTGCGAATGATCTATTGTTTACGATCTAGTCCATAACCGCTCCCTCGACGTAAATGTGGGTCAAGCCAACATTCCACCTAGCCGTCCTGCGACGCCTGAGTATTAAGGGTGCAACCACTGCTTTACTTATCGTCACTTGTGAAACCCCCCGGTTCATTTGTTTATCCTCACTCGTTCGTGGATTTTTTTTTTTTTTTCCCTCGCGCATATTAAAACCGACGTTGACGTAGCTGCCGGTTGGAGCTCCATCGAGGGCTCCACCTGTGTGTCACCGATCTGGGTCAAATTAAAATGTCCAACGTGCCTCCCGTCCTAAGTGAAATATGCGATTAGACCCGGAGGGATTGGCGGACGGGGAATTCAGGCTAATGGTCGTTGGGGCCTACGTGTCGGCATCCTCCGCTTCCTTCGGAGCCGGGTTTATGGATTACGTCTATCAGACCTCCCCCTAGCAACCGCGGGTCCAGTCCGGATGTAGGCACTACACGCGATGGGCGCCACGATTCTCTCCGTGAACCACCCGGAGAGAGACACCAGCTCACCCACGAGGCTTTCTTCGACACCCCTCGTGGATGGGGGAAGGATGTCTAATACGGGATGATTGAGGAAAAAATGGTTCTACGAAGGCGCCAATAGCGCAGATTTCTTGGTTTTAGTTGACTATGAAGTTTCAAACGATTTTATGAAGCATAGGCAAAAAAAAAATTGGTGCTCCAATATGGGACACATTTTTTTCTGGGTTCTCAGACATTTTTTGGTTCATTTCTAAATCCAGTTCCAATGCCTAAATCGTGACCATTATTTCAAAATGAGTTTGAGCAAAGGTTATACCATTTTTTGACAGCAATTAATTTTCCTACGGTGAACACAGTTTTTTTAAAAAGAATTTTGTATTATCATGTTTTTACTGGCTTAAGTTTTGTTTTATCGATTATGCAATTTTCCGTTTATTAAAACCTTAAAAAAATGCAACTGCCTACAGTTTGTTCTTCATTGCATTTTTCTTTTTTCATAATGCAGAAAATTAAGGCAACTTTCTCGTGAATTTTTTAATCACCTCCAACTGCAAAATCGGCGTTAAACATTGACGTTCCAATTTCATTTTTCAAACCAAGCTCCAAATTATCGCCTGCTTATGATACCGATATTCGTGTTATTTAAGAGTCTGAGTTAACCGAAATATCGCCTTCGTGGTTGAGAACGATGTGTCGGGGTTAAGAAATTGGCGGAATAAGGTTCGTCTTTTATAGGCAACATCCGTGCGGCGCACCCAGAAAGCGTCTTCGTTATTCTATTCGCGCGCCGAGTATACACAACGCGGGGACCGTCTATATAGTCTTTGCATCGATCTCGTCCTCCCGTTGATGTATATCAGTATTAGAGCTGATCGAGACTGATTGCAATCGTGGGTTCAGACTGCGCTTCCTTTTATTTTTAACGGGCGTGAAAAAAAAAATTCCACAAGCTGTTCGAGGAAATCTCATTGAGATCTCGTCCTATGATTTCTTTCTTTTCTTAAGCTGACAAATTAATTGTCATGTATAACGAAATTTTTAATTAAGACATCTATTATTTCATTAATTTCGTGGAAATATTATAAATTAAATTATTGAAACAAAAAAAATGGTTTCTTTAATAAAGTCGTGACGATCTTACAGCTCCGATCTATAAACAGAAAATTCAGATCCAGAGTGACACGCGATGGTTAATTAAAGCGATGTCCCATTCTTTAATTCGAATCATTGCAACATCGCATCCGGCGAAGACCGCAAGTGAAAAAATCTCACCTATGAATCTTTCTCTATATTCGTTTTGCGCAGAATTAATAACGTTTCGTCATACGCGGTGAGTGCGGGGATCTACTACCGGGAAGGATAACAAACAACATTGCTCGTTCGCGTACGTGGCCGATGTCGTCAACGGCGGATACTGACTAAGAATACGTGTAAATATTTGAGTCCTCGAAACGCAAGAAAAAAAAAGTGAAGAGAGAAAGAACAAATCCGGAAGATGAAGCGACCGCAAGTGCGGAGGATAAAAAAAAATAGCGTCGATGGCCATTCGGATGCAGGTTGAATCAGCGAAATAGTCATGGTAACGGTCGGACGCGCGCGGTACCGCAAATCTATTTTGAATTAAGTAGGTGCACACGCGATGCTCCCGCGCAGTTGTGATGTCATCGTCGTGACACCATCGCCAAAAAAGTCGAGCCCCGTCAGAATCGCGTTGCACGATTTTCACGTGGCTGTGTTTTCAGCCGCCGTCATTAGCACGAACGGCACGTACGCGATAAACGGCGATCCGTGCGGGGAAAAAGATATCGCTAATAATAATATTTGTTCGCAGTGAGTATGATTAACAATTTGTTGCGACGAGAAGAAATAAATTCCTGACGACTGACGAGAAAAGTGACAACACTGACAACTATAAAAAATTACTGTGTAGCCCAGTAAAAAATGTCGATATGTACTGACTTATTATATCTATCGTTTAGAGTTAGTCTTCAAAATATCAGTGGGTGAATTTGTATTTGCAGAGAAAAGAATCATTTTTCGCGTTTTTCTCGTCGAATTTTCTACTTTTCGGGCAAACATCGGTGCTTTTTGGAGTCAGCGGGAAATTTGCCATCGAACGGGGTTTTCAAACTGTACGGAATAAAAAAAGAACGATTTTGCAAGAAACGCAAGGGGTACGTTTTTTTGCAAAAAAAAAAAAGTTGTTTTCGAAAAATTTGAAGACCCTATCCGACGGGAAATTTCCTGCTGATTCCGAAAAGCACCATTGTTTGCCCGAAAACTATAAAATTCGACGAAAAAAACGTCATAAACTTTTTCGCACTTTTTTCGAAATTTCGTCACTTTACTAAAATGGAGGTTACTTTTTTTTGGATAGATCGAATCTGGATTTTCTTTTTGCGTTTGAGAGAAAACTCTATACAACGAAAAGAATGCTGCAAGGCAAAACACGATATCATGATTTCTGATTTTTTTACAGAATTTTTTCAAGGGGTACCCCTTGAAAAAATTTGCGATTTTTGAGAGTTCGACTTCAACATTCTTTGAAAAATTCAGGAATCGAGATATCCCGTTTCGCCTTGCGGCTTTCTCTTCGTTATTCAGTTTTCTTTCGAACGAAAGAAGAAAATCCAGGTTCACTCAATCGAAAAAAAGTAACCTCAATTTTACTGAAGTACCGAAATTTCGAAAAAACCGCGAAATCGTTTTTCTCCTTTTTCTCATCGAAATTTCTATTTTTCAGGCAAACAATGGTGCTTTTCGGAATCAGCAGGAAATTTCCCATCAGTCAGCATCTTCAAACTTTTCGAAATCGAAAAAAAAAAATTTCCCCAAAAACCTAAGTCAATTTTCTGCTTCAAAACTCAGTAAAAAAATTCCGTAAAAAACAATATCAATACCATATTAAAGATTATTTCCCCGTAAAACATAACAATTCCTTAAATCCACGATTCGGGCTCTCCGATTGACTATCCATCGCCGGCATCGAGGGGGCGTTAGTCGCCGGTGTGGTCCGCCGATAGAGACGTACACGACCAAATGGTCCCCCGTAGTCACGATGCACATATCCTTGAGAGCTATCGATCGTGTCTTTCGTCGTCCCTATCTCGCTACACCTTTAACGTTTGTATACATCCTCCATATAGCGTCGCTGGGTTGCGTCGTCGCGCCTCCGATTGGACGAGGGTCCGTCGCATGCAGCACTCGGACCCGACATACCCCGGGCTATACGGGTTCCCCATAGCGTCTTCGTCCAAACATCTCGTGGACGCGTCGGAGGATCATCAATCTGGCGTATATATTTCTCGTCGTGGTCCCCCTCGCGGCACGAAACGACCCGGCATGCTATACGCACACCGTGACGAATGACGAATACGGAAAATAGTGACGTCACGTCTGGCATTCTCTCACGCGTTAAGGGGTTATTATTGCCAGGCGGGACGCACTCTTATTCTCGAGGCTCGCGCGCAAGACGAGACCACGGGACGTGTGTTTCGGTGTCGCGCTATATGTGTTTTTTTTATGTATGTATATAAGGTTGTGTATATATGTATATGTATATGTGTATATGTTACACACGGGCTGTACGTGTGTAGGCGTTCCGGGCATAGCGAGAAAGGCGTACGCGTAATCGTCGCGACCGCCGCACGAGAACACAACGAGCGGGCAAACTGGGAGTGGTGCCTTTGACCGAATCGACCCGAACGCTGCGAGCTCACACCCTAAAAACGAGCCGTGCAGTTGTCCGACGTGCATTTAGGCCGAAAAGTTGAGTGTTGCTTTTTTTTTTTTATGGGTGTTTGGTGCGGTACCAGTGCGACCAGTCGGCCATGGAGCGAGGAGACTGAATGAGTTTGCGCTTGGGGTCTCTGAGAGTCTTGAGGCATGAGTTTTTTGGTTGGAGGGTTTATGAGTTTTGTGTGGAAAGTATTGAAAGGCTTTCGTTTTGGCTAACGGCAGGTGGAGGTTGGATACACTGTAAAAACGTTCGTCAAAGGGCTGAGGCATTCAACGTGCTGGGCTAAAAATTTGACTCTGAGAGTTTCCTCTTATTATTGATGTGGCTGCAAAAGAGTTTGAACCTCTGGCTTCATATTTTTCTTTGCCATTGCGATTTTTGGACTTTACCATCGTTCTTAAATCGTGTTTTTTACGCTGACACCCTAAAAACGAGCTGTGCAGTTGTCCGACGTGCATTTAGGCCGAAAAGTTGAGTGTTGCTTTTTTTTATGGGTGTTTGGTGCGGTACCAGTGCGACCAGTCGGCCATGGAGCGAGGAGACTGAATGAGTTTGCGCTTGGGGTCTCTGAGGGTCTTGAGGCATGAGTTTTTTGGTTGGAGGGTTTATGAGTTTTGCGTGGAAAGTATTGAAAGGCTTTCGTTTTGGTAAACGGCAGGTGGAGGTTGGATACACTGTAAAAACGTTCGTCAAAGGGCTGAGGCATTCAACGTGCTGGGCTGAAAATTTGACTCTGGGAATTTCCTTTTTTTTATTGATGTAGCTGCAAAAGAGTTTGAACCTCTGGCTTCATATTTTTCTTTGGCATTGCGATTTTTGGACTTTACCATCGTTCTTAAATCGTGTTTTTTACGCTCACACCCTAAAAACGAGCCGTGCAGTTGTCCGACGTGCATTTAGGCCGAAAAGTTGAGTGTTGCTTTTTTTTTTAATGGGTGTTTGGTGCGGTACCAGTGCGACCAGTCGGCCATGGAGCGAGGAGACTGAATGAGTTTGCGCTTGGGGTCCCTGAGGGTCTTGAGGCATGAGTTTTTTGGTTGGAGGGTTTATGAGTTTTGTGTGGAAAGTATTGAAAGGCTTTCGTTTTGGCAAACGGCAGGTGGAGGTTGGATACACTGTAAAAACGTTCGTCAACGGGCTGAGGCGTTTAATGTGCAGCTGGGCTGAAAATTTGACTCTGGGAATTTCCTTTTTTTTATTGATGTGGCTGTGAAAGAGTTGAACCTTTGACTTCATGTTTTTTCTTCGGGTTTGCAATTTTTGGACTTTACTATCGTTCTTAAGCCGTCTATTCTAGCCCTGAAAATACTGGATTCAACATTTTTTTGAAGTGATTTGAAAAAAGAAAGAGAAACAGATTTTTTGTCAGAACTCGTAGATTCGACCATCGCTCGAAAAATGGAAAAATCAGCTGCGTCATTTTTTTCACGTTACGCAGATACTTATTAAGGTAGGATTAGCGCCCGGTTCTCTTTATATAAAAAAAAATGTTTTGAAATTCGACAAAAACAAAAAAAGACCGACCGCTATGTATTCGATTCGAAAAATCGAGAAGTTAAAAAAAAGAACAGACAAGTTCTATTTGTAACTCGACGAAAATTTCAAGAGGACCGAATAATCTGTGTCAGTTTGCCAAGTGAATCGATCCCGTTGATTAATTCACGCGTGAATTCTGAAACACAGAAGCGCCGAGCGCGGTACAGTTCGAAGCTCCCAAACCGGTATTTCCTACTTGAAATAATCTATAATTGATGTAGTTTACGCGGCGAAAATAACTGCATCCGCGCGGGTTTGCACGCCAAGGGGGAAGATAGCGAGATGACGAGAGGAAAATTGGCCAAAAGCCAAATCGTAGGGTCTAAAGTGCTGATTCCAGTGCGAAGCGAGTATAGCAACCGGCTTTGCCTAGCTGAGCGACTACAAACACGGGTAACGCATTATTCGCTCTAATCCATCGTGTGGTCTGATCCTAGCGTAAAATAATTATTTTTTATGTATACAAATCTTACATCACGATGTTTCTCAAATTACTCGAGGAAAAGTATCAAATATTGGATAAATCATTTCAACTTTCTATCTCAAAATTTTCTAAATCAGCGAAGCCACAATTATTTATGTTACCATAATATTATTGTGATTATTCGCTTTTATCCCCTGTGTGGTCTGATCCTAGCGTAAAATCATTATTTTTTATGTATACAAATCTTACATCACGATGTTTCTCAAATTACTCGAGAAAAAGTATCAAACATTGGATAAATCATTTCAACTTTCTATCTCAAAATTTCCCAAATCAGCGAAGCCACTATTATTCATGTTACCATAATATTACAGTGATTATTCGCTCTTATCCCCCGCGTGGTCTGATCCTAGCGTAAAATAATTATTTTTTATGTATACAAATCTTACATCACGATGTTTCTCAAATTATTCGAAGAAAAGTATCAAATATTGGATAAATCATTTCAACTTTCTATCTCAAAATTTCCCAAATCAGCGAAGCCACAATTATTCATGTTACCATAATATTATTGTGATTATTCGCTCTTATCCCCCGTGTGGTCTGATCCTAGCGTAAAATAATTATTTTTTATGCATGTAAATATTACATCACGACGTTTCTCAAATTACTCGAGGAAAGTTGAAAATCATTTTAACTTTCTATCTAAAAATTTCCCAAATCAGCGAAGCCACAATTATTCATGTTACCATAATATTACAGTGATTATTCGCTCTTATCCCCCGCGTGGTCTGATTCTAGCGTAAAATAATTATTGTTTATGTATACAAATCTTACATCACGATGTTTCTCAAATTACTCGAGGAAAAGTATCAAACATTGGATAAATCATTTCAACTTTCTATCTCAAAATTTCCCAAATCAGCGAAGCCACAATTATTCACGTTACCACAATATTATTGTGATTATTACAGGCGTGGAGATTCTGTGGGCTGTTTGTTGAAAAAGCAGACCAATAAATCCTACCTACACCGCATCGAAACGGTAAAATTGAGACATGATGTACGAGGCTGAAACAAGCGGATTAATTGCGGCCGATTGTTTAACAAGTGAATGCCCGGTGACATTCTTGAACGGACTCCCGGGAACAGCGGGGCTACCGGTTCGTGCAGTCTTACATCGTCCTCTCTTACAATCCGAGAACAATGAACCTCTGCAGGAAAAATTCATCGCGCAAACCGGTCACGTAACCATTTAACCCTGTCCACGTTCTACCCGCGGGATCTAATACATGCCTTGTTTGGTTACAATGATTCTAGGAAGAAAAAAAAAGACAAGAAAAACGCGCTGTGTCGCTCATGAAAGACATGGATGCAGATATGCATCCAAAACGCGATCTTGGGACTTGGTGATCACCGCACATTCATCAAACTCGCATTCCGATCGGTAGAGTCGCCAGCCTCCCGTTAGATTTTTCATGCGGAAAACGTGATGCGAAGAGCATAAATTATGCTAACACAGAGAAAAATAATTATGCGGGGTCAGCAATGATTTTGCCAATACAGTGACGACGTCGAATTTCTGGTTGAAGTCAGCAAAAAGAAAGGAAAAAAAATTCTTTGACATATGACAGAATCTTTTTTTCAGTGGAATTGAAAAACAGGATGATGTTGAAGTTTGCATCGTTGGAATGCAACAAAACTGAGAAAAAGAAATTAATTCTAATTACCCCAAATGATGAAATTAGGTATAAAAAATCATCCTAAAAACTAATTGATATGATCACTTTTTATATTTTATTTAATCATTTGGATTAATAAGAATTCATTTTTTTCTGCATTTCGTTGCATTCTAACGATGCAAACTTCAACATCATAAAACAGGAGTGGATGGCAAACGTTGATCCTTCAATATGTCCAATGAACCCTCAGAAAAAAACTTGTCGGCTGTTTACCACATTTACCACATTTAAGATGACTTAAAAAAGTTTTCCCAGTTGTTACTAAACGACTTCATATTTTTACCTAGTCAATTAAATCTTGTTTGACTCAACCTAAATGTGATAATAACGAATAATCTTTCATTTCCCCATATCCCACAAAATATTTCTCACCAGTTAAACTCTTTTAAACCTATAACAAGCTTGAAGTAGGTAATAACAAGTCATCAAACTCCTCCATCTACACTACATAAGCAAACTTTTCGTTCTCTATTTCCACAAACATAAAGAAGGCAACAATAACTAATCAAACTCTGCCCACAGTATGAGCAATCTTTCCCTTTTACTTCGCAAACCAGCATCTCAAAGCAACTAACAGTGAGCAATGAGCCTCATCCCGTATACAGCAGCCACACATTTTTCCCTCCTCACATTCACAAATATTTACCAAGTCGTTGGCGATTAATATTGCCAAGTGGCATTTCCTCGAGTGTGCAAAGTTGCCGGCAGGTTGGAATGAGCGCCGCGATATCATGACGCGGCCGCGGCGGCGACGACCGTGGAATTCTTGAATGTTTGTGAAAGTCGGCTGTCATTGATATTCTCGGACCGCGTCATTGATCTCCGGGGGCAGGCAATAAAAAAAAAGCCCACCGACTTCTGTGCTGGAATCAGTCGCGGGGGACTTATTGTCACGAGTGGATTAGCTTCAATTGATGAGTCAGCCGGCTCGCGAGACCGCAGCAGCAGCTTTTCGATGCCTCGTCGTCGGCGGCTCTCGTCTCGCGGTCAAACAAGCCGAAGGGACTTGGGGTGCGCGGGCTCCTCGTGAATAGAATTAATTGACGTCCCGATACCTCGCTGATGTACAACGTTATAATAAAACATGCAGCACGGTTTTTGTGCGTGGCACGTGGACGAAAATTGGCTCCAGACATAACACGACGTCAACGATAACCACAAAGGTGAAACCCGAGGAAAAAAAAATATATACAACGAAGTGTCAAGAAGTGTGGCGGCTTTTGTAAGGTTGCAGCTTTGGGGGATTTGCCTTTTTTGGTCGTGTGCACCGACTCCGGTTGCAGAGTCAGTCGCTCGCGGCATATCGAGTAATACAATACGACCCCATAACAATGTCACGGGACACCTTTTCTTGCGCAATTGGAGTCACGATTGGAGAGGGCAAACACGACGACGCCGAGTCGAGACCTCGAAGACGAGAATGATGTTGAAGTTTGCGGCGTTGCGATGCAACGAAATTCAGAAGAAGATGATTTCTGATTAAGCCAAATGATTAAATCAGGTATAAAAAATCGTGTATAGCAACTGATTGCTATGTTGACTTTTTACACCTAATTTCATCATTTGGGTTAACTGGAATTAATGATTTTTTCTGAATTTCGGGATTCGCAATGCAACGAAATTCAGAAGAAAATGATTTCTAATTAAGCCAAATGATTAAATCAGGTATAAAAAAATCCTGTATAGCAACCAATTTGCTATGATGACTTTTTACACCTAATTTTATGATTTGGGTTAACTGGAATTAATTGTTTTTTCTGAATTTCGTTGCATCGTTGCAATGCAACGAAATTCAGAAGAAAATGATTTCTAATTAAGCCAACTGATTAAATCAGGTATAAAAAAATCCTATATAGCAACCAATTTGCTATGATGACTTTTTACACCTAATTTTATGATTTGGGTTAACTGGAATTAATGATCTTTTCTGAATTTCGTTGCATCGTTGCAATGCAACGAAATTCAGAAGAAAATGATTTCTAATTAAGCCAAATGATTGAATCAGGTATAAAAAAATCCTATATAGCAACCGATTGCTATGATGACTTTTTATACCTAATTTTATGATTTGGGTTAACTGGAATTAATGATCTTTTCTGAATTTCGTTGCATCGTTGCAATGCAACGAAATTCAGAAGAAAATGATTTCTAATTAAGCCAAATGATTAAATCAGGTGTAAAAAAAATCCTACATAGCAACCAATTGCTATGATGACTTTTTACACCTAATTTCATCATTTGGGTTAACTGGAATTAATGATTTTTTCTGAATTTCGTCGCATCCCAACGATGCAAACTTCAACATCATAGACGAGACTCAGCTTGAGGCTCGGACTACTTCGCGGCTGGAGGAATATCGAGGATATACGGTGGATAACCTTTTGAAAAATCAGAGCCCTCGAGTCCACGCGTGATTTTACGGCGAGGCTCGCGTGACGGAGAAAACCTCGGCGAGCGGCGACGGTAAACGGGTTACATTACCGGGTATTATGTCCTAATATGCATGCTGGGATGCCATTCGGCGTAATCAGATATGCGAAATATGAAGAGCCCTGAGGGGGCTGCCGCAGATTTGGGGGAGATACTCGGGCTACGTGCTCGGGAGTGTTGACGCAGGCTTTAATCATGTTGCAACGCATTTTTGCTTTCAGGTGGTGAAAACTTGATTTTTATGGGATGGTAAAGATTCGGAAATTCTCGTGATACTTTCTGGTTGGCCTGCAACTTTGGAAAATGTGGTTTTCGGATTGGGAAATTTGTCGGATTTTGAGAATAATTTAGCAGATTCGAATTTTTTGTTTAACTAGACTAATCACACGCGCTGGCGCGCGTGGCTGAAAAACTTTTCGTCAAAATCGACCGAGGAAATATTTTTATCAAAATAGCAACTTTTAACCTATACCATCGTTCTCAAGTGGCATATTCTACCCCCGAAAACACTGGTTATTAACCTTTTTTAATCGATTTTGAAAAAAATATTTTTTCTGTAAAAAATCGTAGATCCAGCTCCGGACCGAAAATCAACCCTAATTTTTTTTCTTTTCAAAATATCGACTTTTAACCTATACCATCATTCTCAAGTCGCATATTCTACCTCCGAAAACACTGGTTATTAACCTTTTTTAATCGATTTTGAAAAAAATATTTTTTTGGCGGCGAAAAAAATATTTTTTCTGTAAAAAATCGTAGATCCAGCTCCGGACCGAAAATCGACCCTAATTTTTTTTCTTTTCAAAATATCGACTTTTAACCTATACCATCATTCTCAAGTCGCATATTCTACCCCCGAAAACACTGGTTATTAACCTTTTTTAATCGATTTTGAAAAAAATATTTTTTTGGCGGCGAAAAAAATATTTTTTCTGTAAAAAATCGTAGATTCGGCTCCGGACCGAAAATCGACCCTAATTTTTTTTCTTTTCAAAATGTCGACTTTTAACCTATACCATCATTCTCAAGTCGCATATTCTACCCCCGAAAACACTGGTTATTAACCTTTTTTAATCGATTTTGAAAAAAATATTTTTTTGGCGGCGAAAAAAATATTTTTTCTGTAAAAAATCGTAGATCCAGCTCCGGACCGAAAATCGACCCTAATTTTTTTTCTTTTCAAAATATCGACTTTTAACCTATACCATCGTTCTCAAGTCGCATATTCTACCCCCGAAAACACTGGTTATTAACCTTTTTTAATCGATTTTGAAAAAAATATTTTTTTGGCGACGAAAAAAATATTTTTTCTGTAAAAAATCGTAGATCCAGCTCCGGACCGAAAATCAACCCTAATTTTTTTTCTTTTCAAAATATCGACTTTTAACCTATACCATCATTCTCAAGTCGCATATTCTACCCCCGAAAACACTGGTTATTAACCTTTTTTAATCGATTTTGAAAAAAATATTTTTTTGGCGGCGAAAAAAATATTTTTTCTGTAAAAAATCGTAGATCCAGCTCCGGACCGAAAATCGACCCTAATTTTTTTTCTTTTCAAAATATCGACTTTTAACCTATACCATCATTCTCAAGTCGCATATTCTACCCCCGAAAACACTGGTTATTAACCTTTTTTAATCGATTTTGAAAAAAATATTTTTTTGGCGGCGAAAAAAATATTTTTTCTGTAAAAAATCGTAGATTCGGCTCCGGACCGAAAATCGACCCTAATTTTTTTTCTTTTCAAAATGTCGACTTTTAACCTATACCATCATTCTCAAGTCGCATATTCTACCCCCGAAAACACTGGTTATTAACCTTTTTCAATCGATTTTGAAAAAAATATTTTTTTGGCGACGAAAAAAATATTTTTTCTGTAAAAAATCGTAGATTCGGCTCCGGACCGAAAATCGACCCTAATTTTTTTTCTTTTCAAAATATCGATTTTTAACCTATACCATCATTCTCAAGTCGCATATTCTACCCCCGAAAACACTGGTTATTAACCTTTTTTAATCGATTTTGAAAAACATATTTTTTTGGCGACGATCTTTCTGTCAGAAATCGTAGATGCGACTCCGGACTGAAAATCGCCAAAATCGACCTCGGAAATTGTGATTTTAAAATATCACCTATAATAAGTTAATCAATTTTGTGCTGCTGACAAAAAAAAGCTTTACGTCAGGGCTGTCTAAATCCTGTTTATCCTTAAAAAAAAAAAGGCTGCAAAGAGATGTTTTCGCACAACGTAGTACGAGATGGTTACTCATTAATTTTTTGTAGCCATTAATTGAGTCCTTTGTCGCCGTTCCGATGCTCATCGAGTCGGGCTGAAGTGCTGCGCACCAACCGTCTTGATAGATCAAGAATTGAATCGCATGTCCACTTTGCCCCACACCAGCGGGTCTGCTAACGACGCCCAGCGGGTGGACCTCACTTCGACAAACGGTTGCGCAATTTAAGACAATACTCGTTTGCAGAAATGGTCTGCGCTTGACCACGTTTCGCAGCTCGTGATGTCATCGTCATTTAAGGTCGCTAACTTGGCTATCCACAAATTGCAACACACGGACTTCATTAGCATCACAATTATACGCGTAACAAAAATGACTGGCATATGTTTAGTCGCACTTTGCCAATCGTTTTCCTGGTTCGTAACTCAGCGAGAAAAAAATATTGTGAAAACTAATTAAAATTTAAATTAAAAAAACATTCTACAATAAATCTCTCGGGTATGAAGACACAATTTATTGAAGTAAAATTTAATTTTTTTCAGCCGTAATTTGCTCGAAGCAATAAATTACATTTAATTACAGGAATTTTTATTTTTCTCAACGAGCTATTTTTTAATTATTTTATACCGTTCACTTGTTGAAAGGACTAATTTATGACCTCTTAAATGTCGGTTAGCTGTGAATTCGAGGCAACGGTCAAGTGTTTATGCCGAGAGCAAAAACACAGAGCACCACTTGTGTTTTACTGCGACTGCACGATGCCCACGTCGACGATGGTGATAGCTGCGCATCAGAGACTTCCCTGAACTTGTCAACTTGTGGCGCGAGTCGCCGCGGCGACGTTCGACGTACTCGGCCAGTAGAAATGGAGCCGAGACAACGCGTCGAGTCGTTCCTCGATAGTACGTTGCGGATGTTCCGTGTCAAATCGATTCTCGTCAAATCGAAATTCATGTATGAACTTTTGTCCACGAATTTTTTATACCTGGATCTGAATTCTAATATGAGTTCAGATTTTTTATTAGATGGTTCTTGAAAAAAATATGAATGTCCTCCGATTTTTTTAAATAACGTATTTTTAGTCAGCATTTCAAAATCTATCAAAAAAATTCGAAGCGTTTCTGTGAATTTTCTGAATCTCCTTCAGATTTTTTAAAGATTTTCAAATAATGATGAATGATAAATTGAAAAAATTTAAAGTGAACAAATATTTTTTAAAAATATTATAAAAAACACAAAAAAAAATTATACTGAATTAAAGCGATTTCGAGTTGCAATAATGAAGCAGGAAATTGTGAGACCAAGTGTCAGCTCAGGTCGTTCTGGCATGAAATGCCCCGGTGAGTATAGAGCGATTGACAACCCTAACTACTTACTACGCGGTATCGATAACCGGCGTATGGGACCAACATCGAATGACCAGTTAGTCGAGTTACGTTTATGGTCACGACTGGACGAGCCTGCGCAGCAGCCTTTCAAATAGCGTTATTCTGCACAATAGTTCGAGTGGTAAGATTTCTCACCGCGTCTTGGTACCTCAGCACTGCTCATCCTTCGGCACTACCTATTTTTGTATCAAATAGTATACTAAAATTCATATTTACCGAATCGATAAAACCGGAAATTGAATGCTCATCGAAAAAAAAAACGATTGGGAAGCAAATAAAAAAATCTCTCGTTAATCGCCTTTGGATTATAAACAAAAATAAGATATCACCTAAACGGCTGAATCTTTTTTTTTTTTAATTCAAGTTATTCCACCTCAGTCTAAATTTATTTTTCACCACCTAATCCAAAAAATTATTAATGATAAGAGTCACTTGAAGTTGTAGATATGGACAGTTTTACATGGTTACATGATAATTTCTTTTACTTCTCGATTAATATTTTGATTTCTGACAATTCAGTCACAGGTTGGCCAGAAAACATTTTTTTCAACCAGTACTGAACAAAATTTAGCTTCACAAGGTGCGAAAATGTGATAATGCCTTCATTATCGCAGGTTTCACCGAAACTTCTGAATCTTTTTTTTCACATTGCGTTACTCCACCTCAGTCTACATTTATTTTTCATCGCCCAATTAAAAAAATAACAAATCACAAAAATCCCTTGAAGTTCTACATATGGGCAGTTTTACATGGTTACATAATCTTTTTTTTTTTTTACTTCTCGATCAATATTTTGTTTTCCAACGATTCGGTCACAGGTTGTCTAGTAACAATGACGACACACGCTCAAGTACGCGATACGGACTGATTCCGGTGGTTAATTAATAGTTTCCGCCTGTTACATTGAAAGTGCGGCATTGTTACGAGAAAACGTCGCGCGCGCGCGCGCGAGTCGCTGAATGAGCATTATGACCAAACAACTATATGATGATTGTGCGGCAACGCTAATTCAACGAGGAGGAAGTCGCTCTTTCATTTGAACAATAAACGCGCCTGCGAGAGAGCCTCGTGCGAGGGGCAGTCCTGGCCTCCCTGAGACACGGTTCGTTACTTTTATGTGTAAAAGCACTTAGTCGGATAAAATGGCCGCCTTACAATGGAGAAAGACGCCCATGATTTTGCATGTGTAATTTTCGGCCTCCTCATTACATTATAAAATCCTCGGAGCTCTCGAGGCTGATACGTTTGCCTCGCATCTCCCTCCATACGCGGACGAATGTGCGAGCAATGATTTATGCCAGATCGAAGCTAATGTTTGCAGAGCGGTGACGTTTCTTCGCTGTGTTTGCTCTGACTCGGCCTGCTCGTGGCTTGCCAAAAATGGTCCGTTTCATGCGAGTGGAGGAGTCTCTCAAAATGCTCGAATGCTCGAGTCGACTGCCCACGTTTGAGGACTGAAATATTTTTACTATTGAGAAAATGTTTCTTCGGAAATATTGGAAATATGACGAATATTTTAAAATAGGGATGAGACATCCCGGCGATTCGCTAGCAGCAGCCGCAAATTTTGCAATAATTGTTTGGATTTACAGTGATAAAATGTTGAAAGTTGATTGATATAAAATTTGAGAAAAATCTACAGCTGAAAGTCTAAAAAATCTTCGAATTTTGAGAAATTCGGATTTTTTCCAACAAAATCGATATAAAGCTTCTAAGACTTTTATTCTCATCTCCACTTGAATTCGTCTCTTATTATCATGTTTTTCAGGTGACTCAGTCTCGTAAAAATGAAAGAAAAAAGGCAGTGGATGAGTCAATGTGTCGTAGCAATTGTGAAAACACGCGATAATAATTACACAAGTGTCCTCATTGAACCGGAAATATTTTCTCTGTTCAATTATAAAAACCACTGAAATATTTCGCAAAACGGATAAAAAAAGAGCTGCATAAAAAAAAACGTGTTGATCAAGCTGAGATGCAGCATTAAAAAATTCGCAAAACGGATAAAAAAAGAGCTGCTTAAAAAAAATAAAAAAATAAAACTTGTCCATCAAGCTGAGATGCAGCATTAAAAAATTCGCAAAACGGATAAAAAAGGGCTGCTTAAAAAAAATAAAAAAATAAAACTTGTCGATCAAGCTGAGATGCAGCTTTAAAAAAAAATCGCAAAATGGGTTAAAAAAAAAGCTGCACCCAAAAAAATATATGTTTGTCGGTCAAGCTGATAATCTAGCACTAATAATTTCCGAGAATACGCGCGACTGCTTCTTGCAGTCGAAACTCTACTTTCACCTGGGGCCCTTCAGCCACGATTTTCTCATTCTTGCGACACGCTTATCGTCCGCGTAACGTGGACGACTTGATGATGTAATCGTTCGGGACGCTTGGCTGACGTTATCTATGCTGGTAGCCGGTCGAGTTGCCACCTATGAGCCGCTACACTTTCGACCCAAGGCCTTCAACGGGGACTCGCGCTATGTAGTTTTACGACATTTTATTTGCCTCGATAGGATTCCGCGTGTTCAACACACCGTCGCACTCGTACAATCAACGTGCGATATGACGTCTCACAATTAGATTCTTCCAGGTGGTAATCGTTCGGACCTTGAAGACAAGACGTATCAACAATTCCGGTGCTCGTTCCACTGCGGACACTGATGATAGCTTTGCGGATGAAAATACGCGGGTTTGGAAGAGGAATGAGAAAATACGAGTGCGGAAATTCTTTTTTTTCTGACGACTGTGACTTTGCAGCGCTGGTTGAAGGCGAGTCTTGCAATCGCACGAGTTATAGGAAAACGTTTTTTCTAACGAGGGTCGCACAAAATTTGACTTCACAAGGTGTGCAAATGAGGTAAAGCATTCATTATCGCATCGAGCGAAAAAAAAAATGTACTGCGCTCGGTGAAGACATTTTTTTTTAACAGGTAAAAAAATTTACTTTACGGTGAAGACATTCTTTTTCAACAGGTAAAAAAAATTACTTCACTCGGTGAAGACATTTTTTTTCAACAGGTAAACAAATTTACTTCACTCGTTGAAGAATTTTTATTTTTCAACAGGTAAAAATATTTACTTCACTCGGTGAAGAAATTTTTATCCAGCAAGTAAAAAAATTTACTTGACTCGACGAAGAATTTTTTTTTCGATAGGTAAAAAAAATGTTCTTTACTCGGTGAAGAAATTTGTTGTCAACAAATAAAAAAATGTACTTCACTCGGTGAAGATTTTTTTTCAGCAGGTAAAAAAAATGTACTTCACTCTACCGCGTCGCATGAAATTCTCCGCATAAATCCGCGTTCCCATTACGAGAGGGTTCGTCGCGTCTCTGGGTCTATCGAGCCCGAGTCAGAGAGACATCGGTGACGTGTCGGAGACCAGTGCACGAAAGTAGGTACGAATAACGATGACCTAAATCGCGTTATTTTAAACGCGTCCATCTAATATTTCTTGGCACACAAACCAATTACTTTCTTCGCTGTAAGACACTTGTCATTCGCATAAATATCACGCCGGTCGGGGTTTATTGTCTTGGGAACTCAAATAGACGCAGCCGGAAGCCAACTATCTACGGGCGAATTGATTTAATGATTTTTCGAGCGGACATCTTTAACGGGACGTCCGTCTTGACGAACAACAAAATCGTCATGCAGCTAAGTAAAAGTCTTTCTGCCAACGGGACTCAGAGTCTGAGTAAACAATAGTAAAAGTCACTATTGCAATAGTCACTGTTGCAATAGTGACTTTCGCTAATTCGTGCTTTTGCTCATTAACCCTGTTGTTTTTGCTTACATAGAATTTGAATTATTTTTGGTATTTCCTTTCTTGTCAATCCACACCAAATACGAATATCAATGTATTAATGAACATCTTGTTAATTAAAATACATTCGCTTCTATGTCATTTTTTACTTTTAATCCCCGCAACCACAATAAATAAATAAATAAACAAATAAATTAAATAATGAATAAAAACAAACAAATATATAAATAAATGAACACAAATAAATTAATGAATAAAAAGCAAAGGAATAAATAAAGAAATAATAAACACATCAATAATTAAATGAATAGATAATACAAAACAGAACATTGGACATGGCTTCCTCCTTATTTTTCATTCCCCACCTCCCCATTATTTTTTAAACCCCAACACATTTCAATCCCACCACGGATTTGCCCCCACGGTTCTCCAATAACACCGTACACCTGTGCAGCGATATAACTCTATTGTGTGCGTGTCTTATTTACGCAGAAATGAGCATGAAGGAAAATAAAAGTAAAAATGCAAAATAAAAATAAAAACAAACCCCGCTGCCCCCCCCCCCCTGGAACCAGTATGGAGTGGATAAATGGCTGCGCGCGGCGCAGGCGGGGGACGCAAAGCCAGCGAATGTGCGCACGCGGTGCCTCGGGCACCGCGAGAGTGTACAGTGCATTTTATTCCGAATGCCACCTGAAGCGTCGGGTCCGCAGACGAGAGAAACCCTCGAGGTCCGACAAGGAGAGAAAGAGAGAGTTTCTCTCTTTCTCTTTTCCCTCTCTTTCTCTCTTTCTCTTTTCCCTCTCTTTCTCTCTTTCTCTTTTCCCTCTCTTTCTCTCTTTCTCTTTTCCCTCTCTTTCTCTCTTTTTCTTTTTCCTTTCCTTCTCTCTTTCTCTTTTCCCTCTCTTTCTCTCTTTCTCTTTTCCCTCTCTTTCTCTCTTTCTCTATTCCCTCTCTTTCTCTCTTTCTCTTTTTCCTCTCTTTCTCTCTTTCTCTTTTCCCCCTCTTTCTCTCTTTCTCTCTTCCCTCTCTTTCTCTTTTCCCTCTCTTTCTCTTTTCACTATCTTTCTCTCTTTCTCTTTTCCCTCTCTTTGTCTTTTTCCTTTCCTTCTCTCTTTCTCTTTTCCCTCTCTTTCTCTATTTCTCTTTCTCTCGGTACTCGGGGCTGCGCTTGCGGCACAACACGAGGCACGTATTCGTCCCGCAGTCTCGCGTTCCATTCGCAAGGAGGCTGTGCGATGCGGTGCGCTTACGAGGCACGAGAGTAGCATAATACTTGGGCGGTTATACATATCCGACGCAGCGGCAGCCGGCACGTCGTCGCGACGCTGCTGCTGCTGCTGCTGCTGCAGCAGCAGCAACAGCAGCAGAGTTCATTGACCGACGGCGTTGGACCTCCGAGGAACGAAGTCTGGCTGAGCCTCGCCTAATCTAGTGGGCGTTTAGATTTTCCATCCAGCACACTTGTAAAATCACCCCCCACCCCCCTCCCTTCTACCCGCCTCCCCCGTCGACCAGCCCGGAAAACCGAACGACCGGTTGGCTTAATTCTACACTTGCGCTGTTAAAACACTGGAGTAGCTCAAGGTAAAACGTTTGTGTACAAACACACCGAAAGCACACGAGCCGCGTCGGCGGGCGACGACGAGCGGGTTGCGCAATCGCGCGTGGAAAAACATTGCACAGGTAGCGGGCATTTGTTACTGTCGCTGTGATTCTTGGGAGATAAATGTGAGAGTTTTTTTATGCTTAGTGAGGATGGGGATGATTCACGCCGACTAAAAGTGAACGGTAAAAAAATGGTTTTTGTTTTTTGTTTTTGTTGAAAATTGTTTATTATTTTTTTATTATTTATTGTGTATTAACCATCAATCTTTCATTTGTTGTTATTATTATTATTATTATTATTATTATTTGTTATAATTATTATGTTATTATTATTAGTATAGGTAGCTCGCATTTGTTGTTGACGGTGATGTTAGGAAATAACGCACGAGTATTTTTCATGCTTAGCGAGGATGGGGGTGATTCACGCCGACTAAAAGTGAACGGTAAAAAAATGGTTTTTGTTTTTTATTTTTGTTGAAAATTGATTTTTATTTTTTGATTATTCATTGTATATTAATCACGAAGGTATTTTCCATTTGGTTATCATAGATATTGTTGTTATTATTAGTATCGGTAGCTCGCATTTGTTGTTGTCGGTGATGTTAGGAAATAACGCACGAGTGTTTTTGATGGTTAGTGAGGATCAAAAACAAGTGGACGGAAAAAATTGATGTTTTTAATTTTTTTTTTTTCATTGAAAATTATTTATTATTGTTTAATTATTTATTGTATATTAAACCGCCGATGTATTTTCCATTTGGTTAATACAGATATTACTGTTATTATTATTAGTAATATTACTAATACATTTTTTAGCGTGTCATCCTGCGCCGGGCGTGCCGGGCCTATTATTAGATGTGATGGAATTCATCACAAAGGGAAAGCACGTACACAGGGCTCTCGGCGTCACAAACTCTCCCGAAGACTTTATGCCAGTGAACTGTTCTCGTTTACTAAAATAGAGGCTGCATATGCTAGAGACCAAGACGATCGTACCGCGCGGCGCTACGTGCGAGACAGATGTGGACTTTTGGTAACGTACACAAGCCTGTTGAAAAGACCCCATTGTCCAACCTGATTTTGATTCCTCGCAACAAAACCCAAAACCAACATGATTTTTGCTGTGAGCTTTGTGTGTCAGACGGGAATATTTTAAACCTCTGCGACTGTAGAGAACGCATCGGAGTTTGAGGCTCGAATTTATCACGAAAGGTGGAGAAACGAATCCTCTTTATTTGGTCCAATTCTTGTTTGTATTTAATGATAATCAAGGCGCAAAATTTGTAAAATTTTGTAGCTGTGAAAAAATTGATATGAAAATCTTGAATTATCTGGTTAAAAGTTTGCATAAATTTGCACGAGACTGAAAGGCTTGTTAGGATCAAATATTTGTAAAATTTTGTAGCTGTGAAAAAATTGATATGAAAATCTTGAATTATCTGGTTGAAAGTTTGTATAAATTTGCACGAGACTGAAAGGCTTGTTAGGATCAAATATGGTGACAGATTGCGTAGGTGTGACAACTTGGCAAGATTTTTTTTCAACAAGATTGCAAAGTCATACTCATTGCAAATTGCCTTCTGGTAATTTTTCGTATATAGCGCAACTTCCTCCGCACGAAGAGGCCGAAATTGGCCAACGTTGCTTCCTTATTGATGTAGCCTTGGGAAGAGCGAGAAATAATGCGCAAGGAATCCGCAAGGTTGTACTTTGCATCGACGACGTCAAATCGGCCGTCATAAATCAGGTCCCCAGTGTGTTTAGAACGGGACAATCAGAGTAATTTTCCATTTGATTTAACCCCATTAGTCCGAGATACCGAGTGCTATAATAACGATAATAGGAAATTGAATTCGACCGCCATCTGGGAATTAACGTTCTGTCGTTGACGCGCCTACTTTTCACGAGCTATTATAACCGTATTTGGAGAGCATTTAGAATTAAATTTCCTTTTTTATTACATTGACATTGATTTTTAAATCGATCCAATCCCATCGGTAACACTGAATGCGAAGTATTACAATGGCTGTAATGGAAAACTGAATGATCCTCCCAGCCACAAAATTAACCTACTGTCGTCACCCATATTTTGACGTCTCATTCTATTTTTGACGAGCGTTTTGAGCTGACAACTTTTTTTTATCTTCACTGTGGATGCGCAGAAGGCCAGACTGCGTGGCATCGATTTTTTTTTTCTGAACCATATGTCGACATCCGAAATGTCCTACTTCTCAGGTTTTTTATTTTTGGAAGTTACAGTTTGTAAAATCGATTTCTACTTATCGCTTTTTGCTTCGAATTTCTATTTACGACGTTTCAATAAATTCACAAAAAATGTGGAAAAGAAAAATGACCAAATAGCCAATAATATTTTAGACAGTCCGACACTCACCATGATGTGAAGAAAGGAAATTAATTAACGTGTGTGGTACTCGTTGAACTCACCTGTAACAATAGAATAAAACAATTTCATTAGCATTTGATTTACAAAAATTAATAATTAAAAATATCGAAGACGCTGCACATTTTTTTTAACATTATTTTTAAATAAAAAAATTGCTCAAACTAAAGTTGCGATTTTTTTCAAGAATGGTAATTTTTGTTACGTCGTCAACAGTGCATCAAATTAACGGAAAGGTCGGGGAGTGAGGGTCGCCGATTTTTCAAAGACGAGGCAAAAGTTAGCGAGTCGTTGGATCAACAACAGTCGCGATTCGCGTGTTGTGTACACCAGCCAAATTGCGTACAATGCTGTCAGAGCTCTAAATCGGTTTCGATTCATTCGCGCGTTGATACAAGTAGAAAAGTCGCTTCGTGCCAAAAATCACGTCATCTCGGCTGTTACATTGCCCCGAACGAGAGTGTCTTCGTCGCCAATGCGCGTCTGTGGGAACTCGCGGCGCGCGGCGATCCGGTTGAGACAGTTGCACATCGTAGCCAAGAATATTTCATCGAGACGCGTCACCACGATGAGACTCTTTTATACATACGCGACCGCGCGACTGCATCTATGTAAATTATGCGCGCACTTAGACCTTTGCTGATAATGTTAATGGGAACATGAACGCGTTTGTTGCGCCGAGCGTCGTCTATTTTATAAGGACATTGACACAATTCACTCGCGAGTCGTCAAAAATTCAGAGCTAAATTCGTCTCGAAGAATTAAATCAAAAACATGGATTTTTTTTCATGATTTATCTATTAAAAAAAAATGATTTATCAATAATTTTTCAAAAATGATTTATCAATAATTTTTCAAAAATATTACTATTTTTTTTTAGATGTTTGATTTTTTAAGCTTTCGTTTAATCTACTTTTTTATGATATTGAAGTTTGCATCATTGGAATGTAACGAAATTCAGAAAAAAATTCTAATTGATGAAATTAGAATAAATTTTTGTTTAATTAATAGAAATTACTTTTTTTCAGAATTTCGTTGTATCCCAATGATACAAACTTCAACATTTTTTTTCTATTTTTTGTTAATATGTTTTAACCAATATAAAAAACTTTTTGTTTTCAACACCTCGAGACCAAGGTTGTCGATAGACGTGAGAACCACGAGGGCGTAGCGAAATGACACTCGACAGTGGCTATTAACAAACTCATGATAAACTAAAGGTCGATAAGACCATGATTACGAAATGCATGCAAATTTATTCTGACCAGTGACATCGTTGGGAAAATACCATGGGCTTGGCGGAAATGGCGAGTGAAGGACGTGAGCGGCGCTCCACCAGCGCATTGACTACAGTGTGGGGGCTCAAGCATTTCAAGGCTGGTGACGACATTTATTATCCTGGAATGTACAATATATCGAAAATAAAATATTTTCGAAGCTGGATAAAAACGAATTCCGCTTGCATAGTTACCGCCTTATATATACAGCACACTCAAGGTGAATCCCCGGCGAAACTAATAAGTTTTATATCTTTCGGTTAATCATCGTCAGAATAGCCTGCGAGTGTAAAATCTCAAAAGCGATAATAAGCCACTGGGTACCTCGTGAGTTTTAATTAATTTCGGAATTTCTGTTTTCCGAGGCCACCGGCTTCACAGTGTTTTTATTTTTGCGTTATATATTCAGATCCCGAAGGTCATCGACACTATTTTCAATCCCGGAGTATCACGCATAAAATTATCGACCTTTTTTATGTGTCTAACACACGTTAAACATTTGACGAAAATAGAAATACTATTTCTATTTTTTTTTATCAAAATTAATTTAAAAAAAATGCAGATCTGTCAGAATAAATCTGCCGAAATTATCAAGAATTCTAAGACAGACCTGAACGTGATCAAATAAATTGGTATTTGATCAAGTTTAGGTCTGTATAAATTTCTTATTTTAGTATTAAATTTTAGGATTAATGTTAGTAATAAAAAAATTACTAAAATTATTCATTAATTAATTTTAGTAATAAAAATTACTGAAATTATTAATTAATTAATTTTAGTAATAAAAAACTTACTCAAATTAATTTTAGTAATAAATTAATTTCAGTAATAAAAAATTACAAAAATTAATAATTAATCAATTTTAGTCATAAAAAAATACTAAAATTAATCCGCCACAAACCCGTACCCAAAAATAAGCGCGCAACTCGCGAGATTTTTAATTTCCTCCGGAAGTAAATCCCTCCCCTCAAGGATGTAACATCTCACGTCGGTTTATCGCGCGAGATGCAACGCTGTTTTTTCTAGGGGGTGTCATGCGTTGTGTATATATATATATTTCACCGCGAGTGAAACTTATTTGTGTATCCAGCTGGAAAATTCACAGCGAGACCACATTGTCCGAGGCTGCAGCGAGGCGGGAAAAAAAATCGGGTACAGGTGCGCGACTTTGTGACGCGCGTGTGTCGCTTTAGAAAAAAAAACGAAAAAAAAAAACTAGGACGGTAGCAGAAACTTCTGTGGGGCTTTGAGAGTCGTGGCCACGATTGTGTGGGCGCGCAACCATAAAAATCGCCCTTATCCAGCTGCGCCCTAATTCGTGACTGCCTATGTACTTTTGTACGCGCCGCGTGCGCTCCAAGCGCTATTAATACACTTGGGTTATTAACTCGAGAGTCGCGGCGCGCACGCGAGTCCAAAAATTTTCTCCGCCCGATCAAAAGAAGAACTCGAGGAGCGCGCGCGAGCTGCTCTTGGCTGCGGCGCCGCCACGCGATCGTCGCGGCCGGCTTATCGCGCGCATCCAGCACGGGGGGGGGGGGGGGGGGGCGGGGAAATTCTAGCTTTCGATAATGTCACGTGCATAGTATTACTTAACCGGATAATCATACGGCGGGAAGGCCATCCGGTTTTATCGTTTCATTCCGCCCGACTATTATTACCACATTTTCAGCCTCGTTGATCCTTCCTCGATGCTGATGGAAATTTAATTACACGTTTTTTGTAATGGTTTTCATTATTTTCTTTGTATTAATGGAATGTTCGTTTTATTTTCTAACATCGGTATGTAAGTAATTTTTTTTTCTCTTTTTCAAATATGAAAAATGTTACTTAATTTTTGTTCGTGTAAAAAAAATCTGAAAAAATGTATTGTAGGTATTAAGAAAAATGTCGGAAATGTTTCTTTCCGTCTGACTGTTATTACCACATTCTCAACTTCGTTAATCCTCCATCGCCGCTGGTGGAAATTTAATTTCATGTTTACAGATTTTTCTTTTTTTTTCGTTATGCAAATTTTTTTTTTTTTTCTTCAACGAGTAAGTATGAAATTACTTTTTCAAGTTCATCTGAAATATAATTAAAGATGTTATTTAAGTTTCATTCACGTAAAAAAATCATTAAAAAAATAATTACAGTTATTACTGTGAAAAATGTTGAATATACTATAATCAACTGCACGCCATAATATCTTCCTCATAGTGACAATTAACTTCGTTAATACTTTATGTGGGAGGGCGGTGATTTTCACGGTCCTAAGGGACACGCAACGGCCGAGAGTTGACGCCGAGTTAACGTCCCGACTTTGGTCGTATATCCACGCGCCGGGCCCGATAATAACCAAGCAGAAAAACGGGTTTATGCATCGCTGACATAATTTCTCCTGACCCAGAAGCTACTGAAATATTCAACGCCGCCGAACGAGTCGGCTCGCGCGGTGGCCGAGGGCACTGCGAGCCAACCTGGTTCGCGAACGAATCCGAGGAATTCGCGAAGCGCGTGATTTCATCGATCGTGTCTGCGGAATCATCGATTGGAGAAAATCGCGGCGGTGATCGCGGCGGTGATCGCGACGAAATTGGATGTATTCCAATAATTGTTTCGGACGACACCGCGAGATGGGGATCTCGGAATCCACTTGAAAATCATTCCACTTTCTTTATGGTAAATTGTCAATTTTGGGAATTTTTTAAATAAATAAATTATAATTATTTTATTTACTTAAAAATGTTTTAATTTAAGTTTTAATTTAATTTAATTTATTTACGGATTTCTCCTTTTCAAGTATTTTACAATATGTGATTCGAAAACACGAGATCATAAATTCTTAATGTTTTAAATAAAATTACGAATAATGTTACAGTGAACAGCGAGAGATCGAAAATATGAGACCATCCAAAGTCATTAAAAAAAAACTTAAACATTTACGCAACTCACCGAGCGTTTATCAAAGGTTGATGATTTAGAAAAAAAAATAACACCATTGCGATGATGTTTGATTAAAACCATTAAATTTTATTTGAATACATTTCATAATTAATAGCGACGAAATTTGATGTATTCCTATAATTGATTTAATTACTACCGTGAGAAAAAGATTTCGGAAATTTATTCGATTTTCCTAATTGTAAACTGTAATCGTAGATTTTGTGAAACTTTGTTATAAATTAAAAAATATTAATCTCATCGAAAATATGGAACCATCCAAAGTCATAAAAGACACTTGAAAATGAACTCGATTCATCGAGCGTTTATCAAAAGTTGATGATTTAGAAAAAAAGAAAACGCTAACACCACTGATGATGAGATTCATCATTGTTTGTTCCCGGATGAAGATAACCCTCTTACGTTCTTGCGACGCTACACGAGCGAGTGGCTATTTTGTATAGCAATAACTCAAGTGGGACAGGATTCCTCGCCGAGGAGTTGAATGAATAAGGCTGTGTGTCTCGCGCGAGCATCAATGTGCGATACACGGCACAATCGAGTTTTGTGTAGCATTGAATGAACCGGTCTTACGCATGCGCACACGAAGCGCGCGCGCGGAGCTGCCCGAGCGGCCGCGCTTTCGTCTGTGGCAACGATCGGCATTAGCTATAACCGATCTTTCGTCATCATCGCGTGCTACGCGACTGTCGGGTTTCGTCATTTTGGTGAATGCAGCGGGAAGAAAGATACATGACCGGTATTAACTACCGCCTTAAAAAAAATGTAAAAAAGGTAAAAAAAAAAATTATTTATAGTTTCCGCTGTTTCGATGGTTCTCAAAGTTTCGAACTTCGACTAATCTTATTCTGGCCGGTACGATGCAACGAAAATAATGTAGGGAGAAAATGAGGGTCGTAGACTGTAGCGATTAGTGCCAGAATTTTTGTACTTAGTGCCAGCCAGCCGGCATAAAAATGTAGAAACTGTTAGAATTTTTTTATTCGTAATTATTACAATTCCATGCTGAATTGTAAAATCTAACCTATTTTCAGTATATTTATTTCCACATTAATAGCATATTTCAAATGACTATAGTGATTATTACGTATCACCTAAGCCATGCATATTTCCTATTCAGTTCTACATTTTCACCCATGGTGACTGCAGTCCAAAAAATAATGCTGAAGTTTGCATCGTTGGAATGCAACGAAATTCAGAAAAAAAAATTAATTGTAATTAATCGACACGATGAAAATCGGTATGAAAAGTCACCATAGCAACTAAGGGCACGTATAAAAAAAAATTCGTGCCCTTCATTATTTTGGGTAATCGCAATTATTTTCTTTCTAAATTTCGTTGCATTCCAAAGATGCAAACTTCAACATTGTTCCAAAAATTAATAAATTACAGTAATTTTCGCCACAGTAATTCTTAACTTAACATTTGGTGAAAAAAATAACCTAAAAATACGGCATGAATGCGGCGTATCTCATGTTTTTCAGTTCGACAATCTCAACCAAGGTTCCTGCAATCCAAAAATAAATGTATTACAATCACCGTCTCCGGGATTCCGTTCCGTATGACATTTTGCGAAAATAACCTAAAAATACCGCCTGATTATGCGATATTTTTACCGTGAATTTATCGTCCGTACGTCCCGCCGTATTTTCACACACGCAAGCACGTCGACTCCAGGTCTAGTAATAGATCCGTGTATCGCGGGGCAGTCGGGAAGTACCGCGCGGGCGCGCGCGCGAAGATCTAAAAATCGGCCTACATGTCTGCGCGCGTCGCGTGCGCGCGCAGTCCGCGCATGCGCGGCGGCGCGACCAATGAAAGCGCGACGGAATGCCGCGGGCGGTTCAACGCCCTCCGGCATCTCCGTGATCCGCGTTGCGCTGTCGCATCTTCTTGTCTTCCGGCCGAGCGATACTGCCAAGTTGTGCGCCGTCGCCGGACCGCGAGACGCGAAACGTTGTCGTTTGATCGTTATAATTTCGCGTCGCACGCGACGAGGGAGTCGAATCGCGTGCGAGGATAAAGCGGGGAAAGAATTTCACCGGCTCGGACGGGAGGGCAGAAGGCTCGAATGGCTCGGTCGGCGGATAATTCCGCAAATCGCGTTCGCAATAACTCTCAGCCCGCTGTAATGAAGAGGACGAAGGGACAAAGGATCGTTGTGTTCGCGGGTACTTGGATAACCGAGCGCACGTGAGCACCACTCGTGGCGGACCCCGGGAATAATAATTCCCGTGCTTTCAGCTGATTATTGGACTCGACGGTACTTGGGGATAGTTGTTGTAATGAGAAGGAATGAATTAACAGTGTTGCGGAGTCATTTAAGACCCTCCAGTTAGTTTTTAAGAGCGAGTTTATTTTTCATGCGTTAGTTTGTACTGGATAAAATGTTAATTGTCCTTTTTAATTAGTTCCTTCGAATTCCAGTGAAAAGGGGTTGAAATCAGTATTTCTGGTATCAGTAAATAAAAAGTTAAAACGTTTTTTAAATATTAAATTAAGACTCGACGGTACTTGGGGATAGTTGTTGTAATGAGAAGGAATGAATTAACAGTGTTGCGGAGTCATTTAAGACCCTCCAGTTAGTTTTTAAGAGCGAGTTTATTTTTCATGCGTTAGTTTGTACTGGATAAAATGTTAATTGTCCTTTTTAATTATTTTCTTAGAATTCCAATGAAAAGGGGTTGAAATCAGTATTTCTGATATCAGTAAATAAAAAGTTAAAACGTTTTTTAAATATTAAATTAAGACTCGACGGTACTTGGGGATAGTTGTTGTAATGAGAAGGAATGAATTAACAGTGTTGCAGAGTCATTTAAGACCCTTCAGTTAGTTTTTAAGACCGAATTTATTTTTCATGCATTACTTTGTACTTAATAAAATGTTAATTGTCCTTTTTAATTATTTTCTTAGAATTCCAATGAAAAGGGGTTGAAACCAGTATTTCTGGTATCAGTAAATAAAAAGTTAAAAAGTTTTTTAAATATTAAATTGAGTGAAAAAAATTTGCACATTGATTCGTCATCAATTTCCATTTTTTAGAAAACCTATGATGAAGATTATTCGTCAATTTTTATTTCCTCACAGAGGATAAGTTTTCTTAAAAAAATGTTAAACAGAAAAAAATTGAATTTCCTACGATACAATATTAAATATCTCAATTTTTCTTTGCCCTTGTCACGATCACTCAAAGTCACATTAATCATGAGTTCGCTCTATTCGAAACGGTGAAGCTTAATTAAGCGAGTTATATGAATCATACCGAGACAAATTGATAACTCGTTGATAGTTCTAATCGAAGATGACGTGTACGCTTATAGTACGAACGTGCTTAGGTATCTCAAGACGCGGCGTCAGTAAGGAATTCGTAGTATACGATCCACCTTATCGGTCATTATCAGGTCATCGCATACGGCGGATCAGTGATCGCTATATTCAAATATTTCTGCCACTATTCACACTGTTATCGCCGGTACGAGAAACTGATACCAACTATCAGATAACATTTTGTTTAAAAGAAAAGATCACCTACAGATAATTATTAAGATAAAATTAATCTTATTCCTCGAAGTGAAATGTGTTTTATTAAAAACATTAAATTCTTTTCAATAAATTTTATAATCACACGAAAAAAAAAAGTTTTGCATCTGTTGCAAAAAAAAATGCATTGCCTTCAGTAACTTTTTGTCTCAAAAATTCAATTCCATTTTTCCACTGATTCCAATTTACAAACATTAAAAAATGAATAAAAAAATAAAGTAGCCACTTTTTTTACCGTTCGATAGTTCGCAAATAAGTAAGTAGGGCGAATGGGCTATAATTAAATTTTTCCTATCGAAAAAAATGCTTCATTGCCTTCAGTAATTCTTCGTCTCAACAATTCAATTCCATTCTTCCACCGATTCCAATTTACAAACATAAAAAAATGAATAAAAAAAATAAAGTAGCCACTTTTTTTACCGTTCGATAGTTCGCAAATAAGTAAGTAGGGCGAATGGGCTATAGCGTTATGCAATTGTCCGGATATCCTGCTTCATTGGCTTCGCATATATCTATATATATAAAGCTATATATACATGCCTAATGAATGCGGAACTAGGGGCGTTAAGTGCACACGGGTTTTTCGATGCGACGGCGTATTCGATGTGTGAATCGTGACGGAGTTTCAACCAAGCGAATTATAAACTCCGGAATATTATTCACGACACTGTTTCGACGGGCTATTATGGATGTGTTTCCGGACGTGATGGTAATTCATAATTCCGCTCGCGGCCGGAGAGCTTGCATGGTTTAATGCGTGACCGCCGCAGTTTACACGTATTGTAACGGGTTGGCGGAGTCGCGGGGATTAGAAATGTGAGCGATGCAATTTGAATAATCGTCGCGCGTAGTCGCTGTGCTCGCTCGGCCATTTCATAATACAATTTATTTTTCCGCTTTTCTTCTTTTTTTTTCTAATAAAATAGAATAAAAAGTATTGTCCATATGCTGAGCGCGTTAGACGTTCTCATGGATTCCGGAAGTGAGAAAAGCAGACTCTGTGTGTTACCCCCTGCCTTTTTTTTTCTCTCTCCCTGTCTCTCTCTCTCTCTCTTCTGTTGCCATGTACCGAGTAAATAAGTCGAGGGTTTTTCGCTTCCGGCCAGCCGCTTAATAGTGAGACCCTTGTTCCATCCATTAAACAAAAACAGTCTTTGTATACCTGGCGGACAACACATGCCGCTCGCTACTATCGTCAGGTGCCTTCGGCTCACGTTGATACGACTTTTTTTGCGCCGTGCAAATGTTTACATCGCCGCTGCACCGCCGCGAGTTTTTATCCGGGTATTAATACGACGTGCCCGAGACATTCCAGCAAGAGACCGGGGCGAGTTGAGTCAATTTAGGTCTTCGATTTTTTTTTCCTAACATTTTTGATGACGTTGAATTTTGCATCGTTTGCGATGCAACGAAATTAAAAACGAAATATAATTCCATAAAAATGTTAATAATTCACCACTATTGGGGGGTGAATTCATTTCGTTTTTTATGCCCTTAGTCGTTATTATAAATTTTTATAGCCGGTATAATGATTTGGGTTCATAAATATTTTATTTTTTTTACACCCAGAAAAATCGCTCTGATGGGATCTATTCGATACAAATAACATTTTATTCGAAACAAGAAAAATTGATTTGGATCAAATAAAATGCATTTGACTCTAACAAAATCCTATTAGACCGGCCATTAAGTAAATAATTTATTTAATGGCCGGTCAATACATTTTTATTTCATTCAAATAAATTATATTTGTTTCGAATAGATCCCATCAGAACGATTTTTCTGGGTGCAATTTCGTCGCATTGCAACGATGCAAACTTCAACGTCATTATTTGCGGCTGCACCCATTTAATTAAAAAGGAAGCCATTTTTTAATTTTCATCACGCAGTTCGATCGAATAAACGATGGAATAAACTGTAGGAATTATTCCGTCGACTATTGAATTCTTATCGATTATTCTGCTCACCAGTGCAAAGCAAAAGGCAGATAAGAGTATTTCAAGCAAACAGGTTTCGCACACCTCCGAGGCAGGTGTAATAGTCGGGTTTCCCGCACACGTGATACGCTCGATGCTATTGCAACATGTTGTTTTGACTTTTTGTTCCCTTAATGATACGATAAACTTGTTATTTTTTCGCGTCACTACGACCGACCGGAGTTAAGATTATTTGCTTAATAAATGAACCCGCGTGAACGAGATTTATAGATACGCTTGAACTTCGTAACATTTGTCGAACACGAACATCGCAGTCAATTACATTCATCCGATTTGCTCGAATGTAGAAAATCGATTACCTGGAATTCCTGACCTACCCTCTATGTATTTTTCCGTTGATTTACATTTCTCACGTGAATAAGACGTCAAAGCTCGAGGAATGCTAATGACCGGGTGTAATATAAATTCATCTCCGTGTTTCGAGAGGAAAATATGAATGAAGCTGGAAGTGGGTCACATTGGCGATCAACACGACGGCGCTGCTCGACAGCCTGACCCGGAATTCACCATTCAAATGGGAATTCTTCTCGGATTCCCGGCTTATTTAATGCCCGGTCGTTGCATATTGCATAACTTATGTCCAGCCCTTTTCCGGATTATACGATTCAACACGAATGTTCGGCGGCATTTTCGTTTTTATTTAAGCCGACTGATGTCAGATCGTTTCAATAAATTATTCTTATTTACGTTTTCACGCTCACATCATAAATGTTTAATGCGAATATAACGCATATAACACAAATGGCATAATTGTGGATAATAATTACATAAATGTCATGATTATGGATACACCCAGAGAAATCTTTCTGCTGGGATCTATTCGAGACAAATAAAAATTTATTTCATTCAAATAAAATTTATTTGGACGAAATAAAAATTTATTTCATTCAAATCAATTTTATTTGTTTTCTCTGGGTTGAATTTCTCTGGGTGTAATAATTACACAAATGCCACAACTTTGCAAAAACGACCAAAGGCCGAATAAATCGACAACAGTAACTCATCAAATTTATAATAAAAAAAAATCACAACTGCAGCCGTTTAATGAATTAAATAAATAAATAAATTAATTAATCTCCCAGCCGCAATCGACGATGAAAAAAAAAAAAATCTATTTTGCCCAGCTTGATAACAACAAAACAAATCGGTCTTATGCATTCTGTTCTCGTCTCCACACCGTCCCAAGTTTCGACTACGACGAATCCCAAATAAATTTCAATTAATTCGCCCCAACATTCGACGAAGTGAGAAACGCTCATTAATTCGGCTCGCGGCCAATTGTAAATAATTTCAAAGTGCGCCGCGCGCAAACAGCCGTGGCTACGTGGGGACGTCGCGCACGCCACACAAATTCGAGTGTTCATCCGAATTGTCCGCTTAGTACGACAAACCGCGGCAAAAACCCGGCGCGAGTTTCTCTGTCGCTCGGGTGATGCGCCCACTGCAGATGTGTAAAAATAATGCGCGGGTCTTTGAACCCCCCGCGCGATGGAATGATTGAGAACTTCCGGGCGAAAGTACAGCGCGGCCGACCCTAGTTTTTCGGTGATTCAAGAATAATATGCAAGCGCGTTAATCTCGGCGGCGCGCGATAGGCACGCCGAGGGGGCCTCCACCTTGGAATGCGCCTACGTTGCGCGCTCGTAGGGCTTCGACGTCCGAAACGAGTTTCGAACGGGCCTTTCTCTCCTGACCCGCAGCAACAAATAACCCCCCCCCCGCCCCCCCCCCCGCCGCCCGCTCCTCCCTCGCGCTGCGCCAGTAAAAGCTCTAACAGACTGCCAAACGCAGACGTCGACACGCTGCGCTTCTCTGCGAAATTCGGGACGGCTGTAAAAACCGTTCGTTGCAATTTTACGTGCATTTTACAGCTCAATCAATAACATAAAGAACTGAATTTATTTTCATTACAAAAAATGCATCTTTGTTACTGATAAAAATGTCATTGGCGATGCTAAGAACGATTATTCTGATTAATAATAATAATAATAATAATAATAATAATAATAATAATAATAATAATAATAATAATAATAATTTAAGAGAATTCATTTTCATTACAAAAAATGCATCTTTGTTACTGAAAAATATGTCATTGGAGATGCTAAGAACGATTATTTTGATTAATAATAATAATAATAATAATAATAATAATCCCTCTTCAAAAAATCAGTGGGTAAAATATTTCGCATTTTCGATATAAGTATTGCTGCCCTGTTAGTCGTTCTCTGATTGACTGGCAGGTTGCCTGCAACTCGTTGCTAATAATCGAACATTTTCAATCCAGAAAAAAATAAATCGCAAGAACTGCATGGGGTACGTTTTTCGCGAATTTTTTTTTTTTTTTTTTCGATTTTGTAAAGTTTGAAGACCCTGTCAGATGGAAAATTTCTCGCTGATTCCGAAAAGCACCGTTGCTTGCCGGAAAAATAAAAAATTCGACGAGCTAGTAATGTAAACATTTTTATTATTTTTTTTTAAATAAAATGAGTCTGCTGATCTTCCTGAATTCACTGTGAATTCTTCATGATTTTAGTTGCTACTCGCGGCCGACCGTTGTTCCCGAATTTCGTTACATTGATAGTCGCTATCGTCGCGACGAGGGCAGAGCCCAAAGTGTAACACTGTAACCGAGAGCTGGTGGCGCACCTAACCCACAATACTCGCACTGTTGCTCCTCAGACGGAGCGTGACACTCGTTTTCTACCCCATAAAGATAACATCCCGGGAGAGAGATGACGCAGAGGCTGAAAATGCTTTCTCCCCGTCCCCGACGGCGCCGAGCGTTTAGTTCTCCCCCCGCGCACTGAAATCAGCAGATAACTCAGCAATGTCTGGAATATCATGCGGTGCTTCCCGAAGTCTCGACGCGTCCGGCCGGGGCGAATTTTTCGTGTGTGTTTTTTGTTTTTTTTTGTTTTTTTTTTTGTCAATGTTGTATGTTTTTTAATAGACTCACCGAGCCTATTGGTGTAACGTAATTCAGTCGCCGCTGTCGATCCCTCACAGCGAGACTGAATATTGCCTCGTCTTCTTTTTTGCGCCCCGAGCAATTGAACCAAGGACCGCTGATTCATAACGACTAACTGGCGGCTGTACAACGAACGACTGATCGAACCGTTAATCAAGTGTCGTGGGCTCCATTAATCAACGTGCTTTTCGTGCCAATTGTGCGTTTCACGATCACGGGGATTACGAACCGGAAGGTAGTTCGGGGATGCTGATTAGGTCGCGGTGAAATATCGACGGGTGGGAATTTAAAAAATGATGTTGAAGTTTGCATCGTTGGAATGCAACGAAATTCAACAAACGATGAAATCAGGTGTAAAAAATCATCATAGCAATTGGTTGCTATGTAGGATTTTTTTATACCTGATTTTATCATTTGGCTTAATTAGAATCCCCCATGGAAAAAAGGTAGGTGTAAGGTACATGTGGAAATATATTCGGAATATACCCCATGTATTTTCGACGAAAAGTTGGATATGCAGCATATATGTATCAGTATATACGAATATATATATTGGCGTGTAAACAGAGATATATTTGGAATATATCCTGAATACTTATTAAATATAGACGAAATATATTTCGAATGCATTTTGTGATATACGTCGACGTACATATTAAATATACGCGTAAATATATTAGCGAATATACATCGAACACTTTTTTGAATGTATCTCAGGGTATATTGTACGCATTGCGTCGATATATTTAAAGTATACCCGGAATATTTATAAAATACAAAAGAAATATATTTCAAATAAATGTGCAATATATCTCAGCTATATAATACGCACATCCACAGATGTATTGTAGATATAATCGGAATATATGAATATATATCGGAATATATTAAAACATTTTTAACTCTCCTTGTTCTGCCGTATCCATCATTTGATTTCCTTCTTTCATTCAATAATAAAAATGAGCTATTGTTCGTCATAATCGAACTATTATTACGGTTTATTCTTCAAAAAAACTGCACGGAAAAACATGACATCAGAAATTCGCATATATCAGTCGTTTATCTATTCAAATGACGGCTGTGAAAGTATTTTTCTATTAAGAACTGACGCTGCTACGTGCGCAATACCTCGGAACAATTAATCAAAGAGCCGAGAATTATAAAAGTGCTTTTAAAAATGTAGCACTGATTTGACTAGCATGCAGCGCTGATGCCTCCTTAAAAATATTCGATTAATATTTAGCATATAACCGACAGCAGTGGGCGTGCGGTCGGTGCATGGCTTCGGCGATCTCCCATGTTAAGCAGCTCGACTCACGGTCGCTACTTGGATGGGTGACCGCTTAGCCATGCACTGATTTGCACGTCAACTGTTGAGCGGGAGGCAGTTTTTCTGAGTTTCTGATGTAATCTCATGCAACAGACACTCAGAAAAAATATAGCCGCCTGTATCGGCACAGGTTTTCTGCAGTTTCCCTGTGCCCTCGTGCAAATGCGATACAGTAGTGCATTAGGAAAGAGTGGCTGCGGGTAACACTCTGGGGGGGAACTCAATAAATGATACGGAGGGGAATACAAGGAATGAAAGGGGATCAAGGGGAGTGGGGAGAAAAAACGTAAAAATCTGAAGAAGGTATACGTAGGAATCAAAATTAAAAAATTAAATATATATTTAGCATATAAACTTTCACATACGTGAAATATATGTAAAATCTTTTCCGAATATAAAGAAAAATATATTTAACAACCATTCTTGATGTACGCCAATAAATATCGCGCATATATTCTTAGTATATGTTTAACTATAATGAACATATATTTACGATATACGTGAAAATATAACCCGCATAATCCCTCGCATAATTGTAAAATATTTTCTGAATATAAAGTAAAATATATCTAACAAACATTCCAGATACCTACTAATATATATCGCGCATATATTTTTAGTGTATGTTAAGCTATATTTAATATACATTTACGATATACGTGAAAATATACACCGCATATTTACCTTGTATATGTGAAAATATATACAACCACGAAAAGTTCGATATGTCGGATATATTTTGCATATATCCCGGGTAAATGCTATAAGTATCTTGGCTATAAATCAGATATATCGCATATACCCCAAATATATCTTGTGTATATACTACGATGTATCGAAAAATGTATTTCCACACCTACCTTTTTTCCATGGGGGATACATTTTTTTCTGAATTTCGTTGCATTTCATCGATGCAAACTTCAACATCATTTTAAAAAAAACACCTAATTTCCGTGTCGTGTTACATGGGTCAATCTTTTTTTTTTCTTTTTTGTTCCTGGTGGGAAATTTGATACGTACAGTGAAACCTCGTTTGTCGGGCCTTTGACTGGGCGAGACTCTATAAAAAAAAACCTTGTAGAAAATTTCTTGCGTCACTTCCGGCTTGAAGCGGCCACTGCTGAGGCCCTGGCAGGGTCAATGTCACTCTTGCCAGGGCCTAGCAGGGCAAACGTGGTCCTGATTAAGTCCTTCGCCTTAATCGCGGAAAATCTGAAAACTTATCTTCGAAATTCTCACTCCGCATTACCTCACATAATGAGGTTCTACTGTATAAAGAAGCCTTTGGTTTCGTGACCAACTAAAATTTTAACAATTTTTCGTGTCGATATCGAAACATATTTGGAGCAGACTTTATAATCGGAATCCCCGGCGCAGAGAGAAAAATCGAAAGAACGTCGAACCACAGAATCATGAAAAAGAAAAAAAAACGAGCAAGAGAAAACGTTACAGAACGTAACGCGTCAACTGCGCGAGTAATTTAGTCGGTTTAGTACCTTTTGGTTCCATAACCGACTAAAATTTCAACATTTTTCGTGTCGATATCGAAATATATTTCGTACAAAGAGTTTATTATCAGAACTCTCGGTGCAAAACGAAAAATCGAAAGAACGTCGAACCAAAGAATCATGAAAAAAAAACTGGTCGAGAGAAGTCGTTACAGAATGTAATGCCTCGACTGAGCCAGTAATTTAGGCGATTTAGTAGCCTTCGGTTCCATAACCAACTACAATTTCAACATTTGTCGTGTCGATATCGAAATACATTTCGTACAAAGAGTTTATTATCGGAAGCCAAGGCGCAGAGCGAAAAATCGATCGAAAGAAGTCGGTTACAGAATGTAATGCGTTGACTGCGCCAGTAATTTATGCGATTTAGTAGCCTTTGGTTCCATAACCAAGTAAAATTTCAACATTTTTCGTGTCGATATCGAAATACATTTCGTACAAAAACTTTATTATCAGAACCCTCGGTGCAGAGCGAAAAATAAAAAAAAACATCGAACCAAAGGATCATGGAAAAAAAAAATCGAGAGAGAGAAGTCGTTACAGAACGTAAAGCGTCGACTGCGCGAGTAATTTAGGCATTTTAGTAGCCTTTGATTCCATAACCAACTACAATTTCAACATTTTTCGCGTCGATATCGAAATACATTTCGTACAAAAACTTTATTTCAGAACCCTCGGAGCAGAGCGAAAAAAAGTCAAACCAAAGGATAACGAAAAAAAAAAAAAAAAAAAAAAAAAATCGAGAGAGAAGTCGTTACAGAACGTAAAGCGTCGACTGCGCGAGTAATTTAGGCGTTTTAGTGCCCGGCCCATCAGCGCCTCGGAGAATTTCCCCTTGATCACTGTAATTTCTTCGGGGTTGCCGAAGAAATGCTCCTTTCATTATTTCCGCGCGCGGCGATCGCTCACGGGGTCACCGCCGAGTGTTGTCTGCGGCCCTCCAGACCGCAGCGAATGCCCCGAATCGTTCCATGTGTGGCTCTCGCGAGGCTCCTCGCGACGCTGCTGCCGCCGCGTCTGCCGTGCCGCGTTCGGTGCACGAGGAGAAGGGGAACGGGAAGGTAGGAGAGGCTGCGCTCAGTGGCAGATGAATAAAAAGAGCAGGAGAAAATGTATGACGACGGCGTCGGCGGGGTTGCCAAGCCGTGTGTATTATTTACAAGCGAAGAAAGAACCTCGCTAAATCCCTTCGCTCTTTGCGCTGCGAAACGCTTTCGCTCTCCGGGCTCCGGCGATTCCCACTCGTGGAGGACGAGTGGGAATTTTTCTCTCTCTCTCTCTCTCTCTTTCTTTCTCGCGTTTCTTTATCTCTATTTATTCTTCCTTCTTTCCCCGAGTGAGAACGATAACGATCAGGACACTCGGGCACACAAGTGACTCGCGTATCAGCTTTTATAAATTTTAACTATAAAATTGTTTGCCACACGTGACTCGGCTAACGAGTCACTTGATCTGCGCGCGAAGAAATTGTTATGTGGCGATTAAGACGGACGGGAAAAGTGAGTAGCGTGGAATCGGGGGAACGTCGAGAGAATTCGTGGAGAAAAATAATCGAGGAGTGATGACAAATGTTTTGCTGTGTTAACGAAATTTTTATTGTGCCAGAAAAATGTTTTTGTTGTCACTTTTAATATTTTGATATTTTAATGTTTTTGGCGCTTTTAATATTTTAAATATTTAAATATTTTTGTCGCTTTTAATATTTTAAATATTTTAATATTTTTGTCGCTTTTAATATTTTAATATTTTTAATATTTAATGCATTAAAGGGCGAGAATGGCTAAATAAAATTCTATTCTATTTTTAATATTTTTGTCGCTTTTAATATTTTAAATATTTAAATATTTTTGTCGCTTTTAATATTTTAAATATTTAAATATTTTTGTCGCTTTTAATATTTTAAATATTTAAATATTTTTGTAACTTTTAATATGTTAATATTTTTTTCACTTTCAATATTTTTATATTTTTAATCTTTTTATTTCTTAATACTTTTGTTAATATTTTTCTCTATGAAGATTTCATAGCGCCTCGAGGTTGCGCCTTGCGGATTAAACTGGCGGCCGTCGATATATTTTCCATCCCCGAGAGATGAAAACCGCGCCGGGTGACGGAAAAATCGCGAAGCCGGTTTCGTGTGAGTATCGGTCAAGAACGCGCCCGGCGACGACTTTCCGTCTCGCTTCGGCGACCAATCGGCCGGACCTGTTGTGACATATAAATTCCACGACCGCAACGAACAAACGCCTATGAGTCGCGATTTTCCCGGCGGCAGGAAACGCCGGACCGTGAAAAGAAAAAAAAAGTGAAAACACAGGCGTTGGTCGTTAAATTCCCCACCATCGATCAGCAACACTGTAGATCTATCGCGATTATTAGTTATCACAAAGCGCTTGTGAAATCATTTTTAAAAAATGTATAACAACGTCCTGATTACAAGGTACCATTTTTTTAGAATTTAATAACACACAGCTACAAATGAGCATTTAATTATAGTCAGATATCAGTCGGTCAAAGAAAAAAAAAAGAAAAAAAAAATCTTTCATCACCCAGCAATTAATAAATTCCACCAGGACGTTTATATCCATATTAGTGTCAAACGATAACCGCGAAGATGAGAGGATGAAATTCAATACATGCATTAAAGGAGGAAGAAAGGAGAGAGAGAGAAAAAAATGCGTTGAATAGGACTGAAGACCGTGTGAAACGTCTCGACTCACTGAATATATATCACCGCGCGGCGAACCGCCGAGGTTATCTCTCACCCCGTGCTTTGTGTAAACAATACCAACCGAGCGCACTCTCACGTCTCGACCCCTCTTCACGGAGCCAAGATAATACCGCGCGTCGCGCCGACTGATCCTAAACCGTTGATAGCCGGGGATCTCTCTGTGTGCACGAAACACCGGCGACCGCGCGGCCTCTCGCGGCGGCGTCGTGTAGGACCGAGAGACGCGCCTGCCCCGCGTATACGAGTTTCGTACCCTCGGCGCAAGTTTTACGTCTAAACGTCCTTTAAAGCACACACAGAAGCCGCACACTACGATCACCTGCTCACCTCGCCACGTCCACCTGCGAATTCCGCGCAGGTTCAACGCACTTTTTGCGGTCGTTTTTCTTGACGATTGTTGTATGGAAATGTTGCATTTAAAATACATTGTTTGTCACCTTATATTTTCGTGATAAATAAATAAACCGAATATTGTATAGAAATGTTGTGTTCAAAATTTAGTGTTTGTCTCCTGGTATTTTTGTGATAAATAAATTAATAATCCGGGCTATGTTGATTAATTATTCTGCCACATTTAAATACGTAACCGAATATTGTGTAGAAATGTTGTGTTCAAAATTTAGTGTTTGTTTCCTTGTATTTTCGTGATAAATAAATGAACACTCCGGACGATGTTGATTCATTATTCTGCCACATTTAAATACGTAACCGAATATTGTATAGAAATGTTGTGTTCAAAATATGGTGTTTGTTTCCTTGTATTTTCGTGATAAATAAATGAACACTCCGGACGATGTTGATTAATTATTCTGCCACATTTAAATACGTAACCGAATATTGTGTAGAAATGTTGTGTTCAAAATTTAGTTTTTGTTTCATTGTATTTTCGTGATAAATGAATTAATAATCCGGGCTATGTTGATTAATTATTCTGCCACATTTAAATACGTAACCGGATATTATATAGAAATGTTGTGTTCAAAATATGGTGTTTGTTTCCTTGTATTTTCTTAATAAATAAATTAACAATCCGGGCTACGTTGATTAATTATTCTGCCACATTTAAATACGTAACCGAATATTGTATAGAAATGTTGTGTTCAAAATTTAGTGTTTGTTTTCTTGTATTTTCGTGATAATTAAATTCATAATCTGGGCTACGTTGATTAATTATTCTGTCACATTTAAATATGTAACCGAATATTGTATAGAAATGTTGTGTTTAAAATATGGTGTCTGTCTCCTTGTATTTTCGTGATAAATAAATTAACACTCCGGGCTATGTTGATTAATTATTCTGCCACATTTGAATACGTAACCGAATATTGTATAGAAATGTTGTGTTCAAAATTTAGTGTTTGTCTTCTTGTATTTTCGTGATAAATAAATTAACAATCCGGGCTACGTTGATTAATTATTCTGCTACAAATTTAAATACGTAACCGCCACAAAATTAAATACAAAACCTGTGTAATGATACAATGAGAAATCCGGCTTGGGAGAAAATTTGCAGCCGCATGTCAGGCCCAAGTCACGTCCTGGCTAGCACCGAATGTAACGCCACAGATTTTGCCGATTTTTTGCTCGGATTACACTCACGTTAAGAATATCCAATTTAACATCAAAAGTCTACACTATCAATTTCAAGTAAAAAAAAAAAAAAAAAATCTACCGGGAAAAGATTTTGCTCGGTGGAGATTTTTAAAGGCAACTCTTACTTGGATGAAATTACTGAATTGGCCAGATGCGCCGTTCGCACGTAATTTTCGCGGTACGCGCCCTTGTAACCTTGCGGGTAATTCGTACACAAATAAGTAGTGTGTACGAGGAGCCAATTTAAAGTTAATTAAAGAGAGTGGAAAATTCAAGTACAACGATCGTCTGTAAAGCGAGATGTGGCGATCGGGCGATAACCGGAGGTCGGAGAAACGTAACGACGAGACCGGCTGGTTTGGAGCGCGCTCGCGCGCTCTCTCATCCAGAAACTATTAAATACACCGCGCTCGCCGGAAGCGAAGAATACGCCGGTTGATACGGGGCGTTTGGCCGATAAATCGAAGGGGCCGATAGACGTTTACGCGTTCGTCACCGACTCCCGATATCGATACCGCGCGCCAGCCACGTGGATCGCCCACTTTGTCGTCGCCCTCGCGTATCGCTCACGTACGCACACGAAACACCAGAGGCAAACCGAAGCTCCCGGCGCTCGCCGCCAGACGAAACTTCGCGCTCGGATTTCAAAACTCCGTCGCGACTCACCCGAGTTTTTATTTCACGCAGGGGACGCGCGCTTTGGGGATTGCAACCATCGCTATAAATACCGACGATTAAGTGTCACTAACTTTTCGGCGTAAAACAATTATTTATACATATTTTTTTACGATCCAAGTGTAAGTTTTATTTATTGACATTAAAAAATGAGCGCAGAAAATCACAAAAAAATGTTTCGGAGGAAAAATCGTGATGTTTGGTGTTTAGGCAAATATTAAATATATTTAATTTTTTTATTTTTCAACAACCAACGTCTTTTATCAAAATTACAATTAATTGTATTTTTTTTCGCCTTTTATTAAAATGACAATATATTGTAATTTTTTGCGCCTTTTATCAAAATAACAATATATTGGCATTTTTTTCGCCTTTTATAAAAATTACAATATACTGTTATTTTTATTCGACTTCTATAAAAATGACAATATATTATCAAAGTTACAATATATTGCACGAAAAAAAAAATTACAATATATTGTAATTTTGATAAAAGACGATGGTTGTTGAAAAATTTAATTCGAAGCTCCAAATATGAAAAACGTTGAAGCAGGAAAAATGGGAATTTTTATATAATTTTTTTTTTTCGATGCATTTTTGCAGATACCGGATGGAATGCAACTCGACGAGGTTGTGACTTGTGGGCCGAAACTCGAGGCCCATCGAACACCGAGATTGGAAATGCGCGAGATGATCTCATGGCCAGGCGAGTTCCTCGGGATTTTAACGGGTCCATTACGTTTGGAATTGGAGCTATTGGAGATTATTACCGTAATTTCGGGAGCTATATTTACGAAACGCCCGCGGTCAGCGTCTGAACGGTGCCACCGTGGGCCGGGGATCGGAACGAAAGCCCATAGGAAACTCGCAGCCTCCGACGGAGCATCGTTCCTGTATTTATAGACCTTCCGAGAAGCCGCGCGCGCGGCGCGCTCGTCGGGCGGATTAACGGAAGCTGCAACGAATTTCGACTATCCTTGGTCCTAGAATCACGCAGGCATTTCGGCGCTACGATTTTCCAGGAAAAAATGCTCCCGATCTCGCAATTAGTCCGATTTTTTTTGGCCGCACACGAATGCGGCAAAAAACGAACCGAACATTTTGTAATTTGAGCAGACCTTTTATTATACTTTTTAAAAAATAATAGATACATTTTTTTACAAAAAAAATCTACTGTTTCTCACTAATGACTCGATATCAATATTTATTTGTTACTAATTGTTTAATTGTTACTAATTAATAATGATTTTATTGAAAATAAAAAATAAAAAAATAAAAAATGATTTCATACGCCGAGTAGATTGAACCAATATCGATACCATTTCCGAGAACTCCGAGCCGAAATTTTCAAGCGAAATAAACATGTCAACTGTGAATATGTAGCTGCATATAATATCCGCTATTAGGTGGTGAAAGTTTCAGCTTTTTTTTCAGCTGAGGCGTCTCTTTCACGCCCGACTTCCATCTGAAACGCACAGCATAAACAAAACGCTTGAAAATGGTCTAGTGGTGCTTACAGACGAAAGCGCTGACGTACTCGAGGCGTCTCTCAGCGCCGCCGACGTATACGAGGCGGTTCAGGGCAAATCGAAAGGGTCGTGATCTTCGTGTGTAAAGAGAATTCTCCTTTTATCTATTATTTATGTTTTTTCTAATCCACCACAATGTACCAAGAGTACGAAACACGAGAATCACAACCCTGCTGACTTGGCCTGGAATGCCCCATACGTATCAGTGTGGGAAAGTAAAATAAAATTCCTTTTATGCTTGGTATATTTTTTTTACTAATGCATCTCATACTAAGGGAAAGAAAAATATATTTTTTTAAACGGGGATCACAACCCTGTCGACTTGGCCTGGAACGCCCCATACGTATCAGTGTGACAAAGCAAAATAAAATTCCTTTTACTTAGTATATATTTTTATTAATAAATCACAACATACTAAGGAAAAAAATATTTGAATATACCAGAATCACAACTCTGCTGACTTGGCCTGAAATGCCCTATACATATCCATGTGACAATGTTAAATAAATTCCATTTTCCTGATATATATTTTTTAATAATGCATCACAACGTATTAAGGGAAAGAAATATATTTAAAAGATTTGAGAATCACAATCTTCCTGATCTGGCCTAAAATGCCGTATACATATCCATATGACAAAGTTAAGTAAAATTTAATTTACCAGGTATTTTTTTAAATAATGAATCACAACGTATTAAGGGAAAGAAATATATTTTAAAAAGTTCGAGAATCAGCAACTTTCTGACACGACGTGAAATGCCCCATACGTATCAGTGCGACAAGGCAAAGTATGAAATTCAGTACACAGGATTTATACTATGGTCCTTCGAGCCGAATTGGATTCCGCTACGGACTCACTGCTCTCGGAACAGAAGGTCCCGGGGTCGAATCCGGCTCGAAGGACCATTTTGTATTTTTTTTTTCTTCTTTTTTGTGTCTTCGAAACAAATTTAAATGAAAACCATGTTTCATCCAATGAGGATCGTGAGATACAAAAAGCGGAGGCGTTGGTCGAGGCGATGCGCCAAGAGTGTAGGACAAGGTCCCGGAGTGTATACACACTTTCCCTTCGACTCGCGAGCATGTTGAACCCAAAGAAGAGAAAAAAAAAGATCCCGAGTGGATGACTCAACTCTTTTAATGCGATAATTGGATTCCACAAGAGCTAACGAAGAAATTGCACTTTAATCGCCGCCTCCGTAGTTCGTACGCAATCAATTCTCCGAGTGCGTAAATTGCTGACTCAAAGTTGTGTCAACACACGAGGCTTTTCTCCGGCGGAAAAAATCATTCGTTAATTTCACATCTTACTCGCGGTATGACGCATTTTCGCCTCGGTTGTCGTCGAATCTGAACCGAGGATCTCGCGCAAAAATCTTCGTATGTGTCAGAAAAATATCACGACAGTGTTAAATCTTGATATATTAAATATATCGTATTGACTAAAATTAAATACTTCGCAAATTTAATTCCAAACACTTACGAACTGTTTTTTCAGTGTTTAATTTTTGGGTAAAAATGCCACATGTTTCCAGTTAAAAATGTTAGACTTTAAATTTAGCATTTTTCTGGAGATGGATTTTAAAATTAATTTAATTAAATGAAGTCCAATAGGGCATAATTAATACACTTCAGCATTTTATACTACTTTAATGATACGATCTATAAGCAGGATAGAATCTTATTGAAACGTCGAACAATATATCTTATTGAAACGTCGTTGAATATAAAAAGGAACGACGGCTACCGACGTTCGGCAGCCAAGAATATTTCAAGGATGAAGACGTCGGTTTAAACGACGAAGAGGAATTTGAGCAATCGCCTCGAGAGCGAAGCAAACGACACGAGCACGTGAATGTTGACATTGTGCGCGACGAGAAGTATCGACGAGTCTCGTGCGAGGCGGGAGATCATCCGCCGTAATCTACGGAAATATCTCGCTCGTCCGTGTCAATCGATTCCGCTCGAACGGGGCGTGAGTTGAACACTAGTTTCTCATTATATTTCAGGATCACGGTAGCTTCACTCTTCACTGGGTTTCTTGTCTATTCGAGCACGTGTCACATGTTCACTTATTTATATGTATAACTATAAGTACAACACGTGACACGTTGACATCTTAAATGTTGTCCGAAAGATATCCAAAAGACAATTTTTATGATGTCCAAGAAATATATTTTGGACAATTTTGAAGATGTCTTTTGAATATCTTTTGGACAACTTTTAAGGTGTCATTTGGCGTTCGCGGAAAGTTCGTCTAAATCAATTCGTCTAAATCAATTCGTCTAAATCAATTCGTCTAAAAATCAATTCGTCTAAAATCAATTCGTCTAAGACCAATTCGTCTAAATCAATTCGTCTAACATCAATTCGTCTAAAATCAATTCGTCTAAATCAATTCGTCTAACATCAATTCGTCTAAAATCAATTCGTCTAAAATCAATTCGTCTAAAATCAATTCGTCTAAATCAATTCGTCTAAAATCAATTCGTCTAAAATCAATTCGTCTAAAATCAATTCGTCTAAAATCAATTCGTCTAAATCAATTCGTCTAAAATCAATTCGTCTAACATCAATTCGTCTAAAATCAATTCGTCTAAAATCAATTCGTCTAAAATCAATTCGTCTAAAATCAATTCGTCTAAATCAATTCGTCTAAATCAATTCGTCTAAAATCAATTCGTCTAAAATCAATTCGTCTAAGACCAATTCGTCTAAATCAATTCGTCTAACATCAATTCGTCTAAAATCAATTCGTCTAAAATCAATTCGTCTAAAATCAATTCGTCTAAATCAATTCGTCTAAAATCAATTCGTCTAAATCAATTCGTCTAAATCAATTCGTCTAAAATCAATTCGTCTAAAATCAACTTGTCATGTCTTCTACACGGATTGTTTTAGATGAATTTGGTTGTTAATTTTCCTTTAAACATTTTTTTTTTTTTTTTTTTTTATTAATTATTTACGAAGTGTTGCATTGTAACGAATGATTTCCGCTATAGTATTTTAGACGAATTGATTTTAGACGAATTGATTTTAGACGAATTGATATTAGACGAATTGATTTTAGACGAATTGATTTTAGACGAATTGATTTTAGACGAATTGATTTTAGACGAATTGATTTTAGACGAATTGATTTAGACGAATTGATTTTAGACGAATTGATTTTAGACGAATTGATTTTAGACGAATTGATTTTAGACGAATTGATTTTAGACGAATTGATTTTAGACGAATTGATTTTAGACGAATTGATATTAGACGAATTGATTTAGACGAATTGATTTTAGACGAATTGATTTTAGACGAATTGATTTTAGACGAATTGATTTAGACGAATTGATTTTAGACGAATTGATTTTAGACGAATTGATTTAGACGAATTGATTTTAGACGAATTGATTATTAGACGAATTGATTATTAGACGAATTGATTTAGACGAATTGATTTAGACGAATTGATTTAGACGAACTTTCCGCAAATCGTCATTTGGATATCTTTCGGACAATTTTGAAGATGTCTTATGAATATCTTTTGTACACCTTTTAAGGTGTCATTTGGATATCTTTTGGACAATTTTGAAGATGTCTTTGGAATATTTTTTGGATAACTTTGAAGATGTCTTTTGAATATCTTTTGGACAACTTTAAAGATGTCTTTCGAATATCTTTTGGACAACTTTAAAGATGTCTTTTGAATATCTTTCGGACGAGATTTAGGATGTCTTTCGAATATCTTTTCAGCAACTTTAAAGATGTCTTTTGAATATCTTTCGGACGACATTTAAGATGTCTTTTGAATATCTTTAGGATAACTTTTAAGATATCTTTTGGATGTCTTTCGGACAATTTTTTAGATATCTTTTGGATTTTTTTCGGATAACTTTTAAGATATCTTTTGGATGTTTTTCGGATAACTTTTAAGATATATTTTGGATATCTTTCGGATAACTTTTAAACTATCTTTTGAATATCTTTCGGATTACTTTTAAGATATCTTTTGGATATCTTTCGGACAACTTTTACGATATCTTTTGGATGTCTTTCGGATAACTTTTAAGATATCTTTTGAATATCTTTCGGATAACTTGTAAGATATTTTTCGGATGTCGTTCGGACAACTTTTAATATCTTTTGGATATCGTTCGCCGGTGGCGGTGGAGGTGAAATCTTTTTATAATATAGAGATATAGTATGCACGAGACACATTGACTACGAGTGTATTACATAGCCGCCTGGATGCAATTATGATGATGTTCATTCATTGAAACGACGATAAGCCCGTCATAGACGCATGTAGACGCGTTTCCAGCGACTTCATTCAGCGGTTACGTCTTATTGAGGCCACAGTTATGAGGCTCGAGTAAGCATTGAATTATTACTCTTGCACTACGTGACTTTGCGCAAAACACGGTCGTACGATCAGGCACGAACAAGAAAACGAAACAACTCTCGAGAAACGTAAACAACAGGAAAAATTTAGTAGACGAAATTCGCTCGTTCTGTGTTTAATTTACAATCATTATTCATTTCAATTTCACTTAAGATTAAATTAAAACAAGAGAAACTTTACTCGTTTTTGTTTATTTTCAAATACACGTGAAAAGGTCTCTGGTTGCAATTTTCGTATTACCCAAAATTTGAAGATTATTTTCAACAACCAAAAAAGGTAACGTAAGGAGAAAAAATCGCGATCTCGATGTGTTGAATGAAAACACCTCTGGGAATAATTCGGGGAGGATCTAAAAAAATGATGAATCGAGAATTTCGCGATTTTTGAAATTTATGCAAAGGCATTGAACCAGCTGCCGATGATAGACGAGTGGTTTATGAGTTTCCCTCGGTTCAGCGGCTTTTTCGAGTTTATTATTCTTCATCGGGCGCCCACGAAGGCTGGCGATATTCGTGAAATAATTTTTGGCTCTGCCACACTCGGACTTGTGTACGATGACATCATCTTCGAGTCGCTCATTAATACTCGCAGACCGTTCGGCCGCGGTTCCTACGGTGCCGCATATCCCGATGTTTCCCACTCGTGACATCATCGACCGAGCTTCGTGTAAAGCTCTCCTTCCCCTCGCAGTCTGTTGCCGCCCGGTCGTGGCATATGCCGGTTCGAAAATAAATTGAAAGAGATTTCTGTGTTCCCATTAATTTGAGACGGCCTGTACAATTCTTTCGGGGCTCTCTATACGCGGCAATGACATCTGCAACGAACGAACGTATCGCTAGCTTCGCGTTTGTCTTGTTGGAGAATGTAAAATTATGTATTACATAGGCTAGCAATAATTTTAACAAAATCCTTTTGCAGTGGAAAAAAATGTGTCCACTATTCACCGAATGACGTCTGGATATAATTATTTAATTGAAATTTTTATATTTATTTTACTTAACCGAATGTCGACTGAATATAATTATTTAGTTGAAATTTTCATATTTATTTTATTTAAAATGGTTTGATTAAAAATATAATAACAAAAAATGTTGATATTGCGAATATCTTATGTTTTCATTATGTATTGAGTATAGCGTGGGCTGGTAATAAATTTAAGGCGCAACTCAGCACTCGTCAATTTCTTCATTTACCGATAAATTGTGCAGTACAATACGCTATAAATAATAATTTTTTAATTTCCCTTGTACGACGAATACATTTTATTTGATCACAAAATGCACCAAGGGAATCGAATTACTTGAAATAGGGCGTAAGAAAGTTTCAAAGAAATATATATTTCTGTTCCTTGTGAGTCTCGGCACACAAAGAATTTTATATCACAAATTTGAAAACTATATTTAAAAAAATTGACAAATTAGTCGTAATAAAAAATTGGCGATCACATTCCCACGTAACGAAATTATTGAAAACCCCATAAATAACGAAAGCACTAAATTAGCCGAGCGGCAGTCCAGTCGATTAATTTCCCGCGCGCTGTTAGTTTGCGTTGTCCGTTAAAACAACGTCATATGCGAGGTATTTGAAAAAAAAAGGGCGGTAGTCCTAATCAGTCAATAGCCGAAAATACATTAGAGCCTCGAGCCCCGCTGTTGAATGAATCTAGCGCGCTGGAGCAAAACGATCGGGACGGTTGAGTTGCGGCGCGGTGACGTCAGTCGGCCACCATCTGCCTACGACCTCGGGCTTTAGTTTTTTTAGGTCGCCGCCGCATCACTTTCCAGGGTAGCTCGTCTTTTTCATTGCGCGCGCCCCGCGCGCTTGTTTTTACAATAAAAACCGAGAGGCCCTCGTGTGGCCCCCGAGTTTTGCCTTTGGCCACCTTCCCACAACTGCGAGCCTCGCGGACCAACGGGGCACGACACAGCTATTACGACCCTTTGGAATTTCTCGATCGCACACGCACTGCGGCGTACATCTCGGGGACGCCGCGCCGAGTCGGGTGGCGGAGGAACCTCCAGACACCGCGCGCCGACGGTCTGTCGAAAAGAGAACGACGCGTCTCGACTTCGCGGCATTACGTGACGGAAATGCTAGGCGCATAAAAGGCACCGTTATACCATTTTTTTTTAATATGCAATATGACATCGGCTCGTCTACTTAAATGGGACGTCCCGAGGCAAATCGACCGACCACTCGTGCACTAAATGTTTTTCTTAATATTTTCCTTGTTCGTTTTTATAAGACATTTTTTTTGCATTGAAAAAAAAATTGTGCAACTGCTTAGACTTTTGGCTTCTGGCATACAAAAAAGCAGGTCAGCAAAAATTCTAGCATTCAATAATTGTTTGTGATTATTAAAATATTGTTTAGTGAGGGATATAATGCTAGATCGAATAGTAATTTTGCATATCTATCCTTGCTAATGTGACGAAAATGCTAGGCGCATAAAAGGCACCGTTATACCATTTTTTTAATATGCAATATGACATCGGCTCGTCTACTTAAATGGGACGTCCCGAGGCAAATCGACCGAACACTCGTGCACTAAATGTTTTTCTTAATATTTTCCTTATCCATTTTTATAATATATTTTTTTGTATTGAAAAACATGTTTGTGCAACTGCTGAGACTTTTGGCTTTTGAAAATTCTAGTGTTGAATAATTGTTTGTGATTATTAAAATATTGTTTTATGAGGGAAATAATCCTGGTTCGAATAGTTATTTTGCATAACTATCCTTGCCAATGTGAAGGTAATGCTGGGCGCATAAAAGGCACCGTTATAACATTTTTTAATATGCAATATGACATCGGCTCGTCTACTTAAATGGGACGTCCCAAGGCAAATCGACCGAACACTCGTGCACTAAATGTTTTTCTTAATATTTTCCTTATCCATTTTTATAATATATTTTTTTGTATTGAAAAACATGTTTGTGCAACTGCTGAGACTTTTGGCTTTTGAAAATTCTAGTGTTGAATAATTGTTTGTGATTATTAAAATATTGTTTTATGAGGGATATAATGCTTGTTCGAATAGTTATTTTGCATAACTATCCTTACCAATGTGAAGGTAATGCTGGGCGCATAATAGGCACCGTTATATCATTTTTTAATATGCGATATGACATCGCTCGTCTACTTAAATGGGACGTCCCAAGGCGAATCGACCGACCACTCGTGCACTAAATGATTTTCTTAACATTTTCCTTGTCAGTTTTTATAATCCACTTTTTTGCAATGAAAAAAATGATTGTGCAACTGCTGAGACTGATGTTTTATGAGGGAAATAATGCTGGATCGAATAGTTATTTTTCTTAACATTTTCCTTGTCCGTTTTTATAAGCCATTTTTTGCAGTAAAAAAAATGTTTGTGCAACTGCTGAGACTTTTGACTCTTGGCAGACAAATAAAAATCATTATAAAAATATTGTTTTATGAAGGAAATAATGCTAGTCCGAATAGTCATTTTGCATATCTGCAATTGCCAATGTGACTCAATTGACTAATCGCTTTGCAGCAGCTCCGGGTTAGTCACAGGACAAGACGAGATTCACGCCAACTTGCTATGATTAACGCACAAAGAAATGGAAACCCATGACAACTTTTGCAACATTCATGTATCGTTAAATTGTCGTCATTTTTTATTATCTGTGCTGCTAGCCGTGACTCAACATTGTAATCGCTGTAAGTGAGCTAATACGCAATTAGTCATGAAAAAATGACAACTCAAGTAGAAGGTGCTATAATCAAGTCTGACTAATTGCAATCCTAGTGACACCGAGAAAAGAAATGATATTCCATATTCTACCCAATCGCTACAATAACGTTTTTTTTTTTTTTTTTTTTTACAGAAACGAAATTTAATTGTTTAACCAAAATTTAATTTTTAACCAAACTATAATTTTTTAACCAAACTATCATTTTTTAACCATACTATAATTTCATAGCCAAACTATAATTTTTTAACCACAATTGAATTTAAAAAAAAACTTTAATTTTTTAACCACAATTGAATAAAAAAAAAACTTTAATTTTTTAAGAACTTGAATTTTTTAACCGAACTTGAATTTCTTAATAAATGGTACCTTCATATACAAAAATGTGTCGTGAAAGCTGGAAAAATGTCGTTGACTCCAGTCATTTTTTTTCTTCTCAGCCAGTTTAAAATTAGAACGAGTGATCAGCGGGTGTGACGAAATTTCGAGATATTCGGGAATCCCGTGGATTCTCACGAGCTGCAGCTAAGGGGTTAGAGAAAAGTTCATTCATGATGAAACCGCGAGTGAGTCATTCGAGGACTATGCCACACGGACAGCGTTCTCGGATTTCTTTATCGGAGGAGCAACACTATAACCGCGAATTACGAGTCGTCACGACTCCGTTCCGCTGGCCTGAATACAAATTCGGACTGCCGGTGGTCCCGTTTCTTGGGTGTCTAGAGTTTGTGTGCTCGGAATAAACCCGCACGAGGGTCCTATCACAATCCGGAATAACGCGCCGTCGGTACGAATAACTGTGACCCGTTGGGTACCGGTCGAACATCAAAGATGATTTCCACTCCGCGCTGACGCCTGCTGCTCGTAACCCAACTTCCTGTGTGAGCCATTCGCTCTCTTAATTCAACCACTTTTTTGTCTCTCACGATTAACCACATTTTATCACCACTTATAAATCGAGCCACATATCTTTTTTTTACCAAAAAGTTAAAGATCAGTCGTAACTAAACGAAAATTTATCGCCTTTTACGAGAAAAAAAAATTACTCATAAATGTTTACATGATTGTTTTTAGCGATTTAACAAACATTTTATGGTTTACCTTTTACGCGACTTTTTTGCCATTTTTACCACCCAAAAATACATTTGGACATTTTAGGAATATTTTTAAATACAAAATGAAAAAAATACATTAAAATACAAATTGTGATGTCTCATCTAAAATTAGATGAGAATAGATGAGACTTCACAATTTGTATTTTAATGTATTTTTTTTTTTCAATTTGTATTTTAATGATTGTTTGTATTTTAATTTTAAACTAGATGATACATCACAATTTGTATTTAAATGATTTTTTCTATTTTAATGTTTTGCATGAAATTACAAAAATTAATAAAAAATTGATTTTTATGTAAAAAAATGTCTCTATAATTTTAGGAATAAAAAATGTATGAAGATGTACAGAAAATAATTGTAGCAAAGTCTCGCTAATTACGACGAATGTCCATTAATGTTCATGACTTGACAGAGAATTCCTCCTCATACGAGCTGCGAGCGAGTTACAGTCCAGCGAGTTTTCCTCGTAAACACAGAGAACGGAAAATTATTAGCCGAAAGAAGTGACTATGCGGCGACCCCACGATTGCGTCGCGCGTTTCGTAACTAAAACACACTATCTCGATAGTTTCGAGAGACAGAAGTCAAAGGCTGCGCCCGAGAAAAATGAATTTATCACGTTTCGTAACCGAACGTTCCATTTTATTCCGATTCCTCGACGAGCGAAGAAAACGGCTGTTCTCTCCCTTTTTACTTTTACCGCGCGACATGACCGCGCTCGTTTCGGTCTCGCCAAACGAGCGTAATGAACAATTAGCCGTGTGCTAATTTTACCAGCCTGGCACGCTTCATTACGTCCTATATGTTACACACGACGATAAAGCTTCCTTGAGGAGAGATAATTGTGCCCGGCGTGGATTATTTTTATCGGAATTAATTAGACGTTTCACTCGAAGACACAGCCGGGTGACTCATGTTTTGACTCTCGGGGATAATTACTTCATTGGCCGTGCAAATAAATAATTCACTTTACCGAATATTCACGACCTCCGATAAGTACACTATTATCATTTTTTTAAATTAATTATTTCAGTGATTTCGCTCATGGAGACCAACTTTTTTTTTTTTTTTTTTTTTCCAGAAATAAAAAATTCACGCACGAAAATCCAAATTACACAAATTTGACAGAATTTAATTAAATGTTTTACATCAAGAAAAATGTTCACAAAAATTTATAAAAATATTTTGCTCGGAAATTCAGTAATATGGAAATAAACAATATCAAAAATTCTTTTTTTTTTAGGTCAGCATCGCTATCGAAAATGTTTTTCGAAAAGTAATTGAAGAGAAATTTATCGAGAAATAAAGATTGTGGGAGCACCGAGATCGAAAATGTAGTCCGGTTGAATTTTTATCAGGGGCTAACAACGTTAGTGGCTACTCAAGTTTACCCTAGTAATTAATTAATTGAGTGATATTGGCGGCTGGACGGGAGGAGAAACGAGCGGGACGCGCCGTCCACCCGCATGAGAATATTTCGACCCGAACTCTGGTGTATCCCTCACCAAGTTTTCCCGCAGAAACAGATATATTTATCGACGTACCTGCATCACCGATGCTTACCAGCATGATGGAAATGTGGAAATCGAAAGCATGAGCGGAATTATCTGTTTTGTGGAGCGTAAATTGGCTCCCGATTACAATCTGACCGAACACAAATAGAGTCGTGAAATTTCGAGGAATTCCACTTTTTCTGAAAATTCTCTGTTTGTACAATTTGGGTTAAAAATCATTTTAACGTCACTCACTAAAAAGTTCAAACATTTTTTATTTTAATACGATTAACAAAAAAAAACGTAGGACGTTTTAATATAATAATTGGAATGAATTAAAATGTACAATAATGAAAAACTGAAACATAAAAATATAAAAATCAATTTTTACAGCTACTAAAAAGTTTAAACATTTTTTTATCACGATTTACGCAAAACGATCCAGTGTTACAATAATTCGTATTCATTCAAATGTACAATATTTAAAAACTTGTACATAAAACGACTTGAAATTAATTTTTCACAGCTACTGAAAAATTTAAACATCTTTTTTTTACACGTTTTACGCGTGGCGATCCAGCGTTCCGATAATTTCCATTTCCATGAATTAAAATGTACAGTGTGGGTAAAAAGCCAGGCTTTAAAAGTTTCGAAAGAACGTCAGTCGTATCATGAGTATCAATTTTCACAGCTACCGCAAAATTTAAACATTTTTTTATCACAATTTACGCAAAACGATCCAGTGTTACAATAATTCGTATTAATTAAAATGCACAATAATAAAAAAAAAACGTGAACATAAAAAAAACGTGAAAATAATTTTTCACGGCTACTGAAAAGTTTAAACATCTTTACGTGAAAATAATTTTTCACAGCTACTTAAAAATTGTAACATTTTTTTTTCAAAACGTTTTACGCGTGACGATCCAGCGTTCCGATAATTTCCATTTTCCTGAATTAAAACGTACAGTGCGGGTAAAAAGCGAGGCTTTAAAAGTTTCGAAAGAACGTCAGTCGTGTCCAGTCGGCGGAGTGAACGGAGGAGGCTGAAAGAGTGTGTGGCAAAAGGCCCCTGCGCGAGAGAGGCCGAGAGAGCGAACACCCACCGACAACAAGTATAGTACTTTCTCGTGTATTGTGCGCGCGCGAGTCTCTCAGCCGAACGTGCTTCGCATTTTTGGCTGACCAGTGTCCGGTTGTTCGTGCGTTCGGGGAACATCTGCGCGCTCGGCTGGACTACAATTCTACCTGAACTCTTCACCTGGCCGGTCCCTTCCACGTATACCTCTATCTTCCTTTCGTTTATCTTATTTTTCGGGGCATTCACGTGGCTACCGGTTTGAATCGCTGCCGCCTGTTCTTTTCCCCCCTCCCCCCCACCGTCCCGTCTCTCTCGCTCCTGCAGACTTTTTTTTTTCTTTACTCTGTCTCTGCGGGCCGACTCAGCCTCCCAATACCTTCAAGGATTCGCTAATTCCACCAGTAACACCGTGGCGCCTCTTTACCAGCATTCATTGAAATACCTGGAGATCGGTCGACCGATTGCCTTGAATGCGTGCATAGTGCGTTTGTGCGAACGTGGCAATCACAACTTTTTTTTTTCGGAAGCGTAAACATTGTTGAAGAACATAAAATATGGTAAATTATTCCTGTGGGAATATATGGGATTAATTATTCATACATAATTATCAGAGACTGAGATTATCGTTGAAAAAGTGGGTAATGCGAAATGTTTTTAAAACATTGTTTTTACTCGGTATCGTAAAGCTTTTCTGTTTCTTAATATTAACAATTGTTTGTCTCAAAGTTCTATAAATAATGAAGAACAAAATGCAGGGATATATCAAGAATTATTTTTTTTATATTTGGGTTCATCGATTTATAGTGTAAAGAAAAATTGTGTTAAATTGTTTGCAAATTGAATGTTAATAATCGGGATTTCATTCCAAATTTCTGGACTCAACGAAGAAATCGTGGCAGTTACATTTCAGACGCAAGTTTTATAAATAAGTAACAACTAAATGCAAGAATATGTCAAGAATTTTTTTTAATATTTGAGTTCATCGATTTTCAGTGCAAAGAAAAATAATGTTAAATTCTTTGCAATTTGAATATTCATAACCACGATTTTTTTCTGAATTTCCGGACGCAACGACGAAACCGCACGAGTTACAATTCAATTGCAAATTCTATAAATAATTAACAACAAAATACAAGAATACGTCAAGAATTTTTTTTAATATTTGAGTTCATCGATTTTCAGTGTAAAGAAAAATAATGTTAAATTCTTTGCAATTTGGATATTGATAACCACGATTTTTTTCTGAATTTCCGGACGCAACGACGAAACCGCACGAGTTACATTTCAATTGCAAATTCTATAAATAATTAACAACAAAATACAAGAATATTTCAAGAATTTTTTTTTTTTTATATTTCAGTTCATCGATTTATTGTGTAAATAAAAATGGTTGATAATCACGATTTTCTTTTCGTTTTTCCGGACGCAACGACAAGATCGCACGAGTTACATTTCAATCGCTATGCGGGTCATGTGTCGGCCGCAAAAGAGGCCATTACCGATTCAGTAATAAGCAACGCGCCTCGATGCCCCCGGTACAATGGTCGGTAAAGCGTTTCGCGCTGCGTGTTCGACACGCACCGAGAATATTGCGTTACGCGTGTCGCGACACAGCCGCGCTGTAAAAAAATTCCGCGCAATCTGCGCGTCTTATCGGTGACGTATCGACAAACGAACCAATTGCGAATTAGCATTTTTCGCTTCCTCGACAGGTGGAACGCGCACATGTCGAGTGGGATTGCGACGCGTAAGCGTGTTTTCCGCGCGCGATTATGGTTCAACCTTAATTCGCAGTCAAACGTCTGCGAATCAAGCTCAAAAAGTGTGCTAAATCCCACATTCATTTTCCGCTTATATTCTTCACCTACACAACATTTCCACAGGGAAATTTTTTATTTCCACAGGAAAATCTTTTATTTCCACAGGAAAATCTTTTATTTCCCCAGGGAAATCTTTTATTTTGCCAGGGAAATCTTTTATTTTCCCAGGGAAATCTTTTATTTTCCCAGGGAAATCTTTTATTTCCTCAGGGAAATCTTTTATTTCCCCAGGGAAATCTATTATTCCCCAGGGAAATCTTCTTTTTTTACAGGGTAATCTTTTTTTTCCACAGGGAAATGTTTTATTTCCACAGGGAAATGTTTTATTTCCACAGGGAAATGTTTTATTTCCACAGGGAAATTTTTATTTCTACAGGGAAATGTTTTATTTCCACAGGGACATTTTTTATTTCCACAGGGAAATTTTTTATTTCCACAGGGAAAACTTTATTTTCCACAGGAAAAAAAGGTCATAAAGGTGTCGAGCGACAGACACAATGAAAATAGATTCAAAGCCCAGTCGGCGTGTCATTCGCAACACGTGCAGCCGATCAACAAAACTCTTTCTTTGTTTTCTCTACTTCAACGCCACCGAAACCGGTGGTTAATACAACAATTCGCACTTACCAAGTGACAAGAAGAGAATCGCAATAGCGGCGGCAATCCGAAGTGATCCAAAAACGCGCATCTTGCTGTCTCAATATGCCGGTTTAGCCGAGCACTGAATTCCGAACGAGCGGGGGAAAAAGCGAGACAAAAGCGCAGATCGTCAGTTGGTATCGAGAGTGAGAAACGTCGGGCACTGTTTTTTTTTTTTTTTTTTCTTTTTTCACCACTGTTTCAATTCACACGTGATAACCGTGAAACGTGTACGAAAAACCGAGAGAGACTCAGCGTTGCCGGCAGCGAGAATAAAGAGAGAAAATTGGAAGCCAGCGACTCGACTAACGTGCGGATCTGATCGTCCGCGAGACACCGGCGGGACGTCGAGCTAAATACATACTGAGACCGAACGGTGCGCCGAGCGACGAGGAATCGTGAGACCCGGCTTTTTACGGGGAGCGTGCGCGCCACGGGATGCGCAGTGCCCCGCGGTCCTGTGGGTGCGGTGGAGGTTTGCCCACCACACACCGGTGCCCACGCAACGCACAGTCGCGCGCGCAGCGCTTGGATCGGACCGGCGTACCATCTGTAGATTACGCGGCGCTCGTATCGGAAAAACCCCCTCCGGTTTCGCCCCTGTTGCTCCCCCCGACGCTGGATCGGCTGGAATCGCCGCGTCGGGCCGTCGCAATGTCACATCTTAAATTAAGCGATGTGCAAGACGCATCTCCGACGGGGAATCCCGCTTCGCGGGATATACGTTTGCCTTTGTACTTTAGGAAATCGTGCGACCGCAAAAAATGTCTGTGCAACGATCACCGAATTAGCGATTGTTAAGCGGCGATCATTTTTTTTTTGGCGGTGACGTTTTTCACATTTTGCGAACTATGAGCGGGCAAAAGAGACGAATACGCGGCGCAAGTCGCTTTATGGTTGTTTATTGATCAACCGTGAAACATTGTTATTTATAAATGTATAAATCTTATAAATAATTTTATTTATAAATGTATAAATCTTTTATTTTTTCACAATTTTTGTTTAATTCGAATTTTATTAAATTGCCATGCATTATTTATTTATCGAAATGAAAAACAGTCTAATAAAATTTTGTAAAAAATCCGTTGAAAGATAAATGAAAAAGGAAAAGAAAAGTCCCCAGACTTTGTTTTCCCAAGTCAATAGTTTAGGCGCTACGCCTTGCTAAAAAAAAAGAAAGTTCGAAAAATCCGTTGTTAGATAATTGAAAAAGAAACAAAAAGTCTTATACAATGTTTTTTTTTAGCAATACCTAAGATGTGACAGCGTGACAAAGCAGAAAATTGGCTGTACTTTTTCGAAAAACAGTCTAATAAAATTTTTGAAAAAATCCGTTGGAAGATAATTGAAAAAGGAAAAGAAAAGTCCTTAGACTTTTTTCTCACAAGTCAACAGTTTAGGCGCTACACATTGCTAAAATAATTTTTTTGCAGATGCAGAAAATTTCAAGGTCATAATGTTATTTATAAATTTATAAATCTTATAAATAATGTTATTTATAAATTTATACATCTTATAAATAATGTTATTTATAAATGTATAAATCTTATAAATAATGTTATTTATAAATGTATAAACCTTATAAATAATGTTATTTATTAAATGTATAAATCTTATAAATAACATCGTTTTATAAATATTATTTATAAATCTTATAAATAACATTGTTTTATAAATATTATTTATAAATCTTATAACTAACAAAATGAACAGATTTTTGGGGGTCATATTTGTGCGGGTTGTGTTTGCTGGGATTTATCTCGCGCAGATGGCCGGTCGGCGGCTGAGTGTACGACGAGACGTTAGAAATGTGTCTTCTGTTTTCGTACGGCATCCAGCGCTGAACCTCGCGAAACACGGGAAGCGCGAGACACTATTAGATAAGCATGTTGAGCTATTCCACTGTCGTCGAATACGAAAGCATAGAGCGCGTTTCTCCGGTGCTTCGTCGCAGTGAGCTTCTCTCACTGGGCTGCGGTTCCTCAAACCGTTTTCCAAGAAATACATCGAGACTGCTTTATAAAAAGTATGACCCCAATTTCGCCGCGACAGTTGTCGTTAAATTTGAGAAAATTTTCCAGCGTCATTTTTCCATTGGGATGTAACGAGAACACAACCAGCGGTGAATAATTTTCGGCAATTTTACAATAACCTGACTACTCGGAATTGAGGCCACGCTCTGTTAGCGAAGGCCGAGCCCTCGGGGTGCGCGGCTATGATACGGATGGTTTTCGTTAAACCAGCCGTCATTCCAGCCGTGCGCTCGGCTCGGTCTGATCTACTGTGTCGTTGTTGGGCTCTGCCGGAATTCGTTGGAGTGTGTATGTTTGGTAATTGAGCCGCTTCTGTTCTGTGTCGACCCTAACTTATCTTCTGCCATACCGACTGAGTCGGCTCGTCTCTCTCTCGCTCTGTGTGGTGCGTGGCGCTTGATCAACTAAAGATTCGGTCAGTATTACAGTTTTTGAGACTTTCCTAACATATCATCTAAAATTGTCTGCAGTGCCGACTGAGTTGCCGCCGTCGTCATATCTTTTTTTCTTCCCCTCTCGCTCTTCTTTTTTTTATATTTTTTTTATTTTTTTATTAGTCGTTTATTTTGAGCAGGTAAACAAAATTACGGAGTGTAGTTGGAAACTCGAACGAATACAAAACCAAAAGAAAGAAAGGTGAATAAACCAAATGGCCCTATTCGGACTCTCGTCGGTTGAAAAACGTAGCCAATAGCTTCTACCGTACCAAAACATAGCCAATAGCTTCTGTACCGTTGGAGTTTTTGGCGCGAAATTATATAATATTTTTGTTGAGCTCCAGAAAAATGCAGTAAAAACTGGCGTCTCTCTTCTGTGCGACGCGCTGCAAGCGACATCGGCAAGTCAAATTTCACCGATACCGACGGAATTATTGTCGACAACTGAATTATCAACTGTAGTAATATTTCATGCAAGAAATATTACTGCAGACAATCCGACTCTCTCGAGCTCCGTGGGAAATATCGCACAGGGAGTCTCCATTCGCGCATCCAACGTCTTCGTGGATGCTCGAAAAGTGTCATCGTGACGTCTCTCGCGTCAGCTGCCCGACTGCGTTCGCTGAAAAAATCGGCGCCCACCCACACGATCCACCCGTCAATATCGCCCCGACGATGTCGGATTGCGCGTGTGTTTTTTTTCACCCGCGGCTCAGCATACGCCCGAGATCGACGTTGCTAACCTCGGTGACTTCTTAATTCGCTCGCGACGCTCGCACGGCGAAAAACTCGACGAATCCGTCGCACCGAATCACCAACGAGGGGAACAACAATTCAACAAAATTCAACAACAACAAATTCGCACGACAATCGCGGGGCCTATTTGCAAAGTTTCCCCGTAAACCGCGAAACTACGAAAATCGCGCCGCGTCCACGTCGAGATTTCGCTTCCCGTCGGTCATGTGGAAATTCACGAGGAGCGGCGGAAGCCGAAACAACAGCGAGAATCTCTTCAACGTGTGCGACGATGGATTTGTTTAAGCGGCCGAGGAGATTCCGGGAATTTTGATGATGCAGCTGCATTCGGGTCAAGTCGACGGTCGTGATAGTCTGGATGTGTGGAATATGCAGTAATATCGAGGAACCAACGAGAGGAATTTGCGAGTCTGACGAGGAGCTTCGCGCGTTTCCTCTGCGATGACTGTCGATAGGCAGTGAAACTTGTTTACTGCGGAATCGGGTGTGAAGCTTATTTGGCAAGGGAGTTTGGGATTTCCTGAGGCACAAAAGGTCTTCGAAGGCTGAAGCTATGTCGGGCGGAGAGAGGAAGAAACGTGGCGGAGACAGAGGGCAGGGATGGGAAGAGGCTGGCGCCGAATTCTATCAGGAAAGTTATCCGGCGGCTATCGAGGCCGATTTGCAGCAGGCGCTGCAGAGGGATCCTTCTCACATAGCTACTCTGCTGCCGAGCAAGAAATCGCGTGTCGGTGAGTGATTTTACAGAGTCACCCGCCTAACGATGTTTTAGGAAAATATTAAAATTGAACATTTTTAGGAAAATATTAAAACTGAAAATCTTTAGGTAAATTTTAAAACTGAAACCTTTAGGAAAATATTAAAAGTGGAACCTTTAGGAAAATATTAAAACTGAAACCTTTAGGAAAATATTAAAATTGGAAATTTGTAGGAAAATATTATGACGTTGAAGTTTGCATCGTAGCGAAGCAATGAAATTAAAAACAAAATATTAATGAACGCTAATGATTATACCGGCTATAAAAAGTTATTACAATGACTAAGAGCAGGACAACAAAATATTGTTTCACTGTCTAATGGCGTGAATTATTTGAGTTTTTATGGAATTAATATTTTGTTGTTTTTAATTTTGTTGCATTGCAACAATGGAAACTTCAATGTCACAACGTATTAAAATTGAATATTTTAAATATTTATATAACATTGCTGAGCAGGATTGTGGATTTGTAGTGCTTAATGGGCATTTTGTAAAAAGAAATTTCAGAGATTGTAACTTATTTATGAAAATGGAGCAACCACTGTTTGCAATGTTCAATGGATATTATTTTTGTACTCCTACTAAATGACGAATTTCTTGGAAAAAGTGTTTTCAGAAATGAAAATTTCTTCCAGTGAAGAATACAATTTTCATGTGACACAGTTATTTCCAGCCATCAGATTGAAGAATCAATGCACAGATTTATAAATAGAAGTTTGACCCAAGCACTTCAGTTATCTTGGCCCGATACACCAAGAATGCCAGACTTGCAACGTCTTAATGTTTCCCTAAATAATTTACTCATCTTGAATCATAATTATTTCCTGATTTCCAAGATTTTATGAGATTCTATAAGTTATCAGACACTTCAGGAGATTCCAAGATTTTTTAAGTTATCTGACATTCCATGAATTTCTGCGATTTTAAAAGATACCTCGTATTTCGTTCAATTTTATCAGTTCCAATTGACGAGTTTTGAGATAGATTAATCCACAAAATTTGAACACAAAATTGAACATCTTAAAAGCTGCATTGCTGCAAACATTAATTATCAAATCAACTGTCGAATAAGCGTTTCTAAAATGAAAACTCGGATGTTTACCTTCTTGATCGACAATCGTTATCTATATTGATAAGACATCTTATCTGTTAATACGATCGCGTTATCGGGTCATTGATGACCCATAATTTTTACACTGACACGTCTATTGTTTGTATTTTTGCCAGCTACCGCCAAGCGAATCCGCAATGAGCCGCGAACCACCCTGAGACGACGGACGAGTACGCGCTCGCGAGGTGCGAGCACCGCCAGGAGAATGTCAACCAACGTCCCGGACTCGACGGTCGCGATGCTGCCGGATCTCTCGGAAAATCTCTCCAACGAGGAGCGAACGTGGGAGGAGATAATGCAAATAAAAGCGATGCCCGTCTGCATGGCTCAGAAAATACAACTGAAGAATCAGTTACAGGTAAAATCACAATTATTTCAATATCACGAAATGCTTTCTTTTCCTCTACTTCGAGGTCAATTATTTCATTCAATCCTCTCATTTATTAACAAGCCATAAAAAAAACATAATTTCTATATTTACAACTAAATAAAATGTTTGTTTTCGCAAAATGATTATGTAGAACGCAATTTCTAACGGAATTCTGTGATTCGTTTGATTTTTCAACAACCGTAGGATCAAAATTGGTGATGATAAAAGAACAAGTCTTTCTCTATCTTTCGTAATCACAAATAAGATTGTCAAAATTGCCGAACGGTAAAAGGTCGAACTGTATCCACTCTATGAGTGGATATAAGCGATAGCTGCTGTCGTAGATCTATGTTCGGGCACCGATCCATTCGAGATTGCGAGAAAAACGTCGCGCGTGTCGTTCCGCGGAATCAACAACGGCGGCAAATGAATTTCCTTTTTGTTCGTAATCTGAGTTCGCTCATCAAGCGGAAACAGATTTTCGTTATCGGCCGATGAGCGTCACGTTCCTGGAAGGTGAAGTGCGGCTCTTCATTAGTCATTAAAACGCAATTTTTTCAAAATACAATTTTGGAAATTTTCGAAACACAATTTTGGAAATTGTCGAAATACAATTTTGGAAATTTTCGAAACACAATTTTAGAAATTTTCGAAACAATTTTGTTTTTCGGAAAAACAATTTTTCCGACAAAAAAAAACCTCATCGAAAAGTCCTAGAAAAAAGCCTCCAATCTCACTATTTCTCTCCACCGTTTCCAGAACGCAACGAAACTGAGGCTCCAGGGCTTCGAGCAGCTCAAGTGGCAGCGCAGAAAAGCCTGGCAGCAGTTTCGCAACCGCCTGAAAGAGGCCTACTCGAAGATGGAGCTGTGGAACAAGAGCCTGAAGAAGATCGGCGGCAACTTCGGCATGGGAATCGTCGCGTATTTCCTCTTCATCAAGTGGCTGATGTTCCTCAACGTGCTTCTCTTCGGCATAATCTTCGTCCTGGTCGTTCTACCAACGATAATGCTGGTGAAAGAGCGCGACACGTGCGCGGACAACGCGACCGACAGTCCCGCCTGCTGCTCCGAGAGCTACTGGAACGCGTCGGCCGACACCAACAGCATCGTCGACATCGTTCAGGGCAGCGGATTGCTGGAGCGAACGCTTCTCTTCTACGGCGTCTACGATCACAAACCCTACGGCGCGAACGGCGAGGGTCTTTACTACGACTTGCCGCTCGCCTACATCGGCGCTACGATCGCCTTTTTCCTCGTCTCCCTCTTCGCGATCGTTCGATCCGCAGCCAAAGGTTTCAAGGAACGAGTCGTGGAGGGCGAGGGACAATTTTACCAGTACTGCAATCTCGTCTTCGGCGGTTGGGATTATTGCATACAGAACGAAAAATCGGCGACGATAAAGCACAAAGCGCTTTACAACGAGATCAAAGCTTTTCTCGAGGCGGAGCGGATGGAGGAGGAGCGACAAAATCGCACGCGCGAGGAGAAAATGAAGCTCTTTCTCATACGTTTCTTCGTCAATCTCCTCGTGATCCTCGTGCTCGCCGGCTGCGGCGTTTTCATCTACTACATTATCGAGATATCGTTCGATCAGGTGAGCTCGCCGACGGCGACCGCGCGCAGCTACGACGTCGGCGATATGTCGTTCAGCAAGATAACGCAGTTGCTCTTCGAATTCTTGCCTTACATCTGCATCGTCGGCCTCAACGTCATCGTTCCCTTCTTCTTTCGGTATCTCGTGGCGCTCGAGCATTACAGCCCACTTTTTGTCGTGCGTCTCACGCTCTTTCGCATCGTTTTTCTGCGTCTCGCGTCTCTCGTCGTGCTGCTCACGACGTTTTACGAAATCGTTTCGGGCGATCTCGCCGACGACGGCTGCACGCGAGTTTCCAAAAGACGCTCCGCGCACGAGACTTTCTGCTGGGAAACTTTCATCGGCCAGCAATTCTTCAAGCTCTACCTCACCGATTTTTTCACCCAGTTCTTCGTCACATTTTTCGTGAATTTTCCGCGCTCTCTACTCGCAAGACACACGGATAATCGGGTGCTGCGCTTCATCGGCGAGCAGGAGTTCGATCTGCCGCACAACGTGCTGGATATCGTTTATTCGCAGACTATCTGCTGGCTCGGAGCGTTTTTCGTGCCGCTTCTGCCGCTCATGGCGACCGTCGGATCGTTTCTGCTGTTCTACGTGAAGAAATTCGCCTGCCTCGTGAACAGCACGCCATCCAGTCAGGTTTATCGCGCCAGTCGATCCAATTCGCTCTTCATGTTCGTTCTTCTCGTTTCTTATATCCTGGCGATTATTCCGGTCGGCTATTCCATCGCGGAAATCGAGCCGTCCAAGTCCTGCGGGCCTTTTCGAGGCCTCGCGACTGTTTGGACTCTCGTGATCGACACTTTCTCGCAGTTTCCTCAGTGGATTCAGTCGATTCTCTTCTTTTTGGGCACCGCGGGATTCGGTATTCCCGCCTTCGTCACTCTCGCGCTTCTTCTTTATTACTACTACGCCGTCTCGATCGCCAACAAACACATGGTCACCGTGCTCAAGAATCAACTCGTGCTCGAGGGTCACGATAAACAGTTTCTGCTCAACAGGCTCAGCGCGTTCATAAAACAGCAGCAGGACCAGTCGAAGTATCATCAGGAACAGTCGATCGAACTCGGCACCTTCACATAACTTCGGTCGGTTTTGGGTGATTTCGAGAATCGTGTCATTCGCGCGTCATTTTGGATACTAGTCATGTCGTTTTAGTTTCAACGTTTTGTCTGCAATAGGCGAACATTTCCCATTCTTGTTCCCCATTGTATTTTTTTTTATCGTTTTATCTACAATAGGCGAAGATTTCCCATTTTCGTTCCCCGTTGTGTTTTTGATCCTTCACTCTTGGACGGAAGATTTTCGCCAAGATTTTGTTGCATTTTTTTTATAGAAGCATTTGTGAGGCTGTCATGCGGACGTTCTTTTCGGTCCCCAGATTTGTTCCGTGATCGGTTAGATTTTAGCACAGGCTGCACATTTTTTCCGATTCTTTTCGTGTAACGATCGGGAATTTCGCAAGAAAAGAAACGCAGGTTCCCGAAATAATATTCAAACAGATTGCTGTAATCCTTCGATTGACATTTGTTCGATATTTTTCTTTATTAATATTAACGTTTTAATATTTCTAAATATCGCAGATGTTTTTTTTTTTTTCAAGATTTTTCTCCAATCGCGAAGTACCGGAATTCCGATTGAGTACAATGTTTCGTTGTGAATGTTACACGTGTTGTATCGTTACTCATGGCCTGAAACATTCGAAAAATCTGGGACTGAGCCAAAGTCTAGTATTAAACTGATCGCCAGGACTGAAAATATTCGTTTACTATAGTCGCTTGCATCGAGCATCTCGATCACTTTCAAGACTGTTGAACGACACAAATAATATCGACTATTGTATTTCTTGTAATTCGTAATTGATAGCTGTCTGAAAGACATATCGAGGTCAGTGGCACTTGAATATTGCTTTTACTCAAGCAAAGCCCGGCTCGCGCAGGCTTTTCGAAAATTCGGAAGCAGAAAAAGACGTCACGTGCCAATCTGGGAAACGCATTCCTCGTTTGTTAAGATTTCTCTTGTTTTCGTCGTTTTACTAACACTTGAATCGCTTCGCGATGTCCATTCATAAGCATCGCGAAAGTATTATTAAATCATTGGAAATGCCTTTGAGACAGGAAACATATGAATTCAATTGCAGGGTAAGTAAGCGAGGAAACCTTGTTTCGGAATAGCCAGAGGTGACCGTCTCTGCTTCCGGGCATTCCGGCTCAATTCTGTTCTCTCCTGACCTTTTTCGGATTTATATCAATTTTTTTGTATCATTTTAATATCTCGTAAGTAAACGTTTTTACTTTTATCCAGAATCTTTTTTACAAATAACTTTCGATTTATCTTCCCTTTCTTAATCGTCACTTTTTGTAAAATTCATTTTTGCATTTCATATAATGAAAGTAAGTTTAATATATCAAAAAATGATAACTTATTAAGTTAGAAAAAAAGTATAACTCGATCCGGAGAGTTCGGGAGTCAATCAAATTCAGCCGGAATGCTCCATATATATCTTTTTATTTATTTATAATATGCAAAGTATTATAGGTCGAAACTCCGTATTTGTTACGCGAAAAATTTGAAGAGAAAAAAAAGTAGAGAAGAAAGAGACCAACGATTCGGTGAATCGAAAAAGTGATCTAGAGTTTTGTACTAGCGGTACGTCGCCATCCATTGTGATAAATAATTTGCTTAGATGAAAGTTGTATGATTTATATAAATTTCGATGCGGAGGAAGACACTCTGCCGATGGTTTTCTCCTCAAATTTTATATAGAACGCTTAGCGAAGTGAGTAGAGTGTTTGAGTTGTACGTGTGTATGGAGTCAGGTACTGTAGATACAACGTTTTCGCGTTGCGCCTGTGAGATTAAGTGAAATTATGTTAAGCTTTCGCTGAGAGGCGCGCAATTCCCCTCCTCAACGTTACTGACCTGCAATTATAAGCGAAAATTGAAATTTAAATGCCACCTGCGGGGGACGATTCTCATCCCCTCGCAACAATAGAATATTGTATTCATTCTACGAACGCTACTTTTGTACAAATTTTATAAACGTTTATATAGATAAATCGGCAGTTACTACTCTGTATTAGGAGATTCATTTTTTTCCGTTTCTTCTCGATTTTGTACCACTCGTGAAGCGTTAAATTAGACAATGCCAACGACTGTTTTCTTTCGTCTTGTAGTAAAACAGTAGCTGAAGAAAACCTTGCGTCTTTGGTCTTCCAATATATCTACCTCCTCCCAAGTCTTTACAAGGTTTCACCCTGAGGCCGCGTTTACTCGCCCGTCGAGGAATTTATTTCCTCGATACTTATTCCAAAGAATGAGAGTACAGCAAAATTTGTTTCTGTTGAAAATAACGTCGAACAATTTGCGTTGTTTTTAACTTTGCATAAATTAAGTTTGCGATAAATTTGCATAAAAAGATCAAGATTGTCTGTAAAGTTTGCAACAATTTGTTGTAGACAAACGTCCACATATTTATTTTCTTGGTATCGTTTATTTCAATAATAAATTATTTGTTTTACAATAACGACAAGATTTGTTACCTGCTGGACAACATTATTTTTATGAAACTTAGTATTTCGATTCGACGAAGTTTTTTTTCTCTGAGGTGTTTCATTTTGAATGCCACATCTGTCCCGTTTTCTCGTAACAAACTCGATGTCAAAGTATTAAGACTACTTGCGGATTGATTATAAACATCCACAACGACTGCCATTTTCAGCACCGTCAGTATACATTAATTTAAATAGTGTTTACGTAGCATCTTGCTAACCGACTTACAGTGTAAATATAGTGTAAGTTTTTCCGAAACCGCGGCGAGGAGTGACAAAAATACGAGGCACCGTTTATAATTTGCACTAGGAGCGTTAATGAAAGTTCGAAATGTTGGCATCTGTGGCACTTGAAAATTAATATAAACATGTAAAACGGTCTAATTAACTGATGTAACTCGCGAGTATGTTGGAAGAATATGACGATTAATAAAACGAATAACATTATCTTTACGACCAAAGTTTCTTCGTGACAATTTTATTAACTGTTGCATGAGTTGTAAGAATTTAATATAGACAATATTGCGTCTTACAGTTCGTGATTTCGTTATAAAAAATACAAAAATATATTTATACAGATCTTTTTCTTCTTTTGTATCAATTTAATGCCTCAGGCATCTCGATGTTAACTGGTTTTATCATCCGTACTTGTTGAGTGGAGCTGAAAATATATCTGCACGCTAGAATTTTCCTCTTTAAACTTCTGAATTAATATATAATTTTTTTAACTCATAGCAGGTGAATTAATTTAATTTTTTTTTAACACAGCAGGTGAATTAATTTTTTTTAGTTTTTTAACACACAGCAGGTGAATTAATTTTTTGATTTTTTAACTCACAGCTGGTGAATTAATGTTATGATTTTTTAACTCACAGCAGGTGAATTAAAAAATAATACATTTTTAACTTACAGCAGGAGAATAAAAAATGAATGCATTTTTTAACTCACAGCAGGTGAATTAAAAAGATATTATTTTTAATTCTTTGGTGAAATTCTTAATTCTTTTGTAATTCTTAGGTGAATTAAAAAATGTATTATTTTTTAAATCACCTGCCGGCCACAGAGATAAAAACAAATATTGCACCTACTGCCTCTGCGATGTCTATCCAATCCAAAGCTGCGCAGAGCGAATCATTTTTCGAGGGAATCTTGTTGTAGTTCCAGTAGGTAAATTGCGTGAATACACCTGTGGAGTGAAGATTGCGTTCCACATCCTCGGTATTGGGTCTCTTGTACTCGAAGAATGTGACGCCTTTGTAGCCCTCGGGAACCACGAAAGTCGTGCCCTCGAGTGGATGGCCACGGAATGAGTTTTGTAAATCTGCAAATCGCGGTGTAAAAAAAAGATGAAAATGCGACAATTGGAAAATCGTGGTTATGGTCACCATAACCTCGTGTACTCACGTTTGTCGTCGGTTTTGCGTATGTAAGGCTCGAAGTACTTGGAAACGTTGGCGGCTTCGTCGCCGTTAATTTTGCACGGCACCGAGTGTATCACCGGCTCTTTCGTGCTTTCGAGATGCTCTTTCTTCACGTGCAAACGTATAGACGCCATTCTCGCTTGCCGTGTTTGCGATGCACATGTTTACAGCTCGCGAGTCCCGCCGATGATACGTTTTGAACGTTCCAGCGACGACAACCCAATAAAAATGCGAGATTCGAATTCTCGCTCCGTGATTGGCTGCTGTTTGGCAAATCAGTCTCTCTGCGCGGAATCAAATAGCAATTATTTTTGTTTAGGTCATGAAAGTTCTGTACTTTAAGGTAGATAGTGCGTGTAGTATTCATTTCGCCTAAATTCGAGAAATTCGGGCAAGAGTTGCAAACACTTCCCGATGTTAAAAAAATGTGAAAAAATTCATACGTATTATAGGCACTGAAAAGTCTAATTTTGCATAATAACAATTTCAAAATGTTATTGACAAAATGTTGAAAAGAAAATTGCTCATCAAAATATGCGGTAACTCAACTTTTTTTTTTGATAAAAATTATTCGTTCATTTTTCGGAATACGTATGAATTTTTTCAGATTTTTATCTTTATTTTGATTTTTCTAGTTTTTTACATGGAAAAATGTGCAAAAATAATAATAAAGATAAAAATCTGAAACAATTCATAGGTACTCCGAAAAATGAACGAATCATTTTCATTAAAAAAAAAGTTGAGTTACCGCATATTTTTATGAACAATTTTCTTTTCAACAATTTGTTAATAACATTTTGAAATTATTATTATGCAAAATTAGTCTTTCCAGGGCCCTTTGCGTTTTTGCGATTTTCAGCCAAAAATCGAAGGGTCCACTTTGAAGGTCTGCAAAAAATTCAAAAATCAACGTATCGCCTTCTACCTTGCGGCATTCTCTTCGTCCAACGATTCTCTTTCGAACCCAAAAAGAAAATCCAGATTCGGTCGATCCAAAAAAATGTAATCTCCATTTTAGTGAAGGCAAACGAAAAAACGGGTGGGGTCGTATTTAGGGCAAAAAAATTTTTTCGATTTCGGGAATACCCAAGACCCTATCCGATGGAAAATTTTCCGCTGATTCCAAAAATCACCATTGTTTGCCCGATAAATCAAAGATTCTAGGAGAAAAATGAGAAAACGTGATTTCGCACTTTCCGCCATATTGACACTTTACTAAAATCGACGTCATTCTTGTTTGCGTGAATCGATTCCGGATTTCAAGGTCGCGTTCGAAAGAGCATCGTTCAACGAAGAGAATGCGGGTAGGTAGAAGGCGATCCGTCGATTTTTGAATTTTTTACCGAATTTTAAAGTGGGCCCTTCAAAAATGCAAAAAATTGATACTACCCCCCCTTTGCGTTTTTGCGATTTTCAGCCAAAAATCGAAGGGTCCACTTTGAAGGTCTGCAAAAAAATCAAAAATCAACGTATCGCCTTCTACCTTGCGGCATTCTCTTCGTCCAACGATTCTCTTTCGAACCCAAAAAGAAAATCCAGATTCGGTCGATCCAAAAAAATGTAACCTCCATTTTAGTGAAGGCAAACGAAAAAACGGGTGGGGTCGTATTTAGGGCAAAAAAAAATTTTCGATTTCGGGAATACCCAAGACCCTATCCGATGGAAAATTTTCCGCTGATTCCAAAAATCACCATTGTTTGCCCGATAAATCAAAGATTCTAGGAGAAAAATGAGAAAACGTGATTTCGCACTTTCCGCCATTTTGACACTTTACTAAAATAGACGTGATTCTTGTTTGCATGAATCGATTCCGGATTTCAAGGTCGCGTTCGAAAGAGCATCGTTCAACGAAGAGAATGCGGGTAGGTAGAAGGCGATCCGTCGATTTTTGAATTTTTTACCGAATTTTAAAGTTGACCTTTCAAAAATGCAAAAAATTGATACTACCCCCCCTTTGCGTTTTTGCGATTTTCAGCCAAAAATCGAAGGGTCCACTTTGAAGGTCTGCAAAAAAATCAAAAATCAACGTATCGCCTTCTACCTCGCGGCATTCTCTTCGTCCAACGATTCTCTTTCGAACCCAAAAAGAAAATCCAGATTCGGTCGATCCAAAAAAATGTAATCTCCATTTTAGTGAAGGCAAACGAAAAAACGGGTGGGGTCGTATTTAGGGGAAAAAAAAATTTTCGATTTCGGGAATACCCAAGACCCTATCCGATGGAAAATTTTCCGCTGATTCCAAAAATCACCATTGTTTGCCCGATAAATCAAAGATTCTAGGAGAAAAATGAGAAAACGTGATTTCGCACTTTCCGCCATATTGACACTTTACTAAAATCGACGTCATTCTTGTTTGCGTGAATCGATTCCGGATTTCAAGGTCGCGTTCGAAAGAGCATCGTTCAACGAAGAGAATGCGGGTAGGTAGAAGGCGATCCGTCGATTTTTGAATTTTTTACCGAATTTTAAAGTTGACCTTTCAAAAATGCAAAAAATTGATACTACCCCCCCTTTGCGTTTTTGCGATTTTCAGCCAAAAATCGAAGGGTCCACTTTGAAGGTCTGCAAAAAAATCAAAAATCAACGTATCGCCTTCTACCTTGCGGCATTCTCTTCGTCCAACGATTCTCTTTCGAACCCAAAAAGAAAATCCAGATTCGGTCGATCCAAAAAAATGTAATCTCCATTTTAGTGAAGGCAAACGAAAAAACGGGTGGGGTCGTATTTAGGGCAAAAAAAAATTTTCGATTTCGGGAATACCCAAGACCCTATCCGATGGAAAATTTTCCGCTGATTCCAAAAATCACCATTGTTTGCCCGATAAATCAAAGATTCTAGGAGAAAAATGAGAAAACGTGATTTCGCACTTTCCGCCATATTGACACTTTACTAAAATCGACGTCATTCTTGTTTGCGTGAATCGATTCCGGATTTCAAGGTCGCGTTCGAAAGAGCATCGTTCAACGAAGAGAATGCGGGTAGGTAGAAGGCGATCCGTCGATTTTTGAATTTTTTACCGAATTTTAAAGTTGACCTTTCAAAAATGCAAAAAATTGATACTACCCCCCCTTTGCGTTTTTGCGATTTTCAGCCAAAAATCGAAGGGTCCACTTTGAAGGTCTGCAAAAAATTCAAAAATCAACGTATCGCCTTCTACCTTGCGGCATTCTCTTCGTCCAACGATTCTCTTTCGAACCCAAAAAGAAAATCCAGATTCGGTCAATCCAAAAAAATGTAATCTCCATTTTAGTGAAGGCAAACGAAAAAACGGGTGGGGTCGTATTTAGGGGAAAAAAAAATTTTCGATTTCGGGAATACCCAAGACCCTATCCGATGGAAAATTTTCCGCTGATTCCAAAAATCACCATTGTTTGCCCGATAAATCAAAGATTCTAGGAGAAAAATGAGAAAACGTGATTTCGCACTTTCCGCCATATTGACACTTTACTAAAATCGACGTCATTCTTGTTTGCGTGAATCGATTCCGGATTTCAAGGTCGCGTTCGAAAGAGCATCGTTCAACGAAGAGAATGCGGGTAGGTAGAAGGCGATCCGTCGATTTTTGAATTTTTTACCGAATTTTAAAGTTGACCCTTCAAAAATGCAAAAAATTGATACTACCCCCCCTTTGCGTTTTTGCGATTTTCAGCCAAAAATCGAAGGGTCCACTTTGAAGGTCTGCAAAAAAATCAAAAATCAACGTATCGCCTTCTACCTTGCGGCATTCTCTTCGTCCAACGATTCTCTTTCGAACCCAAAAAGAAAATCCAGATTCGGTCAATCCAAAAAAATGTAATCTCCATTTTAGTGAAGGCAAACGAAAAAACGGGTGGGGACGTATTTAGGGGAAAAAAAAATTTTCGATTTCGGGAATACCCAAGACCCTATCCGATGGAAAATTTTCCGCTGATTCCAAAAATCACCATTGTTTGCCCGATAAATCAAAGATTCTAGGAGAAAAATGAGAAAACGTGATTTCGCACTTTCCGCCATATTGACACTTTACTAAAATCGACGTCATTCTTGTTTGCGTGAATCGATTCCGGATTTCAAGGTCGCGTTCGAAAGAGCATCGTTCAACGAAGAGAATGCGGGTAGGTAGAAGGCGATCCGTCGATTTTTGAATTTTTTACCGAATTTTAAAGTTGACCTTTCAAAAATGCAAAAAATTGATACTACCCCCCCTTTGCGTTTTTGCGATTTTCAGCCAAAAATCGAAGGGTCCACTTTGAAGGTCTGCAAAAAAATCAAAAATCAACGTATCGCCTTCTACCTCGCGGCATTCTCTTCGTCCAACGATTCTCTTTCGAACCCAAAAAGAAAATCCAGATTCGGTCGATCCAAAAAAATGTAATCTCCATTTTAGTGAAGGCAAACGAAAAAACGGGTGGGGTCGTATTTAGGGGAAAAAAAAATTTTCGATTTCGGGAATACCCAAGACCCTATCCGATGGAAAATTTTCCGCTGATTCCAAAAATCACCATTGTTTGCCCGATAAATCAAAGATTCTAGGAGAAAAATGAGAAAACGTGATTTCGCACTTTCCGCCATATTGACACTTTACTAAAATCGACGTCATTCTTGTTTGCGTGAATCGATTCCGGATTTCAAGGTCGCGTTCGAAAGAGCATCGTTCAACGAAGAGAATGCGGGTAGGTAGAAGGCGATCCGTCGATTTTTGAATTTTTTACCGAATTTTAAAGTGGACCTTTCAAAAATGCAAAAAATTGATACTACCCCCCCTTTGCGTTTTTGCGATTTTCAGCCAAAAATCGAAGGGTCCACTTTGAAGGTCTGCAAAAAAATCAAAAATCAACGTATCGCCTTCTACCTTGCGGCATTCTCTTCGTCCAACGATTCTCTTTCGAACCCAAAAAGAAAATCCAGATTCGGTCGATCCAAAAAAATGTAATCTCCATTTTAGTGAAGGCAAACGAAAAAACGGGTGGGGTCGTATTTAGGGCAAAAAAAAATTTTCGATTTCGGGAATACCCAAGACCCTATCCGATGGAAAATTTTCCGCTGATTCCAAAAATCACCATTGTTTGCCCGATAAATCAAAGATTCTAGGAGAAAAATGAGAAAACGTGATTTCGCACTTTCCGCCATATTGACACTTTACTAAAATCGACGTCATTCTTGTTTGCGTGAATCGATTCCGGATTTCAAGGTCGCGTTCGAAAGAGCATCGTTCAACGAAGAGAATGCGGGTAGGTAGAAGGCGATCCGTCGATTTTTGAATTTTTTACCGAATTTTAAAGTTGACCTTTCAAAAATGCAAAAAATTGATACTACCCCCCCTTTGCGTTTTTGCGATTTTCAGCCAAAAATCGAAGGGTCCACTTTGAAGGTCTGCAAAAAATTCAAAAATCAACGTATCGCCTTCTACCTTGCGGCATTCTCTTCGTCCAACGATTCTCTTTCGAATCCAAAAAGAAAATCCAGATTCGGTCGATCCAAAAAAATGTAATCTCCATTTTAGTGAAGGCAAACGAAAAAACGGGTGGGGTCGTATTTAGGGGAAAAAAAAATTTTCGATTTCGGGAATACCCAAGACCCTATCCGATGGAAAATTTTCCGCTGATTCCAAAAATCACCATTGTTTGCCCGATAAATCAAAGATTCTAGGAGAAAAATGAGAAAACGTGATTTCGCACTTTCCGCCATTTTGACACTTTACTAAAATAGACGTGATTCTTGTTTGTATGAATCGATTCCGGATTTCAAGGTCGCGTTCGAAAGAGCATCGTTCAACGAAGAGAATGCTGGTAGGTAGAAGGCGATCCGTCGATTTTTGAATTTTTTACCGAATTTTAAAGTGGACCCTTCAAAAATGCAAAAAATTGATACTACCCCCCCCTTTGCGTTTTTGCGATTTTCAGCCAAAAATCGAAGGGTCCACTTTGAAGGTCTGCAAAAAATTCAAAAATCAACGTATCGCCTTCTACCTCGCGGCATTCTCTTCGTCCAACGATTCTCTTTCGAACCCAAAAAGAAATTCCAGATTCGGTCAATCCAAAAAAATGTAATCTCCATTTTAGTGAAGGCAAACGAAAAAACGGGTGGGGACGTATTTAGGGGAAAAAAAAATTTTCGATTTCGGGAATACCCAAGACCCTATCCGATGGAAAATTTTCCGCTGATTCCAAAAATCACCATTGTTTGCCCGATAAATCAAAGATTCTAGGAGAAAAATGAGAAAACGTGATTTCGCACTTTCCGCCATATTGACACTTTACTAAAATCGACGTCATTCTTGTTTGCGTGAATCGATTCCGGATTTCAAGGTCGCGTTCGAAAGAGCATCGTTCAACGAAGAGAATGCTGGTAGGTAGAAGGCGATCCGTCGATTTTTTAATTTTTTACCGAATTTTAAAGTTGACCCTTCAAAAATGCAAAAAATTGATACTACCCCCCCTTTGCGTTTTTGCGATTTTCAGCCAAAAATCGAAGGGTCCACTTTGAAGGTCTGCAAAAAATTCAAAAATCAACGTATCGCCTTCTACCTTGCGGCATTCTCTTCGTCCAACGATTCTCTTTCGAACCCAAAAAGAAAATCCAGATTCGGTCAATCCAAAAAAATGTAATCTCCATTTTAGTGAAGGCAAACGAAAAAACGGGTGGGGACGTATTTAGGGGAAAAAAAAATTTTCGATTTCGGGAATACCCAAGACCCTATCCGATGGAAAATTTTCCGCTGATTCCAAAAATCACCATTGTTTGCCCGATAAATCAAAGATTCTAGGAGAAAAATGAGAAAACGTGATTTCGCACTTTCCGCCATATTGACACTTTACTAAAATCGACGTCATTCTTGTTTGCGTGAATCGATTCCGGATTTCAAGGTCGCGTTCGAAAGAGCATCGTTCAACGAAGAGAATGCGGGTAGGTAGAAGGCGATCCGTCGATTTTTGAATTTTTTACCGAATTTTAAAGTTGACCCTTCAAAAATGCAAAAAATTGATACTACCCCCCCTTTGCGTTTTTGCGATTTTCAGCCAAAAATCGAAGGGTCCACTTTGAAGGTCTGCAAAAAATTCAAAAATCAACGTATCGCCTTCTACCTTGCGGCATTCTCTTCGTCCAACGATTCTCTTTCGAACCCAAAAAGAAAATCCAGATTCGGTCAATCCAAAAAAATGTAATCTCCATTTTAGTGAAGGCAAACGAAAAAACGGGTGGGGTCGTATTTAGGGGAAAAAAAAATTTTCGATTTCGGGAATACCCAAGACCCTATCCGATGGAAAATTTTCCGCTGATTCCAAAAATCACCATTGTTTGCCCGATAAATCAAAGATTCTAGGAGAAAAATGAGAAAACGTGATTTCGCACTTTCCGCCATATTGACACTTTACTAAAATCGACGTCATTCTTGTTTGCGTGAATCGATTCCGGATTTCAAGGTCGCGTTCGAAAGAGCATCGTTCAACGAAGAGAATGCTGGTAGGTAGAAGGCGATCCGTCGATTTTTTAATTTTTTACCGAATTTTAAAGTTGACCCTTCAAAAATGCAAAAAATTGATACTACCCCCCCTTTGCGTTTTTGCGATTTTCAGCCAAAAATCGAAGGGTCCACTTTGAAGGTCTGCAAAAAATTCAAAAATCAACGTATCGCCTTCTACCTTGCGGCATTCTCTTCGTCCAACGATTCTCTTTCGAACCCAAAAAGAAAATCCAGATTCGGTCAATCCAAAAAAATGTAATCTCCATTTTAGTGAAGGCAAACGAAAAAACGGGTGGGGACGTATTTAGGGGAAAAAAAAATTTTCGATTTCGGGAATACCCAAGACCCTATCCGATGGAAAATTTTCCGCTGATTCCAAAAATCACCATTGTTTGCCCGATAAATCAAAGATTCTAGGAGAAAAATGAGAAAACGTGATTTCGCACTTTCCGCCATATTGACACTTTACTAAAATCGACGTCATTCTTGTTTGCGTGAATCGATTCCGGATTTCAAGGTCGCGTTCGAAAGAGCATCGTTCAACGAAGAGAATGCGGGTAGGTAGAAGGCGATCCGTCGATTTTTGAATTTTTTACCGAATTTTAAAGTTGACCCTTCAAAAATGCAAAAAATTGATACTACCCCCCCTTTGCGTTTTTGCGATTTTCAGCCAAAAATCGAAGGGTCCACTTTGAAGGTCTGCAAAAAATTCAAAAATCAACGTATCGCCTTCTACCTTGCGGCATTCTCTTCGTCCAACGATTCTCTTTCGAACCCAAAAAGAAAATCCAGATTCGGTCAATCCAAAAAAATGTAATCTCCATTTTAGTGAAGGCAAACGAAAAAACGGGTGGGGTCGTATTTAGGGCAAAAAAAAATTTTCGATTTCGGGAATACCCAAGACCCTATCCGATGGAAAATTTTCCGCTGATTCCAAAAATCACCATTGTTTGCCCGATAAATCAAAGATTCTAGGAGAAAAATGAGAAAACGTGATTTCGCACTTTCCGCCATATTGACACTTTACTAAAATCGACGTCATTCTTGTTTGCGTGAATCGATTCCGGATTTCAAGGTCGCGTTCGAAAGAGCATCGTTCAACGAAGAGAATGCGGGTAGGTAGAAGGCGATCCGTCGATTTTTGAATTTTTTACCGAATTTTAAAGTTGACCCTTCAAAAATGCAAAAAATTGATACTACCCCCCCTTTGAATTTTTGCGATTTTCAGCCAAAAATCGAAGGGTCCACTTTGAAGGTCTGCAAAAAATTCAAAAATCAACGTATCGCCTTCTACCTTGCGGCATTCTCTTCGTCCAACGATTCTCTTTCGAATCCAAAAAGAAAATCCAGATTCGGTCGATCCAAAAAAATGTAATCTCCATTTTAGTGAAGGCAAACGAAAAAACGGGTGGGGTCGTATTTAGGGGAAAAAAAAATTTTCGATTTCGGGAATACCCAAGACCCTATCCGATGGAAAATTTTCCGCTGATTCCAAAAATCACCATTGTTTGCCCGATAAATCAAAGATTCTAGGAGAAAAATGAGAAAACGTGATTTCGCACTTTCCGCCATATTGACACTTTACTAAAATCGACGTCATTCTTGTTTGCGTGAATCGATTCCGGATTTCAAGGTCGCGTTCGAAAGAGCATCGTTCAACGAAGAGAATGCGGGTAGGTAGAAGGCGATCCGTCGATTTTTGAATTTTTTACCGAATTTTAAAGTGGACCCTTCAAAAATGCAAAAAATTGATACTACCCCCCCTTTGCGTTTTTGCGATTTTCAGCCAAAAATCGAAGGGTCCACTTTGAAGGTCTGCAAAAAAAATCAAAAATCAACGTATCGCCTTCTACCTCGCGGCATTCTCTTCGTCCAACGATTCTCTTTCGAACCCAAAAAGAAAATCCAGATTCGGTCGATCCAAAAAAATGTAACCTCCATTTTAGTGAAGGCAAACGAAAAAACGGGTGGGGTCGTATTTAGGGCAAAAAAAAATTTTCGATTTCGGGAATACCCAAGACCCTATCCGATGGAAAATTTTCCGCTGATTCCAAAAATCACCATTGTTTGCCCGATAAATCAAAGATTCTAGGAGAAAAATGAGAAAACGTGATTTCGCACTTTCCGCCATTTTGACACTTTACTAAAATAGACGTGATTCTTGTTTGTATGAATCGATTCCGGATTTCAAGGTCGCGTTCGAAAGAGCATTGTTCAACGAAGAGAATGCGGGTAGGTAGAAGGCGATCCGTCGATTTTTGAATTTTTTACCGAATTTTAAAGTTGACCCTTCAAAAATGCAAAAAATTGATACTACCCCCCCTTTGCGTTTTTGCGATTTTCAGCCAAAAATCGAAGGGTCCACTTTGAAGGTCTGCAAAAAATTCAAAAATCAACGTATCGCCTTCTACCTTGCGGCATTCTCTTCGTCCAACGATTCTCTTTCGAACCCAAAAAGAAAATCCAGATTCGGTCGATCCAAAAAAATGTAATCTCCATTTTAGTGAAGGCAAACGAAAAAACGGGTGGGGTCGTATTTAGGGCAAAAAAAAATTTTCGATTTCGGGAATACCCAAGACCCTATCCGATGGAAAATTTTCCGCTGATTCCAAAAATCACCATTGTTTGCCCGATAAATCAAAGATTCTAGGAGAAAAATGAGAAAACGTGATTTCGCACTTTCCGCCATATTGACACTTTACTAAAATCGACGTCATTCTTGTTTGCGTGAATCGATTCCGGATTTCAAGGTCGCGTTCGAAAGAGCATCGTTCAACGAAGAGAATGCGGGTAGGTAGAAGGCGATCCGTCGATTTTTGAATTTTTTACCGAATTTTAAAGTTGACCCTTCAAAAATGCAAAAAATTGATACTACCCCCCCTTTGAATTTTTGCGATTTTCAGCCAAAAATCGAAGGGTCCACTTTGAAGGTCTGCAAAAAATTCAAAAATCAACGTATCGCCTTCTACCTTGCGGCATTCTCTTCGTCCAACGATTCTCTTTCGAATCCAAAAAGAAAATCCAGATTCGGTCGATCCAAAAAAATGTAATCTCCATTTTAGTGAAGGCAAACGAAAAAACGGGTGGGGTCGTATTTAGGGGAAAAAAAAATTTTCGATTTCGGGAATACCCAAGACCCTATCCGATGGAAAATTTTCCGCTGATTCCAAAAATCACCATTGTTTGCCCGATAAATCAAAGATTCTAGGAGAAAAATGAGAAAACGTGATTTCGCACTTTCCGCCATATTGACACTTTACTAAAATCGACGTCATTCTTGTTTGCGTGAATCGATTCCGGATTTCAAGGTCGCGTTCGAAAGAGCATTGTTCAACGAAGAGAATGCTGGTAGGTAGAAGGCGATCCGTCGATTTTTGAATTTTTTACCGAATTTTAAAGTGGACCCTTCAAAAATGCAAAAAATTGATACTACCCCCCCTTTGCGTTTTTGCGATTTTCAGCCAAAAATCGAAGGGTCCACTTTGAAGGTCTGCAAAAAAATCAAAAATCAACGTATCGCCTTCTACCTCGCGGCATTCTCTTCGTCCAACGATTCTCTTTCGAACCCAAAAAGAAAATCCAGATTCGGTCAATCCAAAAAAATGTAATCTCCATTTTAGTGAAGGCAAACGAAAAAACGGGTGGGGACGTATTTAGGGGAAAAAAAAATTTTCGATTTCGGGAATACCCAAGACCCTATCCGATGGAAAATTTTCCGCTGATTCCAAAAATCACCATTGTTTGCCCGATAAATCAAAGATTCTAGGAGAAAAATGAGAAAACGTGATTTCGCACTTTCCGCCATATTGACACTTTACTAAAATCGACGTCATTCTTGTTTGCGTGAATCGATTCCGGATTTCAAGGTCGCGTTCGAAAGAGCATCGTTCAACGAAGAGAATGCGGGTAGGTAGAAGGCGATCCGTCGATTTTTGAATTTTTTACCGAATTTTAAAGTTGACCCTTCAAAAATGCAAAAAATTGATACTACCCCCCCTTTGCGTTTTTGCGATTTTCAGCCAAAAATCGAAGGGTCCACTTTGAAGGTCTGCAAAAAATTCAAAAATCAACGTATCGCCTTCTACCTTGCGGCATTCTCTTCGTCCAACGATTCTCTTTCGAACCCAAAAAGAAAATCCAGATTCGGTCAATCCAAAAAAATGTAATCTCCATTTTAGTGAAGGCAAACGAAAAAACGGGTGGGGTCGTATTTAGGGGAAAAAAAAATTTTCGATTTCGGGAATACCCAAGACCCTATCCGATGGAAAATTTTCCGCTGATTCCAAAAATCACCATTGTTTGCCCGATAAATCAAAGATTCTAGGAGAAAAATGAGAAAACGTGATTTCGCACTTTCCGCCATATTGACACTTTACTAAAATCGACGTCATTCTTGTTTGCGTGAATCGATTCCGGATTTCAAGGTCGCGTTCGAAAGAGCATCGTTCAACGAAGAGAATGCGGGTAGGTAGAAGGCGATCCGTCGATTTTTGAATTTTTTACCGAATTTTAAAGTTGACCCTTCAAAAATGCAAAAAATTGATACTACCCCCCCTTTGCGTTTTTGCGATTTTCAGCCAAAAATCGAAGGGTCCACTTTGAAGGTCTGCAAAAAATTCAAAAATCAACGTATCGCCTTCTACCTTGCGGCATTCTCTTCGTCCAACGATTCTCTTTCGAATCCAAAAAGAAAATCCAGATTCGGTCGATCCAAAAAAATGTAATCTCCATTTTAGTGAAGGCAAACGAAAAAACGGGTGGGGTCGTATTTAGGGGAAAAAAAAATTTTCGATTTCGGGAATACCCAAGACCCTATCCGATGGAAAATTTTCCGCTGATTCCAAAAATCACCATTGTTTGCCCGATAAATCAAAGATTCTAGGAGAAAAATGAGAAAACGTGATTTCGCACTTTCCGCCATATTGACACTTTACTAAAATCGACGTCATTCTTGTTTGCGTGAATCGATTCCGGATTTCAAGGTCGCGTTCGAAAGAGCATCGTTCAACGAAGAGAATGCGGGTAGGTAGAAGGCGATCCGTCGATTTTTGAATTTTTTACCGAATTTTAAAGTGGACCCTTCAAAAATGCAAAAAATTGATACTACCCCCCCTTTGCGTTTTTGCGATTTTCAGCCAAAAATCGAAGGGTCCACTTTGAAGGTCTGCAAAAAAAATCAAAAATCAACGTATCGCCTTCTACCTCGCGGCATTCTCTTCGTCCAACGATTCTCTTTCGAACCCAAAAAGAAAATCCAGATTCGGTCGATCCAAAAAAATGTAACCTCCATTTTAGTGAAGGCAAACGAAAAAACGGGTGGGGTCGTATTTAGGGCAAAAAAAAATTTTCGATTTCGGGAATACCCAAGACCCTATCCGATGGAAAATTTTCCGCTGATTCCAAAAATCACCATTGTTTGCCCGATAAATCAAAGATTCTAGGAGAAAAATGAGAAAACGTGATTTCGCACTTTCCGCCATTTTGACACTTTACTAAAATAGACGTGATTCTTGTTTGTATGAATCGATTCCGGATTTCAAGGTCGCGTTCGAAAGAGCATTGTTCAACGAAGAGAATGCGGGTAGGTAGAAGGCGATCCGTCGATTTTTGAATTTTTTACCGAATTTTAAAGTTGACCCTTCAAAAATGCAAAAAATTGATACTACCCCCCCTTTGCGTTTTTGCGATTTTCAGCCAAAAATCGAAGGGTCCACTTTGAAGGTCTGCAAAAAATTCAAAAATCAACGTATCGCCTTCTACCTTGCGGCATTCTCTTCGTCCAACGATTCTCTTTCGAACCCAAAAAGAAAATCCAGATTCGGTCGATCCAAAAAAATGTAATCTCCATTTTAGTGAAGGCAAACGAAAAAACGGGTGGGGTCGTATTTAGGGCAAAAAAAAATTTTCGATTTCGGGAATACCCAAGACCCTATCCGATGGAAAATTTTCCGCTGATTCCAAAAATCACCATTGTTTGCCCGATAAATCAAAGATTCTAGGAGAAAAATGAGAAAACGTGATTTCGCACTTTCCGCCATATTGACACTTTACTAAAATCGACGTCATTCTTGTTTGCGTGAATCGATTCCGGATTTCAAGGTCGCGTTCGAAAGAGCATCGTTCAACGAAGAGAATGCGGGTAGGTAGAAGGCGATCCGTCGATTTTTGAATTTTTTACCGAATTTTAAAGTTGACCCTTCAAAAATGCAAAAAATTGATACTACCCCCCCTTTGAATTTTTGCGATTTTCAGCCAAAAATCGAAGGGTCCACTTTGAAGGTCTGCAAAAAATTCAAAAATCAACGTATCGCCTTCTACCTTGCGGCATTCTCTTCGTCCAACGATTCTCTTTCGAATCCAAAAAGAAAATCCAGATTCGGTCGATCCAAAAAAATGTAATCTCCATTTTAGTGAAGGCAAACGAAAAAACGGGTGGGGTCGTATTTAGGGGAAAAAAAAATTTTCGATTTCGGGAATACCCAAGACCCTATCCGATGGAAAATTTTCCGCTGATTCCAAAAATCACCATTGTTTGCCCGATAAATCAAAGATTCTAGGAGAAAAATGAGAAAACGTGATTTCGCACTTTCCGCCATATTGACACTTTACTAAAATCGACGTCATTCTTGTTTGCGTGAATCGATTCCGGATTTCAAGGTCGCGTTCGAAAGAGCATTGTTCAACGAAGAGAATGCTGGTAGGTAGAAGGCGATCCGTCGATTTTTGAATTTTTTACCGAATTTTAAAGTGGACCCTTCAAAAATGCAAAAAATTGATACTACCCCCCCTTTGCGTTTTTGCGATTTTCAGCCAAAAATCGAAGGGTCCACTTTGAAGGTCTGCAAAAAAATCAAAAATCAACGTATCGCCTTCTACCTCGCGGCATTCTCTTCGTCCAACGATTCTCTTTCGAACCCAAAAAGAAAATCCAGATTCGGTCGATCCAAAAAAATGTAATCTCCATTTTAGTGAAGGCAAACGAAAAAACGGGTGGGGTCGTATTTAGGGGGAAAAAAAATTTTCGATTTCGGGAATACCCAAGACCCTATCCGATGGAAAATTTTCCGCTGATTCCAAAAATCACCATTGTTTGCCCGATAAATCAAAGATTCTAGGAGAAAAATGAGAAAACGTGATTTCGCACTTTCCGCCATATTGACACTTTACTAAAATCGACGTCATTCTTGTTTGCGTGAATCGATTCCGGATTTCAAGGTCGCGTTCGAAAGAGCATCGTTCAACGAAGAGAATGCTGGTAGGTAGAAGGCGATCCGTCGATTTTTTAATTTTTTACCGAATTTTAAAGTTGACCCTTCAAAAATGCAAAAAATTGATACTACCCCCCCTTTGCGTTTTTGCGATTTTCAGCCAAAAATCGAAGGGTCCACTTTGAAGGTCTGCAAAAAATTCAAAAATCAACGTATCGCCTTCTACCTTGCGGCATTCTCTTCGCCCAACGATTCTCTTTCGAACCCAAAAAGAAAATCCAGATTCGGTCGATCCAAAAAAATGTAATCTCCATTTTAGTGAAGGCAAACGAAAAAACGGGTGGGGTCGTATTTAGGGGAAAAAAAAATTTTCGATTTCGGGAATCCCCAAGACCCTATCCGATGGAAAATTTTCCGCTGATTCCAAAAATCACCATTGTTTGCCCGATAAATCAAAGATTCTAGGAGAAAAATGAGAAAACGTGATTTCGCACTTTCCGCCATATTGACACTTTACTAAAATCGACGTCATTCTTGTTTGCGTGAATCGATTCCGGATTTCAAGGTCGCGTTCGAAAGAGCATCGTTCAACGAAGAGAATGCGGGTAGGTAGAAGGCGATCCGTCGATTTTTGAATTTTTTTACCGAATTTTAAAGTTGACCCTTCAAAAATGCAAAAAATTGATACTACCCCCCCTTTGCGTTTTTGCGATTTTCAGCCAAAAATCGAAGGGTCCACTTTGAAGGTCTGCAAAAAATTCAAAAATCAACGTATCGCCTTCTACCTTGCGGCATTCTCTTCGTCCAACGATTCTCTTTCGAATCCAAAAAGAAAATCCAGATTCGGTCGATCCAAAAAAATGTAATCTCCATTTTAGTGAAGGCAAACGAAAAAACGGGTGGGGTCGTATTTAGGGGAAAAAAAAATGTTCGATTTCGGGAATACCCAAGACCCTATCCGATGGAAAATTTTCCGCTGATTCCAAAAATCACCATTGTTTGCCCGATAAATCAAAGATTCTAGGAGAAAAATGAGAAAACGTGATTTCGCACTTTCCGCCATATTGACACTTTACTAAAATCGACGTCATTCTTGTTTGCGTGAATCGATTCCGGATTTCAAGGTCGCGTTCGAAAGAGCATTGTTCAACGAAGAGAATGCTGGTAGGTAGAAGGCGATCCGTCGATTTTTGAATTTTTTACCGAATTTTAAAGTGGACCCTTCAAAAATGCAAAAAATTGATACTACCCCCCCTTTGCGTTTTTGCGATTTTCAGCCAAAAATCGAAGGGTCCACTTTGAAGGTCTGCAAAAAAATCAAAAATCAACGTATCGCCTTCTACCTCGCGGCATTCTCTTCGTCCAACGATTCTCTTTCGAACCCAAAAAGAAAATCCAGATTCGGTCGATCCAAAAAAATGTAATCTCCATTTTAGTGAAGGCAAACGAAAAAACGGGTGGGGTCGTATTTAGGGGGAAAAAAAATTTTCGATTTCGGGAATACCCAAGACCCTATCCGATGGAAAATTTTCCGCTGATTCCAAAAATCACCATTGTTTGCCCGATAAATCAAAGATTCTAGGAGAAAAATGAGAAAACGTGATTTCGCACTTTCCGCCATATTGACACTTTACTAAAATCGACGTCATTCTTGTTTGCGTGAATCGATTCCGGATTTCAAGGTCGCGTTCGAAAGAGCATCGTTCAACGAAGAGAATGCTGGTAGGTAGAAGGCGATCCGTCGATTTTTTAATTTTTTACCGAATTTTAAAGTTGACCCTTCAAAAATGCAAAAAATTGATACTACCCCCCCTTTGCGTTTTTGCGATTTTCAGCCAAAAATCGAAGGGTCCACTTTGAAGGTCTGCAAAAAATTCAAAAATCAACGTATCGCCTTCTACCTTGCGGCATTCTCTTCGCCCAACGATTCTCTTTCGAACCCAAAAAGAAAATCCAGATTCGGTCGATCCAAAAAAATGTAATCTCCATTTTAGTGAAGGCAAACGAAAAAACGGGTGGGGTCGTATTTAGGGGAAAAAAAAATTTTCGATTTCGGGAATCCCCAAGACCCTATCCGATGGAAAATTTTCCGCTGATTCCAAAAATCACCATTGTTTGCCCGATAAATCAAAGATTCTAGGAGAAAAATGAGAAAACGTGATTTCGCACTTTCCGCCATATTGACACTTTACTAAAATCGACGTCATTCTTGTTTGCGTGAATCGATTCCGGATTTCAAGGTCGCGTTCGAAAGAGCATCGTTCAACGAAGAGAATGCGGGTAGGTAGAAGGCGATCCGTCGATTTTTGAATTTTTTTACCGAATTTTAAAGTTGACCCTTCAAAAATGCAAAAAATTGATACTACCCCCCCTTTGCGTTTTTGCGATTTTCAGCCAAAAATCGAAGGGTCCACTTTGAAGGTCTGCAAAAAATTCAAAAATCAACGTATCGCCTTCTACCTTGCGGCATTCTCTTCGTCCAACGATTCTCTTTCGAACCCAAAAAGAAAATCCAGATTCGGTCGATCCAAAAAAATGTAATCTCCATTTTAGTGAAGGCAAACGAAAAAACGGGTGGGGTCGTATTTAGGGCAAAAAAAAATTTTCGATTTCGGGAATACCCAAGACCCTATCCGATGGAAAATTTTCCGCTGATTCCAAAAATCACCATTGTTTGCCCGATAAATCAAAGATTCTAGGAGAAAAATGAGAAAACGTGATTTCGCACTTTCCGCCATTTTGACACTTTACTAAAATAGACGTGATTCTTGTTTGCATGAATCGATTCCGGATTTCAAGGTCGCGTTCGAAAGAGCATCGTTCAACGAAGAGAATGCTGGTAGGTAGAAGGCGATCCGTCGATTTTTGAATTTTTTACCGAATTTTAAAGTTGACCCTTCAAAAATGCAAAAAATTGATACTACCCCCCCTTTGCGTTTTTGCGATTTTCAGCCAAAAATCGAAGGGTCCACTTTGAAGGTCTGCAAAAAATTCAAAAATCAACGTATCGCCTTCTACCTTGCTGCATTCTCTTCGTCCAACGATTCTCTTTCAAACCCAAAATGAAAATCCAGATTCGGTCGATCCAAAAAAATGTAATCTGCATTTTAGTGAAGGCAAACGAAAAAACGGGTGGGGTCGTATTTAGGGCAAAAAAAAATTTTCGATTTCGGGAATACCCAAGACCCTATCCGATGGAAAATTTCCCGCTGATTCCAAAAATCACCATTGTTTGCCCGATAAATCAAAGATTCTAGGAGAAAAATGAGAAAACGTGATTTCGCACTTTCCGCGATTTTGACACTTTACTAAAATCGACGTCATTCTTGTTTGGATGAATGGATTCCGGATTTTAACGTCGCGTTCGAAAGAGCATCGTTCAACGAAGAGAATGCGGGTAGGTAGAAGGCGATCCGACGATTTTTGAATTTTTTGCCGAATTTTAAAGTTGACCCTTCAAAAATGCAAAAAATTGATACTACCCCCCCTTTGCGTTTTTGCGATTTTCAGCCAAAAATCGAAGGGTCCACTTTGAAGGTCTGCAAAAAATTCAAAAATCAACGTATCGCCTTCTACCTTGCTGCATTCTCTTCGTCCAACGATTCTCTTTCAAACCCAAAATGAAAATCCAGATTCGGTCGATCCAAAAAAATGTAATCTGCATTTTAGTGAAGGCAAACGAAAAAACGAGTGGGGTCGTATTTAGGGCAAAAAAAAATTTTCGATTTCGGGAATACCCAAGACCCTATCCGATGGAAAATTTCCAGCTGATTCCAAAAATCACCATTGTTTGCCCGATAAATCAAAGATTCAAGGAGAAAAATGAGAAAACGTGATTTCGAACTTTCCGCGATTTTTACACTTTACTAAAATCGACGTCATTCTTGTTTGGATGAATGGATTCCGGATTTTAACGTCGCGTTCGAAAGAGCATCGTTCAACGAAGAGAATGCGGGTAGGTAGAAGGCGATCCGTCGATTTTTGAATTTTTTACCGAATTTTAAAGTTGACCCTTCAAAAATGCAAAAAATTGATACTACCCCCCCTTTGCGTTTTTGCGATTTTCAGCCAAAAATCGAAGGGTCCACTTTGAAGGTCTGCAAAAAATTCAAAAATCAACGTATCGCCTTCTACCTTGCTGCATTCTCTTCGTCCAACGATTCTCTTTCAAACCCAAAATGAAAATCCAGATTCGGTCGATCCAAAAAAATGTAATCTGCATTTTAGTGAAGGCAAACGAAAAAACGGGTGGGGTCGTATTTAGGGCAAAAAAAAATTTTCGATTTCGGGAATACCCAAGACCCTATCCGATGGAAAATTTCCCGCTGATTCCAAAAATCACCATTGTTTGCCCGATAAATCAAAGATTCTAGGAGAAAAATGAGAAAACGTGATTTCGCACTTTCCGCGATTTTGACACTTTACTAAAATCGACGTCATTCTTGTTTGGATGAATGGATTCCGGATTTCAAGGTCGCGTTCGAAAGAGCATCGTTCAACGAAGAGAATGCGGGTAGGTAGAAGGCGATCCGTCGATTTTTGAATTTTTTACCGAATTTTAAAGTTGACCCTTCAAAAATGCAAAAAATTGATACTACCCCCCCTTTGCGTTTTTGCGATTTTCAGCCAAAAATCGAAGGGTCCACTTTGAAGGTCTGCAAAAAATTCAAAAATCAACGTATCGCCTTCTACCTTGCTGCATTCTCTTCGTCCAACGATTCTCTTTCAAACCCAAAATGAAAATCCAGATTCGGTCGATCCAAAAAAATGTAATCTGCATTTTAGTGAAGGCAAACGAAAAAACGGGTGGGGTCGTATTTAGGGCAAAAAAAAATTTTCGATTTCGGGAATACCCAAGACCCTATCCGATGGAAAATTTCCCGCTGATTCCAAAAATCACCATTGTTTGCCCGATAAATCAAAGATTCTAGGAGAAAAATGAGAAAACGTGATTTCGCACTTTCCGCGATTTTGACACTTTACTAAAATCGACGTCATTCTTGTTTGGATGAATGGATTCCGGATTTCAAGGTCGCGTTCGAAAGAGCATCGTTCAACGAAGAGAATGCGGGTAGGTAGAAGGCGGTCCGACGATTTTTGAATTTTTTACCGAATTTCAAAGTTGACCCTTCAAAAATGCAAAAAATTGATACTACCCCCCCTTTGCGTTTTTGCGATTTTCAGCCAAAAATCGAAGGGTCCACTTTGAAGGTCTGCAGAAAATTCAAAAATCAACGTATCGCCTTCTACCTTGCTGCATTCTCTTCGTCCAACGATTCTCTTTCAAACCCAAAATGAAAATCCAGATTCGGTCGATCCAAAAAAATGTAATCTGCATTTTAGTGAAGGCAAACGAAAAAACGGGTGGGGTCGTATTTAGGGCAAAAAAAAATTTTCGATTTCGGGAATACCCAAGACCCTATCCGATGGAAAATTTCCAGCTGATTCCAAAAATCACCATTGTTTGCCCGATAAATCAAAGATTCAAGGAGAAAAATGAGAAAACGTGATTTCGAACTTTCCGCGATTTTTACACTTTACTAAAATCGACGTCATTCTTGTTTGGATGAATGGATTCCGGATTTTAACGTCGCGTTCGAAAGAGCATCGTTCAACGAAGAGAATGCGGGTAGGTAGAAGGCGATCCGACGATTTTTGAATTTTTTGCCGAATTTTAAAGTTGACCCTTCAAAAATGCAAAAAATTGATACTACCCCCCCTTTGCGTTTTTGCGATTTTCAGCCAAAAATCGAAGGGTCCACTTTGAAGGTCTGCAAAAAATTCAAAAATCAACGTATCGCCTTCTACCTTGCTGCATTCTCTTCGTCCAACGATTCTCTTTCAAACCCAAAATGAAAATCCAGATTCGGTCGATCCAAAAAAATGTAATCTGCATTTTAGTGAAGGCAAACGAAAAAACGGGTGGGGTCGTATTTAGGGCAAAAAAAAATTTTCGATTTCGGGAATACCCAAGACCCTATCCGATGGAAAATTTCCCGCTGATTCCAAAAATCACCATTGTTTGCCCGATAAATCAAAGATTCTAGGAGAAAAATGAGAAAACGTGATTTCGCACTTTCCGCGATTTTGACACTTTACTAAAATCGACGTCATTCTTGTTTGGATGAATGGATTCCGGATTTCAAGGTCGCGTTCGAAAGAGCATCGTTCAACGAAGAGAATGCGGGTAGGTAGAAGGCGATCCGTCGATTTTTGAATTTTTTACCGAATTTTAAAGTTGACCCTTCAAAAATGCAAAAAATTGATACTACCCCCCCTTTGCGTTTTTGCGATTTTCAGCCAAAAATCGAAGGGTCCAATTTGAAGGTCTGCAAAAAATTCAAAAATCAACGTATCGCCTTCTACCTTGCTGCATTCTCTTCGTCCAACGATTCTCTTTCAAACCCAAAATGAAAATCCAGATTCGGTCGATACAAAAAAATGTAATCTGCATTTTAGTGAAGGCAAACGAAAAAACGGGTGGGGTCGTATTTAGGGCAAAAAAAAATTTTCGATTTCGGGAATACCCAAGACCCTATCCGATGGAAAATTTTCCGCTGATTCCAAAAATCACCATTGTTTGCCCGATAAATCAAAGATTCTAGGAGAAAAATGAGAAAACGTGATTTCGCACTTTCCGCCATATTGACACTTTACTAAAATCGACGTCATTCTTGTTTGCGTGAATCGATTCCGGATTTCAAGGTCGCGTTCGAAAGAGCATCGTTCAACGAAGAGAATGCGGGTAGGTAGAAGGCGATCCGTCGATTTTTGAATTTTTTACCGAATTTTAAAGTGGACCTTTCAAAAATGCAAAAAATTGATACTACCCCCCCTTTGCGTTTTTGCGATTTTCAGCCAAAAATCGAAGGGTCCACTTTGAAGGTCTGCAAAAAAATCAAAAATCAACGTATCGCCTTCTACCTTGCGGCATTCTCTTCGTCCAACGATTCTCTTTCGAACCCAAAAAGAAAATCCAGATTCGGTCGATCCAAAAAAATGTAATCTCCATTTTAGTGAAGGCAAACGAAAAAACGGGTGGGGTCGTATTTAGGGCAAAAAAAAATTTTCGATTTCGGGAATACCCAAGACCCTATCCGATGGAAAATTTTCCGCTGATTCCAAAAATCACCATTGTTTGCCCGATAAATCAAAGATTCTAGGAGAAAAATGAGAAAACGTGATTTCGCACTTTCCGCCATATTGACACTTTACTAAAATCGACGTCATTCTTGTTTGCGTGAATCGATTCCGGATTTCAAGGTCGCGTTCGAAAGAGCATTGTTCAACGAAGAGAATGCGGGTAGGTAGAAGGCGATCCGTCGATTTTTGAATTTTTTACCGAATTTTAAAGTTGACCCTTCAAAAATGCAAAAAATTGATACTACCCCCCCTTTGCGTTTTTGCGATTTTCAGCCAAAAATCGAAGGGTCCACTTTGAAGGTCTGCAAAAAATTCAAAAATCAACGTATCGCCTTCTACCTTGCGGCATTCTCTTCGTCCAACGATTCTCTTTCGAACCCAAAAAGAAAATCCAGATTCGGTCGATCCAAAAAAATGTAATCTCCATTTTAGTGAAGGCAAACGAAAAAACGGGTGGGGTCGTATTTAGGGCAAAAAAAAATTTTCGATTTCGGGAATACCCAAGACCCTATCCGATGGAAAATTTTCCGCTGATTCCAAAAATCACCATTGTTTGCCCGATAAATCAAAGATTCTAGGAGAAAAATGAGAAAACGTGATTTCGCACTTTCCGCCATATTGACACTTTACTAAAATCGACGTCATTCTTGTTTGCGTGAATCGATTCCGGATTTCAAGGTCGCGTTCGAAAGAGCATCGTTCAACGAAGAGAATGCGGGTAGGTAGAAGGCGATCCGTCGATTTTTGAATTTTTTACCGAATTTTAAAGTTGACCCTTCAAAAATGCAAAAAATTGATACTACCCCCCCTTTGAATTTTTGCGATTTTCAGCCAAAAATCGAAGGGTCCACTTTGAAGGTCTGCAAAAAATTCAAAAATCAACGTATCGCCTTCTACCTTGCGGCATTCTCTTCGTCCAACGATTCTCTTTCGAATCCAAAAAGAAAATCCAGATTCGGTCGATCCAAAAAAATGTAATCTCCATTTTAGTGAAGGCAAACGAAAAAACGGGTGGGGTCGTATTTAGGGGAAAAAAAAATTTTCGATTTCGGGAATACCCAAGACCCTATCCGATGGAAAATTTTCCGCTGATTCCAAAAATCACCATTGTTTGCCCGATAAATCAAAGATTCTAGGAGAAAAATGAGAAAACGTGATTTCGCACTTTCCGCCATATTGACACTTTACTAAAATCGACGTCATTCTTGTTTGCGTGAATCGATTCCGGATTTCAAGGTCGCGTTCGAAAGAGCATTGTTCAACGAAGAGAATGCTGGTAGGTAGAAGGCGATCCGTCGATTTTTGAATTTTTTACCGAATTTTAAAGTTGACCCTTCAAAAATGCAAAAAATTGATACTACCCCCCCTTTGCGTTTTTGCGATTTTCAGCCAAAAATCGAAGGGTCCACTTTGAAGGTCTGCAAAAAATTCAAAAATCAACGTATCGCCTTCTACCTTGCGGCATTCTCTTCGCCCAACGATTCTCTTTCGAACCCAAAAAGAAAATCCAGATTCGGTCGATCCAAAAAAATGTAATCTCCATTTTAGTGAAGGCAAACGAAAAAACGGGTGGGGTCGTATTTAGGGGAAAAAAAAATTTTCGATTTCGGGAATCCCCAAGACCCTATCCGATGGAAAATTTTCCGCTGATTCCAAAAATCACCATTGTTTGCCCGATAAATCAAAGATTCTAGGAGAAAAATGAGAAAACGTGATTTCGCACTTTCCGCCATATTGACACTTTACTAAAATCGACGTCATTCTTGTTTGCGTGAATCGATTCCGGATTTCAAGGTCGCGTTCGAAAGAGCATCGTTCAACGAAGAGAATGCGGGTAGGTAGAAGGCGATCCGTCGATTTTTGAATTTTTTTACCGAATTTTAAAGTTGACCCTTCAAAAATGCAAAAAATTGATACTACCCCCCCTTTGCGTTTTTGCGATTTTCAGCCAAAAATCGAAGGGTCCACTTTGAAGGTCTGCAAAAAATTCAAAAATCAACGTATCGCCTTCTACCTTGCGGCATTCTCTTCGTCCAACGATTCTCTTTCGAATCCAAAAAGAAAATCCAGATTCGGTCGATCCAAAAAAATGTAATCTCCATTTTAGTGAAGGCAAACGAAAAAACGGGTGGGGTCGTATTTAGGGGAAAAAAAAATGTTCGATTTCGGGAATACCCAAGACCCTATCCGATGGAAAATTTTCCGCTGATTCCAAAAATCACCATTGTTTGCCCGATAAATCAAAGATTCTAGGAGAAAAATGAGAAAACGTGATTTTTCACTTTCCGCCATATTGACACTTTACTAAAATCGACGTCATTCTTGTTTGCGTGAATCGATTCCGGATTTCAAGGTCGCGTTCGAAAGAGCATTGTTCAACGAAGAGAATGCTGGTAGGTAGAAGGCGATCCGTCGATTTTTGAATTTTTTACCGAATTTTAAAGTGGACCCTTCAAAAATGCAAAAAATTGATACTACCCCCCCTTTGCGTTTTTGCGATTTTCAGCCAAAAATCGAAGGGTCCACTTTGAAGGTCTGCAAAAAAATCAAAAATCAACGTATCGCCTTCTACCTCGCGGCATTCTCTTCGTCCAACGATTCTCTTTCGAACCCAAAAAGAAAATCCAGATTCGGTCGATCCAAAAAAATGTAATCTCCATTTTAGTGAAGGCAAACGAAAAAACGGGTGGGGTCGTATTTAGGGGGAAAAAAAATTTTCGATTTCGGGAATACCCAAGACCCTATCCGATGGAAAATTTTCCGCTGATTCCAAAAATCACCATTGTTTGCCCGATAAATCAAAGATTCTAGGAGAAAAATGAGAAAACGTGATTTCGCACTTTCCGCCATATTGACACTTTACTAAAATCGACGTCATTCTTGTTTGCGTGAATCGATTCCGGATTTCAAGGTCGCGTTCGAAAGAGCATCGTTCAACGAAGAGAATGCTGGTAGGTAGAAGGCGATCCGTCGATTTTTTAATTTTTTACCGAATTTTAAAGTTGACCCTTCAAAAATGCAAAAAATTGATACTACCCCCCCTTTGCGTTTTTGCGATTTTCAGCCAAAAATCGAAGGGTCCACTTTGAAGGTCTGCAAAAAATTCAAAAATCAACGTATCGCCTTCTACCTTGCGGCATTCTCTTCGCCCAACGATTCTCTTTCGAACCCAAAAAGAAAATCCAGATTCGGTCGATCCAAAAAAATGTAATCTCCATTTTAGTGAAGGCAAACGAAAAAACGGGTGGGGTCGTATTTAGGGGAAAAAAAAATTTTCGATTTCGGGAATCCCCAAGACCCTATCCGATGGAAAATTTTCCGCTGATTCCAAAAATCACCATTGTTTGCCCGATAAATCAAAGATTCTAGGAGAAAAATGAGAAAACGTGATTTCGCACTTTCCGCCATATTGACACTTTACTAAAATCGACGTCATTCTTGTTTGCGTGAATCGATTCCGGATTTCAAGGTCGCGTTCGAAAGAGCATCGTTCAACGAAGAGAATGCGGGTAGGTAGAAGGCGATCCGTCGATTTTTGAATTTTTTTACCGAATTTTAAAGTTGACCCTTCAAAAATGCAAAAAATTGATACTACCCCCCCTTTGCGTTTTTGCGATTTTCAGCCAAAAATCGAAGGGTCCACTTTGAAGGTCTGCAAAAAATTCAAAAATCAACGTATCGCCTTCTACCTTGCGGCATTCTCTTCGTCCAACGATTCTCTTTCGAACCCAAAAAGAAAATCCAGATTCGGTCGATCCAAAAAAATGTAATCTCCATTTTAGTGAAGGCAAACGAAAAAACGGGTGGGGTCGTATTTAGGGCAAAAAAAAATTTTCGATTTCGGGAATACCCAAGACCCTATCCGATGGAAAATTTTCCGCTGATTCCAAAAATCACCATTGTTTGCCCGATAAATCAAAGATTCTAGGAGAAAAATGAGAAAACGTGATTTCGCACTTTCCGCCATTTTGACACTTTACTAAAATAGACGTGATTCTTGTTTGCATGAATCGATTCCGGATTTCAAGGTCGCGTTCGAAAGAGCATCGTTCAACGAAGAGAATGCTGGTAGGTAGAAGGCGATCCGTCGATTTTTGAATTTTTTACCGAATTTTAAAGTTGACCCTTCAAAAATGCAAAAAATTGATACTACCCCCCCTTTGCGTTTTTGCGATTTTCAGCCAAAAATCGAAGGGTCCACTTTGAAGGTCTGCAAAAAATTCAAAAATCAACGTATCGCCTTCTACCTTGCTGCATTCTCTTCGTCCAACGATTCTCTTTCAAACCCAAAATGAAAATCCAGATTCGGTCGATCCAAAAAAATGTAATCTGCATTTTAGTGAAGGCAAACGAAAAAACGGGTGGGGTCGTATTTAGGGCAAAAAAAAATTTTCGATTTCGGGAATACCCAAGACCCTATCCGATGGAAAATTTCCCGCTGATTCCAAAAATCACCATTGTTTGCCCGATAAATCAAAGATTCTAGGAGAAAAATGAGAAAACGTGATTTCGCACTTTCCGCGATTTTGACACTTTACTAAAATCGACGTCATTCTTGTTTGGATGAATGGATTCCGGATTTTAACGTCGCGTTCGAAAGAGCATCGTTCAACGAAGAGAATGCGGGTAGGTAGAAGGCGATCCGACGATTTTTGAATTTTTTGCCGAATTTTAAAGTTGACCCTTCAAAAATGCAAAAAATTGATACTACCCCCCCTTTGCGTTTTTGCGATTTTCAGCCAAAAATCGAAGGGTCCACTTTGAAGGTCTGCAAAAAATTCAAAAATCAACGTATCGCCTTCTACCTTGCTGCATTCTCTTCGTCCAACGATTCTCTTTCAAACCCAAAATGAAAATCCAGATTCGGTCGATCCAAAAAAATGTAATCTGCATTTTAGTGAAGGCAAACGAAAAAACGAGTGGGGTCGTATTTAGGGCAAAAAAAAATTTTCGATTTCGGGAATACCCAAGACCCTATCCGATGGAAAATTTCCAGCTGATTCCAAAAATCACCATTGTTTGCCCGATAAATCAAAGATTCAAGGAGAAAAATGAGAAAACGTGATTTCGAACTTTCCGCGATTTTTACACTTTACTAAAATCGACGTCATTCTTGTTTGGATGAATGGATTCCGGATTTTAACGTCGCGTTCGAAAGAGCATCGTTCAACGAAGAGAATGCGGGTAGGTAGAAGGCGATCCGTCGATTTTTGAATTTTTTACCGAATTTTAAAGTTGACCCTTCAAAAATGCAAAAAATTGATACTACCCCCCCTTTGCGTTTTTGCGATTTTCAGCCAAAAATCGAAGGGTCCACTTTGAAGGTCTGCAAAAAATTCAAAAATCAACGTATCGCCTTCTACCTTGCTGCATTCTCTTCGTCCAACGATTCTCTTTCAAACCCAAAATGAAAATCCAGATTCGGTCGATCCAAAAAAATGTAATCTGCATTTTAGTGAAGGCAAACGAAAAAACGGGTGGGGTCGTATTTAGGGCAAAAAAAAATTTTCGATTTCGGGAATACCCAAGACCCTATCCGATGGAAAATTTCCCGCTGATTCCAAAAATCACCATTGTTTGCCCGATAAATCAAAGATTCTAGGAGAAAAATGAGAAAACGTGATTTCGCACTTTCCGCGATTTTGACACTTTACTAAAATCGACGTCATTCTTGTTTGGATGAATGGATTCCGGATTTCAAGGTCGCGTTCGAAAGAGCATCGTTCAACGAAGAGAATGCGGGTAGGTAGAAGGCGATCCGTCGATTTTTGAATTTTTTACCGAATTTTAAAGTTGACCCTTCAAAAATGCAAAAAATTGATACTACCCCCCCTTTGCGTTTTTGCGATTTTCAGCCAAAAATCGAAGGGTCCACTTTGAAGGTCTGCAAAAAATTCAAAAATCAACGTATCGCCTTCTACCTTGCTGCATTCTCTTCGTCCAACGATTCTCTTTCAAACCCAAAATGAAAATCCAGATTCGGTCGATCCAAAAAAATGTAATCTGCATTTTAGTGAAGGCAAACGAAAAAACGGGTGGGGTCGTATTTAGGGCAAAAAAAAATTTTCGATTTCGGGAATACCCAAGACCCTATCCGATGGAAAATTTCCCGCTGATTCCAAAAATCACCATTGTTTGCCCGATAAATCAAAGATTCTAGGAGAAAAATGAGAAAACGTGATTTCGCACTTTCCGCGATTTTGACACTTTACTAAAATCGACGTCATTCTTGTTTGGATGAATGGATTCCGGATTTCAAGGTCGCGTTCGAAAGAGCATCGTTCAACGAAGAGAATGCGGGTAGGTAGAAGGCGGTCCGACGATTTTTGAATTTTTTACCGAATTTCAAAGTTGACCCTTCAAAAATGCAAAAAATTGATACTACCCCCCCTTTGCGTTTTTGCGATTTTCAGCCAAAAATCGAAGGGTCCACTTTGAAGGTCTGCAGAAAATTCAAAAATCAACGTATCGCCTTCTACCTTGCTGCATTCTCTTCGTCCAACGATTCTCTTTCAAACCCAAAATGAAAATCCAGATTCGGTCGATCCAAAAAAATGTAATCTGCATTTTAGTGAAGGCAAACGAAAAAACGGGTGGGGTCGTATTTAGGGCAAAAAAAAATTTTCGATTTCGGGAATACCCAAGACCCTATCCGATGGAAAATTTCCAGCTGATTCCAAAAATCACCATTGTTTGCCCGATAAATCAAAGATTCAAGGAGAAAAATGAGAAAACGTGATTTCGAACTTTCCGCGATTTTTACACTTTACTAAAATCGACGTCATTCTTGTTTGGATGAATGGATTCCGGATTTTAACGTCGCGTTCGAAAGAGCATCGTTCAACGAAGAGAATGCGGGTAGGTAGAAGGCGATCCGACGATTTTTGAATTTTTTGCCGAATTTTAAAGTTGACCCTTCAAAAATGCAAAAAATTGATACTACCCCCCCTTTGCGTTTTTGCGATTTTCAGCCAAAAATCGAAGGGTCCACTTTGAAGGTCTGCAAAAAATTCAAAAATCAACGTATCGCCTTCTACCTTGCTGCATTCTCTTCGTCCAACGATTCTCTTTCAAACCCAAAATGAAAATCCAGATTCGGTCGATCCAAAAAAATGTAATCTGCATTTTAGTGAAGGCAAACGAAAAAACGGGTGGGGTCGTATTTAGGGCAAAAAAAAATTTTCGATTTCGGGAATACCCAAGACCCTATCCGATGGAAAATTTCCCGCTGATTCCAAAAATCACCATTGTTTGCCCGATAAATCAAAGATTCTAGGAGAAAAATGAGAAAACGTGATTTCGCACTTTCCGCGATTTTGACACTTTACTAAAATCGACGTCATTCTTGTTTGGATGAATGGATTCCGGATTTCAAGGTCGCGTTCGAAAGAGCATCGTTCAACGAAGAGAATGCGGGTAGGTAGAAGGCGATCCGTCGATTTTTGAATTTTTTACCGAATTTTAAAGTTGACCCTTCAAAAATGCAAAAAATTGATACTACCCCCCCTTTGCGTTTTTGCGATTTTCAGCCAAAAATCGAAGGGTCCAATTTGAAGGTCTGCAAAAAATTCAAAAATCAACGTATCGCCTTCTACCTTGCTGCATTCTCTTCGTCCAACGATTCTCTTTCAAACCCAAAATGAAAATCCAGATTCGGTCGATACAAAAAAATGTAATCTGCATTTTAGTGAAGGCAAACGAAAAAACGGGTGGGGTCGTATTTAGGGCAAAAAAAAATTTTCGATTTCGGGAATACCCAAGACCCTATCCGATGGAAAATTTTCCGCTGATTCCAAAAATCACCATTGTTTGCCCGATAAATCAAAGATTCTAGGAGAAAAATGAGAAAACGTGATTTCGCACTTTCCGCCATATTGACACTTTACTAAAATCGACGTCATTCTTGTTTGCGTGAATCGATTCCGGATTTCAAGGTCGCGTTCGAAAGAGCATCGTTCAACGAAGAGAATGCGGGTAGGTAGAAGGCGATCCGTCGATTTTTGAATTTTTTACCGAATTTTAAAGTTGACCCTTCAAAAATGCAAAAAATTGATACTACCCCCCCTTTGCGTTTTTGCGATTTTCAGCCAAAAATCGAAGGGTCCAATTTGAAGGTCTGCAAAAAATTCAAAAATCAACGTATCGCCTTCTACCTTGCGGCATTCTCTTCGTCCAACGATTCTCTTTCGAACACAAAAAGAAAATCCAGATTCGGTCGATCCAAAAAAATGTAATCTCCATTTTAGTGAAGGCAAACGAAAAAACGGGTGGGGTCGTATTTAGGGCAAAAAAAAATTTTCGATTTCGGGAATACCCAAGACCCTATCCGATGGAAAATTTCCCGCTGATTCCAAAAATCACCATTGTTTGCCCGATAAATCAAAGATTCTAGGAGAAAAATGAGAAAACGTGATTTCGCACTTTCCGCGATTTTGACACTTTACTAAAATCGACGTCATTCTTGTTTGGATGAATGGATTCCGGATTTCAAGGTCGCGTTCGAAAGAGCATCGTTCAACGAAGAGAATGCGGGTAGGTAGAAGGCGATCCGTCGATTTTTGAATTTTTTACCGAATTTTAAAGTTGACCCTTCAAAAATGCAAAAAATTGATACTACCCCCCCTTTGCGTTTTTGCGATTTTCAGCCAAAAATCGAAGGGTCCACTTTGAAGGTCTGCAAAAAATTCAAAAATCAACGTATCGCCTTCTACCTTGCTGCATTCTCTTCGTCCAACGATTCTCTTTCAAACCCAAAATAAATATCCAGATTCGGTCGTTCCAAAAAAATGTAATCTGCATTTTAGTGAAGGCAAACGAAAAAACGGGTAGGGTCGTTTTTAGGGCAAAAAAAAATTTTCGATTTCGGGAATACCCAAGACCCTATCCGATGGAAAATTTCCCGCTGATTCCAAAAATCACCATTGTTTGCCCGATAAATCAAAGATTCAAGGAGAAAAATGAGAAAACGTGATTTCGAACTTTCCGCGATTTTTACACTTTACTAAAATCGACGTCATTCTTGTTTGGATGAATGGATTCCGGATTTTAACGTCGCGTTCGAAAGAGCATCGTTCAACGAAGAGAATGCGGGTAGGTAGAAGGCGATCCGTCGATTTTTGAATTTTTTACCGAATTTTAAAGTTGACCCTTCAAAAATGCAAAAAATTGATACTACCCCCCCTTTGCGTTTTTGCGATTTTCAGCCAAAAATCGAAGGGTCCACTTTGAAGGTCTGCAAAAAATTCAAAAATCAACGTATCGCCTTCTACCTTGCTGCATTCTCTTCGTCCAACGATTCTCTTTCAAACCCAAAATGAAAATCCAGATTCGGTCGATCCAAAAAAATGTAATCTGCATTTTAGTGAAGGCAAACGAAAAAACGAGTGGGGTCGTATTTAGGGCAAAAAAAAATTTTCGATTTCGGGAATACCCAAGACCCTATCCGATGGAAAATTTCCCGCTGATTCCAAAAATCACCATTGTTTGCCCGATAAATCAAAGATTCTAGGAGAAAAATGAGAAAACGTGATTTCGCACTTTCCGCGATTTTGACACTTTACTAAAATCGACGTCATTCTTGTTTGGATGAATGGATTCCGGATTTCAAGGTCGCGTTCGAAAGAGCATCGTTCAACGAAGAGAATGCGGGTAGGTAGAAGGCGATCCGACGATTTTTGAATTTTTTACCGAATTTTAAAGTTGACCCTTCAAAAATGCAAAAAATTGATACTACCCCCCCTTTGCGTTTTTGCGATTTTCAGCCAAAAATCGAAGGGTCCACTTTGAAGGTCTGCAAAAAATTCAAAAATCAACGTATCGCCTTCTACCTTGCTGCATTCTCTTCGTCCAACGATTCTCTTTCAAACCCAAAATGAAAATCCAGATTCGGTCGATCCAAAAAAATGTAATCTGCATTTTAGTGAAGGCAAACGAAAAAACGAGTGGGGTCGTATTTAGGGCAAAAAAAAATTTTTCGATTTCGGGAATACCCAAGACCCTATCCGATGGAAAATTTCCAGCTGATTCCAAAAATCACCATTGTTTGCCCGATAAATCAAAGATTCAAGGAGAAAAATGAGAAAACGTGATTTCGAACTTTCCGCGATTTTTACACTTTACTAAAATCGACGTCATTCTTGTTTGGATGAATGGATTCCGGATTTTAACGTCGCGTTCGAAAGAGCATCGTTCAACGAAGAGAATGCGGGTAGGTAGAAGGCGATCCGTCGATTTTTGAATTTTTTACCGAATTTTAAAGTTGACCCTTCAAAAATGCAAAAAATTGATACTACCCCCCCTTTGCGTTTTTGCGATTTTCAGCCAAAAATCGAAGGGTCCACTTTGAAGGTCTGCAAAAAATTCAAAAATCAACGTATCGCCTTCTACCTTGCTGCATTCTCTTCGTCCAACGATTCTCTTTCAAACCCAAAATGAAAATCCAGATTCGGTCGATCCAAAAAAATGTAATCTGCATTTTAGTGAAGGCAAACGAAAAAACGGGTGGGGTCGTATTTAGGGCAAAAAAAAATTTTCGATTTCGGGAATACCCAAGACCCTATCCGATGGAAAATTTCCCGCTGATTCCAAAAATCACCATTGTTTGCCCGATAAATCAAAGATTCAAGGAGAAAAATGAGAAAACGTGATTTCGAACTTTCCGCGATTTTTACACTTTACTAAAATCGACGTCATTCTTGTTTGGATGAATGGATTCCGGATTTTAACGTCGCGTTCGAAAGAGCATCGTTCAACGAAGAGAATGCGGGTAGGTAGAAGGCGATCCGTCGATTTTTGAATTTTTTACCGAATTTTAAAGTTGACCCTTCAAAAATGCAAAAAATTGATACTACCCCCCCTTTGCGTTTTTGCGATTTTCAGCCAAAAATCGAAGGGTCCACTTTGAAGGTCTGCAAAAAATTCAAAAATCAACGTATCGCCTTCTACCTTGCTGCATTCTCTTCGTCCAACGATTCTCTTTCAAACCCAAAATGAAAATCCAGATTCGGTCGATCCAAAAAAATGTAATCTGCATTTTAGTGAAGGCAAACGAAAAAACGGGTGGGGTCGTATTTAGGGCAAAAAAAAATTTTCGATTTCGGGAATACCCAAGACCCTATCCGATGGAAAATTTCCCGCTGATTCCAAAAATCACCATTGTTTGCCCGATAAATCAAAGATTCTAGGAGAAAAATGAGAAAACGTGATTTCGCACTTTCCGCGATTTTGACACTTTACTAAAATCGACGTCATTCTTGTTTGGATGAATGGATTCCGGATTTCAAGGTCGCGTTCGAAAGAGCATCGTTCAACGAAGAGAATGCGGGTAGGTAGAAGGCGGTCCGACGATTTTTGAATTTTTTACCGAATTTCAAAGTTGACCCTTCAAAAATGCAAAAAATTGATACTACCCCCCTTTGCGTTTTTGCGATTTTCAGCCAAAAATCGAAGGGTCCACTTTGAAGGTCTGCAGAAAATTCAAAAATCAACGTATCGCCTTCTACCTTGCTGCATTCTCTTCGTCCAACGATTCTCTTTCAAACCCAAAATGAAAATCCAGATTCGGTCGATCCAAAAAAATGTAATCTGCATTTTAGTGAAGGCAAACGAAAAAACGGGTGGGGTCGTATTTAGGGCAAAAAAAAATTTTCGATTTCGGGAATACCCAAGACCCTATCCGATGGAAAATTTCCAGCTGATTCCAAAAATCACCATTGTTTGCCCGATAAATCAAAGATTCAAGGAGAAAAATGAGAAAACGTGATTTCGAACTTTCCGCGATTTTTACACTTTACTAAAATCGACGTCATTCTTGTTTGGATGAATGGATTCCGGATTTTAACGTCGCGTTCGAAAGAGCATCGTTCAACGAAGAGAATGCGGGTAGGTAGAAGGCGATCCGACGATTTTTGAATTTTTTGCCGAATTTTAAAGTTGACCCTTCAAAAATGCAAAAAATTGATACTACCCCCCCTTTGCGTTTTTGCGATTTTCAGCCAAAAATCGAAGGGTCCACTTTGAAGGTCTGCAAAAAATTCAAAAATCAACGTATCGCCTTCTACCTTGCTGCATTCTCTTCGTCCAACGATTCTCTTTCAAACCCAAAATGAAAATCCAGATTCGGTCGATCCAAAAAAATGTAATCTGCATTTTAGTGAAGGCAAACGAAAAAACGGGTGGGGTCGTATTTAGGGCAAAAAAAAATTTTCGATTTCGGGAATACCCAAGACCCTATCCGATGGAAAATTTCCCGCTGATTCCAAAAATCACCATTGTTTGCCCGATAAATCAAAGATTCTAGGAGAAAAATGAGAAAACGTGATTTCGCACTTTCCGCGATTTTGACACTTTACTAAAATCGACGTCATTCTTGTTTGGATGAATGGATTCCGGATTTCAAGGTCGCGTTCGAAAGAGCATCGTTCAACGAAGAGAATGCGGGTAGGTAGAAGGCGATCCGTCGATTTTTGAATTTTTTACCGAATTTTAAAGTTGACCCTTCAAAAATGCAAAAAATTGATACTACCCCCCCTTTGCGTTTTTGCGATTTTCAGCCAAAAATCGAAGGGTCCACTTTGAAGGTCTGCAAAAAATTCAAAAATCAACGTATCGCCTTCTACCTTGCTGCATTCTCTTCGTCCAACGATTCTCTTTCAAACCCAAGATGAAAATCCAGATTCGGTCGATACAAAAAAATGTAATCTGCATTTTAGTGAAGGCAAACGAAAAAACGGGTGGGGTCGTATTTAGGGCAAAAAAAAATTTTCGATTTCGGGAATACCCAAGACCCTATCCGATGGAAAATTTTCCGCTGATTCCAAAAATCACCATTGTTTGCCCGATAAATCAAAGATTCTAGGAGAAAAATGAGAAAACGTGATTTCGCACTTTCCGCCATATTGACACTTTACTAAAATCGACGTCATTCTTGTTTGCGTGAATCGATTCCGGATTTCAAGGTCGCGTTCGAAAGAGCATCGTTCAACGAAGAGAATGCGGGTAGGTAGAAGGCGATCCGTCGATTTTTGAATTTTTTACCGAATTTTAAAGTTGACCCTTCAAAAATGCAAAAAATTGATACTACCCCCCCTTTGCGTTTTTGCGATTTTCAGCCAAAAATCGAAGGGTCCACTTTGAAGGTCTGCAAAAAATTCAAAAATCAACGTATCGCCTTCTACCTTGCTGCATTCTCTTCGTCCAACGATTCTCTTTCAAACCCAAGATGAAAATCCAGATTCGGTCGATACAAAAAAATGTAATCTGCATTTTAGTGAAGGCAAACGAAAAAACGGGTGGGGTCGTATTTAGGGCAAAAAAAAATTTTCGATTTCGGGAATACCCAAGACCCTATCCGATGGAAAATTTCCCGCTGATTCCAAAAATCACCATTGTTTGCCCGATAAATCAAAGATTCTAGGAGAAAAATGAGAAAACGTGATTTCGCACTTTCCGCGATTTTGACACTTTACTAAAATCGACGTCATTCTTGTTTGGATGAATGGATTCCGGATTTCAAGGTCGCGTTCGAAAGAGCATCGTTCAACGAAGAGAATGCGGGTAGGTAGAAGGCGATCCGTCGATTTTTGAATTTTTTACCGAATTTTAAAGTTGACCCTTCAAAAATGCAAAAAATTGATACTACCCCCCCTTTGCGTTTTTGCGATTTTCAGCCAAAAATCGAAGGGTCCAATTTGAAGGTCTGCAAAAAATTCAAAAATCAACGTATCGCCTTCTACCTTGCTGCATTCTCTTCGTCCAACGATTCTCTTTCAAACCCAAAATGAAAATCCAGATTCGGTCGATACAAAAAAATGTAATCTGCATTTTAGTGAAGGCAAACGAAAAAACGGGTGGGGTCGTATTTAGGGCAAAAAAAAATTTTCGATTTCGGGAATACCCAAGACCCTATCCGATGGAAAATTTTCCGCTGATTCCAAAAATCACCATTGTTTGCCCGATAAATCAAAGATTCTAGGAGAAAAATGAGAAAACGTGATTTCGCACTTTCCGCCATATTGACACTTTACTAAAATCGACGTCATTCTTGTTTGCGTGAATCGATTCCGGATTTCAAGGTCGCGTTCGAAAGAGCATCGTTCAACGAAGAGAATGCGGGTAGGTAGAAGGCGATCCGTCGATTTTTGAATTTTTTACCGAATTTTAAAGTTGACCCTTCAAAAATGCAAAAAATTGATACTACCCCCCCTTTGCGTTTTTGCGATTTTCAGCCAAAAATCGAAGGGTCCAATTTGAAGGTCTGCAAAAAATTCAAAAATCAACGTATCGCCTTCTACCTTGCGGCATTCTCTTCGTCCAACGATTCTCTTTCGAACACAAAAAGAAAATCCAGATTCGGTCGATCCAAAAAAATGTAATCTCCATTTTAGTGAAGGCAAACGAAAAAACGGGTGGGGTCGTATTTAGGGCAAAAAAAAATTTTCGATTTCGGGAATACCCAAGACCCTATCCGATGGAAAATTTCCCGCTGATTCCAAAAATCACCATTGTTTGCCCGATAAATCAAAGATTCTAGGAGAAAAATGAGAAAACGTGATTTCGCACTTTCCGCGATTTTGACACTTTACTAAAATCGACGTCATTCTTGTTTGGATGAATGGATTCCGGATTTCAAGGTCGCGTTCGAAAGAGCATCGTTCAACGAAGAGAATGCGGGTAGGTAGAAGGCGATCCGTCGATTTTTGAATTTTTTACCGAATTTTAAAGTTGACCCTTCAAAAATGCAAAAAATTGATACTACCCCCCCTTTGCGTTTTTGCGATTTTCAGCCAAAAATCGAAGGGTCCACTTTGAAGGTCTGCAAAAAATTCAAAAATCAACGTATCGCCTTCTACCTTGCTGCATTCTCTTCGTCCAACGATTCTCTTTCAAACCCAAAATAAATATCCAGATTCGGTCGTTCCAAAAAAATGTAATCTGCATTTTAGTGAAGGCAAACGAAAAAACGGGTAGGGTCGTTTTTAGGGCAAAAAAAAATTTTCGATTTCGGGAATACCCAAGACCCTATCCGATGGAAAATTTCCCGCTGATTCCAAAAATCACCATTGTTTGCCCGATAAATCAAAGATTCAAGGAGAAAAATGAGAAAACGTGATTTCGAACTTTCCGCGATTTTTACACTTTACTAAAATCGACGTCATTCTTGTTTGGATGAATGGATTCCGGATTTTAACGTCGCGTTCGAAAGAGCATCGTTCAACGAAGAGAATGCGGGTAGGTAGAAGGCGATCCGTCGATTTTTGAATTTTTTACCGAATTTTAAAGTTGACCCTTCAAAAATGCAAAAAATTGATACTACCCCCCCTTTGCGTTTTTGCGATTTTCAGCCAAAAATCGAAGGGTCCACTTTGAAGGTCTGCAAAAAATTCAAAAATCAACGTATCGCCTTCTACCTTGCTGCATTCTCTTCGTCCAACGATTCTCTTTCAAACCCAAAATGAAAATCCAGATTCGGTCGATCCAAAAAAATGTAATCTGCATTTTAGTGAAGGCAAACGAAAAAACGGGTGGGGTCGTATTTAGGGCAAAAAAAAATTTTCGATTTCGGGAATACCCAAGACCCTATCCGATGGAAAATTTCCCGCTGATTCCAAAAATCACCATTGTTTGCCCGATAAATCAAAGATTCTAGGAGAAAAATGAGAAAACGTGATTTCGCACTTTCCGCGATTTTGACACTTTACTAAAATCGACGTCATTCTTGTTTGGATGAATGGATTCCGGATTTCAAGGTCGCGTTCGAAAGAGCATCGTTCAACGAAGAGAATGCGGGTAGGTAGAAGGCGGTCCGACGATTTTTGAATTTTTTACCGAATTTCAAAGTTGACCCTTCAAAAATGCAAAAAATTGATACTACCCCCCCTTTGCGTTTTTGCGATTTTCAGCCAAAAATCGAAGGGTCCACTTTGAAGGTCTGCAGAAAATTCAAAAATCAACGTATCGCCTTCTACCTTGCTGCATTCTCTTCGTCCAACGATTCTCTTTCAAACCCAAAATGAAAATCCAGATTCGGTCGATCCAAAAAAATGTAATCTGCATTTTAGTGAAGGCAAACGAAAAAACGGGTGGGGTCGTATTTAGGGCAAAAAAAAATTTTCGATTTCGGGAATACCCAAGACCCTATCCGATGGAAAATTTCCAGCTGATTCCAAAAATCACCATTGTTTGCCCGATAAATCAAAGATTCAAGGAGAAAAATGAGAAAACGTGATTTCGAACTTTCCGCGATTTTTACACTTTACTAAAATCGACGTCATTCTTGTTTGGATGAATGGATTCCGGATTTTAACGTCGCGTTCGAAAGAGCATCGTTCAACGAAGAGAATGCGGGTAGGTAGAAGGCGATCCGACGATTTTTGAATTTTTTGCCGAATTTTAAAGTTGACCCTTCAAAAATGCAAAAAATTGATACTACCCCCCCTTTGCGTTTTTGCGATTTTCAGCCAAAAATCGAAGGGTCCACTTTGAAGGTCTGCAAAAAATTCAAAAATCAACGTATCGCCTTCTACCTTGCTGCATTCTCTTCGTCCAACGATTCTCTTTCAAACCCAAAATGAAAATCCAGATTCGGTCGATCCAAAAAAATGTAATCTGCATTTTAGTGAAGGCAAACGAAAAAACGGGTGGGGTCGTATTTAGGGCAAAAAAAAATTTTCGATTTCGGGAATACCCAAGACCCTATCCGATGGAAAATTTCCCGCTGATTCCAAAAATCACCATTGTTTGCCCGATAAATCAAAGATTCTAGGAGAAAAATGAGAAAACGTGATTTCGCACTTTCCGCGATTTTGACACTTTACTAAAATCGACGTCATTCTTGTTTGGATGAATGGATTCCGGATTTCAAGGTCGCGTTCGAAAGAGCATCGTTCAACGAAGAGAATGCGGGTAGGTAGAAGGCGATCCGTCGATTTTTGAATTTTTTACCGAATTTTAAAGTTGACCCTTCAAAAATGCAAAAAATTGATACTACCCCCCCTTTGCGTTTTTGCGATTTTCAGCCAAAAATCGAAGGGTCCACTTTGAAGGTCTGCAAAAAATTCAAAAATCAACGTATCGCCTTCTACCTTGCTGCATTCTCTTCGTCCAACGATTCTCTTTCAAACCCAAGATGAAAATCCAGATTCGGTCGATACAAAAAAATGTAATCTGCATTTTAGTGAAGGCAAACGAAAAAACGGGTGGGGTCGTATTTAGGGCAAAAAAAAATTTTCGATTTCGGGAATACCCAAGACCCTATCCGATGGAAAATTTTCCGCTGATTCCAAAAATCACCATTGTTTGCCCGATAAATCAAAGATTCTAGGAGAAAAATGAGAAAACGTGATTTCGCACTTTCCGCCATATTGACACTTTACTAAAATCGACGTCATTCTTGTTTGCGTGAATCGATTCCGGATTTCAAGGTCGCGTTCGAAAGAGCATCGTTCAACGAAGAGAATGCGGGTAGGTAGAAGGCGATCCGTCGATTTTTGAATTTTTTACCGAATTTTAAAGTTGACCCTTCAAAAATGCAAAAAATTGATACTACCCCCCCTTTGCGTTTTTGCGATTTTCAGCCAAAAATCGAAGGGTCCAATTTGAAGGTCTGCAAAAAATTCAAAAATCAACGTATCGCCTTCTACCTTGCGGCATTCTCTTCGTCCAACGATTCTCTTTCGAACACAAAAAGAAAATCCAGATTCGGTCGATCCAAAAAAATGTAATCTCCATTTTAGTGAAGGCAAACGAAAAAACGGGTGGGGTCGTATTTAGGGCAAAAAAAAATTTTCGATTTCGGGAATACCCAAGACCCTATCCGATGGAAAATTTCCCGCTGATTCCAAAAATCACCATTGTTTGCCCGATAAATCAAAGATTCTAGGAGAAAAATGAGAAAACGTGATTTCGCACTTTCCGCGATTTTGACACTTTACTAAAATCGACGTCATTCTTGTTTGGATGAATGGATTCCGGATTTCAAGGTCGCGTTCGAAAGAGCATCGTTCAACGAAGAGAATGCGGGTAGGTAGAAGGCGATCCGTCGATTTTTGAATTTTTTACCGAATTTTAAAGTTGACCCTTCAAAAATGCAAAAAATTGATACTACCCCCCCTTTGCGTTTTTGCGATTTTCAGCCAAAAATCGAAGGGTCCACTTTGAAGGTCTGCAAAAAATTCAAAAATCAACGTATCGCCTTCTACCTTGCTGCATTCTCTTCGTCCAACGATTCTCTTTCAAACCCAAAATAAATATCCAGATTCGGTCGTTCCAAAAAAATGTAATCTGCATTTTAGTGAAGGCAAACGAAAAAACGGGTAGGGTCGTTTTTAGGGCAAAAAAAAATTTTCGATTTCGGGAATACCCAAGACCCTATCCGATGGAAAATTTCCCGCTGATTCCAAAAATCACCATTGTTTGCCCGATAAATCAAAGATTCAAGGAGAAAAATGAGAAAACGTGATTTCGAACTTTCCGCGATTTTTACACTTTACTAAAATCGACGTCATTCTTGTTTGGATGAATGGATTCCGGATTTTAACGTCGCGTTCGAAAGAGCATCGTTCAACGAAGAGAATGCGGGTAGGTAGAAGGCGATCCGACGATTTTTGAATTTTTTGCCGAATTTTAAAGTTGACCCTTCAAAAATGCAAAAAATTGATACTACCCCCCCTTTGCGTTTTTGCGATTTTCAGCCAAAAATCGAAGGGTCCACTTTGAAGGTCTGCAAAAAATTCAAAAATCAACGTATCGCCTTCTACCTTGCTGCATTCTCTTCGTCCAACGATTCTCTTTCAAACCCAAAATGAAAATCCAGATTCGGTCGATCCAAAAAAATGTAATCTGCATTTTAGTGAAGGCAAACGAAAAAACGAGTGGGGTCGTATTTAGGGCAAAAAAAAATTTTCGATTTCGGGAATACCCAAGACCCTATCCGATGGAAAATTTCCCGCTGATTCCAAAAATCACCATTGTTTGCCCGATAAATCAAAGATTCTAGGAGAAAAATGAGAAAACGTGATTTCGCACTTTCCGCGATTTTGACACTTTACTAAAATCGACGTCATTCTTGTTTGGATGAATGGATTCCGGATTTCAAGGTCGCGTTCGAAAGAGCATCGTTCAACGAAGAGAATGCGGGTAGGTAGAAGGCGATCCGACGATTTTTGAATTTTTTACCGAATTTTAAAGTTGACCCTTCAAAAATGCAAAAAATTGATACTACCCCCCCTTTGCGTTTTTGCGATTTTCAGCCAAAAATCGAAGGGTCCACTTTGAAGGTCTGCAAAAAATTCAAAAATCAACGTATCGCCTTCTACCTTGCTGCATTCTCTTCGTCCAACGATTCTCTTTCAAACCCAAAATGAAAATCCAGATTCGGTCGATCCAAAAAAATGTAATCTGCATTTTAGTGAAGGCAAACGAAAAAACGGGTGGGGTCGTATTTAGGGCAAAAAAAAATTTTCGATTTCGGGAATACCCAAGACCCTATCCGATGGAAAATTTCCAGCTGATTCCAAAAATCACCATTGTTTGCCCGATAAATCAAAGATTCAAGGAGAAAAATGAGAAAACGTGATTTCGAACTTTCCGCGATTTTTACACTTTACTAAAATCGACGTCATTCTTGTTTGGATGAATGGATTCCGGATTTTAACGTCGCGTTCGAAAGAGCATCGTTCAACGAAGAGAATGCGGGTAGGTAGAAGGCGATCCGACGATTTTTGAATTTTTTGCCGAATTTTAAAGTTGACCCTTCAAAAATGCAAAAAATTGATACTACCCCCCCTTTGCGTTTTTGCGATTTTCAGCCAAAAATCGAAGGGTCCACTTTGAAGGTCTGCAAAAAATTCAAAAATCAACGTATCGCCTTCTACCTTGCTGCATTCTCTTCGTCCAACGATTCTCTTTCAAACCCAAAATGAAAATCCAGATTCGGTCGATCCAAAAAAATGTAATCTGCATTTTAGTGAAGGCAAACGAAAAAACGGGTGGGGTCGTATTTAGGGCAAAAAAAAATTTTCGATTTCGGGAATACCCAAGACCTTATCCGATGGAAAATTTCCCGCTGATTCCAAAAATCACCATTGTTGGCCCGATAAATCAAAGATTCTAGGAGAAAAATGAGAAAACGTGATTTCGCACTTTCCGCGATTTTGACACTTTACTAAAATCGACGTCATTCTTGTTTGGATGAATGGATTCCGGATTTCAAGGTCGCGTTCGAAAGAGCATCGTTCAACGAAGAGAATGCGGGTAGGTAGAAGGCGATCCGACGATTTTTGAATTTTTTACCGAATTTTAAAGTTGACCCTTCAAAAATGCAAAAAATTGATACTACCCCCCCTTTGCGTTTTTGCGATTTTCAGCCAAAAATCGAAGGGTCCACTTTGAAGGTCTGCAAAAAATTCAAAAATCAACGTATCGCCTTCTACCTTGCTGCATTCTCTTCGTCCAACAATTCTCTTTCAAACCCAAAATGAAAATCCAGATTCGGTCGATCCAAAAAAATGTAATCTGCATTTTAGTGAAGGCAAACGAAAAAACGGGTGGGGTCGTATTTAGGGCAAAAAAAAATTTTCGATTTCGGGAATACCCAAGACCTTATCCGATGGAAAATTTCCCGCTGATTCCAAAAATCACCATTGTTTGCCCGATAAATCAAAGATTCTAGGAGAAAAATGAGAAAACGTGATTTCGCACTTTCCGCGATTTTGACACTTTACTAAAATCGACGTCATTCTTGTTTGGATGAATGGATTCCGGATTTCAAGGTCGCGTTCGAAAGAGCATCGTTCAACGAAGAGAATGCGGGTAGGTAGAAGGCGATCCGTCGATTTTTGAATTTTTTACCGAATTTCAAAGTTGACCCTTCAAAAATGCAAAAAATTGATACTACCCCCCCTTTGCGTTTTTGCGATTTTCAGCCAAAAATCGAAGGGTCCACTTTGAAGGTCTGCAAAAAATTCAAAAATCAACGTATCGCCTTCTACCTTGCTGCATTCTCTTCGTCCAACGATTCTCTTTCAAACCCAAAATGAAAATCCAGATTCGGTCGATCCAAAAAAATGTAATCTGCATTTTAGTGAAGGCAAACGAAAAAACGGGTGGGGTCGTATTTAGGGCAAAAAAAAATTTTCGATTTCGGGAATACCCAAGACCCTATCCGATGGAAAATTTCCAGCTGATTCCAAAAATCACCATTGTTTGCCCGATAAATCAAAGATTCAAGGAGAAAAATGAGAAAACGTGATTTCGAACTTTCCGCGATTTTTACACTTTACTAAAATCGACGTCATTCTTGTTTGGATGAATGGATTCCGGATTTTAACGTCGCGTTCGAAAGAGCATCGTTCAACGAAGAGAATGCGGGTAGGTAGAAGGCGATCCGACGATTTTTGAATTTTTTGCCGAATTTTAAAGTTGACCCTTCAAAAATGCAAAAAATTGATACTACCCCCCCTTTGCGTTTTTGCGATTTTCAGCCAAAAATCGAAGGGTCCACTTTGAAGGTCTGCAAAAAATTCAAAAATCAACGTATCGCCTTCTACCTTGCTGCATTCTCTTCGTCCAACAATTCTCTTTCAAACCCAAAATGAAAATCCAGATTCGGTCGATCCAAAAAAATGTAATCTGCATTTTAGTGAAGGCAAACGAAAAAACGGGTGGGGTCGTATTTAGGGCAAAAAAAAATTTTCGATTTCGGGAATACCCAAGACCTTATCCGATGGAAAATTTCCCGCTGATTCCAAAAATCACCATTGTTTGCCCGATAAATCAAAGATTCTAGGAGAAAAATGAGAAAACGTGATTTCGCACTTTCCGCGATTTTGACACTTTACTAAAATCGACGTCATTCTTGTTTGGATGAATGGATTCCGGATTTCAAGGTCGCGTTCGAAAGAGCATCGTTCAACGAAGAGAATGCGGGTAGGTAGAAGGCGATCCGTCGATTTTTGAATTTTTTACCGAATTTTAAAGTTGACCCTTCAAAAATGCAAAAAATTGATACTACCCCCCCTTTGCGTTTTTGCGATTTTCAGCCAAAAATCGAAGGGTCCACTTTGAAGGTCTGCAAAAAATTCAAAAATCAACGTATCGCCTTCTACCTTGCTGCATTCTCTTCGTCCAACGATTCTCTTTCAAACCCAAAATGAAAATCCAGATTCGGTCGATCCAAAAAAATGTAATCTGCATTTTAGTGAAGGCAAACGAAAAAACGGGTGGGGTCGTATTTAGGGCAAAAAAAAATTTTCGATTTCGGGAATACCCAAGACCCTATCCGATGGAAAATTTCCAGCTGATTCCAAAAATCACCATTGTTTGCCCGATAAATCAAAGATTCAAGGAGAAAAATGAGAAAACGTGATTTCGAACTTTCCGCGATTTTTACACTTTACTAAAATCGACGTCATTCTTGTTTGGATGAATGGATTCCGGATTTCAAGGTCGCGTTCGAAAGAGCATCGTTCAACGAAGAGAATGCGGGTAGGTAGAAGGCGATCCGTCGATTTTTGAATTTTTTACCGAATTTCAAAGTTGACCCTTCAAAAATGCAAAAAATTGATACTACCCCCCCTTTGCGTTTTTGCGATTTTCAGCCAAAAATCGAAGGGTCCACTTTGAAGGTCTGCAAAAAATTCAAAAATCAACGTATCGCCTTCTACCTTGCTGCATTCTCTTCGTCCAACGATTCTCTTTCAAACCCAAAATGAAAATCCAGATTCGGTCGATCCAAAAAAATGTAATCTGCATTTTAGTGAAGGCAAACGAAAAAACGGGTGGGGTCGTATTTAGGGCAAAAAAAAATTTTCGATTTCGGGAATACCCAAGACCCTATCCGATGGAAAATTTCCCGCTGATTCCAAAAATCACCATTGTTTGCCCGATAAATCAAAGATTCTAGGAGAAAAATGAGAAAACGTGATTTCGCACTTTCCGCGATTTTGACACTTTACTAAAATCGACGTCATTCTTGTTTGGATGAATGGATTCCGGATTTTAACGTCGCGTTCGAAAGAGCATCGTTCAACGAAGAGAATGCGGGTAGGTAGAAGGCGATCCGACGATTTTTGAATTTTTTACCGAATTTTAAAGTTGACCCTTCAAAAATGCAAAAAATTGATACTACCCCCCCTTTGCGTTTTTGCGATTTTCAGCCAAAAATCGAAGGGTCCACTTTGAAGGTCTGCAAAAAATTCAAAAATCAACGTATCGCCTTCTACCTTGCTGCATTCTCTTCGTCCAACAATTCTCTTTCAAACCCAAAATGAAAATCCAGATTCGGTCGATCCAAAAAAATGTAATCTGCATTTTAGTGAAGGCAAACGAAAAAACGGGTGGGGTCGTATTTAGGGCAAAAAAAAATTTTCGATTTCGGGAATACCCAAGACCCTATCCGATGGAAAATTTCCAGCTGATTCCAAAAATCACCATTGTTTGCCCGATAAATCAAAGATTCAAGGAGAAAAATGAGAAAACGTGATTTCGAACTTTCCGCGATTTTTACACTTTACTAAAATCGACGTCATTCTTGTTTGGATGAATGGATTCCGGATTTTAACGTCGCGTTCGAAAGAGCATCGTTCAACGAAGAGAATGCGGGTAGGTAGAAGGCGATCCGACGATTTTTGAATTTTTTGCCGAATTTGAAAGTTGACCCTTCAAAAATGCAAAAAATTGATACTACCCCCCCTTTGCGTTTTTGCGATTTTCAGCCAAAAATCGAAGGGTCCACTTTGAAGGTCTGCAAAAAATTCAAAAATCAACGTATCGCCTTCTACCTTGCTGCATTCTCTTCGTCCAACGATTCTCTTTCAAACCCAAAATGAAAATCCAGATTCGGTCGATCCAAAAAAATGTAATCTGCATTTTAGTGAAGGCAAACGAAAAAACGGGTGGGGTCGTATTTAGGGCAAAAAAAAATTTTCGATTTCGGGAATACCCAAGACCCTATCCGATGGAAAATTTCCCGCTGATTCCAAAAATCACCATTGTTTGCCCGATAAATCAAAGATTCTAGGAGAAAAATGAGAAAACGTGATTTCGCACTTTCCGCGATTTTGACACTTTACTAAAATCGACGTCATTCTTGTTTGGATGAATGGATTCCGGATTTCAAGGTCGCGTTCGAAAGAGCATCGTTCAACGAAGAGAATGCGGGTAGGTAGAAGGCGATCCGTCGATTTTTGAATTTTTTACCGAATTTTAAAGTTGACCCTTCAAAAATGCAAAAAATTGATACTACCCCCCCTTTGCGTTTTTGCGATTTTCAGCCAAAAATCGAAGGGTCCACTTTGAAGGTCTGCAAAAAATTCAAAAATCAACGTATCGCCTTCTACCTTGCTGCATTCTCTTCGTCCAACGATTCTCTTTCAAACCCAAAATGAAAATCCAGATTCGGTCGATCCAAAAAAATGTAATCTGCATTTTAGTGAAGGCAAACGAAAAAACGGGTGGGGTCGTATTTAGGGCAAAAAAAAATTTTCGATTTCGGGAATACCCAAGACCCTATCCGATGGAAAATTTCCCGCTGATTCCAAAAATCACCATTGTTTGCCCGATGAATCAAAGATTCTAGGAGAAAAATGAGAAAACGTGATTTCGCACTTTCCGCGATTTTGACACTTTACTAAAATCGACGTCATTCTTGTTTGGATGAATGGATTCCGGATTTCAAGGTCGCGTTCGAAAGAGCATCGTTCAACGAAGAGAATGCGGGTAGGTAGAAGGCGGTCCGACGATTTTTGAATTTTTTACCGAATTTCAAAGTTGACCCTTCAAAAATGCAAAAAATTGATACTACCCCCCCTTTGCGTTTTTGCGATTTTCAGCCAAAAATCGAAGGGTCCACTTTGAAGGTCTGCAGAAAATTCAAAAATCAACGTATCGCCTTCTACCTTGCTGCATTCTCTTCGTCCAACGATTCTCTTTCAAACCCAAAATGAAAATCCAGATTCGGTCGATCCAAAAAAATGTAATCTGCATTTTAGTGAAGGCAAACGAAAAAACGGGTAGGGTCGTATTTAGGGCAAAAAAAAATTTTCGATTTCGGGAATACCCAAGACCCTATCCGATGGAAAATTTCCAGCTGATTCCAAAAATCACCATTGTTTGCCCGATAAATCAAAGATTCAAGGAGAAAAATGAGAAAACGTGATTTCGAACTTTCCGCGATTTTTACACTTTACTAAAATCGACGTCATTCTTGTTTGGATGAATGGATTCCGGATTTTAACGTCGCGTTCGAAAGAGCATCGTTCAACGAAGAGAATGCGGGTAGGTAGAAGGCGATCCGACGATTTTTGAATTTTTTGCCGAATTTTAAAGTTGACCCTTCAAAAATGCAAAAAATTGATACTACCCCCCCTTTGCGTTTTTGCGATTTTCAGCCAAAAATCGAAGGGTCCACTTTGAAGGTCTGCAAAAAATTCAAAAATCAACGTATCGCCTTCTACCTTGCTGCATTCTCTTCGTCCAACGATTCTCTTTCAAACCCAAAATGAAAATCCAGATTCGGTCGATCCAAAAAAATGTAATCTGCATTTTAGTGAAGGCAAACGAAAAAACGGGTGGGGTCGTATTTAGGGCAAAAAAAAATTTTCGATTTCGGGAATACCCAAGACCCTATCCGATGGAAAATTTCCCGCTGATTCCAAAAATCACCATTGTTTGCCCGATAAATCAAAGATTCTAGGAGAAAAATGAGAAAACGTGATTTCGCACTTTCCGCGATTTTGACACTTTACTAAAATCGACGTCATTCTTGTTTGGATGAATGGATTCCGGATTTTAACGTCGCGTTCGAAAGAGCATCGTTCAACGAAGAGAATGCGGGTAGGTAGAAGGCGATCCGTCGATTTTTGAATTTTTTGCCGAATTTTAAAGTTGACCCTTCAAAAATGCAAAAAATTGATACTACCCCCCCTTTGCGTTTTTGCGATTTTCAGCCAAAAATCGAAGGGTCCACTTTGAAGGTCTGCAAAAAATTCAAAAATCAACGTATCGCCTTCTACCTTGCTGCATTCTCTTCGTCCAACGATTCTCTTTCAAACCCAAAATGAAAATCCAGATTCGGTCGATACAAAAAAATGTAATCTGCATTTTAGTGAAGGCAAACGAAAAAACGGGTGGGGTCGTATTTAGGGCAAAAAAAAATTTTCGATTTCGGGAATACCCAAGACCTTATCCGATGGAAAATTTCCCGCTGATTCCAAAAATCACCATTGTTTGCCCGATAAATCAAAGATTCTAGGAGAAAAATGAGAAAACGTGATTTCGCACTTTCCGCGATTTTGACACTTTACTAAAATCGACGTCATTCTTGTTTGGATGAATGGATTCCGGATTTCAAGGTCGCGTTCGAAAGAGCATCGTTCAACGAAGAGAATGCGGGTAGGTAGAAGGCGATCCGTCGATTTTTGAATTTTTTACCGAATTTTAAAGTTGACCCTTCAAAAATGCAAAAAATTGATACTACCCCCCCTTTGCGTTTTTGCGATTTTCAGCCAAAAATCGAAGGGTCCACTTTGAAGGTCTGCAAAAAATTCAAAAATCAACGTATCGCCTTCTACCTTGCTGCATTCTCTTCGTCCAACGATTCTCTTTCAAACCCAAAATGAAAATCCAGATTCGGTCGATCCAAAAAAATGTAATCTGCATTTTAGTGAAGGCAAACGAAAAAACGGGTGGGGTCGTATTTAGGGCAAAAAAAAATTTTCGATTTCGGGAATACCCAAGACCCTATCCGATGGAAAATTTCCCGCTGATTCCAAAAATCACCATTGTTTGCCCGATAAATCAAAGATTCTAGGAGAAAAATGAGAAAACGTGATTTCGCACTTTCCGCGATTTTGACACTTTACTAAAATCGACGTCATTCTTGTTTGGATGAATGGATTCCGGATTTCAAGGTCGCGTTCGAAAGAGCATCGTTCAACGAAGAGAATGCGGGTAGGTAGAAGGCGATCCGTCGATTTTTGAATTTTTTACCGAATTTTAAAGTTGACCCTTCAAAAATGCAAAAAATTGATACTACCCCCCCTTTGCGTTTTTGCGATTTTCAGCCAAAAATCGAAGGGTCCACTTTGAAGGTCTGCAGAAAATTCAAAAATCAACGTATCGCCTTCTACCTTGCTGCATTCTCTTCGTCCAACGATTCTCTTTCAAACCCAAAATGAAAATCCAGATTCGGTCGATCCAAAAAAATGTAATCTGCATTTTAGTGAAGGCAAACGAAAAAACGGGTGGGGTCGTATTTAGGGCAAAAAAAAATTTTCGATTTCGGGAATACCCAAGACCCTATCCGATGGAAAATTTCCAGCTGATTCCAAAAATCACCATTGTTTGCCCGATAAATCAAAGATTCAAGGAGAAAAATGAGAAAACGTGATTTCGAACTTTCCGCGATTTTTACACTTTACTAAAATCGACGTCATTCTTGTTTGGATGAATGGATTCCGGATTTTAACGTCGCGTTCGAAAGAGCATCGTTCAACGAAGAGAATGCGGGTAGGTAGAAGGCGATCCGACGATTTTTGAATTTTTTGCCGAATTTTAAAGTTGACCCTTCAAAAATGCAAAAAATTGATACTACCCCCCCTTTGCGTTTTTGCGATTTTCAGCCAAAAATCGAAGGGTCCACTTTGAAGGTCTGCAAAAAATTCAAAAATCAACGTATCGCCTTCTACCTTGCTGCATTCTCTTCGTCCAACGATTCTCTTTCAAACCCAAAATGAAAATCCAGATTCGGTCGATCCAAAAAAATGTAATCTGCATTTTAGTGAAGGCAAACGAAAAAACGGGTGGGGTCGTATTTAGGGCAAAAAAAAATTTTCGATTTCGGGAATACCCAAGACCCTATCCGATGGAAAATTTCCCGCTGATTCCAAAAATCACCATTGTTTGCCCGATAAATCAAAGATTCTAGGAGAAAAATGAGAAAACGTGATTTCGCACTTTCCGCGATTTTGACACTTTACTAAAATCGACGTCATTCTTGTTTGGATGAATGGATTCCGGATTTCAAGGTCGCGTTCGAAAGAGCATCGTTCAACGAAGAGAATGCGGGTAGGTAGAAGGCGATCCGTCGATTTTTGAATTTTTTACCGAATTTTAAAGTTGACCCTTCAAAAATGCAAAAAATTGATACTACCCCCCCTTTGCGTTTTTGCGATTTTCAGCCAAAAATCGAAGGGTCCACTTTGAAGGTCTGCAAAAAATTCAAAAATCAACGTATCGCCTTCTACCTTGCTGCATTCTCTTCGTCCAACGATTCTCTTTCAAACCCAAAATGAAAATCCAGATTCGGTCGATACAAAAAAATGTAATCTGCATTTTAGTGAAGGCAAACGAAAAAACGGGTGGGGTCGTATTTAGGGCAAAAAAAAATTTTCGATTTCGGGAATACCCAAGACCCTATCCGATGGAAAATTTTCCGCTGATTCCAAAAATCACCATTGTTTGCCCGATAAATCAAAGATTCTAGGAGAATAATGAGAAAACGTGATTTCGCACTTTCCGCCATTTTGACACTTTACTAAAATCGACGTCATTCTTGTTTGCGTGAATCGATACCGGATTTCAAGGTCGCGTTCGAAAGAGCATCGTTCAACGAAGAGAATGCGGGTAGGTAGAAGGCGATCCGTCTATTTTTGAATTTTTTACCGAATTTTAAAGTTGACCCTTCAAAAATGCAAAAAATTGATACTACCCCCCCTTTGCGTTTTTGCGATTTTCAGCCAAAAATCGAAGGGTCCACTTTGAAGGTCTGCAAAAAATTCAAAAATCAACGTATCGCCTTCTACCTTGCTGCATTCTCTTCGTCCAACGATTCTCTTTCAAACCCAAAATGAAAATCCAGATTCGGTCGATACAAAAAAATGTAATCTGCATTTTAGTGAAGGCAAACGAAAAAACGGGTGGGGTCGTATTTAGGGCAAAAAAAAATTTTCGATTTCGGGAATACCCAAGACCCTATCCGATGGAAAATTTTCCGCTGATTCCAAAAATCACCATTGTTTGCCCGATAAATCAAAGATTCTAGGAGAATAATGAGAAAACGTGATTTCGCACTTTCCGCCATTTTGACACTTTACTAAAATCGACGTCATTCTTGTTTGCGTGAATCGATACCGGATTTCAAGGTCGCGTTCGAAAGAGCATCGTTCAACGAAGAGAATGCGGGTAGGTAGAAGGCGATCCGTCTATTTTTGAATTTTTTACCGAATTTTAAAGTTGACCCTTCAAAAATGCAAAAAATTGATACTACCCCCCCTTTGCGTTTTTGCGATTTTCAGCCAAAAATCGAAGGGTCCACTTTGAAGGTCTGCAAAAAAATCAAAAATCAACGTATCGCCTTCTACCTTGCTGCATTCTCTTCGTCCAACGATTCTCTTTCAAACCCAAAATGAAAATCCAGATTCGGTCGATCCAAAAAAATGTAATCTCCATTTTAGTGAAGGCAAACGAAAAAACGGGTGGGGTCGTATTTAGGGCAAAAAAAAATTTTCGATTTCGGGAATACCCAAGACCCTATCCGATGGAAAATTTCCCGCTGATTCCAAAAATCACCATTGTTTGCCCGATAAATCAAAGATTCTAGGAGAAAAATGAGAAAACGTGATTTCGCACTTTCCGCGATTTTTACACTTTACTAAAATCGACGTCATTCTTGTTTGGATGAATGGATTCCGGATTTCAAGGTCGCGTTCGAAAGAGCATCGTTCAACGAAGAGAATGCGGGTAGGTAGAAGGCGATCCGACGATTTTTGAATTTTTTACCGAATTTTAAAGTTGACCCTTCAAAAATGCAAAAAATTGATACTACCCCCCCTTTGCGTTTTTGCGATTTTGAGCCAAAAATCGAAGGGTCCACTTTGAAGGTCTGCAAAAAATTCAAAAATCAACGTATCGCCTTCTACCTTGCTGCATTCTCTTCGTCCAACAATTCTCTTTCAAACCCAAAATGAAAATCCAGATTCGGTCGATCCAAAAAAATGTAATCTGCATTTTAGTGAAGGCAAACGAAAAAACGGGTGGGGTCGTATTTAGGGCAAAAAAAAATTTTCGATTTCGGGAATACCCAAGACCCTATCCGATGGAAAATTTTCCGCTGATTCCAAAAATCACCATTGTTTGCCCGATAAATCAAAGATTCTAGGAGAAAAATGAGAAAACGTGATTTCGAACTTTCCGCGATTTTTACACTTTACTAAAATCGACGTCATTCTTGTTTGCGTGAATCGATTCCGGATTTCAAGGTCGCGTTCGAAAGAGCATCGTTCAACGAAGAGAATGCGGGTAGGTAGAAGGCGATCCGTCGATTTTTGAATTTTTTACCGAATTTTAAAGTGGACCCTTCAAAAATGCAAAAAATTGATACTACCCCCCCTTTGCGTTTTTGCGATTTTCAGCCAAAAATCGAAGGGTCCAATTTGAAGGTCTGCAAAAAATTCAAAAATCAACGTATCGCCTTCTACCTTGCTGCATTCTCTTCGTCCAACGATTCTCTTTCAAACCCAAAATGAAAATCCAGATTCGGTCGATCCAAAAAAATGTAATCTGCATTTTAGTGAAGGCAAACGAAAAAACGGGTGGGGTCGTATTTAGGGCAAAAAAAAATTTTCGATTTCGGGAATACCCAAGACCCTATCCGATGGAAAATTTCCCGCTGATTCCAAAAATCACCATTGTTTGCCCGATAAATCAAAGATTCTAGGAGAAAAATGAGAAAACGTGATTTCGCACTTTCCGCGATTTTGACACTTTACTAAAATCGACGTCATTCTTGTTTGGATGAATGGATTCCGGATTTCAAGGTCGCGTTCGAAAGAGCATCGTTCAACGAAGAGAATGCGGGTAGGTAGAAGGCGATCCGTCGATTTTTGAATTTTTTACCGAATTTTAAAGTTGACCCTTCAAAAATGCAAAAAATTGATACTACCCCCCCTTTGCGTTTTTGCGATTTTCAGCCAAAAATCGAAGGGTCCACTTTGAAGGTCTGCAAAAAATTCAAAAATCAACGTATCGCCTTCTACCTTGCTGCATTCTCTTCGTCCAACGATTCTCTTTCAAACCCAAAATGAAAATCCAGATTCGGTCGATACAAAAAAATGTAATCTGCATTTTAGTGAAGGCAAACGAAAAAACGGGTGGGGTCGTATTTAGGGCAAAAAAAAATTTTCGATTTCGGGAATACCCAAGACCCTATCCGATGGAAAATTTTCCGCTGATTCCAAAAATCACCATTGTTTGCCCGATAAATCAAAGATTCTAGGAGAATAATGAGAAAACGTGATTTCGCACTTTCCGCCATTTTGACACTTTACTAAAATCGACGTCATTCTTGTTTGCGTGAATCGATACCGGATTTCAAGGTCGCGTTCGAAAGAGCATCGTTCAACGAAGAGAATGCGGGTAGGTAGAAGGCGATCCGTCTATTTTTGAATTTTTTACCGAATTTTAAAGTTGACCCTTCAAAAATGCAAAAAATTGATACTACCCCCCCTTTGCGTTTTTGCGATTTTCAGCCAAAAATCGAAGGGTCCACTTTGAAGGTCTGCAAAAAATTCAAAAATCAACGTATCGCCTTCTACCTTGCTGCATTCTCTTCGTCCAACGATTCTCTTTCAAACCCAAAATGAAAATCCAGATTCGGTCGATACAAAAAAATGTAATCTGCATTTTAGTGAAGGCAAACGAAAAAACGGGTGGGGTCGTATTTAGGGCAAAAAAAAATTTTCGATTTCGGGAATACCCAAGACCCTATCCGATGGAAAATTTCCAGCTGATTCCAAAAATCACCATTGTTTGCCCGATAAATCAAAGATTCAAGGAGAAAAATGAGAAAACGTGATTTCGAACTTTCCGCGATTTTTACACTTTACTAAAATCGACGTCATTCTTGTTTGGATGAATGGATTCCGGATTTTAACGTCGCGTTCGAAAGAGCATCGTTCAACGAAGAGAATGCGGGTAGGTAGAAGGCGATCCGTCGATTTTTGAATTTTTTACCGAATTTTAAAGTTGACCCTTCAAAAATGCAAAAAATTGATACTACCCCCCCTTTGCGTTTTTGCGATTTTCAGCCAAAAATCGAAGGGTCCACTTTGAAGGTCTGCAAAAAATTCAAAAATCAACGTATCGCCTTCTACCTTGCTGCATTCTCTTCGTCCAACGATTCTCTTTCAAACCCAAAATGAAAATCCAGATTCGGTCGATCCAAAAAAATGTAATCTGCATTTTAGTGAAGGCAAACGAAAAAACGGGTGGGGTCGTATTTAGGGCAAAAAAAAATTTTCGATTTCGGGAATACCCAAGACCCTATCCGATGGAAAATTTCCCGCTGATTCCAAAAATCACCATTGTTTGCCCGATGAATCAAAGATTCTAGGAGAAAAATGAGAAAACGTGATTTCGCACTTTCCGCGATTTTGACACTTTACTAAAATCGACGTCATTCTTGTTTGGATGAATGGATTCCGGATTTCAAGGTCGCGTTCGAAAGAGCATCGTTCAACGAAGAGAATGCGGGTAGGTAGAAGGCGGTCCGACGATTTTTGAATTTTTTACCGAATTTTAAAGTTGACCCTTCAAAAATGCAAAAAATTGATACTACCCCCCCTTTGCGTTTTTGCGATTTTCAGCCAAAAATCGAAGGGTCCACTTTGAAGGTCTGCAAAAAATTCAAAAATCAACGTATCGCCTTCTACCTTGCTGCATTCTCTTCGTCCAACGATTCTCTTTCAAACCCAAAATGAAAATCCAGATTCGGTCGATCCAAAAAAATGTAATCTGCATTTTAGTGAAGGCAAACGAAAAAACGGGTGGGGTCGTATTTAGGGCAAAAAAAAATTTTCGATTTCGGGAATACCCAAGACCCTATCCGATGGAAAATTTCCCGCTGATTCCAAAAATCACCATTGTTTGCCCGATAAATCAAAGATTCTAGGAGAAAAATGAGAAAACGTGATTTCGCACTTTCCGCGATTTTGACACTTTACTAAAATCGACGTCATTCTTGTTTGGATGAATGGATTCCGGATTTCAAGGTCGCGTTCGAAAGAGCATCGTTCAACGAAGAGAATGCGGGTAGGTAGAAGGCGATCCGTCGATTTTTGAATTTTTTACCGAATTTTAAAGTTGACCCTTCAAAAATGCAAAAAATTGATACTACCCCCCCTTTGCGTTTTTGCGATTTTCAGCCAAAAATCGAAGGGTCCACTTTGAAGGTCTGCAAAAAATTCAAAAATCAACGTATCGCCTTCTACCTTGCTGCATTCTCTTCGTCCAACGATTCTCTTTCAAACCCAAAATGAAAATCCAGATTCGGTCGATACAAAAAAATGTAATCTGCATTTTAGTGAAGGCAAACGAAAAAACGGGTGGGGTCGTATTTAGGGCAAAAAAAAATTTTCGATTTCGGGAATACCCAAGACCCTATCCGATGGAAAATTTTCCGCTGATTCCAAAAATCACCATTGTTTGCCCGATAAATCAAAGATTCTAGGAGAATAATGAGAAAACGTGATTTCGCACTTTCCGCCATTTTGACACTTTACTAAAATCGACGTCATTCTTGTTTGCGTGAATCGATACCGGATTTCAAGGTCGCGTTCGAAAGAGCATCGTTCAACGAAGAGAATGCGGGTAGGTAGAAGGCGATCCGTCTATTTTTGAATTTTTTACCGAATTTTAAAGTTGACCCTTCAAAAATGCAAAAAATTGATACTACCCCCCCTTTGCGTTTTTGCGATTTTCAGCCAAAAATCGAAGGGTCCACTTTGAAGGTCTGCAAAAAAATCAAAAATCAACGTATCGCCTTCTACCTTGCTGCATTCTCTTCGTCCAACGATTCTCTTTCAAACCCAAAATGAAAATCCAGATTCGGTCGATCCAAAAAAATGTAATCTCCATTTTAGTGAAGGCAAACGAAAAAACGGGTGGGGTCGTATTTAGGGCAAAAAAAAATTTTCGATTTCGGGAATACCCAAGACCCTATCCGATGGAAAATTTCCCGCTGATTCCAAAAATCACCATTGTTTGCCCGATAAATCAAAGATTCTAGGAGAAAAATGAGAAAACGTGATTTCGCACTTTCCGCGATTTTTACACTTTACTAAAATCGACGTCATTCTTGTTTGGATGAATGGATTCCGGATTTCAAGGTCGCGTTCGAAAGAGCATCGTTCAACGAAGAGAATGCGGGTAGGTAGAAGGCGATCCGACGATTTTTGAATTTTTTACCGAATTTTAAAGTTGACCCTTCAAAAATGCAAAAAATTGATACTACCCCCCCTTTGCGTTTTTGCGATTTTGAGCCAAAAATCGAAGGGTCCACTTTGAAGGTCTGCAAAAAATTCAAAAATCAACGTATCGCCTTCTACCTTGCTGCATTCTCTTCGTCCAACAATTCTCTTTCAAACCCAAAATGAAAATCCAGATTCGGTCGATCCAAAAAAATGTAATCTGCATTTTAGTGAAGGCAAACGAAAAAACGGGTGGGGTCGTATTTAGGGCAAAAAAAAATTTTCGATTTCGGGAATACCCAAGACCCTATCCGATGGAAAATTTTCCGCTGATTCCAAAAATCACCATTGTTTGCCCGATAAATCAAAGATTCTAGGAGAAAAATGAGAAAACGTGATTTCGAACTTTCCGCGATTTTTACACTTTACTAAAATCGACGTCATTCTTGTTTGCGTGAATCGATTCCGGATTTCAAGGTCGCGTTCGAAAGAGCATCGTTCAACGAAGAGAATGCGGGTAGGTAGAAGGCGATCCGTCGATTTTTGAATTTTTTACCGAATTTTAAAGTGGACCCTTCAAAAATGCAAAAAATTGATACTACCCCCCCTTTGCGTTTTTGCGATTTTCAGCCAAAAATCGAAGGGTCCAATTTGAAGGTCTGCAAAAAATTCAAAAATCAACGTATCGCCTTCTACCTTGCTGCATTCTCTTCGTCCAACGATTCTCTTTCAAACCCAAAATGAAAATCCAGATTCGGTCGATCCAAAAAAATGTAATCTGCATTTTAGTGAAGGCAAACGAAAAAACGGGTGGGGTCGTATTTAGGGCAAAAAAAAATTTTCGATTTCGGGAATACCCAAGACCCTATCCGATGGAAAATTTCCAGCTGATTCCAAAAATCACCATTGTTTGCCCGATAAATCAAAGATTCAAGGAGAAAAATGAGAAAACGTGATTTCGAACTTTCCGCGATTTTTACACTTTACTAAAATCGACGTCATTCTTGTTTGGATGAATGGATTCCGGATTTTAACGTCGCGTTCGAAAGAGCATCGTTCAACGAAGAGAATGCGGGTAGGTAGAAGGCGATCCGTCGATTTTTGAATTTTTTACCGAATTTTAAAGTTGACCCTTCAAAAATGCAAAAAATTGATACTACCCCCCCTTTGCGTTTTTGCGATTTTCAGCCAAAAATCGAAGGGTCCACTTTGAAGGTCTGCAAAAAATTCAAAAATCAACGTATCGCCTTCTACCTTGCTGCATTCTCTTCGTCCAACGATTCTCTTTCAAACCCAAAATGAAAATCCAGATTCGGTCGATCCAAAAAAATGTAATCTGCATTTTAGTGAAGGCAAACGAAAAAACGGGTGGGGTCGTATTTAGGGCAAAAAAAAATTTTCGATTTCGGGAATACCCAAGACCCTATCCGATGGAAAATTTCCCGCTGATTCCAAAAATCACCATTGTTTGCCCGATGAATCAAAGATTCTAGGAGAAAAATGAGAAAACGTGATTTCGCACTTTCCGCGATTTTGACACTTTACTAAAATCGACGTCATTCTTGTTTGGATGAATGGATTCCGGATTTCAAGGTCGCGTTCGAAAGAGCATCGTTCAACGAAGAGAATGCGGGTAGGTAGAAGGCGGTCCGACGATTTTTGAATTTTTTAAAGAATTTCAAAGTTGACCCTTCAAAAATGCAAAAAATTGATACTACCCCCCCTTTGCGTTTTTGCGATTTTCAGCCAAAAATCGAAGGGTCCACTTTGAAGGTCTGCAGAAAATTCAAAAATCAACGTATCGCCTTCTACCTTGCTGCATTCTCTTCGTCCAACGATTCTCTTTCAAACCCAAAATGAAAATCCAGATTCGGTCGATCCAAAAAAATGTAATCTGCATTTTAGTGAAGGCAAACGAAAAAACGGGTGGGGTCGTATTTAGGGCAAAAAAAAATTTTCGATTTCGGGAATACCCAAGACCCTATCCGATGGAAAATTTCCAGCTGATTCCAAAAATCACCATTGTTTGCCCGATAAATCAAAGATTCAAGGAGAAAAATGAGAAAACGTGATTTCGAACTTTCCGCGATTTTTACACTTTACTAAAATCGACGTCATTCTTGTTTGGATGAATGGATTCCGGATTTTAACGTCGCGTTCGAAAGAGCATCGTTCAACGAAGAGAATGCGGGTAGGTAGAAGGCGATCCGACGATTTTTGAATTTTTTGCCGAATTTTAAAGTTGACCCTTCAAAAATGCAAAAAATTGATACTACCCCCCCTTTGCGTTTTTGCGATTTTCAGCCAAAAATCGAAGGGTCCACTTTGAAGGTCTGCAAAAAATTCAAAAATCAACGTATCGCCTTCTACCTTGCTGCATTCTCTTCGTCCAACGATTCTCTTTCAAACCCAAAATGAAAATCCAGATTCGGTCGATCCAAAAAAATGTAATCTGCATTTTAGTGAAGGCAAACGAAAAAACGGGTGGGGTCGTATTTAGGGCAAAAAAAAATTTTCGATTTCGGGAATACCCAAGACCCTATCCGATGGAAAATTTCCCGCTGATTCCAAAAATCACCATTGTTTGCCCGATAAATCAAAGATTCTAGGAGAAAAATGAGAAAACGTGATTTCGCACTTTCCGCGATTTTGACACTTTACTAAAATCGACGTCATTCTTGTTTGGATGAATGGATTCCGGATTTCAAGGTCGCGTTCGAAAGAGCATCGTTCAACGAAGAGAATGCGGGTAGGTAGAAGGCGATCCGTCGATTTTTGAATTTTTTACCGAATTTTAAAGTTGACCCTTCAAAAATGCAAAAAATTGATACTACCCCCCCTTTGCGTTTTTGCGATTTTGAGCCAAAAATCGAAGGGTCCACTTTGAAGGTCTGCAAAAAATTCAAAAATCAACGTATCGCCTTCTACCTTGCTGCATTCTCTTCGTCCAACAATTCTCTTTCAAACCCAAAATGAAAATCCAGATTCGGTCGATCCAAAAAAATGTAATCTGCATTTTAGTGAAGGCAAACGAAAAAACGGGTGGGGTCGTATTTAGGGCAAAAAAAAATTTTCGATTTCGGGAATACCCAAGACCCTATCCGATGGAAAATTTTCCGCTGATTCCAAAAATCACCATTGTTTGCCCGATAAATCAAAGATTCTAGGAGAAAAATGAGAAAACGTGATTTCGAACTTTCCGCGATTTTTACACTTTACTAAAATCGACGTCATTCTTGTTTGCGTGAATCGATTCCGGATTTCAAGGTCGCGTTCGAAAGAGCATCGTTCAACGAAGAGAATGCGGGTAGGTAGAAGGCGATCCGTCGATTTTTGAATTTTTTACCGAATTTTAAAGTGGACCCTTCAAAAATGCAAAAAATTGATACTACCCCCCCTTTGCGTTTTTGCGATTTTCAGCCAAAAATCGAAGGGTCCACTTTGAAGGTCTGCAAAAAATTCAAAAATCAACGTATCGCCTTCTACCTTGCTGCATTCTCTTCGTCCAACGATTCTCTTTCAAACCCAAAATGAAAATCCAGATTCGGTCGATCCAAAAAAATGTAATCTGCATTTTAGTGAAGGCAAACGAAAAAACGGGTGGGGTCGTATTTAGGGCAAAAAAAAATTTTCGATTTCGGGAATACCCAAGACCCTATCCGATGGAAAATTTCCCGCTGATTCCAAAAATCACCATTGTTTGCCCGATGAATCAAAGATTCTAGGAGAAAAATGAGAAAACGTGATTTCGCACTTTCCGCGATTTTGACACTTTACTAAAATCGACGTCATTCTTGTTTGGATGAATGGATTCCGGATTTCAAGGTCGCGTTCGAAAGAGCATCGTTCAACGAAGAGAATGCGGGTAGGTAGAAGGCGGTCCGACGATTTTTGAATTTTTTAAAGAATTTCAAAGTTGACCCTTCAAAAATGCAAAAAATTGATACTACCCCCCCTTTGCGTTTTTGCGATTTTCAGCCAAAAATCGAAGGGTCCACTTTGAAGGTCTGCAGAAAATTCAAAAATCAACGTATCGCCTTCTACCTTGCTGCATTCTCTTCGTCCAACGATTCTCTTTCAAACCCAAAATGAAAATCCAGATTCGGTCGATCCAAAAAAATGTAATCTGCATTTTAGTGAAGGCAAACGAAAAAACGGGTGGGGTCGTATTTAGGGCAAAAAAAAATTTTCGATTTCGGGAATACCCAAGACCCTATCCGATGGAAAATTTCCAGCTGATTCCAAAAATCACCATTGTTTGCCCGATAAATCAAAGATTCAAGGAGAAAAATGAGAAAACGTGATTTCGAACTTTCCGCGATTTTTACACTTTACTAAAATCGACGTCATTCTTGTTTGGATGAATGGATTCCGGATTTTAACGTCGCGTTCGAAAGAGCATCGTTCAACGAAGAGAATGCGGGTAGGTAGAAGGCGATCCGACGATTTTTGAATTTTTTGCCGAATTTTAAAGTTGACCCTTCAAAAATGCAAAAAATTGATACTACCCCCCCTTTGCGTTTTTGCGATTTTCAGCCAAAAATCGAAGGGTCCACTTTGAAGGTCTGCAAAAAATTCAAAAATCAACGTATCGCCTTCTACCTTGCTGCATTCTCTTCGTCCAACGATTCTCTTTCAAACCCAAAATGAAAATCCAGATTCGGTCGATCCAAAAAAATGTAATCTGCATTTTAGTGAAGGCAAACGAAAAAACGGGTGGGGTCGTATTTAGGGCAAAAAAAAATTTTCGATTTCGGGAATACCCAAGACCCTATCCGATGGAAAATTTCCCGCTGATTCCAAAAATCACCATTGTTTGCCCGATAAATCAAAGATTCTAGGAGAAAAATGAGAAAACGTGATTTCGCACTTTCCGCGATTTTGACACTTTACTAAAATCGACGTCATTCTTGTTTGGATGAATGGATTCCGGATTTTAACGTCGCGTTCGAAAGAGCATCGTTCAACGAAGAGAATGCGGGTAGGTAGAAGGCGATCCGACGATTTTTGAATTTTTTGCCGAATTTTAAAGTTGACCCTTCAAAAATGCAAAAAATTGATACTACCCCCCCTTTGCGTTTTTGCGATTTTCAGCCAAAAATCGAAGGGTCCACTTTGAAGGTCTGCAAAAAATTCAAAAATCAACGTATCGCCTTCTACCTTGCTGCATTCTCTTCGTCCAACGATTCTCTTTCAAACCCAAAATGAAAATCCAGATTCGGTCGATCCAAAAAAATGTAATCTGCATTTTAGTGAAGGCAAACGAAAAAACGGGTGGGGTCGTATTTAGGGCAAAAAAAAATTTTCGATTTCGGGAATACCCAAGACCCTATCCGATGGAAAATTTCCCGCTGATTCCAAAAATCACCATTGTTTGCCCGATAAATCAAAGATTCTAGGAGAAAAATGAGAAAACGTGATTTCGCACTTTCCGCGATTTTGACACTTTACTAAAATCGACGTCATTCTTGTTTGGATGAATGGATTCCGGATTTCAAGGTCGCGTTCGAAAGAGCATCGTTCAACGAAGAGAATGCGGGTAGGTAGAAGGCGATCCGTCGATTTTTGAATTTTTTACCGAATTTTAAAGTTGACCCTTCAAAAATGCAAAAAATTGATACTACCCCCCCTTTGCGTTTTTGCGATTTTCAGCCAAAAATCGAAGGGTCCACTTTGAAGGTCTGCAAAAAATTCAAAAATCAACGTATCGCCTTCTACCTTGCTGCATTCTCTTCGTCCAACGATTCTCTTTCAAACCCAAAATGAAAATCCAGATTCGGTCGATCCAAAAAAATGTAATCTGCATTTTAGTGAAGGCAAACGAAAAAACGGGTGGGGTCGTATTTAGGGCAAAAAAAAATTTTCGATTTCGGGAATACCCAAGACCCTATCCGATGGAAAATTTCCAGCTGATTCCAAAAATCACCATTGTTTGCCCGATAAATCAAAGATTCAAGGAGAAAAATGAGAAAACGTGATTTCGAACTTTCCGCGATTTTTACACTTTACTAAAATCGACGTCATTCTTGTTTGGATGAATGGATTCCGGATTTTAACGTCGCGTTCGAAAGAGCATCGTTCAACGAAGAGAATGCGGGTAGGTAGAAGGCGATCCGACGATTTTTGAATTTTTTGCCGAATTTTAAAGTTGACCCTTCAAAAATGCAAAAAATTGATACTACCCCCCCTTTGCGTTTTTGCGATTTTCAGCCAAAAATCGAAGGGTCCACTTTGAAGGTCTGCAAAAAATTCAAAAATCAACGTATCGCCTTCTACCTTGCTGCATTCTCTTCGTCCAACGATTCTCTTTCAAACCCAAAATGAAAATCCAGATTCGGTCGATCCAAAAAAATGTAATCTGCATTTTAGTGAAGGCAAACGAAAAAACGGGTGGGGTCGTATTTAGGGCAAAAAAAAATTTTCGATTTCGGGAATACCCAAGACCCTATCCGATGGAAAATTTCCCGCTGATTCCAAAAATCACCATTGTTTGCCCGATAAATCAAAGATTCTAGGAGAAAAATGAGAAAATGTGATTTCGCACTTTCCGCGATTTTGACACTTTACTAAAATCGACGTCATTCTTGTTTGGATGAATGGATTCCGGATTTCAAGGTCGCGTTCGAAAGAGCATCGTTCAACGAAGAGAATGCGGGTAGGTAGAAGGCGGTCCGACGATTTTTGAATTTTTTAAAGAATTTCAAAGTTGACCCTTCAAAAATGCAAAAAATTGATACTACCCCCCCTTTGCGTTTTTGCGATTTTCAGCCAAAAATCGAAGGGTCCACTTTGAAGGTCTGCAGAAAATTCAAAAATCAACGTATCGCCTTCTACCTTGCTGCATTCTCTTCGTCCAACGATTCTCTTTCAAACCCAAAATGAAAATCCAGATTCGGTCGATCCAAAAAAATGTAATCTGCATTTTAGTGAAGGCAAACGAAAAAACGGGTGGGGTCGTATTTAGGGCAAAAAAAAATTTTCGATTTCGGGAATACCCAAGACCCTATCCGATGGAAAATTTCCAGCTGATTCCAAAAATCACCATTGTTTGCCCGATAAATCAAAGATTCAAGGAGAAAAATGAGAAAACGTGATTTCGAACTTTCCGCGATTTTTACACTTTACTAAAATCGACGTCATTCTTGTTTGGATGAATGGATTCCGGATTTTAACGTCGCGTTCGAAAGAGCATCGTTCAACGAAGAGAATGCGGGTAGGTAGAAGGCGATCCGACGATTTTTGAATTTTTTGCCGAATTTTAAAGTTGACCCTTCAAAAATGCAAAAAATTGATACTACCCCCCCTTTGCGTTTTTGCGATTTTCAGCCAAAAATCGAAGGGTCCACTTTGAAGGTCTGCAAAAAATTCAAAAATCAACGTATCGCCTTCTACCTTGCTGCATTCTCTTCGTCCAACGATTCTCTTTCAAACCCAAAATGAAAATCCAGATTCGGTCGATACAAAAAAATGTAATCTGCATTTTAGTGAAGGCAAACGAAAAAACGGGTGGGGTCGTATTTAGGGCAAAAAAAAATTTTCGATTTCGGGAATACCCAAGACCTTATCCGATGGAAAATTTCCCGCTGATTCCAAAAATCACCATTGTTTGCCCGATAAATCAAAGATTCTAGGAGAAAAATGAGAAAACGTGATTTCGCACTTTCCGCGATTTTTACACTTTACTAAAATCGACGTCATTCTTGTTTGGATGAATGGATTCCGGATTTCAAGGTCGCGTTCGAAAGAGCATCGTTCAACGAAGAGAATGCGGGTAGGTAGAAGGCGATCCGACGATTTTTGAATTTTTTACCGAATTTTAAAGTTGACCCTTCAAAAATGCAAAAAATTGATACTACCCCCCCTTTGCGTTTTTGCGATTTTGAGCCAAAAATCGAAGGGTCCACTTTGAAGGTCTGCAAAAAATTCAAAAATCAACGTATCGCCTTCTACCTTGCTGCATTCTCTTCGTCCAACAATTCTCTTTCAAACCCAAAATGAAAATCCAGATTCGGTCGATCCAAAAAAATGTAATCTGCATTTTAGTGAAGGCAAACGAAAAAACGGGTGGGGTCGTATTTAGGGCAAAAAAAAATTTTCGATTTCGGGAATACCCAAGACCCTATCCGATGGAAAATTTTCCGCTGATTCCAAAAATCACCATTGTTTGCCCGATAAATCAAAGATTCTAGGAGAAAAATGAGAAAACGTGATTTCGAACTTTCCGCGATTTTTACACTTTACTAAAATCGACGTCATTCTTGTTTGGATGAATGGATTCCGGATTTCAAGGTCGCGTTCGAAAGAGCATCGTTCAACGAAGAGAATGCGGGTAGGTAGAAGGCGGTCCGACGATTTTTGAATTTTTTAAAGAATTTCAAAGTTGACCCTTCAAAAATGCAAAAAATTGATACTACCCCCCCTTTGCGTTTTTGCGATTTTCAGCCAAAAATCGAAGGGTCCACTTTGAAGGTCTGCAGAAAATTCAAAAATCAACGTATCGCCTTCTACCTTGCTGCATTCTCTTCGTCCAACGATTCTCTTTCAAACCCAAAATGAAAATCCAGATTCGGTCGATCCAAAAAAATGTAATCTGCATTTTAGTGAAGGCAAACGAAAAAACGGGTGGGGTCGTATTTAGGGCAAAAAAAAATTTTCGATTTCGGGAATACCCAAGACCCTATCCGATGGAAAATTTCCAGCTGATTCCAAAAATCACCATTGTTTGCCCGATAAATCAAAGATTCAAGGAGAAAAATGAGAAAACGTGATTTCGAACTTTCCGCGATTTTTACACTTTACTAAAATCGACGTCATTCTTGTTTGGATGAATGGATTCCGGATTTTAACGTCGCGTTCGAAAGAGCATCGTTCAACGAAGAGAATGCGGGTAGGTAGAAGGCGATCCGACGATTTTTGAATTTTTTGCCGAATTTTAAAGTTGACCCTTCAAAAATGCAAAAAATTGATACTACCCCCCCTTTGCGTTTTTGCGATTTTCAGCCAAAAATCGAAGGGTCCACTTTGAAGGTCTGCAAAAAATTCAAAAATCAACGTATCGCCTTCTACCTTGCTGCATTCTCTTCGTCCAACGATTCTCTTTCAAACCCAAAATGAAAATCCAGATTCGGTCGATCCAAAAAAATGTAATCTGCATTTTAGTGAAGGCAAACGAAAAAACGGGTGGGGTCGTATTTAGGGCAAAAAAAAATTTTCGATTTCGGGAATACCCAAGACCCTATCCGATGGAAAATTTCCCGCTGATTCCAAAAATCACCATTGTTTGCCCGATAAATCAAAGATTCTAGGAGAAAAATGAGAAAACGTGATTTCGCACTTTCCGCGATTTTGACACTTTACTAAAATCGACGTCATTCTTGTTTGGATGAATGGATTCCGGATTTCAAGGTCGCGTTCGAAAGAGCATCGTTCAACGAAGAGAATGCGGGTAGGTAGAAGGCGATCCGTCGATTTTTGAATTTTTTACCGAATTTTAAAGTTGACCCTTCAAAAATGCAAAAAATTGATACTACCCCCCCTTTGCGTTTTTGCGATTTTCAGCCAAAAATCGAAGGGTCCACTTTGAAGGTCTGCAAAAAATTCAAAAATCAACGTATCGCCTTCTACCTTGCTGCATTCTCTTCGTCCAACGATTCTCTTTCAAACCCAAAATGAAAATCCAGATTCGGTCGATCCAAAAAAATGTAATCTGCATTTTAGTGAAGGCAAACGAAAAAACGGGTGGGGTCGTATTTAGGGCAAAAAAAAATTTTCGATTTCGGGAATACCCAAGACCCTATCCGATGGAAAATTTCCAGCTGATTCCAAAAATCACCATTGTTTGCCCGATAAATCAAAGATTCAAGGAGAAAAATGAGAAAACGTGATTTCGAACTTTCCGCGATTTTTACACTTTACTAAAATCGACGTCATTCTTGTTTGGATGAATGGATTCCGGATTTTAACGTCGCGTTCGAAAGAGCATCGTTCAACGAAGAGAATGCGGGTAGGTAGAAGGCGATCCGACGATTTTTGAATTTTTTGCCGAATTTTAAAGTTGACCCTTCAAAAATGCAAAAAATTGATACTACCCCCCCTTTGCGTTTTTGCGATTTTCAGCCAAAAATCGAAGGGTCCACTTTGAAGGTCTGCAAAAAATTCAAAAATCAACGTATCGCCTTCTACCTTGCTGCATTCTCTTCGTCCAACGATTCTCTTTCAAACCCAAAATGAAAATCCAGATTCGGTCGATCCAAAAAAATGTAATCTGCATTTTAGTGAAGGCAAACGAAAAAACGGGTGGGGTCGTATTTAGGGCAAAAAAAAATTTTCGATTTCGGGAATACCCAAGACCCTATCCGATGGAAAATTTCCCGCTGATTCCAAAAATCACCATTGTTTGCCCGATAAATCAAAGATTCTAGGAGAAAAATGAGAAAACGTGATTTCGCACTTTCCGCGATTTTGACACTTTACTAAAATCGACGTCGTTCTTGTTTGGATGAATGGATTCCGGATTTCAAGGTCGCGTTCGAAAGAGCATCGTTCAACGAAGAGAATGCGGGTAGGTAGAAGGCGATCCGTCGATTTTTGAATTTTTTGCCGAATTTTAAAGTTGACCCTTCAAAAATGCAAAAAATTGATACTACCCCCCCTTTGCGTTTTTGCGATTTTCAGCCAAAAATCGAAGGGTCCACTTTGAAGGTCTGCAAAAAATTCAAAAATCAACGTATCGCCTTCTACCTTGCTGCATTCTCTTCGTCCAACGATTCTCTTTCAAACCCAAAATGAAAATCCAGATTCGGTCGATCCAAAAAAATGTAATCTGCATTTTAGTGAAGGCAAACGAAAAAACGGGTGGGGTCGTATTTAGGGCAAAAAAAAATTTTCGATTTCGGGAATACCCAAGACCCTATCCGATGGAAAATTTCCCGCTGATTCCAAAAATCACCATTGTTTGCCCGATAAATCAAAGATTCTAGGAGAAAAATGAGAAAACGTGATTTCGCACTTTCCGCGATTTTGACACTTTACTAAAATCGACGTCATTCTTGTTTGGATGAATGGATTCCGGATTTCAAGGTCGCGTTCGAAAGAGCATCGTTCAACGAAGAGAATGCGGGTAGGTAGAAGGCGATCCGTCGATTTTTGAATTTTTTACCGAATTTTAAAGTTGACCCTTCAAAAATGCAAAAAATTGATACTACCCCCCCTTTGCGTTTTTGCGATTTTCAGCCAAAAATCGAAGGGTCCACTTTGAAGGTCTGCAAAAAATTCAAAAATCAACGTATCGCCTTCTACCTTGCTGCATTCTCTTCGTCCAACGATTCTCTTTCAAACCCAAAATGAAAATCCAGATTCGGTCGATCCAAAAAAATGTAATCTGCATTTTAGTGAAGGCAAACGAAAAAACGGGTGGGGTCGTATTTAGGGCAAAAAAAAATTTTCGATTTCGGGAATACCCAAGACCCTATCCGATGGAAAATTTCCAGCTGATTCCAAAAATCACCATTGTTTGCCCGATAAATCAAAGATTCAAGGAGAAAAATGAGAAAACGTGATTTCGAACTTTCCGCGATTTTTACACTTTACTAAAATCGACGTCATTCTTGTTTGGATGAATGGATTCCGGATTTTAACGTCGCGTTCGAAAGAGCATCGTTCAACGAAGAGAATGCGGGTAGGTAGAAGGCGATCCGACGATTTTTGAATTTTTTGCCGAATTTTAAAGTTGACCCTTCAAAAATGCAAAAAATTGATACTACCCCCCCTTTGCGTTTTTGCGATTTTCAGCCAAAAATCGAAGGGTCCACTTTGAAGGTCTGCAAAAAATTCAAAAATCAACGTATCGCCTTCTACCTTGCTGCATTCTCTTCGTCCAACGATTCTCTTTCAAACCCAAAATGAAAATCCAGATTCGGTCGATCCAAAAAAATGTAATCTGCATTTTAGTGAAGGCAAACGAAAAAACGGGTGGGGTCGTATTTAGGGCAAAAAAAAATTTTCGATTTCGGGAATACCCAAGACCCTATCCGATGGAAAATTTCCCGCTGATTCCAAAAATCACCATTGTTTGCCCGATAAATCAAAGATTCTAGGAGAAAAATGAGAAAACGTGATTTCGCACTTTCCGCGATTTTGACACTTTACTAAAATCGACGTCGTTCTTGTTTGGATGAATGGATTCCGGATTTCAAGGTCGCGTTCGAAAGAGCATCGTTCAACGAAGAGAATGCGGGTAGGTAGAAGGCGATCCGTCGATTTTTGAATTTTTTACCGAATTTTAAAGTTGACCCTTCAAAAATGCAAAAAATTGATACTACCCCCCCTTTGCGTTTTTGCGATTTTCAGCCAAAAATCGAAGGGTCCACTTTGAAGGTCTGCAGAAAATTCAAAAATCAACGTATCGCCTTCTACCTTGCTGCATTCTCTTCGTCCAACGATTCTCTTTCAAACCCAAAATGAAAATCCAGATTCGGTCGATCCAAAAAAATGTAATCTGCATTTTAGTGAAGGCAAACGAAAAAACGGGTGGGGTCGTATTTAGGGCAAAAAAAAATTTTCGATTTCGGGAATACCCAAGACCCTATCCGATGGAAAATTTCCAGCTGATTCCAAAAATCACCATTGTTTGCCCGATAAATCAAAGATTCAAGGAGAAAAATGAGAAAACGTGATTTCGAACTTTCCGCGATTTTTACACTTTACTAAAATCGACGTCATTCTTGTTTGGATGAATGGATTCCGGATTTTAACGTCGCGTTCGAAAGAGCATCGTTCAACGAAGAGAATGCGGGTAGGTAGAAGGCGATCCGACGATTTTTGAATTTTTTGCCGAATTTTAAAGTTGACCCTTCAAAAATGCAAAAAATTGATACTACCCCCCCTTTGCGTTTTTGCGATTTTCAGCCAAAAATCGAAGGGTCCACTTTGAAGGTCTGCAAAAAATTCAAAAATCAACGTATCGCCTTCTACCTTGCTGCATTCTCTTCGTCCAACGATTCTCTTTCAAACCCAAAATGAAAATCCAGATTCGGTCGATACAAAAAAATGTAATCTGCATTTTAGTGAAGGCAAACGAAAAAACGGGTGGGGTCGTATTTAGGGCAAAAAAAAATTTTCGATTTCGGGAATACCCAAGACCTTATCCGATGGAAAATTTCCCGCTGATTCCAAAAATCACCATTGTTTGCCCGATAAATCAAAGATTCTAGGAGAAAAATGAGAAAACGTGATTTCGCACTTTCCGCGATTTTGACACTTTACTAAAATCGACGTCATTCTTGTTTGGATGAATGGATTCCGGATTTCAAGGTCGCGTTCGAAAGAGCATCGTTCAACGAAGAGAATGCGGGTAGGTAGAAGGCGATCCGACGATTTTTGAATTTTTTACCGAATTTTAAAGTTGACCCTTCAAAAATGCAAAAAATTGATACTACCCCAGCTTTGCGTTTTTGCGATTTTCAGCCAAAAATCGAAGGGTCCACTTTGAAGGTCTGCAAAAAATTCAAAAATCAACGTATCGCCTTCTACCTTGCTGCATTCTCTTCGTCCAACAATTCTCTTTCAAACCCAAAATGAAAATCCAGATTCGGTCGCTCCAAAAAAATGTAATCTGCATTTTAGTGAAGGCAAACGAAAAAACGGGTGGGGTCGTATTTAGGGCAAAAAAAAATTTTCGATTTCGGGAATACCCAAGACCCTATCCGATGGAAAATTTCCAGCTGATTCCAAAAATCACCATTGTTTGCCCGATAAATCAAAGATTCAAGGAGAAAAATGAGAAAACGTGATTTCGAACTTTCCGCGATTTTTACACTTTACTAAAATCGACGTCATTCTTGTTTGGATGAATGGATTCCGGATTTCAAGGTCGCGTTCGAAAGAGCATCGTTCAACGAAGAGAATGCGGGTAGGTAGAAGGCGATCCGTCGATTTTTGAATTTTTTACCGAATTTTAAAGTGGACCCTTCAAAAATGCAAAAAATTGATACTACCCCCCCTTTGCGTTTTTGCGATTTTCAGCCAAAAATCGAAGGGTCCACTTTGAAGGTCTGCAAAAAATTCAAAAATCAACGTATCGCCTTCTACCTTGCTGCATTCTCTTCGTCCAACAATTCTCTTTCAAACCCAAAATGAAAATCCAGATTCGGTCGCTCCAAAAAAATGTAATCTGCATTTTAGTGAAGGCAAACGAAAAAACGGGTGGGGTCGTATTTAGGGCAAAAAAAAATTTTCGATTTCGGGAATACCCAAGACCCTATCCGATGGAAAATTTCCAGCTGATTCCAAAAATCACCATTGTTTGCCCGATAAATCAAAGATTCAAGGAGAAAAATGAGAAAACGTGATTTCGAACTTTCCGCGATTTTTACACTTTACTAAAATCGACGTCATTCTTGTTTGGATGAATGGATTCCGGATTTTAACGTCGCGTTCGAAAGAGCATCGTTCAACGAAGAGAATGCGGGTAGGTAGAAGGCGATCCGACGATTTTTGAATTTTTTGCCGAATTTTAAAGTTGACCCTTCAAAAATGCAAAAAATTGATACTACCCCCCCTTTGCGTTTTTGCGATTTTCAGCCAAAAATCGAAGGGTCCACTTTGAAGGTCTGCAAAAAATTCAAAAATCAACGTATCGCCTTCTACCTTGCTGCATTCTCTTCGTCCAACGATTCTCTTTCAAACCCAAAATGAAAATCCAGATTCGGTCGATCCAAAAAAATGTAATCTGCATTTTAGTGAAGGCAAACGAAAAAACGGGTGGGGTCGTATTTAGGGCAAAAAAAAATTTTCGATTTCGGGAATACCCAAGACCCTATCCGATGGAAAATTTCCCGCTGATTCCAAAAATCACCATTGTTTGCCCGATAAATCAAAGATTCTAGGAGAAAAATGAGAAAACGTGATTTCGCACTTTCCGCGATTTTGACACTTTACTAAAATCGACGTCGTTCTTGTTTGGATGAATGGATTCCGGATTTCAAGGTCGCGTTCGAAAGAGCATCGTTCAACGAAGAGAATGCGGGTAGGTAGAAGGCGATCCGTCGATTTTTGAATTTTTTACCGAATTTTAAAGTTGACCCTTCAAAAATGCAAAAAATTGATACTACCCCCCCTTTGCGTTTTTGCGATTTTCAGCCAAAAATCGAAGGGTCCACTTTGAAGGTCTGCAGAAAATTCAAAAATCAACGTATCGCCTTCTACCTTGCTGCATTCTCTTCGTCCAACGATTCTCTTTCAAACCCAAAATGAAAATCCAGATTCGGTCGATCCAAAAAAATGTAATCTGCATTTTAGTGAAGGCAAACGAAAAAACGGGTGGGGTCGTATTTAGGGCAAAAAAAAATTTTCGATTTCGGGAATACCCAAGACCCTATCCGATGGAAAATTTCCAGCTGATTCCAAAAATCACCATTGTTTGCCCGATAAATCAAAGATTCAAGGAGAAAAATGAGAAAACGTGATTTCGAACTTTCCGCGATTTTTACACTTTACTAAAATCGACGTCATTCTTGTTTGGATGAATGGATTCCGGATTTTAACGTCGCGTTCGAAAGAGCATCGTTCAACGAAGAGAATGCGGGTAGGTAGAAGGCGATCCGACGATTTTTGAATTTTTTGCCGAATTTTAAAGTTGACCCTTCAAAAATGCAAAAAATTGATACTACCCCCCCTTTGCGTTTTTGCGATTTTCAGCCAAAAATCGAAGGGTCCACTTTGAAGGTCTGCAAAAAATTCAAAAATCAACGTATCGCCTTCTACCTTGCTGCATTCTCTTCGTCCAACGATTCTCTTTCAAACCCAAAATGAAAATCCAGATTCGGTCGATACAAAAAAATGTAATCTGCATTTTAGTGAAGGCAAACGAAAAAACGGGTGGGGTCGTATTTAGGGCAAAAAAAAATTTTCGATTTCGGGAATACCCAAGACCTTATCCGATGGAAAATTTCCCGCTGATTCCAAAAATCACCATTGTTTGCCCGATAAATCAAAGATTCTAGGAGAAAAATGAGAAAACGTGATTTCGCACTTTCCGCGATTTTGACACTTTACTAAAATCGACGTCATTCTTGTTTGGATGAATGGATTCCGGATTTCAAGGTCGCGTTCGAAAGAGCATCGTTCAACGAAGAGAATGCGGGTAGGTAGAAGGCGATCCGTCGATTTTTGAATTTTTTACCGAATTTTAAAGTGGACCCTTCAAAAATGCAAAAAATTGATACTACCCCCCCTTTGCGTTTTTGCGATTTTCAGCCAAAAATCGAAGGGTCCACTTTGAAGGTCTGCAAAAAATTCAAAAATCAACGTATCGCCTTCTACCTTGCGGCATTCTCTTCGTCCAACGATTCTCTTTCAACCCCAAAAAGAAAATCCAGATTCGGTCGATCCAAAAAAATGTAATCTCCATTTTAGTGAAGGCAAACGAAAAAACGGGTGGGGTCGTATTTAGGGCAAAAAAAAATTTTCGATTTCGGGAATACCCAAGACCCTATCCGATGGAAAATTTTCCGCTGATTCCAAAAATCACCATTGTTTGCCCGATAAATCAAAGATTCTAGGAGAAAAATGAGAAAACGTGATTTCGCACTTTCCGCGATTTTGACACTTTAGTAAAATCGACGTCATTCTTGTTTGGATGAATGGATTCCGGATTTCAAGGTCGCGTTCGAAAGAGCATCGTTCAACGAAGAGAATGCGGGTAGGTAGAAGGCGATCCGTCGATTTTTGAATTTTTTACCGAATTTTATAGTTGACCCTTCAAAAATGCAAAAAATTGATACTACCCCCCCTTTGCGTTTTTGCGATTTTCAGCCAAAAATCGAAGGGTCCACTTTGAAGGTCTGCAAAAAATTCAAAAATCAACGTATCGCCTTCTACCTTGCTGCATTCTCTTCGTCCAACGATTCTCTTTCAAACCCAAAATGAAAATCCAGATTCGGTCGATACAAAAAAATGTAATCTGCATTTTAGTGAAGGCAAACGAAAAAACGGGTGGGGTCGTATTTAGGGCAAAAAAAAATTTTCGATTTCGGGAATACCCAAGACCCTATCCGATGGAAAATTTTCCGCTGATTCCAAAAATCACCATTGTTTGCCCGATAAATCAAAGATTCTAGGAGAATAATGAGAAAACGTGATTTCGCACTTTCCGCCATTTTGACACTTTACTAAAATCGACGTCATTCTTGTTTGGATGAATGGATTCCGGATTTCAAGGTCGCGTTCGAAAGAGCATCGTTCAACGAAGAGAATGCGGGTAGGTAGAAGGCGATCCGTCTATTTTTGAATTTTTTACCGAATTTTAAAGTTGACCCTTCAAAAATGCAAAAAATTGATACTACCCCCCCTTTGCGTTTTTGCGATTTTCAGCCAAAAATCGAAGGGTCCACTTTGAAGGTCTGCAAAAAATTCAAAAATCAACGTATCGCCTTCTACCTTGCTGCATTCTCTTCGTCCAACGATTCTCTTTCAAACCCAAAATGAAAATCCAGATTCGGTCGATACAAAAAAATGTAATCTGCATTTTAGTGAAGGCAAACGAAAAAACGGGTGGGGTCGTATTTAGGGCAAAAAAAAATTTTCGATTTCGGGAATACCCAAGACCCTATCCGATGGAAAATTTTCCGCTGATTCCAAAAATCACCATTGTTTGCCCGATAAATCAAAGATTCTAGGAGAATAATGAGAAAACGTGATTTCGCACTTTCCGCCATTTTGACACTTTACTAAAATCGACGTCATTCTTGTTTGCGTGAATCGATACCGGATTTCAAGGTCGCGTTCGAAAGAGCATCGTTCAACGAAGAGAATGCGGGTAGGTAGAAGGCGATCCGACGATTTTTGAATTTTTTACCGAATTTTAAAGTTGACCCTTCAAAAATGCAAAAAATTGATACTACCCCCCCTTTGCGTTTTTGCGATTTTCAGCCAAAAATCGAAGGGTCCACTTTGAAGGTCTGCAAAAAATTCAAAAATCAACGTATCGCCTTCTACCTTGCTGCATTCTCTTCGTCCAACGATTCTCTTTCAAACCCAAAATGAAAATCCAGATTCGGTCGATACAAAAAAATGTAATCTGCATTTTAGTGAAGGCAAACGAAAAAACGGGTGGGGTCGTATTTAGGGCAAAAAAAAATTTTCGATTTCGGGAATACCCAAGACCCTATCCGATGGAAAATTTTCCGCTGATTCCAAAAATCACCATTGTTTGCCCGATAAATCAAAGATTCTAGGAGAATAATGAGAAAACGTGATTTCGCACTTTCCGCCATTTTGACACTTTACTAAAATCGACGTCATTCTTGTTTGCGTGAATCGATACCGGATTTCAAGGTCGCGTTCGAAAGAGCATCGTTCAACGAAGAGAATGCGGGTAGGTAGAAGGCGATCCGACGATTTTTGAATTTTTTACCGAATTTTAAAGTTGACCCTTCAAAAATGCAAAAAATTGATACTACCCCCCCTTTGCGTTTTTGCGATTTTCAGCCAAAAATCGAAGGGTCCACTTTGAAGGTCTGCAAAAAAATCAAAAATCAACGTATCGCCTTCTACCTTGCGACATTCTCTTCGTCCAACGATTCTCTTTCGAACCCAAAAAGAAAATCCAGATTCGGTCGATCCAAAAAAATGTAATCTCCATTTTAGTGAAGGCAAACGAAAAAACGGGTGGGGTCGTATTTAGGGCAAAAAAAAATTTTCGATTTCGGGAATACCCAAGACCCTATCCGATGGAAAATTTTCCGCTGATTCCAAAAATCACCATTGTTTGCCCGATAAATCAAAGATTCTAGGAGAAAAATGAGAAAACGTGATTTCGCACTTTCCGCCATTTTGACACTTTACTAAAATAGACGTGATTCTCGTTTGCATGAATCGATTCCGGATTTCAAGGTCGCGTTCGAAAGAGCATCGTTCAACGAAGAGAATGCTGGTAGGTAGAAGGCGATCCGTCGATTTTTGAATTTTTTACCGAATTTTAAAGTTGACCCTTCAAAAATGCAAAAAATTGATACTACCCCCCCTTTGCGTTTTTGCGATTTTCAGCCAAAAATCGAAGGGTCCACTTTGAAGGTCTGCAAAAAATTCAAAAATCAACGTATCGCCTTCTACCTTGCGGCATTCTCTTCGTCCAACGATTCTCTTTCAACCCCAAAAAGAAAATCCAGATTCGGTCGATCCAAAAAAATGTAATCTCCATTTTAGTGAAGGCAAACGAAAAAACGGGTGGGGTCGTATTTAGGGCAAAAAAAAATTTTCGATTTCGGGAATACCCAAGACCCTATCCGATGGAAAATTTTCCGCTGATTCCAAAAATCACCATTGTTTGCCCGATAAATCAAAGATTCTAGGAGAATAATGAGAAAACGTGATTTCGCACTTTCCGCCATTTTGACACTTTACTAAAATCGACGTCATTCTTGTTTGGATGAATGGATTCCGGATTTCAAGGTCGCGTTCGAAAGAGCATCGTTCAACGAAGAGAATGCGGGTAGGTAGAAGGCGATCCGTCTATTTTTGAATTTTTTACCGAATTTTAAAGTTGACCCTTCAAAAATGCAAAAAATTGATACTACCCCCCCTTTGCGTTTTTGCGATTTTCAGCCAAAAATCGAAGGGTCCACTTTGAAGGTCTGCAAAAAATTCAAAAATCAACGTATCGCCTTCTACCTTGCTGCATTCTCTTCGTCCAACGATTCTCTTTCAAACCCAAAATGAAAATCCAGATTCGGTCGATACAAAAAAATGTAATCTGCATTTTAGTGAAGGCAAACGAAAAAACGGGTGGGGTCGTATTTAGGGCAAAAAAAAATTTTCGATTTCGGGAATACCCAAGACCCTATCCGATGGAAAATTTTCCGCTGATTCCAAAAATCACCATTGTTTGCCCGATAAATCAAAGATTCTAGGAGAATAATGAGAAAACGTGATTTCGCACTTTCCGCCATTTTGACACTTTACTAAAATCGACGTCATTCTTGTTTGCGTGAATCGATACCGGATTTCAAGGTCGCGTTCGAAAGAGCATCGTTCAACGAAGAGAATGCGGGTAGGTAGAAGGCGATCCGTCTATTTTTGAATTTTTTACCGAATTTTAAAGTTGACCCTTCAAAAATGCAAAAAATTGATACTACCCCCCCTTTGCGTTTTTGCGATTTTCAGCCAAAAATCGAAGGGTCCACTTTGAAGGTCTGCAAAAAATTCAAAAATCAACGTATCGCCTTCTACCTTGCTGCATTCTCTTCGTCCAACGATTCTCTTTCAAACCCAAAATGAAAATCCAGATTCGGTCGATACAAAAAAATGTAATCTGCATTTTAGTGAAGGCAAACGAAAAAACGGGTGGGGTCGTATTTAGGGCAAAAAAAAATTTTCGATTTCGGGAATACCCAAGACCCTATCCGATGGAAAATTTTCCGCTGATTCCAAAAATCACCATTGTTTGCCCGATAAATCAAAGATTCTAGGAGAATAATGAGAAAACGTGATTTCGCACTTTCCGCCATTTTGACACTTTACTAAAATCGACGTCATTCTTGTTTGCGTGAATCGATACCGGATTTCAAGGTCGCGTTCGAAAGAGCATCGTTCAACGAAGAGAATGCGGGTAGGTAGAAGGCGATCCGACGATTTTTGAATTTTTTACCGAATTTTAAAGTTGACCCTTCAAAAATGCAAAAAATTGATACTACCCCCCCTTTGCGTTTTTGCGATTTTCAGCCAAAAATCGAAGGGTCCACTTTGAAGGTCTGCAAAAAATTCAAAAATCAACGTATCGCCTTCTACCTTGCTGCATTCTCTTCGTCCAACAATTCTCTTTCAAACCCAAAATGAAAATCCAGATTCGGTCGCTCCAAAAAAATGTAATCTGCATTTTAGTGAAGGCAAACGAAAAAACGGGTGGGGTCGTATTTAGGGCAAAAAAAAATTTTCGATTTCGGGAATACCCAAGACCCTATCCGATGGAAAATTTCCAGCTGATTCCAAAAATCACCATTGTTTGCCCGATAAATCAAAGATTCAAGGAGAAAAATGAGAAAACGTGATTTCGAACTTTCCGCGATTTTTACACTTTACTAAAATCGACGTCATTCTTGTTTGGATGAATGGATTCCGGATTTCAAGGTCGCGTTCGAAAGAGCATCGTTCAACGAAGAGAATGCGGGTAGGTAGAAGGCGATCCGTCGATTTTTGAATTTTTTACCGAATTTTAAAGTTGACCCTTCAAAAATGCAAAAAATTGATACTACCCCCCCTTTGCGTTTTTGCGATTTTCAGCCAAAAATCGAAGGGTCCACTTTGAAGGTCTGCAAAAAATTCAAAAATCAACGTATCGCCTTCTACCTTGCTGCATTCTCTTCGTCCAACGATTCTCTTTCAAACCCAAAATGAAAATCCAGATTCGGTCGATACAAAAAAATGTAATCTGCATTTTAGTGAAGGCAAACGAAAAAACGGGTGGGGTCGTATTTAGGGCAAAAAAAAATTTTCGATTTCGGGAATACCCAAGACCTTATCCGATGGAAAATTTCCCGCTGATTCCAAAAATCACCATTGTTGGCCCGATAAATCAAAGATTCTAGGAGAAAAATGAGAAAACGTGATTTCGCACTTTCCGCGGTTTTGACACTTTACTAAAATCGACGTCATTCTTGTTTGGATGAATGGATTCCGGATTTCAAGGTCGCGTTCGAAAGAGCATCGTTCAACGAAGAGAATGCGGGTAGGTAGAAGGCGATCCGTCGATTTTTGAATTTTTTACCGAATTTTAAAGTTGACCCTTCAAAAATGCAAAAAATTGATACTAACCCCCCTTTGCGTTTTTGCGATTTTCAGCCAAAAATCGAAGGGTCCACTTTGAAGGTCTGCAAAAAATTCAAAAATCAACGTATCGCCTTCTACCTTGCTGCATTCTCTTCGTCCAACAATTCTCTTTCAAACCCAAAATGAAAATCCAGATTCGGTCGATACAAAAAAATGTAATCTGCATTTTAGTGAAGGCAAACGAAAAAACGGGTGGGGTCGTATTTAGGGCAAAAAAAAATTTTCGATTTCGGGAATACCCAAGACCCTATCCGATGGAAAATTTTCCGCTGATTCCAAAAATCACCATTGTTTGCCCGATAAATCAAAGATTCTAGGAGAATAATGAGAAAACGTGATTTCGCACTTTCCGCCATTTTGACACTTTACTAAAATCGACGTCATTCTTGTTTGCGTGAATCGATACCGGATTTCAAGGTCGCGTTCGAAAGAGCATCGTTCAACGAAGAGAATGCGGGTAGGTAGAAGGCGATCCGACGATTTTTGAATTTTTTACCGAATTTTAAAGTTGACCCTTCAAAAATGCAAAAAATTGATACTACCCCCCCTTTGCGTTTTTGCGATTTTCAGCCAAAAATCGAAGGGTCCACTTTGAAGGTCTGCAAAAAATTCAAAAATCAACGTATCGCCTTCTACCTTGCTGCATTCTCTTCGTCCAACAATTCTCTTTCAAACCCAAAATGAAAATCCAGATTCGGTCGATACAAAAAAATGTAATCTGCATTTTAGTGAAGGCAAACGAAAAAACGGGTGGGGTCGTATTTAGGGCAAAAAAAAATTTTCGATTTCGGGAATACCCAAGACCCTATCCGATGGAAAATTTTCCGCTGATTCCAAAAATCACCATTGTTTGCCCGATAAATCAAAGATTCTAGGAGAATAATGAGAAAACGTGATTTCGCACTTTCCGCCATTTTGACACTTTACTAAAATCGACGTCATTCTTGTTTGCGTGAATCGATACCGGATTTCAAGGTCGCGTTCGAAAGAGCATCGTTCAACGAAGAGAATGCGGGTAGGTAGAAGGCGATCCGACGATTTTTGAATTTTTTACCGAATTTTAAAGTTGACCCTTCAAAAATGCAAAAAATTGATACTACCCCCCCTTTGCGTTTTTGCGATTTTCAGCCAAAAATCGAAGGGTCCACTTTGAAGGTCTGCAAAAAATTCAAAAATCAACGTATCGCCGTCTACCTTGCTGCATTCTCTTCGTCCAACAATTCTCTTTCAAACCCAAAATGAAAATCCAGATTCGGTCGATCCAAAAAAATGTAATCTGCATTTTAGTGAAGGCAAACGAAAAAACGGGTGGGGTCGTATTTAGGGCAAAAAAAAATTTTCGATTTCGGGAATACCCAAGACCCTATCCGATGGAAAATTTCCAGCTGATTCCAAAAATCACCATTGTTTGCCCGATAAATCAAAGATTCAAGGAGAAAAATGAGAAAACGTGATTTCGAACTTTCCGCGATTTTTACACTTTACTAAAATCGACGTCATTCTTGTTTGGATGAATGAATTCCGGATTTTAACGTCGCGTTCGAAAGAGCATCGTTCAACGAAGAGAATGCGGGTAGGTAGAAGGCGATCCGTCGATTTTTGAATTTTTTGCCGAATTTTAAAGTTGACCCTTCAAAAATGCAAAAAATTGATACTACCCCCCCTTTGCGTTTTTGCGATTTTCAGCCAAAAATCGAAGGGTCCACTTTGAAGGTCTGCAAAAAATTCAAAAATCAACGTATCGCCTTCTACCTTGCTGCATTCTCTTCGTCCAACGATTCTCTTTCAAACCCAAAATGAAAATCCAGATTCGGTCGATACAAAAAAATGTAATCTGCATTTTAGTGAAGGCAAACGAAAAAACGGGTGGGGTCGTATTTAGGGCAAAAAAAAATTTTCGATCTCGGGAATACCCAAGACCTTATCCGATGGAAAATTTCCCGCTGATTCCAAAAATCACCATTGTTTGCCCGATAAATCAAAGATTCTAGGAGAAAAATGAGAAAACGTGATTTCGAACTTTCCACGATTTTGACACTTTACTAAAATCGACGTCATTCTTGTTTGGATGAATGGATTCCGGATTTTAACGTCGCGTTCGAAAGAGCATCGTTCAACGAAGAGAATGCGGGTAGGTAGAAGGCGATCCGACGATTTTTGAATTTTTTACCGAATTTTAAAGTTGACCCTTCAAAAATGCAAAAAATTGATACTACCCCCCCTTTGCGTTTTTGCGATTTTCAGCCAAAAATCGAAGGGTCCACTTTGAAGGTCTGCAAAAAATTCAAAAATCAACGTATCGCCTTCTACCTTGCTGCATTCTCTTCGTCCAACAATTCTCTTTCAAACCCAAAATGAAAATCCAGATTCGGTCGATCCAAAAAAATGTAATCTGCATTTTAGTGAAGGCAAACGAAAAAACGGGTGGGGTCGTATTTAGGGCAAAAAAAAATTTTCGATTTCGGGAATACCCAAGACCCTATCCGATGGAAAATTTCCAGCTGATTCCAAAAATCACCATTGTTTGCCCGATAAATCAAAGATTCAAGGAGAAAAATGAGAAAACGTGATTTCGAACTTTCCGCGATTTTTACACTTTACTAAAATCGACGTCATTCTTGTTTGGATGAATGGATTCCGGATTTTAACGTCGCGTTCGAAAGAGCATCGTTCAACGAAGAGAATGCGGGTAGGTAGAAGGCGATCCGTCGATTTTTGAATTTTTTGCCGAATTTTAAAGTTGACCCTTCAAAAATGCAAAAAATTGATACTACCCCCCCTTTGCGTTTTTGCGATTTTCAGCCAAAAATCGAAGGGTCCACTTTGAAGGTCTGCAAAAAATTCAAAAATCAACGTATCGCCTTCTACCTTGCTGCATTCTCTTCGTCCAACGATTCTCTTTCAAACCCAAAATGAAAATCCAGATTCGGTCGATACAAAAAAATGTAATCTGCATTTTAGTGAAGGCAAACGAAAAAACGGGTGGGGTCGTATTTAGGGCAAAAAAAAATTTTCGATTTCGGGAATACCCAAGACCCTATCCGATGGAAAATTTCCAGCTGATTCCAAAAATCACCATTGTTTGCCCGATAAATCAAAGATTCAAGGAGAAAAATGAGAAAACGTGATTTCGAACTTTCCGCGATTTTTACACTTTACTAAAATCGACGTCATTCTTGTTTGGATGAATGGATTCCGGATTTTAACGTCGCGTTCGAAAGAGCATCGTTCAACGAAGAGAATGCGGGTAGGTAGAAGGCGATCCGTCGATTTTTGAATTTTTTACCGAATTTTAAAGTTGACCCTTCAAAAATGCAAAAAATTGATACTACCCCCCCTTTGCGTTTTTGCGATTTTCAGCCAAAAATCGAAGGGTCCACTTTGAAGGTCTGCAAAAAATTCAAAAATCAACGTATCGCCTTCTACCTTGCTGCATTCTCTTCGTCCAACGATTCTCTTTCAAACCCAAAATGAAAATCCAGATTCGGTCGATACAAAAAAATGTAATCTGCATTTTAGTGAAGGCAAACGAAAAAACGGGTGGGGTCGTATTTAGGGCAAAAAAAAATTTTCGATTTCGGGAATACCCAAGACCCTATCCGATGGAAAATTTTCCGCTGATTCCAAAAATCACCATTGTTTGCCCGATAAATCAAAGATTCTAGGAGAATAATGAGAAAACGTGATTTCGCACTTTCCGCCATTTTGACACTTTACTAAAATCGACGTCATTCTTGTTTGCGTGAATCGATACCGGATTTCAAGGTCGCGTTCGAAAGAGCATCGTTCAACGAAGAGAATGCGGGTAGGTAGAAGGCGATCCGTCTATTTTTGAATTTTTTACCGAATTTTAAAGTTGACCCTTCAAAAATGCAAAAAATTGATACTACCCCCCCTTTGCGTTTTTGCGATTTTCAGCCAAAAATCGAAGGGTCCACTTTGAAGGTCTGCAAAAAATTCAAAAATCAACGTATCGCCTTCTACCTTGCTGCATTCTCTTCGTCCAACGATTCTCTTTCAAACCCAAAATGAAAATCCAGATTCGGTCGATACAAAAAAATGTAATCTGCATTTTAGTGAAGGCAAACGAAAAAACGGGTGGGGTCGTATTTAGGGCAAAAAAAAATTTTCGATTTCGGGAATACCCAAGACCCTATCCGATGGAAAATTTTCCGCTGATTCCAAAAATCACCATTGTTTGCCCGATAAATCAAAGATTCTAGGAGAATAATGAGAAAACGTGATTTCGCACTTTCCGCCATTTTGACACTTTACTAAAATCGACGTCATTCTTGTTTGCGTGAATCGATACCGGATTTCAAGGTCGCGTTCGAAAGAGCATCGTTCAACGAAGAGAATGCGGGTAGGTAGAAGGCGATCCGTCTATTTTTGAATTTTTTACCGAATTTTAAAGTTGACCCTTCAAAAATGCAAAAAATTGATACTACCCCCCCTTTGCGTTTTTGCGATTTTCAGCCAAAAATCGAAGGGTCCACTTTGAAGGTCTGCAAAAAAATCAAAAATCAACGTATCGCCTTCTACCTTGCGACATTCTCTTCGTCCAACGATTCTCTTTCGAACCCAAAAAGAAAATCCAGATTCGGTCGATCCAAAAAAATGTAATCTCCATTTTAGTGAAGGCAAACGAAAAAACGGGTGGGGTCGTATTTAGGGCAAAAAAAAATTTTCGATTTCGGGAATACCCAAGACCCTATCCGATGGAAAATTTTCCGCTGATTCCAAAAATCACCATTGTTTGCCCGATAAATCAAAGATTCTAGGAGAAAAATGAGAAAACGTGATTTCGCACTTTCCGCCATTTTGACACTTTACTAAAATAGACGTGATTCTCGTTTGCATGAATCGATTCCGGATTTCAAGGTCGCGTTCGAAAGAGCATCGTTCAACGAAGAGAATGCTGGTAGGTAGAAGGCGATCCGTCGATTTTTGAATTTTTTACCGAATTTTAAAGTTGACCCTTCAAAAATGCAAAAAATTGATACTACCCCCCCTTTGCGTTTTTGCGATTTTCAGCCAAAAATCGAAGGGTCCACTTTGAAGGTCTGCAAAAAATTCAAAAATCAACGTATCGCCTTCTACCTTGCGGCATTCTCTTCGTCCAACGATTCTCTTTCAACCCCAAAAAGAAAATCCAGATTCGGTCGATCCAAAAAAATGTAATCTCCATTTTAGTGAAGGCAAACGAAAAAACGGGTGGGGTCGTATTTAGGGCAAAAAAAAATTTTCGATTTCGGGAATACCCAAGACCCTATCCGATGGAAAATTTTCCGCTGATTCCAAAAATCACCATTGTTTGCCCGATAAATCAAAGATTCTAGGAGAATAATGAGAAAACGTGATTTCGCACTTTCCGCCATTTTGACACTTTACTAAAATCGACGTCATTCTTGTTTGGATGAATGGATTCCGGATTTCAAGGTCGCGTTCGAAAGAGCATCGTTCAACGAAGAGAATGCGGGTAGGTAGAAGGCGATCCGTCTATTTTTGAATTTTTTACCGAATTTTAAAGTTGACCCTTCAAAAATGCAAAAAATTGATACTACCCCCCCTTTGCGTTTTTGCGATTTTCAGCCAAAAATCGAAGGGTCCAATTTGAAGGTCTGCAAAAAATTCAAAAATCAACGTATCGCCTTCTACCTTGCGGCATTCTCTTCGTCCAACGATTCTCTTTCAAACCCAAAATGAAAATCCAGATTCGGTCGATACAAAAAAATGTAATCTGCATTTTAGTGAAGGCAAACGAAAAAACGGGTGGGGTCGTATTTAGGGCAAAAAAAAATTTTCGATTTCGGGAATACCCAAGACCCTATCCGATGGAAAATTTTCCGCTGATTCCAAAAATCACCATTGTTTGCCCGATAAATCAAAGATTCTAGGAGAATAATGAGAAAACGTGATTTCGCACTTTCCGCCATTTTGACACTTTACTAAAATCGACGTCATTCTTGTTTGCGTGAATCGATACCGGATTTCAAGGTCGCGTTCGAAAGAGCATCGTTCAACGAAGAGAATGCGGGTAGGTAGAAAGCGATCCGTCTATTTTTGAATTTTTTACCGAATTTTAAAGTTGACCCTTCAAAAATGCAAAAAATTGATACTACCCCCCCTTTGCGTTTTTGCGATTTTCAGCCAAAAATCGAAGGGTCCACTTTGAAGGTCTGCAAAAAAATCAAAAATCAACGTATCGCCTTCTACCTTGCGACATTCTCTTCGTCCAACGATTCTCTTTCGAACCCAAAAAGAAAATCCAGATTCGGTCGATCCAAAAAAATGTAATCTCCATTTTAGTGAAGGCAAACGAAAAAACGGGTGGGGTCGTATTTAGGGCAAAAAAAAATTTTCGATTTCGGGAATACCCAAGACCCTATCCGATGGAAAATTTTCCGCTGATTCCAAAAATCACCATTGTTTGCCCGATAAATCAAAGATTCTAGGAGAAAAATGAGAAAACGTGATTTCGAACTTTCCGCGATTTTTACACTTTACTAAAATCGACGTCATTCTTGTTTGCGTGAATCGATTCCGGATTTCAAGGTCGCGTTCGAAAGAGCATCGTTCAACGAAGAGAATGCGGGTAGGTAGAAGGCGATCCGTCGATTTTTGAATTTTTTACCGAATTTTAAAGTGGACCCTTCAAAAATGCAAAAAATTGATACTACCCCCCCTTTGCGTTTTTGCGATTTTCAGCCAAAAATCGAAGGGTCCAATTTGAAGGTCTGCAAAAAATTCAAAAATCAACGTATCGCCTTCTACCTTGCGGCATTCTCTTCGTCCAACGATTCTCTTTCAAACCCAAAATGAAAATCCAGATTCGGTCGATACAAAAAAATGTAATCTGCATTTTAGTGAAGGCAAACGAAAAAACGGGTGGGGTCGTATTTAGGGCAAAAAAAAATTTTCGATTTCGGGAATACCCAAGACCTTATCCGATGGAAAATTTCCCGCTGATTCCAAAAATCACCATTGTTGGCCCGATAAATCAAAGATTCTAGGAGAAAAATGAGAAAACGTGATTTCGCACTTTCCGCGATTTTGACACTTTACTAAAATCGACGTCATTCTTGTTTGGATGAATGGATTCCGGATTTCAAGGTCGCGTTCGAAAGAGCATCGTTCAACGAAGAGAATGCGGGTAGGTAGAAGGCGATCCGACGATTTTTGAATTTTTTACCGAATTTTAAAGTTGACCCTTCAAAAATGCAAAAAATTGATACTACCCCCCCTTTGCGTTTTTGCGATTTTCAGCCAAAAATCGAAGGGTCCACTTTGAAGGTCTGCAAAAAATTCAAAAATCAACGTATCGCCTTCTACCTTGCTGCATTCTCTTCGTCCAACAATTCTCTTTCAAACCCAAAATGAAAATCCAGATTCGGTCGATCCAAAAAAATGTAATCTGCATTTTAGTGAAGGCAAACGAAAAAACGGGTGGGGTCGTATTTAGGGCAAAAAAAAATTTTCGATTTCGGGAATACCCAAGACCCTATCCGATGGAAAATTTCCAGCTGATTCCAAAAATCACCATTGTTTGCCCGATAAATCAAAGATTCAAGGAGAAAAATGAGAAAACGTGATTTCGAACTTTCCGCGATTTTTACACTTTACTAAAATCGACGTCATTCTTGTTTGCGTGAATCGATTCCGGATTTCAAGGTCGCGTTCGAAAGAGCATCGTTCAACGAAGAGAATGCGGGTAGGTAGAAGGCGATCCGTCGATTTTTGAATTTTTTACCGAATTTTAAAGTGGACCCTTCAAAAATGCAAAAAATTGATACTACCCCCCCTTTGCGTTTTTGCGATTTTCAGCCAAAAATCGAAGGGTCCAATTTGAAGGTCTGCAAAAAATTCAAAAATCAACGTATCGCCTTCTACCTTGCGGCATTCTCTTCGTCCAACGATTCTCTTTCAAACCCAAAATGAAAATCCAGATTCGGTCGATACAAAAAAATGTAATCTGCATTTTAGTGAAGGCAAACGAAAAAACGGGTGGGGTCGTATTTAGGGCAAAAAAAAATTTTCGATTTCGGGAATACCCAAGACCTTATCCGATGGAAAATTTCCCGCTGATTCCAAAAATCACCATTGTTGGCCCGATAAATCAAAGATTCTAGGAGAAAAATGAGAAAACGTGATTTCGCACTTTCCGCGATTTTGACACTTTACTAAAATCGACGTCATTCTTGTTTGGATGAATGGATTCCGGATTTCAAGGTCGCGTTCGAAAGAGCATCGTTCAACGAAGAGAATGCGGGTAGGTAGAAGGCGATCCGACGATTTTTGAATTTTTTACCGAATTTTAAAGTTGACCCTTCAAAAATGCAAAAAATTGATACTACCCCCCCTTTGCGTTTTTGCGATTTTCAGCCAAAAATCGAAGGGTCCACTTTGAAGGTCTGCAAAAAATTCAAAAATCAACGTATCGCCTTCTACCTTGCTGCATTCTCTTCGTCCAACAATTCTCTTTCAAACCCAAAATGAAAATCCAGATTCGGTCGATCCAAAAAAATGTAATCTGCATTTTAGTGAAGGCAAACGAAAAAACGGGTGGGGTCGTATTTAGGGCAAAAAAAAATTTTCGATTTCGGGAATACCCAAGACCCTATCCGATGGAAAATTTCCAGCTGATTCCAAAAATCACCATTGTTTGCCCGATAAATCAAAGATTCAAGGAGAAAAATGAGAAAACGTGATTTCGAACTTTCCGCGATTTTTACACTTTACTAAAATCGACGTCATTCTTGTTTGCGTGAATCGATTCCGGATTTCAAGGTCGCGTTCGAAAGAGCATCGTTCAACGAAGAGAATGCGGGTAGGTAGAAGGCGATCCGTCGATTTTTGAATTTTTTACCGAATTTTAAAGTGGACCCTTCAAAAATGCAAAAAATTGATACTACCCCCCCTTTGCGTTTTTGCGATTTTCAGCCAAAAATCGAAGGGTCCACTTTGAAGGTCTGCAAAAAATTCAAAAATCAACGTATCGCCTTCTACCTTGCTGCATTCTCTTCGTCCAACAATTCTCTTTCAAACCCAAAATGAAAATCCAGATTCGGTCGATCCAAAAAAATGTAATCTGCATTTTAGTGAAGGCAAACGAAAAAACGGGTGGGGTCGTATTTAGGGCAAAAAAAAATTTTCGATTTCGGGAATACCCAAGACCCTATCCGATGGAAAATTTCCAGCTGATTCCAAAAATCACCATTGTTTGCCCGATAAATCAAAGATTCAAGGAGAAAAATGAGAAAACGTGATTTCGAACTTTCCGCGATTTTTACACTTTACTAAAATCGACGTCATTCTTGTTTGGATGAATGGATTCCGGATTTCAAGGTCGCGTTCGAAAGAGCATCGTTCAACGAAGAGAATGCGGGTAGGTAGAAGGCGATCCGTCGATTTTTGAATTTTTTACCGAATTTTAAAGTTGACCCTTCAAAAATGCAAAAAATTGATACTACCCCCCCTTTGCGTTTTTGCGATTTTCAGCCAAAAATCGAAGGGTCCACTTTGAAGGTCTGCAAAAAATTCAAAAATCAACGTATCGCCTTCTACCTTGCTGCATTCTCTTCGTCCAACGATTCTCTTTCAAACCCAAAATGAAAATCCAGATTCGGTCGATACAAAAAAATGTAATCTGCATTTTAGTGAAGGCAAACGAAAAAACGGGTGGGGTCGTATTTAGGGCAAAAAAAAATTTTCGATTTCGGGAATACCCAAGACCCTATCCGATGGAAAATTTTCCGCTGATTCCAAAAATCACCATTGTTTGCCCGATAAATCAAAGATTCTAGGAGAATAATGAGAAAACGTGATTTCGCACTTTCCGCCATTTTGACACTTTACTAAAATCGACGTCATTCTTGTTTGCGTGAATCGATACCGGATTTCAAGGTCGCGTTCGAAAGAGCATCGTTCAACGAAGAGAATGCGGGTAGGTAGAAGGCGATCCGTCTATTTTTGAATTTTTTACCGAATTTTAAAGTTGACCCTTCAAAAATGCAAAAAATTGATACTAACCCCCCTTTGCGTTTTTGCGATTTTCAGCCAAAAATCGAAGGGTCCACTTTGAAGGTCTGCAAAAAAATCAAAAATCAACGTATCGCCTTCTACCTTGCGACATTCTCTTCGTCCAACGATTCTCTTTCGAACCCAAAAAGAAAATCCAGATTCGGTCGATCCAAAAAAATGTAATCTCCATTTTAGTGAAGGCAAACGAAAAAACGGGTGGGGTCGTATTTAGGGCAAAAAAAAATTTTCGATTTCGGGAATACCCAAGACCCTATCCGATGGAAAATTTTCCGCTGATTCCAAAAATCACCATTGTTTGCCCGATAAATCAAAGATTCTAGGAGAAAAATGAGAAAACGTGATTTCGCACTTTCCGCCATTTTGACACTTTACTAAAATAGACGTGATTCTCGTTTGCATGAATCGATTCCGGATTTCAAGGTCGCGTTCGAAAGAGCATCGTTCAACGAAGAGAATGCTGGTAGGTAGAAGGCGATCCGTCGATTTTTGAATTTTTTACCGAATTTTAAAGTTGACCCTTCAAAAATGCAAAAAATTGATACTACCCCCCCTTTGCGTTTTTGCGATTTTCAGCCAAAAATCGAAGGGTCCACTTTGAAGGTCTGCAAAAAATTCAAAAATCAACGTATCGCCTTCTACCTTGCGGCATTCTCTTCGTCCAACGATTCTCTTTCAACCCCAAAAAGAAAATCCAGATTCGGTCGATCCAAAAAAATGTAATCTCCATTTTAGTGAAGGCAAACGAAAAAACGGGTGGGGTCGTATTTAGGGCAAAAAAAAATTTTCGATTTCGGGAATACCCAAGACCCTATCCGATGGAAAATTTTCCGCTGATTCCAAAAATCACCATTGTTTGCCCGATAAATCAAAGATTCTAGGAGAAAAATGAGAAAACGTGATTTCGAACTTTCCGCGATTTTTACACTTTACTAAAATCGACGTCATTCTTGTTTGCGTGAATCGATTCCGGATTTCAAGGTCGCGTTCGAAAGAGCATCGTTCAACGAAGAGAATGCGGGTAGGTAGAAGGCGATCCGTCGATTTTTGAATTTTTTACCGAATTTTAAAGTGGACCCTTCAAAAATGCAAAAAATTGATACTACCCCCCCTTTGCGTTTTTGCGATTTTCAGCCAAAAATCGAAGGGTCCAATTTGAAGGTCTGCAAAAAATTCAAAAATCAACGTATCGCCTTCTACCTTGCTGCATTCTCTTCGTCCAACAATTCTCTTTCAAACCCAAAATGAAAATCCAGATTCGGTCGATCCAAAAAAATGTAATCTGCATTTTAGTGAAGGCAAACGAAAAAACGGGTGGGGTCGTATTTAGGGCAAAAAAAAATTTTCGATTTCGGGAATACCCAAGACCCTATCCGATGGAAAATTTCCAGCTGATTCCAAAAATCACCATTGTTTGCCCGATAAATCAAAGATTCAAGGAGAAAAATGAGAAAACGTGATTTCGAACTTTCCGCGATTTTTACACTTTACTAAAATCGACGTCATTCTTGTTTGCGTGAATCGATTCCGGATTTCAAGGTCGCGTTCGAAAGAGCATCGTTCAACGAAGAGAATGCGGGTAGGTAGAAGGCGATCCGTCGATTTTTGAATTTTTTACCGAATTTTAAAGTGGACCCTTCAAAAATGCAAAAAATTGATACTACCCCCCCTTTGCGTTTTTGCGATTTTCAGCCAAAAATCGAAGGGTCCACTTTGAAGGTCTGCAAAAAATTCAAAAATCAACGTATCGCCTTCTACCTTGCTGCATTCTCTTCGTCCAACAATTCTCTTTCAAACCCAAAATGAAAATCCAGATTCGGTCGATCCAAAAAAATGTAATCTGCATTTTAGTGAAGGCAAACGAAAAAACGGGTGGGGTCGTATTTAGGGCAAAAAAAAATTTTCGATTTCGGGAATACCCAAGACCCTATCCGATGGAAAATTTCCAGCTGATTCCAAAAATCACCATTGTTTGCCCGATAAATCAAAGATTCAAGGAGAAAAATGAGAAAACGTGATTTCGAACTTTCCGCGATTTTTACACTTTACTAAAATCGACGTCATTCTTGTTTGGATGAATGGATTCCGGATTTCAAGGTCGCGTTCGAAAGAGCATCGTTCAACGAAGAGAATGCGGGTAGGTAGAAGGCGATCCGTCGATTTTTGAATTTTTTACCGAATTTTAAAGTTGACCCTTCAAAAATGCAAAAAATTGATACTACCCCCCCTTTGCGTTTTTGCGATTTTCAGCCAAAAATCGAAGGGTCCACTTTGAAGGTCTGCAAAAAATTCAAAAATCAACGTATCGCCTTCTACCTTGCTGCATTCTCTTCGTCCAACGATTCTCTTTCAAACCCAAAATGAAAATCCAGATTCGGTCGATACAAAAAAATGTAATCTGCATTTTAGTGAAGGCAAACGAAAAAACGGGTGGGGTCGTATTTAGGGCAAAAAAAAATTTTCGATTTCGGGAATACCCAAGACCCTATCCGATGGAAAATTTTCCGCTGATTCCAAAAATCACCATTGTTTGCCCGATAAATCAAAGATTCTAGGAGAATAATGAGAAAACGTGATTTCGCACTTTCCGCCATTTTGACACTTTACTAAAATCGACGTCATTCTTGTTTGCGTGAATCGATACCGGATTTCAAGGTCGCGTTCGAAAGAGCATCGTTCAACGAAGAGAATGCGGGTAGGTAGAAGGCGATCCGTCTATTTTTGAATTTTTTACCGAATTTTAAAGTTGACCCTTCAAAAATGCAAAAAATTGATACTAACCCCCCTTTGCGTTTTTGCGATTTTCAGCCAAAAATCGAAGGGTCCACTTTGAAGGTCTGCAAAAAAATCAAAAATCAACGTATCGCCTTCTACCTTGCGACATTCTCTTCGTCCAACGATTCTCTTTCGAACCCAAAAAGAAAATCCAGATTCGGTCGATCCAAAAAAATGTAATCTCCATTTTAGTGAAGGCAAACGAAAAAACGGGTGGGGTCGTATTTAGGGCAAAAAAAAATTTTCGATTTCGGGAATACCCAAGACCCTATCCGATGGAAAATTTTCCGCTGATTCCAAAAATCACCATTGTTTGCCCGATAAATCAAAGATTCTAGGAGAAAAATGAGAAAACGTGATTTCGCACTTTCCGCCATTTTGACACTTTACTAAAATAGACGTGATTCTCGTTTGCATGAATCGATTCCGGATTTCAAGGTCGCGTTCGAAAGAGCATCGTTCAACGAAGAGAATGCTGGTAGGTAGAAGGCGATCCGTCGATTTTTGAATTTTTTACCGAATTTTAAAGTTGACCCTTCAAAAATGCAAAAAATTGATACTACCCCCCCTTTGCGTTTTTGCGATTTTCAGCCAAAAATCGAAGGGTCCACTTTGAAGGTCTGCAAAAAATTCAAAAATCAACGTATCGCCTTCTACCTTGCGGCATTCTCTTCGTCCAACGATTCTCTTTCAACCCCAAAAAGAAAATCCAGATTCGGTCGATCCAAAAAAATGTAATCTCCATTTTAGTGAAGGCAAACGAAAAAACGGGTGGGGTCGTATTTAGGGCAAAAAAAAATTTTCGATTTCGGGAATACCCAAGACCCTATCCGATGGAAAATTTTCCGCTGATTCCAAAAATCACCATTGTTTGCCCGATAAATCAAAGATTCTAGGAGAAAAATGAGAAAACGTGATTTCGAACTTTCCGCGATTTTTACACTTTACTAAAATCGACGTCATTCTTGTTTGCGTGAATCGATTCCGGATTTCAAGGTCGCGTTCGAAAGAGCATCGTTCAACGAAGAGAATGCGGGTAGGTAGAAGGCGATCCGTCGATTTTTGAATTTTTTACCGAATTTTAAAGTGGACCCTTCAAAAATGCAAAAAATTGATACTACCCCCCCTTTGCGTTTTTGCGATTTTCAGCCAAAAATCGAAGGGTCCAATTTGAAGGTCTGCAAAAAAATCAAAAATCAACGTATCGCCTTCTACCTTGCGACATTCTCTTCGTCCAACGATTCTCTTTCGAACCCAAAAAGAAAATCCAGATTCGGTCGATCCAAAAAAATGTAATCTCCATTTTAGTGAAGGCAAACGAAAAAACGGGTGGGGTCGTATTTAGGGCAAAAAAAAATTTTCGATTTCGGGAATACCCAAGACCCTATCCGATGGAAAATTTTCCGCTGATTCCAAAAATCACCATTGTTTGCCCGATAAATCAAAGATTCTAGGAGAAAAATGAGAAAACGTGATTTCGCACTTTCCGCCATTTTGACACTTTACTAAAATAGACGTGATTCTCGTTTGCATGAATCGATTCCGGATTTCAAGGTCGCGTTCGAAAGAGCATCGTTCAACGAAGAGAATGCTGGTAGGTAGAAGGCGATCCGTCGATTTTTGAATTTTTTACCGAATTTTAAAGTTGACCCTTCAAAAATGCAAAAAATTGATACTACCCCCCCTTTGCGTTTTTGCGATTTTCAGCCAAAAATCGAAGGGTCCACTTTGAAGGTCTGCAAAAAATTCAAAAATCAACGTATCGCCTTCTACCTTGCGGCATTCTCTTCGTCCAACGATTCTCTTTCAACCCCAAAAAGAAAATCCAGATTCGGTCGATCCAAAAAAATGTAATCTCCATTTTAGTGAAGGCAAACGAAAAAACGGGTGGGGTCGTATTTAGGGCAAAAAAAAATTTTCGATTTCGGGAATACCCAAGACCCTATCCGATGGAAAATTTTCCGCTGATTCCAAAAATCACCATTGTTTGCCCGATAAATCAAAGATTCTAGGAGAAAAATGAGAAAACGTGATTTCGCACTTTCCGCGATTTTGACACTTTACTAAAATCGACGTCATTCTTGTTTGGATGAATGGATTCCGGATTTCAAGGTCGCGTTCGAAAGAGCATCGTTCAACGAAGAGAATGCGGGTAGGTAGAAGGCGATCCGTCGATTTTTGAATTTTTTACCGAATTTTAAAGTTGACCCTTCAAAAATGCAAAAAATTGATACTACCCCCCCTTTGCGTTTTTGCGATTTTCAGCCAAAAATCGAAGGGTCCACTTTGAAGGTCTGCAAAAAATTCAAAAATCAACGTATCGCCTTCTACCTTGCTGCATTCTCTTCGTCCAACGATTCTCTTTCAAACCCAAAATGAAAATCCAGATTCGGTCGATACAAAAAAATGTAATCTGCATTTTAGTGAAGGCAAACGAAAAAACGGGTGGGGTCGTATTTAGGGCAAAAAAAAATTTTCGATTTCGGGAATACCCAAGACCTTATCCGATGGAAAATTTCCCGCTGATTCCAAAAATCACCATTGTTTGCCCGATAAATCAAAGATTCTAGGAGAAAAATGAGAAAACGTGATTTCGCACTTTCCGCGATTTTGACACTTTACTAAAATCGACGTCATTCTTGTTTGGATGAATGGATTCCGGATTTCAAGGTCGCGTTCGAAAGAGCATCGTTCAACGAAGAGAATGCGGGTAGGTAGAAGGCGATCCGACGATTTTTGAATTTTTTACCGAATTTTAAAGTTGACCCTTCAAAAATGCAAAAAATTGATACTACCCCCCCTTTGCGTTTTTGCGATTTTCAGCCAAAAATCGAAGGGTCCACTTTGAAGGTCTGCAAAAAATTCAAAAATCAACGTATCGCCTTCTACCTTGCTGCATTCTCTTCGTCCAACAATTCTCTTTCAAACCCAAAATGAAAATCCAGATTCGGTCGATCCAAAAAAATGTAATCTGCATTTTAGTGAAGGCAAACGAAAAAACGGGTGGGGTCGTATTTAGGGCAAAAAAAAATTTTCGATTTCGGGAATACCCAAGACCCTATCCGATGGAAAATTTCCAGCTGATTCCAAAAATCACCATTGTTTGCCCGATAAATCAAAGATTCAAGGAGAAAAATGAGAAAACGTGATTTCGAACTTTCCGCGATTTTTACACTTTACTAAAATCGACGTCATTCTTGTTTGGATGAATGGATTCCGGATTTCAAGGTCGCGTTCGAAAGAGCATCGTTCAACGAAGAGAATGCGGGTAGGTAGAAGGCGATCCGTCGATTTTTGAATTTTTTACCGAATTTTAAAGTTGACCCTTCAAAAATGCAAAAAATTGATACTACCCCCCCTTTGCGTTTTTGCGATTTTCAGCCAAAAATCGAAGGGTCCACTTTGAAGGTCTGCAAAAAATTCAAAAATCAACGTATCGCCTTCTACCTTGCTGCATTCTCTTCGTCCAACGATTCTCTTTCAAACCCAAAATGAAAATCCAGATTCGGTCGATACAAAAAAATGTAATCTGCATTTTAGTGAAGGCAAACGAAAAAACGGGTGGGGTCGTATTTAGGGCAAAAAAAAATTTTCGATTTCGGGAATACCCAAGACCTTATCCGATGGAAAATTTCCCGCTGATTCCAAAAATCACCATTGTTGGCCCGATAAATCAAAGATTCTAGGAGAAAAATGAGAAAACGTGATTTCGCACTTTCCGCGGTTTTGACACTTTACTAAAATCGACGTCATTCTTGTTTGGATGAATGGATTCCGGATTTCAAGGTCGCGTTCGAAAGAGCATCGTTCAACGAAGAGAATGCGGGTAGGTAGAAGGCGATCCGTCGATTTTTGAATTTTTTACCGAATTTTAAAGTTGACCCTTCAAAAATGCAAAAAATTGATAATACCCCCCCTTTGCGTTTTTGCGATTTTCAGCCAAAAATCGAAGGGTCCACTTTGAAGGTCTGCAAAAAATTCAAAAATCAACGTATCGCCTTCTACCTTGCTGCATTCTCTTCGTCCAACGATTCTCTTTCAAACCCAAAATGAAAATCCAGATTCGGTCGATCCAAAAAAATGTAATCTGCATTTTAGTGAAGGCAAACGAAAAAACGGGTGGGGTCGTATTTAGGGCAAAAAAAAATTTTCGATTTCGGGAATACCCAAGACCCTATCCGATGGAAAATTTCCAGCTGATTCCAAAAATCACCATTGTTTGCCCGATAAATCAAAGATTCAAGGAGAAAAATGAGAAAACGTGATTTCGAACTTTCCGCGATTTTTACACTTTACTAAAATCGACGTCATTCTTGTTTGGATGAATGGATTCCGGATTTCAAGGTCGCGTTCGAAAGAGCATCGTTCAACGAAGAGAATGCGGGTAGGTAGAAGGCGATCCGTCGATTTTTGAATTTTTTACCGAATTTTAAAGTTGACCCTTCAAAAATGCAAAAAATTGATACTACCCCCCCTTTGCGTTTTTGCGATTTTCAGCCAAAAATCGAAGGGTCCACTTTGAAGGTCTGCAAAAAATTCAAAAATCAACGTATCGCCTTCTACCTTGCTGCATTCTCTTCGTCCAACGATTCTCTTTCAAACCCAAAATGAAAATCCAGATTCGGTCGATACAAAAAAATGTAATCTGCATTTTAGTGAAGGCAAACGAAAAAACGGGTGGGGTCGTATTTAGGGCAAAAAAAAATTTTCGATTTCGGGAATACCCAAGACCTTATCCGATGGAAAATTTCCCGCTGATTCCAAAAATCACCATTGTTGGCCCGATAAATCAAAGATTCTAGGAGAAAAATGAGAAAACGTGATTTCGCACTTTCCGCGGTTTTGACACTTTACTAAAATCGACGTCATTCTTGTTTGGATGAATGGATTCCGGATTTCAAGGTCGCGTTCGAAAGAGCATCGTTCAACGAAGAGAATGCGGGTAGGTAGAAGGCGATCCGTCGATTTTTGAATTTTTTACCGAATTTTAAAGTTGACCCTTCAAAAATGCAAAAAATTGATAATACCCCCCCTTTGCGTTTTTGCGATTTTCAGCCAAAAATCGAAGGGTCCACTTTGAAGGTCTGCAAAAAATTCAAAAATCAACGTATCGCCTTCTACCTTGCTGCATTCTCTTCGTCCAACGATTCTCTTTCAAACCCAAAATGAAAATCCAGATTCGGTCGATACAAAAAAATGTAATCTGCATTTTAGTGAAGGCAAACGAAAAAACGGGTGGGGTCGTATTTAGGGCAAAAAAAAATTTTCGATTTCGGGAATACCCAAGACCCTATCCGATGGAAAATTTTCCGCTGATTCCAAAAATCACCATTGTTTGCCCGATAAATCAAAGATTCTAGGAGAATAATGAGAAAACGTGATTTCGCACTTTCCGCCATTTTGACACTTTACTAAAATCGACGTCATTCTTGTTTGCGTGAATCGATACCGGATTTCAAGGTCGCGTTCGAAAGAGCATCGTTCAACGAAGAGAATGCGGGTAGGTAGAAAGCGATCCGTCTATTTTTGAATTTTTTACCGAATTTTAAAGTTGACCCTTCAAAAATGCAAAAAATTGATACTACCCCCCCTTTGCGTTTTTGCGATTTTCAGCCAAAAATCGAAGGGTCCACTTTGAAGGTCTGCAAAAAAATCAAAAATCAACGTATCGCCTTCTACCTTGCGACATTCTCTTCGTCCAACGATTCTCTTTCGAACCCAAAAAGAAAATCCAGATTCGGTCGATCCAAAAAAATGTAATCTCCATTTTAGTGAAGGCAAACGAAAAAACGGGTGGGGTCGTATTTAGGGCAAAAAAAAATTTTCGATTTCGGGAATACCCAAGACCCTATCCGATGGAAAATTTTCCGCTGATTCCAAAAATCACCATTGTTTGCCCGATAAATCAAAGATTCTAGGAGAAAAATGAGAAAACGTGATTTCGAACTTTCCGCGATTTTTACACTTTACTAAAATCGACGTCATTCTTGTTTGCGTGAATCGATTCCGGATTTCAAGGTCGCGTTCGAAAGAGCATCGTTCAACGAAGAGAATGCGGGTAGGTAGAAGGCGATCCGTCGATTTTTGAATTTTTTACCGAATTTTAAAGTGGACCCTTCAAAAATGCAAAAAATTGATACTACCCCCCCTTTGCGTTTTTGCGATTTTCAGCCAAAAATCGAAGGGTCCACTTTGAAGGTCTGCAAAAAATTCAAAAATCAACGTATCGCCTTCTACCTTGCTGCATTTTCTTCGTCCAACGATTCTCTTTCAAACCCAAAATGAAAATCCAGATTCGGTCGATACAAAAAAATGTAATCTGCATTTTAGTGAAGGCAAACGAAAAAACGGGTGGGGTCGTATTTAGGGCAAAAAAAAATTTTCGATTTCGGGAATACCCAAGACCTTATCCGATGGAAAATTTCCCGCTGATTCCAAAAATCACCATTGTTGGCCCGATAAATCAAAGATTCTAGGAGAAAAATGAGAAAACGTGATTTCGCACTTTCCGCGGTTTTGACACTTTACTAAAATCGACGTCATTCTTGTTTGGATGAATGGATTCCGGATTTCAAGGTCGCGTTCGAAAGAGCATCGTTCAACGAAGAGAATGCGGGTAGGTAGAAGGCGATCCGTCGATTTTTGAATTTTTTACCGAATTTTAAAGTGGACCCTTCAAAAATGCAAAAAATTGATACTACCCCCCCTTTGCGTTTTTGCGATTTTCAGCCAAAAATCGAAGGGTCCACTTTGAAGGTCTGCAAAAAATTCAAAAATCAACGTATCGCCTTCTACCTTGCTGCATTCTCTTCGTCCAACGATTCTCTTTCAAACCCAAAATGAAAATCCAGATTCGGTCGATACAAAAAAATGTAATCTGCATTTTAGTGAAGGCAAACGAAAAAACGGGTGGGGTCGTATTTAGGGCAAAAAAAAATTTTCGATTTCGGGAATACCCAAGACCTTATCCGATGGAAAATTTCCCGCTGATTCCAAAAATCACCATTGTTGGCCCGATAAATCAAAGATTCTAGGAGAAAAATGAGAAAACGTGATTTCGCACTTTCCGCGGTTTTGACACTTTACTAAAATCGACGTCATTCTTGTTTGGATGAATGGATTCCGGATTTCAAGGTCGCGTTCGAAAGAGCATCGTTCAACGAAGAGAATGCGGGTAGGTAGAAGGCGATCCGACGATTTTTGAATTTTTTACCGAATTTTAAAGTTGACCCTTCAAAAATGCAAAAAATTGATAATACCCCCCCTTTGCGTTTTTGCGATTTTCAGCCAAAAATCGAAGGGTCCACTTTGAAGGTCTGCAAAAAATTCAAAAATCAACGTATCGCCTTCTACCTTGCTGCATTCTCTTCGTCCAACGATTCTCTTTCAAACCCAAAATGAAAATCCAGATTCGGTCGATACAAAAAAATGTAATCTGCATTTTAGTGAAGGCAAACGAAAAAACGGGTGGGGTCGTATTTAGGGCAAAAAAAAATTTTCGATTTCGGGAATACCCAAGACCCTATCCGATGGAAAATTTTCCGCTGATTCCAAAAATCACCATTGTTTGCCCGATAAATCAAAGATTCTAGGAGAATAATGAGAAAACGTGATTTCGCACTTTCCGCCATTTTGACACTTTACTAAAATCGACGTCATTCTTGTTTGCGTGAATCGATACCGGATTTCAAGGTCGCGTTCGAAAGAGCATCGTTCAACGAAGAGAATGCGGGTAGGTAGAAAGCGATCCGTCTATTTTTGAATTTTTTACCGAATTTTAAAGTTGACCCTTCAAAAATGCAAAAAATTGATACTACCCCCCCTTTGCGTTTTTGCGATTTTCAGCCAAAAATCGAAGGGTCCACTTTGAAGGTCTGCAAAAAAATCAAAAATCAACGTATCGCCTTCTACCTTGCGACATTCTCTTCGTCCAACGATTCTCTTTCGAACCCAAAAAGAAAATCCAGATTCGGTCGATCCAAAAAAATGTAATCTCCATTTTAGTGAAGGCAAACGAAAAAACGGGTGGGGTCGTATTTAGGGCAAAAAAAAATTTTCGATTTCGGGAATACCCAAGACCCTATCCGATGGAAAATTTTCCGCTGATTCCAAAAATCACCATTGTTTGCCCGATAAATCAAAGATTCTAGGAGAAAAATGAGAAAACGTGATTTCGAACTTTCCGCGATTTTTACACTTTACTAAAATCGACGTCATTCTTGTTTGCGTGAATCGATTCCGGATTTCAAGGTCGCGTTCGAAAGAGCATCGTTCAACGAAGAGAATGCGGGTAGGTAGAAGGCGATCCGTCGATTTTTGAATTTTTTACCGAATTTTAAAGTGGACCCTTCAAAAATGCAAAAAATTGATACTACCCCCCCTTTGCGTTTTTGCGATTTTCAGCCAAAAATCGAAGGGTCCAATTTGAAGGTCTGCAAAAAATTCAAAAATCAACGTATCGCCTTCTACCTTGCGGCATTCTCTTCGTCCAACGATTCTCTTTCAAACCCAAAATGAAAATCCAGATTCGGTCGATACAAAAAAATGTAATCTGCATTTTAGTGAAGGCAAACGAAAAAACGGGTGGGGTCGTATTTAGGGCAAAAAAAAATTTTCGATTTCGGGAATACCCAAGACCTTATCCGATGGAAAATTTCCCGCTGATTCCAAAAATCACCATTGTTGGCCCGATAAATCAAAGATTCTAGGAGAAAAATGAGAAAACGTGATTTCGCACTTTCCGCGATTTTGACACTTTACTAAAATCGACGTCATTCTTGTTTGGATGAATGGATTCCGGATTTCAAGGTCGCGTTCGAAAGAGCATCGTTCAACGAAGAGAATGCGGGTAGGTAGAAGGCGATCCGACGATTTTTGAATTTTTTACCGAATTTTAAAGTTGACCCTTCAAAAATGCAAAAAATTGATACTACCCCCCCTTTGCGTTTTTGCGATTTTCAGCCAAAAATCGAAGGGTCCACTTTGAAGGTCTGCAAAAAATTCAAAAATCAACGTATCGCCTTCTACCTTGCTGCATTCTCTTCGTCCAACAATTCTCTTTCAAACCCAAAATGAAAATCCAGATTCGGTCGATCCAAAAAAATGTAATCTGCATTTTAGTGAAGGCAAACGAAAAAACGGGTGGGGTCGTATTTAGGGCAAAAAAAAATTTTCGATTTCGGGAATACCCAAGACCCTATCCGATGGAAAATTTCCAGCTGATTCCAAAAATCACCATTGTTTGCCCGATAAATCAAAGATTCAAGGAGAAAAATGAGAAAACGTGATTTCGAACTTTCCGCGATTTTTACACTTTACTAAAATCGACGTCATTCTTGTTTGCGTGAATCGATTCCGGATTTCAAGGTCGCGTTCGAAAGAGCATCGTTCAACGAAGAGAATGCGGGTAGGTAGAAGGCGATCCGTCGATTTTTGAATTTTTTACCGAATTTTAAAGTGGACCCTTCAAAAATGCAAAAAATTGATACTACCCCCCCTTTGCGTTTTTGCGATTTTCAGCCAAAAATCGAAGGGTCCAATTTGAAGGTCTGCAAAAAATTCAAAAATCAACGTATCGCCTTCTACCTTGCGGCATTCTCTTCGTCCAACGATTCTCTTTCAAACCCAAAATGAAAATCCAGATTCGGTCGATACAAAAAAATGTAATCTGCATTTTAGTGAAGGCAAACGAAAAAACGGGTGGGGTCGTATTTAGGGCAAAAAAAAATTTTCGATTTCGGGAATACCCAAGACCTTATCCGATGGAAAATTTCCCGCTGATTCCAAAAATCACCATTGTTGGCCCGATAAATCAAAGATTCTAGGAGAAAAATGAGAAAACGTGATTTCGCACTTTCCGCGATTTTGACACTTTACTAAAATCGACGTCATTCTTGTTTGGATGAATGGATTCCGGATTTCAAGGTCGCGTTCGAAAGAGCATCGTTCAACGAAGAGAATGCGGGTAGGTAGAAGGCGATCCGACGATTTTTGAATTTTTTACCGAATTTTAAAGTTGACCCTTCAAAAATGCAAAAAATTGATACTACCCCCCCTTTGCGTTTTTGCGATTTTCAGCCAAAAATCGAAGGGTCCACTTTGAAGGTCTGCAAAAAATTCAAAAATCAACGTATCGCCTTCTACCTTGCTGCATTCTCTTCGTCCAACAATTCTCTTTCAAACCCAAAATGAAAATCCAGATTCGGTCGATCCAAAAAAATGTAATCTGCATTTTAGTGAAGGCAAACGAAAAAACGGGTGGGGTCGTATTTAGGGCAAAAAAAAATTTTCGATTTCGGGAATACCCAAGACCCTATCCGATGGAAAATTTCCAGCTGATTCCAAAAATCACCATTGTTTGCCCGATAAATCAAAGATTCAAGGAGAAAAATGAGAAAACGTGATTTCGAACTTTCCGCGATTTTTACACTTTACTAAAATCGACGTCATTCTTGTTTGCGTGAATCGATTCCGGATTTCAAGGTCGCGTTCGAAAGAGCATCGTTCAACGAAGAGAATGCGGGTAGGTAGAAGGCGATCCGTCGATTTTTGAATTTTTTACCGAATTTTAAAGTGGACCCTTCAAAAATGCAAAAAATTGATACTACCCCCCCTTTGCGTTTTTGCGATTTTCAGCCAAAAATCGAAGGGTCCACTTTGAAGGTCTGCAAAAAATTCAAAAATCAACGTATCGCCTTCTACCTTGCTGCATTCTCTTCGTCCAACAATTCTCTTTCAAACCCAAAATGAAAATCCAGATTCGGTCGATCCAAAAAAATGTAATCTGCATTTTAGTGAAGGCAAACGAAAAAACGGGTGGGGTCGTATTTAGGGCAAAAAAAAATTTTCGATTTCGGGAATACCCAAGACCCTATCCGATGGAAAATTTCCAGCTGATTCCAAAAATCACCATTGTTTGCCCGATAAATCAAAGATTCAAGGAGAAAAATGAGAAAACGTGATTTCGAACTTTCCGCGATTTTTACACTTTACTAAAATCGACGTCATTCTTGTTTGGATGAATGGATTCCGGATTTCAAGGTCGCGTTCGAAAGAGCATCGTTCAACGAAGAGAATGCGGGTAGGTAGAAGGCGATCCGTCGATTTTTGAATTTTTTACCGAATTTTAAAGTTGACCCTTCAAAAATGCAAAAAATTGATACTACCCCCCCTTTGCGTTTTTGCGATTTTCAGCCAAAAATCGAAGGGTCCACTTTGAAGGTCTGCAAAAAATTCAAAAATCAACGTATCGCCTTCTACCTTGCTGCATTCTCTTCGTCCAACGATTCTCTTTCAAACCCAAAATGAAAATCCAGATTCGGTCGATACAAAAAAATGTAATCTGCATTTTAGTGAAGGCAAACGAAAAAACGGGTGGGGTCGTATTTAGGGCAAAAAAAAATTTTCGATTTCGGGAATACCCAAGACCCTATCCGATGGAAAATTTTCCGCTGATTCCAAAAATCACCATTGTTTGCCCGATAAATCAAAGATTCTAGGAGAATAATGAGAAAACGTGATTTCGCACTTTCCGCCATTTTGACACTTTACTAAAATCGACGTCATTCTTGTTTGCGTGAATCGATACCGGATTTCAAGGTCGCGTTCGAAAGAGCATCGTTCAACGAAGAGAATGCGGGTAGGTAGAAGGCGATCCGTCTATTTTTGAATTTTTTACCGAATTTTAAAGTTGACCCTTCAAAAATGCAAAAAATTGATACTAACCCCCCTTTGCGTTTTTGCGATTTTCAGCCAAAAATCGAAGGGTCCACTTTGAAGGTCTGCAAAAAAATCAAAAATCAACGTATCGCCTTCTACCTTGCGACATTCTCTTCGTCCAACGATTCTCTTTCGAACCCAAAAAGAAAATCCAGATTCGGTCGATCCAAAAAAATGTAATCTCCATTTTAGTGAAGGCAAACGAAAAAACGGGTGGGGTCGTATTTAGGGCAAAAAAAAATTTTCGATTTCGGGAATACCCAAGACCCTATCCGATGGAAAATTTTCCGCTGATTCCAAAAATCACCATTGTTTGCCCGATAAATCAAAGATTCTAGGAGAAAAATGAGAAAACGTGATTTCGCACTTTCCGCCATTTTGACACTTTACTAAAATAGACGTGATTCTCGTTTGCATGAATCGATTCCGGATTTCAAGGTCGCGTTCGAAAGAGCATCGTTCAACGAAGAGAATGCTGGTAGGTAGAAGGCGATCCGTCGATTTTTGAATTTTTTACCGAATTTTAAAGTTGACCCTTCAAAAATGCAAAAAATTGATACTACCCCCCTTTGCGTTTTTGCGATTTTCAGCCAAAAATCGAAGGGTCCACTTTGAAGGTCTGCAAAAAATTCAAAAATCAACGTATCGCCTTCTACCTTGCGGCATTCTCTTCGTCCAACGATTCTCTTTCAACCCCAAAAAGAAAATCCAGATTCGGTCGATCCAAAAAAATGTAATCTCCATTTTAGTGAAGGCAAACGAAAAAACGGGTGGGGTCGTATTTAGGGCAAAAAAAAATTTTCGATTTCGGGAATACCCAAGACCCTATCCGATGGAAAATTTTCCGCTGATTCCAAAAATCACCATTGTTTGCCCGATAAATCAAAGATTCTAGGAGAAAAATGAGAAAACGTGATTTCGCACTTTCCGCGATTTTGACACTTTACTAAAATCGACGTCATTCTTGTTTGGATGAATGGATTCCGGATTTCAAGGTCGCGTTCGAAAGAGCATCGTTCAACGAAGAGAATGCGGGTAGGTAGAAGGCGATCCGTCGATTTTTGAATTTTTTACCGAATTTTAAAGTTGACCCTTCAAAAATGCAAAAAATTGATACTACCCCCCCTTTGCGTTTTTGCGATTTTCAGCCAAAAATCGAAGGGTCCACTTTGAAGGTCTGCAAAAAATTCAAAAATCAACGTATCGCCTTCTACCTTGCTGCATTCTCTTCGTCCAACGATTCTCTTTCAAACCCAAAATGAAAATCCAGATTCGGTCGATACAAAAAAATGTAATCTGCATTTTAGTGAAGGCAAACGAAAAAACGGGTGGGGTCGTATTTAGGGCAAAAAAAAATTTTCGATTTCGGGAATACCCAAGACCTTATCCGATGGAAAATTTCCCGCTGATTCCAAAAATCACCATTGTTTGCCCGATAAATCAAAGATTCTAGGAGAAAAATGAGAAAACGTGATTTCGCACTTTCCGCGATTTTGACACTTTACTAAAATCGACGTCATTCTTGTTTGGATGAATGGATTCCGGATTTCAAGGTCGCGTTCGAAAGAGCATCGTTCAACGAAGAGAATGCGGGTAGGTAGAAGGCGATCCGACGATTTTTGAATTTTTTACCGAATTTTAAAGTTGACCCTTCAAAAATGCAAAAAATTGATACTACCCCCCCTTTGCGTTTTTGCGATTTTCAGCCAAAAATCGAAGGGTCCACTTTGAAGGTCTGCAAAAAATTCAAAAATCAACGTATCGCCTTCTACCTTGCTGCATTCTCTTCGTCCAACAATTCTCTTTCAAACCCAAAATGAAAATCCAGATTCGGTCGATCCAAAAAAATGTAATCTGCATTTTAGTGAAGGCAAACGAAAAAACGGGTGGGGTCGTATTTAGGGCAAAAAAAAATTTTCGATTTCGGGAATACCCAAGACCCTATCCGATGGAAAATTTCCAGCTGATTCCAAAAATCACCATTGTTTGCCCGATAAATCAAAGATTCAAGGAGAAAAATGAGAAAACGTGATTTCGAACTTTCCGCGATTTTTACACTTTACTAAAATCGACGTCATTCTTGTTTGGATGAATGGATTCCGGATTTCAAGGTCGCGTTCGAAAGAGCATCGTTCAACGAAGAGAATGCGGGTAGGTAGAAGGCGATCCGTCGATTTTTGAATTTTTTACCGAATTTTAAAGTTGACCCTTCAAAAATGCAAAAAATTGATACTACCCCCCCTTTGCGTTTTTGCGATTTTCAGCCAAAAATCGAAGGGTCCACTTTGAAGGTCTGCAAAAAATTCAAAAATCAACGTATCGCCTTCTACCTTGCTGCATTCTCTTCGTCCAACGATTCTCTTTCAAACCCAAAATGAAAATCCAGATTCGGTCGATACAAAAAAATGTAATCTGCATTTTAGTGAAGGCAAACGAAAAAACGGGTGGGGTCGTATTTAGGGCAAAAAAAAATTTTCGATTTCGGGAATACCCAAGACCTTATCCGATGGAAAATTTCCCGCTGATTCCAAAAATCACCATTGTTGGCCCGATAAATCAAAGATTCTAGGAGAAAAATGAGAAAACGTGATTTCGCACTTTCCGCGGTTTTGACACTTTACTAAAATCGACGTCATTCTTGTTTGGATGAATGGATTCCGGATTTCAAGGTCGCGTTCGAAAGAGCATCGTTCAACGAAGAGAATGCGGGTAGGTAGAAGGCGATCCGTCGATTTTTGAATTTTTTACCGAATTTTAAAGTTGACCCTTCAAAAATGCAAAAAATTGATACTACCCCCCCTTTGCGTTTTTGCTATTTTCAGCCAAAAATCGAAGGGTCCACTTTGAAGGTCTGCAAAAAATTCAAAAATCAACGTATCGCCTTCTACCTTGCTGCATTCTCTTCGTCCAACGATTCTCTTTCAAACCCAAAATGAAAATCCAGATTCGGTCGATACAAAAAAATGTAATCTGCATTTTAGTGAAGGCAAACGAAAAAACGGGTGGGGTCGTATTTAGGGCAAAAAAAAATTTTCGATTTCGGGAATACCCAAGACCCTATCCGATGGAAAATTTTCCGCTGATTCCAAAAATCACCATTGTTTGCCCGATAAATCAAAGATTCTAGGAGAATAATGAGAAAACGTGATTTCGCACTTTCCGCCATTTTGACACTTTACTAAAATCGACGTCATTCTTCTTTGCGTGAATCGATACCGGATTTCAAGGTCGCGTTCGAAAGAGCATCGTTCAACGAAGAGAATGCGGGTAGGTAGAAAGCGATCCGTCTATTTTTGAATTTTTTACCGAATTTTAAAGTTGACCCTTCAAAAATGCAAAAAATTGATACTACCCCCCCTTTGCGTTTTTGCGATTTTCAGCCAAAAATCGAAGGGTCCACTTTGAAGGTCTGCAAAAAAATCAAAAATCAACGTATCGCCTTCTACCTTGCGACATTCTCTTCGTCCAACGATTCTCTTTCGAACCCAAAAAGAAAATCCAGATTCGGTCGATCCAAAAAAATGTAATCTCCATTTTAGTGAAGGCAAACGAAAAAACGGGTGGGGTCGTATTTAGGGCAAAAAAAAATTTTCGATTTCGGGAATACCCAAGACCCTATCCGATGGAAAATTTTCCGCTGATTCCAAAAATCACCATTGTTTGCCCGATAAATCAAAGATTCTAGGAGAAAAATGAGAAAACGTGATTTCGCACTTTCCGCGATTTTTACACTTTACTAAAATCGACGTCATTCTTGTTTGGATGAATGGATTCCGGATTTCAAGGTCGCGTTCGAAAGAGCATCGTTCAACGAAGAGAATGCGGGTAGGTAGAAGGCGATCCGTCGATTTTTGAATTTTTTACCGAATTTTAAAGTTGACCCTTCAAAAATGCAAAAAATTGATACTACCCCCCCTTTGCGTTTTTGCTATTTTCAGCCAAAAATCGAAGGGTCCACTTTGAAGGTCTGCAAAAAATTCAAAAATCAACGTATCGCCTTCTACCTTGCTGCATTCTCTTCGTCCAACGATTCTCTTTCAAACCCAAAATGAAAATCCAGATTCGGTCGATCCAAAAAAATGTAATCTGCATTTTAGTGAAGGCAAACGAAAAAACGGGTGGGTTCGTATTTAGGGCAAAAAAAAATTTTCGATTTCGGGAATACCCAAGACCCTATCCGATGGAAAATTTCCAGCTGATTCCAAAAATCACCATTGTTTGCCCGATAAATCAAAGATTCTAGGAGAAAAATGAGAAAACGTGATTTCGCACTTTCCGCGATTTTGACACTTTACTAAAATCGACGTCATTCTTGTTTGGATGAATCGATTCCGGATTTCAAGGTCGCGTTCGAAAGAGCATCGTTCAACGAAGAGAATGCTGGTAGGTAGAAGGCGATCCGTCGATTTTTGAATTTTTTACCGAATTTTAAAGTTGACCCTTCAAAAATGCAAAAAATTGATACTACCCCCCCTTTGCGTTTTTGCGATTTTCAGCCAAAAATCGAAGGGTCCACTTTGAAGGTCTGCAAAAAATTCAAAAATCAACGTATCGCCTTCTACCTTGCGGCATTCTCTTCGTCCAACGATTCTCTTTCAACCCCAAAAAGAAAATCCAGATTCGGTCGATCCAAAAAAATGTAATCTCCATTTTAGTGAAGGCAAACGAAAAAACGGGTGGGGTCGTATTTAGGGCAAAAAAAAATTTTCGATTTCGGGAATACCCAAGACCCTATCCGATGGAAAATTTCCAGCTGATTCCAAAAATCACCATTGTTTGCCCGATAAATCAAAGATTCAAGGAGAAAAATGAGAAAACGTGATTTCGAACTTTCCGCGATTTTTACACTTTACTAAAATCGACGTCATTCTTGTTTGGATGAATGGATTCCGGATTTCAAGGTCGCGTTCGAAAGAGCATCGTTCAACGAAGAGAATGCGGGTAGGTAGAAGGCGATCCGTCGATTTTTGAATTTTTTACCGAATTTTAAAGTTGACCCTTCAAAAATGCAAAAAATTGATACTACCCCCCCTTTGCGTTTTTGCGATTTTCAGCCAAAAATCGAAGCGTCCACTTTGAAGGTCTGCAAAAAATTCAAAAATCAACGTATCGCCTTCTACCTTGCTGCATTCTCTTCGTCCAACGATTCTCTTTCAAACCCAAAATGAAAATCCAGATTCGGTCGATACAAAAAAATGTAATCTGCATTTTAGTGAAGGCAAACGAAAAAACGGGTGGGTTCGTATTTAGGGCAAAAAAAAATTTTCGATTTCGGGAATACCCAAGACCCTATCCGATGGAAAATTTCCAGCTGATTCCAAAAATCACCATTGTTTGCCCGATAAATCAAAGATTCTAGGAGAAAAATGAGAAAACGTGATTTCGCACTTTCCGCGATTTTGACACTTTACTAAAATCGACGTCATTCTTGTTTGGATGAATCGATTCCGGATTTCAAGGTCGCGTTCGAAAGAGCATCGTTCAACGAAGAGAATGCTGGTAGGTAGAAGGCGATCCGTCGATTTTTGAATTTTTTACCGAATTTTAAAGTTGACCCTTCAAAAATGCAAAAAATTGATACTACCCCCCCTTTGCGTTTTTGCGATTTTCAGCCAAAAATCGAAGGGTCCACTTTGAAGGTCTGCAAAAAATTCAAAAATCAACGTATCGCCTTCTACCTTGCGGCATTCTCTTCGTCCAACGATTCTCTTTCGAACCCAAAAAGAAAATCCAGATTCGGTCGATCCAAAAAAATGTAATCTCCATTTTAGTGAAGGCAAACGAAAAAACGGGTGGGGTCGTATTTAGGGCAAAAAAAAATTTTCGATTTCGGGAATACCCAAGACCCTATCCGATGGAAAATTTCCCGCTGATTCCAAAAATCACCATTGTTTGCCCGATAAATCAAAGATTCTAGGAGAAAAATGAGAAAACGTGATTTCGCACTTTCCGCGATTTTGACACTTTACTAAAATCGACGTCATTCTTGTTTGGATGAATGGATTCCGGATTTCAAGGTCGCGTTCGAAAGAGCATCGTTCAACGAAGAGAATGCGGGTAGGTAGAAGGCGATCCGTCGATTTTTGAATTTTTTACCGAATTTTAAAGTTGACCCTTCAAAAATGCAAAAAATTGATACTACCCCCCCTTTGCGTTTTTGCGATTTTCAGCCAAAAATCGAAGGGTCCACTTTGAAGGTCTGCAAAAAATTCAAAAATCAACGTATCGCCTTCTACCTTGCTGCATTCTCTTCGTCCAACGATTCTCTTTCAAACCCAAAATGAAAATCCAGATTCGGTCGATACAAAAAAATGTAATCTGCATTTTAGTGAAGGCAAACGAAAAAACGGGTGGGGTCGTATTTAGGGCAAAAAAAAATTTTCGATTTCGGGAATACCCAAGACCCTATCCGATGGAAAATTTTCCGCTGATTCCAAAAATCACCATTGTTTGCCCGATAAATCAAAGATTCTAGGAGAATAATGAGAAAACGTGATTTCGCACTTTCCGCCATTTTGACACTTTACTAAAATCGACGTCATTCTTGTTTGCGTGAATCGATTCCGGATTTCAAGGTCGCGTTCGAAAGAGCATCGTTCAACGAAGAGAATGCGGGTAGGTAGAAGGCGATCCGTCGATTTTTGAATTTTTTACCGAATTTTAAAGTGGACCCTTCAAAAATGCAAAAAATTGATACTACCCCCCCTTTGCGTTTTTGCGATTTTCAGCCAAAAATCGAAGGGTCCAATTTGAAGGTCTGCAAAAAATTCAAAAATCAACGTATCGCCTTCTACCTTGCGGCATTCTCTTCGTCCAACGATTCTCTTTCGAACCCAAAAAGAAAATCCAGATTCGGTCGATCCAAAAAAATGTAATCTCCATTTTAGTGAAGGCAAACGAAAAAACGGGAGGGGTCGTATTTAGGGCAAAAAAAAATTTTCGATTTCGGGAATACCCAAGACCCTATCCGATGGAAAATTTCCCGCTGATTCCAAAAATCACCATTGTTTGCCTTATAAATCAAAGATTCTAGGAGAAAAATGAGAAAACGTGATTTCGCACTTTCCGCGATTTTGACACTTTACTAAAATCGACGTCATTCTTGTTTGGATGAATGGATTCCGGATTTCAAGGTCGCGTTCGAAAGAGCATCGTTCAACGAAGAGAATGCGGGTAGGTAGAAGGCGATCCGTCGATTTTTGAATTTTTTACCGAATTTTAAAGTTGACCCTTCAAAAATGCAAAAAATTGATACTACCCCCCCTTTGCGTTTTTGCGATTTTCAGCCAAAAATCGAAGGGTCCACTTTGAAGGTCTGCAAAAAATTCAAAAATCAACGTATCGCCTTCTACCTTGCTGCATTCTCTTCGTCCAACGATTCTCTTTCAAACCCAAAATGAAAATCCAGATTCGGTCGATACAAAAAAATGTAATCTGCATTTTAGTGAAGGCAAACGAAAAAACGGGTGGGGTCGTATTTAGGGCAAAAAAAAATTTTCGATTTCGGGAATACCCAAGACCTTATCCGATGGAAAATTTCCCGCTGATTCCAAAAATCACCATTGTTGGCCCGATAAATCAAAGATTCTAGGAGAAAAATGAGAAAACGTGATTTCGCACTTTCCGCGGTTTTGACACTTTACTAAAATCGACGTCATTCTTGTTTGGATGAATGGATTCCGGATTTCAAGGTCGCGTTCGAAAGAGCATCGTTCAACGAAGAGAATGCGGGTAGGTAGAAGGCGATCCGACGATTTTTGAATTTTTTACCGAATTTTAAAGTTGACCCTTCAAAAATGCAAAAAATTGATACTACCCCCCCTTTGCGTTTTTGCGATTTTCAGCCAAAAATCGAAGGGTCCACTTTGAAGGTCTGCAAAAAATTCAAAAATCAACGTATCGCCTTCTACCTTGCTGCATTCTCTTCGTCCAACGATTCTCTTTCAAACCCAAAATGAAAATCCAGATTCGGTCGATCCAAAAAAATGTAATCTGCATTTTAGTGAAGGCAAACGAAAAAACGGGTGGGTTCGTATTTAGGGCAAAAAAAAATTTTCGATTTCGGGAATACCCAAGACCCTATCCGATGGAAAATTTCCAGCTGATTCCAAAAATCACCATTGTTTGCCCGATAAATCAAAGATTCTAGGAGAAAAATGAGAAAACGTGATTTCGCACTTTCCGCGATTTTGACACTTTACTAAAATCGACGTCATTCTTGTTTGGATGAATCGATTCCGGATTTCAAGGTCGCGTTCGAAAGAGCATCGTTCAACGAAGAGAATGCTGGTAGGTAGAAGGCGATCCGTCGATTTTTGAATTTTTTACCGAATTTTAAAGTTGACCCTTCAAAAATGCAAAAAATTGATACTACCCCCCCTTTGCGTTTTTGCGATTTTCAGCCAAAAATCGAAGGGTCCACTTTGAAGGTCTGCAAAAAATTCAAAAATCAACGTATCGCCTTCTACCTTGCGGCATTCTCTTCGTCCAACGATTCTCTTTCAACCCCAAAAAGAAAATCCAGATTCGGTCGATCCAAAAAAATGTAATCTGCATTTTAGTGAAGGCAAACGAAAAAACGGGTGGGGTCGTATTTAGGGCAAAAAAAAATTTTCGATTTCGGGAATACCCAAGACCCTATCCGATGGAAAATTTCCAGCTGATTCCAAAAATCACCATTGTTTGCCCGATAAATCAAAGATTCAAGGAGAAAAATGAGAAAACGTGATTTCGAACTTTCCGCGATTTTTACACTTTACTAAAATCGACGTCATTCTTGTTTGGATGAATGGATTCCGGATTTCAAGGTCGCGTTCGAAAGAGCATCGTTCAACGAAGAGAATGCGGGTAGGTAGAAGGCGATCCGTCGATTTTTGAATTTTTTACCGAATTTTAAAGTTGACCCTTCAAAAATGCAAAAAATTGATACTACCCCCCCTTTGCGTTTTTGCGATTTTCAGCCAAAAATCGAAGGGTCCACTTTGAAGGTCTGCAAAAAAATCAAAAATCAACGTATCGCCTTCTACCTTGCGACATTCTCTTCGTCCAACGATTCTCTTTCGAACCCAAAAAGAAAATCCAGATTCGGTCGATCCAAAAAAATGTAATCTCCATTTTAGTGAAGGCAAACGAAAAAACGGGTGGGGTCGTATTTAGGGCAAAAAAAAATTTTCGATTTCGGGAATACCCAAGACCCTATCCGATGGAAAATTTTCCGCTGATTCCAAAAATCACCATTGTTTGCCCGATAAATCAAAGATTCTAGGAGAAAAATGAGAAAACGTGATTTCGAACTTTCCGCGATTTTTACACTTTACTAAAATCGACGTCATTCTTGTTTGCGTGAATCGATTCCGGATTTCAAGGTCGCGTTCGAAAGAGCATCGTTCAACGAAGAGAATGCGGGTAGGTAGAAGGCGATCCGTCGATTTTTGAATTTTTTACCGAATTTTAAAGTGGACCCTTCAAAAATGCAAAAAATTGATACTACCCCCCCTTTGCGTTTTTGCGATTTTCAGCCAAAAATCGAAGGGTCCACTTTGAAGGTCTGCAAAAAATTCAAAAATCAACGTATCGCCTTCTACCTTGCTGCATTCTCTTCGTCCAACGATTCTCTTTCAAACCCAAAAAGAAAATCCAGATTCGGTCGATCCAAAAAAATGTAATCTCCATTTTAGTGAAGGCAAACGAAAAAACGGGTGGGGTCGTATTTAGGGGAAAAAAAAATTTTCGATTTCGGGAATACCCAAGACCCTATCCGATGGAAAATTTTCCGCTGATTCCAAAAATCACCATTGTTTGCCCGATAAATCAAAGATTCTAGGAAAAAATTAGAAAACGTGATTTCGCACTTTCCGCCATATTGACACTTTACTAAAATCGACGTCATTCTTGTTTGCGTGAATCGATTCCGGATTTCAAGGTCGCGTTCGAAAGAGCATCGTTCAACGAAGAGGATGCGGGTAGGTAGAAGGCGATCCGTCGATTTTTGAATTTTTTACCGAATTTTAAAGTGGAGCCTTCAAAAATGCAAAAAATTGATACTACCCCCCCTTTGCGTTTTTGCGATTTTCAGCCAAAAATCGAAGGGTCCACTTTGAAGGTCTGCAAAAAAATCAAAAATCAACGTATCGCCTTCTACCTTGCGGCATTCTCTTCGTCCAACGATTCTCTTTCGAACCCAAAAAGAAAATCCAGATTCGGTCGATCCAAAAAAATGTAATCTGCATTTTAGTGAAGGCAAACGAAAAAACGGGTGGGGTCGTATTTAGGGCAAAAAAAAATTTTCGATTTCGGGAATACCCAAGACCCTATCCGATGGAAAATTTCCCGCTGATTCCAAAAATCACCATTGTTTGCCCGATAAATCAAAGATTCTAGGAGAAAAATGAGAAAACGTGATTTCGCACTTTCCGCGATTTTGACACTATACTAAAATCGACGTCATTCTTGTTTGGATGAATGGATTCCGGATTTCAAGGTCGCGTTCGAAAGAGCATCGTTCAACGAAGAGAATGCGGGTAGGTAGAAGGCGATCCGTCGATTTTTGAATTTTTTACCGAATTTTAAAGTTGACCCTTCAAAAATGCAAAAAATTGATACTACCCCCCCTTTGCGTTTTTGCGATTTTCAGCCAAAAATCGAAGGGTCCACTTTGAAGGTCTGCAAAAAATTCAAAAATCAACGTATCGCCTTCTACCTTGCTGCATTCTCTTCGTCCAACGATTCTCTTTCAAACCCAAAATGAAAATCCAGATTCGGTCGATCCAAAAAAATGTAATCTGCATTTTAGTGAAGGCAAACGAAAAAACGGGTGGGGTCGTATTTAGGGCAAAAAAAAATTTTCGATTTCGGGAATACCCAAGACCCTATCCGATGGAAAATTTCCCGCTGATTCCAAAAATCACCATTGTTTGCCCGATAAATCAAAGATTCTAGGAGAAAAATGAGAAAACGTGATTTCGCACTTTCCGCGATTTTGACACTTTACTAAAATCGACGTCATTCTTGTTTGGATGAATGGATTCCGGATTTCAAGGTCGCGTTCGAAAGAGCATCGTTCAACGAAGAGAATGCGGGTAGGTAGAAGGCGATCCGACGATTTTTGAATTTTTTACCGAATTTTAAAGTTGACCCTTCAAAAAAGCAAAAAATTGATACTACCCCCCCTTTGCGTTTTTGCGATTTTCAGCCAAAAATCGAAGGGTCCACTTTGAAGGTCTGCAAAAAATTCAAAAATCAACGTATCGCCTTCTACCTTGCTGCATTCTCTTCGTCCAACGATTCTCTTTCAAACCCAAAATGAAAATCCAGATTCGGTCGATCCAAAAAAATGTAATCTGCATTTTAGTGAAGGCAAACGAAAAAACGGGTGGGGTCGTATTTAGGGCAAAAAAAAATTTTCGATTTCGGGAATACCCAAGACCCTATCCGATGGAAAATTTCCCGCTGATTCCAAAAATCACCATTGTTTGCCCGATAAATCAAAGATTCTAGGAGAAAAATGAGAAAACGTGATTTCGCACTTTCCGCGATTTTGACACTTTACTAAAATCGACGTCATTCTTGTTTGGATGAATGGATTCCGGATTTCAAGGTCGCGTTCGAAAGAGCATCGTTCAACGAAGAGAATGCGGGTAGGTAGAAGGCGATCCGTCGATTTTTGAATTTTTTACCGAATTTTAAAGTTGACCCTTCAAAAATGCAAAAAATTGATACTACCCCCCCTTTGCGTTTTTGCGATTTTCAGCCAAAAATCGAAGGGTCCACTTTGAAGGTCTGCAAAAAATTCAAAAATCAACGTATCGCCTTCTACCTTGCTGCATTCTCTTCGTCCAACGATTCTCTTTCAAACCCAAAATGAAAATCCAGATTCGGTCGATCCAAAAAAATGTAATCTGCATTTTAGTGAAGGCAAACGAAAAAACGGGTGGGGTCGTATTTAGGGCAAAAAAAAATTTTCGATTTCGGGAATACCCAAGACCCTATCCGATGGAAAATTTCCCGCTGATTCCAAAAATCACCATTGTTTGCCCGATAAATCAAAGATTCTAGGAGAAAAATGAGAAAACGTGATTTCGCACTTTCCGCGATTTTGACACTTTACTAAAATCGACGTCATTCTTGTTTGGATGAATGGATTCCGGATTTCAAGGTCGCGTTCGAAAGAGCATCGTTCAACGAAGAGAATGCGGGTAGGTAGAAGGCGATCCGTCGATTTTTGAATTTTTTACCGAATTTTAAAGTTGACCCTTCAAAAATGCAAAAAATTGATACTACCCCCCCTTTGCGTTTTTGCTATTTTCAGCCAAAAATCGAAGGGTCCACTTTGAAGGTCTGCAAAAAATTCAAAAATCAACGTATCGCCTTCTACCTTGCTGCATTCTCTTCGTCCAACGATTCTCTTTCAAACCCAAAATGAAAATCCAGATTCGGTCGATCCAAAAAAATGTAATCTGCATTTTAGTGAAGGCAAACGAAAAAACGGGTGGGGTCGTATTTAGGGCAAAAAAAAATTTTCGATTTCGGGAATACCCAAGACCCTATCCGATGGAAAATTTCCCGCTGATTCCAAAAATCACCATTGTTTGCCCGATAAATCAAAGATTCTAGGAGAAAAATGAGAAAACGTGATTTCGCACTTTCCGCGATTTTGACACTTTACTAAAATCGACGTCATTCTTGTTTGGATGAATGGATTCCGGATTTCAAGGTCGCGTTCGAAAGAGCATCGTTCAACGAAGAGAATGCGGGTAGGTAGAAGGCGATCCGACGATTTTTGAATTTTTTACCGAATTTTAAAGTTGACCCTTCAAAAATGCAAAAAATTGATACTACCCCCCCTTTGCGTTTTTGCGATTTTCAGCCAAAAATCGAAGGGTCCACTTTGAAGGTCTGCAAAAAATTCAAAAATCAACGTATCGCCTTCTACCTTGCTGCATTCTCTTCGTCCAACGATTCTCTTTCAAACCCAAAATGAAAATCCAGATTCGGTCGATCCAAAAAAATGTAATCTGCATTTTAGTGAAGGCAAACGAAAAAACGGGTGGGGTCGTATTTAGGGCAAAAAAAAATTTTCGATTTCGGGAATACCCAAGACCCTATCCGATGGAAAATTTCCCGCTGATTCCAAAAATCACCATTGTTTGCCCGATAAATCAAAGATTCTAGGAGAAAAATGAGAAAACGTGATTTCGCACTTTCCGCGATTTTGACACTTTACTAAAATCGACGTCATTCTTGTTTGGATGAATGGATTCCGGATTTCAAGGTCGCGTTCGAAAGAGCATCGTTCAACGAAGAGAATGCGGGTAGGTAGAAGGCGATCCGTCGATTTTTGAATTTTTTACCGAATTTTAAAGTTGACCCTTCAAAAATGCAAAAAATTGATACTACCCCCCCTTTGCGTTTTTGCGATTTTCAGCCAAAAATCGAAGGGTCCACTTTGAAGGTCTGCAAAAAATTCAAAAATCAACGTATCGCCTTCTACCTTGCTGCATTCTCTTCGTCCAACGATTCTCTTTCAAACCCAAAATGAAAATCCAGATTCGGTCGATCCAAAAAAATGTAATCTGCATTTTAGTGAAGGCAAACGAAAAAACGGGTGGGGTCGTATTTAGGGCAAAAAAAAATTTTCGATTTCGGGAATACCCAAGACCCTATCCGATGGAAAATTTCCCGCTGATTCCAAAAATCACCATTGTTTGCCCGATAAATCAAAGATTCTAGGAGAAAAATGAGAAAACGTGATTTCGCACTTTCCGCGATTTTGACACTTTACTAAAATCGACGTCATTCTTGTTTGGATGAATGGATTCCGGATTTCAAGGTCGCGTTCGAAAGAGCATCGTTCAACGAAGAGAATGCGGGTAGGTAGAAGGCGATCCGACGATTTTTGAATTTTTTACCGAATTTTAAAGTTGACCCTTCAAAAATGCAAAAAATTGATACTACCCCCCCTTTGCGTTTTTGCGATTTTCAGCCAAAAATCGAAGGGTCCACTTTGAAGGTCTGCAAAAAATTCAAAAATCAACGTATCGCCTTCTACCTTGCTGCATTCTCTTCGTCCAACGATTCTCTTTCAAACCCAAAATGAAAATCCAGATTCGGTCGATCCAAAAAAATGTAATCTGCATTTTAGTGAAGGCAAACGAAAAAACGGGTGGGGTCGTATTTAGGGCAAAAAAAAATTTTCGATTTCGGGAATACCCAAGACCCTATCCGATGGAAAATTTCCCGCTGATTCCAAAAATCACCATTGTTTGCCCGATAAATCAAAGATTCTAGGAGAAAAATGAGAAAACGTGATTTCGCACTTTCCGCGATTTTGACACTTTACTAAAATCGACGTCATTCTTGTTTGGATGAATGGATTCCGGATTTCAAGGTCGCGTTCGAAAGAGCATCGTTCAACGAAGAGAATGCGGGTAGGTAGAAGGCGATCCGACGATTTTTGAATTTTTTACCGAATTTTAAAGTTGACCCTTCAAAAATGCAAAAAATTGATACTACCCCCCCTTTGCGTTTTTGCGATTTTCAGCCAAAAATCGAAGGGTCCACTTTGAAGGTCTGCAAAAAATTCAAAAATCAACGTATCGCCTTCTACCTTGCTGCATTCTCTTCGTCCAACGATTCTCTTTCAAACCCAAAATGAAAATCCAGATTCGGTCGATCCAAAAAAATGTAATCTGCATTTTAGTGAAGGCAAACGAAAAAACGGGTGGGGTCGTATTTAGGGCAAAAAAAAATTTTCGATTTCGGGAATACCCAAGACCCTATCCGATGGAAAATTTCCCGCTGATTCCAAAAATCACCATTGTTTGCCCGATAAATCAAAGATTCTAGGAGAAAAATGAGAAAACGTGATTTCGCACTTTCCGCGATTTTGACACTTTACTAAAATCGACGTCATTCTTGTTTGGATGAATGGATTCCGGATTTCAAGGTCGCGTTCGAAAGAGCATCGTTCAACGAAGAGAATGCGGGTAGGTAGAAGGCGATCCGACGATTTTTGAATTTTTTACCGAATTTTAAAGTTGACCCTTCAAAAATGCAAAAAATTGATACTACCCCCCCTTTGCGTTTTTGCGATTTTCAGCCAAAAATCGAAGGGTCCACTTTGAAGGTCTGCAAAAAATTCAAAAATCAACGTATCGCCTTCTACCTTGCTGCATTCTCTTCGTCCAACGATTCTCTTTCAAACCCAAAATGAAAATCCAGATTCGGTCGATCCAAAAAAATGTAATCTGCATTTTAGTGAAGGCAAACGAAAAAACGGGTGGGGTCGTATTTAGGGCAAAAAAAAATTTTCGATTTCGGGAATACCCAAGACCCTATCCGATGGAAAATTTCCCGCTGATTCCAAAAATCACCATTGTTTGCCCGATAAATCAAAGATTCTAGGAGAAAAATGAGAAAACGTGATTTCGCACTTTCCGCGATTTTGACACTTTACTAAAATCGACGTCATTCTTGTTTGGATGAATGGATTCCGGATTTCAAGGTCGCGTTCGAAAGAGCATCGTTCAACGAAGAGAATGCGGGTAGGTAGAAGGCGATCCGACGATTTTTGAATTTTTTACCGAATTTTAAAGTTGACCCTTCAAAAATGCAAAAAATTGATACTACCCCCCCTTTGCGTTTTTGCGATTTTCAGCCAAAAATCGAAGGGTCCACTTTGAAGGTCTGCAAAAAATTCAAAAATCAACGTATCGCCTTCTACCTTGCTGCATTCTCTTCGTCCAACGATTCTCTTTCAAACCCAAAATGAAAATCCAGATTCGGTCGATCCAAAAAAATGTAATCTGCATTTTAGTGAAGGCAAACGAAAAAACGGGTGGGGTCGTATTTAGGGCAAAAAAAAATTTTCGATTTCGGGAATACCCAAGACCCTATCCGATGGAAAATTTCCCGCTGATTCCAAAAATCACCATTGTTTGCCCGATAAATCAAAGATTCTAGGAGAAAAATGAGAAAACGTGATTTCGCACTTTCCGCGATTTTGACACTTTACTAAAATCGACGTCATTCTTGTTTGGATGAATGGATTCCGGATTTCAAGGTCGCGTTCGAAAGAGCATCGTTCAACGAAGAGAATGCGGGTAGGTAGAAGGCGATCCGACGATTTTTGAATTTTTTACCGAATTTTAAAGTTGACCCTTCAAAAATGCAAAAAATTGATACTACCCCCCCTTTGCGTTTTTGCGATTTTCAGCCAAAAATCGAAGGGTCCACTTTGAAGGTCTGCAAAAAATTCAAAAATCAACGTATCGCCTTCTACCTTGCTGCATTCTCTTCGTCCAACGATTCTCTTTCAAACCCAAAATGAAAATCCAGATTCGGTCGATCCAAAAAAATGTAATCTGCATTTTAGTGAAGGCAAACGAAAAAACGGGTGGGGTCGTATTTAGGGCAAAAAAAAATTTTCGATTTCGGGAATACCCAAGACCCTATCCGATGGAAAATTTCCCGCTGATTCCAAAAATCACCATTGTTTGCCCGATAAATCAAAGATTCTAGGAGAAAAATGAGAAAACGTGATTTCGCACTTTCCGCGATTTTGACACTTTACTAAAATCGACGTCATTCTTGTTTGGATGAATGGATTCCGGATTTCAAGGTCGCGTTCGAAAGAGCATCGTTCAACGAAGAGAATGCGGGTAGGTAGAAGGCGATCCGTCGATTTTTGAATTTTTTACCGAATTTTAAAGTTGACCCTTCAAAAATGCAAAAAATTGATACTACCCCCCCTTTGCGTTTTTGCGATTTTCAGCCAAAAATCGAAGGGTCCACTTTGAAGGTCTGCAAAAAATTCAAAAATCAACGTATCGCCTTCTACCTTGCTGCATTCTCTTCGTCCAACGATTCTCTTTCAAACCCAAAATGAAAATCCAGATTCGGTCGATCCAAAAAAATGTAATCTGCATTTTAGTGAAGGCAAACGAAAAAACGGGTGGGGTCGTATTTAGGGCAAAAAAAAATTTTCGATTTCGGGAATACCCAAGACCCTATCCGATGGAAAATTTCCAGCTGATTCCAAAAATCACCATTGTTTGCCCGATAAATCAAAGATTCTAGGAGAAAAATGAGAAAACGTGATTTCGCACTTTCCGCGATTTTGACACTTTACTAAAATCGACGTCATTCTTGTTTGGATGAATGGATTCCGGATTTCAAGGTCGCGTTCGAAAGAGCATCGTTCAACGAAGAGAATGCGGGTAGGTAGAAGGCGATCCGTCGATTTTTGAATTTTTTACCGAATTTTAAAGTTGACCCTTCAAAAATGCAAAAAATTGATACTACCCCCCCTTTGCGTTTTTGCGATTTTCAGCCAAAAATCGAAGGGTCCACTTTGAAGGTCTGCAAAAAATTCAAAAATCAACGTATCGCCTTCTACCTTGCTGCATTCTCTTCGTCCAACGATTCTCTTTCAAACCCAAAATGAAAATCCAGATTCGGTCGATCCAAAAAAATGTAATCTGCATTTTAGTGAAGGCAAACGAAAAAACGGGTGGGGTCGTATTTAGGGCAAAAAAAAATTTTCGATTTCGGGAATACCCAAGACCCTATCCGATGGAAAATTTCCCGCTGATTCCAAAAATCACCATTGTTTGCCCGATAAATCAAAGATTCTAGGAGAAAAATGAGAAAACGTGATTTCGCACTTTCCGCGATTTTGACACTTTACTAAAATCGACGTCATTCTTGTTTGGATGAATGGATTCCGGATTTCAAGGTCGCGTTCGAAAGAGCATCGTTCAACGAAGAGAATGCGGGTAGGTAGAAGGCGATCCGACGATTTTTGAATTTTTTACCGAATTTTAAAGTTGACCCTTCAAAAATGCAAAAAATTGATACTACCCCCCCTTTGCGTTTTTGCGATTTTCAGCCAAAAATCGAAGGGTCCACTTTGAAGGTCTGCAAAAAATTCAAAAATCAACGTATCGCCTTCTACCTTGCTGCATTCTCTTCGTCCAACGATTCTCTTTCAAACCCAAAATGAAAATCCAGATTCGGTCGATCCAAAAAAATGTAATCTGCATTTTAGTGAAGGCAAACGAAAAAACGGGTGGGGTCGTATTTAGGGCAAAAAAAAATTTTCGATTTCGGGAATACCCAAGACCCTATCCGATGGAAAATTTCCCGCTGATTCCAAAAATCACCATTGTTTGCCCGATAAATCAAAGATTCTAGGAGAAAAATGAGAAAACGTGATTTCGCACTTTCCGCGATTTTGACACTTTACTAAAATCGACGTCATTCTTGTTTGGATGAATGGATTCCGGATTTCAAGGTCGCGTTCGAAAGAGCATCGTTCAACGAAGAGAATGCGGGTAGGTAGAAGGCGATCCGACGATTTTTGAATTTTTTACCGAATTTTAAAGTTGACCCTTCAAAAATGCAAAAAATTGATACTACCCCCCCTTTGCGTTTTTGCGATTTTCAGCCAAAAATCGAAGGGTCCACTTTGAAGGTCTGCAAAAAATTCAAAAATCAACGTATCGCCTTCTACCTTGCTGCATTCTCTTCGTCCAACGATTCTCTTTCAAACCCAAAATGAAAATCCAGATTCGGTCGATCCAAAAAAATGTAATCTGCATTTTAGTGAAGGCAAACGAAAAAACGGGTGGGGTCGTATTTAGGGCAAAAAAAAATTTTCGATTTCGGGAATACCCAAGACCCTATCCGATGGAAAATTTCCCGCTGATTCCAAAAATCACCATTGTTTGCCCGATAAATCAAAGATTCTAGGAGAAAAATGAGAAAACGTGATTTCGCACTTTCCGCGATTTTGACACTTTACTAAAATCGACGTCATTCTTGTTTGGATGAATGGATTCCGGATTTCAAGGTCGCGTTCGAAAGAGCATCGTTCAACGAAGAGAATGCGGGTAGGTAGAAGGCGATCCGACGATTTTTGAATTTTTTACCGAATTTTAAAGTTGACCCTTCAAAAATGCAAAAAATTGATACTACCCCCCCTTTGCGTTTTTGCGATTTTCAGCCAAAAATCGAAGGGTCCACTTTGAAGGTCTGCAAAAAATTCAAAAATCAACGTATCGCCTTCTACCTTGCTGCATTCTCTTCGTCCAACGATTCTCTTTCAAACCCAAAATGAAAATCCAGATTCGGTCGATCCAAAAAAATGTAATCTGCATTTTAGTGAAGGCAAACGAAAAAACGGGTGGGGTCGTATTTAGGGCAAAAAAAAATTTTCGATTTCGGGAATACCCAAGACCCTATCCGATGGAAAATTTCCCGCTGATTCCAAAAATCACCATTGTTTGCCCGATAAATCAAAGATTCTAGGAGAAAAATGAGAAAACGTGATTTCGCACTTTCCGCGATTTTGACACTTTACTAAAATCGACGTCATTCTTGTTTGGATGAATGGATTCCGGATTTCAAGGTCGCGTTCGAAAGAGCATCGTTCAACGAAGAGAATGCGGGTAGGTAGAAGGCGATCCGACGATTTTTGAATTTTTTACCGAATTTTAAAGTTGACCCTTCAAAAATGCAAAAAATTGATACTACCCCCCCTTTGCGTTTTTGCTATTTTCAGCCAAAAATCGAAGGGTCCACTTTGAAGGTCTGCAAAAAATTCAAAAATCAACGTATCGCCTTCTACCTTGCTGCATTCTCTTCGTCCAACGATTCTCTTTCAAACCCAAAATGAAAATCCAGATTCGGTCGATCCAAAAAAATGTAATCTGCATTTTAGTGAAGGCAAACGAAAAAACGGGTGGGGTCGTATTTAGGGCAAAAAAAAATTTTCGATTTCGGGAATACCCAAGACCCTATCCGATGGAAAATTTCCCGCTGATTCCAAAAATCACCATTGTTTGCCCGATAAATCAAAGATTCTAGGAGAAAAATGAGAAAACGTGATTTCGCACTTTCCGCGATTTTGACACTTTACTAAAATCGACGTCATTCTTGTTTGGATGAATGGATTCCGGATTTCAAGGTCGCGTTCGAAAGAGCATCGTTCAACGAAGAGAATGCGGGTAGGTAGAAGGCGATCCGACGATTTTTGAATTTTTTACCGAATTTTAAAGTTGACCCTTCAAAAATGCAAAAAATTGATACTACCCCCCCTTTGCGTTTTTGCGATTTTCAGCCAAAAATCGAAGGGTCCACTTTGAAGGTCTGCAAAAAATTCAAAAATCAACGTATCGCCTTCTACCTTGCTGCATTCTCTTCGTCCAACGATTCTCTTTCAAACCCAAAATGAAAATCCAGATTCGGTCGATCCAAAAAAATGTAATCTGCATTTTAGTGAAGGCAAACGAAAAAACGGGTGGGGTCGTATTTAGGGCAAAAAAAAATTTTCGATTTCGGGAATACCCAAGACCCTATCCGATGGAAAATTTCCCGCTGATTCCAAAAATCACCATTGTTTGCCCGATAAATCAAAGATTCTAGGAGAAAAATGAGAAAACGTGATTTCGCACTTTCCGCGATTTTGACACTTTACTAAAATCGACGTCATTCTTGTTTGGATGAATGGATTCCGGATTTCAAGGTCGCGTTCGAAAGAGCATCGTTCAACGAAGAGAATGCGGGTAGGTAGAAGGCGATCCGTCGATTTTTGAATTTTTTACCGAATTTTAAAGTTGACCCTTCAAAAATGCAAAAAATTGATACTACCCCCCCTTTGCGTTTTTGCGATTTTCAGCCAAAAATCGAAGGGTCCACTTTGAAGGTCTGCAAAAAATTCAAAAATCAACGTATCGCCTTCTACCTTGCTGCATTCTCTTCGTCCAACGATTCTCTTTCAAACCCAAAATGAAAATCCAGATTCGGTCGATCCAAAAAAATGTAATCTGCATTTTAGTGAAGGCAAACGAAAAAACGGGTGGGGTCGTATTTAGGGCAAAAAAAAATTTTCGATTTCGGGAATACCCAAGACCCTATCCGATGGAAAATTTCCCGCTGATTCCAAAAATCACCATTGTTTGCCCGATAAATCAAAGATTCTAGGAGAAAAATGAGAAAACGTGATTTCGCACTTTCCGCGATTTTGACACTTTACTAAAATCGACGTCATTCTTGTTTGGATGAATGGATTCCGGATTTCAAGGTCGCGTTCGAAAGAGCATCGTTCAACGAAGAGAATGCGGGTAGGTAGAAGGCGATCCGACGATTTTTGAATTTTTTACCGAATTTTAAAGTTGACCCTTCAAAAATGCAAAAAATTGATACTACCCCCCCTTTGCGTTTTTGCGATTTTCAGCCAAAAATCGAAGGGTCCACTTTGAAGGTCTGCAAAAAATTCAAAAATCAACGTATCGCCTTCTACCTTGCTGCATTCTCTTCGTCCAACGATTCTCTTTCAAACCCAAAATGAAAATCCAGATTCGGTCGATCCAAAAAAATGTAATCTGCATTTTAGTGAAGGCAAACGAAAAAACGGGTGGGGTCGTATTTAGGGCAAAAAAAAATTTTCGATTTCGGGAATACCCAAGACCCTATCCGATGGAAAATTTCCAGCTGATTCCAAAAATCACCATTGTTTGCCCGATAAATCAAAGATTCAAGGAGAAAAATGAGAAAACGTGATTTCGCACTTTCCGCGATTTTGACACTTTACTAAAATCGACGTCATTCTTGTTTGGATGAATGGATTCCGGATTTCAAGGTCGCGTTCGAAAGAGCATCGTTCAACGAAGAGAATGCGGGTAGGTAGAAGGCGATCCGACGATTTTTGAATTTTTTACCGAATTTTAAAGTTGACCCTTCAAAAATGCAAAAAATTGATACTACCCCCCCTTTGCGTTTTTGCTATTTTCAGCCAAAAATCGAAGGGTCCACTTTGAAGGTCTGCAAAAAATTCAAAAATCAACGTATCGCCTTCTACCTTGCTGCATTCTCTTCGTCCAACGATTCTCTTTCAAACCCAAAATGAAAATCCAGATTCGGTCGATCCAAAAAAATGTAATCTGCATTTTAGTGAAGGCAAACGAAAAAACGGGTGGGGTCGTATTTAGGGCAAAAAAAAATTTTCGATTTCGGGAATACCCAAGACCCTATCCGATGGAAAATTTCCCGCTGATTCCAAAAATCACCATTGTTTGCCCGATAAATCAAAGATTCTAGGAGAAAAATGAGAAAACGTGATTTCGCACTTTCCGCGATTTTGACACTTTACTAAAATCGACGTCATTCTTGTTTGGATGAATGGATTCCGGATTTCAAGGTCGCGTTCGAAAGAGCATCGTTCAACGAAGAGAATGCGGGTAGGTAGAAGGCGATCCGACGATTTTTGAATTTTTTACCGAATTTTAAAGTTGACCCTTCAAAAATGCAAAAAATTGATACTACCCCCCCTTTGCGTTTTTGCGATTTTCAGCCAAAAATCGAAGGGTCCACTTTGAAGGTCTGCAAAAAATTCAAAAATCAACGTATCGCCTTCTACCTTGCTGCATTCTCTTCGTCCAACGATTCTCTTTCAAACCCAAAATGAAAATCCAGATTCGGTCGATCCAAAAAAATGTAATCTGCATTTTAGTGAAGGCAAACGAAAAAACGGGTGGGGTCGTATTTAGGGCAAAAAAAAATTTTCGATTTCGGGAATACCCAAGACCCTATCCGATGGAAAATTTCCAGCTGATTCCAAAAATCACCATTGTTTGCCCGATAAATCAAAGATTCTAGGAGAAAAATGAGAAAACGTGATTTCGCACTTTCCGCGATTTTGACACTTTACTAAAATCGACGTCATTCTTGTTTGGATGAATGGATTCCGGATTTCAAGGTCGCGTTCGAAAGAGCATCGTTCAACGAAGAGAATGCGGGTAGGTAGAAGGCGATCCGACGATTTTTGAATTTTTTACCGAATTTTAAAGTTGACCCTTCAAAAATGCAAAAAATTGATACTACCCCCCCTTTGCGTTTTTGCTATTTTCAGCCAAAAATCGAAGGGTCCACTTTGAAGGTCTGCAAAAAATTCAAAAATCAACGTATCGCCTTCTACCTTGCTGCATTCTCTTCGTCCAACGATTCTCTTTCAAACCCAAAATGAAAATCCAGATTCGGTCGATCCAAAAAAATGTAATCTGCATTTTAGTGAAGGCAAACGAAAAAACGGGTGGGGTCGTATTTAGGGCAAAAAAAAATTTTCGATTTCGGGAATACCCAAGACCCTATCCGATGGAAAATTTCCCGCTGATTCCAAAAATCACCATTGTTTGCCCGATAAATCAAAGATTCTAGGAGAAAAATGAGAAAACGTGATTTCGCACTTTCCGCGATTTTGACACTTTACTAAAATCGACGTCATTCTTGTTTGGATGAATGGATTCCGGATTTCAAGGTCGCGTTCGAAAGAGCATCGTTCAACGAAGAGAATGCGGGTAGGTAGAAGGCGATCCGACGATTTTTGAATTTTTTACCGAATTTTAAAGTTGACCCTTCAAAAATGCAAAAAATTGATACTACCCCCCCTTTGCGTTTTTGCGATTTTCAGCCAAAAATCGAAGGGTCCACTTTGAAGGTCTGCAAAAAATTCAAAAATCAACGTATCGCCTTCTACCTTGCTGCATTCTCTTCGTCCAACGATTCTCTTTCAAACCCAAAATGAAAATCCAGATTCGGTCGATCCAAAAAAATGTAATCTGCATTTTAGTGAAGGCAAACGAAAAAACGGGTGGGGTCGTATTTAGGGCAAAAAAAAATTTTCGATTTCGGGAATACCCAAGACCCTATCCGATGGAAAATTTCCCGCTGATTCCAAAAATCACCATTGTTTGCCCGATAAATCAAAGATTCTAGGAGAAAAATGAGAAAACGTGATTTCGCACTTTCCGCGATTTTGACACTTTACTAAAATCGACGTCATTCTTGTTTGGATGAATGGATTCCGGATTTCAAGGTCGCGTTCGAAAGAGCATCGTTCAACGAAGAGAATGCGGGTAGGTAGAAGGCGATCCGACGATTTTTGAATTTTTTACCGAATTTTAAAGTTGACCCTTCAAAAATGCAAAAAATTGATACTACCCCCCCTTTGCGTTTTTGCGATTTTCAGCCAAAAATCGAAGGGTCCACTTTGAAGGTCTGCAAAAAATTCAAAAATCAACGTATCGCCTTCTACCTTGCTGCATTCTCTTCGTCCAACGATTCTCTTTCAAACCCAAAATGAAAATCCAGATTCGGTCGATCCAAAAAAATGTAATCTGCATTTTAGTGAAGGCAAACGAAAAAACGGGTGGGGTCGTATTTAGGGCAAAAAAAAATTTTCGATTTCGGGAATACCCAAGACCCTATCCGATGGAAAATTTCCCGCTGATTCCAAAAATCACCATTGTTTGCCCGATAAATCAAAGATTCTAGGAGAAAAATGAGAAAACGTGATTTCGCACTTTCCGCCATTTTGACACTTTACTAAAATCGACGTCATTCTTGTTTGGATGAATGGATTCCGGATTTCAAGGTCGCGTTCGAAAGAGCATCGTTCAACGAAGAGAATGCGGGTAGGTAGAAGGCGATCCGTCGATTTTTGAATTTTTTACCGAATTTTAAAGTTGACCCTTCAAAAATGCAAAAAATTGATACTACCCCCCCTTTGCGTTTTTGCGATTTTCAGCCAAAAATCGAAGGGTCCACTTTGAAGGTCTGCAAAAAATTCAAAAATCAACGTATCGCCTTCTACCTTGCTGCATTCTCTTCGTCCAACGATTCTCTTTCAAACCCAAAATGAAAATCCAGATTCGGTCGATCCAAAAAAATGTAATCTGCATTTTAGTGAAGGCAAACGAAAAAACGGGTGGGGTCGTATTTAGGGCAAAAAAAAATTTTCGATTTCGGGAATACCCAAGACCCTATCCGATGGAAAATTTCCCGCTGATTCCAAAAATCACCATTGTTTGCCCGATAAATCAAAGATTCTAGGAGAAAAATGAGAAAACGTGATTTCGCACTTTCCGCGATTTTGACACTTTACTAAAATCGACGTCATTCTTGTTTGGATGAATGGATTCCGGATTTCAAGGTCGCGTTCGAAAGAGCATCGTTCAACGAAGAGAATGCGGGTAGGTAGAAGGCGATCCGACGATTTTTGAATTTTTTACCGAATTTTAAAGTTGACCCTTCAAAAATGCAAAAAATTGATACTACCCCCCCTTTGCGTTTTTGCGATTTTCAGCCAAAAATCGAAGGGTCCACTTTGAAGGTCTGCAAAAAATTCAAAAATCAACGTATCGCCTTCTACCTTGCTGCATTCTCTTCGTCCAACGATTCTCTTTCAAACCCAAAATGAAAATCCAGATTCGGTCGATCCAAAAAAATGTAATCTGCATTTTAGTGAAGGCAAACGAAAAAACGGGTGGGGTCGTATTTAGGGCAAAAAAAAATTTTCGATTTCGGGAATACCCAAGACCCTATCCGATGGAAAATTTCCCGCTGATTCCAAAAATCACCATTGTTTGCCCGATAAATCAAAGATTCTAGGAGAAAAATGAGAAAACGTGATTTCGCACTTTCCGCGATTTTGACACTTTACTAAAATCGACGTCATTCTTGTTTGGATGAATGGATTCCGGATTTCAAGATCGCGTTCGAAAGAGCATCGTTCAACGAAGAGAATGCGGGTAGGTAGAAGGCGATCCGACGATTTTTGAATTTTTTACCGAATTTTAAAGTTGACCCTTCAAAAATGCAAAAAATTGATACTACCCCCCCTTTGCGTTTTTGCGATTTTCAGCCAAAAATCGAAGGGTCCACTTTGAAGGTCTGCAAAAAATTCAAAAATCAACGTATCGCCTTCTACCTTGCTGCATTCTCTTCGTCCAACGATTCTCTTTCAAACCCAAAATGAAAATCCAGATTCGGTCGATCCAAAAAAATGTAATCTGCATTTTAGTGAAGGCAAACGAAAAAACGGGTGGGGTCGTATTTAGGGCAAAAAAAAATTTTCGATTTCGGGAATACCCAAGACCCTATCCGATGGAAAATTTCCCGCTGATTCCAAAAATCACCATTGTTTGCCCGATAAATCAAAGATTCTAGGAGAAAAATGAGAAAACGTGATTTCGCACTTTCCGCGATTTTGACACTTTACTAAAATCGACGTCATTCTTGTTTGGATGAATGGATTCCGGATTTCAAGGTCGCGTTCGAAAGAGCATCGTTCAACGAAGAGAATGCGGGTAGGTAGAAGGCGATCCGACGATTTTTGAATTTTTTACCGAATTTTAAAGTTGACCCTTCAAAAATGCAAAAAATTGATACTACCCCCCCTTTGCGTTTTTGCGATTTTCAGCCAAAAATCGAAGGGTCCACTTTGAAGGTCTGCAAAAAATTCAAAAATCAACGTATCGCCTTCTACCTTGCTGCATTCTCTTCGTCCAACGATTCTCTTTCAAACCCAAAATGAAAATCCAGATTCGGTCGATCCAAAAAAATGTAATCTGCATTTTAGTGAAGGCAAACGAAAAAACGGGTGGGGTCGTATTTAGGGCAAAAAAAAATTTTCGATTTCGGGAATACCCAAGACCCTATCCGATGGAAAATTTCCAGCTGATTCCAAAAATCACCATTGTTTGCCCGATAAATCAAAGATTCAAGGAGAAAAATGAGAAAACGTGATTTCGCACTTTCCGCGATTTTGACACTTTACTAAAATCGACGTCATTCTTGTTTGGATGAATGGATTCCGGATTTCAAGGTCGCGTTCGAAAGAGCATCGTTCAACGAAGAGAATGCGGGTAGGTAGAAGGCGATCCGACGATTTTTGAATTTTTTACCGAATTTTAAAGTTGACCCTTCAAAAATGCAAAAAATTGATACTACCCCCCCTTTGCGTTTTTGCTATTTTCAGCCAAAAATCGAAGGGTCCACTTTGAAGGTCTGCAAAAAATTCAAAAATCAACGTATCGCCTTCTACCTTGCTGCATTCTCTTCGTCCAACGATTCTCTTTCAAACCCAAAATGAAAATCCAGATTCGGTCGATCCAAAAAAATGTAATCTGCATTTTAGTGAAGGCAAACGAAAAAACGGGTGGGGTCGTATTTAGGGCAAAAAAAAATTTTCGATTTCGGGAATACCCAAGACCCTATCCGATGGAAAATTTCCCGCTGATTCCAAAAATCACCATTGTTTGCCCGATAAATCAAAGATTCTAGGAGAAAAATGAGAAAACGTGATTTCGCACTTTCCGCGATTTTGACACTTTACTAAAATCGACGTCATTCTTGTTTGGATGAATGGATTCCGGATTTCAAGGTCGCGTTCGAAAGAGCATCGTTCAACGAAGAGAATGCGGGTAGGTAGAAGGCGATCCGACGATTTTTGAATTTTTTACCGAATTTTAAAGTTGACCCTTCAAAAATGCAAAAAATTGATACTACCCCCCCTTTGCGTTTTTGCGATTTTCAGCCAAAAATCGAAGGGTCCACTTTGAAGGTCTGCAAAAAATTCAAAAATCAACGTATCGCCTTCTACCTTGCTGCATTCTCTTCGTCCAACGATTCTCTTTCAAACCCAAAATGAAAATCCAGATTCGGTCGATCCAAAAAAATGTAATCTGCATTTTAGTGAAGGCAAACGAAAAAACGGGTGGGGTCGTATTTAGGGCAAAAAAAAATTTTCGATTTCGGGAATACCCAAGACCCTATCCGATGGAAAATTTCCCGCTGATTCCAAAAATCACCATTGTTTGCCCGATAAATCAAAGATTCTAGGAGAAAAATGAGAAAACGTGATTTCGCACTTTCCGCGATTTTGACACTTTACTAAAATCGACGTCATTCTTGTTTGGATGAATGGATTCCGGATTTCAAGGTCGCGTTCGAAAGAGCATCGTTCAACGAAGAGAATGCGGGTAGGTAGAAGGCGATCCGTCGATTTTTGAATTTTTTACCGAATTTTAAAGTTGACCCTTCAAAAATGCAAAAAATTGATACTACCCCCCCTTTGCGTTTTTGCGATTTTCAGCCAAAAATCGAAGGGTCCACTTTGAAGGTCTGCAAAAAATTCAAAAATCAACGTATCGCCTTCTACCTTGCTGCATTCTCTTCGTCCAACGATTCTCTTTCAAACCCAAAATGAAAATCCAGATTCGGTCGATCCAAAAAAATGTAATCTGCATTTTAGTGAAGGCAAACGAAAAAACGGGTGGGGTCGTATTTAGGGCAAAAAAAAATTTTCGATTTCGGGAATACCCAAGACCCTATCCGATGGAAAATTTCCCGCTGATTCCAAAAATCACCATTGTTTGCCCGATAAATCAAAGATTCTAGGAGAAAAATGAGAAAACGTGATTTCGCACTTTCCGCGATTTTGACACTATACTAAAATCGACGTCATTCTTGTTTGGATGAATGGATTCCGGATTTCAAGGTCGCGTTCGAAAGAGCATCGTTCAACGAAGAGAATGCGGGTAGGTAGAAGGCGATCCGTCGATTTTTGAATTTTTTACCGAATTTTAAAGTTGACCCTTCAAAAATGCAAAAAATTGATACTACCCCCCCTTTGCGTTTTTGCGATTTTCAGCCAAAAATCGAAGGGTCCACTTTGAAGGTCTGCAAAAAATTCAAAAATCAACGTATCGCCTTCTACCTTGCTGCATTCTCTTCGTCCAACGATTCTCTTTCAAACCCAAAATGAAAATCCAGATTCGGTCGATCCAAAAAAATGTAATCTGCATTTTAGTGAAGGCAAACGAAAAAACGGGTGGGGTCGTATTTAGGGCAAAAAAAAATTTTCGATTTCGGGAATACCCAAGACCCTATCCGATGGAAAATTTCCCGCTGATTCCAAAAATCACCATTGTTTGCCCGATAAATCAAAGATTCTAGGAGAAAAATGAGAAAACGTGATTTCGCACTTTCCGCGATTTTGACACTATACTAAAATCGACGTCATTCTTGTTTGGATGAATGGATTCCGGATTTCAAGGTCGCGTTCGAAAGAGCATCGTTCAACGAAGAGAATGCGGGTAGGTAGAAGGCGATCCGACGATTTTTGAATTTTTTACCGAATTTTAAAGTTGACCCTTCAAAAATGCAAAAAATTGATACTACCCCCCCTTTGCGTTTTTGCGATTTTCAGCCAAAAATCGAAGGGTCCACTTTGAAGGTCTGCAAAAAATTCAAAAATCAACGTATCGCCTTCTACCTTGCTGCATTCTCTTCGTCCAACGATTCTCTTTCAAACCCAAAATGAAAATCCAGATTCGGTCGATCCAAAAAAATGTAATCTGCATTTTAGTGAAGGCAAACGAAAAAACGGGTGGGGTCGTATTTAGGGCAAAAAAAAATTTTCGATTTCGGGAATACCCAAGACCCTATCCGATGGAAAATTTCCCGCTGATTCCAAAAATCACCATTGTTTGCCCGATAAATCAAAGATTCTAGGAGAAAAATGAGAAAACGTGATTTCGCACTTTCCGCGATTTTGACACTATACTAAAATCGACGTCATTCTTGTTTGGATGAATGGATTCCGGATTTCAAGGTCGCGTTCGAAAGAGCATCGTTCAACGAAGAGAATGCGGGTAGGTAGAAGGCGATCCGTCGATTTTTGAATTTTTTACCGAATTTTAAAGTTGACCCTTCAAAAATGCAAAAAATTGATACTACCCCCCCTTTGCGTTTTTGCGATTTTCAGCCAAAAATCGAAGGGTCCACTTTGAAGGTCTGCAAAAAATTCAAAAATCAACGTATCGCCTTCTACCTTGCTGCATTCTCTTCGTCCAACAATTCTCTTTCAAACCCAAAATGAAAATCCAGATTCGGTCGATCCAAAAAAATGTAATCTGCATTTTAGTGAAGGCAAACGAAAAAACGGGTGGGGTCGTATTTAGGGCAAAAAAAAATTTTCGATTTCGGGAATACCCAAGACCCTATCCGATGGAAAATTTCCCGCTGATTCCAAAAATCACCATTGTTTGCCCGATAAATCAAAGATTCTAGGAGAAAAATGAGAAAACGTGATTTCGCACTTTCCGCGATTTTGACACTATACTAAAATCGACGTCATTCTTGTTTGGATGAATGGATTCCGGATTTCAAGGTCGCGTTCGAAAGAGCATCGTTCAACGAAGAGAATGCGGGTAGGTAGAAGGCGATCCGTCGATTTTTGAATTTTTTACCGAATTTTAAAGTTGACCCTTCAAAAATGCAAAAAATTGATACTACCCCCCCTTTGCGTTTTTGCGATTTTCAGCCAAAAATCGAAGGGTCCACTTTGAAGGTCTGCAAAAAATTCAAAAATCAACGTATCGCCTTCTACCTTGCTGCATTCTCTTCGTCCAACGATTCTCTTTCAAACCCAAAATGAAAATCCAGATTCGGTCGATCCAAAAAAATGTAATCTGCATTTTAGTGAAGGCAAACGAAAAAACGGGTGGGGTCGTATTTAGGGCAAAAAAAAATTTTCGATTTCGGGAATACCCAAGACCCTATCCGATGGAAAATTTCCCGCTGATTCCAAAAATCACCATTGTTTGCCCGATAAATCAAAGATTCTAGGAGAAAAATGAGAAAACGTGATTTCGCACTTTCCGCGATTTTGACACTATACTAAAATCGACGTCATTCTTGTTTGGATGAATGGATTCCGGATTTCAAGGTCGCGTTCGAAAGAGCATCGTTCAACGAAGAGAATGCGGGTAGGTAGAAGGCGATCCGACGATTTTTGAATTTTTTACCGAATTTTAAAGTTGACCCTTCAAAAATGCAAAAAATTGATACTACCCCCCCTTTGCGTTTTTGCGATTTTCAGCCAAAAATCGAAGGGTCCACTTTGAAGGTCTGCAAAAAATTCAAAAATCAACGTATCGCCTTCTACCTTGCTGCATTCTCTTCGTCCAACGATTCTCTTTCAAACCCAAAATGAAAATCCAGATTCGGTCGATCCAAAAAAATGTAATCTGCATTTTAGTGAAGGCAAACGAAAAAACGGGTGGGGTCGTATTTAGGGCAAAAAAAAATTTTCGATTTCGGGAATACCCAAGACCCTATCCGATGGAAAATTTCCCGCTGATTCCAAAAATCACCATTGTTTGCCCGATAAATCAAAGATTCTAGGAGAAAAATGAGAAAACGTGATTTCGCACTTTCCGCGATTTTGACACTATACTAAAATCGACGTCATTCTTGTTTGGATGAATGGATTCCGGATTTCAAGGTCGCGTTCGAAAGAGCATCGTTCAACGAAGAGAATGCGGGTAGGTAGAAGGCGATCCGTCGATTTTTGAATTTTTTACCGAATTTTAAAGTTGACCCTTCAAAAATGCAAAAAATTGATACTACCCCCCCTTTGCGTTTTTGCGATTTTCAGCCAAAAATCGAAGGGTCCACTTTGAAGGTCTGCAAAAAATTCAAAAATCAACGTATCGCCTTCTACCTTGCTGCATTCTCTTCGTCCAACAATTCTCTTTCAAACCCAAAATGAAAATCCAGATTCGGTCGATCCAAAAAAATGTAATCTGCATTTTAGTGAAGGCAAACGAAAAAACGGGTGGGGTCGTATTTAGGGCAAAAAAAAATTTTCGATTTCGGGAATACCCAAGACCCTATCCGATGGAAAATTTCCCGCTGATTCCAAAAATCACCATTGTTTGCCCGATAAATCAAAGATTCTAGGAGAAAAATGAGAAAACGTGATTTCGCACTTTCCGCGATTTTGACACTATACTAAAATCGACGTCATTCTTGTTTGGATGAATGGATTCCGGATTTCAAGGTCGCGTTCGAAAGAGCATCGTTCAACGAAGAGAATGCGGGTAGGTAGAAGGCGATCCGTCGATTTTTGAATTTTTTACCGAATTTTAAAGTTGACCCTTCAAAAATGCAAAAAATTGATACTACCCCCCCTTTGCGTTTTTGCGATTTTCAGCCAAAAATCGAAGGGTCCACTTTGAAGGTCTGCAAAAAATTCAAAAATCAACGTATCGCCTTCTACCTTGCTGCATTCTCTTCGTCCAACGATTCTCTTTCAAACCCAAAATGAAAATCCAGATTCGGTCGATCCAAAAAAATGTAATCTGCATTTTAGTGAAGGCAAACGAAAAAACGGGTGGGGTCGTATTTAGGGCAAAAAAAAATTTTCGATTTCGGGAATACCCAAGACCCTATCCGATGGAAAATTTCCAGCTGATTCCAAAAATCACCATTGTTTGCCCGATAAATCAAAGATTCAAGGAGAAAAATGAGAAAACGTGATTTCGCACTTTCCGCGATTTTGACACTTTACTAAAATCGACGTCATTCTTGTTTGGATGAATGGATTCCGGATTTCAAGGTCGCGTTCGAAAGAGCATCGTTCAACGAAGAGAATGCGGGTAGGTAGAAGGCGATCCGACGATTTTTGAATTTTTTACCGAATTTTAAAGTTGACCCTTCAAAAATGCAAAAAATTGATACTACCCCCCCTTTGCGTTTTTGCTATTTTCAGCCAAAAATCGAAGGGTCCACTTTGAAGGTCTGCAAAAAATTCAAAAATCAACGTATCGCCTTCTACCTTGCTGCATTCTCTTCGTCCAACGATTCTCTTTCAAACCCAAAATGAAAATCCAGATTCGGTCGATCCAAAAAAATGTAATCTGCATTTTAGTGAAGGCAAACGAAAAAACGGGTGGGGTCGTATTTAGGGCAAAAAAAAATTTTCGATTTCGGGAATACCCAAGACCCTATCCGATGGAAAATTTCCCGCTGATTCCAAAAATCACCATTGTTTGCCCGATAAATCAAAGATTCTAGGAGAAAAATGAGAAAACGTGATTTCGCACTTTCCGCGATTTTGACACTTTACTAAAATCGACGTCATTCTTGTTTGGATGAATGGATTCCGGATTTCAAGGTCGCGTTCGAAAGAGCATCGTTCAACGAAGAGAATGCGGGTAGGTAGAAGGCGATCCGACGATTTTTGAATTTTTTACCGAATTTTAAAGTTGACCCTTCAAAAATGCAAAAAATTGATACTACCCCCCCTTTGCGTTTTTGCGATTTTCAGCCAAAAATCGAAGGGTCCACTTTGAAGGTCTGCAAAAAATTCAAAAATCAACGTATCGCCTTCTACCTTGCTGCATTCTCTTCGTCCAACGATTCTCTTTCAAACCCAAAATGAAAATCCAGATTCGGTCGATCCAAAAAAATGTAATCTGCATTTTAGTGAAGGCAAACGAAAAAACGGGTGGGGTCGTATTTAGGGCAAAAAAAAATTTTCGATTTCGGGAATACCCAAGACCCTATCCGATGGAAAATTTCCCGCTGATTCCAAAAATCACCATTGTTTGCCCGATAAATCAAAGATTCTAGGAGAAAAATGAGAAAACGTGATTTCGCACTTTCCGCGATTTTGACACTTTACTAAAATCGACGTCATTCTTGTTTGGATGAATGGATTCCGGATTTCAAGGTCGCGTTCGAAAGAGCATCGTTCAACGAAGAGAATGCGGGTAGGTAGAAGGCGATCCGTCGATTTTTGAATTTTTTACCGAATTTTAAAGTTGACCCTTCAAAAATGCAAAAAATTGATACTACCCCCCCTTTGCGTTTTTGCGATTTTCAGCCAAAAATCGAAGGGTCCACTTTGAAGGTCTGCAAAAAATTCAAAAATCAACGTATCGCCTTCTACCTTGCTGCATTCTCTTCGTCCAACGATTCTCTTTCAAACCCAAAATGAAAATCCAGATTCGGTCGATCCAAAAAAATGTAATCTGCATTTTAGTGAAGGCAAACGAAAAAACGGGTGGGGTCGTATTTAGGGCAAAAAAAAATTTTCGATTTCGGGAATACCCAAGACCCTATCCGATGGAAAATTTCCCGCTGATTCCAAAAATCACCATTGTTTGCCCGATAAATCAAAGATTCTAGGAGAAAAATGAGAAAACGTGATTTCGCACTTTCCGCGATTTTGACACTTTACTAAAATCGACGTCATTCTTGTTTGGATGAATGGATTCCGGATTTCAAGGTCGCGTTCGAAAGAGCATCGTTCAACGAAGAGAATGCGGGTAGGTAGAAGGCGATCCGACGATTTTTGAATTTTTTACCGAATTTTAAAGTTGACCCTTCAAAAATGCAAAAAATTGATACTACCCCCCCTTTGCGTTTTTGCGATTTTCAGCCAAAAATCGAAGGGTCCACTTTGAAGGTCTGCAAAAAATTCAAAAATCAACGTATCGCCTTCTACCTTGCTGCATTCTCTTCGTCCAACGATTCTCTTTCAAACCCAAAATGAAAATCCAGATTCGGTCGATCCAAAAAAATGTAATCTGCATTTTAGTGAAGGCAAACGAAAAAACGGGTGGGGTCGTATTTAGGGCAAAAAAAAATTTTCGATTTCGGGAATACCCAAGACCCTATCCGATGGAAAATTTCCAGCTGATTCCAAAAATCACCATTGTTTGCCCGATAAATCAAAGATTCAAGGAGAAAAATGAGAAAACGTGATTTCGCACTTTCCGCGATTTTGACACTTTACTAAAATCGACGTCATTCTTGTTTGGATGAATGGATTCCGGATTTCAAGGTCGCGTTCGAAAGAGCATCGTTCAACGAAGAGAATGCGGGTAGGTAGAAGGCGATCCGACGATTTTTGAATTTTTTACCGAATTTTAAAGTTGACCCTTCAAAAATGCAAAAAATTGATACTACCCCCCCTTTGCGTTTTTGCTATTTTCAGCCAAAAATCGAAGGGTCCACTTTGAAGGTCTGCAAAAAATTCAAAAATCAACGTATCGCCTTCTACCTTGCTGCATTCTCTTCGTCCAACGATTCTCTTTCAAACCCAAAATGAAAATCCAGATTCGGTCGATCCAAAAAAATGTAATCTGCATTTTAGTGAAGGCAAACGAAAAAACGGGTGGGGTCGTATTTAGGGCAAAAAAAAATTTTCGATTTCGGGAATACCCAAGACCCTATCCGATGGAAAATTTCCCGCTGATTCCAAAAATCACCATTGTTTGCCCGATAAATCAAAGATTCTAGGAGAAAAATGAGAAAACGTGATTTCGCACTTTCCGCGATTTTGACACTTTACTAAAATCGACGTCATTCTTGTTTGGATGAATGGATTCCGGATTTCAAGGTCGCGTTCGAAAGAGCATCGTTCAACGAAGAGAATGCGGGTAGGTAGAAGGCGATCCGACGATTTTTGAATTTTTTACCGAATTTTAAAGTTGACCCTTCAAAAATGCAAAAAATTGATACTACCCCCCCTTTGCGTTTTTGCGATTTTCAGCCAAAAATCGAAGGGTCCACTTTGAAGGTCTGCAAAAAATTCAAAAATCAACGTATCGCCTTCTACCTTGCTGCATTCTCTTCGTCCAACGATTCTCTTTCAAACCCAAAATGAAAATCCAGATTCGGTCGATCCAAAAAAATGTAATCTGCATTTTAGTGAAGGCAAACGAAAAAACGGGTGGGGTCGTATTTAGGGCAAAAAAAAATTTTCGATTTCGGGAATACCCAAGACCCTATCCGATGGAAAATTTCCCGCTGATTCCAAAAATCACCATTGTTTGCCCGATAAATCAAAGATTCTAGGAGAAAAATGAGAAAACGTGATTTCGCACTTTCCGCGATTTTGACACTTTACTAAAATCGACGTCATTCTTGTTTGGATGAATGGATTCCGGATTTCAAGGTCGCGTTCGAAAGAGCATCGTTCAACGAAGAGAATGCGGGTAGGTAGAAGGCGATCCGACGATTTTTGAATTTTTTACCGAATTTTAAAGTTGACCCTTCAAAAATGCAAAAAATTGATACTACCCCCCCTTTGCGTTTTTGCGATTTTCAGCCAAAAATCGAAGGGTCCACTTTGAAGGTCTGCAAAAAATTCAAAAATCAACGTATCGCCTTCTACCTTGCTGCATTCTCTTCGTCCAACGATTCTCTTTCAAACCCAAAATGAAAATCCAGATTCGGTCGATCCAAAAAAATGTAATCTGCATTTTAGTGAAGGCAAACGAAAAAACGGGTGGGGTCGTATTTAGGGCAAAAAAAAATTTTCGATTTCGGGAATACCCAAGACCCTATCCGATGGAAAATTTCCCGCTGATTCCAAAAATCACCATTGTTTGCCCGATAAATCAAAGATTCTAGGAGAAAAATGAGAAAACGTGATTTCGCACTTTCCGCCATTTTGACACTTTACTAAAATCGACGTCATTCTTGTTTGGATGAATGGATTCCGGATTTCAAGGTCGCGTTCGAAAGAGCATCGTTCAACGAAGAGAATGCGGGTAGGTAGAAGGCGATCCGTCGATTTTTGAATTTTTTACCGAATTTTAAAGTTGACCCTTCAAAAATGCAAAAAATTGATACTACCCCCCCTTTGCGTTTTTGCGATTTTCAGCCAAAAATCGAAGGGTCCACTTTGAAGGTCTGCAAAAAATTCAAAAATCAACGTATCGCCTTCTACCTTGCTGCATTCTCTTCGTCCAACGATTCTCTTTCAAACCCAAAATGAAAATCCAGATTCGGTCGATCCAAAAAAATGTAATCTGCATTTTAGTGAAGGCAAACGAAAAAACGGGTGGGGTCGTATTTAGGGCAAAAAAAAATTTTCGATTTCGGGAATACCCAAGACCCTATCCGATGGAAAATTTCCCGCTGATTCCAAAAATCACCATTGTTTGCCCGATAAATCAAAGATTCTAGGAGAAAAATGAGAAAACGTGATTTCGCACTTTCCGCGATTTTGACACTTTACTAAAATCGACGTCATTCTTGTTTGGATGAATGGATTCCGGATTTCAAGGTCGCGTTCGAAAGAGCATCGTTCAACGAAGAGAATGCGGGTAGGTAGAAGGCGATCCGACGATTTTTGAATTTTTTACCGAATTTTAAAGTTGACCCTTCAAAAATGCAAAAAATTGATACTACCCCCCCTTTGCGTTTTTGCGATTTTCAGCCAAAAATCGAAGGGTCCACTTTGAAGGTCTGCAAAAAATTCAAAAATCAACGTATCGCCTTCTACCTTGCTGCATTCTCTTCGTCCAACGATTCTCTTTCAAACCCAAAATGAAAATCCAGATTCGGTCGATCCAAAAAAATGTAATCTGCATTTTAGTGAAGGCAAACGAAAAAACGGGTGGGGTCGTATTTAGGGCAAAAAAAAATTTTCGATTTCGGGAATACCCAAGACCCTATCCGATGGAAAATTTCCCGCTGATTCCAAAAATCACCATTGTTTGCCCGATAAATCAAAGATTCTAGGAGAAAAATGAGAAAACGTGATTTCGCACTTTCCGCGATTTTGACACTTTACTAAAATCGACGTCATTCTTGTTTGGATGAATGGATTCCGGATTTCAAGATCGCGTTCGAAAGAGCATCGTTCAACGAAGAGAATGCGGGTAGGTAGAAGGCGATCCGACGATTTTTGAATTTTTTACCGAATTTTAAAGTTGACCCTTCAAAAATGCAAAAAATTGATACTACCCCCCCTTTGCGTTTTTGCGATTTTCAGCCAAAAATCGAAGGGTCCACTTTGAAGGTCTGCAAAAAATTCAAAAATCAACGTATCGCCTTCTACCTTGCTGCATTCTCTTCGTCCAACGATTCTCTTTCAAACCCAAAATGAAAATCCAGATTCGGTCGATCCAAAAAAATGTAATCTGCATTTTAGTGAAGGCAAACGAAAAAACGGGTGGGGTCGTATTTAGGGCAAAAAAAAATTTTCGATTTCGGGAATACCCAAGACCCTATCCGATGGAAAATTTCCCGCTGATTCCAAAAATCACCATTGTTTGCCCGATAAATCAAAGATTCTAGGAGAAAAATGAGAAAACGTGATTTCGCACTTTCCGCGATTTTGACACTTTACTAAAATCGACGTCATTCTTGTTTGGATGAATGGATTCCGGATTTCAAGGTCGCGTTCGAAAGAGCATCGTTCAACGAAGAGAATGCGGGTAGGTAGAAGGCGATCCGACGATTTTTGAATTTTTTACCGAATTTTAAAGTTGACCCTTCAAAAATGCAAAAAATTGATACTACCCCCCCTTTGCGTTTTTGCGATTTTCAGCCAAAAATCGAAGGGTCCACTTTGAAGGTCTGCAAAAAATTCAAAAATCAACGTATCGCCTTCTACCTTGCTGCATTCTCTTCGTCCAACGATTCTCTTTCAAACCCAAAATGAAAATCCAGATTCGGTCGATCCAAAAAAATGTAATCTGCATTTTAGTGAAGGCAAACGAAAAAACGGGTGGGGTCGTATTTAGGGCAAAAAAAAATTTTCGATTTCGGGAATACCCAAGACCCTATCCGATGGAAAATTTCCAGCTGATTCCAAAAATCACCATTGTTTGCCCGATAAATCAAAGATTCAAGGAGAAAAATGAGAAAACGTGATTTCGCACTTTCCGCGATTTTGACACTTTACTAAAATCGACGTCATTCTTGTTTGGATGAATGGATTCCGGATTTCAAGGTCGCGTTCGAAAGAGCATCGTTCAACGAAGAGAATGCGGGTAGGTAGAAGGCGATCCGACGATTTTTGAATTTTTTACCGAATTTTAAAGTTGACCCTTCAAAAATGCAAAAAATTGATACTACCCCCCCTTTGCGTTTTTGCTATTTTCAGCCAAAAATCGAAGGGTCCACTTTGAAGGTCTGCAAAAAATTCAAAAATCAACGTATCGCCTTCTACCTTGCTGCATTCTCTTCGTCCAACGATTCTCTTTCAAACCCAAAATGAAAATCCAGATTCGGTCGATCCAAAAAAATGTAATCTGCATTTTAGTGAAGGCAAACGAAAAAACGGGTGGGGTCGTATTTAGGGCAAAAAAAAATTTTCGATTTCGGGAATACCCAAGACCCTATCCGATGGAAAATTTCCCGCTGATTCCAAAAATCACCATTGTTTGCCCGATAAATCAAAGATTCTAGGAGAAAAATGAGAAAACGTGATTTCGCACTTTCCGCGATTTTGACACTTTACTAAAATCGACGTCATTCTTGTTTGGATGAATGGATTCCGGATTTCAAGGTCGCGTTCGAAAGAGCATCGTTCAACGAAGAGAATGCGGGTAGGTAGAAGGCGATCCGACGATTTTTGAATTTTTTACCGAATTTTAAAGTTGACCCTTCAAAAATGCAAAAAATTGATACTACCCCCCCTTTGCGTTTTTGCGATTTTCAGCCAAAAATCGAAGGGTCCACTTTGAAGGTCTGCAAAAAATTCAAAAATCAACGTATCGCCTTCTACCTTGCTGCATTCTCTTCGTCCAACGATTCTCTTTCAAACCCAAAATGAAAATCCAGATTCGGTCGATCCAAAAAAATGTAATCTGCATTTTAGTGAAGGCAAACGAAAAAACGGGTGGGGTCGTATTTAGGGCAAAAAAAAATTTTCGATTTCGGGAATACCCAAGACCCTATCCGATGGAAAATTTCCCGCTGATTCCAAAAATCACCATTGTTTGCCCGATAAATCAAAGATTCTAGGAGAAAAATGAGAAAACGTGATTTCGCACTTTCCGCGATTTTGACACTTTACTAAAATCGACGTCATTCTTGTTTGGATGAATGGATTCCGGATTTCAAGGTCGCGTTCGAAAGAGCATCGTTCAACGAAGAGAATGCGGGTAGGTAGAAGGCGATCCGTCGATTTTTGAATTTTTTACCGAATTTTAAAGTTGACCCTTCAAAAATGCAAAAAATTGATACTACCCCCCCTTTGCGTTTTTGCGATTTTCAGCCAAAAATCGAAGGGTCCACTTTGAAGGTCTGCAAAAAATTCAAAAATCAACGTATCGCCTTCTACCTTGCTGCATTCTCTTCGTCCAACGATTCTCTTTCAAACCCAAAATGAAAATCCAGATTCGGTCGATCCAAAAAAATGTAATCTGCATTTTAGTGAAGGCAAACGAAAAAACGGGTGGGGTCGTATTTAGGGCAAAAAAAAATTTTCGATTTCGGGAATACCCAAGACCCTATCCGATGGAAAATTTCCCGCTGATTCCAAAAATCACCATTGTTTGCCCGATAAATCAAAGATTCTAGGAGAAAAATGAGAAAACGTGATTTCGCACTTTCCGCGATTTTGACACTATACTAAAATCGACGTCATTCTTGTTTGGATGAATGGATTCCGGATTTCAAGGTCGCGTTCGAAAGAGCATCGTTCAACGAAGAGAATGCGGGTAGGTAGAAGGCGATCCGTCGATTTTTGAATTTTTTACCGAATTTTAAAGTTGACCCTTCAAAAATGCAAAAAATTGATACTACCCCCCCTTTGCGTTTTTGCGATTTTCAGCCAAAAATCGAAGGGTCCACTTTGAAGGTCTGCAAAAAATTCAAAAATCAACGTATCGCCTTCTACCTTGCTGCATTCTCTTCGTCCAACGATTCTCTTTCAAACCCAAAATGAAAATCCAGATTCGGTCGATCCAAAAAAATGTAATCTGCATTTTAGTGAAGGCAAACGAAAAAACGGGTGGGGTCGTATTTAGGGCAAAAAAAAATTTTCGATTTCGGGAATACCCAAGACCCTATCCGATGGAAAATTTCCCGCTGATTCCAAAAATCACCATTGTTTGCCCGATAAATCAAAGATTCTAGGAGAAAAATGAGAAAACGTGATTTCGCACTTTCCGCGATTTTGACACTATACTAAAATCGACGTCATTCTTGTTTGGATGAATGGATTCCGGATTTCAAGGTCGCGTTCGAAAGAGCATCGTTCAACGAAGAGAATGCGGGTAGGTAGAAGGCGATCCGACGATTTTTGAATTTTTTACCGAATTTTAAAGTTGACCCTTCAAAAATGCAAAAAATTGATACTACCCCCCCTTTGCGTTTTTGCGATTTTCAGCCAAAAATCGAAGGGTCCACTTTGAAGGTCTGCAAAAAATTCAAAAATCAACGTATCGCCTTCTACCTTGCTGCATTCTCTTCGTCCAACGATTCTCTTTCAAACCCAAAATGAAAATCCAGATTCGGTCGATCCAAAAAAATGTAATCTGCATTTTAGTGAAGGCAAACGAAAAAACGGGTGGGGTCGTATTTAGGGCAAAAAAAAATTTTCGATTTCGGGAATACCCAAGACCCTATCCGATGGAAAATTTCCCGCTGATTCCAAAAATCACCATTGTTTGCCCGATAAATCAAAGATTCTAGGAGAAAAATGAGAAAACGTGATTTCGCACTTTCCGCGATTTTGACACTATACTAAAATCGACGTCATTCTTGTTTGGATGAATGGATTCCGGATTTCAAGGTCGCGTTCGAAAGAGCATCGTTCAACGAAGAGAATGCGGGTAGGTAGAAGGCGATCCGTCGATTTTTGAATTTTTTACCGAATTTTAAAGTTGACCCTTCAAAAATGCAAAAAATTGATACTACCCCCCCTTTGCGTTTTTGCGATTTTCAGCCAAAAATCGAAGGGTCCACTTTGAAGGTCTGCAAAAAATTCAAAAATCAACGTATCGCCTTCTACCTTGCTGCATTCTCTTCGTCCAACAATTCTCTTTCAAACCCAAAATGAAAATCCAGATTCGGTCGATCCAAAAAAATGTAATCTGCATTTTAGTGAAGGCAAACGAAAAAACGGGTGGGGTCGTATTTAGGGCAAAAAAAAATTTTCGATTTCGGGAATACCCAAGACCCTATCCGATGGAAAATTTCCCGCTGATTCCAAAAATCACCATTGTTTGCCCGATAAATCAAAGATTCTAGGAGAAAAATGAGAAAACGTGATTTCGCACTTTCCGCGATTTTGACACTATACTAAAATCGACGTCATTCTTGTTTGGATGAATGGATTCCGGATTTCAAGGTCGCGTTCGAAAGAGCATCGTTCAACGAAGAGAATGCGGGTAGGTAGAAGGCGATCCGTCGATTTTTGAATTTTTTACCGAATTTTAAAGTTGACCCTTCAAAAATGCAAAAAATTGATACTACCCCCCCTTTGCGTTTTTGCGATTTTCAGCCAAAAATCGAAGGGTCCACTTTGAAGGTCTGCAAAAAATTCAAAAATCAACGTATCGCCTTCTACCTTGCTGCATTCTCTTCGTCCAACGATTCTCTTTCAAACCCAAAATGAAAATCCAGATTCGGTCGATCCAAAAAAATGTAATCTCCATTTTAGTGAAGGCAAACGAAAAAACGGGTGGGGTCGTATTTAGGGCAAAAAAAAATTTTCGATTTCGGGAATACCCAAGACCCTATCCGATGGAAAATTTCCCGCTGATTCCAAAAATCACCATTGTTTGCCCGATAAATCAAAGATTCTAGGAGAAAAATGAGAAAACGTGATTTCGCACTTTCCGCGATTTTGACACTTTACTAAAATCGACGTCATTCTTGTTTGGATGAATGGATTCCGGATTTCAAGGTCGCGTTCGAAAGAGCATCGCTCAACGAAGAGAATGCGGGTAGGTAGAAGGCGATCCGTCGATTTTTGAATTTTTTACCGAATTTTAAAGTTGACCCTTCAAAAATGCAAAAAATTGATACTACCCCCCCTTTGCGTTTTTGCTATTTTCAGCCAAAAATCGAAGGGTCCACTTTGAAGGTCTGCAAAAAATTCAAAAATCAACGTATCGCCTTCTACCTTGCTGCATTCTCTTCGTCCAACGATTCTCTTTCAAACCCAAAATGAAAATCCAGATTCGGTCGATCCAAAAAAATGTAATCTGCATTTTAGTGAAGGCAAACGAAAAAACGGGTGGGGTCGTATTTAGGGCAAAAAAAAATTTTCGATTTCGGGAATACCCAAGACCCTATCCGATGGAAAATTTTCCGCTGATTCCAAAAATCACCATTGTTTGCCCGATAAATCAAAGATTCTAGGAGAAAAATGAGAAAACGTGATTTCGCACTTTCCGCCATTTTGACACTTTACTAAAATAGACGTGATTCTCGTTTGCATGAATCGATTCCGGATTTCAAGGTCGCGTTCGAAAGAGCATCGTTCAACGAAGAGAATGCTGGTAGGTAGAAGGCGATCCGTCGATTTTTGAATTTTTTACCGAATTTTAAAGTTGACCCTTCAAAAATGCAAAAAATTGATACTACCCCCCCTTTGCGTTTTTGCGATTTTCAGCCAAAAATCGAAGGGTCCACTTTGAAGGTCTGCAAAAAATTCAAAAATCAACGTATCGCCTTCTACCTTGCGGCATTCTCTTCGTCCAACGATTCTCTTTCGAACCCAAAAAGAAAATCCAGATTCGGTCGATCCAAAAAAATGTAATCTCCATTTTAGTGAAGGCAAACGAAAAAACGGGTGGGGTCGTATTTAGGGCAAAAAAAAATTTTCGATTTCGGGAATACCCAAGACCCTATCCGATGGAAAATTTTCCGCTGATTCCAAAAATCACCATTGTTTGCCCGATAAATCAAAGATTCTAGGAGAAAAATGAGAAAACGTGATTTCGCACTTTCCGCCATTTTGACACTTTACTAAAATAGACGTGATTCTCGTTTGCATGAATCGATTCCGGATTTCAAGGTCGCGTTCGAAAGAGCATCGTTCAACGAAGAGAATGCTGGTAGGTAGAAGGCGATCCGTCGATTTTTGAATTTTTTACCGAATTTTAAAGTTGACCCTTCAAAAATGCAAAAAATTGATACTACCCCCCCTTTGCGTTTTTGCGATTTTCAGCCAAAAATCGAAGGGTCCACTTTGAAGGTCTGCAAAAAATTCAAAAATCAACGTATCGCCTTCTACCTTGCGGCATTCTCTTCGTCCAACGATTCTCTTTCAACCCCAAAAAGAAAATCCAGATTCGGTCGATCCAAAAAAATGTAATCTCCATTTTAGTGAAGGCAAACGAAAAAACGGGTGGGGTCGTATTTAGGGCAAAAAAAAATTTTCGATTTCGGGAATACCCAAGACCCTATCCGATGGAAAATTTCCCGCTGATTCCAAAAATCACCATTGTTTGCCCGATAAATCAAAGATTCTAGGAGAAAAATGAGAAAACGTGATTTCGCACTTTCCGCGATTTTGACACTTTACTAAAATCGACGTCATTCTTGTTTGGATGAATGGATTCCGGATTTCAAGGTCGCGTTCGAAAGAGCATCGTTCAACGAAGAGAATGCGGGTAGGTAGAAGGCGATCCGACGATTTTTGAATTTTTTACCGAATTTTAAAGTTGACCCTTCAAAAATGCAAAAAATTGATACTACCCCCCCTTTGCGTTTTTGCGATTTTCAGCCAAAAATCGAAGGGTCCACTTTGAAGGTCTGCAAAAAATTCAAAAATCAACGTATCGCCTTCTACCTTGCTGCATTCTCTTCGTCCAACGATTCTCTTTCAAACCCAAAATGAAAATCCAGATTCGGTCGATCCAAAAAAATGTAATCTGCATTTTAGTGAAGGCAAACGAAAAAACGGGTGGGGTCGTATTTAGGGCAAAAAAAAATTTTCGATTTCGGGAATACCCAAGACCCTATCCGATGGAAAATTTCCCGCTGATTCCAAAAATCACCATTGTTTGCCCGATAAATCAAAGATTCTAGGAGAAAAATGAGAAAACGTGATTTCGCACTTTCCGCGATTTTGACACTATACTAAAATCGACGTCATTCTTGTTTGGATGAATGGATTCCGGATTTCAAGGTCGCGTTCGAAAGAGCATCGCTCAACGAAGAGAATGCGGGTAGGTAGAAGGCGATCCGTCGATTTTTGAATTTTTTACCGAATTTTAAAGTTGACCCTTCAAAAATGCAAAAAATTGATACTACCCCCCCTTTGCGTTTTTGCTATTTTCAGCCAAAAATCGAAGGGTCCACTTTGAAGGTCTGCAAAAAATTCAAAAATCAACGTATCGCCTTCTACCTTGCTGCATTCTCTTCGTCCAACGATTCTCTTTCAAACCCAAAATGAAAATCCAGATTCGGTCGATCCAAAAAAATGTAATCTGCATTTTAGTGAAGGCAAACGAAAAAACGGGTGGGGTCGTATTTAGGGCAAAAAAAAATTTTCGATTTCGGGAATACCCAAGACCCTATCCGATGGAAAATTTTCCGCTGATTCCAAAAATCACCATTGTTTGCCCGATAAATCAAAGATTCTAGGAGAAAAATGAGAAAACGTGATTTCGCACTTTCCGCCATTTTGACACTTTACTAAAATAGACGTGATTCTCGTTTGCATGAATCGATTCCGGATTTCAAGGTCGCGTTCGAAAGAGCATCGTTCAACGAAGAGAATGCTGGTAGGTAGAAGGCGATCCGTCGATTTTTGAATTTTTTACCGAATTTTAAAGTTGACCCTTCAAAAATGCAAAAAATTGATACTACCCCCCCTTTGCGTTTTTGCGATTTTCAGCCAAAAATCGAAGGGTCCACTTTGAAGGTCTGCAAAAAATTCAAAAATCAACGTATCGCCTTCTACCTTGCGGCATTCTCTTCGTCCAACGATTCTCTTTCGAACCCAAAAAGAAAATCCAGATTCGGTCGATCCAAAAAAATGTAATCTCCATTTTAGTGAAGGCAAACGAAAAAACGGGTGGGGTCGTATTTAGGGCAAAAAAAAATTTTCGATTTCGGGAATACCCAAGACCCTATCCGATGGAAAATTTTCCGCTGATTCCAAAAATCACCATTGTTTGCCCGATAAATCAAAGATTCTAGGAGAAAAATGAGAAAACGTGATTTCGCACTTTCCGCCATTTTGACACTTTACTAAAATAGACGTGATTCTCGTTTGCATGAATCGATTCCGGATTTCAAGGTCGCGTTCGAAAGAGCATCGTTCAACGAAGAGAATGCTGGTAGGTAGAAGGCGATCCGTCGATTTTTGAATTTTTTACCGAATTTTAAAGTTGACCCTTCAAAAATGCAAAAAATTGATACTACCCCCCCTTTGCGTTTTTGCGATTTTCAGCCAAAAATCGAAGGGTCCACTTTGAAGGTCTGCAAAAAATTCAAAAATCAACGTATCGCCTTCTACCTTGCGGCATTCTCTTCGTCCAACGATTCTCTTTCAACCCCAAAAAGAAAATCCAGATTCGGTCGATCCAAAAAAATGTAATCTCCATTTTAGTGAAGGCAAACGAAAAAACGGGTGGGGTCGTATTTAGGGCAAAAAAAAATTTTCGATTTCGGGAATACCCAAGACCCTATCCGATGGAAAATTTTCCGCTGATTCCAAAAATCACCATTGTTTGCCCGATAAATCAAAGATTCTAGGAGAAAAATGAGAAAACGTGATTTCGAACTTTCCGCGATTTTTACACTTTACTAAAATCGACGTCATTCTTGTTTGCGTGAATCGATTCCGGATTTCAAGTTCGCGTTCGAAAGAGCATCGTTCAACGAAGAGAATGCGGGTAGGTAGAAGGCGATCCGTCGATTTTTGAATTTTTTACCGAATTTTAAAGTGGACCCTTCAAAAATGCAAAAAATTGATACTACCCCCCCTTTGCGTTTTTGCGATTTTCAGCCAAAAATCGAAGGGTCCAATTTGAAGGTCTGCAAAAAATTCAAAAATCAACGTATCGCCTTCTACCTTGCGGCATTCTCTTCGTCCAACGATTCTCTTTCGAACCCAAAAAGAAAATCCAGATTCGGTCGATCCAAAAAAATGTAATCTCCATTTTAGTGAAGGCAAACGAAAAAACGGGTGGGGTCGTATTTAGGGCAAAAAAAAATTTTCGATTTCGGGAATACCCAAGACCCTATCCGATGGAAAATTTCCCGCTGATTCCAAAAATCACCATTGTTTGCCTTATAAATCAAAGATTCTAGGAGATAAATGAGAAAACGTGATTTCGCACTTTCCGCGATTTTGACACTTTACTAAAATCGACGTCATTCTTGTTTGGATGAATGGATTCCGGATTTCAAGGTCGCGTTCGAAAGAGCATCGTTCAACGAAGAGAATGCGGGTAGGTAGAAGGCGATCCGTCGATTTTTGAATTTTTTACCGAATTTTAAAGTTGACCCTTCAAAAATGCAAAAAATTGATAATACCCCCCCTTTGCGTTTTTGCGATTTTCAGCCAAAAATCGAAGGGTCCACTTTGAAGGTCTGCAAAAAATTCAAAAATCAACGTATCGCCTTCTACCTTGCTGCATTCTCTTCGTCCAACGATTCTCTTTCAAACCCAAAATGAAAATCCAGATTCGGTCGATCCAAAAAAATGTAATCTGCATTTTAGTGAAGGCAAACGAAAAAACGGGTGGGGTCGTATTTAGGGCAAAAAAAAATTTTCGATTTCGGGAATACCCAAGACCCTATCCGATGGAAAATTTTCCGCTGATTCCAAAAATCACCATTGTTTGCCCGATAAATCAAAGATTCTAGGAGAAAAATGAGAAAACGTGATTTCGCACTTTCCGCCATTTTGACACTTTACTAAAATAGACGTGATTCTCGTTTGCATGAATCGATTCCGGATTTCAAGGTCGCGTTCGAAAGAGCATCGTTCAACGAAGAGAATGCTGGTAGGTAGAAGGCGATCCGTCGATTTTTGAATTTTTTACCGAATTTTAAAGTTGACCCTTCAAAAATGCAAAAAATTGATACTACCCCCCCTTTGCGTTTTTGCGATTTTCAGCCAAAAATCGAAGGGTCCACTTTGAAGGTCTGCAAAAAATTCAAAAATCAACGTATCGCCTTCTACCTTGCGGCATTCTCTTCGTCCAACGATTCTCTTTCGAACCCAAAAAGAAAATCCAGATTCGGTCGATCCAAAAAAATGTAATCTCCATTTTAGTGAAGGCAAACGAAAAAACGGGTGGGGTCGTATTTAGGGCAAAAAAAAATTTTCGATTTCGGGAATACCCAAGACCCTATCCGATGGAAAATTTTCCGCTGATTCCAAAAATCACCATTGTTTGCCCGATAAATCAAAGATTCTAGGAGAAAAATGAGAAAACGTGATTTCGCACTTTCCGCCATTTTGACACTTTACTAAAATAGACGTGATTCTCGTTTGCATGAATCGATTCCGGATTTCAAGGTCGCGTTCGAAAGAGCATCGTTCAACGAAGAGAATGCTGGTAGGTAGAAGGCGATCCGTCGATTTTTGAATTTTTTACCGAATTTTAAAGTTGACCCTTCAAAAATGCAAAAAATTGATACTACCCCCCCTTTGCGTTTTTGCGATTTTCAGCCAAAAATCGAAGGGTCCACTTTGAAGGTCTGCAAAAAATTCAAAAATCAACGTATCGCCTTCTACCTTGCGGCATTCTCTTCGTCCAACGATTCTCTTTCAACCCCAAAAAGAAAATCCAGATTCGGTCGATCCAAAAAAATGTAATCTCCATTTTAGTGAAGGCAAACGAAAAAACGGGTGGGGTCGTATTTAGGGCAAAAAAAAATTTTCGATTTCGGGAATACCCAAGACCCTATCCGATGGAAAATTTTCCGCTGATTCCAAAAATCACCATTGTTTGCCCGATAAATCAAAGATTCTAGGAGAAAAATGAGAAAACGTGATTTCGAACTTTCCGCGATTTTTACACTTTACTAAAATCGACGTCATTCTTGTTTGCGTGAATCGATTCCGGATTTCAAGGTCGCGTTCGAAAGAGCATCGTTCAACGAAGAGAATGCGGGTAGGTAGAAGGCGATCCGTCGATTTTTGAATTTTTTACCGAATTTTAAAGTGGACCCTTCAAAAATGCAAAAAATTGATACTACCCCCCCTTTGCGTTTTTGCGATTTTCAGCCAAAAATCGAAGGGTCCAATTTGAAGGTCTGCAAAAAATTCAAAAATCAACGTATCGCCTTCTACCTTGCGGCATTCTCTTCGTCCAACGATTCTCTTTCGAACCCAAAAAGAAAATCCAGATTCGGTCGATCCAAAAAAATGTAATCTCCATTTTAGTGAAGGCAAACGAAAAAACGGGTGGGGTCGTATTTAGGGCAAAAAAAAATTTTCGATTTCGGGAATACCCAAGACCCTATCCGATGGAAAATTTCCCGCTGATTCCAAAAATCACCATTGTTTGCCTTATAAATCAAAGATTCTAGGAGATAAATGAGAAAACGTGATTTCGCACTTTCCGCGATTTTGACACTTTACTAAAATCGACGTCATTCTTGTTTGGATGAATGGATTCCGGATTTCAAGGTCGCGTTCGAAAGAGCATCGTTCAACGAAGAGAATGCGGGTAGGTAGAAGGCGATCCGTCGATTTTTGAATTTTTTACCGAATTTTAAAGTTGACCCTTCAAAAATGCAAAAAATTGATACTACCCCCCCTTTGCGTTTTTGCGATTTTCAGCCAAAAATCGAAGGGTCCACTTTGAAGGTCTGCAAAAAATTCAAAAATCAACGTATCGCCTTCTACCTTGCTGCATTCTCTTCGTCCAACGATTCTCTTTCAAACCCAAAATGAAAATCCAGATTCGGTCGATCCAAAAAAATGTAATCTGCATTTTAGTGAAGGCAAACGAAAAAACGGGTGGGGTCGTATTTAGGGCAAAAAAAAATTTTCGATTTCGGGAATACCCAAGACCCTATCCGATGGAAAATTTCCCGCTGATTCCAAAAATCACCATTGTTTGCCCGATAAATCAAAGATTCTAGGAGAATAATGAGAAAACGTGATTTCGCACTTTCCGCCATTTTGACACTTTACTAAAATCGACGTCATTCTTGTTTGCGTGAATCGATACCGGATTTCAAGGTCGCGTTCGAAAGAGCATCGTTCAACGAAGAGAATGCGGGTAGGTAGAAGGCGATCCGTCGATTTTTGAATTTTTTACCGAATTTTAAAGTTGACCCTTCAAAAATGCAAAAAATTGATACTACCCCCCCTTTGCGTTTTTGCTATTTTCAGCCAAAAATCGAAGGGTCCACTTTGAAGGTCTGCAAAAAATTCAAAAATCAACGTATCGCCTTCTACCTTGCTGCATTCTCTTCGTCCAACGATTCTCTTTCAAACCCAAAATGAAAATCCAGATTCGGTCGATCCAAAAAAATGTAATCTGCATTTTAGTGAAGGCAAACGAAAAAACGGGTGGGTTCGTATTTAGGGCAAAAAAAAATTTTCGATTTCGGGAATACCCAAGACCCTATCCGATGGAAAATTTCCAGCTGATTCCAAAAATCACCATTGTTTGCCCGATAAATCAAAGATTCTAGGAGAAAAATGAGAAAACGTGATTTCGCACTTTCCGCGATTTTGACACTTTACTAAAATCGACGTCATTCTTGTTTGGATGAATGGATTCCGGATTTCAAGGTCGCGTTCGAAAGAGCATCGTTCAACGAAGAGAATGCGGGTAGGTAGAAGGCGATCCGTCGATTTTTGAATTTTTTACCGAATTTTAAAGTTGACCCTTCAAAAATGCAAAAAATTGATACTACCCCCCCTTTGCGTTTTTGCGATTTTCAGCCAAAAATCGAAGGGTCCACTTTGAAGGTCTGCAAAAAATTCAAAAATCAACGTATCGCCTTCTACCTTGCTGCATTCTCTTCGTCCAACGATTCTCTTTCAAACCCAAAATGAAAATCCAGATTCGGTCGATCCAAAAAAATGTAATCTGCATTTTAGTGAAGGCAAACGAAAAAACGAGTGGGGTCGTATTTAGGGCAAAAAAAAATTTTCGATTTCGGGAATACCCAAGACCCTATCCGATGGAAAATTTCCAGCTGATTCCAAAAATCACCATTGTTTGCCCGATAAATCAAAGATTCTAGGAGAAAAATGAGAAAACGTGATTTCGCACTTTCCGCGATTTTGACACTTTACTAAAATCGACGTCATTCTTGTTTGGATGAATGGATTCCGGATTTCAAGGTCGCGTTCGAAAGAGCATCGTTCAACGAAGAGAATGCGGGTAGGTAGAAGGCGATCCGTCGATTTTTGAATTTTTTACCGAATTTTAAAGTTGACCCTTCAAAAATGCAAAAAATTGATACTACCCCCCCTTTGCGTTTTTGCGATTTTCAGCCAAAAATCGAAGGGTCCACTTTGAAGGTCTGCAAAAAATTCAAAAATCAACGTATCGCCTTCTACCTTGCTGCATTCTCTTCGTCCAACGATTCTCTTTCAAACCCAAAATGAAAATCCAGATTCGGTCGATCCAAAAAAATGTAATCTGCATTTTAGTGAAGGCAAACGAAAAAACGGGTGGGGTCGTATTTAGGGCAAAAAAAAATTTTCGATTTCGGGAATACCCAAGACCCTATCCGATGGAAAATTTCCCGCTGATTCCAAAAATCACCATTGTTTGCCCGATAAATCAAAGATTCTAGGAGAATAATGAGAAAACGTGATTTCGCACTTTCCGCCATTTTGACACTTTACTAAAATCGACGTCATTCTTGTTTGCGTGAATCGATACCGGATTTCAAGGTCGCGTTCGAAAGAGCATCGTTCAACGAAGAGAATGCGGGTAGGTAGAAGGCGATCCGTCGATTTTTGAATTTTTTACCGAATTTTAAAGTTGACCCTTCAAAAATGCAAAAAATTGATACTACCCCCCCTTTGCGTTTTTGCGATTTTCAGCCAAAAATCGAAGGGTCCACTTTGAAGGTCTGCAAAAAATTCAAAAATCAACGTATCGCCTTCTACCTTGCTGCATTCTCTTCGTCCAACGATTCTCTTTCAAACCCAAAATGAAAATCCAGATTCGGTCGATCCAAAAAAATGTAATCTGCATTTTAGTGAAGGCAAACGAAAAAACGGGTGGGGTCGTATTTAGGGCAAAAAAAAATTTTCGATTTCGGGAATACCCAAGACCCTATCCGATGGAAAATTTCCCGCTGATTCCAAAAATCACCATTGTTTGCCCGATAAATCAAAGATTCTAGGAGAAAAATGAGAAAACGTGATTTCGCACTTTCCGCGATTTTGACACTTTACTAAAATCGACGTCATTCTTGTTTGGATGAATGGATTCCGGATTTCAAGGTCGCGTTCGAAAGAGCATCGTTCAACGAAGAGAATGCGGGTAGGTAGAAGGCGATCCGTCGATTTTTGAATTTTTTACCGAATTTTAAAGTTGACCCTTCAAAAATGCAAAAAATTGATACTACCCCCCCTTTGCGTTTTTGCGATTTTCAGCCAAAAATCGAAGGGTCCACTTTGAAGGTCTGCAAAAAATTCAAAAATCAACGTATCGCCTTCTACCTTGCTGCATTCTCTTCGTCCAACGATTCTCTTTCAAACCCAAAATGAAAATCCAGATTCGGTCGATCCAAAAAAATGTAATCTGCATTTTAGTGAAGGCAAACGAAAAAACGAGTGGGGTCGTATTTAGGGCAAAAAAAAATTTTCGATTTCGGGAATACCCAAGACCCTATCCGATGGAAAATTTCCAGCTGATTCCAAAAATCACCATTGTTTGCCCGATAAATCAAAGATTCTAGGAGAAAAATGAGAAAACGTGATTTCGCACTTTCCGCCATTTTGACACTTTACTAAAATAGACGTGATTCTCGTTTGCATGAATCGATTCCGGATTTCAAGGTCGCGTTCGAAAGAGCATCGTTCAACGAAGAGAATGCTGGTAGGTAGAAGGCGATCCGTCGATTTTTGAATTTTTTACCGAATTTTAAAGTTGACCCTTCAAAAATGCAAAAAATTGATACTACCCCCCCTTTGCGTTTTTGCGATTTTCAGCCAAAAATCGAAGGGTCCACTTTGAAGGTCTGCAAAAAATTCAAAAATCAACGTATCGCCTTCTACCTTGCGGCATTCTCTTCGTCCAACGATTCTCTTTCGAACCCAAAAAGAAAATCCAGATTCGGTCGATCCAAAAAAATGTAATCTCCATTTTAGTGAAGGCAAACGAAAAAACGGGTGGGGTCGTATTTAGGGCAAAAAAAAATTTTCGATTTCGGGAATACCCAAGACCCTATCCGATGGAAAATTTTCCGCTGATTCCAAAAATCACCATTGTTTGCCCGATAAATCAAAGATTCTAGGAGAAAAATGAGAAAACGTGATTTCGCACTTTCCGCCATTTTGACACTTTACTAAAATAGACGTGATTCTCGTTTGCATGAATCGATTCCGGATTTCAAGGTCGCGTTCGAAAGAGCATCGTTCAACGAAGAGAATGCTGGTAGGTAGAAGGCGATCCGTCGATTTTTGAATTTTTTACCGAATTTTAAAGTTGACCCTTCAAAAATGCAAAAAATTGATACTACCCCCCCTTTGCGTTTTTGCGATTTTCAGCCAAAAATCGAAGGGTCCACTTTGAAGGTCTGCAAAAAATTCAAAAATCAACGTATCGCCTTCTACCTTGCGGCATTCTCTTCGTCCAACGATTCTCTTTCAACCCCAAAAAGAAAATCCAGATTCGGTCGATCCAAAAAAATGTAATCTCCATTTTAGTGAAGGCAAACGAAAAAACGGGTGGGGTCGTATTTAGGGCAAAAAAAAATTTTCGATTTCGGGAATACCCAAGACCCTATCCGATGGAAAATTTTCCGCTGATTCCAAAAATCACCATTGTTTGCCCGATAAATCAAAGATTCTAGGAGAAAAATGAGAAAACGTGATTTCGAACTTTCCGCGATTTTTACACTTTACTAAAATCGACGTCATTCTTGTTTGCGTGAATCGATTCCGGATTTCAAGGTCGCGTTCGAAAGAGCATCGTTCAACGAAGAGAATGCGGGTAGGTAGAAGGCGATCCGTCGATTTTTGAATTTTTTACCGAATTTTAAAGTGGACCCTTCAAAAATGCAAAAAATTGATACTACCCCCCCTTTGCGTTTTTGCGATTTTCAGCCAAAAATCGAAGGGTCCAATTTGAAGGTCTGCAAAAAATTCAAAAATCAACGTATCGCCTTCTACCTTGCGGCATTCTCTTCGTCCAACGATTCTCTTTCGAACCCAAAAAGAAAATCCAGATTCGGTCGATCCAAAAAAATGTAATCTCCATTTTAGTGAAGGCAAACGAAAAAACGGGTGGGGTCGTATTTAGGGCAAAAAAAAATTTTCGATTTCGGGAATACCCAAGACCCTATCCGATGGAAAATTTCCCGCTGATTCCAAAAATCACCATTGTTTGCCTTATAAATCAAAGATTCTAGGAGATAAATGAGAAAACGTGATTTCGCACTTTCCGCGATTTTGACACTTTACTAAAATCGACGTCATTCTTGTTTGGATGAATGGATTCCGGATTTCAAGGTCGCGTTCGAAAGAGCATCGTTCAACGAAGAGAATGCGGGTAGGTAGAAGGCGATCCGTCGATTTTTGAATTTTTTACCGAATTTTAAAGTTGACCCTTCAAAAATGCAAAAAATTGATACTACCCCCCCTTTGCGTTTTTGCGATTTTCAGCCAAAAATCGAAGGGTCCACTTTGAAGGTCTGCAAAAAATTCAAAAATCAACGTATCGCCTTCTACCTTGCTGCATTCTCTTCGTCCAACGATTCTCTTTCAAACCCAAAATGAAAATCCAGATTCGGTCGATCCAAAAAAATGTAATCTGCATTTTAGTGAAGGCAAACGAAAAAACGGGTGGGGTCGTATTTAGGGCAAAAAAAAATTTTCGATTTCGGGAATACCCAAGACCCTATCCGATGGAAAATTTCCCGCTGATTCCAAAAATCACCATTGTTTGCCCGATAAATCAAAGATTCTAGGAGAAAAATGAGAAAACGTGATTTCGCACTTTCCGCGATTTTGACACTTTACTAAAATCGACGTCATTCTTGTTTGGATGAATGGATTCCGGATTTCAAGGTCGCGTTCGAAAGAGCATCGTTCAACGAAGAGAATGCGGGTAGGTAGAAGGCGATCCGACGATTTTTGAATTTTTTACCGAATTTTAAAGTTGACCCTTCAAAAATGCAAAAAATTGATAATACCCCCCCTTTGCGTTTTTGCGATTTTCAGCCAAAAATCGAAGGGTCCACTTTGAAGGTCTGCAAAAAATTCAAAAATCAACGTATCGCCTTCTACCTTGCTGCATTCTCTTCGTCCAACGATTCTCTTTCAAACCCAAAATGAAAATCCAGATTCGGTCGATACAAAAAAATGTAATCTGCATTTTAGTGAAGGCAAACGAAAAAACGGGTGGGGTCGTATTTAGGGCAAAAAAAAATTTTCGATTTCGGGAATACCCAAGACCTTATCCGATGGAAAATTTCCCGCTGATTCCAAAAATCACCATTGTTGGCCCGATAAATCAAAGATTCTAGGAGAAAAATGAGAAAACGTGATTTCGCACTTTCCGCGGTTTTGACACTTTACTAAAATCGACGTCATTCTTGTTTGGATGAATGGATTCCGGATTTCAAGGTCGCGTTCGAAAGAGCATCGTTCAACGAAGAGAATGCGGGTAGGTAGAAGGCGATCCGACGATTTTTGAATTTTTTACCGAATTTTAAAGTTGACCCTTCAAAAATGCAAAAAATTGATACTACCCCCCCTTTGCGTTTTTGCGATTTTCAGCCAAAAATCGAAGGGTCCACTTTGAAGGTCTGCAAAAAATTCAAAAATCAACGTATCGCCTTCTACCTTGCTGCATTCTCTTCGTCCAACAATTCTCTTTCAAACCCAAAATGAAAATCCAGATTCGGTCGATCCAAAAAAATGTAATCTGCATTTTAGTGAAGGCAAACGAAAAAACGGGTGGGGTCGTATTTAGGGCAAAAAAAAATTTTCGATTTCGGGAATACCCAAGACCCTATCCGATGGAAAATTTCCAGCTGATTCCAAAAATCACCATTGTTTGCCCGATAAATCAAAGATTCAAGGAGAAAAATGAGAAAACGTGATTTCGAACTTTCCGCGATTTTTACACTTTACTAAAATCGACGTCATTCTTGTTTGGATGAATGGATTCCGGATTTCAAGGTCGCGTTCGAAAGAGCATCGTTCAACGAAGAGAATGCGGGTAGGTAGAAGGCGATCCGTCGATTTTTGAATTTTTTACCGAATTTTAAAGTTGACCCTTCAAAAATGCAAAAAATTGATAATACCCCCCCTTTGCGTTTTTGCGATTTTCAGCCAAAAATCGAAGGGTCCACTTTGAAGGTCTGCAAAAAATTCAAAAATCAACGTATCGCCTTCTACCTTGCTGCATTCTCTTCGTCCAACGATTCTCTTTCAAACCCAAAATGAAAATCCAGATTCGGTCGATACAAAAAAATGTAATCTGCATTTTAGTGAAGGCAAACGAAAAAACGGGTGGGGTCGTATTTAGGGCAAAAAAAAATGTTCGATTTCGGGAATACCCAAGACCCTATCCGATGGAAAATTTTCCGCTGATTCCAAAAATCACCATTGTTTGCCCGATAAATCAAAGATTCTAGGAGAATAATGAGAAAACGTGATTTCGCACTTTCCGCCATTTTGACACTTTACTAAAATCGACGTCATTCTTGTTTGCGTGAATCGATACCGGATTTCAAGGTCGCGTTCGAAAGAGCATCGTTCAACGAAGAGAATGCGGGTAGGTAGAAAGCGATCCGTCTATTTTTGAATTTTTTACCGAATTTTAAAGTTGACCCTTCAAAAATGCAAAAAATTGATACTACCCCCCCTTTGCGTTTTTGCGATTTTCAGCCAAAAATCGAAGGGTCCACTTTGAAGGTCTGCAAAAAAATCAAAAATCAACGTATCGCCTTCTACCTTGCGACATTCTCTTCGTCCAACGATTCTCTTTCGAACCCAAAAAGAAAATCCAGATTCGGTCGATCCAAAAAAATGTAATCTCCATTTTAGTGAAGGCAAACGAAAAAACGGGTGGGGTCGTATTTAGGGCAAAAAAAAATTTTCGATTTCGGGAATACCCAAGACCCTATCCGATGGAAAATTTTCCGCTGATTCCAAAAATCACCATTGTTTGCCCGATAAATCAAAGATTCTAGGAGAAAAATGAGAAAACGTGATTTCGAACTTTCCGCGATTTTTACACTTTACTAAAATCGACGTCATTCTTGTTTGCGTGAATCGATTCCGGATTTCAAGGTCGCGTTCGAAAGAGCATCGTTCAACGAAGAGAATGCGGGTAGGTAGAAGGCGATCCGTCGATTTTTGAATTTTTTACCGAATTTTAAAGTGGACCCTTCAAAAATGCAAAAAATTGATACTACCCCCCCTTTGCGTTTTTGCGATTTTCAACCAAAAATCGAAGGGTCCAATTTGAAGGTCTGCAAAAAAATCAAAAATCAACGTATCGCCTTCTACCTTGCGACATTCTCTTCGTCCAACGATTCTCTTTCGAACCCAAAAAGAAAATCCAGATTCGGTCGATCCAAAAAAATGTAATCTCCATTTTAGTGAAGGCAAACGAAAAAACGGGTGGGGTCGTATTTAGGGCAAAAAAAAATTTTCGATTTCGGGAATACCCAAGACCCTATCCGATGGAAAATTTTCCGCTGATTCCAAAAATCACCATTGTTTGCCCGATAAATCAAAGATTCTAGGAGAAAAATGAGAAAACGTGATTTCGCACTTTCCGCCATTTTGACACTTTACTAAAATAGACGTGATTCTCGTTTGCATGAATCGATTCCGGATTTCAAGGTCGCGTTCGAAAGAGCATCGTTCAACGAAGAGAATGCTGGTAGGTAGAAGGCGATCCGTCGATTTTTGAATTTTTTACCGAATTTTAAAGTTGACCCTTCAAAAATGCAAAAAATTGATACTACCCCCCCTCTGCGTTTTTGCGATTTTCAGCCAAAAATCGAAGGGTCCACTTTGAAGGTCTGCAAAAAATTCAAAAATCAACGTATCGCCTTCTACCTTGCGGCATTCTCTTCGTCCAACGATTCTCTTTCAACCCCAAAAAGAAAATCCAGATTCGGTCGATCCAAAAAAATGTAATCTCCATTTTAGTGAAGGCAAACGAAAAAACGGGTGGGGTCGTATTTAGGGCAAAAAAAAATTTTCGATTTCGGGAATACCCAAGACCCTATCCGATGGAAAATTTTCCGCTGATTCCAAAAATCACCATTGTTTGCCCGATAAATCAAAGATTCTAGGAGAAAAATGAGAAAACGTGATTTCGCACTTTCCGCCATATTGACACTTTACTAAAATCGACGTCATTCTTGTTTGCGTGAATCGATTCCGGATTTCAAGGTCGCGTTCGAAAGAGCATCGTTCAACGAAGAGAATGCGGGTAGGTAGAAGGCGATCCGTCGATTTTTGAATTTTTTACCGAATTTTAAAGTTGACCCTTCAAAAATGCAAAAAATTGATACTACCCCCCCTTTGCGTTTTTGCGATTTTCAGCCAAAAATCGAAGGGTCCACTTTGAAGGTCTGCAAAAAATTCAAAAATCAACGTATCGCCTTCTACCTTGCTGCATTCTCTTCGTCCAACAATTCTCTTTCAAACCCAAAATGAAAATCCAGATTCGGTCGATCCAAAAAAATGTAATCTGCATTTTAGTGAAGGCAAACGAAAAAACGGGTGGGGTCGTATTTAGGGCAAAAAAAAATTTTCGATTTCGGGAATACCCAAGACCCTATCCGATGGAAAATTTCCAGCTGATTCCAAAAATCACCATTGTTTGCCCGATAAATCAAAGATTCAAGGAGAAAAATGAGAAAACGTGATTTCGAACTTTCCGCGATTTTTACACTTTACTAAAATCGACGTCATTCTTGTTTGGATGAATGGATTCCGGATTTCAAGGTCGCGTTCGAAAGAGCATCGTTCAACGAAGAGAATGCGGGTAGGTAGAAGGCGATCCGTCGATTTTTGAATTTTTTACCGAATTTTAAAGTTGACCCTTCAAAAATGCAAAAAATTGATACTACCCCCCCTTTGCGTTTTTGCGATTTTCAGCCAAAAATCGAAGGGTCCACTTTGAAGGTCTGCAAAAAATTCAAAAATCAACGTATCGCCTTCTACCTTGCTGCATTCTCTTCGTCCAACGATTCTCTTTCAAACCCAAAATGAAAATCCAGATTCGGTCGATACAAAAAAATGTAATCTGCATTTTAGTGAAGGCAAACGAAAAAACGGGTGGGGTCGTATTTAGGGCAAAAAAAAATTTTCGATTTCGGGAATACCCAAGACCTTATCCGATGGAAAATTTCCCGCTGATTCCAAAAATCACCATTGTTGGCCCGATAAATCAAAGATTCTAGGAGAAAAATGAGAAAACGTGATTTCGCACTTTCCGCGGTTTTGACACTTTACTAAAATCGACGTCATTCTTGTTTGGATGAATGGATTCCGGATTTCAAGGTCGCGTTCGAAAGAGCATCGTTCAACGAAGAGAATGCGGGTAGGTAGAAGGCGATCCGACGATTTTTGAATTTTTTACCGAATTTTAAAGTTGACCCTTCAAAAATGCAAAAAATTGATACTACCCCCCCTTTGCGTTTTTGCGATTTTCAGCCAAAAATCGAAGGGTCCACTTTGAAGGTCTGCAAAAAATTCAAAAATCAACGTATCGCCTTCTACCTTGCTGCATTCTCTTCGTCCAACGATTCTCTTTCAAACCCAAAATGAAAATCCAGATTCGGTCGATCCAAAAAAATGTAATCTGCATTTTAGTGAAGGCAAACGAAAAAACGGGTGGGGTCGTATTTAGGGCAAAAAAAAATTTTCGATTTCGGGAATACCCAAGACCCTATCCGATGGAAAATTTCCCGCTGATTCCAAAAATCACCATTGTTTGCCCGATAAATCAAAGATTCTAGGAGAAAAATGAGAAAACGTGATTTCGCACTTTCCGCGATTTTGACACTATACTAAAATCGACGTCATTCTTGTTTGGATGAATGGATTCCGGATTTCAAGGTCGCGTTCGAAAGAGCATCGCTCAACGAAGAGAATGCGGGTAGGTAGAAGGCGATCCGTCGATTTTTGAATTTTTTACCGAATTTTAAAGTTGACCCTTCAAAAATGCAAAAAATTGATACTACCCCCCCTTTGCGTTTTTGCTATTTTCAGCCAAAAATCGAAGGGTCCACTTTGAAGGTCTGCAAAAAATTCAAAAATCAACGTATCGCCTTCTACCTTGCTGCATTCTCTTCGTCCAACGATTCTCTTTCAAACCCAAAATGAAAATCCAGATTCGGTCGATCCAAAAAAATGTAATCTGCATTTTAGTGAAGGCAAACGAAAAAACGGGTGGGGTCGTATTTAGGGCAAAAAAAAATTTTCGATTTCGGGAATACCCAAGACCCTATCCGATGGAAAATTTTCCGCTGATTCCAAAAATCACCATTGTTTGCCCGATAAATCAAAGATTCTAGGAGAAAAATGAGAAAACGTGATTTCGAACTTTCCGCGATTTTTACACTTTACTAAAATCGACGTCATTCTTGTTTGCGTGAATCGATTCCGGATTTCAAGGTCGCGTTCGAAAGAGCATCGTTCAACGAAGAGAATGCGGGTAGGTAGAAGGCGATCCGTCGATTTTTGAATTTTTTACCGAATTTTAAAGTGGACCCTTCAAAAATGCAAAAAATTGATACTACCCCCCCTTTGCGTTTTTGCGATTTTCAGCCAAAAATCGAAGGGTCCAATTTGAAGGTCTGCAAAAAATTCAAAAATCAACGTATCGCCTTCTACCTTGCGGCATTCTCTTCGTCCAACGATTCTCTTTCGAACCCAAAAAGAAAATCCAGATTCGGTCGATCCAAAAAAATGTAATCTCCATTTTAGTGAAGGCAAACGAAAAAACGGGTGGGGTCGTATTTAGGGCAAAAAAAAATTTTCGATTTCGGGAATACCCAAGACCCTATCCGATGGAAAATTTCCCGCTGATTCCAAAAATCACCATTGTTTGCCTTATAAATCAAAGATTCTAGGAGATAAATGAGAAAACGTGATTTCGCACTTTCCGCGATTTTGACACTTTACTAAAATCGACGTCATTCTTGTTTGGATGAATGGATTCCGGATTTCAAGGTCGCGTTCGAAAGAGCATCGTTCAACGAAGAGAATGCGGGTAGGTAGAAGGCGATCCGTCGATTTTTGAATTTTTTACCGAATTTTAAAGTTGACCCTTCAAAAATGCAAAAAATTGATACTACCCCCCCTTTGCGTTTTTGCGATTTTCAGCCAAAAATCGAAGGGTCCACTTTGAAGGTCTGCAAAAAAATCAAAAATCAACGTATCGCCTTCTACCTTGCGACATTCTCTTCGTCCAACGATTCTCTTTCGAACCCAAAAAGAAAATCCAGATTCGGTCGATCCAAAAAAATGTAATCTCCATTTTAGTGAAGGCAAACGAAAAAACGGGTGGGGTCGTATTTAGGGCAAAAAAAAATTTTCGATTTCGGGAATACCCAAGACCCTATCCGATGGAAAATTTTCCGCTGATTCCAAAAATCACCATTGTTTGCCCGATAAATCAAAGATTCTAGGAGAAAAATGAGAAAACGTGATTTCGAACTTTCCGCGATTTTTACACTTTACTAAAATCGACGTCATTCTTGTTTGCGTGAATCGATTCCGGATTTCAAGGTCGCGTTCGAAAGAGCATCGTTCAACGAAGAGAATGCGGGTAGGTAGAAGGCGATCCGTCGATTTTTGAATTTTTTACCGAATTTTAAAGTGGACCCTTCAAAAATGCAAAAAATTGATACTACCCCCCCTTTGCGTTTTTGCGATTTTCAACCAAAAATCGAAGGGTCCAATTTGAAGGTCTGCAAAAAAATCAAAAATCAACGTATCGCCTTCTACCTTGCGACATTCTCTTCGTCCAACGATTCTCTTTCGAACCCAAAAAGAAAATCCAGATTCGGTCGATCCAAAAAAATGTAATCTCCATTTTAGTGAAGGCAAACGAAAAAACGGGTGGGGTCGTATTTAGGGCAAAAAAAAATTTTCGATTTCGGGAATACCCAAGACCCTATCCGATGGAAAATTTTCCGCTGATTCCAAAAATCACCATTGTTTGCCCGATAAATCAAAGATTCTAGGAGAAAAATGAGAAAACGTGATTTCGCACTTTCCGCCATTTTGACACTTTACTAAAATAGACGTGATTCTCGTTTGCATGAATCGATTCCGGATTTCAAGGTCGCGTTCGAAAGAGCATCGTTCAACGAAGAGAATGCTGGTAGGTAGAAGGCGATCCGTCGATTTTTGAATTTTTTACCGAATTTTAAAGTTGACCCTTCAAAAATGCAAAAAATTGATACTACCCCCCCTCTGCGTTTTTGCGATTTTCAGCCAAAAATCGAAGGGTCCACTTTGAAGGTCTGCAAAAAATTCAAAAATCAACGTATCGCCTTCTACCTTGCGGCATTCTCTTCGTCCAACGATTCTCTTTCAACCCCAAAAAGAAAATCCAGATTCGGTCGATCCAAAAAAATGTAATCTCCATTTTAGTGAAGGCAAACGAAAAAACGGGTGGGGTCGTATTTAGGGCAAAAAAAAATTTTCGATTTCGGGAATACCCAAGACCCTATCCGATGGAAAATTTTCCGCTGATTCCAAAAATCACCATTGTTTGCCCGATAAATCAAAGATTCTAGGAGAAAAATGAGAAAACGTGATTTCGCACTTTCCGCCATATTGACACTTTACTAAAATCGACGTCATTCTTGTTTGCGTGAATCGATTCCGGATTTCAAGGTCGCGTTCGAAAGAGCATCGTTCAACGAAGAGAATGCGGGTAGGTAGAAGGCGATCCGTCGATTTTTGAATTTTTTACCGAATTTTAAAGTTGACCCTTCAAAAATGCAAAAAATTGATACTACCCCCCCTTTGCGTTTTTGCGATTTTCAGCCAAAAATCGAAGGGTCCACTTTGAAGGTCTGCAAAAAATTCAAAAATCAACGTATCGCCTTCTACCTTGCTGCATTCTCTTCGTCCAACAATTCTCTTTCAAACCCAAAATGAAAATCCAGATTCGGTCGATCCAAAAAAATGTAATCTGCATTTTAGTGAAGGCAAACGAAAAAACGGGTGGGGTCGTATTTAGGGCAAAAAAAAATTTTCGATTTCGGGAATACCCAAGACCCTATCCGATGGAAAATTTCCAGCTGATTCCAAAAATCACCATTGTTTGCCCGATAAATCAAAGATTCAAGGAGAAAAATGAGAAAACGTGATTTCGAACTTTCCGCGATTTTTACACTTTACTAAAATCGACGTCATTCTTGTTTGGATGAATGGATTCCGGATTTCAAGGTCGCGTTCGAAAGAGCATCGTTCAACGAAGAGAATGCGGGTAGGTAGAAGGCGATCCGTCGATTTTTGAATTTTTTACCGAATTTTAAAGTTGACCCTTCAAAAATGCAAAAAATTGATACTACCCCCCCTTTGCGTTTTTGCGATTTTCAGCCAAAAATCGAAGGGTCCACTTTGAAGGTCTGCAAAAAATTCAAAAATCAACGTATCGCCTTCTACCTTGCTGCATTCTCTTCGTCCAACGATTCTCTTTCAAACCCAAAATGAAAATCCAGATTCGGTCGATCCAAAAAAATGTAATCTGCATTTTAGTGAAGGCAAACGAAAAAACGGGTGGGGTCGTATTTAGGGCAAAAAAAAATTTTCGATTTCGGGAATACCCAAGACCCTATCCGATGGAAAATTTCCCGCTGATTCCAAAAATCACCATTGTTTGCCCGATAAATCAAAGATTCTAGGAGAATAATGAGAAAACGTGATTTCGCACTTTCCGCCATTTTGACACTTTACTAAAATCGACGTCATTCTTGTTTGCGTGAATCGATACCGGATTTCAAGGTCGCGTTCGAAAGAGCATCGTTCAACGAAGAGAATGCGGGTAGGTAGAAGGCGATCCGTCGATTTTTGAATTTTTTACCGAATTTTAAAGTTGACCCTTCAAAAATGCAAAAAATTGATACTACCCCCCCTTTGCGTTTTTGCTATTTTCAGCCAAAAATCGAAGGGTCCACTTTGAAGGTCTGCAAAAAATTCAAAAATCAACGTATCGCCTTCTACCTTGCTGCATTCTCTTCGTCCAACGATTCTCTTTCAAACCCAAAATGAAAATCCAGATTCGGTCGATCCAAAAAAATGTAATCTGCATTTTAGTGAAGGCAAACGAAAAAACGGGTGGGTTCGTATTTAGGGCAAAAAAAAATTTTCGATTTCGGGAATACCCAAGACCCTATCCGATGGAAAATTTCCAGCTGATTCCAAAAATCACCATTGTTTGCCCGATAAATCAAAGATTCTAGGAGAAAAATGAGAAAACGTGATTTCGCACTTTCCGCGATTTTGACACTTTACTAAAATCGACGTCATTCTTGTTTGGATGAATGGATTCCGGATTTCAAGGTCGCGTTCGAAAGAGCATCGTTCAACGAAGAGAATGCGGGTAGGTAGAAGGCGATCCGTCGATTTTTGAATTTTTTACCGAATTTTAAAGTTGACCCTTCAAAAATGCAAAAAATTGATACTACCCCCCCTTTGCGTTTTTGCGATTTTCAGCCAAAAATCGAAGGGTCCACTTTGAAGGTCTGCAAAAAATTCAAAAATCAACGTATCGCCTTCTACCTTGCTGCATTCTCTTCGTCCAACGATTCTCTTTCAAACCCAAAATGAAAATCCAGATTCGGTCGATCCAAAAAAATGTAATCTGCATTTTAGTGAAGGCAAACGAAAAAACGAGTGGGGTCGTATTTAGGGCAAAAAAAAATTTTCGATTTCGGGAATACCCAAGACCCTATCCGATGGAAAATTTCCAGCTGATTCCAAAAATCACCATTGTTTGCCCGATAAATCAAAGATTCTAGGAGAAAAATGAGAAAACGTGATTTCGCACTTTCCGCGATTTTGACACTTTACTAAAATCGACGTCATTCTTGTTTGGATGAATGGATTCCGGATTTCAAGGTCGCGTTCGAAAGAGCATCGTTCAACGAAGAGAATGCGGGTAGGTAGAAGGCGATCCGTCGATTTTTGAATTTTTTACCGAATTTTAAAGTTGACCCTTCAAAAATGCAAAAAATTGATACTACCCCCCCTTTGCGTTTTTGCGATTTTCAGCCAAAAATCGAAGGGTCCACTTTGAAGGTCTGCAAAAAATTCAAAAATCAACGTATCGCCTTCTACCTTGCTGCATTCTCTTCGTCCAACGATTCTCTTTCAAACCCAAAATGAAAATCCAGATTCGGTCGATCCAAAAAAATGTAATCTGCATTTTAGTGAAGGCAAACGAAAAAACGGGTGGGGTCGTATTTAGGGCAAAAAAAAATTTTCGATTTCGGGAATACCCAAGACCCTATCCGATGGAAAATTTCCCGCTGATTCCAAAAATCACCATTGTTTGCCCGATAAATCAAAGATTCTAGGAGAATAATGAGAAAACGTGATTTCGCACTTTCCGCCATTTTGACACTTTACTAAAATCGACGTCATTCTTGTTTGCGTGAATCGATACCGGATTTCAAGGTCGCGTTCGAAAGAGCATCGTTCAACGAAGAGAATGCGGGTAGGTAGAAGGCGATCCGTCGATTTTTGAATTTTTTACCGAATTTTAAAGTTGACCCTTCAAAAATGCAAAAAATTGATACTACCCCCCCTTTGCGTTTTTGCTATTTTCAGCCAAAAATCGAAGGGTCCACTTTGAAGGTCTGCAAAAAATTCAAAAATCAACGTATCGCCTTCTACCTTGCTGCATTCTCTTCGTCCAACGATTCTCTTTCAAACCCAAAATGAAAATCCAGATTCGGTCGATCCAAAAAAATGTAATCTGCATTTTAGTGAAGGCAAACGAAAAAACGGGTGGGTTCGTATTTAGGGCAAAAAAAAATTTTCGATTTCGGGAATACCCAAGACCCTATCCGATGGAAAATTTCCAGCTGATTCCAAAAATCACCATTGTTTGCCCGATAAATCAAAGATTCTAGGAGAAAAATGAGAAAACGTGATTTCGCACTTTCCGCGATTTTGACACTTTACTAAAATCGACGTCATTCTTGTTTGGATGAATGGATTCCGGATTTCAAGGTCGCGTTCGAAAGAGCATCGTTCAACGAAGAGAATGCGGGTAGGTAGAAGGCGATCCGTCGATTTTTGAATTTTTTACCGAATTTTAAAGTTGACCCTTCAAAAATGCAAAAAATTGATACTACCCCCCCTTTGCGTTTTTGCGATTTTCAGCCAAAAATCGAAGGGTCCACTTTGAAGGTCTGCAAAAAATTCAAAAATCAACGTATCGCCTTCTACCTTGCTGCATTCTCTTCGTCCAACGATTCTCTTTCAAACCCAAAATGAAAATCCAGATTCGGTCGATCCAAAAAAATGTAATCTGCATTTTAGTGAAGGCAAACGAAAAAACGAGTGGGGTCGTATTTAGGGCAAAAAAAAATTTTCGATTTCGGGAATACCCAAGACCCTATCCGATGGAAAATTTCCAGCTGATTCCAAAAATCACCATTGTTTGCCCGATAAATCAAAGATTCTAGGAGAAAAATGAGAAAACGTGATTTCGCACTTTCCGCGATTTTGACACTTTACTAAAATCGACGTCATTCTTGTTTGGATGAATGGATTCCGGATTTCAAGGTCGCGTTCGAAAGAGCATCGTTCAACGAAGAGAATGCGGGTAGGTAGAAGGCGATCCGTCGATTTTTGAATTTTTTACCGAATTTTAAAGTTGACCCTTCAAAAATGCAAAAAATTGATACTACCCCCCCTTTGCGTTTTTGCGATTTTCAGCCAAAAATCGAAGGGTCCACTTTGAAGGTCTGCAAAAAATTCAAAAATCAACGTATCGCCTTCTACCTTGCTGCATTCTCTTCGTCCAACGATTCTCTTTCAAACCCAAAATGAAAATCCAGATTCGGTCGATCCAAAAAAATGTAATCTGCATTTTAGTGAAGGCAAACGAAAAAACGGGTGGGGTCGTATTTAGGGCAAAAAAAAATTTTCGATTTCGGGAATACCCAAGACCCTATCCGATGGAAAATTTCCCGCTGATTCCAAAAATCACCATTGTTTGCCCGATAAATCAAAGATTCTAGGAGAATAATGAGAAAACGTGATTTCGCACTTTCCGCCATTTTGACACTTTACTAAAATCGACGTCATTCTTGTTTGCGTGAATCGATACCGGATTTCAAGGTCGCGTTCGAAAGAGCATCGTTCAACGAAGAGAATGCGGGTAGGTAGAAGGCGATCCGTCGATTTTTGAATTTTTTACCGAATTTTAAAGTTGACCCTTCAAAAATGCAAAAAATTGATACTACCCCCCCTTTGCGTTTTTGCTATTTTCAGCCAAAAATCGAAGGGTCCACTTTGAAGGTCTGCAAAAAATTCAAAAATCAACGTATCGCCTTCTACCTTGCTGCATTCTCTTCGTCCAACGATTCTCTTTCAAACCCAAAATGAAAATCCAGATTCGGTCGATCCAAAAAAATGTAATCTGCATTTTAGTGAAGGCAAACGAAAAAACGGGTGGGTTCGTATTTAGGGCAAAAAAAAATTTTCGATTTCGGGAATACCCAAGACCCTATCCGATGGAAAATTTCCAGCTGATTCCAAAAATCACCATTGTTTGCCCGATAAATCAAAGATTCTAGGAGAAAAATGAGAAAACGTGATTTCGCACTTTCCGCGATTTTGACACTTTACTAAAATCGACGTCATTCTTGTTTGGATGAATGGATTCCGGATTTCAAGGTCGCGTTCGAAAGAGCATCGTTCAACGAAGAGAATGCGGGTAGGTAGAAGGCGATCCGTCGATTTTTGAATTTTTTACCGAATTTTAAAGTTGACCCTTCAAAAATGCAAAAAATTGATACTACCCCCCCTTTGCGTTTTTGCGATTTTCAGCCAAAAATCGAAGGGTCCACTTTGAAGGTCTGCAAAAAATTCAAAAATCAACGTATCGCCTTCTACCTTGCTGCATTCTCTTCGTCCAACGATTCTCTTTCAAACCCAAAATGAAAATCCAGATTCGGTCGATCCAAAAAAATGTAATCTGCATTTTAGTGAAGGCAAACGAAAAAACGAGTGGGGTCGTATTTAGGGCAAAAAAAAATTTTCGATTTCGGGAATACCCAAGACCCTATCCGATGGAAAATTTCCAGCTGATTCCAAAAATCACCATTGTTTGCCCGATAAATCAAAGATTCTAGGAGAAAAATGAGAAAACGTGATTTCGCACTTTCCGCGATTTTGACACTTTACTAAAATCGACGTCATTCTTGTTTGGATGAATGGATTCCGGATTTCAAGGTCGCGTTCGAAAGAGCATCGTTCAACGAAGAGAATGCGGGTAGGTAGAAGGCGATCCGTCGATTTTTGAATTTTTTACCGAATTTTAAAGTTGACCCTTCAAAAATGCAAAAAATTGATACTACCCCCCCTTTGCGTTTTTGCGATTTTCAGCCAAAAATCGAAGGGTCCACTTTGAAGGTCTGCAAAAAATTCAAAAATCAACGTATCGCCTTCTACCTTGCTGCATTCTCTTCGTCCAACGATTCTCTTTCAAACCCAAAATGAAAATCCAGATTCGGTCGATCCAAAAAAATGTAATCTGCATTTTAGTGAAGGCAAACGAAAAAACGAGTGGGGTCGTATTTAGGGCAAAAAAAAATTTTCGATTTCGGGAATACCCAAGACCCTATCCGATGGAAAATTTCCAGCTGATTCCAAAAATCACCATTGTTTGCCCGATAAATCAAAGATTCAAGGAGAAAAATGAGAAAACGTGATTTCGAACTTTCCGCGATTTTTACACTTTACTAAAATCGACGTCATTCTTGTTTGGATGAATGGATTCCGGATTTTAACGTCGCGTTCGAAAGAGCATCGTTCAACGAAGAGAATGCGGGTAGGTAGAAGGCGATCCGTCGATTTTTGAATTTTTTACCGAATTTTAAAGTTGACCCTTCAAAAATGCAAAAAATTGATACTACCCCCCCTTTGCGTTTTTGCGATTTTCAGCCAAAAATCGAAGGGTCCACTTTGAAGGTCTGCAAAAAATTCAAAAATCAACGTATCGCCTTCTACCTTGCTGCATTCTCTTCGTCCAACGATTCTCTTTCAAACCCAAAATGAAAATCCAGATTCGGTCGATCCAAAAAAATGTAATCTGCATTTTAGTGAAGGCAAACGAAAAAACGGGTGGGGTCGTATTTAGGGCAAAAAAAAATTTTCGATTTCGGGAATACCCAAGACCCTATCCGATGGAAAATTTCCCGCTGATTCCAAAAATCACCATTGTTTGCCCGATAAATCAAAGATTCTAGGAGAAAAATGAGAAAACGTGATTTCGCACTTTCCGCGATTTTGACACTTTACTAAAATCGACGTCATTCTTGTTTGGATGAATGGATTCCGGATTTCAAGGTCGCGTTCGAAAGAGCATCGTTCAACGAAGAGAATGCGGGTAGGTAGAAGGCGATCCGTCGATTTTTGAATTTTTTACCGAATTTTAAAGTTGACCCTTCAAAAATGCAAAAAATTGATACTACCCCCCCTTTGCGTTTTTGCGATTTTCAGCCAAAAATCGAAGGGTCCACTTTGAAGGTCTGCAAAAAATTCAAAAATCAACGTATCGCCTTCTACCTTGCTGCATTCTCTTCGTCCAACGATTCTCTTTCAAACCCAAAATGAAAATCCAGATTCGGTCGATCCAAAAAAATGTAATCTGCATTTTAGTGAAGGCAAACGAAAAAACGAGTGGGGTCGTATTTAGGGCAAAAAAAAATTTTCGATTTCGGGAATACCCAAGACCCTATCCGATGGAAAATTTCCAGCTGATTCCAAAAATCACCATTGTTTGCCCGATAAATCAAAGATTCTAGGAGAAAAATGAGAAAACGTGATTTCGCACTTTCCGCCATTTTGACACTTTACTAAAATAGACGTGATTCTCGTTTGCATGAATCGATTCCGGATTTCAAGGTCGCGTTCGAAAGAGCATCGTTCAACGAAGAGAATGCTGGTAGGTAGAAGGCGATCCGTCGATTTTTGAATTTTTTACCGAATTTTAAAGTTGACCCTTCAAAAATGCAAAAAATTGATACTACCCCCCCTTTGCGTTTTTGCGATTTTCAGCCAAAAATCGAAGGGTCCACTTTGAAGGTCTGCAAAAAATTCAAAAATCAACGTATCGCCTTCTACCTTGCGGCATTCTCTTCGTCCAACGATTCTCTTTCGAACCCAAAAAGAAAATCCAGATTCGGTCGATCCAAAAAAATGTAATCTCCATTTTAGTGAAGGCAAACGAAAAAACGGGTGGGGTCGTATTTAGGGCAAAAAAAAATTTTCGATTTCGGGAATACCCAAGACCCTATCCGATGGAAAATTTTCCGCTGATTCCAAAAATCACCATTGTTTGCCCGATAAATCAAAGATTCTAGGAGAAAAATGAGAAAACGTGATTTCGCACTTTCCGCCATTTTGACACTTTACTAAAATAGACGTGATTCTCGTTTGCATGAATCGATTCCGGATTTCAAGGTCGCGTTCGAAAGAGCATCGTTCAACGAAGAGAATGCTGGTAGGTAGAAGGCGATCCGTCGATTTTTGAATTTTTTACCGAATTTTAAAGTTGACCCTTCAAAAATGCAAAAAATTGATACTACCCCCCCTTTGCGTTTTTGCGATTTTCAGCCAAAAATCGAAGGGTCCACTTTGAAGGTCTGCAAAAAATTCAAAAATCAACGTATCGCCTTCTACCTTGCGGCATTCTCTTCGTCCAACGATTCTCTTTCAACCCCAAAAAGAAAATCCAGATTCGGTCGATCCAAAAAAATGTAATCTCCATTTTAGTGAAGGCAAACGAAAAAACGGGTGGGGTCGTATTTAGGGCAAAAAAAAATTTTCGATTTCGGGAATACCCAAGACCCTATCCGATGGAAAATTTTCCGCTGATTCCAAAAATCACCATTGTTTGCCCGATAAATCAAAGATTCTAGGAGAAAAATGAGAAAACGTGATTTCGAACTTTCCGCGATTTTTACACTTTACTAAAATCGACGTCATTCTTGTTTGCGTGAATCGATTCCGGATTTCAAGGTCGCGTTCGAAAGAGCATCGTTCAACGAAGAGAATGCGGGTAGGTAGAAGGCGATCCGTCGATTTTTGAATTTTTTACCGAATTTTAAAGTGGACCCTTCAAAAATGCAAAAAATTGATACTACCCCCCCTTTGCGTTTTTGCGATTTTCAGCCAAAAATCGAAGGGTCCAATTTGAAGGTCTGCAAAAAATTCAAAAATCAACGTATCGCCTTCTACCTTGCGGCATTCTCTTCGTCCAACGATTCTCTTTCGAACCCAAAAAGAAAATCCAGATTCGGTCGATCCAAAAAAATGTAATCTCCATTTTAGTGAAGGCAAACGAAAAAACGGGTGGGGTCGTATTTAGGGCAAAAAAAAATTTTCGATTTCGGGAATACCCAAGACCCTATCCGATGGAAAATTTCCCGCTGATTCCAAAAATCACCATTGTTTGCCTTATAAATCAAAGATTCTAGGAGATAAATGAGAAAACGTGATTTCGCACTTTCCGCGATTTTGACACTTTACTAAAATCGACGTCATTCTTGTTTGGATGAATGGATTCCGGATTTCAAGGTCGCGTTCGAAAGAGCATCGTTCAACGAAGAGAATGCGGGTAGGTAGAAGGCGATCCGTCGATTTTTGAATTTTTTACCGAATTTTAAAGTTGACCCTTCAAAAATGCAAAAAATTGATACTACCCCCCCTTTGCGTTTTTGCGATTTTCAGCCAAAAATCGAAGGGTCCACTTTGAAGGTCTGCAAAAAATTCAAAAATCAACGTATCGCCTTCTACCTTGCTGCATTCTCTTCGTCCAACGATTCTCTTTCAAACCCAAAATGAAAATCCAGATTCGGTCGATCCAAAAAAATGTAATCTGCATTTTAGTGAAGGCAAACGAAAAAACGGGTGGGGTCGTATTTAGGGCAAAAAAAAATTTTCGATTTCGGGAATACCCAAGACCCTATCCGATGGAAAATTTCCCGCTGATTCCAAAAATCACCATTGTTTGCCCGATAAATCAAAGATTCTAGGAGAAAAATGAGAAAACGTGATTTCGCACTTTCCGCGATTTTGACACTTTACTAAAATCGACGTCATTCTTGTTTGGATGAATGGATTCCGGATTTCAAGGTCGCGTTCGAAAGAGCATCGTTCAACGAAGAGAATGCGGGTAGGTAGAAGGCGATCCGACGATTTTTGAATTTTTTACCGAATTTTAAAGTTGACCCTTCAAAAATGCAAAAAATTGATAATACCCCCCCTTTGCGTTTTTGCGATTTTCAGCCAAAAATCGAAGGGTCCACTTTGAAGGTCTGCAAAAAATTCAAAAATCAACGTATCGCCTTCTACCTTGCTGCATTCTCTTCGTCCAACGATTCTCTTTCAAACCCAAAATGAAAATCCAGATTCGGTCGATACAAAAAAATGTAATCTGCATTTTAGTGAAGGCAAACGAAAAAACGGGTGGGGTCGTATTTAGGGCAAAAAAAAATTTTCGATTTCGGGAATACCCAAGACCCTATCCGATGGAAAATTTCCAGCTGATTCCAAAAATCACCATTGTTTGCCCGATAAATCAAAGATTCAAGGAGAAAAATGAGAAAACGTGATTTCGAACTTTCCGCGATTTTTACACTTTACTAAAATCGACGTCATTCTTGTTTGGATGAATGGATTCCGGATTTCAAGGTCGCGTTCGAAAGAGCATCGTTCAACGAAGAGAATGCGGGTAGGTAGAAGGCGATCCGTCGATTTTTGAATTTTTTACCGAATTTTAAAGTTGACCCTTCAAAAATGCAAAAAATTGATAATACCCCCCCTTTGCGTTTTTGCGATTTTCAGCCAAAAATCGAAGGGTCCACTTTGAAGGTCTGCAAAAAATTCAAAAATCAACGTATCGCCTTCTACCTTGCTGCATTCTCTTCGTCCAACGATTCTCTTTCAAACCCAAAATGAAAATCCAGATTCGGTCGATACAAAAAAATGTAATCTGCATTTTAGTGAAGGCAAACGAAAAAACGGGTGGGGTCGTATTTAGGGCAAAAAAAAATGTTCGATTTCGGGAATACCCAAGACCCTATCCGATGGAAAATTTTCCGCTGATTCCAAAAATCACCATTGTTTGCCCGATAAATCAAAGATTCTAGGAGAATAATGAGAAAACGTGATTTCGCACTTTCCGCCATTTTGACACTTTACTAAAATCGACGTCATTCTTGTTTGCGTGAATCGATACCGGATTTCAAGGTCGCGTTCGAAAGAGCATCGTTCAACGAAGAGAATGCGGGTAGGTAGAAAGCGATCCGTCTATTTTTGAATTTTTTACCGAATTTTAAAGTTGACCCTTCAAAAATGCAAAAAATTGATACTACCCCCCCTTTGCGTTTTTGCGATTTTCAGCCAAAAATCGAAGGGTCCACTTTGAAGGTCTGCAAAAAAATCAAAAATCAACGTATCGCCTTCTACCTTGCGACATTCTCTTCGTCCAACGATTCTCTTTCGAACCCAAAAAGAAAATCCAGATTCGGTCGATCCAAAAAAATGTAATCTCCATTTTAGTGAAGGCAAACGAAAAAACGGGTGGGGTCGTATTTAGGGCAAAAAAAAATTTTCGATTTCGGGAATACCCAAGACCCTATCCGATGGAAAATTTTCCGCTGATTCCAAAAATCACCATTGTTTGCCCGATAAATCAAAGATTCTAGGAGAAAAATGAGAAAACGTGATTTCGAACTTTCCGCGATTTTTACACTTTACTAAAATCGACGTCATTCTTGTTTGCGTGAATCGATTCCGGATTTCAAGGTCGCGTTCGAAAGAGCATCGTTCAACGAAGAGAATGCGGGTAGGTAGAAGGCGATCCGTCGATTTTTGAATTTTTTACCGAATTTTAAAGTGGACCCTTCAAAAATGCAAAAAATTGATACTACCCCCCCTTTGCGTTTTTGCGATTTTCAACCAAAAATCGAAGGGTCCAATTTGAAGGTCTGCAAAAAAATCAAAAATCAACGTATCGCCTTCTACCTTGCGACATTCTCTTCGTCCAACGATTCTCTTTCGAACCCAAAAAGAAAATCCAGATTCGGTCGATCCAAAAAAATGTAATCTCCATTTTAGTGAAGGCAAACGAAAAAACGGGTGGGGTCGTATTTAGGGCAAAAAAAAATTTTCGATTTCGGGAATACCCAAGACCCTATCCGATGGAAAATTTTCCGCTGATTCCAAAAATCACCATTGTTTGCCCGATAAATCAAAGATTCTAGGAGAAAAATGAGAAAACGTGATTTCGCACTTTCCGCCATTTTGACACTTTACTAAAATAGACGTGATTCTCGTTTGCATGAATCGATTCCGGATTTCAAGGTCGCGTTCGAAAGAGCATCGTTCAACGAAGAGAATGCTGGTAGGTAGAAGGCGATCCGTCGATTTTTGAATTTTTTACCGAATTTTAAAGTTGACCCTTCAAAAATGCAAAAAATTGATACTACCCCCCCTCTGCGTTTTTGCGATTTTCAGCCAAAAATCGAAGGGTCCACTTTGAAGGTCTGCAAAAAATTCAAAAATCAACGTATCGCCTTCTACCTTGCGGCATTCTCTTCGTCCAACGATTCTCTTTCAACCCCAAAAAGAAAATCCAGATTCGGTCGATCCAAAAAAATGTAATCTCCATTTTAGTGAAGGCAAACGAAAAAACGGGTGGGGTCGTATTTAGGGCAAAAAAAAATTTTCGATTTCGGGAATACCCAAGACCCTATCCGATGGAAAATTTTCCGCTGATTCCAAAAATCACCATTGTTTGCCCGATAAATCAAAGATTCTAGGAGAAAAATGAGAAAACGTGATTTCGCACTTTCCGCCATATTGACACTTTACTAAAATCGACGTCATTCTTGTTTGCGTGAATCGATTCCGGATTTCAAGGTCGCGTTCGAAAGAGCATCGTTCAACGAAGAGAATGCGGGTAGGTAGAAGGCGATCCGTCGATTTTTGAATTTTTTACCGAATTTTAAAGTTGACCCTTCAAAAATGCAAAAAATTGATACTACCCCCCCTTTGCGTTTTTGCGATTTTCAGCCAAAAATCGAAGGGTCCACTTTGAAGGTCTGCAAAAAATTCAAAAATCAACGTATCGCCTTCTACCTTGCTGCATTCTCTTCGTCCAACAATTCTCTTTCAAACCCAAAATGAAAATCCAGATTCGGTCGATCCAAAAAAATGTAATCTGCATTTTAGTGAAGGCAAACGAAAAAACGGGTGGGGTCGTATTTAGGGCAAAAAAAAATTTTCGATTTCGGGAATACCCAAGACCCTATCCGATGGAAAATTTCCAGCTGATTCCAAAAATCACCATTGTTTGCCCGATAAATCAAAGATTCAAGGAGAAAAATGAGAAAACGTGATTTCGAACTTTCCGCGATTTTTACACTTTACTAAAATCGACGTCATTCTTGTTTGGATGAATGGATTCCGGATTTCAAGGTCGCGTTCGAAAGAGCATCGTTCAACGAAGAGAATGCGGGTAGGTAGAAGGCGATCCGTCGATTTTTGAATTTTTTACCGAATTTTAAAGTTGACCCTTCAAAAATGCAAAAAATTGATACTACCCCCCCTTTGCGTTTTTGCGATTTTCAGCCAAAAATCGAAGGGTCCACTTTGAAGGTCTGCAAAAAATTCAAAAATCAACGTATCGCCTTCTACCTTGCTGCATTCTCTTCGTCCAACGATTCTCTTTCAAACCCAAAATGAAAATCCAGATTCGGTCGATACAAAAAAATGTAATCTGCATTTTAGTGAAGGCAAACGAAAAAACGGGTGGGGTCGTATTTAGGGCAAAAAAAAATTTTCGATTTCGGGAATACCCAAGACCTTATCCGATGGAAAATTTCCCGCTGATTCCAAAAATCACCATTGTTGGCCCGATAAATCAAAGATTCTAGGAGAAAAATGAGAAAACGTGATTTCGCACTTTCCGCGGTTTTGACACTTTACTAAAATCGACGTCATTCTTGTTTGGATGAATGGATTCCGGATTTCAAGGTCGCGTTCGAAAGAGCATCGTTCAACGAAGAGAATGCGGGTAGGTAGAAGGCGATCCGACGATTTTTGAATTTTTTACCGAATTTTAAAGTTGACCCTTCAAAAATGCAAAAAATTGATACTACCCCCCCTTTGCGTTTTTGCGATTTTCAGCCAAAAATCGAAGGGTCCACTTTGAAGGTCTGCAAAAAATTCAAAAATCAACGTATCGCCTTCTACCTTGCTGCATTCTCTTCGTCCAACGATTCTCTTTCAAACCCAAAATGAAAATCCAGATTCGGTCGATACAAAAAAATGTAATCTGCATTTTAGTGAAGGCAAACGAAAAAACGGGTGGGGTCGTATTTAGGGCAAAAAAAAATGTTCGATTTCGGGAATACCCAAGACCCTATCCGATGGAAAATTTTCCGCTGATTCCAAAAATCACCATTGTTTGCCCGATAAATCAAAGATTCTAGGAGAATAATGAGAAAACGTGATTTCGCACTTTCCGCCATTTTGACACTTTACTAAAATCGACGTCATTCTTGTTTGCGTGAATCGATACCGGATTTCAAGGTCGCGTTCGAAAGAGCATCGTTCAACGAAGAGAATGCGGGTAGGTAGAAAGCGATCCGTCTATTTTTGAATTTTTTACCGAATTTTAAAGTTGACCCTTCAAAAATGCAAAAAATTGATACTACCCCCCCTTTGCGTTTTTGCGATTTTCAGCCAAAAATCGAAGGGTCCACTTTGAAGGTCTGCAAAAAAATCAAAAATCAACGTATCGCCTTCTACCTTGCGACATTCTCTTCGTCCAACGATTCTCTTTCGAACCCAAAAAGAAAATCCAGATTCGGTCGATCCAAAAAAATGTAATCTCCATTTTAGTGAAGGCAAACGAAAAAACGGGTGGGGTCGTATTTAGGGCAAAAAAAAATTTTCGATTTCGGGAATACCCAAGACCCTATCCGATGGAAAATTTTCCGCTGATTCCAAAAATCACCATTGTTTGCCCGATAAATCAAAGATTCTAGGAGAAAAATGAGAAAACGTGATTTCGAACTTTCCGCGATTTTTACACTTTACTAAAATCGACGTCATTCTTGTTTGCGTGAATCGATTCCGGATTTCAAGGTCGCGTTCGAAAGAGCATCGTTCAACGAAGAGAATGCGGGTAGGTAGAAGGCGATCCGTCGATTTTTGAATTTTTTACCGAATTTTAAAGTGGACCCTTCAAAAATGCAAAAAATTGATACTACCCCCCCTTTGCGTTTTTGCTATTTTCAGCCAAAAATCGAAGGGTCCACTTTGAAGGTCTGCAAAAAATTCAAAAATCAACGTATCGCCTTCTACCTTGCTGCATTCTCTTCGTCCAACGATTCTCTTTCAAACCCAAAATGAAAATCCAGATTCGGTCGATCCAAAAAAATGTAATCTGCATTTTAGTGAAGGCAAACGAAAAAACGGGTGGGTTCGTATTTAGGGCAAAAAAAAATTTTCGATTTCGGGAATACCCAAGACCCTATCCGATGGAAAATTTTCCGCTGATTCCAAAAATCACCATTGTTTGCCCGATAAATCAAAGATTCTAGGAGAAAAATGAGAAAACGTGATTTCGCACTTTCCGCCATTTTGACACTTTACTAAAATAGACGTGATTCTCGTTTGCATGAATCGATTCCGGATTTCAAGGTCGCGTTCGAAAGAGCATCGTTCAACGAAGAGAATGCTGGTAGGTAGAAGGCGATCCGTCGATTTTTGAATTTTTTACCGAATTTTAAAGTTGACCCTTCAAAAATGCAAAAAATTGATACTACCCCCCCTCTGCGTTTTTGCGATTTTCAGCCAAAAATCGAAGGGTCCACTTTGAAGGTCTGCAAAAAATTCAAAAATCAACGTATCGCCTTCTACCTTGCGGCATTCTCTTCGTCCAACGATTCTCTTTCAACCCCAAAAAGAAAATCCAGATTCGGTCGATCCAAAAAAATGTAATCTCCATTTTAGTGAAGGCAAACGAAAAAACGGGTGGGGTCGTATTTAGGGCAAAAAAAAATTTTCGATTTCGGGAATACCCAAGACCCTATCCGATGGAAAATTTCCAGCTGATTCCAAAAATCACCATTGTTTGCCCGATAAATCAAAGATTCAAGGAGAAAAATGAGAAAACGTGATTTCGAACTTTCCGCGATTTTTACACTTTACTAAAATCGACGTCATTCTTGTTTGGATGAATGGATTCCGGATTTCAAGGTCGCGTTCGAAAGAGCATCGTTCAACGAAGAGAATGCGGGTAGGTAGAAGGCGATCCGTCGATTTTTGAATTTTTTACCGAATTTTAAAGTTGACCCTTCAAAAATGCAAAAAATTGATACTACCCCCCCTTTGCGTTTTTGCGATTTTCAGCCAAAAATCGAAGGGTCCACTTTGAAGGTCTGCAAAAAATTCAAAAATCAACGTATCGCCTTCTACCTTGCTGCATTCTCTTCGTCCAACGATTCTCTTTCAAACCCAAAATGAAAATCCAGATTCGGTCGATACAAAAAAATGTAATCTGCATTTTAGTGAAGGCAAACGAAAAAACGGGTGGGGTCGTATTTAGGGCAAAAAAAAATTTTCGATTTCGGGAATACCCAAGACCTTATCCGATGGAAAATTTCCCGCTGATTCCAAAAATCACCATTGTTGGCCCGATAAATCAAAGATTCTAGGAGAAAAATGAGAAAACGTGATTTCGCACTTTCCGCGGTTTTGACACTTTACTAAAATCGACGTCATTCTTGTTTGGATGAATGGATTCCGGATTTCAAGGTCGCGTTCGAAAGAGCATCGTTCAACGAAGAGAATGCGGGTAGGTAGAAGGCGATCCGACGATTTTTGAATTTTTTACCGAATTTTAAAGTTGACCCTTCAAAAATGCAAAAAATTGATACTACCCCCCCTTTGCGTTTTTGCGATTTTCAGCCAAAAATCGAAGGGTCCACTTTGAAGGTCTGCAAAAAATTCAAAAATCAACGTATCGCCTTCTACCTTGCTGCATTCTCTTCGTCCAACGATTCTCTTTCAAACCCAAAATGAAAATCCAGATTCGGTCGATACAAAAAAATGTAATCTGCATTTTAGTGAAGGCAAACGAAAAAACGGGTGGGGTCGTATTTAGGGCAAAAAAAAATGTTCGATTTCGGGAATACCCAAGACCCTATCCGATGGAAAATTTTCCGCTGATTCCAAAAATCACCATTGTTTGCCCGATAAATCAAAGATTCTAGGAGAATAATGAGAAAACGTGATTTCGCACTTTCCGCCATTTTGACACTTTACTAAAATCGACGTCATTCTTGTTTGCGTGAATCGATACCGGATTTCAAGGTCGCGTTCGAAAGAGCATCGTTCAACGAAGAGAATGCGGGTAGGTAGAAAGCGATCCGTCTATTTTTGAATTTTTTACCGAATTTTAAAGTTGACCCTTCAAAAATGCAAAAAATTGATACTACCCCCCCTTTGCGTTTTTGCGATTTTCAGCCAAAAATCGAAGGGTCCACTTTGAAGGTCTGCAAAAAAATCAAAAATCAACGTATCGCCTTCTACCTTGCGACATTCTCTTCGTCCAACGATTCTCTTTCGAACCCAAAAAGAAAATCCAGATTCGGTCGATCCAAAAAAATGTAATCTCCATTTTAGTGAAGGCAAACGAAAAAACGGGTGGGGTCGTATTTAGGGCAAAAAAAAATTTTCGATTTCGGGAATACCCAAGACCCTATCCGATGGAAAATTTTCCGCTGATTCCAAAAATCACCATTGTTTGCCCGATAAATCAAAGATTCTAGGAGAAAAATGAGAAAACGTGATTTCGAACTTTCCGCGATTTTTACACTTTACTAAAATCGACGTCATTCTTGTTTGCGTGAATCGATTCCGGATTTCAAGGTCGCGTTCGAAAGAGCATCGTTCAACGAAGAGAATGCGGGTAGGTAGAAGGCGATCCGTCGATTTTTGAATTTTTTACCGAATTTTAAAGTGGACCCTTCAAAAATGCAAAAAATTGATACTACCCCCCCTTTGCGTTTTTGCTATTTTCAGCCAAAAATCGAAGGGTCCACTTTGAAGGTCTGCAAAAAATTCAAAAATCAACGTATCGCCTTCTACCTTGCTGCATTCTCTTCGTCCAACGATTCTCTTTCAAACCCAAAATGAAAATCCAGATTCGGTCGATCCAAAAAAATGTAATCTGCATTTTAGTGAAGGCAAACGAAAAAACGGGTGGGTTCGTATTTAGGGCAAAAAAAAATTTTCGATTTCGGGAATACCCAAGACCCTATCCGATGGAAAATTTTCCGCTGATTCCAAAAATCACCATTGTTTGCCCGATAAATCAAAGATTCTAGGAGAAAAATGAGAAAACGTGATTTCGCACTTTCCGCCATTTTGACACTTTACTAAAATAGACGTGATTCTCGTTTGCATGAATCGATTCCGGATTTCAAGGTCGCGTTCGAAAGAGCATCGTTCAACGAAGAGAATGCTGGTAGGTAGAAGGCGATCCGTCGATTTTTGAATTTTTTACCGAATTTTAAAGTTGACCCTTCAAAAATGCAAAAAATTGATACTACCCCCCCTCTGCGTTTTTGCGATTTTCAGCCAAAAATCGAAGGGTCCACTTTGAAGGTCTGCAAAAAATTCAAAAATCAACGTATCGCCTTCTACCTTGCGGCATTCTCTTCGTCCAACGATTCTCTTTCAACCCCAAAAAGAAAATCCAGATTCGGTCGATCCAAAAAAATGTAATCTCCATTTTAGTGAAGGCAAACGAAAAAACGGGTGGGGTCGTATTTAGGGCAAAAAAAAATTTTCGATTTCGGGAATACCCAAGACCCTATCCGATGGAAAATTTCCAGCTGATTCCAAAAATCACCATTGTTTGCCCGATAAATCAAAGATTCTAGGAGAAAAATGAGAAAACGTGATTTCGCACTTTCCGCGATTTTGACACTTTACTAAAATCGACGTCATTCTTGTTTGGATGAATGGATTCCGGATTTCAAGGTCGCGTTCGAAAGAGCATCGTTCAACGAAGAGAATGCGGGTAGGTAGAAGGCGATCCGTCGATTTTTGAATTTTTTACCGAATTTTAAAGTTGACCCTTCAAAAATGCAAAAAATTGATACTACCCCCCCTTTGCGTTTTTGCGATTTTCAGCCAAAAATCGAAGGGTCCACTTTGAAGGTCTGCAAAAAATTCAAAAATCAACGTATCGCCTTCTACCTTGCTGCATTCTCTTCGTCCAACGATTCTCTTTCAAACCCAAAATGAAAATCCAGATTCGGTCGATCCAAAAAAATGTAATCTGCATTTTAGTGAAGGCAAACGAAAAAACGAGTGGGGTCGTATTTAGGGCAAAAAAAAATTTTCGATTTCGGGAATACCCAAGACCCTATCCGATGGAAAATTTCCAGCTGATTCCAAAAATCACCATTGTTTGCCCGATAAATCAAAGATTCAAGGAGAAAAATGAGAAAACGTGATTTCGAACTTTCCGCGATTTTTACACTTTACTAAAATCGACGTCATTCTTGTTTGGATGAATGGATTCCGGATTTTAACGTCGCGTTCGAAAGAGCATCGTTCACCGAAGAGAATGCGGGTAGGTAGAAGGCGATCCGTCGATTTTTGAATTTTTTACCGAATTTTAAAGTTGACCCTTCAAAAATGCAAAAAATTGATACTACCCCCCCTTTGCGTTTTTGCGATTTTCAGCCAAAAATCGAAGGGTCCACTTTGAAGGTCTGCAAAAAATTCAAAAATCAACGTATCGCCTTCTACCTTGCTGCATTCTCTTCGTCCAACGATTCTCTTTCAAACCCAAAATGAAAATCCAGATTCGGTCGATCCAAAAAAATGTAATCTGCATTTTAGTGAAGGCAAACGAAAAAACGGGTGGGGTCGTATTTAGGGCAAAAAAAAATTTTCGATTTCGGGAATACCCAAGACCCTATCCGATGGAAAATTTCCCGCTGATTCCAAAAATCACCATTGTTTGCCCGATAAATCAAAGATTCTAGGAGAAAAATGAGAAAACGTGATTTCGCACTTTCCGCGATTTTGACACTTTACTAAAATCGACGTCATTCTTGTTTGGATGAATGGATTCCGGATTTCAAGGTCGCGTTCGAAAGAGCATCGTTCAACGAAGAGAATGCGGGTAGGTAGAAGGCGATCCGTCGATTTTTGAATTTTTTACCGAATTTTAAAGTTGACCCTTCAAAAATGCAAAAAATTGATACTACCCCCCCTTTGCGTTTTTGCTATTTTCAGCCAAAAATCGAAGGGTCCACTTTGAAGGTCTGCAAAAAATTCAAAAATCAACGTATCGCCTTCTACCTTGCTGCATTCTCTTCGTCCAACGATTCTCTTTCAAACCCAAAATGAAAATCCAGATTCGGTCGATCCAAAAAAATGTAATCTGCATTTTAGTGAAGGCAAACGAAAAAACGAGTGGGGTCGTATTTAGGGCAAAAAAAAATTTTCGATTTCGGGAATACCCAAGACCCTATCCGATGGAAAATTTCCAGCTGATTCCAAAAATCACCATTGTTTGCCCGATAAATCAAAGATTCAAGGAGAAAAATGAGAAAACGTGATTTCGAACTTTCCGCGATTTTTACACTTTACTAAAATCGACGTCATTCTTGTTTGGATGAATGGATTCCGGATTTTAACGTCGCGTTCGAAAGAGCATCGTTCAACGAAGAGAATGCGGGTAGGTAGAAGGCGATCCGTCGATTTTTGAATTTTTTACCGAATTTTAAAGTTGACCCTTCAAAAATGCAAAAAATTGATACTACCCCCCCTTTGCGTTTTTGCGATTTTCAGCCAAAAATCGAAGGGTCCACTTTGAAGGTCTGCAAAAAATTCAAAAATCAACGTATCGCCTTCTACCTTGCTGCATTCTCTTCGTCCAACGATTCTCTTTCAAACCCAAAATGAAAATCCAGATTCGGTCGATCCAAAAAAATGTAATCTGCATTTTAGTGAAGGCAAACGAAAAAACGGGTGGGGTCGTATTTAGGGCAAAAAAAAATTTTCGATTTCGGGAATACCCAAGACCCTATCCGATGGAAAATTTCCCGCTGATTCCAAAAATCACCATTGTTTGCCCGATAAATCAAAGATTCTAGGAGAAAAATGAGAAAACGTGATTTCGCACTTTCCGCGATTTTGACACTTTACTAAAATCGACGTCATTCTTGTTTGGATGAATGGATTCCGGATTTTAACGTCGCGTTCGAAAGAGCATCGTTCAACGAAGAGAATGCGGGTAGGTAGAAGGCGATCCGTCGATTTTTGAATTTTTTACCGAATTTTAAAGTTGACCCTTCAAAAATGCAAAAAATTGATACTACCCCCCCTTTGCGTTTTTGCGATTTTCAGCCAAAAATCGAAGGGTCCACTTTGAAGGTCTGCAAAAAATTCAAAAATCAACGTATCGCCTTCTACCTTGCTGCATTCTCTTCGTCCAACGATTCTCTTTCAAACCCAAAATGAAAATCCAGATTCGGTCGATCCAAAAAAATGTAATCTGCATTTTAGTGAAGGCAAACGAAAAAACGGGTGGGGTCGTATTTAGGGCAAAAAAAAATTTTCGATTTCGGGAATACCCAAGACCCTATCCGATGGAAAATTTCCCGCTGATTCCAAAAATCACCATTGTTTGCCCGATAAATCAAAGATTCTAGGAGAAAAATGAGAAAACGTGATTTCGAACTTTCCGCGATTTTTACACTTTACTAAAATCGACGTCATTCTTGTTTGGATGAATGGATTCCGGATTTTAACGTCGCGTTCGAAAGAGCATCGTTCAACGAAGAGAATGCGGGTAGGTAGAAGGCGATCCGTCGATTTTTGAATTTTTTACCGAATTTTAAAGTTGACCCTTCAAAAATGCAAAAAATTGATACTACCCCCCCTTTGCGTTTTTGCGATTTTCAGCCAAAAATCGAAGGGTCCACTTTGAAGGTCTGCAAAAAATTCAAAAATCAACGTATCGCCTTCTACCTTGCTGCATTCTCTTCGTCCAACGATTCTCTTTCAAACCCAAAATGAAAATCCAGATTCGGTCGATCCAAAAAAATGTAATCTGCATTTTAGTGAAGGCAAACGAAAAAACGGGTGGGGTCGTATTTAGGGCAAAAAAAAATTTTCGATTTCGGGAATACCCAAGACCCTATCCGATGGAAAATTTCCCGCTGATTCCAAAAATCACCATTGTTTGCCCGATAAATCAAAGATTCTAGGAGAAAAATGAGAAAACGTGATTTCGCACTTTCCGCGATTTTGACACTTTACTAAAATCGACGTCATTCTTGTTTGGATGAATGGATTCCGGATTTTAACGTCGCGTTCGAAAGAGCATCGTTCAACGAAGAGAATGCGGGTAGGTAGAAGGCGATCCGTCGATTTTTGAATTTTTTACCGAATTTTAAAGTTGACCCTTCAAAAATGCAAAAAATTGATACTACCCCCCCTTTGCGTTTTTGCGATTTTCAGCCAAAAATCGAAGGGTCCACTTTGAAGGTCTGCAAAAAATTCAAAAATCAACGTATCGCCTTCTACCTTGCTGCATTCTCTTCGTCCAACGATTCTCTTTCAAACCCAAAATGAAAATCCAGATTCGGTCGATCCAAAAAAATGTAATCTGCATTTTAGTGAAGGCAAACGAAAAAACGAGTGGGGTCGTATTTAGGGCAAAAAAAAATTTTCGATTTCGGGAATACCCAAGACCCTATCCGATGGAAAATTTCCAGCTGATTCCAAAAATCACCATTGTTTGCCCGATAAATCAAAGATTCAAGGAGAAAAATGAGAAAACGTGATTTCGAACTTTCCGCGATTTTTACACTTTACTAAAATCGACGTCATTCTTGTTTGGATGAATGGATTCCGGATTTTAACGTCGCGTTCGAAAGAGCATCGTTCAACGAAGAGAATGCGGGTAGGTAGAAGGCGATCCGTCGATTTTTGAATTTTTTACCGAATTTTAAAGTTGACCCTTCAAAAATGCAAAAAATTGATACTACCCCCCCTTTGCGTTTTTGCGATTTTCAGCCAAAAATCGAAGGGTCCACTTTGAAGGTCTGCAAAAAATTCAAAAATCAACGTATCGCCTTCTACCTTGCTGCATTCTCTTCGTCCAACGATTCTCTTTCAAACCCAAAATGAAAATCCAGATTCGGTCGATCCAAAAAAATGTAATCTGCATTTTAGTGAAGGCAAACGAAAAAACGGGTGGGGTCGTATTTAGGGCAAAAAAAAATTTTCGATTTCGGGAATACCCAAGACCCTATCCGATGGAAAATTTCCCGCTGATTCCAAAAATCACCATTGTTTGCCCGATAAATCAAAGATTCTAGGAGAAAAATGAGAAAACGTGATTTCGCACTTTCCGCGATTTTGACACTTTACTAAAATCGACGTCATTCTTGTTTGGATGAATGGATTCCGGATTTCAAGGTCGCGTTCGAAAGAGCATCGTTCAACGAAGAGAATGCGGGTAGGTAGAAGGCGATCCGTCGATTTTTGAATTTTTTACCGAATTTTAAAGTTGACCCTTCAGAAATGAAAAAAATTGATACTACCCCCCCTTTGCGTTTTTGCGATTTTCAGCCAAAAATCGAAGGGTCCACTTTGAAGGTCTGCAAAAAATTCAGAAATCAACGTATCGCCTTCTACCTTGTGGCATTCTCTTCGTCCAACGATTCTCTTTCGAACCCAAAAAGAAAATCCAGATTCGGTCGATCCAAAAAAATGTAATCTCCATTTTAGTGAAGGCAAACGAAAAAACGGGTGGGGTCGTATTTAGGGCAAAAAAAAATTTTCGATTTCGGGAATACCCAAGACCCTATCCGATGGAAAATTTTCCGCTGATTCCAAAAATCACCATTGTTTGCCCGATAAATCAAAGATTCTAGGAGAAAAATGAGAAAACGTGATTTCGCACTTTCCGCCATTTTGACACTTTACTAAAATAGACGTGATTCTCGTTTGCATGAATCGATTCCGGATTTCAAGGTCGCGTTCGAAAGAGCATCGTTCAACGAAGAGAATGCTGGTAGGTAGAAGGCGATCCGTCGATTTTTGAATTTTTTACCGAATTTTAAAGTTGACCCTTCAAAAATGCAAAAAATTGATACTACCCCCCCTTTGCGTTTTTGCGATTTTCAGCCAAAAATCGAAGGGTCCACTTTGAAGGTCTGCAAAAAATTCAAAAATCAACGTATCGCCTTCTACCTTGCGGCATTCTCTTCGTCCAACGATTCTCTTTCAACCCCAAAAAGAAAATCCAGATTCGGTCGATCTAAAAAAATGTAATCTCCATTTTAGTGAAGGCAAACGAAAAAACGGGTGGGGTCGTATTTAGGGCAAAAAAAAATTTTCGATTTCGGGAATACCCAAGACCCTATCCGATGGAAAATTTTCCGCTGATTCCAAAAATCACCATTGTTTGCCCGATAAATCAAAGATTCTAGGAGAAAAATGAGAAAACGTGATTTCGAACTTTCCGCGATTTTTACACTTTACTAAAATCGACGTCATTCTTGTTTGCGTGAATCGATTCCGGATTTCAAGGTCGCGTTCGAAAGAGCATCGTTCAACGAAGAGAATGCGGGTAGGTAGAAGGCGATCCGTCGATTTTTGAATTTTTTACCGAATTTTAAAGTGGACCCTTCAAAAATGCAAAAAATTGATACTACCCCCCCTTTGCGTTTTTGCGATTTTCAGCCAAAAATCGAAGGGTCCAATTTGAAGGTCTGCAAAAAAATCAAAAATCAACGTATCGCCTTCTACCTTGCGACATTCTCTTCGTCCAACGATTCTCTTTCGAACCCAAAAAGAAAATCCAGATTCGGTCGATCCAAAAAAATGTAATCTCCATTTTAGTGAAGGCAAACGAAAAAACGGGTGGGGTCGTATTTAGGGCAAAAAAAAATTTTCGATTTCGGGAATACCCAAGACCCTATCCGATGGAAAATTTTCCGCTGATTCCAAAAATCACCATTGTTTGCCCGATAAATCAAAGATTCTAGGAGAAAAATGAGAAAACGTGATTTCGCACTTTCCGCCATTTTGACACTTTACTAAAATAGACGTGATTCTCGTTTGCATGAATCGATTCCGGATTTCAAGGTCGCGTTCGAAAGAGCATCGTTCAACGAAGAGAATGCTGGTAGGTAGAAGGCGATCCGTCGATTTTTGAATTTTTTACCGAATTTTAAAGTTGACCCTTCAAAAATGCAAAAAATTGATACTACCCCCCCTTTGCGTTTTTGCGATTTTCAGCCAAAAATCGAAGGGTCCACTTTGAAGGTCTGCAAAAAATTCAAAAATCAACGTATCGCCTTCTACCTTGCGGCATTCTCTTCGTCCAACGATTCTCTTTCAACCCCAAAAAGAAAATCCAGATTCGGTCGATCCAAAAAAATGTAATCTCCATTTTAGTGAAGGCAAACGAAAAAACGGGTGGGGTCGTATTTAGGGCAAAAAAAAATTTTCGATTTCGGGAATACCCAAGACCCTATCCGATGGAAAATTTTCCGCTGATTCCAAAAATCACCATTGTTTGCCCGATAAATCAAAGATTCTAGGAGAAAAATGAGAAAACGTGATTTCGAACTTTCCGCGATTTTTACACTTTACTAAAATCGACGTCATTCTTGTTTGCGTGAATCGATTCCGGATTTCAAGGTCGCGTTAGAAAGAGCATCGTTCAACGAAGAGAATGCGGGTAGGTAGAAGGCGATCCGTCGATTTTTGAATTTTTTACCGAATTTTAAAGTGGACCCTTCAAAAATGCAAAAAATTGATACTACCCCCCCTTTGCGTTTTTGCGATTTTCAGCCAAAAATCGAAGGGTCCAATTTGAAGGTCTGCAAAAAATTCAAAAATCAACGTATCGCCTTCTACCTTGCGGCATTCTCTTCGTCCAACGATTCTCTTTCGAACACAAAAAGAAAATCCAGATTCGGTCGATCCAAAAAAATGTAATCTGCATTTTAGTGAAGGCAAACGAAAAAACGGGTGGGGTCGTATTTAGGGCAAAAAAAAATTTTCGATTTCGGGAATACCCAAGACCCTATCCGATGGAAAATTTCCCGCTGATTCCAAAAATCACCATTGTTTGCCCGATAAATCAAAGATTCTAGGAGAAAAATGAGAAAACGTGATTTCGCACTTTCCGCGATTTTGACACTTTACTAAAATCGACGTCATTCTTGTTTGGATGAATGGATTCCGGATTTCAAGGTCGCGTTCGAAAGAGCATCGTTCAACGAAGAGAATGCGGGTAGGTAGAAGGCGATCCGTCTATTTTTGAATTTTTTACCGAATTTTAAAGTTGACCCTTCAAAAATGCAAAAAATTGATACTAACCCCCCTTTGCGTTTTTGCGATTTTCAGCCAAAAATCGAAGGGTCCAATTTGAAGGTCTGCAAAAAATTCAAAAATCAACGTATCGCCTTCTACCTTGCGGCATTCTCTTCGTCCAACGATTCTCTTTCGAACACAAAAAGAAAATCCAGATTCGGTCGATCCAAAAAAATGTAATCTGCATTTTAGTGAAGGCAAACGAAAAAACGGGTGGGGTCGTATTTAGGGCAAAAAAAAATTTTCGATTTCGGGAATACCCAAGACCCTATCCGATGGAAAATTTCCCGCTGATTCCAAAAATCACCATTGTTTGCCCGATAAATCAAAGATTCTAGGAGAAAAATGAGAAAACGTGATTTCGCACTTTCCGCGATTTTGACACTTTACTAAAATCGACGTCATTCTTGTTTGCGTGAATCGATACCGGATTTCAAGGTCGCGTTCGAAAGAGCATCGTTCAACGAAGAGAATGCGGGTAGGTAGAAGGCGATCCGTCTATTTTTGAATTTTTTACCGAATTTTAAAGTTGACCCTTCAAAAATGCAAAAAATTGATACTAACCCCCCTTTGCGTTTTTGCGATTTTCAGCCAAAAATCGAAGGGTCCACTTTGAAGGTCTGCAAAAAAATCAAAAATCAACGTATCGCCTTCTACCTTGCGACATTCTCTTCGTCCAACGATTCTCTTTCGAACCCAAAAAGAAAATCCAGATTCGGTCGATCCAAAAAAATGTAATCTCCATTTTAGTGAAGGCAAACGAAAAAACGGGTGGGGTCGTATTTAGGGCAAAAAAAAATTTTCGATTTCGGGAATACCCAAGACCCTATCCGATGGAAAATTTTCCGCTGATTCCAAAAATCACCATTGTTTGCCCGATAAATCAAAGATTCTAGGAGAAAAATGAGAAAACGTGATTTCGCACTTTCCGCGATTTTGACACTTTACTAAAATCGACGTCATTCTTGTTTGGATGAATGGATTCCGGATTTCAAGGTCGCGTTCGAAAGAGCATCGTTCAACGAAGAGAATGCGGGTAGGTAGAAGGCGATCCGTCTATTTTTGAATTTTTTACCGAATTTTAAAGTTGACCCTTCAAAAATGCAAAAAATTGATACTACCCCCCCTTTGCGTTTTTGCGATTTTCAGCCAAAAATCGAAGGGTCCACTTTGAAGGTCTGCAAAAAATTCAAAAATCAACGTATCGCCTTCTACCTTGCGGCATTCTCTTCGTCCAACGATTCTCTTTCGAACACAAAAAGAAAATCCAGATTCGGTCGATCCAAAAAAATGTAATCTGCATTTTAGTGAAGGCAAACGAAAAAACGGGTGGGGTCGTATTTAGGGCAAAAAAAAATTTTCGATTTCGGGAATACCCAAGACCCTATCCGATGGAAAATTTTCCGCTGATTCCAAAAATCACCATTGTTTGCCCGATAAATCAAAGATTCTAGGAGAAAAATGAGAAAACGTGATTTCGCACTTTCCGCCATTTTGACACTTTACTAAAATAGACGTGATTCTCGTTTGCATGAATCGATTCCGGATTTCAAGGTCGCGTTCGAAAGAGCATCGTTCAACGAAGAGAATGCTGGTAGGTAGAAGGCGATCCGTCGATTTTTGAATTTTTTACCGAATTTTAAAGTTGACCCTTCAAAAATGCAAAAAATTGATACTACCCCCCCTTTGCGTTTTTGCGATTTTCAGCCAAAAATCGAAGGGTCCACTTTGAAGGTCTGCAAAAAATTCAAAAATCAACGTATCGCCTTCTACCTTGCGGCATTCTCTTCGTCCAACGATTCTCTTTCAACCCCAAAAAGAAAATCCAGATTCGGTCGATCCAAAAAAATGTAATCTCCATTTTAGTGAAGGCAAACGAAAAAACGGGTGGGGTCGTATTTAGGGCAAAAAAAAATTTTCGATTTCGGGAATACCCAAGACCCTATCCGATGGAAAATTTTCCGCTGATTCCAAAAATCACCATTGTTTGCCCGATAAATCAAAGATTCTAGGAGAAAAATGAGAAAACGTGATTTCGAACTTTCCGCGATTTTTACACTTTACTAAAATCGACGTCATTCTTGTTTGCGTGAATCGATTCCGGATTTCAAGGTCGCGTTCGAAAGAGCATCGTTCAACGAAGAGAATGCGGGTAGGTAGAAGGCGATCCGTCGATTTTTGAATTTTTTACCGAATTTTAAAGTGGACCCTTCAAAAATGCAAAAAATTGATACTACCCCCCCTTTGCGTTTTTGCGATTTTCAGCCAAAAATCGAAGGGTCCAATTTGAAGGTCTGCAAAAAAATCAAAAATCAACGTATCGCCTTCTACCTTGCGACATTCTCTTCGTCCAACGATTCTCTTTCGAACCCAAAAAGAAAATCCAGATTCGGTCGATCCAAAAAAATGTAATCTCCATTTTAGTGAAGGCAAACGAAAAAACGGGTGGGGTCGTATTTAGGGCAAAAAAAAATTTTCGATTTCGGGAATACCCAAGACCCTATCCGATGGAAAATTTTCCGCTGATTCCAAAAATCACCATTGTTTGCCCGATAAATCAAAGATTCTAGGAGAAAAATGAGAAAACGTGATTTCGCACTTTCCGCCATTTTGACACTTTACTAAAATAGACGTGATTCTCGTTTGCATGAATCGATTCCGGATTTCAAGGTCGCGTTCGAAAGAGCATCGTTCAACGAAGAGAATGCTGGTAGGTAGAAGGCGATCCGTCGATTTTTGAATTTTTTACCGAATTTTAAAGTTGACCCTTCAAAAATGCAAAAAATTGATACTACCCCCCCTTTGCGTTTTTGCGATTTTCAGCCAAAAATCGAAGGGTCCACTTTGAAGGTCTGCAAAAAATTCAAAAATCAACGTATCGCCTTCTACCTTGCGGCATTCTCTTCGTCCAACGATTCTCTTTCAACCCCAAAAAGAAAATCCAGATTCGGTCGATCCAAAAAAATGTAATCTCCATTTTAGTGAAGGCAAACGAAAAAACGGGTGGGGTCGTATTTAGGGCAAAAAAAAATTTTCGATTTCGGGAATACCCAAGACCCTATCCGATGGAAAATTTTCCGCTGATTCCAAAAATCACCATTGTTTGCCCGATAAATCAAAGATTCTAGGAGAAAAATGAGAAAACGTGATTTCGAACTTTCCGCGATTTTTACACTTTACTAAAATCGACGTCATTCTTGTTTGCGTGAATCGATTCCGGATTTCAAGGTCGCGTTCGAAAGAGCATCGTTCAACGAAGAGAATGCTGGTAGGTAGAAGGCGATCCGTCGATTTTTGAATTTTTTACCGAATTTTAAAGTTGACCCTTCAAAAATGCAAAAAATTGATACTACCCCCCCTTTGCGTTTTTGCGATTTTCAGCCAAAAATCGAAGGGTCCACTTTGAAGGTCTGCAAAAAATTCAAAAATCAACGTATCGCCTTCTACCTTGCGGCATTCTCTTCGTCCAACGATTCTCTTTCAACCCCAAAAAGAAAATCCAGATTCGGTCGATCCAAAAAAATGTAATCTCCATTTTAGTGAAGGCAAACGAAAAAACGGGTGGGGTCGTATTTAGGGCAAAAAAAAATTTTCGATTTCGGGAATACCCAAGACCCTATCCGATGGAAAATTTTCCGCTGATTCCAAAAATCACCATTGTTTGCCCGATAAATCAAAGATTCTAGGAGAAAAATGAGAAAACGTGATTTCGCACTTTCCGCCATTTTGACACTTTACTAAAATAGACGTGATTCTCGTTTGCATGAATCGATTCCGGATTTCAAGGTCGCGTTCGAAAGAGCATCGTTCAACGAAGAGAATGCTGGTAGGTAGAAGGCGATCCGTCGATTTTTGAATTTTTTACCGAATTTTAAAGTTGACCCTTCAAAAATGCAAAAAATTGATACTACCCCCCCTTTGCGTTTTTGCGATTTTCAGCCAAAAATCGAAGGGTCCACTTTGAAGGTCTGCAAAAAATTCAAAAATCAACGTATCGCCTTCTACCTTGCGGCATTCTCTTCGTCCAACGATTCTCTTTCAACCCCAAAAAGAAAATCCAGATTCGGTCGATCCAAAAAAATGTAATCTCCATTTTAGTGAAGGCAAACGAAAAAACGGGTGGGGTCGTATTTAGGGCAAAAAAAAATTTTCGATTTCGGGAATACCCAAGACCCTATCCGATGGAAAATTTTCCGCTGATTCCAAAAATCACCATTGTTTGCCCGATAAATCAAAGATTCTAGGAGAAAAATGAGAAAACGTGATTTCGAACTTTCCGCGATTTTTACACTTTACTAAAATCGACGTCATTCTTGTTTGCGTGAATCGATTCCGGATTTCAAGGTCGCGTTAGAAAGAGCATCGTTCAACGAAGAGAATGCGGGTAGGTAGAAGGCGATCCGTCGATTTTTGAATTTTTTACCGAATTTTAAAGTGGACCCTTCAAAAATGCAAAAAATTGATACTACCCCCCCTTTGCGTTTTTGCGATTTTCAGCCAAAAATCGAAGGGTCCAATTTGAAGGTCTGCAAAAAAATCAAAAATCAACGTATCGCCTTCTACCTTGCGACATTCTCTTCGTCCAACGATTCTCTTTCGAACCCAAAAAGAAAATCCAGATTCGGTCGATCCAAAAAAATGTAATCTCCATTTTAGTGAAGGCAAACGAAAAAACGGGTGGGGTCGTATTTAGGGCAAAAAAAAATTTTCGATTTCGGGAATACCCAAGACCCTATCCGATGGAAAATTTTCCGCTGATTCCAAAAATCACCATTGTTTGCCCGATAAATCAAAGATTCTAGGAGAAAAATGAGAAAACGTGATTTCGAACTTTCCGCGATTTTTACACTTTACTAAAATCGACGTCATTCTTGTTTGCGTGAATCGATTCCGGATTTCAAGGTCGCGTTAGAAAGAGCATCGTTCAACGAAGAGAATGCGGGTAGGTAGAAGGCGATCCGTCGATTTTTGAATTTTTTACCGAATTTTAAAGTGGACCCTTCAAAAATGCAAAAAATTGATACTACCCCCCCTTTGCGTTTTTGCGATTTTCAGCCAAAAATCGAAGGGTCCAATTTGAAGGTCTGCAAAAAATTCAAAAATCAACGTATCGCCTTCTACCTTGCGGCATTCTCTTCGTCCAACGATTCTCTTTCGAACACAAAAAGAAAATCCAGATTCGGTCGATCCAAAAAAATGTAATCTGCATTTTAGTGAAGGCAAACGAAAAAACGGGTGGGGTCGTATTTAGGGCAAAAAAAAATTTTCGATTTCGGGAATACCCAAGACCCTATCCGATGGAAAATTTCCCGCTGATTCCAAAAATCACCATTGTTTGCCCGATAAATCAAAGATTCTAGGAGAAAAATGAGAAAACGTGATTTCGCACTTTCCGCGATTTTGACACTTTACTAAAATCGACGTCATTCTTGTTTGGATGAATGGATTCCGGATTTCAAGGTCGCGTTCGAAAGAGCATCGTTCAACGAAGAGAATGCGGGTAGGTAGAAGGCGATCCGTCGATTTTTGAATTTTTTACCGAATTTTAAAGTTGACCCTTCAAAAATGCAAAAAATTGATACTACCCCCCCTTTGCGTTTTTGCGATTTTCAGCCAAAAATCGAAGGGTCCACTTTGAAGGTCTGCAAAAAATTCAAAAATCAACGTATCGCCTTCTACCTTGCTGCATTCTCTTCGTCCAACGATTCTCTTTCAAACCCAAAATGAAAATCCAGATTCGGTCGATACAAAAAAATGTAATCTGCATTTTAGTGAAGGCAAACGAAAAAACGGGTGGGGTCGTATTTAGGGCAAAAAAAAATTTTCGATTTCGGGAATACCCAAGACCCTATCCGATGGAAAATTTCCCGCTGATTCCAAAAATCACCATTGTTTGCCTTATAAATCAAAGATTCTAGGAGAAAAATGAGAAAACGTGATTTCGCACTTTCCGCGATTTTGACACTTTACTAAAATCGACGTCATTCTTGTTTGGATGAATGGATTCCGGATTTCAAGGTCGCGTTCGAAAGAGCATCGTTCAACGAAGAGAATGCGGGTAGGTAGAAGGCGATCCGTCGATTTTTGAATTTTTTACCGAATTTTAAAGTTGACCCTTCAAAAATGCAAAAAATTGATACTACCCCCCCTTTGCGTTTTTGCGATTTTCAGCCAAAAATCGAAGGGTCCACTTTGAAGGTCTGCAAAAAATTCAAAAATCAACGTATCGCCTTCTACCTTGCTGCATTCTCTTCGTCCAACGATTCTCTTTCAAACCCAAAATGAAAATCCAGATTCGGTCGATCCAAAAAAATGTAATCTGCATTTTAGTGAAGGCAAACGAAAAAACGGGTGGGGTCGTATTTAGGGCAAAAAAAAATTTTCGATTTCGGGAATACCCAAGACCCTATCCGATGGAAAATTTCCCGCTGATTCCAAAAATCACCATTGTTTGCCCGATAAATCAAAGATTCTAGGAGAAAAATGAGAAAACGTGATTTCGCACTTTCCGCGATTTTGACACTTTACTAAAATCGACGTCATTCTTGTTTGGATGAATGGATTCCGGATTTCAAGGTCGCGTTCGAAAGAGCATCGTTCAACGAAGAGAATGCGGGTAGGTAGAAGGCGATCCGTCGATTTTTGAATTTTTTACCGAATTTTAAAGTTGACCCTTCAAAAATGCAAAAAATTGATACTACCCCCCCTTTGCGTTTTTGCTATTTTCAGCCAAAAATCGAAGGGTCCACTTTGAAGGTCTGCAAAAAATTCAAAAATCAACGTATCGCCTTCTACCTTGCTGCATTCTCTTCGTCCAACGATTCTCTTTCAAACCCAAAATGAAAATCCAGATTCGGTCGATCCAAAAAAATGTAATCTGCATTTTAGTGAAGGCAAACGAAAAAACGGGTGGGTTCGTATTTAGGGCAAAAAAAAATTTTCGATTTCGGGAATACCCAAGACCCTATCCGATGGAAAATTTCCCGCTGATTCCAAAAATCACCATTGTTTGCCTTATAAATCAAAGATTCTAGGAGAAAAATGAGAAAACGTGATTTCGCACTTTCCGCGATTTTGACACTTTACTAAAATCGACGTCATTCTTGTTTGGATGAATGGATTCCGGATTTCAAGGTCGCGTTCGAAAGAGCATCGTTCAACGAAGAGAATGCGGGTAGGTAGAAGGCGATCCGTCGATTTTTGAATTTTTTACCGAATTTTAAAGTTGACCCTTCAAAAATGCAAAAAATTGATACTACCCCCCCTTTGCGTTTTTGCGATTTTCAGCCAAAAATCGAAGGGTCCACTTTGAAGGTCTGCAAAAAATTCAAAAATCAACGTATCGCCTTCTACCTTGCTGCATTCTCTTCGTCCAACGATTCTCTTTCAAACCCAAAATGAAAATCCAGATTCGGTCGATACAAAAAAATGTAATCTGCATTTTAGTGAAGGCAAACGAAAAAACGGGTGGGGTCGTATTTAGGGCAAAAAAAAATTTTCGATTTCGGGAATACCCAAGACCTTATCCGATGGAAAATTTCCCGCTGATTCCAAAAATCACCATTGTTTGCCCGATAAATCAAAGATTCTAGGAGAAAAATGAGAAAACGTGATTTCGCACTTTCCGCGGTTTTGACACTTTACTAAAATCGACGTCATTCTTGTTTGGATGAATGGATTCCGGATTTCAAGGTCGCGTTCGAAAGAGCATCGTTCAACGAAGAGAATGCGGGTAGGTAGAAGGCGATCCGTCGATTTTTGAATTTTTTACCGAATTTTAAAGTTGACCCTTCAAAAATGCAAAAAATTGATACTACCCCCCCTTTGCGTTTTTGCGATTTTCAGCCAAAAATCGAAGGGTCCACTTTGAAGGTCTGCAAAAAATTCAAAAATCAACGTATCGCCTTCTACCTTGCTGCATTCTCTTCGTCCAACAATTCTCTTTCAAACCCAAAATGAAAATCCAGATTCGGTCGATCCAAAAAAATGTAATCTGCATTTTAGTGAAGGCAAACGAAAAAACGGGTGGGGTCGTATTTAGGGCAAAAAAAAATTTTCGATTTCGGGAATACCCAAGACCCTATCCGATGGAAAATTTCCAGCTGATTCCAAAAATCACCATTGTTTGCCCGATAAATCAAAGATTCAAGGAGAAAAATGAGAAAACGTGATTTCGAACTTTCCGCGATTTTTACACTTTACTAAAATCGACGTCATTCTTGTTTGGATGAATGGATTCCGGATTTCAAGGTCGCGTTCGAAAGAGCATCGTTCAACGAAGAGAATGCGGGTAGGTAGAAGGCGATCCGTCGATTTTTGAATTTTTTACCGAATTTTAAAGTTGACCCTTCAAAAATGCAAAAAATTGATAATACCCCCCCTTTGCGTTTTTGCGATTTTCAGCCAAAAATCGAAGGGTCCACTTTGAAGGTCTGCAAAAAATTCAAAAATCAACGTATCGCCTTCTACCTTGCTGCATTCTCTTCGTCCAACGATTCTCTTTCAAACCCAAAATGAAAATCCAGATTCGGTCGATACAAAAAAATGTAATCTGCATTTTAGTGAAGGCAAACGAAAAAACGGGTGGGGTCGTATTTAGGGCAAAAAAAAATTTTCGATTTCGGGAATACCCAAGACCCTATCCGATGGAAAATTTTCCGCTGATTCCAAAAATCACCATTGTTTGCCCGATAAATCAAAGATTCTAGGAGAATAATGAGAAAACGTGATTTCGCACTTTCCGCCATTTTGACACTTTACTAAAATCGACGTCATTCTTGTTTGCGTGAATCGATACCGGATTTCAAGGTCGCGTTCGAAAGAGCATCGTTCAACGAAGAGAATGCGGGTAGGTAGAAGGCGATCCGACGATTTTTGAATTTTTTACCGAATTTTAAAGTTGACCCTTCAAAAATGCAAAAAATTGATACTACCCCCCCTTTGCGTTTTTGCGATTTTCAGCCAAAAATCGAAGGGTCCACTTTGAAGGTCTGCAAAAAATTCAAAAATCAACGTATCGCCTTCTACCTTGCTGCATTCTCTTCGTCCAACGATTCTCTTTCAAACCCAAAATGAAAATCCAGATTCGGTCGATACAAAAAAATGTAATCTGCATTTTAGTGAAGGCAAACGAAAAAACGGGTGGGGTCGTATTTAGGGCAAAAAAAAATTTTCGATTTCGGGAATACCCAAGACCTTATCCGATGGAAAATTTCCCGCTGATTCCAAAAATCACCATTGTTTGCCCGATAAATCAAAGATTCTAGGAGAAAAATGAGAAAACGTGATTTCGCACTTTCCGCGATTTTTACACTTTACTAAAATCGACGTCATTCTTGTTTGGATGAATGGATTCCGGATTTCAAGGTCGCGTTCGAAAGAGCATCGTTCAACGAAGAGAATGCGGGTAGGTAGAAGGCGATCCGTCGATTTTTGAATTTTTTACCGAATTTTAAAGTTGACCCTTCAAAAATGCAAAAAATTGATAATACCCCCCCTTTGCGTTTTTGCGATTTTCAGCCAAAAATCGAAGGGTCCACTTTGAAGGTCTGCAAAAAATTCAAAAATCAACGTATCGCCTTCTACCTTGCTGCATTCTCTTCGTCCAACGATTCTCTTTCAAACCCAAAATGAAAATCCAGATTCGGTCGATACAAAAAAATGTAATCTGCATTTTAGTGAAGGCAAACGAAAAAACGGGTGGGGTCGTATTTAGGGCAAAAAAAAATTTTCGATTTCGGGAATACCCAAGACCCTATCCGATGGAAAATTTTCCGCTGATTCCAAAAATCACCATTGTTTGCCCGATAAATCAAAGATTCTAGGAGAATAATGAGAAAACGTGATTTCGCACTTTCCGCCATTTTGACACTTTACTAAAATCGACGTCATTCTTGTTTGCGTGAATCGATACCGGATTTCAAGGTCGCGTTCGAAAGAGCATCGTTCAACGAAGAGAATGCGGGTAGGTAGAAGGCGATCCGACGATTTTTGAATTTTTTACCGAATTTTAAAGTTGACCCTTCAAAAATGCAAAAAATTGATACTACCCCCCCTTTGCGTTTTTGCGATTTTCAGCCAAAAATCGAAGGGTCCACTTTGAAGGTCTGCAAAAAATTCAAAAATCAACGTATCGCCTTCTACCTTGCTGCATTCTCTTCGTCCAACGATTCTCTTTCAAACCCAAAATGAAAATCCAGATTCGGTCGATACAAAAAAATGTAATCTGCATTTTAGTGAAGGCAAACGAAAAAACGGGTGGGGTCGTATTTAGGGCAAAAAAAAATTTTCGATTTCGGGAATACCCAAGACCTTATCCGATGGAAAATTTCCCGCTGATTCCAAAAATCACCATTGTTTGCCCGATAAATCAAAGATTCTAGGAGAAAAATGAGAAAACGTGATTTCGAACTTTCCGCGATTTTGACACTTTACTAAAATCGACGTCATTCTTGTTTGGATGAATGGATTCCGGATTTTAACGTCGCGTTCGAAAGAGCATCGTTCAACGAAGAGAATGCGGGTAGGTAGAAGGCGATCCGTCGATTTTTGAATTTTTTACCGAATTTTAAAGTTGACCCTTCAAAAATGCAAAAAATTGATACTAACCCCCCTTTGCGTTTTTGCGATTTTCAGCCAAAAATCGAAGGGTCCACTTTGAAGGTCTGCAAAAAATTCAAAAATCAACGTATCGCCTTCTACCTTGCTGCATTCTCTTCGTCCAACGATTCTCTTTCAAACCCAAAATGAAAATCCAGATTCGGTCGATCCAAAAAAATGTAATCTGCATTTTAGTGAAGGCAAACGAAAAAACGGGTGGGGTCGTATTTAGGGCAAAAAAAAATTTTCGATTTCGGGAATACCCAAGACCCTATCCGATGGAAAATTTCCAGCTGATTCCAAAAATCACCATTGTTTGCCCGATAAATCAAAGATTCAAGGAGAAAAATGAGAAAACGTGATTTCGAACTTTCCGCGATTTTTACACTTTACTAAAATCGACGTCATTCTTGTTTGGATGAATGGATTCCGGATTTCAAGGTCGCGTTCGAAAGAGCATCGTTCAACGAAGAGAATGCGGGTAGGTAGAAGGCGATCCGTCGATTTTTGAATTTTTTACCGAATTTTAAAGTTGACCCTTCAAAAATGCAAAAAATTGATACTACCCCCCCTTTGCGTTTTTGCGATTTTCAGCCAAAAATCGAAGGGTCCACTTTGAAGGTCTGCAAAAAATTCAAAAATCAACGTATCGCCTTCTACCTTGCTGCATTCTCTTCGTCCAACGATTCTCTTTCAAACCCAAAATGAAAATCCAGATTCGGTCGATACAAAAAAATGTAATCTGCATTTTAGTGAAGGCAAACGAAAAAACGGGTGGGGTCGTATTTAGGGCAAAAAAAAATTTTCGATTTCGGGAATACACAAGACCCTATCCGATGGAAAATTTCCAGCTGATTCCAAAAATCACCATTGTTTGCCCGATAAATCAAAGATTCAAGGAGAAAAATGAGAAAACGTGATTTCGAACTTTCCGCGATTTTTACACTTTACTAAAATCGACGTCATTCTTGTTTGGATGAATGGATTCCGGATTTTAACGTCGCGTTCGAAAGAGCATCGTTCAACGAAGAGAATGCGGGTAGGTAGAAGGCGATCCGTCGATTTTTGAATTTTTTGCCGAATTTTAAAGTTGACCCTTCAAAAATGCAAAAAATTGATACTACCCCCCCTTTGCGTTTTTGCGATTTTCAGCCAAAAATCGAAGGGTCCACTTTGAAGGTCTGCAAAAAATTCAAAAATCAACGTATCGCCTTCTACCTTGCTGCATTCTCTTCGTCCAACGATTCTCTTTCAAACCCAAAATGAAAATCCAGATTCGGTCGATACAAAAAAATGTAATCTGCATTTTAGTGAAGGCAAACGAAAAAACGGGTGGGGTCGTATTTAGGGCAAAAAAAAATTTTCGATTTCGGGAATACCCAAGACCTTATCCGATGGAAAATTTCCCGCTGATTCCAAAAATCACCATTGTTGGCCCGATAAATCAAAGATTCTAGGAGAAAAATGAGAAAACGTGATTTCGCACTTTCCGCGGTTTTGACACTTTACTAAAATCGACGTCATTCTTGTTTGGATGAATGGATTCCGGATTTCAAGGTCGCGTTCGAAAGAGCATCGTTCAACGAAGAGAATGCGGGTAGGTAGAAGGCGATCCGACGATTTTTGAATTTTTTACCGAATTTTAAAGTTGACCCTTCAAAAATGCAAAAAATTGATACTACCCCCCCTTTGCGTTTTTGCGATTTTCAGCCAAAAATCGAAGGGTCCACTTTGAAGGTCTGCAAAAAATTCAAAAATCAACGTATCGCCTTCTACCTTGCTGCATTCTCTTCGTCCAACGATTCTCTTTCAAACCCAAAATGAAAATCCAGATTCGGTCGATCCAAAAAAATGTAATCTGCATTTTAGTGAAGGCAAACGAAAAAACGGGTGGGGTCGTATTTAGGGCAAAAAAAAATTTTCGATTTCGGGAATACACAAGACCCTATCCGATGGAAAATTTCCAGCTGATTCCAAAAATCACCATTGTTTGCCCGATAAATCAAAGATTCAAGGAGAAAAATGAGAAAACGTGATTTCGAACTTTCCGCGATTTTTACACTTTACTAAAATCGACGTCATTCTTGTTTGGATGAATGGATTCCGGATTTTAACGTCGCGTTCGAAAGAGCATCGTTCAACGAAGAGAATGCGGGTAGGTAGAAGGCGATCCGTCGATTTTTGAATTTTTTGCCGAATTTTAAAGTTGACCCTTCAAAAATGCAAAAAATTGATACTACCCCCCCTTTGCGTTTTTGCGATTTTCAGCCAAAAATCGAAGGGTCCACTTTGAAGGTCTGCAAAAAATTCAAAAATCAACGTATCGCCTTCTACCTTGCTGCATTCTCTTCGTCCAACGATTCTCTTTCAAACCCAAAATGAAAATCCAGATTCGGTCGATACAAAAAAATGTAATCTGCATTTTAGTGAAGGCAAACGAAAAAACGGGTGGGGTCGTATTTAGGGCAAAAAAAAATTTTCGATTTCGGGAATACCCAAGACCTTATCCGATGGAAAATTTCCCGCTGATTCCAAAAATCACCATTGTTGGCCCGATAAATCAAAGATTCTAGGAGAAAAATGAGAAAACGTGATTTCGCACTTTCCGCGGTTTTGACACTTTACTAAAATCGACGTCATTCTTGTTTGGATGAATGGATTCCGGATTTCAAGGTCGCGTTCGAAAGAGCATCGTTCAACGAAGAGAATGCGGGTAGGTAGAAGGCGATCCGACGATTTTTGAATTTTTTACCGAATTTTAAAGTTGACCCTTCAAAAATGCAAAAAATTGATACTACCCCCCCTTTGCGTTTTTGCGATTTTCAGCCAAAAATCGAAGGGTCCACTTTGAAGGTCTGCAAAAAATTCAAAAATCAACGTATCGCCTTCTACCTTGCTGCATTCTCTTCGTCCAACAATTCTCTTTCAAACCCAAAATGAAAATCCAGATTCGGTCGATCCAAAAAAATGTAATCTGCATTTTAGTGAAGGCAAACGAAAAAACGGGTGGGGTCGTATTTAGGGCAAAAAAAAATTTTCGATTTCGGGAATACCCAAGACCTTATCCGATGGAAAATTTCCCGCTGATTCCAAAAATCACCATTGTTGGCCCGATAAATCAAAGATTCTAGGAGAAAAATGAGAAAACGTGATTTCGCACTTTCCGCGGTTTTGACACTTTACTAAAATCGACGTCATTCTTGTTTGGATGAATGGATTCCGGATTTCAAGGTCGCGTTCGAAAGAGCATCGTTCAACGAAGAGAATGCGGGTAGGTAGAAGGCGATCCGACGATTTTTGAATTTTTTACCGAATTTTAAAGTTGACCCTTCAAAAATGCAAAAAATTGATACTACCCCCCCTTTGCGTTTTTGCGATTTTCAGCCAAAAATCGAAGGGTCCACTTTGAAGGTCTGCAAAAAATTCAAAAATCAACGTATCGCCTTCTACCTTGCTGCATTCTCTTCGTCCAACGATTCTCTTTCAAACCCAAAATGAAAATCCAGATTCGGTCGATCCAAAAAAATGTAATCTGCATTTTAGTGAAGGCAAACGAAAAAACGGGTGGGGTCGTATTTAGGGCAAAAAAAAATTTTCGATTTCGGGAATACCCAAGACCCTATCCGATGGAAAATTTCCCGCTGATTCCAAAAATCACCATTGTTTGCCCGATAAATCAAAGATTCTAGGAGAAAAATGAGAAAACGTGATTTCGCACTTTCCGCGATTTTGACACTTTACTAAAATCGACGTCATTCTTGTTTGGATGAATGGATTCCGGATTTCAAGGTCGCGTTCGAAAGAGCATCGTTCAACGAAGAGAATGCGGGTAGGTAGAAGGCGATCCGTCGATTTTTGAATTTTTTACCGAATTTTAAAGTTGACCCTTCAAAAATGCAAAAAATTGATACTACCCCCCCTTTGCGTTTTTGCGATTTTCAGCCAAAAATCGAAGGGTCCACTTTGAAGGTCTGCAAAAAATTCAAAAATCAACGTATCGCCTTCTACCTTGCTGCATTCTCTTCGTCCAACGATTCTCTTTCAAACCCAAAATGAAAATCCAGATTCGGTCGATACAAAAAAATGTAATCTGCATTTTAGTGAAGGCAAACGAAAAAACGGGTGGGGTCGTATTTAGGGCAAAAAAAAATTTTCGATTTCGGGAATACCCAAGACCTTATCCGATGGAAAATTTCCCGCTGATTCCAAAAATCACCATTGTTGGCCCGATAAATCAAAGATTCTAGGAGAAAAATGAGAAAACGTGATTTCGCACTTTCCGCGGTTTTGACACTTTACTAAAATCGACGTCATTCTTGTTTGGATGAATGGATTCCGGATTTCAAGGTCGCGTTCGAAAGAGCATCGTTCAACGAAGAGAATGCGGGTAGGTAGAAGGCGATCCGACGATTTTTGAATTTTTTACCGAATTTTAAAGTTGACCCTTCAAAAATGCAAAAAATTGATACTACCCCCCCTTTGCGTTTTTGCGATTTTCAGCCAAAAATCGAAGGGTCCACTTTGAAGGTCTGCAAAAAATTCAAAAATCAACGTATCGCCTTCTACCTTGCTGCATTCTCTTCGTCCAACGATTCTCTTTCAAACCCAAAATGAAAATCCAGATTCGGTCGATCCAAAAAAATGTAATCTGCATTTTAGTGAAGGCAAACGAAAAAACGGGTGGGGTCGTATTTAGGGCAAAAAAAAATTTTCGATTTCGGGAATACACAAGACCCTATCCGATGGAAAATTTCCAGCTGATTCCAAAAATCACCATTGTTTGCCCGATAAATCAAAGATTCAAGGAGAAAAATGAGAAAACGTGATTTCGAACTTTCCGCGATTTTTACACTTTACTAAAATCGACGTCATTCTTGTTTGGATGAATGGATTCCGGATTTTAACGTCGCGTTCGAAAGAGCATCGTTCAACGAAGAGAATGCGGGTAGGTAGAAGGCGATCCGTCGATTTTTGAATTTTTTGCCGAATTTTAAAGTTGACCCTTCAAAAATGCAAAAAATTGATACTACCCCCCCTTTGCGTTTTTGCGATTTTCAGCCAAAAATCGAAGGGTCCACTTTGAAGGTCTGCAAAAAATTCAAAAATCAACGTATCGCCTTCTACCTTGCTGCATTCTCTTCGTCCAACGATTCTCTTTCAAACCCAAAATGAAAATCCAGATTCGGTCGATCCAAAAAAATGTAATCTGCATTTTAGTGAAGGCAAACGAAAAAACGGGTGGGGTCGTATTTAGGGCAAAAAAAAATTTTCGATTTCGGGAATACCCAAGACCCTATCCGATGGAAAATTTCCCGCTGATTCCAAAAATCACCATTGTTTGCCCGATAAATCAAAGATTCTAGGAGAAAAATGAGAAAACGTGATTTCGCACTTTCCGCGATTTTGACACTTTACTAAAATCGACGTCATTCTTGTTTGGATGAATGGATTCCGGATTTCAAGGTCGCGTTCGAAAGAGCATCGTTCAACGAAGAGAATGCGGGTAGGTAGAAGGCGATCCGACGATTTTTGAATTTTTTACCGAATTTTAAAGTTGACCCTTCAAAAATGCAAAAAATTGATACTACCCCCCCTTTGCGTTTTTGCGATTTTCAGCCAAAAATCGAAGGGTCCACTTTGAAGGTCTGCAAAAAATTCAAAAATCAACGTATCGCCTTCTACCTTGCTGCATTCTCTTCGTCCAACGATTCTCTTTCAAACCCAAAATGAAAATCCAGATTCGGTCGATCCAAAAAAATGTAATCTGCATTTTAGTGAAGGCAAACGAAAAAACGGGTGGGGTCGTATTTAGGGCAAAAAAAAATTTTCGATTTCGGGAATACCCAAGACCCTATCCGATGGAAAATTTCCCGCTGATTCCAAAAATCACCATTGTTTGCCCGATAAATCAAAGATTCTAGGAGAAAAATGAGAAAACGTGATTTCGCACTTTCCGCGATTTTGACACTTTACTAAAATCGACGTCATTCTTGTTTGGATGAATGGATTCCGGATTTCAAGGTCGCGTTCGAAAGAGCATCGTTCAACGAAGAGAATGCGGGTAGGTAGAAGGCGATCCGTCGATTTTTGAATTTTTTACCGAATTTTAAAGTTGACCCTTCAAAAATGCAAAAAATTGATACTACCCCCCCTTTGCGTTTTTGCGATTTTCAGCCAAAAATCGAAGGGTCCACTTTGAAGGTCTGCAAAAAATTCAAAAATCAACGTATCGCCTTCTACCTTGCTGCATTCTCTTCGTCCAACGATTCTCTTTCAAACCCAAAATGAAAATCCAGATTCGGTCGATCCAAAAAAATGTAATCTGCATTTTAGTGAAGGCAAACGAAAAAACGGGTGGGGTCGTATTTAGGGCAAAAAAAAATTTTCGATTTCGGGAATACCCAAGACCCTATCCGATGGAAAATTTCCCGCTGATTCCAAAAATCACCATTGTTTGCCCGATAAATCAAAGATTCTAGGAGAAAAATGAGAAAACGTGATTTCGCACTTTCCGCGATTTTGACACTTTACTAAAATCGACGTCATTCTTGTTTGGATGAATGGATTCCGGATTTCAAGGTCGCGTTCGAAAGAGCATCGTTCAACGAAGAGAATGCGGGTAGGTAGAAGGCGATCCGTCGATTTTTGAATTTTTTACCGAATTTTAAAGTTGACCCTTCAAAAATGCAAAAAATTGATACTACCCCCCCTTTGCGTTTTTGCGATTTTCAGCCAAAAATCGAAGGGTCCACTTTGAAGGTCTGCAAAAAATTCAAAAATCAACGTATCGCCTTCTACCTTGCTGCATTCTCTTCGTCCAACGATTCTCTTTCAAACCCAAAATGAAAATCCAGATTCGGTCGATCCAAAAAAATGTAATCTGCATTTTAGTGAAGGCAAACGAAAAAACGAGTGGGGTCGTATTTAGGGCAAAAAAAAATTTTCGATTTCGGGAATACCCAAGACCCTATCCGATGGAAAATTTCCAGCTGATTCCAAAAATCACCATTGTTTGCCCGATAAATCAAAGATTCAAGGAGAAAAATGAGAAAACGTGATTTCGAACTTTCCGCGATTTTTACACTTTACTAAAATCGACGTCATTCTTGTTTGGATGAATGGATTCCGGATTTTAACGTCGCGTTCGAAAGAGCATCGTTCAACGAAGAGAATGCGGGTAGGTAGAAGGCGATCCGTCGATTTTTGAATTTTTTACCGAATTTTAAAGTTGACCCTTCAAAAATGCAAAAAATTGATACTACCCCCCCTTTGCGTTTTTGCGATTTTCAGCCAAAAATCGAAGGGTCCACTTTGAAGGTCTGCAAAAAATTCAAAAATCAACGTATCGCCTTCTACCTTGCTGCATTCTCTTCGTCCAACGATTCTCTTTCAAACCCAAAATGAAAATCCAGATTCGGTCGATCCAAAAAAATGTAATCTGCATTTTAGTGAAGGCAAACGAAAAAACGGGTGGGGTCGTATTTAGGGCAAAAAAAAATTTTCGATTTCGGGAATACCCAAGACCCTATCCGATGGAAAATTTCCCGCTGATTCCAAAAATCACCATTGTTTGCCCGATAAATCAAAGATTCTAGGAGAAAAATGAGAAAACGTGATTTCGCACTTTCCGCGATTTTGACACTTTACTAAAATCGACGTCATTCTTGTTTGGATGAATGGATTCCGGATTTTAACGTCGCGTTCGAAAGAGCATCGTTCAACGAAGAGAATGCGGGTAGGTAGAAGGCGATCCGTCGATTTTTGAATTTTTTACCGAATTTTAAAGTTGACCCTTCAAAAATGCAAAAAATTGATACTACCCCCCCTTTGCGTTTTTGCGATTTTCAGCCAAAAATCGAAGGGTCCACTTTGAAGGTCTGCAAAAAATTCAAAAATCAACGTATCGCCTTCTACCTTGCTGCATTCTCTTCGTCCAACGATTCTCTTTCAAACCCAAAATGAAAATCCAGATTCGGTCGATCCAAAAAAATGTAATCTGCATTTTAGTGAAGGCAAACGAAAAAACGGGTGGGGTCGTATTTAGGGCAAAAAAAAATTTTCGATTTCGGGAATACCCAAGACCCTATCCGATGGAAAATTTCCCGCTGATTCCAAAAATCACCATTGTTTGCCCGATAAATCAAAGATTCAAGGAGAAAAATGAGAAAACGTGATTTCGCACTTTCCGCGATTTTGACACTTTACTAAAATCGACGTCATTCTTGTTTGGATGAATGGATTCCGGATTTCAAGGTCGCGTTCGAAAGAGCATCGTTCAACGAAGAGAATGCGGGTAGGTAGAAGGCGATCCGTCGATTTTTGAATTTTTTACCGAATTTTAAAGTTGACCCTTCAAAAATGCAAAAAATTGATACTACCCCCCCTTTGCGTTTTTGCTATTTTCAGCCAAAAATCGAAGGGTCCACTTTGAAGGTCTGCAAAAAATTCAAAAATCAACGTATCGCCTTCTACCTTGCTGCATTCTCTTCGTCCAACGATTCTCTTTCAAACCCAAAATGAAAATCCAGATTCGGTCGATCCAAAAAAATGTAATCTGCATTTTAGTGAAGGCAAACGAAAAAACGAGTGGGGTCGTATTTAGGGCAAAAAAAAATTTTCGATTTCGGGAATACCCAAGACCCTATCCGATGGAAAATTTCCAGCTGATTCCAAAAATCACCATTGTTTGCCCGATAAATCAAAGATTCAAGGAGAAAAATGAGAAAACGTGATTTCGAACTTTCCGCGATTTTTACACTTTACTAAAATCGACGTCATTCTTGTTTGGATGAATGGATTCCGGATTTTAACGTCGCGTTCGAAAGAGCATCGTTCAACGAAGAGAATGCGGGTAGGTAGAAGGCGATCCGTCGATTTTTGAATTTTTTACCGAATTTTAAAGTTGACCCTTCAAAAATGCAAAAAATTGATACTACCCCCCCTTTGCGTTTTTGCGATTTTCAGCCAAAAATCGAAGGGTCCACTTTGAAGGTCTGCAAAAAATTCAAAAATCAACGTATCGCCTTCTACCTTGCTGCATTCTCTTCGTCCAACGATTCTCTTTCAAACCCAAAATGAAAATCCAGATTCGGTCGATCCAAAAAAATGTAATCTGCATTTTAGTGAAGGCAAACGAAAAAACGGGTGGGGTCGTATTTAGGGCAAAAAAAAATTTTCGATTTCGGGAATACCCAAGACCCTATCCGATGGAAAATTTCCCGCTGATTCCAAAAATCACCATTGTTTGCCCGATAAATCAAAGATTCTAGGAGAAAAATGAGAAAACGTGATTTCGCACTTTCCGCGATTTTGACACTTTACTAAAATCGACGTCATTCTTGTTTGGATGAATGGATTCCGGATTTTAACGTCGCGTTCGAAAGAGCATCGTTCAACGAAGAGAATGCGGGTAGGTAGAAGGCGATCCGTCGATTTTTGAATTTTTTACCGAATTTTAAAGTTGACCCTTCAAAAATGCAAAAAATTGATACTACCCCCCCTTTGCGTTTTTGCGATTTTCAGCCAAAAATCGAAGGGTCCACTTTGAAGGTCTGCAAAAAATTCAAAAATCAACGTATCGCCTTCTACCTTGCTGCATTCTCTTCGTCCAACGATTCTCTTTCAAACCCAAAATGAAAATCCAGATTCGGTCGATCCAAAAAAATGTAATCTGCATTTTAGTGAAGGCAAACGAAAAAACGGGTGGGGTCGTATTTAGGGCAAAAAAAAATTTTCGATTTCGGGAATACCCAAGACCCTATCCGATGGAAAATTTCCCGCTGATTCCAAAAATCACCATTGTTTGCCCGATAAATCAAAGATTCTAGGAGAAAAATGAGAAAACGTGATTTCGCACTTTCCGCGATTTTGACACTTTACTAAAATCGACGTCATTCTTGTTTGGATGAATGGATTCCGGATTTCAAGGTCGCGTTCGAAAGAGCATCGTTCAACGAAGAGAATGCGGGTAGGTAGAAGGCGATCCGTCGATTTTTGAATTTTTTACCGAATTTTAAAGTTGACCCTTCAAAAATGCAAAAAATTGATACTACCCCCCCTTTGCGTTTTTGCGATTTTCAGCCAAAAATCGAAGGGTCCACTTTGAAGGTCTGCAAAAAATTCAAAAATCAACGTATCGCCTTCTACCTTGCTGCATTCTCTTCGTCCAACGATTCTCTTTCAAACCCAAAATGAAAATCCAGATTCGGTCGATCCAAAAAAATGTAATCTGCATTTTAGTGAAGGCAAACGAAAAAACGAGTGGGGTCGTATTTAGGGCAAAAAAAAATTTTCGATTTCGGGAATACCCAAGACCCTATCCGATGGAAAATTTCCAGCTGATTCCAAAAATCACCATTGTTTGCCCGATAAATCAAAGATTCAAGGAGAAAAATGAGAAAACGTGATTTCGAACTTTCCGCGATTTTTACACTTTACTAAAATCGACGTCATTCTTGTTTGGATGAATGGATTCCGGATTTTAACGTCGCGTTCGAAAGAGCATCGTTCAACGAAGAGAATGCGGGTAGGTAGAAGGCGATCCGTCGATTTTTGAATTTTTTACCGAATTTTAAAGTTGACCCTTCAAAAATGCAAAAAATTGATACTACCCCCCCTTTGCGTTTTTGCGATTTTCAGCCAAAAATCGAAGGGTCCACTTTGAAGGTCTGCAAAAAATTCAAAAATCAACGTATCGCCTTCTACCTTGCTGCATTCTCTTCGTCCAACGATTCTCTTTCAAACCCAAAATGAAAATCCAGATTCGGTCGATCCAAAAAAATGTAATCTGCATTTTAGTGAAGGCAAACGAAAAAACGGGTGGGGTCGTATTTAGGGCAAAAAAAAATTTTCGATTTCGGGAATACCCAAGACCCTATCCGATGGAAAATTTCCCGCTGATTCCAAAAATCACCATTGTTTGCCCGATAAATCAAAGATTCTAGGAGAAAAATGAGAAAACGTGATTTCGCACTTTCCGCGATTTTGACACTTTACTAAAATCGACGTCATTCTTGTTTGGATGAATGGATTCCGGATTTTAACGTCGCGTTCGAAAGAGCATCGTTCAACGAAGAGAATGCGGGTAGGTAGAAGGCGATCCGTCGATTTTTGAATTTTTTACCGAATTTTAAAGTTGACCCTTCAAAAATGCAAAAAATTGATACTACCCCCCCTTTGCGTTTTTGCGATTTTCAGCCAAAAATCGAAGGGTCCACTTTGAAGGTCTGCAAAAAATTCAAAAATCAACGTATCGCCTTCTACCTTGCTGCATTCTCTTCGTCCAACGATTCTCTTTCAAACCCAAAATGAAAATCCAGATTCGGTCGATCCAAAAAAATGTAATCTGCATTTTAGTGAAGGCAAACGAAAAAACGGGTGGGGTCGTATTTAGGGCAAAAAAAAATTTTCGATTTCGGGAATACCCAAGACCCTATCCGATGGAAAATTTCCCGCTGATTCCAAAAATCACCATTGTTTGCCCGATAAATCAAAGATTCTAGGAGAAAAATGAGAAAACGTGATTTCGCACTTTCCGCGATTTTGACACTTTACTAAAATCGACGTCATTCTTGTTTGGATGAATGGATTCCGGATTTCAAGGTCGCGTTCGAAAGAGCATCGTTCAACGAAGAGAATGCGGGTAGGTAGAAGGCGATCCGTCGATTTTTGAATTTTTTACCGAATTTTAAAGTTGACCCTTCAAAAATGCAAAAAATTGATACTACCCCCCCTTTGCGTTTTTGCTATTTTCAGCCAAAAATCGAAGGGTCCACTTTGAAGGTCTGCAAAAAATTCAAAAATCAACGTATCGCCTTCTACCTTGCTGCATTCTCTTCGTCCAACGATTCTCTTTCAAACCCAAAATGAAAATCCAGATTCGGTCGATCCAAAAAAATGTAATCTGCATTTTAGTGAAGGCAAACGAAAAAACGAGTGGGGTCGTATTTAGGGCAAAAAAAAATTTTCGATTTCGGGAATACCCAAGACCCTATCCGATGGAAAATTTCCAGCTGATTCCAAAAATCACCATTGTTTGCCCGATAAATCAAAGATTCAAGGAGAAAAATGAGAAAACGTGATTTCGAACTTTCCGCGATTTTTACACTTTACTAAAATCGACGTCATTCTTGTTTGGATGAATGGATTCCGGATTTTAACGTCGCGTTCGAAAGAGCATCGTTCAACGAAGAGAATGCGGGTAGGTAGAAGGCGATCCGTCGATTTTTGAATTTTTTACCGAATTTTAAAGTTGACCCTTCAAAAATGCAAAAAATTGATACTACCCCCCCTTTGCGTTTTTGCGATTTTCAGCCAAAAATCGAAGGGTCCACTTTGAAGGTCTGCAAAAAATTCAAAAATCAACGTATCGCCTTCTACCTTGCTGCATTCTCTTCGTCCAACGATTCTCTTTCAAACCCAAAATGAAAATCCAGATTCGGTCGATCCAAAAAAATGTAATCTGCATTTTAGTGAAGGCAAACGAAAAAACGGGTGGGGTCGTATTTAGGGCAAAAAAAAATTTTCGATTTCGGGAATACCCAAGACCCTATCCGATGGAAAATTTCCCGCTGATTCCAAAAATCACCATTGTTTGCCCGATAAATCAAAGATTCTAGGAGAAAAATGAGAAAACGTGATTTCGCACTTTCCGCGATTTTGACACTTTACTAAAATCGACGTCATTCTTGTTTGGATGAATGGATTCCGGATTTTAACGTCGCGTTCGAAAGAGCATCGTTCAACGAAGAGAATGCGGGTAGGTAGAAGGCGATCCGTCGATTTTTGAATTTTTTACCGAATTTTAAAGTTGACCCTTCAAAAATGCAAAAAATTGATACTACCCCCCCTTTGCGTTTTTGCGATTTTCAGCCAAAAATCGAAGGGTCCACTTTGAAGGTCTGCAAAAAATTCAAAAATCAACGTATCGCCTTCTACCTTGCTGCATTCTCTTCGTCCAACGATTCTCTTTCAAACCCAAAATGAAAATCCAGATTCGGTCGATCCAAAAAAATGTAATCTGCATTTTAGTGAAGGCAAACGAAAAAACGAGTGGGGTCGTATTTAGGGCAAAAAAAAATTTTCGATTTCGGGAATACCCAAGACCCTATCCGATGGAAAATTTCCAGCTGATTCCAAAAATCACCATTGTTTGCCCGATAAATCAAAGATTCAAGGAGAAAAATGAGAAAACGTGATTTCGAACTTTCCGCGATTTTTACACTTTACTAAAATCGACGTCATTCTTGTTTGGATGAATGGATTCCGGATTTTAACGTCGCGTTCGAAAGAGCATCGTTCAACGAAGAGAATGCGGGTAGGTAGAAGGCGATCCGTCGATTTTTGAATTTTTTACCGAATTTTAAAGTTGACCCTTCAAAAATGCAAAAAATTGATACTACCCCCCCTTTGCGTTTTTGCGATTTTCAGCCAAAAATCGAAGGGTCCACTTTGAAGGTCTGCAAAAAATTCAAAAATCAACGTATCGCCTTCTACCTTGCTGCATTCTCTTCGTCCAACGATTCTCTTTCAAACCCAAAATGAAAATCCAGATTCGGTCGATCCAAAAAAATGTAATCTGCATTTTAGTGAAGGCAAACGAAAAAACGGGTGGGGTCGTATTTAGGGCAAAAAAAAATTTTCGATTTCGGGAATACCCAAGACCCTATCCGATGGAAAATTTCCCGCTGATTCCAAAAATCACCATTGTTTGCCCGATAAATCAAAGATTCTAGGAGAAAAATGAGAAAACGTGATTTCGCACTTTCCGCGATTTTGACACTTTACTAAAATCGACGTCATTCTTGTTTGGATGAATGGATTCCGGATTTCAAGGTCGCGTTCGAAAGAGCATCGTTCAACGAAGAGAATGCGGGTAGGTAGAAGGCGATCCGTCGATTTTTGAATTTTTTACCGAATTTTAAAGTTGACCCTTCAGAAATGAAAAAAATTGATACTACCCCCCCTTTGCGTTTTTGCGATTTTCAGCCAAAAATCGAAGGGTCCACTTTGAAGGTCTGCAAAAAATTCAGAAATCAACGTATCGCCTTCTACCTTGTGGCATTCTCTTCGTCCAACGATTCTCTTTCGAACCCAAAAAGAAAATCCAGATTCGGTCGATCCAAAAAAATGTAATCTCCATTTTAGTGAAGGCAAACGAAAAAACGGGTGGGGTCGTATTTAGGGCAAAAAAAAATTTTCGATTTCGGGAATACCCAAGACCCTATCCGATGGAAAATTTTCCGCTGATTCCAAAAATCACCATTGTTTGCCCGATAAATCAAAGATTCTAGGAGAAAAATGAGAAAACGTGATTTCGCACTTTCCGCCATTTTGACACTTTACTAAAATAGACGTGATTCTCGTTTGCATGAATCGATTCCGGATTTCAAGGTCGCGTTCGAAAGAGCATCGTTCAACGAAGAGAATGCTGGTAGGTAGAAGGCGATCCGTCGATTTTTGAATTTTTTACCGAATTTTAAAGTTGACCCTTCAAAAATGCAAAAAATTGATACTACCCCCCCTTTGCGTTTTTGCGATTTTCAGCCAAAAATCGAAGGGTCCACTTTGAAGGTCTGCAAAAAATTCAAAAATCAACGTATCGCCTTCTACCTTGCGGCATTCTCTTCGTCCAACGATTCTCTTTCAACCCCAAAAAGAAAATCCAGATTCGGTCGATCTAAAAAAATGTAATCTCCATTTTAGTGAAGGCAAACGAAAAAACGGGTGGGGTCGTATTTAGGGCAAAAAAAAATTTTCGATTTCGGGAATACCCAAGACCCTATCCGATGGAAAATTTTCCGCTGATTCCAAAAATCACCATTGTTTGCCCGATAAATCAAAGATTCTAGGAGAAAAATGAGAAAACGTGATTTCGAACTTTCCGCGATTTTTACACTTTACTAAAATCGACGTCATTCTTGTTTGCGTGAATCGATTCCGGATTTCAAGGTCGCGTTCGAAAGAGCATCGTTCAACGAAGAGAATGCGGGTAGGTAGAAGGCGATCCGTCGATTTTTGAATTTTTTACCGAATTTTAAAGTGGACCCTTCAAAAATGCAAAAAATTGATACTACCCCCCCTTTGCGTTTTTGCGATTTTCAGCCAAAAATCGAAGGGTCCAATTTGAAGGTCTGCAAAAAAATCAAAAATCAACGTATCGCCTTCTACCTTGCGACATTCTCTTCGTCCAACGATTCTCTTTCGAACCCAAAAAGAAAATCCAGATTCGGTCGATCCAAAAAAATGTAATCTCCATTTTAGTGAAGGCAAACGAAAAAACGGGTGGGGTCGTATTTAGGGCAAAAAAAAATTTTCGATTTCGGGAATACCCAAGACCCTATCCGATGGAAAATTTTCCGCTGATTCCAAAAATCACCATTGTTTGCCCGATAAATCAAAGATTCTAGGAGAAAAATGAGAAAACGTGATTTCGCACTTTCCGCCATTTTGACACTTTACTAAAATAGACGTGATTCTCGTTTGCATGAATCGATTCCGGATTTCAAGGTCGCGTTCGAAAGAGCATCGTTCAACGAAGAGAATGCTGGTAGGTAGAAGGCGATCCGTCGATTTTTGAATTTTTTACCGAATTTTAAAGTTGACCCTTCAAAAATGCAAAAAATTGATACTACCCCCCCTTTGCGTTTTTGCGATTTTCAGCCAAAAATCGAAGGGTCCACTTTGAAGGTCTGCAAAAAATTCAAAAATCAACGTATCGCCTTCTACCTTGCGGCATTCTCTTCGTCCAACGATTCTCTTTCAACCCCAAAAAGAAAATCCAGATTCGGTCGATCCAAAAAAATGTAATCTCCATTTTAGTGAAGGCAAACGAAAAAACGGGTGGGGTCGTATTTAGGGCAAAAAAAAATTTTCGATTTCGGGAATACCCAAGACCCTATCCGATGGAAAATTTTCCGCTGATTCCAAAAATCACCATTGTTTGCCCGATAAATCAAAGATTCTAGGAGAAAAATGAGAAAACGTGATTTCGAACTTTCCGCGATTTTTACACTTTACTAAAATCGACGTCATTCTTGTTTGCGTGAATCGATTCCGGATTTCAAGGTCGCGTTAGAAAGAGCATCGTTCAACGAAGAGAATGCGGGTAGGTAGAAGGCGATCCGTCGATTTTTGAATTTTTTACCGAATTTTAAAGTGGACCCTTCAAAAATGCAAAAAATTGATACTACCCCCCCTTTGCGTTTTTGCGATTTTCAGCCAAAAATCGAAGGGTCCAATTTGAAGGTCTGCAAAAAATTCAAAAATCAACGTATCGCCTTCTACCTTGCGGCATTCTCTTCGTCCAACGATTCTCTTTCGAACACAAAAAGAAAATCCAGATTCGGTCGATCCAAAAAAATGTAATCTGCATTTTAGTGAAGGCAAACGAAAAAACGGGTGGGGTCGTATTTAGGGCAAAAAAAAATTTTCGATTTCGGGAATACCCAAGACCCTATCCGATGGAAAATTTTCCGCTGATTCCAAAAATCACCATTGTTTGCCCGATAAATCAAAGATTCTAGGAGAAAAATGAGAAAACGTGATTTCGAACTTTCCGCGATTTTTACACTTTACTAAAATCGACGTCATTCTTGTTTGCGTGAATCGATTCCGGATTTCAAGGTCGCGTTCGAAAGAGCATCGTTCAACGAAGAGAATGCTGGTAGGTAGAAGGCGATCCGTCGATTTTTGAATTTTTTACCGAATTTTAAAGTTGACCCTTCAAAAATGCAAAAAATTGATACTACCCCCCCTTTGCGTTTTTGCGATTTTCAGCCAAAAATCGAAGGGTCCACTTTGAAGGTCTGCAAAAAATTCAAAAATCAACGTATCGCCTTCTACCTTGCGGCATTCTCTTCGTCCAACGATTCTCTTTCAACCCCAAAAAGAAAATCCAGATTCGGTCGATCCAAAAAAATGTAATCTCCATTTTAGTGAAGGCAAACGAAAAAACGGGTGGGGTCGTATTTAGGGCAAAAAAAAATTTTCGATTTCGGGAATACCCAAGACCCTATCCGATGGAAAATTTTCCGCTGATTCCAAAAATCACCATTGTTTGCCCGATAAATCAAAGATTCTAGGAGAAAAATGAGAAAACGTGATTTCGCACTTTCCGCCATTTTGACACTTTACTAAAATAGACGTGATTCTCGTTTGCATGAATCGATTCCGGATTTCAAGGTCGCGTTCGAAAGAGCATCGTTCAACGAAGAGAATGCTGGTAGGTAGAAGGCGATCCGTCGATTTTTGAATTTTTTACCGAATTTTAAAGTTGACCCTTCAAAAATGCAAAAAATTGATACTACCCCCCCTTTGCGTTTTTGCGATTTTCAGCCAAAAATCGAAGGGTCCACTTTGAAGGTCTGCAAAAAATTCAAAAATCAACGTATCGCCTTCTACCTTGCGGCATTCTCTTCGTCCAACGATTCTCTTTCAACCCCAAAAAGAAAATCCAGATTCGGTCGATCCAAAAAAATGTAATCTCCATTTTAGTGAAGGCAAACGAAAAAACGGGTGGGGTCGTATTTAGGGCAAAAAAAAATTTTCGATTTCGGGAATACCCAAGACCCTATCCGATGGAAAATTTTCCGCTGATTCCAAAAATCACCATTGTTTGCCCGATAAATCAAAGATTCTAGGAGAAAAATGAGAAAACGTGATTTCGAACTTTCCGCGATTTTTACACTTTACTAAAATCGACGTCATTCTTGTTTGCGTGAATCGATTCCGGATTTCAAGGTCGCGTTAGAAAGAGCATCGTTCAACGAAGAGAATGCGGGTAGGTAGAAGGCGATCCGTCGATTTTTGAATTTTTTACCGAATTTTAAAGTGGACCCTTCAAAAATGCAAAAAATTGATACTACCCCCCCTTTGCGTTTTTGCGATTTTCAGCCAAAAATCGAAGGGTCCAATTTGAAGGTCTGCAAAAAAATCAAAAATCAACGTATCGCCTTCTACCTTGCGACATTCTCTTCGTCCAACGATTCTCTTTCGAACCCAAAAAGAAAATCCAGATTCGGTCGATCCAAAAAAATGTAATCTCCATTTTAGTGAAGGCAAACGAAAAAACGGGTGGGGTCGTATTTAGGGCAAAAAAAAATTTTCGATTTCGGGAATACCCAAGACCCTATCCGATGGAAAATTTTCCGCTGATTCCAAAAATCACCATTGTTTGCCCGATAAATCAAAGATTCTAGGAGAAAAATGAGAAAACGTGATTTCGAACTTTCCGCGATTTTTACACTTTACTAAAATCGACGTCATTCTTGTTTGCGTGAATCGATTCCGGATTTCAAGGTCGCGTTAGAAAGAGCATCGTTCAACGAAGAGAATGCGGGTAGGTAGAAGGCGATCCGTCGATTTTTGAATTTTTTACCGAATTTTAAAGTGGACCCTTCAAAAATGCAAAAAATTGATACTACCCCCCCTTTGCGTTTTTGCGATTTTCAGCCAAAAATCGAAGGGTCCAATTTGAAGGTCTGCAAAAAATTCAAAAATCAACGTATCGCCTTCTACCTTGCGGCATTCTCTTCGTCCAACGATTCTCTTTCGAACACAAAAAGAAAATCCAGATTCGGTCGATCCAAAAAAATGTAATCTGCATTTTAGTGAAGGCAAACGAAAAAACGGGTGGGGTCGTATTTAGGGCAAAAAAAAATTTTCGATTTCGGGAATACCCAAGACCCTATCCGATGGAAAATTTCCCGCTGATTCCAAAAATCACCATTGTTTGCCCGATAAATCAAAGATTCTAGGAGAAAAATGAGAAAACGTGATTTCGCACTTTCCGCGATTTTGACACTTTACTAAAATCGACGTCATTCTTGTTTGGATGAATGGATTCCGGATTTCAAGGTCGCGTTCGAAAGAGCATCGTTCAACGAAGAGAATGCGGGTAGGTAGAAGGCGATCCGTCGATTTTTGAATTTTTTACCGAATTTTAAAGTTGACCCTTCAAAAATGCAAAAAATTGATACTACCCCCCCTTTGCGTTTTTGCGATTTTCAGCCAAAAATCGAAGGGTCCACTTTGAAGGTCTGCAAAAAATTCAAAAATCAACGTATCGCCTTCTACCTTGCTGCATTCTCTTCGTCCAACGATTCTCTTTCAAACCCAAAATGAAAATCCAGATTCGGTCGATACAAAAAAATGTAATCTGCATTTTAGTGAAGGCAAACGAAAAAACGGGTGGGGTCGTATTTAGGGCAAAAAAAAATTTTCGATTTCGGGAATACCCAAGACCCTATCCGATGGAAAATTTCCCGCTGATTCCAAAAATCACCATTGTTTGCCTTATAAATCAAAGATTCTAGGAGAAAAATGAGAAAACGTGATTTCGCACTTTCCGCGATTTTGACACTTTACTAAAATCGACGTCATTCTTGTTTGGATGAATGGATTCCGGATTTCAAGGTCGCGTTCGAAAGAGCATCGTTCAACGAAGAGAATGCGGGTAGGTAGAAGGCGATCCGTCGATTTTTGAATTTTTTACCGAATTTTAAAGTTGACCCTTCAAAAATGCAAAAAATTGATACTACCCCCCCTTTGCGTTTTTGCGATTTTCAGCCAAAAATCGAAGGGTCCACTTTGAAGGTCTGCAAAAAATTCAAAAATCAACGTATCGCCTTCTACCTTGCTGCATTCTCTTCGTCCAACGATTCTCTTTCAAACCCAAAATGAAAATCCAGATTCGGTCGATCCAAAAAAATGTAATCTGCATTTTAGTGAAGGCAAACGAAAAAACGGGTGGGGTCGTATTTAGGGCAAAAAAAAATTTTCGATTTCGGGAATACCCAAGACCCTATCCGATGGAAAATTTCCCGCTGATTCCAAAAATCACCATTGTTTGCCCGATAAATCAAAGATTCTAGGAGAAAAATGAGAAAACGTGATTTCGCACTTTCCGCGATTTTGACACTTTACTAAAATCGACGTCATTCTTGTTTGGATGAATGGATTCCGGATTTCAAGGTCGCGTTCGAAAGAGCATCGTTCAACGAAGAGAATGCGGGTAGGTAGAAGGCGATCCGTCGATTTTTGAATTTTTTACCGAATTTTAAAGTTGACCCTTCAAAAATGCAAAAAATTGATACTACCCCCCCTTTGCGTTTTTGCTATTTTCAGCCAAAAATCGAAGGGTCCACTTTGAAGGTCTGCAAAAAATTCAAAAATCAACGTATCGCCTTCTACCTTGCTGCATTCTCTTCGTCCAACGATTCTCTTTCAAACCCAAAATGAAAATCCAGATTCGGTCGATCCAAAAAAATGTAATCTGCATTTTAGTGAAGGCAAACGAAAAAACGGGTGGGTTCGTATTTAGGGCAAAAAAAAATTTTCGATTTCGGGAATACCCAAGACCCTATCCGATGGAAAATTTCCCGCTGATTCCAAAAATCACCATTGTTTGCCTTATAAATCAAAGATTCTAGGAGAAAAATGAGAAAACGTGATTTCGCACTTTCCGCGATTTTGACACTTTACTAAAATCGACGTCATTCTTGTTTGGATGAATGGATTCCGGATTTCAAGGTCGCGTTCGAAAGAGCATCGTTCAACGAAGAGAATGCGGGTAGGTAGAAGGCGATCCGTCGATTTTTGAATTTTTTACCGAATTTTAAAGTTGACCCTTCAAAAATGCAAAAAATTGATACTACCCCCCCTTTGCGTTTTTGCGATTTTCAGCCAAAAATCGAAGGGTCCACTTTGAAGGTCTGCAAAAAATTCAAAAATCAACGTATCGCCTTCTACCTTGCTGCATTCTCTTCGTCCAACGATTCTCTTTCAAACCCAAAATGAAAATCCAGATTCGGTCGATACAAAAAAATGTAATCTGCATTTTAGTGAAGGCAAACGAAAAAACGGGTGGGGTCGTATTTAGGGCAAAAAAAAATTTTCGATTTCGGGAATACCCAAGACCTTATCCGATGGAAAATTTCCCGCTGATTCCAAAAATCACCATTGTTTGCCCGATAAATCAAAGATTCTAGGAGAAAAATGAGAAAACGTGATTTCGCACTTTCCGCGGTTTTGACACTTTACTAAAATCGACGTCATTCTTGTTTGGATGAATGGATTCCGGATTTCAAGGTCGCGTTCGAAAGAGCATCGTTCAACGAAGAGAATGCGGGTAGGTAGAAGGCGATCCGTCGATTTTTGAATTTTTTACCGAATTTTAAAGTTGACCCTTCAAAAATGCAAAAAATTGATACTACCCCCCCTTTGCGTTTTTGCGATTTTCAGCCAAAAATCGAAGGGTCCACTTTGAAGGTCTGCAAAAAATTCAAAAATCAACGTATCGCCTTCTACCTTGCTGCATTCTCTTCGTCCAACAATTCTCTTTCAAACCCAAAATGAAAATCCAGATTCGGTCGATCCAAAAAAATGTAATCTGCATTTTAGTGAAGGCAAACGAAAAAACGGGTGGGGTCGTATTTAGGGCAAAAAAAAATTTTCGATTTCGGGAATACCCAAGACCCTATCCGATGGAAAATTTCCAGCTGATTCCAAAAATCACCATTGTTTGCCCGATAAATCAAAGATTCAAGGAGAAAAATGAGAAAACGTGATTTCGAACTTTCCGCGATTTTTACACTTTACTAAAATCGACGTCATTCTTGTTTGGATGAATGGATTCCGGATTTCAAGGTCGCGTTCGAAAGAGCATCGTTCAACGAAGAGAATGCGGGTAGGTAGAAGGCGATCCGTCGATTTTTGAATTTTTTACCGAATTTTAAAGTTGACCCTTCAAAAATGCAAAAAATTGATAATACCCCCCCTTTGCGTTTTTGCGATTTTCAGCCAAAAATCGAAGGGTCCACTTTGAAGGTCTGCAAAAAATTCAAAAATCAACGTATCGCCTTCTACCTTGCTGCATTCTCTTCGTCCAACGATTCTCTTTCAAACCCAAAATGAAAATCCAGATTCGGTCGATACAAAAAAATGTAATCTGCATTTTAGTGAAGGCAAACGAAAAAACGGGTGGGGTCGTATTTAGGGCAAAAAAAAATTTTCGATTTCGGGAATACCCAAGACCCTATCCGATGGAAAATTTTCCGCTGATTCCAAAAATCACCATTGTTTGCCCGATAAATCAAAGATTCTAGGAGAATAATGAGAAAACGTGATTTCGCACTTTCCGCCATTTTGACACTTTACTAAAATCGACGTCATTCTTGTTTGCGTGAATCGATACCGGATTTCAAGGTCGCGTTCGAAAGAGCATCGTTCAACGAAGAGAATGCGGGTAGGTAGAAGGCGATCCGACGATTTTTGAATTTTTTACCGAATTTTAAAGTTGACCCTTCAAAAATGCAAAAAATTGATACTACCCCCCCTTTGCGTTTTTGCGATTTTCAGCCAAAAATCGAAGGGTCCACTTTGAAGGTCTGCAAAAAATTCAAAAATCAACGTATCGCCTTCTACCTTGCTGCATTCTCTTCGTCCAACGATTCTCTTTCAAACCCAAAATGAAAATCCAGATTCGGTCGATACAAAAAAATGTAATCTGCATTTTAGTGAAGGCAAACGAAAAAACGGGTGGGGTCGTATTTAGGGCAAAAAAAAATTTTCGATTTCGGGAATACCCAAGACCTTATCCGATGGAAAATTTCCCGCTGATTCCAAAAATCACCATTGTTTGCCCGATAAATCAAAGATTCTAGGAGAAAAATGAGAAAACGTGATTTCGCACTTTCCGCGATTTTTACACTTTACTAAAATCGACGTCATTCTTGTTTGGATGAATGGATTCCGGATTTCAAGGTCGCGTTCGAAAGAGCATCGTTCAACGAAGAGAATGCGGGTAGGTAGAAGGCGATCCGTCGATTTTTGAATTTTTTACCGAATTTTAAAGTTGACCCTTCAAAAATGCAAAAAATTGATAATACCCCCCCTTTGCGTTTTTGCGATTTTCAGCCAAAAATCGAAGGGTCCACTTTGAAGGTCTGCAAAAAATTCAAAAATCAACGTATCGCCTTCTACCTTGCTGCATTCTCTTCGTCCAACGATTCTCTTTCAAACCCAAAATGAAAATCCAGATTCGGTCGATACAAAAAAATGTAATCTGCATTTTAGTGAAGGCAAACGAAAAAACGGGTGGGGTCGTATTTAGGGCAAAAAAAAATTTTCGATTTCGGGAATACCCAAGACCCTATCCGATGGAAAATTTTCCGCTGATTCCAAAAATCACCATTGTTTGCCCGATAAATCAAAGATTCTAGGAGAATAATGAGAAAACGTGATTTCGCACTTTCCGCCATTTTGACACTTTACTAAAATCGACGTCATTCTTGTTTGCGTGAATCGATACCGGATTTCAAGGTCGCGTTCGAAAGAGCATCGTTCAACGAAGAGAATGCGGGTAGGTAGAAGGCGATCCGACGATTTTTGAATTTTTTACCGAATTTTAAAGTTGACCCTTCAAAAATGCAAAAAATTGATACTACCCCCCCTTTGCGTTTTTGCGATTTTCAGCCAAAAATCGAAGGGTCCACTTTGAAGGTCTGCAAAAAATTCAAAAATCAACGTATCGCCTTCTACCTTGCTGCATTCTCTTCGTCCAACGATTCTCTTTCAAACCCAAAATGAAAATCCAGATTCGGTCGATACAAAAAAATGTAATCTGCATTTTAGTGAAGGCAAACGAAAAAACGGGTGGGGTCGTATTTAGGGCAAAAAAAAATTTTCGATTTCGGGAATACCCAAGACCTTATCCGATGGAAAATTTCCCGCTGATTCCAAAAATCACCATTGTTTGCCCGATAAATCAAAGATTCTAGGAGAAAAATGAGAAAACGTGATTTCGAACTTTCCGCGATTTTGACACTTTACTAAAATCGACGTCATTCTTGTTTGGATGAATGGATTCCGGATTTTAACGTCGCGTTCGAAAGAGCATCGTTCAACGAAGAGAATGCGGGTAGGTAGAAGGCGATCCGTCGATTTTTGAATTTTTTACCGAATTTTAAAGTTGACCCTTCAAAAATGCAAAAAATTGATACTAACCCCCCTTTGCGTTTTTGCGATTTTCAGCCAAAAATCGAAGGGTCCACTTTGAAGGTCTGCAAAAAATTCAAAAATCAACGTATCGCCTTCTACCTTGCTGCATTCTCTTCGTCCAACGATTCTCTTTCAAACCCAAAATGAAAATCCAGATTCGGTCGATCCAAAAAAATGTAATCTGCATTTTAGTGAAGGCAAACGAAAAAACGGGTGGGGTCGTATTTAGGGCAAAAAAAAATTTTCGATTTCGGGAATACCCAAGACCCTATCCGATGGAAAATTTCCAGCTGATTCCAAAAATCACCATTGTTTGCCCGATAAATCAAAGATTCAAGGAGAAAAATGAGAAAACGTGATTTCGAACTTTCCGCGATTTTTACACTTTACTAAAATCGACGTCATTCTTGTTTGGATGAATGGATTCCGGATTTCAAGGTCGCGTTCGAAAGAGCATCGTTCAACGAAGAGAATGCGGGTAGGTAGAAGGCGATCCGTCGATTTTTGAATTTTTTACCGAATTTTAAAGTTGACCCTTCAAAAATGCAAAAAATTGATACTACCCCCCCTTTGCGTTTTTGCGATTTTCAGCCAAAAATCGAAGGGTCCACTTTGAAGGTCTGCAAAAAATTCAAAAATCAACGTATCGCCTTCTACCTTGCTGCATTCTCTTCGTCCAACGATTCTCTTTCAAACCCAAAATGAAAATCCAGATTCGGTCGATACAAAAAAATGTAATCTGCATTTTAGTGAAGGCAAACGAAAAAACGGGTGGGGTCGTATTTAGGGCAAAAAAAAATTTTCGATTTCGGGAATACACAAGACCCTATCCGATGGAAAATTTCCAGCTGATTCCAAAAATCACCATTGTTTGCCCGATAAATCAAAGATTCAAGGAGAAAAATGAGAAAACGTGATTTCGAACTTTCCGCGATTTTTACACTTTACTAAAATCGACGTCATTCTTGTTTGGATGAATGGATTCCGGATTTTAACGTCGCGTTCGAAAGAGCATCGTTCAACGAAGAGAATGCGGGTAGGTAGAAGGCGATCCGTCGATTTTTGAATTTTTTGCCGAATTTTAAAGTTGACCCTTCAAAAATGCAAAAAATTGATACTACCCCCCCTTTGCGTTTTTGCGATTTTCAGCCAAAAATCGAAGGGTCCACTTTGAAGGTCTGCAAAAAATTCAAAAATCAACGTATCGCCTTCTACCTTGCTGCATTCTCTTCGTCCAACGATTCTCTTTCAAACCCAAAATGAAAATCCAGATTCGGTCGATACAAAAAAATGTAATCTGCATTTTAGTGAAGGCAAACGAAAAAACGGGTGGGGTCGTATTTAGGGCAAAAAAAAATTTTCGATTTCGGGAATACCCAAGACCTTATCCGATGGAAAATTTCCCGCTGATTCCAAAAATCACCATTGTTGGCCCGATAAATCAAAGATTCTAGGAGAAAAATGAGAAAACGTGATTTCGCACTTTCCGCGGTTTTGACACTTTACTAAAATCGACGTCATTCTTGTTTGGATGAATGGATTCCGGATTTCAAGGTCGCGTTCGAAAGAGCATCGTTCAACGAAGAGAATGCGGGTAGGTAGAAGGCGATCCGACGATTTTTGAATTTTTTACCGAATTTTAAAGTTGACCCTTCAAAAATGCAAAAAATTGATACTACCCCCCCTTTGCGTTTTTGCGATTTTCAGCCAAAAATCGAAGGGTCCACTTTGAAGGTCTGCAAAAAATTCAAAAATCAACGTATCGCCTTCTACCTTGCTGCATTCTCTTCGTCCAACGATTCTCTTTCAAACCCAAAATGAAAATCCAGATTCGGTCGATCCAAAAAAATGTAATCTGCATTTTAGTGAAGGCAAACGAAAAAACGGGTGGGGTCGTATTTAGGGCAAAAAAAAATTTTCGATTTCGGGAATACACAAGACCCTATCCGATGGAAAATTTCCAGCTGATTCCAAAAATCACCATTGTTTGCCCGATAAATCAAAGATTCAAGGAGAAAAATGAGAAAACGTGATTTCGAACTTTCCGCGATTTTTACACTTTACTAAAATCGACGTCATTCTTGTTTGGATGAATGGATTCCGGATTTTAACGTCGCGTTCGAAAGAGCATCGTTCAACGAAGAGAATGCGGGTAGGTAGAAGGCGATCCGTCGATTTTTGAATTTTTTGCCGAATTTTAAAGTTGACCCTTCAAAAATGCAAAAAATTGATACTACCCCCCCTTTGCGTTTTTGCGATTTTCAGCCAAAAATCGAAGGGTCCACTTTGAAGGTCTGCAAAAAATTCAAAAATCAACGTATCGCCTTCTACCTTGCTGCATTCTCTTCGTCCAACGATTCTCTTTCAAACCCAAAATGAAAATCCAGATTCGGTCGATACAAAAAAATGTAATCTGCATTTTAGTGAAGGCAAACGAAAAAACGGGTGGGGTCGTATTTAGGGCAAAAAAAAATTTTCGATTTCGGGAATACCCAAGACCTTATCCGATGGAAAATTTCCCGCTGATTCCAAAAATCACCATTGTTGGCCCGATAAATCAAAGATTCTAGGAGAAAAATGAGAAAACGTGATTTCGCACTTTCCGCGGTTTTGACACTTTACTAAAATCGACGTCATTCTTGTTTGGATGAATGGATTCCGGATTTCAAGGTCGCGTTCGAAAGAGCATCGTTCAACGAAGAGAATGCGGGTAGGTAGAAGGCGATCCGACGATTTTTGAATTTTTTACCGAATTTTAAAGTTGACCCTTCAAAAATGCAAAAAATTGATACTACCCCCCCTTTGCGTTTTTGCGATTTTCAGCCAAAAATCGAAGGGTCCACTTTGAAGGTCTGCAAAAAATTCAAAAATCAACGTATCGCCTTCTACCTTGCTGCATTCTCTTCGTCCAACAATTCTCTTTCAAACCCAAAATGAAAATCCAGATTCGGTCGATCCAAAAAAATGTAATCTGCATTTTAGTGAAGGCAAACGAAAAAACGGGTGGGGTCGTATTTAGGGCAAAAAAAAATTTTCGATTTCGGGAATACCCAAGACCTTATCCGATGGAAAATTTCCCGCTGATTCCAAAAATCACCATTGTTGGCCCGATAAATCAAAGATTCTAGGAGAAAAATGAGAAAACGTGATTTCGCACTTTCCGCGGTTTTGACACTTTACTAAAATCGACGTCATTCTTGTTTGGATGAATGGATTCCGGATTTCAAGGTCGCGTTCGAAAGAGCATCGTTCAACGAAGAGAATGCGGGTAGGTAGAAGGCGATCCGACGATTTTTGAATTTTTTACCGAATTTTAAAGTTGACCCTTCAAAAATGCAAAAAATTGATACTACCCCCCCTTTGCGTTTTTGCGATTTTCAGCCAAAAATCGAAGGGTCCACTTTGAAGGTCTGCAAAAAATTCAAAAATCAACGTATCGCCTTCTACCTTGCTGCATTCTCTTCGTCCAACGATTCTCTTTCAAACCCAAAATGAAAATCCAGATTCGGTCGATCCAAAAAAATGTAATCTGCATTTTAGTGAAGGCAAACGAAAAAACGGGTGGGGTCGTATTTAGGGCAAAAAAAAATTTTCGATTTCGGGAATACACAAGACCCTATCCGATGGAAAATTTCCAGCTGATTCCAAAAATCACCATTGTTTGCCCGATAAATCAAAGATTCAAGGAGAAAAATGAGAAAACGTGATTTCGAACTTTCCGCGATTTTTACACTTTACTAAAATCGACGTCATTCTTGTTTGGATGAATGGATTCCGGATTTTAACGTCGCGTTCGAAAGAGCATCGTTCAACGAAGAGAATGCGGGTAGGTAGAAGGCGATCCGTCGATTTTTGAATTTTTTGCCGAATTTTAAAGTTGACCCTTCAAAAATGCAAAAAATTGATACTACCCCCCCTTTGCGTTTTTGCGATTTTCAGCCAAAAATCGAAGGGTCCACTTTGAAGGTCTGCAAAAAATTCAAAAATCAACGTATCGCCTTCTACCTTGCTGCATTCTCTTCGTCCAACGATTCTCTTTCAAACCCAAAATGAAAATCCAGATTCGGTCGATACAAAAAAATGTAATCTGCATTTTAGTGAAGGCAAACGAAAAAACGGGTGGGGTCGTATTTAGGGCAAAAAAAAATTTTCGATTTCGGGAATACCCAAGACCTTATCCGATGGAAAATTTCCCGCTGATTCCAAAAATCACCATTGTTGGCCCGATAAATCAAAGATTCTAGGAGAAAAATGAGAAAACGTGATTTCGCACTTTCCGCGGTTTTGACACTTTACTAAAATCGACGTCATTCTTGTTTGGATGAATGGATTCCGGATTTCAAGGTCGCGTTCGAAAGAGCATCGTTCAACGAAGAGAATGCGGGTAGGTAGAAGGCGATCCGACGATTTTTGAATTTTTTACCGAATTTTAAAGTTGACCCTTCAAAAATGCAAAAAATTGATACTACCCCCCCTTTGCGTTTTTGCGATTTTCAGCCAAAAATCGAAGGGTCCACTTTGAAGGTCTGCAAAAAATTCAAAAATCAACGTATCGCCTTCTACCTTGCTGCATTCTCTTCGTCCAACAATTCTCTTTCAAACCCAAAATGAAAATCCAGATTCGGTCGATCCAAAAAAATGTAATCTGCATTTTAGTGAAGGCAAACGAAAAAACGGGTGGGGTCGTATTTAGGGCAAAAAAAAATTTTCGATTTCGGGAATACCCAAGACCTTATCCGATGGAAAATTTCCCGCTGATTCCAAAAATCACCATTGTTGGCCCGATAAATCAAAGATTCTAGGAGAAAAATGAGAAAACGTGATTTCGCACTTTCCGCGGTTTTGACACTTTACTAAAATCGACGTCATTCTTGTTTGGATGAATGGATTCCGGATTTCAAGGTCGCGTTCGAAAGAGCATCGTTCAACGAAGAGAATGCGGGTAGGTAGAAGGCGATCCGACGATTTTTGAATTTTTTACCGAATTTTAAAGTTGACCCTTCAAAAATGCAAAAAATTGATACTACCCCCCCTTTGCGTTTTTGCGATTTTCAGCCAAAAATCGAAGGGTCCACTTTGAAGGTCTGCAAAAAATTCAAAAATCAACGTATCGCCTTCTACCTTGCTGCATTCTCTTCGTCCAACGATTCTCTTTCAAACCCAAAATGAAAATCCAGATTCGGTCGATCCAAAAAAATGTAATCTGCATTTTAGTGAAGGCAAACGAAAAAACGGGTGGGGTCGTATTTAGGGCAAAAAAAAATTTTCGATTTCGGGAATACCCAAGACCCTATCCGATGGAAAATTTCCCGCTGATTCCAAAAATCACCATTGTTTGCCCGATAAATCAAAGATTCTAGGAGAAAAATGAGAAAACGTGATTTCGCACTTTCCGCGATTTTGACACTTTACTAAAATCGACGTCATTCTTGTTTGGATGAATGGATTCCGGATTTCAAGGTCGCGTTCGAAAGAGCATCGTTCAACGAAGAGAATGCGGGTAGGTAGAAGGCGATCCGTCGATTTTTGAATTTTTTACCGAATTTTAAAGTTGACCCTTCAAAAATGCAAAAAATTGATACTACCCCCCCTTTGCGTTTTTGCGATTTTCAGCCAAAAATCGAAGGGTCCACTTTGAAGGTCTGCAAAAAATTCAAAAATCAACGTATCGCCTTCTACCTTGCTGCATTCTCTTCGTCCAACGATTCTCTTTCAAACCCAAAATGAAAATCCAGATTCGGTCGATACAAAAAAATGTAATCTGCATTTTAGTGAAGGCAAACGAAAAAACGGGTGGGGTCGTATTTAGGGCAAAAAAAAATTTTCGATTTCGGGAATACCCAAGACCTTATCCGATGGAAAATTTCCCGCTGATTCCAAAAATCACCATTGTTGGCCCGATAAATCAAAGATTCTAGGAGAAAAATGAGAAAACGTGATTTCGCACTTTCCGCGGTTTTGACACTTTACTAAAATCGACGTCATTCTTGTTTGGATGAATGGATTCCGGATTTCAAGGTCGCGTTCGAAAGAGCATCGTTCAACGAAGAGAATGCGGGTAGGTAGAAGGCGATCCGACGATTTTTGAATTTTTTACCGAATTTTAAAGTTGACCCTTCAAAAATGCAAAAAATTGATACTACCCCCCCTTTGCGTTTTTGCGATTTTCAGCCAAAAATCGAAGGGTCCACTTTGAAGGTCTGCAAAAAATTCAAAAATCAACGTATCGCCTTCTACCTTGCTGCATTCTCTTCGTCCAACGATTCTCTTTCAAACCCAAAATGAAAATCCAGATTCGGTCGATCCAAAAAAATGTAATCTGCATTTTAGTGAAGGCAAACGAAAAAACGGGTGGGGTCGTATTTAGGGCAAAAAAAAATTTTCGATTTCGGGAATACACAAGACCCTATCCGATGGAAAATTTCCAGCTGATTCCAAAAATCACCATTGTTTGCCCGATAAATCAAAGATTCAAGGAGAAAAATGAGAAAACGTGATTTCGAACTTTCCGCGATTTTTACACTTTACTAAAATCGACGTCATTCTTGTTTGGATGAATGGATTCCGGATTTTAACGTCGCGTTCGAAAGAGCATCGTTCAACGAAGAGAATGCGGGTAGGTAGAAGGCGATCCGTCGATTTTTGAATTTTTTGCCGAATTTTAAAGTTGACCCTTCAAAAATGCAAAAAATTGATACTACCCCCCCTTTGCGTTTTTGCGATTTTCAGCCAAAAATCGAAGGGTCCACTTTGAAGGTCTGCAAAAAATTCAAAAATCAACGTATCGCCTTCTACCTTGCTGCATTCTCTTCGTCCAACGATTCTCTTTCAAACCCAAAATGAAAATCCAGATTCGGTCGATACAAAAAAATGTAATCTGCATTTTAGTGAAGGCAAACGAAAAAACGGGTGGGGTCGTATTTAGGGCAAAAAAAAATTTTCGATTTCGGGAATACCCAAGACCTTATCCGATGGAAAATTTCCCGCTGATTCCAAAAATCACCATTGTTGGCCCGATAAATCAAAGATTCTAGGAGAAAAATGAGAAAACGTGATTTCGCACTTTCCGCGGTTTTGACACTTTACTAAAATCGACGTCATTCTTGTTTGGATGAATGGATTCCGGATTTCAAGGTCGCGTTCGAAAGAGCATCGTTCAACGAAGAGAATGCGGGTAGGTAGAAGGCGATCCGACGATTTTTGAATTTTTTACCGAATTTTAAAGTTGACCCTTCAAAAATGCAAAAAATTGATACTACCCCCCCTTTGCGTTTTTGCGATTTTCAGCCAAAAATCGAAGGGTCCACTTTGAAGGTCTGCAAAAAATTCAAAAATCAACGTATCGCCTTCTACCTTGCTGCATTCTCTTCGTCCAACAATTCTCTTTCAAACCCAAAATGAAAATCCAGATTCGGTCGATCCAAAAAAATGTAATCTGCATTTTAGTGAAGGCAAACGAAAAAACGGGTGGGGTCGTATTTAGGGCAAAAAAAAATTTTCGATTTCGGGAATACCCAAGACCTTATCCGATGGAAAATTTCCCGCTGATTCCAAAAATCACCATTGTTGGCCCGATAAATCAAAGATTCTAGGAGAAAAATGAGAAAACGTGATTTCGCACTTTCCGCGGTTTTGACACTTTACTAAAATCGACGTCATTCTTGTTTGGATGAATGGATTCCGGATTTCAAGGTCGCGTTCGAAAGAGCATCGTTCAACGAAGAGAATGCGGGTAGGTAGAAGGCGATCCGACGATTTTTGAATTTTTTACCGAATTTTAAAGTTGACCCTTCAAAAATGCAAAAAATTGATACTACCCCCCCTTTGCGTTTTTGCGATTTTCAGCCAAAAATCGAAGGGTCCACTTTGAAGGTCTGCAAAAAATTCAAAAATCAACGTATCGCCTTCTACCTTGCTGCATTCTCTTCGTCCAACGATTCTCTTTCAAACCCAAAATGAAAATCCAGATTCGGTCGATCCAAAAAAATGTAATCTGCATTTTAGTGAAGGCAAACGAAAAAACGGGTGGGGTCGTATTTAGGGCAAAAAAAAATTTTCGATTTCGGGAATACACAAGACCCTATCCGATGGAAAATTTCCAGCTGATTCCAAAAATCACCATTGTTTGCCCGATAAATCAAAGATTCAAGGAGAAAAATGAGAAAACGTGATTTCGAACTTTCCGCGATTTTTACACTTTACTAAAATCGACGTCATTCTTGTTTGGATGAATGGATTCCGGATTTTAACGTCGCGTTCGAAAGAGCATCGTTCAACGAAGAGAATGCGGGTAGGTAGAAGGCGATCCGTCGATTTTTGAATTTTTTGCCGAATTTTAAAGTTGACCCTTCAAAAATGCAAAAAATTGATACTACCCCCCCTTTGCGTTTTTGCGATTTTCAGCCAAAAATCGAAGGGTCCACTTTGAAGGTCTGCAAAAAATTCAAAAATCAACGTATCGCCTTCTACCTTGCTGCATTCTCTTCGTCCAACGATTCTCTTTCAAACCCAAAATGAAAATCCAGATTCGGTCGATACAAAAAAATGTAATCTGCATTTTAGTGAAGGCAAACGAAAAAACGGGTGGGGTCGTATTTAGGGCAAAAAAAAATTTTCGATTTCGGGAATACCCAAGACCTTATCCGATGGAAAATTTCCCGCTGATTCCAAAAATCACCATTGTTGGCCCGATAAATCAAAGATTCTAGGAGAAAAATGAGAAAACGTGATTTCGCACTTTCCGCGGTTTTGACACTTTACTAAAATCGACGTCATTCTTGTTTGGATGAATGGATTCCGGATTTCAAGGTCGCGTTCGAAAGAGCATCGTTCAACGAAGAGAATGCGGGTAGGTAGAAGGCGATCCGACGATTTTTGAATTTTTTACCGAATTTTAAAGTTGACCCTTCAAAAATGCAAAAAATTGATACTACCCCCCCTTTGCGTTTTTGCGATTTTCAGCCAAAAATCGAAGGGTCCACTTTGAAGGTCTGCAAAAAATTCAAAAATCAACGTATCGCCTTCTACCTTGCTGCATTCTCTTCGTCCAACAATTCTCTTTCAAACCCAAAATGAAAATCCAGATTCGGTCGATCCAAAAAAATGTAATCTGCATTTTAGTGAAGGCAAACGAAAAAACGGGTGGGGTCGTATTTAGGGCAAAAAAAAATTTTCGATTTCGGGAATACCCAAGACCTTATCCGATGGAAAATTTCCCGCTGATTCCAAAAATCACCATTGTTGGCCCGATAAATCAAAGATTCTAGGAGAAAAATGAGAAAACGTGATTTCGCACTTTCCGCGGTTTTGACACTTTACTAAAATCGACGTCATTCTTGTTTGGATGAATGGATTCCGGATTTCAAGGTCGCGTTCGAAAGAGCATCGTTCAACGAAGAGAATGCGGGTAGGTAGAAGGCGATCCGACGATTTTTGAATTTTTTACCGAATTTTAAAGTTGACCCTTCAAAAATGCAAAAAATTGATACTACCCCCCCTTTGCGTTTTTGCGATTTTCAGCCAAAAATCGAAGGGTCCACTTTGAAGGTCTGCAAAAAATTCAAAAATCAACGTATCGCCTTCTACCTTGCTGCATTCTCTTCGTCCAACGATTCTCTTTCAAACCCAAAATGAAAATCCAGATTCGGTCGATCCAAAAAAATGTAATCTGCATTTTAGTGAAGGCAAACGAAAAAACGGGTGGGGTCGTATTTAGGGCAAAAAAAAATTTTCGATTTCGGGAATACCCAAGACCCTATCCGATGGAAAATTTCCCGCTGATTCCAAAAATCACCATTGTTTGCCCGATAAATCAAAGATTCTAGGAGAAAAATGAGAAAACGTGATTTCGCACTTTCCGCGATTTTGACACTTTACTAAAATCGACGTCATTCTTGTTTGGATGAATGGATTCCGGATTTCAAGGTCGCGTTCGAAAGAGCATCGTTCAACGAAGAGAATGCGGGTAGGTAGAAGGCGATCCGTCGATTTTTGAATTTTTTACCGAATTTTAAAGTTGACCCTTCAAAAATGCAAAAAATTGATACTACCCCCCCTTTGCGTTTTTGCGATTTTCAGCCAAAAATCGAAGGGTCCACTTTGAAGGTCTGCAAAAAATTCAAAAATCAACGTATCGCCTTCTACCTTGCTGCATTCTCTTCGTCCAACGATTCTCTTTCAAACCCAAAATGAAAATCCAGATTCGGTCGATACAAAAAAATGTAATCTGCATTTTAGTGAAGGCAAACGAAAAAACGGGTGGGGTCGTATTTAGGGCAAAAAAAAATTTTCGATTTCGGGAATACCCAAGACCTTATCCGATGGAAAATTTCCCGCTGATTCCAAAAATCACCATTGTTGGCCCGATAAATCAAAGATTCTAGGAGAAAAATGAGAAAACGTGATTTCGCACTTTCCGCGGTTTTGACACTTTACTAAAATCGACGTCATTCTTGTTTGGATGAATGGATTCCGGATTTCAAGGTCGCGTTCGAAAGAGCATCGTTCAACGAAGAGAATGCGGGTAGGTAGAAGGCGATCCGACGATTTTTGAATTTTTTACCGAATTTTAAAGTTGACCCTTCAAAAATGCAAAAAATTGATACTACCCCCCCTTTGCGTTTTTGCGATTTTCAGCCAAAAATCGAAGGGTCCACTTTGAAGGTCTGCAAAAAATTCAAAAATCAACGTATCGCCTTCTACCTTGCTGCATTCTCTTCGTCCAACGATTCTCTTTCAAACCCAAAATGAAAATCCAGATTCGGTCGATCCAAAAAAATGTAATCTGCATTTTAGTGAAGGCAAACGAAAAAACGGGTGGGGTCGTATTTAGGGCAAAAAAAAATTTTCGATTTCGGGAATACACAAGACCCTATCCGATGGAAAATTTCCAGCTGATTCCAAAAATCACCATTGTTTGCCCGATAAATCAAAGATTCAAGGAGAAAAATGAGAAAACGTGATTTCGAACTTTCCGCGATTTTTACACTTTACTAAAATCGACGTCATTCTTGTTTGGATGAATGGATTCCGGATTTTAACGTCGCGTTCGAAAGAGCATCGTTCAACGAAGAGAATGCGGGTAGGTAGAAGGCGATCCGTCGATTTTTGAATTTTTTGCCGAATTTTAAAGTTGACCCTTCAAAAATGCAAAAAATTGATACTACCCCCCCTTTGCGTTTTTGCGATTTTCAGCCAAAAATCGAAGGGTCCACTTTGAAGGTCTGCAAAAAATTCAAAAATCAACGTATCGCCTTCTACCTTGCTGCATTCTCTTCGTCCAACGATTCTCTTTCAAACCCAAAATGAAAATCCAGATTCGGTCGATACAAAAAAATGTAATCTGCATTTTAGTGAAGGCAAACGAAAAAACGGGTGGGGTCGTATTTAGGGCAAAAAAAAATTTTCGATTTCGGGAATACCCAAGACCTTATCCGATGGAAAATTTCCCGCTGATTCCAAAAATCACCATTGTTGGCCCGATAAATCAAAGATTCTAGGAGAAAAATGAGAAAACGTGATTTCGCACTTTCCGCGGTTTTGACACTTTACTAAAATCGACGTCATTCTTGTTTGGATGAATGGATTCCGGATTTCAAGGTCGCGTTCGAAAGAGCATCGTTCAACGAAGAGAATGCGGGTAGGTAGAAGGCGATCCGACGATTTTTGAATTTTTTACCGAATTTTAAAGTTGACCCTTCAAAAATGCAAAAAATTGATACTACCCCCCCTTTGCGTTTTTGCGATTTTCAGCCAAAAATCGAAGGGTCCACTTTGAAGGTCTGCAAAAAATTCAAAAATCAACGTATCGCCTTCTACCTTGCTGCATTCTCTTCGTCCAACAATTCTCTTTCAAACCCAAAATGAAAATCCAGATTCGGTCGATCCAAAAAAATGTAATCTGCATTTTAGTGAAGGCAAACGAAAAAACGGGTGGGGTCGTATTTAGGGCAAAAAAAAATTTTCGATTTCGGGAATACCCAAGACCTTATCCGATGGAAAATTTCCCGCTGATTCCAAAAATCACCATTGTTGGCCCGATAAATCAAAGATTCTAGGAGAAAAATGAGAAAACGTGATTTCGCACTTTCCGCGGTTTTGACACTTTACTAAAATCGACGTCATTCTTGTTTGGATGAATGGATTCCGGATTTCAAGGTCGCGTTCGAAAGAGCATCGTTCAACGAAGAGAATGCGGGTAGGTAGAAGGCGATCCGACGATTTTTGAATTTTTTACCGAATTTTAAAGTTGACCCTTCAAAAATGCAAAAAATTGATACTACCCCCCCTTTGCGTTTTTGCGATTTTCAGCCAAAAATCGAAGGGTCCACTTTGAAGGTCTGCAAAAAATTCAAAAATCAACGTATCGCCTTCTACCTTGCTGCATTCTCTTCGTCCAACGATTCTCTTTCAAACCCAAAATGAAAATCCAGATTCGGTCGATCCAAAAAAATGTAATCTGCATTTTAGTGAAGGCAAACGAAAAAACGGGTGGGGTCGTATTTAGGGCAAAAAAAAATTTTCGATTTCGGGAATACCCAAGACCCTATCCGATGGAAAATTTCCCGCTGATTCCAAAAATCACCATTGTTTGCCCGATAAATCAAAGATTCTAGGAGAAAAATGAGAAAACGTGATTTCGCACTTTCCGCGATTTTGACACTTTACTAAAATCGACGTCATTCTTGTTTGGATGAATGGATTCCGGATTTCAAGGTCGCGTTCGAAAGAGCATCGTTCAACGAAGAGAATGCGGGTAGGTAGAAGGCGATCCGACGATTTTTGAATTTTTTACCGAATTTTAAAGTTGACCCTTCAAAAATGCAAAAAATTGATACTACCCCCCCTTTGCGTTTTTGCGATTTTCAGCCAAAAATCGAAGGGTCCACTTTGAAGGTCTGCAAAAAATTCAAAAATCAACGTATCGCCTTCTACCTTGCTGCATTCTCTTCGTCCAACGATTCTCTTTCAAACCCAAAATGAAAATCCAGATTCGGTCGATCCAAAAAAATGTAATCTGCATTTTAGTGAAGGCAAACGAAAAAACGGGTGGGGTCGTATTTAGGGCAAAAAAAAATTTTCGATTTCGGGAATACCCAAGACCCTATCCGATGGAAAATTTCCCGCTGATTCCAAAAATCACCATTGTTTGCCCGATAAATCAAAGATTCTAGGAGAAAAATGAGAAAACGTGATTTCGCACTTTCCGCGATTTTGACACTTTACTAAAATCGACGTCATTCTTGTTTGGATGAATGGATTCCGGATTTCAAGGTCGCGTTCGAAAGAGCATCGTTCAACGAAGAGAATGCGGGTAGGTAGAAGGCGATCCGACGATTTTTGAATTTTTTACCGAATTTTAAAGTTGACCCTTCAAAAATGCAAAAAATTGATACTACCCCCCCTTTGCGTTTTTGCGATTTTCAGCCAAAAATCGAAGGGTCCACTTTGAAGGTCTGCAAAAAATTCAAAAATCAACGTATCGCCTTCTACCTTGCTGCATTCTCTTCGTCCAACGATTCTCTTTCAAACCCAAAATGAAAATCCAGATTCGGTCGATCCAAAAAAATGTAATCTGCATTTTAGTGAAGGCAAACGAAAAAACGGGTGGGGTCGTATTTAGGGCAAAAAAAAATTTTCGATTTCGGGAATACCCAAGACCCTATCCGATGGAAAATTTCCCGCTGATTCCAAAAATCACCATTGTTTGCCCGATAAATCAAAGATTCTAGGAGAAAAATGAGAAAACGTGATTTCGCACTTTCCGCGATTTTGACACTTTACTAAAATCGACGTCATTCTTGTTTGGATGAATGGATTCCGGATTTCAAGGTCGCGTTCGAAAGAGCATCGTTCAACGAAGAGAATGCGGGTAGGTAGAAGGCGATCCGACGATTTTTGAATTTTTTACCGAATTTTAAAGTTGACCCTTCAAAAATGCAAAAAATTGATACTACCCCCCCTTTGCGTTTTTGCGATTTTCAGCCAAAAATCGAAGGGTCCACTTTGAAGGTCTGCAAAAAATTCAAAAATCAACGTATCGCCTTCTACCTTGCTGCATTCTCTTCGTCCAACGATTCTCTTTCAAACCCAAAATGAAAATCCAGATTCGGTCGATCCAAAAAAATGTAATCTGCATTTTAGTGAAGGCAAACGAAAAAACGGGTGGGGTCGTATTTAGGGCAAAAAAAAATTTTCGATTTCGGGAATACCCAAGACCCTATCCGATGGAAAATTTCCCGCTGATTCCAAAAATCACCATTGTTTGCCCGATAAATCAAAGATTCTAGGAGAAAAATGAGAAAACGTGATTTCGCACTTTCCGCGATTTTGACACTTTACTAAAATCGACGTCATTCTTGTTTGGATGAATGGATTCCGGATTTCAAGGTCGCGTTCGAAAGAGCATCGTTCAACGAAGAGAATGCGGGTAGGTAGAAGGCGATCCGACGATTTTTGAATTTTTTACCGAATTTTAAAGTTGACCCTTCAAAAATGCAAAAAATTGATACTACCCCCCCTTTGCGTTTTTGCGATTTTCAGCCAAAAATCGAAGGGTCCACTTTGAAGGTCTGCAAAAAATTCAAAAATCAACGTATCGCCTTCTACCTTGCTGCATTCTCTTCGTCCAACGATTCTCTTTCAAACCCAAAATGAAAATCCAGATTCGGTCGATCCAAAAAAATGTAATCTGCATTTTAGTGAAGGCAAACGAAAAAACGGGTGGGGTCGTATTTAGGGCAAAAAAAAATTTTCGATTTCGGGAATACCCAAGACCCTATCCGATGGAAAATTTCCCGCTGATTCCAAAAATCACCATTGTTTGCCCGATAAATCAAAGATTCTAGGAGAAAAATGAGAAAACGTGATTTCGCACTTTCCGCGATTTTGACACTTTACTAAAATCGACGTCATTCTTGTTTGGATGAATGGATTCCGGATTTCAAGGTCGCGTTCGAAAGAGCATCGTTCAACGAAGAGAATGCGGGTAGGTAGAAGGCGATCCGTCGATTTTTGAATTTTTTACCGAATTTTAAAGTTGACCCTTCAAAAATGCAAAAAATTGATACTACCCCCCCTTTGCGTTTTTGCGATTTTCAGCCAAAAATCGAAGGGTCCACTTTGAAGGTCTGCAAAAAATTCAAAAATCAACGTATCGCCTTCTACCTTGCTGCATTCTCTTCGTCCAACGATTCTCTTTCAAACCCAAAATGAAAATCCAGATTCGGTCGATCCAAAAAAATGTAATCTGCATTTTAGTGAAGGCAAACGAAAAAACGGGTGGGGTCGTATTTAGGGCAAAAAAAAATTTTCGATTTCGGGAATACCCAAGACCCTATCCGATGGAAAATTTCCCGCTGATTCCAAAAATCACCATTGTTTGCCCGATAAATCAAAGATTCTAGGAGAAAAATGAGAAAACGTGATTTCGCACTTTCCGCGATTTTGACACTTTACTAAAATCGACGTCATTCTTGTTTGGATGAATGGATTCCGGATTTCAAGGTCGCGTTCGAAAGAGCATCGTTCAACGAAGAGAATGCGGGTAGGTAGAAGGCGATCCGACGATTTTTGAATTTTTTACCGAATTTTAAAGTTGACCCTTCAAAAATGCAAAAAATTGATACTACCCCCCCTTTGCGTTTTTGCGATTTTCAGCCAAAAATCGAAGGGTCCACTTTGAAGGTCTGCAAAAAATTCAAAAATCAACGTATCGCCTTCTACCTTGCTGCATTCTCTTCGTCCAACGATTCTCTTTCAAACCCAAAATGAAAATCCAGATTCGGTCGATCCAAAAAAATGTAATCTGCATTTTAGTGAAGGCAAACGAAAAAACGGGTGGGGTCGTATTTAGGGCAAAAAAAAATTTTCGATTTCGGGAATACCCAAGACCCTATCCGATGGAAAATTTCCCGCTGATTCCAAAAATCACCATTGTTTGCCCGATAAATCAAAGATTCTAGGAGAAAAATGAGAAAACGTGATTTCGCACTTTCCGCGATTTTGACACTTTACTAAAATCGACGTCATTCTTGTTTGGATGAATGGATTCCGGATTTCAAGGTCGCGTTCGAAAGAGCATCGTTCAACGAAGAGAATGCGGGTAGGTAGAAGGCGATCCGACGATTTTTGAATTTTTTACCGAATTTTAAAGTTGACCCTTCAAAAATGCAAAAAATTGATACTACCCCCCCTTTGCGTTTTTGCGATTTTCAGCCAAAAATCGAAGGGTCCACTTTGAAGGTCTGCAAAAAATTCAAAAATCAACGTATCGCCTTCTACCTTGCTGCATTCTCTTCGTCCAACGATTCTCTTTCAAACCCAAAATGAAAATCCAGATTCGGTCGATCCAAAAAAATGTAATCTGCATTTTAGTGAAGGCAAACGAAAAAACGGGTGGGGTCGTATTTAGGGCAAAAAAAAATTTTCGATTTCGGGAATACCCAAGACCCTATCCGATGGAAAATTTCCCGCTGATTCCAAAAATCACCATTGTTTGCCCGATAAATCAAAGATTCTAGGAGAAAAATGAGAAAACGTGATTTCGCACTTTCCGCGATTTTGACACTTTACTAAAATCGACGTCATTCTTGTTTGGATGAATGGATTCCGGATTTCAAGGTCGCGTTCGAAAGAGCATCGTTCAACGAAGAGAATGCGGGTAGGTAGAAGGCGATCCGTCGATTTTTGAATTTTTTACCGAATTTTAAAGTTGACCCTTCAAAAATGCAAAAAATTGATACTACCCCCCCTTTGCGTTTTTGCGATTTTCAGCCAAAAATCGAAGGGTCCACTTTGAAGGTCTGCAAAAAATTCAAAAATCAACGTATCGCCTTCTACCTTGCTGCATTCTCTTCGTCCAACGATTCTCTTTCAAACCCAAAATGAAAATCCAGATTCGGTCGATCCAAAAAAATGTAATCTGCATTTTAGTGAAGGCAAACGAAAAAACGGGTGGGGTCGTATTTAGGGCAAAAAAAAATTTTCGATTTCGGGAATACCCAAGACCCTATCCGATGGAAAATTTCCCGCTGATTCCAAAAATCACCATTGTTTGCCCGATAAATCAAAGATTCTAGGAGAAAAATGAGAAAACGTGATTTCGCACTTTCCGCGATTTTGACACTTTACTAAAATCGACGTCATTCTTGTTTGGATGAATGGATTCCGGATTTCAAGGTCGCGTTCGAAAGAGCATCGTTCAACGAAGAGAATGCGGGTAGGTAGAAGGCGATCCGACGATTTTTGAATTTTTTACCGAATTTTAAAGTTGACCCTTCAAAAATGCAAAAAATTGATACTACCCCCCCTTTGCGTTTTTGCGATTTTCAGCCAAAAATCGAAGGGTCCACTTTGAAGGTCTGCAAAAAATTCAAAAATCAACGTATCGCCTTCTACCTTGCTGCATTCTCTTCGTCCAACGATTCTCTTTCAAACCCAAAATGAAAATCCAGATTCGGTCGATCCAAAAAAATGTAATCTGCATTTTAGTGAAGGCAAACGAAAAAACGGGTGGGGTCGTATTTAGGGCAAAAAAAAATTTTCGATTTCGGGAATACCCAAGACCCTATCCGATGGAAAATTTCCCGCTGATTCCAAAAATCACCATTGTTTGCCCGATAAATCAAAGATTCTAGGAGAAAAATGAGAAAACGTGATTTCGCACTTTCCGCGATTTTGACACTTTACTAAAATCGACGTCATTCTTGTTTGGATGAATGGATTCCGGATTTCAAGGTCGCGTTCGAAAGAGCATCGTTCAACGAAGAGAATGCGGGTAGGTAGAAGGCGATCCGACGATTTTTGAATTTTTTACCGAATTTTAAAGTTGACCCTTCAAAAATGCAAAAAATTGATACTACCCCCCCTTTGCGTTTTTGCGATTTTCAGCCAAAAATCGAAGGGTCCACTTTGAAGGTCTGCAAAAAATTCAAAAATCAACGTATCGCCTTCTACCTTGCTGCATTCTCTTCGTCCAACGATTCTCTTTCAAACCCAAAATGAAAATCCAGATTCGGTCGATCCAAAAAAATGTAATCTGCATTTTAGTGAAGGCAAACGAAAAAACGGGTGGGGTCGTATTTAGGGCAAAAAAAAATTTTCGATTTCGGGAATACCCAAGACCCTATCCGATGGAAAATTTCCCGCTGATTCCAAAAATCACCATTGTTTGCCCGATAAATCAAAGATTCTAGGAGAAAAATGAGAAAACGTGATTTCGCACTTTCCGCGATTTTGACACTTTACTAAAATCGACGTCATTCTTGTTTGGATGAATGGATTCCGGATTTCAAGGTCGCGTTCGAAAGAGCATCGTTCAACGAAGAGAATGCGGGTAGGTAGAAGGCGATCCGACGATTTTTGAATTTTTTACCGAATTTTAAAGTTGACCCTTCAAAAATGCAAAAAATTGATACTACCCCCCCTTTGCGTTTTTGCGATTTTCAGCCAAAAATCGAAGGGTCCACTTTGAAGGTCTGCAAAAAATTCAAAAATCAACGTATCGCCTTCTACCTTGCTGCATTCTCTTCGTCCAACGATTCTCTTTCAAACCCAAAATGAAAATCCAGATTCGGTCGATCCAAAAAAATGTAATCTGCATTTTAGTGAAGGCAAACGAAAAAACGGGTGGGGTCGTATTTAGGGCAAAAAAAAATGTTCGATTTCGGGAATACCCAAGACCCTATCCGATGGAAAATTTCCAGCTGATTCCAAAAATCACCATTGTTTGCCCGATAAATCAAAGATTCGAGGAGAAAAATGAGAAAACGTGATTTCGAACTTTCCGCGATTTTGACACTTTACTAAAATCGACGTCATTCTTGTTTGGATGAATGGATTCCGGATTTCAAGGTCGCGTTCGAAAGAGCATTGTTCAACGAAGAGAATGCGGGTAGGTAGAAGGCGATCCGACGATTTTTGAATTTTTTACCGAATTTTAAAGTTGACCCTTCAAAAATGCAAAAAATTGATACTACCCCCCCTTTGCGTTTTTGCGATTTTCAGCCAAAAATCGAAGGGTCCACTTTGAAGGTCTGCAAAAAATTCAAAAATCAACGTATCGCCTTCTACCTTGCTGCATTCTCTTCGTCCAACAATTCTCTTTCAAACCCAAAATGAAAATCCAGATTCGGTCGATCCAAAAAAATGTAATCTGCATTTTAGTGAAGGCAAACGAAAAAACGGGTGGGGTCGTATTTAGGGCAAAAAAAAATTTTCGATTTCGGGAATACCCAAGACCCTATCCGATGGAAAATTTCCCGCTGATTCCAAAAATCACCATTGTTTGCCCGATAAATCAAAGATTCTAGGAGAAAAATGAGAAAACGTGATTTCGCACTTTCCGCGATTTTGACACTTTACTAAAATCGACGTCATTCTTGTTTGGATGAATGGATTCCGGATTTCAAGGTCGCGTTCGAAAGAGCATCGTTCAACGAAGAGAATGCGGGTAGGTAGAAGGCGATCCGTCGATTTTTGAATTTTTTACCGAATTTTAAAGTTGACCCTTCAAAAATGCAAAAAATTGATACTACCCCCCCTTTGCGTTTTTGCGATTTTCAGCCAAAAATCGAAGGGTCCACTTTGAAGGTCTGCAAAAAATTCAAAAATCAACGTATCGCCTTCTACCTTGCTGCATTCTCTTCGTCCAACGATTCTCTTTCAAACCCAAAATGAAAATCCAGATTCGGTCGATCCAAAAAAATGTAATCTGCATTTTAGTGAAGGCAAACGAAAAAACGGGTGGGGTCGTATTTAGGGCAAAAAAAAATTTTCGATTTCGGGAATACCCAAGACCCTATCCGATGGAAAATTTCCCGCTGATTCCAAAAATCACCATTGTTTGCCCGATAAATCAAAGATTCTAGGAGAAAAATGAGAAAACGTGATTTCGCACTTTCCGCGATTTTGACACTTTACTAAAATCGACGTCATTCTTGTTTGGATGAATGGATTCCGGATTTCAAGGTCGCGTTCGAAAGAGCATCGTTCAACGAAGAGAATGCGGGTAGGTAGAAGGCGATCCGACGATTTTTGAATTTTTTACCGAATTTTAAAGTTGACCCTTCAAAAATGCAAAAAATTGATACTACCCCCCCCTTTGCGTTTTTGCGATTACCAGCCAAAAATCGAAGGGTCCACTTTGAAGGTCTGCAAAAAATTCAAAAATCAACGTATCGCCTTCTACCTTGCTGCATTCTCTTCGTCCAACGATTCTCTTTCAAACCCAAAATGAAAATCCAGATTCGGTCGATCCAAAAAAATGTAATCTGCATTTTAGTGAAGGCAAACGAAAAAACGGGTGGGGTCGTATTTAGGGCAAAAAAAAATTTTCGATTTCGGGAATACCCAAGACCCTATCCGATGGAAAATTTCCCGCTGATTCCAAAAATCACCATTGTTTGCCCGATAAATCAAAGATTCTAGGAGAAAAATGAGAAAACGTGATTTCGCACTTTCCGCGATTTTGACACTTTACTAAAATCGACGTCATTCTTGTTTGGATGAATGGATTCCGGATTTCAAGGTCGCGTTCGAAAGAGCATCGTTCAACGAAGAGAATGCGGGTAGGTAGAAGGCGATCCGACGATTTTTGAATTTTTTACCGAATTTTAAAGTTGACCCTTCAAAAATGCAAAAAATTGATACTACCCCCCCTTTGCGTTTTTGCGATTTTCAGCCAAAAATCGAAGGGTCCACTTTGAAGGTCTGCAAAAAATTCAAAAATCAACGTATCGCCTTCTACCTTGCTGCATTCTCTTCGTCCAACGATTCTCTTTCAAACCCAAAATGAAAATCCAGATTCGGTCGATCCAAAAAAATGTAATCTGCATTTTAGTGAAGGCAAACGAAAAAACGGGTGGGGTCGTATTTAGGGCAAAAAAAAATTTTCGATTTCGGGAATACCCAAGACCCTATCCGATGGAAAATTTCCAGCTGATTCCAAAAATCACCATTGTTTGCCCGATAAATCAAAGATTCAAGGAGAAAAATGAGAAAACGTGATTTCGAACTTTCCGCGATTTTTACACTTTACTAAAATCGACGTCATTCTTGTTTGGATGAATGGATTCCGGATTTTAACGTCGCGTTCGAAAGAGCATCGTTCAACGAAGAGAATGCGGGTAGGTAGAAGGCGATCCGTCGATTTTTGAATTTTTTGCCGAATTTTAAAGTTGACCCTTCAAAAATGCAAAAAATTGATACTACCCCCCCTTTGCGTTTTTGCGATTTTCAGCCAAAAATCGAAGGGTCCACTTTGAAGGTCTGCAAAAAATTCAAAAATCAACGTATCGCCTTCTACCTTGCTGCATTCTCTTCGTCCAACGATTCTCTTTCAAACCCAAAATGAAAATCCAGATTCGGTCGATACAAAAAAATGTAATCTGCATTTTAGTGAAGGCAAACGAAAAAACGGGTGGGGTCGTATTTAGGGCAAAAAAAAATTTTCGATTTCGGGAATACCCAAGACCTTATCCGATGGAAAATTTCCCGCTGATTCCAAAAATCACCATTGTTTGCCCGATAAATCAAAGATTCTAGGAGAAAAATGAGAAAACGTGATTTCGCACTTTCCGCGATTTTGACACTTTACTAAAATCGACGTCATTCTTGTTTGGATGAATGGATTCCGGATTTCAAGGTCGCGTTCGAAAGAGCATCGTTCAACGAAGAGAATGCGGGTAGGTAGAAGGCGATCCGACGATTTTTGAATTTTTTACCGAATTTTAAAGTTGACCCTTCAAAAATGCAAAAAATTGATACTACCCCCCCTTTGCGTTTTTGCGATTTTCAGCCAAAAATCGAAGGGTCCACTTTGAAGGTCTGCAAAAAATTCAAAAATCAACGTATCGCCTTCTACCTTGCTGCATTCTCTTCGTCCAACAATTCTCTTTCAAACCCAAAATGAAAATCCAGATTCGGTCGATCCAAAAAAATGTAATCTGCATTTTAGTGAAGGCAAACGAAAAAACGGGTGGGGTCGTATTTAGGGCAAAAAAAAATTTTCGATTTCGGGAATACCCAAGACCCTATCCGATGGAAAATTTCCAGCTGATTCCAAAAATCACCATTGTTTGCCCGATAAATCAAAGATTCAAGGAGAAAAATGAGAAAACGTGATTTCGAACTTTCCGCGATTTTTACACTTTACTAAAATCGACGTCATTCTTGTTTGGATGAATGGATTCCGGATTTCAAGGTCGCGTTCGAAAGAGCATCGTTCAACGAAGAGAATGCGGGTAGGTAGAAGGCGATCCGTCGATTTTTGAATTTTTTACCGAATTTTAAAGTTGACCCTTCAAAAATGCAAAAAATTGATACTACCCCCCCTTTGCGTTTTTGCGATTTTCAGCCAAAAATCGAAGGGTCCACTTTGAAGGTCTGCAAAAAATTCAAAAATCAACGTATCGCCTTCTACCTTGCTGCATTCTCTTCGTCCAACAATTCTCTTTCAAACCCAAAATGAAAATCCAGATTCGGTCGATCCAAAAAAATGTAATCTGCATTTTAGTGAAGGCAAACGAAAAAACGGGTGGGGTCGTATTTAGGGCAAAAAAAAATTTTCGATTTCGGGAATACCCAAGACCCTATCCGATGGAAAATTTCCAGCTGATTCCAAAAATCACCATTGTTTGCCCGATAAATCAAAGATTCAAGGAGAAAAATGAGAAAACGTGATTTCGAACTTTCCGCGATTTTTACACTTTACTAAAATCGACGTCATTCTTGTTTGGATGAATGGATTCCGGATTTCAAGGTCGCGTTCGAAAGAGCATCGTTCAACGAAGAGAATGCGGGTAGGTAGAAGGCGATCCGTCGATTTTTGAATTTTTTACCGAATTTTAAAGTTGACCCTTCAAAAATGCAAAAAATTGATACTACCCCCCCTTTGCGTTTTTGCGATTTTCAGCCAAAAATCGAAGGGTCCACTTTGAAGGTCTGCAAAAAATTCAAAAATCAACGTATCGCCTTCTACCTTGCTGCATTCTCTTCGTCCAACGATTCTCTTTCAAACCCAAAATGAAAATCCAGATTCGGTCGATACAAAAAAATGTAATCTGCATTTTAGTGAAGGCAAACGAAAAAACGGGTGGGGTCGTATTTAGGGCAAAAAAAAATTTTCGATTTCGGGAATACCCAAGACCTTATCCGATGGAAAATTTCCCGCTGATTCCAAAAATCACCATTGTTGGCCCGATAAATCAAAGATTCTAGGAGAAAAATGAGAAAACGTGATTTCGAACTTTCCGCGATTTTTACACTTTACTAAAATCGACGTCATTCTTGTTTGGATGAATGGATTCCGGATTTCAAGGTCGCGTTCGAAAGAGCATCGTTCAACGAAGAGAATGCGGGTAGGTAGAAGGCGATCCGTCGATTTTTGAATTTTTTACCGAATTTTAAAGTTGACCCTTCAAAAATGCAAAAAATTGATACTACCCCCCCTTTGCGTTTTTGCGATTTTCAGCCAAAAATCGAAGGGTCCACTTTGAAGGTCTGCAAAAAATTCAAAAATCAACGTATCGCCTTCTACCTTGCGACATTCTCTTCGTCCAACGATTCTCTTTCGAACCCAAAAAGAAAATCCAGATTCGGTCGATCCAAAAAAATGTAATCTCCATTTTAGTGAAGGCAAACGAAAAAACGGGTGGGGTCGTATTTAGGGCAAAAAAAAATTTTCGATTTCGGGAATACCCAAGACCCTATCCGATGGAAAATTTTCCGCTGATTCCAAAAATCACCATTGTTTGCCCGATAAATCAAAGATTCTAGGAGAAAAATGAGAAAACGTGATTTCGAACTTTCCGCGATTTTTACACTTTACTAAAATCGACGTCATTCTTGTTTGCGTGAATCGATTCCGGATTTCAAGGTCGCGTTCGAAAGAGCATCGTTCAACGAAGAGAATGCGGGTAGGTAGAAGGCGATCCGTCGATTTTTGAATTTTTTACCGAATTTTAAAGTGGACCCTTCAAAAATGCAAAAAATTGATACTACCCCCCCTTTGCGTTTTTGCGATTTTCAACCAAAAATCGAAGGGTCCAATTTGAAGGTCTGCAAAAAAATCAAAAATCAACGTATCGCCTTCTACCTTGCGACATTCTCTTCGTCCAACGATTCTCTTTCGAACCCAAAAAGAAAATCCAGATTCGGTCGATCCAAAAAAATGTAATCTCCATTTTAGTGAAGGCAAACGAAAAAACGGGTGGGGTCGTATTTAGGGCAAAAAAAAATTTTCGATTTCGGGAATACCCAAGACCCTATCCGATGGAAAATTTTCCGCTGATTCCAAAAATCACCATTGTTTGCCCGATAAATCAAAGATTCTAGGAGAAAAATGAGAAAACGTGATTTCGCACTTTCCGCCATTTTGACACTTTACTAAAATAGACGTGATTCTCGTTTGCATGAATCGATTCCGGATTTCAAGGTCGCGTTCGAAAGAGCATCGTTCAACGAAGAGAATGCTGGTAGGTAGAAGGCGATCGGTCGATTTTTGAATTTTTTACCGAATTTTAAAGTTGACCCTTCAAAAATGCAAAAAATTGATACTACCCCCCCTCTGCGTTTTTGCGATTTTCAGCCAAAAATCGAAGGGTCCACTTTGAAGGTCTGCAAAAAATTCAAAAATCAACGTATCGCCTTCTACCTTGCGGCATTCTCTTCGTCCAACGATTCTCTTTCAACCCCAAAAAGAAAATCCAGATTCGGTCGATCCAAAAAAATGTAATCTCCATTTTAGTGAAGGCAAACGAAAAAACGGGTGGGGTCGTATTTAGGGCAAAAAAAAATTTTCGATTTCGGGAATACCCAAGACCCTATCCGATGGAAAATTTTCCGCTGATTCCAAAAATCACCATTGTTTGCCCGATAAATCAAAGATTCTAGGAGAAAAATGAGAAAACGTGATTTCGCACTTTCCGCCATATTGACACTTTACTAAAATCGACGTCATTCTTGTTTGCGTGAATCGATTCCGGATTTCAAGGTCGCGTTCGAAAGAGCATCGTTCAACGAAGAGAATGCGGGTAGGTAGAAGGCGATCCGTCGATTTTTGAATTTTTTACCGAATTTTAAAGTTGACCCTTCAAAAATGCAAAAAATTGATACTACCCCCCCTTTGCGTTTTTGCGATTTTCAGCCAAAAATCGAAGGGTCCACTTTGAAGGTCTGCAAAAAATTCAAAAATCAACGTATCGCCTTCTACCTTGCTGCATTCTCTTCGTCCAACAATTCTCTTTCAAACCCAAAATGAAAATCCAGATTCGGTCGATCCAAAAAAATGTAATCTGCATTTTAGTGAAGGCAAACGAAAAAACGGGTGGGGTCGTATTTAGGGCAAAAAAAAATTTTCGATTTCGGGAATACCCAAGACCCTATCCGATGGAAAATTTCCAGCTGATTCCAAAAATCACCATTGTTTGCCCGATAAATCAAAGATTCAAGGAGAAAAATGAGAAAACGTGATTTCGAACTTTCCGCGATTTTTACACTTTACTAAAATCGACGTCATTCTTGTTTGGATGAATGGATTCCGGATTTCAAGGTCGCGTTCGAAAGAGCATCGTTCAACGAAGAGAATGCGGGTAGGTAGAAGGCGATCCGTCGATTTTTGAATTTTTTACCGAATTTTAAAGTTGACCCTTCAAAAATGCAAAAAATTGATACTACCCCCCCTTTGCGTTTTTGCGATTTTCAGCCAAAAATCGAAGGGTCCACTTTGAAGGTCTGCAAAAAATTCAAAAATCAACGTATCGCCTTCTACCTTGCTGCATTCTCTTCGTCCAACGATTCTCTTTCAAACCCAAAATGAAAATCCAGATTCGGTCGATACAAAAAAATGTAATCTGCATTTTAGTGAAGGCAAACGAAAAAACGGGTGGGGTCGTATTTAGGGCAAAAAAAAATTTTCGATTTCGGGAATACCCAAGACCTTATCCGATGGAAAATTTCCCGCTGATTCCAAAAATCACCATTGTTGGCCCGATAAATCAAAGATTCTAGGAGAAAAATGAGAAAACGTGATTTCGCACTTTCCGCGGTTTTGACACTTTACTAAAATCGACGTCATTCTTGTTTGGATGAATGGATTCCGGATTTCAAGGTCGCGTTCGAAAGAGCATCGTTCAACGAAGAGAATGCGGGTAGGTAGAAGGCGATCCGACGATTTTTGAATTTTTTACCGAATTTTAAAGTTGACCCTTCAAAAATGCAAAAAATTGATACTACCCCCCCTTTGCGTTTTTGCGATTTTCAGCCAAAAATCGAAGGGTCCACTTTGAAGGTCTGCAAAAAATTCAAAAATCAACGTATCGCCTTCTACCTTGCTGCATTCTCTTCGTCCAACGATTCTCTTTCAAACCCAAAATGAAAATCCAGATTCGGTCGATACAAAAAAATGTAATCTGCATTTTAGTGAAGGCAAACGAAAAAACGGGTGGGGTCGTATTTAGGGCAAAAAAAAATGTTCGATTTCGGGAATACCCAAGACCCTATCCGATGGAAAATTTCCCGCTGATTCCAAAAATCACCATTGTTTGCCCGATAAATCAAAGATTCTAGGAGAAAAATGAGAAAACGTGATTTCGCACTTTCCGCGATTTTGACACTTTACTAAAATCGACGTCATTCTTGTTTGGATGAATGGATTCCGGATTTCAAGGTCGCGTTCGAAAGAGCATCGTTCAACGAAGAGAATGCGGGTAGGTAGAAGGCGATCCGACGATTTTTGAATTTTTTACCGAATTTTAAAGTTGACCCTTCAAAAATGCAAAAAATTGATACTACCCCCCCCTTTGCGTTTTTGCGATTACCAGCCAAAAATCGAAGGGTCCACTTTGAAGGTCTGCAAAAAATTCAAAAATCAACGTATCGCCTTCTACCTTGCTGCATTCTCTTCGTCCAACGATTCTCTTTCAAACCCAAAATGAAAATCCAGATTCGGTCGATCCAAAAAAATGTAATCTGCATTTTAGTGAAGGCAAACGAAAAAACGGGTGGGGTCGTATTTAGGGCAAAAAAAAATTTTCGATTTCGGGAATACCCAAGACCCTATCCGATGGAAAATTTCCCGCTGATTCCAAAAATCACCATTGTTTGCCCGATAAATCAAAGATTCTAGGAGAAAAATGAGAAAACGTGATTTCGCACTTTCCGCGATTTTGACACTTTACTAAAATCGACGTCATTCTTGTTTGGATGAATGGATTCCGGATTTCAAGGTCGCGTTCGAAAGAGCATCGTTCAACGAAGAGAATGCGGGTAGGTAGAAGGCGATCCGACGATTTTTGAATTTTTTACCGAATTTTAAAGTTGACCCTTCAAAAATGCAAAAAATTGATACTACCCCCCCTTTGCGTTTTTGCGATTTTCAGCCAAAAATCGAAGGGTCCACTTTGAAGGTCTGCAAAAAATTCAAAAATCAACGTATCGCCTTCTACCTTGCTGCATTCTCTTCGTCCAACGATTCTCTTTCAAACCCAAAATGAAAATCCAGATTCGGTCGATACAAAAAAATGTAATCTGCATTTTAGTGAAGGCAAACGAAAAAACGGGTGGGGTCGTATTTAGGGCAAAAAAAAATTTTCGATTTCGGGAATACCCAAGACCTTATCCGATGGAAAATTTCCCGCTGATTCCAAAAATCACCATTGTTGGCCCGATAAATCAAAGATTCTAGGAGAAAAATGAGAAAACGTGATTTCGCACTTTCCGCGGTTTTGACACTTTACTAAAATCGACGTCATTCTTGTTTGGATGAATGGATTCCGGATTTCAAGGTCGCGTTCGAAAGAGCATCGTTCAACGAAGAGAATGCGGGTAGGTAGAAGGCGATCCGACGATTTTTGAATTTTTTACCGAATTTTAAAGTTGACCCTTCAAAAATGCAAAAAATTGATACTACCCCCCCTTTGCGTTTTTGCGATTTTCAGCCAAAAATCGAAGGGTCCACTTTGAAGGTCTGCAAAAAATTCAAAAATCAACGTATCGCCTTCTACCTTGCTGCATTCTCTTCGTCCAACGATTCTCTTTCAAACCCAAAATGAAAATCCAGATTCGGTCGATACAAAAAAATGTAATCTGCATTTTAGTGAAGGCAAACGAAAAAACGGGTGGGGTCGTATTTAGGGCAAAAAAAAATGTTCGATTTCGGGAATACCCAAGACCCTATCCGATGGAAAATTTCCCGCTGATTCCAAAAATCACCATTGTTTGCCCGATAAATCAAAGATTCTAGGAGAAAAATGAGAAAACGTGATTTCGCACTTTCCGCGATTTTGACACTTTACTAAAATCGACGTCATTCTTGTTTGGATGAATGGATTCCGGATTTCAAGGTCGCGTTCGAAAGAGCATCGTTCAACGAAGAGAATGCGGGTAGGTAGAAGGCGATCCGACGATTTTTGAATTTTTTACCGAATTTTAAAGTTGACCCTTCAAAAATGCAAAAAATTGATACTACCCCCCCCTTTGCGTTTTTGCGATTACCAGCCAAAAATCGAAGGGTCCACTTTGAAGGTCTGCAAAAAATTCAAAAATCAACGTATCGCCTTCTACCTTGCTGCATTCTCTTCGTCCAACGATTCTCTTTCAAACCCAAAATGAAAATCCAGATTCGGTCGATCCAAAAAAATGTAATCTGCATTTTAGTGAAGGCAAACGAAAAAACGGGTGGGGTCGTATTTAGGGCAAAAAAAAATTTTCGATTTCGGGAATACCCAAGACCCTATCCGATGGAAAATTTCCCGCTGATTCCAAAAATCACCATTGTTTGCCCGATAAATCAAAGATTCTAGGAGAAAAATGAGAAAACGTGATTTCGCACTTTCCGCGATTTTGACACTTTACTAAAATCGACGTCATTCTTGTTTGGATGAATGGATTCCGGATTTCAAGGTCGCGTTCGAAAGAGCATCGTTCAACGAAGAGAATGCGGGTAGGTAGAAGGCGATCCGACGATTTTTGAATTTTTTACCGAATTTTAAAGTTGACCCTTCAAAAATGCAAAAAATTGATACTACCCCCCCTTTGCGTTTTTGCGATTTTCAGCCAAAAATCGAAGGGTCCACTTTGAAGGTCTGCAAAAAATTCAAAAATCAACGTATCGCCTTCTACCTTGCTGCATTCTCTTCGTCCAACGATTCTCTTTCAAACCCAAAATGAAAATCCAGATTCGGTCGATCCAAAAAAATGTAATCTGCATTTTAGTGAAGGCAAACGAAAAAACGGGTGGGGTCGTATTTAGGGCAAAAAAAAATTTTCGATTTCGGGAATACCCAAGACCCTATCCGATGGAAAATTTCCAGCTGATTCCAAAAATCACCATTGTTTGCCCGATAAATCAAAGATTCAAGGAGAAAAATGAGAAAACGTGATTTCGAACTTTCCGCGATTTTTACACTTTACTAAAATCGACGTCATTCTTGTTTGGATGAATGGATTCCGGATTTTAACGTCGCGTTCGAAAGAGCATCGTTCAACGAAGAGAATGCGGGTAGGTAGAAGGCGATCCGTCGATTTTTGAATTTTTTGCCGAATTTTAAAGTTGACCCTTCAAAAATGCAAAAAATTGATACTACCCCCCCTTTGCGTTTTTGCGATTTTCAGCCAAAAATCGAAGGGTCCACTTTGAAGGTCTGCAAAAAATTCAAAAATCAACGTATCGCCTTCTACCTTGCTGCATTCTCTTCGTCCAACGATTCTCTTTCAAACCCAAAATGAAAATCCAGATTCGGTCGATACAAAAAAATGTAATCTGCATTTTAGTGAAGGCAAACGAAAAAACGGGTGGGGTCGTATTTAGGGCAAAAAAAAATTTTCGATTTCGGGAATACCCAAGACCTTATCCGATGGAAAATTTCCCGCTGATTCCAAAAATCACCATTGTTTGCCCGATAAATCAAAGATTCTAGGAGAAAAATGAGAAAACGTGATTTCGCACTTTCCGCGATTTTGACACTTTACTAAAATCGACGTCATTCTTGTTTGGATGAATGGATTCCGGATTTCAAGGTCGCGTTCGAAAGAGCATCGTTCAACGAAGAGAATGCGGGTAGGTAGAAGGCGATCCGACGATTTTTGAATTTTTTACCGAATTTTAAAGTTGACCCTTCAAAAATGCAAAAAATTGATACTACCCCCCCTTTGCGTTTTTGCGATTTTCAGCCAAAAATCGAAGGGTCCACTTTGAAGGTCTGCAAAAAATTCAAAAATCAACGTATCGCCTTCTACCTTGCTGCATTCTCTTCGTCCAACAATTCTCTTTCAAACCCAAAATGAAAATCCAGATTCGGTCGATCCAAAAAAATGTAATCTGCATTTTAGTGAAGGCAAACGAAAAAACGGGTGGGGTCGTATTTAGGGCAAAAAAAAATTTTCGATTTCGGGAATACCCAAGACCCTATCCGATGGAAAATTTCCCGCTGATTCCAAAAATCACCATTGTTTGCCCGATAAATCAAAGATTCTAGGAGAAAAATGAGAAAACGTGATTTCGCACTTTCCGCGATTTTGACACTTTACTAAAATCGACGTCATTCTTGTTTGGATGAATGGATTCCGGATTTCAAGGTCGCGTTCGAAAGAGCATCGTTCAACGAAGAGAATGCGGGTAGGTAGAAGGCGATCCGACGATTTTTGAATTTTTTACCGAATTTTAAAGTTGACCCTTCAAAAATGCAAAAAATTGATACTACCCCCCCTTTGCGTTTTTGCGATTTTCAGCCAAAAATCGAAGGGTCCACTTTGAAGGTCTGCAAAAAATTCAAAAATCAACGTATCGCCTTCTACCTTGCTGCATTCTCTTCGTCCAACGATTCTCTTTCAAACCCAAAATGAAAATCCAGATTCGGTCGATCCAAAAAAATGTAATCTGCATTTTAGTGAAGGCAAACGAAAAAACGGGTGGGGTCGTATTTAGGGCAAAAAAAAATTTTCGATTTCGGGAATACCCAAGACCCTATCCGATGGAAAATTTCCAGCTGATTCCAAAAATCACCATTGTTTGCCCGATAAATCAAAGATTCAAGGAGAAAAATGAGAAAACGTGATTTCGAACTTTCCGCGATTTTTACACTTTACTAAAATCGACGTCATTCTTGTTTGGATGAATGGATTCCGGATTTTAACGTCGCGTTCGAAAGAGCATCGTTCAACGAAGAGAATGCGGGTAGGTAGAAGGCGATCCGTCGATTTTTGAATTTTTTGCCGAATTTTAAAGTTGACCCTTCAAAAATGCAAAAAATTGATACTACCCCCCCTTTGCGTTTTTGCGATTTTCAGCCAAAAATCGAAGGGTCCACTTTGAAGGTCTGCAAAAAATTCAAAAATCAACGTATCGCCTTCTACCTTGCTGCATTCTCTTCGTCCAACGATTCTCTTTCAAACCCAAAATGAAAATCCAGATTCGGTCGATACAAAAAAATGTAATCTGCATTTTAGTGAAGGCAAACGAAAAAACGGGTGGGGTCGTATTTAGGGCAAAAAAAAATTTTCGATTTCGGGAATACCCAAGACCTTATCCGATGGAAAATTTCCCGCTGATTCCAAAAATCACCATTGTTTGCCCGATAAATCAAAGATTCTAGGAGAAAAATGAGAAAACGTGATTTCGCACTTTCCGCGATTTTGACACTTTACTAAAATCGACGTCATTCTTGTTTGGATGAATGGATTCCGGATTTCAAGGTCGCGTTCGAAAGAGCATCGTTCAACGAAGAGAATGCGGGTAGGTAGAAGGCGATCCGACGATTTTTGAATTTTTTACCGAATTTTAAAGTTGACCCTTCAAAAATGCAAAAAATTGATACTACCCCCCCTTTGCGTTTTTGCGATTTTCAGCCAAAAATCGAAGGGTCCACTTTGAAGGTCTGCAAAAAATTCAAAAATCAACGTATCGCCTTCTACCTTGCTGCATTCTCTTCGTCCAACAATTCTCTTTCAAACCCAAAATGAAAATCCAGATTCGGTCGATCCAAAAAAATGTAATCTGCATTTTAGTGAAGGCAAACGAAAAAACGGGTGGGGTCGTATTTAGGGCAAAAAAAAATTTTCGATTTCGGGAATACCCAAGACCCTATCCGATGGAAAATTTCCAGCTGATTCCAAAAATCACCATTGTTTGCCCGATAAATCAAAGATTCAAGGAGAAAAATGAGAAAACGTGATTTCGAACTTTCCGCGATTTTTACACTTTACTAAAATCGACGTCATTCTTGTTTGGATGAATGGATTCCGGATTTCAAGGTCGCGTTCGAAAGAGCATCGTTCAACGAAGAGAATGCGGGTAGGTAGAAGGCGATCCGTCGATTTTTGAATTTTTTACCGAATTTTAAAGTTGACCCTTCAAAAATGCAAAAAATTGATACTACCCCCCCTTTGCGTTTTTGCGATTTTCAGCCAAAAATCGAAGGGTCCACTTTGAAGGTCTGCAAAAAATTCAAAAATCAACGTATCGCCTTCTACCTTGCTGCATTCTCTTCGTCCAACGATTCTCTTTCAAACCCAAAATGAAAATCCAGATTCGGTCGATACAAAAAAATGTAATCTGCATTTTAGTGAAGGCAAACGAAAAAACGGGTGGGGTCGTATTTAGGGCAAAAAAAAATTTTCGATTTCGGGAATACCCAAGACCTTATCCGATGGAAAATTTCCCGCTGATTCCAAAAATCACCATTGTTGGCCCGATAAATCAAAGATTCTAGGAGAAAAATGAGAAAACGTGATTTCGAACTTTCCGCGATTTTTACACTTTACTAAAATCGACGTCATTCTTGTTTGGATGAATGGATTCCGGATTTCAAGGTCGCGTTCGAAAGAGCATCGTTCAACGAAGAGAATGCGGGTAGGTAGAAGGCGATCCGTCGATTTTTGAATTTTTTACCGAATTTTAAAGTTGACCCTTCAAAAATGCAAAAAATTGATACTACCCCCCCTTTGCGTTTTTGCGATTTTCAGCCAAAAATCGAAGGGTCCACTTTGAAGGTCTGCAAAAAATTCAAAAATCAACGTATCGCCTTCTACCTTGCGACATTCTCTTCGTCCAACGATTCTCTTTCGAACCCAAAAAGAAAATCCAGATTCGGTCGATCCAAAAAAATGTAATCTCCATTTTAGTGAAGGCAAACGAAAAAACGGGTGGGGTCGTATTTAGGGCAAAAAAAAATTTTCGATTTCGGGAATACCCAAGACCCTATCCGATGGAAAATTTTCCGCTGATTCCAAAAATCACCATTGTTTGCCCGATAAATCAAAGATTCTAGGAGAAAAATGAGAAAACGTGATTTCGAACTTTCCGCGATTTTTACACTTTACTAAAATCGACGTCATTCTTGTTTGCGTGAATCGATTCCGGATTTCAAGGTCGCGTTCGAAAGAGCATCGTTCAACGAAGAGAATGCGGGTAGGTAGAAGGCGATCCGTCGATTTTTGAATTTTTTACCGAATTTTAAAGTGGACCCTTCAAAAATGCAAAAAATTGATACTACCCCCCCTTTGCGTTTTTGCGATTTTCAACCAAAAATCGAAGGGTCCAATTTGAAGGTCTGCAAAAAAATCAAAAATCAACGTATCGCCTTCTACCTTGCGACATTCTCTTCGTCCAACGATTCTCTTTCGAACCCAAAAAGAAAATCCAGATTCGGTCGATCCAAAAAAATGTAATCTCCATTTTAGTGAAGGCAAACGAAAAAACGGGTGGGGTCGTATTTAGGGCAAAAAAAAATTTTCGATTTCGGGAATACCCAAGACCCTATCCGATGGAAAATTTTCCGCTGATTCCAAAAATCACCATTGTTTGCCCGATAAATCAAAGATTCTAGGAGAAAAATGAGAAAACGTGATTTCGCACTTTCCGCCATTTTGACACTTTACTAAAATAGACGTGATTCTCGTTTGCATGAATCGATTCCGGATTTCAAGGTCGCGTTCGAAAGAGCATCGTTCAACGAAGAGAATGCTGGTAGGTAGAAGGCGATCCGTCGATTTTTGAATTTTTTACCGAATTTTAAAGTTGACCCTTCAAAAATGCAAAAAATTGATACTACCCCCCCTCTGCGTTTTTGCGATTTTCAGCCAAAAATCGAAGGGTCCACTTTGAAGGTCTGCAAAAAATTCAAAAATCAACGTATCGCCTTCTACCTTGCGGCATTCTCTTCGTCCAACGATTCTCTTTCAACCCCAAAAAGAAAATCCAGATTCGGTCGATCCAAAAAAATGTAATCTCCATTTTAGTGAAGGCAAACGAAAAAACGGGTGGGGTCGTATTTAGGGCAAAAAAAAATTTTCGATTTCGGGAATACCCAAGACCCTATCCGATGGAAAATTTTCCGCTGATTCCAAAAATCACCATTGTTTGCCCGATAAATCAAAGATTCTAGGAGAAAAATGAGAAAACGTGATTTCGCACTTTCCGCCATATTGACACTTTACTAAAATCGACGTCATTCTTGTTTGCGTGAATCGATTCCGGATTTCAAGGTCGCGTTCGAAAGAGCATCGTTCAACGAAGAGAATGCGGGTAGGTAGAAGGCGATCCGTCGATTTTTGAATTTTTTACCGAATTTTAAAGTTGACCCTTCAAAAATGCAAAAAATTGATACTACCCCCCCTTTGCGTTTTTGCGATTTTCAGCCAAAAATCGAAGGGTCCACTTTGAAGGTCTGCAAAAAATTCAAAAATCAACGTATCGCCTTCTACCTTGCGGCATTCTCTTCGTCCAACGATTCTCTTTCAAACCCAAAATGAAAATCCAGATTCGGTCGATACAAAAAAATGTAATCTGCATTTTAGTGAAGGCAAACGAAAAAACGGGTGGGGTCGTATTTAGGGCAAAAAAAAATTTTCGATTTCGGGAATACCCAAGACCTTATCCGATGGAAAATTTCCCGCTGATTCCAAAAATCACCATTGTTGGCCCGATAAATCAAAGATTCTAGGAGAAAAATGAGAAAACGTGATTTCGCACTTTCCGCGATTTTGACACTTTACTAAAATCGACGTCATTCTTGTTTGGATGAATGGATTCCGGATTTCAAGGTCGCGTTCGAAAGAGCATCGTTCAACGAAGAGAATGCGGGTAGGTAGAAGGCGATCCGACGATTTTTGAATTTTTTACCGAATTTTAAAGTTGACCCTTCAAAAATGCAAAAAATTGATACTACCCCCCCTTTGCGTTTTTGCGATTTTCAGCCAAAAATCGAAGGGTCCACTTTGAAGGTCTGCAAAAAATTCAAAAATCAACGTATCGCCTTCTACCTTGCTGCATTCTCTTCGTCCAACAATTCTCTTTCAAACCCAAAATGAAAATCCAGATTCGGTCGATCCAAAAAAATGTAATCTGCATTTTAGTGAAGGCAAACGAAAAAACGGGTGGGGTCGTATTTAGGGCAAAAAAAAATTTTCGATTTCGGGAATACCCAAGACCCTATCCGATGGAAAATTTCCAGCTGATTCCAAAAATCACCATTGTTTGCCCGATAAATCAAAGATTCAAGGAGAAAAATGAGAAAACGTGATTTCGAACTTTCCGCGATTTTTACACTTTACTAAAATCGACGTCATTCTTGTTTGGATGAATGGATTCCGGATTTCAAGGTCGCGTTCGAAAGAGCATCGTTCAACGAAGAGAATGCGGGTAGGTAGAAGGCGATCCGTCGATTTTTGAATTTTTTACCGAATTTTAAAGTTGACCCTTCAAAAATGCAAAAAATTGATACTACCCCCCCTTTGCGTTTTTGCGATTTTCAGCCAAAAATCGAAGGGTCCACTTTGAAGGTCTGCAAAAAATTCAAAAATCAACGTATCGCCTTCTACCTTGCTGCATTCTCTTCGTCCAACGATTCTCTTTCAAACCCAAAATGAAAATCCAGATTCGGTCGATACAAAAAAATGTAATCTGCATTTTAGTGAAGGCAAACGAAAAAACGGGTGGGGTCGTATTTAGGGCAAAAAAAAATTTTCGATTTCGGGAATACCCAAGACCCTATCCGATGGAAAATTTTCCGCTGATTCCAAAAATCACCATTGTTTGCCCGATAAATCAAAGATTCTAGGAGAAAAATGAGAAAACGTGATTTCGCACTTTCCGCCATTTTGACACTTTACTAAAATAGACGTGATTCTCGTTTGCATGAATCGATTCCGGATTTCAAGGTCGCGTTCGAAAGAGCATCGTTCAACGAAGAGAATGCTGGTAGGTAGAAGGCGATCCGTCGATTTTTGAATTTTTTACCGAATTTTAAAGTTGACCCTTCAAAAATGCAAAAAATTGATACTACCCCCCCTTTGCGTTTTTGCGATTTTCAGCCAAAAATCGAAGGGTCCACTTTGAAGGTCTGCAAAAAATTCAAAAATCAACGTATCGCCTTCTACCTTGCGGCATTGTCTTCGTCCAACGATTCTCTTTCAACCCCAAAAAGAAAATCCAGATTCGGTCGATCCAAAAAAATGTAATCTCCATTTTAGTGAAGGCAAACGAAAAAACGGGTGGGGTCGTATTTAGGGCAAAAAAAAATTTTCGATTTCGGGAATACCCAAGACCCTATCCGATGGAAAATTTTCCGCTGATTCCAAAAATCACCATTGTTTGCCCGATAAATCAAAGATTCAAGGAGAAAAATGAGAAAACGTGATTTCGAACTTTCCGCGATTTTTACACTTTACTAAAATCGACGTCATTCTTGTTTGCGTGAATCGATTCCGGATTTCAAGGTCGCGTTCGAAAGAGCATCGTTCAACGAAGAGAATGCGGGTAGGTAGAAGGCGATCCGTCGATTTTTGAATTTTTTACCGAATTTTAAAGTGGACCCTTCAAAAATGCAAAAAATTGATACTACCCCCCCTTTGCGTTTTTGCGATTTTCAGCCAAAAATCGAAGGGTCCAATTTGAAGGTCTGCAAAAAAATCAAAAATCAACGTATCGCCTTCTACCTTGCGACATTCTCTTCGTCCAACGATTCTCTTTCGAACCCAAAAAGAAAATCCAGATTCGGTCGATCCAAAAAAATGTAATCTCCATTTTAGTGAAGGCAAACGAAAAAACGGGTGGGGTCGTATTTAGGGCAAAAAAAAATTTTCGATTTCGGGAATACCCAAGACCCTATCCGATGGAAAATTTTCCGCTGATTCCAAAAATCACCATTGTTTGCCCGATAAATCAAAGATTCTAGGAGAAAAATGAGAAAACGTGATTTCGCACTTTCCGCCATTTTGACACTTTACTAAAATAGACGTGATTCTCGTTTGCATGAATCGATTCCGGATTTCAAGGTCGCGTTCGAAAGAGCATCGTTCAACGAAGAGAATGCGGGTAGGTAGAAGGCGATCCGTCGATTTTTGAATTTTTTACCGAATTTTAAAGTTGACCCTTCAAAAATGCAAAAAATTGATACTACCCCCCCTTTGCGTTTTTGCGATTTTCAGCCAAAAATCGAAGGGTCCACTTTGAAGGTCTGCAAAAAATTCAAAAATCAACGTATCGCCTTCTACCTTGCTGCATTCTCTTCGTCCAACGATTCTCTTTCAAACCCAAAATGAAAATCCAGATTCGGTCGATACAAAAAAATGTAATCTGCATTTTAGTGAAGGCAAACGAAAAAACGGGTGGGGTCGTATTTAGGGCAAAAAAAAATTTTCGATTTCGGGAATACCCAAGACCCTATCCGATGGAAAATTTTCCGCTGATTCCAAAAATCACCATTGTTTGCCCGATAAATCAAAGATTCTAGGAGAATAATGAGAAAACGTGATTTCGCACTTTCCGCCATTTTGACACTTTACTAAAATCGACGTCATTCTTGTTTGCGTGAATCGATTCCGGATTTCAAGGTCGCGTTCGAAAGAGCATCGTTCAACGAAGAGAATGCGGGTAGGTAGAAGGCGATCCGTCGATTTTTGAATTTTTTACCGAATTTTAAAGTGGACCCTTCAAAAATGCAAAAAATTGATACTACCCCCCCTTTGCGTTTTTGCGATTTTCAGCCAAAAATCGAAGGGTCCAATTTGAAGGTCTGCAAAAAATTCAAAAATCAACGTATCGCCTTCTACCTTGCGGCATTCTCTTCGTCCAACGATTCTCTTTCGAACCCAAAAAGAAAATCCAGATTCGGTCGATCCAAAAAAATGTAATCTCCATTTTAGTGAAGGCAAACGAAAAAACGGGTGGGGTCGTATTTAGGGCAAAAAAAAATTTTCGATTTCGGGAATACCCAAGACCCTATCCGATGGAAAATTTCCCGCTGATTCCAAAAATCACCATTGTTTGCCTTATAAATCAAAGATTCTAGGAGAAAAATGAGAAAACGTGATTTCGCACTTTCCGCGATTTTGACACTTTACTAAAATCGACGTCATTCTTGTTTGGATGAATGGATTCCGGATTTCAAGGTCGCGTTCGAAAGAGCATCGTTCAACGAAGAGAATGCGGGTAGGTAGAAGGCGATCCGTCGATTTTTGAATTTTTTACCGAATTTTAAAGTTGACCCTTCAAAAATGCAAAAAATTGATACTACCCCCCCTTTGCGTTTTTGCGATTTTCAGCCAAAAATCGAAGGGTCCACTTTGAAGGTCTGCAAAAAATTCAAAAATCAACGTATCGCCTTCTACCTTGCTGCATTCTCTTCGTCCAACGATTCTCTTTCAAACCCAAAATGAAAATCCAGATTCGGTCGATACAAAAAAATGTAATCTGCATTTTAGTGAAGGCAAACGAAAAAACGGGTGGGGTCGTATTTAGGGCAAAAAAAAATTTTCGATTTCGGGAATACCCAAGACCTTATCCGATGGAAAATTTCCCGCTGATTCCAAAAATCACCATTGTTTGCCCGATAAATCAAAGATTCTAGGAGAAAAATGAGAAAACGTGATTTCGCACTTTCCGCGATTTTTACACTTTACTAAAATCGACGTCATTCTTGTTTGGATGAATGGATTCCGGATTTCAAGGTCGCGTTCGAAAGAGCATCGTTCAACGAAGAGAATGCGGGTAGGTAGAAGGCGATCCGTCGATTTTTGAATTTTTTACCGAATTTTAAAGTGGACCCTTCAAAAATGCAAAAAATTGATACTACCCCCCCTTTGCGTTTTTGCGATTTTCAGCCAAAAATCGAAGGGTCCAATTTGAAGGTCTGCAAAAAATTCAAAAATCAACGTATCGCCTTCTACCTTGCGGCATTCTCTTCGTCCAACGATTCTCTTTCGAACCCAAAAAGAAAATCCAGATTCGGTCGATCCAAAAAAATGTAATCTCCATTTTAGTGAAGGCAAACGAAAAAACGGGTGGGGTCGTATTTAGGGCAAAAAAAAATTTTCGATTTCGGGAATACCCAAGACCCTATCCGATGGAAAATTTCCCGCTGATTCCAAAAATCACCATTGTTTGCCTTATAAATCAAAGATTCTAGGAGAAAAATGAGAAAACGTGATTTCGCACTTTCCGCGATTTTGACACTTTACTAAAATCGACGTCATTCTTGTTTGGATGAATGGATTCCGGATTTCAAGGTCGCGTTCGAAAGAGCATCGTTCAACGAAGAGAATGCGGGTAGGTAGAAGGCGATCCGTCGATTTTTGAATTTTTTACCGAATTTTAAAGTTGACCCTTCAAAAATGCAAAAAATTGATACTACCCCCCCTTTGCGTTTTTGCGATTTTCAGCCAAAAATCGAAGGGTCCACTTTGAAGGTCTGCAAAAAATTCAAAAATCAACGTATCGCCTTCTACCTTGCTGCATTCTCTTCGTCCAACGATTCTCTTTCAAACCCAAAATGAAAATCCAGATTCGGTCGATACAAAAAAATGTAATCTGCATTTTAGTGAAGGCAAACGAAAAAACGGGTGGGGTCGTATTTAGGGCAAAAAAAAATTTTCGATTTCGGGAATACCCAAGACCTTATCCGATGGAAAATTTCCCGCTGATTCCAAAAATCACCATTGTTTGCCCGATAAATCAAAGATTCTAGGAGAAAAATGAGAAAACGTGATTTCGCACTTTCCGCGATTTTTACACTTTACTAAAATCGACGTCATTCTTGTTTGGATGAATGGATTCCGGATTTCAAGGTCGCGTTCGAAAGAGCATCGTTCAACGAAGAGAATGCGGGTAGGTAGAAGGCGATCCGTCGATTTTTGAATTTTTTACCGAATTTTAAAGTTGACCCTTCAAAAATGCAAAAAATTGATAATACCCCCCCTTTGCGTTTTTGCGATTTTCAGCCAAAAATCGAAGGGTCCACTTTGAAGGTCTGCAAAAAATTCAAAAATCAACGTATCGCCTTCTACCTTGCTGCATTCTCTTCGTCCAACGATTCTCTTTCAAACCCAAAATGAAAATCCAGATTCGGTCGATACAAAAAAATGTAATCTGCATTTTAGTGAAGGCAAACGAAAAAACGGGTGGGGTCGTATTTAGGGCAAAAAAAAATTTTCGATTTCGGGAATACCCAAGACCCTATCCGATGGAAAATTTTCCGCTGATTCCAAAAATCACCATTGTTTGCCCGATAAATCAAAGATTCTAGGAGAATAATGAGAAAACGTGATTTCGCACTTTCCGCCATTTTGACACTTTACTAAAATCGACGTCATTCTTGTTTGCGTGAATCGATACCGGATTTCAAGGTCGCGTTCGAAAGAGCATCGTTCAACGAAGAGAATGCGGGTAGGTAGAAGGCGATCCGTCGATTTTTGAATTTTTTGCCGAATTTTAAAGTTGACCCTTCAAAAATGCAAAAAATTGATACTACCCCCCCTTTGCGTTTTTGCGATTTTCAGCCAAAAATCGAAGGGTCCACTTTGAAGGTCTGCAAAAAATTCAAAAATCAACGTATCGCCTTCTACCTTGCTGCATTCTCTTCGTCCAACGATTCTCTTTCAAACCCAAAATGAAAATCCAGATTCGGTCGATACAAAAAAATGTAATCTGCATTTTAGTGAAGGCAAACGAAAAAACGGGTGGGGTCGTATTTAGGGCAAAAAAAAATTTTCGATTTCGGGAATACCCAAGACCTTATCCGATGGAAAATTTCCCGCTGATTCCAAAAATCACCATTGTTTGCCCGATAAATCAAAGATTCTAGGAGAAAAATGAGAAAACGTGATTTCGCACTTTCCGCGATTTTTACACTTTACTAAAATCGACGTCATTCTTGTTTGGATGAATGGATTCCGGATTTCAAGGTCGCGTTCGAAAGAGCATCGTTCAACGAAGAGAATGCGGGTAGGTAGAAGGCGATCCGTCGATTTTTGAATTTTTTACCGAATTTTAAAGTTGACCCTTCAAAAATGCAAAAAATTGATAATACCCCCCCTTTGCGTTTTTGCGATTTTCAGCCAAAAATCGAAGGGTCCACTTTGAAGGTCTGCAAAAAATTCAAAAATCAACGTATCGCCTTCTACCTTGCTGCATTCTCTTCGTCCAACGATTCTCTTTCAAACCCAAAATGAAAATCCAGATTCGGTCGATACAAAAAAATGTAATCTGCATTTTAGTGAAGGCAAACGAAAAAACGGGTGGGGTCGTATTTAGGGCAAAAAAAAATTTTCGATTTCGGGAATACCCAAGACCCTATCCGATGGAAAATTTTCCGCTGATTCCAAAAATCACCATTGTTTGCCCGATAAATCAAAGATTCTAGGAGAATAATGAGAAAACGTGATTTCGCACTTTCCGCCATTTTGACACTTTACTAAAATCGACGTCATTCTTGTTTGCGTGAATCGATACCGGATTTCAAGGTCGCGTTCGAAAGAGCATCGTTCAACGAAGAGAATGCGGGTAGGTAGAAGGCGATCCGTCGATTTTTGAATTTTTTGCCGAATTTTAAAGTTGACCCTTCAAAAATGCAAAAAATTGATACTACCCCCCCTTTGCGTTTTTGCGATTTTCAGCCAAAAATCGAAGGGTCCACTTTGAAGGTCTGCAAAAAATTCAAAAATCAACGTATCGCCTTCTACCTTGCTGCATTCTCTTCGTCCAACGATTCTCTTTCAAACCCAAAATGAAAATCCAGATTCGGTCGATACAAAAAAATGTAATCTGCATTTTAGTGAAGGCAAACGAAAAAACGGGTGGGGTCGTATTTAGGGCAAAAAAAAATTTTCGATTTCGGGAATACCCAAGACCCTATCCGATGGAAAATTTTCCGCTGATTCCAAAAATCACCATTGTTTGCCCGATAAATCAAAGATTCTAGGAGAAAAATGAGAAAACGTGATTTCGCACTTTCCGCCATTTTGACACTTTACTAAAATAGACGTGATTCTCGTTTGCATGAATCGATTCCGGATTTCAAGGTCGCGTTCGAAAGAGCATCGTTCAACGAAGAGAATGCTGGTAGGTAGAAGGCGATCCGTCGATTTTTGAATTTTTTACCGAATTTTAAAGTTGACCCTTCAAAAATGCAAAAAATTGATACTACCCCCCCTTTGCGTTTTTGCGATTTTCAGCCAAAAATCGAAGGGTCCACTTTGAAGGTCTGCAAAAAATTCAAAAATCAACGTATCGCCTTCTACCTTGCGGCATTCTCTTCGTCCAACGATTCTCTTTCAACCCCAAAAAGAAAATCCAGATTCGGTCGATCCAAAAAAATGTAATCTCCATTTTAGTGAAGGCAAACGAAAAAACGGGTGGGGTCGTATTTAGGGCAAAAAAAAATTTTCGATTTCGGGAATACCCAAGACCCTATCCGATGGAAAATTTTCCGCTGATTCCAAAAATCACCATTGTTTGCCCGATAAATCAAAGATTCTAGGAGAAAAATGAGAAAACGTGATTTCGCACTTTCCGCCATTTTGACACTTTACTAAAATCGACGTCATTCTTGTTTGCGTGAATCGATTCCGGATTTCAAGGTCGCGTTCGAAAGAGCATCGTTCAACGAAGAGAATGCGGGTAGGTAGAAGGCGATCCGTCGATTTTTGAATTTTTTACCGAATTTTAAAGTGGACCCTTCAAAAATGCAAAAAATTGATACTACCCCCCCTTTGCGTTTTTGCGATTTTCAGCCAAAAATCGAAGGGTCCAATTTGAAGGTCTGCAAAAAATTCAAAAATCAACGTATCGCCTTCTACCTTGCGGCATTCTCTTCGTCCAACGATTCTCTTTCGAACCCAAAAAGAAAATCCAGATTCGGTCGATCCAAAAAAATGTAATCTCCATTTTAGTGAAGGCAAACGAAAAAACGGGTGGGGTCGTATTTAGGGCAAAAAAAAATTTTCGATTTCGGGAATACCCAAGACCCTATCCGATGGAAAATTTCCCGCTGATTCCAAAAATCACCATTGTTTGCCTTATAAATCAAAGATTCTAGGAGAAAAATGAGAAAACGTGATTTCGCACTTTCCGCGATTTTGACACTTTACTAAAATCGACGTCATTCTTGTTTGGATGAATGGATTCCGGATTTCAAGGTCGCGTTCGAAAGAGCATCGTTCAACGAAGAGAATGCGGGTAGGTAGAAGGCGATCCGTCGATTTTTGAATTTTTTACCGAATTTTAAAGTTGACCCTTCAAAAATGCAAAAAATTGATACTACCCCCCCTTTGCGTTTTTGCGATTTTCAGCCAAAAATCGAAGGGTCCACTTTGAAGGTCTGCAAAAAATTCAAAAATCAACGTATCGCCTTCTACCTTGCTGCATTCTCTTCGTCCAACGATTCTCTTTCAAACCCAAAATGAAAATCCAGATTCGGTCGATACAAAAAAATGTAATCTGCATTTTAGTGAAGGCAAACGAAAAAACGGGTGGGGTCGTATTTAGGGCAAAAAAAAATTTTCGATTTCGGGAATACCCAAGACCTTATCCGATGGAAAATTTCCCGCTGATTCCAAAAATCACCATTGTTTGCCCGATAAATCAAAGATTCTAGGAGAAAAATGAGAAAACGTGATTTCGCACTTTCCGCGATTTTTACACTTTACTAAAATCGACGTCATTCTTGTTTGGATGAATGGATTCCGGATTTCAAGGTCGCGTTCGAAAGAGCATCGTTCAACGAAGAGAATGCGGGTAGGTAGAAGGCGATCCGTCGATTTTTGAATTTTTTACCGAATTTTAAAGTTGACCCTTCAAAAATGCAAAAAATTGATAATACCCCCCCTTTGCGTTTTTGCGATTTTCAGCCAAAAATCGAAGGGTCCACTTTGAAGGTCTGCAAAAAATTCAAAAATCAACGTATCGCCTTCTACCTTGCTGCATTCTCTTCGTCCAACGATTCTCTTTCAAACCCAAAATGAAAATCCAGATTCGGTCGATACAAAAAAATGTAATCTGCATTTTAGTGAAGGCAAACGAAAAAACGGGTGGGGTCGTATTTAGGGCAAAAAAAAATTTTCGATTTCGGGAATACCCAAGACCCTATCCGATGGAAAATTTTCCGCTGATTCCAAAAATCACCATTGTTTGCCCGATAAATCAAAGATTCTAGGAGAATAATGAGAAAACGTGATTTCGCACTTTCCGCCATTTTGACACTTTACTAAAATCGACGTCATTCTTGTTTGCGTGAATCGATACCGGATTTCAAGGTCGCGTTCGAAAGAGCATCGTTCAACGAAGAGAATGCGGGTAGGTAGAAGGCGATCCGTCGATTTTTGAATTTTTTGCCGAATTTTAAAGTTGACCCTTCAAAAATGCAAAAAATTGATACTACCCCCCCTTTGCGTTTTTGCGATTTTCAGCCAAAAATCGAAGGGTCCACTTTGAAGGTCTGCAAAAAATTCAAAAATCAACGTATCGCCTTCTACCTTGCTGCATTCTCTTCGTCCAACAATTCTCTTTCAAACCCAAAATGAAAATCCAGATTCGGTCGATCCAAAAAAATGTAATCTGCATTTTAGTGAAGGCAAACGAAAAAACGGGTGGGGTCGTATTTAGGGCAAAAAAAAATTTTCGATTTCGGGAATACCCAAGACCCTATCCGATGGAAAATTTCCAGCTGATTCCAAAAATCACCATTGTTTGCCCGATAAATCAAAGATTCAAGGAGAAAAATGAGAAAACGTGATTTCGAACTTTCCGCGATTTTTACACTTTACTAAAATCGACGTCATTCTTGTTTGGATGAATGGATTCCGGATTTTAACGTCGCGTTCGAAAGAGCATCGTTCAACGAAGAGAATGCGGGTAGGTAGAAGGCGATCCGTCGATTTTTGAATTTTTTGCCGAATTTTAAAGTTGACCCTTCAAAAATGCAAAAAATTGATACTACCCCCCCTTTGCGTTTTTGCGATTTTCAGCCAAAAATCGAAGGGTCCACTTTGAAGGTCTGCAAAAAATTCAAAAATCAACGTATCGCCTTCTACCTTGCTGCATTCTCTTCGTCCAACGATTCTCTTTCAAACCCAAAATGAAAATCCAGATTCGGTCGATACAAAAAAATGTAATCTGCATTTTAGTGAAGGCAAACGAAAAAACGGGTGGGGTCGTATTTAGGGCAAAAAAAAATTTTCGATTTCGGGAATACCCAAGACCCTATCCGATGGAAAATTTCCAGCTGATTCCAAAAATCACCATTGTTTGCCCGATAAATCAAAGATTCAAGGAGAAAAATGAGAAAACGTGATTTCGAACTTTCCGCGATTTTTACACTTTACTAAAATCGACGTCATTCTTGTTTGGATGAATGGATTCCGGATTTCAAGGTCGCGTTCGAAAGAGCATCGTTCAACGAAGAGAATGCGGGTAGGTAGAAGGCGATCCGTCGATTTTTGAATTTTTTACCGAATTTTAAAGTTGACCCTTCAAAAATGCAAAAAATTGATACTACCCCCCCTTTGCGTTTTTGCGATTTTCAGCCAAAAATCGAAGGGTCCACTTTGAAGGTCTGCAAAAAATTCAAAAATCAACGTATCGCCTTCTACCTTGCTGCATTCTCTTCGTCCAACGATTCTCTTTCAAACCCAAAATGAAAATCCAGATTCGGTCGATACAAAAAAATGTAATCTGCATTTTAGTGAAGGCAAACGAAAAAACGGGTGGGGTCGTATTTAGGGCAAAAAAAAATTTTCGATTTCGGGAATACCCAAGACCTTATCCGATGGAAAATTTCCCGCTGATTCCAAAAATCACCATTGTTGGCCCGATAAATCAAAGATTCTAGGAGAAAAATGAGAAAACGTGATTTCGCACTTTCCGCGGTTTTGACACTTTACTAAAATCGACGTCATTCTTGTTTGGATGAATGGATTCCGGATTTCAAGGTCGCGTTCGAAAGAGCATCGTTCAACGAAGAGAATGCGGGTAGGTAGAAGGCGATCCGACGATTTTTGAATTTTTTACCGAATTTTAAAGTTGACCCTTCAAAAATGCAAAAAATTGATACTACCCCCCCTTTGCGTTTTTGCGATTTTCAGCCAAAAATCGAAGGGTCCACTTTGAAGGTCTGCAAAAAATTCAAAAATCAACGTATCGCCTTCCACCTTGCTGCATTCTCTTCGTCCAACAATTCTCTTTCAAACCCAAAATGAAAATCCAGATTCGGTCGATCCAAAAAAATGTAATCTGCATTTTAGTGAAGGCAAACGAAAAAACGGGTGGGGTCGTATTTAGGGCAAAAAAAAATTTTCGATTTCGGGAATACCCAAGACCCTATCCGATGGAAAATTTCCAGCTGATTCCAAAAATCACCATTGTTTGCCCGATAAATCAAAGATTCAAGGAGAAAAATGAGAAAACGTGATTTCGAACTTTCCGCGATTTTTACACTTTACTAAAATCGACGTCATTCTTGTTTGGATGAATGGATTCCGGATTTCAAGGTCGCGTTCGAAAGAGCATCGTTCAACGAAGAGAATGCGGGTAGGTAGAAGGCGATCCGTCGATTTTTGAATTTTTTACCGAATTTTAAAGTTGACCCTTCAAAAATGCAAAAAATTGATAATACCCCCCCTTTGCGTTTTTGCGATTTTCAGCCAAAAATCGAAGGGTCCACTTTGAAGGTCTGCAAAAAATTCAAAAATCAACGTATCGCCTTCTACCTTGCTGCATTCTCTTCGTCCAACGATTCTCTTTCAAACCCAAAATGAAAATCCAGATTCGGTCGATACAAAAAAATGTAATCTGCATTTTAGTGAAGGCAAACGAAAAAACGGGTGGGGTCGTATTTAGGGCAAAAAAAAATTTTCGATTTCGGGAATACCCAAGACCCTATCCGATGGAAAATTTCCAGCTGATTCCAAAAATCACCATTGTTTGCCCGATAAATCAAAGATTCAAGGAGAAAAATGAGAAAACGTGATTTCGAACTTTCCGCGATTTTTACACTTTACTAAAATCGACGTCATTCTTGTTTGGATGAATGGATTCCGGATTTCAAGGTCGCGTTCGAAAGAGCATCGTTCAACGAAGAGAATGCGGGTAGGTAGAAGGCGATCCGTCGATTTTTGAATTTTTTACCGAATTTTAAAGTTGACCCTTCAAAAATGCAAAAAATTGATACTACCCCCCCTTTGCGTTTTTGCGATTTTCAGCCAAAAATCGAAGGGTCCACTTTGAAGGTCTGCAAAAAATTCAAAAATCAACGTATCGCCTTCTACCTTGCTGCATTCTCTTCGTCCAACGATTCTCTTTCAAACCCAAAATGAAAATCCAGATTCGGTCGATCCAAAAAAATGTAATCTGCATTTTAGTGAAGGCAAACGAAAAAACGGGTGGGGTCGTATTTAGGGCAAAAAAAAATTTTCGATTTCGGGAATACCCAAGACCCTATCCGATGGAAAATTTCCCGCTGATTCCAAAAATCACCATTGTTTGCCCGATAAATCAAAGATTCTAGGAGAAAAATGAGAAAACGTGATTTCGCACTTTCCGCGATTTTGACACTTTACTAAAATCGACGTCATTCTTGTTTGGATGAATGGATTCCGGATTTCAAGGTCGCGTTCGAAAGAGCATCGTTCAACGAAGAGAATGCGGGTAGGTAGAAGGCGATCCGACGATTTTTGAATTTTTTACCGAATTTTAAAGTTGACCCTTCAAAAATGCAAAAAATTGATACTACCCCCCCTTTGCGTTTTTGCGATTTTCAGCCAAAAATCGAAGGGTCCACTTTGAAGGTCTGCAAAAAATTCAAAAATCAACGTATCGCCTTCTACCTTGCTGCATTCTCTTCGTCCAACGATTCTCTTTCAAACCCAAAATGAAAATCCAGATTCGGTCGATCCAAAAAAATGTAATCTGCATTTTAGTGAAGGCAAACGAAAAAACGGGTGGGGTCGTATTTAGGGCAAAAAAAAATTTTCGATTTCGGGAATACCCAAGACCCTATCCGATGGAAAATTTCCCGCTGATTCCAAAAATCACCATTGTTTGCCCGATAAATCAAAGATTCTAGGAGAAAAATGAGAAAACGTGATTTCGCACTTTCCGCGATTTTGACACTTTACTAAAATCGACGTCATTCTTGTTTGGATGAATGGATTCCGGATTTCAAGGTCGCGTTCGAAAGAGCATCGTTCAACGAAGAGAATGCGGGTAGGTAGAAGGCGATCCGTCGATTTTTGAATTTTTTACCGAATTTTAAAGTTGACCCTTCAAAAATGCAAAAAATTGATACTACCCCCCCTTTGCGTTTTTGCGATTTTCAGCCAAAAATCGAAGGGTCCACTTTGAAGGTCTGCAAAAAATTCAAAAATCAACGTATCGCCTTCTACCTTGCTGCATTCTCTTCGTCCAACGATTCTCTTTCAAACCCAAAATGAAAATCCAGATTCGGTCGATCCAAAAAAATGTAATCTGCATTTTAGTGAAGGCAAACGAAAAAACGGGTGGGGTCGTATTTAGGGCAAAAAAAAATTTTCGATTTCGGGAATACCCAAGACCCTATCCGATGGAAAATTTCCCGCTGATTCCAAAAATCACCATTGTTTGCCCGATAAATCAAAGATTCTAGGAGAAAAATGAGAAAACGTGATTTCGCACTTTCCGCGATTTTGACACTTTACTAAAATCGACGTCATTCTTGTTTGGATGAATGGATTCCGGATTTCAAGGTCGCGTTCGAAAGAGCATCGTTCAACGAAGAGAATGCGGGTAGGTAGAAGGCGATCCGACGATTTTTGAATTTTTTACCGAATTTTAAAGTTGACCCTTCAAAAATGCAAAAAATTGATACTACCCCCCCTTTGCGTTTTTGCGATTTTCAGCCAAAAATCGAAGGGTCCACTTTGAAGGTCTGCAAAAAATTCAAAAATCAACGTATCGCCTTCTACCTTGCTGCATTCTCTTCGTCCAACGATTCTCTTTCAAACCCAAAATGAAAATCCAGATTCGGTCGATCCAAAAAAATGTAATCTGCATTTTAGTGAAGGCAAACGAAAAAACGGGTGGGGTCGTATTTAGGGCAAAAAAAAATTTTCGATTTCGGGAATACCCAAGACCCTATCCGATGGAAAATTTCCCGCTGATTCCAAAAATCACCATTGTTTGCCCGATAAATCAAAGATTCTAGGAGAAAAATGAGAAAACGTGATTTCGCACTTTCCGCGATTTTGACACTTTACTAAAATCGACGTCATTCTTGTTTGGATGAATGGATTCCGGATTTCAAGGTCGCGTTCGAAAGAGCATCGTTCAACGAAGAGAATGCGGGTAGGTAGAAGGCGATCCGACGATTTTTGAATTTTTTACCGAATTTTAAAGTTGACCCTTCAAAAATGCAAAAAATTGATACTACCCCCCCCTTTGCGTTTTTGCGATTTTCAGCCAAAAATCGAAGGGTCCACTTTGAAGGTCTGCAAAAAATTCAAAAATCAACGTATCGCCTTCTACCTTGCTGCATTCTCTTCGTCCAACGATTCTCTTTCAAACCCAAAATGAAAATCCAGATTCGGTCGATCCAAAAAAATGTAATCTGCATTTTAGTGAAGGCAAACGAAAAAACGGGTGGGGTCGTATTTAGGGCAAAAAAAAATTTTCGATTTCGGGAATACCCAAGACCCTATCCGATGGAAAATTTCCCGCTGATTCCAAAAATCACCATTGTTTGCCCGATAAATCAAAGATTCTAGGAGAAAAATGAGAAAACGTGATTTCGCACTTTCCGCGATTTTGACACTTTACTAAAATCGACGTCATTCTTGTTTGGATGAATGGATTCCGGATTTCAAGGTCGCGTTCGAAAGAGCATCGTTCAACGAAGAGAATGCGGGTAGGTAGAAGGCGATCCGACGATTTTTGAATTTTTTACCGAATTTTAAAGTTGACCCTTCAAAAATGCAAAAAATTGATACTACCCCCCCTTTGCGTTTTTGCGATTTTCAGCCAAAAATCGAAGGGTCCACTTTGAAGGTCTGCAAAAAATTCAAAAATCAACGTATCGCCTTCTACCTTGCTGCATTCTCTTCGTCCAACGATTCTCTTTCAAACCCAAAATGAAAATCCAGATTCGGTCGATCCAAAAAAATGTAATCTGCATTTTAGTGAAGGCAAACGAAAAAACGGGTGGGGTCGTATTTAGGGCAAAAAAAAATTTTCGATTTCGGGAATACCCAAGACCCTATCCGATGGAAAATTTCCCGCTGATTCCAAAAATCACCATTGTTTGCCCGATAAATCAAAGATTCTAGGAGAAAAATGAGAAAACGTGATTTCGCACTTTCCGCGATTTTGACACTTTACTAAAATCGACGTCATTCTTGTTTGGATGAATGGATTCCGGATTTCAAGGTCGCGTTCGAAAGAGCATCGTTCAACGAAGAGAATGCGGGTAGGTAGAAGGCGATCCGACGATTTTTGAATTTTTTACCGAATTTTAAAGTTGACCCTTCAAAAATGCAAAAAATTGATACTACCCCCCCCTTTGCGTTTTTGCGATTACCAGCCAAAAATCGAAGGGTCCACTTTGAAGGTCTGCAAAAAATTCAAAAATCAACGTATCGCCTTCTACCTTGCTGCATTCTCTTCGTCCAACGATTCTCTTTCAAACCCAAAATGAAAATCCAGATTCGGTCGATCCAAAAAAATGTAATCTGCATTTTAGTGAAGGCAAACGAAAAAACGGGTGGGGTCGTATTTAGGGCAAAAAAAAATTTTCGATTTCGGGAATACCCAAGACCCTATCCGATGGAAAATTTCCCGCTGATTCCAAAAATCACCATTGTTTGCCCGATAAATCAAAGATTCTAGGAGAAAAATGAGAAAACGTGATTTCGCACTTTCCGCCATTTTGACACTTTACTAAAATAGACGTGATTCTCGTTTGCATGAATCGATTCCGGATTTCAAGGTCGCGTTCGAAAGAGCATCGTTCAACGAAGAGAATGCTGGTAGGTAGAAGGCGATCCGTCGATTTTTGAATTTTTTACCGAATTTTAAAGTTGACCCTTCAAAAATGCAAAAAATTGATACTACCCCCCCTTTGCGTTTTTGCGATTTTCAGCCAAAAATCGAAGGGTCCACTTTGAAGGTCTGCAAAAAATTCAAAAATCAACGTATCGCCTTCTACCTTGCGGCATTCTCTTCGTCCAACGATTCTCTTTCAACCCCAAAAAGAAAATCCAGATTCGGTCGATCCAAAAAAATGTAATCTCCATTTTAGTGAAGGCAAACGAAAAAACGGGTGGGGTCGTATTTAGGGCAAAAAAAAATTTTCGATTTCGGGAATACCCAAGACCCTATCCGATGGAAAATTTTCCGCTGATTCCAAAAATCACCATTGTTTGCCCGATAAATCAAAGATTCTAGGAGAAAAATGAGAAAACGTGATTTCGAACTTTCCGCGATTTTTACACTTTACTAAAATCGACGTCATTCTTGTTTGCGTGAATCGATTCCGGATTTCAAGGTCGCGTTCGAAAGAGCATCGTTCAACGAAGAGAATGCGGGTAGGTAGAAGGCGATCCGTCGATTTTTGAATTTTTTACCGAATTTTAAAGTGGACCCTTCAAAAATGCAAAAAATTGATACTACCCCCCCTTTGCGTTTTTGCGATTTTCAGCCAAAAATCGAAGGGTCCAATTTGAAGGTCTGCAAAAAAATCAAAAATCAACGTATCGCCTTCTACCTTGCGACATTCTCTTCGTCCAACGATTCTCTTTCGAACCCAAAAAGAAAATCCAGATTCGGTCGATCCAAAAAAATGTAATCTCCATTTTAGTGAAGGCAAACGAAAAAACGGGTGGGGTCGTATTTAGGGCAAAAAAAAATTTTCGATTTCGGGAATACCCAAGACCCTATCCGATGGAAAATTTTCCGCTGATTCCAAAAATCACCATTGTTTGCCCGATAAATCAAAGATTCTAGGAGAAAAATGAGAAAACGTGATTTCGCACTTTCCGCCATTTTGACACTTTACTAAAATAGACGTGATTCTCGTTTGCATGAATCGATTCCGGATTTCAAGGTCGCGTTCGAAAGAGCATCGTTCAACGAAGAGAATGCTGGTAGGTAGAAGGCGATCCGTCGATTTTTGAATTTTTTACCGAATTTTAAAGTTGACCCTTCAAAAATGCAAAAAATTGATACTACCCCCCCTTTGCGTTTTTGCGATTTTCAGCCAAAAATCGAAGGGTCCACTTTGAAGGTCTGCAAAAAATTCAAAAATCAACGTATCGCCTTCTACCTTGCGGCATTCTCTTCGTCCAACGATTCTCTTTCAACCCCAAAAAGAAAATCCAGATTCGGTCGATCCAAAAAAATGTAATCTCCATTTTAGTGAAGGCAAACGAAAAAACGGGTGGGGTCGTATTTAGGGCAAAAAAAAATTTTCGATTTCGGGAATACCCAAGACCCTATCCGATGGAAAATTTTCCGCTGATTCCAAAAATCACCATTGTTTGCCCGATAAATCAAAGATTCTAGGAGAAAAATGAGAAAACGTGATTTCGAACTTTCCGCGATTTTTACACTTTACTAAAATCGACGTCATTCTTGTTTGCGTGAATCGATTCCGGATTTCAAGGTCGCGTTAGAAAGAGCATCGTTCAACGAAGAGAATGCGGGTAGGTAGAAGGCGATCCGTCGATTTTTGAATTTTTTACCGAATTTTAAAGTGGACCCTTCAAAAATGCAAAAAATTGATACTACCCCCCCTTTGCGTTTTTGCGATTTTCAGCCAAAAATCGAAGGGTCCAATTTGAAGGTCTGCAAAAAATTCAAAAATCAACGTATCGCCTTCTACCTTGCGGCATTCTCTTCGTCCAACGATTCTCTTTCGAACACAAAAAGAAAATCCAGATTCGGTCGATCCAAAAAAATGTAATCTGCATTTTAGTGAAGGCAAACGAAAAAACGGGTGGGGTCGTATTTAGGGCAAAAAAAAATTTTCGATTTCGGGAATACCCAAGACCCTATCCGATGGAAAATTTCCCGCTGATTCCAAAAATCACCATTGTTTGCCCGATAAATCAAAGATTCTAGGAGAAAAATGAGAAAACGTGATTTCGCACTTTCCGCGATTTTGACACTTTACTAAAATCGACGTCATTCTTGTTTGGATGAATGGATTCCGGATTTCAAGGTCGCGTTCGAAAGAGCATCGTTCAACGAAGAGAATGCGGGTAGGTAGAAGGCGATCCGTCGATTTTTGAATTTTTTACCGAATTTTAAAGTTGACCCTTCAAAAATGCAAAAAATTGATACTACCCCCCCTTTGCGTTTTTGCGATTTTCAGCCAAAAATCGAAGGGTCCACTTTGAAGGTCTGCAAAAAATTCAAAAATCAACGTATCGCCTTCTACCTTGCTGCATTCTCTTCGTCCAACGATTCTCTTTCAAACCCAAAATGAAAATCCAGATTCGGTCGATACAAAAAAATGTAATCTGCATTTTAGTGAAGGCAAACGAAAAAACGGGTGGGGTCGTATTTAGGGCAAAAAAAAATTTTCGATTTCGGGAATACCCAAGACCCTATCCGATGGAAAATTTTCCGCTGATTCCAAAAATCACCATTGTTTGCCCGATAAATCAAAGATTCTAGGAGAATAATGAGAAAACGTGATTTCGCACTTTCCGCCATTTTGACACTTTACTAAAATCGACGTCATTCTTGTTTGCGTGAATCGATTCCGGATTTCAAGGTCGCGTTCGAAAGAGCATCGTTCAACGAAGAGAATGCGGGTAGGTAGAAGGCGATCCGTCGATTTTTGAATTTTTTACCGAATTTTAAAGTGGACCCTTCAAAAATGCAAAAAATTGATACTACCCCCCCTTTGCGTTTTTGCGATTTTCAGCCAAAAATCGAAGGGTCCAATTTGAAGGTCTGCAAAAAATTCAAAAATCAACGTATCGCCTTCTACCTTGCGGCATTCTCTTCGTCCAACGATTCTCTTTCGAACCCAAAAAGAAAATCCAGATTCGGTCGATCCAAAAAAATGTAATCTCCATTTTAGTGAAGGCAAACGAAAAAACGGGTGGGGTCGTATTTAGGGCAAAAAAAAATTTTCGATTTCGGGAATACCCAAGACCCTATCCGATGGAAAATTTCCCGCTGATTCCAAAAATCACCATTGTTTGCCTTATAAATCAAAGATTCTAGGAGAAAAATGAGAAAACGTGATTTCGCACTTTCCGCGATTTTGACACTTTACTAAAATCGACGTCATTCTTGTTTGGATGAATGGATTCCGGATTTCAAGGTCGCGTTCGAAAGAGCATCGTTCAACGAAGAGAATGCGGGTAGGTAGAAGGCGATCCGTCGATTTTTGAATTTTTTACCGAATTTTAAAGTTGACCCTTCAAAAATGCAAAAAATTGATACTACCCCCCCTTTGCGTTTTTGCGATTTTCAGCCAAAAATCGAAGGGTCCACTTTGAAGGTCTGCAAAAAATTCAAAAATCAACGTATCGCCTTCTACCTTGCTGCATTCTCTTCGTCCAACGATTCTCTTTCAAACCCAAAATGAAAATCCAGATTCGGTCGATACAAAAAAATGTAATCTGCATTTTAGTGAAGGCAAACGAAAAAACGGGTGGGGTCGTATTTAGGGCAAAAAAAAATTTTCGATTTCGGGAATACCCAAGACCCTATCCGATGGAAAATTTTCCGCTGATTCCAAAAATCACCATTGTTTGCCCGATAAATCAAAGATTCTAGGAGAATAATGAGAAAACGTGATTTCGCACTTTCCGCCATTTTGACACTTTACTAAAATCGACGTCATTCTTGTTTGCGTGAATCGATTCCGGATTTCAAGGTCGCGTTCGAAAGAGCATCGTTCAACGAAGAGAATGCGGGTAGGTAGAAGGCGATCCGTCGATTTTTGAATTTTTTACCGAATTTTAAAGTGGACCCTTCAAAAATGCAAAAAATTGATACTACCCCCCCTTTGCGTTTTTGCGATTTTCAGCCAAAAATCGAAGGGTCCAATTTGAAGGTCTGCAAAAAATTCAAAAATCAACGTATCGCCTTCTACCTTGCGGCATTCTCTTCGTCCAACGATTCTCTTTCGAACCCAAAAAGAAAATCCAGATTCGGTCGATCCAAAAAAATGTAATCTCCATTTTAGTGAAGGCAAACGAAAAAACGGGTGGGGTCGTATTTAGGGCAAAAAAAAATTTTCGATTTCGGGAATACCCAAGACCCTATCCGATGGAAAATTTCCCGCTGATTCCAAAAATCACCATTGTTTGCCTTATAAATCAAAGATTCTAGGAGAAAAATGAGAAAACGTGATTTCGCACTTTCCGCGATTTTGACACTTTACTAAAATCGACGTCATTCTTGTTTGGATGAATGGATTCCGGATTTCAAGGTCGCGTTCGAAAGAGCATCGTTCAACGAAGAGAATGCGGGTAGGTAGAAGGCGATCCGTCGATTTTTGAATTTTTTACCGAATTTTAAAGTTGACCCTTCAAAAATGCAAAAAATTGATACTACCCCCCCTTTGCGTTTTTGCGATTTTCAGCCAAAAATCGAAGGGTCCACTTTGAAGGTCTGCAAAAAATTCAAAAATCAACGTATCGCCTTCTACCTTGCTGCATTCTCTTCGTCCAACGATTCTCTTTCAAACCCAAAATGAAAATCCAGATTCGGTCGATACAAAAAAATGTAATCTGCATTTTAGTGAAGGCAAACGAAAAAACGGGTGGGGTCGTATTTAGGGCAAAAAAAAATTTTCGATTTCGGGAATACCCAAGACCTTATCCGATGGAAAATATCCCGCTGATTCCAAAAATCACCATTGTTTGCCCGATAAATCAAAGATTCTAGGAGAAAAATGAGAAAACGTGATTTCGCACTTTCCGCGATTTTTACACTTTACTAAAATCGACGTCATTCTTGTTTGGATGAATGGATTCCGGATTTCAAGGTCGCGTTCGAAAGAGCATCGTTCAACGAAGAGAATGCGGGTAGGTAGAAGGCGATCCGTCGATTTTTGAATTTTTTACCGAATTTTAAAGTTGACCCTTCAAAAATGCAAAAAATTGATACTACCCCCCCTTTGCGTTTTTGCGATTTTCAGCCAAAAATCGAAGGGTCCACTTTGAAGGTCTGCAAAAAATTCAAAAATCAACGTATCGCCTTCTACCTTGCTGCATTCTCTTCGTCCAACGATTCTCTTTCAAACCCAAAATGAAAATCCAGATTCGGTCGATACAAAAAAATGTAATCTGCATTTTAGTGAAGGCAAACGAAAAAACGGGTGGGGTCGTATTTAGGGCAAAAAAAAATTTTCGATTTCGGGAATACCCAAGACCTTATCCGATGGAAAATTTCCCGCTGATTCCAAAAATCACCATTGTTTGCCCGATAAATCAAAGATTCTAGGAGAAAAATGAGAAAACGTGATTTCGAACTTTCCGCGATTTTGACACTTTACTAAAATCGACGTCATTCTTGTTTGGATGAATGGATTCCGGATTTTAACGTCGCGTTCGAAAGAGCATCGTTCAACGAAGAGAATGCGGGTAGGTAGAAGGCGATCCGTCGATTTTTGAATTTTTTACCGAATTTTAAAGTTGACCCTTCAAAAATGCAAAAAATTGATACTAACCCCCCTTTGCGTTTTTGCGATTTTCAGCCAAAAATCGAAGGGTCCACTTTGAAGGTCTGCAAAAAATTCAAAAATCAACGTATCGCCTTCTACCTTGCTGCATTCTCTTCGTCCAACGATTCTCTTTCAAACCCAAAATGAAAATCCAGATTCGGTCGATCCAAAAAAATGTAATCTGCATTTTAGTGAAGGCAAACGAAAAAACGGGTGGGGTCGTATTTAGGGCAAAAAAAAATTTTCGATTTCGGGAATACCCAAGACCCTATCCGATGGAAAATTTCCAGCTGATTCCAAAAATTACCATTGTTTGCCCGATAAATCAAAGATTCAAGGAGAAAAATGAGAAAACGTGATTTCGAACTTTCCGCGATTTTTACACTTTACTAAAATCGACGTCATTCTTGTTTGGATGAATGGATTCCGGATTTCAAGGTCGCGTTCGAAAGAGCATCGTTCAACGAAGAGAATGCGGGTAGGTAGAAGGCGATCCGTCGATTTTTGAATTTTTTACCGAATTTTAAAGTTGACCCTTCAAAAATGCAAAAAATTGATACTACCCCCCCTTTGCGTTTTTGCGATTTTCAGCCAAAAATCGAAGGGTCCACTTTGAAGGTCTGCAAAAAATTCAAAAATCAACGTATCGCCTTCTACCTTGCTGCATTCTCTTCGTCCAACGATTCTCTTTCAAACCCAAAATGAAAATCCAGATTCGGTCGATACAAAAAAATGTAATCTGCATTTTAGTGAAGGCAAACGAAAAAACGGGTGGGGTCGTATTTAGGGCAAAAAAAAATTTTCGATTTCGGGAATACCCAAGACCTTATCCGATGGAAAATTTCCCGCTGATTCCAAAAATCACCATTGTTTGCCCGATAAATCAAAGATTCTAGGAGAAAAATGAGAAAACGTGATTTCGAACTTTCCGCGATTTTGACACTTTACTAAAATCGACGTCATTCTTGTTTGGATGAATGGATTCCGGATTTTAACGTCGCGTTCGAAAGAGCATCGTTCAACGAAGAGAATGCGGGTAGGTAGAAGGCGATCCGACGATTTTTGAATTTTTTACCGAATTTTAAAGTTGACCCTTCAAAAATGCAAAAAATTGATACTACCCCCCCTTTGCGTTTTTGCGATTTTCAGCCAAAAATCGAAGGGTCCACTTTGAAGGTCTGCAAAAAATTCAAAAATCAACGTATCGCCTTCTACCTTGCTGCATTCTCTTCGTCCAACAATTCTCTTTCAAACCCAAAATGAAAATCCAGATTCGGTCGATCCAAAAAAATGTAATCTGCATTTTAGTGAAGGCAAACGAAAAAACGGGTGGGGTCGTATTTAGGGCAAAAAAAAATTTTCGATTTCGGGAATACCCAAGACCCTATCCGATGGAAAATTTCCAGCTGATTCCAAAAATCACCATTGTTTGCCCGATAAATCAAAGATTCAAGGAGAAAAATGAGAAAACGTGATTTCGAACTTTCCGCGATTTTTACACTTTACTAAAATCGACGTCATTCTTGTTTGGATGAATGGATTCCGGATTTTAACGTCGCGTTCGAAAGAGCATCGTTCAACGAAGAGAATGCGGGTAGGTAGAAGGCGATCCGTCGATTTTTGAATTTTTTGCCGAATTTTAAAGTTGACCCTTCAAAAATGCAAAAAATTGATACTACCCCCCCTTTGCGTTTTTGCGATTTTCAGCCAAAAATCGAAGGGTCCACTTTGAAGGTCTGCAAAAAATTCAAAAATCAACGTATCGCCTTCTACCTTGCTGCATTCTCTTCGTCCAACGATTCTCTTTCAAACCCAAAATGAAAATCCAGATTCGGTCGATACAAAAAAATGTAATCTGCATTTTAGTGAAGGCAAACGAAAAAACGGGTGGGGTCGTATTTAGGGCAAAAAAAAATTTTCGATTTCGGGAATACCCAAGACCCTATCCGATGGAAAATTTCCAGCTGATTCCAAAAATCACCATTGTTTGCCCGATAAATCAAAGATTCAAGGAGAAAAATGAGAAAACGTGATTTCGAACTTTCCGCGATTTTTACACTTTACTAAAATCGACGTCATTCTTGTTTGGATGAATGGATTCCGGATTTCAAGGTCGCGTTCGAAAGAGCATCGTTCAACGAAGAGAATGCGGGTAGGTAGAAGGCGATCCGTCGATTTTTGAATTTTTTACCGAATTTTAAAGTTGACCCTTCAAAAATGCAAAAAATTGATACTACCCCCCCTTTGCGTTTTTGCGATTTTCAGCCAAAAATCGAAGGGTCCACTTTGAAGGTCTGCAAAAAATTCAAAAATCAACGTATCGCCTTCTACCTTGCTGCATTCTCTTCGTCCAACGATTCTCTTTCAAACCCAAAATGAAAATCCAGATTCGGTCGATACAAAAAAATGTAATCTGCATTTTAGTGAAGGCAAACGAAAAAACGGGTGGGGTCGTATTTAGGGCAAAAAAAAATTTTCGATTTCGGGAATACCCAAGACCTTATCCGATGGAAAATTTCCCGCTGATTCCAAAAATCACCATTGTTGGCCCGATAAATCAAAGATTCTAGGAGAAAAATGAGAAAACGTGATTTCGCACTTTCCGCGGTTTTGACACTTTACTAAAATCGACGTCATTCTTGTTTGGATGAATGGATTCCGGATTTCAAGGTCGCGTTCGAAAGAGCATCGTTCAACGAAGAGAATGCGGGTAGGTAGAAGGCGATCCGACGATTTTTGAATTTTTTACCGAATTTTAAAGTTGACCCTTCAAAAATGCAAAAAATTGATACTACCCCCCCTTTGCGTTTTTGCGATTTTCAGCCAAAAATCGAAGGGTCCACTTTGAAGGTCTGCAAAAAATTCAAAAATCAACGTATCGCCTTCCACCTTGCTGCATTCTCTTCGTCCAACAATTCTCTTTCAAACCCAAAATGAAAATCCAGATTCGGTCGATCCAAAAAAATGTAATCTGCATTTTAGTGAAGGCAAACGAAAAAACGGGTGGGGTCGTATTTAGGGCAAAAAAAAATTTTCGATTTCGGGAATACCCAAGACCCTATCCGATGGAAAATTTCCAGCTGATTCCAAAAATCACCATTGTTTGCCCGATAAATCAAAGATTCAAGGAGAAAAATGAGAAAACGTGATTTCGAACTTTCCGCGATTTTTACACTTTACTAAAATCGACGTCATTCTTGTTTGGATGAATGGATTCCGGATTTCAAGGTCGCGTTCGAAAGAGCATCGTTCAACGAAGAGAATGCGGGTAGGTAGAAGGCGATCCGTCGATTTTTGAATTTTTTACCGAATTTTAAAGTTGACCCTTCAAAAATGCAAAAAATTGATAATACCCCCCCTTTGCGTTTTTGCGATTTTCAGCCAAAAATCGAAGGGTCCACTTTGAAGGTCTGCAAAAAATTCAAAAATCAACGTATCGCCTTCTACCTTGCTGCATTCTCTTCGTCCAACGATTCTCTTTCAAACCCAAAATGAAAATCCAGATTCGGTCGATACAAAAAAATGTAATCTGCATTTTAGTGAAGGCAAACGAAAAAACGGGTGGGGTCGTATTTAGGGCAAAAAAAAATTTTCGATTTCGGGAATACCCAAGACCCTATCCGATGGAAAATTTTCCGCTGATTCCAAAAATCACCATTGTTTGCCCGATAAATCAAAGATTCTAGGAGAATAATGAGAAAACGTGATTTCGCACTTTCCGCCATTTTGACACTTTACTAAAATCGACGTCATTCTTGTTTGCGTGAATCGATACCGGATTTCAAGGTCGCGTTCGAAAGAGCATCGTTCAACGAAGAGAATGCGGGTAGGTAGAAGGCGATCCGACGATTTTTGAATTTTTTACCGAATTTTAAAGTTGACCCTTCAAAAATGCAAAAAATTGATACTACCCCCCCTTTGCGTTTTTGCGATTTTCAGCCAAAAATCGAAGGGTCCACTTTGAAGGTCTGCAAAAAATTCAAAAATCAACGTATCGCCTTCTACCTTGCTGCATTCTCTTCGTCCAACAATTCTCTTTCAAACCCAAAATGAAAATCCAGATTCGGTCGATCCAAAAAAATGTAATCTGCATTTTAGTGAAGGCAAACGAAAAAACGGGTGGGGTCGTATTTAGGGCAAAAAAAAATTTTCGATTTCGGGAATACCCAAGACCCTATCCGATGGAAAATTTCCAGCTGATTCCAAAAATCACCATTGTTTGCCCGATAAATCAAAGATTCAAGGAGAAAAATGAGAAAACGTGATTTCGAACTTTCCGCGATTTTTACACTTTACTAAAATCGACGTCATTCTTGTTTGGATGAATGGATTCCGGATTTTAACGTCGCGTTCGAAAGAGCATCGTTCAACGAAGAGAATGCGGGTAGGTAGAAGGCGATCCGTCGATTTTTGAATTTTTTGCCGAATTTTAAAGTTGACCCTTCAAAAATGCAAAAAATTGATACTACCCCCCCTTTGCGTTTTTGCGATTTTCAGCCAAAAATCGAAGGGTCCACTTTGAAGGTCTGCAAAAAATTCAAAAATCAACGTATCGCCTTCTACCTTGCTGCATTCTCTTCGTCCAACGATTCTCTTTCAAACCCAAAATGAAAATCCAGATTCGGTCGATACAAAAAAATGTAATCTGCATTTTAGTGAAGGCAAACGAAAAAACGGGTGGGGTCGTATTTAGGGCAAAAAAAAATTTTCGATTTCGGGAATACCCAAGACCTTATCCGATGGAAAATTTCCCGCTGATTCCAAAAATCACCATTGTTTGCCCGATAAATCAAAGATTCTAGGAGAAAAATGAGAAAACGTGATTTCGCACTTTCCGCGATTTTGACACTTTACTAAAATCGACGTCATTCTTGTTTGGATGAATGGATTCCGGATTTCAAGGTCGCGTTCGAAAGAGCATCGTTCAACGAAGAGAATGCGGGTAGGTAGAAGGCGATCCGACGATTTTTGAATTTTTTACCGAATTTTAAAGTTGACCCTTCAAAAATGCAAAAAATTGATACTACCCCCCCTTTGCGTTTTTGCGATTTTCAGCCAAAAATCGAAGGGTCCACTTTGAAGGTCTGCAAAAAATTCAAAAATCAACGTATCGCCTTCTACCTTGCTGCATTCTCTTCGTCCAACGATTCTCTTTCAAACCCAAAATGAAAATCCAGATTCGGTCGATACAAAAAAATGTAATCTGCATTTTAGTGAAGGCAAACGAAAAAACGGGTGGGGTCGTATTTAGGGCAAAAAAAAATTTTCGATTTCGGGAATACCCAAGACCCTATCCGATGGAAAATTTTCCGCTGATTCCAAAAATCACCATTGTTTGCCCGATAAATCAAAGATTCTAGGAGAATAATGAGAAAACGTGATTTCGCACTTTCCGCCATTTTGACACTTTACTAAAATCGACGTCATTCTTGTTTGCGTGAATCGATACCGGATTTCAAGGTCGCGTTCGAAAGAGCATCGTTCAACGAAGAGAATGCGGGTAGGTAGAAGGCGATCCGACGATTTTTGAATTTTTTACCGAATTTTAAAGTTGACCCTTCAAAAATGCAAAAAATTGATACTACCCCCCCTTTGCGTTTTTGCGATTTTCAGCCAAAAATCGAAGGGTCCACTTTGAAGGTCTGCAAAAAATTCAAAAATCAACGTATCGCCTTCTACCTTGCTGCATTCTCTTCGTCCAACAATTCTCTTTCAAACCCAAAATGAAAATCCAGATTCGGTCGATCCAAAAAAATGTAATCTGCATTTTAGTGAAGGCAAACGAAAAAACGGGTGGGGTCGTATTTAGGGCAAAAAAAAATTTTCGATTTCGGGAATACCCAAGACCCTATCCGATGGAAAATTTCCAGCTGATTCCAAAAATCACCATTGTTTGCCCGATAAATCAAAGATTCAAGGAGAAAAATGAGAAAACGTGATTTCGAACTTTCCGCGATTTTTACACTTTACTAAAATCGACGTCATTCTTGTTTGGATGAATGGATTCCGGATTTTAACGTCGCGTTCGAAAGAGCATCGTTCAACGAAGAGAATGCGGGTAGGTAGAAGGCGATCCGTCGATTTTTGAATTTTTTGCCGAATTTTAAAGTTGACCCTTCAAAAATGCAAAAAATTGATACTACCCCCCCTTTGCGTTTTTGCGATTTTCAGCCAAAAATCGAAGGGTCCACTTTGAAGGTCTGCAAAAAATTCAAAAATCAACGTATCGCCTTCTACCTTGCTGCATTCTCTTCGTCCAACGATTCTCTTTCAAACCCAAAATGAAAATCCAGATTCGGTCGATACAAAAAAATGTAATCTGCATTTTAGTGAAGGCAAACGAAAAAACGGGTGGGGTCGTATTTAGGGCAAAAAAAAATTTTCGATTTCGGGAATACCCAAGACCTTATCCGATGGAAAATTTCCCGCTGATTCCAAAAATCACCATTGTTGGCCCGATAAATCAAAGATTCTAGGAGAAAAATGAGAAAACGTGATTTCGCACTTTCCGCGATTTTGACACTTTACTAAAATCGACGTCATTCTTGTTTGGATGAATGGATTCCGGATTTCAAGGTCGCGTTCGAAAGAGCATCGTTCAACGAAGAGAATGCGGGTAGGTAGAAGGCGATCCGACGATTTTTGAATTTTTTACCGAATTTTAAAGTTGACCCTTCAAAAATGCAAAAAATTGATACTACCCCCCCTTTGCGTTTTTGCGATTTTCAGCCAAAAATCGAAGGGTCCACTTTGAAGGTCTGCAAAAAATTCAAAAATCAACGTATCGCCTTCCACCTTGCTGCATTCTCTTCGTCCAACAATTCTCTTTCAAACCCAAAATGAAAATCCAGATTCGGTCGATCCAAAAAAATGTAATCTGCATTTTAGTGAAGGCAAACGAAAAAACGGGTGGGGTCGTATTTAGGGCAAAAAAAAATTTTCGATTTCGGGAATACCCAAGACCCTATCCGATGGAAAATTTCCAGCTGATTCCAAAAATCACCATTGTTTGCCCGATAAATCAAAGATTCAAGGAGAAAAATGAGAAAACGTGATTTCGAACTTTCCGCGATTTTTACACTTTACTAAAATCGACGTCATTCTTGTTTGGATGAATGGATTCCGGATTTCAAGGTCGCGTTCGAAAGAGCATCGTTCAACGAAGAGAATGCGGGTAGGTAGAAGGCGATCCGTCGATTTTTGAATTTTTTACCGAATTTTAAAGTTGACCCTTCAAAAATGCAAAAAATTGATAATACCCCCCCTTTGCGTTTTTGCGATTTTCAGCCAAAAATCGAAGGGTCCACTTTGAAGGTCTGCAAAAAATTCAAAAATCAACGTATCGCCTTCTACCTTGCTGCATTCTCTTCGTCCAACGATTCTCTTTCAAACCCAAAATGAAAATCCAGATTCGGTCGATACAAAAAAATGTAATCTGCATTTTAGTGAAGGCAAACGAAAAAACGGGTGGGGTCGTATTTAGGGCAAAAAAAAATTTTCGATTTCGGGAATACCCAAGACCCTATCCGATGGAAAATTTTCCGCTGATTCCAAAAATCACCATTGTTTGCCCGATAAATCAAAGATTCTAGGAGAATAATGAGAAAACGTGATTTCGCACTTTCCGCCATTTTGACACTTTACTAAAATCGACGTCATTCTTGTTTGCGTGAATCGATACCGGATTTCAAGGTCGCGTTCGAAAGAGCATCGTTCAACGAAGAGAATGCGGGTAGGTAGAAGGCGATCCGACGATTTTTGAATTTTTTACCGAATTTTAAAGTTGACCCTTCAAAAATGCAAAAAATTGATACTACCCCCCCTTTGCGTTTTTGCGATTTTCAGCCAAAAATCGAAGGGTCCACTTTGAAGGTCTGCAAAAAATTCAAAAATCAACGTATCGCCTTCTACCTTGCTGCATTCTCTTCGTCCAACAATTCTCTTTCAAACCCAAAATGAAAATCCAGATTCGGTCGATCCAAAAAAATGTAATCTGCATTTTAGTGAAGGCAAACGAAAAAACGGGTGGGGTCGTATTTAGGGCAAAAAAAAATTTTCGATTTCGGGAATACCCAAGACCCTATCCGATGGAAAATTTCCAGCTGATTCCAAAAATCACCATTGTTTGCCCGATAAATCAAAGATTCAAGGAGAAAAATGAGAAAACGTGATTTCGAACTTTCCGCGATTTTTACACTTTACTAAAATCGACGTCATTCTTGTTTGGATGAATGGATTCCGGATTTTAACGTCGCGTTCGAAAGAGCATCGTTCAACGAAGAGAATGCGGGTAGGTAGAAGGCGATCCGTCGATTTTTGAATTTTTTGCCGAATTTTAAAGTTGACCCTTCAAAAATGCAAAAAATTGATACTACCCCCCCTTTGCGTTTTTGCGATTTTCAGCCAAAAATCGAAGGGTCCACTTTGAAGGTCTGCAAAAAATTCAAAAATCAACGTATCGCCTTCTACCTTGCTGCATTCTCTTCGTCCAACGATTCTCTTTCAAACCCAAAATGAAAATCCAGATTCGGTCGATACAAAAAAATGTAATCTGCATTTTAGTGAAGGCAAACGAAAAAACGGGTGGGGTCGTATTTAGGGCAAAAAAAAATTTTCGATTTCGGGAATACCCAAGACCTTATCCGATGGAAAATTTCCCGCTGATTCCAAAAATCACCATTGTTTGCCCGATAAATCAAAGATTCTAGGAGAAAAATGAGAAAACGTGATTTCGCACTTTCCGCGATTTTGACACTTTACTAAAATCGACGTCATTCTTGTTTGGATGAATGGATTCCGGATTTCAAAGTCGCGTTCGAAAGAGCATCGTTCAACGAAGAGAATGCGGGTAGGTAGAAGGCGATCCGACGATTTTTGAATTTTTTACCGAATTTTAAAGTTGACCCTTCAAAAATGCAAAAAATTGATACTACCCCCCCTTTGCGTTTTTGCGATTTTCAGCCAAAAATCGAAGGGTCCACTTTGAAGGTCTGCAAAAAATTCAAAAATCAACGTATCGCCTTCTACCTTGCTGCATTCTCTTCGTCCAACAATTCTCTTTCAAACCCAAAATGAAAATCCAGATTCGGTCGATCCAAAAAAATGTAATCTGCATTTTAGTGAAGGCAAACGAAAAAACGGGTGGGGTCGTATTTAGGGCAAAAAAAAATTTTCGATTTCGGGAATACCCAAGACCCTATCCGATGGAAAATTTCCAGCTGATTCCAAAAATCACCATTGTTTGCCCGATAAATCAAAGATTCAAGGAGAAAAATGAGAAAACGTGATTTCGAACTTTCCGCGATTTTTACACTTTACTAAAATCGACGTCATTCTTGTTTGGATGAATGGATTCCGGATTTCAAGGTCGCGTTCGAAAGAGCATCGTTCAACGAAGAGAATGCGGGTAGGTAGAAGGCGATCCGTCGATTTTTGAATTTTTTACCGAATTTTAAAGTTGACCCTTCAAAAATGCAAAAAATTGATACTACCCCCCCTTTGCGTTTTTGCGATTTTCAGCCAAAAATCGAAGGGTCCACTTTGAAGGTCTGCAAAAAATTCAAAAATCAACGTATCGCCTTCTACCTTGCTGCATTCTCTTCGTCCAACGATTCTCTTTCAAACCCAAAATGAAAATCCAGATTCGGTCGATACAAAAAAATGTAATCTGCATTTTAGTGAAGGCAAACGAAAAAACGGGTGGGGTCGTATTTAGGGCAAAAAAAAATTTTCGATTTCGGGAATACCCAAGACCTTATCCGATGGAAAATTTCCCGCTGATTCCAAAAATCACCATTGTTGGCCCGATAAATCAAAGATTCTAGGAGAAAAATGAGAAAACGTGATTTCGCACTTTCCGCGGTTTTGACACTTTACTAAAATCGACGTCATTCTTGTTTGGATGAATGGATTCCGGATTTCAAGGTCGCGTTCGAAAGAGCATCGTTCAACGAAGAGAATGCGGGTAGGTAGAAGGCGATCCGACGATTTTTGAATTTTTTACCGAATTTTAAAGTTGACCCTTCAAAAATGCAAAAAATTGATACTACCCCCCCTTTGCGTTTTTGCGATTTTCAGCCAAAAATCGAAGGGTCCACTTTGAAGGTCTGCAAAAAATTCAAAAATCAACGTATCGCCTTCTACCTTGCTGCATTCTCTTCGTCCAACGATTCTCTTTCAAACCCAAAATGAAAATCCAGATTCGGTCGATACAAAAAAATGTAATCTGCATTTTAGTGAAGGCAAACGAAAAAACGGGTGGGGTCGTATTTAGGGCAAAAAAAAATTTTCGATTTCGGGAATACCCAAGACCTTATCCGATGGAAAATTTCCCGCTGATTCCAAAAATCACCATTGTTGGCCCGATAAATCAAAGATTCTAGGAGAAAAATGAGAAAACGTGATTTCGCACTTTCCGCGGTTTTGACACTTTACTAAAATCGACGTCATTCTTGTTTGGATGAATGGATTCCGGATTTCAAGGTCGCGTTCGAAAGAGCATCGTTCAACGAAGAGAATGCGGGTAGGTAGAAGGCGATCCGACGATTTTTGAATTTTTTACCGAATTTTAAAGTTGACCCTTCAAAAATGCAAAAAATTGATAATACCCCCCCTTTGCGTTTTTGCGATTTTCAGCCAAAAATCGAAGGGTCCACTTTGAAGGTCTGCAAAAAATTCAAAAATCAACGTATCGCCTTCTACCTTGCTGCATTCTCTTCGTCCAACGATTCTCTTTCAAACCCAAAATGAAAATCCAGATTCGGTCGATACAAAAAAATGTAATCTGCATTTTAGTGAAGGCAAACGAAAAAACGGGTGGGGTCGTATTTAGGGCAAAAAAAAATGTTCGATTTCGGGAATACCCAAGACCCTATCCGATGGAAAATTTTCCGCTGATTCCAAAAATCACCATTGTTTGCCCGATAAATCAAAGATTCTAGGAGAATAATGAGAAAACGTGATTTCGCACTTTCCGCCATTTTGACACTTTACTAAAATCGACGTCATTCTTGTTTGCGTGAATCGATACCGGATTTCAAGGTCGCGTTCGAAAGAGCATCGTTCAACGAAGAGAATGCGGGTAGGTAGAAAGCGATCCGTCTATTTTTGAATTTTTTACCGAATTTTAAAGTTGACCCTTCAAAAATGCAAAAAATTGATACTACCCCCCCTTTGCGTTTTTGCGATTTTCAGCCAAAAATCGAAGGGTCCAATTTGAAGGTCTGCAAAAAAATCAAAAATCAACGTATCGCCTTCTACCTTGCGACATTCTCTTCGTCCAACGATTCTCTTTCGAACCCAAAAAGAAAATCCAGATTCGGTCGATCCAAAAAAATGTAATCTCCATTTTAGTGAAGGCAAACGAAAAAACGGGTGGGGTCGTATTTAGGGCAAAAAAAAATGTTCGATTTCGGGAATACCCAAGACCCTATCCGATGGAAAATTTTCCGCTGATTCCAAAAATCACCATTGTTTGCCCGATAAATCAAAGATTCTAGGAGAAAAATGAGAAAACGTGATTTCGCACTTTCCGCCATTTTGACACTTTACTAAAATAGACGTGATTCTCGTTTGCATGAATCGATTCCGGATTTCAAGGTCGCGTTCGAAAGAGCATCGTTCAACGAAGAGAATGCGGGTAGGTAGAAAGCGATCCGTCTATTTTTGAATTTTTTACCGAATTTTAAAGTTGACCCTTCAAAAATGCAAAAAATTGATACTACCCCCCCTTTGCGTTTTTGCGATTTTCAGCCAAAAATCGAAGGGTCCACTTTGAAGGTCTGCAAAAAAATCAAAAATCAACGTATCGCCTTCTACCTTGCGACATTCTCTTCGTCCAACGATTCTCTTTCAAACCCAAAAAGAAAATCCAGATTCGGTCGATCCAAAAAAATGTAATCTCCATTTTAGTGAAGGCAAACGAAAAAACGGGTGGGGTCGTATTTAGGGCAAAAAAAAATTTTCGATTTCGGGAATACCCAAGACCCTATCCGATGGAAAATTTTCCGCTGATTCCAAAAATCACCATTGTTTGCCCGATAAATCAAAGATTCTAGGAGAAAAATGAGAAAACGTGATTTCGAACTTTCCGCGATTTTTACACTTTACTAAAATCGACGTCATTCTTGTTTGCGTGAATCGATTCCGGATTTCAAGGTCGCGTTCGAAAGAGCATCGTTCAACGAAGAGAATGCGGGTAGGTAGAAGGCGATCCGTCGATTTTTGAATTTTTTACCGAATTTTAAAGTGGACCCTTCAAAAATGCAAAAAATTGATACTACCCCCCCTTTGCGTTTTTGCGATTTTCAACCAAAAATCGAAGGGTCCAATTTGAAGGTCTGCAAAAAAATCAAAAATCAACGTATCGCCTTCTACCTTGCGACATTCTCTTCGTCCAACGATTCTCTTTCGAACCCAAAAAGAAAATCCAGATTCGGTCGATCCAAAAAAATGTAATCTCCATTTTAGTGAAGGCAAACGAAAAAACGGGTGGGGTCGTATTTAGGGCAAAAAAAAATTTTCGATTTCGGGAATACCCAAGACCCTATCCGATGGAAAATTTTCCGCTGATTCCAAAAATCACCATTGTTTGCCCGATAAATCAAAGATTCTAGGAGAAAAATGAGAAAACGTGATTTCGCACTTTCCGCCATTTTGACACTTTACTAAAATAGACGTGATTCTCGTTTGCATGAATCGATTCCGGATTTCAAGGTCGCGTTCGAAAGAGCATCGTTCAACGAAGAGAATGCTGGTAGGTAGAAGGCGATCCGTCGATTTTTGAATTTTTTACCGAATTTTAAAGTTGACCCTTCAAAAATGCAAAAAATTGATACTACCCCCCCTTTGCGTTTTTGCGATTTTCAGCCAAAAATCGAAGGGTCCACTTTGAAGGTCTGCAAAAAATTCAAAAATCAACGTATCGCCTTCTACCTTGCGGCATTCTCTTCGTCCAACGATTCTCTTTCAACCCCAAAAAGAAAATCCAGATTCGGTCGATCCAAAAAAATGTAATCTCCATTTTAGTGAAGGCAAACGAAAAAACGGGTGGGGTCGTATTTAGGGCAAAAAAAAATTTTCGATTTCGGGAATACCCAAGACCCTATCCGATGGAAAATTTTCCGCTGATTCCAAAAATCACCATTGTTTGCCCGATAAATCAAAGATTCTAGGAGAAAAATGAGAAAACGTGATTTCGCACTTTCCGCCATATTGACACTTTACTAAAATCGACGTCATTCTTGTTTGCGTGAATCGATTCCGGATTTCAAGGTCGCGTTCGAAAGAGCATCGTTCAACGAAGAGAATGCGGGTAGGTAGAAGGCGATCCGTCGATTTTTGAATTTTTTACCGAATTTTAAAGTGGACCCTTCAAAAATGCAAAAAATTGATACTACCCCCCCTTTGCGTTTTTGCGATTTTCAGCCAAAAATCGAAGGGTCCAATTTGAAGGTCTGCAAAAAATTCAAAAATCAACGTATCGCCTTCTACCTTGCGGCATTCTCTTCGTCCAACGATTCTCTTTCAAACCCAAAATGAAAATCCAGATTCGGTCGATACAAAAAAATGTAATCTGCATTTTAGTGAAGGCAAACGAAAAAACGGGTGGGGTCGTATTTAGGGCAAAAAAAAATTTTCGATTTCGGGAATACCCAAGACCTTATCCGATGGAAAATTTCCCGCTGATTCCAAAAATCACCATTGTTGGCCCGATAAATCAAAGATTCTAGGAGAAAAATGAGAAAACGTGATTTCGCACTTTCCGCGATTTTGACACTTTACTAAAATCGACGTCATTCTTGTTTGGATGAATGGATTCCGGATTTCAAGGTCGCGTTCGAAAGAGCATCGTTCAACGAAGAGAATGCGGGTAGGTAGAAGGCGATCCGACGATTTTTGAATTTTTTACCGAATTTTAAAGTTGACCCTTCAAAAATGCAAAAAATTGATACTACCCCCCCTTTGCGTTTTTGCGATTTTCAGCCAAAAATCGAAGGGTCCACTTTGAAGGTCTGCAAAAAATTCAAAAATCAACGTATCGCCTTCTACCTTGCTGCATTCTCTTCGTCCAACAATTCTCTTTCAAACCCAAAATGAAAATCCAGATTCGGTCGATCCAAAAAAATGTAATCTGCATTTTAGTGAAGGCAAACGAAAAAACGGGTGGGGTCGTATTTAGGGCAAAAAAAAATTTTCGATTTCGGGAATACCCAAGACCCTATCCGATGGAAAATTTCCAGCTGATTCCAAAAATCACCATTGTTTGCCCGATAAATCAAAGATTCAAGGAGAAAAATGAGAAAACGTGATTTCGAACTTTCCGCGATTTTTACACTTTACTAAAATCGACGTCATTCTTGTTTGGATGAATGGATTCCGGATTTCAAGGTCGCGTTCGAAAGAGCATCGTTCAACGAAGAGAATGCGGGTAGGTAGAAGGCGATCCGTCGATTTTTGAATTTTTTACCGAATTTTAAAGTTGACCCTTCAAAAATGCAAAAAATTGATACTACCCCCCCTTTGCGTTTTTGCGATTTTCAGCCAAAAATCGAAGGGTCCACTTTGAAGGTCTGCAAAAAATTCAAAAATCAACGTATCGCCTTCTACCTTGCTGCATTCTCTTCGTCCAACGATTCTCTTTCAAACCCAAAATGAAAATCCAGATTCGGTCGATACAAAAAAATGTAATCTGCATTTTAGTGAAGGCAAACGAAAAAACGGGTGGGGTCGTATTTAGGGCAAAAAAAAATTTTCGATTTCGGGAATACCCAAGACCCTATCCGATGGAAAATTTTCCGCTGATTCCAAAAATCACCATTGTTTGCCCGATAAATCAAAGATTCTAGGAGAATAATGAGAAAACGTGATTTCGCACTTTCCGCCATTTTGACACTTTACTAAAATCGACGTCATTCTTGTTTGCGTGAATCGATACCGGATTTCAAGGTCGCGTTCGAAAGAGCATCGTTCAACGAAGAGAATGCGGGTAGGTAGAAGGCGATCCGTCTATTTTTGAATTTTTTACCGAATTTTAAAGTTGACCCTTCAAAAATGCAAAAAATTGATACTAACCCCCCTTTGCGTTTTTGCGATTTTCAACCAAAAATCGAAGGGTCCAATTTGAAGGTCTGCAAAAAAATCAAAAATCAACGTATCGCCTTCTACCTTGCGACATTCTCTTCGTCCAACGATTCTCTTTCGAACCCAAAAAGAAAATCCAGATTCGGTCGATCCAAAAAAATGTAATCTCCATTTTAGTGAAGGCAAACGAAAAAACGGGTGGGGTCGTATTTAGGGCAAAAAAAAATTTTCGATTTCGGGAATACCCAAGACCCTATCCGATGGAAAATTTTCCGCTGATTCCAAAAATCACCATTGTTTGCCCGATAAATCAAAGATTCTAGGAGAAAAATGAGAAAACGTGATTTCGCACTTTCCGCCATTTTGACACTTTACTAAAATAGACGTGATTCTCGTTTGCATGAATCGATTCCGGATTTCAAGGTCGCGTTCGAAAGAGCATCGTTCAACGAAGAGAATGCTGGTAGGTAGAAGGCGATCCGTCGATTTTTGAATTTTTTACCGAATTTTAAAGTTGACCCTTCAAAAATGCAAAAAATTGATACTACCCCCCCTTTGCGTTTTTGCGATTTTCAGCCAAAAATCGAAGGGTCCACTTTGAAGGTCTGCAAAAAATTCAAAAATCAACGTATCGCCTTCTACCTTGCGGCATTCTCTTCGTCCAACGATTCTCTTTCAACCCCAAAAAGAAAATCCAGATTCGGTCGATCCAAAAAAATGTAATCTCCATTTTAGTGAAGGCAAACGAAAAAACGGGTGGGGTCGTATTTAGGGCAAAAAAAAATTTTCGATTTCGGGAATACCCAAGACCCTATCCGATGGAAAATTTTCCGCTGATTCCAAAAATCACCATTGTTTGCCCGATAAATCAAAGATTCTAGGAGAAAAATGAGAAAACGTGATTTCGCACTTTCCGCCATATTGACACTTTACTAAAATCGACGTCATTCTTGTTTGCGTGAATCGATTCCGGATTTCAAGGTCGCGTTCGAAAGAGCATCGTTCAACGAAGAGAATGCGGGTAGGTAGAAGGCGATCCGTCGATTTTTGAATTTTTTACCGAATTTTAAAGTGGACCCTTCAAAAATGCAAAAAATTGATACTACCCCCCCTTTGCGTTTTTGCGATTTTCAGCCAAAAATCGAAGGGTCCAATTTGAAGGTCTGCAAAAAATTCAAAAATCAACGTATCGCCTTCTACCTTGCGGCATTCTCTTCGTCCAACGATTCTCTTTCAAACCCAAAATGAAAATCCAGATTCGGTCGATACAAAAAAATGTAATCTGCATTTTAGTGAAGGCAAACGAAAAAACGGGTGGGGTCGTATTTAGGGCAAAAAAAAATTTTCGATTTCGGGAATACCCAAGACCTTATCCGATGGAAAATTTCCCGCTGATTCCAAAAATCACCATTGTTGGCCCGATAAATCAAAGATTCTAGGAGAAAAATGAGAAAACGTGATTTCGCACTTTCCGCGATTTTGACACTTTACTAAAATCGACGTCATTCTTGTTTGGATGAATGGATTCCGGATTTCAAGGTCGCGTTCGAAAGAGCATCGTTCAACGAAGAGAATGCGGGTAGGTAGAAGGCGATCCGACGATTTTTGAATTTTTTACCGAATTTTAAAGTTGACCCTTCAAAAATGCAAAAAATTGATACTACCCCCCCTTTGCGTTTTTGCGATTTTCAGCCAAAAATCGAAGGGTCCACTTTGAAGGTCTGCAAAAAATTCAAAAATCAACGTATCGCCTTCTACCTTGCTGCATTCTCTTCGTCCAACAATTCTCTTTCAAACCCAAAATGAAAATCCAGATTCGGTCGATCCAAAAAAATGTAATCTGCATTTTAGTGAAGGCAAACGAAAAAACGGGTGGGGTCGTATTTAGGGCAAAAAAAAATTTTCGATTTCGGGAATACCCAAGACCCTATCCGATGGAAAATTTCCAGCTGATTCCAAAAATCACCATTGTTTGCCCGATAAATCAAAGATTCAAGGAGAAAAATGAGAAAACGTGATTTCGAACTTTCCGCGATTTTTACACTTTACTAAAATCGACGTCATTCTTGTTTGGATGAATGGATTCCGGATTTCAAGGTCGCGTTCGAAAGAGCATCGTTCAACGAAGAGAATGCGGGTAGGTAGAAGGCGATCCGTCGATTTTTGAATTTTTTACCGAATTTTAAAGTTGACCCTTCAAAAATGCAAAAAATTGATACTACCCCCCCTTTGCGTTTTTGCGATTTTCAGCCAAAAATCGAAGGGTCCACTTTGAAGGTCTGCAAAAAATTCAAAAATCAACGTATCGCCTTCTACCTTGCTGCATTCTCTTCGTCCAACGATTCTCTTTCAAACCCAAAATGAAAATCCAGATTCGGTCGATACAAAAAAATGTAATCTGCATTTTAGTGAAGGCAAACGAAAAAACGGGTGGGGTCGTATTTAGGGCAAAAAAAAATTTTCGATTTCGGGAATACCCAAGACCCTATCCGATGGAAAATTTTCCGCTGATTCCAAAAATCACCATTGTTTGCCCGATAAATCAAAGATTCTAGGAGAATAATGAGAAAACGTGATTTCGCACTTTCCGCCATTTTGACACTTTACTAAAATCGACGTCATTCTTGTTTGCGTGAATCGATACCGGATTTCAAGGTCGCGTTCGAAAGAGCATCGTTCAACGAAGAGAATGCGGGTAGGTAGAAGGCGATCCGTCTATTTTTGAATTTTTTACCGAATTTTAAAGTTGACCCTTCAAAAATGCAAAAAATTGATACTAACCCCCCTTTGCGTTTTTGCGATTTTCAGCCAAAAATCGAAGGGTCCACTTTGAAGGTCTGCAAAAAAATCAAAAATCAACGTATCGCCTTCTACCTTGCGACATTCTCTTCGTCCAACGATTCTCTTTCGAACCCAAAAAGAAAATCCAGATTCGGTCGATCCAAAAAAATGTAATCTCCATTTTAGTGAAGGCAAACGAAAAAACGGGTGGGGTCGTATTTAGGGCAAAAAAAAATTTTCGATTTCGGGAATACCCAAGACCCTATCCGATGGAAAATTTTCCGCTGATTCCAAAAATCACCATTGTTTGCCCGATAAATCAAAGATTCTAGGAGAAAAATGAGAAAACGTGATTTCGCACTTTCCGCCATTTTGACACTTTACTAAAATAGACGTGATTCTCGTTTGCATGAATCGATTCCGGATTTCAAGGTCGCGTTCGAAAGAGCATCGTTCAACGAAGAGAATGCTGGTAGGTAGAAGGCGATCCGTCGATTTTTGAATTTTTTACCGAATTTTAAAGTTGACCCTTCAAAAATGCAAAAAATTGATACTACCCCCCCTTTGCGTTTTTGCGATTTTCAGCCAAAAATCGAAGGGTCCACTTTGAAGGTCTGCAAAAAATTCAAAAATCAACGTATCGCCTTCTACCTTGCGGCATTCTCTTCGTCCAACGATTCTCTTTCAACCCCAAAAAGAAAATCCAGATTCGGTCGATCCAAAAAAATGTAATCTCCATTTTAGTGAAGGCAAACGAAAAAACGGGTGGGGTCGTATTTAGGGCAAAAAAAAATTTTCGATTTCGGGAATACCCAAGACCCTATCCGATGGAAAATTTTCCGCTGATTCCAAAAATCACCATTGTTTGCCCGATAAATCAAAGATTCTAGGAGAAAAATGAGAAAACGTGATTTCGAACTTTCCGCGATTTTTACACTTTACTAAAATCGACGTCATTCTTGTTTGCGTGAATCGATTCCGGATTTCAAGGTCGCGTTAGAAAGAGCATCGTTCAACGAAGAGAATGCGGGTAGGTAGAAGGCGATCCGTCGATTTTTGAATTTTTTACCGAATTTTAAAGTGGACCCTTCAAAAATGCAAAAAATTGATACTACCCCCCCTTTGCGTTTTTGCGATTTTCAGCCAAAAATCGAAGGGTCCACTTTGAAGGTCTGCAAAAAATTCAAAAATCAACGTATCGCCTTCTACCTTGCTGCATTCTCTTCGTCCAACGATTCTCTTTCAAACCCAAAATGAAAATCCAGATTCGGTCGATACAAAAAAATGTAATCTGCATTTTAGTGAAGGCAAACGAAAAAACGGGTGGGGTCGTATTTAGGGCAAAAAAAAATTTTCGATTTCGGGAATACCCAAGACCCTATCCGATGGAAAATTTTCCGCTGATTCCAAAAATCACCATTGTTTGCCCGATAAATCAAAGATTCTAGGAGAATAATGAGAAAACGTGATTTCGCACTTTCCGCCATTTTGACACTTTACTAAAATCGACGTCATTCTTGTTTGCGTGAATCGATTCCGGATTTCAAGGTCGCGTTCGAAAGAGCATCGTTCAACGAAGAGAATGCGGGTAGGTAGAAGGCGATCCGTCGATTTTTGAATTTTTTACCGAATTTTAAAGTGGACCCTTCAAAAATGCAAAAAATTGATACTACCCCCCCTTTGCGTTTTTGCGATTTTCAGCCAAAAATCGAAGGGTCCAATTTGAAGGTCTGCAAAAAATTCAAAAATCAACGTATCGCCTTCTACCTTGCGGCATTCTCTTCGTCCAACGATTCTCTTTCGAACCCAAAAAGAAAATCCAGATTCGGTCGATCCAAAAAAATGTAATCTCCATTTTAGTGAAGGCAAACGAAAAAACGGGTGGGGTCGTATTTAGGGCAAAAAAAAATTTTCGATTTCGGGAATACCCAAGACCCTATCCGATGGAAAATTTCCCGCTGATTCCAAAAATCACCATTGTTTGCCTTATAAATCAAAGATTCTAGGAGAAAAATGAGAAAACGTGATTTCGCACTTTCCGCGATTTTGACACTTTACTAAAATCGACGTCATTCTTGTTTGGATGAATGGATTCCGGATTTCAAGGTCGCGTTCGAAAGAGCATCGTTCAACGAAGAGAATGCGGGTAGGTAGAAGGCGATCCGTCGATTTTTGAATTTTTTACCGAATTTTAAAGTTGACCCTTCAAAAATGCAAAAAATTGATACTACCCCCCCTTTGCGTTTTTGCGATTTTCAGCCAAAAATCGAAGGGTCCACTTTGAAGGTCTGCAAAAAATTCAAAAATCAACGTATCGCCTTCTACCTTGCTGCATTCTCTTCGTCCAACGATTCTCTTTCAAACCCAAAATGAAAATCCAGATTCGGTCGATCCAAAAAAATGTAATCTGCATTTTAGTGAAGGCAAACGAAAAAACGGGTGGGGTCGTATTTAGGGCAAAAAAAAATTTTCGATTTCGGGAATACCCAAGACCCTATCCGATGGAAAATTTCCCGCTGATTCCAAAAATCACCATTGTTTGCCCGATAAATCAAAGATTCTAGGAGAAAAATGAGAAAACGTGATTTCGCACTTTCCGCGATTTTGACACTTTACTAAAATCGACGTCATTCTTGTTTGGATGAATGGATTCCGGATTTCAAGGTCGCGTTCGAAAGAGCATCGTTCAACGAAGAGAATGCGGGTAGGTAGAAGGCGATCCGTCGATTTTTGAATTTTTTACCGAATTTTAAAGTTGACCCTTCAAAAATGCAAAAAATTGATACTACCCCCCCTTTGCGTTTTTGCTATTTTCAGCCAAAAATCGAAGGGTCCACTTTGAAGGTCTGCAAAAAATTCAAAAATCAACGTATCGCCTTCTACCTTGCTGCATTCTCTTCGTCCAACGATTCTCTTTCAAACCCAAAATGAAAATCCAGATTCGGTCGATCCAAAAAAATGTAATCTGCATTTTAGTGAAGGCAAACGAAAAAACGGGTGGGGTCGTATTTAGGGCAAAAAAAAATTTTCGATTTCGGGAATACCCAAGACCCTATCCGATGGAAAATTTTCCGCTGATTCCAAAAATCACCATTGTTTGCCCGATAAATCAAAGATTCTAGGAGAATAATGAGAAAACGTGATTTCGCACTTTCCGCCATTTTGACACTTTACTAAAATCGACGTCATTCTTGTTTGCGTGAATCGATTCCGGATTTCAAGGTCGCGTTCGAAAGAGCATCGTTCAACGAAGAGAATGCGGGTAGGTAGAAGGCGATCCGTCGATTTTTGAATTTTTTACCGAATTTTAAAGTGGACCCTTCAAAAATGCAAAAAATTGATACTACCCCCCCTTTGCGTTTTTGCGATTTTCAGCCAAAAATCGAAGGGTCCAATTTGAAGGTCTGCAAAAAATTCAAAAATCAACGTATCGCCTTCTACCTTGCGGCATTCTCTTCGTCCAACGATTCTCTTTCGAACCCAAAAAGAAAATCCAGATTCGGTCGATCCAAAAAAATGTAATCTCCATTTTAGTGAAGGCAAACGAAAAAACGGGTGGGGTCGTATTTAGGGCAAAAAAAAATTTTCGATTTCGGGAATACCCAAGACCCTATCCGATGGAAAATTTCCCGCTGATTCCAAAAATCACCATTGTTTGCCTTATAAATCAAAGATTCTAGGAGAAAAATGAGAAAACGTGATTTCGCACTTTCCGCGATTTTGACACTTTACTAAAATCGACGTCATTCTTGTTTGGATGAATGGATTCCGGATTTCAAGGTCGCGTTCGAAAGAGCATCGTTCAACGAAGAGAATGCGGGTAGGTAGAAGGCGATCCGTCGATTTTTGAATTTTTTACCGAATTTTAAAGTTGACCCTTCAAAAATGCAAAAAATTGATACTACCCCCCCTTTGCGTTTTTGCGATTTTCAGCCAAAAATCGAAGGGTCCACTTTGAAGGTCTGCAAAAAATTCAAAAATCAACGTATCGCCTTCTACCTTGCTGCATTCTCTTCGTCCAACGATTCTCTTTCAAACCCAAAATGAAAATCCAGATTCGGTCGATACAAAAAAATGTAATCTGCATTTTAGTGAAGGCAAACGAAAAAACGGGTGGGGTCGTATTTAGGGCAAAAAAAAATTTTCGATTTCGGGAATACCCAAGACCCTATCCGATGGAAAATTTCCAGCTGATTCCAAAAATCACCATTGTTTGCCCGATAAATCAAAGATTCTAGGAGAAAAATGAGAAAACGTGATTTCGCACTTTCCGCGATTTTGACACTTTACTAAAATCGACGTCATTCTTGTTTGGATGAATGGATTCCGGATTTCAAGGTCGCGTTCGAAAGAGCATCGTTCAACGAAGAGAATGCGGGTAGGTAGAAGGCGATCCGTCGATTTTTGAATTTTTTACCGAATTTTAAAGTGGACCCTTCAAAAATGCAAAAAATTGATACTACCCCCCCTTTGCGTTTTTGCGATTTTCAGCCAAAAATCGAAGGGTCCACTTTGAAGGTCTGCAAAAAATTCAAAAATCAACGTATCGCCTTCTACCTTGCTGCATTCTCTTCGTCCAACGATTCTCTTTCAAACCCAAAATGAAAATCCAGATTCGGTCGATCCAAAAAAATGTAATCTGCATTTTAGTGAAGGCAAACGAAAAAACGAGTGGGGTCGTATTTAGGGCAAAAAAAAATTTTCGATTTCGGGAATACCCAAGACCCTATCCGATGGAAAATTTCCAGCTGATTCCAAAAATCACCATTGTTTGCCCGATAAATCAAAGATTCAAGGAGAAAAATGAGAAAACGTGATTTCGAACTTTCCGCGATTTTTACACTTTACTAAAATCGACGTCATTCTTGTTTGGATGAATGGATTCCGGATTTTAACGTCGCGTTCGAAAGAGCATCGTTCAACGAAGAGAATGCGGGTAGGTAGAAGGCGATCCGTCGATTTTTGAATTTTTTACCGAATTTTAAAGTTGACCCTTCAAAAATGCAAAAAATTGATACTACCCCCCCTTTGCGTTTTTGCGATTTTCAGCCAAAAATCGAAGGGTCCACTTTGAAGGTCTGCAAAAAATTCAAAAATCAACGTATCGCCTTCTACCTTGCTGCATTCTCTTCGTCCAACGATTCTCTTTCAAACCCAAAATGAAAATCCAGATTCGGTCGATCCAAAAAAATGTAATCTGCATTTTAGTGAAGGCAAACGAAAAAACGAGTGGGGTCGTATTTAGGGCAAAAAAAAATTTTCGATTTCGGGAATACCCAAGACCCTATCCGATGGAAAATTTCCAGCTGATTCCAAAAATCACCATTGTTTGCCCGATAAATCAAAGATTCAAGGAGAAAAATGAGAAAACGTGATTTCGAACTTTCCGCGATTTTTACACTTTACTAAAATCGACGTCATTCTTGTTTGGATGAATGGATTCCGGATTTTAACGTCGCGTTCGAAAGAGCATCGTTCAACGAAGAGAATGCGGGTAGGTAGAAGGCGATCCGTCGATTTTTGAATTTTTTACCGAATTTTAAAGTTGACCCTTCAAAAATGCAAAAAATTGATACTACCCCCCCTTTGCGTTTTTGCGATTTTCAGCCAAAAATCGAAGGGTCCACTTTGAAGGTCTGCAAAAAATTCAAAAATCAACGTATCGCCTTCTACCTTGCTGCATTCTCTTCGTCCAACGATTCTCTTTCAAACCCAAAATGAAAATCCAGATTCGGTCGATCCAAAAAAATGTAATCTGCATTTTAGTGAAGGCAAACGAAAAAACGGGTGGGGTCGTATTTAGGGCAAAAAAAAATTTTCGATTTCGGGAATACCCAAGACCCTATCCGATGGAAAATTTCCCGCTGATTCCAAAAATCACCATTGTTTGCCCGATAAATCAAAGATTCTAGGAGAAAAATGAGAAAACGTGATTTCGCACTTTCCGCGATTTTGACACTTTACTAAAATCGACGTCATTCTTGTTTGGATGAATGGATTCCGGATTTCAAGGTCGCGTTCGAAAGAGCATCGTTCAACGAAGAGAATGCGGGTAGGTAGAAGGCGATCCGACGATTTTTGAATTTTTTACCGAATTTTAAAGTTGACCCTTCAAAAATGCAAAAAATTGATACTACCCCCCCTTTGCGTTTTTGCTATTTTCAGCCAAAAATCGAAGGGTCCACTTTGAAGGTCTGCAAAAAATTCAAAAATCAACGTATCGCCTTCTACCTTGCTGCATTCTCTTCGTCCAACGATTCTCTTTCAAACCCAAAATGAAAATCCAGATTCGGTCGATACAAAAAAATGTAATCTGCATTTTAGTGAAGGCAAACGAAAAAACGGGTGGGGTCGTATTTAGGGCAAAAAAAAATTTTCGATTTCGGGAATACCCAAGACCCTATCCGATGGAAAATTTCCCGCTGATTCCAAAAATCACCATTGTTTGCCCGATAAATCAAAGATTCAAGGAGAAAAATGAGAAAACGTGATTTCGCACTTTCCGCGATTTTGACACTTTACTAAAATCGACGTCATTCTTGTTTGGATGAATGGATTCCGGATTTCAAGGTCGCGTTCGAAAGAGCATCGTTCAACGAAGAGAATGCGGGTAGGTAGAAGGCGATCCGACGATTTTTGAATTTTTTACCGAATTTTAAAGTTGACCCTTCAAAAATGCAAAAAATTGATACTACCCCCCCTTTGCGTTTTTGCGATTTTCAGCCAAAAATCGAAGGGTCCACTTTGAAGGTCTGCAAAAAATTCAAAAATCAACGTATTGCCTTCTACCTTGCTGCATTCTCTTCGTCCAACAATTCTCTTTCAAACCCAAAATGAAAATCCAGATTCGGTCGATCCAAAAAAATGTAATCTGCATTTTAGTGAAGGCAAACGAAAAAACGGGTGGGGTCGTATTTAGGGCAAAAAAAAATTTTCGATTTCGGGAATACCCAAGACCCTATCCGATGGAAAATTTCCCGCTGATTCCAAAAATCACCATTGTTTGCCCGATAAATCAAAGATTCTAGGAGAAAAATGAGAAAACGTGATTTCGCACTTTCCGCGATTTTGACACTATACTAAAATCGACGTCATTCTTGTTTGGATGAATGGATTCCGGATTTCAAGGTCGCGTTCGAAAGAGCATCGTTCAACGAAGAGAATGCGGGTAGGTAGAAGGCGATCCGTCGATTTTTGAATTTTTTACCGAATTTTAAAGTTGACCCTTCAAAAATGCAAAAAATTGATACTACCCCCCCTTTGCGTTTTTGCTATTTTCAGCCAAAAATCGAAGGGTCCACTTTGAAGGTCTGCAAAAAATTCAAAAATCAACGTATCGCCTTCTACCTTGCTGCATTCTCTTCGTCCAACAATTCTCTTTCAAACCCAAAATGAAAATCCAGATTCGGTCGATCCAAAAAAATGTAATCTGCATTTTAGTGAAGGCAAACGAAAAAACGGGTGGGGTCGTATTTAGGGCAAAAAAAAATTTTCGATTTCGGGAATACCCAAGACCCTATCCGATGGAAAATTTCCCGCTGATTCCAAAAATCACCATTGTTTGCCCGATAAATCAAAGATTCTAGGAGAAAAATGAGAAAACGTGATTTCGCACTTTCCGCGATTTTGACACTATACTAAAATCGACGTCATTCTTGTTTGGATGAATGGATTCCGGATTTCAAGGTCGCGTTCGAAAGAGCATCGTTCAACGAAGAGAATGCGGGTAGGTAGAAGGCGATCCGTCGATTTTTGAATTTTTTACCGAATTTTAAAGTTGACCCTTCAAAAATGCAAAAAATTGATACTACCCCCCCTTTGCGTTTTTGCGATTTTCAGCCAAAAATCGAAGGGTCCACTTTGAAGGTCTGCAAAAAATTCAAAAATCAACGTATCGCCTTCTACCTTGCTGCATTCTCTTCGTCCAACAATTCTCTTTCAAACCCAAAATGAAAATCCAGATTCGGTCGATCCAAAAAAATGTAATCTGCATTTTAGTGAAGGCAAACGAAAAAACGGGTGGGGTCGTATTTAGGGCAAAAAAAAATTTTCGATTTCGGGAATACCCAAGACCCTATCCGATGGAAAATTTCCCGCTGATTCCAAAAATCACCATTGTTTGCCCGATAAATCAAAGATTCTAGGAGAAAAATGAGAAAACGTGATTTCGCACTTTCCGCGATTTTGACACTATACTAAAATCGACGTCATTCTTGTTTGGATGAATGGATTCCGGATTTCAAGGTCGCGTTCGAAAGAGCATCGTTCAACGAAGAGAATGCGGGTAGGTAGAAGGCGATCCGTCGATTTTTGAATTTTTTACCGAATTTTAAAGTTGACCCTTCAAAAATGCAAAAAATTGATACTACCCCCCCTTTGCGTTTTTGCGATTTTCAGCCAAAAATCGAAGGGTCCACTTTGAAGGTCTGCAAAAAATTCAAAAATCAACGTATCGCCTTCTACCTTGCTGCATTCTCTTCGTCCAACAATTCTCTTTCAAACCCAAAATGAAAATCCAGATTCGGTCGATCCAAAAAAATGTAATCTGCATTTTAGTGAAGGCAAACGAATAAACGGGTGGGGTCGTATTTAGGGCAAAAAAAAATTTTCGATTTCGGGAATACCCAAGACCCTATCCGATGGAAAATTTCCCGCTGATTCCAAAAATCACCATTGTTTGCCCGATAAATCAAAGATTCTAGGAGAAAAATGAGAAAACGTGATTTCGCACTTTCCGCGATTTTGACACTATACTAAAATCGACGTCATTCTTGTTTGGATGAATGGATTCCGGATTTCAAGGTCGCGTTCGAAAGAGCATCGTTCAACGAAGAGAATGCGGGTAGGTAGAAGGCGATCCGTCGATTTTTGAATTTTTTACCGAATTTTAAAGTTGACCCTTCAAAAATGCAAAAAATTGATACTACCCCCCCTTTGCGTTTTTGCTATTTTCAGCCAAAAATCGAAGGGTCCACTTTGAAGGTCTGCAAAAAATTCAAAAATCAACGTATCGCCTTCTACCTTGCTGCATTCTCTTCGTCCAACAATTCTCTTTCAAACCCAAAATGAAAATCCAGATTCGGTCGATCCAAAAAAATGTAATCTGCATTTTAGTGAAGGCAAACGAAAAAACGGGTGGGGTCGTATTTAGGGCAAAAAAAAATTTTCGATTTCGGGAATACCCAAGACCCTATCCGATGGAAAATTTCCCGCTGATTCCAAAAATCACCATTGTTTGCCCGATAAATCAAAGATTCTAGGAGAAAAATGAGAAAACGTGATTTCGCACTTTCCGCGATTTTGACACTATACTAAAATCGACGTCATTCTTGTTTGGATGAATGGATTCCGGATTTCAAGGTCGCGTTCGAAAGAGCATCGTTCAACGAAGAGAATGCGGGTAGGTAGAAGGCGATCCGTCGATTTTTGAATTTTTTACCGAATTTTAAAGTTGACCCTTCAAAAATGCAAAAAATTGATACTACCCCCCCTTTGCGTTTTTGCGATTTTCAGCCAAAAATCGAAGGGTCCACTTTGAAGGTCTGCAAAAAATTCAAAAATCAACGTATCGCCTTCTACCTTGCTGCATTCTCTTCGTCCAACAATTCTCTTTCAAACCCAAAATGAAAATCCAGATTCGGTCGATCCAAAAAAATGTAATCTGCATTTTAGTGAAGGCAAACGAAAAAACGGGTGGGGTCGTATTTAGGGCAAAAAAAAATTTTCGATTTCGGGAATACCCAAGACCCTATCCGATGGAAAATTTCCCGCTGATTCCAAAAATCACCATTGTTTGCCCGATAAATCAAAGATTCTAGGAGAAAAATGAGAAAACGTGATTTCGCACTTTCCGCGATTTTGACACTATACTAAAATCGACGTCATTCTTGTTTGGATGAATGGATTCCGGATTTCAAGGTCGCGTTCGAAAGAGCATCGTTCAACGAAGAGAATGCGGGTAGGTAGAAGGCGATCCGTCGATTTTTGAATTTTTTACCGAATTTTAAAGTTGACCCTTCAAAAATGCAAAAAATTGATACTACCCCCCCTTTGCGTTTTTGCTATTTTCAGCCAAAAATCGAAGGGTCCACTTTGAAGGTCTGCAAAAAATTCAAAAATCAACGTATCGCCTTCTACCTTGCTGCATTCTCTTCGTCCAACAATTCTCTTTCAAACCCAAAATGAAAATCCAGATTCGGTCGATCCAAAAAAATGTAATCTGCATTTTAGTGAAGGCAAACGAAAAAACGGGTGGGGTCGTATTTAGGGCAAAAAAAAATTTTCGATTTCGGGAATACCCAAGACCCTATCCGATGGAAAATTTCCCGCTGATTCCAAAAATCACCATTGTTTGCCCGATAAATCAAAGATTCTAGGAGAAAAATGAGAAAACGTGATTTCGCACTTTCCGCGATTTTGACACTATACTAAAATCGACGTCATTCTTGTTTGGATGAATGGATTCCGGATTTCAAGGTCGCGTTCGAAAGAGCATCGTTCAACGAAGAGAATGCGGGTAGGTAGAAGGCGATCCGTCGATTTTTGAATTTTTTACCGAATTTTAAATTTGACCCTTCAAAAATGCAAAAAATTGATACTACCCCCCCTTTGCGTTTTTGCGATTTTCAGCCAAAAATCGAAGGGTCCACTTTGAAGGTCTGCAAAAAATTCAAAAATCAACGTATCGCCTTCTACCTTGCTGCATTCTCTTCGTCCAACGATTCTCTTTCAAACCCAAAATGAAAATCCAGATTCGGTCGATCCAAAAAAATGTAATCTGCATTTTAGTGAAGGCAAACGAAAAAACGGGTGGGGTCGTATTTAGGGCAAAAAAAAATTTTCGATTTCGGGAATACCCAAGACCCTATCCGATGGAAAATTTCCCGCTGATTCCAAAAATCACCATTGTTTGCCCGATAAATCAAAGATTCTAGGAGAAAAATGAGAAAACGTGATTTCGCACTTTCCGCGATTTTGACACTTTACTAAAATCGACGTCATTCTTGTTTGGATGAATGGATTCCGGATTTCAAGGTCGCGTTCGAAAGAGCATCGTTCAACGAAGAGAATGCGGGTAGGTAGAAGGCGATCCGTCGATTTTTGAATTTTTTACCGAATTTTAAAGTTGACCCTTCAAAAATGCAAAAAATTGATACTACCCCCCCTTTGCGTTTTTGTTATTTTCAGCCAAAAATCGAAGGGTCCACTTTGAAGGTCTGCAAAAAATTCAAAAATCAACGTATCGCCTTCTACCTTGCTGCATTCTCTTCGTCCAACGATTCTCTTTCAAACCCAAAATGAAAATCCAGATTCGGTCGATCCAAAAAAATGTAATCTGCATTTTAGTGAAGGCAAACGAAAAAACGGGTGGGGTCGTATTTAGGGCAAAAAAAAATTTTCGATTTCGGGAATACCCAAGACCCTATCCGATGGAAAATTTCCCGCTGATTCCAAAAATCACCATTGTTTGCCCGATAAATCAAAGATTCTAGGAGAAAAATGAGAAAACGTGATTTCGCACTTTCCGCGATTTTGACACTATACTAAAATCGACGTCATTCTTGTTTGGATGAATGGATTCCGGATTTCAAGGTCGCGTTCGAAAGAGCATCGTTCAACGAAGAGAATGCGGGTAGGTAGAAGGCGATCCGTCGATTTTTGAATTTTTTACCGAATTTTAAAGTTGACCCTTCAAAAATGCAAAAAATTGATACTACCCCCCCTTTGCGTTTTTGCGATTTTCAGCCAAAAATCGAAGGGTCCACTTTGAAGGTCTGCAAAAAATTCAAAAATCAACGTATCGCCTTCTACCTTGCTGCATTCTCTTCGTCCAACGATTCTCTTTCAAACCCAAAAAGAAAATCCAGATTCGGTCGATCCAAAAAAATGTAATCTGCATTTTAGTGAAGGCAAACGAAAAAACGAGTGGGGTCGTATTTAGGGCAAAAAAAAATTTTCGATTTCGGGAATACCCAAGACCCTATCCGATGGAAAATTTCCCGCTGATTCCAAAAATCACCATTGTTTGCCCGATAAATCAAAGATTCTAGGAGAAAAATGAGAAAACGTGATTTCGCACTTTCCGCGATTTTGACACTTTACTAAAATCGACGTCATTCTTGTTTGGATGAATGGATTCCGGATTTCAAGGTCGCGTTCGAAAGAGCATCGTTCAACGAAGAGAATGCGGGTAGGTAGAAGGCGATCCGTCGATTTTTGAATTTTTTGCCGAATTTTAAAGTTGACCCTTCAAAAATGCAAAAAATTGATACTACCCCCCCTTTGCGTTTTTGCGATTTTCAGCCAAAAATCGAAGGGTCCACTTTGAAGGTCTGCAAAAAATTCAAAAATCAACGTATCGCCTTCTACCTTGCTGCATTCTCTTCGTCCAACGATTCTCTTTCAAACCCAAAATGAAAATCCAGATTCGGTCGATCCAAAAAAATGTAATCTCCATTTTAGTGAAGGCAAACGAAAAAACGGGTGGGGTCGTATTTAGGGCAAAAAAAAATTTTCGATTTCGGGAATACCCAAGACCCTATCCGATGGAAAATTTTCCGCTGATTCCAAAAATCACCATTGTTTGCCCGATAAATCAAAGATTCTAGGAGAAAAATGAGAAAACGTGATTTCGCACTTTCCGCCATATTGACACTTTACTAAAATCGACGTCATTCTTGTTTGCGTGAATCGATTCCGGATTTCAAGGTCGCGTTCGAAAGAGCATCGTTCAACGAAGAGAATGCGGGTAGGTAGAAGGCGATCCGTCGATTTTGTAATTTTTTACCGAATTTTAAAGTGGACCCTTCAAAAATGCAAAAAATTGATACTACCCCCCCTTTGCGTTTTTGCTATTTTCAGCCAAAAATCGAAGGGTCCACTTTGAAGGTCTGCAAAAAATTCAAAAATCAACGTATCGCCTTCTACCTTGCTGCATTCTCTTCGTCCAACGATTCTCTTTCAAACCCAAAATGAAAATCCAGATTCGGTCGATCCAAAAAAATGTAATCTGCATTTTAGTGAAGGCAAACGAAAAAACGGGTGGGGTCGTATTTAGGGCAAAAAAAAATTTTCGATTTCGGGAATACCCAAGACCCTATCCGATGGAAAATTTCCCGCTGATTCCAAAAATCACCATTGTTTGCCCGATAAATCAAAGATTCTAGGAGAAAAATGAGAAAACGTGATTTCGCACTTTCCGCGATTTTGACACTTTACTAAAATCGACGTCATTCTTGTTTGGATGAATGGATTCCGGATTTCAAGGTCGCGTTCGAAAGAGCATCGTTCAACGAAGAGAATGCGGGTAGGTAGAAGGCGATCCGTCGATTTTTGAATTTTTTACCGAATTTTAAAGTTGACCCTTCAAAAATGCAAAAAATTGATACTACCCCCCCTTTGCGTTTTTGCGATTTTCAGCCAAAAATCGAAGGGTCCACTTTGAAGGTCTGCAAAAAATTCAAAAATCAACGTATCGCCTTCTACCTTGCTGCATTCTCTTCGTCCAACGATTCTCTTTCAAACCCAAAATGAAAATCCAGATTCGGTCGATCCAAAAAAATGTAATCTGCATTTTAGTGAAGGCAAACGAAAAAACGGGTGGGGTCGTATTTAGGGCAAAAAAAAATTTTCGATTTCGGGAATACCCAAGACCCTATCCGATGGAAAATTTCCCGCTGATTCCAAAAATCACCATTGTTTGCCCGATAAATCAAAGATTCTAGGAGAAAAATGAGAAAACGTGATTTCGCACTTTCCGCGATTTTGACACTTTACTAAAATCGACGTCATTCTTGTTTGGATGAATGGATTCCGGATTTCAAGGTCGCGTTCGAAAGAGCATCGTTCAACGAAGAGAATGCGGGTAGGTAGAAGGCGATCCGACGATTTTTGAATTTTTTACCGAATTTTAAAGTTGACCCTTCAAAAATGCAAAAAATTGATACTACCCCCCCTTTGCGTTTTTGCGATTTTCAGCCAAAAATCGAAGGGTCCACTTTGAAGGTCTGCAAAAAATTCAAAAATCAACGTATCGCCTTCTACCTTGCTGCATTCTCTTCGTCCAACAATTCTCTTTCAAACCCAAAATGAAAATCCAGATTCGGTCGATCCAAAAAAATGTAATCTGCATTTTAGTGAAGGCAAACGAAAAAACGGGTGGGGTCGTATTTAGGGCAAAAAAAAATTTTCGATTTCGGGAATACCCAAGACCCTATCCGATGGAAAATTTCCAGCTGATTCCAAAAATCACCATTGTTTGCCCGATAAATCAAAGATTCAAGGAGAAAAATGAGAAAACGTGATTTCGAACTTTCCGCGATTTTGACACTTTACTAAAATCGACGTCATTCTTGTTTGGATGAATGGATTCCGGATTTCAAGGTCGCGTTCGAAAGAGCATCGTTCAACGAAGAGAATGCGGGTAGGTAGAAGGCGATCCGTCGATTTTTGAATTTTTTACCGAATTTTAAAGTTGACCCTTCAAAAATGCAAAAAATTGATACTACCCCCCCTTTGCGTTTTTGCTATTTTCAGCCAAAAATCGAAGGGTCCACTTTGAAGGTCTGCAAAAAATTCAAAAATCAACGTATCGCCTTCTACCTTGCTGCATTCTCTTCGTCCAACGATTCTCTTTCAAACCCAAAATGAAAATCCAGATTCGGTCGATCCAAAAAAATGTAATCTGCATTTTAGTGAAGGCAAACGAAAAAACGGGTGGGGTCGTATTTAGGGCAAAAAAAAATTTTCGATTTCGGGAATACCCAAGACCCTATCCGATGGAAAATTTCCCGCTGATTCCAAAAATCACCATTGTTTGCCCGATAAATCAAAGATTCTAGGAGAAAAATGAGAAAACGTGATTTCGCACTTTCCGCGATTTTGACACTTTACTAAAATCGACGTCATTCTTGTTTGGATGAATGGATTCCGGATTTCAAGGTCGCGTTCGAAAGAGCATCGTTCAACGAAGAGAATGCGGGTAGGTAGAAGGCGATCCGTCGATTTTTGAATTTTTTGCCGAATTTTAAAGTTGACCCTTCAAAAATGCAAAAAATTGATACTACCCCCCCTTTGCGTTTTTGCGATTTTCAGCCAAAAATCGAAGGGTCCACTTTGAAGGTCTGCAAAAAATTCAAAAATCAACGTATCGCCTTCTACCTTGCTGCATTCTCTTCGTCCAACGATTCTCTTTCGAACCCAAAAAGAAAATCCAGATTCGGTCGATCCAAAAAAATGTAATCTCCATTTTAGTGAAGGCAAACGAAAAAACGGGTGGGGTCGTATTTAGGGCAAAAAAAAATTTTCGATTTCGGGAATACCCAAGACCCTATCCGATGGAAAATTTCCCGCTGATTCCAAAAATCACCATTGTTTGCCCGATAAATCAAAGATTCACGGAGAAAAATGAGAAAACGTGATTTCGAACTTTCCGCGATTTTTACACTTTACTAAAATCGACGTCATTCTTGTTTGGATGAATGGATTCCGGATTTTAACGTCGCGTTCGAAAGAGCATCGTTCAACGAAGAGAATGCGGGTAGGTAGAAGGCGATCCGTCGATTTTTGAATTTTTTGCCGAATTTTAAAGTTGACCCTTCAAAAATGCAAAAAATTGATACTACCCCCCCTTTGCGTTTTTGCGATTTTCAGCCAAAAATCGAAGGGTCCACTTTGAAGGTCTGCAAAAAATTCAAAAATCAACGTATCGCCTTCTACCTTGCTGCATTCTCTTCGTCCAACGATTCTCTTTCAAACCCAAAATGAAAATCCAGATTCGGTCGATCCAAAAAAATGTAATCTCCATTTTAGTGAAGGCAAACGAAAAAACGGGTGGGGTCGTATTTAGGGCAAAAAAAAATTTTCGATTTCGGGAATACCCAAGACCCTATCCGATGGAAAATTTTCCGCTGATTCCAAAAATCACCATTGTTTGCCCGATAAATCAAAGATTCTAGGAGAAAAATGAGAAAACGTGATTTCGCACTTTCCGCCATATTGACACTTTACTAAAATCGACGTCATTCTTGTTTGCGTGAATCGATTCCGGATTTCAAGGTCGCGTTCGAAAGAGCATCGTTCAACGAAGAGAATGCGGGTAGGTAGAAGGCGATCCGTCGATTTTGTAATTTTTTACCGAATTTTAAAGTGGACCCTTCAAAAATGCAAAAAATTGATACTACCCCCCCTTTGCGTTTTTGCGATTTTCAGCCAAAAATCGAAGGGTCCACTTTGAAGGTCTGCAAAAAATTCAGAAATCAACGTATCGCCTTCTACCTTGCGGCATTTTCTTCGTCCAACGATTCTCTTTCGAACCCAAAAAGAAAATCCAGATTCGGTCGATCCAAAAAAATGTAATCTCCATTTTAGTGAAGGCAAACGAAAAAACGGGTGGGGTCGTATTTAGGGGAAAAAAAAATTTTCGATTTCGGGAATACCCAAGACCCTATCCGATGGAAAATTTTCCGCTGATTCCAAAAATCACCATTGTTTGCCCGATAAATCAAAGATTCTAGGAGAAAAATGAGAAAACGTGATTTCGCACTTTCCGCCATATTGACACTTTACTAAAATCGACGTCATTCTTGTTTGCGTGAATCGATTCCGGATTTCAAGGTCGCGTTCGAAAGAGCATCGTTCAACGAAGAGAATGCGGGTAGGTAGAAGGCGATCCGTCGATTTTGTAATTTTTTACCGAATTTTAAAGTGGACCCTTCAAAAATGCAAAAAATTGATACTACCCCCCCTTTGCGTTTTTGCGATTTTCAGCCAAAAATCGAAGGGTCCACTTTGAAGGTCTGCAAAAAATTCAGAAATCAACGTATCGCCTTCTACCTTGCGGCATTTTCTTCGTCCAACGATTCTCTTTCGAACCCAAAAAGAAAATCCAGATTCGGTCGATCCAAAAAAATGTAATCTCCATTTTAGTGAAGGCAAACGAAAAAACGGGTGGGGTCGTATTTAGGGGAAAAAAAAATTTTCGATTTCGGGAATACCCAAGACCCTATCCGATGGAAAATTTTCCGCTGATTCCAAAAATCACCATTGTTTGCCCGATAAATCAAAGATTCTAGGAAAAAATTAGAAAACGTGATTTCGCACTTTCCGCCATATTGACACTTTACTAAAATCGACGTCATTCTTGTTTGCGTGAATCGATTCCGGATTTCAAGGTCGCGTTCGAAAGAGCATCGTTCAACGAAGAGGATGCGGGTAGGTAGAAGGCGATCCGTCGATTTTTGAATTTTTTACCGAATTTTAAAGTGGAGCCTTCAAAAATGCAAAAAATTGATACTACCCCCCCTTTGCGTTTTTGCGATTTTCAGCCAAAAATCGAAGGGTCCACTTTGAAGGTCTGCAAAAAAATCAAAAATCAACGTATCGCCTTCTACCTTGCGGCATTCTCTTCGTCCAACGATTCTCTTTCGAACCCAAAAAGAAAATCCAGATTCGGTCGATCCAAAAAAATGTAATCTGCATTTTAGTGAAGGCAAACGAAAAAACGGGTGGGGTCGTATTTAGGGCAAAAAAAAATTTTCGATTTCGGGAATACCCAAGACCCTATCCGATGGAAAATTTCCCGCTGATTCCAAAAATCACCATTGTTTGCCCGATAAATCAAAGATTCTAGGAGAAAAATGAGAAAACGTGATTTCGCACTTTCCGCGATTTTGACACTATACTAAAATCGACGTCATTCTTGTTTGGATGAATGGATTCCGGATTTCAAGGTCGCGTTCGAAAGAGCATCGTTCAACGAAGAGAATGCGGGTAGGTAGAAGGCGATCCGTCGATTTTTGAATTTTTTACCGAATTTTAAAGTTGACCCTTCAAAAATGCAAAAAATTGATACTACCCCCCCTTTGCGTTTTTGCTATTTTCAGCCAAAAATCGAAGGGTCCACTTTGAAGGTCTGCAAAAAATTCAAAAATCAACGTATCGCCTTCTACCTTGCTGCATTCTCTTCGTCCAACGATTCTCTTTCAAACCCAAAATGAAAATCCAGATTCGGTCGATCCAAAAAAATGTAATCTGCATTTTAGTGAAGGCAAACGAAAAAACGGGTGGGGTCGTATTTAGGGCAAAAAAAAATTTTCGATTTCGGGAATACCCAAGACCCTATCCGATGGAAAATTTCCCGCTGATTCCAAAAATCACCATTGTTTGCCCGATAAATCAAAGATTCTAGGAGAAAAATGAGAAAACGTGATTTCGCACTTTCCGCGATTTTGACACTTTACTAAAATCGACGTCATTCTTGTTTGGATGAATGGATTCCGGATTTCAAGGTCGCGTTCGAAAGAGCATCGTTCAACGAAGAGAATGCGGGTAGGTAGAAGGCGATCCGACGATTTTTGAATTTTTTACCGAATTTTAAAGTTGACCCTTCAAAAATGCAAAAAATTGATACTACCCCCCCTTTGCGTTTTTGCGATTTTCAGCCAAAAATCGAAGGGTCCACTTTGAAGGTCTGCAAAAAATTCAAAAATCAACGTATCGCCTTCTACCTTGCTGCATTCTCTTCGTCCAACAATTCTCTTTCAAACCCAAAATGAAAATCCAGATTCGGTCGATCCAAAAAAATGTAATCTGCATTTTAGTGAAGGCAAACGAAAAAACGGGTGGGGTCGTATTTAGGGCAAAAAAAAATTTTCGATTTCGGGAATACCCAAGACCCTATCCGATGGAAAATTTCCAGCTGATTCCAAAAATCACCATTGTTTGCCCGATAAATCAAAGATTCAAGGAGAAAAATGAGAAAACGTGATTTCGAACTTTCCGCGATTTTGACACTTTACTAAAATCGACGTCATTCTTGTTTGGATGAATGGATTCCGGATTTCAAGGTCGCGTTCGAAAGAGCATTGTTCAACGAAGAGAATGCGGGTAGGTAGAAGGCGATCCGACGATTTTTGAATTTTTTACCGAATTTTAAAGTTGACCCTTCAAAAATGCAAAAAATTGATACTACCCCCCCTTTGCGTTTTTGCGATTTTCAGCCAAAAATCGAAGGGTCCACTTTGAAGGTCTGCAAAAAATTCAAAAATCAACGTATCGCCTTCTACCTTGCTGCATTCTCTTCGTCCAACAATTCTCTTTCAAACCCAAAATGAAAATCCAGATTCGGTCGATCCAAAAAAATGTAATCTGCATTTTAGTGAAGGCAAACGAAAAAACGGGTGGGGTCGTATTTAGGGCAAAAAAAAATTTTCGATTTCGGGAATACCCAAGACCCTATCCGATGGAAAATTTCCCGCTGATTCCAAAAATCACCATTGTTTGCCCGATAAATCAAAGATTCTAGGAGAAAAATGAGAAAACGTGATTTCGCACTTTCCGCGATTTTGACACTATACTAAAATCGACGTCATTCTTGTTTGGATGAATGGATTCCGGATTTCAAGGTCGCGTTCGAAAGAGCATCGTTCAACGAAGAGAATGCGGGTAGGTAGAAGGCGATCCGTCGATTTTTGAATTTTTTACCGAATTTTAAAGTTGACCCTTCAAAAATGCAAAAAATTGATACTACCCCCCCTTTGCGTTTTTGCGATTTTCAGCCAAAAATCGAAGGGTCCACTTTGAAGGTCTGCAAAAAAATCAAAAATCAACGTATCGCCTTCTACCTTGCGGCATTCTCTTCGTCCAACGATTCTCTTTCGAACCCAAAAAGAAAATCCAGATTCGGTCGATCCAAAAAAATGTAATCTGCATTTTAGTGAAGGCAAACGAAAAAACGGGTGGGGTCGTATTTAGGGCAAAAAAAAATTTTCGATTTCGGGAATACCCAAGACCCTATCCGATGGAAAATTTCCCGCTGATTCCAAAAATCACCATTGTTTGCCCGATAAATCAAAGATTCTAGGAGAAAAATGAGAAAACGTGATTTCGCACTTTCCGCGATTTTGACACTTTACTAAAATCGACGTCATTCTTGTTTGGATGAATGGATTCCGGATTTCAAGGTCGCGTTCGAAAGAGCATCGTTCAACGAAGAGAATGCGGGTAGGTAGAAGGCGATCCGTCGATTTTTGAATTTTTTACCGAATTTTAAAGTGGAGCCTTCAAAAATGCAAAAAATTGATACTACCCCCCCTTTGCGTTTTTGCGATTTTCAGCCAAAAATCGAAGGGTCCACTTTGAAGGTCTGCAAAAAAATCAAAAATCAACGTATCGCCTTCTACCTTGCGGCATTCTCTTCGTCCAACGATTCTCTTTCGAACCCAAAAAGAAAATCCAGATTCGGTCGATCCAAAAAAATGTAATCTGCATTTTAGTGAAGGCAAACGAAAAAACGGGTGGGGTCGTATTTAGGGCAAAAAAAAATTTTCGATTTCGGGAATACCCAAGACCCTATCCGATGGAAAATTTCCCGCTGATTCCAAAAATCACCATTGTTTGCCCGATAAATCAAAGATTCTAGGAGAAAAATGAGAAAACGTGATTTCGCACTTTCCGCGATTTTGACACTATACTAAAATCGACGTCATTCTTGTTTGGGTGAATGGATTCCGGATTTCAAGGTCGCGTTCGAAAGAGCATCGTTCAACGAAGAGAATGCGGGTAGGTAGAAGGCGATCCGTCGATTTTTGAATTTTTTACCGAATTTTAAAGTTGACCCTTCAAAAATGCAAAAAATTGATACTACCCCCCCTTTGCGTTTTTGCTATTTTCAGCCAAAAATCGAAGGGTCCACTTTGAAGGTCTGCAAAAAATTCAAAAATCAACGTATCGCCTTCTACCTTGCTGCATTCTCTTCGTCCAACGATTCTCTTTCAAACCCAAAATGAAAATCCAGATTCGGTCGATCCAAAAAAATGTAATCTGCATTTTAGTGAAGGCAAACGAAAAAACGGGTGGGGTCGTATTTAGGGCAAAAAAAAATTTTCGATTTCGGGAATACCCAAGACCCTATCCGATGGAAAATTTCCCGCTGATTCCAAAAATCACCATTGTTTGCCCGATAAATCAAAGATTCTAGGAGAAAAATGAGAAAACGTGATTTCGCACTTTCCGCGATTTTGACACTTTACTAAAATCGACGTCATTCTTGTTTGGATGAATGGATTCCGGATTTCAAGGTCGCGTTCGAAAGAGCATCGTTCAACGAAGAGAATGCGGGTAGGTAGAAGGCGATCCGACGATTTTTGAATTTTTTACCGAATTTTAAAGTTGACCCTTCAAAAATGCAAAAAATTGATACTACCCCCCCTTTGCGTTTTTGCGATTTTCAGCCAAAAATCGAAGGGTCCACTTTGAAGGTCTGCAAAAAATTCAAAAATCAACGTATCGCCTTCTACCTTGCTGCATTCTCTTCGTCCAACGATTCTCTTTCAAACCCAAAATGAAAATCCAGATTCGGTCGATCCAAAAAAATGTAATCTGCATTTTAGTGAAGGCAAACGAAAAAACGGGTGGGGTCGTATTTAGGGCAAAAAAAAATTTTCGATTTCGGGAATACCCAAGACCCTATCCGATGGAAAATTTCCCGCTGATTCCAAAAATCACCATTGTTTGCCCGATAAATCAAAGATTCTAGGAGAAAAATGAGAAAACGTGATTTCGCACTTTCCGCGATTTTGACACTTTACTAAAATCGACGTCATTCTTGTTTGGATGAATGGATTCCGGATTTCAAGGTCGCGTTCGAAAGAGCATCGTTCAACGAAGAGAATGCGGGTAGGTAGAAGGCGATCCGTCGATTTTGTAATTTTTTACCGAATTTTAAAGTGGACCCTTCAAAAATGCAAAAAATTGATACTACCCCCCCTTTGCGTTTTTGCGATTTTCAGCCAAAAATCGAAGGGTCCACTTTGAAGGTCTGCAAAAAATTCAGAAATCAACGTATCGCCTTCTACCTTGCGGCATTTTCTTCGTCCAACGATTCTCTTTCGAACCCAAAAAGAAAATCCAGATTCGGTCGATCCAAAAAAATGTAATCTCCATTTTAGTGAAGGCAAACGAAAAAACGGGTGGGGTCGTATTTAGGGGAAAAAAAAATTTTCGATTTCGGGAATACCCAAGACCCTATCCGATGGAAAATTTTCCGCTGATTCCAAAAATCACCATTGTTTGCCCGATAAATCAAAGATTCTAGGAGAAAAATGAGAAAACGTGATTTCGCACTTTCCGCCATATTGACACTTTACTAAAATCGACGTCATTCTTGTTTGCGTGAATCGATTCCGGATTTCAAGGTCGCGTTCGAAAGAGCATCGTTCAACGAAGAGAATGCGGGTAGGTAGAAGGCGATCCGTCGATTTTGTAATTTTTTACCGAATTTTAAAGTGGACCCTTCAAAAATGCAAAAAATTGATACTACCCCCCCTTTGCGTTTTTGCGATTTTCAGCCAAAAATCGAAGGGTCCACTTTGAAGGTCTGCAAAAAATTCAGAAATCAACGTATCGCCTTCTACCTTGCGGCATTTTCTTCGTCCAACGATTCTCTTTCGAACCCAAAAAGAAAATCCAGATTCGGTCGATCCAAAAAAATGTAATCTCCATTTTAGTGAAGGCAAACGAAAAAACGGGTGGGGTCGTATTTAGGGGAAAAAAAAATTTTCGATTTCGGGAATACCCAAGACCCTATCCGATGGAAAATTTTCCGCTGATTCCAAAAATCACCATTGTTTGCCCGATAAATCAAAGATTCTAGGAAAAAATTAGAAAACGTGATTTCGCACTTTCCGCCATATTGACACTTTACTAAAATCGACGTCATTCTTGTTTGCGTGAATCGATTCCGGATTTCAAGGTCGCGTTCGAAAGAGCATCGTTCAACGAAGAGGATGCGGGTAGGTAGAAGGCGATCCGTCGATTTTTGAATTTTTTACCGAATTTTAAAGTGGAGCCTTCAAAAATGCAAAAAATTGATACTACCCCCCCTTTGCGTTTTTGCGATTTTCAGCCAAAAATCGAAGGGTCCACTTTGAAGGTCTGCAAAAAAATCAAAAATCAACGTATCGCCTTCTACCTTGCGGCATTCTCTTCGTCCAACGATTCTCTTTCGAACCCAAAAAGAAAATCCAGATTCGGTCGATCCAAAAAAATGTAATCTGCATTTTAGTGAAGGCAAACGAAAAAACGGGTGGGGTCGTATTTAGGGCAAAAAAAAATTTTCGATTTCGGGAATACCCAAGACCCTATCCGATGGAAAATTTCCCGCTGATTCCAAAAATCACCATTGTTTGCCCGATAAATCAAAGATTCTAGGAGAAAAATGAGAAAACGTGATTTCGCACTTTCCGCGATTTTGACACTATACTAAAATCGACGTCATTCTTGTTTGGATGAATGGATTCCGGATTTCAAGGTCGCGTTCGAAAGAGCATCGTTCAACGAAGAGAATGCGGGTAGGTAGAAGGCGATCCGTCGATTTTTGAATTTTTTACCGAATTTTAAAGTTGACCCTTCAAAAATGCAAAAAATTGATACTACCCCCCCTTTGCGTTTTTGCTATTTTCAGCCAAAAATCGAAGGGTCCACTTTGAAGGTCTGCAAAAAATTCAAAAATCAACGTATCGCCTTCTACCTTGCTGCATTCTCTTCGTCCAACGATTCTCTTTCAAACCCAAAATGAAAATCCAGATTCGGTCGATCCAAAAAAATGTAATCTGCATTTTAGTGAAGGCAAACGAAAAAACGGGTGGGGTCGTATTTAGGGCAAAAAAAAATTTTCGATTTCGGGAATACCCAAGACCCTATCCGATGGAAAATTTCCCGCTGATTCCAAAAATCACCATTGTTTGCCCGATAAATCAAAGATTCTAGGAGAAAAATGAGAAAACGTGATTTCGCACTTTCCGCGATTTTGACACTTTACTAAAATCGACGTCATTCTTGTTTGGATGAATGGATTCCGGATTTCAAGGTCGCGTTCGAAAGAGCATCGTTCAACGAAGAGAATGCGGGTAGGTAGAAGGCGATCCGACGATTTTTGAATTTTTTACCGAATTTTAAAGTTGACCCTTCAAAAATGCAAAAAATTGATACTACCCCCCCTTTGCGTTTTTGCGATTTTCAGCCAAAAATCGAAGGGTCCACTTTGAAGGTCTGCAAAAAATTCAAAAATCAACGTATCGCCTTCTACCTTGCTGCATTCTCTTCGTCCAACAATTCTCTTTCAAACCCAAAATGAAAATCCAGATTCGGTCGATCCAAAAAAATGTAATCTGCATTTTAGTGAAGGCAAACGAAAAAACGGGTGGGGTCGTATTTAGGGCAAAAAAAAATTTTCGATTTCGGGAATACCCAAGACCCTATCCGATGGAAAATTTCCAGCTGATTCCAAAAATCACCATTGTTTGCCCGATAAATCAAAGATTCAAGGAGAAAAATGAGAAAACGTGATTTCGAACTTTCCGCGATTTTGACACTTTACTAAAATCGACGTCATTCTTGTTTGGATGAATGGATTCCGGATTTCAAGGTCGCGTTCGAAAGAGCATTGTTCAACGAAGAGAATGCGGGTAGGTAGAAGGCGATCCGACGATTTTTGAATTTTTTACCGAATTTTAAAGTTGACCCTTCAAAAATGCAAAAAATTGATACTACCCCCCCTTTGCGTTTTTGCGATTTTCAGCCAAAAATCGAAGGGTCCACTTTGAAGGTCTGCAAAAAATTCAAAAATCAACGTATCGCCTTCTACCTTGCTGCATTCTCTTCGTCCAACAATTCTCTTTCAAACCCAAAATGAAAATCCAGATTCGGTCGATCCAAAAAAATGTAATCTGCATTTTAGTGAAGGCAAACGAAAAAACGGGTGGGGTCGTATTTAGGGCAAAAAAAAATTTTCGATTTCGGGAATACCCAAGACCCTATCCGATGGAAAATTTCCCGCTGATTCCAAAAATCACCATTGTTTGCCCGATAAATCAAAGATTCTAGGAGAAAAATGAGAAAACGTGATTTCGCACTTTCCGCGATTTTGACACTATACTAAAATCGACGTCATTCTTGTTTGGATGAATGGATTCCGGATTTCAAGGTCGCGTTCGAAAGAGCATCGTTCAACGAAGAGAATGCGGGTAGGTAGAAGGCGATCCGTCGATTTTTGAATTTTTTACCGAATTTTAAAGTTGACCCTTCAAAAATGCAAAAAATTGATACTACCCCCCCTTTGCGTTTTTGCGATTTTCAGCCAAAAATCGAAGGGTCCACTTTGAAGGTCTGCAAAAAAATCAAAAATCAACGTATCGCCTTCTACCTTGCGGCATTCTCTTCGTCCAACGATTCTCTTTCGAACCCAAAAAGAAAATCCAGATTCGGTCGATCCAAAAAAATGTAATCTGCATTTTAGTGAAGGCAAACGAAAAAACGGGTGGGGTCGTATTTAGGGCAAAAAAAAATTTTCGATTTCGGGAATACCCAAGACCCTATCCGATGGAAAATTTCCCGCTGATTCCAAAAATCACCATTGTTTGCCCGATAAATCAAAGATTCTAGGAGAAAAATGAGAAAACGTGATTTCGCACTTTCCGCGATTTTGACACTTTACTAAAATCGACGTCATTCTTGTTTGGATGAATGGATTCCGGATTTCAAGGTCGCGTTCGAAAGAGCATCGTTCAACGAAGAGAATGCGGGTAGGTAGAAGGCGATCCGTCGATTTTTGAATTTTTTACCGAATTTTAAAGTGGAGCCTTCAAAAATGCAAAAAATTGATACTACCCCCCCTTTGCGTTTTTGCGATTTTCAGCCAAAAATCGAAGGGTCCACTTTGAAGGTCTGCAAAAAAATCAAAAATCAACGTATCGCCTTCTACCTTGCGGCATTCTCTTCGTCCAACGATTCTCTTTCGAACCCAAAAAGAAAATCCAGATTCGGTCGATCCAAAAAAATGTAATCTGCATTTTAGTGAAGGCAAACGAAAAAACGGGTGGGGTCGTATTTAGGGCAAAAAAAAATTTTCGATTTCGGGAATACCCAAGACCCTATCCGATGGAAAATTTCCCGCTGATTCCAAAAATCACCATTGTTTGCCCGATAAATCAAAGATTCTAGGAGAAAAATGAGAAAACGTGATTTCGCACTTTCCGCGATTTTGACACTATACTAAAATCGACGTCATTCTTGTTTGGGTGAATGGATTCCGGATTTCAAGGTCGCGTTCGAAAGAGCATCGTTCAACGAAGAGAATGCGGGTAGGTAGAAGGCGATCCGTCGATTTTTGAATTTTTTACCGAATTTTAAAGTTGACCCTTCAAAAATGCAAAAAATTGATACTACCCCCCCTTTGCGTTTTTGCTATTTTCAGCCAAAAATCGAAGGGTCCACTTTGAAGGTCTGCAAAAAATTCAAAAATCAACGTATCGCCTTCTACCTTGCTGCATTCTCTTCGTCCAACGATTCTCTTTCAAACCCAAAATGAAAATCCAGATTCGGTCGATCCAAAAAAATGTAATCTGCATTTTAGTGAAGGCAAACGAAAAAACGGGTGGGGTCGTATTTAGGGCAAAAAAAAATTTTCGATTTCGGGAATACCCAAGACCCTATCCGATGGAAAATTTCCCGCTGATTCCAAAAATCACCATTGTTTGCCCGATAAATCAAAGATTCTAGGAGAAAAATGAGAAAACGTGATTTCGCACTTTCCGCGATTTTGACACTTTACTAAAATCGACGTCATTCTTGTTTGGATGAATGGATTCCGGATTTCAAGGTCGCGTTCGAAAGAGCATCGTTCAACGAAGAGAATGCGGGTAGGTAGAAGGCGATCCGACGATTTTTGAATTTTTTACCGAATTTTAAAGTTGACCCTTCAAAAATGCAAAAAATTGATACTACCCCCCCTTTGCGTTTTTGCGATTTTCAGCCAAAAATCGAAGGGTCCACTTTGAAGGTCTGCAAAAAATTCAAAAATCAACGTATCGCCTTCTACCTTGCTGCATTCTCTTCGTCCAACGATTCTCTTTCAAACCCAAAATGAAAATCCAGATTCGGTCGATCCAAAAAAATGTAATCTGCATTTTAGTGAAGGCAAACGAAAAAACGGGTGGGGTCGTATTTAGGGCAAAAAAAAATTTTCGATTTCGGGAATACCCAAGACCCTATCCGATGGAAAATTTCCCGCTGATTCCAAAAATCACCATTGTTTGCCCGATAAATCAAAGATTCTAGGAGAAAAATGAGAAAACGTGATTTCGCACTTTCCGCGATTTTGACACTTTACTAAAATCGACGTCATTCTTGTTTGGATGAATGGATTCCGGATTTCAAGGTCGCGTTCGAAAGAGCATCGTTCAACGAAGAGAATGCGGGTAGGTAGAAGGCGATCCGTCGATTTTTGAATTTTTTGCCGAATTTTAAAGTTGACCCTTCAAAAATGCAAAAAATTGATACTACCCCCCCTTTGCGTTTTTGCGATTTTCAGCCAAAAATCGAAGGGTCCACTTTGAAGGTCTGCAAAAAATTCAAAAATCAACGTATCGCCTTCTACCTTGCTGCATTCTCTTCGTCCAACGATTCTCTTTCGAACCCAAAAAGAAAATCCAGATTCGGTCGATCCAAAAAAATGTAATCTCCATTTTAGTGAAGGCAAACGAAAAAACGGGTGGGGTCGTATTTAGGGCAAAAAAAAATTTTCGATTTCGGGAATACCCAAGACCCTATCCGATGGAAAATTTCCCGCTGATTCCAAAAATCACCATTGTTTGCCCGATAAATCAAAGATTCACGGAGAAAAATGAGAAAACGTGATTTCGAACTTTCCGCGATTTTTACACTTTACTAAAATCGACGTCATTCTTGTTTGGATGAATGGATTCCGGATTTTAACGTCGCGTTCGAAAGAGCATCGTTCAACGAAGAGAATGCGGGTAGGTAGAAGGCGATCCGTCGATTTTTGAATTTTTTGCCGAATTTTAAAGTTGACCCTTCAAAAATGCAAAAAATTGATACTACCCCCCCTTTGCGTTTTTGCGATTTTCAGCCAAAAATCGAAGGGTCCACTTTGAAGGTCTGCAAAAAATTCAAAAATCAACGTATCGCCTTCTACCTTGCTGCATTCTCTTCGTCCAACGATTCTCTTTCGAACCCAAAAAGAAAATCCAGATTCGGTCGATCCAAAAAAATGTAATCTCCATTTTAGTGAAGGCAAACGAAAAAACGGGTGGGGTCGTATTTAGGGCAAAAAAAAATTTTCGATTTCGGGAATACCCAAGACCCTATCCGATGGAAAATTTCCCGCTGATTCCAAAAATCACCATTGTTTGCCCGATAAATCAAAGATTCACGGAGAAAAATGAGAAAACGTGATTTCGAACTTTCCGCGATTTTTACACTTTACTAAAATCGACGTCATTCTTGTTTGGATGAATGGATTCCGGATTTTAACGTCGCGTTCGAAAGAGCATCGTTCAACGAAGAGAATGCGGGTAGGTAGAAGGCGATCCGTCGATTTTTGAATTTTTTGCCGAATTTTAAAGTTGACCCTTCAAAAATGCAAAAAATTGATACTACCCCCCCTTTGCGTTTTTGCGATTTTCAGCCAAAAATCGAAGGGTCCACTTTGAAGGTCTGCAAAAAATTCAAAAATCAACGTATCGCCTTCTACCTTGCTGCATTCTCTTCGTCCAACGATTCTCTTTCAAACCCAAAATGAAAATCCAGATTCGGTCGATCCAAAAAAATGTAATCTGCATTTTAGTGAAGGCAAACGAAAAAACGGGTGGGGTCGTATTTAGGGCAAAAAAAAATTTTCGATTTCGGGAATACCCAAGACCCTATCCGATGGAAAATTTCCCGCTGATTCCAAAAATCACCATTGTTTGCCCGATAAATCAAAGATTCTAGGAGAAAAATGAGAAAACGTGATTTCGCACTTTCCGCGATTTTGACACTTTACTAAAATCGACGTCATTCTTGTTTGGATGAATGGATTCCGGATTTCAAGGTCGCGTTCGAAAGAGCATCGTTCAACGAAGAGAATGCGGGTAGGTAGAAGGCGATCCGTCGATTTTTGAATTTTTTACCGAATTTTAAAGTTGACCCTTCAAAAATGCAAAAAATTGATACTACCCCCCCTTTGCGTTTTTGCGATTTTCAGCCAAAAATCGAAGGGTCCACTTTGAAGGTCTGCAAAAAATTCAAAAATCAACGTATCGCCTTCTACCTTGCTGCATTCTCTTCGTCCAACGATTCTCTTTCAAACCCAAAATGAAAATCCAGATTCGGTCGATCCAAAAAAATGTAATCTGCATTTTAGTGAAGGCAAACGAAAAAACGGGTGGGGTCGTATTTAGGGCAAAAAAAAATTTTCGATTTCGGGAATACCCAAGACCCTATCCGATGGAAAATTTCCCGCTGATTCCAAAAATCACCATTGTTTGCCCGATAAATCAAAGATTCTAGGAGAAAAATGAGAAAACGTGATTTCGCACTTTCCGCGATTTTGACACTTTACTAAAATCGACGTCATTCTTGTTTGGATGAATGGATTCCGGATTTCAAGGTCGCGTTCGAAAGAGCATCGTTCAACGAAGAGAATGCGGGTAGGTAGAAGGCGATCCGTCGATTTTTGAATTTTTTGCCGAATTTTAAAGTTGACCCTTCAAAAATGCAAAAAATTGATACTACCCCCCCTTTGCGTTTTTGCGATTTTCAGCCAAAAATTGAAGGGTCCACTTTGAAGGTCTGCAAAAAATTCAAAAATCAACGTATCGCCTTCTACCTTGCTGCATTCTCTTCGTCCAACGATTCTCTTTCGAACCCAAAAAGAAAATCCAGATTCGGTCGATCCAAAAAAATGTAATCTCCATTTTAGTGAAGGCAAACGAAAAAACGGGTGGGGTCGTATTTAGGGCAAAAAAAAATTTTCGATTTCGGGAATACCCAAGACCCTATCCGATGGAAAATTTCCCGCTGATTCCAAAAATCACCATTGTTTGCCCGATAAATCAAAGATTCACGGAGAAAAATGAGAAAACGTGATTTCGAACTTTCCGCGATTTTTACACTTTACTAAAATCGACGTCATTCTTGTTTGGATGAATGGATTCCGGATTTTAACGTCGCGTTCGAAAGAGCATCGTTCAACGAAGAGAATGCGGGTAGGTAGAAGGCGATCCGTCGATTTTTGAATTTTTTGCCGAATTTTAAAGTTGACCCTTCAAAAATGCAAAAAATTGATACTACCCCCCCTTTGCGTTTTTGCGATTTTCAGCCAAAAATCGAAGGGTCCACTTTGAAGGTCTGCAAAAAATTCAAAAATCAACGTATCGCCTTCTACCTTGCTGCATTCTCTTCGTCCAACGATTCTCTTTCGAACCCAAAAAGAAAATCCAGATTCGGTCGATCCAAAAAAATGTAATCTCCATTTTAGTGAAGGCAAACGAAAAAACGGGTGGGGTCGTATTTAGGGCAAAAAAAAATTTTCGATTTCGGGAATACCCAAGACCCTATCCGATGGAAAATTTCCCGCTGATTCCAAAAATCACCATTGTTTGCCCGATAAATCAAAGATTCACGGAGAAAAATGAGAAAACGTGATTTCGAACTTTCCGCGATTTTTACACTTTACTAAAATCGACGTCATTCTTGTTTGGATGAATGGATTCCGGATTTTAACGTCGCGTTCGAAAGAGCATCGTTCAACGAAGAGAATGCGGGTAGGTAGAAGGCGATCCGTCGATTTTTGAATTTTTTGCCGAATTTTAAAGTTGACCCTTCAAAAATGCAAAAAATTGATACTACCCCCCCTTTGCGTTTTTGCGATTTTCAGCCAAAAATCGAAGGGTCCACTTTGAAGGTCTGCAAAAAATTCAAAAATCAACGTATCGCCTTCTACCTTGCTGCATTCTCTTCGTCCAACGATTCTCTTTCAAACCCAAAATGAAAATCCAGATTCGGTCGATCCAAAAAAATGTAATCTGCATTTTAGTGAAGGCAAACGAAAAAACGGGTGGGGTCGTATTTAGGGCAAAAAAAAATTTTCGATTTCGGGAATACCCAAGACCCTATCCGATGGAAAATTTCCCGCTGATTCCAAAAATCACCATTGTTTGCCCGATAAATCAAAGATTCTAGGAGAAAAATGAGAAAACGTGATTTCGCACTTTCCGCGATTTTGACACTTTACTAAAATCGACGTCATTCTTGTTTGGATGAATGGATTCCGGATTTCAAGGTCGCGTTCGAAAGAGCATCGTTCAACGAAGAGAATGCGGGTAGGTAGAAGGCGATCCGTCGATTTTTGAATTTTTTACCGAATTTTAAAGTTGACCCTTCAAAAATGCAAAAAATTGATACTACCCCCCCTTTGCGTTTTTGCGATTTTCAGCCAAAAATCGAAGGGTCCACTTTGAAGGTCTGCAAAAAATTCAAAAATCAACGTATCGCCTTCTACCTTGCTGCATTCTCTTCGTCCAACGATTCTCTTTCAAACCCAAAATGAAAATCCAGATTCGGTCGATCCAAAAAAATGTAATCTGCATTTTAGTGAAGGCAAACGAAAAAACGGGTGGGGTCGTATTTAGGGCAAAAAAAAATTTTCGATTTCGGGAATACCCAAGACCCTATCCGATGGAAAATTTCCCGCTGATTCCAAAAATCACCATTGTTTGCCCGATAAATCAAAGATTCTAGGAGAAAAATGAGAAAACGTGATTTCGCACTTTCCGCGATTTTGACACTTTACTAAAATCGACGTCATTCTTGTTTGGATGAATGGATTCCGGATTTCAAGGTCGCGTTCGAAAGAGCATCGTTCAACGAAGAGAATGCGGGTAGGTAGAAGGCGATCCGACGATTTTTGAATTTTTTACCGAATTTTAAAGTTGACCCTTCAAAAATGCAAAAAATTGATACTACCCCCCCTTTGCGTTTTTGCGATTTTCAGCCAAAAATCGAAGGGTCCACTTTGAAGGTCTGCAAAAAATTCAAAAATCAACGTATCGCCTTCTACCTTGCTGCATTCTCTTCGTCCAACAATTCTCTTTCAAACCCAAAATGAAAATCCAGATTCGGTCGATCCAAAAAAATGTAATCTGCATTTTAGTGAAGGCAAACGAAAAAACGGGTGGGGTCGTATTTAGGGCAAAAAAAAATTTTCGATTTCGGGAATACCCAAGACCCTATCCGATGGAAAATTTCCAGCTGATTCCAAAAATCACCATTGTTTGCCCGATAAATCAAAGATTCAAGGAGAAAAATGAGAAAACGTGATTTCGAACTTTCCGCGATTTTGACACTTTACTAAAATCGACGTCATTCTTGTTTGGATGAATGGATTCCGGATTTCAAGGTCGCGTTCGAAAGAGCATCGTTCAACGAAGAGAATGCGGGTAGGTAGAAGGCGATCCGTCGATTTTTGAATTTTTTACCGAATTTTAAAGTTGACCCTTCAAAAATGCAAAAAATTGATACTACCCCCCCTTTGCGTTTTTGCTATTTTCAGCCAAAAATCGAAGGGTCCACTTTGAAGGTCTGCAAAAAATTCAAAAATCAACGTATCGCCTTCTACCTTGCTGCATTCTCTTCGTCCAACGATTCTCTTTCAAACCCAAAATGAAAATCCAGATTCGGTCGATCCAAAAAAATGTAATCTGCATTTTAGTGAAGGCAAACGAAAAAACGGGTGGGGTCGTATTTAGGGCAAAAAAAAATTTTCGATTTCGGGAATACCCAAGACCCTATCCGATGGAAAATTTCCCGCTGATTCCAAAAATCACCATTGTTTGCCCGATAAATCAAAGATTCTAGGAGAAAAATGAGAAAACGTGATTTCGCACTTTCCGCGATTTTGACACTTTACTAAAATCGACGTCATTCTTGTTTGGATGAATGGATTCCGGATTTCAAGGTCGCGTTCGAAAGAGCATCGTTCAACGAAGAGAATGCGGGTAGGTAGAAGGCGATCCGTCGATTTTTGAATTTTTTACCGAATTTTAAAGTTGACCCTTCAAAAATGCAAAAAATTGATACTACCCCCCCTTTGCGTTTTTGCGATTTTCAGCCAAAAATCGAAGGGTCCACTTTGAAGGTCTGCAAAAAATTCAAAAATCAACGTATCGCCTTCTACCTTGCTGCATTCTCTTCGTCCAACGATTCTCTTTCAAACCCAAAATGAAAATCCAGATTCGGTCGATCCAAAAAAATGTAATCTGCATTTTAGTGAAGGCAAACGAAAAAACGGGTGGGGTCGTATTTAGGGCAAAAAAAAATTTTCGATTTCGGGAATACCCAAGACCCTATCCGATGGAAAATTTCCCGCTGATTCCAAAAATCACCATTGTTTGCCCGATAAATCAAAGATTCTAGGAGAAAAATGAGAAAACGTGATTTCGCACTTTCCGCGATTTTGACACTTTACTAAAATCGACGTCATTCTTGTTTGGATGAATGGATTCCGGATTTCAAGGTCGCGTTCGAAAGAGCATCGTTCAACGAAGAGAATGCGGGTAGGTAGAAGGCGATCCGACGATTTTTGAATTTTTTACCGAATTTTAAAGTTGACCCTTCAAAAATGCAAAAAATTGATACTACCCCCCCTTTGCGTTTTTGCGATTTTCAGCCAAAAATCGAAGGGTCCACTTTGAAGGTCTGCAAAAAATTCAAAAATCAACGTATCGCCTTCTACCTTGCTGCATTCTCTTCGTCCAACGATTCTCTTTCAAACCCAAAATGAAAATCCAGATTCGGTCGATCCAAAAAAATGTAATCTGCATTTTAGTGAAGGCAAACGAAAAAACGGGTGGGGTCGTATTTAGGGCAAAAAAAAATTTTCGATTTCGGGAATACCCAAGACCCTATCCGATGGAAAATTTCCAGCTGATTCCAAAAATCACCATTGTTTGCCCGATAAATCAAAGATTCAAGGAGAAAAATGAGAAAACGTGATTTCGAACTTTCCGCGATTTTGACACTTTACTAAAATCGACGTCATTCTTGTTTGGATGAATGGATTCCGGATTTCAAGGTCGCGTTCGAAAGAGCATCGTTCAACGAAGAGAATGCGGGTAGGTAGAAGGCGATCCGTCGATTTTTGAATTTTTTACCGAATTTTAAAGTTGACCCTTCAAAAATGCAAAAAATTGATACTACCCCCCCTTTGCGTTTTTGCTATTTTCAGCCAAAAATCGAAGGGTCCACTTTGAAGGTCTGCAAAAAATTCAAAAATCAACGTATCGCCTTCTACCTTGCTGCATTCTCTTCGTCCAACGATTCTCTTTCAAACCCAAAATGAAAATCCAGATTCGGTCGATCCAAAAAAATGTAATCTGCATTTTAGTGAAGGCAAACGAAAAAACGGGTGGGGTCGTATTTAGGGCAAAAAAAAATTTTCGATTTCGGGAATACCCAAGACCCTATCCGATGGAAAATTTCCCGCTGATTCCAAAAATCACCATTGTTTGCCCGATAAATCAAAGATTCTAGGAGAAAAATGAGAAAACGTGATTTCGCACTTTCCGCGATTTTGACACTTTACTAAAATCGACGTCATTCTTGTTTGGATGAATGGATTCCGGATTTCAAGGTCGCGTTCGAAAGAGCATCGTTCAACGAAGAGAATGCGGGTAGGTAGAAGGCGATCCGTCGATTTTTGAATTTTTTGCCGAATTTTAAAGTTGACCCTTCAAAAATGCAAAAAATTGATACTACCCCCCCTTTGCGTTTTTGCGATTTTCAGCCAAAAATCGAAGGGTCCACTTTGAAGGTCTGCAAAAAATTCAAAAATCAACGTATCGCCTTCTACCTCGCGGCATTCTCTTCGTCCAACGATTCTCTTTCGAACCCAAAAAGAAAATCCAGATTCGGTCGATCCAAAAAAATGTAATCTCCATTTTAGTGAAGGCAAACGAAAAAACGGGTGGGGTCGTATTTAGGGGGAAAAAAAATTTTCGATTTCGGGAATACCCAAGACCCTATCCGATGGAAAATTTTCCGCTGATTCCAAAAATCACCATTGTTTGCCCGATAAATCAAAGATTCTAGGAGAAAAATGAGAAAACGTGATTTCGCACTTTCCGCGATTTTGACACTATACTAAAATCGACGTCATTCTTGTTTGGATGAATGGATTCCGGATTTCAAGGTCGCGTTCGAAAGAGCATCGTTCAACGAAGAGAATGCGGGTAGGTAGAAGGCGATCCGTCGATTTTTGAATTTTTTACCGAATTTTAAAGTTGACCCTTCAAAAATGCAAAAAATTGATACTACCCCCCCTTTGCGTTTTTGCTATTTTCAGCCAAAAATCGAAGGGTCCACTTTGAAGGTCTGCAAAAAATTCAAAAATCAACGTATCGCCTTCTACCTTGCTGCATTCTCTTCGTCCAACGATTCTCTTTCAAACCCAAAATGAAAATCCAGATTCGGTCGATCCAAAAAAATGTAATCTGCATTTTAGTGAAGGCAAACGAAAAAACGGGTGGGGTCGTATTTAGGGCAAAAAAAAATTTTCGATTTCGGGAATACCCAAGACCCTATCCGATGGAAAATTTCCAGCTGATTCCAAAAATCACCATTGTTTGCCCGATAAATCAAAGATTCAAGGAGAAAAATGAGAAAACGTGATTTCGAACTTTCCGCGATTTTGACACTTTACTAAAATCGACGTCATTCTTGTTTGGATGAATGGATTCCGGATTTCAAGGTCGCGTTCGAAAGAGCATCGTTCAACGAAGAGAATGCGGGTAGGTAGAAGGCGATCCGTCGATTTTTGAATTTTTTACCGAATTTTAAAGTTGACCCTTCAAAAATGCAAAAAATTGATACTACCCCCCCTTTGCGTTTTTGCTATTTTCAGCCAAAAATCGAAGGGTCCACTTTGAAGGTCTGCAAAAAATTCAAAAATCAACGTATCGCCTTCTACCTTGCTGCATTCTCTTCGTCCAACGATTCTCTTTCAAACCCAAAATGAAAATCCAGATTCGGTCGATCCAAAAAAATGTAATCTGCATTTTAGTGAAGGCAAACGAAAAAACGGGTGGGGTCGTATTTAGGGCAAAAAAAAATTTTCGATTTCGGGAATACCCAAGACCCTATCCGATGGAAAATTTCCCGCTGATTCCAAAAATCACCATTGTTTGCCCGATAAATCAAAGATTCTAGGAGAAAAATGAGAAAACGTGATTTCGCACTTTCCGCGATTTTGACACTTTACTAAAATCGACGTCATTCTTGTTTGGATGAATGGATTCCGGATTTCAAGGTCGCGTTCGAAAGAGCATCGTTCAACGAAGAGAATGCGGGTAGGTAGAAGGCGATCCGACGATTTTTGAATTTTTTACCGAATTTTAAAGTTGACCCTTCAAAAATGCAAAAAATTGATACTACCCCCCCTTTGCGTTTTTGCGATTTTCAGCCAAAAATCGAAGGGTCCACTTTGAAGGTCTGCAAAAAATTCAAAAATCAACGTATCGCCTTCTACCTTGCTGCATTCTCTTCGTCCAACGATTCTCTTTCAAACCCAAAATGAAAATCCAGATTCGGTCGATCCAAAAAAATGTAATCTGCATTTTAGTGAAGGCAAACGAAAAAACGGGTGGGGTCGTATTTAGGGCAAAAAAAAATTTTCGATTTCGGGAATACCCAAGACCCTATCCGATGGAAAATTTCCCGCTGATTCCAAAAATCACCATTGTTTGCCCGATAAATCAAAGATTCTAGGAGAAAAATGAGAAAACGTGATTTCGCACTTTCCGCGATTTTGACACTTTACTAAAATCGACGTCATTCTTGTTTGGATGAATGGATTCCGGATTTCAAGGTCGCGTTCGAAAGAGCATCGTTCAACGAAGAGAATGCGGGTAGGTAGAAGGCGATCCGTCGATTTTTGAATTTTTTGCCGAATTTTAAAGTTGACCCTTCAAAAATGCAAAAAATTGATACTACCCCCCCTTTGCGTTTTTGCGATTTTCAGCCAAAAATCGAAGGGTCCACTTTGAAGGTCTGCAAAAAATTCAAAAATCAACGTATCGCCTTCTACCTTGCTGCATTCTCTTCGTCCAACGATTCTCTTTCGAACCCAAAAAGAAAATCCAGATTCGGTCGATCCAAAAAAATGTAATCTCCATTTTAGTGAAGGCAAACGAAAAAACGGGTGGGGTCGTATTTAGGGCAAAAAAAAATTTTCGATTTCGGGAATACCCAAGACCCTATCCGATGGAAAATTTCCCGCTGATTCCAAAAATCACCATTGTTTGCCCGATAAATCAAAGATTCACGGAGAAAAATGAGAAAACGTGATTTCGAACTTTCCGCGATTTTTACACTTTACTAAAATCGACGTCATTCTTGTTTGGATGAATGGATTCCGGATTTTAACGTCGCGTTCGAAAGAGCATCGTTCAACGAAGAGAATGCGGGTAGGTAGAAGGCGATCCGTCGATTTTTGAATTTTTTGCCGAATTTTAAAGTTGACCCTTCAAAAATGCAAAAAATTGATACTACCCCCCCTTTGCGTTTTTGCGATTTTCAGCCAAAAATCGAAGGGTCCACTTTGAAGGTCTGCAAAAAATTCAAAAATCAACGTATCGCCTTCTACCTTGCTGCATTCTCTTCGTCCAACGATTCTCTTTCAAACCCAAAATGAAAATCCAGATTCGGTCGATCCAAAAAAATGTAATCTCCATTTTAGTGAAGGCAAACGAAAAAACGGGTGGGGTCGTATTTAGGGCAAAAAAAAATTTTCGATTTCGGGAATACCCAAGACCCTATCCGATGGAAAATTTTCCGCTGATTCCAAAAATCACCATTGTTTGCCCGATAAATCAAAGATTCTAGGAGAAAAATGAGAAAACGTGATTTCGCACTTTCCGCCATATTGACACTTTACTAAAATCGACGTCATTCTTGTTTGCGTGAATCGATTCCGGATTTCAAGGTCGCGTTCGAAAGAGCATCGTTCAACGAAGAGAATGCGGGTAGGTAGAAGGCGATCCGTCGATTTTGTAATTTTTTACCGAATTTTAAAGTGGACCCTTCAAAAATGCAAAAAATTGATACTACCCCCCCTTTGCGTTTTTGCGATTTTCAGCCAAAAATCGAAGGGTCCACTTTGAAGGTCTGCAAAAAAATCAAAAATCAACGTATCGCCTTCTACCTCGCGGCATTCTCTTCGTCCAACGATTCTCTTTCGAACCCAAAAAGAAAATCCAGATTCGGTCGATCCAAAAAAATGTAATCTCCATTTTAGTGAAGGCAAACGAAAAAACGGGTGGGGTCGTATTTAGGGGGAAAAAAAATTTTCGATTTCGGGAATACCCAAGACCCTATCCGATGGAAAATTTTCCGCTGATTCCAAAAATCACCATTGTTTGCCCGATAAATCAAAGATTCTAGGAGAAAAATGAGAAAACGTGATTTCGCACTTTCCGCGATTTTGACACTATACTAAAATCGACGTCATTCTTGTTTGGATGAATGGATTCCGGATTTCAAGGTCGCGTTCGAAAGAGCATCGTTCAACGAAGAGAATGCGGGTAGGTAGAAGGCGATCCGTCGATTTTTGAATTTTTTACCGAATTTTAAAGTTGACCCTTCAAAAATGCAAAAAATTGATACTACCCCCCCTTTGCGTTTTTGCTATTTTCAGCCAAAAATCGAAGGGTCCACTTTGAAGGTCTGCAAAAAATTCAAAAATCAACGTATCGCCTTCTACCTTGCTGCATTCTCTTCGTCCAACGATTCTCTTTCAAACCCAAAATGAAAATCCAGATTCGGTCGATCCAAAAAAATGTAATCTGCATTTTAGTGAAGGCAAACGAAAAAACGGGTGGGGTCGTATTTAGGGCAAAAAAAAATTTTCGATTTCGGGAATACCCAAGACCCTATCCGATGGAAAATTTCCCGCTGATTCCAAAAATCACCATTGTTTGCCCGATAAATCAAAGATTCTAGGAGAAAAATGAGAAAACGTGATTTCGCACTTTCCGCGATTTTGACACTTTACTAAAATCGACGTCATTCTTGTTTGGATGAATGGATTCCGGATTTCAAGGTCGCGTTCGAAAGAGCATCGTTCAACGAAGAGAATGCGGGTAGGTAGAAGGCGATCCGTCGATTTTTGAATTTTTTACCGAATTTTAAAGTTGACCCTTCAAAAATGCAAAAAATTGATACTACCCCCCCTTTGCGTTTTTGCTATTTTCAGCCAAAAATCGAAGGGTCCACTTTGAAGGTCTGCAAAAAATTCAAAAATCAACGTATCGCCTTCTACCTTGCTGCATTCTCTTCGTCCAACGATTCTCTTTCAAACCCAAAATGAAAATCCAGATTCGGTCGATCCAAAAAAATGTAATCTGCATTTTAGTGAAGGCAAACGAAAAAACGGGTGGGGTCGTATTTAGGGCAAAAAAAAATTTTCGATTTCGGGAATACCCAAGACCCTATCCGATGGAAAATTTCCCGCTGATTCCAAAAATCACCATTGTTTGCCCGATAAATCAAAGATTCTAGGAGAAAAATGAGAAAACGTGATTTCGCACTTTCCGCGATTTTGACACTTTACTAAAATCGACGTCATTCTTGTTTGGATGAATGGATTCCGGATTTCAAGGTCGCGTTCGAAAGAGCATCGTTCAACGAAGAGAATGCGGGTAGGTAGAAGGCGATCCGTCGATTTTTGAATTTTTTACCGAATTTTAAAGTTGACCCTTCAAAAATGCAAAAAATTGATACTACCCCCCCTTTGCGTTTTTGCGATTTTCAGCCAAAAATCGAAGGGTCCACTTTGAAGGTCTGCAAAAAATTCAAAAATCAACGTATCGCCTTCTACCTTGCTGCATTCTCTTCGTCCAACGATTCTCTTTCAAACCCAAAATGAAAATCCAGATTCGGTCGATCCAAAAAAATGTAATCTGCATTTTAGTGAAGGCAAACGAAAAAACGGGTGGGGTCGTATTTAGGGCAAAAAAAAATTTTCGATTTCGGGAATACCCAAGACCCTATCCGATGGAAAATTTCCCGCTGATTCCAAAAATCACCATTGTTTGCCCGATAAATCAAAGATTCTAGGAGAAAAATGAGAAAACGTGATTTCGCACTTTCCGCGATTTTGACACTTTACTAAAATCGACGTCATTCTTGTTTGGATGAATGGATTCCGGATTTCAAGGTCGCGTTCGAAAGAGCATCGTTCAACGAAGAGAATGCGGGTAGGTAGAAGGCGATCCGACGATTTTTGAATTTTTTACCGAATTTTAAAGTTGACCCTTCAAAAATGCAAAAAATTGATACTACCCCCCCTTTGCGTTTTTGCGATTTTCAGCCAAAAATCGAAGGGTCCACTTTGAAGGTCTGCAAAAAATTCAAAAATCAACGTATCGCCTTCTACCTTGCTGCATTCTCTTCGTCCAACAATTCTCTTTCAAACCCAAAATGAAAATCCAGATTCGGTCGATCCAAAAAAATGTAATCTGCATTTTAGTGAAGGCAAACGAAAAAACGGGTGGGGTCGTATTTAGGGCAAAAAAAAATTTTCGATTTCGGGAATACCCAAGACCCTATCCGATGGAAAATTTCCAGCTGATTCCAAAAATCACCATTGTTTGCCCGATAAATCAAAGATTCAAGGAGAAAAATGAGAAAACGTGATTTCGAACTTTCCGCGATTTTGACACTTTACTAAAATCGACGTCATTCTTGTTTGGATGAATGGATTCCGGATTTCAAGGTCGCGTTCGAAAGAGCATCGTTCAACGAAGAGAATGCGGGTAGGTAGAAGGCGATCCGTCGATTTTTGAATTTTTTACCGAATTTTAAAGTTGACCCTTCAAAAATGCAAAAAATTGATACTACCCCCCCTTTGCGTTTTTGCTATTTTCAGCCAAAAATCGAAGGGTCCACTTTGAAGGTCTGCAAAAAATTCAAAAATCAACGTATCGCCTTCTACCTTGCTGCATTCTCTTCGTCCAACGATTCTCTTTCAAACCCAAAATGAAAATCCAGATTCGGTCGATCCAAAAAAATGTAATCTGCATTTTAGTGAAGGCAAACGAAAAAACGGGTGGGGTCGTATTTAGGGCAAAAAAAAATTTTCGATTTCGGGAATACCCAAGACCCTATCCGATGGAAAATTTCCCGCTGATTCCAAAAATCACCATTGTTTGCCCGATAAATCAAAGATTCTAGGAGAAAAATGAGAAAACGTGATTTCGCACTTTCCGCGATTTTGACACTTTACTAAAATCGACGTCATTCTTGTTTGGATGAATGGATTCCGGATTTCAAGGTCGCGTTCGAAAGAGCATCGTTCAACGAAGAGAATGCGGGTAGGTAGAAGGCGATCCGACGATTTTTGAATTTTTTACCGAATTTTAAAGTTGACCCTTCAAAAATGCAAAAAATTGATACTACCCCCCCTTTGCGTTTTTGCGATTTTCAGCCAAAAATCGAAGGGTCCACTTTGAAGGTCTGCAAAAAATTCAAAAATCAACGTATCGCCTTCTACCTTGCTGCATTCTCTTCGTCCAACGATTCTCTTTCAAACCCAAAATGAAAATCCAGATTCGGTCGATCCAAAAAAATGTAATCTGCATTTTAGTGAAGGCAAACGAAAAAACGGGTGGGGTCGTATTTAGGGCAAAAAAAAATTTTCGATTTCGGGAATACCCAAGACCCTATCCGATGGAAAATTTCCCGCTGATTCCAAAAATCACCATTGTTTGCCCGATAAATCAAAGATTCTAGGAGAAAAATGAGAAAACGTGATTTCGCACTTTCCGCGATTTTGACACTTTACTAAAATCGACGTCATTCTTGTTTGGATGAATGGATTCCGGATTTCAAGGTCGCGTTCGAAAGAGCATCGTTCAACGAAGAGAATGCGGGTAGGTAGAAGGCGATCCGTCGATTTTTGAATTTTTTGCCGAATTTTAAAGTTGACCCTTCAAAAATGCAAAAAATTGATACTACCCCCCCTTTGCGTTTTTGCGATTTTCAGCCAAAAATCGAAGGGTCCACTTTGAAGGTCTGCAAAAAATTCAAAAATCAACGTATCGCCTTCTACCTTGCTGCATTCTCTTCGTCCAACGATTCTCTTTCGAACCCAAAAAGAAAATCCAGATTCGGTCGATCCAAAAAAATGTAATCTCCATTTTAGTGAAGGCAAACGAAAAAACGGGTGGGGTCGTATTTAGGGCAAAAAAAAATTTTCGATTTCGGGAATACCCAAGACCCTATCCGATGGAAAATTTCCCGCTGATTCCAAAAATCACCATTGTTTGCCCGATAAATCAAAGATTCACGGAGAAAAATGAGAAAACGTGATTTCGAACTTTCCGCGATTTTTACACTTTACTAAAATCGACGTCATTCTTGTTTGGATGAATGGATTCCGGATTTTAACGTCGCGTTCGAAAGAGCATCGTTCAACGAAGAGAATGCGGGTAGGTAGAAGGCGATCCGTCGATTTTTGAATTTTTTGCCGAATTTTAAAGTTGACCCTTCAAAAATGCAAAAAATTGATACTACCCCCCCTTTGCGTTTTTGCGATTTTCAGCCAAAAATCGAAGGGTCCACTTTGAAGGTCTGCAAAAAATTCAAAAATCAACGTATCGCCTTCTACCTTGCTGCATTCTCTTCGTCCAACGATTCTCTTTCAAACCCAAAATGAAAATCCAGATTCGGTCGATCCAAAAAAATGTAATCTCCATTTTAGTGAAGGCAAACGAAAAAACGGGTGGGGTCGTATTTAGGGCAAAAAAAAATTTTCGATTTCGGGAATACCCAAGACCCTATCCGATGGAAAATTTTCCGCTGATTCCAAAAATCACCATTGTTTGCCCGATAAATCAAAGATTCTAGGAGAAAAATGAGAAAACGTGATTTCGCACTTTCCGCCATATTGACACTTTACTAAAATCGACGTCATTCTTGTTTGCGTGAATCGATTCCGGATTTCAAGGTCGCGTTCGAAAGAGCATCGTTCAACGAAGAGAATGCGGGTAGGTAGAAGGCGATCCGTCGATTTTGTAATTTTTTACCGAATTTTAAAGTGGACCCTTCAAAAATGCAAAAAATTGATACTACCCCCCCTTTGCGTTTTTGCGATTTTCAGCCAAAAATCGAAGGGTCCACTTTGAAGGTCTGCAAAAAAATCAAAAATCAACGTATCGCCTTCTACCTCGCGGCATTCTCTTCGTCCAACGATTCTCTTTCGAACCCAAAAAGAAAATCCAGATTCGGTCGATCCAAAAAAATGTAATCTCCATTTTAGTGAAGGCAAACGAAAAAACGGGTGGGGTCGTATTTAGGGGGAAAAAAAATTTTCGATTTCGGGAATACCCAAGACCCTATCCGATGGAAAATTTTCCGCTGATTCCAAAAATCACCATTGTTTGCCCGATAAATCAAAGATTCTAGGAGAAAAATGAGAAAACGTGATTTCGCACTTTCCGCCATATTGACACTTTACTAAAATCGACGTCATTCTTGTTTGCGTGAATCGATTCCGGATTTCAAGGTCGCGTTCGAAAGAGCATCGTTCAACGAAGAGGATGCGGGTAGGTAGAAGGCGATCCGTCGATTTTTGAATTTTTTACCGAATTTTAAAGTGGAGCCTTCAAAAATGCAAAAAATTGATACTACCCCCCCTTTGCGTTTTTGCGATTTTCAGCCAAAAATCGAAGGGTCCACTTTGAAGGTCTGCAAAAAAATCAAAAATCAACGTATCGCCTTCTACCTTGCGGCATTCTCTTCGTCCAACGATTCTCTTTCGAACCCAAAAAGAAAATCCAGATTCGGTCGATCCAAAAAAATGTAATCTGCATTTTAGTGAAGGCAAACGAAAAAACGGGTGGGGTCGTATTTAGGGCAAAAAAAAATTTTCGATTTCGGGAATACCCAAGACCCTATCCGATGGAAAATTTCCCGCTGATTCCAAAAATCACCATTGTTTGCCCGATAAATCAAAGATTCTAGGAGAAAAATGAGAAAACGTGATTTCGCACTTTCCGCGATTTTGACACTTTACTAAAATCGACGTCATTCTTGTTTGGATGAATGGATTCCGGATTTCAAGGTCGCGTTCGAAAGAGCATCGTTCAACGAAGAGAATGCGGGTAGGTAGAAGGCGATCCGTCGATTTTTGAATTTTTTACCGAATTTTAAAGTGGAGCCTTCAAAAATGCAAAAAATTGATACTACCCCCCCTTTGCGTTTTTGCGATTTTCAGCCAAAAATCGAAGGGTCCACTTTGAAGGTCTGCAAAAAAATCAAAAATCAACGTATCGCCTTCTACCTTGCGGCATTCTCTTCGTCCAACGATTCTCTTTCGAACCCAAAAAGAAAATCCAGATTCGGTCGATCCAAAAAAATGTAATCTGCATTTTAGTGAAGGCAAACGAAAAAACGGGTGGGGTCGTATTTAGGGCAAAAAAAAATTTTCGATTTCGGGAATACCCAAGACCCTATCCGATGGAAAATTTCCCGCTGATTCCAAAAATCACCATTGTTTGCCCGATAAATCAAAGATTCTAGGAGAAAAATGAGAAAACGTGATTTCGCACTTTCCGCGATTTTGACACTATACTAAAATCGACGTCATTCTTGTTTGGATGAATGGATTCCGGATTTCAAGGTCGCGTTCGAAAGAGCATCGTTCAACGAAGAGAATGCGGGTAGGTAGAAGGCGATCCGTCGATTTTTGAATTTTTTACCGAATTTTAAAGTTGACCCTTCAAAAATGCAAAAAATTGATACTACCCCCCCTTTGCGTTTTTGCGATTTTCAGCCAAAAATCGAAGGGTCCACTTTGAAGGTCTGCAAAAAATTCAAAAATCAACGTATCGCCTTCTACCTTGCGGCATTCTCTTCGTCCAACGATTCTCTTTCGAACCCAAAAAGAAAATCCAGATTCGGTCGATCCAAAAAAATGTAATCTGCATTTTAGTGAAGGCAAACGAAAAAACGGGTGGGGTCGTATTTAGGGCAAAAAAAAATTTTCGATTTCGGGAATACCCAAGACCCTATCCGATGGAAAATTTCCCGCTGATTCCAAAAATCACCATTGTTTGCCCGATAAATCAAAGATTCTAGGAGAAAAATGAGAAAACGTGATTTCGCACTTTCCGCGATTTTGACACTTTACTAAAATCGACGTCATTCTTGTTTGGATGAATGGATTCCGGATTTCAAGGTCGCGTTCGAAAGAGCATCGTTCAACGAAGAGAATGCGGGTAGGTAGAAGGCGATCCGTCGATTTTTGAATTTTTTACCGAATTTTAAAGTGGAGCCTTCAAAAATGCAAAAAATTGATACTACCCCCCCTTTGCGTTTTTGCGATTTTCAGCCAAAAATCGAAGGGTCCACTTTGAAGGTCTGCAAAAAAATCAAAAATCAACGTATCGCCTTCTACCTTGCGGCATTCTCTTCGTCCAACGATTCTCTTTCGAACCCAAAAAGAAAATCCAGATTCGGTCGATCCAAAAAAATGTAATCTGCATTTTAGTGAAGGCAAACGAAAAAACGGGTGGGGTCGTATTTAGGGCAAAAAAAAATTTTCGATTTCGGGAATACCCAAGACCCTATCCGATGGAAAATTTCCCGCTGATTCCAAAAATCACCATTGTTTGCCCGATAAATCAAAGATTCTAGGAGAAAAATGAGAAAACGTGATTTCGCACTTTCCGCGATTTTGACACTATACTGAAATCGACGTCATTCTTGTTTGGATGAATGGATTCCGGATTTCAAGGTCGCGTTCGAAAGAGCATCGTTCAACGAAGAGAATGCGGGTAGGTAGAAGGCGATCCGTCGATTTTTGAATTTTTTACCGAATTTTAAAGTTGACCCTTCAAAAATGCAAAAAATTGATACTACCCCCCCTTTGCGTTTTTGCGATTTTCAGCCAAAAATCGAAGGGTCCACTTTGAAGGTCTGCAAAAAATTCAAAAATCAACGTATCGCCTTCTACCTTGCTGCATTCTCTTCGTCCAACAATTCTCTTTCAAACCCAAAATGAAAATCCAGATTCGGTCGATCCAAAAAAATGTAATCTGCATTTTAGTGAAGGCAAACGAAAAAACGGGTGGGGTCGTATTTAGGGCAAAAAAAAATTTTCGATTTCGGGAATACCCAAGACCCTATCCGATGGAAAATTTCCCGCTGATTCCAAAAATCACCATTGTTTGCCCGATAAATCAAAGATTCTAGGAGAAAAATGAGAAAACGTGATTTCGCACTTTCCGCGATTTTGACACTATACTAAAATCGACGTCATTCTTGTTTGGATGAATGGATTCCGGATTTCAAGGTCGCGTTCGAAAGAGCATCGTTCAACGAAGAGAATGCGGGTAGGTAGAAGGCGATCCGTCGATTTTTGAATTTTTTACCGAATTTTAAAGTTGACCCTTCAAAAATGCAAAAAATTGATACTACCCCCCCTTTGCGTTTTTGCGATTTTCAGCCAAAAATCGAAGGGTCCACTTTGAAGGTCTGCAAAAAAATCAAAAATCAACGTATCGCCTTCTACCTTGCGGCATTCTCTTCGTCCAACGATTCTCTTTCGAACCCAAAAAGAAAATCCAGATTCGGTCGATCCAAAAAAATGTAATCTGCATTTTAGTGAAGGCAAACGAAAAAACGGGTGGGGTCGTATTTAGGGCAAAAAAAAATTTTCGATTTCGGGAATACCCAAGACCCTATCCGATGGAAAATTTCCCGCTGATTCCAAAAATCACCATTGTTTGCCCGATAAATCAAAGATTCTAGGAGAAAAATGAGAAAACGTGATTTCGCACTTTCCGCGATTTTGACACTTTACTAAAATCGACGTCATTCTTGTTTGGATGAATGGATTCCGGATTTCAAGGTCGCGTTCGAAAGAGCATCGTTCAACGAAGAGAATGCGGGTAGGTAGAAGGCGATCCGTCGATTTTTGAATTTTTTACCGAATTTTAAAGTGGAGCCTTCAAAAATGCAAAAAATTGATACTACCCCCCCTTTGCGTTTTTGCGATTTTCAGCCAAAAATCGAAGGGTCCACTTTGAAGGTCTGCAAAAAAATCAAAAATCAACGTATCGCCTTCTACCTTGCGGCATTCTCTTCGTCCAACGATTCTCTTTCGAACCCAAAAAGAAAATCCAGATTCGGTCGATCCAAAAAAATGTAATCTGCATTTTAGTGAAGGCAAACGAAAAAACGGGTGGGGTCGTATTTAGGGCAAAAAAAAATTTTCGATTTCGGGAATACCCAAGACCCTATCCGATGGAAAATTTCCCGCTGATTCCAAAAATCACCATTGTTTGCCCGATAAATCAAAGATTCTAGGAGAAAAATGAGAAAACGTGATTTCGCACTTTCCGCGATTTTGACACTTTACTAAAATCGACGTCATTCTTGTTTGGATGAATGGATTCCGGATTTCAAGGTCGCGTTCGAAAGAGCATCGTTCAACGAAGAGAATGCGGGTAGGTAGAAGGCGATCCGTCGATTTTTGAATTTTTTACCGAATTTTAAAGTGGAGCCTTCAAAAATGCAAAAAATTGATACTACCCCCCCTTTGCGTTTTTGCGATTTTCAGCCAAAAATCGAAGGGTCCACTTTGAAGGTCTGCAAAAAAATCAAAAATCAACGTATCGCCTTCTACCTTGCGGCATTCTCTTCGTCCAACGATTCTCTTTCGAACCCAAAAAGAAAATCCAGATTCGGTCGATCCAAAAAAATGTAATCTGCATTTTAGTGAAGGCAAACGAAAAAACGGGTGGGGTCGTATTTAGGGCAAAAAAAAATTTTCGATTTCGGGAATACCCAAGACCCTATCCGATGGAAAATTTCCCGCTGATTCCAAAAATCACCATTGTTTGCCCGATAAATCAAAGATTCTAGGAGAAAAATGAGAAAACGTGATTTCGCACTTTCCGCGATTTTGACACTATACTAAAATCGACGTCATTCTTGTTTGGATGAATGGATTCCGGATTTCAAGGTCGCGTTCGAAAGAGCATCGTTCAACGAAGAGAATGCGGGTAGGTAGAAGGCGATCCGTCGATTTTTGAATTTTTTACCGAATTTTAAAGTTGACCCTTCAAAAATGCAAAAAATTGATACTACCCCCCCTTTGCGTTTTTGCTATTTTCAGCCAAAAATCGAAGGGTCCACTTTGAAGGTCTGCAAAAAATTCAAAAATCAACGTATCGCCTTCTACCTTGCTGCATTCTCTTCGTCCAACGATTCTCTTTCAAACCCAAAATGAAAATCCAGATTCGGTCGATCCAAAAAAATGTAATCTGCATTTTAGTGAAGGCAAACGAAAAAACGGGTGGGGTCGTATTTAGGGCAAAAAAAAATTTTCGATTTCGGGAATACCCAAGACCCTATCCGATGGAAAATTTCCCGCTGATTCCAAAAATCACCATTGTTTGCCCGATAAATCAAAGATTCTAGGAGAAAAATGAGAAAACGTGATTTCGCACTTTCCGCGATTTTGACACTTTACTAAAATCGACGTCATTCTTGTTTGGATGAATGGATTCCGGATTTCAAGGTCGCGTTCGAAAGAGCATCGTTCAACGAAGAGAATGCGGGTAGGTAGAAGGCGATCCGACGATTTTTGAATTTTTTACCGAATTTTAAAGTTGACCCTTCAAAAATGCAAAAAATTGATACTACCCCCCCTTTGCGTTTTTGCGATTTTCAGCCAAAAATCGAAGGGTCCACTTTGAAGGTCTGCAAAAAATTCAAAAATCAACGTATCGCCTTCTACCTTGCTGCATTCTCTTCGTCCAACGATTCTCTTTCAAACCCAAAATGAAAATCCAGATTCGGTCGATCCAAAAAAATGTAATCTGCATTTTAGTGAAGGCAAACGAAAAAACGGGTGGGGTCGTATTTAGGGCAAAAAAAAATTTTCGATTTCGGGAATACCCAAGACCCTATCCGATGGAAAATTTCCCGCTGATTCCAAAAATCACCATTGTTTGCCCGATAAATCAAAGATTCTAGGAGAAAAATGAGAAAACGTGATTTCGCACTTTCCGCGATTTTGACACTTTACTAAAATCGACGTCATTCTTGTTTGGATGAATGGATTCCGGATTTCAAGGTCGCGTTCGAAAGAGCATCGTTCAACGAAGAGAATGCGGGTAGGTAGAAGGCGATCCGTCGATTTTTGAATTTTTTGCCGAATTTTAAAGTTGACCCTTCAAAAATGCAAAAAATTGATACTACCCCCCCTTTGCGTTTTTGCGATTTTCAGCCAAAAATCGAAGGGTCCACTTTGAAGGTCTGCAAAAAATTCAAAAATCAACGTATCGCCTTCTACCTTGCTGCATTCTCTTCGTCCAACGATTCTCTTTCGAACCCAAAAAGAAAATCCAGATTCGGTCGATCCAAAAAAATGTAATCTCCATTTTAGTGAAGGCAAACGAAAAAACGGGTGGGGTCGTATTTAGGGCAAAAAAAAATTTTCGATTTCGGGAATACCCAAGACCCTATCCGATGGAAAATTTCCCGCTGATTCCAAAAATCACCATTGTTTGCCCGATAAATCAAAGATTCACGGAGAAAAATGAGAAAACGTGATTTCGAACTTTCCGCGATTTTTACACTTTACTAAAATCGACGTCATTCTTGTTTGGATGAATGGATTCCGGATTTTAACGTCGCGTTCGAAAGAGCATCGTTCAACGAAGAGAATGCGGGTAGGTAGAAGGCGATCCGTCGATTTTTGAATTTTTTGCCGAATTTTAAAGTTGACCCTTCAAAAATGCAAAAAATTGATACTACCCCCCCTTTGCGTTTTTGCGATTTTCAGCCAAAAATCGAAGGGTCCACTTTGAAGGTCTGCAAAAAATTCAAAAATCAACGTATCGCCTTCTACCTTGCTGCATTCTCTTCGTCCAACGATTCTCTTTCGAACCCAAAAAGAAAATCCAGATTCGGTCGATCCAAAAAAATGTAATCTCCATTTTAGTGAAGGCAAACGAAAAAACGGGTGGGGTCGTATTTAGGGCAAAAAAAAATTTTCGATTTCGGGAATACCCAAGACCCTATCCGATGGAAAATTTCCCGCTGATTCCAAAAATCACCATTGTTTGCCCGATAAATCAAAGATTCACGGAGAAAAATGAGAAAACGTGATTTCGAACTTTCCGCGATTTTTACACTTTACTAAAATCGACGTCATTCTTGTTTGGATGAATGGATTCCGGATTTCAAGGTCGCGTTCGAAAGAGCATCGTTCAACGAAGAGAATGCGGGTAGGTAGAAGGCGATCCGTCGATTTTTGAATTTTTTACCGAATTTTAAAGTTGACCCTTCAAAAATGCAAAAAATTGATACTACCCCCCCTTTGCGTTTTTGCGATTTTCAGCCAAAAATCGAAGGGTCCACTTTGAAGGTCTGCAAAAAAATCAAAAATCAACGTATCGCCTTCTACCTTGCGGCATTCTCTTCGTCCAACGATTCTCTTTCGAACCCAAAAAGAAAATCCAGATTCGGTCGATCCAAAAAAATGTAATCTGCATTTTAGTGAAGGCAAACGAAAAAACGGGTGGGGTCGTATTTAGGGCAAAAAAAAATTTTCGATTTCGGGAATACCCAAGACCCTATCCGATGGAAAATTTCCCGCTGATTCCAAAAATCACCATTGTTTGCCCGATAAATCAAAGATTCTAGGAGAAAAATGAGAAAACGTGATTTCGCACTTTCCGCGATTTTGACACTTTACTAAAATCGACGTCATTCTTGTTTGGATGAATGGATTCCGGATTTCAAGGTCGCGTTCGAAAGAGCATCGTTCAACGAAGAGAATGCGGGTAGGTAGAAGGCGATCCGTCGATTTTTGAATTTTTTACCGAATTTTAAAGTGGAGCCTTCAAAAATGCAAAAAATTGATACTACCCCCCCTTTGCGTTTTTGCGATTTTCAGCCAAAAATCGAAGGGTCCACTTTGAAGGTCTGCAAAAAAATCAAAAATCAACGTATCGCCTTCTACCTTGCGGCATTCTCTTCGTCCAACGATTCTCTTTCGAACCCAAAAAGAAAATCCAGATTCGGTCGATCCAAAAAAATGTAATCTGCATTTTAGTGAAGGCAAACGAAAAAACGGGTGGGGTCGTATTTAGGGCAAAAAAAAATTTTCGATTTCGGGAATACCCAAGACCCTATCCGATGGAAAATTTCCCGCTGATTCCAAAAATCACCATTGTTTGCCCGATAAATCAAAGATTCTAGGAGAAAAATGAGAAAACGTGATTTCGCACTTTCCGCGATTTTGACACTATACTAAAATCGACGTCATTCTTGTTTGGATGAATGGATTCCGGATTTCAAGGTCGCGTTCGAAAGAGCATCGTTCAACGAAGAGAATGCGGGTAGGTAGAAGGCGTTCCGTCGATTTTTGAATTTTTTACCGAATTTTAAAGTTGACCCTTCAAAAATGCAAAAAATTGATACTACCCCCCCTTTGCGTTTTTGCTATTTTCAGCCAAAAATCGAAGGGTCCACTTTGAAGGTCTGCAAAAAATTCAAAAATCAACGTATCGCCTTCTACCTTGCTGCATTCTCTTCGTCCAACGATTCTCTTTCAAACCCAAAATGAAAATCCAGATTCGGTCGATCCAAAAAAATGTAATCTGCATTTTAGTGAAGGCAAACGAAAAAACGGGTGGGGTCGTATTTAGCGCAAAAAAAAATTTTCGATTTCGGGAATACCCAAGACCCTATCCGATGGAAAATTTCCCGCTGATTCCAAAAATCACCATTGTTTGCCCGATAAATCAAAGATTCTAGGAGAAAAATGAGAAAACGTGATTTCGCACTTTCCGCGATTTTGACACTTTACTAAAATCGACGTCATTCTTGTTTGGATGAATGGATTCCGGATTTCAAGGTCGCGTTCGAAAGAGCATCGTTCAACGAAGAGAATGCGGGTAGGTAGAAGGCGATCCGTCGATTTTTGAATTTTTTGCCGAATTTTAAAGTTGACCCTTCAAAAATGCAAAAAATTGATACTACCCCCCCTTTGCGTTTTTGCGATTTTCAGCCAAAAATTGAAGGGTCCACTTTGAAGGTCTGCAAAAAATTCAAAAATCAACGTATCGCCTTCTACCTTGCTGCATTCTCTTCGTCCAACGATTCTCTTTCGAACCCAAAAAGAAAATCCAGATTCGGTCGATCCAAAAAAATGTAATCTCCATTTTAGTGAAGGCAAACGAAAAAACGGGTGGGGTCGTATTTAGGGCAAAAAAAAATTTTCGATTTCGGGAATACCCAAGACCCTATCCGATGGAAAATTTCCCGCTGATTCCAAAAATCACCATTGTTTGCCCGATAAATCAAAGATTCACGGAGAAAAATGAGAAAACGTGATTTCGAACTTTCCGCGATTTTTACACTTTACTAAAATCGACGTCATTCTTGTTTGGATGAATGGATTCCGGATTTTAACGTCGCGTTCGAAAGAGCATCGTTCAACGAAGAGAATGCGGGTAGGTAGAAGGCGATCCGTCGATTTTTGAATTTTTTGCCGAATTTTAAAGTTGACCCTTCAAAAATGCAAAAAATTGATACTACCCCCCCCTTTGCGTTTTTGCGATTTTCAGCCAAAAATCGAAGGGTCCACTTTGAAGGTCTGCAAAAAATTCAAAAATCAACGTATCGCCTTCTACCTTGCTGCATTCTCTTCGTCCAACGATTCTCTTTCGAACCCAAAAAGAAAATCCAGATTCGGTCGATCCAAAAAAATGTAATCTCCATTTTAGTGAAGGCAAACGAAAAAACGGGTGGGGTCGTATTTAGGGCAAAAAAAAATTTTCGATTTCGGGAATACCCAAGACCCTATCCGATGGAAAATTTCCCGCTGATTCCAAAAATCACCATTGTTTGCCCGATAAATCAAAGATTCACGGAGAAAAATGAGAAAACGTGATTTCGAACTTTCCGCGATTTTTACACTTTACTAAAATCGACGTCATTCTTGTTTGGATGAATGGATTCCGGATTTTAACGTCGCGTTCGAAAGAGCATCGTTCAACGAAGAGAATGCGGGTAGGTAGAAGGCGATCCGTCGATTTTTGAATTTTTTGCCGAATTTTAAAGTTGACCCTTCAAAAATGCAAAAAATTGATACTACCCCCCCTTTGCGTTTTTGCGATTTTCAGCCAAAAATCGAAGGGTCCACTTTGAAGGTCTGCAAAAAATTCAAAAATCAACGTATCGCCTTCTACCTTGCTGCATTCTCTTCGTCCAACGATTCTCTTTCAAACCCAAAATGAAAATCCAGATTCGGTCGATCCAAAAAAATGTAATCTCCATTTTAGTGAAGGCAAACGAAAAAACGGGTGGGGTCGTATTTAGGGCAAAAAAAAATTTTCGATTTCGGGAATACCCAAGACCCTATCCGATGGAAAATTTTCCGCTGATTCCAAAAATCACCATTGTTTGCCCGATAAATCAAAGATTCTAGGAGAAAAATGAGAAAACGTGATTTCGCACTTTCCGCCATATTGACACTTTACTAAAATCGACGTCATTCTTGTTTGCGTGAATCGATTCCGGATTTCAAGGTCGCGTTCGAAAGAGCATCGTTCAACGAAGAGAATGCGGGTAGGTAGAAGGCGATCCGTCGATTTTTGAATTTTATGCCGAATTTTAAAGTTGACCCTTCAAAAATGCAAAAAATTGATACTACCCCCCCTTTGCGTTTTTGCGATTTTCAGCCAAAAATTGAAGGGTCCACTTTGAAGGTCTGCAAAAAATTCAAAAATCAACGTATCGCCTTCTACCTTGCTGCATTCTCTTCGTCCAACGATTCTCTTTCGAACCCAAAAAGAAAATCCAGATTCGGTCGATCCAAAAAAATGTAATCTCCATTTTAGTGAAGGCAAACGAAAAAACGGGTGGGGTCGTATTTAGGGCAAAAAAAAATTTTCGATTTCGGGAATACCCAAGACCCTATCCGATGGAAAATTTCCCGCTGATTCCAAAAATCACCATTGTTTGCCCGATAAATCAAAGATTCACGGAGAAAAATGAGAAAACGTGATTTCGAACTTTCCGCGATTTTTACACTTTACTAAAATCGACGTCATTCTTGTTTGGATGAATGGATTCCGGATTTTAACGTCGCGTTCGAAAGAGCATCGTTCAACGAAGAGAATGCGGGTAGGTAGAAGGCGATCCGTCGATTTTTGAATTTTTTGCCGAATTTTAAAGTTGACCCTTCAAAAATGCAAAAAATTGATACTACCCCCCCTTTGCGTTTTTGCGATTTTCAGCCAAAAATCGAAGGGTCCACTTTGAAGGTCTGCAAAAAATTCAAAAATCAACGTATCGCCTTCTACCTTGCTGCATTCTCTTCGTCCAACGATTCTCTTTCGAACCCAAAAAGAAAATCCAGATTCGGTCGATCCAAAAAAATGTAATCTCCATTTTAGTGAAGGCAAACGAAAAAACGGGTGGGGTCGTATTTAGGGCAAAAAAAAATTTTCGATTTCGGGAATACCCAAGACCCTATCCGATGGAAAATTTCCCGCTGATTCCAAAAATCACCATTGTTTGCCCGATAAATCAAAGATTCACGGAGAAAAATGAGAAAACGTGATTTCGAACTTTCCGCGATTTTTACACTTTACTAAAATCGACGTCATTCTTGTTTGGATGAATGGATTCCGGATTTTAACGTCGCGTTCGAAAGAGCATCGTTCAACGAAGAGAATGCGGGTAGGTAGAAGGCGATCCGTCGATTTTTGAATTTTTTGCCGAATTTTAAAGTTGACCCTTCAAAAATGCAAAAAATTGATACTACCCCCCCTTTGCGTTTTTGCGATTTTCAGCCAAAAATCGAAGGGTCCACTTTGAAGGTCTGCAAAAAATTCAAAAATCAACGTATCGCCTTCTACCTTGCTGCATTCTCTTCGTCCAACGATTCTCTTTCAAACCCAAAATGAAAATCCAGATTCGGTCGATCCAAAAAAATGTAATCTCCATTTTAGTGAAGGCAAACGAAAAAACGGGTGGGGTCGTATTTAGGGCAAAAAAAAATTTTCGATTTCGGGAATACCCAAGACCCTATCCGATGGAAAATTTTCCGCTGATTCCAAAAATCACCATTGTTTGCCCGATAAATCAAAGATTCTAGGAGAAAAATGAGAAAACGTGATTTCGCACTTTCCGCCATATTGACACTTTACTAAAATCGACGTCATTCTTGTTTGCGTGAATCGATTCCGGATTTCAAGGTCGCGTTCGAAAGAGCATCGTTCAACGAAGAGAATGCGGGTAGGTAGAAGGCGATCCGTCGATTTTGTAATTTTTTACCGAATTTTAAAGTGGACCCTTCAAAAATGCAAAAAATTGATACTACCCCCCCTTTGCGTTTTTGCGATTTTCAGCCAAAAATCGAAGGGTCCACTTTGAAGGTCTGCAAAAAAATCAAAAATCAACGTATCGCCTTCTACCTTGCGGCATTCTCTTCGTCCAACGATTCTCTTTCGAACCCAAAAAGAAAATCCAGATTCGGTCGATCCAAAAAAATGTAATCTCCATTTTAGTGAAGGCAAACGAAAAAACGGGTGGGGTCGTATTTAGGGGGAAAAAAAATTGTCGATTTCGGGAATACCCAAGACCCTATCCGATGGAAAATTTTCCGCTGATTCCAAAAATCACCATTGTTTGCCCGATAAATCAAAGATTCTAGGAGAAAAATGAGAAAACGTGATTTCACACTTTCCGCCATTTTGACACTTTACTAAAATAGACGTGATTCTTGTTTGTATGAATCGATTCCGGATTTCAAGGTCGCGTTCGAAAGAGCATCGTTCAACGAAGAGAATGCTGGTAGGTAGAAGGCGATCCGTCGATTTTTGAATTTTTTACCGAATTTTAAAGTGGACCCTTCAAAAATGCAAAAAATTGATACTACCCCCCCTTTGCGTTTTTGCGATTTTCAGCCAAAAATCGAAGGGTCCACTTTGAAGGTCTGCAAAAAAATCAAAAATCAACGTATCGCCTTCTACCTCGCGGCATTCTCTTCGTCCAACGATTCTCTTTCGAACCCAAAAAGAAAATCCAGATTCGGTCGATCCAAAAAAATGTAATCTCCATTTTAGTGAAGGCAAACGAAAAAACGGGTGGGGTCGTATTTAGGGGGAAAAAAAATTTTCGATTTCGGGAATACCCAAGACCCTATCCGATGGAAAATTTTCCGCTGATTCCAAAAATCACCATTGTTTGCCCGATAAATCAAAGATTCTAGGAGAAAAATGAGAAAACGTGATTTCGCACTTTCCGCCATATTGACACTTTACTAAAATCGACGTCATTCTTGTTTGCGTGAATCGATTCCGGATTTCAAGGTCGCGTTCGAAAGAGCATCGTTCAACGAAGAGAATGCGGGTAGGTAGAAGGCGATCCGTCGATTTTTGAATTTTTTACCGAATTTTAAAGTTGACCCTTCAAAAATGCAAAAAATTGATACTACCCCCCCTTTGCGTTTTTGCGATTTTCAGCCTAAAATCGAAGGGTCCAGTTTGAAGGTCTGCAAAAAATTCAAAAATCAACGTATCGCCTTCTACCTTGCGGCATTCTCTTCGTCCAACGATTCTCTTTCGAACCCAAAAAGAAAATCCAGATTCGGTCGATCCAAAAAAATGTAATCTCCATTTTAGTGAAGGCAAACGAAAAAACGGGTGGGGTCGTATTTAGGGGAAAAAAAAATGTTCGATTTCGGGAATACCCAAGACCCTATCCGATGGAAAATTTTCCGCTGATTCCAAAAATCACCATTGTTTGCCCGATAAATCAAAGATTCTAGGAGAAAAATGAGAAAACGTGATTTCGCACTTTCCGCCATATTGACACTTTACTAAAATCGACGTCATTCTTGTTTGCGTGAATCGATTCCGGATTTCAAGGTCGCGTTCGAAAGAGCATCGTTCAACGAAGAGAATGCGGGTAGGTAGAAGGCGATCCGTCGATTTTTGAATTTTTTACCGAATTTTAAAGTTGACCCTTCAGAAATGAAAAAAATTGATACTACCCCCCCTTTGCGTTTTTGCGATTTTCAGCCAAAAATCGAAGGGTCCACTTTGAAGGTCTGCAAAAAATTCAGAAATCAACGTATCGCCTTCTACCTTGCGGCATTCTCTTCGTCCAACGATTCTCTTTCGAACCCAAAAAGAAAATCCAGATTCGGTCGATCCAAAAAAATGTAATCTCCATTTTAGTGAAGGCAAACGAAAAAACGGGTGGGGTCGTATTTAGGGGAAAAAAAAATGTTCGATTTCGGGAATACCCAAGACCCTATCCGATGGAAAATTTTCCGCTGATTCCAAAAATCACCATTGTTTGCCCGATAAATCAAAGATTCTAGGAGAAAAATGAGAAAACGTGATTTCGCACTTTCCGCCATATTGACACTTTACTAAAATCGACGTCATTCTTGTTTGCGTGAATCGATTCCGGATTTCAAGGTCGCGTTCGAAAGAGCATCGTTCAACGAAGAGAATGCGGGTAGGTAGAAGGCGATCCGTCGATTTTTGAATTTTTTACCGAATTTTAAAGTTGACCCTTCAGAAATGAAAAAAATTGATACTACCCCCCCTTTGCGTTTTTGCGATTTTCAGCCAAAAATCGAAGGGTCCACTTTGAAGGTCTGCAAAAAATTCAGAAATCAACGTATCGCCTTCTACCTTGTGGCATTCTCTTCGTCCAACGATTCTCTTTCGAACCCAAAAAGAAAATCCAGATTCGGTCGATCCAAAAAAATGTAATCTCCATTTTAGTGAAGGCAAACGAAAAAACGGGTGGGGTCGTATTTAGGGGAAAAAAAAATTTTCGATTTCGGGAATACCCAAGACCCTATCCGATGGAAAATTTTCCGCTGATTCCAAAAATCACCATTGTTTGCCCGATAAATCAAAGATTCTAGGAGAAAAATGAGAAAACGTGATTTCGCACTTTCCGCCATATTGACACTTTACTAAAATCGACGTCATTCTTGTTTGCGTGAATCGATTCCGGATTTCAAGGTCGCGTTCGAAAGAGCATCGTTCAACGAAGAGAATGCGGGTAGGTAGAAGGCGATCCGTCGATTTTTGAATTTTTTACCGAATTTTAAAGTTGACCCTTCAAAAATGCAAAAAATTGATACTACCCCCCCTTTGCGTTTTTGCGATTTTCAGCCAAAAATCGAAGGGTCCACTTTGAAGGTCTGCAAAAAATTCAAAAATCAACGTATCGCCTTCTACCTTGCGGCATTCTCTTCGTCCAACGATTCTCTTTCGAACCCAAAAAGAAAATCCAGATTCGGTCGATCCAAAAAAATGTAATCTCCATTTTAGTGAAGGCAAACGAAAAAACGGGTGGGGTCGTATTTAGGGCAAAAAAAAATTTTCGATTTCGGGAATACCCAAGACCCTATCCGATGGAAAATTTTCCGCTGATTCTAAAAATCACCATTGTTTGCCCGATAAATCAAAGATTCTAGGAGAAAAATGAGAAAACGTGATTTCGCACTTTCCGCGATTTTGACACTATACTAAAATCGACGTCATTCTTGTTTGGATGAATGGATTCCGGATTTCAAGGTCGCGTTCGAAAGAGCATCGTTCAACGAAGAGAATGCGGGTAGGTAGAAGGCGATCCGTCGATTTTTGAATTTTTTACCGAATTTTAAAGTTGACCCTTCAAAAATGCAAAAAATTGATACTACCCCCCCTTTGCGTTTTTGCTATTTTCAGCCAAAAATCGAAGGGTCCACTTTGAAGGTCTGCAAAAAATTCAAAAATCAACGTATCGCCTTCTACCTTGCTGCATTCTCTTCGTCCAACGATTCTCTTTCAAACCCAAAATGAAAATCCAGATTCGGTCGATCCAAAAAAATGTAATCTGCATTTTAGTGAAGGCAAACGAAAAAACGGGTGGGGTCGTATTTAGGGCAAAAAAAAATTTTCGATTTCGGGAATACCCAAGACCCTATCCGATGGAAAATTTCCCGCTGATTCCAAAAATCACCATTGTTTGCCCGATAAATCAAAGATTCTAGGAGAAAAATGAGAAAACGTGATTTCGCACTTTCCGCGATTTTGACACTTTACTAAAATCGACGTCATTCTTGTTTGGATGAATGGATTCCGGATTTCAAGGTCGCGTTCGAAAGAGCATCGTTCAACGAAGAGAATGCGGGTAGGTAGAAGGCGATCCGACGATTTTTGAATTTTTTACCGAATTTTAAAGTTGACCCTTCAAAAATGCAAAAAATTGATACTACCCCCCCTTTGCGTTTTTGCGATTTTCAGCCAAAAATCGAAGGGTCCACTTTGAAGGTCTGCAAAAAATTCAAAAATCAACGTATCGCCTTCTACCTTGCTGCATTCTCTTCGTCCAACGATTCTCTTTCAAACCCAAAATGAAAATCCAGATTCGGTCGATCCAAAAAAATGTAATCTGCATTTTAGTGAAGGCAAACGAAAAAACGGGTGGGGTCGTATTTAGGGCAAAAAAAAATTTTCGATTTCGGGAATACCCAAGACCCTATCCGATGGAAAATTTCCCGCTGATTCCAAAAATCACCATTGTTTGCCCGATAAATCAAAGATTCTAGGAGAAAAATGAGAAAACGTGATTTCGCACTTTCCGCGATTTTGACACTTTACTAAAATCGACGTCATTCTTGTTTGGATGAATGGATTCCGGATTTCAAGGTCGCGTTCGAAAGAGCATCGTTCAACGAAGAGAATGCGGGTAGGTAGAAGGCGATCCGTCGATTTTTGAATTTTTTACCGAATTTTAAAGTTGACCCTTCAAAAATGCAAAAAATTGATACTACCCCCCCCTTTGCGTTTTTGCGATTTTCAGCCAAAAATCGAAGGGTCCACTTTGAAGGTCTGCAAAAAATTCAAAAATCAACGTATCGCCTTCTACCTTGCTGCATTCTCTTCGTCCAACGATTCTCTTTCAAACGCAAAATGAAAATCCAGATTCGGTCGATCCAAAAAAATGTAATCTGCATTTTAGTGAAGGCAAACGAAAAAACGGGTGGGGTCGTATTTAGGGCAAAAAAAAATTTTCGATTTCGGGAATACCCAAGACCCTATCCGATGGAAAATTTCCCGCTGATTCCAAAAATCACCATTGTTTGCCCGATAAATCAAAGATTCTAGGAGAAAAATGAGAAAACGTGATTTCGCACTTTCCGCGATTTTGACACTATACTAAAATCGACGTCATTCTTGTTTGGATGAATGGATTCCGGATTTCAAGGTCGCGTTCGAAAGAGCATCGTTCAACGAAGAGAATGCGGGTAGGTAGAAGGCGATCCGTCGATTTTTGAATTTTTTACCGAATTTTAAAGTTGACCCTTCAAAAATGCAAAAAATTGATACTACCCCCCCTTTGCGTTTTTGCGATTTTCAGCCAAAAATCGAAGGGTCCACTTTGAAGGTCTGCAAAAAATTCAGAAATCAACGTATCGCCTTCTACCTTGCGGCATTTTCTTCGTCCAACGATTCTCTTTCGAACCCAAAAAGAAAATCCAGATTCGGTCGATCCAAAAAAATGTAATCTCCATTTTAGTGAAGGCAAACGAAAAAACGGGTGGGGTCGTATTTAGGGGAAAAAAAAATTTTCGATTTCGGGAATACCCAAGACCCTATCCGATGGAAAATTTTCCGCTGATTCCAAAAATCACCATTGTTTGCCCGATAAATCAAAGATTCTAGGAGAAAAATGAGAAAACGTGATTTCGCACTTTCCGCCATATTGACACTTTACTAAAATCGACGTCATTCTTGTTTGCGTGAATCGATTCCGGATTTCAAGGTCGCGTTCGAAAGAGCATCGTTCAACGAAGAGGATGCGGGTAGGTAGAAGGCGATCCGTCGATTTTTGAATTTTTTACCGAATTTTAAAGTGGAGCCTTCAAAAATGCAAAAAATTGATACTACCCCCCCTTTGCGTTTTTGCGATTTTCAGCCAAAAATCGAAGGGTCCACTTTGAAGGTCTGCAAAAAAATCAAAAATCAACGTATCGCCTTCTACCTTGCGGCATTCTCTTCGTCCAACGATTCTCTTTCGAACCCAAAAAGAAAATCCAGATTCGGTCGATCCAAAAAAATGTAATCTCCATTTTAGTGAAGGCAAACGAAAAAACGGGTGGGGTCGTATTTAGGGCAAAAAAAAATTTTCGATTTCGGGAATACCCAAGACCCTATCCGATGGAAAATTTTCCGCTGATTCCAAAAATCACCATTGTTTGCCCGATAAATCAAAGATTCTAGGAAAAAATTAGAAAACGTGATTTCGCACTCTCCGCCATATTGACACTTTACTAAAATCGACGTCATTCTTGTTTGCATGAATCGATTCCGGATTTCAAGGTCGCGTTCGAAAGAGCATCGTTCAACGAAGAGGATGCGGGTAGGTAGAAGGCGATCCGTCGATTTTTGAATTTTTTACCGAATTTTAAAGTTGACCCTTCAAAAATGCAAAAAATTGATACTACCCCCCCTTTGCGTTTTTGCGATTTTCAGCCAAAAATCGAAGGGTCCACTTTGAAGGTCTGCAAAAAAATCAAAAATCAACGTATCGCCTTCTACCTTGCGGCATTCTCTTCGTCCAACGATTCTCTTTCGAACCCAAAAAGAAAATCCAGATTCGGTCGATCCAAAAAAATGTAATCTCCATTTTAGTGAAGGCAAACGAAAAAACGGGTGGGGTCGTATTTAGGGGAAAAAAAAATTTTCGATTTCGGGAATACCCAAGACCCTATCCGATGGAAAATTTTCCGCTGATTCCAAAAATCACCATTGTTTGCCCGATAAATCAAAGATTCTAGGAGAAAAATGAGAAAACGTGATTTCGCACTTTCCGCCATTTTGACACTTTACTAAAATAGACGTGATTCTTGTTTGCATGAATCGATTCCGGATTTCAAGGTCGCGTTCGAAAGAGCATCGTTCAACGAAGAGGATGCGGGTAGGTAGAAGGCGATCCGTCGATTTTTGAATTTTTTACCGAATTTTAAAGTGGAGCCTTCAAAAATGCAAAAAATTGATACTACCCCCCCTTTGCGTTTTTGCGATTTTCAGCCAAAAATCGAAGGGTCCACTTTGAAGGTCTGCAAAAAAATCAAAAATCAACGTATCGCCTTCTACCTTGCGGCATTCTCTTCGTCCAACGATTCTCTTTCGAACCCAAAAAGAAAATCCAGATTCGGTCGATCCAAAAAAATGTAATCTCCATTTTAGTGAAGGCAAACGAAAAAACGGGTGGGGTCGTATTTAGGGCAAAAAAAAATTTTCGATTTCGGGAATACCCAAGACCCTATCCGATGGAAAATTTTCCGCTGATTCCAAAAATCACCATTGTTTGCCCGATAAATCAAAGATTCTAGGAAAAAATTAGAAAACGTGATTTCGCACTCTCCGCCATATTGACACTTTACTAAAATCGACGTCATTCTTGTTTGCATGAATCGATTCCGGATTTCAAGGTCGCGTTCGAAAGAGCATCGTTCAACGAAGAGGATGCGGGTAGGTAGAAGGCGATCCGTCGATTTTTGAATTTTTTACCGAATTTTAAAGTTGACCCTTCAAAAATGCAAAAAATTGATACTACCCCCCCTTTGCGTTTTTGCGATTTTCAGCCAAAAATCGAAGGGTCCACTTTGAAGGTCTGCAAAAAAATAAAAAATTAACGTATCGCCTTCTACCTTGCGGCATTCTCTTCGTCCAACGATTCTCTTTCGAACCCAAAAAGAAAATCCAGATTCGGTCGATCCAAAAAAATGTAATCTCCATTTTAGTGAAGGCAAACGAAAAAACGGGTGGGGTCGTATTTTGGGCAAAAAAAAATTTTCGATTTCGGGAATACCCAAGACCCTATCCGATGGAAAATTTTCCGCTGATTCCAAAAATCACCATTGTTTGCCCGATAAATCAAAGATTCTAGGAAAAAATTAGAAAACGTGATTTCGCACTTTCCGCCATATTGACACTTTACTAAAATCGACGTCATTCTTGTTTGCATGAATCGATTCCGGATTTCAAGGTCGCGTTCGAAAGAGCATCGTTCAACGAAGAGGATGCGGGTAGGTAGAAGGCGATCCGTCGATTTTTGAATTTTTTACCGAATTTTAAAGTGGAGCCTTCAAAAATGCAAAAAATTGATACTACCCCCCCTTTGCGTTTTTGCGATTTTCAGCCAAAAATCGAAGGGTCCACTTTGAAGGTCTGCAAAAAAATCAAAAATCAACGTATCGCCTTCTACCTTGCGGCATTCTCTTCGTCCAACGATTCTCTTTCGAACCCAAAAAGAAAATCCAGATTCGGTCGATCCAAAAAAATGTAATCTCCATTTTAGTGAAGGCAAACGAAAAAACGGGTGGGGTCGTATTTAGGGCAAAAAAAAATTTTCGATTTCGGGAATACCCAAGACCCTATCCGATGGAAAATTTTCCGCTGATTCCAAAAATCACCATTGTTTGCCCGATAAATCAAAGATTCTAGGAAAAAATTAGAAAACGTGATTTCGCACTCTCCGCCATATTGACACTTTACTAAAATCGACGTCATTCTTGTTTGCATGAATCGATTCCGGATTTCAAGGTCGCGTTCGAAAGAGCATCGTTCAACGAAGAGGATGCGGGTAGGTAGAAGGCGATCCGTCGATTTTTGAATTTTTTACCGAATTTTAAAGTTGACCCTTCAAAAATGCAAAAAATTGATACTACCCCCCCTTTGCGTTTTTGCGATTTTCAGCCAAAAATCGAAGGGTCCACTTTGAAGGTCTGCAAAAAAATAAAAAATTAACGTATCGCCTTCTACCTTGCGGCATTCTCTTCGTCCAACGATTCTCTTTCGAACCCAAAAAGAAAATCCAGATTCGGTCGATCCAAAAAAATGTAATCTCCATTTTAGTGAAGGCAAACGAAAAAACGGGTGGGGTCGTATTTTGGGCAAAAAAAAATTTTCGATTTCGGGAATACCCAAGACCCTATCCGATGGAAAATTTTCCGCTGATTCCAAAAATCACCATTGTTTGCCCGATAAATCAAAGATTCTAGGAAAAAATTAGAAAACGTGATTTCGCACTTTCCGCCATATTGACACTTTACTAAAATCGACGTCATTCTTGTTTGCATGAATCGATTCCGGATTTCAAGGTCGCGTTCGAAAGAGCATCGTTCAACGAAGAGGATGCGGGTAGGTAGAAGGCGATCCGTCGATTTTTGAATTTTTTACCGAATTTTAAAGTTGACCCTTCAAAAATGCAAAAAATTGATACTACCCCCCCTTTGCGTTTTTGCGATTTTCAGCCAAAAATCGAAGGGTCCACTTTGAAGGTCTGCAAAAAAATCAAAAATCAACGTATCGCCTTCTACCTTGCGGCATTCTCTTCGTCCAACGATTCTCTTTCGAACCCAAAAAGAAAATCCAGATTCGGTCGATCCAAAAAAATGTAATCTCCATTTTAGTGAAGGCAAACGAAAAAACGGGTGGGGTCGTATTTAGGGGAAAAAAAAATTTTCGATTTCGGGAATACCCAAGACCCTATCCGATGGAAAATTTTCCGCTGATTCCAAAAATCACCATTGTTTGCCCGATAAATCAAAGATTCTAGGAGAAAAATGAGAAAACGTGATTTCGCACTTTCCGCCATTTTGACACTTTACTAAAATAGACGTGATTCTTGTTTGCATGAATCGATTCCGGATTTCAAGGTCGCGTTCGAAAGAGCATCGTTCAACGAAGAGGATGCGGGTAGGTAGAAGGCGATCCGTCGATTTTTGAATTTTTTACCGAATTTTAAAGTGGAGCCTTCAAAAATGCAAAAAATTGATACTACCCCCCCTTTGCGTTTTTGCGATTTTCAGCCAAAAATCGAAGGGTCCACTTTGAAGGTCTGCAAAAAAATCAAAAATCAACGTATCGCCTTCTACCTTGCGGCATTCTCTTCGTCCAACGATTCTCTTTCGAACCCAAAAAGAAAATCCAGATTCGGTCGATCCAAAAAAATGTAATCTCCATTTTAGTGAAGGCAAACGAAAAAACGGGTGGGGTCGTATTTAGGGCAAAAAAAAATTTTCGATTTCGGGAATACCCAAGACCCTATCCGATGGAAAATTTTCCGCTGATTCCAAAAATCACCATTGTTTGCCCGATAAATCAAAGATTCTAGGAAAAAATTAGAAAACGTGATTTCGCACTCTCCGCCATATTGACACTTTACTAAAATCGACGTCATTCTTGTTTGCATGAATCGATTCCGGATTTCAAGGTCGCGTTCGAAAGAGCATCGTTCAACGAAGAGGATGCGGGTAGGTAGAAGGCGATCCGTCGATTTTTGAATTTTTTACCGAATTTTAAAGTTGACCCTTCAAAAATGCAAAAAATTGATACTACCCCCCCTTTGCGTTTTTGCGATTTTCAGCCAAAAATCGAAGGGTCCACTTTGAAGGTCTGCAAAAAAATAAAAAATTAACGTATCGCCTTCTACCTTGCGGCATTCTCTTCGTCCAACGATTCTCTTTCGAACCCAAAAAGAAAATCCAGATTCGGTCGATCCAAAAAAATGTAATCTCCATTTTAGTGAAGGCAAACGAAAAAACGGGTGGGGTCGTATTTTGGGCAAAAAAAAATTTTCGATTTCGGGAATACCCAAGACCCTATCCGATGGAAAATTTTCCGCTGATTCCAAAAATCACCATTGTTTGCCCGATAAATCAAAGATTCTAGGAAAAAATTAGAAAACGTGATTTCGCACTTTCCGCCATATTGACACTTTACTAAAATCGACGTCATTCTTGTTTGCATGAATCGATTCCGGATTTCAAGGTCGCGTTCGAAAGAGCATCGTTCAACGAAGAGGATGCGGGTAGGTAGAAGGCGATCCGTCGATTTTTGAATTTTTTACCGAATTTTAAAGTTGACCCTTCAAAAATGCAAAAAATTGATACTACCCCCCCTTTGCGTTTTTGCGATTTTCAGCCAAAAATCGAAGGGTCCACTTTGAAGGTCTGCAAAAAAATAAAAAATTAACGTATCGCCTTCTACCTTGCGGCATTCTCTTCGTCCAACGATTCTCTTTCGAACCCAAAAAGAAAATCCAGATTCGGTCGATCCAAAAAAATGTAATCTCCATTTTAGTGAAGGCAAACGAAAAAACGGGTGGGGTCGTATTTTGGGCAAAAAAAAATTTTCGATTTCGGGAATACCCAAGACCCTATCCGATGGAAAATTTTCCGCTGATTCCAAAAATCACCATTGTTTGCCCGATAAATCAAAGATTCTAGGAAAAAATTAGAAAACGTGATTTCGCACTTTCCGCCATATTGACACTTTACTAAAATCGACGTCATTCTTGTTTGCATGAATCGATTCCGGATTTCAAGGTCGCGTTCGAAAGAGCATCGTTCAACGAAGAGGATGCGGGTAGGTAGAAGGCGATCCGTCGATTTTTGAATTTTTTACCGAATTTTAAAGTTGACCCTTCAAAAATGCAAAAAATTGATACTACCCCCCCTTTGCGTTTTTGCGATTTTCAGCCAAAAATCGAAGGGTCCACTTTGAAGGTCTGCAAAAAAATCAAAAATCAACGTATCGCCTTCTACCTTGCGGCATTCTCTTCGTCCAACGATTCTCTTTCGAACCCAAAAAGAAAATCCAGATTCGGTCGATCCAAAAAAATGTAATCTCCATTTTAGTGAAGGCAAACGAAAAAACGGGTGGGGTCGTATTTTGGGCAAAAAAAAATTTTCGATTTCGGGAATACCCAAGACCCTATCCGATGGAAAATTTTCCGCTGATTCCAAAAATCACCATTGTTTGCCCGATAAATCAAAGATTCTAGGAGAAAAATGAGAAAACGTGATTTCGCACTTTCCGCCATTTTGACACTTTACTAAAATAGACGTGATTCTTGTTTGCATGAATCGATTCCGGATTTCAAGGTCGCGTTCGAAAGAGCATCGTTCAACGAAGAGAATGCTGGTAGGTAGAAGGCGATCCGTCGATTTTTGATTTTTTTACAGAATTTTAAAGTGGACCCTTCAAAAATGCAAGAAATTGATACTACCCCCCCTTTGCGTTTTTGCGATTTTCAGCCAAAAATCGAAGGGTCCACTTTGAAGGTCTGCAAAAAAATCAAAAATCAACGTATCGCCTTCTACCTTGCGGCATTCTCTTCGTCCAACGATTCTCTTTCGAACCCAAAAAGAAAATCCAGATTCGGTCGATCCAAAAAAATGTAATCTCCATTTTAGTGAAGGCAAACGAAAAAACGGGTGGGGTCGTATTTTGGGCAAAAAAAAATTTTCGATTTCGGGAATACCCAAGACCCTATCCGATGGAAAATTTTCCGCTGATTCCAAAAATCACCATTGTTTGCCCGATAAATCAAAGATTCTAGGAGAAAAATGAGAAAACGTGATTTCGCACTTTCCGCCATTTTGACACTTTACTAAAATAGACGTGATTCTTGTTTGCATGAATCGATTCCGGATTTCAAGGTCGCGTTCGAAAGAGCATCGTTCAACGAAGAGAATGCTGGTAGGTAGAAGGCGATCCGTCGATTTTTGATTTTTTTACCGAATTTTAAAGTGGACCCTTCAAAAATGCAAGAAATTGATACTACCCCCCCTTTGCGTTTTTGCGATTTTCAGCCAAAAATCGAAGGGTCCACTTTGAAGGTCTGCAAAAAAATCAAAAATCAACGTATCGCCTTCTACCTTGCGGCATTCTCTTCGTCCAACGATTCTCTTTCGAACCCAAAAAGAAAATCCAGATTCGGTCGATCCAAAAAAATGTAATCTCCATTTTAGTGAAGGCAAACGAAAAAACGGGTGGGGTCGTATTTTGGGCAAAAAAAAATTTTCGATTTCGGGAATACCCAAGACCCTATCCGATGGAAAATTTTCCGCTGATTCCAAAAATCACCATTGTTTGCCCGATAAATCAAAGATTCTAGGAGAAAAATGAGAAAACGTGATTTCGCACTTTCCGCCATTTTGACACTTTACTAAAATAGACGTGATTCTTGTTTGCATGAATCGATTCCGGATTTCAAGGTCGCGTTCGAAAGAGCATCGTTCAACGAAGAGAATGCTGGTAGGTAGAAGGCGAGCCGTCGATTTTTGATTTTTTTACCGAATTTTAAAGTGGACCCTTCAAAAATGCAAGAAATTGATACTACCCCCCCTTTGCGTTTTTGCGATTTTCAGCCAAAAATCGAAGGGTCCAATTTGAAGGTCTGCAAAAAAATCAAAAATCAACGTATCGCCTTCTACCTTGCGGCATTCTCTTCGTCCAACGATTCTCTTTCGAACCCAAAAAGAAAATCCAGATTCGGTCGATCCAAAAAAATGTAATCTCCATTTTAGTGAAGGCAAACGAAAAAACGGGTGGGGTCGTATTTTGGGCAAAAAAAAATTTTCGATTTCGGGAATACCCAAGACCCTATCCGATGGAAAATTTTCCGCTGATTCCAAAAATCACCATTGTTTGCCCGATAAATCAAAGATTCTAGGAGAAAAATGAGAAAACGTGATTTCGCACTTTCCGCCATTTTGACACTTTACTAAAATAGACGTGATTCTTGTTTGCATGAATCGATTCCGGATTTCAAGGTCGCGTTCGATAGAGCATCGTTCAACGAAGAGAATGCTGGTAGGTAGAAGGCGATCCGTCGATTTTTGAATTTTTTACCGAATTTTAAAGTTGACCCTTCAAAAATGCAAAAAATTGATACTACCCCCCCTTTGCGTTTTTGCGATTTTCAGCCAAAAATCGAAGGGTCCACTTTGAAGGTCTGCAAAAAAATCAAAAATCAACGTATCGCCTTCTACCTTGCGGCATTCTCTTCGTCCAACGATTCTCTTTCGAACCCAAAAAGAAAATCCAGATTCGGTCGATCCAAAAAAATGTAATCTCCATTTTAGTGAAGGCAAACGAAAAAACGGGTGGGGTCGTATTTAGGGGAAAAAAAAATTTTCGATTTCGGGAATACCCAAGACCCTATCCGATGGAAAATTTTCCGCTGATTCCAAAAATCACCATTGTTTGCCCGATAAATCAAAGATTCTAGGAGAAAAATGAGAAAACGTGATTTCGCACTTTCCGCCATTTTGACACTTTACTAAAATAGACGTGATTCTTGTTTGCATGAATCGATTCCGGATTTCAAGGTCGCGTTCGAAAGAGCATCGTTCAACGAAGAGGATGCGGGTAGGTAGAAGGCGATCCGTCGATTTTTGAATTTTTTACCGAATTTTAAAGTGGAGCCTTCAAAAATGCAAAAAATTGATACTACCCCCCCTTTGCGTTTTTGCGATTTTCAGCCAAAAATCGAAGGGTCCACTTTGAAGGTCTGCAAAAAAATCAAAAATCAACGTATCGCCTTCTACCTCGCGGCATTCTCTTCGTCCAACGATTCTCTTTCGAACCCAAAAAGAAAATCCAGATTCGGTCGATCCAAAAAAATGTAATCTCCATTTTAGTGAAGGCAAACGAAAAAACGGGTGGGGTCGTATTTAGGGGGAAAAAAAATTTTCGATTTCGGGAATACCCAAGACCCTATCCGATGGAAAATTTTCCGCTGATTCCAAAAATCACCATTGTTTGCCCGATAAATCAAAGATTCTAGGAGAAAAATGAGAAAACGTGATTTCGCACTTTCCGCCATTTTGACACTTTACTAAAATAGACGTGATTCTTGTTTGCATGAATCGATTCCGGATTTCAAGGTCGCGTTCGAAAGAGCATCGTTCAACGAAGAGGATGCGGGTAGGTAGAAGGCGATCCGTCGATTTTTGAATTTTTTACCGAATTTTAAAGTGGAGCCTTCAAAAATGCAAAAAATTGATACTACCCCCCCTTTGCGTTTTTGCGATTTTCAGCCAAAAATCGAAGGGTCCACTTTGAAGGTCTGCAAAAAAATAAAAAATTAACGTATCGCCTTCTACCTTGCGGCATTCTCTTCGTCCAACGATTCTCTTTCGAACCCAAAAAGAAAATCCAGATTCGGTCGATCCAAAAAAATGTAATCTCCATTTTAGTGAAGGCAAACGAAAAAACGGGTGGGGTCGTATTTTGGGCAAAAAAAAATTTTCGATTTCGGGAATACCCAAGACCCTATCCGATGGAAAATTTTCCGCTGATTCCAAAAATCACCATTGTTTGCCCGATAAATCAAAGATTCTAGGAAAAAATTAGAAAACGTGATTTCGCACTTTCCGCCATATTGACACTTTACTAAAATCGACGTCATTCTTGTTTGCATGAATCGATTCCGGATTTCAAGGTCGCGTTCGAAAGAGCATCGTTCAACGAAGAGGATGCGGGTAGGTAGAAGGCGATCCGTCGATTTTTGAATTTTTTACCGAATTTTAAAGTTGACCCTTCAAAAATGCAAAAAATTGATACTACCCCCCCTTTGCGTTTTTGCGATTTTCAGCCAAAAATCGAAGGGTCCACTTTGAAGGTCTGCAAAAAAATCAAAAATCAACGTATCGCCTTCTACCTTGCGGCATTCTCTTCGTCCAACGATTCTCTTTCGAACCCAAAAAGAAAATCCAGATTCGGTCGATCCAAAAAAATGTAATCTCCATTTTAGTGAAGGCAAACGAAAAAACGGGTGGGGTCGTATTTAGGGGAAAAAAAAATTTTCGATTTCGGGAATACCCAAGACCCTATCCGATGGAAAATTTTCCGCTGATTCCAAAAATCACCATTGTTTGCCCGATAAATCAAAGATTCTAGGAGAAAAATGAGAAAACGTGATTTCGCACTTTCCGCCATTTTGACACTTTACTAAAATAGACGTGATTCTTGTTTGCATGAATCGATTCCGGATTTCAAGGTCGCGTTCGAAAGAGCATCGTTCAACGAAGAGGATGCGGGTAGGTAGAAGGCGATCCGTCGATTTTTGAATTTTTTACCGAATTTTAAAGTGGAGCCTTCAAAAATGCAAAAAATTGATACTACCCCCCCTTTGCGTTTTTGCGATTTTCAGCCAAAAATCGAAGGGTCCACTTTGAAGGTCTGCAAAAAAATCAAAAATCAACGTATCGCCTTCTACCTTGCGGCATTCTCTTCGTCCAACGATTCTCTTTCGAACCCAAAAAGAAAATCCAGATTCGGTCGATCCAAAAAAATGTAATCTCCATTTTAGTGAAGGCAAACGAAAAAACGGGTGGGGTCGTATTTAGGGCAAAAAAAAATTTTCGATTTCGGGAATACCCAAGACCCTATCCGATGGAAAATTTTCCGCTGATTCCAAAAATCACCATTGTTTGCCCGATAAATCAAAGATTCTAGGAAAAAATTAGAAAACGTGATTTCGCACTCTCCGCCATATTGACACTTTACTAAAATCGACGTCATTCTTGTTTGCATGAATCGATTCCGGATTTCAAGGTCGCGTTCGAAAGAGCATCGTTCAACGAAGAGGATGCGGGTAGGTAGAAGGCGATCCGTCGATTTTTGAATTTTTTACCGAATTTTAAAGTTGACCCTTCAAAAATGCAAAAAATTGATACTACCCCCCCTTTGCGTTTTTGCGATTTTCAGCCAAAAATCGAAGGGTCCACTTTGAAGGTCTGCAAAAAAATAAAAAATTAACGTATCGCCTTCTACCTTGCGGCATTCTCTTCGTCCAACGATTCTCTTTCGAACCCAAAAAGAAAATCCAGATTCGGTCGATCCAAAAAAATGTAATCTCCATTTTAGTGAAGGCAAACGAAAAAACGGGTGGGGTCGTATTTTGGGCAAAAAAAAATTTTCGATTTCGGGAATACCCAAGACCCTATCCGATGGAAAATTTTCCGCTGATTCCAAAAATCACCATTGTTTGCCCGATAAATCAAAGATTCTAGGAAAAAATTAGAAAACGTGATTTCGCACTTTCCGCCATATTGACACTTTACTAAAATCGACGTCATTCTTGTTTGCATGAATCGATTCCGGATTTCAAGGTCGCGTTCGAAAGAGCATCGTTCAACGAAGAGGATGCGGGTAGGTAGAAGGCGATCCGTCGATTTTTGAATTTTTTACCGAATTTTAAAGTTGACCCTTCAAAAATGCAAAAAATTGATACTACCCCCCCTTTGCGTTTTTGCGATTTTCAGCCAAAAATCGAAGGGTCCACTTTGAAGGTCTGCAAAAAAATAAAAAATTAACGTATCGCCTTCTACCTTGCGGCATTCTCTTCGTCCAACGATTCTCTTTCGAACCCAAAAAGAAAATCCAGATTCGGTCGATCCAAAAAAATGTAATCTCCATTTTAGTGAAGGCAAACGAAAAAACGGGTGGGGTCGTATTTTGGGCAAAAAAAAATTTTCGATTTCGGGAATACCCAAGACCCTATCCGATGGAAAATTTTCCGCTGATTCCAAAAATCACCATTGTTTGCCCGATAAATCAAAGATTCTAGGAAAAAATTAGAAAACGTGATTTCGCACTTTCCGCCATATTGACACTTTACTAAAATCGACGTCATTCTTGTTTGCATGAATCGATTCCGGATTTCAAGGTCGCGTTCGAAAGAGCATCGTTCAACGAAGAGGATGCGGGTAGGTAGAAGGCGATCCGTCGATTTTTGAATTTTTTACCGAATTTTAAAGTTGACCCTTCAAAAATGCAAAAAATTGATACTACCCCCCCTTTGCGTTTTTGCGATTTTCAGCCAAAAATCGAAGGGTCCACTTTGAAGGTCTGCAAAAAAATCAAAAATCAACGTATCGCCTTCTACCTTGCGGCATTCTCTTCGTCCAACGATTCTCTTTCGAACCCAAAAAGAAAATCCAGATTCGGTCGATCCAAAAAAATGTAATCTCCATTTTAGTGAAGGCAAACGAAAAAACGGGTGGGGTCGTATTTTGGGCAAAAAAAAATTTTCGATTTCGGGAATACCCAAGACCCTATCCGATGGAAAATTTTCCGCTGATTCCAAAAATCACCATTGTTTGCCCGATAAATCAAAGATTCTAGGAGAAAAATGAGAAAACGTGATTTCGCACTTTCCGCCATTTTGACACTTTACTAAAATAGACGTGATTCTTGTTTGCATGAATCGATTCCGGATTTCAAGGTCGCGTTCGAAAGAGCATCGTTCAACGAAGAGAATGCTGGTAGGTAGAAGGCGATCCGTCGATTTTTGATTTTTTTACAGAATTTTAAAGTGGACCCTTCAAAAATGCAAGAAATTGATACTACCCCCCCTTTGCGTTTTTGCGATTTTCAGCCAAAAATCGAAGGGTCCACTTTGAAGGTCTGCAAAAAAATCAAAAATCAACGTATCGCCTTCTACCTTGCGGCATTCTCTTCGTCCAACGATTCTCTTTCGAACCCAAAAAGAAAATCCAGATTCGGTCGATCCAAAAAAATGTAATCTCCATTTTAGTGAAGGCAAACGAAAAAACGGGTGGGGTCGTATTTTGGGCAAAAAAAAATTTTCGATTTCGGGAATACCCAAGACCCTATCCGATGGAAAATTTTCCGCTGATTCCAAAAATCACCATTGTTTGCCCGATAAATCAAAGATTCTAGGAGAAAAATGAGAAAACGTGATTTCGCACTTTCCGCCATTTTGACACTTTACTAAAATAGACGTGATTCTTGTTTGCATGAATCGATTCCGGATTTCAAGGTCGCGTTCGAAAGAGCATCGTTCAACGAAGAGAATGCTGGTAGGTAGAAGGCGATCCGTCGATTTTTGATTTTTTTACCGAATTTTAAAGTGGACCCTTCAAAAATGCAAGAAATTGATACTACCCCCCCTTTGCGTTTTTGCGATTTTCAGCCAAAAATCGAAGGGTCCACTTTGAAGGTCTGCAAAAAAATCAAAAATCAACGTATCGCCTTCTACCTTGCGGCATTCTCTTCGTCCAACGATTCTCTTTCGAACCCAAAAAGAAAATCCAGATTCGGTCGATCCAAAAAAATGTAATCTCCATTTTAGTGAAGGCAAACGAAAAAACGGGTGGGGTCGTATTTTGGGCAAAAAAAAATTTTCGATTTCGGGAATACCCAAGACCCTATCCGATGGAAAATTTTCCGCTGATTCCAAAAATCACCATTGTTTGCCCGATAAATCAAAGATTCTAGGAGAAAAATGAGAAAACGTGATTTCGCACTTTCCGCCATTTTGACACTTTACTAAAATAGACGTGATTCTTGTTTGCATGAATCGATTCCGGATTTCAAGGTCGCGTTCGAAAGAGCATCGTTCAACGAAGAGAATGCTGGTAGGTAGAAGGCGATCCGTCGATTTTTGATTTTTTTACCGAATTTTAAAGTGGACCCTTCAAAAATGCAAGAAATTGATACTACCCCCCCTTTGCGTTTTTGCGATTTTCAGCCAAAAATCGAAGGGTCCAATTTGAAGGTCTGCAAAAAAATCAAAAATCAACGTATCGCCTTCTACCTTGCGGCATTCTCTTCGTCCAACGATTCTCTTTCGAACCCAAAAAGAAAATCCAGATTCGGTCGATCCAAAAAAATGTAATCTCCATTTTAGTGAAGGCAAACGAAAAAACGGGTGGGGTCGTATTTTGGGCAAAAAAAAATTTTCGATTTCGGGAATACCCAAGACCCTATCCGATGGAAAATTTTCCGCTGATTCCAAAAATCACCATTGTTTGCCCGATAAATCAAAGATTCTAGGAGAAAAATGAGAAAACGTGATTTCGCACTTTCCGCCATTTTGACACTTTACTAAAATAGACGTGATTCTTGTTTGCATGAATCGATTCCGGATTTCAAGGTCGCGTTCGAAAGAGCATCGTTCAACGAAGAGGATGCGGGTAGGTAGAAGGCGATCCGTCGATTTTTGAATTTTTTACCGAATTTTAAAGTGGAGCCTTCAAAAATGCAAAAAATTGATACTACCCCCCCTTTGCGTTTTTGCGATTTTCAGCCAAAAATCGAAGGGTCCACTTTGAAGGTCTGCAAAAAAATCAAAAATCAACGTATCGCCTTCTACCTTGCGGCATTCTCTTCGTCCAACGATTCTCTTTCGAACCCAAAAAGAAAATCCAGATTCGGTCGATCCAAAAAAATGTAATCTCCATTTTAGTGAAGGCAAACGAAAAAACGGGTGGGGTCGTATTTAGGGCAAAAAAAAATTTTCGATTTCGGGAATACCCAAGACCCTATCCGATGGAAAATTTTCCGCTGATTCCAAAAATCACCATTGTTTGCCCGATAAATCAAAGATTCTAGGAAAAAATTAGAAAACGTGATTTCGCACTCTCCGCCATATTGACACTTTACTAAAATCGACGTCATTCTTGTTTGCATGAATCGATTCCGGATTTCAAGGTCGCGTTCGAAAGAGCATCGTTCAACGAAGAGGATGCGGGTAGGTAGAAGGCGATCCGTCGATTTTTGAATTTTTTACCGAATTTTAAAGTTGACCCTTCAAAAATGCAAAAAATTGATACTACCCCCCCTTTGCGTTTTTGCGATTTTCAGCCAAAAATCGAAGGGTCCACTTTGAAGGTCTGCAAAAAAATAAAAAATTAACGTATCGCCTTCTACCTTGCGGCATTCTCTTCGTCCAACGATTCTCTTTCGAACCCAAAAAGAAAATCCAGATTCGGTCGATCCAAAAAAATGTAATCTCCATTTTAGTGAAGGCAAACGAAAAAACGGGTGGGGTCGTATTTTGGGCAAAAAAAAATTTTCGATTTCGGGAATACCCAAGACCCTATCCGATGGAAAATTTTCCGCTGATTCCAAAAATCACCATTGTTTGCCCGATAAATCAAAGATTCTAGGAAAAAATTAGAAAACGTGATTTCGCACTTTCCGCCATATTGACACTTTACTAAAATCGACGTCATTCTTGTTTGCATGAATCGATTCCGGATTTCAAGGTCGCGTTCGAAAGAGCATCGTTCAACGAAGAGGATGCGGGTAGGTAGAAGGCGATCCGTCGATTTTTGAATTTTTTACCGAATTTTAAAGTGGAGCCTTCAAAAATGCAAAAAATTGATACTACCCCCCCTTTGCGTTTTTGCGATTTTCAGCCAAAAATCGAAGGGTCCACTTTGAAGGTCTGCAAAAAAATCAAAAATCAACGTATCGCCTTCTACCTTGCGGCATTCTCTTCGTCCAACGATTCTCTTTCGAACCCAAAAAGAAAATCCAGATTCGGTCGATCCAAAAAAATGTAATCTCCATTTTAGTGAAGGCAAACGAAAAAACGGGTGGGGTCGTATTTAGGGCAAAAAAAAATTTTCGATTTCGGGAATACCCAAGACCCTATCCGATGGAAAATTTTCCGCTGATTCCAAAAATCACCATTGTTTGCCCGATAAATCAAAGATTCTAGGAAAAAATTAGAAAACGTGATTTCGCACTCTCCGCCATATTGACACTTTACTAAAATCGACGTCATTCTTGTTTGCATGAATCGATTCCGGATTTCAAGGTCGCGTTCGAAAGAGCATCGTTCAACGAAGAGGATGCGGGTAGGTAGAAGGCGATCCGTCGATTTTTGAATTTTTTACCGAATTTTAAAGTTGACCCTTCAAAAATGCAAAAAATTGATACTACCCCCCCTTTGCGTTTTTGCGATTTTCAGCCAAAAATCGAAGGGTCCACTTTGAAGGTCTGCAAAAAAATAAAAAATTAACGTATCGCCTTCTACCTTGCGGCATTCTCTTCGTCCAACGATTCTCTTTCGAACCCAAAAAGAAAATCCAGATTCGGTCGATCCAAAAAAATGTAATCTCCATTTTAGTGAAGGCAAACGAAAAAACGGGTGGGGTCGTATTTTGGGCAAAAAAAAATTTTCGATTTCGGGAATACCCAAGACCCTATCCGATGGAAAATTTTCCGCTGATTCCAAAAATCACCATTGTTTGCCCGATAAATCAAAGATTCTAGGAAAAAATTAGAAAACGTGATTTCGCACTTTCCGCCATATTGACACTTTACTAAAATCGACGTCATTCTTGTTTGCATGAATCGATTCCGGATTTCAAGGTCGCGTTCGAAAGAGCATCGTTCAACGAAGAGGATGCGGGTAGGTAGAAGGCGATCCGTCGATTTTTGAATTTTTTACCGAATTTTAAAGTTGACCCTTCAAAAATGCAAAAAATTGATACTACCCCCCCTTTGCGTTTTTGCGATTTTCAGCCAAAAATCGAAGGGTCCACTTTGAAGGTCTGCAAAAAAATAAAAAATTAACGTATCGCCTTCTACCTTGCGGCATTCTCTTCGTCCAACGATTCTCTTTCGAACCCAAAAAGAAAATCCAGATTCGGTCGATCCAAAAAAATGTAATCTCCATTTTAGTGAAGGCAAACGAAAAAACGGGTGGGGTCGTATTTTGGGCAAAAAAAAATTTTCGATTTCGGGAATACCCAAGACCCTATCCGATGGAAAATTTTCCGCTGATTCCAAAAATCACCATTGTTTGCCCGATAAATCAAAGATTCTAGGAAAAAATTAGAAAACGTGATTTCGCACTTTCCGCCATATTGACACTTTACTAAAATCGACGTCATTCTTGTTTGCATGAATCGATTCCGGATTTCAAGGTCGCGTTCGAAAGAGCATCGTTCAACGAAGAGGATGCGGGTAGGTAGAAGGCGATCCGTCGATTTTTGAATTTTTTACCGAATTTTAAAGTTGACCCTTCAAAAATGCAAAAAATTGATACTACCCCCCCTTTGCGTTTTTGCGATTTTCAGCCAAAAATCGAAGGGTCCACTTTGAAGGTCTGCAAAAAAATCAAAAATCAACGTATCGCCTTCTACCTTGCGGCATTCTCTTCGTCCAACGATTCTCTTTCGAACCCAAAAAGAAAATCCAGATTCGGTCGATCCAAAAAAATGTAATCTCCATTTTAGTGAAGGCAAACGAAAAAACGGGTGGGGTCGTATTTTGGGCAAAAAAAAATTTTCGATTTCGGGAATACCCAAGACCCTATCCGATGGAAAATTTTCCGCTGATTCCAAAAATCACCATTGTTTGCCCGATAAATCAAAGATTCTAGGAGAAAAATGAGAAAACGTGATTTCGCACTTTCCGCCATTTTGACACTTTACTAAAATAGACGTGATTCTTGTTTGCATGAATCGATTCCGGATTTCAAGGTCGCGTTCGAAAGAGCATCGTTCAACGAAGAGAATGCTGGTAGGTAGAAGGCGATCCGTCGATTTTTGATTTTTTTACAGAATTTTAAAGTGGACCCTTCAAAAATGCAAGAAATTGATACTACCCCCCCTTTGCGTTTTTGCGATTTTCAGCCAAAAATCGAAGGGTCCACTTTGAAGGTCTGCAAAAAAATCAAAAATCAACGTATCGCCTTCTACCTTGCGGCATTCTCTTCGTCCAACGATTCTCTTTCGAACCCAAAAAGAAAATCCAGATTCGGTCGATCCAAAAAAATGTAATCTCCATTTTAGTGAAGGCAAACGAAAAAACGGGTGGGGTCGTATTTTGGGCAAAAAAAAATTTTCGATTTCGGGAATACCCAAGACCCTATCCGATGGAAAATTTTCCGCTGATTCCAAAAATCACCATTGTTTGCCCGATAAATCAAAGATTCTAGGAGAAAAATGAGAAAACGTGATTTCGCACTTTCCGCCATTTTGACACTTTACTAAAATAGACGTGATTCTTGTTTGCATGAATCGATTCCGGATTTCAAGGTCGCGTTCGAAAGAGCATCGTTCAACGAAGAGAATGCTGGTAGGTAGAAGGCGATCCGTCGATTTTTGATTTTTTTACCGAATTTTAAAGTGGACCCTTCAAAAATGCAAGAAATTGATACTACCCCCCCTTTGCGTTTTTGCGATTTTCAGCCAAAAATCGAAGGGTCCACTTTGAAGGTCTGCAAAAAAATCAAAAATCAACGTATCGCCTTCTACCTTGCGGCATTCTCTTCGTCCAACGATTCTCTTTCGAACCCAAAAAGAAAATCCAGATTCGGTCGATCCAAAAAAATGTAATCTCCATTTTAGTGAAGGCAAACGAAAAAACGGGTGGGGTCGTATTTTGGGCAAAAAAAAATTTTCGATTTCGGGAATACCCAAGACCCTATCCGATGGAAAATTTTCCGCTGATTCCAAAAATCACCATTGTTTGCCCGATAAATCAAAGATTCTAGGAGAAAAATGAGAAAACGTGATTTCGCACTTTCCGCCATTTTGACACTTTACTAAAATAGACGTGATTCTTGTTTGCATGAATCGATTCCGGATTTCAAGGTCGCGTTCGAAAGAGCATCGTTCAACGAAGAGAATGCTGGTAGGTAGAAGGCGATCCGTCGATTTTTGATTTTTTTACCGAATTTTAAAGTGGACCCTTCAAAAATGCAAGAAATTGATACTACCCCCCCTTTGCGTTTTTGCGATTTTCAGCCAAAAATCGAAGGGTCCAATTTGAAGGTCTGCAAAAAAATCAAAAATCAACGTATCGCCTTCTACCTTGCGGCATTCTCTTCGTCCAACGATTCTCTTTCGAACCCAAAAAGAAAATCCAGATTCGGTCGATCCAAAAAAATGTAATCTCCATTTTAGTGAAGGCAAACGAAAAAACGGGTGGGGTCGTATTTTGGGCAAAAAAAAATTTTCGATTTCGGGAATACCCAAGACCCTATCCGATGGAAAATTTTCCGCTGATTCCAAAAATCACCATTGTTTGCCCGATAAATCAAAGATTCTAGGAGAAAAATGAGAAAACGTGATTTCGCACTTTCCGCCATTTTGACACTTTACTAAAATAGACGTGATTCTTGTTTGCATGAATCGATTCCGGATTTCAAGGTCGCGTTCGATAGAGCATCGTTCAACGAAGAGAATGCTGGTAGGTAGAAGGCGATCCGTCGATTTTTGAATTTTTTACCGAATTTTAAAGTTGACCCTTCAAAAATGCAAAAAATTGATACTACCCCCCCTTTGCGTTTTTGCGATTTTCAGCCAAAAATCGAAGGGTCCACTTTGAAGGTCTGCAAAAAAATCAAAAATCAACGTATCGCCTTCTACCTTGCGGCATTCTCTTCGTCCAACGATTCTCTTTCGAACCCAAAAAGAAAATCCAGATTCGGTCGATCCAAAAAAATGTAATCTCCATTTTAGTGAAGGCAAACGAAAAAACGGGTGGGGTCGTATTTAGGGGAAAAAAAAATTTTCGATTTCGGGAATACCCAAGACCCTATCCGATGGAAAATTTTCCGCTGATTCCAAAAATCACCATTGTTTGCCCGATAAATCAAAGATTCTAGGAGAAAAATGAGAAAACGTGATTTCGCACTTTCCGCCATTTTGACACTTTACTAAAATAGACGTGATTCTTGTTTGCATGAATCGATTCCGGATTTCAAGGTCGCGTTCGAAAGAGCATCGTTCAACGAAGAGGATGCGGGTAGGTAGAAGGCGATCCGTCGATTTTTGAATTTTTTACCGAATTTTAAAGTGGAGCCTTCAAAAATGCAAAAAATTGATACTACCCCCCCTTTGCGTTTTTGCGATTTTCAGCCAAAAATCGAAGGGTCCACTTTGAAGGTCTGCAAAAAAATCAAAAATCAACGTATCGCCTTCTACCTCGCGGCATTCTCTTCGTCCAACGATTCTCTTTCGAACCCAAAAAGAAAATCCAGATTCGGTCGATCCAAAAAAATGTAATCTCCATTTTAGTGAAGGCAAACGAAAAAACGGGTGGGGTCGTATTTAGGGGGAAAAAAAATTTTCGATTTCGGGAATACCCAAGACCCTATCCGATGGAAAATTTTCCGCTGATTCCAAAAATCACCATTGTTTGCCCGATAAATCAAAGATTCTAGGAGAAAAATGAGAAAACGTGATTTCGCACTTTCCGCCATATTGACACTTTACTAAAATCGACGTCATTCTTGTTTGCGTGAATCGATTCCGGATTTCAAGGTCGCGTTCGAAAGAGCATCGTTCAACGAAGAGGATGCGGGTAGGTAGAAGGCGATCCGTCGATTTTTGAATTTTTTACCGAATTTTAAAGTTGACCCTTCAAAAATGCAAAAAATTGATACTACCCCCCCTTTGCGTTTTTGCGATTTTCAGCCAAAAATCGAAGGGTCCACTTTGAAGGTCTGCAAAAAATTCAGAAATCAACGTATCGCCTTCTACCTTGCGGCATTCTCTTCGTCCAACGATTCTCTTTCGAACCCAAAAAGAAAATCCAGATTCGGTCGATCCAAAAAAATGTAATCTCCATTTTAGTGAAGGCAAACGAAAAAACGGGTGGGGTCGTATTTAGGGGAAAATTTTTTTTTCGATTTCGGGAATACCCAAGACCCTATCCGATGGAAAATTTTCCGCTGATTCCAAAAATCACCATTGTTTGCCCGATAAATCAAAGATTCTAGGAGAAAAATGAGAAAACGTGATTTCGCACTTTCCGCCATATTGACACTTTACTAAAATCGACGTCATTCTTGTTTGCGTGAATCGATTCCGGATTTCAAGGTCGCGTTCGAAAGAGCATCGTTCAACGAAGAGAATGCGGGTAGGTAGAAGGCGATCCGTCGATTTTTGAATTTTTTACCGAATTTTAAAGTTGACCCTTCAAAAATGCAAAAAATTGATACTACCCCCCCTTTGCGTTTTTGCGATTTTCAGCCTAAAATCGAAGGGTCCAGTTTGAAGGTCTGCAAAAAATTCAAAAATCAACGTATCGCCTTCTACCTTGCGGCATTCTCTTCGTCCAACGATTCTCTTTCGAACCCAAAAAGAAAATCCAGATTCGGTCGATCCAAAAAAATGTAATCTCCATTTTAGTGAAGGCAAACGAAAAAACGGGTGGGGTCGTATTTAGGGGAAAAAAAAATGTTCGATTTCGGGAATACCCAAGACCCTATCCGATGGAAAATTTTCCGCTGATTCCAAAAATCACCATTGTTTGCCCGATAAATCAAAGATTCTAGGAGAAAAATGAGAAAACGTGATTTCGCACTTTCCGCCATATTGACACTTTACTAAAATCGACGTCATTCTTGTTTGCGTGAATCGATTCCGGATTTCAAGGTCGCGTTCGAAAGAGCATCGTTCAACGAAGAGAATGCGGGTAGGTAGAAGGCGATCCGTCGATTTTTGAATTTTTTACCGAATTTTAAAGTTGACCCTTCAGAAATGAAAAAAATTGATACTACCCCCCCTTTGCGTTTTTGCGATTTTCAGCCAAAAATCGAAGGGTCCACTTTGAAGGTCTGCAAAAAATTCAGAAATCAACGTATCGCCTTCTACCTTGCGGCATTCTCTTCGTCCAACGATTCTCTTTCGAACCCAAAAAGAAAATCCAGATTCGGTCGATCCAAAAAAATGTAATCTCCATTTTAGTGAAGGCAAACGAAAAAACGGGTGGGGTCGTATTTAGGGGAAAAAAAAATGTTCGATTTCGGGAATACCCAAGACCCTATCCGATGGAAAATTTTCCGCTGATTCCAAAAATCACCATTGTTTGCCCGATAAATCAAAGATTCTAGGAGAAAAATGAGAAAACGTGATTTCGCACTTTCCGCCATATTGACACTTTACTAAAATCGACGTCATTCTTGTTTGCGTGAATCGATTCCGGATTTCAAGGTCGCGTTCGAAAGAGCATCGTTCAACGAAGAGAATGCGGGTAGGTAGAAGGCGATCCGTCGATTTTTGAATTTTTTACCGAATTTTAAAGTTGACCCTTCAGAAATGAAAAAAATTGATACTACCCCCCCTTTGCGTTTTTGCGATTTTCAGCCAAAAATCGAAGGGTCCACTTTGAAGGTCTGCAAAAAATTCAGAAATCAACGTATCGCCTTCTACCTTGCGGCATTCTCTTCGTCCAACGATTCTCTTTCGAACCCAAAAAGAAAATCCAGATTCGGTCGATCCAAAAAAATGTAATCTCCATTTTAGTGAAGGCAAACGAAAAAACGGGTGGGGTCGTATTTAGGGGAAAAAAAAATTTTCGATTTCGGGAATACCCAAGACCCTATCCGATGGAAAATTTTCCGCTGATTCCAAAAATCACCATTGTTTGCCCGATAAATCAAAGATTCTAGGAGAAAAATGAGAAAACGTGATTTCGCACTTTCCGCCATATTGACACTTTACTAAAATCGACGTCATTCTTGTTTGCGTGAATCGATTCCGGATTTCAAGGTCGCGTTCGAAAGAGCATCGTTCAACGAAGAGAATGCGGGTAGGTAGAAGGCGATCCGTCGATTTTTGAATTTTTTACCGAATTTTAAAGTTGACCCTTCAAAAATGCAAAAAATTGATACTACCCCCCCTTTGCGTTTTTGCGATTTTCAGCCAAAAATCGAAGGGTCCACTTTGAAGGTCTGCAAAAAATTCAAAAATCAACGTATCGCCTTCTACCTTGCGGCATTCTCTTCGTCCAACGATTCTCTTTCGAACCCAAAAAGAAAATCCAGATTCGGTCGATCCAAAAAAATGTAATCTCCATTTTAGTGAAGGCAAACGAAAAAACGGGTGGGGTCGTATTTAGGGCAAAAAAAAATTTTCGATTTCGGGAATACCCAAGACCCTATCCGATGGAAAATTTTCCGCTGATTCTAAAAATCACCATTGTTTGCCCGATAAATCAAAGATTCTAGGAGAAAAATGAGAAAACGTGATTTCGCACTTTCCGCGATTTTGACACTATACTAAAATCGACGTCATTCTTGTTTGGATGAATGGATTCCGGATTTCAAGGTCGCGTTCGAAAGAGCATCGTTCAACGAAGAGAATGCGGGTAGGTAGAAGGCGATCCGTCGATTTTTGAATTTTTTACCGAATTTTAAAGTTGACCCTTCAAAAATGCAAAAAATTGATACTACCCCCCCTTTGCGTTTTTGCTATTTTCAGCCAAAAATCGAAGGGTCCACTTTGAAGGTCTGCAAAAAATTCAAAAATCAACGTATCGCCTTCTACCTTGCTGCATTCTCTTCGTCCAACGATTCTCTTTCAAACCCAAAATGAAAATCCAGATTCGGTCGATCCAAAAAAATGTAATCTGCATTTTAGTGAAGGCAAACGAAAAAACGGGTGGGGTCGTATTTAGGGCAAAAAAAAATTTTCGATTTCGGGAATACCCAAGACCCTATCCGATGGAAAATTTCCCGCTGATTCCAAAAATCACCATTGTTTGCCCGATAAATCAAAGATTCTAGGAGAAAAATGAGAAAACGTGATTTCGCACTTTCCGCGATTTTGACACTTTACTAAAATCGACGTCATTCTTGTTTGGATGAATGGATTCCGGATTTCAAGGTCGCGTTCGAAAGAGCATCGTTCAACGAAGAGAATGCGGGTAGGTAGAAGGCGATCCGACGATTTTTGAATTTTTTACCGAATTTTAAAGTTGACCCTTCAAAAATGCAAAAAATTGATACTACCCCCCCTTTGCGTTTTTGCGATTTTCAGCCAAAAATCGAAGGGTCCACTTTGAAGGTCTGCAAAAAATTCAAAAATCAACGTATCGCCTTCTACCTTGCTGCATTCTCTTCGTCCAACGATTCTCTTTCAAACCCAAAATGAAAATCCAGATTCGGTCGATCCAAAAAAATGTAATCTGCATTTTAGTGAAGGCAAACGAAAAAACGGGTGGGGTCGTATTTAGGGCAAAAAAAAATTTTCGATTTCGGGAATACCCAAGACCCTATCCGATGGAAAATTTCCCGCTGATTCCAAAAATCACCATTGTTTGCCCGATAAATCAAAGATTCTAGGAGAAAAATGAGAAAACGTGATTTCGCACTTTCCGCGATTTTGACACTTTACTAAAATCGACGTCATTCTTGTTTGGATGAATGGATTCCGGATTTCAAGGTCGCGTTCGAAAGAGCATCGTTCAACGAAGAGAATGCGGGTAGGTAGAAGGCGATCCGTCGATTTTTGAATTTTTTACCGAATTTTAAAGTTGACCATTCAAAAATGCAAAAAATTGATACTACCCCCCCCTTTGCGTTTTTGCGATTTTCAGCCAAAAATCGAAGGGTCCACTTTGAAGGTCTGCAAAAAATTCAAAAATCAACGTATCGCCTTCTACCTTGCTGCATTCTCTTCGTCCAACGATTCTCTTTCAAACCCAAAATGAAAATCCAGATTCGGTCGATCCAAAAAAATGTAATCTGCATTTTAGTGAAGGCAAACGAAAAAACGGGTGGGGTCGTATTTAGGGCAAAAAAAAATTTTCGATTTCGGGAATACCCAAGACCCTATCCGATGGAAAATTTCCCGCTGATTCCAAAAATCACCATTGTTTGCCCGATAAATCAAAGATTCTAGGAGAAAAATGAGAAAACGTGATTTCGCACTTTCCGCGATTTTGACACTATACTAAAATCGACGTCATTCTTGTTTGGATGAATGGATTCCGGATTTCAAGGTCGCGTTCGAAAGAGCATCGTTCAACGAAGAGAATGCGGGTAGGTAGAAGGCGATCCGTCGATTTTTGAATTTTTTACCGAATTTTAAAGTTGACCCTTCAAAAATGCAAAAAATTGATACTACCCCCCCTTTGCGTTTTTGCGATTTTCAGCCAAAAATCGAAGGGTCCACTTTGAAGGTCTGCAAAAAATTCAGAAATCAACGTATCGCCTTCTACCTTGCGGCATTTTCTTCGTCCAACGATTCTCTTTCGAACCCAAAAAGAAAATCCAGATTCGGTCGATCCAAAAAAATGTAATCTCCATTTTAGTGAAGGCAAACGAAAAAACGGGTGGGGTCGTATTTAGGGGAAAAAAAAATTTTCGATTTCGGGAATACCCAAGACCCTATCCGATGGAAAATTTTCCGCTGATTCCAAAAATCACCATTGTTTGCCCGATAAATCAAAGATTCTAGGAAAAAATTAGAAAACGTGATTTCGCACTTTCCGCCATATTGACACTTTACTAAAATCGACGTCATTCTTGTTTGCGTGAATCGATTCCGGATTTCAAGGTCGCGTTCGAAAGAGCATCGTTCAACGAAGAGGATGCGGGTAGGTAGAAGGCGATCCGTCGATTTTTGAATTTTTTACCGAATTTTAAAGTGGAGCCTTCAAAAATGCAAAAAATTGATACTACCCCCCCTTTGCGTTTTTGCGATTTTCAGCCAAAAATCGAAGGGTCCACTTTGAAGGTCTGCAAAAAAATCAAAAATCAACGTATCGCCTTCTACCTTGCGGCATTCTCTTCGTCCAACGATTCTCTTTCGAACCCAAAAAGAAAATCCAGATTCGGTCGATCCAAAAAAATGTAATCTCCATTTTAGTGAAGGCAAACGAAAAAACGGGTGGGGTCGTATTTAGGGCAAAAAAAAATTTTCGATTTCGGGAATACCCAAGACCCTATCCGATGGAAAATTTTCCGCTGATTCCAAAAATCACCATTGTTTGCCCGATAAATCAAAGATTCTAGGAAAAAATTAGAAAACGTGATTTCGCACTCTCCGCCATATTGACACTTTACTAAAATCGACGTCATTCTTGTTTGCATGAATCGATTCCGGATTTCAAGGTCGCGTTCGAAAGAGCATCGTTCAACGAAGAGGATGCGGGTAGGTAGAAGGCGATCCGTCGATTTTTGAATTTTTTACCGAATTTTAAAGTTGACCCTTCAAAAATGCAAAAAATTGATACTACCCCCCCTTTGCGTTTTTGCGATTTTCAGCCAAAAATCGAAGGGTCCACTTTGAAGGTCTGCAAAAAAATAAAAAATTAACGTATCGCCTTCTACCTTGCGGCATTCTCTTCGTCCAACGATTCTCTTTCGAACCCAAAAAGAAAATCCAGATTCGGTCGATCCAAAAAAATGTAATCTCCATTTTAGTGAAGGCAAACGAAAAAACGGGTGGGGTCGTATTTTGGGCAAAAAAAAATTTTCGATTTCGGGAATACCCAAGACCCTATCCGATGGAAAATTTTCCGCTGATTCCAAAAATCACCATTGTTTGCCCGATAAATCAAAGATTCTAGGAAAAAATTAGAAAACGTGATTTCGCACTTTCCGCCATATTGACACTTTACTAAAATCGACGTCATTCTTGTTTGCATGAATCGATTCCGGATTTCAAGGTCGCGTTCGAAAGAGCATCGTTCAACGAAGAGGATGCGGGTAGGTAGAAGGCGATCCGTCGATTTTTGAATTTTTTACCGAATTTTAAAGTTGACCCTTCAAAAATGCAAAAAATTGATACTACCCCCCCTTTGCGTTTTTGCGATTTTCAGCCAAAAATCGAAGGGTCCACTTTGAAGGTCTGCAAAAAAATCAAAAATCAACGTATCGCCTTCTACCTTGCGGCATTCTCTTCGTCCAACGATTCTCTTTCGAACCCAAAAAGAAAATCCAGATTCGGTCGATCCAAAAAAATGTAATCTCCATTTTAGTGAAGGCAAACGAAAAAACGGGTGGGGTCGTATTTAGGGGAAAAAAAAATTTTCGATTTCGGGAATACCCAAGACCCTATCCGATGGAAAATTTTCCGCTGATTCCAAAAATCACCATTGTTTGCCCGATAAATCAAAGATTCTAGGAGAAAAATGAGAAAACGTGATTTCGCACTTTCCGCCATTTTGACACTTTACTAAAATAGACGTGATTCTTGTTTGCATGAATCGATTCCGGATTTCAAGGTCGCGTTCGAAAGAGCATCGTTCAACGAAGAGGATGCGGGTAGGTAGAAGGCGATCCGTCGATTTTTGAATTTTTTACCGAATTTTAAAGTGGAGCCTTCAAAAATGCAAAAAATTGATACTACCCCCCCTTTGCGTTTTTGCGATTTTCAGCCAAAAATCGAAGGGTCCACTTTGAAGGTCTGCAAAAAAATCAAAAATCAACGTATCGCCTTCTACCTTGCGGCATTCTCTTCGTCCAACGATTCTCTTTCGAACCCAAAAAGAAAATCCAGATTCGGTCGATCCAAAAAAATGTAATCTCCATTTTAGTGAAGGCAAACGAAAAAACGGGTGGGGTCGTATTTAGGGCAAAAAAAAATTTTCGATTTCGGGAATACCCAAGACCCTATCCGATGGAAAATTTTCCGCTGATTCCAAAAATCACCATTGTTTGCCCGATAAATCAAAGATTCTAGGAAAAAATTAGAAAACGTGATTTCGCACTCTCCGCCATATTGACACTTTACTAAAATCGACGTCATTCTTGTTTGCATGAATCGATTCCGGATTTCAAGGTCGCGTTCGAAAGAGCATCGTTCAACGAAGAGGATGCGGGTAGGTAGAAGGCGATCCGTCGATTTTTGAATTTTTTACCGAATTTTAAAGTTGACCCTTCAAAAATGCAAAAAATTGATACTACCCCCCCTTTGCGTTTTTGCGATTTTCAGCCAAAAATCGAAGGGTCCACTTTGAAGGTCTGCAAAAAAATAAAAAATTAACGTATCGCCTTCTACCTTGCGGCATTCTCTTCGTCCAACGATTCTCTTTCGAACCCAAAAAGAAAATCCAGATTCGGTCGATCCAAAAAAATGTAATCTCCATTTTAGTGAAGGCAAACGAAAAAACGGGTGGGGTCGTATTTTGGGCAAAAAAAAATTTTCGATTTCGGGAATACCCAAGACCCTATCCGATGGAAAATTTTCCGCTGATTCCAAAAATCACCATTGTTTGCCCGATAAATCAAAGATTCTAGGAAAAAATTAGAAAACGTGATTTCGCACTTTCCGCCATATTGACACTTTACTAAAATCGACGTCATTCTTGTTTGCATGAATCGATTCCGGATTTCAAGGTCGCGTTCGAAAGAGCATCGTTCAACGAAGAGGATGCGGGTAGGTAGAAGGCGATCCGTCGATTTTTGAATTTTTTACCGAATTTTAAAGTGGAGCCTTCAAAAATGCAAAAAATTGATACTACCCCCCCTTTGCGTTTTTGCGATTTTCAGCCAAAAATCGAAGGGTCCACTTTGAAGGTCTGCAAAAAAATCAAAAATCAACGTATCGCCTTCTACCTTGCGGCATTCTCTTCGTCCAACGATTCTCTTTCGAACCCAAAAAGAAAATCCAGATTCGGTCGATCCAAAAAAATGTAATCTCCATTTTAGTGAAGGCAAACGAAAAAACGGGTGGGGTCGTATTTAGGGCAAAAAAAAATTTTCGATTTCGGGAATACCCAAGACCCTATCCGATGGAAAATTTTCCGCTGATTCCAAAAATCACCATTGTTTGCCCGATAAATCAAAGATTCTAGGAAAAAATTAGAAAACGTGATTTCGCACTCTCCGCCATATTGACACTTTACTAAAATCGACGTCATTCTTGTTTGCATGAATCGATTCCGGATTTCAAGGTCGCGTTCGAAAGAGCATCGTTCAACGAAGAGGATGCGGGTAGGTAGAAGGCGATCCGTCGATTTTTGAATTTTTTACCGAATTTTAAAGTTGACCCTTCAAAAATGCAAAAAATTGATACTACCCCCCCTTTGCGTTTTTGCGATTTTCAGCCAAAAATCGAAGGGTCCACTTTGAAGGTCTGCAAAAAAATAAAAAATTAACGTATCGCCTTCTACCTTGCGGCATTCTCTTCGTCCAACGATTCTCTTTCGAACCCAAAAAGAAAATCCAGATTCGGTCGATCCAAAAAAATGTAATCTCCATTTTAGTGAAGGCAAACGAAAAAACGGGTGGGGTCGTATTTTGGGCAAAAAAAAATTTTCGATTTCGGGAATACCCAAGACCCTATCCGATGGAAAATTTTCCGCTGATTCCAAAAATCACCATTGTTTGCCCGATAAATCAAAGATTCTAGGAAAAAATTAGAAAACGTGATTTCGCACTTTCCGCCATATTGACACTTTACTAAAATCGACGTCATTCTTGTTTGCATGAATCGATTCCGGATTTCAAGGTCGCGTTCGAAAGAGCATCGTTCAACGAAGAGGATGCGGGTAGGTAGAAGGCGATCCGTCGATTTTTGAATTTTTTACCGAATTTTAAAGTTGACCCTTCAAAAATGCAAAAAATTGATACTACCCCCCCTTTGCGTTTTTGCGATTTTCAGCCAAAAATCGAAGGGTCCACTTTGAAGGTCTGCAAAAAAATCAAAAATCAACGTATCGCCTTCTACCTTGCGGCATTCTCTTCGTCCAACGATTCTCTTTCGAACCCAAAAAGAAAATCCAGATTCGGTCGATCCAAAAAAATGTAATCTCCATTTTAGTGAAGGCAAACGAAAAAACGGGTGGGGTCGTATTTAGGGGAAAAAAAAATTTTCGATTTCGGGAATACCCAAGACCCTATCCGATGGAAAATTTTCCGCTGATTCCAAAAATCACCATTGTTTGCCCGATAAATCAAAGATTCTAGGAGAAAAATGAGAAAACGTGATTTCGCACTTTCCGCCATTTTGACACTTTACTAAAATAGACGTGATTCTTGTTTGCATGAATCGATTCCGGATTTCAAGGTCGCGTTCGAAAGAGCATCGTTCAACGAAGAGGATGCGGGTAGGTAGAAGGCGATCCGTCGATTTTTGAATTTTTTACCGAATTTTAAAGTGGAGCCTTCAAAAATGCAAAAAATTGATACTACCCCCCCTTTGCGTTTTTGCGATTTTCAGCCAAAAATCGAAGGGTCCACTTTGAAGGTCTGCAAAAAAATCAAAAATCAACGTATCGCCTTCTACCTTGCGGCATTCTCTTCGTCCAACGATTCTCTTTCGAACCCAAAAAGAAAATCCAGATTCGGTCGATCCAAAAAAATGTAATCTCCATTTTAGTGAAGGCAAACGAAAAAACGGGTGGGGTCGTATTTAGGGCAAAAAAAAATTTTCGATTTCGGGAATACCCAAGACCCTATCCGATGGAAAATTTTCCGCTGATTCCAAAAATCACCATTGTTTGCCCGATAAATCAAAGATTCTAGGAAAAAATTAGAAAACGTGATTTCGCACTCTCCGCCATATTGACACTTTACTAAAATCGACGTCATTCTTGTTTGCATGAATCGATTCCGGATTTCAAGGTCGCGTTCGAAAGAGCATCGTTCAACGAAGAGGATGCGGGTAGGTAGAAGGCGATCCGTCGATTTTTGAATTTTTTACCGAATTTTAAAGTTGACCCTTCAAAAATGCAAAAAATTGATACTACCCCCCCTTTGCGTTTTTGCGATTTTCAGCCAAAAATCGAAGGGTCCACTTTGAAGGTCTGCAAAAAAATAAAAAATTAACGTATCGCCTTCTACCTTGCGGCATTCTCTTCGTCCAACGATTCTCTTTCGAACCCAAAAAGAAAATCCAGATTCGGTCGATCCAAAAAAATGTAATCTCCATTTTAGTGAAGGCAAACGAAAAAACGGGTGGGGTCGTATTTTGGGCAAAAAAAAATTTTCGATTTCGGGAATACCCAAGACCCTATCCGATGGAAAATTTTCCGCTGATTCCAAAAATCACCATTGTTTGCCCGATAAATCAAAGATTCTAGGAAAAAATTAGAAAACGTGATTTCGCACTTTCCGCCATATTGACACTTTACTAAAATCGACGTCATTCTTGTTTGCATGAATCGATTCCGGATTTCAAGGTCGCGTTCGAAAGAGCATCGTTCAACGAAGAGGATGCGGGTAGGTAGAAGGCGATCCGTCGATTTTTGAATTTTTTACCGAATTTTAAAGTTGACCCTTCAAAAATGCAAAAAATTGATACTACCCCCCCTTTGCGTTTTTGCGATTTTCAGCCAAAAATCGAAGGGTCCACTTTGAAGGTCTGCAAAAAAATCAAAAATCAACGTATCGCCTTCTACCTTGCGGCATTCTCTTCGTCCAACGATTCTCTTTCGAACCCAAAAAGAAAATCCAGATTCGGTCGATCCAAAAAAATGTAATCTCCATTTTAGTGAAGGCAAACGAAAAAACGGGTGGGGTCGTATTTTGGGCAAAAAAAAATTTTCGATTTCGGGAATACCCAAGACCCTATCCGATGGAAAATTTTCCGCTGATTCCAAAAATCACCATTGTTTGCCCGATAAATCAAAGATTCTAGGAGAAAAATGAGAAAACGTGATTTCGCACTTTCCGCCATTTTGACACTTTACTAAAATAGACGTGATTCTTGTTTGCATGAATCGATTCCGGATTTCAAGGTCGCGTTCGAAAGAGCATCGTTCAACGAAGAGAATGCTGGTAGGTAGAAGGCGATCCGTCGATTTTTGATTTTTTTACAGAATTTTAAAGTGGACCCTTCAAAAATGCAAGAAATTGATACTACCCCCCCTTTGCGTTTTTGCGATTTTCAGCCAAAAATCGAAGGGTCCACTTTGAAGGTCTGCAAAAAAATCAAAAATCAACGTATCGCCTTCTACCTTGCGGCATTCTCTTCGTCCAACGATTCTCTTTCGAACCCAAAAAGAAAATCCAGATTCGGTCGATCCAAAAAAATGTAATCTCCATTTTAGTGAAGGCAAACGAAAAAACGGGTGGGGTCGTATTTTGGGCAAAAAAAAATTTTCGATTTCGGGAATACCCAAGACCCTATCCGATGGAAAATTTTCCGCTGATTCCAAAAATCACCATTGTTTGCCCGATAAATCAAAGATTCTAGGAGAAAAATGAGAAAACGTGATTTCGCACTTTCCGCCATTTTGACACTTTACTAAAATAGACGTGATTCTTGTTTGCATGAATCGATTCCGGATTTCAAGGTCGCGTTCGAAAGAGCATCGTTCAACGAAGAGAATGCTGGTAGGTAGAAGGCGATCCGTCGATTTTTGATTTTTTTACCGAATTTTAAAGTTGACCCTTCAAAAATGCAAAAAATTGATACTACCCCCCCTTTGCGTTTTTGCGATTTTCAGCCAAAAATCGAAGGGTCCACTTTGAAGGTCTGCAAAAAAATCAAAAATCAACGTATCGCCTTCTACCTTGCGGCATTCTCTTCGTCCAACGATTCTCTTTCGAACCCAAAAAGAAAATCCAGATTCGGTCGATCCAAAAAAATGTAATCTCCATTTTAGTGAAGGCAAACGAAAAAACGGGTGGGGTCGTATTTTGGGCAAAAAAAAATTTTCGATTTCGGGAATACCCAAGACCCTATCCGATGGAAAATTTTCCGCTGATTCCAAAAATCACCATTGTTTGCCCGATAAATCAAAGATTCTAGGAGAAAAATGAGAAAACGTGATTTCGCACTTTCCGCCATTTTGACACTTTACTAAAATAGACGTGATTCTTGTTTGCATGAATCGATTCCGGATTTCAAGGTCGCGTTCGAAAGAGCATCGTTCAACGAAGAGAATGCTGGTAGGTAGAAGGCGATCCGTCGATTTTTGATTTTTTTACAGAATTTTAAAGTGGACCCTTCAAAAATGCAAGAAATTGATACTACCCCCCCTTTGCGTTTTTGCGATTTTCAGCCAAAAATCGAAGGGTCCACTTTGAAGGTCTGCAAAAAAATCAAAAATCAACGTATCGCCTTCTACCTTGCGGCATTCTCTTCGTCCAACGATTCTCTTTCGAACCCAAAAAGAAAATCCAGATTCGGTCGATCCAAAAAAATGTAATCTCCATTTTAGTGAAGGCAAACGAAAAAACGGGTGGGGTCGTATTTTGGGCAAAAAAAAATTTTCGATTTCGGGAATACCCAAGACCCTATCCGATGGAAAATTTTCCGCTGATTCCAAAAATCACCATTGTTTGCCCGATAAATCAAAGATTCTAGGAGAAAAATGAGAAAACGTGATTTCGCACTTTCCGCCATTTTGACACTTTACTAAAATAGACGTGATTCTTGTTTGCATGAATCGATTCCGGATTTCAAGGTCGCGTTCGAAAGAGCATCGTTCAACGAAGAGAATGCTGGTAGGTAGAAGGCGATCCGTCGATTTTTGATTTTTTTACCGAATTTTAAAGTGGACCCTTCAAAAATGCAAGAAATTGATACTACCCCCCCTTTGCGTTTTTGCGATTTTCAGCCAAAAATCGAAGGGTCCACTTTGAAGGTCTGCAAAAAAATCAAAAATCAACGTATCGCCTTCTACCTTGCGGCATTCTCTTCGTCCAACGATTCTCTTTCGAACCCAAAAAGAAAATCCAGATTCGGTCGATCCAAAAAAATGTAATCTCCATTTTAGTGAAGGCAAACGAAAAAACGGGTGGGGTCGTATTTTGGGCAAAAAAAAATTTTCGATTTCGGGAATACCCAAGACCCTATCCGATGGAAAATTTTCCGCTGATTCCAAAAATCACCATTGTTTGCCCGATAAATCAAAGATTCTAGGAGAAAAATGAGAAAACGTGATTTCGCACTTTCCGCCATTTTGACACTTTACTAAAATAGACGTGATTCTTGTTTGCATGAATCGATTCCGGATTTCAAGGTCGCGTTCGAAAGAGCATCGTTCAACGAAGAGAATGCTGGTAGGTAGAAGGCGATCCGTCGATTTTTGATTTTTTTACCGAATTTTAAAGTGGACCCTTCAAAAATGCAAGAAATTGATACTACCCCCCCTTTGCGTTTTTGCGATTTTCAGCCAAAAATCGAAGGGTCCAATTTGAAGGTCTGCAAAAAAATCAAAAATCAACGTATCGCCTTCTACCTTGCGGCATTCTCTTCGTCCAACGATTCTCTTTCGAACCCAAAAAGAAAATCCAGATTCGGTCGATCCAAAAAAATGTAATCTCCATTTTAGTGAAGGCAAACGAAAAAACGGGTGGGGTCGTATTTTGGGCAAAAAAAAATTTTCGATTTCGGGAATACCCAAGACCCTATCCGATGGAAAATTTTCCGCTGATTCCAAAAATCACCATTGTTTGCCCGATAAATCAAAGATTCTAGGAGAAAAATGAGAAAACGTGATTTCGCACTTTCCGCCATTTTGACACTTTACTAAAATAGACGTGATTCTTGTTTGCATGAATCGATTCCGGATTTCAAGGTCGCGTTCGAAAGAGCATCGTTCAACGAAGAGAATGCTGGTAGGTAGAAGGCGATCCGTCGATTTTTGATTTTTTTACCGAATTTTAAAGTGGACCCTTCAAAAATGCAAGAAATTGATACTACCCCCCCTTTGCGTTTTTGCGATTTTCAGCCAAAAATCGAAGGGTCCACTTTGAAGGTCTGCAAAAAAATCAAAAATCAACGTATCGCCTTCTACCTTGCGGCATTCTCTTCGTCCAACGATTCTCTTTCGAACCCAAAAAGAAAATCCAGATTCGGTCGATCCAAAAAAATGTAATCTCCATTTTAGTGAAGGCAAACGAAAAAACGGGTGGGGTCGTATTTTGGGCAAAAAAAAATTTTCGATTTCGGGAATACCCAAGACCCTATCCGATGGAAAATTTTCCGCTGATTCCAAAAATCACCATTGTTTGCCCGATAAATCAAAGATTCTAGGAGAAAAATGAGAAAACGTGATTTCGCACTTTCCGCCATTTTGACACTTTACTAAAATAGACGTGATTCTTGTTTGCATGAATCGATTCCGGATTTCAAGGTCGCGTTCGAAAGAGCATCGTTCAACGAAGAGAATGCTGGTAGGTAGAAGGCGATCCGTCGATTTTTGATTTTTTTACCGAATTTTAAAGTTGACCCTTCAAAAATGCAAAAAATTGATACTACCCCCCCTTTGCGTTTTTGCGATTTTCAGCCAAAAATCGAAGGGTCCACTTTGAAGGTCTGCAAAAAAATCAAAAATCAACGTATCGCCTTCTACCTTGCGGCATTCTCTTCGTCCAACGATTCTCTTTCGAACCCAAAAAGAAAATCCAGATTCGGTCGATCCAAAAAAATGTAATCTCCATTTTAGTGAAGGCAAACGAAAAAACGGGTGGGGTCGTATTTTGGGCAAAAAAAAATTTTCGATTTCGGGAATACCCAAGACCCTATCCGATGGAAAATTTTCCGCTGATTCCAAAAATCACCATTGTTTGCCCGATAAATCAAAGATTCTAGGAGAAAAATGAGAAAACGTGATTTCGCACTTTCCGCCATTTTGACACTTTACTAAAATAGACGTGATTCTTGTTTGCATGAATCGATTCCGGATTTCAAGGTCGCGTTCGAAAGAGCATCGTTCAACGAAGAGAATGCTGGTAGGTAGAAGGCGATCCGTCGATTTTTGATTTTTTTACAGAATTTTAAAGTGGACCCTTCAAAAATGCAAGAAATTGATACTACCCCCCCTTTGCGTTTTTGCGATTTTCAGCCAAAAATCGAAGGGTCCACTTTGAAGGTCTGCAAAAAAATCAAAAATCAACGTATCGCCTTCTACCTTGCGGCATTCTCTTCGTCCAACGATTCTCTTTCGAACCCAAAAAGAAAATCCAGATTCGGTCGATCCAAAAAAATGTAATCTCCATTTTAGTGAAGGCAAACGAAAAAACGGGTGGGGTCGTATTTTGGGCAAAAAAAAATTTTCGATTTCGGGAATACCCAAGACCCTATCCGATGGAAAATTTTCCGCTGATTCCAAAAATCACCATTGTTTGCCCGATAAATCAAAGATTCTAGGAGAAAAATGAGAAAACGTGATTTCGCACTTTCCGCCATTTTGACACTTTACTAAAATAGACGTGATTCTTGTTTGCATGAATCGATTCCGGATTTCAAGGTCGCGTTCGAAAGAGCATCGTTCAACGAAGAGAATGCTGGTAGGTAGAAGGCGATCCGTCGATTTTTGATTTTTTTACCGAATTTTAAAGTGGACCCTTCAAAAATGCAAGAAATTGATACTACCCCCCCTTTGCGTTTTTGCGATTTTCAGCCAAAAATCGAAGGGTCCACTTTGAAGGTCTGCAAAAAAATCAAAAATCAACGTATCGCCTTCTACCTTGCGGCATTCTCTTCGTCCAACGATTCTCTTTCGAACCCAAAAAGAAAATCCAGATTCGGTCGATCCAAAAAAATGTAATCTCCATTTTAGTGAAGGCAAACGAAAAAACGGGTGGGGTCGTATTTTGGGCAAAAAAAAATTTTCGATTTCGGGAATACCCAAGACCCTATCCGATGGAAAATTTTCCGCTGATTCCAAAAATCACCATTGTTTGCCCGATAAATCAAAGATTCTAGGAGAAAAATGAGAAAACGTGATTTCGCACTTTCCGCCATTTTGACACTTTACTAAAATAGACGTGATTCTTGTTTGCATGAATCGATTCCGGATTTCAAGGTCGCGTTCGAAAGAGCATCGTTCAACGAAGAGAATGCTGGTAGGTAGAAGGCGATCCGTCGATTTTTGATTTTTTTACCGAATTTTAAAGTGGACCCTTCAAAAATGCAAGAAATTGATACTACCCCCCCTTTGCGTTTTTGCGATTTTCAGCCAAAAATCGAAGGGTCCAATTTGAAGGTCTGCAAAAAAATCAAAAATCAACGTATCGCCTTCTACCTTGCGGCATTCTCTTCGTCCAACGATTCTCTTTCGAACCCAAAAAGAAAATCCAGATTCGGTCGATCCAAAAAAATGTAATCTCCATTTTAGTGAAGGCAAACGAAAAAACGGGTGGGGTCGTATTTTGGGCAAAAAAAAATTTTCGATTTCGGGAATACCCAAGACCCTATCCGATGGAAAATTTTCCGCTGATTCCAAAAATCACCATTGTTTGCCCGATAAATCAAAGATTCTAGGAGAAAAATGAGAAAACGTGATTTCGCACTTTCCGCCATTTTGACACTTTACTAAAATAGACGTGATTCTTGTTTGCATGAATCGATTCCGGATTTCAAGGTCGCGTTCGATAGAGCATCGTTCAACGAAGAGAATGCTGGTAGGTAGAAGGCGATCCGTCGATTTTTGAATTTTTTACCGAATTTTAAAGTGGACCCTTCAAAAATGCAAGAAATTGATACTACCCCCCCTTTGCGTTTTTGCGATTTTCAGCCAAAAATCGAAGGGTCCACTTTGAAGGTCTGCAAAAAAATCAAAAATCAACGTATCGCCTTCTACCTTGCGGCATTCTCTTCGTCCAACGATTCTCTTTCGAACCCAAAAAGAAAATCCAGATTCGGTCGATCCAAAAAAATGTAATCTCCATTTTAGTGAAGGCAAACGAAAAAACGGGTGGGGTCGTATTTTGGGCAAAAAAAAATTTTCGATTTCGGGAATACCCAAGACCCTATCCGATGGAAAATTTTCCGCTGATTCCAAAAATCACCATTGTTTGCCCGATAAATCAAAGATTCTAGGAGAAAAATGAGAAAACGTGATTTCGCACTTTCCGCCATTTTGACACTTTACTAAAATCGACGTCATTCTTGTTTGCGTGAATCGATTCCGGATTTCAAGGTCGCGTTCGAAAGAGCATCGTTCAACGAAGAGAATGCGGGTGGGTAGAAGGCGATCCGTCGATTTTTGAATTTTTTACCGAATTTTAAAGTTGACCCTTCAAAAATGCAAAAAATTGATACTACCCCCCCTTTGCGTTTTTGCGATTTTCAGCCAAAAATCGAAGGGTCCACTTTGAAGGTCTGCAAAAAATTAAAAAATCAACGTATCGCCTTCTACCTTGCGGCATTCTCTTCGTCCAACGATTCTCTTTCGAACGCAAAAAGAAAATCCAGATTCGGTCGATCCAAAAAAATGTAATCTCCATTTTAGTGAAGGCAAACGAAAAAACGGGTGGGGTCGTATTTAGGGCAAAAAAAAATTTTCGATTTCGGGAATACCCAAGACCCTATCCGATGGAAAATTTTCCGCTGATTCTAAAAATCACCATTGTTTGCCCGATAAATCAAAGATTCTAGGAGAAAAATGAGAAAACGTGATTTCGCACTTTCCGCCATTTTGACACTTTACTAAAATCGACGTCATTCTTGTTTGCGTGAATCGATTCCGGATTTCAAGGTCGCGTTCGAAAGAGCATCGTTCAACGAAGAGAATGCGGGTGGGTAGAAGGCGATCCGTCGATTTTTGAATTTTTTACCGAATTTTAAAGTTGACCCTTCAAAAATGCAAAAAATTGATACTACCCCCCCTTTGCGTTTTTGCGATTTTCAGCCAAAAATCGAAGGGTCCACTTTGAAGGTCTGCAAAAAAATCAAAAATCAACGTATCGCCTTCTACCTTGCGGCATTCTCTTCGTCCAACGATTCTCTTTCGAACCCAAAAAGAAAATCCAGATTCGGTCGATCCAAAAAAATGTAATCTCCATTTTAGTGAAGGCAAACGAAAAAACGGGTGGGGTCGTATTTTGGGCAAAAAAAAATTTTCGATTTCGGGAATACCCAAGACCCTATCCGATGGAAAATTTTCCGCTGATTCCAAAAATCACCATTGTTTGCCCGATAAATCAAAGATTCTAGGAGAAAAATGAGAAAACGTGATTTCGCACTTTCCGCCATTTTGACACTTTACTAAAATAGACGTGATTCTTGTTTGCATGAATCGATTCCGGATTTCAAGGTCGCGTTCGAAAGAGCATCGTTCAACGAAGAGAATGCTGGTAGGTAGAAGGCGATCCGTCGATTTTTGATTTTTTTACCGAATTTTAAAGTGGACCCTTCAAAAATGCAAGAAATTGATACTACCCCCCCTTTGCGTTTTTGCGATTTTCAGCCAAAAATCGAAGGGTCCAATTTGAAGGTCTGCAAAAAAATCAAAAATCAACGTATCGCCTTCTACCTTGCGGCATTCTCTTCGTCCAACGATTCTCTTTCGAACCCAAAAAGAAAATCCAGATTCGGTCGATCCAAAAAAATGTAATCTCCATTTTAGTGAAGGCAAACGAAAAAACGGGTGGGGTCGTATTTTGGGCAAAAAAAAATTTTCGATTTCGGGAATACCCAAGACCCTATCCGATGGAAAATTTTCCGCTGATTCCAAAAATCACCATTGTTTGCCCGATAAATCAAAGATTCTAGGAGAAAAATGAGAAAACGTGATTTCGCACTTTCCGCCATTTTGACACTTTACTAAAATAGACGTGATTCTTGTTTGCATGAATCGATTCCGGATTTCAAGGTCGCGTTCGATAGAGCATCGTTCAACGAAGAGAATGCTGGTAGGTAGAAGGCGATCCGTCGATTTTTGAATTTTTTACCGAATTTTAAAGTGGACCCTTCAAAAATGCAAGAAATTGATACTACCCCCCCTTTGCGTTTTTGCGATTTTCAGCCAAAAATCGAAGGGTCCACTTTGAAGGTCTGCAAAAAAATCAAAAATCAACGTATCGCCTTCTACCTTGCGGCATTCTCTTCGTCCAACGATTCTCTTTCGAACCCAAAAAGAAAATCCAGATTCGGTCGATCCAAAAAAATGTAATCTCCATTTTAGTGAAGGCAAACGAAAAAACGGGTGGGGTCGTATTTTGGGCAAAAAAAAATTTTCGATTTCGGGAATACCCAAGACCCTATCCGATGGAAAATTTTCCGCTGATTCCAAAAATCACCATTGTTTGCCCGATAAATCAAAGATTCTAGGAGAAAAATGAGAAAACGTGATTTCGCACTTTCCGCCATTTTGACACTTTACTAAAATCGACGTCATTCTTGTTTGCGTGAATCGATTCCGGATTTCAAGGTCGCGTTCGAAAGAGCATCGTTCAACGAAGAGAATGCGGGTGGGTAGAAGGCGATCCGTCGATTTTTGAATTTTTTACCGAATTTTAAAGTTGACCCTTCAAAAATGCAAAAAATTGATACTACCCCCCCTTTGCGTTTTTGCGATTTTCAGCCAAAAATCGAAGGGTCCACTTTGAAGGTCTGCAAAAAATTAAAAAATCAACGTATCGCCTTCTACCTTGCGGCATTCTCTTCGTCCAACGATTCTCTTTCGAACCCAAAAAGAAAATCCAGATTCGGTCGATCCAAAAAAATGTAATCTCCATTTTAGTGAAGGCAAACGAAAAAACGGGTGGGGTCGTATTTAGGGCAAAAAAAAATTTTCGATTTCGGGAATACCCAAGACCCTATCCGATGGAAAATTTTCCGCTGATTCTAAAAATCACCATTGTTTGCCCGATAAATCAAAGATTCTAGGAGAAAAATGAGAAAACGTGATTTCGCACTTTCCGCCATTTTGACACTTTACTAAAATCGACGTCATTCTTGTTTGCGTGAATCGATTCCGGATTTCAAGGTCGCGTTCGAAAGAGCATCGTTCAACGAAGAGAATGCGGGTGGGTAGAAGGCGATCCGTCGATTTTTGAATTTTTTACCGAATTTTAAAGTTGACCCTTCAAAAATGCAAAAAATTGATACTACCCCCCCTTTGCGTTTTTGCGATTTTCAGCCAAAAATCGAAGGGTCCACTTTGAAGGTCTGCAAAAAATTAAAAAATCAACGTATCGCCTTCTACCTTGCGGCATTCTCTTCGTCCAACGATTCTCTTTCGAACCCAAAATGAAAATCCAGATTCGGTCGATCCAAAAAAATGTAATCTCCATTTTAGTGAAGGCAAACGAAAAAACGGGTGGGGTCGTATTTAGGGCAAAAAAAAATTTTCGATTTCGGGAATACCCAAGACCCTATCCGATGGAAAATTTTCCGCTGATTCCAAAAATCACCATTGTTTGCCCGATAAATCAAAGATTCTAGGAGAAAAATGAGAAAACGTGATTTCGCACTTTCCGCGATTTTGACACTTTACTAAAATAGACGTGATTCTTGTTTGCATGAATCGATTCCGGATTTCAAGGTCGCGTTCGATAGAGCATCGTTCAACGAAGAGAATGCTGGTAGGTAGAAGGCGATCCGTCGATTTTTGAATTTTTTACCGAATTTTAAAGTGGACCCTTCAAAAATGCAAGAAATTGATACTACCCCCCCTTTGCGTTTTTGCGATTTTCAGCCAAAAATCGAAGGGTCCACTTTGAAGGTCTGCAAAAAAATCAAAAATCAACGTATCGCCTTCTACCTTGCGGCATTCTCTTCGTCCAACGATTCTCTTTCGAACCCAAAAAGAAAATCCAGATTCGGTCGATCCAAAAAAATGTAATCTCCATTTTAGTGAAGGCAAACGAAAAAACGGGTGGGGTCGTATTTTGGGCAAAAAAAAATTTTCGATTTCGGGAATACCCAAGACCCTATCCGATGGAAAATTTTCCGCTGATTCCAAAAATCACCATTGTTTGCCCGATAAATCAAAGATTCTAGGAGAAAAATGAGAAAACGTGATTTCGCACTTTCCGCCATTTTGACACTTTACTAAAATCGACGTCATTCTTGTTTGCGTGAATCGATTCCGGATTTCAAGGTCGCGTTCGAAAGAGCATCGTTCAACGAAGAGAATGCGGGTGGGTAGAAGGCGATCCGTCGATTTTTGAATTTTTTACCGAATTTTAAAGTTGACCCTTCAAAAATGCAAAAAATTGATACTACCCCCCCTTTGCGTTTTTGCGATTTTCAGCCAAAAATCGAAGGGTCCACTTTGAAGGTCTGCAAAAAATTAAAAAATCAACGTATCGCCTTCTACCTTGCGGCATTCTCTTCGTCCAACGATTCTCTTTCGAACCCAAAAAGAAAATCCAGATTCGGTCGATCCAAAAAAATGTAATCTCCATTTTAGTGAAGGCAAACGAAAAAACGGGTGGGGTCGTATTTAGGGCAAAAAAAAATTTTCGATTTCGGGAATACCCAAGACCCTATCCGATGGAAAATTTTCCGCTGATTCTAAAAATCACCATTGTTTGCCCGATAAATCAAAGATTCTAGGAGAAAAATGAGAAAACGTGATTTCGCACTTTCCGCCATTTTGACACTTTACTAAAATCGACGTCATTCTTGTTTGCGTGAATCGATTCCGGATTTCAAGGTCGCGTTCGAAAGAGCATCGTTCAACGAAGAGAATGCGGGTGGGTAGAAGGCGATCCGTCGATTTTTGAATTTTTTACCGAATTTTAAAGTTGACCCTTCAAAAATGCAAAAAATTGATACTACCCCCCCTTTGCGTTTTTGCGATTTTCAGCCAAAAATCGAAGGGTCCACTTTGAAGGTCTGCAAAAAATTAAAAAATCAACGTATCGCCTTCTACCTTGCGGCATTCTCTTCGTCCAACGATTCTCTTTCGAACCCAAAATGAAAATCCAGATTCGGTCGATCCAAAAAAATGTAATCTCCATTTTAGTGAAGGCAAACGAAAAAACGGGTGGGGTCGTATTTAGGGCAAAAAAAAATTTTCGATTTCGGGAATACCCAAGACCCTATCCGATGGAAAATTTTCCGCTGATTCCAAAAATCACCATTGTTTGCCCGATAAATCAAAGATTCTAGGAGAAAAATGAGAAAACGTGATTTCGCACTTTCCGCGATTTTGACACTTTACTAAAATAGACGTGATTCTTGTTTGCATGAATCGATTCCGGATTTCAAGGTCGCGTTCGATAGAGCATCGTTCAACGAAGAGAATGCTGGTAGGTAGAAGGCGATCCGTCGATTTTTGAATTTTTTACCGAATTTTAAAGTGGACCCTTCAAAAATGCAAGAAATTGATACTACCCCCCCTTTGCGTTTTTGCGATTTTCAGCCAAAAATCGAAGGGTCCACTTTGAAGGTCTGCAAAAAAATCAAAAATCAACGTATCGCCTTCTACCTTGCGGCATTCTCTTCGTCCAACGATTCTCTTTCGAACCCAAAAAGAAAATCCAGATTCGGTCGATCCAAAAAAATGTAATCTCCATTTTAGTGAAGGCAAACGAAAAAACGGGTGGGGTCGTATTTTGGGCAAAAAAAAATTTTCGATTTCGGGAATACCCAAGACCCTATCCGATGGAAAATTTTCCGCTGATTCCAAAAATCACCATTGTTTGCCCGATAAATCAAAGATTCTAGGAGAAAAATGAGAAAACGTGATTTCGCACTTTCCGCCATTTTGACACTTTACTAAAATCGACGTCATTCTTGTTTGCGTGAATCGATTCCGGATTTCAAGGTCGCGTTCGAAAGAGCATCGTTCAACGAAGAGAATGCGGGTGGGTAGAAGGCGATCCGTCGATTTTTGAATTTTTTACCGAATTTTAAAGTTGACCCTTCAAAAATGCAAAAAATTGATACTACCCCCCCTTTGCGTTTTTGCGATTTTCAGCCAAAAATCGAAGGGTCCACTTTGAAGGTCTGCAAAAAATTAAAAAATCAACGTATCGCCTTCTACCTTGCGGCATTCTCTTCGTCCAACGATTCTCTTTCGAACCCAAAAAGAAAATCCAGATTCGGTCGATCCAAAAAAATGTAATCTCCATTTTAGTGAAGGCAAACGAAAAAACGGGTGGGGTCGTATTTAGGGCAAAAAAAAATTTTCGATTTCGGGAATACCCAAGACCCTATCCGATGGAAAATTTTCCGCTGATTCTAAAAATCACCATTGTTTGCCCGATAAATCAAAGATTCTAGGAGAAAAATGAGAAAACGTGATTTCGCACTTTCCGCCATTTTGACACTTTACTAAAATCGACGTCATTCTTGTTTGCGTGAATCGATTCCGGATTTCAAGGTCGCGTTCGAAAGAGCATCGTTCAACGAAGAGAATGCGGGTGGGTAGAAGGCGATCCGTCGATTTTTGAATTTTTTACCGAATTTTAAAGTTGACCCTTCAAAAATGCAAAAAATTGATACTACCCCCCCTTTGCGTTTTTGCGATTTTCAGCCAAAAATCGAAGGGTCCACTTTGAAGGTCTGCAAAAAATTAAAAAATCAACGTATCGCCTTCTACCTTGCGGCATTCTCTTCGTCCAACGATTCTCTTTCGAACCCAAAATGAAAATCCAGATTCGGTCGATCCAAAAAAATGTAATCTCCATTTTAGTGAAGGCAAACGAAAAAACGGGTGGGGTCGTATTTAGGGCAAAAAAAAATTTTCGATTTCGGGAATACCCAAGACCCTATCCGATGGAAAATTTTCCGCTGATTCCAAAAATCACCATTGTTTGCCCGATAAATCAAAGATTCTAGGAGAAAAATGAGAAAACGTGATTTCGCACTTTCCGCGATTTTGACACTTTACTAAAATCGACGTCATTCTTGTTTGGATGAATGGATTCCGGATTTCAAGGTCGCGTTCGAAAGAGCATCGTTCAACGAAGAGAATGCGGGTAGGTAGAAGGCGATCCGACGATTTTTGAATTTTTTACCGAATTTTAAAGTGGACCCTTCAAAAATGCAAAAAATTGATACTACCCCCCCTTTGCGTTTTTGCGATTTTCAGCCAAAAATCGAAGGGTCCACTTTGAAGGTCTGCAAAAAAATCAAAAATCAACGTATCGCCTTCTACCTTGCGGCATTCTCTTCGTCCAACGATTCTCTTTCGAAACCAAAAAGAAAATCCAGATTCGGTCGATCCAAAAAAATGTAATCTCCATTTTAGTGAAGGCAAACGAAAAAACGGGTGGGGTCGTATTTAGGGGAAAAAAAAATTTTCGATTTTGGGAATACCCAAGACCCTATCCGATGGAAAATTTTCCGCTGATTCCAAAAATCACCATTGTTTGCCCGATAAATCAAAGATTCTAGGAGAAAAATGAGAAAACGTGATTTCGCACTTTCCGCGATTTTGACACTTTACTAAAATCGACGTCATTCTTGTTTGGATGAATGGATTCCGGATTTCAAGGTCGCGTTCGAAAGAGCATCGTTCAACGAAGAGAATGCGGGTAGGTAGAAGGCGATCCGTCGATTTTTGAATTTTTTACCGAATTTTAAAGTTGACCCTTCAAAAATGCAAAAAATTGATACTACCCCCCCCCTTTGCGTTTTTGCGATTTTCAGCCAAAAATCGAAGGGTCCACTTTGAAGGTCTGCAAAAAATTCAAAAATCAACGTATCGCCTTCTACCTTGCTGCATTCTCTTCGTCCAACGATTCTCTTTCAAACCCAAAATGAAAATCCAGATTCGGTCGATCCAAAAAAATGTAATCTGCATTTTAGTGAAGGCAAACGAAAAAACGGGTGGGGTCGTATTTAGGGCAAAAAAAAATTTTCGATTTCGGGAATACCCAAGACCCTATCCGATGGAAAATTTCCCGCTGATTCCAAAAATCACCATTGTTTGCCCGATAAATCAAAGATTCTAGGAGAAAAATGAGAAAACGTGATTTCGCACTTTCCGCGATTTTGACACTTTACTAAAATCGACGTCATTCTTGTTTGGATGAATGGATTCCGGATTTCAAGGTCGCGTTCGAAAGAGCATCGTTCAACGAAGAGAATGCGGGTAGGTAGAAGGCGATCCGTCGATTTTTGAATTTTTTACCGAATTTTAAAGTTGACCCTTCAAAAATGCAAAAAATTGATACTACCCCCCCTTTGCGTTTTTGCGATTTTCAGCCAAAAATCGAAGGGTCCACTTTGAAGGTCTGCAAAAAAATCAAAAATCAACGTATCGCCTTCTACCTCGCGGCATTCTCTTCGTCCAACGATTCTCTTTCGAACCCAAAAAGAAAATCCAGATTCGGTCGATCCAAAAAAATGTAATCTCCATTTTAGTGAAGGCAAACGAAAAAACATGTGGGGTCGTATTTAGGGGGAAAAAAAATTGTCGATTTCGGGAATACCCAAGACCCTATCCGATGGAAAATTTTCCGCTGATTCCAAAAATCACCATTGTTTGCCCGATAAATCAAAGATTCTAGGAGAAAAATGAGAAAACGTGATTTCACACTTTCCGCCATTTTGACACTTTACTAAAATAGACGTGATTCTTGTTTGTATGAATCGATTCCGGATTTCAAGGTCGCGTTCGAAAGAGCATCGTTCAACGAAGAGAATGCTGGTAGGTAGAAGGCGATCCGTCGATTTTTGAATTTTTTACCGAATTTTAAAGTGGACCCTTCAAAAATGCAAAAAATTGATACTACCCCCCCTTTGCGTTTTTGCGATTTTCAGCCAAAAATCGAAGGGTCCACTTTGAAGGTCTGCAAAAAATTCAAAAATCAACGTATCGCCTTCTACCTTGCTGCATTCTCTTCGTCCAACGATTCTCTTTCAAACCCAAAATGAAAATCCAGATTCGGTCGATCCAAAAAAATGTAATCTGCATTTTAGTGAAGGCAAACGAAAAAACGGGTGGGGTCGTATTTAGGGCAAAAAAAAATTTTCGATTTCGGGAATACCCAAGACCCTATCCGATGGAAAATTTCCCGCTGATTCCAAAAATCACCATTGTTTGCCCGATAAATCAAAGATTCTAGGAGAAAAATGAGAAAACGTGATTTCGCACTTTCCGCGATTTTGACACTTTACTAAAATCGACGTCATTCTTGTTTGGATGAATGGATTCCGGATTTCAAGGTCGCGTTCGAAAGAGCATCGTTCAACGAAGAGAATGCGGGTAGGTAGAAGGCGATCCGTCGATTTTTGAATTTTTTACCGAATTTTAAAGTTGACCCTTCAAAAATGCAAAAAATTGATACTACCCCCCCTTTGCGTTTTTGCGATTTTCAGCCAAAAATCGAAGGGTCCACTTTGAAGGTCTGCAAAAAAATCAAAAATCAACGTATCGCCTTCTACCTCGCGGCATTCTCTTCGTCCAACGATTCTCTTTCGAACCCAAAAAGAAAATCCAGATTCGGTCGATCCAAAAAAATGTAATCTCCATTTTAGTGAAGGCAAACGAAAAAACGGGTGGGGTCGTATTTAGGGGGAAAAAAAATTGTCGATTTCGGGAATACCCAAGACCCTATCCGATGGAAAATTTTCCGCTGATTCCAAAAATCACCATTGTTTGCCCGATAAATCAAAGATTCTAGGAGAAAAATGAGAAAACGTGATTTCACACTTTCCGCCATTTTGACACTTTACTAAAATAGACGTGATTCTTGTTTGTATGAATCGATTCCGGATTTCAAGGTCGCGTTCGAAAGAGCATCGTTCAACGAAGAGAATGCGGGTAGGTAGAAGGCGATCCGTCGATTTTTGAATTTTTTACCGAATTTTAAAGTTGACCCTTCAAAAATGCAAAAAATTGATACTACCCCCCCCCTTTGCGTTTTTGCGATTTTCAGCCAAAAATCGAAGGGTCCACTTTGAAGGTCTGCAAAAAATTCAAAAATCAACGTATCGCCTTCTACCTTGCTGCATTCTCTTCGTCCAACGATTCTCTTTCAAACCCAAAATGAAAATCCAGATTCGGTCGATCCAAAAAAATGTAATCTGCATTTTAGTGAAGGCAAACGAAAAAACGGGTGGGGTCGTATTTAGGGCAAAAAAAAATTTTCGATTTCGGGAATACCCAAGACCCTATCCGATGGAAAATTTCCCGCTGATTCCAAAAATCACCATTGTTTGCCCGATAAATCAAAGATTCTAGGAGAAAAATGAGAAAACGTGATTTCGCACTTTCCGCGATTTTGACACTTTACTAAAATCGACGTCATTCTTGTTTGGATGAATGGATTCCGGATTTCAAGGTCGCGTTCGAAAGAGCATCGTTCAACGAAGAGAATGCGGGTAGGTAGAAGGCGATCCGTCGATTTTTGAATTTTTTACCGAATTTTAAAGTTGACCCTTCAAAAATGCAAAAAATTGATACTACCCCCCCTTTGCGTTTTTGCGATTTTCAGCCAAAAATCGAAGGGTCCACTTTGAAGGTCTGCAAAAAAATCAAAAATCAACGTATCGCCTTCTACCTCGCGGCATTCTCTTCGTCCAACGATTCTCTTTCGAACCCAAAAAGAAAATCCAGATTCGGTCGATCCAAAAAAATGTAATCTCCATTTTAGTGAAGGCAAACGAAAAAACGGGTGGGGTCGTATTTAGGGGGAAAAAAAATTGTCGATTTCGGGAATACCCAAGACCCTATCCGATGGAAAATTTTCCGCTGATTCCAAAAATCACCATTGTTTGCCCGATAAATCAAAGATTCTAGGAGAAAAATGAGAAAACGTGATTTCACACTTTCCGCCATTTTGACACTTTACTAAAATAGACGTGATTCTTGTTTGTATGAATCGATTCCGGATTTCAAGGTCGCGTTCGAAAGAGCATCGTTCAACGAAGAGAATGCTGGTAGGTAGAAGGCGATCCGTCGATTTTTGAATTTTTTACCGAATTTTAAAGTGGACCCTTCAAAAATGCAAAAAATTGATACTACCCCCCCTTTGCGTTTTTGCGATTTTCAGCCAAAAATCGAAGGGTCCACTTTGAAGGTCTGCAAAAAATTCAAAAATCAACGTATCGCCTTCTACCTTGCTGCATTCTCTTCGTCCAACGATTCTCTTTCAAACCCAAAATGAAAATCCAGATTCGGTCGATCCAAAAAAATGTAATCTGCATTTTAGTGAAGGCAAACGAAAAAACGGGTGGGGTCGTATTTAGGGCAAAAAAAAATTTTCGATTTCGGGAATACCCAAGACCCTATCCGATGGAAAATTTCCCGCTGATTCCAAAAATCACCATTGTTTGCCCGATAAATCAAAGATTCTAGGAGAAAAATGAGAAAACGTGATTTCGCACTTTCCGCGATTTTGACACTTTACTAAAATCGACGTCATTCTTGTTTGGATGAATGGATTCCGGATTTCAAGGTCGCGTTCGAAAGAGCATCGTTCAACGAAGAGAATGCGGGTAGGTAGAAGGCGATCCGTCGATTTTTGAATTTTTTACCGAATTTTAAAGTTGACCCTTCAAAAATGCAAAAAATTGATACTACCCCCCCTTTGCGTTTTTGCGATTTTCAGCCAAAAATCGAAGGGTCCACTTTGAAGGTCTGCAAAAAAATCAAAAATCAACGTATCGCCTTCTACCTCGCGGCATTCTCTTCGTCCAACGATTCTCTTTCGAACCCAAAAAGAAAATCCAGATTCGGTCGATCCAAAAAAATGTAATCTCCATTTTAGTGAAGGCAAACGAAAAAACGGGTGGGGTCGTATTTAGGGGGAAAAAAAATTGTCGATTTCGGGAATACCCAAGACCCTATCCGATGGAAAATTTTCCGCTGATTCCAAAAATCACCATTGTTTGCCCGATAAATCAAAGATTCTAGGAGAAAAATGAGAAAACGTGATTTCACACTTTCCGCCATTTTGACACTTTACTAAAATAGACGTGATTCTTGTTTGTATGAATCGATTCCGGATTTCAAGGTCGCGTTCGAAAGAGCATCGTTCAACGAAGAGAATGCTGGTAGGTAGAAGGCGATCCGTCGATTTTTGAATTTTTTACCGAATTTTAAAGTGGACCCTTCAAAAATGCAAAAAATTGATACTACCCCCCCTTTGCGTTTTTGCGATTTTCAGCCAAAAATCGAAGGGTCCACTTTGAAGGTCTGCAAAAAAATCAAAAATCAACGTATCGCCTTCTACCTCGCGGCATTCTCTTCGTCCAACGATTCTCTTTCGAACCCAAAAAGAAAATCCAGATTCGGTCGATCCAAAAAAATGTAATCTCCATTTTAGTGAAGGCAAACGAAAAAACGGGTGGGGTCGTATTTAGGGGGAAAAAAAATTTTCGATTTCGGGAATACCCAAGACCCTATCCGATGGAAAATTTTCCGCTGATTCCAAAAATCACCATTGTTTGCCCGATAAATCAAAGATTCTAGGAGAAAAATGAGAAAACGTGATTTCGCACTTTCCGCCATATTGACACTTTACTAAAATCGACGTCATTCTTGTTTGCGTGAATCGATTCCGGATTTCAAGGTCGCGTTCGAAAGAGCATCGTTCAACGAAGAGGATGCGGGTAGGTAGAAGGCGATCCGTCGATTTTTGAATTTTTTACCGAATTTTAAAGTTGACCCTTCAAAAATGCAAAAAATTGATACTACCCCCCCTTTGCGTTTTTGCGATTTTCAGCCAAAAATCGAAGGGTCCACTTTGAAGGTCTGCAAAAAAATCAAAAATCAACGTATCGCCTTCTACCTCGCGGCATTCTCTTCGTCCAACGATTCTCTTTCGAACCCAAAATGAAAATCCAGATTCGGTCGATCCAAAAAAATGTAATCTGCATTTTAGTGAAGGCAAACGAAAAAACGGGTGGGGTCGTATTTAGGGCAAAAAAAAATTTTCGATTTCGGGAATACCCAAGACCCTATCCGATGGAAAATTTCCCGCTGATTCCAAAAATCACCATTGTTTGCCCGATAAATCAAAGATTCTAGGAGAAAAATGAGAAAACGTGATTTCGCACTTTCCGCGATTTTGACACTTTACTAAAATCGACGTCATTCTTGTTTGGATGAATGGATTCCGGATTTCAAGGTCGCGTTCGAAAGAGCATCGTTCAACGAAGAGAATGCGGGTAGGTAGAAGGCGATCCGACGATTTTTGAATTTTTTACCGAATTTTAAAGTTGACCCTTCAAAAATGCAAAAAATTGATACTACCCCCCCTTTGCGTTTTTGCGATTTTCAGCCAAAAATCGAAGGGTCCACTTTGAAGGTCTGCAAAAAATTCAAAAATCAACGTATCGCCTTCTACCTTGCTGCATTCTCTTCGTCCAACGATTCTCTTTCAAACCCAAAATGAAAATCCAGATTCGGTCGATCCAAAAAAATGTAATCTGCATTTTAGTGAAGGCAAACGAAAAAACGGGTGGGGTCGTATTTAGGGCAAAAAAAAATTTTCGATTTCGGGAATACCCAAGACCCTATCCGATGGAAAATTTCCCGCTGATTCCAAAAATCACCATTGTTTGCCCGATAAATCAAAGATTCTAGGAGAAAAATGAGAAAACGTGATTTCGCACTTTCCGCGATTTTGACACTTTACTAAAATCGACGTCATTCTTGTTTGGATGAATGGATTCCGGATTTCAAGGTCGCGTTCGAAAGAGCATCGTTCAACGAAGAGAATGCGGGTAGGTAGAAGGCGATCCGTCGATTTTTGAATTTTTTACCGAATTTTAAAGTTGACCCTTCAAAAATGCAAAAAATTGATACTACCCCCCCCCCTTTGCGTTTTTGCGATTTTCAGCCAAAAATCGAAGGGTCCACTTTGAAGGTCTGCAAAAAAATCAAAAATCAACGTATCGCCTTCTACCTCGCGGCATTCTCTTCGTCCAACGATTCTCTTTCGAACCCAAAATGAAAATCCAGATTCGGTCGATCCAAAAAAATGTAATCTGCATTTTAGTGAAGGCAAACGAAAAAACGGGTGGGGTCGTATTTAGGGCAAAAAAAAATTTTCGATTTCGGGAATACCCAAGACCCTATCCGATGGAAAATTTCCCGCTGATTCCAAAAATCACCATTGTTTGCCCGATAAATCAAAGATTCTAGGAGAAAAATGAGAAAACGTGATTTCGCACTTTCCGCGATTTTGACACTTTACTAAAATCGACGTCATTCTTGTTTGGATGAATGGATTCCGGATTTCAAGGTCGCGTTCGAAAGAGCATCGTTCAACGAAGAGAATGCGGGTAGGTAGAAGGCGATCCGACGATTTTTGAATTTTTTACCGAATTTTAAAGTTGACCCTTCAAAAATGCAAAAAATTGATACTACCCCCCCTTTGCGTTTTTGCGATTTTCAGCCAAAAATCGAAGGGTCCACTTTGAAGGTCTGCAAAAAATTCAAAAATCAACGTATCGCCTTCTACCTTGCTGCATTCTCTTCGTCCAACGATTCTCTTTCAAACCCAAAATGAAAATCCAGATTCGGTCGATCCAAAAAAATGTAATCTGCATTTTAGTGAAGGCAAACGAAAAAACGGGTGGGGTCGTATTTAGGGCAAAAAAAAATTTTCGATTTCGGGAATACCCAAGACCCTATCCGATGGAAAATTTCCCGCTGATTCCAAAAATCACCATTGTTTGCCCGATAAATCAAAGATTCTAGGAGAAAAATGAGAAAACGTGATTTCGCACTTTCCGCGATTTTGACACTTTACTAAAATCGACGTCATTCTTGTTTGGATGAATGGATTCCGGATTTCAAGGTCGCGTTCGAAAGAGCATCGTTCAACGAAGAGAATGCGGGTAGGTAGAAGGCGATCCGTCGATTTTTGAATTTTTTACCGAATTTTAAAGTTGACCCTTCAAAAATGCAAAAAATTGATACTACCCCCCCCCCTTTGCGTTTTTGCGATTTTCAGCCAAAAATCGAAGGGTCCACTTTGAAGGTCTGCAAAAAATTCAAAAATCAACGTATCGCCTTCTACCTTGCTGCATTCTCTTCGTCCAACGATTCTCTTTCAAACCCAAAATGAAAATCCAGATTCGGTCGATCCAAAAAAATGTAATCTGCATTTTAGTGAAGGCAAACGAAAAAACGGGTGGGGTCGTATTTAGGGGAAAAAAAAATTTTCGATTTCGGGAATACCCAAGACCCTATCCGATGGAAAATTTTCCGCTGATTCCAAAAATCACCATTGTTTGCCCGATAAATCAAAGATTCTAGGAGAAAAATGAGAAAACGTGATTTCGCACTTTCCGCCATATTGACACTTTACTAAAATCGACGTCATTCTTGTTTGCGTGAATCGATTCCGGATTTCAAGGTCGCGTTCGAAAGAGCATCGTTCAACGAAGAGAATGCGGGTAGGTAGAAGGCGATCCGTCGATTTTTGAATTTTTTACCGAATTTTAAAGTTGACCCTTCAAAAATGCAAAAAATTGATACTACCCCCCCTTTGCGTTTTTGCGATTTTCAGCCAAAAATCGAAGGGTCCACTTTGAAGGTCTGCAAAAAATTCAAAAATCAACGTATCGCCTTCTACCTTGCTGCATTCTCTTCGTCCAACGATTCTCTTTCAAACCCAAAATGAAAATCCAGATTCGGTCGATCCAAAAAAATGTAATCTGCATTTTAGTGAAGGCAAACGAAAAAACGGGTGGGGTCGTATTTAGGGCAAAAAAAAATTTTCGATTTCGGGAATACCCAAGACCCTATCCGATGGAAAATTTCCCGCTGATTCCAAAAATCACCATTGTTTGCCCGATAAATCAAAGATTCTAGGAGAAAAATGAGAAAACGTGATTTCGCACTTTCCGCGATTTTGACACTTTACTAAAATCGACGTCATTCTTGTTTGGATGAATGGATTCCGGATTTCAAGGTCGCGTTCGAAAGAGCATCGTTCAACGAAGAGAATGCGGGTAGGTAGAAGGCGATCCGTCGATTTTTGAATTTTTTACCGAATTTTAAAGTTGACCCTTCAAAAATGCAAAAAATTGATACTACCCCCCCCCCCCTTTGCGTTTTTGCGATTTTCAGCCAAAAATCGAAGGGTCCACTTTGAAGGTCTGCAAAAAATTCAAAAATCAACGTATCGCCTTCTACCTTGCTGCATTCTCTTCGTCCAACGATTCTCTTTCAAACCCAAAATGAAAATCCAGATTCGGTCGATCCAAAAAAATGTAATCTGCATTTTAGTGAAGGCAAACGAAAAAACGGGTGGGGTCGTATTTAGGGCAAAAAAAAATTTTCGATTTCGGGAATACCCAAGACCCTATCCGATGGAAAATTTCCCGCTGATTCCAAAAATCACCATTGTTTGCCCGATAAATCAAAGATTCACGGAGAAAAATGAGAAAACGTGATTTCGCACTTTCCGCCATATTGACACTTTACTAAAATCGACGTCATTCTTGTTTGCGTGAATCGATTCCGGATTTCAAGGTCGCGTTCGAAAGAGCATCGTTCAACGAAGAGAATGCGGGTAGGTAGAAGGCGATCCGTCGATTTTTGAATTTTTTACCGAATTTTAAAGTTGACCCTTCAAAAATGCAAAAAATTGATACTACCCCCCCTTTGCGTTTTTGCGATTTTCAGCCAAAAATCGAAGGGTCCACTTTGAAGGTCTGCAAAAAATTCAAAAATCAACGTATCGCCTTCTACCTTGCTGCATTCTCTTCGTCCAACGATTCTCTTTCAAACCCAAAATGAAAATCCAGATTCGGTCGATCCAAAAAAATGTAATCTGCATTTTAGTGAAGGCAAACGAAAAAACGGGTGGGGTCGTATTTAGGGCAAAAAAAAATTTTCGATTTCGGGAATACCCAAGACCCTATCCGATGGAAAATTTCCCGCTGATTCCAAAAATCACCATTGTTTGCCCGATAAATCAAAGATTCTAGGAGAAAAATGAGAAAACGTGATTTCGCACTTTCCGCGATTTTGACACTTTACTAAAATCGACGTCATTCTTGTTTGGATGAATGGATTCCGGATTTCAAGGTCGCGTTCGAAAGAGCATCGTTCAACGAAGAGAATGCGGGTAGGTAGAAGGCGATCCGTCGATTTTTGAATTTTTTACCGAATTTTAAAGTTGACCCTTCAAAAATGCAAAAAATTGATACTACCCCCCCCCCCTTTGCGTTTTTGCGATTTTCAGCCAAAAATCGAAGGGTCCACTTTGAAGGTCTGCAAAAAATTCAAAAATCAACGTATCGCCTTCTACCTTGCTGCATTCTCTTCGTCCAACGATTCTCTTTCAAACCCAAAATGAAAATCCAGATTCGGTCGATCCAAAAAAATGTAATCTGCATTTTAGTGAAGGCAAACGAAAAAACGGGTGGGGTCGTATTTAGGGCAAAAAAAAATTTTCGATTTCGGGAATACCCAAGACCCTATCCGATGGAAAATTTCCCGCTGATTCCAAAAATCACCATTGTTTGCCCGATAAATCAAAGATTCTAGGAGAAAAATGAGAAAACGTGATTTCGCACTTTCCGCGATTTTGACACTTTACTAAAATCGACGTCATTCTTGTTTGGATGAATGGATTCCGGATTTCAAGGTCGCGTTCGAAAGAGCATCGTTCAACGAAGAGAATGCGGGTAGGTAGAAGGCGATCCGTCGATTTTTGAATTTTTTACCGAATTTTAAAGTTGACCCTTCAAAAATGCAAAAAATTGATACTACCCCCCCTTTGCGTTTTTGCGATTTTCAGCCAAAAATCGAAGGGTCCACTTTGAAGGTCTGCAAAAAAATCAAAAATCAACGTATCGCCTTCTACCTCGCGGCATTCTCTTCGTCCAACGATTCTCTTTCGAACCCAAAAAGAAAATCCAGATTCGGTCGATCCAAAAAAATGTAATCTCCATTTTAGTGAAGGCAAACGAAAAAACGGGTGGGGTCGTATTTAGGGGGAAAAAAAATTGTCGATTTCGGGAATACCCAAGACCCTATCCGATGGAAAATTTTCCGCTGATTCCAAAAATCACCATTGTTTGCCCGATAAATCAAAGATTCTAGGAGAAAAATGAGAAAACGTGATTTCACACTTTCCGCCATTTTGACACTTTACTAAAATAGACGTGATTCTTGTTTGTATGAATCGATTCCGGATTTCAAGGTCGCGTTCGAAAGAGCATCGTTCAACGAAGAGAATGCTGGTAGGTAGAAGGCGATCCGTCGATTTTTGAATTTTTTACCGAATTTTAAAGTGGACCCTTCAAAAATGCAAAAAATTGATACTACCCCCCCTTTGCGTTTTTGCGATTTTCAGCCAAAAATCGAAGGGTCCACTTTGAAGGTCTGCAAAAAAATCAAAAATCAACGTATCGCCTTCTACCTCGCGGCATTCTCTTCGTCCAACGATTCTCTTTCGAACCCAAAAAGAAAATCCAGATTCGGTCGATCCAAAAAAATGTAATCTCCATTTTAGTGAAGGCAAACGAAAAAACGGGTGGGGTCGTATTTAGGGGGAAAAAAAATTTTCGATTTCGGGAATACCCAAGACCCTATCCGATGGAAAATTTTCCGCTGATTCCAAAAATCACCATTGTTTGCCCGATAAATCAAAGATTCTAGGAGAAAAATGAGAAAACGTGATTTCGCACTTTCCGCCATATTGACACTTTACTAAAATCGACGTCATTCTTGTTTGCGTGAATCGATTCCGGATTTCAAGGTCGCGTTCGAAAGAGCATCGTTCAACGAAGAGGATGCGGGTAGGTAGAAGGCGATCCGTCGATTTTTGAATTTTTTACCGAATTTTAAAGTTGACCCTTCAAAAATGCAAAAAATTGATACTACCCCCCCTTTGCGTTTTTGCGATTTTCAGCCAAAAATCGAAGGGTCCACTTTGAAGGTCTGCAAAAAAATCAAAAATCAACGTATCGCCTTCTACCTCGCGGCATTCTCTTCGTCCAACGATTCTCTTTCGAACCCAAAATGAAAATCCAGATTCGGTCGATCCAAAAAAATGTAATCTGCATTTTAGTGAAGGCAAACGAAAAAACGGGTGGGGTCGTATTTAGGGCAAAAAAAAATTTTCGATTTCGGGAATACCCAAGACCCTATCCGATGGAAAATTTCCCGCTGATTCCAAAAATCACCATTGTTTGCCCGATAAATCAAAGATTCTAGGAGAAAAATGAGAAAACGTGATTTCGCACTTTCCGCGATTTTGACACTTTACTAAAATCGACGTCATTCTTGTTTGGATGAATGGATTCCGGATTTCAAGGTCGCGTTCGAAAGAGCATCGTTCAACGAAGAGAATGCGGGTAGGTAGAAGGCGATCCGACGATTTTTGAATTTTTTACCGAATTTTAAAGTTGACCCTTCAAAAATGCAAAAAATTGATACTACCCCCCCTTTGCGTTTTTGCGATTTTCAGCCAAAAATCGAAGGGTCCACTTTGAAGGTCTGCAAAAAATTCAAAAATCAACGTATCGCCTTCTACCTTGCTGCATTCTCTTCGTCCAACGATTCTCTTTCAAACCCAAAATGAAAATCCAGATTCGGTCGATCCAAAAAAATGTAATCTGCATTTTAGTGAAGGCAAACGAAAAAACGGGTGGGGTCGTATTTAGGGCAAAAAAAAATTTTCGATTTCGGGAATACCCAAGACCCTATCCGATGGAAAATTTCCCGCTGATTCCAAAAATCACCATTGTTTGCCCGATAAATCAAAGATTCTAGGAGAAAAATGAGAAAACGTGATTTCGCACTTTCCGCGATTTTGACACTTTACTAAAATCGACGTCATTCTTGTTTGGATGAATGGATTCCGGATTTCAAGGTCGCGTTCGAAAGAGCATCGTTCAACGAAGAGAATGCGGGTAGGTAGAAGGCGATCCGTCGATTTTTGAATTTTTTACCGAATTTTAAAGTTGACCCTTCAAAAATGCAAAAAATTGATACTACCCCCCCCCCTTTGCGTTTTTGCGATTTTCAGCCAAAAATCGAAGGGTCCACTTTGAAGGTCTGCAAAAAATTCAAAAATCAACGTATCGCCTTCTACCTTGCTGCATTCTCTTCGTCCAACGATTCTCTTTCAAACCCAAAATGAAAATCCAGATTCGGTCGATCCAAAAAAATGTAATCTGCATTTTAGTGAAGGCAAACGAAAAAACGGGTGGGGTCGTATTTAGGGCAAAAAAAAATTTTCGATTTCGGGAATACCCAAGACCCTATCCGATGGAAAATTTCCCGCTGATTCCAAAAATCACCATTGTTTGCCCGATAAATCAAAGATTCACGGAGAAAAATGAGAAAACGTGATTTCGCACTTTCCGCGATTTTGACACTTTACTAAAATCGACGTCATTCTTGTTTGGATGAATGGATTCCGGATTTCAAGGTCGCGTTCGAAAGAGCATCGTTCAACGAAGAGAATGCGGGTAGGTAGAAGGCGATCCGTCGATTTTTGAATTTTTTACCGAATTTTAAAGTTGACCCTTCAAAAATGCAAAAAATTGATACTACCCCCCCTTTGCGTTTTTGCGATTTTCAGCCAAAAATCGAAGGGTCCACTTTGAAGGTCTGCAAAAAAATCAAAAATCAACGTATCGCCTTCTACCTCGCGGCATTCTCTTCGTCCAACGATTCTCTTTCGAACCCAAAAAGAAAATCCAGATTCGGTCGATCCAAAAAAATGTAATCTCCATTTTAGTGAAGGCAAACGAAAAAACGGGTGGGGTCGTATTTAGGGGAAAAAAAAATTTTCGATTTCGGGAATACCCAAGACCCTATCCGATGGAAAATTTTCCGCTGATTCCAAAAATCACCATTGTTTGCCCGATAAATCAAAGATTCTAGGAGAAAAATGAGAAAACGTGATTTCGCACTTTCCGCCATATTGACACTTTACTAAAATCGACGTCATTCTTGTTTGCGTGAATCGATTCCGGATTTCAAGGTCGCGTTCGAAAGAGCATCGTTCAACGAAGAGAATGCGGGTAGGTAGAAGGCGATCCGTCGATTTTTGAATTTTTTACCGAATTTTAAAGTTGACCCTTCAAAAATGCAAAAAATTGATACTACCCCCCCTTTGCGTTTTTGCGATTTTCAGCCAAAAATCGAAGGCTCCACTTTGAAGGTCTGCAAAAAATTCAAAAATCAACGTATCGCCTTCTACCTTGCGGCATTCTCTTCGTCCAACGATTCTCTTTCGAACCCAAAAAGAAAATCCAGATTCGGTCGATCCAAAAAAATGTAATCTCCATTTTAGTGAAGGCAAACGAAAAAACGGGTGGGGTCGTATTTAGGGCAAAAAAAAATTTTCGATTTCGGGAATACCCAAGACCCTATCCGATGGAAAATTTTCCGCTGATTCTAAAAATCACCATTGTTTGCCCGATAAATCAAAGATTCTAGGAGAAAAATGAGAAAACGTGATTTCGCACTTTCCGCGATTTTGACACTATACTAAAATCGACGTCATTCTTGTTTGGATGAATGGATTCCGGATTTCAAGGTCGCGTTCGAAAGAGCATCGTTCAACGAAGAGAATGCGGGTAGGTAGAAGGCGATCCGTCGATTTTTGAATTTTTTACCGAATTTTAAAGTTGACCCTTCAAAAATGCAAAAAATTGATACTACCCCCCCTTTGCGTTTTTGCGATTTTCAGCCAAAAATCGAAGGGTCCACTTTGAAGGTCTGCAAAAAATTCAAAAATCAACGTATCGCCTTCTACCTTGCTGCATTCTCTTCGTCCAACGATTCTCTTTCAAACCCAAAATGAAAATCCAGATTCGGTCGATCCAAAAAAATGTAATCTGCATTTTAGTGAAGGCAAACGAAAAAACGGGTGGGGTCGTATTTAGGGCAAAAAAAAATTTTCGATTTCGGGAATACCCAAGACCCTATCCGATGGAAAATTTCCCGCTGATTCCAAAAATCACCATTGTTTGCCCGATAAATCAAAGATTCTAGGAGAAAAATGAGAAAACGTGATTTCGCACTTTCCGCGATTTTGACACTTTACTAAAATCGACGTCATTCTTGTTTGGATGAATGGATTCCGGATTTCAAGGTCGCGTTCGAAAGAGCATCGTTCAACGAAGAGAATGCGGGTAGGTAGAAGGCGATCCGTCGATTTTTGAATTTTTTACCGAATTTTAAAGTTGACCCTTCAAAAATGCAAAAAATTGATACTACCCCCCCCCCTTTGCGTTTTTGCGATTTTCAGCCAAAAATCGAAGGGTCCACTTTGAAGGTCTGCAAAAAAATCAAAAATCAACGTATCGCCTTCTACCTCGCGGCATTCTCTTCGTCCAACGATTCTCTTTCGAACCCAAAATGAAAATCCAGATTCGGTCGATCCAAAAAAATGTAATCTGCATTTTAGTGAAGGCAAACGAAAAAACGGGTGGGGTCGTATTTAGGGCAAAAAAAAATTTTCGATTTCGGGAATACCCAAGACCCTATCCGATGGAAAATTTCCCGCTGATTCCAAAAATCACCATTGTTTGCCCGATAAATCAAAGATTCTAGGAGAAAAATGAGAAAACGTGATTTCGCACTTTCCGCGATTTTGACACTTTACTAAAATCGACGTCATTCTTGTTTGGATGAATGGATTCCGGATTTCAAGGTCGCGTTCGAAAGAGCATCGTTCAACGAAGAGAATGCGGGTAGGTAGAAGGCGATCCGACGATTTTTGAATTTTTTACCGAATTTTAAAGTTGACCCTTCAAAAATGCAAAAAATTGATACTACCCCCCCTTTGCGTTTTTGCGATTTTCAGCCAAAAATCGAAGGCTCCACTTTGAAGGTCTGCAAAAAATTCAAAAATCAACGTATCGCCTTCTACCTTGCGGCATTCTCTTCGTCCAACGATTCTCTTTCGAACCCAAAAAGAAAATCCAGATTCGGTCGATCCAAAAAAATGTAATCTCCATTTTAGTGAAGGCAAACGAAAAAACGGGTGGGGTCGTATTTAGGGCAAAAAAAAATTTTCGATTTCGGGAATACCCAAGACCCTATCCGATGGAAAATTTTCCGCTGATTCTAAAAATCACCATTGTTTGCCCGATAAATCAAAGATTCTAGGAGAAAAATGAGAAAACGTGATTTCGCACTTTCCGCGATTTTGACACTATACTAAAATCGACGTCATTCTTGTTTGGATGAATGGATTCCGGATTTCAAGGTCGCGTTCGAAAGAGCATCGTTCAACGAAGAGAATGCGGGTAGGTAGAAGGCGATCCGTCGATTTTTGAATTTTTTACCGAATTTTAAAGTTGACCCTTCAAAAATGCAAAAAATTGATACTACCCCCCCTTTGCGTTTTTGCGATTTTCAGCCAAAAATCGAAGGGTCCACTTTGAAGGTCTGCAAAAAATTCAAAAATCAACGTATCGCCTTCTACCTTGCTGCATTCTCTTCGTCCAACGATTCTCTTTCAAACCCAAAATGAAAATCCAGATTCGGTCGATCCAAAAAAATGTAATCTGCATTTTAGTGAAGGCAAACGAAAAAACGGGTGGGGTCGTATTTAGGGCAAAAAAAAATTTTCGATTTCGGGAATACCCAAGACCCTATCCGATGGAAAATTTCCCGCTGATTCCAAAAATCACCATTGTTTGCCCGATAAATCAAAGATTCTAGGAGAAAAATGAGAAAACGTGATTTCGCACTTTCCGCGATTTTGACACTTTACTAAAATCGACGTCATTCTTGTTTGGATGAATGGATTCCGGATTTCAAGGTCGCGTTCGAAAGAGCATCGTTCAACGAAGAGAATGCGGGTAGGTAGAAGGCGATCCGTCGATTTTTGAATTTTTTACCGAATTTTAAAATTGACCCTTCAAAAATGCAAAAAATTGATACTACCCCCCCCCCTTTGCGTTTTTGCGATTTTCAGCCAAAAATCGAAGGGTCCACTTTGAAGGTCTGCAAAAAATTCAAAAATCAACGTATCGCCTTCTACCTTGCTGCATTCTCTTCGTCCAACGATTCTCTTTCAAACCCAAAATGAAAATCCAGATTCGGTCGATCCAAAAAAATGTAATCTGCATTTTAGTGAAGGCAAACGAAAAAACGGGTGGGGTCGTATTTAGGGCAAAAAAAAATTTTCGATTTCGGGAATACCCAAGACCCTATCCGATGGAAAATTTCCCGCTGATTCCAAAAATCACCATTGTTTGCCCGATAAATCAAAGATTCTAGGAGAAAAATGAGAAAACGTGATTTCGCACTTTCCGCGATTTTGACACTTTACTAAAATCGACGTCATTCTTGTTTGGATGAATGGATTCCGGATTTCAAGGTCGCGTTCGAAAGAGCATCGTTCAACGAAGAGAATGCGGGTAGGTAGAAGGCGATCCGACGATTTTTGAATTTTTTACCGAATTTTAAAGTTGACCCTTCAAAAATGCAAAAAATTGATACTACCCCCCCTTTGCGTTTTTGCGATTTTCAGCCAAAAATCGAAGGGTCCACTTTGAAGGTCTGCAAAAAATTCAAAAATCAACGTATCGCCTTCTACCTTGCTGCATTCTCTTCGTCCAACGATTCTCTTTCAAACCCAAAATGAAAATCCAGATTCGGTCGATCCAAAAAAATGTAATCTGCATTTTAGTGAAGGCAAACGAAAAAACGGGTGGGGTCGTATTTAGGGCAAAAAAAAATTTTCGATTTCGGGAATACCCAAGACCCTATCCGATGGAAAATTTCCCGCTGATTCCAAAAATCACCATTGTTTGCCCGATAAATCAAAGATTCTAGGAGAAAAATGAGAAAACGTGATTTCGCACTTTCCGCGATTTTGACACTATACTAAAATCGACGTCATTCTTGTTTGGATGAATGGATTCCGGATTTCAAGGTCGCGTTCGAAAGAGCATCGTTCAACGAAGAGAATGCGGGTAGGTAGAAGGCGATCCGTCGATTTTTGAATTTTTTACCGAATTTTAAAGTTGACCCTTCAAAAATGCAAAAAATTGATACTACCCCCCCTTTGCGTTTTTGCGATTTTCAGCCAAAAATCGAAGGGTCCACTTTGAAGGTCTGCAAAAAATTCAAAAATCAACGTATCGCCTTCTACCTTGCTGCATTCTCTTCGTCCAACGATTCTCTTTCAAACCCAAAATGAAAATCCAGATTCGGTCGATCCAAAAAAATGTAATCTGCATTTTAGTGAAGGCAAACGAAAAAACGGGTGGGGTCGTATTTAGGGCAAAAAAAAATTTTCGATTTCGGGAATACCCAAGACCCTATCCGATGGAAAATTTCCCGCTGATTCCAAAAATCACCATTGTTTGCCCGATAAATCAAAGATTCTAGGAGAAAAATGAGAAAACGTGATTTCGCACTTTCCGCGATTTTGACACTTTACTAAAATCGACGTCATTCTTGTTTGGATGAATGGATTCCGGATTTCAAGGTCGCGTTCGAAAGAGCATCGTTCAACGAAGAGAATGCGGGTAGGTAGAAGGCGATCCGTCGATTTTTGAATTTTTTACCGAATTTTAAAGTTGACCCTTCAAAAATGCAAAAAATTGATACTACCCCCCCCCCTTTGCGTTTTTGCGATTTTCAGCCAAAAATCGAAGGGTCCACTTTGAAGGTCTGCAAAAAAATCAAAAATCAACGTATCGCCTTCTACCTCGCGGCATTCTCTTCGTCCAACGATTCTCTTTCGAACCCAAAATGAAAATCCAGATTCGGTCGATCCAAAAAAATGTAATCTGCATTTTAGTGAAGGCAAACGAAAAAACGGGTGGGGTCGTATTTAGGGCAAAAAAAAATTTTCGATTTCGGGAATACCCAAGACCCTATCCGATGGAAAATTTCCCGCTGATTCCAAAAATCACCATTGTTTGCCCGATAAATCAAAGATTCTAGGAGAAAAATGAGAAAACGTGATTTCGCACTTTCCGCGATTTTGACACTTTACTAAAATCGACGTCATTCTTGTTTGGATGAATGGATTCCGGATTTCAAGGTCGCGTTCGAAAGAGCATCGTTCAACGAAGAGAATGCGGGTAGGTAGAAGGCGATCCGACGATTTTTGAATTTTTTACCGAATTTTAAAGTTGACCCTTCAAAAATGCAAAAAATTGATACTACCCCCCCTTTGCGTTTTTGCGATTTTCAGCCAAAAATCGAAGGGTCCACTTTGAAGGTCTGCAAAAAATTCAAAAATCAACGTATCGCCTTCTACCTTGCTGCATTCTCTTCGTCCAACGATTCTCTTTCAAACCCAAAATGAAAATCCAGATTCGGTCGATCCAAAAAAATGTAATCTGCATTTTAGTGAAGGCAAACGAAAAAACGGGTGGGGTCGTATTTAGGGCAAAAAAAAATTTTCGATTTCGGGAATACCCAAGACCCTATCCGATGGAAAATTTCCCGCTGATTCCAAAAATCACCATTGTTTGCCCGATAAATCAAAGATTCTAGGAGAAAAATGAGAAAACGTGATTTCGCACTTTCCGCGATTTTGACACTTTACTAAAATCGACGTCATTCTTGTTTGGATGAATGGATTCCGGATTTCAAGGTCGCGTTCGAAAGAGCATCGTTCAACGAAGAGAATGCGGGTAGGTAGAAGGCGATCCGTCGATTTTTGAATTTTTTACCGAATTTTAAAGTTGACCCTTCAAAAATGCAAAAAATTGATACTACCCCCCCTTTGCGTTTTTGCGATTTTCAGCCAAAAATCGAAGGGTCCACTTTGAAGGTCTGCAAAAAAATCAAAAATCAACGTATCGCCTTCTACCTCGCGGCATTCTCTTCGTCCAACGATTCTCTTTCGAACCCAAAAAGAAAATCCAGATTCGGTCGATCCAAAAAAATGTAATCTCCATTTTAGTGAAGGCAAACGAAAAAACGGGTGGGGTCGTATTTAGGGGAAAAAAAAATTTTCGATTTCGGGAATACCCAAGACCCTATCCGATGGAAAATTTTCCGCTGATTCCAAAAATCACCATTGTTTGCCCGATAAATCAAAGATTCTAGGAGAAAAATGAGAAAACGTGATTTCGCACTTTCCGCCATATTGACACTTTACTAAAATCGACGTCATTCTTGTTTGCGTGAATCGATTCCGGATTTCAAGGTCGCGTTCGAAAGAGCATCGTTCAACGAAGAGAATGCGGGTAGGTAGAAGGCGATCCGTCGATTTTTGAATTTTTTACCGAATTTTAAAGTTGACCCTTCAAAAATGCAAAAAATTGATACTACCCCCCCTTTGCGTTTTTGCGATTTTCAGCCAAAAATCGAAGGCTCCACTTTGAAGGTCTGCAAAAAATTCAAAAATCAACGTATCGCCTTCTACCTTGCGGCATTCTCTTCGTCCAACGATTCTCTTTCGAACCCAAAAAGAAAATCCAGATTCGGTCGATCCAAAAAAATGTAATCTCCATTTTAGTGAAGGCAAACGAAAAAACGGGTGGGGTCGTATTTAGGGCAAAAAAAAATTTTCGATTTCGGGAATACCCAAGACCCTATCCGATGGAAAATTTTCCGCTGATTCTAAAAATCACCATTGTTTGCCCGATAAATCAAAGATTCTAGGAGAAAAATGAGAAAACGTGATTTCGCACTTTCCGCGATTTTGACACTATACTAAAATCGACGTCATTCTTGTTTGGATGAATGGATTCCGGATTTCAAGGTCGCGTTCGAAAGAGCATCGTTCAACGAAGAGAATGCGGGTAGGTAGAAGGCGATCCGTCGATTTTTGAATTTTTTACCGAATTTTAAAGTTGACCCTTCAAAAATGCAAAAAATTGATACTACCCCCCCTTTGCGTTTTTGCGATTTTCAGCCAAAAATCGAAGGGTCCACTTTGAAGGTCTGCAAAAAATTCAAAAATCAACGTATCGCCTTCTACCTTGCTGCATTCTCTTCGTCCAACGATTCTCTTTCAAACCCAAAATGAAAATCCAGATTCGGTCGATCCAAAAAAATGTAATCTGCATTTTAGTGAAGGCAAACGAAAAAACGGGTGGGGTCGTATTTAGGGCAAAAAAAAATTTTCGATTTCGGGAATACCCAAGACCCTATCCGATGGAAAATTTCCCGCTGATTCCAAAAATCACCATTGTTTGCCCGATAAATCAAAGATTCTAGGAGAAAAATGAGAAAACGTGATTTCGCACTTTCCGCGATTTTGACACTTTACTAAAATCGACGTCATTCTTGTTTGGATGAATGGATTCCGGATTTCAAGGTCGCGTTCGAAAGAGCATCGTTCAACGAAGAGAATGCGGGTAGGTAGAAGGCGATCCGTCGATTTTTGAATTTTTTACCGAATTTTAAAGTTGACCCTTCAAAAATGCAAAAAATTGATACTACCCCCCCCCCCCTTTGCGTTTTTGCGATTTTCAGCCAAAAATCGAAGGGTCCACTTTGAAGGTCTGCAAAAAAATAAAAAATCAACGTATCGCCTTCTACCTCGCGGCATTCTCTTCGTCCAACGATTCTCTTTCGAACCCAAAATGAAAATCCAGATTCGGTCGATCCAAAAAAATGTAATCTGCATTTTAGTGAAGGCAAACGAAAAAACGGGTGGGGTCGTATTTAGGGCAAAAAAAAATTTTCGATTTCGGGAATACCCAAGACCCTATCCGATGGAAAATTTCCCGCTGATTCCAAAAATCACCATTGTTTGCCCGATAAATCAAAGATTCTAGGAGAAAAATGAGAAAACGTGATTTCGCACTTTCCGCGATTTTGACACTTTACTAAAATCGACGTCATTCTTGTTTGGATGAATGGATTCCGGATTTCAAGGTCGCGTTCGAAAGAGCATCGTTCAACGAAGAGAATGCGGGTAGGTAGAAGGCGATCCGACGATTTTTGAATTTTTTACCGAATTTTAAAGTTGACCCTTCAAAAATGCAAAAAATTGATACTACCCCCCCTTTGCGTTTTTGCGATTTTCAGCCAAAAATCGAAGGGTCCACTTTGAAGGTCTGCAAAAAATTCAAAAATCAACGTATCGCCTTCTACCTTGCTGCATTCTCTTCGTCCAACGATTCTCTTTCAAACCCAAAATGAAAATCCAGATTCGGTCGATCCAAAAAAATGTAATCTGCATTTTAGTGAAGGCAAACGAAAAAACGGGTGGGGTCGTATTTAGGGCAAAAAAAAATTTTCGATTTCGGGAATACCCAAGACCCTATCCGATGGAAAATTTCCCGCTGATTCCAAAAATCACCATTGTTTGCCCGATAAATCAAAGATTCTAGGAGAAAAATGAGAAAACGTGATTTCGCACTTTCCGCGATTTTGACACTTTACTAAAATCGACGTCATTCTTGTTTGGATGAATGGATTCCGGATTTCAAGGTCGCGTTCGAAAGAGCATCGTTCAACGAAGAGAATGCGGGTAGGTAGAAGGCGATCCGTCGATTTTTGAATTTTTTACCGAATTTTAAAGTTGACCCTTCAAAAATGCAAAAAATTGATACTACCCCCCCCCTTTGCGTTTTTGCGATTTTCAGCCAAAAATCGAAGGGTCCACTTTGAAGGTCTGCAAAAAATTCAAAAATCAACGTATCGCCTTCTACCTTGCTGCATTCTCTTCGTCCAACGATTCTCTTTCAAACCCAAAATGAAAATCCAGATTCGGTCGATCCAAAAAAATGTAATCTGCATTTTAGTGAAGGCAAACGAAAAAACGGGTGGGGTCGTATTTAGGGCAAAAAAAAATTTTCGATTTCGGGAATACCCAAGACCCTATCCGATGGAAAATTTCCCGCTGATTCCAAAAATCACCATTGTTTGCCCGATAAATCAAAGATTCACGGAGAAAAATGAGAAAACGTGATTTCGCACTTTCCGCGATTTTGACACTTTACTAAAATCGACGTCATTCTTGTTTGGATGAATGGATTCCGGATTTCAAGGTCGCGTTCGAAAGAGCATCGTTCAACGAAGAGAATGCGGGTAGGTAGAAGGCGATCCGTCGATTTTTGAATTTTTTACCGAATTTTAAAGTTGACCCTTCAAAAATGCAAAAAATTGATACTACCCCCCCTTTGCGTTTTTGCGATTTTCAGCCAAAAATCGAAGGGTCCACTTTGAAGGTCTGCAAAAAAATCAAAAATCAACGTATCGCCTTCTACCTCGCGGCATTCTCTTCGTCCAACGATTCTCTTTCGAACCCAAAAAGAAAATCCAGATTCGGTCGATCCAAAAAAATGTAATCTCCATTTTAGTGAAGGCAAACGAAAAAACGGGTGGGGTCGTATTTAGGGGAAAAAAAAATTTTCGATTTCGGGAATACCCAAGACCCTATCCGATGGAAAATTTTCCGCTGATTCCAAAAATCACCATTGTTTGCCCGATAAATCAAAGATTCTAGGAGAAAAATGAGAAAACGTGATTTCGCACTTTCCGCCATATTGACACTTTACTAAAATCGACGTCATTCTTGTTTGCGTGAATCGATTCCGGATTTCAAGGTCGCGTTCGAAAGAGCATCGTTCAACGAAGAGAATGCGGGTAGGTAGAAGGCGATCCGTCGATTTTTGAATTTTTTACCGAATTTTAAAGTTGACCCTTCAAAAATGCAAAAAATTGATACTACCCCCCCTTTGCGTTTTTGCGATTTTCAGCCAAAAATCGAAGGCTCCACTTTGAAGGTCTGCAAAAAATTCAAAAATCAACGTATCGCCTTCTACCTTGCGGCATTCTCTTCGTCCAACGATTCTCTTTCGAACCCAAAAAGAAAATCCAGATTCGGTCGATCCAAAAAAATGTAATCTCCATTTTAGTGAAGGCAAACGAAAAAACGGGTGGGGTCGTATTTAGGGCAAAAAAAAATTTTCGATTTCGGGAATACCCAAGACCCTATCCGATGGAAAATTTTCCGCTGATTCTAAAAATCACCATTGTTTGCCCGATAAATCAAAGATTCTAGGAGAAAAATGAGAAAACGTGATTTCGCACTTTCCGCGATTTTGACACTATACTAAAATCGACGTCATTCTTGTTTGGATGAATGGATTCCGGATTTCAAGGTCGCGTTCGAAAGAGCATCGTTCAACGAAGAGAATGCGGGTAGGTAGAAGGCGATCCGTCGATTTTTGAATTTTTTACCGAATTTTAAAGTTGACCCTTCAAAAATGCAAAAAATTGATACTACCCCCCCTTTGCGTTTTTGCGATTTTCAGCCAAAAATCGAAGGGTCCACTTTGAAGGTCTGCAAAAAATTCAAAAATCAACGTATCGCCTTCTACCTTGCTGCATTCTCTTCGTCCAACGATTCTCTTTCAAACCCAAAATGAAAATCCAGATTCGGTCGATCCAAAAAAATGTAATCTGCATTTTAGTGAAGGCAAACGAAAAAACGGGTGGGGTCGTATTTAGGGCAAAAAAAAATTTTCGATTTCGGGAATACCCAAGACCCTATCCGATGGAAAATTTCCCGCTGATTCCAAAAATCACCATTGTTTGCCCGATAAATCAAAGATTCTAGGAGAAAAATGAGAAAACGTGATTTCGCACTTTCCGCGATTTTGACACTTTACTAAAATCGACGTCATTCTTGTTTGGATGAATGGATTCCGGATTTCAAGGTCGCGTTCGAAAGAGCATCGTTCAACGAAGAGAATGCGGGTAGGTAGAAGGCGATCCGTCGATTTTTGAATTTTTTACCGAATTTTAAAGTTGACCCTTCAAAAATGCAAAAAATTGATACTACCCCCCCCCTTTGCGTTTTTGCGATTTTCAGCCAAAAATCGAAGGGTCCACTTTGAAGGTCTGCAAAAAATTCAAAAATCAACGTATCGCCTTCTACCTTGCTGCATTCTCTTCGTCCAACGATTCTCTTTCAAACCCAAAATGAAAATCCAGATTCGGTCGATCCAAAAAAATGTAATCTGCATTTTAGTGAAGGCAAACGAAAAAACGGGTGGGGTCGTATTTAGGGCAAAAAAAAATTTTCGATTTCGGGAATACCCAAGACCCTATCCGATGGAAAATTTCCCGCTGATTCCAAAAATCACCATTGTTTGCCCGATAAATCAAAGATTCTAGGAGAAAAATGAGAAAACGTGATTTCGCACTTTCCGCGATTTTGACACTTTACTAAAATCGACGTCATTCTTGTTTGGATGAATGGATTCCGGATTTCAAGGTCGCGTTCGAAAGAGCATCGTTCAACGAAGAGAATGCGGGTAGGTAGAAGGCGATCCGTCGATTTTTGAATTTTTTACCGAATTTTAAAGTTGACCCTTCAAAAATGCAAAAAATTGATACTACCCCCCCTTTGCGTTTTTGCGATTTTCAGCCAAAAATCGAAGGGTCCACTTTGAAGGTCTGCAAAAAAATCAAAAATCAACGTATCGCCTTCTACCTTGCTGCATTCTCTTCGTCCAACGATTCTCTTTCAAACCCAAAATGAAAATCCAGATTCGGTCGATCCAAAAAAATGTAATCTGCATTTTAGTGAAGGCAAACGAAAAAACGGGTGGGGTCGTATTTAGGGCAAAAAAAAATTTTCGATTTCGGGAATACCCAAGACCCTATCCGATGGAAAATTTCCCGCTGATTCCAAAAATCACCATTGTTTGCCCGATAAATCAAAGATTCTAGGAGAAAAATGAGAAAACGTGATTTCGCACTTTCCGCGATTTTGACACTTTACTAAAATCGACGTCATTCTTGTTTGGATGAATGGATTCCGGATTTCAAGGTCGCGTTCGAAAGAGCATCGTTCAACGAAGAGAATGCGGGTAGGTAGAAGGCGATCCGTCGATTTTTGAATTTTTTACCGAATTTTAAAGTTGACCCTTCAAAAATGCAAAAAATTGATACTACCCCCCCTTTGCGTTTTTGCGATTTTCAGCCAAAAATCGAAGGGTCCACTTTGAAGGTCTGCAAAAAATTCAAAAATCAACGTATCGCCTTCTACCTTGCTGCATTCTCTTCGTCCAACGATTCTCTTTCAAACCCAAAATGAAAATCCAGATTCGGTCGATCCAAAAAAATGTAATCTGCATTTTAGTGAAGGCAAACGAAAAAACGGGTGGGGTCGTATTTAGGGCAAAAAAAAATTTTCGATTTCGGGAATACCCAAGACCCTATCCGATGGAAAATTTTCCGCTGATTCCAAAAATCACCATTGTTTGCCCGATAAATCAAAGATTCTAGGAGAAAAATGAGAAAACGTGATTTCGCACTTTCCGCCATTTTGACACTTTACTAAAATAGACGTGATTCTTGTTTGCATGAATCGATTCCGGATTTCAAGGTCGCGTTCGAAAGAGCATCGTTCAACGAAGAGAATGCTGGTAGGTAGAAGGCGATCCGTCGATTTTTGATTTTTTTACCGAATTTTAAAGTGGACCCTTCAAAAATGCAAGAAATTGATACTACCCCCCCTTTGCGTTTTTGCGATTTTCAGCCAAAAATCGAAGGGTCCACTTTGAAGGTCTGCAAAAAATTCAGAAATCAACGTATCGCCTTCTACCTTGCGGCATTTTCTTCGTCCAACGATTCTCTTTCGAACCCAATAAGAAAATCCAGATTCGGTCGATCCAAAAAAATGTAATCTCCATTTTAGTGAAGGCAAACGAAAAAACGGGTGGGGTCGTATTTAGGGGAAAAAAAAATTTTCGATTTCGGGAATACCCAAGACCCTATCCGATGGAAAATTTTCCGCTGATTCCAAAAATCACCATTGTTTGCCCGATAAATCAAAGATTCTAGGAAAAAATTAGAAAACGTGATTTCGCACTTTCCGCCATATTGACACTTTACTAAAATCGACGTCATTCTTGTTTGCGTGAATCGATTCCGGATTTCAAGGTCGCGTTCGAAAGAGCATCGTTCAACGAAGAGGATGCGGGTAGGTAGAAGGCGATCCGTCGATTTTTGAATTTTTTACCGAATTTTAAAGTGGAGCCTTCAAAAATGCAAAAAATTGATACTACCCCCCCTTTGCGTTTTTGCGATTTTCAGCCAAAAATCGAAGGGTCCACTTTGAAGGTCTGCAAAAAAATAAAAAATTAACGTATCGCCTTCTACCTTGCGGCATTCTCTTCGTCCAACGATTCTCTTTCGAACCCAAAAAGAAAATCCAGATTCGGTCGATCCAAAAAAATGTAATCTCCATTTTAGTGAAGGCAAACGAAAAAACGGGTGGGGTCGTATTTTGGGCAAAAAAAAATTTTCGATTTCGGGAATACCCAAGACCCTATCCGATGGAAAATTTTCCGCTGATTCCAAAAATCACCATTGTTTGCCCGATAAATCAAAGATTCTAGGAAAAAATTAGAAAACGTGATTTCGCACTTTCCGCCATATTGACACTTTACTAAAATCGACGTCATTCTTGTTTGCATGAATCGATTCCGGATTTCAAGGTCGCGTTCGAAAGAGCATCGTTCAACGAAGAGGATGCGGGTAGGTAGAAGGCGATCCGTCGATTTTTGAATTTTTTACCGAATTTTAAAGTTGACCCTTCAAAAATGCAAAAAATTGATACTACCCCCCCTTTGCGTTTTTGCGATTTTCAGCCAAAAATCGAAGGGTCCACTTTGAAGGTCTGCAAAAAAATCAAAAATCAACGTATCGCCTTCTACCTTGCGGCATTCTCTTCGTCCAACGATTCTCTTTCGAACCCAAAAAGAAAATCCAGATTCGGTCGATCCAAAAAAATGTAATCTCCATTTTAGTGAAGGCAAACGAAAAAACGGGTGGGGTCGTATTTTGGGCAAAAAAAAATTTTCGATTTCGGGAATACCCAAGACCCTATCCGATGGAAAATTTTCCGCTGATTCCAAAAATCACCATTGTTTGCCCGATAAATCAAAGATTCTAGGAGAAAAATGAGAAAACGTGATTTCGCACTTTCCGCCATTTTGACACTTTACTAAAATAGACGTGATTCTTGTTTGCATGAATCGATTCCGGATTTCAAGGTCGCGTTCGAAAGAGCATCGTTCAACGAAGAGAATGCTGGTAGGTAGAAGGCGATCCGTCGATTTTTGATTTTTTTACAGAATTTTAAAGTGGACCCTTCAAAAATGCAAGAAATTGATACTACCCCCCCTTTGCGTTTTTGCGATTTTCAGCCAAAAATCGAAGGGTCCACTTTGAAGGTCTGCAAAAAATTCAAAAATCAACGTATCGCCTTCTACCTTGCGGCATTCTCTTCGTCCAACGATTCTCTTTCGAACCCAAAAAGAAAATCCAGATTCGGTCGATCCAAAAAAATGTAATCTCCATTTTAGTGAAGGCAAACGAAAAAACGGGTGGGGTCGTATTTAGGGCAAAAAAAAATTTTCGATTTCGGGAATACCCAAGACCCTATCCGATGGAAAATTTTCCGCTGATTCTAAAAATCACCATTGTTTGCCCGATAAATCAAAGATTCTAGGAGAAAAATGAGAAAACGTGATTTCGCACTTTCCGCGATTTTGACACTATACTAAAATCGACGTCATTCTTGTTTGGATGAATGGATTCCGGATTTCAAGGTCGCGTTCGAAAGAGCATCGTTCAACGAAGAGAATGCGGGTAGGTAGAAGGCGATCCGTCGATTTTTGAATTTTTTACCGAATTTTAAAGTTGACCCTTCAAAAATGCAAAAAATTGATACTACCCCCCCTTTGCGTTTTTGCGATTTTCAGCCAAAAATCGAAGGGTCCACTTTGAAGGTCTGCAAAAAATTCAAAAATCAACGTATCGCCTTCTACCTTGCTGCATTCTCTTCGTCCAACGATTCTCTTTCAAACCCAAAATGAAAATCCAGATTCGGTCGATCCAAAAAAATGTAATCTGCATTTTAGTGAAGGCAAACGAAAAAACGGGTGGGGTCGTATTTAGGGCAAAAAAAAATTTTCGATTTCGGGAATACCCAAGACCCTATCCGATGGAAAATTTCCCGCTGATTCCAAAAATCACCATTGTTTGCCCGATAAATCAAAGATTCTAGGAGAAAAATGAGAAAACGTGATTTCGCACTTTCCGCGATTTTGACACTTTACTAAAATCGACGTCATTCTTGTTTGGATGAATGGATTCCGGATTTCAAGGTCGCGTTCGAAAGAGCATCGTTCAACGAAGAGAATGCGGGTAGGTAGAAGGCGATCCGTCGATTTTTGAATTTTTTACCGAATTTTAAAGTTGACCCTTCAAAAATGCAAAAAATTGATACTACCCCCCCCCTTTGCGTTTTTGCGATTTTCAGCCAAAAATCGAAGGGTCCACTTTGAAGGTCTGCAAAAAATTCAAAAATCAACGTATCGCCTTCTACCTTGCTGCATTCTCTTCGTCCAACGATTCTCTTTCAAACCCAAAATGAAAATCCAGATTCGGTCGATCCAAAAAAATGTAATCTGCATTTTAGTGAAGGCAAACGAAAAAACGGGTGGGGTCGTATTTAGGGCAAAAAAAAATTTTCGATTTCGGGAATACCCAAGACCCTATCCGATGGAAAATTTCCCGCTGATTCCAAAAATCACCATTGTTTGCCCGATAAATCAAAGATTCTAGGAGAAAAATGAGAAAACGTGATTTCGCACTTTCCGCGATTTTGACACTTTACTAAAATCGACGTCATTCTTGTTTGGATGAATGGATTCCGGATTTCAAGGTCGCGTTCGAAAGAGCATCGTTCAACGAAGAGAATGCGGGTAGGTAGAAGGCGATCCGTCGATTTTTGAATTTTTTACCGAATTTTAAAGTTGACCCTTCAAAAATGCAAAAAATTGATACTACCCCCCCTTTGCGTTTTTGCGATTTTCAGCCAAAAATCGAAGGGTCCACTTTGAAGGTCTGCAAAAAAATCAAAAATCAACGTATCGCCTTCTACCTTGCTGCATTCTCTTCGTCCAACGATTCTCTTTCAAACCCAAAATGAAAATCCAGATTCGGTCGATCCAAAAAAATGTAATCTGCATTTTAGTGAAGGCAAACGAAAAAACGGGTGGGGTCGTATTTAGGGCAAAAAAAAATTTTCGATTTCGGGAATACCCAAGACCCTATCCGATGGAAAATTTCCCGCTGATTCCAAAAATCACCATTGTTTGCCCGATAAATCAAAGATTCTAGGAGAAAAATGAGAAAACGTGATTTCGCACTTTCCGCGATTTTGACACTTTACTAAAATCGACGTCATTCTTGTTTGGATGAATGGATTCCGGATTTCAAGGTCGCGTTCGAAAGAGCATCGTTCAACGAAGAGAATGCGGGTAGGTAGAAGGCGATCCGTCGATTTTTGAATTTTTTACCGAATTTTAAAGTTGACCCTTCAAAAATGCAAAAAATTGATACTACCCCCCCTTTGCGTTTTTGCGATTTTCAGCCAAAAATCGAAGGGTCCACTTTGAAGGTCTGCAAAAAATTCAAAAATCAACGTATCGCCTTCTACCTTGCTGCATTCTCTTCGTCCAACGATTCTCTTTCAAACCCAAAATGAAAATCCAGATTCGGTCGATCCAAAAAAATGTAATCTGCATTTTAGTGAAGGCAAACGAAAAAACGGGTGGGGTCGTATTTAGGGCAAAAAAAAATTTTCGATTTCGGGAATACCCAAGACCCTATCCGATGGAAAATTTTCCGCTGATTCCAAAAATCACCATTGTTTGCCCGATAAATCAAAGATTCTAGGAGAAAAATGAGAAAACGTGATTTCGCACTTTCCGCCATTTTGACACTTTACTAAAATAGACGTGATTCTTGTTTGCATGAATCGATTCCGGATTTCAAGGTCGCGTTCGAAAGAGCATCGTTCAACGAAGAGAATGCTGGTAGGTAGAAGGCGATCCGTCGATTTTTGATTTTTTTACCGAATTTTAAAGTGGACCCTTCAAAAATGCAAGAAATTGATACTACCCCCCCTTTGCGTTTTTGCGATTTTCAGCCAAAAATCGAAGGGTCCACTTTGAAGGTCTGCAAAAAATTCAGAAATCAACGTATCGCCTTCTACCTTGCGGCATTTTCTTCGTCCAACGATTCTCTTTCGAACCCAATAAGAAAATCCAGATTCGGTCGATCCAAAAAAATGTAATCTCCATTTTAGTGAAGGCAAACGAAAAAACGGGTGGGGTCGTATTTAGGGGAAAAAAAAATTTTCGATTTCGGGAATACCCAAGACCCTATCCGATGGAAAATTTTCCGCTGATTCCAAAAATCACCATTGTTTGCCCGATAAATCAAAGATTCTAGGAAAAAATTAGAAAACGTGATTTCGCACTTTCCGCCATATTGACACTTTACTAAAATCGACGTCATTCTTGTTTGCGTGAATCGATTCCGGATTTCAAGGTCGCGTTCGAAAGAGCATCGTTCAACGAAGAGGATGCGGGTAGGTAGAAGGCGATCCGTCGATTTTTGAATTTTTTACCGAATTTTAAAGTGGAGCCTTCAAAAATGCAAAAAATTGATACTACCCCCCCTTTGCGTTTTTGCGATTTTCAGCCAAAAATCGAAGGGTCCACTTTGAAGGTCTGCAAAAAAATAAAAAATTAACGTATCGCCTTCTACCTTGCGGCATTCTCTTCGTCCAACGATTCTCTTTCGAACCCAAAAAGAAAATCCAGATTCGGTCGATCCAAAAAAATGTAATCTCCATTTTAGTGAAGGCAAACGAAAAAACGGGTGGGGTCGTATTTTGGGCAAAAAAAAATTTTCGATTTCGGGAATACCCAAGACCCTATCCGATGGAAAATTTTCCGCTGATTCCAAAAATCACCATTGTTTGCCCGATAAATCAAAGATTCTAGGAAAAAATTAGAAAACGTGATTTCGCACTTTCCGCCATATTGACACTTTACTAAAATCGACGTCATTCTTGTTTGCATGAATCGATTCCGGATTTCAAGGTCGCGTTCGAAAGAGCATCGTTCAACGAAGAGGATGCGGGTAGGTAGAAGGCGATCCGTCGATTTTTGAATTTTTTACCGAATTTTAAAGTTGACCCTTCAAAAATGCAAAAAATTGATACTACCCCCCCTTTGCGTTTTTGCGATTTTCAGCCAAAAATCGAAGGGTCCACTTTGAAGGTCTGCAAAAAAATCAAAAATCAACGTATCGCCTTCTACCTTGCGGCATTCTCTTCGTCCAACGATTCTCTTTCGAACCCAAAAAGAAAATCCAGATTCGGTCGATCCAAAAAAATGTAATCTCCATTTTAGTGAAGGCAAACGAAAAAACGGGTGGGGTCGTATTTTGGGCAAAAAAAAATTTTCGATTTCGGGAATACCCAAGACCCTATCCGATGGAAAATTTTCCGCTGATTCCAAAAATCACCATTGTTTGCCCGATAAATCAAAGATTCTAGGAGAAAAATGAGAAAACGTGATTTCGCACTTTCCGCCATTTTGACACTTTACTAAAATAGACGTGATTCTTGTTTGCATGAATCGATTCCGGATTTCAAGGTCGCGTTCGAAAGAGCATCGTTCAACGAAGAGAATGCTGGTAGGTAGAAGGCGATCCGTCGATTTTTGATTTTTTTACAGAATTTTAAAGTGGACCCTTCAAAAATGCAAGAAATTGATACTACCCCCCCTTTGCGTTTTTGCGATTTTCAGCCAAAAATCGAAGGGTCCACTTTGAAGGTCTGCAAAAAAATCAAAAATCAACGTATCGCCTTCTACCTTGCGGCATTCTCTTCGTCCAACGATTCTCTTTCGAACCCAAAAAGAAAATCCAGATTCGGTCGATCCAAAAAAATGTAATCTCCATTTTAGTGAAGGCAAACGAAAAAACGGGTGGGGTCGTATTTAGGGGAAAAAAAAATTTTCGATTTCGGGAATACCCAAGACCCTATCCGATGGAAAATTTTCCGCTGATTCCAAAAATCACCATTGTTTGCCCGATAAATCAAAGATTCTAGGAAAAAATTAGAAAACGTGATTTCGCACTTTCCGCCATATTGACACTTTACTAAAATCGACGTCATTCTTGTTTGCGTGAATCGATTCCGGATTTCAAGGTCGCGTTCGAAAGAGCATCGTTCAACGAAGAGGATGCGGGTAGGTAGAAGGCGATCCGTCGATTTTTGAATTTTTTACCGAATTTTAAAGTGGAGCCTTCAAAAATGCAAAAAATTGATACTACCCCCCCTTTGCGTTTTTGCGATTTTCAGCCAAAAATCGAAGGGTCCACTTTGAAGGTCTGCAAAAAAATAAAAAATTAACGTATCGCCTTCTACCTTGCGGCATTCTCTTCGTCCAACGATTCTCTTTCGAACCCAAAAAGAAAATCCAGATTCGGTCGATCCAAAAAAATGTAATCTCCATTTTAGTGAAGGCAAACGAAAAAACGGGTGGGGTCGTATTTTGGGCAAAAAAAAATTTTCGATTTCGGGAATACCCAAGACCCTATCCGATGGAAAATTTTCCGCTGATTCCAAAAATCACCATTGTTTGCCCGATAAATCAAAGATTCTAGGAAAAAATTAGAAAACGTGATTTCGCACTTTCCGCCATATTGACACTTTACTAAAATCGACGTCATTCTTGTTTGCATGAATCGATTCCGGATTTCAAGGTCGCGTTCGAAAGAGCATCGTTCAACGAAGAGGATGCGGGTAGGTAGAAGGCGATCCGTCGATTTTTGAATTTTTTACCGAATTTTAAAGTTGACCCTTCAAAAATGCAAAAAATTGATACTACCCCCCCTTTGCGTTTTTGCGATTTTCAGCCAAAAATCGAAGGGTCCACTTTGAAGGTCTGCAAAAAATTCAAAAATCAACGTATCGCCTTCTACCTTGCTGCATTCTCTTCGTCCAACGATTCTCTTTCAAACCCAAAATGAAAATCCAGATTCGGTCGATCCAAAAAAATGTAATCTGCATTTTAGTGAAGGCAAACGAAAAAACGGGTGGGGTCGTATTTAGGGCAAAAAAAAATTTTCGATTTCGGGAATACCCAAGACCCTATCCGATGGAAAATTTCCCGCTGATTCCAAAAATCACCATTGTTTGCCCGATAAATCAAAGATTCTAGGAGAAAAATGAGAAAACGTGATTTCGCACTTTCCGCGATTTTGACACTTTACTAAAATCGACGTCATTCTTGTTTGGATGAATGGATTCCGGATTTCAAGGTCGCGTTCGAAAGAGCATCGTTCAACGAAGAGAATGCGGGTAGGTAGAAGGCGATCCGTCGATTTTTGAATTTTTTACCGAATTTTAAAGTTGACCCTTCAAAAATGCAAAAAATTGATACTACCCCCCCCCCTTTGCGTTTTTGCGATTTTCAGCCAAAAATCGAAGGGTCCACTTTGAAGGTCTGCAAAAAATTCAAAAATCAACGTATCGCCTTCTACCTTGCTGCATTCTCTTCGTCCAACGATTCTCTTTCAAACCCAAAATGAAAATCCAGATTCGGTCGATCCAAAAAAATGTAATCTGCATTTTAGTGAAGGCAAACGAAAAAACGGGTGGGGTCGTATTTAGGGCAAAAAAAAATTTTCGATTTCGGGAATACCCAAGACCCTATCCGATGGAAAATTTCCCGCTGATTCCAAAAATCACCATTGTTTGCCCGATAAATCAAAGATTCACGGAGAAAAATGAGAAAACGTGATTTCGCACTTTCCGCGATTTTGACACTTTACTAAAATCGACGTCATTCTTGTTTGGATGAATGGATTCCGGATTTCAAGGTCGCGTTCGAAAGAGCATCGTTCAACGAAGAGAATGCGGGTAGGTAGAAGGCGATCCGTCGATTTTTGAATTTTTTACCGAATTTTAAAGTTGACCCTTCAAAAATGCAAAAAATTGATACTACCCCCCCTTTGCGTTTTTGCGATTTTCAGCCAAAAATCGAAGGGTCCACTTTGAAGGTCTGCAAAAAAATCAAAAATCAACGTATCGCCTTCTACCTCGCGGCATTCTCTTCGTCCAACGATTCTCTTTCGAACCCAAAAAGAAAATCCAGATTCGGTCGATCCAAAAAAATGTAATCTCCATTTTAGTGAAGGCAAACGAAAAAACGGGTGGGGTCGTATTTAGGGGAAAAAAAAATTTTCGATTTCGGGAATACCCAAGACCCTATCCGATGGAAAATTTTCCGCTGATTCCAAAAATCACCATTGTTTGCCCGATAAATCAAAGATTCTAGGAGAAAAATGAGAAAACGTGATTTCGCACTTTCCGCCATATTGACACTTTACTAAAATCGACGTCATTCTTGTTTGCGTGAATCGATTCCGGATTTCAAGGTCGCGTTCGAAAGAGCATCGTTCAACGAAGAGAATGCGGGTAGGTAGAAGGCGATCCGTCGATTTTTGAATTTTTTACCGAATTTTAAAGTTGACCCTTCAAAAATGCAAAAAATTGATACTACCCCCCCCCCTTTGCGTTTTTGCGATTTTCAGCCAAAAATCGAAGGGTCCACTTTGAAGGTCTGCAAAAAAATCAAAAATCAACGTATCGCCTTCTACCTCGCGGCATTCTCTTCGTCCAACGATTCTCTTTCGAACCCAAAATGAAAATCCAGATTCGGTCGATCCAAAAAAATGTAATCTGCATTTTAGTGAAGGCAAACGAAAAAACGGGTGGGGTCGTATTTAGGGCAAAAAAAAATTTTCGATTTCGGGAATACCCAAGACCCTATCCGATGGAAAATTTCCCGCTGATTCCAAAAATCACCATTGTTTGCCCGATAAATCAAAGATTCTAGGAGAAAAATGAGAAAACGTGATTTCGCACTTTCCGCGATTTTGACACTTTACTAAAATCGACGTCATTCTTGTTTGGATGAATGGATTCCGGATTTCAAGGTCGCGTTCGAAAGAGCATCGTTCAACGAAGAGAATGCGGGTAGGTAGAAGGCGATCCGTCGATTTTTGAATTTTTTACCGAATTTTAAAGTTGACCCTTCAAAAATGCAAAAAATTGATACTACCCCCCCCCCTTTGCGTTTTTGCGATTTTCAGCCAAAAATCGAAGGGTCCACTTTGAAGGTCTGCAAAAAAATCAAAAATCAACGTATCGCCTTCTACCTCGCGGCATTCTCTTCGTCCAACGATTCTCTTTCGAACCCAAAATGAAAATCCAGATTCGGTCGATCCAAAAAAATGTAATCTGCATTTTAGTGAAGGCAAACGAAAAAACGGGTGGGGTCGTATTTAGGGCAAAAAAAAATTTTCGATTTCGGGAATACCCAAGACCCTATCCGATGGAAAATTTCCCGCTGATTCCAAAAATCACCATTGTTTGCCCGATAAATCAAAGATTCTAGGAGAAAAATGAGAAAACGTGATTTCGCACTTTCCGCGATTTTGACACTTTACTAAAATCGACGTCATTCTTGTTTGGATGAATGGATTCCGGATTTCAAGGTCGCGTTCGAAAGAGCATCGTTCAACGAAGAGAATGCGGGTAGGTAGAAGGCGATCCGACGATTTTTGATTTTTTTACCGAATTTTAAAGTTGACCCTTCAAAAATGCAAAAAATTGATACTACCCCCCCTTTGCGTTTTTGCGATTTTCAGCCAAAAATCGAAGGGTCCACTTTGAAGGTCTGCAAAAAATTCAAAAATCAACGTATCGCCTTCTACCTTGCTGCATTCTCTTCGTCCAACGATTCTCTTTCAAACCCAAAATGAAAATCCAGATTCGGTCGATCCAAAAAAATGTAATCTGCATTTTAGTGAAGGCAAACGAAAAAACGGGTGGGGTCGTATTTAGGGCAAAAAAAAATTTTCGATTTCGGGAATACCCAAGACCCTATCCGATGGAAAATTTCTCGCTGATTCCAAAAATCACCATTGTTTGCCCGATAAATCAAAGATTCTAGGAGAAAAATGAGAAAACGTGATTTCGCACTTTCCGCGATTTTGACACTTTACTAAAATCGACGTCATTCTTGTTTGGATGAATGGATTCCGGATTTCAAGGTCGCGTTCGAAAGAGCATCGTTCAACGAAGAGAATGCGGGTAGGTAGAAGGCGATCCGTCGATTTTTGAATTTTTTACCGAATTTTAAAGTTGACCCTTCAAAAATGCAAAAAATTGATACTACCCCCCCTTTGCGTTTTTGCGATTTTCAGCCAAAAATCGAAGGCTCCACTTTGAAGGTCTGCAAAAAATTCAAAAATCAACGTATCGCCTTCTACCTTGCGGCATTCTCTTCGTCCAACGATTCTCTTTCGAACCCAAAAAGAAAATCCAGATTCGGTCGATCCAAAAAAATGTAATCTCCATTTTAGTGAAGGCAAACGAAAAAACGGGTGGGGTCGTATTTAGGGCAAAAAAAAATTTTCGATTTCGGGAATACCCAAGACCCTATCCGATGGAAAATTTTCCGCTGATTCTAAAAATCACCATTGTTTGCCCGATAAATCAAAGATTCTAGGAGAAAAATGAGAAAACGTGATTTCGCACTTTCCGCGATTTTGACACTATACTAAAATCGACGTCATTCTTGTTTGGATGAATGGATTCCGGATTTCAAGGTCGCGTTCGAAAGAGCATCGTTCAACGAAGAGAATGCGGGTAGGTAGAAGGCGATCCGTCGATTTTTGAATTTTTTACCGAATTTTAAAGTTGACCCTTCAAAAATGCAAAAAATTGATACTACCCCCCCCCCTTTGCGTTTTTGCGATTTTCAGCCAAAAATCGAAGGGTCCACTTTGAAGGTCTGCAAAAAAATCAAAAATCAACGTATCGCCTTCTACCTCGCGGCATTCTCTTCGTCCAACGATTCTCTTTCGAACCCAAAATGAAAATCCAGATTCGGTCGATCCAAAAAAATGTAATCTGCATTTTAGTGAAGGCAAACGAAAAAACGGGTGGGGTCGTATTTAGGGCAAAAAAAAATTTTCGATTTCGGGAATACCCAAGACCCTATCCGATGGAAAATTTCCCGCTGATTCCAAAAATCACCATTGTTTGCCCGATAAATCAAAGATTCTAGGAGAAAAATGAGAAAACGTGATTTCGCACTTTCCGCGATTTTGACACTTTACTAAAATCGACGTCATTCTTGTTTGGATGAATGGATTCCGGATTTCAAGGTCGCGTTCGAAAGAGCATCGTTCAACGAAGAGAATGCGGGTAGGTAGAAGGCGATCCGACGATTTTTGAATTTTTTACCGAATTTTAAAGTTGACCCTTCAAAAATGCAAAAAATTGATACTACCCCCCCTTTGCGTTTTTGCGATTTTCAGCCAAAAATCGAAGGGTCCACTTTGAAGGTCTGCAAAAAATTCAAAAATCAACGTATCGCCTTCTACCTTGCTGCATTCTCTTCGTCCAACGATTCTCTTTCAAACCCAAAATGAAAATCCAGATTCGGTCGATCCAAAAAAATGTAATCTGCATTTTAGTGAAGGCAAACGAAAAAACGGGTGGGGTCGTATTTAGGGCAAAAAAAAATTTTCGATTTCGGGAATACCCAAGACCCTATCCGATGGAAAATTTCCCGCTGATTCCAAAAATCACCATTGTTTGCCCGATAAATCAAAGATTCTAGGAGAAAAATGAGAAAACGTGATTTCGCACTTTCCGCGATTTTGACACTATACTAAAATCGACGTCATTCTTGTTTGGATGAATGGATTCCGGATTTCAAGGTCGCGTTCGAAAGAGCATCGTTCAACGAAGAGAATGCGGGTAGGTAGAAGGCGATCCGTCGATTTTTGAATTTTTTACCGAATTTTAAAGTTGACCCTTCAAAAATGCAAAAAATTGATACTACCCCCCCTTTGCGTTTTTGCGATTTTCAGCCAAAAATCGAAGGGTCCACTTTGAAGGTCTGCAAAAAATTCAAAAATCAACGTATCGCCTTCTACCTTGCTGCATTCTCTTCGTCCAACGATTCTCTTTCAAACCCAAAATGAAAATCCAGATTCGGTCGATCCAAAAAAATGTAATCTGCATTTTAGTGAAGGCAAACGAAAAAACGGGTGGGGTCGTATTTAGGGCAAAAAAAAATTTTCGATTTCGGGAATACCCAAGACCCTATCCGATGGAAAATTTCCCGCTGATTCCAAAAATCACCATTGTTTGCCCGATAAATCAAAGATTCTAGGAGAAAAATGAGAAAACGTGATTTCGCACTTTCCGCGATTTTGACACTTTACTAAAATCGACGTCATTCTTGTTTGGATGAATGGATTCCGGATTTCAAGGTCGCGTTCGAAAGAGCATCGTTCAACGAAGAGAATGCGGGTAGGTAGAAGGCGATCCGTCGATTTTTGAATTTTTTACCGAATTTTAAAGTTGACCCTTCAAAAATGCAAAAAATTGATACTACCCCCCCCCCTTTGCGTTTTTGCGATTTTCAGCCAAAAATCGAAGGGTCCACTTTGAAGGTCTGCAAAAAAATCAAAAATCAACGTATCGCCTTCTACCTCGCGGCATTCTCTTCGTCCAACGATTCTCTTTCGAACCCAAAATGAAAATCCAGATTCGGTCGATCCAAAAAAATGTAATCTGCATTTTAGTGAAGGCAAACGAAAAAACGGGTGGGGTCGTATTTAGGGCAAAAAAAAATTTTCGATTTCGGGAATACCCAAGACCCTATCCGATGGAAAATTTCCCGCTGATTCCAAAAATCACCATTGTTTGCCCGATAAATCAAAGATTCTAGGAGAAAAATGAGAAAACGTGATTTCGCACTTTCCGCGATTTTGACACTTTACTAAAATCGACGTCATTCTTGTTTGGATGAATGGATTCCGGATTTCAAGGTCGCGTTCGAAAGAGCATCGTTCAACGAAGAGAATGCGGGTAGGTAGAAGGCGATCCGACGATTTTTGAATTTTTTACCGAATTTTAAAGTTGACCCTTCAAAAATGCAAAAAATTGATACTACCCCCCCTTTGCGTTTTTGCGATTTTCAGCCAAAAATCGAAGGGTCCACTTTGAAGGTCTGCAAAAAATTCAAAAATCAACGTATCGCCTTCTACCTTGCTGCATTCTCTTCGTCCAACGATTCTCTTTCAAACCCAAAATGAAAATCCAGATTCGGTCGATCCAAAAAAATGTAATCTGCATTTTAGTGAAGGCAAACGAAAAAACGGGTGGGGTCGTATTTAGGGCAAAAAAAAATTTTCGATTTCGGGAATACCCAAGACCCTATCCGATGGAAAATTTCCCGCTGATTCCAAAAATCACCATTGTTTGCCCGATAAATCAAAGATTCTAGGAGAAAAATGAGAAAACGTGATTTCGCACTTTCCGCGATTTTGACACTTTACTAAAATCGACGTCATTCTTGTTTGGATGAATGGATTCCGGATTTCAAGGTCGCGTTCGAAAGAGCATCGTTCAACGAAGAGAATGCGGGTAGGTAGAAGGCGATCCGTCGATTTTTGAATTTTTTACCGAATTTTAAAGTTGACCCTTCAAAAATGCAAAAAATTGATACTACCCCCCCCCTTTGCGTTTTTGCGATTTTCAGCCAAAAATCGAAGGGTCCACTTTGAAGGTCTGCAAAAAATTCAAAAATCAACGTATCGCCTTCTACCTTGCTGCATTCTCTTCGTCCAACGATTCTCTTTCAAACCCAAAATGAAAATCCAGATTCGGTCGATCCAAAAAAATGTAATCTGCATTTTAGTGAAGGCAAACGAAAAAACGGGTGGGGTCGTATTTAGGGCAAAAAAAAATTTTCGATTTCGGGAATACCCAAGACCCTATCCGATGGAAAATTTCCCGCTGATTCCAAAAATCACCATTGTTTGCCCGATAAATCAAAGATTCACGGAGAAAAATGAGAAAACGTGATTTCGCACTTTCCGCGATTTTGACACTTTACTAAAATCGACGTCATTCTTGTTTGGATGAATGGATTCCGGATTTCAAGGTCGCGTTCGAAAGAGCATCGTTCAACGAAGAGAATGCGGGTAGGTAGAAGGCGATCCGTCGATTTTTGAATTTTTTACCGAATTTTAAAGTTGACCCTTCAAAAATGCAAAAAATTGATACTACCCCCCCTTTGCGTTTTTGCGATTTTCAGCCAAAAATCGAAGGGTCCACTTTGAAGGTCTGCAAAAAAATCAAAAATCAACGTATCGCCTTCTACCTCGCGGCATTCTCTTCGTCCAACGATTCTCTTTCGAACCCAAAAAGAAAATCCAGATTCGGTCGATCCAAAAAAATGTAATCTCCATTTTAGTGAAGGCAAACGAAAAAACGGGTGGGGTCGTATTTAGGGGAAAAAAAAATTTTCGATTTCGGGAATACCCAAGACCCTATCCGATGGAAAATTTTCCGCTGATTCCAAAAATCACCATTGTTTGCCCGATAAATCAAAGATTCTAGGAGAAAAATGAGAAAACGTGATTTCGCACTTTCCGCCATATTGACACTTTACTAAAATCGACGTCATTCTTGTTTGCGTGAATCGATTCCGGATTTCAAGGTCGCGTTCGAAAGAGCATCGTTCAACGAAGAGAATGCGGGTAGGTAGAAGGCGATCCGTCGATTTTTGAATTTTTTACCGAATTTTAAAGTTGACCCTTCAAAAATGCAAAAAATTGATACTACCCCCCCTTTGCGTTTTTGCGATTTTCAGCCAAAAATCGAAGGCTCCACTTTGAAGGTCTGCAAAAAATTCAAAAATCAACGTATCGCCTTCTACCTTGCGGCATTCTCTTCGTCCAACGATTCTCTTTCGAACCCAAAAAGAAAATCCAGATTCGGTCGATCCAAAAAAATGTAATCTCCATTTTAGTGAAGGCAAACGAAAAAACGGGTGGGGTCGTATTTAGGGCAAAAAAAAATTTTCGATTTCGGGAATACCCAAGACCCTATCCGATGGAAAATTTTCCGCTGATTCTAAAAATCACCATTGTTTGCCCGATAAATCAAAGATTCTAGGAGAAAAATGAGAAAACGTGATTTCGCACTTTCCGCGATTTTGACACTATACTAAAATCGACGTCATTCTTGTTTGGATGAATGGATTCCGGATTTCAAGGTCGCGTTCGAAAGAGCATCGTTCAACGAAGAGAATGCGGGTAGGTAGAAGGCGATCCGTCGATTTTTGAATTTTTTACCGAATTTTAAAGTTGACCCTTCAAAAATGCAAAAAATTGATACTACCCCCCCTTTGCGTTTTTGCGATTTTCAGCCAAAAATCGAAGGGTCCACTTTGAAGGTCTGCAAAAAATTCAAAAATCAACGTATCGCCTTCTACCTTGCTGCATTCTCTTCGTCCAACGATTCTCTTTCAAACCCAAAATGAAAATCCAGATTCGGTCGATCCAAAAAAATGTAATCTGCATTTTAGTGAAGGCAAACGAAAAAACGGGTGGGGTCGTATTTAGGGCAAAAAAAAATTTTCGATTTCGGGAATACCCAAGACCCTATCCGATGGAAAATTTCCCGCTGATTCCAAAAATCACCATTGTTTGCCCGATAAATCAAAGATTCTAGGAGAAAAATGAGAAAACGTGATTTCGCACTTTCCGCGATTTTGACACTTTACTAAAATCGACGTCATTCTTGTTTGGATGAATGGATTCCGGATTTCAAGGTCGCGTTCGAAAGAGCATCGTTCAACGAAGAGAATGCGGGTAGGTAGAAGGCGATCCGTCGATTTTTGAATTTTTTACCGAATTTTAAAGTTGACCCTTCAAAAATGCAAAAAATTGATACTACCCCCCCCCTTTGCGTTTTTGCGATTTTCAGCCAAAAATCGAAGGGTCCACTTTGAAGGTCTGCAAAAAATTCAAAAATCAACGTATCGCCTTCTACCTTGCTGCATTCTCTTCGTCCAACGATTCTCTTTCAAACCCAAAATGAAAATCCAGATTCGGTCGATCCAAAAAAATGTAATCTGCATTTTAGTGAAGGCAAACGAAAAAACGGGTGGGGTCGTATTTAGGGCAAAAAAAAATTTTCGATTTCGGGAATACCCAAGACCCTATCCGATGGAAAATTTCCCGCTGATTCCCAAAATCACCATTGTTTGCCCGATAAATCAAAGATTCTAGGAGAAAAATGAGAAAACGTGATTTCGCACTTTCCGCGATTTTGACACTTTACTAAAATCGACGTCATTCTTGTTTGGATGAATGGATTCCGGATTTCAAGGTCGCGTTCGAAAGAGCATCGTTCAACGAAGAGAATGCGGGTAGGTAGAAGGCGATCCGTCGATTTTTGAATTTTTTACCGAATTTTAAAGTTGACCCTTCAAAAATGCAAAAAATTGATACTACCCCCCCTTTGCGTTTTTGCGATTTTCAGCCAAAAATCGAAGGGTCCACTTTGAAGGTCTGCAAAAAAATCAAAAATCAACGTATCGCCTTCTACCTCGCGGCATTCTCTTCGTCCAACGATTCTCTTTCGAACCCAAAAAGAAAATCCAGATTCGGTCGATCCAAAAAAATGTAATCTCCATTTTAGTGAAGGCAAACGAAAAAACGGGTGGGGTCGTATTTAGGGGAAAAAAAAATTTTCGATTTCGGGAATACCCAAGACCCTATCCGATGGAAAATTTTCCGCTGATTCCAAAAATCACCATTGTTTGCCCGATAAATCAAAGATTCTAGGAGAAAAATGAGAAAACGTGATTTCGCACTTTCCGCCATATTGACACTTTACTAAAATCGACGTCATTCTTGTTTGCGTGAATCGATTCCGGATTTCAAGGTCGCGTTCGAAAGAGCATCGTTCAACGAAGAGAATGCGGGTAGGTAGAAGGCGATCCGTCGATTTTTGAATTTTTTACCGAATTTTAAAGTTGACCCTTCAAAAATGCAAAAAATTGATACTACCCCCCCCCTTTGCGTTTTTGCGATTTTCAGCCAAAAATCGAAGGGTCCACTTTGAAGGTCTGCAAAAAATTCAAAAATCAACGTATCGCCTTCTACCTTGCTGCATTCTCTTCGTCCAACGATTCTCTTTCAAACCCAAAATGAAAATCCAGATTCGGTCGATCCAAAAAAATGTAATCTGCATTTTAGTGAAGGCAAACGAAAAAACGGGTGGGGTCGTATTTAGGGCAAAAAAAAATTTTCGATTTCGGGAATACCCAAGACCCTATCCGATGGAAAATTTCCCGCTGATTCCAAAAATCACCATTGTTTGCCCGATAAATCAAAGATTCTAGGAGAAAAATGAGAAAACGTGATTTCGCACTTTCCGCGATTTTGACACTTTACTAAAATCGACGTCATTCTTGTTTGGATGAATGGATTCCGGATTTCAAGGTCGCGTTCGAAAGAGCATCGTTCAACGAAGAGAATGCGGGTAGGTAGAAGGCGATCCGTCGATTTTTGAATTTTTTACCGAATTTTAAAGTTGACCCTTCAAAAATGCAAAAAATTGATACTACCCCCCCTTTGCGTTTTTGCGATTTTCAGCCAAAAATCGAAGGGTCCACTTTGAAGGTCTGCAAAAAATTCAAAAATCAACGTATCGCCTTCTACCTTGCTGCATTCTCTTCGTCCAACGATTCTCTTTCAAACCCAAAATGAAAATCCAGATTCGGTCGATCCAAAAAAATGTAATCTGCATTTTAGTGAAGGCAAACGAAAAAACGGGTGGGGTCGTATTTAGGGCAAAAAAAAATTTTCGATTTCGGGAATACCCAAGACCCTATCCGATGGAAAATTTTCCGCTGATTCCAAAAATCACCATTGTTTGCCCGATAAATCAAAGATTCTAGGAGAAAAATGAGAAAACGTGATTTCGCACTTTCCGCCATTTTGACACTTTACTAAAATAGACGTGATTCTTGTTTGCATGAATCGATTCCGGATTTCAAGGTCGCGTTCGAAAGAGCATCGTTCAACGAAGAGAATGCTGGTAGGTAGAAGGCGATCCGTCGATTTTTGATTTTTTTACCGAATTTTAAAGTGGACCCTTCAAAAATGCAAGAAATTGATACTACCCCCCCTTTGCGTTTTTGCGATTTTCAGCCAAAAATCGAAGGGTCCACTTTGAAGGTCTGCAAAAAATTCAGAAATCAACGTATCGCCTTCTACCTTGCGGCATTTTCTTCGTCCAACGATTCTCTTTCGAACCCAATAAGAAAATCCAGATTCGGTCGATCCAAAAAAATGTAATCTCCATTTTAGTGAAGGCAAACGAAAAAACGGGTGGGGTCGTATTTAGGGGAAAAAAAAATTTTCGATTTCGGGAATACCCAAGACCCTATCCGATGGAAAATTTTCCGCTGATTCCAAAAATCACCATTGTTTGCCCGATAAATCAAAGATTCTAGGAAAAAATTAGAAAACGTGATTTCGCACTTTCCGCCATATTGACACTTTACTAAAATCGACGTCATTCTTGTTTGCGTGAATCGATTCCGGATTTCAAGGTCGCGTTCGAAAGAGCATCGTTCAACGAAGAGGATGCGGGTAGGTAGAAGGCGATCCGTCGATTTTTGAATTTTTTACCGAATTTTAAAGTGGAGCCTTCAAAAATGCAAAAAATTGATACTACCCCCCCTTTGCGTTTTTGCGATTTTCAGCCAAAAATCGAAGGGTCCACTTTGAAGGTCTGCAAAAAAATAAAAAATTAACGTATCGCCTTCTACCTTGCGGCATTCTCTTCGTCCAACGATTCTCTTTCGAACCCAAAAAGAAAATCCAGATTCGGTCGATCCAAAAAAATGTAATCTCCATTTTAGTGAAGGCAAACGAAAAAACGGGTGGGGTCGTATTTTGGGCAAAAAAAAATTTTCGATTTCGGGAATACCCAAGACCCTATCCGATGGAAAATTTTCCGCTGATTCCAAAAATCACCATTGTTTGCCCGATAAATCAAAGATTCTAGGAAAAAATTAGAAAACGTGATTTCGCACTTTCCGCCATATTGACACTTTACTAAAATCGACGTCATTCTTGTTTGCATGAATCGATTCCGGATTTCAAGGTCGCGTTCGAAAGAGCATCGTTCAACGAAGAGGATGCGGGTAGGTAGAAGGCGATCCGTCGATTTTTGAATTTTTTACCGAATTTTAAAGTTGACCCTTCAAAAATGCAAAAAATTGATACTACCCCCCCTTTGCGTTTTTGCGATTTTCAGCCAAAAATCGAAGGGTCCACTTTGAAGGTCTGCAAAAAAATCAAAAATCAACGTATCGCCTTCTACCTTGCGGCATTCTCTTCGTCCAACGATTCTCTTTCGAACCCAAAAAGAAAATCCAGATTCGGTCGATCCAAAAAAATGTAATCTCCATTTTAGTGAAGGCAAACGAAAAAACGGGTGGGGTCGTATTTTGGGCAAAAAAAAATTTTCGATTTCGGGAATACCCAAGACCCTATCCGATGGAAAATTTTCCGCTGATTCCAAAAATCACCATTGTTTGCCCGATAAATCAAAGATTCTAGGAGAAAAATGAGAAAACGTGATTTCGCACTTTCCGCCATTTTGACACTTTACTAAAATAGACGTGATTCTTGTTTGCATGAATCGATTCCGGATTTCAAGGTCGCGTTCGAAAGAGCATCGTTCAACGAAGAGAATGCTGGTAGGTAGAAGGCGATCCGTCGATTTTTGATTTTTTTACAGAATTTTAAAGTGGACCCTTCAAAAATGCAAGAAATTGATACTACCCCCCCTTTGCGTTTTTGCGATTTTCAGCCAAAAATCGAAGGGTCCACTTTGAAGGTCTGCAAAAAAATCAAAAATCAACGTATCGCCTTCTACCTTGCGGCATTCTCTTCGTCCAACGATTCTCTTTCGAACCCAAAAAGAAAATCCAGATTCGGTCGATCCAAAAAAATGTAATCTCCATTTTAGTGAAGGCAAACGAAAAAACGGGTGGGGTCGTATTTAGGGGAAAAAAAAATTTTCGATTTCGGGAATACCCAAGACCCTATCCGATGGAAAATTTTCCGCTGATTCCAAAAATCACCATTGTTTGCCCGATAAATCAAAGATTCTAGGAAAAAATTAGAAAACGTGATTTCGCACTTTCCGCCATATTGACACTTTACTAAAATCGACGTCATTCTTGTTTGCGTGAATCGATTCCGGATTTCAAGGTCGCGTTCGAAAGAGCATCGTTCAACGAAGAGGATGCGGGTAGGTAGAAGGCGATCCGTCGATTTTTGAATTTTTTACCGAATTTTAAAGTGGAGCCTTCAAAAATGCAAAAAATTGATACTACCCCCCCTTTGCGTTTTTGCGATTTTCAGCCAAAAATCGAAGGGTCCACTTTGAAGGTCTGCAAAAAAATAAAAAATTAACGTATCGCCTTCTACCTTGCGGCATTCTCTTCGTCCAACGATTCTCTTTCGAACCCAAAAAGAAAATCCAGATTCGGTCGATCCAAAAAAATGTAATCTCCATTTTAGTGAAGGCAAACGAAAAAACGGGTGGGGTCGTATTTTGGGCAAAAAAAAATTTTCGATTTCGGGAATACCCAAGACCCTATCCGATGGAAAATTTTCCGCTGATTCCAAAAATCACCATTGTTTGCCCGATAAATCAAAGATTCTAGGAAAAAATTAGAAAACGTGATTTCGCACTTTCCGCCATATTGACACTTTACTAAAATCGACGTCATTCTTGTTTGCATGAATCGATTCCGGATTTCAAGGTCGCGTTCGAAAGAGCATCGTTCAACGAAGAGGATGCGGGTAGGTAGAAGGCGATCCGTCGATTTTTGAATTTTTTACCGAATTTTAAAGTTGACCCTTCAAAAATGCAAAAAATTGATACTACCCCCCCTTTGCGTTTTTGCGATTTTCAGCCAAAAATCGAAGGGTCCACTTTGAAGGTCTGCAAAAAAATCAAAAATCAACGTATCGCCTTCTACCTTGCGGCATTCTCTTCGTCCAACGATTCTCTTTCGAACCCAAAAAGAAAATCCAGATTCGGTCGATCCAAAAAAATGTAATCTCCATTTTAGTGAAGGCAAACGAAAAAACGGGTGGGGTCGTATTTTGGGCAAAAAAAAATTTTCGATTTCGGGAATACCCAAGACCCTATCCGATGGAAAATTTTCCGCTGATTCCAAAAATCACCATTGTTTGCCCGATAAATCAAAGATTCTAGGAGAAAAATGAGAAAACGTGATTTCGCACTTTCCGCCATTTTGACACTTTACTAAAATAGACGTGATTCTTGTTTGCATGAATCGATTCCGGATTTCAAGGTCGCGTTCGAAAGAGCATCGTTCAACGAAGAGAATGCTGGTAGGTAGAAGGCGATCCGTCGATTTTTGATTTTTTTACCGAATTTTAAAGTGGACCCTTCAAAAATGCAAGAAATTGATACTACCCCCCCTTTGCGTTTTTGCGATTTTCAGCCAAAAATCGAAGGGTCCACTTTGAAGGTCTGCAAAAAAATCAAAAATCAACGTATCGCCTTCTACCTTTCGGCATTCTCTTCGTCCAACGATTCTCTTTCGAACCCAAAAAGAAAATCCAGATTCGGTCGATCCAAAAAAATGTAATCTCCATTTTAGTGAAGGCAAACGAAAAAACGGGTGGGGTCGTATTTTGGGCAAAAAAAAATTTTCGATTTCGGGAATACCCAAGACCCTATCCGATGGAAAATTTTCCGCTGATTCCAAAAATCACCATTGTTTGCCCGATAAATCAAAGATTCTAGGAGAAAAATGAGAAAACGTGATTTCGCACTTTCCGCCATTTTGACACTTTACTAAAATAGACGTGATTCTTGTTTGCATGAATCGATTCCGGATTTCAAGGTCGCGTTCGAAAGAGCATCGTTCAACGAAGAGAATGCTGGTAGGTAGAAGGCGATCCGTCGATTTTTGATTTTTTTACCGAATTTTAAAGTGGACCCTTCAAAAATGCAAGAAATTGATACTACCCCCCCTTTGCGTTTTTGCGATTTTCAGCCAAAAATCGAAGGGTCCAATTTGAAGGTCTGCAAAAAAATCAAAAATCAACGTATCGCCTTCTACCTTGCGGCATTCTCTTCGTCCAACGATTCTCTTTCGAACCCAAAAAGAAAATCCAGATTCGGTCGATCCAAAAAAATGTAATCTCCATTTTAGTGAAGGCAAACGAAAAAACGGGTGGGGTCGTATTTTGGGCAAAAAAAAATTTTCGATTTCGGGAATACCCAAGACCCTATCCGATGGAAAATTTTCCGCTGATTCCAAAAATCACCATTGTTTGCCCGATAAATCAAAGATTCTAGGAGAAAAATGAGAAAACGTGATTTCGCACTTTCCGCCATTTTGACACTTTACTAAAATAGACGTGATTCTTGTTTGCATGAATCGATTCCGGATTTCAAGGTCGCGTTCGAAAGAGCATCGTTCAACGAAGAGAATGCTGGTAGGTAGAAGGCGATCCGTCGATTTTTGATTTTTTTACCGAATTTTAAAGTGGACCCTTCAAAAATGCAAGAAATTGATACTACCCCCCCTTTGCGTTTTTGCGATTTTCAGCCAAAAATCGAAGGGTCCACTTTGAAGGTCTGCAAAAAAATCAAAAATCAACGTATCGCCTTCTACCTTGCGGCATTCTCTTCGTCCAACGATTCTCTTTCGAACCCAAAAAGAAAATCCAGATTCGGTCGATCCAAAAAAATGTAATCTCCATTTTAGTGAAGGCAAACGAAAAAACGGGTGGGGTCGTATTTTGGGCAAAAAAAAATTTTCGATTTCGGGAATACCCAAGACCCTATCCGATGGAAAATTTTCCGCTGATTCCAAAAATCACCATTGTTTGCCCGATAAATCAAAGATTCTAGGAGAAAAATGAGAAAACGTGATTTCGCACTTTCCGCCATTTTGACACTTTACTAAAATAGACGTGATTCTTGTTTGCATGAATCGATTCCGGATTTCAAGGTCGCGTTCGATAGAGCATCGTTCAACGAAGAGAATGCTGGTAGGTAGAAGGCGATCCGTCGATTTTTGAATTTTTTACCGAATTTTAAAGTGGACCCTTCAAAAATGCAAGAAATTGATACTACCCCCCCTTTGCGTTTTTGCGATTTTCAGCCAAAAATCGAAGGGTCCACTTTGAAGGTCTGCAAAAAAATCAAAAATCAACGTATCGCCTTCTACCTTGCGGCATTCTCTTCGTCCAACGATTCTCTTTCGAACCCAAAAAGAAAATCCAGATTCGGTCGATCCAAAAAAATGTAATCTCCATTTTAGTGAAGGCAAACGAAAAAACGGGTGGGGTCGTATTTTGGGCAAAAAAAAATTTTCGATTTCGGGAATACCCAAGACCCTATCCGATGGAAAATTTTCCGCTGATTCCAAAAATCACCATTGTTTGCCCGATAAATCAAAGATTCTAGGAGAAAAATGAGAAAACGTGATTTCGCACTTTCCGCCATTTTGACACTTTACTAAAATCGACGTCATTCTTGTTTGCGTGAATCGATTCCGGATTTCAAGGTCGCGTTCGAAAGAGCATCGTTCAACGAAGAGAATGCGGGTGGGTAGAAGGCGATCCGTCGATTTTTGAATTTTTTACCGAATTTTAAAGTTGACCCTTCAAAAATGCAAAAAATTGATACTACCCCCCCTTTGCGTTTTTGCGATTTTCAGCCAAAAATCGAAGGGTCCACTTTGAAGGTCTGCAAAAAATTAAAAAATCAACGTATCGCCTTCTACCTTGCGGCATTCTCTTCGTGCAACGATTCTCTTTCGAACCCAAAAAGAAAATCCAGATTCGGTCGATCCAAAAAAATGTAATCTCCATTTTAGTGAAGGCAAACGAAAAAACGGGTGGGGTCGTATTTAGGGCAAAAAAAAATTTTCGATTTCGGGAATACCCAAGACCCTATCCGATGGAAAATTTTCCGCTGATTCTAAAAATCACCATTGTTTGCCCGATAAATCAAAGATTCTAGGAGAAAAATGAGAAAACGTGATTTCGCACTTTCCGCCATTTTGACACTTTACTAAAATAGACGTGATTCTTGTTTGCATGAATCGATTCCGGATTTCAAGGTCGCGTTCGAAAGAGCATCGTTCAACGAAGAGAATGCGGGTAGGTAGAAGGCGATCCGTCGATTTTTGAATTTTTTACCGAATTTTAAAGTGGAGCCTTCAAAAATGCAAAAAATTGATACTACCCCCCCTTTGCGTTTTTGCGATTTTCAGCCAAAAATCGAAGGGTCCACTTTGAAGGTCTGCAAAAAAATCAAAAATCAACGTATCGCCTTCTACCTTGCGGCATTCTCTTCGTCCAACGATTCTCTTTCGAAACCAAAAAGAAAATCCAGATTCGGTCGATCCAAAAAAATGTAATCTCCATTTTAGTGAAGGCAAACGAAAAAACGGGTGGGGTCGTATTTAGGGGAAAAAAAAATTTTCGATTTTGGGAATACCCAAGACCCTATCCGATGGAAAATTTTCCGCTGATTCCAAAAATCACCATTGTTTGCCCGATAAATCAAAGATTCTAGGAGAAAAATGAGAAAACGTGATTTCGCACTTTCCGCCATATTGACACTTTACTAAAATCGACGTCATTCTTGTTTGCGTGAATCGATTCCGGATTTCAAGGTCGCGTTCGAAAGAGCATCGTTCAACGAAGAGAATGCGGGTGGGTAGAAGGCGATCCGTCGATTTTTGAATTTTTTACCGAATTTTAAAGTTGACCCTTCAAAAATGCAAAAAATTGATACTACCCCCCCTTTGCGTTTTTGCGATTTTCAGCCAAAAATCGAAGGGTCCACTTTGAAGGTCTGCAAAAAATTAAAAAATCAACGTATCGCCTTCTACCTTGCGGCATTCTCTTCGTCCAACGATTCTCTTTCGAACCCAAAAAGAAAATCCAGATTCGGTCGATCCAAAAAAATGTAATCTCCATTTTAGTGAAGGCAAACGAAAAAACGGGTGGGGTCGTATTTAGGGCAAAAAAAAATTTTCGATTTCGGGAATACCCAAGACCCTATCCGATGGAAAATTTTCCGCTGATTCTAAAAATCACCATTGTTTGCCCGATAAATCAAAGATTCTAGGAGAAAAATGAGAAAACGTGATTTCGCACTTTCCGCCATTTTGACACTTTACTAAAATAGACGTGATTCTTGTTTGCATGAATCGATTCCGGATTTCAAGGTCGCGTTCGAAAGAGCATCGTTCAACGAAGAGAATGCGGGTAGGTAGAAGGCGATCCGTCGATTTTTGAATTTTTTACCGAATTTTAAAGTTGACCCTTCAAAAATGCAAAAAATTGATACTACCCCCCCTTTGCGTTTTTGCGATTTTCAGCCAAAAATCGAAGGCTCCACTTTGAAGGTCTGCAAAAAAATTCAAAAATCAACGTATCGCCTTCTACCTTGCGGCATTCTCTTCGTCCAACGATTCTCTTTCGAACCCAAAAAGAAAATCCAGATTCGGTCGATCCAAAAAAATGTAATCTCCATTTTAGTGAAGGCAAACGAAAAAACGGGTGGGGTCGTATTTAGGGCAAAAAAAAATTTTCGATTTCGGGAATACCCAAGACCCTATCCGATGGAAAATTTTCCGCTGATTCTAAAAATCACCATTGTTTGCCCGATAAATCAAAGATTCTAGGAGAAAAATGAGAAAACGTGATTTCGCACTTTCCGCCATTTTGACACTTTACTAAAATAGACGTGATTCTTGTTTGCATGAATCGATTCCGGATTTCAAGGTCGCGTTCGAAAGAGCATCGTTCAACGAAGAGAATGCGGGTGGGTAGAAGGCGATCCGTCGATTTTTGAATTTTTTACCGAATTTTAAAGTTGACCCTTCAAAAATGCAAAAAATTGATACTACCCCCCCTTTGCGTTTTTGCGATTTTCAGCCAAAAATCGAAGGGTCCACTTTGAAGGTCTGCAAAAAATTAAAAAATCAACGTATCGCCTTCTACCTTGCGGCATTCTCTTCGTCCAACGATTCTCTTTCGAACCCAAAAAGAAAATCCAGATTCGGTCGATCCAAAAAAATGTAATCTCCATTTTAGTGAAGGCAAACGAAAAAACGGGTGGGGTCGTATTTAGGGCAAAAAAAAATTTTCGATTTCGGGAATACCCAAGACCCTATCCGATGGAAAATTTTCCGCTGATTCTAAAAATCACCATTGTTTGCCCGATAAATCAAAGATTCTAGGAGAAAAATGAGAAAACGTGATTTCGCACTTTCCGCCATTTTGACACTTTACTAAAATAGACGTGATTCTTGTTTGCATGAATCGATTCCGGATTTCAAGGTCGCGTTCGAAAGAGCATCGTTCAACGAAGAGAATGCGGGTAGGTAGAAGGCGATCCGTCGATTTTTGAATTTTTTACCGAATTTTAAAGTTGACCCTTCAAAAATGCAAAAAATTGATACTACCCCCCCTTTGCGTTTTTGCGATTTTCAGCCAAAAATCGAAGGCTCCACTTTGAAGGTCTGCAAAAAAATTCAAAAATCAACGTATCGCCTTCTACCTTGCGGCATTCTCTTCGTCCAACGATTCTCTTTCGAACCCAAAAAGAAAATCCAGATTCGGTCGATCCAAAAAAATGTAATCTCCATTTTAGTGAAGGCAAACGAAAAAACGGGTGGGGTCGTATTTAGGGCAAAAAAAAATTTTCGATTTCGGGAATACCCAAGACCCTATCCGATGGAAAATTTTCCGCTGATTCTAAAAATCACCATTGTTTGCCCGATAAATCAAAGATTCTAGGAGAAAAATGAGAAAACGTGATTTCGCACTTTCCGCCATTTTGACACTTTACTAAAATAGACGTGATTCTTGTTTGCATGAATCGATTCCGGATTTCAAGGTCGCGTTCGAAAGAGCATCGTTCAACGAAGAGAATGCGGGTAGGTAGAAGGCGATCCGTCGATTTTTGAATTTTTTACCGAATTTTAAAGTTGACCCTTCAAAAATGCAAAAAATTGATACTACCCCCCCTTTGCGTTTTTGCGATTTTCAGCCAAAAATCGAAGGGTCCACTTTGAAGGTCTGCAAAAAATTCAGAAATCAACGTATCGCCTTCTACCTTGCGGCATTCTCTTCGTCCAACGATTCTCTTTCGAACCCAAAAAGAAAATCCAGATTCGGTCGATCCAAAAAAATGTAATCTCCATTTTAGTGAAGGCAAACGAAAAAACGGGTGGGGTCGTATTTAGGGGAAAAATTTTTTTTCGATTTCGGGAATACCCAAGACCCTATCCGATGGAAAATTTTCCGCTGATTCCAAAAATCACCATTGTTTGCCCGATAAATCAAAGATTCTAGGAGAAAAATGAGAAAACGTGATTTCGCACTTTCCGCCATTTTGACACTTTACTAAAATCGACGTCATTCTTGTTTGCGTGAATCGATTCCGGATTTCAAGGTCGCGTTCGAAAGAGCATCGTTCAACGAAGAGGATGCGGGTAGGTAGAAGGCGATCCGTCGATTTTTGAATTTTTTACCGAATTTTAAAGTTGACCCTTCAAAAATGCAAAAAATTGATACTACCCCCCCTTTGCGTTTTTGCGATTTTCAGCCTAAAATCGAAGGGTCCAGTTTGAAGGTCTGCAAAAAATTCAAAAATCAACGTATCGCCTTCTACCTTGCGGCATTCTCTTCGTCCAACGATTCTCTTTCGAACCCAAAAAGAAAATCCAGATTCGGTCGATCCAAAAAAATGTAATCTCCATTTTAGTGAAGGCAAACGAAAAAACGGGTGGGGTCGTATTTAGGGGAAAAAAAAATGTTCGATTTCGGGAATACCCAAGACCCTATCCGATGGAAAATTTTCCGCTGATTCCAAAAATCACCATTGTTTGCCCGATAAATCAAAGATTCTAGGAGAAAAATGAGAAAACGTGATTTCGCACTTTCCGCCATATTGACACTTTACTAAAATCGACGTCATTCTTGTTTGCGTGAATCGATTCCGGATTTCAAGGTCGCGTTCGAAAGAGCATCGTTCAACGAAGAGAATGCGGGTAGGTAGAAGGCGATCCGTCGATTTTTGAATTTTTTACCGAATTTTAAAGTTGACCCTTCAAAAATGCAAAAAATTGATACTACCCCCCCTTTGCGTTTTTGCGATTTTCAGCCAAAAATCGAAGGGTCCACTTTGAAGGTCTGCAAAAAATTCAGAAATCAACGTATCGCCTTCTACCTTGCGGCATTCTCTTCGTCCAACGATTCTCTTTCGAACCCAAAAAGAAAATCCAGATTCGGTCGATCCAAAAAAATGTAATCTCCATTTTAGTGAAGGCAAACGAAAAAACGGGTGGGGTCGTATTTAGGGGAAAAATTTTTTTTCGATTTCGGGAATACCCAAGACCCTATCCGATGGAAAATTTTCCGCTGATTCCAAAAATCACCATTGTTTGCCCGATAAATCAAAGATTCTAGGAGAAAAATGAGAAAACGTGATTTCGCACTTTCCGCCATTTTGACACTTTACTAAAATCGACGTCATTCTTGTTTGCGTGAATCGATTCCGGATTTCAAGGTCGCGTTCGAAAGAGCATCGTTCAACGAAGAGGATGCGGGTAGGTAGAAGGCGATCCGTCGATTTTTGAATTTTTTACCGAATTTTAAAGTTGACCCTTCAAAAATGCAAAAAATTGATACTACCCCCCCTTTGCGTTTTTGCGATTTTCAGCCTAAAATCGAAGGGTCCAGTTTGAAGGTCTGCAAAAAATTCAAAAATCAACGTATCGCCTTCTACCTTGCGGCATTCTCTTCGTCCAACGATTCTCTTTCGAACCCAAAAAGAAAATCCAGATTCGGTCGATCCAAAAAAATGTAATCTCCATTTTAGTGAAGGCAAACGAAAAAACGGGTGGGGTCGTATTTAGGGGAAAAAAAAATGTTCGATTTCGGGAATACCCAAGACCCTATCCGATGGAAAATTTTCCGCTGATTCCAAAAATCACCATTGTTTGCCCGATAAATCAAAGATTCTAGGAGAAAAATGAGAAAACGTGATTTCGCACTTTCCGCCATATTGACACTTTACTAAAATCGACGTCATTCTTGTTTGCGTGAATCGATTCCGGATTTCAAGGTCGCGTTCGAAAGAGCATCGTTCAACGAAGAGAATGCGGGTAGGTAGAAGGCGATCCGTCGATTTTTGAATTTTTTACCGAATTTTAAAGTTGACCCTTCAGAAATGAAAAAAATTGATACTACCCCCCCTTTGCGTTTTTGCGATTTTCAGCCAAAAATCGAAGGGTCCACTTTGAAGGTCTGCAAAAAATTCAGAAATCAACGTATCGCCTTCTACCTTGTGGCATTCTCTTCGTCCAACGATTCTCTTTCGAACCCAAAAAGAAAATCCAGATTCGGTCGATCCAAAAAAATGTAATCTCCATTTTAGTGAAGGCAAACGAAAAAACGGGTGGGGTCGTATTTAGGGGAAAAAAAAATTTTCGATTTCGGGAATACCCAAGACCCTATCCGATGGAAAATTTTCCGCTGATTCCAAAAATCACCATTGTTTGCCCGATAAATCAAAGATTCTAGGAGAAAAATGAGAAAACGTGATTTCGCACTTTCCGCCATATTGACACTTTACTAAAATCGACGTCATTCTTGTTTGCGTGAATCGATTCCGGATTTCAAGGTCGCGTTCGAAAGAGCATCGTTCAACGAAGAGAATGCGGGTAGGTAGAAGGCGATCCGTCGATTTTTGAATTTTTTACCGAATTTTAAAGTTGACCCTTCAGAAATGAAAAAAATTGATACTACCCCCCCTTTGCGTTTTTGCGATTTTCAGCCAAAAATCGAAGGGTCCACTTTGAAGGTCTGCAAAAAATTCAGAAATCAACGTATCGCCTTCTACCTTGTGGCATTCTCTTCGTCCAACGATTCTCTTTCGAACCCAAAAAGAAAATCCAGATTCGGTCGATCCAAAAAAATGTAATCTCCATTTTAGTGAAGGCAAACGAAAAAACGGGTGGGGTCGTATTTAGGGGAAAAAAAAATTTTCGATTTCGGGAATACCCAAGACCCTATCCGATGGAAAATTTTCCGCTGATTCCAAAAATCACCATTGTTTGCCCGATAAATCAAAGATTCTAGGAGAAAAATGAGAAAACGTGATTTCGCACTTTCCGCCATATTGACACTTTACTAAAATCGACGTCATTCTTGTTTGCGTGAATCGATTCCGGATTTCAAGGTCGCGTTCGAAAGAGCATCGTTCAACGAAGAGAATGCGGGTAGGTAGAAGGCGATCCGTCGATTTTTGAATTTTTTACCGAATTTTAAAGTTGACCCTTCAAAAATGCAAAAAATTGATACTAATAAGTATGAATTTTTTCACATTTTTTTAACATCGGGAAGTGTTTGCAATTCTTGCCCGAATTTCTCAAATTTAGGCGAAATCAATACTACACGCACTATCTACCTTAAAGTGACTTTGCAGACCAAAAATGTACTTCAAGAATTTCCGAAAACTTGTTTTATTCCCATCCTTTCATTGAATACATTCAATTTATATCGTGACTTACATCCTAACCAAGTTTGCAAAAAAAAACTTGTATCTTCGCAGACCTATTTACAATTTTACTTACTCAATATACATATTTGTATATAAGCCTTTTTTCTGTAATTTTCGTTTATCGATGATGTATTTACATATCCCAGCACAGACCGGTAAATGCAAATTGAAAATGTAGTAGACGCTATGTTCTGCAAAAAACGAAAATCTTGTTTTGACCTAATTCGGCTGCCTCCAGTGTTTGAGAAGATAAGGCGACGGAGGCCGTCGAGATTATTTAAGGCATCATGTGCCGCGTTTTACGGCATACAGACACTGGGAAAGGAGGTTTGTTGATTCAACAAATCTCAAAATCCAGCGTTCACTGTCTGTCAACTAAATCATTTAGTGAGCCCGACAATATTATTTTTCACCTTAACCATCGTTTGGTCCGCTGAACCGAAAAACTGTTGAAGAAACAAAAAATGTCATTGCTGTAAACATTTATTTGACAGCCAGTGGCCGCTGGATTTGGTTGATCCATTGATTTTTTTTCCCCTGTGTATGATGCAAATACCGAAGCCTTCTGCGTCCGTTCCGTGCTGTCTGTTTTACTGGGTAGTTTAGTTCATAATTGATTGTGAGAAATGTATCCATACACTCTGTGATTTTCTGGTCGCCCTGTTGGCAGACTTTCTCCCCGGAGAGGGAAAATATTACAAACATCACGCGCTATAATCGCTGACATTGGCATAGAACGCGGATTTTCCGACTAGTGTCATACGTAGTTCACAGTTCATCTATAGAGTTAAAAGAAGAGGAAAGATCATAACATCAATGACGCCAAAAAGACGAGAAGGAGCGATTGAATAAATACCGGGATTTTCTGCAATCGTCATCAGTCATCATGAGTGACGGTCAAGAGCGTCTAATGAAATAACGAAATTGGTGAGTAAGGATAAGGAAAAATATATTTGGTCTATGTAAACATCGTGTTCCCCATTCTTCATTCACTGTTTGATTCATACATGATATGTATATGAGGAATTTGACTTGATTTCGACCTAGATTTGACCCTAAACTTTCGAATTGAGTCCGCATTTTTTGTACGATTGACATTTTTTTGTACCCTCAAGAAAAAATGGGCTTCTAATATAAAATGAATTTGAAAAAATCTGACAAAAAATCGGGAAAATCACTTGTTAAATACAAACATTTTCCAGCTACTGTCCATGGTTAAGTTTCTATTTTTTCACTTTTTTCCTATAATTGTTTCCATTTTTATCTTTTTCAAAAGGCAAAAAAAAATAGATGCAACATTGAAACAATCAAATATTCTTTTGCTTATTTTGGAGTTATCGTTTCAATATCATACGAAATTATAGGAACTGGAAGTGGCATTGATTTAACTGCATTTGTTTTTGACAGCCCGCAACCGACTTTATTATTGAATCAACCACATTTTTTTCCGTGTACTGAGATTTAAGAACGTGTAAACGAGGAAACGGATAACGCGGTTACGAGCGACGAGATGTTGTCGCTGTTGTTGTATAAATACTGCGATTTTCCGCAGTCCTCTAACCAGTTTCCAAACAAACTTGATCGGCGACGGTCAAGAGCGTCTAACAGAGCAACCAGAACGGTGAGTAATGACAAAGTTAAGGGGACTTCTACCCTGGAGCACCGTTTCTTCATTTATTTTTTTAAATTTTTTTTATTTTTGTTGGGAAAACGAATAATAGTAAAGTATAATGAAAAACGGTGCTCCAGGGTAGAAGTCCCCCTTAAAGGAAACTAGATTTATATTATGAGTTCCAACCTAATCGCGCATCCAGGTGTGTTCCCAGAAAGTTGAAATAGACGCGTGAAAAAGTCATATATCGTTTTTAGAATTTAAAAGCCATAAGGGAGTATCTGTATGCAACTCCATGGAAAATTAAAAAATTAAGATAAAGGCACAAAGGCGTATCTCCTGTAGATACGCCCTATGGCGTTTAGGTCTTCTTTGTTTCTGGTCCATCACCCAATGGATTATAGGTCTTTTTTTTTGTGGTCCATCATCCTATGGATTTTAGGTCTTCATTTTTCTGGTCCATACACTATGTCATACTCATACGACTTTATGCCTTTACCTATGTTCATATACGCCCCTTTGTCACAATAATCGTCTTTTTAGCGGATAAGCCCAATGGCTTTTAATAACACTATATCAAAGTCACATATCAAACAGCTTTAATCGCCCTTTCAGAAAAACCTCAGAAATGCGTAACGTCAACGCGCGCAACGTCGCCGTCGCCTTGTCGGCGAGCTTGGCGTTCCTGTTGGTCCAAGTGGCCCACCCGACGCTGGGCAATCCGGCGGCGGGCGGCGACACCGTCGTCGCAGTGGCACCCGAGCCGCTGCTAAGCGACTTGGTGACGGATTTACACACGAGGGTCATGAACAACTCGGTCGTGGCGAAATTCTGGATGCACACGGGCGACAAGCAGCAAAACGGCTGCGGGTTTTTCTTCCTGGTCGATGGTTACTCCGGTGGTAGAGCTCAAGACTGGTTCCCGAGCATCAGGACCCAGAAATGCGCCAACAACGAGTACCGGATGCGAATGACGTCGCAGAGCGCCGCGTACGAGAACACCGTGCGGCTGGGCAACGATCAAGTGAAGAAGATCGAGGTGCACGCGGACGGCTGGTACAACACGTACGTCAAGACGATGTGCTTCGGGCTGGGCTCGAACACGATCATCCGCGGTCCCCGGGTGTTTTGCGTCAACGCTGACCTTCTCAAAGCCTGCAAGGCCGCGACGGCCAGGTGGTCCGACATCAACATCGAGTTCAACGAGATTATGCTGACGCGCACCACGCGCGGCATCCACAAAATAATATTCAACGACATCGAGAATCTCGTCGCGGCGTACGAGACCATCGGCGGCGTCGTCGAGACCGGGTACGCGGCCAACTTGATTTGCGACAAGATTGAACTGATACGGGGCGGCGACAGCAACGATTCCTCGGTCTGCCCGGCCTTCCTTATCGTCCCTCCGACGCCACCCGCGACGCAAATTTCGTTCAAGAGCCAGGACATAAATCCGTACGGCTGCGGACGTTCCGTGGGGAGCAAGTGACGAGCCCCGACTTCCAGCCCCGGCATACCCAACCACTGACGAACCACTATTGTAACCACACTGCAGTGGTTAGTTTCGAAAAAGCGACCGTAATATTTAGCGTACAACCGACGAAATCACCATAGCAAATTCTCTGGCGTAGTGGTTTTCGCGTTCACCGAGAGAAAAATGTTCCTTGATTCCAAGGAAATGGGTGGATTGAATTTTTTTCATTGATTTCAATGAAATATTTCTTTGAATTTCAAAGACATGATCTCCTTGATTTAAAGAAACGATATGCCTGTCGGCACCCGGTCTGTTAACGTTTGGCTCATTCGCGATAAGTCGTACTGGTGTTTCTCGCGGAAACTGATCTGTTACGTTATAGTTAAGTCAATCAAGTCAAATCAAGAAGATAATCATTGGTTAAACCATCGAAGTTATTGGTGAACATATCTAAGTACTATGGTACGTAACCAAAAACTTGGTGAACATATCTAAGTACTATGGTACGTAACCAAAAACTTGGTGAACATAACCTATAATTTGGTTGATGACATCATTCAAAGAAAATATAATATTAACTTAAGGATATTATTTAATTGATCTCAAAGAAAGGTTTCATAGGTTGAGATTTCAAGAAAATTTCATTGAATCAAGGAAACTTTTTCTCTCGGTGTTGTACCACTGTCAAACCACCGACAAAACTACCAACTGCAAGCTTACCACAGTGATTTTTTGGTAGGTTTTTGGGATTTGGTAGGTGGTTCGCGAAGGATTATCGTCGCGTTTTTTCGGAAATAACCACTGCGGTGAAAACCACCGTGAAAACGTAGTGAATTTCATCGTGACCGGACTTGCTAGGGAGGTCGACGGTCACTCCCGGTACAGGAGCGCGCACGACTGGTTCCCCTATAGCAGCCCATATGGAAATATAGTATATGCAAGATATATAAAATATGTATTCTAGATATATACAAGATACATTTTGTCCGAAAACGTCTATATGTCGGATATATTTTAGGATACATACGAAATATACGTGAGCGAAAAATATATCTAAGATATATCCAAAATATATTTAAAATGTATTTTTATTGTGTTATCGTCCGAAAAGTTCCTCTTCCACCAAGCGAAATCCCCGTCTAGACTTTTTGAGAGAGCCATCGAAGCATCAAAATTATTGCAAAATATCTCTCTTTATCGAACCGCCTCACGTGTATCATCCGGTATTTTAACGCTGGACACCGAGAAATTAACGTTCCCACAAAAGCCGCGAATTCTCTTATAGTGCAACGCGAAGTTTTACTAAGCTTATGCGACAAATCGATCGTTCGTTGTACTTTGTCTTCCGGTAATTCAACAGTCATTTTGTTAGAATCAAATATCAGCCCTAAGTATTTGCACCGCTCAGTGGGCGTTAAGCGACTCTTTTCTTCATTAATCGTAAACCCCAATTGCTTCAAAAGTGATGATGTTTCGCGAATATTCTCAACGCACCCCTCGTAACTTCTGTCGACTGGAAGAATATCATCGAGATAAAAAACGGAGGCAAAGCCACGTTTTCTCAAATATGCTGCTACCGGTTTTAGTAGTTCTGTAAAAAAAAATACGGCGCGACATTAAAACCGAATGGCTGACACGTGAACTCAAACAGTTCCTATTTGTACGAAAGCCTTAGAAATTTTCGGCTCTCTTTATCGACGGAAACAAGATAATACGCGTCGTTCAAATCTAGGATAGCCATAAATTCGTGAGATCTGATTAATTTTCGAGCAATAAAGCGGTGAAGCTTTTATTACTTTTGAGCGTCGAAAGTAGTAAAAGCGATGAAAGTGGTTGGCACTTTATAGTCGTCTATGTCAACATTTTCTATTTACCGATGTGGCTGACACACACAGTTTATTGGAGGCGTTCATCGCACACGAAAAAAAAAAAAATCATTGATTCAATAAAACCGTGGATTGCGGGCTGCCAAAAACAGTTTTTTAAAAATTAACTTCAGTTTTCGTTGTCAGAATCCGATTTAACATTGAAACAATCAAATATTCTTTTGCTTACTTTGGAGTTATCGTTTCAATATCATACGAAATTGTAGGTTGAATCAACAATTTTTTTTTTTTTTTCGTGTACTGAGATTTAAAAACGTGTAAACTAGGAAACGGGTAACGCGGCTACGAGCGACGAGATGTTGTCGCTGTTGATGAATAAATACCACGACTTTCCGCAATCCCCAAACCAGTTGCCAATCAAACTTCATCGCGCGACGGTCAAGAGGGTCTAACAGAGCAACCAAATCAGTGAGTAATGACAAAATTAAAATCTTGCTTAGTTGACGTACCCATCAAGAATGTCTTTCGCATTCTCTGTTTTTTGTTGTAATCGGCTTTTTGACGGCTAAACCCACACGAAGAGAAGGATCTGATAAAATTTACCGGACGCGATAGTAAAAATTACCAAGGCGCCTGGTATTGAAAAGCCATAGCTGCCACCTGACGAACAGAACGAGAACTATGAGAATTTCTAACATATATATAATATTTTTTACCATATTTCGCGGTAAAAATTCTCATCGTTCTAGTTCTTCTCAATAGATGGCGTTATATCTCCCCTCTACCGGAAATTTATAATGCTTTTTACTAGAAATATGGTAAAAAGTACCAGATCCTTCTCTCCGTGCAATGATAAACTTTAATAACGCGATATCAAAGTCATACATATCAACCAGCTTTAAACGCCCTTTTCAGAATCAACCTCAGAAATGCGTAACGTCAACGCGCGCAACGTCGCCGTCGTCTTGTCGGCGACCTTGGCCTTCCTGTTGGTCCAAGTGGCCGACCCGGCGCTGGGCAATCCGACGACACCCGTCGTCACCCTCTCGACAGCGGCACCCGATCCGTTGATGGGCGGCTTGGCGGCCGATTTACACGCGAAGACCACGAGCGACGAGGTCACGGCCAAATTCTGGATGCACACGGGCGACAGGCAGCAAAACGGCTGCGGGTTTTTCTTCCTGGTCGAGGGTCACTCCGGTGGGAGCGCTCAAGACTGGTTCCCGAGCATCGGGACACACAAATGCGGCAACGACGAGTACCGGATGCGACTGACGTCGCAGAGCGCCGCGTACGAGAACACCGTGCGGCTGGGCAACGATCAAGTGAAGAAGATCGAGGTGCACGCGGACGGCTGGCAAGACACGTACGTCAAGGCGATGTGCTTTGCCCTGGGCTCGAACACGATCGTCGCCGGTCCCCGGGCGTTTTGCGTCAACGGTGAGCTTCTCAAAAACTGCAAGGCGGCGACGAACAAGTGGGCCGACGTCGACCTCGAGCACAACGAGATTATGCTGACGCGCACCACCCGCGGCATTCACAAAATAATATTCAACGACATCGACAATCTCGTCGCTGTGTACGAGGCCGTCGGTGGCAACGTCGACAACGACTACGCGGCCAGATTCATGTGCGACAAGATTGAACTGGTGCGGGGCGGCGACGGGGACGGTTACTCGACCTGCCCGGCCATCCGTATCGTCTCCCCGACGTCTCCCGCGACGCAAAGTACGCACGAAGGCCAGGATACCAATCCGTACGGCTGCGATCGTTCCGTGGAGAGCAAGTGACGAGCGTCGTACTCCAGGTCGACGGTCACTCCGGTACACGAGCGCGCAGCACTGGTTCCCCTAGCGGGTTAGCGCACTGAAAAGAAGCGGCACCGAGCGGCGGCGAAAAGGCACGACACTTTCATTGCTGAAACGTACTCATTTTTGACTAATTTTCGGTGCTTCTTCGGTGCCTTCGACCAAAATAAAGTTATAAAAAAAAGCCAAAATCTCGGTGTTTTAAATAAATGTTCGAAAGCACTCAGTGGTTTTTTGGTGATTTCTTCGGTGTTCGGACTTGCTAGGGTCCCGGGCCAGTGCCGCGGAGAGAAAAACTTGTGTTACCACAACATGCCCCGTGCTACTGGAGTAAATTTTGTTTGCTGAAATAGTGACAACGTAAGTTTTCGTTGTCGTAGCAAATTTCGTTTGCTACCGTTTGTATCGATTAATAAAGATATTTGTGTAATTAAAAAAAAAAAATAACTCGCTATTCTCTGCTTCCTCTCCTCTACTGTTATACCATTTCGATATTCTAAATCAGCAAGTAGGGTAGAAGTACCGTTTGTGGCCACCTTAGTACCGTATGTGGCCACAAAAGGTGCAAACGACTTTGCACGTAATTTGTGATACAATTAGGTAATTTTAAGCATTGCATATTCAATGTAAAGTTTGCTTTGATTCATGTTAAATAATCTCATTTAGTCATTTGAATAGATTTAAGTAATGGTGAATTAATATCTTTTTTTTTTGCATGGCCACTGATGGTACTTATATTGGCCAAAAAAGAAGAAATTCATTCCCTGCACTGCGGATTTCACCAGTGCAGGGAATGCATTTTTTCTTTTAGCTGTAAATGCAAATATGCGTAAAAAACGTTAATTACAGTTTTTATTGCCGCAGTCGGTATTTCATGTGCCCTTAACACAAAAATGCGTAACGTCAACATCGCCTTCCGCCTATCGGCGATCCTGATGGTCAGGGGCGGATTTTACCTTTTTGCCGCCCTAGGCCTCAGAAAAATTGACGCCCCTTTCGTCGAAAAAGCGAATAATGACAGGTATTTTTTGTCACATGTAAAAAAAATGTCAAAAGAAAAAAGAGTAATAACGCTGAAAAGTTGAAAAAAATAGTAGAGACGCTAAAAAGAAGAAAAAAAGAACACCAAACATATTAACGATTTATAAAAAATGCCGCCCCCGAAATTTGCCGCCCTAGGCCCGGGCCTACCGGGCCTAGTGGTAAATCCGCCCCTCTTGATGGTCCTGGTGCCCCGCGCGACCCTCGACAATCCGATGACCGTCGCCAGCGTCGAAAGTAATAAAAGCGGTGGAAATTGGTTGGCACTTTATAGTCGTCAATATCAAATTATTCTATTTCCCGATCTGGCTGACACATTGCATAGTTCACAGTTTATCAGAGTCGTTCATCGTACTGAGTTTTAAAAACGTGTAAACGAGGAAACGGATAACGCGGCTACGAGCGACGAGATGTTGACATAGCGGCATCAAAGCGAAACAGAAGATGAGGAATGAACGAATAAATACCGCGATTTTCCGCAATCGCCAAACCAGTTGACTATCGGCGACGTTCAAGAGCGACGATCTAACAGAGTAATCAAATCGGTGAGTAATGACAAAATAAAAATCCCGCTTGGTTGACGTACCCACACAAGATTGTCTTTCGCATTCTCTGTTCTCTGTTTTATTTACGGGGAGATTGCCGCTGAAATTTTCATGCTCTGACCCTGACCCCCGTCAATAATGATGGCAATTTTTTTTTTCAAAAAGTGTTCGTAACATACGAAAACACGTATATTGCCGTTACGGGCTATGATCAATAGTGTCGTCAGTATGATTTTTATTAAAAAAATGAATTTTTTGATAACTATTTTATTTTTATTTTTTTAATCTTGTATATCTTGGAAATTTAGAATCCCATAAAAAATGATTCAGACAACATTTCTTCAGTTTGAAATGACTTAAATGGTGTATATTTTTTAAAAACTTTCTGTACATTCTAAAGTTGATTTATTCAGTGTTAAAGACAAACAATCCGTTTTTCATCCAGTTCGCCACTGTTTAACAGAAAACAAAACAAGTGTGAAAATTCTGTGGGATGTTACAAAATTTTTTGAGATTTAATTGGGAATGGCAAGCTTCGATTCCACGAAGTTATAGCTAATCGAATTTTGCGTAAATAAACAAATTAAGCATTATGCAAAATAAAATAATCAAACGCAATGGTTAATAGCAGATTTATATTATGTACTTAAAGTAAACTACATATTTGCTTAAAGGAAAGTAGATTTATATTATGAGTTCCAACCTAATCGCGCATCCAGGTGTTTTCCCAGAAATTTGAAATAGAAGCTTGACGAAGTCATATATCAAATACCTTTAATCGCCCTTTTCAGAACAAACCCAGAAATGCGTAACGTCAACGCGCGCAACGTCGCCGTCGTCTTCTCGGCGACCTTGGCGTTCCTGTTGATCCAAGTGTCGGACCCGGTGCTGGGCGATCAGGCGATGGCCATCGTCACCGTCGCCACAATGGCACTCGAGCCGCTGATAAGCAGCATGCTGAGCGATTTACGCACGAGGCAATCGAACGAAGAGGTCACGGCCAAAATGTGGATGCACACGGGCGACACGCGGCTCAACGGCTGCGGGTTCTACTTCCGGGTCGAGGGTCACTCCGGTAGGAGCGCGCAAGACTGGTTCCCGAGCCGGAGGACCCACAAATGCGGCAACGAAGAGTACCGGATGCGAATGACGTCGCAGAGCGCCGCGTACGACAACACCGTGCGGCTGGGCAACGATCAAGTGAGGAAGATCGAGGTGCACGCGGACGGCTGGCACAACACGTTCGTCAAGGCGATGTGCTTCGGTCTGGCCCCGCACACGATCGTCGCCGGTCCCCGAGCGTTTTGCGTCAACGTTCAGCTTCTCAAAGCCTGCAAGACGGCGAAGAACAAGTGGGGCGACATCAACCTCGAGTTCAACGACATTCTGCTGACGCGCACCACGCGCGGCGCCCACAAAATAATATTTCACGACATCGAGAATCTCATCAACGCGTACGAGGCCGTCGGCGGTAACGTCAACGACGAGTCCGCGGCCGACGTGATTTGCGACAAGATCGAACTGGTGCGGGGCGGCGACAGCGACGATTCCTGGGTCTGCCAGGCCGATTTGACCTGGACCCGCGCCACCGGCGCCGGGATGTTTTACTCGTGGGAAACCAAGTACAAACGCCAGGACAAAAGTCCGTACGGCTGCAATCGTTACGACGGCAGCAAGTGACGAGCGCCGACTTGCAGGTCGACGGTCACTCTGGTATAGAAAGGGGCACGACTGGTTCCCGAGCCACAAGATTCTTAGATGTGTAAGGTCAAGACACGCTTCTAGTTGCAAGGGCAAAATTGGATAGCCAATGAGAGACTTGCTCAGAGAGAATGAGAGACTTACTTTTCTCCAGGAAAAAAAAACATATTTTAAAAATGTATAACTAGGCTGATACGCATGAAAAATGTTTGTGATAACTACATTTTTCTATAAAAAAGATAACTTTTGCCTGGAATAAAAGTTACCTTAAAAATTTAGAAATAGACTGATACGCATGAAAAATGTCGTGGAACAGCAAGTTTCCAGAATTCGTGGTATAACTTTTTTTCAGGAAAAAAAAAGTTATCTTAAAGATAACTTTTTCCTGTTAAAAAGTTATTCCGCGAATTCTGGAAATTTATTATTCATAAGTTTATTTATACAGAATAGTTATAAATTTTGCCCTCGCGTCGCATCGGCGTTTGGAACCTTCGTGTCTTGATCTTACATATCTAAGGGCCTCGTCCCGAGCTAGAGAATGACCTCGCAAATACAAAAAATGTACGTGACGAATTTCCGAAAACACGTTTTATTCCCATCCTTTCGTTGAATACATTCAATTTATATCGTGACTTACATCCTAACCAAGTTTACAAAAAAAAACTTGTATCTTCGCAGACCTATATACAATTTTTCACTTACTCAATATACATATTTGTATATATGCTTTTATTTCTGTAATTTTCATTTATCGATGATGTATTTACATATCCCAGCACAGACCGGTAAATGCAAAATTAACTAACAAATTGAAAATGTAGTGGACGCTATGTTATGCCAAAAAAGAAAATCTTGATACGACCTAAGTCGGCTGCCTACAATGTTCGAGAATATGAGGCGATGGAGGCCGTCGAGACTGTTTATTGGTCGTAACTTAGCCATAGTTGAAAATATTTAATCTCGCTATTACGTTTGAACTGATAGAGACAAAGTAGAGTCATGATTGGTCGACGAGACATGGAAGGACGAAAAAAAAGGAGAAATCCCTCGCTATGTTATAACTAGCCAAACTCCGCTCTACGTTGGCTCTTTCGTTTTTCTTTAACTAGATAATATCTGTAATTAATGAACGTATACACACTCGCCCTGTAACTAAATCAACAAGAATGATGAGTCGCATTGATGCAGCATAAGCCCCGGGGCCGCGGACTGTAACGAGCAACGAGAGGCTCGCTGCAAGCGAGAGAGTGAAGTGCGAGAGCATAAATCGTTTGGACCCGCGTTATTCCGCGACTCGTCGAGATACAACAACAACTGCGCGCTGTCGCGTGTCGCGAGTTTATCTTGTTGATAAAATGTTGAACAAGCGACTTAATCCCACGAGTGACTTATAATCAGGAGCACATATCATCGGGCACAACGGCCTACATCATCGCCAGCAGCAGTGGAAATGCGCCACTAGCGGACGAACGGTGAATGGCGTTTCCGCAGTATCAAGCGAATCGAACGAGCCTTTGGAATCTCGAATTCCGTCAAGATATAATGCTCGATTCATCGGCTTGATTGCTCGCTCATCGGGACATTGAAAGCGTCAAGCAATTGCCAACACGACGCCGACTCTTTGACATGTCCGCCAAACTTGATATAGTCACCTCGTGTTTCAGACGTCCATCGATCTTTTTTTTTCTTTTTTCTTTGCGCAGTATTGTCAATACCTCGCTTGATAAATAAATCTGTTTAATACTCGCACCGAGACGAGCGCGCAGTTTGCAGATATTTTTAAAAGCATTTTTTTTTATCAAAGTATTACTAATTACGTATTAAGAAAATTTTCCTATGCTTTTGGAGCCAAACGAATTTATCCTCTCGCGGTGCTCCCTCAATTGCAGCTTGTGTCGATCAATCCCGCAAAAACAATTGGCAAATCGAATGGGGCTGTGACGTATCCGTTCTTACTTTTAGATTGCAACTTTCTCGCGTTCTAAGCTCACGCTCCATCGAATAATTGGCAAATAAAATGTTCTCAAAATCGTTATATACAGATGAAGTACTAACTAAAATTCTTGTAACAATTCGATCTAGATTCTGGCTGGGAGGACATGTTCGTTAATTCAAAACTACTATCGGTCGCGCGATTCCTCGCAACTCCGATTAATTTACGTTATCGAAAAAATCAGTTCACCCGCGAGTTGAAATACCTTTTTCGCCTGTTTCCATTTACCGCGTACGCTTCAGTTAGATGGAGTACTGAGATTTTTTTAATGTAACCGTAAATATAATCGGAGCTTCACAAAACGCAATTCTATTCTTCCTTCCCACAAAAACCTACGCATGTTTTAATTACTCCCGTCCCTCCCATCGAATGTAGAAGAATAAAAAGAAATGAAAAGAAAAAGAAAAAAAAAAAGAGACACGCAACGGGTACCGACGATTCCTATAGTCTCACTTCATTACTTATTCACCTAGCAGTCAGACTCATAAATCTGATGAAAATGTGCGTCAATTTTGTTAATTTCAACAAATCGACTCGAGAATCCGTCTGTGTCACAAACACACGAAATTTATCGATGCGATTTGCTTCCTTAGTTTAACTTAATTTTCGGTAAAAACTCGCTGAATAGAGAGAAGACGTATGAAAAGAAAAAGAAAAAAAAATCAAAAAATAGGATTCTGTTGTCCGCGATTAAATTAGCCTACGCCGAGAGCTGCTGTGTGCGGACGTATGTCGAGACCGTTGAACGTAATTCCAAACATCTGGCGGTAAAGATGGGGAGACTATTTCTTAAATGCGTCGGGAGGAATCTGGCCGCGATTGTGGATCTCGTGAAAAGCCGCTAGGGCGGTCATGAAATCCCACTTCACCTCCTCGAGGCACTTGAGGCTCCACTGCAAATTCATGTTGGTTCGCTCGCTGAGCGCCAATGTCATTTGTGTTCTTACGTCGTCGGAGATGGGCGCCAAGTTCGCGACTTGGGGGTCGGTGGAAACGGCGACCGGAGCCGCTGCGGCTGAACTCGAGGCCGACGCGACTTGCGCCTCGCTCGGCTCCTGGAGATTCTCGAGGGCTTGTTTCTCCTGTTTCTCGGTCGCCTTTCGTATGTGAAGCATCTCGTTGCTTATGCAGTATCCGCTTCCCTCCGGGACGATGATGAACGTTCGGCTGAAGTAGCGGATCGGCGATTCTTTAGTATCGAGCTCCTTGAACAGCCCTGATACCGTGATCATCATCATGCCTTCCTGCAAGCGATAACAGTCCGAATGGTCGATTGTGCGAGTAAATTTTGGTTAAGGTAGTTATGTCGCTTGCATTTCGTGTAAATTCGAGAAAAGTGGAAGAGAATTGCGAACACTTTTCGGTGATGTAAAAATTTGAAAAAATGCATGCATTTTAAAGGATTAATTTTGCATAACTAGGGTAATCATACGCGCTGATGCGTGTGTCTGACTTGTTGTTGTTGTGACTTGTAACCTACACCATTGTCCTCAAGTCGCATATTCTACTCCTAAAAACACTGGTTATTAACCTTTTTTAATCGATTTTGAAAAAAATATTTTTTTGGCGACGAAATTTTTTTTTTTTCTGTCAGAAATCGTAGAACCGGCTGCCGACCGAAAATCACCAAAATCGACCCCAATTTTTTTTCTTTTCAAAATATCGACTTGTAACCTATACCATTATTCTCAAGTCGTATATTCTACCCCTAAAAACACTGGTTATTAACCTTTTTTAATCGATTTTGAAAAAAATATTTTTTTGGCGACGAAATTTTTTTTTTTTCTGTCAGAAATCGTAAAACCGGCTGCCGACCGAAAATCGCCAAAATCGACCCCAATTTTTTTTCTTTTCAAAATATCGACTTGTAACCTATACCATTATTCTCAAGTCGTATATTGTACCCCTAAAAACACTGGTTATTAACCTTTTTTAATCGATTTTGAAAAAAATATTTTTTTGGCGACGAAATTTTTTTTTTTTCTGTCAGAAATCGTAGAACCGGCTGCCGACCGAAAATCACCAAAATCGACCCCAATTTTTTTTCTTTTCAAAATATCGACTGTAACCTATACCATTATTCTCAAGTCGTATATTCTACCCCTAAAAACACTGGTTATTAACCTTTTTTAATCGATTTTGAAAAAAATATTTTTTTGGCGACGAAATTTTTTTTTTTTTCTGTCAGAAATCGTAGAACCGGCTGCCGACCGAAAATCACCAAAATCGACCCCAATTTTTTTTCTTTTCAAAATATCGACTTGTAACCTATACCATTATTCTCAAGTCGTATATTCTACCCCTAAAAACACTGGTTATTAACCTTTTTTAATCGATTTTGAAAAAAATATTTTTTTGGCGACGAAATTTTTTTTTTTTCTGTCAGAAATCGTAGAACCGGCTGCCGACCGAAAATCACCAAAATCGACCCCAATTTTTTTTCTTTTCAAAATATCGACTTGTAACCTATACCATTATTCTCAAGTCGTATATTCTACCCCTAAAAACACTGGTTATTAACCTTTTTTAATCGATTTTGAAAAAAATATTTTTTTGGCGACGAAATTTTTTTTTTTTCTGTCAGAAATCGTAAAACCGGCTGCCGACCGAAAATCGCCAAAATCGACCCCAATTTTTTTTCTTTTCAAAATATCGACTTGTAACCTATACCATTATTCTCAAGTCGTATATTGTACCCCTAAAAACACTGGTTATTAACCTTTTTTAATCGATTTTGAAAAAAATATTTTTTTGGCGACGAAATTTTTTTTTTTTCTGTCAGAAATCGTAGAACCGGCTGCCGACCGAAAATCACCAAAATCGACCCCAATTTTTTTTCTTTTCAAAATATCGACTGTAACCTATACCATTATTCTCAAGTCGTATATTCTACCCCTAAAAACACTGGTTATTAACCTTTTTTAATCGATTTTGAAAAAAATATTTTTTTGGCGACGAAATTTTTTTTTTTTTCTGTCAGAAATCGTAGAACCGGCTGCCGACCGAAAATCACCAAAATCGACCCCAATTTTTTTTCTTTTCAAAATATCGACTTGTAACCTATACCATTATTCTCAAGTCGTATATTCTACCCCTAAAAACACTGGTTATTAACCTTTTTTAATCGATTTTGAAAAAAATATTTTTTTGGCGACGAAATTTTTTTTTTTTCTGTCAGAAATCGTAGAACCGGCTGCCGACCGAAAATCACCAAAATCGACCCCAATTTTTTTTCTTTTCAAAATATCGACTGTAACCTATACCATTATTCTCAAGTCGTATATTCTACCCCTAAAAACACTGGTTATTAACCTTTTTTAATCGATTTTGAAAAAAATATTTTTTTGGCGACGAAATTTTTTTTTTTTTTCTGTCAGAAATCGTAGAACCGGCTGCCGACCGAAAATCACCAAAATCGACCCCAATTTTTTTTCTTTTCAAAATATCGACTTGTAACCTATACCATTATTCTCAAGTCGTATATTCTACCCCTAAAACACTGGTTACCAATACTTTTTACTCGATTTTGAAAAAAATAATTTCTGGCGACGATTTCTTTGTCAGAAATCATAGATCCGGCTCCGGACCAAAAATCTCCAAAATCGACCTCAAATTTTTTTCTTTTGAAAATATCGACTTGTAACCTATGAGATTCGTATTTCAAAGTAACGAAAGCGCCCATAGGTATTCGCAAGATACATCAATAAATTGTCTACGTCGCTCACCGTCACAAGGCCGATGTCCATCGTGAAGCTGGTGAGATCGTGTCGCGTCCGTGGAAGTTCCGAGATATACGAAACCACGGGCAAACGTCCCTGCTTGAGCAGCTTTCTTCGTCTCGCTGGCTCGAGGACTTTGCAGAGATTGCGGTTGTCGGAGGAATAACTGTTGTTGTAATAGAGAGCGACCGTCAGACTGAACGACGCCTGCTCGTGATACGCGTCCAGCAGTGGTTGGCGGTTTCCGCTGTCGAAGATGCGGAAGTATTGTTGCAAAAATTCGCTGGCGATCTCCTGGGCTTTCGCGTTGGGCGCGAAGAGCCTCTGGGACGGTGGCAAGTCGACCCGATCGTTGGCGAGGTCGAAGCTTATGGCCGCGGGTAGTTGGGTGCCGTCCTGCAATTTTCGTACACAAAGAGAGCGCGCGAACCAGAGTGTTTCGTGAGATTAGAACGAACGCGAGGACCGGAGAAAAGATACCAAGATACTCACTAATCGCTCAAGCTGGGGAAACTTGTGCCGCACATCACTGTTTTCGAGGAAAATATCCGGGATGATGAGACGCCCGAGTTATAATCGTCATGAAAAAAAATGAAAATGGAAGATACGCGTTGTCATTGATTGAGTGACGAATACTGGGAGTCCCGATCTCGCCCTTAATTAAGTTCATTTCATGTAACTTACGTTCCTCGTTTGATTATACCTAGTATTTCGGTTGAATGTTAAAGGAACATCGGCAATAACAACAACGAGATCTACGACGTTGAAGTTTGCATCGTTGGAATACAACGACATTCAGAAAAAGAATAGTTCTAATTAATCAAAATAATGAATTCAGGTATAAAAAGTCACCATAGTAAATAATTGCCACGATGACTTTTTACGTCTAATTTCATCATTTCGGTTAATTAGAATTAATTTTTTCCCCGAATTTCGTTGCATTCCAACGATGCTAACTTCAACGTCGTCGAGATCTGTACGACGTTTACGGTACCTGACATAGTCGTCGTGACGCTCCTTGTACTTTTCGCAGAGGGGATTTCCGGCCAGGCGTAGCTCCTCCAGTTTGAGACCTTTTATCGCGTTTATCTGGTTCATATCCTTGATCTGCGAAGGGAAAATTCGAACTGTAGTGTCGATTTTGGGGTATGCAAAGTGTGAAGAATAAATTGGGGTATTCGAGGTCAATTCGACCATTAAATTTATATAGTTGAGGGTCAGAAACTGGTCGAATTGACCTGGAAAGCCTCAAATACAGCTCAGCCTTTAGTACAGACCTTATTATCGCCTATGTAGAGAATCTTCAGAGCCGGCAATTTTTTGGCTAGCCAATTCAGTTTCTCGAAGCTCTGCAACTGATTGTTGTCGAGATTGAGGGCTTTCAAGTTGGGAATAACTGTCGCGACGATGTCGAGGGCCGCAGTGAGGATCGACGGCCGCGTCAACGCGCAATAGTAGTCATCGACGAGATCGGGATCGTGGTGGAAGCGCGACAGGTCGAGCGCGTTCGTCTCTTGAACGTATCGCTTCGCCATAGCCAGCTTCATCCTGTCCTTCATCGACTGATCGATGTTGTACTGCGGAAAACCCGGCTCGACGCGAACCTGCATCTTGAAGCCGTCGGCGATCGTGATTTTCCAGTTGCACTCCTGAAGCTTCTGCGCGGTTTTCTGATCGTCGACGTAGAAAACCGCCCCCGTGTTTTCGTTCACTCGATACTGCAAGGAGTAACACATTTATCCCTATCTACCCGTCTGCAGTGTTACATCTTGACAATTTTTTTTTTTTCACATTACAATTTAAGCTGTGCGTCAAAGAACGACTGTTAAGTCGCAACAAAAATACTCAGACCACCCAAACAAACATTTCTGACGTTGAAGTTTGTATCGTTGCAATACAAAGAAATTAAAAACAAAATATTAATTCCATACAAATTTAAATAATTCACCCCCATTAGGGGATGAAATAATTTTGATTTGTCATTTGGGTTCATTAATATTTTGTTATTTTTCATTTTGTTGCATTGCAATGATGCAAACTTCAACGTCATAAACATTTGCTGTTGTTACTGAAGGAAACAAGAAAATTACGTCGCTCACCATTATCGGAACGAAAGTATCGGGTGCCATCCAGCCGCGCAGCAAGTCGATAATGAATGTTTTGTCGTGTTTGTGGCCGCAGGGTATCTGTAGGTAACAAGCTTATTTTTATAGACAAAAAGAACATCGCCCGCCTTTGTGTGTAGCCAATCTCACCGTTATTCTGTAACCGTGAGAGGATTTGGAATTGGCGTGCCAAGCGGTGCCCAACGGTCCCCTCTTGGATTCGTGATTACGAGATCTCACAGCTCCTCTGTGAGAAAGGGGACTGTTTCTTCCACGCGGAATGGCTCGGCCTCGTCCCTGCTGAACGGAAACGTCGCGAGTGTTGTTGTTGGACGTGCCGCCCGACATGGGACTGTCGTCGTCTAATATCCTCTTCATGGCGTAAACCATGTCTCTCGTTCTGTCGCGATTGCGTGACGAGTTCTTGAACGGTGGATTTTTGAAGGAAACTCGTGGCCTATTTCCGCCGCTGTTTTTCGTCCCTTTCGGCGGTGGGTCGGACGTCGTGCGATCATCATGACCTGAAAACACATAAAACAATTGGAACGGTAATTCCATTTTTTTTACAGATGCTTGTGTAAAAATTTCTGGACCATATTTTCCGCTTTTGCTTTCCCTAGCAGATCAAACAACCGAATTTCAACTAAACTTCCAACCAGGTTGATCTGAGACCCAAAACCAAGCATAATTCTTGTCAATCCGACCCAAAAACCACCGAAGCTTACGATCTTGAAGTTTGCATCTTTGTAATAAAACAAAATTCAGAAAAACTAATAACTCTAATTAACCCAAATGATGAAATTAGGTGTAATTTCACCACTTTGGTTAATCATAATTAATTTTTTTTTCTGTATTTCGTTGTATTCCAACAATGCAAACTTCAACATCATTTTTTAATTTCATTGCATTCCAACGATGGAAACTTCAACGTTATGGAAGCTTTATAAAGCACGTCACGCTGTCCGAGTAAACATTGGAGCATGGCGATGAATTGACCTAGCCGGCTACACTCGACTTAGGTTTTCTGTGGTTTCCCTACATCTTAGGCGAATGCGAGTGTTTCTATATCAATCTTAAGTCGGCCACAGCCGCATCGCACATAACTACGAGTATCACCATCTCGCATCAATCTCTTCGTACAGTTCTGGTAAAAAATCTCGCTCGTGATGGATGGTATTTGTGGGTGCAACGAAGCAACAAATGGGATACGGCCCGTATAATGAATATAAATAAATAAATAAATAAATAAATAAATAAAGCTATGTTGGGTTTTCAGGCGGATTTTTTAAAAAGAATTACGTTTGGTTTTGTGTCTCATTCCGACTGGGTTGGAAATACGGTGTTTTTTTTTTTATTTTACGGTTGTTCAATCTGCTAGGATTTGACAGGAAGATCGCCACAGGTTGTGCTCACCAAAGAAATGTTTGTCGTCGGGATTGGTCGGCCTTCGGCCTCCGCCGCGGCCTCCCCACGATGATTTTCCCGATTTCTTCGGCATCTTCGCTTTCTTCCTCTCTCTCGCTCTTTATTAGCCTGTCGCGTGGTTTTTCGTCAGCGACGGGAATTGCGGATGTTCTGGTATCACGCAGCACAAGACACTTTGAAGGTTAAGCGAGTGAGGAGGAAACGTGTACGCGTCGCGCGAATTGGGCGCAACTTTCGTGCGACGTTAAAAAACTCGCGACGACAATTTGCTCGTCGCGACTACGGACTATAATAACTACGGGGACCGCAGTTATCACGATAACAACATTCGCTTGCGTTCAGGTGAGCCACGGAGATAGGAGATATCTGTAATATATGTATATATATATCAGCGCACTTTCGAGGATGACGGCCTCGATATACACGGCGTCTTGAAAAAGCAGGAGTAAAGGACTCCGGACTGCTTGCAGCGCCAGCAACGACGCAACCGATCGGACTTAAGTGCATGTGAAATACCGACTGCGGTAATAAAAACTGTGATTAACGTTTTTTACGCATTGCATTTACAGCTAAAAGAAGAAATTCATTCCCTGCGGATTTCAACAGTGCAGGGAATGAATTTCTTCTTTTAGCTGTAAATGCAAATATGCGTAAAAAAAACGTTCATTACAGTTTTTATTACCGCAGTCGGTATTTCACATGCCCTTTAAAAAAAAACACGTTCATTACAGCTTTTGATACCGACTGGGCTCGACGAGAATGTTTCACATCGTTCAGGACGTCGTCGGTATTGCAGTTTGCTGCAGCTCGGCATTTTTTGTCTCTGCTTGACGGTAGTCAAATGACGATTTTTTGACAAAAAGTAATAAAACTATTTGGTGCATCAATGAATTGAATTCGCGAGATAAAACATGCCTCTTCCAGCAGCTCTGGCCGCGCGTCTGGCGAAAAGAGGCCTCATTACGGGATCCGACAAAACTGGTAATAAAACGAAACCTAACCTCAACTTTCGCTGCGTTTTGTACACAATATATATATTTTTAAGAAAGCGCAAATATTTTGTTCTAATGCGTCTGACTTAATGTGTTTGGATTTTTGCAGAGAGTTCGAAGAAGGAACCAAAGAAAAAGGTTCACGAGGAAGTCATAGCCGAAGATTACGACAACACAAAAGATGAGATAAATCAAATAGATCTTTCGCAAAAGTTTATGGTACGCAAATGCATATATTGCGCTCTATATTTTTTATGTCTGCATATTTATGTTTGTTTTGTAACGAGACATTTGATTTCAGGGCTACAGCGGATGTCCAAACAAATACAATATATATCACGAGTGCAACAAAAAATGTAAAGACTTGTGGGGCTTGGGACATCCCCAGCCGTCTGAAAAGTACCTGAAGCAGCAGATGCGACTGATACAGAAATATCCGTTGCCAGAAACGTGGAAAGCAGTTTATGATCCAGGCTCGTAAGTGGATAAGCGGTTGGAGGAAAATAACATATTTAATTGCAGAGTTGAATTCTGTTGATGCTCTGGATAAAAAAAAAAATTAAAATATAAACAAAAATTTTTAATATAAAAAATTAAATTAATTTAAATAAAATTAAATTTAAATTTTAATTTTAAATATAAAAATATAAATTTTTTTCTGCATAAAAAAATCTTTATTCACAGTGGTCAGCATTATTACTGGGACTGGTCGTCTGATCTGGTCTCCTGGCTGCCTCCAGGCCACCCAAAGTGCCAGATATCTCAGCCGGCGTCGCAATTGCGGGAGGAATTGCACCTCAAAGCGGCCGATCAGGACGACAACATGTCGAGCGACGAGAGCGGCAGCGACCAGGAAACGATGGAAGTGCGTCCGATCGTTAAACAGCATAAAACAGGCGTGTAAAGTATAAATCAGCGCCTAACAATAACGACAAATTTTCAGGTCGACGAGGTGGAGTCGAAGAAAGAGCAGAAAGTCGTCGTTCGCGAGAGATTCAAAGTTCCCGAGATCCGGAGAGCGCCGAGGTCGGAAGTCAGCAAAGACAAGAAGGATCGGAATCTGGATCCCATGGATCCGGCCTCGTACAGCGACATTCCACGGTAATGCGAATTTATCATTGCCTATCGACGCGCGATCGCGAATTTCGATGAACTCGCTTGACAATCGCGATCTTTTTATTCGCAGCGGCAAATGGTCCGACGGCCTGGCGCGGCACAACGAAGCGAAAACCGGAGCGGATACCACGGCTTCCGGGCCATTGTACCAGATGCGACCGTACCCAAGTCCGGGCGCGGTGCTGCGATCCAACAGAACGACCAAGCCAGAAGTCGAAGGCGCGACCAAGGCGATCGTACAATTTCCCGAGAATCTTGAGTAACTCGCGCATCATCAAACACGAGTTTTCTCCTCATCTACAGTCATTGTATCATATTATAATTTCACTGTCATTGGCAAAAGAATTGCATTTCTATTGATTCTCGATCCAAATTGATACAGGTCGTCTTTTTATTATTTAAATCCCGCAAATTAAGTAATTAAGAAATAGAACAAAAAACAAAGTTATAAGGCCTTTATTATCGTTTCCATGCGCATAAATTACTTCGCGACGAGCAGCAGTCCATTATCTCCTTTGCCACGAAAAACGGTACCGCATACGGAAGCCCTAGAAATTCATCGAGAAAGCAAATTCGTAAGCCCTTCGTCACTCAACGCCGCGGGCGCTAAGTAAGTATTCACTGTTCACCGAAAATCGCCTATGTGCGCCAAGCGGCGTTAATTACAGTTTTCATTACCGACGGAGCACGAAACACGCCAGGGCGCCGTGAATACATTTTTTTAATTCCCAACCGACGAGAGTTAATTCAATTTACTTTACTGCTTAATTCACTTTACTTTCATTGGTTTTTTCCCATTTATATTCTCAAATACATTTTGTAACCTTCCCCTGCTAAAATAACCGAATAAAAAAAAAAAAAAAATGTCTTGACAACTCCGCGCGATATTTCGATGATATTCCCAACCGACGAGAGTTAATTCACTTTACTTTACTGCTTAATTCACTTTACTCTCATTGTTTTTTTTTCCATTTATATTCCCAAATACATTTTGTAACCTTCCACCTGCTAAAATAACCAAATAAAAAAAAAACAAATTTTTTCTTGACAACTCCGCGCGATATTTCGATTCACTTTACTTTACTGCTTAATTCGCTTTACTTTCATTAGTTTTTTTTTTCATTTATATTCCCAAATACATTTTGTAACCTTCCACCTGCTAATATAACCGAATAAAAAAAAAAACACATACAAATTTTTTCTTGACAACTCCGCGCGATATTTCGACGACAAAAACCCGACAGTCTTCTTTACCGACGGCGACAGCCCCGGCGGGGTCCCCTCAACATAGTTACGAGCTCGCTCGACGCGCAGCGTCCCATGTGTTTCCAGTGTCTCTGAACTACGGTAAATGCCTCGGTTGTTGCGTCGTCGCTGCGGCGAACGTGCACTTGTGCTGAGCCCCGACCAGCAGCAGCAGCAGCAGCCGCCTCAGTAGCAGGCGATACCCACAGTATCCCTGTGTACGTAGATTCGTCACCAGCCGCCCGTCCGCGTTGCACATCCAACATTTCGCGCGCAGTGTGCGTGAGAGGCCCGTGCAGTGTCGTGGGGGTAATATCTCGTATATACGTTGTGTCGTGACCGCGCGCGGGTGAATAGAGTGTGTGTCGTGTTCCTTCTTCTCGCCAGTCTTCTACTCCCAACGATCATGACCGTTTCCGCGCCGCGAGCCAAGTGATTCAGTGCCGAAATATTCCGTATATAACCCGGAGGAGGATATGACGGCGGCGAGAGACGATAAACGATGTTGGTACGCGACGCCGAGCGCAGCGTGAAAACCCGCAAGCAGCGTGAGTACCACTTGAGGCGGAGGCGAAACCATCGTGAGTGCGAGAGAGATGGGAAATCATTTTCGGACCAACGATACACGGAAACTAGACGCATGGCAGGAAAAATCAAAGTTTTGCACCAACCAGAATCGAAAGAGGATTGGTGGAAAACTTTTCTTTTCTTCGGAAACGTTGGGCATCGTCGGAAAGATTCGTTACAGTTTTTATTACCGACTGAGAAGGTTTCACTTTGCCTTAAGGCGGAGGCGAAAGCATCGTGAGTGCGAGAGAGATGGGAAATCATTTTCGGACCAACGACTCACGGAAACTAGACACATGGCAGGAAAAATCAAAGTTTTGCACCAACCAGAATTGAAAAAGGAATGGTGGAAAACTTTTCTTTTCTTCGGAAACGTTGGGCATCGTCGGAAAGATTCGTTACAGTTTTTATTACCGACTGAGAAGGTTTCACTTTGCCTTAAGGCGGAGGCGAAACCATCGTGAGTGCGAGAGAGATGGGAAATCATTTTCGGACCAACGATACACGGAAACTAGACACATGCCAGAAAAAATCAAAGTCTTACACCAACCAGAATTGAAAGAGGAATGGTGTAAAGCTTTTCTTTTCTTCGGAAACATTGGGCATCGTCGGAAAGTTTCGTTACAGTTTTTATTACCGACTGAGCAGGTTTCACCTTGCCTCAACATCGGAAAATCGTCTCGCGCGCCGCGCACACACCGAGAGAGCCCCAGGAGTTCGAACAACCGAATTTCAAGCGTACTTCCAGCCTGGTTGATCCGAGACGCAAAATCAACCATAATTCTTGTGTCAATCTGACCCAAAAACCAACCAAGCTTTCAAAAGCTCGATTGGTTTTTCGGTCCGATTGTTGACATGAATTACGCTTGATTTCTGTCTCATATTCCGACCGGGTTAGAAATACGGTTATTTTTTTGTTTTTTTTTTACGGTTGTTTTCACGGTTCTTCGATCTGCCAGGGAGAGCACATTATAAGAACGTCCCGCGTGTATGAAAAATCCCGCTGCAGCCCCGGGTCGCTGGCTGCGAGATACGCAGCGCGGAGCTCTCGGTGTGCACGCGGCATTCATACGTCCGCGGAGTACGTACGTGGGAAATATTCCCTGGGCCACTGTACTGTAATAATTCGCTCGCGCTTTCTTCGCATTCTCGGCGGGCGGCGTTTTTCGAGCTCTCGCGCGGCCGCTACGTACTACGTGTATAACGTCGCGTCGGGGCTGCCTGATTCTCGTGACCGCAAACCAGTTTAACGCGATTCTTTTTCGCGCACCGCTCGCACGTATTTCTCGCGCGGCGCGCGCTGCAAATGCCGTGTTATACGCTGTGTATATATACAGCGGAACACGACAATTCTGACAGCGCGCGCGGCGATTCGCACTACGCCGATTTTTTTTTGCATCTACACACCGAGAGGATCGTCGGGTTTATCGTGCGTAATTACATCGAGCGCGCCACGCATACGGAGAATGCGCACCGATACATTGACGAAGCTCCGTGCGCGCCTCTCGGCCTCGCGTACACGCGATAGGCCTGCCTACTCGGGACCCTTTAACCACACGCCCATCTATTTCACATCCGATAGAAAGTTGCATTCATCTCTCGACCGCGCCGCGATATGGGGGATTAAAGACGCGAGGACGTCGGGATGTGAGTGAGTCGCGGGGTTTTCTGTGTGTGTGTGAGTGGGATTTTTTCTTATCTCGGGCTTTGTAAATTGTGCATCTCGAACACCTGCTCGGCTGGTTCGAACGTCGGTTCTGCTCTCCGGGCAAATTCGAAATTTTAGTCCACACCGAGCGCCCGAGACATCTGTTTGGGCTCCTCGGGCGGCTGGCAGGTGGAACTTTTGGGATTTTCGGGACACGGCGGAAATTCGACTTGTTTTTTTTTTATGTCCTGTTTTCTTTCTCTACTTCCGGTGGAACAATATGGCTTGTTTGATTAGCACGCTGTTGGCGATCTTTGCCGCTACGAACGCGGGCTATTTTTGATGCTGTCCGACGGTGTTCACGATGGTTTGGAGGGTGATGCACACATCGGGGAGTAATTTGGAGGGGCTACGGGAATTTGCGGAATTTTTATAGGTTTGCGAGCGACGATAAATCAGCGAGAATCGATTTTAGATTTTTGTTTAGGTGTTTTTTTTAATTCTTTTGCCAAATAATTAGGCGAAATTCCAAATTTTGTATTTTAAGGGTACAGATTTGTAGGCAGAGTAAGAAATTGTGAGAGATATATTATTTTCGCTATTCACCGCGAGATTGTGAGAGGCTAGACGCGCGGACTTCTTGAGGTTTCATTTCGTCCTTGAGGGCAGTGTTTTTTTCTGGAATGAGCTTATTTACTCCGAATCCAACTATGACTGTAGATACAGCTTTGCTCCGCGGCGCAATTACCCACGGAAACGTGTTTATGAATAGCTTTATTTGCATACTTACATGATGCACTCGTTTTTCTTGCTCCACGGGATGATATTGAGAAATTAATTTTCATCATTCATATTTCTGATTTAAAATTTTTTTTTTCACAGAATACTGAGCTCTGCTAGAGGCACCACGAGATGGCAACGAAGACTGAGGATTCTGTATCTATGGACATCGCCAATGACGGTAAATTTATGAAAGTCTTTTTAAAAAAAAAAAAAAAATTTGAAAAAATATATATATTTACTTTTTTATGTAAAAAAAATAAATTTTTACCTAAAATGTTTAAATCGTCGTTTGGCCGCGAGATAGATTTTTGAAGGCCAAAATATTGTTATTTTCGTTTTGCCATGTCAAAAAATATGTTATTGTTATTCCAGGCAGCAGCATGGACAAGGAAATGTTAGCGATGAGCGAAACGGACAGCTCGGTTCATCGGGTGCCACCCAATTACATGTACAACACGGGATCCGAGCAGGTAACAGGAAATCCCGATCACGACGGCAACAATCGTTGTCGCAATCAGGCGTCGGAGGATCAGTTGGGTCCTCTGCCGCCAAACTGGGAAAAAGCATACACGGACACCGGCGAAGTGTATTTTATCGAGTGAGTCGCGTGTATCACCTCTGATGATGTTGAAGTTTGCGTCGTTGGAATACAACAAAATACAGAAAAAAATTAATTATAATTAACCAAAATGATAAAATTACACCTAATTTCATCATCTGGGTTAATTAGAATTTTCTTTTTCTCAATTTCGTTGCATTCCAACGATGGAAACTTCAACATCGTCACATCCGAGTCACCCCGTTTTGTCGGCTCGATCTTTGTAATTTTTTGTAATTTTGTATTTTTATTTCGACAGCCACAACACAGGAACCTCGCACTGGTTGGACCCGCGATTGTCAAAATTCCAAAAACGCTCGCTCGAGGAATGCCTGGACGACGAGTTACCATACGGATGGGAGAAGATCGACGACCAGCTGTACGGAACGTACTTCATCGATCACGTTAATCGCCGCACGCAGTACGAGAATCCGGTGCTGCAGGCGAAGCGAGCGCAGCAGGGAATGTCCGACCGCAAGAGCCCGAATTTCACGAGAAATCCGAAGAAGCTGAAGGGTCAGAGGATACGAACGACGCTGCTGAAGAGCTCGCGGGGTCTCGGCTTCACGATCGTCGGCGGCGACGACGCGGTCGAGGAGTTTCTGCAGATAAAGAGCGTCGTGCTCAACGGTCCCGCTTGGCTGGATGGAAAATTACAGACTGGTGAGCGATCGAGCCGTTTTTTTTCTTCCTGTTCTCGCGTTACGCAATCCAACGCCAACGATAATTGGTCACCGATGGTTTTTAATGCCGTGCAATTGTTTCGTTACCGTGAAATTGCTTTCCGAAGACGGGTCGAGGGAAGCGTAGGGAAATATGATGATCGTATATTTTAATCGCTGAATAAACAAATCACGATTTTTTTTCTTTTTTTTTTCAACGTCGAAGGAATCGGGTTTGAATCTTGATTGACGTCAGTGTTGCGAATCCCCGATTTTTATAAAATTAAAGTTAATGGTACAATTGGCTTTGTAATTATGTTTTTATCACAATAACTCGTAATTATTATAATTCGATGTGTGAACTTTTAAATAGAGGCAGGAAATATTAATTTCCCATAAAACTTAATGGTAATCTTATTGAAAAAAAGGAGAAATGCTGTAAATGCATTGCGAAAATAATAGAGCACTACTTGTCCATTTTTCTCATAACTTCACCCAAAATTTTCTGAAAATTTGGTTTTTTCTTCCGGCTACACAAAAGTTCACATACAATTTTATAATCACTACAAGTCGTCATTACAAAATCGCAACGACATAATAAACTATTGTGTAAACTTTAATTCTCGAAGTAACGCGGACTTACAACACCGATTGCCGTTTCAATTCGAAAGATTCCCCAAAACCGCGTGTACAAAAATCAAGCATACATTAATTTCTAGGCGACGTATTGGTGTACGTGAACGACACGTGCGTGTTGGGTTTCACGCACAACGAGATGGTGAACGTGTTCAAGTCGATAGGAAGCGGCGAGACGGTGACGCTCGAGGTGTGTCGCGGTTACCCGTTGCCGTTCGACCCGAACGATCCCAACACCGAGGTCGTGACGACGATAGCGGTGAGCGCGCCAGGTGAGATACGCGACGCTCGTATGCATCCGTCCGCCCATCATCGCCAGCCGCACCAAATGATGCCCGTTTCCACAGACATACTGAACGAGGACCCGAGCCTCTACATGGACCTCGAGCCGGGGCTCCAGCAGCCCGACGGCCGTTTCAACTTCCTCGACTCGTCGTTCCTGCCGGTGCACAACATGCAGAACGGCGAGAATCTCGCCAACACCTCGGTCAACTCGATGCCCGATCTCTGCATATCCGACAAGATCAACACGATCAAACGGCCGAGCAGCACGGACATTTTGCTCTCGGAAACGGTCGACTCGAGCGACCGCAAGGACTCGCCGACGCCGACGAAGCCCGAGTTCCTCAGCATCTCGATAGTCAAGGGCGAGATGGGCTTCGGCTTCACGATCGCCGACTCGTCGAACGGCCAGAAGGTCAAGAAGATCGTCGACTGCGTGCGCTGCAAGAATCTCGTCGAGGGCGACATTCTCGTCAACATAAACGACGTGAACGTGCGAAATATGTGCCACTCGGAGGTCGTGCAGGTGCTCAAGGACTGCCCGATCGATCAGGAGGCGCTGATTCACGTTCAGCGCACCACCCCGAAATCCAAGGACAAGAAGGACAACAAGGCGCCGCAGTATTTCTTCCGCAGCAAAACCCCGACCGCGGATATCTACAGCACGCAGTCGAAGCAGATCGCGCCGAGCCGGCCGAAAACGCCGCTCATCGACACGCGAAGTCGCGCCAAATCGCCGAGCGAGATCGCGAGGCCCGAGTGGAGCGGAACGCCCAGCGAAAATGATCTCAACGCCCTCGATAATCGGTACAAATACGCGGAATACAATCGCGGCATGTATTACACGGATCCTTACAAGGCGAATATCGCGAACATGACGGAGAATTTCGGGCCGATGACGAATCTCGACGATGATCCTATGAGACACGGCGGCGTCGGGGGTGGAGGAGGCGGAGGAGGCGGAAAACGCGAGTGGGTTGGCTACGATAAGATGAGCTTGAATAACGAGATGTATTCCGTCAATGTCGCGCATCACGAGAATATGATAAAGCAAAATGGCAGCATACACTCGGATTATTATAAGGATCTCTACGGGACTCAGTCGCACTCGCAGTACGCCGAGCAGGACTACAGCGCTTACACGATGGGACAGGAGCAGAATGTGGATACCGGCGAGATTTGGGACAAGCGGAAGGAGACGACGAGCTTCGAGCACGAGCAGCCGAGATCTAGTTCAGTCTCGCGGTACGTTTTATTCGTTTGTGTATTTATTTGTTAAACGCATGTGAAACATCCACGCCGAGTTCAGTCGGTGTTATAAACCGTAATGCTCGTTTTTAATGCATATTTGCGTTTTCAACTAAAAGAAGAAATTAATTTACTGTGGATATTACCAGTGCAGTGAATGAGTTCTTATTTTAGCTGTAAATGCAAATATGCGTAAAAAAAACGTTCATTGCAGTGTTTATTACCGTGGAGAAAACCCGGTTACGAAAATATAGAGACATAGAAATTGTAGCGCCTGTAGCAATTTAATCGAAGTGAGCGCTTTTGTCAGATATCCTCAGTACAACAGCGAACTGGTCTGTCCGACGATACCCGACATCGAGTGGATCGAGACTCTGGTGACGCTGGTGAAGCAGGACAGCGGATTCGGCTTCAGGATAGTCGGGGGCACCGAGGAAGGATCTCAGGTTGGTCCCACTTACATCGCGACGGGAACTCGCGGAGCAAAAGGTTCCCCTTTTGTTCCGCGATGTAAGAAAGAGATGGAAATATTTTGTCAATCGTTTTGCCAATGAGAGAAAAAGTTCGTTCGGCGTTTTTCGCGCAGCTTTATCCGCGTTTTCTTCAACTCTCGCGCTCAATTCTTTGAAAAATAAGAGAAATAAGGGCATGAATGATTTTACGGTCAGCAGGTATCGGTAGGGCATATCGTTCCCGGTGGATCGGCGGATCTCGACAATCGGCTCAACACCGGCGACCTTATAATGTCGGTGGAGGGCGAGAGCGTGATGAACTCGTCGCATCACCACGTGGTGGAGCTGATGAAGGTGGCGTCGCAGAACGGCCGCGTGACCCTCGGAATCCGGCGTCGGATAAACTCCCAGGATCATCTGCAGGAGAATCTGCAGTCGGCTTACGGCCGGCAGATGAACATCCAGTATCCGTACGACGTGGCGGTCACGCGGATGGAGAACGAGGGCTTCGGCTTCGTGATAATATCGTCGGTGAACAAGGCCGGCTCGACGATCGGCCGGATAATCGAGGGCTCGCCGGCCGAGCGATGCGGACGTCTCAACGTCGGCGATCATATTCTTGCGGTGAATCACGTTGATATTACGAATGTTTGCCACAAGGACATCGTGAATCTCATCAAAGACTCCGGTTACTCGGTCACGCTCACCATTGGTTATCCGCTTGATGATTGCTGCAGCAGCGCGTCGCTGTCGCAAAAGGTATTTATTTGTTTATTTATTTATTTATTTATTTATTTATTTATTTGTTGATAACGGATGTAGTCCAATTATATGTGGATGGGTAATCACATCGACCGATATAATTACGTGTGAATGACCAGACGCACGACTGACTATAACGACTTATAAAAATCCAAATTCAAAATAACAGAAATAAATTCTTGACTAACCTAACTATACTTAACTACTAACTATATGGAAATATTGCAAGAAAGGTTTTTTTTGTAAGTAAATAACGAGAATAATGCCATAATTATTTTGAATTATGTATTTTTAATTAATTCATTTTATAATTTCATTTTTAGTAATTAAGTATTTTTAATCGCCGGACCCGCGATGACGAATATTTTTCGCGTTTTCTTTAAGGACGAACCTACCGCCGACGGCGACGGCGGACAGTATCACGCGGTCGAGCTGACGCGCGGCACCCGTGGCTTCGGTTTCAGCATTCGGGGCGGTCGGGAATTTCAGAATATGCCGCTTTTCGTGCTGCAGATCGCTGAGAATGGCCCGGCGGCCGTCGACAATCGGCTCCGAGTAAGTATCCAGACTTTGAGAACATAGGTTAGACGTACCGTTTTTGGCCACCTTAAGTCCGATTGTGGCCATCACGATTCAAACGAATAAAACAAAACATTTAATCGAATAAAACAAAAATCGCGTGACTCATTAACTGAATTTATATCAATTTGATCGGAAAATCAACATGCAATTATGAGAAAATAATTCGAAGAATATGATAATAAAAATGGTCACAACCGGCACATCTACCCTATTTTGACAGATTCGATGAGCAATTCTAGCGATTTTCTAGTTTATAAACATCTTCGTTTCATTCGCGTCCAATCGGAAAGTTCACGCCGCTTGATCCACGAATTTTTTCGCTCCTCAGGTCGGAGATCAAATAATCGAGATCAATGGAATAAACACGAAGAACATGACTCACAGCGAGGCGATTGATATAATCAGAAACGGCGGTCCGTCCGTGAGGCTGCTGATTCGACGCGGCTGCCAGATGCCGACCGCGGTAGGTGCCTCTCCTCACCTCTACGACATGAACATATGAAACGAACAGAGCAAAAACAATTAACAAATAACACTCTCACCAACGTAAACTGAATAACCGTTTCTTACTTTTTTTTTTACTCTAACGACGTTCGTTATTCACCTGTCGATATCACTAACGCCTGAAAGTTACTGCAAAATAACGTTCGTTGATAAGTTTCTTCTGTTTTTGTGTTTTTTCTTCTTCTCCGCGAAGAGCTTCGGTGGTGTAACGGCCTCGGCATAAGCGAGAGAGAGAGAGAGAGAGACGCGCGAGACATTTACGAGTCGAAGAAACACGTCGGACAAGAACGAGCAATTTTCCAAAAATTAACTAGAATCTTTTGTTTTCTCCTCGTATCTCGTAAGTACTCGAATTATAATTGTTAATTGAATTCTTTGTTGTTGTTAGCATTTACGAGGTTTGGCGCTAACACCAAAGAGCGCCTTAATTATGTGTACATTTATCGTTAACGATGCGCTCGCGAGGTCTTTACAGGCCGCAATTCTCTTACACAAACAATTGGGTATCTTAATTACGTGTGTCGCATGGTAAAATGCAGAAATCCAGTTTTCAGACGCTTTTTTACGCGAGAATGAGTAAGCGGGGGGTAGAAAAAGAGAGAGAGAGAGGCAGCTTGTAGATCTTAGCGCGCGTGTAACGATAGCTTAAAATATTAATTTACACTTTTAGTTATAAACAATGTGTATATTTGTGAACAAAAGAACCGAAAAAATTGCACAGCCCGCTCAACTGCTCGTACGAGTACCGTGCCTCATCAGCAAACCGTAAATATAGTCACTCAGTTCTTTCCAAATTCGCGGCACGCGCTCGAATCTCAATCGAGAACTTTCAGCAGAAAACAAACGAAAAGATCCAAAAGAAAAACAAAAAACAAAAGTAGGCTACTGGTGCTAATAACGCTCTGTATATTAACGACTTAAAAAAAAATTAATTGTCGATGAATAATGAAATTTGTCTTAACATTGTGTGATAGTTACTCAAAATATTGTGCCTTGCACGTGTTCCATTTAAAACCATAAAATTAACGTATAAAGATAGGCAAACCACGCGACTTAGAAATTGATTTCTTTTTTACCGTTTTTCTCGAAATTCGTTGTAGAGTAATCTTACGATCGATGAAATAAATATCCGACCGATCGATGAGGGCGCCCTACGCCGGCAATTGCCGATTTTGCACGAGAGGGTCGTGCTCCCTGACGATCGTCCGAAAAAACGTTTTTCCATTCCATTGAGCTGCTGCTGCTGCTCATCGAGAAAGAAGCGATGACACAATGTTGACCGACTTAAATGAGTAGCGAGAAAGGGAAACGCGTACTACAATTTTTCGCTTTTTTATTTTATTTTTTTGTAATTTGTGATAAGCGTATTCGGGTCAATATTCATCGACGTTATTAGACTGCCGAGAGCTTCGACGAGTTCGATGACTGTACAAGAACGACTATGTATACTGTGTAAGATTCGCGGGGCCTAGCTCGTGCCTATTATATTAGCATTAGCGACAGTCACCGATAAAAAGCGTGCAATTTATTCCTTCTCTCGTTTACGCACCGACCAATCGCGATCTTCTCTAAAACTTTCGTGATTTTCGTTCTCCAAAACGAACGAAATTTCATTCTTCTTCGGTATTTAGCACGCGATTGGTTGGTACGTTGGTATCTCGAGATTTATTCGGGGATAAGTCGCTCGCTCGCGCATCTGCGACGTGAAAGTAAATGAGTAAATTAAAAAAAAAACTGTCTTAGCCAAGCTTCCTGCAAGCTCTTAGCCACCTAATACGCATTTTCGTAGTAACGTTCAAAGGGTATAATGAGACTTGAAAAAAAAAAAAAAAAAAAAAAGAAACGAGAGGACAAAAAGAAGAACAAAACATGCCAAACAACCACGGTCAAAGACAGGCTCGATCATTATCTAATTTTTAACGTGATTAAAGAGAAAAAAAATTGTACATTAATCGTGTAATTTAACGTTCTTAGTAATTTCCATTTATAGATACACACGTTAAGTGTCCAGACTACCAAAGAAGTCGAGTGTTACTCATCCAGTAGCTTCGTTGCTTTTTCTCTTTCTTCTGCAGAGTATTCACGATTTACTCGTGTACGATAAACACGGGCAATTCTGTCGCAAAGCGAAACAAAAAATTACGATGTGTTTCTGTAGTGCTGGTTCGAAGAATCAATCTTTCCGGAGCCTCCTTTTGCCCGCGATTCAGTGGCGTATGTGATAATAATTATCCAAGTGTAGAACGAGAAGGGAAAGTATCGAGTATGTTGGCAATATTTCTCTCTTCGCAATTCTTGCCAGGCGAGCTGATACAGGTTTTTACTTTTCAAAACCAATCATTGTGATAAATTTGCGCGGATGCTTTTATGCAATCCACAATATATCGGTTGATCGAAGACTGAAATGTTTAGCGGGTATCGAAAAAACCGACTAAACATCAAGAATTTCGAATCAACGGTAGCTCCAGCTTTTTTTATTTCGATCATTATCATAAATTCTTTTTTATACAAATTATGATAATAATTATAATAACTGTTTTGATGTCGTCGTGACGCAAGATATGCGCAAAAAATTCCATTTTTTGTATCAGATTCCTAGGATTAAAAGTGGGTCGACGCGATTATTCTCGCCGAGAGATCGTTGATCCAATTTCCAAGCGTTTCGTCGTGTATCCGCTCGCCTGTACTCGACACGTTATCGAAAGAAACAAAATATCTATTTTTTTAACACTAGGTTACGTAGAGAGCAAAAAAAAAGAAAGACTCTCCCCTTAATTGTGTCTGAAAATCAAGCGACGAAAAAAAAGGAAAAAGAAAAGAATTATTTTTCGATCTCGACATTGTCATAATCATCTACCTATGCCAACAAGCGAAAGAAACGAAAGGAAAGAAAAGAAAAAAAACGAAAAACACGTCACGATTTACCGATATGCTTGAAAAGTACATTTCGTTGTAATTCGAAATTTTTAGCGGATAACGATGATAAATAGGGAAAACTAACGATAAGTACGCGGACTCTCCGTAAATCCGTGATGGTCGCGTTTATTTTTTATATATACATTCGTCGTAAGCTCGCGCGACCCACGCGGTTGAACAGTCTCTACATTAATTAACGCTGTATAAATGATAATTACAACCGTAAAGGCTCGATATGCGTACATATATTATTGTAAATATACATAATTTACGCTCGTGGTGGAGCGTATTATTATTATTATTAAACGACGAGAGGGTTTCGCAACACCAAATCGTGTAAAGACGATAATGTCGACTGAGATCTGTTACTGTATAACGATAACGAAAAATTTTCTCCGATTCCTAACTATACGCTAGAATAATGCAATTCTCTGACTTACAATTAATAATTTTTCCACTCGTTTGCGTGTCGTGTCTTCCAATCAGATCTTATTTCTGCGCTCACTGACCCGACTGTTTATACATATAAATATTTTTTCTTACCATTTTAATTACATGAATCATTAAATTATAGTGTCATTGTACTGCGAAAGTATATTATTAAAGCTGTGACGAACTTAAGGACCATCAATACTATGCCTTTTGCCACTCGCCGACGAACGTTCGTTCGTCGCGGTTTTAGAGTTAACTATATACCAGCTCATTTGTAAGTTTACAACACAGCACTCTATATATTTATTGTAACTCGCGTGGGGGGGCACATACTGCCGAGTGTAAACTGTGTTACGAATCGAGCGTGTCATTGCCGACGATGCAGCGTATATTGTGAATGAAAATTGTTACTGCGAGCATATTGTACTACCATTTTATTGTTGTTGAATTATATTGAAACAATAAATATTGCATTTTGTAATGCAGTTGTATCTCGGGGGTACATTATTTCATCTCTTCCACTCCAACTCCTCTTATAGTTGTACATCTTTTTTTTAAATAATTACTCGTGGGCCGGGCGCTAAAATATTTTTATAATTTTGTATTGATATTTATAAAATTGACATACTTATGAATTTTTGTCTAAATAAGTTCGATTGCTGGATAGTTTGAGAGCGGCTTCGCTATCTTACTTGGAGCGCACCAAATAATAGCTGTAGCGGTATTTCACGTCCCAGCTGTCGTTTCGTTCTCTAATGCTTGTGTTCTTGCCTACAGTGAGAAAACATGAGCCTTGGCATCGTTCATGAAGAGTCCGATATGATCGGCGACCGGAAGGCTTGGATTCGATTCGCGTCAAGTGCTGAATGTTCATGGAAGTGGAACCTGCGATCAACAGATGGCGACATAGCCAGGTGCAGGAAGAAGAAGAAGAAGAAGGTAAGAGGAACCTCAGAGCTCGGTGGCAATCAGTGATTCCCAAAGCTCCTCTTCATATTTTTTTCAATAAAAAAAAATTGAAAAAAGTAGAAGTGTAATAGAAAATGTAGACCTTGATGGGTAATTGTTAATTCCCAAAGTTCTTCGTTTTTAAAGAATATTGGCTTCAAGTAGGAGTAAAAAAAAAACAAAATTTCGATAAATTAGAGAAAAATTGGCATTTATTTATAGTTCATCGTAAAATATTGGTTCTTAGTGGTAGTAGGAGTGAGCGAGCGCAGCCGGTGCAGCGTACGCGTGGGTCTGGTAGGCCGGGGCGGCGTATGCGTGGCTTTGGTACGCGGGTGCGGCGTAGGTGGCGTGGGCGACAGGGGCGGCGTGGTAGGCGACCGGTGCGTGAGCCACGGGGGCGGCGTACGCGACGGGTGCGACGGTCTTGACGGCCTTGACGGCGACCTGAGCGGGCTGCTTCTCGACGACCGCGTTGAAGCCGTTGTGGTCGTCGGCGGTGTAGTGAACGACGCGACGGCTGCCGTCGGCCTCGATGAAGCTGTAGCTACCCTCGACGACGTCTCCGTTGCGGGTCTCCTGCTGGCTCTTGGCGTCACCGGTCAGGCTGTCGTGGACATCGTACGAGTAGCTGTACTGGGGGTGGGCGTCGTAGGGCTCGGGCTCGACGGTCTTGGTGAGGACCTTTGCGACGGGCGCGGCGTACGCGAGGGGCGCAGCGTGGCTGTAGGTCACCGGGGCGGCGTGGGCCACGTGGTAGGCCTGGGGAGCCGCCGGCAGGAGTCCTGCGCTCGCGGCGGCTACGAGAGTAGCGAAAGCGATGAACTGTGGACAGAAAGAATTCATATGAAAACACTAAGAAAACAGGGGTGATTGAGAAAAATGCTTTTGTTCATTCGAGAGAAATGGAATCACAGATTTTTGGCTTCCTAATAGGGGAAATTTTTTTTTTTTTTTCTTCTAATGAATCGATCAGATATTAATTTGTCTTGATTATCATATTTTTGAAGTCAATAAGAAATAGCATTGGACAGAATTTGTGGATTAAATTACCGGCTGATTTATGCCTTGAAAACAATTGTTATTAATTTAATGACATTACATTCTATTGCATTTTAGATCAATCAAAGAAAATGTATTATTGATCTAGATATGAATATTGTTTCAATGACATAGAAAAACATTCATAGGCTTAGATTCTTAAGAGATTCGAATTGATGACGTATTTCTTTTCTTGGTTCACGTTTTCGCAATTAATTATTCGGTAATTGGAGGGAGAATTAATCACAATGGTAGTTAAGAAATGCTTGAGAATTTCATAAATGAATCTGCACTTCAGAATCCATTGAAATTTTAGGCGTCGCGTTCGGTCGCAAGATCGTTGGGTGAGAGAGCGGCCACCTCGGGCCTCGTACCTTGAATGCCATTTTCGAATGTTGATCGGGACTGAAGCACGATTAACTGATGCTGACCGGTGGACCCGGGGCCCCTTATATACTCGAGATTTCGGCGTTCGGTTTCGATCCCGCTCGAAATAGACCACGCCTCTTCGGCTCCGCTTTACTTTTACCACAGTTGTATGAATCGCTCGCGGGTTGTACAGTGAAAACCGACGAAATTTGATTTTGAAATTCTTTGAAACAAGTTTGGGGATTGTGCGTCGGTGGCCACCCAGAAAAATGTATGGTCGATTGTATTATTTGACATGTTACACAACGCTGCTTTTATGGTTCTTGCAACAATAACTAATGTAACAGATAACTAAATGGTGGCTGTACCAGTGATTTATTGAGCCGAGCTGATCATATTCGTCATCTGATCCCACAAGAATTTTTTTCAGAGTGCGAACGCCGGTTTTCAGTCGGATCCGCGTACTTAGGTCATGGTCACGAGACAAACTCGCCATTTGGAAGACCGAATAGCTGACTAATGTTTGTATAGTAGGATACTTTTATGCTATCGATTAATAATTCCTATCTTGATCCTTGCTTAGTAGGGGAAGAATGCCCAATACGCTTAAGAAAAAATGGCGCTACGAAAAAAGGTGCCAATAGCGCGGATTTCTGATTTTTTGTATTTTTAAAACGAGTTTCCAAACGGTTTTACTACGCGTCTCCAAAAAAAAAAAAAAAAAAAAAAAATGGTACCTTAATAGGAAACTTTTTTTCCGGGAACTCGGCATTTTTTTCAATTCTTAAACTAATTCTATTGTTAAAAAATTGCGTCCATAGTTTCAAAATGAGTTTAAGTAAAGGTTACAAATACTTAAAAAAAAATTGGCGATTTCCCTGTTCAAAAAATCAGTAGGTGAAATGCCTCGCATTTTCGATGTAAGTAGGGTAGAAGTACCATTTGTGGCCACTGTACCGTTTGTGGCCATTTTCACTGTAATTAATTTGAAATATTTGTGTTTCCATATTCGAATGCTGATACCCCGTAAGTATTCATACAAAGTGATAAGATTGTCAAGCCCGTTTTTGTTTTATTTAATAACATAAGCAAATAAATCCTTTTAAACTTGGTGGTCACAATGGGACCAAAGGTGGCTAAAAATGGTACTTCTACCCTATTGCTGTCGTGTTATTCGTTCTCTGAATGGCTGTCGGGTTGCCTACAACTCGTTGCTAACCAAAGACCAGTTTCAATCGTGTTATTGTATTTTGACAGTTCGGAGGGCGTGCGAAGTTTCAAGGTTTGTTAACGTTATGGGAGGGAAGGGTGTTCGGGCGAAACGTATGGCCTAATATTTCCAGGCATAAAAAGTCATTTTTTTTGTTTTTCTCGACGAATTTTTTATTTTTTGGGCAAACAACAATGCTTTTCGGAATCAGCGGGAAATTTCCCATCGGATAGGGTTTTCAAACATTACGAAATCGAAAAAAAAAAAATTTCGACAAAAACGCAAGGGTACCCCTTGGAAAAAACTGCGACTTTTGATGGTTCGAGTTTAAAATTCTGTGAAAAATTCAGGACTCAAGATATCGCCTTTCGCTTTGCAGCATTCTCTTCGTTATTGACTTTTCTTTCGAACGAAAGAAGAAAATTCAGGTTCAAGCGCACCAAAAAAAAGTAATCTCAATTTTAGTGGAGTGACGAAATTTCGAAAAATGAGCGAATTCGTTTTTCACCTTTTTCTCGACGAATTTTCTAGTTTTCGGGCAAACAACGGTGCTTTTCGAAAACAGCGAGAAATTTCCCATCGGATAAGGGTTTGCAAACTTTACAAAATCAAACATTTATTTTTTCGCGAAAAACGCTAGGCCGCTTTGGGCTATAAATTTCGTGAAAAATTCAGAAATCAAGATATCGCGTTCCGCCTTGCGGCATTCCTTCGTCGTGGAGTTTTCTCTCGAACAAAGGAAGAAAATCCAGCTTCGATTGATCCAAAAAAAAGTAATCTCAATTTCAGTGAAGTACGGTTAAATTTTGATGCAGCCAACGTGTACAATCGTGTGCAACATAACAAATGCTTTGATCGCAGAGACGAACCTTTTGGATTCAATCTGAAGCGACCGTTCGGGTATAAAAAACGAAAAGAACACGAAAATTCGTGTAAGACACATAGAGACAGGATGCAAACTTAACATTATTTGCTTAGGTAAATAACACAAAAAAACGTGTAATTAAAGAAAAATTGGCATTTATTTATAGTTCATCGTAAAATATTGGTTCTTAGTGGTAGTAGGAGTGAGCGAGCGCAGCCGGTGCAGCGTACGCGTGAGTCTGGTAGGCCGGGGCGGCGTATGCGTGGCTTTGGTACGCGGGTGCGGCGTAGGTGGCGTGGGCGACAGGGGTGGCGACCTTGAGGACCGGGGCGGCGTGGTAGGCGACCGGTGCGTGAGCCACGGGGGCGGCGTACGCGACGGGTGCGACGGCCTTGACGGCCTTGACGGCGACCTGAGCGGGCTGCTTCTCGACGACCGCGTTGAATCCGTTGTGGTCGTCGGCGGTGTAGTGAACGACGCGACGGCTGCCGTCGGCCTCGATGAGGCTGTAGCTACCCTCGACGACGTCTCCGTTGCGGGTTTCCTGCTGGCTCTTGGCGTCACCGGTCAGGCTGTCGTGGACATCGTACGAGTAGCTGTACTGGGGGTTGGCGTCGTAGGGCTCGGGCTCGACGGTCTTGGTGAGGACCTTTGCGACGGGCGCGGCATACGCGAGGGGCGCAGCGTGGCTGTAGGTCACCGGGGCGGCGTGGGCCACGTGGTAGGCCTGGGGAGCCGCCGGCAGGAGTCCTGCGCTCGCGGCGGCTACGAGGGTAGCGAAAGCGATGAACTGTGGACAGAAACAATTTACATGAAAACACTGAGAAAACAGACTAACAGATATGACTGGGATTTTTTACTATTGGATCACTTAAATATTTATTGACGTTGATTATCATATTTTTTGAGTCAATGAAGAATCGTATTAGGCAGAATTTGTGGAGTAAAGTGACGGCTTATTAATGCCTTGAAGAACAATTTTTATTAGTTCAATGCTATTAAATTAATTTGCATTTCAGGCCCATCAAAGAAAATATAGTATTGCGTTGAATATATTGTTTCATCAGTGACGAAGAAAAAGTTTCATAGGCCAAGATGTTCAAGAGATTTCTTCGAATCAATTTTTTTTTTTTTGGGTTCACGTTTTCGGGCTACTGGAGCGAGAATTAATCACAATGGTAGTCAAGAACTCCGCGAGAATTTCGTAAACGAATCTACACTTCAGGATCCACTGAAATTTGAGGCGTCGTCGTTCGGTCGTGAGATTATTGTGCGAGAGAGCGGCCAGTTTGTGCTTCGTACCTTGAATGCCATTTTCGAATGTTGATCGAGAGTGAAGCACGATTAACTGATGCTGACCAGTGGACCAGGGGCCCCTTATATACTCGAGATTTCGGCGTTCGGTTTCGATCCCGCTCGAAATAGACCACGCCTCTTCGGCTTCAAACCTACTTTTACCACAGTTGTGTGAGAATCGCTCGCGGGTTGTATAGTGAAAACCGTCCAAATATGACTGACGCTTTTTTCTTTTTTTTTTTTTTAACCTTTTGGCATCAGGTTGAAGATTAAAAATGTGCGGTCGATTCAGCTATTTGACATATTTCCCTGATAGCTCGACGAAACTTTTATTATTATCGTAACGAATAAAAAAACCGATAACTAAATTTTGGTACCTGTGACTATTTATACAGTGCAACTCACTTTATTCCGTACCCATGAATTTTTTTTTCCTCGCGACCGTCGCTTTTCAGTCAGATCCACGTAGGTCAGGTTCACGAAAAAAAACTCGTCACTTGGAAAAATTATTAGCCGACTATTACAGACTGCATTACAGTCTGAAATGTTTCTGCGCTTCGTGTTCTTCATTTCTGCCACGGATTTTACTTTCTAATGATTCGAGGGTCTCGCATTGTGGAATCGATTTAGTATTCCGTTTGACGTATGCGCGATGCTTCGAAGACGATAATATGGACATTAAAAGAGTTGAAAGAATCCGACCCTTTTCGCTCTTCAGAATTACAATGTTAGTGGATCAGACGGAATATGTAATTAGCGCACCCTCGCGTGACTAATTACACGATGTGGTCCTCGACATTGGCCATTCCCTCTGTAGCCTCTCGAGAGTCATGGACATATTTCGTAGCCGGTATTATCGCGTAAATGTCGCAATGCTGTCGGCGTTTGGCCTCTGGCCCTATCAGAAGTCCAGGTCGTTTCAAGTGTTCCAACAAATTATGTGTCAAATTACACTGGTCACTCTCTTAATGGCTGAGGTAAGACTTGAGACTTGAGTCATCTTGGAGCCGATAATTTAACGTCGGTGTGCAACCGCAGGGTGCCAAGTTGCAGGAAACGTGGGGTGATTTGGACATGATGATAGAGTGTTTCACCCCAATGGGTGTTCAACTTGCCGCTTCTATCAAGGGAATTAATTGTATTTTCTACCGGAAAGAGGTGAGTCGTGTCACACAGGAAAATAATGTGGGGAGTGATGGTGTTCAAGATTCTGTAATAACTAAAATCATGTTGAGGCAAAAGAAATTGTTGTGTCAGCAAAGAAATTTGTGGACAGATCAAATGATATGCTGATCAATGATACGTTAATCAACTAATTGAATTAACGAATTAAACACTGGGGGTAACAACGTTAAGACGTACGTTTAAAAAATGACATGACGTTTTTTTTATTTGACTTGACATTTTGACATCAACGGAATACTTGCAAAATCAAAAGTGTTCGCCAGGATTTTTTGGTTCAACCAGCGTCCTCAAATTTTTCGGCGCTGCATTGAATTAATTTTGTTTCGTTGAAAAAAATCCCATTACACAATACCGGGTTATCATGTTTCACCTTATCGTGCTGAATTTTGTCACAGCCAGCGTGTGTGCAATTCGGTGCAATACAAAAAAAATGCTTTGATCGCAGATGATGAAACTGTTGGAGTCAATGAAAAGGGACTGGTCGAATATAAGAAACGACAAGGAGATGGAGATTCTTGTAAGATATGTAGAGACAGGTCGTAAAGTTAATATTGCTTACGCAGGTGAAAGTGACATCGTTACACCGAGGAAAATTGGTTGATGGGCTCGAATTGTTGAAATTGTGATCTAGAATGGTGTCGAATTGTGATGATTCATATTTGTTCCAACTTATTTAGTTGGTCCAACTCATTTATTTACTTGGTCCATCATTTACTTGGTCCAATTTATTTATTAACTTGGTCCATCATTTGCTTGGTCCATCATTTACTTGTTCCAATTTATTTATTAACTTGGTCCATCATTTACTTGATCCAACTTATTTATTTACTTGGTCCATCATTTACTTGATCCAACTTATTTATTTACTTGGTCCATCATTTAATTGACCCAATTTATTTATTTATTCAGTCCAACCACAATAAACCGTGTTGCAAATTTATTCCGCCCAACAACCAAATTTTTCTCTCGTTGTTAATAAACAGCAAGCTTAAAGTGTCGCCCAATTATTAACCGTGTAAAAATTAATTTCCCACAGCTTTCCTCATCGGCTGCGCATCGGTTTATCTCATAATACCGCTGCTGCCGAAATTGCTCGACGTGATTGTTCCTCTGAACGAGACTCGGACCACCGAAAATCCGTTCCAGACTCAGTACTTCGTGGATCCCGAGAAATACGCCTTCTGGATATTCGTGCATCCCTACGTGGGTTCCGCCGTCGCGATGGGCATTATTGTGGCGGCCGACACGATGTTTGTCTGTTATGTCATGCACGTTTGTGGTGTACTCGCGGTTATTGGGTTAATAATCGCCATAATCATTTTATTCGGTCGACATCAGCCGCGCGAAATTTGTCGTTTGTGGCGGCAAGTGTAATTGGTGTAATGTGGACAGGGAACGGCTGGAAACTTTGACGACCAAGCCCAACGACACCAACGACGTTCGCGTCATGTCGAAAGACGACGACGACAGATGCAACCGGGAAATCGTCCTCTGCATCGAGCAGCACTACCAAGTCACACAGTTCGTATTTCTTCTTACTCGATAAAGTCGCGTTTGTGACACGATTTTTCCATCTTCTTAACGTTATTTACATGGACGCCGGTGAAGACTCATAAATACTATTGAATCGTCTTACACGGTGTCGTTACTTTTTGTACTTGGCCTGTCGGTGTTCCTGCTGAGCGTTTCAGCGGTGCAGGTATGTGGATTTTTTATCACAGTTCAATAGAACCTTTATCTTCTTTTTTTATGAAGTATTGTTTTTTTTTGGTTTTTAATTACAACATTTTCTCTCGTCGCAGCTGCTAATTAAACTCGGAGACGTCGGAGAGATGATCAGAATCTTTCAGCTCAATATCGCTCAGTGCAATCACCTGTTTTTCAACAGTTGGCCGTGTCAAAAACTGATCGATCAGACTGGTCGTTTCAGGGAATCCATGTGAGTCCGATTTTCCTCACTGAATTTCGTGTTCGAAATGCAAATCTTGAGTTCGAAATTCAAATCTTGAGTTCGAAATAAAAATTTTGATTTCGAAATAAAAATGTTGAGTTCGAGATAAAAATTTTGTGTTCGAAATTCAAATTTCGTATTTAGCGATTGCCGGGACATAACGAAATTGTTCCTTGCAGCTACGCCGCCGAATGGTACTCGTTATCGGAGGCGAACAAACATCTTTTGAGATTCGCTATGGTGCGCACGTTGGAGCCTCAGAAAATCACAGCTGGAAAGCTTTATGTCATGTCGATGGAAAACTTTTGCGCGGTAATAGATGATAATATTCTCTTTTGCATCTTGTGCGTGAAAAGGGTTGCTGTGCGGGATAAAAGTGGCCGATTTCATCTTTTGTTCCTGCTTTGCGGGCCGAAAGTGGTCGACTTTGTGACAGTATTGAAAAAATCGGTTCAACCATCTGCAGTTCACGATTGTTGCAAGAAGTATCGAGTGCAACAAGGACCGAAATCGGCGATTGCGACGAGTGTGATTAAACCTCACACTCGTCGCGATTACCGATTTTTAGCCTTCGTATAGTAAAATATATCACATGAAGCAATGACATCATTGATACGTCGTTGAGTCTCCTAATATCCATATTTTTCTCCTGCTTCACAGGTGATGCAAACATCAATGTCGTATTTTACGGTATTCGCATCGATACGTTAGTCGCAGCCGATATGTTCGTCGCGCCGAACAGACGGTGGAATGAACATACGCACAAATAGTGTCAGAGTAGAGAGAGTTAATAAACAAACTGGTTGACATGTCTTGCCTTGTGCTGAAATGTGCCCATGTTCCCTATTGACATCTGCACCAAACGGCTTGATACAATTGTAGACTATTAGAATTTCAGGTAGTTTGGCACACTCCTCATCCGGTTTCATCCCTTGTACAAAACCCGATCAACAGTCACGTTAAAATCAGCGCTCCTATTCAGAAAGAAAGTAAGTGCCTATATAAATAATTGTATATATGTATTTTATCGTTGGACGACAAAATGAATTAGCGTAAAAACTCCTTTGCAACCTTCAATGGCAATAAAACAACAAAAGGTCTATATATTAGACAAAAATTGGCATTTATTTGTAGTTCATCTTAAAAAGAAAATTGCTTCTTAGTGGTAGTAGGAGTGAGCGAGCGCAGCCGGTGCAGCGTATGCGTGGGTCTGGTAGGCCGGGGCGGCGTAAGCGTGAGTCTGGTAGGCCGGGGCGGCGTATGCGTGGCTTTGGTATGCGGGTGCGGCGTAGGTGGCGTGTGCGACAGGGGTGGCGACCTTGAGGACCGGGGCGGCGTGGTAGGCGACCGGGGCGTGAGCCACGGGGGCGGCGTACGCGACGGGTGCGACGGCCTTGACGGCCTTGACGGCGACCTGAGCGGGCTGCTTCTCGACGACCGCGTTGAAGCCGTTGTGGTCGTCGGCGGTGTAGTGAACGACGCGACGGCTGCCGTCGGCCTCGATGAAGCTGTAGCTGCCCTCGACGACGTCTCCGTTGCGGGTCTCCTGCTGGCTCTTGGCGTCACCGGTCAGGCTGTCGTGGACGTCGTACGAGTAGCTGTACTGGGGGTTGGCGTCGTAGGGCTCGGGCTCGACGGTCTTGGTGAGGACCTTTGCGACGGGCGCGGCGTACGCGAGGGGCGCAGCGTGGCTGTAGGTCACCGGGGCGGCGTGGGCCACGTGATAGGCCTGGGGAGCCGCCGGCAGGAGTCCTGCGCTCGCGGCGGCTACGAGGGTAGCGAAAGCGATGAACTGTGGACAGAAGGAATTTATATGAAAACACTGAGAAAATAGGGGTGTTTGAGAAAAATGTTTTTGTTCATTCGAAATAAATGTGTTGATATTTTTTTTGTACTATTGAATTAATTAAATATTTATTTACGTTGCACGTGATTAGTTTAATGCAATGACAAATCGAATTTATTCGTAGATTTCGTGGAAGAAAATGCTTTTTGAGTCGATTAAAGAAAGTACTAATAAATAAATTAATTGAATGTGTTGCTTCTTTAGAGAGAAAGAAAAAGTTTCATAAGCGAAGATGTGATGCAAAGTGAATTCTTTATGGATCGATGAAAGTTGTTGTCTCGGCGCACGTTTGCGCAATTACTTATTCGTAATTGGAGCAAGAATGAATCACGATGATACTGAAACTTCGAGATCCATTAGTCGATCTTACGATCGAGCACGATCAATGAATGAGACTGGCCACTTTGGACTCCGTACCTTGAATGCCATTTTTGAATGTTGATCGGGAGTGAAGCTCGATTAACTGATGCTGACCGGTGGACCTCGGGCCCCTTTTATACTCGAGAGATTTCGGCGTTCGGTTTTAATCCCTCTCGAAATACAGACCACGCCTCCCCACACAGCTTCTCTGTGAATTACCTAACACTTTTCGCGGGCGGTCCGGCTTAGCCTCTGGGCGACGTACGCGGCCGGCGGAGATCGCGGTGTGATATTACAGATTTTTTTGTTCACTCCGCGCTCATGTAACACGAGGTAAGGATTTTTGTTTCAGCAAGGACGAGTTGGCTCCTTAAAAAAAGAAATAATGATACCGAGACAAGAGAGAAACATCGTGTGGAGGCCGAATTAATTTACTTTAATTCGGCCTCTTGTGGGAATTGCGAATCTTGATACGACTATTTTTACTATGAAACGTAGGTTTGAAATCGTCAAATTTATAGAATTTCGATAATGAAAAAAATTGAGGTTGACCCGACCCGGTTATAACGTGGAAAAATTAATTTACTCGGCTATGTAAAAACAGAGATTTTTCAATCATTGTGCGAATAAAAATGATTTTTTTAAAAACATTTTTTTTTATGTTTTAAAATTATTTTTTAAAAAACATTTTTTTAAATGTTTTAAAATTATAAAAAAAACATTTTTGTTATGTATTAAAATTATTTAAAAAAATACATTTTTTTATGCTTTAAAATTATAAAAAAAAAAAAATTTTAAACGTTTTAAAGTTATTTAGAAAAAACATTTTTTTTATTGTTGTAAAATTATGTTTAAAAACATTTTCTTAAATGTTTCAAAATTATTAAAAAAAATTTTTTTTAAATAATTTGAAGAACTTTTATAATCGAATAATTCGCAGTAATGAAGACGTTAATGCAGTTGCGACCGAGCGGTGAAGATGAAGATGAGTCGACGACCCGCAATTCCGGCTCGTCCGGTGCGTTGCGCAAGCATCAGGCGCGGCGGCGGCTCTTTGAGATCGAGAATCCAGATGCAGACGCGAGATTCCACGGCGGAGCTGATGTCCCGGGGCCACGGGACGAGTCGCGGCCGCCTCACGGCCAAGGTTACAACTCATCTTCACTCGCCAGACGAGGAAGAGACTGCGGGCCACGCGGGAGGATCCGAGAGAAAGTCTTGATGGGTGCAACGCTCGGCAACCTGCGTTTTGCTGACCTCTCCCATCGCGGGACGCGTTGAACGGTTCATCTTCAAAACGGTGTCTTCATCAAATTAATTTATGGTACTCAATAAAAATCTATTCATCTCTTTTTTTTCTATTTTTCTTCCAACCTGATTCTGTGTTATTAACCGTCTTAAAAAAACGACGATTAAAAACGTTATAACGTTACTTTTGTAAAAAATATTTTTTGTTAGAAATTTAAAAAAAGTTTAATTGAATTTTTTTTTTTAAAGAAAATGTAAAAATTCTGCATATTGATTTTTCGAGAAAAATATTTGTGTTTTATTGACAAAAAAAAGTCTAGCAGAATCAACGCCTTTTGTGACACCTGAGAAATTGGTTACGAGTTTTCGACAGAAATAAAAAGTTACGACCGAAGGCGGCGTGGGTGTCAGAGCAACCCAATAAATTGCCGCACAGAGATCGAAACTTTTTTCGCTATTACTTCTGACATGATACTAAATTATTATCCGTCTTTAAAAAAATCCCCATAATGTAGCTTTTTGTGGGGAAAGTATTTGTCACTAAAAATAAAAATAAAATGTCATTGAAATCCTTTAAAAAAAAATGTAAACGAAATCCTTTAAAAAGAATGTAAACGAAATCCTTTAAAAAAATGTAAACGAAATCCTTTAAAAAAATGTAAACGAAATCCTTTAAAAAAAATTGTAAACGAAATCCTTTAAAAAAAATGTAAACGAAATCTTTTTTAAAAAATGTAAACGAAATCCTTTAAAAAAAGAATGCCACGAATTGATTTCTTGCGAAAAATATGTATTGCGAAAAAAAAACCTGATCGAAACCTTTCTTTACACCTGACAAGTGGGTTTCGAGTATTTTCGAGAGAATAAAAAAGTGACAACCGCGTGTGGCGTGGGTGTCGGTGCGACGCACCCATCGAATTGCCCCACAAAATTCGGGCAGGATGTGAAAGTGTTCGGCGCGGCGTCGTGCGACGAATGTCAAAGTGTGAAATTTACTTTTTCCCGAGAGTCGGGCTCGTCGCGCTCGCGTTGCACCCATTCATACTCGACCGGTCTATTGACAATCGCATCTTGAATCGGCCGCGAGAATTGACAGCGCATTAGACGGGAGTGGCGTGTAGCGGATTATGCCACACTTGGCGCGAGCGTCGCGTCAGGTGCGCAGCGAGCGAAACGCACTTCGATTCCAGACGGCGAGTTATTTATCGAAAGTAAATCTAGGGCGTCCCGGGCGCGCGCTTGTTATTCCGAGGATGTAACCGGGTGATACGCTTCGTGACGGAAGCGTTACACTTCGGAGCTGCGATGACCAAAAGGGACTTACGCAACGGTGAAAGCACGATCTATGCACGGATGGGAAAATAATTGACCACTGTCTTCGGTTCCAATAAAAAAAAAAAATATAAAAATAAATGTTTTCGATCAAAATGAAAGAAAAACCAATATTGAAAAAAAAAATCTTATATCGATCGATTTAATAAAAATAAAAATGAAAGTAAAAATAAAAATAAAAATAAAAATAAAAATAAATGTAAATATAAAAATAAAAATAAAAATAAAAATAAAAGTGAAAATAAAAATAAAAATAAAAATAAAAATAAAAATAAAAATAAAAATAAAAATGAGTTCAATTAAAATGACAGAAAAATCAATATTGAAAATAAAGAAACAAATTTTTTTATCGATCGGTTGGTCAAGATCCTCGAGGCTCAATAGTCACCGAAGAAAGTGCAATGTGGGTTGGTTGGCTCTCGTATGTCGATCGCCGAAGGAGCGAAACTTTTCCCGCGTCCGTGGTCGTTCGTGCGCGGAGCGATCGAGCTCGCGCACGTCGTTCGAGGCTGTTTACGATGCACGGAAGGGTGCGTGATCGTACTCCCCGATCCACCCGCGATCGACGGGCCCGCGGTTTTCCAAATGCATCGCCCTGCTGCGCGCCTCTTCACCCCGTGAGCCAGCGCGGCTGCTCCCTCGTCGGGGTTCCCACCACCTCGCTATAAATACCTACGCGCCGGATCACCGGAACATCAGTCTCACTACCCGTGACAGTTTGTGACGATCCACTTGTAGTACCCACGGGATTACCGAAGCAACACCGACATGGCCACCAAGGTGAGCCGTCGTCGATCAGTGTGGACGAATTTTAGTGCATTTTTCTCACGAGTGCAATAAGCAAAAATATATATCAATTTTGGTATATTGGTATATAGGGAAAGGGTGTCCAGCATGGAACGGAAAAACTTATTAAAGAAAAAAATGATCCTTCGAAAGTGCCAATAGCGCTAATTTTTTTTTTTTTTTTTTTTAAATGAACTTCCAACCGGTTTTATCACACGACAGCAAAAAAATTGGTGCAACAATACGGAACACCTTTTTTCGGGTTCCCAGACATTTTCTTCCAATTCTAAAACCTATTTTGACCCTAAATCGCGCTTATTGAGTTTAAATAAAGGTTATAAACAATTAAAAATGTTGCATTTTTTTTACAAAAATTAATTTAATTTATTTTACTTGGGTGGGCACAATTAAAAAATAATAATTTTGTAGTGTCCAATTTTTACCGCCAGTTTTACCAATTTTTTGCGACCTATTTAATCAATTATGCAATTTTACGTTAATAAAAAAAAAATGATAATATTCGGGTGTTCAATATTGGGCCACCCAATACCCTATACGATATATCATATAATAAACTATAATCAGGCTAAAATGTAAACTATAATTATAATTAAATCGCATAAAAAGCGTTATTTACATTTCCTTTACATGTCTCATTATTTCGACGAATAATTAATTTAATTAAATCTGTTGCAGCTGACAATTATCTTCGCGTGCATCGTGGCGGCGGCGAGCGCCGGTCTGCTGCCGGGTGGACCGGTCGGATTCGCGGCCGGGCCGGTGGTCGCCGCGCCGGTGGTCAAGTCGGTGACGGACTACGATCCCCATCCCCAGTACACGTACGCGTACGACGTGCAGGACAGCCTGACGGGTGACGCCAAGAGTCAGCACGAGACGAGGAACGGCGACGTGGTGACCGGAAGCTACAGCCTCATCGAGGCCGACGGTACCCGCCGAGTGGTCGAGTACACCGCCGATCCCGTAAACGGTTTCAACGCGGTGGTTCACCGAGAACCCGCGGTCGTCAAGGCGCTGCCAGCCGTCGCCGCCCCGGCGTTGGTTCAACCGGCGATCGCGAAATTCGGGTACCACGCGGCTGCGCCCGCGTTCGCCTATCGACCCTGAAGACCCGGGCGAAATGCCACCTGCAACTCGCCGGGAATTCCTAGTCCTAGTCACCCGTCCTGCCTGCCCCCCGAGCTGTACATATTATTTACTACACTAACGGATATTATTATTTTTTAATAAACGAGAAATTCTATTGACGCTGAAAGAAAAACAAACAAAAAAATTGCAACGAATATCGAGAGTTTCATTTCTACCTGCTTCGTGTTCGAATTATTTGCGGGGTGTGATTGGTATTTTTTTTTTTTCGGCAGAAATTTGGGGGATTTTAGTTGGCACGAAACTAAATTCCTTCAACTAAATTCCTAATTTTATTATGTCCAATAGTGGAGGTTTAATTGGGGATTCATTTAATTTGATTGTAATGTGGATTAATGTATTTAAAGTCTTATTCACGAATTAATATTTAATATTTTTTATTTGATTTAATAGCAGGACTTTTGAGAAATTCGCTACTATTTTTTAAAAGTAGCGAATTAAAGATTTAAATGATTTAACTATAGATATTCCCATTCAAATATTTAAATGATTTAAATATAGATATTCCCATTTAAATATTTAAATGATTTAAATATAGATATTCCCATTTAAATATTGAAATGATTTAAATATAGATATTCCCATTTTTATATTTAAATGATTTAAATATAAGTTTTCGAAATCTATTTTTGACACAGGACGACATATTAGATACGCATAAATTTAAATACTGGATTACTTTCGTTTTCACTACTTTCTACTAATATTCGCGACAGCATTTGTCAAAGACGTCAGGTCGAATTTTCAAGTCGACCGAACGCGTCTGTATCGCCCAAAGGACACCGAGGCGAAAAGAAGCGAAGCTTCGATCGACGAGAGCCCGCGATGTATTTGGATCACGGAGCACAAGGCCCGAGGCAACCGCGTCTCGAATGTCAGAAGATTGATTCCACCGAGCGATCCCGCTGCGGGGAGAAAGAGAGAAAGATCGAGCGAGACCCTCGCTCGAGGCCGATCTTGATCGAAGGTCGAGATCCGTACGCTCCACGAGCCATTATGTATATCTGCTTTGGATTCCATTTCACTGCTAGAACGAGACATCTGGAACTTTCTACGCCTCGCCAAACGACGCGCGTGTAATATATTCCTGTGTCCGTGGGGCCCCTGACCAAATCTATCGGACGTGTCTCACTTTCTGGCTTCCATGCCCAACAATCGATGTCCACAGCCTCGGGACGGTGAATCATATTTTCGGTTTCGCAAAAAAACGTGAAATAAATTAGAAATATTACACTAGTAATATAATTATCAGTACAATACTGTTATTATTATTATTATTTTTACTATTATTACTATTATTATATTAGTATTATTACTATTATTATTATATTTCTTATTTATTTCAATTTTTTGTAATAACTAATAATTTATATCAGAAATAACTAATTTGTGATAACTAATTATCAATAATTAATCATGTTTTCGGTTTCGCTAAAAAAAGTGAAGTCAATCAGAAATATTACAAAAAATCCTGTTACGCTAATTCGGCGTACAGAACGCTGGATGCGATCGACGGATTTTCACTGTCTTAAGGCGTATCATGTTTACGGTTTCGTAAAAAAATGAAATAAATTACAAAAATTAAACCAGTCCTATAAGGCTAATTTAACGTGCGAGACGTCGGATTTTTACTGTCTCAAGACGAATAATATTTTCGATTTCTCTAAAAAAAAAGTGAAATAAATTAGAAAAATTACACCAATCCTGTTACGATAATCCGATGTACAAATTTTCACTGGCTGAAAATGTGAATCATGTTTTTAGTTCTGCTAGAAAAAAAGAGTGAAATAAATTAGAAAAATTACACCAGTCCTGTTACACTAATTCGACGTACAGATTTTCACTGACTCAAAACGGTGAATCATGTTTTTAGTTTTGCCAGAAAAAAAAAGAGTGAAATACTTTAGAAAAATTACACCAGCCCTGTTACGCTAATTCGACGTACAGAATACGTTGGACGCGTTCGTCGGTTTTTCAAGGCGCGCCTGAGTTCGCACACGAGACACGAGCCAAGAGTTACACCACGCGCTACGCGGGTCGACGTGCCGGGCATTATTTTATTTTTTTAATTTCTCATTCGCGCCGGGCTTTTCAGAAACTTGAGCAACGGTCGGCATATGGAAAAGCGCGCGGATTGTCTCGCGTGTGGAATCGTTAGTGGCTTTAAATGGGCCGTTGACATTGAATCCGTCCATACATTTAATCGAGCCCCGAGCCAAATCGCCCCGTCGGTAACTTTCTCGAACTGACCGCCTCGCCTTGGCGCGTAATTACTTTTGTGTCTATTGATGTATGCGCGCTGTACGCATTGACGTGTTCGACTAATTCCCGAAGTCGTCGATTCGTCACGGCGAACGATCTTGATTTGGTATTCAATATGTTACGCATAAATTCGCGGCGTTTGAACGAAAGTAGTCGAGAGGAATTTCTTTCTGGTAGTGGTTAATGGATTGAGGGACGCTAAAAAGAGGGAGGCAAAAAACTGAACATGACGTTGAGTAAATATCGTGATTGCTTGATTAAAGTTCTGCTAATTAAAAATCATGAGATCGAACTATTTTGTATAGTTGACGCGATTTTGATTCTTTGGTTCATCAAAGATGCGAATTTGCACCACCTGCTTCTCTCCTTTTTGCATTTTAGGTAGGACGGAAAATTAGAAAAAGAATTGCATAAACCATTTGGAATGTATTAAAATTGGGTGCTTTGAATTGGATGCATTTGTGCACTCTGAAAAATTCGAAAACATTATACGTAAGGTTGCGTTGCATGACAGCTTTTGTGGGACGATTAGTCAATTAGAGTACAGTCAATTTTTTTTTATTTGATCGTGGGATATTAAATCCCCTATGGACCAAAGTATTACAGAAAATGCAGTTGAATTTTCAGAGTATTATAGAAAATGCAGTTGAATTTTCAGAGTATTACAGAAAATGCTGTTAAATGAGTACATGGAACAGTAGAGGTAAGTTTGCAGAAAATGTTAACTGATGAGCCAATATAAAAATAATGATAAAATTGGTAGACAGAAGATGAAAAGAATTAAAATATTGATTGTGTTTCTTTATTGAGTTTAATTGTGTTTCTTTATTGAGTTTAATTGTGTTTCTTTATTGAGTTTAATTGTGTTTCTTTATTGAAACATAATTATGAACCGCGCACGAGCGAATTTGTTGTAATTTCAGCGCTTTCATGAAATCGTCCACTTTCGACCCGCAAAACTAGCATGCAAAGCACCGGTTTTCATGCACGAGTTGCAAGAAGGTGAATCACGGGTGTGAAAGTTCGGCACGAGCCGAACACGAGTGCGGCAATACATCAGTCAAGAATAGACTTTGAACCCGTGCGACACATCCGATTTTCTGTGAAATTAGGAATCAGGATAGGTGGTCGATCGTCTGATCAGATTTTGGCACTGATCGACCGATCGTTTTTAGATCGGTCGATCAGTGAAGAACTAAAAGCCAGTCAAGAATTAAAAGCAAATTTGTCGGCCTCCAAACGACGTTTTATTTAACCAGGTGCTACAGCTACTCTTACTCTACTCGGTTGCGGCCCTTTGTCGGTCACTTTCAAATGGTATCTCGAATTATATCTACGGCAGCGCCTCGCGGGTGGTAAATGTATCAGATACGTTACTACTTGTTTCAATCTTTCGAACGAGACTTGTGGCAATGGAATCGGTTCCGGCAATGCTGATATCTTATGGTAAAAAAATCGATGGCGTTACATCCGGTCCTGAGTCAGGTTTGCCAGGCCCTGACAAAAATTGATCTTGGCCTGACCTTTGGCCCTGACTCGCATGGCCCTGATCAGGCCCTGGACAGGGCCTGACAATGCTTGGACAGGTTCCGGCAATGCTGATATCTTATGGTAAAAAAATCGATGGCATTACATCCGGTCCTGAGTCAGGTTTGCCAGGCCCTGACAAAAATTGACCCTGGCCTGACCTTTGGCCCTGACTCGCATGGCCCTGATCAGGCCCTGGACAGGGCCTGAGAATGCTTGGACAGGTTCCGGCAATGCTGATATCTCATGGTAAAAAAATCGATGGTATTACATCCGGTCCCGAGTCAGGTTTACCAGGCCCTGACAAAACTTGATCCTGGCCTGACCTTTGGCCCTGGCTCGCATGGCCGTAATCAGGCTCTGGATAGGACCTGACTAGCGCCGGATGTAAAGCCACAGATTTTCCACCAGAGTTTATGGCAAATCGTTATTTACGTTTTTGTCGTTCTGTAATTTTTGTTTCTTTTTCTATGATGACCCAAATAAGGTGCCGGTGTTCGAGGTAAAAAAAAACACTCGACAAACTTTTGCTTGGGATTGTCACGGAGTTACTACTTAGTCACTAATAAAGCGCACGTATGTGCCAAAAAGGTCAACGAAACGGCATTTCAGTTTGGCGGGTCGCGCAGGAGGAGGGAACGCAATACGTGTGGGGTGGGGCTGCCGAAAGTCACCGCGGTGTGTTACGTGAAAAGTTGTATCATCGTACGTAGTACGTGATTATTTTATGGCTGCGGTGTAATATCAATGGATGAAACTCAATCGTGCAACGAAGCAGCAGTCTTGAAAAAAAAAACATTAACACGAATCTGCAATTTTTCTCTAGTTTTAGGGATTACGTTTTTTTTCGTATCACGTCCTGTCCTTCATTTCGCATATTTTGTCAGTTTTTGGATAAAAATTACAACAAGAATAATAATCGTCAATTATTTCAGACTCTATCCATACACGTAAACAAATTTACGTATTTGGACACGTAAATATGTGTCAATCGCTGCTATCGAAATCCAAATACGTGAAGTTCAATGGCTCCGAAACTTCAACTTTGTTTTCCCCGATGTCGCGTTCAATCGGCAACCATCCAAGTTCAAAGTTTACGCCACTCTACCCTGGAACATCGCTCGTTCGCTCGGCCGTATTTATTTCTCTCCACGTCTTTGCCAGGCGACACGTGACGAGACGTCGAGTTGCGGCTACGAATCATTATTATTATCGCGGTTACTATCATTATTATTTTTTACCAATCATTATTATCGCGGTTACTATCATTATTATTTCTTACCAATCATTATTATCGCGGTTACTATCATTATTATTTCTTACCAATCATTGTTATCGCGGTTACTATAATAATTATTTTTTACCAATCATTATTATCGCGGTTACTATCATTATTATTTTTTACCAATCATTATTATCGCGGTTACTATCATTATTATTTTTACCAATCATTATTATCGCGGTTACTATCATTATTATTTCTTACCAATCATTATCATCGCGGTTACTATCATTATTATTTTTACCAATCATTATTATCGCGGTTACTATCATTATTATTTCTTACCAATCATTATCATCGCGTTTGCTATCATTAATATTTTTAAAAAATTATCATTATTAGTGCATTTATTATCATTATTATCATTATTACTATCATTATTACTATCATGATTATCTACTAAGTATTATTAAACAATGATAATAATAACAATAACAGTTCCCATTTATTGCAGACTTTATTCATTTTTAATACGCAAACACATTTCACATTTTTGGACACGTAAAAATATATCAATATCCCCGTGTCAAATTCCAAACCCGTGAAGTTCAATGGCTCCGCAAAACTTCACCTCTATTTTTCCCGCGAAGCGCGCGCGCGCGTTCCATCGCGAGCCATCCAAGTTCAAAGTTTACGCCACTCCACCCTGGAACATCACTCGTCGTGGCTCGGCCGTGTTTCTCCCCACGTCTTTGACAGGCGATACGTGACGAGTCGTCGAGTTGCGGCGGACCGCGGAGTCGCCTGTGCATTGCCTAATCCCCGACGATTGAGCAACCCGTCAGCCGCGGCGATACGTGGCACCGTCCAATTAATCGTAAGAGGGTCAATAGCTCCCCGTGGCTCCTCTCGGGCGAGCTTCGAAATTAATTTTTCCCCCCCTCGAAATCAATCCACGAATCTTTGATCTGGTATTAAAATCAACATAGGAGGAAATTGAATTTTAGCCACCCAACGAGCTGAATAAACAGGGCGAAGTCGCGGCTTTCGCCAAAAGTCAAAGCGACCGAGAAAAAAAAAAAAGAAAAAAAAAATCTCTTCTCGCGTTGGCAGCTGCAACGATTGGTTACCAGGTCGCGTATCGGGCGCCACCGCTTCGCGATGTCTGCAAGTCCTCGCAGCGTCGGACCACACGAATTAGCAACTCCCGGGGCTCTGTGTTCATCGGGACCGAGCGCGACCCAACGCAGCCGATATGAAGTAACATATCCCACATAGCCGCGTACGAACGTCGCGGCTACCGTACGACACATAGTTATGAGGAGGTCACGGAGAAAAAGGCGGCGATGTTCTCTGGCGCTTCGTTTCGTCTGTGTATTCTTTTTTTTTTCTTTTTCGTTGGTGGGGGCGGTACGTTTTGGTGCATGGAATCCGCTGTGGTACATCGCTATATGCTACATGGCGAACCGCCGGGGCTATTTGCCATCGCGTTGTGCTATGTACGGGCGGCACATCGCACGGCGCATCCCGAGTATAAAAGCACCGCGAATCTCACCCCAAGGCATCAGTCTTCTGGTGATCCACTCGCAATCAAAACATGGCCTGCAAGGTGAGTCGTCAGCTAGCAGCCAGCATCCTCCGGGATTTTGGTACACTCAACGGGACGTCTTGAGGGAGTTTCGTGATTTCGATCTTCAACGGATGGGAGAAAATAAATTTAAATATATTGACGAATTTCGAATCGGTGGAGCTGAATAATTGGCTGTAGATTTGATAACGGCGAATTGATAACATCATTTTTTTAATAATCAATTTTAATGTCACTTTTACTACATTCTAATTACACCAAATTCTAATTATTCTAAATACTCTAAATTCTAATTATTCTAAATACTCTAAATTCTAATGATTCTAAATACTCTAAATTCTAATTATTCTAAATACTCTAAATCCTAATTATTCTAAATACTCCAAATTCTAATTATTTCTAAATACTCCAAATTCTAATTTTGCAATTAGAACGTAGGGTAATGAAGAGCCAATGAGGCCCAAAGAAATTTTAAGCTGAAGTATTAATTCACAATAATTTTCGTGATGGTCATATTATTATTGACTAAAGAGTCATCAGAGTTTAAAATTGTGACTATAATCAGTTTCTTTCAGTTTATTCTTAATCTTACTTTGCAATTCCGAGTCTTAATCCTGACTGCATAGACCCACAATTTCCCTATCACTTGATTCAATTGGCTGGGGAGCGCAAATGAGGCCCAAAGAAAGTATATTAATCCGCAATATCTTTGAGGGGATAATTACATTATTACTCAATAAAGAGTCGTCAAATAATTAAAAATGATTAATAACACCAAACATTCAGTAACTTCAACACTTTATTTTCCTTTCAATTTCAAGCCTCAATCCTGACCTCATTAATCAACAATTTCCCAAACACTGAAAGTGAATTCGATCCTTTTAATACCACAAATAACCCAAACAAAAAAAAAATTTCTCCCTCCGCAGTTCATCGTATTCCTGGGAATGGCTGCCCTGGCGAGGGCGGCGGTGGTCCCGGTGGCTCCCGCGGCCCCTCTGGTCGCGGCTGCACCTGTGGTATCGGCGCGCCTCGAGGACTTCGACGCGGCGCCGCAGTACAGCTTCTCGTACGACGTTCAGGACGCGATAACCGGCGACTCGAAGGCGCAGTACGAGACGCGCAACGGCGACATCGTCCAGGGCAGCTACAGCCTCATCGAGGCCGACGGAACCCGCAGGATCGTCGACTACACCGCCGATCCGGTCAACGGATTCAACGCGGTCGTCAGTCGGGAGCCGGCGGTCGCTACGTTCGCCGCACCTGCACCCGCGGCATTCGGACCTGCGGTTGCAGGTGTCGCGCCTGTCGCACCTGCAGCTGCAGCTGGAGGTCCGGCGCCGTCGATTCCATCGAGCGGTCCGGACTCGGACGTCGAGGTGCTCGACGCCAGGTCGGGACCTCTGAGAGGCTCCAACGAGCAGGCCGAGAAGCAGCAGGTGCAGCGGCAGAACCATCAGGAGGCTCAGAACAATCAGCGTCAGGCTCAGCAATTCCAGAGCCAGCAGCAGAACCAGCAATTCCAGAGGCAACAGCGGAACCAGCAGCAGCAGAATCAGCAGCAGAACCAGCAGTTCCAGAGGCAGCAGCACAACCAGCAGCTCCAGAACCAGCAGCAGAACCGGCAGTTCCAGGCCCAGCAGCAGAACCAGCAGCAGCAGTTCCAGCGACAGCAGCAGAACCAGCAGCAGCAGTTCCAGAGGCAGCAGAACGGCCAGGTCGTCGTTGAGTCTGCGGTACCCGCGGTTCCCGCGGTTGCGGCTCCCGTTCGAGCCCTCGCCAGTCCCGTTGCACCTGTCGTCGCCGCCGCCAGATACGTCGCACCTGCGGCTCCAGTTGCTCCGGTGACCCTCAGCTATCCCGCCTACTCGGCCTACACCGCGGCTTACAGCTCGCCCTTTGCCTTCAACACCCCGGTCGCTGGACTCACTTATGCCCCCGCCTACTTCTAGACTTGCCTTTTGTTGATTTATAACCTTGCCCAACGATTCGCCGACTGTTATTAACGGGTTTTAATGTCAAAATCGTTTCACTGTTGTGTTGGATTTTTTAAAAAATACATGAACCGTGTATGATGTTCAATAAAATCGATTGTGAAACTTCTTAAAAATATGGGATGTTTATTTTTAAAACTTTATTTCGTTTAACTGCGTAAATTGTGTAAATGTGTAATGGACTAACAAAACGGTTATGTTGAGAAAAAAGTCTGCTATCAGTAGTTATGAAGTGACTATGGGGCTTTTATTATTATGGGAAGTGTAAGGCGGTTGACTGTTATTAATGGATAGCGGATTAGATAAGTTATTGGTAGAATGATTCACGAAGAGCGAGCGCAAAGAATATTCGTTATTTATTGTTTTGATATTCTGTACATCTTGTTTCCTTTTTTTCCAAATTATAAATTTGAACTTAGTTACTGATAAAGTGTGAGACATCGCGACGACTGTCTTTAAAATATCAATTAACGAAAAGAATTATAATTAATTTTTTTTCGTGATTTGTGGCATCAGGTATAATACTCGGTAAGTCTTTTGATCCAGCTCACAAAGGATGATTTCATTAATAGGCGATGAAAAAAAATGTACTGTCGTAACAAAGCGAAGTGGTTGAGAATCCAACCATTGTTGGTTCTCCGAATGAGCGATAATAGTCGGGAGTCTCGACGATTCTATCGCCGGAATCTCCGGGCGCAAGAAATCATTTCGCTAATAAGCGCGTTTATCATCGTCGCGGGAATTACGTTGATCCGTGGAGTAAGAAAAATTCGCTCATAAATAACGCGGTGGGTGTCACGAGATCCGTATTAATTTGCGCAATCGTCGCATGCGGGCGAGAATCGATCAACCACACCCAATTGTCGAGTGTGGCACCCACAGAGCTCGGCGGACGAAAATGCGCGGCGTATAATATATAACGTAATACCGCGCGTGTTATATAAGCCACCCAAAAGAGTTGAAAGGACTGTACAGCCAAAGTGCGCGCGGGTCGGCCGGGACAGGGATTGAATTCAGATTAGGTCCACCTGTCTCTCCTTCTGCAGTGCGCAACTCTTTCTCTTTTATTCGACTATGACTGTACGGCGATGACGATCCTCGTTAGCATATCGCGCACGTATTATAGTCAACCTACCGCGACGAAAATTTCCTAACGATGGGTGTTGACAATTATTTCATGAAAATCTATAGTGATGGTGAATAAAATAGTATATTATGCCACAGGTGCGTAAAATCTTATGCATGTGTGGCATACAATATTTTTTGACGTAGTATGCGAAAAATTCAATTTTACGCACTGTGCGTAAAAATTCATTTTTACATTCTTAATCAAATCTCATACTACGAAAAATTCAATTTTAATTTTTCAATTAGTGCAAATTTAATTTTTATGAAATAAAACGTTTTTCGAATGAAATATACATTTTATAGTCCGAGGGAGGAGATGTGTAAAAAATATACGTCTGAGTTTTGATAAGAATAATTATTACTGATGATTTACGAACTGGAATAAATATTCGCATATAATGTACATAACAATTTAGTAGGAAAATTTGGAAAAAAGAATTGGGTTTTTCAAACTTTGCAAAGTAAAGCTAATTTTATGCAGAAAAAATATTGTTACTCTTGTTCTTTTAAAAAAATCGGCTTTTGATCTATAATGTCGGTTTCAAATCGTATATTGTTCCCTGAAAACATTGGTTTGAACCAATTCACCTGATTAAAAATGAATCAATTAATTTTATTAATCATTTAACCTTGATTTTTTAAAATTGACCTTTTTGCCAGAAATCGTCCGGCTCCGAAAATTGCTAAAATGGACTCTCCGAAAATGTTCTTAAAAGTTGATATTTGCTTGATTTGCTTCATTGAAGTTTTTTTTCTAAAGTTGAGCATGATTGATTCACTTCACTCTCCGTTCACTTTTTCGTCCCTGTGAACGAAAAGTGAACGAAACGATGAGCGCAGTCGCACTGCAATATTTTCTCAGCGAGAGTCGAGTCGAAAGCACTGTCGAAATTCACTGTTTTTCCTCGCCGCCGGTGAGGCTGCACTCACCGCACAATCACTGTCTCCAAAGAATGATTTACCACCCGAAATAACGACTCGCGGAGTCACAACGTTTTTTTTTTTTTTCAACACTCCGAACCTTCGCCCATCAGATACGCTCATGAAAGCCTTCAACCGGTTACGTCGATGCAGCCTCGCGATGTAACAGCTCGCGGGCACGACCGAGTCAATATTTATCCTGTCAGAGCGCGAAGGGAGTGCCAAATTAAGATGATAGTAAAAAAATACGCCGCGCTTCCAGCGAACCTGCTCGCAATCTGACTCTCTTGTCTGCTAATTCGTGCATTGTAAACCATCAGAAAATATGTCAACAATTTGTCCACCATGAGTTGTAAATAACGCACCATGAGTATAATCAGCCATAAACATTTTATTCCCAATCGAGCAACCAACACGTTTCTTCGTTATTTTAATCAACAAAAATTGTCAGTAAAATTTCACAGTTTAATTCTTTCAAAATAGGTTGACAATCGAATTTGTTGATAAAAATATCTAATTTCATGAAAAATCACAGGAGGCATTAGATTTTTTAGTTTTCCCGAATCGTTTTTGCTTCCTCATATAGGTAACTTTACAGAGAAAACAATTTGCAAGATTTTGTTTTGTATTTTTGTAAACGTTTTTTTTTACTTTTTAAATAATGAGGAAACTAATTTGTAAGGTTCTATTTTACATTTTTCTAAACATTTTTTTAAGTTTTGAAATAATAAACAAACAGTTTGCTAGGTTCTATTTCACATTCTTGTAATCATTCTTTAAAGTTGTAAAATAATGAGAAAACAATTTGCAAGGTTCTATTTTACACTCTCGCAAACATTTTTTAAAAGGTATGAAGCAATGAAGAAACAATTTACAAGATCCTACTTTGCAGGCTTAGAAAAAAACAAACAAAAATCGACGATCAGCCCTGGCAGAAAATCTGCAGCGTTAAAGCCCTGGTCAGCCCCCGGTCAGAGCCTTTTTGATCTTTGCCAGGGCTCAAGCTGGGCCTGACTTGGGCCGTCTTCAAGGCCGCACATTTTCTACTAAGTCGGGTGACACAGGTTCTCAAACAAAGCACAATAAAAATAGCTTGTCAATCGGAATTTATTGGTAAAAATATACAATCTCGCGATCAGTTTGCGATCATTGAATTTTTATGTACAATAAGGGTATAAAAAGTGGTCATTTCGTTCGTCGTTAAATTACAGGTAATTGGGAGCGACCGCGTAGGCGGCGAAGGGCGAGGCGTAAGCGACGGGTGCGTTGAGTCTGGTGGCGACGGCTCGGGGAACCGCAGGGTAAGAGTAGGCGATGGGTGCAGCGGCGGGTAGGAAACTCCTGGCGTAGACAGGTGCAGCTGCAAGTGCGGCAGGTGCAGCTGCAAGTGCGGCAGGTGCGACGACGGTTTTAGCTACGATCGGTGCAGCTGCAACCGCGGCAGGTGCGACGACGCTCTTGGCGACGATCGGTGCAGCTGCAACTGCAGCAGGTGCAACGACGCTCTTGGCTACGATTGGTGCAGCGACGGCGACTCCAGCCGCGGGAACCACGGCGGTTTTGGCGACGACCGGTGCAACTGCAACTGCCGGCTCGCGACTGACGACCGCGTTGAATCCGTTGACCGGATCGGCGGTGTAGTCGACGATCCTGCGGGTTCCGTCGGCCTCGATGAGGCTGTAGCTGCCCTGAACGACGTCGCCGTTTCGGCTCTCGTACTGCGCCTTCGAGTCACCGGTCAGCGAGTCCTGCACGTCGTAGGCGAAGCTGTACTGCGGCGCCGCGTCGAAGTCCTCGAGCTTCGCCAGTACTGGGGCTGCAGGTGCGACCGGTACCACCGCCGGGGCCGCGAGACCCACCGCCATCATCGAGCAGACAACCAGGGAGAGCTGGAAGGATAATTGAAAACGAACAAATTATATTTTAGCCTCCGAAATAAATTTCAATATTTATATTAGGCAGAAAGCGAAAGATTAAAGAGAATTGAATTTCAATATTTTTAATAAATTGCATTGAAAGTTAGAATTATTATTCTCGTTCTAAATAATCGTTGAGTATGGAAATTGATGAGAAATGTAAAAAAAGGAAAATATAATTTACTGAAGATAATGCAACTCGAAAATTAATGCGAAAAGTGAAAAAAAAAATTGACCGAAAATAATACAATTTGAATATTTATATGAAAAGTGAAAAAAAAAAAACTAAAAAAATGGACTGAAAATAATGCAACTTGAAAATAAATACGAAAATTAATGACTTGAAAAAAAAATCGAAAAAAAATATAATTGACTGATGTACCTTGAAGACCATCTTGACGACCGGTAATCCGTTAGCTTGACGAAGCCGATGAATTGGAAGAAGACTGACTGATGACACCCTGGCCGCGCATCGACGCTTTTATTCCTCGTGATGTCACAATAACTGTTTAGCGCCACCTCCCACTATTCGCGCGCTGCGCGTCCCATCGATCGCAAGTGCGCCCGGTGGTTCGTCGTAGCGCTATTGCGTATGTGCAGTTGCGTGGCTCGCAGCGTGACGCTGGAGAGGAGTTATCTGGCAAGGGTAGTTGGCTAAGGCCGCCACGTAGAGGCGCCGAGACCTAGAAGGAAGGTCACGTCTACTCCTCGCCAATCGCCTCGACGTCGTGCCCCATTTTTAATGATGGATTCTAAGGCTATTCAAACGATGCTCGTCGATCGAATCCAACACGATCTTTTTGTATTGAAAAATAAAATGAAGACGTTTATTTTTCACTAGCTAAACGCAGACAACACATTTTTGATCACGTAGGAAATTCCAATAAAAATTATTGGACGCAAAATATTATAATACTCAAATAAAAAATTAATTATTGTCTATAATTAGTACCAGCGAATTCCAATCAAAATAATTGGGCGAATAATAGTATGGTACTCCAATTAAAAATTAATGATTGTCTATAATTAATACCAGCCAATTCCAATAAAAATCTGGGTACGATTGGATATTATAATACTCCAATTAAAAATTAATCATTGTCTATAATTAATACCAGCCAATTCCAATCAAAATCTGTGTACGATTGGATATTATAATACTCCAATTAAAAATTAATAATTGCCTATAATTACTACCACCAAATTTTGTTAAAAATCATTATGCGAATAATATTATAATACTCAAATGAAAAATTAATAATTTCCTGCAATTAATACATGTAATCAGTGATAAGTCCGTAATTGCGTTAATTAAACCGTCGAAAAATCGAACACTCGTTTAATCAGCACCGCGGAGGATCGTCCCGTTGCACCCAACGAGTTCATCACGCGGCCAATCCGGTTTTTTCATCCGTGAGATGACTTCATCGGGCCGTCGGATGCATCGGCGTTACACATACACCTCGGGGCTCGGTATCATTTTTCGAGCCAGACAAATGACGTACGGGGGACCTTCGAAGAAATTGATCACCCGATATAATTGCAAGTGCGCCCGAACCTTACGTATTAAAAAATATATTTTTTGTTTTTTTTCGGAGAATGATTTATCGCTATTGCACACCGACCTTTGCACTTATGGACCTTTATGGATTTTTATTTATTTTATTTACGATACAAAAAAATTAATGGCGAATTCGTTGTGTACGAGCAAAAATATATCAAAGTAAATTTTTAAAGAAAATAAAATAAATAAAAAGTATTTTCCCACTTTTTTCAAATTTAGACACTTCACTAAAATCGAGGTTAATTTTTTTACGATCGAACCTGAATTTAACAAGGCGGATCGCGATATCTTGATTTCTGAATTTTTCACAAAACCTTAATGACAAACCCTCAAAAATCGCAAATTTTTCCATACATACGCCTTGCGTTTTTTGCGAAAAATAAATTCGTCTTCGTAAAGTTCGAAGACCCTAACCGATGGCAAATTTCTCGCTGATTCCGAAAAGCACCGTTCTTTTTCTAAAAAAAATTAAAAAATCGTCGAAAAAAATCGCGAAAAATGATATTTTTCTCTGCTAATTTATTTTACCCACCGATTTTTTTAAACAGGAATTTTTCAATTTATCAATTTTTTTCTTTTCGTAATTCTCTAATTTATGAATTTTTTTCTTTTCGTAATTCTCTAATTCATGAATTTTTTTCTTTCCGTTTCGTTATTGAGTCCTCATTGAATCACGGTATTCCAGATGTTGAGTCCTCGTTGAATCCCGGTATTCCACAATTCAACGAGGACTCAATCGGTACCTATGGTATTTTTCCAGCCGGCCACTCGAACGGTTATCGCACGCGGCGATCGCTCTCGTTCGAATTTCGGGCCATTGGTATGCTCCGAGCCTCGCTCATACGACTCGAAATACTAATAGCAATTGCTTCACGATCGCTTCGCGATCGCTCACCGTGCGGCACATCGGCGAAGACGAGGCTCACGAGGATGCGCGCAATTGCGCGACGACAAAATTTTTTTTTCGACGCAGAGTGGGATCGCGGTATATAAGGTCAGACCACAGTGGTCTAAGCATCATCAGTCGTTGTGCCCGATTCGAGGTGTCGTCTTCAATCCACAAAACAAAAAACATGTTCGCCAAGGTACTTGAACCATCGACTCTAATAATCCAGTGTGAAACAAATTCTGTCCCAGTGAAATTGATCTACCACGTGATCGAGTTTCGGTTATTGCAACACGAAAAAAAAAGAACTTTCGAAATTGCATTTCGGTGACAATTGTGGCTTTCCCGTTTATACACAAACATAAAACTCTTCAATGTGACTTCGATAAATGTGGACACAGTTTTTCGAAATTAAAGGGAATAATTTCAATATTCATCAATAATCGATACTAGATCAATCATATTTTCGATGAATCTTTTTCGCACCTAATTGTCTAAAATCTAAAATAATTAATACAAAATCAATAGAAATAACGTGTACAAAATAAAATATAGTAATTACATACATTTCCCGAGTTATATCTCATTTTCATAGAGACAAATTTATTAATTTTTTTAACAAATTTTAATTATTACCAAATTAATTATCCAAAAATTAACGGAATTTTTTTTTTCACTCTTCCAGTCCTTCGCACTTCTGGGCCTTTTGGCCCAATCATATATAGAGTTTACATATATTTCCCGATTTATATCTCATTTCCATAGAGAATAACAAATTTATTAATTAAAAATGAAATTAACAAAATTTTTTTTTTTTTTCACTCTTCCAGTCCTTCGCACTTTTTGGCCTTTTGGCTGTGGCCAGAGCCGGCGTGATTCAGCCGGTGGTAGCGCGCGCTGCACCTGCAGTGCTGGCCCGACTCGAGGACTTCGACCCGGCGCCGCAGTACAGCTTCGCCTACGACGTTCAGGACTCGATAACCGGTGACTCGAAGGCCCAGTACGAGACGAGGAACGGCGACGTCGTCCAGGGCAGCTACAGCCTCATCGAGGCCGACGGAACCCGCAGGATCGTCGACTACACCGCCGACGACGTCAACGGATTCAACGCCGTCGTGAGCCGCGAGCCCGCGGTCGCGGTCGCACCCGTCGTGGCGAAAACCGCGGTCGTCCCGGCCCCGGCCGCCCCTCTCATCGCCAGAGCCCCCGTCATCGCTGCTCCTGGAGTCGCTCGCGCCGCCTACGTCGCTCAGTACCCCGCCGTCGCAGCTGCACCTGCAGTCGCCCGGCTCGCCGCTCCTCTCACCTACGCCGCCGCTGGTTACGCCTTTTAAGTCGCGAAATCGAAGGCAATGTAGGAATTAACGTTACCACTTAACACTGACTATGCTGTACATACATAAAGAGCTTTACACACATCATACTATTTTTTTTATATTTAATGATCACCCTGTTTCTTATTCGCTTATTCGATTTAATGATTTTATTTATTTATTGCGAGTTCGATTAAATTCTGAAGCTTGGATTTAGGAGGGATTTAGAAAATTTGCTGGTTATGGGAAGTAAAAGTTTTGTGGCAAATATTTTGCAACTTTTGCCAGTTTGGTTTATTAATTTGAGTTCATCTATAAAAGTTTCACTTTACATATTTCTTATCGGTGAATTTTTACATAATCGGTAGATTATCTGAAAATTGGTAGATTATCTAAAAAATCGGTAGATTATCTAAAAAATCGGCAGATTATCGAAAAATCGGTAACTTTCTAAAAATCGGTAAATCCAGATTTTGAAACACAGTTGGAATCACAATTTTATAAAGATCGAGGGAAAATTCGCTTTACGTCAAACCAGTGATTCAATTCCTTCAAATCGAATTGAAAAAAAAATTGCTGGTTACATACCAAACAAAACTTTCGTCGAAAGTGTTTCGTAACTTCATCCAGTTTGCTTTACTAATTTGAATTTATGAATGAAAGTTTCACTTTACATATTTACCGGTGAATTTTTTTGATAAATCGGTAGATGCATTTTTTGCAATGCACTTAAACCTTCAATTCTATAGAGATCGAGTGAAAATTTGTTTCACGTCAAACCAAGGAGTTTCAGTATTTTCCCAGGATCTCGTGATTCGATGAGTGACAGAAGGATAACAGTTTACGTGGCCCGAAGATGTGGCTGAGATTCGACGCCTCGTTACATCCATTATGCAATCCTCGCGACTGGTTAAACGCGCCTGTCGCATACGTAGTGCGTTTGCGAAAGAACAATGCGTATGCCTCATATCCATGTACGCGCGAATGTACCGAGAGTTACGGGAGTAGACGGTGCGCGGCGTAACCGATCCGACCTTCGGCTACGCTCGCTGGGTTCACAATGGACTGTCCGAAGTCTTCCCTCCACCAAGAAACGTGCAACTTGATTGATAATTCGACACGTCTAAACTTGGAATTCAACCGGATGTCTATCCACCCATTTCTATTTTTTTTTTTTTTTTTTTTTCAATGATATTTACTGCTTTGGTTACCGTAATTCTGCAAATACTTAGTAAAATTACAGTAAAGATTACAGTAAAGACATTCCTGTTATCTCATTGACAATTCAGCGCACGAAAACGTCATTGCTCGATGTAGGATTTATTTGCAAGGCTGCGGGCCGATGATTCTCCTCGAGATTTAGAAAGCTTAGAAAAAGTCGGTTCGGGAAACAGTCAAGCATTTTTTATCCTTGAAGAAAAATTAAGTTCTGGAGTTTGCAGAGCTTAAATAAAGGTGGAGAAAATAATAGACAGAAATTTTAGACGATCGAAAATTTAGACGATTTTAGTCGAATTCTTATAATTACGATGTTCACTATTTTTGTAGAATCAGCGAAAAAACAATTTCTAATTTTTTTAAAACACTTTACAAATTCTCATTAAAAGTTTGTAATGTTCTCTCATAAAAAATGTATAATGTTCTCTCATTTAAAAATATCTCATTAAAAATTTGTAATTTTCTGTAATAAGACAAATTCTCATAAAAAATTTGTAACGTTCTCTCATTTTTAAAATTCTCATAAAAAATGTGTAATGTTTTCTCTAATTTAAAAAATTCCCATTAAACAATTGCAAAAGAAGAAAAACCTTAAAAATGAATCGCGAGAGGAAAAAGATTTGGCGCGTCGAGCAGAGAAGTTCTAAGGCACCGCGGGGGCACCGCGAATGGACCGCGCGCGTCTGACCGGCAAGGCCGTTACTACTGGCAGCCGCGGCGATGTAACGCGTTACGTGACGGCGGCGAGCGCGCGCGGCACCTCCTTAAATTTCACGTCGTTTATTTTCGGGCCGGCCCGGAGAAATTGGAGCGGCTACATAATTGTTCTGGAATTTTTACGATAATAATCCCCGCGCGCTGCGCGGTCACGTGAATTTTGTGCGTCGCGTGTGTCGACATTGACAAGCGTGTACCGAGAGCCGGCGGCGCGGGATTTTCGGCGAAGAGGGAATCGAGTTTTTGGCGCGTCGGCTCCTCGCGAACGGGGCGCGGTGTTCCGCCCCGCCCGCGCCCCGAGCTTGCGAAACTTCTCGCCGCTGCTCTCCGCGCTCGCCCGAAACTTTTTCGGCCGGACTATATAAAGACTAATTCGAGCAACGTAGGACATCAGTCAACCACCAGACACACACACAGCAATGGCATTCAAGGTGAGCTGCGCGCCGCTCAGGATTTTCCGAAATAAACCATTTTCGCAACCCAGTGCAAAAAACAAAGTTGACATAGCAACTGCTATTTTTTTCGTCCCTGATAAAAATTACCTTGCTGCAATTTATTTGTGTTTACTGAAAAAGTGATTTCGAAAATTATTGATTCAAAATTATATCGGACTAGTGTGATTGGTAACCGAGATTAACCGACTTGGAAGAAGATTTCAGGATTTTGTTGTAATACAATTTAAGAATTATTGAATTAGCGAAAATATTCATACACTTTCGCCCCTTGCGAACGATAGTTAAAAAATTCCAACAATTCTTATCCCAGTGAAACAAAATTTATCAGAAACTAATGATACCGAAACCAATATCCTTTTATATTGCAAAAAAAAACTCGCCCACCTAAATTAACATATTTCAATAAATGATATCTTCGCAATAGACACCAAAATATTATTGAAATTATTATTCGAGTTACAACAAATAGAACAAATAGAAAAAAGCCACAATTGAGCATCGATAACACGTTAATATATCATCAATTTTTGTTTGTTTTTTGTTTCTTGTATTTTCTATATTCTGGACTTTTCAAGTTGGTAAATGAAATAAATAATTGAAATAAATACATGGAATAAATAAATGAAATAAATACATTAAATAAATAAATGGAATACATTAAATAAATAAAATACATTAAATAAATAAATGAAATAAATACATAATACATAAATTAATGAAGTAAATATATTTTCAGCTCGTAATCCTCGCCGCCTTCGTGGCCGTCGCCAGCGCCGGTGTGATTCCGGCGGCGCCCGCCCAGCTGGCCTACCACGCCGCACCAGCTCAGCTGGCTTACCACGCCGCACCGGCCCAGCTGGCCTACCACGCCGCACCGGCCCAGGTCTCCTACCACGCCGCCCCGGCCCAGGTTGCCTACCACGCCGCGCCTGCCCAGCTGGCCTACCACGCCGCGCCTGCACCAGTCCTCGCCAAGACCTACGAGCCCGAGCCCTACGACGCGCACCCCCAGTACAACTACGGCTACGACGTCCATGACTCCGTGACCGGTGACATCAAGAGCCAGCACGAGAGCCGCGACGGCGACGTCGTCCAGGGCAGCTACTCCCTCGTCGAGGCCGACGGCAGCCGTCGCATCGTCGACTACACCGCCGACCCCGTCAACGGTTTCAACGCCGTCGTCCACAAGGAGCCCGCCCAGGTCGCCGTCAAGGCCGTCCACGCCGCTCCCCTCGTTCACGCCGCGCCCGTCGCTCACGCGCCCCTCGCCTACTACCATCATTAGAAGACCATCTTAGCATCCTTGTTACGGCTACCACGTAGCCGCGTCCCTTTTTGTTACTCACTACGCGCTCACTATCTATAGGTTTGTCAATTTAATAAAAAAAATATGTTGCCATAAAAAATGTCTCTTGTTACACGAACCTCTTTTTTCCTTTTTTCTTTAGAAAATTGTACTAATTTTTGCAAAACTTTACTAATTTTCCTAAATTTTTACTATTTTTTTATTCTACTTTTTAAAGTAAAAACAATTATTTTAATTATGAATCATTATAAAAAAAATATACAAAATTCATTTGTATATTTTTTTTATAATGATTCATCATTGTTTTCGTGGTAAAAATTAGGAAAGACAATTCATAAACATGGACTTGGAATTCAGGTCTTAATATTCAGTGTTTTGTTCTCCAGGACGATTATTCGTCCTTTGGGCGAGAGTAATTTTTTTTTGGTATTTACATTAACTATTTTTATCGGTTACGGTAACAATGAAAAAAGGTAACGGAAAATAATGTAGAATAGAGACTTCAATTTAATAATAAGTCAGTCAATAGTTACTATCTCAATTCTCAACTGTAATTTCTACAAATGAAGGACGAAGATTTTTTTTTTTTTTTTTTTTTTTTTTTTTTCAAAAATTGTTTTCAGAATAAAACGTCCTTGCGAATTTTTTTCTTTTCACGGTCTACGTTCGATTTAAAAATCGAGAGTGTTTGACGTACTCGACGAGACGATTGACAGCAGCGTTTTTTTGCCACCGTCGCGCCGAGCGAAACGAAATAGTCGTGAAATACGGCTGCGTGTCCCGCGTCTGCAGAGCCAGTGCGTATATTACGCGGGGAGACAAGACCGGACACTCGAGCCCGCGTGTGTATATCGCGAGAGGTTATCCACGAGCAAAAAGAACGAGCCGCAGAAACGAAAGGAAAGGTCTGGATCGCTTTTTAAGTGGGACGTGCAGGCCCGCTGGACAATGAAGGTTGAACAACTATTTATGGACCTGCAGTGTAATTGGAGCCTGACGATTCTCACTGCGCTAAAGAACGGCGCGCAACCCTTTGGCACATGTGCACACGTGTCGCGACCTCACGAGTATCAGATCGTCGTCCCACGAAGCAATTATCCCGAGAATTGTTGATCACGACGAACATGAATAGGGTTTTTTGTTTTCGATTATCGCGCTTGAGATCTTCATGTTAAAATTCAACAAGTCATACCTGATATTGAAACAAACATATTTTTATTTATTGTCTATTTATTTTGCGACAAATAAACATACGATTAATATTGGAAAATTGTATACCACGAAGCATCCCGAGAATTGCTGATCACGACAACCATGAATAGGGTTTTTTCTTTTCAATTATCGTACATGAGATCTTGATATTAAAATTCAACAAGTCATATCCAGTAATTAAAACAGCATGTTTTAGTTATTGTCTATTTATTTTTCGGCAAATAAATATATGACGAATTCGTAAATCTGAAATGCAGATATATTGAAAAAATGTTATGCCATGAAGCATCCCGAGGATTGTTGATCACGACGAACAGTAATAGGGATTTTGTTTAGATATCTAATATTTAAGCCAGTATATTTTATTTATTGACTATTAATTTTGCGAAAAAATATGGTTGTTTCGTGAATTTGAAATGAAGACATTTTTAGTTCAGAAACAATTTTTATTTGTAAGGTATTTGTAATCTCTAAGGGTCGATTTTTCAAACAGGTTCGAACGTAAGTGTGATCTATAGATCGAACTTCGAACTTGACGTGATCTTCAGATCGATTTTCTGTTCACCAATTCTATCCTGACAGGTTTTCTCATCAGCATTCATAATAGATGTTGCAATAAAGACTGTTGGACCTGATAGTCCAACATCGTTACTACTAGTAACGTTAGTTTCACTAATAGTTACCAGTAGTAACGATTAGTGAGAGCTATTCAAATCTATAATAGTGACCGTTTGGTCCCAATAGAATTCGGTGGGTCAAATCGTTTCTTTTTGTTTCAGCAACAGACGTGACCACATGAATGTAATTAAAACAAAAAGAAGTGACTAACAAGCGAGACCACCTGCAAACTTTCTTTTTATCTCCGATCGTCCAGCATATTACGTTAACAATCTCACCTTCAATTAAGGAGCATAAAAGAAATACGTGACCACATGCCCGAGTGTCGAAAATCTTGTTCCCTCGTAATGGAGCATTTTTTTACATGTCAAAATTTAAATATACGCGGAAGTGTCAGCGGGAACGAACATAACGAAGCTCACGATGCCCGCTTCATTAGTATTCATACTCGAGAACAGACACGATAGATGTACAAGTGAGAGATAATCAGATCGGTAAAAGTGAAAGAAAGGAGAGAAACTGTTTCGGGTACAAATTTATTTCTCACTTTGAAGTGCAAAAAAAATGTACAAAATTGAAGCCAGCGTTCCAAAGTATCCAAATTCTAATTTGGAACAGTAAAAACGAATATAACGAAGCTCATGATACCGGCTTCATTAGTATTCATGCTCGAGAACAGGGACGATAGATGTACAAGTGAGACATAATCAGATCGGTAAAAGTGAAAGAAAGGAGCGAAACTGCTTCGGCTTATAAATTTATTTCTCACGTCGTGATGCAAAAAAAAAAATTGCAAAATTAAAGCCAGCATGCCGAAGCATCCAAGTTCTAGTTCAGAGCAGCGAGAACGAATATAATGAATTTCATGATACTCGCTTCATTAGTATTCATAGCCGAGAACACGTGCGATAGATGTACAAGTGAGATATAATCGTATCGGTACACGAAAAAAAAATCATTGATTCGCCTGCAGGCTGCCAAAAACAAGAGTTGTCAATTCAATTTCGCTTCGAATTCTTACAATTTCGTATGATAATGAAAAGGTAACCCAAAAATAGGCAAAACAATATTTTATTGTTTCCATGTTAAAACAGATAGTGACAACAATAACGAGAGTTAATTTAAAAACATTGTTTTTGGCAGCCCGCGAGCTAAGGTTTTATTAAATCGATGATTTTCCTTTTTCCTACATAAAAGTGAAAGAAAGAAGAGAAACTGTCTCGTGTACAAATTTATTTCTCACGTCGTGATGCAAAAAAAAAAGTTACAACATTAAAGCCAGCATACCAAAGCATCCAAGTCCTGGTTCAAAGAGCTTACGGACTAAAAAAATGATTTTCAGGAAGATCTCGAATTACCAATTCAAGTCGAGAGGACGACGAACGCCAGCCCGAGTGGTCTCTTTACGAACCGACCTAATTCTTAGCGGAGCGGCGTTCGGGCCGCGGTCGCTCGCGGCATTGGAACGAAAGCGAAAACCTAACGACCTTCGGGCGGTGCTCCGGCTCTCACGCGCACCGGCAGAATGCGCGAAACCGCGGCGCGAGTATGAATCGCTGAATAACGAAAGTACGAGAGGCCCCGCCGTGCGCTACTCGGGCTACGTAAGACGCCCGACCGGCGGCGTCACCCGCAAGTCTGCGCTCGACTAAACCCGGCGCGCTCACTTCCGGCATCGGATCCTCAACGACCTTGAATGAAATTCTTGCTACATTGTTAACGAAATTCGCGCTATTATTAGTATAAAAATTAAGAATTTTTTTTTTGCGTTTGATGCTCCAAATCCGTAAATTAATATCATACAAGTTTTTATAACAATCATATGGATCTCTAATATTATTATTATACGGAATTGAAAAAATCAGTGATAATTAATATTGTAATAATTCGTATTGTAAATATTTTTCTATAAATATAATATACGACGGATTTTTAATATTCTATGTTCATTTTTAATATATAAAATTCCTCATCAGTCATTTGATATTAATTTGATCAACGTGTACGAATTTTTGTTTCCTGTACTTAGTTTCCGAATTTCTCTCAACTTCGCCCAGTGGACTTTCAGCTTTCTCTAAATTATTTGCAAAATTTGCGCTGTCGCATCTAAAAAATACAGTAATAACTATTTACGACATAGAAGTCGATAGAAGGATCGAGCGTGAATAAAAAAATCCCACCATCTTCGACTCATCATTCATTAAATAATATTCCAACCGCCTGATCTTCGTGTTCATCATATAAATCGTTTAATCAACCATCCGATTAATCGCAGAGTTACAGATCTTCCCAGTATACAGACAAATCGACGGCAACTAATTCGCATACCAAATCGACATTCAACGCGGCAGGTATCAAGAGTCAGAAATTAAAAAAGAAAAAAATTGAGCTTGTGATGTACATTATTAAAGTATAGTTACAGCTTGCATATACAGTCAATTTACAGTAACGAGTTACCTAATCGAGTTACAGCTAGATTTAACATAACATTACGAAGTACAAAAGAACTTAAAAAAAAGAGAGAGAGAGAGGAGGTATCAGTGCATTCGTCGCCGCAACGCATTACCCACTGTTATCGGTACGCGTGTCTTGTGTGTGAGTTTGTGGCTTGCACGGAGAAAAAAAAGTGGTTGGAAGAACCATCTCCAGCACATATTTTACCGCGAATTAGTTGCAGCAACTAAATCGCGATTGGCTATGATAAAGTAGTAGGTAAGACCAACGAGTTGGTTCCACTGTTGTAGTCAACGCTATATCAACTCCTTCGAGTGGTTGTAGGACCCCATTTATCGGTTTCTCCACCAACTTTTTCTTCTTCGTGTGAGGGGGATGTCGAGAGTCTTAGTGGGAGTAGGAGAAGAGGGGGGTGGAGTAGCTCACGTGCGAGATGATGTTGAGGGGTCCGGCGCCACCGATGTAGGCCTGAGCAGGTGCAGCGAGCTTGGCATAGGCGGCAGGTGCGGCGTACGCGGCAGGCGACGCGTGGATCGCGCGCGCAGCGTAAGCGGCAGGCGCGGCGTACGCGAGATGGCCGGCGGCAGGCGCGGCGTACGCGAGATGGCCGGCGGCAGGCGCGGCGTACGCAAGATGGCCGGCGGCAGGCGCGGCGTACGCGAGATGGCCGGCGGCGTAGGCGGCAGGCGCGGCGTATGCGCGCGCAGCGTAGGCGGCCGGCGCGGCGTAAGCGGCGATCGGCGCGGCGATCTTGGCGTGAGCGATAGCCGGCGCGGCGTACGCGGCTACCGGCGCGGCGGCGACGGCCTTGACGGCGACCTGCGCGGGCTCCTTACGCACTACGGCGTTGAAGCCGTTGGCGGAGTCGGCGGTGTAGTCGACGATACGACGGCTGCCGTCGGACTCGAGGAGCGAGTAGCTGCCCTGAACGAGGTCGCCGTTGCGGCTCTCCTGCTGGCTCTTGAAGTCACCGGTCAGCGAGTCCTGGACGTCGTAGCCGTAGCTGTACTGCGGGTTCGGGTCGTAGTCGGCGTCGATCGTCTTCGTGAGGATCGCCTTAGCTGGCGCTGCGGCGTAAGCCAACGGGGCGCCGTAGGTCGCCGGGCTTGCGAGGAAACCGGCGTTCGCCGCCGTCGCCAGGAGCGCCACGAGGAAGAACTGCGAAGTGGAGAGAAGAAAATCGATTAGGCGATGTTTGATTTGGTGGGTAGATTTAGATAGGGTGAGCTGTATTGGGCAATTGGCAATCGGGGAAATGATGACATTGTCAACAGGTGTCGATCATATTTTATTATTATTATTATTATTATTATTATGACACTTAAAAATTGTATGAACTCTTGTTGTTTACGAAAATGTTATGAACTCTTGTTTATGAATTATTTCTTGATTTTATGAATAATTGTCTACAAAAATATTTTGTCTATATTTGAGTCAAGATAAACCCAAAGAAAAGACCATTTTTGCGACGAATATATTCTTTTTTGTTGTACCAAAAATTACGAATATATAAATTTATAGTCGTCAACAATTATCTAATTTTTTCTAATTTTCTAATAAGAGACTGAATATATTTTTTTCAATCGCCGAGCGGATTTGCCAAAAATCGCGATTATGCGACCAAATTCATAACCAATCAACCCCAGCCAGGTGGCAGGTATTTCGTACCTTGGAAACCATTGTGGGACAGGTAGTGCGTGTTCGACGAAGCGTCTGATACTGACTGGACACGGGGTTGAACCACTATTTATACGACTTTTGCGAGCGATGCAAAACTCTCGCGGCAGAAGCTGCCCGGTGTGTATAACGACGATGCAGTGCGCAACGCCCGTCGAATGTGGATCGATGGGGAGAAAAAAAAAGAACAGGCGAAGTGCATAAACGCGGTGACGCAATGCGAAGCCCGCGCGCGGATCAAGAGGGTCTCGCGAGCCGCAGCATCGCGAGGGCGCAGGAGGTCCGCGCGCGGCGCAGCTTTTGACACACGCGGGAAGCCAAAAGCGAGCGAGAAGGAAGCCGCGACACCGAGTTTTACTTTCACCCGAATAAAACCGGCGGGGCTGCGATCAACAACCGCCTCGCCGACCGGACCGCAAAACCGCGCCCAATGTCACCACGGGGAGAGGAGACCACGGTGAGCCGCACTTTATGCGGATGTGTAGGTAATGCGACGCGCAGGTACGTGAAATCTCGGCGCGGAGGCGTTGGACACGATTTTGTGCCATTTTATTGCCGCAAGACCGTAGCCGAGGCGGCCGATGGTCGTCAGCCCCGCTGTCGCGAAGCGAGCATCATGGACCGCCGGACAGACGAGTTTGGAATGGAGAAGAAGGGCGACTGAGACGAAGGATCGAACCTTGGGGTTTTGCACGAAAAAGCGACTTCGTTGATTCTGCGTTACAAAAAAAACACCTGCGTCAAGTGAGCAGAGAAAAGTCGCAAAAATGGATTCACGATATATCCAAATAAAGTACTCATTATGTGCTAATTATTTGCCAAAGTTTTAAATTTTGTGCTCTTTTAATTTTTCCAAAAAACAAATTTATAAATTCCTCTGCTAGGTTAACGTTAAGATAACAAAATATTCTGTCGGTTCGCAAAATCGACCTTTTCGTTACACAGGAATACAGTGCTTTTTATATGCTTTCGAGTCATATATTATTCAACCCCAAATATATATATTTTTAAGTTTTTAAGATATGGTACCAGAAAGAACGACCCAAAATGGATTCACGATAAACTGAATTTGAAGTGAACTTAAGTAATCTTTTTTTAGAAAAAAAGACCTCTTAAAGACATCTTTTTTTGGAAAAAAGACATCTTAAAGACATCTTTTTTTGGAAAAAAAGACATCTTAAAGACATCTTTTTTTTGGAAAAAAGACATCTTAAAGACATCTTTTTTTGGAAAAAAAGACATCTTAAAGACATCTTTTTTTGGAAAAAAAGACATCTTAAAGACATCTTTTTTTGGGAAAAAAGACATCTTAAAGACATCTTTTTTGGAACAAAGACATCTTAAAGACATCTTTTTTTTTTTAAAAAGACATCTTAAAGACATCTTTTTTTTTGGAAAAAAGACATCTTAAAGACATCTTTTTTTGGAAAAAAGACATCTTAAAGACATCTTTTTTTGGAAAAAAGACATCTTAAAGACATCTTTTTTTGGAAAAAAAGACATCTTAAAGACATCTTTTTTTGGGAAAAAAGACATCTTAAAGACATCATTTTTTGGGAAAAAAGACATCTTAAAGACATCTTTTTTTGGGAAAAAAGACATCCTAAAGACATCTTTTTTTGGAAAAAAAACATCTTAAAGACATCTTTTTAACTTAAAGATCACTTAAAGTTATCTTTTTTGGCCGAAAAAAGTTAACTTAAGGCATCTTAAAATATATTTGATTATATTTTTTAAATATATTCAAAATATATTCAAAATATTTTTAAAAAATATATTCAACATACATTCAAAATGTATATATATCATTATATCGTCCGAAAAGTTGGATACGTCAGATATATTTTCGCATATATATTTCCTTTCCATGGCTGCTTCTCTTACATGTGAGTGATGCAGGTGTCTGGAATCTCAACACGGAGACGTTTTACACGATTTTGTGGCATGTCATTGCAGCCTGACCGTAGCCGAGGCGGTGGATGATCGTCAGCCCTGCTGTAAACTCCGGAACGAAGAAAAAGGGCAGCGAAGACGAAGAATCGATCCTCGCGTTGAGCTTCGCGACATTTGCAGACGAGGCTCCCGAAGAAGGTCTCGGTGTACCCGTGACCGTCGCGCGCGACAAACGACGTCGCATCACGATATCGTCGAAGAGTCATGCGAGGCCGAGCCGAAGGACCCGCGCGGTGGCGGTGCGTAAGATGAAATTCGTGTTTTACACGGCAATTCCGGGGCCACGAATATGGCTTCGTCACCTTGTCACTAGCGTTTTAGGGCGGAACGACGATATTGGCGCACTTGACTCTCGGATCTTATCGCGCCGGGAATTCGACGCTACGTAAACTTTGCCTTTTATTGGTTCTCGACTGCCACGGTCAGAGATGAAGATATAAGTTGATAAACGAGGATGATATTTTTAAAAATATCGTGAAGGTAAAATTGTCTTGGTATTGTCGACGTGAAATATTCCAAGTTTTCTGAAAGACCTCGATAAATGAGAATGAAATATTTACAAACACGAATTTTTTTTTTTCTTCAATTTTGTCTTGTAGCGTGAAATCCGCGACAAATTAAAAGGGGGAAAAATAGCTGCAACGATGAACTGCACAGCGTAACAAAAATTGCAATAAAGAATTTTTGGAAAGTTGTTAACGTAACTGGGAACAGAAATGTTTGTTTTAATCACTCTAAACGCTGTCGCGAATTATGTCACTTCGAGACGCTGCGACAATTTGGGCAAACTGTGCAAAAGGAGCTGACAAGAATTCCCAAAAAAAGAAAAAAAAAATGCTGGCATATTTCACAATAACATTAATACCACGCCCGAAAGTATTACTCAATACTGAGCCCACAAAGAGTCGCACCTGCTCGACTTTAATAACTTACTCAAGAAAAAAAAAAGAAATGAAATGCCTTATTCCACTTTCCACGGTGCTTTTGACGCGCCTCTCACCTTTGCAGCATCGAAAGTCGCGTTTCAAGAGTTCGTATCGCTTAATCCGAACGAATCGAAATACCACGCGCGAATTATGCGCGCATTTGCATTATATTTAAATTCGTCGGCGAATTGCACGCGCGATCTCGTGCAAACATCTCGCTGATTGACGTGCTCGACGCAAATAAAGTGTGACGCCCGCAAATTGCGAAGACGTGCGCGGCGCGTCGTCCTCCTCACCCGCCACCCAATTATTTAACTCGCTGTCAAGGTTCCGGAAAGTAATTCAAAACTGACGGCTTAATTCCCCGCTGTCCAGGGCGCAGAACTTCCCGGTTCGCCGCTAGCACTCGTGCGACGCAGATGAACGCGGGGCAAAATGGGACGCACGAATAAAAAATAGTTTCATGACACTCAAAGTGTATTTTTACTGTTTCTAGCCCAAAAACTCGATTCCGATCATCAATTTTGAGCATCGGCAAAAAAAAAAAGTGGTGGGGCAAAATGGGCTTCCAGAAATTCGGCAATGTGTCGTTTGGTGCACCGAGCCAAAGTTGATTGCATTCTGTCCCTAACTAAAGGTGAAATACGAACGTAAGTTTTCTAGAAGTGCTAAAGACATTCGCATTCAGTGGATGCCTGACAGAAGACTTGAAAAAAAAAAAAAAAAAAAAAAAAGTAATTTTTTCCTATATTTTTAATAGTTCCGTTGAATTGTGTTCTAGAAACGTGATTTTCGAAAAATGTCGGTCCGCCTATTTTGTCCTGTAAAATTATTCGCAATGAAAAAAATTACTGTCCCATTTTGCCCCTTGCTCCCCCATATATACATACGTATATATGATGTGCATTACATAGCAGCTGAAGAAAAAAACAACGCGTCGACATTACCGTAATTAGTTTCGCTGGGTGGTACCAAAGTGATGAGAAAATGAACTTGCAGAGTCGAGCCAGTTGGCCTTTGTGATCGCACGTACGAAATATTCCGGTCCGAGTGTTATAAAAAAATAAAATAAAGAACATCGCGCCGGAGCCCGATGCAGGTAAAGTCTCGAGTTTACGATGTCGTTGGTGGCAACTCGAGCGCGGGAAGACAGTCCGGCGCAGCCTCGCCCGAATGGAGTAACGAAAAAAATAAAGAAATTCACACTCGTACATATAAAGTACTAATTATTACAGCGTGGCGGTCGCCAGTCTCGGCGTTGAACGAGTTCGACATTAAAATGATCGTCCGACCTGATTTTGTAAATAAAAAAAAAACGTACGCAAAAAAGCAATTACTTCATTAATTGAGAACTAAAAAAAAATCTTACCGAATCTGCTTTTGCGTCTGACTATCAAAACACTTAACTACTTATTCAGTAAAAACGTATTTAGGTGATCAGACAAACTGAACATTTTTAAGTCAAATAATTAATTGATAAAAAAATGTCAATTAAGTAACTGGAAATTTATTCATGACCACCCTCTCAATCAGCTTCCGGTTCATCGAGTCAGTTGACCACATTTGTTTTCTATTTCTGCGTAGGAATTCGTTTGTCGAGGTGAAATAATTTCGTAGAAGAAAAAGTGATTTGGCCTAGTGAGGAATGCGTTAGTCTTTCTTTTTCCATCGAGGAGATTTGCCATGAATGATTTATAACATCGTCTCATGGGGCACGGGGCGCGGTTGACCGTGCGCTATCTGTGACAACGTCACTCACTGATGTCACACGCTCTCCAATCGCTCAATCATCGCGATAGAAGCCGTTCGAGTTACCGAACTACACGCGTAAGACACGCCGTAGAAACGAAATAGATCTTCGCTCGATCCCGTTTGGTACTCACTGCGAATGGCAAATCGCACACGAATTTTTGATCTACAATAAAACGCGATGCGTGCGATTCGACCGGCTGTCGCCACGTGCCATCGATACAGGAAATTTCGTGAAGATCATTCGACGGGATAAAGGCCGACTCGCCATTCACTTTTCTTTTTGATAATTAGAATCACGTAATCTTTCACGTAACCTTAAATTAAAGAAGTTACTTAAAAAGTAACTTTAAGTAAGTAAGTAATTTACTTAAAAAGTAACTTTCCGTAAATAAGCAATTTACTTAAAAAGTAACTTTAAGTAAATAAGTAATTTACTTAAAAAGTAACTTTAAGTAAATAAGTAATTTACTTAAAAAGTAACTTTAAGTAAATGAGTAATTTACTTAAAAAGTAACTTTAAGTAAATAAGTAATTTACTTAAAAAGTAACTTTAAGTAAATAAGTAATTTACTTAAAAAGTAACTTTACGTAAATAAGCAATTTACTTAAAAAGTAACTTTAAGTAAATAAGTAATTTACTTAAAAAGTAACTGTAAGTAAGTAAGATACTTAAAAGTTAAGTTAAATTAAGTTAAGTTAAGTTAAGTTGTTAAATTAAGTCAAGTTAACTTTTTACCTCGAAAAAAGTTAACTTTAAGGCAGCTTTTTTTGCATACATGGTCGCTTTTTCGCAACGTAATGTAAAATGCAAATTTTACCGGTTTACCAGTCATTTCGGTTCGGTATGCTCGGAAATTATCACATTTGCAATTTTCACCGGTGACGAGAGTTAAAATTGCAGCTCGAACCGGTAAATCCTCGCCGTACCGAAATGAGCGCCATTATCGTGCACCCTGCAGTGATACCAAAGAATAAAATGACTATAAATCACTGTGATACGAGTAAATAAGTAATTTGTCATTTTTACATACAGGCACAAGGTTGACCGGATCTTCCTGTGAACCGCTGGAATAATTTCTCCTTTCCCTCTCGGCCAATGCCGAATCGCGACGCAGGGACGAGAGTCGAAGTCGCGACTATCAGAGGAGAAGAAGTCGAGGAGAAATAAAAAAGAAAAGGGGGCGAGGGGGGCGAAGGGTGGACGAAGGGAGGGACGAAAGTAGGACGGTCGTTGCATCTTGCCGAAAATAGCGATCATTACCGCGTGTCCACTTATGCACACGAAGAAGAGTTACAACGGGTTGCGATGTCCCCCAGGTGCAGCGAGCGACTAGTGAGCGCCTTTAAATTGGTACTCAATTATCGCATTATCGCGCTGATCTTCCGACTCGACGACCGAGAGACGAGCAAAAAGAAATGGAAAGGAAGGCACACCGAGTCGAAGGTGAAGGAAAAGTGGAGACTGTTGCACATCGCGTTCCTACGTATCGCGACAAATCGATTCGTCGCACGACGATCGCATTTGGTTTGTCATGCGCAAAAAATCTTGGCAACGAATTCTGGAGCATCAATTTCGCAGGGTTGTCATGGGAAAATATGTCCATTAATTTTTTTACTTACCTAGATATATTACCCCGGTTTTTTATTTTATAATAATTATGACACTTTATGCACAGAAAAAAATATCAACGTAGTAAATTTTGCTGTGAGAATAAAAAATTCGTTAATACATCAATCGATTTGTTATCACATAGTAACTGATATATTTGTAGGAGTGTCTTGAATTTTTTATAAATGATGGAGCGATGACGCGAATACAGGAAATTGTATTTTTTTATTTGTCAATGAAATTTTTTTGATAAATTAAGCATATGAAAGCCATTGGCGCAATTTGTTACGGATTAACCACTTTAGTACATGCGATCATTTTTACAACCATGAAAAATTTTATATTGCACTCATACCAGTTTTTCGTACGGCTCGAGAGTCGCACTAAAAATTCTCAGCTCAGTTTGTCTGCACCCTTCGACCGAAAGGGACGTGAATCAATAAACTTCGATGAAATAATCATCCCCGAGTCCGATTATTCATTTAACATTGTGGCAATGAATTGCTGAAGAGTGCGACAAGAAAGTCATTCCATGAGCTAAAATTCCCCGGGGCCGGAATTTTAGCTCATGGAATGACTTTTTTCCGAAAAATAATTTTTTTTTTTTTTTTAAAGTCATTCCTTGAGCTAAAATTCCGGCCCCGGGAAATTTTAGCTCATGGAATGACTTAAAAAAAAAAAAAAAAATTATTTTTCGGAAAAAAGTCATTCCATGAGCTAAAATTCCGGCCCCGGGGAATTTTAGCTCATGGAATGACTTAAAAAAAAAAAAAATTATTTTTCGGAAAAAAGTCATTCCATGAGCTAAAATTCCGGCCCCGGGAAATTTTAGCTCATGGAATGACTTTAAAAAAAAAAAAAAATTATTTTTCGAAAAAAAGTCATTCCATGAGCTAAAATTCCGGCCCCGGGAAATTTTAGCTCATGGAATGACTTTAAAAAAAAAAAAAAATTATTTTTCGGAAAAAAGTCATTCCATGAGCTAAAATTCCGGCCCCGGGAAATTTTAGCTCATGGAATGACTTTATAAAAAAAAAAAAATTATTTTTCGGAAAAAAGTCATTCCATGAGCTAAAATTCCGGCCCCGGGGAATTTTAGCTCATGGAATGACTTTAAAAAAAAAAAAAATTATTTTTCGGAAAAAAGTCATTCCATGAGCTAAAATTCCGGCCCCGGGAAATTTTAGCTCATGGAATGACTTTAAAAAAAAAAAAAAAATTATTTTTCGGAAAAAAGTAATTCCATGAGCTAAAATTCCGGCCCCGGGGAATTTTAGCTCATGGAATGACTTTAAAAAAAAAAAAAAAATTATTTTTCGGAAAAAAGTCATTCCATGAGCTAAAATTCCGGCCCCGGGGAATTTTAGCTCATGGAATGACTTTAAAAAAAAAAAAAAAATTATTTTTCGGAAAAAAGTCATTCCATGAGCTAAAATTCCGGCACCGGGAAATTTTAGCTCATGGAATGACTTTAAAAAAAAAAAAAAAATTATTTTTCGGAAAAAAGTCATTCCATGAGCTAAAATTCCGGCCCGGGAAATTTTAGCTCATGGAATGACTTTAAAAAAAAAAAAAAATTATTTTTGTAGCATATAATATATAATGTTAAAATATCAAGCGAGCGTTGCTAAGGCGAGTGTGTGATGTTTGTTTGAAGAGCAACGACAGCTCAGTTTGTTCGCACCCTTCGACTGAAACGGACGTGAAAGAATAAACTTCGATCAAATATTTATCCCCGAGTCCGATTATTTATTTAACATCCTGGTAATGAATTGCTGAAGAGTGCGACAATTTTTCAGAAGTGGGATATTAATCCAAAGATCGTGCGTGTTTTCGTGGATGAATCCGGGATTCATTGGTCCGTGAAGGAGCGTGAGTGATCTGTGAAGAGAAATCGACACGAATCCGGGATTCGTCGTCGAATTTCAGATACACGCTGGACGGTAACGTTGAAAACACGTCACAGAAAAAGAAGAGAGGGCGGCCAAAGAAAATTCAAATCGACGCCGCGGCTGATACGCCGGATCGGAGAACCGAAGAAATAATGAACGAAACTCCGATACAATCGACATCGGGTCTGCAAAATAATGAGCAGAGAGGAGATCGACGAGATCGCGAGGACGGGGATGCGTTAATGGATCTCGGAGGTCCGAGATTGCCACGTCCGTCGACTCCCGTACTCCCCGGACGACAGGAAGAAAATGCTGCACGAGCTGAAGCGGATCGACAAGCTGTGACGAATAATTTGCAGTTGCTCGACTTGGAGCCAAATTTTCCGGAGTTGGATCGACTGAGTCTCCTGAATCAGACTACATCTCGGTCTCGAAGCTTTATGGATCTATCCAGCGTTTTGCCGAGCTTTGATCCAGTCGATGGTAACGCTGATGTGAATCGATGGATCGAGAAAATCGAAGAGTATGCGGATATGTATCGATGGGATGATCTAGCGACAAGACATTACGCCTTATCCAAACTACAAGGAGTCGCGAGAAGATGGAAGGATAGTTTGGAGAGAGCAAATCGATCGTGGGACGATTGGAAGCGGCTTCTCAAACAGACCTTCTTATCGGAAGATTCGGGAATTGGAGTAATTCTCGACGCGCAAAATTACAAACGGCGCCCGAACCAAAATATCACAGAATATTTTTACGAGAAGTTAACGAAGTGCAACAAGGCGCGTATGGGCAAGAGAGAAACGATCGAATGGATCATCGATGGATTGGACGATCACCAATACAGAGCGTATTTGGGGCCTCTCTCACGTTATCACGAACCATCCGATCTACTACCGGATCTGAAAAGCGGCAGCAACTTCATCAGGAGCAGCAACGTACGAGCGACGCCGAGACCAACATCCGCGAAGAAGGATGTCCAGTGTTTCAAGTGTCAACGCATGGGGCACACGGCGAAATTTTGTCGAAAAGCCGACGGCGAGAAGACGGAGAACGTACCATCCGTTGCGGTAGCGAAAGAAAATAGGGAGGTTACGTGTTATAAATGCGGTGAGGCAGGGCATTACGCGCGTAATTGTAATTCTAGCGGAAAAAAAGAAGGACGCGGTAAGGTCAACGACGGAGAAAAGGTATTGCATATCAAAGGAAATACCCACGCGAAATTTTTCAAGACTGCGTTGATCGGGAATAAAGAGATTCGATGCTACGTCGATTTAGGTAGCAGCGCGACAGTCATTCGAAAAGAAAATGCAGATAATTTGGGATTGTCTTACTACGAAGGTAAGATTGAACCTTTGGCAGGTTACGGCGGCGGAGAGGTTACGCCGATCGGGATTATGACCGTAACTATTGAAATAGAGGGTGTAGCAGTCAAATGCGATGTGTACGTCGTGCCGAACGACTCGCAATTAGTTCCCCTATTAATCGGGCACTCGTATACCGAACATCCAAACGTGCATATTTTGAATACTTTCGGTTCCCTGCATATCTCGAATGATATTCGTGAGCTTTGTCAAATCGAGACGGAAAAACAAAATAAGACGAAGCTCGTATCTGTGGAAGACGTGACGATCCCTAGAAATTTTTTAGGTTGTGTAACGGTCACGAGCGAAATCCAGAGAAACGATTTGTATGTCGAGGGTCGAATTCTGGAAGGGGGAAACGCGTTGCCCAGGTGTATTATCAGCACTAACGAAGACGGAGAGTCGGTAATTCCGATAATGAATATTAGCGACAAAGAGATCAAAGTAAAAAAGGGAGAAACCGTTTCGCGCGGCGAAATATGTGAGGAGAGAGAATATTCGCAAGAACGTAACGCGGAGGAAATAACGAAAGACGAGATCGACTCTGACTTGAACGACGAAGAGCACGCGAGATTGACATTATTGATGAATAAATACAGGGAGGTAGTTTCGCGTAACGTGCATCAAATGGGAAAGTCGAATATCGCGGAAATGGACATAAAGTTGTCGTCCGACAAACCGGTCTTCTATCGACCGTATCGATTGTCGTATTTCGAGAAAGAGAAGGTCAGGGATATGATTACCGATCTGAAGAAAGCTGATGTTATCGAGGATAGTAATTCGCCGTACGCAAGCCCAATTTTGTTGGTTCGTAAAAAGAACGGCGATATGCGTATGTGTGTTGACTACAGGGCGTTGAACAAGGTAACGGTGAAGGATAAATATCCTATGCCGTTAATCGATGATCAAATCGATGGATTAAAGGGTCATCGGTACTTCACGAGCTTAGACCTCTTTAGTGGCTATTACCAGGTTCCAGTGTCGCGAGATTCGAGGGAAAAGACCGCGTTTGTGACGCCAGATGGGCATTATCAATTTAAGAGGATGCCGTTTGGGCTATGTAACGCGCCGGCTGTTTTTCAGCGAATGATAAACGCGATTTTTGGGAAGACACACGGGAACTTGGCAATGACATATCTCGACGATATAATTACAGCCAGCAAGACGTTTGACGAGGGCCTCGAGAAATTGGAAGCTGTTTTACAGCTGTTAACTTCGGCGGGGTTAACATTAAATTTAAAGAAATGTCATTTCTTTAAGAACAAAGTCGAGTATTTAGGTTTCGAAATCTCCCAACGAGGAATCGAGCCGGGCACCGCGAAAATAGCTGCGATTAAAATGTTTCCGACCCCGAAGGATGTTCGAGCGATACGTAGTTTCGTCGGACTCGCGAGCTTCTTTCGTAGATTTGTGAAAGGGTTCGCTACGATAATCAAACCGTTGACGGATTTATTGGCGAAAAACGCGAAATTCGTTTGGGGAACGGAGCAAGAGAAAGCATTCGAAGAAATAAAGATACGAATGACTTCAAGGCCGATATTAGCGATTTATGATCCGAAAGCGAAGACCGAAGTGCATACTGACGCGAGTCAGAACGGGTTAGGAGCCGTTTTACTGCAGGAGCAGCACGATAATCGGTTACATCCAGTATGCTACTTTAGTAGGAAAACGACGAAGGACGAAGCGAAATACCATTCGTTTGAATTAGAGGCGTTAGCGATCGTCTGCGCGCTCGAGAAATTCCGGGTTTATTTGATCGGTATTGAATTCGTAATAAAGACGGATTGTAATAGTCTGAAGCTACTCGCAAGCAAAAGAGATCTCAACCCGCGAATTGGTCGATGGTTCGTAAGATTAGCTGAGTTCAATTATCAAATTGAGCACATAAAGGGAGAGCAAAACGTAGTCGCTGACGGTTTAAGTCGATTCCCTGCTGGACCAGAAGAAGAAACGCCGATTTTAGGGATACCGATATTAGGAATCGAGATAAACACGAACTGGATTGCGGCGATGCAACGGTCGTGTCCAGAGATCCTCGCGATTCGCGACAAACTTGAGGAAGGTGATGCAGAGACACATGACAAATTTAGTATGGCCAACGCGAGAGTTTATAAAATAACAAAGGGTCGATGGCGATTGTATGTACCGACAGAATTGCGTAATGATTTAGTGGCAGTAACACACAAAAGTCTTGCTCACCTCGGGATTGACAAAACTTTAGCGAAACTGAAAGAAACTTATTACTTTCCGGGAATGCGCAAGTACGTAACGACGTACGTGAATCGGTGTATAAGTTGCCTGTACTACAAACCCCAAACCGGAAAGAAAAGTGGATTTTTACATCCAATTGATAAGGGTAGTATCCCCTTTGAAACGATACACGTCGACCACTTGGGTCCATTTATCGAAACGGAGCAAAATAATAAATACGTTCTGGGTGTGATTTGTGCGTATACTAAATACGTGATGTTAGAGCCCGTGAAGAATACCGGTTCGGACGAGACGATCGGAGTACTTCGAAAGATGATTTCTCATTATGGGAAACCGAAGCGAATAATTAGCGATCGCGGTGCTGCGTATATTTCGGAAAAGTTCGAAGAATTTTGTGCCGAAAATGAGATTGCACACGTTAAGATTGCAGCCGGTACTCCGCGTGCGAATGGGCAGATTGAGAGAGTCAATAGCACAATCCTAAACTGTTTACCGACAATCACACGAGATTTGGAGAATAGTGATTGGGATGAAAGGATCTATGATGTGCAGTGGGCGATAAACAACAGCACACATAGAATCACGAGACGAACACCCGCAGAAATGATATTTAATTACAAATCGATCGGAAGGCACGATAATCTATTAACGCGAGAGATTAAGGAGTTGAACGAGGAGATAGGAACGGAATTAGAGGGCGAAAACGTTGCCGAGTTACTAAAGAAAAATAAGACGTCGTTGTGTGCGCAATTCAACAAAAAGCGAAAGGTCGCTCAAAAATTGAATCCGGGGCAATTAGTTTTGGTAAGATACGAGGCACCTGCAACTGGCCAAAGCCGAAAACTGAACGAGAAATATCGCGGTCCTTATGAAGTTGTCAAGGAAATAGGGAACGACAGGTATTTGATTCAAGACATTGAAGGAGAGCAACAGAGCCAGCGATTTTATAAAGGCATATTAGCGATCGACCGACTAAAGATAATTCCGAGCGAACAATAAAAAAATGTATTTGAAACTGTTACCGATAATAAATTTTATGCAGAAAAATATTAACAACATTGTCGACGAGGACGTCGAATAATCAGGAAGGCCGAAATTGTAGCATATAATATATAATGTTAAAATATCAAGCGAGCGTTGCTAAGGCGAGTGTGTGATGTTTGTTTGAAGAGCAACGACAGCTCAGTTTGTTCGCACCCTTCGACTGAAACGGACGTGAAAGAATAAACTTCGATCAAATATTTATCCCCGAGTCCGATTATTTATTTAACATCCTGGTAATGAATTGCTGAAGAGTGCGACATTTTTCGGAAAAAAGTCATTCCATGAGCTAAAATTCCGGCCCCGGGAAATTTTAGCTCATGGAATGACTTTAAAAAAAAAAAAAAAATTATTTTTCGGAAAAAAGTAATTCCATGAGCTAAAATTCCGGCCCCGGGGAATTTTAGCTCATGGAATGACTTTAAAAAAAAAAAAAAAATTATTTTTCGGAAAAAAGTCATTCCATGAGCTAAAATTCCGGCCCCGGGGAATTTTAGCTCATGGAATGACTTTAAAAAAAAAAAAAAAATTATTTTTCGGAAAAAAGTCATTCCATGAGCTAAAATTCCGGCACCGGGAAATTTTAGCTCATGGAATGACTTTAAAAAAAAAAAAAAATTATTTTTTGGAAAAAAGTCATTCCATGAGCTAAAATTCCGGCCCCGGGGAATTTTAGCTCATGGAATGACTTTAAAAAAAATATATATATATTTTTCGGAAAAAAGTCATTCCATGAGCTAAAATTCCGGCCCCGGGGAATTTTAGCTCATGGAATGACTTTAAAAAAAAAAAAAAATTATTTTTCGGAAAAAAGTCATTCCATGAGCTAAAATTCCGGCCCCGGGGAATTTTAGCTCATGGAATGACTTTAAAAAAAAAAAAATTATTTTTCGGAAAAAAGTCATTCCATGAGCTAAAATTCCGGCCCCGGGAAATTTTAGCTCATGGAATGACTTTAAAAAAAAAAAAAAATTATTTTTCGGAAAAAAGTCATTCCATGAGCTAAAATTCCGGCCCCGGGAAATTTTAGCTCATGGAATGACTTTAAAAAAAAAAAAAAATTATTTTTCGGAAAAAAGTCATTCCATGAGCTAAAATTCCGGCCCCGGGAAATTTTAGCTCATGGAATGACTTTAAAAAAAAAAAAAAAATTATTTTTCGGAAAAAAGTCAATCCATGAGCTAAAATTCCGGCCCCGGGAAATTTTAGCTCATGGAATGACTTAAAAAAAAAAAAAAATTATTTTTCGGAAAAAAGTCATTCCATGAGCTAAAATTCCGGCCCCGGGAAATTTTAGCTCATGGAATGACTTTAAAAAAAAAAAAAAATTATTTTTCGGAAAAAAGTCATTCCATGAGCTAAAATTCCGGCCCCGGGAAATTTTAGCTCATGGAATGACTTTAAAAAAAAAAAAAATTATTTTTCGGAAAAAAGTCATTCCATGAGCTAAAATTCCCCGGGGCCGGAATTTTAGCTCATGGAATGACTTTTTTCCGAAAAATAATTTTTTTTTTTTTTTTAAGTCATTCCATGAGCTAAAATTTCCCGGGGCCGGAATTTTAGCTCATGGAATGACTTTTTTCCGAAAAATAATTTTTTTTTTTTTTTTAAGTCATTCCATGAGCTAAAATTTCCCGGGGCCGGAATTTTAGCTCATGGATTGACTTTTTTCCGAAAAATAATTTTTTTTTTTTTTTAAAGTCATTCCATGAGCTAAAATTTCCCGGGGCCGGAATTTTAGCTCATGGAATGACTTTTTTCCGAAAAATAATTTTTTTTTTTTTTAAAGTCATTCCATGAGCTAAAATCTCCCGGGGCCGGAATTTTAGCTCATGGAATGACTTTTTTCCGAAAAATAATTTTTTTTTTTTTTTTAAGTCATTCCATGAGCTAAAATTTCCCGGGGCCGGAATTTTAGCTCATGGAATGACTTTTTTCCGAAAAATAATTTTTTTTTTTTTTTAAAGTCATTCCATGAGCTAAAATTCCCCGGGGCCGGAATTTTAGCTCATGGAATGACTTTTTTCCGAAAAATAATTTTTTTTTTTTTTTAAGTCATTCCATGAGCTAAAATTCCCCGGGGCCGGAATTTTAGCTCATGGAATGACTTTTTTCCGAAAAATAATTTTTTTTTTTTTTTTAAAGTCATTCCATGAGCTAAAATTTCCCGGAGCCGGAATTTTAGCTCATGGAATGACTTTTTTCCGAAAAATAATTTTTTTTTTTTTAAAGTCATTCCATGAGCTAAAATTCCGGCCCCGGGGAATTTTAGCTCATGGAATGACTTTTTTCCGAAAAATAATTTTTTTTTTTTTTAAAGTCATTCCATGAGCTAAAATTTCCCGGGGCCGGAATTTTAGCTCATGGAATGACTTTTTTCCGAAAAATAATTTTTTTTTTTTTTTAAAGTCATTCCATGAGCTAAAATTCCCCGGGGCCGGAATTTTAGCTCATGGAATGACTTTTTTCCGAAAAATAATTTTTTTTTTTTTTTAAAGTCATTCCATGAGCTAAAATTCCCCGGGGCCGGAATTTTAGCTCATGGAATGACTTTAAAAAAAAAAAAAAATTATTTTTCGGAAAAAAGTCATTCCATGAGCTAAAATTCCGGCCCCGGGAGATTTTAGCTCATGGAATGACTTTAAAAAAAAAAAAAAAATTATTTTTCGGAAAAAAGTCATTCCATGAGCTAAAATTCCGGCCCCGGGAAATTTTAGCTCATGGAATGACTTTAAAAAAAAAAAAAATTATTTTTCGGAAAAAAGTCATTCCATGAGCTAAAATTCCGGCCCCGGGGAATTTTAGCTCATGGAATGACTTTAAAAAAAAAAAAAATATATTTTTCGGAAAAAAGTCATTCCATGAGCTAAAATTTCCCGGGGCCGGAATTTTAGCTCATGGAATGACTTTTTTCCGAAAAATAATTTTTTTTTTTTTTTAAAGTCATTCCATGAGCTAAAATTTCCCGGGGCCGGAATTTTAGCTCATGGATTGACTTTTTTCCGAAAAATAATTTTTTTTTTTTTTTTAAAGTCATTCCATGAGCTAAAATTTCCCGGGGCCGGAATTTTAGCTCATGGAATGACTTTTTTCCGAAAAATAATTTTTTTTTTTTTTAAAGTCATTCCATGAGCTAAAATTTCCCGGGGCCGGAATTTTAGCTCATGGAATGACTTTTTTCCGAAAAATAATTTTTTTTTTTTTTTAAAGTCATTCCATGAGCTAAAATTCCCCGGGGCCGGAATTTTAGCTCATGGAATGACTTTTTTCCGAAAAATAATTTTTTTTTTTTTTTTAAAGTCATTCCATGAGCTAAAATTTCCCGGGGCCGGAATTTTAGCTCATGGAATGACTTTTTTCCGAAAAATAATTTTTTTTTTTTTTTAAAGTCATTCCATGAGCTAAAATTTCCCGGGGCCGGAATTTTAGCTCATGGAATGACTTTTTTCCGAAAAATAATTTTTTTTTTTTTTTAAAGTCATTCCATGAGCTAAAATTTCCCGGGGCCGGAATTTTAGCTCATGGAATGACTTTTTTCCGAAAAATAATTTTTTTTTTTTTTTTTAAGTCATTCCATGAGCTAAAATTCCCCGGGGCCGGAATTTTAGCTCATGGAATGACTTTTTTCCGAAAAATAATTTTTTTTTTTTTTTTTAAGTCATTCCATGAGCTAAAATTTCCCGGGGCCGGAATTTTAGCTCATGGAATGACTTTTTTCCGAAAAATAATTTTTTTTTTTTTTTAAAGTCATTCCATGAGCTAAAATTCCCCGGGGCCGGAATTTTAGCTCATGGAATTACTTTTTTCCGAAAAATAATTTTTTTTTTTTTTTAAAGTCATTCCATGAGCTAAAATTTCCCGGGGCCGGAATTTTAGCTCATGGAATGACTTTTTTCCGAAAAATAATTTTTTTTTTTTTTAAAGTCATTCCATGAGCTAAAATTCCCCGGGGCCGGAATTTTAGCTCATGGAATGACTTTTTTCCGAAAAATAATTTTTTTTTTTTTTTAAAGTCATTCCATGAGCTAAAATTTCCCGGGGCCGGAATTTTAGCTCATGGAATGACTTTTTTCCGAAAAATAATATTTTTTTTTTTTTTAAGTCATTCCATGAGCTAAAATTTCCCGGGGCCGGAATTTTAGCTCATGGAATGACTTTTTTCCGAAAAATAATTTTTTTTTTTTTTTAAGTCATTCCATGAGCTAAAATTCCCCGGGGCCGGAATTTTAGCTCATGGAATGACTTTTTTCCGAAAAATAATTTTTTTTTTTTTTTAAAGTCATTCCATGAGCTAAAATTTCCCGGGGCCGGAATTTTAGCTCATGGAATGACTTTTTTCCGAAAAATAATTTTTTTTTTTTTTAAAGTCATTCCATGAGCTAAAATTCCCCGGGGCCGGAATTTTAGCTCATGGAATGACTTTTTTCCGAAAAATAATTTTTTTTTTTTTTTTTAAGTCATTCCATGAGCTAAAATTTCCCGGGGCCGGAATTTTAGCTCATGGAATGACTTTTTTCCGAAAAATAATTTTTTTTTTTTTTTAAAGTCATTCCATGAGCTAAAATTTCCCGGGGCCGGAATTTTAGCTCATGGAATGACTTTTTTCCGAAAAATAATTTTTTTTTTTTTTTTTAAGTCATTCCATGAGCTAAAATTTCCCGGGGCCGGAATTTTAGCTCATGGAATGACTTTTTTCCGAAAAATAATTTTTTTTTTTTTTTAAGTCATTCCATGAGCTAAAATTTCCCGGGGCCGGAATTTTAGCTCATGGAATGACTTTTTTCCGAAAAATAATTTTTTTTTTTTTTTTTAAGTCATTCCATGAGCTAAAATTCCACGGGGCCGGAATTTTAGCTCATGGAATGACTTTTTTCCGAAAAATAATTTTTTTTTTTTTTTTTTAAGTCATTCCATGAGCTAAAATTTCCCGGGGCCGGAATTTTAGCTCATGGAATGACTTTTTTCCGAAAAATAATTTTTTTTTTTTTTTAAAGTCATTCCATGAGCTAAAATTCCCCGGGGCCGGAATTTTAGCTCATGGAATTACTTTTTTCCGAAAAACAATTTTTTTTTTTTTTTAAAGTCATTCCATGAACTAAAATTTCCCGGGGCCGGAATTTTAGCTCATGGAATGACTTTTTTCCGAAAAATAATTTTTTTTTTTTTTAAAGTCATTCCATGAGCTAAAATTCCCCGGGGCCGGAATTTTAGCTCATGGAATGACTTTTTTCCGAAAAATAATTTTTTTTTTTTTTTAAAGTCATTCCATGAGCTAAAATTTCCCGGGGCCGGAATTTTAGCTCATGGAATGACTTTTTTCCGAAAAATAATATTTTTTTTTTTTTTAAGTCATTCCATGAGCTAAAATTTCCCGGGGCCGGAATTTTAGCTCATGGAATGACTTTTTTCCGAAAAATAATTTTTTTTTTTTTTTAAAGTCATTCCATGAGCTAAAATTTCCCGGGGCCGGAATTTTAGCTCATGGAATGACTTTTTTCCGAAAAATAATATTTTTTTTTTTTTTAAGTCATTCCATGAGCTAAAATTTCCCGGGGCCGGAATTTTAGCTCATGGAATGACTTTTTTCCGAAAAATAATTTTTTTTTTTTTTTAAGTCATTCCATGAGCTAAAATTCCCCGGGGCCGGAATTTTAGCTCATGGAATGACTTTTTTCCGAAAAATAATTTTTTTTTTTTTTTTAAGTCATTCCATGAGCTAAAATTTCCCGGGGCCGGAATTTTAGCTCATGGAATGACTTTTTTCCGAAAAATAATTTTTTTTTTTTTTTTAAGTCATTCCATGAGCTAAAATTTCCCGGGGCCGGAATTTTAGCTCATGGAATGACTTTTTTCCGAAAAATAATTTTTTTTTTTTTTTAAAGTCATTCCATGAGCTAAAATTCCCCGGGGCCGGAATTTTAGCTCATGGAATGACTTTTTTCCGAAAAATAATTTTTTTTTTTTTTTTAAAGTCATTCCATGAGCTAAAATTTCCCGGGGCCGGAATTTTAGCTCATGGAATGACTTTTTTCCGAAAAATAATTTTTTTTTTTTTTTTAAAGTCATTCCATGAGCTAAAATTTCCCGGGGCCGGAATTTTAGCTCATGGAATGACTTTTTTCCGAAAAATAATTTTTTTTTTTTTTTTTGTCATTCCATGAGCTAAAATTCCCCGGGGCCGGAATTTTAGCTCATGGAATGACTTTTTTCCGAAAAATAATTTTTTTTTTTTTTTAAAGTCATTCCATGAGCTAAAATTCCCCGGGGCCGGAATTTTAGCTCATGGAATGACTTTTTTCCGAAAAATAATTTTTTTTTTTTTTTAAAGTCATTCCATGAGCTAAAATTTCCCGGGGCCGGAATTTTAGCTCATGGAATGACTTTTTTCCGAAAAATAATTTTTTTTTTTTTTTAAAGTCATTCCATGAGCTAAAATTCCCCGGGGCCGGAATTTTAGCTCATGGAATGACTTTTTTCCGAAAAATAATTTTTTTTTTTTTTTTAAGTCATTCCATGAGCTAAAATTCCCCGGGGCCGGAATTTTAGCTCATGGAATGACTTTTTTCCGAAAAATAATTTTTTTTTTTTTTTAAAGTCATTCCATGAGCTAAAATTTCCCGGGGCCGGAATTTTAGCTCATGGAATGACTTTTTTCCGAAAAATAATTTTTTTTTTTTTTAAAGTCATTCCATGAGCTAAAATTCCCCGGGGCCGGAATTTTAGCTCATGGAATGACTTTTTTCCGAAAAATAATTTTTTTTTTTTTTTAAAGTCATTCCATGAGCTAAAATTTCCCGGGGCCGGAATTTTAGCTCATGGAATGACTTTTTTCCGAAAAATAATTTTTTTTTTTTTTTTAAGTCATTCCATGAGCTAAAATTTCCCGGGGCCGGAATTTTAGCTCATGGAATGACTTTTTTCCGAAAAATAATTTTTTTTTTTTTTTAAGTCATTCCATGAGCTAAAATTTCCCGGGGCCGGAATTTTAGCTCATGGAATGACTTTTTTTCCGAAAAATAATTTTTTTTTTTTTTTTAAGTCATTCCATGAGCTAAAATTCCCCGGGGCCGGAATTTTAGCTCATGGAATGACTTTTTTCCGAAAAATAATTTTTTTTTTTTTTTAAAGTCATTCCATGAGCTAAAATTTCCCGGGGCCGGAATTTTAGCTCATGGATTGACTTTTTTCCGAAAAATAATTTTTTTTTTTTTTTTAAAGTCATTCCATGAGCTAAAATTTCCCGGGGCCGGAATTTTAGCTCATGGAATGACTTTTTTCCGAAAAATAATTTTTTTTTTTTTTTAAAGTCATTCCATGAGCTAAAATCTCCCGGGGCCGGAATTTTAGCTCATGGAATGACTTTTTTCCGAAAAATAATTTTTTTTTTTTTTTAAAGTCATTCCATGAGCTAAAATTTCCCGGGGCCGGAATTTTAGCTCATGGAATGACTTTTTTCCGAAAAATAATTTTTTTTTTTTTTTAAGTCATTCCATGAGCTAAAATTTCCCGGCGCCGGAATTTTAGCTCATGGATTGACTTTTTTCCGAAAAATAATTTTTTTTTTTTTTTAAAGTCATTCCATGAGCTAAAATTTCCCGGGGCCGGAATTTTAGCTCATGGAATGACTTTTTTCCGAAAAATAATTTTTTTTTTTTTTAAAGTCATTCCATGAGCTAAAATTTCCCGGGGCCGGAATTTTAGCTCATGGAATGACTTTTTTCCGAAAAATAATTTTTTTTTTTTTTTAAAGTCATTCCATGAGCTAAAATTTCCCGGGGCCGGAATTTTAGCTCATGGAATGACTTTTTTCCGAAAAATAATTTTTTTTTTTTTAAAGTCATTCCATGAGCTAAAATTCCCCGGGGCCGGAATTTTAGCTCATGGAATGACTTTTTTCCGAAAAATAATTTTTTTTTTTTTTTAAAGTCATTCCATGAGCTAAAATTCCCCGGGGCCGGAATTTTAGCTCATGGAATGACTTTTTTCCGAAAAATATATATATTTTTTTTTTAAAGTCATTCCATGAGCTAAAATTCCCCGGGGCCGGAATTTTAGCTCATGGAATGACTTTTTTCCAAAAAATAATTTTTTTTTTTTTTTTAAAGTCATTCCATGAGCTAAAATTTCCCGGGGCCGGAATTTTAGCTCATGGAATGACTTTTTTCCAAAAAATAATTTTTTTTTTTTTTTAAAGTCATTCCATGAGCTAAAATTTCCCGGGGCCGGAATTTTAGCTCATGGAATGACTTTTTTCCGAAAAATAATTTTTTTTTTTTTTTAAAGTCATTCCATGAGCTAAAATTCCCCGGGGCCGGAATTTTAGCTCATGGAATGACTTTTTTCCGAAAAATAATTTTTTTTTTTTTTTAAAGTCATTCCATGAGCTAAAATTCCCCGGGGCCGGAATTTTAGCTCATGGAATGACTTTTTTCCGAAAAATAATTTTTTTTTTTTTTTTAAAGTCATTCCATGAGCTAAAATTTCCCGGGGCCGGAATTTTAGCTCATGGAATGACTTTTTTCCGAAAAATAATTTTTTTTTTTTTTTAAAGTCATTCCATGAGCTAAAATTTCCCGGGGCCGGAATTTTAGCTCATGGAATGACTTTTTTCCGAAAAATAATTTTTTTTTTTTTTTTTAAGTCATTCCATGAGCTAAAATTCCCCGGGGCCGGAATTTTAGCTCATGGAATGACTTTTTTCCGAAAAATAATTTTTTTTTTTTTTTAAAGTCATTCCATGAGCTAAAATTTCCCGGGGCCGGAATTTTAGCTCATGGAATGACTTTTTTCCGAAAAATAATTTTTTTTTTTTTTTAAAGTCATTCCATGAGCTAAAATTTCCCGGGGCCGGAATTTTAGCTCATGGAATGACTTTTTTCCGAAAAATAATTTTTTTTTTTTTTTTTTAAGTCATTCCATGAGCTAAAATTCCCCGGGGCCGGAATTTTAGCTCATGGAATGACTTTTTTCCGAAAAATAATTTTTTTTTTTTTTTTTTAAGTCATTCCATGAGCTAAAATTTCCCGGGGCCGGAATTTTAGCTCATGGAATGACTTTTTTCCGAAAAATAATTTTTTTTTTTTTTTAAAGTCATTCCATGAGCTAAAATTCCCCGGGGCCGGAATTTTAGCTCATGGAATTACTTTTTTCCGAAAAACAATTTTTTTTTTTTTTTAAAGTCATTCCATGAACTAAAATTTCCCGGGGCCGGAATTTTAGCTCATGGAATGACTTTTTTCCGAAAAATAATTTTTTTTTTTTTTAAAGTCATTCCATGAGCTAAAATTCCCCGGGGCCGGAATTTTAGCTCATGGAATGACTTTTTTCCGAAAAATAATTTTTTTTTTTTTTTAAAGTCATTCCATGAGCTAAAATTTCCCGGGGCCGGAATTTTAGCTCATGGAATGACTTTTTTCCGAAAAATAATTTTTTTTTTTTTTTTAAGTCATTCCATGAGCTAAAATTTCCCGGGGCCGGAATTTTAGCTCATGGAATGACTTTTTTCCGAAAAATAATTTTTTTTTTTTTTTAAGTCATTCCATGAGCTAAAATTCCCCGGGGCCGGAATTTTAGCTCATGGAATGACTTTTTTCCGAAAAATAATTTTTTTTTTTTTTTTTTAAGTCATTCCATGAGCTAAAATTTCCCGGGGCCGGAATTTTAGCTCATGGAATGACTTTTTTCCGAAAAATAATTTTTTTTTTTTTTTTAAGTCATTCCATGAGCTAAAATTTCCCGGGGCCGGAATTTTAGCTCATGGAATGACTTTTTTCCGAAAAATAATTTTTTTTTTTTTTTAAAGTCATTCCATGAGCTAAAATTCCCCGGGGCCGGAATTTTAGCTCATGGAATGACTTTTTTCCGAAAAATAATTTTTTTTTTTTTTTTAAAGTCATTCCATGAGCTAAAATTTCCCGGGGCCGGAATTTTAGCTCATGGAATGACTTTTTTCCGAAAAATAATTTTTTTTTTTTTTAAAGTCATTCCATGAGCTAAAATTTCCCGGGGCCGGAATTTTAGCTCATGGAATGACTTTTTTCCGAAAAATAATTTTTTTTTTTTTTTAAAGTCATTCCATGAGCTAAAATTTCCCGGGGCCGGAATTTTAGCTCATGGAATGACTTTTTTCCGAAAAATAATTTTTTTTTTTTTAAAGTCATTCCATGAGCTAAAATTCCCCGGGGCCGGAATTTTAGCTCATGGAATGACTTTTTTTCCGAAAAATAATTTTTTTTTTTTTTTAAAGTCATTCCATGAGCTAAAATTCCCCGGGGCCGGAATTTTAGCTCATGGAATGACTTTAAAAAAAAAAAAAATTATTTTTCGGAAAAAAGTCATTCCATGAGCTAAAATTCCGGCCCCGGGGAATTTTAGCTCATGGAATGACTTTAAAAAAAAAAAAATTATTTTTCGGAAAAAAGTCATTCCATGAGCTAAAATTCCGGCCCCGGGAAATTTTAGCTCATGGAATGACTTTAAAAAAAAAAAAAAATTATTTTTCGGAAAAAAGTCATTCCATGAGCTAAAATTCCGGCCCCGGGAAATTTTAGCTCATGGAATGACTTTAAAAAAAAAAAAAATTATTTTTCGGAAAAAAGTCATTCCATGAGCTAAAATTCCGGCCCCGGGAAATTTTAGCTCATGGAATGACTTTAAAAAAAAAAAAAAAATTATTTTTCGGAAAAAAGTCATTCCATGAGCTAAAATTCCGGCCCCGGGGAATTTTAGCTCATGGAATGACTTTAAAAAAAAAAAAAAATTATTTTTCGGAAAAAAGTCATTCCATGAGCTAAAATTCCGGCCCCGGGAAATTTTAGCTCATGGAATGACTTAAAAAAAAAAAAAAAATTATTTTTCGGAAAAAAGTCATTCCATGAGCTAAAATTCCGGCCCCGGGAAATTTTAGCTCATGGAATGACTTAAAAAAAAAAAAAAAAATTATTTTTCGGAAAAAAGTCATTCCATGAGCTAAAATTCCGGCCCCGGGGAATTTTAGCTCATGGAATGACTTAAAAAAAAAAAAAAATTATTTTTCGGAAAAAAGTCATTCCATGAGCTAAAATTCCGGCCCCGGGAAATTTTAGCTCATGGAATGACTTAAAAAAAAAAAAAAATTATTTTTCGGAAAAAAGTCATTCCATGAGCTAAAATTCCGGCCCCGGGAAATTTTAGCTCATGGAATGACTTTAAAAAAAAAAAAAAATTATTTTTCGGAAAAAAGTCATTCCATGAGCTAAAATTCCGGCCCCGGGGAATTTTAGCTCATGGAATGACTTTAAAAAAAAAAAAAATTATTTTTCGGAAAAAAGTCATTCCATGAGCTAAAATTCCGGCCCCGGGAAATTTTAGTTCATGGAATGACTTTAAAAAAAAAAAAAAATTGTTTTTCGGAAAAAAGTAATTCCATGAGCTAAAATTCCGGCCCCGGGGAATTTTAGCTCATGGAATGACTTTAAAAAAAAAAAAAAATTATTTTTCGGAAAAAAGTCATTCCATGAGCTAAAATTCCGGCCCCGGGAAATTTTAGCTCATGGAATGACTTAAAAAAAAAAAAAAAAAATTATTTTTCGGAAAAAAGTCATTCCATGAGCTAAAATTCCGGCCCCGGGGAATTTTAGCTCATGGAATGACTTAAAAAAAAAAAAAAAAATTATTTTTCGGAAAAAAGTCATTCCATGAGCTAAAATTCCGGCCCCGGGAAATTTTAGCTCATGGAATGACTTTAAAAAAAAAAAAAAAATTATTTTTCGGAAAAAAGTCATTCCATGAGCTAAAATTCCGGCCCCGGGAAATTTTAGCTCATGGAATGACTTTAAAAAAAAAAAAAAATTATTTTTCGGAAAAAAGTCATTCCATGAGCTAAAATTCCGGCCCCGGGGAATTTTAGCTCATGGAATGACTTAAAAAAAAAAAAAAAATTATTTTTCGGAAAAAAGTCATTCCATGAGCTAAAATTCCGGCCCCGGGAAATTTTAGCTCATGGAATGACTTTAAAAAAAAAAAAAAATTATTTTTCGGAAAAAAGTCATTCCATGAGCTAAAATTCCGGCCCCGGGAAATTTTAGCTCATGGAATGACTTTAAAAAAAAAAAAAAAATTATTTTTCGGAAAAAAGTCATTCCATGAGCTAAAATTCCGGCCCCGGGGAATTTTAGCTCATGGAATGACTTTAAAAAAAAAAAAAAATTATTTTTCGGAAAAAAGTCATTCCATGAGCTAAAATTCCGGCCCCGGGGAATTTTAGCTCATGGAATGACTTTAAAAAAAAAAAAAAATTATTTTTCGGAAAAAAGTCATTCCATGAGCTAAAATTCCGGCCCCGGGAAATTTTAGCTCATGGAATGACTTTAAAAAAAAAAAAAAATTATTTTTTGGAAAAAAGTCATTCCATGAGCTAAAATTCCGGCCCCGGGAAATTTTAGCTCATGGAATGACTTTAAAAAAAAAAAAAAAATTATTTTTTGGAAAAAAGTCATTCCATGAGCTAAAATTCCGGCCCCGGGGAATTTTAGCTCATGGAATGACTTTAAAAAAAAAATATATATATTTTTCGGAAAAAAGTCATTCCATGAGCTAAAATTCCGGCCCCGGGGAATTTTAGCTCATGGAATGACTTTAAAAAAAAAAAAAAATTATTTTTCGGAAAAAAGTCATTCCATGAGCTAAAATTCCGGCCCCGGGGAATTTTAGCTCATGGAATGACTTTAAAAAAAAAAAAATTATTTTTCGGAAAAAAGTCATTCCATGAGCTAAAATTCCGGCCCCGGGAAATTTTAGCTCATGGAATGACTTTAAAAAAAAAAAAAAATTATTTTTCGGAAAAAAGTCATTCCATGAGCTAAAATTCCGGCCCCGGGAAATTTTAGCTCATGGAATGACTTTAAAAAAAAAAAAAATTATTTTTCGGAAAAAAGTCATTCCATGAGCTAAAATTCCGGCCCCGGGAAATTTTAGCTCATGGAATGACTTTAAAAAAAAAAAAAAAATTATTTTTCGGAAAAAAGTCAATCCATGAGCTAAAATTCCGGCGCCGGGAAATTTTAGCTCATGGAATGACTTAAAAAAAAAAAAAAATTATTTTTCGGAAAAAAGTCATTCCATGAGCTAAAATTCCGGCCCCGGGAAATTTTAGCTCATGGAATGACTTTAAAAAAAAAAAAAAATTATTTTTCGGAAAAAAGTCATTCCATGAGCTAAAATTCCGGCCCCGGGAGATTTTAGCTCATGGAATGACTTTAAAAAAAAAAAAAATTATTTTTCGGAAAAAAGTCATTCCATGAGCTAAAATTCCGGCCCCGGGAAATTTTAGCTCATGGAATGACTTTAAAAAAAAAAAAAAAATTATTTTTCGGAAAAAAGTCAATCCATGAGCTAAAATTCCGGCCCCGGGAAATTTTAGCTCATGGAATGACTTTAAAAAAAAAAAAAAATTATTTTTCGGAAAAAAGTCATTCCATGAGCTAAAATTCCGGCCCCGGGGAATTTTAGCTCATGGAATGACTTAAAAAAAAAAAAAAAATTATTTTTCGGAAAAAAAGTCATTCCATGAGCTAAAATTCCGGCCCCGGGAAATTTTAGCTCATGGAATGACTTAAAAAAAAAAAAAAATTATTTTTCGGAAAAAAGTCATTCCATGAGCTAAAATTCCGGCCCCGGGAAATTTTAGCTCATGGAATGACTTAAAAAAAAAAAAAAAATTATTTTTCGGAAAAAAGTCATTCCATGAGCTAAAATTCCCCGGGGCCGGAATTTTAGCTCATGGAATGACTTTTTTCCGAAAAATAATTTTTTTTTTTTTTTAAAGTCATTCCATGAGCTAAAATTCCCCGGGGCCGGAATTTTAGCTCATGGAATGACTTTTTTCCGAAAAATATATATATTTTTTTTTTAAAGTCATTCCATGAGCTAAAATTCCCCGGGGCCGGAATTTTAGCTCATGGAATGACTTTTTTCCAAAAAATAATTTTTTTTTTTTTTTTAAAGTCATTCCATGAGCTAAAATTTCCCGGGGCCGGAATTTTAGCTCATGGAATGACTTTTTTCCAAAAAATAATTTTTTTTTTTTTTTTAAAGTCATTCCATGAGCTAAAATTTCCCGGGGCCGGAATTTTAGCTCATGGAATGACTTTTTTCCGAAAAATAATTTTTTTTTTTTTTTAAAGTCATTCCATGAGCTAAAATTCCCCGGGGCCGGAATTTTAGCTCATGGAATGACTTTTTTCCGAAAAATAATTTTTTTTTTTTTTTTAAAGTCATTCCATGAGCTAAAATTCCCCGGGGCCGGAATTTTAGCTCATGGAATGACTTTTTTCCGAAAAATAATTTTTTTTTTTTTTTTAAAGTCATTCCATGAGCTAAAATTTCCCGGGGCCGGAATTTTAGCTCATGGAATGACTTTTTTCCGAAAAATAATTTTTTTTTTTTTTTAAAGTCATTCCATGAGCTAAAATTTCCCGGGGCCGGAATTTTAGCTCATGGAATGACTTTTTTCCGAAAAATAATTTTTTTTTTTTTTTTTAAGTCATTCCATGAGCTAAAATTCCCCGGGGCCGGAATTTTAGCTCATGGAATGACTTTTTTCCGAAAAATAATTTTTTTTTTTTTTTAAAGTCATTCCATGAGCTAAAATTTCCCGGGGCCGGAATTTTAGCTCATGGAATGACTTTTTTCCGAAAAATAATTTTTTTTTTTTTTTTAAAGTCATTCCATGAGCTAAAATTTCCCGGGGCCGGAATTTTAGCTCATGGAATGACTTTTTTCCGAAAAATAATTTTTTTTTTTTTTTTTAAGTCATTCCATGAGCTAAAATTCCCCGGGGCCGGAATTTTAGCTCATGGAATGACTTTTTTCCGAAAAATAATTTTTTTTTTTTTTTTTTAAGTCATTCCATGAGCTAAAATTTCCCGGGGCCGGAATTTTAGCTCATGGAATGACTTTTTTCCGAAAAATAATTTTTTTTTTTTTTTAAAGTCATTCCATGAGCTAAAATTCCCCGGGGCCGGAATTTTAGCTCATGGAATTACTTTTTTCCGAAAAACAATTTTTTTTTTTTTTTAAAGTCATTCCATGAACTAAAATTTCCCGGGGCCGGAATTTTAGCTCATGGAATGACTTTTTTCCGAAAAATAATTTTTTTTTTTTTTAAAGTCATTCCATGAGCTAAAATTCCCCGGGGCCGGAATTTTAGCTCATGGAATGACTTTTTTCCGAAAAATAATTTTTTTTTTTTTTTAAAGTCATTCCATGAGCTAAAATTTCCCGGGGCCGGAATTTTAGCTCATGGAATGACTTTTTTCCGAAAAATAATATTTTTTTTTTTTTAAGTCATTCCATGAGCTAAAATTTCCCGGGGCCGGAATTTTAGCTCATGGAATGACTTTTTTTCCGAAAAATAATTTTTTTTTTTTTTTAAGTCATTCCATGAGCTAAAATTCCCCGGGGCCGGAATTTTAGCTCATGGAATGACTTTTTTCCGAAAAATAATTTTTTTTTTTTTTTTAAGTCATTCCATGAGCTAAAATTTCCCGGGGCCGGAATTTTAGCTCATGGAATGACTTTTTTCCGAAAAATAATTTTTTTTTTTTTTTTAAGTCATTCCATGAGCTAAAATTTCCCGGGGCCGGAATTTTAGCTCATGGAATGACTTTTTTCCGAAAAATAATTTTTTTTTTTTTTTAAAGTCATTCCATGAGCTAAAATTCCCCGGGGCCGGAATTTTAGCTCATGGAATGACTTTTTTCCGAAAAATAATTTTTTTTTTTTTTTTTAAGTCATTCCATGAGCTAAAATTTCCCGGGGCCGGAATTTTAGCTCATGGAATGACTTTTTTCCGAAAAATAATTTTTTTTTTTTTTTTAAAGTCATTCCATGAGCTAAAATTTCCCGGGGCCGGAATTTTAGCTCATGGAATGACTTTTTTCCGAAAAATAATTTTTTTTTTTTTTTGTCATTCCATGAGCTAAAATTCCCCGGGGCCGGAATTTTAGCTCATGGAATGACTTTTTTCCGAAAAATAATTTTTTTTTTTTTTAAAGTCATTCCATGAGCTAAAATTCCCCGGGGCCGGAATTTTAGCTCATGGAATGACTTTTTTCCGAAAAATAATTTTTTTTTTTTTTTAAAGTCATTCCATGAGCTAAAATTTCCCGGGGCCGGAATTTTAGCTCATGGAATGACTTTTTTCCGAAAAATATATTTTTTTTTTTTTTAAAGTCATTCCATGAGCTAAAATTCCCCGGGGCCGGAATTTTAGCTCATGGAATGACTTTTTTCCGAAAAATAATTTTTTTTTTTTTTTAAAGTCATTCCATGAGCTAAAATTTCCCGGGGCCGGAATTTTAGCTCATGGAATGACTTTTTTCCGAAAAATAATTTTTTTTTTTTTTTAAAGTCATTCCATGAGCTAAAATTCCCCGGGGCCGGAATTTTAGCTCATGGAATGACTTTTTTCCGAAAAATAATTTTTTTTTTTTTTTAAAGTCATTCCATGAGCTAAAATTCCCCCGGGCCGGAATTTTAGCTCATGGAATGACTTTTTTCCGAAAAATAATTTTTTTTTTTTTTAAAGTCATTCCATGAGCTAAAATTCCCCGGGGCCGGAATTTTAGCTCATGGAATGACTTTTTTCCGAAAAATAATTTTTTTTTTTTTTTTTTAAGTCATTCCATGAGCTAAAATTTCCCGGGGCCGGAATTTTAGCTCATGGAATGACTTTTTTCCGAAAAATAATTTTTTTTTTTTTTTTAAGTCATTCCATGAGCTAAAATTTCCCGGGGCCGGAATTTTAGCTCATGGAATGACTTTTTTCCGAAAAATAATTTTTTTTTTTTTTTAAGTCATTCCATGAGCTAAAATTTCCCGGGGCCGGAATTTTAGCTCATGGAATGACTTTTTTCCGAAAAATAATTTTTTTTTTTTTTAAGTCATTCCATGAGCTAAAATTTCCCGGGGCCGGAATTTTAGCTCATGGAATGACTTTTTTCCGAAAAATAATTTTTTTTTTTTTTTTAAGTCATTCCATGAGCTAAAATTCCCCGGGGCCGGAATTTTAGCTCATGGAATGACTTTTTTCCGAAAAATAATTTTTTTTTTTTTTTAAGTCATTCCATGAGCTAAAATTTCCCGGGGCCGGAATTTTAGCTCATGGAATGACTTTTTTCCGAAAAATAATTTTTTTTTTTTTTTTTAAAGTCATTCCATGAGCTAAAATTTCCCGGGGCCGGAATTTTAGCTCATGGAATGACTTTTTTCCGAAAAATAATTTTTTTTTTTTTTTAAAGTCATTCCATGAGCTAAAATTCCCCGGGGCCGGAATTTTAGCTCATGGAATGACTTTTTTCCGAAAAATAATTTTTTTTTTTTTTTTAAATCATTCCATGAGCTAAAATATCCCGGGGCCGGAATTTTAGCTCATGGAATGACTTTTTTCCGAAAAATAATTTTTTTTTTTTTTTAAAGTCATTCCATGAGCTAAAATTCCCCGGGGCCGGAATTTTAGCTCATGGAATGACTTTTTTCCGAAAAATAATTTTTTTTTTTTTTAAAGTCATTCCATGAGCTAAAATTCCCCGGGGCCGGAATTTTAGCTCATGGAATGACTTTTTTCCGAAAAATAATTTTTTTTTTTTTTTTTAAGTCATTCCATGAGCTAAAATTTCCCGGGGCCGGAATTTTAGCTCATGGAATGACTTTTTTCCGAAAAATAATTTTTTTTTTTTTTTAAAGTCATTCCATGAGCTAAAATTTCCCGGGGCCGGAATTTTAGCTCCTGGAATGTCTTTTTTCCGAAAAATAATTTTTTTTTTTTTTTTAAAGTCATTCCATGAGCTAAAATTTCCCGGAGCCGGAATTTTAGCTCATGGAATGACTTTTTTCCGAAAAATAATTTTTTTTTTTTAAAAGTCATTCCATGAGCTAAAATTCCGGCCCCGGGGAATTTTAGCTCATGGAATGACTTTTTTCCGAAAAATAATTTTTTTTTTTTTTAAAGTCATTCCATGAGCTAAAATTTCCCGGGGCCGGAATTTTAGCTCATGGAATGACTTTTTTCCGAAAAATAATTTTTTTTTTTTTTTAAAGTCATTCCATGAGCTAAAATTCCCCGGGGCCGGAATTTTAGCTCATGGAATGACTTTTTTCCGAAAAATAATTTTTTTTTTTTTTAAAGTCATTCCATGAGCTAAAATTTCCCGGGGCCGGAATTTTAGCTCATGGAATGACTTTTTTCCGAAAAATAATTTTTTTTTTTTTTTAAAGTCATTCCATGAGCTAAAATTCCCCGGGGCCGGAATTTTAGCTCATGGAATGACTTTTTTCCGAAAAATAATTTTTTTTTTTTTTTAAAGTCATTCCATGAGCTAAAATTTCCCGGGGCCGGAATTTTAGCTCATGGAATGACTTTTTTCCGAAAAATAATTTTTTTTTTTTTTTAAAGTCATTCCATGAGCTAAAATTTCCCGGGGCCGGAATTTTAGCTCATGGATTGACTTTTTTCCGAAAAATAATTTTTTTTTTTTTTTTAAAGTCATTCCATGAGCTAAAATTTCCCGGGGCCGGAATTTTAGCTCATGGAATTACTTTTTTCCGAAAAATAATTTTTTTTTTTTTTAAAGTCATTCCATGAGCTAAAATTTCCCGGGGCCGGAATTTTAGCTCATGGAATGACTTTTTTCCGAAAAATAATTTTTTTTTTTTTTTAAAGTCATTCCATGAGCTAAAATTCCCCGGGGCCGGAATTTTAGCTCATGGAATGACTTTTTTCCGAAAAATAATTTTTTTTTTTTTTTAAAGTCATTCCATGAGCTAAAATTTCCCGGGGCCGGAATTTTAGCTCATGGAATGACTTTTTTCCGAAAAATAATTTTTTTTTTTTTTTTAAAGTCATTCCATGAGCTAAAATTCCCCGGGGCCGGAATTTTAGCTCATGGAATGACTTTTTTCCGAAAAATAATTTTTTTTTTTTTTTAAAGTCATTCCATGAGCTAAAATTTCCCGGGGCCGGAATTTTAGCTCATGGAATGACTTTTTTCCGAAAAATAATTTTTTTTTTTTTTTAAAGTCATTCCATGAGCTAAAATTTCCCGGGGCCGGAATTTTAGCTCATGGAATGACTTTTTTCCGAAAAATAATTTTTTTTTTTTTTTTAAGTCATTCCATGAGCTAAAATTTCCCGGGGCCGGAATTTTAGCTCATGGAATGACTTTTTTCCGAAAAATAATTTTTTTTTTTTTTTTAAAGTCATTCCATGAGCTAAAATTTCCCGGGGCCGGAATTTTAGCTCATGGAATGACTTTTTTCCGAAAAATAATTTTTTTTTTTTTTTAAAGTCATTCCATGAGCTAAAATTTCCCGGGGCCGGAATTTTAGCTCATGGAATGACTTTTTTCCGAAAAATAATTTTTTTTTTTTTTTAAAGTCATTCCATGAGCTAAAATTCCCCGGGGCCGGAATTTTAGCTCATGGAATGACTTTTTTCCGAAAAATAATTTTTTTTTTTTTTTAAAGTCATTCCATGAGCTAAAATTTCCCGGGGCCGGAATTTTAGCTCATGGAATGACTTTTTTCCGAAAAATATATATTTTTTTTTTAAAGTCATTCCATGAGCTAAAAATTCAGCACCTGGGTATTTTAGTTCATGGAATGACTTGTTTTCGCAAAAATATATATATTTTTTTAAAAAGTCATTGCATGATGTTATGAATTAACCTGGGGTTCGTACACACAAACCGTTGAAACGCACGTTTATTGAAACTGATAACAGTTATTTAAATGGAATAATTATTAAACACAAATAAAAATCAATAATAAATCAGACAAAATAATGAAATGCGAATAAAACAAAGAAACAAAGATAATTACTTACAAACGAACTTACGAGGAATGGCTTACACGTATAACACGGCACTTAAAACACTACGCAAGACTAATTATTAACGGTTCGAAGATGTGAATATAAACTAAACCAATTGAATCAGCTTAAATACTAGAAAATTATTATTCGATATTAATTGTTCAAGACATGATTATAGAGTGAGTGATTTGGGCAATCCGGTGCGCCAGGTAAACTCCGATGCACCGGGTGGGGGCGATGGTGTGATTTTAGTATTGCTGATAGCAATGACCTTGCTCGGTCGCCGAGCCCGGATGGAAATGGTCAATGCACTGAAGGTGCTGACTTTATTACAAAAATACGCCATCGTCCCGCAACGAGTTCTACGAATTAATATTCACGGACATTCGGGCGAATTTTCCCAATATAAAATATAAATTAATAATAAATGTATGGAAAAGCGGCCAGTACGTAACACATGAGCTAAAAAATCCGGACCCCTATTGCCAAGCAAATCAACATTTTTCATACACGAGTCACAGAAAAAAATAGTTTGAAGCTGCTCCCGACTGCCAAGCGGTTTTCATAGTTTTCAATAACACAAAAAAAAACGCCTTTAAAACAATTCCAACAAAAAACATTCTCGCAGAAACGCAACGATTTCTGAAGCTCCCAGCTACCCAAGCAGCAGGATTTCTTCGCCTCGGATATCGTTAAAACAATCCACATTTAAACAACAGAAAACATCAACAACACAGACACAATTTCGTTACTTATAATTTTCTCTCTTTATTTGCAGTTTCGTCGATGATGTGTGAGGGGGGAATAAATAGTACAAAAGTAGCCATGGGGGTCATCAGTGGTGGTAGAGGGCGGGTGCGTAGGCGGCGGGTGCGCCGTAGGCGACGGGAGCGGCGATCTTGGCTACCGCGGGTGCGGCGTACGTGGCGTGAGCATAGGCGGGTGCGGCGTACGCGGCGTGAGCGTAGGCGGGTGCGGCGTACGCGGCATGAGCGTAGGCGGGTGCGGCATACGCGGCGTGAGCGTACGCGGGTGCGGCGTACGCGGCGGGTGCGTAGGCGGGTGCGGCGTATTTGGCAACGTGAGCGGTGTACGCGGCGGGTGCAGCGTAGGTCTGAGCGTAGGCGGGTGCGGCGTACGCGGCGGGTGCAGCGTATGCGGCGGGCGCGGCGTAGGCGACGGGGGCGGCGTGAGCGATCTTGGCGATCGGCGCGGCGTAGGCGACGGCGGGAGCGGCGGCTACGGCCTTGACGGCGAGGGGAGCAGCGGCGACAGCCTTGACGGCGACCTGGGCGGGCTCCTTGCGGACGACGGCGTTGAATCCGTTGACGGCGTCGGCGGTGTAGTCGACGGTGCGGCGGGTGCCGTCGGACTCGAGGAGCGAGTAGCTACCCTGGACGAGGTCGCCGTCGCGGCTCTCGTGCTGGCTCTTGAAGTCACCGGTGAGCGAGTCCTGCACGTCGTAGGCGTAGTTGTACTGGGGATGGGGGTCGTAGTCGGCGTCGATCGTCTTGGCCACTACAGCCTTGGCTACCGGGGCAGCGTAGGCGAGGGCGGGCGCAGCCGGGGCGTAGGCCACCGGTGAGCTGATGAAACCGGCGTTGGCGGCGGCCACGAGGGCGAAGAGGGTTACGAACTGGAATGTTGAAACGAGAAAATTAATATACAAGTATATTTATTCATTTAAATTTCAATAATTTAACTCGAGAGGAAATATTATTTTGTTGGGGCTTGTGGGAAGAGTGTTTCATTTTTTCGTAATTTTTTGTAATTGTTTTTGACTGTGTTGTATATTATTTTTTTATTGATTATTAGGGAACTTGAAATAATTTTTTTTTTAATTAGATACAAGGAGAGCTGAGTATTTTTTAAAGTGGTTAGTGATAAGGGTTGGCACTGCAATCTATTTTAAGTGAAGAAATAGAGTTAAAGGAGAATCCGTATTCAGTCGGTGCGAACGAAGAAATTCGACCGACGACTTCGGAAGGCACCCACCTTGAAGGCCATGGCTGAGTGGATTCGGTTGGATCGACTTGGCTAGTGATGTCTTTCGTTGATCGGCTCCCGGCTTATATACTCGGCTGGTTGGGGCGAGCCCCTCCAGAAACCGCGCGGACACACCACCCGGACTTTCGAAGTTCATCCGAGGCGATTGCTTCTTGAACTTCACCATCCTCGTCAAGACGAATATTTCGCAACGGGCGACACCGCTTATGATCCCTTTTTTTGTATCATTTTCAGCGAGTTATTTTTCGCGATTTCTAATTTCACAATTTCCACGTCACGACAGAAAGTGCCCTAATAAAATCTTCAACAAATATTTTTTTGATAATATTGATAAAAAAAATATTGTCGGTGGATGATGGTGCTAGATTTATCCGATTATATTTTTAGAACGACTTTTCCAATTTCGGGATCGCGAGGTCACTAGAAATGTGCAAAGGTGTATCGACATCGGTAAAACCAAATGGCCTTGCGAACACCAATTTGTATCGCGGCCAATTGGTGACCGTGGATTAATAAAAGAAAAATCATTCATTTTTGGGAATTGCAATAAGCAACCGTAATTCGATTATAGTTCATTTTTAAGGAAATATCTGAACAGGAGATTTTAAGTTGGGTTCATCCACAACAGGGCGTAAATTATAAAATCTACAATTAATTACGAAGACCTCGGACGGTCTCATCGAGCATATTCAGACAGAAAAAAATCGTGTCCTATTCGACCTATTTACAATTTTGTTATTCCGACCGATACTGTTCAGCCAAAGGTGAGTTTCAGCGAAAATTCTGAATAATTTTCGACGCTACAAAAATCTGAAAAAATGAAGCATGTTGAAGGTGCTGGAAATGTTGACTTTAAATAACAAATATGTAATGAAAGAAAAAAATTGTCCACGAATCACCCGTCAATCAAACATTTTTTTTAGTTGCAAATGATTTTATATTTTTTCTGAACGCCTATGAATTTTGTCAGAATTTTTTCTTAACCTTTTTTCCATCGAGAATTGTTCGAAATTTTCTCCGAAACTCACGTTTCGCCTGACTGTACCGATCGGCTCTATCCGTTCAATAATTCCCGAATGATTATAAATCATTTTTCCCCATGTCCATAATTGAAATTATTGAATAAGTTGTTAATCCGACATATTTTTTTGCGTAACTCAAACCGACATTAAAATAATACGTGGACGCTCGAATTGTCCGAGATTCGCGGACCTTTTATTGCGCTCCTTGTAACCCGTTAAACGCGCGTAATTTGGGACTAACGAGCGAGCTTCCAGCGCAAATTGAGGAACAGCGCGCGGTGTACACAGCGAGCGGTCGGACGTCGAAAAAAGTATTACCTCACGTAATTTATGCGGTTTCCGAACCTGCTGCCCGGTTCAACCGCGGGGTATTCGGGCGACCGGCAATTACGGAGAGCTTTCGATTCCTCGAGCGCCGGTTAAACCGCATCCACATCGGTACGGCACTCGGAGAAAAACGATCAGTAATAATGATGTGTCGTACACGAAAAATTACTGATATTTGGGTAATAATTCTGTTCATTCCAGTAAATCGAGCATTATTCGCAATACGAATGGGTATTTTCCGGTATACACCTCACTTTTTGCGATGAAAACCAAGAAAAGTTACATTTTAGTTATAATTACGGTGCATTCCGGTATTTTTTCCTGTTGACAAAATAGAATTCATGAACCGACTTATCCTTTTGTAATTGTAATACATAACGAAAAATCCAATTGATTACAAAGTCAAGAATTAACATTCTTAATTATTTCAAAGTCAAGAATTAACATTTTTTATTATTTCAAAGTCAAGAATTAACATTTTTAATTCTTTCAAAGTCAAGAATTAACATTTTTACTTCTTTCAAAGTCAAGAATTAATATTTTTAATTCTTTCAAAGTCAAGAATTAACATTTTTAATTCTTTCAAAGTCAAGAATTAACACTTTTAATCCTTTCAAAATCAAGAATTAACATTTTTAATTCTTTCAAAGTCAAGAATTAACATTTTTAATTCTTTCAAAGTCAAGAATTAAAAAGTCCAGTGTTGTTCCAGTAATTTTGACTGTCAAATTAGAACAGGAAAAATGTCTGTGTTTCCCTCTCATGGGGATTCTAGTAAAATGTACTCGAAATTGGATAAATTATTCAGGTTTTTTTTTCTTTCCGTGCATATCGAGCGAAAAGCCGAGAAAGAAAACGAGAACCTGTCGGGCGGCGGAAACGAAGGGTGTGGTCGTCGATTGCATAAAAAAAATTGCATCGGCTCGTCGTCGTAATTTTGACTCGGGTTACGACTGCTGCTCCACAGCTCGATTTAAACTTTTTTGCGTGGCTCGAGGCGCGAACGTTACTTTCATCATCGTCTTTACGGCGATTTTTTATTGGACCGGCTCGCTTTATTTGGCGCGTTGAGATCAGCTTTGTCGGGAAAACATCGGAGCAGCCGTCGCGAAATGTTGACCAAGGTCCGCGCGCGGCCCATGATATCCCATGTTCTCGATCCCGGATGCCCCAGCGAACCGCTTTACATCGGTACCTTCGATAGCATCGATATAAGGAACTATAATACGGTCTCCCCCTCTTGACCTCGGCGACAACGAATAAAAAAACAATAAACAAGGCGACTTGAAAAACTACGAGTTCCTCTATCCGGGTTGCTCATGTGGATAGAAGGGCGCTGGTCAGATTCTCACCGCGTGCAAGGAAATTACAATTCACACAGGATAACCTGAAGAAATTCCACGCATACAGAATAACCTAAGTCCATAAAATATAATTTTATATGCCCAGTTCTCGCAGTGTTTTACCGTCGTGAGGATAAATTTACCTTCATGCCTAAGCGAATTATATTTCTCTACATATTAAGAATAGTAAAGTAAAGTAGAGAAATTTCACTCGCTTAGCTTGTATCCTACAGACTTTTAGACTTTTTTCATCGACCAATAGAATTATTTTATAGCAAAACTCTTATTTTACAGACTACCAAGACTCTTGCCGATTGTGAGATTTGTGATCACGAGAAAAATAGCTCATCTCGAAACGAGTGAAGCTCTTGCTCCCAAAAACGTTATTAAACCCCGCAAAACTCGATACACCAGCTGTCAAACTGGCACGAAATTAATTTACCACGTTCCTAAGTCACTGTAGAATAGTCCGCAATAAAATAACAGACGGCAAAAAATATACAACGACAACAAATAAATGTGTTTAAAATGTTTCGTTTATTCGCATTTTCGTCGTGTGAAGTGGAGGGGAATAAATAGTGTAGATATGGCCATGGGGGTCATCAGTGGTGGTAGAGGGCGGGTGCGCCGTAGGCGACGGGAGCAGCGATCTTGGCTACCGCGGGTGCGGCGTACGTGGCGTGAGCGTAGGCGGGTGCGGCGTACGCGGCATGAGCGTAGGCGGGTGCGGCGTACGCGGCGTGAGCGTAAGCGGGTGCGGCGTACGCGGCGGGTGCGTAGGCGGGTGCGGCGTACTTGGCGACGTGAGCGGTGTACGCGGCGGGTGCAGCGTAGGTCTGAGCGTAGGCGAGGGGAGCGGCGATCTTGGCGTAGGCGGGTGCGGCGTACGCGGCGGGTGCAGCGTATGCGGCGGGTGCGGCGTAGGCGACGGGGGCGGCGTGAGCGATCTTGGCGATCGGCGCGGCGTAGGCGACGGCGGGAGCGGCGGCGACGGCCTTGACGGCGAGGGGAGCGGCGGCGACGGCCTTGACGGCGACCTGGGCGGGCTCCTTGCGGACGACGGCGTTGAATCCGTTGACGGCATCGGCGGTGTAGTCGACGGTGCGGCGGGTGCCGTCGGACTCGAGGAGCGAGTAGCTGCCCTGGACGAGGTCGCCGTCGCGGCTCTCGTGCTGGCTCTTGAAGTCACCGGTGAGCGAGTCCTGCACGTCGTAGGCGTAGTTGTACTGGGGATGGGGGTCGTAGTCGGCGTCGATCGTCTTGGCCACTACAGCCTTGGCTACCGGGGCAGCGTAGGCGAGGGCGGGCGCAGCCGGGGCGTAGGCGACCGGTGAGCTGATGAAACCGGCGTTGGCGGCGGCCACGAGGGCGAAGAGGGTTACGAACTGGAAGTGTAAATTAATGTTGTTAATTAAATAAATACAAAACAGTGGGGGAGGATTGAATCTCGTTACGAATTTCGTTTGGAAGGAAATATAATTTTCGAGTTATTTTGCGACCGAACTTGAAATTATTGTTTTTACAAAATATGTATAAGGAGTGTTGAATAAGTAAAAATAAGTAATTTCTGTTGGGGGATGAATTTTTTTTTCGTTTCCAAACAAAACAGAATGGAAGAAGCTACGGTATTGAAGGATCAACTAGTGGCCACCGATGGCTTTGGATTGCACCCACCTTGAAGGCCATGGCTGAGTGGATTCGATTGGATCGACTTGGCTAGTGATGTCTTTCGTCGATCGGCTCCCGGCTTATATAGTCCGCCCGGTTGGGGCGAGCCCCCTCCAAGCGTCGCGCGGACGCACCACCCGGACTTTCGAAGTTCATCGGAGGAAATTGGCTCTTGAACTTGGCCGGATGTTCCCCCCTTGATATGTGGACGAAGAGACCAGCAGGTTGGGCCCGTGCACTTCGGTTGGTTCTCGCGCGTCGCGCGAATAAAGGCGAGAAACGCGAAGGACGCTGGGCAGTGGGCACCGGCGGCTGACATTCCAGGGTCGAGAGACAACCGCGAGCGTCGCCGTGTCCACCGGGTTCCATTAGCCGCGGAATTTAATGCACCATCGAAGTCGTGAATCTTGGTACCGCGAGCCATTCCCAACCGCGACCTTTCGCACCTTTCCACGGATCTCCCGATAAAATGGGCTAAGGGACATCCATAAAGAGACGCAATCGTTTATAAAACCGTTGAATATATTTCTTATCGCGCCTTCGGCGATCCCTCCTCGCGGGTCTCGCTTTGTGGAGTTAACGAGTCACTTGTTGAATCAATGAAATTACGATAAGCAATAATTCAATGAGATGTCATGAATTAAGGTAGACCTTGCGCCTAGTATTCCTTTCGCATAAATTTGAGGAAAATCAGAGAGAATTGCAAACACTTCTCGATGGTCTAAGAATCTGAAAAAATTCATGCACATTATGGGCACTAAAAATATTAATTTTGCCTAATAATAATTCTAAAATTTTATTGACAAATAGGTGAAAAAAAAATATATAGCTTGACAAATATTTCGATGACCCAAGTGTTTTTTTATGAAAATGATTCCTTCATTTTTCTGAATACGTATGAATTTTTTTCACATTTTTAAGTTGTCTTTGAAATTTGTACATATTTTCCATATAAAAAACCACAAATTTCAAAGAGAACTTAAAAATCTGAAAAAATTCATACGTATTCAGAAAAACGAAGGAATCATTTTTATTTTTAAAAACTTTGGCCATCGAAATATTTGTTAAACAATTATTTTTTTTATCAATTTGTTAATAACATTTTTGAATTATTATTATGCAGAATTAATATTTCCAGTACCTATAATGTGCATGAATTTTTTCAGATTTTCGGACCATCGAGAAGTGTTTGCAATTCTCTCAATTTTCTCGAATTTATGCGAAACTGACACTAGATGCAAGGACTACCTTAAATTGATGAAAACCATGGCGTTTATTTCGGATAATTGATCAATAATTTATCCCGTGATCCATGGTAGACAATTGAGTGGTAAACAATATTTACCATTTCTCGCAGCTATGTTTATATTTAAAAAATAATCATTTCGCTTTAAATATAGTCGCACGGACTAGTAATTAATAAATGTCACTCAATAATTGCTAGAATAATAACGATATTAAATTGCTATTAAAAAAAAGTATTCGTTGATTAATCCTTGGAGATTATAAGTTTTAGATCTCTCGATCTGTAGACAGATGGCTGAATAAATGTCTCGGGCGTAAGTCAAAAGTCGCCACGGACCCGGACGATTATTTTTTACGAACAGATTTTGCGTCGTCGAAAAAAAAAGTGGAGCACACTTTCATGCAGTGTCCGAACACACTTTGATTCCGATTCTCTCCGTGCTCGTGGACCGCGTTCGCCAGTTCGATAATTCCAGTCTGGATTCCGAAACGAGAACGGGGACCGCCCGTCCGCCCGAAATTCAACTTTCCACATCTCCGATCTCGCGCGATTTTCGATCTAGATTCGTCCCACACCCGACGCGCGGTGCGATCGAAGACGGAATATTAATAGAACGCGTTTGCACCGACGAGCTAATTGGATTGTTGTATTTACTTTTGTCTTGTGATGCGCAGAACATTTTTTTTGTAAATTATATGAAGGTTCCTGTGGATTCTAAATGTTATGCGAACACTTTTCTTCGTCAAGGGAAATGATCGTTGCGACATGTGCGCAACCTTGCGACTCGCTGTTCCCGATGACCCTGGTCGAGCCGGATCCGTCGCCTCAAATCTGCGATCCTCATCGGCGAGAGAATAATTACTGCAATAATAAAAAAACAATGTTAAACGAGTTTGCCCTGAAGCCTCCTACGAATTTTCCTCCACTTCTTTTCTTTGTGACTCAATTTGGGTAACATGAGAGGGACGTAAAAAAAATCAATGATTTAAATTTTTATCAACTTTTTCCTGAGTTTCCAATTTTTTAGAAAATGGCGAGAAAATTCCATATGAGCGTAAAACTTTTTTTTCGATAATTATTTTTTTGTTATCTTGATATTGTTTTTTAATTCTTCAATTATTTTGATTTTTAAGTTTCGTACGTTGTAATTTATTAACACTTTTATTACTTTACCTAGTTTAGGTTTAATTATTATCGAATGACCGATTTTTTAATGAACAATGAAGAAATTAAATATTTATGGTGCTTCAATTAGACCCGATGGCCACTTCAAGGGACATCGGGCCAAAAGAACAGAAATACATGACTCACGTGTGCCGGTGACGAAAAGCCGAATCCAAGGAAAGGTCGTCTCGAATTTTGTTTCGTCGCGTCGCGGAAATGGTATCCACCTGTCTCGTCGTAACGCACCGGAGGACGAGCCATTGAATATTTATCAGGTGAAATGTAGCGGACGCGTTTGGCTCGCCACTGATCGATCGAACCGATTTTTCGGGCGAAACCGAAGCACACACCGATCTATGCAATCGACTGTGACATACGGGATACCCGTGGTAATACAACTTGAAGACGGCATTGGAATCCGAATCGACCGAATCATCGCGCTGCCTGTCGGAATGCGTGAAAATCTAGCAGGCTCTTGCATTTCACATCACTCCTGTCGACATTCTATATTGCCACAAACTAAGTCTGCATTTCTAAACCTTCGCCACACACATTTTGACATTGAAATTTTTACGTTGGGTTAGTTTAGATAGAAATCGAGTTACGAGGAAAATAATTAATTGGGGGAGGCGAAACACATTTTCAGTGCTTCTCTTTCACCCCGCACCATTAGTTCTATATTTTTCGCACCCACAAAGATTTCGCATCCCCCCAACACGAATTAAAAGTGCATCAGTAATTAGTAAAAAAAAAAAAAATCGTCTGCGAGAAAACAATCGTAAATAATTTTATTTCCAGCGCTTTAAAAGAATGCGGAATCTTATCTTCTTATCAGTTTTTAATTTTTTATAAAAACTTTATTAAAAATTGGAATACATTTTTTTTATTAAAAGTTTGTAATAAAAACTTTACTAACAATTTTAATAAAAAGTTTAAGTTTTTATAAAAACTTTTTAAATAAGTATAATGAAAAAATTAATATAAAAATATAAAAAATGTAAAAAAAACATTTATAATTATGTTTATAAGTAAATTTAAATAAGTATAATAAAAAAAAGTTTTAAATAAAAACTTTATCAAAAATTTGCTCACTAAAAGTATTTTGCAGCTAGTGATGTTAAATATATATCTACAAAAAATTGCATTCCGCTTTTTTTTTTTTACAAACTACAGAACGGCATTTTACTTTTTTGCACCGTAATTAGTTATCGAAAGGGACCATCGAGGCGGTGCACGGTCAGAGACCGGTATTGCCGGTGCAGAGGGAAGAGAATTTTTCGTCGAATATCTGGGAAGCAAAGGCAATTTGAGTTGCCCGATCGCAGCGACGGGTGAGAAGCCCGAGGGTGACGGACTTCAGGAGGGCAAAAAGGCAAAGGATACCTCAGGTGAAGCGGCTGAAATGGAGTAACCGGAGGCAAGGACGCGGCCCGGTGTACGCAGAAGCTCGTTAAAGCGGACGGTCCGCCTCGAAAGAGCCCGGTGTCTCGGTGAACCGCGCCGTTTGGGTGTGGTTCTCCGATTCCTTGCCCAATTTCTCGTGTTACCCGGGGGTTTCTGCACGGCCGCGAAACGAGCGCGTTACCGCCGGGCCGGTTACGTCAGTGCGCGCACCGGGTTCCCGCGGCATCGAACCAGTATATAAGCCGAATTCGCGCAAACGAAAGGCATCATTCGCTTGACGCACTCAGATCGACCCGATCAGAAAACAGCACAATGGCTTTCAAGGTACGAGTATCCCCCGACTTCTTCTTCTTCTTTTTTTTTCAGATTCAAGTCTGAAAGAAATTCGATCTTATCTGCACAACTGAAACCGGCTCGGGTAATCCGAACCAGGGAAGAGAGAAAGACACAGAGAGAGAGAAAGATTGTAGATTAGCTTTGGAAAGTGACTCTCGAAATTCGACAAAAATGATTACGAGCATTAGATTTCTCGAAAATGTCCCGCGTCACAAATTGTTTTTAACGATTTATATTTACGCAATTTATTATTTATTTATTCTTATTTATATATTAATTTTATTAATTTGTTATTTTTATATCGATCAAATAAAAATTGCGACACGCTGTCGCTATTACGAATTATCTCTCGTCCACGCAGCAATTAGCACTTTTTTTCTCATCAACATTTTTTTTACGATTTAAATTTATTTATTATTTATTATCTATATATCATTTTTATTAAATTATTATTTACATATTAATCAAATAAAAAATAGCGACTCACTGTCGCTATTTTACGATTATTTCTCGTCCATGCAGCAATTATCACTATTTTCTTCTTATCAATATTTCTTTTACTATTTTTATTTATCTATTTTTATGTATTATTTCTATATTACTCAAATAAAAATAGCGACTCCCTGTCGCTATTTAACGATTACTTCTCGCCCGCGCAGTAATTATCATTCTTCTTTTTTCTTTACGCTGTATTTTCGTTACAGTTCGTGACCCTCTTCGCCCTCGTGGCCGCGGCGAACGCCGGTTACATCGGCTCGCCGGTCGCCTACGCGCCGGCCGCGCCCGCCCTGGCGTACGCCGCCGCCCCGGTGGCCAAGGCCGTCGTCGCCAAGGCGATCGACGCCGAGTACGACCCCCATCCCCAGTACAACTACGGCTACGACGTCCAGGACTCGCTGACCGGTGACTTCAAGAGCCAGCACGAGAGCCGCGACGGCGACGTCGTCCAGGGCAGCTACTCGCTCATCGAGGCCGACGGCAGCCGTCGCATCGTCGACTACACCGCCGACCCCGTCAACGGATTCAACGCCGTCGTCCACAAGGAGCCCGCCCAGGTCGCCGTCAAGGCCGTCGCCGCCGCTCCCCTCGCCGTCAAGGCCGTCGCTCACGCCGCGCCGCTCGCTTACGCCGCCCCGGCTCCCCTCGCCTACGCCGCGCCCGTCGCCAAGATCGCCCATGCCGCCCCGCTCGCTTACGCCGCGCCGGCTCCCCTCGCCTACGCCGCGCCCGTCGCCAAGATCGCCCATGCCGCCCCGATCGCTTACGCCGCACCCGCTTACGCCAAGTTCGCCGCGCCGGCCGCGTACGCCACACCCGCCCTCTACCACCACTAGGACCACGAACCAGCATCTTATTTTTTTATTTATTCAATAAAAGCATTTTTTAGCAATCAATTTTATGTTTTTTTTAATTCTTCTCTTTGAACTTTTCGGGTCTGTTTAGGCATTTAAGATTGTCGAGACTATTTATTTCCTCCGCTATCAGTGAAACGCTGCGAAAGATCGTGCGGTGCCATCGATGTATCATCGATGTATCATCGATATATCATCGATCGCGTCGACTATTCGTTAATTCTTTTTATTAAGAAAAGGGAGCCGTTTTTAAGAATATTAAGAAAAGGAAGCAGTTTTTAAGAATATTAAGAAAAGGGAGCAGTTTTTAAGAAAACGATTGTGAAGCTATAGTTGGTTTTATCGTAGGATCGATTCGAGTAGGATCTAGCGGAATGTGATCAAGTTATTTAGGACTGTCTATCATTTTCATGGTGTTCTGGATTATTTGGATATACTAATCCTAAGCTCAGCGAATTCAACCACCGTAAGATCCACCGTCGATTTTTGGTAAAACATACGATCACTCCACTGCAAAAAACCCATCGTCACGTCAGGTTCGAAAGCCCCAAGAAGAGCTTTCAGCCGATGGTTTAAAATAAAAACCACTAACTACCGTGACTAACTCGAGCAGTAGCTACTACGGTGATTTTAACGAGTGGTGTTAACGGTAGTTCGGTCGGTTAGGTTTTGACAATAAACCACGGTGGATCTCCTTCTGTTAACCACCCTAGATTTTAATGGTGGTTCAATTCGATTAGCTTAATCAGCTTAATGATCCGACGATAACCTCGACGTTTCGTCTGGTAGACAGAAGTAAAGCGTCGGTAGATCGCGGATTTGAATATTCCGATATCCTGCAGTCTCGTGCGATAAACTTGAACGTGATTTGCTCCATATAGGTCGACATGCAAATCTGCAGTTCAATATCTACGCACAACGGGGCGCAATTCTCTCCACCAAAGCGTAAAAGAAATCGTCGCGGACTGTATCAACCAACAATTTTCCGCAGGTTTTCTAAGAACTTCCGCAGACGCGAGACGAGAAAACTGGATGGTCGAACGGCTAAAAAAATGCCATAGAAAAATGCGAAAAGGAATCCCAATGCCTCAGAATCCCTAGTGTAAGAAACGAATCTAACGACTTGAAAACGCACAAGTCAACAGATTCCGACGATCCAGCGTCGCATCGTGTCGTACATCGTATCGTGTTTGAACATTGTGCCAATAGAACGAGGCCGGTGGAAGCGTTGAATCGCCGGGGCGATCGGTGATGCAACACTTTCACCGGGCGGGCGTGCAGCTCACGCTCCCGTAGTTACCGAATTCAAGTGACCACGCCTCACGTAATGCCCAGGGTGTTGCGTTGCGACCGGGATAAAGCCAGTTTGCTCGCCTTCCCGAACGACATCCGCGATACTCCCCGGACCTTGAGCCACTTTCGGACACCGGTCGGAGACTCTCACGCCGAGGGTTCTCCTTTTTTTCCCCTCTCTCGCTCTTTCTCTCCCTCGCGCTTTGTCTCGCCCTGCTGACGCTCGACCGTCACCCGTTGACTCCGCTCGAAACACCTGAGACAAAATGAAAACGTGTGGCGCTTTATTATTGCGATTAACCGATCTGTGATAGTCTGAAGGTTTTATCTATCTAGTCCGTAGAAAAATGTTATCAGAAGAAACTGTTATCGGTGGTCTAATCGGTAGCAAAATGTCCACTGATTACGATGATACTAAGCCACTGATTACGATGAAACGATGAAACATAACCACTGATTACCCCCATGGAAAAAAGTATATTTAAAGTATATTTAAAAGCATATTTTTGAGTATAATAAATATACTTTTTACGAAAAATTAGTTATGTCGAATATAGTTTTGGATGCACTTAAAAAGTATACAAAAAAAAGTATATAAAAAGTATATTCGGGTGTACTCAAAAAGTATTTGAAATGTAAATAAGTATAAAATATATATTTCAAGTATATTTTGTACATATTTTTGAATATAACGAAAAATATATATTTCACTATACTTTTTTTCAATAGGGGTTACGATGAAACTCAATGCATTGCATTGGAGATCACAGACAATTTGAACGTTAGTTTCATTGTCGAATGAAATGGCAATGCCAAGTGTGACGACTTCACCACCCTCGGTGCAGATTCCGTCAAAAGTTATTTTCCAATCGCCCGTTGACTCGCTCGAAAGATCTCAGACATAGTGGAAACATATTTCTCTTTATTAACGCTTGCGCTCAACGGATTTTCTGACAGTCACGAGTTTTCCCTCTATCTAATCAGTACAAAAATTAAATGGATGTTATCCTTTAACTCGCGAATTTCTCACAGGTTCCAACAGTCAACTGCTGCGGTAATAAATATATATATTGTACTATATATTACTTGTACTCAACGTGTAACGACTATCCTTATGTAAAATTTTGTTATGCATTAAACGCGCTCGTCGCGCTGATGATCACTGGTTCGGCATCGTTAACGATATGTCCGATCTCTAACGACTAATGTTGCGTATTATTGCTGCCGCGCTCCGGTGGGGCCAGCCTGAAATTAAATGATATACATTTGTTAGATTCCATCGTTATTAGTTTAGAATATACACAGGGAGCTCATAAAATATATCATCTTCGATTTGAGAGTCGGAAGCTTTTGAGATTTTTTTTTCTTGCTTACGATAAATAAGTAACACATTTTTCGACCGAAAGAGGTTCGAATGGAAAAGGAAGATGGACGGTTGGGGGTAAAAATAGTTAATTACCAAAATAGCGAAAGGCTAAAATAGAAAATTTAGAAATAATGGACGGTCTGAATCTAGAACGGTCGTCATTGTGAAATTCGCAATTTCAGCCATTCGCTATTTTTATTTCATTTTAATAAAGTTGTGGGTCAAAATAGTGAATGATGAAAATAGCTAATGGCTGAAATAGCGAATTTCATAATGATGGCGATTCTAGATTCAGGTCGTTCATTATTTTGAAATTTCATTTTGGTCACTAGATATTTTCACCCCCACCCAGATGGACTTATGGATTTACAGATGGAGAAGAACGATAAAGGAAAATACTTACTGATGAATAGTCAGGTAATCGTCAACCTGTTTAATGGACGTATCCAAAGGCGTTAAGAACACGAACTGGCTGCAGGGATGGCTGCGCGTGTGATCCAACAGAATGTCCATAATCACGCGACGATTGACTTTATCCTGAAACAACAATAATCACGCTGTGGAATTTTGTTTCTGACCTACAATGTAAAGTCAGTCTTACCATAAAAACGTCAAACTCGTCGAGGAAATAGAACGGCAGACCGGTGCATTCCCACAGAGCGAGAATGAACGCAATCGTCGAGTAAGAACGCTCGCCACCGGACAACGTTCGCGCGTCGCTAGTGGCTCTCTTCACGGTGTTAATCGGTGTTACTTCCAACTCCAGAGTTCCGTGAGAGTGATTTATTTTCATCGTACCCTAAAAGGATATTTCAATAAACACATTATGAATCGAAACTCGCAAAACATTTTTGGTTTATGACAAGAATTAAAAATTCTTTTCGAAATTTATTTTTGAAACTAAGAATTATTTTCAGAATTGATTTTTCAAACTAAAAATTATTTTCAAAATTGATTTTTCAAACCAAAAATTGTTTTCGAAATTGATTTTTGAAACTAAAAATTCTTTAGATTTTAAAAATAAAACTATCACGATCGCTCCGAGTGGAGACGTCGAAAATCGCACGTCGAAATACCGGAAGATTGCTCGTGTCGTTTTATCTTAACATCTCTAAACCGATAAGCGGATCGATGGGATTTCATTATATCGATCCGTGATAAATCTGAAAATTCTGATTTCTTACCTCATACTTTCGAAGTTTCAGTATATTAATGAATGCGTTTTGCACGGTGTTTCCTATACGTTTCTTTAATTCTTTGTACTGCGCGTTGCGCTCTTGCAGTCTCACCAAGTGCTCCTACGAAATTAAAAAAACGGATACATTAAATAAAAAATTACAAACATATATTTTTTTTTATTGTACCGCTTGTTATTTTTCATTATCAACCGTTTCATTATCAACTAATCACGTAACATAGAAAATATGATAAATGTGGAAGTGTAATATTTTTATATCTGATTATCAGTATTTTGTATCGTTTTTATTCTTGATTAAAAGAATCTCTAGCTCTATTGCGGTTATCAGAGTACAGAAAGATAGCCGTCGTCGACCGCTGATATAAGTACTCACGTCATTGAATACTTTCAGTGATGACGCCAATTCGCTCTCCTTGTTGTATTTGGTCCGTTTCGTAACTAATTCCCTCTCAAGATCCTCTTTCGAACCGCTTTTCTGCTCGACCGCGCGAATTTTGGCTTTAAGCTCGTTCGACGCTCGCTTAATTTCGGCAGCAGTCCTAAACAAGACATTTTTTCCGATTTTTTGGTAATTTATCAATCACTAACAGGTTGTAGTGGCTCGCGCGCTCGAGCCACTACAAAACTAAAAATCGCATATTTTTAGAAGGCATATTTTCGCATATTTATTTAATCGCATATTTTTTTTTCGTTTTTTTGCGATTTTTGGCGGTCTGATTTTTAAATTCTGTAAAAAATTCAAGATATCGCATTCCGCCTTGCGGCATTCTCTTCGTTATAGAGTTTTCTCTCAAACGCAAAATGAAAATTCAGGTTTGGTCGATCGAAAAAGTAAACTTCGTCATACCTCTTAGTATCTATCCTCGGGCATTGTTTCTCCGCTGCCTCGATAGCCTTATCAGTAACGCGCTTTTGTGTCTCGTAGTCGGCAGTCGCTTTTTGGACCGCCTGCCGGGCCTCCTTCAACTTGCGCTCAACGCGTTGATTGTTCAAATTGAACATTTCCTTCTCATCTTGAAGGCGATTTATTTTGTCCTAAACAAAGGCGAACATTATTTTTTTTTTAGAAAAATTCCACCAATAACCAAAATTTGTTTGTTATACTACCACACAGAAAATATTTTATCTCCAGCGCACTCACCTTGATCTTATTGACTTTCATGTCCATAGATTCCTTAAGATCCCGCAGTCGTTTCACCTCGGCGTCCAAATCTTTTAATCCGCTCTGCAGTTCTTGGACTTCGGCGAGCAATCGCGATTCCTCTTGTTTTTGCTCCTCGAGTTTCCTCTCGTTTACCGCTAATTCTTCGGCCTATACGGAAACCGAATACGTGCGGTTTGTGGGTTAAAACGTAAAAATTAAAAAAAAAAAAAGGTAAATGTCTTGGCGTCCACGCTGAAAACTTACGAATACTTTGGTCATGTCCTCGGGCTCCTCGAGTTCCAACTGGTCGGCGAGTCTATCGATTTCCGCTTTTTTCTTGAGCTGCATGTCCCGCAATTTCGAAACCTGTCTGCCGACCTCGTTAAGCTGACCCGTACAGCGTTTTAGTTTGTCGCACGTAATTCTGTGCTGCTGCTTCACGGAATTTAACTCCTCTTCAGCGACGCCAAGTTCTTCCTCGAGAGATCTGAAGAATTGTGAGAATGAAAAGTTGAAAAATTAAAAACTGCCGTCAGTGACCCGTCGATCATGGATCAACGAGATAGTAAAAAAAATACTCACGCAATCGCTTCTTTGGTCGAGACTTGTAGAAACTTCGGTTTTCCGACTTTGCCACCGTAACTGCGGTATTGCGGGTCCGGAAAGAATTCGTCGGCTCCGAGCGTCAAACCGCGTCTGCAGTTCTTCGGCACCTTGCGATGATCGGACAACAATTCAGTGGCCTCGGTGTTCGTGGGAATTAGAAGAACGCACTCGGGCTCGAGCTGATCGATCAAGCAGTTCGCGACCACCGGGTTCGCAATTTCCGTCATTTCGAAGAGATTTTTGTAATTCGGATGGCGAACGCACAGCTGACTGACATCGTGAATCTGGATTACAAACCGTTGAAATAAAATTAATTTGATGGAAAGTAACGTTAAGATTTCATTTTGAATTTATCATTTTTGCCACGCATTTTTTTTTCCTCTTAGATTCTACAGGCAAATCTGGGATGTATCACAAATTTGATCCCGGTAGATTGGAGATTTTCGTTACCCGATTGGAGAACTGACTGGCGAAGATATCGGGTTGTCCCTTGCCCCGAAATATCTCGTTCATGATGGTCTTGAGACTGTTGGAATCCGTCGCGTTGTCCACGGCGAAAGCGGTGAGAAAGCCGTATTTGAGCCAACTCTCCACCGCGGGCGTCCACTGGGGATCCTTGACTTTTATGTAAGCTCCGAGAGGGCCCACGGGTTTCTGCTTAAAACGGCCTTTTCTATGCTCTTCGTCAATGCGCTTCAAAAGTCGCGGCATATCAGAGCCGAAAACCGTTACCGCGTTATCCGACTGCTTCTTCAATGACTCCAGCTGTTGCTTCGTTTTGCCTTTAACACGAATATTAAAGATTTTTTATTCTATACATTGCATAGAGAAAATAACAATAAAATGTAAATAAAAAAATATATATATTTTTTTAAGTTTATAACTATCCCAATTTTTTACTATAATATGAAAGAATATGTTTAAAAAGATATATCCAAAAACTATTATTCATTTTAATCGACGACTGAGGAGTTAGGAGAAAACTGAGTCGACAATCGAATCAAATTTGATCAAACTTACGTATGGACGCCTCGTGTCGCTGAACTTCAATCTTCGTGCTCTGCTCCTCGTGCTCAAGTCTCACTTTGTCCGTGGAGAAATGCATGAGCTCGTTCTGCTTCGTACGGAACATCGCCTCGATCTCGTCCAGCTCTTGTTTCTTCGTCTCTGCCTCTTCTTTTCTGAGAGCTCGCTCATTTGCGCCTTCTTGCGTGCTATCGGATAAATAAATAAATAAAAACGTGATCGCGAATTTTTCGACGATCAGTTTCAATCGTCCGGAGGATATTTACCTCTGAATTCGCTTTATTTCGTGGTTTATCGATACTATGTCGCTCTCCGTTCGCTGCACTTTCGACTGTGCGGACATCAACTCGCGCTTCTTATTCGCGTAAGTCTCCTTGGCTGCGTGATAACGTTGATTTGCTGCGGCGTAAGCGCTCGAACCCTCAGACGTCTCCGACTCAATTTCACGAATTTTTCCCTTCAATTCTCTGCAAATTAGATCGATGAGATCGCCGTGTTGGTAGGAGACTCGGTAAGAACGGACGAAGATGCGCTTACTCTATTTTAGTCTGTATCTCTTCCTCCTTCGTTTCTCTCATAGCTTCGACGGCCTCGATATCTTCCAGCAATGTTTTCTGGGCCGTCAGGGTTTGCTCGATACGACGCAGCTTAGTTTCCTCTTCGATCACCTAAAAATTTCCATAAAAAAATTGTCAAAAATTCTCAAAAACGTAATTATTGTCATAAATTCTCAAAAACGTAATTGTTGTCATAAATTCTCAAAAACGTAATTATTGTCATAAATTCTCAAAAACGTAATTATTGTCATAAATCCTCAAAAACGTAATTATTGTCACAAATTCTCAAAAACGTACTTATTGTCATAAATTCTCAAAACGTAATTATTGCCTAAAATTCTCAAAAACGTAGTTATTGTCACAAATTCTCAAAAACGTAATTATTGTCATAAATTCTCAAAAACGTAATTATTGTCATAAATTCTCAAAAACGTAATTATTGTCGTAAATTCTAATCGAAAACTCCGAACACGTTCTAAACCTTCGAGTACATCATTGCGAAAGTCAAGGCTCAAGATAAAATCAGCGTTGCTTTGAGATATGAAGATTGATCAACGCAAACAGGGAACTCACGTTTGCCCAGCAAAGTTCCATTTCGTGTTGACCGAGTTCCTCCCGACACGTCTCGACGGATTCGAGCATCTTCATACTCTTCTCGAGAGCCACCACCTCCTTTTTGCTCTCGTCGAGTTTGGTCTGAACGTCGACTAAACGTCGACGAGTGTCCTCGGCGTCCAGCATCGCCTCTTTGTAGTGATTACTCGCGGCGTCAATCTGCGTCGCTTTCACAAAAAGCGTGTACTTGTCCTCGGCCGACGACGTCGTGAGAAACGTTCGCGAAACGTCCTGGTTTAATACTGATATCGGGTTTTCGACTTGGATGTTCATCGTATTCAACATGCGTTCGAGCTCGTCCCTTTTCGTCGACACGGTTTTTCCTGTTGGAAATTGTTTCGAAAATTCTTCATTTTTATTTCTACTCTATTCGTATCGCTGGAAAACATTCAAATACTGAATTTATATCTCTTGTAAAATATAGTTGATGTCACTACAACCTCGGAGCCTTAGAAAAGCAAAATATTTGGGTGAAATGAACCTCTAGAAAAATGTAAACGATTGTTCGTAAAACATGTAAACGATTGTTTATAGAAAAAAATATAAACAATTGTTTACAGAAAAATATAAATAATTGTTTACATTTCACAAGAATCGACATAGGTTCGACATTACGAAATCATCATTTCCAAAGGATGAAGACCAAGTTCAAAATACCTGCTGCGCTCTTCAGTCTGTACGTCGAGGCACTGCCAATCGTGCGTATCACTGTGATTGTTTTCCCGTAAACCTCCGGTTTGAAAGATGTGGGACCGTCGTTAAAGATTGTCACTTCTATGGATGCAGAGTTCTTGCCTTTCTTGACAAACTCTGCAAAACATGCAAAAAAAAATAAAATAGAATAGAAATGTGAAAAATATAAAAAACTGATATACATCATACAGAAATATAAAAAGCTGATATACATCATACAGAAATATTAAAAACCGATATACATCATACAGAAATATAAAAAATCGATACACATCATACCGACATTGAACTTTTGCGCAGGTAAAAAAAATTGAACAATTACCCTTAACCGATCCTCCTCTGTTGGTGATCTGGGCTCGACCTCCGAGGCCAACAGTAAGCGCAGTGAGAATTGCACTTTTGCCGCTGCCGTTTCGTCCGATAATGAAATTGACGTTCGGATTGAGAACAACTTCCAGCGCATCGTGACACATGAAGTTTCGCATGAAGATACGCTTAATTTTGCCAGGGCAGAGCTGAAAGGCAAAATTTTCATCGTAAACAGTGAATTTTTTTTTTTTTAAAAAGGTGACATCGAGGGTCCAATTAAACGCGATCCAATCAAACTCGAATTTCAAATGATGTTGAAGTTTGCATCGTTGGAATGCAACGAAACGCAGAACAAAAAATTCATTCCTATTAACCCAAATGATGAAGTGCGGGATTTTATTTTTTCATGCCCAGGGTTGCTATGGTGACTTTTTATACCTATTTTCATCATTCGGGCTATGATCACAATTTTTTTTTCTCTGAATTTCGTTGCATTCCAACGATGCGAACTTCAACGTCACAATTTCAACTCACCACTCGTGACGACTCAGCTACCGAACCAGCATCGGGACTTTCGGCGCGAAACCTCTTGTCAGGCGCTTCGGGACTCTCGCTCTGCCCGTTTCTCTTTCGTCCCCCCGTGGCCGGCATGTTTCGTTGATTCGCGTCAGCAACGTCGGGACCATGAAACTCGTCGACGCAAAACTGACGACGACGCGACTAGAAAAATACCCAAACCAGCGTCGCGAGTAAACCAGTCGTGTGATCCGCTTACGAAGGATCGTAGGTTAGTCGCTGCGACTTCCCCCAAAAAGACAGTTTATTTTATTTTTTTTCACGTTTCGACGATGAATCGCACTGACACGTTTATTTCGCGTGGAATTGACGGGTTTCTCGCTGACGAAAGCGACGAACACAAAAACGTTCGTGTTCCGACAGGTTTGGTTGGAACAAAAGCACTAATGTTTATCCCCTCAGACGCCTCGCGACGATCGCCTCCTCTCATCGCGGTGTTTGGAACACATTTGAATGCCGACGTCGTTGGGTAACGGACCCGCGGTGCCAGGGTTGTGTGATTTTACGGGGGAAAAACCGGCCAATCGGAGCGAGGGAGGGAGGGGCTTATCGCGGTGGCGAACTGATAACAAAGGAAAAAATGATCGCGCGACGATTAAAGTAATTGCGAGATAAGTAGTGACCGTGGCTTTTTGCTCGACGGTTTGCGGGTTTGGTTTGGAAGTTATTATTGTAGAGTCTAGTGGTCGTTTTTTTTTAAGAGGCGGTGATAATTCGATGGGAACTTCGTCGCCAACGCTAAACGCCTATAGGGCTGTCTCTCTCGCGCCTTTTTGTTTTTCGATTTTCCTGAACAAACGGCTTTGAGAATCGAGGAGCCCGAAGATTAGCAAAATTCTGCAATGCTTCCGCATATTCTATCAAAATTTGGGGTCTATCTGTCGAATAGTTTAGGAGAAAATAGATTTCAAAAATTCGAGCTGGAGTGGGGGAAGTGCCAGTGCCTCTTAAGGCGATGTGAAACATCCACGTCGAGCCCAGTCGGTGTCAAAAACTGTAATGAACGTTTTTTACGCATATTTGAATTCACCAGTGCAGGGAATGAATTTCTTCTTTTAGCTGTAAATGCAAATATACGTAAAAAACGTTCATTACAGTTTTTATTACCACAGTCGGTATTTCACATGCCCTTAAGTGGAGGTTAAACGCGCTTTTGCCTTCGCGCCTCTGTATCTGTTGTTGGGGAGGGAAAATCCTCCCCTGCGCACCGGCTGAAGATGATTCGCGCATGCGCTCGAGATCCCTCCTTGCGCCTGCGATGATCACGGGGATCGCGGGTTTAACTTCCCTCCTTGCCTTGAAGCGGTAAAAATTCGATACGGTGGAGCAAAAATACATACCAGAAAAACTATCTTATCGCCACTTATCGTCTGCTACATTAACTATAGATAACGTATGACGTAAATGCTAAAAATGAGAATTAAAATCTACAAAGTTGCGATGCGACGCGATAAGACGGAAAACCATGAAAAAAATTGTAGTCTACTCTAAACTGCGTATTTTCAATTAAGCCATCTCCAGATATCTCAAACGCGTGTTTTACTTTTGAGGTGCCATAAATGCCAAATAGATAGCCGTCGATTTTGCACTTATTGCACTTTTGCACTTTTCCTTGAAGACGGGAATTTTGCATCGCAGTATTTCTTCAGTAAAGTACAGGCAGTGACGATATCGGTTGACGTAATTTTCCTTGGAAGAAAAAGACAGTATATTTCGAAAAAAAAAGAAATAGAGCGAAATGCTGAGTCGTTTTGTTTATAAAATGTATCGTGTATTGCCTTTGTCGCTATTACAAGTAAACTCGAGTTCCGCAAGCTCAATAATTCTAAAAAGTAAACGATGGTGCAGATGATTAGCAAATGTGCATTGTTCTCTCGCGAAATAAATAACTAATGACAATCGCCGGGGTCTCCGCGCGGATTGCAGCAATGCCACAGAGATAAATGAGAGTTTCGGGTAAATCAAAAAAAGAGAGTACGGGGAAAATGTCGTTTTACAGAAGTATCGAAAAGCGAATCGCGCAGCATTATGAAACTGGGATCTACAACATGAGAGGGGCGGGATCTACAACAATAGCGTTTCTCTTGGACTCCTTGGCCTCCTCTTCCGGCTGCTGCAGCTCGTCCTGCCCTCGTATCCTAATGTTGTGCTTCTCCTTGTACTCGTTTATTTCCGTGCCCTTCTTCTCAAGTTGCTCGTGCAGGACCTCGATTATTTTCGAGAGCTGAAAATTACAACAAACGCGAATTAACCCTGGTTAATAATATTTACAAAGGAAATAAGATGCAAAAAAAGAGGTGGAAATAAAAGTGTTAAATTCCACAGACCCCATTTTCTCAAGACTTCATTATTTCTTGTGTAAAAAGTTCATCACAAAATCCATAGTTGTCAATCTATTCAGACTCTGATTAGTCGTCCATTGACATAAAAAAATGTTTAAAAAGCTTTTCTTTTTCAAAATTACTTTTAAAAGGTTGAAATCAGTTTTTTCTGGAGCAAAATATGCCACTTGAGAACATTAGTATAATTAAAAAATCAATATTTAAAAAATAAAATTGTTGTGAGGTTGATTTTGGTAATTTTTGGTTCGGAACTGGATTAATGACTTCTAACAAAAAAATGTCAGGGAAATAATATTATAAATAACTAATTGAATTAAATACATTGACAGGGAACTTCTCACATACATTCTGGGAATGAAAGCAAGTACTTTACAAGAATTGTGTACTTCAAGTAAATTTTTTGTGTAAATTCATACAATCATGCTTAAAACATTTGTAAACATCCATAAACTTAAGATCTCTTATTTTTATATTCTATTTACATTTATGGTATAAACATCGATATATTGATGTTTATAATCATCAAGTTAACATCAATAATGTTTAACTTAATTGACATGAGTGCCAAGAAATATGTCAGACATGAATAGTTTGTGGTTATTGGACTGCAAAATTGTGCATCAGGGCCTCATTTTTTGCAAATATTTTGTTCCCACAGACAGTGAGAAAAGCTTGAAATTTTTGCTGCGATGTCTCACCTGTTCCTTGGTGGACACCAGCGCAGGTATAACATCTTCGACGACCCTCTCGCACAAAATACCTCCGATCATTCTGTAGCACTTCCTCTTGGGATCGACGTTCTTCAGGGTGTCGATTACGATCCTGCAGAAAGGAATAACGTGAGTCTCGTGGTTGTCTCGTCGTGCGACCGAAAAACGAGCCCGAGCGAAATGAGGTTAGGTGCGTAATAGCGGCTTACTTGTGCTCGTTCAATTCCAACTCGAGTTCCGACAGTTTGCTCGCCATCAACCTCTGCTCCGTCCGAAGTCCCTGGAATCCCGACAGTATGTTCTCGTTCGATTTTCCACCTTTGTTCAAAGGCTTCGCCGTCTTTGTGTCGCTTGCCATATTAGGAGATCTTGTGACAAACTCTCGATCAGACCATCAAGACACACTAGCAACGTAGGAGGCAGCTGAGTCCGGCCGTTCGCACGAGACCCATAGGTTTTGTAGCTCGAGCGCTCGACGGTGGCGGCGCTGGTCGCGGGATTATTTTAGTGGGATTCCTACATTACCGACTTCTTCGTTCACGGCGGGTTGCATTTACACTGCGATCGGTATGAAAGAGAAAAAGAGAATCGAGAATGTACCCACAGTCGTTTGAAGTATAATTATTAAGCAATGTATGGTACAATGTAAGTAGATGAAAAACTAATTTGAGTTTGTGTAAAATAATAATCAAAATAATAATAAAATAATAATAAAATTGAGTAGATTAAATTACAGTTTTCGATTATTTATAATTATAACAAGAATTGATTCATTTTTAATAGATGTTCTTTGATACCGACTGAGCACGGAAGAGCGGGAAAAATCATACTTCTCAGAATACTTGGCACGGTGATATTGTAACATAAACATTCGATAATGGATCGATTTACTACGGTTTATAAACTCGCCGAGTGCCGAGGTTTAGTTTTGTTACTGTAATAAAAAAATATTTTATGCGACTTAAGATGTGTAAACATTGTTTTTTTTTTGCAGATAACGTGTGGCGTAAAACTCACCCTTCGTTTTCGACGTGATCTTTTTTTATCAGTACCTAGTTTGCGTGTTGTGTATCGTGTGTTTGGCATGTTTTCCCCCGGAATTTCAGTGCACACTTTGATGAGAATTTTTCTCAGGTCTCGACGACGAATGTAGCGTTACATCTATTTTTTATTTTTTTACGCCATTCACTCTGGGACTTGAAAGTCAGCCTGTAGAAATATTACATCTATGATCATCTCTGTAATATCATGAAAAATAAACTCAACCACTCGCGACGTTTTCGTATTCACCCCAAATTTACAACCCATATATAAACCAATCCACAAATTCAATATACATTTTCAGAATTTCTTACTCAAATTTTTACAAAAAAAAAAAAAATTCCAGAATTTCTGAAATTTCCCAAATAATTACAAGAAAAAATTAAAAAATAAAAAATTTCACGAAAAATCAGATTTTTTACCAAAATGTAAAGATAAACCAATTTGACGAAATGTAACCAATGACCAAGTGTAATAAACCCAAATACGTACGGGTCCAGTCCTAAGTGTAAAATAGTGTAAAACACATAAATACTGAGACACCTGTCGAAGCATTTTTACAAGACACACAGCGACGAATATATAGATTTAAAAAGGAACGAAAATAAAATCGATGTAATTGATTTACGGGGCTGTTACAGACGCTACCACAGCGGGGTGTTATGTAACGCATGGTGTAAGGCACCGGGAGTGACTTTATTGTTAGAAACGCAGCGAGTGGCTGTGGCGCAAAGATTCGAACGAGTGAGACTAGCGATGTGAGAGGAGATTGGCACATCAACTGCAGAGCCGGAAATACCTTCGGACCGGGCATTGTGCCCGCGACAGCGGGTCCGTCGGACTGCGCATGTGAAGTCAGCCCTTTTCACTTAGCTACTTATAACACACCTCGCGCTATGTCGAGAATGCCCACCGAAAGCTCCTGAGCTCCTGAGCTCCTGAACTTCCACCATTCGGCCTCGGTGAATCGACAAGTCTCTGTTTCGCCGTAACCCGGCGGATCTTTGTGAATTAAAGCTCGGAGGTAAAGGGCACGATTACCGCAAAAATCGCTGTGAAAAAAGGCATCGTGACGTTTACGACATTGTGACATAAAACGTTAATTTAGCTCGATAAAATTCAAATCTGTGGAATTGATGAAGAAGAGAAGTTCATCAATTAATGAAGTTTCAGTTTGTGACATTAAAAAAACTTATATTAATTTATGGAATTTGAATTGGTGAAATTGGAGTTTGAAAAAGTTAGGATTTTGTGTAATTTTGGTTTGTAAAATTAGCGAATTTACAAATTGGATATATAATATTCGTAACATTAATTAATGAAGTTTCGGTTCGTGACGTAAAAAAAGAACAATTTAATCTATGGAATTTGAATTTGCGAAATTTAAGTTTGTAAAATTTGGGTTTTTGTGACATTACGGTTTGTAAAAGTCGTGAATTCACAAACCAGATATATGTATAATATTCGTAACATAAACTTCTGAAGTTTCAGTTCGTGCCGTTAAAAAAAAAAAAAAAAAAATGTATAGAATACGAACTTGTGAAATTTATGGTTGTAAAATTTAAGAATTAAAAAAATGCAGGTTTGTATAATTTGCAAATTTATAACAATTTGGAAAATGACGAATTTACATTCGTGGCGAATATTTCGTCCGTATTTGCAGTTCTCCATGTGAATCAAGTTTTATCAAATTGTGGTGTTCATTGGTACAACGAAGAGGACTTTCAGATCATCGAATTGATTCACAGTGACAATGGTGGTAAATAATGACATTGTACCATCGATCGCTTCGAGTGCAATTTATCGCGATAGTGCGCGGAGCTCGTTGATTCCGGTCAAGGTCAATAATACGAACGGGAAGCTGTCGATAAGAGTGTAATCGACCCTGTCGTGTCCGACGTGACAGTGACATAACGACATTTTTTCTATTTATTTATTTTTTACATTTTTTAAAGACATATTTTTTTTATTTTTTATTTAGTGAATAAAAGTAAAAGCAGATTATGGATGTCATAATTCATGCACTCCAATTAAGCTTACATCTTTCTCGCAGTGTGAAATCCGTCGCGTTAACTTTATAACGCGCGACTTTATATAAACGTCGACGACGCCGCACCGTGTAATTTCAGACCACATGCGCTAGACCGTCTGGGTAGTCGTCTTGTACTATTTGTCAGTTTAGCGATACGTTGCCGGTATTAACGACTCCGGAATTAGCCCGAGTACCGAGCGCGAATTTCTCTGGCCGTACTTACGTTCTCGTAAACCAGCGCGTTTATGTTTGCAGACAGGATGACTTTGCTCCGTAATCCAGCGCAATAAATATCAGTGCATTTATAGTGTGATAGATCACTTTCGTAATTATCATGAGAGCCGTCAAAATTACAAACAGACAAACAAAAGAACGCAGTTTTTTTTGCAAAAAAAGTTTTTAATAAACAAAAATAAAAAAATCCGCACATTTTGAATGCAGAATTTTTTAAGTGTTTGCTGGAAAAGCGATTTTTACTATTTTCCAAAAGTTGTTACGTGCTTAAAAGTAACTTAGTTATTATTATCAGTTATTTCGATAATTACAACAACAACAAAAAAAAAATACTGTGATTGATAGAGTTTACAACAATCTCGATCGTTTCAGATTCTAGATTAAATTAACGCTATTAATGACGTTTTTTTCTACATCTAAAAAATCGATAAAATTAAAATCGAATTCCAGAAACGATGAAACCTACAATGCCCTAATAAAATTAAAGCCACTACTGACTTTTTTTTACGTTCGAAAATAGATCAAATTAAAATCGAATTCCAGAATCGACGAAACATACGACGCCCTAATAAAATGAACGATTTCTTTTCTAACATTTAAAAATTAATAAAAGTTAAGTAAAATTCCAGAATCGACGACACCAAACGACACCCCAATGAAATTAAAACCACCAATAATTTTTGTTACACTCCAAAAAATCATAAATAAAAATTTTACTCCCAGAACCGACGAATCCCTAAAACTAATCATTAAAATAAAAACCCCAAAAACTTCGCCATCCGACCAAAAAAAAATCGCTAAAATCCCGTATCGTTTTCCAGCTCCACAAAAACCATGGGCCGCAGGAAAAAGACCCCCCGAGTCCACGATCGTACGCGCAAGATCGACGGGAAGCCGTCCACAAATCACACGATTCCCACGTCGTCGGATCCACCCGAGCGGCCACCGAGCAAGACGTCCGCGCCATCAAGATTGCTGACGGTCTACACGCGTCTCGCGCTTCCGCTCCTCGAGCTCAACGAGAATAATTTACTCACCGACAGCGACGACGAGGAGACCTTGGAGTTCGAAATCCGTCCGCGCTTCGTCTACGCCTGCAACATGTGCGTCGTCTGCATGGACGTCACCGACGTCCCGGTGACCTGCGAGAGCTGCAACATGATCACCTACTGCTCGACTCGTCACCGGGACCAAAATCTCGCCCACCATTCGCCGCTCTGTCGAGTCTTGACCACCGATTTTTCAGGCATCGAGGGCTTTAGATTTGCCAAAGACATCCCTGCCGATCTCTACCGATCCTTCCGCATCAAAACGATCGACCTGATCGAGGAGCGAATGGGTCGCCGTCTGGATCTCTGGGAACGCGAGATCCTTCTTTACCCTCGAGTTTGCCGGACCTGCAGAAAAATCGGCAACGATCTCAGATGCTGTCCGGACTGTCGGATCGATTTTTACTGCGACGAGCATCGCCAGGATCACCTCAGATGGTGCCAGGATTTTCAGGTCTTCAGGCGAGTTCTGTGGATGCAGCATCGTCACGGTCACGTGAATCCGAATTTTCCGGACGTCCCGCTCAAGAAATGCTCGAAATTGCCTGAGAACTTTGACGCTCTGCTTCTTGAAATGTTCAGCAATAATGTGAATTACCGCAGGATCGATTGCTACACTTATGCGATTATGTCGCTCTCGGCTACGGCGCCGCTCACGGCTCTCTTCGCACTGCAGAAGACCTGCGACGATTGGAGCACCAGGGAGTCCCTCAGCATTCATATCGTCGGCGCGGAATTTCAGTTCGAGTGCTCGAGTCTTCGGGTTTGGGAGAAACTTTTTCTTCACTATCTGCCGAAGCTGAAGAGGCTGAGTCTGGAATTTACTGGACCGGAGTTGAGGCTTCCTCCGGCGCCTCCTGAACTGCTGGGTAAAGTTCAGATGTGCAGGAGATGCAAACTGGAGGAAAGAAGCGTCAGGGTGACTTTTAATCCTGGGAAATTGTACCATCAGGTGGAATCAGCTGGTAAAGCGGATTTGATTTGTCTGTTCAATCCTGGGTTGTATAGGGAGACAGGGTTTGATGGGACTGATACGTGGCCCTTGACCATCAAGAGGTTTTGCGATGCTAAGGTGCCCGTTGTCGTCACTTCGTATACTGAGGTGGAGATTCCTAGGGATATTCAGAGGATTCAGTCGATTCGCAAGGTTGAAGTTCTTGTGGAGCCGCAGAAGAATCCTTTTGCTGCTGTCAAGCCGGACAGAAATTTTGTGAGCGACGATATTGTGCCGCTTATGTATAAGAATTATTGTCTGAGCGTCGTCAGGGGGCTGTAAAAGTGTGGGGAAAATTGAACTGGTGAATCAGGATTTTTTTAGTTTTGTGAAAATGTTTTGCATTATGAAGATGAAGGGAAATTCCGCCAGCGAAATTCCTGGGTTTTTGTCTCCCATGTGCAGAAATTAGTGCTTGAGGTTTGGAGAGCCTGTAACAAGAAGCAAATTGGTGAATCATAGTTTTAGAATTTTTATTAGTGAAACATGTTTTTGATTGCAAAAGTGTCGTCGGCGAAATTTCTGCGTCGTCAGGGGGCTGTAAAAGTGTGGGGAAAATTGAACTGGTGAATCAGGATTTTTTTAGTTTTGTGAAAATGTTTTGCATTATGAAGATGAAGGGAAATTCCGCCAGCGAGATTCCTGGGTTTTTGTCTCCCATGTGCAGAAATTAGTGCTTGAGGTTTGGAGAGCCTGTAACAAGAAGCAAATTGGTGAATCATAGTTTTAGAATTTTTATTAGTGAAAAATGTTTTTGATTGCAAAAGTGTCGTCGGCGAAATTTCTGCGTCGTTGCTCTTCATGTGTAAAAATGATTGCTTGAGCATTTTTAGGAGTCCTTAACAAAAAGTGAATAGGTGAATCATCATTTTTTAATTGTTGTCGTTGAAAAATATTTTTAACGACAAAAATGTAGGGACAGAAATTTCATCGGCGAAATTCCTGTCTTTTCGACCCTCAAGTGCAAAAATAACTGATTCAGCATTATCAGTAATCTGTAACAAAAATCAATTGGTGAATCATAATTTTTTAATTTGTAGCATTGAAAAAAATTTGAATGATGAATGTGTAGTGATTACTGGTAATAATGGTTAATTAAAAGGGTAATAATGGTTAATTAATGTATAACGTTGTATTAAAAAATTAGAAACAACGCAGAAGGCGACGTGTTAGATAAATTAAATTTTTGTTTTTTGTGATAATTCGACAGCTTTCAATCAACGGGACACGAGGTCGCGAGAAGAAAAGTGATAGTCTCGCATTTCATCGCATTTATTTGTACACGGACAGGTGACGCGCTCCGTTTCTTCGACGCTCAGCGTGCACAATTATTTACATATTATCGTGACGCAACGCTCTCATGTATAAACGGTGGATTCTAATTACACTATCGCGTGGATCGCGCATAACTTAGGCGGTAAATAATAGTAGGAGGTAACCGATAAATCATTCACCCATTCACGCATCGATACAGACTCATTTTTTCCAATTTCCTCTCTTTTTTCTCCCCTCCCTTCTGGACTAAACGCGGTAGACGTGGAATGTACAAAATTTACAGGAGCAAAATAAACTTGCCGCAACTTTTTCTACGACGTTAAATAAATATTACTGAGAGAACGAGAAGTCGTCATTTACCTTCGCTCGAGAATCCGTTTGACACCCTCGAATCGCGACTTATCGACTTTAATGTTGCAGTTGAATTCCCAGTTAAACGTTGCTGAAGCAACATCGTTAAATGTTGCTGAAGCAATTGCAACATTTAAGTGCGCAACATAAGCAACATTTAACTGCGAATTCAACTGCAACAATTTGCGTAATTATTACATGCACAATTAATACCCTCGATAAATAGTTCGGTGCCCATCGGTGGAGTCGTTGAAACCATTGAGTATATTTTCTATCTAAATCAATTTCCTGGCAATCGAGTAAAACGTATTTGGACGTCGTGCCTCACGGATTCCTCGCAGATTCCTCGACGTACAAACGACTGTTTGATTAAAATAAATTATTTTTCTTTCTTCTCATTTTTTTTTTTTTTTTTTTTTTTTTTTTTTGGGCGAGTATGTATTAAAATTTAAGCACTGTGCGTTAAGACAGGCCTGAAAGCTCGATCGAGCTGTGCCCGAGTCGTCTCGGGTCGTCTCGATTTTTAGCTGGTGATCGTTGCCCAGTCACTCGGCGATTTATCGCCCGTGTCGGGCTCGAGATGTGAGATGTACTCGCGACGTGTGCGGCTGCACGACCTTGTGCACTCGGCGGCCGAGAATCGGGTGCACCGGCCGATCAGGTGAATCGCTGAGTCGCGAGCAGGCTGAAAAAGAGCGTCGCGAGAATCGCGAACGACTGGGACACGGTGGTTGCCACGGCGCCGGAGCGCGCGAGCTCGTAAAAGTATCGGTTGTACGCCCGGTCGCAGTGCGAAGGCCAGTCCTTCAGGCAGCCCGCGTACGCCATCACGTGAGCTATGTAATTCTGCTCGAAGGTGCCACGGAAGAGGTGAGACCATGGTCCTGAAATTGAAAATTCACATTCGTTATGCGACGACTTGAATAAATGGATTTTTTGCAATGAATATGGAATCATAGTTAGAATTTTTAATAATAAAAAAATGGTGGGGTATCTGAATCCTGGATGGAAAATTATTTGTCGATGTGATATTTTGTCGTGTGAAGATTTTTTTTCTGGCAATTTCGTTGTGTTTAGTTATGTCATGGAACCTTGAAAATACACTTCTTGTGATTTATACGTTCACCGAGCGAAGAGATTGGGTTGCAGAAAATACGACGGATGTGGACTGTCGATTGTACGTTTTTAGTCAGTCTTTTGTTAAGTTGAGGCAAAAAAAAAATGAAAAATAAAAAACCCCATTAAGTTTAGAAAAAAGTGATGGCGTATTCGTTGTATACCGACAAAAATGTATCGAAATAAAACTTTGAAAAAAGAAATTGAAAAATTAAAAAGTGTTCTTGCACTTTTTTCGAAATGTTCTCACTTTACTAAAATCGAGGTTACTTTTTTTTGGATCGATCGAACCTGGATTTTCTTTTTTTTTTTTTGTTCGAGAGAAAACTGACTAACGAAGAGAATTTTCTATCGAATTTTCTATCGAATTTTCTATTTTTCGGGCAAACAACGGTGTTTTTCGGAATGAACGGGACATTTCCCATCGGATAGGGAAACCGAAACTTTATCACACCGAAGATTTTTTTTTCGCGAAAAACGCGTTGCAACTTTCGGATTTAAAATTCTGTGAAACTGTATGTCGAACGAAGGAAGGAAATCCAAATTTTTTTTAATTCGATCGATTAAAAAAAAATAACCTCGATTTTACTGAAGTGACTAGTTTTTAATTACACGGAAACCGGAATTAAACAAATCTCAGAAGCCAATCAATGAAATTCGATTAACTCGGGACAGAAAAAAGTTCGATCGAAATCGGTGAGAGAAAAAAAGCTCACCGATTGCATAGACCCCGACGTCCTCTCCACCGTGAGTCTCATCCTTCAGATAAAAAGTCGCGAGGTTTCGGTAGAAAGGATCATCGCGATTGGTGTCCTCCTCGACGGGTCGCCAGGTCTTGTTGACGTTGTCCGTTTCGTTGAGCCGATGATAGAAGTAACCCGGGCCGTTGGCGTAGGTCAGCGTCTCGTAGGGCTTGACCTCCGGGACGTAGTGATCGTTGGCGAACCCGAGGATGTCGTTTCCTCTCGTTGGATATCCGTTCATCGTGAAGGCGTGGGAGTGATCGGCCGTGACGATTATCAGCGTCTCCTCGATGTCGACCTCGTTCAACGCGACCTGGACCGCCTCCTCGAGCGCCGTGACTTCGCGAAGCGCGAGCTTCGCGTAATTCTGGTGATGAGCGATGTCGATCTTACCGCTTTCGACCTGTAACAGCGCCAATTATTATTGTCACTGCGATCTGCGATCGTTAGGAGCGACGAGCTTCCGCGGTTAAACGACGAACCCGGCGCAAGGGACACGGGAGACGACTAATTGTGAGATTGTCAGATTGTTTTAATTAAGCAAGTCCGGTTGGTACAGTCGCGCGGAAATCTAACGCTGCGGTTATTGCAATTTAGGGGGGAACAAAATGTATTCGCGAAAAGTGCAAATTTAGCGAATTTGGCTTTTGTCATATTTTAAGTACACACGATTATTATTTTGTGTCACTTTTACTTTTTTTTGCCTTTTCCATTATTATTTCGTACCTTTTGCAAGTTGGACACGTTTTGAATGAAAAAGGGTTTGAATTTTTTTTTTCCCATAACTATGGGTTTCTGCGGTTATGAATTATTGTTGTTTATTGTAAGCCAAAAATTACTTTAAGTTGTTCAAGTTTATTAAAACAAAAGTATGAACATTATTAAGTTTTTACTTGACTTTCGCTAACTTTAACTGCTCATTCCATTCTCATTTCGTATCCTTTGCAAGTTAGACACGTTTCGAATGAAAAAGAATTTGAATTTTTTTTTTTCCCCATAATGATGAGTTTCTGCAGGTACAAATTATTGTTCTTCATTGTAAATCAATTAATTCAAGTTGTTCGTGTTTATAAAAAAAGTATGAACCTTACTGGGTTTTTGCTCGCCTTTGGCTAACAATTGGATAACAATTTACTGTATTTCTCGACCGGGCCACCAGGGTCGCAGTGCTTTTTTGTCGCCGACGATTCTGACACGACTGTACGGGACCTGCTTAGGTTAGTCGCGCGATAATTCAGCGACGCGTCGCGCACTATATGTGGCGCAAAGCGCTAACAAGTGCATCTTAAGTTACGCATAAAATTGCAGACCGCGGAATTAATGTAAAATTATGTAGCGCCGGAGACCTTGACGAGTATCCGGCTAACTATGAGACTCCAACGGTCGCGCGCTCGACTTGTACCTGGCATTTACCTGGCGGCTCAAAAACTATAAATTTTCGTCCTCGGTACTTGCCGGAATAATAATTTCCTGGGGGCGGCTAATAACGCGGCTCGTTTGCACGTGTAGTCAACGACGGTATCTGGGAATCTATTAGCGATCAGCCGGTCTACGAAGCTATTAGACGTCACATATGTATATCACCATTGTCTTGGCTACAATGTATTTTTTTTTTCGCCTTAAGCGTTGTACACGAGACGAAAAAACAACACGTTTTGCGCACTGAAGTCTCAACGGCGAAATATCTTCGCATGAATCAAGTTTTCGAAGTTTAATTGACAATTTACCTGATAAGCTTAACTTTTTTTTCGCCTTAAATTTTGTACACGATACGAAAAAACAACACGTTTTGCGCACTGAAGTCTCAACGACAAAATATCTTCGCGTGAATCGAGTTTCCGAATTTTTATTGACTATTGAACTGATAAGCTTAACATTTTTTTTCGCCTTAAGCGTTATACGCGAGACGAAAAAACAACACGTTTTGCGCACTGAAGTCTCAACGACAAAATATCTTCGCGTGAATCGAGTTTCCGAATTTTTATTGATTATTGAACTGGTAAGCTTAACTTTTTTTTCGCCTTAAGCGTTGTACACGAGACGAAAAAACTACAAGTTTTGCGCACTGAAGTCTCAACGGCGAGATATCTTCGCATCAATTGAGTTTTCGAATTTGAATTGATTATTTAGCTAATAAGATCAACATTTTTTTTTTTTTTTTTTTTTTTTTTTTTTTTCGGGAGTTCTGAAGTAAAATTTTACTCGCCATTAAGAAGAATCCCTTCTTGTTTTTTCGCAGCATTCTGATCGCCTGTCTCGTCATGTTGGCGAGAGTCGGCGTGTCGGGTGTTCTCACTGCGTGATACGGCATGTGACTCTGTGCGAAAAGCCCCAAGAGGCTCGTGGTGTTCGCGATGTCGACCGACATCAGCTCGGACGTCGTCTGGACAAATTTTCCGCCCGCGTTGTTCTTCAGCCAGAAGGTCGCCAGATTCTTCTTGTCCTGGCGAACGCAGGTGTCGTCGTCGGTGTCGCCTTTAACCGGGACTCCCATGTTTTGACTACCGCCGCCCATTATCACCTGCGGAGAATTTTGTGTCATTGGTTGTTGGAATTAAACCAGTCTTATCAATATCGAAAAAGTCCGAATCCATGCAAAACACTTGATGAAGGGTTAAAAAAATCGTTGAAGGAATTGGCTATATATTGCAGATATAAATATTGATTTTTTATATTGACTAGGGTAATCACACGCGCTGGCGCGCGTGCCTCAAAAACTTTTCGCCAAAATCGACCCAATTTTTTTTCTTTTCAAAATATCGACTTTTAACCTATACCATCGTTCTCAAGTCGCATATTCTACCCCCGAAAACACTGGTTATTAACATTTTTTAATCGATTTTGAAAAAAATATTTTTTTGGCGACGAAAAAAATATTTTTTCTGTCAGAAATCGTAGATCTGGCACCGGACCGAAAATCGCCAAAATCGACCCCAATTTTTTTTCTTTTCAAAATATCGACTTTTAACCTATACCATTGTTCTCAAGTCGCATATTCTACCCCCGAAAACACTGGTTATTAACCTTTTTTAATCGATTTTGAAAAAAATATTTTTTTGGCGACGAAAAAAATATTTTTTCTGTCAGAAATCGTAGATCTGGCACCGGACCGAAAATCGCCAAAATCGACCCAATTTTTTTTCTTTTCAAAATATCGACTTTTAACCTATACCATTGTTCTCAAGTCGCATATTCTACCCCCGAAAACACTGGTTATTAACCTTTTTTAATCGATTTTGAAAAAAATATTTTTTTGGCGACGAAAAAAAAATGTTTTCTGTCAGAAATCGTAGATCCGGCACCGGACCGAAAATCGCCAAAATCGACCCCAATTTTTTTTCTTTTCAAAATATCGACTTTTAACCTATACCATTGTTCTCAAGTCGCATATTCTACCCCCGAAAACACTGGTTATTAACCTTTTTTAATCGATTTTGAAAAAAATATTTTTTTGGCGACGAAAAAAATATTTTTTCTGTCAGAAATCGTAGATCTGGCACCGGACCGAAAATCGCCAAAATCGACCCCAATTTTTTTTCTTTTCAAAATATCGACTTTTAACCTATACCATTGTTCTCAAGTCGCATATTCTACCCCCGAAAACACTGGTTATTAACCTTTTTTAATCGATTTTGAAAAAAATATTTTTTTGGCGACGAAAAAAAAATTTTTTCTGTCAGAAATCGTAGATCCGGCACCGGACCGAAAATCGCCAAAATCGACCCCAATTTTTTTTCTTTTCAAAATATCGACTTTTAACCTATACCATTGTTCTCAAGTCGCATATTCTACCCCCGAAAACACTGGTTATTAACCTTTTTTAATCGATTTTGAAAAAAATATTTTTTTGGCGACGAAAAAAATATTTTTTCTGTCAGAAATCGTAGATCTGGCACCGGACCGAAAATCGCCAAAATCGACCCCAATTTTTTTTCTTTTCAAAATATCGACTTTTAACCTATACCATTGTTCTCAAGTCGCATATTCTACCCCCGAAAACACTGGTTATTAACCTTTTTTAATCGATTTTGAAAAAAATATTTTTTTGGCGACGAAAAAAATATTTTTTCTGTCAGAAATCGTAGATCTGGCACCGGACCGAAAATCGCCAAAATCGACCCCAATTTTTTTTCTTTTCAAAATATCGACTTTTAACCTATACCATTGTTCTCAAGTCGCATATTCTACCCCCGAAAACACTGGTTATTAACCTTTTTTAATCGATTTTGAAAAAAATATTTTTTTGGCGACGAAAAAAATATTTTTTCTGTCAGAAATCGTAGATCCGGCACCGGACCGAAAATCGCCAAAATCGACCCCAATTTTTTTTCTTTTCAAAATATCGACTTTTAACCTATACCATTGTTCTCAAGTCGCATATTCTACCCCCGAAAACACTGGTTATTAACCTTTTTTAATCGATTTTGAAAAAAATATTTTTTTGGCGACGAAAAAAATATTTTTTCTGTCAGAAATCGTAGATCTGGCACCGGACCGAAAATCGCCAAAATCGACCCCAATTTTTTTTCTTTTCAAAATATCGACTTTTAACCTATACCATTGTTCTCAAGTCGCATATTCTACCCCCGAAAACACTGGTTATTAACCTTTTTTAATCGATTTTGAAAAAAATATTTTTTTGGCGACGAAAAAAATATTTTTTCTGTCAGGAATCGTAGATCTGGCACCGGACCGAAAATCGCCAAAATCGACCCCAATTTTTTTTCTTTTCAAAATATCGACTTTTAACCTATACCATTGTTCTCAAGTCGCATATTCTACCCCCGAAAACACTGGTTATTAACCTTTTTTAACCGATTTTGAAAAAAATATTTTTTTGGCGACGAAAAAAATATTTTTTCTGTCAGAAATCGTAGATCCGGCTCCGGACCAAAAATCGCCAAAATTGACCTCAGAAATATTTTCTTTCAAAATTTCACCTATAATACGCTAATCAATTTTGCGCTGCTGCGCTCTTATAAAGCTTTAAAAGCTTTCGGACACTTACAAAAAATCGACTACAGCAGATATAAACATTGATTTTGGGTGTCAATACGCCGAACAAAAACTTGCGTAAAATCATTTTTTCTTTTTCAAAATTAAATCTTCACATGTTTCAGAAGGTTTAGGAATTTCTACGAACACTTTTATAATTCCGTGACGTTTTTTTATCGCAATTAAAACCGTGGAATTTTTCACGTTTCAATCATCGAAACGATTGCGCGTTCACCGGATGCGCAGCGTATCCCGTGACGATACTACGAATGTCAAGGTCCCCGTGGTGCACAAAAAGTGCACCAGTGTCAGCGATTCACGAGTATCAGGACACATCCCGTCGATCCGATAAGTTTCACACGAGGCTTTTTATCGCGAAGCCTCTGTCGAAAATATTCCTACGGCTATCGTGGTGGAGATGTCGAGTCACGCGAGAGTCAACGAACCGTACGAACGGCCGAGAATAATTTAGCGGACAAGCGACCGGATACCTCGCCGCGTATTAGATAATAAAAAGTGTAATCGTTCAATTAGCCTTGAACTTGCTTTCTTCGAATCGCTGCATAAGAAAAAAAAAATGCCAGCGAACGGAAAATCGTGGAAGAGACGAACGAGTGTTTTTTTTTTTTTACCTTGAAATGATTTCCCGGCGCATCTTCGACGAGTTGGCGGGCGATGTCTTTCACGCAGTCCCGATGCTGGGACGGAATCGACGAGTCGCATTCCCAGTCGCGATTATTCGTGTGAGCGTAAAGCGCGGCGGGCGTCGCGTGCGTTATTCTCGTGGTCGTGACGAAACCTGGTTGACAAACGTAAATAGGGCAAAGTAGGAATTAATTCGTGGCTTATCGGCTTTTTGCGATCGTGGGAACGACGATGATTCCTTCATGCTTTTGGATTAAAATCTGGTTAGTTTTTAGAAGACTCTTTTTTTGGCCTAATTCATTCATTTTTATTTTATTTTTTTGTAAAAAGCTACATTCAACTAGTTTTCAGTTACAATAAATAGGAGAATCTGGGAATTAATTCCGATTCCAATAAAAATTTGGCAACGTTTTAGAAGATTTTTTTTCGGCTTAATTAATTCATTTTTTTGTGAAAAGTCATTCACTTCTTTTTGTTAAAAAGCTGCGATCAATCAGCTTTGAATTTACATCCGAGGTCGACCGTCGAAATTTCACTTTTTATTTTCCGACGAGGGCATATTTTTTGTTTTCATTAAAATTACTGTCATGGTTGAAATTGATTGCTTATAATTAGTCAAACAAACAACTCTTAATTAAAATAATATTTTCTCGAAACTAATTTTATCTGACTTTGATCTTTGTTTTTCCAACGCGACAAAAAAAAATTTCATTCACCTGCAGCACGGAATCTACGTCAACAAAACAAATGGCCAAAATCCCTGACACATTTTTCTCCAATAACTCCAATGTCACGATTCATTGATCCTTGTTCAAACATACAGACTAATTTCCAGGAAAAAAAATGGTTGTAACAAAAATCGTCATTACAAGATTTTTTGTCCCCAAAAATCGGTCTCCATGTTTCAAGACCCAAAATTGCGTCCCCCAATCCAAAAACGGTGATTAAAAAAGTTTTTTTCCTCGTTTCGAAGAAAAACGACTTCGCTCTCGTTATTTTAATCACGAAACGAGAACGAAGTCATGGATAAGCGTGCGTGTGTAATACAGATAGATGTATTAGAGATCAGAGACGCTCGCGGCCTCGACACAGCGGAAGGTCGTCAGGGCTCGCGGCCTCCCCGGCTGATTGAATATATTTTCACTGTGTATAACTCTAACAAGGTCCACTCAGCACACTGATTCTTAATTGAGCGGTTTGCTGTGCGGTGCGCGCGAGCTGCTGCGGTTCGGGGCTCGCGTTACGCGCTCCATACATCATCGCAATGTACGTGTGTTACGCTATCGTCGGCCACCTTCGCCGCGTGTGACACGTGCGTGGATTTTCGAATCGAGCCGCGTGTCGCCCTCGTCGTCGTTTTCATCCCGTGAAGCCTGCTCCGTTTTTTTTTTTTTTTTTTTTTTTTTTTTTTTTTTTTTTTTTCAATCCCGAATACCCCCATGGAAAAAAGTATGCAAGGAAAGTGTATTTTTCGATGTATCGAAAAATATATAAATAATGTACGTGGTATAATAATCACATATTTTTTTGTATACTTTTTATATATTCGGCAATATCACATATTTCGCGCGAACGTATATCCGAGCGAATATACGTGCAGTATACTTTTTTGTATATTTTGTATATTTGTATATTTTAATATATACTTTTCATACATAAATGCATGTATAAGGAGTATATCAAATATATATATGTACAAGTATATTGCGATATATACTTATAAAGTATACTGAAAGTTATATCCCAAATATACCATTTTTCGCGCAAGTATACATGGTGTAAAAAAAAAATACTTTTCAATATATTTTCGAATATACTTTTTTTCCATGGGGGTAAAACGGTTCAATAAACCTGGGAAACGCGTTCGGCAATTGCGACGGGCTCGAAACGCTTATAGAGTTTTATTGATTCAAAGTCGCGATCATTGGCCACGATCATTATTGCGGCTATAAGCGTCGCGGATGATACGAGAAAAGCCACCGCAGGACGATGATGATGATGATGATGATATGGCTGCCGTTACGGATCGCGTCAATTAACCCGGTTATTTTGCGCCGGCAGAGTTGCCACCGGATTGCAGTAGCGAGAAACCGGTTTTCTTTTCAGGACTCGATGAATGAGTGGCTCATTGAAATCGCATCAATAACATTGCGTTTCGTAGTACGAGTATATTAATTTAATTTAAGTTGATTCAATTTGATTTAATTTAATTGGAGCGGTCAACGAGGCAATTTGTAAATTTAGCATTAATTTCGGTGGCAAAAAATAACTTACTTTGTACTCGAGTTTGTTTGATTTTGTTTCGACGAACTTGGCAGCGTTTGAATTTTGATTTTTGATATTTTTGCAATGGGGAGAGATAAATAATTTGTAAATCGTGCCTATTTTTGTGGCAAGCAAATCGCTGGATAATATTTAGGCTTCATGAAAACCGAACATTGTATCACAATTTTTATATGTACTTCAGAAAACTCGAGTGCATTAAATTTTGTTTCAAGAATTTTAGCAGCCTTTGATTTTTGATTCTCGAGATTTTTGCAACGGGGACAAATTAATAATTAGTATCTCATGCTTATTTTTTGTGGCAAGCAAATCGCTGGAAAATGTTTAGGCTTTACGAAAACCGAGCAGAAAATCGCAAGTCGTTCGTTTACATCGCAAAATAACCGGATAGCTCGTGTGGCCTCGGATGTTTTAGAACAGCGCCGAGCGCGCGATAAATAAGTTTCGAAAAAACGTGATAAAAGTGTCATAAAAATGGTGAGGCTGTCGGGAAGGACGGGACTTTGGTAACTTTTCTTCCGAGTGAGGTCGAGGCTTTCAGCGGACACGGCGGTTTAATGATTTCCTATCATGTATGCGTGCCGCACTCAAGGCCCGTACCAGTGATAATTGTTGTATGTCACACTGGGCGCGCTGATCCGTGGTATCAATTAGCCGACAGTTATTCGGCTACAGAAGCGAAAGAAAAAAAAAAAAAACAAGGACTTCCGGTACTGTTTACAGTCCATTAACCACGGCGACGAAGGAGAAACTACGAGTTCCCCGGTCTCGAGTAATTGATTCGAATCACAATTAATTAATTCGACACTTTAACACAAGTCGTTTATTACATTTTTTAAATATATTTTTATATATTTTTTAATATTTTTAAAATATATTTTTACATATTTTTTAATATTTTTAAATACATATTTTTATATATTTAAAAATATTTTTTATATGTTATTAAATATTAAAAAAATTATTTTTATATGTTTTTAAGTATTTAAAAATATTTTTTATATGTTATTAAATATTTAAAAATATGTTTTATATGTTATTAAATATTTAAAAATTTATTTTTATATGTTTTTAAGTATTTAGAAATATTTTTTATATGTTATTAAATAATTAAAAATATTTTTTATATATTTTTATATATATTTTTTTAATCGACTGATATGAGAAATAACGCCGAATTCGCGACATTTTTTGCAATCTATGACGTAATTCGCCGGGGACCAGGAACGTTATTATTATTTTACGCATCGTTGACCCCGCGTGCGATTTTGATCTCGCATAGCTGCGGCTCGCATATAGATTGCAGCTCGAACGCGATGATCAACTTGTCCGTCACGATAATCACGATTATATCCGACTGCGAGAGCGACGAGGGGGGAGGAGAGCGCGACGCAACGTACCGAGCTCCATTATATTCGATAATAAGATCCGAGATCTTCCCGCAATTGGAATAATAAGCTCGGGATGTTGGGTGAAGGATCTTGATGCGCGCGAGTCGCGCCTCGTGATTCTCGTCTGTTTGTGTATAACAATTCAGCGATGCGACGAAGACGCGAACGGCGCCAGCGCTCGCTCGTATATTTGATAATAAGTCACCGCAATTTTCTCAATACCGATTCCAATTATAAATCCTCGGCGACTCCGTCGTCGTCGCTGCGGTTCGCGAGTTTCCGGCGCGCGGAAGAGACAAAACATTGCGATGACAACCGTGAACCCCGCGTGTCACAGCGAAACGTCAGCGACGACGGTTTCCGAGAATAGATTATTCAATTATTAAAAATCTTCCGGCATTCGCGCTAATTTTCATTCGACGACAAAAATTGAATAATTGATACATTTAATTTATTATGAAAAACTTTTTTTTTTCGAATTTACTATTGGCAATTTTGATGCGGCAAACGAATTGATTCACTTGGACTGACTAATAAAAAAGATAATAAAAACCACCTGAATTTGAATTTGATTACAGCGATTATCATAATTATGTTTTTTTTTTATAAGAATTAATGTTAATCTCTGTTTTTGAGGTTGAGTTTTGTTTTGCCTCGACAAACAAAAAGTTGCAGAGTTTTATCATTTTGTGTCAACACGAAAAATGTATTTTTTTCACCGATTGTAAATTAATTAAAATTAATTAATTGAATTTCGTAATTGAATTTAAAATAATTCAATTACAACAATTTCTCGACAATATTGTCGCGGAAATAAATAGTCGCAGACAGAACGTAGCTGCGGAGAAAATGGTTTTCTTGCGTCCCCGCAAAAATGACATTGCCGACGCGTGAATTATCGCGAAGCGTGACAGTGACTTAAAAAAAATGGCATTCCTTCGCTTTTTACGCGTTTTTCACGCTCGGAAGCGACAATTTACGCTCCTTGCCGATACAACTTTTGCGCACCGGACTTTTTTTTTCTTTTTAAATAATCCTTCTTACCTGTGTCCATTCCGGTGGCCTGCGCCCAGTTGGCCACGGTTGAAAGTTTCCTCGCTTCGTTGACCGCCTTGTCGCACGTATTGTAATTCACTTTGGCGTCCAGACCGATCGTCTTAAATCGGTTCTTGACGCCCGAGAACATCGCGGTCGCCGTGGCCGCCGAGTCCGGCACCTGTTTGTCGACGTTGTAAGTCTGCAAAAAAAAAAAAGAAAAAAAATTACGACGTCGAAATGACGAAACAGGTCGAGTAAGCATTTAAAAAAAATGATAATAATAATAATACCTTGGAAAACGCAGTGTTTGGGAATTTTTCGAATGCCAATTTATACTCCTCGCCCGTCGTTCCCTTCAGTTGACCAGTGAAAATTCGACCTGACGTCACGCTCGCCATTCCCATCCCATCGCCCACGAAAATAATTATATTCTTTGCGCGATTTTCGTTGTTGCTCAGCGAAAGTATCCTCTGGAGATTCTCTTGACCGGCTCTCAGCCAAAATGACGAATCTGCGAGGGAGAAAATAAATAAAAAATCGTTACACAGCTGCGACCCACAGTTATTGTTGGTTATCGGGGAGTCGATATTTATATTTATATTTCTGCGACCCGCGTGAAAAATGACGTTGCGAATAAAAGAGTTCGTTGACCTGACCAAAATATTGCGTAGTCGATTATGTTTCATGATGTTATTTTTTTTTACTCTGCTTGTAAAATGTGGATCCAAAATTGCTGGGATAAAAAAATATAGATGAGGTTGCGGTTGGGCTGCGCAAATTAAAAATTCACTTTAGTTTCGGGCGCTAAACGATAAAAATGAATAATATATGAGGCGTCTGAACGCCATTCAATATATATGTTAATTGCAGCCCGATAAGTGAAGTTCGCGGCCGTGGGGCAATTGAGCGCAGTAATTATTCAGATACGACCGCGAGGCTAATTGGAGTTTTCAGCAATCTGTTGTAATTGTCTTGCAAATTGCTTAACCGCGGCGCGAAGTCGATAACGATACACCGAAATAGAGAAAAAATTATTTTTAACCGACTTTTATCTGGTCAGCTCATTATCGTCGAGGGCGAGTTCAATAAAACTTGAAGATGTTGCGGCGTACAAAGCAGGAAGACTTCGGTTCTGCGAAACTGTCGATTCGGAGCACGTGACATTTGTCGTAAATATGCAAATGCGTCGGGGGGAAAAAAAATTGCGAAATAAACGAAGAGCCGGGAAAAGTGGCAAAATTCCGCGTTCGCGTGATTCGATCGCTCGACGAGTTATCCGATCTCTTTCGTCGAACGTCAAACACCCCGCGCTATGAGACCCTGAATGATTGATTATCGTCATGAAGATCATTAATTTTCCGTCGTCATTCGACGCATCCGAACGCCCGATTAACACACTCTTTATCGGGCTTCGAGGCGCCTCGCGAGTTGCACTTGAACGATAGACGCGGAAAAAAAAATAATTAGATTGCAGTGTCTCGTGCCTACAAGTGTTTACATTCGCGATATCCTCGAGTATTTACATCATCGTTATTAGTCTCAATTAAAGTGCAGTGTCAATGACTGGTTAAATTTTCCACTTCTCGACGTAAGTTTTTTTTTTTTTTTTTTTCGTCCATCGACTAAGTTCAAGTGGAATTTTTATCTTGCCTTTTGTTTTTATTGTCAATGTTGTTGCGTCTAAACGTAAAGTAGTTTGTTTTGTTTTTAAGCCCTGATAGATGAAACATTTATGTAGTTTGAAACTCAGATTTTATTTAAACTAAATTTTCCACTTCTCGATGTAAGTTTTTTGTTTCTGGCACCGATGAAATTCTAGTGGAATTCTTATCTTGCTTTTTATTTTTATTTTTATTTTTATTTTTATTTTTATTTTTATTTTTATTTTTATTTTTATTTTTATTTTTATTTTTATTTTTATTTTTATTTTTATTTTTATTTTTATTTTATTTTTTATTTTATTTTTATGTTGTTTCGTCTAAACGAAAAGTAGTTTGTTTTGTTTTTAAGCCCCGATAAGTGAAAAATTTATATCATTAAAAGAGGGATTTGAAACATGAATTTAATTTAAATTGCGATTTTCATTTTTTTAAATTAGTTCGGAGCAACAAATTAAAAAATATATATTTCTTATGTCAAACGTGATCCAGAAAAGCTGATTTCAGTACCTTTTTTTAAAAAAGACGGACACGAAAATTGGAAATATTTATCTGATTTTCGAATTTTAATCGATTAGCTTTTGCTGTTTTAAGATTTTTTCTGAAATTTCGTGTTTTAAAAATGGAAAACCTATTGATTTACCTTCGTAATCAGTGGAACCCTGTTGAAGCGCCCAGGAGCTGTGAAGAAACGTGGCCACCAGAAGGCAAATTGCGACGAACAATCCACCACGTTGAGCCATGATCGTTGTTTACGATTCTGCAAAAATCCGAGCCACAGCGAATCCAAATATCAATTCGGCTGACAAAGAAAAACGTTGTTGCCTCACGCAGCAGTTGATTTTATTAAAAAATAGTCTGAGCTGAAACGACGACTCTGATGCAACGACAGAGGACCGTAAAATACGTATAGACACTTACGACCCGAGTCTTATCGGTTAAGATTAATGCAATGTGATTGCAATCAAGCGCGCAGCCAACATTTCCAGCGGTTCTTTTATTATCTAACAACGTCGATTCGCTTTCTTGAGTCAAGATATAAATGACTAATTACAACAATTTGCAATTAAAAAGCGTCAATTTAAAAATTCTCGGGCTCAAAAATACGGCGAATAAAAATAATTGACGTCACTTTACAGTATCCAAGTTTTAGCCGGCGGATTGTACTGATCGCTGATACGAAATTGCGGTAGACAATCAGGCTGTTATTATGACTGCCTTACCTAATCGATTGTTGTGACCAACAATTCAATTATGCAGATGCAACTCGGGTTGCTATTCAGACGGCGTTCACTGATAATTTCACGAGACGTCTCATCAACGTGCAATATATTTATAAAATGTCTTAATTAATTATCCGCCTGTCGAAAACGTCGCCGTGATGACGGCCGATTTTTTCCCCGTGCGGTGACGAAAAGAGAAAAAAAAGCGGGAACTGATTGTCGTCGGAAAAGCGACGATTATCGATAAGGAAATAAAAATAGTCGTAAACTTGATGTTATCTCGCACTTTTCCGCACACTGCCAGCCACTTGAGTTAAACTGTTGGCTTTGCGCATTTGACGCTGGAAATTGCGAGTTTCGCGATGAACACCGTGCTTTTTTTTATTTTTTAAATTTTAATCACAGGTGCGACGCGCGATGCGCTTCGCTCGACGAGCTCTTTGACGCTGACCGCTCGGAGCCAAACGCCCCGCATTTTTATATACGACAAGTAGATGTCAGCCGTTCGACCGACTGACGGAGCGACGTCTCTCGGTTATTGTGAAAAATCGGATCTTGATAAAGACCCCCGCGTCAGCCGAGGAGCAGCGACGATGCTCAAACAGACCTTTGAACGAGACTCCACTCATCCCCACAAAACTGTCGCACTGACACTAAACGCGAAGACTAGTTTGACGTTTATCGTTTATCGTTAGTTCGCCGCTGTTTAAAAACGCAGTTTGTGCTATACGAGTCGTTGTCGAATTTTAAATAATGAGTGGCTGTTAAGACGGCGCGACGAAAACGTCAAGGCTGCGTGCTTGAAAAACACGACAGAGGAAAAAGGAAATAACAGGCGAAATGCGTTTGGTTTTTTTAGACCGCAAAAAAAATTGCAGAAAAAAATTGTCAAGTCGAGATGACACAGAAAAATTTTGAAATAAAATTATTTTAATTTCTCAAAACCTTTCATAGCAAAAGGCGAAAATGTTCTGCGACAGATTGTTACGGAAAATTGTAATAAATAACCGTGAAATTTGATAAACTGAATATTTTTAATTTCGTGAAATTTGTCGACGTTGACTTTGAGACCAATGACAGATATAAAAATCAAGCACAGGGAAAATCACTTTTGGATGTTAAGTCTCGTTAAATTCTTCGCCCTTTTTGGGAATCAGCGCCAATAATGAATATTTTTACAATTACATTGAGAAAATCTGTAACCAAAGGTCGTGAGAAAATTGGCAATCAAGCGTCAGGAGAAAATTTGCAACCAAAGTTCACGAGAAAATTTGCAACAAAACGTCATAAGAAACTTTGCAACCAAACGTTATGAAAAAAAATTGCAACCAAATATCACAAGAAAATTTGTAACCAAAGGTGACAAGAAAATTTGTTGTTGACAAAAATGACGAGAAAATTTGCAACCAAAGATCGCGAGAAAATTAGTAACGAAAAGTCACAAAAAAATGTGCAACCAAAGGTCACAAAAAATGTGCAACCAAAGGTCACAAAAAAATCTACAACCAAAGGTCACGAGAAAATCTGCAATCAAAGATCAAAAGAAAATTTGCAACCAAAGACCACAAGAAACCAAAATTTCGAAATGACTTTCCACAGCAACATAGCGAACAAGAAACGCGAAGACGTGTCGGAAAAATGAAAACGGCAGCTACGATGCGAGCCAGCGGTTTCATAAATCCCGTCGCTCTCGCGTACGCCGCATCTGCCCGGTGTGGTGGACCCCTCGTTCCCAATTCGTGTTACGAGAGCAACTAGTCATATATCCCTGAAGGGGGTTCGCGTAGCGTGGAAGTGAGCGCGCGCCTATTTCACAGTCCGTCTCTTCCTCCCTCTCTCGGTGGCAGCGCCAATATATATATATAGCCGGTGCGCGTATATATCCGACACACCCCCGTGCGACAATAATCGCGATGATCCCCGACACGGAGCCTCGACACTCACTGTAATAATAAATCGCTTGACCCGATGACCGACTTGCTTGTTCCTGTTTGAATCACCAAACGGTGCAAAACTGGACGCTCTTCAAAAATTCAAAAAAATTTAAATAAAAATGTATTTTTCACGAAGCTGCTGCTATTTTTGTTTTTCCCGGCACGGATAATATAAAAATAAAATATTTCCAATCAATAAAAAATTAAACAGCTAATTTTTTCACTATTCAAACAATTCATTTAATTTATACTCAAGTGCAAACTAAAAAGTAAAAGGCGTAAAACAAATTGCATTAAAATGCATTTAATGCATTTTAAAAAATTGCATTCAAATGCATTTAAAAAAATTGCATTAAAATGCATTTAAAAAAATTGCATTAAAATGCATTTAAAAAAATTACATTAAAATGCATTTAAAAAAATTGCATTAAAATGCATTTAAAAAAATTGCATTAAAATGCATTTAAATTGCTTTTTCGTATTTGACGTTTTTTTATGTTCCGTACACAGATATATATTATATATAAAATATATATAAATATATTACTGACCCCCGAAAAAAAGTAACTGTGAAAAATCCTCGTAGCACCGCAGCGGCCGAGCACCTGTTGCACCGCACCTGTCCACCCCCCGCGACGGCCCTTAATCAAAGCACCGGTGGCCCCGACCCTCAGGATTCACTTCCGTCCGCCCGGTCCGTTGACTCGTATCACTTAGATTAGCGCGGATACGAGCGCGAAGATGGAACGTCGTGATTGCGAACGCAGGAATCCCGGAGTGGCTATACGACGGCAGCAGACAGAACTGCCTCGTGTTACCGTCGCGACGACTAGTACGGCTGAACATGCAAGTTTGTCACTTTATATAGCGCGGCTTCGTGGGCAGCCAAAGGCCGTGGAGCGCCGCGCGCGACAGCCTCAGTCCGTCTGTGAATAACCGCGGTACGCGTGTACTGCCCGACTTTGCTTGTGTTGGCTACGTCGGCTCTCTGTGTTGGTCGATCCGTGTGTGTCGGAGCGGTCTGTCGTGTTGTAGTGTTGGAACTGTATAGGACGTTCCAGACCAAATCAAAGTCGATTTTAATACTTGTACTACAAACCAAATTTTTTTTTAAATTAGGTTTTCGGGAAAGGTAAGGATAAGGTCTTCTTGAGGCTGAATTTAGTAAATAGAAAATGATTTTTTTTTAAATAATTTATTCTATGACCTTAACCCTGGATGAGGTCACAGTGGGAAGTGTTTGCTATGCAAGACCTGTACGAATTTTGCCTATGGTTTTGCAGTTTAAATTAATTGAAAAAATGGTGTGCAATTTTTTTAATTTTTTTTATTAAATTCGTTTTGTGACCTTAACCTTGCAGATGAGGTCGATGGGGCGCATTTGCCACAGAACCAATGCGATCTCCGTCCCTGATCTGGCAGACGCCATTTTTCGGGTAGGGACCCCCTGTGCGTAATTTAGCACGTCATTCTGAGGGTCGCGGCAGGTCAGTTTTTATTGCTGTTGCTTCGGTACCTGTGGAACAGCGTGAATTTTGTATTGAAGCGGTTCAGAGTCTTGGGAGTCGTGGAAAACCCGGTGGACTTGAAAATGTTAGCGAAATTAGATTCATATTAAAATTTGTAATTCCTGAAATATTTGGTGCAGGCTACTTTAATCTTAAATCGCACTCGCAAGTTTAATAATGGTTAAGATTGCAATGACTTCTTTGAGTCTTGATTTTTCAGTAACTACTACGTTTTTACCAAAATTAACAAATTTAAGGTGTGATTACATAATTCAAGGGTTTTTATGAATTTCATAAAGCATTCTTTAAGCATTTGTGACCAAATATATTTTCATCAAGTTACAGTTTAATTTTGTATATTTAAAAAAATATACGAAGTACGTCACACGCAAATGTTGGCTCTTATAATAAATTCTCTTATAATAAAGTCTAAATTCTCCTCTGATTCGTTTTCATATTAGCGAAAAATATTTAAAAAATAAAAATTTACCAAAATACGAAACATTTTATTTTTACTGGCGTCGCCAGCTGTAAGCAAATTTTTTGCACCAACGAATAACATTTGTCGTCGCCGACAAAACACAACCGCACGAGGCGAGTTTCATATCGCTGGATATGCAGCTGCGGCGAGTGCGTTTCTCGCAAAGGCCGCGAGGAAGTGGCCGGGGATTAACTTACGAAAACTGCGAACAGGGAAATTCCCGGGAAATGAATACGGAAATGTGATGGAGTCACAGAGGAGGATGGCAGTCATGATTCTCACGATTATTATGAATAATCATACTCGGGGATTTTTTTTTTTTTTATTGCCAAACTAATTTTCGCGAAAGCCGGAAATTAGCTTTGGGACCGACTTTTCTTTTCGCTGACGCTGCGCGACCTCTGCGGATCGCCTGGAATCGCCCGTAACTAGATATGAGTGGCTGAACTAGTGCGAGTCTGTTCATGAGGTAGACGAGTGGCTGATACGCTAGGGACACGGCCGGTGCGGATCCGCAGGTCGTGACAAACGGCAGGCAGGGATTGTGCACGCCACACTTTTTTTTTTACAGCATCCACCGCGCGTACGGCGAGTGCGGACAGCGCGGATCGAGGAGGGGAGACCATCGCGGAGCGAGATAGACGGCGGGCAGCCCCTACGTGCGCTATCTGATAGCCGCGCGGTAATTGTCACGCTGTAACCGCGCCGCGCGGAGCACATGCGGCGTTATCCTGCGAATCAGCGATCTTCGCTTTTTCTCGCTGTCCGCAGCTTTCGACGATTCACGCAACTCGACAATTTATCGACAAGTTGTTCAAATCATGCAATCGGAGAAAAAAAATGAATTTTCATTATTGGACATAACAATGTCGTTCAAGTTATAAAAATTCGTGTTTGAAACACATTTTTTTAATTTATAAAAATTTGTGTTTGAACACACATTTTTTAATTTATAAAAATTTGTGTTTGAAACACATTTTTTTAATTTATAAAAATTTGTATTTGAAACATTTTTTAATTTATAAAAATTTGTGCTTGAAACACATTTTTTTAATTTATAAAAATTTGTATTTGAACACACACTTTTTTAATTTATAAAAATTTGTGTTTGAAACACATTTTTTTATTTATAAAAATAAGTGTTTGGAGCAAATTTTTTAATTTTTTAAAACTCGTGTCGAGAACATTTTTTAATTTATAAAAATTTGTGTTTGGAAGAAATTTGTTAAATTTATAAAAATTCGTTTTTGGATCAAATTCGTTAATTTAATACAAATTCGCGTTGAAGCACAAATTTGTTAAATTTATTTACTTAAGAATTGCGAATTCTGGCTCGACGACTTCTGGCTAAAAAAATGTGACAACGCATGAATTTATGACGCTAATTCGGAAAATATTTTCGCAGCCCGATCGGAAATACGCTCAAAGGAGAGATAGGCGGCGTCTCACAACAAAACTGAACTACTTTCTCGTAATTCAGTGTAATCTGTTTGGACGCGAATATCGCGTTGCGCGAGGTCGAGATGCGCAGTCGGCGATTCGCAATCGATATTGGAAACCGAGAATAGCCTCGTGACCAGAGATGCAGGCGAGATTCGATATCGGGTTCAACTTTACACCGAGTCGATCCGAATATAACAACGCGCGGTTCAGAAATTATTAAAGGCGCGTGACAATTTTATATACATATTTATCTCTCGCGCAAACAGTGCACATTGTTTATACAAGGATAATCTGTACAGTCGTCATAGATCTCGTGTCGAATCTTCGATGAAAAAAAAAAAAAAAAAAAAAAATTACCGATCACGGAAAAAAACGTTGGCTGTGTCGTTTCTTCTCTTTCTGTCTTTTCTTTCGATAATAATAATAATCGGAGGTAATTCTCAACACCATCTTATCGTCACGCAACTCAATGAATTTTACGCAAGTAATCCGATGAGCTCAGCCGAATGACCGACCACGGGCGTTAGTCGTGCAACTTAGTCCATCGAGCTTACAAGCAGCAGGCACTAATAGATTAGTCCAATTTAACTATCGCCGACCTTTGAACTCTCCTCCAAGAAACAACGTCGCGATATGCTTGTTACAGAAATAGTATCGAAAAAATCTTTTTCAGCGTCAAAGCAGAAATCGTCGTTCGTCGGAAAAATAATGAATTGCAAAAATCGAGCAATGTTTTGTCACCCCAGATTGTCGTATTTTATTTATTTATTTATTTAGTAACACTCATTAAAAATTTGATCGTGCGCGAACCTAAACAATTTTCCTCAAGTCGTCTATAAAAATTACCCTAGAATCGTGAAGCATGACTTTGATTAATTCACTTTGAGGCTACAGGCGGGTAAATCGAGGAAGTCCCGGCGGCTATAGAGTGACCACAATTAATTGAGCGAAGAATATTTTTCTAAGTTGTAAGAGTTACAACTATTTTATTATTTAAAGCAAGTATTTTATTATTTACTACAACTATTTTATTATTTAAAGCAAGTATCTTATTATTTACTACAACTATTTTATTATTTAAAACAAGTATTTTATTATTTACTACAACTATTTTATTATTTAAAACAAGTATTTTATTATTTACTACAACTATTTTATTATTTAAAACAAATATTTTATTATTTACTACAACTATTTTATTATTTAAAACAAGTATTTTATTATTTAAAACAAATATTTTATTATTTAGAACAAATCTTTTATTATTTAGAACAAATATTTTATTATTTAGAACAACTATTTTATTATTTAAAACAATTATTTTATCATTTAACACAACTATTTACAACGATACTATATTTGTCAGTTTATTATTTTACCTCACCCTGCTCCAAACGTTATGGAGCAAACCCGAATTATTACCCCTTTAATCACACCCCAACAGTCATTGTATCAGCCCCGATAAGAGCCAAGCCTCTCATTATCATCTGCTCCAATCATCATCAGCCAGTCCACTGAAACCACCTTCATCAATCCTAATTTTTAAAATAGTTGCGTGAACCAAATCGATAATCGCCGTTCACCGCGACCACAAGAATTTCTTCGACCGTGCATGACGTACGTGATAATTAATTCCGTCGATTAAGCGGCTCAATTGCTTCCGCGGAGACGAAGAAAATGTTCCGAGAAACATGCCGCGACGTCTCAGGACGCACGTGATAAGCCCGCGTCCTACGCACGAGTGGAGTGGCTGCCGATAGGCAGAGGAAGACGAGCGGGAATCCTCATCCACTGAAAAGCCGCGCTCCGATTGGTCGAGACGTTGGCCCACGTGGGTCCGGCCCATATGAAGAGTTCGTCAATGCGACAATCAACACGCCGCACGATTTATCGCGACAAATCCACGCGAGTCTGTGATGGGTCCAAAACGCGTTCGTGTTGCACGAACTGATTGTCGTGTGTACCAAAAAGTGACGACACTCGAGTTGCGCTGTTTGACAGCGGAGCGACAGAAACGGCCACGAAACTCATCGACGTCCCGAAGCTCGACTCGTGCAACTCGCGGTGCTTCGCACGTGATTATTGAGAACACGTTTCGACGATAATGCGAACGTGATCGGATGATGATAAATATTGTGGCGCGAGCCTCGTCCAACACCTGCTCTGATATACTTATGCTTATGCCGTACTCACTGTACTTTGTGTGCTGTATGAAGTATATTGTGTGTAGTAATATTCGCGCCACGCGTATTTGTGCAGGCCTGGATATATGCAATAAAGCGATGTTTCCGCTCTTTTAATCCGTTGATTATTACCTGTCGCTACCGCTGTGGATGGGATTAATTTATTCGACGGGTCTTAATGACGAGTGCCATTATACGAGCACGTGTGAGAAAATATCCCCACGATTCGTGGGAAATACGGAGAGCCGATGAGCCGTAGTTGCGATTTGATGCGAAAGGCACGATCGGAATTTTCGTGGAAAATGGATTTTTATTTTTTTTTAGGTCGGATTTGAATTTGTGGAGTGGAAAATTGATTTCCAATTTTTTTTAGGTCGGAGTTAAATTTTCAGAGTAGAAATTTGATTTCCATTTTTTTTGGAGTTGAATTTGAGGAGTGGAAATTCAATTTCCATTTTTTAGTTTGTAGTTGAATTTGTGGAGTGGAAATTTGATTTCCATTTTTTTTTAAGTTGGGAGTAAAATTTGTGGGGTGGAAATATGATTTCCATTTTTTTAAAGTTCGGAGTTAAATTCGAGTAGTGGAAATTTGATTTCCTTTTTTTAAGTTCGCCGTAGAATTTGTCGAAATTACGTAGGTTGCGAGATAAAAATTTGCATATTGCTTAATCTTCAATTTTTATTTTTCACAAACTTTCCTCCACGTGGAAGACAAAATTGATAAATAAGCTTCCTCATAAAGGTGGCCGTGTGAAAAATATAAATTAGGGAGGAAGCAATGCGCAAAGTTCCATTTTGCAATCTTTTATTTTCAGATGTTGTCTTTTTGATCAATATGAGGAACGACATAAATCATTTAGGGAGAGGTCAAATTCCGCCGGAATGAAGAAGAGTACGAATCACTTAAAGATCATTTGAATCAAATACTGATTAAAATTTTAATAAAATATTGACTTACCAATAGCTGCCACGTCGAGTATTCCATTTCGGGCTTTGAAATGCAGGCCTGATAGATAAACATTGATTAATAGCCTCAGGGGGAAAAATTCCTCCGTATGCAAAGCGTGTATTTCCTCTGATCATTATTCATTTTTTGCAAGATTTTTTTGCATACAAAAAAGATAAAATCGATTTAAAATTAAAAAAATCTTTCGCTTCAGGTTATACTATAATAACAGGATTCTCCGTGTGCTCGAGGCTAAAAAAAAACGAATGCAGTTCACACGTGCGGGTGCAGCGAGCACCCAATAAATACGACCGTGACGCATGCACGGAGTAATTAAATGCAGCGATCGGTTTCCCTAAGCGCTCGGGCGGAGATAAGCCGAGCGAAAAGGCACCCGCGGAGCGGCGGAAAACCGCGTTGCGGGCCTGTAAGTTTATGCACGGCAAAGTGACTTATACTCGTAGCGCGCGGTAATCGCGTCATCCGGTAGTGAAGCGTCGGATTATGCGGCGAGCCGCCGCTTCCATCGCATATGCTGCCCGCCACGACGACCACACGCGAGTGCCGCCGGTGCGACGGGTAACGAAGACTTATATATCCCAACGGACGGCGATAATCGCGGCTTGGGTACAGGTGACATCTTCCGCTACAACAAATGTTTACCATTCGTTATGTAACACTCGTAATTGGCGCCTTGCTGTATTAAAATGCGGCGCTCGACAATTCAGAATAGCGCTCCATGGACCGTCGGTAAGGCAGATAGGCACGTTACCTACTGTTGGTAAGTAAATGTACCCTTCTTTACCGACCTCGCATTTTTATAGTGTCAATGACCATCCACAGATCACGCCCACAACGTCTGTCTGAGATCTTATCGTATGCGCAACAAAAGTGAAGATGAACTGTTTTACCGTTATGATTTTACCAACAATTGTATTACGATTGTGGTCAGGTCGCCATAAAGGCGAGTGAAGTAGCTGAAATTTCACAGTGTTGTTGTCAGATGCAGATAATTTTTACTGCTTTTTTTAATTAGTACTGATTTTATTCTTCTGTGACTAGACTTCTTGTTTCTTGCCCAAATTAATTGTGTTCGAGAACACAGCTTTGCAGTTCTCGTTACCGGCCGAGCAGAATCACATTAGAAGGCGTCACGCTTTCATCCCCCAACACGTGAATAAGGGAAGACTGTAATAACATTTTTTTCTAAAGTTCATAATGAAATTCACTCGCACTTTGTCTATTATTTTTACAGTGAAAGCGAATTTAATTGTTTATAAAAACTTTTGGTATACCCGCGCAGAAATTAAGTTACAGATTTTGTCACCGACCGTGGTATCTAATATCAGCTTATGTTGCGCTGTTTACTCTGTCGGTATATCAGTAGGTGGTGGGGAGGCTATTCACGTTCCATACACATTTCAGGTAAAAGCAAACTCGTAGACCTTTTGTCTCTTCATCCCGCAGGCTCTCAGAATTCGGTTTTTCCTGATTAACGTTCATCACCCTTTTTCACATCGTGTCAGGACACAGAATAGGAGAGCCGAGGGAACATTGCCTTGCGGTGATGTAAAACATTCATCCAAGAGAGAGAAAAAAAACAAAACTTACTCCAAATCATGCGCCGCAGTTATTCGAAAAAAAAAAGAAAAGACCTACACCCCGAAATTGTCAGCCGCATCGCCGTCAGCTTTTCCTCGCCTCATCATTCACGGTGCAGAAAATATCGTATTTCATAATTGCTATAATCCTCAATCTTTTTAATTCGTTACCCAAATTACGTTTTGCTGCTCACGCCTATAATCAATACTCAAAAACATCGTTTTCTTTCCAATCAGGTTTCCAATTCATCAAGAGCCGATTTTACGTATTTACAGCATTTGAGACCTCAAATCAGTCCCACCTATTTTTATTTTTCACCCCGTCCAAAAAGACAAATGACGGCGTTAAATCGGGCCCTGGTCAGGCCCTGATCAGGCCCACAGTGGCCCCACCAGGGCCCGACCCGGGCCCTACTTGGCCCTTATTTAACCCCACAAATCATTTTTTCCACTACAGTTATACAAAATTCGTGCGCAACCGTTCGAACACGAATTCGCGCGCCTCGTCCTCGAACGACCCGCCGTGAAATTTCTCACGTGAGAGCTCGAGAGATTTCGCTATATATCCCCCTCGCTAGCCTCCCCGCGCTCGGCCGGCGCCGAGTGCTCGTGTGTCGTCTCGCCGGCGGCGGCGCGCATGCGCGCCGCCGCCGCGGCTCACGCACACAGAGGCGACGCGGCGCGGCCGAGCGGACGTTAGTCCGCGGCCGTACACATCGCACGAATGGGGTGTAGCGGAGTCCCTGAACTGGTTGACGCGGCCCCGAGAGGGCCAAGATGGCGAGTGCGCTGCTAGTTGTGTACGCGGCGTGACTCGTGACTCTCCGGCTTCGTCGTCGCGCTCGCCACCCGTGCGGGGCTCTTCCCGTGTCACACTGGCGTCATAATGCGGTCGCGTAAATTCCCGAGTGTCCACGCAGCCGCCGGTGAATCGTGCGAAACGCGAGCGCGAGCTCGTTGCTATCTGTGAAAAAAAAAAAAAAAAAATCCACCGAGAAACAAACAAAACAGTAGAACACAAAAAAAGAAAGAAGAAAAATCGAGATACTCGAAAAAAAATCGAGACACTCGAATCGAACGAAAAAACAGAGGAGAAAAAAAAATCGTGATACTCGAATCGAACGAAAAAATAAAGGAAGAGAAAAAATAATCGAGATACTCGAATCGGACGAAAAAACAGAGGAAGAGAAAAATAATAATAATAAAATAACGCGGAATTTCGCGGCGAATTTCGGGCGCCGAGCGTCGGCAACGACGAGGACTGAACTTTGTACAGTTTTTTTTGTCTCTTTTCGGAATCGACGAGCGAGGGAAAAAAAATAACACGCGAGCTGGTGGGAAAAAAAAGGGGGAGAGGTGGATTCGTGCGGAGCGCGAGGTGTGCGTCTGCCCGCTGACTGCTTATCGCGTACCGAGAGCCGCGGTGAAAGTAAACAAACGAGGAGGATGAGCGCCCCGGCGCCGAGCGTCGTCGAGCCGGGCGGTCCGATCGCGCCACCCGAGACGGAACTCGAGGCCATCCTCGAGGAGAAGAACCGGCTGATCGGCCGACAGTACGTGGAGATCGAGAGACTGCAGCGCGAGCTCGCCGAAGTGATCGGCGAGCGCGATGCCCTCGTGTGCGAGGTGTCGAAATTCAAGTTCGAGCTCGAGATGAACGATCTCAAAAGGCTGCACGACGACAGGTACGTCGCGATGTTGGATTATTATTATTATTCTTTTTTTTTTAAGGGAAATGTTAACAGTCGTTAACATTTCCCTTAACCGCGTAAACGTTAATGTTGAGGGAAATGTTAAGGGAAATGTGACGACAGAAGATTTGCAATGGTAGCTGAAAATTTGCTGGTTTGGTTAAGGGAAATGTTAACAGTCGTTAACATTTCCCTTAACCGCGTAAATGTTAATGTTGAGGGAAATGTTAAGGGAAATGTGACGACAGAAGATTTGCAATGATAGCTGAAAATTTGCTGGTTTGGTTAAGGGAAATGTTAACAGTCGTTAACATTTCCCTTAACCGCGTAAATGTTAATGTTAAGGGAAATGTGACGACAGAAGATTTGAACTGGTAGCTGAAAATTTGCTGTGGTAGCTAAATATTTTGATGTGATAAGAATTATGATTTGATAATATTGTAGGTAAAGATATTGTCGTCACTTCCTGATTATTTTTTTCGTGAATTTTTATTTCGGATTTTTACGATTTTTTCTCCTCGTTTTGTGTCACAGGTGCGAGGAAATATTTCAGAGGATTCGGTTGTTTGTTTTTCGCAGCTTTTGCTGTGAATGACGATTTTTGTTTTAATTAATTTTTGTAGGTTTGATGGATATTGATGGGTGAGGAATGATGTCAACTGCATGAAGGCGACTGGAGGGATTCGCGAGGATTGCAGATGACGAGGATGATGAGATGATTTAGAAGGAAAATAGAGAAGGAGAGGAGAGGAGAGAAGAATTTCGGATGAAGGATTTCGTGGAAAAAACGCATAAAACATTTCAGAAATAATTTGTGGTCGCGAGGTGAATCAACTTCCGAGATAAATCAGAAGGAACACGAATTAAACTTTAATATTATTCATTGGAATGAATCATCCTTGTCAGGATGTTGTCGAGTCACCTCATTGGTAACGAATAAACAATAACAAGGATTCAAAACTATCGCGTTATCCTTGAATTTTTAAACAAAACGAATAGTTCCAATATAATTTAAAAAATAGCACTGAACAAAAAAAAACTAATACAGAGACGAAGTTGATTGGGACAGATTCAAAGCACAAAGAGTAGACAAAAAGTCGCGTGAGTTGATATAAAAACAAAATACAAGAGAGAGATGGACATGAGAATTACGGACTCATTAAATAATTAGGAACGAATTAAGATGTTCAGAAATTATGTTAACAATGTTGCACTCAGTTCCCACTTAAGTAGTGTGAAGCGTTTCAATCTTATCCAGCCTCGTAATGTTTAATAATTGTCGATAGCGACAATTATAAAACATTAAAATACAATGGATGAGGAGTGAGACAGACTAGCCAAGGACAGGAGAATCAAGGACTCCCATTTTAGATGAAATCATCCACCGTGACGGTGGCTAAGTGAATCGCAATTTTCAGAAATAATGTTAACAGTGTACCACGTAGATCCGAACGCTGATTTACCACTCAAGAAGTGTGAAGCGATTCAACCTCATTAGGTAATGTTTAATAATCATTCGGTAGTGCATTTTATAACAAAAAATGAAGTCGAGTCGCAGACATCGGTGAGATAACGCAAAATCATGTAAATGTCGTGCAGTCAGATGACGATGAAAACGCATTTGTGTTTCCTTTCAAGGTGCAAAGATCGTTCGACAAGTGTCTGTATATAAGGGGGACTGATAATTCTTATCTAATCTAACGCATTAGGTCGATGAAAATACGACTCGATTCTTTTCAACACTCACGTCGCTGGATTCCCAGCTACAAACTTCGATCATTTTACACGTGGATAAAAATACATATAATAACACTCTTAAAAAAAACGTATTTAGAACATGCGATCATTGATACATTTATATTAAGTGAAAAGGTGGAAGCAACGAGCAAAGTGGACACTTATGGCAAACACAAAAATAGCCTCGTGATCCGATAACGAAGACACGTGATAGTGACCAGAATGATCACGATTGGTCCGAGTGGCGTGCGATCGTTTTTACGGATCTGCTTTATCGCAACTTTGAGTCATTTGACTCATCCGGCCAGTGTGAATCACATGAATTTGCGCCACAACAAAGAGGATCGATGGCTTCACGAGTCGCAGTGGGAAAATATTGCTTGGAAGTAAAAAGTTGATCGTAACAACGATAATGATGTTGAAATTTGCATCGTTGGAATGCAACGAAATTCAGAAGAAAATAATTTATAATTAAGCCAAATGATTAAATTAGGTATAAAAAAATCTTATATAGCGACCAATTGCTATGATGACTTTTTACACCTAATTTCATCATTTGGGTTAATTAGAATTATTTTTTTTTCTGAATTTCGTTGTATTCCAACGATGCAAACTTCAACATCATGAAAATATTGCCTGGAGGTAAAAAGTTGATCGTAACAACGATAAAAGAAAATTTACCAGGAATCTTTGGAACTACAACGCACAACATGAACGATATACAAAAAAGTCTCGTTGCGTGGGCTGCGGATAATGAAAAATATCCCATCGACCCTCGGCAACGTATAACGAACGGCAGATCGATTGTGTTCCCTGTCAATAACGGGACATCACGTCCATCAAAAAGTTAGTTACGAATCGACGCGTCGCGTGACTGCGGCGAGCGCTCGTAGGAGTTTCACTGCCGAGCGGCAACGAAGCTCCCACTGCGAGCCCGTCGATTTCCCAATCAAACGCTTAATTAATTAATCCCGGGCTCCCACGCTCGTCACGAATGTTCAGCAGACACGTGATTTGCTCGAACGAAACAAAAAAGTCACGCATCCCGCGTGTACACGTAGCTGGGGCAAAAAGTTGGGCACAAAAAGCGCTCGCGCTGCTGCCACTCCGACGCAGCCTCTGTGATTGAAGGAAAAATGCAGCATTGTATGCGGATCGGCGTGTTGCAATTATATGTTTGAAATGTTTGCAATTCTGTATGGAATTTTTTCAATTTTATATTAGAAATTTTTGCAATTTTGTGTTAGAAATTTTTGCAATTTGATGTTTGAAATTTAATTCGTCAGCTAAAATATTTAATTTAATACTTTATCATTTTAATAGCAGCAAAATTACAAATTTTTACATTAAACTTCATAATTTTCCTACGAGTTAGTCAAAATCTAGTTAATATTTGCAGAGAAAAAAACATATTTTTCGCGTTTTTCTCAGGTTCGAATGATCCAAAAAATAGTAACCTCGATTTTAGTGAAGCGATGAAATTTCGACAATAGTGCGAAAACACTTTTTTATTTTGTTTTTAACACTTAATTTCCATGTATTTCTGCCTGTGCATAACAAATTCGCCATTATACTTTTTTTTTCTAAACGCAACAGTTTTCACGAAAAATAAGAAAAAGATTATTTTCGATTTTTGAAAATAATTTTTTGCATCAACTAAAAATTCCAATTACATCAAATTAAAAACACCACTTAATGCCTAAAAAAATTCCTTCGCCCGTAGTCAAAGCTCCAAATATATTTTCAACGCCGCATCCGTATCATCGAGTTTAAATCAATATTTCAAACCGATGATGCTCGTCGCGTGGAGCGAGTCGAGTGCGATAGCGGGCTGATTACAGCGTCCAGCTGCATATTAGCTGATAATGATAGCGTGTAACGTGTATCGATGACTGGGGACACGCGATCGAGTGAGACAGATTGTAACACGGAAGCCCCGGCGGCTCAAGGACTTCTTCGCCTCGGCGCGTCTGCGTAACGACGGCGTCAACGCGCTTAATATAATCGGGATTGCGTTTAATGCGCATTCAACGAAATAATCAGCGGCTCCCGGAATCTCCGGGCGCCGACGGCGAGATGGAGCGTGCGAATGCGGTTCGACGGATACCAGGAGAGGCGGGGAATAATCCAGCTGCGACTCCACGCACGGTGGGTCTAATGGAACCACCCGTGGAATAATCGTCGTTGTCGCTACGTCGCAACGCCTGGCACTTTGACGCTGGAATTCCCGGGATTTTGCACTCCGACGCATTAACGGATTTCACGTGTTAATGATTATTATTAATGCCCGTAAGTCGGGGGGCTTCGGGGATGTATATCGTGTTTGTCATTTGCGCCGGGGACTCGAGTGGTGATAAATCGATGGCTGATAAATCGCGCGACCATTTCGAAAATTAATAATCGTCGAACTTTTCGTTCCGAAAAATGGCGAATAATTTGTGACCGTTCGGCAGGGTATTAATTGAAGTCATATATTCCAGTCATGATGCGATGAATTAATTATACATATTTAGTTACTCATGGGTCGCTGTTCGTATTTTCGAAATGACGAATTAAATGTTGATTAATTTGTCAAAACGGTTTTTGTTAGTGAAATTGTTAGCTCGATTTGTGTAGGCTGATTTTTGTGAGTTACTTAGTTTAATTTGTTATTACTAGGCTAATCACACCGCGCTCGCGCGCGTGCCGGAAAAACTTGCTAAAATCGACCTCACAAATTTGTTCTTTTCAAAATATCGACTTTTAACCTATACCATCATTCTCAAGTCGCATATTCTACCCTCGAAAACACTGGTTATTAACCTTTTTTAATCGATTTTGAAAAAAATATTTTTTTGGTGACGAAAAAAATATTTTTTCTGTCAGAAATCGTAGATCTGGCTCCCGACCGAAAATCGCCAAAATCGACCCCAATTTTTTTTCTTTTGAAAATATCGACTTGTAACCTATACCATTATTCTCAAGTCGTATATTCTACCCCTAAAAACACTGGTTATTAACCTTTTTTAATCGATTTTGAAAAAAATATTTTTTTAGCGACGAAATTTTTTTTTTTCTGTCAGAAATCGTAGAACCGGCTGCCGACCGAAAATCACCAAAATCGACCCCAATTTTTTTTCTTTTTAAAATATCGGCTTTTAACCTATACCATCATTCTCAAGTCGCATATTCTACCCCTAAAAACACTGGTTATTAACCTTTTTTAATCGATTTTGAAAAAAATATTTTTTTGGCGACGAATTTTTTTTTTTCTGTCAGAAATCGTAGATCCGGCTCCCGACCGAAAATCGCCAAAATCGACCCAATTTTTTTTCTTTTCAAAATATCGACTTGTAACCTATACCATTATTCTCAAGTCGTATATTCTACCCCTAAAAACACTGGTTATTAACCTTTTTTAATCGATTTTGAAAAAAATATTTTTTTGGCGACGAATTTTTTTTTTTTCTGTCAGAAATCGTAGAACCGGCTCCCGACCGAAAATCGCCAAAATCGACCCCAATTTTTTTTCTTTTCAAAATATCGACTTGTAACCTATACCATTATTCTCAAGTCGTATATTCTACCCCTAAAAACACTGGTTATTAACCTTTTTTAATCGATTTTGAAAAAAATATTTTTTTAGCGACGAAATTTTTTTTTTTCTGTCAGAAATCGTAGAACCGGCTGCCGACCGAAAATCACCAAAATCGACCCCAATTTTTTTTCTTTTTAAAATATCGGCTTTTAACCTATACCATCATTCTCAAGTCGCATATTCTACCCCTAAAAACACTGGTTATTAACCTTTTTTAATCGATTTTGAAAAAAATATTTTTTTGGCGACGAATTTTTTTTTTTTCTGTCAGTAATCGTAGATCCGGCTCCCGACCGAAAATCGCCAAAATCGACCCAATTTTTTTTCTTTTCAAAATATCGACTTGTAACCTATACCATTATTCTCAAGTCGTATATTCTACCCCTAAAAACACTGGTTATTAACCTTTTTTAATCGATTTTGAAAAAAATATTTTTTTGGCGACGAATTTTTTTTTTTTCTGTCAGTAATCGTAGATCCGGCTCCCGACCGAAAATCGCCAAAATCGACCCAATTTTTTTTCTTTTCAAAATATCGACTTGTAACCTATACCATTATTCTCAAGTCGTATATTCTACCCCTAAAAACACTGGTTATTAACCTTTTTTAATCGATTTTGAAAAAAATATTTTTTTGGCGACGAATTTTTTTTTTTTCTGTCAGAAATCGTAGAACCGGCTGCCGACCGAAAATCGCCAAAATCGACCCCAATTTTTTTTCTTTTTAAAATATCGGCTTTTAACCTATACCATCATTCTCAAGTCGCATATTCTACCCCTAAAAACACTGGTTATTAACCTTTTTTAATCGATTTTGAAAAAAATATTTTTTTGGCGACGAATTTTTTTTTTTTCTGTCAGTAATCGTAGATCCGGCTCCCGACCGAAAATCGCCAAAATCGACCCAATTTTTTTTCTTTTCAAAATATCGACTTGTAACCTATACCATTATTCTCAAGTCGTATATTCTACCCCTAAAAACACTGGTTATTAACCTTTTTTAATCGATTTTGAAAAAAATATTTTTTTGGCGACGAATTTTTTTTTTTCTGTCAGAAATCGTAGAACCGGCTGCCGACCGAAAATCGCCAAAATCGACCCCAATTTTTTTTCTTTTTAAAATATCGGCTTTTAACCTATACCATTATTCTCAAGTCGTATATTCTACCCCTAAAAACACTGGTTATTAACCTTTTTTAATCGATTTTGAAAAAAATATTTTTTTGGCGACGAATTTTTTTTTTCTGTCAGAAATCGTAGAACCGGCTGCCGACCGAAAATCGCCAAAATCGACTCCAATTTTTTTTCTTTTCAAAATATCGACTTGTAACCTATACCATTATTCTCAAGTCGTATATTCTACCCCTAAAAACACTGGTTATTAACCTTTTTTAATCGATTTTGAAAAAAATATTTTTTTGGTGACGAAAAAAATATTTTTTCTGTCGGAAATCGTAGATCCGGCTCCGGACCGAAAATCGACCCCAATTTTTTTTCTTTTCGAAATATCGACTTTTAACCTATACCATCATTCTCAAGTCGTATATTCTACCCCCGAAAACACTGGTTATTAACCTTTTTTAATCGATTTTGAAAAAAATATTTTTTTGGCGACGAAAAAAATATTTTTTCATCGTTTAATGTATTATTTTGTTAATTTAATGTATTATTACACTTAGTTTAATTCATTTTTAAACTTAGTTTAATTTATTATTAAATCAAGTGTAACTTAGCGTTCTAAGCGTAACTTTGTTCCAAGTGTAATTTAGTGTATTTTGTTATTCCCCACGGTTGCTTATACGTTTTTATTTTCGAAGTGCCGCGGACCCTTTTCAATCGAAGCTAAGAGGATTGGTATTCGGGTGAAACTATACGGTCCATGAACTCCCACACGTGTTTCCTCCGAGCCCTTCCAACACAGCGCTTTAGAGGTTCAACTCCGAGGACCCACGCTTAACCGTAACGCGTATAGCGGCGGGACGGCTCCACGTATCCCATGCACACCAGCCATCTATATAACATCCACGTATCCCATGCACACCAACTGGCGTTGTCTCTGCTTCGAGCCGGCCATGGTGTAGCGGTTACACGTTGGGTAATAAATCTCTAACTAGGCCGACGGAGAGAGAGATGCACCGATTTCATATACAATTTAATGTGCCCCATCGCATGCTCGTTATACATACGCGCGATGCTCCAATTCGCTCTCACTCAATTCCACCAGCGCTCGACGCTCCTGCATTAGAAAGAGTCGCGCTTGGGACTATACGAAACTCGTGCAGAGTGCATCGCAACATGCAGGGGGGAAAAGAAAAATGTAGAATGGACTGCAGCGCTTGGAACGCCGGGAGTCAGGCACTGGAAAATCTCGAGCAACCAAAGCGATTTCTAGGGAAAAAACTTAAGTAAATAAACGCCTGTCAAAGGGCGAAAACCGCATGGAGAATGAAGTCATTAAGCTCTAAGAGGATTTAAAAATCCTCTTTGCATTTATAATCACTTTTTTTGGAGGTTTCATTTATAATCAGCTTTTTTGGGAGGTTTCATTTATAATCAGCTTTTTTGGGAGCTTTCATTTATAATCAGCTTTTTTGGGAGGTTTCATTTATAATCAGCTTTTTTGGGAGGTTTCATTTATAATCAGCTTTTTAGGAGGTTTTCAATTTCTCGATCGAAAAAGAAATTTCATTGAGCATAAACAGGGCACACAAAAAATGGTGCAGTAATAAATTATCAATCCCATATTACAGTCACGAGATATCCACAGCCAATGCGAACAAACAAAAACATCCCGACCAAACGTTTCGCAACATTTTGTTTACCCAACTGATTTACTCATCAAACTCCTGTTTCGCGGAATGGATTTTTTTTTCTTCATTCCAGCTAACTTCAACCTACGATGAAAAAAAAAAAAAAAAAACGAATTGTGGACAGAGAGTTAAAATTGAAAACATCCTTTTCTCCGAATAAAATAAATGAATTTACGTTGCGCATTTTTTGTTTGTTTGTTGTTCTCTCAATCGGTAATCGAACTCAGTGCGTGTCTCGCGATGCGTGCAACTGACGTTTGCCATCAACGCCAGTGAACTCGAAACAGTTATAATCGCGTGTGCTGCCTGCCGCTCGCAGAAAACGACGATGGGATGAAACGTTCCAGGCCATTACCAACACACAATTAACTGCGTGGTGAATAACCCCAGTGGGTGCGGTCAAATAAATTAATATATCTCTGCTAGTTCCGGGCGCGTATGGGTTACATGCTTTCACGCTCTTTCTGTATTGTTGCACACCGGCGTAGCCGCTGCGCGGCAACAATCACCAGCACCAAATACGGGCGCAGTAGTAATAATAATAATAGCAACGACGATAATACGATGAAAATAATAATAATAATAATAATAGCAACGGTGATAATACGATGAAAATAATAATAATAATAATAACAGCAACGATGATAATGCGATGAATATAATAATATGTATCGAAATAATTCGATGATTTTTAGTCTGTCTGGTTGTTGAAATTCGTCATCCGTATTAAACGATGATTGTGACTTCGAGCAAGAAATGTTCCACTCCCGATAAGCCCGGAAATTTATTGACATTTTCGTTTTATAGTGAAAAATAGAAAAAAGTATTTTTACACACGATATTTTACGATGTTGTGGTAATCGCTGATTTTATTACGGGAGATAAAATTGCGAGTAAAATATCGATACTCGTAGATTCTGATTGTTGACACTGAGAGAAACTTAAATACAAAATAAAAAATACAAATATTTGAAATATTTCGAAATTTTTAAAAATTTTCGACATTTTTTTTAATTTCGACATTTTTTAAAATTTTCGACATTTTTTTTAATTTCGACATTTTTTTTTTTATTTTCGACATTTTTCGATATTTTTAATATTTCGATATTTTTGTTGAAATACAAATAATTCATCCAAATAGCTAAATCAACTAAATTCTAATTAGGCCCCGGAATTTTCTTTTTTTTTAGAAGGGACAAAAAATATCGAACGTAACTTTTCAAGTCACAAATAAAATGCCCAGAAAAAACTAATTCGTCGCCACGATTCGACGAACAAATTTCGTTCTCGCCCGACATTTCATCCGAAATATGCGTGTAAATAAAATTCATTATCCCCGCAGAATATTGAACAGATAAATTTTCCCTTTTCCCGTTCTCGTCGTCGCGTTTCGGCCCTTCAGAGTTCCCACAATTCGCAGCACAAACAGACTCACGAGCAGAGAAAACGCACGTCTGCCTGTCGTCTGCCGTATCGTTGCCCATTAACGCGATGCGCCACACACGTTCCTCGCATTCTCTCCTTCTCCACCGCGGCCACCAATCACGTCGCCTCCCTCGCACTCTTGATGGTTCAGTCGGTACTGCACATCACCTTAATCCCCTGTGTGTCTCCGCGGTGAAGTAATGAGCGCCTTTGCGAATACAAAGATATGCGTAACGCGAGTCCCCCTTAAATCCCCCCCCCCTTCCCCCTCAACCCCCTCCAGCTCCACATCACGTCCGGCTGGAAGAATGAATCGCGTTGGCGCGCACGATGGTTAAACCACTTGCCATGGGCGCCCACGACTCTCGCTGCCGTTGCCTCTTCTACCTCCCGTTTCGCGATCCTCCTCCTCTTCTCCCTTCTCTCCGCACATTCTTCACCGCGAAACGGCGCTTGGGGATCGCGCTCGGTACTTAAATATATTTTATATACGTACAGCGTATCCCCGTCCCTGTGACCGCAGGTGCCTCGACTAGCCGTCATGTGTCGCAAAACGCGAAAATGTCGTAAAGTAAAAGTCCTTCCCGCGTCTCCATCCGGCCAATTCGCCCTCGACGAAAATTCGCCTCGAGTCTCGTGCTCGAATCCGACTGGAATATATGTCGCCCACCGCGAGATACGCGGAGCCTGAGTTATTGGATATGGCGGGCAAAAGTCGGGAGACGTAAATTCCGGAAGAGAAATTTCGAGCCGAGAAAATCGATTAATTGTATTTTTTTTATTTGGTGGATTTAGTGCAAAAAAAGAAGCGTTTAAAAGGATAAAGCGGATTTTTTAAAATACTTTCTTGATGGTCGGGCCTTATATGGCAAGAAATTTGTCGGGGAGTCACGGGAAAGTTTGACCGTTCGATGTGCGGTGGACCTGGACAATGACCTTGACCCCGAAATACCTGCTTGGCGTTTCTGCTAACTGCTCTCCAGGGATCCGAATTCCCCTCTCTCCCTCTCTCTGATTGTAATATACCTGCGGCCTTTTACTCCAGCGAAACGAAACACCTTTAACGGCTCCGGCTCTTGTGTATCTGTGGAAGGCGACGCAGAGCAGAAATATTCCAATAATTGTTCGCCTTTAATTTCTCTAAAATGTTTTTTGTGCCTTTTTTAGAAAGTTAATAATACCTGGAATAACAGATTTTACTGAACTGTATTTCTGTATTTTTCTTAGTTATGACAAGAATTTCTTGTTATATTTAAGTAGAATTATTGCAAACATTTGTTTGTATCAAAGACGACAGTAAAAAATTTAATTAATCACCAGCACCGTCCGAATAATGAAATGGAAATTGCATTTATTAAATTGATAACATTTTATTATAAAAAACATTAAATAATTGGTAGGTTGTATTCGTATAATTGAAATTGCATTTATTAAATTGATAAAATTTTATTAAAAAAAGATTAAATAATTGATAGGTTGTATTGGTAATTAAAATTTCATTTATTAAATTGGTAATATTTTATTATTAAAAAAAACATTAAATAATTGGTAGGTTGCATTGGCAATTGAAATTGTATTTATTAAATTGGTAATATTTTATTACTTAAAAAAAACATTAAATAATTGGTAGGTTGCATTGGCAATTGAAATTGTATTTATTAAATTGGTAATATTTTATTATTTAAAAAAAACATTAAATAATTGGTAGGTTGCATTGGCAATTGAAATTGTATTTATTAAATTGGTAATATTTTATTATTTAAAAAAAACATTAAATAATTGGTAGGTTATTTTGGTATTTCGAACATTTCGAGTTTTCAAAAATTCGATATAGCTCAGAATCGCAGTCTTCACTGTGGCAGTGTGACGCATGTCAACGATGATTAAAACAGCGGGTAGCAATCAAGGCGATGCGCTGCTGATGTCGCGAAAACCGAGTGGCGGCAACTACGGCCTTGACCCTTGATTCTTTCGCCCGGTTTACACGAAGCGAGTGCTACGACCCGAAAATGCATGGTCGGTTTCACCACACAGATATTTTCTAGAGGAGATAAAAACACGCTTGTAAAACCGCGTTTTTATCGCAACAATTATTAATGTAATAATCAGCGACTGAATTTCGGCATAAGCGGCGGTTTACATAGTCGACCTGACTATATTCTGTTTTTTTTTACTGCATTCATTTTTCTCGTTTTACATAACGGACTTCACATTCGGTTCACCGAATTACAATGAAGGCCGCGGTACACAGAGGGACAAAACGCGCCTGGAGCTATTCAATGAATTTTCAATAAACGTCCGATAAATATCTGAATATCCCATGCGGAAATTTTCCGTTTTTAATTATACTCGCGACCGCAGGAATTAATCGATGCACGACTCAATTTTTCTGCTCGAAAAATGGCAGAATTGAGCGACGAGCAAAAATGCAGCATGAATGGATCGACATAGCAGTGAATTTCGTGACTCAAGAACTTTTTACAAAAACTTTTTAAGGGTCGAAAATCGTGTCCACACATTTCTGAGTGAACGTAACTTGAATGAAAAGCGAAGTTGCATTCGTGCGTGCATCAAAATCGTCCAGCATCCGAGGCGACCTTGACTCTCGCGCTGAATCCAATAAACTTTCAATACTATTCTCAATAAAGCGTCTGTGGCGCAGCCGTAACGGTGCCATGGCAACCCACCTCGGCAACTTCCGCGTCGTTCCGCGAACACGGTAGTCGTTCATGCGATAAGATTTAATATCTTATATTTGAAAAGTAATTCGGTGCGTCGAGGCAGAAGTAACGCGGCCAGGATGCACAGTAGGTCGTCTCGTAAGATGTGCATTTAGCTATTTTACTTTGGTAAGGATTTTTCTAAAATTGTATACGACAAACGTCTGCATATTAATTTTATTTATTAAATAAAAAACAAAAACTCGTCGTACAAATCCTCAATTGCCACTTTTTTTTATCTTTTCACTTATCAAAATTTGGAACATTTTAAAACGAGTAGTTTCAAATCATATAATTATTGAATGTTTCAAAACCATAAAATTATTGAATGTTTAAAAACGAGTTGTTTAAAATTATTTTATGTTTAAAAACGAGATGTTTAAAAAATTATTTTATATTTAAAAACGAGATGTTTAAAAAATTATTGGATGTTTGAAAACGAAATGTTAAAACAATTATTGAATGTTTCAAAACGAGATGTTAAAAAAATTATTGAATGTTTCAAAACGAGGTGTTCAAAAAATTATTGAATGTTTAAAAAATTATTGAATGTTTAAAAAATTATTGAATGTTTAAAAAATTATTGAATGTTTAAAAAATTATTGAATGTTTAAAAAATTATTGAATGTTTCAAAAATTATTGAATGTTTAAAAAATTATTGAATGTTTAAAAAATTATTGAATGTTTAAAAAATTATTGAATGTTTAAAAAATTATTGAATGTTTCAAAAATTATTGAATGTTTCAAAACGCGATGTTTCAAACGCTCAAATTATTGAATATTTCAAACCAGATTTTCCTTCTCAAACCCCCTGGAAGGTGACGACAACATCACCAGCTCCGCAATCGTTGTTCCCCATCCCATGGTGACGTTACGAAGGGTTCGACTGTACGCGATAAAAATATATATACAGCAACGACACGTGCGACAGGCCGGCAGGCCTTGAATAACGCTCGCTGATGCTGAAAGCATCCCGCAATAACCCTTTCCATCGGGTATAGAGGAGCAAGGTTAACCCCCGTTGAACCTTGACCGTGTAGTACCTGTTTGGCGTCCAATATAGCCGAACGAGAGGCGCGCGGCTCGAGGGGTGCGATGCGTTGGGAGCGCCTCTCGCAGCAATAAACTCGCCCTCTCGGGCTTCAGTGCACTTTGAAATTTGATCGCGGCAAACAATGCGAGAGATTCCGAGAAGAATGGATCGCGAGCACCGAGCGCGCGGTGCAGAGAGTCTGATACAAACAACTATGTCGCGATGCGGCAATTTAACGTTAATTTCCTCGTCCGCCAGCGGCAACGGAGGCGCCTCGGTGTGAAGGTAATAAGAGAGGCGCACCTCCGGCTTCGACTTTCGGCTCTCCCTCGGTCCTCATCGACTGCGGCCACCTCGCTCCACGGGCTATATGACCGCGTTGTCGAGGAATTAGAGTGGGCGTCCAGGGCTCTCACTCTCGGCGTTGCAGCGGCAGCCAACCGACGGCCTTCGGTGATAGCGTGAAAGCTCATCTGGGCTTTGCCCGTGTGTCTGCATGCAGGAACCGGTTCGACCTTGACCCGGAAATACCTGATCGATTTAAATAAGGCCGATCCGCAGTGCACTCTCTCCTCGACGCGAAGCGGCTTCATATACGTGTGCAGCCTCCCAGAATTTGGACCGCGTTGACGCGATAAGCGCTTCGTAAAGTTTTGAATTCCGATGATGCCGAATGTTAAATGCATTTTTTTTATAATTGCAGTAATTTTTTATGCTATTTTTCACTCGTAAAGAAGGGAGAATGATAGGAAGGAAAAATATATTAGTAGTTTTCGAATTCGGACCGCGTTGACGCGATAAGCGCTTCGTAAAGTCTTGAATTCTTATGGTACCAAATGTTAAATGCATTTTTTTTTATAATTGCAGTAATTTTTTATGCTATTTTTCACTCGCAAAGAGGAGAGAATGATAGGACAGAAAATATATATTAGTAGCCTTCGAATTCGGACTACGTTGACGCGATAAGCGCATCGCAAAATCTTGAATTCTGATGCTATCAAATATCAAATGCAGATATATATATATTTTTTTTTAATAATTGCAATAATTTGTTAAAGCGAGATATTGAAGAAAAAAATGGTAGCGCCGCATTGTTGGTATGATTATATGGATGACCTAATAGCAGTCTTGTCAAGCCTCGGCAACAGCACGGAAAATAAAGTTGAGTTCAGCGAACTGATAGTAAACCGTGACAACAAAACAAAACAAAACAAAACAGGTTATACTGACTACCAATTGTCATGACACATATGTCACAATATTTCCATACTTCAAATGACACCAATAAATAATTTCGACAATTTTCGTTGCATTCGCAGTGAAAAAAATTTACGTAAATACAAAGTTGGTTGGACCAACGACTGACAGTCGTCACTCAGCACCATCCCGACCGCGGATACCCCGAGTGCACCTGCATTTAGTCGCAGCAGCATTTAGGCAGCACAAAAGTACAAAAGTTGTGTTCCATTCCGCTCATTGGAGGAGGCACTTTGATGTCCGGAAAAGTCGCAGCGCCGCGGAAATATAATTTCGAAGCCATTGCCACGAGCTGCCGCCGGCGGGCGGGGGTGTTAAAAGCACTTTCAATACGAAGCCTTTTGACGCGCTCGTGCACTACGGTTGACGCCCGGAGCCGCTGGCCCGAGGTGCCGCGCTCTGCTTTTGCTGTTGCCCGCGGACCGACGTAAATGGATAAGGTGTGCATTGCCCACGCCATTAGCTTTTCAATTGAGAGACAGAGATGGAGAGACGACCAAGCGCTCCTCCTGGGGGGGCTTTACAACTTCTAACTCACAAACTTTGCGAGCTTCCCTAACAGCCATGTTATACACGTGGACGGGGGTGTAATTGACCCAGAAGTGAAGTCAAACTTGACGCTCGGTTTACGCGAAAATTTCAGAGAGAATTATTATATTCGTAAAATTGCATCGGACGGCGGAAACGTCATTAGCGCGCGAAACTAGCGGGCCGTCCGTATGGACGGAAAAGGATAGTTCATAATTGGTTGACCTGCGCAACTTGCATGACCCGGTGGTTTCAACTAAATCTGCAGATGCGGATGGTGAACTAGATATGTAAGTTAAATGACTCGTTTTCAACATTCAACCGATGAAGCGTTTAGAACGTTTCGTGAACGTTCATTTAGTTCATCAAAAAAGCATTTTTTTAATTCCTAGGAATTTCATTCATCAAAAAAGCTTTTTTTCATTCCTAGGAATTACGTTAATCAAAAAAGCATTTTTTTTTATTCCTAGGAATTTTGTTCATCAAAAAAGCATTTTTTTTATTCCTAGGAATTTTGTTCATCAAAAAAGCATTTTTTTAATTCCTAGAAATTTCGTTCAAAATCCCTGTTACAGATTTAAGTATAGCAAAGAAATTAACTAGTAGACCTCAAACATCAAAATTCCTAAAAGTGTCCAGTTAACAAAGTTGAACGATGTTGAAGTTTGCATCGTTGGAATGCAACGAAATTCAGAGAAAAAAATATAATTCTAATTAACCCAAATGACGAAGAGCACGAATTTTCTTTTTCGTGCCCTTGGTTGCTATGGTGACTTTTTCTACCTATTTTCATCATTTGGATCAATGACAATTAATTTCTTTTTCTGAATTTCGTTGCGTTCCAACGATACAAACTTCAGCGTCATAAAGTTGACATATCCGGCATAAAATGACGCAGGATTCCAATCGCCAGCTAAAACGCAGCCACCCCAACTTCGTCGCATAGAAAATGTGGTCACCGATACTCCTTCCTCATACAGAATATCGCGATTCAAGTTCCCCGTCTTGACCTCGACACTCCCGAGCTTCTTAGCACGTCGCAGTCTGCTTGTCGTCATAGCCGATGACGAACGCATCTATCGATCGACTTCTCCGTCGAGTGTGTGCCAACCTGGGGGGGAGAAGTGAAGAGAAGGAGAAGGAGGAAGCAGGAGTTCCGCATGTCACTTTGCATGCAAAGTCGAGATAGACCGCGAGCGAGAGGCCCTGACAGTGGAGAGTTTATAGGATAGAGGAGGTGATAAGGGCTCGTTCGTTCACGGGCGTTCGCCAACGGCGAACGAGCCACCTCCATGTGCCAGCTATACCTATGTAGCTGTAACAGGGTTTGCTATATGCTAGCAGACATAACTACCGAACTGCTCGAGTTATCCTTGATGAGTTTATACGACATTCGTGATATACATATATATATACATATATATATTCGTGTGTATGACATACACGCCTATTATATATTGGTGTACATAGCACATGGCAGACATGGCGCGATATAAGTCACTGGCCGACTGAGAGAGGATGTCGAGAACCCTCGACTGAGCTGCAATAGGTTTATAGGCTCTAATTCAATTAAGTGTAGAACGAGAGCCGCCGTCGTCGTTGGGCCACCTAGAAGTTTGCGATTATGGCAGCAGCAGCAGCAGCAGCAGCAGCAGCAGCAGTGGTTGAACCTCAGACTGTCGTCTCCGTCGCTGCGACGTGACTATTAACGCAAACCAGTCGCGTCCCCGATTAAATCATTTCATGAGGTCGAGGGGTGTAACGCTTCAACTCGATCTTACTTTATTTTCGTTCCGTTTTTTTTTATCAACCTCGCTGGGTCTTATCTTCCAGCCGAAAAGAATATAAATGGTCGCGATTAATCTTGATTTCGAGCGCTCTCAGCCCGCCAAATGGGTCAAAAGCTGAGATAGTCAAACGTGCGCAGAGTTGGCCGGGGCTGAAGTACGTCAAATTGGATGCCAAAAAATGATCCGGGGGAAGGCGAAGGGATGCAAAAAAAAAGACAAGAGCGAAGATTCTTGATGAAACAAAATTGGCAGAAGCCAACAGTGATTCGTTGGCGCGACCTGCGGAATTCTTGGGCCAAACAATTAACTGGTTAACCGAACGATAAAAATACATGTGATATGATGCCAAATATTCTTCCATAGAAAGTTCTACTATAGAAAAAGTCACTTTTATCGTTTACATTATTTATCGTTACAGGGACCACAAACATTACATCTTCGTATCCCTTTGCCCTCATTTTAAATGTCGCATAGCAGAGTCAACCACAAATTTCTCCAGAAAATAAGGAAATTAGGTTTAAGTTGTTGACGTGGGCGGATGTAAAATGAAGAGCGGGATGTAAAAGGTTGAAGAAACCATACATTAATCAATAAATAATAATAATAGTCGTTACAGGGACCACGAACATTACATTTGCGTATCCCTTGGCCCTCATTTTAAATGTCGCATAGCGGAGTTAACCACAAATTTGTCCAGCTACCCCAACCGCGAATAACCTTACAGCCTCTTTACCAATGATCTTTTTCCTCGAATCCTCAGCGTCCAGATTTCCTTCACTGTAATCCGATCGAAAAACCAATCAATTTAATCGCGAGTGGTTGAAAAAAAAAAAAGAAAAAAAAAAACATTGATGCTCCAAAAGACGACGATCCAGGTGAGGATAAACGCCCGTGTGCTCCGTGCTTTCCTTTGTGTACAATTTCCTATCATCTGTATGCGCAGTTATCGCTCCACCGAACCAGGTAATTTCATCCCCCGTGCATCGGAGCCCGCAAGCCTCGTTTAGTTCTTTAACCTCCAGGCTAACTCGCGTTCTCTTTATTTCCTTTTTTGCCTCCTCTTACGGTGGAAACTCGGCGTGGTAATCCGAGCTCCACGAGGCTGAGAGAGAGAGAGAGAGAGAGTAAGAGAGAAAGCGCTTCGTTTGAAGGGCTTCGGCGAGTGAACTTGGCGTGCTCCCTGGTGCATCGCGCGGAGGAGAAGCTATAACCGAGTAACATAACTGCCGAGGCAAAAGCCCCCGGGGTGGTGATCTCTGATGCACTACTGGCACAGGAGGAGAACCGAGAGAGGGAACACGTACGCGTCCACTTCACTTCTCGAGTGCTACACGCTTCTTACGACTCAACTCCGCCAGGCTTTCTCCGTCCCACCGCGACTCCCTCTCGCTCCCTCTGATCCCACCGGAACGTTTGGCACAGTCGGAGCCAGTCAGAGAGACGATTGCTTTTCTTTCATCTTTTCTTCGCGCTGCTGCTGCTGCAAGCGCTCTGAATCTGGACTCAATCCCACAAAGAACGCGGTTCATTGAATTATGGTAACCCCGTCTCGTAGCGGGTAACCCTTTCGTTAGTCACTTGACGAAACTCTTCGACACTGCGGCAGGGGCATCTCTTTTTTGGTTCAGACACTAATTACTTGTGTTCTGACACATGTGAGGCGGTTTTATGGAAATGGGGAGCATTGGGATGGGATTTTTTGCTGGGAGGAGGAAAGTAGTTGGTTGGGTTAACCTACTTGCTGGGTTACATAGGTTCCAGGCTGTAAATTTGTGTGGCTTAAGCGATTCATTGGTTGGGTCAACGAATTCATTCGTAGGTATTTGGAAAATACTTTCGATTGGAAAGGCTTTTGATCCTCGAGAGAAATTGTTTTTTCCTTCCTAAAAAAGTGTCATGCAAAACACCTATTTTTATACACTTTTGGAATAAAAAAGTGTCTTGCATCGCACGGGCAAAAATTGGCGATTGTCGGCTGGTTCAATCACTGAAAAACCAAGTGTGTTGCAAGTGTTTTATTTCCTCTATCTTTTGTATTATAACCAGTTTTTACACACTTTGAGCGTGTTGGCATTTACATGCTAAATGATATCTCAAAAAAACACGTTAAAAGTGTCTAAAAAGTCGTCACAGTGTAAAAGATAGGAGAAACAACACAAGTCTGTAAAAACTCGCCACAATGTAAAAGATAGGAGAAACAACACAAGTATGTAAAAACTCGTCACGATGTAAAAGGTAGGAGAAACAACACAACTGTGTAAAAACTCGTCACAATGTAAAAGATAGAAGAAACAACACAAATGTGTAAAAATTCGTCACATAGTAAAAGATAGGAAAAATAACACACTTTAAGCTTGTTCCTTTCAGACCTCATGTGCCATGCAAATCCCAACACGTTTAAACTGTGCAAAAACTCGTCACCATGCAAAAGATACGAGCAGCAAGACACTTGCAACATCCTTGCTTTTTGGTCTGATTGCAGCCCTCACATCGTCCTCGCAAACTTCGCTCCACCCTCAAACTTTACACCCGTCGTCAACATTCCGCTCCTCGCGTACGACATAATTTCCCCATGTAAGACTCGGCTGAACATCCCGCGAATTAATTAGTCCGCCTAATTCCGTATCGTCAATTAATTCATCTCTCTCTCTCTCTCTCATCCACCTGATAACAAGTCACACTCAGTCCACCGAGCCGGAAGTCCCAGGACAACGAATAAGTGACTGAAACGAGGGACGTCTGTCAGAGCGACATGGACGACGTTATACAGAGATTACGAGACAATCCGGAGGCTATCTAATCGAGCAGAAATACGTGTGAGACGACTGAGGACCCGGAGCAGAAACGAAAGCTCAAATCCCGGCAGCGTCCGTTCCATTAGCACGTGGGTTTTACGACACGAGACCGAGGCTGCCCCCCCGGAGCCGCTTTACATAACTCGACTTAGCTCACATTCAAATGACGCAATGTATCACGCGTACAGAACGCTCGGACGGCGTTTCGTCATTCCCGGGCGGTCGATCGGTCGCTGAAATCCCTGCGCGACGTTCGAGTAGTTCGGAATCGGCGCGGTTCGAGCGCAGAAACTGGTGCGGAGAGCAGAGCGCAATTACCGTCCCTGCATTCCGCGGTCGGTATTCCGTTGGTCTCGCGCGCTCGGCCAATTCTCGCTGGGGTTCAGGGGGTCAACTCGCCGTGATCTCACGAGGAAGAAATAGCGATGGTTCCGAGAATTCACAACCGACATATTCCGTCGTTGCTTTTGATGCTCGTCGTCGTCTTCGTCGTCGCACACTTCGTGTTTCACACTTAAATTCGAACATCTGGCGATGGCATGTGAACCGGTCGCTGTCGCTGCTGCTTCGGACACTTCGCAGGGTCTTCGAGACGTCGGCGAGAAGGGAAGACGCGGTCGACGGAAGGGACCAGCGAGTCGTGTGTCTGCTGCAACGATACTAACAAACTGCTTTGTACGCAAGGGCGAGGGAAAAAATTACAGGGGGAGACGGGGAGAGGAAAAAAGGGAAACAGACACCTCGTTAATTGCTCGGCTGTTCTTATCTTGGTTGTCAATTGGGAGGAGGCTGAAGCTGGGACTCGAACTTTTGACCCTCGGGGAAGAAGAAGGAAAAGGAAGAGGAGATGCAATCACAGACTTCATCTGCTTAACGGTTTTCTGAACGTGATTTCCATTTATCTTTAAATCAGGCTAGAAGATATGTTGACGGACGTCGTCAACGACTTTTATCACTGTGAAAAGTTCGATGCGGTTCTAAGTGACACAAAAAGTTTCACAGGCGCCAAAAGATTTCGAAGGGTTTTTCGTTAGCCTTTCTCGACTTTTTATCTTGCTTATCAATGCATTCAATTCAGACTAAATTTTGTGACACAAGAAACTCGAAAAGAAAGTAAAGCAAAAACACAATCCAAACCTTCACCCAATTATCATACTTTTCCACACGTGATTTACATTAATTTACAAATCAGACCAAAAGATATGTCGACTAATGACGTCGTCAATTAATTTTATCAGTGCCAAAAGTTTGATGCAGTTCTGCTTAAAACAATAAGTTGTACAATATTCTCGATCCCAAGTGCCAACAGCTTCCGAAAGGTTTGGCGTTGGTCCTGTTCAACTTCTTATCTTGCTTATCAATGCATTCAACTCAGACTAAATTTTGATCGACAAAAAACTCGAGAAAAAAATAAAGCAAAAACAAAATCAAAAACACAGTTCCCCACATATGATTTCCATTAATTTATAAATCGGACCTAAAGATACGTCGACTATGACAACGTCAACTCCTTTCACCACTGCCATAAGTTCGATGCAGTTCATCTTAACACAAAAAGTTGTACGATATTCTCAATCCCAAGTGCCAACAGCTTCAACTTCTTATCTTGCTTACCAATGCATTTAACTTACACTAAATTTGGATCCACAAGAAATTCGAGAAGAAAATTAACGCAAAAACACATAGTTTCCCACATATGATTTCCATTAATTTATAAATCGGACCAAAAGATATGTCGACCATGACGTCGTCAACTCCTTTCACCACTGCCAAAAGTTTGATGCAGTTCAGCTTAACACAAAAAGTTGTCCAACATCCTCGATCCCAAGTGCCAACAGCTTCCGAAGGGTTTCACCATTCACCCTGCCCGCAACCGCAGGCCACGTGGCTCCCAACGTTGAATCCACGTCGCACGCCTGATTGATAATCTATTAACCGTTTTAACCCTGACTCGAACCTCGTCCGCGTCGCCGCGGTCTTGACAGAGAAAAATTGATTACAATGATAAGCTTTGCGAGCCGCGCAGTCACGAGGTCGCAGGTCGCCCAAGTCGGCCGATTAAGTGGAATTATTAAGAGCCCAGACTTTTGTCTCGGTCACTCGCGATCGCTAACCGAGTCTCCTTGCTGAAATCCCCGACGTTCTCGTGTTTACAGCCGGTTCTGCGGCTCCAGGCGGTTTCGCGCGAACCAGGTCGACGTCTCGGCGGCCGACTTTTAAAGCCCCTTTGCGCGCGGACGATAAAAATAGTGTATTTCCCGACGGAGACCACCGCAAAGGGAGAAGCGAACCTCTCTTTAATGCTCGCGGTGGCTACGCTTCCACCGCGCGTTTTATCATCCGCAGCGCGGAGTCCTCCACCACCGTCGCATGCCCTTCGAGTCTCGTTTCTGCTTTCCTCTGTTCACGGTTCTTTTTTTTCTGTTTTTTTTTTTTTTTTTTTTCGTCGTTCTTTCTCGTTGATTTATGTCCTTTGGCCACTGTTCTCCATGCCGCCCGCCGTTTCTGCGCCATCGTGAAAGCTTTTTTCCGCCATTCGATCCTACCTTTGGCTGCGTTTATTTGAATCTACGTGCAGCTCTCTGTTTCCGCTATTCGCTCGCTCGACTTTCTGTACCTGTGCACTCGACTAAATACCCCAGGGACGACCCAATAGCGGGACTTCCATATTTACAAGGAATTGTAAACCCAAAGACGCAGAATGGCGAACTATCGAAAACGGCAGAGCCGGAAACGAGCGATATGCAAAGCCCTGACATAGCCGAAAGACTAATATATGATAATTACACGAAGATCGTATCACACTTGTCTGATCAACAAAAGCCAAAAATGTGCACACTGTAATCCCTAAAATAAAAATAAAATTGTTTTTCATCATCATCAGGAATTGTAAATATGGAAGTTCCGCTATTGGCATGAAAATGCTGACGACAGCGAAAAGGAAGAGCAAATGATGACGACGGGGATGCGCGCAAGCTGACGTCCAGGACGACTTTGGACTTGATGTCCTTGACGCTCAAGTGGGAGGCACGTGCCCGTGAAAACGGGTCCTAGGATGCATTTAACTTGGACGACCAAATTGCCGACTGCCTGCATAACACGTGACACGCGAGACTGGAAATCCCGTAACCCGTGCTGCAGGCCGCGGGGCTGATGAGGGTCGCTCTTTGGGCCAAATGCGGCATGTGTTTTCGAAGGCTCGGCTGTGAATAACGTGTCGAAGTGCTGCAGCCTGGATGGAAATGTATGCGGGGTGTATAAACAATGCGGCTTGGAGATTCGTATAATATAATAATTTGCATGTATTTCCGCGGTGTTGATGTGTTTTGGAATATATGGGAGGAAAAAAGGAAACGAAAAATGGATCAGGTTTATTCAGAATTCGGTTCACATTGCATTTTTGATACCCGGAGGAAACGGGGGTTTTAGATCGTAGAGATTAGAGCTAGAATTTTGTGATCTGCGCTAGTATATAAATTTAGAACCTGTTTAGTGTTTCGTAATTATTAAAATACTGTGTAGTAAAATCTGTCATATTTTTAGTACTTATTCGTATAGATGGAGGCAAAAATTGTCTTTATTCCAATACTTATTTCCAATATTTGAAGCATATTTGAAATGAGTAGAGTATTTTTTACTTATTAGCCGAGCTCTTTCTTTCACTATCGAAAAGTTCTTAAATGTCAGATTATTGATAATTTTATTTTTCATGTTTGTGAAAATAAACTTATTGATAATTTTATTTTTCATGTTTGTGAAAATAAACTTATTGATAATTTTATTTTTCATGTTTGTGAAAATGAACTTATTGATCATTTTATTTTTCATGTTTGTGAAAATAAACTTATTGATCATTTTATTTTTCATGTTTGTGAAAATAAACTAACTGATGAGTTTTTTTTCACGTTTGCGAAAAATAAACTTGTCAATAACTGTGAAGTGTTTCCTTGATCCCCCGACGAGTAGAACAAGGAAGTTTGAAACTTTGGCCAATATGGCGCCTTCAAGTGGTCCACAGAGAACACAAAAGCTAAGTGCGGCAAGTATGACGTTAACGGGTTAACAAATTACGGTGAAGAGGAGTTATTACCATCCAACGAGTTTTAGCGATGCCGGAGCATCGTGACAAGAGTCATAAGGTGAAGGGCCCAGTGAGCGCCGCTGTAACAATTACCAACTGCTTTGCACAAGATCTGCCTCTAATACGGTTAGCAAGGTTAGGGCTTCTCCCGCCGTTCGCCAAACGGCCAATAGGTGGCCTTTTCAGTGATTGGTGTACTTTCTATATTCTCGTTCACCCCGCTAAATTAACGCGATGGAAGTGAGAGGATTTTTCTCGTGTAGCGACAGCGATTGGTCCGTTCGCCTTTCATTTATCAACGACCGCACGGGGTAAAATAATCAGGTACTGATAGCTAATCGATTCTTGAATTAATTAATTTTTTTCTAATGCAGCCAAATATTTAGCTATCACAAGTAATTTTTGTCGCAGCAAAGATTCAATATTTTCAATATCAATATTTTTCAATATTTTCAATATTTGTCAATATTTTCAATATTTGTCAATATTTTCAATATTTGTCAATATTTTCAATATTTGTCAATATTTTCAATATTTGTCAATATTTTCAATATTTGTCAATATTTTCAATATTTGTCAATATTTTCAATATTTTCAATATTTTCAATATTTTCAATATTTTCAATATTTTCAATATTTTCAATATTTTCAATATTTTCAATATTTTCAATATTTTCAATATTTTTAATATTTGTGAATATTTTCATGATGTTGAAGTCTGCATCGTTGGAATACAACGAAATGCAGAAAAAAAAATTAATTCTAACTAACCAAAGAGTTGAAATTAGGTATAAAAAGTCACCATAGTAACTAATTACCATGATAACTTTTTTACACCTTTTTAAAAAATTTACACCTAATTTCATCATTTGGGTTAATTAGAATTAATATATTTTCTGAATTTCGTTGCATTCCAACGATGCAAACTTCAACATTGTTATTTTTCTCCGTGCGGTTCGGAGTTTATTTACAAATCCACTGCACATTTACCGCGCGTTGAGGTTACGATGACCCCACTTGGCGTTCAACCCGGCCTCGAGGCATCTGTTGGCAGGCCAAAATCAGCTGTTCGAAGTATGTGGAAGACAATGGCCGGCGGCTGCGAGTCCCGTTGGCTCTTCGTAAGCTCTCGAAGCTCGGAGAATCCACGACTCGTCGTCGTCGTCGTCGGGCTAAAGTTAGACGAGGGAGACCCCACGGACGCGCGCTCGAGGTCGCTCGGAATATGAATAAAACAAATAACGCCAGTATAACCCGGACCGTCGCTTTCTCTGTCTCACTCGAATATTCGAAGCTCAGGAGGATTTCGAATCCCGCGACACGCGATAAAGAGAATATACAAGAATTCGCGTCCGTCGAACACGGAGATTTGGATCCGAATTTATGGGGTCGAAGAATTTACGACGGTCAATTAACGTCGCGACGAATTTCAAAGGGTGAGAATAAATTTAAAGAAAAAAACAGTAATAAACTCGAAAAGTGAAACACAAGTTCACTTTTTACAGCGACGATGAAAGCTAAAAATATGAACTTTACTGACAAATTTGAGTTTTCGAAAAATATGATGTTGAAGTTTGCATCGTTGGAATACCACGAAATTCAGGAAAAAAAAATTTATTCTAATTAACCCAAATGATGAAATTAGGTGTCAAAAGTCATCGGTCGTCAATCAGTTACTGTGGTGACGTTTTATACCTAATTTCATAATTTGGGTCAATTAGGATTAATTTTTTTTTCTGAATTTCGTTGTATCCCAACGATGCAAATTTCAACATCACCGAAAAATCGAGTTTCCAACTTGAAAACGGAAATACAAACGAGACACAAGAGACAGAAAAAAACGGTAACCGGAGGGCCCAATGAAATTAGAACCGCCGACTGAAATTGGATTCCTGAGTTTCGGGCTGCGATCCAAATCCAACTGCGAGTTTTCGACTCGCGGATCCGACGAACGCGCTGTGGGATTTCTTGTGTATATTTTTTTCGTGGCGATATTTGAGTAGCCACTGAAGTGCATCGTTCCCTATGGGGTTTTAAGCGCGTCAACGCGACGCGAAGGAGGAAAAGGCGAGAGGAGCGAAAAAGATGAGAGGCCGCCCGCCAACTACTCGCTATTTACGTTGTCGGGTTTTGCGCAGTTTAACGCGCTGGACTCGTCGCACCCCGCGCGCCCCAAACTCCTTCCAAGTCCTCGCCGAGCCTCGTTGCTCTCTTGAACGAATCTCAAACGCGGCGCTTCTCGCGAAAACGTCTCGAAGCCCCGACGAACGATAAACCGCCTCTTCGTTGACGTCGTTAGACGAAAACGGTGGAAAAAATGGTCTTTATTACAATATTTAAAGCATGTTTCAAACGAGTACAGTATTTTTTTACTTATTATCCGAACTCTTTTTTCACTACCGAAAAGTTGTTAAATATCAGATTATTGATAAGTTTATTTTTGATGTTTGTGAAAATAAACTTATTGATAATTTTATTTTTGATGTTTGTGAAAATAAACTTATTGATAATTTTATTTTTGATGTTTGTGAAAATAAACTTATTGATAATTTTATTTTTGATGTTTGTGAAAATAAACTTATTGATAATTTTATTTTTGATGTTTGTGAAAATAAACTTATTGATAATTTTATTTTTCATGTTTGTGAAAATAAACTTATTGATACTTTTATTTTTCATGTTTGTGAAAATAAACTTATTGATACTTTTATTTTTCATGTTTGTGAATATAAATTTATTGATAATTTTATTTTTCATGTTTATGAAAATAAACTTATTTTCATAAAAATAAGTTTATTTTTTTATTTAAATAGAAATAAGTTCATTTTTTATTTAAATAAAAATAAGTTTGTTTTTTTATTCAAATAAAAATAAGTTTATTTTTTATTTAAATAAAAATAAGTTTATTTTTTTATGTAAATAAAAATAAGTTTGTTTTTTTATGTAAATATAAATAAGTTTATTTTTTTATTTAAATAGAAATAAGTTTATTTTCATATAAAGGCGCAGGTCGCACCCCGCGCACCCCAAACTCCTTCCAAGTCCTCACCGAGCCTCGTTGCTCTCTTGAACGAATCTCAAACGCGGCGCTTCTCGCGAAAACGTCTCGGAGCCCCGACGAACGATAAACCGCCTCTTCGTCGTCGTCGTTAGACGAAAACGGTGGCGAGGGAGAGATGGAGATAAGAAGCGTCCGGATGATTTCCCGGTTTAATGAAACACGGTCGCGCGACCCTAATTCCTCCCGCTTCAAAGTCGCGCGCGAAACCCTCTCATTTCCCTCCGACTTCCCGTGGACACCGCGATTTTCGCAAATATTTGCGCTGTAGAAAGAAAATTACCCTCGGCCGGCCGGAACTCGCGGGATTGAAGTTGAAAGAAACGAATAATATGTTATTACGCTGCTACGGAATCGAGAATTTTTTTTAATTAAAAGTAAATATACAGGGAGAAAAAATTTCAGGCGAAATTCAGAATATAACCAGTTGTGCTGTTGAATTAGATACTTAGTTATTCATCGTTAATAATGAAAAGATGGTTTAATAATAAGTAGCGAAATCAGTCGTAATAAAATTAATTATTCAAACATAATACATTTATATTTTTAAATAACATATTTATTTATTCATCATTGCGGTTAATAATGAAAAGATGGTTTAATAATAAATAGCGAAATCAGACGTAATAAAATTAATTATTCAGAAATACTAAATTTATATTTTTAAATAACATTTATTTATTCACCATTGCGGTTGATAGTGAAAAGATGATTTAATCATAAACAGTGAAATGAAGTGGAATAAAATCGACTATTCAGAAATAATCGATTGACATTTTTAACGAAACATTTCGATACTTCGCGACGCTTTTATCCGTTGTGTTATTTATTTTGCTCGGACGGAAAATACGGGTCGATAATTGGCTACTCAACTTGGACAACTCAAAACCCCTCTTTATCGACGTAACCACTTTTCATCCTCGCCGATGCACAAAGACATTCAGTAACTAACGACGTTCAACGTCTACAGGACTCGCTGCGGCAGCTCAACGCCTTCGGCAAATTGCGTTGTTATTATTAATATTATTATTATTATCATCATCATTATTATAATATAGTCGACAGAAGGCGAAAGAGGAAATTAATGAAGTCCCTTGCTATGTGAAATTGTGGCTTGTTACGAGGTTTTATAGAAAAATGGAGGATAATGGAAAAATCTTCTACCAATAATGGAATTTCTGTGCTCTCGACATATTTTACCTGTGCATTTTATGCACGAGGTCGTTGCACCTTCGGCGTAAACGTCGTGCATACGAATTGCGAGACCTTAATTTTTTACCTCCGCGAAATTCGTGTTCTTGGGTTTTGTAAAGAATTTTCATCATATAAGAATTTTATTCCATAATGCAATATTTTCTAAAAAGAATTTTCATAGTATAAGATTTTTTAAAAGAATTTTCATCCTATAAGATTTTTTTAAAGAATTTTCATCCTACAAGATTTTTTAAAAGAATTTTCATCCTACAAGATTTTTTAAAAGAACTTTTCACCCTACAAGATTTTTTAAAAGAATTTTCATCCTACAAGATTTTTTAAAAGAACTTTTCACCCTACAAGATTTTTTAAAAGAATTTTCATCCTACAAGATTTTTTTAAAGAACTTTTCACCCTACAAGATTTTTTAAAAGAATTTTCATACGTGATGAAACAAAATACAAAAAAGTTGTTTCATCACATAATGTTTTTCATTCTCGTCCAAAACTGAGACCAATAAAACAATTGACTGCCGCTGCAGGTGCCCAAAAAAGGAAATCGTCCATTAAAATTCAAGAGCTGCTGCACCTCAATAAAACGAGGACCATTTCCACATTTAGTTTACCGCAGCTGCCCTCAAGTGCTCAACATATATATACATATACCAAAAACCGAAATTTCCCCGCTTAACGAAACTGCTAATCGTATTTTCCAAAAAAAAAAAAAAAAAAAAAAATTCGAAACCTCGCTAATTTTACATTCCGCACGAGGCGTGTTTGTCGTAGTTTTTGCTGAGTGCACTCGACGTTTAGAGAGTGGCGTATCGATCGGCGTGCACACGCCGTATGAAGAACAGCGGCGGCAGACTGTAATACCGGCGTTATATCCGTAGTATGCAAAACAACACACATCGCGCATAGGCAAAAGCGCGGAGAGCGGTGGCTTCGAGCGACGCCAGCACTAATTTCGCAACACGTCGCTCGCTGAAATATCTGTTTGCGCCGTAGGGGAGGGAGGACGCAAAAAAAAAAGAAGAAAAAAAAAATGCCGGCGCACACGCACGTCGGATGCTAACGAGACGTAGGTATATAGAGTGCGCAAGGTGTAGTCGCGAGGGAGGAGGAAAAACGAGGCTTCTATTCGTGGAACGACAACGTGGGAGAGTCGCTGAAGTGCAAGTATAGCGCGCTGTTACATCCTTAGTCCCTTTAAAATCGTGCCTCCCGAATCCGCGCGCCGTGAGGCTGACCGTTTTACTGCGAGGTTTAAAGCGGTTGGACGCAGAAAAAGGCGTCGGCTTCACCGCGTTGCAACCGCGCTGCACGCGCGCCAGAAAAGCCGCGTCGAACAGTTCTCGAGATCGGGAGTTTGCGATTTTTTTTTTTTTTTTTCACCTCCTCCGCTTCGCTCGCGAAGTCGCCGGTTGTTGCCTTGTTAGGAATAACTTAAAAACTGGCGGCGCCCTCGCTGCCAGTCGGCAGCGACCACGCGTGAACGGGACTTTATGAGAGACGATATTTTTCTATATTTTTCGAGACCTTGGGAAGAAAATTTTCTTCGTGTTTAAGGCGCGAGGTTGTAGATTAAATCTTGGAGTATTGGTGTGTCGTGATTTCTTGTTGGGTTGTAAAAATAATGGTGGGGAAGATAAAAAATAAAAATTTGATTCGACACTCTTGGTATAGTGATTGGAAAATTATTTAAAGAAGCCGAGGTAGATGAAATTTTCTATGAGGGCCCAATTTTTCCGTGAGGGTCGAAAAGGATATAACGAATTAATTGAAGTTTCAAAAATTAGTGTTTTTCATCCTAAAAATATTTCGCTATAAATCGACATCGCATTTCCTCGTAAAACCCAAATGTCAGATTTTCTATTTTTTCATCAATTTTTTTGAAATTTTGAAAATTTTATCATCCATTTTTTTGAAACATCGAAATTTTGAAAATTGTATTATCATTTTTTTTTTTTTTTTTGAAATTTAAACATTTTTTCATTCAATTTTTTGAAATTTAAACATTTTTTCATTACATTTTTTGAAACGTAAACATTTTTTCATTACATTTTTTGAAATTTAAACATTTTTTCATTACATTTTTTGAAATTTAAACATTTTTTCATTAAATTTTTTGAAATTGAAACATTTATTTATTACATTTTTTTAAATTTAAACATTTTTTCATGAAAATGTTTGAAATTCAAAAATGTTGTTATTTCGAAAAATTGGTTTTTCTTCCTAAAAGTATTTCGCTAAATCGTCGTCGCAAATCCCAAGTGTCGGATTATCTATTCTCCCGCCAAAAAGTTTAAAACCGAATTTCCGAAAACTCATTTTCACATCCCAAAAGTTGCCACATATCGACTTCGCATTTCCTCTGAAGCCCAAATGCCGAAAATTTCCCCGATAAAAACTCGAAGGCTACTTTTTTCCCAAAAGCCAACGAGCGTTCGATTTTTTCTTCTACCCAAACTCCAAGTAGAATGGAACAAAGTTTTTTTTTCCCCCGGTGCTTTTTTGTGCCGCAGACGGCTGCACTTCGTTGCCGTGGAACTTCGTGCGCATAGTTCGTCTCTTTCTTCCCCCTTTCTCCTTCCACTTCCCCCGTCGACTCTCCTCGTCGTTGCCTTTTTTTTTCGTTGCTTTTCCTTTCCCCGTCGGGGTTCGTGGAAACGTTTCGGTCGGCTACGAACGCCAGACGACGCGGTATACCCGGCGACTGTGTGTATGGACGAGCCGTGGCCCGTGTTTCACACGGGTTACGTGCTCGCCCGTACGATAATTGCGTCGAGCGCGCGGCGGAGTAGCGTGCGGAGTGCGTTGCGCGCCGCTGTAAGCCCAAGTAGTACGCGAGGGTCGACGACGTCGCGACCGGAAAAAACGCCACGCAAGCCGCGCGTCCTTTTTCGTTTTCGGTTCATTCCTCGCCTCCTCCGCCTCCTCCTGCGTCCTATACAACGATGCTGAAGTTTGCATCGTTGGAATGCAACGAAATTCAGAAAAAAAAATTCTAATTAACCCAAATGATGAAATTAGGTGTAAAAAGTCATCGTGGCAATTAGTTACTGTGGTTACTTTTTATACCTAATTGTTAAAAAATGATGAAATGATCGAATGATGAAATTAGGTGTAAAAAGTCATCGTGGCGATTAGTTACTATGGTGACTTTTTATACCTAATTAAAAAAAAATGATCAAATGATCAAATGATGAAATGAGGTGTAAAAAGTCATCGTGGCATTTAGTTACTACGGTGACTTTTTATACCTAATTTTTAAAAAATGATGAAATGATCAAATGATGAAATTAGGTGTAAAAAGTCATCGTGGCAATTAGTTACAATGGTGAATTTTTATACTTAATTTAAAAAAAATGATGAAATGATCAAATGATGAAATTAGGTGTAAAAAGTCATCGTGGCAATTAGTTACTATGGTGACTTTTTATCCTCTATTAAAAATACCTAATAAAAAAAAGATGAAATTATCAAATGATGAAATTAGGTGTAAAAAGTCATCGTGGCAATTAGTTACTGTGGTGACTTTTTATACCTAATAAAAAAAAAGATGAAATTATCAAATGATGAAATTGGGGGTAAAAAGTCATCGTGGCAATTAGTTACTATGGTGACTTTTTATACCTGATTTAAAAAAGATTATGAAATGATCAAATTATGATTTAGGTGTAAAAAGTCATCGTGGCAATTAGTCACTATGGTGATTTTTTATATCTAATTTCATCATTTGGGTTAGATAGAATTAATTTTTTTTTCCTGAATTTCGTTGTACTCCAACGATGCAAACTTCAACATCATCCTATACATTATGTTAAATAGCGAACTTCGGCTTCTCGCCTCATTCCGAGCTTTCTGCATCGCACGCATTCCTCGCGCTTCGCCCCCGCGCGCCATTCAGCAAATTTTGCACGCGCGTATTTTGCGTTGTGTCTCGTGCCGCGAGCCCCGCACGTCTCGACTATCGATTTTCATTTCTGGCGCACGAAGACGAACCGCGTGAGCGCGGCCGGGGCGAATTTCCTCGGCAACACTGTGTGTCGCCCGTTTTAATAAAGCCTCGCGACTACGCTTCGCGTGTCTTTGTTTAGCGCGTAGATTGCGTTGCGGGTGGTTAGAAGGGATTTATAAAATTCTTAGTGAAAAATGGAGATTGAAACGATTTTTTTTGCAATTTGTTAATTTGAGGTTATTTTTGGACGTAATAGTTGAGATAATTCTTAATTAAAGTTGAGGTGATAATTTAATTGTTTGCTGATTTTGTGGTTGCTTTGGTTGAATTCAACAATTAGCTGGTGTTAATTGAAAAAATAGGGTTCAGGATTGTTGAGACTTGTAAAAAGTACCAGATTTATTTTGTCCGTAATTAATTACGATAAATCCACATTTGTAAATTCCAGAAAAAATTCTACAGATTCTGTTCATTTAAAAAATACAATTCAGATTTGTTGACCCTTGTAAAAAATAACAGATTTTTTGTCGGGGCCACATCATTTTGCCGAAAAATCATTTTGCCGAATCGTCGATTTGCCGAAAAACAGATCGCCGATCGTTATTCGGCCGAATCGTCGTATTGCCGAATCGACATTTTTCCGAAAAGTCGTGTTGCCGAATGTCATTTGCCCGAATCGTCGCATTGCCGAATCGACATTTTTTCGAAAAATCAGATCTCAGGAATTATGTTGCCTGAAACGTTGCCGAATCTTGCAAATAATCTTATATAATATTTTTTTTTTGGCAAGTTGTCTGCCTGTTTCGTTCGTAAAAATAATAATTCGGTAAAACAACATTCGTGTTTATAAACTCTCGGTAATGTGACGATTCGGCAAAATGACATTCGGCATTTTTATTTTTCGGCAAAGAAACGATTCGGCAATATGGCTTTCGGCGAAACCACGATTCGGCCGAATGATTTTTCGGCAAAACGATGTGGCCCCTTTTTTGTCTTGTAATTAATTAAAATGAAAACATTTTAGCAAATTCGTTTCGTCTGTTTGGTGTTTTCGCAGAACGTAAACATTCATCTCGATCCATGTTTTTTCACCGCGAAAAAAATATCCCCAGAATAAAAAATATAGGATTTAATTACAGCAAGTACATTTTTACAAACTCACTTTTGTTTGTTTGGCGTTTTCGCGGTAAAACAAACAAAAATGAATTTTCTATTAAATTTCATATTTTCTCTTCGGTGAAAAATTTCCTTCGCTGAGAATTATCTTTAGCCATATTTTTTTCACGCATAATTCTCCGAGAAAAAAATGTTACTACGAAGAAAAAAATATGAAACTTAATACTGAATACGTTTTTGAAAATTCCTTTTGTTTCTTCGTCGTTTTCGCGTTACACAATTATCGCTATCTTTTTTTCACACAAAACAAACAAAAGTGAATTTGCTATTAAATTTAATATTTTTTCTTCGGTGAATTATTTTTTTCATTAAAAATTATCGCGAGCCATCTTTTTTGCGCATAATTCTCCGAGAAAAAAATAGTACTTCGAAGAAAAAAATATGAAACTTAATACTAAATACATTTTTGCAAATTCCTTTTGTTTCTTCGTCGTTTTCGCGTTACACAATCATCGCTATCTTTTTTTTTCACACAAAACAAACAAAAGTGAATTTGCTATTAAATTTAATATTTTTTCTTCGGTGAATTATTTTTTTCATTAAAAATTATCGCGAGCCATCTTTTTTGCGCATAATTCTCCGAGAAAAAATATATTACTTCGAAGAAAAAAATATGAAACTTAATACTAAATACATTTTTGCAAATTCCTTTTGTTTCTTCGTCGCTTTCGCGTTAAACAATTATCGCTATCTTTTTTTCACGCACAATTCCCCGTGGAGCGCGGAGCGTAGATAAAATCATAGGTCGGTCGCCGAGTGTACGTACGTTGTACGCGCGATTCTTGTTTCGCGTCACGGAGCGCGACTCGCCCTTCCCATCGGAGCTGCGCGCGGTACAACAGAGAGCAGTGGCATCAGAATCGCAGCGGCCACTTGTTTTCCCCAGAGAGGCCGAAGGGTTATACGCTGTAGGCATAGGCGGGCACCGCGCGTCTACCACGCTCGGTGGCCCATCCTATACGCACTCGGGAGCATTGTAAATATTTGCCGTTATTTCAACGAGAAAACGCGGCGCCCGCGCGTTCGATAGGCGCGCATAGAGGTGGCGAATCCCGCTCCGCTCGTGCGGAGCACGCAACAGGAAACGCTCGCAACGCCGCTAATGCCTCCCGCGCATTCATCTATTATTTATTGTCGAACAATAACGTAATGGCCGGAGCCATGAAAAATGCACGTAACGCACGACATCGGGAACGCGCGCTGATATATCCTGCGATTAAAATTCACCGATCGCGGAAATACGCGAGTCAATGAGCGATAAAATGAAATTGTGAATCTGAAAAAAAAAAAAAAATGCTCGTGATCGCGTGCGCGCGATGGATTCGTATTGTGTGCAAAAATAAGCTGCGTGAAATTCTGTTTTGTACCTGATGGCAGTGATAAAATAAAAATGTATTCTTTTAGAGCAATTAAACGATTTTTTTCTTGGAAAATCAGTCGTCGCGAAATTTCGAATCGGGTTGTTAAATCAGCGACACTTTTAAATCTGAAAAAACGTGCACGAGGATTTGTTGTATTGTGTGCAAAAATGAGTTGCATAAGCTGCAAATAAGTTGCGTAAGTTGCATAAGTTGCAAATGAGTTGTTCAGCTTTGTATCTAATAATAGATTAAATAAAAATACCCATTAAAACTAATTAAACGTTTTTTTTTTTGTTTAACGATTAAAATCAATAATCTCAAAATTTCGAATCACGTTGGAAAATCAGCGACCTTTAAATCTGAAAAAAAAACGCTGCCATCGCTTGCAAAACTGAGTCGCATAAAATTCTGCTTTGTATCTAATAAAAATATTCATCAAAACTAATTCAACATTTTTCTTTTCTTCGATTAAAATCAGCCGTCTGATAGAAAATTCGAATCAAATCACATTTGCTTAAAAAAGAATAAAAAAAAAAAATTCACAGACACGAAAAAAACCGTCAACACGTATTAATCACTTAGCCACCGGCGGCGAGAAACGCGAGAAAGAAAGTTAATACATCGAAATGGCAACAAGCAGCCTTCAAAGGTTCAATCTCGAAAGCCCATCTTCCCTGGGCCGGACAAAGGAAAGTACCGAAAGCGGAGCACAAGACTCGTCGCCGTGACTTGCGCAGTCGCGACTCGTGCCCTCGAACCGGGGGGGGGGGGGGGGGGGGGGCTTCGTGCGCGGTGCACGACGACCGAGAGGGGACCGAGGGGCGAGCGCGGCGGTCTGTGTATTCCCGCTACTGGATATACAGGGGTGGTAGTCGCGACGCCTTTCTGTCTCCCGCTATCTCACCGACACACATCTATCCGTACAGCGACAGAAGCCTCCGTCAACGACGCCGTCCACGAAGCCTCGGCTGCACGTAGACGCGCCGTCTGGCAACGATTCCCACACTCGGCACACGGCGATCGCCGTTCGTTCCGCCATTCTAGTAAATTTTCCAACACCCATCTGCGCCATTGTTTGCCACAATAAAATGTGGATTCTGTTACATATTCTGTAAATAGCAGGTTGATTTAAATATATTTAGCCTTACTTTAACAGGCACACCTTGACTATATTTTTATTCGCCACAGCGTAGGAAAAATCTGGGTTAGGTTATTCTATAAAGAGAAGGTTAATTTGACTATATTTAACTTAACTATAAAGGGCACCTTAACTATATTTTTATTCGCCACAGCGCAAAAAAATATATGGATTAGGTTATCCTATAAACAGAAGGTTAATTTGACTATATTTAACTTAACTATAAAGGGCGCATTAACCACTTTTTTATTCATCACACTGTGATCAAAATCAGGATTTATTTTACTCTATAAATAGAAGGTTAACTCAACTGCATTCAACTCAACTAAAACCTGCACCTTAATTATATTTTCATGGTTATCATATTTCCACCTACTCTAAACTATATCTCACGGTTACCTTAACCACGTTTAACGTTTAAAAAAGGCTAACCTTATCGCAAATTGAATTATTATCACCTGCCTATCAGATTTCTCCAATAACAAATAATCAGGCCCTAATAACAAATCGATTCCTGCCCAATATTTTTTTTTAATGTGGCAACAAAAAATGTCCCCAACCACAGCAAATGTTTAGCCGCCGCACTTTTTCTTTTCACGCCATAAATATTTTTCCCTAGACTATGAAAAAATCGTCGAAAAACGCGTGAACAAACTGAGTATCCACTGAGTGTGGCGACCATTGCCAGACCCTCCTAAATGTTTAGCTGCCGCATTTTTTGTTTTCACACCATAAATATTTTTGCCTAGACTATAAAAAAAATCGTCAAAAAAATGCGTGAACAAACTGAGTATCCACTGAGTGTGGCGACCATTGCCAGACCCTCCTGCGTGTAGTACCAGCCTCGAGCGAGCCTACACACATCCATATCCATAGGTATATAGTACATAGTAAGCACTGTGCGCGAAGCGACAGCGGGGGGGGGGGGGAGAAGGACGGTGAGACGGGGAGAGGAGGGGGAGGGGGGAGGGGGGGTTAGTAGTAGCTAGCCGCGTATTCTCGTAACGATTCCGCCCTCCGCCCCTCGTGGCGCGACGCGCGCCGCCGTCTCACCACCACCACCACCACCACCATCGCTGCCGCCACCACCTCCGCCACCGTCACGAGGCTCGCGTCGCCGGCGAGTCTGTCGGTGCAGCCGAGGGCCTCCCAGACGCACAGTACAGTCGCGTTTTCATTCACGCGCGTTGCACCCCCGCGAGCGAGCAGCGAGCGAGCCGAGCGAGGGTTATCATCCTCCTGGTCCACGATCCGGCATTCTCTCTCCGTGCGCGGCATCCACGGTGCATTCCACGCGAGACGCGCTCCCTGGAACTCAGTGAGACACGGCGCAGCAGCAGCAGCATCCGAGGAGCGGAGACGCCGCCTCCCGCGTACCGGCGGCGCAGTGAGAGAGAGAGAGGCCCTATTCGACTAGTCGTTCCACACGCGCGTATCGGCGGCGCAACGAGAGAGAGAGACTCCATTCGACTAGTCGTTCCACACGCGCGTATCGGCGGCGCAACGAGAGAGAGACGATATTCGACTAGTCGTTCCACACGCGCGTATCGGCGGCACAACGAAAGAGAGACGATATTCGACTAGTCGTTCCACACGCGCGTATCGGCGGCGCAACGAAAGAGAGACGATATTCGACTAGTCGTTCCACACGCGCGTATCGGCCGACTAGTCGTTCCACACGCGTGTGTCGGCGGCGCAACGAGAGAGAGACCCCATTCGACTAGTCGTTCCACACGCGCGTATCGGCCGACTAGTCGTTCCACACGCGCGTATCGGCGGCGCTACGAGAGAGAGACCCCATTCGACTAGTCGTTCCACACGCGCGCATCGGCGGCGCAACAAGAGAGACATTCTATTCCACTGGTCGTTCCACACGCGCGTATCGGCCGACTAGTCGTTCCACACGCGCGTATCGGCCGACTAGTCGTTCCATACGCGCGTATCGGCGGCGAAACGAGAGAGAGACCCCATTCGACTAGTCGTTCCACACGCGCGTATCGGCGGCGCTACGAGAGAGAGACACTCTATTCCACTAGTCGTTCTACACGCGCGTATCGGCCGACTAGTCGTTCCACACGCGCGTATCGGCGGCGCAACGAGAGAGAGACCCTATTCGACTAGTCGTTCCACACGCGCGTATCGGCGGCGCAACGAGAAAGAAACCTCATTCTAGTCGTTCCACACGCGCGTGCATCGTGCGTTCTGTACGCACGGCGAGAGAGACGAGCGGCAGCGAGAGCTCTACGAATCCACGAGACCACCCGCACAAGCGCACTGCCTGCTGCTCTCCGGTTTCCAACCGCACGACAAACACGTTTACAACGAACGACGCTCACAGGGAAATATGAGAGATTCGTGGTGTGGGTGACTGTGGTGCGCGGTGTGTTGTGTACGCGAGGAGCCAGGAGCGAAGGACCTCACACGTGAGGAGCCGACAAGGGGGGGGGGGGGGAGTGTGTTTATATTTCGTGGGTCGACGCGGTCCGAGCGCACTTTTTGCACTGACTGTACCGTTGTGTATTTTCGTATAGCGTGGAGCGTGAGGAATAGTTTTTTTTTTTGTTCGTGTCGCAGCTGAAGGGTGTTGGGTTTATGGGCGACGGTGAATCGATGAGCAGTTTGTTCGACGGGCTTGATGAGCTTTTTGGGGCTGCCGCTGGGGTAAAGTCGACTGAGTGATAGAGAGGAGGAGAAAATAAACGGGAAGTGGGGGAGACGATATGAGAATTTTTGACTGTGGTGGGATTTCTGGATGGGCGATGGGCTGGACTTAATGTTGGTTAACTCGGCGAGTTTGTTGCTGGAAAAGGTGTACGCTTGCTGGTACGTAAATTTTTTTTCTATGGATTTATTGGTGAGCGTGATTTTTGTAGGACAATTTTCGATTCGGTGGGAAAGAAATTTCCAGCTTCATAAACTGCATGGGAAATTAATTTTTTTTTTCTTTCATTCCTACTTTTGAAAATATTTTTTTCAAAAACCCTACAATCCTGATATTGTAGGATTTTTAATTGATATCCAATTCTGATCCAAAGATTTTATTTTGAAGTCAATAAATTTCGAAACGGACCTGAATTTTTTTACACATTTTTTTTCGTTCACAAAAAATAAAAACGCAGCTACGCAGAGTGTAGAGTTAGAGGACGCTGCAAATATATTTTATCATTGTGGTGGCTCGTTCAAAAGATTTTTACAATATTTCGCGTGCGCGAAGATTTCAGGCGGTGACGACGTCAACGTCGTCACTCGCAATTCCATTTATTTCCCGCGAGCCGAGACGTCGGATTAGCGAAAAGTTTGTTGCACCAGATACCTGCGCTCGCGCATGCAACTCGGTGTATTTTTGTTTCGCGGCGCGCGAGCTGCAAGTTCGCATCTCGTGCACAGCGCGAGCTGCGAGACGTCACAGCACGACGTTCGGTGTGTGGCGAGCCGAGCACTCTCGGTCCCCTTTGATAATCCCCAGCGAGCGAGGCTTTGCCGACCGAGCACTTCGCCCCAACGTCTGCCACGTCCTATATTCGTCCTCCCCCCGTTTCGTTTTTCACCCCCCCCCCCCCCCCCCGCGCCGAGGAAAAGTTGCGACGCTCCGCACGAGGGAAAATGCGAACGGAGCGCGCGAAGGATTTTCGCAAATGGACCATAGACGAAGCAGTCGATATAGAGGAGACATTACCAAACCGGCAGCCTCCTTTGTCGTGGGCCGCGCACGCGCGGCTCTTTCGGAATTTTTTGCTCGCTTTTTTTCCTCCGTAGGATTTTTTACCGAATTGGCTGAAGGCTGCGTGGTCGTCGCCCACAGGTACCGCGTTTCTTGAGGCTTCTGACGCTTCGGCGGGATCATCAGCGTTCCATTTTTTTTTTTTTTTTTTTTTTTTTTTTTTTTTTTTTTCAAATTCTTTTAACCGTATTTTTTCGAGGAAAAGAAACGTAGGTCGCGGAGATATTGAAAACCGTCGGTACTAAGGTCGATGGTGAGAAATTTTCAAGGACCTTTAATTTAATATTGATATTTTTTTTTCAAATTCTTTTAATCGCCTTTTTTCGAGGAAAACAAACGCAGCTCTCGGGGTTATTAAAAACCGTCGGTATTAACGTCGATACTTTGAAATTTACACGAACTTTAAATTTAATATTGAAGCAAATTTTAGTGGATGCCCCGGAGTCCCATTTTTTATCATCCTACTTTTCCGCAGAATTGTCGCTTTTTCGTCACGAACACAGGTAGCCCCACAATTTTCTCCGGGCCTCCGCAGGACCATCGGACTTTCATTTTTTATCATCGTACGTTTTTTTGCTGCCGCCTGCGAAGGTCCTTTGTTGCCTCGCGCGCAAGTTGAGCGAGAGTATATCAAAGTTCCGGGAGCGAAGAATGGGAAACCAGGTGGAAGTAAAGGGTCGGAAGGGATGGGGAACAAAGGAGAGCCGAGAAAGTGGCCGACACTTTGCGGGATGAGAGATAAAGGAAAATGGAAAAAGGAACTTCGGTCGCGATGGACAGAAAAAAATATAATAATTAAATCCACCGTTGTTGACAGGCGACGAGGATGTTAAAACGAGTCGTGTTTGCTGGGTGGATAATAAATATGTAGAAACATGAATGTTACTTCCGGTTGAGCGACGGAATAAGAGATGAAAGGCAAACACAGACGGGATCGATCGTTGACGTCGCGTGGGCTGAAATAGGTTTTAATTATACAGGCGGAAAGACGGTTTGATGTTTTCATTGCGTAAACGTGCAACGTGTAATTTTACGTGTCGTCGGGTGCAGCGATGAAAAATGAGATACTTTTCATGTATTTGCGGATATGTCTCGTATCCGTGGGGGATTAATTAGCTGCTGGCGCTGATTAGATTGAGTGAAATATATTGAGCACTTGGAGTCGGCTCTCGTGTTGATGATAATTGGGCGATACGTCCGGGAAAAGCTCATTAAATTCGTCTGCGACTGCAGGTGACAGCCTATCACACTCTGCGTATTTACAAGGGGTAGTTTAATTTAACGTTATTGAATGATAAAATAGACAAATTTGATATCATGATATCTATTATGGCTTTAGGACTCTGGAATGATTCTTATAATTCTTGATGAATTGTAACTCATTACTATAATTTTTTTCAAAAAGCAATACTGGACACTTGAAAATGTTGGCATTGAAGCTTTCTGAAATTATTTTCGAAACGTGACAATTGATGGCAATTTAATTTAATTCTCATAGTTATTCTTTGTACGTAGCAAAAGAGGATTGTGGTACATACAAAAATATATACAGTAAAAAATAATTAAATACCATATTGTATTCAATAAATAATTTTTTTTTGTCACGATTAGGTAACCCAGTTGACCTTTCATGGAGAAAAAGTATTACATTTTAAAGATGCTATTAGTATGTAAATAAGTATTGGGAGAAAGACAATTTTTTCTAAGCGATAGGATGATCAGTTTTATTTTTTATTATGTTATATTTATATATTAAATTATTATGCTATCACTGCAGGTTTTGAGCATTGAGAATTAAAATTTGAGCACTACGATCCAAGTCCCTCATTTTCTTCGTGAGCCGAGGTTACGTTTGGTGCGCGGCAGTTCAATAATTTGAGAACCACTGCCACACTAGCTTGGGAACTACGTAAGAATTCGATGCGTGGGCAGACCCGGTCGGATTGTTCGGATACTTGACTATCACGTTCGAAAGCGATGGATAACAGTCTCGTCGATGTGTACGACGATTTGACTTCAGGAACAGACGATAAAACGTTGACACCCGATATGAAAATAATTTTTTTCCTATTAATTATACAATCTATAATTCGCTTACTATAATATTCAGCTATCATGTTTCCCGGGAGACACTCGATAAAATCCATCAAATATTCCAGCATAAATTTGTTAATCAACGTCGGACGACAAATTTTCCATCGCTTCGTCCGCACAATTTAATTCACACGGAAAATTTGCAGCCGCGTCGCGTCACTCGGATGGCCACAATTTTTTCTCACCCGAATTATGCACCATATGCAAAACGAATCGATGCCTGACCATCGTATCGTCGAATTCCGAATGTTCGAAATAAATTACCTGAGGGGTCCATCCGATCTGTAAATCAATGACTCCAGTCCTATCAATATGGTATCAGCATATCGCAAGGGAACAAATTTGCCAATAATAATATCGCCCGATATCGCTAATTCGTGGATAATTAAAATTATCCCGCGTGCAATTTCTGCATAATCAAAATTTGATCACCGCTCCAGCACTGACGATGATAACAATTTCCGATTAATCACCATCCGCCAATCGATTGCACGCCCGGCAATTAACATCCGACAGATATATCGTCCGTCTCGAGAGTCGATGCCACATTAATAATTACTTATATAAATAATCGAGTGACAGTCGAGGGAAGTGAGGTATGAAAAAAATCCCCACAGAAAAACCTACGGATATTTTAATGTAGGTACAAAACAACCACCCACTGATATACACAGCTCGGTGTAAAATCTCGTAGTCCGCCCACGCTCACACGCAACACCAAGGAGTGTACTGAACTACCTGCTCACCTCTCCGTACCGGTCGCGTTTATATATATAATAGTACGGGAACACGGGGCAAAATGAAACGCCGGGGCAAAATGGGACACTCATTTTTTTTCATTTCAAATGATTTTACGGGGCAATATGGGACGCCGGGGCAAAATGGAACACTCATTATTATTATTATTATTATTATTATTATTATCATTATTATTATTTTTTACTTCAAATGATTTTACGGGGCAAAATGGGACACTTCGCTATTTTTGGAAAATCGCGTTTCTAGAACACATTTCAACTGAACCATTCAAAAATATAGGGAAAAATGCCAAACCAATTTTTTTTTTTTGTTTTTTTTTTCGCATCTTTTATCTGGCGTCCCACAAACGCGAATACACTTGATACTTCTAAAAAACTTACATCCGTGTTTCACCTTAGCACCCGGTGCGCCAAACCCTACATTGCCAAATTTGGAAAACTGTCCCATTTTGCCCCACAATTTTTGTTTTCTGACGACTTTCAAAATCGATAATTGTCGTCATAAAACCATTTTTCGCTGTCCCATTTTATCCCACGTTGCCCTGTATATAGCCCAAACCATACATTGCCGAATTTCGGGGATCATCCCATTTTGCCCCACAATTTTTTTTTTTTTTTTTTCGACTCAAAATCTATAATAGAAGTCGAATTTCCCTGTCATAATCGTAAAAGCTGTAAAAAATACATTCTGTATGTCGCCACAAAACCGTTTTTCGCTGTCCCATTTTGCCCCACGTTGCCGCTGTATATAGCGCAGTACGCACACCACCGTATGCGTCAGCGTAATAACAACGACGACGGCAGCCAAGACGAGGGTGAGAAGGAGGATGAGAAGAAGAAAAAAAAAGACAAGCGCAAGGCGGGCTGCGTGCTCCCTGTGCAAAGGTAGAAGAGCCGCGCAGCACGCGGAGCAAAGAGTCGGAGGCTCTCGAGCTGCCTGCTTCTGCTGCGGGACACGAACGGCTGGCAACGCGATACACGCGGCGGTCCCGACAGGGCAGAGCGAGTTTTGACGTGCGGGAGACGCGGACCTAGCCCACGAAACGCTCGAGCGAACCCGCCGCGAGTCCCCGGGTGTATCGTGGCCCCGACGCCGTAATTTTCGTATCTGTGTACGCGGACACCAACGCCCGGCCCGTCACTCGTCGACCACTGCCGCGAATCCGTCGGCATTTCTGCGAATTCATTTTGCACGCTTAATTCGTATTTTATTTTTATTTTTTTCGTTCGTTTCACTTCAACTTTCGGCGTGTATTTTTTTTCCCCTGGGCGAGAAAAACGCGCTACCCGGAATTCGGGCGAGGGATTCCCCCGGTCAGTCGGCGCGGAAAGAATGATTTTTTTCAAATGCTTTTACACGCCTCTTTTTTCGAGGAAAACAAACGTGACTCGCCGGGGATATTAAAAAGCGTCGGTGTTAACGACGATGGTGAGAAATTTACGCGGAACTTTAATTTAATATTGAAGCAATTTTTTTTTTTTTTTCAATTTTAATATTGAAGCAAATTTTTATTTCAACTAGGCTAATCACACGCGCTGGCGCGCGTGCCTGAAAGACTTTTGGCTAAAATCGACCTCAGAATTTTCTTTTTTTTTTCTTCAAAATATCGACTTTTAACCTATACCATCGTTGTCAAGTCGCATATGCTACCCCCAAAAACACTGGTTATTAACCTTTTTTAATCGATTTTGAAAAAAAAAAAAATTTTGGCGACGAATTTTTTTTTTTCTGTCAGAAATCGTAGATTCGGCTCCGGACCGAAAAATGCCAAAATCGACCCTAATTTTTTTTCTTTTCAAAATATCGACTTTTAACCTATACCATCGTTCTCAAGTCGCATATTCTACCCCCGAAAACACTGGTTATTAACCTTTTTTAATCGATTTTGAAAAAAAAAAGTTTTGGCGACGAATTTTTCTTTTTTTTCTGTCAGAAATCGTAGATTCGGCTCCGGACCGAAAAATGCCAAAATCGACCCTAATTTTTTTTCTTTTCAAAATATCGACTTTTAACCTATACCATCGTTCTCAAGTCGCATATTCTACCCCCGAAAACACTGGTTATTAACCTTTTTTAATCGATTTTGAAAAAAAAAGTTTTGGCGACGAATTTTTTTTTTTTTTTTCTGTCAGAAATCGTAGATTCGGCTCCGGACCGAAAAATGCCAAAATCGACCCTAATTTTTTTTCTTTTCAAAATATCGACTTTTAACCTATACCATCGTTCTCAAGTCGCATATTCTACCCCCGAAAACACTGGTTATTAACCTTTTTTAACCGATTTTGAAAAAAAAAATTTTGGCGACGAATTTTTTTTTTTTTTTCTGTCAGAAATCGTAGATTCGGCTCCGGACCGAAAAATGCCAAAATCGACCCTAATTTTTTTTCTTTTCAAAATATCGACTTTTAACCTATACCATCGTTCTCAAGTCGCATATTCTACCCCCGAAAACACTGGTTATTAACCTTTTTTAACCGATTTTGAAAAAAAAAGTTTTGGCGACGAATTTTTTTTTTTTCTGTCAGAAATCGTAGATTCGGCTCCGGACCGAAAAATGCCAAAATCGACCCTAATTTTTTTTCTTTTCAAAATATCGACTTTTAACCTATACCATCGTTCTCAAGTCGCATATTCTACCCCCGAAAACACTGGTTATTAACCTTTTTTAACCGATTTTGAAAAAAAAAAAAAATTTTGGCGACGAAATTTTTTTTTTTCTGTCAGAAATCGTAGATCTGGCTCCGGACCGAAAAATGCCAAAATCGACCCTAATTTTTTTTCTTTTCAAAATATCGACTTTTAACCTATACCATCGTTCTCAAGTCGCATATTCTACCCCCGAAAACACTGGTTATTAACCTTTTTTAACCGATTTTGAAAAAAAAAAAATTTTGGCGACGAAATTTTTTTTTTTTCTGTCAGAAATCGTAGATCTGGCTCCGGACCGAAAAATGCCAAAATCGACCCTAATTTTTTTTCTTTTCAAAATATCGACTTTTAACCTATACCATCGTTCTCAAGTCGCATATTCTACCCCCGAAAACACTGGTTATTAACCTTTTTTAACCGATTTTGAAAAAAAAAAAATTTTGGCGACGAAATTTTTTTTTTTCTGTCAGAAATCGTAGATCTGGCTCCGGACCGAAAAATGCCAAAATCGACCCTAATTTTTTTTCTTTTCAAAATATCGACTTTTAACCTATACCATCGTTCTCAAGTCGCATATTCTACCCCCGAAAACACTGGTTATTAACCTTTTTTAACCGATTTTGAAAAAAAAAAAATTTTGGCGACGAAATTTTTTTTTTTTCTGTCAGAAATCGTAGATCTGGCTCCGGACCGAAAAATGCCAAAATCGACCCTAATTTTTTTTCTTTTCAAAATATCGACTTTTAACCTATACTATCGTTCTCAAGTCGCATATTCTACCCCCGAAAACACTGGTTATTAACCTTTTTTAACCGATTTTGAAAAAAAAAATTTTTGGCGACGAAATTTTTTTTTTTTCTGTCAGAAATCGTAGATCTGGCTCCGGACCGAAAAATGCCAAAATCGACCCTAATTTTTTTTCTTTTCAAAATATCGACTTTTAACCTATACCATCGTTCTCAAGTCGCATATTCTACCCCCGAAAACACTGATTATTAACCTTTTTTAACCGATTTTGAAAAAAAAAAATTTTTGGCGACGAAATTTTTTTTTTTTCTGTCAGAAATCGTAGATCTGGCTTCGGACCGAAAATCGCCAAAATCGACCTTGGAAATTTTTATTACAAAATATCACCTCTAATAGGTTAATCAATTTTGCGCTGCTGCGCCCTTATAAAGCTTTAAAAGGTTACGGGTGCTGCCCCGCCTGTCCTCTTATCAAATTTTTCAAATTGGACACCAAACTGATTTTGTTTATCACAGACTTTCCTGGCAACCAATCACAGCTCTAATAGTTTGCTAACAATGCTTTCCGTTACTCATGAACTTTTTAAAAGAGGGATATTAATATTGAAGCAAATTTTTTTTCAATTTTAATATCAAAGCTATTTTTTTCAATTTTGATATTGAAGCAATTTTTTTTCAATTTTAATATTGAAACAATTTTTTTCCGTTTTGATATTGAAACAATTTTTTTCAATTTTAATATTGAAACAAATTTTTTCAATTTTAATATTGAAGCAAATTTTTTAAATTTTAATATTGAAAACATTTTTTTCGAAAAATAATTTATCAGTAATTGCAGATTATTAACAAAAACGAAAATGAATCAAATAAAAATAAAAAGTAACAGATAATTTTGTGTCATTTTGATCCACAATTTCGCAAGACGAAAATTACGCAAAAAAAAAAATGAAACTAAAAGTATTTCGAATTACGGTCGCGAAAATACGACTCGGTGCGAAGATTAGTGACGGCATAATTACACGTATAACCGTAGATTCGCGGAAACGTTGCGAGTCCCCCGGTCGATTTCGCTGACCAGGTTGGACGTCTGCCAGGTGATTCAGGTCCCCCCCCGGTGGCGCCTGGAGAGCCGCGCTGGAGCCACCGGCTCGCCGGTTAATTTACCTTCGCCGGTTGGCGGCGCCGGTTGGGTGCTGCACTGCTGCACCGGAACGCGGTACGTGGGTCAGCGCTAGACAATTCCGCTGCCTCGTCGCGCGGCCTTGGCTCAACTTGGCTCCGCGCTAATACGTATTTAACGGTGGCATAAAGGGGCCACCCGATAGAGGAGGAGATAGTAGGGCGCATGCAAACAGAGCCGAGTTGTTGCCCGCGAACGCCTGGAATAATCGCGGCTCCTCCTTGGCCGTTTTGTTGCCGTGGGCTCCGGTCCAAGAGGCGCGAATCCGCCGACACGTCCAGAATGGCCACGACGCCCGGACGAGACGGACACAACGCGCTATTGATTGCGGGAAAGTCTGCGAGGAGTCTGGTTGTGATTCAAGCGCGGGTGATCTGTGCACGGACATTATTTTATGCGCAATGCATACGAAATATACGACGTAGGTTGATTTTTTTTTCGAATATACAACATAGGTTGGATGCACCTGTTGTGGCGGTCGATTGTGGGTATTTTTACTGTGATTTTTTTTTATATGTATGATATAGGTTGGATGCACCGACTGTGGCTATTTTTATTGTGATTTTTTCAAATATACGACATAGGTTGGATGCACCGGTTGTGGCCATCGATTGTGGCTATTTTTACAATGATTTTTTTCAAATAAAAAATATAGGTTGGATGCACCGGTTGTGGCCATCGGTTGTGGCTATTTTTATTATGATTTTTTCAAATACACGACATAGGTTGGATGCACCGGTTGTGGCTATCGATTATGGCTATTTTTACTGTGATTTTTTCAAATATAAAACAGGTTGTATGCACCGGTTGTGGCCATCGGTTGTGGCTATTTTTGCTATGATTTTTTCAAATATAAAACATAGGTTGGATGCACCGGTTGTGGCAATCGGTTGTGGCTATTTTTATTATGATTTTTTCAAATACACGACATAGGTTGGATGCACCGGTTATGGCTATTTTTAGTATGATTTTTTCAACTATAAAACATAGGTTGGATGCACCAGTTGTGGCTATCGATTGTGGCTATTTTTACTATGATTTTTTTCAAATATAAAACACAGGTTGGATGCACCGGTTGTGGCCATCGATTGTGGCTATTTTTACTATCATTTTTTTAAATATAAAACTCAGGTTGGATGCACCGGTTGTGGCCATCGAACGTGGCTATTTTTACTATGATTTTTTCAAATCGTTGTCTTGCTGTATATCCATGTTGACACTTGGAGAGAATCCAAGTGTCAACCATACGAGTTAACAATGTCATCCACACAATCTTGTTTCCTTTCAACATCACAAATAACTTTGTCCTTTCGAATTCTGCAACCGCAACCGGACCAAAAAGGTGGTTCATCCAAAACAGCCACTTCTGCTCCACATTTTCCAAGTGTGTCAGACCCATTTTTGCAAAAATATACCCAAACTACATAAGCCAAGCCGTATAGAACTTTTTATCGACATAAATTTACATGCACCTCCTACGGCGTGCCCGAATTCTGTTCAATCCAAGTGGTCCAGTAGGGGTCACAGAACCTCCGCAAAAAGTGACGGATGCGGTCACTAAATCGTATCTCCCAAAATCGCATCACCGAGCCTGCAAAAAAAAAGTCGTTTATCACCACTCAAAAAACAGATGTCTGGTCAAATGACCGTCGCAAGGCCGTCATTTTGTTCAGGCGGTGACTCGACGGTAACGCAAAAAAAAAAACGGTCATTTTACAGCATGAGACTCGCGGCACTATTGATTGCAGGAAAGTCCGTGGGGTCCCCGTGGAGACTGCTGGTAATGCCCTAAGTGTGAGTGAGGACGAGAAGGGGGAAGGGGGGTTGAAGGGAGAAGATATATAGTTGCATTGTCACCCTTGCTCGGATCCCCTCGACGACTCTCGCGTCCCTTGGCCGATGGCCGCCAACCTCATCCCGTTTAGCTCCGTTTGCGCCTCTGCCTCATATTCTAAACCCGCGAGAAATGTCGAACGGCACGTCCGTCGCTATATCGCCTGGAATTGCGACCGGTTTCGCCGCGACGACGACGTTCATTTCCATCATTGCGCTTCTGGTCCGTCGCCGCCTGACGATTTCCCGTGTGACACAATGAGACTCGTTAGTCGCTCTCGTCGCCACCTCCTCGTGGAAATCGGTCTCCTTCGCCGCCGCGGATTGCATTACGCCGAGAGGGATTTCGAGTCGAAGAATTTGAGCGAAGGACGAGGGACTTCGGGTTTCGAGGGACTGGCAATCGGCACACTGGACCCGCTTAGCTGGCTGACAATGGCGATCGACCGGGTTTTTGGAGACAAAGGGTCGAGGTTATGTCCTACGTATTGTGCGGTTGTTAGGAAACATAATAATACTGTTGCTCGTATATCGGGTGTTTGGAACTTGACCCTCTGAAGTCAGCAGACTTCAACTTCGAAATTTTTTCTTTAATTTCTTCACCCTCTGAAGTCAGCAGACTTCAACTTGGAAATCTTTTTCTTTTCATAATGTTGAAGTTTGCATCGTTGGAATGCTACGAAATTCAGAAAAAAAAAATTCTAATTAACCAAAATGATGAAATTAGGTATACAAAGTCACCATAGTAACTAATTGCCATGATGACTTTTTACACCGAATTTCATCGTTTGGGTTAATTAGGATAAATTTTTCTCTGAATTTCGTTGCGTTCCCATGATGTAAACTTCAACATTGTTTTCTTTCATGGGATTTTGGTGTTGGTAATCGAATATTCGGATTCATTTTTTTCTCGTGTCAGTTCGCAGCAGTTTCTTTAATTAATTCCTGCTGAGTTGTCCTGACCCACAAAATGACAGCAATTCGACTTTCATTAATCGGCTCCTTATTTATCTACTTTTTTCTGATTCACGATTTTCCTATCCTGCATTGGGTAGGAAATCCTGCATTGAATTTCCTTGTCCTAAATTAAAAAATTCCTTTTCCTAAATAATTGAATCCCCATTCGAGGATCTAATTATTTAGTTATTTTCAGCACTCTCCAATTTCTACCAATAAACAGTTGGAAATATCGCCGCATCTTAACAAAAAGTCCCATGGTCCACCAATTATCGGTTATCACACTCCAGTAAAACACAGAACATAAATCCTTTCAGCACGGAAAAAAGGCTTCCAGCACAGAAAAAAGGCTTCCAGCACGAAAAAAAGCGCTTGGTTGATCCAACCAAGCGCTTTTTTTTCGCAAATCCTTCCAATCCCCCATCTTTATTAATCAACAATTCCCGGATCACTCAAACCCTATTCGCAAACTCGCAGCCGCATTCAGTCGTCGAATTCCATCCACTCAATTCCCCGAAATTGTTTCCAACCCAAACCGAAGCCTCGCATCAGCAACGACCCCGAGAGCGAAAGTTATCGATTTTTAAGTGCGAGCCGGTGCAACGTCCGTCGTTGCTCCGTTCGCGTCGTGGGTTCCTCGTTTTGCCGCCCCCGTCGGTTGAATCATTCAGGCGGCTCTGGCTGCACCCCTGGCGACGTGAAACACCCTCCGCAATGTTTCGCCCCCAGAACATTCGGTGAGCCCCTCACGTACCGATTCCCCAAAAGCTCCTCGCGCGCGAATCGAGCTTTCAGCTTTCCAAGTCGCACGTATCGAGCTTTCAGCTTTCCGAGTCGCACGTACGAGTCGCGGCTAATTTTCGCCGAATGATTCATCCGGCAGCGGCGTTCGAAAGTGGCTTCGGAGGAAGCTGTGATGGCGACCAGCGCGAAACACCGCGAGAGGCAGACGAGACGAAAGTGCGACGATCCCTTTGACTGACTGACTGACTGGCTGGCTGCCTGGATGAACGTCTGTCACGCTCGACGAGACCCGACTGGTCACGTGTTAGAATTTCGCAGCCGCGGGGAAACCCGAGTAATTGGTCCCCATGCCACCGATGACTCTTGCTCCGCTGTCGCCGGCTCTGTGACTCTTCTTTTGTCGCTCGCCGAGCAATTATATCCTCGACGAAGTCGTTAAAGGCGTTCACCTTCCCTCCCTCCACTCCCCAACCCCCTTTCGACCCCTGAACAGACTTCTTTTTTTGTTCTGTTTTTTTTTTTTCGTCTCTTGTTCTCTACGATAAATTTCACGCTGTGCACACACCGAGAGAAAAAGTTTCTTTGATTCAATGAAATTTCCTTGAAATCTCAACCTATGAAACATTTCTTTGAGGTCAATGAAATAATATCCTTAAGTTAATGTTATATTTTCTTTGAATGATGTCATCAGACAAATTATAGGTTATGTCCACCAAGTTTTTGGTTACGTACCATAGTACTTAGATATGTTCACCAATAACTTCGATGGTTTAACCAATGATTATCTTCTTGATTTGACTTAACTTAACTATAACATAACAGATCAGCTTGCGCGAGAAACACCAATACGACTTATCGCGAATGAGCCAAACGTTGACAGACCGGGTGGCCGTCAGGCATATCGTTTCTTTAAATCCAGGAGATCATGTCTTTGAAATTCAAAGAAATATTTCATTGAAATCAATGAAAAAAAAATTCAATCCACCCATTTTTTTGGAATCAAGGAAATTTTTTCTCTCGGTGCAGAGAAAAACAATTGGTAAGACCAACCGAACGTGCGTTTGCGGGCGGCGAAATAAATATTTGATTAATTGGACATTATATTTGATTGAACGAAAAAAAATGCTTAGTTGAATCAAATTTTCTTTAATTAAAAATAACTATTAATTCGTTCACGGAACGAAATATTTATTTCGCTGCCCGCAAACGCGCATTCGGTTGGTCTTGTCTATTATTTTTCTCAGTGCGATGTACCCAACGCTGTATGGAATAAATATACAGCAGACACAGTCGGAGAAATTTAATCGCGAGTTTGGCGAAGTATAACTTATTCCACTCTCGTTTCCTACAATTTATTCTCATTACCGCGAGCGAACTCTCCTCGAGCTGGAAGCTTCGAACTTGGGGTTGAGGAGGGGGAGGGGAAGAGGTCGCGGGGGTCTGGCGGTTTGGTGCTCTACGGGAATTAAATCCTGTGGAGCTTTTAGGATGACGGAGAACCGGAAGTTTTTTTTTTTTTGGAAATGAAAGGGAAAAATGCGTAATTTTTAACGAGTTTTGGATGTCAGAAGTGAGGAGAAACAATTGCAGGTATTCGTTGTTTGAATAACCTTTTGGTTTGGGTTTCGCAAAGTTTGATACGTGTCGGGGCTCATTTTGTGTGGCGAGGATTATAGTAAAATCAGAGAATATTCAGTCGAGATTCAGTTTAAAAAAAATTATGATTTAGGACTTTTTGCAGATAAATATAAAATTATGTTGGAGTCCAATAAAATATCGCGAATTCTATTCCGAGTCTCCTAATTCCCTGATTTGTTTTGAGCTCCGCCACGTGTTGTGAATTGACGATAATCCTCGAACGCCTTGGGTGGTCCATTCCCCATATTTCTGTGACATCCACTTCCAAAGCTTATTGTCAGTCGTACGAAAACAAATTCATGAACACTCAGTGTGGAATTTTCAGTTAAAAAAATCGTGATTAAAGCTTTGTGCATAAAAGAATAAAATCATTTTATCCAGGAGTTCAATAAAATGTCTCGAATTCTATTTCGATTCTCCTGATTTCCCGAGCTGATTCTTTTTGAGCTTTTATTGCAAAATCACGATAATCTTCAAACACCATGGGTGATCAATTAAATTAAATTTTTCAATTAAAAGAAAATCGTGATCAAAGCTTTGTGCATAAAAAATAAAATCATTTTATCCAGGAGTTCAATAAAATATTTCAAATTCTATTGCGAAATCATGTTGTTCCTCAAACCCCTAAGGTGGTCCATTCAATTAAAATGTTCAGTTTAAAAAAATCGTGATTAAAGCTTTGAGGATAAAAAAAATAAAATCATGTTGTCCATGAATTCAATAAAATATCCCAAATTCTATTGCGATTTCTCTGATTTCCCTCAGCTGATTTCCGTTTCGAGCTTCTACTGCAAAATCACGATAATCCTCAAACCCCTTCAATGATCCACACAATTCAAATATTCAGTAAAAAAAAATCGTGATCAAAGCTTTGTGCCTAAAATAATAAAATCATTTTATATCCAGGACTTCAAAAAAATATCTCCAATCCCATCGCGATTCTCCTAATTTCCTGATTTGTTTTGTGCCGCCGACGCGAAATCACGATAATCCTCAACCAACCCGGGTGGTCCGTTACCGAAACTTCCGTGACGTCCGTGACTGCCAGTGAGCTCGTTCTCGGTCACACGAAACCAATTTCACGAGCATTCGGCGTGGAATTTCCCGGGAGACGTGTGTTTCCCTCCTGTTTTCCGGCAATGAGAGACGCTCGCGGTGGACCCAGGCCAACATTTTAGTTTTGACTTTGACCAGTTCGCGTCCCCCCCGCCGTCAGGTCCATCTGGATTCCCGCCTCCCACACGAGGATCCCGAGTTCTCTCCTCGTGCCTAAAGCGAAAACACGTTCTCGAACTCTCGGGTCTCGCCTGTTCGGCTGACGTCATTACACGTGCTCGTTACGATCGGGCACCGCAACAGCAGCCAGCCAGCCGCACTCATTGCCAATCCGTGTTTTGACCATAATCGGAAAGTTGCCCCACTATCGTCGCGCAACTGCGCGACCATTTATTTTTATTTTTATTTTTATTTTTATGCCTCTCTTGTACGTGTGCGTTGCACTCCCGACGAGCGATAAACGCCGCAATGCCGCTCGGTTGTTACTCGTTGTCGATGTCGCTTCTCTCGTCTCGTCCCCCTCAGTCAAGCTCGAGCTTAGCTACCGTGAGCTTAGGATCCGCGCTCTCTGTGTGTCTGTGTTTGTTTTTCCGCCGCTACCAGAACGAAATTTCCAGATCGGAGGCGACTCCGTGAGATCTGGAGCGAAGCAGGTAAAAGTCAGTCTCAAAGCGTATCCAAAGTTCTCGGAAACTCCGCTAATCAAGGAAACTGGGCTGTTGAGGCAGAAGTTGTGAGCATAACGAAATACATTTGGAAATATCGGGACTGGGTGTGTCGAATCATGAAACAGGTCATGAAGGAAGTTGTTCTTGTACCTCGTAGTATCTGAAGTGCAATTCTGTATCGAGTGTTCCAGAAATAACTAATCAAAGAAAATGGCATAACGACTACTGTGCAAAATGAGAATTCAAAGTTCTCTGCAACTTGCTAATTAAGGAAACTGTGTAATTATAGAACGAAAGTTAGAATAAAAAAATAAGGCATCTGAACTTAATGTACTGATAAATGACGAAACAGGTCATGACGGAAGTTATCCTGGTTTTGTAGTATCTGAAGTGCAACTCTGTACCGAGTGTTTCACAAATAACTAATCAAAGAAAACGTCATATCGACTACTGTGCAAAATGAGAATCCAAAGTTCTCTGCAACTTGCTAATTAAGGAAACTGTATAATTATACAACGAAAGTTAGAATAAAAAATTAAAAGGCATCAGAACTTAATCTACTGATAAATCACGAAACAGGTCATGACAGAAGTTACCCTTGTCCTGTAGTATCTGCGTTACAACTTTGCACCACAAAATATGAATCAAAGAAATTGTAGTAATTATACAAAGTGGCATAACCTTTAATACCGAAATATTGTTAACTATCGTTGAATCAATGCGATAATAAAAACAGAAACCAGCCAAAAGCTAACGTATATTTTTTACAGATACAAATTGATTAACCTAATTAAATAAAAATAATGAATAAAAATTAATTAAAAAATATAATTTCTTAATAAAAAATGATGATCGTAATTAACGACTAACAAAATCTGTATTTCGACAGTTGGGCCTAAACATTGACCCAAAATTACGGAGGCGCCGGCAAAAATCATTGTCGATATTTCGAGATAGCCAAAATAGATAGATGAAACCCAAAACCAGCTAAACGTACCAACATATTTTATATAAACAATAAATAATGAATTATTACTTCAATTAATGACTACCAAAATCCGTATTTCGACAGTCGACAAATCATTCCCGACATTTCTACGTAGCAAAAATATATAAATAAAAACCGGAAAACCCCATAGCTGAAGGTATTAGTAACCAACAAAACGATGAATTATTACCCGAATCACCAACTACCAAAATCGTTATTCCAACAGTCGCTACCAAAACATTGACCCACCATTTACCCATCTGGCACCGGGTGAAAAATCATTGCCGACATTTCGAGATACCCGGAACAGATAATAGATGGCCGGAGGGCCCTCAATGTGTCTCGGGCAAATAGATACGATACGCGCGTCGCAATAACCGGTCCGCAAATTTGGCGCTCCTGATGAGAAATTGGTAAAACGTTGATGCTTCTGGCGCTGGCGGAGGGTAATAACGTCATCCACCGGTCGTGCGTCTCGCCCCCCTCCAGTTGTGTGTGGTGTACTACATGGGGCACAACGTATAGGGTGCGCGAACCCGGAATATACTATATACTAAAGTGTGTAGTACTATGCTATTACTATACTATTGTATGCGATATATATAATGTAGTATGGTATATATCGTACACTTTCGGTTTCGAGGGTGCGTAAACGCGCGGCAACAGCAGCCAGCCCTCCGTCTCCCTCCGCCCGACTCGGGCCGAGTGGGTCGCTCCTTTCTCTCTCACTCTCTCCTCTCTCTCTGTTGCTCTGGCGCCCGCACCGCCTCGGCACGAGGTTATTATTGATCGCCGAAGGTTTTACGACCTTAACGTCGAGTCCTCGGCCGAACCCCCCGCGGACACACGCAGCAAACGCGCGTTTGATGCAACGAAATTGATCCGATTCGCCGCGAAGCCCACGAGAAGAAAATACACGAGAAAACGTAGTGGTGGAATTACGCGGCGTTTTGTTTATTTACACTGTGCGAAAAAAATTGAGGATCGACGGGAGATTGATTGATGCATTAACACATTTTGTTTTAGTCAACGTCATATAATGAACGTTTTAATTTCCTTTTCACACCTTAAAACAAAATGATGAAAAAACACTTTAAATAAAAATAAAAACTTATGCTAAATTATATAAAATATGCATAACAAAATTATGAAAAACACTTTAAATTAAATTAAAATTATTCAATTAAATTAACACATTAATTATTAAAACACCTTATGTCAAAAAATGTACTTCATTCTTCTGATGTAAAATTTTACAAAGTATGAAATACGAAGTACAAAATTTTACTTCACCCTTGTGAACTAAAATTCTGTACAACACTCGTCGGATAAACTTTTTCTTAACTCGTGTGATGGCAACAAAAATTATAAACGTAAAAAAAAAATTCCGCACTCGTATCGTAATCTACTATTTTACTGCAGCTGCAAAACATTTATCTATATCACGCCAAATATTTAGCTACCACACCTCAAAATCCGTCCTTTAATATTTTTTTCCGTGACTCTCACGCTCGGATTTAAAATTCCCAACGTGCTCTTTAATTTCTCTAATAACGATTTTCGAAAAATCCTGTACAAATAATTTTGCGAGACTGCAAAGCTGACGAAAATTATTAAATTCGTTTAACGATATATTTACACTACGAACCAGATATTCGTGGCTGGAAAAAAGAAAAAAGAAAGAAAAAAAGATAAACTATTCGTGTCCGCGAGATACCCGGGAAAATTCGCAGTCTTCCTTCGCTAAAATTGCCCGGTGATTAAAGCTCGACGCGGCCTGCGTCGAACTTCCGGCGTACTCGGGTTATCAACACCGGCGCAGTTTCGTTGTACTCCGCTGTATTCTTCCTCCTCCTCCTCTTCCTCGTTTTTTTTCTACCATCCGCTGTTCGAAATCCGGTATCCATTCTCCGCGCGGGCAACGTAAGAGCTATGTAGCCGCGCGCCGAGAGTTATAACCCATACAATTTTCAAGCGGAAGTTGACTCTCGGCCCCGAGGCTGCTGCTGCTGCAGCCTCGCGATATTGAGTGAAAAGTGAGAACCCGTCGTTGGGGGGGAAGTGGTTATAAAATTAATCCGATAGTGATGAAATTATCTATGCACGCCAACGTGGGAGTCGGAGCAGGGGGTGGGGGGCAAGGGGGTTGTGGGGGGGGGGGGGGGAAGTTTCGCGGAAAATGCGGTGGGCGTTATCGTCCTGGTACGCCGAGAGGCGTAATTTCGTATCGGATATCCACGCGAGCCCCGCGATTGCCTTCCACCGAGTTCCTCGCTGCTCCCGCGGACGACGCGACGGGCGCCGATAAATTACACCAATTTCTTTTTTTTACACCAATTTTGTGTTTTTTTTTATTTATTTTTACACCAATTTTGTGTTTTTTTTATTTATTTTTACACCAATTTTAATTTTTACTCGACAATTTTTCCCCGGCTTCGGTCAAGGGCGCTCGAATTATAATTTTTGTTTTTTGTTTGTTTTTACACCAATTTTGTTTTTTTTTTTTTTTAATTTTTACACCAAATTTTTTTGTTGCTCGACAATTTTTCCCCGGTTTCGGTCAAGGACGCTCGAATTATAATTTTTGTTTTTTGTTTGTTTTTACACCAATTTTGTTTTTTTTAATTTTTACACCAATTTTTTTTTGCTCGACAATTTTTCCCCGGCTTCGGTCAAGGGCGCTCGAATTATAATTTTTGTTTTTTTTGTTGTTGTTTTTACACCAATTTTTTTTTTGCTCGACAATTTTTCCCCAGCTTCGATCAAGGGCGCTCGAATTATAATTTTTCCTTTTTTTTTTGCGCTACGCCAATGCGAGTCCCGAAACTTGTTTAAAAATCGATTTCCTCGGGGCTGAGGAACGAAAAAAAAAGGGAACGAGCGACGGCGGCGGCTCCCTTTAAACGGGCCATCGGGTTACCCGAACTCGTTTCACTTCTTCTTTTCTTTTCTTTCTTTTTTTTATTATTCTCGGTCTCTCGCTCTCTTTTATCCGTCGCGCTTTATACTGGCGCCCGTCGCATCCACTCGCCCCCCGTTTTTTATCCCATCGTCGAGGATATGCAAACACCACGAATCCCGGACCTAGGCTTTTGTGTGAGCTGATGTCCTGCGCGCGTCGATGGCGAAGGGCGAGATTTCGCGCTGACGCGAAGAAAAGACGGGGGATATAAAGAAACGAGAACCGCGGACGCTGTTGAAGTACTGAAACTTTTTAGAGTTTGAATTAAGATGGATCGAATGGCTTGTGACGGTCAAACGATTCGAATATTTTTCGGACGCTTGCTCGATATTTTTATTATTATTGTTATTATTATTATGATTATTATTATTATTATTATTATTATTATTATTATTATTATTATTATTATTATTTTCTCAAGTGTAACGACAATGAGGGAAAAAAATCCGTATTTAAAATATTTATCTGCGAAATTGTTACTTCGTTATATTTTTTAAAAGATTTATCGAAGCGAATTTAATCAATTTTCAATGCAATATTTTATGATTTTTATTTAAAAAATAACGGATGTTTTATCGTAAAAATAAAAAGTGGAACACTCGGCATTTGTTTTTCATCGTTAAAACAGCGTTACAATCAATCGCGTCGATTTGTTTGTGCAATTTTATTTCCCCGAGGAAAAAAAAATGAAACACTGTTTTCGTTATTGGTCAGTGAAAACCCTTTTACTCATTTTTTTCATTTTTTTTTAATAAAACATTTCATTCGTGCGAATTTTAAATACCGGAAAAATAAACGCAAATTCGCGTCGCCGGTGCGCGTAAACTTTTAGTTATTTCCGTTTCGTTCCACCAAATTTAATCGCGACGCGAGAATCATTTTCGCCTCTGTGTGTCGTCGGAAAATAATTCGTTTATCAATTGAGAATTGAGCGCGCGTTGCATCGTCGCTTTTATCATTTTTCCGCCTTCCTCGACTCTCGTTCGGCCACGAGACTCGCGCGTCGCGCGGGTTTTCTTATCGCGCTCGTGACGACAGACGCAGCAGCAGCAGCGCCTGATAAGATAAAACTCGTAGCACTCGCTAATTTGTATTCGCGAAGACGCCTCGCCCTCCTCTCCGCCGCCGGCAAATACGCGTAAAGATCGATATCGTGGCGTTTCGTGGTGAGCGGATCGTCGGCGCCTCGATAGTTTCGCGCATCGTCATCGTCAATCAACCTCGTAGCGCCAAAAAAAAAATCTGTCGCGTTTGCGTCGCGATCGCGGGTGACGCGCCAGCCGATGTGAAAGTTTCTCCGAACGATCGCCGATGATCTGGCCGAAAATATGTTCATCGTGCGGATTCTATGCCCGAAAAATAATTACAGGTAGGCAGGTGAGACGAGTCTGGATTTTTCCGTTATCGGAGCGTCGAAGTCGCGTAACTCGTGAATTAAAAAAAAAAAAAAAAAAAAAAAAAACGTCGACCCACCGAGTCGAGGCTCATCGACACTTTAGATGGCGATATAGGTTATTTCGCTATCAATCGTAATCAAATGATTGTAATGGGTATCATCAAATGTTTTCCGGATTATCCGCCAATTATCTGGATAGATTTTATCAGCTATATCAGCGTCACCGAGGTTAGGAAAAGTGACGAATTTGTGGTGATAAATACGATTTTCAGGGAACCTAATTATGATAGATATGATAGATACGATTTTCGGGGAACCTAATTATAGCTGCGGTATCACGATATCATTTGATATAAAAAAGAGATTCAAAGTGACGACTTTGTGGTGACAAATACGATTTTCAGGGAACCTAATTACAGCTGTGGTTTTTTATCACGATATCATTTCATAAAAAAAAATTCACTTAAATAAGATTTTAAAAACCGTCTAATTGTCGAATTATTTTCATGAAAAATAATTTTGTACACATAAAAACAAGTAATAAAAAAGATAAAGGTAGTTTCGTAAAAAAAAAAGGAAATAAATTGGATAATCAAAAAATGGTGAAATAGGAAATAATCGTTCGCATATTATAGTCGAGAGATTCGTTTGTCATTACACGAGGAAATTTTCCAAACTCAACATCATGCGCATAATCATTTATTATTTCATCATTCCTCGCTCGTCCAATTTGTTTAGTAATTAAATTCTTTTCATCATCCGGGAGTTTTATAATTCCTGCAAAATCGTTTTAATTTCATCGTATCCAAATTAATTCGATTACGTTGATGCTTGTGCGGTTTCGAGGAAAAGTGGCTACATTAAAAACCGCATCAATCACCTGACCACCGATTACCACATAATTCCCCCTCCCCCCAAATCCACCGCAATTTAATCAAACAATTTAAATGACCTGAAACATTCGTTCGAATTTTCCCTTAATTAACGAAATGCTCATTTTCTCTGTTTCAGGTGAGTCCCGAAAATCATACGCACATTAATTACCATCAAAAACCACCAGAATCGCAGGTAAACCTCAATCGCCTGGATCACCAGATATTAAACGTTTATATTGGAACGGCAGGTAATTTTCATTCGCCCGAAGGGCGAATGAAAATTAGCGCGTTTATAATGTTGAATCGTCGAGGCTTCGTTGATATAAACCATAAAGGCGGACAGCGTTGATATAAACCGCGATTACAGTTTTTATTCCCCGCGCGTACGAAGTGCATACATTTCTCCGCGGCGAAGCGTCCGCGTATTACGCATTATGTATAATTTCGTGGGAAATGCGAAAACAGCGTGCGCGATCCTTAATTGCTCGCGCTTAGCATATAATGTCGTGACTCCTCCTGTCTTTTCCCGTGGTCGCCTGCATAATACATCCGCGTCGCTCCGACTCGTGCACCACGAGTCAGCGCTCACCGAGAGGACGCAGGGACAGCACACGAGTCTCTCCACGTACGGCGAAACTTAATTGCTGGGAAATTTGTAACGCTCGAGTTTTCCGCCGCGGTTGTGTCTGCGAGAGATAATATCGAAAGGGACAGTCCGCCGCTTCTGTTTCGCCCCGAGCTTCCCTTTCCTCGTTAGTTCCTCATGGGCCTCTTCCTTGTTTACACTCCTCGGTCACGGGTTCACTGATCCCTCGCAACCGCTTTGCTCGCCTCGTCGGTACAACACGCGTCATTACGTCCATGTCGTGTCGTTCGGTTGGAGTCATATTGCTCATTTTGGGACATATTCTGGTAACTTTGGGCACTTAGAAAAAAATCATAGGGCAGCTGAAGTTGGTATAGTACTATTTATGTAGTGGAACCTGATATTCAAATAGTAATTTGTTTGGTACAAATACAAGTAATAATTTGTGTAGTATAAATCCAAATAGTAATTTGTTTGGTATTAATTCAAATAGTAATTTGTTTGGTGCAAATGCAAATAATAATTTCTGTAGTATAAATTCAAATAGTAATTTGTGTAGTACAAATCCAAATGGCTATTTGTGTAGTATGAAACCAAATAATAAGTTGTGTAGTACAAATAAAAATAGCAATTTGTGTAATACAAATCTAAATATTAATTTGTATGGAATAAATCCATTTAGTAACTCGTATGGTACAAATCCATATAGTAATTTGTATGGTATAAATCCATTTAGCAATTTATATGGTATAAATCCATTTAGCAATTTGTATGGTATACATCCATTTAGTATTTTGTATGGTATAAATCCATTTAGTATTTTGTATGGTATAAATCCATTTAGCTATTTGTATGGTATAAATCCATTTAGTAATTTGTATAGTAGGTTCTACTGTATGAATAGTCACAGGAACTATTATTTATTTGCCGGTTAGATTATTAATTGTTGAGGGAACCATAAAAGTATTGTTGACCTTTCAGACAACTTTATGTCACGTAGGAAAGTCGATCATATATTTTTCTGAATGCAGCTACCATTACAAATGCGCTATTAAGGATGTGTTCGTTGACAAAAGTGTGAAGTTCAGAATTTTTATACTTGGAAACAAATATTCGGCTGCTGAGCAAACGAGCGAATTTCGTCAAACTTTTTTCCGGCAATTAGTGCAGCGTCATCACATATATATCCCATCAATCAGCCCTTTTGGTGCTAATCTGGCATCTTTATTCACCTACCATTAAAAAAGCATTATTAAAAACGTATCCGTAGGCAAAAGTTTGATGAAGAGAATTTCAATACTCCGCAGACACAGGAAGCTGAAATTTCGAATAACAATAACAGCACGAAAAGTTGAACCGCAAGTTGTAACCACACAGAAACGGTTCGCCAAACTTCCAGCGAACAGTTTGAAGCGAACATTCGGCCGCGAGCAAACGACCGAATCTCACGGAACTTTCATCCAGAAATTAACGCAGCGTCATCGCATCTATATCGCATCAATCAGCCCTTTTGGGACTAATCTGGCATCTCCATATACAACCACCATTAAGGTAGTCCTTGCGCCTGGTGTCGAGTTCGCATAAGTTTTCGAAAATTGAGAGACAATTGCAACCATTTCTCGATAGTATAAAAATCTGAAAAAAATCATGCAAATTAAAGGCACTGAAATGATTAATTTTGCATAATAATAATTCGAAAATGTTATTAACAAATTGATGAAAAAAAAACATTGTTTAACAAATATTTCGATGACCCAAGTTTTTTTTGTGGATGAAAATGATTCCTTCGTTTTTCTGAATACGTATGAATTTTTTCAGATTTTAGAGTTCACTTTGAATTTTCACATATTTTCCCTATAAAAACACAGGAATTTCAAAGTGAACTCTAAAATCTGAAAAAATTCATACGTATTCATAAAAATGAACGAATCATTTTCATTAAAAAAAAGTTGGGTCATCGACAAATTTGTTAAACAATATTTTTTTCATCAATTTGTTAATAACATTTTAGAATTATTATTATACAAAATTAATCTTTTCAGTACCTTTAATGTGCATGAATTATTTCCGATTTTTATACCATCCAGAAATGTTCGTAATTCTCTCTCAAATTACTCGAATTTATGCGAAATGAATATCGGTCGCAAGGACTACCTTAAAAATGTATTCGTGGACAAAAGTTCGAAGATGAGGAATTTCAATGCTCCGCGGACACGGGAAGCTCAAATTTCGAATAACAATAACAGCGCGAAAAGTTGATCCGCAAGTTGTTACCAGGCTGAAATGGTTCGCCAAACTTCCGACGAGAAGAGTTTGAAGCGAACATTCGGCCGCGAGCGACTGAATCTCGGGGAATTTTTGCCCGGAAATTAGTGCAGCTCGAGGCACTCGCGCGGATGGTGGGGTTAATAGAACCCGGCGGAAATATCGGTCACGCCAGGAAGACGCTCGTGATGAAATTGTTTCGCTAATGAAATTTTGCCAATGAAGTTAGCGGAGAGCCCGGGCTGGATATCGGAGCCTGATCCACTAATTATTGCTCGCGGAATATATGACGATGGCGCGGGCACGCCAAGTTCGTAACTGTGTCTGTGCCTTGTGAAACTATTCCGAGCGTGTTACAGTTATCCATCCATATTACCCGCTGCTCCACTGTCGCGAGCCTTGGCGCTCGTCGCTACGTCAATGTCTTGGATGTTGTGTCTCTGCATTGCCTACGGTATCGTCGCGCGGGTTATAAACGTCTTTGTGTGTATATAGTAAGAATACGGGGGAATATGGACCACGGAAAATTGGTGGACTGTGTTTTCTGCTCTTAGAGATGAATTTTGTATGGTGTCAGGTATGGATTGACTCAGAAAAGTGTATGGAATATTTTTAAGGGAATAAAATCAAAATCTCAATTAATTAAATGCACAACCGTCCATATTTATTTAATATTTATTTGATCGTCCATGTTTATTTAATATTTATTTGATCGTCCTTATTTAATCGCCATATTAAAATTGATCGCCAGAGTTGTAAGTAGTGGTTAATTATTTGTAATTTTGTATAGTAAAATTCACTATATTCGGCATTATTATTCCTTGAATTTTTTCCAGTGGTCTCGGGAGCTCGCATTGTGAAGGCTTGACATTGAAATTCTAAGATTCTTTATTCTTAAATAGATTTATCATTAAAATCTAATTAACATGGACCATCTAAACATTTTTGGAGATTGATTCATATAAAAAAAATTTGGATAAATTTATTAAACCGAATTATCGCCTCTTTCGATAATAAAATTAATGGATTTTGTAATTGAAAAAAAAAAAAAAAAAAACGAAAATTCGTGTAACTTCGAAAAATGTTCTAATTAGTATCACCTAAATTACCACGCTAATGATATAAATGATCATACAAAGTTGTAGATTTTTAAGATTCCCCGTGGTCCATCTCAGAGCTCCGGTCCATATTCCCCCCAATCGCGCTACATACCAACAAATAGCAGAGAGGAAAATGCGCGACGTTGCTCTATCGATTTTACATAAGTAAAGTCACGCGAATAGCTGACGGGCACGAGGTGCATAAAACACATGCAAAGGACGACGAGGCGCGTGTGTTTCACACACAGAGAGAGAGAGACACCGACGTCGCCGCACGACGGAATCCCGAGATCCCGAGATTTTCTCTTAGACGGGCATCTCGAGCTTCGATCCTCGCGGCAGCCTCGCCGCCGCCGCGATCGGTGAATGGTGTACACGACGCGGTACTCGGACTAGGTCACTCCTATGGACGTTGCACAATTACAAGCAAGGTCGTTTCCCCGTCGTTGCTCGCCTCCGCCGAGTACAGGAGCCTCGCGAGTACCGGAGCCAGTCGGCGGCGACAACGCGGCGCGCGAAACCAGCTTTGAGGCTGGATTTACAGTCCGGTGAGGCTCAAAAATTTCCGCCCAGCGCGACCTCGATGCACCTGCGCTTCGACGAATCAACGCGCTGACCCTCGGTGACGTATTTTTCAGGCTACTTTGGGGTCGCGATGTCATTTTTATTATTAATAAATTAATCATGAGTAACAAAATAATAAATCAATAAATCAATAATACAATAAATAATCATAAATAAAATAAATAATCATAAATAAAATAAATAATCATAAATAAACAATCAAATCATTTATTATTATTAATTTTAATTTTTAGTTTATTATTTTCATTTTATTATACACAATGAAATAATTTATTATTATTAATTTCAATTTTTTATTTATTATTTTCATTTTATTATAAATAATAACATATTTTGTTATTATTAATGATAATAAATAAATAATAAAATATTTTATTATTAATAATAGTAATTTTACAACGCGAAATTATGAATAATAATAAATAAATAATAAAATGATTTATTATTATTAATTTTCATTATCAAAGCGGCTTCGCTCTCAGAAACGTTGATGTCGGATTAAATAAATCCTCCTAAAAATGACGCTAATTTGCATTTTTCCAACCTCAGAAAATCTCAAATTTATTGATTTCTTAATTTGCTATTCAATCTTCCAATCTCTTCCTCTTTAATTCTGACCTTTTATACGATTTTTTTTTTTTTTTTTTTTTTTTCAAATTCAATTTACACATTTTACCATTGTAAACATTTGGCTCGCGCCACACCAACGAAAAAGGTCACAACTCGAGCGTGTTGGCCAACAGGAAGAAGAAATCAAACGTCAGAAGCCAAGTGCTAATCGAAAGCCCTTACAGTGTCGTAAACACGAGGACGTGTCCCACCTACGCCTCAGCTCCCGGTCCGCCGGCGAGTGGGAAGCTGTACTTAACAGCCACACTGGCGTTGTGTCATTTTACGTCCCTTCTCGGCACGACGGCAGCGAAGACACATAAAACACACGATCGTAACGAGAAATTAAAACTTTTGTAGCTGCAGCCAAGTTTTTTTTGTATCCCCTCCCCGCTGATATCTCCAGCTTCGCGCTTTTCCAAGTCGAACTCGTGCTCGCACCGTTAATCCCGACGTTCTCTCTGTTTTTCCGACTCCCGAGCGAAACTGCCGAGCGAATATTTTCCTCCTCGTCTTTCCCTCTCGCTGGTATCGCAGGTCGTCCTCCTCCATCGTCGTCTCGTACCGCTGACTCCCCCAGGGCTTCATAACCCACACAACGCGGACTCGGCACACGAAGGCGAAACGACTACCAGTGTCACGGGTCGAGACCTCCGAAGGAAGAAAGTTCCGCGAGCAGCGCTTTCTGTTTTACAAAATTTAGTCTCTAAAATATACCCGGCACATTATGTACCACGTTATATGTATACTTGGTACCTGCGTATAGAGCCCGCGAAAAGTATTATCGATTTCTCTCTTCGGACTTTGGAGCAGCCTGAAATAAACTCGCGCTGCAATTACGACTCGTCCTTTCTAAACCGTTTGGACGTTCAACTGTGAACTCTTCGTACGGTTTATGCTCCATTTTTTTTTTTTCGTGCCCCGATACACGAAAGTTCGCGTGTCGACGCGGCGACGGATATTTTATTGACTTTGTTTTGAGAAATTAATTGGTCCGGTAAACATTGAGCTTTCTATTTTCGCGCGGCGGTCAGAGAAATCGTGGCTGGGATGTTAATTATTAGTCCTCGCGACTATTTCTGAATTTAATGACGACTTAAGTAGACACTTAACGGCTGTTAACGGAGACGCGATTTCTAGGGCTTTGAATTCTCAGATATGAGTACGAAGAGTTTGTCGATTAAAATGGTATTGCGAAAAAGACAACTCCGGAAGTTGTATTTTTCGCAATATTTATTTTATTGCATTTTTTTATAAGATTTTTATAAGATTTTTTTCACAGTTTGTTCTGATTACCGATGCAGAAAGTGACGCTCAAGAGCGAAAGTGAAAAAGCTAAAGAAAAACGTTAACTATTCTTTTCAGACGAATTTTCTTTTATGCCATAATTTTGAGTTTCACTAGCAGCGCGTCCTATTCCTCCAACGTCCCTTAAAAACTCCGCTGACTTCAGGTGACAAAAAAGTTGTTGTTAGTTTTGAGGAAAATGTGAAAGGGACAGAGGAAAACGTTGACTCAATTTTTTTCGCCGAATTTCTTTTTATGCCAAAATGATAAGTTTCATTCTATGCCACATTCACCAGCAGCGAGTGAATCCTAATCCCCCAACGTTCCTCAAAAAGTCCACAGACCTTAGGTGAAAAAAAAAGTTGTTCTACATTTTGAGGAAAATGTTGGACAATCGTTTGATCCTTCGGTACAATAAAATACTGGTCCCATTCTGGTTTTCTGGCTTTTGTCACATGTCTCTCTCACGTCAGTCATCAGCATGTGAAAGGGACAGAGGAAAACGTTGACTCAATTTTTTTTCGCCGAATTTCTTTGTACACCAAAATGAAACACCAAAGTTTCATTCTGTACCAGATTCACTAGCAGTGAATCCTAATCCTCCAACGTCCCTCAAAATATCTCCAAACTTCAGGTGACAAAAAAGTTGTTGTTCGGTTTTGAGGAAAACGTTGCACAATCGGTTGGTATCCTTCGGTGCAATAAAATGTGCTGGTACCTTCCGGTTTTCCAGCTTTTGTCACAAGTCTCTCTTACGCCAGTCATCAGCATGTGAAAGGGACAGAGCAAAATGTTGACTCATTTTTTTCACCAATTTTCTTTGTACGCCAAAATTATATAAGTTTCACTCTGTACCATATTCACTAGCAGTGAATCCTAATCCTCCAACGTCCCTCAAAAACTCCTTAGACTTCAGTTGACAAAAAAGTTGTTGTTCGGTTTTCAAGAAAACGTTGCACAATCGGTTGGTATCCTTCGGTGCAATAAAATGTACTGGTCCCTTCCGGTTTTCCAGCTTTTGTCACACGACGCACCGCGTTTGCAGGTAGAACGAACCCAGGGAGCGCAGCGCGCGGCATACCTGCCTACCGCAATTCCCTTAACTCGGTTACACATGAATGGCGACGCGAGTGGCGCTCTATCTCCCTCACGTCAGGCATCAGCGTGTGCAACGGCAGCCTCTCTTCATTCACCGCACGCGTCGTCGTGCACACCGTAGGTACTACCGGGGCGAGCGCGCGGTGATTGGTGCGCCGCTTCGCGCACGTCGGCGGTGAGTTTCCGCGCGCAGACCTTTCCCGAGAAGAAAAGAAACGTCCGAGGCTTTCCGTTTACTCCGATTTTCCATCTATCGCCGCGCGGCGTCGTCAGCCCCGCAACATCCTTCTTCGTGTCCGCCCCGCCGCCGCCGCCCTCGTAGCGATTCCCTGCACGCGCTCCCGCCATTAAGACCCCGCGGGGATACGTAGACACGTCGAATACAGGGCTGCTCCCCCACCGCCGCTAACCGGCTCCCATCTTTTTTCAGCCTCTAACCCTTTTTTTACCGCACTGGAGAAACTGTATGTATTTTCGTATTCAACGTAAAAAAAATTTTTTTTTGCGTTTTTCTCAACGAATTTTCAATTTTTTGGGAGAGGAACAGAGCTTTTTGGAATCAGCGCGAAATTTCCCATCAGATAGGGTTTTCAGACTTTAGGAAATCGAGAAAAAGTATATTTTCGTAAAAAATGTTAGAGGTACGTTTTTCGTGAAAAAAAAAAAAATTGATTTCGTAAAGTTTGAAGACCCTATCTGATGGGAAATTTCCTGCTGATTCCGAGAAACACCGTTGTTGGCCCGGAAAATAGAAAATTCGATGAGAAAAACGCGAAAAACGTTTTTGCACTTTTTTGAAAATTTTATCACTTGAGAAAAAGTGGGGTTACTTTTTTTTGGATCGATCGATCCTGGATTTTCTTTTTGCGTTCGGGAGAAAACTCTATAACGAAAAGAATGCCGCAAGGTGGAACACGATATCTCGATTTCTCAATTTTTTACAGAATGTTAAGTTTTTGTTAAATTTTATCAGAATGCAAAAATTTGCGATTTTTGAGGGTTCGACTTTAAAATTCTGTGAAAAAATGAGGAATCAAGATATCGCTTTTCGCTTTGCGGCATTCTCTTCGTTATTTAGTTTTCTTTCGAACGAAAGAAGAAAATCCATTTTCGATCGATCCAAAAAAAAGTAACCTCGATTTTAGTGAAGTCACAACTGTGTACAACACATAAGTGTCTTTGCAAAGAAACTTCTTAACCTATCAACGTGTTCAATTTACGACACCTCCTATTGCACAAATAACAACTTCAAACCATTCAATCTCGAAGACCAAACCATAAACCTATCCATACATAACAAGTGACGATTTTAACGCGCTCAAATGATCACATATTCCATTCCACGTGACAGAGAAACCGAGAAAGCGACTGCAGAATAAAAAAAAAGTGTGTTGCAACGTTACGCAAGTCTATGGAAAGCTCAAAACCCTATACGTTGGACACACGAGGTGTTCCTACGTAACAGGGCCATAGAGAGGAGCGCGTAGACAAAGCCCCGAGAGCCCACGAACTCTTCGGGCGTTACGCGTCTCTCTCCCAGCGTGTGCGTTGCACCTCCGCCCATGTCGGGAAGGTTTTCTGCAGGTTGTAGGTGGCCGAGAAATCCGCTATGTAGGTGTTATTACCGAGTCACCGCTCGCTCACCAGACCGTCAGCGAGTTCGTTGTCATTTTCATTCTCACGTTTTACGTTATGTCGTATTGACGCAATATACGATGTTGAGGTTTGCATCGTTGGAACGCAACGAAATTCAGAAAAAAAATAATTCTGATTACCCCAAGTGATGAAATTGGGTATACCCAATAAAAAAATATATATAAATATATTATTTATATATTTAAAAATATATAATTATATATTTTAAAATTATATATAATTATATATTTTTTTATATTTTTAAAAATATATAATTATATATTTTTTTATATATTTTTAAATATATAAATATATTTTTTTATATTTTTAAAAATATATAATTATATATTTTTTTATATATTTTTAAATATATAAATATATTTTTTATTTTTTTTTAGATGTATATAAAAATATATATAAAAAGTTGTCGCAGCTATTAGTTGCTATGATGACTTTTCTAATTCTAATTAACCAAAACGATGAAATTAGAATTAATTTTTTTTCTGAATTTCGTTGCATTCCAACGATGCAAACTTCAATATCATCGTATCGTCAATGTAATGTATTACCTTCCCTCCCTCCACCTCGCTCCACTCCCACCTTCCGCGATGCTGTGACCAGCCAGCCGATCTCCGTCTCACTCGCCACTTTGGCTTCGTAATCAAACGCATAATCAGATCATCCTAAACTCAATTGACCCGATATAACGCCTGGACCCGATGGCGAGCGCGCGTGTTCTACGTCAGCCGCATGCGTCACTGCAGTTGCGATACCAGCGATGCTCGCAACAGCTGCACACGCTGCAGCTTACAATGTTAACCGGTGGACAGTTATGATGCGCGCTCGGCGGAGTGCGTCATGCATTTTTTTTAGGATTTAAAGCAACTGTTTTCTGGCGACGAAAATCAAAGGTGTCGACTTGCTTTTGTGATTTTCTGTGATGATAATTATCGTATTTAATATATTACAATTGTTTGTTTTGATTATGCCGGGTTGTGGAAAAAAGAAGAAACTGACTTTTAATCATTTTTAATAAAAACACTAGTTTCAACACATTTTTATATGATAAAAAAAAATTATGTACGACTTCTGCAAAAAAAATGGCCAGAAATCGTAGACTCGACTCCGGACAAAAAATAAATAAAAAATCTTTTCAAAATATCGAATTTTTATCTATATCTTCATTCTCAACTCACATACTTTACCCCTGAAAACAAAATTCAATTTTCAATTTCCAATTTTTCATTTTTCAAAGTTTTTTTTTTTTAAGTAATTTGGAACAATTTCTTTTCCTTCGATGTTTCATATAAAAACATCTAAATATCGCTCGAAAGGTGGCAAAATCGAATTTTTCACAAAAACTGCTGTACACTTTTTTACCAATGTCTGATTTTGATAATATGACATTATATCGTGCATGAAGATATAACAATAATTTTGTGGGCTGCGGTGGATTCGACAGTTTCATCAATAATTACAATATTTAGAGTCCGGGTGTACAAAGCAGCTGTTGCGCAGTGGCTAGACTACGTGCTAAAGGAGTACAATACGTCACGTCTTATCAGTTAGCGTGCAGCAGGGCCCGACAGTTGCAGCTCGCAAACGCGAATCCGAGCGCGGATTCGATCACCCTAAGCTCGTTTCACAGTTCGTTCGCTCGTTCCTCCCGTCAACGTCCCTGCCGCCTGACTGGACGCACTGAATTCCTGTCGGCGACACCGCAGAGTGGACTTCGGTGTTAGTGAGACACGAGCTGTCACTTCTATTCCTCTCGATCACCAGCCAGTAGGTCGAGACTCGGGATTCTGTACACTCCGTTGTATAACTGCTTAGCGAGGTGAAATGGGAATTGATTGTTTACGCAATCGGTTGGATTCAGTGATACCAGAATTAGACGAATTCAAATTGTTGATTAATTCATAAATTGATTAAAATAAATTAAAAAAAAATCGCTATAGGTTGGATTCAGTAATACTAGAATTAAACGAATTCATATTGTTGATTAATTAATAAATTGATTAAAATAATAAAAAAATAATAATCGGAATCGGTTGGATTCAGTAATATCAGAATTAGACGAATTCATATTGTCAATTATTTAATAAATTGATTAAAATAATAAAAAAAATAATAATAATCGGAATCGGTTGGATTCAGTAATACGAGAATTAGACGAATTCATATTATTAATTAATTAATAAATTGATACAAATAATTTAAATAATATAATGTGTATCCTTTAGATGTCGTAATTTTTTCATAGCTTTTTGCAACGTTATTGTATTTATTAATTAGCATATTTTTATTCGTATGAAAATTCGTACAAAGAAAAGATTGCACATAAAAAAATCACAAAGGCTGATCATACTTGTTTTTTTTCTTCCTCCTCTTCGTTTGCTATTTTTTGCCTCTTAATTCATGCAATATCTGTACGTATAGCGCGAATTCCCCGTTATATTTATTATGCGCGGAGCTAACCGAGCCGCTAAATGACCTGTACGTTTCGCCGACTGGTACGGCTAATCAGAGCTCGTTACGCAAGAGACCGGCAGACTCCGCTGTACCATAATGTACTTCGTAGAATCTTCGTATTCTTCTACGTCTTCCTCTTCGTCTTTGAGCACTTCTCGGCGGTGAATTCCTGACGAGACGGCTAATAGCTCGTTGTCCGCCCCTCGTACACCTTAGAATTGCGGCTTGGAAAAAGAAACGTATTTTTAAACCATCTCTAACTCTCGTCTCGGTCTCGTGAAGAAAATAACACTCGCTGGATACATCGTGCCATTCGTTACGTCAATGTATTCATATGTATCATCTACATGTGTATTAGGTGATTTAATCAAATCGTAAAATTCGAAGAATTAGAACAAATATTAAATTGTGAATTTTATAAAAATTCTGAATTCTATACAAATTTTGAATTTTATAAAACTTCTGAATTCTATAAAAAATTCTGAATTCTATAAAAATTCTGAATTCTATAAAAATTTTGAATTCTATAAAAATGTTGAATTTTATAAAACTTCTGAATTCTATAAAAATTCTGAATTCTATAAAAAAATTCTGAATTCTATACAAATTCTGAATTCTATAAAAATTCTGTATTCTATAAAAATTCTGAATTCTATAAAAATTCTGAATTCTATAAAAATTACGAATTCTATAAAAATTCTGAATTCTATAAAAATTCTGAACTCTATAAAAATCCCGAATTCTACAAAAATTCTGAACTCTATAAAAATACCGAACTCTACAAAACTCGTATGATTCCTCAATATTCTGAACTCCATAAAAAAATAAAACGATTCCGACAATAAAAGAGAATACTGAAGTTCATTGCAATCCCGAGTCCGTCTAATAAAATTCTCTCGTCGAATCAACAAACCGTCGTTGACACCGCGATATGTGTCGTAAGCTTTTGCCACCGTTGCTGTTTCTGCTATGCTCTTTCTGGTCAGCTTGTCTCACGCGATCGCGTCGTGTCCACCCGCGTGAAACCCGCTGAACCGCGGGCGCGGCGTTGTATCTCATCGATTCCCCGGTGAGCGACACGTCCAGTACACACGGCGAGCGCCGCCGCCGTCGACACGGCGCACGCGATCGCCTAAACTTTCTATTTTCCGATGCGCTTCGAGCGACTCGAGTTACGCGCTCGACGAGGCGACGAACATCGTGTGCTCGTGCACCGCTGGCGTCCAGCGGGCGGCGGCGGCGGCGACGCGACGTCGTCTCGCCGTACGGCTAAAACCCCGCGCGCAACGTGTAGCCACCCGATCAAAGACAGCCACGCCGAAAATTTATTTTTCCCCACGACAATAACGACCCGGTGACGATGAGACGACGAGCGACACGCGCCCGATCGCCTATTTTGGATTGCTCGCGCGGCCGACGTCGATACGTGCCTCGCACGAGCAAGCGGACTCCAACCGACGTGCGACGGATGTCTTCACGGTGTGCGCGCGATCTCGGCTGTCGGGAATTAAAATTACCGCCGAGAGCTTTCGGCATGAATGGCCAATTTGTCCGGCTAGGGTTACTATAGCTTCGATGATTAGTAGAAAGAAAAAAAGACTTTGTTAAAAAATAATAGTTTCATTCAGTTTGCACTATTATGTGGCATTTTGTTTATTTTATTTTTATTTGATTTAAAAATGAAATAAAATTTTATTTTTAAATGAAACAAAATTTTATTTTCAAATACAACAAAATTTTATTTTTAAATAAAACAACATTTTATTTTTAAATAAAACAAAATTTTATTTTCAAGTACAACAAAATTTTATTTTTACATAAAACAAAATTTTATTTTCAAATACAACAAAATTTTATTTTTAAATAAAACAAAATTTTGTTTTTAAATACAACAAAATTTTATTTTTAAATAGTTTATTTTATTTTCAAATACAACAAGATTTTATTTTTAAATAAGACAAAATTTTATTTTTAAATAAAACAAAATTTTGTTTTTAAATAAGACAACATTTTATTTTTAAATAAAACAAAATTTTGTTTTTAAATAAAACAAAATTTTGTTTTTAAATAGTTTATTTCATTTATAAATAAAACAAAATTTTGTTTTTAAATAGTTTATTTCATTTTTAAATAAAACAAAATTTTGTTTTTAAATAGTTTATTTTATTTTTAAATAAAACAAAATTTTATTTTTAGATCAAATAAAATGAAAGGTGGCATTTTATTGCAAGCTTTCAAATTTTTAACAATCTTACTTGGAAAAGCTGCATTCTTTGTTGTTAATTTTTTTGTTTTATTAGAAATAGATATAATATATATTCTCCCATTAATATTGTCGATGGTACAGTGGGACATCTCATAATTTATGGGCTCGAGCCACTGTTTAATTATACTCCCCCCCCCCCCCCCCCCTCCGGGCCCCTTCCACTAGGCTGCCGATCGAACACCGAGCAGCGAGCGGCATCCAATGGTCATGGTGCCTCGCGCAACACGATACGCCGCGTATAGCGCGTTACAACGCGGAATAAACATCGTTTTACGATCGCATTTATTGCCGTTTCTAATTATCATACGATGTAAAAACCCGGTATTTAAACATTTTATTTCGTCCATCAATAATAATGTGTCACAGCGTTTAATTGTACTGCAGCGTTAAGTTTTAGTTGCTTCAATTAATAGTACCAATTAGTACCGCTGAGCTTATAGCCGACTAGATGACTGCAATGTCCGTCCCTAGTCAGCAGAATAGATCGCGGATGTAAATAACGCGTAACATAAATGATTACCAATTTCAATTATTTCCGATTTTATAATTTAGGAGAGGTCCATAACTTCTAGGAGCTTAAATTATGAGATTTCACTGTGCCACTATTTTCGAGCCTTCGAGATTCGATCTGATTTGATTTATCGATGGATTTAGCGTTCGGATTGAGATTTTTTTAAAGTAAAATTGATAGTTCCAATCAGTACCGTAGAATTTAAACCCGGCTAGGTATTTGCAATGTCCAACGCTATTCAGCAGAATAAATCGCGAATATAAATAATGTGTAACATGAATAATTATCAATTTCAATTATTCCCGATTTTATAATTTAGGAGAGGTCCATAACTTATGAGAGTATAAATTATGGCACGATTCCTGTGTGCCACAATTTTCGAGCCTTCCATATTCGACCTGATTTGTTCTACCGATGGATTCAGCAATTTCGGTTTGAGATTTAATAGAAGATCTATTAATAGTTCCAATTAGAACCATAAAGCTTAAACCTGGCTAGGTATTTACAATTTCCAACGCTATTCAGTAAAATAGAATGATGTTGAAGTTTGCATCGTTGGAATGCAACGAAATTCAGAAAAAAAATTAATTCTAACTAACCCAAATGGTGAAATTAGGTGTAAAAAGTCATCATGGCAATTAGTTACTATGGTGACTTGTTATACATAATTTCGTCATGTGGGTTAGTTAGAATTGATTTTTTTCTGATTTTCGTTGTATTCCAACGATGCAAATTTCAACATCATGAAATAGATCGCGAATGTAAACAAAGTGTAACATAAATGATTAGAGACCAATTTCATAATTTATGAAAGGTCCATAACTTCTAGGAGCATAAATTATAAGAGATTTCTCTTTGCTAACATTTTCGAGTCTTCAAGATCCTCCTTCATTTGATTTGCCTCTAGATCCAACATTCTCGGCTCCAAAAAAATTGAAGCATGCCAAACATCCATTTCGATCCCAGCAATCACGTGTTTTTTATTTCGTTTCTCAGGTCTAAACAGTTTATCGCTCTCTTGCGTTTGACCCGTAACGGCCGCAAGGTCTGCGTTTCCGGTGCTCGCGATTTGGAGCAGCCGCGACTGGTCGGCAGGGGATGAAATTGTACGTCGAAGCGTGTGGTTAACCACGGCGTGGCTTAACCCGAGTAGAAACTCTGTAGCGTTAAATCCGGCCCAAGTCGGGCCCTGGCAGGGCCAACGTGTCCCTGATCGGGGTTTGACCAGAACTGGATTTAACGTCACAGATATGATGTTGAAGTTTGCATCGTTGGAATGCAACGAAATTCAGAAGAAAATAATTTCTAATTAAGCCAAATGATTAAATCAGATATAAAAAAATCCTATATATCAACCAATTGCTATGATGACTTTTTACACCTAATTTCATCATTTGGATTAACTGGAAATAATAATTTTTTCTGGAATTAATTATTTATTTTTCAACATCATTCACAGATTTTCTACCAGCTCACGAAACGCTGAAAAGTCGACAGTGTCGCGTTCGTCAGATTGATGAAAAAATATTGTTGGACTGATAGAGCAAGAGGGCTGAGGGGAAATGAAAAAAAAAAAAAAAAAAAAAAAAAAAAGAGTGGCGACGTTGAGGGAACGAGAGAGAGAAAGTGGGAATGAATTGTCCAAGCGTTTATTCTCCCCTGTCTATTTCCACTGGCGTCAGCGTCGCCCGTAGCTTTTTACGTCAAACCGAGTCGCGTGTGGGACACGTGAGGCTTCGTTCGCAGTGTGTGCGACTCGTGAAATAGGCCAACGGATAATCTTGGACAGAAAATCCCGAAGCTTTTCCTCTCCGTCTTTGTCTGTCGCACACGCGTGCAGCCTGTTTACTTGTGTGTGCACAACTTGGCAAGAGAATGAACTCCTTCCGTACAATGGGAGCTGCTCGTCCGTCGCACCGAAACGATCGATTTTTCTCCCGCGTCGAGCTGCACAATAAAGTCCGGCATCGAAGTTTCGGACAGACGAAAATCCATCCACTCTCTTCCTCGGGATACAAATACCGAAAAAACAGATCGTGAGATACAACGAAAAATCGTCGGATTTCTCTGGCAATTTTGTTACTTTTTTTTCGCCATCCGATCATTCAGGATCCGCCTGTGAATTTAATGGAAATTTGTTTTTATTTTTATTTTTCAGTCCACGTCTGAATTTTTCAATGAACTTTATTTCTCGAATTAAGTTCTTTGTTTTTATTGTTTTTTTTGTTGTTTTTCACTCCACGTCTGAATTTTTCAAAAAATTTAATTTTCCGAATTACGTTCAATTTTTTTTGCGACTGAAATATTTTTACAGATTTTCTTCGTGTATTTTTCGTCGTCGGATGTCTCTCACAATTTTAGAACATTTATTCGCCATTTGGTCACTCAGGATCCGCCTGTGGATTTAATGACAATTTTTGTTATTATTATTTATCAGTCCACATCTGAATTTTTCAATAAACTTTGAATTTTTCAATTTCCTGAATTACCATTGAATTTTTTTTCGCTACTGAAATATTGTTACCGATTTCGTTCGGGTATTTTTCGTCCTCAAAGATATCAATTTCCGTCGTCGTCGGTATTGATTTGAAATCGGCAAACTCGATTGGTCAAAAACCCGCGAGCGTTTGGTGGGTCGGCAGCGCCGCCGCTATTTGAGATAGACGGTACGTGTAGCATAATTGAATTTACTGCCTCTCTCGATTTCGCTTTCCGTTTGCCTGGGAGTTAATAGAATTTTATTGATGAAAATCGGCGAACAGGACGGGGAGCCGAGCGCGCGGCTCTCGCGAGGGACTTTGAGACTCGCGTATGTGGCGTCCGTGCAGACTGCGTGCAATATAGATATACGCGGCCCGTAAAGGCCGCAGCTCGACACACCGAATCGATCGCTTCGATTCCAAAAGGCGAATAAGCGAAAAGCTGATGCGAGTCTCCCGTAAAGCCGGCGTGCACTCCGCGTGGGCTCCGTCGCCGTTGCCCCACGCTGAGACTCAGAGAGAGCAATCGCGGATCCCCATTTTACCGTTTCGCCGGAAAATCCGCACAATGTAGGTCACTTTTGCCGAGCTCGGCAAATTTTATGCACAAAATCATGTGAATTCAAGTACGTGAATTGAGATCGAAATAAGAGCTACGTTTCTGCGTTAAAAAAATGTGATTGTTTTTTTTTTACACGGGAGTCGTGTAACAACGAAAATGCATAATATGCACGAAGAAAAGAATCAGAATTACCACGTACGAATGAAAAAAATGCAAGTACGTGAATTCAGATCGAAATAAGAGTTCCTGTATTTAAAAAATGATGATTGGTTTTTTTAACGCAGGAGTCGTGTAACAACGAAAATGCATAATATGCACGAAAAAAGGTTAGTCAGAATTACCACGTATCAATGAAAAAAAAAAAAAAAAATCAAGTACGTGAATTCAGATCGAAATAAGAGCTACGTTCCTGTATTAAAAAATGACGATTGTTTTTTTTAACGCAGTAGTCGTGTAACAACGAAAATGCAAAATCTGCACGATAAAAAGATTAGTCAGAATTACCAGGAGTTAATGAAAAAAATTATGGAGACACATTGGGCAGGCTACAATTTTACATTGGCCACGTGACAGCCAAGATTTAAAAATTGTTGTGTTGAAAAAAACATTTTGTTTTTTCATAATTTTATTTTATTTTTTAGTTTAGAGATCAATGAATGATCTGTTATTAATAACAGGAGATTCTTTTATTTGTAACGAAGGAGGAACTTCGAGGGTAATAACGGCGATTGCTATGAAAAAAATAAAAATAATAATAATATGATCATAGAATTAATAACAAAGATCATACTTTGTATCACGAGGCTTCGTGCTCAACGACCAGAAAAAAATCTGCTCCAAATAAGCATAAAACTATAAGTATTATTCCAAGCCTTCAGCAAAATTATGCTTTCACCACGGTATAATTATGCTTGCAGCTTGATATATGCGTTTATTTCCAGTATATTTTCCTCGATTGTCCATTTTCTGAAATAAGAAACGCGCTACCGAAACATAGTTACATTTCACCCAGAGAGCATATCAATAATCAATATCGTTGAATCGATTTTTTATCTACAAAAAAACATCGTTTTCCATTGCCTAAAAAAAAACATATTTCACATATCATTCCGATAAAAATTAACAGATTAATAGACAAAAAAAAAACAAACCAACTTTCCGGAAAAAAAATGTCACAGCCTAAAAACTCGATATCCCTCACACACATAATTAAAAAAAAAAAAAAATATCGCAGAATCCTTTCGTAAAAATCCTATCAACCAACTTTTTGTTTTCTCGGTTTCCATATAAATCTCCATCACTCAAATCCTTTTCCTCTACATATAAAAAAAAAAACGTCATCGATCCTTCCCCACAGAAACCAAATACAAAAAAGGTAAAATAAAAATCTCAGCTCTCCCTCCCCCTTCGCGCCTTCGCAAGTGACCTTTATTGACCCCGTAGGCCCAACTAAGCCTAGACACTCAGCGTGCATCAATACAAACGCGAGGCGGGAAGGGCCGGGAGAGCCGCGCGCGGCAGTCGGTCGCGATTCTGTTGTGGCTTCGACGGATCGCGCGGCGAGAGCGGCGGCGGCGGCGTCACGGCCGCTCGCGCGAGGTGGGGCCCCGCAACAGTAACAGCAACAAGCATTGCGTATCTATATATCCGCGCAGCGAGCGAGCGGTGAGACACGTATACGGCGTACGAAGCGCGCGGAGATATAGAGAAGGTACGGCGCGGCTGGAGGCGAAACCCCCAGCAGCTCGCGCGCATTGGAACGGACTTGGCGCGCTCCCGAGTAACATCGTCGCGACCAGTCAGGCTTAAACCGCGAAGTGCCGACGACCACACCGCGCGAGCCGCGCGAGTCCGACCGCGCTTACGGTCAGCCCGACCGTTCCCCCCCCCACGTATTTCCCGTCGCACCTGCGGCGACCGCGCAAACAGAATCACCATACGTACCGCGTAAATAAATATAAAATCCGGCTGTGTCTACACGGGACCGTCGATCTCGTTGAAAAATAGAAATAAAAAAAGAAACAAAATGTGGTTGTAAAAATAATAAATTCTGACTGTTAAATAAAATCGACATTTGTGATTTTATTTAACGTAAATAAAATCTGAGTGAAATAAAATCGACATTTGTGATTTTGTTTAACGTAAATAAAATCTGAGTGAAAAAAAATCGATATACGTGATTTTACTTAACGTAAATGAAATCTGAGTGAAATAAAATCGACATCCGCGATTTTGTTTAACGTAAACAAAATCTGAGTGACATAAAATCGACATCCGCGATTTTGTTTAACGTAAACAAAATCTGAGTGACATAAAATCGACATCCGCGATTTTATTTAACGTAAACAAAATCTGAGTGAAATAAAATGGAATAAAGTAAAACGAAAACTGGATAACATATAAATCAATAAAATAAAATCAAATATAAACAAAAATAGTGAGTTTTGATGTGAAATTAATTCGTGAGAAGCGACGAGCGGTGCGACCGAGTTTTTTTTTTTAATTCCTGTTGCTTTTGCAGCGATTTTTTTACTTTTTGTTTATTTTTGTTTTCGATGCGACCGGAGTGCAAGGCAGGTTTTTTTTATTTCCACAACACGGCAGTTGTTATGATTATACGAGCGCGCTGCGTTATTTAATTCGTCTCCGCCTCGGGCGGTGATAACACGATGACCTGGTGCGTCTCGCGCGGTGCGTTTTGCCGCACGCGCGTGTGAAAGCGCCTCGCGTGAGCTTACGCGGCGCGCGATGACGTACCGCGCGTGCTGCTTCTCCCGCGGCGGCGGCGACTGTTACCAACGTCAGGGTCAGCTGTGCTGATGGCTTCTCTCGCCCACTGTCCGCTCACTCGCACACTTTTGCACACGCGGACGTGTGTAAAACGTCCGACGACAACGACGAGCGTTACATCAAGGCTTCTTCCTCGAGCTCCTCTTCTTTTTCCATTCGATAATCGTTTTCGCAGCTGCCGCTCCCGGCCGAAATACGCCCGGAATATTTTGCCCACGCTTGCGCTGAGAATTTATGCCGCGATTTTTCGCACGGATTTGTCGAGATGCGGGATTTTGAATAAAATTTATCGGGCGGGTGTTGTCTGTGTATTTAAAAAGAAAAAAATTATGTTGAAATTTGCAGCATTGGAATGCAACGAAATTTAGAAAAAAATATTAATTGTTATTAACCCAAATGACGAAGGGCGCGACATTTTTTTTTTTTTCGCGCTCTTCGTTGCCATGGTGACTTTTTATTCCTTTTTTCACCGTTTGGGTTAATTACAATTAATTTGGTATTTTTTTTTATTTCGTTGCATTCCAACGATGTTCATAAAAAAATGATCATAAAAAATGTACAGAGAAAAATATCAACGGAGTGATAACCAATTTTTTTCTGTGGTAGCTGAAAATTTGCTATGTTGGCTGAAAATTGTGCTAGGACAACAAAAAATTTGTTAACACAACAATTAATTTATTATTGTACTATTTATTATTATTATTATTATTATTATTATTATTATTATTATTATTATTATTATTATTATTATTATTATTTATTATTGATTATTTTCCTCCGTATACTTTTTTCGATTGTGAATCGCGTTGCCACGAATAATTCGAGTTACATCTCGAAAGCGTCCGTAGGGCCGAGAATAAGACCAACGCCTCGTTGAAAAAAAATAACGTTGCGCTGAGGCCGAATTCATTTATTGCAATACTTTCGGCGTCTCCTCCACACCGCGTCTCTTGATTTCGTTTGTTCCCGCGAGCTGACGACTAAGTAGGCGAATAAGAAAGTCGCGGTGACGCGTGGAATGCAAAAAGGTGGTGGGGGAATAAAAAATGAAATAATAAGAGTCACGAGCGAGCGTTTCGAGCTCGAGCGACTTCTTTGAAGATCGCGTGCTCGGGTCTTGTTATCCTGGTGCATTAAGTGGATAAGATGCACTCTGTGACTCCCTGGCCTGTGCACTCGATACTTCTAGGCTTTTCTTTCGATCCTTTTTCACTCTGCCTCCATCACCGCGCGGCTGCGTGCTCGGCTCGTTACTAGAGTGTGACGCGTTCGTTTTTGCGTATCTTCAATTAACGAGGCGAGTCTTGAAATGTGTCGCGAGGCGCTTTGCGATCGGACTCGCGACGACGACTCCACCGGACGGGCGGACGCACCGAGGGTCACGAGGATCTTTTACTTCTGCTATTTATTGACGCATCGATGGTAGATTTATGCCAGTAATTAAATGCACTGAAATGCCATACAGAGAATCACGAACACTCGTACAGACAGTCACGGAAACTCACGCAGGTAGTCACGGACACTCGTAGATATCCGTGGACACTCAGGAATACTCACGAAGAGTCATGAAATGACACGAAAAGTCACGAATGCTCTGGTATAATCACGAATACTAAAGAATGCTCACGAATGCTCATGAATACTCACGAACACTCTAAAAAAAATCACGAATACTCTAAAAAAAAGTCACGAATACTCACAAAAAAAGTCGCGAATACTTTAATAAAAGTCACGAATACTCTCGAAAAGTCACGAATACTCACGAATACTCTCGAAGAGTCACGAATACTCTCGAAGAGTCACGAATACTCACGTACGAATACTCTCGAATAGTCACGAATAGTCACGAATACTCACGGATACTTATAAATTCTCACAAATGTTGACGAATAGTTACGAATAGTCATAAATAGTTATGAATAGTTACGAATAATCACGAATACTCACGAACATTCGCGAATACTCATAGATCCTCACAAACACTTTGGACACTCACGAACACTCATGAACACTCATAGAAAACTCACAAACATATTTTGTAAATGCTGCAAAAAATTGGAGTCTCTGAGTTCCTCGATCTGTGCGAGTGCCTAAGTGTATTTCTAAGAGTATTTCTAGACGTGATATTCGGGAGCACAAAACACCTGAGTCATAGTTGGCTATTAATAATAAGAATAGTAACAATTAAGATGAGAAATTCGTTAAAGGCGACAATCGTGATTAGCAAACAATTCGAAGCGTAAAATAGGAGTAAATCTGTCAAAACAACAGCAACAAAATGTCGAGACTAGTGGGCAGCATTCTTGGGATACTTTCATCGGTATTTTTTTACGTTATTGATGTTTCGGATATCGATATCATCCATGAATTTTTGTGAGTACACCTCAGCCAGGCATATTGAAGTGGAAATACCAACGGCGACGTGGCGCTAAAAAAAAACACATGGCCGGATGCCAGGATGCCTCCTGTCTCGTGGAGCTCCGAAATAAAAAGTATGCACACGGTTTAGCTTCACGTGAACGCCCGGCTTCGTACCGTAGAAAATATCGGGGTTTAAAAAATGCTAAATTATTACAGTGAAAATATTCTAAAAAAAAGTCGTACAATAGAAGGCAGGCACTGAACGTCGTAAAAAGAATGAAATAATTTTTAATTACAATATTTAAATTTGATTTGTTTATTTTTTATAAATTTGCGTTATCGTCACAATATTTCAATTTAATTTGTTTATTTTTTATGGATTTGCGTTATCGTCTCAATATTTAAATTTCATATGTTTATTTTTTATAGATTATACTTATCGTCTCAATATTTTTATTTGATTTGTTTATTTTTTATACATTTGCGTTATCGTCACAATATTTATATTTTATTCGTTTATTTTAATGGATTTGCGTTATCATCGCGATTCGATTATTCGATTCCATAGTTTTCAATCGCCTTTCGCCGTTCTCGAATTAAAACGCTTTTCCTTGAATATCGCCGGTAGGCAGGAAAATCCTGCCTCTCACCGCGCGCGACGCGTCGTAAAATTGTTTACTCCACTTGCGATGCTTTCCCATAGCCACTTTCGCTGAATGTCGGTGGAATAATCGAGCGGCGCGCATCGGGCGATGCCTGACGACGATAAATAAGCAGCGTTGCGGCGGCTGCTGCGCGCAAAGGGAGAGCAAAACCGTTCGAAACTTCGCTCGAGTTTTCATCATCGCGCGGCACGCGCCGTGCACTTGACTTTCGGGAGCGTCGAGGTAATCGTCGATGCGCCGGCATATTCGCTGCGCGCCGCTCGCGCGGCACGTACGCCGCTAATTATACATGTAACCGCGCAGATATGCATTATTATTGCGAGCCTAACAGCGGTTACGCGGTACACACGAAGGCGCACATCGAGCGCTCACCCGTTCTTTGACCTCCTCGACATGCGCCAATCTCCTAATGAAATTGCTGAACTCGCGGTTTACCGCTTGCACGCCGAGCGCCCGACTTGAGGCTGCCTTGGAAACATAGAGGGCGCATCAAAATACGACGCTCGATCGGTCTGGACATATTTAAATTGAGCCTCGATATTTTTAAATATTAATTTATACAGCGAGGGGAGGTTAGACAAATTTCTGTAAAAAAATATTTTTTTTTATTCGTATAGAAGTCATGTAAAAATATGTTTTTATTCGTAAAGAAGTCGTGTAAAAATATTTTTTTATTCGTAAAGAAGTCATGTGAAAATATTTTTATTCGTAAAGAAGTCATGTAAAAATATTTTTATTCGTAAAAGTCGTAACATTTTTTTTTATTCGCAACAAAATCGTACACAATATTTCTTTATTTGCAAAAAAAGTCATGAAAGAATATATTTTTTATTCGTAAAAGTCATGTAAAAGAGTATTTTTTTATTCGCAAAAAAGTCATGTACAACATATTTTTTTATTCCTAAAAAAGTCATGTACAAAATATTTTTCTTTTCGCAAAGAAGTCGTACAAAATATTTTTCTTTTCGCAAAAAAGTCAAGTACAAAATATTTTTTTATTCACCAAAAAGTCATGTACAAAATATTTTTTTATTCACAAAAAAGTCATGTTACAAAATATATTTTTTTATTCGCAAAAAAGTCATGCAAAAAAAATTCTAAATTGCTGGATGATATGAAAATTGTGAAAAATTGAGGGTAACAAAAAACGTGTCAATTTTCTTTCTTCTCACTGCGAGTTTTTTTGTGGATCACCGTGATTCGCCGGTTTCGCTTGAAATTTTCACATTAATTTTACTTCCGATCTCGAGAGCCGCTAATCGCGGGTGGCCGGTGTATCCGGTAGGCGTTCGATGGCTCGGATCAGGAGTCAAGTGCCGGGGCCACGGTTGAGACACCGACAGCTCGACACGAGAGGCCTGTAGAGTCGAGGGAAAACTGGCACCGAGCGACGAAAGAGCGAGAAAGACAGAGAAGGAGATAAAGATAGTTCACCGCTTTCTCTCGGAACTTTTACTTTTACCACCGGCTAATTTATCGGTATCTCCGGTCGAGCGTGCGAGCCCGCCGAGTGCCTGCAGAGCTCTAGCCAGGCTCCGCGACGTCTCGCCGCGACTCCGCGAGTCATTGCGTCTCAAATCTTTTATTTACAACGTCCACCTTGCATCAAGAGAACAAAAACTCACCGCTGACCATAAATTTATTGTTAAACACGACGTCAGCCATTTTCGAAACGTCATCTCTGCCAATTATGGGCATTCAGCACATTTAAAGTCAACAATAGCCGTAACAAACTGCATTGTTTCGAAAATTTTGCGTCATGTGACAAACGAACGTAGGAAACGTCACTGCGAGTGGAGTTTTCTTTGCGGAATAATTGAGCAGGTGTAAAATGGTCATTGCGATGACGACAGGAAAGTCGCACTAAACGCAAAAAAATTTACTAAGGTCGTATTTAAATACGACACGTTAGTCGTTTATTTTAACCACCCAAAAGTGTCGTAATTACTTAACTACGAACATATAATTAATTATATGTTATGTCATTATAATTAATCATAATTAAAAGTGTCGTAATTACTTCACTACGAATATGAATTAATTATATATTCGTAGTTAAGTAACTAGGACACTTTTTGAAATTCAAGATTTCAACCATTTCGATTTTCATCATTCGATATTTTTACTCCACCCGATATTTTGTTAAGCAATTTATAAAATTGGTTGTCGTGACTATAAAGAAATTGATGTAATTATTGGATTAGCTAAATTAATATTTGAAATTTTTGCGTCGACTGACATTTTCCAGTTACGACTCTAGTGGTCGATTTCTCTCATTGCGCGTCGACGATCGACGCAAAATAAAATGATCGAAAGGCCACAAGGAAGTCAGGCGGCGGATCAATTTCAGTCTATACGTCACACGCGACGTTCGATCGATAAAAACATTTGTAAAACGGTGATGGTTTTTTTTTTTTTTTCTTCCACCGTCTTTTTCACTTGACCCTCGCCGCGAACAACCTCGCAATCGTTATCTCGAACGGACGGTTACACAACAATTCACTTCCTACGTTTCAGTGGTAACACAAGTGCTTCGCAGTGACTCACGGCTCGTAATCTGCGCGACGGCTGTTCCTCGTTTCTGAACCCGTGAGCCTGCGTTGCGTCACACGTCCTTATCGATTTAAAGAGTTATTTGCAATCGCATTTAGCGTAATCACGAGGATGCGACCCGCGCGCATCGGGACGTCGAATTGGAAAGATTGGCAAGAGCGATGAAAAAAAAAAATCGTTCATTCGACGCTGAAGAAAAAAATACTGATGACATTTTTAGTGACATTTTTTGCGATGGACATAAATAATGTTTTCATACGACGTGATAATAAAATAAAACTAAATTCGTATTTATTTTACTAAATTTTTTTTACTTAAATTTATTTTACGTAAAAAATTCGTATTTATTTTACTAAATTTTTTTACTTACATTTATTTTACGTAAAAAATAGTATTTATTTTACTAAATTTTTTTACTTACATTTATTTTACTTAAAAAATTCGTATTTATTTTACTAAATGATGGCCTAACACCATGAAAATCGGTAATCATTGGTGACATTTTTGTTGTCGATTGCATTAATTTTTTCTCTGTTATCCAATCGATTATGTCCAAATAAAAAAAAATATAGCTGACGGTTGCGAAAGAGAGAAAGAATTGGCCGCCCGAATTTCCGATTTCCGTTTGAGGAACACCAATCAGCCGTTACCAGTTACGATCGCAATCTTGCCCAATCGTCTGCTATCGACACGACGCACCGTTCAAAGCGAACGAGGCGCAGAATTCGTTCTACCAGAAACAATTAGAACGTCAGTCCCAACGATTAGATTTTTCGCGCTAACTATTTCGCGGCAACTAATCGCAAATAATTAAAGTTTCTATTCGTAGCTACGTCGATCGATTCGCGAGTTGCGACTAATTTTCGACAACTCCGAGCGCAGTCGTTCGAAATACGCGGCTGTCAAGACGTCGTTCCTCGTTCTCCAAGTCGCTCCAAATATTTAACGACGTTGCTCCATTTTCGGGACCCTTTTAAACGACTATTTTAATTTTTCTAAACCTTCGTTTTTTTATGGGTGGCCGGAACGAATTTTTTTTTCGTGACTTTCGGTGTTTCTGGTAAAAAAAAATCGTTTCTTCGAGGGTGAAAAAAAAAGTGTGTCGGAAATAAAATAAAAAGGACGATGGGCGTGTGAAGAGAGGAGGGGAGAGAGGGGGAAATGTATAAAGGTGGCGCGAAACCGATCGTAAAACCCGTGACGCGGGCTCCAGTGTCCCATGGTGGAGTCGTTGAGGCGGTCGTTTCTCGACCGCACGCGAGTTGTGTGTGTCGCTGGCTTTGCCGGGTTTGCCTCGCGACCATAACGTAAGAATCCCGCGGCTCTCGTGTCCGCCACCTTCGGCCGCTATATCCCGTTTGCGCAGCCACACCGCGACGACCACTTCGATTCGCGGGAAATCGACACCGCACTCGATACCATTGTCAGCAACGAGCGCGCGCGGGACTAGAGTCGATTTCTCCCGCTTCTCCCGTGGCTATTTTTCTTTCATGCCCGTCGAGCGAGTGGAAGTTTGCGCTGGATATTTCGAAAACAAAATACGAAGCGGCCGCGTGTTTGCGCCGAGTTTTCCGACTGAAATGTTGGCTCGAGTTTTAGAGCCAGCGGACATTTTGCTATCGAGCGAAGTTTCGAAAAACGATTTCGTCCGGTCGTTTTGGGAGCCTCACAAATCGTAATGAAAAAAGAAAACATTATCATAATTTTTGGCGACGAGATTTAAAAAAAATTATTGTATATTTGGTACAGAAAAAAATTGATACCATTTTTCAAGATTATACGATTTATAAAAAAAAACACATTCTCACAATTTTTTTGACAACGTGATTTAAAAAAATTGTTGTTTTTTATGGAGCAGAAAAATTTCGATACCATTTTTCAAGATTTCGATACTAATTTTTTTTCGTCCGGTCGTTTTAGGTGCCTTGCAAATCGTAATAAAAAAGAATACGTTATTACAATTTTTTGGCGACGTGATTTTGAAAAATGGTTGTATTTTTGGTACAGAAAAAAAATTGATACCATTTTTCAAGATCATATGATTTATAAAAAAAATACGTTCTCACAATTTTTTGGCGATGTGATTTAAAAAAAAATTGTATTTTTTTGGAGCAAAAAAAATTCGATACCATTTATCAGGATCTCAAGATTAGCGATGCACACAACATTTTATATATCGTGTTGTTTCATTTCCGTCCACCGTCACCGACGACGTCACAGCGACGCCGAGTTTCGCGGAGTTCACGACTCCGTCCACAAACAGAACAATTATTTCATTAAAACGTACTGCAAACAGCCGAGTGTCGCACGGCGCTGTCGCGTCCAGTGTCTAATTCAGCGAATGCTGCATCATCGCCAATTGGTCGGTTTTACCAGCGACGGTCAGACCGCCATTAGGCCTCGAAACTAATCCACATTAGTCATAGCGTATTAGCCGCAGCGTTTTCAAGAAAGTAGTGCAGACGTAAAAGTAGGTCAAGAATTTTCTTGGCGTGCGCCGAGCAGTCCATCGCGGTTTCTTCGGCTGGCGATCGCAGCGCGAGTTTACAATGATTTTTACTTTGATTTTTTTTTTGTTCGCGAAAATAAAAAGTCCGAACTTGAGATCGAATTTTTATAATTAAGTTCGAACTTGAGATCAAATTTTGTATAATTAAGTTCGATTTTGACATCGATCTTGGGATTTAATTCTGAACCCAAAATCGATCTGAAAAATCGGATTCGAGTCCAAAAATTCGCTCCAAAAAATGATTTATGCACAGACAACACCCAAACCGTAATGTTTCTACTTTCTATTCCAAAAATCGCGACCAGCACTTACCGATCGTTAGTCTCAATCGGTAAGTCGCATACCGATCGTAGATCTTAAAAATCGTGACTGGACGATTTCCAATCGCGATTTTTCCCGAGTGCACCTGGAGCCGTTGCACCGTCGTTAACAGAGACCCTGCCGATCGAAGTCACGAGGCTGCGAACGGTTCCTCCTCGTGGAATTCCAGTGCGTGCGCGCGCGCCTAATTAGGCGTGCGTGAAGGTTAATATTAAATAGGTGAAACGGTTAGAAAGAGAGACAGAGCAGCGACAGCGAGAGAGGGAACGAGCGATAATAGAGACGAGGGCTGAGTATTAAAACTAACGGGTATTTAGAAATCTATATTACAATAGCTGGCCTAACGTAGATGTTGCACGCACTGCTGACTGCACATGTGCATACATTACGCTCCGCTGCTACTGCTGCTGCTGCTGCGTCAGACGTACGACGTACGTGAAGCGAGGGCAACGAGATTGTGCCTTATAAACACCAAGCCAAGTCATTATTGATACCGAACGAATATTGTGATCGACTTAAAAATATCGAATTTATTTTTTATTAATTCGAAATTCAAAATTAAATAAATTGCCCATATCGCGAAAATATGTTAATACGTGGTTATTACCGAATTTTTGTTTGGGAATGGCAGTAATTTTTTCTCAGTTTTATAATCGATTATGTTCAAATCTTAAAAAAATAAGCCAAGTCATTGTTGACAGCACACAAATTTTAAGATAATTTTTAAAAATCGGTTTTATATCGAATGATTTCGGAATTCGAAATTAAATAAATTGCTCACACCACGAAAATATGTTACACCTGGTTATTACAGATTTTTTTTTCGTAGATCGCTGTAATTTTTTCTCAATTGTGCAATCGATTATGGTCAAATCTGAAAATACAAAGCCAAGTCATTATTAAAACCGAACGAATATTATGATCGATAAAAAAATCGATTTTATATCAAATAAATTCGAAATTCGAAATTGAATAAATTCCTCACATTACGAAAATATATTACACGTGGTTATTGCAGATTTTTTTTTTTTCGTGGATCGCAATAATTGTTTCTCAGTTATCCAATCGATTATGTTCAAATCGGAAAAAAACAAAGCCAAGTCATTATTAATACCGAACGAATATTATGATCGATTAAAAAAATCGATTTTATATCAAATGAATTCGAAATTCGAAATTAAATAAATTTCTCATACCACAAAAATATGTTACACGTGGTTATCAGAGAATTTTTTTTTTCGTGGATCGCAGTAATTTTTTCTCAGTTATCCAATCGATTATGTTCAAATCGGAAAAAAACAAAGCCAAGTCATTATTAATACCGAACGAATATTATGATCGATAAAAAAATCGATTTTATATCAAACAAATTCGAAATTCGAAATTAAATAAATTTCTCATACCACAAAAATATGTTACACGTTGTTATCAGAGAATTTTTTTTTTTCGTGGATCGCAGTAATTTTTTCCCAGTTGTCCAATCGATTATGTTCAAATCTCAAAGAACACGGCTCACAGTTACGAAAGAGAGAAAGAATAGCGTGGATGTTGCACGCACTGCTGAATGCACATGTGCATACATTACGCTCCGGTGCCGCCGGTGCCGCTGCTGCATCGGGCTTACAATGTACGTGGAAGCGAGTGCAACGAGAGTGTGCGTTATAAACACCGAGCCAAGTCTGGTCTGAGCAGCGCCGTCTTTTTCTACTCGAGCGGCAGCGTCCAGCGCAAGTTAACCCAAAGTACCGCTTCGACTTATCACCGCGAGTTGGAAATGCGGGTCACGTGAGATACACCGGGTCCCCCCCCCGGTGTTACCGCTGGCTGAGCTGGCGCTGCTTTTGCAGCTCGCGTGGAGACGATCGGCATAGCCATACTCGTCGCCGATGTCGCGGAATAGCAGCGCGCCGCAGGTTTACGTGGGCTTTTTTACGCGCACCTTCGCCGGGATTAAACTGGTTGATGGAAGCGTCTGAGGAAGATAAAGAAATGAGGAGGCGTGCGCGGCGGCAGAACCGGTGCATCGACTCCGGGCTCGTTTCTCGATACGGCGATATTCAATATTTTCGAGTGACGATGTCGCTTTTACTCGACGGATAATTAATTATTTTACGTTAGTAACGCTTCGAATTTTTTGGTCTTGATTCTGTGTAACTTCAGCAGGTTTCTTACTTTTAAATTGTGATTTGAAAATGAAGCAGTTGAAGTAAAATTGTTATTGGAAAAAAAGCAGTGAAATTATAAATAATTATAGAAAAAAGCACTTGAATTACAAACATTATTGAAAAAAGTAGTTGAATAAAAAATATTATTGAAAAAAAGCAGTTGAATTAAAAATATTATTGAAAAAAAAAGTAGTTGAATTAAAAATATCATTGAAAAAAAAGCAGTTGATTTAAAAATGTTATTGCAAAAAAGTAGTTAAATTAAAAATGTTATTGCAAAGAAAGTAATTGACTTAAAAATATAATTTTAAGTCAATTAAAAAAGCAGTTGAATCAAAAATATTGTTGCAAAAAAAGGAATTGAATTAAAAACATTATTGCCGAAAAAGCAGTTGAATTAAAAATATTATTTTTAAAAAGTCATCGAATTAAAAATATCAAAAAAATTCCATCCAAAATTGAACCACCGATACAGTCGATTATGATCGACTCGACAAACTTCCTCCTCGAAATTTCTCAAGTCCACCGTAGACAGTTTTATTAGCTTAGACGCGCGTCGATCGTCGCTAGGTGTGAACGAAAAGTCATGTCGTCTCGCTCGGCGAGAACACCGCGCGTCGCGGGCGCCGAGTGTCCGCGATTAAAATGTGTAGTGGGAGTCCCGCGCGCCGGGAGGCGCAGGAGGAAGGAGGGGGAGGAAGAGGGAGGAAGAGGGAGGAGGGGAGAGTTCCCACTCTCCGTTCTCCCACGAGTTTGACAGTTCCATTACCGTATCAAAGCTAACGGGCGGAGAGCTCGAACGCGGCATCGCGAGTGCTTAGCACGGCCAAGGGAGCGATAGTTCGCGTCAGTGTATCGACGCCGATCGACGCGTGCACATCTCCCTCCTCCGAAGGTGACAAGTCGAGGGAAAAAAAAAAAAAAAAAAAAAAAAAAAAAAAAAAATATCGCTTCGCTCTCGTGTGGATAATTTTATTTTATGGATATCAGTGCTCATGGGGATCCGAGGAGAAATCGATCGGGATCATCAGTGCATAAATAATTGCAGCCTGTGAAAGCCGCACGAATGTGTTATTCGTGAATTTTTCTTTTTATTTCTTCGTTTTCTTTTTTTTTTTTTTCTTTTTTTTTCTTCTTTTTCTTATCGCGAGGAAATTCATAACCGTCGAGCGAAATATAAATCACGGGAATCTCGCTCGAGCGTCGCGGTTAAAAATTATTTATCGCCCGAGTAAAATCCGCTCGGACTGACAGCCGTCACATTGTCGAGGCGCTCTCCGAGTGTGTGTTGCGCGCGCGCGGCTCGTCCCACGAAGACGATGAGCCCCGTCGCAGTCGATACGCGACCTCGTTCGAAAGCCCGCGTCGGGGCATCGAGTCGGAAAGCGATTTAGTGGTCATTACTATTCATCGGGTTTGACGTTTCGGCGCTGATGCTATGCGTATCCAGTACGTGCGGCCTCGTTGCGCGCGAGGCTCCGCGATCGCGTTTAAAGAGCGAATCCCCAGCCAACGGGACATACGTGTCGCGGGGTCTGATTGGCATACCGTATATTGTCGAGGCTGATTGTCAGTCGCGCAACCACCTGTTATTTTTCCTTCGTAAACGCGACTCGGCTTCGGTCCCTCGGGGATCGGGAATATATTTTTTTTTGTTCTAGCGAAGCAATAAACTTTTTTTAATTCTAGTTAAGTGATAAACATTTTTTTTATTCTAGCGAAGCAATAAACATTTTTTTTTATTCTGGCGAAGTGATAAACATTTTTTTATTCTGGCAAAGGAATAAACTTTTTTTTTATTCTAGCGAAGAAATAAACATTTTTTTTTATTCTAGCGAAGCAATAAACTTTTTTTTTTATTCTAGCGAAGCGATAAATGTTTTTAAAATTTTTCTAATTATTTACACGGAAATTCCGATGAAAGCGCTCGCGATATTCAATCACGACGATGACAAAGTTGCCGGGAGCTAAAAATAAAACGGCTGACCTTTATGGACTTCGTGATTTAAATAGCAGGCAGCCGACTTCGATGGCTGCCGCGATCTGGAGATAGTTGTGTTGTTATTGCGCGGTATAATTGAGGAAATATATTTCAGACATTTTTGTCGACTGGCTTCATTTTTTTGACACAAATTGCAGACTTTTGTTTAGTGGGACGCGAAGGTGAATTTATTTCGTAACTTATGCAACAGGCGCTTGGGTGGACGACGAAATACTACAGCTGATTTGTGGCGAATGACAGAATTTTGAAATATTTGTTTTGAATATGGGACAATTTCATAACTGATCTCCATCAATTGTGGTAGGTCGTAATTAATTGACAACACACGGCAAATTAATTTCGTAAATGGAGTATACGAGGCTTTTGGGTTCGAAGCCAAATATCACAGCTAATTCCGATGATAATCGCGGTATTGCAATATTTCCATGGTTGATTAGAAATCCAATTAATTGTAATCCCTCAGTCAATCGAATCAATTGGAAAATCTTTTCTTATACGTTTCAATTTAATAACATTGGTAACGCAGCTACAATAAATAAGCCAAATAATTTATATTTCAAAGATCATCATTGGAACAATTATTATGCACCTCATAATAATTCAATTTAATAATTCATTGATAATGTAGCAAAAATAAATTAGCCAAATAATTTATATTTCAAAGATCATCATAGCCTGACTATTTACCTCATAATAATTCAATATAATAAGATTGACAACGTAGCAAAATTAAATTATCCAAACAATTTATATTTCAAAGATCATCAGAGCCTGACTATTCACCTGATAATAATTCAATATAATAACATTGACAACGTAGCAAAAATAAATTAGCCAAATAATTTATATTTAAAAATCGTCGTAGCCCAGCTATTCACCTCCTAATAATTCAATTTAATAAAATTCACAACGTAGCAAAAATAAATTAGCCAGCGAATAATTTATATTTCAAAGACCATCCTAGCCCGGCTATGCATCTCGCAATAATGTTTCACGGCGCAATAATAACGACCGCCGATCATTAGTAAAAAGTAACCCGGAAGTAAGAACCGGACACGAGGAGACTGGTGGTTTCTGTGCGAACGTCGAGGCGCATTTATATGGCAAACGTGCTCGATGCCTCCCGACGCGCGCCGGACTCATCGGCTCGTTGTTGCGTTTCAAGCCGATACGATAGGAAAGTCACCGGATGTGTTGACGACGCGGGGCCCGCGCGCTATGGCCCAACGCTCGACTCCTTTTGGAGTCGCCCGTCCGAGCGACGAGTTTTTTTGTTCAAACTCATTCAGAACCGCCGCGATGGTCCCGTCGCGATCCGGGAAAGTAACGCGATTGGCCGGTTTGCCTTTCCGACCGTGAACGCGCGTCCCGTCCCGGACTCGACGCCGCCGCGGCTCTCTCGCGTTCCGTCAACATTGACAGAGTCCGCGGGGAAACACGCGAAACCGGACGACAACCGCGAGCGCAACGATCGCTTCGCGGGTATCACGTAATCGCCGCTTCTCGGAATCGTCGCCGAAGCGACGAAGTTGTAAACACACGCAAAGCACCCAATTATGGATTGCAACGAAATTCAACGACGGTTGAATCAGCCGTTTAATCGGTGTTGTTGAATATAACGTCTCGATTTTTTTTTTTTTTTTTTTTTTTTACAAATTGGATGAAAATAAGCAAATATTTTGTAGGGTTTTAATAGACAAATATTTGTTTAGCTTGAGGAAAAGATCGGCATTATTTTGCATCGAAATTCAATGTGTGATTAACTAAATGTTTAATCGTGATTATGGTTACTTTCGATTTTTTTATTTTTAATAAATTGGACGAATAAAGCAAATATTTTGTAGAATTTTAATGGATAAATATTTGACTAGCTTGGGGAAAAAATCTGTGTTATTTTACATCGAAATACAATGTGTGATTAATCAGCCATTTAATCGTGATTGCGATTAGTTTCAATTTTTTATTTTCCAACAAATTTAACGAATAAAGTAAATATTTTGTAGACTTTTAATCGACAAATACTTGACTAGCTTGGGAAAAAATATTTGCGTTATCTCGCATCGAAATTCAATTTGTGTTGAGTCAGCTGTTTTCTAAATTTTCACAAATTTGACGAAAGAGCAAATATTTTGTAATTTTTTTATCGACAAATCCTTATCCAGCTTGAGGAAAAAAAAAATCAGCGTTGATACAGTTCGAGCTTAGTAACGCGGACGGCGGGCTGGATAAATAGTGATTATCGATTCGCTTCACTTTCACCCTCTTCCGTTTCGTCGCCGGCCGTCGCCGTGCCAACGCCTTTTCCGAGCGTCGTTAGAAAGTCTTTTACGCCCGATTAAAATCGTCAATGCGGCTCGCGACTCCCTTTTGTCTCCCGATGGAAAATCGTGGAGCTTGAGATTTTTTCGTTCAATCCTTATTTTTCTTCGGCATCGAACGAATCTTCAAAACACAATATCGCAATTCGCGTAATTATCTAACGTTTCTCACGGGAAATAAAATTCAAGGCCCTCGATTTTTTTTGCCAAAAATCGTTGAATCGCTCACCACGACTTGTTTTTTTTTTTTTTTTCTTTTTTTTTAAATCCTCTCGCGCGTACAGCGAACGGAATATGATATTCGGCGACCGATTTTCGACGGGCTCGCCCGGTCAAACATCCGTCTAGACCGGACACGATTAATCCACTTGTCATTCGGCAACTGGATTTTATTAGGCACCGGGTCACGGTTTCGCAGTCCAATTCGGACCCTCGCACGTTATTTTTATTTCCGCCGCAACTCGGCCGAGGTGCACGAAGGTCACTCGGTCGCCCCGCTGACATATTAAAAAAAAAAAAAAAGCAATAAACCGCTTCTCACGTTTTATCGTCATTGGTTATGGTTATTCAGGTCCACTGGGTACAGTGATGTATCTTTAAAGTCCGGACTGGTATTGGCTGCCTCGAACGCCGGAAAATAAGCGAAACGGACGACGAAAAAAAAAAAAAAAAAAAAGAACACGGACGGTGAATCAGTGAATCATGGATGAAATATTGAAGAAAAAAATTATTGTGGTGTGCGAAAAATTGTGCTGTGACTGAGGGGGAAAAAATAAATATTGAGATAGAAAACAAAACGAGCGGAGTGTCTCGCGAGAAATCGCGAGGAAAGTGAAAGATGTTTGGTGTGACGATGGTGGAGCCGCGCGAGAGGCTGGTGGCTGGTGGTCCGAGCCCACAGCATCAGCAGCAGCACTATCATCAAGTGATCAGAACGACGAGAGTGCATCACAGCTCGCGGAGCCGGAGCGTCGTAACCGTGCAGGAAAAAGTCATCAGATCGCGGCTGCAGCTCGGATACTCGACGCCCACGTCCTTCATCAATCGGTACATAATTTTAATCTTGCCGCGCGACGAAAACCAAAGGGACGTTAAACGTTGATTTACGATACCCTGAAATATTGCGATATGCAAATCTTTTACAACTTCATTGCTGATTAGCGAGGCGAGGTTTTTAAACATTTATTTACGAAGCTTGAAAAATGTGTTTAGAAATATATCCAGCAATTTATTTCGATTTGAATCACACTTAGTTTGGTATATCTTAGCTAACTAAGAAATACCTAAGTGATTGAAAACGAAATAAATTTTTTTTAAATTCGAAATAAAATATTTATTAAATACGCCTCGTGCTGAATAAGACACTAAGATTAGTTAACTTGCCTTAAAAAATTGGCGTTTGAAAAAAAAACAGATCACCGTTTTTTCTCTACTTCTCTACACATTTTTTTTCTTTTTTTTTCATTTATTTACGAAGCTTGAAAAAAGTTTTCAATCACTTCGTTTGGTATTTCTTAGCTAAATAAGAAATTCCTGAGTGATTGGAAACGAAATTAATTGAAAAGAAATTCTAAACGAAATATTTATTAAATACGCCTCATGGCGAATAAGAAACTAAGATTAATTAACTACCTCTAAAAAAATAAGCGTTTAATGAAAAATTAGATCACCTTTTTTCTCTATTTCTCTAGACATGTTTTAAATTTATTTACGAATCTTGAAAAAAAAAAAAAAAAATGTTATGTCTCCAGCAATTTATTTTGTTTTCAACCACTTAGTTTGGTATTCTAGCTAACTAAGAAATACCTGAGTGATTGAAAACGATATAAATTTGTAAAAGTGTCTAAAAGAAATGTTTTTTAAATACCCCTCACGACGAACAAGAGACGAAGATTAATTATCTCGCCCTGAAAAAAAAAATGGGCGTTCGAAGAAAAATCAGATCACCGCTTTTTTCTCTGTCAGCGGCGAAACAATCGCGAGCCGAGATTGTAACTCATTGTTACAATTCCCACGTTTGCAACTTCGCCCGTCGCCGGTTATTCGCGTACGGAGAGTCGCCGCGCCGTAAAGTGCGGTATCTTCCCGGAAGTCTATGTGCTATTACAGGCTCCGGGGATACCTAAAACTAGTCGGGTACATAGCCGAGCAAGACGCCCGAGACGCGCGCGCCGGGAGTTGCCGAGTTCGAGTCGATAGAAACAAGAGAAGTTGCGCGCAACTTTCACCGAGCGGTCTCAGCTCTACGCGACTCCCGGTACTCTCGGTGCTCTCGCGGTTATCGTGTAGCTTACAGCGCGCGGCGCATTGAGACGTAGAGCTGTCGCGAAAAGGAGAAAGACGATCGACCCCGAGGCCCGCCGACTGTCTATGCGCCTCTGCTCTAATGCAGTCGTACAGTAAAGTGCACTTTCATCCATTCACCGAGCTGCTTCCAGCCACTCGTCCTAATCACCTTTCCTCCACTCTGCACTCTAACGAAGGAAGGAAAAAAAATTATACCCGCTGTGATTTTTATTAATTCGGATTTTTGTGTCGAGATAAAAAATTCTGGTCTATGAGATAATTTGGGAAATGTTTAATTCTGTACATTCACCGAGATTTCAGACACTCGTCCTAATCACCTTTCTTCCATTTTGCACTCTAACGAAGAAAGGAAAAAAAATTATACCCGCTGTGATTTTTATTAATTCAGATTTTTATATCGAGATAAAAAATTATGGTCTATGAGATCATTTGGGAAATGTTTAATTCTGTACATTCACCGAGATTTCAGCCACTCGTCCTAATCACCTTTCTTCCATTTTGCACTCTAACGAAGAAAAGAAAAAAAATTATACCCGCAAAGATTTTTATTAATTCAAATTTTTGTGTCGAGATAAAAAAATTCTGGTCCATGAGATAATTTGGGAAATGTTTAGTTCTGTACATTCACCGAAATTTCAGTCACTCGTCCTAATCACCTTTCCTCCACTCTGCACTCTAACGAAGAAAGGAAAAAAAATTATACCCGCTGTGATTTTTATTAATTCAGATTTTTATATCGAGATAAAAAATTCTGGTCCATGAGATAATTTGGGAAATGTTTAATTCTGTACATTCACCGAGATTTCAGCCACTCGTCCTAATCACCTTTCTTCCATTTTGCACTCTAACGAAGAAAGGAAAAAAAAATTATACCCGCTGTGATTTTTATTAATTCAGATTTTTATATCGAGATAAAAAATTATGGTCTATGAGATAATTTGGGAAATGTTTAATTCTGTATATTCACCGAGATTTCGGCCACTCGTCCTAATCACCTTTCTTCCATTTTGCACTCTAACGAAGAACAAAAAATTATTCCCGCAACGATTTTTATTAATTCAAGTCTTTATATCGAGATAAACATTTTTTGTCCATGAGACAATTTGAGAAATGTTTAATTCTGTACATTCACCGAGTTTCCAGCCACTCATCCCAATCAGCTTTCCGCCACTCTCAATCATCAAAAGAAAAAAATTATTCCCGCAAAGATTTTTATTAATTCAAATTTTCATACCGAGATAAAAAAAAATTAATTCATGGGACAATTTGAGAAATGTTTAATTCCATCCATTCACCCAGCTTTTATAGAAATTTTAGAGATAGAAATTTTCGTCCATGAGACAATTCGAAAAATGTTTAATTCTGGTTAGCGAAATTAAACCCTTTCATCCATTTACCGAGCCTTCAGCCACTCGTCCTAATCACCTTTTCTTCACTCTGCATTCTAACGAAGAGAAGAACGAAAATTATACCGGCAAAGATTTTTATATTCAAATTCCCATATAGAGATAAAAAATGTTAGTCCACGAGAAAATCTGAGAAACGTGTAATTCCAGTTGGCGAAATTAAACGCTTTCATCCATTCACCGAGCTTCCAGCCTCTCGTCCTAATCACCATTCCTGAACACTGCGCTCTAACGAAGAAAAGAAAAAAATTATACCCGCAAAGATATGGAAATTTGTATTAATAAAAAATTAATACAAATTTGTATTAATAAAAAATTAATACAAATTTCCATATCGCGATAAAATGGCTGTTTGATAACCACGCGTCTATCGTAAAAGTGCTCAGTGGTAAAACGTTTATTACACTTCATCAAAAAAAATTACATCGAATTGCAATTTTCCTCAATGACAATTTCGACGAAAAAAAAAAAAAAAAATTACATGCATTTCATATTCACGATCAAAGAAACCCATAACAGAATACGAAAAAATGTCGCAAGTGCCAACCCGTGTACATCCCGCGTATCCGCAGCTTCCAAGCGTTGCCCAATCATTTTTCGAACAACAAAGAGACGTTTCGCCTCATTCGACATCTGTTGGTAGCCGCAGCAGCAGCAACAGCAGCAATAACAGGAGCCACAGTATAGTAACAAAGCGTCCCATAGAGTTGGTAGCCTTCGTCCGTGATTATGTCCAAGACCGACAATTTGTTCGTCGTGCATTCACGAGGCGGCCGGGGTCTCGGGCCACGCGATAGGTGCGCGATGCGAATGATGCACCGCTCAGCGACTGCGGCTCTCTTGCGTAACGACGCAGCAACTCCTCCGTCTCTCTCGCCTGCGATTTATCTCCCGCTCTGTTTTACCGCACTCCGGTATCTCGTGTCTCGTTGTATATGGTCATCGCGCGAAGCGCCAAGTTTCTCGTCAGCGATTCCATAAAAATTGGAAAAAGTGAGAAACGTGAAGTTTGCCGCGATCGCGCGAAGTACGAGAGGCACTTTTTTCATGTTCCGCGAACGCACGAACCATATATCGCATGTATTTTTTGTTTGTTTTGTTTTGTGTCTCTTCCGTTGCGGCTCCCTGTCTGCCGGCGTTTCCGCACAGAGAAAAATATCAGCGGAGAAAAATATCAACATTTTTGACGTGGTAGCTGAACATTTTGCTGGGGTTGCTGAAAATGTTGCAGGGTTAGAAAAAAAAATTGCTGGGGTTGCTGAAAATGTTGCAGGGTTTGCAAAAAAAATTGCTGGGGTTGCTGAAAATGTTGCGGGGTTAGCAAAAAATTGCTGGGCTTGCTGAAAATGTTGCAGGGTTAGCTAAAATGTTCGCTATGGTAGCTGAAAATGTTGCTGTGGCAGCTCAAAATTTTGCTGGGGCAGCTGAAAAATTTTGCTGTGGTAGATGAAAATTTTGCTATAGTAGCTGAAATTTTTATTATGATAACTGAACATTTTACTGTGGTAGCTGAAAATTTTGCTGTCGTTGCCGAACATTTTGCTGGCGTAGTTGAACATTTTGCTGGGGTAGCTGAACATTTTACTGTGGTAGATGAAAATTTTGCTGTTGTTGCTGAAAATTTTGCTGTTGTAGCCGAAAATTTTGCTGTGGTAGATGAAAATTTTACTGTGGTAGATGAACATTTTTCTGTGGTAGATGAAAATGTTGTTGTGGTAGAAGAACATTTTGCTGTGTTAGCTACAAATTTTGCAGGGAAAACAAAAAATTCGTTAATACGTGAATCGATTTGTTATCGCTCCCTGATTATTTTTCTTCGTGCGGTCTCCCCGGTTACGCTTTTCCGATAATCCCGGTTTCGCGCACTTTTCCCTACTTTGCCGAGGATTTTCTTGGGCAAATCTTGACTCTGATTAACGAGTTTTCGGGACCGTAATAAATACATCGCCCGCCAGCCGCGCGGTCTGTACAATCACGGGGCTCGGTTTCTCAAGAGTCTGACGCGCCGTTTACGGTAAACACGAATCACCGCCGACGAAGCCGCGCGCGGCGGATCAACGAGGCGCGCACGTACGCGCGTGCTTTGAAAGAGTAATTAACATATTTAAGGAGGCGTAATGTCTTAACGGGGCGTCTGGTATCGCTTTAAAGGCCTTTGCTTGTTCGAAACCCCACAGACGTAAGACCAGGTCAGTGCGGTTCGGGTAGTCCACGAGGAAATAGAATTTTTTTTTTTTTTTAGATGGAAAAGAAATTGCCTTTCTTTTTGCATAAGCAAAACTCATAAAAACGTGACGAAGGTAGAGAAGGAAAAATTCTAGACTGAATATAAGCAAAATATAAACTGTTCTATTACGAACTGAAGCTTTAAAAGGATAAATATTTTGGTAAAAATGTAAAATAAATCATTTGGTAAAAAATAATAAGCTAAGTATTTTGATAAAAATTAAGACGATAAATATTTTGTTTGAAAATAAAAATCTAAATATTTTGATAAACATTAAAACGATAAATATTTTGGTCATAATTAAATCAATAAATGTTTTGGTCAAAATTAAATCGATAAATGTTTTGGCCAATATTAAAAAGATCAACCTACGAGTTGTTTCTCCAGAGAAAAAAATATTTACGAATAACAAAAATTCTGCTGTGACTACTAAAAATTTGCTGTAGCTGCTAAAAATTTTACTGCGACAGAAAAAAAAAATTCTGGATCTGTTATCAGATCCTGATTATTTTTCTCCGCGAACCTGCAGCAGGGATCCTCATTACCGACTGACCCGCGTCAGCCTCGGCGCCCTTGAGCGCATCTCCGAGTCTGCTGTGGAGCAACTTCGTCGGGTATCGCTTTCAACCCTCCCGCATCGGGACTCTCGTCCTGCGCTCCCTGCGCTAATGGCAATCATAGCGGTTGTTAATTACTTGACGATAATTACGCGAGGCCGTAAACCATCAGCAGGCTCGTACAGCGGAGCGGATAGGGCGATGTCGGTACACGCAGAAGCCGAACTCAACGCCCGCGGCCGCTCGCCTTCAGCGACGGTTGAAGCGCCCGCTTTAATAATTTCTCTAATTAATTCATCCGCGCCATGACACCGCACACGCACCGCCCGAACCTTGCCCAGCGTCACTCAACACCGCCCCGGGTGCTCTTTATACGCCGCGGACATTATGAAAGACCCGGACCAGTCGAATCATTTTCTATGCTCCGATTTTTAGCCACTCGCGTGTCATTCTCAAATAGTAATAAAATCTCTTTGCTTTCCCGACGTTGGTTACATTGCTATTGGAATTCATTTCTTTTTTTTGTTTTTTTTTTGAGTAAAGTATTCCCTGTCTGTACGAATGGAAAAATGTGTTGGAATAATCAATTATATCCTAACAGTGCTTTGTAAAAATGATTCGCAAAGTGTTTAAAAAAAAACAAATTGGGAAAAAAGAAACGTTGACCGTTTTGGAAGATTTTTGAAAATATCAAATTACCGCAGTTTCTGCATATTTGTGTCACCACATTTTTTTTACGTTTAATTAGAATTAATTTCCATGTGTATTTTACTCATTTTTTATGGCACGATTTTTTTTCTTCATTTATAAAAAAAAAATTCCCTCGTGCCGCCGGCATAAATGTAAAAATATATCGAAACAATGAATCACACCCCAAAAATTCCTCTTCGTAAAAGTGCCTCACGAGTCTTATAAAAAAAGGAAAAAACGAAAATTGGAACATTTTTAGGAACGAAATTTTTTAAAATGCAGAAAATAAATTTCTGAGTTCCAACATATTCGCTCGAAAATTGTTGAAAATGAGTTTCCGGAGTTCCAACATTGCTGGAAAATTGTTGAAAATAAATGTCCGGAGTTCCAACATCGCTGGAAAATTGTTGAAAATAAATGTCCGGAGTTCCAACATTGCTGGAAAATTGTTGAAAATAAATGTCCGGAGTTCCAACATTGCTGGAAAATTGTTGAAAATAAATGTCCGGAGTTCCAACATTGCTGGAAAATTGTTGAAAATAAGTTTCCAGAGTTCCAACATATTCGCTCGAAAATTGTTGAAAATGAGTTTCCGGAGTTCCAACATTGCTGGAAAATTGTTGAAAATAAATGTCCAGAGTTCCAACATAGCTGGAAAATCGTCGCTCAGAGAGAAACGTCTGGTCGCGCCTGATGGTTACAAGTGGGACCCGGAGGCGAGTCCACCTTTCCCCGATCCGATACGCCCCGGCCACCGTCGCTATTATCTCCCGCGTATACCTTCCGGGTCTCCGCATCGCTCCAGGCCAGCCAGTAGCCCGGATTCCGCTTCCGGTACGCCGTCGTCGCTCCCGGAGGACCCGAGGCGACGAGCGCAGCCCTCTAACCGAGTTATATACCCGCATTAGAGTAACGCCGAGCTCTCTGACCGAACCGAAGTAAATGCCAAGCCGTAAGTCGTGCAGCTATGTCCGCCGACTCCACGCGCCACAGACGTCGGTGCACGTGGCACGTAATACTTATATACACGTCGCACAAACACACCGACAGGCTGCATAACAGCGCTCCGGGTTCTCCGCCGGCAAAACGCACGATAATAAGCGACAAGTTGCGATCTCACAGCGAAATTTCATTTGCACGGAATTTGTCAGTCTTACGCAACTGGTGTACTGTAACGAAGAGATGAAAAAAAAATGATGTTGAAGTTTGCATCGTTGGGATGCAACGAAATTCAGGAAAAAAAAAATTAATTTTCATTAACCCAAATGATGAAATTAGGTACACAAAAAATCACCATAGTAACCAATTGCCATGATGAGTTTTTACGCCTAATTTTATCAGTTAGGTTAATTAAAATAACTTTTTTTTCTGAATTTCGTTGCTTTCCAACGATGCAAACTTCAACATCATAAAAAAATACCCGCAAAGATTTTTATATTCAAATTCCCATATAGAGATAAAAAATGTTAGTCCACGAGAAAATTTGAGAAATGTTTAATTCCAGTTGGCGACATTAAACGCTTTCATCCATTCACCAAGTTTCCAGCCACTCGTCCTGATCACTTTTCCTCAACTTTGCACTCTAACGAAGAAAAGAACAGGCTGCATAACAGCGTTCGGGCTCTCTCCGCCGGCAAAACGCACGATAATAAGCGACAAGTTGCGATCTCACAGCGAAATTTCATTTGCACGGAATTTGTCAGTCTTACGCAACCGGTGCACTGTAACGAAGAGAAGAACAAAAAAATGATGTTGAAGTTTGCATCGTTGGGATGCAACGAAATTCAGGAAAAAAAAATTAATTTTCATTAACCCAAATGATGAAATTAGGTACACAAAAAATCACCATAGTAACCAATTGCCATGATGAGTTTTTACGCCTAATTTTATCAGTTAGGTTAATTAAAAAAAAAAATCTGAATTTCGTTGCTTTCCAACGATGCAAACTTCAACATCATAAAAAAAATACCCGCAAAGATTTTTATATTCAAATTCCCATATAGAGATAAAAAAATGTTAGTCCACGAGAAAATTTGAGAAATGTTTAATTCTAGTTGGCGACATTAAACGCTTTCATCCATCCACCAAGTTTTCAGCCACTCGTCCTGATCACTTTTCCTCAACTTTGCACTCTAACGAAGAAAAGAACAGGCTGCATAACAGCATTCGGGTTCTCCGCCGGCAAAATTCACGATAATAAGCGACAAGTTGCGATCTCACAGCGAAATTTCATTTGCACGGAATTCGCCGGTCTTACGCAACCGGTGCAACCGGTGTTTCCGCGTGGAACGCGCCGTGTCTGTCTGTCTATCTGTAACCAGCTTGTTCGGGGAACGAAGGTGATGTCTTTCTAAATTCGTCGGCGCTCCAAGGCGCGGCTGATATTTCGTGCTGACTGAGTGCGAGCAGGAAATATTTTTGGAGGTCTCAACAGCTGTGCCAAATATGCGGGAATTTGGGAATGTCGGGGTCGTAAAAGTCGCAGTAAAAAAACGTGACTCGCTGCGCTGAGTCGAGGTGAGATGGATGGTTTGGCCATTATTATAGCAGCAACTGGAGTCGGAATGAAAGTCAAAGTTTTGTTGCATGCAACGAAAATTCTTCGTCCACGGAGTGTCCATGATTTTGAAGTTATTTAACCTGCACTTAGGTCTGAATTATGGTCAAACATGATCGACAAACGAACCTGCGTGATCTGACATTTTGAAAAATAAATTGGCCATCACCAACAATTCTTTGCGGAGTCAAAACGAGAGTCAATATTTTGTTGCATGTAACGAAAACTCTTCGTCCACAAATATCGATCATTTTTTATTTTTTTAACCCACGCTCTAGTCTGAATTTCATCCAAACACGATCGACAAACAAACCTGCGTGACTGACATTTCGAAAACGAAAATATAAGGAAAATACGTCACCTGTGCCAAATGCGCAGGAATTTTGGAATGTTGAGGTCGTAAAAGTTCCATTAAAAATCGCGACATTCTGCCCATTCAGCCTAGATGGAGATGAATGGTTGGCCATTGAAAACAACTGAAGTCAAAGCAAAGTGAAACTTTTGAACCATGCAACGAAATCTCTTCGTTCCAAAGTATCCATAATTCTGTATTTATTTATCCCGCGCTCAGGTCCGAATTACGACCAACCATGATCGACAAACCAACCTTCGTGACTGACATTTCAAAAAACAAAATAGAAAAAAAACTTGGCCTGTGCCAAATGTGAAGGAATTTAGGCATTTTTAGGTCATTGAAGTCACACTGCAAATCGTGACTCGCTGTCTATCCAGCCTGGATGGAAACGAATGGTTGACCATTACCAACAACTGCTCCAAACCAAAAGTCAAACTTTTGCTGCATGCAACGAAAACTCTTCGTCCCCAAGTGCCAATAATTTTGTATATACTTACCCCTCACACTGTAAAAAAAGTCTACTTGAAATTTAATGTTCAGTACTGGAAGTTTTTATGCATAAACTGGTACACTAAATTTCATATACTAGTGCATTCCAAAATTAATTTATGGCATAGTAATTTTTATTATTGACTTTAGTTTTAATGTAAAAGTCCTTCAATTTTTATGATTTGCTTTATTTTTACTATAAAAGTTCATTAATTTTATTTCACGATTGTAGATTACATTTAATTCCCCAGTTTATAAATAAAAACTTCCAATCATTTTTAACAGTGCACTCAACTTTGAATTACGTCCAACCACGATCGACAAACAAGCCTGCGTGACTGACATTTCGAAGACGAAAATACATCGAAACAATCTGGGTTGGATACTCGAGTTGATATCTCCAGGTGCTTCGGTTGCATTGAGCGACGGACACGTAAAGAGCGAGAGGATTGTCAGGTTGTGATTTGTGGAGAGAAAATGGGGCTTCGAACACTTCGTGACGTCAGGTTTGCCTGGCCTGCCGTCGTCTTTTCCGCTGCGTTCGCACGTAAATCAAAGTCGGTTTGTGGAAACGGAAGACCGAGACACCGGGAGAATCATCGAGGTATTAATTCCAGACCGGATACACTCGGCTCTCCTTCCTCTTCCCCCGATTCGTCGAGCTGCTGCACAATGAAGGCGGAATTCGTGATATTGAAATTTGCATCATTAGAATGCAACGAAATTCCGAAAAATAATTAATTCTAATTTCATCACTTGGGTTAATTGAAATTATTATTATTATTTTTTTATTTCGTTGCATTCCAACGAGGCGAATTTCAACATCGAAATTCAGAAGATTAAATAATTAATTCTAATTTCAACATTTGGAAAATTCAGAAGACTAAATAATTAATTTTAATTTCAACATTTGGAAAATTCAGAAGACTAAATAATTAATTCTAATTTCATCATTTGGAAAATTCAGAAGACTGAATAATTAATTCTAATTTCATCATTTGGAAAATTTAGAAGACTAAATAATTAATTCTAATTTCATCATTTGGAAAATTCAGAAGACTAAATAATTAATTCTAATTTCATCACTTGGATTAATTAAAATAAATGTGTTTTTTTATTTCGTTGCATTCCAACGATGCAAACTTCAACATCACCGGAATTCTGGATCTAATTCAAATAATGCTGGAATCAAATTCCAGCGGAATAAACGCAATTGTAATAATTTCTCGCGAAAATCTCGAGCGACGCTGATTAAAATTGCTTCTCGCGGATAATACGCAGCCGACGACCTTTGCGTTGCCCAGGGTGAACGCGCTGAGAATCGTGGCCGCCCCGCGACTATGATTCCAACTTCTGCTTCTTATATTTGGATTTACTTCAACGTTTCCAATTACAGTGAATTACGAGGTGCTCTTACTCGCGGTAACGATTTCGTGATTACGAACAGCCGAGTCATGTAATTGAGGCAACCGGCTCGCACAGCTGGACGTAAAACAGTATCTTAATGTTACTATTAAATAAATTATCAACACTTGCAACATCGCTGAAAAGCGAACTGCAATCGCATTTCGACGATGCGTTTTCGAAGTCCATTTTAACGAAGGAAAGATAAATATTCTGCTCCAAAATATTAAAAATATTTACCAAAATATTTACCGTGATACGATGACTAATTATTTCAATAATAAACAAAACGAAAATAAAATATTTTGATGTTCAAAATGTTTTCCATAATTCGATGATTATAATAGTATTATTTAAATAATAAATAGGACGAGATAAAATATTTTCGCGATTTGATGACTGCAGGGTTCAAGTGATAATGTTTATCCAAATAATAAACAAGAAAAGATAAAATATTTCGCTCTTCAAAATATTTTCCATAATTCGATGACCATAGGATCCAAGTGATAAAAGTTCTTTAAATAATAAACAAGACGAAATAATAACGAAAACAAGGTAAAATATTTCGCTCCTCAAAATATTTTCTGTGATTCAATGTCCATGGGACCCTGACGACAATTCTTCAAATAATACACAGACTGATGTGTCACGCCCAACCATGATGGTTCGAAGCATTTTGACTCCTCACATATGGACAGAGTCGGACATCGTCGACGACGAGGGAATTCGTACTAATTGGTCAAACAAGGCAATTAAACCGCGTCTTGTTTGCGCGTGTATCGGTGTTTAACTCGCGGGGGCGAAGAGGGAAAGAGGGGGGAGGGGGGGGGGGGTGAGTAAAAAGAATCTGACCTCGTTAATTGACCCAACGACTCGGTGTCGAGGCCCCCGCTGGCCGCGAACACGCCTCGACGGTTTAGCAGACGCTCCGTGTGTCTCTCGCGAATTGGGCTAACTCGAATCCACTATCCCATTAATTAGGCAATTTTTGCGAGCGGTTGAGCCCGCGAACGCAATTAAACAGCGCCGGGCCGTCGGCCGCGTACAGCGTGAAACAAACAGGACCGGCTATATATTTCGTTTTTACTCGCCGTGTGTAATTTTCTAGGCTAGCGTAAAGGAAACGTCGTCCATTTCTGTGATACGACCGTGTGTTACGTGCGATAAATCGTGGGGGGCAAGACAGTCGCGTGCTCTTCGTGAGTTATGGACAAAAACGTACTCTGTAAAAAAAATAATAAAAAAATACTGGAAATGACTACAAAAAAGATGAGAAAAAAATTCGTTTCAACGTTCTCATTGATTTTTATATTTAGGTTACAATTATTAATGGTGGTCAATATTCAACTGTTTTCTGTACATTTAGATTGACTAATTGTCGGTAATGACTAAATGAAAAAAAAAAAAAATACTCGAAATGAATGCAAAAAGATAAGAAAAATGTTCGTTTAAACGTTTTCACTGATTTTTATATTTCGGTATCAAATATTAATGGTGGTCAATATTCAACCATTTTTTTACATTTAGGTTGACTAATAGTTGGTAACGACTAATTAAAAAAAAGATATTTAAAAAACTGGAAATGACTGCAAAAAATATTTAAAAAATCGTTCAAACGTTCTCATTGATTTTGACATTTAGGTATCAAATATAAATGGTGGTCAATATTCAACAATTTTTTTACATTTAGATCGACTAATTGTCGGTAACGACTAATTGAAGCTTGAAGCAACCGCGAAATTATGCATGTAGATTTATGGCAAACAAATTGCACGTTGGCGAATTCCGATATTCAGCGCGGGGTTCAAAGGACAATATTTTTTTTTTTCGTGGCTGTTTACCCTGATTCCGTATGCATGTAATATACACGTATGAAATTCATATGAAACCGGTGACTGAACGCGGCGAGCATAACGGAGAATGATGGCTGTGTGTGCGCGCGAGCTTCACACGCGGTCGCGTGCGCGATCCGTGTGTTGCAAGCAACTGGACTGTGGCCAGTTAGAAACTGGAGCACTGCATACGAAATTCATACAGCCTTCGCAGCGCTCACTCGACTCGTCAAGCTAATTCGCTCGTGCACGATTTATTCGCTCTATCTACTCGCGCATTCATCGCACGTAGGAGAAATTCAATTATCAAATTAACGCCGCTAATTTAATTAAGTTTCTCAGTTACTTCGCTCCGTCATCGCGACAAACTTAGCGGTCATCTTGCTTTGAAATAGGAAACCTCAGGTTTTATATATTGGATCCGTTTTTTCTGTTTTATACAGCAAAAAAATTATCGAGAAAATAAAATTTCGCAAAAAACGCAAGGGGTACGTTTTTCGTGAAATTTTTTTTTTTTTTCGATTTCGTAAAGTTTGAAGATTCTATCCGATGGGAAATTTCCTGCTGATTCCGGAAAGCACCGTTGTTTGCCCGAAAAGTAGAAAATTCGACGAGAAAAACGCAAAAAACGATTTCGCACTTTTTTCGAAATTTCGTCACTTCACTAAAATTGAGGTTACTTTTTTTTGGATCGGCCGAACCTGGATTTTCTTCTTTCGTTCGAAAGAAAACTCAATAACGAAGAAAATGCCGTAAGGCGGAACGCGATATCTCGATTCCTGAATTTTTCACAGGATGCTAAAGTCGAACCCTCAAAAATCGCAAAAAAAAAACGCAAGGGGTACCCTTGAAAAATTTGCTATTTTTGAGAGTCTGAGTTTAAAATTCTGTAAAAAAATTAAAAATCAAGAATATCCAGGTTCGATCGATCCAAAAGTTAATATAAAATATTTGGTTCTGGATTTGGTTGCCAAATTATTAGAAGCTTCTCGTTAACGTCAGATTATTTTTACCGTTTTTGTTTAACATAAAAAAAAAATCAAAGGCCTGTTTCGAGAGAAGAAAAAGTGTCGATCTTTTCGCGAAAGTCGAGACATCTCGCGTCTATCGCAATTGAAACATTCGTCGACAAGGATCAGGAGGATAAACGGGGGGGAGATAAAACTTCGATAATACTAAGTCCAACAACTGTTGCTTTCGCACGCCCCAAAGTGCAGGCTCGACGCAGTTCGCGGGTGGTGATGGAAAAAGGCGAAGGAGACGAAGCTATAGAGCCTCCTCCGATCTTCTTCGTTTCATGTCTCGCGATACGTCGATACTCGTCTTGCCATCGAAATCCCTCTACTTTTCCGGAGATGCTGTCTGCTATTCGCAGGCGGACAAACTGATTCCGGTGCTCGCTTTCCTCCTTCGGAGCCGACGTCGGAATAAGTTGCTCTCCTCGATCCCATTGAGGCCTGCGGTGTCAACAACTTTTGAAAGCATTCCTTCGCGTCTGCCGCCAAGGAATTCATCCAGCGTTGAACTGACGTTCCGAACTCGATAATAAACTAATGGCCAATGCGAATGGCGGACATCAATTTATTTTAAGAGGGATTCTTAATAAGAAAATATAACGAGACTTTTCGCTGACTTTTATAATTTTATCAGTGATAAAATCGCGTTTGAAGTACGATGTTTGTATATTTTGTATTTACAAACCTGAGTACATTAAATTTAGTATCTTTTTGCAGGACATAAATTCTTTTTTTACAACTAAATTCTTTTTTTACAGCTGAATTATTTTTTTACAACTGAATTCTTTTTTAACAACTAATTTCTTTTTTTATAACTAAATTCTTTTTTTACAACGACATTTTTTTACAATTGATTTCTTTTTTTACAACTGAACTCTTTTTTTACAACTAAATTCTTTTTTTACAGCTGAATTATTTTTTTACAACTGAATTCTTTTTTAACAACTAATTTCTTTTTTTATAACTAAATTCTTTTTTTACAATTGATTTCTTTTTTTACAACTGAACTCTTTTTTTACAACTAAATTCTTTTTTTACAACTAAATTCTTATTTTATAACTAAATTCTTTTTTACTACAAAATTTTTTTTTACAACTAAATTCTTTTTTTACTACTAAATTCTTTTTTTACAACTAAATTCTTTTTCCACTTACATAAATTGCCAGACTCACCACGATTTTTCGTAGCAAACATCGAATGTTTCTTTACGAAATAAAAAATATCTAGCAAACATTTCGCAACTTCAGCCTTAAAAAATTCTGAGAAGCGTCTCGTCTCGCTGCGATTTTCTCAAACTTCTCCTCCGCGTCTCCGCGGATTCTCTCGACGGGCGTCTCTTGTCCCTGCGCCAGACGTCTCGGTAACGGAGAACCGGCGAAAGTGGCGGCGAAGGTGGAGATGAGGACCACGGGAGAAAGATGACGGAGATACCGGAGCGCGCGTGCTGCTGACTTTTGTCACGCGCGTTACACGAGAAACCGAGGTTCTTCGCTTCTCTCCGACTGCATCTGGAGGCCGAGAGGAAAGGAAGGAAAAGCGCGAGAGCGGATAAAAAAATGTGTGAGAGAAACACAAGGCGACGAAAAAAAAAAAAAAAAATGTAGAGGAAAACAGAGAGGAAGTGAAAGGGCGAAGGAGGAGGAAGACTGACGCGAAGACGGGGCTTCCGTGCACCGCCGGAGGTGAACAGCATGATGGCGCGTGTCCAAGTGGCAAGTGATGCTCTTCAGCAAAGAAGCCACATTGTCTGAGGGTCCGGGCTGTCTCGAGACACCGGCGACCAACGAGGCCCACGGCACACGAGTACCGTACACTCGACTTCTTATCCTGCACTCGCCTGCACTTCTCCAATTCCTCGTCGTACCTACTGTACGGCTCGTGCGCCACCTAATACCCAACACACTGTGTAATTCTATACGTAACATTCTGGCTCGAGCCGAGTTGACGATTCTCCGGCTGGAGGAAATTTTCGGGGAGTCGCGAGTTGGAACGGTTGGAATTCAATTCGCTGCCATTGGAAAATTGGGCGATGCTGAAGAAAAATTCAAATTGATGGGAAGGGATTTTTTGTGCTGCTCTTCAGCAATGAAGTCATATTGGCTGAGGGTCCGGGAAGTCTTGAGACACCGGCGACCAACGAGACCCACTCGACTTCTTATTGTGTATTCGCCTGCAGTTCTCCAATTCCGCGTTGTACTTCAGCTCGTGCGCCAAGTAATACTCAACACACAATGTAATTTTATACGGACCATTCTGGATCGAGCCGAGTGGACGATTTTCGGGGAGTCAACAAGGAGAAAAATAATCAGGGTGTGATAACAAATCGATTCTTGTATTAAGGAATTTTTTGTCGTCACAGCAACATTTTCAGCTACCACGGCAAAAATGTTGTTACCACTCCGCTGATATTTTTCTCTGTGAATTTGGGACGTTCGAAATCCAATTCACTGTCACAGAAAAATTCGGTAGTGCCGAAGGAAAATTGAAATCGATGCGAAGGGATTTTTTGTTGTTGCTCTTCAGCAATGAAGCTACGTTGTCTGAGTCGAGACACTGGCGACCAACGAGGCTCACGACTCACGAGTACCGTACTCGACTTCTTATCCTGCACTCTCCAATTTCTCGTCGTACTTCAACTCGTGCACCACCTAAAATACCCAACACACAATGTAATCCTATAGTCGTTCAGTATGGATACGAAGCATTCTGGCTCGAATCAATTTATAACGATTCTCCGGCTGAAATAAATTTTCTGAGAATCATGTTGGGAAGTTCAAAGTCCAATTTGCTGACATACAGCTAAAGACCGAAAGAAAATTGGAATTTCATGCAAATGTTTTTTTTTTTTTTGTTCAATCCAAAAAGTGGAGGAAGTGGATGAGGTTGACGCCTAGGTCGACGTGAGCCAGAATGGCCCGTGTGCAGACTGGTCGATCGTGTTTCTGTTTGGCGTGCGCACGCATTGTCTTTGCCCGTCGCGTCACTGCAGATGGTGGAATCAATTGCTCATTGTTCAAGGGGGTCCGTTAAGGCGTGACGATTAGAAAGAGAAGGGGAATAATATTCATCCGAATACATTGGCGGTGGTGATGGGATTTTGAGAGGGACAAGGGGGAAGTTCAGCCTTTAGATCCTTGATGGATGAGAAACTCGCGCTGCGGGCGGAGGACTCGACATCGCGAGGAGGGAAATTGCTATGCGGAAATCAAAGAAGCTGAGGTAATACTTCATTTTGCGCGATGCGCAAAGTGAAAAAACGCGGAGGTCTGAAAATGGGGGCGATGGGAAATTTATGGAAAAGTGAGGTAAGATCGAGATGGAAGGCGACGCGAGGAGGGTTAGAAAAATTGCACACGTGATGTGAATAAATTTTATATGGATTCTTTTTTATATGCATTTTTTATCAGCCATAACAATTTGAAGGTTGATCTAGTAGGAAATCAGTGACGTCACATATGGTCCGAGTTTGGCACTAATACGTGAATATGTGAAACCCCAGATTTTTTACCAGGCGGACACACATTTTTTTATATTTTTTATTCAATATACAACAGAATAAAAAAATAATCAGTAATTCGACTTTTTTATGCATATTTTCAATAAATATTAAAATTGTTTCGACAATCCTACAAAAACGTACAAAAATCATCTAGAAATATGATTGAAATATTCTAAAATATCATCTACAAAATCATCGAGAAATATGATTGAGAAAATATGATCCTAAAAAATCATCTAGAAATATAATTGAAAAAATATGATTCTAAAAAATCGCCTAGAAATATGATTGAAAAAATATGATTCTAAAAAATCATCTAGAAATATGATTGAAATATATTAAATAATTTAATCATGTTTAACGAGACAAAAGCCATATTTTTTTCTGCCAACTATAAAATTCCAAAAAATAACGATTTCAAAAATCCTGAAGACCAGAGTACGTAAAAAGTCTTCGAGCAGCTGTTTGCAAAAGAAGTGGCACAAGTACGCAGTCGGTTGTGCAGCGCTAAAAGAGTTGAGAACTCTCGAGATGAGAATTGCGTGCTGGAGTGGAACGCGTGTTTTCTCGAGACGCGGAGCAGGTGCTCGCAGCATCGAGCACGTGTCCGGGCGCGCAGATCGGGTAGGTAGGTAGAGCGAGGATCCTCGTTCGCCGCGCGTGGAAGGATGAAGAACGGTGCGCGAGTCCCGGTCGTCTCAATCACGATAAAAGTAGGTAGGGAAGACTCTCGATCCCCGGGATCGAGATCGCATCTCATCGCCGAGGAAAATAGAATAAGAGCGATTTTTCCTCCCACGACAGCGGCGATGTTTTTTTTTTTTTTTTTTTTTTTTTTTTTTTTTTTTCAGACCCTCTTAATCCCTCCCACAACGGCGGAAAATTGAGTATTTTTATTCCACGACGGAAACACGAAGTGGAACCGCGATCGAACTGCCGCCAGAGTAAACCCTATCAGTTTCCGATATTTTCAAGATTGCGAACGGCCACGAGAGCCATTGTGATATTGCGGGCGGCTCGTGGGGCAAAAGCGATTCAGACAATTTTCATCGCGTGTCGGGGCAAACCGAGGAAAACACGAGAATGCGGCGGCCGCCACTTCCGTTTTTTTTTTTTTTTTGCTTCTTCCTCTTGTTCCTGTTATCGTTGACAAACGAACGTGATCGACGGTATTAAACATTTCGTCGTTCCGTCGCCTTCCGGGTCCGCGAGTCTTCTCGTCAATCAGCCACTTCCTACTTTCGATCCGCTGCGGAGTCCCCGAGTAATGAGACTTTTCAAGGAATAAAAAATTCAATCTATCGCAATTCTCGAGACTTTTCACCGTAATTTATTTTCTGTCTCTTTTCTGCGTTATTAAGATCAATAGTAACGAAACTTGTAATGTTAATTCGTGATTAATCACATCGATGTTTTTGCCAAAAACACAAAAAAAAAGTTTCAAAAAAGTTATATACGAATTTATCAATATATTAAAAGTTAATAACATGAACATTAACGATTAATAAACTCTGCAAACAAAATAAATCTTTTTTTTATTAGGCGAAAAACCTCCAATGTTTCCTTTTTTTTCAAAGAAAAAAAAACATATAGGTTTTTACGCCACGAATTTTATATCTCCATTAACATCAATTCCTGATTAATCACATCGATGATTTTGCCAAAAAGAGATTTTTTAAAAAGTAAGAAAGTTATGTACGAATTTATCAATATATTAAAAACTAATAGCATTAAAATTAACAATTAATAAAACCTGCGCAAAAATAATGAAGTCTTCGTATTTTTATTTTTTTTTCGTTAGATGATAAACTCCTCAATGTTTCCTTTTTTGAAAAGAAAAAAAAATACATGTAGGTTTTTACGCCACGAATTTTATCCTGCGCATTGAGCGCTCCGCCTGTCGAGCTGCTCCCAGTCATTTATTTTCTGTCTCTATTGACATTAATTTACGATTATCTACATCAATATTTTTGCGAAAAACAGATATTACCAAAGTAAAAAAAAGTTATATACGAATTTATGAATATATAAAAATTACTAACATTAACAATTAATAAACCCTCCGCAAAAATAATGTAGTCTTAATTTCTTATTTTTTTCGTTAGACGATAAACTCCTCAATGTTTCCTTTTTTGAAAAGAAAAAAAAATACATATAGGTTTTTACGCCACGAATTTTATCCTACGCATTGAGCGCTCCGCCTGTCGAGCTGCTCCCGGTGCCAGGTGTAAGGTCGACTGCTGCATGTTGCCTGTTACGCAGTGGGGAGGAGTGTTAACACACTCGCGTCGCCGGCGTGAGTCGAGTGGAGCGCGCACTCACACAGGCGGCGCGCGGGGCACGAGTCGGCGGCAGCCGACCGCGGCAGATGTTTCTTCCGCGGGGACGAGGAACCTTCGGAGGCTTCCAGCGAGCCACCGGCGCCCTTCCTGCGCCTATATTTTCCTCCCTACTTGTTTTTCTCTCCTCTTTATTCGTGGCCAGATACCTCGGCGGCCTCATCTGCTCTCCAAAGACCTCGCGGGCCGCACGAGAAGCGATTATTGAAAGGAAGAAAGAATCCCGATTGTCCGAGACGTTGGAACGCGCGCGCGATCGGGCAGGTGGCTGCAACCGATTATTTTTTGTCGCTCAGACTCCACAGAGAAACATTTTTTTTTTTCTTTGTATTGATTTGCAATGATTTCGTTCATTCCAATTATTAATTTATCAATTTATTATTAGTAAATTCCTTCAATTCGTACAATGTTTCGTAATGATTTTCAATTATTTCGTTCACTCCAATTATTAATTTATCAATTTATTACCGATAAATTCTCGTAATTCGTATACGATTTTTCATAATAATTTTCAATTACTTCGTTCACTCCAAATATTCATTTATCAATTTATTATCGATAAATTCCCGTAATTCGTACACGATTTTTCATAATAATTTTCAATAATTTCGTTCATTCCAATTATTAATTTATCAATTTATTACCGGTAAATTTCGATGATTCGAATTAGCGTGAAAATAAATTATATTAAATATAGAAAAAATTGATTTAATTAAACGATAATAATTTGATAAATTTTGAGGCAGTTTCCGGGATTAGAGAAGAAAATGATTTGCAATAATTTTGTTGATTTCCCATATTAATTTACTAATTTATTTTCTGCATCGTGAATTACTGTGATACAAAAATAATTAAATATAAATAAAGCTACGTTAATTAAACGAGAAATATATTTGGTAAATATTGGAGCGTCTGCGGGGATTGGAGACCGACTGAAAAGACGCGGGAGGCTCGACGTGTAACCCGGAAACGCTGCCGGTGGTCAATTACATCCGCGATAAGCAGCATCCATGTACGGTACAATTAAGTCTCGTTCAATTATCACTAATTCATCGCGAGGCGAAAGGGGACGTGGATTACTGTACGGCGCGCGGTGCGCCGTAGTCGACCGGATCCGGGCGCGAGTATCGCCTTGTCGATATAGCATGCATTAGCTCTTTCGCTCGCGCGGCCACCGCTATAAATAGTTATGCTCTTTCTCGTTATTATCTATCAGCTGCGCCTTTGAGAGACTCGCGTACCCCGGACACTCTGTGAAAGCCTCTGTGCTCGGGCGGCACGCGCTGCGATAGATGCACCGTAATACGAAAATAAACGGGGTCCTTAGCGGGAAGTATATTTTGAGAGTGAACGGAAAAAAGGGTTCGTCAAAGAAGTGGCGTGATTCGATCAAACGTAGCTTGATGTGTTTTTTTTTCTTCTTTTTTTTCTTTTTATTCGAGAAGTGTCAACACGAAATGCTGCTCGCTAATAGTGTGTAGATCGATTAAAGAATTCTTTAATTAATTGTTTTTGTATTGAAGAATTTGTTAGTGAATTCTGTTTGGATTATAGAATTCTTTAATGGATTATTTTTGGGTTAAATAACTTTTTTATTAATTCTTTTTGGATTAAAGAATTATTTAATGAATTCTTTTTGGTTGAAAGTATTATTTAATGAATTCCTTTTGGATTAAAGAACTCTTTAATGAAATGTTTTTGGGTGAAAGAATTCTTCAATGAATTCTTTTTGGATTAAAGACTTTTTTAATCCATTTATATTAATGGATAAAAAAATGTAAAGAGCAAAGAGGTGAAGGAGGCGTCGAGAGGAAACAGGAATCAGGATGGGATGGAACAGGAAGGCATTGAAGCTATAAAATCTACAGCGAGGATTTAACGGAAGTCACATAATGCCTAAGAACGACTATTAATAATCTACTTTGTTGGAGAAGGTTGAAGCAAAATGAAATATCCAATTTTAGGACCGTAACCACTGCCGAAACCTTGAATATTATTAATAAACTCCTACCGCCAATGTCGCATCTGTGCATATATTAAAATTTCCACGAAAACCTTCTGAATTCCAAATCATTAAAAAACAAAAATGCATTCAACCACTATTAAATCTCCTAAACCAAACAAACATTTTTTTCAAAATTTATCAACGATACTTTTACGTTTGTTTATGCCTGACATTTCCCCAACGCAGATTTTCACTCCACGTGGCGTTACCGAATAATCCTGGCGAGTATGAAGTGAAAAAAAAACTGCCGCGCGTTTACCTGCTGGCGTAATTTTTTCGCAACACACCAACGACAACTCCACGTGTGTTTATGCCTGAATATTCCCCAGCGGAGTTTGTCACTCCACGTGACCCTCCGAATAATCCCGGCAAACTTATAGTACGAAGAAGAAGCCGGCCAAAAAAAAGTAAAAAAAAAAGGAAAATAGCTGCCTCGCTGCTGCGGCGTGTGCCGCGCGTTTACCTGCTGGCGCTGTCGCACGTGCACGCGACGCCACCGACGAGGAAGAGGCCCATGGAGCGAGGGAGGGGGGGAAGAAGGGGGCGCGAAGGGCCCCGTACAAGAAGCGCATCGCGATTGGATCGCTGCCCGGCTGGGCCTTCACCCTCCCCGGGCCCTTAAGCCCGTCTTCCTCTTTTCTCGAAACCCCTCGCGCTCCTTCGCACCGCTCCCAACCTCGTGAAAAGGTGAAAGAAGAAGACGAAGACGGAAGAGACTCGCGGAGGATCCTTTTTTTCTCTCCTCCAAAGCCGGCAGCTGTTGCTTTCGCCGGATCTATCTGGCTTGCCCCCTCAGAAAAATCAGTCAAGCGGTCGCCCTCGAACCACGCGGACGTGCCACGCGATTTTCTCTCTCCAGGCGCTCCGAAAAATCGTTATACCATAGTTACTCATCGTCAGTCTCGTTATAAGCACGCGTTAAGATGTGTCGCGAAACGAGAGTCAGCGCAAAAAGCGCCGACGGCGTCGAAAAGTCCGTCAACGACGGATGAAGCTTTTTGTGATCGATAAATCAATAAATCGATAAATCGATAAATCGATAAATCGATAAATCGATAAATCGATAAATCGGTAAATCGAAAAATCGGTAAAAAGTGAGGAGCGAAAAAAAAAATCTGTGCTTCGGTGCCTCGAATTCGCTGGCCATCGGCTTCCAGTCCCTTCGGTCGTGTCTCTCCGTCCGGATGTGCATTAACGAACCGGCGGCTAAATTTAAACGGGATCGATAGTATCTCCAGCTGTTTACGTATTCCGGTTCAACTCGCGCCTCGTCGTCGGTGTCGTCATCGCGTCGTCGCCGCCGTGAACGTGACCTTTGCGAAGAAGGACGCTTTGACGTAGCCGCGAGTCGCAGATTAGATAGGCTTTTGTGCGACAAAGTGCCGAGTGCAGCGAGCGAGGCGGCGGCGCAGCTCGTCGAAGGATCGATAGAGCTACCCACGCGATTTTTTTTTCGTCGATCGGCGACCTGTGCTTTTTTTTTTTTTTTTTTTTTTTTTTTTTTTTTCACCCTTGCGCCATGATCATCTGCGTGTCCGGATTTCTCGTGGGGTATGTTTTTGGTATTTTTTTTTCTCCTCTTTTTTTTCCTTCCTGTTCGCAGTTCGAACGTTCGATTATTATTAAGGGGGTGAATTTCCGTGGGTGAGTCAGAGACGTGCGCGCCACACATAAACAATGATTCACGGTACGCGGCCTGCGTGCCCACGGGGTGAATATCAAACGTCGCGCGCAACGCGCACCTGGCTCACGAGCGTATAATAATCATAATAACGCGAGAAAAACAAAAATGGGATCGCGCGCAGTCATTGCGCGGGTCTTCGAGGATCGCTGAACACCGGGGAAACCCATCACCGAGCGGGGGGTTATATACTTTGTGAGCTGTGGATGTTTTTACGGACAGCAGGAGATATAAATTGCATGAGGCTCGGCGGTCGTACAGGAAGTTACGGAATTTTGAAACGGACTGTAGATTATTGTTATGATTCGTTGGCACATTAGAGTAAAATAAGCAGTCCTCTAAATGGAGAACTTTTTTTTTAGTAATGAGTACTTTTTTCGTCAAATTTGAAAAAAGTAATAATAATAATAATAATAATAATAATAATAATAAAAAAATAATAATAATAATAAAAATAATAATAATAATAATAGTTTCTATTATTAGTAATACTGTTTTCAAATTTTTTGTAATAATATATTTTACGAAAAAAAAACAGAAAATTTGAAAAAAGTAATAATTACACTAATAATAATAATTATTATTACATAATATTGTTATTATAGAAATGAGCCAGCCGTACAGGTATTTTATTTTCATTCAGTCGCTCCGCTCGAATACAAATGAGTGAAACCCACCGCTTTATATTTTTTCTTTGATATAATAGTGACTTTTGACCAACACCATCGTTCCCAAGTCGCATATTCTCGGATTTAAACCCTTCATAAAGTGATTTAGAAAAAAAAAACGTCGTTATTTTATGTCAGCATTAATCGTTCAAAAAAAATGGCAAAATCTGCTCCTTCACATTTTTATCCTATACGTGATTCACGAATTTTTCACGAAAAGACAATTTTTCATCGCAATAATTCAAATACCATGGATATTTTTTTTTATTTCATCAAAACCGCGAAGAAATAAAAAAATCCAAAGTCCCATTCACCGTCTAAACACGACACAGAGTAGGTGAAAAGGTGGCCGGATTAAAATCGTCGGAACAATAACGGTGGGAAACGCTGAACGTGGTCGTGGTCATCGAACGCGCGAAACACGCCCCGCGCCCGATTCGCGCCGCACCGACGTCGGGGCCCGCTGATAGTTTGTTGTTTCGCGTTATCAAGCCTGCGGCTAATTCCGCATTGTTATTCGTTGTAATTAGCTCGCGATGTTTTCGCGGGCCGCAGCGATTCTCGGGCGCACACACAGCGTGCGTATCCTGGCTTTTCATTATCGGGCTTTGTATTTATGTCCACGGTACATTTAACTCTCCGGCCGGGCGCTTTGTTTCTCCATGCGAGGATCGCCCGGCTATCTTTCTCGCTCTCTCTCTCTCTCTCCGGGCGCTGCGTTGCGAAATTTCGGCATAAGCTCATACGTTATTAATTCTCAGCCGGGGCTGGAACGCTCGGCTGGAGGCGCGCGAAGCATCAACACCGCGGCCACCCCGCCAAAGCGGCAAACTCCGTCGGTCTCGCGGCTTTAAGGTAGTCGCCCTGCTTGCGTTCAATTTCGCATAAATTCGAGAAAATTGAGGGAGAATTGCAAGCACTTCTCGATGGTCTAAAAATCTGAAAAAATTCATGCACATTAAAGGTATTGAAAAGATCAATTTGGCATAATAATAATTCGAAAATGTTATTAACAAATTGATGAAAAAAAAAAATTGTTTAACAAATATTTCGGTGACCCAAGTTTTTTTTTCGATGAAAATGATTCTTTCATGTTTCTGAATACGTATGAATTTTTTCCGATTTTTAAGTAATCTTTGAATTTTGGAATTTTCCATATAAAAAAAACACCAAAATTCAAAGATTACTTAAAAATCTGAAAAAATTCGTGCGTATTCAGAAAAACGAAAGAATCAATTTCATCGAAAAAAAAACTTGGGTCACCGAAATATTTGTTAAACAATTTTTTTTCGTCAATTTGTTAATAACATTTTAGAATTATTATTATGTCAAATTAATCTTTTCAGTACCTTTAATGTGCATGAATTTTTTCAGATTTTTAGACCATCGAGAAGTGCTTGCAATTCTCTCTCAATTTTCTCGAATTTATGCGAAATTGAACGCAAGCAGGGCGACTACCTTAATACCCTCCCTGGTGGCTGGTTGACTGCGTCGCTGCTCCTGCTGCTGCTGAATCGCTGTACTCGACCCGGTACTCGCGGGACTGTAAATGCTCACCCTGGCGGCCGTCGGGCCTACGGCGTAGCCTCCGGAAATTAGGTTTGGTAATCACTCAGCACCGGATATTGAACGCTCTTCAAACATCAACAAGGTCGCTGAACCCTGCCGTCGTCGTTAGGCCCGACGTCTTCGTCGTCTGGAAAAAAATCTATATCGTGACACAAAAGTGTGGTAGATTTTTTTCCCCAATGTGTCGCGTGGATCCTCCAGCCACAATCGCAGGTTTTTCTCGTTTACCGATCGTGCCGATTATTAGGTATCACAGGAAGATGAAAGTCAACAATTTTTTATCGACAGATTCACTAAAAGCTTTTGAATAAAAATTCATAGTCAGAAGTATCGAATAAAAATTTGCAATAAAAAGTATTGAGTACAAATTTGGAATAAAAAGTATCGAATAAAAATTTGTAATAAAAAGTATCCAATGAAAATTTGCAGTAAAATGTAGCGGATAGAAATTTGGAATAAGAGGTATCGAAAAAAAATTTGCAATAAAAAGTATCGAATAAAAAATTGTAATAAAAGAGCACATCGACTAAAAATTTGGTATGTGTAGCTAATTAAAATTATTTAAACACGACAGAATTCAGTTGGCTGAAGTAAAAATGAAAAAACCAGAGTGATGATTTTTATCCCAATGCGTGGAAAGTCGAGGTATAATTTTTCTGGATGACTTTCAAAACCCGATAATCATTTATCGCTAAAAAAAATGTCACGGTGGCTTATTGAACTGCGGCGTCGACGCGTTTCGCATAATTCTGCTTGACAGCCTCCGACGATGGTAATAAAAAGATTCAAAGCGGAGTGAAGATCAAACGGTGACGCTGAATAATGAATATCGCGCGGCTGGGGCGATGGTGATGATGAGGAATGGGATTTGCGTATGCGTCGTCGCCCCGAGAGGGCATTTCCGGGATACGCGCGCAAATCCACGCGCACACCTTGCTTGCGCTTCCTATTGCCGTCTACCGTATCGTAGCATCGATTGGTAATACAAATTCAGATCCATCAGTGTCAGCGATTGACCCAGCAATATCCATCAATTGATGAGACTTAGGCATGTCGTTTAATATCGATGCCTCGAGGTATCGACATTTTTCTAAAACAATATAGATTATTTTATATCGTTACTTCAGGGCCAATTAATACATTAATTACAATTTTTTTTATGATGTTGAAATTTGCATCGTTGGAATACAACGAAATTTAAAAAACATTAATTCTAATTGATCCAAATTATGAAATTAGGTATAAAAAGTCACCATAGTAACTAATTCCCATGATGAATTTTTACACCTAATTTCATCATTTGGGTTAATAAGAATGAATTTTTTCTGAATTTCGTTGCTTTCCAACGATGTAAACTTCAACATCATATTTTTTAAATATATTTTTCCTTGACTGCCGCACAAACAACGTGAAGCTCTGACTTTCTAGTTCAGATTCATAATATAACTTAAGTGATTTCTCGTATCAATTAAAATGCTATGCGATACCGCATTTCATTATCAAATACGAATTGATAATTAATAGATACATCATTTCGTCTTCGATATTTTGGAGCACAATTGGAGAGCAAATCCAAAATAATCCGAAGTATCCAAAACTGCTCCGACAATCCGACGACCCGAATGAGACGTCCTAATAAAAAAAAATGAATAAATGAAAAATACTTATTTACTGTGTTCATTAGAAATAGCAGTGATATAAATCCCCGTTTAATTGGACGTGGCACTAAATTTCTCGTTTCCATCCGATTGTTGCAGTTTCCCACAGAAGATGGAGAGGCCGACGCACAACACGAGCCTGGGACAGGGCCACGGTGGTAGCACGCACGGGGTTTATTCCTCGGGAAGTCAAACGTCCCTCTCGACGTCCTACATAACGGGCCAGTCGTACATGCAGGGACAGAACTACGCTCACGGCGCCTATCCGACGACGAACGTGCAGGTCTATCCGCACGGTGGTTACTCGCAGCCTCAGAGTTACGGTACAATGGTGCAGGGTTACGGCGGGCAGCCGCAGTCCGCCTATCAGCAGTCACACAAAAAGGGCACCATCAGAAATGGCGATGTTCTCAAACGGTGCAGGCTTCAGAATGCGTAAGTATAACTGTGGAACGGAATACATTTATTTCCTCATCAAGATAACGAAGTTTGTACCGCTGTAGTCTTCAGCTTTCACTGTTTGCGCAATTTGCCTTCGAGTGAGGATAAAATGTGTAGTGTCTTTATTTTTATCTTTTGCGCAATTTAATCTTCATTTTTGGCAGTATTTTTTTCGCGCTATTTTAATCTTAGTTTTTGCGCTATTTTTATTTTTATTTTTCGCGCTATTTTAGTCTTAATTTTTTGCGCTATTTTAATTTTTTTCGCTCTATTTTAATCTTATTTTTCTGCGTTTTTGTTTTTCGTGCTATTTCTATTTTTGTTTCCCACGCTATTTTTGTTTTTATTTTTCGCGCTATTTTGATCTTAATTTTTTGCGCTATTTTTATTTTTATTTTTCGCGCTATTGTTTATAATAATTTTTTGCACTTTTTTATTTTTATTTTTCGCGCTATTACTTTTTTTAAATTGTGCGGTACTGTTTTAATTTTATTTTTTTGTGCTACCATTTTAATAAAAAATTTACGCAAAATTAAATTAGTACCTAAAAGTAATTTTCTTGGCTGCATGAAATTAAACAATTGTTCCCTCCACTGGATTTTTGTTCACAAAGCTCTTTTGTAAAAAGAACCTTTACATTGTCTTCAAAGACTAAAATCACACGTCACGTAAGACACGTTTCGCAATGATAAATAATTCGTCAGATTATTTCTAACCGAGTTGCCCCTCGTTCTCCAAGCAGGTACGAGTTGTCGCAGGATCTCCTGGACAAGCAGATCGAGATGCTGGAGCGAAAGTACGGAGGCGTGAAGGCGCGGAACGCGGCGCTGACGATACAGCGAGCCTTCAGGAGGTACACATTGCTGAAGAAATTCGCGGCAATCACGGCGATGGCGAAGGCGGAGAAGAGGCTCAGCCGCAATCTTCAGGAGGCGACGGATCGTCCGGGCAACATGGCCGACCACGAGAGGATGGTCTATCACAATCAGGTCTACATTCAGCAGCAGCCGCAGTCGGCGAACAATCGGCCGATGCCGATCCGCAGTATGTCGCTCAGGGAGCGAAGATACGCGGAGAACTCGCAGTCGCCGATGCCCCGGAGTCAGAGCGGGCGATGCGAGGTCCAGGTGATGGGAGGCCACCAGGTAAATCAGGCGATGCATCAGCATCCGGCTTACAATTTGCACCAGAGCGGACGACACACGCCGTCCATGACACCCAGCCCCTGCGGGAGACACCAACCGCCGCCCAGCCCGTGCTGGGACACCAGCTCGCAGGAAAGCGGATCCAGCATTCACTACTACAATCCTCAGGTAACGGCGCCGTGGCTTGATACACGAGAAAGCTGTCACATAATTCACAGAGTAAAGTTTCGAAACTTTAGATTTTTTATCTTTCCATCTATACAAAGTTCCACTATTTTTTTATTTATCATATTATATTTACTATACAAAGATATTTGATACATGAGAAAATTGTCACATAATTCACAGCATAAAGTTTAGAAACAGGAGATTTTTTTTTATCTTTTCAACTATACAAAGTTCCACTATTTTTGTTTTATTTATCATATTATATTTACTATACAAAGATACTTGATACATGAGAAAACAGTCACATAATTCACAGCATAAAGTTTAGAAACAGGAGATTTTTTTATCTTTCCATCTATACAAAGTTCCACTATTTTTTTATTTATCATATTATATTTACTATACAAAGATATTTGATACATGAGAAAATTGTCACATAATTCACAGCATAAAGTTTAGAAACAGGAGATTTCTTATCTTTCCAACTATACAAAGTTCCACTATTTTATTTTTATTTTTCATATTATATTTACTATACAAAGATTCCAAATGTGGATAGAGAAGATTTTTTCATAGGATTTTTCCCAAAAGAGGACACACATTATATTTATTATATTTTATTGCACCTATCCAACGCATCACGTGAATTAAAATAAACATATAGCTAAAGTGTTTTAATAGCCAAAATATTACTAAACATCACTTTCAATGCTCCAGGGAACTTTGTGTAGATTATTCGTCTTTCCAAGGTCACAAGATTCCATTATTTTTCAGTCATCATATTATATTTACTATAAAGATTCCTCATGCGAACAGAGAAGATTTTTTTATAGAAGTTTTCCCAAAAGAGGACACACTTATATTTATTATTTGTTTTTGTTGCACCTATCCAACGCATCACGTGAATTAAAATAAACGTACAGCTAGAGTGTTTTAATACCAAAAATATTGTCACTGTGGTCCTCGCGCGAGCCGATAAACCCTCGAATCTCACTAAACAACACCTTCAACGCTCCAGGAAACTTTGTGTGGACTGAGGCAAGAGACGCCGCCGCGAGATTTGCACAGGACCCCGTGCACCTCGCCCTCGACGCCGCACAATCTTCAGGCGCCGATGGCGCACACGTGGGCCAACACCTCGCAGCTGAGCTCGTCGGGCGGCCGGTCCCGGAGTTCCGGCAAGAAGGTCCCGCCCGAGGTGCCCAAGCGAACCTCCTCGATAACGTCGAGATCGATGGAGCAGCGACACAACGGGCTGTCGAAGAGCGTGGAGAACGGAAGTCTGAGCTCGGTCCAGAGCTCCGGCAGCGACTCGACGAATTGCGAGAGCTCGGAGGGCGATCCGCAGCGAGGCTCGCCGATCTGGAAGCACAAGGGAATCGTGAGTAGCCTCGCGAGATCGAAGCGAGAGGCGTCTTTGTCTTCAACCGCTAACATCTTTTTTTTTTCCTCTTTCTCTCATTCGCAGTCGAGCTCGCCGGAACATCAAGAATGCGGCGTTCATGCGGCCGACAACAATAGTCTGATAAACAGCGGCAAGGAACTCGGTCATTCGCACGCGAGCTCGGGCTATCAGCTTCCCATGATGGATCACACGGAAGCTCTGCCACAGGCGAGCTACAAGGTATCGGAAACCGTTAGGAAACGACAGTACCGGGTCGGACTGAATCTCTTCAACAAAAAGCCGGAACGCGGCATCACCTATCTGATACGGCGGGGCTTCCTCGAGAACAGTCCCCAGGGTGTCGCGCGGTTTTTGATCAGCAGGAAGGGACTCTCCAAGCAGATGATTGGCGAATATCTCGGCAATCTGCAGAATCAGTTTAACATGGCTGTTTTGGAGTGAGTAAAAAGCTAACTTTGGGACGGAGTTGTAAATTCCCAATTTTTATAGATGTAAGATTCATGGTGCAATTGGCTTTGTAATTATGTTTTTATGATACCAGGGTAATCGCACGCGCTGGCGCGCGTGCCTGAGAAACTTGACGTCAAAATCAACCTCAGACATTTTTCTTTTCAAAATATCGACTTTTAACCTATACCATCGTTCTCAAGTCGCATATTCTACCCCTGAAAACACTGGTTATTAACCTTTTTTAATCGATTTTGAAAAAAATATTTTTTTGGCGACGAAAAAAATATTTTTTCTGTCAGAAATCGTAGATCTGGCTCCGGATCGAAAATCGCCAAAATCGACCCCAATTTTTTTTCTTTTCAAAATATCGACTTTTAACCTATACCATCGTTCTCAACTCGCATATTCTACCCCTGAAAACACTGGTTATTAACCTTTGTTAATCGATTTTGAAAAAAATATTTTTTTGGCGACGAAAAAAATATTTTTTCTGTCAGAAATCGTAGATCTGGCTCCGTACCGAAAATCGACCCCAATTTTTTTTCTTTTCAAATTATCGACTTTTAACCTATACCATTGTTCTCAAGTCGCATATTCTACCCCCGAAAACACTGGTTATTAACCTTTTTTAATCGATTTTGAAAAAAAAATTTTTTTGGCGACGAAAAAAATATTTTTTCTGCCAGAAATCGTAGATCCGGCTCCGGACCGAAAATCGCCAAAATCGACCCCAATTTTTTTTCTTTTCAAAATATCGACTTTTAACCTATACCATCGTTCTCAAGTCGCATATTCTACCCCTGAAAACACTGGTTATTAACCTTTTTTAATCGATTTTGAAAAAAAAAAAAAATTTCGACGAAAAAAATATTTTTTCTGTCAGAAATCGTAGATCTGGCTCCGGACCGAAAATCGACCCCAATTTTTTTTTCTTTTCAAAATATCGACTTTTAACCTATACCATCGTTCTCAAGTCGCATATTCTACCCCCGAAAACACTGGTTATTAACCTTTTTTAATCGATTTTGAAAAAAATATTTTTTTGGCGACGAAAAAAATATTTTTTCTGCCAGAAATCGTAGATCCGGCTCCGGACCGAAAATCGCCAAAATCGACTCCAATTTTTTTTCTTTTCAAAATATCGACTTTTAACCCATACCATCATTCTTCTTACAACTTCTTAGAACACTGCTTTGGGAAAGAAAAGATCCGAATGAAAATCAGTGAACCAAAATTATCCGCAAAACTGTCTCGGATCGCGACCCATTTTTTTACACAATTTCCGTTCGTTAATTTCAGATGCTTCTCTCACGAGCTCGACTTGGCGGGGATGCAGGTCGACGTGGCGTTGCGAAAATTCCAGGCGTACTTCCGAATGCCCGGCGAGGCGCAGAAGATCGAGAGACTCATGGAGGTGTTCAGTCAGCGTTACTGTCACTGCAACCACGACGTGGTTTCGAGGCTACGCTCGCCGGACACGGTTTTCGTGCTGGCGTTCGCGATAATAATGCTCAACACGGATCTTCACACGCCGAATCTGAAGCCCGAGCGTCGAATGCGCCTCGACGATTTCGTGAAGAATCTGCGGGGCATCGACGACTGCGGGGACATCGACAGGGACATCCTCGTCGGAATCTACGATCGAGTCAAGGCGAACGAATTCAAACCCGGCTCGGATCACGTGACCCAGGTGATGAAGGTCCAGGCGACGATCGTCGGGAAAAAACCGAACATGGCGCTGCCGCACAGGCGGCTCGTCTGCTACTGCAGGCTCTACGAGATCCCCGATATTCACAAGAAGGAGCGACCCGGCGTTCATCAGCGCGAAGTCTTTCTTTTCAACGATCTTCTCGTAGTCACGAAGATCTTGAGCAAGAAGAAGAGCAGCGTAACATACACGTTCAGACAGAGCTTCCCGCTCTGTGGAATGGTCGTCACGCTTTTCGAAGTTCCACGTGAGTTTCGTTGTATTCTTGATTAATAGAAGTTAAGGTAGTCCTTGCGTCTAGTATTCATTTCGCGTAAATTCGAGGAAAATGAGAGAGAATTGAAAATACTTTACGATGGCTGAAAAATCGGAAAAAATTCATGCAGATTAAAGATACTGAAGAGATTAATTTTGCGTAATAATAATTCGAAAATGTTATTAACAAATTCAGGAAAAAAATTGTGTAACAAATATTTTGATGACCTAAGTTTTTTTATAGAAATGATTTCTTCGTTTTTCCGAATACGTATGAATTTTTTTCTGACTTTTAAGTTCTCTTTGTAATTTGTACATAGTTTCCATACAAAAAACACAAATTTCAAAGAGAACTTAAAAATCTGAAAAAATGTATACGTATTCAGGAAAACGAAAGAATCATTTTCATTAAAAAATTGGGTTATCGAAATATTTGTTAAACAATTTTTTCCTGAATTTATTAATAACATTTTAGAATTATTATTATGCAAAATTAATCTTTTCAATGCCTTTGATGTGCATGAATTCTTTTCATATTTTTAGACCATCGAGAAGTACTTGCAATTCGCTGTCATTTTTCGCGAATTTATATGAAATTAATACTAGACGCAAGCTGGGATTAAAAAGGAGAGATTAGATTGTATATAATTGCCTCGTTTTTTAAATTTTTCCAGATTACCCCTACGGTATTAGGCTCTCTCAACGCGTCGACGGAAAGGTACTAGTCACATTCAACGCCCGCAACGAGCACGACAGATGCAAGTTCGCGGAGGACCTTAGGGAATCCATCAGCGAAATGGACGAGATGGAGACGTTGAGAATCGAGACGGAACTCGAGCGGCAGAAGAGCAGCAGGGGTGCCCGCGGCAGCGCCGAGAATCGCGACTCCGGCGTCGCCGACGTCGAGGTCTGCCCCTGTCCGGGTCCCTGCAACGCCGATCGCTCCGAAGTCGTCGACATGGACACGCAGCTGAAACGATCGGCCCTCAGCAATTCGCTCCTCGACATACACGAGCAATGTAAGTTTATCGCGAGCCAGCCGATATTTCGCCTCGTTTGAGCGGGGAACACTTGGAGTAAATTGTATAACTCGAAGTGAAAACAGAGGACAGTCACCGAAAAAAACATCGGTAAGCACTGAGTGCTTCTCAAGCATTTAAAACGCCGTGATTTTGTTCGAAAGCACCAAAAAAGCACCGAAAATTCGTTCGTTTGAGTCACGAAAATTCCGTGCTTCAGGTTTTTTTTATACGGGCGACTAAAAGACACTAATTTTCTCCATGATTAAAATACACTAATTTTCAACTTATTTTCGGTGTTTCTTCGATGCTTTCGACGAAAATCTCGATGTTTTAAATCTGCGAAAAGCATACTCAGTGATTTTTGGGTGATTTTTTTCGGTATTCGGACTTGCCAGGGTTCCGCCAGCTGGATTTGTCCGGGACGATTTCGGTTCTCGTCATAATTCAATTAATCTCGCGAAGAAGATGAATTAATTAATTATTTTTTTTCTCGATATTTTGCAGTCGCTGGAGAGAAGCCACAGCGTCGTGGCAGTGTTGGCTCTCTGGATAGTGGTATGTCAATTTCATTTCAATCTACTTCCGCCAGCTCGATGAGCCAAGGCGTTAAGCATCCTGGACAAGTTCATCCGGTGCATCCAGGGGCGACAATCCCTGGTGGCGGTAAAGGCCTGGCTCAGCAGCCGTCTTTTTTAGGGAACCTGTTCGCTAAGCGCGAGCGCAAGCTGTCGCAAACCGAGGATACCGGCCCGTATAGCCGCACCACCGAGGTCTAAAGAGCGATCACAATTCTCCGCTTACGCTCCTCGTTTCTTCGCCGACGTCTCGATCGAGACTCGAGAGGCGGCGTTGTTGACTTTTGCGTGCAGCACGCGTTTCCTCGCGAAAAGCGAACGCGCATCCGATCGACCTAACTTCGATCGTTCGAGATAATCGTTTCATCGAAAAATAACGTGCGAATGTAAGTTATTCATAAGATATGTAAAAGGGAGAGAAAAAAAGAGAAAAACGGAAAACCATTTACACTTTTATTGCAGAGAGCACAATGATTGTCACTTTAAACGCGCTCGCTACACGAAAAAGTCATAGCGGCACGAAGGTCCGAGCTCGAAATGCTCGAACGAGAAGCGAGCAAAGTAAGTCGGTGCGCTTAGTGAAACGAGAAGCAATTACCGAGGAACGGAATAATAACGTAAAATTATATTCGATTGGGCGGGATCCAATCGCGAGCTGTCGAGAGAGAGAGCGGCGAAGAAAATTCGGAAATTCTTGCTGTATATCACAACAAACATGTTTTATAGTATTTATTGGCCTAACTAAAGTTCGGCTCGGCTCTTCTCTTCTTTCTTTTTCGTACGTTATTTATGCTGTTAAGGGATAGAAATAAGCGTCGAGGCGATACGATTTGTGTGAATAGAGATAATAAACGTTTCCCCCGGGGCGGAGGTCACGCCGACGTATCGCTTAAGACCCCGCGAGTCTCGATCGAATTACAGAGACTCGGTTAAAATATATTTAAAAAAAACCACAATAACGATGTTGATAATACAATCGCGAGCGAACTCGCGAAGACCGGCAGACGGAATGCATAATTATTCTCACTGTCTAACGTTGCTAGTATTAATACGATCGAATGTTCTGTAAATAACGTTTATTCATAATGTAAAACGTCCGTGCGATGCGGACCCGTTGTAATATATAAGAAAAAAAAATCCATCAATTATAACCGTAAACGATCCACTGTCAATGTTAGTTGCATGTCGATGTTCAGAGTTTTCGGAGCAGCCACGACGCTGCCCGCTGGAAACGCGATCGAAAGTCGTCTCTTCTCGTTTGCGTAATGAGAAATTTTCGACTAATAGATTATAATGAATTGCGGACGCGCGAATCGCTCGCTCTACGAGGGAAGCGGCGGATGTATACTATAGAGGGTCTATCGGAATATAAAACCAAGTTTTTTCATGGCACTTTTCCTCGGTATAAAATAATTACGAAATTATAGGGAATACTTGAGATAAGAGGGAGAAAAAAATTCGTTTATAAACTCGCCGGCAATGGAATTGTGTTGAATAATTGCAAAATCGCGAAATTCCTCGTTAAATGCAACGAAATTTGGGTTTATATTTTCCGTAGGATGTTTTTTTTTTACCAGCGAGCAATAAGCGGGATTGTTATTTCGAGAGACTCTGCATTTAGGATCACGCACTACGTACGGCCTAGTGTGTTATTTAGTGCAACTATAGATCTAATCTTCCGGCGAGACGAGATTCCGAGGACTCTCGGTGTGTGCGTTATACGTAGGGTGTGTGTGTACGAAAGCAGTGGGGACACGACAGTTTCGCGCCGCGCTACCTTCGGAATTGTATAACGACGGAATACTAATCATGTACATAACGATAATATTTGTAATACGAGATAGTTAAACGAGACTAACGAAGTGCGAAGGATGAGTAATAATGCAATTTTGAGAAGAGAGGAGGAAGAAGAAAAAAACGAAGAAGAAATCACGTTAATTGACTATAGATAATGTGTAGCGTGTCGAGAAGAGGAATTAAACGAAAAATTCGATAAATTCGATAGAAGTATGATCGTCACCATCGAGCAGCGGAAACAATCGGTTGAGATTTACTAAACGAAAGATGTTCGATGACGCTGTGGACGTGAGAGAGAGAGAAGCGAAGAGAGAAAAAAAACACAGAACATTTACTAAATCCCAATCGTGTACACCCTGTAAACTCTAGTCTGTCTTGTCAATACAGTCTCTTTTGTAGGTAACATTTAGCAAATAAACATTTGTGAAGTAACCGTCTGAAAAGTACGTCTGAAAAAAAAAAATCAACTCCCTTTAATACACCACGCGGATGATATTTAAGAAGATATAACAAAAAAAAACGATGCTGTCTGCACTCTCGATCCTACATTTCCGGGCGCCGCGTCGATCGCATCCTCTCGGGTGATACAAGGAAATTAATAATCGAAATTCTGTGATAAACACTACTTGTTACGAAGACTGATTAGAACGACGCAGGAGCCTATCTTATTATCGGTGTTCGCGAGAGAAAAAAAACGTTTATGCTTCGTTGAGGCGCAGAGCAAATCATCACCGTCCGACATGGACGCGATCTGAACGGCTTCGTAGGACGAGATTGGCACGCTGAATCTATTGACAATTGTATCGATCAAAAACTGTGTTCCAAGAGAATGTTGACTTTTACTGATGGTCCGTGACGTTGGCGTGCGTAGAGTCGGCCTTTTCAATTATTCGCACCATACATTTAAATTAATTATAATATTGGAGTCCTAATATTCGTGGCTAAATTCGTAACTACACAATTTTTTTTTATCAATTCGGATCACAACACTTGACTAAAATGCATTTTATTGCAAACTCTAAACTGCTGAATTCTTAACAAATTTACAACAATTTTTGCGACTCTGCGCTCGCGCGTCAATTCCAGAACGATCGATTCAGCATCGTTGAATATCACTGATGTCATATCATTGAAAAAAAGGATGAGAAAACAATAATAAAAAGCGAAAAGCATGTGAAGGCAAAAGTTTGAAAAGACAATACGAATTTAAATGAGTGAGATATTTGGGACAACTGTAAAACATTCTTCTGAAAAGATATATGCACTGTATCGGCAACCTGTATAAATCTTATTAAGAATTACGATACAGTTTATTCGATGTCGAACTTATGACTGTCTCGCAGGGACAAAAAGATGAAAGATAAGAAAAAAAAAACATAAAAAAAAACATAATGTGGTTGGTGTACAATCGTAATCGTGATTATCAATTCGTTATGTGTATCGTGTACTACCTATTATTTGAGGGAAATAAAGACTACTTCGTAGCCACCCGATGATGTTGCTTTTGGCGTTTTCATTCACCCGGCGACCGATGGGTGACCGGCGAACGGTTCAACAACAAGCTGCCGTTTACCGTCTTTTGAAAAATGGTAACTGTAGTTACCCACCGAAGGTAACACCGAAGGTACTTTGCTTGGAAATATTCGGTGACATCGGCATGTCCGAAAGCAAAACACCGACAGAAAAGATCTATGATCGAGGCTGACTACGGTTGTTATTTTACAGCAGAATTGATCATACAATTATGAACAAATAACGTTTTTTTAGATGAATCTTTTAGGAAGGATCTGAACCCTGAGGCAGCGGGAAGAAGGAAATAGAAAAATTCTTCGGTACCAACATGAAACGAACATCCTGGCTCACTAAGTGCGAAATGATTACAAAACCGCTAAGCCGCGATGCGTCTAAAAAATCGACAGACCTCATGACAGAGAATTCTGCCCTTTTGAATTTTTAAATATTGTACGCGCAACCGATAAATAAAGAAACAATTTGAAAAGAAATAGTTCGAGTTTCTTTTTCGATCGATTGGATCGAATACAACTGAAAGCGATATTAGATGGGCACGTGGGAAAAGTATACATTTTTAAGTGCCCCTGTTAGTCTAAGAAAAGCTAGCACTAAACATCGAAAATATTGCATTGTGGTGCGAGTTACGCTAGTAATCACGCGAAGACACGAAGGAGATTACTACAGCCATGGTCACATCGCTCCACGTTAAAGGAATGGCGAAACGTAGCACAATGCGGCTTTTTATTTATTCTAGGTAGCCGGCAATTATGCAATTGCCCTGAAAAGTGTGTTGCATCCATTTCCATAGTAACTCCGAAGTAACGACAAAATTTAAGTAACATTTCGTTTCCACAGGTAAAAAAATTTCACTCAGTGTTGAACTGTTGCGTTGACCACAGTATCACAATCCAAACGTCTATTCATTCAGTGCAATCCAGCTTCCTTTTGATAAAAACGGAGGCGATGCAGCTAACGACATTATTCCTGATTCTCTCGACACTTATTGTAAAAGTACGTCTCACTGGAATTGTCATCGGAACATCCGAATTGGAGGAACCGGATCTCGTCGAAGCAGCGGTAATTGCAAAAATATACAACCATACGATTTGTACAATCAGGCTGCCCCGTGACCACAGATCAATGATTTTCAGGCCAATATCTTGCGATCGTGTTACGTGGACCAAGTCAACACCATAGGCATCGCTGGGCTGTCGGCTGCGGCTATCAGCAAGAAGTTGGTGCTTCGAGAACGTCTCAATCCCGTAATTCTAATCAACGACACTTCAACTAAAGTCAACGATGAACCGATCAGTCCTACGTCTCGATACCGACTACAGATCTTCGTAATCACAGTCACTGACTCCAGTGCTCTAGCAAAAACTCTCCTTCGAATCAGGAATTCTATATGGTGGAACCACATGGCCTCTTTCCTCTTACTCGACCGGCCCGTCTCGGATCACGACTGCTCAAACGCCTACGAAATTTTGTGGGAAGCTTGGACGATGAATCTGCTCGACTCGAAATTTCTGTGCCTGCACCGCACGAGAGGGAGGTTGATCTACACTTACAATCCATACGCGAGCGAAGCGCCTGATCCTTGGCAGCTGGAAAAAACTTACAAGGGACGAAACGATCATGTTTGGTCCCTGTTTGTGCAAGTGTATAGGGACGACGAGGAAACGTGGGACGCGTTGGATTTCGACAAGACGACGAATCTCGGCGGTTACGAAATTCGTGCAGCCGTCCAGGGAATGGAGGTCTGGAGTTCGACAGATCCGAACGTCACACCGTCGCTCTTTTATCGAGCCGTAAACATTTCCGCCGAGACTCTCATGGATGTGCTAAAGGCAACGTGGAAGTTCTCCTTATACCCGGATACCGATTCCCGATCGGTGGACAAGACGGGAAAGCCTTACGGAGTCATCGCTGAGGTCATCAACGGTATCAGCGACATTGGCCTTAATTTTCGAATCCAGGATATCTCACTGAAATACCCGACCACCTATCCACATTTCGCATCGTCCCTGTGCATTTTGACTCAGTATCGCGGCTACGTGTCCCAACTGAGCAAGATTGTTTCTGTACTCGACGTCAGTTCACGCTTCGGTATTCTTCTGGTTTTCCTGATTACTTTATTGTTCTTCAAATGTTGCCTGCGCCAGCAACTGATGCCGTCTATTCTTAATGTCGTTCTTTTGATATGCAACTCGACGCTGAGGAAAACGCCCGTGAAACTGGCTCCGAGAATTTATCTGGCCTGCTTATTTATGTTTGTCGTAACCATCCAGGGAATTTATCAGGGACAATTGTCGTCCCTGCTGACGCAGGAAGTTCCACTGCCAAACGTAAAGACCATTGAAGATCTCGCTCGCTCCGGTCACACGGTATACGGCCACGAAATCTATCACCCTCACTTCAACATATCAGCGTTGGAGGGACGTTACGTTGAATTACAGAAGTTCAACTGCACAGGCCACGTTTTGCGCGATCCCACAGCAGCTTGCGTGATGGAAAGATATTCGCTCATTCTCGAAGCAGCGATGTTCAAGCTGCACCAGTCCCAACCGATCACAAGAGTGGACTCGGTTTATCTGATCCGACCGGATTGGCCTCTGGAAAAAAGAGTGAACACTATTTTAATGAGATGTCGCGAAAGTCATCTTATGGAATTCGCGTTTGCGATGGATGTGCACAATACGCTGCACAGTCGCAAATTCCGTCGGAATAAATATCGGGAACAGAAGCAGAAGGTAATCATTTTCGAGGACCTGAGTTTCGCATTCGTCATTCTTGGAATTGGTCTGGGTTGTGCGACTGTGAGTGTAATTATCGAAATAGCAGTGCACCGCATTTAATTGGGAGTCGCCGAGCTACAAATCGACATTATGCCTTCTTTAATTAGTATTCGTAATTAACATTTGCGACTCATAATAAATATAGTTAACAAGCTAATACGGTTATGGACAAATAACATTTTTGAGACCATTTTTTTGGGGTATTAACGATTGTAAATGTACGCGGAACCTACGAATACAGAAATAACATTTTGAATGAAATAATGCGAATTTCTTTTTCGATCAGTTCGATCGAATATAACAATAAGCAATTAGGTGGGCACGTGGGAAAAGTATATATTTTTAAGTTCCCCTGGGAGTCTAAGAAAGGCTGGCGATAAACGACAACAAATATTGCGTTGTAGTATTAGTTACACCACCTGGTAAGCACGCGAAGAAATGAAAGGAATTATTACTGCGATGGTCACATCGCGCCACGTTAAAGGAATGGCGTGGCAATGCGACTTTTTATTTATTCTAGATATCCAGTAATTACGAAATTCTCCTGAAAAAGGTGATGCATCCATTTCCATAGAAACTCCGATGTAATGACAAAATGTAAGTTGCATTCAGTTTCTACACGCACAAAAATGTCATTCAGTGTTGAACTATCGCATTGACCACAGTATCACAATTGAAAAGTCTATTCATTCAATGCAATCCAGCTTCCTTTCGATAAAAAAGGAAGCGATGCAGCTGACGACATTTTTCCTGATTTTTTCGGCACTGATTGTAAAAGTACGTCTCACTGGCATTATTGTCGGAACTTCCAAATTGGAGAAATCAGATCTCGTCGAAGCAGCGGTAATTGCAAAAATATACAACCATACGATTTGTACAATCAAGCTGACCAATGACCACATATCAATCATTTTCAGGTCAATATCTTGCTATCATGTTACGTAGACCAAGTGAACACCGTAGGCATCGCTGGGCTATCGGCTGCGGCTATCAGCAAGAAGTTGGTGCTTCGAGAACGTCTCAATCCAATAATTCTAATCAACGACACTTCAACTAAACTCAACGATGAACCGATCGGTCCTATGTCTCGATACAGACTCCAGACCTTCGTAATCACAGTCACTGACTCCAGTACTCTAGCAAAAACTCTCCTTCGAATCAAGAATTCTATATGGTGGAACCACATGGCCTCTTTCCTCTTACTCGACTGGCTCGGCTCGGATCACGACTGCTCAAACGCCTACGAAATTTTGTGGGAAGCTTGGACGATGAACCTGCTCGACTCGACATTTCTGTGCCTGCACCGCACGAGAGGGAGGTTGATCTACACTTACAATCCATACGCGAGTGAAGCGCCTGACCCTTGGCAGCTGGAAAAAACATACAAGGGAAGAAACGATCATGTTTGGTCCCTGTTTGTGCAAGTGTATAGGGACGACGAGGAAACGTGGGACGCGTTGGATTTCGACAAGACGTCGAATCTCGGCGGTTACGAAATTCGTGCAGCGGTCCAGGGGATGGAGCGCTGGCGCTTGACGGATCCCGACGTCACACCGGCACCTATTCATCGAGCCCAAAGCATTGCTACCGAGATTCTCATGGGTTCACTCAATGCTACGTGGAAGCTCTCTTTATATCCTAGCACTGATTCCCGACCGGTGGACAAGAATGGAAAGCCTTACGGAGCCATTGCTGAAGTCGTCAACGGTATCAGCGACATTGACCTTAATTTTGGACTCCACGATATTTCGCTGAAATGCCCGACCACCTATACACATTTTCGATCGTCCCTGTCCGTTTTGACTCAGTATCGCGGCCACGTGTCGCAACTGACCAAGATTGTTTCTGTACTCGACGTCAGTTCACGTTTCGGTATTCTTCTGGTTTCCCTGATTACTTTATTGTTCTTCAAATGTTACCTGCGCCAACAGCTGATGCCATCCATTCTTAATGTCATTCTTTTGATATGCAACGCGCCGCTCAGGAAAACGCCCGCCAATCTGGCCCCAAGAATTTATCTGGCCTGCTTATTTATATTTGTGGTAACAATTCAGGGTATTTACCAAGGAAAATTGTCGTCCGTGCTGACGATGGAAGTACCACTGCCAGGCGTAAAGACCATTGATGACCTCGCTCGCTCCAGTCACACGGTATATGGCCACAAAATCTACCATCCGCATTTGAACATATCAGCTTTGGAGGGACGTTACGTTGAAATAAAGAATTTCAACTGCACAGGCCACGTTTTACGCGACGCCAATGCAGCTTGTGCAATGGAAACGTATACGATAACTTTCGAAGCAGCGATGTTTAAGCTGCACATGTCCCAACCGATGATAAATTTGTATGCGATTTATCTGATCCGGCCGGACTGGCCTCTGGAAGAAAGAGTGAATACTATTTTAATGAGATGTCAAGAAAGTCATCTTATCGAATCCGCGTTTGCGATTGATATGCACAATATGCTGCACAGTCGCAAATTCCATTGGAATAAATACCGGGAACAGAAACAGAAGGTAATAATTTTCGAGGACCTGAGTTTCGCTTTCGTCATTCTTGTAATTGGTCTGGGTTGTGCGACTGTAAGTGTAATTATCGAAATAGCAGTGCACCGCATTTCATTGTGAGTCGCCGAGCTACAAATCGACATTATGCTTTTTGTAATTAGTATTCGTAATTAACATTTGCAACTCATAAAAAATATAGTTAACAAGCTAATACAGTTATGGACATATAACATTTTTGTAACGATTTTTTTGGGCAGGTCCCGAACACTAAAGTCACAGAGAGAAGCACGAAGAAAAATGTATCAGTACAGGCGGGTAACGAACATTGAGACTCACTGAGTGCGAGGTGCGAAAAAAATTCCTAAACCACGTTTCATCTACAAAAACCGACAAACCTCATGGACACGCAATTCTATCCTTTTGAAGTATTAAAAAATGTAAATTGTAAATGTACGCGCAACCTACGAATACAGTAATAACATTTTTAAACGAAATAATGCGAGTTTCTTTTTCGATCAATTCAATCGAATATAATAGTAAGCAATTAGGTGGGCAGATGGGAAAAGTATATATTTTTAAGTTCCCGTCGGAGTTTAAGGAAGGCTAGCACTAGACGACAACAAATATTGCGTTGTAGTGTTAGTTACACCACCTGGTAAGCACGGGCAGAAAGGAAAGGAATTATTACTGCGATGGTCACACCGCTCCACGTTTTAATAAATAAAAAGCCGCATTGTCACGCCATTCCTTTAGGAATGGCGTGACAATGCGGCTTTGTATTTATTCTAGATATCTGGCAATTATGCAATTGTCCTGATAAATGTGATGCAACCATTTCCATAGTAACTCCGATGTAATGAGGAAATGTAAATTACACTCAGTTTCCACACAAAATGAATTTTACTCAGTGTTGAACTATCGCGTTGACCACAGTATCATAATTGAAAAGTCTATTCATTCAATGCAATCCAGCTTCCTTTCGACAAAAACGGAAGCGATGCAGCTAACGAGATTATTCCTGATCTTCTTGACACTAATTGTGAAAGTGCGTCTCAAAGGAATCGTCATCGAAACATCCGAATTGGAGGAATCGGATCTCGTCGAAGCAGCGGTAATTGCAAAAATATACAACCATACGATTTGTACAAAAAAAAGTTGCCCAGTGACCAAAGATCAATGATTTTCAGGCGAATATCTTGCGATCGTGTTACGTGGACCAAGTGAACACCGTAGGCATCGCTGGGCTGTCGGCTGCGGATATCAGCAAGAAGTTGGTGCTTAGAGAACATCTCAATCCCGTAATTCTAATCAACGACACTTCAACTAAACTCAACGATGAACCGATCAGTACTACGTCTCGATACAAACTACAGATCTTCGTAATCACAGTCACTGATTCCAGTACTCTAGCGAAAACTCTCCTTCGAATCAAGAATTCTATATGGTGGAACCACATGGCCTCATTCCTCTTACTCGACTGGCTCGTCTCGGATCACGACTGCTCAAACGCCTACGATATTTTGTGGGAAACTTGGACGATGGATCTGCTCAACTCGAAATTTCTGTGCCTGCACCGCACGAGAGGGAGGTTGATCTACACCTACAATCCATACGCGAGTGAAGCGCCTGACCCTTGGCAGCTGGAAAAAACTTACAAGGGAAGAAACGATCACGTTTGGTCCCTGTTCGTGCAAGTGTATAGGGACAACGAGGAAACGTGGGACGCGTTGGATTTCGACAAGACGTCGAATCTCGGCGGTTACGAAATTCGTACAGCGATCCAGGGGATGGAGCTATGGAGCTCGACGGATCCCAACTTCACACCGGCACTTTTTGGTAGAGCCGAAAGCATTTCCGCCGAGACACTCATGAGTTCACTCAAGGCTACGTGGAAGCTCTCTTTGTATCCTGGCAGTGATTCCCGACCGGAAGACAAGACGGGAAAGCCTTACGGAAGTATGGCCGAGGTCAACGACGGTGTCAGCGACATTGCCCTTAATTTTCGAATCCACGAGATTTCACTGAAATACGCTACCACCTATACACATTTTCCAACGTCCATGAACGTTTTGACTCGGTATCGCGGCAACGAGTCACAATTGACCAAGATTGTTTCTGTACTCGACGTCAGTTCACGTTTCGGTATTCTTCTGGTTTCTCTGATTACTTTATTGTTCTTCAAATATTACCTGCGCCAGGAGCTGATGCCAGCTATTCTGAATGTTCTTCTCTTAATATGCAGCGCGTCGCTCAGGAAAACGCCCATAAAATTGGCTCCGAGAATTTATCTGGCCTGCTTATTTATATATGTCGTAACCATCCAGGGAATTTATCAGGGAAAATTGTCGTCCCTCCTGACGAAGGAAGTGCCACTGCCAAACATAAAGACCATTGAAGACCTCGCTCGCTCCAGTTACACGGTATACGGCCACAAAATCTTTCAGCCTCACCTCAACACATCAGAGTTCGAGGGACGTTACGTTGAAACACCGAAATTCAACTGCACAGGCCAGATTTTGCGCGACGCCAAAGCAGCTTGCGTGATTGAAAAATATTCGTTCCTTCTCGAAGCAACGAAGTTGAAACTGCACATGTCCAAACCGATCGCAAGTTTGAACTTGGTTTATGTGATCCGGCCGGACTGGCCTCTGGAAAAAAGAGTGAACACTGTATTAATGAGATGTCGCGAAAGTCATCTTATCGATTTCGCGTTTGGGATGGATATGCATAATACACTGCACAGTCGCAAATTCCATTGGAATGAAAATGAGGATCTGAAGCCGAGGGTAATCAATTTCGAGGACCTGAGTTTCGCATTCGTCATTCTTGGAATTGGTCTGGGTTGTGCGACTATAAGTGTAATTATCGAAATAGCAATGCACCACATTTGCGGCTCATAAAAAATATAGTTAAAAAGATGATACGGTTATGGACAAATAATATTTTTGAGACGATTTTTTTTGGATAGGTCCCGAACACTTAGGCCATAGGAAGAAGCACGTAGAAAAATTCATCGGTACCGGCGAGAAACGAACATTCAGACTCACTGAGTGCGAGGTGCGAAAAAACTACTAAGCCACGTTTCATCTAAAAAAAAACCGACAAACCTCATGAAACAGAATTATATCCTTTTGAAATATTAACGATTGTAAATGTACGCGCAACCTACGAATACAGAAATAACATTTTTAAACGATATAATGCGAGTTTCTTTTTCGATCAGTTCGATCGAATAGAACAGTAAGCAATTAGGTGTAAGTAAGGTGGGTATATGGGAAAAGTATATATTTTTAAGTTCCCCTGGGAGTCTAAGAAACGCTAGCACTAAACGACAACAAATATTGCGTTGTAGTGTTGTTACACCACCTGGTAAGCACGCGAAGAAATGAAAGGAATTATTACTGCGATGGTCACATCGCGCCACGGTAAAGGAATGGCGTGGCAATGCGACTTTTTATTTATTCTAGATATCCGGTAATTATGGAATTCTCCTGAAAAAGGTGATGCATCCATTTCCATAGAAACTCCGATGTAATGACAAAATGTAAGTTGCATTCAGTTTCCACACGCACAAAAATGTCATTCAGTGTTGAACTATCGCATTGACCACAGTATCACAATTGAAAAGTCTATTCATCCAATGCAATCCAGCTTTCTTTCGATAAAAAAGGAAGCGATGCAGCTGACGACATTTTTCCTGATTTTTTCGGCACTGATTGTAAAAGTACGTCTCACTGGCATTATTGTCGGAACTTCCAAATTGGAGAAATCAGATCTCGTCGAAGCAGCGGTAATTGCAAAAATATACAACCACACGAGTTGTACAATCAAGCTGCCCTGTGACCACATATCAATAATTTTTAGGTCAATATCTTGCTATCATGTTACGTAGACCAAGTGAACACCGTAGGCATCGCTGGGCTATCGGCTGCGGCTATCAGCAAGAAGTTGGTGCTCCGAGAACGTCTCAATCCCGTAATTCTAATCAACGACACTTCAACTGAAGTCAACGATGAACCGATCAGTCCTACCTCTCGATACAGACTACAGACCTTCGTAATCACAGTCACTGACTCCAGTACTCTAGCAAAAACTCTCCTTCGAATCAAGAATTCTATATGGTGGAACCACATGGCCTCTTTCCTCTTACTCGACTGGCTCGGCTCGGATCACGACTGCTCAAACGCCTACGAAATTTTGTGGGAAGCTTGGACGATGAATCTGCTCGACTCGAAATTTCTGTGCCTACACCGCACGAGAGGGAGGTTGATCTACACTTACAATCCATACGCGAGTGAAGCGCCTGACCCTTGGCAGCTGGAAAAAACTTACAAGGGAAGAAACGATCACGTTTGGTCCCTGTTTGTGCAAGTGTATAGGGACGACGAGGAAACGTGGGACGCGTTGGATTTCGACAAGACGTCGAATCTTGGCGGTTACGAAATTCGTGCAGCGGTCCGGGGGATGGAGCGCTGGAGCTCGACGGATCCCGACATCACACCGGGACCTATGCAAAGAGCCCAAAACATTTCTGCCGAGACTCTCATGGGTTCACTCAATGCTACGTGGAAGCTCTCTTTGTATACTGGCAATGGTTCCCGACCGGTGGACAAAAATGGAAAGCCTTACGGAGCTCTTGCTGAGGTCATCAACGGTACCAGCGACATTAGCCTTAATTTTGGAATCCACGATATTTCGCTGAAATGCCCGACCACCTATACACATTTTCGAACGTCCGTGTCCGTTTTGACTCACTATCGCGGCCACGCGTCACAACTGACCAAGATTGTTTCTATACTCGACGTCAGTTCACGTTTCGGTATTGTTCTGGTTTCCCTGATTACTTTATTGTTCTTCAAATGTTACCTGCGTCAGGAGCTGATGGCATCGATTTTGAATGTTCTTCTCTTAATATGCAACGCGCCGCTCAGGAAAACACCCGTCAAGGTGGCCCCGAGAATTTATCTGGCCTGCTTATTTATATTTGTGGTAACAATTCAGGGTATTTACCAGGGAAAATTGTCGTCCGTGCTGACGATGGAAGTACCACTGCCAGGCGTAAAGACCATTGATGACCTCGCTCGCTCCAGTCACACGGTATACAGCAACGAAATCTACCATCCTCATTTCAACATATCAGCTTTGGAGGGACGCTTCGTTTACATAAAGAATTTCAACTGCACAGGCCACGTTATTCGCGACGCCAAAGCAGCTTGTGTAATGGAAACGTATACGCTCATTTTCGAAGCAGCGATGTTTAAGCTGCACCTGTCCCAACCGATGATAAATTTGTATGTGATTTATCGGATCCGGCCGGATTGGCCTCTGGAAAAAAGAGTGAACACTATTTTAATGAGAAGTCAAGAAAGTCATCTTATCGAATTCGCGTTTGCGACGGATATGCACAACATGCTGCACAGTCGCAAATTCCATTGGAATAAACATCGGGAACAGAAGCGGAAGGTAATCATTTTCGAGGACTTGAGTTTCGCATTCTACATTCTTGTAATAGGTCTGGGTTGTGCGACTATAAGTGTAATTATCGAAATAGCAGTGCACGACGCTTAATTGTGAATCGCCGAGCTACAAATCAACATTACGCTTTCTTTAATTAGTATCCGTAATTAACATTTGCGACTCATAAAAAATATTCTTAACAAGATTATACGGTTATGGACAAATAACATTTTTTCATACGATTTTTTGGGGCGGGTCCCGAACACTAAGGTCACAGAAAGAAATATTCATCGGTAGCGTCGGGAAACGAACATTCAGACTCACTGTGTGCGAGGTGCGAAAAAACCACTAAACCGTATTTCATCTAAAAAGAACCGACAAACCTCGTGACACAAAATGCTATCCTTTTGAAATATTAACGATTGTAAATGTATGCGAAACCTTCGAATATATAAATAACACTTTAAAACGAAATAATGCGAGTTTCTATTTCGATCAATTCGATCGAATATAACGGTAAGCAATTAGGTGGGCACATGGGAAAAGTATATATTTTTAAGTTCCCCTGGGAGTCTAAGAGAGGCTAGTACTAGACGACAACAAATATTGCGTTGTAGTGTTAGTGAAACCACTTGGTACGCACGCGAAGAAATGAAAGAAATTATTACTGCGATGGTCACATCGCGCCACGTTAAAGGAATGGCGTGGCAATGCGGCTTTTTATTTATTCTAGACATCCGGTAATTATGGAGTTCTCCTGAAAAATGCGATACATCCATTTCCATAGTAACTCCGATGTAATGACAAAATATAAGTTACATTCAGTTTCCACACGTACAAAAATTCATTCAGTGTTGAACTATCGCATTGACCACAGTATCACAATTGAAAAGTTTATTCATTTAATCCAATCCAGCTTCCTTTCGATAAAAACGGAAGCGATGCATCTGACGACATTTTTCCTGATTTCTTCAACACTGATTGTGAAAGTACGTCTCACTGGCATTGTTGTCGGAACTTCCAAATTGGAGAAATCAGATCTCGTTGAAGCAGCGGTAATTGCAAAAATATACATCCATACGATTTGAACAATCAAACTGCCCAGTGACCACATATCAATCATTTTCAGGCCAATATCTTGCTATCATGTTACGTAGACCGAGTCAACACCGTAGGCATCGCTGGGCTGTCGGCTGCGGCTATCAGCAAGAAGTTGGTGCTTAGAGAACGTCTCAATCCTGTAATTTTAATCAACAACACTTCAACTAAAGTCAACGATCAACCGATCAGTCCTACTTCACGATACAGACTACAGACCTTCGTAATCACGGTCACTGACGCCAGTACTCTTGCGAAAACTCTCCTCCAAATCAAGAATTCTATATGGTGGAACCACATGGCCTCTTTCCTCTTACTCGACTGGCTCGTCTCGGATCACGACTGCTCAAACGCCTACGAAATTTTGTGGGAAGCTTGGACGATGAATCTGCTCAACTCGAAATTTCTGTGCCTGCACCGCACGAGAGGGAGGTTGATCTACACTTACAATCCGTACACGAGTGAAGCGCCTGACCCTTGGCAGCTGGAAAAAACTTACAAGGGAAGAAACGATCATGTTTGGTCCCTGTTTGTGCAAGTGTATAGGGACGACGAGGAAACGTGGGACGCGTTGGATTTCGACAAGACATCGAATCTCGGCGGTTACGAAATTCGTGCAGCGGTCCAGGGGATGGAGACCTGGAGCTCGACGGATCCCGACTTCACACCGACACCTATTGCACGAGCCGACAGCATTTCCGCCGGGACTCTCATGGATTCACTCAAGGCTACATGGAAGCTGTCTTTGTATCCGGGCGGTGATTCCCGACCTGTGGACAAAACAGGAAAGCCTTATGGAAGTATGGCCGAGGTCATCGACGGTGTCAGCGACATTGCCCTTAATTTTCGAATCTACGATACTGCACTGAAATACCTGACCACCTATCCACATTCGTCAGCGTCCCTGTCCATTTTGACTCAGTATCGCGGCCAAGCATCACAACTGACAAAGATTGTTTCTGTACTCGACGTCAATTCACGTTTCGGTATTCTTCTGGTTTCCCTGATTACGTTATTGTTCTTCAAATGTTACCTGCGCCAACAGCTGATGCCATCGATTCTTAATGTCGTTCTTTTGATATGCAACTCGACGCTGAGGAAAACGCCCGTGAAACTGGCTCCGAGAATTTATCTGGCCTGCTTATTTATATTTGTCGTAACCATCCAGGGAATTTATCAGGGACAATTTTCGTCCCTGCTGACGAAGGAAGTTCCACTGCCAAACGTAAAGACCATTGAAGACCTCGCGCGCTCCGGTCACACGGTATACGGCCACAAAATCTTTCACCCTCACCTCAACATATCAGCGTTGGAGGGACGTTACGTTGAATTACAGAATTTCAACTGCACAAGCCGCGTTTTGCGCGACGCCAAAGCCGCTTGTGTAATGGGGACGAATATGCTCATTTTCGAAGCAAAGACGCTTAAGCTGCACCTGTCCCAACCGATCATAAATTTGTATTCGGTGTATCTAATCCGACCGGATTGGCCTCTGGAGAAAAGAGTGAACACTGTATTAACGCGATTTCGCGAAAGTCATCTTATCGAATTCGCGTTTGCGATGGATATGCACAATATGCTGCACAGTCGCAAATTCCATTGGAATAAATATGAGGATCAGAGTGAGAGGGTAATAATTTTCGAAGACCTGAGATTCGCATTCGTCATTCTTGGAATTGGTCTGGGTTGTGCGACTTTAAGTGTAATTATCGAAATAACAGTGCACCGCATTTAATTCTGAGTCACCGATCTACAAATCGACATTACGCTTTTTTTTAAATTAGTGCCCTTAATGAACATTTCCGACTCATAAAAAATATAGTTAACAACCTGATACGGTTGTGGACAAACAACATTCTTGTGACGATTTTTTGGGATAGGTCCCAAACACTAAGGTCACAGAAAAAAGCACGTAGAAAAATTCATCGGTACCGGCAGGAAACGAACACTCAGACTTATCAAACCACATGAAACAGAATTCTATCCTTTTGAAGTATTAACGATTTTAAATGTACACGCAACCTAGGAATGCAGAAATAACATTTTAAAACCAAATAATGTGAGTTCATTTTTCGATCGATTCGATCGAATATAATGGTAAGCAATTAGGTGGGCACATGGGAAAAGTATATATTTTTAAGTTCCCCTGGGAGTCTAAGAAAAGCTAGCACTAAACGATCGTCACATCGCTCCACGTTAAAGGAATAGCGTGTCAATGCGGCTTTTTGTTTAGTCTAGATGTCCGACAATTATACAATTCTCCTGAAAAATGTGATGCATCCATTTCCATAGTAACTCCGATGTAGTGACAAAATGTAAGTTACATTCAGTTTCCACACGTAAAAAAATGTCACTCAGTGTTGAACTATTGCGTTGACCACAGGATCACAATTGAAAAGTCTATTCATGCAATGCAATCCAGCTTCCTTCTGATAAAAACGGAAGCGATGCAGCTGCCGACATTTCTCCTGATTTTTTCGACACTGATTGTAAAAGTGCGTCCCACTGGCATTGTTGTCGGAACTTCCAAATTGGAGAAATCAGATCTCGTCGAAGCAGCGGTAATTGCAAAAATATACAACCATACGGTTTGTACAATCAAACCGTCCAGTGACCACATATCAATAATTTTCAGGCCAATATCTTGCGATCGTGTTACGTAGACCGAGTCAACACCGTAGGCATCGCTGGGCTGTCGGCTGCGGATATCAGCAAGAAGTTGGTGCTTCGAAAACGTCTTAATCCCGTAATTCTAATCAACGACACTTCAACTAAAGTCAAGGATGAACCGTTCAGTCCTACCTCTCGATACAGACTACACATCTTCGTAATCACAGTCACGGATTCCAGTACTCTAGCGAAAACTCTCCTCCAAATCAAGAATTCTATATGGTGGAACCACATGGCCTCTTTCCTCTTACTCGACCGGCTCGGCTCGGATCACGACTGCTCAAACGCCTACGAAATTTTGTGGGAAGCTTGGACGATGAATCTACTCGACTCGAAATTTCTGTGCCTGCACCGCACGAGAGGGAGGTTGATCTACACTTACAATCCATACGCGAGTGAAGCGCCTGACCCTTGGCAGCTAGAAAAAACTTACAAGGGAAGAAACGATCATGTTTGGTCCCTGTTTGTGCAAGTATATAGGGACGACGAGGAAACGTGGGACGCGTTGGATTTCGACAAGACGTCGAATCTCGGCGGTTACGAAATTCGTGCAGCGATCCAGGGGACGGAGCTCTGGAGCTCAACGGATCCCGACTTCAAACCGCCACTTAATCATCGAGCCCAAAACATTTCCGCCGAGACCCTCATGGGTTCACTCAAGGCTACGTGGAAGTTCTCTTTGTATCCTGCCACTGATGCCCTACCAGAGGACAAGGCAGGAAAGTCTTACGGAGTCATTGATGAACTCACCAACGGTATCAGCGATATTGGCCTTAATTTTCGATCCTACGATATTTCACTGAAATACCCGACCACCTATACACATTTTCGATCGTCCCTGTCCGTTTTGACGCAGTATCGCGGCCACATGTCACAACTGACCAAGATTGTTTCTGTACTCGACGTCAGTTCACGTTTCGGTATTCTTATGGTTTCCCTGATTACTTTAATATTCTTCAAATGTTGCCTGCGCCAGGAGCTGATAGCAGCGATTTGGAATGTTCTTCTCTTAATATGCAACGCGTCGCTCACGAAAACGCCCGTCACGCTGGCCCCGAGAATTTATCTGGCCTGCTTATTTATATTTATAGTAACTATTCAGGGTATTTACCAGGGAAAATTGTCGTCCGCGCTGACGATGGAAGTGCCACTGCCGGACGTGAAGACCATTGAAGACCTCGCTCGCTCCAGTCACACGATATACGGCCACAAAATCCTTCACTCTCGCCTCAACATATCAGCGTTGGAGGGACGTTACGTTGAATTGCAGAAATTCAACTGCACAGACCACGTTTTGCGCGACGCCAAAGCAGCTTGTGCAATGGAAACGTATATGCTCATTATCGATGCAGCGATGTTTAATCTTCACCTGTCCCAACCGATTTCAAGTATCGACATGCTTTATCAGATCCGGCCGGATTGGCCTCTGGAAAATAGAGTGAACACTATTATAAGTAGATTTCAAGAGAGTCATCTTGTCGAATTCGTCTTTGCGATGGAGTTGCACAATACGCTGCACAGTCGCAGATTCCATTGGAAAAAATATCGGGAAGAGGGGCAGAACAAGGTACTAGATTTAAATGACCTGAGTTTCGCATTCATCATTCTTGGAATTGGTCTGGCCAGTGCGACTGTAAGTTTCATTATCGAAATAGCAGTGCACGGCACTTAATTGTGAGTCGCCGATCTGCAAATCGATATTATGCTCTCTTTAATTAGTATCCATTCTTTCTTTATTTAGTAATTAACTGGGCTGAAGGACCACGGTCGATGCACTGTCAAAAATGTTTGTGTTAAAATGAATATACCGGTATAGGAAGTTTTTATGCATAAACCGTCTATTAAATTTCATAAGGTTTTCGCTCTGAGTATTCATAGTCACTGTATTAAAAAAAAACAATCATGTTGTCGTAATATTACAATTATAAAGTATTAGGATTTACTAATCCTTAACAATAATTTTTTGTAATTGAAGTGTACAAAATTACTATGCGTAAAATTCTATTTGCGATCACCTTGTATATTAAATTTAATGGACTTCCAGCATCAATATTTAAAGGCCTATTGGCAATAGGCAACAAACACCTACTATGTAATTATAAATGTAAAGCTGTAACCTGTTTTTCTATTGTCAATAAATATACTACTACTACTAGTAATTAATATTTACGACGAATAAAAAATATAATTAAAAATCTATGGAGAATAATACTGTATTTAAAAATAAAAATAAATTATACATGTACTCACGATTGATCGAATATAATTGGCGGTTCTCTCTTGCACCGTGTGTGTTGCTCAGCCACATCCGTCTCTGTCCCACAACGCCGGGTGTCCCGCTACGCTCGAGCGCCGCGCCACGCCGTCGCCGTTGCCACGGCGATTGTCGCGAAACAAACACTCCGCCACGGCGGAGCATCGAGAGCACCGTCACAATCATGTGTCACGTCGCGTGAAAATGTCGTTCCTGAAAAAGTTTATATCCCCGAAGAAAGCGCCGACGCGCAAGGCCTCCGTGTCGTTGGCGAACAAAAATCTCAGCCCCGAGCGAATAAAACGCGAGCTCGGCCTCGAGATCCCGCCGATAGAGCTTCGGCTCGGCGACCAGGAGGCCGTTTTCGAGGACGGCGTTTGGGTACCGCAGACCGGAAAAGCGAGCGGCACCTTCAAGGAGAACGAGAAACTGCGCAAAGAGGTGAAGAAACTGGAGGAGGAAAATAATTTATTAAAGTTGAAATTTGAGCTTCTTCTCGACATGGTGAGTAGCGTAAACAACAACAAAAACTACTTCCTGTAAATGTTTCGCAAAAAAGAAAAAAAATTATTATCGATCGTTCGATGATTGTTGCAGCTGACGGAAACAACCGCCGAAGTGCAGTTGCATCGGGGGGAGCTTCAGACTCTCAGGAATAAATTGTCTAATGGCAAACGAGCCGCTACGTAACTAATAACCGAGCGAATCGTCAGAATTATATTTTTCAGTGTTCGTTCAGTCGCCTAGCGTTCGGTAGCTGTGATAATAATTACCCGTTGAGGGACTAAAATAAGGCACGACGGTTGAGAGAAAGAGAAAAAAAAAATACATATCACCCGTAGAGTTTTCGATTGTTACGCCGACATCCCGCATGTCGTTGCCGTCCTATTTACACTTACGCGAGTTAACTATTTACAATTAAACCTAGGCGAAGGTTCTGCCCTTCTAGTCCATAGAATTTTGCGGACAAGTTCGTTTCGTGTGACCTGAAGAAAAGCGATTATCAATCATTGTTGTGTTTTAGCGAATTAATAAAATATCAGGGAAATCGAGAGAATGTTCACCTTCGACGTGGCACACGCTGCATTTTCTTTTCGTCGAGCTGGACGACGCTTTTGAGGCTCCTCGTCCACGACCCCGCGATCCTCCGGCGTTTCCTCCCCATTCGACGCCACCGCCGCCTCCGCCTCTGCCGCCGCCGCCTCCTCCTCCTCCTCCGCCGCCTCCGCCGGAATTCGTATCGTCTGCCCACTCGAAGAAATTGCAAGAACTTCCAGGTCCTTGAGGGCAGGTCCAAAATTTTCTCCCCGTATTCGGGCCTTCTTTGCGCACGGTACGGCTGAAATTTCGCATAAATGTTTACTCGCTACAAAAAAGGGACGATATTATTTTTCTTATTTATTGCAGTCGCGGGCTCGTGAAAATTCTACTACGCAAAAATTAGTGGTTTAGAGTCAACCACGGCAATCGCTACGGGATAAATGAAAAAACTAAAAAAAGTGTAGATCAAAATTTTCTTACGATACAGCTGGTTGTCCGCAAGTGCAGGTCGGGCCACCTCCGTCGAAGGAAGCATCCCTGGCGTTGGCCCTGGGTGGAGCTGCACGAGCCGCAGGCGGCGGTGGCCGCGGTTGCGCGAAATTATTTTGCGTATTTTCGTGTCCCGTCTGCGTCCCCGCGTCGTCGGCCCACATGAAGAAATTGCACTGCGCCTCACGGGGCTTGGCGCACTTGTAGAATATTCGGCCTTTTGAAGGACAAAATATTTTATTTCGTCGTTAATGATTTAGCTGGAAATCGAAGAAACGTATAATTACGAAGAAATAAAGAACGAACCTTTGTTAGGACCTTCTTTCGACACCGTCAACCGGCTAGTTCTCTCGTTACAATCGCACATTATCACAGTCTCGTTGTCGGTCGTCCCCCAGGTTGGAAAGAGATTTTCCTGACTGACGACCGAGGCGATCGCCGTTTTCTTCGTCGCGGCTCCCGACGAAGGAGCTGCTCTTTTTTTCGTTGTGCTCGACGATCCGGCTCCTCTGGTGCTTCGGGATCCACTCGAGGCGCCGCCTCGCACGTTTCCCACGGCAGCGCGACTCGCACCGGCGGATCCGTTCGCGCGGCTTCCGCTCGACGAACCACCTCGCGAATTTGCGCTCTGACTCTGCGGACGCCAACCGCTGCCCGAGTTACTCGTGTTCGTCGAGCCATTTGTGCTGCCGTATCCGCTGTCCATCGAACGTTCGGTCCTTCGCACATTCTCGTCTCTTATGTTCATCATCTCGTTGAACGATGGGTCGCAGCCGCCGATGCACGTCGTGTACGACGTGCCGTAAATCGGGAAGGCGCCCGGCTTCATTTTGACCACCAGTTTGTGCATTTCGCCGGGACACTGAAATTTTATTTATATTCATATTTATATTATACTAGGCTAATCACACGCGCTGGCGCGCGTGCCTGAAATACTTTTCGTCAAAATCGACCCCAATTTTTTTTCTTTTGAAAATATCGATTTGTAACCTATACCATTGTTCTCAAGTCGCATATGCTACCCCTAAAAACACTGGTTATTAACCTTTTTTAATCGGTTTTGAAAAAAATATTTTTTTGGCGACATTTTTTTTTTCTGTCAGAAATCGTAGAACCGGCCACGGACCGAAAATCGCCAAAATCGACCCCAATTTTTTTTCTTTTGGAAATATCGACTTGTAACCTATACCATTGTTCTCAAGTCGCATATGCTACCCCTAAAAACACTGGTTATTAACCTTTTTTAATCGGTTTTGAAAAAAATATTTTTCTGGCGACGAAATTTTTTTTTTTTCTGTCAGAAATCGTAGAACCGGCCCCGGACCGAAAATCGCCAAAATCGACCCCAATTTTTTTTCTTTTGAAAATATCGACTTGTAACCTATACCATTGTTCTCAAGTCGCATATGCTACCCCTAAAAACACTGGTTATTAACCTTTTTTAATCGGTTTTGAAAAAAATATTTTTTTGGCTACGAATTTTTTTTTTTTCTGTCAGAAATCGTAGAACCGGCCCCGGACCGAAAATCGCCAAAATCGACCCCAATTTTTTTTCTTTTGAAAATATCGACTTGTAACCTATACCATTGTTCTCAAGTCGCATATGCTACCCCTAAAAACACTGGTTATTAACCTTTTTTAATCGGTTTTGAAAAAAATATTTTTTTGGCGACGAATTTTTTTTTTTTTCTGTCAGAAATCGTAGAACCGGCCCCGGACCGAAAATCGCCAAAATCGACCCCAATTTTTTTTCTTTTGAAAATATCGATTTGTAACCTATACCATTGTTCTCAAGTCGCATATGCTACCCCTAAAAACACTGGTTATTAACCTTTTTTAATCGGTTTTGAAAAAAATATTTTTTTGGCGACGACATTTTTTTTTTCTGTCAGAAATCGTAGAACCGGCCACGGACCGAAAATCGCCAAAATCGACCCCAATTTTTTTTCTTTTGAAAATATCGACTTGTAACCTATACCATTGTTCTCAAGTCGCATATGCTACCCCTAAAAACACTGGTTATTAACCTTTTTTAATCGGTTTTGAAAAAAATATTTTTCTGGCGACGAAATTTTTTTTTTTTCTGTCAGAAATCGTAGAACCGGCCCCGGACCGAAAATCGCCAAAATCGACCCCAATTTTTTTTCTTTTGAAAATATCGACTTGTAACCTATACCATTGTTCTCAAGTCGCATATGCTACCCCTAAAAACACTGGTTATTAACCTTTTTTAATCGGTTTTGAAAAAAATATTTTTTTGGCGACGAATTTTTTTTTTTTTCTGTCAGAAATCGTAGAACCGGCCCCGGACCGAAAATCGCCAAAATCGACCCCAATTTTTTTTCTTTTGAAAATATCGACTTGTAACCTATACCATTGTTCTCAAGTCGCATATGCTACCCCTAAAAACACTGGTTATTAAACTTTTTTAATCGGTTTTGAAAAAAATATTTTTCTGGCCACGATTTTTTTTTTTTTTCTGTCAGAAATCGTAGAACCGGCCCCGGACCGAAAATCGCCAAAATCGACCCCAATTTTTTTTCTTTTGAAAATATCGATTTGTAACCTATACCATTGTTCTCAAGTCGCATATGCTACCCCTAAAAACACTGGTTATTAACCTTTTTTAATCGGTTTTGAAAAAAATATTTTTTTGGCGACGAAATTTTTTTTTTTCTGTCAGAAATCGTAGAACCGGCCCCGGACCGAAAATCGCCAAAATCGACCCCAATTTTTTTTCTTTTGAAAATATCGATTTGTAACCTATACCATTGTTCTCAAGTCGCATATGCTACCCCTAAAAATACTGGTTATTAACCTTTTTTAATCGGTTTTGAAAAAAATATTTTTTTGGCGATGGAATTTTTTTTTCTGTCAGAAATCGTAGAACCGGCCCCGGACCGAAAATCGCCAAAATCGACCCCAATTTTTTTTCTTTTGAAAATATCGATTTGTAACCTATAACATTGTTCTCAAGTCGCATATGCTACCCCTAAAAATACTGGTTATTAACCTTTTTTAATCGGTTTTGAAAAAAATATTTTTTTGGCGACGAAATTTTTTTTTTTCTGTCAGAAATCGTAGAACCGGCCCCGGACCAAAAATCGCCAAAATCGACCCCAATTTTTTTTCTTTTGAAAATATCGATTTGTAACCTATACCATTGTTCTCAAGTCGCATATGCTACCCCTAAAAACACTGGTTATTAACATTTTTTAATCGGTTTTGAAAAAAATATTTTTCTGGCGACGAAATTTTTTTTTTTTCTGTCAGAAATCGTAGAACCGGCCCCGGACCGAAAATCGCCAAAATCGACCCCAATTTTTTTTCTTTTGAAAATATCGATTTGTAACCTATACCATTGTTCTCAAGTCGCATATGCTACCCCTAAAAACACTGGTTATTAACCTTTTTTAATCGGTTTTGAAAAAAATATTTTTCTGGCGACGAAATTTTTTTTTTCTGTCAGAAATCGTAGAACCGGCCCCGGATCGAAAATCGCCAAAATCGACCCCAATTTTTTTTCTTTTGAAAATATCGACTTGTAACCTATACCATTGTTCTCAAGTCGCATATGCTACCCCTAAAAACACTGGTTATTAACCTTTTTTAATCGGTTTTGAAAAAAATATTTTTTCTGGCGACGAAATTTTTTTTTTTTCTGTGAGAAATCGTAGAACCGGCCCCGGACCGAAAATCGCCAAAATCGACCCCAATTTTTTTTCTTTTGAAAATATCGATTTGTAACCTATACCATTGTTCTCAAGTCGCATATGCTACCCCTAAAAACACTGGTTATTAACCTTTTTTAATCGGTTTTGAAAAAAATATTTTTCTGGCGACGAAATTTTTTTTTTTTCTGTCAGAAATCGTAGAACCGGCCCCGGACCGAAAATCGCCAAAATCGACCCCAATTTTTTTTCTTTTGAAAATATCGATTTGTAACCTATACCATTGTTCTCAAGTCACATATGCTACCCCTAAAAACACTGGTTATTAACCTTTTTTAATCGGTTTTGAAAAAAATATTTTTTTGGCGACGAAATTTTTTTTTTTTCTGTCAGAAATCGTAGAACCGGCCCCGGACCGAAAATCGCCAAAATCGACCCCAATTTTTTTTCTTTTGAAAATATCGACTTGTAACCTATGCCATTGTTCTCAAGTCGCATATGCTACCCCTAAAAACACTGGTTATTAACCTTTTTTAATCGGTTTTGAAAAAAATATTTTTCTGGCGACGAAATTTTTTTTTTCTGTCAGAAATCGTAGAACCGGCCCCGGATCGAAAATCGCCAAAATCGACCCCAATTTTTTTTCTTTTGAAAATATCGACTTGTAACCTATACCATTGTTCTCAAGTCGCATATGCTACCCCTAAAAACACTGGTTATTAACCTTTTTTAATCGGTTTTGAAAAAAATATTTTTTCTGGCGACGAAATTTTTTTTTTTTCTGTGAGAAATCGTAGAACCGGCCCCGGACCGAAAATCGCCAAAATCGACCCCAATTTTTTTTCTTTTGAAAATATCGATTTGTAACCTATACCATTGTTCTCAAGTCGCATATGCTACCCCTAAAAACACTGGTTATTAACCTTTTTTAATCGGTTTTGAAAAAAATATTTTTCTGGCGACGAAATTTTTTTTTTTTCTGTCAGAAATCGTAGAACCGGCCCCGGACCGAAAATCGCCAAAATCGACCCCAATTTTTTTTCTTTTGAAAATATCGATTTGTAACCTATACCATTGTTCTCAAGTCACATATGCTACCCCTAAAAACACTGGTTATTAACCTTTTTTAATCGGTTTTGAAAAAAATATTTTTTTGGCGACGAAATTTTTTTTTTTTCTGTCAGAAATCGTAGAACCGGCCCCGGACCGAAAATCGCCAAAATCGACCCCAATTTTTTTTCTTTTGAAAATATCGACTTGTAACCTATGCCATTGTTCTCAAGTCGCATATGCTACCCCTAAAAACACTGGTTATTAACCTTTTTTAATCGGTTTTGAAAAAAATATTTTTTTGGCGACGAAATTTTTTTTTTTTTCTGTCAGAAATCGTAGAACCGGCCCCGGACCGAAAATCGCCAAAATCGACCCCAATTTTTTTTCTTTTGAAAATATCGATTTGTAACCTATACCATTGTTCTCAAGTCGCATATGCTACCCCTAAAAACACTGGTTATTAACCTTTTTTAATCGGTTTTGAAAAAAATATTTTTTTGGCGACGAAATTTTTTTTTTTTCTGTCAGAAATCGTAGAACCGGCCCCGGACCGAAAATCGCCAAAATCGACCCCAATTTGTTTTCTTTTGAAAATATCGATTTGTAACCTATACCATTGTTCTCAAGTCGCATATGCTACCCCTAAAAATACTGGTTATTAACCTTTTTTAATCGGTTTTGAAAAAAATATTTTATCGCTCCTACTAATTTTTCGTTCTCGGTGTATCAAAGCGAACAACGATATCCAGTTTCTAAAATAGACATCGCGCAACTCACTCGACTACATATTTCGTCCAGTACTTCGACAGCGACGACATCCTGCGGTAACCAGATAGCGTTGGTGCACGTCGGATAACACATGCACCCTATGTACTTCCCGCCGCCTTGTCGCCTCTCCTTCAGCGTCATATTCGAGCCACATCGAGGGCACTTGAAAACCGTTGGATCGTCGGCGGGTATTATGTTCTCCAACTGTTCAGCCTCGGTGGGAGCTTCATCCAAATATTCCGCCAGAGCGGTGTCGATCAAGTTCGCTCGTTCCAAGGCTATTTTAAACACGTCCCGGTACTTGGCTACCTGCGCCTGCAGCACTTCCTTTGGGTCTTTGCGTCCCTCGCATATCCTGCAATTTAAAAAAAGTTTGAGAAATTACAAAGTTAATAAAACACAAAGTTACAAAGTTATAAAGTTACAAAGTTATTCGATTTAATAAGTAGCAGAAGTTTTTATCCCCTAGGGTAGAAGTAGAGTTTTTGGCCACCAAATTCAAAAGGACTTAATTGTTTATACTATTAAATAAAAAAAATGGGCTTGATAATCTTGTTAATTTGTATAAATGCTTTCGAAGTATCAGCATTGAAATTGTTTTTTTTTTTCAGCATTGGAAAAATAATTATTTGAAATGAATAACCGTGAAAATGGCCACAAAAAATATTTCTATCCTATTAATCAAATTGTGGGTTCTCCAAGTGAAAAACTCACTCTTTGAGATCGCTCTCGAGTTCCGCTCGTAGATTCGGTTTCGACATCTGAAATCCCATATTATCGTAGCCCATCACGAGGCCGATGCCCAATTTTCCCGGCACAAAGTGCGTTCCGTCTCTGAGACCGACGTACTGCCTCGTTTTGATCGTGTCGATGTGATCCGCGTGCGTCGCGTCGGTTCCGATCCCGTGTTTGTCCATCAGCGCTATGAGATCGGCTTCGGTCAGTAAATTCGGCGGCGATGTGTTTTCCTTCACCATTTCTATGTCCGTCGGGGTGAAAACTTGGCCCTGCTCGTACAGGTGAATTTCTTTAGCGTTCCACTTCTCATATATGTAAACCTCGAGGTAATTTTTGGCGAGAATCTGCAGGCCCGACGCGACGAATTTTTCACCCGCGATGTCGATGTCCACGGTTGTTTCGTGACCCTCGGCGTTCTTCGACAGACAGGCGAGAAAATGCCGCACGATGAACTCGTAAACTTTCGCCTCGTTGCCCTGCAATCCACTCGCGGATTTCGTCGGGTGGATCGGTGGATGAGCCTGATCGCTCTTCTTTCCCTGCCGCGGCGAAATTCCGTCGTTCAAAACACGTTGCGCGAATTCGCCCCACGCTTGATGGTTGACTTGATGCTGAACCAGGGGCTGCAGGTTCAGCTCCTTCGGGAATATGTTGGTTTCCGTACGCGGATAACTTATGAATCCCTGGGTGTAGAGTTTTTCGGCGATTTTCATTGTTTCTTTGGCGTTTAGGCGAAGCTTCCGCGAGCCTTGCTTTTCGAGTTCCTAAGACATTTAAAATACAACGTAAGTCGGATCCAACAGACGACGTATTTTGGGGGCGGATTTTTTCATCCGATTTATTGGTTTTTAGCCAAATTTGTTTAAGATAAAATATTGATATAATAAAGAAAGCGGGTTGCAATAAATAAATATAAAATCTCAAACAGACTTTTTTTTTACTAGTGTGCAAAATTTCAACTCGATACATCGTGTCGTTCGAGAGTTATGGGCAATTGAATTTTCATACTTTTTCATTAGAAATCAAATAAATTGTATATTAAAAAAATAATCGATGTTGTATACGGCTATAAAACACCGTTACAAAAAAGATCAAAAACAATTTTACGACAAATGGAAAAATTAATTCAGAAAATCAGAGGTTCATGGTAAAAAAAATACTTCGGCTTTCCAGTGAGTAACTTACGATGGTATCGAGTGGCAAAGGTCTCCACTTGCTTTTCGGCTTGCCGATGACCTTCTCGACAGTCGCGTGAGGTTGCTCCTTGCACATATCGAGAAAAACCTGACACGGCAGCTCCTCGAACAGTCGATTCCTCGCCCATCTGAACTCAACGTGTATCCCGTCGTGATCGTCCGTCACCCTGATTTTCCAGTAAGGCTCGGACTTGAATCTCTCGATAGCCAAAAATCTCTCCACCACAAAGCCCAACGTCGGAAATTGGCAACTTCCGTAACTTATCAGCATGTCGGCCAACGTTTGCGGGAATACTTTCTGCAGTCGCAGAGTTTGAAACCTCGTGAATGCCGCGCCTATTCGCAGATCGAGCTCGCTTCTCACGTCCACCGCGTCGCTTATCATTTTATTCGGCTCACCCAATGTTTGAATCGCTCGTTGAATGGAAGCTTGCGTGATTTCGGAAAATTTAGCTCTGTAACAATTACAATACAATCAATCTGATTGTTCATGATTTCGGGTTTTATTAACCTTAAGTCAGTAAAAATGACGTTGAAGTTGTCATCGTTACAATGCAACGAAATTAAAAACAAAACATTAATTCCATAAAAACTCAAATAATTCACCTCCACTAGGGGGTGAAACAACATTTTGTTGTCCTGCTCTTAGTCATTATAATAACTTTTTATAGCTAGTATAATCACTAGTGTTCATTAATATTTTGTTTTTAATTTCATTGCATTGCAACGATGCAAACTTCAACGTCATCAGTAAATAAAAATAAGGAATTGTCTTATCTCCTGCGAGATGAAAACAATTTCCAGGTTTTACCTATAAACTCGTACATTTGGCTTTACCGCCCTGCAAACTTCAATGATTTCAAATCCAATATTCTCCCCTTCTCTGTCACAATCCGTCCATATTATGAGTGCACCGCAGCCTTTGATTTCCTTCTCCAGAGTCTTCTTTATCTTCAGATAATTTTCTTCCAGGCATTGCTTGACAACGGGAGCGTCGAAAAGAGTCAGCGGATGGCAACCGTGCCATTTGCGGCAGGCGCCGACGAATTCGTAACCCAGCAGGTGACCCGACACCGAAGTCATCAACATCTGACATTCGGTGTTGAACAAATGCATGTTGAACTCGTAGATCTTGTTGTACACAGACAAACCATCTCTCTGAAATCGAAAAAGCCATGTTTAACGATCGTCCTACGATTCAACGCTTCAACGAAACATGATGCTGAAATTTGTGTCGTTGGAATGCAATAAAATAAAAAAATAAAAATTCTAATTAACCCAAACAATGAAATTAGGTATAAAAAATCATCATATCAATTAGTTTCTGTGATGATTTTCTATACCTAATTTCTTTTTATACCTAATTTTACACCTAATTTTTTTCTGAACTTTGTTGCATTCCAACGATGCAAACTTCAGCATCATAACGAAACAAAATCCTACCCGACGGCAGTTTCCTCTCCCCAAAAGCGCAGCGATGTTCTTAGCCGCGTCGTTCTTCTCAGCGACATTCAGGACTTTCATGATCTTACCGGTTTCGCGAGCTGAGCCCTTCCCAGTACAGAAAAATCTCAGCGACCTGACCCACACATGTTTTTCAACGAAAAAGGGTAACTTAAAACGACACAGAAACGGGCTCATGTTACGACTTGCGCGCCTTTCGCGAGTCCGCAAATTCACATTTTGCCTACCGACTGCGTAGCTCGAACGGTTTTCGCGACCGAGTCGCACGGAGATGAATTTAGAATCATGAAGTTCGGGACACCGAGTTAAAAAATTGCAATGTTTACGCGAACACCGCGAGACTCCTAACCTCACTTTTCGAATATCGTTGCAGGTTATCCGCTGAGATTTTCGTACGAAGCTGTCGACCAATCGAACGTCAGCACAATTTCTATATCTTCATGTCGCAGGTTTTCAAAAAAAATTTGCACCAGCTTAAAATGTTACTACATTATCGATCGAATAATATTCTTATACTATAACCGGTATAAAAATTCAAAACCGCGGGTAACGTACGAAGTGTTATTTTCGCCGACTGCGAGTTCGCGATCAGCTGACTTGCGCCATTATATCGTCCACGAATGACGTTACGTTCGCTCGACGAACGGACCAGTTGTGTTCGATGTAACATTCGAGCGCCTAAGTAGGTCTATTCGAGTTGACTTTGTTTTGAGAACTTCTGAAACTGCAGTGTGGAATTCCACGAACAAATGTTCTCATCGCTTATAATTGCGTCAAAACTGCTCTCACGTCACTTGACCTTTCTCTATCAATCAATCTTACGAACTTGCAATGATTGCAGGCATTAAGGAACTAAGACTTGTGAACTTTGCTTTCGAATGCATTTAGAGCTTCGAATTTGGTGGCGCTGAATTAATACTTCACCTAAACCAGCAGACTTCAACTTGTTATGTAAGAATTTTGTTATTCAACGTATATGTGTGAAACAAATCGCATATTATTATTATTATTCAATTAAATTATTATTCAATTATTGAATAATTATTATTTATTATTATTGAATTATTATTCAATTATTGAATAATTATTATTTATTATTATTGAATTATTATTCAATTATTGAATAATTATTATTTATTATTATTGAATTATTATTCAATTATTATTATTATTGATCGATAACAATTACGATCGCGCAAACCGATTAGGTGCAATTCTTGCATTTGAGATTCTGCTTCATTCATCGATCTTAAATTCTATCTTATAATCACTTCGACATGGAATAGTTTCCAAAAAGTCCTTGTTATAAAGTTTTTAATAAAAGCAGCAGACGGGGTGACGATGTCGGGGGGGGGGGGGGGGGGATGAGGGGGGATTTCACAACGAGTTGAGTCTCGTAAGGATTTTTCTTCCCTCCAGGAAGCCGGATGGCTTCATCAGGGATGATCTCTGACGTCATCGCTCGGCGAAAGTTTTAATTTCACCTACGGTGAACTTTCGCGAACAAAAGAAGTACAGCGGCTGCAGAGCGGACGCCTCGGAAGGGGGAATCTTGACTCGCGCCTCTGAACTTCCGCTCGGAAAACGGTATAGCAAAAATTGCCCAAGAATTGTGGACTAATATACAGCGTAAGGATAGATCCGATCCTCGGCATTTATGGGGATGCGATGATGAAAGTTTCGAATTCCTCGATCGGTAATTCCGAGCGCTCGGTTTTCTCCCTTACCCACGTAATCATTCTTTCCCGGTTAATCGTCTGTATCACGCGTTTCTCTTTGCCTTCCGATACGCGAAGTCACAAAGTCACTTGCCGAGCGCGACATTGCGCACTCGACTTTGAGTTTCTCTGTTTGCCAGAACAGGAGCCGCGATCTTCGGGAAAGTTGAGGCGTTAAATCCAGGAAATTGCGAGTTCGTGGAACTGGAACTTCGGTGTACCTTTAGCCAAATCGTCGTTGCGCCGGAGATAAACAGCACCCTTTATTCTCGCGAGGCGGTCTTTATTTATATCCCCGGTTTAATCGGCTGTAACATTTATTTCTACATTATATTATAATTATACGTTATAAATAGCCGGAGAGTTTACTCATTAATAATACGTCTCAAGGGTATACATTTTATATATACACACGTATTATATTCTATTTTCGCGTGAAAACGCTTCGATGGCTGGAAAATTTGTGACCGCGCGATAATTTCGAGACACCGGCGTAATATTCCGAGAGCGAAGTACAGAGAGCCCGAAGCTTTAAACCGTGCGAGCTCGGATATAGCTTCAACTTTTTCTGGGCGGGCCCTCGACTTTCTTTCTCTCGTTTCTCGGTTGTTTTTTCCGTTTCTTTTTTTTCCCTCCCCCGTTCTCTCTTTCGCTATCTCGCCGCGTCGCGCGGCCGTCGCGATGAAAGAGTAGCCACTTGTATTTTGAGGTTGTAGTCCCTCGCGTTCATTAGCGGCATAAGTTTACTCTCCTTCTCTTGCGGGCTGGAGGACGCCGAGAGCTGCCAGCAGTAACAGCAGAAGCAGCTGGGAAACCAGACAAGACAGGCACGGCCGATGGTCGCAGTCGCCGTGATGTTGAACCTCCCTCGTTTCTTCTCTGGAACGTTCGTTCGCGATTTCGCGATTTTTTTCTCTAGTAGATCGGATAACCGTGAAAACCGTAAAAACAAAAAACAAAAAAACCGTATTTCCCACCCGGTCGGAATGATACAGAAAACCAACCGTAATTATTGTCAACAATCCGACCGAAAAACCAACCGAGCTTTTTTGAAAGCTTGGTTGGTTTTTGGATCGGATTGACAACAATTTTTTTATTTATTTTTATTTTTTGTACAATGGACGGGACGAGCCCTTGAAAAACAACAAATATAGATGGCAGAGTAACAAACCAGGTAATAAAAATAAATAAAAAATAAAATAAATAAAAAATAAAATAAATAAAAATAAAAATAATCAAATAAGAAAAATGGTTCTTATGGTTGGTTTTGTGTTTCAGATCAACCCGGTTGGAAGTACGGTTGAAATTCGATTGTTCGATCTGCTAGGGATTCCCTTTCAACCGCACCTTCATGCCTCGTCCCTCTATCGGCCGAACGTATGCAGCGCAGAATCTGCTGTATAAAACGCGCATTACCATCCATAACGACAGCCACGAAGTACGACAATAAAAAAGCTGAAGGTCGAGATCCACCGAAATAATCCGAACATGCGACAGTAACTACAGTCCTAGATACCTTCGATTTCAAGTCCGGTCTCTGAATATCACCGAACGAACCTCGCGCCCCAAAACCGCAGTAGCCAAACATAACCTACAAACGCGTCCCAGTCAAAACACCCAAAAACGCAAACTCACGTTACCCCACACAGTCCAACCTTTCTACCAATAATTAGCCAGCACTCGGTTAACAAGTGGTAAATAATATGCGAGAGACCCGGCCTCGCGCTGTCAGTTCCGCGAGCGGTCAGCCTCTGAAGTGGCGAGACCGCTGAAGGGCTTTTTTTTTCTCACACCGAGAGACGTAAGTAAAATCGCGTATAACGACTGTGAATGCGGGAGAAATAGAAAGACGAGAGGGTGGTGAGCGTTGACTGGCGATGCAAAGCGACAGAGGGAGAGAGAGTGAGGTGAGAGAGAGAAAGAACAGAAGTGTACGAGGAATGATTCTCGTGGAATGGCGACGAGGCTCGCACAGAGAGAGCGGCGAGCGCTGATATGGCGATGGCGCTGTGTGTGAGGCGAAGAGGAGGGAAAAGAGGGGGGGCAGAAGAAAGGGGTGTCTGAGGGATGGCAAAGCGTGAGGCGGCAGTAGGGGGTGGAGGGGGGGGGGGGTTAGAGAGCTGCTGGCTGCTGGGTGATGACGTCACGAGGCCGAGAGTTGCCCGGGCAACGAGTGGCGGTGCGATTCTGGGACGCCGAGCGTCGCCACCGACGTCGTTCCGTAAAAATCAATTTGAACTTTGGCTAGGGTACGTTCGCGTTGCGTCCCCCTCGTTCTCGCGCGCGTCCGTACGCGCTGGCTGCTCTGACTGTGTGGCCGGTTGGCTCACGGTTGACTCGTCGGGAAAGCTCGGCGAGCGATATATGCCGCTGTATATATATATAATATATATATATATATATATATATATATATATACGGGAGGATCGGCGAAAGAGCGGCGCGAGCGCGCTTTGTCCGAGCGAGCGAGAGAGAGAGAAGGGGAGGGGAGAGGGAGAGAGAGAGAGAGGGACGATGGACCTACATAAATATATAGCGAGAGGAGAGAGGTGCGAGGGAGCGAGACGCGGGCAGTGGGCAGAGGAGGAGGCGGAGCGGACGGAAAAGCCCGGCACCCGAAGAGCCCCCACCGAAAGCTACGCCAGTCGCGAGTGACCGACTCATCGAGCGGGTTGACTCGCGCGCTTGACTCCGCCGTCGCCGCCGCCTAAAACGCCGCTCTGTCGTGTGTATTATATACCGTATATACACACCACTTGCGGGATCGTCGCCGCCGAGAGAGAGACGAAGGACGCATCGTGGTCGTTGAAACTGGAGGAACCGAACTGAGCTCTTTTGTTTCACTTTTTCTGTTTCTTTTTCTTACAATCTCTCTCGCGAGGCTCGCGCGCACGAATAACACGTCTCGTCGGTTGTTTGTTCTGATAAAAAAAAAATAAAAAGCTCGCGCCGTCCCGGCTTATGATGCTTATGGTGTAGATTGTTGGGTTCTATTGTTGCTGTTTTTGTATTATATATTATATATATAATATATATAATATACGCGTCGGCTCACCGGTCTCTTCTCTCGCTCTTTTCATCGTCAATTTTCCTTCCCTCTCTCTTTCTTTCTCTTTCTCTCCCTCTCCCACACACCCCACCACCGTCGACCTACGCTACTATTCGCCTCGCGTCTTCTCTCGGGGAAAAGCCGGGAGGGGGGTGGAGGGAGGAAAAGGCTCATTCGCCGGCTCCCCCACGAGCGGTACTCGCGGCACTCGCGCCACACGAGAGCCGGGAGAGACTCTCGGTCTCCGCGCGTCGTCTCACACGAAGCGCGCGGCACTCTCTGCGAGACCGATTCGACGGACGGACACGCGTGTCCCGTGTGTTGGCGTGCGTGCGGATTTGCGTCTAGCGGTCGAGAGAAACAGAGACAGAGATAGAGCCGCCCCGCACAACCGGCCAGCGGCAGCGTCGCGTATCACAGGCGGCGGAGCTCCGGAGGCCTCAGTGCGTGCGGGTTTCTCACCCAAGAACGATTGCGGCGCGCCCGGCGAGACTCGAGAGGCTCTCTCGCCCCGCGTTACCGCGCTAAACGACACAAGTGCGACACATAAAAAGAATTTAAAAAAACACACGGATCTTCGCTCGTGCCGCTCTTCGTCACACGAGAAGCATCGCGATATCGATACACCAACTTGCAGTGTCTGACAGCGAACCGCATCGAGTGCGAAACGCGCGCGAGTGAAGAACCCGCAATCGATGCGCGAAAGTTTCGTCGAGCCTCCGTCGTCGCAGTGAAAAAAAAAAACGATGCACCGATTTTTAAGTGGGCGAATAATATAGTTCGCCGTGTCGTCGAGTGACCGCGCGGGCAGCGCGTCGCGACGGCTCGCCGGAGGGAGGCGAAATAACGCGCGCGCGAAACACAATCGCGAGTCTCGCGGGATAATAACCGCCGCGAGGCCCGACGAAGTCGTCGATCTAATTCCGGCGAGGGCGGCAGTCGTCGGATAGGTGCGACGGACGGACAGTCGGACACGGTGATCGCGCGCGCCGCCGGGAGAAAAGTGGCAACATCATGCGTGTCGCGAGCCGCGGCGTGCCAGGATCATCGAGGCGCGCGCTCGTGGCCGTCTCGGGCGGAGCGACGAAGGGGCGGCGAGCTGCTGCGGCGGCCGCGACGACGACGTCCGAGTGTCTCGCGAGTTAGACAGAAGAGAGAGAGAGGGGGGCGCGAGGGACGACAGCGAAAAAGCGGGAAACAGTGACGAGTTGTTATTATTGTCGTCGTCGTCGTCGTCGTCGTCGTTTGTTCTTCTCGTTGTTGTTGTTATTATTATCATCATCATCATCACATGGTTTCTCGGCATCGCGGGCGATGCGAGCGACGCGAAAAATGACGTAGTGAGGGAGAGAGAGAGATAGAGAGAAAGTAAAAAACAGTGTAAGGAGAAAGTTGCTTCGCTCGGGGGGGGAGAATCGACTGGCGGCGCGCGGAGGGGGGGAGGGGGAGAGGGCCGAGGGTGAGGGAGAGGGGGAAAAAGCTGATCGCCAGTGGAATTATCAGCGTGGTTTCGGGGTGGGGGGAGGCGGCCGAGAGCGCGCGTAAGCGTGAAAAGTGCGAGAGCCGGTGGGGGGGAGGGCGCGCGCGTTCCGCCGCCGCCGCTGCTGTTGTATCGACGACGATGTCGGGCCGCGGCGGCACGCTGCCAAGTTCCGATTGGCCGTCGTCGGTGCCGCGTGTGCGGTCTTGTCGTGCGCGGCGCGAGGCCCTCGCGAGGTCGGCCGCGTCCTCGAGGTCGTGAGAAAACTCGGTGGTGAGAGAGATAAACGAGAAAATTAAATAAAATAGGAAACGCGTGAAAAAGAAAAAAAAAGAAGAAAAAAAATACAGAAGCAAACGGTCGAAAATCGCCGGAGGGATGCCGACGTACCACGAGCCGAGCGTCCTCAGAATACCGAGCAAAGGCCGCCGCCGACGACGTCGGCACAATCGCGCCAACTCGAACGACGGTGGAGGAGGGCGACAGTCGACACACGGATTGCCGGATTATATTCGCGTTTCGTAAAAAAAAATAATAAGATATATATTGAGAGAGAGAAAAAATTGAAAGTTCTAGAATTACCGACACGCTTCGGCCGGTGGCTTCCGGTGTTTTTTTTTTTTTTCTTCGATTTGCCGGGAAGAGAAACGCGATGCTGACTGTCGGCCCGGGACTCTGTGCACGTCGCGCGAGCGACTCTCGCGGTTTTTTCACCCAAGACTCGGCACGCACGATGAGCTCGGGCGTCGCGTTCGACGTGTCGACTTTCGGCTGAGCGTGAATCCTCGACGAGAGCCGATTGGCGGTCGATACGGGCCGCGCGGCGGGTCGCTCGGTAGGAGAAGGAGACGAAGGAAGACAGAGATAGATATTCAGTAGTCGCGTTTGTTGCGGGTCGTCGTTGCTTGGCGGACATGAGGGACTCGAGGGATATCTTAGAAAAGCGTCAGAGGGCCCATCGAGGAGCCTCGGGCAGGTGAAGAAAAGCTGCTTTCGCGGCTTTCCGATAGACGCTTAAAAATCTAGAGGAGTCGAAGGAAGTGAAAGAGAGAAAAGGGGGTGAAAAAAATAAAAAAAATAAAAAAACGGCTGCCATGGCCTCCGTAGCCGCGTGGCTGCCGTTCGCGCGGGCCGCCGCGATCGGTTGGGTGCCGATCGCGACGCATCCTCTGCCACCCCCACCGATACCCAAAGACCGTCGCAAGGCCGACGACGAGAAGCTCCTGATAAACGTGAGCGGCCGGCGCTTCGAGACCTGGCGCAACACCCTCGAGAAGTATCCCGACACGCTGCTCGGCTCGAACGAGCGCGAGTTCTTCTACGACGAGGACAGCAAGGAGTACTTCTTCGATCGGGATCCCGACATATTTCGTCACATACTGAATTACTACAGAACCGGCAAGCTTCACTATCCGAAGCACGAGTGCCTCACGAGTTACGACGAGGAGCTCGCGTTTTTCGGTATCCTGCCGGACGTGATCGGCGACTGTTGTTACGAGGACTATCGGGATCGTAAACGAGAGAACGCCGAGAGACTCATGGACGACAAGCTGAGCGAGAACGGCGATCAGAATTTGCCGCACCTCACCGACATCCGGCAGAAGATGTGGCGAGCCTTTCAAAATCCGCACATCTCCACCGCGGCTCTTGTCTTTTATTATGTGACCGGCTTTTTCATTGCCGTGAGCGTATTGGCCAATGTGGTGGAGACCGTGCCGTGCGGCAATCGTCCCGGACGCGCTGGCACGCTGTCCTGCGGCGAGCGCTACAAGATCGTGTTTTTCTGCCTCGACACAGCATGCGTCATGATATTTACGGCTGAGTATCTCCTAAGGTTGTACGCGGCCCCCAGCAGGTGCAAGTTCGCCAGATCCGTCATGTCGATAATCGACGTGGTCGCCATATTGCCCTACTACATTGGCCTGGGCATCACCGACAATGACGACGTCTCCGGCGCCTTCGTCACCCTCAGGGTATTCCGCGTCTTCCGTATATTCAAATTCTCCCGTCACTCGCAGGGTCTGAGAATCCTCGGCTACACCCTCAAGTCGTGCGCCTCCGAGCTCGGGTTTCTCGTGTTCTCCCTCGCGATGGCGATCATCATTTTCGCCACCGTTATGTTCTACGCCGAGAAGAATGTCGACGGCACGAATTTCACGTCCATACCCGCGGCATTCTGGTACACGATCGTCACGATGACCACGTTGGGGTGAGTCTTGGTGTTTGTGGTTTTTGGAGTGTTTTTAGGGGGATTGGATGATGATGTTGAAGTTTGCATCGTTGGAATGCAACGAAATTCAGAAAAAAAAACAATGCTAGTTAACCTAAATGATAGAATAATAATCTAATTACTAAATAATTAATTAATTATCAGATAGTGATTTAATTGATAATTTCATCATTTGGGTGAAGTAGAATTAATTTTTTTTTCTGAATTTCGTTGCATTCCAATGATGAAAACTGAAACATCATATAAAATGGATGACGTTGAGGTTTGCATCGTTGCAATGCAAGGAAATTAAAAGCTGGATATTAATTCCATACAAATTTAAATAATTCACTCTCATTGGGGGGTGAAATGATTTTTTTTGGCATGCTCTTAGTTGTTATAATAACTTTTTATTGACGGTGAGGTAATTTGGGCTCATTAATATTTTGTTGTTTTTAATTTTGTTGCATTGCAACAATGCAAACTTCAACGTCATTAAATGCGTTTGTGGTTGTTTGTTTTTTTTAACTTTGTGGTCACAGGGGGTCAAATTGGACGTAGCAATTTGATATGGAATTCCACGAATTTGTGACCAGGAAGGGTTGATATTTTTCTGTTATTAAGACATTAGAGATAAGTTATTTATAATATTGTTATGAATATTGGGACGACGTTCACATAACTGATTCACATTACCCACGTATGTGTATAATAATAAGAAGAACGTCGTTTGTCTTTTATACAAATCAAAGACTTGTGTTTTCCAACGAAGGAAAGCACGAGAATATTATGAAGTAGGTAAGGAATATTATGGAAGTAAAAACATAAAAATAAAGGTTGAAATTAAATAAGGAGAATAAAACACCTAAAATAGAGAGCATGTTTTTGTTAATTTTTTAATACAATTCGGCACATACTTTAAACACATTTTTAAAGCAAAAGTAACACCCGTGGTGTGCGAAATATTATTTGCATATGTTTTTTTATTCATTGGAGGGGTTGCGCGAGTTTGAATGCAATAATTATTTCGAGGGTGAGATATTTTCAAAGATAAACAAAATGAGAAAATATGAGAAAATTAATGCAAGGAATTTTAATTATCATTTCGCGTACGCTTTGTTTATCTTTCATTTATTACAAAAGTATTTGATATCAATTTTTTCCTTGGCTTTTAATATAATAAATGAATGTTTGGACATTGAGGCTCGGGTTTATCTTTAGGCGCCGCTCCTTTGTTTTGGCGCTCTCTAATAAATCTCCATCAATACTTAAATATTAACGCAGGCTTTTATTTTGGTTTGACCTTTTTAAACATGAGCAGAGCTCATCAGGGGGAAACCTTGATGAGCTCATGAGGTGAAATAATGTTTCAGTGTCCCATTATAGCAATATTACTCGAGCCTTGGGCAGGATTATTATACTTTATACTTATACCACGTTTAAGTTTATATAACAGATGTTACCGGAGTTCTCCGCCATAATGTTTGGCTTATCAAGGAGGATTCAATTACTCTAAGTTTCTCGCAGAATTCTCATCGGACTTTCAGCTGTTCGTAACATGATAATGTAGTGAATCCTGTTGGAACTTTCTCGTGGACTTAGATATGATAACTATTTTCCATTTCACGGAGAATAATAATTAGCAACGACGTATAAATGACGAAAATATCTCAAATTCAACAAATTTTATGAATATGTCTCTAAATTAATTCAATCTTTGGGATATAATTTACCAGGTATTTATTATCAACTAATTCACGCTATTCTCGAATTATAAACTCCATCGAGAATAACTGGACACTTTTAAAAATATTAGAATTAAGCTTACAGGAAATAAAAACTATTTTTTATATAAATTGGTGCAGAAAATTTAATATCCAGATGTTACGTAAAATCGCAGTGATTTTTATTTAATTCCAGGAAAATTCCAGGAAACAAGTTTAATTTAAAAAATGGTAATTTTACAGTGGACAATTTAATATATTAGCCGATGATTAATATTCTCGCTAATTTTAATTCGTAATAATTTTTAACAGTTTACGGGGCCGACGATTAATATCGCGATGTGAGATACAACTGCGCTATTATGATTCACGTGTTGTTCTGTCAGCCGGCGTTATACGGTGTCAAATCCTCGTGCCGGGACATAAATAACGCGATTGGGCCGCCGAACATGCCGCTCGTCGTACGTACTGCAATGCAGAGAGCAGTTTGTCAGTACGTATGGAACACGTGTTCCGCATGGAATTTTCGGTGGTGCACACGTTAAGCACGTCCGTGTGCGACGAGAGAGAGAGAGAGAGAGAGAGAGAGAGTCCCACGTCACGAGCGCGGAGCTTTTTCCCGCAATACGTCTTGTCGACGTGATCCTCACTCGTTTTTAGCCGCCTCGCTTTTCCGCCGAATGGTAAATCGTCCGGTGATATACGAGACCCGTGGAAATTGCGCGCGAAGCTCGAGAATCACCTGCGCAGTTTGTTGAGTCGCAAATTTATTTATTTCAAGGCCATCGAGATGGGCTGCAAATTTGGGCTACGAATAGAAATAAAAAAAAAAGATTATGTTGAAATTTTTCATCGTTGGAATGCAACGAAATTCAGAAGAAAATGATTTCTAATTAAGCCAAATGATTAAATTAGGTATAAAAAAATCCTATATAGCGACCAATTGCTATGATTACTTTTTACACCTAATTTCATCATTTGGATGAAATTCAATCGTTGGAATGCAACGAAATTCAGAAGAATTTCTAATTAAGCCAAATTATTAAATTAGGTATAAAAAAAATCCTATATAGCGACCAATTGCTATGATGACTTTTTACACCTAATTTCGTCATTTGGGTTAACTGGAATTAATGATTTTTTTTTTTATTTCGTTGGATCCCAACGATGCAAACTTCATCATAAAAAAAAAAATTGGAATGGAGAAAGTGAAGCATCGGGAGACTTTCGATCATCTCGAAGGCTGCGTCAAAATTGCAGCCGGCGTATTTATACCCCGAATCACCTACACGTTATCTCTCACTCGACTATTTTTACTCGTCGAATCTATGTCAATGATATTTTCGTTTCGCATTCGCACGGACAGCTGACAATCACGCCCGCATATTTCCTCTCGCTCCGGCCGCCCGGCGTACGCGCGGCGCACTCTTTCTCGCACTCCGCGGTTACCGGGCCGAGTAGCGGCCCGAGAAGTCTTCGGAAATAGTAACGTGTCCAGGAGGCAGTGATTCTGAAAATCGATATCTCTCACCTCGCTCGGGTTTTTTCATTCCGAAATTCTCATTCGGGGGACACAATGGAAACAGCTAATATCGCACTTCACTCTAATGGAACCCCGAAAAAAAATGTTATGTGCAAAAATGTCGAGGCTGATAATCGATTTTATGCAATTCATTTATTGTTAAATAAACCTGAATCTTCTTCCTTCGAACGAGAGAAAATGCCGCAAGGCGAAACGCGATATCTTCATTTCTCCATTTTTCACAGAATTTTAAAGCCAAAAGTTGCCTTGCGTTTTTCGCAAAAAAAAAAAAAAAATGTCGATTTCGTAAAGTTTGAAAACCCTATTCGATGGGAAATTTCCCGCTGATTCCGAAAAGCACCGTTGGTTGCCCACAAATACAAAATTCGTCCAGAAAAACGCAAAAAAAACTTTTTAGCGAACTGTCAAAAATACATAACATGATTGAAACTGCTCGTTGGTTAGCAACGAGTTTCAGGCAACCGGACAGCCAATCAGAGAACGAATAGCACGACAACAATACTTATATCGAAAAAGCAAGAATTTTACCCACTGAATACTGAATTTTTTAAAGAGAATTTTCTGAATAAGCATTATAAATAAATAAATAAATAAATAAATAAATAAATAAATCAATCAATCAATCAATCAACGTTTTGGCAAAAAGTTTAAATTAAGTTTAATTTAAGTTTACACTTAAAATTTTACACGAAAGAGACCAATGATCATCGACGACTGGTGTTTACACTTCTCTTCACTAATCTTTAGTCTCGCCGTCTCAAAGTCCAGTTTCCAGAACGCCGCGCGGGGCGTAAACAGCGAAGAAAGATTGCGGGGAAGATTTTTCCGGGCGTCGAGAGGTCGCTCGGTGCGCGTCGGTCACTTCCTTTAAACTTTAATCGCAGGATCAACAGGTGCTGCTGCTGCGAGTGGTTCGAACGGCCTATACGTCTGTCTCACTATCTCCGGCCTGTTTCTCTTTCTCTTCGACGATGGCTGGTCGTCTCCGCGCGTTCCCCCCGCGGTAATAGAATACAGTCGCCCAGGTGATCGGACGGCTCATCGGCCGAGTGGAATTAGGAGTCGTTCTCTAAATTTTCGAACGCCCGCCACGACCACCCGGCGGCTTTTCAAAGCCGTCGCCCGATAGTTCACGTGCCCCGAATGCGGGGTAGTTTATTTCCGATACGTGACGCAATTGGGTCTCGTGAACTTTCGATCGAGTCCCAGCGCCCTTTACGTCACGACTCTACATCGCGTCCGAACAAATGTGTAATCGTGATCGAGACCCGATTTTTGTTAAAGGGAACTTCGTGGTGGTCATCAATGATTGTTGCAGACCAAATGTTGATCCATATGCGATTATTTTATTAAGAAAAAAAAAAATCTTTTCGGTCAACTGGCTGATTGAAATATCTAATCAGTTTATTGTATCCACAGACAAGGGTGAAAAACAAATATGTAATCGTGATCGAGACCCGATTTTTCTTAAAGGGAACTTCGTGGTGGTCATCAATGATCGTGGTAGACCAAATGTTGATCCATATGTGATTATTTTATTAGGAAAAAAAAAATCTTTTCACTTAACTGGTTGATTGAAATGTCTGATCAGTTTATTGTATCTACAGACTAGAGTGCCAACAAAAAAAATTATTAAACATTTTTTACTGCAAAAGTGTGTGTTCTGACCTCAATATACACCTCCTATACCGAAAACGCGCCTAAAATCTTTTATGATTTTTTTATTTGCCATTTGTTGCAATAAAAGACCTCGGTTAAGGCACCACTAAATTTTTTTTTGTCAGCGAATTCCTTTGACATAATTAATTGTTGGGTCAACTTCTCGAGCTTAAGCCATGAAGACTAAAAAAAGTGCGACAGTACGCAGATAGAAACGGAAATTAAAAGAAAATAAAATTAATAAAAAATTCAGTATTTTTTTTTCTGATAGTTTCCGTTACATGCAACCCGACAACCAATTAGACAACGAATAACCGACCAACAATACATACATAAAAATGCGAGATATTTTTCCCACTGACTTTTTGCAGAGGGATTTTTTCGTTTGCACTCTGGTCCACAGAGGTTTCGACATCCCAGGATCGAATAAAAATCTACTCAACTCTACCATAACTGGACCAAAGCAACCGCAGGTTTTACCCCATCCACTTCACATTGTAACGAGCACGACATCCTAATCATCAACAATCGTCATCAAACGCCTTACGACGACCACCACTTACGACAACCGTGTTACCCCTTCACGAAACGCTCGAGATTCCCATCATCACCCGCGTCGGGATGAAAACCGCGCGGGCCGAAATTGCCGATCTCCCAAGGTTCCCAGTCGTGTCAAAGTGATTTACGCGTTGTAACGACATTAGCACCCTGTTGGCCGTTCGTTTGCCTGCGTTTCTGTGCCGTAAAGTGCATAATACCTGCAGCTTGTTGCACTGTCGCACATAGCCCTTGGTGCACATATATCGGGTGTGCAACCCCGTGCACGGGGTACATAGCGGCTCTGAGTATATTATACCAGTAATAGAGTAAAGGACGAGCATGTGCACGGTGTGCTTTGCCTTGCGCCAGTGTCGTTAGCTAAAAATAGTCCCGGGCGTATAGGTGGCATCGGTGGGGCAGAGAAGGGAGGGGGAAGGGGGTGGCGAAAGGGACAGAGACAGCCGAGGGGGAGGAAGAGAGAGAGAGATATATATGTAAGGAAGGTGCGGGCAAAATGGGACGCATAAGCGAAAAATGGTTTCATGACGATAACAAAAGTGTAGTTTGATTGCTTTTGATCAAGAAATTCGATTCCAACCATCAATTTTGGGCGTCGGCAAAAAAAAAGAAAGTGCGGGCAAAATGGGACGGACCCCCAAAATCGTAAATTCGTGTTTTTTTGTACTCGGTGATACTCCTTAATGGTTATTTCGCAAAAAAAAAAAAAATGTGTAAAAAAATGTTTTTTTCAAAGTGACTTTTCCAAAGCCAGATTCCAGGAAGCCAGAAGAATCTTTTTGAATTTTGTGTTTCAGATGAGTAGAAGTCTCAAAATCATCTACGCCGTCCGGGTCCGATTTTTCGAGAGGGTCATCTTCAGCGGCATTTTTTTTATAATAAATATTGTTTTTAAAATGAACATTTTTTTTTGTATGCTCAATAAATGCAGTAATAAGCCCGAAAAGTTAAAACATCGTTTTTAAAATTTTTAATGGCGAAAAAAAAATCGTGAAAATAGGTCAAATTTTCGTGCTCTAAACCACCGGGTCCCCTTAAAACACTCAAAATTGTAAAAAATCTTTATATTCCGCTTAGATGCGTTGAGTTGTGTCGTATAGACGCGATTTTCACGAAATGGGGGTCCGTCCCATTTTGCCCGCACAAATAGTTGGGACTGAAAAAATAGGTGTCCCATTTTGCCCGCACCTTCCTTATATAGTGAGTGCGAGAGGGAGGGAGATGGGGGATGGGGATAGAATGCGCAGTAATGCAAATTATAGGACGTATTTTATGCGCGCCCCTCGCTCGGCTCTTTCTCTCGCAGCCGCAAGGCTTATGCCGGCGTGTTTGTCGAGGAAAACGCAGCGAAGAGAAAGGGGAAGATAGCTGAAAGAGCCACCGAGCTTTCTTCTCTTTCACGTACGCGGCTACTCGTGGTCTGCAGCAGCAGCAGCACCAGCGACGTCGTTCGTGTTCGCCATGCGAGAGCCATGCGAAGCATATGCGCGGGTCTACGGGTTCTATATATAAACTTCAAGGTATTTCCCGTGTCTACCGATGCATAATACATAGAATACGCGTTTCATGCTTCCCTGTGCTGCGAGCGGCGCAACATGGAAGGATGAAGGCGCTACGACGACGGTGGAGGAAGAGAGTCGGTTGCGTGTGGTGAGTGCAGCGAGGGGGCGCTCGCTATGCACTTCGACGCTGAGTGCAGCGCGCGGTTATGTCAGGCTTGCTGGGAGAGCGGAGAGGCTGACCGGGGCGGGATGACTCGGTGCGAGGATGACGTTGAATTTTGCATTTTTGCGATGTGATGCAAATTAAAATGAAAATATGAATTAATGCTAATGATTAACCGGCTGTAAAAAGTTATTGCAATGGCTAAGAGCAGGACAACGAAATATTATTTCATCTACTAGTGGGGGTGAATTTTTGTAGTTTTTTTGGAATTAATATTTTGTTTTTAATTTCGTTGCAATGCAATGAAATTAAAAATAAGATATAAATGAACCCAAATTATTACATCGGCTATAAAAAGTTATTATAACGACTAAGAGCAAAAACAACATTATTTCACCCCCCAATGGGGGTGAATTATTCACATTTTTACGGAATTAATATTTTGTTTTTATTTCCATTGCATTGCAACGATGCAAACTCCAACGTCATAAAGATGCAACTTCAGTAGATACTTCAGTCGAAGTTGCAATCCATTCGCGATGCACTTCGTGCTCATCTCAGTGGGATTTGGAATTAGCGGCTCCGGAGTGGAGATGACGGAACTCCGATAATTCCAGGTATCCGAGCATTTTCTTTCTTTTTTCTTTTTTGAGGGAAAAGGAGAGTAGAAACGAAAATTCGTTTAACCGATAAGCCTCGGGCAGCGCTCCGTATTAATTGAGATATTATCAAAGGACTTGAACAAAAAATCCTCCTGAATCAAAATCATCTAAAAAAACTTAAATTTGTTTTTTCTACACCAATGTTCTGTTTTTCATTTTTTCTACAACAATTTTCGTGAATAAGCGTTTAGCAAAAAAAAAAAAAAATGTTGCAGTCCTGATAAGGGATAATTCGCGATCCAGGTGTATATTTTATGCCCGCGCAGTTTTGCCTATTCGCGGCTTTGCGGGGTGTTTTACGACGAGCGGAGCGCGCGATGCACGTATAACTATGCACAAAGGCTGCAAGAGCTGCAACTCGAAGTGTGCCCTCCGTAACGTATTGGAATGTGGCGAAGCGGGCTGCGCGAGGCTGGTAGATAATTCTAGCGAAGGGACAGGTGCAGTGTGTTATACTGTAGCCCAGGTACCACAGTGTAACGTATATTACAGACGACTCGAGGTCGTACGTATATTTATACGTCCAAGTGGAGAGACAGGCGGCCCGGGTGAAGTGCAACTGCACTCCGCGTGTATAGCGCGCGCGGAAAACTGTAGGGTGCCTGACTAGCGCGGCACCAGCGGCGGCGAGCTTGCGTCGTACACCTCGGCATTGCGGTCACTTGGCTAAAGCCACAGAGCACCCTCCACCGCGTTTCTTTTCCCTCGATTTTTTTTTTCACCCCCTCCCCACTTTTTCGCTCCGCCCGCCTATCCCGCGTTGCGTTTTTCCTCTCGATAATCACCTTCGAGCCACGTCATTCCCGCCACGGCCACTCCAATGCCACACGGGTTTTTCCCTCCCCGCCGAACGACGACGGGGGTTTTAAAAAAATATATATTTTTCCCTCCTCGCTCGGCGAGAGACCCGGGAATAGCCGGGACTTGGGCTGCGCGGGTCTTGCAGTATGCATGTGGCTTTTCCGAGCTTTTTTTTTTCACCGACTATTTTACCGCTCACTTCGCGGTACACGATTATTACTGTGTGTACCTTTTTTCGGCACTTTTATTCGGCCAACTTTCTACAGGAAAACGAGGCATCGTTTCGCCAAGCAGGAATAATGATACCGGTATTTTTCGTATTTATGATGATACGTACGGATTTATTTCTTATTGCTATAACCTTACGCAGTTATAGTAATTACAGTTATAGTACTAATAGGCTAATCACACGCGCTGGCGCGCGTGCCTGAAAAACTTTTCGCCAAAATTGAGCTGAGAAATATTTTTTTCAAAATATCGACTTGTAACCTATACCATCGTTCTCAAGTCGTATATTCTACCCCTAAAAACACTGGTTACTAGCCTTTTTTAATTGATTTTGAAAAAAATATTTTTTTGACGATCTTTTTTCTGTCAGAAATCGTAGATCTGGCTCCTGACCGAAAATCGCCAAAATCGACCCCAATTTTTTTTCTTTTCAAAATATCGACTTGTAACCTATACCATTATTCTCAAGTCGTATATTCTACCCCTAAAAACACTGGTTATTAACCTTTTTTAATTGATTTTGAAAAAAATATTTTTTTGGCGATTTTTTTTCTGTCAGAAATCGTAGATTCGGCTCCGGACCGAAAATCGCCAAAATCGACCCCAATTTTTTTTCTTTTCAAAATATCGACTTGTAACCTATACCATTATTCTCAAGTCGTATATTCTACCCCTAAAAACACTGGTTACTAACCTTTTTTAATTGGTTTTGAAAAAAATATTTTTTTGGCGATTTTTTTTCGGTCAGAAATCGTAGATCCGGCTCCGGACCGAAAATCGCCAAAATCGACCCCAATTTTTTTTCTTTTCAAAATATCGACTTGTAACCTATACCATCGTTCTCAAGTCGTATATTCTACCCCTAAAAACACTGGTTATTAAAAAATTTTAATTGATTTTGAAAAAAATATTTTTTTGGCGATTTTTTTTCTGTCAGAAACAAAATCTGACTTATCTGAGGGATAACCTTATACAGTTATAGTAATTACAGTTATAGCACTATAACCTTACTGTTATAGTAATTATTACTGATTATTTTTTAATTCAAGTAAAAACAACATAACTGAAAATCGATAATTAATTCGATGGGCGCTTTTGTTAATCTAATAATCGACGAGAGGGAAGGTGAATTATTCCGTTCAAAATTACGACGATATTTGGCACTCATACAATAATCAAGAGTCGTTAAATTATTCATCACGTTACAGCGGATTGACTGACGGAACGTTGCAGGTACTTCACATCGCATAATCATACATTGAGCGTACTTTGTGGACATTAAAAACAGCGTACTTACTTTATAATCGATGAGTGGAAGGTCAATTATTCATTTTCGTTGGGAACTGTAATGTTTCACATAACAATGGAGACTCGTCGATTATTCATCGCGTCAGGATCGAACGAACGATCGATGGAAGGGAACGAAACAGGTGTACAAATACAACCGGCGAAAAGTGGGTTTGGGTGGTTTCACTTGATTTGATTGCATTGTATTTGCATAGGAGCCGAAAAAATCGAGGGTTTCGACACCCGAACTGAGCGGCGCTATGCGTTTTGTATTATGCATTCGCGTGCAATTTGTTTGCCGGGGGCGGCGGCGAGTCCGCGAATCGAATATTCATTTTCGCCTCATGCGCCGCCCGCCGCTCGAACAGATCCGGCCGAGATTTGCGCGCCAAGAGGGATTTCCGTCTTCGGCGCGAAGGAGGGAAGAGAGGGTGGCCCGCGATTTCCTCCTCGTAAATTCTTCCCATCTCGCAAGGATCCTGAGAAGGATCCTCCACTATTACTCCACTAGCCGAGTCCCTATATACGCGTATCGCGGGCGGCTGGAACCCTCATTTTTTTTTTTTTCGTCTTGCTTCGTCCCGGCGATGAGCCCGAGAGGGGGAAAAAAATAATGGAAGCTTCCGCCGCAACGCAATGTTGTTTTTTTTTTCCCTCTCTGTCTCTCCTTTTCCTCCTCCCGACCTCCCATTGACGAACAGCGGGACGACGAGTCTCGCGTCGTTATGGAAATATCGAGAGGAGGAGATACAAAAACACGAATTCTTTTCACCGACTTCGCTCCAACGCGGCGTGCAGCTGAGGCATCTGCAATTGTATCGCGGTAATTGGCTTCTGCACTCAGACAGAAACTCGGTCAATTCGAGAGCAACCTCGCTCTGGGAGTCCGACGAAATATTTACTTGATGGAAACCAATATTCCGTGGAGCCGGACTTCCGATCTCGAATGGTGTTGGAATTTATTCGGCGACGCGTTATTATTTTTATCTACGTAGACTTTGCGCCTATGTCATCGTTATCAAGTTCCTTAAATTCCTTGTGAAAAATACTGGCGATAAACATTTTTACTGTTTTTAATCCATGCGCGCGCTTAGCCGCAGTTGTCATTTCAATAAAATCGAGGTTACTTTTTTAGATGGATGGAACATGGATTTTCTTTTTTCGTTCGAGAGAAAACTCTAACGAAGAGAATGCTGCAAAGCGGAACGCGATATCTTGATTTCTGAATTTTTCACCGAATTTTAAAGCTGAAAGTTGCCTTGCATTTTCGGCAAAAAAAAAAAAAAAAATCGGCTTCGTAAATTTTGAAACCCTTATCCGATGGGAAAATTCTCGCTCATTCCGAAAAGCGCCGTTATTTGCAAAAAAAAAAAAAAAATAGAAATTTCGTCGAGAAAAACGCAAAGAATGATTTTTTATTTCTGGAAATATTCTGTATATCATGTTGAAGTTTGCATCGTTGGAATGCAACGAAATTCAGAAAAAAAGTTCCTCCTAATTAACCCAAATGATGAAATTAGGTATCAAAAATCATCATAGGAACTAATTGATGTGATGACTTTTTATAACTAATTTCATCATTCGGGTTAATTACAATTAATTTTTTTCTGAATTTCGTTGCATTTCAACGATGCAAACTTCAACATAACGATATAATCGTGTCACCCAAACGTTTCTGAAGGACGTACAATAATTTCTCTCATTCCCCAGACATCTGGGAATATAACAACAATTCCCAAGGTCGCCCGAGAACCGCGGATTGATGTCCCTTCTCCCGGCTGCCGTGTACCAAATCTCCTGGTTCGGTGTTCTCATACGCTAAATCATGATTGCCCTTGGCCGTTTGCTGTTTCGAGCAATCAGGAGCAGACACGCAGTCCGTTCACCTAAGCATCCTAGGCTTGATAGGCCGTATATAGACAGTCGTAGCCAAACCACAAGCTCGTACTGTATGTGTAGAGATGCACATGGGTTTCGTACATATACAGAAGCTACGTGTAGGCGCGGTACAGTGGACTCTCCGATAAGTTAAGGTCGCGGGACCGAAAGCCGATTAGGCCATTCCGATAAGTTAAGATCCCCACTACTTGCGCAAACCGACCCTGGGCGACCGAAACGACGAGAGGGGAAAAAAAGTGCAGTGGGGGGTCTTTCATCGGTCCTTGTCTCGCACAAAACTAGCTGCAGCGTTACCTCTCTGTCACAATGCGTTCGACCGCAGATAGTGTGACGTAGAAAGGGTACACGGAAAAAAAGAATTAGCTGACACAACCAAGAAATTAGTTGGCACAACCAATCGATTATTCTATTTCCCTTACAACTCGGATTAGTTGGGACAACCAACAGGAATTGGTTGCGCGAACAAAGTTTCATTGGTAGATGCCCTGTTAGTTGCAGCAACCAAACGAATGGTTGATACAACTATTCGAGTGGGCAGGAGCACAAGTTCCGGTTACTTGTCCATACCAACCGTGTCATTGCTTTTCGAAATAGAATTGCACTACTTGTACTATCCTTATGTCAAATTAACGCGGATCGCTTCACGAACGTCACAATTAAAGCTTTAACAATATCATCTTTAGGTTATGTACAGATGCGACTCGCGCCTTGAGCGCCACAATCGTAACTTTAAAAATATCGTTTTTTGGTTATGTAGAACAAATCGTGAATAGTTACCACAACCATTCGAAGTGGTTGCGGCAATAAATGTGTAAGTTGCTGCAACTAATCGCAAAAAACTCAGATACAGCAATGTGAATGATTAGTTGGCACAACCAAACTTTTTTTTCCGTGCAGCTCCATGTCAAAATAACTTCGACAATATATTTTTAACAAAAAAAAAAAAAAAAACTTGGCAAAAAGAACTTCGACAAAAATAACTTCACGACAAAAGAACTTTGACAAGCATAACTTGGCGACAAAAGAACTTTGGCAAAAATAACTTTGCGACAAATACACTTTGACAAAAATAACTCGTTAAAAAACATAATTAAAACGGAAATCATTCCACTTAGCAGAATTTATTTAAGAAAAAAAATCGACGAAAGTCCTTACTAAAGCGGACATTTTTCGCTTAGTAGAACCTACTTTTTTCGACGTACAACAATCCGTGATTCCATGTAAAGTTATTTCTCTCAAAGTTCTTTTGTCGCGAAGTCATTTTTGTTAAAGTTCTTTCGTCGTGAAGTCATTATGTCGTGAAGTTATTTTCACCGAAGTTCTTTTGTCGCGAAGTTATTTTCCCCAAAGTTCTTTTTCTCAAGTTTGTTTATCGAAGTTATTTAGACGTGCTACCAACTTACCAGAGCGTTAATCCTTAACTTATCGGAGTGCCTTAACATTTCGGAACTTAACTTATCGGAGAGTCCACTGTACATGGTTGGGCACAGTTATGCTCGTTGATGAGTGTGGGTGCATCCGCGCGTCGCCTCGTAATCGCGCTTATGTCCCACGACCCCCTCCAGCCTGGAGGATCAGGACGCGCGCACCCTCAGCAGGATCGGAGCTTCCTCCCCCCCCCCCCCCCCCCCCCGAAGGTCGAAGGTCGTCCCCTTTGTGCGCGGGAATTTAATTGGTTCGCTCGGGCGGCCGACCACTCGGATATATAATCTCTGGTTATAAGGCCGACCATGGTGGCCGTTTTCATCGCCGAAAAAAATTCCCTGACTTTTCCCTGATTTTTCCCTGATTTTTCCCTGACCACAGTTCTGACGCTTACTATTTTTTTTTTTTTCAATTACGATGCCAATGAAAATGTATTCAAAATCGGTGCAGGGCCTTCGATAAATGATTTATTTTGCCGCTCGACGATGAATCACATTAATTAAAGACTTTTATAAAAATTCATGTTATTATATACTTATATAATAATATATAACATTTTATAAACTTTTGTCTGCTTATTATGGAAGGTTCAGCGCCAAATCACTTTTTCCCCTGACCAATTTTGAAATTCCCTGACTTTTCCCTGATTCCCTGACCAATATTTTTTCCCCTGACTTTTCCCGGTTTTCCCGGTTTTCCCTGACCGCGGCCACCATGCCGACTGGAAGCTCCGACCGAGCTTTTCCGACCCACCAATGTACCAGAGATCCGCTGCAACGCGTTATCGCAACTTCTGGAAAATTAGGACGCTGTACCTATAGACGTGTCTGTGGGGCAAAACAGCACTTGGTAGCGTCGAAGCGTTTTTTTTTTAATTCCTTTTTCCGGAAAAAGATTCAGCACGTCGTTCGCGTCCCGTCGTCCTTACTCCACTTGCTGCCCTCGAGCTTCACAAACTAACGACTTAATTTAGCCAGGCAAAACTTTGCTCTCGGCTGCGGTTCGACGTGGTCCGAAAAAAAAAAAAAAAAAAATGGAGAGAGAAAAACGAGGTAGGGAAAGAAGCAGCGTCCAGGCTTTCAGGGTTTCGCCGCGAGAGTGAGGAGTTACCTCCATCGCGTGGCATAATTTCGTCCCCGGAGGTCGGAAGCTTCTTCGCGATCAACGGTTGATGCCTCGCCCGACGCTTTGTACTTTTGCTCCAGCGACCGGGGCCAAGCGCTTCGGCTTTTATCTCGCTCGTCGCGATTTCAGGAAACTTTTGTGAACGGCTGATTCAATCGTTCCATTTTTTTTTACGAATTCGTGCGAGCGGAAGTGGCGCTAAACATGATGTTGAAGTTTGCATCGTTGGAATGGAACGAAATTCAGAAAAAAACTAATTATAATTAACCCAAATGATGAAATTAGATATAAAAAGTCATCATATTAATTAGTTTATATGATGATTTTTTTATACGTAATTTCATCATTTGGGTTAATTAGAATTACTTTTTTTTCTGAATTTCGTTGCATTCCAACGTTGCAAACTTCAACATCATCGCTAAACTAATTTGTGCATTTATTTTACAGGCTAAAATTTCATCGTCATGTTGTCTTGAAAAAAAGTCCTTTTGGATGGAGTCTGGGAAATGTTTCGTCCCTGGTCCAAGAAGCCCCGGTCGAGTCTCTCCATTCTCGACGTTCCTTTTCAGCCCGACATCGCGGATAATCAGGTTACAAAATTTAAGTGCTTTGGTTGATGGATTCTTCCCGAAAGAATCGCTTCGACCGTGACGAGGATATTTTTATCAGCCCGAAATTGCCAGCGAATGGAATTAAAGTTGACTACCAGCGGTACGTGTGAATTTCATTAATTGAGCAGAGTGCAAAGTTTCCGGCGCGTGTACAGGAATTACTTACGGGGGCACAATGCGGTCTTCCAGTTGTCCAGACAGAAGGGAAGCCGAGGTCGACTGGATTGCTCTAACTTTTGGAATTGGAATTCCCGCGTTTCCGGGAGCGTAAGAGCTTTGTAACTCGAGCGCGGAGCGCGAGACACCTGGAGAGAGCGAGGGACGCCCGGACGCCGGCTGGTTCTCCCCGAAGGCCAGGCAACCGCGAAGTGGTAACCCTGGTACCCCCTGTGCAATCCACTTCTGTGGTTGGCTGCCCGAAATGTGCCGACTCAGGGGCCAATTATATTCAGCATCGGACCGCACATGCATCCTTGCTGATCCACAAAATGCGCTACAGCCTGACGACGGTGGAAAGAGCAACGTTTGCAGGCTAATCGGGAGGCATCCGTGAGGACACAAGGAAATAATTCAACGCTCGCGGCTTGCAAAGATATTTCGGGCGCACGAGTTTTCGTGCCCTGCAGACGACCTTCACCTCTGGTTTGGTGATTGCGGTTATTTGAATTTTCATGATGTTGAAGTTTGCATCGTTGGAGATGCAACGGACTTCAGAAAAAATAATTAATCCCAGTTAACCCAAATGATGAAATTAGGTGTAAAAAGTCATCATAGCAATTGGTTGCTATATAGAAATTTTTATACCTAATTTAATCATTTGGCTTAATTAGAAATCATTTTCTTCTGAACTTCGTTGCATTCCAACGATGCAAACTTCAACATCACGAATTTTCCTCGTCGTGCATTAAAGGGTCAAACTATCCTGAGAGGCTGAAGTCAGTTTCAATTACGGTTGGCAACTGATTTACTACCGGAGTTCAGAGTCGAAAGGTTGACGACTACTGCAGAAATATTTAGTATCTTTTCTATAGAGTGGGAGAAAGAGAGATAAAAGACGATGGAGAAAATGAAAGGCAGAAAGAGGAGATGATCGAAAGTAAGATAAACAGAGTGATGATTGCGAGAAGCGTGGCGAGAGGAGTGAGAAAATAGGATTGAGACATTGAGACAGAGATACGATAACCTAGATTTCAGGTTTATTAATTGTCTCTCCCAAAGAGTCGGCTGGATCTATCTTGATAGCGTCGAAATTCTCAGCCATACGAAGAGACTTGGTGGCGTCTCGGCGCCGAGTATTAAAAGAAACCCCGTCAGCCTCCGGACGTTTCATTGAACGTGACGCCACTGCTGCTTTTGCTTTATACCCAATGCTAGCCTTTTGCCGGAGGCTTTCAAATTGCAACTCGATAACTCGATTATTCGTTTCACGATAGTAGCGCGACCGAAACCGCAGGATTTCGGCGTGCCAATTCGATTATGGTTAAACGCATCAAGATGTTCAGTGCACAAAACAACGGATCACATGCTCGACAATGATAATTGTTATCCGCCCTGGGCAAAAACGAGGGATTAGGAGAGAGAATGAGAGAACTCGGGCGCATCAACTATAACGAGACACGATATAGACTATCAATGGCCCGGGGGCTACGGGGCAACGACACAGCCCGCGAATTAATGATACGGTATATCCATCGTTGCTTTTACTTGTGGATCTGCACATAACCGTGGAACGGTTTATATATGTACGGCGAAACACGATCCAATAATGACGGGACCCGAGGCAAATCGTCGAATCGACGCGAGGTACACGCAACGACAATGCGAGCTTCCGGTTCGTCGCCAATTGTGTCGCGCCGAGCGCGCGTGATCAACCCACCAAATCCCAGTGCGCAGCGCAGGCGTTTGATTGCGATTATGCAGAGAAACCTAACGAAGAGATTTTAACCTCCGTCAAGTGAGCAGAGAAAAGTCTGAAAAATGGATTCACGATATATATAAATAAAGTGCTCATTATGTGCTAATTATTCGCTAAAATTGTGATTTTTGTGCTCCTTCAATTTTTCCAAAAATCGTTTGTTTCGTTTTTTCTGGTACCAGATCTTAAAAACTAAAAAAAAAAAATATATATATTTCCGCTAACAATTTGAGGTTGAATAATGTATAACTCGAAAGCATATAAAAAGCACTTTATTCCTGTGTAACGAACAGGTCGATTTTGTAAACCGCAAGAATATTTTGTTAGCTTAACGTTGAGCTAACAGAGGAATTTTTAAATTTGATTTTTGGAAAAATTAAAGTAGCACAAAAACTATAATTTTGGTAAATAATTAGCACATAATGAGCACTTTATTTGGATATATCGTGAAAGCATTTTTGAGACTTTTTTCTGCTCACTTGACGGAATAAGATTTTACACCTCAGTAATTTTTCCCAAAACGACTGTCATTCGTTTCGCTTGTTAAAAAAGAAAGAAAGGAAAAAAGCAATACGTCATCGTCTTCTTTTCTTGGACCCTGCGGTGAAGTGAAAGACAAAAAGACACGACACTTCAAGGACCGCGAGATTCCAGCTTTTGGCGTAAAGCCAGTCACGAACCGAAGGGTCCGATCTGACGAACCAGCAGTCACTGTTGCTGCAGTCGCCTCTGCTGTGACGATTGGACTGTGCGAATCGTGTTCCACTTTGGCTGTGAATTTTTCACACTTCAGATTGTTGTGAAAGGTTTTCTGAGTGCGTCGACCATCCAAATTCATCCCTCTAATCGCCATTTCCATTCGTGCGTACTGATCCGTAGTACCGGACTCACCCGGGCAGCCCGAATTTGCGAAGCGTTCGCACTCCATCTGCTCGCCAGGGAACAATTCGCGATTTTCGACCAGGTAACGCGCAACCCGCCCTTTGTGTTTCTGTGTGAGTTTGGAATAATTTCGAATTCAGAGGGAAATGCGCCTAGTCCGCCTCATTGTTCGCACTCCCAACGCATTTGCCTATCTGAAGGATCGACTGTTCCAAACGTGAATCAAAAACCACCAGGCTTGATGATTCCTTTCGTGCTTTTGCTGCCCTTTTTTGTAATCCCTTCGTGCTTTTGCTGCCCCTTTTTGCAATCCCTTCCTGCTTTTGCTGCCCCTTTTTGCAATCCCTTCGTGCTTTTGCTGCCCTTTTTGCAATCCCTTCGTGCTTTTGCTGCCCCCTTTTGTAATCCCTTCGTGCTTTTGCTGCCCCTTTTTGCAATCCCTTCGTGCTTTTGCTGCTCCTTTTTGTAATCCCTTCGTTTTGTCGATGAAAAGCAACAAGTCAAAACGCAACAAAAAGCAACAAGAGCAACGAATCAAAAACCGCCAGACTTGATGATTCTCTTCGTGCTTTTGCTGCCCTTTTTTGCAATCCCTTCGTGCTTTTGCTGCCCCTTTTTGCAATCCCTTCGTGCTTTTGCTGCCCCTTTTTGCAATCCCTTCTTGCTTTTGCTGCCCTTTGTTGCAATCCCTTCATGCTTTTGCTGCCCCTTTTTGCAATCCCTTCGTGCTTTTACTACCGCTTTTTATAATCCCTTCGTTCAGTCGATGAAGAGCAACAAGTCGGGCAACCACGCAACAAAATCGTAGGGTCAAAAACGAAGAAAATTTTGCTCGATACATTCAGAGTTTGAATAATTTTCCGAGCGTTCGGTGTGGACTGAGCCCTTGATTAACAGAACTTGTTTCCATGTTTGCCCTAACCCTTGGAAAATGGAAGGAGGGCACTGATAAAGAGAGTCGACAGACACCGGCGCAGAATCGGCGCGTGTGTGCTCTGATCGAAGGTAATATTGGTTGCCAATGAGGACGAGCACGCTCTCTAACGCTGTTGGAGCTGCTAATTTGTGCAGTGACCTCATTAAACCGCTCGTCCCAGTCTCCTCCTCGTGCATCCCTCGTTTGCCAAGCGAATTCCCGAAAAAATCTCTCGCCCTCTGCCAGCGCCGACAACTTCATTGAAACTCGTTGCCGAATTTTTAATGAGCTACCAAATTTACCGAAGACAAAGGCATCCGGGATACCGAAACATGGCAGCCTCGGCTCGAATATCATCCGGTTGAGTTCGAACGCACGTCAGCTTTCACCTTTTATCCCAACTATTGTTTCGTCCACAGGGTGTAGGATGTAGATCATACATATATAATGCGCAATCGATTTAAATCCGTGAGAGTGAACTGTGAGCAATTAATTTTTTTTTACTTTTTTTTCTCTTCGCACATATATAATGCGCAATCGATTTAAATCCGTTTGAGTGAACTGTGAGCAATATATTTTTTTAACTTTTTTTTTCTCTCCGCAGATGAGTGAAGAGGCAGAGGGAATTTTCGTACTGGAGTCGATGGTCCGAGTTCAGAGCGGAAGTCGATCAGGCCTTTCAGTGGATGAGTGGAAAATTCGGGATTTTGCGGGAATTCGTTGGCCGACGAATTCGGACGAGTTTAAACTCTTTCGATGACTGGAATTGTCGCCAAATGAGACAGCCAATTGGGTTATCCTCGTGGCGTTGGAACATCAACGTTCAGCCGCGCTGTTTACATTCTCCCGTATTAATAGGTTTCGCGACGTGTTATTTCTTCGCTCGCTGTAAAAATAAGCCGAGCTGGACGGTCGCGGCGGTCGTTTAACGCTATGGAGGCTCGAAAATAGGAGAAACTCGAGTCATTCATTGCCCGTGTCACGGTGCAGTCAGGCATCTCCGTGGCAACGAGGTGGAAGACTTACTTACACCGTTAAGTGACAACTGACGCGTCGCTAGATGGAGAACCGTCTTCATCTCGTATCTGACCGATGTTTGGACAGCCAGATGTCCAAAAGTTGGCACAGTCCGTTCCTCGAAGTATCGAAAAGTATTGCAGAACGTTAAGCCCTCCAACGCGTCAGCCAAATTATTCTGAGAATCATTAAGACTTTCTACGAAATACGTTGACAAGCTTTAAATGATGTTGCACTTTGCATCGTTGCGATGCAACGGAATTTAAAACAAAATATTAATGAACGCTAATTATTATACCGGCTATAAAAAGTTACTATAATGACTAAGAACAGGATAACGTAATATTGTTTTGAGTTATTATGGAATTAATATTTTATTGTTTTTAATTTCGTTGCATTGCAACGATAGAAACTTCAACTTCAGATAAAAATTGTTTTCGAAACTCGCATAATTATGGTTAGCACAAATCCGCAAATCTCGGACCTTTACTCCAATGTAATGAGCTCGTCATTATCACAATTTCTTGACAACATCTTTTTCCACGATGTACATAAGTATGGAACCGCCGACTAAAGCTGCAAACAATGTTACGTGTCTTTTGTCCAGTAAACAAATGTCTCATCGTTAACGAGTATTGTAATGAGTATAACAGCTACAATTACTACTGTTAATCGTCCCGTAAAATGTTCATGAGTCACAAAATCCATTGTCGTCAATCTGTTCGTGCTCTGATTGGTCGTCTGCATCGTCAGACACAGTAGAACCTGGCCAAGTTCACGCATTGATATTTTTTGTATACGACGAACGTGACTTTACCAACTAGGGGTCGTCCATAGTTCGCGAAGCAAATTATGAGGATTCTATGCGACTTACAGAACAAGACTGCTTGTCACAACTTTTTGTCATTAATTATGACAAGATAATAACGTTCCGCAAAATCATACGATGTTGAAGTTTGGATCGTTGGAATGCAACGAAACTCAGAAAAAAAATTCATTCTAATTAACCCAAATGATGAAATTGGGTGTAAAAACTAATCATGGCAATTAGTTACTATGGTGACTTTTTATACCTAATTTCATCGTCTCGGTTAATTAGAATTTTTTTTTTCTTCTGAATTTCGTTATATTCCAACGATGCAAACTTCAGCATCATAAAATCATCCCATTGAAGGTGCTGATAATAACAAATATTACAAACGTGTTTATTAATTTCTGTAAAATCGTGTCCGCCAAGTGTGGTCTGAGGTTGCTCGAGAGCACTTTAATCGCTCCATTTTGGGTTCAACGCCCGCGAAGAAAGGACTCCCCACTGTCAATCGATGCTGCACACCCACAGAAAATGCACAACAGTGTCTGCGTGCCGGGCACGTCGCGCGCCCGAGAAAGTACGGGCAATTCAAGCCGCGGGGGGAAATGAACTTTTAAAACGTTAAACGTCCTCGTTAACTATCGATTTTGCCTCGGGGGCCTGTAGTGTACTCACGTGGTTCGCGTTGTCACCGGTCGCGGCCGTTCGCGAGCCTGAATCAGGCCATTCAGCCGGCCCAGTGTCACCCATTTTTCACTCCCTTTCTGGCCTGGATTTCGGCCTTCGCCGCACGCTTTTCCTTTCGATCCCGAATCTTCGGGCTTGCGCGTTGTCCACTCGCGACGTCCCTACGGGCAGCCCCCACATAAAGTCCATTTGGGACACCCGAACCGTTTCGAAGCCTCCCTTAACCTTCGTATCAACATCCAATTTTTGATCAAGCCTCAAACCAGCCGCGCGCTGTACCCTTTTGGCCGTAGTCGCTGTAAAATATCTTTTGTATTTTCCTCGAAGCCTCGTAAAGAAGCCCCCGATTTGGGACCAGCGTGAATTCACTCGGCCCGCGTAAGACATATTTTATACGTATCTTCTTCTCCCGGTGCGTCTCGTTTTTCCTCTTCGTCCTGCTCTTCGCCTTCTTTCCGCGCCCTCCTCGTTCTCCGCTTCAACCCGGGTTGGAGGTTTCTTCCAAGGTCGACGCCGGTGTGGCTGGTCAAATGTATGGCGTTATTTTATTATTCTTCCCCGCCTGGCGCTATCGCGTGATATATTCAGGAGCCTTCGGCAGACATTTATCGAATTTATTATCTTCCACCTTCTCCTCTGTCTCTTTCGCTACCCCAGCGCCGTAATTCATTCGTCAGCCTTGAACCCCTCGGCGTGTATGCGAGGAGCGTTGCTCTCTATCGGTCACAAAGATCTGCGAATTTTTCGTCGTTTTTTTAACGCCCCAGGACACCGGAGCAATGGATTTTTTCGCGAGCCATTCGTAGCTGTTGCTTCCATTATATCTCTGTCTCTCTCCGTGCTAACCGCCAATGGTTTTCAGCCACTCGGTTTCACGTGTCGCGTTATCGTACCTCGCGTTATGCCTGATTGAAAATTTATCACCATAGTTTCGCGCAGAATCGATTTCCGGTTAGCAGCCCCGCGGAGCCGGTGCAGCACTGGAATTCCGATTATTTTCGGGCGCCACCTGTGCCGCGTGCCGCAGAGAGCTTTCCGAGCGCCTCGTGTGCCGCACACTTTCGGGCGCAGAGTCGTAAAAAATAGGAGAAGCATGGCTAAATGGATTCGAATTCTTGGGCCACAAGGCATCTTTTACTGAACCTTCCTGTGCATGGTTTCCATCGTATCTTTCAATAGCCATACATTCTAAAGTCGACCGCCTGGAAAGACTTCAAAGCTTTTTGTTTCTCAGAAAAAAGATACCAAAGAAGCGTGTCTGACGCAAAAGTCCAAACTTTCTAATAACCGTCAGCATTGATAAGAAATAATGCTGAAGTTTGCATCGTTGGAATGCAACGAAATTCAGAAAAAAATGAATTCTAATTAATCCAAATGATGAGATTTAGGTATAAAAAATCATCACGGCAACTAATCACTACAATTAATTTTGATACATAATTTCATAATTTGGGCTAATTAGAATTATAATTTTTTTCGGAATTTCGTTGCATTCCAACGATGCAAACTTCAGCACCATGATAAGAATTGTTATCTAACTTGCTTGTGCGATTAAAAAAAGTTGTTTCCTACAAAAACAATTACCACACATGACGCATTGCAGTCTTCATCACTCATAGATCATTCCACTAATTCCAGCCCAAAAACTCGTGAATATTTCACGGCAATAATTGACTTCCGGACACCCGAGCTCCGCAATAATCCCATGTCGCGCGGTATCTAGAGCTGTGTAGCATTGTGGGAGGCTCGACGCTCTTGGTTATCGCGATTATGAGGCTGCGATAAGCCGTGCGCTTGTATCGCTCGGAGCTCATTCGAGTATTCAGCCGTTCCAATTAATCGGACCGCTGGAAGCCACTGAAATTCTCTGCCATTGTTCCAGCCGACTGTATGAAGATCCGAATGGCCGGCCAATCGTGGGTATATTTTTCGACACCGCGCTCAGTCGATGTAAATAACATCCACACCGCGGGGAGAGAATTGGGGGGACTTTGGCGCGATGGTTCGGGGATGATGTTTCGTTTGTATTGGTATTTGTGTTACACCGATCCCCTAAGGGTTACGGGCTCCTTGGTACCTTTTTCCTCCTTTCCTTACTTGTCCGTTGTGTTACCCCCCCATGGAAAAAAAGTATATTTAAAGTATATTCAAAAGTATATTTTTGAGTATAATAAATATACTTTTTACGAAAAATTAGTTATGTCGAATACATTTTTGAATATACTTGAAAAGTATACTTGAAGTATATTGCGAAGTATATTGCGAAGTATGTGCAAAATATATACTCCATCTATTTCAAATATATATTTAATGTATGAATAGTAGATGTACCATACACGATGTTTACTCACGAACATAGCAAAATATAAGGCTAAATTGCACGTAATGTGCATCTGTAAAATTTTTCATACATACGACGATGTAGTATATACATATACTTTGCTGTATGTGTGAAGTATACTCATAATGTATATATATTATATATTTTACATGGACGGCACATATACCCCTGAAATATACTTTTCTACGAAAAACTAGTTATTGCACATATACTTGATATATACTTCCCATGTATTTATAATACATAATAAATATAAAAGATATATTTCAAGTATACTTAGAATATACTTTTTCAATACATTGAAAAGTATATTTTTAATTATACTTTTTTTCCATGGGGGACCGGTTCGATTCTCGAGTCTGGAGCTTCGTCGCGCCCCGCTAGGTGTCGGCCTCGGACATACGGCTATAGTCGTAGTTCGTACGTCCTATAGCCGGGTGCTACGTCCTCGTCCGTTTTGCCTACACCTGCGGGACTTCAGTCTCGGGAATCGAACCCGTGACACTCTCCCAGTCTTTTTGGGCACCACCCCAAGGCGCTGGACCTTTCCTTTGGACCTCCTATTCAAGGTGGGCTCCGAACCACCGGGATTACAGAAAAGCACACAGATGTTTCGTTTGTATTTCAAGTAGTAAAGCTGTCATTGTTAGCCCGTCATACGCCGATCTACAGGACTTTCTGGCGTTCACGTCAAAGCCTCGGCGAGGGTTGTTGGCGTGCTGGAAGCCCGTATATCGCGAGACAGTTTTATTGGTTACGTGATAAGATGACGGGGGAGAGCAGCAGCAGCAGCACCTTCGGGCCTGGTGGGGCCCCGAGTTACGTCGATACACGTGAACGTTGGCCACGTTCACATGCTGCACACCAAGCTGGCGTGCCTGCGCCCCCTTAGCCCTGAAGTAACTTGCAGAGGACTCGGGTTACCCGTCTATTCGGGGCGCGGGTTATTCAGCCACAGCGGAGTGAAAGTTCGGGGTCTCACATGTGGGTACAACGATATCTGGTGCGCGCTATCGAAAGTGCGAGGAGGCCTTGGCGAGAACGCCGCCGCTGCTGCCTCGCGTTGGTCAAAGGGCAAGGCCCGTGAAATATATTTAGAGTCACGTAAAAGTCGTCCTAAATAGCCGGTTGCGGCGTCTTCGCGGAATCTTTGGACATCAAAGAGCGAGTCCTTGACTGGGTAACATTAAGGAGGCTTGGGTTTGTATATTTTGCTGCCTTCGTTGCGGAAGCTTCGGTTTTACGACGCTGTTGGCCTTCAATGTTGGTCTTGAGTCGGCTACTTTCCCATGGGAATTTCCTTTTTTTAATTAATGTGAACCTTTTTTATTAAAAAAAAAGTTCCTTTAAAAAAATGTGAACCTATTTTTAATACCTTTTTTATTATTGTGAACCTTTTTGTATTACCTTTTTTATTGTTGTGAACCTTTTTTTTATTAAAAATAACTTCACAACACATGAAATTATGTCTCTGATATTTCTATTACCAGAATTAATGCTATGAATATTAAAATTTTTATTCTGCCTATTTGGTTAGTCTTATTTGTTTTTTATTTCATTTTGTGACCCAACAACCCGAGGCGAATTTGTTGTTTCGCCTCGGATGGTTGTTAGGTACGAAAAAAAAACTTTTTATCGCTGATTGGTTTTTCTCTTTCGCAGCCACCACCGCGAGCTTCGGTTAGGGACTTCGCCGTTGGATCTCGGAGGCTTCTCCGCGCGCTGCCAGAAAACACCTCGGCTACTTCCTCAGCAGCCGCCAGCCGCACGTCTCTGTATCGATCTGTTTGGCCGGGCCGTAAAGGCACTTTTGGGCGGGGCAATCGGCGCGTCCACGAAAATCTCTCGCCGCTCCGTGGGATAAAATCCAACGTCGGTGTTTTTCGCGCGACTTCTCGATGCCTCGGACGTTAGCCCGAGGGAAAGTTGAGACGTATGCGAAAAAAAACGACATCCAAGGACGAAACCCTCGTTAATGGCCAGAAAACTAGCGGAGCTCAAATGGAGGAACGAGACTGTCGCTTCGCTGCGCGAGTCTGTCAGGACGAATAGTCCAGAGACTCGCGTTTCCACTCCATTCAGAATGTGAAAGAGAGAGGAAACTTATAACGAGATGATAAATAGGAATTTTTCTCCTCCCGGCGGAAGGAAGGGGAGGTGAAGCTCCTTTTTCGTCCATCAAGCTTCAGAGAGAGAGAAAGAGAGTCGAGCAACTTTTCTCGAAATTCCGTCGCGTAGGCGCAGCTGCAGTTTCAAACTTCTCTGCACTTTTGCGCGCAGTTAAGTACAACGCGCATTAGAGGCTTCAGTTGGAAGTTTTAAAACCGCTCGACTCACGCTGCAATCCGCTGATCGCGTCTCAGACGGAGTCTCCAATTGAACGTTTTCTCACTGCGACGGAAAAAGTGAAACGTAGCGCTACACGGAGAGAAGGATCTGATAAAATTTACCGGACGCGGTAATAAAAATTATCAACGCGCCTGGTATTGAAAAGCCATAGCCGCCACCTGACGAACAGTACGAGAACTATGAGAATTTTCTAACATATATATAATATTTTTTACCATATTTCGTGGTAAAAATTCTCATCGTTCTAATTCTTCTCGATAGATGGCGTTATATCTCCCCTGTACCGGAAATTTACAATACTTTTTACTAGAAATATGGATGATGTTGAAGTTTGCATCGTTGGAATGCAACGAAACTCCCAAAAAAAATTAATTCTAATTAACCCAAATGATGAATTTAGGTATAAAAATCATGATAGGAACTAATTGCTATGGTAACTTTTTATACCTAATTTTATCATTTCGGTTAATCAGAATTAATTGTTTTTTTTCTGAATTTCGTTGCATTCCAACGATGCAAACTTCAACATTATAAATATGGTAAAAAGTATCAGATCCTTCTCTCCGTGTACTACAATCCGCTGATCGCGTCTCAGACGGAGGTCTTCAATTGAACATTTTCTCACTGCGACAGAAAGAGTGAGACGTTGCGCTACTTTCGCACACGACTTTCGTGCTCGCACTCTGCTGTTGTGATTATTCCGGCCCTTAATAGCCCTCGAGCTGCACCGACGTTAGGTACGTCTTGCACACAAAAGCCTGAACGTGTTTTCAGCGGCAGGACCAGCAGCGGCTCTCGTGGGTTGCCCAGAGCTGTAACTGCCTGGAGCGAACGCTTGTCCGAGACACGAGAGGTCCATGCAAGTTTCGTTATACTTGGCACATCGTGCGACTCCCCTCGCGCACTTGGGCAAACTGCTGCTGGCGTTGAAGTTTCTCTAAAGATACTTTTCCGAGCGTTTGGTTTGCCAGCGAGCGCGCGCCCGAAGTTCTCGGTTGGGGAATTGACTCGGGCAGAAGCGGCGCATCCATACGCGGAACTCGAAACGATAAAAGTCATTCGGCGGTGGGTTAAATGAAATATACGGTATGTCGTAATGAGAGCGGAGTAAACAGAATCGAAAGTGGGACGCGCGTTTGTGAGTTTGTCGGGATTGTGAAGGAAATACGTGTGTCGATTGCATCGAAGAAGATATTTTGTGGCAAGAAGGAAACTGGGATATAGGTGGAAATTTGGTATCCCTTGAGAAGCATCAGGATTTTTTAATTTCCTTTTTAGGTCCTTTTGCAAAGTTCTTGAATGGGGAATTGACTGAGGCAGAAGCCTGAAGCGATGCATCTATATGCGAACTGGAGCGATAAACGTCATTCGGCGTTGGGCTTGAATGTAATGGATTCAGCAGGGTTTTGACGAAAAATGTGTATCTTTCAAGATTAATCAGACTCCTTCAATTTCCTTTTTATGTCCTTTCACAAAGTACTTGGATGGGGAATTGACTGAGGCGGAAATGGTTCATCCATACGAACTTCTAATTATAAAAGTCCTTCGGCGTTGGTTTAAATGTAATGCACGGTGTGTCATCATGAGAGTGAAGTACAGAATCAGAATTCAAAGTGGGACACGTATGTGAGTTTGAGATTGCATCGAAGACATTTTGTGGAAAAATGAAACAGGGATTCAGACCAAAAAAAAAATTATCTCCCAAGATGAATCAGGCTTCAATTTCCTTTTCACATCCTTTCACAAATTACTTACTTGGATGGGGAATTGACTGATACAGAAACGGTTCATCCATACGAATTCTGATTATAAAAGTAATTCGGCGTTTGCTCAAATGTAATACACGGTATGTCGTAATGAGATCGAAGTACATAAGCAGAATTTAAAGTGGGCCCCGTAAGTGAGTTTGTCAGAATTACGATAGAAATACGTATGCCGATTGCATCGAAGACATTTTGTGGAAGAAGCTAACAGGGATTTAGGCGAAAAATGTGTATCCCTCAAGACGAATCAGGCTTTTTCAATTTCCTCTTTACATCCCTCCAGAAAGTCGGCCGCAATCTTCGCCACAGCAGCGCGCGAGGCGAGCCGAGGAATCTTCGTCTTGCGGATGCTCCCGCGTGGCTGTGTGTAATGTGTGTGTTTCCCCGTGGCCTTACCGTTTTATCGTCGATTTACGTACTTTCTCGTGGTGCATGCGGTGCAGGGCTGAGCTCCGACGGAGTCTCTTGGCGTCACTCCAATTTCGTATCCGCGGGACCGGAAGCGGACGTTGAGTGGAGCTCGCGCGGCTTTATCTACGTGTGTTGTCTCGATGACTCTTGTTGCCTGCCCCGCGGCCCGCGTATTTCTTCATTGCCACCTGCTTATCTGCCACTTCCACTTGCTCGAACGCTCGTCGTCCTTTCGGATTTCAAGGAAATGCGATTGAACTCGCGAATAAAGTTGATCTCGACAATCGTCACGTAAAAAAATCCGATTATCAAGAGTCCGGATTTAATGGTCCAAAAATTTAAGGATTTTTTTTTTTTTTAGAAAAAAATTATGATGTTGAAGTTTGCATCGTTGGAATGCAACGAAAAACAGAAAAAAAATAATTCTAATTAACCCAAATGATGAAATTAGGTATAAAAAGTAATCATAGCAATTTGTTGCTGTGATTAGTTGCAACGAAATTCAGAAAAATAAATGAATTCTAATTTCATCATTTGGGTTAACCAGAATGCATTTTTTTTCTGAATTTCGTTGCATTCCAACGATGCAAACTTCAGCATCATAAAAAATTCTAAATTTTTGTTTAACAATAGATCAATATTTTTTAGTCATGCATCCAACTGTCGTTGCTGCTACATGAATAATTAAAAATTTAATTTGCTTTTAATAACAATTTACCATTTATCTCAATGTTTAACAAAACAATAATAGCCATTTTATCGCTGTCCATTCGCGTCGGGTAGCGGGATAATTTAACCAGTTATTTCCGCCAGTAATACGCATTTAATGATTAGACATTTAATTCATGATATGACCAATTAATTAGCACCGAACGACTGGATGCTAATTATAAATCAGCCGCTCGTTACTAACGCAACTATTAACACACTCCGGGTCTGCTTCGTGTCTCCATTAAACAACTTCCGTCCGACGATTTTCCGAGAGATTCTCGAACGGCGGCGGCGCGGCGAGTGGGTGGAAGCAACAGCATGGAATGCCGGGCGAGGCATAACTCCTTTCAGCGCAGTCCTACGCTCGGAATATGACCGGAGGGGCATAAAGCGTCGTACGTCGCGGGGAGGACGAGGTTTCACGTGGGTTCGCGCGGAAGCTCGTTAGACGAAGCGAAAGCCAGGCAACCGTAACTCTCCGTATATCCTGGTTGTCGGTGCGACGGCGACGGGGCGACAGCGCCGCTCGCTTGCCCTGACAATGAGATATATAGCGAGGGATGGTGTAGCAGCCAGCGGGTCCGGCCTGCACTCGCCTCGACGACCACGAACACGAATGGGTAATCACCGGATAGCGAGTTCGAGAAGCCGCAACTACGGCCACGTAGGCTTCTGCGACGGAACGCGCGGGATCACCGCGTATTACATTTTGCCGCGGATCCTCCGTCATCCTCACTCGGTAACCAGTCCGAGACTGGTCCGAACTTTGTTCGGACCATTTTTTAATTTTAAATCGAACATTCTTTTTTTTACAAGTGACGGTGCTTTTTGGAATCAGCGTGAAATTTTCCATTGGATCAGGGTTTTCAAATTTTCGGAAATTGAGAAACAGAAATTCGCAAAAAATGCAAGGGTTACGTTTTTCGTGAATTTTTTTTTTTTCGATTTGTTAAAGATTGAAGATTCTATCCGAAGGGGAATTTCTTGCTGATTCCAAAAAGTATCGTCGTTTGACCGAAAAATAGAAAATTCGATGAGAAAAACGCGAAAAACGTTTCCGCACTTTCTTTTAAATTTCGTCACTTGAAAGAAACTGGGGGTAATTTTTTTGTGGATCGTTCGAACTTGGATTTTCTTCTTACATTCGAGAGAAAACTCTATAACGAAAAGAAACCCGCAAGGTGGATCGCGACATCTTGATTTCTTTTAGTATTTTTCGTATTTTCGTATTTTTTCTTTTAGTATTTTTCATATTTACGTATTTTTTTTTTAGTATTTTCCGTATTTTCGTAATTTTCGTATTTTCGTATTCTTTCTTTTAGTATTTCTCGTATTGTCATATTTTTTCTTTTAGTATTTTTCGTATTTTCGTATTTTTTCTTTTAGTGTTTTTAGTATTTATCATAGTATTTTTTTACTACGATAACCTGACCACTAAAAAAGATCAATTAACATTTTCGCCTATCTTAGCCGTCTGCCACGTGGTCATTATATTGATTCTAAATTATAATCCCAAACTGCGAAGGCTTTGTCCAACGTATTACCGATTTTCCAGCCCTCTGCGGCCTCGCAGCCTCGTGTGGTTTCTTATGTCACCCCGTTTAATTAGACCGGGCGCATAATGTAGGTATCGAGCCGGGAATAACGCGTGTATTCGGTATAACTATAGCAACCGAGCGTGGTGGAAGAGGCCCGAGCGAGAATTTCTTACGCTTCGATTACTTCGCACGTTGTTAACCGGAGCGAGGAGGCGAGCAATAATAATTCGAGAGACCGCGGGTGGGCTTCCCGTTCACCTTCTCCTTTTTCCCGCTACCCCCCCCCCCCCCCTCCCCCCCTTTCGCCACGTATTCTCGCCAGATTGGCTTAACACTGATTTGTGTGACCCGCGATGCGAGAGTCGGGGGTGGCTTTTCTCTCTGTGCCACCCCCAATTCGCTCTGCCCGCATCCCCCCCCCCCTCCCCCCTCCTGTCTCTTTCAACCTTCCAGTTGGCCGTTTTCCAAACCCCCCCTGGTTGGATTCCCGATCGTCTTGCTCGATGGAATCGACGCTTCTCGCCACGAAAACACCTTTTCGCGGTTCATTTTTCCTCCCTCAGTGTTTCGTCACTTCGCGCACCAAACGCGCTGCGAGCATCTCAGCCCTTAAGGACTCTGCCGGCAGTCGTCTCGCCCTGAATCGTATCTGTTTATTTCTCCTCGTGGTGCCCGGTGAATAATGCATTTCACGCTGATTGCACGCGGAGGACCAGCCGGCTAAATAATTCGCCTCGCATTGCTTATTTTGCCTCTCGTCGTTTTGTATGCATAAAACACTCGATACCAAAGAGCATTGCCGAGTCAACGGGGCATGGAAATAACTCGGGCTGAAATCACACATTTGCGATCTGCATTTCAAAGGAAACAGGGGTAGACTAGTGCCAGCTGGTCTATAAATATCCCCATTTTTACGGCGATTCGTATTTATTTTGTTTTCTCCTACGTATTTGATAAATAACAATTATTATATCTCGTCGCACTGCACATCGTTAGATACAGTTACACATTTTTTATTTTTAAATTTGTTCCAAATATTTTCGTGACCTTTGAAAAATAATTTTGTAAAATGTAATTATACATTTTTTATTTTTAAGTTTGTTCCAAATATTTTCGTGACCTTTGAAAAATAATTTTGTAAAATATAATTATACATTTTTTATTTTTAATTTTGTCCCAAATATTTTCATGACCTTTGAAAAATAATTTTCTAAAATGTAATTATACATTTTTTATTTTTAAGTTTTTCCAAATATTTTCGTGACCTTTGAAAAATAATTTTGTAAAATGTAATTATACATTTTTTATTTTTAAGTTTGTTCCAAATATTTTTATGACCTTTGAAAAATAATTTTGTAAATTGCATAATTTTTTTTCCATATTTAATGCGCGTTTTTGCCTCCACGTCGCTCATCATTTTGTATGTAGGAGGAAACTCGGTGCATTTTCTCATGCAAAGCGTATAACTATAACGTCGAGTGGAAATCATATATCCGCGATCTGCATTTCAAAGGGAACAGCAATAGCGAGTAGCGGTATCAGTAGGCGTTGCACAGCTCGTTTGCGAGGCTTCGAAACCTGCTTAACGCCATCCGCTTACATAAATACTACAAGCACCTGCGGTGGTGGTGGTGGGTGTACGAGGGTTATTTGCGCTTCTCGAGTGACTTTCCACATCGTGCGGAAGGCTCGGCGCGCTCTAAGTACTCGTGCACACACTCGCGGTCCACACGTGCGGTTGGGACGACGAAAACGTCGGGCTGCACCGAAAAACGGGTAAGACATTCGTCGAATCGATCTTCGATATTGGGGTCCCACGGAAGGGTGGGAATTTTCACGTGTTCGGGGTTGATTTTATAAATCTTTCCTCGTGTGCGAATCTCCCTGTTTTATGCGACATCTGGTAGAAAAACGAACATCAAATTTTTTAGACGATGATATAATGGAAATACATTTTGAATATATTTCGGATATATTTTTCGCTTGTGTATATTTTGCATTTATATATCCTAAACTATATTCGACATCGAATTTTTCAGACAAAATATATTTTATATATTTCGTACAAATATATCCTAAAATATATTCGACATATCGAATTTTTTCGGGCGAAATATATTTTATATATTTCGTACAAATATATCCTAAAATATATTCGATATATCGAGTTTTTCGGACAAAATATATTTTATATGTTTCGTACAAATATATCCTAAAATATATCCGACATCGAATTTCTCGGACAAAATATATTTTATATATTTCGTATAAATATATCCTAAAATATATTCGACATATCGACTTTTTTGGACAAAATATATATTATATATTTCGTACAAATATATCCTAAAATATATCCGACATCGAATTTCTCGGACAAAATATATTTTATATATTTCGTACAAATATATCCAAAAATATATCCGATATATCGAATTTTTTGGACAAAATATATTAAAATATTCAATATTGATTTAATGTATTAAATATATTCAAAAGAATATATTGTTCCGTATATCTGAAATATACTATTTCTACTTGAGAGGATCCATACGGCGAGAGTTTTGGCCCGAGCAAGGCCTGACTTGGGCCGGATGTGACGCCAAAGATTTTCCACCAGTACGACGACACCAAAACCAGATTTTCTCCCCTTCTCCCCCTCGCCTCGCCCTCCATCTCCGGAACCATCGCCGTCCCCGGTCCACCGTGACAGCGGGGAAAAGTCCGAGATTTATTCTCGCGCGACCCTCGAAACTTTCCAAAATCGAAATAAAAACGGATGGCGAATCGAACCCCTCGGCCTGTCCGGGTGAAAGTTAAATCCGAGGAGGAAGTTAAATGGATATTATCGTATACAGATGCGGGTTATCTGCGTCCTCGCGTTAAATTTGACGCATCGGTGGCAATAAAGAGGGTGGGATGAGATAAGCGCAAGGAAGGGACGCACAGATTGCGGAAAGATTGGCGGAGCTGCATGCGACGATGCAGAGCCCGGTATATATAATAACGATAAAGCGGCGGCGTTATCAAAGGTTTTAATTGGATTTTTTCTCGTTTGGCCTGAAATTCGTTAGAAAGAACGTTGATCAAGGCTTTTCCCTTTTTTTTTTCTCGCACTCTTTATCTCCGCCTCCGCGTCTCTTCCACCGGGGGACCGTTTAATACGTACCTCGGTCGCCCTGGAGGGCCAAATGGAGAAGAGGCAAAGTCTCTTTCGTATCGCTTTATCGCCCTTTCTCCCTTACCCCGCTCGCGTCCACGTTTTTTTTTTTTTTTTTTTTTTTTTTTTTTTTTTTTCGAGAGCCGCAGAGCCGAGAGCCCTCGAGCATCCAGGGGAAATTATCTGTAATGGCCGGCCATCCTTCGAGCTCTCGTCCCACGGCCCTCGCTTCCTCAACACGTATAATGGCCCCGGCTCTTCTCTCTCTCTCTCTCGCGCACTTTTTTCTCTCCACGAGCTCTCGAGGCGACGAGCTTCTGCCGTGTACTATATTCCTGCCCGGAGCGCAGAAGAATCCTACACGGACGCACTTGAGGAATCACGTGAATCTCGCTTTTTTTTTCTCCTCCGGCCGGACAAATGAGTCTATGGTCTGGGGGACATTCGCCGCTTCGAGGGGAGGATTCACGTTTCGCCGAGCGTTTCACGTACCAAACGAGATTCATCGTACAAAAAAGAAAACTTTTTGCCTTGAGAAATAATTTTTTTTTAATTAGAAACTACCACATATTTTGCAGAGTATAAAAGGGTATGTTTCGATCATTAAGAAGCATCGTTATCATAATAACGAATTGTCATAATTGCATATTGTGTCACAAGTGCGTAAAATACGATTTTACGCATACCATATTTTTTTACTTAGTAAGCAAAAACCATATTGTTTACTTAGTAAGCAAAAACCATATTGTTTACTTAGTAAGCAAAAACCATATTTGTTTACTTAGTAAGCAAAAACCATATTTGTTTACTTAGTAAGCAAAAACCATATTTGTTTACTTAGTAAGCAAATACCATATTTTTTACTTAATAAGCAAAAACCATATTTTTTGACTTAGTAAGGAAAAACCATATTTTTTTGGCTTAGTAAGGAAAAACCATATTTTTTGGCTTAGTAAGCAAAAACCATGTTTTTTTACTTAGTAAGCAAAAATGCCATTTGACGCACTGTATGTAAAAATTCATTTTACGCACCGAAGGCAGTGCGCAAAATATGTTTTTACTCACGTGTGGCATACCACATTTTTTGGCGTAGTATGCAGAAAATTCCATTTTATGCACTGTGCGTAAAAACTAGATTTTACGCACTGTGCGTAAAAATTACATTTTACTCACTGAGCTTAGAAATTACATTTTACTCACTGAGCTTAGAAATTACATTTTACTCGCTGAGCGTAAAAACTACATTTTACGCACTGTGCGTAAAAATTATATTTTACTCACTGAGCTTAAAAATTACATTTTACTCGCTGAGCGTAAAAATTCATTTTACGCACCTAAGGCAGTGCGTAAAATCGAATTGTACGCATTCCACGTAAAAATAACTTTTTCCGAACCATACCGGAATTTTCTTGACGCTACGACGGTCACCGGGTTAAAAGCGAGACGCGAGGGTTACTTCGGTGGCGCGCAGTCCCGACGTTAGATCGATAAGTCGTTATCGAGTGTAGGCGACCGGGGGCGTCGAGCAATTCCGGAGCTTTCGCGATGCCAGGCGGCTCGGCTCCCGGTGTTCGGTACTTCCGCCGGCTCCGTCAGCGCGCACCTCATCGGCCTTCCACCGCTCCCGTCGCGCAGGACCATCTTTTACCACCCCATTTAACGGACCGTCCGGACCTCCACTCGCCTTCCGGTCATTCTTATGTCTTTCTTGCCATCAAGTAAATTATCCGACGACGCAGCGCGCGTCCCACAGTAAAAGTTGCTCGGCGAAGATCCAGGCGTAAAGATCCCGGAGCAGCAACGTCCAATAAAATCGCCCGCGCGAAAGCCGAGGAGAGAAAAATTCCACCTTCCTCCCGTCCGCCCCCCCGCAAAAATCCGTTTCATCCATCAGACGGAAAAGGCGAAAAAGGCCAGCGGGACATTTTTCCCCGGGACACTCGGCGAAATAGAAAACATAAAGTCGCCGCATAAATCTCCCTGGTATAAGGTGCATATTATACGTAAACGAATACGTGACGCAAAACAAGGGAGATATTTTTTGCGTCTCTCCATTCGCCGAGACACATTTGAAGATGCTTCGCTTGGCTGCTGCTGCGGTACGAAGCTCCCGGAAAAGGATTTATTTGGTGCAAGTAAATGTTCCCCGAGTGCGGTGAAATTTCGCGGTTTTTGCCGGACTCCGAACACGAAAATTTGCGGCTATAGACCTTGCGAAATATTTTTTTATGCTCAAGGATCTCACGTTTTTTTATTATAAACTGCGCCCCGCAAGTTCAGCGCCAACGCAGCTAAAATTATGAAAATAAAAAAAATAAAAAAATAAATCATTTGCTCCAAGCGCGGGAAAATTCAATTGACCCCGTTAAAATGTGTCTAAACGAAGGCGCGAAGACGCGTCGGTGGGATATTCGTATGTCAAGTATGTCGAGCTCGCCGCTCGGTTTGGAGGGTTTATTTTCTCGTATATTTGTCAGACGCTGTGGGAACGGCGGGAAGATAGAGGGACGGAGAACGAGGGAGCCCAAGCGGTGTACGAGTTTAGGTGGCGAACCGTCGAGAGACCGAGACAGCGAGAGCACCCGGAGCTAAATCCGTTGCCGTCGTCGGCAGGTGCTCTCGTCGTCGTCGCGCACCGGACGATCGGGCCAATTCCTTTTTCTTCGTTTATTTAACCCGCGCGATGTGCGGGCTCCCTCGGCTGGCTGGTCCCCGCTGACCCGTTCGCCTGTCTGAGCTTTACTGCCCACTTCCACTGCATACCTATGTATCGCCTCTCGGGCCGACCGATCCGCCCGGATCGGTCGGCCGAGTCGTTGGCTGTATTGACACAGTTCTGGTCTGCCCAATGATGTTGAGGTTTGCATCGTTGGAATGCAACGAAATGCAGGAAAAAAATAATTCTAATTAACCCAAATGATGAAATCATATTTTTTGACTTAGTAAGCAAAAACCATATTTTTTTTACTTAGTAAGCAAAAACCATATTTTTTGACTTAGTAAGCAAAAACCATATTTTTTTTACTTATCCAGCAAAAAATCCCATTTTACGCACTGTGTGTAAAAATTCATTTTACGCATCGAAGGCAGTGCGCAAAATATGATTTTACTCACGTGTGGCATACCACATTTTTTGGCGTACAATGCAGAAAATTCCATGTTATGCTCTGAAATTGGGTATGAAAATCGCCGTAGCAATTAGTTGCTATGATTGCTTGCAACGAAATTCAGAAAAAAAATGTTCGTTCTAATTTCAACGTTTGGGTCAATCAGATTGTTTTTCTGAATTTCCTTGCATTCTTTTTTTCTTTTTTTCGTTGCATTTTTTTTCAGAATTTCGTTCAGAAAAAATATTCATTCTAATTTCAACGTTTGGGTTAATCGAATTTTTTTTCCCTGAATTTAGTTGCATTCCAACGATGCAAACTTCAACATCATTCTGCCCAATATAAATCAGTCATGCACAACGCATTCAGCAATTCTGTAACACGATTAAAAATTCCATTTTTTTTTCAAAGCAATTATTCAATTGCTCCCTCGGCGCAACGAAAAATGTATTCCAACGCGCGTAACGGCGAAGCACACGTGAAGTTCCATTTGCATATTTAATTCCGAAGTTGGGGATGTGATTCATGCGAATGGGAAAGCATTTTTTTATTTTAATGTTGGGTGAAATAATTAATTGTTACTAACGCGCGTGAATAATTATTTTTACGCTTCCGAGATAATTACCGGGATTTTGGGCTAATTATTCGTTAACGATAAATTATATCCGACTCGTCGTTTGATGAAAAAAGTAACTCTCAGCGCGTTTCCGTACCGAGGAAACCGATAATACAAAAATAACGACGTCGACGTCGTTAAAAAATATTAAATTCGTTGCTCGTTTGTAGCTACAGGGTCGATCGATCTCAGGTCACGAGGCGGCCGCTGTTAACGTTTAAATACGGTAGACAGAAAAACCCGAAAAAAAAGAAGAAAAAAAAAATAATTAAATCCCCTTTCACCTCTCGAAAACCGCTCCTTTATTCCCGACAATTTATCTCTCCGTCGCAAAACATTTTCGCTGAAAACAAGATTCGCGAATCAGCTTATTATTTAGTTGCCGGAGTTTCCCTTTGTTCTATAGAGGAATATAATCTGTCAAGCGGCGGGAGTCACAAAGATAAAGAGACCTCGTCGAGTGTGAGAGCGACGGAGAGCTGGAGAGAAATTGAGAGAGAGAGAGGGAGTCGCAGTTATAGCGAAGCCGGATGGCAAGATACACAAAAGGGGAGGGAGAAGTCGTCTTAATCGACGTTGCGCTCTGTCACTTTCGAGCTGTCGTGAATTGTCCCGGAAATTGGGTCACCAACCACTCCCACCTTCTGGTTGTGTTGGCGGGACGAGTCGGGGGTTGGCCCAGCCGAGGGTTGCAGGATTCGCCTGAGGCCGGAGCTGAAGAGAGCAAACGAGGGAAGCAGCGCGAGATGGAGCGAGAGAAGCCAGCGTAGTCCGGAGCTGCACACAAAATCCATTCAATGCTCCACGAGAGGCCCGAAAAGCATCAGGCTAGTCGAAAGTCTGGACGGGACGCGAGATACGCGACACGGTCGCCCAATCACGAATTCTCCCTGCGCATGGGTAAAGTACAACACTATTATATACACATATAGAACCGCCGCGGAAATTACTACGGCAACTTTGACAATTAACTTACTCGCTGCCACCGGTCGCGGTTGTCTTTCATTTCCAGACGCACCAAATTCACAGCGAGGACGCCCAGCGAGCGCGACGATCGATCTACCCCCGCATCGCCCGCAGATCCACGAGCAGCCAGCCGCTCGTGAGGAAGAAGAAGAGGAGAAGGAGGAGGACGGGAATTGGCACATAAGTTTTCTGGCTGGACATCCAATCGAATCCCGCTCGCCGCTTTGAGACATCGAGGCTCATCAATAACGTTGTCAGCGGGGATGGCGAGAAGCTTTCGATCAGAGGCGCCGACGCCGCCACCACCAAAGCGAAACAAAACTCGGCCCCGCTATATAGACTCGAGAGGATGTTCGCACGAGTTCGTGTAAATTAGCGAACCAGCGTGATTGGCTCGGAAGGCACCTTCGCAGCAGATGTTAACATCGTTCGCCATTGGCCACAGCGCCAGAGGGGGTGAAAGGGGCTCTCGTTATAATTTACGATTGCTCGTTTATATTCTCTTTCCGTGTGTCCTGCTCTCGCGGTTTCGTTATTTCTTGCGCGAGGTGCAAATTCCGTGAATTGTAAAATAGTTTTCTGCGTTTCAGGGAGCGCAGCTCGTGCGGCACGCGAGGGGGATGATGTTGAAGTTTGCATCGTTGGAATGCAACGAAATTCAGAAGAAAATGATTTCTAATTAAGCCAAATGATTAAATTAGGTATAAAAATTCCTATATAGCAACCAATTGCTATGATGACTTTTTACACCTAATTCCATCATTTGGGTTAACTGGTGTTAATGATTTTTGCTGAATATCGTTGCATCCCAACGATGCAAACTTCAACATCATCGCGAGGGAGGAATGAAGCGGGGAGTCATCGCCGCGGTCACACGGATATCTTCTAGTTGGCTCTCGAAGCGAGAAACGACGCGAGGCCCTCGATTTCTCGACGTCCACGTGGGTGGCCGTCCGATTACGCCTCCGCGGGCAACGCTGGCGATTTTCTTATCTGCGACACACGAGTGGCACACCTCCGTTTCGTCCGATTCGGCGCCCCCGCGCTCATCTCCCGCTGACGCAGTGTGTACGCTCTCTGGAGCGAGAGTAGCCGGTGGTTCTCGTGGGATCTGCCCGGGCTTTTAATAGCATCATTGCCACGAAAGCCTCCCGCACACAACTCGAAGAACGGCGAACGCGACGCGCAGCTACGCGACTGTTTCGAACGCGTCTGGCTCGTCCCGGTCTGCCGGCCAGACGTTCGAGCTGCTGCGCTTAGCTGGCTACTTGTTGTTCCGCGCGGTGGATGCAGTGAAAAGTCGATTCTCTTGGACTCTGCGCGGATTTCGTTTGTAATCTTCGTGCAAAAATGTCGAGCGAGAAGGAAACTTTATTGATTGTTTCTTAAGGAAACAATCTAAACAATATAAAAATCTGACGATTCAAATGCAACAAAACGTGTTGCATTTGAATACGTTATAATAAATACCATTTTATCAGCCGTGGACGTTCTAGCATAAGGCTGAAGTTTGCATCGTTGGAAAGCAACGAAATTCAGAAAAAAAATTAATTCTAATTAAGCCAAATGGTGAAATTAGGTGCCAAAAGTCGTCATGGCAATTAGTTACTATGGTGACTTTTTATACCTAGTTTCATCATTTGGGTTAATTAGAATTAATTTTTTTTTCTAAATTTCGTTGTATTCCAACGATGCAATCTTGAACATCATGTTCTAGCTTTCCTGGCAGTGAGAACGTTTCTACCACTAGGATTGGAGCTGGAAAATAATTTTTTTCCGCACTGAAATAGCCTTTAATTAGCCTTTAAATATGCAGTTGGTTTTAGGTCAAAATTCGAATGTGGACGTTCTAGCTTTTTGACATATAAAAATCTGCCGATTCAAATGCAACAAACCGTGGGGCTTGACTTATATATTTTTTTCATGGAAAATAGAAAAGAAGATACAATTATTTTACAATCTTTCGTATTCTGTTAAATTGAAAGCACCAGAAATTGCAGTAAATATGACTTCGACGACTCGTTTCAAGAATACACTAAGAAGTTACTGTTGTTATGATAGCGCGCTACGTTATAATACACGCGCGAGTCTAGCTCGTGGCACGCGGTAACCTTGCCAGCATTTATGCGTCTCATCTCTCGCTGCGAAGGGTCGAGAGCTTCGCTACACATTACGAGTACATGTCGTACCTCCAAATAAACACACAACCACAGCTCCGCCGCACATATAATACATACACGTCTCGCGGTTACCACGGAATCGACGGAAAGCGGAGTCTGCCAAGAGACACGCGCGAAAACAATTCGTTCTCTGTGATCTCGACATCAATGAGCGTGGCGTTCGACCCGAGACGCGTTGGATGTATCGAGAATAAATAGCGCGATTCCGTTGTCCACAAAGTTAAATCCGAATGCGATAAATTCACGGGCTCTTCGACCGTTTCGCGTCTCTGCCAGAGCCCGACGTTCGTCTAGACCGCGACGCACACTTTTCGCCTCCGACCGCGCGAACGCGGTGGCGATGGGGTTGCCGGTTCGATTGCTCGTTTCGCAACCGCGAGCTTTTAGCGGAATTGCGAAATAATCTCGAGCGCCTTCGGGGGCCGCTTTCAGCGACCACCGGCCGGACGCTCGCCTCGCTTGTCGACTTCTGGGACGCTGGGAGCCGCAGAATTGCCCACGACAGAGTCTCAGGTCTCGCGAGGAACCAATTGGGAATTGCCGCGCCCGGTGCAAAAACATGTTGAAGTTTGCATCGTTGGAATGCAACGAAATTCAGAAAAAAAAATTAATTCAAATTAACCCAAACGATGAAAGTAGGTATAAAAAAGTCATCATAGCCTATTATTAGTATTTATACCTAATTAAAATATAAAAAAAGTCATCTAAGACTATTATTATTATTTATACCTAATTATTATGACTATTATTATTATTTATACCTAATTATTATGACTATTATTATTATTTATACCTAATTATTATGACTATTATTATTATTTATACCTAATTATTATGACTATTATTATTATTTATACCTAATTATTATGACTATTATTATTATTTATACCTAATTATTATGACTATTATTATTATTTATACTTAATTATTATGACTATTATTATTGTTATTTATATCTAATTATTATGACTATTATTATTATTTATACCTAATTTCATCAGTCGGGTTAATTAGAAATACATTTTTTTTTCTGAACTTCGTTGCATTCCAACGATGCAAACTTCAACATCATGGTGCAAAACACGTGAGGATCTTGTAACTCTGGAATATCTCGTGCACAAAAAACTGTCTCACCGTGGAATCCTTCGCCGCACGTTATTATTTCGCGCCGAGGCGAAGACGGTAACTTTCGCTCTCGCGGAATACCCCAGGACCCATTATAATTCCTGGCAATTTAGTTGGAGCTTTTATGCTTGACTTTCCCCCCTCTCGGCGTTAACTACCGCTGCGAAAGCTCGCGCGACGCCAGCCATTATGCCTTTCTGGGCTGCTACATATGTTCCTCGGGCTAGAGCCGCGAAAAGAGTGCGAAAAAAAATGCTGCTCGTTGAAGTTACAAAAGAAACAGACTGGGGAAAAAAAAGACGGTGGAGGTGCGCGCCCGGTGTAGAAGGGGGGAAAATGCACGGCTGCGCATTGTTCGCGCGGTTCATGAGTAATCATGGCCCATCGCGCTTTTTATTTCCCCGCCCTTAACGCGCACCGCGTGGAAAAAAAAAAATTGTAACACCATCTCCTGGATTCATTAAATTTGTGCTTCTTTTTCTGGCTGTAAAACCCACGAGGTTTTAGTGCGCGGATAAAAGGCAACAGTAAACCTTGTTCGTGGGTTGTGTGACAGATGGGGGCTGAGCGGCTTTCATTGGCTGCCTTTTATCGCGCGATTCATTCGCCGATTGTCGAGCTAGGGAGTTAAGTTTTAACAGCGAAAAAGGAATTAAAGTATCCCATTTATTTCGTTCGAATATGGCGGATAAAAGGACTGGTATGAAGAGCGATCAAAAACGCTGCGTATCTCGATTGGTTTGGGCGTCAAAACGGCAGAATTGCTCTCCATACCGAACACGGGACTGGAGCTGAAAGCGCGGAATAGACATCAAGTCCTCTTCCTACGATTTATCGCCCTGCGAGCTACGCGATTCGATGAAGATGCGGAATACAAATTGGAATTTCGAATTTATCGTCTACTGGCTTTGACCGTCATGCTGAATTCTCGCGGAGAGCGTGTTTCGCACACCGCGGAGAAAGAAATATAAATAGACGGCGTGAGAGCCAGAAGCAATAGTGCCAGAACGATTTTTTTCTCTCTGGTTTATTGCTTCTTGTTGTCGCGTAGCAAACGGGGCAACGTTTGCGCGTTTGAAACAGAGTTGTAAACATAACGTCACTGTGGATCCGCGCAAGAAAATATACGTCGTGTGAACGAACGATGGTGTAGGCCAAAAGTCGATATCTGCTTCTACAGATATCCGGCTCCGGACCGAAAATGGCTAAAATCGACCTCGGAAATTTTTCTTTTCAAAATATCGACTTTTAACCTATACCATCGTTCTCAAGTCGCATATTCTACCCCCGAAAACACTGGTTATTAACCTTTTTAAACCGATTTTGAAAAAAATATTTTTTTGGCGACGAAAAAAATATTTTTTCTGTCAGAAATCGTCGATCCGGCTCCCGACCGAAAATCGACCCCAATTTTTTTTCTTTTCAAAATATCGACTTTTAAACTATACCATCATTCTCAAGTCGCATATTCTACCCCCGAAAACACTGGTTAGTAACCTTTTTTAATCAATTTTGAAAAAAATATTTTTTTGGCGACGAAAAAAATATTTTTTCTGTCAGAAATCGTAGATCCGGCTCCCGACCGAAAATCGCTAAAATCGACCCCAATTTTTTTTCTTTTCAAAATATTGACTTTCAACCTATACCATCATTCTCAAGTCGCATATTCTACCCCCGAAAACACTGGTTATTAACCTTTTTTAGTCGATTTTGAAAAAAATATTTTCTGGCGACGAAAAAAATATTTTTTCTGTCAGAAATCGTAGATCCGGCTCCCGACCGAAAATCGACTCCAATTTTTTTTCTTTTCAAAATATCGACTTTTAACCTATACCATCATTCTCAAGTCGCATATTCTACCCCCGAAAACACTGGTTATTAACCTTTTTTAATCGATTTTGAAAAAAATATTTTTTTGGCGACGAAAAATTTTTTTTTTTTGTCACAAATCGTAGATCCGGCCCCCGACCGAAAATCGCTAAAATCGACCCCAATTTTTTTTCTTTTCAAAACATCAACTTTTAACCTATACCATCATTCTCAAGTCGTATATTCTACCCCCGAAAATACTGGTTAACAACCTTTTTTAATCGATTTTGAAAAAAATAATTTTTGGCGGCGATCTTTTTTTTAATGACATGGGTGGGGGGGGATTTATTGATAACCAAATTAGCCTACGAACAGGTCGAAGCCTTTTTCTTGGGATCCAGTTGAACCTCTGATTTGTCCAGAAATCGAGTTACGGTTATACTACGCCTTTAAAATGTATGAATACACTCGTTGGAGTGCGAGGGGAGGACTTACGACGTTCGTCCGAGGGCAGTGAGGCTGAATCGACCCGGAGAGCTCTATTCACCGTCGGCATTCTATAAGCAATCATCTGATTACGAATAGGAACGAAGCCGAGAGAGCGCGAGAATGGCCGGAGAAAGCGCATGGTTTTATCTTGGAGTTTCCGGCAACGTCGGTGCGGCGGTCGTGAGGCGTCGGTGCGCGAACAGGATCACGCGATCTCTTTGCAGGCACGCGAAAGCGCAGTCTGGCGCTGTATTACCGTCCCCTTCGAAGATCTCCCGATCTTGTTGCCTAAGGTTTGAACAACCGGGTTTGGGACTTGACGACCCCAGGCGAGGCCCGAGGCACAAGCCGACCGGACGACGAACCGAACGTCAGGGATTTTGGAACTAGAAGTTCGATGCCAACGAAAGCTGTTAGCTCCCGAATCATAAATTCGGTGTGCAGCCGAATTGTACATTTTGGAAATTCACCTGCCTGGCAAAGGTTTTCCAACGCAATCAGAAAATATCGATCTTTATTTAACCCTTTAATGCATGATGTTCAAGTTTGCATCGTTGGAATGCGACGAAATAAAAAATAAATAAAATGTAATTAACCCAAATGATGAAAATAGGTATAAAAAGTCACCATGGCAACTAAGAGCACGGAAAAAAAAAAAAAAAAAAAAAAAAAAAAAATGTCGTGTCCTTCATTATTTGGGTTGATAACAATTAATATTTTTTCCTGAATTTCGTTGCATTCCAATGATGCAAACTTCAGCATCGTTTTGATGCATAGTGACTTTTAATGAAAAAAAATGTTTTTTGCAAAATAAATAAAATTGTACGAAAATATCGAATTGATAATTACTGCTAAAATGAAATTAAATTTCATCGCATAGTAATTAAACAAAAATTCTATTTTCTTTACACCTTTCTTTATTTTCTTTACACCTTACTTTATTTTCGTTACACCTTTCTTTATTTTCTTTACACCTTTCTTTATTTTCTTTACACCTTTACACCTTTTTTTATTACATGAACATTTTTCAACTCTGAGTCGCATGCAACATTTTCCTATGCTTATTTCACCGGATCGCGATGCGTCCGGTACGTTCTCGAACTGGTTTCGCCCGAGACGCGCTGGCATCCCCGCGTCCGATAGCGCCTATTAACGGTGAGAGTCAGCGGGCACAAAATTCACGTGTGACATGCATACACCGCGCGCCGCCGCCTCGTCGTATTACGAACACGCGTGTCTCTCCGAGTCTTCGGTGCGCGCGCGCGGGTATTTGCGGCGTGCGCCAAGGCGTGCGTTCGCCAAAAATAGAACTTCTAATCCGGTTGTGTCTCGCGTCTCTTTCTCCAGTATTCTCTCCTACAATGTGCCTCGCACTGACTCCTCGCGAGACGTCCACACAGCCGCGTGTCGAGCCTCTATTTTTCTCATAAATCAAATTTGCCTGCGACCAGCAGCCTTTAAATAGCTTTAATACTTTTCCTAATTCACTTATTTCCGTCTGGGAAATAAGTGAATTAGAAATCGATCCATACACTGAGAACAAAAATTGGTAAAACCAACCGAATATGCGTTTGCGGGCAGCGAAATAAATATTTCGTTCCGTGAACGAAATAATAGTTATTGCGAATTAAAGAAAAATTGATTCAACTAAGCGTTGGTTCGTTCAACCAAATATAATGTACCAATTATTTTTCTCAGTTTATAGAATGATTTATGCATTGATGCGTAGTGATTTTTGCGAATAAGTCTCTTTTTTTCTCGTCTCTTCTCTCCTTCTCACCTTCACACAAGACTCACCTGTATTTTTCGAGCGTCTAAAGCGACAAATTGCAAGAGTCACGGAAGACAAACCCACACATATACGTAACCGGTTAAGCGGGTTAAGAGGACTCGTCCCAGAGCGCAAAATAAACATCGCTCGCTCCATCCATCTATTTTAACTGGTATCCCCGCGTCGGAGTCAAACGACGAAAAAAAACAACACGGGACTCACCCCCACCCTCGCATAGCGCGCATTGTGAAGAATCGCCCGGTTCACCTGGTGATTAAACCATTAAAAAAGGAAAGAGTGGAATTCTTTTTAAATCGCATAAAATTTATTCATACCCAACTCGCGGGGGTGGATGAAAAAAAAACAACAACAAAAAAATTAAACGAGACCCAGAGACAAAACCCTCTTGTTTTTCCGTCCGTTCGCATCGCGCTTTCGGTTTAATCGAGCGTGCGGTTATATCGACGATCGGCCGGAACGACGGAAGCAATTGGCGTCCGCGCAGATGGCTCTCTGTCCCTCCTCAGTCGTCGGAGTTTCTCTATTTTTCTCCAGTGTTTTTCGGACAACGGAGGCTTGTCTCGTAATTTTACAGTGTAATTTCCATGCCGCTGCGCGCCTTTCGCGCTCATATCGCACAGGGAGAGAAGAATCTGATACTTTTTACCATATTTCTAGTAAAAAGTATTATAAATTTCCGGTAGGGGGGAGATGCAACGCCATCTATCGAGAAGAACTAGAACGATGAGAATTTTTACCACGAAATATGATAAAAAATATTATATACCCTGACAACACCAAAGGGTCCACTTGTGAGCATTTAGTACACTAAAGTCCACTAACTGGGTTTCCATTTTTAGGCTTACGATGTCCAAAAAAGCATTCGTTGTTGGGTCCTAATCTTAGTATTACGCCTGCAAAAGTTAGACTGCCCATTCAAAAGCGTACTTTTTGATTCCTACATGAGACCTACACCTTGACGTCCATCCGGTGTTATCAGGGATATATGTCAGAAATTCTTATAGTTCTCGTACTGTTCGTCAGGTGGCGCCTATGGCTTTTCAATACCAGGCGCGTTGGTAATTTTTACTATCGCGTTCGGTAAATTTTATCGGATCCTTCTCTCCGTGTACACGACGAGAGCGAGTCGCAACGGCGACCAAACACCGGCGGGTTCTCCGGTGCTCAACGGTGCGCGATCAAGGTCGCCGATGTGTTGGGCGTCAAAGCGCGCATTTAACCCTGCAACTTAAAAAGGAGACCCCCGCATTTTTCCCTCGTATATTCGCACGCAGACATATTTTCGCTCGTATTTATACAACACACACACATCGGTATCTCGTGAGGAGGGCGTGATGTATAAAAAATATAGGTCAACCCCTCTCGCTTTCTCGCTGGAGAACCCATGACAATGTGGACTTTGTCGTACGTGGCCTGCATTCTCTCTCGACCCTCCCCGCACGTCGCTCGTTCGGGTGCATAATAATCTCCCATAAATCGGTACTAATTACGTTACTAAAGGTCACTCCCGTTTATATTTACCACCGTGCAGGGTATCGCGACGAGTCGGGCGATGAAAAAACCGTTTGTTCTCTAAATAAACGCGAAACAATTGGCTTTTATCTGCGCTCGATAAAAATAGCGGAAATTATAACGGCGATCATGGTGGCGATAATTTAATTTTAAACTTGCCCTTCGACGTCCAAACCGGCGCAAAATGTGCGGCGAGAGATTTTCCTCGCGGGGTCCCGGCTTGGTAAATTTATGCGTAATCCGTCTCTGGCACGCAGTCAATGCTCGGGTATTATTATTATCATCATCCCCGCGCGAAGTGCGAACGTTTGCCGGGGATTTAGATTTAGATTTAGATTTATTGCACTAGGACCAACCGGTCCTTTAGGCAACCCCATCTCGGGGATCGGTAGCGCACCACAACCCGGCACCCCCACCGTAACAAAAACCTTAAAACTAAAACAACGGTATCAAGAAAAGAAAAGAATACAAAGATAAACCGAAAATAGACTTAAAGCTAAAACAAAATAAGCGCATAACAATCAAAGAAATAACAACAACAACAAAAAAACAAAAATACCAAAAATAAAAATAATAATAACACAAAATAAAAATCAAAAATAAAAACAAAAATACCAAAAATACCAAAAATAAAAATAATAATAACACAAAATACAAATCAAAAATAAAAACAAAAATACCAAAAATAAAAATAATAATAACACACAATAAAAATCAAAAATAAAAACAAAAAAGATCAACGGGATAGGAGAATCTCAGCTGGCCCAGGCGTCTCGGGCCGCGTTCAACTCTCGCACTCTCGAGTGGCTCAGTGACTCTGCTCGACATCGCGGTCGACGGGCTGGATGCGATGCGTGTGCTTTGGGGCTCGAGGAATCCCGCGCGGAGAAGCGCGAAGATGATGAAGGGCGCGTCTGCTCGCTGTCTCCGCATCGGGTGACTTTTAATGCGACGAGCCTGATGCGCTCCTCGTCATTCGCGGGTTTCGCTCGCTGTGCGCCGGCCGACTGTGTCCGAAAATAGATGCGGTGGACCGCACGGAAACAGAGAGCGTCTGTTCGGTCAAGAGAGATTAGTAGAAAGAGCCGTGTTGACAAGCCGAAAGTTCCACTGGGTAACGAGTAATTAACAGTGGCGAGAAATTTTCGCTAAACCGAGGGCAACGATTAATATCTCGTCCCCGCAAAGCGCTGTGAGAGATGTTGGGACGCAGCGCGGGTGTAAGCGCGTTTCCAGTCTGCTCGCACGTCGTTGACGTCGTCGTAAAGAAATTAAACGCGAGCTCGGATTTTCAGGCGACGAGAGCGCGAGCTGTGGGAAATTCGAGTCGGGGTATCCGATGAAACGAGTTACATTCCTGTCCGCGTCGTCTTGACGAGGTCTTTTGTACACTCGATCCTCAAATAAACGTCATTCTCGCGTCACACCGAAGTCTAACCTTCGTGCGACATTAAGGCAGTCACCACGTATTATATGTCGAAAAAAGAAAAACGATTTTTTTTGCGTAAATTGATTTTTAAACGTGTGTAGAATATGCTGGTGCAGTGATTTTCTATGGACCAGCGATAGTAGATTAATGGTGAGTAAAGATTTTATAGTTTAAATCGTATTTGAACTTTTAAGAACCGTTTGACCGATTGCTTTGGAATTTTTATTTTATTTTATTTTCGAAAATTCCGAGCTGTTTTTTTGTTACAAAATAATCGAAAAAAGAACATGAAATTTGAAAATTAATTTTCAAAAACGTCAATTATTCAATTTTCAATATTTTCGAATGATTCTAGTTCATTCGATAGCCACAGATTCAGAGATTGAAATGCCGATTGGTTTCTTTATTTTAGATAAGCCAATCAGCCGGAATCATGAAGTGGCATGAGTGGCGCTACACACATTGTGATGAAGATTTTTGTCTGAAAATATTCTGACTCACTGTTGAAATGTCAATAAATATATAGTAAAAACTTCAAACTTCTATATTTTTATTGTTCGTCAAAAAAAGATCCCAAAAAAAGCTTTAAAAAATCGGCCGTCATAAGGGGTGACTGCTTTAATCATTCATTATTAAAATTATCAAGTTGAGATCAAGCAAATAATGCTCTGATGGGCCCTGGTGAAATAAAAAGAATTAATCTCGAAAAATGTGATTTTTGTGTAACATTGAAGATATCCGATTCGTCTGACCACTCGTGGCCTTTTCTACTGCAATTTTCGACCACCGTCATTGTCCTAATAATTTCGTGAGCTCGCAATTTCATTCAGCGTTATTGCCAGTCAGTCAGCGTTAACCACTGGAGCGTGATCAGCCTGGAATAAACAGCGCTTCGCCACCTCGTACCCAGCCAGTAGTAACCGCCGGATTGGTCAGACACTCCTCACTCGCCGCAGAATGTCTTCCGCGCTTCCGCCCTCTGAGAATCCGTCATGCACGCGTCAACGATAATCTCGTGTAGCCGACCAGACTGCAGATTCGCGCGCGTTCAAACGGATTGTAGCCGTCGTGTCTGTGAATTGACGTCGAGGATGCTGCGCCACTGGTATAGCCGCCAGATCACGTGAGCCATCGAGAAATCGAGGCCGACTATGTCTCCCCGTCCCTTTGCCCACATCTATGCACATATATGCTAGTTATGCATGTACAGTGGAATCCCGATTAACGGAGTCGGTGTTACCTGGTGGGCGGATTTGTAACGCGCCTCCCATTCTCGAAGTGGTCGTCCTTTTCTTCATAAACGGTGGACGTTAGTTTTACACGAAAATAAACGATTCTATGGTGATTAAACTTGTCATTATGAGAAATGAAGTTTAGATATTTAATTTAATTTTTAATTAAATTTTAATTTAATTTTTAATTTAATTTAATTTTTAATTTAATTTTTAATTTAATTTTTAATTTAATTTAATTTTTAATTAAATTTTAATTTAATTTTTAATTTAATTTTAATTTAATTTAATTTATTTACGGATTTCTCCTTTTCAAGTATTTTACAATATATGATTCGAAAACACGAGATCATAAATTCTTAATAAATATTCATACAGTCTTTCTTTTATAATTATTACCTTCATCATTCGCGTCGACAATTTTATGTTGTTGCTAAGCCTTCTACTCATATCTGAGGACCATTGCGTTCGCTTGCGTTCTGAACGCTTGTAGTGACACTCCAGTAGAGTGCAGTGATTTGTACAGATTCCCGAGCCTGGCAATTCGTGAGATCGCTGAGTTGATCCCTACATTTGTCCTATTTTGACTTTCGTAGAACAGTCGAGACGTCGCAGAGCGTACATTTTGCCTTGGCACTCTTAGAGCAACGCGGTTTAGGAGCGTCGGTGATTTTATAATTCCGTTTAACACCTTGAAGAGGAAACAAACGTCCCCCAGCGATCTCACAGAGTTAAATATTTATTAATATTATTTACAACACTAACCGACTTTGTTATTAATGTAGATTATTATTTTTATACATTCTGCAAATTATAAAAAATAAATATTCGACGTGAAATATATTCTCGACTCTCCCAAATCGGATTATCCATGATCTTGGTTATCGTGGTTCCGTTGGTCGCAGTTAATCGGGATTCCACTGTACGTACATATCACCTTGTCTGTGCCGCGCGGCTAAACCGTCCCTGCGGCGTACTCGGCGGCATCGCAGAGCCGCGAGCATTATAGGTCGTCGGGACTAGAGAGTTACCTGCACTGACGGGATATTCGCGATCAATCGCGTTCATGGCGTCCGTTATCGAATTAAGTCCCATGTACAGGGGGCACCCGGTGCATTGCATCGCTTCAGAGCTCTCGCGGGGTTGCAGCCTCCCTCCCCCCCCCCTGGTTCCACTCAACTCCACGTGCTCGTACTACGAGCATCCGCACGTCCCACGGGAATTCTCCGCTGGCTGTGCTCTACTAATTCGAGGTATCGCCACGGCGAATCCGTGATTACGGCGGCGGGGAACGCGCGTTCCCCGTGCCTCGGGAATACATACCGGAAACTCGAACTATCGTGGACTTCCCCCCTTCCCACCGATTCGTCGCTCCTATTATTGTATTGCTCGGCCCTATTATATTGCTCATCTCGTCAATGAGATCCGCCGGGTTTCTGATATCATCGCACCTTCCGAACTCAGGGTAATCGTGGCACACCCGGCAACCGTTAAGGGGGAAACTATTAATTGGTCGTTTGTGCGACTGTCTTAGTTGTTAAGCCAATTAACAGTTTGCACTGACCGAAGTTAGTTGAGGTGTCGGTTGGGTGGTTGATTTGACTATGAAAATTATGGCATGGGCTAATAATAAACAGGTGTTTGTGAATATTAGTCGGAACCATCGAATTTTGGCTCTTTATCATCATTCTTGAGGCGTTTATTCGACGAAGGAAAATATCAGTTGTGACCTTTTTGTAAATGGAAGCGCTTGGATCTCCTCATGCAGGATTTCGTGTCTCAATGCTGAACACTAAATTAAATGATTATCATCTGTACAGAACATCTTCAAGTCCATGTTATGGATTGCATTGTAGATTGCAAAAATGCTCGACTTTGTGGGGGAGTTTCGAACCGTTTTTGATCAAAGGACTCGGAGAACGGGCGGTCAGCAAAGAATAAGATTGAACGGGATAAGTGTTTTTCTTTTCGAGTGACGAATAACAACAACACAATAATAACAATGCACAAGCATTTGTAAATATTATTCAGGACCATCGAATTTTGGTTCTTTATCATCATTCTTGAGGCGTTTATTGGACTACGGAAAATATCAGTTGTAACCTTTTTGTAAATGGAAGCGCTCGGATCTCCTCATGCAGGATTCCGTGTCTCAATGCTAAACACTAAGTGAAATGATTATCATCTATACAGAACATCTTCAACTCCATATTATGGATTGCATTGTAGATTGCAAAAATGCTCGACTTTGTGGGGGAGTTTCGGACCGTTTTTGATCAAAGGACCTGGAGAACGGGCGGTCAGCAAAGAATAAGATTGAACGGGATAAGTGTTTTTCTTTTCGAGTGACGAATAATGGGCGGCCGATGAAAGCGACGAGAACCGGGCGTAAGACTCTTTTGGCCGAGGAGAGTCTTTGGAGAGATTCGCAAGTGGTCTTGACGCAAGCAGGCTTGCCAGAAAATTGACTTAGCGTCAGGTAGCCCGGAGCTCAGAATGACGGGATAGGATACGTCCTGGGTAGCGAAGGGTCAGCGGCGGAGCCCCGGCAATCTTGTTAATTTCATGGTTCGCTCGATCCATTCTGGACGGTAATCCCCTTGCTCCTGGGGTTCATGCTCTCGTAGCACGCCAACGGAAAGGCCACCATTGGAATGTCGGATTAAAGCTAGAATTTCGTGGAACGTTCGTATGCTACATATACACACGTGTATAGATTATGCGAGCGCGAACCAAGGCTAAAGCGACGTCACCAAATGTCGGTCCCGCAGTTTGCGATTCTCGTCATCGAGACTTTGCCTTTGCCTTGTTCTGTCATTCGTCGCCTGGTTGAAATGGTGTTTTTCTCTTTTTTCTACGGGAAAAGAGTTTTCTACGAAACTCTTTTCGCGCTTGGGGAAAGAGTTTTGTTCTGTATACTTTATATTAATAACTCTGTCGATTCCGGACCCAAAAAGTGGTTTTAAATCCATGGGGGGTTAACTTTGAAAATAGCAAAATTTGCATTACTGCACCATCAAAAATATTCATCGGATCTAAAAAAACTAAAAGCTATCTTATAGAACTATTCTGGGTACAACAAGAACTCACATGAACATTTTAAAAATATTCTAAAAACAAGGCCAGAGAATGTTCACCACATGTTCGTTCGTGACGAAAAGCAGAGGAAATTCGAGGGATTCCGTTGCCTCGTTCATTTCGACGCGGAAATTCCAGAAAGGCCCGTCGTTCGCGTGCTGTGTACGCAACAACGACGACGGCACCAACTCTATGCCAATTAGCACATTTTTTTTAATAATACGCCTCGGCCTACATTAACCCCAGCCACCCTTTTTGCTTTCTCACAAGCCTTTGTTACTTCGAGCTTTTTGGTACACACGTTCGCTGGAGAAACAATCGCGAGGAGACTTCGAAACGAGGGTGCAGTTGTATTAAGAATTTTACAAAAGGACTTTAACAAAATGGCCAAAACAAATGTACGAATCCATATCTCAAAACGAAACATCCGACCTGAAACGGAATTATGAAACATTCTTTAATTATATAGAAAGATAACAAATTACAAGACAACATTTTCTGAAATAAAAAATAAATTAAAAAAAACAGCAGCTGAAAAATTGCGATTGCTATCTTTAAGTTGAGAAATTTCATTTGAGAACAATGATAAAAAATGAATTAAAAAAACAGTCGCTGAAAAATTGCGATTGCTATCTTTAAGATGAGAAATTTCATTTGAGAACAATGAATTAGTTCTCTGCTGCGGGCTTCCAAAACAGAAAACGGGTCAGTCTGACCGAGCTTGACAACCGACGGTTAATGATCGGGCAAAACCGTCTGAACTTTGATTGAGAACCACGAACTCAATTCTTCCGTGATTACTTAACGACGATGAGTCGACGGGGTTCTCGATCATTGGACGAAAATGGAACTTCTCGGGCACGTCTGAGCTCCACAGTTCGAATCGTGCCCTACACAACCGCACATATATATATACGTACATATAATTTACGATTGGTACGTCGGGGTGGCAGCGAGCGGGGGGGGGGGGGGGGGGGCAATATAATAGCGTTCTCGAATGGCCTCGTTCCAATTCCACTCGATATTAGGGAAAAATAAGCGAGTACTTTGTCCCATATCCCCTTTCCATAACTCACTCAACTTGGCACGCGCAGTTAGACGGATAAGCCGAAGTTTGTCTCGGTTCTTACTATTCCCTCTCCCACCTCCCGTACGTGCGACAGTACGAAATTTAAGTTCTTTTCGAGGGAAGGTGGAAGAGGAGGATTTGGGATGCACGACGAGGAAATCCAGTCACATTCTTTTCTTCCCTTTCGGCGGTTCTTTTCTTCTTCGCTTGGATATAAACGTTTCTGTAAAGAAAATAAGGAGGAAGAAGAGACAGCAAAAAAAAAAAAACGCGCGAACGACTTCAAACTTCTTATGAGTTATTTATTAACTAAATATGAACAACTAACTTTCTGTTCGTCTATTTTTTCTTGTCATCATATTGACTTTAGGTCATATGACGTTTTCTTTCTAAAATATTCTTAGTTAGAAGCAAACAACTCGAGAAACTTTTAATTCTTATTAAACTATGGTGTCAATTGTTTATTTGTGACAAATTCTTTGAGCCGAATTCCGGCAAATTATCACCCAGCGTTCAATTATCCGCGCGGTGTTTGTTCTCGGGGATACTAGAGCTGAAGTATGTGGAGAGGGAGATTAAGGGTAACTGAGTTTGCCCAGAGTTCCATAAAGAAGAAAGCCATCAACCGCAGAACAGAGGGCAATAAATTTTTTCCGCAAATGCGGGGTGGCGAAGTGGGAGGCTGCACAGCTCTTGATCGATCGTTCACCGGGGAACATCTCATGCGTCTTTTCTTCAGACAAAACCCAAAATTTAATACGTTGTCGCAGCTTCTCATAATAATGTACCGAAAAATGCGGTGCTTCGTTATCTCTGCTGGCAGAAAAATCAACAAATTGGAACTAAATTCAACCGAGATAATTTCATACCAATTTATCAATAACTATCAAAGTCAAATTAATCAGCCAATCAGTAAACACGAATATAATTTTTTATTTAAAGATGGAATTAATCGTTTGCTCGCAAGAGAAGAAATTTCAGGACATATCAACTCCTTTCCCATATCAAAAGTAAGAAATTAAAACGAGACATCTCAAACACTCCAATTAAAAGAATCACAAAATATATTTTCTAAAAAAAAACTTTCTCTCGACACTCTTAAGCGGATTATACGCGTCACCGATAAATATAATATATCCTCGTGAGCGTCAAACTGCCGGAAGACAAGGACGCCGAGGGTCGCGCAGTGCGACGAGGCGGAAGAAAAAAAAAAATCATAAGCCCACCCCGACACATCCGATATTTCCATACTGGAAAGTGTCTCAAGGTTCTCCGTGCGAGCGTCGATTATTCTTTCAGGAAAAGTGTTATCTGTCCCTCTACCCTCGCGTCTTTTGCGCTCGGGTCGTCCTTGCCGCGTTGGGACACCCCAACGCCTATCGGGCAGCGTCGCCGCGCTACCAGGTAAATATTGCAAGCCGCAGAAGACTTTTATCGGTGCGAGAGCCAAGAAAAACGTCGCTCGTGCTATTTTTTTTTCTTCCTCTCTCCCCGCGTCTTCTCTCCCTTTCGCTCGATGAGTCCCCGACCCTCACAACTGTCCCTCGCAACCCTCTCGGCCCTCTCCGCCTCTTCGAGCCCGAAGGGCGTCTTGGCGGAGGCGGAAAAAGGAGTGTATGGACGAAAGGGAAAAAACCATAACTCGTGGTGCCCCCGCTGAAGGTCCACGTGCTGTCGTATCGGTCACCGGTTTTCTCCCAGGACACCATCGGAGGAAAACATTACTGTGTACTCGCGCATACCGCGTTCAATACAGGCCATCCAAGTTTCGAGACACGTAACTCTCGTATACCGACTTTTATATCTCCGAGCGGATGACGTACGTGTATCAGAGGCCGCAAGCCGCATGCAGACTCTCGTGGCACGATGCGCTCATCTCTCTCTCTCTCTCTCTCACCGCGCAAATAACCGAGCATACATATTGCAGGCATTACATAGGTACGAGTGGGGATCGTACAGGCAACGCACTCCACGAGTTATGGAGGAAGAGTTATTACGTCCTACTCGTAAATGTGGAAAGCTCTTAATGATTGCTCGCCGTGCACCAGACGACAGTGGCCAGGATCTATGCAAATGCGCGCGGGCGCGAGATGAGTGCTGCACGTTAAACTGGAGAATTTCGTTGGAGTCGTGAATACTTGATGGGATCTATTAATTTTGTACCGAAATTCGCGTTTAATTGAAACTTAGCAGGTACTCGCTCTGCGTCTGCTCGCTGCAAAATGCATCAGCGTTTTCGTGATGAAATGATGTTGATGCTATTGAATGTCAATTTATTTGATTAAATAAAATTGATGTTACAGTTTGAGTTTAATCAATCTTCTTATAATTCGGTGAATACCTGTTTTATCCTACTGACTCAGTGATTCAATTCCGATTGCATCAGTGAAATTTATGTTAGGATAAAAATATTAGTAACAAACAAAAATTAAGGGCTACCTTAAAACGTCCCCTTGAACTCTGGTTGAATTTTCTAAATTATTTTTTTCTCCGTCCCTTTTCGCCTCTAAGTGGTCGCCTCTAAGGGTACATTCCCTTCGGTTGCATCTGCGTTTTCGTGATGAAATAATATTGATGCTATTGAATGTCAATTTTCTTTGATTAAATAAAATTGACGTTATAGTTTGAGTTCAATCAATTTTCTTATAATTCAGTGAATACCTATTTTATTCTACTGACTCAGGGATTCCATTCCGATTGCATCAGTGAAATTTATGTTAGGATAAAAATATTAGTACAAAAAAAATTAAGGGCTACCTTAATACGTCCCCTTGAACTCCGGTTGAATTTTCTAAATTATTTTTTTCTCCGTCCCTTTTCGCCTCTAAGTGGTCACCACTTATCCTGCCTGCACATATATGCGAGGGTACATTCCCTTCGGTTGCATCTGCGTTTTCGTGATGAAATAATATTGATGCTATTGAATGTCAACTTATTTGATTAAATAAAATTGACGTTATAGTTTGAGTTCAATCAATCTTCTTATAATTCAGTGAATACCTATTTTATCCTACTGACTCAGGGATTCCATTCCGATTGCATCAGTGAAATTTATGTTAGGATAAAAATATTAGTACAAAAAAAATTAAGGGCTACCTTAATACGTCCCCTTGAACTCTGGTTGAATTTTCTAAATTATTTTTTTCTCCGTCCCTTTTCGCCTCTAAGTGGTCACCACTTATCTTGCCTGCACATATATGCGAGGGTACATTCCGTTCGGTTGCATCTGAGTTTTCGTGATGAAATAATATTGATGCTATTGAATGTCAATTTATTTGATTAAATAAAATTGATGTTATAGTTTGAGTTCAATCAATCTTCTTATAATTCATTAAATACCTATTTTATACTACTGACTCAGGGATTCAATTCCGATTGCATCAGTGAAATTTATGTTAGGATAAAAATATTAGTACAAAAAAAATTAAGGGCTACCTTAATACGTCCCCTTGAACTCCGGTTGAATTTTCTAAATTATTTTTTTCTCCGTCCCTTTTCGCCTCTAAGTGGTCACCACTTATCTTGCCTGCACATATATGCGAGGGTACATTCTCATGAATTTTACAGGCCGCTCGTACACGCGACAGTATACGCGACATATATTTATGTGGCCTACGTGTGGTGCCTGGCTTGGCCGATCCATGTGTAATAATGGTCACGACAATAATATGTGTACAGCGCCACTAGAGCCGAGTCAGGTCTCGATTGTTTTATTTTTAGTGGCTCTAGGGGTGCTTAGGGTATGTCTCTATCACCTAGTAATAATATTCTCTTTAACGCTACGCTATAAGATAGTTGAAGTTTCTTCCAAGAGGGAGAGTCGTGCTAATAACTGTTTTCCTGTCTGATTCGCAGTTACGGTGACATGGTGCCGGAAACGATCGCGGGAAAAGTAGTCGGCGGTGTTTGCTCCTTGAGCGGAGTGCTCGTCATAGCCTTGCCCGTGCCCGTCATCGTCAGCAATTTCAGTCGAATCTATCATCAGAATCAGCGAGCCGACAAGCGAAAGGCTCAGAGGGTGAGTACATTTTTTAATAATGCGCCAGCGTCAATTGTACCGTGCAGCCTTTTATTGCCCGGCTATTCTGCAATCCTAACGAATATCGATATTATTGGACGATTATCGGAGTATCGAATGGCCTCCCCGTTTCTGCGAGTCCTCGAGAAAAATATGCAAATAACTGTCGTATTCGATAATACCTCGAGCCAGTGGACTCGATAAGTCAGTGTCAGCGACGTCATTGTGCTCTCTCGACAATCTATAATAGTAGTATTGATAAAAATTTTCACGTACAGCGACCAATTCATTTGATGTATTGTATTTTTTTTATTATGTTTTGCAGGTATTATCGATGAGACGACAATATATTCCAGATCAGATAAAAAAAAGTATTGAGTGAGCTGAATGTCGAATCTCTTTGCGGACTTTTTCCAAGAGTTTTTTGTCGCGGAGGTGAAAGTCCAGAAAAAAATGCGCCATCGACTCTGTACAAATATTCTTCCAACGGTAACAACAATGTTTTTGTGGTTACCACAGCAAGAAGTGATGCAAGTAGCGACAAAACGATGACACGAGTGAAGCTATTTGTACAGAACTCGCTCTACTTTGGCATTCCATTCTTCGAATTTTTTTGCCGCTGAAGTTTCCGGTTTATAAAAATGCTGATACAAACGCTGAAACGTCGACACAAGGAACGAACGACCGTGCGATGTCGGCGGTTTCGCATGAAAACTGTGTATACGGAGAGAGAAACGTCGGAGTTGTTATATTCGTGTGCACAGCAAACGCGGCCATGACGTATACAAATTTCCAGATTCTCTCGTCAACCTTGAGAGATTTACAGCCAAAGCTTTGACGGGAATGGGAGGGCGCGGAGAACCTCGAGGAGCGTGTCCACAGGATCGAAACTCGCGCAAGTTATGGCGCGCCCAGGAATGGAAAGTGGGATTATGTATATACATAGTACATAGCGGGGGAGCTATGGAGAGAAACGAAGCGTTTCGAGAGCTGGGATAGGCGAATAGACCTCCGGGCTCACGCACCTTGCTTCCTTCCGTTCCTTTGAGCCTTGCACAACAGGGGCTGAGTTGAAAATAAACGGACTGGCTGTGTTTGATGGGAAACTGAGAGAATAGCAGAGTGGTGAGGATTCGGTTGAATGCACAATAGGAACGACTTGGTCCTCCGGAACCCTTCGAGTGCCCGGGACCTTCCTCTGACTACCAGAAAACCAGGCTTTGAAGATGCAACATTTCACAAAAGATACGCAAGAATTTGTGGATCGGACTTCCGGTCGAAATACTGACGTACTGAATTTTGTAGAAATAATTGACGATCTGCTGTGGCTTTATTCGACACTTTGTCAATGAAAACTATTTCTTTATGTTTAGAACCTGATCAGGGTTTTCTTCAGAAATTTATTTTTGACGGTTTACACATTTCACAACAAGACTCACGGCTTGACAACCATCAACTTGACAACGTTGGGCAGAATAACAAACAGTTTCGATCGTGACCTCAAATGGGACAGACGGGTGACACATCGAGCCACGATGCGACTGATTGATAATCGGGGAAAATAGATGGATCGTTGGCAACGACGATATCACATCGTTTATGTTAAAAAAAGATTATCTCAGGATAAGCATACATTCATACACAAACACAGGTATTAAAAATACACAAAATTGAAAGGTTCAGACAAAAATGTAGACGTCCACATATTCGCAAAGGTTCCCTAAAGGTTTACTGCTGCATTTACTTACAAAGAAAGTAATAACGTTTGGCATAGATATTTTATTGCCAAAAAAAACCTGTGTGTCAGTCTCTGGCGACCAAATGTTTTATTACTAGCGCCCCGCAAGGGACGCTAACCTTCCAGCCAATCAAATAAATAGTCATGCTCTGTGCAAAAATTAACCAATGAGAATACGCGATACAAACGCTCGAAAATGTTCAGTGTGCTCTTTTTTTTTACTTTTTAAACTTGGAAACAAAACAAGATACCGCAGTGTATTTAAGTCCCTTCCAATTATAACAATACTGCTGTTAAAGGGCCATCGACTGCCCTGCCGCTTAGCCTAATGGATATTTCATTGCCAAAAAAAACCTGTGTGTCAGTCTCTGGCGACCAAATGTTTTATTACTAGCGCCCCGCAAGGGACGCTAACCTTCCAGCCAATCATCAAATAAATAGTCATGCTCTGTACAAAAATTAACCAATGAGAATACGCGATACAAACACTCGAAGGTTTTCACTGTGCTCTTTTTTTTTTTACTTTTTAAACTTGGAAACAAAACAAGATACCGCAGTGTATTTAAGTCCCTTCCAATTATAACAATACTGCTGTTAAAGGGCCATCGACTGCCCTGCCGCTTAGCCTAATGAATATTTCATTGCCAAAAAGAACCTGTGTGTCAGTCTCTGGCGACCAAATGTTTTATTACTAGCGCCCCGCAAGGGACGCTAGCCTTCCAGCCAATCAAATAAATAGTCATGCTCTGTACAAAAATTAGCCAATGAGAATACGCGATACAAACGCTCGAAGGTTTTCACTGTGCTCTTTTTTTTACTTTTTAAAGTTGGAAACAAAACAAGATACCGCAGTGTATTTAAGTCCCTTCCAATTATAACAATACTGCTGTTAAAGGGCCATCGACTGCCCTGCCGCTTAGCCTAATGGATATTTCCAGCGGCATGCGCTCCGCGTTCGGCATTCACTCGCACGGCCGAACGAATGGACTGTGAATTAAAGCGAAGGAGCAGCCCCTTTTGCGTTTGATACAGCCCGACGATCGTTCGCCCTACGCCCGCGGCTACCGCTGTTTCTCGTGTCGGTATATTTCCACGATTCCAACCGCCTCGTGACTAGACTCTCGTTGACTGGCGTGCCCGACTGCCTCCTCGTTCTCTTTACCTCAATGGGCTGTTACTACTTCCGATATTTACCGGGCAACGCCAACGCGATCCGTTTGGCAGAGTCATGTACCTGTATATATACGTATATACACGGCCGCGATCCTGATGAATGAGCTGACATTAGCACGCAGAATGGTACACGCTGTACGAGCCCCTTGCGTTTCTCGTGGTCTGACCGAGAATCGATTGTTACTACTTGCCTCGGGAAATTACGGGGAAGTCTTCCGCAATGTCAAACAATTGTATCCGCAGCTGCTATTAATACGAAAGTCCACAGGGAGGTTCGAAATGGAAACTTTACGATATTGAGAAAAATACATTTTTCGAAAAAAAAAACCCAAGGGGACAATTTTATTTTATTTATTTATTTTTTTTTGATTTTGTAAAGATTGAAGACTCTAAATTTCCTGCTGATTCCGAAAAGCGCTGTTATTTGCCCGAAAAACAGAAAATTCGACGAGAAAAACTCGAAAAACGTTTTTGCACTTTTTTCGAAATTTCGTAACTTGAAATAAGTTGGGGTTACTTTTTTTTTTAATACGTAGGTACATAAACAACAAATGCCGACGACACATGCTGATATTATTGTAATGAGAATCTCTGTTGCCAAGAAAAAAATGTTCCGAGTTCTACCTTACCGACGCGAGATATTCTCATTACTAGATACCGACATACTACTGTGTAGTATCGAAAGGTGCAGGAAAAACGTGTGGCGGACAGATTGTGAAGGATAAAAACGCGTAGCAACGACCGCGTGGCTACGCGTTATGTGGAGCAGGATGTGCAGGATCAATTACTGTCGAAACTAAAAGTCTCGTTTAGCCATGGTGTGTATTCAAATTGTGCAGCAATCGCCGTGTGGTTAATGAGGTTTGTGTCGAGAACAATGTGTAGGATCAAATTGTGTAGTATCAAAATGTCATGTTAAGAGTGCGTGAAGTATGAAAAATGCGAGGGAATATAACAACGTGAACAATCAGGTTTGTGCAGAGCGGGCTGTGTTGTTTTGAGAATGTGGTGCATCGCTTTACTCGGTAAACTGAGCATGATCGAACGGATTATGCAACAATAAATGTGCAGTACCGAAATATGTAGTAAAACGTATGACGTTAAAAAATGTGTAGGAAACGTCGTTTGTAGAATATATACTTAATGCAAAAGTTCTAATTGCTCCAAAAATGAGAAAAAAATTGCTCGTCATACGTCGAGACAAATATTCGCGTATTTTTCTGAGCTCCATTAACGACACCGAAAATCTCGGCCTCGACCCAAACGCAAAAACTGGCGTTCAACACAGTTTCGCGATGCTGGTCAAGCGTGTTGACAGGAAATCGGAGAACCGGGACGGAAAACGAGACGCGGACAGCGAGCGAGAATAAAAGAAGCCCCATGCTCCGATGCCAGAGAAAGCCGAGGTCGATCCTCACAATTACAGGAGTAATCGTAAAAACGTCTCCGCGCACGACGCGCCGAGAAAGGGTTTTAAGTGGGACGACGAAGAAAGCAGCGACATTGAGGGAGTTTCGGGCCAACTCGAAAACTGAATTCGCGAGATACTCCGGAGGGGTGCGCGCGAGGCGAAGCGCATATAGGACGACGGAGGACGAGGGTCGTCGGGAGCGAGAGGAAAAGAAAAAAAAAAAAGAGACAAACCGTTTCTCCGGGAAAATTGCCGAGTCGAGGCCCCGTTGGTGCATCTGGCTGTATCCATTACGTGACACTCCTGGATGGTGTCGCTATAGCCGCTGCTGTTGCTTCGGCTTCCCAGCGACGCTGGGAAGGTAGTTCTTGCACGGTTGGACACTGAGAGCCCGAGGAGAGGGTCTCGCCCAAGATATATACGTATTAAAAGCTAGTGGAAGGAAACGCGAGAGAGGAAACGAGGCGTCGGGAGAGAAAAGGACGGAGCCAAATAGGGAGTACATTTTGCCATCCGTCGAGAATACTAATAGGCGCGCCGTAAGAAGGATCCGTGTAATCGCGCCGCTCCCACGAGAAAATTTCTTCGCTGAGAAAAACAGCGGGAAGTGCTGCGCGCTGTTTTTTTCCCCAGAGTGAGGAAATCGCGTCGCTCAAAGTTTCTTGCGCGCGCTGAGCTGAAATGCGAAAAATATATGGTACTTCGAAACAACGGGTGCACGTGTTCCGCGCCGCTGGGGCACTCTGAAAAATTTGGTACTGATGAACGTCCGGAAAACGGACCCGGGAATGGACAACCCGCTAATTTGAAATTGGTGCACCGTGATTCGCGCTATATTTCCGCGACCCGCTTTCGCGAAAATTGTTATTTCATTAAGAAAAATTAATTAAAAGCCGACGGTTCGTGGAGTCGCGAAAATATTTTTGGTCCTCGGTGTGTCAAAGGAACGTCATGCGTTTCGTAAGCGACGAGAAAGTGAAGATGACTGAAAAGCAAATTATTTGATCTTTTCAAAAAGTAATTAAAATATTCTGAAGAATTTTGTCAAATAGTCAGTGTGTTGTCGGGTATCTATAATGCGCTTCAATTTCATAGAGAATCATGGAAATATTGAAAAGGCATCGTTTTCACTATCTTCATGACGTTGAAGTTTGCATCGTTGCAATGCAACGAAATTAAAAGCAACGAAATATTAACAAACCCAAATTATTATACCGGCTGTAAAAAGTTGTAACCACTAAGAGCATGACAAAAAAATATTATTTCACCCCCTAATGGGGGAGAAGTACTTGAATTTTTATGGAATTAATATTTTGTTGTTCAGTTTCGTTGCATTGCATCGATGCAAACTTCAACGTCATTTATCTTCGCTTAAATAGGCGTCGAGAAAAAAAATATTTCTTAACTCACAAGGAAAGAGGACACTAGGGAACGTAGGATTAAAAAGTACATTAAAGAAAATTTAGAGTGCACTCAAGATCAACATTTATAAACTGCGCTTCAGTTTCCTAAAAGGATCATGGAAACATTGAAAAAATGTCGTTTTCACTACCTTCGCTCAAATAAAAAAAAGTTTAGAGAAAAATATATTTTTTAACCCACAACAAAAAAAGGACACCAGGGAACGAAGGTTTAAAAAGTTCGTTAAACAAAATCAAATCGTTCGTGCAACTTTAATCATCCCTCACGACTTTTATACTGCACTCAAGTTAAACAGTATATAACTTGAGTGCACCATAAAAGTCCCCGAGTGGCCATGTGTAAATTACGGTAAACCATCATAACGTGCATATCACTGATGCACCATATAATCCGGACTACGTCAGTGCGGACGACCGCGCGACGAGCAATAACGAAGGGACAGCCCGAAAAGCGCGCGGTTGACACGGAATACCGGAGCTTCGCGAGCGCCTCACAAATTCGTATTAACAGCTCGCGGTGCGTGCGGATCAGCCCTGCGCGGCCGGGAGAGAATTTGATGTATGGTCCAGCAGTTAGGACGCTAAATGTCGAGGTTGCAGCGTCGCCCTTGCGAATATCCAGCCGACCGCGGCTGCTTTTCGCGTCGCCCGGTTTCCCGTCGACGACAATTCATAATTCACCGATATAATATAGTACAAGCCGGGCGGAAAGCGCGACGCGACGATATCGATAACGCGACTCGCGATCGCGCACATAAAGCGCGCACGTCTCCTCGGATTAAAACGAACGCCGACGATCGCCGTGATTTATCGACGTGGAGCGTCCAAAATTTTCGAGGATCTTTCGACGACAAATAATAAGCAGAACGAAAGGAAAAAAGAAGGAAAACACGTCTCCTCGAATTAAAACGAACGCCGACGATCGCCGTGATTTATCGACGCTCGTCGTTTTCGCATATTTCGCGCGCTAATATCGACGCGGAGCGTCCGAAATTTTCGAGGATCTTTCGACGACAAATAATAAGCAGAACGAAAGGAAAAAAGGAGGAAAACACGTCTCCTCGGATTAAAACGAACGCCGACGATCGCCGTGATTTATCGACGCTCGTCGTTTCCGCATATTTCGCGCGCTAATATCGACGTGGAGCGTCCGAAATTTTCGTGGATCTTTCGACGACAAATAATAAGCAGAACGAAAGGAAAAAAGAAGGAAAACACGTCTCCTTGAATTAAAATGAACACCGACGATCGCCGTGATTTATCGACGCTCGTCGTTTCCGCATATTTCGCGCGCTAATATCGACGTGGAGCGTCCGAAATTTTCGAGGATCTTTCGACGACAAATAATAAGCAGAACGAAAGGAAAAAAGAAGGAAAACACGTCTCCTTGAATTAAAACGAACGCCGACGATCGCCGTGATTTATCGACGCTCGTCGTTTCCGCATATTTCGCGCGCTAATATCGACGTGGAGAGTTCGAAATTTTCGTGGATCTTTCGACGACAAATAATAAGCAGAACGAAAGGAAAAAAGGAGGAAAACACGTCTCCTCGAATTAAAACGAACACCGACGATCGCCGTGATTTATCGACGCTCGTCGTTTTCGCATATTTCGCGCACTAATATCGACGTGGAGCGTCCGAAATTTTCGAGGATCTTTCGACGACAAATAATAAGCGGAACGAAAGGAAAAAAGAAGGAAAACACGACTCCTTGAATTAAAACGAACGCCGACGATCGCCGTGATTTATCGACGCTCGTCGTTTCCGCATATTTCGCGCGCTAATATCGACGTGGAGCGTCCGAAATTTTCGAGGATCTTTCGACGACAGATAATAAGCAGAACGAAAGGAAAAAAGAAGGAAAACACGTCTCCTCGGATTAAAACGAACGCCGACGATCGCCGTGATTTATCGACGCTCGTCGTTTCCGCATATTTCGCGCGCTAATATCGACGTGGAAAGTCCGAAATTTTCGTGGATCTTTCGACGACAAATAATAAGCAGAACGAAAGGAAAAAAAGAAGGAAAACACGTCTCCTCGAATTAAAACGAACGCCGACGATCGCCGTGATTTATCGACGCTCGTCGTTTCCGCATATTTCGCGCGCTAATATCGACGTGGAGAGTTCGAAATTTTCGTGGATCTTTCGACGACAAATAATAAGCAGAACGAAAGGAAAAAAGGAGGAAAAGAAAAAAAAATAGAAAAATTGGAAGCGCCATCGACGGGTCGGGCTGGATTCTCCGTTCAAGCATTCGCAATCAGGCCAAGTAGATCTCGTAATGCCAACAGTTCTCGAGGGTATTTAAGTACTGCTACTACCGGTACTGCTGTACCGAGCTGCTATATATAGTCGTTCTTTATTCGGAGCAGATCGGGACGGCATGATAGAATATGTGGTGTATATAAGGGAGGTGCGGGCAAAATGGGATGCATAATCGAAAAATGGTTTTATGACGAAAACAAATTTTCAATCGAAAATTTGTTTGCAATCGAAGTTCACGATTGCTTTTGATTCAAAAATTCGATTCCCACCACCAATTTTAAGCGTCGGCAAAAAAAAAGTGCGGGCTAAATGGGACAGACCCGAAAATTCAGAAATTCGTGTTTTGTTTGTACTCAGTGATATTTCTTTATGGTTATTTCGCAAAAAAAAATGGTAAAAAAAATCATTTTTTTTTTTTTTCAAAGTGACTTTTCAAAAGCCAGATTGTTCAAAACACTCAAAATTATTAAAAATCTTATATTCCGCTTTAATAATAATATTATAATAATATTATCTTATATTCTTATATTCTTAATTGTTAACATCTTATATCTTATATTCGTGTAATCTTTATATTCCGCTTACCTGCGTTGAATTGTGTAGTATAGACGCGATTTTCACGAAATTGGGGTCCGTCCCATTTAGCCCGCAAAAATCGTTGGAACTGAAAAAATCGGTGTCCCATTTTGCCCGCACCTCCCTTATGTATCCATATACACATATATATTTCTACAGTTCGTAATTAACTCTCGAGCCAATTATCTCGAGTGTGATTGAATATCTCGACGGTCGGGCCGACCGATGCGGATTCTCCGGGTGGTAAAATTTGAGATATCCGCGAAGCGCGGTCCGAGTAACGGAGCAGAAGGAGATTTTTCACTCGGGCTCGCGACGAGGTGGATAACAGCGGGGCCAGGTGGGGTGGCTGACGGCGCCGCCTTCGCACTGTGTATTCGTTCTTCTCACTGTCGGATTGGAATAATGCTCGCGGGGAAAATGATATTTCCGGTGGATTCGCCGCGAGAGCGCGAGGAGAGAGGAAAGTTTTTCAGTCTCTCTCTCTCCCTTATTCCACTTCCCTTTGTTACGCCTCGAGGCCCATCCACTCTTCTCATTCCATTGACTCTCTAAAACGCTTTTCTTCGCGCAGACAGAGAATTCCTTTTTATATACATCCCGGAAAATATTCGCCTCCCTCGATGGCGACGCGGAAATCCTCGGTGGCGAGACTGAGTACAAAAGTTTATTTATTCCCTTTTGTCGGAGCGTCAAAGCGATCAGCCCGCGCTGTGTACACTCGGTGTTTGCGCGTTTTTGAGGACGGCAATTGAATTTTCAATTCGGCAAACGAGAAGCGCCGGATGGTGATAATTGCGGAAAGCACGTTGAGGTCCGTTGAAAAAAAGAGTCGCCGAGCGATTTACCCGCAGTGCTTGATTCGCCTATGAGCGAAATTCAGTGGCAATTCAGTGCAAAGTTTTAAGGCCTGAAATTATAGGAACGCCGGCGTGTATTAACCGCAATTTGTTCGTATATTGGATTACCGGGGCGACATTATTACAGCTGCTTTAACAGCTGCCTTGTCGGTTTAGTGGTCATTATTGAATTTCATTTCGTTGAACTAATAATACGCGCTAATCGACCGTTAAACAACGAGGCATCGATTGAGGGTCGCACATTTTCAATTCCATTATTTCGAGTAGAAATTTGATGCGTCGGGCTCAAATCGGAATCCCGATTGAGTCTGGACCAGAAACGCGTTTCGAGTAAAAATTCAACCAAAACTCACCCAAGCAGAAATTAACGTTAATACATATTAATGTGTCTCTGTGGATTAAGTGCTCGTGTGCTACAATACAAATGATCTCGTTCCATCTGAGTGACGTTGAACGCGTAAAACTTGACAGAAACTATTAAACAAAATTTAGCCCTGATTTGACTAATGAGAATCGCTCGAAACCTCCTTAATTGGATTGAATGCTCACGAAGAGATCGAATGGCCGGCATTTTCGAGCGCATCGTCGCAAAAGGAAATAAAAAATGAAATCGAATGTGGAGAAAGAACGAAATAGAACAGAATGAAGTGAATGACCAGCCGGAATTTTTTTGCCTCTAAGGCTTTTTATGGGAAAATTAATAGTTCAAACGGAATTTTGCTGGTGTCCTACACACATGGAAATAAAGTATATTTGAAAATATATGTATAAGAGAGAACGTTTTTCTTTATTAAAATATATAAGAGAACTATGATGGCAACCATTGCCATAGAAGCCGTTACCATCGTAACCATAGCCATGTCAACCTTAGAAAAAAAATTTATCCGAAAGTTAACTTTTTTCTATGAAGAAACGTTATATTAATGTTAACTTTTTTTAGGAGCCCCTCTAGTATGAAATCTACATAGCAGATATAGAACTTTCTGTCGATATATATAATTGCGTATAGCTTATATCTCTTGAATATACTTTATTTCCATAGGCGTAAATTGAGACGTTTCGTGTCTGCACGGTTTCGTTTAACAGCTGCCTTGTCGGTTTAGTGGTCATTATTGAATTTCATTTCGTTGAACTAATAATACGCGCTAATCGACCGTTAAACAACGAGGCATCGATTTCGGGTCGCACATTTTCAATTCCATTATTTCGAGTAGAAATTTGATGCGTCGGGCTCAAATCGGAATCCCGATTGAGTCTGGACCAGAAACGCGTTTCGAGTAAAAATTCAACCAAAACTCACCCAAGCAGAAATTAACGTTAATACATATTAATGTGTCTCTGTGGATTAACTACTCGTACGCTACAATACAAATGATCTCGTTCCATCCGAGTGACGTTGAACGCGTAAAACTTGACGGGAACTATTAAACAAAATTTAGCCCTGATTTGACTAATGAGAATCGCTCGAAACCTCCTTAATTGGATTGAATGCTCACGAGGAGATCGAATGGTTCGCTCGCAAGCTTGACAAACGACCGGAATCCGACTGCTTCTCTCGTTAATGAATTAGTCAACATTTTGACTTCCGAATAAAAAATTACAGATCAATTACCCGCAAGGGGAATCTGTAATGAAATATTCTATTTTTTTTTTCTTCAATTTTTCGATAAAAACTGAGAAAAGCGACTAATTCATTCACGAGATAATAAAAAATCACACATGATAGTGCATTCATGCGCTTAAAGCGAAAAGTGTTACAATGTTTTGTCGGTAACACAGGAATAAATTTAACGAAACGGCTGGTGTTAATTATACACTGTAAAAAGTGTTACTATTAACACTGTAATAAGTAACACTAGGCAAAAGTCCACACCAGCAGCGTTTGACACCGTATACAATTTTTAACAGTTTGTGGATTAAGTACACAGAGAAAAAAAATCAATGGATCAACCAAATCCAGCGGTCACCGGCTGTCAAATAAATGTTTAGTTAGAGCAATGACATTTTTTGTTTCTTCAACAGTTTCTCGATTCTGCAGACCAAACGATGGTTAAGGTGAAGAAAAATATTGTCGAGCTGACTAAATGATTTACTTGACAGCCGGTGAACGCTGGGTTTGTTGAATCAACGAATCTCTTTTCCCAGTGTACTTGTATGCTACAATACAAATGATCTCGTTCCATCTGAGTGACGTTGAACGCGTAAAACTTGACAGAAACTATTAAACAAAATTTAGCCCTGGTTTGACTAATGAGAATCGCTCGAAACCTCCTTAATTGGATTGAATGCTCACGAGGAGATCGAATGGTTCGCTCGCAAGCTTGACAAACGACCGGAATCCGACTGCTTCTCTCGGCGTCGTCGTCGAGGGCTTAGCCGCGTTACTGGAAACCGGGGTAATCTGAAACGTCGAGCGAAGCTGGAAGGCGCCGAGTAAAAAATCGGACCCTCCGTGCAGTCTCGCTTCGAGCTCCCAGAAAGTCGTATTTTCGCGTGGCGAGCGAGGCCTCGGAGTGCCAAAAACTTGCGCGCGGAACTTCCGGTTTGAAAAACTTTCGGCTCGCCGCATTTCAACTCGCCCCGGTCTTCCCTATCTCGAGCGATTTGCAGCGAGCGTAGGAAAAACGTCAACCGCTCGGCACTCTCTCTCTCTCTTCTTCCCCGAGCTCTCCGGCTAAAAACTCCGTCGTAACTACGTTTTACGTCAGCCATAAAATCCTCGCGCTCGCTGCAAAACGAAAAGAGTAGCGCGTAAGGAGGCAAAGAGTGCGCGGAGGCCGCTGCGATATCCGAGGCAGTTTGCTTTTCCTACCCCCGCGCGCTATTACACACCCTCGGTATCGCGGTTATTAAAAGCGAGCCCGTGAAACACGAGCGCGAATAGCTGTCGTCAAAACCGCGGAGTGGAAAAAGTTGATTCGCGGAAAAAAAGAAGAGAGAGAAAAAAATATATATTGACAGAGAAAACAAACACGTGGCGGGGGGAAAAAAATAATTCGCGGATTCGCTTCATCGATTCACCGGCGTGGAATTTTTCTCATTTCGACGCCGCGGAATCACGAATAGCATCGCCGTACACACACGACGTGCGCGAGAAAGTTCTAAATTCGTTCGAGCATCGCCGTCGATGCGAGGAGATTGCTCGGCCCGAGGTTTTCAACGGGCCCGAGTCATAATACAACTTCGGCGCCCATTACTTTTCTCTCGATGCCTCGCGAGCGCGGAAAAAGCATCCCGAGCCTCGGCGGATGTGGGTGTGAAAAATGAAAAGTGTGGCTGAAGTTATCGCCCGATAACTTCGCCGAGCTTTCGTTGGTATTATCTCTATTTGTCAATTTTTTTTTTTTTTTTTCGTATCTCTTCCACCCCTTTTCATCTTTCCGGGTGTCGAGACGGCCTGTATAGGTTTCGCAGCCGCGTGCTGCGGCTGCGATAATACGGTATTCCGCTTTATATTCCACTTTCAAAATGATATAATAATAATTTTATCTTATATTCTTATATTCTTAATTGTTAAAATTTTATATCTTATATTCTTAATTGTTAAAATTTTATATCTTATATTCTTAATTATTAAAATTTTATCTTATATTCTTATATTCTTAATTGTTAAAATTTTATATCTTATATTCTTAATTTTTTAAATCTTATATTTTATATTCTTATAATCTTTATATTCCGCTTACATGCGTTGAATTGTGTAGTATGGAAGCGATTTTCACGAAATGGAGGTTCGTCCCATTTTGCCCGCAAAATAGCCGGCAAAAAATATCGCCCGATAACTTCGCCGAGCTTTCGTTGGTATTATCTCTATTTGTCAATTTTTTTTTTTTTTTTTTTCGTATCTCTTCCACCCCTTTTCATCTTTCCGGGTGTCGAGACGGCCTGTATAGGTTTCGCAGCCGCGTGCTGCGGCTGCGATAATACGGTACATCGTGAACGATGAGCCCACCGCGGGTCCCCCTCGAACGTTCCCGTCCTCCGTCGTCTCAAATGTCGAGGAGACGCGCGCTCGCGACTCCCGGCCACGAGGATGAGGAGTTTGGCTTGGCGACTCGCCAATAGCTACCTTCAGTTCATTACCACTATTTCACACGCCTGCGTCCACCACGACAACTCCGAGCCCCGGACGGCTCTCTCGGAGATTGAACGGCTGTTGGGCATAAGTGCGCAACAAGGGGACGAAGGAGAAAGAAGAAACTTATTGATACTCTGCGATAAATTCGCTGTGAACAGGAGATTCTTAATTACACGCCAGAATTTGTTTAATGCTATGAATACTTAATATTTTTTTCGGAGAGTTTACGTTTGTTGAAACTAATAACAATTGTTATTTAAGGTAGTTATCAAAAAATTAATTATTTGTGGTATTTCGGCCTCAGTAGTAATTACGCCAAAAATATTCCGGGAATTTATTTTCTAAAATTGCATTATATTGTGACGACTTTTTAAAAGTAGAATTAATTTTTACACGGATTTGACTTCACATCGGGATTTTGCGAGGTTAGGTAACGTCATGTTACCCCGGATCGCCCACTTTAACTTACAATAATTCGCTACCACTTTTTATGGTCGTATCGGTTACTTTAAGACCTAAACGTAGAGCTGTTTATATGTTTTGTATTTAATTTCTGAGATGCTTTTTTCTATGTCTAAAAGTATTTTATTTAAATTATCTGTATAACGCCATGTATAAAGTTCTATTTTAAAACATTGTTTACTCAATTCGAGGCCCGGTAACGTATCCCGGAATTCCTCGCAAATAAAAGATGAATACTCAAACTACAAGATATAAAAAAGTCGGGTGCATCTAATGACTTTGCCTTCGTGTGATAACTACCTTAATGATTAGTAAATACAAAAAATTCGGGTGCATCTAATGACTGCCTTCGTGTGATAACTACCGTAATGATTTCGTATTAGACTACCTTAGATTTCGCTTACCCAATTGTCACTTCACTAAAATCGTGGTTACTTTTGTTCGGATCGATTACTTTATTTACTTGTTTTTTTTTTTTATTTATTTTTTATTATTCATTTGTCTGTGGCAGGAAGAAGAGGTAATGAAAAGTGCACAGGCGGTAGATCCTTCACCGCAGCTCGGGGCGGATAGGACCCACTCATACCCGATTAGGTGGATCGTTATTGTTGACAATGGGGACCACGTTGGCGCGTCATTAATCCTTTTCTGGTGTGCCAGCAGCACGTGCGGCGAACACGTCCCACACAGTCGTTGTGACGCTGCGTGCGAGAGTGAGCCGAGCTCGGCGACTGCATCGTGAATCAAAAAAGGCTTCGGGAATTGTTTCAGTGCGCGAATTCGCGTGTTTCACCCGAGCCTCGAGGGTTCCTGGAGTGAAAAAGAGAGAGAGGGAAGGCGGGGGGCACAGCTTGCTGGCATTTTCAGGATTATCACTGTTGAGCCACTCCTTTCTCTTCAGCGCCCGTTCACTTCGTCCCTTTCGCTCTTTTCCCTCTCGCCCTCTCGCTTCCTTCCACACACACACACACACACCGAGCGCGGCACAGATTCGTCGCGATCACGAGAGCTTTCGAAAAGCTGTCGAGAGTATCGTGAAACATGTTCCGACTGTGATTCCCGCTGTACGAAACCGATAAATGTCGAATTCGCGACGATTGATGGCAAAAATGTGTATTCGTCGAGCCGGCAAAGCTGCAGGAATAAATTTGCATCGTTGCCCCCGGCGCATCGAATAAAATTATAATAATTTATTTGTATAATCCTGGACTCAACGATAAATTACCGATGTTCCCGTTCTCTCCTGATATCGCGATCCGCAATGAAAATAGTGGGGCAATCATTTATTTATAACCCTGGATACTTCGCAGCCTCGTTTTTTCGCGCTTTTATTCTGGTATTTCTTTCGTCGATCGAAAGAACATGTTGCCCACGTTCGATCGATCATCTTCCGACACGAAAAATTCGCGGGTTGATTCGCGCGCTATTTTCGTTCGTCTGGGTCTCGTGTGAATGCCTCATCGAGCCGGCCCCGGACTCCGGCTCGCGTTCGTTAAGCTCTTTTATATTCCGGCCATCGCGGCCGCGGACAGGGCGGAGGGACTGGAGAGGTTGATTGTTTCCCGGAGCGTGAGATAGGTAGAGAGTGAGCGCATATGCGGATGCGAAAAAAAAAGAGATTCAACGCGGTGTGTCGCTCTCCGCCTGGTCCACAGGGTCTTCGAATTTCCGTACCCCGCGCATCGCTCATTCCGCGTGGCGCACGTGACGCACGTCCGTCGCAGTGGATGCCGCGATATACCGACGAAAAAAATGGCGTCCACAACGCCCGTCCGGTGTTTCGTTATTCGCGAATTTAACGGAGTGACTCGTTTTTCCTTTCGCCCAATTCACGCTCTGCGCAATTGCAGCCTGCGCGCGGTCGACCGAAAAGCTCGAAACTTTCCAAGAGACAAAGTCACCGCGCGCGGCTTTTTCGCCCCCGAGCGCGAACATTGAACCCGCAATGACGGTGAGCTAAAAGCCACGAGATACACGACTGCGATGTTTGAAGTCAGAGCCTCTCATTCCGCTTGAGCCAATTGCACGTGACAGGTTGCCCCGGCATTTTTCGAGCGCATCGTCGCAAAAGCAAATAAAAATGAAATCGAATGTGGAGGGAAAAGGAAATAGAACAGAATCGAGTGAATGGCTAGCCGGCATTTTTTTGCCTTCAAAGGCTTTTTATGGGGAAATTAATAGTTCAAACGGAATTTCGCTGGTGTCCTACACACATGGAAATAAAGTTTATTTGAAAATATATGTATAAGAGAGAACTCTTTTTCTTTATTAAAATATATAAGAGAACTATCATGGCAACCATTGCCATAGCAACCGCTACCATCGTAACCATAGCCGTGGTAACCTTGGAAAAAAAGTTATCTGAAAGTTAACTTTTTTCTAGGAAAAAACGTTATCTTAATGTTAACCTTTTTTTAGAAGCCCCTCTAGTATGTAATCTATATAGCGGATATAGAACTTTTTGTCGATATATTATATCTCTTGAATATACTTTATTTCCATAGGCGTAAATTGAGACGTTTCGTGTCTGCACGGTTTCGTTTCCACGACAAAAAATACCAACGGCCTGATAACGCTAAGAGACGCTGATTAATTTAAAGCTTCTCAAAAATTCCATATCCTCCAGCCCCCATTTCGCCAGGCCGTAACACTCGAACCCCTTTAATGAATTCGCGATTGTGGGAATACCCACGTCTCTCATCCGTGACGCCCTTCGTCGCGTGACTGGAGGCTCTGAAAAGGGCGAGTCATGCCCGACGGGCGAAAGCGTGTTTGCTCTTCTACAAAATTTGCGGCTGCCGACACGGCAGATATAATAACTCTACTGCACGCATATCGGGCTTTCCCCCCCCCAGAGCCCTAATACAAATATCATGGCGGGCAACACCTGCGGCACCGCCGCCTCTGCACATTGTAAGCGGCGAGCGCGAAGCCTACGAAGTTCTCTTATGAGAATCACGCACAGGGCAGACGAGCACCAGAGTCCGCGAGTCTGACGGCCCGGCAGATGGCGCTGATTGAATAGCGTGCTCGGCAATCGCTGCTTTGATGTAGGCATTCGCACTTCTCAAACCCGAGCATTCGGCATTCGCACGCGGGATCTTCGTAATTGGAAATGGTACCTTTGTCCTGCATCCCATTTTCCTCAGTCTCACCGTCTTCATTGTTGGCCATTCATTGTCATCTTTGTTTTCAATAACAAAACAAGAGTGTTCCAAAAGGCGTGACAAAGTTAACTAATGTAATACTCGATCTAGCATTTTCACGGCCCACTTTGCGCCTGATACGAAGAATCCTAATTAGCGCGTTCAAGAGAATTCGCTAATGCAGTCGTCGAATGAGTCGCACCTTTCCAACCATAGCGACGTACGTGGGGTCTTCATAATTGGAAATACCACTTTTGTCCTGCATCCCATTTCCCTCAGTCTCACCGTCTTCATTTTTGGCTCTTCATTGTCATCTTTGTTTTCAATAATGAGACAAGAGTGTTCCAAAAGGCGTGACAAAGTTAACTAATGTAATACTCGATCTAGCATTTTCACGGCCCACTTTTCGCCTGATAGGAAGAATCCTAATTAGCGCGTTCAAGAGAATTTCCTGATTCAGTCGTCGAATGGGGATTTCATAATTGGACAGCACTTTTGTCCTGCATCCCATTTTCCTCAGTCTCACCGTCTTCAGTTTTTGGCTCTTCATTGTCACCTGTTTCCGACAACAAAACAAGCGTGTTCTAAATGCCGTGACATAGTTAACTAACACTCGATCCAGCGTTCTCATAGCCCACTTTGCGCTTAGGATACGAAGAATCCTAATTAGCGCGTTCAAGAAAATTCGCCGACTCCGTCGAGCGAGCCGCGCGGTGGTCCAGTTGGCAGATGTAAATATTTATACGACTTTGCGCGTCCTCTTTGCCCCTCGTCGCACGCCGTCAACCCAATTTCCCTTGCACCACTCGATCCACTTGATCCACATAGTCCCGCGCGACGTCTGCTGACCAAACGCGCGATCCGTCTATACACAACACTTATAACAGTCCTGCAGCCAAAACTCAATGTGCGCGAGGAGGACTCGACCAGTTGTAAAAACAGAATTAGCCGTCTTCACTCGCTCGGCCGGCGTTTAGAGATTAAGCAGCGGTGCGCGAGTCGGGCACGTCACTCCGGTGTATACCGCACTTTGGAAAATAAACTTTTCGCACGCGCAAAACACGCTCTTTGCGGATTGGCTGCCGCGTCATGAGAACCTGTATTATTTATACCAGGGGTGAAATGTATTAATGGACTATGATGGACATGAGAAAGTATCAGCCGATACTTTCCGCATCACGACGAAGCTCATCCCGCAGACTCTTCGTTATCGTTATATTCACTGCAAAATTTGTTTACAAAATGCCTCATCGCCTGGGCATTTGACGTTGAGAGATGCAACGAGGTCGTAAAAAGTGCTTTTCGAAGCTCCATGCGTTATTTTTCTTGCCCCCCCGAGTGAGCGCTTCTGCATTTCGTGCACCGATCACGAATGGAAAGTAGAGATTTATCGGGAATTCGCCCTGGAGGGGTTATTTATGGTCAGCCTTTGGCCGATGCATGCGCGTCGCTCAGCAACGGGATGGCATAAGAATGCGGGGAGAGAATCTCTGAGACTGTTGCGAGTTGCGGGCAGCTGTGCTCGCCGGACTTTTCTCCTGGCCTTTGTTAGCGCGCGATCCGTTCCCACTGCGCTATCTCTCGTCCCTTTTCCCTCCTGAAGCATCCAATTTGCGGGGCTTTCCTGTTGCAGGAAATAAGCACTCGCCACAGTCCGAAGGGTAATTTACTTTTCCCCGAGCGTTTTCATTCCACGAATTCGCGTTGGCCCTCGTATCAGCCGCTCGCCCGGCTTCCACGCTGATCTGCTATGCATTGGAATGTGCGGACGGTCGGAAGCGGATTCTGGCGCGAAAAAAGCGCGCCACTCGCGACGCTTCGCCGTCGGTATAATCAAAGAACGTATTTTTGCAGCGTCGAATGCAATTAAAGCGTCGCCGAACGGCGAACTTAGTTGGCGAATCGATGAGAGGCGGGTGGAGAAGTGTAACGAGGAAAATGTGCGACCTTCCGATGAGTCGAGTGCAGTCGGATACTTTGGTTTCAATATAAAAGTTGATGGAAAACGTATTACAGACGGGTGATGCGTTTGTCTGGGAGATTTGGCTGCTGATTGAAGGGCGAATTATTCCTAATCGGGTTGTATCAATGACTGAATATTCCAAATGAGTCGAAGCGATCTGAAAACCAACGGGACATCAGTTCGCTCGATCGGCAATTAATGCCCTTACGGTCGATAACAAAAGAAATATCAAACGTACAACGTGAAAAATGGCGTTTACATTTTCCAATAATTACCTTATTGCTATCGACGTTTCCAACGGACCGTCAACAGCCAGCCAAAAACTCATCGATCACACAAAGAACGAAGTTATTGGCTCGTAATGGACAGTTGCTGAATCGCTCCGCCAGGAAGCACAAATTGATTACCGCACTTTTCGTCGAATTCAAACTTTGTGATAAAAAGCGAAATGGAGAAATTTCAGCCTCGGACCTGTCGATAACAATTTAAAGTTGCAGCGTGAAATGCCATACTCCACTCGCCGACAACCTAAATGGATTTCGCCAGAAACGACCAGCGAATGACGGGGCCAAAACTTGGTATTAGCCAAATAATGGCTACCAAAGCTATTAGCTGTAGGACCTGATGGACCTTTCAGCCATCGCTGTCTATTGGTGTTGGGCAATGATCCCACAATTAGCAAGACCCTCTCATGAATACCCAACAATCAGGCCACTTCTGACCCCCCCAACAATGGTCAAGGGTTTGTCATCCTCCAGCGAATGGCCACCAGTTCTGAGGCAACCTACAACGATAACCCTGGTCGCCTATGCAGCGCCAAATCCTCATTATCTACCTACGGTTTGCTCTTTGCCAGTACCTAATATGCCAATGTGGTTGCAATCACCACATTCAGTAACAGCAAAACCAGTCTGCACTGTACCAATTGTACCGGGGAAGTCTGCGTCTCGGCTAGAGCCCGAATATAGGGTTTTAATCTGAACAAGATTGTGTCGGCGAGACCCCCCAACAATGGTCAAGGGTTTGTCATCCTCCAGCGAATGGCCACCAGTTCTGAAGGGCAACCTACAACGATAACCCTGGTCGCCTATGCAGCGCCAAATCCTCATTATCTACCTACAGTTTGCTCTTTGCCAGTACCTAATATGCCACACCGAGAGAAAAAGTTTCCTTGATTCAATGAAATTTCCTTGAAATCTCAACCTATGAAACATTTCTTTGAGGTGAATGAAATAATATCCTTAAGTTAATATTATATTTTCTTTGAATGATGTCATCAACCAAATTATAGGTTATGTTCACCAAGTTTTTGGTCACGTACCATAGTACTTAGATATGTTCACCAATAACTTCGATGGTTTAACCAATGATTATCTTCTTGATTTGACTTGACTTAACTATAACATAACAGATCAGCTTGCGCGAGAAACACCAATGCGACTTATCGCGAATGAGCCAAACGTTGACAGACCGGGTGCCGTCAGGCATATCATTTCTTTAAATCAAGGAGATCATGTCTTTGAAATTCAAAGAAATATTTCCTTGAAATCAATGAAAAAAATTCAATCCACCCATTTCTTTGGAATCAAGGACATTTTTTCTCTCGGTGCAATGTGGTTGCAATCGCCGCATGCAGTAACGGCAAAACCAGTCTGTACTGTAACCAATTGTACCGGGGAAGTCTGCGTCTCGGCTAGAGCCCGAATATAGGGTTTTAATCTGAACAAGATTGCGCCGGCGAGCCGGCCATTCTGCAGCAGTATCGACGGTTTATCCCGGCGCGGATTCGGGCTCTCGTTCCAATATCGCTCGCCGGGGCCGTTCAACGGAGCCTCTGCCGTCGATATCCGCCGGGGCGCGCATGGCCGGTTCGCGAATTTTCACCGGATATTCGCCGATACGTCCGGGTGTTCTGGGCTCTCCTGTAGACGCTGCACACAGAGAATGGAACACATGCGCACAGTGACGCTGGGTACACTCGGGCTTCCATAGGGAGTGAAGCGGAGGAGACTCCGGTATCCTTCTTGAGAATCTCCTCGCGCACGTATCAACCTCTCCCAGGGCTCCCCCTCCCATCCCCTCGCCGCGCCCTCTTTATCCCTCGCTTCCTCCATTCCTTCTGCCGTTCCCCTAAGCTTTGTAACCTTGGAGTCGTATCACCGAGCTGGAAACAGGGTTAACGAGATTCTCGTGTAAACGCGCGACGTCGGGGGAGCAACAGCAACATCACCGCCAGAAGCAGCCGGCGGGGAGCTTCCACGGATAGCTCGTGCGATGTGCACAGCGCCACTTTTGCCCCGCGTGCGGCTCGTCGCGAATTTCGCGCTGGAAAAGCGTTCAGCGGCTTCGCGGTATTTACGGACGAGCGAGACATCGGTGAGCGCAGGCAGCCGATAAATGCGAACCAAGAGCGGTACTTGCGAACTCCTGGGCCGCCCCCGCCAACCCCCTGTCCTGATGTGTGTGCACGCGGAGCAGGTGAAGCGAGGAGGAAGAGCGTTCGTGCGACCTAACAAGCGGCAGTGATCGCGGTCTTAGGTATAAGTTACTCCTTTGATGCGATATGTCCTATAGGAGGTGTGTTGGTCGGATAGGAAGCGGCGAGACGTTCCGGTAAATGTGTGTTATAAAAATGAAAGGCTAGTTTCTAATATTTCCGCTGATTGTCAGTTTCAAAGTCTTCCATAGTTTTTACAAATAGTTCTGCGGATTTTGGACCAGGGAGTTATTTTTGTTTTAATTCGTTTTCTTGAGTAGCAAAGATTTGCACTTTCAACGTGAATCCGAAATGACTTCAGGTTTGTCCAGAAGATGAATCGACTTTAAGTAGTAGTCGGATTATGGTTTTCGTTGCCGATCACGTTGTGATGATGTTGAAGTTTGCATCGTTGGAGTGCAACGAAATTCAGAAAAAAAATCTAATTAACTTAAATGATGAAATTAGGTATAAAAAGTCATCACAGCAATTGGTTCCTATTATGATTTTTTCATACCTAAATTTATCATTTGGGTTAATTAGAATTAATTTTTTTTCTGAATTTCGTTGCATTCCAACGATGCAAACTTCAACATCATACGTTGTGTCGCATCGCTTTAAGGCCAGAAAGGAAAAAAGTGAATGTTATTTTTATTTGATTTTTCCATGTTATGGCTTAACATGGAAAATAATTAATTTTTCCATGTTGTCACATCGCTTTAAGGCTCGAAAGGAAAAAAGTGATTGTTATTTTTATTTGATTTTTCCATGTTATGGCTTCAATCGTCTTTTACCGTTCCTGTATTCCATTTCCATTTCTTATCGAATTCTCTACGCTACACTCGCTATCGCCAAGCTACCTGCAACTTCGCCGTGCGATCGTGGCCGACTTAGCTATTCTGTACTACAGTTTTTATCGTTTTCCAGTGTACACAGGAAGGCAATAACAATTTTAGTGAAGTGCAGACTCTAAAGTCCCAGAAAAAAACGATTGCACGGCCAACGCGGTCACCCATCCGAGTTGTGCGGCTGATCGAAATGCTGTCTAACTTGGGAAAGACTTCGGCCGCACAGCTAATTGGACGTCGGAATTTTTTTCTAGACACGAATTATTTTTTCAATAATTCATCCATCTGGACCATAAGCGACGAGTGGAATGGGAGTCACATACACCATAAATACCGCGGATCGCGGGGCGCATATATGCATAGAATGTTGAGGGAAGCCGCGAGCAGTCGTTGGCCGTTCGTTCGTAAATCTGAATTTCACGCCCTGCTATTCTTCAATTGCGAGGCTCCCGCGTGACTCTATGAATCTCCATTGTGTTGACTCGGAATCTGCATTTGATATCGCGGCCCTCATCTCTTTTCTTCCGCGTCCCTCTCGTCCCTCCGCGTGGGACGTCACGCCGTTCGGTAAGCGGCTTACCGGCGGAGTCATTTGAATATACTACGCGAGCTTCGATCGTCAGCGGGGGCCGCGCGACCCTCCCGATTCCCGCTTTCTTCGTCTCGCCTCGCCCTGCCGATTCTACTACGTTAATTCATTTTCCCTCCGATCCGCGTTTCATTCGCTCTTTCTTTTTTTCCTTTAATATTTATCAGCGCTCGTTATACGGGCGCTTCTTTTAAAACGCCGAATCGCATTACCGGTCTAACCACTCGGTAATTAAAAGAGAATTTAGTTTTCGTTTCCGCGGAATTATGGGGGAAAAAAAAGGTAGACAAATAAGCGCATCCTCCGCCGGTGAAAAGAAATTAAAAGTAGCGCGGCCGGAGTGGCTCGGAGGGCTGCTGCTGGAGGGAAACTTTTCCGGCGAATCGGGACTTTGAATTATCTCGAAATCGTGTCAAGGCTTCGAGACGCACACGAACGCTTCACTTACACCGCTTCGCGCGCACAAAGTCCTTAAAGTTTGCTCCGAGTAGCTCGTTTGTATTATGCGTACTTGTTCATTCCACTCTGTCGACGAGACGTCGCAGCTGCACTTTCACGGCCGCCTCCGCGTCTCGAAGTTAACTGATTATCGTAAATGCGATTTAATTGTTTCGGGAAATTGGTGGAGCGATTTAATTGTCGGAGGTTTGAAAAAAAAAATTGATCGACGGAGTGGGAATGATGGGATCCAAAATGGAGGAGGAATTAGGTGAAAGCAGCACCGCTTGGCCCATATTAGATTTATAAATCCCTAATATTTATAGAAATAAAATTGATGTTACGACTGGCGTTGTAATTATATTTTTATAATAGTAACTCGTAATGATTATAATATGATATGTAAACATTTAAATAGACGCAAAAGATATTAATTTCCTATAAAATTTCATGATAATCTTATTGAAAAAATACTGTTAATGCATTGTGAAAATAAGGGAGGACTCTGCTTATCAATTTTTCACACAATTCCTCCCAAAATTTAATTAAAACTTAGGTTTTTCTTACGGCTATTCAGAAATTCACATCTCATTTTATAATCGCTGCAGGTCATCGTTATAAAATCGTAACTGGAAAATAAACTGTTGTGTAAACTTTAATTCTTAAAGTAATGAGGACCTACAACACTGGCCCATATAAACAGGCTTCATAAGACCTGAAGTGCTTTATATTTTCTATATAATAGTGGAAAAGCGACAAATTGCCTTTCACCATAAACTTATTAAATTAAGTGGCATTAAATTAGCGCTGCTTTAACGTTAGCCTCATGGGGAAAAAAAGTCACCAAACTGTGAATAACGGTCCAATGCACGTTTATCTCTTCACGTCTACGATGCGTAATAACTATATATCAAGTCCTGCATCTGCAAGTCCAAATTTCGGCACCCTTCATCAGCAGCTTGCGCCATCTCTGGCGGTTCTGGGATGTGGTGTCTCGTAAAACTTCATTTCCAAAACAAATTTCGCGGCGTCGTTGCTTCTACCCCTCGCCCTCTTTCACTCCCCGGTCGATCCACACGAGCCGCATGGGACCGACGTGCGCGAAAGAACGGATTTAATTCGCGCTGCGGCGCGTGTAAATTTTATGTCTATAACATCCGTCCGCCTCGCGTTTCGGCTTTTACGATCCGTTACAGCGCGATCGTAAAATCCAAAAATCACTCCTCGATGCCCGATGATTTTTCTCGAGAGCTTCCACGAATTATTCTATATTCGATATTTCGCGCTTCGCGTGTATAGCTTCGGCGCCGCAAACTGCCGGAATCGGCTTTAAAAAGCGCAGCGTGAACCCAATAGCGCGACATCCCGCGTGCATTTTATTTCGCTTTTTATTCAGCGCACTCGAACGACACTCATTTTTTTTTTTCAATTTATTTCAGGAGACTTAAACGCAGCGGTTTATCAAAATTGCCACTAAAATTTAAATCGATATTTTTTCTATCAACAAGAATCAATATTTCACCCTCAAAATCAAATCACAATTATTTTTACGAAAAAAAAGTCCACCTGTTTCTTCAGTAAAATCCTGAATTCAGTTATAAAAAACCGATATCTCATTACACCGGATAAATCAATTTTTCGTAAAAACAATTATTTTCACGAAAAAAAAGTCCACCTGTTTTTTCAGTAAAATCCTGCATTCACTTACAAAAAAACCGACATCTCATTACATCGGATAAATAAATTACCTTTGCCTTTAAAAAAAAATATATATATATATTATACAATCACAGTAATAATTACAGCCCGAAGAATCAAAAAGCATCTGACTCCCTTGCTTAAAGAGATGGAATATTCCGGCCTTACGTACAAAAAACTGTTTGTGCCTCTGTATCGTCTCAATTTCATTTGAAATCTCGGGCGAGCGAGAGGAGGAACGAAACCGAGGAGTGAGACCGGGGGGGGGGGGGGGGGGGGAGGCTGGTCGTGCGGGAGTACAGCGTGGCCGGCTCATTAAGTACAACGAGGGGGGTACATCTCGCGCTGAGGGTGCAAGTGCGAGGGGCGAGAGCATGGGAGGGAGGTCACTAACGATTCGCGATTTGTCGCCTGGCGCCAGAGAGATTTCAACCCCTATTTCACTGTCGCTATTCTTAGAATCAACTCTCGCTGCTGCTGCTGCCTCTTCTTTCGCTCCGGTATTCCACTTTGACGGCTCGTGAATCATAAAAACCAGCCTCGGGGCGTCGGGTGAGACACACGGGAGGATAAAGAGGGAGAGGCGGGAGAAAGAAAAGAGAGAAAGGAAACGCGAGAATAGCGGAAAGAGAGCTCGTGGCTCTTGTGCGAGCGACCGTAGCATGCCTACGATACCCTACGTTGTTCAACATTTTTATACACATCTATATGCACACACGGCCCACCGTCCGCTGTTGCTCGGCTGGTGTTGTAACACCACCTCAGGGTTCTGCAAATTTGTAAACCTTGAATTCCCGCTTTTCGCGTAAATCCACACGGTAGCTTCGTGCTTATTACGTTCTCGTTTTACCCGCGGGGTCTCCAAGGGTGTTTGTGCATTAATTTTTCGGCCCAGTAATTGCCAGTAATTTTTGCCGATTTGTAGACCTTGAATTCCCGCTTTTCGCGTAAATCCACACGGTAGCTTCGAGCTTATTACGTTCTCGCTTTACCCGCGGGGTCTCCAAGGGTGTTTGTGCATTAATTTTTCGGCCCAGTAATTGCCAGTAATTTTTGCCGATTTGTAAACCTTGATTTCCCGCTTTTCGCGTAAATCCACACGGTAGCTTCGTGCTTATTACGTTCTCGTTTCACCCGCGGGGTCTCCAAGGGTGTTTGTGCATTAATTTTTCGGCCCAGTAATTGCCAGTAATTTTTGCCGATTTGTAGACCTTGAATTCCCGCTTTTTGCGTAAATCCACACGGTAGCTTCGTGCTTATTACGTTCTCGCTTTACTCGCGGGGTCTCCAAGGGTGTTTGTGCATTAATTTTTCGGCCCAGTAATTGCCAGTAATTTTTGCCGATTTGTAAACCTTGATTTCCCGCTTTTCGCGTAAATCCACACGGTAGCTTCGTGCTTATTACGTTCTCGCTTTACCCGCGGGGTCTCCAAGGGTGTTTGTGCATTAATTTTTCGGCCCAGTAATTGCCAGTAATTTTTGCCGATTTGTAGACCTTGAATTCCCGCTTTTCGCGTAAATCCACACGGTAGCTTCGTGCTTATTACGTTCTCGCTTTACTCGCGGGGTCTCCAAGGGTGTTTGTGCATTAATTTTTCGGCCCAGTAATTGCCAGTAATTTTTGCCGATTTGTAAACCTTGATTTCCCGCTTTTCGCGTAAATCCACACGGTAGCTTCGTGCTTATTACGTTCTCGCTTTACCCGCGGGGTCTCCAAGGGTGTTTGTGCATTAATATTTCGGCCCAGTAATTGCAAGTAACTTTTGCCGATTTGTAGACCTTGAATTCCCGCTTTTCGCGTAAATCCACACGGTAGCTTCGTGCTTATTACGTTCTCGCTTTACCCGCGGGGTCTCCAAGGGTGTTTGTGCATTAATATTTCGGCCCAGTAATTGCCAGTAACTTTTGCCGATTTGTAAACCTTGAATTCCTGCTTTTCGCGTAAATCCACACGGTAGCTTCGTGCTTATTACGTTCTCGCTTTACCCGCGGGGTCTCCAAGGGTGTTTGTGCATTAATTTTTCGGCCCAGTAATTGCCAGTAATTTTTGCCGATTTGTAAACCTTGATTTCCCGCTTTTCGCGTAAATCCACACGGCAGCTTCGTGCTTATTACGTTCTCGCTTTACCCGCGGGGTCTTCAAGGGTGTTTGTGCATTAATTTTTCGGCCCAGTAATTGCCAGTAATTTTTGCCGATTTGTAGACCTTGAATTCCCGCTTTTCGCGCAAATCCACACGGTAGCTTCGTGTTTATTACGTTCTCGCTTTCCCCGCCGGGTCTCCAAGGGTGTTTGTGCATTCATTTTTCGGCCCAGTAATTGCCAGTAATTTTTGCCGATTATACTTGTGAGAATTAAATTGTGGTTTCAAGGACCGAGTAGAGAACGAATTACGTCGAGTTTGTGGCCAACTCGCACGTTTATTCGCACGAATTCTTTACGACGTTTCAACGTGGGGAAAATAAAGAGCGTTTTCATCGCCTGGCGAGAGTTTTTATCGCGCCGATTGCATTTCTCGCGTCGAGGTGAGAAAAGAGATGGTATCGGTATCGGTGCATCAGACTCGGGTCCGGGTGACGGCCGAGCGGAAATCTTGAAGAGACATCTAGAGATACTTGAGGAACTCGAGAAGAAAGCGAACATCCATCTCGATGGTTATCGCGCGGCGACAGCTTCGCTGATACGAGGAATCGAGCACTGTGTGAGGATTCCTTGGAGGAAGAAGCGAGACACGTGCGATGGAATGTTTATCGTGAACTGTCTGATCGGTCGACGATCTGCTATTATTCGGTAACTTCGAGGTCATTCAAAGTCCGGACTCAGATCAAGCGACTTCAAACATTACTCTGCAAACTATTCGTCCTTAACATCTTTATATGGTGATGCATTTTATTTTACTTAAAAAAAAAAAAAAAAAAATTATACATGGAATTTATGTAAAAAAAATCCTAGACACAAAAAAAAAAAAAACAAATATTTAATCGATTACAGTAAATGACTACAGTTTGTCATGTAATCAATTAAGACGAAAACAACTCTCGAATACCTCAACGACAATACGATAAAAGTTGGCTGCACCGATCGTATGGAAAAGTGATCAATGGCTCTTATGATTCATTTTACATTTTCAGTTCAGTTCATTTTTCAGTCCATTTTCTCGTGATTTCACGTCAATACAATCGCAGTCAATATCCTTGTCACGACCATTCAACACGTTCGTCGGGTTGTAAATATTTTCGTTTTTATTTCTGTTTGTATTTTTTTTTAATTCCCGGTACCCCGCACCGCACGTTCGCGGCTGTAGATAGAAAGAGTTTCGCGGCAATGCGCCAGCTGGGTTATAACCCAGCAGCTCGTGCGAGAATCCGGTCCGTGAAAATCGGCAGCGGGTCTCGTCATTTTCCATGAATTATTATGCGCCACCTTCTCGCTGCAGCCGTTACCACTACGACCGCCGCCGCTGTTTCTCTCCCTCTCGCGCGACCCGCCTTCCTAATTAATCGGGGTAATTACAGTATACGTGCCCGCCGGGTTCCGAGAATCGAGAATCGTGTTTCCCCCCCGCGTTCGCCTCATGGATCTCTGCCCAGAGTATTACGTACAGCCAGCTCGCCGACTTTAGCCGGCCTACGACGGAACTTTGTTGGAATACATTCGTACTTTCGAATTGCGCCATTGCGGTCGACACGGTGAGAGGTCGTGTTGGTGACACACGATACGTTCGCGGCACACGCGGCGCGGCCGGAGTTGTATGGAAATTACTAATACAACGACACACAACAAAAATATCGTCGATCGAATAACGCGCTGTCGCGAACGTATGTCGCTTATTCAACTCTGCTGCCTCCAATTGCCACGAGATTAACGCAATATGACAAATTCATTTGGATCGTTTTTACGATGATTATTATTCTCAAATTAGGGGGCAGTTTATTGATCTATGAAATTTAGTTTCGAACTGCTAATAATATCTACCAGTCACAAGTTTTATTAACCTTCAGTGCCGTGAATGGAAGACAGTAGGTTCATTTGGCTTCTTTTTACAATTATTAGAGTAATCACACGCGCTGGCGCGCGTGCCTGCATTTAAAAAAAAATAAAATCCACCTCAGATTTTTTGTTCTTCAAAATATTAACTTTTAACCTATACCATCGTTCTCAAGTCGCATATTCTACCCCCGAAAACACTGGTTATTAACCTTTTTAAATCGATTTTGAAAAAAATATTTTTTTGGCGGCGAAAAAAATATTTTTTCTGTAAAAAATCGTAAATCTGGCTCCGGACCGAAAATCGACCCCAATTTTTTTTCTTTCCAAAATATCGACTTTTAACCTATACCATCATTCTCAAGTCGCATATTCTACCCCCGAAAACACTGGTTATTAACCTTTTTTAATCAATTTTGAAAAAAATATTTTTTTGGCGGCGACAAATATTTTTTTTCTGTCAGAAATCGTAAATCCGGCTCCTGACCCAAAATCGACCCCAATTTTTTTTCTTTTCAAAATATCGACTTGTAACCTATACCATCATTCTCAAGTCGCATGTTCTACCCCCGAAAACACTGGTTATTAACCTTTTTTAATCGATTTTGAAAAAAATATTTTTTTGGCGACGAAATTTTTTTTTTTTTCTGTCAGAAATCGTAGAACCGGCCCCGCACCGAAAATCGCCAAAATCGACCCCAATTTTTTTTCTTTTGAAAATATCGACTTGTAACCTATACCATCATTCTCAAGTCGCATATTCTACCCCCGAAAACACTGGTTATTAACCTTTTTTAATCGATTTTGAAAAAAAAATTTTTTTGGCGACGAAAAAAATATTTTTTCTGTAAAAAATCGTAAATCTGGCTCCGGACCGAAAATCGACCCCAATTTTTTTTCTTTTCAAAATATCGACTTGTAACCTATACCATCATTCTCAAGTCGCATGTTCTACCCCCGAAAACACTGGTTATTAACCTTTTTTAATCGATTTTGAAAAAAATATTTTTTTGGCGACGAAATTTTTTTTTTTTCTGTCAGAAATCGTAGAACCGGCCCCGCACCGAAAATCGCCAAAATCGACCCCAATTTTTTTTCTTTTGAAAATATCGACTTGTAACCTATACCATCATTCTCAAGTCGCATATTCTACCCCCGAAAACACTGGTTATTAACCTTTTTTAATCGATTTTGAAAAAAATATTTTTTTGGCGACGAAAAAAATATTTTTTCTGTAAAAAATCGTAAATCTGGCTCCGGACCGAAAATCGACCCCAATTTTTTTTCTTTCCAAAATATCGACTTTTAACCTATACCATCATTCTCAAGTCGCATATTCTACCCCCGAAAACACTGGTTATTAACCTTTTTTAATCGATTTTGAAAAAAATATTTTTTTGGCGACGAAAAAAATATTTTTTCTGTAAAAAATCGTAAATCTGGCTCCGGACCGAAAATCGACCCCAATTTTTTTTCTTTTGAAAATATCGACTTGTAACCTATACCATCATTCTCAAGTCGCATGTTCTACCCCCGAAAACACTGGTTATTAACCTTTTTTAATCGATTTTGAAAAAAAAATTTTTTTGGCGACGAAATTTTTTTTTTTTCTGTCAGAAATCGTAGAACCGGCCCCGGACCGAAAATCGCCAAAATCGACCCCAATTTTTTTTCTTTTGAAAATATCGACTTGTAACCTATACCATCATTCTCAAGTCGCATATTCTACCCCCGAAAACACTGGTTATTAACCTTTTTTAATCGATTTTGAAAAAAATATTTTTTTGGCGGCGACAAATATTTTTTTTCTGTCAGAAATCGTAAATCCGGCTCCTGACCCAAAATCGACCCCAATTTTTTTTCTTTTCAAAATATCGACATGTAACCTATACCATCATTCTCAAGTCGCATGTTCTACCCCCGAAAACACTGGTTATTAACCTTTTTTAATCGATTTTGAAAAAAATATTTTTTTGGCGACGAAATTTTTTTTTTTTCTGTCAGAAATCGTAGAACCAGCCCCGCACCGAAAATCGCCAAAATCGACCCCAATTTTTTTTCTTTTGAAAATATCGACTTGTAACCTATACCATCATTCTCAAGTCGCATATTCTACCCCCGAAAACACTGGTTATTAACCTTTTTTAATCGATTTTGAAAAAAATTTTTTTTTGGCGACGAAAAAAATATTTTTTCTGTAAAAAATCGTAAATCTGGCTCCGGACCGAAAATCGACCCCAATTTTTTTTCTTTTCAAAATATCGACTTGTAACCTATACCATCATTCTCAAGTCGCATGTTCTACCCCCGAAAACACTGGTTATTAACCTTTTTTAATCGATTTTGAAAAAAATATTTTTTTGGCGGCGACAAATATTTTTTTTCTGTCAGAAATCGTAAATCCGGCTCCTGACCCAAAATCGACCCCAATTTTTTTTCTTTTCAAAATATCGACATGTAACCTATACCATCATTCTCAAGTCGCATGTTCTACCCCCGAAAACACTGGTTATTAACCTTTTTTAATCGATTTTGAAAAAAATATTTTTTTGGCGACGAAATTTTTTTTTTTTCTGTCAGAAATCGTAGAACCGGCCCCGCACCGAAAATCGCCAAAATCGACCCCAATTTTTTTTCTTTTGAAAATATCGACTTGTAACCTATACCATCATTCTCAAGTCGCATATTCTACCCCCGAAAACACTGGTTATTAACCTTTTTTAATCGATTTTGAAAAAAAATTTTTTTTGGCGACGAAAAAAATATTTTTTCTGTAAAAAATCGTAAATCTGGCTCCGGACCGAAAATCGACCCCAATTTTTTTTCTTTTCAAAATATCGACTTGTAACCTATACCATCATTCTCAAGTCGCATGTTCTACCCCCGAAAACACTGGTTATTAACCTTTTTTAATCGATTTTGAAAAAAATATTTTTTTGGCGACGAAAAAAATATTTTTTCTGTAAAAAATCGTAAATCTGGCTCCGGACCGAAAATCGACCCCAATTTTTTTTCTTTCCAAAATATCGACTTTTAACCTATACCATCATTCTCAAGTCGCATATTCTACCCCCGAAAACACTGGTTATTGACCTTTTTTAATCGATTTTGAAAAAAATATTTTTTTGGCGGCGAAAAAAATATTTTTTCTGTCAGAAATCGTAGATCCGGCTTCCGACCGAAAATCGCCAAAGTCGACCTCGGAAATCCTTATTTCAAAGTATCACCTATAATAGGTTAATCAATTTTGTGCCGCTGCGCTCTTATAAAGCTTTAAAAGGTTACGGGTGCGCCCCGCCTGTCCTCTCATGAAATTTTTCAAATTTGACACCAAACTCATTCTGTTTATCACGTACTTTCCTGGCAACCAATCACATCTCTAATAGTTTGCTAACAATGCTTTCCGTTACTCATAAACTTAAAAAAAAAGTTGTTGCCCACATTCACAAATTAAGGGCCTGTTAATTAATCTATCAAATTTACTTCCAACCTGCTAATAATACCTACCCAACTCCACGAGTTTCAACCTTCCCTGCCGTCCGCTATGCATAATAACAAGCAAGCAAGCAAGCAAAAAAAGAAATCGGACGCCCCAGTTTAATGAAATTCAACAGCGGCGCGGAAAAATAGCCGAAGAGGCCGTGGCGAGTAATGCGAATAACACTTTCACATCCCGCGTGCCGTTTTGCATCTTCGATCGAGTGATCGAGAGCTCGTTGAGCGTGTATATTCCGGGAGGCATCGGCATTGGGCTATCCGCGGCGTTTATTTGTCTTGCGGGACCTGCTGCATCTGGTGCATAGCAACGCGCGTTTCTCGCTCGTTGCCTAAATTACGTACGGAGAGCGTGGGCACCGTGCGTGCTGCGCGCGCCCTCGCGCTGTACGTGTGCGGGGGGGCCCCCGGGCCACTAACGATGCAGGGTATTTCGCGCGTAAACAGCCGGAGCGTGAGAGAATAAGGGCGAACCAGGAGAAGAGGCGCGATCCAGCGGAATTGCGACGCCGCCGCTGCCGGGACCGACGATGCCCGGGTTTACACCCGGGCCTGGAACGGGAGATCCGACGCATCTGCGAATTATCACGCACGAATTTGTAGCCGCCGCTATCTGCGTCATACAAACTTAACGATCGCCTCGCGCCGCGCGCCGGTCTCCCGGCTTGCGAGCCCTCCAGAGATTTCTCCAAATGCCTTCCCGTTGCCGCGCGTGTGGAATACATTACTTGTAATTTACAGTCGGCGCTGCCAGGAATTAGATCCCGGATTTGAGTGCCACGGATTTGACTGCCTTCCACGTTTACTGCGAACATTCGGCACTGTCGTCTATTGCAATTATTCAAAACAAAAAAAAAATAGCGTTTTGAACGCGTTGAGTCAGCTAAAAATGATAACAATAATTAAAAATGTGTTCCAAAGGCAGATGTAAAATCTTGCTACTTAACAAAAAGCATCACTTAACGAGTACAGGAAAATTCCATATTTTTGTGACATTCTTTGTTGTTGAAATTTTGTTGCTCAGGAAAAACCCCTTCTGACTTTTTTCCACGCCAAACATAAAGGCGTTTGTGACTCAAAACATCAGTTGGCGCTGCCAGGAATTAGATCCCGGATTTGAGTGCCTTGGATTTGACTACCTTCCACGTTTACTGCGAACATTCGGCACTGTCGTCTATTGCAATTATTCAAAACAAAAAAATAGCGTTTTGAAAGCGTTGAGTCAGCTAAAAATTATAACAATAATTAAAAATGTGTTCCAAAGGCACATGGAAAGTCTTGCTACTTAAGAAAAAGCATCACTTGATGAGTACAGGAAAACTCCATATTTTTGTGACATTTTTTGTTGTTGAAATTTTGTTGCTTAGGATAAACAAGGGTGACCCTTCTGACTTTTTTCCACGCCAAACAAAAAGGCGTTTGTGACTCAAAACATCAGTTGGCGCTGTCAGGATTTAGATTTCGGATTTGAGTACCTCTGATTTGACTACCTTCCACGTTTACTGCCAACATTTGGCACTGTCGTCTGTTACGATTATTTAGAAAAGAAAGCAGCGTTTTCAACACGTTGAGACAGCTAAAAATTATAAGAATAAAAAATGTGTCCCAAATGCACACGTAAAAAATTACAACTTCATAAAAAAGCATCACTTGACGAGTACAAAAAATTGCATATTTTTATGAAATTATTTTTTTTGCCATTTTGTTACTCAGTAAAAACAGGGGTGACCATTCTGATTTTCTCCACACCAAACAAAAAGGCGTTTGAAACTCAAAACATCAGCTGACGCTGCCAGGTATTACTTGTGAACACTTGGTACTGTCGTCTCTATTACAATGATTCGAAAAAGAAAGCAGCTTTTTTAACACAATTTTACAATTGTTACAATTTTCAGTCAGCTAAAAATTGTATCAATAAAAAATGTGTACCAAATGCACACGTAAAATCTTGCGACTTCATAAAAAAGCATCACCTGACAAGTACAAAAAATTGCAAATTTTTACAACATTTTTTGTTTGTAATTTTATTACTCAGGAAAAACAGGTGTGACTCATCTGACTTTTTTCCACGCCAAACAAAAAGGCGTTTGGGACTCAAAACATCAGTTTTCACAGCCAATTACGTCCACAGTCCAATCCGGAAGTGAGACGAAAAACAGTTACAACTGTCCTCACCCTTAAAGCCGGCTGTCGCCACCTCATCGACCTTCCGTGGCGCCGCAGCGACGTCTCCATACAAACGCTTATTGGACGCGGCCGGGACAACCGCCGAACTTCGTCGAAGCCACCAATCTTCGCTCCCGCCGCAGTTTTATCGGAAAGCCATTGTCGCCCATCCAAGGGCCCGATGGCTCCCCGAACTCCCCCGGCGGGAACTTATCAATTTAGCGCAAGAAAGGAGGTCCCCGATGAAAAGGTTGCAGCGCCACGAAAGTGCCAGTGGAAAAATCAACGTTTGCTCAGCCAGCCCGTGGCGTGAGGCGAGCCAGTTAGCTTATGAACGGTCTTACACCGGTCTTGCGTTTAAGGTAGTCCTTGCGCCTGGTGTCGAGTTCGCATAAGTTTTCGAAAATTGAGAGACAATTGCAACCATTTCTCGATAATATAAAAATCTGAAAAAATCATGCAAATTAAAGGTACTGAAAAGATTAATTTTGCATAATAATAATTCGAAAATGTTATTAACAAATTGATGAAAAAAAACACTGTTTAACAAATATTTCGATGACCCAAGTTTTTTTGTGGATGAAAATGATTCCTTCGTTTTTCTGAATACGTATGAATTTTTTCAGATTTTAGAGTTCACTTTGAATTTTCACATATTTTCCCTATAAAAACACGAATTTTAAAGTGAACTCTAAAATCTGAAAAAATTCATACGTATTCGGAAAAACGAAGGAATCATTATCACCAAAAAAAAACTTGGGTCATCGAAATATTTGTTAAACAATGTTTTTTTTCATCAATTTGTTAATAACATTTTCGAATTATTATTATGCAAAATTAATCTTTTCAGTGCCTTTAATTTGCATGATTTTTTTCAGATTTGTATATTATCGAGAAATGGTTGCAATTGTCTCTCAATTTTCGAAAACTTATGCGAACTCGACACCAGGCGCAAGGACTACCTTAAAGCGAGAGTGCAGCCCGGGAGCTCCAGGAGTCACAAGAAGACATGAGATACGTAAGAGGAAAACGAAAACGCAGCGAGACACCGACTGAGAAGCGTTATATCCAATTTCGCGATTGGAAGCTCGCGTGTTGCGCGAAAAGCCCGCAAACGACGCAGCTGAGGCCCCCCCGCGGGGGGTGGCGAACGAGAAACGGAGAGATGGGAAAAGTGTGAAACTGACTTTTCTCTCTCGAGTTTTCGCCTAACTCGACCTCTCGCCGATATAACACTTTGCTCCAGCGCCGAACGTCCGACTCCCTTTTGCCACGCCGCCAGCGGCACTCTGGGGAGAATCCGCGAGCTGCAGTTTCGCGCCTTGAACTTCGACGTATATTATTCCGATTCTCGAGCGCACTTCGAACAACCCGGCGAGGCTCGTTGGCGAGCTGCAACAACGCGAGACCGTCGCGAAATAATAAATGGCTTCATCGCGACGCGAAATTCCACTCCACACGAGTATGGAGGTGCAACGAAATTTATATCCTATATATTACACTTTATTGTACGGTGTATTTGCGCGAGAAGGAGTTTTCGACTCGAGAGTTTTACCGAGCAAGTTCGCCGCTGCTGTTGGGGATTAAATTTTCGCTCAACGTTACGGCGGGATGAAAAGCTGGACGAAAATCCTCGACGGGCGTCGTGGGTTGTAATTTTATATAGGTTTTACTTTTGCGGGGGAAATGATTGTCCGCAACGATGTCATGTCAGATACATTGTTCGCTCGTATTCGTATTGTGTAGGTTTTAGTTGTCGCGTCACTAAAATCGAGGTTACTTTTTTTGGTTCGGTTGAATCTGGATTTTATTCATTCGTTTTGTAAGGAAGAGAATGCCGCGAGGCGAAACGCGATATTCTTGATTTCGGAATTTTTCACAGCATTTTAAACCCGAAAGTTGCTTTGCATTTTTAGCGAAAAAAAAATTTTCGGTTTCGTAAAGTTTGAAAATGGTATCCGATGGGAAATTTTCCGCTGATTCCGAAAAACACCGTTGTTTGCCCGAAAAATAGGAAAATCGACGAGAAAAACGCGAAAAACGATTTTGCACTTTTTTCGAAAATTCGTCACTTCAGTAAAATTGAGGTTACTTTTTTTTGGGTCGATCGAACCTGGATTTTCTTCCTTCGTTCGAGAGAAAACTCTGTAACGAAGCGAATGCCGCAAAGCGAAACGCGATATCTTGATTTCTGAATTTTTTACAGGATGTTAAAGTCAGGCCCTCAAAAATTGCAAATTGTTTTTTTGCGATTTTTGGGGATCCGGCTTTAAAATTCTGTGAAAAATTCGAAAATCAAGATATCGCGTTCCGCCTTGCGGCATTCATTTCGTTACAGAGTTTTCTCTCGAAGGCAAGAAGAAAATCCAGATTCGGTCGTTCCAAAAAAAAGTAACCCCAATTTTTCCCAAGTGATGAAGTTTCGAAAAAAAGTAACAAATCGTTTTTCGCATTTTTCTCGTTGAATTTTCTATTTTTCGGGCAAACAACGGTGCTTTCCGGAATCAGCAGGAAATTTCCCATGGGATGAGGTCTTCCAACTTTACAAAATCAAAATTTTTTTTTCGCCACCGTCAAACCCAAAACATGTCTGCAATTTTAATCCCTTTTGCTCACAGAGCCTAAAATAATCTTCCCTAAAATCCCCGCAGTAGAATTAAAACCGTCACAATGGATTATGATGTTTCCTATTACACGTCCTTCCATCGTAACACTAGCGACATTCACCGTGTGCGCGAATACCGCTTAATGGACAAAGGAGCAGGAAAATAGGAGGAATTTCGCGGTCCGAGAACGTGAGAATTAAAGGGTTAAATTGGGAAGCCCCTCTCGCGCTGCTCTCTCTCTCTCTCTCGCCCCGTGTACATAATAATCGTTTGGGGAAACTGCGCGCCCGGAGCGCCGCCGAGCCCGTAGCGTGTAGCTAGTGTTAACGACTCGTTAAGAGCTTTTCTCTCGGTCACGTCGCGCGGTCCCCGGACCGAGGGAAAGAGCTCTCGGGCGCCTCCAGCGGGCTCGGAGGCTCCACGGAGTCCCTCGGCTACTGCGAACGATTCGCACCACGTAGAGTACATGCCCCCTGCGTTAAATACTCGCAACCCCGCGACGTATAAAACGTGTCCTCTATCTCCCCGTGCTGTACATGACGCCCAAGACCGGGAGAATTCGCGCCGCCATTATGTGCTCTGATCGCAATTTAGCCGCTCGCCTTGAGCGTTGACGATGACCGCTAAAAGCTTAATTGAGTCGGGGAGCGACGTTGGACGAGCGCTGTGGACATATCCCGGACTCGTTCGGACGGCAAAAACGCGGAAAAGGCGACGTTGCGCTCATCTCGCGCACCCAGCAGGAATCATTCCCGACCCGTCAAGCTCGCACCGTGAGGGCGTTAATTACCGGGCGCGAGACTGAAATTTATGGCCCATAAAACCGCGTCCGAGCGACGAAGCTGTTTGTTCTTGTCCACGGCGCGGATTCATCGACCGATATTTGCGGTCGGCGAGTCATTAAGCTTTTGCATGATACACCCAGGTTATAGTTGTTCTTGTTCTAATCGACGTTTGTTGTGCTTTTGTTTGCAGAAAGCGAGACTGGCGAGGATCAGGATCGCCAAGGCGTCCAGCGGCGCCGCGTTCGTGAGTAAAAAGAAGGCCGCCGAGGCGAGGCTCGCGGCGATGGAGAGCGGACTCGCGCCCGACGACAGCTACAGGGAGGAGGACATTTTCGAGCTCCAGCATCATCATCTTCTGCGGTGTCTTGAGAAAACCACGGTGGGTCAATAGATTCGTAGGTCGAAATTTTAGTTTCCATGAAATGCGAAATTTCAGCAAATTCTGATGATTTTACAATTTTTCTTACAACTAATTTTGTCTTAAAATTAATTAACTTAAAAAAAGACTGCAAAAAGTCTTAGTTTTTAGCTCACCAATTTTTTTGGTAAAAAGAAAAAGTTGTGTTTCCATAAAAAAATGTCGCAACTTTAGTTACAGTGAAATGCGAAATTTCATCAAATTCTGATGATTTTGCAAATTTTTTAACGACATATTTTGCCTTAAAATTAATGAACTTTAAAAAAAGACTGCAAAAAGTCTTAGTTTTTGCCTGACCAATTTTTTTGGTAAAAAGAAAAAGTTATGTTTCCATTAAAAAATGTCGCAACTTTAGTTACAGTGAAATGCGAAATTTCATCAAATTCTGATGATTTTTCAAATTTTTTTACAACAAATTATGTCTTAAAATTAATGAACTTAAAAAAAAGACTGCAAAAAGTCTTAGTTTTTACCTGACCAATTTTTTTGATAAAAAGAAAAAGTTATGTGTCTATAAAAAAATGTCGTCCATCTTAGCACCACCATTTTGAATATGGAGCAATTTTTTTTTCTACGTCCCTCTTGGAACCTAAAAGTTTCACTGTGCTCATTATTTAATCCAACTAGCATTTTTCGAGATAAATCAGGTGTAAGATTAAAACTGGCGACACCCTTCATATTGAAATCAGTAAACAACCAATTCAAAAAGGTTTCAAATTCTTATTCCATACGTCTTAATCCGCTATGGGATTAATTCTCTCCACCCAAAAACTCAATCCAAAGATCCCCAAAAACAGCAACGTGTGACATAACCCAAGTTACCAAGAAACCTATTTCCTCCTCCCTCAAAAAGTCACACAAGCGGCCTGCGGAGGCCCCGAGAGAACCAGATGAAAAAGCGCGACTGTCATTAGTGACGTGACACAGGCTGCGTCGGTTAAAGTTTAGCGCCCCATTTCGCAAGGGGGTGTTGTATCGCGTCGAGCCGGGGTAATTTGAATAAACCCTTCTGCGCTGCCGCGTCTAATTTTAGACGTGGGCTCCTCGAAAGTCCGTGGGGTTGGTGCGGTGGGGCCGCTCGGTCTCCAACCCCCCCGGTACCCCGCGTTACCCCTTTGAGATTCCACCGTGTCGCCCCTTCTTCTCTCCTCTCCCTCCGAAAGCGAGCTCAGCTCACCTCTCACGCCGTCCACACTTATTGGCTACTCCCTCGTCACGTATGGCTCCTGAATTCTCCTCCTCGGTATGTGTGTGTCGTTGCGCAGTGTGTTCTAGGTTCCTGTTTGTCATGCGACACCGGCGGGTGACTCGGCCGCCACAGTCGCCGACGATGCACCGGAAGCATTTCAGCACGCACGCCGAGCGAGAGGGAAACAGAGAAGAGAGTCGCGCGCACTGAGTGCGGTGCCAGTAAAGTAAGAAGGAAGCGAGAGGCACGAGTGTGAGTAGGGTTGCCGGTTCTTGTCCCGACAGCGGACAAGGATGGGACACGGAATATATAGGGGTAGACACTGCGCCCTGGTTAGCTCGCCATGCGACTCCGTGCCTCGTGGAATATGTATATCGTGTCCGTGCTGCACATGCTCCGGGGCTGCACATGCAATATGTACTGCACAACACACGCGGGGGGGCGCAGTCACTGTGTGCACGTTTGTTTGTCTCTGTGCACCCCCTGCATGTGCGAGCTGACAGCGCGCGCGGTAAAAGCTCGCTGAAGGGCCGCATGCGACTCGAGAACTCGACACTCGGAATCTCGGATTTCACGTGAAATTCTTCACCGAGGAAAATTACCACTTGAATGCGAGAAATTGGGACAACCGGGGGTTGGGATTCGAATTCTTTGGGGTAAGCGTGTTGTTTATTTTAGTGTCGAAGGTTTGAGGGTAGGCGTGATGTTGAAGTTTGCATCGGTGGGAAGCAACGAAATTCAGAAAAAAATGATTCTAATTGACCCAAATGATGAAATTAGGTATCAGAAGTCATCAGTCGTCAATTCGTTACTATGGGGACTTTTTATACCTAATTTCATCATTTGGGTCAATTAGAAATATCATAAACCGGGGGTTGGAACTTGAATCCTTTGGTGCAAGCGTGGTGTTTATTTTAGTGTCGACGGTTTGAGGATAGGCGTGATGTTGAAGTTTGCATCGGTGGGAAGCAACGAAATTCAGAACAAAAATTAATTCAGATTAACCCAAATGATGAAATTAGGTATCAGAAGTCATCAGTCATCAATTCGTTACTATGGGGACTTTTTATACCTAATTTCATCATTTGGGACACTTAGAATTTATTTTTTATTTTTATTTTGTTGTATTCCAACGATACAAATTTCAACAGCATGAATAGGCAGCATTTTTGTTTGCTCGTAATGACTGAGAAAAACGATCTTTTGGTTCAGGAAAATTCAGCGCTAGAGAGTTGAAGAATTGTGTCTTGAGTAAAATTGTTCTTGACGGCCCGGGTGAGAGCAAACCAATTTCTTTTCTCAGTGAGAATTTTTCTAGAGATTTTCTTTCCTACGGATTTTTTTTTTTTTTTTTTCGCCGTCGCCCGCAGCTGAGGCTGGGATGAATAAATCGTCTTCGGGTTTCCATGTATCTGGAGATTCTCGGTGCGAATTTTCCGCGGGGGTGAAAAAAAATTCATTGCGAGTCACAGTGGCGTTTCATATTAAAATCGTGGGGAATACGGAGAGGCAGCTGGCGCCAAGAATGAATAGGATTTTATAGAGGCGCACCAGGATTCGGAGTTAAGTAGCACAACTCGGTCGTGCAATGAAACCGAGGAGAGCGAGGGGGCAGGGAGGGGGTGTGAGAGAGGAAGAACTCGGTGCGCGCTGTATTAAGTCGTCCCGCGAGCGCGAGTTTATTAGAGTGCCGGGCAATCGTGCAGCTCTGACACGCGAACAAAGAGATTGGTGGGTGGGCACGCGGAGGGCTCGACACCTCGACGAATTCTCAGCCGTATATCCCGACGTAAGGCGGAAGTTGTGGGCTTTTGGCTTCTCTGCTTCCCGACTTGTCATATAATACACGGTTTTCCTCGTAATCGAGACGGCCGCATGTACGACTTGGTGGCTGAACTGTTTCACGTAACACGATGTCTTGGAAAATTCGCCAGGACGTATGGTAAAGAAATACATTCGTAAGGTAGTCCTTGCGACCAATATTCATTTCGCATAAATTCGAGGAATATGAGAAAGAATTGCAAACACTTCTTGGTGATATAAAAATCTGAAAAAAATGCATGCACATTAAAGGTACTGAAAAGATTAATTTTGCATAATAATAATTCGAAAATGTTATTAACTTTTCATGAAAATGGTTCCTTCGTTTTTCCGAATACGTATGAATTTTTTTGAGATTTTAGAGTTCTTTTTGAATTTTCACATATTTTCCCTATAAAAATGCACAAAATTCAATGTGAACTCTAAAATCTCAAAAAATTCATACGTATTCGGAAAAACGAAGGAATCATTTTCATGAAAAAAAGTTGAGTTATCGAAATATTTGTAAGACAATTTTTTTTTCATCAATTTGTTAATAACATTTTCGAATTATTATTATGCCAAATTAATCTTTTTAGTACATGCATATTTTCAAATTTTTATACCACCGACAAGTGTTTGCAATTCTCTCTCATATTCCTCGAATTTATGCGAAATTAATATTGGTCGAAGGACTACCTTAAGATGATGTACCAATGTTCGGTCGGTAACAAAAACTGTAAACTGTGACAAAAACCATAAAAAAGTGTAAACTGCATTCGTACTTAAGATTCGTGCTCGGTCGGTAACAAAAACTGTAAACTGCAACAAAAACTACCAGAAACTGTAAATTACTAATTGCGTCTAAGGAGTCTGCAGTCAGTACTTCTCGTCTTTTATTCCAAAAATCAACCGTGGTGAACAAGAACACTTTGCGAAGATTCAGCTACCTCACTCGCACTTACGATCTGAGAGAGAAAGACAGGTGGGAAGTTGCACTTCCCTCAGGAAGTTGCAACTTCTCACCGCGTGGGAAATTCGATGCCCCAGAGAAGCGAGGGCAGAAATTCGCACGAGGTGAAAATGCACTTTCTCTCTTGTAGCATCTACTACACTTTTCTTCCGATTTCGCTAAAAGTAACCACGTTTCGTGTGTGCAACGAGGACGGAATGGTTGGCACATTATACTACAAGGGAGGGAAGTATGGCTTTTCACTGAGCACGAAGTTTGATGCCCGAGAGAGGCGAAGGCAGAAATTCAGACGAGGTGAAAATGCACAGCTTCCATCCAAGCAGTCTAGACTATACATTTCTTCCGATTTCGCTACAAAAAAAAACACATTTCGTTCCTGCAACAAAAACGGAAAAGTAGCTCCTTTTTAATTTATGACGAGTACGATTTTCATCACTCAAGCCGGCCAGAAATGAACCATTTTCCTCCCTAGGGTGTATGAAACCGGATTTGGCTTCCATACGAGTCATTGGTTAAATATGAACCATTTTCCCAAAGGAGCTTATTTTAACGGAGTCGGTCGAAAAATGTATTCGGTGTTGAGTTCTGCCTGGCCTATAAAAAAAACCTCCGAATTATTAGCATAAAGAGATTGAAAAATAACTTCACGCGTCCTCCAAACTTATTTTTCTTCATCCCAAAATTGCCGCAGCCACTTCGACTCGTCATCGGCATCGCAGCTGCGAATTCACCAACGGGGATTATAAATTCACCCGACTGTTTGTTTCCCCTTTTCCGCCGCGGCGAAGCTCGCCGAATTTTTCATCCACCGTCGCTTCGATCGCGTATTAACACAATAAATTTTTACCAGTCCGTTCGGCTCGTCGTGGGTGGCTGAAGTTTACGATTGTTGTTCTTTGCAAACTGATTCATACAACATTGTTGTACGCTCGGCTATTCTCCCGAGTCTTATGGAGTGCGCCAGCTGCTTGGGGATTGTGTGTGTTTTCCTACACCTTTTTTTTCCTCTCCTTCTCGTTCGAGTGAAAAACTTTCTCGGAATTGTGCGACGAGATCTGTAGTCGTGGAGCTCTGCAGTCTGCGCTCGATGCCGGGGGCCACGTAAGAACCGATAGAGGTGCCTTTTCCCCCCACACTAGTGCCAGCCTATCTATATATGGGGCATTCCACGTCAAATCAGCAGGCCATGACCCTCACCCTCATCGATATTGTTCATTTTTTAATATGATGTTATTATCGACCCATAAAGACCTCGGAATTTTTTTCAGATTTTTTTACCACCGGTAACATTTTTAAATCTTCGAGAAAAACCAATTTCATAAACGCCGTTTTTAAGAATCTGAAAAAATTCACACTGATTCTATGACTTAAAATATGATTTTTGAACGCCATGCGATAATGGGATCTCAATATTTACTATTTTTTCTTTTTTCATTTCGCAATTCGATTTTTAATTTTCCAAATCAGCATAACTTTCTTAGATATCAATGGATCTCAATTTCTCTGAAAATTGTAGAATTACCAGAATGCCCGAAAACAATTGACATCGTTAAAAAAAAATCGCAAATGCATTTCGCAATACAAGCGATAATTGGAAAGATAATGATCATGGTGATATGCATTTGCAAATTCATTTTTAACGATATCAATTGTTTTCGGACATTCTGGTAATTCTACAATCTTCAGAGAAATTGAGATCCATTGATATTTAAGAAAGTTATCCAGATTTAAAAAATTAAAAATCAAACTGCGACATGAAAAAAATGAAAAAATGTGGAAAAAATAGTAAATATTGAGATCCCATTATCGCATGGCGGTCAAAATTCATATTTTAAATCCCAGAATCAGTGTGAATTTTTCCAGATTTTTGAAAATGGCGTTTTTGAAATTGGTTTTTTCGAGGATTCAAAAATGTTACTGGTGGTAAAAAAAATCTGAAAAAAATTCCGAGGTCTTTATGGGTCGATAACAACATCACATTAAAAATGAACAAAATCGATGAGGGTGAGGGTCATGGCCTGCTGATTTGACGTGGAATGCCCCATATACGTTTATGTCAAGCGACATTTTCCCTCCCCCTCGAAACGCCGTTGAATCCTCTCTCTCTCCGCCCGATGCTTTCTCAACGAAAATCCTTCTCGTCGCCGGCAACGATAACGACAAAGAACACGACGCTGTGTTCAAGTCCCGCTCGTGTGTACATACTTAACCCAGAAAGGCAATACGATTCGCTGGATTCCGTTCCCCCCTTTGTGGACCGTGACAAATCCACTGTACGGCCGGAAGGCAGCCCGGCATAGAGGGATTCCGTAAGCCGAGAGCGGCTCCTGAACGAGAGAAATGCAACACACTTCGCTTGTCCTTTGCCCCCCCCCCCCCCCCCCCCGACGCTCGCACCAAAACCCCGGTGCTATACCGGGGCGACGTCAGGCGTCGGATTGATCGATCGAGTCTCGATCGATTACATTCCACTTTGGTGCCAAGACTCGCGCGCCGAAGGATTCATCGTCACGTCCCTTCGGTCGCGATAAAAAGACATCGATAAGACCCTGAAAGCTGTCGGTGCGTCGCGAGAGACGCAGAGTCGAGTCAGACTCTCATTCCACGATGGCAGCTTTTTTTTTCATTCTCGTCTGTATTTCTGTTTCAGCTTGGAGAGCATCGAAGTCGAGCCTTTGGGTTCGCGAAAATCGAGTGACCAAGTTTTCCAGGTACAAGGGAGTCCAATATTCAGCTCCGAGACGTTCTCGCTTTGGTGACTGCAGTTCTGCTATCGGAAATCACACGGAGGATGGCCGAGAAAGGCCTTCACACTGTCTTCGGCCTTTCGGGGCTTTTCGATTCTTCAATTTATTTTTCATCATCGCCTGGACCGGTTCTCGGTCGGTCGATCGATGCCGCATCGTTGGGTGTCTGTTAGAAACTCAAGAATAGAGCTTCATGGACGAGGGAGAATGATTTAAAAATCTCTGGGCTCCATCTTTTCTCGTCGCGCATCCTCGTCAAGGGCCTGGCTGCCGGCTTGACCCGCACGTATGACGACGAAGGTCGTCGATATTATTAATGGGAAACATTTTCTATTAACGACCCTTTCGAGAGATTCATCGGTTTGCGGTCTGACCTTTCAATTACGAGTGGAAAAAAATGCTCATATTGATCGTCGGTGAGCGGAGGGGAAAATGAGGTCTAGACGAGTACCTGATGTGGAGATGATATTCGCTTCAGTATGCCAGGAAACGGGTTTGTTGAGCCGTTCGGACTGCTGGGAGAACCAGTGAGACTCCTCTCACCCTTCGTCTCCTGCAAAGCTAATTCATTATGGCTGGTTAACGATCCACCAATAGCCACTCCAGTGGAATTTCGCCGCTGGGTTTTTGCACGTGTTGTCGATACTGACCTTTCAATCTCTGTGGACTCTAAAGCTACACTGACCCCTCGTATCCCACACTCGGAGGAATCGCGGACGTTCCGACAAATGGGACATTTTTATAGCAACATCAACCTTTTCATACTTCACAATTTCCTGAACGTTATTCTCTCCTCTATGAACGTTTCTAACTTCTCCATTTGCGATCTACAATTTTGTTGTCAATGCTGGATACGCTTCTCGCTTTAAAACGCAGCGGAGTATTTGGAATGTCGCTCTCCACCTATCAAATATTGAGAAAAGTACTCAGATTTTACATCCGCGTCGGGAATTGAGGTGTAACGAGTCGGAAGTGATCATAAACTCGGATCAATAGTCTTCTCGGGGCTCTCGACGCGTTTGCTTCTTTTCCTCTTCCGCCATTTCCGTGTATCAAACCCGCGCTCCGTATCGCCCTGGTATTCTTGCATATCGAGCCACGACTGCCAGACCTCCCCATTCGACAAACTATCATCGTGCCCGGCACGTCGCGCCGAACGCAATTCCGCCGATTTCTATATCCCGTCTGTGTGTTGCGCTGACGCTGAGCGAAATAATCAAAAGGCTGGGAGGCGAAACCCCCACCGGGCTTCTGTTACAACTGCCGAGAAGCTTAAACGTTATTGTCCACCGTTACGCGAGACGTGCAACGTTTGTCGAGAGAAACGGAAACCCAAACGGCGGAAACGAATCGGAGAAAAATAAAATCGAATCCATGGGAAAAACACGAACTTCATTCCAATTCAAAACAACGTGCGGAGTGGTTCGAAAAATGATGTCGAAGTTTGCATCGTTGGAATGCAACGAAGTGCAGAAAAAAATTAATTCTAATTAACCCAAACGATGAAATTAGGCATAAAAAGTCATCACAGCAATAAGTTGCTGTGATTAGTTGCAACGAAATTCAGAAAAAGAAATGAATTCATTTGGGTTAACCAGAATGCATTTCTTTTCTGAAATTCAGAAAAAGAAATGAATTCATTTGGGTTAACCAGAATGCATTTCTTTTCTGAAATTCAGAAAAAGAAATGAATTCATTTGGGTTAACCAGAATGCATTTCTTTTCTGAAATTCAGAAAAATAAATGAATTCATTTGGGTTAACCAGAATGCATTTCTTTTCTGAAATTCAGAAAAAGAAATGAATTCATTTGTGTTAACCAGAATGCATTTTTGTCTATATTTCATTGCATTCCAAAGATGCAAACTTCAACATCATTCCGAGAATGATTACAGGACACAGGGTTGATGTTCCAATAAGGCACCTCGGTGTAGCCGTCACTACGTCTCAACTTCCTCCCTTCGCGTGCATCAAACTTAGTTCAGCTGTCCGCAACCCTGGATCCCTTGGTTTCCTCGTCTTCAATGCGCCCCACCGGATCATTGAATAGCACGCGGTTGTCTCGGTGTGTCTCCTGCCTCGAATATCTGGGGACACGGCGCGCGCGGAGTTTCCGAAAAGTTGGCCCCGGTGTCTCGCTCGGCGCACCGAGTACTCCACGCCCGAGAGACTTTGTGAGCTCGGTGGTGAGCTTCCCGGGGAAGCTCGCGTCTTGTGCTGCGGTCGATACGCGGGAGATTCAGGAAGCGAGACCAACGAGGCAGCCGGGGAACGGGGTCTGGGGAAGCTCGACCAGGGGATGCGTAAGATACGGCCTCTCCGTGCTCGTCGAACCGCTGGAAATGCCGCCCGAGATCGGGGAAGCGTTTGCGCAAGAGCCGCGGAACAGCGAGAACTCCATCGCCAGCACCGATAGGAGATAATAAAGTTGAATGGATGCTACCAACGGCACGCGTACTCGTCCTATATGTACAATGTGGTGCTCTGCCTCTTACGTACCGTGCATCGCCCCACCTGGGCCCGTGTGTGACGTCATTGTAGCGTGGAGAACGCATCGCCGTATCGCATGTTGCTCGACATGGGCGCAATCAATTGCAGGCCTTCCAATAAACTGACAATATGCCCGTCCAGAATCCACGCAATTTCAATGAATCAGTCAATGAAAGGACCATGTGTACCGCACCATTCACCGAATACACCGCGAAGATATTTCGCAGCTTTTGAATTCAATCGATTTACCTTTGTCGATTCATTCATGCGGTTTCTTCTTTTAAGGCTGCGGAGATAAGGAAAATGCGATGTGATGGTTGAAAGGGGAAAGATTATTTGATATTTCTATTACCGTTTATTGAATAGTAGCTGGTTGTAGAGGCTTGAATAAAAATTAGAACGTTGAGTAAATTGACGTGAAATTAACGTTCGGACTTTACGAAATCGACAACATTTTTTTTTTACTTCGTACAGTTTGAAGACCGTATCCGGTGGAAAATTTCTCGCTGATTCCTTAAAGCACCGTTGTTTGCCCGAAGAACGTAAAATTCAATGAGAAAAATGCGAAAAATGATTTTTCTCTTTTTTCGAAATTTCGTCACTTCGCTAAAATCAAAGTTACTTTTTTTTTGATCGACCAAACCTGGATTTTCTTTTTGCGTTCGAGAGAAAACTCTACAACGAAGAGAATGCCGCAAAGCGGAACGCAGTATCTTGATTTCTGAGTTTTTACATGATGTTAAAGTCAGACCCTCAAAAATCGCAAATTTTTGGAAGGGGTTCCTTTCGTTTTTTTGCGATTTTTGTGGATCTCAGTTTAATATTCTTTAACAAATTTAAAAATCAAGATATCGCGTTCCGCCTTGCGGCATTTTCTTCGTTACAGAATTTTTTAACTCAGTTTAAATGTTCAGACGACACAAATCATCATCGGTGGTTACTAACGATGTTCAGCGTTTATGACTCATTATTACATCTGCGGTGGTTGTGCGACACGAGCGATCGATCTAACTTTAATTATGATTCCCCAAGTTGATTATCTTCAGCAAGAACACCACCCCTCAAAAACGCGAGAAACTCCGTCTCGCCGGTAGGACTCGAGGGTTCCTCGCGATAAGGACTCGTTTAATTCGGCCTCGACGTGGAGAGTTCGAGGCAGCGCGAGACAGCAGGGGGGAGGCCGAGATAAGGAATACGCGTTCACCCTCTTCGATCTTTGTGTCCTTAGGGCTGTATGAAGTCCCGCAGCCCTTAGGTGGATTGGCTTTCCAAGTACATTTGGTCTCTCGTAGCAGTTTCCAAAGGCGTGTAAGCTCGCTGCCCGCGAATAGTCGGAGAAACAGGATGGAAAAGACGCAGGGCGAGGTTGCCGACCAGGAGGGGATGGAGAGAAGAAGAAAAAAAAATGGTTGGAAGGGATACAAGGAAAAGATTCAAACCAGAGGTTATTCGGTTGGGTCGGCTGGTTCGAGGTCGAACAGCGGGGGGTTTCCTGGCTCTTCTGTGGGTGAGGAAGGCTATCCAATGATCTCGACATTATTGGAGGTATCCATTCTCCGTTTCTGACTCGCTTTCTCTCGTTCTCTGGCGGCTCTCAGTCCGTGTTCGCACGTTCTATCTCACCGTCTTCCGTAGGTACCTACCTACGGTAATGGTTATGGGGCATTCGTGGCCTCGCGAGAGGAAGTGGGAATGAGAAGCCCCATCTCCGCCCGCGAGGAAACCCCCTCGATTCTTTCCCGTTAACGGAATACACTCGCTTGCTCTTTTCTTCATTCCCGGCCTCCGCGCGCCACTGCCAGGAATAATTCGTTGCTCGGTCTTCGCGGCTCTCGGCTCGATCGCCGAGGCCGAAAGTGCTATCATCGTGCTCGGCCTCGCGAAAATAATCGAGCGGTGTTGCGGCGAGAGAGCTCCCTTGTTTCGCGGGGGGCTGATTATGGAAACTGATCCCTCGCAATCGGAGTTGATTGAGGAGAGGCCTGTGAAGAATTAAGGGTACTGAAGCATGCGATTGGATTATCAGTCTTGTTCGCGGCTGCCATTTGCCAAATTAGGGATGATATTCATCGCAGTTGTGCGTATTACGGTAATTTGTGTAATCAATTGTGAACTGTATGATTGTTAGGGTCTTATAGAATTGAATGTGGTAGAAAGCTTTCGATTTTTTTACATGGGAAGCTGTTGGAAGGAAGGACGGTTTATTGTTAATTTTGTAGTAATTCCTGCAACGAATGTCCTCGTGAGAAGCTCTGGAGGAGCTGCGGTTGAGCAACAGTCGTCAAGAATTTTGTTTCTTGATGCTTGAAAACGAGAGTCAGTCTCAGCACTTTATTTGAGCGCAGCTGAATGCCAATGACTTCTTAGAGGAAGAGAACAGTTTTGACATTTGCCATAATCCCGATCCCAGTATGTCCGACGACACCGATCAGCGATCAGGGCACGAATACATCAACAACAATGACTTTTGTGACTCATAAACTTTGAACGGGAGGATTATCGCTATATAAATTTTTAACAAACTGCCTTACATTTTATCCTCCCTTAGAAATCCTCTCTTAGAAAAGACATTGCACATCGAACTCGAAATACTGAAGCCGCCTTTCGAGCATTCTCATTGGTCGACGGCGGCTTCGATATAAATCGATTCGGACTCTGTCATGGCCGCTGCAGTCACCGCGTTTTGAATGCCTATATTGGCCACAAGAAAAGAGAAATGAAAAGCAAAGAATGTTAGCGAAGCGAGCACCTTGTTGCTAGTTACATTTTTATGGACCTTGTTTGTCGCTGTAACAGACAAAAAAGTTCTCACAAAGTGCGAACGCGTCGAGCATTTTTTTTTTCTCTCTCTCTCTCTCTCCGGGTACCTCGGTTGACTCGTTTGTCAAACCCATTCACGTGGCTTGTCATGTTTCAGGATCGCGAATTCGTGGAGATGGAAGTGCCGTTCAACGGTGCGCCGAAGAGGCCGGGCTCGCCCTCGCCTCTGACCTCGCCTGCTCACAGCACCGCGTCACGTGGCGGTCTACTGCAGTCCTGTTGCGGTCGTTGTTACCCCCAGCGTTACCAGGTACGCGGTCGGCGAATACTCGTCTCGACCACCTCGATCAGCGATCAGGGCCCGCCATCCTCGTCCTCTCATTCGCACCAGTCGCAGCAGGTGCAGCCTGGTGGCGGCGCTGCCGTCGCCGCTGCTACGAGCAACAGCGACCAACAGCAGCAGCGACGGCAGCAGCCACCAGATTCCACGATGACGTCTTCGTCGTCGCGCCACGACTCGCGTCTCGTTGCAGACGTCGCGGCGGTACCGAGCGTCGCGTTCAACGTGCCCGGCGAGACCGACAGATCACGTCGTAACTATCATCAGAATCCCGGCGGGTCGGCCACTTCCAGTCCTTACAACGAGACGCGAGTCTAAGGACAAGACGATATCGAAGCACGCACACGTCGGTCACTGCGGCCATTCAATAAGTCATAATACCATGAGGAAGCGAAGAACAAAAAAGCAAACAGGAGGAGTATAAGAGAAGATAAAGTAACACTGCTGCTCATTCGGCGTGGAACGTCGTTGGCTTTTGGTGATGACGTTCCAACGCTATTTTTTTTTCATGTGTGAGGAGCAACCAGCCGCGATTTTGACTCCCCTCGTGACGTTCTTGAGAGGCAAATTATTTTCAAAAAAATGTGGACAATTAATTGACCGTCAAAATTAGACTCCAAACGTTTTGCCGGATTCTGCGGAACAGCAGGAGTCGACCTGGCGACCGGTTTCTCCTCACATTCTCGCGCCTTTCACAAGAGTCTAGCCGCTCGCGAGATTCGCGCGTGTGTACGACAGGGTATAGTAATTCGATAGAGGAAACACGAGATAGATAAGACGAAGTCGGTTTACAATGTCTTTAGAGATACGAAGGGAAAGGAAAGGAACATAAGGATAGGAGTGTAGAAGCGTATTAGGGCGGAGTCTAGGGTAAAGAAAAAGAAAAAACCAGGCGAGAAACCAGGGGACGATTCGAAAAACGAGACTCAACCGCGTTTTGGGAATCCTTCGAGTCATCCGATGCTCCACGGAATTTCTTATTACAAAAAGTGCATCGCAAAAAATTCCTTATAAATCGTATCTGACGATTTTACTGACTCCAAGAATTTCATCGGATCTCACAAAGCGGCGCGCGTTGCAATAATCTCTTTAGGGTGGAGAATCGAACGATAGGTGCGTCCCGAGAATAGGAAGCTAAAGTCTGTCGCGATTTCCACAGTGGAAAGAGACGTAGCCTCTGGGATTTGAGTCGCGCGAACCTCTTGTGCTTCGATGTGCCGACGTTGCACAAGAAGGCGTCTTAGGAATCATCTGCGAACGTATCCGTCGTGTTTCGCGGCGCTGACGCCGGCGGGTGTTTTCGGTCGGGAACTCGAGATCCGCATGTACGACAGGAAATGTATCGGGGCTGGTGGATAGAGGATCAAGTCACGGGGGCCCCGAGAGTCTTATCATTGTGGGAGGGGGGTGAGGAGAAAGCTGGTGGGAAGAGCCGGGATACGGAATATACCATATAGAATGTAGACTCCACCGCAGGAGGGGGATGAGGATGATGTATTGTCGAAGTATACGAAGTGATATGATCCTCGAGTATCCGCGACGCGTTCCACTCCGCACGGTTCGGGGATTGGCTGTGTTTCAATATTCCCTGATGATCCCACTGGAATTCTTCTGGCGCTACAAGACATGCGGCATGTTCGACGTATCTCGAGGATATCCAAATTTTGCTCTCTCTTTCTGCCGCATTCGAGTCGTATTATCCAAGGCCTTTTGCTCCAATTTTCATTCAACGTCTCGGGTTCTTCCGTATGGATAAAAATCTCATATTTTTCGTTGATTCCCTCGACGGTGTTTCGCGATCCCCGCGAGCGATAGCGAAGGGAATATCACGGGGATTATCTGGCCGAGTTAATAATGCGCCCGGTGTTACTTTATTTTGGCTTCCGGAAGCGAACTGACTGGTACATTCAGACGCGGTCGAATGTTTCGGACTAACAATCGAGAATTTATTCTAAAGAGCCGCTTCGCTCGCTCTGCGCGAATCGTATTAGCGTTTAAGAGAATTGCGGGTAATTTAAGAACGATTTAATATTGTCGAACGATAAATTCGGGTATTCTCGCGGGAGGAAGGAGAGGATTATTCGAGCCGATGCGATGAGGTTTCGCTTAATCATTGACGCGATAATTCCGCGATACCGCAATCGGAAAGCTATAACAATTACGGTCGAATATCGCGCTAATAGTCGAAGGTCTATTTATAGTCTGTACATATTATAAATATTAACATTTTATCGCAAGACATCAGTATTATCCGTGAAGAGCGGGCGAACTTATCTTTTTAAACCGCGAGGGCCTAATTATAAATTGGTATTAATATTAGTGGTATCGAAAGAAAGAAAGAAAATAAAAACACAGAACGAGAAACGAATATTATAGATGATGTTGAAGTTTGCATCGTTGGGATGCAACGAAATTCAGAAAAAATAATTAATTCCAGTTAACCCAAATGATGAAATTAGGTGTAAAAATTCATAGCAATTGGTTGCTATATAGGATTTTTTTTATACCTAATTTAATCATTTGGCTTAATTAGAAATAATTTTCTTCTGCATTTCGTTGCATTCCGACGATGCAAACTTCAACGTCATTATTATAGACTGTCGAGCCGTCGCGTGGGAGAGATTGTCGCGAGTTCGTTAACCATCGATCTCGTTTTATTGACCTATTTATTATTTGCTCGATCGCGCTCGTGCGTTACGCGCGATTGAGCCGCGACGAGGCGCGACGGATGCATCGTCGCGAAACGCATCCGCGGTTACAATTTTAATTATAAAATCAATTGCGCGACGAGCGCGCTGCGATGATTTTCAGCGTGCGAAAAATCAGGCGCGTCGTCATATCGTGTATAGAGGCGAGCGCGAGTGTTAATGAGCGTCGCGAAACGACATATCAAAACGGGACGAGCGGGAAGTCGTGTGTGGCACGTGGGTCGATGCGCCGTGGCCACCCCCGACATGCACAGTCAGCGGCGCGACGATACTCGTCGACGTCCCGAAAGCGTTTTTAATTTCGTTGAGAGTTTTCCGCATGACGAAATTTAATTTAAGTTCACTGTGTTAGCGTGACGCACAGCCGAGTCCGCAATCTAGCTCTATACAAGCCGGAAAACCATTGTGATACATGGGCGAGAGAAGAGAGTCCTGGCGTTATTTTTTCCCCCCTCTCGGAAAATGGATTTTATATCCTCGTTTTTTCGTCGAAGGGTCTAATTGTGATTGACGTTTATTTCGAGAGAAGTCGGCCATTCGTTCGCGCAAATTCGTGGATTAATGGGCGTGATGTTGAAGGTTGCATCGTTGCAACGCAACGAAATTAAAAGCTTCCTCTATGAGGAAGCAAAAACGATACAATATTAATGAACCCAAATGATTGTGCCGGGTATACAAAGTTATTATAACGACTAAGAGCGTGACAAAAAAAAATTATTTCACTCCTTAATGGGGGTGAATTATTTGAACTTTTATGGAATTAATATTTTGGTTTTAATTTCGTGGCATTGCAACGATGCAAACTTCAACGTCATTAATGGGTAGATGTACTGTTATTTAGTGATATTGCGTTAGCCGTGGGGCCGCTGACAATCTTTCCCAGGTCGTCTCGCGAAATGCCTTCTCTCTTGTCGTACCTAATCGATAGTATCAAGTCGCGAAATACGCGCCAGCACACGCGCAATATCGGACGAGCCGCGGTCCTTGATCGACGATTGGTCCTCCACGTGACACACATCCATCCTGCCTCTGTCTCCTGCCGATATTATCATTGCAGCACGGGTTACGAATTTTTCTTTTTTTTTTTAAACTGTCAACCGCGGGGTCGATGTCCCAAACATTTGCCAATAAATCTACGGGTTTCTATTTCTCATAGTGTCAATTGCTGGATCAACGATAATTTTGCCGTGACGGTGACCGGTATATTTGCACTCTCGATTTATTTTTATTTTTTACAAAAAAAAATTCGAGTTTTCATAGCTTTATATCAGATTTATTTTTATTTTTTACAAAAAAAAGTTCCGGTTTTCATAGCTTTATATCAGATTTATTTTTATTTTTTACAAAAGAAAATCGAGTTTTCATAGCTTTATGTCAGCAACGTTTAACTTCATAAAATGTGGTTAACAAGAATGATAAGAAAGTCCTTTAGAGTCCCCTAAAAAATAAATGACTGGGGCATCCCCGAGCTGAAAAGATCCACCGACCTTCCCAAGTCTTCCACGTCTCCTAGATATAGATTTAAATCCTCAACAGTTCCGAGTCCTTCGCTACGAAAATCCGCGGGGAGCCAAAACAACTCGTCTTCCGAGGATCATCGTTCGGGCTGACGAGATTGACGAGCCAAAGACGAAAAAAAAAATCTAGACAATCCAGTTAGAATAAAAAAAAAATCAGATATTTTCTATCGTGAAATTAGAGTACGACCTATAGATGCCAAATACGCTTGATCGATGGCCAAAGTTCTCGTTGACCGAGGAAAACGTTGCTGCGCAGTTTTCTCGGCGAGCTCCGCCGCGAAAAATACTCGATTACCGTGACCCGCGTCGGTCCGCTCCTCTTTCGACGTAATCTCTCCTTTGAACTTTGACCCTCCTCGGCTTTCACCGCGGGCCGACTGCGCCTGTGCGCGCGATTCCTTCTATCCGGCGAGCGGACGTTGCTCCGCGCTCGTGTAGCCCAGTCCCGCGAGACCGAAATTTAATAAGCCCCGACCACTTTTCGCCCGCTGGCCTCTCTGTCTCTCATACGTTTTTTTTTCTCGAGAATTAATTCGCACACCGAGTGCGAGCGCCCGCGCTAGGTTTAACGAAAGACGCCCTCGCGGACATAGGGCGAGAGCCATCCACGTGCTAACGAGCTGCGATTCAAAACTTCTTTCGAGCAGGGAGCACGAAAATCGCCGCGGTTTTTTGAAGCGCTGGAAAAGTTTTCGCGGAAATTGAGGCATGCGTCCTCGGCTTCTCGGATTCGGAAGAGATCAATATTGAAAATTGAATTCTGTCAAGTATTTCCAGATTTCGTCGCACAAATTTTAAGTATTAATTCAATCGTTGTCGATTTTTTTATAGCAGCTTTTAAAACACACAAACCCTAAAAAGTAATTCTTTTGAGACGAGAAACGAGACGCATGCCTGAAAAAAAAAAACGCGAAGCTTTGAATCACAATCGACACAAAAGCGCTGTCAAAAAAATAAATAAACAAAAAACTACGCTCAAAACGATGTAACACAAGTATATCAGCATGAGTCTTGTTAGGCATGCGTCCTCGGCTTCTCGGATTCGGAAGAGATCAATATTGAAAATAGAATTCTGTCAAGTATTTCCAGATTGCGTCGCACCAAATTTTAAGTATTAATTCAATCGTCGTCGATATTTTTTTGTAGCAGCTTTTAAAACACACACGGAAAAAACGACTTGGTTGGTGTAACAAAGAAATTGGTTATCTGCAACGAATCGCCTTGGTTATATATGCGCCAGACGATTTTCTGGTTGCATCAACCAATGGAACTTAGTAAGATTAGATTAGTTTCGGCAACCAAGTAATTGGTCGAGCCAACTACGATTAAATAATTGGAATAACCAATGTACTTGGTTGGAGCAACCATTTCACCGGGCCGGTTTAACCAATTTACTTGGTTGGGGCAACTAATGCACTTGGCTAGAATAACCAATTTTCTTGGCTGAATCAAACAATTTTTTTATTGTAGCCAAAAATATTTTTTTTTCCAGCGTATGCCGTCAGGCTTTTATTCTCCCACCCCCTTGGTCCTCGTAAAGTTCCTCGGGATGGCGCGCAAATTAGTGCATCGCTAAGCGGTCACCCATCCAAGTACTGACCGCGAGTCGAGTTGCTTAACTTGGGTGATCGACAAGCCATACACCGACCGCGCACCCACGCTGTCGGTTATGGTATAACATATTTTTCACCGTGAAATACTGTGAATTATGGGAATCAGATCTCACTGACAGAATGTTTAAACAAACTAAAGCCAATAAACGCACGCACGTGGCTTATAATGCAAAAACACGCAGTACGAAGTTTTTCCTCAAGCGGTTACGGGACTAACGGCCGATGACGGTACTAACTAAAATAATTAGATGTTCCATCCAATAAAATAGGTAATCTTTAGTCCTACCAAAAACTTGGTTATAAGGCAATGTGAAATACCGACGCGCACCTCAAAAGTTTGGAAGTGCAGTTTTTCGCGAATTATGAACGAATCGAAACGAAAATTGAAATACAGACGCCAGTAACGTGAATCTCGTTAATGAATTAGTCAGAATTTTTATTAAAAAAAAAAAATTGCAGATCGATTACCTCCTGATCGATTACCTCCAGGACAAAAATCTGGAGGTAATCGATCTGTAATTTATTTTTTTCGAAAATAAAAATTCTGACTAATTCATTAACGAGATTCACATTAGTGGCGTCTGTATTTCTATTTTCGCTTCGATCCGTTCATAATTCGCAACAAACCGCACTTACGAATTGTTCAGGTGCGGGTCGGTATGTCACATGCCCATAACAGCAGTCATGACAACCAATTCTCGTGGTTAGCTACAAATCCTTGATCGAGGCACCTATTTTTATTGGTCATATGCACTAAAGTATGAACCAAGTTCCCGTTGGTAAAGGAACCAAGTGTGCGGCATTAAATCTATGAAACTATTGGTTACAATAACCAATTTTGTTTAACCAATAAAAAATTGGTACATTTAACCAAGTCATTTTCTCCGTGCATAAATCCTAAAAAGTGATTCTTTTGAGACGAGAAACGAGACGCATGCCTGAAAAAAAAAACGCGAAGCTTTGAATCACAATCGACACAAAAGCGCTGTCAAAAAAATAAATAAATAAAAAACTACGCTCAAAACGATGTAACACAAGTATATCAGCATGAGTCTTGTTAGGCATGCGTCCTCGGCTTCTCGGATTCGGAAGAGATCAATATTGAAAATAGAAATCTGTCAAGTATTTCCAGATTGCGTCGCACCAAATTTTAAGTATTAATTCAATCGTCGTCGATTTTTTTTTGTAGCAGCTTTTAGAACACATAAACCCTAAAAAGTGATTCTTTTGAGACGAGAAACGAGACGCATGCCGGGAAAAAAATAACGCGAAGCTTTGAATCACAATCGACACAAAAGCGCTGTCAAAAAATAAATAAACAAAAAACTACGCTCAAAACGATGTAACACAAGTATATCAGCATGAGTCTTTTTAGCTCTTTCGGAGCGCTATCCACAGTATCGTCTCCTTTGCATCCATACGTGTGTCACATCGCCTCCAGCAAACGACGGAGAAAAGACTCAAAATTAGGATTTAAGTTACCTAAAGATATGAATATAGGGGGCGCGGAGCTTTGCCGCTGTATTAAACTATTATTACTCTTGTTAATTCTTCTTACTACTCTAATCGAATAAAAAGCGACATTATCACGATAAGGAAAAAAAAAAATCATAGCCAGGCCTATCGGATGTAAAAGTGAAGACGCGCAGTCCCGGGAGGTGCGAACGATCGCTCGTGTCGCGTGCAGCAAGAGGAGGAAATAAAAGTCAGAAGAGGAGATAAAAATCGCGAAGATTCGATGCGAAGTCGTAGATGCGATTTTTGAGGGGCCAGAGCCGAGGACAGGGTTGGCGAGTGGCCAAGTCGTTCGTCGAGCTTCGCAAAGCCGGTAATGGACGATACGAGTAAAGCGATCTCGCCTGTGTATAGAAAGAAAAAAAAAAAAATAAAAGAACAAAAAAACATATAGGAAAGTGCATATACATTATGTATATCTGCACCTTAGGGGAGCGTAGAAAAGATGTTTTGATCTTTCGAACGATCGAGCCGTGTCCCTTGTGTCGAGTAGTTGTACATTTTCACTCTGACTTTATTCAGTCGTTTCTGTTCCTTGCCGTTTATTTATTTTTTTCGGGATGAAATATATATATATAAATTGTATAAAGAAAGAAAGAAATGGAAATTCCGTTTTATTATATTGAGAAGGTTCGATGCTTTGCCGAACGTCTGCGTGCTGTGTAGAAAGAAAGAACGAAGGAAAACTTGAAACATTCCAGCGAACGAAACGTCTTATAACTTCTTGTTCTCTCCAACGTTAACGCGATAAGTATTGAAAAAAAAAAGAAAGAAAAACTCGGCCTAGAGTCGTCCGAATAGGTGAAACGATGTAGGAGACGCGACCTCAAAATCGTCGCACGCCACAAACGGTGCGTAATTATAATAATAAATAAACAATTGTACAGTCATCCTTGCACAATTATCGAAGTAGTTGGTAACATGTACAGCAATCTCTACTACACAGTTAATGACTCTTTCTCTCTCGTTCCAGTCGTGTCCTTCTCCATCTCTCACGGATAGTTTCCTCTGGAATTTTCTTTAGGAAATTCAAGTAAAAAAGATTAAGCACTCCGAGTTTAAGGAGTCAAGAGCGCATGCAGCAGCAGCACCGGATAGTTCGTTTCGGGGGAAGGCTGGTCAGAAGTTATCCATTTTAATCGGATCGCGAAGGAAGGGAAGTTGAGCCGCGAGGAAAAAGTTTTATTTTAAAGAAAAAGTTTTTAATTAATCGCCGGGAATAATCCTCACTCCCGTTCGCCGCTCGTTTGTATTATTAATGGCCAATTAATACAGAGCTTCGAGGGGTAATATTACTGCGCCGTAACTAATTATTAGCGTCCGTGTTTTCTCGGGTTATCAGAGCCCTCGTCTTGAATTAAAAAATTGCTCTCTCTCTCTATCTATATTTTTCTCTCTCTCTCTCCCTCGCTCTATTTTTCTCGCTTCTTACTGCCACGAGCACACGATTCGCACTGTGTGTTCCGCACTTGCCTGGTTAATTGAAATCACGATCTTCTTCTTTTTTTTTTTTTTTTTTTTTTTTTTTCAAAGCCACCGCGTGCTCTTTGCTCTCGCGAGCCCGGCGCACCCGCATTAATTACACGTTGAATTAAGGACGCGAGTGCAGAGGTGTCGGCGATGATGGCTCGCTCGCTCCTCGCTGGCTCGACTTTATCAAGGCCCAAACTTCGCTCGCTTTATTAACGAGGACGAGGACGTATATCAGGTTCCTTCACCGTCGTTGAGCTCCGCGCCGCAGGACTCGCGACCCTCAACTTCGCTGTAATACTGAATTACGGGGCGGCCCATTTCACCCGCTTGATGCTTCCTATTACGAATCGCGAGTTGGTAAAACGGTCCTTCGGGCATCCCAAAGGAAAAAGGTGTATGCGGAATTTGCGTATGAATTCCGTGCGCCACGTTGTAACTTAATGACGCGAGGCGAGCTCTTCACAAATGTTGTAAAAAGTAGGAGAGCAATTAGGGCTTTGGGAGATATTTGAAAAATTATTTTACCACAAACACGAAAACTAAAAACGGTCAAGATTTAATAAAACGCTTTTTTCAGTACACGGCAGATGGCCAATAATTTTGTTGTAAAAAGTAGGAGCAATTAGGGCTTTGGTAGATATTTGAAAAATTATTTTACCACAAACATGAAAATTAAAAACAGTAAAGATGAAATAAAACGCTTTTTTCAGTACACGGCAGATGGCCAATAATTTTGTTGTAAAAAGTAGGAGCAATTAGGGCTTTGGTAGATATTTGAACAATTATTTTACCACAAACATGAAAATTAAAAACAGTAAAGATTAAATAAAACGCTTTTTTCAGTACGCAGCAGATGGCCAATAATTTTGTTGTAAAAAGTAGAAGCATTTAGGGCTTTGGTGGATATTTGGAAAATTATTTTGCCACAAACACGTAAACTAAGAACGGTCAAGATTAAATAAAACGTTTTTTTCAGTACACGGCAGATGGCCAATAATTTTGTGGTAAAAAGTAGGAGAGCAATTAGGGCTTTGGTAGATATTTGAAAAATTACTTTACCACAAACTCGAAAACTAAAAACGGTCAAGATTAAATAAAACGCTTTTCTCAGTACACGTCAGATGGCCAATAATTTCGCCTCACGAATTTCTAACCAAAAGTCTCATTGCAGATGTTTGGAGTAAAAAAATTATTCATTATTAAAAAAAAGAAAAGAAAAATCGTGTTGTGCATTCGCGGAAAACGTTTTTTTTTTTCCTACAAAATGTCGACGAAAAACCGCATTCCCTCGCACACCTTTTTTCCCCGTGGAGGGAAAGAAAAATTATCATCATTTGCCAGCTCCTCTCTCGCTCTCGTCAGGCGCGCTCCGAGCGTGCACGAAGTTTCGCCTTTATCATTGCCGAGCTCGTCCCGGCGGGGAATATATTTTTTTCCGCGAATTTTAACTAAAAGCAAAGACTGGAAGGCACACAGAGCGAAAAAGCGGCAGCGGGCGGAGCGAGCGGCGAGGGTGGAGGGTGGAAATAAATTATATTTATCCAGAATCACAATCGGGGCCCTGGATGCCATTGTCGGCCGAGTCAGCGAGATTCGGTGTACGCGGGCTCCAATTATCCGCGCGGAATTTCTGCAGATCTGTGTGGCGAACGGATATCGACGCCCCGGGGGGGGTGGGGGGTGACCGAAGGGTGGAAAGATTTGCGTGTGAAAAGGAGCTGGAGTATCGCGAACTCACCCGGATTTCGTGGCTGCGGCGCGTTTCGACCTTTCGCAAAATGTGACGTTGAACTTTGCATCGTTGCGATGCAACGAAATTGAAAAGAACAAAATATTAATTCCATAAAAATTAAAATATTTCACCATTAGGGGATGAAATAATTTTTTTTTGTCACGAATTAGTCGTTATAATAACTTTTTTAGCCGGTATAATAATTTGGGTTGATTAATATTCTGCTGTTTTTAATTTCGTTGCATTGCAACGATGCAAACTTCAATGTCGTCGCAAAATTTCAGCCGCTATAGTATTTAATTATACACCGCGAATTTCCTTCTCCAACTCGCAATCGCGAAATATCGTCGCACGTGACCCAGAAATCGCAGTTAAAAATGTGTTCGCAGCGCGACGAATTTTCCATCCGTTTTTCGGCGTTTTTCACGTTTTTTGTTATTATTTTATTACCCGCGCGTTCTGCACGTAAAAATCGTAGCCAAGAGCCGCGGATTGTTCCGAAATTGAATTCACGGAAAACCGGACACCGCGAACGGCGTTTAATTCCGCGTCGATGGCCGCAGTCGCTCGTTGCGTCTATAAATCCTGCGCTGTTAACCCGCGGACCAGTCCGAAGCGCCTCGGCTCATTAAGCATTAATTAAAATCGGGCATTCTGCCCGCTGCTCTCTTTTCCTCCACCCCGTCGCCCCTCCTCGAGCGCAACGATGCTCTCGATTTTCGCCACTCGTACACGCGATCCCCGGCAATTAACACCCGAACAATCCGCTTTAATTGTCGTGTTCGTCAAATTTCGCCCCCCGGGGACGTTTATACGATATAAATGACGAATAAATATAACGACGTATAATTCACGCGGCTTCGGTTTAACAATCATTTCTGCCGAAAATAAAATTGACAGCTATCGACCGCTCGAGAATAGATGGATTTTGATTGATGAACGAGATTTTCGCTTTCGTCCTCCTTCCTCGATTTTTTTTTTTTTTTTTTTTTTTTTTTCGCGACACAAATCGTTTCGCGGCTGACAGTTTCTCTTATTTCCCGTTACGATTAATCCGTCGTAGGACTTGCAGTCGCGTGTCGAAAAATCGATGGCGAATCGAGTCAATCTCGGAACTGAATCTCGCGCTGAGCAACTTTTTTCTCCGCGGCTATCGCAAGAAGCGCGGACGTCGATGGAGCGAGGGAGAAAGAGGGAGGAGAGGGAGAGGGGTGGGCTAGTTACTTGCCGGAAATAAGGAAAAGGTCGCGAGCACCGTGGAGCCGATGCCACGTATGCCCGGCAGCCGATCGCTTCAACCCCTCCGAGCAGTCGAGCCGCAACCACCGAGCGCAACTTCCCATAACTCCGAACTCGCTCGCATCAAACGCGTTTCCCCATTTACAGTCTCGACTCGCACCGAACCGCGCAAACGAGAAATCTCTCCTCCATACTAATGCGCAGCCCCGGAGTGTTGCCGCCGCGTTGGTTTCAGCCGATAGAATCCGCTCGTGCTGTAATAACTCAGCTGAAAGGGATTTATACAATCGTACCGAGGTTTTGAGGTTTTTATGGTGATGGGAGGAATTTTATTGCTGGACTGTTTAAGTAATTTAACCGCTTTAGGCTGTAAAAAAGGCTTCTGGCCGGTTCAATTTTTATCCTCGATTTGGTATGAAAATTTATATTGCTCAATGAAATGAAAAAAAAAAAAAAAAAAAAAAAAAAAAATCATTCAAGGAAGTGAGTGAAGAGGAAAAACGAAACGAAAAAAAAATTACTGAACATTTTTTAGCGAACCTGGCCAGAGGCCTCAAACGTCAAAACGTTTTGGCGAGAATGATGAAAATGAAAAAGCGAATAAAATCGCAATATACTGCTGTAATGTAACACGAGTTGCTTTTATGAATAATGCATAGACCAAGGAACATCGGGATGAGGCGGTAGTGGGGCATCCACTTCAGATGAGCCAGGCAAGACAAAATTGAATCTTGAGTGTCCGCCTAAAAAGCTCTGTCAACCCCTTCTCGTGTTCGTCGTCGTCACTCCAGTAACAAGCAGTTGCCACCCCCCCAGTTTTCCTCTATAATCCACCAGCTAGCAACCACCCCCAACCCTCGCCCTCTTCCCCCTGACTCTATCTCTCTTTCTCTCTCTCTCGAAGCTTCCAGTTGCCTAGTAAATTAATCGTTGTTGTCTCACCGGTTATTAATATCCCTTTCTGTCGGCTAGAGGGCTCGTAAATCGAGAGTTACTGTTATCCTCCGTCTCTATATTCGTTTTCTGTTCGTTTTACCAGGCTTTGAGTTACGTGTTACGCCACGTAGGGCCTGTAAATTTTATTCCACGTTACCCGAGTAGTTTTAACAAAACCCTCCCCCCTGAGACCCAAACACACGATTCTTGTCTTAAAACGATACGAGAAAAAAAAAAATAATCAAATCCCTCTGTACCATACATGGAATATATTCGATATTGCGTAGTTGTGTATGTATATTATAAATGTGACTACGTCGAGGCGTTCGTTCGACACAAACAAAAAAAAAAAATCTTGTACAAAACACAGTAAATGTCCCCCCATTCTTCAATACTCTTCTCGTGATTCCCTCCACTGTTTTGATGTACAAAGAGCGAGTAACTTAAGTCACTGTTAAGTCGTCATCTCCCTTCTACACTGGGAGAAAAAAAACGCAATCGATAAAGTAGATTTCTGTTAATTAAATTTCTTACCAATTAAATTCTCGTTTGTTTTGGTGTACAAAGAGCGAGTAACTTAAGTCACTGTTAAGTCGTCATCTCCCTTCTACACTGGGAGAAAAAAAACAGGATCGATAAACTAGATTTCTGTTAATTAAATTTCTTACCAATTAAATTCTCGTTTAATCTCTGCGATTTTCAACAGCGTCAATATTTAAATTCGCCCTGGTCGGTCAAACGACTTGCGGCGAAATTCGACAAAGGTATTTTATTTTCGTTCTTACTGTTTCGGAGCGCAATATTAGCTTCGCAGGAAAATGAACAACGTTCCACGATTCCGGTGGCGAATATTCTCAAGGGCGACGTAAAACCGCGTTAGACACGCCGCAGTCTGACGCGCGGGATGCTTCAACATTGAGATGCGTCGAAAATTCTCGCGGGTCGCGTTCGTCAAGACACTAAAACTCGCAATCAACTATTCCGTTACACTTTGGGCGCCCTTTATGACGTCGGAATTTTCTCTCCTTGCCGTCGTAAAATCGACGTGCATTTTTCATTTATCCTAACATCTTTCGAGCGTGCGACACTGCTACGCGCCGGCTGTCGGTGGAGCCTCTTGCGTTGAATTATTGAAATACCCGTGACACGACAGCCGCGCGCCGGTATGGATTCATCACATAAATGTCAGTCCCGGGATATCGACGTGTGCCATCGTTTGCGCGAAATAAATTATCCAAAGGCAATCACACGAGCGCAGTAATGTGTGGGATATACCGCGGTCGCGAGTACGAGGGCTGCACTGTTGTGTCAAACAGCTGCTCGGATATGGAACTTTTTCTATCAATGAAAAAAAAAAGAAAAAAAAACGAAACGAAATAGTTGCCATCAAAATGTGCCCTGATGATAGAGAAAATACATTTTTAAATAAACTAATAGAAAGTGAGACAGCTTTATTCAAATTCGTCATAATTAATTATAAGTTGCATTGACAACGTGTAGGGAAGACTTGACTACCTTTCAACACAGAATGCCTTATATTACATCACCCTGTTTTGAAATTCATTGGAATGTAGCAAATATCAGGATTTCTGTTTCTTCGTCAAGGTGAAGTTTCACTCCTGTCAAATTAGCAAACGAAAGTCCCAAAAATAGATTTACTATATAGCATAATTAGGGGCTTTTTAGGTGCCAATTTGATACCCAGTTGATAATTCTGGTGCTCCTTTAATATAGACAGAAATGAAATTTGAAAAACCCTCCGCGAAGTTTCTTTGTTAATTCGATCATCACCAGCTCTATTTTTCTCACTGTTAGAGATGCTCAGTCGGTGTAACACATCACCTTAAACTGAAAACTGAAAAGAAAAAAATCTTTCACTGGTTTTCTACTTAAACTGTTTCACCTTAAACTGAAAAAAAAAATCTTTCACTGGTTTTCTAATATCTAAAACCAGTCCTGTTTTACAAGGCGTTCTGTGTCACAAAACAGGTCATAATCTCCCCTACATTAACATTGCCAACAAGGTGGTTAGACCAACGCTTAATTTTTTATTGATCTGTTAATAACAATTTTTATTCCTCGCTACAAAAATCACGAATATCATTTTAAAAAAAGTACATTAAGCGCTATTTTTTAACCATTCTAAACGGTCGAAATGTCCTCCCATTTGTCGATCGAGTCTCCGATATCCCGATTTATTCCAGAAAAATCTTGACGCCACGTAGCCACTGAGCTCAGCGAACAGGAAACGCGCATAGAGTCTCCCGTTTTCACGGCAGCGAGAGTGACGCGATATGTCACAGAGAGCCGCGTGTACGTTGATCTAATTACGCGCGGTGAGTTTCGCAAAGCTCGCGTCACGCGATACACGCTGAATCGTTCCGCGTTCAGTCTTTCTCTCGGCTGCCGTCGGAACGAAACTCCGCGGCGTAGACCGCGAAAGGCTGCAGTTTCTAGCGTGTGTTGAACCGCCCGGGCATTCTACGCTAATCAAATAATTAATTAGGCACCAACCGTGGGTGGTGGGTCTAATGGATTTCCGTGGAAGCTCGTTGATTGCCCCCCCGAAGTACTTGGAGCGTAAAGTGCATCCGTATGGGACGCGATAAGCAGCGCGAGATACCGCGACTCGCGGTCGCGCGACGCAAATCGGCCGAAGCCGCACTTTTAATTGGACGAGATCTATTAGGACAGGCTAATCTCTCGCCCCCGAAGCAAATTACACCGACGATGCGGACAATGTAGCGGAAATTGATATTGTAGAGTAGACCACGATGAAACTGTAGTCGAAAGTTCATCGTGCACAGGAGGAACGTTGGTTGTGATGCACCGGCGTAATCGGGGTAGACCTGGTTACTATTAAGACTGAGCGCTTCATACTAGTTATTATATCAATTGTAAGTAAATCCTAGTTGATACTAGTGTATTAATTGTAATTAAATCGTAGGCATTTATATGAACGCCTACAATTTAATTACGTTTTTAATCATTTTAATCCTAGAACTCATGACTTATTTTTACAATGAATGTAAATTACGGGTTGTGTGGGGTCCATGCGGACCCCAGTCATGAGTTCTAGGATTAATATGTGTTTTTCACCAAACTTGTTGAACCTGGTTTGAATTCCGTTTCTCCAAAGTCGTCCACGAATTCACCGCCTGTAAAATTAATACTGCGAAATTTTCGTGGGCCAACCTTCGAAAATCAGAATGAGCCACGACGCAATAAAGTCGGTTAAAAATTACTCAATTCTTTACAAAAAAAGATGCATAAAAAATGATTGCATATTACTTTGCACAAACCCCTGCAAAAACGTACCACTAATTTCTCCAGTGTGCAGCCTTTCAGATGCCATTGAAGTTTGCATCGTTGGAATGCAACGAAATTCAAAGAAAAAAATTGTAACTATAACCCAAATGATGAAAATAGGTATAAAAAGTCACCATAGCAACCCTGGGCACGAAAAAGTAAAATCCTGCCCTTCATCATTTGCCTTAACAAGAATGCATTTTTTGTCTGCACTTCGTTGCATTCCAACGATGCAAACTTCATCATCACCCTTTCAGTGGAATTGAAACAAATGCTCAGCCCCAGCAACCCCATAACGTTTGTTGCATAAACTATTCCATCGCCTCATCGTAAAACGATTATACACAGACCGTCACTCAATAGTGATCACTCAAAGCCAGGCCTGCCCCGATTTCCCCTGATGCGCGTACGACAAACACGTGCGTACGATATTAGATCCTCGCAGAGCATCCCCGCATTGGCCGAGGAGCCGAGTTGACGTAGCGCGGCGGTGTGTATCCAAGATGGTCCTAGAGTAGAGTAGAGAAGCTGGGCCTGCATTATCACGAGGCACCGAGGTTATTTAGAGCGATAACGGCGTAGCGGGCCTCTCGCGTGTTTCGAGCACCATATAGAGCGTAGATAATAGTACGCGGGGGCCGCACTGGTAGCTGATAATGTAATGGGATAATTAGCGGGCTACTTTGGCCTCAGAAGTACGTCAGGCAACGTGTCATGTAGCTCGCGCGCGACGTTCTCGGATTTCGCCCTCGTAGCGAAATATACCGCAACGCGGTCTCTCTCGCTCTCTCTCTCTGTCTCTCTCTTTAGTCTCTCTCTCTCTCTCTTCTCTCTCTTTGTCTCTCTCGCGTAGGGTAGTTTAGGCGAGCCTGGCGTGCAACAATGTAGTGTGTGCTTGTGGTGTGGATTTCAGCAGGCGTACAGTCAGTACATCCCGGCGACGAGGGCTCAGGCCTCTGATGGCACTGGTGGACAGACGGGGGTCGCCATGGACGGCACCTACCTCGTCGAGGCCTCCTTCTGAGTCCGAAAAATGCACCTTTGATGCATTTCTTGTGCCGCTCGTGGTCTCACTCTCTCTGTCTCTGCGCCACGTTGAGACGTGACACGTGGAGCAGAGAAACGTTAAAACAGGAAACTATAAAAAAAAAAACGAGATTGAGGAGTGTCGATGTGGTGAACAGACTCGAAAAAAAAAAAAAAAACATGCCAATCCGCCGAGTCCAAACCCCATGAGAGCACCGAAAAGGAGCATCGCAGAGATTGGAGAAATTAAAAAAATAAAATAAAAAACGTAAAAAGCAGCCACGAGCAGAAAAATGTGGACCACTCGGAGAATATAAGGAAGCCGCTGTTTTTGTCGGGAATTAACCGGTTGTCGTGTAAAACGTGACGCGAGCCAGGAAGCTCGTGGAATCTTTAGCGCCTAAGGCCAAGAGAAAAAAAAATATATATATATAAATATATAGAGATCTACGATACATAGAGATATATAAATGAATTAAAAAAAAGTACGAAAAGTATCTATGAAAAAAAAGAGTAAATACAAAATACAAATTTAAGAATTGAGTATATCGAGATCAGAGAAACAGCCAAAAGAGAACATTTTTCATCAATGAAATTCTTGTATTTCCCATATTTCCGTGCCACCCGTGTCCGTCACGCACGTGTCCTGCAACTGCCAACCGTGACGATCCGGCTCGACGATAATCGACGCCTCGCTCGCTCTCCTCGTCCGGGACCACCGCGCGCCTCGTCGACTTCGTTCCTCGTCTCCTCGTCTCGCTGCGTGCGCCGTCGTCGTCGTCGTCGTCATCGTCATCGTCATCGTCGGGCTGCCCGCCGGCTGCGCCACCACCGAAAACCGTCTCTCATCCACGCGCTCCATGTTCTCTCCCGTCCATCACACACGCACGCACGACACACACGCCCCACGACGGCCGCCCTCCCCCACGTTGGATCGATCGTCATCGCCATCCGCGCCAATTTCAATCACACCCATCTTCGCGCGCCTCTCCCGCACCAATTTTCGCCACCATCGCCGAACTCTTCCACGTTCGTCCAACTCTACCACCTTCATCGCCACGTTTTTTTTTCAACCCCGATCGCGTGAAATGTTGCAAAAAAAAATACAACAACAACAACAACAACAAAATGTACAACTTTCGACCCTGACACGAAATTGGAACTGGGGATGCGAAACAAAAAAAAAATGACTGGCCCTTTGACGTGGATATAACGCGTGGTAATTGGATGGAAAAAAATTGGGCTCGCTCTGTACCGATGAATGGTGAACGAAAATTAACATGGATAACTCGCTGGATAATGTGAAAAAAATGGGCAACATCGACGCACGTTTGCGATGCAATATAACGTCGACGACGATGAAAAACTTGGACGCCGGTGGGAATGAAAAAAATAAAAATGAAAAAACAAATTGATGGTCACGACGCTCCGCGCGTGCAACGAACGCGGGAAAAAAAAATCGCTCCCCGACCTCCTCGCCGTGTGTGCGTGTGGCGTGCGCGCTCCGATTTAAATCACAGAGCCTCTCGTATCAGCTAACATCGAACGAGAGCAAGGATAGAGTGGTGCTCGTATACGGAGACCGTATACAAGTTAGACAAAAGGTAAAGAACCCTAATGCACAAAACACGAAAGCTTTTCACAACCGAAAGGAAAATTACACGAATAGAGACAAACAAAAAAAAATACACACACACAGCGTTGAATATTTTTCACAGAACAGATAATCAAAAATAAAAAATCATGCTATTCAATGTCAATTGTAGTCGAAAAATCGAAGAAAAAAAATTCATTAAAGGGCGATAAGTGTATCGAGAGTGCGTATGAGGAATAACGAAATGCAGCTTTGAGATATTCTCGAAACGACGAAAGAAAGAAAGTTTGAAAAAAAAACAAAATTAACGTGACGAGTCACTCGACGTAACGAGAGATATCGGTTATCGCAACAATGTGGACGGATGATGCAAAAGAAACGAAAAGGTTTATATAACAAAATACAAAAGAAACAAAAAAAAGTTCTCGTTGTTGCGACTCGTTATCGTCTTCAAAGAGACTCTGGTTTGTGTCCACTCGCTCGCCTGGCTTTTGCGCTTTCGTAACACGTTAATAATAAGTTAACATTGTGTCTTCCTTTTCTACTCCTGTCTCTCTATCTCTCTCTATTATCTGTCTCTGCCTGTTACTGTCACACTTACAAACGTTATCTTGCGTACGTATAAAAGTACCGAGGTGCCCGCACCGAGACCCCCACTCCATTAGCGAGAAAGAAGTATATTCAAAAAAATATATTCAGCACGCTTTCAAAGTAACAACATTTTCATGGAAGTGACAAAGTTTCCATGGAGAGAGTTCGTGTCACACATATTTTCCATAAATTATTAAATATACGCGAAAACATTTTTTTTTTTCGTAGTATGCGTAAAATTCGATTTTACGCACTGCAGTCGGTGCGTAAAATGACTTTTTACGCACGCGTGCGTAAAATGAATTTTTACGTACAGTGCGTAAAATCGATTTTTTTCTCACAGTGCGTAAAATCGATTTTTTACTCACAGTGCGTAAAATGGAATTTTTCGCACACGTGCGTAAAATGAAATTTTTCGCACACGTGCGTAAAAGCGTACTTTACGCACATTTTCACAGATATATTCGTCGGATATACCTCGAAACGCGTGAAACAGAAAATTATTCAGATACATCAGCCACAAATAAAACAGTCGCAAATACAAATAAAACCGATTTTTCGTATATACTTTTTTTCTCATCGTCGGAACCCCCAACCACCACAATAGCTTCGGGCTTCTCCCGAGCACGAAAACCCGGAAGTAGGTACAGACACGTTGAGACAGACGTAACGCAAACTCCGAAACACGTATATAAAACACTCTGGCATAATCTATGACATTGCTCCATCCGTCACGTTGAGTGTATAACGAGGAATGCAGACGAAACTCAGGCGCACACTTAGAGACAAAAGTCCGTCCCAAAAACCGTCTTTCGCCACGCCAAAAAGCTTCGGAGGATAATCTTCACGCATGACGGAGTGCCGCGACTGCTATACCGCCACAAAGGACTGGGCGAGCGCGGGCAACGGAGAGACAATCGAGGACTCGCCTCGGCGTTAGAGGCGCAGGCGGCCCGTAGTCCGAGCTAAGAAATCCGGCCGAGAGATTCCGGCGGAGGCGACGCAACTACCGAAAGCGCAAGACCTTCATCTACGCTTTGTTCTGCACTCCCGAAGCGCTCCACGTTTGCACTGTCGAAAAAAATCTCAACTCTGTACAGCCGTAACGCTTTTACTTTTTTTCCCCCTTTTTTATTCACACGCATATGACGCAATTACGTTGCAGCCGCAACGACACCGCACTGTTGATTAATTATTGTTGTTATTATCGTAATTGTTATTATGATTGACGATGTTGAAGTTTGCATCGTTGGAATGCAACGAAAATAAATAAAAAAAATTGTAATTACCCCAAATGATGAAGGGCACGAAAAAAAATATAGATATATTTTTTTCGCACCCTTAGTTGGTATGGTGACTTTTTATACTTATTTTCATCATTCGGGTTAATTACAATTAATTCGCGTATCAAAGGCGTTCAGAAAAAAAAAATTGTAATTAACCCAAATGATGAAAATAGGTATAAAAAGTCACCATAGAAACAATTTGCATCATTTGAGGAAATTACAATTTTTTTCCGAATTTCGTTGCATTCCAACAATGCAAACTTCAACATTATTATGATTGTTACTGTTGGTGGTAGCATTTTTTTCCCGATCGAGTATTCCGAAGCTTACAGTATTATATCGTAGTGTGCAGCTGATCGAGAAATCACCGGTCGGCCAAACATTTTTGACGGACTTTTTGATATCCGTCTCTCCTCTCCCTCTTTCTCTCTCTCTCTTTCATTGGTTCTTCGTTCTATTCTCGTTCCGCTGATGTACACAGCCATGTGGCGAAATTGATCGCGTCTCGCTGGCCGGACTCAGCCCGGCACACATTGTACCTCCACGCGCGGATTTTTCCCTTCCGCCAATTTGTTCTCATCTCTCTTTTAATTATTATTTTTGTCCCTCCATATTCATGAATTCGCCGCGCGGATTCGGACGGCCGGGTGGCGCCCTCTCTGTATTATGATGTACCGCGTTATGGCTAAAATTGCGGATGTGTCGGTGCGGTGGGTGGCGCGCCAGCTGGACGAGTCAGTTTCGGGCTTGCTTAATATTTACACTGCATACAGAGACCTCGCGTATGTAGAGTTGATTTATTATTGGGAAAACGATTTATTATCAAACTCCTCCTCGAGGCAAGGAATAGCAAATATACGTAGAGAACGTTGTGAAAAAATCCGCATTCGTTATTTCGGGGCTGAAGAATGAATACAGTATGTGAAGACCGCAGAACGAATGTCGGAAATAGCGGAATTGTTAGCCCCTCAACCATTAGAGTTTCTTCAATTTTTTTTAGTTCGTCGCGACCCATTTTTAAAAAGTATTATTTATTTTTTCAAGGTCCATATTTCAAAGGAAAATGATATTTATAATTGGTGTCGCAAACGAGGCAAATTAAAACGAACAAGCAAAACAAAGTAATTAAATTTGTTTTCCCAAATTTGTCATAGCAGAAATAGCGGAATTGTTAGCCCCTCAACCATTAGAGTTTCTCCACATTTTTTTTCATTCCAATCCATTTTTTAAAAGTATTATTTATTTTTTGAAGATCCATATTTCAAAGGAAAATGATACATATAGTCGGTGTCGCAAACGAGGTAAATTAAAACGAACAAGCAAAACAAAGTAATTAAATTTGTTTTCCCAAATTTAAAGTTTTCCTAAATTTGTCATGTCGGAAATAGCGGAATTGTTATCCCCTCAACCATTACAGTTTCTCCAATTTTTTTTTTCATTCCACTCCATTTTTAGAAAGTATTATTTATTTTTCGAAGATCCATATTTCAAAGGAAAACGAGGTAAATTAAAACGAACAAACAAAACAAAGTAATTAAATTTGTTTTCCCAAATTTAAAGTTTTCCTAAATTTGTCATGTCGGAAATAGCGGAATTGTTAGCCCCTCAACCATTACAGTTTCTCCAATTTTTTGTTCTTTTCAACCCATTTTTAAAAAGTATTATTTATTTTTCGAAGATCCATATTTCAAAGAAAAATTATACATATAGTCGGTGTCGCAAACGAGATAAATTAAAACGAACAACCAAAACAAAGTAATTAAATTTGTTTTCCCAATATCACGCCAGTGAGATTACGCACCGAGAGCCAAGAAAGACGTGACAACTGGATTATCTCAATCCCCCCCACTGTGTGTATTTCGAAACACGACACAAATACAATTTTCTTTTCACGCTTGAACGCCAGCGCGGATATGAAAACGAACGTCGCGTCGCGGAGTGACGGGTCTCTCTCTCGCGGTATCATATTTTCGCAGCTGCACAATTTGCATCGTAAGAAAAAAAAAAAAAAAAAAAAAAAAATGTAAAACACGAAATTTGCATGAAACGTCATTTGGGTTGCCCGCGTTTGGACGCTCGGAATATTACACGTTGTGCGAATCGCGAGTCTGGAAAGTCAATTGCGCCCTTCTCTCTCTCTCTCTCTCTCTTTGCGAGTGCCACTTCACCGTACGCAGAATGACTTGCACTACAACGGGAATACGAGTTTTCCATTGTCGTTTCCAGCAGCAGCAGCAGCAGCAGCAGCACAATCCTCGCCTCGCGCAAAACACTCGTTATACCCGTAGTTTTCATTCCCCACTGTCTATATATATTAATACATATTACGTATATAAAAGTACATATTTAAATAGAGCAAATTTCGCGTAGAATTTTTTTTTGTGTGCAACAGAGTTCGTTGTATAATGTTTATATTAACTGTTTTTATATATACGACCACCATACGTATATCGTGCTGTAGCATAACTATATTGTGTATATATATATTCGTAGTGTTGACGTAGTAGCTGGTGTGTATATAACAAGTAGTTCGATGTACTCAGCCTCCACATAGCGTACAAAACATTTACGTCGTTCGATTCGTTATCCTCCTCTGTCTCTCGTATCGTCTAACTGTAAATACGTAATTTCTGACTCAAGTACCTCTTGTGTTTTTTTTTTTTAACTCGCAACGCAATACGTAGCTTGATGTATTTTTAGCAAGAAAAAAACCACACGAAAAAAAACCCTTATTACGTAATTAAACCCGATCCAGGACACACAAACACACACACACACATTTCCACTTTCCAATGTAAATACTCTCAATCTCTTCTCGTTTAACCCAGTAGTCAAAAGCAATTTTTTTTTTTTTCCCCGAGTAATTATATATATACAGTTATTGTCTCTCTCACTATTTCTCAGTGTAAAGTGACTTTGTGCTTTGAAAGCGCCTCGTTTTTTGCACTCCACTCTATCTCGTATCTCTCTATTCTTTCACGTTGGAAACTTGTTTCTTTTTTTTTCTCTCTCTCTCTGTCTCTTTCTCTGTGTCCTTTGTTTTATTCTAACAGTCTGTGCGTGTCTGGCTGCGCATATCGGTGTATGAGCGAGGTTAACAGTGTAGAGATAGCGTACGTGATGCATATATATATTTTTTTGGTGCCTGTGAGTGCGAGTCGCGATGAGTGAATGAGCTGGACTGGTTCGGAGTGTGTGTCAGAGGTGCACGAACTCGCGTCTCTTCATACTCCCCTATCCCCCTCGTACGTCTCTCTACCGCGTCTATTTCGTCGGTTCGTGTTCTCGATAAAAATAATTTAAAAAAAAAAAACCGTTGCCTCGCTTTTCTTCTTCTTCATCAAACAAAAAAAAAAAAAAAAATGAAAATCCGTAACGTCTCGACACTCGACACTTCATAGTTGCCGTCCTGATTTCCGACGCTGCGTGTAGACAAAATCCCGGACAAGTCCGGAGAAGAAAGCGGACGAGAACGATCGAGCCACCGGCATTTGACGCACAGAGACGGGAAGAGAGGGACGGGGGAAGGATTTAGAGACTGTGAGAGAGAGAGAAATGTGGATTAGAGAGTGCGAGAGAGCGGAAAGCGAGTGAGGAAGAGCGAATCGAGAAAGCGAGCAATATATGAAAGAGAACGGAAAAAAAAAATACAAAAAAAAAAGAGAGAGAAGGATATAAGATGGAATGAAATGGGAGATGAAGGATGCTGTGGTGAGATATGGAGAGGAGATGTGAAGGGTTGAAGGAGGATGAGAAGGAGGTGGAGAGAGGAGAAAGAGAGGAAAAATCTCAAACATTTCGAAAATGCCAATTGTTCCAGGACCTTAAGAAGCGCGGTTCCCACACCTGCGACATGCAGGCCCTACAGCCACTTCCGGTCCCAACCACCAACACCGCCGCCACTGCAATGACCACTTCCGTCGCTGGACATCAGCCGCCGCTTCCGCTATCGGAGAACGCTTGAGTCCAGTCGAGTTAAGATCGACCACTGCGAACTGCGCGCTCAACGAACCTGCACACCAACAGCTATTCAATGAAACCAAACACAACCAACGTGCGCGCGTGCCACGATCGTCACCACCGTCAACGACAACAACGCCGCAGCGACAACGACAACAACCGCAAGAACAACAACAACAACAGCGACACTGACAACACGTTCTCCTCTCCACTCGTTTGAAAGAACATTGGCCGCGTGGCCAGGTTTATGGTGAGCCCCTATAGAACACACAAAACAATCAGCCGAATTATTAACATTGCTGTTCAAAACATTCAGACGTTTCATTGCCCCGAGAGCTTCGGTGGCTAATTGGCTAAACGCTATTTTACATTCCATGCATCCAGCCTGTCGTCCTGTTTCACTAATTATCGTTTCACACGCGGGGCCCTTCCAACGCACATCCCTTTTTCCGTCTCGTCTGTGTTCGCCCTGTGCGAGGGCGCCAGGGGGGGTCGAGAGGAACGAGAGGAAAATCGTGTCGAATGCGTGGAGACACCGTGATGATTCTCCCGGGGGGAGATGAAGAAAAGGCTCGTCGAGGGTGGCGAAGAGCGAGGGAATGACGCGCATGTGCCAGGAGCTCTCGTGGCTGCTGCCGAGGTTCCCGTCGATAATCGAGGACCGAAGCCCTCCGGCTCTCTGCTAGCGTCTCCCTGGTTCCTCTTCCTCTCTCTCTCTCTCGCGCTCGCTCTCGAATTTCAAGCTCATGACGAGAGGGAGGAAGAACCCGGGAGCGCCGGAGGGAGAGGGACCAAGTGGATACAGCCAGGCAGCGAGGCACTTCGTTCGAGTGCATCTCGAGGGGCCATAGATACTGGCCAAACGAGGTCGAAGGCGAATTTGCTCACCGACGTTGGACAGACCGGCGGACGATGTTCCATCGGCGATGGATCTGAACATTGAAATACCGGGAGAGACCCACGTGACCTCGGCGATGATTCTGGCTGCTCTCTCCGCCTCCGGCGGATCATCGGCGTTCTCGTTGCACTCGTCGAGATGCATTCCCGAGTCATCAAGATTCCGGACATCACTGACGACGTTATAAGGAGGAAGAGGAATATTTCGCCTGGATTCCAAAGCTGAAGTCACTGCTGCACTCTCGGAGGGAGAGAAAGAGACCAGTGGACAGTACGGTAATCGTTGTATATCGGCTGCGTAAAACCTGTAGCTACGTTTTTCTTTTTTTTTTGTTACTTCATCCTCCTAAAAAAAAAAAAAAAACGAAGGATATGTTGCAGTCGTAAATTCCGGTTTAGAGTCCGGCGGAGTTTAAGAGGAAGATATAGCGCGTCCGTGATGCGGTAAAAACGGCGAAGCACGCGGGGCCACCCCCCCATGCAGGAGGATAGCGGAAATTCTCGGTGAAAAGCCCGCGCGAGGACAGCGCGTGCGGCCTTCGCCTTGACGCTCGCGTGGGTAAACTCTCTATCTGATTAGGTAAAAAAAGATGGCCTTGGATCCGGAGCGGCGTCGCGCGTGCACCGTGTGAGGGAAAAAAAAGAGAGGAGTCCTGTCGATGCGCCTCGACGCAATCAACGCGCGAAGCGAGGAGACTCGGGGCGGATTAATCTTCATTGTTTTTTTTTTTATTCGTGCAAGATTTTTGTCAACTCGCAACGTCGATTTTCTTTTTTTTTTTTTTTTTTTATTCGCGCAAGATTTTTGTCAACTCGCAACGACGATATTTTTTATTTTTTTTTTATTCGTGCAAGATTTTTGTCAACTCGCAACGTCGATTTTCTTTTTTTTTTTTTTATTCGCGCAAGATTTTTGTCAACTCGCAACGACGATATTTTTTATTTTTTTTTATTCGCGCAAGATTTTTGTCAAATCGCAACGACGATATTTTTTTTATTTTTTATTCTAGAAACGCTGGAAAATCCCGGAGCTCAACCTGAGCGCATTTGTGGACTGGAAATCGGTCGCTATCAAAGCCTCGTCGAGGCGGAAATGTTGCTCGAGCCAAGAGAAGGTCTTGCCAGGATTCGAAAAAATATTCCGTCGCACACACGGAGCGTGATGTATGCGCCGCGAGCCTTATGTGCAGGATAAAAGGGACGAGGGAGAGCGGCCGTGAGGCATTGGGAAGTGCCGTCATCATCTCCCCGACGATCATTCGTCTTTCGACCGGCAAAGTGCCTTCGTTCCGGTACATACGGGAATATAAGCGGCCGTCGTTCGGCAGAAGTGGAGCTTACGGCACCCACGGTGCCGTAACGCGTATCAGAGACGTTCCAGAGGCCTGACCAGAGGGAGCAGCGTCGACGCTCTGGCAGGAGAAAAATTGCTCGGCGAGAGAGCGTCGAAGGTGATGCTTCACGACTGCGAGAGTGGAGTAACTTGTACCGCGACGACGAGCACGCGGCGGGCTTCGCGAGGAACGAAAACGCGGTAAAAAGTGTTCGGATGGTAAAATTGGGTGAACGACGGAGGAGAGAAAGAGAGAGGGAGAGTAATTTGTTTCGTGCACTGGAACCGAAGTCCCCTTAACACACCGTGCAAAAAAGCCAACACACGCAGATTACATTTCAAACGTCGATCGGAAAATCAGATCACAAAAATAATGAAAAATAAAGAAAAGAAAGACCTTAAAGCTAAACTTGACTAAGTTTGAAAAATTAAGAAAAGAAAAATCTTTTTAAAAAAACTGAGTTAACACTAACCTGAAAACGAAGAAAAAATCACAAATATAAAATTTTTGAAAATACACGAGCAAGCAAAACAAAAGAAATCAGGCAAGCAAAAAAAAAACATAAATCGAGCGCAAGCAAGCAAAGAGAGAGAGAGACGGAGTCGTTTATTTCGTGCACTGGGACTGAAGTCCCCTTAGTGCACCATGCAAAAACCAATACATGAACATTAAAATAAGACGTCGGTCGCAAAAAACAGTTCGCAAAAACAAAAACGAGCGATGGAAAAATAAAGAAAAAAATCTTTGAATTAACTTAACTTTGAAAAATAAAGAAAAGAAAAATCTAAAGAAAAGAAGAGGAGACAGAGAGAGTGAGAGTAATTTATTTCGTGCACTGCGACCAAAGTCCTCTTAGCGCACCGTACAAAAAATCAGTACAAGCAATTCACACAGGCCGTACACCACAGTACAACAAAAGAAAGGAGCAATGATAACAAAAGAAATCGAAAAACGTATGAAACGACGGTAAAGAGAAAACGAAGCGAATGCTCGCACTGCGAAGATTCTCGATATGACACTCTGGAGATTGGCAATCCCAGCGTTCAGCTCGTCGTCCCTGCCTTCCCTACACTGACGTATCGACGAACGTCGATGGACGCGATCCACAGACACGGATTTGGCGATCGCCGTGCTTCGTGTGTATCAAAGACACAGCGAAAAGCGAAAGAGCAATCCGGGGCTTAAATGAGCGGCAACAAATACTACACCAAGGGATTCGGAAGAAATTTCCGAGGCGACACTGAACGCGATCGATCGACGGCAGCACTCGCCGCGTCGTCCTCGAGGGTGAGACGTCACCGCTGCCGATGCCCGGGGGGGTCGACGGGAACCGCACACCACGACAGCTTCTCCCTTCGCTATTTTCACAGGTGTTTACGTTCCGCTAACGAAAATAACACCTCGAAAATACTGGAAAGCAAAATTGCCACGCGATTCCCACTTACACCAGGACTTTCTCACGTGAAACGAAAATATTTCGCCTCTCGCCGGAGACAATTTTTTGCTCTCCGTCGCCCGCGAATTCCGCTCGAAGCGCGTCGCGCCCGGCTAAAATTTGTCCCGCGATGCTATTTCGCTCTCGATGTCGGAGGGAAGAATTTTTGCCCCGCATTTGTTCCAGCGGAGGAAGCCGAAGAGAAAGCGCCGCGCGCGCCCTCGACGAGCGAAACGGAGGCGCGTTTTACACGCCGTTGTCGGCGGCTGCATTATTATCAAGGCTCGTGCGGAAGGTTTCGCCGCGTGTACGTCGGATGTGCGCCAGGGCGAAGTATAGGATGAGAGACGAGATGGCGCGAGGGACGCGAGAAGGCAAGAGGGAAGGCTATACGCGACGTACAACAGCCACTGTATAGTCGGTAGGCACACGCCACGTGGAACAATGTAGCCCGAGATATCGATCAGAGAGCGCGCAGCCACCGTCGAGCGGCTCTCGAGACGCGAGAGCGACTCGTCCGTCGTCTGGCCGATGAAAATCCGGCCGGTCTCTCGTCTCGACGAGGCGGACGAAATAATCGGGAGTTCGTGATTAAGAGATTTCAGCGACGGGAGTCGCGAGGAGCCGCCCGGGGGAGGCGAGAGAACACGGAGCGCGGAAAGAACAACTATTGGACAAAAGTCACCGCCGGCTGCCGGGACGATGGAGATAAAGGGAAATGGCGAAGTAGTTACGGGGGGAAGAAAAGAGAGAAGCACCGGGGAAAAGTGGAACGAACGGTTCGGGAGGACCGCGCGGGAAAAACCCGACGATTGAATCAAACTTCGTCGATGAAAGTTGCGAGTCTCGGGGAGAAACAACTGGCCGCACACTGAGCGTCGCGCCCGGAGAGGAGAGAGAGAGTCGAATTGTGTTTCTACTTCAGTATCTTTTCGGTGAAACCCCCCGGAAGGCACTCGCAATTGCTGATGACCCCCCCGGGCTCTTGTTTCCTCGGTAGAGCGGCGTCGGGTTGCATTATATAGATCGCTGAAAATTCCACGGATGTTGGAAAGTTCGGGCGATGAGGTTTTTCTTCATTTTCATTCGCCTCTCAAGCTTTCGCCTTTCCTCCCTGCGCCTTATTTTTACCGTAGTGTATCGATACCCTGGAATCCATTGACCTCATTCCAATTCCGCATTGTTAGTCGACTCTTTCCGCGGAATAATCATTATTACATTCTGCTCCGATGCACGAGACGCGCTCTTGAAATTTGATGGGAATTTGCCGCACTTTATAGAAAGAGGTTGAGATTGTCTATTCCGATGAAATATTTATTGTTAGCTGTATTTTATCTCGGTTCTTTTTTTTTTTTCTTTCTCTCTTAAAGACAGTTTTAAAGGAGTTTCAGAAATACCCATCAGATAACTGAGTCTCTGTCTAGTGGATCGGAATGATTGGCGGATTGGCCTCGGGGCTCTCGATGAAACGATCGAAATAATAATTCAAGCGCAAAAAGAAAAAAAAACGTGTTGCAGCATTGGAACTTGAAGCGGCGTATCTTTATCTTCCTTTCAGTACAAATAGGGCGAGAGAATCGAGTGATAACGAGTTTGAGGAGGAGAAAATGATTGTGGCAGTTTGTGGGACGTTCGAGCGCGCGTTCGGTCCTCGTTCCTCGTCCACCTCAGTGTTGTGTCCTCGTCGAGTGTTCGCCGGGACGTCGTCGTCGAGGGTCGCGCGGGAAGCGGAAGTCGATCCTCGAGAACTGCTGCGGCGAGAGTAAACTGCAGGTCCAACGAATATCACCGGGGAGTGTGGAGTGACTTTCTCGATCGAGAATTCGTCCGACGATAAAAAGAAGGACCACGAAGTTGTTCCAATTTTTTTTTATTAGAACACAAAGCTTAGGAACGAAAAAAAAAAATTGAATTAAATCAAGCAAAAAGAAGCCACAATTTACGGTTAGCCTAAGCTGCGTTTAAGAAATAAAGAGTGAAGAGAGGAACAGTTTAGCGAGGACGAGAGTGCTCAACGACGCTCTGAAAGAGTCGCATTTTCTCCACAGTGAAATTCTCATGGTTAATGATAAAATACATTTAACGCAACGTTAGGAAAAAAAAGAAAAAAAAAAAAAAACGCGGACTCTCTCGTAGCGTGAAAGATCCGGCGTCTCGTCCGTGAGCCGTGTGAGCGAGAGTTCGGCCGACGAGCCTCGCGACGCTCGTAAATTTGTATTTTCAATTAAGTCGGTAAGATTATGCCCTCGTTCTTTCAAACACAAACAAATTAATAAGGAGAAAAAGAAACACAATGAAGATATAAAAAGCGTCCGGCGCCGTCGCGTATTATTATTGCGTAATTAAATGGAGAATTGTCGGGAGTGAGCGCGCGCGGGTTTCGTTTTCGCGCGAATAATTCCACGGCTCTGTCTGAAAATACACGACCGTCTGTCACTGGCGAACGTCTCTCCGATCGCCGTCGATCATCGCAAAACTCGATCTCGCGCGCTCATCTCCTCGTCGACTATTAAATCTGTAAATACTACTATTACGTTAATCGATTGTCCTCTGTGCCGAGAGAAAGAGTGAGCGACGTGTCGAGAACAAACAACAAGAGAAAAAAAAAAACAAGATACAAAAAGAACGAAGAGAACTAAAAAGCGTCTAACGTGTCGTCCTTAAAGTGTAATAAAACTAAACAAACAAACAAACAAAAATGTAATTATTATGTGTAATTGTCCGTTAAGAAACCAAAATTCAGCGAGCACGAGAAGTCAACCTCGCTCGAGATTTTGCGTTCTCCGTCTAGGGTATCGCATAAGATACATTATAAATACACCGATCTACGCATCTTATATACGCGCAATTGTTGCGAACATTTGAATACCCGATCGTCAATCGCGACTCACGCGCGTCACTCAAACTGTGCGTATATAAGTGCGTATGTATTACTGTAGCACTTCGCGTCGTGCAATAAAATAAATTCTAAAGCGTTCCAGAAAACAAATCTAGAGGCTGAGAGAGTCAGATGAGCGCGTGTCGAGCGAATGAGAACAACACAACAATAATAAACATTAACACTAAAATAATAAGTAACGTGAAATAATGAAATAATTATACCAATAACAGTCTAACGGTAACGAGTATACAAAAATCGAGGGGAAAAATGAGGTGTCTGAATCTTAATCTCAAAGACGAGTCTCTCACGACTGCGAAGCGAGTGTGTACGATAGGTCGAGAGGGACGAACGGGAAGCGCATTATCTTCTCGTTCGATTCGCCATTCGGTTTAGGGATATAACGTGCAATTGTCCGATTATCCGATAGTTGCGCCGAGGGGGTCGAAGCCGTCATCGGCGCGTCGCTCGTCGCGCTGTCGTCTGTAGGCCGCGAGCCGTTTCGCCTCGGCGAGAGGAGGGAGGGAATGCGAAGTTGTTAGTCACACTCGTCGATATACGAGTTTAATTAGCCGTAGCTCGCTGGGGGTTTGCGCGCGCGAGAGAGCGGAGGCGGTCGAGTGCGGGAAGCGCGAGGAAGCCGAGGGTGGGCGAGGTGAGAAGTTGTAGGCTCGGAGGCAGCGCACAGAAGAGGCCGCTGCAGCATACGCGATGCAATATAGAGCTGTAAGCGATCGGCGAATACGTACACAACGAGCGAGAGAGAGAGAGAGAACGAGAGCAAGAATGAGAAATGAGAGCGAGAGAGAGTGAGAGAGAGAGAGTGGATGAACCGCGCCTCGAAGTTCAACCTGTTGCTTCCTACTTTCGTGGCCGAGTGTGTTTCCTGGGAATTTCGACGTCGACGCTGCCGAGCCGCTCGCTGAGCTTCTGTTGGAAGCTCTTTCGCTGGCGCGCAATCGACTTGACTGTGTGTGTGTGTGTCTCGTGTCGAGACGTTCCGCGAGACCGGGGTGGGTGAGACCAGGTGAAGAGAGGAAAAAAAAAAAAGAAAAGAAGAAATACGTCGATGTACATATATTTACAACGGGGATGACGACCGAGCTGCGTCTCGTCGCAGGGATATCACCCTCGAATCTTCGACCCTTTTTCGTCCTGCTCCGAGAATTTATAAAACGGATTCGCGGAGCCGATGCTGTGTATTATAGATAGATTATGTATTTATCGTTATATAGTTTAAAGAGAGATGCGAGAATAATCGAGAGGGTTGATTCTGCGTTGCGCCGCGGTCTCGGACTCGAGTTAAGTTTTTCACGTGGCTCAGGCATCGATTCAACGCTGCCCGCTGATTTATGCCGACCATCGGCGCAGTCCAAGTTCATTTTCCACACGCGTTTGTGGGAGCTCGATGAACGAATCTTTTATTCAAGGATATATTTAATTCAACTCTACTCGTAGAAATAATAAGAGCGTTGAATTCATGACTGGGCCATTCGTCTTGTGTATCTCATGTACCTTTATTTATTCGATTTCTATATCGCGCTCGTATTCTCCGGCGAAACGTGTTACACATTCCATAGAGATTTATCAGAGTGCGGCGAGGAGGAAATTTCGCGGACTGGGAGAATGAGATGTTTTTTTCTCTTCGGACGTCGCGGAGTCGACTCGCGTGTCGACGAGTGTAATTATTATACTAATAAATATAGTCATCGAAAAAAAAAAAAAATTTAGAGATCATCGTCGTTAACGTCGCCGCGGTGCGTCGACGAGAATTGTATTATAACGCGCGAGACGCTCGAGCGCGAACGGGCGGTGATTTTAGTGTCGAACAAGTTGAGAGAAAAAAAAACCATTAAAAAAATCAATTCCTCTTGATACCATTGCGACCGCAGGAGAATGAACAAAAAAATCGTTTAGCCAAACCAGAGTAATTCTTTTCGATGTCTCTTGTGATCTTAGAGGTGCGTGAAAAAAATAAATAAATAAAATAAACGCTCGCGCGAAAAACCAATCGAGCGGCCCACGATTGTTACGTGTATAAATACCGCGAGGGTGAGCAGGAAAAAAAAAACACGACATGTTGTAATTAGCTGCGCGAGAAAGTATCCGAAATATATCCGAAGGGGTACGGAGAGAAAGCGAGAGAAAAAAAAACATAGAGGATACAAAAAACAGAAGAAAAAAGAAACGACTTAAAAAAAAACGAGAAAATAAAGAGATTCAATTCAGAGAAGAAAGGATCATTAAAGTGTGTAACGAGTCTTTCAATTTACTACCGTAAACTGCCAATTTTTCCGATGCAAACGTTCAACCGACTTGAAGCGAAAGACGGGGGGGTTGACGACGACAGAGCGAAGGCGAGAGTTGAAGGGAAATAAATGAATTGATGCAAAACGAACAACGTGCTATATACATATAACGAAGCAAACCGTAGATTATCGCGACGATCACGTCGTCGCGCGCCCCGTTTCCCCGATTTAATCCGCCGCGCTGGCAATTGCCTCGTTTCCCTAATGTCGTACGCACAGTGTCGATTGCGCCGGACACTCTCCCTTCGTATAATCTATGCAGACCATCACTGAAGCCTACGGGAGCCGTGACTGTGGCGACTGTACCGTGATTTATTTTTTTTTAATCATAGAATCGACTCGCGATAAACATATATCGACGCTGTAATTTTTCATCCACGTAACCGAGGGCACGAATAGCGTGAGCGACGCGACACGCTATTCGACAACATTGTAAGCGACTTTGGGTGCACTCGTGACGCGTCCGTCAGCAGCCGCGGGGATTACGTTGAGGTTTTCATCGTTGGAATATAACGAAATTCAGAAAAAAAACATTAATTCTAATTAACCCAAATTATGAAATTAGGCATAAAAAATTATCATAGTAATTAATTGCCATGATTACTTTTTACATCTAATTTCATTATTTGGGTTAATTAGAATTAATGTTTTTTTAACCCAATGATGAAATTAGGTATAAAAAATTACCATAGTAACTAATAGCCATGATTACTTTTCACACCTAATTTCATTATTTGGGTTAATTAGAATTAATGTTTTTTTAACCGAATGATGAAATTAGGTATAAAAAATTACCATAGTAACTAATAGCCATGATTACTTTTCACACCTAATTTCATTATTTGTATTAATTAGAATTAATGTTTTTTAACCGAATTATGAAATTAGGTATAAAAAATTACCATAGTAACTAATTGCCATGATTACTTTATACACCTAATTTCATTATTTGTGTTAATTAGAATTAATGTTTTTTAACCCAATGATGAAATTAGGTATAAAAATTACCATAGTAACTAATTGCCATGATTACTTTTTACACCTAATTTCATTATTTGGGTTAATTAGAATTAATGTTTTTTTAACCCAATGATGAAATTAGGTATAAAAAATTACCATAGTAACTAATTGCCATGATTACTTTTTACACCTAATTTCATTATTTGTGTTAATCAGAATGAATGTTTTTTTAACCCAATGATGAAATTAGGTATAAAAAATTACCATAGTAACTAATAGCCATGATTACTTTTCACACCTAATTTCATTACTTGGGTTAATAAGAATAAATGTTTCTTTAACCCAATGATGAAATCATGTATAAAAAATTACCATAGTAACTAATCGCCATGATTACTCTTTACACCTAATTTCATTATTTGGGTTAATCAAAATTAATGCTTTTTTTCTGAATTTCGTTGCTTTCCAACGATGCAAACTTCAACATCATCCGCGGGGGGTCGCAGCTCGCGCAAAACTGCAACTCGCAGAGCAAACAGCGTCAAGTGTAACTTCGAGAATTTCGTGGACGCGTGTGCCTCGGGGGGTTGCGGGAGGGGGGGTGAGAGTCAGGGCAATGTTGCAAACGAATTGAAGGGAGGAAGGGAGGCCGACCGCCGAGAGAACCTTGGCAAACTGGCGTTGTACGTGCGGAGCACGCGAGCACCGCAAGCAATAGGGGCTAACACACGTGTGGGCTATATAGTGCGGGGCAGTACGTAACGGTCCACGTCGGTCGGGGATCCACAGGTCGGTTGGGGCCAGGCATCGCATCGTCAGAAGTACCTAGCGCTCTGGCTCGCATTCCCTCGTTCGTACACAGACAAACATATATATACATATATATATATGTATATATTGGCCCACCGACCAACACTCGGCGGCGAAAAACACACAGAGCAGGTCAAACACACCCTTGTGAATAATACACATGAAACACGCTCCGAAGCGGTTAAATAGGACGGGGAGAGCCGGGTGCCTAACGTGAAGAGCAAATCGGAGTGACGTGGAAGAGAGCTGGGAACCGAGGGGCAGCACGAAATACTCTCGAGCCGCTGGTGGTCGATCGACTATCGGACGTCGGTCAGATTCCCCGGGTCTACGACGCTCTGCGCGCAACGAGAACGCTTGATGTACCGATGTGCAATCGCGTTAATTACTTTTCCGACGGAGTCGATAAAAAGGTACGACGGATTCCTAACGTCGGGGTTTTTCTGTCTCTTGAGAAGGAATTCTTTCTGTTATTTTGTCAACGGCGCTTTTTAGCGGTTTTCACTTAATTGTGGATATCAATTGTACGTTTTATTGGCTGATGAGTTTGGTACAAATGGTAACCGGGAAAGTAGCTGTGTCAATAGATAAATTTATTGACACTGCAGTTATTTTTTTTTTTGTCATATTAGGATATCGAGGAAAAAATATGGGAGGAATACTGAGACATCAATAGGACGGAATAACAGCTGGTAGTTGAAGTATTTCTATTGTGTTTCTTGTAAAAAAATTGTTTCTACTATTTCATCGACAGTATTTTGAATACCTTTAATTTCATTTAATAGTCGTTCCCAATTATTCGCTAACTGAAGTACTTATCGTGTTTCTTGTAAAAAATAGTTTCTTTTATTTCGTCAACAGTATATTTAATACATTTAATTTACTTTAATTATCGTTCCCAATTATTCGCTTCACAGTCCAATAAATTTGTTGTCACAGCTGCTAATCGATAACCATCCGTGCCAGCAAATAAATTAATTTACACCATTTCTTTTCGCCACATTAGATCGTCGAGGGAAGAATATTGGGAATTCCGAGGTCCGTCAGTTCGGAAACGGAATAAGCGGTGAGGGCAGAAGGAAATTGTCAGCCGGCCGTGACACGCGGCAACCGAGACCGAGTCCAATGCACGAGGCGAGAAACTCTCTTATTTGTGTCCCGAGGAATTTAACGAGAAGTTATAGTGTGCCCGGGGCCGGGATGAAAGGAGGAAGGATAGCGGACGAGTCACTTTAGCGTTGATTTAACGAGGTGCGCCCGGGCGGAGTGTAACTAACGCGCGGCAGCCTCCGGAGTCTGGTGTGCGGGGTGTGTGCTGACTGAGAGGAGACGACGAGAAGTGGATGAGGGAACGTGAGGTCGTAAATTCTTACGGTGGCCGTGGGGGCCCAAAGGCCGCGTGGAGCCATCGGGTGTTTACCTGAGCGTCACGGGGGAGATTCAGCCGGTTGGGGGGCGCGCGATAGGGACGACTACACCGGCATTCGCGGACCCGGGGAACCGACTTTCCCTCGGACTCCGGCGCGTACAAGTTTCTCACCCTCGTGGATATAACGAACTCGGCTCCTGGCGACGCAAAGAACTTCACACGGCTTCCCCCCCACGGTGAACCGCACAAGCCAAAGGCGACCCGGAAGTCGATTACTCTTCCCGGCGTGCTCCAACGCTCTTTGTCTGCCTTTTCGCGACCTGTCGATTCGGTCTCCTCGTTACTCGGCTGAAGTCATTTGGAATCTTGCAGGTTTTATTTGCGACGGTACCTTAGAACTGCGTTTGTCGAATGCGCATTGGAGGTGAATATCGGATAGGGTAGAAATACCGTTTGTGGCCATTTTCACTATAGTTCATTTCAAATAATTGTTTTTGTTATTTCTATGCTCATACTTGGAAAGCATTCATACAGATTGACAAGATTATTAATCCAGTTTCTTTCTTATTTGACAACATACATAATTAAGTACTTTTGAATTCTGTGACCACAATTGGACTAAAGGTGGCAAAAAAATGGTACTTTTACTCGAATGGAAATTTATGCAATTTTATTCCTGCTCCAATTAGTATGATAGAAGCGATGCTCGATATCGCTGATATTTCTGCTCCTGTATTGATTAGCAAAATATGTTGATTCGTGGTCATATTTGACGAGATAATAAAAAACCAAGAATTAAATCAAGCCGAAGCTCGTATGGGATTTCTGGGGTGTCTATGGGAAGAAGCAGCTCAATGGGGAGTGTTAAGAAATGCCCGTAATTATGATCAATTGGTAGTCGCTTTTCTATGAAAGTGTTTGGTCGCAACGCATCCAACAAGACACAGTGATATAGTAGACAGTGAAAGGAGAAATTTGATTGAAGGGTCGGTGATTCTATGGAAATATATTGCTCGATGCACGCACAAATGTTAATTACGACATAAGGGTAAAACAGTTCATCAATCATGTTAAACACCATTTCGAACAGTGAATTGTTCAGAGCCCGCAAAAAACGAAACAATTCGTACGGTTACAAATTAAAAATGATGAAAACCCCACTAGCTCCGTTTTGTTTTTTTTTTCCTTCCAGTGGCATGTAGGACGAGGGGTGGGAGGTAGAGTTTCTATTCGCTTCGGGAGAAGGAAACATATCACCAATTCGGCGGATGGGTATGTCGCGAAAGGAACCCACGAGCATTGGCCACAGAGGGAAGTGGATGTTGCTGCCGATGAAACGGCGCTCCGCGGGCCAACCTCTCCTGAATAATGAAGTCGTGTCGAGTCGTTAAACGTACGTGCGGAATAGAGGATGAAACGTTTTAGGTGTGTTGGATACCCTAAATACAGTCGGGGATACAGCATATAGAGTGGAATTCGAATGGATTGCCACGTGGGTAACTAGATTGGGGTGGATAGCCGAATCCGTAATTACAAGGGAAAGCAGTGGGCGTGTTTCCATTTGACATTTTAGCGCCGAGGCGCTCGCCAAACGGTACGAATTATTCGCTGTATAATACAGATTGTGATATACTACACTGGGGGGTCTGAGTTGACGGGTATTTTTGGAAAATTCAGCAGAAAATTTCATTACAGGAAAATTCATTTCCGCCTCGGGTTTTCGGGGATAATTAAAAATGATGCGCGGCTGCTTCTCGTCGCTGGTTGCGAGTTGCGAATGCGGCGATAAATGATTTACAATTTTTTTAATTATATATTTTTTTCCAAATGTATTTGAACATATTTCTGGTCCACGTCTGTATTACACGCCAGAAAATGCGAAATAAAAAATGCACGAAATGCAAATATGGAAAGTGAATCAATAGAGATTACAGCATCGGCTAAGTTGCCAAGTAGTTATGGTCACTTTTTGTCAGACAGGTATATTATTTACAATTTTTAATTACATTTTTTTCTAGGTGTATCCGAACGTATTTCCGGTCCACCTCTGTATTACACTCCACAAAATGTGATTCAAAAAATATACGAGACGCAAATATGGAATTTTAATCAACAGAGATTACAGTATCGGCAATTTCGCCAAGTAGTTACGAGCATTTTTTGTCAGACGGGTGAATTATTTACAATTTCTTTAATTACATTTTTTTACAGTGTACCCGCACACATTCGTCGTCCACCTCTGTATTACACACCAGAAAATGTGATCCAAAAAATAAACGAGACGCAAGTATGGAATTTCAATCAACAGAAATTACAGTATCGGCAATGTCGCTAAGTAGTTACGGGCATTTTTTGTCAGACGGGTAAATAATTTACAATTTTTAATTACATTTTTTTGAAGTGTAATTAAACATATTTCTGGTCCACCTCTGGTGTAATAAAACGTCAGAAAATACGATCCTAAAAATACACGAAACACGAGTATGGAAATGAAATCAATAGCGATTACGGTGCCGGCAACGCAGCCAAGTAGTTTCGGCCGCTTTTTGTCAGACGCGTCTGACGTGCTGCCAGCAAAAATTACGTTCTTACTTTGTGTCCCACGGGCGGCGATGTAAACCCAGTGACAATAAGTTTGACGACGGAGAAAAATAGGGAGAAAGAAAACACGAGGAAAATAGCCGGAGAATAAGCGCGGAAGCGTGAGCAAAAAAAAATTGGACGCGGTGATAAAAGAGACGGATGGAAGCGAGAGAGAAAAAAATATACGAGAGGAAGTCGGGGGGTGGAGCTCATTGTCGGAGACTTCTTCAAAGTCCGAGGAAACTCGACGGTGCGGTTTTTTTACTCGTTGTACACGAACGCGGGGACCGAGAGCGGTACGATTTTTCTGAAAACTTCTTCAATGTTTCGCAATCTCTCCCTCTGCGTTTCGCGAGAGGCGTCGCTCCGGAGTAATCCACAACTATATACCGCATCTCTTTGGCTACTTTGCTCCTCGTATCTCGGCTGAGCCTTCGCGCTCTGCAGTCGCGATATACGAGCCATATTAAAAATTGCGGGATCAATTCTGGAATGTCTTCAACGCTTCTGCTTACAATTTATCATCCTGCAGTGTAGGACACAAAAAAACGGAATTAATTCATTTGCATCCTTCATTTCAGGGTGACGTTTAAAATATTAATTGAGCAACCAAAATTACTGCTTATCAAGTGTTTTTTTTCATCAAATATATTTGATGAAAACACTAAAATTTAGATTAGATTAAATTACAATATTAATTGAGCAACCATAATTACTCCTCTTGTGAAGTGTTTTGTTTTCAACAAAATAATGTTTATTTGATCGAATATTAATGAAATTAATCGTACATTTGTTAATTGAACAACCGAAATGACTCCTCTTACCAAGTGTTTTGTTTTCATCAAAATAATGTTTATTTTATCAAATATTAATGAAATTAATCATACATTTGTTGTCGCAAGTGTAATTCGACATCGCAACCCAGTATCAAATCCCACAAATCCACAAACGTAGGCGCAGCGAGATTGCTCGTCAATTTGCGTTTGGATTGCCTCGTCATGCGGTGATATCACACAGCACACAGCGGAGTATCAGATTTTCCATGCAATTAATTAAATCTCTGCGCTTCACACAAACACACATCGGTCCTAAAATTCGTGTCGCGCTCTCCAATTGTTTTATTTATCATCTGTCCAATTGTTTTATTTATCATCTAAATTACAAACCTCCCGTTGTGCAACCGCGATTAAATATTTACAATTCCACGTTACAATTCGTATCATCGTCTTGGTCGGGCGCAGCCGAGCAAGTCGAACGAAATAACTGCGAACGAGACGGCGTTTCAGGGAGCAAATCCCGCAAATTGCTGCTCGTCGAAGGCGTCGCTAAATTGCTCGTCAATTCGCGTTTCAATCGGATTTTGCTATGCCAGCAAATTTTTTGTTAAAATAGTGACAACATTGTGTTATCTGCTAGGCTAACAATTTTTTTTTGCTCGGCTATCAATTTTTTTTGCCCGACTAACAATTTTTTTTACTAGTACAACAAAATGGTTAGCTAGGTTAGCAGATAACGCAATATTGTCCCTATTTTACCAAAAGATTTGCTGGCACAACAAAATCGTTTTCTCCGTGCAGATTTTCCATGCAATTAATTAAATCTCTGCGCTTCACACAAACACCCATCGGTCCTAAAATTCGTGTCGCGCTCTCCAATTCTTTTATTTAACATCCAAATTACAAACCAACCGCGATGAAATATTCACAATTCCACGTTACAATTCGTGTCATCGTCTTGGTCGGGCGCAGCCGAGCAAGTCGAACGAAATAACTGCGAACGAGACGGCGTTTCAGGGGAGCAAATCCCGCAAATTGCTGCTCGTCGAAGGCGTCGCGAAATTGCTCGTCAATTCGCGTTTCGATCGCTACCGAGTATCGCGTGGACCCCGGGAGCAGCCGAGGATCAGATTTTCCATCCAATTAATCGCGACTCCTTGGCGCAGTACGTGTGCCGGTACTTATCGGAAAATTCGCCGCCCGAGCGACGGGGGGGTTGCTTCGCTTCTGGTAGCGGCGATGGTGGTGGCGGCGGTGGTGGTGGTGGTGGTGGTGGTGGTGGTGGTGGTGGTGGTTCTCGATGTGGCGAGGAACTAGGCCAGCGCACCAGTAGCACCCAACAGCAACGAGGCAGCAGCGTAGAAGCGAATGAATAGTACGCTCTCTCGCAGCGGTCTCGTGGAAATAGCGAGGAATATCGATCGAGCCGCCGGAGCCTCGAGTACGGAACGCGACAGAGTTATACTCTGTCCATGTGGTACACACGTAGGGAACGCCGCGAGTTTATACCATGGGTGACGCGCCTTACTCATCAGGGAATTATTTATTCAAAACTCGTGTATGCGTCTGCATCCCCCTCCCCCCCTTCTCCTATGTTCTCCTGACTTTCCTCGTCCGAAAGGACACTGGCTGTCTCTCTCGTCCTTGAGGCGAATTTTTTTTAATTCATGTTTTTAATGATGTTGAAGTCTGCATCGTTGGAACGCAACGAAATACAAGAAAAGATTAATTCTAGTATAAAAATCATCGTAGCAATCAGTTGCTGATTACTTGCAACGAGATTCAGAAAAAAAATCATCCTAATTTCATCATTTGGGTTTATCAGATATTTTTTCTGAATTTCGTTGCATTCCAACGATGCAAACTTCAACATCATTGTTTTTAGCTCCGAATGAGACACGACATCGTCACGGGCATCGTCAGATATCCATTCAATGCTTAAGGGACGTAATTTTTCGTGCGTTTCTCGTCTATTTGTTGGGATGGGTGGAGGAAAAGTTTTGGGGGTGTTTTTTTTTTTGTGAATCGTTTATCGAGATGTTTAGTTCGCACTTGTTTGGGACTGTTTTTTTTTAATTAGTAGAACATTCGTGCGCTTTGGGAGCCAACCCAGTTGATGTAAAAAAAAAAATAAATAAATAATCAAGTTTTAAAAAATATTTCGTGGAAATTATTGAGATTTGAAAAAAACTAATGGCAAATTCGGTGTGTGCGGGAAAAAATACATCGAAGTAAATTGTTAAAAAAAGAAGAAAATCCAGGTTCGATGGTCCCGAAAAAAAAGTAACCTCGATTTTAGTGAAGTGAAGAAATTTCGTTAAAAGTGTGAAAACGTTTTTCGCGTTTTTCTCGTCGAATTTGCTACGTAAAAAAATGATTTCTTTGTCTCTGGAAACATTGGGGCATAGCAACGAGTTGCGGACAGCCTGACAACCAATCAGAGAACGAATAATCCACCGAAAACGCGAGATATTTTACCCACGGATTTTTTGAAGAGTGTAAATGTTCAGTAATTTTTTTTCCCCGCGCAGCTTTGTGTAAGCCAGTCTCATTCGTGACGCGAAAACAATAAATTCCATCGGCACCCAAAAAAAAAAAAAAAAAAAATCGTTCTTTTTACTCGTCACTCCACAATTTTCCCGTTAAAGCCCAAAAACCCAGCGAATTTTTGCCTACGTAAAATGCGGTGTAAAATGCGGCGAGCCGAATCAACGTTTAAATCCGCGCAAATAACAATCAGCGAGAATCGGTGAGTCGGGGAAGTTGGTTCAGTGTTTTTTGTATCACGAGCCATGGTGTTTGGGGGGGGGGGGGGGGGGGGGGTGGGAGAAAAAAAAGCAGGCACACGTGTCGCGTTCGAGCGTTTGATTATACTTCGAAAATAGGTGCGAGCGAGACCGACAGGGAGGCGAATAAGGAGCGGAGAGAGAGAGAGGGAGAGAGCGAGGCGACAAAACACTCGCGGCGTGCTCGCGTTTTGTCGTGAATGTTTTATCGCTCGACGTACAACACGTTGGGAACATCGTCGGGCGCTAGGTTGTCGCGCGCGATCCGATCGATTTGCCTCGTGGCCGCGAATCGCGAGTTACGTTTGTGCACGCGGGAGAGACGGCGGCATTACCGAGCCCCCTCGGTCTCTCTCTCATCGCGCCCCGTTCGCATCCTCGTGTATCGACAAACACCCGTCTCTTTGTCTCCCCGAGCGTGCGGCGTACTTGTATATGGGATACTTGGGCCCCCGCTCTGCACGCACCGATCGACAGCGAGCTGCGCGGACAGGATCGAGAGGAGCCTCGCAACAAAGACGATGTTAATGGCACGTTACGTTGTAGGCATCGCGACTGAGCAAACACGCTCGACGAGGCGCTCTCGAGGCTCCACTAGGGTAGAAGCACCGTTTTTAGCCACCTTTAGTCCAATTGTGGCCACCAACTTTATAAAAGGATTTAATTGTTTAAGTTGTTAAAAAAAACAAAAGTGGGCTTGACAGTCTTATCAATTTGTATGAATATTTTCGAGGTATCAGCACTCGAATATGGAAAAACAAATATTTCAAATTAATTACATTGAAAATGGCCACAAACGGTACAGCGGCCACAAATGGTACTTCTACCCTAACGACGAAACAAGTAGAAAAAAAAACGAAATCGTCGATAAATCGGTTTCTCAATAGGACATAAAAAAAATAAAAAATTCTATGAACTCCATCGAACCCATTTTTCGACGTCATTTCACACTCTGACTTAGCTGGGTTGTAAGTTCCCATTAGTTTGATGATTAAAGTTTACACAACAGTTTATTTTTTTAGTCACGATTTTAGAACGATGACCTGTAGGGATTATAAAGTGATATGTGAACTTTTGAATAGCCGTATGAAAAACCGAATTTTTCAATAAATTTTTAAAAGAACGAAATCGTCGATAAATCGTTTTCTCAATAGGACATTAAAAAAAATAAAAAATTCTATGAACTCCATCGAACCCATTTTTCGACGTCATTTCACACTCTGACTTAGCTGGGTCGTAAGTCTCCAATACTTTGAGAATTAAAGTTTACTCAACAGCCGAGTCACTATTTTCTGGTGACGATTATAGAACGATGACCTGTAGCGATTGTAAAATTATACGTGAACTTTTGAATAGCCGTAAGGAAAACCGAATTCTTCATTAAATTTTCGGAGAAATCGTCAGAAAAATGGACAAGCACAGTTCTTCATTACTTTCACAATGCGTTAACACTGTTTCTCAATTTTTTTAAATTACGATTACCATAAAATTTTATGAGAAATTAATATTTCTTTCCTCTATTTAATAGTTTACACGTCATATTATATAATCATTACAAGTTGTTATTATAATAACATAATTACAAAGCCAATCGTACCAACAATTTTATTTTTTTTAATCAGGGCTTTACAACTCTGAAAAAAAAAATAAATAAATAAAACTACCACGAAATCGATCAAACCCATTTTTAGACGTCATTTCATACTCTAACGTAGCAAAGAAATTCACATTATTCGCTCCATGAGGGATGAATAAAAAAAATAGATATATAAAAAAAGAAACTCAATCTCGCTGACCGAAGAAGATTTTTACCGATCGAGCGAGTCGCCGTCCCATAATTACACTGTAACGAGCTGACGGTAGGACGTATAATTGCCACGTAATTTTGAGAAGGAGAGACGAGAGGAGAGGAGACTCAGCGCGCAATTTGAGGCGTGCAGGCGATATTGAGGTCGCGAGGCAAACGAGAGGCGCGAGTAAATAAACATTTTTTTTTAGACAGACCCGGCTTATTGACGGACGCTCGCAGATGCGATCGTATGTTCGTCCGTTAAATATGCATTGCTCGTCAATCGAGGGCTAAACCCGCGTCCAGCAACCGAGTCGATCGAAGCAATTTAGAAGAGCCGTAATCCGCGAATAGACTAGACGAGAGGGATGAAAAAATGTTTAACGACAATTGTCGATACACATTCGAGAACACTAAACATAAAGCAGTTGGGACGACAGAGTCTGGAATTATTACAGTGGGTAAAAAGTGGGTAAAAAAATTGTACTACCGATAATACTTGTAATGTAATAGGTGACACACCAGATAATTGGCAAAATTTGTCGAGGGGCAGGAGGAAAAATTGAGATAATTATTATAACGAGAGAGAGAGAATAATGAGAAACTCGACGCGCTTAATTGTTTAACGACAATTGTCGATACACATTCGAGAACACTAAGCATAAAGCAGTTGGGACGACAGAGTCTGGAATTATTACAGTGGGTAAAAAGTGGGTAAAAAAATTGTACTACCGATAATACTTGTAATGTAAGGTGACACACCAGATAATTGGCAAAATTTGCCGAGGGGCAGGAGGGAAAATTGAGATAATTATTATAACGAGAGAGAGAATAATGAGAAACTCGACGCGCTTAGTGCGACGTGTACGGTAACTGGCGTTCAAGTGGTGTATAAGACGTTTCGAAACTCAAGGACGAAAAAAAAAAAGAAAAGATATAATGACGATGATAGAGCGATGCACGCGCGGTACGAGAACCGCGAGCGTGCGCGATGATGTATTTGAGAGATAATGTGAGCAAAACGACGCTTGCCCGATTATTTTGTTCGGGGGAAAGCCGAGTAATTTGGTGCGTATGGCAGAACGAAACCTAAGACGATCGTGGATCGATCATTGCTGGGACTCGAAAGCTAGAGATACACGCAAACGGAACCACTTTAATTATTAACAAAAATATATTTATTATTAATATATACGGACCGATAAAAAGGATATATGAAAAATAAAGTACTGTCTTTATTCACGTTTCCCTGCTGTTGTTCAATCGTCCTCTCGTCCACTTTTTTGTAGCCCTCGCGCCGATTCGGCGACTCGAAGAACGCAACTTGGGAACGAAAACTTCAACCAGGTAAGTGAGAATTTTGTATAAAAAAAAAATCTCCGACTGAAAATGTAATTTTTAATGTAAGCAGATTTTTAATTTTTAATATTGTCATTTGCAGATATAAGCAGATTTGTTATTTTTAATATTGTCATTTGCAGATATAAGCAGATTTTTTATTTTTAATATTGTCATTTGCAGATATAAGCAGATTTTTTATTTTTAATATTGTCATTTGCAGATATAAGCAGATTTTTAATTTTTAATATTGTCATTTGCAGATATAAGCAGATTTTTTATTTTAAATATTGTCATTTGTGACGATTTGGGTGAAAACAGCGAAGTCGTCATTTCAGTCGGTGATTGAAAAATAAATAGAGTAAACGACGATGCTCGTTTAACAATCGTTTAATCGCCAATACATCGGTAACATTACCGTAAATACGAGTCAATCAATGCGCAACGCCATCCCTAGCGATACTTCTATATAAAAGGCACTGGAGCTTATTGTATCGTTGTTCTTGTTTCTTCTCTTGATTTTTTTTTTTTTGTCGAAAAAGGTGAAGTATAACGTTAGAGGAAGGTGCTCCAGTAGACAACGTTGAGAATGAAGAAGGAGAAGGGAAAGAAGAATCTCGACAATTTGTCGATGTATATAGCTGTGGCCCTGCCTTGACAGCAGGTGTCGTACTGGACGGTAGGCGGCGGCCTCACTGGACTCCGATTCCTCTCGGAATCCGACCTCATTGGCGTCTGTTGAATGGTAAATTCAAAACGGTTAATTATTTGCACGACTTTCTGAATAAATTATGCAGATGCAGATTTTGAATGAATTATGCAAACTCGAAATGGGGATGGACATCGGACGAATGAAATAGTATTTTAAATAATCTCCTTACTAAACGGATCGAATTGCGGAATTATTGTCATTCATTGCAAAAGAATAATAACGATTGCAGAAGAGGGACCGTTTTTAATCCTAAGCAGTAGCCATATTTATTTATTGTAAAATATAATAAAAAATATTTTTAATACTTTTCAGCTCGAATGATTGCAGAGGAGGGATCATTTTTATTTCTAAACGATATTATATACAAATTATAACAATATATTTTTTTTAATTATAAAACAAATATTATTTTAACAAATGTAAAATAAATATTATTTTTTAAAAATTATAAAATAAATATTATTACGAAATTGTGAAAAAACGAATCTTATAAAAAAAATGGTCACTTCAATTCGAATAGTGCTTATTGTCGAATTAAATAATATTGAGTACCTTGAACTCGTCGATGGCTTCTCGAAGGTCCTCGTCCGAGTAACCCTTCATGGCCTTCGTCGCGACGGGGCCCATGTAATTGTTCACCACGGCGAATTCCATGAGCGAGAGAAATACAAAAACGCTGCACGACGACATCCAGACGTCAATGGCTTTCACGTACGACACCGGCGGCAGTGACTGTTGGGACTGCGTGTTTTGGGTGGCTGAAAGGAATTCAATAAAATTAACAATAAATTATCGAAAATTTCTAATAAAATATCAATTATTTCGTGACCATCTGCGAGTCGATGGTAACGTTACTACGCGAATGGAACGTTATTGCACATATATGATCGACCTGAGGCCGTTCGAAACAAGGGGAATTTATGAGGATCTGTTTATTTTACGCCTCCGCGATTTTCTCGGGCCACGGTGCACGTTTGTCTCGCTCTGACGGCTCCGATACACCAGGCCGCTGTCGATCGTAGGGCTTCGCGGGAACGCGAGCCGGTTCTAGAGCGGAACCTTCGATTATTCTCAACAACGTTGACGGCGTCGATCGATGTGACAAATTTGTATAAAAAAATAAAAAATAAAAAAAGGAAAATGAAAAATAAATAAAAGTGATGGGATTTTCAGTCAACCTCTTGATAGGTCGAAATTCAGTTTCGTAATCATCGTCCCTCGTTTTTTTTAGCTTAAGGTAGTATAAGCGTACAGATGAACGTCGTGTAAATTCGAGGGAGTTTGAGAGAGAATTACGAAGAGTTCTCGATGAGATAAAAATCTGAAAAAAATTAAGCATATGAAAGGCGGTAAAGAGATTAATTTAGACAATAATAATTTAAAAAATGTCATTAACAAATTACTTAAATAAATAATTGTTCAACGAAATATCCGGCAACCTAACTCTTTTTTGTTTTTAAAGTGATCTTCTTATTTTTCTACGTACGTATGAATTTTTTCCGAATTTTGTGTGACGTTTGAAAATTACGTTTTTTTATTATGTTAAAATTAAAAATCAGAGAAAATTCTGAAAAAATTCATACGAATGTAGAAAAATAAGAAGATCACTTTAATAACAAAAAAAAGTTAGGTTGCCGGATATTTAGTTGAACAATTATTTATTTAAGTAATTTGTTAATAACATTTTTTAAATTATTATTGTCTAAAATAATCTCTTTACCGCCTTTCATATGCTTGATTTTTTTCAGATTTTTATCTGATCGAGAACTCTTCGTGATTCTCTCTCAAACTCCCTCGAATTTACGCGACGTTCATCTGTACGCTCATACTACCTTAACAGTTTTTTTTATTCTTTTTTTATTTTAAATAATAAAGCAGCTCACCGAGAGTGAGAAGCGACGTGACGCCCAGTGTGACTCTGGCGGGTATCGCCTCAGGTTTTATCCAGAATGCGATCCAGGACATTACGACGATGAGCGCCGAGGGTATGTAAGTGTGGAAGAGATGATAGCCGAGTCGACGCCGAAGATTGAAGACTATCTGTATGCAGGTGAAGTTGCCGGTCGAGTACTCGATTGTGCAGTCGGTCGTGTAGTTGTTCGAGATGTCGAGTTGCGGCAGCTCGATCTCCGGATTGACAACCAGCGGATCCGTCATGTTCCAGATGAATACGAGATCTTGGGTGGTGTGTGACACTTTGAAGTTCGAAAAAGACATTCAATAATTTACCGACTGGGATAAAAAAAAATAAAAAAAAAAATAAATCTTTCTTCTATCATTTAATTTATAGCTTAAAGTAAAGTAAAGTAAAGTTATATAAAGTTATATAAAGTAAAGTAAAGTAAAGTAAAGTGAAGTAAAGTGTGCCGAGTGCCGTGCCTTGCCTTGCCTTGCCGCGAGCCGAGCCGAGCCGAGCCGAGCCGAGCCGAGCCGAGCCGAGCCACGTCAATTCATCGCCGTGCTCCAATGTCTACTCGGCCTCTACTTTTTTCCGAAAAAAGTCATTCCATGAAATTTTTCGGAAAAAAGTCATTCCATGAAATTTTTCGGAAAAAAGTCATTCCATGACATTTTTCGGAAAAAAGTCACTCGGCACACTTTACTTTACTTCACTTTACTTTACTTTACTTTACTTTACTTTACTTTACTTTACTTTACTTTACTTTACTATAAAAAAAAAATTATTTTTCGGAAAAAAGTCATTCCATGAGCTAAAATTCCCCGGAGCCCGATTTTTAGCTCATGGAATGACTTTTTTCCGAAAAATAATTTTTTTTAAAAAGTAAAGTAAAGTAAAGTAAAGTAAAGTAAAGTAAAGTAAAGTAAAGTAAAGTGAAGTAAAGTGTGCCGAGTGCCGTGCCTTGCCTTGCCTTGCCTTGCCGCGAGCCGAGCCGAGCCGAGCCGAGCCGAGCCACGTCAATTCATCGCCGTGCTCCAATGTCTACTCGGCCTCTACTTTTTTCCGAAAAAAGTCATTCCATGAAATTTTTCGGAAAAAAGTCATTCCATGAAATTTTTCGGAAAAAAGTCATTCCATGAAATTTTTCGGAAAAAAGTCATTCCATGAAATTTTTCGGAAAAAAGTCACTCGGCACACTTTACTTTACTTCACTTTACTTTACTTTACTTTACTTTACTTTACTTTACTTTACTTTACTTTACTTTACTTTACTTTACTTTACTTTACTTTAAAAAAAAAAGATTATTTTTCGGAAAAAAGTCATTCCATGAGCTAAAATTCCCCGGAGCCCGATTTTTAGCTCATGGAATGACTTTTTTCCGAAAAATAATTTTTTTTTTAAAGTAAAGTAAAGTAAAGTAAAGTAAAGTAAAGTAAAGTAAAGTAAAGTAAAGTGAAGTAAAGTGTGCCGAGTGCCGTGCCTTGCCTTGCCTTGCCGCGAGCCGAGCCGAGCCGAGCCGAGCCGAGCCGAGCCGAGCCGAGCTGAGCCACGTCAATTCATCGCCGTGCTCCAATGTCTACTCGGCCTCTAATTTTTTTTCTAAAGTTCCATGAGCTAAAATTCCCCGGGGCCGGATTTTTAGCTCATGGAATGACTTTTTTCCGAAAAAAGTCATTCCATGAAATTTTTCGGAAAAAAGTCATTCCATGAAATTTTTCGGAAGAAAGTCATTCCATGAAATTTTTCGGAAAAAAGTCATTCCATGAAATTTTTCGGAAAAAAGTCACTCGGCACACTTTACTTTACTTCACTTTACTTTACTTTACTTTACTTTACTTTACTTTACTTTACTTTACTTTACTTTACTTTAAAAAAAAAAGATTATTTTTCGGAAAAAAGTCATTCCATGAGCTAAAATTCCCCGGAGCCCGATTTTTAGCTCATGGAATGACTTTTTTCCGAAAAATAATTTTTTTTTTAAAGTAAAGTAAAGTAAAGTAAAGTAAAGTAAAGTAAAGTAAAGTAAAGTAAAGTAAAGTAAAGTAAAGTAAAGTAAAGTGAAGTAAAGTAAAGTGTGCCGAGTGACTTTTTTCCGAAAAATTTCATGGAATGACTTTTTTCCGAAAAATTTCATGGAATGACTTTTTTCCGAAAAATTTCATGGAATGACTTTTTTCGGAAAAAAGTAGAGGCCGAGTAGACATTGGAGCACGGCGATGAATTGACGTGGCTCGGCTCGGCTCGGCTCGGCTCGGCTCGCGGCAATGCAAGGCAAGGCAAGGCACGGCACTCGGCACACTTTACTTCACTTTACTTTACTTTACTTTACTTTACTTTACTTTACTTTACTTTACTTTACTTTAAAAAAAAAATTATTTTTCGGAAAAAAGTCATTCCATGAGCTAAAAATCGGGCTCCAGGGAATTTTAGCTCATGGAATGACTTTTTTCCGAAAAATAATTTTTTTTTTAAAGTAAAGTAAAGTAAAGTAAAGTAAAGTAAAGTAAAGTAAAGTAAAGTAAAGTAAAGTAAAGTAAAGTAAAGTGAAGTAAAGTAAAGTGTGCCGAGTGCCGTGCCTTGCCTTGCCTTGCCGCGAGCCGAGCCGAGCCGAGCCGAGCCGAGCCGAGCCGAGCCGAGCCGAGCCACGTCAATTCATCGCCATTCCATGAGCTAAAATTCCCCGGGCCGGATTTTTAGCTCATGGAATGACTTTTTTCCGAAAAATTTCATGGAATGACTTTTTTCGGAAAAAAGTCATTCCATGAGCTAAAAATCCGGCCCCGGGGAATTTTAGCTCATGGAATGACTTTAGAAAAAAAAGTAGAGGCCGAGTAGACATTGGAGCACGGCGATGAATTGACGTGGCTCAGCTCGGCTCGGCTCGGCTCGGCTCGGCTCGGCTCGGCTCGGCTCGCGGCAAGGCAAGGCAAGGCACGGCACTCGGCACACTTTACTTCACTTTACTTTACTTTACTTTACTTTACTTTACTTTACTTTACTTTACTTTACTTTACTTTACTTTACTTTACTTTAAAAAAAAAATTATTTTTCGGAAAAAAGTCATTCCATGAGCTAAAAATCGGGCTCCGGGGAATTTTAGCTCATGGAATGACTTTTTTCCGAAAAATAATCTTTTTTTTTTAAAGTAAAGTAAAGTAAAGTAAAGTAAAGTAAAGTAAAGTAAAGTAAAGTAAAGTAAAGTGAAGTAAAGTAAAGTGTGCCGAGTGACTTTTTTCCGAAAAATTTCATGGAATGACTTTTTTCCGAAAAATTTCATGGAATGACTTTTTTCCGAAAAATTTCATGGAATGACTTTTTTCCGAAAAATTTCATGGAATGACTTTTTTCGGAAAAATTTCATGGAATGACTTTTTTCGGAAAAAAGTCATTCCATGAGCTAAAAATCCGGCCCCGGGGAATTTTAGCTCATGGAATGAGTTTAGAAAAAAAAGTAGAGGCCGAGTAGACATTGGAGCACGGCGATGAATTGACGTGGCTCAGCTCGGCTCGGCTCGGCTCGGCTCGGCTCGGCTCGGCTCGCGGCAAGGCAAGGCAAGGCACGGCACTCGGCACACTTTACTTCACTTTACTTTACTTTACTTTACTTTACTTTACTTTACTTTACTTTACTTTACTTTACTTTACTTTACTTTACTTTACTTTACTTTACTTTACTTTACTTTACTTTACTTTACTTTACTTTACTTTACTTTACTTTACTTTACTTTACTTTACTTTACTTTACTTTAAAAAAAAATTATTTTTCGGAAAAAAGTCATTCCATGAGCTAAAAATCGGGCTCCGGGGAATTTTAGCTCATGGAATGACTTTTTTCCGAAAAATAATCTTTTTTTTTTAAAGTAAAGTAAAGTAAAGTAAAGTAAAGTAAAGTAAAGTAAAGTGTGCCGAGTGACTTTTTTCCGAAAAATTTCATGGAATGACTTTTTTCCGAAAAATTTCATGGAATGACTTTTTTCCGAAAAATTTCATGGAATGACTTTTTTCGGAAAAAAGTCATTCCATGAGCTAAAATTCCCCGGAGCCCGATTTTTAGCTCATGGAATGACTTTTTTCCGAAAAAAGTCATTCCATGAAATTTTTCGGAAAAAAGTCATTCCATGAAATTTTTCGGAAAAAAGTCATTCCATGAAATTTTTCGGAAAAAAGTCATTCCAGGAAATTTTTCGGAAAAAAGTCATTCCAGGAAATTTTTCGGAAAAAAGTCATTCCAGGAAATTTTTCGGAAAAAAGTCACTCGGCACACTTTACTTTACTTCACTTTACTTTACTTTACTTTACTTTACTTTACTTTACTTTACTTTACTTTACTTTACTTTACTTTACTTTACTTTACTTTACTTTAAAAAAAAAATTATTTTTCGGAAAAAAGTCATTCCATGAGCTAAAATTCCCCGGAGCCCGATTTTTAGCTCATGGAATGATTTTTTTCCGAAAAATAATTTTTTTTTTTAAAGTAAAGTAAAGTAAAGTAAAGTAAAGTAAAGTAAAGTAAAGTAAAGTAAAGTAAAGTGAAGTAAAGTAAAGTGTGCCGAGTGCCGTGCCTTGCCTTGCCTTGCCGCGAGCCGAGCCGAGCCGAGCCGAGCCGAGCCACGTCAATTCATCGCCATTCCATGAGCTAAAAATCCGGCCCCGGGGAATTTTAGCTCATGGAATGACTTTAGAAAAAAAAGTAGAGGCCGAGTAGACATTGGAGCACGGCGATGAATTGACGTGGCTCGGCTCGGCTCGGCTCGCGGCAAGGCAAGGCACGGCACTCGGCACACTTTACTTTACTTCACTTTACTTTACTTTACTTTACTTTACTTTACTTTACTTTACTTTACTTTACTTTACTTTACTTTACTTTACTTTACTTTACTTTACTTTACTTTACTTTACTTTACTTTACTTTACTTTAAAAAAAAAATTATTTTTCGGAAAAAAGTCATTCCATGAGCTAAAAATCGGGCTCCGGGGAATTTTAGCTCATGGAATGACTTTTTTCCGAAAAATAATTTTTTTTTAAAGTAAAGTAAAGTAAAGTAAAGTAAAGTAAAGTAAAGTAAAGTAAAGTAAAGTAAAGTGAAGTAAAGTAAAGTGTGCCGAGTGACTTTTTTCCGAAAAATTTCATGGAATGACTTTTTTCCGAAAAATTTCATGAAATGACTTTTTTCCGAAAAATTTCATGAAATGAATTTTTTCCGAAAAATTTCATGGAATGACTTTTTTCGGAAAAAAGTCATTCCATGAGCTAAAAATCCGGCCCCGGGGAATTTTAGCTCATGGAATGACTTTAGAAAAAAAAGTAGAGGCCGAGTAGACATTGGAGCACGGCGATGAATTGACGTGGCTCGGCTCGGCTCGGCTCGGCTCGGCTCGGCTCGGCTCGTCTCGGCTCGCGGCAAGGCAAGGCAAGGCACGGCACTCGGCACACTTTACTTCACTTTACTTTACTTTACTTTAGCTCTTCTATCATTCTACAATATAATAAGCTTTGCACCGTGATTTTCCTCACATCCAGGATCGCCGTGAGGTAAAGCAACAACTAAAAAAACAACTGCAACAACTCTGCTCGCAACTACCTCGGTCCAAGTTTTTTTCAGAATTCACAATTTTACTATCGATTAGCAGGATCATTAAATTAGCGATAAGCATATAAACTACCTCGATCCAATTTTGTTTCGTCTCGATACGTGATATCTTAAAATTGATTAACCGGATCGTTAGATTAGCTTTTTTTCGTTCAATTTTTAGATTAAAAAAATTAAACTGATTTTTTTTAATGTAACCATATAAACTACCTCGATCCAACTTTTTTTTCTTCTCGGTGCGTGATACCTCACAATTGATTAACCGTATCGTTATATTAGCTTTTTTTCGTTTAATTTTTAGATTAAAAAAATTATTTTAATGATCAGCTAATCCATAGCATCATTCTACGATGTAACAAGCTTTCTACCGTGATGTTCCCAACATCCAGGATAGCCGCAAGGCAAAGCCAACCACGAGTTGCCTCGAAGCAATTTGCTTAGCGATAACAACTGCAACACCTACAGCGGCAACAACTTTGCTTGCAACTACCTCAATCCAAGTTTCTTTTTTTTTTTTTTTCTTCTTCTCGGTACCTCACAATTGATTAGCCGGGTCATTATGCCATGGGCACACTCTGCCCTGTCTACCCAGCGTCTGTTTGTGTGGGAATAATGGGAGGGGCCGATGTAACTAAGGGTAACTTCTTGCACTCGATAGCCACTCCGTTACTTGTGTTAGGCGTTATTAATGACTGCAAGAACGTTGCGGCGTGGCTATCTGACTTAGCCAAGCTGCGCCGATATAACCAGCGCTGACCCGGATGCTTTCACGCGGCGCTACACCAGGCAAAGCTGGGCGTGCCTAAAGGTGATGCTAATCGAAGAAAGGGTTATTAATCCTCGGGATTTCGGGAGGCTAAGGAACGGACGAAAAGCATAGCCGCGAAAATCACGATCGGTGGAGGAGGGACCAAAATTCGAAATCATTTTTTACGTACGGCTCTCTATCATCATTGAGCAAATCTGGGTGTCGTGAGGGTAGGACTCGAACTTCATTGCGCAAGACAGAACCAGTGTTAATCTAAAAAAAAAAAAAAAAACGATAATTGAAAAAAGATTTTTATTCACGAACGACCTCGCGAACATTTTCGCCGACGAAGGGAAATAACTTGGAAGGTTTGGAAGGAAGTGAATAAAAAAAAAAAAAAGGAGGGACGATCCGGAGAGTCATTTGCGTGAACCAAGTCCGAGGAGGCGAAGTCTGAGCGAGATGCCGTTTCGACGTTTACGACTCGCGATCAGTCTCCATTCGCCTGTCAGACTTGGAAACTTCGAAATGACCCGGCGAAGGCACGCGAAACTCGCCGAGTTTTCGAGCTCGACGAAGTTTCCGTCGGGCCGGAGAGGGCGAAGAATGCCCATATGGAAATAAAGTATGTATGTGCAAAATATATAAAAGATTTATTTTAGATAGACTTATAAGATGTATCTTTATCGAAAAATTGTAAATGCCGGATATAGTTTAGATTATATAAATAAAAAAAAATATACGCGAGCGAAAAATATATAAAAGATTTATTTTAGATAGACTTATAAGATGTATCTTTATCGAAAAATTGTAAATGGCGGATATAGTTTGGATTATATAAATAAAAAAAAAATATACGCGAGCGAAAAATATATAAAAGATTTATTTTAGATAGACTTATAAGATGTATCTTTATCGAAAAATTGTAAATGCCGGATATAGTTTGGATTATATAAATAAAAAAAAATATACGCGAGCGAAAAATATATAAAAGATTTATTTTAGATAGACTTATAAGATGTATCTTTATCGAAAAATTGTAAATGCCGGATTTAGTTTAGATTATATAAATAAAAAAAAATATACGCGAGCGAAAAATATATTTAAGATATATTGGAAATGGATTTTTTATCATATTATCATCCGTAAAGTTGTGTACATCGGATATATTTTAGGATATATACGAAATATAGGCGAGGGAGAAATGTATCCAAGATATATTGAAAATGTATTTTTGTCATATTATCGTCCAAAAAGTTTTAAATGTCGAATGTATTTTAGGATATATACGAAATATAGGGGAGCGAAAAGTATACCTAAGATATATTTTTAATTTATTTTCATCATATTGTCGTCCGAAAAGTTGTATAATGTCGGATACACGAAATATACGCGAGCGAAAAATATATCTACTATATATTGAAAATGTATTTTATATACGAAAAAATTAATAAATTAATAAATTAATTAATTTTAATAAAATTAAAATTTTTGAAAATGTTTTTTTATATACGAAATATACGCGAGCAGAAAAATATATCTACAATATAGTGAAAATGTATTTTTATGTACGAAATATACGCGAGCGAAAAATATATTTAAGATGTATCGAACATTTCTTTTTATCATATTATCGTCCGAAAAATCGTATGTTAGATATATTTTCGTATATATTTCTTTTTCATGGGGGGTGAATACGTGGCAGAAATATGCGGGCGGCTTACTTGGACATGTACAGAAGGGTCTTGTCGTGGTAGAGCCAGAGATAGTGATTCGGTATCGACATCTCGTGGAAGGTGACTTTCTTCGCGTTCTTGAAGAAACAGTCGGGCCTCCATATGTTGTGCAGCCAGTCGACGTCGAGTATTCGGTATTCCTCGGACATATTCTCCGGCAGCCGGAGCCTCGAGTCGCGCCAGCTCTGAGCGAGAAATATATCGGCAACGTAGGTCTGCGGAAAAAGGGCCATTAAGACGGAAAAAAGTCTGAAAGCCGGAAATCGAAACCCCCGTACGTGTTCGGACGAAAAAAAGGCCATTAAGACAAAAAAAAACGAATACACGGAAAAGCAGGAAATCCAAACCGTCTGTAAATAAAAAAGACCATTGGGGAAAAAAAAAAACATCCACGGGCAGGAAATCCAATCTCTGTCTGGGGGTGGTCGAACAGAGAGAAATAGCGTCAAAAGAAAGGTGAGGAGTGAACCCGACGCGTAGCGCCATCTAAAGGCCAAACCTCGACTCGTAAAGCACAAAAGCTCAAAGCGCAATTCACCCCAGAGGACCATTCGACTGGAAAATCTTTTTTTATATCGGGAACAAAAAATATTGTGGCGAAAAAAAATACCACATTCTTCAAAAAATTGTGAATAACTTTAATAATACTTCCGTAATAATAATAATAATAATTCTTTCATAATAATAATAATTGTTTTAATAAATAATAATTCTTCAATGAATAACAATAATGAATGAATAATAATAATGATGGAAATAATTATTTTGCAATTAATTAATGATAATTTTTAACAGCCCTAATTAATAAATCATTATCAATATTATCATAGTGCAAATATAGATCTTCGCTGCTAAATTATAATTTCTCGTCTGCTGCTTTAAAGTAAAAATAATATAATAACATTTTGTATTTATTAAAATAATTAAGAATATTGCATTTAATTAAATAAATCAATTAAATAAATTCACCGATAATTAAATGAATGGTGTCGAAAGCTCAATTCGTAACTCACCATAGACTCCTCGTTTATCGAGTCGATGCTCAGCACCGTCACGTGAAAGTAAACGATGGTGGGCTGTCCGAGGAACTTCGGTGCTCTGTGCTTGTCGTACTGTTTTGGATTAATCGGCAGAATGTCGCGGAGCGACAACGAGGCCTCCTTTCTGCCGTACTCCTCGATCTCGACCTCCCTGCGAACCGAACGAAAACCGAGGAGAAGCGAGGCTGGCATGACTTCGGGGTTAACGCGATATCCGTGGGGGTCGTGAATATTCAAAGGGTGCAAAAAAATCCTGGTCGCTTCTTTTCGGTCCAGGCCTGCGGGGCCGGGTGTCGTTTTACCAGCGATTTTCGCCGTGATCGCTCATCGATACGCGGGACCGACTGGTAACACTTCCCAAAGTCTGGCGTCTCTTACCCTGAGGGGAGATCCGCGCGATTTTCGTATCTCAGTCGGTAACACAGCGATTTTACCCTCCATTCGTAAGGACGAAAACACGGCGGGAAATCAGGGAGCAATCAGTTTTTCCCGGCGCGGGACACCGAGGCATCGAAATGCGGCTCAACGGCGCGACGAATATCAAATTGACCTTGAATTTAGTTGGGGGAAAATTATCAGGCGGGATAGTCGGGCGCGTCTTAATACGTTAAACCCCCGTGGGGACGTCCCTCGGGGGGCCCGGCAAGAACGTCGCCCGTCCGACTTTCACCGGAGTTTCGCGAGTACCAAGTCGTGTAATCGGCTAATCGCGGATAAAGTCGTTAGCGAGGAGTTAGCAAAGGTCTGATGAAATCGGGCAGTTTCCGTGAGAATTCGGAATTTCGCCTCGCTTATGCGACCTCCTCGCTCCCACGGGGGGGGCGACCGGGGGGGACGGAACGTGGTTTCTCGGGGGCTCAGACACTCTCCGCGCGACACTCTTCTTCTCACCCCCCCCCCTCCCCCCCGCACCTTTCCAAGCCCGGCAACTCGAATTATTAGCGATTCTGATGAAACAGCAATATCGCCGAAGCCGTAACAAGCTCTCGCTCTCGGGTATCTGGAGGCTCCGCGCACTTTCGAGGGTACCAAGTGTCGCCATTAAAATACTATCCACCCTGTTCATTTAATTTTTTTTTCTCTGGATATGTGGAATTTTTTTTTTTTTGGGAAATAAGTGTAAAAAAATAAAAGAAAGTTCGGTTAGCTACTGCGCCTCACACTGGTCGAATGAGTGCTGCGATTTTATAATGATTTATATAATCATTATAAACGCCATTAAAATGCCATCCAGCCTTCTTTTAATTTTTTTTTCCGGATGTGTGGAAAAAATGTTGGGGATTAAGTGTAAAAAAGAAACTTTGGTTAGCTACTGCGCCTCACACTGGTCGAATGGGTGCTGCGATTTTATAATGATTTTCAAAGACGTTAATCAATAAATGCAATATTCTGTGATACTACTTTTCATAATTTAAAAAAAAATGTCTTCCGCCAGATTTGACATAAAACGAAAAGATTCGAGTCTTGAGTTTTATCCCAATTCCGATTTCTGATCGTGACTACGAATAGAACGACAATTATGGCTTACTCAAAAAAATGTTACAGCAATTTAAAAAAATTTAATCTGTTATATGTCGTCGATATTAATGTGCCAAAGCTCTATGTGGTTTTCTGATGAAGATCCACAAATTCGAGAAGATAATTAAACGAGTGTCAACCAATGCACTCAATTTTGCAAAAATGACTGAAAACCATAGCCCGCATTTAACTGGTGCTAAGTGCAGTAACTACCTTAAATCTGCTGCGATGGAATTTTTTTTGGAAATGGATTGTGCAGTGTCGCCTCATGGCGATGTTTGTCGTTGTCACTTCGACGGTTTTCAACTGTAAATGCTTTGTTTTTTTTACTGTAAATTGCAAACGTTAGAACGACGTTAGAAAGACGATGATTCTAAATATTTTAAATTAATAAATCGATTGGCTCGTGTTAAATAAATAATTAATTACTTCAGCATGCTCGGAGCGTCCAACTCGTAAGTCTCGTGCGTCAATAGTGCGATAAAATCGGTAATGCTCGAGAGCTTGAGATCCATTTACCTTTCGATCTTGGGAAAAAAGCGGTACCCGCGTTTTCTTGCGGAAAGTCGAATTGTACGAGACGATAGGCTATCGACTTTAATATGCCACCCTTCGACCTCCGTGGAAAGTACCGGTTCGCAAACTTTCTCGCTGAAATTCGACAAGTACAGAAGGAGTGGGGATATCGAGGATTAAGAAGAGAAGAGAACAAGAGAAAAGCACGATTACGAATAACGTTAAGCGCGCCGTATCGGAGACCCAGAAAAATGTGCAAAAAAAAAGTACTGGATATCTCGAGGTTCTATGCAGCGTTATCGCCCCCCCCCCCCCTTTTTTTAACATCGTCCGGCTCTACATCGACCCTCGAACGCACGGACAGTCCGTTCCTTTAGCTTTGTATCAGATTTTCGAGTACTCACGGAAAGTGCAGAGCTGCCATGTCCAACAGCGTGTAGAGATAGCAGCATAGGATAACCAGAGAGTGCCTCGTCATACCTGAGATAAAAATGAAAAAAAAAAAAAAAAATCATTGAATAATGATAACAAAAAATATCCAAATTACCATAGATCGTAATCAAATTATTAATAATTAGACATTCGTAAATATTAAATTAAACACTAATTTAATTTTCATTTATTTTGTTTTTGTAAATTATTATAATGACAAATTAAAATTAATCTCAAGATCGATACTGATAGTTGGGATGTCGGTGTGCGATTTCGATGGACCCTAAATTAAGCAGCATCTTCGATAGATGACCGCACGTCGTAAACCGGCTGGTCCATCAACCACCACGAACCGGCAGGTCGCAATTTTTTCGACACCTTGGTGTCCTCACTTAAGTAACTTTTTTTCGTCTATACACCGATGAGTAATAAGAACGCCTGGGCGTTAATACTAGATTAAACCAATGACTCCAAAGTAGGTAAACAATATTGTATTATCTCACGTTAAATAGGATTGATAAAAATAAGAACCATAGTCAATATAAAAAACTTGTTTCTGGATTTTTTTTTAGTGCGGTACGAATATTTCGCTCTTTCCCTGCATCCATGTCAAATGCAATATGGTTAATCAGCTTCCGACACCATAGAATTTAGACATAGACAAACGGGAACACATAAATTTTTTTTTAATTTAAAAAAGAGGCTGGAGGACTCCGGTCGATGGTCTATTGACAATGCGATCAGAAAACAAAATGTATACGGCACAGAAAGGGGGAAAAAAGTATAATGTATTGTCAATAAATATCGTTTACTACTATAAAAAAAATACATTCATACTAATTTCAAAGCAAATAATTACTCTCATCAATAACTCAAACAATAATTCGAAAAATCCTTCCACCCACAGCAAAATGGAACTTCGCCGCGATCGCAGCCTCAGCCAAAGCATCGACGACCGCATAATGCAGTATCAATGTTGGTGGCGATAATGCCCACCACAGTGGAGACTACAGTATAGGGTATCGCTTTCGCGAGTTCCCTCTAATCTACTAATTGATGATTATCTGATTATACTCTGGTTAACGATAACGAGCTCTGCCCATCTCCCTCTCTCCTCTCTCTCTCTCTCTCTCTCTCTCTCTCTCTCTCTCTCTCTCTCTCTCTCTCTCTCTCTCTCTCTCTCTCCCGCCCGCGCGTTTCCCTCGCCCAGCTCTCACCCCAATTGGCTTTCCCGATCCCGTGACGGGCGGATGGGTCGTGTTAGAGCTTCTGATCGACGGCCTCGCGCTCCTGATGATCTCGAGTCGTGGGACGTACGTTGCCGCCGGCCTCTAGCATGGATCCGTCCAAAGGACGTCTATATATCCCTCTCGTCCGGGGGCCCCGCGATTGATCGATTGATTAGCTCTCGATACTCGCCCTCGCCGATGTCACTGTCGCGTCTGTTGGCGTTTCGGCTCCTCGAGCTCGTCCTCCGCCCGCGACCGATCCCGGATGATCGCCGTCCCGAGTTTCTCCCCGTCCCAGCCGAATGGATGACGATCACCGCTGATCGTGCGCGTCACGTACATCTGGGCAAGCCCGGCGCCCTCCACCCGGTGGTCTCGTACCGCCCGACGTGGCCCCCCCCTCACGATGACCGGCAGAGACCACGAAATTTTTCGACAGTCACCGCACTGAAACCGTCGCTCGGCGCCGCCAGTTTGACTCGACGCTGAACGATATCAATTTTTACAAAACCACTAAAAAAAAAAATAACAATAATTCCCACTGAAACTCCGAACCGCACGCGAACTTTTTTTAACGCACTTTTACTTTTACTTTTTTTTTTTACAGACTCGATTTACCCGCAATTAAATCACAAACGAGGCCTCCGGTCGTCCTGAATCTCACTTTTGATTTTTCTTGATCCTTTTACCTGTATTTTTTTTTCTCTCTCTCTCTCTCTCGCTCTCACCTGCGGTAAATTATGTGAGTTCCTGCAAATCGTCGCGCGGTGCCGATATCCGTACTTTCACTCCGCGTAGCACCGGGCAACGCACGGGGGTTGCGACTGCAAACCACCCTCAGTCTCCGGCGCCTCTAAGCCAATTTGCCTATCGACTAACTGATTAAGCCCTACTCGCCGAGCGTCTCTATATTCCCGTTCTCGTTCACCCTCGCTGCCCGCTGTCCACTCGACTATCTCGTTCGCTCTTTCGTTGGGTCATTTCTCTCGCTCTCTCTCGCTTTTTTTTTCCTTCCCTTGCGAGCGGCCGTCTCATCCCTACCACCGGTTTTTCCTAGCCCTCTTTATCTCCGTCTTCGTCGCGCATTTTCTCTCCGTCTCCGTCGCCCACTTTCTCTCCGTCTCTGTCGCACTTTCTCTTCGTCTCCGTCGTCCGCTTTCTCTCCGTCTCTGTCACACATTTTCTCTTCGTCTCCGTCGTCCGCTTTCTCTCCGTTTCTGTCGCACTTTCTCTCCGTTTCTGTCGCACTTTCTCTCCGTTTCTGTCGCACTTTCTCTTCGTCTCCGTCGTCCGCTTTCTCTCCGTCTCCGTCGCACATTTTCTCTTCGTCTCCGTCGCCCACTTTCTCTGCGTCTCCGTCGCACTTTCTCTTCGTCCCCGTCGCCCGCTTTCTCTCCGTCTCCGTCACCCGCTTTCTCTCCGTCTTCGTCTCTTTCACCGCGTCCACCTGCCGCCGAACGGAGACCTGAAAGGTGAAAACACATCTTCGCGGCCCGTCCGGCTGTGTGCGAGACGCGGTTCCCAGTAGTAGTGGTCAGTGTATGGTCGGACACTCACATCAGGCTCTTCCCGGGGCTGTGGAAAATTCGCACGCGGTGAAATTGACCGATTTGTCGCACCGGTTGCCGGGGTTACCCGTATGGAAATATATATATATATCTGAAATATACGCTAAAAATATATGCGACATATATGCTATATGGGTGACATATATTCCGCCAAAATGTTGCATATAGATTAAATATCCCGCATATATGTCGTGAATATATGCAGGATATATGTTTAATATATTTGATGTATCTGTAACATATATATAAGAATCATGTTTTATATCATTCGTAAGTATTATGTATATTTGTTCTGAATATACGAAACATGTATGTTTAATATATATTTCTGATATGTAACATATATTTTAAAATAAACGTTTTATAAAAAATCACATCAGCAAAATATGTTTTGAAAATATGTGACATAATTTGCGAATATTTCTGGATAATTAAATGCGAGTAATTATGCATTTTTCTACGTGCAATTCTATATGTATATATGTGCATATATGTCGTATATATGTGGGCATGTATGTCGTATATATGTCGTATATATGTGGGCATATATGTCGTATATATGTGGGCATGTATGTCGTATATATGTCGTATATATGTGGGCATATATGTCGTATATATGTGAGCATATATGTCGTATATATGTGGGCATATATGTCGTATATATGTGGGAATATATGTCGTAGATAAGAAACGCGCCAAAATGTAACATATACGACATATATGTTGCGTATCTTATTAATATACGGTATATATGTCAAATATATGCAACTTATAATCTGTATATATTTTTAGCGTATATTTCACACCTATTTTTTTCCATAAGGGTATCGATGGACGCAACCCTATAGAGGGGGTCAACTTCACCGCGTTGCTTTTTGCGGCTGTGGCTGTAATTGTGTGTTTGGGTATATACGTCGTGCGTTTCTCTCTCGCTAAGGCCTTTTGTGCAGGGCCTGTAGGCGCAGTCTCGGGCTTCCGCGTGGACGATGGATACGGTCACGCCTTCCGTCGTTGGTCTAACGAGATTTCACCGCGGAGACGAAAGCCCGAGCGACACCGAGCTCGGGCGCCGCGGGAGCTCCCATCGTCGCTGCGTTTCCAGATCGTTCGGAAATTTCGCCTCGACGCGGTTTCCGATGGTCGCGGAGAGTCGAGATCGTTCGTTGGTTTTTTTTGGGGATGATTTTGAGGGAGATAAGGGTTGTTGATTTTTTTGTTTTTTTTTTCTAGAATTTTGCAGGCGCTGCTTTTCGTTGAGTGTCTCGCGATCTTGATGACGAAGACGCGAGAAACTCGTCGGGTGTGAAGCTCAATGCGAGAAGGTGCGAAGCTTTAAAACAACCGAAAGCAGATCACGCACGGAAATTATTGGAGTCGGGGGACGTGGAGCCGCCGGGAGGAGGGGGACATTTTTTTTAGGGTGATTGAGAAAGATTTTTTTGTACTTGTGGGAAAGATTCTCCTGATTTTGGGTACTGAATTTGCATTGTCGACTCCTCGCAGCGAAATATTGTGATCATATATATTTTTTATAGGGTAGAAATTCATGAATATGCAGGGAGAACATGCTATACTAAAATAATTGACTACGTCTGTTTTCCAATTAAAAATTAATCAATAGTTTCCGGTACGTGGTAATTAATTTTCAGCCCACGAGGTCTTTTTATTCGGCACATTGACTGCTCCATTATTATCATTAATAACTTTCAGGATTTTTACTATCGATTAGTTAAAGAAAGTTATATTTCCGAGCTATTGAAAAAGATTTTTTTATTTATGGGGATAATTCTTCTGATCTTGAGTACTGAATTTGCATTGTAGGCTCCTCGCAGTGAAATATTGTAATCATTTATTTTTTGTAGGGTAAAAGTTCGCGACTTCACAGGTAGATTGAGCCTGTACAGTAATTAAAAACGAATTAATAGTTTCAGTACGTTATAACGTACATTAATTGTAATTAACGTACATTAATTATAATTAATGTTTAATTTTTAAAGAATTTTACTCTCGATTAGTTAATGTAGATGCAAAAATGGCAATGGATAAAAAACTAATCGTTTCAACGCCGGGAGTACCACGATTTCTTCAAGCCTGGTTCACCCCCTGCAGGTCAGCGACTACTCCACACAGCAAAGAAAAATATTCCCCTGGTATCGAAGGCGAAGAGTGAGAAAAGCTCGTTAAAACAACGTCGTCATCCCAGGTGCAACCAAGCCGGCGTTTAGCAGGAAAATCTCGCGAACGAGTTGCAGCAGTCAACGCGCTCGTTCCTTTGTGACCCACCGGTTTCGCGTCAGGTTTCAGTATGGGGGATGCATGCCAGGACTAAAGTGAAGTACAGCGAGGAAGGTGACGTATAAAAAAAAAAATAAAAAAATAAAAAAATAAAAAAATAAAAAAATAAAAAAATGGAAAGCAAAGTTTGTAAAAGAATCCGAGCGAGAGGATGAAACGACAGAGGGGTGGCGGTTGCGGTGGGTGTAGGGATGGCTCGGATGTCTTTTGTGCCCCACTCGACGTGGAAATATAGTTTTAAATCCTCCTGGGCTCGTGCGGCCGAGGGGGTAAGTGGGGTTAAGCTGGCGTGGTCGCGGGGTCGCGTCAAACACGATCTAAGAGGGAAGCAACCCCTTGCTTACTTATATATCTCTCTCTCTCTCTTTGTCGTAGTACCCTTCTGGTTATGCTCGGCTTGCGCGAGAGAAGAGATATATATATGTCAGCCGGTCATCCGATCGACGTGTGCTCGATTCTTCGTCTCATAACTCACTCCCCGCTCGCGCGCCAACTTCGACGACTGCGCTCGTTGACCAATTTCACAACAGCGCCGCTCGCCACTTTAATAAAGTCCCGATGTATAATGCATGCGGCTGTTGCGAGCCGATAAATAATCCGGTCAGCGGCCGGATGTGCATCCGGCTGAGCAGCAGCTTTCCTCGCTGTATTCAGCCGGCGACGATTTATTTATGCGTTATAAATAATGATAATGACTAATATAATGAGCATCGCGGATGCGGCGAGTTTCTATCGATTTCCGGCGACGCGGGGGCCAGATGTGTTTTTGCCTTCGTATTGCGATGTTACGATTTATGTATGATTGTCATTCTAGGGGATGTGAAAGTTGGAGAGTTGTGGTACGTAATTTGTAATTTTGTGAGGGAGAAGAAGAAATCATGGTCGTTTAATGCTGAAGTCACAGAGACTCAATCTCGTTTATTTAAGAACGTTTCGGCAATTTAATTGTCTTTATAATAACTTATAATAAATTGTCTTTTTTTCTTATTCTGATTTTTATCGATTTCCGGCGACGCGGAGGCCAGATGTGTTTTTGCCTTCGAATTGCGATGTTACGATTTATGTATAATCGTCATTCTAGGGGATGTGAAAGTCGGAGAGTTGCGGTACGTAATTTGTAATTTTGTGAGCGAGAAGAAGAAATCATGGTCGTTTAATGCTGAAGTCACAGAGACTCAATCTCGTTTATTTAAGAACGTTTCGGCAATTTAATTGTCTTTATAATAACTTATAATAAATTGTATTTTTTTCTTATTCTGATTTTTATCGATTTCCGGCGACACGGAGGCCGAATGTGATTTTTTTTCTTCGAATCGCACTGTTACCATTTATGTATGATTGTCATTCTAGGGGATGTGAAAAGGGGTGGGTTGCACTACGTAATTTTGCAAGGGAGAAGAAAAACTCTTGGTCGTTTAATGCTGAAGTCACAGAGACTCAATCTCGTTTATTTACAAACGTTTCGGCAATTTAATTGTCTTTATAATAACTTATAACTATTTGTTTGTTTTTTTTTATTCTGATTTTTATCGATTTCCCTTTCGAATTGCACTGTTACCATTTATGTATGATTCTCATTCTAGGGGATGTGAAAAGGGGTGGGTTGCACTACGTAATTTTGCAAGGTAAAATAAGAAATCATGGTCGTTTAATGCTCAAGTTACAGAGACTCAATTTTGTTTATTTACCAACGTTTTGGCAATTTAATTGTCTTTATAATAACATAGCAATGTTTTTTTCTTACTCCGATTTTTATCGATTTCCGTCGATACGGAAGCCAGATGTGTTATTACCTTCTAATTGCACTGTTATTATTTATGTGTGATCGTTGTTCCAGGGGATATGAAACTTGAAGGCTTGCGCTACGTAATTTGTGATTTTGTAAGGGAAAATAAGAACTCGTGGTCATTTAATGCTCAAGTCACAGAGACTCAATCTCGTTTATTTACCAACGTTTCGGCAATTTAATTGTCTTTATAATAACTTATAACAATTTGTTTTTTTTTCTTATTCTCTCAGCTCTCATCGTCATAATCATCATCACCGTCATCAATATAATCGCACCGTCGCACTTATGTATAATATATCGTACACGCGCTTCGCCTTTCTCTCCCTTTCTCTCTCTCTCTCTCTCGCTCTCTCCCTCTCTCTCTCTCGCTATAATAGTAGTTTCCACAAGTTGTCTACTAACTCGACCGACCACCTATCGTTACATCGATCGAAAGTACAGACGGAGCGGAATATAAAAGTCCAAACCGCGAGCGTTTCTTCCCGCACGTCCCGGGATCGGACCTTTAAGCCCCGAGTCGCGTCTTCATTCTTCCACCACGCCTCCCCACTCTGTCAATCATTATTCATAGGTAATCTCGTTAATATTCGTTAATTGAGTAGGTATTTTTTATGTACATACATAGGCGTACATCGCGTTTACATCGGTAATTGGTTTTGCGCTACGGACATTTCTGACGGTACATCTCGTTTTTTTTTTTTTTCATTTTTTTTTTCACTCTCTCCATTCACTCGCGCAACGAGGAATAAAAAAGGTGTCCCTGGTGGTTTTTGTTACCATTTTTTTTTCTTCTTATTTATACATTTCTACCCATTGCCCGTTGATTTTTTTTTTCCTCAGCCCCGAGCCAATTCGTTTTTTTTTTTTTTCCAGCAACGACGGCAATTTGCGTTGGTCAAACCCTCCGGGACACCCTGAGCATATTGATTTGCGATCCATGTCCGGGAAATAACCCGCAGGACGTCGATCGCAATTTAATCGGGTCTTCGCCCTTCGCCCTCTCGACGAACGTCGCAAAGGATATGAGCGTCGTTGTGGACAACGTGGATTAGACTATGTCTATATGTATATATATATATATTTTTGTTTTTAATATATATGATATAATGTATGTCTGAGGATCTTTAAGTGAGTCGTTTTTGCTTTTTCTTTGTTTTTTTGTTTTTTGTTAGGAAGTACTTCAAGCATTTTCAGCGGTGCGCTACTCTTATCCGTTTTGCTTTTTTTAGATTATACATCGTACATTATCGTTAATATCGTTATTCACGTAGTCTTATTATGGGCTTATATCTTACTCGCGTGGCCGGGGTCAGATGGCGTTTTTTTTTTAAGTAATAAAAAATATATATATTTATCTTTATGTCATTAATTTTAAATATACTTGTTTGATATTAGAATCGTACGATGTATGGATTGTGTGTCGTGCGATTTTCGGCTTGTTATTGTTTCGCGTTGAATTGTTTTTTTATTTTTTTTATTTTTTTAGAGAGGTTGAGCCCTCGTGCTGCCACGTCGAACGAGCGTGCGCTTCGTGGATAAAAAAAATTAAAGCGATGTCGCAAATCATAGAAGCACGGATGGTTCTCTTTTGCCTTGACACAGTCGGGCTTTCCCGCTTTCTCGACGGTCGGTACGGTTATCGTTCGTCGCTTGGGCTCTTCGCCCGAGGCTTTTTCCACCAGCTTGCGAGCTTCGGCGCGACTTTACGAACCCTCGCAGCAGCCCCTCTTATTTTCCTCGCGACCGTCGGCAACCTCAGTCCCTGCGAGCCGCCGCGGTTTTTATTATCAACGTTCGATCGATGAGGCAGAAAACGAGTTTATACGAGGTGATAGCTTTTACACTTATGCCGCTAAGGGGTAGGAGAGACGAGTACAAGAGACCAAGTTACGTTTTTTTTCCTTCGTAGTATCATCATACACCGCGCGAAAAATCGATCTCTGACCCCTGCCACTTGGTACCGTTGCATCGATGTGACACGTTCGCCAGAACCGCAACCCCTTTGACACACTAAAAAATCACACACAGCGTGGTGAAGATGCTGCGACGGGAGGTCCCGAAAAATATGACAAATAATGAGACACAATGATGTTGAAGTTTGCATCGTTGGAATGCAACGAAATTCAGAAGAAAATTATTTCTGATTAAGCCAAATGATTAAATTACTTATAAAAAAATCCTATATAGCAACCAATTGCTACGATGACTTTTTACATCTAATTTCGTCATTTGGGTTAACTGGAATTAATTATTTTTTCTGAATTTCGTTACATCCCAACGATGCAAACTTCAACATCATGAGACACACGACAATAGATCATCGAGGTGGGCGACGAAAAAAAAAAAAAAAAAAAATACAACGAGTGGCTCAAGGGTTTTTTTTTAGTGTCTCGACGAACGCGCCACCAATAATGCTCAGCTGTGCTCCCGTTTCATTCAATAAGCTTCGAAAAAACTCAATCTACCGTAAATAAGAGTTAAACGCGATAATTGGCTGGCCCTTCGTCGAGGGCCTTGATATGTTCGATTGGAACCACTGTGTTTACATTTTTTGTTCGATTTTTGTTAGAGCTCGTCAATATAATTCTTTGCATCGTGTCCTCTGTGCGACTGACAATGCGTGTTCGTCGTATATGTTATCGTTAAGATTAGTCTCGAGCGTGTTTCTATCGTTTCTGCTTTAATACGCGTGTGTACTTCGTGCGCGCGGTTCTCGTTTCGCTCGTGTTAATTCGCACCGCCCTTCGTTTCCGACGTTTATCGTTCGACGTGTACGCTATGTGCCTGTTGCAAAAGGATCTCAATTACGCGATTAGCCTTCGCACGGTATGTGAATTATTAATTTTCGAAATTACATTGGATTTGTTATAGAGCCGACGCGATGGGCACCAGGGATGGTCGGTTGGGGTCGGTTGAAAAAAAAAAAAGTTTTTATTTTTGGCCCTTGCGCTTTGAACCATGACACAGAAAAAATCTGGATCAGCGGATCGACTAAAAAACAAATCTTTTTTTTTCAACCGTCTTGATGGTCACTCGGAGTCGGTTCAAGAAAAAAAAGCTTCATTTTTTGGCGCTTCCGCTTGAACTTTTCGTAACACAGAAAAAATCTCTATAAGCGGATCGACCAATAAACAAATCTTTATTTTTCAACCGTCTTGATGCTCACTCGGAGTCGGTTGAAAAAAAAAAAAAAATCCTTTTACTTTTTCGCCCTTCCGCTTGAACCTCTTGTGACACAGAAAAAATCTCGAACATCGGCTCGACCAAAAAACAATTTTTTTTTTTTCAATAGTCTTGATGATCACTCGGAGTCGTTTGAAAAAAAAAAAAAAAAAAAAAAAAAAAAAAAAAAAAAAATGCCTTACTTTTTTACCCTTCCACTTTAACCTCCCATGACACAGAAAAAAAATCTCGATCATCGGCTGGACCAAAACCAAATCTGTTCTTTTTTTTCAACCGTCTTGAATCTTGATGGTCATTCGGAGTGGGACGCATGGAAGCTACTTGCGATGAGTCTCACGGCCGGATTCGTTTCAATATGACGTAGCCACAGTCAGGCTGCGGCCAGACGCATCGATCATTTTATTATTTACCGCGCAACGATCCCCCGAATAGTTATACGCAGGGGCCCGATAAAATCGACCCTTCTCGCGGCCTCCTATAATTCTCACTGTTCTCTCGTCCAGTCGACGAGTCCTCCGCGCGCGCCTTCCTCAACTTAGCTTCCATCAGGAGACCAAGAGAGAGAGTCTGCAGCCGGCTGCCCGATATCTCAGGATTTTATACGGGCATCGGTAAATTTGTTAGCTCGCCGCGGGCAATAAGTTCTCTCTCGCCCAAAACCGCGCACACAGCCTCCTCGCTTATCGTGCACGTAGACGCCACGCACACGCGGGAGTTATCTATCCCCCGGCACAAATAAATGCGTTATTTCTCGCTTTCGCCGGCGCTCCCGACTTTACGTCGACACAGAGAGTCGGCTGTTGCCCCCACTCTCTCTCCATGTGGCTCTCATCCCTCTCGCGCTATCGCACATGAATCGTTGAAAAGTGAACCATTCACGCATACATACACATTTCGCTAGTTCCGGAGCTACATGCCCGCCGCCCGGCGAGACCGAAAATAACGATCGACCCCCCCCCCCCCCCACTGTAATCGTTAGTTTTCCCCATAGCAAAAAACCCTCCGTGGCGCAGCTGAAAAAACAGCTCTTGCGAAATCAAAAATATCGCGCCCAAACCATTAATGCCATAAATTACAGTTTTGCCCCGGGTGTCGGTGCGTATAGTGCAATGTATAATACATCCCGCGCAAAACCGAAGTATTAAAATAGTATTTTTGTAACGGCGTGCGTAAAACTTGACTTTTCGAGGGGGTTTTAAGAGCGTAAAGTGCTCCTTTTCCGGCACGCGTGTGTAAAGTAACCGAGAGTGCGTAAAGTGGAACTTTACACACGGAAAACGTTCTCGAAAAGTCGAGTTTTACGCACGCAGTTACAAAAAATAGTACGTGTAACTCGTGCGGAAATGACCTACTTTACGCACTTGTTGCACAATATACTATTCTGTAGTATGAACCGTTGAAGTATCCAACGTATGTCATGTTGGCCTCAAAAGTACTTCATTTAATACTCCAAAAAATTGAATCCTCAATCTCAGGACTATGTTTTTAGGGTACAATTTGCGATCAGTAAAGGAAATCTGAGGTCAAAAACTGAAAATTGTTAAAAACCAACAATTGACGAAACGTCTACCCTAAGTTTTTTAAAAAGTTCATTTTTTGAACTCAAATTTCCATTACTAGTCGCAAATTGTACCCTAAAAACATAATCCTATGATTGAGGATTTCATTTTTTGGAGTATTAAATTAAATATTTTTGAGGCTAATACGACAAACATTGGATGCTATGACGGTTCATACTACAGAAATACTATTTTAATAATTCCAATTTTTGCGCTGAATAGGAGACGCGAGGACTCTGATATGTCGGGTGTTTGCCGAGTACCGTGCGAAGGCCAATTTACAACTCATTCTTACAAAACGATACAAACAAACGTGTAAAGTATACAATCCAAGTCGTAAGAAATGTACAAAGTTTTTGTTTTCGGTTTGTTTCTTTTTTTCTCTCACGCACTCATTACACATATTTTTTTTTCTACCATTGCGGTGGTTGCGTCGAGTCTCGCTCATCAAACTCACGGTGACGATATTCGACTACGAGAGAAAGAGAAACGGGCGGCTGGATATGAGACACAGAGGGAGGAGATAAAATTGATGCTCTCGGCAGGCCCGAATAAAAAAAATCGATGTAACGTCCCGACCACCGGGCCACGGGGAAAAAGAAGAAATTGCTTCAGCCGCTCTCGCACCTAGTCCATCTCTCGCTCTTGTTCCCTCGCAGGCCATGTCAATCATCGTTTACCGCCGCCTGCGAGCGTTCCCACCGCGCGCGCGCTTATTCGATATTCCAAACGTGGGAGAGCATACGTCGTTTTCGCCTGTGTACATTTGACCAAATATACCGTAAAAACAACCCCGAACCGTACGGTTAATTCGCTCGTTCGATTCGCCCGCCGTCCGCCTCCTCCCGCCTGTACCGTTATCGTTTCGTAATTGGATACCCTTTTTCATTCCACCCCTTCCCGCGCACCCGATCGTTTCTCTTTTTCGCTCTTAACGTGTTTTTTTTTCCTGCGCCGTTTTTTTTTTTTTTTTTTTTTTTACAATCGAGTGGAAACGTCAGTCGATAACGATCGTCATTGGTCACGGCGCTCTATATGCGCGCACCTCACTTCGTTCGATGTGTCGATAACCGCGACCCGTTAATTCTCCCGACAGTCATAAAAATTTTAATTCTCACAGCGCGATCAACTCCCTCCCTTTTTTTCCCCTGTCATCGACGCGCCGGCCGCTCGGCGATGCCTGCGGATGAAAAATCCCCGGTTCCCTCCCACTCGGCGGATATCCATGGCCGTGCGGTGTATGTATTTTTATTCAACAAACGGAAAAAAGAAACGAGGTTTTTTTTTTTTTTAGGCGATACACCGAACCGGAGACGGGGCGCCTTTTTTTATCGCGAGGCGGACGATCGAACGAAACGAGCGTTTTATTTTACGGAAATCAGCTACACGTGTTTGTCACCGCGTGTTCTCACTCTCTAGTCGATAATTCGTCGATGTTCTGGCGAAATTTGCGTCGATTAAGAATCCGGCCGGTTTGCTGCATCGACAGAATAATTCATGTCGAGCGAACGACGGGTGGACTAATTGATGACGTTGAAGTTTGCATCGTTGAAATGCAACAAAATTAAAATCAAGTAAATATTAATGAATCCAAATAATTATACCGGCTATAAAAAGTGATCATAAATTACTAAGAGCGTGACCAAACAAAATTATTAAAATTTATTATTATTATACAAAATGATAAATTATTTTTTTTTATTTTAATTGTCATGGAATTAATATTTTGTTTTTAATTCCGTTGCAGTGCAACGATGCAAACTTCAACGTCATAAAAATAGCCTCTTTCAAAACAACGAAAGACGCCGGATTTCCATGAGACTAAATCGAGCTCGACGCCAACCAATTACAACTGTTCCCTCTCGATAGCGTCGCAGCCGCAGCGAACCGCGTTGCGTCACAATCGTATCGCGTTCTTTTTTTTTATTGTTACAGCCGTTGCGTGATCGCGCTCCGAACCGATCGATTAAAGAATGCAGGCCAGTTAATGGTCACTATATACACACAACACACCATACAACACACAGTCGCCTCTCGCACGCACGCAAATATTATATACACACACAAATCGTTTTAATTTTCCGCTCGGTTTTTTTTTTTTTTTTTCTCAGAGACGCATATCGCGATTTCGCGGAATATATATTAGTTTCTCGAGCGTCGATCTTCTCGCCGTTCCCCCGAGAACTCGGAAAATGCGGGACGAAAATTCCAAGAGGTCGCCGAGTCGCCGGATGCGCGGGAATAATGGAAACGAGAAAATAGACCGATGGAATTTAACGATCGGCTCGGAGGCGATCGGAGGTCAGCGCGGTGCAACCGGCTGCCGGCGAATCGGGCTTACCGGCTAAAGTTATTTGGCCATCCACACATTTACTCGCGCATTCCCAGGCATTCCTCTCCCTCGTTCGAACCCGCGTAATGTACATAATATTATGCGTACGATGGCCGTGTGCGTTCGCGCCAGGCTTTCACGTGCCTTCTGATATTACCTATTCTTTATGGGAGAAACGAGAAAAAGGGGCGAAGAGGTCAGAGAGCGAGAGAGCGAGATGGAGAGAGAGAGAGAGAGAGAAAGGAGGGTGGCAGTGGCATGCGCGACGTGCCTCTCGCCACCGTATCATAAACTCCGTACATTATTGCTTTTCCGATAGCCGCGGCACGTCACACACACCACACACAGTCCACAGAGGGTCTCGTACGTCTCCGCATTGCCGGTAGATTAGATATAGGCAGCCGGATAGTGGTAGTCGCGGTGGTCGTACGAGCAGAACGAACGACACAGTCATTGGCATGTAAAAAAAAATAATAATAAAAACTGGCAGAACGTACCGCCATATTTATCCTGTCTTGTGCTCAATAGGTTTAGCACTTTTTATTGTACGAATGACTGTGTCGCTTACAATACAACGCGGATCTCGTACGTCTCCGCATTGCCGGTAGATTAGATATAGGCAGCCGGGTAGTGGTAGTCGCGGTGGTCGTACGAGCAGAACGAACGACACAGTCATTGGCATGTAAAAAAAAAAAAAAAAATAAGAACTGGCAGAACGTACCGCCATATTTATCCTGTCTTGTGCTCAATAAGTTTAGCACTTTTTATTGTACGAATGACTGTGTCGCTTACAATACAACGCGGATCTCGTACGTCTCCGCATTGCCGGTAGATTAGATATAGGCAGCCGGGTAGTGGTAGTCGCGGTGGTCGTACGAGCGGAACGAACGACACAGTCATTGGCATGTAAAAAAAAAAAAATAAGAACTGGCAGAACGTACCGCCATATTTATCCCGACTCGTGCTCAGTAAGTTTAACACTGTTTATTGTACGAATGACTGTGTCGCTTACAATACAACGCGGAACTCGATGCCGAATACTGAGAGTCTCAAGCCTCACCGATTTAGTCGCTCTGCTCCTCCTCGCACCCTTCGCTCCTTTATAGGCAGCCGGTAGTGATAGTCGCGGTGGTCGTACGAGCAGAACGAACGATACATTCATTGGCATGTAAAAAAAAATAAAAACTGGCGGAACGTACCGCCATATTTATCCTGTCTCGTGCTCAATAATTTTAACGTACAATAAACAGTTTAACACTGTTTATTGTACGAATGACTGTGTCGCTTACAATACAACGCGGAACTCGACGCCAAATACTGAGAGTCTCAAGCCTCACCGATTTAGCCGCTCTGCTCCACCTCGCACCCTTCGCTCCCTTATAGGCAGCCGGTGGTCGTACGAGCAAAACGAACGACACAGTCATTGGCATATAAAAAAAAAATAAAAACTGGCAGAACGTACCGCCATATTTATCCCGTCTCGTGCTCAATAAGTTTTACACTGTTTATTGTACGAATGACTGTGTCGCTTACAATACAACGCGGAACTCGACGCCGAATACTGAGAGTCTCAAGCCTCATACGGAGAGAAATTTCTCTGTTGTGACAACAAAAATCGTTTTGTTAGGCTAACAAAAATATTGTTCAGCCCAGCAAAAAGAATTTTCAGCCGAACAAAAGATTTGTCAGCCTAGCAAAACTGATTTGACAGCCGAACAAACGATTGGTCAGCCTAACAAAACAATTTTTTTTGTCACTTTTCTTCGCTGTCACAACACAGAAATTTCTCTCCGTGCGCCGATTTAGCCGCTCTGCTCCCCCTCGCACCCTTCGCTCCCTTTCGCGCCGTCCCCTTCTCACCTGCCAGTAGCTATAGTTAAGATAGTATAAGGTACGCGCATTACGTATTCACAACTCGCCTCTCACTGCGCCGCGTTATCGATGGTCCACTTGAGCCACGCTCGTAAAAATTCGAAGACTCTGTGCTTGGTCTTTCTTTATTCTTGTTCTTCTTCTTCTTCTTCTTCTTCTTGTTTTCTCTGCTCCTCGCTATTTTTTTTTTACATGCCACGCGTTTTCTCCTCGCTTTCGGTTGCGAAGAGCTCTGGTTCCCCGTGTTATAAGTACGGGGGTGTTAGGTTCGTTTAATAATAGGGCCGGGCGGCGCGCTCGGCGGCGGCTTCCCGACTTCACAAAGTTTCGGAGCACCCGACAATTACGCCACCCGCTCGCGCGAACGCACACAGCCTCGATCGGTCGCAATTAATAATCAACAAATTGTTCATCTGGAAACGAGTTACTCGAGTTGCTCGTCTCGTCAGCTCTCAACGTCATTTTATATGTCATTATATTATATATATATACGAACGAGATATCCTATAGCTCCGTTGGCGGACGACGAGGACGACCCGCCGGGGGGCGACGCAACGTCACACGTTGCTTCGTATAATATTTCATGTATAGTGTTTGTATAATAATAATATTAATAATAATAATAATAATACAAGTCGCTCCCGTCAGTCCCGATTCTCGCGCCTCGTTCTTCTTATTTATTTATTTTTTTTCTTCGTTTATTGTATAATCGATCTCTAGTTTATTTATACGTATTGTTATGGCTAGCGCGGTTCCATCGACGTTGGAGGGAAAAACAATATTTTTGTTGGCCTTCCCTCCACGTGAATTGTGAATCGTTCTCTCTCGCTCATTGAGAACGTCTCCCGCGCTTCTCTCGCTCGCTCGCCGCGAATTTGTCTGTAATTCACGCTATTAATCCTCCTCGCGTTTTTCAGCTGATCGACGACAACGCGACGTTTGGATATGTGGAACACGTTCTGCGATCCTCGTCTCGCTCGCCGCAATACGCGCCGCGCGCGAGGAATGAATATATCCGTGAAATTTGAAAAATCCGTGCCACGAATTGCTCGCCGCGACCTCCACGAATACCGACCTTTTTCCCCATACCCATCCAGTATCCACGGCGCTTCCGATAATATCGATACAAGCCCTGAATTCCTCGGCATTATTAATAGCCGGTGGAGTTAAAGGCGAGAGCAACGCGCGCGACGTGGACACGAAAATCGATATTTTTCCATCGGCTACGAGAGCCCGAGGTGTACCTTATTTCCGGAAGAAAGATTACAGAAATTTGTATTTACAAAAGGCAGTATATAAGCTAATTTTACGTTCCTTTTTTTTCGTCTCTCTCTCTAATTTTACGTTCCTTTTTTTCTGTCTCTCTCTCTAATTTTACGTTCCTTTTTTTTCTGTCTCTCTCTCTCTGTCTCTCTTCTCAAAGTAGAAACGCGCTTTATTCCACTAGATAAAATATACCCCCCTCATCTCCTCTCCTCCAACGTCCAATCTTAAGCTCCGATGTTGCGCCATTACGGGTGAAAAAAAAAAACTGCCAAATTTCCTCATGATTTCATTCTCGCGATAAAAAAAAAATAGCATCAACCGAGCGTTTTGTCGACGGGGGAGGCGACGCTGCGGAGCCCTCGGAATTTCTTGGCGCAGCGCGGATGTATCGAGGCCCCCCCCGATAACGAAGGTCGTGGAGGAAGATCCGCGGTGCGAAACAACGCAGATAAGAGAAACAAGGTTGGCCGAAGTGTCGGCGCAGGGCTCGGGATGAGCATAAGGTGCGAGGCTCGGGTGAGCCGGGCGAAGAAGTCGGTCGAGAGAGAGAGAAAGAGGGAAAGTGAGAGGGAGAGAAAGCGCGGTGGCTCTGAAGGTTCGAGGGTGAAGATATCTCCGCGGAAGAATGGCGCGCGTGCGAAAGTAATTTCCGTAACGACGATTGTGGGGAGGTTCAACGATATTCAGAGAGGGTGAAGAGAGAGAGAGAGAGAGATAGAGAGAGAGAGGAAGGAAGAGAGAGAAAGACTGTCTCTCACCCAGAGTCGTCTCGATTCTTCCGTGCCGCCCTGTCTTCCGGACCGTAACGCGTTTTTTTCCCCGGTGTGGGTTCGCTCCTCTCGCGTCCTCGGCCGAGGCTCCGGTGTCGAGACCAACGGGCGCTCGCTCGACAAACCCGATGCTTTCTGATCCTCCGAGAGATTTTTCCCTCCACTTTGAGAATTTAAGAGCGGCTTCGCTCGGGTTTCTTTATAGAAAAAAATAGTGTACAAAAAGAAACAAGAAAGAGCGATAAGAAAAAAAAAGCGACGCAAAAAAAAGTTGACCTATCGTTGCTTCGTGGGATTTTAGAGTCAACGTTCGATTTTATAACAATTCGCGAGGTGTAAAAAAAAGTATACAAAAAATAAACAAAGAGCGATAAGAAAAAAAGCGATTTAAAAAAAAAGTTGACCTATCGTTGCTTCGTGAAATTTTAGAAACAACGTTTGATTTTAACAATTCGCGAGGAGTAAAAAAAGTATACAAAAAAATAAACAAAGAGCGATAAGAAAAAAAAGTGTTCTCAAAAAAAAGTTGACCTATCGTTGCTTCGTGAAATTTTAGAAGCAACGTTTGGTTGTAATAATTCGCGAGGAGTAAAAAAAGTATACAAAAAAATAAACAAAGAGCGATAAGAAAAAAAAGTGTTCTCAAAAAAAAGTTGACCTATCGTTGCTTCGTGAAATTTTAGAAGCAACGTTTGGTTGTAATAATTCGCGAGGAGAAAAAAAAAGTATAAAAAAAGAGCGATAAAAAAAGCGTGCCAAAAAAATTGACCTATCGTTGCTTCGTGAAATTGTAGAAGCAACGTTTCATTTTAAGAATTCGCGAGGAGAACAAAAAAGTATACAAAAAAAAAAACAAAGAGTGATAAGAAAAAAGCGTCCCAAAAAAAAGGTGACCTATCTTCGTGAAATATTAGAAGCAACGTTCGATATTAACAATTCGCGAGGAGAAAAAAAAAAGTATACAAAAAAAAAAACAAAGAGCGATAAAAAAGCGTCCCCAAAAAAAAATATTCACCTATCGTTGCTTCGTGAAATTTTAGAGTCAACGTTTGATTTTAACAATTCGCGTGGAGATTTGATTTTTTAAAATAATTCGCGAGCTCCGAATCGCAGAACGTGTTTCGATATTTACCTATTATATATATGTATAATATATATATATATTTTTCTTTTCTAAATTTCATTTTTCATATAGTATAGCTAGCCATCAGCATACACATACGTACACACACATTTCTCTCTAGGGTCAATTGTATATAGTATACGTAGCCTCTCGCGTCTTAAGCCGACGCTCGATTCTCGCGCCTTCTCACATTCCGCCACGATATAACACAGGATACAGTACTATTACAATCGAGTATATGACATTGCGAAGCTACGATCGTAATCGCAGCTCTCACCGTACCCCACGACGTTGTAGTCTCTGTCACGAGACGAGGCTGCGGTGCGATACCCGAAGATTCAAACTCGTGGCTGACAATAAGATGCCCGAGCTCGATAGGAGGCTCGCGAGCGAGCCGAGCATCGCGAGGAACCAGGACGTCCTCGTCAATCCACTGGCGGCGCTGCCCTGCGGCAACTTGACCTCAACCTCGGCCATCTTGAATATCGACAGCAGGGGATGCGTGTGCACCTCCTGATGTCTGTTGTTTATCTTGTCGCTGAGATTCTGCAACATCCCGCTGCATTGTTCCTGCAAACAGAGAAGGACGAGATACTCGTTAAATTCAGGATATTCGGTCTCGGTCTGCGTCGGCGTTATTCGGCGACGCGCGAATGTTCAGATGGGAAAATCATTTCGAATGTTGGGTTAAATAATTAGGGTGGTTGTTGGATGCTGGAACTACTATTTTTTGCGATTTAAATTAACTAGACTTAGTTGTCACTTCACTAAAATCGCGGTGACTTTTTTTTTATCGATCGAAAGTGACTTCTTGATTTCGGAATTTTTAACAGAATTTTGAAGCTGGAAGTTGAGTTGCGTTTTTCACGAAAAAAAAGTTTGGATTTCGCAAAGTTCGAAAACCATATCCGATGAGAAATTTCCCGCTGATTCCAAAAAAATACCGTTGTTTGCCCGAAAAAGAGAAAAGTCGACGGGAAAAACGCAAAAAAAATATTTTTCAATTTTTTCGAAATTTCGACACTTCGCTAAAATCGAGGTTCCAGAGAAAAGTCTGCAACGAAGAGAATGCCGCAAAGCGGAACGCGATATGATTTCTAAATTTTTTGCAGAATGTTAAAGTCAGATCCTCAAAAATCGCAAATTTTTTGAAGGGGAACCTCTTTCGTTTTTTGCAATTTTTGGGGGTCTGAGTTTTACATTACGAAATCGAAAAAAAAAAAAAATTCTCGATTTCGTAAAGTTTGAACGTTCATTTCATGTTAATTTACTTAACAATCTAAATTTGATTCTTATCAAAATATTAACGATCTAAATTTGGCACTTATATAAAAAAAACGGGATATTTTATCCACTGATTTTTTGAAGAGGGATCACAAATAACACGAAATAATTATTCCTCCAATGTGTTTGTAGAAATGATGCATCTCACTATCAGCCAGAAACACCAAAAGACAAATACATTGAGATCAAATATAAAACACTGAAAATGGTATTGGAGGTCAACTTATTATCTCTGCATATGTCTTATAAGATTTACGTAGCATAAAAGGGTTATGACAAGTCAAGCTAACGATAAAATCATTTCAATTTTTCCACTTTACGCCAATTCGTGTTGTCTGGGTCACGGATCAATGAATCATCCCGTCATTGGTAATCAATGATCCGTCTGCGAAGAAACGAAACGAGTGGGACTCGCGGCTAAAGGCCATGATGGTGGATTTTCCGTCAATTCGTAATATCTCACGAGATTCTTAAGGTCCGTCCGGGCTTAACGACGACGCCGGACGTCGGTCGCCGGACTCGGGGGCTAATTCGAGCCCGCCGAGCGGGAGGGTCGAAGGGCGGGCGCATCGATTTCCATTATTACAGCTCGGGGGGTGGCGAGAAACCCGACACATCGTGCCCCGAGTGCTCCTCTCACGCCTTCGTCTGCTTCTTGTTTCGCGAGTCTGTTACCGAAATTACCCTCGGCTCGTTGAATCTTTAATTTCCGGTCGCCCGGGAGAAAGAGAAATGCGAGACGAGTCGAGCCGTTATGATTTTCAGGCAAATCTCCACGACTTTATTTTTTTTTTTTTCACCTCTCCTTTTCATTCGTCACCCCCTTCTTTATAGCCTCGCGCACATTTATTTCTGAAACTCCCAGGACCAAAACCCAACGGCGCGAAGAAATATAATTACGAAGCGAAGGGAAGACCGGCGACGACAGATATGAGATGAACGCCTGGACAAACCTTCCGGTTCAGACTGCATTTGCCTTTCTCTATTTTTACACCGCCCAGGCGGATAGTTAAATGGGACGTCCAGATGTCGCTCTATGAGGTGTTTCACGGTTAAATGGACGGACGATTCTCTTGGAAAAAAATGTGTAACCTCGTCGTATTTTTGCGTTCGAAATATCGTATCGTCTTTTATCGAAAAATATGGTGTTGAAGATTGCATCGTTGGAAGGCAACGAAATTCAGAAAAAAAAAATTCCTTGTAATTAACCCAAATGATGAATAAAAATATAAAAATGGTATAAAAATGATGAATAAAAATATAAAAATGGTATAAAAATGATCAATAAAAATATAAAAATGGTATAAAAATGATGAATAAAAATATAAAATGGAATAAAAATTTGTAATAGGAACTAATTGCTATGATGCATTTTTATACCTAGTTTCATCATTTGGGTTAATTAGAATCATTATTATTTTTTTCTGAATTTCGTTGTATTTCAACGATGCAAACTTCAACATCATCGAATAAGCGAGACAGGACGAAATATGAAATCGATGCCTTTAAAATCAATTCACGAATAAAACGAAAAAAAAAAAAAAAAAAAAATGGGGTTTCATATTTACAGAACCATTGCGGGTATCGTTGTACCCAATTTAATTTTTGTTTCTGAACGCCTCCTCTGTCGATGCAGAACGACCCGTGCACGGCGCTTCTGTTTTCGACTCGCCGAATGAAATTGGGTCACTCGGACAGCGAGAATTTCGGCTCTGTGTATCCGCGAGTCGGTATCGTTAACGCAATTCATTGCAAAATTGGGTCTAGAAAGGGGGAGGGGGGCGTATAGCGTCGAGTGAATTTGCCGAAAATATTCCGCCGGGCGTGTGTATAGACATAGAGACGACCGGGGCTGCCGTTGCATCCGCCGAGCTGTCTGTTTTCGGGTAATTGAATCGGGCATCCCGAGCGCTAATAACCCGTGCTTCTGCCTCGTCTCTCATCTTCCTTCTCCCAACGGGCTCTTCCAGTTCAGCTTTATCTTCCTCTCATTCCCCGAGCACTTGGGCAAAGGCTTTGCTGGATGATAATTCATTTTACATACAGCCCAGGCGTGCTAATTGTAGCGAGTTTCTGTTCTCCCCTCAACCCCTCCCCTCAACCCCCTCCACCCCTACCGATGGTAATTACCAACCCCCGTTGGCCCTTCATTCTCCTTCATCCCTCTGCCCGAGCTGCAACTTGAATTGCTCGTGTCTATGGTCAGCGGGTAACGTGGAAAGCAACTCATGTCGCAGGCTTGCGGTTGCTGCTGCTGTTGTTTCGCTCATTCTTTTCCTCTTTGCTCTCCGACAACACCCCGAGAAAGGAAAACAGTGAGCGGGGGTAACCGAAGGCAGGGAATTGCCGAATAGAGGAGAGATTTTTTTTCCACCCCTCGCCGCTGGCTTCCGGCGTACAAATCACGGGAAATAAGCGACTACCCGGTAGTCGGGAGGTTTCGAGTTAAAAAAAAATTAATTATTCGCGAGGCTTTCCGCGAATCCGGGTTTTCCACGGATTCCGCAATCACTTGCTCCACTCGCAAGGTGGAAACAAAGCTACAAAGGTACTATTTGCGTCTCTATCTACGCTCCGACAACGATGTCAATCTATATATAGAGCCGAGCCACGGCGAACGCTTGGGAATAATTTATTTTTTTTTCAGGGCACCTCACGGGATCTCAGTCGCGTATTTTGGTACCTTGTGCGGCGGAAAGAAACGCGGCGTGCCGGATATTTGGATGATCTGACTTCGAATTTTCGCGTAGTTTCTGTAATTACTTGGATCCAATTTTGGGAAGCGGGTAACCGGTTAATAGGGTTATAAATGTGGTTAAGCACAGGTTTGTCTATGACTCGCGTTTCGCGAATATAGTTCAAGCTTGCAATGCTTACAATTGGCTTACAATGAAAATAACATGAAGCGTGGATGAAGTGACGAAATATTTAATTTCTTCGTCACTATGAAAATGTCAACTTTAATTAAACTGTGTGAGATCTGGTAAATCATGAGATAAATATTTATGATGAGAACTCAGGGTACGAGTGATGACGATGATTGTTAAATTAAACGAATTAGTATGAAAATATTGCTCAGACGAAAGTTTAGTGAGATGTAAAAATGTGATCCTTTTTTAACTGCGACTTTAAAAACCTGGAATATTACAATTCTTTTAAACACGATGAGTCTCTGTGAGTGCGCAAAATTACGATAAATTCCCAGAGATTTGTACTCTATTATTTAGTCAATATCGATCGTTTGTCTATGACTTGCGTTTCGCGAATATAGTTGAAGCTTGCAATGCTTACAATTGGCTTACAATGAAAATAACATGAAGCGTGGAAGAAGTGACGAAATATTGAATTTCTTCGTCACTGTGAAAATGACAACTTTAATTAAACTGTGTGAGATCTGGTAAATCATGAGATAAATATTTATGATGAGAACTCAGGATACGAGTGATGATGATTATTATTCTATTAACGATTTAGTAGAAGAATATTTATCAGAAGAAAGTTTATTGAGTCGTAAAAACGCGATACCTTGGTTAACCTTTTTAAATACCGACATTAGAAACCGCGAATATTAAAATTCTTTTGAACACGCCGCGTCTCTGTGACTGCGCGAAACTCCGACAAATTCCCAGAGATTTGTACTCTATTATTTTGTCAATATCGGACGTTCCCATAATTCCGATTGCAAAAGCTCGTGCGGCTCGAGCCGCAGGAATATTTATGAAAAAAGCACAAAAGATTTATCGCCGAGTGGATTTCAGTTTGACTCGTCGAAATCTCTTGGTGACCGACGATTTATAAAAGTGCTTCGACATATATCTATTGTTTTTATTTCTCCCCCGCTTCAGTATTTTCACTCGCGGTCGGGAGCACCACCGAGAATTTCGATTTCAACCCTCTCTTTGCTGTCTTGGTATGGCCCGAGGCGCTGTTCAACCCCCCGTGAAAATAGACCGCGGCTCACGAAGTCCGAACGTAATAATAACTCTGCCACTCTCGGGGCTCTCTCTCTCTCTCTCTCCTCTTTTCTCTCTTTATTCCCGCGGCTCTGTACGTCATTTTTTTTTCCTCCTCTTTTCCACTCTTCCCGTCCACATGTCCTGTCTATTTCCACTTTACGCCGCTGCACCGAGTCGCCCGCTTTTATGTCCGCGTCTCTCGGCCATTCGTCGAAATAAATTGACGAGTAGATAAGGAACAGCTATAGTCAGACGACCGCGTGGATTTTTTTCCGAGCCCTGTTTTTTTTTTTCTTTTTTTTTTTCATGACGTAAATATCGCGGCCATTGATTTACAGTGCAATTAATAACGAGACCACTTCGACGAGACAGGGCGAGAAATGAGGACGGCGTGAGATTGAGCGAGGAGAATCGTCGGGATGAAATGTCGAGACGACCATCGGGCGACGCGAAGCTGGTAGCAATTTCACCCGATCCTATTTATCCCAACGTCGTGGGGGGGATGAAGGGTGCACCGAGGGTGAGACTGGTTACCGACACGACACATAGCCACCGGATTTTCCCGGGGTTTCGGAAATCATGGTCACGAGCGCAGCGACGGCGGTGGCTTCGCCATTATTCCGTGGAACGAGGGCGCGAAATGGGGGGGGGGGGGGGTGGCTACCGACCAGGCGAATCCCTTATTAATAGTCGACTAATTGGATATCTCCCGACTGAAGAGAAGTTGAGCTGGATTGCGTTAACGTGACACCACGACGCGGGAACAACCGGTACGTCTCCGGAGCCAACCGCGAAGATGATCCTCGAGGCATGCATTAACGCGATATTCCCGGCGGTCTCTATGAATATCGCATTTTGCAATTTACATTATTCTCCAAATAATTTCACGTCCAGCTTTGCCCCTATGGAAATAAAGTGTATTCAAGATATATGAATTATATAAAATTATATGTCTATAACGGTTCTGTATCCGCTATATAAATTTTATATATCCACCGGATATATTTTAACGAGATTACGGAAATAAAGTACATTTGAGATACATAAAAGATGTATTCTAGATATAACCAGATCTATTCTTCCGAAAAATTGTATGTGTCGGATCTATTTTAGGATGATCCACGATATCTATGCGAGCAAAAAATACATCAAAAAATATATTTTTATCATACTATCGTCCGGATAGTTATATATTCCTGATATACTTTCGTATACACTCATTTTTTATGAAGAGCCACTGGGGTAGAGTAAAAATAAATCTTGAAGCTTAGCTTCAAACTTAGTAAAAAAAAACTTTTTTTTACAAAATCTCAAACGTTTCAACCCCACCCAAAAAATTATTAACAAAATATTCCAGGCACTTGAAAACTCTGTCTAGACCGCAGTTTAAAAATACCCGAAACAAAAACTCGAAAAAAAAAAAAAAAAAAAAAATGGTCGCATAGTCGATGTAATTCGTCCAGCCGGTTGATTTACGGCTCCGACGTCTCGTGAAGTTTAGCCGGAACGTTGCGCAAGGTCGGCCAAGGGGGTTTTCGAATACGCGGAAGGGAGAGGGTGAAGGGGGGGGGGGGGGGGGGGTAACGAGCAACGGGCGTGCGGAAGAGATGCTGTTTGGGGCCGGCTGTGAGGGGGTGGGCTCCATAGGTGGAAAAATAGAGGAGGCCGGAGCTGGCAGGCTCGTCGGTACCTGCGTTCCGTATCGAAGGGTGGCTTGGTTCGTTGGTTGGTTCGAAGCCAAGGTAATCCCTGTGCCCGCGAGCGAGGCTGTTGTAGGACGAGCCGCGCGTTCGGTAGTTTCAAAGTAGCGACGGTTCCGCGGCGCGAATCTACATCCACTCGCACATACGGGCTACCCTACTGAGGTTTCCACGGGGGGTTTTCCGTACACGTGCAAACGGTGCACAAACACGTGCACGCGGAGTCATCGGGACGAAATTACGGCGTGCCGTGCCGGCGCGTACATACCTACTTAATCAATAACGACGTCCAGACTGCGGCGCCTCGTCTGTGTAACGCGAGCCCTTCACTACTTAAGGACGTTGGAGCGCGAAGTGTTCGATTCGCATAAGTTCGAGAAAAGCGCGAGACAATTGCAAACAGCTCTCGATGGTCTGAAAATCTGAAAAAATTCATGCACACTGAAGGTACTGAGAAAATTAATTTTGCATATTAATAATTCCAAAATGTTAATAACAAATCGATAAAAACAAAAATTTGTTTAACAAATACTTCGTTGACTCAATTTTGTTTGCGTGAAAATGATTTCTTTATTTTTCTGTATACGTATGAATTTTTTAAAATTTGTATCTAGTCTTTGAAATTTGTGTTTTTTTGCATGGAAAATATATACAAATTTCAAAGATTAGATACAAATCTGAAAAAATTAATGAGTGTACAGAAAAATAAAGAAATCATTTTCATGCAAAAAAAAACTTGGGTCAACGAAATATTTGTGAAACAATTTTTTTCAAATCAATTTATTAATAACATTTTGGAATTATTATTATGCGAAATTAATCTTTTCAGTACCTTCAGTGTGCATACATTTTTTCATATTTTCAGACCATCGAGAAGTGTTTGGAATTCTCTCGAATTTATGCGAATTGAATACTTGGCGCTCCTACATCCTTAAGACATACATATAAACAGACCCACGGATTTACACATTAAACCTAAAGCAAAGGGCGCGCCAACTATACGATACTCGGCACTTTATGCCAGGCTCTCGAAAAAGGCGGAAGAAAAAAAAAAGATCCCCGGAGCCGGGGCTATCGTGAGGAGCTACGTAAACCAGGGAGAGCTACGTGCGGGGAGGGAGAAAAATATAGCGAAAAAAAAAGCGGGGGTCTGGAAAAGAGGCGGGGGGAAAGAGACCGAGGCGACATGCAACGCACGAACGTGGCCGCTCACGTATGAGCGAACACATGCCAGGCAAAGAGGGTCCAGAGAGTGAAGGAGGTGGAACACAAGTAAGAAGAACGAGGGGGGGGGGGGGGGGGGGGGGGGCTCGGGGCGAGGGCAACACGTAAAGGGTCGCCGGCATGGAAAACGCCTTGTCACGCAATGCAAATGAGTCTCCACCTCCGCGACGGACTAAACCGAGGACTAAACTCTCGGCACGAGTTTTCGTCTCTCTCTCTCGTTCCCTCACGTTATTGTTTTTTTTTTTATTCTCAATTCCACCCCCCGTTCAACCCCCAACTTTGCGTACCCCTTGACTTGACTTCGTCCCTGTCTGGACTCCTCGAGGCGCGACTTCTTCGCCTCAACCGCCAGGACACATCGCTAGACTTCGGTTTTGTGTTCCTCTTTTTTTTTTTTTTTTTTTTTTTTTTTTTTTATTCTATCGCTCTGTCTTTTTCCACGTGCGAAGCACAAAGACTCGAAGAGAAAGAGACTCGTTCCCCACTGTATCCCGAGTCTCGGGCTCCTTCCTCACCCCCCGAGGTCCTCGGCGCACGTAGAAGTCTTTCGTGCTCGCGTCGAGCCGCACGCCACACGCTCGGGGCGGCCGAGATTTCGTCGCCCCGGCCACACCGACAGACGTACACAGAAACGGATAATGAGATCCCAATCTTAAATCCCTTTAATCGTCATCCGCTCTCCCCTTCTCTTTCTCTCTCGTCGTGCCACTTGGCCGGATCGTGCGGCGACGAGAATTTCCGTCCTCAAAGGTCGCGTAAAACGCCTGGACGACGGAGCAGGTAGATTGTGTACACCGAAGCTCGGATTGTTATTTCATGAGTTTTAGTATCCGCGTTGCTCCGCACGCCGCGCTGCTCGGGGAATTAACTCGCCGGTGATTTCACGGCTGGCGCCCGTTCGTTGTTATTCGGACGTCGTATATTCCACTGGAAAAGTTCAATTTCGACTTTGCATATCGCGTCAACCACCCCTCGGCCGGACGCTGGTCGCATGACGAAAAACTATTTTGTGAAAAAAATAAAATAAAATAAAATAAACACACACGAGAAACCGGAGAAACGTATTTACTTTGCGCAAAGATTTGACGACACGGCCATTTTTTTTTCGCTTGATATACTCGCGTGCTGAGAACGCAGGAACGAATTTATCGACGCGGAATCGCGAGGAAATTATTCGGGGCTGATGGTAAAATCGATCGTTCGATTGAGGTAAAGGTACCGATTTCGGCAAACTTTGGCTTAGTTTCGGTCACCAAGTTCGAAAGCGCAGAATTATTTGTGTTATTAAAATGAAATAAAATTGTATCGATAGACTTGTTAATTTATATCTTGTTATTTATTTATTTTTATTGTTATGGATACTTTCGAAGTGCCAACATAAAAATACAGAAAACAGTAATTTGAAATAAAAATATAGTGAAAACGGCCGAAACTGGTACAGTGACCGAAACCGGTACCTTTACCTTATGTTAAAAAAAGCCCTGCAAACTTTATGGTTTGTTGAATATTATTTAGTCGGTGGATGCGACGTTCGACGTTTGTGCAAAGGAGAGGAAAAAAAAGAGTCGCGTTGACAATGAAAACGACGCGCTGCAAATTCAATCCCTTCGCGGAAAGATCTCGCGGCACGGACATTTTTTTTTTTTTTTCGCTTGGTACTTGCGAGCTGAGAACGCAGGAACGAATTTATCAACGCGAAATCGCAAGGAAATTATTCGGGGCTGATAGTAAAATCGATCGTTCGATTATGTTGAAAAAAAAACCCTGCAAACTTTATAGTTTGTTGAATATTATTTAGTCGGTGGATGCGACGTTCGACTTTTGTGTAAAGGAGGGAAAAAAAAAGAGTCGCGTTGACAATGAAAACGACGCGCTGCAAATTCAATCCCTTTGCGGAAAGATCTCGCGGCACGGATATATATTTTTTTTTTCGCTTTATGGTACTCGCGAGCTGAGAACGCAGGAACGAATTTATCGACGCGGAATCGCAAGGAAATTATTCGGGGCTGATAGTAAAATCGATCGTTCGATTATGTTGAAAAAAAAACCCTGCAAACTTTATAGTTTGTTGAATATTATTTAGTCGGTGGATGCGACGTTCGACGTTTGTGCAAAGGAGGGAATAAAAAAGAGTCGCGTTGACAATGAAAACGACGAGCTGCAAATTCAATCCCTTTGCGGAAAGATCTCGCGGCACGGATATATATTTTTTTTTCGCTTGATGGTACTCGCGAGCTGAGAACGCAGGAACGAATTTATCAACGCGAAATCGCAAGGAAATTATTCGGGGCTGATAGTAAAATCGATCGATCGATTATGTTGAAAAAAAAACCCTGCAAACTTTATAGTTTGTTGAATATTATTTAGTCGGTGGATGCGACGTTCGACGTTTGTGCAAAGGAGGGAATAAAAAAGAGTCGCGTTGACAATGAAAACGACGCGCTGCAAATTCAATCCCGGCGACATCGCTGCACGCTGAAACTTCGCCGTGTATCGCGAGCGCCGGTTTGCGTCCGGGGTATCAGGCAGCTCTCGCAAACCAGAAGACCCGCCGTCCCTTCGTTACTCAATTATCAACTCGGGAGCGTGACGCGCGAGCGTTATTATTATTATTACAACGAGCCCGCGCGCGTTCGTCCCATAACAAGACCCAAGTTCCCGGCCCGACGGTGGAGAGTAAAACGTTCGATGACATTTTCCGAGCAATTATCGAAGCGCGAAGCTTGTGTGCTTACTTGTGTGTATCATAACCGCGCGAGCTCTCGCAACTGTTTGTTATCCACGGGCGCGACGATGACGCACGGAAACGATCGTCGAACTCGTTACGCCTGTCAGGGGCTGTGAATAGAGGGACGCGGGGCAAAATGGGATGCATAAGCGAGAAATGATTTTACGACGATACCTAAAGTGTGTTGTTACCGCTTTTTGCTCAAAGAATTGATTGCAATAATCGATTTTGAACGCCGAATGAAATTAAAAATTGTGGGGCAAAATGGGACGCATAAGCGAGAAATGATTTTACGACGATACCTAAAGTGCGTTGTTACCGCTTTTCGTTCAAAGAATAAATTGCAATAATCGAATTTGAACGCCGAATGAAATTAAAAATTGTGGGGCAAAATGGGATGCATAAGCGAGAAATGATTTTATGACAATACCTAAAGTGTGTTGGTACCGTTTTTCGCTCAAAGAATAAATTGCAATAATCGATTTTGAACGCCGAATGAAATTTAAAATTGTGGGGCAAAATGGGACGCTCCCCTAATTCGGCAGTGTATGGTTTGGTCACTAATTGAAGGTGAAGCAGGACGTAAGTTTTCTAAAATATATCAAGTGTATTCGCATTCAGTGGACGCCTGATAAAAAATTTGAAAAAAAAAAAAAAAAAAAAAAAAAAAAATGGGAAGTCACTTTTCCCTATATTTTCAATGGTTCCGTTGAATGGTGCCCTGGAAACGCGTTTTTTTTTTTCAAGAATGTCGGAGTGTTCTATTTTGACCTGTAAAATAATCCAAAATAGAAAAAAATGACTGTCCCATTTTGTCCCAGTGTCCCATTTCGCCCCGTAAAATCATCGAAAATGAAAAAAATGACTGCCCCATTTTGTCCTAGCGTCTCATACTGCACCGTAAAATCATCCAAAGTGGAAAAAAATGACTGTCCCATTTTACCCCGTAAAAACATCCAAAATGAAAAAAAATAACTGTCCCATTTTGCCCCGTAAAATCATCCAAACTGGAAAAAAATGACTGTCCCATTGTGCCCCGTAAAACCATCCAAAATAGTAAAAAATGACTGTCCCATTTAGCCCCAGCGTTCCATCTTGCCCCATATTCTCCCCTACATTCGCCCAACGGACGAGCGAACTGTGCTCAACGCGCGCGGAGGACCCGAGCGCCACGACGCACCAGGGGGTTCGTGATAATAAATTATAAACGTCAGCGCGCGCTCGGCTCCGTTTTGTTGTTCCTGCTTATCGATTACGATTGTTCGGCCCGCCGCGTTGTTCGGTCGTCCCGAAGCCGTCGCCGTGACGTATACGTCCTGCGACACATGTAAAATCGTTCGGAGGGCCGCAACAACGCCAAGTGCTAGAATTACTTACGACGACGAGGAAGGCATAAACGGAACGTCGATATATAGACGACGTCCGTGCGGGGTGAGCGCGGCGCGAGTGCTGCGACATAATCGAGGCTCTTTACGGAGCCTCGAGCGACGACGATGACGACGACGACGAGCGGCGCAGCACGGAGAGAAAGAGAAAGAGAAAGAAAGGGGGGTGAAAGCGGGGGGGCACAGAGAGAGGGAGGGAGCGTTGAACGCGATCACCTCGCGGTTCGTTGGATCGCGTGCTAAGGGGCCGCCTCTCTGTACCCTGGAGCGAGGGAGAGAGAGAGAGAGAGAGAAGAATTTGTTCTCTCTGCCTCGCGACTCTGGGCGCGCACCTCGGATTTTCTTAACTCCCGTCAGATTCCGCGAACAAGTTAGCGAGCGAGGCTACGTACGCGTCGCGTCGACTACGATATTCTTTCGAAATGAGCGCGGGGTAAAGTCATTCCATGAGCTAAAATTCCCCGGGGCCGGATTTTTAGCTCATGGAATGACTTTTTTCCGAAAAAAGTCATTCCATGAAATTTTTCGGAAAAAAGTCATTCCATGAAATTTTTCGGAAAAAAGTCATTCCATGAGTTAAAAATCCGGCCCCGGGGAATTTTAGCTCATGGAATGGCGATGAATTGACGTGGCTCGGCTCGGCTCGGCTCGGCTCGGCTCGCGGCAAGGCAAGGCAAGGCACGGCACTCGGCACACTTTACTTTACTTTACTTTACTTTACTTTACTTTACTTTACTTTACTTTACTTTACTTTACTTTACTTTACTTTACTTTACTTTACTTTACTTTACTTTACTTTACTTTACTTTACTTTACTTTAAAAAAAAAAATTATTTTTCGGAAAAAAGTCATTCCATGAGCTAAAAATCGGGCTCCGGGGAATTTTAGCTCATGGAATGACTTTTTTCCGAAAAATAATTTTTTTTTTAAAGTAAAGTAAAGTAAAGTAAAGTAAAGTAAAGTAAAGTAAAGTAAAGTAAAGTAAAGTAAAGTAAAGTAAAGTAAAGTAAAGTAAAGTGTGCCGAGTGACTTTTTTCCGAAAAATTTCATGGTATGACTTTTTTCTGAAAAATTTCATGGAATGACTTTTTTCCGAAAAATTTCATGGAATGACTTTTTTCGGAAAAAAGTCATTCCATGAGCTAAAAATCGGGCTCCGGGGAATTTTAGCTCATGGAATGACTTTTTTCCGAAAAAAGTCATTCCATGAAATTTTTCGGAAAAAAGTCATTCCATGAAATTTTTCGGAAAAAAGTCATTCCATGAAATTTTTCGGAAAAAAGTCATTCCATGAAATTTTTCGGAAAAAAGTCACTCAGCACACTTTACTTTACTTCACTTTACTTTACTTTACTTTACTTTACTTTACTTTACTTTACTTTACTTTACTTTAAAAAAAAAATTATTTTTCGGAAAAAAGTCATTCCATGAGCTAAAATTCCCCGGAGCCCGATTTTTAGCTCATGGAATGACTTTTTTCCGAAAAATAATTTTTTTTTTAAAGTAAAGTAAAGTAAAGTAAAGTAAAGTAAAGTAAAGTAAAGTAAAGTAAAGTGAAGTAAAGTGTGCCGAGTGCCGTGCCTTGCCTTGCCTTGCCTTGCCGCGAGCCGAGCCGAGCCGAGCCGAGCCGAGCCGAGCCGAGCCGAGCCGAGCCGAGCCGAGCCACGTCAATTCATCGCCGTGCTCCAATGTCTACTCGGCCTCTACTTTTTTTTCTAAAGTCATTCCATGAGCTAAAATTCCCCGGGGCCGGATTTTTAGCTCATGGAATGACTTTTTTCCGAAAAAAGTCATTCCATGAAATTTTTCGGAAAAAAGTCATTCCATGAAATTTTTCGGAAAAAAGTAATTCCATGAAATTTTTCGGAAAAAAGTCATTCCATGAAATTTTTCGGAAAAAAGTCACTCGGCACACTTTACTTTACTTCACTTTACTTTACTTTACTTTACTTTACTTTACTTTACTTTACTTTACTTTACTTTAAAAAAAAAAGATTATTTTTCGGAAAAAAGTCATCCCATGAGCTAAAATTCCCCGGAGCCCGATTTTTAGCTCATGGAATGACTTTTTTCCGAAAAATAATTTTTTTTTTAAAGTAAAGTAAAGTAAAGTAAAGTAAAGTAAAGTAAAGTAAAGTAAAGTAAAGTAAAGTAAAGTAAAGTAAAGTAAAGTGAAGTGAAGTAAAGTGTGCCGAGTGCCGTGCCTTGCCTTGCCTTGCCGCGAGCCGAGCCGAGCCGAGCCGAGCCGAGCTGAGCCACGTCAATTCATCGCCGTGCTCCAATGTCTACTCGGCCTCTACTTTTTTTTCTAAAGTCATTCCATGAGCTAAAATTCCCCGGGGCCGGATTTTTAGCTCATGGAATGACTTTTTTCCGAAAAAAGTCATTCCATGAAATTTTTCGGAAAAAAGTAATTCCATGAAATTTTTCGGAAAAAAGTAATTCCATGAAATTTTTCGGAAAAAAGTAATTCCATGAAATTTTTCGGAAAAAAGTCATTCCATGAAATTTTTCGGAAAAAAGTCACTCGGCACACTTTACTTTACTTCACTTTACTTTACTTTACTTTACTTTACTTTACTTTACTTTACTTTACTTTACTTTAAAAAAAAAAGATTATTTTTCGGAAAAAAGTCATCCCATGAGCTAAAATTCCCCGGAGCCCGATTTTTAGCTCATGGAATGACTTTTTTCCGAAAAATAATTTTTTTTTAAAAGTAAAGTAAAGTAAAGTAAAGTAAAGTAAAGTAAAGTAAAGTAAAGTAAAGTAAAGTAAAGTAAAGTAAAGTAAAGTAAAGTAAAGTGAAGTGAAGTAAAGTGTGCCGTGCCTTGCCTTGCCTTGCCGCGAGCCGAGCCGAGCCGAGCCGAGCCGAGCCGAGCCGAGCTGAGCCACGTCAATTCATCGCCGTGCTCCAATGTCTACTCGGCCTCTACTTTTTTTTCTAAAGTCATTCCATGAGCTAAAATTCCCCGGGGCCGGATTTTTAGCTCATGGAATGACTTTTTTCCGAAAAAAGTCATTCCATGAAATTTTTCGGAAAAAAGTCATTCCATGAGTTAAAAATCCGGCCCCGGGGAATTTTAGCTCATGGAATGGCGATGAATTGACGTGGCTCGGCTCGGCTCGGCTCGGCTCGGCTCGCGGCAAGGCAAGGCAAGGCACGGCACTCGGCACACTTTACTTTACTTTACTTTACTTTACTTTACTTTACTTTACTTTACTTTACTTTACTTTACTTTACTTTACTTTACTTTACTTTACTTTACTTTACTTTACTTTACTTTAAAAAAAAAAATTATTTTTCGGAAAAAAGTCATTCCATGAGCTAAAAATCGGGCTCCGGGGAATTTTAGCTCATGGAATGACTTTTTTCCGAAAAATAATTTTTTTTTAAAGTAAAGTAAAGTAAAGTAAAGTAAAGTAAAGTAAAGTAAAGTAAAGTAAAGTAAAGTAAAGTAAAGTAAAGTGTGCTGAGTGACTTTTTTCCGAAAAATTTCATGGAATGACTTTTTTCTGAAAAATTTCATGGAATGACTTTTTTCCGAAAAAATTTCATGGAATGACTTTTTTCCGAAAAAAGTCATTCCATGAAATTTTTCGGAAAAAAGTCATTCCATGAAATTTTTCGGAAAAAAGTCACTCAGCACACTTTACTTTACTTTACTTTACTTTACTTTACTTTACTTTACTTTACTTTACTTTACTTTACTTTACTTTAAAAAAAAAATTATTTTTCGGAAAAAAGTCATTCCATGAGCTAAAATTCCCCGGAGCCCGATTTTTAGCTCATGGAATGACTTTTTTCCGAAAAATAATTTTTTTTTAAAAGTAAAGTAAAGTAAAGTAAAGTAAAGTAAAGTAAAGTAAAGTAAAGTAAAGTAAAGTAAAGTAAAGTAAAGTAAAGTAAAGTAAAGTAAAGTAAAGTAAAGTAAAGTAAAGTAAAGTAAAGTAAAGTAAAGTGAAGTGAAGTAAAGTGTGCCGAGTGCCGTGCCTTGCCTTGCCTTGCCGCGAGCCGAGCCGAGCCGAGCCGAGCCGAGCCGAGCCGAGCCGAGCTGAGCCACGTCAATTCATCGCCGTGCTCCAATGTCTACTCGGCCTCTACTTTTTTTTCTAAAGTCATTCCATGAGCTAAAATTCCCCGGGGCCGGATTTTTAGCTCATGGAATGACTTTTTTCCGAAAAAAGTCATTCCATGAAATTTTTCGGAAAAAAGTCATTCCATGAGCTAAAAATCCGGCCCCGGGGAATTTTAGCTCATGGAATGGCGATGAATTGACGTGGCTCGGCTCGGCTCGGCTCGGCTCGGCTCGGCTCGGCTCGCGGCAAGGCAAGGCAAGGCACGGCACTCGGCACACTTTACTTCACTTCACTTTACTTTACTTTACTTTACTTTACTTTACTTTACTTTACTTTACTTTACTTTACTTTACTTTACTTTACTTTAAAAAAAAAATTATTTTTCGGAAAAAAGTCATTCCATGAGCTAAAAATCGGGCTCCGGGGAATTTTAACTCATGGAATGACTTTTTTCCGAAAAATAATCTTTTTTTTTTAAAGTAAAGTAAAGTAAAGTAAAGTAAAGTAAAGTAAAGTAAAGTAAAGTAAAGTAAAGTAAAGTAAAGTAAAGTGAAGTAAAGTAAAGTGTGCCGAGTGACTTTTTTCCGAAAAATTTCATGGAATGACTTTTTTCCGAAAAATTTCATGGAATGACTTTTTTCGGAAAAAAGTCATTCCATGAGCTAAAAATCCGGCCCCGGGGAATTTTAGCTCATGGAATGACTTTAGAAAAAAAAGTAGAGGCCGAGTAGACATTGGAGCACGGCGATGAATTGACGTGGCTCGGCTCGGCTCGGCTCGGCTCGGCTCGGCTCGGCTCGGCTCGGCTCGGCTCGGCTCGGCTCGCGGCAAGGCAAGGCAAGGCACGGCACTCGGCACACTTTACTTTACTTCACTTTACTTTATATATTATATATATATTCATATATCTATGTATGTGTAGAGCAACGTCGAGTATACTTCGGTGCACTCGCTGGCTCCACGCTTGCGTCACTTGATTTCCTCGCGACTCCGGCGATTATTCGCCTATAGGGGCGCACGTAAGTAGGTAACTCGATCAGCCTCGTTCCGCGCGCAGGCGAGCTTTATCTCGAGTTCGGGAAACTTGGGGAGGAAGGATGTGATGCGAAGCTCCGGGACTGTTCGTCACTTAAAGGATAAATAATTGCGTTAATTGTTGAGCCGATGACGTTGAGGATCATTAACGAAGATATTGGTAATTATATGAGGGGAGTGGTAATGTTTTTTTTAAATAGTTCATAGTTTTATTATTATTTATTTGTGCAGCTGTGTTCAACTCGAAGAGCCAGGTATTAGTTGAATTCTTCATCCCGGATTTATGAAAGACTTTAGTAAGTATTTAGGAAGGTGCGAAGCTGGCGAAAGTTTCCTGAATGTTCGCCGGTAAAATGATAAATAATTGCGGTGGTTTCCTGAATGTTCGCCGGTTCAATGATGAATAATTCCTTTAATTATCAATAATTTATCAGATCACTGATGAAAATATTGATTATAAGCAGTGTGTGATTTCTTTTTTAATAATTGATAGTTTCACCATTATTGATCTGCACAGCCCGAAGAGCCAGGTATTTCAATGCTTCATCCCGCATTTATGAAGGATTTAACAAGTATTCAGGAGGTGTAAATAAAGCTGGCGAAAGTTCCCTGAATGTTCGTGCTTTTAATGGTAAATAATTGCGATTAATTGTCAATAATTTCCCAGATCATATTGATTATAATCAATATTTTGTGTGACTTTTTTTTTAATCACACACGCATAATTTACAGTTTCACGATTATTAATCTGTAAATCTGTATTCAACCCGAAGAGCCAGGTATTTCAAAGCTTCACCCCGAGTTTATGAAAGACTTAGTAAGTATTCAGAAGTCTGCAAAGCTGGCGAAAGTTCCCTGAATATGCGCCGGTTAAATGATAAATAATTATGTATCATTTAACCGAAGAAATCATTTATCATTTATAATTTTCATGAAATCATAAAAATATTGATTATAATCAGTGTGTGATTTTTTTTTCTAATCTCCCACAGATAATTGATAGCTTCACGATTATTAATCAGTACATCTGTATTCAACCCGAAGAGCCAGATATTTCAATGCTTCATCCCGAGTTTACGAAAGACTTAGTAAGTATTCAGGAGGATGCAAAGCTGGCGAAAGTTCCCGGAAGCCTTTCACTACGCGGGCTCTCTCCTCTCCCGGTGAACTTGATCGAGAATATCGGACGGAGTTCCCGAAGTTATTAACACCGCGCGCCGGTGGAAACGAGGGTACGATGGTCCCACAAAGAAGCCTTTGACCCCTAATGCTCCCTGCTCAATTAGGCAAACGCGGCGAATAATTGAATCGCGAGAAAAGAATATAATTGCCCCCTTTATTTTACCTTAGCATTTTATCATCAACCCCGCATCGTTCCACATGCGCCACCGGAGGGCGGGTCGAAAGTATGCGCGGCCCGAGTGGCACGAAGACGAAGAGGTTGACGTACGCCGAGAGCCCGGAGAATTAATTTTCCCGCCGAGTCGCGTAGAGCAAAGGGTGAGAAATAGCGAAAGCCGAGAAAAGGTTGAACGCGAGAGCGGCGGACTCGAGTGCGGAGGGACCAAAGGGGGGAGGCCAGGGTTGGTTTAACTAGGGAGTCGGATGTCGCGACAAAAATTGGCAGCAAGTGCGACTCCGAACTGCACGAGCCGTGGGGGGTCCGACGCCTCGCGTCGATTCTTGGAAGGAAGGAATTCTAATAACGTCGGCGAGCACGTAAGCGAATGTCGATAAAGGAGTCCCGGGCTATAGGGGAGGCCGCGGGGGGCAACGGGGGGAGAAACCTGCGAGCTCGCACGGAAAGCTCACTGCCCTCTCGCGAACTACTCCTTTGCCTCGCATATATCGCGATCCCGAGCGAAACAGCCTCGGGGCCTACGGAGTTTAGAACGTTGCGAAGGTACGTCGCCTGACCACCTTAATAAAAAGAATTATTATTCTTCTTTCTTTTTCTTTTTTTTTTCTTCTTTTTTTTCATTAAACCGGACGTCACATATTTCATACGGGATTCAGTAGTACACGGAGTGAATCCAGGCCGGGAAGGTTTCTCGTTTCTGGAAATTGTGACCTTAGCGATTTTGCTATATTTTCCAGGGCCATAAATCCGTAGTATTTTCGCTGTACATTTTGTGAGCCTCGGTCTAAATATCGTCTAATTGTGCAAAGCCGTGACCCAAATATGTCAATAAAATGCCACAAGGGTGGCTGCAAAGGTGGCGAAAGTTTCCTGAATGTTCGCCGATTGAATGATAAATAATTGCGTTAATTGTCAATAATTTCCCAGATCATTCAAGAAAATATTGATTACGAGTAGTGTGTGATTTTTTTTCGAAAGTTTCCTGAATGTTCGCTGGATAAATAATTGCGTTAATTGTCAATAATTTCTCAGATCATTCATGAAAATATTGATTACAAGTAGCGTGTGATTTTTTTTCTAATCACACACAAATAATTAATAGTTTCCCACTATTGACCTGCTCAGATGTATTTTTCGCGCGATTCAGTAGTACACGGAGTAAATCCAGGCCGGCAACGTTTCACGTTTCTAGAAATTATGACCTTAGCAATGTCGCCATATTTCCCATGGCCATAAATCCGCAGAAATAAAAATACTTTCGCTGTACATTTTCTTACGCTCGCTCTAAATACCGTCTAATTGCGCAAAGCCCTGACCCAAATATGTCAATGAGATGCCAATAAGATGCCGTAAGTAGCATTACTTTTTCTCTCTGCATCAAGGACTAATAATCCGGTTAGCGAACTTCTGAGGAAAAACCTCGTCTCGCTCTCCGCCCGGGTAATTCGTTCCGCGAGGCTGCGAGAGTGCACTAATTACTGACAAGGCTGGTGCTCGTCGAGGCGGGAAAAAGAGCGACGGAGGCAAATTCTGCAGTATCAACAGCGAGCCACTCGCTCACCGGCGCGCCAATCGATGCCCCGGGAAATCTTGTACCGGTGCTTTCTATATACTTTCGACGGTGGTAACAGTCCGAGGTCAACCTGGGGGATGAGGTCGGCGAACGAGAAGCAGCGACCAGGAGAGGACACGACGCCATTCATGCGATATGACGTCTTCATTAAGATAACGTAGTGGTACCAATAACATAATGGCCTACTTATCGGACGTCGCGTGACCCACGAGATTCTCTCTGTCTAAGAGGAATCGCTCTGCTTCGCTTCTCTGGCCCCGAGGCCGGAAGGACTCGTTCGGTTGACATTGTTCGATCCCGCGACGATGACGAAGACGACGCGCGGCTATCGCGATCGTTCTCGATCCCATTACCGAAGACACAACTCGCGTCTTCGTCGGGTACCGCGAGGGATCTTTTTGTGTTCGACTCCGACGTCGTCCCCTGGCACGCGGCCACACGTCGATCCCGGGGACTAATATTGATTCGTCTCGGTGAAGAACAATACGACGAAAGTGGATCTCGGGGAACGAACGAACGCGGGGGGGTAGAAGATTTTGGCGGCGATACCAAGAGGGATAATACACGACGCGGGCGTTGACGTTCGAGTCAAGTTTCACGAGTGTCAGCACTCGCTGTTGACCTTTCCCCACGTTGCTTGTACACCAATAAGCCTAATGGACCGAGTGTCTCTGGGAGACACGAAATTCGTCCTGTAATCAGGATATACCCGAATAAAAGTAGATACTTCCAGCGGAAAATAGAATATCCGCACGACTAATTGGATGTATCCTATTTCGATCAGTTTTGTAAGTCCTCGTTGCTTTAAGAATTAAAGTTTGCACAACAGTTTATTTTCCAGTTACGATTTTATAACGATGACCTGTGCTGATTGTAAAATGATATGTGAACTCTTGAATAGCCGTAAGCAAAACGAAATTTTTAATTAAATTTTCGGAGAAATTTTTTGTAAAATGGACAAACAGTCCTCCATTATTTTCGCAATGCCTTAAACAGTATTTCTCCATTTTTTTTTTCAATAACGTTACCATCAAGTTTCGTGGGAAATTAATATTTTTTGTTTCTATTTAAAAGTTTACGCATCATATTATAATCATTACGAGGTATTATTATAAAAACATAATTACAAAGCCAATCGTCCCTTCAATTATATTTCTATAAAAATTAGGGATTTACAACACTGATTTCGATATATAGATTGATTTTTTTCCCCAATTCGATTTACCATAACGCAATATTATTCGCATCCGGAACAAGTATAAATCGGAAATTCCGTCGAATATCGTGTTCATGAATAATACTTGATCGTGGCTGATCGAACGGTTATTGAGTTACGATTATTAAATGTGCATCGGGCCGATGAACAAACGCCGGCTGTTATTTCGAATAACGAGGAATAAATATACCGTTAATTAATATGTATAAGAGAAATAAAAATAGACACGGAATTGTCGTTCGCCTTCGACACGCCCGATAATGCATTTGCAGAGTTACCGTAAACGAGAACCAGCGTTGGCCCCGACAGGATGTCGATATGCGTACAGTATTCGCGATACACGAGGCCGGGGGATCCGTGCACTGATTTCTCTTTTTCGTCTCGGGTGTCTCTCAGCGGGGAGGAATTACTTAGCACTTTCCAACGGTAACCATAGCTCCACTTATAGTGTGTACGTCACAAATAATTGATAGTTTCACGATTATTAATCTGTACAACAGTATTCAACCCGAAGAGCCAGGTATTTCAATGCTTCATCCCGAGTTTATGAAAGACTTAGTAAGCAGAGTTGTAAATCTCTAATTTTTATAGAAATAAAATTGATGCTACGATTGGCTTTGTAATTATGTTTTTACAATAATAACTCGTAAAGATTGCAATATGATATGTAAACTTTTAAATAGAAGCAAAAAATATTAATTTCCCATAAAACTTTATGGTAATCTTATTGAAAAAATGGAGAAATACTGTTAATGCATTACGAAAATAATGGATGACTGCGCTTGTCCATTTTTCGCACAATTTCTCCCAAAATTTAATTAAAAGTTAAGTTTTTCTTACGGCTATTCAAAAGTTCACATATCATTTTATAATCGCTACAGGTCATAATTACAAAATCGTAACTGGAAAATAAACTGTTGTGTAAACTTTAATTCTTAAAGTAATGGGGACTTACAACACTGTCAGTAAGTATTCAGAAGTCTGCAAAGCTGGCGAAAGTTCCCTGAATGTTCGCCGACTAAATGATAAATAATTGCTTTAATTGTAAATAATTTCCCAGATCATTCATAAAAATATTGATAAATGATAGTTTCACGATTATTAACCCGTACAGCTGTATTCAACCCAAAGAGCCAGGTATCTCAATGCTTCATCCGAGTTTCCGTGAACGAGAACCAGCGTTGGCCCCGACAGGATGTCGATATGCATACAGTATTCGCGATACACGAGGCCGGGGGAAACCGTGCACTGATTTCTCTTTTTCGTCTCGGGTGTCTCTCCGCGGGGAAGAATTACTTAGCACTTTCCAACGGTAACCGTAGCTCCACTTATAGTGTGTACGTCTTTTTTTTCCAGGTTCGCTTTACGGTACTCCAGGCGCGCGCCCACCCTCCAAAGTTCTCAACTTCCATCCGGCACTTAATTAAATCCCGCGGAGAATGGCGCAGCGCGTCACTTCGATTATCTTTCGATCCGTATCGAATCCGGCACTCCCGATGGCAGGGGACGCGCGGCTCTCTCACTTCGGTGCAGCGGCAACGCGGGTAACCCACTTCTTAAGACGCTTTGCCTGCTCTTCGGCGCGAGAAGCGGGGGGGGGGGGGGGGCGAGAAAAGAAATTCATCCCTTGTACAGCTCTTCACCCCCTCGGCCGCCCTCGCCTCGCTCCAAGCTGTCTGTCCGTATATCCACCCAGGAATTTCAACCGCCTCCGACTCGTTTAGTCCCTCGGATTGAATTTAGCATTTTTATTGTAACTCCGGTGGGTCCGCCGAGTCTCGAATTTCTGGGGTATCGTCCGTGGCCGCGATAAGCTCGACACATATCGATGCATATTCCACTCCCGTGGTACTACATACGGCTCCGGCTATTTCGCCCCGTGTGAGCCTCGAAGAATCCTCCTCCGGTTTCCTCTCGCTTCCCTGCAGTTCGCCTATTACTTTTCGTTTCCGGTGGGAATACACCGGGCCATTTGATCGGAAAGAACTTTTTGCTGGAAAAAAAAAACGAAGAAGATGAAGAAAAGAATGAAACACACACAGTGCCAGGTTCGCCGATATGCGGCTATGCATATATTCATTTTCCGTCGGTGTATATAAATTGCAATGATTGCCAAATTGCTGCCACCTCGAACGACACTCGGCATTAGCCGATCAACCGGACGAGAGAAAAGAGTCGTCCGGTGGTTGAGACGTGGGGAATTCAGAGATACGCTTCGAGGCCATTGAGAGGCCGCTTTGAGCCCCTCGTAGCGCCGAAACGATCGCTACCCACCAATCCGATCGACGTTACGCCTGCTCGGAAATTCACCTCGCCGGCTGCTCTTCCGGTCTCGCTGCACTCACACCCCTCGAAGCTGCGTGGCTATATAACCACCAACCAGGTACTCCTTATTCGCCTTCGGTGCGCGGCGGCGGCAGCAAGTAGACCAAAGTCGCGGGGGAACATCTAACATATATCCAGTGTAGTACGTACCGTGGTACAGTATACGCGCAGGTGTTCCACATAGATAGCCCCCCGCCATTGGCATAAAGCCAATAAAGCCACCTACGGCCGCATCCCCTGGTATCGATCCCTCGAACCACCCTCGTGTACCTCAGCAACCACCACCCCCCGCGACTTAGTCTCCACCCTCTCGGCGTGCTGCGACTTTTCATTGAATTTTCTCAACGCTACTCAGAACTGAATCGGTTTCTCGTTCGAGAAACCCACCCCCTGACTACCCTCGCTGGCCGCGTCGCCGTTTCGCCTCCTCGTCGCAGGTTTGCGAGGTTTGACCGAAACGAGCTTTGGAATTCGTACCGCACGTGTATGTCTTTGGGGAACTCCTATCGCGTCTCTGGGAGTCAGGAGTCGAAGTCAAATAAGGAAGTTATGTGTATATGAACGCGGAGCGACCGACTAGGTTTGTGGGCCTTGGACGATCTTGAGGGTTTTGGGAAAGATTGGAGATGCGGATGGTTGTTTCTTTGGTTCGATGACTTTGAGGTTTGCATTGTTGCAATGCAATGAGATTGAAAGGAGAAATGACGTTGAAGTTTGTGTCGTTGCCAATGTGAAATTAAAAATGACAAGATATTAATGAACTCGCGACTGAAGAGCACGACAAAACATACATTATTTCACCCACTAATGGGGGTGAATTATTTTTATTTTTTTATGGAACTAGAGTAATTACACGCGCTGGCGCGCGTGCCTCAAAAGCTTTTCGCCAAAATCGACCTCGGAAATGTTTCTTTTCAAAATATCAACTTTTAACCTATACCATCGTTCTCAAGTCGCATATTCTACCCCCGAAAACACTGGTTATTAACCTTTTTTAATCGATTTTGAAAAAAATATTTTTTTGGCGGCGAAATTTTTTTTTTTCTGTCAGAAATCGTAGATTCGGCTCCCGACCGAAAATCGCAAAAATCGACCCCAATTTTTTTTCTTTTCAAAATATCGACTTTTAACCTATACCATCGTTCTCAAGTCGCATATTCTACCCCCGAAAACACTGGTTATTAACCTTTTTTAATCGATTTTGAAAAAAATATTTTTTTGGCGGCGAATTTTTTTTTTTTTCTGTCAGAAATCGTAGATTCGGCTCCCGACCGAAAATCGCAAAAATCGACCCCAATTTTTTTTCTTTTCAAAATATCGACTTTTAACCTATACCATCGTTCTCAAGTCGCATATTCTACCCCCGAAAACACTGGTTATTAACCTTTTTTAATCGATTTTGAAAAAAATATTTTTTTGGCGGCGAATTTTTTTTTTTTCTGTCAGAAATCGTAGATTCGGCTCCCGACCGAAAATCGCAAAAATCGACCCCAATTTTTTTTCTTTTCAAAATATCGACTTTTAACCTATACCATCGTTCTCAAGTCGCATATTCTACCCCCGAAAACACTGGTTATTAACCTTTTTTAATCGATTTTGAAAAAAATATTTTTTTGGCGGCGAAATTTTTTTTTTTCTGTCAGAAATCGTAGATTCGGCTCCCGACCGAAAATCGCAAAAATCGACCCCAATTTTTTTTCTTTTCAAAATATCGACTTATAACCTATACCATCATTCTCAAGTCGCATATTCTACCCCCGAAAACACTGGTTATTAACCTTTTTTAATCGATTTTGAAAAAAATATTTTTTTGGCGGCGAAATTTTTTTTTTCTGTCAGAAATCGTAGATTCGGCTCCCGACCGAAAATCGCCAAAATCGACCCCAATTTTTATTTTTCAAAATACCGACTTTTAACCAGTCGTTATAATAACTTTTTATGACCAGTATAATCATTTCGGTTCATAAATCCTGTGTTATTTTTAATATCGTTGCATTGCCACGATACAAACTTCAACATCACTCGTTTCACTCTATCAGGAGTGGTATTTTTGTCCCATGGAGTAGAATTTCACCCAAAGCCGATTAATACAGTCTCATAATTAAGAGTATTTTCGAACACGTTCAACCGAGTGCAGATCACCGGAGTCCCACTTTTGGATACTCGTGTGATTGGCAATTTTGCGTCAGTGCGTCGAGGCGGATGGATGTCAGGCAAATGACGTATTATATAAGTGGGCGGTAATAGCGTTCGGAAGAAAATTACAGGAGATCGAAATACCCCTTCGAGCTTCGTCGATCAATACGTTACACGGTGGACTTGGCACAGGGTCATAATCACTGCCGGTCAGATGAACCCTCTATCAGTATGGCCACCGAATCCAACGCCTACGCTATCGCGGATAATCTAACAGGTCTCTTGGAAATAATTCATGGACAGCAACGAGGCGTTCCTTTTTTTATTTATTTATTAATAATGCTGTGTTATTCTTTGTCGTGGCGTCTTTGACGGAGGATCCATCGATCGATCTCAATAAATAACGGAGCTCGGGGTGTCGATAAGGCTGGCAGGGGAGAAGCAGCGACGCTGAAGAGAAAGAGAGAACCTCGCGCCAGCCGAGGGCGGGTAGAAGAATGGCCCCGTTACTCCTGGCCTGGAGATCCTTTCGGCGCGCGGTTCCCTCTTATTTCCCGTCTCTCTCTCCCTTCCACCGACCTGGAGCAGCCTCGTTCCCAATAATTTATATCTGCTTATCTAACATTTCCCTTCCACCCCCCGCCCGGTGCGAACTCTCCGAGCTCCCCGGACTCGCCGGGGCGAAACTTTCGCCCCGCGGTGTCTGGAATTTCACTCCATATAACCCCCGAGAGCCGCGATCACGCGTTGGAATTCGCGAAAACCGTGCTACACGCGTCCCACTGTGATATCCATCGCTCGCCGCGCGTATATCGCGCCCTCGAATATATTCCCGAAGCCACAGAGCGCGGGGGACCATTACGGAAAAACGATTGGAACTCCGAAAGGTTCCTGCGTTTCCAAAAATATTTCTAGCTCTGGACGCGATTTATCCACTGGGTCAGTCTTTACTTTTTGCTCCTTCAGAATTCAATACTGTTTTAATATTTGAATTTTTTGTGCCACTTGTTTTTCTCTCGATAAAACTCAGGGGAAATAATTGGAGCCTAAATTCTCCATTTAGTATTTTGCTTCCGGCTACTAAGATATTTTTCACTCGAATTAATAATGTTTATCGTGACCTTTCGCTCAGGCTGGTCGTTTGTTTTTCTGAAATACAAATCGTGATGCAGCATTCCGTGCCTGGTGTATCCACTGGGTCAGTCTTTACTTTTTGCTCCTTCAGAATTCAATACTGTTTTACCATTTGAATTTTTTGCGCCACTTGTTTTTCTCTCGATAAAACTCAGGGGAAATAATTGGATCCTAAATTCTTCATTTAGGATTTTGCTTCCGGCTACTAAGATATTTTTCACTCGAATTAAGAATGTTTATGGTGACCTTTCGCTCAGGCTGGTCGTTTGTTTTTCTGAAATACAAATCGTGATGCAGCATTCCGTGCCTGGTGTATCCACTGGGTCATTCTTTACTTTTTGCTCCTTCAGAATTCAATACTGTTTTACTTTTTTGAATTTTTTGTGCCACTTGTTTTTCTCTCGATAAAACTCAGGGGAAATAATTGGAGCCTAAATTCTCCATTTAGGATTTTGCTTCCGGCTAATAAGATATTTTTCACTCGAATTAATAATGTTTATCGTGACTTTTCGCTCAGGCTGGTCGTTCGTTTTTCTGAAGTACAAATCGTGATGCAGCAATCCGTGCCTGATTTATCCACTGGGTCAGTCTTTACTTTTTGCTTCTTCAGAATTCAATACTGTTTTACCATTTGAATTTTTTGTGCCACTTGTTTTTCTCTCGATAAAACTCAGGGGAAATAATTGGATCCTAAATTCTTCATTTAGTATTTTGCTTCCGGCTACTAAGATATTTTTCACTCGAATTAATAATGTTTATCGTGACCTTTCGCTCAGGCTGGTCGTTTGTTTTTCTGAAACACAAATCATGATGCAGCATTCCGTGCCTGGTGTATCCACTGGGTCAGTCTTTACTTTTTGCTTCTTCAGAATTCAATACTGTTTTACCATTTGAATTTTTTGTGCCACTTGTTTTTCTCTCGATAAAACTCAGGGGAAATAATTGGATCCTAAATTCTCCATTTAGAATTTTGCTTCCGGCTACTAAGATATTTTTCACTCGAATTAATAATGTTTATCGTGACCTTTCGCTCAGGCTGGTCGTTCGTTTTTCTGAAATACAAATCGTGATGCAGCATTCCGTGCCTGGTGTATCCACTGGGTCAGTCTTTACTTTTTGCTCCTTCAGAATTCAATACTGTTTTACCATTTGAATTTTTTGTGCCACTTGTTTTTCTCCCGATAAAACTCAGGGGAAATAATTGGATCCTAAATTCTCCATTTAGGATTTTGCTTCCGGCTAAAAAGATATTTTTCACTCGAATTAATAATGTTTATCGTGACCTTTCGCTCAGGCTGGTCGTTTGTTTTTCTAAAATACTGGGTCAGTCTTTACTTTTTGCTCCTTCAGAATTCAATAATATTTTACCATTTGAATTTTTTGTGCCACTTGTTTTTCTCCCGATAAAACTCAGGGGAAATAATTGGATCCTAAATTCTCCATTTAGGATTTTGCTTCCGGCTACAAAGATATTTTTCACTCGAATTAATAATGTTTATCGTGACCTTTCGCTCAGGCTGGTCGTTCGTTTTTCTGAAATACAAATCGTGATGCAGCATTCCGTGCCTGACGTACGTCAGACGAGGAAAGCGAAGGAGATGAAGGGAGATTATGCCGGTTGCTTTCGGTAAAAATTTTTACGAGTAAACTTTCACGACTTCGTCAAAAGGGTCGCATGTGCAGACGGCGGGGGGAGAGAGTGAGGCTGAAATTAGTGAATCGATACCGAGAAAACGTCGCAAAAGAGTACGTGGAGAAGTGGCGGGAGTCACGACATTTCGTGACACGCTCTCTTGAGCAGGAAGAGGTCCACACTCTATACGTTACTTTAATTTCTCTCGCGATATTCGAGGCCTCGTGGGGGAGGCAGAGGAGGTGGTTTCCGTTCGAGGCTCAGGACGTTATAGTTCAGCTGCCAATGAGGACTTTTTCGAGTGAGTGGAAGCCCAAAAAAATGTGGAGCTTCGCTCGTGAGGCGTCTGAAAGGTGCAGTAATGCAGCTTCGAACATGCTCCAGAAGTGCAGTCCAAATAACGTGAAGGGTCGTCTACTGGGATTACAGGAGAGACTTCGTTCGGTTCGTTCGGCACTGAAGCGCAGAGGGTCGAAAAAAAAAAAAAAAAAAAATAAAAAAATAAAGAGTATCTTGTTTCATCGAACGGGCAATGCTGTTTGGCTGCGGAAGATTCGAGTCTTCGAGGGCGAAGTCGACAAGGAGACTGAGAGCCGAGAAGGGAGAGTTGCAGGCGGACGTGAAGAACGTGTATATCTATGGAGGCGATGGGAGAGCCGAGGGAAAGAGAGAGAGAGAAAAAAAGGAACCCGCGATACTGGAAGGAAGTGGCGCGAGGGTGGCTAGGAAGACGCCGACCCGGTGGGGGTGAAAGACCGCGCGATGGGTCTTGAGAAGCAGTCTCGAAGCCTCGGAATTCGGAAGGATCGACTTACTAGCCGCAGGGTGGTCTCGTTGAGTTCGAGAAACACTGATCTCACCAATCTCTCCCTCGCTCTTTCTCTCTCTTACTCGCCCTCCTTCGTCTTATCCTTCCTCCAACTCCTTCCATCACCCCTTCTGACCGCATAGCTCGTGCCTTTTTCTCGCTAAAAGACTCCGAGTTTAGAGACTCTAAGACCGACCCTCGAACTCGAGAGGTCAATTATTTAAAAAACATAAAAATCTATTGGCGGCGATTCATAGTTTTACGGATTTAAGTGAACTTGGGAGTCTCTTCATATTTTTTTCTTCGAGATGGAGACTTGTGGATTATATTATCGTCCTGAACTCGAATATTCAACCCCTAAAAACAATGGTTTGAAAATATTTTTACTTTATACAGAAAAATTTATTTTATAATATTTTGTATATCAGGACTGATAAATCCAACTATCACTCGAAAAATGGAAAAATCTGCTCCTTCATATTTTTTGCGTTATATCAGTTTTTACATGTGATATAAATCACAAATTTCAATGCATGGAGCTCAGTCCTGATTCCAGTGTGACTGACGATATCAACGACCAATCAGACCCCGAATATATCGACAACAATGAATTTTGTGATTCACGAGCTCTTTACAGGGGGTTGGAGAGGATACGAAAGCCAGATTGAAATTTATGTGTAACAGTATTACGATAAAATTGACTAATAAATCAGACGGTCTCGTAAATGTTTGTTCGACGTGTTTAGCGGCGTGTATTTAGCTGGTGGGCTGTATATATTCCAACAGACACTGTTTTCTCTGGGAGCATAGCTGAGGATCGGATCTTTGATATTTTATGGAGGAAGCTTCGATATCGCTATCTCGAGATTAGCATGCAGTGGCGTGGCTCTTTCACCAATGCTGGGTATATAATTACTCCACTAACTGCACATTCTCACTAAGCAACGCGTCACTGTGCATGCACTAATTGGAATAATGCAGCGGCAGGTGGAGAACGGGCCGCCAGAGGCTATAAATGGGGAGAGAGAGCGAAGGGTCGGAGGTGGAGAGGAGGACGAGAACGAAATTATCGATTTACGGTGGAGGGGTGGTTAAAACTGTGCTTTATCGTTCTACAAGCCTCCGTTTTCCTAGTTTCCACCCGGAATAACGCACTCGTCGCCTCTCCCTCGCTCCATTGCGATAACCAGTAATTACTTTATTAAATACTCATTTGCGAGAGAGAGAGTTCAATTCTCCCGTCTCCGTGGAACGAGTTCGATTCTCGGCGGGCTTGGAATTCGCTGTACTTGAAAATTTCCGCGAGTCCGGCTCTCGGCGCGGTCGTCCACAGTGCACCACAGAGAGTCCGCTGAAAGCTCTCGAAAACTAGAAGGACTTGATAAGCGCGACCTGAACTACTCCGAACCGTCCACTCAACATAACAACTCGGCTTCCAATCCTCCACCAACGACGAAACCCATAGTGTATCATATACACGTTGATTGTGCACGCAAATTTCGTGATTTCTCCATCTACGTTACGAATTTAATATGCGAGTTGTTGTTTGTAATATTCTCGCGCTTCTGCCTCGTGAACGACGACTAAGCGCTTGTTGTGTAACCGCTGGTTATTAAGGTAGTCCTTGCGCCTGGTGTCGAGTTTGCAGAAGTTTTCGAAAATTGAGAGACAATTGCAACCATTTCTCGATAATATAAAAATCTGAAAAAAATCATGCAAATTAAAGGCACTGAAAAGATTAATTTTGCATAATAATAATTCGAAAATGTTATGAACAAGTTGATGAAAAAAAACACTGTTTAACAAATATTTCGATGACCCAAGTTTTTTTGTGGATGAAAATGATTCCTTCGTTTCTCTGAATACGTATGCATTTTTTCAGATTTTAGAGTTCACTTTGAATTTTCACATATTTTCCCTATAAAAACACACGAATTTCAAAGTGAACTCTAAAATCTGAAAAAATTCATACGTATTCAGAAAAATGAACGAATCATTTTCATTAAAAAAAAAAGTTGGGTCATCGACAAATTTGTTAAACAATATTTTTTTCATCAATTTGTTAATAACATTTTAGAATTATTATTATACAAAATTAATCTTTTCAGTACCTTTAATGTGCATGAATTATTTCTGATTTATATACCATCGAGAAATGTTCGTAATTCTCTCTCAAATTACTCGAATTTATGCGAAATGAATACCGGTCGCAAGGACTACCTTAAATAAACACGTAGAGAAATATCCGGCGAAATTGCCATCAGGCTGAGAAAAACTGGCACAGTCATCGGGTACCATTGGACCACATCACAGCGTAGCAACAAGTGCAAAATTTAACGACAGTTTTTTGCAGTATTGGAGAAAAAACTGTCGAATCCCGCAGATGCGACAAAAAATTATTGGAAAATCTCACACTTGTTGACAGGCGGCGTCACTGCAAATAGCTGATGCGACTGACATCCAGCATTTTTTCTCGAAAAAAAATGCCACGAAAAGTTCATTTCAGTTTCTATGTCATCTCCTGATGAACCGCAGATTGTAATCAGAATTACCGCCTGCGTTACAGCACAGATTTATGGGAAAAGAATTGTCAATACTGTGAAGTTATGATTGCAGCTTCTCCATTCCCTGAGAACCGACCGTGGAATCTCCTTCACCGAGACGGGCGAGGAAGAAAATTGTGAATCTCGGAGTCAATGAATCAGCTTGAAGAGAATCTCGATAGCCAATCCAGGCCCGAGCTTATTGAGACACGTGCGCCGTATAAATCCGCGAAGAGAGAGAGAGACATTTGCACGTGCAGAGACCTCGTCTCTCAGCTCCCGGAGTCTTTGCTTCGCCGTTACCGGAAGAGCAGTCCACTATCAGCAGTTGACCGAGTTTCACCCCGCGAAAACCTATGGGACAAGCGAGAAAGAATCACGGCGAGATGCCTCGCTGCAAGCGGGAGATGTGAGTGCGGAGAGAAAAAGGCGAAGAGAAAGAGAGAAGAGGTTGGAGAGTTCGACGAAAAGTCGAACAGTAATTTCAGGAGTGCACCGAGATTAGGAACCGCCAGCGGTGGGCGAGCCGGTTGCATCGAGCGGACGAGAGTCAGCCGGTCGTGCTCTCTGCTCCATTCCTGGTGCTTCGCACTGTCACGAATTTAGAGCAGACCGAGTTTCGGCGGCGTGGGAATCATGGGGGAAAAGTTTGATACCAGATGGGTGGGACAGAGACTGCGATACTTGGGCTCAAAGGCCGAGGTCCCGGGGGTTGAAATATATATGGAGGCAAAAGCGGAAAAGTGTAACAGAAAGCGGACGGACGGCGCATATTATGTACACACTCCATAGTAATAGCAGGGTGAGTAGTACACGATGCACGTGTAATCTAAAGAGTCGCGCGAGCGCGACGAGCGGCAAACTACTTTGCGCCTCGAACACAGCGGCGCGCGACGACGGTGAAGGACTGCGTCGAGCGAGCGCTTGTTTCACGTAAACGAGTAATTAATGTCCACGTTAACTAACGCCGTAGATCGAGTTAACGAGACTAGGATTTGCGAATTCTCTCGCTGGCACCTCCGCGGCGGGCGAGGACAATGTCGGCTCTCGTCGCGGTGGCGAAAGTACGCGACGTTGGAGGATGTAAAAATAAAAAGGAAACTCGACGTCATAATCACGTCAGCTTGGAATTAACTGAGAGTCGCGACTTTTGTTTTTGGGGAACACCGAAGTAGAACAAAATTGCGGTGCGTGACACGCGGGGAAAAGATGGTTGAGTCGACTAAATCCTGTGGTCACCGGATGTGAAATAAATGTTTGGTTGAAGCAATGAGTGTTTTGTTTCTTTAACAGTTTCTAGGTTCAGCAGACTAACCAATTATTAAGGTGAAAAAAAAAAAAAATTTGTTGAGGTGACTGAAGAATTTTTTTGACAACCCGCGGCCACTGGATTTGGATTAACAAATCTCTTTTTCCAGTGGAGACATTGCGTGTACACTGAAGAAGAAGAAAAAAAAAACACGATATTTGGTTTTGAGAAATACCGAAGTCGCGAAAAAAATTACGCCGCGGGTCACACAGAAAACAGACGGTTGGATCGACTAAATACTGCGGTTACCGGCTGTAAAATAAATGTTTAGTTGAAGCAATGACAATGATTTTGTTTCTTCAACAGTTTCTCGGTTTAGCAGACTAACCGATAGTTTAGGTGAAAATAAAAATGTTGCTGAGCTGACTGAACAATTTTTTTGACAGTTTGTAGCAGCTGGATTTGTTGAATCAACAAATCTCTTTTTCCAGTGGCGACTTTGTTTGTCCACTGAAGAAGAAGAAGAAAAAAGGAGCATTTATTTAGCAGCATTTCGCTGGTTTTACATTTTTTTCGCTAAGACCCCCGAGCTTCGGGCTTTATAGGACTCGCAGTATTATAGGGTATGACTTGGTTTCTCTCACTCACCTTGACGCGCAGCAGGTGCTGTAAGCTCTGTGCCTGGCTGCTATTCAAGGGTGGATTATCCCCGCCGAGACGTGCCACCGCAATTACGTTTTCCCTCGTCACGTTGTACAGGAAAAGGGTGCACACCGTCTGCGGATCGATGCAAAGATCAGTATTATTATAGTGTGTACGACTATCACTTAGTTACGTCGAAGGGCGAGAGAGGCGCGCGGTAGAGACCGAGGGCCATGTGAGGTAGATTTATTTCACTCTAATTACTTTCTAACGTGTAATTAAATGTAACAAGTTTAAGTGCAGTGGACGTCGAGTGGTGGGAGCGGGATTAACGCTCGCTAACGAGTCTCCCTTATTATTCCAGTTACTTGCAATTATGAAATATTACGAGATGCCATTCGTTACTTGGGAGGAAAAATATGTATTTGTGTCGCCGACGTTCTTTTTTCTGTTTTTCTTTTTTTTTCTAATTAAAGTTTCACCTGATTGTTGACCTCCTCGCGCATAAAACTGTCGAGCGAGTTGACCGCGTCCAGCACGGTGAGATTGTTGTGAGGCCTCAGCAGCGTCTCGTCCGTCTCGCTGTATCCCAGGAACATGAAGACTCCGTGCGGTATGCTGTACGCATCTGCCGATTAATTAACACACAAATCGTTAATTGTCGACGCAATTACAGCGTCGCATACCTAATGATTGTAAACATTTTTTTTTTTTTTTTTTTTTCCCCCGTTGAGATACCGAGGGCTTTACGAGACGCGAAAGCCTCGTTCCCTTGATAACGACGTTTTCTCTCGTTATGCTATTTATACGGGCGCGTCAATTTTCCAAACTGCGAGATGCCGGCCCCCGCGGTAACAGCGCGAGAGATTGAGGACAGAGAGGGTGCAAGACAGCGGACTTGGTATCGTTTTAACGAGCGCCTGGTACGTCCGCCACCCGCTCTCGTGTGTCGCTCTGTAAATCCATTTACATTGCCCGAGACCGTGGTTTTAATGTACGACGATGTTAAGGGCTTTTATTGTATCGTAAAAGTCATTGACGTGGAGCGGGGGGCGGCTACGCTTACACGCGGCAGCGAAAGAGACCGAGTCGCGTTCTCCACAGCGACTGACAGAAGAATCCTCGGTAACAAGCACGGAGCGGTGGACGGCAAGCATTTGCGGTACGTAATCAGTCTGTCCTTCGTGGAAAAACGAGGGGAACGAGCGAGAGAGGGAAAAGAACCGAGTGCGCTATTTTCTCGTGACGGAGTCTCAAACACCCGGCAAGGAGAAACTTTACAGCGCAATTAATCAGATTTTTATGAGGATGGAAAATGGCAAGAAAGTGTTTCGGACTGGCCGCAAATTATCCAGTCCTTCCCGAGGCGAGTCGCGTTTTAAGGTAGTAGGATCGCCGAGTATTCAATTCGCATGAATTCGAGAAAAGTGCAAACACTTCTCGATGGTCTGAAAATCTGAAAAAATGCATGCACACTGAAAGTACTGAAAAGATTAATTTAGCATAATAATAATACCAAAATGTTGTTGACAAACTGATAACAAAATTGTTTAACAAATATTTCGATGACCCAAGTTTATTTTTTTTATGAAAATGATTCCTTCGTTTTTCTGTATACGTATGAATTTTTTCAATTTTTTAAGTAATATTTGAAATTTGTACATATTTTCCATACAAAAAAACACAAATTTCAACGATTACTTAATAATCTTAAAAATTCGGTGCGCATGAATTTTTTTTAGATTTTCAAACCATCGAGAAGTGTTTGCAATTCTCTCGTACTTTTCTCGAATTTATGCGAATTTAATACTCGACGATCCTGCTGCCTTAAGTTAGAAACGGAAAAGAGGCGTTCTTGAGACTCGTGACGCGGCTGACCCGAGCGAACGCAGCTGCCGTCCCGCACCTTGACTCGTATCACTGTTTCGGCGATCCACGACGGGCGTGTTGGATGTCGGCCCTCAAGTTGTCCACGGCGAGAAGGTAGACGGCCTGCCTACCTACCGAGAGTCCTACACGTGATGCCGGATGGCTTATTACTCACCGGGGGACGGCCGCATGCATATGAATCGCCCGCTGTAGCAGAGACAACGGCCACGATAAGCCTGGTAAGCGGGCGCAGCGTGGTTGTAAAACGCAAAGTCGGTCTTGCACGGCGATGACTCAACGCAAATAGTGTTGCAGACGAGGACCTCGCCCTCCCCGCACTGGCAGAGCTCCGAGCACTCCGGCTCGTCGTCCCGGTAAAGCTGTTTAGAATCAACAAAGCAAAACAAAAAATAGAAATAAATCAGAGTTGTAAATCCCTAATTTTTATTGAAATAAAATTGATGGTACGATTGGCTTTGTAATTATGTTTTTGTAATAATAACTCGCAATTATTGTAATATGATATGTAAACTTTTAAATAGAAGCAAAAATATGAATTATCCATAAAACTTTGTAGTAATCTTATTGAAAAAATGGAGAAATACTGTTAATGCAATGCGAAAATAATGGAGGACTGGGCTTGTCCATTTTTCGCACGATTTCGCCGAGAATTTAATTAAAAATTACGTTTTTCTTACGGCTGTTCAAAAGTTCACGTATTATTTTATAATCGCTACAGGTCATCGTTATAAAATTGTAACTGGAAAATAAACTGTTGTGTAAACTTTAATTCTTAAAGTAATGGGGACACTGAAATAAATACACGAAATACAAATATATGAATAAAAATGTGTTGTACGCTTGACGTAATACCACAAATGTATCGCCGAACGGAGAATGGAAAACGTTTGAGCGGAATAACCGTAGAAACAAATGTTTATCGATACCGGGAAACAGAAGAGGCGGACGAGACTCGACACACACCTTTCGAGTTTCCTTTTCGCGCGGTGTTCGTCGATCTCGTTTTTCCGACTTCGCGGCACAAAGCCGCGGTGAAAACCGCACGAACGTTTCCTCTCGATCTCGCGCGAATGATCGAGAGGAAAAGTTCTCGCTGACGGATTCACCGTTTCGCCGATTCGAAGCTCTCGCGTGTGAAGCTCGGGCGAACCAGCGGCGGCGATTTTGTAAAAACGCGGGGCCATCGAGTTCGTCGATGCTTTGTCAAATTATTGTTAACATTTTTTTTTTTTTTTTTTTCAATTAAAGCTGCCTCACAAAGGCGGTAATGGATATTACTTTAATTGCCCAGGGCTACAGGAATGTTTTTTTTTTTTCATCCGCCAATTATATTCGTATGACGGATTCTATACACCCGACGATTTTTGCGTGGGAATTGATATTTCCAACGGGAAAAACGAGTTTCCACTCAACGTTGCAGCGGATTCCACAATAGCGCCGGGTAAACATCGAGACAGTTTGATTACTCACCCTCTTGCCTTTGCCCTCTCGAATGTACTGGTGAGTTTGTCTTGCCCTTTGAACCACGCAGAAACCTATAAAGCGAGAAGGGCAACGAAGAAAACTTGTGTACACATTCGTCGGTGGCTATTTGCCTAACTCTCGGGGCTGCAGCTCTCCATCGCCCACCCTACTGCCGCCTCTCTTATTTTCCACGTTTCCTACGACGAAAATACGCCACGCGACTCTGTTCCACTCGCGTATACAATCCGCGCGACTCTATTTTGCCACTCGGTTGCTGCGTTTTCGCTCGACTGCCGCGGGACTACAAACGATTGGGCGACGAAAAAAAAAAAAAAAAAAAAACAGTGTATTTCGTCTTAAGACCCTCGCGAAAACGCGTCGAAACGTCGACGATTCCACATACGCTTCGCGAGATCAAAGTTCCCCGGTCGTTTCCCCGATGTCGCTGACTTTGGCAAACATTTTCGACGTCCCGCAAAATAGCATTCGTTTGTCCGCCCGACACCCGACGACGTTTTCTTCTCGAAACCGGCAAAGCTTCCCGTCCGCAAACGTCGCAGTCGGAACACCGGAATACACTTACGAGGCGGGGTGGTCGTGGTGGTTGTCGTGCTCGGAGTAGTGCTAGGCGGTACCGTGCTACCCTCCGTCGTCGTGCTCGCCGGCTGAGTTGTCGGACTTCTCGTAACTTCCGGTATTACGTTGTCCTCCACAGCCTCGACGACCTCGAGGGTCGTCGCGAGGTAAGTAGTGGCCGTGGTTGTGGGCGCCGCGATTGGCGTCGCCGTCGTCGTCCTCGGATGCTGATGAACGTGATGATGGTGCTTCTTTCGCGCGTGAAAATCCTTCTGCGACTCGACTGAAAATTGGCATTTTTGTCGTATCAGCTTCGCGAGAATTCCATACGGAAATAAAGTATATGAGAGATATATAAGAGATGTATTTCGGATGTAAAAGATCTATTTTTTCTAAGATGAAGAAAAATAGATCTAAGAAAAATAGATGAAGAAAAATAGATCTAAGAAAAAATAGATGAAGAAAAATAGATCTAAGAAAAATAGAAGAAGAAAATTGGTCTAAGATATATTCAAATGTATTTTAATCATATTATCGTCTGAAAAGTTGTATTATAGATGGAAGATGTATTCCAGGTACAAAAGATACATTTTTTCTAAGATGAAGAAAAATAGATCTAAGAAAAATAGAAGAAGATGGAAAATAGATCTAAGATATATTCAAAATGTATTTTAATCATATTATCGCCCGGAAAGCTGTATATTCCAGATACATTTTAGTATATACTTCTTTTCCTTGGGGGATCCACGTGGAATTTATTGGCGTATCGCGAAAGATAATTAGGCGCGCAACGTGAAAAAAAAAAACAGGCAAACGCGGTCTACGCGTGGAACTCTGTGTACACTGAGGTGGGTATAGTTATAGCAGGGATGGCGAGAGCAATTTCTTATTATCTAAATGACTTATCTAACCGCTGAATGCCGCACGCGGAGAAGCGCTGCGTTGCACTACGAGCTTGCTTTACAACTTCGTGATCAATAAGAGCCGCAGAGCAGTCCGCGAGGGTCTCTCTCTCTTCTCGTCTCTTTCTCCCGTTCGCCGGCTCACTCTCACTCTTTCATCTCTCGTTTTCTATGGCACACATACAGCGTCCACGCTCTATATCTCTCTGTATCTGCCCTCGCTAGCCCTCAGCCGCGCCGAGAGGCTGCGCTGCTCGTAATTGCGATTTTCCACGCGGCTCACCGATCGACCAGCAGCATTTTCGCTCGAGATATAGAAACGCGAATCCGGCGAGTGAGACGAGGAGAGAGAGAGAGAGAGATGGAGACGCGGAGCTCGCTCGCCGGTAAGGGCTCGGCTAGTCCTATCGTTTCACTCGAATCCACCTCGGCGCTCTAAATCGTAACGTCTATACGCTACTCTTCCGCTTTTTCCGTCCCTTTTTTCCTGATTCAACGGATTACTACGGGATCCAGTGCACTCCATTCGCAGTTGGGAATAACGATAACGATATTATAGAAAAAAAGCATAACTAAAATAAAAGTACATGTCTTCGAGTTATCGCAAATCGATTTTCTAAATTAAATTAAAGATCCGAATGTTCGTAAGAAATTCTTTAAAAAAATATGTATTTTTTATGAGTTTTCTTAAGTGTTTTAAAATTCATATGAATTTTAATTTATCGCAAATCGATTTTCCAAATTAAATTAAAGATCCAAGTGTTAGTAAGAAATTCTTTGAAAAGAAAAATATATCTTATGAGGTGTCTTAAGTGTTTTAAAATTCATATGAATTTTAATATATCGCAAATCGATTTTCCAAATTAAATTAAAGATCCAACTATTCGTAAGAAATTCTTTGAAAAAAAAATAAGTATCTCTTATGAGTTGTCTTAAGTGTTTTAAAATTCATATGAATATTAATTTATCGCAAATTGATTTTCTAAATTAAATTAAAGATCCAAGTGTTAGTAAGAAATTCTTTAAAAAAATATGTATCTCTTATGAGTTGCCTAAAGTATTTTTAAATTCATATAAATTGTTAAGTTTTCCAATTGTTGTCAACTCCGCATACTAAATGTTGCCGGATGTACGCAGACTTTTCTCAAATTCGGTCGTTTCCCAGGAGGTTTCGGCTTAACAGCTTTGGGTATTAAAAGAAAACAATCGGGCTCTCCGGCTCTTCACTCAGACTCCTCAAGTGCGTCCGGGCACGCAGGAAACTCCAACCCCGGTCCCGCGGGGTTGCGCACTTAATACCCTATGTTTCATCCTTATAATTCATTAATACAACTCTTGGCGAATAGCAGTCATCCTGTCGCAGAAAACACTCACCAACGCAGGGATTCACCCACAGCAATCTTTGCCAGCCCAGACAATCGTAAAGCTGCGTGAAATCCGTTCCCTTGCAGGCGCAATTCGATCTCAGCTCCGTTCCCAGAATGCCGAGCATGGCTTTTCTGCAGTCCGACGGTGGACCGGCACATTTTTTCGTCACGCTGTCCACGGCGCAACTCTGCTCGTAGTGCTCCAGTTTGTTTCTGTTAATCAAAAATCACTTGTAAGATTGAGGCGAAAGATTGCTAAAGTTCACGGTAAGCAGTTCGCTTTATTCACAGAATAGATTGCTGGAAAATATTGTAACGGCCGAGCAAATGAAGAACACGGATATTTGTTTGTGGGGCGGATATTATTGATTATAAAAGCTTCCGATATTCAGATCGCGATCTTTAGCACGTCTGCTCGCTGTCAAAGTCCCGTCGAGAATTTCTTCTGTCATAATCGTAGTGAAGTCGGTCAACTATTCGTTTATCAATTGTCAACCTAACTTATATCGTGTGTCTCATAAGATGTAGTCAGCTATATTCGTTACAATATTATACCGGAGATTCCAAAGTAAATGTGTACCTGCAGCTTTTGTCCTCACGGCAAACTTCGGCGAGACTGTGGCAGGTCGGCATCTCCGTGAGTTCGACTCGCTGAGCGCACGCCGGATGCATCTTCTCCTGGGCCACGATGCACTCGTCCCTCTTATCCTCCGTTTTTCTGGGAAAAACAATAAATCATCTCTGAAAAATCTGAATTCAAAGAGCACGCGTAGGCGATTATGTTAATCCGTTGCACGGTGGGCGGGTCGTCCCCCCGGGTGGATGCATATGTGATTCAAGATTTTGTATTATATTCCGCGCTACGAACGACCGGGGCCAAGCCGCTTATACCACGGGAAGAGAAAGAGAGCTGCTTGGTCGATGTTATAAAAGGGTCGCTGTATCCCGAAACTCTTCTCAACCGCTTCTTTGGGTTTCCACCAGCGGCTAAGCACGACGGAGGTACGTCTGACGCTTTCTCTATTTAACAGCCGAGTTGCCGTGTCCTCCATCCAGTGGGCTCAACATTGTTTCGCGGATACGACGCACGCGAAGGCAGAGAGAGAGATTTAGCAGCGACGAATTATTACGAGCCATTTTACGGAGCGCGCTTATTCTTTGTTGAATCAGCATTGAACGAGTGGCCGCGCGGTTCTATTTTATTCAGCGAAAAGAGACGCAGCGCGAGATAATGAACAGACGAAAAGCGACGGCGCCGCGGAGGGAGAGCGAAGCCCCGGGATGGGGATGATGTAACGGGAGGAAAGGAAGAGACAGTCTTGTTCCGCTCTCGCCGGGGAAACTGCGGTATAAAAGAGAGAGAGAAGCGTCGCCGTGGATCTCGAACAAAGGGCGCGGCGAGCAGGCTGGCGAAAGGATACGAGGGGGAAAAAATAAGTAACTGGCGAGGCGGACGCGGGGGAAGGAAGGAAGTCGGTTGAAGTCAGCGTGGCAGACCGGAGAAGTGCTTGGAGGATTGGGTTCGAGCAACTTCCGGGCATTGTAACGCCCGGACGCAGTGCTACTTAAAAGTTAAAACAGGTTCGTTAAAGGTTGTCCCATATACTCAAAGAAGAGAGACTGAAACGAGGGAGGAGGAGGAGAAGTGAAGATAAGATAAAAAAAAAGAGTATGTGAGAACGAAGAATTCCAGCTACGAAGTCGAGAAGGAAGATAATAAATCCAAACATCCCTCTGCAGCGAAGCGTTCGCGATTATTTTCCTGATCCGCTAAATAGAATTTTCGATTGCTGGTGTTAAAAGTTAAAACAGGTTCGTTAAAGGTTGTCCCATATACTCAAAGAAGAGAGACTGAAACGAGGGAGGAGGAGGAGAAGTGAAGATAAGATTTAAAAAAAAGAGTATGTGAGAAGGAAGAATTCCAGCTTCGGAGTTGAGAAGGAAAATAATAAATCCAAGCATCCCTCTGCAGCGAAGCATTCGCGATTATTTTCCTGATCCGCTAAATAGAATTCTCGATTGCTGGTGTTAAAAGTTAAAACAGGTTCGTTAAAGATTGTCCCATATACTCAAAGAAGAGAAACTGAAAGGAGGGAGGAGGAGGAGAAGCAAAGATAAGATTAAAAAAAAGAGTATGTGAGAAGGAAGAATTCCAGCTTCGAAGTCGAGAAGGAAAATAATAAATCCAAACATCCCTCTGCACCGAAGCATTCGCGATTATTTTGCCGATCCGCTAAATAGAATTCTCGATTGCTGGTGTCAAAAGTTAAAACAGGTTCGTTAAAGGTTGTCCCATATACTCAAAGAAGAGAAACCGAAACGAGGGAAGAGGAGGAGAAGTAAAGATAAGATTTAAAAAAAAAGTATGTGAGAAGGAAGAATTCCAGCTCCGAAGTCAAGAAGGAAAATAATAAATCCAAACATCCCTCTGCAGCGAAGCATTCGCGATTATTTTCCTGATCCGCTAAATAGAATTCTCGATTGCTGGTGTTGAAAGTTAAAACAGGTTCGTTAAAGGTTGTCCCATATACTCAAAGAAGAGAAACTGAAAGGAGGGAGGAGGAGGAGAAGCAAAGATAAGATTAAAAAAAAGAGTATGTGAGAAGGAAGAATTCCAGCTTCGAAGTCGAGAAGGAAAATAATAAATCCAAACATCCCTCTGCACCGAAGCATTCGCGATTATTTTGCCGATCCGCTAAATAGAATTCTCGATTGCTGGTGTCAAAAGTTAAAACAGGTTCGTTAAAGGTTGTCCCATATACTCAAAGAAGAGAAACCGAAACGAGGGAAGAGGAGGAGAAGTAAAGATAAGATTTAAAAAAAAAGTATGTGAGAAGGAAGAATTCCAGCTCCGAAGTCAAGAAGGAAAATAATAAATCCAAACATCCCTCTGCAGCGAAGCATTCGCGATTCTTTTCCTGATCCGCTAAATAGAATTCTCGATTGCTGGTGTTGAAAGTTAAAACAGGTTCGTTAAAGGTTGTCCCATATACTCAAAGAAGAGAAACTGAAAGGAGGGAGGAGGAGGAGAAGCAAAGATAAGATTAGAAAAAGAGTATGTGAGAAGGAAGAATTCCAGCTTCGAAGTCAATAAGGAAAATAATAAATCCAAACATCCCTCTGCAGCGAAGCATTCGCGATTATTTTCCCGATCCGCTAAATAGAATTCTCGATTGCCGGTGTTTACGCTGCCTCTCAAGAATCCCGTTCCAGCAGTCGATACTCCCCGATACCTCCGGTGCTGTTTAATCGAACAATTGGCTTTTAATCCCCGAGGACGGGAAGTCAGGGAGATGAAAGGTACACTCGCTTCCGTGGACTAATTGGGTACGTATAAACTCGCGAGAAGCACGCGGCGGTGTCTGTGTGCTTCCTCTCTCGCTCCTCCTTCCACGTTCATCCTTGCGGCGCTCCGTCTATTCGCAGTTATATCCCGCGACTACGCGTCACTGTAACGAATCCCGCGATCCGAAATTGGCGCCTGGGACGTCGTGAACACGTTTTCCCCGAGACTGCTAGGTTTGGTTCTCTTTTCTTTCTCGCTCCTCCTCTTCCTCCGCCTCAACCTTCCTCTCTTTTGCTCCTGTGACTTCCCCTTTGCCTTTCGCCTTTGCCTTCGTCGACTCGACTTCGCGTCGCGGTACCCGCCACACCGGGACCAGTCCCGATGAATTAGGGGACGCGATTACTCACTTGCACAGGCAAAAGGCAATCTCCATGGAATGCTTGTGATTGGCCTTCTTGTAGAAGTGTTGAAGGGCGTTCATGCACTCGTTACGCGAGCAGCTCGACACGTCGCAGTGATTAAGTACCGGTTGCAGCAGTCCCCGGCATTCGGTGTCGTTTCTGCGGAAGAAAAGGCTTCGTTAGAGTTTACGTTGGCATACACATACGACCCGCACGTGTGCGAAACTTAATAACGCACGAAGACTGCGATACACGCTTTAATAAGTCCATCGCGAGAATTCTATCTCCTCTCGGCTTTGACGAAACGCGGCTTTGACGGTGGAACGAGGAGAGGAGAATTAAAGCTCATCACGATGCACTCATCAAGTAGTCGGGTTTCATATCCGATTACGAGCACGCTGATCAGCCTCTTCTCACATTCCATCTGTACTCCGCGTGTGCGGAGTGGCGACGATGGGAATTCGTCACCGGCGCGGCGTAGTCGCCGTTGAATACGTGGGTAACGAGGATAAAATACTCACCTGCACAAAGCGAAAGCGTGATGACAAGTGCTCGAGAGTATGAGCTTCACCGGCTGATGAGGTATCGTTTTCTCGAATTCGGACATGACGCCCTGCAGCATTCCCGAATTATCTGCAAAAAGCACAGGGCGAAAAAAAAGCGTTATTATCATTTTAGTCTACACTGGAGGTGATAGGGTTTGACCGAGTTCTAGTTGGCTTGGTTAGTACAAAAAATACAGAAATATATATGTGGCGAAAGGGAGTAAAAAGAAAAAAAAGCTGACGTTCCCAAAATCCTGCACTGAGGATTTTGGAGGCATCGAATTGACAGACAGTCGAAAAATCCTTCCCTACGCCAAAAGGGTAATCATGAAGTATCGTTTTCTCGAATTCGGACATGACGCCCTGCAGCATTCCCGAATTATCTGCAAAAAGCACAGTGCAAAAGAAGCGTTATTATCATTTTAGTCTCCATTGGAGGTGATAGGGTTTAACCCAGTTCTAGTTGGCGTGGTTAGTTAAAAAAAACACAGAAATAGATATGTGGCGAAAGGGAGTAAAAAGAAAAAAAAAAGCTGACGGTCCCAAAATCCTGCACTGAGGATTTTGGAGGCATCGAATTGACAGACAGTCGAAAAATCCTTCCCTACGCCAAAAAGGTAACTGTTTTTCTTCGCAATGAAACCAATGCACACCACCAGCTTCGCCAATAATCATGACTGACATTCCAGCGTCAAATTGATTATTTGAAAAAGGCAGGTGCGAATAGAGATGGAGTAAAAAGGAAGAAACACTGAAAGCAGACAACGAGCCAAACTCTCTTTCTCTCTATTTCTCTCTCTGGCTTTGGTCTTGTCATCCGGATGACGAACGATCGTCGACCACTCTCAATCTCACCCCCGGTGCCACCCTCGCTTTTACATCCCTGATGGACTCTACACCGGCACTCAGCGATGCTATTACTATCGTTGGTTAAGTCTCGACGCCTCGAGGGTTCCAACCGGTTGAATATCCGAGGCATCGCCGAGTACGTCGAGCTCCGCCGAACCGGTGAACCTTCCTCAACCTTCTTATTCCGTCTTCGCTATCTATTTATCCTCCTCCTCCTCCTCCTTCTGCCCCTATGATATTCGTCCTCTGATTCGCCGAGAAAAATGAGTCTGGCCGCATCTCTCGCAGGTCTTGCGGTGGACGCCCTCGCACGAGGGATGACTGGCCATAAGTCTGCGACGACGAGAGGGTGGATTCGATGCGCTTTATTAAGACAAACGAGCGGCACCCTTGTCGAACGTACATCGGCCCCGGACTTCACGATCTCGATACTCCGGCTCTTCCATCCCTTCGCCAACCTTGCAAGACCTCGCAAACACCCTAATCGCGGTTCTTGAGGAATATCAAGTTACCCTGACATCCCTGTACATATAGTCGATTACTACAGGCGCTGCATGTGCTCTAAAGTCTGAAAGGCAGCACAAAAGCTCACGTTTGAGTGTCATTGGCGCAAGACCCAGGTGAAAAAAAAATATATATGGTTTATATACAGCGCTCCTATATGGAATTGGGCATATATACGCCATAGCAAATCATAATATACTCGATATTAAATTTGTATACAATAAACATACAAATAAACAGACTCAGAATTTTGTATACGGTGTGTGCATAGTCAGTGCATAATTCATCAGATAATTACAGATAATTAATTCTATATGTATAATTTATAAAGTTCTTATATCTTCTAGACACAAATTAATTATCTGTATATTCATTATATGCAAATTTTATATGGAATATATATGCCCAATTCCATACATGTATAATCTATATATAAACGATATATTTTTTTTCACTTGGGGAGTTATTCACCAATTTTGCCATGAGGAGTGGTTGGCGAAAAAAAAAGTAGCGAAGGGGATGGATCACCCTGACACCCCAACCGACGTTTTTTCCAGGAGTTCATCGTGGATTCCTCTTCTTTCTCATTTTTTTTTTCTTTTCAATATTACAAACCCGACTTGGCCTGACATGGTCGCATGATAACCATAAGTTATATTACCGCTGGTGTCGTTTGCATCGTCATACGTGTCACAACCTCGTGTATAGCTGTCGGTGTATCAGGATCCCCTGATAATGGGAGCTGCAGCTTCGACCTGAGTCTCCCTGCGCTCCTATTGTGGCCTTTTATATCCCGCTGCGTAAAAAGCCAAATTCAGTGCCTCGGCGAATCTCGCTGGTACAGTTTATATCAGAAAACCGCCCGGAGTGAGTTTATCGGGCGAGGGAAGCCGACAACGGAGAGGAGGAAGATAAAACGTCACACGCAAACGCAACACACACTGACGGCTTGTTCGGGTCGCTCTAACGACCGAGCAGCTTTCAACCCCGCTGACTGACGATCTTATACGATCTTATAAGTAAGTCATCCCCAGCGAGAGTCGACGGTTGAGCGATTCGCTTCCTTCCCCGCTGGTCGGGGCTTGAGGGTTGAGGGTCTCCCCCCCCCCCCCCGCACCCCGTGAGGCATTTTAATAAAAAATACAAATCGCTCGTGATAGAGCGAGAGACTCGAGGATCGCGAGTTAAAATCTGTTTTTAACCCCCTCGCTCCAGCGTCGATTCCTCCTGGCTCGAGTCAAGGGCGCGGAATATTTTCCACCCTTCCACATCAGGAGGCTTCCCGGTTGAGAACCTGGAGGCTGAAGCGAATTTCTCTCTCTCACTCTCGCTATTTTTCCCTCGGAGTTTTAGTCCCGCTTTCCACCATACGCACCCTCGATTTTCTGCGCACCGTTTAGAGTAATTCAACGGGGAGAGTAAGTCATCATGCGAGTGGAACCTCGAGAAACACAAGGCAGGCGATTTTCGCGTTTGAAAAATTCTCAGGCTTGAAAATACCTTCAGTGTCAGCAGAAATGCGTTATGGTCCATTTGAGGTAAAAAACGACACGTCGAATTTCGACGAGTGCGTTATTTTTCGCATTGAATTTTTTTTTTTTCAGGACGTGCTTTGGAGATTTTGAACCTTCCCAGGGTTTCCATGAAATTTCTCGAGTTGTGTCAATTCGGAACGTGCTTTTTCTGCCGTCATAAAAATTTGCATAACACCTCAACAACGTCGCCCCCGCAAGACTATTGGATCTAAAATGGCCAGGGCAGACGAACCATTTGTGGCCACTGTACCATCAGTGGCCATGCAAAAAAAAAAAATTTAATTCACCATTACTTCAATTTATTCAAATGACTAAATGAGATTATTTAACATGAATCAAAGCAAACTTTATTTTGAATTTGCAATGCGTACGATTACCTAATTGTATCACAAATTACGTTCAAAGTCGTTTGCACCGTTTGTGGCCATCACCGTCATTTACATGCAATAGATATGGCCACAAGTGGATCAGATTGATGGCCACAAACGGTACTTCTACCCTATGGGATGTAAAAAACGACACGTCGAATTTCAACGAGTGCGTTTTTTTTGTGCATTGAATTTTTTTTCCTTTAGACGCGCTTTGGAAATTTCAAACCTTCCCAGGGTTTTTATGAAATTTCCCTGAGTCTATTTCTCGAGTTGTGTCAACTCGGAACGTGCTTTTTCTGCCGTCATAAAAATTTGCATAACACGTCAACAACGTAGCCCCCGCAAGACTAATGGATCTAAAATGGCTATTGGATGTAAAAAAAGACACGTCGAATTTCACCGAGTGCGTTATTTTTCGCATTGATTTTTTTTTCTTTAGACGTGCTTTTGAGATTTTGAACCTTCCCAGGGTTTCCATGAAATTTTCCCGAGTCTATTTCTCGAGTTGTGTCAACTCGGAACGTGCTTTTTCTGCCGTCATAAAAATTTGCATAACACGTCAACAACGTAGGCCCCCCCGCAAGACTAATGGATCCCGCGGATAGTTGAGTATATATCGGCCGGGGAAAAAAAGTCACGTGTGCCTCTGGCTGATGGCCAGAGAGACCTGGCTCGAAGACTCGCGCCCGTCACTCACGCCTGAGTGTCATTCAATTAGAGCACTCTGACGCTCATACACCTCGCCTGGCTCCATCGCTCGCGCACTATATTTGATCTAAGCAAACACGGAGTGATTAATAGTCGTGCAATAGTTCGCTCGCACTGTTACACAGGCCCAGTGACAGTCCTCGGTGGATTACATCTCTCGAGCTTTTATCGCCGCTTGGCTCGCGATCAGAAAACACGTATTTTTCATTCTCCTCGCATATTTCCCTCGCCTCGCGCGCGATCCACGAGCTTTTCCCAACCCCCGATAACACCGGATGGAAGTCGTGTGTGGGTCTCATGTATAGCAGAGAAAAATATTAACGAAGTGGCAACAAATGTTTTGCTACGGCAGCTAAAAATTTCCTGTGATGGCTAAACGTTACGATGTTGAAGTTTGCATCGTTGGAATGTAACGAAACTCAGGACAATTTTTTTTTTAAATTAACCCAAATGACTAAGGGCACGAATTTTCTTTTTTCGTGCCTTTGGTTCCTATGGTCACTTTTTGTACCTATTTTCATCATTTGATGCCAAATTCATCATTTTCATCATTTGATGCCAAGTTCATAATTTTCATCATTTGATGCCAAATTCATCATTTTCATAATTAGATGCCAAATTCATAATTTTCATCATTTGATGCCAGATTCATCATTTTCATCATTTGATGCCATTCCAACGATGCAAACTTCAACATCAATAAACATTTTACTGCGACAAAAAAATTAATTCGTTAACACAGCTAAAGATTTGTCATCACTCCCTGACTATTTTTCTCCGTGAGGTCTCTAAAAGTACGCTTTTTAATCGACGGTCTAACTTTTGCAGGCTCAATGCTAAGATTTAGAAGTTAACAACGAATGCTTTTTTGGACATTATAAGCCTAAAAATGGAAACCCAGGTAGTGGATTTTAGGGTACTAAATGTCCACATAAATGGGCCCTTTGGTGTTGTCAGGGAGCCGTTTGATCGTATCTGTCGCCCTTCGCGCCCTTATATTCCGAGGCCTTTGCGCATTTTCGCACCGTGCAACGCAATCCCCGTTTCTTCGGCTCTCGCCTCGCTTATCGCCTACTCGCCATTAAAAAACAATTAACTACATTTAAGGAAGGGACGGCGCCCTCAGCGCTTGTTTCTTCGCTTAATAACCGTGCGCTCTCTGAGCGAGCGTGCGATAAGCTAGTTGCTAACGTCCGCACCGAGCGGCGTACAATGCGCGCCGGGAGAGCTCGCTGCAGTCACGAGTAAATGGCTGCACGGAGACTCCCCTTGCAATTCTCCTTGTATTTTGTTTCGTTCGCGACATGCTCATTGTTGCTATCGTTTTTCGCCTCGTCTCCGTTTCTCCTCCGTCGTCGCGTTTCGTTCTTTTCTCTCTCTTTACGTGGCCGTTGAATCGCGGAGTCTTGTCGAATTAAAATATTCTCTCAATCCAACCATTGTCTCCGGCTTCGTCGTCTCGACTAAGTTCTCCGCAATTGCTCTAAAAGCCGAGAAAGCACGTACTTCAGGCATTTTTTTTTTTTTGTACGGATTTATGGGATGGCTTAAGCTGCTCAACCACTCCCGCGTCGTTTCACTGACTCATTATTTATCATGAATTGCAGCGGAAGGAGACTGGAATGCCGTTCCGAGGATTCGCGGAATTATTCGATAAAGTGACGCACGAAACGATGGAATTTACTACGCGTTCGCGTGGTTTACCTCGACAATTTTGTTCTCCTCGACGTTTTATTGTAAATCTTCCCTTTCATGGGGCTTGAATCGCGGATTAGTGGAGTTGTGTCGCGGGGCTCCCGAGTCCGACGCTCCTCGCGATGCACACGCGGTTCATTTGCTTGGGGAAAAATGTTTTTGATATAAATTCGACGTTACGCGTTTCGCTGAATTTTATTTCGGTACACGTGATTTTATTTTAGCAACTGCGATTTTATTTTGGTAAACGTGGTTTTATTTTAGCAACCGTGATTTTATTTTGGTACACGTGATTCTATTTTGGTACACCTGATTTTATTTTAGCAATCGTGATTTTATTTAGCGGTACACGTGATTTTATTTTAGCAGTCGTCATTTTATTTTAGTACACGTGATTTTATTTTAGCAGTCGTCATTTTATTTTAGTACACGTGATTTTATTTTAGCAGTCGTCATTTTATTTTAGTACACGTGATTTTATTTTAGCAGTCGTCATTTTATTTTAGTACACGTGATTTTATTTTGGTACACGTGATTTTATTTTGGTACATGTTATTTTATTTTGGTACACGTGATTTTATTTTGGTACACGTGATTTTATTTTGGTACACGTGATTTTATTTTGGTACACGTGATTTTATTTTGGTACACGTAATTTTATTTTGGTACACGTAATTTTATTTTGGTACACTTGATTTTATTTTGGTACACGTGATTTTATTTTGGTACACGTGATTTTATTTTGGTAGACGTGATTTTATTTGAGTCCACGTGAACGCAAATGACTGATTTTTTTGCAGAATTACCGAACGAATTCGTTATTTACTCTACAAAATTTACGACATCATCCTTCATCATTTTCCCTCGCAATTTTCACAATTTTTCGGTAATACATTTTTTAATTTCATCGCGAGAAATATATCGGCTGCTTACCGAGGGTCGAATTGAGCTCGAAGGGCGCGAATCGCTAATTGGTTTATCCGCCTAGGCTATATCTATACGGCGAGCGACGCCGAATAGCGCGAAAAGGATTTTAATTTTGCCATCTCGTTCATCGTATCCACCGGAGAAACCTTATCGATCAGTCTGAAAATTTTATCGCTCGTCGCCGCCGCCGCCGAGTTCGCGAGCTTGTTGAAACTTTAAGTTCGTCTGATTTGGGTCATCCGCCGGCGAAGTGGCGAGAGTACGCGATACCACCCAACCCGGGGGTACGTCCCTCAGGCGGGAAATGAGACTACTCTCCCCCCTCCCCCTCGTCACAACCGAACCCCGGCGTGGTGCACCCCTGGAATTAAATTAAACCTCCGGTGCGATAAATCATTCAGGGAAATCGCGGCGAGCCTCGACGATAGATATCAGCCGCAACTTCGTCGTCGTTGCGAAGTTCTGGGAGGTGAACAAGCTGGTCTACGACTGTAAGAGCATCCTCGATTTCTTTGAGTCTTCATCTGGTTTTCCGTGTTCAATGACTCCGCTTTGCGGTCCAAATCCTGGAAATTGGAACATTTTGAGGAAACGAGGACTGCAAGGGACAAACTAAAACAGTTAATAAAAAAATAATTAAAATTATCCATAAATCAATTTGCATAATTTAAAAAAAAAATTTTAGAGCCATCAGTAAATAAGTCTTTTGGTCGCGAATTAAAAAAAATTATTAAATTACTCCATAAATCAATTTGCATAAAAAGAAAATTTAGAGCCATCAGTAAATAAGTCTTTTGGTCGCGAATTAAAAAAATTTATTAAATTTCTCCATAACTCAATTTGCATCAAAAACAAACTTTTTTAGAGCCGTCAGTAAATAAGACTTTTGGTCGTGAATTTAAAAAATAATATTAAATCTCCATAAATCCATTTGCATTAAAAAAAAACTTTTTTTAGAGCCACCAGTAAATAAGTCTTTTGGTCATGATTTGACATTTCCGACTTCATCATAATCCCTGAAAGCGACTAGATGGACGACAGACGATGAAAATATCTCGCTGTATGATCCAATTGGTTTCAACTCGTGAATGCGAGATGAGGCAATTTCAGTGAGCCGCGTGTCAGAGCCAACTAAAATAATAAAACGCCATTTTCCCCGACGAAGATTTCGCCCTCTCGACCGCTCGAGTCGCGCCCGGCGTATATATTTACGTCATAAACATTATTTGCGTCACACGGGACTAACCGAAGTAGTCTTCAATTCGTGCGCTACAATTACAGTGATCGATGGAGGGCCATAAAAGGCCAATTTTCTCGGAGCAAATTGTTTCAGGTGGACAGAGTGAATCGAATAAAATCGAGTTGGGTGAATTTGCCGCGGAGATTTCGAGGGAGGGGGACAGAGAGAGATCGGAAATCAGCGAACTGTGATGGGAATGAGGAGGTGGGGGTGGAGGGGGTGAGAGAGAGAGAGAAAGGGGGCTGCGATTGGAGAGCTCTCGGCTTGTACTGCAACGAAGAGTAAATCGAAAATCAGCCTGATGTAATTTCGTGCATGTAATTTGGTAGCCTCCCCCCCCCCCCCTCCCCCCTCTGTCCTCGCTCCTCGCTATCGGCCAATTCATAACGACTGGTCGATATCGTTTACTCGCCGGTGTTCCGGCGCTGCCTGCCGGAAAGTAGCGCGCAAAGCTCGACCTTGTCGCGAAAATAAATCGAGATGAAAGTGGGGAGAGAAAGCGAGAGAGAGAGGCTACTGTAGTGCAGTTTCCGCCGTCGCGAACTGAATGGCTCCGAGTGTTCCAACACATCAGCGGATATAGATATCCCGGCGCCTCCCGCCCCCCGGCCTCAATCTCGGGTAATAGAATCGATTTGTTTCCCACGGCGAAGTCGGCCTTCCAAACGGCAATTTGATGGCAATTGCGTTTTCCGTCGCGCCGCGACGTCGTTCTTTTCATCTCTCGTCGTCGTCGTCGTCGTCGTCGGCTTTAAATGGCTTTTCCACGGCGTGTATTACACGCGGGGCCGGCGAGAGCCAAGCGACGAGAGGAGCGACGGAACGCGGAGCCAGAAAATCCGCATTCACCCGGGTCCTTTGAGCGCGCTTTGTTAGCGGTTCGGGCGCGGTTCACGAGATGCCCGAGCGCGCGTCGAGACGTCGGCCCGTCGTTGTGCAGCGCCCGCCAGTAGTTACACGCCGGCTTTGGTCAGACGTACACGGCTGAAGCTGCTTAATGCGGTCAGTGCTGTAGTCAGAGGGTGTTAGTCAAATACGGTTACGAGGTGAAATTCGAGGCAGGGCTTGTCAGTGAATAGAGGAGCGACTGCGCGATACGACCGTAAAGCGGACGCCGTCTGTGCGTAATTTCGGACGCCAGACAACCGGCGCGACGTTGCACGTCACGAGATCGCGCGGCTTATGTCACGAAGTAGCCGCGTTACTCGCATTTCTGCTTCGTAATCATCGAAAATCTTTTTAACTAGGAACGTGAGATTCAAATGTTAAAAAAAAAAATGTTTTGGGTTATTAATTTTGTTAGAAATGGGATATTTCTATGTTATGGGATAGAGAAGCTCTGCTCATTTTTGTGAATTCATTAGTCTTCATTCGCGGATTTATGTTGAAACGCATAACGAAGAGAATGTCGCAAGGCGGAACGCCATATCTCGATTTCTGATTTTTTTACAGAATTTTAAAGCCGAAAGTTGTCCTGTTTTTTACGAAAAAAAAAATTTTCGTTTTCGTAAAGTTTGAAAAGCGTGTCCGATGGGAAATTTTCCGCTGATTCTGAAAAGCACCGTTGTTTGCCCGAAAAGTAGAAAATTCGACGAGAAAAACGCGGAAAACGATTTCGCACTTTTTTCGAAATTTCGTCACTTCACTGAAATTGAGAATCCTTTTTTTTTATTGATCGAACCTGGATTTTCTTTTTTTGTTCGAAAGAAAACTCATTAACAAAGAGAATGCCACAAGGCAAAACGCGATATCTTGATTTCTGAATTTTTTACTGAAGTTTGAAGTCAAACCCTAAAAAATCGCAAATTTTTCAAAGGGTTTTTTTGCGATTTTTGGCGGTCTGGCTTTAAAGGACTGTCAAAGATTCAGAAATCAAGATATCGCGTTCCGCCTTACGGCATTCTTTTTGTTATAAAGTTTTCTCTCGAACGCACGAAGAAAATCCAAATTCGATCTATCCAAATAAAAGTAACCACAATTTATTTGAAGTGACGAAATTTCGAAAAAAGTGCGAAAACGTTTTCCGCGCTTTTCTCGTCGAATTCTATATTTTTCGGGCAAATAACGGTGCTTTTCGGAATCAGCAGGAAATTTCCTATCGGTTAGGGTCATCAAACTTTACGAAACCGAAAAAAAAAACAAAAAAATTATTTCTCAACTCTTTTGCTTTTTCCGATGAAAAATACCTGTATAAAACTAAAATCGTCGCTCAAAAATAGCAGAGCTCCTCAAGACACAATTTATCTACGATCACAATTATCATCGTCAGAAAAAACTCACCGTCGTTCTCATCCCCGGTGTGATTCCGCCTGTGATACGGCCGATGATGAATCCCGGGCAGCGGGAGCGTCTTCAGTGCCTTCATGTCGTCGTGATCGGCGTCGATGAGTGGATTCTCGAGCTGCGACTCGATGAGCGCGTAGCTCGTCGAGTTGTCGGGATGCGAGATGATTTTCACTGGAAACGCGTGCGAGAAAAAAAGAAAGGGGGGTGTATTAGCGAGGAATGAACGAACCCGAGGAGGGGCTGCGACGTGGTACAGTAGAGTGGAGCGGATGATAGGGTTTGGCTGGAGGTTAACTCGACGTCTCTCACGGCTCAAAGGACGTCGGAGCGCCGTGCCATTCTCTTCGTCGCGCTCTTACCCTTTCTTATACCGGCTAGGATAAAACCTCTTTTCTCTCGGAAACGTGGAAAGTACAAAAGGTACACTATTTTCCGCGCTCTCTTTTTGCGCTCCACGACGTGCAGAGTACAGTGATACCGTGTACACTGCGCGTCGTGCCGCGCGAAAGGGACGAGGAGAAGCTGCAAGCGCGAGTCGCGCGCTGCGAACAAGAGAACAGAAGAGAGCTGGAAGAGATTGGTACACAGCGATCCCTCCTTTGTCTCTTTGCCTGTTGGCTCGCTGGGGTCCTCTCGATTTCTCGCGACGAAAAAAAAAAAAAAAGAAGAAGAGACGAGGAGGCGAGACGAGCAGCGAGAGACAAAGGCATAGAGTGTGATCTTGCGTGAGAGTCGTCTCAGTTTCGGTCGTACCAGCACATGGTACGTAATACTCGGTCGTTGGGGCCGTCTCTCTCGGTCTCGCTCGCGAGCTCGGTCCGGTCGCGCCTTATTTCCCGAGACACGATCGAGCGTCTCGACTTTCCTGCGCTTTTGTGCTACACGCGGGGAGAGAGAGTTATAGCTACGCTCGGTTTCATTTCAGATCTCGGATGGTTGCGTCGCAAACGCGCCGCATCGCGAATGGAACGCGAGACGCATCCTCGGATTCCCTTCGACGACTCGACGGAACGATCACCGCGCGTTTTTTTTTCTTTTTTTTCGGCGTAATGAAAGATGTAGTCAAGTGCCGGGATTTTCGAGGCAATGACCAGACGGTGAGAGGATCGATTGACCTGAAAAGAGGTTGATGGAAATAGAGGTGTCAGTGATGACGATGTAACCTTGTGAAATGCTCATTGGACTTGCAATTTTTTATAGAATTTTGCGAGATGAGTTTTGACAATTTTTATTTGGAGCCTTTTCAGGTCAAAGCATACGGAATGTTGTCAGATGAGTTTTGACAATTTTTATTTGGAGCCTTTTCAGGTCAAACCATTGAACGAATTTCATCAATTAAGGTTTCATTCTGGTTGGAAGAAAATTATTTCAGCTCCAAGTATTAAAATCTAGCAATAGTGTCATCAATAAAAAATATTTCCTGATACTCTTTTCAGGTGACTCGACCTCTCAAGGAGGTTCCAGCGGTACCAATCAGTCGAACAAATTTTAAAGTTAACCAAACAACTTTGCCAATGATCAAATACCAATACAAACAGAAAAATATCAAGTTTCCAATCTTCGCTTTATAGACGAAAGTCTACAGAATCTATTTTATTAAATTCAGTGGTCATTCGACTAATCAATATCGCTGTCACCTCCAAAAATATAGTAACTAATTCGACTACACTCCATTTCGATTTTCGCCGATCGTACCAGCCGGCTGTCCGGCTAGAAAAAAAAAAAAAATCCCCTGAATCCCTCCCGCCTGTTTCCGCGGCCAAGTTACGAACCTTGATCGACGAAGCCGTCGAAGGCCTCGCGCAGATCGAAGAGTCGATCGACCGGCGACGAGTAGCCAGCGCCACCGTGGCGCGCTGACTCGTCGTCGTCGTCGTCGTCCTCGTCGTCGATCCGGCCTATGACGACCCTGTGCTTGTAGTAGTAGGTGGGTCTCGGTGCAAATGTCTTGGTGCCGACGCCGAAGTGCCATTGGTGCGAGGGTGGTGGTTGTGCCAGAGGATCGCGATCGTCTAAGTCGTGGGGTGTGCTGGGTCGCGAAGGTGCGGGTGCGAGTGCCGGATGCGGAGCATCCGGTCGCGACGAGCCGGGGTTATCGTGACGATGCTGTTGATGCTGCTGCTGGTGACGATCGCGATGCCGAAGATACGGGACGTTCTGGTGCTGTTCAAGGTCATGCGAATTTTGACGCGGGGACTGCGGCTGCAGGTGCTCGGTGCTTGAGGCATGATCATGCTTGGCTTTGTTGGGATATGAAGAAGAGGAGGAAGAAGAAGAAGAAGAAGAAGACGAAGAAGACGATGAAGAAGAAGAAGAAGAGGAGGAGGAAGAAGAAGAATGGCCAAATGAAGAAGATGATGAGGAGGAGGGCTGAAGGCCAAAGGCTGTTCCTATCCTACGTCCGTCCTGAGCCCGTCTATGCTGATCCTCGTAACCCCCGAGACCGTAAGTCCCGCGGTGATGATCCCCACCGTAACCCGAACGATCGAAGCCGCCCGGCTCGGCGCGTTCCGCTTCCGGATCGCCGTCACGCTCGGCGTACGTGTCGTACGGAGCGTAAACGGTGATCCTGGGCCGGCCCGGCCGACCGCCCGGCAGCTCGGGCACCTCGTGACGCTCGTCCTCGTGTTGCGGCTGACGATTGTTCGCGTAACCGGCGCCGCCACCGCCGCGATAACCGGCGTCCCCGCCGTCACCCTCGTTATTATCGTAATAGGACGTGCGGTCCGTAGCCGCGGCAGCGGGGAACAGAAAATAGGGATACATACTGGTCGGGGGCAACCAGATCTCTTGGAAGTTCTCCTGCTGGGGGTCGAACGGATATAGGGCCGAGTCCGTTCCCGATAGGTCTACGGACGCGGAGGAGGGCAGAAAGTCTGAAACACAGAAGCAGAGACGCGGGCGAACGGGGTGAGTGAGCGAGTGATTTTTTTTTCGTGACCTGGTGACGTTGTATGCGCTGCGTGTTTCTTTTTTTCTTTTTCGTTCTTTCTTTTTTTTTTTTTGCTTTAGGCGACTCCAGATTAGAGCAGAATTAACGTTTTTTACGTGGTTAAAAAAAATGAAAAAAAATGAAAAAAAAATTCGATCGCGCGCCTTCTGTCTTTTTTGTCTCTGAGCCTGCGGGGATTTTGGGTCATTCGGGGATTCCTGATACTAATTTAGCTCGACAATTTCGACGTTAACTCCCGGCAAATTTCGACTGAATGAAATTTCGATAAAAAATTCCAATCGACTTCGCCACCCGAATGAAATATTTCGCTTCGACTTTCGCCCCGGCGTATTAAGCCATCGAGCGGTCGCGGTATAAGTGGACCAATGTTATTCCGAGCCGGTGGTAATTCTCGGCGGCACTTTCGGGGCTTTTTTGGGGGGGGAGCAAAAATGCTTATCACACACTGGGCGGTTCATCTGAACGAAAAAGGTAAAGGACGGCGGGCGCGGGGGGGGGGGGGGGGGGGGGGGGAGAGTGAAGAGGGGGCCGCCCGGCGAGGATGGGAAGAGCCGAGGAGTCTGCTTTAAATTGGATTTTGATAAGAAACGACTTCTACGTTTCTCCGGGTTTCGCGCGAGCGGAACGAGGAAGGCGCGGCGGGAGGGCGAGACAGAAAGAGGAAGAGAGAGAGTGAGAGAAAACGTTGAATTATGGCTGGCCCATTGCCGCTGTTTCCTATCACCGGATATATCCCGCACTCGCTTCCTCGCCCGGCGATGCCGCGGGGACGAGATAGAGGAAGGAAAGTCTCGTTTTGAATATTTAACGCGACGCGAGCGCTCCGCACGTCGGTTATTCGAATGTGCCTTTGGCAAATTTCGCGGACGAGTGAAACGAGCGTGAGATATACCACGAACGGTGTACAGGGTGATCCAGAATCCCCGCACCAAACGGGTCCCGGAAGTCCGAAATGGTCCCAGGAACGCGTGTGCAAAATTTGAGATTTTTATTCCTAGTAGTTTCTGAATGAGAGCCGATTTATGACAGCCAATCAGAGAACTCGCTCTCAACTTACTCTCAACTCGCCCTCAACTTACTCTCAACTTTTTCTTAATTCGCCCTCAACTTACTCTCAACTTTCTCTTAATTCGCCCTCAACTTACTCTCAACTTTCTCTTAATTCGCCCTCAACATACTCTCAACTTTCTCTTAAATCGCCTTCAACTTACACTCAACTTTCTCTTAATTCGCCCTCAACTTACTCTCAACTTTCTCTTAATTCGCCCTCAACTTGCTCTCAACTTTCTCTTAATTCGCCCTCAACTTGCTCTCAACTTTCTCTTAATTCGCCCTCAACTTACTCTCAACTTGCTCTTAATTCGCCCTCAACTTACTCTCAACCTTCTCTCAATTTGTCCTCATCTTACTCTCAACTTTCTCTTAATTCGCCCTCAACTTTCTCTTAATTCGCCCTCAACTTTCTCTTAATTCGCCCTCAACTTTCTCTTAATTCGCCCTCAACTTACTCTCAACTTTCGCTTAATTCATACACAAGTTGAGAGTAAGTTGACGGCGAATTGAGACCAAGTTGGGAATAAATTGATGGGCGATTTAAGAGCAAGTTCTCCCTCGACTTGCCCTCAACTTGCTCTTAATTCGCTTGTGGCCGAATTAAGAGAAAGTTGAGAGTAAGTTGAGGGCGAGTTCTCTGATTAGCTATCACAAATTGTCTCCCATTCAAAAACTACTGGGAATAAAAATCTCAAATTTTGCACACGCGTTCCTGGGACCATTTCAGACTTCCGTGAGTCATTTGGTGCAGGGGTTCTGCATCACCCTGTATATCATTCCGCGCCGTCCAAGGAAGCAGGATCCTCTCCCACTCTCGACCTCCCTCGTTGCGTCTCCTTCTCTCAACCGCGCCTTCCTAACTCGTTTTGTTGTGATAACGATTTCGAATGATATTTTCCGCACGCAAGCCCAACGCGCGTACCGGAGAAAGCGGGGCCGTTGAACGCGCGCATTCAAAGTGTCCCTAACTTTCCCCCGGCGCAAATTGCATCGTCCTCGCGGCCCTTCGAGCCGCGGCCGGCGCGACCGAAGCGCGCGCGCAACTTTCGAATCGAATTTCACGAAGGCTCGTCGGGCACCAACGAAATTTGAATAACTCTCGCGCTCGCGCCGCGCATTTCCGAGTTTACGAATGTTTAGAGAAGGCGTGTGTCGCGTTACGTGTGCAACGCGCAACGTTCGAGGCGGCGGATTTCACGGCGCTCGCGCATTTCGTCGATTCTAACAGCGCGAGATAAATCGTATTTGTTTTTCGCGGAGCGAGGACACTCGAATCGCGCATTGGGTAGACATAAACGCGACTCGGGCCGCCGGATTTATTCGCGCACTTTCCAGCCGAATTTGTCGCCGCGGGCAGCGCGTCGAGATTATTTATCGTCTTTGATACGTTAATTTATTATTAGAGCGGAATGATCGGGGGTCGTCGGGCGTGGAAATTGGAATAATAATAAATCCCACAGCGGCGAGTCGAAAGGCCGAGCGGAAAAGGTCGCGGGGTCGCGACTGATACCGCAAAAAAAAAAAAAAAAAAAAAAAAAAAAAAAAGAGTGAAAAATGGTACGCGGTAAACTAATAAACTTTGCGGCGCTGAATCGCGATATCGCGATAACAGTGACGACGTGCGAAAAAATACGCGAGCCGGTCGCGCGAAAGCCGCGTATAAAAACCACCCGGCGACAGATATAGATCGTTGGCTGGTGAGAAAAAGAGTTTCGCGTATTTGCAGATCAATTATTTAGCGGTGATCGATTGACGTCAGGAGACCGGGGGACGCGTGGTCGCGGGGTGTCGTAAGATGGATCGAAAGGGAATAGAGTGAAAGGGAGACGGTAGTCGAGGCCAGAGACAAATATAGAGACAGAGGGTCGCGCGCGCGATGCGTCCGTACGAGATGTGCGTGTGTGAGTGAGAGTTCAACGAGAGAAAAAGTTTCCTTGATTCCAAAGAAATGGGTGGATTGAATTTTTTTTTTTCATTGATTTCAATGAAATGTTTCTTTGAATTTCAAAGAAACGGTCTCCTTGATTTAAAAAAAAAACGATATACTTGACGGCACCTGGTCCGTCAACGTTTGGCGCAGTCGCGATAAGTCGTATTGGCGTTTCTCGTGCGAGCTCGTCTGTTATGTTATGGTCAAATCAAGTCAAATCAAGAAAATAATCATCGGTTAAGGTAGTATGAGCGTACAGATGAACGTCGCGTAAATTCGAGGGAGTTTGAGAGAGAATAACGAAGAGTTCTCGATGAGATAAAAATCTGAAAAAAATCAAGCATATGAAAGGCGGTAAAGAGATTAATTTAGACAAGAATAATTTAAAAAATGTTATTAACAAATTACTTAAATAAATAATTGTTCAACTAAATATCCGGCAACCTAACTCTTTTTTGTTATTAAAGTGATCTTCTTATTTTTCTACATACGTATGCATTTTTTCCGAATTTTGTGTGACGTTTGAAAATTATGTTTTTTTATTATGTTAAAATGAAAAATCAGAGAAAATTCTGAAAAAATTCATACGTATGTAGAAAAATAAGAAGATCACTTTAATAACAAAAAAAAAGTTAGGTTGCCGGATATTTAGTCGAACAATTATTTATTTAAGTAATTTGTTAATAACATTTTTTAAGTTATTATTGTCTAAAATAATCTCTTTACCGCCTTTCACATGCTTGATTTTTTTCAGATTTTTATCTCATCGAGAACTCTTCGTAATTATCTCTCAAACTCCCTCGAATTTACGCGACGTTCATCTGTACGCTCATACTACCTTAAACCATTCAAGTTATTGGTTAACATATCTAAGCACTGTGGTACGTAACCAAGAACTTGGTCGACATAACCTACAATTTTGTTGATGAGATCATTCAAAGAAAATATAATATTAACTTAAGGGAATTGTTTCATTGACGTCAAAGAAATGTTTCATAGGTTGAGATTTCAAGAAAATTTCATTGAATCAAGGCAATTTTTTCTCTCGTTGTTTGTGTTTACGTGTTCATCGTGTCTGGGATGTACAGTGGGAAAGGAGTAGATAGTGGTAGAAACTCTTGACACAGGCTCTACCGTATTGGCTACTTCGCTGAATGTCTCGAGAGAGATACACGATAACGCAGGCATTTTACTCTATTACGGTATACGTACGACTAGGCGGAGCTCGTGTGGTTCGTACGCTCCAAAACGATAGGAATCAGAGATAGAATAAAGACGGAGAGAGCAGAGTAATAGACTAACACTTACATGCGAGAGACAGAATCAGTGTGATTGGGGGGGGGCCGAGGGAGGACAATTCAGAGCAGACGACAATTCGGAATTCGGCGAGGAATTTCGCGGGCGTATCGAATCTCGCACCGCCGGTTGGCTGGCTTGGAGGTCGTCTGTGACGTCTACTACTGATACACTGACGCCACTTTTTGGCGAATTGATACGACACGATTGGGCCGTCTTACCTTCAATCAGACTCAATCGTGAAAACGTTGATTAGACTGTATAGGATGAAGTCGTGAATTCCGTTTCTGTTTTCGATTTCTTGTATATACGAGTGTGTGAAAATTCATGGTACAATTCGGATCACGAAGATTTGGTTCAGAAACATTTTTTTTAGGGACTACCTGGCAGAAAAAAATTGCTGTGGTTCAGAGGGAAAGGAAAGATTGACACATTTGTTGGCAATAGTGGAAAATGTTGCCTTGACAGCTTTTACTATATGGCTTAACAATTTTTTATACATGTTTTTTAATGTTGTAATGACAGCCTAAAATATCGAGAACTCTGGATTTAATAAAGTATTAAACGTATCATATAATCGATTTAACACGGGTAATTAGTTTCAACGCATGTTCCGAATTGTCCTCGTTCAGTGTCTTCGAGTCGATCGAGAAAATTGCGTGCTGTTGATACAAGAACGGCGTCAGCAGCGTCTACCAGGTACCGTTCGAAAGTACGTTACATTCTAGCAATAAAACTTTTCTCCTCCATGCCTCGAATTACGCAGCGCATGCGATAAAGGCGTAGGTGTTCCGAATTGTACTGCTCTACCCTACTGATACATGCAGTATACTAGAATTGTCCACGCACCCTGCTCAAGTGCATTGACAAAAAAATGCTGACACGATTGATGCCGACGTCAAGTTCGACTGATTGCGAATTTATATACGAAAAATAATTCTAGCAATTTTTTTCGTGCGTCACAAATAATTGATTTACTATTCAGTTGAATTAATGAGGCGCATAAGTACCGACCGATTCAACAGCCAAATTTGTAAACTGATTTATGGAAATAAAAAGGATTTTTATAATGCATTTGTTACATATTACCTTTTATTTGTTGCCATATTTTATTCAATGAGTTGGGCAGAGTACGTGACGCAAGATGAAGCATTATCAACCTCGAATCAAAGCATCCTCATCGATTTCCGCCCGACAAAACTAATTCTTATTGTTGGGAACGCTACAGTGCTCGTGCATACGTGACGCGTTGCACTTTGCAATGCAATTTCGGGTAGTGCATCGGCTTCAATCCATGATTTTTCGTCGAGCCTTTGTCGTCACGTAATGACGCGTAAAAGCTCACTCAACTTTTGAGCGATTCCCGTACATTCAACGTCGTTTCACCTCCAAAACAATATGATTCACCATTCGAAACAACATCGTAGCGTCTGAAGTGTTAAGACGTGTCGTACGAATGTGCAAGTAAACTGTAAACCTGACTCTAAAGGTCGCTCAGATCTGGCTGAAAAAAAAAGTACATCCCGTGTCCAGTCCAGATGCACTTTTTAGGAGTACCTCACTTTGTCGCAGGGGGGGGGGGGATCAATAAATCAACACTGGCGTGACAAAAGCTAAATGCCAAACGCAATGTAATTTAAATATAAATTGATTGCTCCGTTTCGACAATTTACAAAGTATAAAAAAAAAGGTTTACGCCACTACGTCGGATTGTAAAATGAAAGAACGTAATTGGCATGTAAATTGAGAGTCACGGCTGGGTACAAACGAAAATGATTAAACGAAAATTGATAAGCCGGGGGTTCTATACATTATAGTGGTATGACATTTTCGCTGAGGGCTGGGGGTGTGACAATTTGTAGCAATTAATCTGGGCCGAACGAATCATCTTGTGACGAAATTACGATGGTAATTGACATTCGACAAGGTGTCACGATTATTGAGATTTTTTTCCGTGTCGTCCGAATTCGATGATACTGAATAATAAAAACCCCTCTGAATATTACATAGAAGAAGAATTTGGATCATTCAAAGTATACCTTTAAACCAATCAGCAGAATTGAAAATGAGCAAAATCGATACACTGTGAAGCCAGAATAAAACTACATTTGATCGTAGGTGACGCAGCAAAAAAAGTTGAACCAATCTCATAATCATGAGTACAGTAATAAGTGATACGCATGATTACAAATGATAATAAAAAGAAGTTCCTGCGCCGGGTACTACACGAAATTTTCGAGAGTTAGCGTTATGCTCGGTGCTCCTCCGCCGAAGGCGGTAGCAGCAGACTCTCATTCATATTCATACTCCCCATCTGCTCCCGATGATAGGAAGAACGGGGAAGCCGCTCCGGAAGGGAGAGAAGCTAAAAACTCCATAAAAACCAACGGGTGACTCGAACAACGACGTGCAGTTCGGACGCCGTCCTATAAACATACCTTTTTACGTCAAGTGAAATCGCTAAATCTTGCAAATGCGTTGATAACACGATGCGCAACATCTTTCCCTCCCCTCGAATACCCATTACGATGAATGAGCCAAGATTATTCATTCGGCCCGGACGACCCTCGCGTGAAACAAAATAATCATCTCTATCTCTAGTCGCTAATTGAGAACAACGAACTCGGATACAACGTGATACCCACCCAAAACAACGTGTCGTATATGTAGAAAAAAAAAAACGTCTCATATCGTCGCGGGGCAACGAATCATGATTGATGATGTTGAAGTTTGCATCGTCGCAATGCAAATGAAATTAAAAACAGAATATTAATTTCATAAAAATTTAGATAATTCACGCCCATTAGGGAGTGAAATTATTTTTTTTGTCATGCTCTTAGTCGTTATAATAACTTTTTATAGCCGGTAAAATAATTTGGGCTCATTAATATTTCGTTGTTTTTAATACGGTGTTGAAGTTTGCATCTTTGGAATGTGAAAAAATGCAGAAAAAAATAATAATTCTAATTAACCCAAATGACGAAATCAGGTGTAATTTCATCACTTTGGTTAATTATAATTTTTTCTTTTTCTGCATTTCGTGGTATTCTAACGATGCAAACTTCAACATCATTTTTTAATCTCGTTCCACTGCAACGATGCAAACTTTAACGTGATTCACGATTGTCAATATTGTACAGAAAAATAATGCTACTTCACATGTAAGCGAACGAGGCGGAGCTGCTGCACCAGGCGATCAGCAAAGAATTACGTTATCAAAGGCCACACGCAATAACGCATAATAAATAAGTAAGTATTTTACTTGTACATGACGCGCGATGTTGGTGATGATTATGACGTATGACGATCAATACAATAATAATACGTTTGCGTATACAAATAAATAACGTCTCGTCGATTGCATTGTTGTAATTTGCATAGGACATGGGTAATCCGAAAATTAGTCACTGATTACCCTCAGGCGTTCCTTTGTTCGGCAAGCAGGTACATAATTGCGCACTTGCATGTAGTTGCATTTGAGTGGCATCCATCGTGCGATATTCGTCGATCCTGAATGGGCCGAAAAGCCTTCGTCCTCGGGTTACGTGGGTGCTCTCTCACATTGTTCTATTTCGGAGGAAGGTTCAATGGGAGGATCTCCCGAATCGTGGTGTACAGCCGAGAGGGGGCTCACGGTGTCGAGGGTAGATAGGGTTGAAGGGGCAAACACCAGCCGGGGATGATACTCTTGTGATCGCGGCTTGCCTCCCGAGCACTCGACTCCTACAAATAGCGCGCGAGTCACCCCTTTGAAAGCTTCTACATCGAGATTGCGCTAATCTGCCCGAATGTGATCGCGTTCCCTCGTTTAAATTATTCCGATCTCTCGTTATTTCGGTATTCGACATCCGAAATAGGCCACGGTGAGCCTGAAGACGTAAAGTCGTCTTGCCTAAAACTTGAACGTCGATCGCGGATAAATGACAAAGTGGGAATTCATTTTTTGAAGCGATCGGTAGGCGTGAATTATTGAACAATTTAATCAATCAGCTGCCACTCGAGGATACGAGCCAGAAGGGGGATGAAGACGATCGCAAAAATGTCTAGCAGCGCGAGGGAAGCAGCATCGGCCAATTTATTTATCACACGTCGACGCTGGCGACGACGAGGGGGATAAAAGCGCGAAGGAGAAAAACGTCAGACCACAATCAAGGGGAATAAGGATGTTGGGGGGAAGTCTAAGCCAAGCTTGTCACTGTAATTAAGAGAAAGGACGGTGGAACTTTTCTCCTCGAGTGACTTGGCTTCTCTCGAGAACTCTGGGAGACTCTTGCTTGGAGCACAAGGGGTGTTGCGAGGGTAGAAAACAGGCTACACACATCACGGAAATCCTCGAACGAATCAAGACTCCAAAAGGGGGCTGCTACAGGCCTTTGGCTTCTGTATCTCCCATGATGTCTCTAACCCCATGGAAAGAAGGCGTATGCAAAAAAAATCCTATCGCAAATATGTCTCAAGACATAGGAACTCGAGTTCAGGTCCACCGATATCACAAGAAAAACAGTTTTCGCTAAAATGTGGCCACTGACTTCAGGATCGACGATTATCAATACGACTCGAAAGTAAATCGAGGAGCGCAGCATGTCTCTTCATTGGTCATTCATTAACAACGATTATAGCGAGTGTTATCAAGGTAACAAACGAAAGGAAAAGAAAATTAGAAAATATCTCGCACAAAGACAATTTCGACACACAAATGTATAATATCTAAATAATAACTTTTGAAAGTTTCCACAACATCGACATAGTCGTACCAAGATGCTGAGGTACTCTTTCGCTCTCTCTCTCTCTCAAAATGTATCATCGATCATTCGTAAACATGTGTAGTATACTTGTTGTGTCATGGTATATCTCCTGGATTTTATGTTCCTTGTATATCATTTTCGTTTTGCTATGCAGCGAGAAAATTCCATATTCCTCCTGGTTCCTGCGTTCTAGCTCTACGCACTCACCGACGCAGGGGTTGTGATTGACCATCGAGAATATCTTGTCGCATCGCTTCTTTATCTGATTCTTCGGGCAGATGCAGCCAAACATTGGCGACAGTCGAAGCTGAGTCCAGGCGTCGTGGCAAGCATCACTGAAATCACAGAAAATCGTAAAACTGATTAATGACAATCATCAATTGTCTCGCTGAGGTTTATTTATATCGTCGTTAATCGATAGTCAGCACAATGATATGGGAAACGGTGGAGAGCGAACGAAAGCAGAAGAGGAAGGACCCAACCCCCGAAACCGGAAGGCGATTAGCTTCGTTATCGGGTACCGGTGGCTCCTCCACCCTCGTTATTCGCGGTTGGCACGGAGCTCTTCGCGAATAAGCGTCGCAATTCCCGTCCGCGCTTCGCGTTCAGACCCTCAAATCCCTTGGAATCCGAATAATTCCGAATTGCCGTGGCGGAGGGTGGAGTCACATATGAACGCGATTAGACATTCGCGATGAGATTCTCGCCTATCTGGGAATCAGGACCACAAGAGTCGTTGGCACAGCCCAGGTCGAAGGGTAAATACATAAAGACGCGTTCAACCCCCCTGCGACTCTTTCGCCTAAGAGAGACAAAGAAACTCCATATTTTCCTCAACATTTTTGCAGACACCATTAACAATTCACTCGTCGGAGAGGATAGACACGATTTTACTTCGTAATAACGGCGATAAACTGACGGTAGAAAAGTGTGGCAAAAGAGGAGGAGTGACTGAAGAGCTGGAAATCGAATAAAAAATATATATCGAGAGCTTGAAATGGACGGCTATTGCGAGAGAAAACCCATAGAGCACGAAGAGCCGAGTAGCTGGAGCTGGAGCAGCGCGGGTTGTGGATCGCACTCGGCCAATTGCAGTTCACTGATAAATTGGCGGTAACGATGAGGTAGAAAGGGGTGGGAAGGGAGGAGGGAAACGACAAGAGGAAAGCAGAGAAAGGAGCCGCTAGTGGAAAAATCTCAAGCGAAAGGCCCGGCCCCCTCTCTGCGCTTTCTCGAGAAGCTTCACCACCACTTGCCAACACACACGTAGAGCGAATATACCTGTGTATTACGTGTGGTGCAGCTATATACAAGGTGCGGGTTATGTGCCTGGTGCGCGCGATGAAAGCGGGTGGAGGGAGGAGAGCCGAGTCTAGCAGCGATTTTTATACGGGGAAAAGCCGGGGTAAAGCTTGTAAAAGCGCGGATATTCATTACTCGCATAGCATAAATCAAATCTTATTGAATTTGTCGGGGATTTCGGTGGACCGCGAGATAGGAGGGGTCGTGGTGTGTTCTCGGGCCTCTGAGAGTTTCGTGCTAAGAAAGGAGCCGCTCTCCAACCGCTCTATGTATATTCGTCCGAGCGCGACATCGGCCACGGATTATCGGTGACTACCTGACGTATGTGCAACGAGCTTGGCACATGGGATGTACTCCACATGGATGGGAGTGGATGTGACCAGGGCCCATCATTTTACGTGAGATAATATGGACGGCCTTGGCTGATGTGCATACTGGACTATTTCGGACCTTTCCGATCGATACTCCTGCGTTGGGTCTCGCCTTACGTTATGTCTGTATTCGGGTCTTGTACGAATCGAAACGGATTACTGAAATCCTTTCTGGTTTTTTAGAATATCTACTTTTGGAATGCATCATCATTGTTAGATGGCATATTTCGTCACTGAAATGTTGGTCTACCAACCTTTTTGAGTGATAAAAAAGTGCTTTTCTTTAGGTTTCCGTTTTTCGATCCTGTGTCCAGTATACACTATTTCGGGTCTTTTCGATCGATACTCCTGCGATGTGTCTCATCTTATATTATGTCTGTACTGGGGTCTCGAACGAATCGAAACGGATTACCGAAATCCTTTCTGTTCTTTTGGAATATCGACTTCTGGAATGCATCATCGTTGTCAAGTGGCATATTTCGTCACTGCAATGTTGGTCCACCAACCTTTTTGAGTAATAAAAAAGTGCTTTTCTTTAGGTTTCCGTTTTTCGAACCTGTGTCATACTGGACACAATTTTGAGTCTTTTCGGTCGATACTCCTGCGCCGTATTTCATCTTACATTATGTCTGTACTGGGGTCTCGTACGAATCGAAATAGATTACCGAAATCCTTTGTGTTCTTTTGGAATATCGACTTTTGGACTACATCATCGTTGTGAAGTCACATATGTAATCATTGAAACGTTGGTCTGCCAACCATTTTGAGTGACCGAAAAAGTGCTTTTTTGAGGTTTCTGTTTTTCGAACCTGTCTCCAGTATATACTATTTCGGACCTGTCCGATCGATATTCCTGCGCCGTATCTCATCTTGCATTATGTCTGTACTCGGGTCTCGTACGAATCGAACCAAACTGTCAAAAGCCTTCCTTTGTTTTTGGAATATCGACTTTTGGACTACGTCATCGTTGTCAAGTCGCATATTTCAACACTGAAACGTTGATCTACCAACCTTTCTGAGTGACAAAAAAGTGCTTTTTCGAGGTTTCCGTTTTTCGAACCTGTCACCAGTGCTCAGTCCCTCGGACAATCGCAGCACGAACAAAGCGACAACGATAAATGCATCACAAATCCGTACTGAGATCTCGTGCGAATCGAAACGCACCACCGAAATCCTTTTTCATTTTATTTCAACGGCGTGAGTATCGAATTTGTTTCACACGCTAATGGCTTCGTCCGATCGATACCAACTTTTTTCTTTCCATATACGCGCTTCAAAATTTCCACCTCCGAAGCTTCCCATTCACTCGCTTTTGTTTCTCGCAGCTTCTCCACACGCTCTTAAAATTTCCAGCTGTGGAAGCTCGAAGCTCCTCGTCGGCTCGCGTTTATTTCTCGCAGCTTTACGTCTCCGCCTCTCTTGTTGTAATGGCATATACGGGCGGCCGGTGATTTCCTAGAAGACTATGGGTGCTCCTGGTGGATTTTTTTTTCTCTCCCCCTTTTGTATCCGTGTTTCTCGGGAGAAATGATATCGCTCGGGGAGCATGATACGGGGAGTAAAGATAGAAAACGAGGAGAGATGAGAAAAAGACTCGTCGGTCTACGTGCGCGGGGTGAAGGGGGTGAAAAGGGGGCGAAGGGATGGAGGGGGGGGGGGGGGGGGTTGCTGCCACTGCGCTCGCGTGCGGCTGTAAATACACGTCATGAAGATTGTGTGAGTACACGCGTCATCGGAAGTAGTGGCACCTCGGGGATGGTCACGTCTGGAGATTGAAAAATCCCGTGGAAAACTGGATGTGTCTCTCGAGCTGCCGCGCGCGGGCGTCCCCAACGCGGGATGAGGGATATGCCTATTCTTTCGCTCTGGGCTCTCGCGGGAGAAGAAAACTGAGACAGTGTATATCCCCGCGGCGCGTATCATCTCGGTCTCGCAATCCCACGACTCCTCGGCCCTCCGCGCGCTATTATATTCTCCGGCGAACGATGTCTTTCCCATCGTCCTGCGCCCGCCTCCCCGAGTCCCATAAACCCGACGACCTGCAGCGAAAAAAGGAGGCGCTTTGTGCGGCGAGGCTGCGAACCGAAATAAAGTGAGCCAACCGCGCGACGGTTGCAACTTTTTGTTTCTGTCTCGGAAGCTTTGGTTCGAAAAATTGCTGTCGGAATTAGCGATATTTCTGACAACAATTTTATTACACTAGAGTGTGATTACACGTGCTGGCATTTTTTTCGCCAAAGTCGACCTGGGAAGTTTTTCTTTTCAAAATATCGACTTGTAACGTATATCGTCGTTCTCAAGTCGCATATTCTACCCCTGAAAACACTGGTTACTAACCTTTTTTAATTGATTTTGGAAAAAATATTTTTTGGCGATTTTTTTTCTGTCAGAAATCGTAGATCCGGCTCCGGACCGAAAATCACTAAACGATTTTACTGGTCGATACCCCAATTTTTTTTCTTTTCAAAATATCGACTTGTAACCTATACCATCATTCTCAAGTCGCATATTCTAGCCCCGAAAACACTGGTTATTAACCTTTTTTAATCGATTTTGAAAAAAAATTTTTTTGGCGGCGAAATTTTTTTTTTTTCTGTCAGAAATCGTAGATTCGGCTCCCGACCGAAAATCGCAAAAATCGACCCCAATTTTTTTTCTTGACAAAATATCGACTTATAACCTATACCATCATTCTCAAGTCGCATATTCTACCCCCGAAAACATTGGTTATTAACCTTTTTTAATCGATTTTGAAAAAAATATTTTTTTGGCGGCGACATTTTTTTTTTTCTGTCAGAAATCGTAGATCCGGCTCCCGACCGAAAATCGCAAAAATCGACCCCAATTTTTTTTCTTTTCAAAATATCGACTTATAACCTATACCATCATTCTCAAGTCGCATATTCTACCCCCGAAAACACTGGTTATTAACCTTTTTTAATCGATTTTGAAAAAAATATTTTTTTGGCGGCGAATTTTTTTTTTTTTCTGTCAGAAATCGTAGATTCGGCTCCCGACCGAAAATCACTAAAATCGACCCCAATTTTTTTTTCTTTTCAAAATATCGACTTTTAACCTATACCATCATTCTCAAGTCGCATATTCTACCCCCGAAAACACTGGTTATTAACCTTTTTTAATCGATTTTGAAAAAAATATTTTTTTGGCGGCGAAATTTTTTTTTTTTCTGTCAGAAATCGTAGATCCGGCTCCCGACCGAAAATCGCAAAAATCGACCCCAATTTTTTTTCTTTTCAAAATATCGACTTATAACCTATACCATCATTCTCAAGTCGCATATTCTACCCCCGAAAACACTGGTTATTAACCTTTTTTAATCGATTTTGAAAAAAATATTTTTTTGGCGGCAAAATTTTTTTTTTCTGTCAGAAATCGTAGATCCCGCTCCCGACCGAAAATCACTAAAATCGACCCCAATTTTTTTTCTTTTCAAAATATCGACTTGTAACCTATACCATTATTCTCAAGTCGTATATTCTACCCCTAAAAATACTGGTTACTAACCTTTTTTAATTGATTTTGAAAAAAAAAAAATTTGGCGATTTTTTTTTGTCAAAAATCATAAATCCGGCTCCGGACCGAAAATCGCCAAAATCGGCCTCGGAATTTTTTTTTTTTTTTTTTTTTTTAATATTAAAAAACAAAACGTTCCCAGACTCCAGAATCAACTCGACGGCCCGTAAACTGTCGTCAATTGGGTCCATCAACCATATTTATCATCCCAACCAATTCATCCATTTAGCCTCAAAATCGTAAATCCGCTCGTCCGCGAACAAGACACGTCTCGACACATTTTCCCAAGAAAGCGTCTCCGAGGCGGAATAAAAGCAAACAACGGAGTAAAAAAAAAAAAAAGGCCGCAAACTTTGTCAACGCGTTGTAGCTGACTGAATGGGCGAGAGCGAGAGAAAGAGCGACGACGGGGGCGCCGGCGGAGGAGCGCGAAAAAGCGTGTCGACGTGGACGGGGCGCGCGTAGTACACGACGATAATTTTCCAGTCCGACTGGGCGGTTCGTGGCTCGTATACCCGACGGCAGTGAAGGATCCGTCGGGCGTTTATAACTCGGCCGTGCACTTGGTACGCGCGAGAAGCTCTGAGACGCGGCGAGAGGGTGCGGCGCGTCGACTACTCGACGCCGCGCGCTTAATGCCTATATCTGCGGCTCGGCGGTGGTGGTGGTGGTTTCGCTCACCGTTTCGCTACTGCTGCGATTTACTACGTGCGCAACTTCGTCCCCGCGACGTAAGTGTACACGCAACGCGACAATTTGCCTGAATTATACTAGAAGCCTTAAGAGCACCCGTTTATACTCCACCGTGCATTTCTCTCTTTTTCCCTCTCGCCTCCCTTCCGCCGGTTTTCCCTTTCCGTCCTTTTATCCCCCGAGCTCCGCTCGTGCGGGTTTTACTTCTTTTTTTTTTCACCTGAGTCTCCTCTTTCTCCTCCCTCTCTGTCTCTGTCTGTCTTCGTCTCGTAAATGGAGTGCGGGATAAATTACAATTGACAATAAAGTGGATAATCCGTGGGGAGAAATAAAGCGAGACCATTTATTTTAATTTCAGTCGACAATTAATGTTTCTGACGACGTCCGCCGACGATCCCGACTGACTTGTCCGTGGCTCACGTTCTTACAGCTCTGTGTGTGTGTTACGTGCACGACGGAATTATTGTGGCTGGGAAACGTCGATCGAGCACTCTCGGCGTACCGAGAATCGAGCGACGATTTTCCATGGAAACACGTGTGCTTCGGGGCTCGAAGGCGGGACTGGTGGATATGGACTCTGTGCGTCGCTAGTCGTACGTTGAGTACTTGCTGTGTAATTATTTTAATTGGACCACGGAGGCTTATTCGCTTTATTAAATAAATTAGAAGAGTGGCGGATGTGGTACGATTTTTTTTAATCATAGGGTATGGGGAGCGAACTGGACGCGACGGACAGGTGGTGTGGAATATGTAAGTGGAGGAGCGTTGAGAAGCAGGAGTGACGTTGAGTCGGCTGCAGGGAGATTGAGAAGACTAAGTTTGGCGCTTCCTTATATAGAAGGAAGCTTTGGTTTCATGACTATTTTTTCAGCGTATCGTTTTTTAAAATTTGGTTTACAAAAATTTTGATGTTTTTTGTGACAGAATTTATCGATGCGGCAGCCAGTCCAAAAAGGCAAAAAACGATCCTTTGAAATTGTTCACTTAAAAATATAAACTTTTTTTATAAGATCGTTTTTTCTTTAAATTTCGTTTGTCGTAATGATAAAAGTTGCAAGGTAAAACTTCGAACGTAGTTTTCTCTTTAATTTCCATTTTTCACAAAGCTTTCGTCATGGGGAAGCCAAAATTAATATTTAAGCTTCCTCACCAGAGGTGACATTGAAAAATATGGAAATTAGGGAAGGAAGCCATTTTCAAAGTTTTATTTTGCAGCGTTTTTAGTTACCTACTTTATGCGTGAAGTTAAATAGTGCAAAAAGTGAGTCAGCCGAATGTAGATCAGAAATGTAGATGCAGATTGTAGTAGCTGCTTTAATGCGTTCATTCGAAATGACCTACGTACTGAGCTTTTGTATAGAACGTCAAGAGACTCCGGTGAGTATTTATAAAAATACGGAACATCCGCTCCCTCGTCTCGACCCCTTTTCGCTTCGTCTCTCCTCCCCCATTGTACAAAATAAGCGAATAAGATTTATGAAACTTTCGAAACTTTCAGAAGCTACCCGGGGGAGATGGGGAGACAACAGGTTTATTACAAGTGCCTGTCTGTTCGACGGAGGCCGTTCAGCCAATTGGAATAGCAATAAGGAAAGCCGGAAAACGAGGAAAAAAGACCGACGAGCTTCTCGAGTTTTTTTTTCATTCCCCATCGCGGTTTTGTTAAAGAGGCCTCGTTTGTTAAATTGATTGCCCTACTTTTTGTCGATTCGTTATTCGCACCAACCGGAGACGCGGATACAGAGGGACGAGATAGAAAGCGAGCGAGCGACCGAGTAATGTCACTCGAGAATTATTTCTCGAGCGGAGAGAAATATCGGCCGCGGCTCGAAGACACATAAATATGATAAATGACGGTTGAAGTGGCATCTGCATATTATTCCACTTCGTTTTCATTCTTTTACCGCGCCCAGAGTCCTTCTCAATTATCAATTCGATTGCTAAGAACCTCTTAAAGGCATCAGCGTTTCTTATGCTGTCGATGCTACAGTCAGAAATAACTCGCGGACGTCAGAAAGTGCATTTTTTTATCAGTCACACAGTGGAATTCGGTGAGAAAGAATCCAAGGTTTTTCTCTTGGCTCGAAGTTTGGTTCACACCGACAAATTAATTTCACATTTAGATAAAAAAATGTGTCTTCTCCGTTCACAAGCTAAGCAGTTCGCAATAGTATATTATGCTACAAGTGCGTAAAATACGATTTTACGCTCGTGTGGCATACCATATTTTTTTACGTAGTATGCGAAAAATTCCATTTTACGCACTGTGTGTAAAAATTCATTTTACGCACCGAAGGCAGTGCTTAAAATGAATTTAAAAAAAAACGTTTTTTTCACGTTTTTTTCACTACCGAAGGCAGTGCGTAAAATGAATAAAAAAAACGTTTATTTTTCAGTTCAGAAAAATTCATTTTACGCACCGAAGGCAGTGCGTAAAATCGAATTTTGCGCATTCTACATAAAAAAAAATCTTTCGCCCTAAAAACTGAGCTCGGAGGCTGCCCGAAATAAATGCTTTCGAATGATTCAGCGCCGGATAAGCTCGGAAGCGGCTTTCCCGCCATTGAAAGCAGCTCGCGCCATACGCGTTTTGTCACGACGTCTTTCGTCGACACGCGTTACAAAAGCCAAGCACGACACGTCGACAGACGCGGAGTGGGAGTGGCGCGTGTGGAGAAGTTCTTAGGAAGTCACCGAGGGTGTTTCACCCCCCCCCCCCCCCCCCCCCCCCTTGTGTGTGCAGCATAGTAGTCAGTGCATGCACGTGTAACTAATACAATGTCTGTACACCCCGTTATCTGGCGTGTAATGCGTGCGACGTCGCGACACTTTGCTCGACGCAAAAGGGGTGTCAGCACGACACCGGAGGGTGCGTCGCCGTTGTTGTTATATTGACGACGACGACGACGACGACGGCGACGCCGGTGACGTGGTGTTTGATCTTTCGAAAGGGTAACTCGCCGCCTAGAAGCCACTTCAATAATTAACCCTACAAACACGTGCGATGATTAAGAAAATCTGGTGAAAGAAAAAATTCCACACACCTTAAACAAAAAATAAAAAAATTGGATTGAGTTAAAAGAACAACCCCGTAAAAAAAAGAACATTTCAACCCCGCATTACGAAATAATCGCGCCCTGGAAACACGTCGAAACGAATCGATCCTGGAAACACGTGCGATGATTAAGAAAATCTGGCGAAAAAAAATGCCACACACTGTCAAAAAAAAAAAAAAAAGGATGTTGAGTTAAAAAACAACCCCGTAAAAAAAAGACCATTTTAACCCCGCGTTGCGAAATAATCGCGCCCTGGAAACACGTCGAAACAAATCGACCCTGGAAGCACGTGCGATAATTAAGAAAATCTGGCGAAAAAAAAAAATGCCACACACTTAAAAAAAAAAAAAAAAGGATGTTGAGTTAAAAAACAACCTCGTAAAAAAAAGACCATTTCAACCCCGCATAGCGAAACAATCGCGCCCTCATAACAATAGCATCAATTACCAGCCTTCATTCGCTTCATTTACTCCCCATCGATATTTCAAGCCCATCCAACATTCACGCCAGCCGGAATAAACGCGTGAGGGAAGTTGAAGCGCGATTGTCGAAAATTTGTAAGGCATTTAATTACCACAAAAAAGATAACAACCCCTCTTCATTATCTCGCACCCCAAAACACGTTTCTCGCCCCTCAAAAAAAAAAATATATATATATATATAGTACATGCGATTCCACGAGGTTTTCCATTTCCACCGAGCGTCATGAAGGGCATGAAATATGTACCACGTGACACGTGAGTGCGAGAGAGATAGCTGCTGCGAGATGTGAAAATTTGTCGTAGTTACCGACAACTCTTTCAGAAGTGCGTTTTGCTTATTTGTTACTTCCAAATCGTAATCGGAATGCACGTATCATGTGTGATTTTTAATTATCTAGTGCGTGAATTAGTCGCTTTTCTCAGTTTTTGTCGAAAAATAGAACAAAAAATCGAATTTTTCATTACAGATTTCTCTGCCGGTAATTGATCTGTAATTTTTTTTTTTCGAAAGTCAAAATTCTGACTAATTCACGCACGAAGTTCACATTACTGGCGTCTGTATTTCAATGTTCGCTTCGATCTGTTCATAATTCGCGAAAAACAGCGCTTCCGAACTTTTGAGGTGCAAAATCGGTATTTCACATTCCCTTAAGGCGATGTGAAACCTGCTCAGTCGGTAACAAAAACTGTAATCAATCGTATGGAGATACCGAAAATATTCTGAGACAAAGAAAAACATCAACGGAAGCGCATTTTAATTCTCCGTCCGATGATATTTTGTTTTCATAAAAAAAAAAAAATAGTCTTGGAATGGTGTTTATTCAAAAATTGCAGCTGTCTCTCTTGCACGCACGTGTCACGTGGTACATGTTTCACTTGCCCTTAAGACCGGCACTCGCCGAAGAGCCGCTCTCTCTCTCTCTCTCTCTCTCTCTCTCTCTCGTAATCTCTCGTCGTTCTCACGCATGGGGGGCCATGATTTCGTAATACCAAAAAGCCGTAGCACTGCAGCACGTGCGTTCATCGCGCACCGCGCGCGTACTTATTAGTCCCGAGCAGGGGAGGCAAAGGGGGGGGGGGCAACAAACCCGAGCTCTTCGGGAGTCACGGCATGCGTTACACCTTCCTGATGTGTGCGGGTCCTGAGTGAGCGAGGAGCCGGGATATCGTCGGGTATGCCGGGGGTCGCGCGTATAACCTGGACGTCGCCTCGCGCGCGCATCCTCGTTCCGTTTCACGTTTATGAGCGCATGCAGGAGAGCCCCACGTAGTGCTCAAGGTCTATCGTCGTCCCTCTCTCTTCGTATTAAGCGCGAGGAATACACGGGAAACCCGCGGCGTGTCTCTGCCTTCGAGTGTGATGTGGGCGCAAGCTGAAGGGGGGCGACGAAGAGAGCGCGTTGCCGCCGCTGTTGCCAGTTACTTGCAGCTTGTATAGTCGTGCCGCTCGTACTCTCTACTCGTACCCTACTCTCTGTTGCTGCCGGTTGTTTGTGGCGGTCCTCTCGCGAGGCTGATGCGCTACTAGACTCGTATGGGGAGGCATAAATGTATGATGCACGGTGGAGCTCGCACGTTCCGCGCTTCGGAGTATATAGCGAGTGGAAGGGGTTGGGGGGGGGGGGGGGGTGAAGGGAGACGGGCGAGCCTTGCCTTATGAATTTTAATAAGAGCCCATCGTCACGTGATAGGTGTAAGGACCGTCTCGACCGTCAGACGCGACGTAAAAATTGTGGGGAATACTTTTTTTTTTTTTTGTGTCTGCACCTATTGGCTGATAAGTTTTTGGAATTTTCGACGTGACTGAGAAACGATGAAAGGAGATGAAACGTATTTTGGGTTTTTGAGTTGAGGATAGGAGATGATGTTGAAGTTTGCATCGTTAGAATGCAACGAGAATCATTAAAAAAAATTAATTCTAATTAACCCAAATAATGAAATGAGCTATAAAAAATCATCATAGGAACTAATTGTTATGATGACTTTTTGTACCTAATTTCATTACCTCGGTTAAGTAGAATTAATTTTTTTTTCTGAATTTCGTTGCATTCCAACGATGCAAAGTTGAACATCATGATAGGAGGACGTGGATTGTCGCGAGGTGACCGAGGATTGTGGATAGCATGGATGATGTATTGAAAGTCATGGAGCATCACGGAATGATAGTCATGATAAAAAATATTTTATCATGAATATTTCGTAGTTCGTGAGAGAGAGAGTCAACATTTTTTTATGTTTGTAGAGTAGAAAGGTTTCGATTTACGTCTCCTCTAATAATAAGATGATGGTACGAAGCACCGAGTGCGGCAACACAATTCCATTCGCCCCTCGGCCCTTCGCCTCCGATAGTATCCGACACACAATACTTGAACTGCCACATAAAACCTGCACTATACGCCGAGGGGGCTGTTATATTTGATGTAACCGCGCGCGTTCCTCGGCGTCTCTTTCGCGCCTCGCCGATGGCCCAGGCTCGGCGCGATTTTCGGAACGATCGATGTGAGGGGCGACTCGGCGATAAGGGAGGAGGAAGACCCGGGCTGAGCTCTCGAGACCTAACGAGACTCCTTCGGGGCTTTTTTCGCCCGATCTGCGTGGGGATTAGGGAAAAAGTTCAGATAGCGAATTCATACACAAATTCCACTCTCACTTGACTTTATTCGGGACTCCATTTTTTTTTATCAACGATTTACCAACCACTGAGGTTGATTATGGACCCCGAAATTGTACAAATAAGAATTTCGCGAATTAAGGTAGTCCTTGCGACCAATACTCATTTCCCATAAATTCGAGGAATATGAGAGAGAATGGCAAACACTTCTCGGTCGTATAAAAATCTGAAAAAATGCATGCACGTTAAAGGTACTGAAAAGATTAATTTTGCATAATGATAATTCGAAAATGTTATTAACAACTTGATGAAAAAAAAAATTGTTTAATAAATATTTCGATGACCAAATATTTTTTTTCATGAAAATGATTCCTTCGTTTTTCCAAATACGTATGAATTTTTTCAGATTTTAGAGTTCACATTGAATTTTCACATATTTCCCGTATAAAAAACGCACAAAATTAAGTTCCAATGACGTTAAAAAAAATCTCTAAATTCAAGTCAAGTGCTAACAAAGACGCGAGGCAAACTCTGTCTAGACTGAGTGACAAAAAAATAATAATACGTTGTCGCTGAGAGCGAAATTAATTCTCGTTGGCGTCGCCTCGTTCGCGCGTTGTTTGTCATAGCTCGCGCACGTAAGACGCGACTAGGAGGTGGGAGGCGAAGTCTCGGGTGAGCGCGGGGGCGGCTCTCGGGCTTCGAGGAATCTCGGGAATTTCGGCTCGTAATCTGCGTCGGGGTGAATAATCGTTGGTCTGATGTCGTCGTCCTCTTCCGGCGCGAATGAGAACAAGACGTTTATCCCCACCGACCTGCCCCCCGTGACGTTGCATACACGTTCTCACCCCTTTTCCTCATTCTAACACCCGATTTTTCCGTCGTATCTTATAGTCCTAACAAGCGAAAGAATTATCGCCTCCTAACGGGGCAAATTAGAAAATTCATGGGACGATAATAAATCGGGAAAACTATGATGTCGTCGTATGAAAAATGTAATTATTGTAATGACACGTCTTATACGAATTACTCGAGCAATTCTGAAGTTTAACGCGTGGAGAGTTTGTAAATTGGAAGTCAGGCATTCTTCTTTAAATACGCAAAATACTATAAATGACACATAAAAAAATTAAAAAAGCGAATTTTTAAATTGGGATTTTTTTAAATATTCAAAACACGCTGCAGAATTCATATTAAAAATAAATTGTAAATTCTTAAATAAGGGAAATCGACTTCTCAATACCACAAATTGCTGGTTATTATCGCAATTATCGATCCTTTTGAATTCTTCATACATTCAAACCTTCCCCAATTCGAGTGCTGCGTCCCGTTAACGACATCGATTTAACGTCCATTAGATACACGAAGGCCAATACTTCACGGCGAAAAATCGAACCCTACAGGTACCACATAAAAAAAACACAAGTTGATATCAGAAAATCCATGTCAATTATATTTTACACATGCCTTCTAGCAGTTATGGATACCATTTGTGTAAATTAATTTACGTTTTTTATTGCTTACTATTTTTTCGCCCTTCAATCCTTTTTTTATAAAACGTAACCGCAAATTCTTAAATAAGGAAAATCAACATATCATCCCTCCCACAGTACCATAAATCGCTGGTTAATTAATCGCTGGTTGATTAATTTACGTTTTTTATTGCTTACTTAGTATTTTTTCGTTCTTCAATGATTTTTATAAAACGCAACCGCACATTTTTTAATAAGGAAAATCAGCATATCCCTCATATAGTATCATAAATCGCCGGTTATATCGCACTTATCGACGCTACTGAAATCGTCACTCCGAATTCCAATACTTCGCAAACGAAACATTAAACCACCCCCTCCCCCAAACCCACCCTCGTTTGCTTCTCGTCTCCTCGCGCGACTGTAATGCGATAAATTACCCAGACGACTCCGCGCGGCTGCTCAGCTGGCAACTTACTTTCGCCCGACGAGTGCAACACGGCTCGGCTTGCGTCGACGGTCGCCGGTCTGCCGGACGCGGACGTGGATCGCAAGAACACGCCGCCCCGTTTACAAACCCGAATATCTCCGTGTTACTGTCCCACACATATATCTGTATATATATCCATATAAATACACCCTACATATATATACACCAGCATAAATAAATTTATACGTATGTACATTCATATGTACACGAAGCCTGAGGGATGGGGGACGCCAACGCCGCCTGCTCCTAAACTACCCGCTTTCTCTCTCTCTCTCTCTCTCTCTCTCTCTCTCTCTCTCTCTCTCTCTCTCTCTCTCTCTCTCTCTCTCTCTCTCTCTCTCTCTCTCTCTCTCTCTCTCTCTCCCCCCCCCCCTCCCCCCGCTTGATGTATATCCATATCCACAAACTCACACATATTGTATGGGGGGGGCCAGAATAAGCGAGACTGGTGGCCAGGAATATCCAGTTTCTGCGATATGTGTAACATTCTATACACAAGAGGGAGAACCGCGTCCACACAAACAGTGCTCGGTGCGGTGTAGCGAGGGGTGAGAAGGGTGGAAGGGAAGGGAAGGGGGGGGGGGGGGGGGTAGTCGTCACGTGTAGGGATGAAGGGGGGTGGGGGTGGACGTTTCCAGCTGTACGTCGTGAGAGAAAGAGAGACAACCACAACGAGAGGGCGCAAGCGGTGCATCGCTGCGCTTCTCCCTGACTAGGCAGAGGGGAAGGGGGGTAGGGAAAGGGGGGGGGGGGGGAGGACAGGCAGAGAGCTCGCGCCGCGCGTCCCGGACTTCGCCGTTCTCTCGCTTTCTCCCGCTCTGTATACGTATAGAGGTGGCTGCTTCAACCGCATTGCAGAATTACCCGGCCAGGTTCCTGCCCGGAGAGCATAAAACAACCGGTGCCGAGGATGGTCAGAGCGGTCGGTGCGCGATGGTCGGAGGGGGGGGGGGGGGGGGGGTAGGGGGAGGGAGGAGAGCCAGCAGCTCGACGAGGGACTACCACACTGTACGGTACAAACTAACCTCGTGGCCGGCAGCCGAGCTCTGAGCCGAATTTATGATGCGCTTATACCGAAATAGAAATGGCTGCGAGAGCTCGCGCGCCGCGCGCCTCGCCGGCCACCGGAAGTGGCTTCGTTCGAGCCGGATACCCGACCGGACGTTAGAAAGCCCCCCACCCCTTTCCTTGGTCTTCTTCTCTTTCGCTCTCTTTTCGCTCCTTTCCACCACGATTCCGTCTTGCGCTGCGAGGTTTGCACTTGGAAGGGCTTTGAGGGTGGCAAGTCAGGAGGACGACGAGGGAGAGGAACGCGTGGGACTTTGTACGCGGCTGACCTCCCGCGGGGTTCGTTAGGGGGTGAGGAGGAATATTTTTGAACCACCCTCGACATATGAGCCGCCAATATGAGTTATTGAATTAATTTTCGATTGAATTAACGATTGAATTAATTTTCTTCGCGGGTTTCTCGAAGTTCCTATTTCCGATGCGAATTAAGATTTCTGAGGATTGAAATCGATGGGTGAGAGCAAAGTGGATTTAATTGATTAAGTGGATCGGGTGAGTCTCGAACGGACACCGAGAATATTTCTGAACGAGGAATGATCCACATGGCGGTTGCTCGCGTGAAGTGAAGTGAAGTACAATAATTGGTAATTGGAAGCATCGATCGGACCCTAAATTTATTCGAACGTCGAGTTCGAGTTTCCATTATTACTCGCGATAAGCCCAATCAACTATTTACTTCGAAGTGCAGCTCGCATGAAATTCCCAGCGAGCTATCGTGTCATAATGTTGAAGTTTGCATCGATGCGACAACGAAATTCTGAAAAAAATGTATTCTAATTAAGCCAAATGATTAAATCAGGTACAAAAAAATCCTATATAGCAACCAATCGCTATGATGACTTTTTACACCTAATTTCATCGTTTGGGTTAATTAGAATTGATTATTTTTTTCTGAATTTCGTCGCATTCCAACGACGCAAACTTCAACGTCATATCGCGTCGCAAAAATTGCCTGTATCTCCAGCCTCCCCCACGACGTCGTATAACACGGAGCGGCGTAAAGTGACTGCGCGCCACGTGTATAAAACGAAGAACAGCGTTAAGACACGCCGCGCGCAAAACGAGCGCGGCAAGAAGCTCGAATGAAGGCGAGAAGGAAACTCGTTTCCGGAAAAAAGTGTGTCACGCGGGGGAAGACGAGACGAGAAATATACGGCAGCGCAGTACGTGGTGTCCTCGGGTATCCGCGACGAAACGGCTGAAAGCGGCGAGTCGACACCTCGTCCACGCGTACGAAATTTTACGAAGCGCTGGCTCCGTAAAATTTCGAATTGGTGTCTCATCTCGCCTCTCCCGCCCCCCCCCCCCCCCCCCCCTGGGAAACGTGCTAACGAGCGATCGGGGGGTGGACGACGACGAGTACACACAAGACTCAGTTTGCCCCACGGCTAATCCCGCACACATCCTAATCCCGTATATATCCGTTGTTTGGTACCAACGGCGCTCGTTTGGCAATGCGGGACAGGAGCGACGAATCGGCAGCGTCGTCGCTTCGCGAGGATCCCGAGGAGGCGATCGTTCCTCTCGACGAGCCGCGTCGTGTCCAGTCAGCTCCAGTCAACCGGCAGCAGCAGCAGCAAAGGCAACGAAGGCACGCGAGGTATATGCGGAAATAAAGTTTCGTGGGAATGGCTGGACGAGCGTGGGAACGGAACGTGAGATATGTACATAGATATAGGAAGAAGCGAGAGAAGGAGAGAGAGAGAGAGAGAGAGAGAAGACAGAAAATGGAGGGAGATGGAACGGGTGGTCGAAACAGGTCATCAACGCCAGAGGCGTATCGCGGAGGCCAGTCGTTAAAGGCTGAAGGTGGGTTGGAGACACCTTTCCCAGCGGGTCATTCGCTGGCTGTACTGTCAGCTATCCTTCTCTCTCTCTCTCTGTCTCTCTCTCTCTCTCTCTCTCTCTCTCTCTCTCTCTCTCTCTCTCTCTCTCGCTTTCTCTCGCTTTCTCTCTTTCTCTCTGTCTCTCTCTCGCTTTCTCTCTTTCTCTATGTCTCTCTCTCGCTTTCCCTCTTTCTCTCTGTCTCTCTCTCGCTTTCTCTCTTCGTTTCTCTCTCTCTCTCTCGCTTTCTCTCTTCGTCTCTCTCTTTTTCTCTCTGTCTCTCTCGCTTTCTCTCTTCGTCTCTCTCTCTCTGTTTCGCTTTCTCTCTTCGTCTCTCTCTCTCTCTCTCTCTGTTTCGCTTTCTCTCTTCGTCTCTCTCTGTTTCGCTTTCTCTCCTCGTCCCTCTTTGTGGACACTCGCGATTCGTGCTGCACAACCGCTATTGTCTTCACCATTCCCGTTGCGCCCGCTCTGTATGTCTCTCTGTCTCTATTCTGTTTTCCTCGTAGCTGCGGTCGGTCGGGGTAGAACGAGAGAACCTCTCTCTCTCTCTCTCTCGGTCCCGCGGTGGAGAACAACGTCCCGCGGGTTCTCTATCTTCCTCTCGTTAACCAAAGGCTCGCGCAGGCCGAGTCGTTAAATCCCAGCCCGCCGGCTCGCTTACCCCACGCCACGTTCGGGTCGACGCTGCGCGCTCCGCGATCCATCGTCCCCCCGGCAACGTCGGGCGAAAGACAGAGAAACGACGACGAACCAGTAAGTTCACCGTGTCCGATCACAAATTTGATTACGCCGGAGAGAACAGGGAAACGCGCGCGCGCGCGGGCATCGCGGCTTGCACCGCTCGACCGCACTCGACCCTCCGAGCTTTATACACGTAACCTTCTGCGTTAACTCATTGTCTGACCGCAACGGAACTGCTCTCCTTGCCGCGCGTATATCGATTTCCGTTCTGTGGATGCGCTGAGGAGACGCCGGAAGCGAGAGGGAAAATCGGTGACGTCGTGGGACGAGACGGTGGCGTTGATGCTTTGAGGAGTTGAAGGAGGGATGTAAGGAAATTTTGGGACTGACGTTGGAATTTTTTTTTGGCGCTCTGCGGTGTTGCAGGCATGTTGAAGTCGATCCCTCAAATATTGTGAATTTTTTCATACCATTTTGGACTTGCGTTTTTTGCGAAAAAAGAAATTTGGTTTCGTAAAGTTTGAAAATCCTATCCAATCAAAAAAATAGTGTCTTCAGACTTTACGAAATAGAAAAATATATATATACATTCGCGAAAAACGTACCCCTTGCGTTTTTTATGAAAAAAAAGTTCTCGATTGCACGACGACAAGACTTACATCGAAAACGCGAGACATTTTACCCACTGATTTTTTAAGACGAAGTTACAAGTCTATTATATAGATTTTCTAGTCTATTATATAGATTTTCAAGTCTATTATATAGATTTTCTAGTCTATTATATAGATTTTCAAGTCTATTATATAGATTTTCAACACAGTCTGCAACGACAAATCCGACATTTGTATTCCCAATCAGATCCCCGCAAATCGATGAATATTTGACACAGTTCCCAGGATTACCAGAACAATTCCTAAGACTCCGGTTGAATTCCGCACCGGAAGGTCCAACAAGCAGAAACGTTAATTCTAACGACAAAAGCCAACGCAAGAAAAACGAAGTGACTTAACCATCGAGTCACAAAAAAAAGAAAAACGAAGAAAAAGAAAAATCTTTTGCACAAAGGAAAGAAATATCAGCGCTGAGAGATCCCGGGCGACGTAGCTCATAGGCCAAGACGAAACAATGCCACCGCAGAGATCCGCTATTCCCGAGGGTTTCTCCTTTTCCACTTCCTGCATCTCTTATCCCCCGTCTGCTCAAATTCTCTTGGCTCCCCGTTCTGGCTTCTCCGCGGTCTTTGTTTAGCCCGTTGCTCGAAGCCGCGCGGCCGAGGGGGATAAAAAATCCCTGGAGCTCGTTGAATGTACGCATAGTAGATCGTCCCGACCGGCATCGTCCTCCACCTCCTCCCGTAGGAAAGAGAAAAGCTGGAGATTCAGCCTCTGAATCTCCAGCTTCAGTTTCACCCGCCGCGCCCGCTGGTCATAGATGAAACGGCGCTGCTATCCTCCTCTCTCCGCAGACCGTTTGAATCCGATTCCACCGTCTCTGTATGCATCCCACCAATGTTTGTGCGCTGAAAAAGAAAATACCCGCAGCATCGAACTTGACCATCGTGCGTGGCTCGCGAAACGAGGCAAAAAAAAAGACAAAAAAAAAAAACCAGAAAATCCTCATTTCTTTTTACACCCGAGTATTTCCTCCGTCCCCCCAACCCCCAAGTCCCGTCGCGAGAAAAACGTCTGGTCTACCGCACATTCGGCGTCGTTTCACCGTCGCGTCGCGGCATCGGGACATCAGCATTCCGCTCGTTCTCCAGGTCTCTTTTTTTTTTTTTTTTTTTTTTTTCGCGTGGCAAAATTCGAGCGCGGAGCCGAGCGTTAGATTTGTCCAGTCGGGTTAGGGCGAGGCGAGCGTCGTTCGCCGCATGCACCGTGGCGAAATTACTTTCACGAACTCGCGGAGGGGTGGAGATGAAAGGGGAGGGAACAGGGGTGGAGGCAACGACGACTCGGACAGCGAGACCACCGACGACAGAAGCGCGGGGTGCTTACAGCCGGTGCGACCGGGACGATTGCGAGGAGATCCCGAAGCTCGAGGCTCTCTCTCTCCCCGGTTTTCCGCAGTAGATCCAGCCCTCTCTTATGCACTGGTCAGCCGCGGTGACGCGCTCGCTCTGTCTCGCTGGCTCCCTCTGCGCTCGCTCGTCCCGCGCAGCGTGTCCGGTTCGCGTATATCCACCGGTCGCTCCGCGCCGGGCTCTGACCCAATTAGCCCAGGTGAGGCCGGCTGGGTGTACAGACGGGCGGAGTCCCTTCTCAAAAACCCCCGTATATATACACATATATATATATATAGATAAACGTATATACAGCCCCCTCGAAAGCGAAAGGGCCGAGTGAAATGGGCAGAGATAGCGAGGGGGCTTGAAATAGGAAGCAGGAGGGATGAAGGGGGTGGGGGGGTGAACATTGCGCGCCCGGAAAGTCGAGCCGTTCGAGGGGCGAAATTAGTACCGATTCACCGGAAAAACTGCGCCACGAGAAACTCGAGACTCCGCGACTGGGAGCGACGCAGGGAAAATTTACATTTTTCCGCCGCTGATATATACGGATAATTATAAATTATTTATCGACAGCCCTTTGGACTATCGGTCGTTTTAACTTGCAGCGAAACTTCGCCCGAAAATCCTCCCCTCGTGGTGGTCACGCGAATCGGGGTCTAACGATTATACTGCGACCGTAAATGACAACTACGCCTAACTGCGAACAACTACGAGCAACTTGACGTACTTGGGTGGCACCAAGGATTGATAGTTACGACTCCGGTATAATAACAACAGCCGGGTCACGATTATTCCGGCCCCTGCAAAATTCTCCCCGCACGCAATTCCGACATTTCCACCGGAATCGCTTCCCCCCCCCTTCCCCCCCCCCCCCCCCCCATCCAACAGTTCCCGGCGCGTGAGTCTCGCCAAATCGGATCTCGAGTGTGAGTCATGGCGGCCAATTCGTCAAACTTTTCAGCACCGATTCGGACAAGGAGCTATTGCCGTATACGTGTACAGCTTCGTGGCATCGACGTATGCATGTCCATCGTGTGCTTCGGGGGTATCGAGGATACACACGGAAGCGCGGCGCAGCCGGGATGGTTTGAAACGTCGATGAAGGGATGGCGCGGGGGGTGCAGCAGGGAGGGAGGACGAGCAGGGAGGAGGGGGTGAGGAGGTCGGAAGGGGAGATGAAACGTACGTAAACGACGATTTCGCGTACGTGCTATCGGGAATTCTGCAGTGCAGCTGCTGGGGCACGTGGCCGTGCGCGATGATGCTATATCTGGGCCGCGCTTTCGCCAGTCGAGTTCGCTGCCGCTCGTGGACGTGCTGAGGGGTGGAGGGTGGGTGGGGGACGGGGGAGGTGAAAGAGGGAGAGAGCCTGGAAATGCGAGAGTGGAGAGTAGGAGGGAGGGGGGGGGGGGGGTAGGCGAGAGTCCGGAGGGTTTGCGAACATGGGAAACGCAGATAACTCGAAGCGACTGGTAATGCGAGTGCCCGGGCGGTCTACATGCTTCCGCCGCGCTGCTAACGGTTAGGCCGAACTGTAGCAGGCTGCAGGACGCTTCGAGCCAATAGCCGCTGACGTCTCTGCACGGGGATACCGTATGGGCCACCCCCGCCCAACCCGGCGCCTCTATACCTCAGCCGCTGGCTCGGAGATGCAGTAAGTACGATGCAGTGTTATATACCGCGGCGGCGTGCGTATATAGGTATATAGATATGTGGGGGATATAGGTATAGATTTGTAGGAAATATAGGTATAGATGTGTGGGGAATATAGGTATAGATGTGTGGGGAATATAGGTATAGATGTGTAGGAAATATAGGTATAGATGTGTAGGAAATATAGGTATAGATATGTAGGAAATATAGGTATAGATGTGTAGGAAATATAGGTATAGATATGTAGGAAATATAGGTATATATATGTAGAAAATATAGGTATAGATATGTAGGAAATGTAGGTATAGATGTGTAGGAAATATAGGTATAATATATGTAGGAAATATAGGTATATATATGTAGGAAATATAGGTATAGATATATGGGGAATATAGGTAAAGATATGTAGGAAATGTAGGTATAGATATGTAGGAAATATAGGTATAGATATGTAGGAAATATAGGTATAGATATGTAGGAAATATAGGTATAGATATGTAGGAAATATAGGTATAAATATGTAGGAAATATAGGTATAGATATGTGGGAAATATAGGTATAGATGTGTAGGGAATATAGGTATATAATGTAGGGAATACAGGTATATATATGTAGGAAATATAGATATAGATATGTAGGGAATATAGGTATATATGTGTAGGAAATATAGGTATAGATATATGTATATATATATATGGATGCAGGCGGGCGCGTTGCACCTCGATTACTACCTATCCTTCGTGGGCTGTACACTCTCGCGCTATCAACTATCGGCTAGCTGGCCTTCATCGTTCGACCCCCTCCTCCCCCCTGCTTCCTCATCGTACTCCCTCTCGCCCCGACCCCCGATGGTTCTAATGCCATTTTGGTATTCGAGGCATCGAGATCCTATTAACCCATTAACGTGACGTTAATTCACTGTCCGGCGTATACGCTTAAGCCACCAACCTTGCCAACATCGCAACCCCTCCGTGCCGGTGCCCAAAGATGTTTCGGACACTGTCGGGGCAACGGACACAGTGGAGTCGATTAGGACTTCGCGCTGGCGTTGGTACTTGCTGCGTGTACGGCGATTAACACTCCTGCTGCATCGGTTTCGTGGTGTTGGGTTTGGTGGGTTTGATTGTAGGGAGGATGAGGATGAGGATGAGGCTTTGGGGAGTTGGTTTTTTTGTGGTGAAGAAGGTTGTTTTTTGTGGATGGTGTGAATTGGGAGACAGAAGGCGGTTGTTTTTGTGGATGGTGTGAATTGGGAGACAGAAGGCGGTTGTTTTTTGTGGATGGTGTGAATTGGGAGACAGAAGGCGGTTGTTTTTGTGGATGGTGTGAATTGGGAGACAGAAGGCGGTTGTTTTTTGTGGATGGTGTGAATTGGGAGACAGAAGGCGGTTTTTTGTGTGGATGGTGTGAATTAGGACACAGATGGTTGTGGTGTGTATGACGATTGACATGAGTGTCGCATAGGTTTCTCAGCGTTTGATTTGCGGGTTTGCTTGCGATGAGAATGAGGAATGTCTGACTTTGGTGACTCGATTTTTTGTGGTGAAGGCGTTTTTTTGTGGGTGGTGTAAATTGGGAGACAGATGGTAGTTGGTGAGGGTGACGATTGATACTTGGGTCGCATAGGTTTCTCAGCATTGGATTAGCGGGTTTGATTGCGAGAAGGACAGTTTGACTTTGGTGACACATTTTTGTGGCGAAGGCGACTATTTTTCGCACCCGGAGTGAAAATCGTGGGACAGCTGCAAATGCGTAAATAATCACACTCAAAGTTGAAAAGTGTAACGCACGACTCGTTGCATGTTGACATCGGAAGTGGCAAAAAGAGCTTCGTGTTTGGGTAGAATGGAATCACTGTTTTTACGAATAGGAAACGATTTAAAAAATGCAGAACGTAATTTGCAGATTCCCGCTTGTTTATTTGTGTTTGTTGGTTTTTTTTTTTTTAGGTTCTAACAGGTATTTTTTTATGCATTTGTCGAGGTCGACCTTAAAAAATAACTAAAACCTGATAAAACCCAAAAACGAAATTCGGGCGCTTATGGCGAACGCGGCTGTAATAAACTCCGTTCAACGTATTTTTTAAGTCCTACCAGAAGTTTCCTACGATCAACGTTTTTTTTTAAGTCCTACTACAAGTTTTTAAAATCTATTCGTCGAGATCGACCTTAAAAAATACCCAAAACCAGGTAAAATAAAAAAACGACCGACCATCGCGGTTTTATTCCGCAAGATCCAGCGAACGCTCGTTGACGCCACGAAATTCTCGCGCTGACGGCGACCGCGGCTGTAATGAACCCCGATCGACGTTTTTTAAATCCTACCAGAAATTTTAAAAGTCTATTCGTCGACATCGACCTTAAAAAATACCCAAAACCAGGTAGAATCCAAAAAAACGCACGATCATCGCGATTTTATTCCGCAAGATCCAGCGAACGCTCGTTGACGCCACGAAATTCTCGCGCTGACGGCGAGCGCGGCTGTAATGAACCCCGATCGACGTTTTTTAAATCCTACCAGAAATTTAAAAAGTCTATTCGTCGACATCGACCTTAAAAAATACCCAAAACCAGGTAAAATCCAAAAAACGACCGACCATCGCGGTTTTATTCCGCAAGATCCAGCGAACGCTCGTTGACGCCACGAAATTCTCGCGCTGACGGCGAGCGCGGCTGTAATGAACCCCGATCGACGTTTTTTAAATCCTACCAGAAATTTTAAAAGTCTATTCGTCGACATCGACCTTAAAAAATCCCCAAAACCAGGTAAAATCCAAAAAACGCCCGATCATCGCGGTTTTATTCCGCAAGATCCAGCGAACGCTCGTTGACGCCACGAAATTCTCGCGCTGACGGCGAGCGCGGCTGTAATGAACCCCGATCGACGTTTTTTAAATCCTACCAGAAATTTTAAAAGTCTATTCGTCGACATCGACCTTAAAAAATACCCAAAACCAGGTAAAATAAAAAAACGACCGACCATCGCGGTTTTATTCCGCAAGATCCAGCGAACGCTCGTTGACGCCACGAAATTCTCGCGCTGACGGCGAACGCGGCTGTAATGAACCCCGATCGACGTTTTTTAAATCCTACCAGAAATTTTAAAAGTCTATTCGTCGACATCGACCTTAAAAAATACCCAAAACCAGGTAGAATCCAAAAAACGCCCGATCATCGCGATTTTATTCCGCAAGATCCAGCGAACGCTCGTTGACGCCACGAAATTCTCGCGCTGACGGCGAGCGCGGCTGTAATGAACCCCGATCGGCGCAATAAGACGCGCAAAATCGATCGAGGCATTCGCGGACACGCCAATGGGGTCAGTCGCATTCCGCGCGGAGCGCGGAATTCGGCTCTGCTGATCCGCACCGTCCGCGCGCGGAGATTCGCGTTCCACCGTCTATATACGTAATTACGGCGTGTTGCCGAGCGGCCGCACTGTTGGAGCATCCTGCGAGCGATTTGGTTACGCAACGCCACCATTTCCCGTCGTCACTTCCGCTCGGTTGGGTCATGCGAATTTTCAACTCCCGGCCGTCCGTCCGTGCACGCCCTTTGCACCCCATCTGCAGAGCCGGGACTCGTCCACCCCTTTCCCCTCCCTCACCATCCCTCTCATCCCTCCAACCCCCCCCCCCCCCCTCCTCCACCCCCCCACGCCGCACGCCGCGTTCACACCAGCTGTTCCACACCGGTCGACGAATGCGTGACGAATTTCCAGACACTCCACTCTCGTAATTAACGTTTTGTAGTTAAGCCGGGAAGCCCGTTGTTTTCGCGATTTAATTGAATTTTGTTGGGGAAACATCAGCTGAACTGAAATCGTAACGCAACCGAGAACTCCGCGGGGGCAAAAGTAAATTGTGAATTTAAATGCGAGCGCGAGTGGCGCGCAGATTGTGCGGGCGGCGAAAAAAAAAAAAAAAACGAGAGAGAAAAAAAAACACATTCGTTAAATATTGACTAAGGGGTGTGCTTCAGGAATTATTTGCACGCGAATCGGCTAAGCGTTTATTCGGGCAAACAAATGAAACGAGTTGGTAAGATTGAAGCGATGCGCGTTTGGGGTGCGGAAGTAAATCGAGGGTGGGAGATAATGTGGATTGTGTCGAAAATGTGCGATTTAATAGGTGACGGAAATATTTGACCGTGTAAAAAGTCAAATGTTTCTCGTTTCCAGTAATTTTTTTTTTTTTCTCAGCGCGCCAATTAAACGCGGAATTTTTCACTCTGATGGCCGGCGCGATTTTTCTTCGCCCCTGCATAGCCCGCAGTTTTACACGGGGGGGTGGAATATTTTTCATTCGACTCTACTGTCTCCGGAGTAAAATTTAGGTTTGTTTGAAGACTTTTTGGCTTACGGGGAGACTGCGAGGAGACTTTCAGCCATTACCGGAGCGAGATAAATTCGGGGGGTGGCCTCCCCCCCCCCCTCGTTTCGCTCGCGGCGTAACGTCTTTCCCGGCAATTCTTGAACCGCAGCTTCGGTCCTGCGACGACGACGACGACGTCGGCACGCGGGACGTGGAGTTATCTCCGGGGAAAGCGAGAAACGCGATCTCGCGCGGATTCATCACGAAGAAACTCGCGAAAGTTTCGCGGGGGTACGCGGCAAGTTTCGAGCGGCTTCCTTTTCCTGCTAAGAAGATTCGCAACACGCGGTACCTGCTGCCCGCGCTCACCTTCCCTGCGCTAATACGATTGCCGATTCCATTGCACTTGGTATGCGAGTTTGGCGAATATAACAATTTGTCGAGGATCAGAAATTACGGATTTTCCGTACCTGGTGTAAAAAAAAATAATCCTCTGTCGGATCTACGGATTACGACATTTAGCCGCCAAATTAATTAGGTAAAGATTTTTTTTTTTTATTGCGATGATGTACAACGTGATATATTTAAATGATTATCAATTCCTCATTTTGAGGAACTCATTATTGTTGAAATGTGATCTTTGGGTCAATTAACTCTGTTTTTCTTCATAGATTAAAAATAACAAATTTTCCTGCACATGTTAAAAAAGAATTCTCGAACCTACAATACGACATTCAGCTATCAAATTTATTGCTTTACGAATTAACAAAGAAATGTTTTTCCTGATTTAATGTAATGTACATTTTTTTACATTGTTCCTGCAAATCTAAAAAAAAATCCTCGTTCGAATGTAAAATACGAAATTCAGCCTGCAAATTGATTGCACTACGAATAAAAAAAATTATAACGATGTACAACGCGATATATTGAAATAATTATCGTTGCACTGTGCTCTTTAAATGAATTAACTGTTTTTCTCTGTAGATTAAAAATAGCAAATTTTCCCGCAAATGTACAAAAAATACCCCGAATCTAAAATACACTTTCAAATGAATTGCAGTAGGAAAAAAATTATAACGTTGTACAACGCGATATATTGAAATGGTTATCAATTCCTCATTTTAAGGAACTCATTATCGTCCCACTGTGCTTTTTACATGAATTAACTATGTTTTTCTCCGTAGATTAAAAATAACAAATTTTCCTGCAAATGTACAAAAAATACCCCGAATCTACAAAATACTTTCAAATGAATTGCGGCCCAAAAAAAAATTATAACGACGTACAACGCTACATTTTAAATGATAAATTCCTTATTCCCCGGATCTCATTATCGTTGCACCGCGCTCTTTACGTGAATCAACTCAGCCATTCCGCCCACAAAAAAAACACACACACAATCATCCGCAGCTGAGATAACACGATTAAGTAAGACATTATACACAGACCGAGGGTGGCCAACGCAGTCCAAACCCCAGAGCGAGCGAGAGAGACAACCGCGAGTAGCTCTTAATCAAAGTGAACGCCCGAAGGGTGATATTATTCCACCTCGAGAATCGAGTAATATCCAAACCGGTAGCGAACTAATTTCAAGTCGAGAGATCATCGCGCTCTCTCGTCATCATCGTCCCGGCCTCAATCTCGCCTCACGGTTCTCGTAATTACGGCTCGCGGTTAATTTCTTCAAAAATTCATTACAACCCCGTCCAACGTCGAGTGGCAAACGAGCGCAGTTCCTTCTGGAGAGCCAAACGACTCCTCGACTCCATCGAACCTCCCGCCCCACCAGCCTCTCGCCCTCTCAATTTCACCCTTCCCACCACCCCTTTCTCTATTTATGTTTGTAATCCCGTTCGTGTTTCCGTGTGAACGAGAAATCGTGCGTCGAATCGAGCAATCGGGGGACGCCGGACTCGTCGGGAGACAGAGAGAGAGAAAAAACGTGCCAAGGGAGGGTGAGGGAAGAAGGGTGAGGGAGGTGACGAAGGTGTCGAGCGGCAGCCTACACAGAGTCTCCTCGCGCCAGCGTCGTATCGAATTACTCTAAGCCGACGAACGTCGACACGTGGATGTATCGTGTGCCAGAGGGTGGAAGAGGATCAGGGAGAGCAAGGAGGAGCGGAGACGGGGAGAGGAGGGAGGAGGAGGAGCAGCAAAAAAAAAAAAAGAAAAAAAAACGGAAAAGAACGCAGAAAGCCTTCGTCGTGTTGCTGACGGCCTTGGAAGTCCTCCTAAAAAGTGCCGTCCTTTTTCTTTTTCTCGCGTTCGCCGTAGTAGATCCAATTTACACGCAAATATACGTCGGATCGATTCCCCCTCAGTTCTCTCGCTCCTTCTCCCTCGCTCCCACTTTATTTCCACGAGCAGCAGCTGGATGTCATATAACGCGAACGCCACGAGACGAGAGATGTTTCTGGTCGATCGAACGCGGTGGATGTGGACGCTGGTCGATTATTTGGAGTCGCGTGATTTAAACGTGTAAATTGGTTTCGTTGGCGACTCGGGAATTATGGAATGAGGAGACTGAGGGCCGACGGTTTGATGGGGCGAATGACAATTCTGAATTATGATGGAAAAAGACTTTTGGCTTTTATGCACCGCGATGTGGGGCGAAGATACCAATTTGCTTGGCCAATTTGTTTGTCGATCTGGGACTGCTAATTGACGAAATTTCGTGTCAATTATAAGCGAACAGTTTTGTATATCGTGGCATTGCGATTTCGACTCCTGGATTTTTCATGACGACGTCAAGAATTCACGCTGAAAGTCGTAAAAGTGGCAATAAATATTTTTCGGTCTTCGGGATATAAAATTGTTATTGAAAGTTCAACACAAAATTCTATCTCTTCATGTGGCGTTAAAATTGTTATTAAAAGTTCAACACAAAATTCTATCTCTTCATGTGGCGTCACGAATAAAATTCTGTCCAGCGTCGACGCCATCGCGATCATCATGAAGACAAACGCGACCCCCGAATGACAGAATTACAACACCGAACCGGGAGTCGTTGTACAAATGTCCCAATTTGTAACAGACGCAGAAACAATGTAATTGGTTATCCCAATTTGTCGTTAATTAACTAAACGCCCCAATTATCGTACCCGCGTCGCGCCCAATGCCGAGCGATTAATTACAGAAGCCAGAAGTAACGGCAGCCGTGACAGGATTGATAGTCGCGAACGCCGATGTAAAACAGAGAGGCGTCCGCACGCAATATGTGGGTCATTAACCATAAAAAAAAACCTCATCCAGACGTCAAAACCTGAATCTTCCGAAATTAATACCTCATGGTGGCCGCGGTCAGAGAAAACCAGGAAAACTCAGGGAACAAAAAAAAATGATCAGGGAATCAGGGATATGGAAATAAAGTACCCATATGGAAATAAAGTATATGCATGACATATAAAAGATGTATTCTAGATATACAAGATATATTTTGTCCGAAAACTTCTATATGTCGGATATATTATAGGATATACACGAAATATACGCGACCGAAAAATATACCTAAGATATATCCAAAATATATTCAAAATATATTTTTATTGTATTATCGTCCAAAAAGTTCTATACGTCAGATATATTTTCGTGTATATTTCTTTTCCGTGAGGGAAGTCAGAGAATTCCTCAACCCTCCAAACTTAATACCTCATGGTACCCATGATCAGGGAAACCCGAAAAAACTCAGGAAACAAAAAAAAATTGATCAGTGAATCAGAAAAAAGTCATGCAATTTTTTTCGAAGAAAAAAAAAAGCAGCCACCATGTAACCAGAAAAATAAATACCCGATAAATAAATCGCGCCGTATCAACGCCGTCCAGCAATCGATACTCCTCGCTTATACAGCGAACTCCCCGTTACCGACTGAACCAATCTGCCGCACCGCCGATATCTCGGAGTGTGATGCTGCAGCGTAAACTCTGATAATTGCATTCAATTATTCAGCAAGTGAACTGGAGGGAAACCCTGTGGAGAAACGTTTACACGCCTCGCGATCAGCCTTGGCAAAGAGCCTCGGGGTCAGGCATTGCCGGAGTTGGAGGGCCAGATCAGTGAATCCACAGCCTCTGTTCGCAGGCCCTGCTGTATGCTCTGTTACCCCGCCACGGGGATCGCTACCACCGCCGCCGCCGCTGGAACAACGAGGGTACGGGGAGGCCAAGCGAAATTCGCCGTTGTAGTAGCAACACAGCGCGGTCAGCCGCGTTATATCCTGGCACGGGACGCGCGCGCCGCGAAATGGGATAAATATTTATTTATCGTTCGCCGGATGCCCCACACAGTGGTGTGTGTGTGGTATACGTGTGACGCCCCCCGCGCGCCCTGTCCGCGGCTCTCCCTGGCCATTGTCATGGTCGGACATTAACGAATGGTTTTCCGGTGAACGAGCCACACCCCTCTTCACCCCCCGCCTGACACACACACTGCATCAGAAACTGCCTGCTGCCCTCGGTGGCCGCGAAACGCGAGCCAAGCGTACGTTCAATTTTTCCTCCTTCGCTGTATATATATGCGGGAGAGCCTCTCGCGTCCCACGATCACCGAGACTCTCGGTCATAACAGTCCCGAGACGGATACTTCGCACACCTCGCCGCCAGCTGCTTCCTTTCTCGCTTTGAGGGCTGAAACCCGGCCTCGCTTGCATCAATCTTCAAGCGTACAATGGGCCATCGGAGATACATTTAAAAAAAAGGAAAAACAGACGAAAATAGGAGTACATAAAACTTGGGTTTATTGCCTGATAAAAAAAATTAAAAAATTAAAAAGAGTGCGAATTAATCGGATGTCTCGATGTAAAATTTTACATCTGTGGTTTTATGGACGTTAAGCTTGGTTCGATTTTTTATGGACTACGAAAAATGTGTTTTTTTTAAATTGAGTTCCAAAAAAAAAAACGAAAATAGGAGTGCATAAAGCTTGGGTTTATTGCCTGAACAAAAAAACAAAACAAAAAAGTTCGAATTAATCGGATGTCTCGATGTAAAATTTTACATCTGTGGTTTTATGGACGTTAAGCTTGGTTCGATTTTTTATCGACTACGAAATGTGTTTTTTTTATTGAGTTCCAAAAAAAAAAAAAACGAAAATAGGAGTACATAAAACTTGGGTTTATTTCCTGAAAGAAAAAAAAAAAAAAATCCGGTTGCGAATTAATCGGATGTCTCGATGTAAAGTTTTACATCTGTGGTTTTATGGACGTTAAGCTTGGTTCGATTTTTTATCGACTACGAAATGTTTTTTTTTATTGAGTTCCAAAAAAAAAAAAAACAAACGAAAATAGGAGTACATAAAACTTGGGTTTATTGCCTGATGAAAAAAATTAAAAAAATTAAAAAGAGTGCGAATTAATCGGATGTCTCGATGTAAAATTTTACATCTGTGGTTTTATGGACGTTAAGCTTGGTTTGATTTTTTATCGACTACGAAATGTGTTTTTTTTACTGAGTTCCAAAAAAAAAACGAAAATAGGAGTACATAAAACTTGGGTTTATTTTTTTTAAAAGATTAAAAAGAGTGCGAATTAATCGGATGTCTCGATGTAAAATTTTACATCTGTGGTTTTATGGACGTTAAGCTTGGTTCGATTTTTTTATCGACTACGAAATGTTTTTTTTATTGAGTTCCAAAAAAAAAAACAAACGAAAATAGGAGTACATAAAACTTGGGTTTATTGCCTGATAAAAAAAAAAAAAAAAATCCGGTTGCGAATTAATCGGATGTCTCGATGTAAAATTTTACATCTGTGGTTTTATGGACGTTAAGCTTGGGTCGATTTTTTATCGACTACGAAATGTGTTTTTTTTATTGAGTTACAAAAAAAAAAAAAAAACGAAAATAGGAGTACATAAAACTTGGGTTTATTTCCTGAAAAAAAAAAAAAATTTTAAATACGGTTGCGAATTAATCGGATGTCTCGATGTAAAATTTTACATCTGTGGTTTTATGGACGTTAAGCTTGGTTCGATTTTTTATCGACTACGAAATGTGTTTTTTTTATTGAGTTCCAAAAAAAAAAAAAACGAAAATAGGAGTACATAAAACTTGGGTTTATTTCCTGAAAGAAAAAAAAAAAAAAATCCGGTTGCGAATTAATCGGATGTCTCGATGTAAAGTTTTACATCTGTGGTTTTATGGACGTTAAGCTTGGTTCGATTTTTTATCGACTACGAAATGTTTTTTTTTATTGAGTTCCAAAAAAAAAAAAAACAAACGAAAATAGGAGTACATAAAACTTGGGTTTATTGCCTGATGAAAAAAATTAAAAAAATTAAAAAGAGTGCGAATTAATCGGATGTCTCGATGTAAAATTTTACATCTGTGGTTTTATGGACGTTAAGCTTGGTTTGATTTTTTATCGACTACGAAATGTGTTTTTTTTACTGAGTTCCAAAAAAAAAACGAAAATAGGAGTACATAAAACTTGGGTTTATTTTTTTTAAAAGATTAAAAAGAGTGCGAATTAATCGGATGTCTCGATGTAAAATTTTACATCTGTGGTTTTATGGACGTTAAGCTTGGTTCGATTTTTTTATCGACTACGAAATGTTTTTTTTATTGAGTTCCAAAAAAAAAAACAAACGAAAATAGGAGTACATAAAACTTGGGTTTATTGCCTGATAAAAAAAAATAAAAAAATAAAAAAGAGTGCGAATTAATCGGATGTCTCGATGTAAAATTTTACATCTGTGGTTTTATGGACGTTAAGCTTGGGTCGATTTTTTATCGACTACGAAATGTGTTTTTTTTATTGAGTTACAAAAAAAAAAAAAAAACGAAAATAGGAGTACATAAAACTTGGGTTTATTTCCTGAAAAAAAAAAAAAATTTTAAATACGGTTGCGAATTAATCGGATGTCTCGATGTAAAATTTTACATCTGTGGTTTTATGGACGTTAAGCTTGGTTCGATTTTTTATCGACTACGAAATGTGTTTTTTTTTATTGAGTTCCAAAAAAACAAAAAAAAAAAACAACAAAACACGAAAATGCGATTTGTCGGGAAAAGCGGAAGGGTGAAATTCGTCGCGCGGGTCGTTGTGGGAATTTCATCTCTCCCGCGATTTCGCGCGCGCGGGTCACGAAGTTTATCGAATTACATTTCATCGGCTCATGCATAATATTATTCCTAATCTTCGCAGCCGAAGCGAGGCGCGATGATTAAATTGTACCGAGGGAAGGGGGGGTTGATGTTTTCAATTACGTTATTATAATGCGATATATCGCCCGGGCCGGCGAATTTTATGCGCAGTTCTGACGAATTTTCGATACTCGCGCGAGATACGTACGTCGAAACTCCGCGGTTATGAATCGGCTGCGCGCGCGAGTGGAATACGAACGAATGCGGGGCGAATGTCTCTCTCTCTCTCTCTCTCTGTCTCTCCTGTCTCGCGACTCACCGAACATCCACTCGCGTTCGGGTATCCATCCATCCACGAGGTTAATTAGACGAAAATCTGTGGCTATACGCGGCGCTATGAGGCTCTCTGCGCATACGCTTTCTGCGAAGCTGTGTGTATATGGAGTACAGGGTGATTCGGAACGATTGTCCCATATTTTGGGGCAAAAAATCACAAAAAATTAACAAAATCGTCCCATATTTTGGGACAAAAAATCACAAAAAATTAACAAAATCGTCCCATATTTTGGGACAAAAAATCACAAAAAATTAACAAAATCGTCCCATATTTTGGAAGAAAATATATAAAAAATTAACTAAACTGTCACACATTTTGAGACAAAATGTCCGAAAAATGAACAAAATTGTCCCCCATTTTAGGACAAAATGTCCCAAAAAATGAACAAAATTGTCCCACATTTTGGGACCGAATGTGCAACTTTTTCAAATTTCTGCCGCAATTTTTTTTCATTTGCGATACACGAGAAAAAAATATCATTGATTTAGTAAAATCTTCGCTTGCGAGCTGCCAAAAATAATGTTGCATTTTTGGAGTTATTGTTTCAATATCATACGAAATTGTCGGAATTAGAACTGAAATTAAATTGACAACATTTGTTTTTGGCAGCCCGCAACCGAAGTTTTTATCGAATAAATATGATTTTTTTTTTTCGTGTAATTATTAAATTGTACTGTAAATTTCAAGGAATGCACCAATCGGGTCCTCCCGGGTTTCTCGCGGCCGCAAAATAGGTTCATTTTTTAATAAGTTAATTCAACGAAATTAAACTAAATTCAGTTTATAATCCCGACGATTATATACCCGCAACTATTTTTTTTTTAACATTGGAATGTTGCTCCTGAAAATTTGAAGAATCATTCTGTATCGCCCTGTACAGGATACAAACACGGGGACACCGCGGGGTCGTGAATTCCACGGGGCTTAGCCGTAGAGACAGCGGCGAGTCCGAGCCGAGGGGGTCAACCGGGTGTCCGCACACCGCGCCCCGCGGTCCATCCGCACACTCGGACACGCCGAGCACCCACACGTATTTGCATCTTTCCCGGAAATCTGCGGTTTCATACTTTGACGCTCGTAGCCCGCTGTCCGAGCTCGTTTGTTTTTCCGTACACGCGAAACCCTCGCGCGCCTTCGTGATGGATTCGCGAGTGACATCGGTGTCGAACGAGAGACGAAAAAAAAAAAAACCAACGAAAAAAAAAAAAGAAAAAACCTCGTAAAAAAATGAAAGCCACGCCAGGAAAGAGTCAGAACGGCAGCTGAGTTTCCATTAGCGACCCACAATACTTCCGAAACAAAAAAAAAAAAAAAAAAAAAAGAAAGTGTTTTCTCTTTTATTTTCACTCCAATTATACAAAATAGCAAACCAGGAAAAATAAAAATGTCCTACTTCCTTTTTTTGCTATAATGACGGAAAATAACGGTTTTCCATATAGCGAGACCCCCGAGAGGCGAGGTGACGGGGGGGGGGGGGGGGGGGCGACAGAGGCGTGACTCGCGGAAATATCGCGGCCAGCCCGATGCGTGCTTGACTGTGTCCGTTCCGAGAATCCGATGAGTTTTCCGCGCGAGGTAACAAATTTCTCTCGCTCGGATGCCACGTGTCCCGCGGACCCCCACCCCGCGCGACCGCGGGGTAAACGATGCAGGCTCGACGCGCGGCTCGCTCGCTCGCTCGCTCGCCGCGCGTTATCGTTGCAACGCGGCCGGTGCAGCGTGTGCGGTCGTTGCAGCACGCGCTCGTCGCGCTGCTGCCGCTGCTGATGCTCGCTCGGCTATCGCGTACGGCGGGGGCCGACACACAGCGCGCTTTTCCCTCTCGCCCGCGTCCTCGTTTTCCATCAGGCTCGTCCGGCCCCTCCGCGCACAAAGCTCGCTGTGCAATAATACCGGGCCGCACGCTCCGCGAGAGCGACGAGCGCACGACGCTCGCGACGCATACGGACGTGTTTACTCGCCGTCCGAGATGCATTCATAAGCGATTAGGCCGCGCGCAACCGACGGCGCGTCCACGCGGCCGCGCAAATTATATCGCAAAACCCTCCACCCCCAACCCCCAACCCCCGCGCGTTTCACGTGTCCGCCTGCACGCACCATGTGTGTTTCCACCTGTGCGTGTCAACGTACCGTGGCTTCTGCGACTGGCCACCCTTATATATGCGCTTTGCACGCGCTTTGCGGATGGACTCGGGAGGTGTAGGTGGAGCGAGATTTTGAACGATCGGCGCGGTTAATCGGAAAAAAGGGAAACATTGAATACATAGTTTCGGACGATCGTCCAATGTCCAAGGAATTTAATTTTTTTTAAATGCGGAATTTTGAATATGTTAACAAATTTTTTAAATAATAAAATCTGGGAATATACATTTTTTTATATCACACCAGTCTATATGCGCGTTTCGTGTACTTTTTTAGGTGATGTAGAAAATAATTTTTATCGAAAATAATCAAGTTTTTAAAATTTTTCGTGAAGATTATCGCGTTTAGAAAAATAAATAATGGGGAATTTGTTGTCCGGGGGCAAAAATAGATATAAATAAAGTGTATAAAAGCGAAAAAAAATTAAAGTATTCTCGCAGTACTTTCGAAATTTCGTAACTTTACTAAGAAGTGACGACATTTTTTTTAGCTTTTATACACTAAAAATCGAAGTTATCTTTTTTTATCGATCGACCCCGGATTTTCACAGAATTTAAAGCCGAACCTTCAAAAATCGACAACTCGCCCATACATACCCTTACGTCTTTTGCAAAAAAAAAAAAAAAAATCGGTTTCGTAAAGTTCAAAAACCCCATCCAATGACGAATCTCTCGCTGAATCCAAAAAATAGAAAATTCGAAACAAAAAACGGGAATAAAAACATTTTCTTTTCTCTGCAAAATATAACAACTATTCATGCTTCCTCCAATCCCTACATAGACTGAATCAACCTTTGCCCAAAAACTTTCAGTAACACAAACCGTCCTAAAAAAAAAAAATTCAATCCACCATTTCCATCATCATCCCCTTGACTCTCAATTCACCTCCCCACTCTCTCCACCCCGCTCCAACACCCCGAATTACCATCCCAACCCCAAAGCTCATCTTCCACCGATCATCAGATTCCGATGTCCTCGCGTTCCACCCGACGCTTCCCAAGACCCCGTCCGACGTCTCGCAGCCTCCGTAATTTCCCCATAACCCGGCCTGCGATGACGCCGCGTGTCCCTCAGCGTCGACGCTGTTTACAGACGCAAAGTGCTTCGACGCTGCTCGCTGCACACAGATTGCGAGGAGCGAGGCGTCGCGGCATTCACACGTTATATCCAGAGCTCGGCGTGAGTACGGTCAGTTTCCGCGTTTCTCCGTCCGTACGGATCCGCGCAACCTGTGGATACACCCAGGCACGCCGCTCGCATATATTCATGACCCACCGTTGTGCCCAGATATACTCGGCGCAATCCCTCCCAACACACGCCGCGCGGGGGCTTTACCGCTGCACAGCCTTCCGCACACCCGACGTCCGCACGTCCATCGTATCCCACCCCCCATATTGTCCCGGCCGCCCGCCGAGTGGGCGCGCTCGTTCGAATGGCTCGTGGCGATGCGTGCGCGGGGGCCTCCCGAGTGGTAAACGGCGCATACGCACGTCCAGCTAGCTAGCCCCCCGCGTCCCCGGGGTTACTTGATTACACTCGCGAAGCCCCGTCGGGCACACGCCTAGTCGCGTATATATTCATTTCCATTCTGCATACCCGTGCACTCGGATGCAACTGCAAAATGCAGAACCTCCGCGCTTAAGCGAGACCGATCGCTCGCCGGACTGTATTGTCCTGGGCCCATGTATGTAGGATGTTACATGTATGTGGGATATAGGGTATGAGGCGTTTCGTACCGAATCGACCTGGGTTTGACCCTCGACCTCGCGATTTTTTATATGGTTTTTCTGGGTCAAAATAGAAGGTGGGATTTTTTTTCGGATTATTTAAAGGAAGTTTGAGCGCAGTGTGATTTTGTGATGTCTTTTTTGGAAAATTTTGAGGGAAATTTTTGGATCTGAGGAAATTATGTGAATTTTCGGTGGCTGAGAGGAAGATTTTTGAGACTAAAGTTTTGGTCCAGACTTTTTCTTTCGCTAGAATTTTAGCTTTCAAAAATACGATAGAATTTTTTTTTTAACATTCTGGAAAATTTTGAAAAAATGCTAAAAAATTATGTATTGTGTATATTAAATAATCATAATAAACAACACACTGAACACAAAATGGACGTCTGGGACTATTTTTTTCTATTCGTTTTTGAGCCAGAAGAATCATCCAAAAAACCGTAAACCAAATCCACGAGGTCGACAATCAAGCCCAGGTCGATTTAGTGTGGAATGCCTCATATGTAATATAGTACAATTACATACAATCTACTATTGTACATACCTACACCACATTGTATATACATACAAGTCCTATGTACAGGAAACATGCGAAACGTTAATAGCCCAACGCCCCCCGGATGCCAGCGACACCAGCTGGAAATTGTCAAAGAGATTATTCCGGAAGTAGCGCTCGCTGCACTTGCACTAAAACTGAAGACCTTTGACTCTCCTCTCCCTTCCGCCCGGGCAGCTCGATCCTCGCGTCGATGGGCTCGGCGACCCGCGCGCGGCATTTCCAACCATAAAGGACAGACGCGACACACGCGAGCCGCAGCGCGTGTTGTGTGCGCGACGAGCTCGGCGCATAAACGACGTGTCGGGGGGATAATGCGGGGGGGCGATAATAATTTATCGTCCGTCCGGCACTCGTCGGGCGGGGTCTTTAGCGCCGCAATTTTCTCCCCGCGGGTTACACACCACGCGGGTTACGAAGGTCAAAAGCGCGCCGAGCGGATTTTTACGTGAGAAGCTCCGCACCGCGATAAAAGTTGACAGCGAATAAAAGTGGGTCAGGGTCACGCGCGGTGAGATTATCAAGTTTAGAAAAAAATAATAATGGGGAATTCGTTGTGCGCGGGCAAAAATAGATATAAATAAAGTATATAAAATCTTTAAAAAAAATAAATTCTAAAAAATTAAATTATTAAATGAATTAAATTATTATTAATTGAATTAATTTAATTAAATTAAATGAATTAAAGTATTATTAATTGAATTAATTAAATTAAATTAAATTAAATTAATTAAATTCTAAAATTAAAATCTAAAAAAATCTAAAAATCTAAAAAGTGTTCTCGCACTTGTTTCGAAATTTCTTTCGAAATTTTTACGTGAGAAGCTCCGCACCGCGATATAAAAGTTGACAGCGAATAAAAGTGGGTCAGGGTCACGCGCGGTATGTTTGAAGCCCGCGCGCGATGTATATTTTTTTCCTCCTCTCGCTCGGCTGCCACTCGAGGGCCGCACGGGCCACCTGTCGTTGGGGTGGTTTTCGCGACGCGGCATTCGGGGCGTGAATAGAGATAAATAAAGGGGACGCGCGCGGAGATATGGAGAGCGAGGAGGCAGCGCGAGAGAGCGGTTAGCTCGCGCGAAACGGATCGTTATAAATGAGGAGCTCTTACATACTTAACGCTAGACGCGCCATACACGTCGCCGGGTGAGGCGCACGAGGTGGAAAAGATTAGCGACGGGGGGACCCCCCGCTTTGGGCTCTTCAAGGTGACGGCCTCGTTTCTTTTTCACCCACGAGAGAAACCCCGAGTGCCGGAATCGCTGATGAGGTCACGACACACGTGGAAATATCCGGTTGCAGCGGCGCGAGAGAAATCATCGCGGGCCCAAAACCCTCGGGCGACTCAATTAATCTCCACTCCGTCTCTCTCTCTGCCTCTCGGCCTCAGATTTTTGAGAGAAGTGGGGCGGGGGCGACGCGCGGGAAAATCGAGGGGTCGACGAGGGAGAGAGAGAGAGAGAGAGAAGGAGATGTTTATTCCGTACCCTGGGGCAAAATCCTCTAAGCACCGTGCAAAAATCAGGATACGAGATGACAAAACACCATAGTCGATGCACCATGTCAATGCTAAATATCAATAGAAAATTGTACAAAATAATAAATCAGATAATACAAAAGAAAATAAATATTCCAAAAGCAACTAAAAAATAATACAAAATAGCTATGAGAAAACAATACAAATTAATGCAAAATTATCATACAGAATAACACGTCAACGCACATTATAAAAAAAAAATACAAAATAATAAATCCGATAATACAAAAATATGATATAAAAGAAAATAAATATTCCAAAAGCAACGCAAAAATAATACAAAATAGCTATGAGAAAATATTACAAAATAATGCAAAATTATCATACAGAATAACACGTCAACGCACATTATAAAAAAAAAATACAAAATAATAAATCCGATAATACAAAAATATGATATAAAAGAAAATAAATATTCAAAAAACAACGCAAAAATAATACAAAATAGCTATGAGAAAATATTACAAAATAATGCAAAATTATCATACAGAATGACACGTCAACGCGCAATATAAAAAAAAAAATTACAAAATAATAAATCGGATAATACAAAAATATGAGACACAAAATAAATATAAAAAAAACTATCCACGCAAAAATAATACAAAATAGCTCTGAGAAAATAATACAAAAATAACACAAAAACAATCAAGCACAATTAAGACATATCGCGCCTCAGAATCTCTCTATACTTATCCCTGGAACGCAGCGACTGACGCGCAAGACAGCGAGGGGGGAAAAGGGGACCGCCAGACGACTCTTAATTTGTCTCACAATTATATCGGCCCGGAGTGAAGGAGGGGGGAGGGGGGGGGGAGGGGGTGAGAGACTGAAATATAAATATTAAAGGAAAAAAGTGAAAGAGTCGCGAGTGCGCCGAGGGGTGCTGAATCTGGGTCGACCTGAGCCCGGTGGCAGCAGCTACGGGGAGCTGAAACTCGTCTTCGTGAAATGAGGTTGAAAATCCGAGACGCCGAAGGAAAAGCCGCGGCGTGCCAAACGACGTGGCGCGCGCGCGCGAAGGGAGGGAAAGCGGCCGTGCAGACGGGAAATAAGGGAGAAGGGCGGGAGGGGATGAAGAGGACGAGGAGCCCCGTGGAAAAACTTTGTTCCTCGTTACGCGAAGAGCTTGCGGGTTTCTCGCGGCAGCGACAAACTTCGCCGCTCCTTCCGGGCTTCGCTCGCGCGACTCCCGTACGTCGCGTCTTTTTATCGCTCCCTCCCTCATTGTTATTAATTACGTTCGGTCGATGGACAAGCGCGACCGCGGCTCACGATCGTGTCCCAATTAACGGCGGCGGCGGCGAGACTGCGAAAAGTATTAATTGCTTTTATTTTTAACTGGGGCGAACGCGCGGGCAACGAGCTTTTAAATATTTATAACCGCGCGCGCGCCGCCGCCGTGGCGGCTCGCGAGGCGCGACCGAGCGACACGGAAATATTGATAGGCGCAAAGCTGCGCCGCCGCCACGTATTTACCGATATATTTTTCGATATACACAGCGGTGGATTTATTTAAACGCGTCAATTTATTTAATGAGAAATACTCGAATAATCGATACGCCGCGGTTTATTCATGATGCATTTTTTTATGCAAGTTTGTGCTAATTTCTCGGCGCCTCCGAAGCGCGCGCGACACGTGATAAGGTAAAGGTACCGGTCTCGGCCACCTTTGCTGGAATTATTTGTATCACTAGGCTAATCACACGCGCTGGCGCGCGTGCCTGAAAAACTTGCGAAAATCGACCTCAGAAATTTGTGCTTTTCAAAATATCGACTTTTAACCTATACCATCATTCTCAAGTCGCATATTCTACCCCCGAAAACACTGGTTATTAACCTTTTTTAATCAATTTTGACAAAAATATTTTTTTGGCGACGAAAAAAATATTTTTTCTGTCGGAAATCGTAGATCCGGCTCCCGACCGAAAATTCCCAAAATCGACCCTAATTTTTTTTCTTTTCAAAATATCGACTTTTAACCTATACCATCATTCTCAAGTCGCATATTCTACCCCCGAAAACACTGGTTATTAACCTTTTTTAATCGATTTTGAAAAAAATATTTTTTTGGCGACGAAAAAAATATTTTTTCTGTCAGAAATCGTAGATGCGGCTCCCGACCGAAAATTCCCAAAATCGACCCCAATTTTTTTTCTTTTTAAAATATCGACTTTTAACCTATACCATCATTCTCAAGTCGCATATTCTACCCCCGAAAACACTGGTTACTAACCTTTTTTAATCGATTTTGAAAAAAAGTATTTTTTTGGCGACGAAAAAAATATTTTTTCTGTCAGAAATCGTAGATGCGGCTCCCGACCGAAAATTCCCAAAATCGACCCTAATTTTTTTTCTTTTCAAAATATTGACTTTTAACCTATACCATCATTCTCAAGTCGCATATTCTACCCCCGAAAACACTGGTTACTAACCTTTTTTAATCGATTTTGAAAAAAATATTTTTTTGGCGACGAAAAAAATATTTTTTCTGTCAGAAATCGTAGATCCAGCTCCCGACCGAAAATCGCCAAAATCGACCCCAATTTTTTTTCTTTTCAAAATATCGACTTTTAACCTATACCATTATTCTCAAGTCGCATATTCTACCCCCGAAAACACTGGTTACTAACCTTTTTTAATCGATTTTCAAAAAAATATTTTTTTGGCGCCGAATTTTTTTTTTTTTTTTGTCAGAAATCGTAGATCCGACGCCGGACCGAAAATCGCCAAAATTGACCCCAATTTTTTTTCTTTTCAAAATATCGACTTTTAACCTATACCATCATTCTCAAGTCGTATATTCTACCCCCGAAAACACTGGTTACCGACCTTTTTTAATCGATTTTGAAAAAAAGTATTTTTTGGCGATTTTTTTCTGTCATAAATCCTAGATCTGGCTCCGGACTTTTTAAAAGAGGGATACTTTCGAAGCATCAACATAAAAATACAGAAAACAATAATTTGAAATAAAAATATAGTGAAAATGGCCGAAACCGGTACGTTTACTTTACGGATGAGGATCGCGGGAAGCGCGGAAATAACGGCGATCGATCTCTCTCGGAGCTGCCGGACGTGTGTGGCGGCCTTGAGGCGGCTGCCGAGGCGACGAAAAAAGAATCGCGAGACGGTTTGACGACACGAAACTCCAGACTCGACCCCGACACACTCGCGGCCAAAGGTTATCGGTTCGCCGGGCGACGGGCGACATTAGTGGGGCACGTTATACCCGCTCTACGCGCTCTCTGCACGCCGCGCCACGTGTTTCGACACGTGGTATAAGACCCCGGGACACCCCGCGCTCGAACCGAACCGACCGACCCGAGTGTAGCGCGCGGATTACGCGACCCCTGACATATCTCGAGGGCGGGATCGATCGGCCCGCTCGACCTGTCGCTAACACTCGTTTCTTTTTCGCGCCGCCGCCGCCGCCATCCACCCGAAATCGATTATTGACTTCAACCTGCGCCTTTTATAACGCTCAACGGTTTCGCGCCAAGGGCGACCGTAATGGACCCTCTGACCACCTTTCGATTGACACTCTCGTTATGGGCGAGGGAAAATCGGACACACGGTGACGAAATGTTTCAACGTCCGTCGTACGGCTGATCAATACGTGAGTTTCGCGAAAGGGCGACAGGAGTTCAACATAGGCTGTTTTTTATTTTTATTTTTTATTTTTATTTCTATATTTTTGTTATCTTTTACTTTTCTTAATTTTTTTTTTTTTTAAGGCCATCATGCAAAAGTTATGTGATAATCATTCTTAATCATAATCTAAAAATGCTCCGAGAATACAATATGAGGAATTGTAAAATGTTGATTTTTTATTGATGATATTCGAGATCTTGAAAATCGTTTCACGATTTCTTGTATTTGGATGTGAGGATTTTTTTGAATTTTTTTTTTCTTATGATGAAGATTTTTATCCACCCTTTTTCGTCTAGATTGTTTTGGAACGCTGGTCCACATTCAGTCACCTTTGCCCTACAGCAGGTACCAGCACGAGAGGACGAAAATAATTACGGATCGATGTACGATAAAAAGAGGGATGAGTACACGTGCAGCTACGTACGTTGAGTAGTACGCGGGCCGGTCCGACGTGGACGCGAAGGGTCAAAGTTCGATTTTCACGAGATGCTCAGTCGGCCATGGGCTAACGCCACTCCATGACAAACCAGACATGCACGATCGACGAGTGGTTCGTCGTTATGAGGAGAAACCGGCGGACCGCGAGGTCACCGGCGTTCGACTCGAAATCCCTTCCGAGGCGGAACTTTTTTTTTCTCCTTCAGAAGCCACAGGAATATTTATGAAAAATATTTCTTGTCGAATCTCTCGACGGCAAACAAAATCCGGAAGCTAATTAAGAGAATTTCTTTTTCTTCCAGCTGAATTTTTTTCTCGAAGCAGAATTTTTTTTCTCGAAGCAGAATTTTCTTCTCGAAGCAGAATTTTATTTTCTCGACGCAGAATTTTTCTTTCTTAAAGTAGATTTCATTTTCGTAAAATAGATTTTTTTTTCTTAAAGCAGAATTTTATTTTCTCGAAGCAGATTTTTTTTTCTTAAACCAGAATTATATTTTCGCGAAGCAGAATTTTTTTTCTCCACCCAGATTTTCTCTACTTGTTGCACAATTTTTCCTCGAAGCAAAACCATTTTTTTTTCTTCTCCAGAATCTCCAGGAATATTAACAAAAAACATCTCATCCCGAATCCCCCTGAACAGCAACCAAAACCGCGAAGCGAACTAAACTCCGACCTCGCTAAGCCGCCCCGCCCGGCGTGTAACGAGATCAGCGAGTGCGTTCCCGGAAAAAACTCCACAATCCCCCCGGGGCGCGTCTATTCGAATTACCAAGAATACACGTATAAGAGGCTCGTTCTGCCCCCCCCCCCCTTCCCTCCCTCAGGTTGCGCGCGCGTAACGCATCCGCGGCTACCGAACGGCGGTAGCCGCGCTCCGCAGGGTGAAGCGTGCGAAGGGAGGGCGGAGGGCATAAAGCGCGGGGGGGTCGAGGGAGACGCGGTGCATCTGGTGCGCCTGCAGTTGGAGTAAATTGAATTTCTTGGAAACACGCGACCCTTTCGCGGCTAGAGAGAGAGAAAGACCAAGCGATGTGAGGCGCAGCTATACAGCCACAGCCAAAGCTCGTCCCGGGTATTCGTGGAGAACTCGGCATAACCATAGCAGAAGCAGCGAGTTACGGTTTATCGAAATAGCATATACGACTGCGTCGTCATCTCCCTTGTCTCTCTCTCTCTCTCTCTCTTCCTCTCTTCACCCTCTTCTCTTTCTCTTCCTCCCTTCACCCCCTTCTCTCTCTCTCTCTTCCTCCCTTCACCCCCTTCTCTCTCTCTTTCTCTTCCTCCCTTCACCCCCTTTTCTCTCTCTTCCTCCCTTCACCCCCCTTTCCACCCCCTTAGAAACCCGAGAGCGGCGCGCGCGATGCACGCATCGCTTAAGGCCGAGTTACAAGAGTTACGACTTTCTTGTTTTCCCCGTCCTTTTCCCACTTAGCCTTTCGCGCCCGCGTGTCGAGCCGAACGAACTATACGCGAGCCGGCTTTACGGCCTCCGCCCGCGAAACCCATCCGCGTGCTCGGCCGATGGGATTTTTCTTCGTTACTTCGTTATACCCAAACCGAGCGACTCGTCTTCCTCTTCCTCTTGGCTTATTCGACGCTGCGCCGCGAAACTTGCGGCTGTTAGAAAAATGACTTTTTATCGTGGATTTGCGGACGCGTGGGGAAAGAAAAGACAGTCGAGAGGCAGCCGAACGAAAAGCAGTTGCTGAAAAGTCCACCGCGATGTGGAGTCGGCTGAAGCCTGCTGCCCTTCGTTATACCCAAACCGCGCGACTCGTCTTCCTTCTCGGCTTAAACGATGCTGTGCCGCGAAACTTGCGGCTGTTAGAAAAATGACTTTTCTCCCGACTCCGCTAAAATAACCCCATTTCGTGTCCGCGACGCGGGCGGAAAATCCCTCATTTTTGACGCGTGACTTACGCATGCGCAGTCCGGTTTCATTACCTCCCTAGGGAGGAAATCAGCTCATTTCTGCCCGCGCGGGAGTAATGGAAACCGTACTACGCATGCGTGTCGTCATTTGTCAAAAATGAGCTTATTTTCCGTCCTCGTTGCACACACGAAATGTGATTATTTTTTAGCGAAATCGGGAGAAAAGTGTAGTACGTTACATGGGAGGAGTGCAACTTTTCACCTCGTACGAATTTCTGCTTTCGCTTCGCTCGAGCATCAAACTTCACACTCGGTGAAAAGTTGCACTTTCCTCCCTTGTAACGTAATGTACTATTTTATCATGGATTTGCGGATGCGTGGGGAAAGAGAAGACAGTCGAAGACGGCAGCCGAAACGGCAGCCGAAGGAAAAGCAGTTGCTGAAAAGTCCACCGCCATGTGAAGTCGGCTGCTGCCTGCTGCCATTTGTACCGCGCGCCGCGCGCGACCAGAAGCCACGGGCCTCATCTCGCCCTCATGGAAATTGCGTTATGCAATATTCAGAGCGACCCGCTGGGATTGCGTCGGGGTGCGTAGATGCGCGCGCAACCCGCCGGCCACCCCGTCGCCACCCTCTTTTGCGTACGACTCCCTTAAACCCTCCGCGCGCGCGCGACGAGCGAGCGTCGCGCGGCCCTCGCGAGCGTTAACGGGCTTCCGGCGCGCGAGCGAAACGCGCCGCGCGCGCGACGCGATTAGGAACGCGTTATTCGAATAACGGGAGGATAATTAGTGCGGTCTGCTGAGGGTCACCCGGTCGGCGGGATAATCGGGGCGACCGCACCGACGGATCGTTTTGCGCGCGAGGTCCACGTCAAGGCCTTTCGGTGCACGTGTCGTCTATGCGGGTCGAAAGCATTTTTTATTGGGGATTGTTGGTGCAAAGATTGACGGGGGGAGATTCATTCGTATTCCGAAATATAAGCATGAGATTCGGGGTAATGGATTTTTAAAAATATTTTTATCTTGTGGATGAGGAAGGGAAATGCGGTAGGTCAGTTAATTGGTTGGACGGAAAAATGAATTCGTTGGTCGGGAATCAATTTGCTGTTGCTTGACTTCGATTGGTTTGTTTGTTGACTTCAGCTGATGACAACCAGCTTGTTTCTTGACTTCAGCTGATGACAACCAGCTTGTTTCTTGACTTCAGCTGATGACAACCAGCTTGTTTCTTGACTTCGATTGATTCGTTGGTTGACTTCAACTCATTCGTTGGTTGGCTTCAATTGATTCGTTGGTTGACTTTAACTCATTCGTTGGTTGGCTTCAACTGATTCGTCGGTTGATTTCAACTAAATCGTTGGTTGGCTTCAACTGACTCGTCGGTTGTCTTCAACTGACTCATCAGTTGACCCAACCTTTGAATCGCCCAGAACCTATTTGTCCTTGCAAGTTAGCTAAGTCCATTTGTTCTCCATTTTTTCCTGCAGGAAAAGATGTCCAAACAGGGTCGAAAAATTGGTCCATGACCAGACAGCCAGTATTCCAGTATTGGCACAATAATGGACCAACCTGGCGAATTACTGGCCAAAAACTGCAATAACAACTTTGACCCAATATTCACAGTTCCATAATCCGGTACCAACGATCGTTGCATCGAGCGGTATGAGCATCGAGGTGTTTCCCAGTTATGTCATAGCATCAAAATTATTGGATCGTTAATTTAATGTCGCGGAAAAAGTTAAACACGCGCCGGACTGACCATAAGAATTCAGGAGTTAAAACCCCGGTGACACTGGATGACCGTCCGTTATGCATATTACGTGTAGAGCCGGCGGTACGTCGAAAGCGACACGTGAGCAATCGATCACAGCGAGAGTGAACCGCACGCACACAGCCCGACGGTCGCGCAGGAGGCAAACAACGTGGGGTGAGGGGGAGGACGACGAGAGGGGCCATGGACAGTGCGTTCCCGGGCCACAAATTGACGTCGATCGTCCGGTGCAGAAGACAAATTCGTGCGCGGCATCAGGTTCGTTAGGTGGCCCTGTTATTGACGGTAAATTAAGCCACCGGCATTTCGGATCAGGTGAATCAATATGCGATCGTCATCACGGCTATACCTTCTCTCTGTTGTAATTATTCATATTCAGAGCCGGATGCATAAAGACCCCTCGATGACCGATGGAACGTATTACGGAATAAATGCAACGAAGTTAATTTTGTATAGTATACAGTTTCAAAATTCATCAAAACGTCCGCCGATCGGTCGCAACGTTGGTCGTTTGGCAAAAAGACCGCAATCGGGTTGGCGAAACATGCAGGAGGTTCGTTTTGGTTGAATATTGTAAAACTTTCCAGCTGTGGATACCTTCTGCGAATCGGTATATTCGCATCTAGGCATATTTTTTCATTTGGTAAGATCACAACGCGGTTGCGAATAATCCATGGAAATAGGTGGGAAATTATGTTTGGATTTCGCTATCCGATTTATATGGCATCCAGCATTCAAGATCGTCCATACGATACGTTCAAGACTGACGTGTAAACATCACAACGGCAGCCACGTAACGTGGGTCATCTGGCAAAATGACAGCAATCCAATTATCAAAACATGCAAGAAATCCACTGCTTGAAAAATGTAAAACTTTAAAGCAATGGATTCGTTCTGTGAATCGTTACACTCGCTTCTAGGCATGCTTTTTTTTCTTTCTGCAAGATCAGAATGCGATTGCTAACAATCAATCTAAACCGGTATGGAAATGTATGTTTGATGTCCCCTATCCAAATTGTACGGCATTCAGCATTGATCATCCATACGATATACTCAAGTCTGACGTGCAATATAGGCTGGTGTTTGTCGCAACGTCAGCCACTAATGGTTCCTAACGTTGCTCATCTGACAAAAACCCCGCTATCCGATTACCAAAACCTGCAAGAAAACTGTAAACCACTGGTTGAAAAATGTAAAACCTTAAATCAATGGATTCCTTCTCCAAATCGTTACCTTCTCATCTAGGCATATTTTGTCTTTCAGCAAGATCATAACGCGATTGCGAACAATCAATCGAAACGAACGACAAAGTATGTTTGACTTTCCGCATCCAATTTGTGCGGCATCCAGCATTGATCGTCCGCGCGATATATTCAAGGCTGACGTGCAGTATAGGCTGTGAAGATCATCACAACGTCACAACGTCATCCACTGATGGTTCCTAACGTTGCTCATCTGACAAAAACCCCGCAATCCGATTACCAAAACCTGCAAGAAAACTGTAAACCACTGCTTGAAAAATGTAAAAACCTTAAACCAATGGATTCCTTCTCCGAATCGTTACCTTCTCATCTAGGCATATTTTCTCTTGCAACAAGATCATAACGCGATTGCGAACAATCAATCGAACCGAACGGCAAAGTATGTTTGACTTTCCCTATCCAATTTGTGCGGCATCCAGCATTGATCGTCCGCGCGATATATTCAAGGCTGACGTGCAGTATAGGCTGGCGGTGGTCGTCGCACAACGTCAGCCGGATATCGGGACGAGATTACACGGATATGCGGAGATACGTATACCGGAGGCCACGATATCAACCATTCAACCATCTCCCTCGGACCTTTTGGCTGGAAGCTCGGGGCTGCTTTTCCATCGCCCGCTACCCTTCGCCCTCTTCCACCTCCACGTAGCCCCGGCCGTTTTCACCGTCCGACGCCGGGACTCCGCAGAGCGAAATAGCTGCATTCGCACTCTCGTCCGCCTCGGCCCTCCTTGTCTCACGTTCAATGTCTCCCTGCCCCGCCGGGCCCACTCGTGTCGCGTCTCCACCGTCTGATACGGTCAACGCCCGTGTGTTTCCGCTTGCCTCGTCATTTCTGGCGACGACGAGGTGAACAAGGGGAACGCGAAGAAGCAGCGATGACGGTAAAGGGGATGACAACCCCTTCTCTCTCTTTCTCTCCCTCGGCGAGGCCACGGAAACTCGTCGTTCCGGCTGTAGCTGTGTGTGTTCGGAAATGCAGACGCTTCCACTAAATCGGATCTGTACTTGCCGTTTCTCTTGGGAACCGTGTGGCTCTTCCATCCCCCCCATCCGCCCTCGTGCACTCGACTGTCCTCCTTCGTTTCCCTCGTCTCGCGAATAGTTGCCAACGACAATTCGAGACGAGCTTTCCACGTTCCATGAATAGCTGTGGAGCTTTCGATGCTTTCCGAAAAGAACTGCGAGAGCGAGAGAGAGAAAGAGAGACTAAAGTTTAGTCGTTTGGTTTGTCCTATCAGCTCAATTGTTTTTTTATTTTCACTGAAAAGAGTCTCCCTTTTTCGTCGAATTTCGTGCTATCTGTTGACAAACCGACTTCAAAATATATTTCATGCGAGTTTTACTATCACGAAGATGAGATTTTTCGTGGCGCGTTTTGCAGGTAAAAAAAAAGAAACGTCGAGCCCTTGGAAGCAACGTGCATTTGACTTGATTGCACAAAAGGAGAAGAAAAATCTCGGCACTGGGACGTTCTTAAGTGGATTGAAAGCGGATTTCGCGTCTTCCCCTCGCCTTCTTAGATCTCTCGCGCTCTCTCTCCTTGCTTTTTGGTTATCCGAAATAAAAAGAGCGCCGAAATCACGACATCGCAGCACACTCGAATGCACCTCCCAGGTCTGTCTGCTCTTTCCACGCCTCGTCAACAATTTTTCCCCTGTAACGTCGCGTCGACTGCAGCCTCGTCGGTGCGGCCTCCGCGTTTTCTCAGCGAGAAATCGCCGAGCCGCTGCGAGAGGCAAATATTTTTCGCACCCTCGCGAGCGACAACGACAACCGGTGGGCCGCGTGGGCTCGACGAGGCGGAACTTCAGACGCCGCGGGAACGAGACAAATGGCAGGCGCGACTGCGGGTGAGGTGGAGGGAAATCGAGAAAAGTATACACATGCGAATGTGAAAGGAACGAAAGGCGGAATTTCGTGCCAACGGCAGAACAATAAGGCGACGACGGTGAGAGGCGATAGAACGGGGAGAAACGTAGTTGGCCATTTTCGTGCGCTTACTGCACCATACGCCGAGTCGTGAACCATGTACAAAATATATAACGGAGCGTTCGCGGTGGGTCCTGGACGCTTTGTGACGTCGTTTCGCCCCGCCGAATTGGGCGAACAGGGCGGAAGAACGTTTATGTTGATTGTCGTCGTCCCCAAAACCGTTCGGGCGAAATTCACAAAAAAGGCTCTGCGGTGGAATCCGGCCTACGAATGACGAAGAACCAGACAGCGGATTTCTGACTGGTTCTCCATTTAGCGGCCACTCAAAGACTCCCCAATGGGAACACGAAGAGAAGGATCTGATACTTTTTACCATATTTCTAGCAAAAAGTATTGTGAAATTCCGGCAGAGGGGAGATATAACCCCATCTATCGAGAAGAACTAGAATGATGAGAATTTTTACCACGAAATATGGTAAAAAAATATTATAAATATGTTAGAAATTCTCATAGTTCTCGTACTGTTCGTCAGGTGGCGGCTATGGCTTTTCAATACCAGGCGCGTTGGTAATTTTTACTATCGCGTCCGGTGAATTTTATCAGATCCTTCTCTCCGTGAAGAAATTCAAAGTCTTCCAGCTTATTCTTCGGCCCACTTGGACAGCTTTTAATTAGCCGTCAATTATAAGAACTAGAATGATCAGAATTTTTACCACGAAATATGGTAAAAAATATTATAAATATGTTAGAAATTCTCATAGTTCTCGTACTGTTCGTCAGTTGGCGGCTATGGCTTTTCAATAATAGGCGCGTTGGTAATTTTTACTATCGCGTCCGGTGAATTTTATCAGATCCTTCTCTCCGTGAAGAAATTCAAAGTCTTCCAGCTTATTCTTCGGCCCACTTGGACAGCTTTTAATTAGCCGTCAATTATTGCGCGGGTTTTCCGCCGAAAATTCCGATACGGTTTCGCCAAGTCCTCTCGCAAGTTTAATTAGACGTGTCGGTTAACGGAAATCCATATAGCCGAGTTTTGCCCGTGGAAACGCGAGGCGTGTCTTACGTGACGAATAATGAATATCTAATCCTCGGAAATTGGTTCGCTTAAAACCCGCAGCTTCGGGGTTGCTACACGGTTGAGGGGGAGGTGGAAAAATGGCCGAAGCTTTCGCGTGGGTTCCTGAAGTGGACAGCGCGCGACCGCGTGTTGATCCCACAAGGGTTAAACTCGCACCCTGTTGCATGCCGAATGACCGTGGGCCGCATGGCTGCACATCCTGCAGCCTGTGGTCAGCGGCTTATTCGCGGTGTCGCACACGCTCCGCTCTTCGGACGTTCCGTTCGAAATTGTGCTCGAGGACAGCGCCCGAGCACACCGGCAGAGAGAGAGAGAGACTCGCCGTATAATCCTCCACAGAGAATATATGCACCGCTCGGCGCGCGCCCCCCTTGCTCGCAGATTCGTTCCACCGAATTTGTCCTCTAATCCCGGCCGCGGGACTTTGGAGACTGCAATAATTGATTGTTCTCCGAAATTTGTGATTCCGGGTGAGCTGCTAATTTCGACGGTTTATAATTCAACGTTCGGTTGGGCATATCTTAACGGTGGAATTTGGAGCCCGGATGGAACCGACGGGTCTGAAGTAATTCGGCAGGAATTAACTGTAATTACAAAATATTAGCCTTGTAATCTCAAAACCGCGAAATCTATAATTTGAATTAGGATGAGCTGTTGTGTTGTGCCGAGTTTGCGGAGAAAAATAATCAGGAATGATAACAAATTGATTGTTGTATTAACGAATTTTTTTCCACCGAATTTGTCCTCTAATCCCGGCCGCGGAACTTTGGAGACTGCAATAATTGATTGTTTTCCCGAAATTTGTGATTCCGGGTGAGCTGCTAATTTCGACGGTTTATAATTCAACGTTCGGTTGAGCATATCTTAACGGTGGAATGTGGAGCCCGGATGGAAGCGACGAGTCCGAAGTAATTTGACAGAAAGTGTTCAAACTGTAATTACAAAATATTAGCCTTGTAATCTCAAAACCGCGAAATCTATAATTCGAGTTACGGTGAGCTGTTGTGTTGTGCCGAGTTTGCGGAGAGAAATAATCAGGAATGATAACAAATCGATTGTTGTATTAACGAATTTTTTGTCGTCATATCAAAATGTTCAGCTACCACAGCAACATTTTGTTATCACTCTGTTAATATTTTTCTCTGTGTTGATTCTCTTTTTTCACTTTTTTTAACACGGTTTGGACAGTTTTCGAGATTCCGGTAAAATAATAACAATAAAACTGTCGACGATTCTCGGCAGTGAATCGACAATCGATTTTTTATGGTCTCTTTTGTGACAGTGAATCGAGGCGTTTTGCTGGATTTTTCGCAGATGGCACAATGAAAGTTCATAGTGTCCTGAATATACAGAATGCTAAGTTAGAAGGGGTCGAGATGTTTAAATAATTATTAACGATTTTTCAAAAAAATGTCAAGCTGTCCTTTGCAACAGTAAATCAAATTCAAATCGGAATCTATAAATCGAGTTGTGGCGAGTTGTCATGTTACACTAAGTTGATTCTCTTTTTTCCCTTTTTTTCAACACACTTCAGCCTGTTCCATTTTCGCGATTCCATTAAAACAGCAACAGCGAAACCAGCGACGTTGCTCGTAATTCCGGGAGTTGATTCGGAACCGGGCGTGTTAAGCTCACGCACACACATAAGTAGCGCAGAAGCGGGTGGAGCGCGCGCGAGCTCGGTGAATTGTGTACGACGGCACGCGCAAAAGTTATCGCGGTAACAAGGCCTGTAAAGCGGCGTCTGAAATATTCAGCCCCGCTGATCCACGAAACGACCACGTTGTAACGCAGGCACAATGCGACGACGTGGCTCCCGCGTGCATCGCCAGAGTATTGTGCCGTGGAAAATTAAAGCTGACGCGCGTTAACCATTCGTCGTCGCGAAACACAACCGTTGCCCTTGTTTTTTCGCGCCGCGGCTCTCGGCTCTTATTTTTCGGAACGCTGACTGCGTGCGACGTCGCGCATTCACGACGACGAGGCGCAAAGTCGCGCCGGCTATGGAAACGAGAAATATGCGGGTCGCACGAAAATTGCGCTCATAGTTTCCGTCCCTTTTAGCCGTGGAAAACTTTGATTGCCGTATTTTCACTACATTTTCGCCGCGCGACCTTCTTTTTCATCACTATTTCATTATTTAATACAGCGCAAAGAGACGACATGTCTCTTCTTCCCACCGACTGTGGTTAACTTTTCTCATATTGAAACATCCCGGAAAAGTCGCTCGACGCTGAAACCACTCGCGGCAACATTTCATCATAATACTCTCAGCGTAAACACGCAAAGTTTGCTCATTACCCTTTCCCTTCCTTCCTCAACATCCAATATACCAGAGGAGGAGGGAGAAACATCGGAAGTATCGAAAAAGTGCGAATCCTAAATGATATGCGCGAAAAAGCTTCGCCACTTGGAATACAGAACGGCTGAAAACGCTCGGCTCCCGATGCGGCTGCAGCAGCGCTGCCGTTGATTCATCGGGGGTTAGGGCGATAGGCTCATTACCGGAATTGAGATTAACGTGACTGCAGCGCGAGTGGAGCGCGAGGAGCACAGGTAATGCACTACGGCGCACTTCACTCCGCAGTTAGGCGCGCGCGCGGCGTATGTAAGAGATCAAAGGGTCCGTGTAGGGCGCTGCGATGCTGCCGTGTCTGCACGGGCGAACACCCGCATCTCCATTGTTCGTAGCCAGGTGAGCGAATCGCTCGCGTACCGCGCCAGTATCTTCCTATACGTTTCGGTGTGCGCGGGCCGTGAGAGCCCCGACGATACACGGCGGGAATACCGCGACGCGGAAACCTCCGACCGCGCCAGCTGCATCCACCGGCCGCCCCGTTGCAACTTCTCTCCGGCTCTCCGTGCGAACGCGTGCAAAGGTGTAGAGGGTGATCCAGAATTCCCGCACCAAATGATCTTCGGAAGGTCGAAATGGTCCCAGGAACGCGTGTGAAAAATTTGGGATTTTTATTCCGAGTAGTTTTTTTAATGAGAGCCAATTTGCGACAGCCAATCAGAGAATTCGTCCTCAACTTGGTCTCAACTTTCTCTTAATTCGCATTCAAGCGAAAGGGCGATTCTCTTAATTCGTAGTCAAGTTGAGAGTAAGTTGAGAGCGAATTAAGAGCACGTTGAGTCTAAGTTGAGGGCGAATTAAGAGCAAGTTGAGAGTAAGTTGAGAGTAAGTTGAGGGCGAATTAAGAGAAAGTTGAGAGTAAGTTGAGAGTAAGTTGAGGGCGAATTAAGAGAAAGTTGAGAGTAAGTTGAGGGCGAATTAAGAGCAGGTTGAGACTAAGTTGAGGGCGAATTAAGAGCAAATTGAAACTAAGTTGAGGGCGAATTAAGAGCAAGTTGAGACTAAGTTGAGGACGAATTAAGAGAAAGTTGAGAGTAAGTTGAGGGCGAATTAAGAGCAGATTGAGACTAAGTTGAGAGCAAATTAAGAGCAAGTTCAGACTAAGTTGAGGGCGAATTAAGAATAAGTTGAGACTAAGTTGAGGGCGAATTAAGAACAAGTTGAGACTAAGTTGAGGGCGAATTAAGAACAAGTTGGGACTAAGTTGAGGGCGAATTAAGAGCAAGTTGAGACTAAGTTGAGGGCGAATTAAGAGCAAGTTGAGACTAAGTTGAGGGCGAATTAAGAGCAAGTTGAGATTAAGTTGAGAGCGAAATTCTCTGATTGGCTGTCACAAATTGGCTCTCCTTCAAAAACTACTGGGAATAAAAATCTTAAATTTTGAACCCGCGTTCCTGAGACCATTTCCCACTTCCGGGACTCCGGGACTCCTTTGGTGCGAGGATTCTGGATCACCCTGTACAGCGCAGGGTACACGGTATGCGCTATCGGTGCGCCGGATTCTCGAGCCCATCTCACCGATAGCGCCGGTGTATCCGCAGCCCACACGAGAAGATATTAACGACTGGCCTGGACCTCGTTGAGGGAGCTCGTGGAAGGTTTGCACAACAAACCGACCCCCTCGCTCTCCTCCCCCGCCTTGCGAGCCGTGCTCGCTCGCTCCCTTGGAGTCCATTGAGCTTCCCATTTGCTCTATGAAAGGGTGAAATATCGGAGGGAATGTAATTGCCTCGAGAGGCACAGGCGCGCGTTTTCTCAACGGGTCATTCTTCCAGTGTCCCGCTGCAACCCTCCATCACCACCTCCACGTCGCCGTTGTCGACGTCCTTCGTACTGCGCGGTCTTATGGCTTGTCGATGGGTCATCGATCACCCCCTGCGAATTTATGAATATGTGGAGCTCGACTTGCGTATCGGTTTATGTGGCACCTCGAGAGGACAATGAAAAAAAAAAAAAAAAAAAAAAAAAAATCGGTGCAATGAATCAGCGACGCGTTCGATGAAATTGGTGCGACAATTGGCTGTCTCAAAATTACTTTGACCAAACAAAGTTGCCTTTATGTTGTTAAGTTAACAACACTGACCACTAAAGCGGTAACTGTGTTGTTAGTGGTTGGAGGCTAATTGTTGAGCAGAGTTATTTTACGCTTTTTATGACATCAATTCGATCGAATTACTCCAAACTTAGATTCGCTCAACGTGACAATTTTTCTGCAAATGTTGAAAGCACACGAGACGCGAAAAAACGGTGAGTCTCGAGAGCCGAAAGGAGTCGTGAGTGGCGCTGTTGGCGAGCAGCCATTGTGGCTGGTCCGTCTCTGCGGTGCCCATATTTTCGTTACACCCAGGCGTTACAGTATATATTCCTCGAGAATGTGGAGGCCGAAGGAGAGATATAACAAGTCAACACGTGTGTTGGCATCTTACTAACGTATAACCACCGACAAACATCCACACATATACAGCGTTTCGACAATACACAGACGCTTCATAGGTGCATCACGACATCGGCGACAGGCTGCAGAGTCAGTGGTTTCAAAAGGGACTCGAGGACACCACACGAGGATGCGAGAGAAAAACGAAAAGCGCGGCGGGAAAGGCGTCGAAAGATGTACGAAGCGAAATTTGCGAGTGTCGAGGGACGTCGAGAGGGCGCAGAGGTGGAAGAAGAGGAGCGCGGGGTGAGGTTTGAGAGGGATAAAGGTGGAAGGGAAGGGAAGGGAAGGGAAGGCAGAAGGGAAGGGAAGAGAAGGGAATGGAAGGGAAGGGAATGGAAGGGAAGGGAAGGGAAGGGAAGGGAAGGGAATGGAAGGGAAGGGAAGAGAAGGGAAGGGAAGGTAAAGGAGGAGTATTGTAGATTTAAGTCGTGTCTTATCGCGAGGGAGTTGTAGCCGCGGGCGGCACAAGCAGCAGCAGCAGCAGAGCAGAAGCAGCAAGAGCTGCTTCGTCGACTCTGTGGAACTCGTGAAAATTCACGTGGTTCGGCTGCTGCAGCCGGGTGTAGACGTGGCTGCTGCTGCTGCTGTGGCTCGATCGAGCCAACCAAACAGAGACGGTCCGAGGCGCGCGATACCGAGTCAACGAAGGCGGAGATGTGCCTGGAAAAACATGCAAGTCTGCACGTGGGGAGGCCGCGATTTTACCTCGGATCGAACTTCCACCCTCCCTTTTCCGTCCCTCGCCGCGAGCTCAGGTGCCGGTGCGGTGTCAGGGGGGAGGTAGCCGCGATGGAAGGGGGTGGTGGTGGTGGAAGCGACGCAGCAGGACCGGCGATATTAGTAGTGGTGGCTGGTACAGAGCGGGCATGGCGCGTTGTGCCTTATTCCCTGCCTTGTTTCCTGCCCGAATGCTCGCGAATGGCCGGCAGCGAGGCCGGCACTGCAATGCAGTATCAGAGCGAGGTACCTACCGACGTAGCCGGTGCCACCGTAGAGCGAGCTACTGGCTGCTGCTGCTGCTGCTGGTGCTGCCTTCACAGCGTGGAATAAGCCACCTCGGAGCGCGCCAGAGACGCGCGGGTTGCTCCGCTGCTGTCTCGTGTTTCATACCGCGTTTGCGTTGCGCTCGCCGGGATGGAGAGAAAAGGCGGAAAGAGAGAGGCGGAGAGGAAAGAGATGAGGGAGGTGGGTTGGAACTTGTGTGGCTGATGTGAGGGTGGAAGGGAAGGAGGAGGGAAGGAGGAGGGAGGAAGGGAGGGAGGGAGACCTCCTCACCGGGGAGAAGGAAGAGGAAGGAGGTTTTTCGGAGCTTCGGGACCAAAGCAAAGGGGTGGAGGAAGTGAGACGCACGATTGCGGAAGGCTCAGCCATCAGAGTGCCTGATGATGCGGAAAAGGGGGAGGAGGAGAGCAATTGGAAAAATGTTGGAGGACGGAATAACGTACGTGGGAATAATTTACAATCAAGTCGGGTAGCAGGAGCGACACGAAAACGTTTTGTCAATCGCGATAATTGGTCACTCGTGGTTCGTCCGTTCCGCGGCGATACCTGCGTGTTGTGGTCACTCCGGAGGGAATTTTCCGGGCTGTGGTTTTTGGGCTGACCAGCGGGGTTTTTGCGCGAGCGTAGTTGACGACTTAGCGATATCTGCAAATGATGGGAGAATTGAAAAAAAAAAGAAAAAAAAGTCGGCACTCAGAGATATCGCGGTGGTCCTGCCGACTGTCGAGTGACGTGCCAATTTTTTCGTCCGCGTGACTTTTTACAGTCGCGGCACATACGACAATTTTACAGTCACGACTTATCTTATAGCTGCTGCGCGATTACAGGAAATAGTGGAGTGGAAAAAAACATTTATAGTCATGATACCCACGACACACACGACAATTTTGTCACGACTTATCTTATGGCTGCTACGATTGCGAGAAACAGTGGAGAAGAAAAATAATTTATGGCTGCCACTTTATTGCACCAATATTCGATTTTTCTCCGCGTGCAAAGATGCAGCGGTTTGTCGGTCGCGTTCGCCAGATCCTAATTGGTCAGACACACCGCGTGCGGGATTCCTGATCGCCGTTTCGGGTTCTCAAATCGTAATCAGCTCACAACACGCAGTTCGATCCCTACCCACATCCATAATTGCCTGGCGAACTTCGCGAAGTTCTCTGTTGTTAACGATCATTCCTTCCTTCCCTTCCTTCCCTGCACCTTCCATCCCCTCCCCCTTCCTACTACTCCACCCTCCACCCACCCACTTATGGTTACTCCTATCCAGGAAAAATCTACTCAATGATCGTCGGAAGCACCGGTGGCGGTTATATCTACAGTGCAGCCGGGCGAGCGCGATTAAAGTCGATTGCATCGAAAACGAAGTCCTCGTTAGAGATCGCCCGGGGCGCCGCGGTGAAGAGCGGGTCGACCCTCGGGATGGCGTAAGGCTGTTTCCTCATCCTCTATCTTTTCCATCGTTGTGTGTGTGTGTCTGTTTTTTTTTGTCTTCCGTCGTTTCTCTCCTTCGCTCTCCCCGCGCTTTGGGCTTCCTTTCCTCCTCCCCCTTCTCACCCTTCTCGCTCTTCTCTCTCTTTCTTTCTCTCCCTCGTGTAGTCACCCGTTCACAGCATACGTAGTAAAGTACCTCCTCGACTCTTCCGTAGTTTTCCAAAGTGCTGGAAGAGCCTCTTCGTTGCTACTGGGTGAGGAGCGAGGAGGACAGAGAGAAGGAAAGAGAAAGAAAGGGAGAAGGAAAGAGAAGGAAAAAGAGAAGGAAAGAGAGAAGGAAAGAGAGAAGGAAAGAGTGAAGGAAAGAGAAAGAAAGAGAGAAGGAATGAGAAAGAAAAAGAGAAGAAAAGAGAGAGAAAGAGAGAAGGAAAAAGAAAGAAAGAGAGAAGGAAAGAGAAAGAAAGAGAGAAGGAAAGAGAAAGTAAGAGGGAAGGAAAGAGAAAGAAAGAGAATGAAGAAGAGAAGGAAAGAGAATGAAGAAGAGAAGGAAAGAGAAAAAAAGAGAAAGGAACAGAGAAGGAAAGAGACAGAAAGAGAGAAGGAAAGAGAAAGAAAGAGAGAAAGCATTCCGTACGAGTGGATGAGAAACGCGGCGAGAACGGCGCGCGAGTCTTCGTCGAGCCTCGCGAGTCAGCCCGATAGACGGTGGATAGCGAGAAACCGCGCGCCAGCGAAGGAGAAACGAGGAGGAGGAGGAGGAGGACGAGGAGAGAAAAGCCGTTGGCGAGAGAGTAAACGACCGAGACAAGAAGGGAAAGAGCGCGGGCACACCGGGCAGGGCGGGAAGACGGGGGAGGGCGAACACACCGGTGGAAGGGTGAAAGACGGTGACATATTTTCCGGAGGCGCGAGGCGTCGGCCCGTAGCAATTTTGCGACGCGTGTTTTTCCCAAGATTTATGTCGCGAACACGGCGCGCGCCTCGCGCACGGGACGTTGCGGCGCGCACCACCGTCGTTTAACAATTCTCTACTCTCGCGCCGGGCCCTTCGCCCCCTCTCCCTCCTTTCCCTCCTCCTCCTCCTCCTCCTCCTCCCCCCCTGACGCCTACTTCATTCCTTCGGCGTTATTAACGCGTTATTATCCTTTCATCGCGTTACATCGTTTAAAACGCCGCGTGCATAGCCAGCAACCCAAGCGATAAGTCTCAACGTCAATAATGTATAACAGTGGACGCAACCGTTGATGTAATGATTGCATTTATCCTATTGTCAGTTCACTAAAATCGAGGTTACTTTTTTTTACGATCGAACCCGGATTTTCTTGCGTTCGAGAGAAAACTCTGTAACGAAGAGAACGCCGCAAGGCGGAACGCGATATCTGGATTTCTGAATTTTTTACAGAATTTTAAAGCCCAAAGTTGCCTTGCGTTTTTGCAAAATCTTTTTTTTTCGATTTTGTAAAGTTTGAATACAATATCCTATGGGAAATTTCCCGCTGATTACGAATAGCACGGTTGCTTGCCCAAAAAATCGAAAATTTGTCGAGAAAAACACAAAAAATGATTTTTTTTATCTCTGTACGCTTCGCCCGAACACCCTTCCGGAAATAACGTTAACAAACCTTGAAACCTCGCACGCCCTCCGAACCGTCAAAATACAGTAACACGATCGAAACTGCTCGTTGGTTAGCAACGAGTTGCAGGCAACCCAATAGCCAATCAAAGAACGAATAAAACGACAATAATACTTCTATCGAAAAAACGAGATATTTCCCCAACTGATTTTTTTTTTGCAGAGGGATAAAATCGGATTGGCCAACACGTAGCCGCCAACTCTCCCACTATCATTTCAACCTCACCCCCCAAGACACTAGAAAACACAGCTCACATCGTCGTGCATCATTTACTCCCATTTTACATCCCCCCTCGCGCTGATCCGCTTAATATCCGACCTTTGATACGACAATAAAGAGGGGAAGCCCTTCCTCACGGTATTAGTTACCGCGGGGCGCCTAAAGCACCCTTATTATCCGTCCGAATCGTCGACGCGAGACTTTGAATTAACTCGGTTAGAAGTCGAATGCACACCCCTTCCGCGATGCATGCGCCGACCGCAACCACCAACGCCCTGTTTCCCTTTCCCCGACGTAGCCAGCACGTCGCTTCTGCTGTTGCTGCCGCCGCTTCTTCGCTACCCTCTTCCCGACGCCCTTGCTACCCCTGAGCTTATATACAGTCGCTCGCGCTGTAGACCAACCCCTCCCATCCTCCCCTTCGCGTCGTATACACGACACTCGCAACCCGCGCGCGCGCGACCCACTCCAGGACCCGTCGTCGCCGGGTAATTGCGTGTTTATCTGCCCGGCTTAATTACGTGTCCGCTTGTCCAAGCCTCGGTGCTAAATTTCCTCCCTCGCGCCTCCAACCCACCCCCGGCGTATCCTCCTCCCTCGCTTTCTCACGCCCTTTTCTCACTTCGCCGTGGCGCGCGCGTCGCGCGGCCTCCCCCAGCCTCGAGGATCCTCAAGCGTCGCGTCCTGCCTCAACCTTCCTGCATGTTTCACTTTTGCCTCTTTGTTTTATCCTCCGACGGTCTCCCTTCTGCTGGCTGCGCCACGCTCACTCCGGTCTCTCTCTCGCTCTCGTTGGCTTCTCTCGCTTCGGCTCCCAGCGTCCCAGCGACGTAGCGATGAACTTTTCAGCTTTATTGCGTCCTCCTGTTTCCTCGCGTCTTCCGAAGATAAATATTGGGGCGAAAAAAATGTCGTGAGATTTTTTTTAATAAGGTGAACAGAATCATGTTTACTGTGTAATCGATTGAATTATTCGTGATTTTTTTGCGATTTTTTTTCGGCGTTGAACTTTTTAGCTTTTTTGCATCCGCCTGTTTCCTCGCGTCTTCCGAAGATAAATACTGGGGCGAAAAAAATGTCGTGAGATTTTTTTTAATAAGGTGAGCAGAATCATGTTGACTGTGTAATCGATTGAATTATTCGTGATTTTTTTGAGATTTTTTTTCGGCGATGGACTTTTTAGCTTTGTTCCTCCTTTTTCCTCGCGTCTTCCGAAGGTAAATATTGAAAGGAAAAAAATGTTGTGAGATTTTTTTTTTTCTAAGTTGAGCAGAATCGTGTGGATGATGTGTTGACTATGTAATCGATTGAATTAGTCGCGCTTTTTTTGCGATTTTTATCAGCGATGAAATTCTCAGCTTTATTGCATCCTTCTCATCCCTCGTGTCTTCCGAGGATAAATACTGGGGTGAAGAAAATGTTGCGAGGATGTTTTTTTAAATAAGTCGAGCGGGTGGAGGACATGTTGACTGTGTAATCGACTGAATTGTTCATGATTTTTTTGCGATTTTTTTCCCGCGTTGAACTTTTCAACTGTATTGCATCCTTCTTTTTCCTCGCGTCTTCTCAAGATAAATACTGGGATAAAAAAAAAATTTTGAGAATATTTTTTGCCGATATGTTGAGCAGCATCGAGCAATCGAGTTGGAGGATATGTTGACTTTGTAATCGATTGAGTTATTAATGCTGTTTTCGTGTCATTAGTGGTGCCGTTTGGTTTCGTTGAATAAGTTGCTCGAAATGCAAATTGGACGTTAAGACACGCGGACACGGCGCGAGGCGAAGATTTCACGAAGCTCAGCACCCGCTCAGTGTCAGGCGAAATCTGTATACTTGCGGAAGTGCTGAAACGGTCGCGTAATTCGCGAGCTCAATCCCGCTGCGCCCGGTCTCCCCGGTTCAACCGCTGTTCTCGTTTCCAGCGCGAGCTGCCGTGGCTGCCGTGGCTGCCGTGGCTGCTGCCGCCGCTCGTACACGGCTGTTGCACCCCCTCGACAAGCAGGCCTTTCAAATGAACTTTAAAACGCTTGGCCCAATTTCTCGTGAATGAAGAACCGCGTGAAAGCGAACGACCCGCTTTTCACTCTGTCTCGCTTTCTCCACGGCACTCACGTAACTTCGCCCCCCTCGACACTGTAGCAGTATCGTCGTCGCTCCCGGTGCGCGCAGCGCCCACGAAGGCCCCGAGAATGCGAAAGACCCTGCTGACCCTGCCATGCATCTTGCAGTGGCCCCGAGAGCCGGGAATAAAGGGGGAAGGGAGGGAGACGCAGGGGGGAAGAAAGAAGCGAGAGACGAAGAGATTGTGAAAGGCGGAGGAACAGCGAACGACGACGGGACTCGAGAAAGAGTTGAAGAGAGAAATGAGAAATAAAGTTACAGTGTAACTACTGCGCTCTTCAATCCCCCCGGAGAGTTCGCGAGAGAAGGAAACCCTCTCGAGCTCGACGTAGCGTTAAAGTAAAAAATAAATAATGCGATTTAACTGCTTCTCCTTTGGCCTCCGCGTTTTCGGTCTCCTCGGCGTTGCGGAGGAAGGGGAGGTGAATTTGGGAAAATCGAGTGCAGATTCGCTTGTCGACAATTTGTGGATGGGAAGGGGATGCGATTTTGGGGATTTTTGAATAATGGATTTTCGGTGTCCATTTAATTATGTTTATTGAATTGTTTTAAGGTAATTCGAGGTACTAAAATGAGTGATAATTATGTGATGTACATAAAAAATGTCTGATATTTCGGTAAAAATTTTGTTAATTCCAGCACTGAGAAAAATGTTAACGGAGTGACAACAAAAGTTTTGCTACAGCAGCTAAAAATTTACGGGGATGGCTAAACATTTTGGTGCGGCGAGGAAAAATTAATTAATACAGCAAAAGGTTTGTCATAATTTTCTGATTATTTTTCTCCACGAGTAAATCGAACATTATTCGCAATAAAAATTTACTCGGAATTGGATGAATTATCTATGTTTATTTTTCTTCCCATGCATCTTGATATCCATCAATTTAACACTGAAATAAATTGTCTGTTTGAACATCAAATTGTGAAAAGTCCAGCTACTGAACTGCAATGCAACACAACTTTTATGTACACGGGTCGCAGTGAAACAATGTTTTTCGAACGGCTCTGGAGATTGCGGGTCCCGCTCGAGACAGCGGAAAATGCTCACCGGGGCGTGGAATTGAAAAATATTCGTATACGATTGACAAAAATAGATGAAAGTGTGTAAGGAAGGAAGTAGGAGAAAATAGAGCGTATGGCGCGGAGAGCATTGCAATTTGGCCGAGGTTCGATGCATCCGTTCTCGCAGGAATCCTCAATGACGAAGTACCCGGAGGGCGCGGTATATACAGACGCGGTCATACCGGAAAAGCTCGCCGACTTCGCGAGATTTCCGGTAAGCTCCGGGCGGCCGAGGACAGCGGGGAACGACCGCCAAGAAGGAATTGCGCGCTTTCTGATTTCCGGCGCTCGTGGTCTCCGGATATCCGGTTCTTCGGGCCGGCGGGAGCGCATCGCGGCGACGGGGGAAGCAGCACCAGAGGATTCCCCACGTTTCACAGTCGAGCGTCCCGCTCTCGTCGCTCCGCCGAGTCTATTTCAGTGGACTCGAGTGAATAAATATAAACGACGGCTTCTATTTCACAGAGCGACACCACGTCGGACGAGGCAAAAGGAAAAGCCCGTGAATTCAATTCGCAGGACTTGATTTACACTAACCTGCCGACTGTTATTCAAATTATTTACGAAAAGGGCTTTTTTATTTCACTTTACCAATGTTCGCTTTTCATTATATTAAAAATAAGACGAATGCCCCCATGGAAAAAAAGTATAGTGAAAATATATTTTTCGTTATATTCAAAAATATACTTGAAATATATATTTTATACTTATTGTACATTTTAAATACATGCTGAATACATGGGAAGTATATTTCAAGTATATTTGTCATAACACATACTTTTTAAGTACATCCAAAAGTATATTCGACACAACCAATTTTTCGTAAAAGGTATATTTATTATACTCAAAAATATACTTTTGAATATACTTTAAATATACTTTTTTCCATGGGGGAGTCGGACTCCAGAAAATCTCATTTTCAGTAATGCGGTTGCAAAATAAAAAAACAACATAATATACATAAAATATACTTCAAATATATATTTTATACTTATTGTACATTTTAAATACATGCTGAATACATGGGAAGTATATTTCAATTATATATGTCATAACACATACTTTTTAAGTACATCCAAAAGTATATTCGACACAACTAATTTTTCGTAAAAAGTATATTTATTATACTTTTAATATACTTTAAATATACTTCTTTTCCATGGGGGAGACGGACTCCAGAAAATCTCATTTTCAGTAATGCGGTTGCAAAATAAAAAAACAACATAATAGCCAGAAACCGAGGGTAACTTGATTAGATACTCGCGGGCAAAAGGAAAATACGAAGAAAAAAAAAAGACAACAAAAAAATGTATCAACGGGATTCCGAACAATTTACGCAGTGTTTTGTAACGCTAATTTAAAAAGCAATGAAGTGTGCAGGCCGCTCGGGGTTGGATGAGTCTTCTTCCTTTTCGCGTTTCCCGTCGAGCGAGCAAAGGAGCGAGGGAGAAGGAGCTGAAAGGAAAATTGGTTAAAAGTGCCTGAGGGTCGCCGCGCGGCGAGCGGCGCGGTCCGCGAAGCGGAAACAGCGGTGGAGGCCGAGGGTGAAGGAGGAGGAGGACGAGGAACTGGTGGAGAAACTGAAGAATGCGAGAGACCTCGTCGCGTCTACTTCTCCTCGAGATTTACGACCCCGATTTTCACTTCGAAATAGAAATTTCGCCACTGTGCAGTGGCAGCCCTGGCAATTGCCGCTCGTGGTGTTCGCAGGCGAAAATAACCAGGGAAGGAGGCTGCACTATATATAGACGAACGTCGAGTACTTAAGTTCGACCGCGAGGCCGTAAAACGCACCTCCTGACCTCATGACGCGATCATTCCGACCTCGTAAAAAAATCTACTGCTCGCTGACGGCCGCTTTAACGCACTCCTTTTACTCGGCCGTTACATCGCCGAGTACAGCCGGCTTGACTTCCAAAAAAACTTTCGCGCCTCTTCCGTATCGCATCCCCCCATCGTTTTATATCGCAGCGAGCAGTCGTCGGTGAAGCCATATAAGTAAACAATAAAACCGGGCGGCATCGATAAACGCGGGGGCTGAAGGCAGTTGCGAAGCCGAGGCTCGCGCGGATAAAGGGATTGAAGCTACCACCGGGGGGATAGCAGCGAGTCTCCGGGGCCCCGAGCTCAAAGTGCGTTTTACTTGCGCCCGCAGTGAAGTGGGAAATAGTTTGGGAGACGAGAAGTGAAGGGTCCGTACCTGGGGGAGGTGCGCGCGAGGAGAAGTTGACGATACCCAGGGAAATGGTGAAGTGGAAGTTGGAGGATGCGAGGCGCAGGAATTGACTTGGAGGAATTGAAAGGACGTCGGGGAAAGACGTACGTGTGTATCGCATGCTGATACGAAAATAGAAGGGAGGATGGGAGGAAGGGTGAAAAGCGGGTGGAGCGGAAAGAAATAGTGAAGCGGAAGTTGGAGGGAAGTAGGAATTGAAGACGGTAAATTAGGAGGATTTGTGACGTAGGAAGCGCTGCATCAAAAATGAAGCGGAGGAGCAGGAAGAGCGGAAGGGAGAGTCATGACCCTCGACGTCCATTAGACGATAAGCCTGGAAGCGACGAGGTCGCTGGGAACTTGCTGGCCTCGGTTGGAGCTGAGAAGGTCTCGCCGTGTGGGAAGGTCGCGAAGACGGTGGAGACACTTAGCTCCGCAGCGTTTGGAAGTCTGAGTGTTTGGGGATTCCGTTTTGAATTACAAAAATTCAAGGACCCTCGTTTTGCAGGATCTGTCCGCGGTGTAACGGATGGTGCGGGCGTTCGTGGTGGCGTGGATGATGGCGGTGGAAGAGAGAAAAGATATGGTGATCACCGGGGTTGGAAGAGGGAATAATCTATTCCTAAGACGCACCACTGAGCTGATGTCACCTAAGTATTTCTGGTATTCGGGCTCACAACTCAGCTGATGTCACCTATGGATTTGTGGCATTGGAATCGTCTACTTACACATAGTAGGTATAGAGAATATGGAGATTAAGATACACATCAACTGAGCTGATGTCACCTAAGCATTTCTGTTATTCGGACTCACAACTGAGCTGATTTCACCTATGGATTTGTGGCATTGGAATCGCCTACTTACACATAGTAGGTATAGAGAATATGGAGATTAAGATACACATCAACTGAGCTGATGTCACCTAAGCATTTCTGTTATTCGGACTCACAACTGAGCTGATGTCACCTATGGATTTGTGGCATACGAATCGCCTACTTACACATAGTAAGTATAGAGAATATGGAGATTAGAATACACACGGTATTACAGAATTGACTGTCAATCAGATGAATGACTTGACTGATAGCAAATGAGACAAACACCAGCCTTGATCGGACCTTGAAAGCATGTAAACGTTGGAAGGTCGCGATAGAGGAAATTGAAAGTTTTTTGTAACTCATAAGATCCGCCCCAAAACCTCACATAAACCTATGTAATTTTGTTCTGTCTTAACACCATATATGAAATTCGTCACACCTGGAAGAAAAAGGAAAAAACTACAAGCGAAAAGAGCCTCGTAAGGCTTATGACAAAATTTTTACGACAAATATTTGATTTGAGCTTTCAACACATTACCTGCCATGTTTTCGGTGATGTTACACGGGACTAACAACTTCCGGCGCCGCATTTGGATCAAGCGAGTCTTGACGTAGCGTGGAATAGTTGATGGGTAAGCGAATGAACCGTTCCGCCCTCTGCACACGACGTTACAGGCGGCCCCCCACAAATAATCGCAGAAGCAAACGACGTAAACACACCTGAGCCGTATGAGGGATGAACCTTTCCGGCTGTGCCATTAGGTCGTAATTGAAAATCGATGGGGGATCCTTAGCCCCGACTCGAAAACCATATTTCGTGTATCCTCGCTGGTGATGTCCGCGCCACTCGACTCCCCGCAACACCCACGTTCAGCTCCTGCGGCGCCTTACCTGCTCGCCCAACCCTCCCACAACCGCGGCCGGCACTTTCCTCATCAGGATTTTAATAAGAGAACAGCGCACCGAACCCTCGCGAGCATGAGTTCCACTTCCACGACTTTATTAATACGTACTCTCTCGCCTACGCCGCTGTTGCTTCGCCCTTCTGCTTTTCGTCGCACGTGGAACACCTGCTTCGCCGTCGTTACAGGCGAAAAGTCCTCGTGCGCTTACGGATTATGCTCGTAAATAGACACAGGGTGAGTCGCGAAAGACACGTTTATAGATATATTAGAGGGTTACGTAGCTCGAGCGCTTCGCGCGCTCGCATTCAGAAGTCCCTTGGGGACTTGGAATAATTTCGGCTTGAATGTGTCATTTGACCCCGGCCAGCTTGGGCGTGGAGGTCCTAAAGCGGGACTTAAAAAATATTGTCCCAGGTCCCTTGGGGACTTAGAAACATGCAGCCCCAGGGCTCTTGGGGACTTAGAAAATTGTAGCTTCGAGTCCCTTGGAGACTTAGAAAAATGCAAATCGTAGATCCGGCTCCCGACCGAAAATCGCCAAAATCGACCCCAATTTTTTTTCTTTTCAAATTATCGACTTTTAACCTATACCATAATTCTCAAGTCGCATATTCTACCCCCGAAAACACTGGTTATTAACCTTTTTTAATCGATTTTGAAAAAAATATTTTTTTGTCGGCGAAATTTTTTTTTTCTGTCAGAAATCGTAGATCTGGCTCCCGACCGAAAATCGCCAAAATCGACCCCAATTTTTTTTCTTTTCAATTTATCGACTTGTAACCTATACCATCAGTCTCAAGTCGCATATTCTACCCCCGAAAACACTGGTTATTAACCTTTTTTAATCGATTTTGAAAAAAATATTTTTTTGGCGGCGAAATTTTTTTTTTCTGTCAGAAATCGTAGATCTGGCTCCCAACCGAAAATCGCCAAAATCGACCCCAATTTTTTTTCTTTTCAAAATTTCGACTTTTAACCTATACCATCATTCTCAAGTCGCATATTCTACCCCCGAAAACACTGGTTATTAACCTTTTTTAATCGATTTTGAAAAAAATATTTTTTTGGCGGCGAAATTTTTTTTTTCTGTCAAAAATCGTAGATCTGGCTCCCGACCGAAAATCGCCAAAATCGACCCCAATTTTTTTTCTTTTCAATTTATCGACTTTTAACCTATACCATCATTCTCAAGTCGCATATTCTACCCCCGAAAATACTGGTTATTAACCTTTTTTAATCGATTTTGAAAAAAATATTTTTTTGGCGGCGAAATTTTTTTTTTTCTGTCAGAAATCGTAGATCTGGCTCCCGACCGAAAATCGCCAAAATCGACCCCAATTTTTTTTTTTTTTCAATTTATCGACTTTTAACCTATACCATCATTCTCAAGTCGCATATTCTACCCCCGAAAATACTGGTTATTAACCTTTTTTAATCGATTTTGAAAAAAATATTTTTTTGGCGGCGAAATTTTTTTTTTTCTGTCAGAAATCGTAGATCTGGCTCCCGACCGAAAATCGCCAAAATCGACCCCAATTTTTTTTCTTTTCAATTTATCGACTTTTAACCTATACCATCATTCTCAAGTCGCATATTCTACCCCCGAAAACACTGGTTATTAACCTTTTTTAATCGACTTTGAAAAAAATATTTTTTTGAACACGATCTTTCTGTCTGAAATCGTAGATCCTGTTAAGAAATTTTTCAAATTTGACATCAAACTGATTTTGTTTATCACGGACTTTCCTGGCAACCAATCACAGCTCTAATAGTTTGCTAACAATGCTTTTCGTTACTCATGAACTTTTTAAAAGAGGAATAGAGGGATAGAGGGATAATTTCGTAATTATCGGCTGTTTGCGCTATCTGGTTAAAGTGGGACTATTCCGGGGTTCTGTGTATTGCATTTTTTCAGGGCGAAAGAAAAGTCGTCGTGAGAATAAGCGTCAAAGCGGTCTGAACCGAGATTGCAAAACAAATTTCGTTAGGTTCGAAGTTTCGTTAAATAGGTGTGGAAAATCTTGTCGAGACTTCTCGAAAAGTTCGAGTGCCATAAAATCGATTAAGAGAAGTGAGGCAGTTACAGTTCGACCGGACGCGCGGATGCCGGTGTAGACGGTACACAGAAAGCGAGGCGGCGTCCGGACGACGACGACGAGAGTAAAGTAAAAAGCGAGGACTCGACGAGAGCCCGGCTGCTCGCTCGCTCGAGGGATCTTAATCTTAATTAACAAACGCAATTATGCCATTCGCGGTCCCAGTCGGGTGTCTATGGCAACGCGGTGGATTCGCTCGCTTCCCACAGTGGGACTTGGAAAAGTGTGCGGGAACGCAGCTTGCGGGTTGAGGGAATCTGCTGCGGTGCCTCGAGAAGCTTGGCCACTTCTTTGCCGCCCCCTTGATTAGTTCAATTTATATCGAGCGCAATCAAATGACAGCAATTGGCGAAGTTTTCGAACGACGAAGAACGACGAAGCTGAACACAATATCCAAGATGTGAAACACACGTTTATTGACCCCCCAAAACGTGGGTTCCAATTCTATCAAATTGGCGCCCGTTGAGTTACAAATGACGGCGAGACGCTGCAAACGTTAGTCTCATTTCTCAACGCAAAGTATCCGGTTATGTACCCTGGTAGAAAATCTTTGAAGGTACATTCGTCCCTGATTAGGCCCTGATTAGGGCGACGTTGGCCCTGCCAGATCCTAAGTTGGGCCTAACTTGGGCCGAATTTAACGTTGCAAATTTTCTACTAGGGTAGGAATGATATTTGCACCCAAGTGAAAATAAAAAAATATTGTTTATATATAGATTATATATAGCGCTCATGTATGGAATTGGGCATATATATTCCATATAAAATTTGTATATAATGAACATACAGATAATTAATTTATGTCTAGAAGATATAAGAACTTTATAAATTATATATATGGAATTAATGATGAATTAGGTAATGACTATATACAGACCTTATACAAGATTGTGTGAGTCTGTTTATTTGTATGTTTATTGTATCCAAATTTAATATGGAGTATATTATGATTTACTATGGAATATATATGCCCAATTCCATATATGAGCGCTGTGTATAAAACATTTTTTTTTTTCACCTGGGCGGTCCCAGTCGGGATGATGTTGAAGTTTGCATCGTTGGGATGCAACGAAATTCAGAAAAAATCATTAATTCCAGTTAACCCAAATGACGAAATTAGGTGTAAAAATTCATCATTGCAATTGATTGACAATATAGGATTTTTTTGTACCTAATTTAATCATTTGGCTTTATTAGAAATCATTTTCTTCTGAATTTCGTTGCATTCCAGTCGTTGTTTCGTAGTCTAGATCTTTTCCAAGTTTTGTGGACGCAAGACTTGGAAAAGTGCGGGAAAGAAGTTTGGGGGTTGAGGGAATCTGTCTCGATGCCTCAAGAAGCTTGGCCACTTCTTTGCCGCCCCTTGATTAGTTCAATTTATATCGAGCGTAATCAAATGACAGCAATTGCCGAAGTTTCCAAACGACGAAGAACGAAGAATCTACACAATATCCAAGATACGAAACACACATTTATCGACCCCTCCAAAACGTGTGTTCCAATTCCTCCAAATTGGCGCCCGTTGAGTTACAAATCACGGCGAGACTCCGCAATCGTTAGTCTCACTTTTTCAGCGCAAAGTATCCGGTTATGTAGGAATGTCATTCGCGGTTCAAGTCGGGTGTCTATGCCAACGAAGTAAATTCGCTGGCTTCCACATTGGAACTCAGAAAAGGGTGGGAACGCAGCTTGCGGGTTGAGGGAATCTGCTTCGGTGCCTCAAGAAGCTTGGCCACTTCTTTGTCACCCCTTGATTAGTTCAATTTATACCGAGCGTAATCAAATGACAGCAATTGCCGAAGTTTCCAAACGACGAAGAACGAAGAATCTACACAACATCCAAGATACGAAACACACATTTATCGACCCCTCCAAAACGTGTGTTCCAATTCCTCCAAATTGGCGCCCGTTGAGTTACAAATCACGGCGAGACGCCACAATCGTTAGTCTCACTTTTTCAGCGCAAAGTATCCGGTTATGTGCTCGGTGTGTTGAACGGGTCTTGACGAGGTAAAACGGCGCCCGGCTGAATCGGACCGCAGCCGCCGTGGAATCGGTGGAAGGTGGATTTTCGGCGTTGCCGAGAAGGCCCGCGATGTATTCTCGTGGGTCATTAGTGCTTGCCCGAGCTAACGAAGTTGAGAGAAAGGCGAGCGCGAGGCTCGGCGAAGGGTTTTCATCCCCCTTCACCCCCTCCCTTCCCCCTGGCGCCGCGGGAAAAGCAGCCACGCTCGCGCGAGGGGAGATTGGGAGAAACGCTGCATTATGCATACATAAAAGGAATATATTAATGGAAATAATCCCCCGAGGATTTCAGAGGCAGAGCTACACTATATAACGCGCCGCGGTACTTCGGGTGTATCGTCGCGGTTGTATTAGTCGCGCCGCATTAAATCTCTATCGCTGTTATTCCTGCATCGCACCCTCCAATTATAATATTCACCGATGAAAAATTAATTATCAGAATAATAACCGCGCAACGAGTGTTTTACGCTGTACGCCCGGATAATCGCGGCTTTTCCCCGCCGCAACTATTATTGGTCCACGATATTTCGGTGCGCGCGCGCGACCGTTTTCATAATTAGACACGCATTGCCTATTCCGTGTCGTTGCCGTAATTCGCTTAGCCGTCACGATTAATTGGCCAACGCGAATTACTAAAACAGTGGACGGCGAATTTAATCGTCGTCACTTAGTAGCGACGTCAGCCACGATTTCACCGAGTGCCGGTTGCAAGAGGCAGTCGAGAAATCCCTCCTGAAAATACCACATTGTCGTTTCCACGCGCTGTTTCATCGTCGTTCAGACGGCAATCACGGTTTTATTTCGCTCCCTCCCCTGTAGGCTGGAATGGCATAAACCGTGGTTTCAGTGAATTCCTTCTTATTACACCACGGTCAAGGCTCTTGCGGACGGCGTCGCGGGGATTGAGAGGCGTCGGTGCGCAACCCTCCTGTGCGGAATTTTCAAACTTTCCACCGGGGCGACCGGGGCGCCCGGGTAGAACACGAGGGGGACGAAAGTTGTAAGGTCGAAGGGAAACGTCTGGCTTCGTCGATGAGGGGAGTCGAACGCCCGAGCCGCACGCTCTATTTCACTCGACGAGCCCTTCGGCTCGCGGCCACCCCGAGCCAGACTGCATTATTGAGACATATATAAGGGCGTAACCTTATAAGTGGCTTGATTCACCCGACGACGAACGAATTTCCAAAAGCCCCGAATTCCCACTGTGTACACCGACTGTTTGTACGTGACGGCTGGATGTCCCACCCCTCGTTCAACATTTAAAATATACGAGTGGCGTGCGAGTCCGACGCACGAGTCAATCCCCGATGCTGTAGGATAACAACGTGAAATCGTATCGCGGTTGTATATTACCGACCACCCTTGTTTTCGACACTGTCCCATTTATATAGCAGCAATAAAATTTCATACGCTTCACGCGGGACGAAGAGGGGTGGGGGGTGTATAATAATAAATCGGCGAGCCGCGACGAGCGACGGACGAGGGTGATTAAAAGTCACCCTTAACCGTTCTAACCCCTCGCGCGGCCTCATTACGCTCTATCGGGAATATTTCGATAAAAATATCGCGCGCCCTCGTTATGCATTCGAGTTACTGATGCAAATTCAAGATTTTTCTTTTCTTTTTTTTTCAGCGAAATAATTGATATGCCATTCGGTCGCTCGAGGCCTCGCTTTCGTATTCGCGGGCGCCGGAAGAATAATAACGCGGAGGTCAAGCAGCGGCAGAAGGGGTTGTAGCTGTTTGAGAAATTGAGGCTGCGGCCGCAGCACTCGAGCCTTTCGTCGTTTTCTCCGATCGTCGCAGGCTGAGCGCAAAGTCAGGGAGGATCTGAGAGATCCAGCGAGAATTCTCGGCCCTCCCTTCGCGTTTAACCGAGGCAACGCAGCTCCTCGCGCATTGCCCCGTATTTACTCAAAGGGCGAGCGCGAGCCGTGAAAGACGAGGCCCGGGAAGGTCACGCTGGAGATTAGCGAAATTGATATTAATTGGCGCGATGAGCGGCGGCAGCGACGAGATTTCCCCGGGAGCTCGAGGAGAGGAAACGAGCGAGGGTTGCGAGCGCGAGTGGCGCCGGCTTCGGGGCGTAACTACCCACTTACGTGTCGCCGTAAACTTCGCTGTTGTCCCAAGGAGATGACGTATTACAGCCTCGTTCCCGGGTCAATGTCTCGCGGCCACCTACGAGGCGAGCTGCGCTGACAAAAATATCGACGGAGTGATAACAATATTTTTGCTGTGGTAGTTGCAAATTTGCTGTGGTGGCCGAAAATTTTGCTGTGGTAGCTGCGAACTTGCTGTGGTGGCCGGAAATTTTGCTGTGGTGGCCGAAAATTTTGCTGTGGTGGCCGAAAATGTTGCTGTGATAGCTGCAAGTTTGCTGTTGTGACCGAAAATATTGCTGTGGTGGCTGAAAATGTTGCTGTGTTGGCCGAAAATGTTGCTGTGGTGGCCGAAAGTTTAGCTGTGTTGGCCGAAAATTTGCTGTGGTGGTCGACAATTTTGCTGTGGTGGCCGAAAATGTTGCTGTGGTGGCTGAAAATGTTGCTGTGGTAACTGCAAATTTGCTGTGGCGGCTGAAAATTTTGCTGTGGTGGCCGAAAACTTTGCTGTGGTGGCTGCAAATTTTGCTGTGGTGGCTGAAAATGTTGCTGTTGTGGCTGAAAATTTTGCTGTGGCAGCCGAAAATCTTGCTGTGGTAGCCGAAAATCTTGCTGTAGTAACCGAAAATCTTGCTGTACTAATCGAAAATCTTGCTGCGGCAACAAAAATTTCGTTAATACAACAATCCATTTGTCATCACCCCCTGATAATTTTTCTGCGCGAGTTTCACTCCTCGCTCCGTACGCAATCGCGCTGAAAACGTCAAGAGAAAGGAGAGACAGGCGAAAAAAAAGCGAAAACAATTGAGAAAAAACTGGAGTTGAGAGAAAAAAAGCTACTCAAACGAGGCGCGCGCGCGCGCGGTCGTTTCTCGTTTCGAAGGCGTTTTTGTTTGCCTCTCTATACGCGGACTGCCGAGCTCGCTCTGCCGCTTTCTTGCAGGGCAGAACGAAACTCCGTTTCCGCGGGGGTAGTCGGGGGTAGTAGCTACGGTAACCGTGCGCCAGTTGTACGGAAATTTTTACGGAGCTTAAACGTCTTTCTCGACAAGCTGCTTGCTTTTCTTTCCTCTCCTCCATCGTGTCTCGACTTACTGGGCCACTCGGGTTGTCGGGCGGAGTAAACGAGAACGTTGGAAAAACGACGGGGAGAGAGAGAGAGAAAAAAAAAACGCGAGCCCTGGGCGTCGAGAGCGCGAACGCCGTTCTCACGGGGGAGAAGCCAATGACGCGAGCTACACGCCGCTCGCGCTGTTGTAACGGTAATAGCGTATTCCCTTTTCTCGCGGGCCCCACGATGACTGAAGGTCTTTTCGACTGTCGACAGCATCACCGGCAGCCGTAATGCTCGCTGCCACCGGCAGACCTATATTCCGACTGTTTGCCGCGACTGTTGTGAATTATACAGTAATCCGGACTAGTTGTGACGAACTTTCTTGATGGACGGGCGACACGGATTTTACATTTTCGATGGGACTAAAACAGCCGCATTGTCGAGTGATCGGCTTTGGGTTTTCAGGGTTCGAAATAAGGTAACCAAATCACATCAGTGATTTGGAACTAAATTCCCTCATGCATTCGGAATTTAGGACGTTCGGATTCATTTTGAGGTCAAGTTATGAACTAACTCAGGTTATAAATTGGTAATGAATTGTATTTTGTTTTGAGAAAAAGAAATTGTTTGTCAGGATTCATAGATCCAGCCCACAATCGAAAAGTGCCAAGATCAACATCTCGGAATTTTGATTCCCAAAACATCGCCTTTTAACTCGTACTATAATTTTTTTCAGAACATTTTTTTTTTACATTTGAATTCATTTGGAGCTCAAGTTAATGAACTGACTCAGGTTATAAATGGTCAATGTCTCAAATTTTATTTGAAAAAAAAAACGATCAGTCAGGATTCATAGACTCGGCCCCTGATCGAAAAGTGCCAAAATCAACACCTCGGAATTTTGATTCCCAGAACATACATTTTCAGCCTGTTCCATAATTTTTTCAATTCGTCAATTGAGATCATCCGGGTCGGCGGTTGAAACCCAACCGCGAACAAAGCTAACCGAACTAAACGCAAAAGCGAATCCTGAGTCGTTGTGATATGGATCGTCTCATGCTCCAGAAAGCTTTGAACTCGGAGTCATAAGTAGCGGAGCTGCTCGCTTTTTCATAATGCAGCCTCGATAATTATTAACGCTGATGGATTCTGCGGATCTATATATAAACCCAGGATACGCCTCGCGCTCACGTTTCGAAACTAGCTCAGCGGCAGACCGGCAACCGTTGGAAAAGATATTTTAGGGCGTGTTATGGCTATCGATCGTTGTACACGCTGGGCATGGAAGTGAGGGCTCGGTTATTACTTGTTAATGCGCGGAATAATTAACCAAACACAAAATACATGTTGCTTCTAAAGCTGGCTGTAAATAGACCAGTTTCGTTGACCGCCTAGCATGTCCTCCGGGCTGAAAATAGACGAGCGTGGCGTTGGACTAAAATAGGCATGAAAAAATACGGCGACGACACTAAGTATTGTGATTCCGGAACGTTAATATTGGTTCTGTCGACTGGTTCACACGAGCTAAACGCACGACGTGCGGACACCTGTCGATGTTAGCGATAACGGTGAGTGTAACATAAATATAAACGAAAAACGAAGTTCGTTTGTGTCATCTTCAGGGTTGTAGTTCAATTCGCTGTCCAAAGCTGTCCACGTCCTTTGCGTAATCAGTCATCCCTCACCCCTTCTACCAAACCATCGCGACAGCGATGATGAAACAGATAATATTGACGAATCATCGGATGTACTTAACTGGAAAATCACGCCCTACGAGCCTGCGGCTAAGTCCAGATATCCAGATATCCAGGACAAAGCGATCAGTCTACGGCAATACTCAATTACTATTTAGCCTCCGTGCTCCATCATCCGTCGATGTTACTCCCTTCGCTGCGGTCGCAAGCCGGACATTAGTCCAAAACGTCATGCGATCCCCTTCGACACGCTTTCACTAGCCGTTAATGAAGTGAAATGTTTTACGTGCTCAACAGTCAGGCTGTCTGGTTACACCGAGCTTGAATTCTGAAATAGCTTCATCCAAGTCACTCTTACATCTGATGTCAGGTTTGCCACAAGATATGTAACCGCATTATGAATAATAAAAATTCTGAAGCAGCGAAAAGTCGAAAAGGCTGTTTTCAAATTCCTACGACCATAAAGAAAAGAATTCAGATACACCAACCGACAACAGTGAGAAAGCTGACGTCACCCTGCCCTCGCAGACGTTGGATTGAATAGACAAAACTGTAAATATCATTACGGAAACGAGAATAAGTGGCTCCTTTTCCACCTGCCTCCTGAACATCTCGTATTCGACACAGCGCGTTTAAAGAAGTAGTGCGCGACTCCTTTAAGCCCGCCGGCGCTCATTGTATTTCGGTGAAAAGCTTCGAGAGGTTGCGACTTAAGCAAATAGTTGAGTAGGTCAGGGTCTCCAGTGAGAAAAGTTTCCCCGCGACGCGAGGATGAGGAAAGGTGGAGACGGTAAAGGATGTCGGATGTCCAGGACAAAGCGATCAGTCTACGGCAATACTCAATTACGATTTAGCCTCCGTGCTCCATCATCCGTCGATGTTACTCCCTTCGCTGCGGTCGCAAGCCGGACATTAGTCCAAAACGTCATGCGATCCTCTTCGACACGCTTTCACTAGCTACTGAAATGAAGTGAAATGTTTTACGCGCTCAACTGTCAGCCTGTCTGGTTGCACCGAAGTTGAATTCTGAAATAGCTTCATCCAAATCCAAGTCGCTCTTACATCTGATGTCAGGTTTGCCAGGAAATATGTAACCGCATTATGAATAATAAAAATTCTGAACCAGCGAAAAGTCGAAAAGGCTGTTTTCAAATTCCTACGACCATAAAGAAAAGACTTCAGATACACCAAGCGGCAACAGTGAGGAAGGTGACGTCACCCTGCCCTCGCAGACGTTGGATTGAATAGACAAAACTGTAAATATCATTACGGAAACGAGAATAAGTGGCTCCTTTTTCACCTGCCTCCTGAACATCTCGTATTCGACACAGCGCGTTTAAAGAAGTAGTGCGCGACTCCTTTAAGCCCGCCGGCGCTCATTGTATTTCGGTGAAAAGCTTCGAGAGGTTGCGACTTAAGCAAATAGTTGAGTAGGTCAGGGTCTCCAGTGAGAAAAGTTTCCCCGCGACGCGAGGATGAGGAAAGGTGAAGACGGTAAAGGATGTCGGATGTCCAGGACAAAGCGATCAGTCTACGGCAATACTCAATTACTATTTAGCCTCCGTGCTCCATCATCCGTTGATGTTACTTCGCTGCAGTCGCAAGCCGGACATTAGTCCAAAACGTCATGCGATCCCCTTCGACACGCTTTCACTGCTGTTAATGAAGTGAAATGTTTTACGTGCTCAACTGTCATGCTGTCTGGTTACACCGAAGTTGAATTCTGAAATACCTTCATCCAAATCCAAGTCGCTCTTACATCTGATGTCAGGTTTGCCAGGAAATATGTAACCGCATTATGAATAATAAAAATTCTGAACCAGCGAAAAGTCGAAAAGGCTGTTTTCAAATTCCTACGACCATAAAGAAAAGAATTCAGATACACCAAGCGGCAACAGTGAGGAAGGTGACGTCACCATGCCCTCGCAGACGTTGGATTGAATAGACAAAACTGTAAATATCATTACGGAAACGAGAATAAGTGGCTCCTTTTCCACCTGCCTCCTGAACATCTCGTATTCGACACAGCGCGTTTAAAGAAGTAGTGCGCGACTCCTTTAAGCCCGCCGGCGCTCATTGTATTTCGGTGAAAAGCTTCGAGAGGTTGCGACTTAAGCAAATAGTTGAGTAGGTCAGGGTCTCCAGTGAGAAAAGTTTCCCCGCGACGCGAGGATGGGTAAAGGTGGAGACGGTAAAGGATGTCGGAAAGAGAGATTCTTGGTCCGGTAACGAGGTCCAACGTTACCGGAAATGACGAGAGGTGGGTAGCGCGAGAGCTCGGTGCGCTCGTTCCGTACCTCGTCTTCTCGGACGACGACGTATCCACTTCAACGACTTCTCAGTTACCAGGTACATCTCCCAGCCCGCTTGTCCTCTCCACTCCTCGCGGCTCTCTCTCGGCGAACGTCTCCTCTTCCTTCCCAAGGCCCCCGTTGCAGCGTCATCTATACGTGGCCCCTTCAGCCCCCACCCTACCCCAGTGGTCGGGTGTAAAATCGGCGCTAAATTTTCCCCGGGGTGCCCTAACGTATAAAATCGTGGAAGCCTCTCGAAGCGCGCGCGCGCGCGCGACTCTCTTCGAGGGTTCTCAGACCGAGACAAAAGGAGACTTTTGGCTCTGGATCAAAGTAATTCCTCGCCGAACGCGACTATATCTCCTCTATTCCCTCGATTCGATGAAAGGCAGAGAGGAAAAAGATAAAGAATGAGCGGAGCAAAAAAAAAAAGAAGAAAAATAAGAGGAGAAAGAGGGAAAAGTCGAGGCCTGTCGGATTCTTTCGACGTCTCGTCCCGCGCCTCCTCCTGTGTCTACCGCAGGCCGAAAATATCGAGATATGAAAGTCGAATCGCGGACCGATTCGATTTACTTATTCCCCTCGATATCACTCGGTGTACTCCGAATTCTTCGCCGTTGAGAACGAAACGAGACAATTCGGTTGCCGTTTCGCGAATTTCTCTTTAAGATTCCCGTCTACGCAGAGGCCCTTCGCGGAAATCTTGTTTGGGGGGCCGAGCGAACTTTGCCTTCCACTCCGCCGGCGCTGGATATATACGTATATAGCCGACGCCACCCCCGCCTGTCTCCACCTAATTCTCGGACGGATGGATGTGTCTTAGCGGCTGTGTCTGCCCGGAGATTTAACTGAAACGTACAGACCCCGTTGGCGCGGTTCGTACCCACGTATCTCCGGTTGACAGGATCAAGCTGCGAGGTCATTGTGTCTAGGGGTGACAATGGATGGGAGAGCACACGGATGCAGCCAGCACGGAGCTCGACGCGCACCTCTCTGGACTCCGATATACCATTGCCGGATTCCGTTCACTCAATCGAGCTGCTCCGGGGCTCACTGAGACCTGCAATTGTAACGACTGTCTCGCGATCGGTAGCTAGGCCACAGGAAGAGAGAGAGAGAGAGAGAGAGCAGCGAGAGGGAGAGACGAAGAGGGTGAGTGAAGCCTGTTGGGTGGTTCATTGGTTTGCGGGTGTATGCCGATTCCACAGTCCTGAATTGCCATGTTGATAAGTCCCTACCCTACCTCTAATGCTCTCTGGTGAAACAATCGGGACCACCCTGCCATCCCTCCCTGCCCCAGGAACCAGTGGTAGTGGCCGCGCGCGGCGGTATTGCAGCCTCTTGTATGTTGTAATCGAGCAGAGATCGGTGACCGGTTGTGGCTTTCCACTGCAATTGGAGGCCTGATATAAATTCCGCCGTATTCGAACCGCGTGTTAAACGCGCAGCTGGGTGAGTTAGGTCAATTAATTCGGCTCCTTGTTGTTCGTCGAGAGTGAAAAGGCTTTCTCCGGGGCGAGAGTGAAGAGACTTTGTTCGTGTTGGATGTGCAGCGAGAGAAAAAGGCTGTTTGATTCAATGAAAGTTTCTTGAAATGTCGACCTATGAAACATTTCTTGGACGCCAATGTAGTAATGTCGTTAAGTTAATGTTATATTTTCTTTGAATGATTTCATCAACCTAATTATAGGTTATGTCGGCCAAGTTCTTGGTTACGTACCATACTAAGGGAAAAAATATAATTGATTCAATAAAACCATGGATTGCGGGCTGCTAAAAACGATGTTTTTAAATTAAGTCCAGATATCGTTGTCACAATCCGATTTAAGATTGCAACAATAAAATATTCTTTTGCCTATTCTGGAGTTGTCGTTTCAATATCATATGAAATTGTAGGAACTGGAAGTGACATTGATTTGACTACACATGTTTTTGGCAGACCGCAATCCACGGTTTTATTGAATCAAAGATTTTTTTTCCGTGTAGTATTTAGATATGTTAACCAATATCAAGGATGGTTTAATAATTGATTATTTTCAATACGACGATCAAGTATATCGTTTCTTTTAATCAAGGTGATCGTGTCTTTGAAATTCAATGAAATATTTCATTGAAATCACTGAAAAAAATGCAATCCACCCATTTCTGTGGAATCAACCAAACTTTTTCTCTCGGTGTGCGAAACTTTGGGATTACGTGACATGGTTGCATTAAAACTTGATATTCAAAAAAGATGAGGTGTGGTGTATCGAGAGAGAGGGAAACAGGGTATGTTTAATTAGAAACGAGGTAGTGACTGCGAAGCCTGGAGCAACCGGGAAAACCTGATGCAGGCGGCGGAGAAAGCTGTGTTCGTCAGTAGCGAATGAGTGAGTAAATATTAACCGCTCATAAATATAAAAGAGGCAAACTCGGAGCCGGTGCAACGCGGTTATTCGCTCGCTTGTGCGTGCGCGTTATGAACGCAGGAAGAGATGGAGGGGTTGGAGGAGAAGAATTACTCGTGAGGATCGCTCGTGGGGACATTTTTGACAAGATCTCGCGTGTGATCAACGAAATGGAATGGAGAATCGAAACGATGGCAAAGGAACAATTCGAACGAACTGTCACTGCGTTCGGCGCGGTGAATGGCTGCAGGCTGATAAATATCCGGGCATGGCGGGAATCAACATTGAAGCGACGATAGTCGAATCAGTCGAATAGCCTGCAGATTTTTGCTTCGGAAAAAGAATAAGTGAGCTTTGTAATTGAAGCAACAGTTCTTTTAAAAAAATACAATTTATTTTAATTGACACTGACATGATTGGTATTTCCCATAAAAGTGAATTCTGTAAAATATCTCTGTTCCTATATAAATGAAAAAAATCGTTTCATAGTGATTGTAATTATATGATAGAATTCGGTGAATACGTGCGGTTTACTTGAGGCAGCCGGTTTAGTGAACGCAAGCGAAGATTTCAATTACTGAGTAACTGCTATCATTTAGAGTGGGCGGTAATTAAAAGATCCTCTGTATGTATGGAAAACCAGCGATAGAACAATTACCGGAGTATCTCCGCCGTATCTGCGGTAAAGATATAAATGCGTCGTTCCAATTTTATTCCAATGTAAATACGGAACTTTTAAATGAATTACACGCTGTCGTCTATATTCCGAACCCGACTTTACGTCGTGATTCGTCGTGTGTTTCGCGCGCTAAAATATTTCCCTTAAATTGGTTAATCTTCGTTTTTCCAATTTTCCTTAAATTCCTTAAATTGGTTAATCTTCGTTTTTCAAATTTTCCTTAAATTCCTTAAATTGGTTAATCTTCGTTTTTCTAATTTTCCTTAAATTCCTTAAATTGGTTAATCTTCGTTTTTCCAATTTTCCTTAAATTCCTTAAATTGGTTAATCTTCGTTTTTCCAATTTTCCTTAAATTCCTTAAATTGGTTAATCTTCGTTTTTCCAATTTTCCTTAAATTCCTTAAATTGGTTAATCTTCGTTTTTCCAATTTTCCTTAAATTCCTTAAATTGGTTAATCTTCGTAATGCGTCGTTCCAATTTTAGTCCAATGTAAATACGGAACTATTAAATGAATTACACGCTGTCGTCTAAATTTCGAGCCCGACTTTACGTCGTGATTCGTCGTGTGTTTCGCGCGCTAAAATATTTCCCTCAAATTGGTTAATCTTCGTTTTTCCGCATCGAGTGTTTGCTTCAGCCCCTCTGCGACGAGGTTAAGGTAGCGGCGATAATCGCGCGACGTTATTCCGTGGCTGGTGCAGGGCTTAATGTCTCGGAAAATGTAAGGAATAGCCAGAACGTTGGCGTTCTACGGGGCGTCGAGCCCCCGAAAGCGCCGCGCGCTCCACGGGCGGCGGACGTCGTCCCGGTACGGTAAAATATCGCGAAACTTTTCGTCGCGGTCGATTCGCTCGAAAATTCTCGAGCGAAGCGGCGGAGTCGCCGCGCGTCGCACCTTTACACGCGCGCCAACGCAGCACGTGGCTAACACGCGGAAATTGCACGTGTAATACACGTATTAACGAAATTTCTCGTATCGCGCGAGCCCCGAGACTCTCGACTCTCCGGAATGGCGACCGGCTGCGAAACGTGCGCCGACGATAATTTATAACGGCGCCCGAGTATCGGTCGGGTATCGCCGCGCGCGATAGTGTTTCCAATTTATTTCCACTTTTTATCAGACCTATTTTCTCGCCCGAGGTAACTTTTGCGCGGGTTGGGATATTCACTAACTCTCGGGGCCCCCGCGGCTAAAAATGAAAACTCGGCGCGCGGTCACAATCGCGGAATATTTTTAACTTTTCGACAATTTTTTTTTGCCTTTTTTGCTTCCTCATAGAGGAAGCTTTGTTTTCGTGAAAATTTTTTTTTTCGAGATTTTCATGTTAACATACTTAGAATCACCTAAAACGTCGAGAAAAGTGGTCTAGAAAATATGTCTGTATGTGTGTATGTGTGTGTGTGTGTGTGTGTGTGTGTGTGTGTGTGTGTGTGTGTGTATGTATGTATGGTCCAGGCACCGAACATTCAATTGTTCATAACTCAGGAATGGCATGGTGGATCGAGCTAAAAATTGGCACGGAAGTAGAGTATTAAATCCTCTGTAATTCACTTTTTTTTTAATTAAATATATCCATGTATACAAATTTTATCGAATTTTTAATTTTTCAAAAAAATGGCGTGAACGCTCTAACTTTCGTAAAAGTTCGACGACTCAGCTATATACTTCATCATAAATAAAGACACGTTCAATGTTGTTTGGTATTGAATTTCAGCGAAATCGGTAAAGCGGTTCCGGTTTTATAGAATTTTGAATTTTTCGAAAAAAATAAATTTTGCTCTATATCACGTCGAATCTCATCAACTGAACCAAAATATTAAACAGTCAAAAAATAACATACAGCGTTGCCACGTATAAAATTTGGTGACGATTGGTAAAGTCGTTCGGATTTTACGCTGTTATGCATTTTTTAAAAAATTAAGATTTTCGCTGTAACTTATAGAAAAGTTATTAAAGTAAGTCAAAACTTTGTATCTAATCAAAATTAGATGTAACGGTGTTTGTAACGGAGTTTTTTTGTTCAAATTTTAAAAAAAGTGCAAAGATTTGTTCAAATTAAAAAAAAGTTGCAAAGTAGAACTTTGCACACTGCTTCCTCATTAATTCCCCTTTTTCACAAAGCTTCCTCTATGAGGAAGCCAAAGTTAATAAATAAGCTTCTTCATAGAGGTGGCTTTGTGAAAAAGGGGAATTAATGAGGAAGCAGTGTGCAAAGTTCTACTTTGCAACTTTTTTTTTTTAACGTTGTCAGTTCTCGTGATGAGTGTTTTTTTCCTAACCGCGCTGTGACTGCGGCGACGGCGACTTGCGACGGGAGTTCGGAAACTAACGGCGAGCGACGCGTATTTTCAGCTCCGGTTAATGGAAAGGCCGAACGAGGCGGAACGGTGGACTCAGCGTCAATACTCGCGATTTTACGATCATGACCAAATAATCGTTTCATCGGCTGTTAGCGTTAACCTCCAACGAACCCCGTATACCGGGGGGGCACGAGATACAGGGTAGTAAAGCACGCTCGAACGACTGCGAGCCACTATCAGTCAATTACATTGCCGTTTGCGGATCGCCGAATTATCATTATTATTCGGAAAAGAGGAAAAAAAAAGTGGCCTTGTCAGTGGGCGTTACAAAAATCGCGAAGCGACAAAATCACGTTAAAGTTTGCATCGTTGCAATACGAAATTAAAAACAAAATATTAATGTACCCAAATAATTGTACCGGCTATAAAAATGTATTGTAAAAAGTTGCCTTGTCAATGGGAATTACAAAAAACGCGAAGCGACAAAATGACGTTAAAGTCTGCATCGTTGCAATGGGAAATTAAAAACAAAATATTAATGAACCCAAATGATTATACTGGCTATGCAAATTTATTATAACGACTAAGAGCATAACGAAAAAAAATTATTTCACCCCCTAATGGGGGTGAATTATTTGCATTATTATGGAATTAATTATTTTGTTTTTTTTTTAATTTCGTTGCATTCTAACGATGCAAACTTCAACGTCACACGAAAAATCACTTCAGCATTTCCAGATTACAAAAAAATATATCTATATACCCCTATTTTCCAATTATCTTCCTTCACAGCCCGCAATATCTTACCGCGAAAAAAGGAAGACCAAAAAAAAAAAATCTATAAACCTTTCTACGCGGTTTCTGTTTTGCAGCTACAATCGCTCGTTGTTTGCCATCATCATCCCTCCGCCGAGCTCGCGCAATCCCTTTTCCCACCCGCCCGCGCGCACACAACGATCTTGCGTTGTATCGGGCCCCTCCTGGGAATTTCAAGCGGGCTCACGTGCGAACGTGAACGGTAGCTCAAATCCGCTAATCACCAGCGTATTGTGTTGCCCCCAAGGGCGAGAGTAGCGGAGCGGAGCGGCCGTGGAAACGGGGGTGAGAAAGGGGTGGAGGAGGAGGGGGGGGGTTGTGGGGGGGCACCGGTAACAGTAGTGCTAGTGATGCTAGATCGCGCAGGTTGCGAGGACTGGATGGATGGGGGAAACGGGGGGAGGGGGGGGAGGGGAATAGTAGAAGGGTAAAGAGGGGGGGCGAGGGGGCAAAGTGGACGCGGAGCTGGATAAAAGGGGCGCAGCCACCGGCCAGAAGCAGGACGAACGGAGGACGATGAATCGGAGGGACCGAGAGCGAGCGAGGCGAGGCGCGAGTAGCGCGCGATTCGCCGGACGAGCGCGATAAACGAGAGAGAACAATTAGCGCACGAATTCGCAGCAATGCTGATGCAGTTTTCGCGTTTTCCCCCCCGCCCCCCCCCCCTCCCGTTCCCGATTGTTTCATCGGCGTGAATTTCCCGGACACGCCGGGGCGAGGCGGCGGCCCGAAGGTGGCCGAAGCAGCTCCGGACCGGTGCGGAGCGAACGCCCCGGTGATAGAGCTGCACTCTCGGCTCGTCGGTGCACACGAGCTAAGCCGAATTCACACCAGAATTAGCGCCCTCCACTCGACGGGCAAACAGTCGGGGGGTCTCCCGGCGAGACTGCGGGATTTTTGCCCACGAGTTTCGCGAGGCGAATGGGGGGGAAGGGGGGGGGGGACAAGGGGCACCAAATGCTCGTCTGCTCTGACGGACAACGAAGTGTCGCTTCGCGGCTCCAACAGAATTCGTAGCTACTGCGCGCGTAATCCTGCGGACGAATGAGAGATTGGCCGGAGATGGAGGAGGAAAAAATAAAAAATAAACAATGCCGGTAAAAGGCGACGCAAATACCCGGGAGTCTCTCGTCCGTTTGGGCGCTCGACCGATGTGCCTCTATATTTCTGTAGCATTGCTTTTCGATGAAAAAATAAAATAAAATAAAATAAAATATATATATATATAAGGGAGGTGCGGGCAAAACGGGACACGCGGGCAAAACGGGACAGCGTTTTTTTCAGTACCAACTATTGTTGCGGGCAAAATCGGAGAGACCCCCGTTTCGTGAAAATCGCGTCTATACGATACAATTCAACGCATGTAAGCGGCATATAAAGATTTTTTTAGCAATTTTGAGTGTTTTAAGCAATCTGGCTTTTGAAAAGTCACTTTGACATTTTTTTTACAATTTTTTTTTTTCTATATTACCATTAAGCAGTATCACCAAGTAAAAAAAACACGAATTTCCGAATTTGGGGGTCTATCCCATTTCGCCCACACTTTTATTTTTTTCCCCGACGCTCAAAATCGATGATTGGTATCGAATTTTTGTATCAAAAGCAATCAAAACACACTTTTGTTATCGTCATGAAACCATTTTTCGCGTGCGCGTCCCATATTCCCCGCACCTCCCTTATACGGTATATAAAAAAGGCGAGACCTCCGGGCTGTACAGCGATCGATCGATACGCCATTACCCGCTCGTCGCGCACATTCGCGACTTGGCCGAAATACCGGGGAATACACGAAGAGAGAGAGAGAGAGAGCGCGCGGAATAAATTTAATGTGATTCATTATGCAGCACGTATTTCATTCGCATTTCCTGACGGACATTATAAGGTCGTTAATTGTATAATGTACAAATATTTGCCCGATATGTTGTCGAAATATTGTATCGCGTTGTTTCGCGCTGTGTGTGCAACACGCGGCCCGACAATACCGGCAGCGCTCCGAGGAAAGTTACGGGCGCCGTGCGCGTGAAGGACACACCCAGAGAAAAGATTTATTAGATTTTACTAACATTTTGTTGAATTAAATAAAAAAATTTATTTGTTTGGGAGCCTATTAGCATTTTATTTGAAGTAAATATATATTTTTATTTAAATTCATATTTATTTTCTATTCTAAAATTTATTTGTTTCCAATGCCATATTCTAGTTGGAACAAATATGTATTTTCGTTACATCAAATACGTTTTGTAGTTGTACGAATATGTATTGTTTAAAATACATATCGTTTGTTTAAAATCTAAATAAATTTCCTTGACTTCTTACAACTAAAATCCTTTAGTTGTAATAAGTAACACTCATAGCTAAAATCGAATAAATATTTACTGTCCTTAAATAAAAATGATTTTCATTTAAATAAAGTGAATTCTAATATGAATTTTTAGTTAAATATAATAAATCATTTCTCTGGGTGTAGACAAGGCACGGTCTGACCGTACCGCGGGCTCGCACCACTGTGACACGCGCCGTTTCAGCAGGTTTCCGCCCGCTGCAACACACACCAAACGCGGAGCGACATTCGTTATATAAACGCGGGGAAATTTGTCACCGCGATGGCTGCGCGTGCCGATAGTTTCCACGACAAAACGTTTCGCCGGCTCTCAAGTCAACGGCTGCACACGCGCGGCGGTGTATCGCGATAGTTCATCGCGCGACAAACTTCTGACGTATGCGTTGTGCAATGCGGATTCATGCCCGACGCATTCGTCGTCGGGAATTCGTAATGAGGCAATATTTACGTTTCCACGGACGTAGTTTCCGCTCGCGCGAGGTGAGAGACCGGAACTCGGTATTCACGGGGAGGCAGCGGGCGAAAGTTTTGGCGTCACGCCTCGCACTTTGGCCCTCGAGGAGGCGAGGCGATGAAAGCGTGTGGTGGGTATCAAGGATGCGTGCGCGGGATACGCGAACCCGAATTTTCGGTACTTGGCGACGCGTGGCGCGGGCTTTTGATGAAGTCGATGGGGATATTGAGGAGTGGAAGGTGTGTGTATAATATAATGATTCAGGTGAACTAGTTCACTCGTGTTGGACGTAGTAATCGAATTCCCTCTTCGAAAAATCAGTGGGTAAAATATCTCGGATTTTCGATGTATTGTAAATATTGTTGTCGTGTTATGCGTTCTCTGATTGGGTAAAAAAATGTTCGATTCCATGAAGTTTGAAGACCCTACTCGATGGGAAATATCGCGCTGATTCCAAAAAGCACCGCTGTTTGCCCGAAAAATAGAAAATTGAACGAGAAAAACGCGAAAAACGTTTTCGCACTTTTTTCGAAATTTCGACATTTCACTAAAATTGAGGTTACTTCTTTTTGGATCAATTAAACATGGCTTTTCTTTTTTCGGCCGAAAGAAAACTGTATAACGAAAAGAATGCCACAAGGCGGAACGCGATATCTTGATTTCTCAATTTTTCACGGAATATTAAAGTCAGACCCCCAAAAATCGCAAAAAAACGCAAGGGGTACCGAATTTAAAATTCTGTAAAAAATTAAAAAGTTAAGATATCGCGTTTCACCTTGCGGCATTCTCTTTGTTATGAAGTTTTCTTTCGAACGAAGAAATAAAATCTAGGTTTGATCGATAGAAAAAAAGTAACCTCGATTTTAGCGAAGTGACGAAATTTCGAAAAAAGTTCAAAATCATTTTTTGCGTTTTTCTCGTCGAATTTTCTATTTTTCGGGCGAACAACGGTGTTTTTCGGAATCAGCGGAAAATTTCCCATCTGATAGGGTTTTCAAACTTTTCGAAACCGAAAAAAAAAATTTCGCGAAAAACGCACAGCAACTTTCGGCTTTAAAATTCTGTGAAAAATTCAGAAATCAAGATATCGTGTTCCGCCTTGCGGCATTCTCTTCGTTATGGAGTTTTCTTTCAAACGAAGCTATAGAGATTTCTCTATAGTGTGAATCGACCTGATCACCTTATTTTTCGATCAGCCATGACGCATTCTGCAGAATTAAATGCTAAACTGGAGACCCCTACAGATTTAAAAGAACGAACAAGTGGCTGGAATGCAATCGAGAAATCTCTTGCGATAATTAAATACTTTTGCTGGAAAAGAAACGTCGGGTCAAGAGTCGCGAGCGCGCAGCTGGTGTCAGTTATTTTTCTGAAATAAAAAGATGTTCGCCGAGTGAATAGCCGAGGAAAAAGAAAAAAAAAATGCATACCAAGGGGGCGGAGGGAATAAAAATTCGACTCGATATATAGATTTCGGCGAGAACAGTGGAAACGTGAGGATTGCGGTCGAATGAAATTTCGTCGGGTAGCGCACGGGGAATCGGCACTTTTCGAGAGCAAACGACGAACGTGATTGTCGCTTAGCGATATTTTTCGGCAGTTGTGGACGGCGTGGAGGGGGGGGGGGGCGGCGGGGAGGCCGAGAGCGCCACGGGCGTAACGATGGGGGATGAAGGGATATATGAAATTGTTGCCACGCGCAACGAGCTCCACGGTCCCGCGAGCCTCGCCGAACGATGAAAGGATTTTCTGGCTGGCGAAGCCTCGACAACAGTCACCACGTCCACCGCACTTTTATATACGTATCTAGAGATTCCATTTACGGTTAAGCGAAAAAAAAAAAAAAAACGAACAAAAAAAATCATTGATGAAATGAAAAATGAACATATAAAGAATTTTCGCGAAACCCACGTGACAAAAATTCACCCTGCGGGCTTTCACATCTGGCCGCAAGTGCTAAATTTATTTATTGGCTTTTCACAATTAACTTCAGATCTATTTAATAATAAATTGAAACCGTAAATACACTTCGATGAATAAAAATGTATTTACAAAAAAATAGTAGTGGGTAAAAGAGGAACAATGGAAAGGTGGAAAATTTTTATTCTTCAAAATAAAAAAAAATCCAATTGGACTTCGGTATATCCGAAGATGCAGCAGCTTGGAAAGAAATTCTCCGAATGCAACATGGCGCGTTTCCCGTCGGGAATTTTTCCTAACGACCGAGTGGGGCTAGCTGCGGGAAAAGGCGAGGACCCTGGTACGATCCTCGGCAAGAAGCGAGAGGCGGAATGCATCAGGCGACGCTTTGGGTAACGGGGCTTGGCACCGAGACGCCGGGAGCAGCGACACAGCGGCAGCGGCGGCAACGAAACGTTGGGATATAATGGATCAGGGGGTCTGATGCGATCGGTCACCGACTCTCGATATTGCGAATATATAAAATATAATCTACGCTATTATATCGAGCTATGAGGCCATAACGGATACCCTCGCAATAACAACGTCCTGGCGACGGTATAATGACAGAATATAAAAATCCACTGGAAGTGGAGCCGCGACGCATACGGAGAGGCTTCCCCAAGAAATACGGCTGATGAAATAGAGGCCAACAAGTTCGAGGTGATAAAGAATGAATTGCATGCAGAAGGTAGAGAAATTGATTTTCATTGAAACGTTGAAAGCGCGAAATAAAATTAAAATAAAATGAAACCTAAAAATATGTGCAGTGCAGGTAAAAAGTACAGTATCAATTTGTATTGGAATATACCGCGTGTTTTCGTTTCCAACCGCTGCAGAAACTTTTTCCAATTAAAAATTGATATCCTGTCCTTTGCCATCTTTTGATCTAACGAATATTAATTTTTGTTATGTGTAGTATAGATTTTTTATACTTATACTATTAACTTGCTGAATATGGATTTAGTTCCGGTGATAATTTTATTCTTATTCGGTATCTATATGACAAAGTCAAGTCTATATGTGAAACAGCGAATTAGTGAGATGCGTATCAGATACTCATTTTCGATCATCGAAAAGTTAGAAAGGCATCGCAATGATTTTTGAGAATCAGTGGAACGTAACTCATACGATAAATAAACAGTTTGTCAATTTTGAATTTTTCTGCTTCATACACTTCCTTTTTATACTGTGAATAAGTAATTATATGCCTACGTTATACATATGTTCACTCTTTGTACATACATTATATACATTATATATTATATATGTTCACTTTTACATAATGTACTGTCTATCATAACATTTACCATATGTCTGACAATATCGACGACCAATCAGACCACGAATAAATCGATATTAACGATTTTATCGGATTTTGTGGCTCATGAAATTTTCGCTGGAGGATATGTAACACAGTACATGTTTGAATACATGAGCCAATACCAAACTCACGGGACTCAGCGAACTTTCGACCGAGTTCTGAGTACACGTAAGAGTGATGGGCCCATAGGGGAATGCCAATAATTAGACATTGACATACGTGTCGTGCTAAGCAGTGCATTTCATTAATTGACGCCGCGGGCTAAATTCGGATGACACAAATGACAGCTAGTCGAAACTAATGATAATATCTTTGGCTCATTTGCCACCTCAATAACCTGGTAAATTCCAACCAAACGACATTTTGTACACAGAAGATTTCGAAAAATGCTGCTTAAAAAATCGATCTTTCGATTCAGTCCCTTTAAGCACTCTTCATAAATATGTAATAATATTTTTTATAAATCCATCGCTATATTTCCCTAGATAAAAATCCAACATTTATTCAACTACCTCAAACTGCTTTTTAAATGACATGAGTTTTTCAATACGTCGAGTTGAAGATTTCACTAGTTTCGAATTAAAACAAGTTTCACGTTGGCCGCGAAGGGTAAGAAAATAAGCGAGAAGGAAATCACCCCTCTTTCAATCCCACTAAACCCAATACTGGATCTTTAATGTACTTTTACGTGTGCTACGTGTGGAGTGGGCGTTTCCGTATAACGGGCTGGATTTGACTGGAGCTTGTAAGCCTCAGCTTCGCTAGAGGGTAACCGAGAGCCGGAAATAAAGCGTGTTCGGTAGCGTTTTAGCTCGTCGGCGAGGGCGTCAAACTTTCTCCCGGGGAGTCCCCGCTTCCTCGGAGTGTCGTACGAGGTGCGCTCCGAGGATGTATATCGAGGTTCGGGCTTTCGATACGCTTGCGAGTTATACGTACTCCCGGAAAGCGTTCTTCCGTTTAGCTGACTCACTTCCCGCACAGACACGTAAAAGTAAAGTTGAACGAGAGGTGAGGCACACGTGGATAGAGGCGTAAAAATGCAGTAAAAATGTAGTAGCTACATTATACGGTATGGATTCAAGAAAAGGAAAAAAAAGATACATACAAAGATAGAACGCCCTGCACAGCTGGCAAGATGACCGAGCCGAGTCTCGTGAATATCCCAAAAAACGAATCAATGATACACATGATCTGCTTCTCGTTGGTCTTGGAATATACATGGCTTTTTGCATACGCTACAACATCCTGAATAAGCGAATGCTTGCCAAAGTACCCCCGGGCATTATTCTTGTGAATGCGGTTTGTCGACGAATGCTGATTTTCCCGCTCGCTGTTGCCGGTCGCCAGCGACACGCGAGAGAGGAACAAAAAACTGAAAGACATTTCGAATAAAATGCCCCGGAGGACAGGAGAATAGAAGCGGGTGGGAGACAGCCTCGGTCTTGCTCGACACGAAAGACACCATAACTCCGCTAGCGGAGGAAGAAGAGCCAGACATAACGCGAAGACTCGGACTCGCCGAGCTAAACTCGAACAACTTCCCGGCGCCTGACTTCGAAATTTCTTGTCGCAGTCCAGAGGGTATGCGCCATGGGAACGTCGATTTTTTTTCTTGTTGGTTCTTTACTTGCAAAGCTGCGTGGGTCTCCCACGGTTCACCCTGGACTCTCCACGTATATTCCGGCACCCGATAGTTTCCTCAGTCACGACTGAGTCCGGCGACTCCTCGCGGCAGCGACTCTCCGAATACATACCAGGACTACAATAACAGACAAACTCTACATTGAATCTCCCTAGCGTATCCTTCTGGCTCGGGATATACATACGTAGTACGTGAGAAAAGTGACAGCAAGTTGGATAAAAATGTTTCTCATCGAACTCACCGACTCTCCATTCTGCACTTTCCGTCTCTCACTCGACAGCTCGTCTTGAAGTCCTCGAAGAGCTTGTGGCACGGGTTGTCCCGCTGGCAGACGGTTACCGCGTGATTGCACGTCAGCAATGCGTCGATCGGATATGGATCCTTGTCTGAAAACAGAGCGCAGCATTTTTTTTTTATTTGTTCGTATGTAGCATCAGAAAAAAAGCTCGACGTCTTTTTCTCTTCGTCGGTATCGAAAATACATCACGGATACATTTTAGAAGATACACGAGAAACACGAGCAAGAGAAAAAAAAGTATCTGTGATGCATCCAAAGTGTGTACTTCAAATAGATATCCACATAAATCCACATAAATCTCTGAAAGATTCGACATCCACACAGCAAATGCAGATGAAACAAAAGTGAAAGGCTAGTGACGACAATGCCAACAATTGAAGCAGACGCGACGCCTTAAAGGTGATGGAAGTCAGGATCTTATTTCATTCTTGACAACATAAAGAGTTGTAACAAAGGCTGTGCGAAGGTCAGTTATTTCTGAAGATCACTGAGGCTGGTTTCAGGGATGATAATGAAGTACCAGTGATAATAGCGAAGTATAAGTGAATGGAGGGCGTCGGCAGTGTATCCGAAAACCGTTTCCGAGCGTTCAAAAGGTTCGTCGCACCGGAGAGGAAAACGAGCCCTGAGGAAAATGAACAAAGCGCGCGGCTTGGAGGGAACGAGCGAGGGAGGTGGATGGATATATTGAAGGGAAATCACGAGGAGAACGGTGCAGAAGGGTTTGCATTCCTGCAGGGACACCGCGGCGTTTTCCCTTTTTTCTCTCCCTCCCCTCCCGATGTACCCTATTCCCTTCTATCTTCGCCGTCCATCTCCGTTGTCTCCTGGCGGACCCGACGACTCCTCGTCCCACGGGAGTCTTGCGTCTCTGTGAATAACAAAGAAACGCGGCCGCCGCGCCGTTGGCGGCGAGGAGAGGTTAAACAGACTAAGTAAAGAATCGAGAAGAGAGTGGAAACCCGCGTAAAAATCCCGGGGCAAACTTTATCAACGTTTTTTGTCTCTTCTCCTCGCAGATAATAAATTTCACCGCGGTTCATTGGGCAGGAGAGACACCCCGGACGAGCGGGCCGGAATAACTCGATGTTTATGGAAATATTGTGAGAACCGCAGCGGAGGACCAGCTTCACCAACATCGCCGCCGCCGCTGCCACCACCCAAGCCCGATTGCAACTCGAGCGTGAATGCAATCGTCGAATAATCGATATTTTATCTGACAAATGCGGAAAAGAGAGCCCGGGGAAAAAAAAGAGAATAAAGAGTACAGTAATTTCTCGTTCTGGATGGTTCATCGATTTTCAACACAAAGCGCATTCGGCGGGTTCGTCGTGACGAAAATTCGCCGAGCAAAGAGAGAGCGGTGTGGAAAGGCCTTTCATCGGGACACACTGAACCACGCGGAACAACCTCTATTTCGGCTGTTTGGTATACCAGTACGGATGCTCGAGAGGGGTGGAGGAGGAATCCCGGCGACTCAGAGGGCGCTTCCCGCTCTCGAGGCCGATGAGGCTTGGAGAGGACAGTGCGGTGAAAGTTCGAATCGTCCAATAAATTATAAAGCCGAATTATGCAGCCAGCACGTGTACGAGGGCCTCGAGTGCACACTTCATGCCGCCGTTGCCGCGGCAGCAGGAGACGCGAGACGCGGTCACCGCGCCGCGACTCGAGGGTCGCCCTCGCTCTTCGAGATGCAAGCACAATGCTCTCCAGCGTCCCCGTGTCCCGGTGAACCGCACGACGAACGCGGGCTACTCGAGCCGACTCCCACCCATCCAACCCCCGAACCTCCCCCCCCCCCCGCATCCCCCCTTGCCCAACCCCTCATGACGTATTCATTAATTAATGCGAACCACGATGCGGTATGACCACCGGCTGTTTCCAGTTTCCACGAGTGGTCCCGGCTGACCTCCCCCCTTCAGCCCCGCGAACGCCGTCCCGCTCACGGTACATCCACGGGATGTTTATGTACAGCACCGCGTGCAGAATGGGCTACGTCGTCTATTAGTTATTAATTAAACGGCGTTAAACGTAACCAATTTATCCGCCACCGAACGAATGGCGAGGGTGGAAATGGTGGGGGAGAGCTGATGGGAACCCGTACAATCTGCGGGCCGAAAATATGAGTGTGTAGTCGCAAACGAAAACGAAGCCCCGAACGAAACGAAAATAAGCTCATTCCAAAGCCCTTTTCAATTTTCAACGGGTTCGAGCTTTATGGCCGAACCAATATATTTCGGTTCTATTACTACATCGTAATTACTACCTTCATGCAAACGAGTGGGTTACGCCAGTTACACGATATTCGGGACGGATATTTTTTTAAATATTTGTATTGATTGTTTTAACGGACAGACGTTTGGAAGAAAGGGAATTTTGGTTCAATAGCGTTTATTGTTTACCGGGTTGCGCCTTCATTGTGGTTGCGGTGGGTTTGTTTGGAAAGCGAAACAAAGAACGCTGTGTCGGTAGGAACGAAACGACAATGGCGTTTAAAAAGAAGAAAATGATGCATAGGACGCAAAACGTTCGACTAGCTCAAGACCTTTTGGGGTACACTGAAACTTTTCATAGATTTAGGAGATGGTCGTATTTAATATTTTAATATTAATTTTTTATATTTAGGAGATGGTCGTGTTCCATTTTTAGAGATGGTCGTATTTAATATTTTAATATTAATTTTTTATATTTAGGAGATGGTCGCGTTTAATTTTTAGAGTCTTTCACGCGCCATTTACAGCGCCACTTCCGCCACAAGATGGTCCAATCCGATCCGACCCGATACCAACTGGCTGTGAACCGAAAGGAGGCGCTTCGTGCAGTCAAGAACCATCGGGGACCGAGTGGTGACCCACAGAAATCCTGTATCGTGCCAGCGTCCGGCGTGGTGATCATGCTCAGCGCCCGAAGTAAAACATTCGTTTCACTGGAACGTATCGATCGGGATTCGGGAATGGTCTAGATTACAGGGGATGCGAACACGGCAGTGAGCGCGAACGAACCGAGGGATAGAATGGGTAAAAGAGGTGGAAATGGCGTGGGAGTGTGGGTAGGAGGATGGTCGGTTCGCGGTTTCTGGTAATCCATGATGGACTTCAACGAACGAGCCGGGTGCTGCTGCTGGTGCTGCACCTGGCGGTGGTGGTGGTGGTGGTGGTGCTGCTGCTGCTGCCGCTGATGGTGGACGAGACGCGCCGAGTTTCGTTGCATCGATTCCAAGCTTTTGATATGCCACTGCTGCAGAAGCACGGCTCGGTGCATTATATATACGTATATATGTTGCACACCGATACGGACGCTCTGGCGAACTCGTATCGCTCTTTATTGAAAAGCAGATTAAAGGCTCCGGATGGGTGGCTGACGAGAGCTCGAGTGTTAGAGAGCGAGAACTCTGACTGGTGGAAAACGCGATTACGGTCGCGGGGATATAGTTAATTTATGCGAGAAATGCGGATGGGTTTCGGCTCAGCCGTATACATATCAGATATTTATACCTTCCATATATCGTTTACGATATCGCGCTTCGATACCGAAATTATGCGCATTGAGATGAATCGTGAATCCGAGCTATCCGAGTGCAGAGATAACAACGAAGAACCGTGTTACACGTGCAGTTATGACTTGGGGTACTGATGACGGGGGACCAGACGAACGATACCGATCGACTGTCGTTGGGGTCCAATTGATCTTTAGGGCGTGAAGTGCACACGATTATAGCTCAAAAATTGGACCAATTGGATGATCATCATTCAAGAGTGAACAATTATAGTTTGAACTACTTTGGGGATTGCGGATCTTTTTTCTGTAGCTCAACAAAGTTGAGAAATGAAAGCCATGTGGATCCAATGGTATAACCACTTTTCAGTAATTGCAGCTATAAAAGTTATAGCCTCATGGCCTAAAAATCGTTAGCTATAACTTTATAGTTACCAACACTGGATTTTTCTCCGAACGCAATGTGTCCACATTTCGCTTCGCCGAATCTCAATATTACACCGGACGCGGTATCGACCGAGCGGGCTGGAAAATCCCGAAGGGCCATTGAGGGCTGTCCTTCGCCATTTCGAAGCTCTCGCAATTCGTTAAAAGTTGTTCGCTTTCCCCGCGATGGCAGTTGAATGAGTGTACGGCGAGAGGACGGATCGCGGAGGAAGGAAAGTAGGTGAAATGCACGGTAGCAAAATATTACAGCGCGCATCCAGTCGCAATAAGAGCTTGTCCATGAAACGCCATCCTCGTTATACGTTTCAATGGTATAACTGCGCGAGCGAAGAACGCGGCGACACCGTTCGACAGCTCTATATCCACTGTCGACTGGCCATTTCCGGACGCGGAAAGCTTTACTCGTCCCACTGAAAGCAAACTCCGATCCTTTGAATGAAAACGTCTGACGACATCGAGAGTGAAAGAGGACTAGAAAAAAAAAAAACACACACACAGTGATAAGTTGGTAAAATGGAGCCTTCTGAGAGGACACGAATCCTCGCCTTCGCTTTACGCAGGATGAAAGTAGAAAAAAAAGAAGGAAGAAGGAAAGAAAACACGTAAAGAGAAGAAAGGAAGTAAAACGAGAGCGGCAACACTGGTTTTCAATCACGGTGTAAGGGTTGGATACGCCATAAAATAGCGAACGATCTTTGCTCGCGATAAACCGCGCGTTTGTGTACGTTGCTTGTACGTCACGACTGCACGGTGAAGTCGGCCGACTCGGTCTACCAATCGCAACGAGGAATTCCGCGGGATTCGCTGTAGCCAAAGCCGGTCAACTTAACCGTGCGAGTCGGCCTCGTACACCGACACGCCCGTAACCCTTCTCACCCTTACCTTTCTTCAGCACGTAAACGCACGGATGGTCGAAGAGGAAGGCCTGAAAGCTATTGCATTCCGGATCGACGTGGGGCTCCTTGCAGAGGCACATGGGCCGGAAGAAAGGGAAAGCCTGGAGCGTGTGCAACGCCGCCTGGCACTTTGTCACGGTCACCGTTGAGCAAGCCACTGAAACAGATAACAAGAGAGAACGTTAAAAATCTCTGGTATTACAAAAATGGAATGAAGCATTATTGAAAAAAATTACGAAGAGAATTATTTCCATAGTCTAGGTGTCAGAAACGACGTAATAAAAAGCTGGGTTTATAATTTCGATAAGCGCTATCGAGGAGGATGGATGGAGGATGAAGTTTGGTCTTCAATTTATGACGTTAAATCTCTGGTATTACAAAAATAGAATAGAGGATTATTGAACAAAAATTACGAAGAGAATTATTTAAATAGTCTAGGTGTCAAAAAAGACGTAATAAAAAGCCGGGTTTATAATTTCGATAAGCGTTATCGAGGAGGATGGATGAAGGATGAAGTTTGGTCTTCAATTTATGACGTTAAATCTCTGGTATTACAAAAATAGAATAGAGGATTATTGAACAAAAATTACGAAGAGAATTATTTCCATAGTCTAGGTGTCAGAAACGATGTAATAAAAAGCCGGGTTTATAATTTCGATAAGCGCTATCGAGGAGGATGGATGGAGGATGAAGTTTGGTCTTCAATTTATGACGTTAAATCTCTGGTATTACAAAAATAGAATAGAGGATTATTGAACAAAAATTACGAAGAGAATTATTTTAAATAGTCTAGGTGTCAAAAACGACGTAATAAAAAGCCGGGTTTATAATTTCAATAAGCGCCATCGAAGAGGATGGATGGAGGATGAAGTTTGGTCTTCAATTTATAACATTAAATCTCCGATATTACAAAAATAGAATGAAGCATTATTGAAAAAAAAAATACGAAGAGAATTATTTCCATAGTTCAGGTGTCAAAAACGCCGTAATAAAAAGCCGAGTTTATAATTCCGATAATCGCCATCATCGGCGAGGATGGATGGAGGCTGGAGTTTGGTCTTCAATTTAAAACTTAAGTACCCCGAGGGCGAGATAAAACAATTGAATTATTAAATTTTTCCGAGCTCCGCCGTGCGCGTCGATTTCATACTTCAACTGGCAGAAATACTTGTATCAATTTTTCAGACAAGCGGGAATTAATATTCCAAACTCGAAACCGGACGTTACAGTGGAGGAAAACGGGAGCACCGACCGAGAGGTCCCAGATGACCGGCTGGCGCTTTCGGTGCGCTGATCTCGAAGATATCCTGCAGACTCTCGGGACGGGCGGCGGCGGCGGCGGCGGCAAGCTGCACGCCTGCAGCCTCGCGGCCCTACTGTACCGCTATACATACGTAACTACCGAGGTACGCCGGCAGCCGGTATAACTTTTCGCGAGCCCCCGGAACCGGCAGAACGAGACGGGCGAAGCGGAGGGCTCTATCTTAAATTAAACATTAACTTCTACTTGGGAGAATTTTACTTTTCACTTTGTACTAGTCGCGCAGGGCTGTGCCGCTCGTTTTACCTCCTTTTTGTTTCCCTCTCTCAGTTTCATCCTTTCCCCCCCGATTCCTATCTTCCCGTCTTCCTCCTCCTCCTCCTTCCTCCCGCTTCTCTAACTCCTCTTCCACGTTTTCGCCTCCAAACCCGCTTAGGCTTCTCACGCCCTTTTATTTTATTTTTCTCCATCCTCCAACCCTGCACCTCTCGTTCCGTCTCGAGAAACCCGAGCGTCTCGCGCTTATTGCCTCATCGAGACCCGCGAAGCCGAAACCAAATTGGGTCGTCCGACGCCCCATTGTAGCAGGTGCGTCCGGGTGACGAGGCGGTCACAGCGTCATTGCGATTGGTCGGAGCTGTCCAGCAGCGAGAATGCCACCGCATTCTCACTGCTGCTGCTGCCGTTGCTACATAGACCCACCGATTCACCGAACTTAGCCCTTTGAAGCTTTGTAGGGTCGACGAAAAAGTGTGTAAAATGGGCAGGAGCCGATGGATTGACTCGGTCGCGGCGCGCCAATCGCGAATGGCAAGGACAGCGACGAGGGAGAATAACGAGAGAATGCGGCGAGAATGCGGAAGGCACGCCGGGGGGGCGCGACTGTCTCGCTCTCACCGGAAATCAACCCCCCGCCCGCGATTGACCGAGCATCGGGGGGCGTCGCGTGCGAACCACGTTCACACAGCCGGCTTTTCTCTCTCTCCGCTTTCATCTGCTCGCGCTCGCTGTCAAGTCCTGTTTCCACTGTTCGATCGATCTTTCGCGTATACGTTGACCAACCGCGTCGAGGGCCGCCGGCCGTGAGAGCGAGAGACTCGTCGACGAAAACTAACCCAACTATAAACCAACTTTGTCCAATAACTTTTACGCGGTCGGGCGGTCGCGGGGTCGCCGCAACTCTCGCCGACTCCTCGCCCAACCCCACCTCGTTCCATCCTCCCTTGATGACCGAATTCCTCCGCCTCTTGTTCTATCACTGTATCAAACCCTCCCCGTGTCGCGCCGATACTCCGCACACCGCCTCGTTCCGACCTATCGAAACGTTTCTAAGTTAATCCATTACGGGACTTTGTAACTCCGCCGGACACGACGACTCAATAGCCATTCACGGCTTGATACTTGATTGTCCGGTAGGCAATATACAGCGTGATTTACGGTGTCACGCAGGGTTCGGGATGAGGTGCAAGGTTTCCCTGGCAGAAATAGTGACCAGGATATGGCGAGGGCCTCGCCACACGGAGAGAAGGATCTGATAAAATTTACTGGACACGGTAGTAAAAATTACCAACGCGTCTGGTATTGAAAAGTCATTGACGCCACCTGACGAACAGTACGGGAACTATGGGAATTTCTAACATATATATAATTTTTTGTATCATATTTCGTGGTAAAAATTCTCATCGTTCTAGTTCTTTTCGATAGATGGTGTTATACCCGAGTAGAAAATCTGCAGCGTTACATCAGGCTCGAGTCAAGCCCTGATCAGGCCCTGACAAGGCCTGATCTAATAGGGCCCTGATCAGGGCCTGAACACGACCTGATCAGGGCCGGATGTAACGCTACAGAATTTCTACTCGGGTATCTCCCCTCTACCGGAAATTTACAATATTTTTTTACTAGAAATATGGTAAAAAGTATTAGATCCTTCTCTCCGTGCAGTTGTCCCTGGATGTTGCCGAGGCTCCCACGAGGAAAAATGGCGAGGGCCTCGCCTGGCATGTAACGCTTCTCGTAGCCAGTCGCTAGGCTGGCTAACTGCCGAGTATCCGGCGTATTTTTCTCGGCAGCGCTTCGTCTACGGAACACTCGGAATATTAATATTAATTATTAATCTTGGGGAACATCTTTCTAAATTAATCAAGTAATGTTTGCAATATTCTTAAAAAAAGAAAAAAGGGTAGGTTTGCCCTCGCCAACAACTCGCCGGACATGTGGCAAATCCGAGTAAATTTCTACTAGGGTTTCGCGAGATGTTCGCGATCGCTTCTCGAAATGAGAGCGATGCAAATGGGAAGGGTTGGTCCTGCTCAACTTTCCAGGGTACAGATGATGTTTGCCTGTGTCATTTATAAATAGACCTCTCGAACCCCCGAAGCTTCCGAGCTGGCGAGGAATATTTGAGTTGACGTTTGGTCTGCAGTAGCTTTTTTCACCCGGTCGGTGGGACGATGTAAAAACAGGAGGTTACGAACTGTCGCTCGGTTGGCCGATATTCTGTTCATCGAAGAATATTTTCGAAGGGTCAAAAGGTACTTGACCGTACCGGCTCTGTCTGCACTTTTGAGATGAAAACGTAATATTTTCGTTTCGCCTGTTTTGGAAGAGCTTGACAAAAAATGACCTGATTCTACTCTCGGCTGCAGAGGTTGGCGATGTTGATGTGACGGAATAGTTGGGGAAAAAAGTTGATGTTGCTGTCTTTGTCGTCGCGACTGTGGGGGAAACACAGGGGTGAATTTCGATGAAAAACAAATGAGCAAGCGTTGATGGAAGCTGGCGGGACGAGATCGTAAGCACTTTCCTCCCGCGATTCCTCAGTCAAAGTTTTAACCATCGATGCGATCGCGACGCGGATGCGGAGGGGGCTGTTGATCTTGGATATTAGACGCGGTCGAGTCGGCCGAGCGAGGAAGGGTGAATGCCGAAGCTGGCATATTCCAACACCAACGGAAGAGGGAACTTTGTTTCCTCACGACGCCGCGCGCCGCGTCTTTCTCGTCCCGCTCCGCGCCTTTCCCGTCACGCTTAAGTAGCCCTCAATAATCCCCGTGCTCGGCCCGACTCCTTCGAAATGTTGAATAGCCCGAATCTCTCTCTCGTCGAACTCTCGTCTCGGCAAGCAGACGCGGCCGAATCCCCTTTGTAAATATCTTGGCGGCCCCCCTCGAAACGCTTGTTCGGTCGCGATATTTTTATCCCCAACTTTGGCGGTAATCCAGAACGATTTGCGGAGTCGGAAACTGAAAAAATGAAGGAATGAGGGAAAACGTGACGTAGGAAGTAAGGTTCGCGATTTTTTTTTCGTAAAATTGATATTAAGGATCATCGCAGCCGCATCGCACATAACTATGAGTGAAACGAAGCAAAAAATAGGATATGCCGGCCGTATATAAGGAATAAAATAAAATAAAATAAAAATAAATACAATTAAAAAAAATAAAAATAAAATAAAAATAAATACAATTAAAAAAAATGAAAATAAAATTAAATAAAATAAAATAAAATAAGATAAAATAAGAAATTTGGCTACTTTAACAGAACACTTTTGTGACCAGTCTACCCGGATTAAGATAAACTACCAGATTGAGATAAATCACCGGATTAAGTTAAACCAATCTCCGGTTTTAGTGTACCACAAACGACGTCTGCTAAATCCAAACGTCTTTTTTTATCTACTGCACCTGATTTCTTTGAAGGTATATCGAGTTTATGTTGTCACTGAAGACAATTGAATCCCTGAACTATCCAAAATGCAATCAATTAATTAACATCTCCGACAATCCGCGTTTATTTTACATATCAGGAGTTATCGCGCTCGAAATAATGAAGAGAATTACCATTTAGTCATCAGCGGAAACCCCGATGGGGATAAATGGAACCCCCGCGAGACTCGCGGAATGTGCGAGAGACAATGGAAGAATGAGCCACCAACGATGAACGATCCTTAATGAGTTTTATTTGAATAAACAACAACAAAAATGGACGTGAATGCGGAGGCGTTAAAGAAGCATGGCGGTTGATGTCAGAGCCGACGCGGACTTCATTCAGGGCGGACAGCCGAAGTGGAGGAGCGAGAAGGCGAGAGAAAACAGCCCCTCGCGCGCTTTGGCGCCGTCATATCCCTTTCTCGGAATCCGCGGACGGGCGTTGTCAGAGATGAGAGTCGAGCCACTAGGCGAGGCGTCGTTTCTCCCTTTCATCCCGGGGCGAGCGCCCGAGAGAGGCCTCCGTCCGCCGCAAGTCGGTACGGGCGTGAAAATAATCCGAACGAGTCCCTCTCATTAGCATAAGTCCTTTGTCCGCTTCCTGCGCGTTGAAAGACCGGAACGTCCATATCGCGCGATAAGTGAAGGGGTTAGAAAAAGCGAGAGAGAGAGAGAGAGAGATAAGTGCGTCGTCTGCGCGGAGAAGTGAAGTGAGATGTAAATAAATGGGGCACATGATGAGAACAATGGGGAAATTGAATGAGGAAAAAAAACACACTGTTCATTCTGCGATTGCACAAATTGTGAAGATCGAGTTGACTTCAGCAAAAATGGTACCGAACTTTAAATGATGTGATTTTTTCTATTTCAAAACCATTTTGGGTTTTTACGTATAACCCTTAAAACACTTCCTTTCATCACTCCTGGTCCGCACTTTGTTAAGCCATCCTGACTTTCAAGACGTCCGATCCGACCGATTGGTGTCTGAATTTCAGATTCAGACACCAATTGGTCTCTGAAAAACTGACCTCCCTTTCATTTGTGCACGGAAAGAAAAAAGTGGTTGCCCTAACCAATGGCCGCGGTTAAATACGCTCCAAGCGACAAAATTGGTTGGGAGAACCAACTATTGGGTGTCACACCCAATCAGGTGTTTGTGATGTTCAAGTGGTTGGTTGTAACGTCTAAGTGGTTCGTTGTGACACCCAATCGGTTAGTTGTGATACCCAATAGTTGGTATTCTCAACCAATTTTGTCGCTTGGAGCGTATTTAACCACGCGCTTGGCTATGGCAACCAATTATTTCTTTCCGTGTGGACGGCACCAGTCGACACACGCTTAATCTTATAGAAATCATGACTTATTTTCACGATGAACGTAAGTTACGGGTCGCATGGGGTCCCGCTGGACCTCAGGCACTGGTTCTAGGGTCAAGTCATTAAGGTCACCCGCACAACTCATCTACAGGCCGCAAACGATGCTGCTTGACCTTAGGCTCCTCCGAAGCCGCAGACCAACCGCACCTAACCGCACGACCAAACGTCGGCTGCTTAACTGATATTTCATTACGACTGCTGCATCTAAGGTCTCCCAACAACGATTTTAATTGAAACAAAAACCATTCACTGTTGATATCTATTACAATTTTTAACAGCTACCGCAAATGCCAACTAAAAAATTACAGTTGTCACACGTTCAGAGAAAAATATAGTAGAATAGTTGGTCGAACTATACCGATATAATTCGTAGGAGGAACGATCATATGGATTGGTACTGGATACTATGTATTTGATTAGTTGAGCTATTACTACGTTTGCAGCTATCATTTTTTGTCATTGTCGTAACTATAAAATATAAACTCCTCCCCTGGGAGTTACACTGTATAGTAAAAATATAGTATTGTAGTTTCAACCATGTGTTTTTCTCTCAGTACACATTACAGTGTTCCCGATGTCTTCCAGACTCCACAAACGACTTCATATCCCTGCAAAACCTCATCCTGCAATGAAACCAAAGGGCCACCCATTCCTCATCGAGTCAGCCCTTTGTCGCCGCGATCCCGGGCTAATTAAATGCGGAGTGTGCGCGTCCCGTGAGAAAGTGGCGACTCGGTAGCGGCGACGTGACGTGTCGGACAGCCTCAAATGCGCGCGGGACGACGGTGTCGAGGACTCGCGTGACAATCGTGCGGTGGTCATCTACATTCAGAAGCTGCGGCGGTCGTCGTCGCGAGGACGGTAGCGGCGCAACGACGGACAGGACGTACTCTCCAACGCGCGTTCATTCGGCGACAAACGAGAGAGCGAGATTGCACGTCATGTCGGACATTTCTGGCAGCATCCAGAGAAACGTCCCGGTTGGTCCGAACCAGTGCGCGAGGCCAGGAAAGCAGCGGCACCGACACCGTGCGAACCGGTCCGTCAGTCCACCGCAGAATCCCTTTCATAGCCAGGCGATACCGCACGGCAAACAGAGCCAGACGAAATCCCGTGAACGGCGAAACCTTCTCGACGCATAATTAATTCACCTTACCGTGAGACACTATGCGAGAGCTTTGACGGCACGAGACGTTTAAATCATTTTTCACGATTTTTTAAGACGTTTTCAAGATGTTTTAAGGTGTTTTCAAGACGTTTCTTGCGACTGCGAGCCGAGGCATTTTGCTGAATTTTTGTTTCCCGATGCTGCAATGAGAGTTCACAATGTCCCGAATGTACAGGATGCAACATTGGGAGGGGCTGTTTCGAGCGGTACGCGACCCGGCGATCATCATCGATACTGCGACGTCGCGGAGGGAGAAACAGCGTGATTTTCAGGAAGGAATGGCCAACTCGGCTACGAAGCGCGGTATTTGGAAGGGCGAAACGAGGTAGACACTACGGGTGATCCACAAAGACTTTATTCTCGCACAAATTTGGCAGCGTAACAATGTCGCGCAGAGATTCGATGACTACTGACTAAAGAGATAACGCGGGAGGCGCTTATATGGGAGTGAACTGTGGGAAAATGATGATAGTGGGGAGGGATTTTGGGGAAGAGTCTGGAAAGTTCGACGGGAAAACAGGCACACATGTGACCGGATTCCGCGGAGGACAATGAACCCGAGATGAAATATAGAACCTCCGAAAAACATTAGTATAATGAAAATGGGTAATAACTGCCACTTTCGGAGGTTCTATGCAGGGCCGTGAAGTCTCGCTTGATCCTGTATAGTCTCAGGAGATCCATGTGAGGGTCTGTGGATTATTTGCAAGCTTTCCTCTAACCTCCGTTCACTTCAAATGGGTAATATGTGCCATGTCCGGAGGTTGAACGAAGGCTCCAATCCCTTGATACAGCCTGATACAGCCTTTTCGTACTCCAAAAAAAGGATTCCAGGGAGGCCAGAAATTTCAACTCGGGAACTAGCGAATTGCGCCTTAAGAAGTTATCTGTGGGAGAGAGGTAATAAAAAGGGCCGTAGAGGAGGAATTTGGGTAAATAGTCACGTAGGTGACGCAAGTGACCGGATGGAATGCAAATATGGATAACTGCGTTTTGGGAAACGGCGGTGATTAGATATGCGCGGCGGGCTGAGCCGCGATTTAGGGAACATTGAACTCTGGAGTGCGTAAGTGGGTCGGTGGTACAGAGAGTCAGCGGGAAAGGAAAAATACGGAGAGGATAGGGACTCGTTACGATACACAAGGAGGCGTCGGTCACGTCGCTGTCTGTATTGCCGGCATAACATCAGCTCCCGCTAGCGACCCGGATAGATGACAAACGGCGCTGGGGCGACGGAACTCGCGGAGGAGATTTGTCGGGGCCCGGGTAGACAGTGTGGTTGTTGGCTTCTACGGCTTTACCGTCGGTTTACCGGAGCGTCAGTATCACGCGGAATGCCTCTCATTCTCAGGTACCGCGCGCGAAGAGGGAGAGGAACGGCGGTGCGGTGACGACGGTGGCGGCGCGCGGTCGCTACCCGAAAACGCAAACTTCCTGGCGGCACTCGGTGTGCAACCCCGCACCGACCTCGGCTCTCTCTCTCTCTCTCTCTCTCTCTCTCTCTCTCTCTCTCTCTCTCTCTCTCTCTCTCTCTCTCTCTCTCTCTCTCTCTCTCTCTCTCTCTCTCTCTCTCTCTCTCTCTCTCTCTCTCTCTCTCTCTCTCTCTCTCTCTCTCTCTCTCTCTCTCTCTCTCTCTCTCTCTCTATCGGTCCGCCGCGCACACCCGGCGCTTCTCTCTGCTGAGACAACTAACTCAGGTATTTCTCGCGGGGATCTATAGAGCGTCTCGCGTCTGGCGCTGATGGCTCGAGTTCGCCCCGTGTTTCCACTACGCTGACGGTTTCCACGTGGGCGGCCGGGGGGACACCGAAATATTGGAAACGGTGGAAAACTCGACCGAGCCGCCGCGACGGATGATCCGTAAGCGGATCGCGTCGAACGTGCAGCCATGAGGCACACGCTATACGCGAAGCTGTACGCCAAAGCCTCGCATTGTTCGCACAATCGGGCATTGTGACGGTGTGAGCGGCTTATGAGAACCGATTCGGAACTGAGCACCGCGGAGTGGGTTGATGCTTATTAGCGGATGTTAGGGGGTGGATTGTGGAGGGCGAAAGGTGTGTGCGATGTGACTCAGGGTTGCAAGGAGTTTGGTACCAGTGGGCAACATAGCGAAATTTTTGAGTTTTGGTGAACAAGAAGAAATTACGGGTTTCGTTGTCAATGAGGCAATAAGATGGTGGACCAATTTATGTGATCAATTAGAAATAGGAGGTGGTTGAGTCCCGATGCCATTAGATGTCTCTTTTTCCAATAATCTGATGCCCAAAATGGCAAAGGCTTATACGAACAGATTCAGAACTGATGAGGATCGGAATTGGTTGATGCTTATTAATGGATGTTAGGGGGTGGATCGTGGGGGCCAAAGGAATGTGTGATGTGTCTCACGGTCGCCACGAGTTTGGTACCAATGGGTCAGATACAACGTAGCAACGTTTTTGAGTTTTGGTGAACGCGAAATAATCACGGGTTTCGCTGTCAATGAGTGGCAATCGGGGTAGCCGACATTAATATCCCTTGACAAAATACCCGCGGACTCAAAGTCTTTGGACAATGTTTCCTCAGCATGGAATCCTAATAGCAATTGATTCAATGCGAAATATGAGTCAGATCTTAATCGGACCAATTTCTGTGTTCAATTGGAAATAAAAGGTGGATCTCCCGATGTCATAAGGATGTATTTCTCTTTTTCCACTTTATACCAATAATTCGATGCCCAAAATGGAGAAAGCTTATACGAACCCATTCAATCGGAAACAAGAGGTAGACCTCCCCATGTCATCATACGTGTTTCTCGTTTTTTCCATTTTACACCGACAATCTGATCCCCAAAATGGCAAAGCATCCGGATCCATGCGTTTGGCCATTCGGCTGGCCTGAATTGCGTACATTTCGCGTCGGAATCATGCGATACCCACGAGCACGCTAACGTCCGCCAGTTTCAGCCTGCCCCCAAACTGAAAGTCGGGCTACAATTTCACAGGCAGATGTTGCTGCGCGTTGACAGCAAATCGGGCGATGAGCGTGGGAGGGTGGGGGTGGTGGGTGAAAACTTTTGGAATAGCAATTTCGGATATCAAAGCGATTTGTCTAACGACCGGTGTTTGGCTCACGGGAGTGCGGAGGGCAGGGTAATATCTGGCACGAGATTGCCATGCGATAAGAGAGTCGTTGATACGACGCCTCGATAGGGCATCAGTGTTGAGCTCTCGCAATCGCGCCCGGCGAATCTCCTTTCATCCCTCGCGTCCCATTCGGCGTTTGTCGGCGTGAGAGAAAATTTTCAAAGCGCAAAGAGTCTCGGGCGGGGGGTGGATGAGGAAGGAAAAAAAAATGAAAAGGAACGAAGTAACGCGAAGGAGACACAAAAATCTTAAAGGCACAGATGCCGAGGATTGTCCGCAGCCGTCGCCCGGCGAGCGCGTGGGCCGCGCCGCTCCTCCGGGCTTCGGTCGCCCGTATCGCTTACAGTAACTACCCGGACGGCGAGGGACCTCTTCTCGCTGCGCGACGATACCCGACGGCTTTGGAATTTCCGCCGGTCGTTTCCGTCACGTGCGGAGAGCGAGAGAGACGAGAGGGAAAAAAAGAGAGGGAGAAAGAGAGAGTGAGCGACAACGAAAAATAAGAACAGATATAGTAGGTGTATCCAAATGACCTTCAGAGCACCGCGGACTCCCTTCGACCTTCGCAAAACTTCTGGGTATGGGAAACGTTGGTTTCAGATCTGGCAGAACTTGTGACTCGATAGAAGAATTTAAACAAATAAATATTTTAAGGAATTTTGGGCAATTGCTTAAAATATTTATTTGAGTTTCTAGGTATTCATTTAGCATTTATTTATTTAAACTAGGCTAATCACACGCGCTGGCGCGCATGCCTGAAATACTTTTCGCCAAAATCGACGTCAGAAGTTTTTTTTTTTTCAAAATATCGACTTTTAACCTATACCACCGTTCTCAAGTCGCATATTCTACCCCCGAAAACACTGGTTATTAACCTTTTTTAATCCATTTTGAAAAAAATATTTTTTTGGCGACGAAATTTTTTTTTTCTGTCAGAAATCGTAGATCTGGCTCCCGTCCGAAAATCGCCAAAATCGACCCCAATTTTTTTTCTTTTCAAAATATCGACTTTTAACCTATACCATCATTCTCAAGTCGCATATTCTACCCCCGAAAACACTGGTTATTAACCTTTTTTAATCGATTTTGAAAAAAATATTTTTTTGGCGACGAATTTTTTTTTTTCTGTCAGAAATCGTAGATCTGGCTCCCGACCGAAAATCGCCAAAATCGACCCCAATTTTTTTTCTTTTCAAAATATCGACTTTTCACCTATACCATCATTCTCAAGTCGCATATTCTACCCCCGAAAACACTGGTTATTAACCTTTTTCAATCGATTTTGAAAAAAATATTTTTTTGGCGACGAATTTTTTTTTTTTCTGTCAGAAATCGTAGATCTGGCTCCCGACCGAAAATCGCCGAAATCGACCCCAATTTTTTTTCTTTTCAAAATATCGACTTTTAACCTATACCATCATTCTCAAGTCGCATATTCTACCCCCGAAAACACTGGTTATTAACCTTTTTTAATCGATTTTGAAAAAAATATTTTTTGGCGACGAAATTTTTTTTTTTTCTGTCAGAAATCGTAGATCCGGCTCCCGACCGAAAATCGCCGAAATCGACCCCAATTTTTTTTCTTTTCAAAATATCGACTTTTAACCTATACCATCATTCTCAAGTCGCATATTCTACCCCCGAAAACACTGGTTATTAACCTTTTTTAATCGATTTTGAAAAAAATATTTTTTTGGCGACGAATTTTTTTTTTTCTGTCAGAAATCGTAGATCTGGCTCCCGACCGAAAATCGCCAAAATCGACCCCAATTTTTTTTCTTTTCAAAATATCGACTTTTCACCTATACCATCATTCTCAAGTCGCATATTCTACCCCCGAAAACACTGGTTATTAACCTTTTTCAATCGATTTTGAAAAAAATATTTTTTTGGCGACGAATTTTTTTTTTTTCTGTCAGAAATCGTAGATCTGGCTCCCGACCGAAAATCGCCGAAATCGACCCCAATTTTTTTTCTTTTCAAAATATCGACTTTTAACCTATACCATCATTCTCAAGTCGCATATTCTACCCCCGAAAACACTGGTTATTAACCTTTTTTAATCGATTTTGAAAAAAATATTTTTTGGCGACGAAATTTTTTTTTTTTCTGTCAGAAATCGTAGATCCGGCTCCCGACCGAAAATCGCCGAAATCGACCCCAATTTTTTTTCTTTTCAAAATATCGACTTTTAACCTATACCATCATTCTCAAGTCGCATATTCTACCCCCGAAAACACTGGTTATTAACCTTTTTTAATCGATTTTGAAAAAAATATTTTTTTGGCGACGAATTTTTTTTTTTTCTGTCAGAAATCGTAGATCTGGCTCCCGACCGAAAATCGCCAAAATCGACCCCAATTTTTTTTCTTTTCAAAATATCGACTTTTCACCTATACCATCATTCTCAAGTCGCATATTCTACCCCCGAAAACACTGGTTATTAACCTTTTTTAATCGATTTTGAAAAAAATATTTTTTTGGCGACGAATTTTTTTTTTTTCTGTCAGAAATCGTAGATCTGGCTCCCGACCGAAAATCGCCGAAATCGACCCCAATTTTTTTTCTTTTCAAAATATCGACTTTTAACCTATACCATCATTCTCAAGTCGCATATTCTACCCCCGAAAACACTGGTTATTAACCTTTTTTAATCGATTTTGAAAAAAATATTTTTTTGGCGACGAATTTTTTTTTTCTGTCAGAAATCGTAGATCTGGCTCCCGACCGAAAATCGCCAAAATCGACCCCAATTTTTTTTCTGATAAATATTTTAAACAATTGTGGGACAATTGCATAAAACATTCATTTCTTTTTCTACGTACTCATTTATACATTTATTTATTTAAACAAGCTAACGCCATCTTTTCACAGCACCGCAGAAGGCACACAGAATCCGAATTGCAGTGGCCACGGCGATTCCTTTGTACACGAAGGAACTCGATTCCAGTGGGATCATAAAAATGGGATTACAGTCATTATAATTTGTCGTACAATCGATGTATACCAAATAGGCCGCCCCTACCACCACCTCCTCCTCCCCCCATTGGCCATTATTATTCATCGATGCACCGAGGGGCAGAAAAGAGATGGTTAGGAGCCGGGGAAAAAAAAAAACGAGTGCAACAATAACGAGAACGACAGGCAGCAACTACAATGGCAACTCGCTCGCTGTACGTCCTTCATAAAGTATATGGCACGTTGTGTGGAAGGCGCAACGTCCTCGTGGGTGCCCCCCACGCCGGCAGTATACCCCCCATTGTGCTGCGGCATGCGTGACGCTTTGGTCCAACAATGTACAATGTACCTTCGAACAATGGAGGCGCATCGTGTGCCCTTATCGGTTTTATTTCCGGACTACCCTGCGCGTTACGTAGCCTCGGTCGTCTCTCCTCCTGCCGCCCGCCCGCGCCAAGTCCTCTCCATTCTCAATTCCCACCACCACCACCGCCGCCGCCTCCCTCGACGCGCTTATTAATGGGAACGAAAGTGAGCCGCGGGGGTTGATACATCGCACACGGTGCAACGTTTTCTCCCCACCAACCCGCGGCAGGTACGACGACCTTTTTTTTCTTCTTTTTTTTTTTAATGCAGTGCCATCGAGACTCGAACCTCTTCTCCTGCCTCGCTTCTTCGTCTACAATGGTGAACCGTACTTCGGGCTGCAACACTTGGAACGTCTCGTCTCGCGGCGCAAGAGGATTTCGATCGCGCGCGGCATAGGTAAAGGGGGGGGGGGGGGGGGAGAACGTGTTCCTCGCGAACAATAAACCCCTTTACTGGGAATATAGCAATAGTTCTCTTTTTATTAGTACCAGCAACTATTGCCGCTACTTTGATCTTCAATGGTTACTATGGTGACGGTAGGGGAGGAAGAGGGACTATTGCTTGTTGGATGGAGCGGGGCCGATGCAATAATAAATCTCAGGATTCATCTCGTGTTGGTCTCCAGGAAACAGGATATTTAGTCTCTAATTTTCATATTTTTATTTTATTTCATCTATTTTTCTAGTATTTATTTTTTTGTTTAAAAATACCAGCCCATATACGCGCTTCGCATGCTTAAAAAAAAGTAACCTTGATATGAATGAAGTGACGAAATTTCGTAAAAAGTGAAATCGTTTCTCGCGTTTTTCTCGTCGATTTTTTTATTTTTCGGACAAGGATCAGAGGGAAATTTCCCATCAAATAGGGTTTTCAAACTTTACGAAATCGAAATTTGTTTTTTTTTTTTTGCGAAAAACGTACCCCTTGCGTTTTTTGCGATTTTTTTTTCTTTCTTGCTTTCGTAAAATTTGAAACCACTATCCGATAGGGGTTTCAAATAGGTACAAACATTTTTTTTAAATCGTCGACAACAACGTAAAAAATGGAAAACATTTTACCAACAGATTTTTTAAGGTCACTGATCTTTTCATGGGTCTTAATTGAGTTTCATTACGACAGCAATCGCTGCTTTTCAGTATCCACTTTTTCACATGTGTTTCCTATGTTTCTCCACTTCCGAGCAATTATTGCTATGTTAATTCGCGCGAGACAATTTAGCTTCAATTTGCCCCGGCGGATTGTTAGGATTGTTAGCGACGGTCGGGGATTGAGCCGCGCGGCGTTGAATATAATTGAGTGTCATCGTAATCTCCCTAGTTCCTTTTGAGCAACGATTATGCTCGCGCAATTCTAGTTATCGCGCGGTTATGGATATACACACAGCGAGCGCGCGGAATCCTATATGCGACTTGAATTGCAACTGTTTCGAGTGAGCGCGCGGAATTGGAGACCCGGAACGATGATCGCGCCCGGGCGCGCGAGAGAAAGCCTCCGCGAAACGTGGATATGCTAATGCGGTCCAATAAGCCTCGCCGAGTGTTCTCCGGCCCCGCGACTGACTCGCGCAACCCGCCGGCGCCGAAGCTGGAAGCGCGAGCGAGACGGAAAATCGCTTCATTTTCCCGGATAAACGTCCAGCTGGATTGATTACCAACAGAGTAACGGTCACGGCTCACGGAGCCGAGCTCAACGTGCGTCCAAAACCGCGTTCAATCTGTCAGTAAGGTTGGACCAATAGGATCGGCGCGCCGGGGAAACCGAGTGAGTGATAGAACGCGCGGGGTGTGAGTCGCTCCGGGAGGGCGGAAGTTTGCTGAATGGAAGTGGCGGTAACCACGGCACAATGCGCCGACGATGATGACGATAGCGATCGCCGTCACTCGTTTGTATCACTCGCCGCGTACGCGTCAAAGGAAAAAAAACGTGGGGGTTTGGAGAAAAAAATATCTATTTCCGTTTTGAATGCGCCGCGCGCGCGTCGATCGTTGATCACTCTTCGCAATTAATCGATAAAAACGGGAGGAGTTTTCTTTTAAAATTAAACACTTTTAATTTAAATGGTTTTGAAGTTTTTTCCATTTAAATTGAAAATTTTCTTTAACTTTTAATTATAAGAATTTTTGTTAGTTATTATTTTTTTTTAATTAAAGACTTGATATAAATGGTTTTAAAAATGTTTCCATTTAAATTGAAAATTTCCTTTAACTTTTAATTTTAAGAATTTTTGTTAGTTATTTATTTTTTCTTTTAAAATGAAAGACTTTTGATTTAAATGGTTTTGAAGTTTTTTCCATTTAAATTGAAACTTTCCTTTAACTTTTAATTATAAGAATTTTTGTTAGTTATTTATTTTTTCTTTTAGAAAAAACGCTCCGGGAGGGCGGAAGTTTGCTGAATGGAAGTGGCGGTAACCACGGCACAATGCGCCGACGATGATGACGATAGCGATCGCCGTCACTCGTTTGTATCACTCGCCGCGTATGCGTCAAAGGCAAAAAAAAAACGAGGGGGGTTGGAAAAAAAATATCTATTTCCGTTTTGAATGCGCCGCGCGCGCGAGGGTCGTTGATCACTCTTCGCAATTACTCGATAAAAACGTAGCCGAATTAAAGCTCGAATTGCGCGCGCTAAAAAGCGAGGATCGGAAGGGATAACGAATTTTGTTTTCGGATTGATGCCGGAAACACGATATTTCGGATGCTCGAAACAGGAGGTTATTTTTGCTTTTAGCGTTCCGCATCAGTGTGCACTTTTCCGATCGGCCGCGAGTTCGATAATCATCAGCTCGAAAGGCAAAAACTCATATTTTGGTTTTTAGTTTCCAATTTTTTTTTTACCAGGACCTATTAAAATTTGTGTCTATATTTTTGCAGTGAAACAGAACAGGAAGCGGTGGTAATGAACTCCTTAATCCGTGTTTATAGTAACTGGCAACGTCCCCAAAAATTACAACAAAAAGCCACAAATTTAGCGCGTAAAAAGCGCGTGAAATGTGGTAGATATGGTAAATTTATTTTGGGGTCACCGCTCGGCCAGTATCATGCAGGTAATTTTTCCATAATCTACCTGAACTTGAGCTCGATAAACATGAATTCGAAAAGCAAAAATACTCATATTTTCTTTTTGAGGTTTCACCTTTTTACCGGGACTGATTAAAATTTGTATGCATATTTTGGCAGTGGAACAGAACAAGAAGCGATGGTATTAAGAACTATTTATCCCATGTGTAAAGTAACTGGCAACATCACCAAAAATTACAGCGAAAATAAGTACAAAATCAGCGCGTAAAAAGCACGTCAAATTTGGTATACGGTAAATTTATTTTTTGCCGTCATCGCTGGGCCAGCCTCATGCAGATAATTTTTCCACAATCTACCTGAACTCGAGCACGATAAACATGAGTTCGAAAAGCAAAAAAACCTCATATTTTGATTTTCGAGATACCACATTTTTTAACGGAACCCATTGAAATTTGTATGCATATTTTGTCATTGAAACAGAACAAGAAGCGACGGTATAAAGAACTCCTTAACCCGTACATAAAGTAACTGGCAACGTCCCGAAAAATTACACCGCAAAAAGTCACACAAAACCAGGGCGTAAAAAGCGCGTAAAATTTGGTGCACGGTAAATTCATTTTGAGGTCACCGACTCGGCCGCAGCAGCCTCGTGCAGGTCACTTTTCCACAATCTACCTGAACTCGAGAGCAGCGGTTCGGGGATTACGCGGCCACGGAAACGTAAATTTTTATTTCACCAGACGAAATAAAACGCGGCGAGAGAGAGAGAGCGAGGAAGGCTATGTATGGAAGCTGCGGAAGCGTCGAGGGGAACCAGCGGAGCCGAACACGTCAGGAGGCAGGACGAGGGGACGAGAAGGGCGTGCGCGGGCCTCCGTGTATATGCAAAGTGCGGCTGCTTGGTTATTCGGAATCCGCGATGCTAATCGGGTATGACCAGCTGTCGGTCAACCGGTCGGGAGTTGCCTCGCAGGGGCGCCGGGCCAGATCACCGTGAACAACCTTGTTCTCTCCTCGCTTTTTTCATCCCCCGTGCTGCTTTCTTTGGACCAACTTTGTCCATCGAGCTACGAGGGTCTCCGACCTTCGCACAGCGCGTCGTCGTCATCGTAGGATGGACAAGAGACTCCTCAGGCTTTCCTTGTTTTTCTCCATTTTGCTACCCTCTTATTCTTCACTTTTGCGTTATTCTCTCCCCTTCCATCCCCAGGCTGAGGCTTCTTGTGGCGAAAGTGCGGGTGGCGAGTCTCAAACGTTACCCCGATTAAGTGGAGTTTCAATGCGGATACCCGTCGGGAAGTTTGAGGCACGTGTTCCTCCACCTTCCCTTCCGGATTCCACGAATACGTCCGCATTACCAGGGCGCACGATGAAAACTCCGATGTCGATGTACAACCGAAGTTCGATGCGTTCGATTCTCCCTTCCGGACCATGTGTGTTTTTTTTTATTTGCTCTCCTCTCACGCGTTTCGACGCTTCTCAAAATGGGTCAATGGGGCTCGACGACCGCAGCCGGGAGTTTTACGAAATTGCTGCAAATGGTCCTGAAACATATAAACCGCGTGGTGAAATATTCCGGGAACTTGACCCGAATTCGCGGCATTCAATTCGCCCTTTTTCCACCGTCCCTTTGAATTCGAGTTCGCAAAATGGTTACACCGTAAAATATTCCCTTGAATATGGGAACTTCGATCTTTTTTTTTTCTTTTTTTTCTGAAGAAGTCAAACAATCTGGAGGCTGCTGTTGTAATATACAGGAATTCGCGGCATTCAATTCGCCCTTTTTCCACAGCCCCTTTGAATTCGAGTTCGCAAAATGGTTACACCGTAAAATATTCCCTTGTATATGGGAACTTCGATCTTTTTTTTTCTTTTTTTTTCTGAAGAAGTCAAACAATCTGGAGGCTGCTGTTGTAATATACAGGAATTCGCGGCATTCAATTCGCCCTTTTTCCACAGTCCCTTTGAATTCGAGTTCGCAAAATGGTTACACCGTAAAATATTCCCTTGAATATGGGAAGTTCGATTTTTTGTTTGTTTTTTTTTTTCTGAAGAAGTCAAACAATCTGGAGGCTGCTGTTGTAATATACAGGAATTCGCGGCATTCAATTCGCCCTTTTTCCACAGCCCCTTTGAATTCGAGTTCGCAAAATGGTTACACCGTAAAATATTCCCTTGAATATGGGAACTTCGATCTTTTTTTTTTCTTTTTTTTCTGAAGAAGTCAAACAATCTGGAGGCTGCTGTTGTAATGTACAGGAATTCGCGGCATTCAATTCGCCCTTTTTCCACAGTCCCTTTGAATTCGAGTTCGCAAAATGGTTACACCGTAAAATATTCCCTTGAATATGGGAACTTCGATCTTTTTTTTTTTCTTTTTTTTTCTGAAGAAGTCAAACAATCTGGAGGCTGCTGTTGTAATATACAGGAATTCGCGGCATTCAATTCGCCCTTTTTCCACAGTCCCTTTGAATTCGAGTTCGCAAAATGGTTACACCGTAAAATATTCCCTTGAATATGGGAAGTTCGATTTTCTTTCTGAAGAAGTCAAACAATCTGGAGGCTGCTGTTGTAATATACAGGAATTCGCGGCATTCAATTCGCCCTTTTTCCACAGTCCCTTTGAATTCGAGTTCGCAAAACGGTTACACCGTAAAATATTCCCTTGAATATGGGAACTTCGATCTTTTTTTTTTCTTTTTTTTTCTGAAGAAGTCAAACAATCTGGAGGCTGCTGTTGTAATATACAGGAATGTCTGTGTAGGCAAGAAACACAGCGGGCGGTGGTCCTACACTCGAGGCTAACCCTCGAGGGGGTCGGTGAGTTCCTTCCTCTTCCGCCTTTCGGCTCTTCAGTCTCGCCAGTTTCACGCAGCTCGGATCTCCCGAGAGCGGAGAAGAGGGAAAGGGAAAGAGGGACAGAGAGCGAAGCTCCGAGGACCAGAGAAAGAGAGACAGAGAGAGAATGTGTGAGTAAGTCGGCCAAGCGTTTAATAGAATTCATGCAAAAAGGGCTTTGAAGGGCGCAAATACCCGAGGGCAGGGGTAACAGAAATTGAATGTCGTGGATCCCTTCGCGACTCCCTCACGCGTATCAGCTCTCTCTCGACAAATTAGTCGCGACCCCCGTTCACGGCGCCTCATCGAGTGGCAAGATTTTGCCGAGAGCCTCCCCGGGGCGAAAGAAAAATTGTTGGAAAATATTTGCGGAATTTCAATCAGCTTTGGGCCAATAGGCAAATTTAATTACAATGCGTTATTTCCAGAAAGCCCGGAAATCACTTGTTGACTTGACGGAAGTTACGCGCCCGCGGATTTCGCCCGCAGTGAAAATGTTACAACAATGGGGCGGCGGCGGCGGCGTCGAAAACGTTAATTAGACAGACGAGGCCGTGTGTGATCGCGTCAATTTCCCACGCTCTGCACACAGTGAATGACATTGTTAATTATCGCCGGGATGACAGCCCGAAGCCCACGACGAAAAAAAAAAATTCGGGGACACAAAGCGCGACGTTTGCTCGGTCGTTCGATTCGCCCATTGCAGCGTAATTCATATTCGCGATCCGATTGGCAATCCGCATAAACTCCCGAAATATCGTAATACTGTTTCAGAGCCGTCGCGAGTCTTCATCTCCGCTGCCCTCTTGCGTCTCGAATTAACTGAATTACTCGCAATTCCGACGCTGCAATATCAATGATAATTTCATTAATTATATCCGTTGCAAAATTTACGAATGCGTGAATATCCGAAACATATCGCCGTATTACAGGTCGACAGCTGCGACCATCCGGCCTGTCTTTGCACCTCCCGTTCGCCCGGCTTACTGGTTTTCAGGTCAGGTGAATGAGCGTAAAAATAAAAATCGTCGCTCCGCGGCCGGAAATTTATAAATTACTAGCAGATTGCAGTGGCTCGAATCGAAATTAGATCGTTAAGGAAATGAACGTCCAAACTTTACGAAATCGAGAAAAAAAAACATTTGCGATTTGATAAAGTTTGAAGACCCTATCCGATGGGGAATTTCCCGCTGATTCCGAAAAGCATCGTTGTTTGCCCGAAAAACATCAAACTCGATGAGAAAAATGCAAAAAATTATTTTTCACTTTTTTCGAAATTTCGTCACTTCACTAAAATCGAGGTTACTTTTTTTTCGATCGCCCAAACCTGGATTTTTTTTTGCGTTCGATAGAAAAATCTATAACAAAGAGAATGCCGCAAAGCGAAACGCGATATGTTGATTTCTGCATTTTTTTACAGGATGTTAAAATCAGACCCTCAAAAATCACAAATTTTTATTTTTATACATTTTTATAAATCACCTTTCGGTTTTTTGCGATTTTTGGGGACCCGACTTTAAAATTCTGTAAAAAATTAAAAAATCAAGATCTCGCATTTCGCCTTGCGGCATTCTCCTCGTTATAGTTTTATCTCGAACGCAGCCAGAAAATCCAGGTTCGAACGAGCCAAAAAAAAGTAACCTCGATTTTAGTGATGTAACAACTGGGTAAACTTGCGAAGCGCTCGTATATGGGCAGGTTAAATTATTTACTGTCACCGGTGACGTCGTCAACAACAAACCCGATTCACGAGGTTAACAAACCAAAAGAGCAAAAGGCAAAGACGACGAGGTATAAATTACATCAACGTCGAAATAACAGCTCGTAATATGCGGCTAACGCGAGAGTCGAGTCTCGGACACCGAGCGGCGTCCATACACTATAGATCGTAATATATTATCGGGGCCCGGAATATGCTGTTCTATCCTGACCGTCACTTCGCTAAAATCGAGGTTACTTTTTTTTCGATCGACCAAACCTGGATTTTCTTTTTGCGTTCGAGAGAAAACTCGATAACGAAGAGAATACCGCAAAGCGAAACGCTATATCTTGATTTCTGAATTTTTTTTTACAGGATGTTAAAATCAGACCCTCAAAAATCACAAATTTTCATTTTTATACATTTTTATAAATTACCCCTTTCGTTTTTTTTTGCGATTTTTGGGGGTCTGACTTTAAAATTCTGTAAAAAATTCAGAAATCAAGATATCGCGTTCCGCCTTGCGGCATTCTCTTCGTTACAGAGTTTTATCTCGAACGAAGGATGAAGAAAATCTAGTTTCGATCGAGCCAAAAAAAAGTAACCTCGATTTTAGTGGTTTGCATTTTAGTGATAGTCAGGTTAAATTATTTACTGTCACCGGAAACATCGTTAACGACAAACCCGATTCACGAGGTTAACAAACCAAAAGAGCAAAAGGCAAAGACGAACAGGTATAAATTACATCAACGTCGAAATAACAGCTCGTAATATGCGGCTAACGCGAGAGTCGAGTCTCGGACACTGAGCGGCGTCCATACACTATAGATCGTAATATATTATCGGGGTCCGGAATATGCTGTTCTATCCTGACCGCATATAGATACAATGGATGAAGCCGCACGGCGAGAGTAGAGCCACGAGGATTAGACGCGCATGATCATCCGGCGATAAATCAGAATTAATTTAAGCGCCGCGCGGAAAATCCTCTTCCGCAATAGTGTCTAGTGGGTTTCCCCGCGGCAACTCCGTATCGGCGGCCCCCGCTGAGTTTTACTCGACCGCGGCGATTCGCCCCCTCGTCCATCCTACCTACCACCGCAGAAGAAGTTTATAGACGAGCGGACGTTGGAAGAGAGAGATTCATAAATCCAAATAAAAGCGAGAGCCCCGACGGCAGGGGGTGCGAAAGGGGTTCGCGCTCACCGGGTAACGCTCGCGCCTCTTTCCCTTCCGCGTCTTCGGGCCTCTTATTCGACGCCCCCCCAGGGCTCGGCTGCTCTGTTTATCCGCCGTTTCCTCCTTTTTCGGATCGCCTGCTCGATAGACGTTGTCACCGAAGTTCGCACCCCATTATTCCGCGCGCACGCGAGAATTCGGGGCGCCCTGTATCGTGATAGATGGCCCCTGGCCTGCTGCGAGTGTTTGTGAAACGCGAGGGTGGTAGAAAAAGAAACAGCGACGGGGCGTGGAAACCTATGGGGACGCGAATCGCGCGAAGATAATCGAGCTACGGTGGCGCGAAAGGACGCCGAAAACTGTTTAGTGTGAAATATGCTTCGAATATTTATTATTATTATTTTTTTTTAGGTATTATTGACTCTTCGATGGTTCGCCTTTTTTATAACTATGGAGGTTTTTGGTTTACTTTTGTTTAAAAAATTCCTGAATGATTCACAAAAATCGAAGAATGGACATTTGCTTAATCGTTAATGCAGGAATGACATTGAAGTTTGCATCGTTGGAATGCAACGAAATTCAGAAAAAAAAATTACTTCTAATAAAAATTTGTAACAGGAACTAATTGCTATGATGAATTTTTATACCTAGTTCCATCATTTGGGTTAATTAGAATTATTATTTGTTTCTGAATTTCGTTGCATTTCAACGATGCAAACTTCAACGTCATATGCAGGAATAGTTAATTCTTTTCTTGCATTTTTCGTCTCATAATTATACATAAAATCTATTAAATGTAGAGAGTTTTTCTTTATGCAAAAAAAATAACCTCGCTCTGCGGATTCATTAATGTGTATCTGAATGAGTGTATATAAGTCTCGTCTGATTTTAATCCAGGAATAGTTCATTCTTCTCTTGAATTGTTTGTCTCAAAATTATACATAAAAATCGACAAATGTCAAGAGACCGAAAAAAAATGACCTCATTCGAAGGGTTCATTAATTAATGTGTACAAGTCTCGTCTGTTTTTAACCAAAGCTCAAAAAAACCGCCACGTATTTCCACTCGACGTTTGACGCGCGTCCGCGGGGAGGACAAATAGAAGGATCATTGCAAAGAATGTAGTCCGATTCGGACAGACACGAGACCGTCCATCACGAGACGTCCAGGGCAGATTTTTTTCTCTCCATCTCGTGTCACTGAATCTCCGCGAGGCTCTCGCTGTGTGTTTCGCGGAGAAACTCTTGAGCTCGGTCGCCCCGTCGAGTCATGTGCTTTGGCTCGTTCGCTCGGATTTACCTCCTGTCCCCTGCCACGAGGACGATGCTGAAAGATTTAAGGGAGGACCGTGTGGCGAACTCGCGAGAGATGCCCGAGCGTGCACGGGTGGGACACGAGCGGCGGCAAATGACCGGACGAAACGACCCAGAGACGGCCCGGCTCGAACCCACTGACGCGTGTCACACGGCTGCACTAACAGTCCTCGTTCCTGCGGACTCGTAGAGACTCCGACAAGAGACCCGGCAAGGGGCGTCCGTAGTGTGTCCACCGTACGCTCGGACGTTCCACTTTGAAACGAATACGCGGCCTGTGATAACGACGCCGCCTGTCGCGTTCCGTGACACATAAATTTGCTAATAAATTTCATGAAGTAACTTTCGGTCCGCGGCTCTCCACAAATAACGTTTAAACGATCGTTAACGTGCGGGACCGTCGAATGATTTATTCACATTATTGTAGAGCCTTTCGTTGTTTGCAGCCAAGCGCGAGAGGAATTTTCGGTACACGAATGAAATTTGTACACGACGACCGGCTTAACCGAGAATAAAATCGACTTTTTGCGAAAATCATACCGTCCCCCAGTCCGTCATTCGTCCGAGACTCGATTTTAGACGAGAATTATTCATCCCGACAAAACGTCGATTTAAATTTGATTTGTATAAACCCGCCAGACGCTGGTGATGGTGGAGTCGTTTGGACGATGTTTAAAGGAGGCTTTCGACGAGTCTTATTAATTATGCGGTGTCGAGAAACATGGGACGGAGGAGTGTAAATCGATATTTATGTCGGCGGTTTTAATTTGGCGTGCAGACATCGGTGAAAGAGGTTTTTTTTATGCATCTAGGTGAAAAAGGACATCTCGACGTTATTACTTTTGGAGTGTCTGTGATATTTGAGGAGGTTATGAGGGATGCTTGGATGGATTTTCAGATGGGAGATTCCGGCACTCACCCTAAGCGTTTGTAGGGTCATTCCAAGAAAGATGGACGCATTAGTTGGATGACCAATCGTTACATTTTTTAAAGTACATATATCATTTTTCGGAAAAATAGATCCATTATATCTGGAATACATCTTTTATATATCTCGCATATATTTTATTTCATGCAAAATACCCTTTTTTAAAACTATTTCATTGACGTTAACACCCAATGTCTCAAATTTGCGAATAATCAGAGCAGGATTAAAAATACTGTCGCGCAACGAAGTCTTCAATAATTTTGAATTCAAATACATTTTGAATAACATATAAATAAAATGTAAAAATACATTTTGAATAAAGTGTAAATAAAATGTAAAAATACATTTTGAATAAAGTGTAAATAAAATGTAAAAATATATTTTGAATAAAGTGTAAATAAAATGTAAAAATACATTTTGAATATATCTTTTTTGCTCGTTTAAATTTCATATAGGTATTAAAATAGATCCGACATATACAATTTTGCGGAAAAATAGGTCTTTTATATCTGGACTACATCTTTTTATATATTTCGCATATACTTTATTTCCATATGGGATACATTTCATGCAAAATACCCTTTTTAACTATTTAACTGACATTAACACCCAATGTCTCAAATTTGCGAATAATCAGAGCAGGATTAAAAATACAGCCGCGCAAAGAAGTCTTCAATAATTGAGGCACATCCCGAGAGCACCCGAAGGCGGCGAGCGTCGTTAACCCGCGTTGAAAAGCAGAAAAGCAGATACGCATCGCCGTCTCACTGGGAAGTGCCGCATGCATTCTTAACGCTACGGTGTAAGAGCCCGAGAAGCCTTCGTCTTTTCCCCATCCCTGTCTGCCCACGACTGGCCGCATATTCATGTTTGCAGGAGGCTTACATTCCGCGAACGGACGGTCGATATGGAGACCATCAATTTTCAATAGGCGCTGCCGGCCGAGGTCTGCGGCGCTGCCGGCCTTCGAGGTCCACACAGAGCGCGCGGTCGGGACGAGATATTCAATCGGTTTTCGGGCAAACGGGCTATGGGTCCTCCATTTAATTTTCTTCCCAACTTGTTTTGCCTTTTCCCATTGGGGTGCAGCGAGACGGCGAAGGTATATATTCGAGAAATCGATTAACCATCCATCCTGAAAATGGCTCAGTATGCTCGGTCGGTAAAACAGGTATGTGTTTATGCGTGCACGAGTGTGTCTCTCTCTGGGTGTCCCGTTGCGGGCATTATATCAAAGACAAAGAGAAAAGTTGCCGGCCTTCGAGGTCCACAGAGCGCGCGGTCGGGACGAGATATTCAATCGGTTTTCGGGCAAACGGGCTATGGGTCCTCCATTTAATTTTCTTCCCAACTTGTTTTGCCTTTTCCCATTGGGGTGCGGCGAGACGGCGAAGGTATATATTCGAGAAATCGATTAACCATCCATCCTGAAAATGGCTCAGTATGCTCGGTCGGTAAAACAGGTATGTGTTTATGCGTGCACGAGTGTGTCTCTCTCTGGGTGTCCCGTTGCGGGCATTATATCAAAGAGAAAAGCGCAACGATCCGGATGGAGGCAATGTGGGAGAGAGGCTGGGCTGGAACAGCGAAAACGCGACCCAGGATACACTTCCGGCTGACCTGCCGGCGCAGCCTCACCGAAAATTCAGGTCGTTTTCCAGAGGCTGAGGTCGTTCGGAAACGAGCCGGAAACTCGTGTCGGGGAGAGAGATCGATATTCGCATGGGCTCTCCTCTCCCCCTCCCCCAACCCCCCCCCCCCTTCCCCCCGCGCCTCATCTCTTTCCGTCCTCCTCTATATCAGTCTGGCCGCGCGCCGCCCGCGCGATTCGCCTCGGTAACACCCAAACCGACTCCAGTGTAACATATCACGGTATAGAAGCGCGATTTACACCCTCGACTGAAATTCGAATCACGTTGCGAATAATTCATGTAAAGCGCGAGTACAAATGACCTGGGGGCGAAACAACGTAAACCTATTAGCCTGACCAATCCACCCTTGACCCGGGGACCCTCGGAATCTCGTTTTACGGGCTACGCACAAATGGCATATAATTTTGGCGAACGAGTAACTCGAAGTGCAGTAACGATCCATTATTTGCGGATATAATTGTGAATGACCGAACGGGATTACTTTAATTAGCATTTCGTGTACCCCGCGTGACCGGAGGATTTGATGAGTGAAAATTCATTTTTATGGGAAGGACCTTTAGCGATAAATATGTATGAGAGAGAGAGAGAGATGAGATAAAGGGTTCCCAAAAAGTGCGGGAAGAACACACAAAAAAAGACAGCCGGAAAGCTCCAGAGTTGGCTGCAGGTCTGTGGTGAAGAGAGCTTCGAGGGATTTCGCAGGTTTCCCCCCGTAGAAGCTAGAGGCAAACCCGGCAAGGGTGGGCGGGTGGTGGTGGAGCACGTATACGATGTAACATCGCCGGGGGAACTAGAAATTCGGGGCTTCGCCTATGGCCGGGCGGAGCGAGAGAGACTCGGAAGTAGGGCCTGGCCTTTGAATTTCCCGAAGGAATATATAGAATTCTTAGCATTCCTGGCGGTAGACTCGGTACTCGGGCTGCTTATGTACCGCGGTCGTCAATTTCGGGGGGCAGAATGTGCAACGTTTCGCGTCTCGAGGGCAAAACGGCGGTGCGCGATGATTGGTCCTCGATGGTGAAGGGAACATCGGATGGTGATGATGACTACGTGGTTCTGATGCAAACGGCTGGGTTTCCAATCGGTCTACAAATTTATTAAGAACTGGGCAATTAAGTATGAAGGCTCCGAACGAAATCTACATGACGATTGGTCTCCAGACGGACTGAGTAAGGTCGCTAGCTAGATTCAATTGATTTCGGCTAAAAATCAGGGATTTATATACTGGAAAAATTGCTGTATGGGAGGAGGGTTTCGAAAAAAAAATAAGAGCTAGGTTTGGTTGAAGGGGTTACGTTGGTACTCGGAATTCTTTTGCCTATAATATTGTTGCTCTCGATGAGAAAATGTTGAATAGAAAATAGGAACGATCGTTTATTCTCAACTTGCGATTCGTAATATCGATTACATGTCTGTCCGAGTCGAAGTGTCATCTAAAACTATTTGTTTATTGTGTCATCGTCGTCAAGTCAATCCGAAGAATTTTAAGAACATCTCTTTTTTTGGTTTGATATTGTTTGTCCACGTGCAGAATCGATGTCCCTGCGTCCAGCGTGGGTCGGAGCTCTTAAGAAACGCGTGGTTTTGTGTATTTTAAGATTCAAAGATTTTCAGAGCAAAGCGTCGTACGTGACAAAATAAAATCATAAGTCTCTGCAAATGTAAAAAATGGCTGCAGTCTAAAACTTGATAGCTGTCACTTTACCGATACAAAATTTTATTTTCGGGTAAATAAAAAAATACACTAATTATCGGAAAGACTCGTTAGTAGCAGCGGCAGCAGCAGCAGCAGCGTCAGCGAGCCCGTCCTAAGTGGAAACGGACGAGTCCGCGGGTCTAGATCGGACAAAAAAAGACTTTCGTGCAGTTTATTTTGTTCCGAATATTCCCGTTTGACGGACGGAAACCGCGCGCGGAGGCGGACGTAAAACCGGCTGAAATTTGCAAGTGAATTGAGTGCATTTCGGAAAGTGAATGAAAAAAAAAAAAAAAAAAAACGATAAAGCGAGAGCCAAAAAGTATAAACGGGAGTTCGGTGCCGGGCGAGTCACCGAGTGGTCTCGGGGTGTGCGCGGCGGAAAAAAAACCTCACAGCTCGTGGCGGTAAACTTTCCTAACTCAATTTATTAATATACTCAATCATCAAACCCAGCGAGGAGCGACGAAAAAGGCCCGACGTCGCGCTGCTTTTCTTTTTACACAAGTCACTTCATACCGACCGGTTTGCCGCGGGGGTGAAAAAAAAAAACGCGACGTCGAGCCCCCCCTGGCAAAGCGAGCCGGAAGCGCGGTTGGTAATTCTCAACCTGCCAGGTGGACGTGAAGTTGGAGATTTTCCTGCGCCGCTTCTTCGCGAATATATACACGGCGGAAAACATATATTTCTCTTTGCGGCAACTTCATTAATTACTCACCCAATTCCGGGCCGCAGACGCGCGGTATGATTTGCAAAATTGCGCTGCACGAGGCATCTTCGAAGCAGAGTTGCCGGGCGTACAGACAGTTGAGCACGGCTACCGGGGTCTTGATGTTCGGTCCTGCAACAATTAATAATTCAGCCGTTTTAATTCCACCCCATCTCAGGTCCTTTTTACCCCCCCGCGTCGCGGAGGGTTTGCAGCCAAGCGGGTTTTGCCAATGCGACGGCACGTCACTCCCGCGTGGTAACACGTGAGTGGCACACGCTTCGCCAACCCACAGACACACACACAGACACACGCAATTATGTACACAGCGAGGTTGAGTCTAAATAAGAGATGCACGCTATACGGATTTGAATAATCGCGTCTGCAGCGCGAGCGACGAGGCTCCGCACGGCACGCACGGTAAAAATGAATGGATGTAGGCAGTGCAAGCGAAGGTTTCCTCTTCCCCCGTGGTGAATCGAAAAACCGACCGGCTGTGCACTGCACACTTGCACTGCACGCGCAGGCGAACGCGCGGTTCAGTGAAACGGGGGAAGTGTCAAAGCGCGGGGGACACCGAGACACCCGCGTGATTTAAGACCCGACCACGATAAACCATTCGTTCTGTTAACGTTAGAAAGTTGAGGCTGTCGTGGAAAATTATGCGGGGCATCCGGAGCAGCGAAAAATAATTGTTCCTCGTATAACACTAACCGGTGATTTACGGGTCGCAAAGGTATGGCCAAGGAATTCCTTAGCTCGTCTTCTCTCTTTTCTTGATTATAGATAGACATTTATTTCTAATTTATGACAATTGTTTTTTACACACCCGTCCTTAAACGGAAATTAAGAAAATAAAAGAAATTTTTTATAAAAAATATCAATTTTCAATTTAATTTCCAATTTCAGTTTCAATTTTTTATAAAAATTTTCAATTTTAATGAAAATTTTCAATTTTTTAATGAAAGTTTTCCATTTTCTATGAAAAATTTCAATTTTAATAAAAATTTTCAATTTTAATAAAAATTTTCAATCTTAATAAAAATTTTCAATTTTAATGAAAATTTCCAATTTTCATGAAAATTTCCAATTTTTTATGAAAATTTTCAATTTTTTATGAAAATTTTCAATTTTTTATGAAAATTTTCAATTTTTTATGAAAATTTTCAATTTTTTATGAAAATGTTCAATTTTTTATTAAATTTTTCCAATTTTTAATAAAAATGTTCAATTTTTCATGAAAATGTTCAATTTTGTATTAAAAATTTCAATTTTTTATTATTATTTTTATTGAGCTCAGAATATATACTTTTGCAGTAAAAAAAATTAAATAATTATTTTTCTACATATCCTATATACATATAGTTTTTCACCTATTGGACATGGTTTGCGGGGTACACGCCGTATAAATAAATAAATACACCGCACATTCCATCGTTCCGGGCGACACCGGCACGGGGAGCCGCATTGTCCTGTATCGAAAATCGTCGAGGACGCTGCGGGAACAAAAGGAGAAAAGAATTGAATCGGGTGGATCCCAATGGGCAGCGATAGGTGGAGAGGGCTCGGGGGCGAGAGCCCGCGGATTTTTACGACCCACTCGCCTAACGGAAGTCGATAAAAGAGGCTCTCCGACCCGTAATTAATTACGGAACGCTCGCTGTCGGCGCAACGGGCTATAAACTACGGTGCGCGCGGGGTGCGCTAGCGAAAGCAGAAGTGCAGCTCCCGTACCCACCGGATACTTTGTACGCGTCCGTCTCTGCACGGTATATGCGCTATACCCATATATAAATATATATAAAATATATATACGCGTTTAAAATATATATATATCGCACTATTTGCGCCGAAGATGCTGCAGGATCTTTGATCAAGACTCTCGAAGTGGTACAAGTCGAAGGAAAACAGAAAGGAACGACGACGTTGTTCTCGGTGGCGCGGCGTAAAATTGTTTGGGAAGCCTGAGAGCCGACGGAGCTTCGATGAATAATGTCCCCCTTTCCGTCCGTACGACGAGACAATTGCTCAAAGCAATTACTTAGTTGAGTTCGATTGGCCGAGGGATAAATCGCCCGGTCCGAGCTGGTCGGAAGTGGTTCGAGCCCGTAGCACGTGAAGACCATTCGTAATATGGATTCGCCAGTTGCCGGTGGCGGGACGTATAGCACATTATCTCCGGGAATTCACAGTGTATCATTTCCGTGGCGCGGGCGATACGAAAAAAAAAGGTCAAGAACGTGTCGGGAGTTGTTTTATTCGGTCCGGCCACGTTTTCGACCATCGGCTCGACGATCGAGGATGGATTGGATGGGCATCGTGAACTCGATTCTCGCGGTAATTCGATGCGGAAGATGAGTTCGGTGGGAGAGAAAGGGAGGAAGGGGGTGTAAAAGGGACGACAACGATTTTGCGAAGGCTTAAGGAGACAAAGAACGAAAAGCGGGGAGAGAAAAAAAATAAAGGGTGTCCGCCCCCTATTGACTCCAGTCACCCTGGGCTCTTTCAGCGATGCCAATTGGTATTTATGAACGATGTCACCGATCATCCAATCTCGACGTCGAGCCCCGCGCGGATATCACATCAATCTTCCTTATCCTTTTTTTATCATCCCTCTCGCGTTTCTCCCGATAACTCGCGAGCGATCCGTCGTTATCCGATTCCTTTTCTTCTCGCAAACGACACTCCACTCGGTATTTCCACGCCGAATGAGACGTGACACTCCTAATAAAGACGAAGCAAAAGTCCCTTTAAAACGCAATAATTTAATTTCCGGTGAGTGCTGGCGGAACCTGCTGACGACTTCTTCAAATATAACACGAAGGAACATTTTTTTTTTTTTTTTTTCGAACAGATTTCAATATCATTTCTGGATGGTTACGAAAATAAAAACGTGACGATGCAAGAAAACGTTTATTTTGTGAGACTCATTCATTCCACCCACCAGGAAATTCTGTGTGTTCCCTTTTATTATTACTGGCAAAATGATTTCCCTCCTTCCTAAGCTCGAGAGTCTTCGCTCAAGATACGTCGTAGCCTAGGCTGATGTGTCAGATAAGTTCATAAAGCTGACTCGCGTCTCCGAGAAAAAGGGCCTTTTATACTCATCGCTACTCCTCGCTCGGTTTCAATTGCGACAGCCACCGTGGCTGCCTCTTCCATCCCATTCCGACCTACTCGCGTGAAGGAAAAATCCATTTGAGCTTTTTTCGTGCTGCGCACAGATATATATTTAATTATCTCCATCCGTCTGCGTATCCCTCGGTCCTCCTGCGAGGGCACCGGAGGTATAAGGGGTCGGGTGGACCCGAACACAGAGGGTTGTACGGCGAGTTGGAAGGGGAGGGATGGCCGTGAGTTTCCTCCGCACAGACCGTCAGGCTCGACGTTTCTGTGTGTGGCAGCGGCGAGAGCGAGAGAGAGTCGAGAGGTCTGGGTAATTTTGAACGGGGAAAACTTTTGCTCTTGAATCGCGTGCCACGAGTGGAGCGTCCCTGCCGGCCGAGCTGTAGCCCGTAACCTATCCCAGCACACTTTTTCCTCCCGCTCCGTCCGCACACGTCCTCTCCCTTGGTCGCCCTCGCCTTTTCCTCCTCCACCTCCTCCTGTCTTATTAAATATAGATCCAACCCGGCAATTGGTGCTTCCGCACCACCGAGTCCGTCCGTTACTTCCATTCGAGTTACGCGCTCGCACGAGGTCCCTCCGCCGACGAACAATCGATATACGTACCCCGAGGCCCGCACGACTCTCTACCTCCCGGCTCTCGACCTCCGCCTGTAATCGCTATTTCCAATATATCCATGAATTTGCGGAAAATCATCGCGGAAAGCGAGAAGCTGGGACTCGGGGCAATCGTGAAGATGCGAGAGCTTAAACTATTTGTCGTGCGATGTACATCTTTTTATTCAATGTCTTCTAAATAGCCTTTTGCTAGAATTTTTTTAAACAAAACTAGCTTTTTTAACATAACGTGATTTTTTTCCTGTGGATGGAAAAGAATCGAGATTAATCTTTTTTTTAAGTTTTTCATTAAAATTATCGTGTTTAGAAAAAAAATTAATGGCGGATTGGTTGTGTACGGGCAAAAATACATCGAAACAATGTGTTCGAAAAACAAAAAAATAAAATAAAAAGGGTTCTCGCATTTTTTTTTTCGAAATTTCGTCGCTTCACTAAAATCGAGGTTACTTTTTTTTGGATAGGTCAAAATAGGAAAACTGTCTAGATACAATGAAAATGAAAAACTGAAACTGAAAAATCAACAACAATGAATTTCATAACTCATGATGAACTTTTTACAAAAGGACTGATTTTCTTTCACAAATATGAATTTTACGGTGGCCAATGATTACGCAACCGAAAATAAATATTTCATCGCGATACATCCATGTCTTCAAACAGTGACAGAACGCAAGCGGTGTCGTGTTTCCAACGATCCGAGTAGCTTTCACGATACGCGCGGGTATTTTAAAACCATTTTAGATCGTGTGCCAAAGGGAAAATCGTGTTTTGCGCGTGGAAAATCGACTGGGGAAAACTGGGGTGGGACGGAGGAGGGGGGTCGAGTAGAAATGCGAGTGGTGTTGGTCACCATAAAGCTCGGGCACTAACCGGCTTCGATGTCATTTCTGGATAAGCGGGTTGCCCCTTCTACCGCAAATGGCTGGCCCTTTCGGGTTCCAGAACTGACACCGGGCATCAAAATATCGCGCACCGGCGCTGGACACAGATCGCGGGGAAACGTAACGTTGGAAATTGTCGCGGGAGCTTGTAACCGGTGAGTGGATGATCCGGCGAAGGACGGCGGATCGCGCGAAACGCTCGAGTTCTACTACTGTTACTGCTGCAACTGGGCCGAGGGTGGGACCCCGACCTGGAGATGAACGCACAGGGCTGCTCTCACTCTCTCCCTTTCTCCCACCCTCTCTCGGTCCGCCATATCCGTCGGGATCGATGTACATAGAGTATATAGCCCGTTGGAACAATGATTTCCAATTATCGGTTCATAGCGGAATGCGCTTCGTGAGCCGACAGAGGAATCGTGGAAGCGGACCGATAGGGTTATCCCCATTCGTGTAACCTGCCATCACGGATCATGAGATGTTATCGTTGAGGAAAAAGGTCGCGTGGCGCGTTCGGCCATCGATCCTGCAGACGGATGTGTGTTACAGTGTGGCGCGATGTCGATGTCCAGCATTGAATGCCGAAGCGTCATCTGCGACCGGGATGACCGAGTATTACTGAATCCAGATCTCGGCGCGGGTATCACGCCGATGATGATGACGACGAGCTTGCGCTTATGGTAAACCCGACTGTGGATCGGATATCAAGCAAATCACGATCGTATAATGTGGGACAATTGGAACGAAGTAGTGAAGAGTGATTACCGTAAACGTGATCTGTGGAGATGATCACTGGATGATTGGACAAGAGCGTCAGTCATAGCTAGGAAAAATGAGCCTTCTGCATGGAATCATTTTCCAGTTATGATCCGTATGCGTAACAATGCAAGGTGGATGACCTGGCAAATTATCCAGTTGGCATAACTGTCGCCTTGGTCATGACATGTTAGTCGGAGTGACTATCGTCGTGGACGCCTTATTACTACGACTGTGGATCGGATACCAAGCATATCGCAATCTTATGATGTAGGATAATCACAACGAAGTACTGAAGACTGATTACCGTAAACGTGATCTGTGGAGATGATCACTGAATGATCCAACAAAAGTGCTAGTCAAAGCTCGGAAAAATGAGCCTCCTGCACCGAATAATTGTCCAGTTACTGACTGATTACCGTAAACGACATCTGTGGAGATGATCACTGGATGATCCAATAAAAGTGCCAGTCAAAGCTAGGAAAAATGAGCTTTCTGCACCGAATAATTTTCCAGTTATGATCCGTATGCATAACAAGGCAGGAGGAACGACCTTACGGAGTCAATGCATGAAGTGCACTGACACTGGCAAATTATCCGGTTGGCATAACTGTCGCCTTGATCATGACATGTTAGTCGGAATGACTATCGTCCTGAACGCCTTATTACTACGGCTGCGGATCAGATACCAAGCAAATCGCGTTCTTATAATGTAGGACAATCACAACAAAAACTGATTACCGTAAAGTTGACCTATGGAGATGACCAACAAAAATGCCAGTCAAACCAGAAAAACGAGCCTCCTGCACCGAATAATTTTCCAGTTACGATCCGTATGCATAACAATCCAAGGGGAACGACCTCACAGAGTCAATGCATGAAGTGCACTGACACTGGCAAATTATCCGGTTGGCATAACTGTCGCCTTGATCATGCCATGTTAGTCATAGTGACTATCGTCATGAAAGCCTCATTACTACGGCTGTGGATCGGATATCAAGCAAATCGCAATGTTAGAACGTAGGACAATCACAACGAAGTACTGAAGACTGATTACCGTAAACGTGATCTATGGAGATGACCAACAAAAATGCCAGTCAAAGCGGATAGCGAGCTTCCTCCACCGAATAATTTTCCAGTTACGATCCGTATGCATAACAATCCAAGGGGAACGACCTCACGGAGTCAATGCATGAAGTGCACTGACACTGGCAAATTATCCGGTTGGCATAACTGTCGCCTTGATCATGACATGTTAGTCGGGGAGTGACTATCGTCGTGAACGCGTTATTACTACGGCGTTGTAGATTCGCGACGTTGAATATACGTTCCGGGGGGGGGGTCTCTGTTATGAGACGTACGATGTATAGCCGGGGGTAACGAGATCTCTGGGTAAGGTCCGGGGCGAGATGTTATGCCAACGCGGGTCTCTCACTCTCGCGATCCGCGCGGAAACGGGATCTATTATACCCGAAGAGGCGAGGAACCTGACGTGGAAAGATAATGGAGCACTTTCGAGTGTATTCCTCCTCCTCCGAGTTCCAAAAATCAATTCGTATCAGTCACTGCGTATTATGGAATTGCCATTATCCGCGTTTGAGGGCCGAACGAAGGGTACTCATGGAAGCCTCCATTCTGCCCGGTTTGATTACTTTTCGATTTGACACCAAGCGAAATCCATCTTTTGGCTGTGTATAAAATATGCGGCAAGCGTTTTGGTATAATTAAACCGTAAAATTAATAGAGATTGATCGACAGTCCAATTTCGCGGGGCTTCCAACCCCGACGCGATCGAAATATTTTTGGCACGCGAATCGATGACGAATTTATCTCCTCACAACTGGGGCGTAAAATAGCGTGTGGTTCGTGGGTGATTTCGGCCTTCCAGGGATGAGATAACATATGCACTCGATACGCCGAAAGAGTATCGACATTGATACCTTGCGGGGAGTTTGCTGATCGAGGAAAGCCATGATCATCCCTTCGCCGCGCGCCCCTCGCTTTTTTTTCCACCCTCGAAATTCAAATGCAGACTCGGTTTCAATGGATTCGTCTACGGCTCGCCAGTTTCGCGCGAGAGAGGCCGAAATCGAGAGAGAGAGAGAAAGCCGGGTCGAGCCTCCGCGATGGCCAGCGATGTTTGTAAAATACATGAAAACATCGCCCTGGGAAATCAATATAAAAAAATATACATATGTGGTGTACATCGTGATGCGGGGCTTGAGGTTGAAACTCAGGGCATTCGGTTCTTTTTTTCGCCTGTCTATCCACGGTTTTCTGTCTCCACTTTCTCGTCCCACTTTCCGTTTCTTCAATGCTCCTCGTTCCATTTTTCAACCTGGTTTGCACCTCGCATGCCCGACGACGGATTGTCGCTGCTCTCCAGTAGTTGAACGATAATAGGGACGAGGTCAAAGCATCGTCACGCGTTACACCCCGGCTCATCTCGATTATTCATTGCCTCGTCAGTCATACATCGATCGCGTCAAGCGGACTTGCCTTGAAAAAAAAATAAAAAATAAAACGAAAATTCGCAACCCTATCCGGGTCATCAAACATTTTTCAATATCCCTGTTCGAGGCCGCCAGGTGCGGGAACTCTTGGGCTTCCCACTGAATCGACGTTTGACTTAATCGACGTGCGGATTATTTGAAGTACTACGAGTCAATAATTTCTTGTAATGCTCCTCTTATGCGATAAGTTAAATAAATTGATGAAACGCAAGGGGTACGTTTTTTGCGATTTTTTTTTTTATTTCGTAAAGTTTGAAGATCTCATCTGATGGGAAATTTCCTGCTGATTCCGAAAAACCCTGTTGTTTGCACGAAAAATCGAAAATTCGATGAGAAAAATGCGAAAGATGATTTTCACTTTTTTCGACATTTCGACACTTCGCTAAAATCGAGATTACTTTTTATTGGATCGGTCGAACTTGGATTTTTTTCTTGCCTTTGAGAGAAAACTCTATAACGAAAAGAATGCGATACATAGATTTTTTAATTTTTTACAGAATTTTAAATTCAGAACCCCAAAAATCGCAAAAACGAAAGGGGTACCCCTCTTAAAAATTTGCGATTTTGTCGTTGAACGATAATGGGGACGAGGTCAAAGCATCGTTACGCGTTACACCCCGGCTCATCTCGTTTATTCATTGCCTCGTCAGTCATATATCGATCGCGTCAAGCGGACTTGCCTTGAAAAAAAATAAAAAATAAAACGAAAATTCGCAACCCTATCCGGGTCATCAAACATTTTTCAATATCCCTGTTCGAGGCCGCCAGGTGCGGGAACTCTTGGGCTTCCGATTGAATCGACGTTTGACCGACGAAATTCAATTACGCAGTACGCAGCACCACCACTCACTCGATCGTTCTCCTCTGTTCGGGGGCCCCTCCCCGCTTTCACCCCCCGCGCTTCCGTAACTCCCCACATCCGCCATCCCCGGACCTCACTCTCTCTTTCACCCGCTCGCCGCACTCGTTCGATTAACTTCGAACTTTGCCCTCCTCGCGCATCGGATACCCGCGATCATATCGAGGCTTCTATATACACATTGCCGCATTGCGAGGCTCCGTTGCCCCGGAAAACGAGCAAATTGCGCAATTCGGCAATTTCTTCGTTAAAATGAAAGGCAACTGATTCGAACGGATAATTGGAAGTTCGGGGCGGCCATGGACTTCCAATCATAAACGAGCTTTACAATAATGTGGGGAAGAAATTTTTTCCCTGTTCTTTCGATGACGTATAAATAAAATAGCGTATGGATCATCATAAATTCGTCATTTGTCGTACATTTTTATGTGACCCCAGAATAATTACCATTTGTCTTTTTATTCCTACCATCTAAGTTTAACGACCGAATCCCAGACAACTCGACACGTGCTTCGCAAAAAATGATTGATCAGCTTATCCAGATTTTTCATATATCATCCGAAATTTATATCTCGAACTCCTCTGTCGAGAAACCGATAAATCAATTCATCCGTTACATTTTTTATCCACACCCGCCAGGTTCGGTTGACCCGATCATTGTTCCCGTCTTCACCTATTTCCTCCCGGAGACCTTCGACGAAGTTTTCGTGTCCCGCAGTAACGATTCGACCCTGACAACACCAAAGGGTCCATTTGTGAGCATTTAGTACACTAAAGTCCACTGACTGGATTTCCATTTTTAGGCTTACGATGTCCAAAAAAGCATTCGTTATTGGGTCCTAATCTTAGTATTGCGCCTGCAAAAGTTAGACCGCCCATTCAAAAGCGTACTTTTTTATTCCTACATGAGACCTACACCTTGACGTCCATCCAGTGTTATCAGGGGCGATATGACGCAAACCCCTCGCCTCACCCTGCCAAATAAATCGACTACATCCCAATCAGCTTCTCCCGCGTCTTAATCCACAAAGCCAACATGGACCGAAGTATCCGTCGCATCCACCGTCCATCCGACCACTAAAGAGACCCAGGGCAAAGGGTAACGCGACACGCTGAAGCCACAAGCCGGAATCGGAGGCGTAAAAGCCAGGAATGTCTGTGAAAGTGCGGTGAACGAGTGGGACCAGATCGAGAGGGCGGGTTCGGCGCGTGGGAAACGCGCGCGCTAACTTAATGGGGGGAGGTTTTCACGTCGGATTCCCGTGAAGCTCTAACCGGAGAAGCAGGTCGACGTCAAGAGCGTGGCCGCGGCTCTTCGGACGTCGCGGAAGGTGCGACGCACGGCGAAAGGTTTCGTGGACGCGCGTTGGTTACCACACAGCGCGGTAGCGCCGCCGCCACGTCACCCCCGTGTCACCCTCCCTCACCCCTCTTCATCCCTCTCGGCAGCCGCCTCACCCGTTCCTCCTCCTCCTCCTCCTCCTCCTCCTCCTCCTCCTCGTCTCCCACACCCTCTCACCTCTTTATCTCACCCCGAGGCCTCACCCTCGTCGCAGTCGCTCATTTTCCCTCTCGCTCCCCTCACCCCCCCCCCCCCCCCCCCCGCGCGACCGACCCTCCTTCACCCCGGCCAATCACGCCACGGATAAGAATCGCATCGCACACACGCGACATCGCGCTATGCGCGCCCCGCGACCGGGCGCCTTTAATTGCGAGCCACGGGTCGATTTGTCGCCGGCGCGCCTCGAGGAAATCTCCCTCGTGGCACGCACTCCGAACTCTCACCCCCTTCGGGGGCCGCCAGCAGCCGCCAGCGAAAATCTCTCGTGTTCCGCGACGCGGGCTCGTCGCACATCCTTTCGCTCTGATGTCACCGAGAGAAATTTCTGTGCTGTGACAGCAAAGAAAAGTGACAACAAAAATTGTTTTGTTAGGCTGACCAATCTTTTGTTCGGCTATCAAATCAGTTTTGCTAGGCTGACAAATCTTTTGTTCGGCTGTCAAATCAGTTTTGCTAGGCTGACAAATCTTTCGTTCGGCTGCCAAATCAGTTTTGCTAGGCTGACAAATCTTTTGTTCGGCTGAAAATGATTTTTCCTGGGCTGAACAATATTTTTGTTAGCCTCATAAAACGATTTTTGTTGTCACTTTTCTTTGTTGTCACATCACAGAAATTTGTCTTCGTGTAACACCGGATGGACGTCAAGGTGTAAGTCTAATGTAGGAATCAAAAAGTACGCTTTTGAATGAGTGGTCCAACTTTTGCAGGCGTAATACTAAGATTAGGACCCAACAACGGATGCTTTTTTGGACATCATAAGCCTAAAAATGGAAACCCAGTTAGGGGACTTTAGTGTACTAAATGCTCACAAATGGATCCTTTGGTGTTGTCAGCGACGGACTGCGATGTGTCCCGCGGATTCCATCACTGCGTTCGGCATCCAGCGTTCGCGTTTCTCTTGACCACGTTATACACATTTTTATTTCTCATATTTATAGTCCTTTCTTTTTCCTCCTCTTGAACTTTTTTGTGTTCTTTCTCTCTTTCGCAACGATTTTTCGAGAGCATTGGAAGTCACGAGAGAACCCCGTCCAGACCTATATAGGCGCCTCGCCCGCTCTAACCACTTGCCGCACTTCCTTGCGTGGTGAACTCAACCGGCTTTTGCGCCTTTTTTTTACCCTCACTCCCTCTCTCGCTTTCCTTCGAGCTTGCGAACCATATCGCGCCAGCCACGAGCTTCAACTCTATCGCCGGCGGTGTAACCGCACTTGCGATAAAAGACACGAGACCCCGGGAACGTCGCCTGGCGCCGCGAATCTTTTCGACAACGCGAACCCCGTCGGCCCCGGTTTGCGGGAAAACGCGCGACGGGAGACGTTGTTAGCGATTTACGCTTTCTGCTGCCTCCCCTCACGGAATTGTTGACCGACTCGAGCGCCGACGTTTTTCTCAGCCTAATTTCTCTTGGAATTCTTTTGTTTTAGGGCAGAAGTACCATTTGTGGCCATTTTAGCTGCAATTAATTTTTAATATTTTATTTTCCATATTCGATTGCTGATACCTTGAAAATATTCCTACAAATTGATAAGATTGTCAAGCCCATTTTTGTTTTATTTAACAACATAAACAATTAAATCCTTTTAAACTTGATGGCCACAATTGGACCAAAGGTGACCAAAAACGGTACTTCTAACCTAATTCTACTTCAGTCTAGGGTAGAAGTACCATTTGTGGCCATTTTCACTGTAATTAATTTGAAATATTTGTTTTTCCAAATTCAAATGCTACCTCGAAAGTATTCATTCAAATTGATAAGATTGTCAAGCCCATTTCAGTTTTATTTAACAACATAAACAATTAAATCCTTTAAAACTTGATGGCCACAATTGGACCAAAGATGGCCAAAAACGGTACTTCTACCCTACTGCTTCGTCGATTTTAATTCAACAAATTCACCGCGAATGTGTCGCGCGTCACAACGCGAGCCGTATTAGCAAACCCGATGGAAAAAAATGTGGGTCAGCTGCTGATGCCCGAGAACTCCAGATATTCCGGGTGGCAGAGGCTCCGCGAATTTCCCGGCGCCCTGGGACGATAATATTCCGCCCAGAAAGCAATAATCCCCAGCTGACCGCCGCAGCAGCAGTGGCAGAAGTAGTTTAAACGTTTACCCGTCCCCGGGGGCCGCAGCGCGACGAGACGACGAGGACAACGCTGCAGCTCGCCGATCATAAAAATTCTCTTTATGTCCGGACGAGTTTGAGGTTACCGTGTATGCCGTCCGGGCGGGTTTCACGACCCCTCGCGGCGGGATCCTCGTTTCTCTCGCCCCTCTGGTTCCCCAGCCGCCACCGCAACGAGGAGTCTGCGCTCCCTTACGCACGTATTTTCTTTTATCTCCTTGTCTTTAGGCACGCGTATAACTCACCCCACCTCATAGCTGCATCCTCAGCCTGCACTCGTGGTGCAACGCTGAGGATGCAGCGTGACGCAGGCTGAGAGTCTGGTTGCAGCGTCCGACCGCACATACGGAATTAATTACTCCGTCTGGCTTCGATCGCGTGCGGCGCGCCGACGAACTCGAACGAGAATTACGGATTCACAAGCCTTCGATCATCCGGGGGTGGAATACTTTTGGTTGCGGTCAGACGTGTCATCGGACCTCTCGTATATCACGCTTCCCAGGATCTGTTTTTCGAGAGTTGGCGATGTCGGTTGGATAAATGGAATCACAGATGAGCGGAGCGAATGAGCTGGGATCGTTGGAAGTAAGATAGAAAGCGGAGTGGAGGGCGTGGAGAGAGGCGACGAGGGTCCGATTCTCGCACAGTGGAATTCCCGGCGGTGCGCACGATCTCCGGTGTGGCTCTGGATGGACCGAGAGGGATGAAAGGACCATCGGCGGAAGCTTTGAAGTCGCGCGCGCGCGCTAAACGCATCGTTGCGTCGAACGTCGATTAATTGAGTCTCGGTGAAAATCCGAGGACGACGAGGGCGCGGAGTAGTCGAGCCACCCTTTTCCCGGAAATGCATTTACGACGGTGCGACGCGTCCCGCAGGCTACGTGCGGATTCCTCTCTACGTGGACGAGGTGGACTGAAGAATACACGCGGCTATGCAGTTATGGAAATTGCGTTTCGCACCGGCGGGTTTGGTGAATCCGATTCGCGCATCGGGTTAATACGGTTTTCGGGTGTGATTCGGCGTTGATAATGCGGGAGCGAAGATTGAAAAGTGAGGATTAATCGACGTGCGGATTATTGGAAGTACTATGAGTGAATAATTTTTTTTAATGCTCTTCTTATGCGATAAGGTAAATAAATTAATGAAACGCAACGGGTACGTTTTTGGCGAATTTTTTTTTCGTGAAGTTTGATGATCCTGTCCGATGGGAAATTTCCTGCTGATTCCGAAAAACACCGATGATTGCCCAGAAAATTGAAAATTCGATGAGAAAAACGCGAAAAATGATTTTTGACTTTTTTCGAACCTGGATTTTTTTCTTGCGTTTAAGTCAAAGTCAAAGTTAAGTCAAAGTCAAAACTCTATAACGAAAAGAATGCCGCAAGGCGGAATGCGATATATTGATTTTTTAAATTTTTTACAGAATTTTAAAGTCAGATCCCCAAAAATCGCAAAAAAACGAAGGACTACCCGTTCTAAAAAATTTCTGATTTTTGAGGGTCTGACTTTAACATCCTGTCAAAAATTCAGAAATCAAGATATCGCGTTCCGCCTTGCGGCATTCTCTTCGTCAAAGAGTTTCCTCTCGAACGAAGGAAGAAAATTCAGGTTCGAACAATTAACAAAAAATGTGACCTCTATTTTAGTGAAGTGGCAACTTGGAAAGCGCGCCAAGTACGCATATAGACTACTAAATAAAAAAAAAAAATAAAAGGGCTATAATAACACCTTCCACAAGTTCAACATCCTCCATACAATAAACATTAAAACCCGTCGATGCACCGGTACCTAAATACCCCTCATTCCAAGTCCATCACAACAGTCATACCGGAGTCAGAATGAAGGCCAAATGAACAAGAACGTCGTAGTCCCCAGAATAGCACGTCGAATGGTTAAGGCTACTAGCAACCAGCTACACAACAATGCCCGACAACGAGAGACTCGTTAAGACGACGCGAGCCGCGTCTCGTTCCATCTCCCTCGCCATACGCGTGTGTCATCCGCGGCCCTAAAGGCGAAGGGTGAGAGATTCTACGAGCCTCGCCCCGTCGTCGTTGCTCCGTCTCTCGGACCCGACACCATCACGAACCGTTTTGTACTCGGTCGCTGTTTCGCGTGTCCCACCGGTGCCGCACGCTAAGCCACACACAGAGACACAAGTCGCTCCCTTCAGTCGGCTCTTTACGATGGATTCGCCGTAACGTCACGAAACTCGAAACACACCGACCGAAGGCAGAGTCAACGTTTTGCCCGCTGATGCGACTCACACCAGGACACGGTGTGGCTGATAGTCCCTCAAACTTAGCTCCGGCAGCCTCCCTTTCCCTCCCTTTCCCTCCCTTTCCCTCCTTCTCCTTCCCTCCCTCGCTCGTTTCGTCCTATAGATTATTCCCCGAAGTTTCTCACGCTCAACGACAGAGAGAGAGAGAGACAGGAATTTCACGGCTTCCTTCGACTCGGCCGCGCGCCGAAGACGTCGCTATCTGAACGACATAGTCACGGCTTCCCCGGTCCGCAACTCGAACCGCGTTGCCAAATGTTTCCTCCCTCCACCACCTCCCTCCACCACGCGGGTGGCTTAATAAAGTTCGTCCGTCAGCGGAGTCGGAGGGCGAAATACAGCCGAAGGGATGTAGAAACAAGAACGGTGAGGAACGATGAGGGGTGACGTTGCTGAGGCGGGGGAGGACGGAAAAGTCGCCCAAAACTCGCACATCCCGCCTTACGTCGGGTCGAGTGACGGACAAAAGTTTCGAAATCGAAAATTCAACCCGAGTTTCATTTCATTCGGCGCAGCCTTCGCGTTGCGCTTTTTACGGGTAGCAGCAAAAATTTTTCGTGAGGCGGATATTCGGCACCTATGGATGGATTTCGCTTCCACGCCCGGGCGACGTAACCGAATTGGCGTCTCGGGCGAGGCGACAAATTGAGAGAAAGAGAGTCTCGTATTCAGTCGTCTGGGTAACGTTGAGTCGCGAGACAAGCGTGCGAGACAAAAGGTGACAACAAAAATTATTTTGTTAGGCTGATCAATCTTTTGTTCGGCTGTCAAATCAGTTTTGCTAGGCTGACAAATCTTTTGTTCGGCTGGAAATGATTTTTCCTGGGCGGAACGATATTTTTGTTAGCCTCATAAAACGATTTTTGTCGTCACTTCTCTTTGTTGTCACAACACAGAAATTTGTCTCCGTGTAACACCGGATGAACGTCAAGGTGTAAGTCTAATGTAGGAATCAAAAAGTACGCTTTTGAATGAGTAGTCTAACTTTTGCAGGCGTAATACTAAAATTAGGACCCAACGACGAATGCTTTTTTTGGACATCATAAGCCTAAAAATGGAAACCCTGTTAGTGGACTTTAGTGTACAGACAAAAGTTTCGAAATCGAAGATTCAACTCGAGTTTCATTTTATTCGGCGCAGCCTTCGCGTTGCGCTTTTTACGGCCAGCGGCTATAGCGTCGTGAGGCGGATATTCGGCACCTATGGATGGATTTCGCTTCCACACCCGGGCGACGTAACCGAATTGGCGTCTCGGGCGGGGCGACAAATTGAGAGAAAGAGAGTCTTGGATTCAGTCGTCTGGGTAACGTTGAGTCGCGAGACAAGCGTGCGAGACAAAAGGTGACAACAAAAATTATTTTGTTAGGCTGATCAATCTTTTGTTCGGCTGTCAAATCAATTTTGCTAGGCTGAGGAATCTTTTGTTCGGCTGGAAATGATTTTTGCTGGGCTGAACGATATTTTTGTTAGCCTCATAAAACGATTTTTGTCGTCACTTTTCTTTGTTGTCACAACACAGAAATTTGTCTCCGTGTAACACCGGATGAACGTCAAGGTGTAAGTCTAATGTAGGAATCAAAAAGTACGCTTTTGAATGAGTGGTCTAACTTTTGCAGGCGTAATACTAAAATTCGGACCCAACAACGAATGCTTTTTTGGACATCATAAGCCTAAAAATGGAAAGCCCTGTTAGTGGACTTTAGTGTACAGACAAAAGTTTCGAAATCGAAGATTCAACTCGAGTTTCATTTCATTCGGCGCAGCCTTCGCGTTGCGCTTTTTACGGCCAGCGGCTATAGCGTCGTGAGGCGGATATTCGGCACCCATGGATGGATTTCGCTTCCACACCCGGGCGACGTAACCGAATTGGCGCCTCGGGCGAGGCGACAAATTGAGATAAAGAGAGTCTTGGATTCAGTCGTGTGGGTAACGTTGAGTCGCGAGACAAGCGTGCGAGACAAAAAGTGACAACAGAAATTATTTTGTTAGGCTGATCAATCTTTTGTCCGGCTGTCAAATCAGTTTTGCTAGGCTGACGAATCTTTTGTTCGGCTGGAAATGATTTTTCCTGGGCTGAACGATATTTTTGTTAGCCTCATAAAACGATTTTTGTTGTCACTTTTCTTTGTTGTCACAACACAGAAATTTGTCTCCGTGTAACACCGGATGAACGTCAAGGTGTAAGTCTAATGTAGGAATCAAAAAGTACGCTTTTGAATGAGTGGTCTAACTTTTGCAGGCGTAATACTAAAATTAGGACCCAACAACGAATGCTTTTTTGGACATCATAAGCCTAAAAATGGAAACCCTGTTAGTGGACTTTAGTGTACAGACAAAAGTTTCGAAATCGAAAATTCAACTCGAGTTTCATTTCATTCGGCGCAGCCTTCGCGTTGCGCTTTTTACGGCCAGCGGCTATAGTTTCGTGAGGCGGATATTCGGCACCCATGGATGGATTTCGCTTCCTCGCCTGGGCGACCTAACCGAATTGGCGTCTCGGGCGAGGCGACAAATTGAGAGAAAGAGAGTCTCGTATTCAGTCGTCTGGGTAACGTTGAATCGCGAGCCAAGCGTGCGAGACAAAAAGTGACAACAAAAATTATTTTGTTAGGCTGATCAATCTTTTGTCCGGCTGTCAAATCAGTTTTGCTAGGCTGACGAATCTTTTGTTCGGCTGGAAATGATTTTTGCTGGGCTGAACGATATTTTTGTTAGCCTCATAAAACGATTTTTGTCGTCACTTTTCTTTGTTGTCACAACACAGAAATTTGTCTCCGTGTAACACCGGATGGACGTCAAGGTGTAAGTCTAATGTAGGAATCAAAAAGTACGCTTTTGAATGAGTGGTCTAACTTTTGCAGGCGTAATACTAAAATTAGGACCCAACGACGAATGCTTTTTTGGACATCATAAGCCTAAAAATGGAAACCCTGTTAGTGGACTTTAGTGTACAGACAAAAGTTTCGAAATCGAAAATTCAACTCGAGTTTCATTTCATTCGGCGCAGCCTTCGCGTTGCGCTTTTTACGGCCAGCGGCTATAGCTTCGTGAGGCGGATATTCGGCACCCATGGATGGATTTCGCTTCCACACCCGGGCGACGTAACCGAATTGGCGTCTCGGGCGAGGCGACAAATTGAGAGAAAGAGAGTCTCGTATTCAGTCGTGTGGGTAACGTTGAGTCGCGAGCCAAGCGTGCGAGACAAAAAGCTGGAGATACTGAGGAGCTCGCTGACTGTTTGCCGACAACCGCGACCCCTGCGAGCTGAACGCGGATCGAGCAGCTGTCAAACCTCGGGACTCTCGATCCTGTTTTCCGTCGTCGTCGTCGTCGTCGATTCTCGCTTCCTTCCTGGTCGGCGACTCCCGCCAATCCGACTTTGGATCCGATTGATGAAATGTCGAACTGAGGCGCGGCGCCGCCTTGGAGCGATTTTTTACCGCGCGGCGAGGAGAAGAAGACAAGTCATTGAGGGACTCTTGGAGAGCGGAGCACGCGAAGATCCGGAGGGAAACCGATGGCAGTCGACGACGATCAATCTTGTTCTTCGTGTGTTCGAAATTATCGAGGATCTCGATAATGGCGACGAGGGCTGAGGGAGGGAGACTCGCACGACGAGAGCGCAGCGTCTTCCACAGGATGTTGTGGCTCGAAGCTCCGCGCGGCAATCTCGCGATTTTTCTTCACCCGTTTACGTTGAGCGAAATGCGGCGCTTCGCTCGGTCTGTCAGTCCTGCGAGTCTCTCGGCGCTTCTTCATCGTATTTCTGGACTCGTGGTCGTCGCATCAGCTACCAGGGGCTCTGAGAACAAAAAAAGAAAAAAGAGAAAAAAAAAAGAAAAAAAGGAGAAAAAAAGAAAGAAGTCCCACCAAACCACGTGTCTCCTTTGTCGTCAATCTTTCACACTCGAACGCGAGATAAAGCGTCGCAACCCTCCTCGTCGACCCCGCACATCATATTAGCAGGGAAACGTAGGAAGCGTTGAAAAAAAAAATTCTTCCACCCTATGCCGGGTCTGGCTAATGGGCTGGAGGACTCTTCCTTTTTTCGTCATTAGGATATAACTCGTCGGATAATATCAACTGACAAATTTGTCACGCCTCCCGGAATCGCTCGTTAGTCGACTATGAATCCCAAAGTGAAGCTCGCGACGAGCGAATCATCCTCGGGGTGCATAAAATTTTCCGCTGACCTCACCTCGCAACCGGGTATATCGGGAGCTTTCCTCGCCGTGTGGGGCATTTTTATTCCTTTACTTTTCTCATTAGTTCAGTCCGACCATCCAGCTCTGAGTTCAGTCCGAGATGCAGCCCTGATCCCCGTGCGCGATACGGCGAAATGGACAGGTAAGAAAAGAAAGGTTAAAAGTCCGGTGAATCCGATTCGCGCATCGAGTTAATATGGTTTTCGGGTGTGATTCGGCGTAAATAACGCGGGAGCGAAGATTGAAAAGTGCGGATTAATCGACGTGCGGATTATTTGAAGTACTACGAGTAAATAATTTTTTTTTAATGCTCTTCTTATGCGATAAGGTAAATAAGTTAATGAAACACAACGGGTACACTGTTAAAAATATACGGTGTCAAACGCTGCTGGTGTGGACTTTTTCTTAGTGTTACTTGTTACAGTGTTAATAGTAACATTTTTTACGGTGTATAATTAACACCAGCCGTTTCGTTAAATTTATTCCTGTGTTACCAACGAAACATTGTAACGCTTTTCGCTTCAAGAGCATGAATGCACTTATCATGTGTGATTTTTTATTATCTCGTGAATGAATTAGTCGCTTTTCTCAATTTTTATCGAAAAATTGACAAAAAATCGATTTTTTCATTACAGATTCCCTCTGTGGGTAATTAATCTGTAATTTTTTTTTTTTTTTTTTTTTTTTCGAAAATCAAAATTCTGACTAATTCATTAACGAGATTCACATTACCGTCGTCTGTACTTCAATTTTCGCTTCGATCCGTTCATAATGCTTGACGAAGGGCAGTTCCGAACTTTTGAGGTGCACAGTCGGTGTTTCACACTCCCTTAACACCGCTCGTTATCACCGTGATTGGTGATGATGTTGAAGTTTGCATCGTTGGGATGCAACGAAATTCAGGAAAAAAAATTAATTTTCATTAACCCAAATGATGAAATTAGGTATACAAAAAATCACCATAGTAACCAATTGCCATGATGAGTTCTTACGCCTAATTTTATCAGTTAGGTTAATTAAAAAAAAAAAAATGTCTGAATTTCGTTGCTTTCCAACGATGCAAACTTCAACATCATGATTGGTGTGGACCTATATAGACACCGTCTTGGTGTAGTTTTTAACACCACATTTTTAACAGTGCACTTTTTTCGCAATTTTTTTTTGTCCTCGCGGTGTGGGGCATTTTTATTCCTTTACTTTTCTCATTAGTTCAGTCCGACCATCCAGCTCTGAGTTCAGTCCGAGATGCAGCCCTGATCCCCGCGCGCGATACGAGGGAAATGGACAGGTAAGAAAAGAAAGGTTAAAAGTGGATCCCGGGGTTTCCGTGAGGGACGTGTGTGTCTCTCCTGCTCTCTGTGAGGAGCGGAGAGGTCGAGAGAGAGCGACAGGATCGAAGCTTTCGATACTCTCTCTCTTCCTCTTTCTCCCTTCCTCCCTTCCTCAATGCGAGGCAAGCAAAGGGAGCAACGACCAAGACCGCAGCGGCAGGATCTTTACGGACGTTCCGTGTCGTATCGCCTGACAGCCGAACCCCCGCAGGAGCATCGGAAACGCGTCGCGCGCGGAGATCCAGACGTCGAACCGCGAAGTGGAGACGACGACGACGACGACGTGGAGTCGCGATGCCTCGTCGCGAGGGTCTCATCCCTCGGCCCGCGCGCGCCAAGGAAGCGGAGATCTCTCTTTTGCTTTCGCTCGCTTTCTCCGACTCTCGCCTCTCGCCGATCCCAGCCAATCAATCTTCTCACGGTTCGACGGCCCGATATCGAGCCCTCCTCTTCTCCTCTCTCACGACCATCTCGTACCTATCCGCGAGGACACACTGCCTCTGGTTCTTTTGTCAGTTTCTTCATTCTTTCGCCTCCCGAGATCCTCCCTCCCTTCTCAACCCTGATGGTCTCACCTACCCTGTGTCACGGTTTCTTTTACCGCCCCGGAATTTTCGTCGCCACGCCGCGCGATCTCGTTTTGTCGGGCTCCTCCTCGATGCTCGAGGCGTTTTTTGCCGCGTATTATCCACTCGTCCGTCACGAAGGAAATCTGTGCTACGCGGTAAAAAAAGGAGGGCTTGGAGGGCCGCAACGAGGCTGGAATTGGGGAGGTGACTAAGTCCGTGAGCGGTTGACGAAAAAAGCGGATTTGAGACAAGCCATACGGTGATTTGGATACGGATTTTAAATATGTAGGCAGTGAAGGGAATTATGAGGGGTAAATAAGGTTTGCGGAAAGGGGGTTCGCGTTTGAAGAGTCTGGTCAGACTAAGAGGTCTGGTGGACAAAACAGATACAGGAATTGTAAGGATTTATATAATTGTGTAATTGTTTTATCGTCGCATTTATACACGACAATTTTTTTTAATCTATGTCATTAATTTGGGGAAAAATTCGAAGGAGTTGCTGTCAGAATTAACACGTATTGAACTTTTAGTCTAACGAGCAATTAGTTATTTGAGCAACGTACAGACTGCGGATTTCCCACAAGCCATCCGGGGAGATTTTAAATATGTACGTGGTGAATAAAATGTATAAGGGGTAAATAAGGTTTGCGGAAAGGGGGTTCTTGTTCGAAGAGTCTGGTCAGACTATGAAATCTGGTAGACGAAACAGACACAGAAAATGTAAGAATTTATATAATTGTGTAATTATTTCATCGTCGCATTTATACGCGAAAATTTTTCATGTGTATTTTTCTATTCTATTTCAGTAGTTAGGGAAAATCTCAAGAAAGTTGCTTTTAGAGTTAACACACATTTAACTTTTAACCTAAATTAGTTATTAGAGCAACAGACTATAATAATCCCATTTGCAACGTTGGAAAGTACGAGCCGAGCAATAACTTCGCAGTGAAAAGAATTTTGTCATTCAAACGTAGCGTAAGACGGAATTTTAGTCGGTCTTTGAACCTCTTGAGAAGCTACAAGAAATTCAGCGAACGGTCGTGACACTCGGCGGAGTTTTCTCCTTTGTTTTAAATTGGCTTAAGCTCGTTCGCGTCCTATCTCGTTCTTCTACCCGTCGCATTCAGGGGTAAAAAGGCGAAGAAGCTCGGGGGAAGAAACGCGCGAATGTATAGAGCGCCGTTCACGCATCCCTCTTTATTTGTGTGTACACGTGCGCCCGGTTCACGACCTATCCCCGCACGGTTGCTGCTCTTTCTCGGTCAGGAGCGAAAAAGAAATTTGTCACTCGCGTTCTCGCCGCCCCCACCCACCCCCGAAAGTCCCGTGGGCTTTTTGTCCGCGGTTAAGCAGGGTAAAATCCAGAAGGGAAGGGACGGATCGAGCTGCGGAAATTGGAGGGTCGCCGCACTAGACCCGCAACGTTGTAGTGAAAAGTTTCCACATTTCCAAGACAAAAAAAAAAGTTCTCGCGTTCCCAGGAAAAAAAACCGGAATTTCTGCCTCGCATCGTAAATCAATAGAGAGCCCCGAGCGGGAGTGAAATGTAATATTTTGTCGCCGCGAGAGCTTTTCGCTGGTCCGAATTTTATGGTCTGTCAATATGCTCGTAATACAGCTGGAAAATTGACGCAAGAGTCAACGACTCTTGGCCTAAAATTATTTCAAACGTTGTATGGCACACTTCCTATGGCTAACTGCACATTTCTGCGGTATCGAACGCTGGTCGAACGACGAGGTGACTTGTAGAGTGCACATTAGGATAATTCGGTGTGACTATCGTTAACGACCCCGTTGCGAAAGAATTTTTCGCGGAAAAACGGCCGTCAGAGGGGACGTTGAAATAATGGCTCACCACGTTCACATAATGGATTATGGAGTACGGTCAAACGAGAAGATAAGGTATGTGTGAATATAGATGTGAAAACATATGAATTTCTAGTCGACGAATATTGGAAAATATCAGACGTTTATTTGTCGTGCGATATTTCGTCGTTGGTTTTTTATTATTTCATTCATTTTCAAGAACGAAATTATCGTGGTCCTTTTCAAACGCTCTGACCACGCTCGCTATTACTATACTTGGCTCCCACGTATTTCCAGTTTAGGACACGTATGTCGTTGAACAATGCATTTCGCTGTCGGTTCGCTGACTCACTTCGGGCGCAAGCAACCGGAAATTTTCTCCCCCCGAATAAACGAATCTGCTCACGAAACTCGTCTCGTCATTGCAAAATGGTGAGCTGAATATCTCCCCCATATGCCAGTCAATATCACCACCGTCGATGAATAATTAGAAATCCTTTTGTTCCATTTAATTGCATTACGTATTGCTCCACGAGTAAATTGGTCGATGGCTCGTTAATTGTGCGTGAAAGTAAATTAAACAGATAAATTAATCTCGAGGATGAAAGATATGAAATTTTGCTATAAAAAAAAATCCATTTTCATTGAATTTTTTTTTTCTGTCGACACTTAGTATAAGAGTAAGCACTTATTCCCTCCATCTTCCTCGCGAATTGATCGATGGTTCGTTAATTGTACGTGAAAGTAAATTAAACAGATAAATTAATCTCGAGGATGAAAGATATGAAATTTCGCGATAAAAAAAATCTACTTTCATTGAATTTTTTTTTTTCTGTCGCCACTTAGTATAAGAGTAAGCACTTATTCCCTCCATCTTCCTCACGAATTGGTCGATGGTTCGTTAATTGTACGTGAAAGTAAATTAAACAGATAAATTAATCTCGAGGATAAAAGATATGAAATTTTGCTATAAAAAAAATCCATTTTCATTGAATTTGTTTTTCTGTCGACACTTAGTATAAGAGTAAGCACTTATTCCCTCCATCTTCCTCACGAATTGGTCGATGGTTCGTTAATTGTACGTGAAAGTAAATTAAACAGATAAATTAATCTCGAGGATGAAAGATATGAAATTTTGCTATAAAAAAAATCCATTTTCATTGAATTTTTTTTTCTGTCGACTCTTAGTATAAGAGTAAGCACTTATTCCCTCCATCTTCCTGACGAATTGGTCGATGGTTCGTTAATTGTACTTGAAAGTAAATTAAACAGATAAATTAATCTCGAGGATAAAAGATATGAAATTTTGCTATAAAAAAAAATCCATTTTCATTGAATTTTTTTTTCTGTCGACACTTAGTATAAGAGTAAGCACTTATTCCCTCCATCTTCCTCACGAATTGGTCGATGGTTCGTTAATTGTACTTGAAAGTAAATTAAACAGATAAATTAATCTCGAGGACGAAAGATATGAAATTTTGCTATAAAAAAAAATCTATTTTCATTGAATTTTTTTTTCTGTCGACACTTCAGCCCATGCGTTACGTTCATTACATGGCACAACACGTGCTTACAGCAGGCATTTCGTAAAATTGCCTCTTACTCTTGATATCGACGAGATAAACGGAAAATAAGAGTAAATTAAACAGATAAATTAATCTCGAGGATAAAAGACATAAAATTTCGCGTTAAAAAAAATCCACTTTCATTGAATTTTTTTGTCGACACTTCTGCCCATGCGTTACATTAATTACATGGCACAACACGTGCTTACAGCAGGCATTTCGTAAAATTGCCTCTTACTCTTGATATCGACGAGATAAACGGAAAATAAGAGTAAGCACTTATTCCCTCCATCTTCCTCACGGCGAAATTATGACCCACCCTCTCCGGGCTGAGCCCTCCAGCCCCCCACCTCGTGGCCGCAACCCCGTTTATTGTTGTCGTTCTCAACGAATAATAGCCTTTCATAACCGCTTATGAGAACCATTTCCTTAATTACTTTCGAAGCGAGAGAAGCTGCGCCCAGTGCCGGGGATGGCAGCGGCGGCGGTGGCGGTTAGTGGTGGCGCTGTCGCGTCTGCTGGAAAGCCAGAGAGCGACGAAATTCATTTAAGCGAAGCCAAGATAGTCGTATTGTCGTCCCCCCTCTCGACTCGAGTACCGATGGCGCACTTCGCAAATAATATAAAACCAAGAAAGGAAAAGAGACGCCCCGCTCTCTCGCGGAGGCGACAAACGGAGAATGTTAAAAACTCGGTTTTTCCCGCCTTCTCCCTTCGGCCCGGCGGGCTTCGCTTTTGTTGCATCAAAGCAATTATACATAAGCAGCGATAACGAAGCTTTGCCTCAGCTCCGACGAATTAAACTCTCAATGCCCGCGCCCGGTAAGTCTGTGTGCACAAATTCGGCGCCCCCCGCGCGAATTTCAATAGCTGCGTTGTGCAATTATTATTTTTTCATTTACTCGACGACTCCGGATAATTAGTTTTGTGTGCGTGAAATTTCGGAAAACGTTATTTACGTAAATTGCGCAACGTCGATGGTGGAGAAAAATTGTACTGAGTTTGTTTATCGAGTGCGAGTACCGTGCGAACTTTATCGCTGCGGTGAAGTCGAACTGGGTTACACCGAATGCGCACCGGGAACCTCATCAGCTTTACGAATGCCGGTGCTGAATACCGCGAAGGGAAGGAAATAAGAGCGCACGTAGGATTTACGGGCCAGGCGGAGGAGATGGACATGATTTTACAGGAACGAAAGAATTCCCAGGAAAAAATAGTTTGATAAATAAATTGTGTTGGATCAACGTAAAATTGGAAAATAATTAATAATCTCTCGAATGTTATAGTTGGAAGATTTATTGTTCGTCTTTCATTCGTTCGATTATTCTGTGTGTGGTTGTTGCAACAGTAAAATTAATGTCGCAATGTGAAGTAAAATAAAATAAAATTGGAAAATAATAAATAATCATTCGAATGTTATAGTTGGGAGATTTCTTGTTCGTCTTTCATTCATTTGATTATTCTGTGGTTGTTGCAACAGTAAAATAAATGTCGCAATGTGAAGTAAAATAAAGTAAAATTGGAAAATAATAAATAATCATTCGAATGTTATAGTTGGGAGATTTATTGTTCGTCTTTCATTCGTTCGATTATTCTGTGGTTGTTGCAACAGTAAAATTAATGTCGCAACGTGAAGAAAAATAAAATAAAATTGGAAAATAATAAATAATCATTCGAATGTTAGAGTTGGGAGATTTCTTATTCGTCTTTCATTCGTTCGATTATTCTATGGTTGTTGCAACAGTAAAATTAATGTCGCAACGTTAAATAAAATAAAGTAAAATTGGAAAATAATAAATAATCATTCGAATGTTATAGTTGGGAGATTTCTTTTTCGTCTTTCATTCGTTCGATTATTCTGTGGTTGTTGCAACCGTAAAATAACTTCGCAACGTGAAGTAAAATAAAATAAAATTGGAAAATAATAAATAATCATTCGAATGTTATAGTTGGGAGATTTCTTATTCGTCTTTCATTCGTTCGATTATTCTGTGGTTGTTGCAACAGTAAAATAAATGTCGCAATGTGAAGTAAAATAAAGTAAAATTGGAAAATAATAAATAATCATTCGAATGTTATAATTGGGAGATTTCTTGTTCGTCTTTCATTCGTTCGATTATTCTGTGGTTGTTGCAACAGTAAAATTAATGTCGCAACGTGAAGTAAAATAAAATAAAATTGGAAAATAATAAATAATCATTCGAATGTTCTAGTTGGGAGATTTCTTGTTCGTCTTTCATTCGCTCGATTATTCTGTGGTTGTTGCAACAGTAAAATAAATGTCGCAACGTGAAGTAAAATAAAATAAAATTGGAAAATAATAAATAATCATTCGAATGTTATAGTTGGTAGATTTCTTTTTCGTCTTTCATTCGTTCGATTATTCTGTGGTTGTTGCAACAGTAAAATTAATGTCGCAACGTTAAGTAAAATAAAATAAAATTGGAAAATAATAAATAATCAATCGAATGTTACAGCCGGGAAATTTATTGTTCGCAACTTATTGAAACAATTCGTATTGCAGATTTTTAATCGCAAAGTGAAATTGATTGCTAACCACAAAAAGTAGTTGCACGAAAAAAAATTAGTAGCTGCCACTTTACAGTCGCACCAGGTCTACCACGATTTACCTCTGTGAACTGCATTTCCGCTTTAAAATCTCTCTACCTCCGCGACGTACGCATCTCGTTTTTCCTGGGTCATCCCCCGGAGCTCGTGCCTTATATCCCAGTTGAGGATTTTCCGCACGCGCGCACGTTGCACGCATGTCTGAGTGACGGCGGCAACCGGGGAGATAAAGAGTGATAAAGAGCGAATAACGTCAGAGGGAACGATAAAATCCGGACCATATTTTCTTGTCCGTATTTTTGAGCTTTTATCCGCCAGGTCGATCACGAATCGTTCGAACTCCTTTATCTTGAATTTCATTTTTTTTTCCTGCCTCGCTTTTGTCCCTTTCGAGTTTAATGTTGAAAAAGAGCGAGAAGCCCGAGGATGCCTCTCAGTTGGCGCCACGTGACGGTAAATCATTCGCCCAACTGTGCTAAATACCGCCGGTACGATGGCATAAAATGTAAACGCGGTGAACCCCGCGGAGTGAAAGCAGGAAAAGTCGTAAAACGAGCCGAGATGCAAGCGCGAACGCATTTTACTCAACGCGAAACGCCGGTTTCATTTTTTTTACGCCGCTATTACAACTTTGTTATCTTTAATAGAAATAATTGTGTGTAGAAACTACGAGGGTTGCCTGCGGGCAATCTGGCGCGGTAGATACGCTACCAGCATCCGGAAACGCGAAGTTGAGACCCGGGTGTATAAACAACGAACTGGCGGCCTCATCCTCGACATTCCGACTCCCCGGACATCCTCGCGCACTCCGGGGGCTGTATCGTAATTTGAATCGCGAAACATCTGTCGCTTCGAAGTTTTTCTTGAATACGCGAAAAATTAAACATGCAAAGGGATTCATTTTTTCCGGGAGCGAAATACAATGGAGAGAATGTCGAAAATGCTGAAATACGATGAAAAGGGTCAGCAGAGTAAACGAAAGCGAAAAAAAAAAAATTACAAGCAGTAATTAGGGATCATGCAATGAACACACGTAAAAAAGTAATTAAAAGCAGCAATTAGGGATCATCGAATGAAGACACGTAAAAAAAGACGAGAAAAAAGAAATGATAAGCAGCAATTAGGGATCATCGAATGAAGACACCTAAAAAAAGACGAGAAAAAAGAAATTATAATCAGCAATTAGGGATCATCGAATGAAGACACGTAAAAAAAAAAGACAAGAAAAAATAAATTATAAGCAGCAATTAGGGATCATCGAATGAAGACATGTAAAAAAAGACGAGAAAAAAGTAATGGTAAACAGCAATTAGGGATCATCGAATGAAGACACGTAAAAAAAGACGAGAAAAAAGAAATGATAAGCAGCAATTAGGGATCATCGAATGAAGACATGAAAAAAAGACCAGAAAAAATAAATTATAAGCAGCAATTAGGAACCATCGAATGAAGACACGTAAAAAAAAAGACAAGAAAAAATAAATTATAAGCAGCAATTAGGGATAATCGAATGAAGACACGTAAAAAAAGACGAGAAAAAATCAATTATAAGCATCAATTATTGATCATCGAATGAAGACGCGTAAAAAAAGACGATAAAAAAATTATAAGCATCAATTAGGGATCATCAAATGAAGACATTTTTTCCCCACTTCATTCCGAATTCAGTGTCACGCGAAAACTGCACAGTTAACATGTGGTACACTTCGAGGTCTGCATGAATAAATCGCGAGTTATGTCAATTCTCACAATTCGTTGACTCCCCCGGTGAGTGAATCGAGGATTCTCGGGGCTCTTGACATTTGAAGAAGAATCGCGTGTACAGCGTTCGAATGGGGGGGTCGGCGAACGTTTTATTTTCGCTACCGCGTCCCACCGGCTCGAAGATCCTCTCAGGTGCGACTATATGAATCCGGTTAGGTCGCACGGCATTGCAGTGGAAATACGGAAGTTGCGGGGGAACGTAGCTCTCCCGTTTCTATTGAATCGCGCGACTCCTGAAAGTGCGGCTTCGTTCTCTTTCGTTTCCCTCCCTTCTCGACTCGGGCTTTACCGGCTTGCGGTGGAAGACGCGGAGGACAAAACAGGAAAATCGCGCGGAAGGACATTGTGCGCCAATCTGTGCGAGAGTGGATTCGTGTGCTCCGACAAAAATATGCCAATACACGAGTATTGTATATGAATACGTAATATTATATCGCATTCACGTATCCGGATGTATTTTATGCCTGAATCGTTGGGCATGCGGATACCGAGAGAGAGAGAGAGATGCAACGGTAACAAAAAAGCAGTAAACACGACTGCGTATCGGTTTTATTGATATCCGGGACTATAAAAATACATCTGCATCCAAACAATGATTTTTACATCGAGAAAATGTTTCGCTACATATCCGAGGAGGAGCGTAAAAACGATACGATTTTTCGTTCGCTTTGCGGCAATATTTGCTTCGCTTCACCTAATTCGCGGTTTTTCAATATACCAAGAGAGACTCTCTTGCCACGACGAGAGTCGTGGTAAGAGAGTAAAGTCACATGGGGACTGCATACGGCAATCTTTTTCAATCGTGGCAGATACGTCGAAAGTACAAAAGTTGGAGACGCGACGATGCGCAGGAGTCAGCCGCGCGCTTTGGATTTCGTCTCCGCTCGACGACGGAACGAACCCTGGACTATATCCGGGTATATAAATATTATAATGTTGAAGTTTGCATCGTTGGAATGCAACGAAATTCAGAAAAAAAAAATTAATTCTGATTAACCGAAATGATAAAATTAGGTATAAAAAGTCACCATAGCAATTAGTTCCTATCATGATTTTGATACCTAAATTCATCATTTGGGTTAATTAGAATTAATTTTTTTTTCTGAATTTCATTGCATTCCAACGATGCAAACTTCAACATCATTATATATTGATATCCGGACTATAAAAATACATCTGCATACAAACAATGATTTATACATCGAGAAAATGTTTCACTACCCCAAGCAGGAGCGTAAAAACGATACGATTTTTCGTTCGCTTTGCAGCAACATTTGCTTCGCTTCACCTAATTCGCGGTTTTTCAATATACCAAGAGAGACTCTCTTGCCACGACAAGAGTCGTGGTAAGAGAGTAAAGTCACATGGGGACTGCATACGGCAATCTTTTTCAATCGTGGCAGATACGTCGAAAGTACAAAAGTTGGAGACGCGACGATGCGCAGGAGTCAGACGCGCGCTTTGGGTTTCGTCTCCGCTCGACGACGGAGCGAACGTGCTCTCGAGGTGGAAGTGCAAGGAACGGGAGGACGAGGAACGAAGAGAGCGCGCAGTCTGTTGGGATGCAGTGGAGAAAGGGAGCCGCCGGTGGAAAATAAACGAGACAGCGAGAGATAAATAGGAAGAGCCGAGGAGAAGGAGACGGGAGGTGGTGGGGGGGGGGGGGGGGGGGACGGATATACAGTCGAGAAGAGAGCAAGAAGGCAGGAAAATGAGCGGAGAATAAAGGAGGAACGAAGAAGCACGACGCGAGGAGACAGGAGTGGCGCGGCGGTTCGGAGTCGGGACTTCGGGACGAGCCCAAATCTAGGGGAAAATTTTATCGTATATTCAAGACGTGTTTCGACTTACAAATATCCACCGCGAGGGACTGGCGAGGGAGCCAACCGCCGCGCAGTGTATTCACGAGTGCCCGTGGTAGTGGTGGCGTTCACGATGGAACTACTGGTACAACTGGTAGGGGAAGGCGGGGCAAAATGGGACAGCGGGGCGGAAGGGGACAGCGATTTTTTGTTTTCAGTTTCGATTAATTCGCGGTGCGAGATGGGACAAATCTTAAATTCGGGAAAATCGCGTCTATACGACACATTTCAACGCAACTAAAAAGCATATAAATAATAATAATAATAATTCAATAATATTAATAATAATAACATTCAAATAATAATAATAATAATAATAATAATAACATTCAAATAATAATAATAATAATAATAATAATAACATTCAAATAATAATAATAATTCAAGCAATCTGTCTTTTGAAAAGTCACTTTAAAAATATATTTTAGTTTTTTGTAGTCTTTTTTATATAGATATATAGATATTTCATATAATCATTACTGATGATGTTAGGTATCATCCACTTAAAAGAAAACACGAATTGCAGAATTTGGAGGTTTGTCCCATTTTGCCCCGACTTTTTTTTTTTTTGTCGACGCTCAAAATTCATGATTGCAGTCGGATTTTTGGGTGAAAAGCGAATACACTTTGGTCATCGCTCCTAAAACCATTTTTCGCTTATGCGTCCCGTTTTGCCCCACCTTGCCCCATGGGTAGTGGTAGCAGCATCAGTGGTAGTGGCGGCGGCACTAGTAGTAGTGGCAGCCGTGGTACGGCAGACAAGCGTCAGCAGAGAAGTGGCTCGATGTTCCGTGGCGAAATAGTTTGAGCGGGCCACGGTGGCGTCTACGAGAATCGTTCCGGCGTTTTATTGGCGGCGGGAGGTGAAACGAGAGAAAGAATAGAAAGGGCGAGGAGGGGGAGGAAGCAAGAGGCGACCGAGCGGCACGCAGCCAAATTCATGAATTCCCGGCTATGGCTCTCAACGTTTTCGCAGAAACGAAAGAGCGTCACGTGATCTGCCTACCAATAATCTAATACCGATAATCCCAATCACACCGGCTCGCGCGACCCACTGGCGGAAAGGAGTCGCTTCCCATGGTAATACGTCGACCTTGCTCCACTGCGAACGGCGGGAGTATTGAAAATGTTCCACAAGTCTCCCATTAGGACGATTTTTGCACGCTGCTCGACTCGGTGGGCGAGCGAGAAACTGTAATTCCGGGGAATGGCTACGGAATTTTATCGTGTAAAACATTTAACGCGTATTGGAAGGTTCCCAAATTGGAGCCATTTCGAAGGAATCGGACCAACCCTGATCGAGGTGTCGCCCCCCTTTGAAATACCAAAATTATTATTATACTAGCAACAACGTATTCGCTTTGCTCGTCTTCCTTTCTTCTAATTTGTCTTTTCTTGTGGCTTAATAAGATATTTGCATGTTTATACAATTCCAGATGACTCGTTGCTCTTTTAGGTCAGGTGTGTTCATCTGACTCTATTTCTGCTTGAGTTTTTCGATATAATCAACTTTTGATGTGCCATGTCATTAGAGTATTTTATTCCACAATTACGAAAAAATATAGTCATTTAAAACGCGCGCTATAAGTAACTTTGCGCAGCGTTCACAACAGTCTGAAGTTGGCTCTACGACGTAGTCATCGCCGACCAATCACGGCACGAGTTGTACTGGCTTCAGTATTTCGATTTATTCGACTTTCGATGTGCCATGTCCTTTTTAACCCACATGGAAATAAAGTATACGCAAAATATACAAAAGATGTATTCTAGATATACAAGATATATTTTGTCCTAAAACTTCTACATGTCGGATATATTTTAGGATATTTACGAAATATATTCAAAATATATTTTTATTGTGTTATCTTCCAAAAAGTTCTATATGTCAGATATATTTTACGATATACACGAAATATACGCGAGCGAAAAATATATCTAAAATATATCCAGAACATATTCAAAATATATTTTTATTGTATTATCGTCCGAAAAGTTCTATATGTCAGATATATTTTCATCTATATTTCTTTTCCGTGAGAGAAGAGAGGACAGAATTACTATTAAAAGAACTGGAACGCCACGATTAGTCCATTCCTCACTGACTGACTTTCCACCATCCGCATTCGCGAATCCCGGCGCAACGCCACATTGACCGTGACACAAATACATAAGTTGAGTGCTGGGAGCCGAGAAAGAGGCAAAATATTGAACATGGAGATTACACGTCATGATCTGACGTGAGTCGAGTACGTGAGGATACGATTTCCGAAAGGATTGTAGCAGCCTCCCCGCGCAGCTAGGACGGGGAAAGAGAGCGAGGGTACGAGGCGAGGCAGAGTTCGACGGGGATTTGAGCGTAGTATAAACGGGCCGGGTGAGCTCCGGAAATCCGTGATATTCGTGGCTAGATGCCGAGGTCGTGAGACGGGGTTGAGCCCTCTTCGACGCGCATAGGTATTTCCAGAGGGTGAGTCCGGGGGTGGTGGTGGTGGTGGTGGTGGCGCAAACGGGACACCGGAGGGGGCGCTGCTCTCGAGGATGCGACGCGCGCGCGACGCCCTGTCGGTTCTGCTTTAATCCTCGACGGCTTACGGGGGCTAACTAGAGCACCAAAGGGCAGATGAGGGGGTTTGCCGAGAGAAATGGAGATGCCAAGCTTGCCCGGAGATACGGAAACCCCGGGGTGGAAAAGGTGCACGATGGTATGCAAGGACAACACACGAGGCTGAGTATGTGAGGAGTTATGAGTGCGCCCAGAATTTGGCTCTCTCTCTTGCTCTCGTAACTTATTGAAGTGAGAATTACTGCTTATTTGATATTTCCACGTACTCACTGCTTATATGCAGTAAATACGTTCTTACAGTTGCCTCAACAATCTCGAGACCCCCGACGCTGAATATACAACGGATGAAGGAAAATAATGACACGACAAATAAGAGACCGGGAGGAAATAAAAAAAAATGAATTTAGAGGGAAGAAATATAAGAGTGTAAGAAATGTCGGTGGAAGGTTGGAACGTCCTGAGCTACATTTTTCAAGTCGCGGTAACCGTGACTATTTGACAGATGGAAAAAGGGATCAAGACTGTAAAAACTGTGGCGCTGATAAAAAATTAAGGAGTTGTGAAATATGATACGAAGCTTCGATGGAGCTTTTCGTTCTTCGCCGAAGCCTCCGACGCGTTATGTGGGTCAAACCACCTCAATTCTCAAACATAGTTGACCGACTGCAATATTTTCTCTGACTTAATTACGCTAATTGCATTTTCAGCAGCCGCGGTTTAATCCGTTATTAAGATGTCCCGCGCGTCAGAATTCCCAAAACGCTTGCGTTGCTATAAGACAGACGTCACAGTGACGGAACGATGGAATTCGCGTTGCAATATTCGAGAACGTGGAATGCTCAGGTGAAAAAAAGATATATGTTTTATATACAGCGCTCATATATTGAATTGGGCATATATATTCCATAGTAAATCATAATTTTACTCCATATTAAATTTGTATACAATAAATATACAAATAAACAGACTCACAATTTTGTATACGGTCTGTATATACTCAGCGCATAATTCATCATTAATTCCATATATATAATTTATAAAGTTCTTATATCATCTAGACGTAAATTAATTATCTGTATGTTCGTTATATACAAATTTTATATGGAATATATATGCCCAATTCCATACATGAGCGCTGTATATAATCTATATATTAACGATATTTTTGTTTTTCACTTGGGATGTGTTACGACGCGCGTATATCTTGTTTGTCGAAACCGAAGCGCTCGTCACGAGTCCCATTCACGGTAAACCAATAAATAGGATACGCCGGCTAATCGTCGGCACTCATTAAAAGCGAACAAACGTGGTGAGAATCCGCGGATTTCCCGTCGATGCCGGCGAACAATCCGCGCCAAGAATCGGAAGCTGCATCGCGGCGCGGCGCATCCACTGTATAAACTATAATAATATATAATGACAGAGGCGGCTATATACAGACATAAATATACACGGAGCCGTGAATTACCGCCGGGAGCTTTCGAGGCTTTACGAGAGTCGAAGCAGCGTCGCGGGTGCTGCGCTCGACGGCTCCGGGAGATTTTACGAGCCACCCCCGACGACGACGCAGCGCGCGCTGCCCTCGTCTCATGCACTGCGCGCGAAGCTCTGCACCGGGGGTGGAGAATTGTGCTCGTAGTAAGTACATCGGATGCGCGCCTCCCGACTCCAGAAGCACCGAAGAGGGAGAAAGAGAGAGCGACGTTAAGCGAAATGAGACGACGCCGAGTTGCGTTTCCACGCTCGCCACGTGGTTCTTTCTGTCGCTGACCCTCGACCCACTTTCTTCCTGCCTGAGAAACCGGGGTTTGTGTCTTTTTTTCTCTTTGTGACGGCCCTGCATTGAATATAAGAAGACGATTCAAATGAGAGAAAACCATAGGTGACATCAGCGCAGTGATTACACTGTAAAAAAAATCTTTCTTAAAATTGATATACTTGTATTGGAAGTACCATATGCATAAACTGCATATTAAATGTTATGAACATTTATATTGAATTTTCATAACAACGCTATTGAAAAATACAGTAATCATTAATTTAATAATCATGTGTTCTAGTATTAAATCACCAAATTACCAAATTTAATTGATGTGTATTAAATTTACGATGCAAACACATTAATTTCGTTTTCCTATACCGAGTTGTGTAAATTTCACACACGATTGTACAGGAAAAACGCAAACATTTTTTACAGTGTAGCGCTCCGGCTTAGGAATAGACAATTCCGGGTCTGATTATGATGTTGAAGTTTGCATCGTCGGAATGCAACGAAATTCAGAAAAAAAAAATTTCTACTTAACCCAAATGATGAAATTAAATGTAAAAATCATCATAGGAACTAATTGATATGATAACTTTTTATACCTATTTTCATCATTTGAGATAATTAGAATTAATTTTATTTTTCTTAATTTCGTTGCATTCCAACGATGCAAACTTCAACATCATATCCGATTCCCGGCTCTGGCTGAGGAATCGACTATTCCGGGTCCGATTATGATGTTGAAGTTTACATCCTCGGAACGCAACGAAATTCAGAAAAAAACATTATTTCTACTTAACCCAAATGATGAAATTAAGTGTAAAAAATCATCATAGATACTAATTGATATGATGACTTTTTATACCTAATTTCATCATGAGTTAATTAGAATTATTATTTTTTTCTTAATTTCGTTGCATTCCAACGATGCAAACTTCAACATCATATCCGATTCCCGGTGATCACCATATCTTTTCTCTCTTCGATACTTCGGCAATGCATCCGCACTATCATCCTACACACATCCCCGAATTTTCGGCTTAGCCGTTGCATCTTCCAGTTTTGTCCCGTCCGAGGCTTTGAGATTGAAAGACACACACTGGACGACGACGTCTCGCGTTGCTCCTGGAGTCTTTCAGAATCCAACGTCCGGCTGACTCGCCAGCCGACAGCGATTCCTCGCCCAGAGAGGATGACACGTCGCCCCGGGATATTAGTTTTGAGAGGGTCGTTGACGCCGCAGACAAGTCGCGTCGTACATGGAAACGCGCGGGATTCGCGACGCGGGTCTTCCGCAGTTTCCTCGTGCGGCCGTGGCGAATGCGGTGCAGCTAAGTCGGCTGCGGACGCCGCGGTATTTGGGGTGGCTCGGCGAAGTTCGGGCTGCGGGTGACGGGAGGAAGGATAAGAAGGGACCGTCGCAGAAACCCAAAAAGAACACACGTTGGATGGATCTGCAAGTAAATAAATAAATTAGAAATCGTAATAATAATTCATAAAAAATATAGTAATATTTTGATGAGTCTGTAAAATTTTTTTATAATGTGAAATTAGTTGGCATATCCCATAAAAATAAAGTATATTTGAAAATATATAAGAGATATAGAACTTTTGCCCGAAAAATATATAGTAAATATATTTTTATTTATTTAAGATATATCTCAAATATATCTCATTAAAATATAATTTTATATAAATTCATATATCTTGAATATACTTTATTTCCATAGGGGATCGTTTGACACCCAACGAAATTTCTCCGAGTGCTGCATCCATGCATTTTGCATTCTACGTTAATGCAGCAATTCATCGCATACACAAACTGTTTGTCCAATCTGCCCAGTCATATCGGACTGGCAGCCGGAGTCGCGCCAGTGGAGCACAAATTCGACCGAGTGTGAAACACATGACGATAACAACGAAATCCGTGCCCCCCCGAAATTCTAAATAATAAAGTTCGTCGCTGATGCACCGTGGAAATTGACTCGCAACGAGGTCTGCGGCTCCACCGCAGCCACGACTCTCGTCCTATTTTAAGGCTTGCATTTCGACCTATATTCCATCACGACGAAATCACCACATTGACAATATTGACGAACGAATGATTCAATCGGCGCGCGTTCGCCACTCTTAGCCGCGGAAATTCTTCGGGTCTCTCGCGTTGTCCCTAATGCGATAACGATTGATTATAAATGCGGGAGTCGATCGAATTGGCGGCTCGCACAGAGCCGACACCCAGGTTCGCGGAACCGGAGAAGGCTTCATATTCGCGGGCACGAGGGCGAGACCCCAACCAATATAGAACGCGGGCTTTGCACTCTCCGTGTGCAGCAGCAACACCGGTGGCTCGTTATTCGAGCGCACCGAGAGGGTAGATAAACCGATGTGTGTCCGTTGAACCAGCCAAGTCAAACAGGCTTCGAGCGGGGTGGACCGAGACAGAGATACAGAGGAAAGAGACAAACACACACACGGGTCGAGGACGGCGCACGCGGGGTGAGAAAACGAATTATGCATATGCGGGAGCCGCGAAGCGTATATACGGCGAACCGGAAGTGCGCCTGTATATATACACGAATGCATATACAAAATGTATACGTGTATGAATATATATATACGTATGCGGCACACGTGTAATCCATGCAATTCGCTCGAGCAAACTCAGCCCTCGACCACGCGATCTACCTTTTCATATCGTCACCACACAGACACCACTCGACCGGGCCACACTGTAATTTATTTAACGATCAGATATACCACCATATGCGATGTAATATCGTGCTGCACTCTCGGCGGATATACTGGGAATAAGTGCATGTATACACTGTAGTGGGAGAGGGGGGAGAAAGGGGTGAGGGGGAGGAAGGAGATGGCACTGCAGCATGTTACGCATTCAACATGCTGTTTGCTTTTGCGTTATATCCCGAATACGGCGAATTGAGGTATCGGAGGTGACGAAAAAAAAAAAAAGTCGATGTGACCGCATTGGAATTGTTGCATTATAGGTGGGGATTTATTGAAGGATTATTTTAGGGAAATTCTGACAACGTTTTGACAAATGTCAAGGCGCTGAGAATGCGGAGAATGTCTGAGTGTCGATTAAGCTGGGATGATTATAACAGCCAATGACGCGATTTTGCATGAGAAACGATTAACGGTATTTTTGCATCTCGTATGAGAGACATTTTTATTGGGTTGGGTCATCCCTAATAGCAGGTTTGACCCGTCGTGATGGTCTTAAAATTTGTCCGCTTTGTTCTCTCAGGAAAAAAACTTAAGACAAAGTTTCGGTTGAATTATTAATCACGTCATTATTTATTTCTGGATCATTTATAATGTAAGGCTTTTTGTTGGCGGTGTTCGAAAATTCATCCCCCGCGGCACAGCCGCTTGACCCAGTTTCTTGATAATAGATTTTTTTTTTTTTTTCGCTCAACCGAATTTCCGGCAAACGCTGTTTCAGTTTGCGTCCGGTTGGGAGGAAAACGTGGCCCGAAATAAAAAGAATTGTTGACAGTTCAATGAGTTCTAATTACTGTTGTTCCGAATGGTTTTAGTTTCTCGACTCTATGCACACTTTGGAGCGTGATGAAGAAGTAAAAGTGGAAAGTGGAATGCAGGTCTTGCGGGTGGCCTGGCGTTACTTATGTAGTTATATGCGAAGGAGGTAATATCCCCGAGGATGAGACGAACTTTCGTTGGGGAAACTTGGGAAGTATGTATACAGGAGTTAGTTAGCGTGTGCCGTATATATAGGGCATGTCTATGCTATTATATGGAGATGGGGGTGATCAGCGCCTTTCCCGATTTTCGACCGCAATATTCGAGATGGCTAGTTTCCTACCCCCGTCCCGATCATCCCCGTCCCGGATCATCACGCCGTAACGCGGATCTCGCCGTAGGCTTTTCCGTATCCTGAGACGACGTGAGGCGTAACGGGGAAGGGCGAGGAGGAGGAGGACGACGACGACGACGTAATCGAAGGTGATTCCAATTTTCTGGCTGCCTTGGCGCTCGACACCCCGTAGCCTCGAAGCCCTCGTTCAATCCTCTCGCTCTCGTCTCCCGGACGCTTCTTCAATATATTACCGCGTCTCGATATAACCGATAATTATTCAAAAGTTTACCCGGACGAAGCCCCGGCCGCGACCCTGGCACTTTCAGCGTATAGACTTTCGCAAGTTGGAGGATATGATAGAGACGTTTCGTGTACCCGGAGATTGATTGGCTTCTAGGATCGTGCTCGGTGGGGCTTCTCATAGTCACATATTCCAAGTGCTGAGCGTTATTAATATAGAAATTCGGTGGGATATTTAGCGTTGATTTTTTTAAATAAAAATCATATTTAAAGCTCACTGAATATTAACGGTTTTTGGAAATACATTGGTGTAACACGCGCTGGCGGGCGTGCCTGAAAAACTTTTCGCCAAAATCGACCTCAAAAATATTTTTTTTTCAGAATATCGACTTTTAACCTATACCATCGTTCTCAAGTCGCATATTCAACCCCTGAAAACACTGGTTATTAACCTTTTTTAATCGATTTTGAAAAAAATATTTTTTTGGCGACGAAATTTTTTTTTTTCTGTCAGAAATCGTAGATCTGGCTCCGGACCGAAAATCGCCAAAATCGACCCTCAATTTTTTCAAAATATCGACTTTTAACCTATACCATCGTTCTCAAGTCGCATATTCTACCCCTGAAAACACTGGTTATTAACCTTTTTTAATCGATTTTGAAAAATATATTTTTTTGGCGACGAAAATTTTTTTTTTTCTGTCAGAAATCGTAGATCTGGCTCCGGACCGAAAATCGCCAAAATCGACCCTAATTTTTTTTCTTTTCAAAATATCGACTTTTAACCTATACCATCGTTCTCAAGTCGCATATTCTACCCCTGAAAACACTGGTTATTAACCTTTTTTAATCGATTTTGAAAAACAAATTTTTTTGGCGACGAAATTTTTTTTTTTCTGTCAGAAATCGTAGATCTGGCTCCGGACCGAAAATCGCCAAAATCGACCCTAATTTTTTTTCTTTTCAAAATATCGACTTTTAACCTATACCATCGTTCTCAAGTCGCATATTCTACCCCTGAAAACACTGGTTATTAACCTTTTTTAATCGATTTTGAAAAAAATATTTTTTTGGCGACGAAATTTTTTTTTTTTCTGTCAGAAATCGTAGAACTGGCTCCGGACCGAAAATCGCCAAAATCGACCCCAATTTTTTTTCTTTTCAAAATATCGACTTTTAACCTATACCATCATTCTCAAGTCGCATATTCTACCCCTGAAAACACTGGTTATTAACCTTTTTTAATCGATTTTGAAAAAAAATATTTTTTTGGCGACGAATTTTTTTTTTTTCTGTCAGAAATCGTAGATCTGTCTCCGGACCGAAAATCGCCAAAATCGACCCTAATTTTTTTTCTTTTCAAAATATCGACTTTTAACCTATACCATCGTTCTCAAGTCGCATATTCTACCCCTGAAAACACTGGTTATTAACCTTTTTTAATCGATTTAAAAAAAAAAAAAATTTTGGCGACGAAATTTTTTTTTTTCTGTCAGAAATCGTAGATCTGGCTCCGGACCGAAAATCGCCAAAATCGACCCTAATTTTTTTTCTTTTCAAAATATCGACTTTTAACCTATACCATCGTTCTCAAGTCGCATATTCTACCCCTGAAAACACTGGTTATTAACCTTTTTTAATCGATTTTGAAAAAAATATTTTTTTGGCGACGAAATGTTTTTTTTTCTGTCAGAAATCGTAGAACTGGCTCCGGACCGAAAATCGCCAAAATCGAACCCAATTTTTTTTTTTTTCAAAATATCGACTTTTAACCTATACCATCGTTCTCAAGTCGCATATTCTACCCCTGAAAACACTGGTTATTAACCTTTTTTAATCGATTTTGAAAAAAATATTTTTTTGGCGACGAATTTTTTTTTTTCTGTCAGAAATCGTAGATCTGTCTCCGGACCGAAAATCGCCAAAATCGACCCTAATTTTTTTTCTTTTCAAAATATCGACTTTTAACCTATACCATCGTTCTCAAGTCGCATATTCTACCCCTGAAAACACTGGTTATTAACCTTTTTTAATCGATTTTGAAAAATATATTTTTTTGGCGACGAAAATTTTTTTTTTTCTGTCAGAAATCGTAGATCTGTCTCCGGACCGAAAATCGCCAAAATCGACCCTAATTTTTTTTCTTTTCAAAATATCGACTTTTAACCTATACCATCGTTCTCAAGTCGCATATTCTACCCCTGAAAACACTGGTTATTAACCTTTTTTAATCGATTTTGAAAAATATATTTTTTTGGCGACGAAAATTTTTTTTTTTCTGTCAGAAATCGTAGATCTGGCTCCGGACCGAAAATCGCCAAAATCGACCCTAATTTTTTTTCTTTTCAAAATATCGACTTTTAACCTATACCATCGTTCTCAAGTCGCATATTCTACCCCTGAAAACACTGGTTATTAACCTTTTTTAATCGATTTTGAAAAAAAAAATTTTTTGGCGACGAAATTTTTTTTTTTTCTGTCAGAAATCGTAGATCTGGCTCCGGACCGAAAATCGCCAAAATCGACCCTAATTTTTTTTCTTTTCAAAATATCGACTTTTAACCTATACCATCGTTCTCAAGTCGCATATTCTACCCCTGAAAACACTGGTTATTAACCTTTTTTAATCGATTTAAAAAAAAAAAAAATTTTTGGCGACGAAATTTTTTTTTTTTCTGTCAGAAATCGTAGATCTGGCTCCGGACCGAAAATCGCCAAAATCGACCCCAATTTTTTTTCTTTTCAAAATATCGACTTTTAACCTATACCATCGTTCTCAAGTCGCATATTCTACCCCTGAAAACACTGGTTATTAACCTTTTTTAATCGATTTTGAAAAAAATATTTTTTTGGCGACGAATTTTTTTTTTTTCTGTCAGAAATCGTAGATCTGTCTCCGGACCGAAAATCGCCAAAATCGACCCTAATTTTTTTTCTTTTCAAAATATCGACTTTTAACCTATACCATCGTTCTCAAGTCGCATATTCTACCCCTGAAAACACTGGTTATTAACCTTTTTTAATCGATTTTGAAAAAAATATTTTTTTGGCGACGAATTTTTTTTTTTTTCTGTCAGAAATCGTAGATCTGTCTCCGGACCGAAAATCGCCAAAATCGACCCTAATTTTTTTTCTTTTCAAAATATCGACTTTTAACCTATACCATCGTTCTCAAGTCGCATATTCTACCCCTGAAAACACTGGTTATTAACCTTTTTTAATCGATTTTGAAAAAAATATTTTTTTGGCGACGAAATTTTTTTTTTTTCTGTCAGAAATCGTAGATCTGGCTCCGGACCGAAAATCGCCAAAATCGACCCTAATTTTTTTTCTTTTCAAAATATCGACTTTTAACCTATACCATCGTTCTCAAGTCGCATATTCTACCCCTGAAAACACTGGTTATGAACCTTTTTTAATCGATTTTGAAAAAAAAAAATTTTTGACGACGAATTTTTTTTTTTCTGTCAGAAATCGTAGATCTGTCTCCGGACCGAAAATCGCCAAAATCGACCCCAATTTTTTTTCTTTTCAAAATATCGACTTTTAACCTATACCATCGTTCTCAAGTCGCATATTCTACCCCTGAAAACACTGGTTATTAACCTTTTTTAATCGATTTTGAAAAAAATATTTTTTTGGCGACGAATTTTTTTTTTTCTGTCAGAAATCGTAGATCTGGCTCCGGACCGAAAATCGCCAAAATCGACCCTAATTTTTTTTCTTTTCAAAATATCGACTTTTAACCTATACCATCGTTCTCAAGTCGCATATTCTACCCCTGAAAACACTGGTTATTAACCTTTTTTAATCGATTTTGAAAAAAATATTTTTTTGGCGACGAAAATTTTTTTTTTCTGTCAGAAATCGTAGATCTGGCTCCGGACCGAAAATCGCCAAAATCGACCCTAATTTTTTTTCTTTTCAAAATATCGACTTTTAACCTATACCATCGTTCTCAAGTCGCATATTCTACCCCCGAAAACACTATTTACAAAACCTATAAGAAATACAAAACGTATAATAAATATATTTCTATCTATTTGAAATAAATCCGAGATATATCTCATTAAAATATATCCGATGGATATATAAAATATATATAACGGATATAGAATGTTACGCCGATATATATAATTTTATATAATTCACATCTTGAATATACTTTATTTCCTTAGCGGAAATACGGCGCAGCTGACATCAGATGGTTATTGATGTTATAATTTTCGCCCATAAAAATATGTATTCGCCAAATATCAATGCGCACAAAAGTACGCAAAATGACCCGAGTATTTGTGCAAAAGGCGCAATTTTGAATGCCATAATTTAGTTTGCGTATATTTATGCGAATCGGCCGAGCAGAAGAACCTCACTAGCTCGACCAATTCGCACAGTACACCGGGTCCGTGCCGCGGTCGGCTTATCGCTCATTTTTCACGAGCTCGGGCGCCCGAACGAGACGCCCACCCCCGCGTTTCGCACCAGACCGGCAGACCTCCCACCAATTTTTCAGTGCCCCATAAAACTCAAATTTCTCGGCCTGTCGACCGGAACGCCTCGCCGGTACGTTTCGTATATATGTTTCAGCGCGAAACCGCGCTGGCACCTCGATTTCTAGATATTCCATGCAGAAGCATCCCTTCCATTGGTTCCCTTTGAAGCGTGGGCGTCGTCCTTCCAACTGCCGGTTACCACATACTTTTTCGCCTTTCCCGTTTATTCCCTTTTCGTTCCTTTATTCCGCGTGAATTTTTTCTTCCTCACACGCCCCCTTTTTATTTATTTCCGCGCGCATATTTTTCTTAATTGCACAACAGGCAAATATTTGGGTGTTTTTTTTTTTTTTTTTTTTCGCCCCAAGAATTCGCGCTTACACAGTTATGCCGCTTTACTAAATCCACGCCGGAGTCTCCCGAGGCGTCGCAGACCCGACTTCACCCCGACATCGACGCGTTCTGGGAAGGGAAATTTAATGCATAACTTTCAAGGCGATTCGCTACGGCGAATTAAACCCGCGCTCGACACGATAACATAATAAAGTGCAACAACGCGGACAAGAGTGCGCAAAATTTTGTAAAAATTTCATATTAAAAGTTGGATATTGCGGGGGAAAAGTTCATGAGAGTGGCTTTCGAAGTTGAACCATTGTTCACTGAAAAAATAAGTGGTTCGCCTAATCAACTTGCGTGGCTAATTATGCTCCAGGCGATCGAATTGGTTGGTCAAACCAACAAGTTGTAATTGGCTGAGGTGACCAACTGATTGAGGGTGAAAGTCAACTGGTTGATTCTGACACCAAATTGGCGATTTACACAACAGATTTAATCAGCTGGAGCATATTGTGAAACATAAATTTGTTGAGACACTTTTTTCTCTGTATTTTTAACTGGAAATTCTATAAAATACTGGCAATCACTGCAAAAATAAAATAAAAAATAAATATGAAATAAAATAAAATAAAATAAAAATAAAATATTGTGAAATATAAATTTGTTGAGACATTTTTTTCTCTGTATTTTTATCTGGAAATTCTATAAAATACCGGCAATCACTGCAAAAATAAGTGGTTCGCCTAATCAACTTGCGTGGTTAATTATGCTCCAGGCGATCGAATTGGTTGGTCGAACCAACAAGTTGTAATTGGCTGAGGTGACCAACTGATTGAGGGTGAAAGTCAACTGGTTGATTCTGACACCAAAATGGCGATTCACCCAAAACAGATTTAATCAACTGGAGCCTATTGTGAAAAATAAATTTGTTGAGACATTTTTTTCTCTGTATTTTTAATTGGAAATTCTATAAAATACCGGCAATCACATATTCGGTTCATCCACCTATATTTTCCCAATTTATCAACCAAATAATATCAGTTAATCGGAATAATTCGAATTATGATTCTACCGAACACTTAACGCCGGGACACCGGAGCCACTCGTGAAACCTAAATATCAAATATCGCGGATATTCGATCAGTCTAGTGCCTCTTGTATTCGTGCTCTCTACACATCACGGACGGTGTACCATTAACCGATTCAAATTTCAAGCCAGATCCATGCGGTGCACCGCGTCCGCACCGACATCGATGCTTCCTTCGGTTAACTACAGTAGAGTCTCACCTATTTGACGCGAATCGGTCCACAAGGATGACCACATTTTTTCCCCTACGATTTACGAAGGATTTATACGCTAGAAATTTATTTGTCATCGTGGCGGCTTCCATAATACCGAGTGGAAAATTTTTTCATCAAAAGTAGACGAATTTTTTTTTTCTTCGTTTCGAGTCTCACCTATTTGACGCGAATCGGTCCACAAGGATAACCACATTTTTTTACCTACGATTTACGAAGGTTTCATACGCTAGGAATTTATCTGTCATCGTGGCGGATTCCATAAAATCGAGTGGACAATTTTTTTCATCAAAAGTAGACGAATTTTTTTTTCTTCGTTTCGCCAAACAGACGACAGAAGTTTGGCCGATTACGTGAAAACGATGAAATACGCGAGAGTCGACTGTACCAGGCAAAAAAAAATCTGCGCATGCTGCACTCACGGATATCGCGCGGTCGATGACAACCAGTTTCAATAACGACCCCGTTAATCAAATCCACACTTTCCGGGGTTTGCCGGCGAGTCGAGTGGAGGGGGGGGGGGTGAGGAATACGAGTAAGTGGGGACGAGGAGGTGGAGCAGGCCCGAGAGTGGATATGACGTCCGGTCCGGGAATTTTTCGCTTCCTGGCCGGGAGAGCCACTTTTCGAGTTCGCTCTGGGGGGTTCGAGTAAACCTCACCGAGCCCCCCGCGCAACCCCCCCCCCCCCCCCCCCCCGCTATTTTCACCATTTTTCTGTCCACAGTCCTCACAGTTTCACTCGTTTTATTACCTTTCATTCTCGTTCATTTACCGTTCGCTCTTCCGCTTGCAGGCGCGGCGCGTTCGTGCATCCGCTTTTCACCCATCGTTTCGCAATTTTTTCGAAACTGCTTTCTATTCGAACGCTTCGCCACGAGCACTTGAAGCTTTCGCGGTCTTTGTACGAGAAATCTGCTTTTATACGAAAGATAATGTAATTTTTGGTCGAAAACTCTTCTTCTGGCGAAACAAATTGCGCCACTCTGTGGCGCAATTTAAAACACGGTTAACAGAATGCATTTTTTAAATCTCGGCGCTTTGGTGTTTAATCGACAATTTCATTGCGATGGGATACAAGCACTAATTTTTATATTATTCTATGTACATCAAATGGAGATAATTACGAATTATAACTATAATAAAATTGAATTGTTTCAATGATTAATCGAGCATTTCAATACGCTGAGACACGTATCAACCACTTTTGTTTCTTTTATTCTACCCCTAAAAACGCTGGTTAACAACGTTTTTTAATCGATTTTGAAAAAAAAAAAGAAAATTTAGGCGGCGATCTTTTTGTCAGAAATCATAGATCCGGCACCGGACCAAAAATCGCCAAAATCGACCTCAAAAATATGTTTTTTTTTTCAAAATATCGACTTTTAACCTATACCATTGTTCTCAAATCGCATATTCTACCCCCGAAAACACTGGTTACAAAATCTATAAGAAATACTGTAAGATAATGTAATTTTTGCTTGAAAACTCTTCTTTTCGCAAAACAAATTGCAGTACTCTATAGTGCAATTTAAAACACGATTAACAAAACGCATTTTTTAAATCTCGGCGCTTTGGTGTCTAATCAACATTTTCAACGCGCTTGACAATACGCACTAATTTTTATATTATTCTATGTACATCAAATTGAGATAATTACGAATTATAACTATAATAAAATTGAATTGGCTCAATGATTAATCGAGCATTTCAATACGCTGAGCCACGTTTCAACCACTTTTGCGCTTAATATTATATCGGAACGCGCTGTTTCCGATATAACATTAGATTAAGATTTGATTATGTTTAATTTATGTTCGTTTCTTTTTTTTTTGTGCCATCCAATGTAGACTTCTCCCACCACACTTGTAATTGGGCCTTGCCCGTTTTTATACAATAAATAAATAAAATTGAATTGTCTCAATGATTAATCGAGCATTCCGATACGCTGAGCCGCGGTTCAACCACTTTTGCCGGATAGCGGTGCATTTGATCGCGACGAGAGATCCGTCTTACGTTAAACCGTGGGGGATTACGGTATTTTGTAGGAATGAGAAGCCGCGCCGCGTACAACTTAATCGCTTGATTGATGAATCACCGTGACATAATGCGAGTGCAGGGCGGCGTGACAGCGGGGGATGCAGTTGAACTCGGTGCGCGATGCTCTTTGCCGTGAAACGGGCGCGGCGCTTTTGCAGTAATTAAGCGAAATTCCGCTAATCTTCCGGCTCGTAAACCCCCGAGCAACGGGGAAAGAGAAACTGGGCTCGCGTTTCCGCGGGAGAAAAGGAAGCGGGGGAAAATCAACGAAGCAAATTGTGTTAAAGAAGTTGAAGCTGGATTTTGCAATCAAATCGCAACATACCGGGAAATCGAGTGAGTGAAGGAAGTGGTGGAGTAAGTGCAGCGTGAACGCGACTTGTATATACCGAGTATATTTTCTCGAGTGAGAAAGATAGGAAGGTTGGCGAGAAAAATACACGATAAATTCCGTTCCTGTTGCTCGTGCTGAGAGAGAGAAGGAAGCATCAGATTCCTCGCTCGTAAAAGCCGAACGTAAACACGCGTAAGCTTGCAACTGACACGTCTTCGCGAATTCTCGCTGTTGGCTGAATCCGGCCTCGAAGTTGTTGCCGATCTTCGACTTAACATTCTTTCCCTCCCCGTCTGCTCCGTTTCCGTCTCATCCGCCTCGTGAAATGCGAAGCGGATTGCCAGAGGAGTCGATCAGAAAGTTTTACAGCCCTTCTTCACTTATTCACACGCCGGCTGGAATAAGAGACAAGCCGAGGATGTAACGTGTTCTCAGTCGATACTTCGCTACACCGAGAGAAAAAATTTCCTTGATTCCAAAGAAATGGGTGGATTGCATTTTTTTCATTAATTTCAATGAAATATTTCTTTGAATTTCAAAGACATGATCTTCTTGATTTAAAGAAACGATATGCCTGACGGCACCCGGGCTGTCAACGTTTGGCTCATTCGCGATAAGTCGTATTGGTGTTTCTCGCGCAAGCTAATCTGTTATGTTATAGTCAAGTCAAGTCAAATCAAGAAGATAATCATTGGTTAAACCAACGAAGTTATTGGTGAACATATCTAAGTACTATGGTACGTAACCAAAAACTTGGTGAACATAACCTATAATTTGGTTGATGACATCATTCAAAGAAAATATAATATTAACTTAAGGATATTATTTCATTGATCTCAAAGAAATGTTTCACAGGTTGAGATTTCAAGGAAATTTCATTGAATCAAGGAAACTTTTTCTCTCGGTGTACACGTGCAACGAAGTCGTGGCGCAAAAAAAAAGAACGGCGAAATTTACGTTCCATCCGCGAGGAATCTGCAATGCGGTAATTTTGTGGGTTTAATTATCCACTCGGTCAATTAAAACCGGTTAATTTTGCTGGGAAATGGGCGGCGAGAGATAACGGGGCGGAGGGAGAAAACGTGTCAAGGAATGCTGCAGTAATAATACGAATTCCCGGAGTGCAATAAGCAGCAAGTCGGTTAACGTGTGATACGAGGGAGGGAAGGATGCGGCGGTGAGAGGGGCTGTTTTTGTGGCTTGACTGGCACAAGGATGTGCAGCTATGTGCGCCGAGGGTGCGCTGTACACACTTTAGACAACGCTCTCTCCGCACTCCAGAAGCTACGGGGAGTCGATAACACCGGTAACATCAACTTTCCCCTAGTTCATCCGGAGATAGTTCGAGGGCTGAGGCCAAAATGAAGCTGGGAGCATCGGCAGGAGCTTCATTGCGGTTTAAACACAACGCGCGGGTCTTCGAACACCCGATTAACGTGCACGGGAAAAACTAAGTAGTGTTAGAACCATTTCCAGCTTAAGCTGTATCGCGAATTAGTTGCAGTAACTGAATTGAAAAAACGTGTTCTGATCTATTCGCAAATGGTTATGGAAAAATAGTACGTAAGATCAACGAATTGGTTCCTGCAACCAATCATAGTGCGCAGAGAAAAATATCAACGGAGTGATAACATTTTTTTTGTGCTAGCTGCAAATTTACTGTGGTAGCTGAAAATTTGCTGTGGTAGCTGAAAATTTTGCTATGGTAGCTGAAAATTTGCTGTGGTAGCTGAAAATTTGCTGTGGTAGCTGAAAATTTGCCGTGGTAGCTGAAAATTTGCTGTGGTAGCTGCAAATTTTGCTTGGTAGCTGAAAATTTTGCTTGGTAGCTGAAAATTTTGCTGTGGTAGCTAAAAACTTGCGTTGGTATCTGAACATTTTGCTGTGGTAGCTGAAAATTTTGCTGTGGTAGCTGAAAATTTTGCTGTGGTAGCTGAAAATGTTGCTGTGGTAGCTGAAAATTTTGCTGTGGTAGCTGAAAATTTTGCTGTGGTAGCTGAAAATTTTGCTGTGGTAGCTGAAAATTTTGCTGTGGTAGCTGAAAATTTTGCGGTGGTAGCTGAAAATATTGTTGTAATAACTGAACAGTTTGCGGTGATAGCTGAAAATTTTGCTGCAACATCAAGAAATTCTTTAATATAACAATCGATTTGTTATCACTCCCTGATTATTTTTCTCCGTGTGCTGTTTTCATTACCAGAATTTCCAACTCCCTTTTTTTTTCAGTATAGGATTATTTGCATCATGCGGATGCTCAAGAACGTCGATTGGAATTGAGAAGAAAGAACATATCTCAAGTCCAATACTGTTAGATTAGAATTGTATCCACGTGTTACAAACTCTGTCGATTGGATAATTAGTCATTAGCGTGGAAACGGTGGATCGCGCGGGGAAACAGAAATGGGCGAGATAGGAAGAGGAACGAAGAGGGCGTCGACAGAGCACGCGAGGGCGACTTAATAGGATATTAACGAACCGATTGGCAGGGACTCGCGCTGCCGGGTGGAAATTAGAAAATTAGCCGGCGAGACTTTGTCGCCAGAGTTGCGCGGCGCGTCGAGCTCCGCGTCGTCTGAACCGGAAAATGCAACGAACGATTTCCAGCGCCGTGACTATACGTGTATCGAACCTTTTTCCAAAATTGTCGCGCAATCTAATAACGAACGGGGATTTGGGTGAGGTAAAAATTGACGATGAAGCGAACTGCAGATTCGGTCTAGACCCAACGGCTAATCAGGAAATTACTAAAACGGGTTCGAGTCGGGACATAATCGAACCGGTCTGCAATGCATCTTGTTAGAGGAAGGTCTATTAGTCTTTTTTTTATCAATGGGCGAAAACGATTTCCAAGGCCAACAAAACGCTGGATTTTGTTTTGGGTCGCCATATAGAGACAACTAAAAACAACATCATTTATCAATGCAATTTTTACTGCACTGTTCCTAAACGAAACTCGTTAACGACTTAAAAGTTTCTTGACAACCAATCACACCACATTTAAAGTGCGAAATAAATGCAAAAAAATATTTGCATTTAAAGTGCAAAAAAATGCACTTTAAATGCAGATTATTAATATAATATTATTAATATATGCACTAAATGCAGAAGAGCATTTATTTTGCATTTAAAGTGCAAAATAAATACGTTCAGCGACAAATATCGCTACACAAACTTTTTCGACCCAGACGTGTTTGAAGTAGCGAAACAATATCTCAGCCAACACGAAAAAAAATGTCTTTAAAAAGTCATCTTTTCCCTCCCCCTTGCTAGGCATATCTCGGGAAGATACGCCAGCCAGATATATATATAAGAGCGGACAAGAAAGACGTACGACTGGAGTCGAAGAGCGCGAGCGAGATGGAGAAAGAGACAAACGGGCTGGGCGTCTGGATATTAATGCCGACGAAGGCTACGAGCCGGCGGGGAAACGGGTTCAAATGAATTATCGCCGAGAGGGCGCTCGCTGCCGCGTTGGCTCGGATGGCGGGCAATAATCAGCGACGAAGGTCGGATAGACGGGTAGCCCACACGAAACTGGGCTAATGTGGGCCATTTACGAAATTTGCATCACAAAGTCGAGAGGCGAACGGGCGGGCAGCTCGTGGACGAGACCAGCCTCGTGCAACGTTCATACGCTATAACCGCGCTCTGTGTACTACTGTCTACTGCTGTTTTCCCCTATCCAACCCCCCCCCCCTCCCCCTACCACCCTTCACCGCCCTCTCTTGCCACTCTCACTGAATCGGCTTCGCACTATCGTGTTACGAAACGACGTGACGCCGAGCTCCTGCGATCTCGTGTACTTCGCAGCTTTTATGCAACACCCACCGGGTATTACTATGTAGCCATGATGTATATGTTGGGGAATACGGGGCAAAATGGAACGAGTAAGCGAAAAATGGGTTTACGGCTATACGCAAAATGACTCTTTTCACCCAAACACTCAATTCCAATCATCGGTTTTTGAGCGTCGTAGGAATGAAAAAATCTGGGGCAAAATGGGACACTCCCCAAATTCGGGAATGAATAGTTTGGTGCACCGAGTGCTGCACGACGTCTTCAGTGTTGATTTCATGGGGTCGCCAACTGAAGGTGAGAGATGGACGTCAGTTTTCTAGGAGTATCAAGTGCATTCGTATTCAGTGGACGCCTGATGGTAACTTAAAAAATGGGAAGTCTCCTATTTTTTTGGGAAGTCTCCCTTTTTGTTAATAAAAAATGGGAAGTCTCCCTTTTTATTAATAAAAAAATGGGAAGTCTCCCTTTTTATTCCTAAAAAATGGGAAGTCTCCCTTTTTGTTCCTAAAAAATGGGAAGTCTCCCTTCTTGTTCCTAAAAAATGAGACGTCTCCCTTTTTGTTCCTAAAAAATGGGAAATCTCCCTTTTTGTTCCTAAAAAATGGGAAGTCTCCCTTTTTGTTTCTAAAAAACGGGAAGTCTCCCTTTTTGTTCCTAAAAAATGGGAAGTCTCCCTTTTTGTTCCTAAAAAATGCGAAGTCCCTCTTTTTATTCCTAAAAAATCGGAAGTCTCCCTTTTTAATAGGAAGTCTATTTTCTCTATATTTTTAACGGTGCCATCGAACCCTGTTCTACAAACACGATTTCCGAAAAATATCGTTGCGTCCCATTTGCCCCGCAAAATCATCCAAAACAAAAAAAACGACTGTCCCATTTTGCCCCGCATTCCCCAACCCGTACATCAACGCGTACACATCATACACATATACGTGTACAAACACCCCATAGGCGAATCCACCGCGCGGTCGATTCCCGACGAGCACCTTTTCGCGGCCGCCACGCAATCCGCGTATCAATCAAGTCGCTCACGGGCGCCACCGACGCGCGCGCGGGGTGCACGAGGCTCCGGCTCCGGTCGTCCCCCCCAGTCCACATAACTGCAGACAATACCACACCGGGGTCTATATACATCACCGCGGCTGTGCGCCAAGCGTACCACGATCGCTCAGACTCCGAGCACCGCCGGAGACTTTCTCGACGAATATGAATAAGTAAATTTAGACTTGGTTCCCCCCAATCGGTCGGATCGTCGGCGGGGCGAGGAGGAGGAGGAAAGAAACGGCGCGGTTAAGAGGACGAAGAAAAATGGCAACTCCAGATGGAGAATCGATGCCGGGACTCCGGTGTGTGTACGCGAAGTGGGAGGCGGTGGGAGTAATTCGCGAAGAGCGTGTCCACTCCACACCAGCCAACACTTATACACTTCATGCCTGAATTATACGTGCGGTATTATGCACTCGAGCATTCAACCCCGCGCCTCACCCCATCTGACCCGCTTTTCCCGCCTCTTCTCCACTTGACACTTTGCGGAGTTGAAAAAAAAAAAAAAAAAATGGAACACAAAAGTCTCCGCCGCGAGACTGAGAATAATACAGAAGCGAGGGTAATGGCTGTAATGAATGAAGCCGCGACTTCAACGTTATTTAAAAGGGGCTTTCGTTGTATGCGCTTTGGTTTCGGTTCGCATGTTATCCGAGTAAATATGACTTTATGTACGCGTCTATATGTGCGCAAAGTGCATCATACTTTCTTGGCAGTGGCTTCGAGCTCATCAACCGCAAGTACGTCGTATAACTCTGGCCGCAACGCGCGGTATCCAAATACTCTGTACGTTGGTGACGGTACATTGAGGGTACAGTGGACTCTCCGATAAGTTAAGTTCCGAAGAGTTAAGGCACTCCGATAAGTTAAGGATTAACGCTCTGATAAGTTAAGATCGACCCTCTTCTGAGCTCTTTCTACCTGCTGCCGGGGAAGCGGATTACCCTTTCTACGTCACACTACCTGCGGCTGCACCCAGAGAAATCGTTTTGATGGGATCTATTCGAAACAAATAAAATTTATTTGAATAAAATAGAAATTTATTTGAATGAAATAAATTATATTTGATCCAAATAAATCCTATTAGGCCGGCCATTAAATAAATCACTCTATTTAATGGCCGGCCAAATAGGATTTATTTGGATCAAATAAAATTTATTTCATTCAAATAAATTTTTATTTCGTTCAAATAAATTTTATTTGTTTCAAATAGATCCCTTCAGAACGATTTCTATAGGTGTGAACGCATTGTGACAGAGAGGTAACGCGGCAGCTAGTTTCGTGCGAGACAAGAACCGATGAAAGACCGATCTTTCCCCTCTCGTCGTTTCGAGCGCCCGGGAACGGATTGCGCACACGGAGAGAAAACATTTCCTTGATTCCAAAAAAATGGGTGGATTGAATTTTTTTCATTGATTTCAATGAAATGTTTCTTTGAATTTCAAAGACACGATCTCCTTGATTTAAAGAAACGATATGCCTGACGGCACCCGGTCTGTCGACGTTTGGCTCATTCGCGATAAGTCGTATTGGTGTTTCTCGCGCAAGCTGATCTGTTATGTTATAGTTAAGTCAAGTCAAATAAAGAAGACAATCATTGGTTAAACCATCGAAGTTATTGGTGAACATATCTAAGTACTATGGCACGTAACCAAAAACTTGGTGAACATAACCTATAATTTGGTTGATGACATCATTCGAAGAAAATATAATATTAACTTAAGGATATTATTTCATTGACCTCAAAGAAATGTTTCATAGGTTGAGATTTCAAGGAAATTTCATTGAATCAAGGAAACTTTTTCTCTCGGTGTAAGTAGTGGGGATCTTAACTTATCGGAATGGCCTAATCGGCTTTCGGTCCCGCGACCTTAACTTATCGGAGGGTCCACTGTACATATAAATGTGTACACGTTGAGTAAAATGTTTATGTTTTCCAGAAGCACTGTGTACGTCATTACCACAGGGTGGAAGAGAGAGAGGAGGGTGTTGGCAGCCCTCCGGTAATGACCTAATGGGCCGCGTCCCAAGTAATTTGCCTCTAATAGCCGTCACACGACAAACTTCGATCGGAGAACAGGCTTAGATATACCAGCTGAGGGTTTGTATGTGGTACGTAGGCTCTTTACACCTACACCACGCACCGCGTGTCTCCTCAAGATATCCGTGTAATACCCGCACGTTGGAATAATAATTCGACGACGCTGTCGACGGTGTCGTAGTTGGCCTTATTAGCTTTAGTCCTCCTCATTGTTCCGTAGGAGCTGTATCGCGCGGTGACTTTGATGGAAAGTTTCGGGCCGCAAAGACGCCGCAAGGACGTCCGTAGGACTTGAGTGCCGTGACCCCGTGACCTGAGACGCGAGTTTGCCAACTATGGGTTGTCAAAATGTTCGACGTGTGAGGCGCTGAGTTTTGGTTTTTGGGAATTTTTTTGCGATGATTTTGAAGGTCTTTTTTTGGTTCGCACATTTTTTTTGTAATTTTTTTTGAATGTCTTTCTGATTATTTATGAGTCGTTCTCAACTCATGATGCTGAAGTTTGCATCGTTGGAATGCAACGAAATTCAGAAAAAAAATAATTCTGATTAATTCAAATGATGAGATTGGGTATAAAAAATCATCATAGCAACTAATCGCTATAATTACTTTTTATATATAATTTCATAATTTGGGTTAATTAGAATTATTATTTTTTTCGGAATTTCGTTGGATTCCAACGATGCTGCAACTTCTGCACCATCTCAACTCTGTGAAATTTTCCTAGTTCCAAAAGCGCAATTTTTAGTTACTTATCGTGTAATTTATGTGTTTTTGAATATCTGTCTCTACACAGTGTAAAATTCAATTCCTGTCCGAAAGTCTGTTTGTTTGTACCAAAGCGCCAAACTTTGATGAAATATTTGCGGGTAAACAGATTACAGGATAAATAGAAAATGCGCAATTTACACGAGCTAAAGACACTCCCATCTCGACTCTGTCGTAGATTTTCTTCGGTCTACTCATGAAATATAAATACGTCAAGAGCTATAATTACAAGGTACAGCAGCGGTATTATTAATCATAGTCGTCTCGCAGATATTGAGCCACGGTGGGAGTCGCACGAGGGGCGACTTTGACAGAAAGTTCCAGCCCCAAAGACGGCGCAGATCGTAACCCAGTGACCTCTTTTACAGAAATACGAAATTTTTCTTCTTCTCCAACCCATAAATGTCGAATGAACTTGACTAATATCACAAAAACGTTGAGCAAGCTTTATAAATCTCTTCGGCTTTATACACAGTCAACGCAATAGTGCTCGCGTGATAAACATTTTTGTCGTGAAACTTTACGGCGTCTTAATCCCTTTATTACATCATACCGACGGCTACGCGGCGATCGCTGTATCGCTGAACGTCTCCGGCCGGGAACCGCCTTGCGGAGCATTATAATGGTATAACCGCTTCAGTGCCTGCAATGATGGATATTGCGTGCGAGTGTGATATTTATCGAGATGGCGCTCGCGGCTTATAGCAGCAATTTTCGCGTCTTAATGATGCGCGCGTCCCTCTCTCTCATTTTCAAGCCCGGCATGAGGGGAGGGAAAAACGTCGCCTCAAAAAATCCTCAGCGCCGCAAACGACCGCTCGTCGTGCACAACACAGGCTGTTTCCTTCGATCTGCACGAAGAAAATGGTGCACACCGAGAGATCGTTAATGATTCCTCTGGGCAGATAAAACTCCTCGTTGTCGACTCTGTTCTCGTTTTGCCTCGCGCAGCGTTTACATGGGATTCGTATGGATGGGCGAGCTCACGACAACGACTAATTTAGAATAATTTAGAAATAATTAGAAATAAGAATAGAAAGAGTTAGCGATAGTCTTTAGGAAATAAGAATAGAAAGAGTTAGGGATAGTCTTTAGGAAATAAGAATAGAAAGAGTTAGGGATAGTCTTTAGGAAATAAGAATAGAAAGATTTAGGAATAATCTTTAGGAAATAAGAATAGAAAGATTTAGGAATAATCTTTAGGAAATAAGAATAGAAAGATTTAGGAATAATCTTTAGGAAATAAGAATAGAAAGATTTAGGAATAATTTTCAGGAAATAAGAATAGAAAAAATTAGGAATAATCTTTAGGAAATAAGAATAGAAAGATTTAGGAATAATCTTTAAAATCCTCAGCGCGGCAAACGACCGCTCGTCGTGCACAACACAGGCTGTTTCCTTCGACCTGCACGAAGAAAATGGTGCACACCGAGAGATCGTTAATGATTCCTCTGGGCAGATAAAACTCCTCGTTGTCGACTCTGTTCTCGTTTTGCCTCGCGCAGCGTTTACATGGGATTCGTATGGATGGGCGAGCTCACGACAACGTTGGAGTTGGGTAAACACGTATAGCCGAAGGACTACGAAGGACTCGGCGAGAGAGAAACACACGGACACAACGGGAGAACCCGAAGCAACACCCCCCGATGCGTGACTTTATCGCGAGATTGATCTACAGAGATGGAAATCACGAGGGGAGAGAGAGCGAAAAAAAAAAAAAAAAAAAAATCGGTGAGGGAGCGAAAGAACCTTGTGTATTATGTAGCACCGGCCGAGGCGATTAGTGGTTCGACTCGAGGTGAACAACGAGGACTCGAGATCCACACACCCTGATACTGTAATTCGAAGCAAAATCCAGCCCTCGTGCTGCTCATATCTGCCGCCAACGTAACAGCGCTGTTTCGTATCAATCAGTGCGGGGTAAGTGATTGATCTCGTAATCATTTTGAGGGAACTGTAACTACCGGTCGGTGAGGTCGCCGCCGTTATTTAACCTCTTGATAAGAAAAATTGTGCTGCTTCGTTTCTGTAATTTCGTGTACGTTTATCTTGTTTCCTCATGGGCGAAGCTTTTGTTTTCGTGCATTCGGTTTCTCGAGATTCTCGTTATATCCCTGATAACACCGGATGGAAGTCAATGTGTAGGTTTCATGTAGGATTTGAAAAGTACGCTTTTGAATGGGTGGTCTGACTTTTATAGGCGCAATGTTAAAATTAGCACTCAACAACGAATGCTTTTTTGGGATGGGGGTGAAAATAGCTGATTAACGAAATAGCGAATGGCTAAAATACGACATTTCAAAATAATGAACGGTCTGAATCTGGAATGTCCATGATTATGAAATTCGCTGTTTCAGAAATTCGCTATTTTGATCATTCGCTATTTTGACCCACATCTTTATTAAAATGGAATCAAAATAACGAATGATAAAAATAACGAATGGTTGAAATTACGAATTTCATAATGATAACCATTCTATATTCAGACCATTCATTATTTTTTAATGTGCTATTTTAGCCATTCGTTATTTTGGTCATTAGCTGTTTTGACCCCCACCCCTTTTTTGGACATCATAAGCCTAGAAATGGAAACCCAGGTATAGTGAACTTTAGTGTACAAAATTATCACAAATGGACCCTTTGGAGTTGTCAGGAATAAACGTTGCTATATAGAACTTTGCGCATTGCTTCCTCTTTAATTTCCATTTTTCACAAAGCATTCTCTATACACGGAAGCCAAAACTGATGAGTTTCCTCACACAGGTGGTGGTCACGTAGACAAAAGATAAATAATAAATAACACTTAAAAGTGTAGCGTCGGACCACCTCGATTATTTGAGTGCACCGTAAAACTCGCCGAGTTTATAATTGAGTATGAAATTCTTATGTGTCATTATGAACACTATGCTCGCGCGCTTCTCCATTTGGCCGTACCCAGATTCTCGTAAAACGCGGGCTACGCGCGGCCCCAGGAGAAACGAGCGATTCGGTCGCGCTCACGAATTTCGGGTGAAACCGAGCGTGCTCCGCTTCCTTAGGCGAGAGAAACCTCGTGGATGATAGTCTACCGGTAGCGGCATTCGCCTCCCCCCCGACATCGTTCCCTACGAATCGAGGTCCCAGGGGTTCTCTACGGGGTTGAAGCCTTTGCGATGCGGAATAAGTCCCATTGGCATCGTCAGAGTGCGAAAGTGCTGGCACGTTACTCCCCGAAGTTAGTGTCCTTTACGTTCGGCTATACTCATAGCTGACTGCAGTTGGGGGGAAAAATCCGTAGGCTTCTCAGTGGATCAGTGGAAGTCGCATAATTGTTATCTGAAACAAACTCTGCGTTTCCAAGTTCAGACAAAATTAATTAAACGATATTTTCTAATAATAATAATAATAATAATAATAATAATAATAATAATAATAAGAATAAGAAAAATAAGAAGAATAATAAGAATAAGAATAAGAAAAAAAAGAAGAATAATAAGAATAAGAATAAGAAAAATAATAAGAATAATAAGAATAAGAATAAGAAAAATAAGAAGAATAATAAGAATAACAAGAATAATCAAAATAATAATAATATAACAATAAAGAATGCAAACTAAATAGAGTCAAAGAAATGCAAAGCCAGCCACACGATTAAAGAGCTTGGTGGAATAGACCCGGCTAAACGACTTCGTAGAATAAAAGCGGGAAGAGCACGGTGGTCGTGACGCTCGACGACGAGCGACGCGTGAAAACGAGAGGAGAGAACGACGCACGAGTGGTTTGGGCCAACGAGACGGGAATTTAGCCGACAGACACGGGAGAAGGAGCAGGAAAAGCGGAGTCGAACGATCCCCGAGGATTAACGAGGACCGAGATTTCGGGGTGTGTGGGAAGGGGTGGTGGGTTTTCCCCCGAAATGGCTTACACTCGGCAGTTCGTCACGGCGGGCCATTCGGCGGCACGCAGGGAAAAGGAGGCTCGCGGGGCCAAACGTAGGACGCGGGATTCCCGAGAGTCGGAATGAACCCCTCGGCGCCAGAATCCAGAGGATCCCGGTCGAGGACCTCACATCAATGGAGCGAGCGCCACACGACGACCCTCTCTGTGTACTTCGACGACGACAAATTTGCGACGTGAGACGCGCAACCGTCTCTCCATCCGGAGTGTAGTCGGTTGCCATAACCACACACAGTCCGTTGTCCCGCTTCCATGGGATTCTCCGGGCGAGGCCTTCGCGAACCCATGAATTTCCCCTGTGTTTGCATAACCCATCGCTCTATATTGTGCAATGCAGCCGAGGGCTCGCTACGTGCCTTGCAACGTGATCCTGGTTAATCGCAGAGGCGAACAACCGCGTAAATAAAGTGGTAAAGTAGACGAGGGGAGGATGATGTTGATGTTTGCATCGTTGGAATGCAAAGAAATTGAGAAAAAAAACATTAATTCTAATTAACCCAAATGATGAAATTAGGTATAAAAAGTCACCATAGTGACTAATTGCTATGATGACTTTGTACACCTAATTTCATTATTTGGGTTAATTAGAAATAATTTAGAAGTAATTAGAAATAAGAATTTAAAGAGTTAGGGATAGTCTTTAGGAAATAAGAATAGAAAGATTTAGGAATAATCTTTAGGAAATAAGAATAGAAAGATTTAGGAATAATCTTTAGGAAATAAGAATAAAAAGATTTAGAAATAATCTTTAGGAAATAAGAATAGAAAGATTTAGGAATAATCTTTAGGAAACAAGAATAGAAAGATTTAGGAATAATCTTTAGGAAATAAGAATAGAAAGATTTAGGAATAATTTTTAGGAAATGAGAATAAAAAGATTTAGGAATAATCTTTAGGAAATAAGAATAGAAAGATTTAGGAATAATTTTTAGGAAATAAGAATAGAAAGATTTAGGAATCATTTTTAGGAAATAAGAATAGAAAGATTTAGGAATAATTTTTGGGAAATAAGAATAGAAAGATTCAGGAATAATCTTTAGGAAATAAGAATAGAAAGATTTAGGAATAATCATTAGGGAATAAGAATAGATTAGATTTAGGAATAATTTACAAATATTTTTTTGAACTTCATTGCTTTCCAACGATGCAAAATTCAACATCATAGGGGAGGCGGGTGGGGAAGGATTCACGAATACACCACGTGGGGGTTAGAAATGAAAGCGGAACGTCGCTCGGCGCGCGAACAATTGGAATGAATTAGCGTGTTCCAGCCGAGAAAATTCGTGGCTCGATACGTAAAAGCGCAGATGCAATGGTAAGTAATGAGAAAGTGATTATGCGATTTGGCGGAAGAGTTGGAAGTTCCCCCGGGGGGGGGGGGGGGGGAGGCGCGACGTTCCGGCGAGAAGGAAATTTCGCAGGCTGAACTCGAAAGGAAATCAAGGGTTTTGTTGTTGCCGCCGTCGTCGCCGCTGTCCTCGCTGGCCCGAGTCACTCAGGCAGGCACAACTTTCCGCGGGGGAAACTCGGGCGAAAGTACGACGAGCGCGCGGGCGCGAAGAGAAAACTGTCGTTGAAGCGACGAGACTCGGAATGAGATTATAGTTAGTTGAGGCACGACAAAGTCAAGACATAAACGCGAAGTAAGATGAAGCTGCGGGTGGAGAGCGACCACGGGAGAGAGATTGCGTGTTCCATCGTCGGAGCGATGGATACAAAGAACGCTGCAGCGGCGAAACCTCCGGGGATGTAAGAGGAAAGTCTTTCGCTATCGCTATTTACTGGTTCGCGGGTCGACAAACTTATTGGCGCAGGATGAAATATTGTCCAGCCGATTAAGTATAATCGACCATGTGAACGTCGTTTGCGTCAAGTTGAGTTCAGTTGGATGTCAAGCTTTTGGAATTTCGACGCAAGGAAATGTGATCAACAATTAAACGAATCTTTAGAGAGAAAATTATCAATGGAGTGATAACAACATTTTTGCTGTGGTAGCTGAACATTTTGCTGTGGTAGCTGAAAATTCTGCTGTGGTAGCTGAAAATTTTGCTGTGGTAGCTGAAAATTCCGCTGTAGTAGCTGAAAATTTTGCTGTGGTAGCTGAAAATTCTGCTGTGGTAGCTGAAAATTTTGCTGTGGTAGCTGAGAATTTTGCTTGGTAGCTGAAAATGTTGCTGTGGTAGCTGAAAATTCTGCTGTGGTAGCTGAACATTTTCCTGTGATATCTGAACATTTTGCTGCCCCAACAAAAAATTCGTTAATACATCAATAATACAGGAATTTAAAATCAATAGGTTTGTTGTCACTCCCTGATTATTTTTCTCTGGGTTTTTGTCTAACTAATAAACACATTAGGCATGAAATATTAAATTCTATCGATCATATCCAACGTCAGTTGCATCATGGGAAGTCAGTATTTGGATTTACAATTCAGCAGACACATGAACTAGTTTCTTATATCAATAAATTAAAATTTCGTGCAAAGCAGACGACTCGCCAGCACCGAGGCTGCTCCCTCCATCTTTTCAAAATATCATCCTTCCTCTCCCCCATCAGTTACCGAGTCCCACATTTCCCCATGGAGAACACCGGTTACGATCTTTTTACAAGTGAATCGCATAATCCTTTTCCTAAAGTATTCGACACCGCAAAGCGAAAGTATCGATACCACCCGAGCATTTCTGCCGCAAAGGAGACTTCCATAGTCTTCGACTGATGCACGTTGCCCCGGCTACCGTCACGGAAGATCGAAACGATAAGACAAAAGCCAGGGAGCTTTTGTCTTATCGTTTGTTCCCTCCCTCTCTTTCTCCTTCTCTCTCCTTCTGCGCCTCGATATGACGTCGGCAATACACGTAACCTTTACGTAAAGTCAGAATCGACTTTCCGTCTCCATTCCGATACCTTCCGACGCGCGTTTACAGCCTTACCTACCGCGCCTGCATTGCACTACATAAGAGGGATGCGTCCCCGGCTCGCTCGCTCCACTCGCTTTAGCCGACTTTTGTATTGGATTCCGATTGCGATTGTGCTTCTCCGTTGCAGCGAAGGGAATCAGCCAGCCAGCCAGGCTAGCGCGAGCCACCCACGGAAACCGAGTCTGAGTAGTGTGCGAGGGTTGAGGGAGGCGAACCCGTCGGTCCCTATTGAGTCTATTCGATAAGGAATGGCAGGGAGAGACAACAATCGTAACGGGGGTAGCCGGAGGACTGGGAAGGCCTTCCACAACGCCCCCCTCCGACTCCTCGCCGCATTTGGGTCACGCAACTGATGCACCAACGCCACAGGAAGGGAGGAGGAGAAAGGGCCGCGGGGGAAAAGTTATATGGAAAATGGAGACAGAGAGAAACGCCGGATATTTTCCGCAGAGATGTACGCCGCGTGTTCACCGCGTCCGAGAGACATTGTTCGATTATCGAAGCGACCGCGGAAACCCGATTACGTCGACATCATCTATGCCAGGAGTTGGTGAATGGAAAATCGGTGAAAGACGCTCGCCGACTGAGGGAAGACAGTGCCGCCTGAGTATCGGGGAGAGTTTGGAGTATTCTATCGCGTCTTCGAAGATTGAATCTTTGGGGGAGGCCGATACAGATGTGGCAAACTATGAAATCAGTTAATAGCCGCGGGTGGCGCGACTATCGGCCGTAAAGTTTCGTTCGGCGATGTTCGTTGGGGGAAACTGTGGAGGAGTTATTGAATTCGTCCCTTTCGAACGTAGTTTCCGAGATATCTGATCGCGCGGAAACTTTCGGTTTCTCTGTAAACTCGTTAGCGGCGTCTGGACGCGATTAAACCGGACGCTTTGAGCCGGGTGTACTCAAGATGGTGAAGCCGATTGCCCGATGGACGATAATTATCGTGCGGTCGAAATTTGAATATACGAGATGGGAGAAATCGATGGAATCTCGACGTTTACGAGGACCAAGCGCGAGACGATTGATAGCCTGTGATCCATTACGACCCGCCCACGTGTCCCACCGTCCACCTCTTTATATTCCCGGAGCGTATATCGCCAACTTTCGAGCGTTTTTTGTTTCTGCTTTCGATTCATTTTTCTCGCAGTTTATTATCCCGGATCAGAAACGCGATGCCTCACTGTCTGCCGACACTTCGTACGACCGAGTATCACTTAGGTATCCTATCCGTTTTTTACATTTTCGTGATGACGGAATAACGCAAATAACGTAGACACTTTTGTAAACTCTGGAGCCGAAACATTTTTTTTACTCTGTAGCTGAAACATTTTTCTGAACTCTGTAGCTGAAACATTTTTTTTTACTCTGTGGCCGAAACATTTTTTTTTTTACTCTGTAGCCGAAACATTTTTTTTTTAACTCTGTAGCCGAAACATTGTTTTTTACTCTGTAGCCGAAACATTTTTTTTTACTCTGTAGCCGAAACATTTTTTTTTACTCTATAGCCGAAACATTTTTTTTTACTCCGTAGCCGAAAGAATTTTTTTACGCCCGCAAACAAAACCCAAATACTTTTACGAAATGATTAGCCGCTTGGCATAAACAAATTATATCGCCAACTTTCGCCCGTTTTTTGTTTCTGTTTTCAATTCATTTTTCTCTCACTTCATTATCCCGGATCAGTCCATGCGATGCTTCACTGTCGTTGCCGACTCTTCCTACGACCGAGTATCACTTACATATCCTTTCTTCCATTTTCATGACGACAGAATAGCGCAAATAACGTAGACACTTTTGTAAACTCTGCAGCCGAAAGAATTTTTTTAACGTCCACCAAAAAAATCCAAATACTTTTACGAAAGTTTTTTGCTTCTGGTTTCAATTCATTTTTCTCTTATTTTATTATCCCGGATCAGTCACGCGATACCTCACTGTCGTTGCCGACTCTTCCTACGACCGAGTATCACTTATATATCCTATCCTTTCTTCCATTTTCATGACGACCGAATAACGCAAACAACGTAGACACTTTTGTAAACTCTGCAGCCGAAAGAATTCTTTTTACATTAACAAATAAAATCCAAATACTTTTACCTAAGAATTAGCCGCTTGGCATAAAAAAAGGTATACTACAGAACACTGAAGATACATTATGCATCTCCACCCCAAAACACAGCGTGCAATTGTTGAGGCTATTTCTCTTTTTTTTTCGTTCCCTACACATCCGTGAATTTCACTCCAGGTCGCACAAATCGCGAAGGCCAAAGTAACGACCGGCACGGCCAATTTGAAATTTAAAGGACTGGGGGAAAGTTGAGAGACGCATGGCGGTGGCGATGGCGCGGTGTGCCGGCAAGTTTTACGGAATGACAAGGAGAGGGAGGAGGCGTCGCGACGGTTTCATCACGGCGGGTAGGGGCGAGGAGGAAAACAAAGTTTCCCCGAGGACGAGGGCAAAAAAGGAGGAGGAGAGGGTGGTGGGTCTAAAAGACAGGGACGCAAAGAGTGGGCCGCGAGTGTCCGCAGGAGTTTTCGAGAGACGGAAATCTCGTCGGACTGGAGCAAAAGAACGAGTGGCACGCGATGGACCAGCGTGTAAAAGGCAAACTCCCGAGAAGTCTACCGGCATCCATTAGCAAAAGAGACGAGAGAAAAGGTGGACGGAGGGACCGGACATAAAGGCTGAAGCCGAGGCTGAAGAAGATGGGAGTCCGAGAAGCGAATACTGTACAGCTTTGCACGAGAGTGTAACGTTCGACTCACCTCTCTCGGATGGGTCGTGCACAAAGTTGGCCGGGGTGGACGAGAGAGAAGCAGCAGCGGCAGCGCGACCGGCTCGACCGGGCGGCTTTAAAGAGCCGGAGTCGCTGGCCCGCAAACTATTCGAATAAAGAATGCAACGAATGCTTCCGGCTGTCCGGAAGCGGCGGCAGCGGCAGTGGCGGCGCTTGGCATGAAATAAAATAGCCGTGACAAAGTTGAGCCGGGAAATACTGCACAAGTGATAATATATTTATGGAACGGAGAGAGAGAGAGAGAGACGGAGAATTATTGAGTTATGGCAAATGGTCCGGGCGGTGAACAACAAAAGCGCGAGAGGGTCGAATCTTGATGAAAAATGAGTTTCAAATAGCTTCGTTAAGAGAGATGACTTTTTTACTTGATTAGGGAGCGAGGATGGAGAGTCGCTGAGACTCTTCCAGGTGGGGAAAATATCAAACCAACGTTACTTTTTAACTCGCAGTTTTGAACTTTTCAGAGGTCACCTAGGAATTTGATGTCTACTTTGATTCCGTTTTTTTTAACTACATTGAATGTTATATTGGATAACTATTTTTTTTTTTATTGGTTCGCTTCAAACATTCTAATTTCTGCACCCTGTTTGATCAGTAAACTAGATGCTCTCGCGTCCGAAACGACGAAACCAACGTGAGGAGAACATCAAACCAAAGTTACTTTTTAATTCACCGTTTTTGAACTTTCCAGGGGTCACCTAGGAATTTGAGGTCTACTTTGGTTCCATTTTTTCAACTACATTGAATGTCGTTTGAATTGAATAACTATTTTTTTTTTAATTGCTTCGCTTCAAACATTCCAGTTTCTGCACCCAGTTCGTCCACTAAACTAGATGCTTTCGTGTCCGATACGACGAAACATCAAACTAACGTGGGGAAAATATGAAACCAACGTTACTTTTTAATGACCAGTTTTTGAACTTTCCAGGCGTCACCTAGGAATTTGATGTCTACTTTGGTCCCATTCTTTCAACTACATTGAACGTCATTTAAATTGGAAAACTATTTTTTTTTTTTTTTAATTGCTTCGCTTCAAACATTCCAGTTTCTGCACCCAGTTCGTCCACTAAACTAGATGCTTTCGTGTCCGATACGACGAAACATCAAACCAACGTGGGGAAAATATGAAACCAACGTTACTTTTTAATTCACATTCTCTGACCTTTCCAGGGGTCACCTAGGAATTTGAGGTCTACTTTGGTTCCATTTTTTCGACTACATTGAATGTCGTTTAAATTGAATAACTATATTTTTTTTTAAATTGCGTCGCTTCAAACATTCCAGTTTCTGCACCCAGTTCGTCCACTAAACTAGATGCTCTCGCGTCCGAACCGACGAAATTGTCCTCTCCACTCGCAGTAACCGTGGGAATAAGGCTTTCAGCGCGAAAAGCTCGGCCCCGGCATTCGCGAAACGCAGCTAATCCGAAACTCCCGCGTCTGCTTTTACAGAAATTGTCAGCGGAATGCATAATCTCTCTCGCGCCAACTGTGGAATTTCATGTTTTGATGATCCGCAGAGTACTCAGACGCAATCCCACACGGCTGCAAAGACGCTGTAAGGACAAGTTAGTTCCCGCAGCTTTACGGAAGTGATTAAAGCTCATCCCCAGCGGATGTCAGGGGCCGGACCCGCGCGCGAGAGTAAAGTGCAAGGCATCAGCGAACGCCTAAGTGACAGTTAGTTTCTACGGGTTGTCGAATCGTTATTTCAACCGGCGGAATGCATTAGCATGCACTGCAGTTCCGAGAGGGGGGGGGGGGGGGAGGTGGGCGCGAAGTGAGCGGAATGCGACAGAGGGGAGAGGGACAGAGGTGGATGGAGATATGAATTAATTAAGGGAAACTCGGTGTCGGTCTCATGGTTATTAGCTACAGAGTAGCGCTGTCTGCGCCGTCTGCCGTCGTGGCGGCAGATTCGCCAAATGCATTCGCGACTGCCCTTTCCCGTCCTTCCCAACCAGCCCTCAGAATCACTCCCGAATAGTTATATTATTGTTGAAAGACGGAACTTTAAAGCCGGCTTAGCGAGTCGCCGTGCGTCGCGCAGAGCGCGACGCACGGCTCTGCTTCAGTTCAATTGAATATCGCTGGTATCAATTGAACTGAAGCTGAATTCTGAATGTCTGAATTTACTACGACTGTAGGCGCGTTGAATTAAGTCAATATCATGTTCGTCTCGTGTTGTGTCCGGCGACTTGGTAATTGATCAGGTTACGAGTCAAAGGGTAATATTTATTTTACCCTTTTATTTATTTATTTATTTATTTTTTGTTTTTAATATTTCGGTTCGACCGGACGCTCGATTGAAGCAATGAAAAATTGCCTCGAAATAAAACTCGAAATTATTTGGGGTCCAATTGACATAATTACGGCGCTGCTTCAGTTCAATTGAACTGAGCTTCAGTTCAATTGAAGTCGCTGGTATCAATTGAACTGAAGCTGAATTCTGAATGTCTGAATTTACTACGACTGTAGGCGCGTTGAATTAAGTCAATATCATGTTCGTCTCGTGTTGTGTCCGGCGACTTGGTAATTGATCAGGTTACGAGTCAAAGGGTAATATTTATTTTACCCTTTTATTTTATTTTCTTTTATTTTTTGTTTTTAATATTTCGGTTCGACCGGACGCTCGATTGAAGCAATGAAAAATGTTATCATTGCCTCGAAATAAAACTCGAAATTATTTGGGGTCCAATTGACATAATTACGGCGCTGCTTCAGTTCAATTGAACTGAGCTCCAGTTCAATTGAATATCGCTGTTATCAATTGAACTGAAGTTGAATTCTGGATGTCTGAATTTACTACGACCGTAGGCGCGTTGAATTAAGTCAATATCATGTTCGTCTCGTGTTGTGTCCGGCGACTTGGTAATTGATCAGGTTACGAGTCAAAGGGTAATATTTATTTTACCCTTTTATTTATTTATTTATTTATTTTTTGTTTTTAATATTTCGGTTCGACCGGACGCTCGATTGAAGCAATGAAAAATGTTGTCATTGCCTCGAAATAAAACTCGAAATTATTTGGGGTCCAATTGACATAATTCAATTACATCAATCTCATTTAGTTTGTTGATGGAGATATGAATTAATTAAAGGAAAACTCGGTGTCGGTCTCATGGTTATTAGCTACAGAGTAGCGCTGTCTACGCCGTCTGCCGTCGTGGCGGCAGATTCGCCAAATGCATTCGCGACTGCCCTTTCCCATCCTCCCCAACCAGCCCCCTCAGAATCACTCCCGAATAGTTATATTATTGTTGAAAGACGGAACTTTAAAGCCGGCTTAGCGAGTCGCCGCGCGTCGCGCAGCGGAAACAGAATGCATCGCGCCACGTCCGCGTATCTCGTTACAAGGGTAGCCACGATGTCCCTCGAAAAGTCCACAGACGCGATACCGAAACTCGGCTCCGTCAACCGGTCGAATTAACAGCCAGAGGAAAGAAATACATAAATAATTCCCCGCGGTAATTATATATAACGGGCACGGACGTTGCGCCGCATCGGTTTGCGGAGCAGAATAAATAAAGTGAAGTGTGTGTGCTGGGTGAATTAAAAAAAACCCGACGTTGGCGGTAGCGGCAAAGAGTCGCGGTTGGTTCGTTGGTAACGAAAAAAAAAAAAAAAAAAAAAAAAAAAAAAAAATTGCGGAGTGATGAGAAAAGAGGGAGCGGCGAATAAAAGTGCGGGGGGAGGTTTCGCAATGGGGGTTGGCGGCGCCACCGTCGAGGAATCAACTGCGGGGAAAGGTGGCGCCGCCGTCGCTCGCTCAACCGACACCCAAAACATTTGACTTTCTAATCGGGCAGAAGATTTCGCGCCACGTTCACTCGGTTCATCTGCACGTGGATGCGACGCCAGGGCGGGAGGAGAGCCGCCAACGTCACCGGGAGCGCCGCGTTGAATCCATTAATCATTATTTCTGCCCGCGCGACGCTACGCCCGATCGAGAGTATCGATCTTCCGCCGGTTAACTCGGCTACAGGAATATTACGACTCGTCGGGCTGGGCGAGACTTCGTTACTCCTGGGCGAGAAATGAACCACGGCTGTCCATTCTTGGTCTTGGTGGAGGGACAATTAAAAAGCCATTCGTCGGCGACGATGAACGATGGAATCGTCGCATTGTGTCATCGTGGAGCGACTGTAAATTGAAAGAGAAAAAAATCAGTGCAAATTAAAATCAATGATCTTGATTCGATTTTAATTCAACGAGATTATTGTATTATTCATTCAACTCACTGTTCCGGTGAAGTTAGGAATCACAGTCTGGTTAAATCAATGGAATTTTAGTGAAGACTGAAAAATATTTGCAAACTTATTTTTTTGCATTTAAATAATAATGCAATAATAAATAACATAAATAATAATAACTAATAATAATAATAATAAATAATCAATAATAATAACATGATAATAAATAATAATAACAATAATAATAATAACGTGATAATAAATAATAATAACAATAATAATACTAACATGATAATAAATAATGATAATAATATGAATAATATAAATGCTTCGTCTGTTTTCTCGTTAATGAAACTAAAAACAGTCGCAAGAACTAAAACCAAATTCCACACAAACGCTCCACAAGATGCAGCTTGGCGTGTCTGTTGCACGAGACGTTGCAAACTTGGCGCGCACGAACAGTTTTTTTTTCCCCTGAGTGTGAGAAGAAGTCTGTTTGAAAATCACTCGTCGGGGGGTTCAAGTGAGACGGGGGTGGCTCTCGATGACGACGGTGCCCGTGCAAAGATGAATCAAAGCGGGCGGAAGACAATGGGGGGCGAAGGGTCGAAGTACAACGAGGCGAAGAATGAAGCAAGAGGGCGGGCAGCAGGGGGAGATAGTGGACGACGAGTATACAGCGCGACGCAGACGCCGGTGGTGAGTACGTGCAGCGACGGCGGCGAGGGTGAAAGCTCGCGCGACAAAGCGAGACGACGACACACACACACGGTACGTACACCGAGGGGGGCAAAGAGAGGGAGAGGAAGAGGAAAAGGCGAAAGAGGATTCGTTGCCGAGAGGGCGAAAGGGCTCACGTAAGACTCGAGTGTCCCGGGGGAAGGGTCGAACTACCAAGCACCAAGGGCGCACTAGAGACAAAGTCCGGGTCGACGGTTCGTTGGTTGGCGGGGTGGTTGGTTCTCGTTGCTGGCTCGGCGTGTTCGTGCCACTGCAGTCTAAGTCGTCTATACGTTCCACTGCAACTCCCTGCGACCGATGTTTGCTTGTTTTTTTTTTTTTTTTCACTCGTCTCCATTAACGTGGATTTTCACCAGCGTGCGTAATTCTTGATGTTACTTTCAACGAATCCAATTAACGGTCTTCTGAATAATTCATTTGGGGAACGAAAAAAAAAATTGCTGGTATCAATTGAACTGAAGCTGAATTCTGGATGTCTGAATTTACTACGACTGTAGGCGAGTTGAATTAAGTCGATTTCATTTTCGTCTCGTGTTGTGTCCGGCGACTTGGTAATTGATCAGGTTACGAGTGAAAGGGTAATATTTATTTTACCCTTTTATTTATTTATTTTTTGTTTTTAATATTTCGGTTCGACCGGACGATCGATTGAAGCAATGAAAAATGTTGTCATTGCCTCGAAATAAAACCCGAAATTATTTATGGTGCAATTGATATAATTCAATTATATCAATCTCATTTAGTTTGTTGAATAAAATGCGATCAAGTCGCTATTGTAACGACAAAACACCATTTAGATGCCAAACCATATGACGCTAAACACCATTAGCAACTGAAACAACGAAACTCCTGCCCACAAAAAATTGCTGGTGTCAATTGAATTGAAGCTGAATTCTGGATGTCTTCATTTACTACAACTGTAGGTGTGTTGAATTAACTCAATATCAGTTTCGTCCCACGTAACTGCTAATGAAATTATATCAATCTCATTCAGTTTGTTGAAAAAAAAATGCGATCAACACGCTATTGTAACGACAAAACACCATTAGACGCCAAACCAAATGAAGCTAAACACCATTAGCAACCGAAACAACGAAACACTCCCATCCACAAATATTCCCAAACCCTCTGCACATCCGGCCCGACTATCCCAAAACGTACTCCAATACCGTCAATTCCGCATCAACACGTATCTCACTATGTGACCCCCCCGCCCGCCGTACCTTCGAATCACTTACATCGGCAAGTTAGTCGAGTGAGTTAGACAAAGTTGTGCGATCAAACCGATCACGATTTCGACATGAATATTCGCCCGGTACACGATAATCCGGGACTAGTCAACCGGTGCGCCCAAAGTTTCCGTCTCTTCCTCGCTGCGAACTCAACTCTTCCACCCTCCACTCCCGTCGACCTAACGTACCGCAAACTTTACCAAAGTGGCTTCGCCCTTAACGTGCAGCACCGGAGGATCTCAAACCTTCCCCCCGCCCTTCTCCACCCCCTGATCCCCTCCTACCCCTTCCTCCTTCCCCCGCTGAGCTTCGCATTGAAACGACGTGCGGAGAAGGTTACCCCGTGCGGTAATTCAACCTGCAACTGCAACCTCCTCTCTCTCTCTCTCTCTCTCTCTCCCTCCCACCCCCTACGACTTCGCCCCTTCTCGCCGTCGCCATCAGCCCCGACCCCGCCGAGCACACTCGACGAGTACACTCGACGGTCGTTATCGTTGACCGATAACGGCTACGGTAACCGTGTCGTCGATACCGCTACTCCCGGAGCCGCTTGCGAGGGCGCCGTATACGTATATACCGCACCCTCCCTCTCTCTTCAGGGCGGGGGAACTAAATATCGTTAGGACTTTCGGCGAAGTAAGGATGGCTTCTCGAGCCACTATGCGGCGATATACCTTCCCGCTACCGGGCGAACCTCTCTCATGGCCCACCGAAATAAACGGCTAACGCGACCCGAGAGCGCGCGGGGGGATGATGAGATGAAGATGAGCCATTCGGTCGTCGCACCGGGTTATCGGATTTCGTGTCAATGCACTTTGCTCGATAAATACGTAATGTCGAAAACCCCGGCGATAATCGTAGATTTTCTCGAGACTCCTTCGAGGACATTCGCATCGATGGTTTGCTTACCTCGATTCATCTGATTCATAACTTCATTCATAACACTGAGAGGACACGGAGCCCTTGAATCAACTGAATTTTCATTAGTCGATGAGGACGCCGATCTTGTTGAATAGACAGCCTGTCGAATCGAGCGTTTCTTCACCTGGGGGCAGATTGAACATTATTTTGCTCAATCAATCGAATGTATTTCTACCTCAACCGTAACTAACGATCCAGCTGTTTCGAACGATTTAATTTCTCAGTGCACATCACGAGATTCTATTTATTCCGATAATAACAATAATAAACGGCAGCAACGAATAATACGATGAAAACGTATCGATAAATCCAAACTATTGTCAGGTTTCAATATCATCGCCCGTGCAAATGACTCACCGACTTCACCTCCACCAAATGTCGGTTGGAGTCGATGAATATTATCGACCCTTCAACTGCATCGAAATATATTTCAATTGCAAAAAGTGCAGCGAAGTAGTAATGGCATGAAAGAGAAAAAATGTGCGATCCCAGCCCTTTATGGTCGGCTCTTTTTTGTACGTATGTCTGAGCATGTGGTAAATTTTTACAACGCCTGTCAAGAATGCAAACAAATTGGAATAAATTGGAGATGAGAGTGACTCATCATCTCCACTCCATCAAAGGTCGGTTAGAGTCGATAAATAAGACCGACCTTTCAACCGCATCGAAATATTTAGTTATTTATTTATTGCTTAGTGGCTGGGGAAAGCCTCTTGACAAAAGTACAACAAAAAATGTCCAAAATAGCAAACCAGCTAACAACACACGAAAAATAATCAAAAAAATTGAAAAAAATACGTCTCAATTGCAAAAAGTGCAACGAACTAATAATAGCACGAAAGAGAAAAGACTTCCGCTCCCAGCCCTTTACGATCGGCACTTTTTCCGTCCTGCCTCTATAGATTTACCGCGAACCGTCCCTACGTATGCCTGAGCATGTGGTAAATTTTTACAACGCCCGTCAAGGATGCAAACAAATTGGAACAAATCGGAGATGAGAATGACTCATCATCTCCACTCCACCAAATTACATCAAAATATTTCCCTTCAACTGCATCGAAATATTTATTTATTTACTTATTTATTGTTTAGTGAAGGAGACAAACCCCTTGACAAAAGTACAACAAAAAATGTCCAAAATAGCAAACCAGCAATCAACACACGAAAAATACTACAAAAAATTGAAAAAATACGTCTCAATTGCAAAAAGTGCAACGAAGTAATAATAGCACGAAAGAGAAAAGACCTGCGTTCCCATCCCTTTACGGCGGGCACTTTTTCCTTCCTGCCTCTAAACATTTCCTATTTTTTTATTTATTTATTTATTGTTTAGTGAACGGAGAAAGCCGCTTGACAAAAGTACAACAATAAATGGCCAAAATGAAAAACCAACAACACACAAAAAATAATCAAAAAAATTGAAAAAATACGTCTCAATTGCAAAAAGTGCAACGAAGTAATAATAGCACGAAAGAGAAAAGATCTGCGTTCCCATCCCTTTACGGCGGGCACTTTTTCCATCCCGCCTCCACACATTTCCCACCAACCGTCCCTACATACACCCCCAAGCATGTGGTAAATTTTTACAACGCCCGTCAAGGATGCAAACAAATTGGAACGGATATGCTACCGCAACGCGCTGCGAGACGTGTGCTCCGGGGTTCGGAGAGGCTCTCGTCGTGGAGAATGTGCAAAAGAGTCGGGGAGGGAAGGTGAGAGGGAGGGTAAGGCGTGTACCTGGGAGCGTGTATAAGGACGAAAGGAGATGAAAGAGGCGGGGGTGGAGGAGGCACGAGGGGGTAGCCTACAACGAGGGGGGGGCGCGCGCGTGGTGCAGCATAGTTGGTATGCACCGAGGCGAACTCGAGACTGTGAGCCGAGTATCCATCAAGCTGGCTTCGAACGACAAGGGGGGTCGCTCGGGTAGCGAAGGGGGCGGGGGGTGAGCGCCGGATGCGACGGGGGTTGGGGTTGGGGGGGCCTGCGCCACGGATCTGCCAGGTCGTCCCGCGTGCGATCGGGGCCGGGGAAGACGGATGCGACGTGCGCCCGGGCGGTGAGCCGCGAACTGACAAACCTGCTGCAGCTTCCCTCGACGCACCCTCCCCTCTCTCTCTCTCTCTCACCACCTTTCCTACACTATAACAGCGCCACCCGGATCTCCTGCTTTGGCTGTACGATCGAGCCTCACCCCTTCCACTTCCTAACCCCCTCAACCCCCCCGCCCTCATCTCCCTCATCGTGGCTAAAGCAGCCCGACGATGTTAAATAGATTCTTGAAACTCAATAACCCAGCAACCGGTACCGCCGATACAAGAGCGAGGGAGAGAGAGAGAGATAGAGACACCCCGAAAGGATCTCGAGCCTTTCCACGTTTCCGGCCACGATTTCCGTCCCGTCTTATATTTGCTCGCGATATTGTATTCTCTGAGCCTGCCGCAAGTGATTGAATTAATTCTGCGGAATACTTCGAAGGTGAGGTTATTTTGCGCGGCGATAAAACGGGGTCGAGTTTTCGATGATTCGGTTGGGAATGAAAAGTTGGGATTGTAGAATCAAACTGGTTGTTTCGGGAAGGGAGAAAGAAAAATAGGGTCTTCAGGTTTGTTGAGATATTTTTGAAGGGAGATTTGTTTAACTTTTGGGTATCGTCATTGTCATCGTAAATCAAGGTTTTTGGTGTCTTCGACGACGTTGAATTGTAAAATCAACCTGGTTATTTTGGGGAAGGAGAATGAAAAATAGGGTCTTCAGGTTTGTTGAGCTATTTTTGGAGGGAGATTTGTTTAATTTCTGGGCATCGTCATTGTCATCGTATATCAAGGTTTTTAGTGTCTTCGACGACGTTGAATTGTAAAATCAACCTGGTTAGTTCGGGAAAGGAGTATGAAAAATAGGGTCTTCAGGTTTGTTGAGCTATTTTTGGAGGGAGATTTGTTTAATTTCTGAGCATCGTCATTGTCATCGTATATCAAGGTTTTTAGTGTCTTCGACGACGTTGAATTGTAAAATTAACCTGGTTATTTCGGGGAAGGAGAAAGAAAAATAGGGTCTTCAGGTTTGTTGACATATTTTTGAAGGGAGATTTGTTTAACTTTTGGGTATCGTTATTGTCATCGTAAATCAAGGTTTTTAGTGTCTTCGACGACGTTGAATTGTAAAATCAACCTGGTTATTTCGGGTAAGGAGAATGAAAAATAGGGTCTTCAGGTTTGTTAAGATATTTTTGGAGGGAGATTTGTGTAACTTTTGGGCATCGTCATTGTCATCGTAAATCAAGGTTTCTAGTATCTTGGACGACGTTGAATTGTAAAATCAACCTGGTTATTTCGGGAAAGGAGAAAGAAAAATAGGGTCCTCAGGTTTGTTGAGTTATTTTTGGAAGGAGATTTGTTTAACTTTTGGGCACTGCCATTGTCATCGTAAATCAAGGTTTTTAGTGTCTTTGACGACGTTGATTCGTTTCTTCTGGTGAAGTATTTTTTTTATAGTCAAGTATATAAATCCGAATATCAACCGGTACCACCGACACAAAAGTGAGAGCTAGAGATTCGAAGCTCCCACATTTCCGTCCACGATCTCCCCGTCTTATATTTGCTCACGATATTCTATTCACCGAGCCCAGGATCCGAGGTACCAGAGGGCCCCAGCCTCCCCCACCCCCTTCTATTAATACACATTGGACACCAGACCAATTTGACATGACAAACAGTGTCAGCGAGACGCCCGTCTCTGGCTTGTTTGAAATTTAATTTTTTTCTCCAGACCGAAAAACGTCGGCGAGCCAGGTGATGGACAATCCAACCGGCACGTTTCGCCCGCCTTTCACTCACGTTCAACGTTACAAAAAGAAGGCAAAAAATGTGCAAACCGATTGCGCGGTTCAACTCCCGCGACCCCATTACGATAAAATGTGTCCAAAGTCCCGCGATTATTCCTGCTCAATTTTTTTTTTTTTTTTTTTTTTTTTTTCGTTCCTCCTCCTCCTCCTCCTCTTTTCTCCAACGTTGAAGCAGCCGAGGAACGAGGGATGAGCCTCTTGCTCCGGTTAATGTCTCGATGTCACGCGTCGATGCGCTCGAACCGACATTGTATACAATCCACGCGGTGTGCTCCTCACTTCGCGAAACAATACCACTCGTACACAAGAGAGTCTCGAGGCTGCTGCAGCGGAACCGGGAGAGGAGGAAAGTCTACGCGGAGGATTCGAGGACGTCAGCCTTGGCGTCGCGACGCACGCTCGATTGAATTCCGACTTAATCCCATTAAGGAATCGATCTCGAACGAGTGCACGAGAGGGGTTTGTGCGTCGCGTCTCGCGCTGTATCGACGGGCAACGAGCGTAACACAACGGCGAGCGAGACAAAGCGAGGAGGGCGAGCTGCGCGAGTCGAGCGGGAGAACTCGAGGAGGAGGAAGACGCAGAAGTCCTATGGCGAAACGTCGGTTCGTGCCACGCGATTCGTTTAGTGCTACGGAGCGTCTATCCCTTTGATTCCTTTCTCTCTCTCTCTCTCGCTCGCTCTCTCACCCTCGCCTCAGTTTTAGGGGCCAATTTTCCAGTCGCTGCGCACATTCGCGCGTATAATCCGCGCGCGCGGATCTCACCCCGGGTCTCTCGTTCGCGTTTGACTGTATATATCCATTTGTACATACGTATATAATGTGTGTATATATATAGGGGAGACCGGGGTAAAATGGACCCCCTAAGCAAAAAAATGGCTCCATGACAAAATCTAAAGTTATTTTTATTGCTTTTTACTGAAAAATTGGATACCACTCATCGATTTTGAGCGTCGGCAAAAAAAAAATTCCGGGGTAAAACGGGACACCTAAGGAAAAAATGGCTGTATGACAAAATCCAAAGTGTTTTTTTATTGCTTTTTGCTCAAAAATTCGATACGAATCATCAATTTTGAGCGTCGGCAAAAGAAAATTCCGGGGTAAAACTGGCCCCCCTCAGAATCCGGCAGAAATATGAGTTAGTACAGAAAACGCTACCGATCGGTATGAGTGTTGATTATTTGGGTCTTTTACTAAAATATGACACAAAAGCACATTTTAGTCGTGACGGATTCGCCGTACAGGCAAGAATTGTTGGAGAAAAAAAGGAACTGTTGCCGAAGAAGGCCGCTAATAAAAAAAATCACGGAGGGCAGCGAAAAAATAAGATTTGACGAAGAAAGAAGCCTAAAAACTTACGACGAAGACAGAAGACCATATTACCCTTTTTTTTCGATGATAAAAAGGGGGGCCCGTTTGACCCCGGAGGCCCATTTTACCCTATTTTTTTTTCGATGATAAAAAAAGGGTGGCCCGTTTTACCCCGGAGGCCCGTTTTACCCCGGCCTCCCCCATACATACACTGTTTCGATTTCGAATTCGAACGTTGGTTCCGTCCTCCATTCGCAACGCTCGCCGTGTCTGTCTTCCCAATGTCGTTTCTTCGTCTCTGTGTTGGACAAGCTGTGCCACAGCGACATTCACGCCATTTGGATTCTCAACTCCTGCTGTTGATTTCCCGTTCGCTACGCTCCCAACCCCCGCGCCGCACCGCCAACTAACAGCCCCGCGGACGAGTTGGTGGGAGGAGGCATCGCGATACTGCGGAATATACTGTACAGTAAAGTACCCACGGCGCACGGCCGGCGGTATAAGTGGAAGTAGATACAGCCGCGCCGGGGTCGGTATACTCCACACGGTCTCTCCACACCACACCGCGCGGCGCGCGGCCCAGCGCCACGGGATCCTGTGTTTCCCGTCGTTAATTCCAACGCCGAGGGGAAACGTTAACGAAGGAACTGTGCTTGCGCGCCAAGATCGCTCACCGGCGTTACCTCTCCCGGGGAAAACCTTCGCCGCAATGTTGGACGAGTATAATTACCGGTGGGGATTCTCACCCCCCACCCCCCCCCCCCCCCACACCCACCTACTATACCCCCCGCGAACCCGACCACCCGCCCGGGCGTACCTCGATATTTCGACACTACCGACACACTGCCGCGATTTATAATTCACGCGGTACCGTCCGTCGTGAGTTATTCGCATAATGGAGCGACTGGGGAATGCGACGCCGCGGTGTCTCGGAAAATGTTGTGGACATATTTTTGGCAATGTGAGTTGAGGCAATTGTGCAGTTGGGCGAATTTTGTGCTTGTTTTCTTGAGGCAAAGACAAAAGAGATTTTTCGATAATTTTTTTAAATACTTAAAATACCTAAAATATCGAAAAAAAAAAATTTTGAATTTCGCCAAGTTTGACGATCCTATCCGGTGGTAAATTTCCCGCTGATTCCGAAAAGCACCGGTGTTTGCCCGAAAAATAGAAAAATCGATGAGAAAAACGCGAAAAATGATTTTTCACTTTTTTCGAAATTTGGTCACGTTACTAAAATCGAAATTACTTTTTTTTGGATCCACCGAATCTGGATTTTTTTCTTTTGTTCGAAAGGAAACTGAAGAACGAAGAGAATGCCGTGAGGCGGAACGCGATATCTTTATTTCTGAATTTTTCACCGAGTGTTAAAGCCAAACCCTCAAAAATCGCGAATTTTTCCAAGGGGTACCCCTTCAATTTTTTGCGAAATAAAAAATTTCCGATTTTGTAAAGTTTAAAAACTCTATCCAATGGCCAATTTCCCCCTAATTCCGAAAAGCACCGTTGTTTGCCCAAAAAATAAAAAATTCGATCAGAAAAACGCGAAAAATGATTTTTGTGTGAGTCAAAAATCATTTTTCTCATGAGGTTTCACTAAAATTGATGTGTCTTCATTTGTACTTAGGGTCCCACCTCTGCTCAGTCGTATCTTCTCTTCATCGTTCAAGCTTAAAAATGTGTCTCTATTTTTTCTGCCCCAATAACTTTGAACTTCACACCAACTTCTCAGTTGAGTAATTTAGCAATGATCACATTACGCATCCTCAAGCGTATTTCTGTCCCAGGAGGTTCACGAAGAAAAATGCCTCTTCCTGCAGCTTAATTCCACGGCAATAGACCTCCTTCCCCCAATCCCCATCATGAAGATGGCGAAGAGCTTCTGTCTGATACCGTAATTGTTCGATTTATTAGCATCGGCACCCTCTCTAAATGCCCCTCTCGGAGCGATCGAGCTTCCTCAATCACTCGTGGGGATGTTCTTCATCTCCGAAAACGTGTCCGGGGCGGGCCGTGCCGATGGTGTCAATATTGCGCTACAACATCGCCACAGGTATATCAATGCGGTACACGTACGTCGTGAGCATTATCATGGTGCCAGCAATTGGGCGTCGAGCCCATGGAAAATGCTCGGCGCTGACAAATTAGATCAACGAGGAGACAAATGGCTGGCTCGTAGCGCCCCCGGCGCCTCGCCCGCCCCCCCAACCCTCGCCTCGTCTCTTTGTTCATCACCCTCAACTAGCCCCCACACCTCGGCCTCCCCTGTGTATTACACGCCGCTAAATTGTGGCCAGCCGCACACGCCGAAGATAAATGAATATCCGCGCCGAGGCTAATGATTATCTCGTCAGCGTCGAATACCGCGGGGAGCGCAACTTCCAGCGGACGTTCCGCAGCGCACCTGCACCTGCAGCGAAAGTTGAATACAAAGTTAGCGAAGCATAGAAACCGGGATAGCCCCGATCGCCACCCTTGCGGAAATCGCGCGAGGAGCCGAAGGCGATCATAATAAATCACAATTCATTATTGTCAGCTGGATGGATCAGCCGCCCTCCGGCCAAAGCGCCTCGCGCGCCTCTATCGAGCATTCAATGCCGCACTTGGCGACAACCGCCGTTTGCCGTCGAGATTAGAGTCGACAAATTAGTCGCCCCGGAGGCGCCCGACGAATTGGTCGCGATCAAACCCTTTCAACACGAGTGAGGGAAGGTCGAGGAAAAAAAAAAAAAAAAAAAATGAGGCGCGCGGGGGTAGAAAAGTCGACGACTGCAGGAGGTACGAAAAAAAAAGGATGTAGAGAAAGAAAAGGGGGAACGAGAGCAGAGAGGAAAGAGCAGGCAATCGAGAATTACGGAATCGTCGGGGCGGATAAAAAGTCGTCTATATCTCGAATCCGGCTGAGTTTCGAGCCATTAAAGCTCGCCGACTTGAGCGCCACCCCCTCCGGTTGTCCCCCCCGACTGTTCTTGGGGTCCTCGCGTCTCCTGCACCCTCTTGCGAACGCCCATTGTCCAACCCGCTTCCCGGGTCCCCGGAGCCGTTTCACCCTCTCAACCCCTCCCTGCCACCCCCCGTCCGATTATTCCCCATTGTGAAAAATACACTTGAACGAACGAATGCTCGAGAAGCCGGAAAAATAGAGAAGCACCGGGAGTCTCGCTCCTTGCACGAGGCCTTCGAGCGCAGTGGAAACAAGAATATAGCGAAGCGAAACGGGGGGTTGCAGGGGAGGATAAAATTCTTCGTCGCGCGGAGGCGGGACCGGCGTGTCGAATGCCGAGTGTAACGTAAACTCGAGGAGATAAAGCTCTTCCGAATCGATGCCGTGGAATGGCCGCATTGTTTTCCTTTTCAATTGCCGGGGCACAACGGGATGGGCGGGGGGGGGGGTCCCGAGAGCAGCGCCAAAGCTGTGTGTGCAACGCGAGCGCAGGACTCCCGAGGTGCATCGCGCTCGCAATATTGATGCGAGTACGATTCGCGAAGGAGCCGCCGATATTGCAGCGTTTTTTCTTTTTTTTTTTTTTTTTTTTTTTTGCCGTATCTTTCGCTCGGCGCGGAAAACCCCAACCGACCCCTCTCGATTTTCCATCGCACAGCCGATGGAATGAATTGCCACCCCCTCTTTCCTCCCCTTCCCACACGGAGTTCGAGTATCAGCGAACGATGAATGGGGCAAAATGCAAGGAAAAAAAAAAGAAAAAAAAAAAGGATTCCCGAAGAGACGATAAAGATCGCGTGTCGTGCGTCATCGGTGGAATTTTGTGCTCGTTTTGCAATCAACTATACCCGCTAATCCCGGGGATCCTGGATGGATCGGACGGTGTGACGCTGCGGAATGGATACGGCAAACAGAGCGGAGGGATATCGCGGCTCTCGCACTTTCGCCTCTCGCTCCCTTCTCTCGCTTCGACGGGCTTTCTTTCTCTCACTCTTTGCCCCGTAAACTTTTAATCCCCACTCGCGCGCACTTGTCGCTCCGCTGAACGAGAGCGCTGAAACGCCGCGCTGTATATCATCCGTCGAGGCTCTCTCCGCCTTCTTTTATCCCGTAGGAGTAGCAACGAGAGCGCGCGCGGCGAGAGCAAAGTTTACGGCGCACACGGGGGCTTCGTTACGGCGGCGATACGAAAATAAAATCGCCTCCGCGTTGTTGCGCGCGCGCTCGACGTTAATTTCAGCCGGGGGGCGGGGGGGGGGGCCCTCGGGGTTGCGGGAAAATCTCGCGAGCAAACGTCGGGGTTCGATGGGTTGCGGATGCGCGGATACGTTATTCGAAAGATTTTATCTCCTCCTTTCGCGAAATATTTATAGACCATTCTTGGCGTTGAATTTATTCTTGGCTTTTCTTTTTTTGTTTTATACTTTGCCTATTGCTTCGTTTTTATCTTTATTTTCAGTCCTTCTCTGTACTATTTTCTAATTTTTTTATGTATTATTCTGTATATTTTGGTTCTTAGAGGACTTAGGACACAATAAATACACAGGGTGTCCCATTTTAATCTTCCACCTGATTTATCTGGAAAAATACTACGATGATCGAATTTGAAGTATAATGAGACTTTTAGGGTATTAAAAAAATAGGATAGGATATTAAAAATTAGGATGGGATAGGATATAAAAAAATAGGATAGGATATTAAAAATTAGGATGGGATAGGATATTAAAAAAAAAGAAATATGACCCGACATTGAAAATGGCTGAGTTACGACGGTCGACATGTTTTTTTTTTTTAAATGGAACTATGATTTTTTTCCCACCAAAATATTTGGCATGTAAAAATGTAAAATCGGTACCTTTGGATCATATGATGGTCCTTGTAAGCGTATTTCAGATTCATGCCAAAATAGTCATAAGAAAGGCATAATTTTTTCTCTTGGACACTAAAAAAAAATCATAACAACCGTTCTCCGTAAATTCCTCAAAAAAAGCATACGACCTGAACACAACACCGAAGCCCAGAAATCAACATCCTCACCCACCTCTACCGCAACCCCGACGCCCGAACCCCCAACCCCTCGCACACAGCGCGTAATTACACATCACATAATTATTCGGTATTATAATTATTCCAGCAAAGCACAACGCGCGAATCTCCGGAGATCCGCGCGCCGCGGCACAATAGAAGGAAATCGTACTGGCGGCGTCGCCCCAAGAAATTTGTATTCGACGTGGCTTATCAGTAACATCACAACAGATACGCTTGTGCGTCAGTAGGATTGAGAGGTTGGTTAATCCCGCGTTTCCTTTGCCGCGGCCCCGTCGCAAAACATATTCCAAGCCAAGGCAACGAACGTGGTGGGAGCACAAAGAGGCTGCTGCTGCTGCCTTCACCGGTGCGCCAGACCGGCGTGCGGATATGGAAAGGGTGGAGAGAGGGAGAGAGAGAGCGCGGCCCTTCCCTCGTTCCCAATGACTTTGTCGGGCAAATTGTTAATTAATGCGGTAATTAATTTTGCGGCACCGCCGGCGTTAATTCCGAAGAGCGAGGCTCGGCGTTGCCTGCCGCCGTTGCTCGCTCGCTCAGCAACCTCTGACGCAGCCTCGGCCTTCGCCGGTCGTCGAGAGGTCTCGATCTCTCGAAACGAGTGTGTCGGAGCTGCGCCTGAACCGCCCGGGTGTTGGCGGTGCTGGCTGCGGTTAGCTTGCGGGGCGACCGCCGCCGCCTCCGCTTTTATATACGCCGGAAGAAGGGGGGGGCGAAGGTGAGGGGAAGGAGGAGGACGTGGGGCGCGACCCGGGCGGCATGATCCGGGCGCCCCTTTCGCCTCGCCCCCCGTTCGTCAGACTCCGGGTTCTGGCCGGGCCTGGCCTCGTTGGTAACGATGCTTGAAAATGTTTCTCTCTCTCCAGTCAGGTGGAGTCGGCCCGAGCAGCGTGATACACACTGGTTAATTAAAACACCGGAAGCACAGCCGACCGTCAGGCGCAACTCTCGCTTTCTCTCTCTCTCGCTCTCTCTCTCTCGAACCTGGAAAAAAAAAGAAATACGTTATCGCGTGTCGGCCGAGCGCGTGGAAAACGAAAAAGACAGAGAGAAAAAAAAAATATATATATATACGAAACAGCCGTATTATGGAACACAACGCCGGGCGTTGAATGAGGCTCGAAAACCGGGAAACCGGACCCTGGGAATAGTGGAAATTAAATCGTTAGCACAGACACACCGGGGACGAAGGAACCGAGGAAAGGAAAAATGTTCGTTTCTTTGCTCGGCACAACCGGCCGGGGGGTTTATAATGGAGCGGGTATAACATCGCTATTATTTACCGTGTAATATACGTCTGGTATGGTTTATACTGTCGCGGGGGGGGGGGGGGGGGGGGGAGGTCGCCGCGCGAGGTGTATTTATACCGAGGCGAAACGAACCGAGAATTCGTCCTGCGTGCACGGCTAATTAAGAATCTTGTTCCCCTCGTGTTACGTACGTAAGACACGACCGAGTAATAAAAAATACGGTGCCCGAGTGTATTTCAGCCTCGTACTTCAAGGTAATATTACACCCCCCCGCTGCGCGGCAGTCGTGTATTGTGTCGAGATTTCGCGCTTTCTAATATCGCCGGCGTGGAATAAAAAGGCGTGGATTCCGTGGCGCGAAGTATTTTCGCGCGAAACGAGCCGTCTGACCGACGTCGACCGTAATCACTGACTTGCTATTAATTTTACGTAAAAACGATATTTTATCGGGCCTCTTAACGGTTTCTTCCTTTTCCCTCGCTACACATAACAGCGCAATTTCCTGTCGTTATGCCCGGCTCACGTGAAAACACCGGGCTGAGTCGATTGCCAGGCCGCCAGTGGTGCATTCTAAGCTGCGAGCGGCCGCTGCACGATGTCTGACCCACGCGCGCCGTCACCACTGACCGTTTCAGCTACTACAAAAATATCCTCTTCTGCGGCTAATTTAACGCGCTAAGGTACGAAAATATCTCGTTTTGCAAACTGGAACGATCTATACGCCGTTTGCGAGGGTTTTAAAGTCTTTTCAGGTGTGAGGATCGACTGACCTTCGGCGATCCTGATCACTGGTTCGCTATTCATTTTACAGAATATAACCGTATTTTTTTATCGAGCCAAAAAATAAAAAATATCCTCTTCTGCGGCTAATTTAACGCGCTGCGATACGAAAATATCTCGTTTTGTAAATGGAACGATTTGTACGCCATTTGCGAGGGTTTTAAAGTCTTTTCACGTGTCAGGATCGTCTGACCTTCGTCGATCCTGATCACTGGTTCGCTATTCATTTTACAGAATATAACCGTATTTTTTTATCGAGCCAAAAAATAAAAAATATCCTCTTCTGCGGCTAATTTAATGCGCTGCGGTACGAAAATATCTCGTTTTGTAAATGGAACGATTTGTACGCCATTTGCGAGGGTTTTAAAGTCTTTTCAGGTGTCAGGATCGTCTGACCTTCGTCGGTCCTGATCATTGGCTCGCTATTCATTTTGCAGATTATAACCGTATTTTTATCAAATAAAAAAATCAGAAATATCCTCTTCTGCAGGTAGTTTAACGCTCTACGGTACAAAAATATATGATGTTGAAGTTTGCATCTCTGGAATACAACGAAATTCAGAAAAAAATTAATTCTAATTAACCCAAATAATGAAATTAGATATAAAGTCACCATAGTAACTAATTGCCATGATGACTTTCTACACCTAATTTCATCATTCGGGTTAATTAGAAATATTTTTTTTCTGAATTTCGTTGCATTCCAAAGATGCAAATTTCAACATCATAAAAATATCTCGTTTTGCAACTGGAACGATCTGTACGCCCGCGCCATTTGCGCGGGTTTTAAAATCTTTTCACGTATGAATATCGTCTGAACTTCGTCGATCCTGCTCACTGGCTCGCTATTCATTTTACAGAATATAACCGTATTTTTATCAAGCCAAAAAATCAAAAATATCCTCTTCTGCGGCTAATTTAATGCGCTGCGGTACAAAAATATCGTTTTGCAACTGAACCGATCCATACCCCATTTGCGCGGGTTTTAAACTCTTCTCACGTGTGAATATCGTCTGACGATCGTCTGACCTTCATCGATCCAGCTCACTGGCTCGCCATTCATTTTCCAGAATATAACCGTATTTTTATCAAGCCTTTCAAAGTCCCGCTGTCACCTTTTCCCTCCCCGTTGCCTATAACAACGCAATTTCCTGTCTCTAATATCCGGCTGCGGAGGAAAAAAAAACTATTATAAGCCCGTCGCCAGTCGACAAAGTAGCGCGTTATACACGGCGTATATACGGCGCACTCGACGTCTGACCCACAGGTGCCGTCACCACTGACCTCCGACGCGCGGAAATTATCCTACTTTTGCGGCTAATTTAACGCCGCGGAAAGCTTCGCACGTATAAGAATATCTCGTTATGCATTTGGAGCGAAATATACGGCGATATATACGTGCCCGGGGGGTAACCGAGGCAGGGGCTACCTATGCCCCGACTATGTATAATCGTCTAACGATACCCTAGAGAAATATTATTATGATGTAACGCTTGGCACCCCTACGGTCGCACTTGGCCTACATACTCGCGAGGCGAAACCTCACGCTTCTATAGCAACACTGCATACATGCCCACTTTATACCTGCCCCGCGTTATGCCGTATATTAAGTACGTAGAACGTCCTATAGAGCTCACTGCGGCGATTCGGCGATTCTCCGCAGGTGTCCCGATACACAGCGAGAGATGCCCTTTCGACGAATGCAAAATCCGCTCACTCACTTCAACCCCCGTTTCGTCTTCCTATTGAAATTATTTATTGTGTAGCGATCTGCCTTTATTTTTTTAATATTCGTACACTGGCCGCTGAAATCTCCAGTTGGGGGGGAGCTGATTGAATTGAATGCAAGAGGCAGATACGCGTCGCTGTGTGGGAACCGTTTCATCTATAACTGTGCAGCAGAGATCGGTGATGGTAGAACAAAAAAATATTGATTTTTAGGATTTGTTTCACAAGAAGGCCAAACAAAACACCATTGTGGTTTCCACGTAATTAATACTTTTTATTAATAATATAAATTAATAATTTTTAATTAATCATATTTTGGCAGAAAAGGTTTCATTATTTCTCAGTCCAACAGTGCCGAACTCTGCGCACACTTCAGTCGACTGTAAAACTTGAAAAAAAAATTTTTTACTCAGAAATTTGTTGTGAATTTTTTTATTAATAATTTAATTGTCCAGAAAGCAAGTTTATCAATGTCTAAACAGCTGCGTGGATAAAATATTCATAGCTACCACTTCATAGTTACTAATACTACTAGATTTTTACCAAACTACGCGTGTCCATTATTTTTTCGAATAAAACTTGAAAAAAAAAATTTTTTACTCAGCAATTTGTTGTGAATTTTTTATTAATAATTTAATTGTCCAGAAAGCAAGTTTATCAATGTCTAAATAGCTGCGTGGATCAAATATTCATAGCTACCACTTCATAGTTACTAATACTACTAGATTTTTCCCAGACTACGCATAGCCATTATTTTTTCGAATAAAAAGTCTTTAAAAAAGGCTTCATTTTTTTCTTCTATACCAACACTGCATACATGCCCACTTCATACCTGCCCCGCGCTATGCCGTATACACGGAGAAAACCAGAGTCTAAAACTGTAGCAATTAGTACCAGAATTCGTGTGCTCAATGCTAGCCAACATAAGAATTTGAAACCTGTTCGGATTTTTTTCGTAATTATTGCAATACCGCATAGTAAAATTTATCATATTTTGCGTAGTTATTCTCGTACGCGTAGTAAAAATTGTCTTTATTTCGATATTTATTTCCATGTGAATAGCATATTTCAAATAAATATAGTATTTACTACTTATCACCCGAGCCCCGTTTTCTCAGTGTATTAAATACGTAAAACGTGTCCTATAGAGCTCACTGCGGCGATTCGGCGATTCTCCGCAGGTGTCCCAATACACAGCGAGATGCCCTTTCGACGAATGCAAAATCCGCTCACTCACTTCAACCCCCGTTTCCACCCTTTCACCCTGTCCTTTTTTCCGTCTCTCTCTTTTGACTCTCCAACGCAGGCCGCTCAGCGACTTTTGGCAGATCGCCTGAAAGCGATAAAATAATCGCTTACGGCTACGCGGCACGGGCGACACGGAATCCATAGGGCGGCGTCCTCGGCACAAGGTTTCACCCCCTAAACGCCCCACCGCCATCCTCCCCCGTTCCGCAACCCTTGTATGTAGGGTGCGGAGCTTCCCTCTCGCTCGCTTCCGCTCATCATCATCTGTTTTCCGTCCTTCCTTCCTTCTCTCTCTGTCTCTCCTGCACGCCTTCTTCTTTTTTGTTGCCTCGTGACTCTCGTGCACGTATCACGAGCCGATGGACGAATCTCGTGGCCCCCGAGATGGAAGATTGATAGACCGGCGTGCCGAGGATACGAAAAAAGAGACTCTTCTCGCGATGAGCACGAGGAGGAGCGAGATGGAGATACAGGATGGTAGAGGGCGCTGGGAGCAGCGAGCGAGACGGAATCACCGAGCCTCAGTCCAACGCTGCGGCAGTTATTTATCGACGTTAAGCTCCGGGCTAAAAAGGATCTGGTTAGAGGAATGAAGATGACGCTTCCTCGTAGCAACGCACGGGCCGAGGACCTTTTACTCGATAGTCCTCGTATTAGGATGTATACGTGTCGTATCTTCGAGATCGGCGTCGCGGGATCCGGGTGGAAACGTTTTACGAGCCACAAGCGCAACACACACGTCGTATCGAACACAAGTTCCACTGGCTGCGGTGCTGGACTTTCCTTTATTATCCTGAGCACCCTCCTCCTCCGCCTCCTTCTATATAACCACTTTGTCATCATTCTGGAACAGAAGAAAAATATCAGTCTCGTCGGCGATTGGCCGTTTCTCGATCGATCTCGCGTTTCTATCTTCGTCGTGACGAAACACACAGTCGGGTTGGCTTTTAGCGGTTGTGACTTGGCTCACACGCGAACTTTTTTTTTCGACGTATTTGTGTGCTTAGCAGTGGATGAATTTTTAATAGATAAATTGGTAGAAAAAGATGTACATTTTCTGGAATCTGTGAATTAATTTCTTTCACTCTTGAATGACACCAGAAAAAGATAATTGATGATTAAAAATATCGTTAATTGCCTCGGCAGTAAATTACGTCAATTACAAGAATTCCCATCAGTCAACTGAAGTCGGTCACGAAAAAGAAAGGAAATGTCGCGAGCTTTTTTTTCGACGTATTTGTGTGCTTAGCAGTAGCTGAATTTTCAATAGATAAATTGGTAGAAAAAGATATACATTTTCTGGCAACTGTGAATTAATTTCTTTCAGTCTTGAATGACTCCAGAAAAAGATTATTGATGATTAAGAATATTGTCAATCGCCTCGGCAATTAATTATGTCAATTACAAGAATTCCCATCAGTCAACCGAAGTCGGTCACGATAAAGAAAGGAAATGTCGCTATAGCGACAAATGTCGACATATGTCGCGAGCTTTTTTTTTCGACGTATTTGTGTGCTTAGCAGTAGCTGAATTTTTAATAGATAAATTGGTAGAAAAAGATATACATTTTCTGGAATCTGTGAATTAATTTCTTTCACTCTTGAATGACTCCAGAAAAAGGTAATTGATGATTAAAAATATCGTCAATCGCCTCGGCAGTTAATTATGTCAATTACAAGAATTCCCATCAGTCAACCGAAGTCGGTCACGAAAAAGAAACGAATTGTCGCTATAGCTTATCCATTTCATTTTTGGAAATCTAGGACGATTTAATTTTATCTTCAACTGGGGAAGGGAAGTGGATCGAGAGAAACTCTCCAGAGGATGCTCTATGGCTCACGTTTCGAGCGTTTTTTTTTTCCATCGGATATTTTCGTCCCCCGAGGCAAACGATGTGTGATAGCGAGCACGAAGAATTAACCGAGGCGAATTCTTCGCTCGCAATCGACAGGCCGCAAAAGACGTCCGGGCGAAGAGGCTTCGCTCAGCGATTGGATGAACCGAGAGGAGGTAAAGGGGGTTGAAAAGGTGCGGGGGGTTCGGGTACAAGCGAGGTAACCTTGCGAGATAGCGCACTCCACTGCAATGACGTCAGGCCCCTGGGTTTCGATTCAGGTCGGCCGTTCGACGTATCCGTGTACAGGTATATCGCACTGGCGCACTGTTATGCACTATGTATTGGTCTCTGCCTTTGGGCGATTAATGAAAGCACTCTTGGGAAGCCGCATGAGAGTCGCGTGACCGATTAGACCTCGTTAATGATGAAAAGGCTGTCTGTCAGTCATTATGTCACGATTTATTTCCATATTTATATAAATCTCCTTTAAACCTACAACTATTGTTCGTTGAATTTTTTAACTTTACGGACAAAAGTTGGATCTGGAAATTTAGAAATCGCAATACATTAAAAACGTCTCTTAAAAAACGGTTCGTAAGCACTCTTGTAAAATAATAAAATTAAAATAATTGAAATAACTGAAATAACAATAAAAATTAAAATAATAATAATAATTAAAATAACAATAATAATAAAAATAATAATAATAATAATAAAAATAACAATAATAATAAAAATAATAATAATAATTGTCTTGTAAAATAATTTACGACTTGAAACCGGTGCTGGAGAAAATTCGAGTCTGAAAAAAAAGAAAAAAAAAGAGTTTTAATTAGACTGTTTCAGTCGTTTGGAGTTTTATTTCGTGGCGCATTTAATTCGATTCTCCTTTAATTCACGACTGCCCCTTGTCTATAACTCTTATTTGATTTTTCCTCTTTATCGGAAATAAAGTGCAACGAAACGGACGAAAACAAGTTGAATTACACATCAGTGCGTGAATGCTCCGATGTAGACAATAACTAACCGGCACTCTCGACTCTCCGACGGCTCTGACTTTTTTTTTTGTATCAAAATTTCATGGGAACATCTCTGTGGATGTGTGGAGCGTGTATTTCATTGAAAGTTGGAGTTACGCTACCAGTAATAAAATACCAACGATCAGGGATCGATGAGCTGGCTGCGGGTATAACGTTACACCGTAAAAGCCCACGAATTTCATTTGCCACGCTATATATCGCATTCCCACTGAATGCCCGAATGCACGGCCACTTCCACCCCAGTCGTTAGAGTGTTTCAATAAAAACCAATCAACTTCCTATTGAAATTATTTATTGTGTAGCGATCTGCCTTTATTTTTTTAATATTCGTACACCGGCCGCTGAAATCTCCAGTTGGGCGGGGGTGATTGAATTGAATGCAAGAGGCAGATACGCGTCGCTGTGTGGGAACCGTTTCATCTATAACTGTGCAGCAGAGATCGGTAGTGGGCGAGCAAAAAAATATTGATTTTTAGGATTTGTTTCACAAGAAGCCAAAACAAAACACCATTGTGGTTTCCACGTAATTAATCACGTTTTGGCAGAAAAGGTTTCATTATTTCTCAGTCCAACAGTGTTGAACTCTGCCCACACTTCAGTCGACTGTGAAACTTGAAAACATTTTTTTTTAATTCAGCAATTTGTTGTGCATTTTTTATTAATAATTTAATTGTCCAGAAAGCAAGTTTATTAATGTCTAAACAGCTGCGTGGATAAAATATTCATAGCTACCACTTCATAGTTACTAATACTACTAGATTTTTACCAAACTACGCATTTCCATTATTTTTTCGAATTAAAAAAAAAACGTTTAAAAAAGATTTTTTTTTTTTTGGAGCAATTATTTATATTCTGAGGGAACAGAAGTGATTTTTCAATCCACCAGCGCTGATCTTGACGCATGGAACGTTGACTCGCGGGCTGATAAAGCCCCATTTTATTCGATTGTAAAGCTCGAACGGATAAATACGACTGCGCGATTGCACGAAGGTACGGAAGGAGACTGAGAGAAAACAGAAGAGACCGGGTCAATTGAGCGACCGAAGTAAACGCTCCGGCTCAGGCCACTGTTCATGTCTCGGGCAATTAGTGGCTCGCCGTTACGAGCTTGAATTAACGAGCTACCTTCAACCGTACGTACCTACCTACGGGAATGTCTGACCTACAACTCTCTCTCTCCCTCTCTCTCTCTCTCAAGGGGAAGTGGAAGAGAGAGTGCGAGCTTGTAAGGCACCAGGAAAGCTACTACTACACCTGTACACTACTTGCTGCTGTTCTGCAGTTTACAGCGTGCCGTCGCAACGCAGCAACAATTTTTAAGCCGACTCTTATAATTGTCCTGAACTTTTAATACCACCAAAAGAATCACCGTCACTTCGTGTGGCGCGAAAAAATTAATAAAATATTTTCGGCGTCTGACAAAAAAAAATATAGATCCTCGTTTGTTTTTCCGTCGACAAACAAAAATTGTCGCAACGCAGCAACAATTTTTAAGCCAACTCTTATAATTGTCCTGAACTTTTAATACCACCAAAAGAATCGCCGTCACTTCGTGTGGCGCGAAAAAATTAATAAAATATTTTCGACGTCTGTTAAAAAAAAAAATACAGATCTTCGTTTATTTTTCCTTTTATTTTCAGCGGTAATCTCGGTTTTATTGCACAGCTGTTTGCTTTAACGTGACGCAATATGACCAGAATCATTGCGATAAATCACACAGAACCTCTTGGCCGCCAAGCTATGAGCATTTTTCATCGGGGTTAACAAAAAAAAAAAAACAGAGTCTGTTCACCTCTGCTCTCGGGCAACAGCAGCGCGCTCTAATGCTGCCCCGCTGGTGCTGCTGCTGCACGTGTATATAGCCAGCGGGGGAGTAGCCGCGACCACCGAGCCTGCACTCGCTAGGAAAAATAAAGCGCGGGCGGGCGAAAGACGCTGCTGGCGGGGAAGTAAGAACAGAGGCGTGGAAGAGGGAAAAAGATGAAGACAAAAATAGAAAAGTTGCGCGCACGAGGAGTATACTCATTAGCCACGGCGCGCGTACCGTACAAAGTGAGGCAGGAATCCACCAGACAGGAATTCGCATTGTTGCTTTCAACGTTTTTTTCCCCCGTCTCATTCGTTCTTTGCACTTTTTCCAGATCTCCGGACGCGAAATAAATTTTTAATCGAAGATTTGAGCCACGAAACTGATTTTCTTATTTATATTTCAAGTGTTAATTGGACTAATGGGAATGTAAAGAAAATCGTACAATGACGCGAAAAATATGCTTATATAGGTTTGTGTAGTAGTTGGTATTGAATAACGCAAGGAAATGCCATAGACTAGCACTTTTTCTAGATCTCCGGACGCGAAATACATTTTAATCGAAGATGACGCATTTTTTTCGACAAAATCGACCTGGGAAATTTTTCTTTTCAAAATATCGACTTTTAACCTATACCATCGTTCTCAAGTCGCATATTCTACCCCCGAAAACACTGGTTATTAACCTTTTTTAATCGATTTTGAAAAAAATATTTTTTGGCGACGACATTTTTTTTTTTTTCTGTCAGAAATCGTAGAACTGGCTCCGGACCGAAAATCGCCAAAATCGAACCCAATTTTTTTTCTTTTCAAAATATCGACTTTTAACCTATACCATCGTTCTCAAGTCGCATATTCTACCCCCGAAAACACTGGTTATTAACCTTTTTTAATCGATTTTGAAAAAAATATCTTTTTGGCGACGAAATTTTTTTTTTTCTGTCAGAAATCGTAGATCAGGCTCCGGACCGAAAATCGCCAAAATCGACCCCAATTTTTTTTCTTTTCAAGATATCGACTTTTAACCTATACCATCGTTCTCAAGTCGCATATTCTACCCCCGAAAACACTGGTTATTAACCTTTTTTAATCAATTTTGAAAAAAATATTTTTTTGGCGACGAAATTTTTTTTTTTTTCTGTCAAATCGTAGATCAGGCTCCGGACCGAAAATCGCCAAAATCGACCCCAATTTTTTTTCTTTTCAAAATATCGACTTTTAACCTATACCATCGTTCTCAAGTCGCATATTCTACCCCCGAAAACACTGGTTATTAACCTTTTTTAATCAATTTTGAAAGAAATATTTTTTTGGCGACGAAATTTTTTTTTCTGTCAAATCGTAGATCAGGCTCCGGACCGAAAATCGCCAAAATCGACCCCAATTTTTTTTCTTTTCAAAATATCGACTTTTAACCTATACCATCGTTCTCAAGTCGCATATTCTACCCCCGAAAACACTGGTTATTAACCTTTTTTAATCAATTTTGAAAAAAATATTTTTTTGGCGACGAAAATTTTTTTTTTCTGTCACAAATCGTAGATCAGGCTCCGGACCGAAAATCGCCAAAATCGACCCCAATTTTTTTTCTTTTCAAAATATCGACTTTTAACCTATACCATCATTCTCAAGTCGCATATTCTACCCCCGAAAACACTGGTTACTAACCTTTTTTAATCGATTTTGAAAAAAAGAATTTTTCGCGACTTTTTCTTTTGTCAGAAATCATAAATCCATCTCCGGACTGAAAATCGCCAAAATCGACCTGGGAAATTTTTCTTTTCAAAATATCGAACATTTAAGCCACGAAACTGATTTTCTTATTCATATTTCACGCGTTAATTCTACTAATGGGAATACAAAGAAAATCATACAGCGACGCGAAAAATATACTTATATACCTTTATACAGTAGTTGGCATTGAATAACGCAAGGAAACGCCATAGACCAGCAGGAAGCGAATGGGTAATTAATAAGGGTGTCGAGCGCTGAAATGCGAGATTCAAAGCGTGAAAACAGCAGCCTTTGCAAATGCGTGGGGGTGTGATGTAAAGCCAATTAAAGCGGGGAAATCGGCCGAGTTCTCTTGCCGTCCCGCGAGCTCTGTTTGTGGCCCGGCGGGTACCAGGAAAACGCTTATTAACGGCTTGTTTGTATTACCGGTTAAACTATACAGGTAGCGCCGGAGCGACAGCGAGAGTTTCGAGCGGCCCGGGGGATGCTGTTGGCCAACTGGAGAAGCGAACCAACCCCCTGTCCGGAATAATGGAAAATGCGACTGTTTCAACTGGCGAACGTGGCGATCGTGGATTATGCAGGAACAAAAATGCAGAGCTTTTGTCGGGATTTTTTTTTTTTTTTTTTTTTTTTTTTTTTTTTCATTTTTCATCCTCGCACCAGTGACGAAAATCCGTCGGTACGGACTCTAATGGACTGGCGAATCATTCAAAAGACACTGAATCATAATGACTGCACTTGAGGCTTCGGGGGAGACGAGGGCACCATAGGAGATTGAAGTTTTCCAATAAACTGTAGAGCCTCATTGCCGAGAATATTTCGAGAGCATCAAGCAGTTAGTGAATAAATAATTGAGAGACCGAGAGACGGGAAGCAGCTGCGAAACTTTCAGCTGCATCCCCGCTGTTTGAATTAATCTACACCATCGTTCGCCAAAGCGACTATGAATATTCATGCGCCCGATCGGTCGCCGGCGCGCTCTCACGACGCAAAGAAGAGCGTTGAAATAATTATCGGCAAAATCTGCCTAATTCATGCGTCGTCCCCGCACTTACAAATACCACATGACATCAAAGAGGAAATTACGCAAGAGAAAAAAAGAAGAAATTTGCCTGTGCGATGCGCGGAGAACAATTTTACGATACCCGTGAGGCTTTGGTGACAATAACACTGTTATTGGATCCATTGAAATTTAATTTAACAGCAATTCAATTATCCGCCTTTCACAATACACACCGCATTCCAAGAACGGAATATTGAAAATCGCTGCATGAATTAATCTGTCTGGTGTCCCGGATCACGAAAATGTTCAATGAGCATCAAATCTTAAATCCAATTCAGGTGTAAAAATACCAACTGTTGTGAATTCGTCGATTGACCTGGAATTTTCCCACATGGAAATATTTATATGTGAAATATATGTCGACGAAAATTTCTATATGTCGCATATATGTTGCTTATATTTTTATATGCAACATATATGTTGCATATACTACTTTTTGGTAACATATATTTTACATATAAATATTTCCATGTGGGTTGGGTCTATCGGATGAGCCAAAACACCGCGAAAAGGCCGATTGAATTATCAATTCGTATACATTGTGCGACTGATGTTATTCAAGATGCTTGAAATGTCATGAATACCGATACTGCAGTATGTATAGTTGTGCAGAATGCATATAATACATACGTCTGTATAGGGTGACAGACTGACATACGCTTTGCGTGCTATATGCGGCACTCCGTTCGAGCGCATTACTCAGGAATGCGATTCGATTGTAGGTACGCGCGATTTCAGATGCCTGTCACACTATCGATTACATATATGTATATGCAGCGGCGGTGGCGGCGGAGAAGCGCTCAAGCTCAAAGTCTACATAGCACCGGCGGCGTATGTCCTGCGTACCTAAAGTGTCTCGCACTGCATTATATATAAGGGACTTACATGTACCTAGCACGGTGCTGGGCACATATGTCTCGAACCAGAGTTGTAAATCCGCAATTTTTACAGAAATAAATTTGATGGTACAAATGGCTTTTTAATTGTTTTTATAATAATAACTCGTAATGATTATAACATGGTGTGTAACATTTTAAATAGAGGCAAGAAATATTTATTTCCTGTAAAACTTCCAGACCAGACCAGACCAGAGTTGTAAATCCGCAATTTTTACAGAAATAAATCTGATGGTACTAATCAAATCAAATCTTCCCCATCAAATCTTTGATGGGCTTTGTAATTATATTTTTATAATAATAACTCGTAATGATTATAATATGGTGTGTAAAATTTTAAATAGAGGCAAGAAATATTTATTTCCTGGAAAACTTCATGGTAATGTTATTGAAAAAATGGAGAAATACTGTTAATGCATTGCTAAAATAATGGAGGAATATGCTTTTCCATTTTTCTCACAGTTTCTCCCAGAATTCAATTAAAAATTCAGTTTTTCGTACGGCTATTAAAAAATTTGCATATAATTTTATAATCGCTACAGGTCATCATTATAAAATCGTAACTAGAAAATAAACCGTTGTGTCAACTTTATGTCTTAAAGTAATGTTTTAATTATTAAAAAAATCTCTACAAAAAATAATAACAAACATATTTTAATGACTGCAAAAAAAATGCTAAAATTGATTTATTCTCTTTCTCGTTGACCTAAAATGTGTTTCACCGTCCTTTGATCCAATTCTATGAATAATCAGTTTGAACGAAGTATTCAATGAGCGGAAGAGATTCTTTTTTTATTGCAACATCGTCTCGGTATCTTCAGCCGATGACTGTGTAATATTCATAGCTCACTTTTACGTCTATCGACCGTTGAAGCCGGCACTACCCAAAGAAACAGGCAAGTGGCTGCTATGCACAGCGGTCGGGGGGCGAGAGAGGGAGAGAGGCTGCTACCACCTTTGCCTGTGATAAAAACGGAATAGTCCACCCTTCGTCCGGGGCAGGGGGAAACGTGAAAGCGAGGAGGGAGCGCGCGATCCACCCGGACCAGAGGTGGCGTTGACCAGGGCGTTCGATCGACTCTGTCGTTATGCCGCACGATTTGTTCCTCGGACGGGGGTAGCTTGCTCGGTCGCGCGTGCGCGCATCGCGCTACAGCTTCGCACTCTCGCCCATGCCGCTTCCACCTGTTGCACCGTAACTATTCGAACAATGAACGAGGCCACCGCACGATAATTATAATGGCGACTCCGTCGCTTCCCACGCATTGTTTTTCCCTTTTTTTTTCGGGGCTGGATTCCGGTAAGCGAGCTTCTTGCCCGACGCTTCGTCACATTTACCACTCATTATTTCTGGTCAGCCATCGTCGATGATGCTAAAGTTTGCATCGTTGGAATGCAACGAAATTCCGAAAAAAATAATTATTATAATTAACCCAAATTATAAAATTATGTATAAAAAGTCATTATAGCGATTAGTTTCCATGCTGATTTTTTATACTTCATCTTATCATTTGGATTAATTAGAATTATTTTTTTTTCGGAATTTCGTTGCATTCCAACGATGCAAACTTCAGCATCATCATCGTCGTGGCTTCGTTTTCTCTCTCGCGCATTCGAGAAGCCAGCAGCGGTGCCTGCTCGCTGAATCAAGAGAGATTTTAACAAGGAAACGGCGTGAAAAAGTCTCGACGGTCGAGGACGATGGAAAATGAGTGTGAAAAAAGGGTGGTGGTCATGATAGATAGCACAAAGCCAGTCGACAGAGTGATTCGGCTATCCGGCTCCCCCATCGTCTGGAACTGTCGCGTCGGGAAGCCCTCCGACTTGGCCGGAGAATGAGAAGCGGTGATATAAAAGGCGATTCATTCATCCGGTCAAAGCGAGAGACGATTTGCCATCGTGTTGGCTGAATGACGGGGCTGTGCCAATTGATTGCCATCGATTAGAGCTTATAATTGAGTGCTTGACTCCGGCTATTCAATCCTGAGACTCCATTGAAACTGCTAATCAATCATTATGCACGGCAAATCGACCCGCGAATCCTTCCATCCTTGGACAATCTAAATAAAAAATAAAAAACAGATGAGACACACGAATTAACAGTTTTACATGTTTGTTCTTATTTTTATATTGTACTTTCAATAATAGTCATTAATTAATGGATTAAATTATAAACTAGAATTAATTGTTTAACTTTTTTTGTTCCTATTTTCATATTGTACTTTTAATAATAGTCATTAATTAATGATTTAAATTATAAACTAGAATTAATAGTTTTACTTTTTTGTTCCTATTTTTATTGCGTACTTTTGATAATGATAATTAATGAATTAATTAAATTATAAACTAGAATTAAGAGTTTTACTTTTTTTATTCCTATTTTTATTTTGTAGTTTTAATAATAGTCATTAATTAATGAATTAAATTATAAACTAGAATTAACAGTTTGACTTTTTTTCCTGTTTTTATTTTGTATTTTTAATACCAGTAATTAATTACTGGATTAAATTGTAAACGTTATTTCCAGAACCCGGATCGGTGATTTCCGTGATATTGCGCAAAACAGCCGTTTGTACCTGCGCGGAAAGCGTCAAAGCTATCGTCGTCGGGTCGGGGAGCAATTAACCAGAGCCGAAGCAATCCCGTAGCGAGGGAGAATGTACAGTGGACGTTTGTTTTCGTGCCGGCTGTATAGCCGAACGGGGGCGAACGAGCCGTAGCAACAGAACCAGCAGCAGCCTCGCGTAATTGGAAGATGCAATGAATCGTCGAACCTCGGTCTGCTCGGTCACAGACCTTTACTACTGGGACTTTACTCACGCCCATTTGCCCGAGTCCTCGGCGTAGGCGTCACACGTAGAGAGATACGTTTTCAGTGACGAAATCCTCGCCTATACAGCTTTGTTAAGCTCAATGGAAACCGCGCCACGAGGCTTCTATAACACGGGGACCGAGATAGAGGCTCAAAGGGATCATCGGTTTCCGACTACAACCTGCGATTTCGCGGCCGACATAATCGTCGTCGTCCTCCGCTGTCGCTTCGGGTCTCAATATTACCGGCGGTTTGTAGGTCGAGAGCCTCGTGTGTTCCACCGGCAATTTTATCCGGCTACGAGCAACCGTCACTCGAACGTTGTATCTCTTGTTATATGATGTTGAAGTTTGCATCGTTGGAATGCAACGAAATTCAGAAGAAAATTATTTCTGATTAAGCCAAATGATTAAATTAGGTATAAAAAATCCTGTATAGCAACCAAATAATACGATGACTTTTTACATCGAATTTCGTCATTTGGGTTAACTGGAATGAATTATTTTTTCTGAATTTCGTTACATCCCAACGATGCAAACTTCAACATCATCTCGTTATTCCGCATTTGTACGACGATTCAGTGCGCGCGTTGGGCGTCGGCGACGCATCGGGTGCGGAATCTTCTGTTTTTCTAGCAAGTTGCCATATTTTTCTTGCCTGCTTATCCGCGCTTCCTCGGAGAGTGGAGAGGAAAGTCGATCCCGCGGCTGTGTAAGCTGTGTTTGGTACATGGAATACAGGAAACACGAGAAGAGTGGATAAGCCTGAGTCGAGGGACGTATCTATCCCATCATCTTCTTCCGCGACGGAAGAACGAGATCTCCCGCCTTGGCGCGAAGACCAAGATACGGGGACGAATGTATATTTTGTCGCAATCGTGGTACAACCGAAAAGCAGTCGCGTTTGGCCGGCGATTTTGACATTCGAATTGTATTATCATTTTAGCGGATCGTTATATATCCATTCACGTCCATCATACGTCGCTTCCGCTTCCGTAATCAAATTTCCGTATAGAGAAATTACTTACAATTATTGGATACGCGCGCGTATCGCTGTCACAAGTCTATCGAGTTGAAACTCACCGATTTCAGGTATATCCAAAATATATCTTTCTCACATACGTTTATCGTATATTAAACAGACATACAGCCAGCACTAAGGCTTAACCCAAAATTATGATGTTGAAGTTTGCATCGTTGGAATACAACGAAATAAAAAAAAATATAATTAACAAAAATTATGAAATTAATTACAAAAAGTCACCATAGTAACTAATTGCCGTGATGACTTTTTACACCTACTTTCATCGTTTGGATTAATTATAATTAATTTTTGTCTGAATTTCGTTGCATTCCAACGATGCAAACTTCAACATCGTTCGAAATGATTATTTTTCTGTCTCCCAAGTTGGTCCCAACGCACTCCGTTGTCTTTCTCAGTTATCTTGAAGTTTGCATCGTTGGAACGCAACGAAATTTAGAAGAAAAAAACATTCTAATTAATCCAAATGATGAAATTAGCTATAAAAAGTCACCATAACAATTAGTTGCTATGAAGACATTTTATACCCAAAACTTCATCATTTGCGTTGATCATAATAATTTTTTTCCCGAATTTCGTTGCATGCCAACGATGCAAACTTCATCATCTTTCCCATAGCACTTTGACCAATAACAACACAAGTCTGTCATCCATAATTCCGCATCCCATCGCCAAGAACCGTCCACACAAAGTAACCGGTGAACCGGCTCAGCGTTCCCAGAAAATAACACACAGGTGGGAATAGAACGAGAAGAAAAGGCGGTCCTGGGGCTCCCGACAAGAAGGTGCAAATGCGCTCGCGCGCCGCCGAGCACTCGCCCGAGCCGACGGCAACAGCGGGAACATCGGCGTAACGGCGGAAACCGCAACAACTTTAGAGTCTCTTAGGGACCCACTAGGATCGTTTATTACCCGGCAGAGGCTCATGCCGCGCGTTCACTGCCTGCCAGTCGTGCGCATACTCTACCCACTGGCCTCTCGCTATATGTACCCACGGTGTAACTTGTAAATTTCAAGAGGTATAAGACCCCCTGGCCTTATCTCCATCTCTCTTCCTTAGCCCCCTCACTGACTCCCTCTCTCTCTCTCTCTCTCTCTCTCTCTCTCTCTCTCTCTCTCTCTCTCTCTCTCTCTCTCTCTCTCTCTCTCTCTCATCCATCTATCTATCTCTCTCTATCTCTCTCTATCTCTCTTTCTCCCTCCGTTTCACTTCCTCCACACCCCATCGACGTGTAATTTGCGCGGCTCGAGTGCACTTCTCCGAGTACGCGCTTTATGCCACGCGCCTCCACCGGCACCAGCAGCGCGTATAAAGCCCGAAGCTTCTCGCGCCCGCCCCAAGAAAGTAGATATAGCCGAGGTTCGCACGGAAATACGGCGCCTCGCGCGCAGTTGTAGACGCGACGCTTGGAAATAAAACTACGGGGCTACGAGGATACTCAAGCGCTCTCGCTCGCCGTAACACGGCCGTGCAACGAGGACGTATAAACACACACACTCTGTTTACCCGACTTGCGCATTGAATAAAGCATGCGATACAGCGGGGGAAAAATCGTCCAATCGGAAGAGCCATTCGAGGAGAAGATGAAATACCGGATTTCCCGGGGCCCTATTCTTCCGCGTCTCTTCAGCCTGCGACTCCCGTATTTCACCCTCGGCGCGCACCAGCGACGCAAGAGTCACGACCTACGCGGAGAGAAGGATCTGATACTTTGTACCATATTTCTAGTAAAAACGTATCGTACATTTCCGGTAGAGGGGAGATACAACGCCATCTATTGAGAAGAACTAGAACGATGAGAATTTTTACCACGAAATATGGTAAAAAATATTATATACAGGGTGTAACATGACTATTGTATCAATTGTGGCGCTTAGGTAGATAATGATGAGCTGAGTAAAAAATCATTGGGGTAAAATGTCGTCCGGTCGAAATTGACCGAGTTACAAGCGTTGCAAGTTGAACCAATGTGAACCAATGAGAATGCAGATGTAAGATATTGGTGAGGAAACAGTAGGAACAAGGTTAGAAAAAGAGGACACTATGTTGAGAACAAGGTGAGAACAAGGTGGAAACAAAAGGTGAGAACAAGGTGAAAACAAAAGGTGAGAACAAGGTGAGAACAAACAAGTTGAGAATAAGGTGAAAACAAAAGGTGAGAACAAGGTGAGAACAAGGTGAGAGCTCCGTCCGCTATATCTCCATTCTCATTGGTTCACATTGGTTCATCTTGCAGCGCTTGTAACTCGGTCAATTTCGACCGGGCGACATTTTACCCCAATGATTTTTTACTCAGCTCGTCATTATCTACCTAAGTGCCACGGTTGATACATTAGTTATATTACACCCTGTATATGTTAGAAATTCTCATAGTTCTCGTACTGTTTGTCAGGTGGCGGCTGTGGCGTTTCAATACCGGACGCGTTGGTAATTTTTACTATAGCGTCCCGTAAATTTGATCCGATCCTTCTCTCCGCGTACGCGACTACGATTTTTATATTTCTATTTTTGCATATCGATAACACCGCGTGCGGTGGATGCGCGCCGGAGGACCTGGTGATGTATGTATTGTGTTTGAACAACGGATTGCGGGTCCATTTGGCGTGTTCGAGAATGTTAATGGATGTGTGTCGACGGTTGACGAGGAAGAAAAAAATCTGGTATGCGAGGCGCGCGAACGCGGGGGGCGGCGGTGAATGATTGCGGCCATATTTTACGTCCTGCAATTAGCGGACGTTTCGTTAAGCAGACGCTGCAACGTGGGCGCATAATGGGACAGGAATCACGGTGATTCGCTGGTTTTTGGGTATAATCACGCTGACGTGCCGGCAAATTATATAGCATATGTTGAAATAAATAGAACATATTTGACGTGCCAACAGCGACCTCTTAACCGCCCGACCGACGATTTGTTTGTCACTTTATTTGTCGGGCTAATGAGTGACGTGGCGTACGATGAAAAAGTCAACGAACTGGAACGAAGGCGTGCGAGGTTTCAAGGTTTGTTGATTTTATTTCGGGAAGGGTTTTCGGGCGATACGTATGGCCTAATATTTACAGAGAAAAAAATTGGTTTTTCTATTTTCTTCTTTTTGGGGCATTTTCTATTTTTTCTATTTTTCTATTTTTTGGGCAAACAACGGTAATTTTCGGAAACAACGTGAAACTCCCCATCGAATAGGGATTCGAAACTTTACGATTGAAAAAAAAAAACGCAACGGGTACGTTTTTCGTAAAAAAAAAATCGATTTCGTAAAGTTTGAACACCCTACGTGATGGAAAATTTCGCGCTGATTCCGAAAAGTACCGTTGTTTTCCCGAAAAATAGAAAATTCAACCAGAAAAACGCGATAAACATTTTCGCGCGTTTTTTTTTTCGAATTTTTGTCACTTGAAAAAAGTTGGGGTTACTTTTTTTTTGATTGATCGAATCTGGATCTAAATATATAAATATAAATTTGTCGTGCGATGACCTCTTGAATTCCCACATTCTCCAACAGCGAACGACCGCCGTACATTTATTCCCCTCAAAACTGTCCAATTACCGATTTCCCGCGACTCCATTTCAATCTCATCGATCCCCCAGCGATTAATTTCCCGGTTTATTTTCACGGATCGAAAAATACCCGTGCTGCAGCGCTCGGGTCCTCGCGACCCGAGTTATCCGCAAATAGTGGGATAGCGATAAAGGACACAGTGATCGATAATAGTGGAAATTCGATTTAGTCGAAACGCACCAAGCAGCGATATTGGTCAAGTTATCCGAGATGTAGCCATGCGTCCGTACATAACTGCGCGAGCAACAGCACGAGCTATATTCTCGGCTGGTCGAGGTCGCCCTGTGTGTCCTCCGTGCGCGCATATGCGTTCATCACTACCTCGATACAGTGGACTCTCCGATAAGTTAAGTTCCGAAAAGTTGAGACACTCCGATAAGTTAAGGATTAACGCTCCGGTAAGTTAAGATCGACCCTTTTCTGAGCTCTTTCTACACTCAGAAAACCGTTTGGTAATACCAACTATGTATATTTATTTGAGGCATTTTTGCTTGAAGTAACCTAATTTTATTCGTACGAAATACGATTCGTTTCAAGTGACAAAGGCAGTTTAGTTGAAACAACTACATTATCATGTAAAAATGACAATATCCACCTGATCACATAACAGGTTAGATTGACTATATCGGAGTTCATACAAGTAATCCACTTTTATTGGAGCTTTATGTTTGCTCATTGAATTATCCGACAAACTACATTTTTCAATTGAATTAATTGTTACGCATAAAGCGAATGATGGTTGATTCTACAGTTGAAGAAGTTAATTGAATCAAATGATTGAATTAAAGTTATTTATGAGGTAAATCCATGTTTCCTTTGCATAGGACCGATGAAAGACCGATTTTTCCCCTCTCGTCGTTTCGGGCGCCCGGGAACGGTTTGCGCGAGTAGTGGGGATCTTAACTTATCGGAATGGCCTGATCGGCTTTCGGTCCCGCGACCTTAAGGTAGTCGCCCTGCTTGCGTTCAATTTCGCTTAAATTCGAGAAAATTGAGAGTGAATTGCAAGCACTTCTCGATGGTCTAAAAATCTGAAAAAATTCATGCACATTAAAGGTACTGAAAAGATTAATTTGGCATAATAATAATTCTAAAATGTTATTAACAAATTGATGGAAAAAAATTGTTTAACAAATATTTCGGTGACCCACGTTTTTTTTTCGATGAAAATGATTCTTTCATGTTTCTGAATACGTATGAATTTTTTCCGATTTTTAAGTAATCTTTGAATTTTGGAAAATTTTCCATATAAAAAAACACCAAAATTCAAAGATTACTTAAAAATTTGAAAAAATTCGTGCGTATTCAGAAAAACGAAAGAATCAATTTCATCGAAAAAAAAACTTGGGTCACCGAAATATTTGTTAAACAATTTTTTTTTCATCAATTTTATAATAACATTTTAGAATTATTATTATGTCAAATTAATATTTTCAGTACCTTTAATGTGCATGAATTTTTTCAGATTTTTAGACCATCGAGAAGTGCTTGCAATTCTCTCTCAATTTTCTCGAAGTTATACGAAATTGAACGCAAGCAGGGGGACTACCTTAACTTATCGGAGATTCCACTGTACACGAGGGGTCTCTGCAGTAGTAACGAGGGAGGTGGAGAGGATCGACGCAGCGCCGAACTCGCACGGAGGCTGCGGATTGCGGAGGCAGCGGCGTCGATTCACTCACGCGCACACACGTCCATCGATATTGCATTCCAGCTGGGTCCGGCGAGCAAGCCATCTGTCCCCATGCAAATGCGACGCTACCGTCTGCAGCCGCCTTCGCCTCGTCGGCCGCTAAGCGCCGTTAATTAGCCGGAAGCGCCGCGAAAAAAACTCAGCATGGAATTTGCTGCGGTTCGGGCGACAGAAATGTTTGCGAATTCGCATATGGATGTGATGACGTAGGCGCGCGAAGCGTGTGAGGCGCTTCTCGAATACACACGAAGACACACGGGGGGTTAACCACCCTCCGGAGTTCTCACGACTCTCTGCACTCGACATCGTCGACACGTGCTTTCACTTTCTCACCGGGCTCGAGTTTCACTCACGCGATCTCGACGTCCGAATCGTTAAAGCTGAGAGAGAGGAGAAAAAAAAAACGAAAAACTCGAGGAAAGGGGGAGACTTTAACGGCGATGTAAGAGAAATTCTCGCTGGCTGTCAAGACCGATGTCGTTCCCTCTTGGACGCTAAAATTTCACGTTCAGATCCGACGACCTTTTTTGATGAAACGGCAGAGAATCGTCGCTTCTGCAAATGAAAAAAATTGAGTTCAGTTTTTTCGATACTTAAAAAAATGATGGTAATAATAATAATAATAATAATAATAATAATAATAATAATGATAATGATAACGATAATGATAAATAAATAATAAATATTATTTTAATAAATAAATAATTGTATTTATTTTATAATAAATAAATAATAATTTTTTTCAAAAATAAATGGAACACAATTTCCTACGTTAAGATCAAGATCCGCCGATTTTTTCCTCATGAGCGAAATTCGATTCAACAAAATTCCCCGCACTCGGTGCAGCCGACAAAATCGCATCCGATCGAAATGAAATTGTAGTCGCATTAGCGACGCAGCTGCCACGATCTTTCCCCGCGCTGTTTTGCGTCGAAAACTGCAGCCGTGAGTGCTTCGCAAGTTTTTCTCGGCCACGGAAGGGGATAAGACGGGAAATGGCCAGGGATCCATGGGGTTGGTCTGCAGTAAAGGGCGACGGACTTTCAGGCTCCACTCGTGCTTCGCCTCTTTAGTGCGCGGGTCGTGTGCGTTATTTCCCGGTGTAACCGAAGACACCGAGCGGAATTTCGGGGACTGTTGTGTATCCTCGCCGCAATGGCGAGGGGACAACCAGGGTATGGGGAATGACACCCGACACTCGTTTTCCTCGCGCGGTACTCGGGGTCAAAGGGGGCAGCGACTGATAGAGCCGCTAGAGGGTCTACAGGATCAGCCCCGAAAGGAGTCGACGACGGGTGACGCGCTCTATACGTTATACTTCCGGCTGTGAGTGAATTTCCTCCCCGTCGATGTAGCACGGAAGCCGCGAAGCGTGCTAAGCGCTTGTATATATATACCCAACGAGCGCGATAGGCCGAGAAAGCGAGGGAGAGAGAGAGAGTGAGAGCGAGAAAAGTGTAAACGTCCGTCGCGATAAGCGAAGGAAGAGGGTATACGTGTTACGAGAAGGCAAAGAAGGCGTCATGCTATCTATCGTGCGACCTTGATCCTATCGACACTGTACCCTGAGCCCTGTGCCCTGAGCACACCAGGGTTGTATATCCCATTATCGTCATTATTGTCTAACCCCTGGATTCACGAGCCATTAAACCGCCGCCACATGTCTTGCGACTCAACTCGTTATTTCCCAATTGATTTCAATGAAATTCGTTGCATTAAAAATGAAAGAAGGCGTAACTAACATTTTTTCTGCAAGCCCATGTTCTCCAAATCGCCCCTACATATCCTGTACATGTTTAAAAAAGACAAAGGCAGGGATGATGACGTTGAAGTTTGCATCATTGCAATGCAACGAAATTAAAAACGAAATATTAATTCCATAAAAATGTAAATAATTCATCCCCATTAGGGGGTGAAATAATTTGCTTTAGTCATACTCTTAGTCGTTATAACAACATTTTATAGCCGGTATAATCATTTGGGTTCATTAATATTTCGTTTTTTTATTTCGTTGCATTGCAACGATGCAAACTTCAACGTCATGAAGAAGGCGTCATGCTATCTATCGTGCAACCTTGATCCTATCGAGACTGTACCCTAAGCAGGGTCTAACCCCTGCATCACGTCCCATTAATCCGCCACCACATGTCCTGCAACTCAACTCATTAATTCCCAATTGGTTCCAACGAAATTCGCTTACCTACATAAAAAATAAGGCGCAACTAACATTTTCTCTGCAGGCCCATGTTCTCCAAATCGTGTTACAGGAGAGCAAAGAAACCGTCATGCGATCTGACGTGCGACCTTCGATATGTACTACAAGCCTACGGCAGCCTACAGCACACCAGGGCTTGCATCCCATTAGCTTCATCACACACAAATTTGCAAACTTGCAATGCATGAACTTTGCATTTACTACAAAATAGGGAAACATGACAAGTACATTTTTGTGAATCGTCACTGCACAATTCGTGCATCAATCAGCTACCGATAGGGAGCGAAGGAGGCGATGTTGAAGTTTGCATCGATGGAATGCAACGAAATTTTAAAAAAATTCTAATTAACCGAAATGATGAAATTAGGTGTAATTTCACCACTTTGGTTAATTATAATTAATCTTTTTTCTGTATTTCGTTGTATTCCAACGATGCAAACTTCAACATCATTTTTTAATTTCGTTGCATTGCAACGATGCAACCTTCAACATCATGTTTTAATTTCGTTGCATTGCAACGATGCAAACTTCAACGTGATCGAAGGAGAAGCGATAACACCCGTTACGACGAGCGAAGGAAGACTTACGAGAAGGCAAAGAAGGCATCCAACTGTCTATCTATCGTGCGACCTTGATCCTGTGGACACTACACTCTCCTCAAGCCCGCGGCACACACCGGGGCTACACCCCATTACCGGCGTTATTGTCCCGTCCCCCCACAGCGCGTCCCATTAATTCGCCGCGCGTGTGGCCCGCCGTTCATCATCGCATTTTCTCTAATAGAGACTCTTCAAACCACCGACAGCGAGAACCAGCCTTTAATCCGCCACGAGCACGTGAAGGATTTATACTACGTTCGGGGCGAGAGAAACGAACCGAAGGAAGACGGGGAGAGAAAGAGAGAGAGAGAAAGAAAAAGTAAAGTGAAGTAAACCAGACGGGTATAGACGTAAACGTGAATAATTGACGAGGGTAGTGTAGTATCTATCGATTATCGAGGCGTCTCGACTCTCGTTCGGTCTCTCTGGACTGTAAGGTATATAGATAGGCATTATTCCACTCGCGTCGTTGCTCCTCGCTGGTCTATACTTTCTTCTCTCTCTCTCTCTACTTTCACATCGACCTATCGATACCAACGACGCCGGACTGGCCAACCTATACCCGCCCCAGACTCGTCGACCACTTCCTGCAAGGTTACACACATTCCAGACTGGCCAGCCGTCCACGTGTGTGTTGCCTGAACTTTGTGGATTTTTCCGGAATATCGATTCGCCTTTAAATCGATAAACGAATCAAGCCCGCCTCGTCCATCCACAATCTCCGATCAACCCCGCAGACGGACCTTCTCGCTAAGCCAGCTCGTTGCAACACACTCCCCAATCTGTTCTCCGTACTTCTCCTGACTACACCTGCGCGCATACGTCGTGCATTAGCGGCGAACATCGGTTTTAAACTTACAGGGCTTCGCGTTCGATCCGTTCGACGGATTTTCCAGCTCGTTTTTACGTCGCTCTTTTTTTTTGTTTCTTTCCGACGACTGGTTTGCGATTTTTTTTTTTGTACATTTTCACATACATGAGACGTAAGTCGTGATTAAATTCATGAACAACGAGTGAGGATGAAGAAGAAAAAAATATTTTTTTTGTATTTTTTCAACATTGAAACATTTTCAGGAGAGGATGTGACTTTGATGAGGATAATAAGACTCTATTAGGTGACTTTTTGACGATAAGAAAATTCGATCCGTCCGGCGGATTTTCCAGCACGTTTTTACGTCACTCTTTTTTTTCTCTTCTCTCCGACGACTGGTTTGCATTTTTTTCTGTGCATTTTCACATACATGAGACGTAAGTCGTGATTAAATTCATGAACAACGAGTGAAGTTGAAGAAAAAAAAAGCACTTTTTGTGTCTTCAACATTGCAACATTTTCAAGTTAAGACGATGTAACTTTGATGACCATAATAAGACTCTATTAGATGACTTTTTGACGATAAAGAAATGCATTTTCTTCATAGAGGAAACGCATGAATGTAGTCATTAAATTGACTCGTCGTGCGGGCTTCCTTTAAATTGCCATCGGAACGCCGAAGTGGCCGGGAAAAATGTAGGAATGTCGAGGTAGGCGATCCGGGGTGTATTGGCGTCGAAGGTAGGATGTTAGGGTCGTCGATGTCCCCAGCATCTCGTATAGCACTGTGCAGAGTGCTTCGGCGCTATTACCACCACAGATAGCATTATCGATACTGATTCCGGTACACACGACTCACACACACACAGTCACTCGAATCCAGGCCGAGACGACTAGGAGCTATGTGGCCGGAGTCGGCTAGCGGACAGTCTCGCACAGCTTTCCAAAAGACGAGAGCACGTGCAATTCCATCGGAAGCTGCTGGCCTCTCTCTCTCTCTCTCTCGCTTTTCGTCGAACGAGGCAATAAAGTCGATAGAAGAAGCTCGGGCGCGTAAGTTCGTACGGCCCGACGGAACGGGGGGAAGGTCGCTCGGGAGAGGAATCGAAGGAGACAAAAAAAAAGGGAACTTGAGTAGGTAGTACGAAGAACCGATAGCAAAAGAGGAGAAGAAGAAAAAAGAAATGAGGGAAGAAAAACGAAAACTCGAACTTATGGCGGAAGGAGAGAAACTCGAGGGCAACGAGGAAAATCTCGGGACGTCCACACATGGAAACGCACACACACGGCCACCGCGAAACCACTCGCGTGTGTCTCACTTCACGATCGTAAAGGTCGATAGGACATAAAGTCTCGGAAACTGGGCTTTCGAGAAAAAAAAAAAAAAAAAAAAAGAAAGAGAAAGAAAACTATATGTGTGCCCTTGAGCCCCCGGAACGAGGCTAAGGGCCGCATGAAAGAGGAAATGTGAGAATAACGCAGAATCGACGCGAGAATATTCAAATTATTCTCATAAACTCCCGAGGCACTTGACTTACATTTTCCTAATGAATACGAGAAAGCAGCCCTAGAGCCCTAGAGACCTGGAATACAAAAAAAAAATAAAAATAAGTCAAGTTCCCTTTACGGATTTTCGCGTTGAACGGGATTTTCCCGTTCTTCGTTGCTTGCGGAGATTCATTTTATTTTCACCCTGCGCACTTGGGCCAGAAACCCCGCGAACCCTTCGCTCAATGAGTCCTCCCCCACCGACGATCCGGTCTGCCGGGCTTTGAACACAACGTTTTGACTTTTCAATTTTCGAGCCGCCCGGGGAATAAGTTACCGAGTAAGTAATTATGGAACAGCCCGGAGGGGGCTTATAGAGTAATGCATGTGGTGAGTATTTCGTGACGCGATGAATATTTATATCAACCCCTAGCGTTCATTATAGTCGGCTGGGTCAAGTAGGCAGTCACGATAACGGTGTATAGGGCCGATTGTATAACCCATTGTTACGCGACGTATACCGTCTATAACATTGTACGGGGCTGCTCGTGCCGGATGGGCCAACTAAATGTCTAACAAGAATCACTCTACATGGTTGCACATAATTGTTGGTTAGTTAGTTACGATGGTTTTTTTTATACACGAGGGAAAAAATATCATTGACTCAATAAAACCGTGATTGCGGGCTGCCAATAACAATGTTTTTAAATTAATTCCAGTTATCGTTGTCACAATCCGATTTAATTTTGAAACAATAAAATTCTTTCCTATTCTTTATTCTTTTGCCTATTTTGGAGTTATCGTTTCAATATCATATAAAATTGTAGGAACTGGAAATGACATTGATTTGACTACACTTGTTTTTGGCAGCCCGCAATCCATGGTTTTATTGGATCAATGATATTTTTTTTCGTGTATCGTTTTACTAAAAAAAATATAACTTCTATAACTTTTTAACGGTTCCATATGTATTGTATACCGTCTGTAATATTACATGGGGCATGTCATGCTTTATTGGCTACCAAACGTATCTAATTATAATCGAATTCTGCCTTTATACACAACTTTTCAAAATCTATCTTAGCAATTTTTTTTTTTTTTTTTTTTTTTTTTTTCAATGCATCTAAGAATTAATTTTACGAAAAAAAATATATTCGTACCAAACGTATCTAATGATAATCGAATCTTGTGTTTCTACAAGACTTTTCAAAATCTATCCTAGCATTTTTTTTTTTTTTTTTTCAATGCATCCAAGTAATGATTTTACAAAAAAAAAATATATTCTTGGGCTCGTCGATCGCGCATGAAATATGCGATGTAAATGTGTCACTCGGGCCAATTGTTATGCTTGTTAGCGAAGTTTCGAGAGTTCGGTCTACGGGAGTTAAGCGCGCGGGGCAATTACAGAAAGTATGATATATCATACTTTCTCCGAGAATCTTGACCCCCCCCCCCCCCCCCCCCCCTCGGCCTGGCAACCCCGACGTACGTCAAACAGTGGAAAATATACGTGCCAAAAGATAAAAGCGAACTTAACTCATCAAAAGTTTTCTGAGCCTCTCTGCGGGTTCGCCCTTCTCCGTCTCGCGTGTGATTGGTATTTGGCGTTTGCCTGACGAATGTATACCACGCCCTGGTGGAAGCTTCAATCGGGAGCGGACGATTCGAGTCTACCGACGGAAAGGAGAGCCAGCTATCCCGCCTGAGCTCACTCGGTGCTCAGTCTTATATGAACCTCTTATATGAAACTTTTGCTGATTCTACCCGAGCTCTCCAGCTCAAGAGTGCCAAGTTTTGACGGGGCTCGCTACTTTCTTTTCATTACATAAGATCTCAACTCCAACCTGCCGCCCTCTCTGCCACGCGAGAGAGCACTAATAACACGGCCAACTTGGAGGGAAAACCTTTTTTTCGTCGGTTCTTGGGGGTGTCGACGGGATCCGCGGCGTAATAGCACGCAAACATATCTGAAAAAAAAGAGGAACTCTCGTCATATTTTGCATTTAGATGCTACTTTCGGATTATTTGCGATGGAAAAAGTACACCTGGAAATATCCAACAGGAAAAAATGCCTAAAGTCTTCCAAACAATATCTAAAAGAAAAAATGAATTCCCACCATCTTTTGGTTCACATATTACTCGCTGATTATTTACGATGGAAAAAGTACACCTGGAAATATCCAACAGGAAAAAATGCCTAAAGTCTTCCAAACAATATTTAATAGAAAAAAAGAATTCCCACCATCTTTTGGTTCACATATTACTCGCTGATTATTTACGATTTAAAAACATACTTTCCCAACAGACAAAAAGCCTGCAACTTTTTCCCACAAGGACAAGAAAAAGCCTTCAACCTCTCAATTAAAAAGGTTTTACCTCCCCTACCAAACAATAATTGATAATTATCCTCAACAGCAACGTCTCGCAAACCATGCAACTCACTACACATTTAATAACGCGATATCCCATGAGAAATATTTCCCGATGAAACGTACATAGTTCACCCACAGTATCGTCACCTCCACAGCGCTTGCGAAACGTATCCTCGCACACCGTCTTGGCAACAACAACAACGCGCACGTAGCCCCGTAAAATAACTCCCAAAAATAACGCCCACAGTATTTTCCATCAAATATTACTCGCCGATTATTTACGATTTGAAAACATACTTTCCCAACAGACAAAAAGCCTACAACTTTTTCCCACAAGGACACGGAGAGAGGGATCTGATAAAATTTACCGGACGCGGCAGTAAAAATTACCAAGGCGCCTGGTATTGAAAAGCCATAGCCGCCACCTGACGAACAGTACGAGAACTATAAGAATTTCTAACATATTTATAATATTTTTTACCATATTTCGTGGTAAAAATTCTCATCGTTCTAGTTCTTCTCTATACACGGAAAAAAAGGCTTGGTTGAATCTACCAAGCGCTTGGTTAGATATGCGCCAGACGATTATTTGGTTAGATCTAGCAAATTATAGGTTATGACAACCAAGTTTTTGGTGACGTACGAGATCACTTGGTTATGTTTACCAATAACTTGGTCGGACCAACCAATTAATCGTCTGGCGCATATCTAACCAAGCGCTTGGTAGATTCAACCAAGCCTTTTTTTCCGTGTAAGTGGCGTTATATTAAAAAAGTGGCTCTCAATTAAAAAGGTTTTACCTCCCCTAACAAACAATAATTGATAATTATCCTCAACAGCAACGTCTCGCAAACCGTGCAACTCACTACACATTTAATAACGCGATATCCCATGAGAAATATTTCCCGATGAAACGTACATAGTTTCACCCACAGTATCGTCACCTTCACAGCGCTTGCGAAACGTATCCGCGCACACCGTCTTGGCAACAACAACAACAACGCACACACATAGTCGCTGAGCATCCAGATGGAGCACGCTCGATGCGCGGGGGGGTAGACACGATCGACAGTTGGGTGTAAGCAAATGAGGCCGAGCGGCGGATGCAGCGCAGCTTGAGTTGCCGGAGGAGCTTTGCAGTGTGCTCGGAGCCAGCCACGGAGCTCTATATAGGGGTTGAAAGTTTTAACGAGGAAGGCGTGCTGTTTTCCTTGGCGCAGAGAGAGAGACAAGATTATCATTCCACCCCGTGAGTCAGAGCGCGACAAACCGGGAGTCGAACCGATTGTGCTTGGGATGCACGCGTTGAACCGTCTCGTATAAACAGAAACAGTAGTACTTACTGGGTGGGTGTGCACGTGGGACGGAGGGGGTGGAAACGCTGAGAGCGTAAGCAGGGAGGAGTAAGTAAGCGCATGCAGTGTCGCGTGGTACACAACGCGGTTGAATAACTATGTCCATCACCGAGGAAAGAGCAAGAGTCGGATGGAGGGTGGAAGAGAGAGAGAAAGGGACGAGAGAGGAGGGTGCAGAGTGCACAGGGAAGGAAAACAGAGCGTGCGCACTTTCGGATAGAACGAGAGGAGGACGAAGAAGACGCCTCGGCATTACTCGTCCCAGTGGCGCTAATCCAGCCTTTATTCCCTGGGAAGGTGGATGGAAGACTGAAAAGGGGGATGCAGAGCCAACTCGGAACTCTGTTAACCTCTGATGCCACACGTAGGGGATACCGGAGAGAGCGGACCCCCCCGCGCACTGGCGCAGGGAGTCCTTATCGGTCCCTCGTTATGTACCTTAAGCCCGGTGAAAGCCCTTTCCACCCCTACCCACCCCCCCCCCCCCCACATCCACCCCGCGCAAATATATTTTCCAGCGAGATACCAATCGAATCTCTCTCGCGCCGCGCGACGAGAGGTAAATTAAATCGGAAAGTTCGGGGGTTTTTAATTTTCCGACGGATGGGAGGGAGACGAGAATGGATCGTCTATCAGTTTGGAGGGACAATCAATCAAATTGAAAAATTTGAAGTTTTATTATTCGTCGATTAGTAACTGGGTTGCGATATTTTTTTTTTTTAGGACTGGCGAATTGCACGTTGGGAATGTGGAGGGGAGTTGATGGCTGATCGGGAAAGCCTTATGCGATTGGGGCTAAAAATGCAGGAAGTGGGGTGATTCAGGGCAGTCTAAGGTTTAATCTTTTCGACTTTTTTATGATAGGGTTCATAGAAACGACCCTCGGTTGAAAAGGGCCGGAATTAAGTCTCCGACATTTTTCATTTCAAGATGTCGCCTTTTGGCCTGTGCCACCATTTTTTTTTTTTTTTTCTTACAATTTTGTACTCAAATTTGTCGAAATGATAACAGTTGCAAAGTAGAACTGTGCACGTTACTTCCTCTTTAATTTTTAATGACTCGCAAAGCTTCCTCATAGAGGTGGCTTTGTGAAAAATGAAAATTAAGAAATAACCAGTTTACGTAGATCTACTTTTTATATTGGCAATAGCGAATATAAATTTTGTTGGTTAAAACAGATTTTTTGATGTCGAGGAAACCAGGGTTAGCCGATCTTTTTATAGATAAAAAAAAATGCCTCATGAATAGAGTTCCGTTCTCGAAAATCGTATCGGATTTTTATCCATCGTATTTTTATGCATTTTTCATTGACCCAACAAGCCCGACCGCTGACCTAATTTGCCCCCGCAGTGGGGCAAGTGCGATCGCGTTATATCCACTCCTAAAGGTCTACCGATCCACAAGAGCGAGGCCATTGAATCACAGCTACAAAAAAAGCAAACTGTGTATCTAATAAATTGCACCTGAATATTAATCCGATGTACGCACCGCAAGTATACAAAAAGAAAAAGAAAAAAAGAAAAGCGAAAATGTGTTCGCCTGATCCGGCCTGCCCGTCGAATTTCTGCCGTTTCACCGGTCGCGGCGCAACCGCGACTAATTTCCGGCGCAATATTTAACAAAAAGCTTTGGCACGAAAACCCTCCCGACAAATTGAATTAACGCTACGTGTACATTGTGACCGAGAATAAAAATATACGAAGCAACGAGGGGGTTCATACATGTCGTTATAGGCGGAGAGTTAATTAACGGTACACCCTCCCCGCTTCCTCTTTTTCTTCCTCCTCTCCTTCTTCGCCTCGCGGTACGCGGCTATAGCCAGAGTGTTGTCCTATCGATTAAGCAGCGGTTCAACGCTCGTCACAGTTGCCTCTCGCCACAGGCCGCGATGTCGGTGTGGTGGTGGTGTAGCAGCCTGAAAAACTAATTTTCTTCCGTCCAGAGGCTCCGATCCCCCCGCCCCTCCGCACAGCCTCCATTCCCCTCGCGTATATAACTATGTCGAGCTTGCGGGCACCGTTGCAACGCAGCGAGCACGCTGGACCTATGAAATATGCACGGGCTCCGTGTTCCCGGATACAGCTCGAAGCTGCTGCTGCTGCTGCTGCTGCTGCAGCTTCTCCGCCGTCTCTCCTTCTGGCGCGCGGCGAGAGACCTCGCTGCTAATTAGCGCGGAAAACAGCCGGAGAAGTAAACCGCGCCGGCGAACGGCCGACGCGGCCTTGTGGTCCTGAGTCTGGACTTCTCTTTTGGCTAAATTACCTAACCACCCCCCCCCCCTACAACACCCCCTTTCGCCTATCCCTTCTTCGACCCTCTCGGCTGTCCAGCTCTTCGGACCGACGACCACCCTCAATGCCATCGGCTCCTGATATACGCAAAGTTCAACGCGTCGACGTGAGAATCGATACAGCGGGACGATGCGAGAAAGTAAAATCTCGGGGTATTTGAAGAGATGAATTTTTTTTGCGACGCGTTTGAATGATTGCGTTGCTGGAATTTTTTACGGGGCGACAATTTGTTGGCGTTTGCACTGTACATTATTATCCAGGAGTTTGCAGTGGTTACTTGATGTTGAATTTTGCATCGTTGGAATACAACGTAATACAGAAAAAAAATTAATTTTAATGAACCCAAATGATGAAATTAGGTATAAAAAGGTACCATAGTAATGAATTTTTATGATTACTTTTTACACCTAATTTCATCATTTGGGTTTATTAGAATTATGTTTAAAAATTCATTCGAATTAGAATTATGTTTAAAAATTCATTCGAATTAGAATTACGTTTAAAAATTCATTCGAATTAGAATTATGTTTAAAAATTCATTCGAATTAGAATTATGTTTAAAAATTAATTCTAATTAGACTTGTTTAAAAATTCATTCTAATTAGACTTATGTTTAAAAATTAATTCTAATTAGATTTATGTTTAAAAATTAATTCTAATTAGAATTAATTTTAAAAGATTAATTCTCGTTAATTTTAATAGATTAATTCTCGTTAATTTTAATAGAATTAATTGTAATTAGATTTTTAAAAATGAACTCTAATTCCGGTTTTTCTGAATTCCGTAACTTTCCAACGATGCAAACTTCAACATCATGTAGACACGGTTAGTGCAGCAACGGACGTCACCAAAAAATACCCAGCGAATTTGAAACACTTGTATAAAAAGTAATTTACGAATTGCAAAAATGGTTTTTGGATGGAATATCAGGTATCTCGCCAAGACACCTTGATAAATTATTCATAGTCGGGTTATCTCCGAAGGCGACACCCGGGGTAGTAGGAAGAAAATCCTGATAGTGAAAAAAACCGCGGGGCAGATAAAAAAAAGCGTCTTTGACACCGCGAAGTGGATAGTTTTCTCGTTCTCCCAGACCTCGCGCGGATATCACGAGAACTTGGACAGCTTCGGCTTTCGCCGCGGTCACAAAGGATTTTACGTGTGACGAGCGCGGAATACGGTACAAGCGGTGTTGTGTGTCGCCCCTCGCGTGGTGCCTCCGACCTCCGCGGTCGTAACTCCGTAAAGAAGTGAGAACAACACACAAAAAAAAAACGAGGAGTCGAAGAACGGAATGAACAGAAGGAAAGAAGAGAAATAAAGTGTTATACTGCGGGGGAAGATGCAGTGGGTTACCAGTGACGGCAGCACCCACTTTTCGCTTTTTCCCCCGCCTTTATATATTTTTATTTCCTCGCGCCGTTGGCCCCGTCGTTTCTCTTCTTCGACTCGCTCGCTCCACAAAAAAAAAGAAAAAGAAAAGAAAAAAATAGCTACACCAAAGGATCTTTCCCCGGCGCGTTCTGCTCGGTTTCCTCTCAACTCGCTGTCGCCTAAACGAGCCCCGTCGTCCGGACGGACTCGTTCTTGTCTCCCCGGTCGACGAGCGCGCGCACCACCGTGGAAAGTAGTATATCCAGTCTTTCAAAACACCAACGGGGGCTCGTAAATCCTCCGTGGAAACGAAGATTGCCAGGGCAGCTTCACCGCCCGTGAGAACCAAAGCGAAATGAAGTTGCCATTCTATCTGTACGATCTCATCCTTGCCATAGAAATTGCTGTCTTTCCTCCTCTCCCTCTGACTCTCCTGTGTTAGCCACGGTGTATCAGAATGAAGGCCCGGAAAAACGAAACGCTGGGAATTATAGTCCGGCCCTCGTGCAATCTCGTTAAAAGGAGACCTCGTTAAAATGTAACACAACGACGAGGATGGACGACGATGGAGGCCGCGCGTAAAACTCCTCGAACCTCGGAATCTCGCCGACCAATCGCCGCGAAACTCGCTCGACACTTTCTCACCGCGTGGCTCTCGTCGCGGCTGGCCCCGAGATGAAATATAGAACCTCCGAAAAACCTTCGTATAATGAAAATGGGTAATAACTGCCACTTTCGGAGGTTCTATGCAGGGCCGTGAAGTCTCGCTTGATCCTGTATAGTCTCAGGAGATCCATGTGAGGGTCTGTGGATTATTTGCAAGCTTTCCTCTAACCTCCGTTCACTTCAAATGGGTAATATGTGCCATGTCCGGAGGTTGAACGAAGACTCCAATCCCTTGATACAGCCTGATACAGCCTTTTCGTACTCCAAAAAAAGGATTCCAGGGAGGCCAGAAATTTCAACTCGGGGCTCGGCCGGGCGCGAGAAGTCGCGCGTCAATAGCAAAGTATATCCCCGTTTCCTGGTGCTTCACTCTTCTCGCCCGGATCGCACGTCGCCTCGGGAAGAATTCCGTCGGGATTGCACGAAATCCTCGATGCATCCATTCGACTTTTCTCCAGCTCCATTCTCGCCCATTATCACCGTTGTGATGATATATTTATATATCGCGAGCGGAAAAATTGATCTCGATTGTTGCGGCTCTCTGAATTGTTTATACTCGAGCAACTTCTTTTTCTATTTTCTCGTTTTAGTAGCTTCACTTTTTTATCTCTTCCGTCATACCCATGAGAAAAATTGCGGTAACTTTCCGATGCGATGCACCATCTTAAATTACGAGTTCTGTAAAACTTACTTATTTTCTTTTTTTTTTTAAGAGACAAAGAGATAGCTCGACTATTTTTTTTTTTTTAGTTGAAGATTTTAATTGTAGTGAAATTAAAGAAATTTCGTTACTTTTACGCCGCAAAAGTGTTCGATAAATCGTCGGTTCAATTCCTGACACTGCGACCCCTTTTATCTCGTTATTTAGAGCTTTCATCGCGTCGTCGTCGCCCAATGATCGTTTCCCTCGCTCTCCTCGTCGCCGATCGTCTCGCGTCTCTCTTTCCCCGAGCAATCCGCGCCAACCAGACTCCTGTCGTGTTGCCGGGCGATTTATCGAAATTTTTCGTGGCTCCCGCGACGTATTATTATAGGTATCAAAACACACGAGAAGCCCGCTGGGCACGACGACGACGACGACGACGACGACGGATAGCGTGTTCGCGTTCTCGTAATTTCTCGCGTGCGTCGACTATCCCTGGTTCACGCACCTTCGTGCTCGTTCCCCGGAATATTTCCGTCTTCAACTACTTTCCTCTTGTTTTAAGACTGCGCCGAGTCTGTCCCTCATTGCGACATTAACTACTGCGTCTGAAAAAAAGAAGAAGAAAGTCACAAGCTCAGTAAAAAAAGAAGAAAAAAATCACAAGCTCAGTAAAAAAAGAAGAAAAAGATCACAAGCTCAGTAAAAGAAGAAGAAAAAAAATCATAAGCTCAGTAAAAAAAGAAGAAAAAAAAATCACAAGCTCAGTAAAAAAAGAAGAATAAAATCACAAACTCAGTAAAAAAAGAAGAAAAAAATCACAAGCTCTGTCAAAAAAGAAGAAAAAAATCGCAAGCTCAGTAAAAAAAGAAGAAAAAAAATCACAAGCTCAGTAAAAAAGAAGAAAAAATCACAAGCTCAGTAAAAAAAGAAGAAAAAAATCACAAGCTCAGTAAAAAAAAGAAGAAAAAAATCACAAGCTCAGTAAAAAAAGAAGAAAAAAATCGCAAGCTCAGTACAAAAAAAGAAGACAACTCACGTCCATTTCCGAGCAACCTGCAGCGTAACAACAAGTCGGGACACCGCCCGGAATCGAGTAAAGCTCGGAAAGCCGCTCGGGGAACGCAATATTTCACGTCGTGTCCTTAGAAAATGGTTTACCATGAGCGTGTAAGGGAGAAGTCGATCGGCGGAGTGTCGCGGCTGTAAAGCTCGGACCCACGGGCGAGAGAGGACCAGGGCCGGCACAACCGCGAGGCTAATTCGATCGGGTGGCCTGCCGGGGAAACTTTACTACTACTTCGCGCAGACTCGATCGATGACCTGGAGCCGGGGCGAGAAAGAGAGAGAGAGGAACCGGGAGAGAGTAAGGAGAGTTAATTTCATTCGCTGTTCCTATCCCTTCGTAACCGTTAATACGTACGACAGACGGTATTAAAGTTTCCCCGCGGAATCTGGCACCAGGGAAAATTTAATGGACGTGAAAGAGAGGAAGAGGGGGAGGAGGGGAATCGGAGAGAGAGAGAGGGAGGCGAGCCAAGAGCGATGAGAAATATACTATAGAAGCTATAGACAGTGCCCATGCCCCGCATTGCCGAGGTTAATCAAGAAAGTAGTCTCTCTCTGCTCTCCACTGACGTCTACCCAACCTGGAGAACGCCACTCTCGGTGTGGAACGCATCGGCCCTCGGTAGATACAGCCGCTGCACTGTCAGACGTACTCCGGAGCCTTTTGAAATTAAAATCTCGAACGTCGCGGCTCACGGCGGTTGACTCGTAGCCTTGGACCTTCCGGCGGGCTTGGACTCACGGCACGTGGCCACAGAGACGTGTAAATTTTTAACGCGCCGGTCCTTGAACACCATTTACTGCATCTCTAAACCTTGAATGTTCCCCGACGACCCGCGAATGTATACCTCGACGACCCGCGAATGTACCTCGGTTTACTCTAGAGGTCTAAGTTCAAACTGCGATTTTCAAGGTGAGAGAATTTTTTTTATCTGATTATGGTTTTTTTTCTGTGTGTTTTAAATTGGGTGTGTATTATTTATCGAGTTATTCGTACGCAGAACGACTTTCTAACAGAAACAGCAGTGTCAAAAATCATGACGTTGAAGTTTGCATCGTTGTAATGCAACGAAATTAAAAACAAAATATTAATTCCATAAAAATGTGAATAATTCACCCGCATTAGGGGGTGAAATCATTTTGTTTAGTCATGCACTTAGTCGTTATAATAATTTTTTATAGCCGGTGGAATGATTTGGATTCATTAATATTTTATTGTTTTTAATTTCGTTGCGTTGCAACGATGCAAACGTCAACGTCTTCAAAAGTCGTGATTTTTAAGTTGACAAAAAGATATGTTATTGATTCAAAAATCGAAAAGATATTTTATTGATTCAAAAATTGAAGATATTTTATTGATTCAAAAATTGAAGATATTTTATTGATCCAAAAATCGAAAAGATATTTCATTGATTCAAAAATCGAAAAGATATTTCATTGATTCAAAAATCGAAAAGATATTTTACTGATACAAAAATCGAAAAGATATTTCATTGATTCAAAAATCAAACAGATATCTTATTGATTCAATAATTTTCTATTTTCAACGTGTCGCGAGTTACCGACCACACGGTGTGTAACGCCTCTCGCGTCGATGCGTCGATTCATGCGTCGAAGCAGCGCTCTGCATATAGCATGACCATAATCCATAAACGCCTGGTTCGATGAAGGCTATGATGTAATTGAGAATCGTGAGGTATTCATTGATCAAAAATTGGATTTAATGGCCATAAGCGTAGACTGCGTTAGCCGCGGGTGGCCGTGGTGGATGTCGATGTGCTATGCAGGCTACGGAGGGTTCGTCGGTTCGCGTGGTCGAGACTCGAATTCCGTCGCGTGCCGTCGTGACTCGACCAACGCCGGCATTAAAGTCTCGGCGCCGGTCGACGAGGTTACGCCGTGCGTATGTGTGTGTCGAGGTTTATACATATACAGTGTAATAGCGATGCTATAACGACGACGCCAGCAGGAAGAGCTTAATGCCGTCGAATTAACGTCGAATTAACAAACGCCCGAGCACGGCTCGCTATACGTATATAGAGCGGAGCCCTCGGTACCGCAACGATGAGTTATAACCTTTTTATGCACGCTCCAAAGTTAAGGACATGCGAAATACTGACGTAACGATAAAAATTTTCTGAACAAATGTTTTCCCCCAGATTGCCGAGCTTGCGGAAGCGAAAATACATATGGATTGCACCGGAAGATTCGGTCCGCATAATGCAACGCAATCCCTGAATATTTACACTTGGCGGTGCCATTTTTGCCCCGACTTTCTTTATGAAATTTTTAAATACATCTTTCTATGTGCGAGCGACGCTTAGCGTTCGCATTGACGTTGCCTCCTCCTAGTGCACCGAATTTATTTTCCACGACGAACAATCTAATTCCAAAAAAATATGAAGTCGCAGCGACGCAAAGTATTCATGACGATTACGAAGACGGAGAGATGAAACGAAAGAAAGAGAGAGAGAGAGAGAGGAGAACTTTCGAATGCAACTTTGACCCCGCTGACTTTTTCATAAGGGTCGCGAGTGCGCCGAGGTGCAGTCTGAGGGACATCGAGAATTTAGCTCTGAGGCAACTTAAAAAATCCGTCAGTCGCGGTGACGACGACGGAAAAAAAAAGAAAAAAAAAAAAAGAAACGAGGCGTGGGTCAGCAGACGGCCGAAAGTCAAGCCAGACCGGGAGACCGAGAATAATTAAGACAGCGGCCGGGAGAGTTTGTCGGTGTCGTCCCTCGAAAAGCTAGGCTGCAACACGCTTTAAAATACCAGGCGCCACGGAGCGTCGTGTGTACGAAGCGACCGCGACCTACCCTAGGCTCCATCCACGCTCGTACGTAGTTTACCTTGGCCGTAAACAGCACGAACATTTTATACGCAGTAATAAAACACGTATGTCCATCAGATACACCACGGTTTGCCGCTGCCGCTGCATGGCTTTCGTATATATACACGTATACAACGCGACGTATCCGTGCGGCGAAGCCATGCATTCGGGGTGTACGAAAGGTTTGGTTGATCGTTAAAAGCAGAAGCGAAATAAGACCGCCACGTATATGCGGAATAATAGCGGCTGTCTCGGCTCAATTTCGACCCCGCGGCGCGGGGCTATTTGGGGCTCGAGGTCATGAGAATAAGCGAAAGCGGGATGATATTCCGGCGAATTCGGTCGCGTGCGAGTCCGGAACTTGGACTTGTAACTACACCCGCGGATGGGAGCCGCCAGTGGAGGAGCTCGGCCACACGTCAGGCTTACTGACCAGCCTCGTGTAAACGGGTTGACTAGCCATACCTGGATGCTTGCCAGGTCACAGGTGCAGTGAGCGATACAGCACCGACGACAAACCGCACCGCTAGGATGGGGGGCACAAGTGCTCTCGTGTCTAACGCAAACGTCAGTGTTAACGCTGTTTAAAATAATTGAGTGGAGTGTCGATAAAAATTAGGAGCTGAGAAGCGTTTTATCTACCATTTTTGTTAAATACGACTGCATTAAGCAGATCAAATGTCTGCCTGCAATATTTTATTTCAGTGGTGTGAAAATATTTCACCTAGTTGAAATTAACAATCGTTTTATCTTTAATGTTAACTGTGTAATCTCACTTTGAATCTATAAATCCCTATAGTAGCCAACCGCGCAATCTTTCGGCGTGACCTAGTTTTACCGATAACTTTGTCGAGACGTAATACACACGGAAAAAAATCATTGATTCAATAAAACTGTGGTTTGCGGGCTGCCAAAAACAATGTTTTAAAATTAACTCCAGTTATCGCTGTCACAATCCGATTTAACATTGAGACAATAAAATATTATTTTGCCTACTTTGGAGTTATCGTTTCAATATCGTACGAAATTGTAGGAACTGGAAGTGACGTTGATTTGACTACATTTGTTTTTGGCAGCCCGCAATCCACGGTTTTATTGAATCAATGATTTTTTTTTCGTGCACGATGTTGAAGTTTGCGTCGTTGGAATGCAACGAAATTCAGAAAAAAATTAATTCTAATTAACCCAAATGATGAAATTAGGTGTAAAAAGTTATCATGACATGTTTTTACTATGATGACTTTTTATACCTAATTTCATCATTTGTGTTAATAAGAATTAATTTATTTTTTCTGAATTTCGTTATAATCTAACGATGCAAACTACAACATCACCGTACTACATGGTTTTTTTTTGCATCACACGAAAATTCGCCTACGTATTCGTCTCCTGCTAAAGAGGAATCTACTTCACTCTTTCATTCATTGACAGCGCTCCAGGGATTCGCCGCGAGACATTCCCTGATCGAATCTACGATGACTCGTGGGAATTTTGCGAATAAGAAGCAATCGACTCGAATTTCGGAAGTGTTCGCGTCGACGCGACTTTCGATACATTCCACAATTGTCGTTTCGACGACGAAGCTTCTCGAGCTTTCGTAGACGAAACAAATAATCCGGCATCCCCAGCGGCGGTGACTTCCGAATCTTTGACTTTCCACGGTTAGCATCTCGCGATGCAACTTCGCGTCTGTGGGGCGAGTAGGGAAGCGAATGAGAGAGCTTTGAAAGCAATCGCTTAGCCGCATCAGTAACGAGCTCTGTTTCCCAAGGGACCGTCGCTGCCTACACATCTGTCCTCTTCTCTCTCTCTCTCTCTCTCTCTCTCTCTCTTCCTCTCGCTCGAACAATTATTTGCTCGTCAAACTCCCCGCTCCATCGGCGAGTTTGTACTGCAAGGACCTATAGCCCCATCGTCGCCCTGCGACCCTTGGCGCTTTCCGACGATACCAGCTGTTGGTTGCACCCGAGAGTTCCACGTTTCTCTGTGGTTTGAATCCAGGTATCGAGCTTTCGACGAATGAGCTCCACGAATCTAACACAGTTTCCCTTCTCGACAATTTGGTCCTACCCCAATTTCGGGAATCGGCTGGCATTCACTCTGGACCTGGTAAGCAAAACACACATCGATTTATATGTATGATGCGGAATACTATAAAAGCTTTTGATAACAGAATTAAAGTTTACGAGAGAAGCGAAACAAAGCTCGCGGGATTAAACGATTCGGCCGCGCGCGGACGTCACGATGAATCGTCGCGCGGGTGGCACTGGAACGACAACGTTTGTTACTCAATACTCTACTTTCGGAGCTCCCCAATAATATCGGCTCGATGGATTTGTGTCAGGGTTGAATGCATTCGAGGTATCGAATTTTCCCGGTGAATATTTGGCAACTGCACGAACCAGGCGCACCGTCGATTCAGACACAATTTCACCGAGATAATGCCATCGAGTTTCTCACATTATGAAAGCAACGAGTCGTCGATTCATTTAACCGCTCAATCGCGTCCACCCCAACACTCGAATTTCCAGTAATTTTTACTTCTCGCCCATGGCGGGAATGACAGTGAACGAGATTTATCCGGCTCGAACACATTTGTCGGAATCAGATTGAATTTCGCTTGGAAATTGCAGATACACATTTATTAGGTCGATATTCAAATAAATCATATTTATTTATGATGTTGAAGTTTGCATCGTTGGAATACAACGAAATTCAGAAAAAGAATTATTTCTAATTAACCAAAGTGTTGAAATTAAGTATAAAAAGTCACCATAGTAACTAATTGCCGTGATTACTTTTTACACCTAATTTTATCATTTGGGTCAATTAGAATTAATATTTTTTCTGAATTTCGTTGCATTCCAACGATGCAAACTTCAACATCGGATTTATTTATTCATCACTGCAGTGTGGATAAAATTGTAGAAATGATTTTACCCTTTTTCTGAACTGATTTCGCAGTCTGTCTCGTTGCATTTTTTTTCTTTTCTTTTTCAAGCTTCTCCTCTAAAGTCTTTGCGCTTCGTTACGCGCCAGAAAAAACAAGTGTTTGTCGCATTACTTTTGTGCAATAAACGTAACATCCGCGAGCTGTTTGTACGTACGGGAAAAAAGTGCACCGCGAATATAACGCGCAGACGACGACGCTGATTTGATAAAGGCGTAACGATGTGCGACGTTGAAGAATTCGTAAACCAGCCTATGTTCGCTCGTCCTTGATAAAACGCGGGAGTCAAAGTGGCCCGGGCGTCCGTATTTGCCGGAATTACCGTGGGATGTGTACTCGGAAGTTATCGGCGCGTGAATATGCGAAGGCAGACGTTTTGCTAGCCGCCCCGCGAGCGCGTTCTGCACTGACAAGAGCCGAAGCGCGGAGCCGAAAGAGCGGCAACGAGATGCGCCGTGAAGAGGCGTTCGCACGAAACAAATTCACGACGAAAATCTCGTCTCGCCAAAATCACGATTTAGCCGCATTTTTCTCAGCCCGACGCTTTCGTCGACTTTACGGACAAAAAAGAAATAAACATCCGTTTTATCGTGAATTTTGGGATAAGACGTGGCGAGAATCACAGAATCACAGGACAAAAAATGATCACAAATCTTCTATTAAAAAAGACACGGAGAATCGAAGTCGAAGTTCGATATAATCGTGATGTCATTTTATTCGTATCCTGATATCCTGATAGGCTGACATGTTATTCTGATGTGTTCGGAATAACATGTAATTGAAATAACAAAATAATTTTGTTACCCCGTTTTCTTATTTTCTGCGCATTCGTCACGGAAAAAAGCTTGATTAGAATTGCAATTTTTTATTACTTAGACCCATATTTGGTGTGGTAACCGATGTGTTTATTGCCGGAACATCGACCGGTTGGTTTCTTCGACAATTTCACATTGATTAGGATGCTGATGTATCAATTTTGTTTCTCCTAAAAAATTATGCAACTTTTTTTTCAAATTTCGACAACAATACATTTTGCTGTGGAAATAAGAACATTTTGTGAAATCACCCTTTTTTGGTTTTTGTGACAACAAATCTTTTTTGTGAATGTGACGTTGCTGCTAGTGATAAAAAATGATCCCATTATCCCAGCTCAGTAAACAATTATCTTATCAACCTTATCATCCTCTTTCGCGGAGACCCCGTCAGTTACTTTTCCGTCTTCGTTAGGAGTTTTCGTCAAGCAACCCGGGGCCCTTCTTTGGCACCGAAGTCGCACCCACTCGGCCTCGATAGTAAATTAATAAAGGTTCCGAATCGCGTCCGTCGAGATAATGGAGTGGCCATAAAGTAGAGCGTGCGGAGAGGAGCCCGGAGTACACAGACTGGCGCGAGTATCGGCGTGTACTGTGCTTACGGCACACACAGAGTGCGCGGCCACGACGGGAACGACGGTAGGCGTTGAACCCCCGCGCCCTCGTAAATTTTCTCGTCCGGAAGCCGGGCAGGGGAAATAACAACAAAGTGATTATGTTAATTAAAGCAGATTGCGCAGGTAGCGAGGTGGGGTCAGTTTGCTCCGATATCCGCGGGCTCCCTGATGGGCTATAGATACGATGTACCGCCCAAACACTAACCGAAGTAGGCCAGTGTTTTCGGATAACTTAAAAACCTTTAGTTACCATAATCTGGTTGAAATACACTCAACGGGTGTTTCATGAATTTTTCTTTGATTCTTTCGTTTGAAACACAATTGTTTTCTTTTTTTCGCTTCACGTGTTCCGATCACTTGACGATTACACCCTGAGAAATCTTTCTGATGGGATCTATTCGAAACAAATAAAATTTATTTGAATGAAATTTTTTTTTTATCCAAATAAATCCTAGAAGGCCGGCCATTAAGTAAATAATTTAGCCATTAAGTACATAATTTATTTAATGGCCGGCCAACTAGGATTTTTTTAAATCAAATAACATTTATTTTATTCAAGTAAATTTTATTTGTTTCCCATCAGAACGATTTCAAGGGGTGTAGTGATGTCGAATATGTTCGATCAAACAGAAAAATAATCAGGAAGTGATAACAAATCGATTGTTGTATTAACGAATTTTTTTTGTTGTGGCAGCATAATTTGTAGCTACCACAGCAAAAATATTTTTATCACCCCGTTTATGTTTTTCTCTGTGAGTTAAGAGTAACCCTAACAGTTCCTCTTTAGGGTCGACAAGACACGATGACTAAACCTGCAGATTTATTATTGACGATAAAAAGAATGAAAAATAAGCAAAGTTGGGTGACGAGAAAACGGGGTCGAGGATATCAGTGGAAAAAAATGTAACCCCGTCGAGCCGCAAGTGGCGAAAGTAGAAAATTGAGAATACTGATTATCTTCAAGAGGATGCAACACGATAGAAAAGTCAAAGTTTCCGTGACTCCCATCTCGCTTCCCCTCGTGCCATTCTCTTTCTGCGGTACGTACACCCCGGGAACATCAGTTAACACTTTTTACTTCGATTTCTCTTTGCCTCCTTCGGGGGGACGGCGCGCGCGGGTGTTTGACGAGGAAACTTCTGTCTCCTTGCATCGGCGGCGGCCGCGCGGCTCTGATATTGGTTTCCTCGAATGTTATTTGCCCTCGCGTCTCTCACCGACACCGGCTATCCGAGCCTGACATCGTTTTAAAATAAAACTTCGACTTTCACGAGCGCATCGAGCGTTCCGCTGAATCTCAAATCCGCCGCGAGCACCGAGCGATTTTCTCCGATTCTTTCGTTAACATAATAACATTTCAATCGGGTCATTTATTTTGCGGCCACAACTCGCAACTAAATTTCCACCTCAATATTGGAATAATATAAATAATAATGGAACAATAATAATGGAACAATATAAATAGTGTGGGAAATACAAATTAAAGAAAACGCAATAGAATCTCTGTTATCTCCGTTTTAGCATTTTTCGTCCGAAAAAAAAAATGTACGTAAAAGAAGCAGAAATTACCATTTTTATCTGCAGTTTCTTTTACATTTTTGTTAAATCTTTACGAGAGACATTCCAGCGAGCCCGACGCTACGACGGGAAGATAACGACTGCGCGTCGAGTGTAAAAGTGAACCCGATTGTCGGATGTGTGGAGTTGCGACTAACCAAACGAAATAGTACACACTCGAAGAGCCGAATAGTCGAAGTATGGAAGGAAGGCGCGCGAGGGAATCTCGAAGCGGGGGCCACTAACCGAGGAATTCACGAGGGTTCTTCAAACGGAATCGAGGATATCGACGTGGCTTTGAGCCCGGGCTCTCGGCTCGCCTCGCGCGGGACGAACGCTGCGCATGCAGCGTAGGTCGTGAAAAGTGAAGGAAGAATAAATAGAAAAGTAGAATCGATAATCGAAACTCACTTTGGGGGAAGAATGAAACGGCACACAAGACACGTCCTTCCGCGTCGACGACGAGTATAGATTATTAGACGATTTAATCAAATTTCTTGCGGAGCAAACAACGGACGACGAGTTGGGGAGGGAGGGAAAAAAAAGTGCAACCAAGTATAATTCGTTTCAATCGCAGGAAGAGAGCGATTGCTGCCAGCGGCCGGTACGCAAGGAAAATCGTCTGAAAGCCTTCGTCCTCGAGTGTGTTTGCACTTTACTCTCCGACAGTCTGAAGTTGAGAGTCGGTCAATATTAGTTAACTTATAGCGAGCGCGGGAAAGGCGAGGGTGGCGCGCGAGAAGCGAGGCGGGCGGAGATTTGAGAGATGAGCCGCTAATGGAGTTCACTTCTCGCGGCGGAAAACGAATCGGAAGTGGAAAAAGGTATAAACGAAAAGGATGTACCATGGCGGGGACAAAGTTTGGCTGAAATGCTCGCACTTCCGCCGAGAGCGCGACTGCCACATGCGAGGCACAAAGGGACACGAGAGTCGCGAGAATGTGAGGCTGGAGAAAAATACTCGAAATTCTTGGACGTCGACTGTTTGTCGGTGCTCTTTGTGATCCTGGGCAGAGAGAACATTCTAATGGCGGTAACTGAAAAAAGAAAAAAAAATGAGTGGTTAAAAAAAAATCTCAATTATATTTTTTCGAGTTATCATAGTTACTGTAACTGTTTAGTGGTTGGCTGAGATATTTAGTGATTGGAAGAAAGTTGGTGCAAGTACAAAAATAAGCAGGATCACTTTCGCTCGACAATGTCTTCTTTCATTTATAAATACTAGAGTAATCACACGCGCTGGCGCATTTTTTTCGCCAAAATCGACCCCAGATTTTTTTTTCTTCAAAATATCGACTTTTAACCTATACCATCGTTCTCAAGTCGCATATTCTACCCCCGAAAACACTGGTTATTAACCTTTTTTAATCGATTTTGAGAAAAATATTTTTTTGGCGACGAAAAAAATATTTTTTCTGGCAGAAATCGTAGATCCCGCTCCGGACCGAAAATCGCCAAAATCGACCCCAATTTTTTTTCTTTTCGAAATATCGACTTTTAACCTATACCATCGTTCTCAAGTCGCATATTCTACCCCCGAAAACACTGGTTATTAACCTTTTTTAATCGATTTTGAAAAAAATATTTTTTTGGCGACGAAATTTTTTTTTTTCTGTCAGAAATCGTAGATCTGGCTCCGGACCGAAAATCGCCAAAATCGACCCCAATTTTTTTTCTTTTCAAAATATCGACTTTTAACCTACACCATCGTTCTCAAGTCGCATATTCTACCCCCGAAAGCACTGGTTATTAACCTTTTTTAATCGATTTTGAAAAAAAAAAATTCTGGCGACGAAAAAAATATTTTTTCTGGCAGAAATCGTAGATCCGACTCCGGACCGAAAATCGCCAAAATCGACCCCAATTTTTTTTCTTTTCAAAATATCGACTTTTAACCTATACCATCGTTCTCAAGTCGCATATTCTACCCCCGAAAACACTGGTTATTAACCTTTTTTAATCGATTTTGAAAAAAATATTTTTTTGGCGACGAACATTTTTTTTTTTCTGTCAGAAATCGTAGATACGGCTCCGGACCGAAAATCGCCAAAATCGACCCCAATTTTTTTTCTTTTCAAAATATCGACTTTTAACCTATACCATCGTTCTCAAGTCGCATATTCTACCCCCGAAAACACTGGTTAACAACCTTTTTTTAATCGATTTTGGAAAAAATAATTTTTCGCGACTTTTTTTTTTGTCAGAAATCATAGATCCGGCTCCGAACCGAAAATCGCCAAAATCGGCCTCGGAATTTCTTTTTTCTTTTTTTTCCTTCAAAATATCACCTACAATAGGCTAATCAATTTTGCGCCGCTGCGCTCTTATAAAGCTTTAAAAGGTTACGGGTGCTGCCGTGTCTGACCTTATCAAATTTTTCAAATTGGACACCAAACTGATTTTGTTTATTACGGACTTTCCTGGCAGCCAGCCAATCGCAGCTCGAATAAAATGACAACAATGCTTTCGTTACTCACAAACTTTTTAAAACAGGATCCAATGTATTTAGGAAAAAGTAAATGTAGGCTGCAACGAATCGGAGATCCCGAAAAGCATAAATGACCGTGAAGTGCAACACAAACACGGAGCTTAATTGCATTTGAAGGTGCGTTAAACGCCCGAACGACTAGGACTCGCAATTTGCCAAACGAACTTGGGTAGCAGACTTTTAGCAACACAGAACGGGCGCGCTCGTTCTGGCACGAAACCGGATATTCGTCAGTCGGATTGACACACCGGACAATTGCAAAACGTTAGGGAGTACATACTTCGTAACTGCGGAGAGTTCAGTTCCTAAAACTCTTCTCCGACACTTCCGCGCCGCGAGAGCCCAGTCGTTAAAAACTTTCGTTCTAACAACTTTTGCCCGCACACTAAACGTAAAAGTTTGGCATTTACGAGGAACGAGGAATCGCCCCGATCCACCAGCCAACGCTTGGCGAACTAATATAAGTGTAAGAACAATAACTCCACGTAGCGAATGTACAGATATATATTGTTCTACATACCGGTACATCGCCTGATTACACGGATGCAATAAAGTTCACGAGGCCACGATCACATTCATACTTAGAAAAAGGGTGAAAAAAGATTCGCGAATTTGGAGAAGATCCAGAAATAAAAAAGTGATGTAAACCGCTTCGATCCTACGGGGCATCACGATTAAAAATAACAAATAATAAATAATAAAAATAATAATAGCAACAACAATAATAATAATAATAATAATAATAATAATAATAAATAATAATAATAAATAATAACGATGGAAATTCTCGAATTTGGAGAAAATTGCAGAAGTAATAAAGCGATGTAAACCGATATGTTCGAACGGGGCGTCACGATTAATAATAACCGTATCAATAATAACGACAGTAAGAATAAAAGCGCTGGTAATGGAATGTAGAATATCGACGGACGGAATAAATAATGGAAAGCCCGGAGTACTCCACCGTGAAGCTTATAGTGATGCAACGACACGAAACCAGGCGCAACGTGCATTTTTCTTTTTTAATCTATCCAGACACGTAGCATCGAGTCTGAGGCGCAGATGTTTTCCCGCAGCTTGTGCACCGGTGCGTCAACTTGCATCTTCCCTACAGCTAATAACAGAGTGCACCGCGTCCCCGACAGATTTTTCACGCAGGCTATTATTTCTTTTTTATCAGTGGATATAGAGTTCAGTCTCGCTTTTTTCATATTCTCCACTCGCACCGCGCAGCGTCTCAGTTGAATATATTCAGGCATATGAATTATATGCAAATTATTATTTCAGCCTCTCGACCGCGTCGCTGTGATGAACGAAATATGTTCGTCGCTTTGCAAAGACGAGCTGCGTTGAACAATACATGGGTATTACAGGTTCTGAGTGTCTGTGATACAATTCAAACTGTCTATTATTCACACGAGCTTTTCTATTTAATCTGCCGACAACTTAGCTTCAATCACCATTAGCAAAGGTGACGAAAACGCGAAACAGCGGGTTTATAATACATTGATAGTGACTCTTGATTAAAGGGTGTAAATCGCGAGTAGAGCGAGTTATTCCCAGTCTTTACAAATTGAACATAATACCGCCCACCGTTCCCGACATTACAGCTGATTATTATTTTATTAAATTATCAACTATTTGCCCTAGCTTCCACTGAATACACCAGTGATTCTTATCATTTACCTTTCCCGCTGCGATTCGCGGAATTTTCTTTTAACATCGAAATTTCATTAAATCCTGAAATTCCCGGGATGCCCCGGACGTCATTTTAAATAAGTGCTTCTTCATTCCGCCGCCTCGTGTCTCACCCTCCCCCCCGGGAGTTTATCAATTATTTCCCGGCTGAATAATAGAAAGATGTAAGATGACATTTATTCGCTTCGCTCTCGAGTCTCGAGAACAACGAATCAAGAAGTGAATTTAGAGCGATGAAGGTTCGCACCGGGCAAGACGGCGACGGAGGGTCCACGAGAAAGAGAGACAGAGAGACAGAGAGCCCGGCGGTGGAGAGTAGAAGCGCAAGCACTTAGAAATTGTCCTAAAGCGACCTCGTTACCGAGGATCCATCGCGAAATAGGTCGCGCGGAAATAGTGACTCGCTTAGTCGGTTAAAGCTCGGCTCTCCGTGCGATTTAACGTCAATGGCGTAGGGAGTAGTTGAAACAGAGAAAGAGAGAGACAGGAACCCAAGAAGAAAGGGACGGACGAATGAAAGAACGAGGCACGTATAAACGGTGACAGTGAGTCGCGGAGGTTCCACTCGACTCCCGGCATTTACGTATAGAGAGGCGAGGCCACCGCGTGCCGGGCCACTCTCTCTCCTTTCCTCTTTGTCTATCACGTTTCTTCTTTTTTTTTCTTCCTTTTTTTATCCCCATTCTCATAATTTTCCGAGCACCGTCAAAGGACCTCTTTCGGGGACTCGATCAGGAGCGCCCGGCGAGGCGAACACATGCTTCGAATGTAACGCGAGAGGATGTGAAACCAGCCCCGAGGGGAGGAGGGCGAATGGTTTTCGCGTGCGAGAAAATTCTGCGGCGCAACCCGGCGAACTACACTGTTTGCCGAGTGCGCGCCGAACGAAGAATAGAACCATCCGGGCAAGCACCTCTCGCTTGCGCTTTCTCCGCTTGAATCCACCCTCGGAAAACGAGGCCATGCGCTTCACGGACTCTCGAGAATCGGCCTGCTCTCGGCTGTCTAACTCACTTCATCCCGCGCGCGCGGCTTTCATGTACTGCCTCTCTTGTACACTCGATCGACGATTACTTTCAGGGTCGCTGCATTCGCAAAGACTTCCCTTATTCCAACGATGTACTACGCGGTGCGCTCTCGGCTCCTTACAGCGGGGCTCCACGGGGATGGATGTATAGGCTGGCGTGTTCCAAGTCAAACGTCAAGAGCAATGCTTGAGCATTGATGCGTGTCGCCGCTCGCGGATCAGCACTGATATATTCATACGCGGGGGCCCCCCGCCAGGGCTATTCACCAAGCCGGAAAAATTCATTCCTGCGAATTATAATAACGGAGTGAGAACGTCTCGTGACGGTTTTACCTGAGCGAGTCGAGGCAAATCAAATCAAATCCTCGCGCGTTCAGAGAGGGTTTTTTTGTTGCAATATTGATAGAATGTCGGCTTCGCTGACTTTGCAGTTAGTTAGGGGAATTATGTTCGATGCAATAATTCTTGAAGCGGCGAAATTGTTCAGAGCATTTTTTTTCTGGGAGTGAAATACTGGGAATAACATAAATATGTGTGTCACGGGTTTTTTCATAGGCTGTATTGATTCGTGACTTAAAGCTTAATTGGTACTTTGCAGAAAATTATGTGAATTCGCCTCTTTAATTTTTAAGTCAGTTCTGTTTCTGATTTCGACTGATTTGTGGCTACATTTCGGTTCTGCTCTGAGTTGAGCCTCTTTACAATTTTAGCCGTGTGCGGCTTTAATCGCATAAATCATATCATGGTGATAATTTACTTACTTCTGACAGCCGTATTTCACCTTTTTGGGAAATTGCATATTTTATCAGTCATTATTTTATGTTAAATAAATTGAATTGTTGACTTGGAACATTCATTGTAATGATTAACCGAGCAACGAACCTCGACGCGGTAAATTATTTTGTATACATTAATAATAGCCGCTACGTAACTGTTTCAATCCGTTATATTTGCGGAAACAATAAATTATATTAAAAATTTATATGTCAGAAATTAGCAGTGGTAACTCTCAAAGATTTTCACCAACTTTATTTCAATATTTCTTTCCTGTTTCGCGGTACCTACATGTTAAAAAAAAAATTCGGCTTCAGAAAAGTTCAACGTATATTATTTCCATTTTTTTTCTTACTTCTCTTTTAAATTCTACGGTCGTTACCCGATTAAACTATGAATTTCAATGAGCTCGGCTTATATCTACAACGCATTAAAAATACAGATTTTTATCTGGAAATAGATATTTTATTCTGGAAATACATTTTTTAAATGAGAATTTCATCATAAAAAATCCAGATTTTTATCTGGAAATGGATTCTTTTCCTGGAAATAGATTTTTTCCTGGAAATAGATTTTTTCCTGGAAATAGATTTTTTCCTGGAAATAGATTTTTTCCTGGAAATAGATTTTTTCCTGGAAATAGATTTTTTCCTGGAAATAGATTTTTTCCTGGACATAGATTTTTTTCCTGGAAATATATATTTTTTAATGATAATTTTATGATTAAAGATCCAGATTTTTATCTTCTAATTTTTCCCTTCCCGCGATCGACCCATCTTAATTAAATTAATCACGCTTTGCAGCAAAGTAAAGACTCACCGCTCCTTCCGGTGGGTGTTGGTGCCGATGGCGCGCGACTCGTGGGTTGCGGTATCGGATAGATCGGATCGCAGCATTCCCTCTCGGGAAACTCGCTCGCTATAGCGCGCTGTTGACTCGTCAGCAGCGCGACGAGAGTCACAAGGGCTAGACGTGCCAAGTGATGAGCTCCGACGCGTGACATGACTCGCACTGTCTCGCGAACCTCAGGGTTCTATCATGATACGGACGATTGTAATTTGTCCCGGCGGTTCTCGGTGCACAGACGAAAAATCCTCGGCGTTTTTTCGTCGATCTTCGCTCTCCCCAAATTCCTCAGCCTCGATATTTTCCGTGGCCGGACCTCGTCACCTCGGCCTCACGTATCGGCGCGACCTCGTCCACGAGGTCGGAAATCCAACTTCTACGCATTTTTCGCAAGCGTTTTTTTTTTCAATTTTTATTCACGCATTCCCGCTCCGCCGATCTGCAAATACAGTAAAAATAAACAGTAAAAATTCTCGTTCTCTCTCGAGACCAAAAAAAAAAAAAAAAAACAACAACAACAAAACAAAATAAAAGGTTCGCTCGTTATTTGTTGTTCCTTCGCCCGAGTTTGCGCCTCGCGTTCTCGCATAGCTAAACTCTTCGCGTCTCACTTTTCGTGTTTACCTCGGGCACACGGAATGGGTGTAGGTGAGGGCGTTGTATGCAGGTACACAAACACGTAGTGCACAGGATGCCGGGGGAGGTGAGGAGAACAGGAGGTGGTGGTGTTGGCGGTGGGGGGTGCGGCCGGGGGTTGTCGAGGGCGTTGCGAAAGTTTCGCGAAACGACGAGGCGAACGAGAGCGAGAGTGAGAGTTCGTGAGTGCGGCTGAGCCGCGCGAGGGTTGCACACACGAGCGGGAGGAACAACGAGGAGGAGGGAAAGTGTGATGGAGGGCGAGACGAGACGGTTTGACAGACAATAGAAGCCCGGCCGAGGGGGTTCACCGAGAGATACGCTACGACCGTAACACAGCTGCGAAACCCGCGCGGCGAGCGAACGGAGAGACGATAGTTGTCGTTGGAAAGTTACACACGCGGTTTTCCGCAGCTCACACGTCGGTCTCTCTGCAGTGCACGAGGCGTCCGTGTCGCGAGCCAAACGGCGGTTGGTTCCCCTCGATCGCGAGCCACGTGACCAACGAAACTGAAACTCAGGAATCTCGCGGTGACGGGAAAAAAAAATAAGGAGAGACAACGCGGAGGCGGAATAATCCTAGCAGATGATGTTGAAGTTTGCATCGTTGGAATGCAACGAAATTCAGCAGAAAATGATTTCGAATTAAGCTGAATGATTAAATTAGGTATAAAAAAATCCTATATAGCAACCAATTGCTATGACTTTTTACACCTAATTTCATCATTTGGGTTACACTGGAATTAATTATTTTTTTCTGAATTTCGTTGCATCCCAACGATGAGAACTTTAACATCATCCTAGCAAGTCCGGCCGCGACGAAATTCACGACGTGTTCACGATGATTTTCACTGTAGTGATTATTTTGGAAAAATCAATGATAATCCTTAGCGAATTACCTACCAAATCACCGCAGTAAATTTGCAGCTGGTGGCTTTTTCGGTGATTTTTTTTTCTGCATACAACAAAATTCAGAAAAAAAAATTATTCTAATTAACCCAAATAATGAAATTACATATAAAAAGGCACCACAGTAACTAATTGCCATGATGACTTTTTACACCCAATTTCATCACTTGGGTTAATTAGAAATAATTTTTTTTTCTGCATTTCGTTGCTTCCCAACGATGCAAACTTCAACATAATCACACAAGAGAATTTACTAAGGTGATTTCTAAGGTTGATTCTTCGCTAAATATTATCGTCGCTTTTTTTTAAATAACCACCGCGATGGTGACGATAGCGATTCGTTCGGTGATAAAGTAAGCCAGGGAATCACAGAAAATAAGAAGAAAAAAAAAACAAAAAAAAAGGAGGAACGAAAATATATGTATAACCTCTGCGACTGGTGCGAGCGGGAATCGGCTCGACCTTTTCTCTCTCCTCCTCGACTTCGTGCAACCGGCGAAGAAGGCGAAGCCCGCGGTGCTTCCTCGTACCAGTCTCTGTGGCTCGTTGGATTCCGACGCTCAGTTGGCTTTCTCGTTTCTCTCCTCTAGCGGCCCCGCCGGCCGAAGAACTGCAGAGGAGGATGAGGATAGCGCGGCGGAAGGCGAGGAGCTCACTTCCGGTCGACCCAGTCTCGCCGCGATACGCCTGCTGCTACTTCTGCTTCCCCCCCTCTCGTCGACCCACCACCCGACACTTTTCCTCGCACTTCACACAATCACACACAATACATATAATAAATAACACTGGCACTGACGATAAAAAACACTCACATGCACTGAGAGAGAAAGAGAGAGAGAGACGCGATCGCCTTTATCGACACTGAAGGACGTCACGTGACATAGACGAGAAATAATCCACCGCGTTGTCCTCGCGCGCTCGGAAATTCCGCGCTTTCCGAACCAGCGTCGAGAGTCACGTGGCCCCCTCGATGCGTCTCGCAGCCAACTTCACGCTGCTCTTTGTTTGTTGTTTATCGTCGCTCTCGATCGATCGATAGATCGAAGCGACTTAACTGCTGCTGCTGCTGCTGCTGCTGCTCTTGGGAAGGAAGAATTTCGTGTGCAGCCTCGATGGTAAAAAAAAAACACCGACACAGAAAAGCTCGGAGGCTGCGTCAGCGCGGGACGATCGTCGTTCTCGGTGACGCGCGATAACCGCACAAGCGCGAGTGCGCCAGGGCAATGCGGCAAACGACGGTTAGCACACGTTCGGGGGCCGCGGCTGCTGCTGCTGCTGAACCGCGCGCCGGTTCCCGAGTTGCGTCGCGCTGCGACTCTGCGGCAGAGCGTTACAGGTATAACCAGCGAGTTTCCATCCACCAGTCTGTCGGTCAACTTGCAGCGAAGGTGTTCGTGGATATATCGCGTACTGAGTACCACGAAGTTCACTGGAAATTTGTGATCCGGCTTGCGACGAAGATCTACGCGTGGAAAACACGTGCTTGTTGCGATATTTTTACGTCGTATTTGTTAGTCTCGTTTCCAGTGCGAAATTCGCAACAACCTTGGCTGATCTTTTTTTTTGTGGTTCCTTAGGGACAATTCACGTGTAACCCGTGGGGACTAAAGACACCAAGGTGCACGAATGCCCGGGGGGTTTAAGAGCGAGTGTCTTTTACGCGTCTTTGTTAGTCTCGCTCGGTGCGTAATTCGCAACAACCTCGGCTGATATTTTTTTTATAGTTCCGTACGAACAATTCACGTGTAAAACCCGTGGGGACTAAAACACCAAGGTGCACGAGTGCCCGAGTGTCTCTCGCGCGTCTTTGTTAGTCTCGCTCGGTGCGAAATTCGCAACAACCTCGGCTGATATTTTTTTTATAGTCCCGTACGAACAATTCACGTGTAAAACCCGTGGGGACTAAAACACCGAGGTGCACGAGTGCCCGAGTGTCTCTCGCGCGTCTTTGTTAGTCTCGCTCGGTGCGAAATTCGCAACAACCTCGGCTGATATTTTTTTTATAGTTCCGTACGAACAGTTCACGTGTAAAACCCGTGTCGACTAAAACACCAAGGTGCACGAGTGCCCGAGTGTCTCTCGCGCGTCTTTGTTAGTCTCGCTCGGTGCGTAATTCGCAACAACCTCGGCTGATATTTTTTTTATAGTTCCGTACGAACAATTCACGTGTAAAACCCGTGGGGACTAAAACACCGAGGTGCACGAGTGCCCGGGGTGTGTGAGACCGAGTGTCTCTCGCGCGCGCGTCTCGCGGCGTCCCGACGCCCAATGACGCTCGTGGCACTCGGCAGGCCCGACGCGGAATCGCCGCCAGGAGGAACGACGATGCGCTTCGTCCTCCCGCGCGCCGATCTCTCCCACTCTTTTCCTCTGTCTCTCTCTCTCTCTCTCTCTATCGTTCGCTCCCTTCCATCCACCTTCGCCACTTCCACCTGCAGCCCCCCCACTGACGGAGACTCGTGTCCGTCGGCTGCTAGCACGCCGCCGACCTCACTCCCCCTTCCCCCTTCTTCTCTTCTCCTCCTCCTCCTGCCAGCCCCGCGCGCTTCACCCTCGAGCGGCAACGAAACGTTCCGAGTCGCGCCGAGAAACGCCGACGCGCGCGCCAAACTACCTCCTGGGCTTCCCGGCAAGCGGCCTCTCGCTCTGTCTGTCGACTCGCGCCGCGCTCTACGCGGCCGTCCCCGTGCCGCCAGCACTGCGAGGCGGAGAGAGTCGCGTACGGTACAGTGGACTCTCCGATAAGTTAAGGTCGCGGGACCGAAAGCTGATTAGGTCATTCCGATAAGTTAAGATCCCCACTACTTGCGCAAACCGTTCCTGGGCGCCCAAAACGACGAGAGGGGAAAAATCGGTCTTTCGTCGGTCCTTGTCTCGCACGAAACTAGCTGCCGCGTTGCCTCTCCGTCACAATGCGTTCGACCGCGGGTAGTGTGACGTAGAATGGGTAATTCGCTAACTTATCAGAGCGTTAATCCTTAACCTATCGGAGTGCCTTAAGGGGATGTGAAACGTACTCAATCGGTAACAAAAACTGTAATCAATCGTATGGAGATACCGAAAATATTCTGAGACAAAGAAAAACGTCAACGGAAACGCATTTTAATTCTCCGTCAGATGACACGTTGTTTTCATCCATAATAAGAATAGTTTAGAAATGGCGCGTATTCAAAAACTGCGTCTATCTCTCTCGCACTCACGTGTCACGTGGTACATTGGTCACACCCCCTCAAGGGCATGTGAAATACCGACTGCGGTAATAAAAACTGTAAAGAACATATTTTACGCATATTTGCATTTACAGCTAAAAGACGAAATTCATTCCCTGCACTGGTGAAATCCGCAGGGAATGAATTTCTTCTTTTAGTTGTAAACGCAAATATCCGTCAAAAACGTTAATTACAGTTATGTATACCGACTGGGCTCGACGTGGATGTTTCACATCGCCTTAATCCTTAACTTTTCGGAAGTTAACTTATCGGAGAGTCCACTGTACACACACACCGGGCGCAGCCAGCGCCGGGGCACGCGGCAGAAACCCCCTGCGCGTGTTCCTGACCTCGTTCCACGGTTTGTTGGGGTCGGTGACAGGGCTGCCCCGAGGCCTCCGGCGGACCCTGCGGGATGACGGACTGCATGTGCAGTCTCGTATATACCGCGAGCTGTGTCTCTGTCTCTTGCTCTCTCTCTCTCGCTTTCACTTGCATACACGAGGCTCTCGGCCCATCTCTGTGTTGAGATATGTTACGGCAGGCTCTCGCGGTCCCCGAAGATTCATCCCGTAAGCCTGCGAGAGTTACCGTGTTGAACTGCACGCGAATGTTACGGTGTATCTCGGTGGCTGTGTGTGTTACTCCGCGTGAGCGTTGTGCGAATTGGGAATTTCAAGGACTGCAGGACTAATTGGATTAGGTTATGCTTATGCCGCAGTGCAAATGGATTTTAAACGTCCAGATGGCGCGATTGCGCTCGTCCTTTGCGTCGCGTAGATTAACCGCGTTTCAGAGTGATTAAGATCCACAAAGGGCGTCGTTTCGCGGACGGGAAAGGGAAACGTCGAGCTTGTGTTTTTCGTTGCGCTCTCCCCGCGCTGCAGCCGCTGGAGAGTTCACGAGGCGCGCGCCCGGCCGAGAACGCAGTGCGAATGTGTGCAAACGAGCGATCGCCTCGGGTTTCAATCGTCCGCCGGTCGAACGCAGCTTCGACGAGATATTGTTAATTTTACTTTGAAAAACATTGTGAAAGTAAACACACAGGCCTCGATAAATCCCCCTTTCTCGCAAATTTCCCCGCGCCACGATTATTCCATCGAATTTTCTCGAAAAAAAAACGCGACGCGCGACCCGTGGGCGCTTCGCTCGCGCGCTGCGATTGGCCGAGCGGCTGGGGACACGGAGAACGAGTCGTTAAATCGAAAAACTCGAGAATAAAAAAACTCCCATCCTAAATCACTAGAAACGTTACATCGTTTTTTCATGAAACTCAACTCAAGCGCACACGAAGAGAAGGATCTGATACTTTTTACCATATTTCTAGTAAAAAGTTATTGTAAAATTCCGGTAGAGGGGAGATATAACGCCATCTATCGAGAAGAACTAGAACGATGAGAATTTTTACCACGAAATATGTTAAAAAATATTATATATATGTTAGGAATTCTCATAGTTCTCGCACTGTTCGTCAGGTGGCGGCTATGGCTTTTCAATACCAGGCGCGTTGGTAATTTTTACTAATACGTCCGGTAAATTTTATCAGATTCTTCTCTCCGTGCAGGTAAAAAAGCGCGAATAAAAATAATTGCAAGACGTTCGACAGAAGCCTCTCTCGATTTTGACGAATAACCCCCACCCCACACACCAACATATTCGTCGATTCCCGCGGGGTTTTATCCCGCTTCCGCGATATCGTCCATAAAGCAGCGTATAACATCGCCGTGGGAGGCGGCGAGAGCGCCGAGGCAACTCTTACCAGTCTCTCTCTCTCTCTCTCTCTCTCTCTCTCTCTCTCCGCCCCGTGATTTTCCGAGCCGACTTTTACGATCTCGGCACTTTCGCGCATTCGACGCAGAGGGCGCCTCGCTCGCTCGCGCCGCCAGGGGGAGCCCCGCGCGCCTGATAAAATACACCGCGCGTGTCTGCCCTATAGGAGCGTCGCGGATCGGCCGAGTTCTCGGTCGGTGCTCGTGGGAGAAATACCGCTTCTCGTCGCGGAACGAGGGTATTTCCAGAGCCAATACCGCACGCTCAGGTGCAGCCGGCGGTCGCTCTGTGTGCGCGCGCGAGGCTCCACCGAGCATGTGTCTTCGCGGCTATCTTCAACCTTCTGCTCCTCCTTCGCCCCGCGTGTATCTCTCTCTCTCTCTCTCTCTCGGTTTCCTAACCTCTGTGTGCAACGGCGAGCGCATCGTGTGTGTTGTATATATAGGCGGCCCTTATCGATTTACGTCCGAATTCCTGGAGCAGTCGTTGCGGGTGCGAGGAAAACCGACTCTTCACCCACCTTCCTCCCCCCTATCTCCCCCCCCCCCCTTCTACGTCCTCCTGCTGGCGTTTCGAAAGTCACGATCTCCCTGCACGTCGTCGTCGTCGTCGTCTTCATGTAGCGTATAAACGCAGCCGTCTGGGGGTCACGCTGGGCGCGAGGGAGTGATGAGGGGGGAGGGAGGGGGAGGGGGGGGAGAGCTGAAGTGACAGGCAGTACCTGCATAATGACTCGACTGCTGCAGCCCGTTTCTGCTGCATCGCCCGCGCACGCTCGTCTCTCCGCGCGCTTCGCCGCTGCCGCTGTACCACCCCCCCCTTCCTCCCCCCACCGCCCCCTCACCCTCCTCGTTCCTCCCGGCAGCGCCCTTACAGCGGCCACCCCTCTTTTCTCTCTGCGCCCCTATCAATGAGGAAATGCGGCGCGACCTGGTATAACCACCTTTAACCCCCCTCCCCCCTCTTCCCCCTCTTCCACAGTCCACCTGGACATCGCCTGTGCAGGCGATGTAGATTCGCGCCAAGACCGAGGCGAGCGATGAGCTCGTATCGTGGGAACGATGACGTTTTCTTTTTCGGAATCATTCGCTATTTTTTTAATTTTTTTTATTGTTATTGTTATGAAACGCCTGGTTACGTAATTCGGAAAAACATGATGATGATGATGATGATATGATACTATTGGTAAAGTAATAATTGTATGTTTAGACTATATGTGGAGATAAATCAAGTGAACCGGATTCCGACGTGCAATTGAAGGGCTAAAGAAAGTTAAACTTTATACGGATGGCCATGTAAGCGTCGACCGCGTAATTTCCATGATTTTTCATTTTGACGTCGCTTGACTTTTTAATTTTTCCATTTTTTTATTCCCTTCGTTTTGCCAACTTTTCGTTATAACGTTTATTTTGCCACGTGCCGAGGACGGACTTGGTCCGCTCGTGAAAGTTTTGTTCCTGAGATGACGGGAGAGATGACAGGCGGTTAAAAAGAGCCCCCTGCGTCTCGTATTCGCGGCAATTCTCGAGTACCGCGCGACGTCCGACGACTCGTAACTCGCGGCCACCTGGTGAGAGAAGGAGGGAATGAGAGCCAGAGTGAGAGGGACAGAGAGTAGTTTAGCGCTGGGAAAATAATACTGAGGGAATAATGACCTCAAGGCGCCCGAGCGGTACACACACACACACACGTGCGCGCGTCTTCTGCGGTCTCGGTGTACATGTATATCCACGTATACAGCGAGATGCACGGCGAGTATAACAACCTATGCAATTTTCAGTGAACGGGCGCCCGCGCACTCGACCCGACTTCGTGACCTTACGTGACGTCGTTGCGCAGACGCGGAAACTCGCGCGCGGTCTTCTATTCCTCGCACACCCTCGGCTATTTCAATCGTCGTCGGCCGCCGCGGCTCTCGTGCCGTAGAGCGGCGCAGGGAGAGCTGCCGACTGGACGCATGGATTCTCGGCTCCTTCGGCAGTCAAAATAATCTCAGTCCAAAAAATGGGTATTCAAATTTAATGAACGGAATTAAAAAAAAGAATGTTCTAATCTATCTGCTGAAAGGTCAATTATTATCTCGTGCCAATTAAAAATTTGCAGTAAAAATATAATCTCTAAGTTCAAAAAATTGATATTAAAATTGAATGAGCGCAAAAAAAAAAGTTCTAATCTAACTGCTGAAAGGTCAATTATTATATCGTCCCAAAAAAAAATTGGCAATAAAAATAATCTCTAAGTCCAAAAAATTGGTATTAAAATTTAATGAACGCAAACAAAAAATTCGAATGTACCTGCTGAAGGGTTAATTATTATCTCGTGTCAATTAAAAATTTGCAGTTACAAAAAAAAACAGTTTCGCTCAAAATTGATATTAAAATAAATTGCACAACGGGCAAAGTTTTTTCCCGATCGAGCATTTGATCGAGAGCTGAAAGGTCAATTATTTCTTGCCAATTAAAAATTCGCAGTTTTCGTCGACGAGCGCGAGAGCGAAAACCGCGCGGCAGTGGAAAAGTTCCGAGCTGGTCAGACGCGGGGAATTTTTTTTTATACTCGTTAAAGTATCGACCACAGCTTTGTTTGTACTTCGTCTGCAACTACTTCGAAGTAGTTGCAGTAGTTTAATAACTGTTACGAACAATTTAAATATGCAATAATGCTTTTTGAATCTATTCACTAAAAAATGTGAAGCAGCTTTAGAAATAGGAATTAATTGTGTTTCATTAGAAGCTTAAAAGTTTATTGTTGCCATTTTATACAAAATTCGCAGTGTTTAGTCGAAAACAAAAAAAAAATTTCACAACAGTGGAAAAGTCCCTCGCTGGTCAGACGCGGGTAATTTTTTTTACTTGTTAAAGTATCGACCACAGCTGTGTTTCTACTTCGTCGGCAACTACTTCGAAGTAGTTGCAGTATTTAATAACTGTTTCGGACAATTTAAATACGCAACAATGCTTTTTGAAACCTTTGACTAAAAATGTGAGGCAATTTTTAAAATAGAAATTAATTGTCTTTCATTGTAAGCTTAACAGACTTTACTGTTACCAATCTACACAAAATTCACGTATTTTGTCGAGAACTGAACAAAAATTCCACAGCAGTGAAAAAATGCCTCGCTGGTCAGACGTCCAAACATAGCGATGGATGGCTGACTACCATCGGTCGCTACTACTGCCGCGGCCACGTTGCCTTTACTACTGCCTGAGCTGACCTACCTCGTTACCCGGTGCTGACCTCTCTCGGGAGATCCGGCACTCGAACCTCGTCGAAAGCAGCGCGTATCCAATTCCACGTTGCGACCATCGTTGTCGACGTAACTCGCCGAATAATTCACAGATGGGTTGTCGATAAAAATACAAAATAAAAACGTCGAGGATCAAATGAATGCTCATTGTATAGGAAATGAATTTATTGATCTGCCGTATAACGTAGGCGGTGATTATCAAACGAAGATTCTACAGCACGGTACCACATACGCTTTGGGCCGGAATATATTTTTGTTATTTTGTTATTTTTTTTTTTTTTTCTTCTTAATTCATATCAATGGTTCATACACGGATTATGGGGAACGATTATCATTGCCCGGTAGTTCTATGTATCTCTTGCTTCGTTTTTTTATTTATTTATTTGTTCGTCTTTGCCTAACTTCCATCGATACTGGAGTGTGCAATGTATAACTTCGTCGTTATCGAGCGATACTGTATTTGCGGCACGCGCAGCGATGCCGTCGTTACTCTTATCATTATTATTTCGTAATAATCATCTTTTTCTTTTCTCTCCTCTTTCTTTTTTTTTCTCATGAGATTTCTCCCGTCTCGCGCCAGGTGCGCGTCGTGAATCCTCGAATTCTTTCTGTTCAGGGTAATAAAAATAAGAGGATGCACGAGGACGCACACGACAGATTAAAATTCAAATCATCGTCTCTTCAACACAGATTTTTTTTTCTTTCTTTTTTTCTTTCTTTTTTTTTTTTTTAGCTCGCACATAGTTACGCCGGACAGCCCGATCAATTCGACACGATCAGTACGTACCTTAGCGTGTATATACATCCATATATACATACGAATAAGGGTAAAAACTCGTACGTCCATGCTTGTATATATTTCATATATATATCCATATATATATATGGTTCGTTCTTACTTATGACAATAATAGTATATTTTTTTTTCTCATGCAAAAACAAAAATTGTATCACAGTGGGACAGCGTACATTTTGTTAACATTATTTCATAATAATTGTGTGTCGATAATTCCTATCCCTCGTCCTCAAACGTCGTCAATTCGGCAATCTTTCACTATCACCCACGCCTCACCTTTCGCGTCGCCCTCTTTCTTTATCTCTCACTTTCTCTAGCGTTTCTTTACTTTTCCTCTTGTTTTATCTAGCGAACCATCTTTCCCTATCGATATCTGTCACTGTCTCATAATTCTCGATTAATTTATCACGACCACGTAGTCCTGCAGCAATCGCGCCACGCTAATAGTTGGATTATGGTCCAATATAATAATTATTATCGCCATCAACGACACGTGGATTATCTCGTTGCGACGTACATAGACGCAGCACTATATTCGCGCGTACAACGCGCGTACAATTTTTTTTTTTCCTTTTCCTTTGTTTCTTTCTTTCTTTTTTTGCTCTCATTTGTTTTCTCTTCCTCTCGTCACCCTCGTCATCGCACGGTGATGACTTCTAATAATAAGTCGACTCGTACCCTCGGCTATATAACTTATATATGTATAATCTTTATAATCTTTTCGACACGAAGTAAGAATTATGCGTTTCTCCCTCGCCGCGCGACATCGTTACTATTATCGTTAATATTAATTATTATTATCCTTAGACACTGGCGCTCGTCATTCGGAAAAGAATTACGCACTCTTGCACTCCTTCACATTTGCTCGCACGTTCGCTCTGAAAGTATTCGCGCTTTCCTGTGTTTTTTTTTTTTGTTGTTGTTGTTGTTTCTTTTTTTTTCTTCTCTTTATAATCGGTCCCACTCGATTTATCGACAGCGGAGCGTGATACGTTCTACGCGCGGTTTATCCTGGCACGAGTAAAGCTTGGTTCGGACGTTACTTGGTGGACGTCGTAACGCGCATCGTTTAATTGTGTTTTTTTATTTATTTATTTTTGTTGTGTATTCTTGGACCGTTTTATTTTATTACCTCTATAGGCGCAATGAGCTCGACCGTTTTTACAGTCGTTTTTCAACTAATTCTCAGTTCGCTGCCAGGATCGGCCACGATTCTCAGTCCTTTTGTTACTCTTTGTTTCTTTTTTTTTTCTTCTTTTAATACAAATGAAAACTCGTCGACGGACGAGATGAAAGGCGGAGAGTTAATTGGCTTATCTCGGTTCTCCGTTTCATGCGGCCGATCCTCGTTGGGAATTTATCGATTATACGTACAGATAGGTATATCGACTATTAATTGTTACTCTTTACGTTATTACCGTTACTACTATTAATCACCGTATCGTTATTATTTCCTCGAACAGTTTGATTATCAGTATTCATACTTTTTTTTTTGCTGCAAGGCTCTTTTGTTCACAATATTTTTCTGTACATACGCTAAAAACCCCCTCGCGCTTTTCGTTTCGCACAAAATCGAAGATGGTAAAAACCCCCTCGCGTTATTGTATCATCGCAGCGAAATCTCCCTTTCTCAATCGGACTCAAAGAACTGACACGTTGTCATTGTAAAAATCGCTCGCGTACTTTCACCCTCGCCTTTCTTTTGCTATCTCTCCCTTCCTCGCTTTCGCTTTATTTTTTTCTTTCTTTCGCTTCTACTATCCTCCCCTTAATCGACACTCGACGTCTTTCAATCAACGACCCACCTCTCCTTGTACAAAAGCTAAGGCAACGTTTTATTTTCATCGCAACGCTGTACGACGAAATCAGAGACAATTCGAAAAAAGTGTATCCACGGATCTGGCCGCGACGACAAGGGAAACAAATCGAGAGTCACCCAAACGGAAGCAACGAACTCCGACGATACCCCAACGCGAGAGCTAATTCGCGACGGTCGACCTGCCGGTCGACCTGACAAAAAATGAAATCGCATCGACTCGGCGAGAGACGATCGACGTCGTTGACGGACAAAAATCGCGCGTACAAATTCCGGCCCCGAGTTTCGGTGGCGGTCGCGCCAAACAATATTTATGTATCTCCCGCGCCAACACGTTTCACAATTAAACGACAATTATTTACAATTCAGTGAATTATCCTTCCCCACACAATCCGTAAAAACGTCCGCTTTTTCCGTCCTATTCGTTTTCGCCGAAAGCTTATGGCAAGGTATCGATCGCCCGCGGCTCTCCTCGTGTCCTCCTTTTTAATATCCGTTTTAAACGCTGATGATCGAGTCACGTGGAACGAGTGTGAAAAAAAATGAAAAATAAAAAAAAAAAAAACGAATGAAAATGCTCATCTCAGTCTCTACATGCACATTGCGGGACGAGATCCGCGCGACTGTCCGAGCGAATCCGCGGAATCGAAGCTCCGCGTCGTCGGCTTTCACGCGGAATTTTTTTCCCGCGAACGCGGTACAAGCGTACTCTAAATGTGTTTTTGATACACACAAGTCAGTGTACACATATTATAAATAATGGTTAAGGTTTCTTTGAAAGTAAGTAAAAATATAGATATATGTAAATATATATATATATATAATATATATGTATATATATAGAATTTTTTTTTGTTTTTGTTTCATATTCTTTATACAATTATTATTGAGTTTGTTGGGTGTACGTGTGGTGTTGGTGTTTTTGTTGTTGTTGTTGTTGTTGTTGTTGTATTCGTGTTTTTTTTTTACGGTTTATATTATTATAATGCACCTAACATTCTTTGTTGCATTCACACAAGGGACGACGAAGCGACACCGTCGGTCGAGGACTCTGCCCGTTTCGTTCTCACACATTTTTCTTTGCACTGTTTTTTTTATATCTTGTAGTAACTACGCTCGATTGGCAAGGCCGATATCCGAAAGTCTTCATACTGAGATCAAATTCCTGACGATACCAGTCCGACGTTTGCTGATCGTGAAAAAAATCGATGGCAAGACTCGTGTCCAATATTTTCTTTTTTTCTTACTCTTTTTCTCCTATTCTCGACATATCGCGCGAAATTAGAAGAAAACGTGAATACCGTTCTCAGGAGCGTCCTCGCGTTACGTCGTGTGTGCATTTTTTTTGTTTCAAACATTTAAACTCCATTCGTCGCACTCTCGGCCTCCCGCTTTCTTTGTTTTTTGTTTTTTGTTTTTTTGTTTTATTATCACATGAGCACCTTCGAAGAGGCCCGCACGAACGGGTCGTTTAGAGTCCAAGGGCTCTCGTCGAACGCGCTTTTTAAAGTAAAAACTTCTCCCCCCCCCCCTCCCGTTTCTCTCGCTTACGTTCGCAACATGCCATTGAAAACGCCACATGGCGCCGACGTCTAGACTCGAAGCCGATTAACGGGCTATTAAGTCGATTAGAAAATTACCGCGCGGAATCCTTGCTCCACATGTTCTCGTTAGCCGGAGACACTTGAGTCTCTGATGGTTCGTCTTTCTTTTTTTTTTTTTCTTTTTTTTTCGTCCCCGAAGAATTTAACAGCAACGCTGATCACGTGGAGCGAGAATCCCGCGCCGTTTTACGGCACTTTTACATAGAAAAAACTGAGCTACCTAATTCTACGCCACTCGCATACATATCGGCGTGTTCGTGTGTGTTGTGTGTGTTTTTTTCGGAACTGCGACGTTAATCGTTGAGTTGCATTTCTCTCGTTTTCACCATTCTCTCTCAGCGTCCGTCGCGTCTCACGTCTCTCAGACCTAGGCGAATATATTACAGCTTTCGTCATCCCGTTGCGCCGTTTCGAATCGTACGTTCTCCGTCGGGTTCCCCGCGTTTGCGATTTCCCGCCAGCGATCGTTCTCCCCGCCACCCGAAGTCTCTCGCCGCCGTGAACAGTTCTCTAATTATTATTTCCTCTCGTACGGTGAACTTTGTTCCATTCTCTGTGACTTTGGTAGGCCAAGAGCGACGTGTCGACCGTCGGTGACGACTCGCGAGCTCGTTTTACGCGCGTGTGTTTTACGATTTACAAGAGAAAAAAGTGGAAAATGAATTGAGGCGAACGAAACGATTATCATGCCGATGATGCGACGACGGTCGAGCCGATACACTTTTGCGCGTACGGACCGCTCTGTAAGCACAAGATTTCTCGGCGACCGTCGACCGCGCGAACGTTTTGAGAGGAAGTCGCGAAAACGAGCTGCGTCGTCGCCGTTGCGGTTATCGTTCATCTCTCGACCCTTGAGATCTCTTATCGACAATCCTTACGATCCGATTAACGACTGACGACACTTCGGGAGGCGAGGAGACGATCGTTTACGCTGAAGGGAGATCGAATCGCGAGATCGTAACGTCACGGCCGGTGCGGAATCGTCGTTCTCGCCGGTCCCCGCGTCGGGATCGAACGATTCGTATTTTATCACATCCTAGACTATATATATATTTTTTTTTTTTCGTTCGCTTCTTTATAAATCATTTAACAGCACAGAAGGCGTCCGCGTAATTATGAACGCCCGTGTCCAATCCGCAGAGATCGTGCTCGATCGAAGTGGGGAAACGAAGAACAAAGGGTAATATAGATAGAAGAGAAATGACGATAGTGGAATTTGCATCGTTGGAATGTAACGAAATTCAGAAAAAAATCTAATTAACCTAATCGATGAAATTAGACGCAAAAAAGTCATCACGGTAATCAGTTACTATGGTGACTTTTTATATATAATTTCATCATTTTGGTTAATTAGAATTAATTTTTTTTTCTCAATTTCGTAAACCCGAATGAAGAAATTAGGTGCAAAAAGTAATCACGGTAATTAATTACTATGGTTACTTTTTATATCTAATTTCATTTTTTTTTTTTTTTCATCATTTCACAGCGATGCAAACTTCAACATCGTGAGAAATATCGAAGCCGCGTTGACACGTACATTTCACGAACATGCGCTGAATCCCTAAGCTCTAACGATCGTCGAGTCGACGCGACGAATTCGCGACGGCCGCCGTCGACGAGACACGATTCTCTCGTTTACAAACGCGATCGGCCGTCGCGATCGTCGCGCCGCGATGCGGAATTTCGTCGTCGCCGCGTGCACCGCGAGACGTTTTTTTCTTTCTTTCTTTCCCAGCGTCGCGCAATAATTTCGACGTTAACCGTTGAAATAACTCGGCGCATTCCTCGCTCGGCCTCGCGCTCTACGCGAGGCCCTCCGCACACGTAGTATATATAGGTACATATGTATATATACACATATATATATATGCACACACATATATATACATATATGATATAAAAAATGGAAGAGAAAAGAACAAACATAGAACATGTATAGAAGAAAAGAAGAAAAAAAAAGAAGAAAAGAATGAGAAGAGATAAGCGAGAATCAACAATTGTAAAAAAAAATAAAAAAAAATTAGAAACACCATCGTTCGTCTTATCGATCCAAAATCACAGACAGTTATTCTAACTCACTTCGCGTACTCGGTCGGGCGCGCGCGCGCGCGCCAAAAAGGCTGGCACAGCATTTATAATCCTACGTACAAATAATCCGACCTCCAAAAATCGTGAAAATTCGTTGTACCGACGGATATAACGATGTGATGGCGGTGGAGAATAGAGTTCGTTATACTTTTCTTGTTGTTTCGGGTGTGTGTGTGTGTTGTGTGTTTGTTTTTTTTTCCAGCAGACGGAAGGTTTCCCCGTGGACATTACGACACGAGAGACAGTAGCGTTCATCACTGTGTGTTTCTCCCACACCGACGGACGATTCGCAACGCTACCTGGGCGATCCACACGGAAGGACGATAACTGGCATTTGGAGTATCAGGAGCCCCTCGATTGGCGGGGCAATCGACACACTTCTCCGGTTTCCCTCGTGGCTGTCGCGTCGATCGCGCGTTGTCATCGAGTCCACCGCAACTGTCGTTTGCTGCTGGCCACCTTCTTCTAATTTGTACGGGTTTTTTTTTCCTCTCAGCGAGCGTCGAAGCCACGAGGTTTTTCCCTTTTCTTTCTTCCCTTCACACTCGCGATTTCGTCATTGTTCGTTAAAAAAGAAAAAAAAAATATAAACAAACAAACAACATGTATCGGCGGAAACGTCAACGGCGCCGCTTTTCTCTTCGTTTAGTCGCGCCTGTTCGCCTGGGGTGTCCACGACGCTTTTACGGCGCTCAACCGATCAGTCGCTGATTCCCCGACATCATCGCCATCTGATTTTGATTCTGTCCCTGCATCTGCGAGTGCTGCGCCTGAAGCTGGGCCAGAGCCGACGAGGGCGCGAACGCCGGATACGCGAGCGTCGTGTTCAGGCTCTCGTTGTGCTCCTCCAGCGAATTTTGAGCGTAGTGCAGCACGAGATGCTTCAGCGTCTCGTGGATGTTGTAGGGCTCGGCGAAACCGAAGCCCCGCTCGGTGGCGCATATTATGCAGTGGTTGACCAGACCGTTGCACCTGGAATATACGGAAAGTTGCGAGTTTTATTCGACGCTGTTTTTACATCGTTTAAAAACTTAAAACAGTTTTATCCAAGGCTGTTTTTATATCGTTTTAAAACGTAAAACCAGAGTTGTAAATCCCTCATTTTTATAGAAATAAAATTGATAGTTCAATTGGTTTTATAATTGTTTTTGTAATCATAACTCGTAATGATTGTAATATGGCATGTAAACTTTTAAATGGAAACAAAAAATATTAATTTCCCATAAAACTTGATGATGATCTTGTTGAAAAAATAGAGAAATACTGTTAATGCATTGCGAAAATAATCGAGGACTGTGCTCGACAATTTTTCGCACAATGTGTCCCAATATTTAATTTAAAAAATTGGTTTTTCTTCCGGTTATTCAAAACTTCACATATCATTTTATAATCGCTACAGGTCATCCTTACAAAATCGTAACTGGAAAATAAACTGGTGTGTAAAACTTAATTCGCAAAGTAATGAGGACTTGCACGACTGTTTAAAGCAGTTTTGTTTTTATATCGTTTTAAAACAAGGCTGTTTTTATACAGTTTTTAAACTTTTAAGTTTGTAACATACAAATGTGAGACACTTACATGATGGAAAGAGCATACTGGCCGGTTCGCGATCGTCTCACCAGGAAAGTACCGTCCGGCTTGCCGTCGAGAATGCGGTCGGCGTCCGAACGATCGCCTTTGAGGAAGAGCCACGTTTTCTCGTCGGCGTGAACCTCCAAATCGAATTCCTGGAGATTGTTCAGCACGAGGTCACCGACCACGGGGTTCGGTAGCGTGTTGTTCAACATCAGGTTTATCTTCGACTGATTCATGTTCTTCTTCAACCATCTGTTAATTTTCACAAAAAGAAACACATGGAATTAATTAGTAGTTTCGCAATTCGAACGCACGACGCGTTCTCCATCGAATACCGAAGACCGGCTGACGAGAAATACCAGAATTTTTTAAACTGTTAACAAAGCTGTTTTAAAAATAGATTTTTTTCTAAAGTTGCGAATACACTACGTCGATAAAGGGTTAATCGATAACGAGTTAACGCGCGATAACAGCCAGTCTATAGAAAATAATGCCTCACGATGAAATCACGAATAAACAAAAAACGTTTGTCTAAAAATAGCTCGTCTGTTGTCTACTGCGAAAACCGGTGACCCCATTGGCCTTAATGATTAATCGCGATGATACGGAGCCGCATTTTTGTTCCGCAATTTCTGTACGTACGTCATATGCCTTTCCCGCTGCCGCATCAGCTGAAGAACCTCGGGCTTGAGTTTCTGCATCTCCCGCTCGAGAGTTCGGTTGTAGGCGATCTGTTGGCGCAGACTGTCGTCGAGCTGCTCGCGACTATCTTCCAGGGACTTCAATCGGCTCTTCAGCAATTCGGCGTTATCGGTCAGACTGCGAAGAGAGAGCGAGCCAGCAATGAATAAACATCGGACGTGTCGATGCGCACGATTGTGTGGGTGACGAGCCCGGCCACCGCCGACAGATAAGATAGCGGCGCACCAAACGCTTACGGCCGAGTCTCGGCTGTGCTCACAATCCGACGGAATTTATTCACAAACGCGGGGCTAACTCACGTCGATATCTCGTGGGGTTGCGCCTCCTTCTGATACGAATCCTGGAGCTTCATCTGATCCTCGAACATCTTTATGGCCTCGGAGAAAGCCTCGAGCGCCTGACGCTTCAACTGCACCTCGTACGCCGTTCGCCCGTACAGCTCCGAACAGTCCTGCCACTGTCTCATCATCTCCGTCATTTCCTTGTCGATCTCGACATATTTCTTGACGACGTTCGCTGTATCTGTTGTACTCGCGATCTCGTCGTCCTGCGAACGAAATATTAAAGATTATTCGTCGAAGTTTTATTATTGTTCGATTGCCTAAACTACTAAAAAAGATTGCAAGTTTTTATTCGTAAACTGGTGAATTAAATGGAATCCGCAATCGTGAAATAAAATTAATGCAATTTTTATAATAAAAATAAAGCTAATTGTAAAAATTAAAGGACTTTTACGACGAAACTGAAGTGAATAATAGAAATTATTGTGCCATAAATTAATTTTCAATTGCACTAAGTATATGAAATTTAGTGTACCGGTTTATGCGTAAAAACTTCCAGTACTGAGCATTAAATTTCAAGCAGATTTTTTTTTCTTTTCATTACACCAATATATGAAATTTAGCGTATCAGTTTATGCGTAAAAACTTCCAGTACTGAACATTAAATTTCAAGCAAATTTTTTTTTCTTTTCATTGCGCCAATACATTAAATTTAGTGTACCAGTTTATGCATAAAAATGTCCAGTACTGAACATTAAATTTCAAGTAGATTTTTTTTTTACAGTGAAAAGAAAATTGAGAACGCAACAAAAACACGGGATTCTACCTGTTGAAAGCGCGACACGGGATACAGTAGCTTGATGTCGAGCGTCGAATTGTACTGAGCAAGCGAGTGATTGCGATAGTGATCGACGAGCTCGACGACCGAGTGGAAGTTGTACGGCTCGGAGAAACCATATTTGCCGTTTCTGTGGCAGATCTTGATGAGTTTGTTGGTGCCGCCTTTCCTCAACGTGAGCGTGTACTCGCCGCCTTTGGAGGACGCGTTGCGAACGAGAAAAGTGCCGTCCGGCGAGTCTATCATCATCTCGTTAACGTCGTCCCGCGTTATGTCTCCCCAATACCATTCGGCCTCTTGCAGCGTTCTCGGTCTGTCGAGTTGATAGAAACGTTACGTCTGATTTTATTTCGAGCGATCCTCACGGATCTTCACGGATCTCTCGCGGATTTTGAGGCGCACGAAGCGTCACGAAAAATGTGGAAAAAAATTGTTATCGAGTACCTGAGAGGCTGTTCCTTGTTGCTGTCCGGATTAATCTGACGCTCGTTGGCGGCCGCGTCTTCGTCGAGACTGGGAAAAGGGTCGAGAACGGGAAACTGCGGCCTCGAAACTTTCCTCGGTGGCAATTGAGGGGCACTCGCGAATTCCGGCAGCCTCTCGTTCCAATTACCGTGAAGCAGGAGCAGTTCCATTATGCGAATATGCGCCTCGGTGTTGTACACCACTTGACTGAAATTAGGGGAAGCGCACGGTTTGAAACGCTGAAATACGCGGTGCGCCCAATCGATATTTTGGAGCGGTGTAGACGACGGACGGGTATCGCTTGATGGCGGATGTAACGTCGAGCGTGAATTACCGGCGAAACAGCACTTACATTATTCGCTCCCAGGGAGGCCTCAGGAATATATGGCATAACACTTGAACGAGGATCGTCGGCGGTTCCGTGTAGTCTCTCGCGTGTTGCAGTTGGCAAATGCGACAAAAGTGAGCCATTAGATAGTGCAAAGTTGTTTTGTGGTGTTCCGGCAGTTCGGTGACCAATTGACCGAGCCTATCGGCGCACTGCTCGTCGCTTCGCAAGCCTGCAAGAAGAAACACACGACGGACGAGGGTTATTCACGTCGAGCCGTTTCACCCGGGTCGTTGCGCCCCGACGAATGTCGTGAACTCGGGGCGAGATTGACTTTCAAATGACGATTATACGTACTCGAAGCCTCCAGGAATTTGTCGTACAACCGTACGGGAATCACAGGATCCGGAAGTTCGCGAAGAAATTTCTTCAGAACGCTCGCTATGCACTGCGGACTGTACGGATTCAGGTCGGCGTTGCACACATCTGTTGGGGAAAGAGAGATTTTTTTTATAAATATGCCGATATTTCAATCGAGAAATTAGGGCAATTTATGAGATTACAGTTTTATTTGAATATAATCGTTGCCCTATAAGAGTTTGCAGTCGCTTCTAATTATAATTAATTTGTTATGCTGCTGAAGTTTGCATCGTTGGAATGCAACGAAATACAGAAAGAAATCTAATTAACCCAAATTGTGAAATTAGGTATAAAAAGTCATTATAGCAATTAATTGCTTCGAAATTCAGAAAAAAAAATTAATTCTAATTTCATCATTTGGGTTAATCAATTTTTAATTAATTTTTTTTTTAATTTCGATTCATTCCAACGATGCAAAATTCATCATCATAATTTGTTACACCAGCAATACGAATAAATTCATCGATTCCACCAACGTCCGCGCTTACCGTGATTGAGTTCGTGGCGCAGCTCGATAATCTGCTCGTCCGGCGGACTGTTGTGATAGACTTTGTAGAGGTCGAGTGTCGGCTCGTTGTAAGCTCGCTCCTCGAGCGCGTGGACGCAGCGCTCCACGAGAATCGGAGCTTTCCGCGTCGCGGTGTCGAATTGCAAGCACAAAGCCAGCCCGAAAACTGCGGGATCAACAGAAGAGAAGGCACTTTTTCAATAAAGCTCATCGAGATTCGCGCGTCACCCACCACACGCGACGACTCGATAGAGTCATAACTGAACCTACGATTAGAAAAGAAAAAAAAGCATAGCGTTTTTTTTTCAGAGCCACTTAAGAGTCGCCGAGCGACACTAGCGTCAATTGAGCCGACTATTAGCACAATGAATACAAATCGAAATGAGTTCGATAATGAAGCGTCCATGTACCGTTTTTTTTTTTCTGTCTTTCTCACTCTCGCCGCCACCGACGAGACGAGCTCGATCGCGGAATCCAATCCCACGCACGTGCAACGAGTTGGAAAATACGTTTTTACGAAGTTTTCTGTATATTTGAATTCTCGCTGACGGGCGTTTAGTTCACTGGATCGTCGAGCCGCCGTCGTTTACACGTCGCGCGATAATTATTCCCGCGTCTCCGCGACGATTAAATAAACGTGCGAATGTTAATCTCCGTGAACTCTTCGCACAGTCATTCATTACTCAATTCCCGGGGATCGAAGCTTAGGTAACAGCGGCCAAACGTACATCGCGTGGTTACAACGAAAAGAAATTGTTTCTTCATACGGAAACACCGAAACGAGGTTCCCAGGAAGCTCGCGTGGCCCACGAAGGGAACCGAAACGTCAGGCGTCTTACATAAAGCAAAAGAGAGGCGACGAAATAAAAACTGTCGTCACTCGAGAGCAGCGAACGTGTGTAAAACACAGTTTTACAGCGGACAGGAGAGAAAAACCACGGAGCTGCCCCTCCGCAAGTCCGTGCAGCGGGACATCTGGTGGAGCTCCGGCCGCCGTCTTCTTCTTTTTTTTCCCCCGCTCGGGGGAGGCGAGAGTACAAGTGTCAGTCAAAATAGCGACTGATGGTTGAGAATTCTCGGACGAGAAGCGGCTTAATTACGTAAGCCTGATCTACGCATCTGCGAAGGCGGACAGATGGAAGATCTTGGCAGCGGTTTCTGTAAGTCATATTTTCTTTATAAGGACTTTACGACGTTAAATCGCGTAAGGGAAGCCGGGTGACGAGGGGAAAGAGCTGAAAGAGGGAGATGGGACAAGAGTGCTTGCGAGAGGAGTGCCCAGAGCTCGTCGCTCGCGCGCGAGTTGAAACACAACGACTCCAATTGTTGGTGGTATGAATTACGCCGCTCGTACACAAGCGACGCGAGGAAAAGATATATCCGCGAGCTGTGCGATAGAGAGAGAGAGAGAGGAGCGAAGCGCAAAAAAAAAGGGAAAAAAATGTAATTTCTATAGACGAGCACACGCGCGCGCGACACCCACGGCTCTTGCCACGCCAGGGTCACAGCCACTCGACTGCGCCATCGTGCACTCTCGTCTCTCCCGTCCCGAACGTGTAAAGAGACGAGCGAGAGAGCGCGAAGACAGCGCGAGCCCAAGAGTGAGAGGGAAAGAGGCAAATAATTTACTGGCTACTTGGCGTCAGTGAATATATAAAATCTAGAATATATTCTGCAACCGCGCGTTCAGCGCCGCCGCCGCCGCCGCCGTCGCGGTTGCACGGAGAGATCATGTCAAATGTATATGCATGGAACGCTGACGCTGCTTATTATCCTGTCCCGGGAGCGGCGCGAGAAGGAAGACAGCAAGAGAGGCCAAAAGCGAGTCGCATGACTCACTGACAATCTCAATGGACATTATAATATATGTACAAATATAATAAGACGATATTGTGTCAGTCACCTTGGCAATAGTGGAAAAACGAGCGAGCGAGCTGCGGTAGCGTCGACGATAGGTTTTCCACCTATGGGGAGCGCGCGGTACATCGGAGAGTTCTGTGACGTTGAAGTTTGCATCGTTGCGATGCAACGAAATTAAAAAGAAAATATTGATGAATGGTAATGATTATACCGGCTATAAAAAGTTGTTATGACGACTAAGAGCAGGACAACAAAATAATGTTTCACCCCCGAACGGGGGTGAATTATTTGGATTTTTATGACATTAATATTTTGTTGTTCTTAAGGTAGTCCTTGCGACCAATATTAATTTCTTTAATGTGCGTGAATTTTTTCATTAAAGGTACTGAAATGATTAATTTTGCCTAATAATAATACGAAAATGTTATTAATAAATTCATGAAAAAAAATGTTTTAACAAATATTTCGATGACCCAAGATTTTTTTTTTTTCATAAAAATGATTCCTTCGTTTTTCCGAATACGTATGAATTTTTTCAGATTGTAGAGTTCACTTTGAATTTTCACATATTTTCCCTATAAAAAACGCACAAAATTCAAAGTGAAGTTTAAAATCTGAAAAAATTCATACGTATTCGGAAAAACGAAGGAATCATTTTCAAAAAAAAAACTTGGGTCATCGAAATATTTGTTAAACAATTTATTTTCATCAATATGTTAATAACATGTTCGAATTATTATTATTCCAAATTAATGTTTTCAGTACCTTTAACGAGCATGAATTATTTCAGATTTCTATATCATCGACAAGTCTTTGCAATTCTCTCTCATATTCCTCAAATTTATGCAAACCGAATATCAGTCGCAAGGACCACCTTAATTTCGTTGCATTGCAACGACGAAAACCTCAACGTCACACAGCGTCCTCGAAGCTCCGTGTCGGTTGCGGAGTCACCGCGAGACATCGATAACTCAAATAAACGGGCGAAGAACGGGAGCGAAGGAGAGGCTCTCTCGGAGACGGCGAGGGCGTACCCCGCGCGGGGCTTTTCTTGACAATAGTTCGTAAATTAAATTACGAGCCGGGTAGACGATAAATGGAGGTGATGAACCGAGGCTCGGTAATGGTGTGCTGCCCGCGCGCGCAGTGTGGAAGCTCGAGCAGCAGCAGCAGCAGCAGCCGGGGGGGTAACAACGCGAGGCGGGCGACGGCGGCACTCGTCGCCGGCGGGGGTACGCCGAGGTCTGCTGGCGCCACTCGTGAGAATTAACGCTCGCGCGAATGCGCCGATGTGCTTCTACTCTCTCTCTCTCTTCGTCTCTCGCGTCATCCCACCAACTGCGTGTAATGTTTAGCGAAGCTATTACAGTGTGCACTCGCTAACCAGTGAATTCAAAGAGGTCGTGCGCGACGTGAGAGCGAGAGAAGCCCGACGACGACGGCGACGACGACGACGACGTCGAGAGTAGCTGCAATAACGTCGGCAAGGAGCCGTTCGAGTCCCAAGGAGAGCCCGGGAGACTTTGGGCGAATTGACGATTTTACGAGTCGAGTTGTTAATCCGCTCGTAAAATTGAATATAACATCCCTCTCCTCCCTCCCAAGGGGGTGATGCATGGCCGAGGGCTTCGCGCGCGTCGAGTGGCCGAATATTTGGCGCGAATAACACGCGCGTGTTACGTGCTCTCGAACTGGGCGAGAGAGAGAGCTCGTTCTCTTTCTCTCTGTCTCTCTGTCGAGCGTTCACGTTCGCGCGTTCTATATATCTTCTCTCTGCGGTTAGTCGCCGCTTGGGCTCCCGTACGCACGTCTCTGTCCTGCACTGCAGTTGGCCACGCTACGTCAGTCGCGGATCACACTTAATATCCGCTGTGGTTAACCTCCGGAAAGTCGTAACTAATGACATTAGCCCACTAATCGTATGGTACAGTGATAAACCGCAAATTAGAGGCTCCGGACACGCCTCCACCCCTCTGCCCCCCCCCCCCCCCTCCACTGCGTAATGCACGGTCCGATTTCGTCTCGCGCTCTTCCTTCCTCTCTGTACTATTCGTGGCCTGATATATATATATATATTTATTAGGGTGTGTCTAAAAAAAGTTTTTTTTTTTCATCGGCACTATCATGAAATGTTCATGGTGAACTTCAAAATATGTCAGTTAAAATTTGAGGCCCGTAAAAAATAATTTAGAGGTGCCCCAACGACGATTTAGATTTTACATTTGATTAACACGTAGACGAATGCGAGGCTTAGCAAATGGACGGAGGGTTTCTCAGCGGCTCATTTCCCAGGGATCTCAACCTTTTTTCCTTTAAATATAGGTCATTTAGAAGAGAAAAAGTGCTGACACACTTGTCGCTCCAAGTTATAGTTTTCGAGTTATGGATTTTTTAAAACCTCAGTTTTAGAAAACGATATTTAACGCGTTCAGCGTCAACTGAATCATTTCGTTCAAGCTTTGCTGGCAAATATCTGCAAAAATACAACATTTCGACATTCGAGAATTCAAACAATCTAAAATTTCAAAATTTAAATATTTCGACACACCCTAATATATATATATCCACGTACACGAATATTGTATATGTATATTTATATTCGAACGAGAAAACGGACAATATAATAATGATATCTGATGCGAGCGGTAGCGCTGAATGCAGCGCAAATCCGACGATGAGCAACACACGACGGAATAATAATTCGATTGATTATCGATACATGTATTCGTCCGTGCGCACGAGAGGCACATCGGGAACGTACCTGACGTGAATCGATTGTGCCGGGTCTCCGGATCGGATGGTACACAGGCCGTGGGCAAACCTGTCGCCGAGCACGTTCGGTGGGCGACCAGTCCGCAAACTGTGATGAAAAGAGAGGAAAAAAAGAAACGAGTTACACATATATACAGACGGAATGGTACAGTGGGAATGAAAAAAAAAGAAAAAAAAAATGAAACGTGTGCGCACACAAACGCGCGACCGATCGAGAGAAAAAAGCGGAGCAGATGCAGGAAAAATCAATCAATCTACCGGTATAACGCAGTCGTGATGTGAATCGCGGTTGGCAATTAATCCCGACATTGTGATTACTCGAAGGATAATAATGAAGACTGCAAGAGAAGCCGAGATGACGGCGCAAATCTATATCGGGCTCGACGTTGCCTGGAAACTCGAATGAAAAAAAAGTGTTGAATCTGAAAACTGACAGGAGGTCTGAATTATCGAAACTTGTCTGATGATAGGGCAATCAGTGATTTTGCATAAATCTTTAATCATTTCGATCGCTCGTTATTTCTCGCAATTTTATTCCTCCATTTTTCTTCCCCTCCCTTGTTATTTTTTTTTTTTTTTCGTTTTTTTATAAATTCTTTCTCTCGTCAGTCGCAGCTGGAATTTCGCGTGAGCGTGCAGCCCGCGCGTTGCGCTCGAGTGACACGACGAACGGCTTCAACGCGAGCGACGATTATTCGTACCTGGACAGAGGAATCCTTGGTGGAAGAGGCCCCTGAGATATTTGTGGCACTTGACGCATCTCTCCAAGACGCTGAAACTGTGCGGCACGAGATTGTGCGAGTTAGCCGCGGCACCGACGGCGGAGACGACGTTACTGTTGGCGGCGGTAACCCCGGTGACTGCGGTGCTGCCGCTGCTGCTGCAGCAGCCGGTCGTGGCCGCGCCGCCCGAGACGTCGATTCCAGACACGGTGCCGGCTACCGCCGACTTGATACTCGCCGCATCCGTCCCCGGCAACGTCGGCGACGACGAAGGCCGGCAGAGCTCCTCGATGCACACCAATATAGCCTTCTGATGGAACTCATTTTTTATTCCCATATTCTGAAAGCATTCATTACAAACGGTTACAGTCGGGCGCGATTTTTCTTTTTCTAAGCAGAAGGAACGAGAAAAACGAGAATCTCACGTCTAATTGGCTGCTGACGAAATAATGGGCAATAATAAAACGTGCGGAGGAAAAACGTTTAAGGCTTTTTGTTAGAAAAATCTCCGCGATACGATGTCGAGTGTCTTAGTATTTTATGCGACGGACAATGTATTGCCGAATTACGTGTAATTTATTAATAGGAATAAAAAATTGGTGCACTGGCAATTATAAGTCTACCGAAAAGTCTCCTCTGATCAGTGTTGTAAGGCCCCATTTGCTTTAAGAATTAAAGTTTACACAACAGTTTATTTTCTAGTTCGAATTTTATAACGATGATCTGTAGCGATTATAAAATGATATGTGAACTTTTGAATAACCGTAAGAAAAACCGAATTTTTAATTAAATTTTCGGAGAAATTGTGAGGACTTTTTTATTTTCGCAATGTATTAACAGTATTTCTCCATTTCAATAAGATTACCATCAAATTTTATGGGAAATTAATATTTCTTGCCTGTATTTAAAATTTTACACATAACATAATCATTATGAGTTATTATTATAAAAACGTAATTACAAAGCTAATCGTACCATCGATTTTATGTCTATAAAAATTAGGGTTTTACAACTCTGGCTCTGACACAATTTAATTCACGCGGGATATTCTTACGGCACGGTGGATGCGAAGGAGTTTATGCCGGCGTCCCTTAAGAATTCCGCGCTGGAATTCACAGTTCAGCGAAGTACCGATTGTGCGAAATTCGCGCGCGCCGAGCCAAAACCCAGTGACCCGAGGGAAGACGTGGGTGAAAAGTATCGAGGATGGGAGAGAGAAAGAGAGAGAAAGCAAAGAAGTGAGTCGAAAATACCGCGTAGCGAGCGAGGCACACTATCGCTGCTCGTGCCATAGAGACCGGTGGCAGAAGAGCGAAGAGGCAAATCACGCGGCTGGTATAAGTCGCGAAGGAGAGGAGAGAAAAAAAAGAGAGGAAGAAGAAGAAAAAAAAACGAACGACGAGATCGACTAGAGGGCTCCAGCTTCGCCGAGGAGGAGGAGGAGGAGGAGGAAGAAGACGAAGAGAGAGAGAGAGGAGCAGGTCTATCGTGTTTTTCACGCACGAGAGACCACAGAGGGAGGAAAGACATACACATTGACACGGAAGGGGGGCAGCAGGCAGGAGGATAGGACACGAGCCGCACAATTTACGAGTCGATTAGTATGGTAATCGAGATTTACGCCTGAAAACAGCCTTGGCTCGTTGTATGCATTTTTCGACTCGCACCGGATTCTTTCCTCGCGCTGAGGCTCTCGGTATACCTATTGCTGATTCCCTTGGCTGTGAGAGAGGAGGAGGACGACGTCGTCGTGGCCGCCGCAACGTCAACGGGGCGAACGCGCGCGCAGCGAGAGCTATCGAGGAGCCGTGTGTGAGATTGTCGATTGACCAATAGCGAGACTCTCGTCCACCTACGTGACGACTCGCTCGGGATATATAAATGCAAGCGAGAGACGGCAGCGCGAGAGCGACCGTGGATGAGGACGAAGATACGATTGCGATGGGACAGCGGATTACGGGATAACGGGATAACGAGGGGACCCCGAGCCTCGCCGGACGATTGTAAAACTGTGCCGGGGAAGAGAGACGCGCGCGGACTGATCTCAATTTTATCGGGATATCTATTCTCTAGCCCGGGTTTATGGCAAGTTTCTTTCCTGGCTCGACGAGAGCGCGGATTTATAATTAGCCGTTTTGTGATAAAGGAGTAATTTATTACGGAATTTGTCGTTTTCGAAATTAATCGCGCCCGCAATTTTTATTTTCGAAAACTCTTGTTTCACACCCCCTTTTTAAAGTGATTTTGATCAAAAAAAGAAATGTTTTTTTTTATGACGTTCAAGTTTACATCGTTGCAATGCGAAGAAATTAAAAACGAAAAAATTATTTTTTGAATTATTTTAATTTTTTGTATTATTTTTATTTTTAAGAAATGTATATTTTGTTTTTAATTTTGTTGCATTGCAACGATGCAAACTTCAACGTCATTTTTTTGAGAACTCATAGAATCGACTATTATTTAAAAAATGACAAAATTGTTTCATTAATTTTTTATCAGTTTTGACTCCCTTTGTATCAGTTTCGACATTGGACTCAAACAGAAAATTTCAATGCACGAACTTGGTCCCGATTCCAGTGTGTCTCGCGATACCGACGACTAATCAGAGCACGAAGAGATCGCCAACAATGGATCTTGTGACTCACGAACTTTCCACCGGGGCGGAGTTTAATTATTCGCCTCGCGATACCCGACGTTTCGCGCACGAGAATTTCAGCGCACACATTTCTGCTACATTGAATTTCCGAGCGCGCGCGCGGCAATCACCGAAGTTTGGTAAATACGATTTGGGCGGCGATAACCGGGGGTAGAAACCGTGAAGTTCATAAAGATTGTCATCAACGAGCCAACTCCGACACTCTCGACGTCCAGCTAACGAAGTCACGAGGCTCTCACCATCAGCTTCTCTCGGTCCAAATGAGGCAGATCGCTGCCCTTGATATCCTTGGACTTGAATACGTCTGCATAGCCGTATAGATTTACGACCGACATCCATTCGACGACGTTCAGCGATGTCCACTCACTGACAGGCTGGAAAAAGCAGATAAAGAGAAATTAAGTCATTGTCGTCGCACGCGCTGCCCGCTTATTGTTTCTACGCGATAACGTTATTTAATCGAACAACTCGAGGAATGTATTCTAGCTCGCGTTCGCCCAAGTCATTAGACTAAGTCATTAGAGCCCCCCGTAATCTGATACAAAAAAGATAGGTCGCCGGACTTTCGGGTCTGATCCAGTTTTTTCGGCCCGTTAATCACTCCGCACTTTAGATAAGACTCCAACTCGCGCTCTTCGCGCTGGATCGAAAAATTCGTAGAGCCTGCTTTGACGCTCCGCGCGGACGTTTTATCTATCCGACTTTTATTTCTCACGCATATTTGCCCCAAATCGCGCTAATCCCGAGACATTATTGCCACATCATGAAAAAAAACTCGCCGCATTCAATTTACTTCCCCAATTAAATTCCCCCCTTTTCCCTCTCCATGCAGGGACATAAAAGGGCCCGACCTGCCCTTTCCCAGCGTCGTGAGAGTCTCCGAGTTCGAAGCGTCGAGAGAAAAGCCAACTTTGATACGAGCCTCTCGGACGTCGAAACACAGTGAGAAAGAAACTAAATTCGAGCCAACGAGGAGATACGAAACGAGAGAAAAAAAATTGTAATAAAAAGAAAAAATGTAAGAGGAATATAAGAGTACGAGAACGCGCGAAGGAGACGAGAGGAGGCGAGCGAGAGATATTTTCGGCGATAAACGCTATTTTCGAGACACGAATACAAATTCCACGGCGAGCGCGGACGAAGCGCTGTCGGGCTAATCGGGCGAGCGCGCGCGCGCGCGCTTCTTACTACACGATATATGCCACGCAATTCCACGACGTATACCATACTACGATCTACAGTATCTGCTGTATACTTTATAGCGTACTATAATACGCTACGATATTACTGTAGAAACGAGCGCGCACACGGGGCAAGCCGCCCGCGAATTTCTTCACGGACGTTCGGGAGACGCGGGAAGCGAATACATGCGCGATATGTGTACAGGGTGATCCAGAATCCACGCGCCAAACGGGCCCCGGAAGTCCGAAATGGTCCCGGGAACGAGTTTGCAAAATTTTCTGATTTTTATTTATGGTCGTTTTTTAAATGAGAGCCAATTTGTGACAGCCAATTAGAGAATTCTTTGTCCTCGAATTACTCTCAACGTTGGCTTCATTTATGATGTTAAAGTTTGCATTGTTGGAATGCAACGAAAATCAGAAAAAAAAATTAATTCTAATTAACTCTAATGATTAAATTAGAATTTTTTTCTGAATTTCGTTGCAACTAATTATAGCAACTAATTGCTATGATGACTTTTTATGCCTAATTTTAATTTTTGGGTTAATTAGAATTTTTTTCTGTATTTCGTTGCATTCCGACGATGCAAACTTCAACATCATCTTAATTCACCCTCAAGCGAGATGGCGAATATCTTAATTCCGGCACTCCGAGAAATCGTGTAAGTTCTGGTAACTATAAAGTGATAACCATCAAATTTTCGTTCACGCTATTATTTTTATAGTTCACGGTAATTGATTAATAGTGATAATTGTGATAACTGCGTTATATGTACCTATAAAAAATAATTGCCACTTTATGGTTGTCACTTTATCGTTGCCAATACTAGATTTTTTTCTCAGTGTGCTCAACTTGAGAGTCAGTTGAGAGCGAATTAAGAGCAAGTCATGAGTAAGTTGAGGGCGAATTCTCTGATTGGCTGTCGTAAATTGGCTCCCATTAAAAAACTACTGGGATTACAATTTTTGTATTTTGCACTCGCGTTCCTGGGACCATTTCGGACTTCCGGGACTCGTTTGGTGCGATGATTCCGGATCACCCTGTATAATATACGTGTTGTATATACGTGCCGTGTGGACGCAGAGAGCCTCGAGAGTGTGCTCGTGCCTCTCTCGAGGGCACGACGTCTGCCGACGTAAGGCAACCGCCGTAGAGAGAGATTAGATATTGCGCTCGGGGGAGGAGAGCGAGAGCGGGGTGAAAGGAGCGAGAGCGGAGCGCGCGGGGGAGGCCGAGTCGAAGAGGCGGCCGCCGGCCCCTGTCTCGTCGTCCTCATCTTCCCCGTCCTTCCGACACCGCCGTGCCCGACGCAACCGCGACGAGCCCCGCTCGAAGATACGGCCAGGGTGAATATTCACAATGTGGAGAGAGTGAGAGAGAGAGAGAGAAAAAAAAGAAGGAACGAAAACAAAAGAACCGCCTCGTCTCGCCACTCTCGCGACAACCGCGACGAGACGGCGGCCGTGTGTGACGATACAGGGCTTTTCAAATGTACTGATTGGTCGATTTCGTTGATATCAGTGAAACAGAGATTTTTCGTCAGGGTTGGACGTTAATTAAACGATTTTTTTTTTAATAAAAAAATGTTTAGAAATATAATTAAAAACTTAAAACTTTAATTTAATTTAAAACTTTCCAAAAATTAAATTGAAAACTTAAAACTTTTATTAAATTTAAAACTTTCCAAAAATTAAATAAAAAAATTTTAAACTTTTATTTAACATAAAACGTTCCAAAAATTAAATAAAAAACTTAAAACTTTTATTTAACATAAAACGTTCCAAAAATTAAATAAAAAACTTAAAACTTTTATTTAACATAAAACGTTCCAAAAATTAAATAAAAAACTTAAAACTTTTATTTAATTTAAAATTTTCCAAAAATTAAATTTTTTATTTTATTTATTATGACGCTGCCTGGACAACCCAACGCGAAACTCGAAACGTGGAATTTCCAAAACCCAACACGATAATCCATAAAATTCTGATTTTCGCCCCAACGATCACAAGAACCAACGCAATAATTACATTCACCAATTTACCACAATCACCGCAAAAAATCGTAAAAAAAAAAAAAAAATTGTTCCACCCGCACGAGTGAAATTTATTCGTATCCCGGTTCGGCGCGTCTATCGATCCATCGAGCTTGCGAAAACAATGGAGCGCAGCTCGGCAGTGGCGCGCGGTCGGTCCGCGACATGACGAAGTGCAACGAATATAAACAGAGGATTTTCGCGTCGGGCTCTCCCTCGGCCGGTCGCCCCAGACGAGCGAGGCAAAAAAAAAAAGAAAAAAGAAAAAAAAAGCCACTACACTGTATCGACCATTATGGTCTCTCGGGAGCGCGCTAAAGAGGTCGTAACCGTGCGAGAGCGCGCACCAAGCGGGGTAGCCGCTGGTCGAGCGATTATATGCACGTGGTCCGACTGCCACACCGGGCGGCCCGAGCCGCGCGGGCGAGACCGAGCGATATATTACATTCGCGATAATAACCGCGCCGCGCGCTAGCGAGCGGAGTAACGCTCTTTAATCTACGTCCTTATTTGGATTTGGTGGATTGCCAGAAGCGACGGCGGCGGCGGTGCGAAAAGTGGGGAAGCCTCGGATGACGAATTGCCGGACAGCCGCGTCTCTCTCTCTCTTGTATTTTTCTCTCCCGCGAAAATCGTTCGAGAATGAAAATACTCGGGAGGGTCGGGCGTGCGAAACGAGAGAAAATGAGAGAAAGCGCGAAGCTGTATATATATTTTTCTTTTTTTGTTACGTATATCATATAGATATATAGATATAATATTATATACAGAGCTCGCCGTTCGCATCCGCCGACCGGCAGCGCAGGAATAAAGAGATAAACGACGAGCGAAGAAAAATGTATCAATGATTCGCTACAGCGAAACGACGGCATCTGTGCCGCTGATGTATATTTTTCTTCTGTATTATTGCAATCGTCCTCCTTCTCTTTCTTTTTTTTTCTCTTTCTCGCTTTTTTTTTTCTCTCTCTCGCCGCACTGACAGAAATCCGGTGCGATGGTGGCTATAAATATAGCGGGGTTTAAAAAAAAAACCCTCAACTATATCCTTCGAGTGTAACCACAGTCGCCGCAACTATTCGATAGTTGCAGTTGCGGCCGCGGCCCGACTATAAAAATAGTCGCCCGGGCCATTAATCAATGGTCCGTCACTCGTGGCTGCCAGGATCGCGCGACGCCCTCGCGTCCCGTGTGCGTCAGTCGCTCTCTTATCCCGAATGCGCCGCGCCCTGTGCTCCTCGCGTCGTGCGTCTCATCTGCAACAATATTTACACACGATTAATCGGGTTATCGCGGTTAACTGGTCCAGGTCGATCGTCTACTCGAGGCTTCGATCGTTTCTGCCTCTTCACGAGGGTTGCGCTTTAATTGTGGGGCGAGAAAAAAGGGAAAGGGACAGTGAGGAGACAACGAAGAAGACATTTGGCTCTGCTGAAACGCAAAGAGCTTCACGAGAAGAAAAAAAAATATCATTGATTTTATAAAACCTTCGCTCTCGACAATGTTGAAGTTTGCATTATTGGGATGCAACGAAATTCAGAAAAAAGGAAATTAATTGCGATTAACCCAAATGATGAAGAGCAAATGAGTTCAAAGGAAACTTTTTTTTCGTGCCCTTAGTTGCTTTGGTGACTTTTTATAACTATTTTAATCATTTGCTTTAATTACAATTTTTGTCTGAATTTCGTTGCATTCCAACGATGCAAACTTTAACATCGTCGCTGGCGCACTGCCAAAAACAATGTTTTCAAATTAAGCGAAGGTTTTATCATGGTGGCCGTTTTTTTTCCTCCGAAAAAAATTCCCTGACTTTCCCCTGACTTTTCTCTGACTTTTCCCTGATCAGAGTTCTAACGATTTCTATTTAAAAAAATGCATAATATCAATGAAAATGTATTCAAATCCGATGCACGTCTTCGATAAATTATTTGTTTTGCCTATAAACGATGAATCACAATAAACACTATTATAACAATTCATGTTATATTATATTTATTGTAATAATATATAATATTATTTTAACATTTTATCTATTTATAGGAGGTTGAGCGTCAATTCACTTTTTCCCTGACCAATCTTGAAATTCCCTGACTTTTCCCTGATTCCCTGAACAATTTTTTTTTTGTTCACTGCCTTTTCCCTGATTCCCTGAACAATTTTTTTTTGTTCCCTGCCTTTTCCCGGTTTTCCCTGACCGCGGCCACCATGTTTTATTCAATCAATGATTTTTTTTCCCGTTTCCGAGCGCTCGGCAAGCCGGGACTCGGAAGTCTCGCTCCGCGATCGTCGCCGAGTGACGACACTTTTACGAATAGATAAAGAGAATCGCGACGGCTGCGGCTCCCCTTGACGGCCAAGGGAGACTACGCAGAAATGTTCGTTGCTTCGATACAGAGAACGACGAACAGAGACAGTAAAAAAAAAATCCGAGAGAGAGAAACAACAGTTTCGACACGAAGCAGAGGCCGATAGTGCCTGGCGAACGAGCTGCCGCTGGAGGCTTCGCCAGTCGGGAAACGTGATCGACCGGAGTGTCGGAGTTATCGCGAGCTCTCCTTGATGCCACGAAACTCAAGCCCGCAGCCTCGAGAAAATACAACCGCGCGAAGAGCGCATCGCGAACGGCCAACTACGAGAAGAACTCCGCGCTCTGGTTTTAAAGGCGAACGATAAAAAATGCCTCGGCTTGCATCGAGGTGTGTGTTTGGCTTTTGCAAAGAAAGAGAGAGAGAGACGAGCAGCGGCTCGCGAATGACGCTGCAGCTCGTTCGCGTAGCCCCTTCAAACGCGCCTCTTCTGCTCCGATCCGAGTCGTGTGCGAGCCGAGGCATTTTTTTATCGTTCGCCTTTAAAACACTCGAGCTCTGTATAGTCGCAGTTATTTTTCATGATGTTGAAGTTTGCATCGTTGGAATGCAACGAAATTCAGGAAAAAAAAAAATGAATTCTAATTAATCCAAATGATGACATTGGATGTAAAAAGTCATTATGACAATTAGTCGCTGTGGTGACTTTTTACACCTAATTTCTTTTTTAATTTTACAATTTATTTTTAAAATTTACAATTTATTTTTAAATTTTACAATTTATTTTTAAATTTTACAATTTATTTTTAAATTTTACAATTTATTTTTAAATTTTACAATTTATTTTTAAATTTTACAATTTATTTTTTAATTCTACAATTTATTTTTTAATGTTACAATTTATTTTTTAATTTTTCTTTTTTCATTTTACACCTAATTTAGTTGCTGTGGTGACTTTTTACACCTAATTTCTTTGTAAATTTTACAATTCCTTTTTTAATTTTACACCTAATTTCATCATTTGCATTAATTAGAATTAATTTTTTTTCTGAATTTTTTGCATTCCAACGATGCAAACTTCAACTAATTTTATTTCCTCACTCGGCCCGGCTTGAGTTTCGCGGCTGTGGCGGCGGCATCGAGGAGCACCGAATCGCGCGATAACTTCGACACTCGGTCGATCACGTATATCCCGCAGCACAGCTCTTCAGTGCACCTCTCCAACCTCGCGTCCGCCTATCGGTTACCGCGGCGTTCGTGTCGAAATACAGTTATTTCTCCTCCCGCGATTTCGCTCTCGATCTCCACGTCCAAACGACGAGAATTTCCATGCAGCCCCCTTCACCCTTCCTCCTCCCCCCTCCCCCTCCTAACACCCCCCGGGGGTGCCAAATCCAGCGTTATTCAGGCACGTTACAATTAGTATTAAATTGGAGTAGCAAATCGTTAAGCACTTGGAAATTCCGGACGGGAAATCGCGTCATTAACGCAATTAATCGAGTATTCAGTGCTGAGGGTGAGACACAGAGGGAGGAAGGGAGGGAGGAGGGAGGAGGAAGGGAGCGGTGTAAACCTTTCCGGGAACTTGGCTAAAGTAGCGACGCGGTGAGAGGGCGACGCACATGAACGAGAATAGAAGAGACGGGAGCAGCGGCAGCGCTGAGGATATAGCGGCGAATTTGCTCTCGCGGGTTCCGCTCGTCCTTCTTCTTCTTCTCTCCGGCGCGGGCCGCGCTCGCTTTCGCTCCGGACCCCCTTCTCGTCTAATTAGTTAATGGCTTTCCATTGATGCTCGAGTTTTTGCCCGAGAATCTCCCGAAGGTGCTGTCGCACCCTGGCTGTCTGGCTGCCGCCGCTGCTGCATCTCTCAGAGCCGTTCCGGGAAGCCGCGCGCGCCGCGCATCGCGAGCGATGCGATGCGATGCGATGCGATGCGCCCCGCGCGCGCGGCTTCTTGGCTCTCTGGCACAACAAAGTGACGACGAGGACGACGAGGGATCGGTAACCACGCAACGTGGAGCCCGGAGGTTAATGCTAAAAATATTGCTCTCGTTGGTTACGATTATTTTGGAGTTTGGTGCAACTCGACTTGGTTTGCGAAAAATCGTTATGGTGAGAATATAGTACACCCAGAAAAATCGTTCTGATGGGATGTGTTCGAAAGAAATAAAATATTAATCGAAATAAAAATTTATTTCATTCAAATGAATTTTTATATCTTTCAAATAAATTTTTATTTCGTTGAAATAAATTTTTATTTCGTTGAAATAAATTTTTATTTCGTTGAAATAAATTTTTATTTCGTTGAAATAAATTTTTATTTCGTTGAAATAAATGTTTATTTCATTCAAATAAATTTTTATTTCGTTGAAATAAATTTTTATTTCATTCGAATACATTTTTATTTCATTCGAATGAATGTTTATTTCATTCGAATGAATTTTTATTTCATTTAAATGAATTTTTATTTCATTGAAATAAATGTTTATTTCATTCAAATAAATGTTTATTTCATTCAAATAAATGTTTATTTTATTCAAATAAATGTTTATTTCATTCAAATAAATCTTTATTTCATTCATATAAATTTTTATTTTATTCAAATAAATGTTTATTTCATGCAAATAAATGTTTATTTCATCCAAATAAATGTTTATTTGTTTCGTATAGATCCTATCAGAATGATTTCTCTGGGTGTAGAAAATCTTTGGCGTTAAATAAGGCCCAAGTCGGGCCCTGGCAAGGCCAGCCTGGTTCTGTTCAGAGCCTGACTAGGGCTGAATATAACGCCACAGATATTCTACCAGAAGAACGAACGACGATTTCCCGACTTCGGCAAATCCACGTGAGGGTCTCGTCGCGCAGACTCGACTGACTCGAACTTGTTGCACATGCGTGAGGAAAATTGTGGTGCAGAACCGAGATTGAAGTCTTTTTCGCTGTTATTTTGTGTTATTTTTTTCCGTTGGCTTTTTAATTAATTTCACAGTCGAGCCGTTGATCCTTTAAACACGATGCGAATTTTCGCCGGGGATCGACCCGGGTTATCGGTCGAAATAATCCCCTCATCGTCTGGAGAATCCTCCACACTTGTCCGTGTACCGACGCTTTTTTATATAAAAGCCACTTGTTTACCATCGCTTTTTATAAAATGCCGTGGTAAACAAGCGGTTTTCGCGGCGTATGCAGCGACAGACCGGACCCCGCACACGTTTTTGGGATTTCAGCTCCCATCGCGCTCTCCGCGTTCGCGCAAACAGCGGGGATTTCGCCCCCACGGGGTGTTTATTTTCCCTCAAGGATTTGCCGAAATATATATTTTTTTTCGCCGGGTATTAGCTTTGTTATTACTTTCGGGGATATCGCGAGCGGGATTTTCCTAAATCTGTTTTCGTTGCGAGTTTTTTTTTTTTTTTTCCGCCCCCGGACGTGAAAATATCGCGCGCGCGATTTTTTTGTTGTTTTCTCCCGCGTGTTAGGACGCGGGACTAAAATTTAATTTAAATCGCGAAAACACGGTGAGTATACGGCATGGGAGCCGACGTGATTGAGAGCAGATTGAGAGGCTCCGAGGAGTCGCGAGAGGCTGCTAAGTCGGTACGTGAGCGGCTGCAACATCGTTCGGCGAGTGTACACACTCCGGGGTCCGGTGTGCTCTGCTCCCGCTTCGACTACGTGACATTAAGCCACGTGAGCGCGCGAGCGCGAGCGCCTTCTCGTTAAATCCTCATCTGTATGTAAAGCCTGTACGGGCGTGCCGAGCGTGTCTAAAAATGAATTCTCTTCCTCCCCCCCCCTCCCCCTCCCCCCTCCCCCTCCCCATCCCACCCGCGAGAGCTCCTTTTATTTTCCGCGCTCGATTCGTGGAGCCGCCGTGGCGAACGTCCGGTTCCAGCGGGCTTTCGGGGGTCCGAGAACGTCTTGCACAAAAAAAAAGAAAAAAAAAAAAAAAAAAAAAATTGCAGCCAGACGTATTTTGACCGGAAGAGTGAGATGATTTTTTTTTTTTTTCATCTGTAGCAATTGTTTTAAACTAATCGGTAGGTAGTCATTTTTTTAATGGATCCGATTGCGTCTTACTGCGAAAAATCGCAGGTAGACAGATTTTTACCAAAGGAGTGAGAGAAGATTTTTTAACTTGAAGCGACAGTTTCAAACCAATCGGTAATCAGTAATTTTTTTTAACGGATCCGATTGCGTTTTACTCTGAAAAATCGCAGCCAGTCATATTTTGGCCAAAGGGGTGAAACGATTTTTTTTATTTGAAACGACTATTTCAGACCAATCGGTAATCAGCAATTTTTTCTAACGGACCCGATTGCGTTTTACTCCGAAAAATCGCAGCCAGCCATATTTTGACCAAAGGAGTGTGACTATATTTTTATTTCAACCGACTGTTTCAAACCAATTAGTAATCAGTAATTTTTTTAATGAGCCCAAAAGCTTCTTACTGCGAAAAATCTTAGGCCCGATGAAACGAAACGACTTTTTTTATCAGCATCAACTATTTCAAACAAATCGGTGATTGGTAATTTTTTAAAATAAATACTAGACTTCCAGGTTGAACGCAAAAGGAAGCTGCAACCGACTTTTGACCCACCCTTTTCTTCTCAATCCGCGTCATAAATAATTCGCATTTATTTCGCCAGCACAACAATTCGTATTGTTGTTTTCCTATTTTTTTTTTCAAGAGTCACAAAAACCGTGCGGTCATTGCGAGAAGCGGAGGCCAAATTCCTCGCACCAAGGAGCCACAGGTCGGCGGGGATGCACGTGGAGACACGTGGCCGAATAGCTTAGGAGCTTAGCCCACAGCTCGTATCACGCGCTGTGTTTCTCGTCTTATCTCCGGGAAAACCCGATCGTAACTCCTCGCCTCGCATTTGAATATGCACACTGAAAAGTTACGATCAAGTGGTACAAAGTCATTTTTCTCTCTCTCTCTCTCTCTGAATTTTTCTCCTTTTTTTTCTCTCTCTCTCTCTCTCTGAATTTTTCTCCTTTTTTTCTGTCTCTCTCTCTCTCTCTCTGAATTTTTCTCCTTTTTTTTCTCTCTCTCTCTGAATTTCTCTCCTTTTTTTCTTTTTCTCTCTGAATTTTTCTCCTTTTTTTCTCTCTCTCTCTCTCTCTCTCTCTGAATTTTTCTCCTTTTTTTCTCTCTCGATCCCCAAGTGCGCATTGCCACGAAAATGTTCCCTGCGCAATAGCCGCGCGCGCGGCAAACATAAACCGCGCATATTAAACACAGACCGCGCGGTCTCTGTATAAATAGTAGTATATTCCATATAGCACCGGAGACAGATAAACTCGTTAACGAAAGATAATCAAGCCGGCGTTATACGGCCGCACGAAGGACATTAACGCCGCGGCATCGTCGATAGTAATCGACGTCGTCAAACCCCGGGACACCTTTTATGTTTTATATGCCTCGCGGTGCGTCCTGTGCGTGTATCTCGGTGACTGTTGCACACGACGACGACGACGACGACGACGCGGGCCAACCGCGTGGCCTCTCTTACGCACCCATCGACGCCCCAACCGACTAGTTTTCTCGTCCCCAACGATACTATCGGAATCGTAAAGTCGGTGCGTACGGAATATATATCGCGGTTGAATAATCGTTTTCACGATAAGCCCGCATGCTGCCGCCGCCGCCGCGCCGGGAATTTCGCAGTTGCACTTTTCGCGCAGTTCAGCGCCCGTATCAAGTGCGTCGCGGCCTCCTGGAGGGCCGCGCGAAACTCGTTATCGGTTTGAGGAAAAAAAAAAAAAAAAAAAAAAAAGCTGGCAGGTTGAATGATACTTGTGAACAATTTTAAGAAATTAAGAGGGACTTCTCCTTAGGAGCTGCATTTTTCAGGTGCTCACGTTTTTTTTTTTTTTTTTTTTTTGTGTAAACGAACAAATGGAGACGACTGCGTTTTTTTCTACTCGTTACTTACGTTTTAAAGTATACAATGGAATTTTCTTTTTTTTTTTTAAGTTAAAAATTGTCGGCGTCCGGGGTCCTCAAACACGATCATCCAAAATAAATCGCTACCAATCTCCTGACCACTGTAATTAAGCAATCGGCCTGAAATTCTGCATACATACTCGAGAAACATGTCTTCGTGGAATGACGGAGGTTTTTTTCGATTACTGCAAAATTAAGAAAAGGCGGCGTTTAAAAGATTTTTCTCCTATGTTTTTCGTATAAAAACATTAATAAAAAATCGAAAAATTAAGTTATCGAAGAAAACCTTCCCCTTAAGTGCATCGCGACCTCCTGGAGGGCCGCGCAAAACTCGTTATCGGTATGAAAAAAAAAAAAAAAAAAAAGTAATAATAATAATAATAATAATAATAATAATAATTGACTGGCAAAATAGTCGCAGGTTGAAAGATATATAGGGACAATTTTAAGAAATTAAGTGCGTCGTGGCCTCCTGAAAGGCCGCGCAAAACTCGTTATCGAATAAAAAATTTTTAAAAAATAAATTGACTGATAAAATAGTCGCAGGTTGAATGATACTTGTGGGCAATTTTAAGAAACTAAGTGCGTCGCGGCCTCCTGGAGATCTGCGCGAAACTCGTTATCGATTAGGAAAAAAAAAGCAGGCGAAATAGTCGCAGGTTGATACTCGAATGATACTTGTGAGCAATTTTAAGAAATTAATTACGAGAAAAAAAAAGAAAGAAAGAAAAAAAATGAAGTTGAATACTACGCAGCGTAAAAGTGCATGGTCATTGGACATAGTGAAAGGTTCGATAATAGACACGCGGGGAGATCGGACCACACTGAGCGACCACACCAATGAGCACCAGCAGCGGCCGCAGCAGAGGCGAACACCTTTCGCTTCGCTCTTTCGTCTCTAGGTCTGCTCCGAAGTCCTCCCCCCTCCCCCCCCCTCACCGCGCGGCACTATTTTATTTCGTAACCCAGGCTATATCGGACATATCGCGAGGTATTTTCTGGTCGAACGCCCCGCGCCCATCGCCCGGTATCGTCGACGTTATATTGGGCGAGTTACTTACACCCGGCCAGGAAGACGCGAGACACACGAGAGAGAGAGAGATAAGTGTCTTCCGTATCGCGCGACGAAAAAGTGAGAGAGAAATTATTAGGAAGGTCGATCGTTATCCTAACGACTTTTTTCTCCTCGCGATATTATGGCAGATTTTTTTTTTTTTTTTTTTTGGGGCTCTATTTTCGTTCGTTTCCTCGAAACGAAAATTATCGCGGAATCAGCGATCAAAATTGGGTCGCTCGGGCCTCGAGGCTGGAAGCGCCAAATTTCTTCGCAGAATCGGTAGATTGTGGTGTAACGCGTTATGAAGATAGAAAAATTGGGAGAAGAGAGAAAGGTTGATAAGAAATACGGTCGTTGACCCCGTGATTTTTTTCACCTGCGCAATTCTCCGATTTAAAAAGAATCGTCTTTGAAATTCGGTCGTTGACCCTATGATTTTTTTTCACCTGCGCTATTTTCCGATAAAAAAAATGTTCTTTGAAATTCGGTCGTTGACCCGATGATTTTTTTCACATGCGCAATTTTTCGATTAAAAAAAATGTTCTTTGAAATTCGGTCGTTGACCCGATTATTTTTTTCACCTGCGCGATTTTCCGATTTAAAAAAAAATCTTTGAAATTCGGTCGTTGACCCGATTATTTTTTTCACCTGCATGATTTTCCGATTTAGAAAAAAATCTTTGAAATTCGGTCGTTGACCCGATTATTTTTTTCACCTGCATGATTATCCGATAAAAAAAAAATCTTTGAAATTCGGTCGTTGATCCGATTATTTTTTTCACCTGCATGATTATCCGATAAAAAAAAATCATTGAAATTCGGTCGTTGACCCGATGATTTTTTTGACCTGCGCGATTTTCCGATAAAAAAAAGGCCTTTGAAATTAGGCCGTTGACGCCATGATTTTTTTCACCTGCGCGATTTTCCGATTAAAAAAAAAGTCTTTGAAATTAGGTCGTTGACCCAATAATTTTTTTTCACCTGCGCAAATTTTCCGATGTAAAATAAAGCGTCTCTTTATTTTACTGCATTTTCGCGTGACGAAGATAATACGAAAAATCGCGGGAGTAAATTGTCGCGCCGTCAATGAAACTTTCTCGGCTGTAATTGATTCAATCACAATGGATCGCGCGGTGGGCGCTTAAAATATCCCGAATGGAGCGCGCGAGTTGCGAACGAGCGCGAAGCGGCCGATGTGATGTGTGCACAATGCCGGGTAGACGAATGCGTTGTGAACGGGAATAGCTGTTTGATTACATTGAAAATATTTGTCGCTGCGAGAGGCCGACGCGCGACGCCGTCTCTTCCTCTATAGACCCGTCTAGAGCGCCGCAGACTTTGAGAGTCTGGCAAAACAGTTCAACGAACGCGCGCATCACGTTCCTCGCGACTCTCGCTCGTCCTGCGTGACATCGCACGGAATATCCAATACGAGGTCGCCGGGTTAGTTTTATTGCCTCTCGCACTTTTTTTTTAACCCCTTTTTCCTCGCCTCGCCTTTCCTCATACAGTTTATTACGATTCCGCGAAAATGTGGGTTACCCGAAAAATGCAGATTTCGTCCGGTAATGCAAATTTCGCTCCCGCGTATAATTTCTCGACTCATCAAGCGCGATAAGCGATCCGACGAGAACTCAAATCCAGATGTGGAGTGAAGTTGAAGTACACATTTTGATATTAGCATGAGAAGTTATGTCATTCGGGGTTATATCGGTCAGGCTGTTCTGGAGGTGAAACGCGATGATGTTGAAGTTTGCGTCGTTGAAACGCAACGAAATTCGGAAATAATTATTAATTCTGATTATCCTAAATTATTAAAGTGGGTATAAAAAGTCATCATAGCAACTAATTGTTATGATGACTTCTTATACCTTATTTCATCATTTGGATTAATCAGAATTACTTTTTTTTCTGAATTTCGTTGCATTCCAACGATGCAAACTTCAACGCCATGAAACGCGAGATAATCGCGTGTGAATTCCGACGCTTCTCAGTTGTTTTTTTTTTTTTTTTCTTTTCCAAAAGCTACTTTTGTGAAATTTCGATTTTTCCCTACGTTCCGTCTTGTATTTTTCACAAGACATAACGAAGCTGCAAATGAAATATTTAGATGGTTTGAAACGAGAGATACAATGTAGACAAAAATTAGGATAATCGGTTTTTAATTGATTTTTAATCGCTATCTAATAGTCTTCAAAAAATGTGGCAATGAAGTGTCGAACCTCCTCAATTTTAAAACATTTTAAACGCACGAAGGCGAAGATTTTATTTATGCTATTTGATCATAAATTTCTGCAAAACGAACTAATATGTCACGATGATCGCGAATAAACAAATAATTTCGATCGTCACCGTGAACCACAAAAACGATCTGTGCACTCAGAAAACTCGTGAAACTTCTGGTAACTATAAAGTGACAACTGTTAGTTTCATTCATGCTATTATCTTTATAATTTACGGTAATTACTGAACAGCTATGACAACCGCGAGTTACCTATAAAAAATAATTGTCACTCTATGGTTGTGATTTTATAGTTGCCAATACTAAATTTTTCTCTCACTGTGCAAACCCAACGTTAACAAAAAGAAAAAAAGAAAAGAAAAAAAAACCGGAAATTTGAATAAACGTGGCGTAATTAATAATGTTGAAGTTTGCATCGTTGGAGTGCAACGAAATTCAGAAAAAAAAATTCATTCTATTGAACCCAAACGATGAAATCAGGTACAAAAACTGATCATATCAATTAGTTCCTATGATGATTTTTTATAGCTATAATTTCATCATTTGGGTTAATTAGAATTAATTTTCTTCTGATTTTCGTTGCATTCCAACGATGCAAACTTCAACATTATCGTAATTCAACAACCGATCGCGCCCCAATCCATTCCTCAAACTACAAACACAAACGAAAAAAAAAGCTTGACCAAAAAAAAAGACTCACCTTTTCCTCGTCGAAGACCTGGCCGGGTAGCGCGTGTCCCTTGGTCGCCCATTTGCAGAGATGCTGCCCGCCGAACTCGGAGCACACGAGGTGGAAGCAAGCGTGGCACTCTGCGGGACATATAGATCCGCACATACAGCAACATAAACTCGGATGACAGGGATTTTCAGCGCCGACGTTGTTGCGTCGATGCTGGCTTAATATCTCGAGGCCGTTTCTCGCGGCCGCGGCGGCGGCAGCGGCGGCCACCGCGTTCACCGCGTTGACCGCAACGCCGCCGTTCTGGGTTTTATTGCAAGTGCCATTTACATTACGACTGATCTCGGTAGCCGTTTTGACCTTGATCGCGGTACCGATCTCCGCGCTCGGATCGACAACGACGGCCAATCGGTTGGCATCGTTACACGTCTTATCGACGCCAACGTCGCCGGTGGTGGCGGCCGTTAAATCGGCGCCGTTACCACCGCGAATCGCGACGCTCGGCGCGTTCCCGGTGCACCAGCACATGAGCCGATGAAAGGACCAGAGCCTGGCGCAGGGCGCGATCGCCGGTCCGGATTTACCATCCCCAGCAGCGACATCCTCATCATTGTCAACCGCGAATTTCTCGCCGCTCGCGAGAAATCTCGACGCGTCACCAACGCCGTTGGGGCTGCCGATCGCCGACGACAATCTCAGCTGCTGCAGCCCCGCCAGCTGGATATTCCGCTGAAAGAGCGTCTGACTCGCCAGGACGTTGAGGATCGCGCTACCCGCGTCCAGACCGCCGCCGGCTTTGCTCCCCGCGCTCGGGGGCTGCTTGCCCGGTGGACCAGCCACGCTGCTCGCGAGGATCGACCCGGTGGCGCACGAGTTGTTGGAGGCGATCACGGCGGCGACGAAGCCGGCGGGACCGATCGGTGCAGCGGGCTGCGATCTCCTCGCGATCACCGCGCTTCGATGCTGCTGCTGCTGCTGCTGCTCCTGGTGACGCTGCTGAATTACGTTACCGTCGTTGAGTATCAACGACTGAAGGGGAATGCACATAGGCGTCTGATTCTCGCACTGGTTGACGCTGCTCTGAATGGAGTGACCACCGACACCAAACGCACCGACACCACCAGCACCGCCGACACCGCCGGTCGTCGCGTTGGTCGTCGCTAAAACGGACGAGGTGACGACCGTGGCGATGCTGCCAACGACGCCGCCGGCTTGTTGTGGTCCCGCGGTGAGATCCGAGGTGCAGTAAGTGTCGTTCGAGGTCAGATGTTGCTGCTGCTGTGGAGGCTGCTGTAGCTGTTGCTGCTGTAGCTGTTGATGCTGTAGCTGTGGAGGCTGCTGCTGTAGAAGCTGCTGCTGCGGCTGTTTTCCCAACGCGAAACCGTAACCCCGTGGGGTGCCTCGCGGCTGGCTGCTACAGTTGTTGTTGTTGTTGTTATTGTTGTTAATGTTACTGTGGCTGATTATCGCGCGCTCGGCGATGGTGGTGAGCAACGACGAGGCCGAAATAGCGGACGTGGTGCTGTTGGCGGTTGGGAGGCCGGTCGCGAGAGGACCGGTTGACGACGAACCAACAGCTATATTGGACGAGCCCGTAGTCGCTCCGGAGAGCACGCCGCCACCACCACCGCCACCACCACCGCCACCGCCGCCTCCTCCTCCGCCGCCCCCTCCAACCCCGGACGTAAGAGCGTTGTTGCTCGTGCCACCGCCGCCGCCGCCGCTGGAGCCCTTGCGCAGCATATAATTGTCCGCGTCGACGGCTAACATCCGCGACATTGCCGGCGAGGACTTGCTGCCGCCTTTCGTCTCATGCTCCTCGGTCTTCGGCGAGCGCTGATTGTTCGCCCCGATCTGCTGCTGCTGATGCTGATGCTTCGGGTCCTGCGACTGTCGGCCGACGCCTATCGATCTCGCTGTATCGCCGGCCTCCTCGTCGACGATTCCCCCGCTACGGTGATGATGATGATTGTTGTGATGATGATGATGATGATGATGATTCTGCTGCTGGTTGGTGTGCTCGGTGAGGTCGGCCTCGGCGCCGTTACGAGCCCCGTGGTAGTCCTGCTGATGCCTTATGACGCGACCGTATAACACGACCGGTTGCACCTGGGCGGCTCCGGGCAAATTCGCCGCCTGCTTCATCACTACCAGCTTCTTTCGCTATTGTCATCAGATGGGAAATTCAATGGGGAGGGAGGTTTTTTTGGAGAGCTCGAGCGATTTTTTTGTACGCTTTTGGGGTCTTTTTTTTTTTGTGATTTTTTTGGGACCCGGTTGGACGATTTTGTGGTGAGGTTTTTTTTTTCGTGACCTCGATGGACGATTTCGCGACGCGATTTTTTTTTCGGTCTTCGTTGGCGACTTTCGTGGGTTTCACGCTGGCGACTTTCGTGGATTTCACGGGTTTGTCTTTTCCGTCTGTGTGTGTTTTCCGCGCGAGTGTTTTACCCTCCGCACCGGCGCGACCCTTAGGTCTTGCAACGGTCGACGCTGCGTTGCACTGCCTCGAATAGGTCACGCTCCTCTCTCAGGCTGCCAGCCAGCTCCATTCTCATTTTTAGTCGGCGCCGCGACTCGTCCGGTTTCGCTTCCAGCTCTGCGGACCGAGTTTCACGGGTCAGTTGGAAGCGCGCAACGTGCTTTGGGAGTCTCTGTGTCTCTTTCTCTCTCTCTCTTTATCAACGCATCAATCTCATTGAGCGCCCTTTAAAAATGTCCACCCTGTTTCTATATCGCTGCAAAATTTCGCCCACTTTATCAACCATACGAGTCACCTTTTCCCGCTTCCTCTTTTTTTTCACTCTCCTCCCAGACGTCCCAAACGTTCGCCACACGAGATACGAAGCCACACGTCGCGCCTATCGTCGTCCGGCTATCCTTCGTTCGTTCGCTAGACGACTCAACGAGCGGATCGCACGGGGTCGGCCGCCGCGTGTTCCGTCCGCGCGGCTCTCCTACGGACCCCGTTGCGTAAATTCGCCGCTTTATCAGACCGCTCGGCGGTCTTCCCACAGCGCGGGCGAGCTATGTAAACGCGCGGCGCTCGCGGCGAGCGCGAGACGGAGACGCGAGCAGCGGCAGCGGGGCCCGCGAGTTTCACGGAGCCGAACGAAACCGGTTTCGAAAAGGCGGGTACGCACAATTCCTCTCTCGGCGCGCGGCCGTGTACTCTTCCATCCATAGAGGCCTCGCGGGGAATATGCGGCTAAACGGACCGCCTGTATCTTCGGGCAGGGGGGGCCCCCCCGATCGCTCGGGCTAACGTCGAGCGCGCTTTTCCCTCCTTTTCACCGTCCACCCGACTCTCCCCCTTTTTTCCACGGCTTCTCCACGCTCCTCTCTCTCTCTTCGTGTCCTCAAATCTTCACCCTTCGTACCCCCCAAACTTTTGGCTCTTCGTGTCCTCAAATCTTCACCCTTCGTACCCCCCAAACTTTTGGCTTTGCGTGTCCTCCAAACCTCGCTCTTCGTGTCCTCAAATCTTCGCCCTTCGTATACCCCCCGAATTTTTGGCTTTGCGTGTCCTCCAAACCTCGCTCTTCGTGTCCTCCAAACTCCACTCGTTTCTCCACTTCGTTCTGCTCTCCTCACGTCCACCAAAAATTCTTCTCGACGTAGGAAAAAAAAAAAAAAAAAATTCTTTCAGCTCAAAATCTCGGCTCTTCGTGTCCTCCAAACTCCACTATTCGCTCTGCTCTCCTCAAGGTACGGAAAAAAAAATTCTTTTGGCCGGAAAAAAAATTTCCCTCGACCCGCGAATTTTTCCCTCGCACTCCGTTCGCCTGACCCTCCGGGCGACGGAGAGCTTCAGCCTCTCGGCGTCTCGGCGCGCAGCCTCGGCGCCTCGAAATTCTGGCGCCTCGTGGTTCTCAAGGTCATCGTCGTCATTACCGCAGTCGTCTTGCTCGGCTCGGTCCGTTCGCCGTACGCGAAAGCCGCTTCCAGCGGGCACCACCACCACCACCACCACCTTCACCACCACCGTCAGACGTCGCCTCTCTCTATCTCTCTCGCTCCTCTCGCCCACAGAGACCGGCAACGTGTGCGGGACACACAAAGAGCGGGACTCTCAACGCGCACGAACGCAGCAAGCACGCACGTGCACACTACGCACCGCCTCCGCGATCATCACCAACACCGAAGGCCGGCCCGACGGCGCTCGCACACTGACCAACCGCGACCGCGACACGCACGGCGCCCTCCTTCGATTCCTCCACTTGCCGGTTTTTCTCGCCTCCTCGATTTTCCTCCGCAGACGGCGAAAAAAAAAAATCCGTGGAGTCTCTCTCGATGAGCCTCGAAACTCTGCGACTCGCGATCGGCACCGATCGGACAAGAAATCGGCGATCGAGTGGTGAAAAAAAAATCGGGTCGCCCAATTCACAGGAAAATTTGCATCAGTAGTTTCAGCTTCGCTCCCACTGCGATTTTCTTTTTCCTCCTCCTTCGTCCCTCGATTTTTCGGTCCAACGAAACGAAAATCTGTATAAACGATTTTTTGTATCGATGATCGAGATATCCCAGCGTCGATTCGCGTCAGAGGCTGCCGACCCTCGGCCGGTTACTTTCCACTCTCCGGACTCGCCTCTCGGCCGTCCGAGATTCCCTCGCGATGCGGCCTGATTCGACCGGTCCACAAATTCCCCGCGCACGATTTATTTCCTTCCTCCTCCCCTCCTGAGGGAAATCAAATTTCTCTCGTCCTTAAAAAAAATCTCCTCTCGCCGGTGTAGAGACGAGACGTGTGTCCGAGTTTACGCGAAAAAAAGAAAAAAAAAATCCTGGCGGCGCGACGCCCTTCACGATAGTCGCCGAGCGCTGGGCGGACGACGGCGCGAGACTTTTCCGTCCTCGTGTCAGCCAGCGGACTCCCGAGCGCGAGAGATTCCTCGAGTTATCGGTCGTCGCGGCTGCGGCGGCGGCGGCGACGGCGGCGTCGCAGAAACCAGCAGCAGCAGCGCACAGCGGCGGCGGCCGGGCGAGCGCGAGACCCTCACTCGACCACGTCGGTAAAACAGGTTTGATTCCCTCTTTCCTCCGGCCGAGCGAGACAGAGCCGGCTGCTCACCATGTGGGTGAGGAGAGGAGACCGAGAGCCGCGTGTACGTGTGGAACGCTCGCGCACGATTCTTGTGTGCGTTTATTTTATATACATATATATAATATGTATATATATGTGTGTGTCTATATATCCCCGCACGATTCCTATGTGCGTTTATTTTATATTCATATATATAATATATATATATGTGTGTTTATATATCCCCGCACTGTTCGTGTGTGCGTTTATTTTATATTCATATATATAATATATATATATGTGTGTTTATATATCCCCGCACGGTTCGTGTGTGCGTTTATTTTATATACATATATATATAATGTATATATATATATGTGTGTGTGTCCATATATCCCCGGTCGACGTTTCTGTCTCTCCGTACGTGACTCCGGTGTGTGTTCCACGTATCAGCGGAGCGCGCGCGAGGTGCCGATGCACTCGCCTCGGCCCTGCCACTCGTTGGACGTCCACTCGTCGGGCTGGAGGCTTCGAAGCGGCTTCCGAAACTTCTTGACGCGTCGAAATCCGCTTGTCCTAACGAAAGTTACGACGGTAGAACGAAAATATGTGCGGTTCGTGATGTGGAGACTCGTTGGGTGGTTTTTGAGAGGCCAGGAAAAACTGTCGGAAAAATCGTTGAGATGGAAGTTCTATCGGGTCTCCTGCCGCTTCGGGCGCGACGATTTATTCATTCGTGAAGCCCGAGTCTTCGTTTCTCGCTCTCCCCGCCGGCCGTTACGGAATTTACACCCTCGCCGGCCGCCGGCTCGACACTCGCGCGCACACTCGGCTGTCGTCACCCACACACGAATCCCAAAGCAGCCCTGCTGCTGCCGCTGTCGTCTTTCTTCTTTTCGAACCCCAAGCAGCCCTGCTGCCGCTGTCGTCTTTCTCCTCTTCGAACCCTCCGGCCGAACGTGGCGACCGTGTCGGTAGTTCCCGTAAAAAAAAAAAGAAAAAAGATCCCAGCGCTCGATGCCTCCGCAGCGCCGCGCGTGAATTTCGCCGCGCCTGACACCGGCAACCGCACGCAGTTTTCCTCGGCTCGCGCGCGCGGCACTCGACACTCTTCGGCTTCCCTCGCGGCTCGCCGGTAGCGAACCGAAAAATTCACGAATTTCCGTCGCCTCGTTCGGCGAGGCCGGCTCCAAGTTTTCCAGCCGGGTTGGCCTTTTTCTTTCTCTTCTTTCCTTCCCTTTTCTTTCTTTCCTTCTCTCCTTCCTTTTTCCTTTATGCCGCTGCCAACTCCTTCGCTCTCCGATTCCCTCGTTTCCCACTCTCGATGCAATAAAATGTCTCGAGCGAGGTTTTACAACCCGCTCGACAGTCCCGTCACGACAGCGAGGCACTGACACACACGGAAAACACGCGAGAGAGAGACACACGCACACACACACGCACACACACACGGAAAGTCGACGGACACGCACGCACGACGCACGCACAGGCGCAGCACACACACGGCTTGTTGGTTTCTCTGTGTGGAGGAAACGCGACTCCCCGAGTTCTCGTCGCTGAGTCGGGAGTCTCTTTGTGTTCGCTGCTGTTCGTACACCCGGCGAGCTGGGTTCTGTTCTCTCCGCTTCGCTCGCGATCGCTAGCTGACTCCCTGGTAGATCCTTCGCTCGTTCGTTTCCTCAGCCTTAGCTTGCTGCTGCTCTGTGCTCGCTGCCCGTTGCCTTCCTCGCCAGCAACTCGACTGCCTTGACTTTCACGCGAGAGCGTTTCTGGTGTGCCGTGGAGCTGACTCGCCGTGGAGCTGCCGAGCAGCTCGTGTGGCAAAAGAGTCGCTCTGTCGCTGTCTCTATGTGTGTCTTTCTCTCTCTCGCGATCCGGCGTTGAGTTACCACAAACCGGGGTTATCCTCCTTCTCGTCGTCCTCGTCGACGACAACGAAACGAAACTTCCAACGCCCCGAAACTCTCCGCAAATTCGTCGCCGCGAAAGCCGGTCGCGTATTCCACGCAACTCGACGATCTCACCACTGCCAAGCCGCACGAATCGCCTCCACCGAGTCTCCCACAGTTCGCAACAGCGAAAAAAAAAAGAAACGACGACAACGAAGTTCCTCCCGGCAGCGAACGTGGCTCGAAGTAAAACACAGAAGAAAAAAACAAAAAAAAAACTAGTGTCTCGCAGTTCGACGTCGAGAATTCCGTCCCTCACTTGGCGTCGACTCGCACTGCTCTCCCTTCGATTCTTTTGTTCTCTCGCTGTCCCCGGATTATTCAGGCTTGCCCCTCTCTCTCTCTCTCTCTCTCTCCCTCGACACGGTTTCTCCTGTCCCGGCTGCCCTTTTTTTTCTCTCTCTCGCCGGAAGGAATTTCCGTCGCGTTACTTCCCGGCTTCCTCGTTTCTTCCGCGTTTCGTTATTTCTTCTTCCTCCTCTTCTTCCTCTTTTTCTCTCTCTCAAACTTTTTCCCAGGCGGTGTGTGTGTTTTTTTTTTTTACGCTTCTCTCGTGTGTCTCTCGGTGGACGCTGATCATCCACCGTGTCCCGTCGTCCTTTATCTCGTTTTCACGTCTCTCTCCCTCACGACGACGGACCTTCCTGGGTTGCACCTCGCGTTGGGGACCGACGTCGCGGCCAGAAGTCCTACTGCTGCCGCAGAGTCAGGCGGCTCGGCTTACAGCTGACCGGCCGGTCCGCGGCGGGGTTCGGTCAATAGCCATAGCTCGTGTTCCGCGAGCAGCACCAGCGCACACACCGCACACCACAGCCAGCCATCCACCACCACCACCAGCGTCGACGCCACTACCACCACCACCACCACCGCCGCTAGCCGGTGGCGGCGGCGGCGGTCGTCACGCCGAATCGGGCATCCTCGGGTCTACTCGTGGCCTTTGGGATCCAGGGTCGTGTACACCAGAGGCGCCCTCTCGATCTCCTCGCTTCGACGACGCCGCGAACCGCAGGCGTAAACGCGCATCACGCGACCCCAACGCCTCTCTCTGTGCTCGCTGCTCGCTGCTGCTGCTGCTGCTGCCTTCTTTATCTCTTTTATCCTTCGTTTCTCTCGCTCTCTCTCCTCGACTCTTCTCCTACCGGATTCGAACCTTGATTTCAACCTGCCCGACCACTTGAGGAAGGTTCCAACTCGAGAAGAGTTGAGAGAAAGAGGGAGAGGGGAAAGGGAAGGGAGGGGGGGGGGGGGGAAGTAAAAAATGCTGAGGATCTCCTCGCGCTCGTCTCTCGAGCCTCGTCTTTCTTTCTAGCTGCGTTCTGTAGTTTTGTCTCGCTCGCTCGTTGCGCGAGTTTTGTGTGTGTGTTTGTTCTCTTGGGCTGTGTTGCTTTCTCTCTCTCTCGCTCCGCGATTATCCTCGTCTTCGCAAACTCTCTTGGAGTCTTTGAGAAAGGCTACACCCACGTCCCACTTCGGGGGGGCCCCCGGAGTGGAGGTACCGGTACCGTTTCCCCGGCGCGCTCTCTTCAGCTGTGTTGGCCCCCCGATGGTATATTGTGAGGTGAGCGGGGGCTATGCGGCTGTGTGTTGTGGCCCTCGGTGTAGTCGCGGCTCGCGAGAGCCGAGAGTGAGCTATATGCAGATGAAAGATTGATTTTCCGCAGGACATTTTGGATGGGCTCTCGCTCTCTCTGGCTCTGTCTACGCGGGTTTTGTGCGGGTTACACGCGGGACGCCGCGCTCGCGCTGTGTGTCGGTGCCGGGTTATCCTGGTGGGTTCCAGGCTCGAATTTAATGATTTCGGGGACGAAGCGAGGAATATTTTTGGCGGTGTTATTTTCTTGATTACTCGGGCTTATTAATTTCCTATTAATTAATTTAGTGTCTCTGTGTGTCTATTCGGGGTTCCCTGGCGGATCCGGTGCTCGAATTTAATTATTTCTGATGATTTCTCGGGCGAAGTAACGAATTGTTTTTGGGTTTTTTATTTTCTTGATTACTCAGGCTCATTAATTTCCTATTAATTAATTTAGTGTCTGTGTCTCTATTCGGATTTTCCTGGCGGGTTCCAGGCTCGAATTTAATTATTTCTGATGATTTTTCGGACGAAGAAACGAATAATTTTTAGGATTTTTTATTTTCTTGATTACTCAGGCTTATTAATTTCCTATTAATTAATGTAGTGTCTCTGTGTGTATTCGGGGTTCCCTGGCGGATTCGGTGCTCGAATTTAATTATTTCTGATGATTTCTCGGAGGAAGAAACGAATATTTTTTAGAATTTTTTATTTTCTTGATTGCTCAGGCTTATTATTTTCCTAGTAATTAATTTAATGTCTATGCGTATATTCGGATTATCCTGGCGGATTCGGTGCTCGAATTTAATTATTTCTGATGATTTCTCGGATGCAGCAACGAATATTTTTGTGACTTTAATTTCGAGATAACTCAGGCTTATTATTTTCCTACTAATTAATTTGGTGTCTCTGTGGTATTCAGGATATCCTGGCGGATTCGATGCTCGAATTAAATTATTTCTAATGATTTCTCTAACGAAGTAACGAATATTCTGATTGTTTTTTTTTATGTCCTTTGATTACTCAGGCTTATTATTGTCTTACTAATTAATTTACTATTATAGACAAAATAAAAATGCCAATTCATCTAAATAAATGAAGAAAAATAGTCAGCTGACTTTAACCAGCTGCACAATGCCCAAACGATGCCCCAAGAAACATAACCAACTGCGACTACCAACTGAATAATTAGTTCATCAAACTACAAGAACCGCCTGACCGATCGCTCTTCCGATTAATCAGCTGATCAATCGACGAACAATTACCAGTCCCTCGATCACCCAACCGAGCCAACTGGCCACAGTCGCCAGTTTCCCCCGTCTAGACAATCGCGGCCAGCAGTCTGCGCGAAACTTTTCGTTATTTCGGTGTGCGTAACCCGCTTCGCGCGATATCGCTCGAGTCTCGCGTTTCTCGCTGGAACTTCTTATACTCCGAAAATAATCTCCGCGGGCTCGCGGGACGGGTGTTGTTTAAAAGTGCTTCGAGCCGCCTCCTCGCGGTTCGTATTGTCTTTCTGCTCCGAAAAGCTACGAAATCTTTACGCTCCGAAAAGCTCGCCGAAACGCTTTAACGCATCGAATGGCCGGAGTATATAACGCAATCTCTCTCTCTCTCTCTTTCTCTCTTTCGCTCCCCAGTGTATTGCAAGTCTCTCCCAACAGCGCAACGCGGGGCTCGGCTCTCTCGTTTAACTCGCAGCGAGAGATAAGTATGCACACGAATTATCATCGCGCCGTAACTCGGTAACAGTTTTATCATCGGGTCAACTTCCGGTACGCCGATTGTGCGCTACGCGCGCATCATGCGAAGCATCCTCTTTTTTTCTCTCTCTCTCCTTCCAGGCTCTGTATTGTCTCGCTCGTGCAAACACGCACGAGAGTAATGAGAGACCCCAAGAGTCAGAAGCGGCGGGGCACGCGGTGAAAGTGAAAAGCTACTTTCCAGGGGGTCACGGTTGCTGTGCGGAGAATCGTGAAAAGGGAGTCCCCCCACCCGCCCCCCTCGCCCCCCCCCCCCCGGTCGCCGAGTGATCGAATCTACATTCGCGCAGGCGCCGCGACGGAAATCGTCTTATCAAGGTCGCGGAGCTAAACGATTTTTCGGCAATCGTGGGATCCGGAATTTAAAAAAAAATCGTCAAGACCAATATAATTAATGTGGCCAATTTTAATGATCAGAAGAATAATAATAAAAAAAAATTTAAATCCTCAAGACCAACATAATTAATTTGGCTAATTTTAATGCTCAGAAGAATAATAGAAAATAAAAAAAAAGTTCCTCAAGACCAACATAATCAATTTGGCCAATTTTAATATTCAGAATAATAATGACAAAATTTCTAAAAAATTCTCAACACCAACACAATTAATGTGGCCAATTTTAATACTCAGAATAATAATGACAAAATTTCAAAAAAATTCTCAACACCAACATAATTAATGTGGCCGATTTTAATGCTCAGAATAATAATTTAAAAAATTCTAAAACATTCTCAACATCAACATAATTAATGTGGCCAATTTTAATGCACAGAATAATAATTAAAAAATTCTCAAAACCAACATAATTAATGTGGCCAATTTTAATGCTCAGAATAATAATTAAAAAAAATGTCTAAAAAACTCTCAACACCAACATAATTAATGTGACCAATTTTAATACTCAGAATAATAAACAAAAAAAAATTCTAGGAAAAATTCGATCCCGTCAGCGAAACATCGATCGCGCGTCGCGAGGAAATTCGCGAGATTTATTCGACGGGCATAAATCAGAATTTTTTTTTTTTTTTTTTTTACTGTCGTTTCGAGCGGAGCCCCCGTCCCCCGAGTTCGCGTCCGCCCCTGGCGCGGTCGAACGGCGCTCGGCCGTTTCCGGCCGTACGTGGCGCACTCGACCTCCTTGCCGAGCTCGAACGAGCACGGGCGAAGCCGGCCCGACGAGCGCCGCGAGGAGAACGCGATTCGCTCTCGCACACAGCCGCGTGCGCGCGCGCCTCTCTATAGATATATATATACGTGACAAGCACACAAAGAGACGCGGAGAGCCGCCGCGCGCACGAACACGGGGAGAGGAACCGGCAGCCGGTGGCAGCGTGGAGAGCGGAGTCGCTCGCGCACACCGAGCGGCGGGCGGCGCGTCGGTGCACGCGCAGCGGCTCGCGCATGCGCGCATACGCGCCGGGCCGGAGCGGAACCGGCCCGCCGCGCCGCGTCTCTCCGTTCTCGCTCGATTAGCCCGTCGCTTCGCCGTCGCTCCTTCGATCGTCCCGGTCGATCGTCGGCGGCGGCGCTTCTTGCGCTCCGACGTCGGGAGGGCAACGATTGAGGGAAAACGTGAGAATAAAGGGGGGGAGAAGAGAAAATAAAAAAAAATAATGTAGACAAAATTTCAGGAGGGAAAAAAGAAAAAAGAACGAAGACAAAATTTCAGGAGAAAAAAAAAGAAAAAAAAAGAATGAAGGCAAAATTTCAGGAGAAAAAAAAGAAAAAAGAATGAAGACAACATTTCAGGAGAAAAAAAATAAAAAAGAATGAAGACAAAATTTCACGAAAAAAAAATAATAATAATAATAATAATAATAATAATAATGAAGACAAAATTTCAGGAGAAAAAAAAGAAAAAATAATGAAGACAAGATTTCAGGAGAAAAAAAAGAATGAAGACAAAATTTCAGGAGAAAATAATAATAATAATAATAATAATAATAATAATAATAATAATAATAATAATAATAATAATGAAGACAAAATTTCAGGAGAAAAGAAAAGAAGAAATAATGAAGACAAAATTTCGGGAGAAAAAAAAGAAGAAATAATGAAGACAAAATTTCAGGAGAGAAAAAAAAAAGAAACGCGTTTCGGACGAATTATCTGCGGTACGCGGAACGCGCTAACATTTAGATTTACGATACTGACGCCTCTCGGCCCCCGCGCGAGACGCGTGTACCTTGACCCCCTCGGCTCGATCGAGCGCCGATGCGGTGGGCAATTGGAAAAGGAGAGGAGAAATAGGAATAAAAATAACGAGGCTTAGAAAGAGTCGCGCGCGCGGGGCGCTGGTGTTAAGTGCGCACACTTGTAACGCACACCCGTGTTATATACACTCGATATATATCGCCGAACGCGAATCGCGTCTGTGTGCGCGAAACCGAGAAGCGAATTAATGCTAATGGACGTGGCGGTTGTGGTGGTGGTGGATTACAGCACATGACTATATACAGGTCATAGCCGAGAGAGCGAAACATGCCGGGAGCGCCCGCACGTGCGCGACTTTTTCGACCAAATTTGAACTATTACGAAATCGACCACTCGCGTAGTAGACGCAGATAAAGAATTAAAATAGATTAGCTTTTTGGCGGCGAGGCGCTTTTTTTTCTTTTTTTTTTTCTCGCTCCTCCTTCTCACTCTGCGTTATCGCGGCTCACCCGAGCATGTGCGCTGCGCTGATAAACTCGGTGATGGTGAAAAATTTATAGTTTTCCGCGCGCTACTTTTGTTGATTAATTGTTTTTTTTTTTTTTAAGAATTGTGACTAGCGATTCGTTAATTTAGGCGATTAAAAAAATGTTTGGTGATGATTCTTTTTTTTTCGTAATTGAGGCAACATTTTTTTGTGTTTGTTGAATTTAAAATTGTCGCTTTTTTATTAATAAATGCGAGGAGTATTTTTTTTTAAGGAATTTAAGACTATAAATTATTTTTATTTTGATTGAACTCGGAATTGCCGCATTTCCGCGGGTCGAATAGACGCGAAGAGTGAAAACAGATAACCGCCTTTTGCGACGGCGATAATTCTCCGAGCCGAGCGGAGAGCCTCGAACATCGGCTGAGCGAGCAAATTCATTGGAGCAAAAAATGTGGTGTTTCTCGCTTTGCGAATTACTCAATTAATTAAAAAAAAAGGAACACACGTTAAAAATCATTTTCCGAATTACTCGAAACGCGTGTTTTCGAGCTTCCGTTACAAGAGCGATCGTTATCTCGAGGGTATTTTGGGTACAATCTCCGCGCGAGATACAATAATCATTATCAAATTTCAACTATTACGAAATCGCCGGGTGGCGCAGACTGAGATAAAGAAGAGACACATAGATCGTTTGTCTGTGTCTGTGTGTATTTTTTTTTTTTTTTTTTTTTTTTCCACGGCGATATTTCTTCTGCTCTTCATCGTCATTATCATAGTCATCCGCATTCTCATGTTTCTCCGAGTGGCTCCTCCGTCCTCCTAGTTATGTATTATAGATAAAGGTTTCGTGCCGCACGATGTGTGCTACTGTTTGCGTGGGCTATGCTCACCCGTCGCCGCTGTCTTCCTATCTCTATCTCTATATACGTACCGTACATATATAGACGCGTGTATATATATGAACGTTTGCCATCGGTATAGGTACGTACATAGCGACAGTGGCTGTGCAGGAACGAACGGTCGATTCGCAGCAATGAAACGGCAGACTCGGTACCCACACGTTTATGTACCCCGCGCGTTGCGCCGAGGAATTAAGATTTGGAGCGAAACGCCGCACTTGGACGAGACTCTTTTTCCTCGTTGCTCTGTTCGCGTACCAATATCGGCATTATATATAGACAGAGGCGCGCTTCGCGTCTGTCCCGTTTGACGTTAAAAAAAGTTGGAAATACTCGTTTTTAATTTTTGTCGTGATGGTTATGGCGTTTAGAAAAAAGTAATGACAAAATACATCGAAATAAATTGTTAACTTTTTTTTTAATAAAGTGTTTTTGCACTTTTTACGAAATTCGCTAAAATCAAGGCAACTTTTTTTTTGATCGGTCAAAGCTGGATTTTCTTCTTTGGTTCGAAAGAAAACTCTGTAACGAAGAGAGTGCAGCAAGGCGGAATGCGATATCTTGATTTTTTAATGTCTCACAGAATTTCAAAGTCAAACCCTCAAAAATTGCAAATTTTTCAAAGGGGTACTTGCGTTTTTTTTTTCGATTTTTGGGGGTCTGGCTTTAAAATTCTGTGAAAAATTCAAAAATCAAGATATCGTGTTCCGCCTTGCGGCATTCTTTTCTTTATAGAGTTTTCTTTCGTCCGAAAAAAGAAAATCCAAGTTTGATCGATCCGAAAAAAAGTGACCTCAATTTTAGTGAAGTGTCAAAATTTGAAAAAAGTGCGAAACCGTTTTTTGCGTTTTTCTCGTCGAATTTTCCATTTTTCGGGCAAACAACGGTGCTTTCCGGAATCAGCAGGAAATTTCCCATCGGTTAGGGTCTCCAAACTTTACAAAATCGAACTTTTTTTTTCACGAAAAATGTACCCCTTGCCTTTACGCAAACGTAACCCAATAAAAATATTATATAAAAAAATGCGAGTTATTTCACCCCCCCCCCCCCCAATTTTTAGATCAAATATATCCTCCCAAAAAAAAAACAAAAAAATGTATCTCGCTTTGGAGACCTAGTCCCAGCCTTTGCGAGAGCGCTTCTCTCCCGTTAGTCGCCACAGTTTATATCGACCCGGTGGGCTTTGTCGAGACTGATCGTAAATTGCGAATTCCAACGACGCGGGCTACTCCCGAGAGAGAGAGAGAGAGAGAGAGAGAGAGAGCGAGAGAGCGAGAGAGAGAGAGAGCGAGAGAGAGAGAGAGAAAGACAGAGAGACACACACAGAACTTGGGTTACCGGCGAGTTGAGCCGCGTTTGACGAGTGAAATACCCCACCGAAATATCCGCCCCTCTCTCTCTCTCACACTCTCCTTTTTCCCTCTCCCTCTTCCTCTCTTCCTCTCTCTCTCTCTCTCTCTCCTGTCTCTCGATCCCCTATGGCGATCCACGCCATTACCCGTGACCTCCGCATACTATCCTCCTGGTTCTGCTGCCGCTGCTGCTGGTGGTGCTGGATGTCCGCGGGACAAACGGGCTTCTCCTCATACTCCCCCCCTCTGGTTCCCGTGCATCTCGCGGGGACTCCGCTCCTCTCCCGTCTATCTATCTCTCGATCCTCTCATCTCCGGCTAGAGCGAGAGTCGCGGGCGCGCGAAAACCTCCGAGCACACCGGAGGCTAATTTCGATGGAAACGCGTCTGGCTTGTGGCCCCTCCGCCTACCTCCACTTGGCTAACACGATACTGGAGAATGATACCAGCCCCCCGACCCCTTTCCCTCCCCCCCCTTCCCCCTTCCCCTTTTCCGTCCCTCGCCCTCCCGACCCTCTCGCTCTTCGCACATTCTCCGGTTCAATCTATCTTCGCCGGTGATCCTCCCGTCAATCGATACTCTCCCACGCCTCCGTCCTAGACGCGACGTTGACTCCTTTATCCCCGAGGCGAGAGACGCGCTGATTAAAAATTGTCCGGCGCTTGAGCCGAGATGTGGTCGTAAGTCTTCGTGGTTCAATTTTTTTTTAATTTTTTTTTTTATGTTTTCATCGTCATGGGTATTTTTGGAAATAATTGCGCTTCAATGAGACCACTAATTAGGGAATTTTGAGAACGTCAGATGGGTATCTGTGAGATTAAAAGGAAGCTAAACGCAAGTCATGATTTGTGTTGCTGTGTTGGATGGTGAGAATAGTAATTTTAACGGCGCAGCTATTTTTTTTTAACAGCGTAGTTTAGGTTTCTTGTCACTGATATTCTTAGAAATAATTACGCGTGAATGTAAGCATTAATTAAATAAAATTTGAGACCGATAGATGAATATCTGTTAAATTTAAAAGGAAATATAAATGCAGGTCATGAACCCCGTTACTCTGTCGATTTGTGAGAATAGTAATTTTAACGGTGTAGCAATTTGACAGCATAGTTCAATTTTTTTTTCGTCACATATTTTTAGAAATAATTGCGATTGAATGTAAGCATTAATTAAACAAAATTTCTGTTAAATAAAAAAGATATCTGTTAAATAAAAAAAATCGAAATGCAGGTCATGATCCCCATTGCTTTGTCGATTTATGAGAAGTACAATTTTAATGGCGCAGCTATTTAACAGCATAGTTCAATTTTTTTGTCACATATTTATAGAAATAATTGCGCCTCCATGTAAGCATTAATTAAACAAAATTTGAAACCTATAGATCGATATCTGTTAAATAAAAAAAATCTAAATGCAGGTCATGATCCCCGTTGCTCCGTCGATTTGTGAGACCAGTAATTATACAGTAGAACCCCCTATATTCGGCATTGTGATCCCACGAATTTTTTCTGAGTGTATCGAAGTCGAACGAGATTCATCGAGGGACACAATTCGTTATTTTCTTTTTTTTTAATGCGCGCAACCGTCGATCCGCCGTACGCGGAATCGCAATCGAACGCGGAGATCGAAACGGGCGAGTGAGACGCGCTAACGCATACTTACGGATATAAACCCGGCAGGCAGAAGAGTTATCACACGTCGTCTATATTTAACTAAATTGTATGTATAGCCGAGGAGAGACCAAGGGCCGTGTTACGCGCTGTGTGTGCTGTACGATGCTCCGAGACTTCTCATCTCTCTCCGTCTCGCTCGTTTCGCTCCCCCCCCCCCCAACCCCTTCACGTCCTTCTCTCTCCTTCGCTTTCAACGAAGCTGGAAGCTCGTGAACGCACAGCTCGCCTCTCCGGCACCCGATACTCGAAGCTCACCGTCGTCGCACAACCATCGCTCGACGCCGCCGCCGCCGCCGTCGCCCCACGGCCGCTCAGATACGACCCGCGTTTATGCAGATATGAACCTTGCAAAATGCATGATTTACGGTCGGGCGCGGTGTCCATGTGTGTGTGTGTATGTGTCAGTGCCTGTGTGTAAATGTGAATGTGTTTGGATCCGTATGTAAATGCTGTATGTGTTTATTTCTGTGTGTAAATGTTCATATGTTTATATCTGTGTATAAAAGTTCATGTGTTTATATCTGTGTATAAATGTAAATGTTTTTGAATCTGGATGTAAATGCTGTATGTGTTTGTTTCTGTGTGTAAATGTTCATATGTTTATATCTGTGTATAAATGTAAATGTTTTTGGATCTGGATGTAAATGCTGTATGTGTTTATTTCTGTGTATAAATGTTCATGTGTTTATATCTGTGTATAAATGTTCATGTGTTTATATCTGTGTATAAATGTGAATGTGCTTGGGTTCGTATGTAAATGCTGTATGTGTTTATTTTTGTGTGTAAATGTTCATATGTTTATATCTGTGTATAAAAGTTCATGTGTTTATATCTGTGTATAAATGTTCATGTGTTTATATCTGTGTATAAATGTTCATGTGTTTATATCTGTGTATAAATGTAGATGTGTTTGTGTCTGTGTATAAATGTAAACGTGTTTGAATTTGTGTATAAATGTAGATGTGTTTGTGTCTATGTATAAATATAAATATGTTTGTGTTGTGTATACATGGAAATGTGTTTGCGTTGTGTATAAATGTAAATGTCTTTGTGCTGTGTGTTAGAACGTAACACTGTGCATAAATGTAAATGTGTTGTGTGTAAATATGCACGTGTTTGTGTCCGTATGTAAATGTATGTGTTTACTCGTGTGTATATTTTTTCTACACTGTTGAAAATGTTTACGAATTTACATCGCCGGGACTAATCAGTTAATGTATTAAATTTTATGCACGGGCGTCGCGACAGTTAAATATGTGTACGTATACAGAGACATTCACACGAAGCGATAGCTACCCGACTCCGCAACGTGCCGACACTTTTGCATCGCTCGTTCGGAGAGTAAGAATGAGAAGGGGGTCCGAGAGGGAGAGAAGAGTCGTTAGGATTCTTCCGTGTGGACCGGTACAATAGTTACAAAGTTCTGTTCATAGCTGCCCAAATCGCCGTCATTGACACATTTGCAGTCCGAGCTATGAATTTTGGGGCCAACTTCGTAGCTGACTTCAGCGTGAAAATACAGTAAAATTCCTACGCTCGGCTTGCGGGTCTATTTGAAGCCGGTGGATACAACACGACGAGGCAAAATTCGAAAGACAAATGAAAATTAAAAGCATTTTCAGCACAAAAAATAATAGACTATCGATCTCATCTAATCAGTCTTGATTCGAAAAAATCTCAAGGCAAATGCAGTACGACAATTATGGCAAGAAATTTTTTAATTGAGGAAGAGAAAAGTCCAGTCAACGACTGAGATAAAAATAGGTAATCAAACACACGACGTATCAATTTCGGGCGAGCAAAAAAAACGCAGCAGCAACGCCCGTAATTTTTGTCATAATCGTTGCGCAACGTTTGATACAAATAAATTGTCTATATCGCGAAGCTGACGTTGAAGTGGCCGAAGCTCGTGCGTCAAGAGACACCCTAGCGGGAAGCCTCAACGTCACCCGCGGGTAAGTCGAACCCGCGGATCCAAACCAGCCGCGACTAGTGCCAAAATCGCTAATTTCACGATCGCGAAACGCGCGTATTTCGAGCGCGCGCGCCGGGTATTATTGCCGATCCGCGCGGCAATTAAATCCCTACCTCGCGGCCGGCTCCCGGTCGCGAATGACGGCGCGCACCGTGACCAGTGAATTTTGACACCGGGGCCTCCCGGGCAGCCGCGCAGTCAACCGCGCAATATTACCCAACGCGCGATCGGAGCGCGATATAAATTTACAAAAATTTGCCCCCTCCGCGCGATCGTCGCGCGATTCCTTCGGCTCCGATAATCCCGCAATTGCGCGTCTTTTCAGCGAAATTTCAGCACACTGTTAAAAATGTGGTGTTAAAAACTGCACCAAGACGGTGTCTATATAGGTCCACACCATACAGACGCCAGTAATGTGAATCTCGTTGATGAATTCGTCAGAATTTTGATTTTCGAAAAAAGAAATTATAGATCAATTACCCGTAGAGGGAATCTGTAATGAAAAATTCGATTTTTTTTGCTCAATTTTTCGATGAAAACTTCACACACGAAACGTGTTACAATGTTTCGTCGGTAACACGGGAATAAATTTAACGAAACGGCTGGTGTTGATTATACACTGAAAGAAGCGACTAATTCATTCACATGATAATAAAAAATCACACACGAAACGTGTTGCAATGTTTCGTCGGTAACACAGGAATAAATTTAACGAAACGGCTGGTGTTGATTGTACACTGAAAAAAGCGACTAATTCATTCACGAGATAATAAAAAATCACACACGAAACGTGTTACAGTGTTTCGTCGGTAACACGGGAATAAATTTAATGAAACGGCTCGTGTTGATTGTACATTGAAAAAAACGACTAATTCATTCACGAGATAATAAAAAAATCACACACGAAACGTGTTACAATGTTTCGTCGGTAACACAGGAATAAATTTAATAAAACGGCTCGTGTTGATTATACACTGAAAAAAGCGACTAATTCATTCACAAGATAATAAAAAATCACACACGAAACGTGTTACAGTGTTTCGGCGGTAACACAGGAATAAATTTAACGAAACGGCTGGCGTTGATTATACACTGAAAAAAGCGACTAATTCATTCACGAGATAATAAAAAATCACACACGAAACGTGTTACAGTGTTTCGTCGGTAACACAGGAATACATTTAACGAAACGGCTGGTGTTAATTATACACCATAAGAAGTGTTATTATTAACACTGTAATAAGTAACACTAGGAAAAAGTCCACACCGTATATTTTTTACACCGTCCATTTTTAACAGTGCACGATACACCGGCGCAAATAAACAGCCGCGACAAACAATTGGATCACCCGTGCGTACGAATAAACGTGTAGCCGATATAATGCGGCGTCGACCAAACGTCGCCTAATCAATATTCACCCTATTTATTGATATATTTAACGTTAATTCAAGCCCGCGTTTACTCAGCTCGGTTATTCCGGCCGCGCGGCTCCCGGAATCGCGCGCATTATCTGTACCCACGATCGGAATTGCCATCGGCGCGCAATTTGAGAGCCGCACACGGCGACCCGAAAACGCGGTCAGTAATACCGGTTCATATTTAATTCACCGTAATTGATCCGGGATAGCCGCGATTAATTATTTTAATGCCAAATAAATTGAATCGTCACGAGGCAGCAGATATCGCGGCTCGCGGATCCCGCGAGGTTAATCCAAAAGCCCACGGTGTACGCGATGCATATTTTCCGAATGAAATTTCCCGTTGCGCAGGAAACGCGCGGCGCGGGCGATAACCGCGCGAAATATTCCCACCCGCCGAGTCGGAATTTTATTCCGACGATAATTTCGCTGCAAATTGAATTTTGGAAGGAATCCAAAAGGATTGGTATTATCGGAGCTTCGCGATCGCGCGTCAATTCAGCTATAGGCTCACGGAGAGAAGGATCTGATAAGATTTACCGGACGCGGTAGTAAAAATTACCAAACGCGCCTGCTATTGAAAAGCCATAGCCGCCACCTGACGAACAGTACGAGAACTATAAGAATTTTTAACATATATATAATACTCATTGTTAAAAATGATTGGAAGTTTTTATTCATAAACTGGCGAATTAAATGCAATCTACAATCGTGAAATAAAATTAATGAATTTTTATAGTAAAAAATAAAGCAAATCGTAAAAATTGAAGGACTTTTACATTAAAACTAAAGTCAATAATAAAAATTACTATGCCATACATCAATTTTGGAATGCACTAGTGTATGAAATTTAGTGTGCCAGTTTATGTATAAAAACTTCCAGTACTGAACATTAAATTTCAAGTAGATTTTTTTTACAGTCCTTTTTACCATATTTCGTGGTAAAAATTCTCATCGTTCTAGTTCTTCTCGATAGATGGCGTTATGTCTCCCCTCTACCGGAAATTTACAATACTTTTTACTAGAAATATGGTAAAAAGTATCAGATCCTTCTCTCCGTGATAGGCTTTCGACTCGACGAGCCGCCGCGCGCGCGGTAATTTTTTTTACAGTGCTTTTTACCATATTTTGTGGTAAAAATTCTCATCGTTCTAGTTCTTCTCGATAGATGGCGTTATGTCTCCCCTCTGCCGGAAATTTACAATACTTTTTACTAGAAACATGGTAAAAAGTATCAGATCCTTCTCTCCGTGATAGGCTTTCGACTCGACGAGCCGCCGCGCGCGCGGTAGATTTTTTTTATAGTGCTTTTTACCATATTTCGTGGTAAAAATTCTCATCGTTCTAGTTCTTCTCGATAGATGGCGTTATGTCTCCCCTCTGCCGGAAGTTTACAATACTTTTTACTAGAAACATGGTAAAAAGTATCAGATCCTTCTCTCCGTGATAGGCTTTCGACTCGACGAGCCGCCGCGCGCTCGCGGTACGTGATTACACGCACGTAGTACGGAGAGCTGGGAGAGCCGATCGCGAGACGCATGGCTTGTGAATCCCCGCGTCCGTTTGCTGGGAGAGAGAGAGGGAGAGGGAGAGAGGGAGAGGATAGACGATGACCGGCATCGGCGGGCGCAGCGCTTGAGCTTTCGATCCCGCGATTACTGGCAATGAGCCATCGGGCTCGCGGTGGCCACCTCGACCGCGTTCGCCCGCGCGATATCGTCGCTCATCTGGCTACATGGATGGGCGGCCTCGACCTTGACGGATCATCCAGGAAAATGACAATTAAGGATATGCAAAATTGAGAGACACTCTCGCCGATGCATCGCGTGTGCGTTGATGGGCTGAGCTGGGTTTGTCTCGGGCTTTGTGTAATGAAAATATGTCGTTGTGGTCGCAGTCGGGTGGAATTATAGCAAGCAGGCCGGGGGGAAATGACACACACGAGATGGAATTTTTTTTAAGGTCCTCGAGGGACTTGAGGCTGAATTTTTCTAAGTCGTGATATATGTGGGTTTTTTTTGGGCCTGAATTTTTGGGAGTCTGGCTGCCAGTTATGGTTGATACTGGTTCGATAGAAATCATAAAGACAATGAAGAAAAATTCATTTTTATTCAAGCCTGAATTTGGCTTTGAATTTTTCTAAGTCTAAACGCGAGGCGTACGTTTTTCGCGAAAAAATTTTTTTTTTTTTTGGACTGAGCTGGGTTTGTAGCCAGCAGGCCGGGGGGAAATGACACAGACGAGATGGAATTTTTTTTAAGGTCCTATAGAGGGATTTGAGGCTGAATTTTTCTAAGTCGTGATATATGTGGGTTTTTTTTGGGCCTGAATTTTTGGGAGTCTGGCTGACAGTTATGGTTGATACTAGCTCGATAGAAATCATAAAGACAATGAAGAAAAATTAATTTTTATTCAAGCCTGAATTTGGCTTTGAATTTTTCTAAGTCGAAAAGCGAGGCGTACGTTTTTCGCGAAAAAAAAATTTTTTTTTTGGACTGAGCTGGGTTTGTCTCGGGCTTTGTGTAATGAAAATATGTCGTTGTGGTCGCAGTCGGGTGGGATTATAGCAAGCAGGCCGGGGGGAAATGACACAGACGAGATGGAATTTTTTTTAAGGTCCTAGAGGGACTTGAGGCTGAATTTTTCTAAGTCGTGATATATGTGGGTTCTTTTTGGGCCTGCATTTTTGGGAGTCTGGCTGCCAGTTATGGTTGATACTAGCTCGATAGAAATCATAAAGACAATGAAGAAAATTTAATTTTTATTCAAGCCTGAATTTGGCTTTGAATTTTTCTAAGTCGAAAAGCGAGGCGTACGTTTTTCGCGAAAAAAAATTTTTTTTTTTGGACAGCTGGGTTTGTCTCGGGCTTTGTGTAATGAAAATATGTCGTTGCAGTCGCAGTCGGGTGGGATTATAGCCAGCAGGCCGGGGGGAAATGACACAGACGAGATGGAATTTTTTTTAAGGTCCTCGAGGGACTTGAGGCTGAATTTTTCTAAGTCCTGATATATGTGGGTTTTTTTTTGGGCCTGCATTTTTGGGAGTCTGGCTGACAGTTATGGTTGATACTAGCTCGATAGAAATCATAAAGACAATGAAGAAAAATTAATTTTTATTCAAGCCTGAATTTGGCTTTGAATTTTTCTAAGTCGAAAAGCGAGGCGTACGTTTTTCGCGAAAAAAAAAAATTTCGTTTTCGTAAATTTTGACGACCCTATCCGATGGGAAATTTCCTGTTGATTCCGAAAAGCACCGTTGTTTGCCCGAAAAGTAGAAAATACGACGAGAAAAATGCGAAAAATGATTTTTCACTTTTTTCGAAATTTTATCACTTGAAAAAAATAGGGGTTACTTTTTTTTTGGACCGATGGAACCTGGATTTTCTTCTTGCGTTCGAGAGAAAACTGTATAAAGAAAAGAATGCCGCAAGGCGGAACGTGATATCTTGATTTCTGAATTTTTTCACAGAATCTGGAAGTCAGACCCCCAAAAATAGGAAAAAAAAAACGCAAGGGAAAAATTTGCGATTTTTGAGGGGTCGACTTTAACATTCTGTGAAAAATTCAGAAATGAGTTCAGCTATGAGTGATAATTAATTCAAGTCCGCCCTAAATGATAAAAAAAAAAGAAAATTAATTTTATTTCAACTGCTGGTTGATTTAAAAAAAAATCCAATTTTTCCTCGAGCATTTTGCGAGCGCGCGAGCCACCGCAACCCGCTTGTATATAAAACCGTGTATATACATTCAATTATGTGTGAGGGTGTAAATATATATGGCGCACACGTTCCACATTACGATAAGCGAGTGTACACCGCGTATACACGAGTACACTTATCAATTCCGCAAACTGAATACCTAACGCATCGCGGTATGAATAAATGCAACCTCTTCGCGTGCACTTGAGACAACAGAAAGAAAAGAAGAAAATGACAAGCGCTGGTGATAATGAAAATTAATATCCCGTCGCACGAAAAGCGACGACTAATGTGGCATCAGCTGACTCGGAATACACAAGAGGAATAATGACATCGAAACATACAAGAGGAATAATTTGTTGGTGCTATTATTATTATTCAAAGTCAATGTTCTTGGTATTCAGCGATTCGCTCGAGACTCTCGCGTCGATGTCGGCCGGGGAGATTTCGAGGCTTGGAAAGGAATTCGCGCCGCGGAGTTTCAATAAACTAGAGTTCAATCCAAAAAACAATTTTTTCGCTCCGTCGACCTTTGACCTTCCACTATCGCTCCACACCTCGACACTTTTTTCTCCGCGCGATTTCGACTTCTGGCCTTCACTATCGTTCTCACCTCGAAGTTCTTTTTTTTCGCCTCGTCTTCCGAGATACCCGATATTTGACATTTACTGTCACTCTCGAGTCGTAAAACTCCTCGGCGCTCGGTGACCCCAATGGTCACAACCTTCTTTTTTTCTCGTTTTTAGTGTAACTTTTTAAAAATAGTCGCCGCAAAATGCGTGGATCCGGTTTCCGACTTTTTTCGGAGTTCTGAAGACTTTCGTTGTTGCTCGGCCTTTGCCTGTGTCGTTACCTATCGTCGAGTTACACCAGCACAAATGCTAAATGGACTCTAACAGAGAGGCAGACAGACAGAGAGAACCCCATGTAAATAAAGCACACCTTGAAAATGTATAGGAGATATAGAACGTTTGGCCGAAAATATATTCAATAAACATATTATTGTCTGCCTAAAATATATCTTCTATATTTATATTATTTATTCATATTTGGGCGACATATTAGACATATATTAATAAATGTCGACCACATATTCTATATCCGCTCAATTTTATATTTATATAAAATATATAAATATATCAAATATATCACAGATATATCTCACTAAAATATATCCCTTGAATACATAAAATATATACAGCGGATATAGAACTTTAGGTCAACATATATTAATACGTCGTCCAAATATTCATAAATGATAATATAATTGTATACGACTGATATATATTGAATATACCATGACGTGATATAAATATGTATATAAAATGTATATTATTTATTCATATTTGGGCGACATATTAGACATATATTAATATATGTCGACCAAAAATGCTATATCCGCTGTATTTTATATTTCTATAAAAAATATAAATATATCAAATATATCCCACGTATATCTCACGAAAATATATCCCTTGAATACATAAAATATATACAGCGGATATAGAACTTTTGATCGACATATATTAATACGTCGTCCAAATATTCATAAATTATAATATAATTGTATACAACTCATATATCTTGAATATACCGTGACGTGATTTTTGCGACAACGAAAAACACGTGACAATACTTTATTTCCATAGGGGGGGAGAGAGAGAGAGGCACCTGCGACAGCGAGAGCGCATCGTCCCCGCAGCATCGAAACGAGGTTGATTAATCGCGCGGACGTCAGCTTCCGTCGAGGAGGAGGCGTTTCGAGTGCGTTGCCGCCGCTCGCATCGTGCGTTACTCCTTTCGGTGCGTCTGTCGCGCGGCGACTTCGACGGCCGGGGCCAATGCGTGAGCCGATAACGCGCGCGAGCGCGTTCGCCGCCCGTAGCCTTTGGCCTTAATCGACCGAATTAAATTCGACGACCTCGCGCCGCGAGCGCTCGTTGCGCGCCTCCCCCGCAGGCCGAACTAGCCCTCTCGATCATCAGCGGTCGCCTTGGCTCTCCGACACCGTGCGGACCTTCTTCAAGTACTAAATACAGCCTCGGGGATTACGATCTATCATGTACCACATGCGGCAGCCTCAACGACGTCGCGCCCGGAATGCGCGACTCTCGATTTTTGCCTTTGATTTTCTACGTGATTTTTTTTTTTTTTTTTTGTAACCTGACGAAATATTTTTTTCAATTTTTATTTTGGCATACAAAAATCGTGTCGAATTATTCCTGGTACCGAATGTACGTAAATAATTGTTGAAGGTAGATTCAGAATTTTTTTTAAGTCTTATTTTTTTAGTATTTGTATTTTATAAATTACACGACTCTCGATTTTTGCCTGCGATTTTCCACATGACTTTTTTTTTGTGTAAACCTGACAAAATATTTTTTTCAATTTTTATTTTGTCGTAAAAAAAATCGTGCCGAATTATTCCCAGTACCGAATGTATCTAAATAATTGTTGGAGGCGGATTCAGAATTTTTTTTAGTCTTTTTTTTAGTATTTGTACTTTACAAATTACAGGAGGATGAATTTCGTTCACGAATTTCATTCTCGCACGTCGCGTGTAATTGAATTTGGAAATTCGTGATCAAAAGTTTCAACTTTCGGAGTTACATTCGATTTACGCATCCCACTTCCCACCTGACATTTGAGGAGATTACTTTGTAACCCAATTAAATTTTTTAATTTCTTTTTTCGCTCGTAAAAAAAAATTGCGCTACTCGCAGTCGTGAATGCAAATAATTTGGAGATGGATTTTATAGCACAAACGTGCTGAACTCTCTCCGGGCTTTGAAGTCTACACTGTTTTCAATATATTTGCACTTCACGCGAGGCTGAATTTCATTCCTGAATTTCGTTATCGCGTCAGTGGAATAAAATTCAATTTGAAGATAATTCAAAGTTTGATATTTCAGATAGAAAAAAAAAAACGTCACTCAGGTAAAAAATTGACACCTGCAATCGACATCATGAATGAAGATTAAATCAATACTAATTTTAATGGCGGATAAACTTCCGAAAGGCGCATACCTCCGATCGATCTGAAATTTTGTATACTTATGTATTTTCACCTCCTGAACACGAATATGATAATGAAAATCTGCGCAAATGCCATTTTCATTATCGAAATAGAAAAAAAACCTTGTACCGACACCGATATCTGTGCGGTCGGTGTGCAGCTTTATTACTGTAACGAGAGATATTTTCTCAGTTTCGATGACTACTAAAGCGGAAAATAGTCACCGAGTTCCGATTACTGAAGCCCAGAAAATTCACAAACTTTGGATTACGACAAAAACGGAAAATAGTCACAGAGTTTCGATTACTAAAGCGGAGAAAATGCACGAAGTTTCGATTGCCACTACAGCGGAAAAAATTCACAAAGTTTCGATCACTACTAAAGCGGAGAATAGTCACACAGTTCCGATTACTAAAGCGGAGAAAATGCACAAAGTTTCGATTACCACTAAAGCGTAAAAAATGCACAAAGTTTCGATTACTACTAAAGCGGAAAATAGTCACAGAGCTCCGACTACTGTAACGAGAGATATTTTTTGTATTACCCGGTCGTACAGTGGACTTTTCCGGGGGGGGGGGCAATATCCGAGCAATATCGTTCATCATATCGCGAATATGGCGTGGTGCAGATATTTTTTTACGTGGAGAGGTAGCCCGCCCCCATCTCGCCACCTTTCACGTGAAATAAAATATTTCGATTTAATAATTATAACAATTAAAATACAAAATTAATCTTTTTGAATTTTTTCATTTCGGGGGGCTTCGCCCCCCGAACCCCCCGAGCGGGGCTTCGCCCCTGCACCCCACCAGAGGCTTCGCCCCTGGACCCCACCGGGGCTTCGCCCCTGGACCCCACCGGGGCTTCGAAAACAGTCACTGCAGTGCGATGACGCACAGCGAAACAAACCAAAGTTTTGTTTAAATTTGATACTGAAAATGGGGTTTGCGCAAATTTTCATTATCATATTCGTGATTAGGAGGTCAAAATACATTAGTATACCAAATTTCAGATCGATCGGAGGTATGCGCCTTTCGGAAGTACACCCAAAAATTCTTCGATCAACGAGCGAACCATAAATTTAAAAAAAAAACTACCTACTTATTGACCCGGCATGTTTTTCCCGCTCGTTACTCCCGTCACCCACACGAACGCGTGGATCGAACTGAACTCGTGGCACGGACTGAAAATCCCGAGAGTTTGACTTGGCGACTCCTCCCCTCCCCGCGGGCGTGGGAAACCGTAACCTGCATAGCGCCCGCAAGGCAAAGGAGAATAAAAAATAGCCGATAGCGAAGAAAAAAAAAGAAAAAAAAAAAAAGAAAAAGAAAAACCGGTGCATTCTAAGTTGGCACCATTTCCATAGATACATATTTCCCGCGTGTGGCAAAAGGCGCCACGCTAGAGAAATGTCAGGTGCGCCCGGTGCGCCCGGCTCTATACCGGCGTATTATCCCCCATCCGGCGGCTAAATTATAGAAGACACACACATGCGGCTCGGGCACGTCAATTAGCCCGAGATACCCGGCATCAGCGACAAAGTAATACGTGCCGCGGCTGGACTCGTCCCGTGCGAATTGACAACTGTCCTCCACTCTGTTGCCGCAACATTGTAGATAAACGCGCGCTCATACCGCTGTATACACGTATTTCTGGTAAGAAAATGACAGGCATATCCATATCCAGACTCGTATCGCGCGACGCACGCTCGACGGCTCGCGCGTTTCACGTGTAGCGCCGGTGGGATACACCGAGTTGCTCACCTATGTTAAAGAAAAAAAAAAAAAAAAAAAAAAAATTGTACATATCACTTGCGAGTGGGAAATGCATGAACAAGATTGCAGATACACCACGTTACCCACCTACGGGGTGATTCAGAATGATTGTCCGGCATTTCCGTCAGCAATTGCTGGTCGACGTTTGTTCAACTTTTCGCCGCGTATTTTTTACTTTTTGACTAGGCTAATCAGGCGTGCCTGAAAAACTTGCCACAATCGACCTCAGAAATTTGTTCTTTTCAAAATATCGACTTTTAACCTATACCATCGTTCTCAAGTCGCATATTCTACCCCCGAAAACACTGGTTATTAACCTTTTTTAATCGATTTTGAAAAAAATATTTTTTTGGCGACGAAAAAAATATTTTTTCTGTCAGAAATCGTAGATTCGGCTCCGGACCGAAAATCGCCAAAATCGACCCCAATTTTTTTTCTTTTCAAAATATCGACTTTTAACCTATACCATCGTTCTCAAGTCGCATATTCTACCCCCGAAAACACTGGTTATTAACCTTTTTTAATCGATTTTGAAAAAAATATTTTTTTGGCGACGAAAAAAATATTTTTTCTGTCAGAAATCGTAGATTCGACTCCGGACCGAAAATCGCCAAAATCGACCCCAATTTTTTTTCTTTTCAAAATATCGACTTTTAACCTATACCATCGTTCTCAAGTCGCATATTCTACCCCCGAAAACACTGGTTATTAACCTTTTTTAATCGATTTTGAAAAAAATATTTTTTTGGCGACGAAAAAAATATTTTTTCTGTCAGAAATCGTAGATTCGACTCCGGACCGAAAATCGCCAAAATCGACCCCAATTTTTTTTCTTTTCAAAATATCGACTTTTAACCTATACCATCGTTCTCAAGTCGCATATTCTACCCCCGAAAACACTGGTTATTAACCTTTTTTAATCGATTTTGAAAAAAATATTTTTTTGGCGACGAAAAAAATATTTTTTCTGTCAGAAATCGTAGATTCGGCTCCGGACCGAAAATCGCCAAAATCGACCCCAATTTTTTTTCTTTTCAAAATATCGACTTTTAACCTATACCATCGTTCTCAAGTCGCATATTCTACCCCCGAAAACACTGGTTATTAACCTTTTTTAATCGATTTTGAAAAAAATATTTTTTTGGCGACGAAATTTTTTTTTTTCTGTCAGAAATCGTAGATCCGACTCCGGACCGAAAATCGCCAAAATCGACCCCAATTTTTTTTCTTTTCAAAATATCGACTTTTAACCTATACCATCATTCTCAAGTCGCATATTCTACCCCCGAAAACACTGGTTACTAACCTTTTTTAATCGATTTTGAAAAAAATATTTTTTTGGCGACGTTTTTTCTGTCAAAAATCGTAGTTCCGGCTGCGGACCGAAAATCGCCAAAATCGTCCCCAATTTTTTTTCTTTTCAAAATATCGACCTTCAACCTACACCATCGTTCTCAAGTAAATTTTCTAAAGTGTCTAAACATCGCTCGTGAAAAATTGAAGAATCATTCTGAATCACCTCGTACATAAAAAAAAAGAAAAAAAAAAAAAAATCGTACGTATCACTCGCGAGCTGGAAAATGCATGAAAAAGATCGTAGATACAGCCGCGCTGCGGCGGTGAATTCCGAGACGGCTGCGAATTGGAATTCGCGATGCATGACAACGAGGCTTTGTTGCCGCGACTCCTCCTCGTCTGCCCGCGCTCGCTCCGCGTGTCGCCTCCTCCTCCTCCTCCTCTTTTTGACCGGCTATGCGTTAATGCTCGCGCATTATGCCGGGTGAAACCGCGCGGCTCGCGCGCGCCTCGTGTTTTATTGTGTATTTCGCGCGGTGGCCCAGACACAACCGCGTGCTCCGGGTAGACGCGGAGAGGAGCAGCAGCAGCAGCGCGTCATCGCGCGACCCGAGCGTCGTGCCTGCCGCCTGGCTACGCCGATGATGCCGTCGCACGACCGCTAGGTAATTGCCGCGCGCGCTCGCGACACACACCAGACACACGCGACAATGGGACAGCTCGCGCCGCGATATGAGACGGCTTGACACCGAAATCCCCCGAGCCGCGGGGAACCGGCGATGGTGTCGCCGTCAACATGTGTCATCGCGGCGAGCGCGAGCAGCGGCAACGATCGCAATCTTTTCGGTATCGACTGCGCGGCTTACTGACTATGACTGACGTTCGAGACGTTTTGAGGAACGTTTGAGGAACGGTTGCCGAAAATTCAGTTTTTTAAGGAAATTTGTGGTTCACATTTCCTTGGTAATTTTGGGAAGATAGACAGGTGTGATTATGACCGTGTGACACTTGGGAGAAATTTCAGTTGATTATACGAGAAAATGATGAGCATCAATTAATTTCGATGTAACGAAAGACATTTTTTTATCATAAAAAAAAAAATTGAAAATCTGTGGAGTCACAGATGGGCTATAAATGCATTTAAATATTTTTGGATTACCGTGATTAGATTACAGCAACAACAATTGGGACACTCGACCCACGAACTGACGCCGGTTTTCATTTCGATTTTTTTCTTCCTCGAAATATCGATATTTGGCCTTTGTCAAATAATAATAATAATAATAATAATAATAATAATAATAATAGTAATAATAATAACAACAACAATATAATTCTCAAGTCTCAAAAATGTCGATGTCTGTAATTCATCAGCCATTCATCATCAGCCAGCGATCACCAGTTCTGAATACAATTTTTTTTTCCCCTCGAAATATCGATATTTGGTCCCATCTCACAATTCTCAAAAATCTCAATGCCTGTAATCAATATAATTTCAATTCTACATCTCGCCTTCAGCTTCCCAAACTCGCAGCGAAGAGGTCATCGATAGGGACGTTCTCCCCCACCACCCAACCATCGCTCAGCACGCGAGCGGGTTCGTCACACACGAAGTGACGAGGCTCGTCTGGTGCTGCGGCTCGTCTTTCACGCTCACCGACCGCCGAGTGCGCGCGCTCGATATATGCGACGAATCCTCGACTCGACGCGTCTCGACGAAAATTTCCGTCGGACGCTCTCGCGAATTATCATTATCATTATTATTATTATTTCTGTATCTCTCTCTCTCTCTCACAGGATCGGAATGATGATGAAGTTTGCATCGTTGGAATGCAACGAAATTCAGAAGAAAATGATTTCTAATAAAGCCAAATGATTAAGTAAATTAGGTACAAAAAAATTCTATATTGCACCCAATTGCTATGATGAATTTTTACACCTAATTTCGTCATTTGGGTTAACTGGAATTAATGATTCTTTCTGAATTTCGTCGCATCCCAACGATGCAAACTTCAACATCGTGGATCGGAAGCCGGGAGCCCATATGGAAATAAAGTATATGCAAGATATATAAAAGATGTATTCTAGATATACAAGATATATTTTTGCCGAAAAATTCTATATGTCGGATATATTTTAGGATATATACGAAATATACGCGAGGGAAAAATATATCTAAGATATATCCAAAATATATTGAAAATGTATTTTTATTATATTATCGTCCGAAAAGTTCTATACGTCAGATATATTTTCGTGTATATTCCTTTTCCGTGGGGGAGGTTTGCCGCGCTTGGTGATTTCCTTCTCGGGGCGGCCGGTCGAACCCGGTGCCGCTGCTGCTGCTGCTCGCAGACCTGCGGCAGACGTTGCGCGGAAAATTTCCTCGACGCCCGCATGCAGCGGCGGTCGGTTGTTTTGCCTCCCACGCGCTCGAGCGAGCGACGGTCTAGCTTCGCGATACGATAACACGATAGCGCCTCGAGTTGTGGCCGAGTCTGTGGAGCGCGGCAAGGTGGATGCCCAGTCATCGACCGTGTGCCACGGAAACTTGTCTCGCGCTTGGGTATCGCGAAAACTTTTCCCCCCCTTGCCCTCCTGCTCACGGAAATTCGCTGCTCTTCGAGCGCAACTTGGTGCCCGCGGAGAGAGAATTTAGCCGGTAATTAGATATCTCAACAAACTCACTCGCGAAACTAACGGCAATGGGAATTAAATACCTATTATATACACGAGTTAAACCATAAATGCCAATAAAGCCGCGGGGCCAATTAGACGAATCGGACTGATTAACGCGCGCGACTAATTGCTCATTAAATAAGACCCGACACCGACGATCTCGTAATTGGATGTCTCGCTCGGACCTACGTTTTTTTAGGGATGAAACCTTTTTGTATTTTCTTCTGGTTTTGGGATGATTGAGAGACGAGGATTCGGTACGAGGGAAAAACTGAATGATTTTTGTACGATGGGATAAAAATGATTAGCATGATCGAATTGATGAAGGTCGTTGAATGTAAGAAATTATTGATCGGGAAAGAAAGTTCTGATCAATGATTTCGAATGATCGACAATTTTGCATTCATTGACGATCTCGTAATTGGATGTCTCGCTCGGACCTACGTTTTAGGGATGAAAACTTTTTGCATTTCCTTCTGGTTTTAGGATGATCGAGAGACGAAGATTCGGTAGGAGGAAAAAATCAAATCAAAGAAAAAATCGAATGATTTTTACAGGGTGGGATTCGAATAATTAGCATGATCGAATTGATGAAGGTCGTTGATTGTAAGAAATTATTGATCGGGAAAGAAAGTTCTGATCGATGATTTCGAATGATCGATAATTTGGCATTTATTCTCGTTAAAAATGTTTGGAGCAGAAGAAAAGATTCAATCGACTGGAAAAGTTGAGTGATCAACGACAGGCCTGAATAATTAGCAGGGTCAACTTATTAAAGCCTATTAGACGAAATTTAACACCGAGTAAACACTGATTGGATTAAAAAAAATCCCAGCTCGTTGATCGAACGCCGACTAATTTTCAACTGAAACAGATCGACGAAATTCAACGTCCAACAATGAGTCTGCTGGCCATAAACGTGAGGCAAAAGCAAGTGAGGTAAAAATCGATTGATTTTTAAATCAATCCATTTAAATTGAATGCTTTTTAAATCAATCAATTTAAATCAACAACATCGTCCATCTCATTAGAAATATCCAAAGCAGAATATATTTTGATTTTGATGATCACCAAGGATCAACAACGTTTACGTTGATGACCGTTGGTTGGATTGTCGACGATTGATTTTTAAATCATCCGATTTAAATTGAATAATTTTTAAGTCAATCAATTTAATTCAACAACATCGTCCATCTCATTAAAAATATCCAAACCACCAGAAAATCTCCATAATCGACCCCAAAAATCTAGCAACCGACCGCATCCTCACCTAATCAGCGCGATCAACTTATCAAAACCCACTAACCACAATTCATCCCCGAAAATGAACGCGTAAACACAGATTGTGTTAACAAACTCCGACCGCGTTCGAACGCCGACTAATTTTCAACAAAAACAGATCGCCGGAACTTAACGTCCACGCGGATCCGAGTGAGCCGGTAGCGCGCAAACCCGCGGAGCAAGAGCAACAATGGTCTGGAGCATCAAAGCATCGCCGACGGCGATGACGGAGCGAGGCGAGGCGAGCTGAGCTCGGCGCTCTCCGATCCGTAACACCGAAATTTGCCTGTAGCGGAGAGTCGGTCGGTCGTCGGGCGGCTGCCGGGCGCGGGTTGTTATGCGCGCGGGGACGAGACTATCGATCGTCGTGGCGCGTACACCGGGCGAGCGAAGCGGAGGAACGAACACTCGCACCGGCGAACCTCGACGCGCCGCTGCGAGAGCAACGCGAGGAATCGCGTGAGCGGAAATCGAATGGCTCGCACTTATATACTGGATATATATATATGTATATATTATGTACATATAATATATAGACACATCGCGACGAAGCTGCCAACCTCTTCGTGTGTCTTTTGCCCCTGCTCAATAAAATATAGATTATATTTTATATGAATCTATATGTATAGCATACATAAGGACAACTATGTATATATAATATACATATTATATATATTATATACATGCAGCAGACGAAGCTCCCTCATGGAAATAAAATATATTCTGAAAATATATAAGAGATATAGAAATTGTGGCTGAAAGTATATGTAATAGACATATTTTTATCTGATTAAGATATATCTCAGATAACAGATATATCATATTAAAATATGTGAGATATCAGATATATCATATTAAAATATATCTGAGATATCAGACATATCAGATTAAAATATATCTGAAATATCTGATATATCAGATGGATCTCATTAAAATATATTCGGTGGATATATAAAATATATATAGCAGTTATATAGAACTTTTACCCAATATATAATTGTATATAATTTATATATCTTGAATGTACTTTATTTCCATAGGAGCTACCAACTTTGTCGTCCACCTTTGCCCTTCTCATACAGAAACATATTTGATATTTCATCCATATAATCCATATACCATACATAAGGAGAACTATATGCACATAGTCACAGGTTCCAGGTTATATTAGGCGGACGTAGCCCGAGCCGTCGATCGAAACGGTGATATCGAGGGAGGAGATGCACAGAGCCAACGATTCGAGATGAAGACGGATCCGGAGTTCGTACATCGTCGTCCTCCTCCTCCTCCAAGCAGGGAGAGCCGAGAGCAGGAGATTGGAAAAACGGAAGTAGAATAATTTCCTGAGAAAGAACCAAGTCTGCAAAGCAGAGAATTCTCGAGCAAACGAGAGCGATGGGAGGAGGTTTGGTTGGTTGGTTGGTTGGTTGGTTGGTTGGTTGGAAAAGAAAGAGAGTGAGGAGAGGACAGGAAGGGAAGGACGAAGAGGAGAACCAGAGAGAGAGAGAAATGAGGAGAGGACAGAAAACCGAGAGGGTATCGCGCTCGCGGTGCCGAGCTGAGCGCGCGGCTCTCCGGGCTTCACGTAGCAACAAGAGGACTTTCGACCCCGTTCGATTGTTCCTCGGTACGTACGGCCTCTGTCTCTGTCTGTCTTTTTCCTCCGTCCCTCTCCCTCGTTCCTCTCGGTACCTCGCTCCGCCCGACCTTCGTCCTTGTCCTCTTCCTCCGAATAGTGCTTCGGCGCTTGCGCTCCCCGTCGTCGTCGCCACGCGACGCCGTCTCGCTCGCCCTCCGACTCCCTCGGTTTTTCCGTCCTCGCGGCGAACGCGGAGAGTAGTTCGCCACTTTTGGCCACGCCGAAAACGACGAATGAGACGGATGAACCCCGAGGAAAGTGACCTCCAACCAGGCATCCCCTGTGCATCGACGTGCACACGGGACGCGCACTCGCGAAGCGAAAATTTCTGTCGCTTGGGGGTTTTCCAACTTCGCGAAATCGAGAAAAACTAATTTTCGATTTCGTGAAGTTTGGGGAGATTGTCGGATGGGGAATTTCGCGGTGATTCTGAAAAGCAAAGTTGGTTGGCAGAAAAATGGAAAAGTTGAGGAGGAAAAGGCGACAAATTATTTTTTATTTTTTTTTCGAAATTTCGTCGATTCAGTAAAATTGAGGTTACTTTTTTTTGGATTGGTGGAGTCTAGATTTTATTTTTGCGTTCGAGAGAAAAGTTTATAACGAAAAGAATGCAGCAAGGCAGAATGCGATATCTTGATTTTTATATTTTTTACAGAATCTTAAAGTCAGATGCCCAAAAATCGCAAAAAAAAAACGCAAGGGGTACCCTTTGGAAAAATTTGCGACTTTAATATTCTGTAAAAAATTCAGGAATCAAGATATTGCGTTCCGGCTTGCTGCATTCTTTTCGTTGTAGACTTTTCTCTCGAACGCAAGAAGAAAATCAAAATTCGACCGATCCAAAAAAAAGTAACCTGAATTTTAGTGAAGTGACGAAATTTAAAAAAAGTGAAAAATCATTTTCTGCATTTTTCTCATCGAATTTTCTATTTTTCGGGCAAACAACGGTGCTTTTCAGAATCAGCGAGAAATTTTTCATCGGATATGGTTTTCAAACTTACGAAATCGAAAATCTTTTTTCGTGAAAAACGCAAGGCAATTTTAGGCTTCAAAATTCTGTGAAAAATTCAGAAATCAAGATATCGCGTTCCGCGATAAAGTCTGTTGTTATTCCGGTAATATTCACTGTCGAATTAGAACAGAAAAAATTCCTGTGTTTTTGTCTCCTCTCATGGGGATTTCCAGTAAAAACTACTCGGAGTTGGATGAATTATCCATGTTTTTTTCCTTCCGTATAAACGCGAAATACCTGCGATCTTGATTGACAGCGCACGAAAAAAAAAATACGTCGGTTTTACGCCAGCGAAGCCGTAGAAATTCAGCGCCAGGCGCCCGACGTTCGTTGGCAAAATTATTCGATCCCCGTTCACGCGCTTCGCCTCTGAAATATTCGCGTTTTGCGTTGGGGGTGAAAAGTGGAGGAATATCAATGCAACCATTTGCGCTGTTATATTGTTTTGACGCTTAATTTGTTAAACGTCAAATCAGCCTCGCTCTCCACTCTCGGTGAAACAGAAACGTCGAAAGAAACAGCCGATCAATTATTATGCATCCCCTGTTGCGTTTTGCGTTTGCCCGATTTTTCCGCGAATGCGCGAAATACCTGCGACCCTGATTGGCAGATGCAGGAAACAAATATGTCGATCAGACGAGAGGGTTTCGCGTCCGCCGAGCGGGAAACACGGGCGCGAAGCGTCGAACATTCACGCGTGAAATTATTCAATCGTCTCTGAAACGCGCGAATTAACGGGGCTTCGAATGAAATCCGCGATACCTGGACGTTGACGTCAGGTAAAATCGAACAATACGATTTTGCAACCGTAACGCGCGCCCCGTTGAATTGTTTTGACGCTTCGCAATTAGTTAAACGTCAAATCGTTACCTCCGCGTACGTTTTTTTTCTCTCCAGGTTTTTTTTATTTAATTAATTAAACGCGTTGTTCGCGACTGCAGTGAAATCTGTCTGATTCAGCGTTTACTTCGCCCGCGTTTAAACACAAATCGCTTGTTTATTTCGTATGTGCACGGCGCACCTGTCAATGGCTGGAGGTATTTTTTTCTTTTTTGTTTCCCTTCGTTCTCTCGCCGTACACGGAATTGCAAATATACGCGATGCGTTCACCGAACGCGGCGCGTCGGCCGGACGGGAAATTTTGAAATATTGAAATATTGAATATCTGTATTAAATGACAAATGGTGTCTGATACCGGATATCTCGCGTCACGGGTGGTCCGAAGCCCCGGACGAAAAACAAGAGTATCCCCGACTCTGATTTAAATCTGCTTCCGACAATTCTCAATTTTTTTTTTTTTTCGCGTCGTCGAAGCTACCGAAATTATCGGGAAATTTAATCATGGAATTTGGTCGTGAAATGACGGAGTCAGAGATTCGCGAGTCGAAAATGCGAGCGATTAGCTCCTGGCGAATCACCCGAGAATACAGCCGACTTTGTGCACAGCGGCGCGAACGAGCGAACGGCAGAGAGTGCGAGAAAGAGGATCCGCGTTTTCGAAAACTCGACGAGATCCGAGTATTCCATACGAAAATAACCGCGCCAACCGGGGAACGCTAAGCGTTAGAATCGGCGCAGAAGGAATAGGAATATGAGAGAGAATTAGATCACATATTGTCGGAGGGAACACGCGGCTCGGTCGTTAGGATGACGCGGTTATACATAGGCGGCTCCAGGTCAAAACAACCTCTAAACGCTTTTCGTTTATTTTTTATTTTTTCGCTAATTTGGAATTTAAAAAAAAATCAAATTGAAAGACGATTTATTTTATGTTAGAATAACCCGACGAGTCTCCATATTTTCAACCTCTAAACGCTTTTCGTTTATTTTTTATTTTTCGCTAATTTCTAATTTAAAAAGAATTAAATTGAAAGACGATTTGTTTTATGTCAGAATAACCCGATGATTCTGCATATTTTCAACCTCTAAACGCTTTTCGTTTATTTTTTATTTTTTCGCTAATTTCTAATTTAGAAAAAACAAATTGATAGACGATTTATTTTATGCCAGAATAACCTGATGATTCTCCATATTTTCAACCTCTAAACGCTTTTCGTCTTTTTAAATATTTTTTTGCTAATTTCCAATTTGAAAAAAAAAAAATCAAATTGAAAGTCGATTTCTTTTATGTCAGAATAACCCGATGATTCTCGTTATTTTCGTTCAGTCCCACCGCAGTTCCCGACTTTTTTTTTCGACATGAAAAATTTGTATCTAAACTCTAAAAAAAAATCTTCAAAAACTCAATTATTTTGGTGAAAAAACAGTTTAAAAAAATCCTAGTTACAGGTAAATGTGACTTGGAACGCGCGGTACACATTGTTAAGTTCGATTTATCGGCTCGGCTTTTCACAAGAAAAGACGAGCGCGCTTATCCCCCGGCCATCATAATAATCATCCTCGAGCCTTAAGCTCGTCCCCGATAACGATATTAGTAATCGCGGTCACTCGCCGAGGAGTCAGTGACGTCCGATGACGAGTTTTTCCGTCCTGCGAACAATGAAACGACCGCGCGGGGCCGGAGAATGAAAAGAGCGTCGCCGGCGACGGCGGGGAAAATAAGAGACGCAGGAAAGAAGGAATTTTCTTAAAGAGAGGAGGAAGCGAGCGAGCGAGCGAGCGAGCGAGCGAGAAAGAAAGAAAGAGAAGCACGTGGACGAACGTGAAGTCCGGCGTCGAGAGATTAACGACGATCCGTCGGGAACGTCGCGAGGACGCGCGCTTCGGGTTTTTCTCTCCACCCGGGAGGAGAAGCGTCGCCTCGTCCTCCTTCCTCGCTTCTTTCTCCCTCGACGTTGACTCGAGCGTTCGCCCGCTGTTTATCTATTGCCGCCGAGGTATTTATCCGTATATCTCTCATTCCCCCCGTCATTCCTGCCGCAGACTCGGTCTCGACGCGGTCTGGCCTCGCAATAATTTTTCGAAGATTGCGTACCCGCGAGTTTCCAGTGTAATTTCGACAGCGCGCACCGCTCGTCGCATCCCCGAGCTCTCCTCGTTGCCTCGATACACGGGCGCCTCTGTGTGTACGGGGGATGGGCGGGCAAGATGAAACACGCGGGGAAAATGAAACAGCGTTTTTCTTCAGTTTCGAATATTTTTCCAGGCAAAATAAAAAAAACCGTTTCGGGAATGTCGCATCTATACGACACGCTAACAACGCGACTAATCGGAATATAACGTTTTTCTAAAAGCGTTTTCAGTGTTTCAAACAATTTGGCTTTTATAAAAAATATTTATAAAAAAAAAAATGTCTTAATATAATCATTATTGATGATGAGGAGCAGGGATGTCAAACGTTCGTTACTTTAAAATACACACTTTTTTCATTTATCCTGTATAATTTGTTTATTATTCAACGTTTAGTTAAAACGTAGCCTGCACCTCATATAACTCAATGCTTTAACTTTATATAAAATCCTTAAAACACATTTTTGGCAATATGTGTTTTATCATGAAAAAAATAATACAATGTAAATGTAACGAACAAAACTCGTTATTCGTTACATTTGCTTTTTACCATTTTTTGTATGAAATGTATCTGCCGAAAATATGTTTTAAGGATTTCATATATAAAGTAAAAATATTGAGTTATACAACCTGTAGACCACGTTTCCTAAACGTTAAGTAATAAATAAATCGTAGAACAAATAGAAAAAAGTGTGTATTTAAAAGTAACGAAAATTTCATTTTGCCCGCATTTTCTTTTTTCGCGACGCTCAAAATTGATTATTGGAATCGAATGTTTGGGTGAAAACCAACAGAAACACACTTCGGTCATCCTCGTAAAACCATTTTTCGCTCGTGTGTTTCATTTTCCCCGCACATCCCCGATATATACGTAGGTAGAATCTCGCGGCTATGCGGCGGATAGGGAGAACGATTCCGCGTCGAGGAATCCTTCCCGATCGCCCATTGGCCGTCTCGACATCAAGCCCCCTGGGACCGGAATCTCGATCCGTGCGGAATAAACACGTTGATGCGAAAAGAGCAGAAATAAAAGCGCCTCGCGGAATCGCGGGTGTTCCTCCTCCGCGCTCCTCCAACACAGACCTCGCGCTACGTCGGATCAGCCATCACTGAGATTGTCTTGGTGTCTTACTGCTCTTTCTGCTCGCTTTCTTCGCTTCTTATTCACCTTCTAATTCGCCGACTATTTTTCTTTCCACTCGAGCCGTTTCCTCCTCTTCTTCCTCCTCCTCTTCTTATCGTTCCTCGGGTGCGGAACACCATTTGTAAATAATCTTCGCCCGGATTTGAGGGTCCGTCGAGGGCGAGGAAAAAAGATCCCTGGCGAGGACGGTGAGCGATGCGCCTGTCGAAGTTGAGAGAATCGATGGGCCGACGAGTGATGCCTTCGGACCACGGAAAACCCGCTGTAAATCTCGTTCACACTCCACGCTTTCACTTTCTTCGCCGACCGTCGTTTGTGCCTTGAATCAGGAATTGTAATTAATTTTTTGGGTCGTGATTATTCGCGACATTCACATTTCGATCATGGAGACAAAAGAGCTTCGTTGCTTTGAACCTATTAAAATTCAATGTTGATCGACGACAATTTTATCTTTTCATTCAAAATTGACTGCAAAAACGATATCATTATTTCATCGTCAAAGCACGTTCAAACATCGTCTGTCTGAACAGCCGCGAAGACGCGAAGAGATTCCCAGAGTTCCGAACTGACTTCCGGTCGAGTTGACGCGAATATAATTCAACGCCACACGCGTAATTTTGCCGCAAACTTCGGCGTCGCGAGACGGTAGAAAGTTTGATGGCAAATAAAGCGGAGTATTGTCGCTCCGTTACAATCTCGCGCATCAGTCGAAACTTGGTTTCCCAGAGTCTCATCGTGGAATTAATTTTCGTCGGAGAAATTAATGGGCACAGAATGTGCCAATTGGGCCCACATCGCGTATTTCGCACAGTGCGTATTTTTCCATCTCCCGATGGGTCGGGAAGGAGAAGAAGACCCCGCGTAGCTGTGTCACGTCGGCCTTGGCCAGTAACGCGAAATCTGCCTCCCACGTGGAGTTGAGTCTCGCGAGCGCTTTTACGCAAAGGTTAATGTGAATTCGTCGTGGCGCGACGACGACGACGATGGGCGCCGCGCCTGGAATACGGCTGCTCGTGAAAAGAGCGAGAGAAAGACGGAAAAAGACGGACACGAGATGTTTGAGTGGAGAAGAAGAAAAAAAGAAGAACAAAAAAAAAAAAAATACGGCGTCACGTAGGAATGAGAATCCCGCGTGAAAACGCCGGTGTATAAACTCGGCTGTGTGGTCGGAGCCGGTGGCTCCGACCACGGCGTGTGGAAGCCCTTCTCTTCGGAACGATTGATTTCGTATCAAACACGTTGGGATGCAAATAGAACGAGCGTGGGCGTTACAGGTTCTCGCTGTAACGTAAACGTAACCGCGCGCTCTGGTATATAAACTACCGCTTTAGTGGTCGTATATACATATGGGGGCTCCAAATCCGGCGCGGACGCCCCGACGCCGCGGATATGGCAGCATTTTCGAAATCCAGCCCACGGTGAATTTTCGAAGACGAGGAGTTACTGTCGTGAAAGCCGATGCGGAGTTTATTGCACTCGTTTTTATACCATCAATTTATTCTCTCCAGAGAATTTTAGCGACAATCGTTTCGTTTTTGGAATTATTTTGCAGACCGGAAAAAAGGAATGCTGGGAATAAAATCGCGAGCCCGAAGCATCTGATTAAATTCATTGAGGACATCAGTGTTGATGTTGAGTATTTTTCTCATTGAAATCAGATGCAAAGTTCACTGCACTCGTTTTTGTCCCATCAATTTCTTCTCCAAAATCGCGCGAATTTTAGCGACAATCGTTTTGTTTTTTTAATTATTTCACAGGCCAAAAAAAGGTCTGATTGAAATAAAATTATAAACCTAAAGTATCTGATTAGATTCATTGAGAATACCAATGTTGTGTATTTTCTCATTGAAAGCCAATGAAAAGTTCCCTCATTTTTCCCCCCATAAATTTCTTCTCCAAAATCACAAAAATTCTATCGACAATCGTTTCCTTTCTCGAATTATTTCCCAACCCGGAAAGAAAAGATCTGCTTGAAATAAAATCATAAGCCCAAAGCATCCGATTAAATTCATTGACAACAAACTAGCACTGCTTACTTTTCTCATTCCAAAGCTTCTATATCGCCGCGACTCAAAGTCTCCTCGCGCGCAATTTCACACGTATCCCCAAGTTCTAATTATAAAAAAAAAGGAGATTCACAGTTATAAACCGCTATCAGACGCGCGAGCGCCGATGAATTGTTTTAAGTAGATAAATGCACGTTTGATCAACCAGACCGGAGATCATTGCCGATAGGTCTATTTAATCTGCCCGCGTGACGCTTCGCTCTCTGTGTGTGTCTGCGTGAAGCGCCGAGTGCGCTCGAGCCGCAATATCGGCCATCAATTTTCCGTTTCAATCTCCGCGGCCCTCTTTCCCCGCTCGCCAGTCGTCCGGTTATCAACGGAGGCCATCCCGAAAACGCGGAAAGCTCGCTCGCTCGTTCCCCGCGCGCCAAACCGCGGAGAGAGAGGTCTCGTCGTCTCTCCGCTCGCGCCCGATGCCATAATCCGCAGCTCGCAATGAGCCATCAGCTGAACGTCCGCATCGACGTAACCGCGCGACGCGCAGGCTGCGTTAGCGTGATAATTTTCATCGCTGACACAGCAACGTCCGTGTCTCAGGATGAGAGCGCGACGGTATCTAGCCGCGCTAGACTGCAGACGTCCCGATGGCCCGGGAAAATCGCTCTCGTTGATGATAGTCTAGACTCTCCGTTGCATACACGCGACTTCTTGCGCTGCACTCGCACGCAGTCACAGCGAGAGCGACAGAGAGAAGAGAGAGAGAGCGAAGAGAAGAAAAACACAGACACAGAGACGCGTCGAGTCTCCGCGTCTGCTCGCTCGGTGGCTTTTCGAAATTGCTGCTGCACTCGGCCACGGAGTTGACTCGAGGCGTTCCTGGATCGTACGATGACGACGGGGCCAAGGAGAGTCGGAAAGTAGGAGAGAAGAAGGAGGTGGAGGAGGAGGAGAGACGAGAGCCGAACACCAGCAACGCGAGTACAACGAGGGTGGTGTGCGCGCCTCGTGGACGTCGGAGTTGAAAGAAACCGAGTGGCGATCTAGCTGGAGCCGAGGTGGGGGCGGGAGAGGGAAGCCAGGCGCTCGGAGTGAGAGAGAGAGCGAGATGAGGAGTGACCGGGCGGCGAGAGAAGAAAGGGGGCAAAGGAGGGCACACCACTCGAGCCGCTGCCGCTGGTGGCGATGGTGCTGGCGCGCCGCGAACTCCGGCTCGTTTCGCGTGTTACTATGCTACGGTGGCGCGACGTCGCGATCTCGCTGCGAAACACAGTCGAGCCTCGGCGCTCCTCTGGATCGGAGCACCACGACGACGACCAGCCCGCCCGACGGATCTACGGACGAGAATCCCCAACGGCTGAAATCCATCCGGATTTAATGAAAGCTTTCTTTTTTCTTCTGGAAAATAAATTAAATTCTTAGGCACAACAGAGACACCGTTTTTGGAGTACGTTTTTTTTCTTTTTTTTTTTAGTAAATTCGAAAGTATCGCGATGTTTTTTTAAATGATTTTCTTAGGCACAACGGAGACACCGGTTTTTGGAGTACGATTTTTTTGGAGTCAATTCGAGAGTTTGGCGGTGTTTTTTTTAAATGATTTTCTTCATTTAAAATAGTTTTCTTAGGCACAACGGAGACACCGGTTTTTGGAGTACGTTTTTTTTTGTAGTAAATTCGAGAGTATCGCGGTGTTTTTTTAAATGATTTTCCCAATTTTAAATATTTTTCTTAGGCACATCGGAGACACCGGTTTTTGGAGAACTATTTTTGGAGTAAATTCGATAGTTTCGTTTTTTTTTTTTTTTTGGAGAATGAAAATAACGTTCGCATTGATTTTCTATAAATACTCGGGGCTGGATTGAAATTCATCCGCAAGCGCGGCGAACTGCAAGTGTTCCCCCCTCGAGTTGATAGTGCAATCAGCGATTTTTTTTTACTTTGTTTCTTGAAAAACGCCTCGCATCGACCTTCAACTGTCTGATTGCGTTTTGATTGGGCTTTTCAGTTCCATTTTTTTTTTTTCGTTTTCTCCCGCGCGTCGTTGGGTAAAGCGCGACACAATCGTTGACGCTAAAGCGCGACACGTCGACTCGGGCGACGTTAAACGGTTAATTATATTCGCGGCGCTATCGACTTATCAGCGGGAATTTGCATATTCGCAGTTACTATATTGTTATGATGCTAAAAGTTGTATTTATCGGGGGGGAGAGTCGCTTGTAATTTCAGCGATAGTAGTTTTCGCGGGTAATCGGTCATTGCTCGTCGTTTCCCCGGAGTCTCCTCGCAATATTCTTGTGTAAATATGTATATCAAACGGGCGTATCGCCGGGTTGTTATCGTCACTGTCGTATAATTGGTAGTTTTTAAATAAGTATCTAAGAGCAACGACAAACGTCGAAGAGTGGGAGAAGCGAGAGAGAAAGAAAAGTTTCTGTCTTTCTCTCTGAGAGAGAAAGAGAGAGTCAAACGAATAGAAGACGACCGAGAGGACCGCGAGGTAGGGTAAGTTTTGAGTCTTCGCGCGGCGAATTGGCCGCGTGACAAACGCGCCGGGTTGGGGGATGTCAATTTAGAGGCTTGGAATATTTCCTCGGGAGCTATATCGGACGTAATAGATTTGAGCTATCCTCGCAAAGCCGCCCGAGAGGAGGCGGCGCGTTCGAAGCGTCTTCGCCGAGACGCAGATTCCTCGTAGACGAAAATTCTTCCGCGATAAACGAAGAATCCGAGGCGAGCGATTCGCGGCTACGTGTCCCCCTCGTCGTCTCTCCCGTCTCAAAAGCAAAGAGAGAGAGAGAGAGAGAGAGAGAGAGAGAGAGCGAGCTTCACTGTCGCTTCGGAGTTTTTCATTTATGACGTACAACACGTCCCACGATACAGGCCCCTGCGCATAAAAAATCGCTGAGCATTAAGATTACTCGACATCTGGCACGAATGAGATACACGTGTCAGCCGCGCGGCGCAAGAGATACAAGACAAGCCCGAGAGTCGCGCGTCTCTCTCGCCACGCCGGAGTTTGCTCTCCACGCTCTCTACGTTTTGCGTTGGGCGACACAAAGGAGAAGCCAAGAATGCGCGAGAAAACCGAAAGCCAAGGACGCGAGAGAGGCGAGGAGAGACGCGACCGCGGGTTGACGGAATTGCGAATTCTGGAGGTATAAGAGGAGCCGAAATATACCGGGAGGGGGATTTATAATTTGACGCGCAAGTTCGTGGTAGACCTAGGAAGCCGCGGTCGGCGCAATCGTTACATAAACACATCGCGGGGCCGCCTGCGAGAGCGCGGAGGGAAATAACCGATGCGGGAGCGAGAGAGAGAAAGAGAGAGAGAAGAGCGAATGACGATTCTCAACGCGTTTGACCGACTCGCTTGAACTCGGAATACTAAAAGCTCGTCGGTAATGTTACGCGTAAACGCGGAATACAATGATTCTCGATTCTAGTGGTAGTCGCGCGGATGCAGAGAGAGAGACGAGAAACGTCGACGTGTGTTGAACGACGACTGTGTAATTCAACGTGCAGTCTAAGAATCGCGCTAGCCCAGCTAGCAAGGACATGATATAGCATTTCAATCGGATTATTCAATATGAAAGAGCTTGCAGACAATGGCCGGAGCTACCGAGATCAGTGAACCCGCCTCGACCCATCCATCACGTGCGCCAACATTTTCGCATTATATTAAAATAGCATTAAATCTGCCCATTACTCACCTTTACATTTAACTCCGACTTTTCCGGTGCCCCAAATATAGTCTTCACCTGTGAAACAAACGAAAACGTGTTGATTTTTTTATTCGATTCTCGCGCGATCGACGACGACGAGTCGTGAAAATTTTGGAGGGGGACTCGCGGTATATACACCGCGGAGCGGGGGGATTTTGGGGATACTCACATTGCAAGCACAGAATCGGTGTGACGAAGTAAACTTCGGCGAAGTTGTGGCTGTACTTGTCGGGCTCTGGACTCGTTGGTTTGGCTACATAAGCTGCGAACAGGGAAACGAGATTCTTAGCCGGGAGATTTTGGTAAATTAAAGTTTTGAGTGGAGAGAGAAAAAAGAGAGAAAAATAAGGGAAAACAGGAGAGAGAAAAGACAGAAAAATAAGGGAAAAGAAAAAAGAAAAAAGAGAAAAATAAGGAAGAAGAGAGAAAAAAGAGAAAAAAAGAGAAAAATAAGGGAAAAGAAGAGAGAAAGGAGAGAAAAAAGGGGATAAAAAAGAGGATAAGGGAAAAGAAAAGAGAAAAATAAGGAAAATTAAGAGAGAGAAAAAGAGAAAAATAAGGGAAAATATGAGAGAAAATGAGAGAAAAAGAGAAAAATAAGGGAAAATATGAGAGAAAAAATGAGAGGTGAATAAGAGAAAAGAAAAAAATAAGGGAAAAGAATTTACCGTATGGTCCATTGCTGAGGGTGACATAGGATGACTCTTCTTCGTTGCGGGTGTCTAAATACGGCGGTATACTTCCTTTCAGCATTAGGACTACGTAGGGTGTACCCCCGAACGTCTGAAAAAAAGAAAAGAAAATAAACAGGAATCAAGTCGACGATCGTTTATGTATCGTCGTAAAATATTTGCAGTCGTCTACGGCGATAAGCCGAACTGAAAATCGTCGTCGAATGACTCACCAGGTACAAGGCCTTCCGTGTAGTTCACGCGCTGCACAGCTCCACGGTATTTCAATGTAGTTTTGTTTACACTCTTCTTCTTCTTTTTTTTTGTCTTTCTCTTTTTTTTTCTCCCTAACGAATTTATCGATAAAACGTAGGGGGTTCGCCGACTAGTCGAACGGACGAAACGAAAGGCTACTTTAATCTCTACGAGAGTAATCTAATACTTGCAGCGCTTATTCACGACCGCTGAGCATGTTGCCCGGTTTTACTCAGTCGCGGCGGATTCTTCACCCGCGCCCAAACACTGTAAATCCTTCGCGAATCTACACAACATCGTACGATCGCTCACTGCTCCCCGGGAATTCGCAAGAATAAAAAAAAAACCTACGATCCCGATTCACCCCCTGCAGAATCGCAACACTATTAATATCTCAGTGGCCTTCGAAATACTTTGAACATAGTTTGTCGCTCTTGTCTTTTTTTTTTTTTTCAGCGACTCTTTACGAACGTTTTCCAATTCGGCGCATCGTCGGCGGATATGCGGCGTTATTCATTGTCGTTTATGCTTTGTTGATGTCTTTTTCGCCTCTTTCGCGTTGCTCTTTGAGGTAGGCTGGTGTATTTTTTTTTTTTTTTTTCGAAGTGATTTAGAATTTTCTGTAGGAAGACGCAACGCCTGCGCCTATAAACTTTCTCAGGAAGACCCTTGACAATTGCTCTCTAAGACTGAAAACATTCAGCGCTTCCTTTTGACTCGCTCGTGCTTCATCAAAGACTCGACAGGCACAGAGGGGTTTTGATTCTCAGCTGCGGCACTTTGGCTCCTTCGATGTTTCGCGCCTCTCGTTCGCCTTTGCGTTCCGTCTGTTCGCACATTCCAAAATTCTTTCAAACTTGTTTGCGGCGACTCTGAGAATATTCAATCGCTTTTCACGAGTCACGGTTGGCATTAGACTCGGAACATGTGTTATCTGCAAGAAAGAAAAATTGTATCGTTATTTGCTGTTTCCTGACTCCAGATGGTAACGATTATTTAGTTATCAAAACTCGTATCATCGGACCTCTTTCTAAGACGACACCAATTTTTTGCATGCACAATAAAAACTTGTCGCTCGCTAATTATATATTTTTTTAATATAATTGGCTGCGTCGATCTAAAAAATATGTCTGGCTATGTCGATCTTGACTCGCTTCCCAAATATTGTTAATTCTACTTTAACACAGAAATCAAAAACATAATTTCTAAAAAAACAGTAACTCCAATACAATTGAAAACTGAAAGAATTAAAAAAAATACAGACGACAATCCTGCGTCTTCAATGCCAAAAAAAGGTTTCGATTACAAAATCTCCACAACTTCATTAGGTAACAAAAACTGACGCCGTTTCCTATCAGCCGAACATAATCGTTCTCAAAGAATGAACTAGAGTGTCACATAACCGCAACACCAACATCAAACCGTCCCTGCAATCTTCCCAAACTCTACTCGTCCCATCAATCCCGCTACAGACATCAAAATTTGTGTTTCAGCTCTTCAAAAACAATCATAGCACAAAGTCAACAAAAACCTTTAAAAAAAAAGATCATCAATCATAAAAACCACAGAGGCTCTTCTCCCATCTCTCCATCCATAACTCAAAAAACCCAAATTTCCGAAATGCGAAGTCGACGTTTCCATCCCCAAACTTTCGTTGATCCACAACGACAGAAGCATCAAGAATCACGTCGCGCTCAATCAAACTCGTTCCCACAGCTCAGTGACAATTAGACGTTAGTCCGAGACATCCGCCTGAGCAAAAAGTGGCTAATTCGCAGAGCTTAGATTCGACCCGGACCGAGTTGCCTCACCGCCGGGGCCGACAGCAAACTCCTCGCGATTCCACCCTCAACGAATTTTCATAACGAGGCCGCGAGCCAAAATCGACAGCGCAGCAAAGTCGCGATTAGCTGAGATCCGAAGAACGAGTAGCGCGATCTTAAAAATACAAACTGAATGCCAACTGCGGGCAGCCCTCACTGTTGTTCGAACGTCGAGCACGTTAGGACCCGAGAGTTCTAAAGGCACAGGAGTTCTCTCTCTCTCTCCCTGGAAATTCGCGCGCCGAGGCCGTTGGGTTCGTCGGTGGGCAAATAAATCGTTATCGAACCAGCCCGAGAGAGAGTTAATAATTGCTTTTCACGATCGCACAACACGGCTGATCACATCCGACGTTTGTTGGAATGGGTTAACCCACGGGAACGGCAGCGAGGAGTCACTGCGATCGGCCATTGCGAACGCGACGACGACGACGATGCGACGTCGGACGTGCTTTGCGAGCGCCCGCCGAACGACCAATCAGAGCGCGTCTCGCGGCTCTCGTGATCGCTCATTGGTCGAGAATCTAAGGTTGAGCCGCTCGGCGTTTCTGGTTCCCACGGATCCCGTCGGTACCGCCGCAGATGGCGCGGCGATCGCCGCGCACGAGCCGCGCGCACGATGATTAAAGGGATCTGAAATACCGACTTTGCACCTGAGAAGTTCGGAAGTGCCGATTTTGGGGAATTATGAACTGATCGAAGCAAAAATCGAAATACAGATGCTGGTAATGTGAATTTCGTCATTGAATTAGTCAGGATTTTGATTTTAGGAAAAAAAAATTACAGATCGATTACCGGCAACAGAAATCTGTAATAAAAAATTCGATTTTTGTTGAATTTTTCAACAAAAACTGGGAAAAATGACTGATTTACGCACTAGATGATAAAAAATCACACATGATACGTGCATTCCGATTACGATATGGGAGTAATAAATACGCAAAACGAAATTTTAAAGGAATTGTCGGTAACTACGATAAAATTTCACGTCTCGCAGCTGATATCTCTCTCGCACTCACGTGTCACGTGGTGCACGTTTCACATGCCCTTAAAATTGATATTATGACAATGACAACCACTGGCCTTCCCCATGTGCTCCAGCGACGAATGGTGACTCGCCTTCGGAGCAGCTGATTTTTTGTTGATAACCGACGACGACGAGGAACGCTGGTTTATTTGTTTCGATTGCCGAATCGCACCGACTTGACATCGTCAGCCGGGCCGGGGGAATCGAAAATTGTGGACGCTGCGAGAGGCGAAGATGGTCAACAATCTGAAAGCCGAGTGCTCCGTTTGCAGCTGGTATCCAGTGTTCGCGAAGAACGCGCTCGAGGCTGAATTACTGCCGATTCCAGAGGAGATTTACAAGTACCTGGAGCACGACGCGTTTTTGCTGCCCGTCGAGGCTACCAGCGGTAATGAGAGGTCCAATTTGGAGTGGGCGGACGGATCGCCTGTAAACAGCGAGGCGACGGAGGTGAGGAATGTGTTTAACCTTTGATGAATGACCTGAGATTTTTGGTGGTTAAAGAAATTTGTGGGATTGGAAATTCGGTTTTGGTCGTCTGGTGGATGTGTCAAAGTTTACCGGTGAATTAAAAAAAAAAAAATTGTCGACAGTGACGGAGTTTCGAACTTTCGGATTTTTTGTTGATAAGTAGTTTGGGATAAAATCTGATAAGTTTTTCGCTGATGAAACTATGTATATTAATTAAATAATAAATTAATTACTAATTGAATCTTTGAACTTTTGGATTTTTTGTTGATCACAAGTTGTTCTGGATAAATCCCGACTTTTTCGCTGACAAAACTATGTATATTAATTAAATAATTAATGAATTACTAATTGCATTTTCATTGGTTAATTAAATGTTCGATAAATCGTCTATGGATTTACCGATTTTCGTGTTATTATTATAAATTGGAGTTTAACGTTGTCACCTTTTTTCAGGAGTCGGAAAATCAGCCTACATTCCCGGATTTCAGCAGGAAGATACAGGAAGTCATTGACGATTACGGAGCCGTTTTTCTCAAGTCCAATTGGCGAAGTCCTTCGGTACTTAATTAATTACTCTGCAGTCGACAATGCACAAATGATCGCAGTTAATCCCGATTTAATTCTCTTGCTCCGATTGATTGGCAAACTATTAATTGATATTGAATCGTTTTAAGGACGCGACGTGGGTCGCACCGACGAAATCACTCAAATGCACCTCGCTGGAGGAAGTGTATTTGCTGCTGAAGAGCTCAGACAGAATATCGGAAGACCTGAACGCGGTTGAAAATTGGAATAACAACGAGGAGGCTCCGAGACCCTACCTGGTGCTCAAGAGATGGAGGGACATCAATCCTTGCACGGAATTCCGGTGTTTTGTCGTCGATAAGGAACTCATTGGTAAACGAGAACTCTTTCAATCACCGCGAATTATTCTCTCATATTTTCAACGAGTCTTCAATTTTATTCATATTTTAATTTTATTCTTCGACGAAATTTTAAATTCTATCTCGTAATGAAATTTGTATTTTTTATTATCTAATTCTTAGACGAAATTTTAAATTCTATCTCGTAATGAATTTTTTTTTATCTAATTCTTCGACGAATTTTTTAATTTTATTTCGTTATGAAATTTTTTTTTTTAATCTAATTCTTCGACGAAATGTTTAATTCTATCTCGTAATGATTTTTTTTTTATAATTTTATCTAATTCTTCGACGAAGTTTTTAATTCTATCTCGTAATAAAATTTTTATTTTTTTTTTTAATCTAATTCATCAACGAAATTTTTTATTCTATCTCATAATGATTTTTTTATGATAAAAAATAGGTATTTGCCAGAGAGATGCGTCGCAGTACCATCACCACATCGAAGCAGAAAAATACAATATTCAGAGGGACATCACGAGTTTGTTCAACGAGCGAATAAAGGAACGATTCAAATTAGACGACTGTGAGTCTCCCAGAATATTTGATGCAGAAATTTGTTATTTTCTGCGACGCACTAATTCGCTCCGATACCGCAGATTCGTTCGACGTAATACGGTACAAAAAGGACAAAGTGAAGATCGTCGACTTCGGCCCGCTGGACGATTCCGTGACGAAAGGCACGCTGTTCACCCTGGAGGAGCTGCGCGAACCCGGCTTCGAAACCCCGGAGTTCCGTTTCATCGCCGAAGACATGGGGATTCAACCGACGACGAATAATCATTTCTGCGTGCCTCGTGAAATCAACGACTTCTTTCGCTCGGCCAACGGGCAGATGTCGATGATGGATATTCTGCAGAGGGTGAGTTTCGTCGAGCTTGGAACTCGTAATCAGCAACTTTGTGCATAGGTAACACGGTTTCGTATTACAGGAAGTGGAGAGCCAGAACGCAACGTGAGCCGCAGTTAAAAAAACGACGATATTTCTCGAAGTACAACACGAATGTTTCGATCGAAGGAAAAATAATAAATTTGATAGAAAACAGTAAATCGAAGTTGACTGGATTTTTTCAACTTTTTTTTTTCGTTTTCTTTTTTTTTTCAACTGGATTTCCGGGCCAAACGGGACGGGAATGGAGGTTATTAATCGTGAATTGAGACGGACAATTAGGCGAGTATGTAAATACAGAATTTTTTCATTTTATATTCTGCCAGACCCTCTTTCTATCGATACAATTACATAAACCGATGAAACGCTATCCTACGGTTTGAAAGAATTATCATAATATTGCAATATTTGTCGGGTCGCGTCAATCTTATCGAGCGACGCACCTTATATAGAAAATATGTCTCGTTTATGTACAATATGCAACCCTTAATACTTCCGTTTGAAAAAGGATTCTCGATATATGTATCTTCGGACAAATATTCGTTAATACGCTGTACATACATATCCTTGGAGTATTCTTTTTTTTTTTAACCTTCTGTTTTTTTCTCTCCTTCATCGATCAATTTGCTCTCTACAGCCGAACCATCCAACACTACTTTAAAGCTGTGAAACAAACTAAGCGCGCGTTTCCCATCGAAGCTGTTGGGGGGGAGGGGGGGTCGTATCGCGACAAATGTAACTCTTCGTTTTGGTACCGTTCGATATATGCTTGCAATTTGTGCATTGTTTTTCTTTTTCTTCCTCCTCCTCTTCTTTTTCTTCTGTCACACAGACACTCACACACGTATTTTTTTTTTTCGTTTCATAATATGTATATAATATATATTTTTTATGTATATATTACTATTGTAGGAGAGTATGATTTTTGTTTTTTTTTCTTCTTTCTAATACGCCTCTTATTTCACCATACATCGTGTACATGCTGGTAAATAATATGCCTTACACTTCACATAATTACAGAGTCATTTAAACTATCTCTTTCATTACTAGGTATATACAGAACAGCTTTTTATTTGGAATACGAACCATCAGACATCACCGCAGCTTTACCGTTGCCATTCCGTTTCTCGTCTATTTAAATCCTCTCACTCTCCATTTTTTACCCCTAGTCGATCTCTCTGTCTTTCTTTCTCTCATTCATTGTTTCTTTTTTTGTGCTAAACGACATAACATAGCTTCAATCGACGCCAACACGTTCACATTTGTTTCCTCAGCTCGTCTCACTCAGCAATTTTCATCTCTTTTTTTTTATTGGAAATCTCGCGCCATTCACCCCCGCGGTACGGCATACAACGCTCTGAATACTGGTAGAGTGCTAAGTGACATAACTTTAGCTCTTATAAACATACGTTACAAAAACCTTCTTAAGTTATCTTAACGGCCTTTAAGCAGCTTAAGTACCTGAAGCTAACTTTGGAAAACTCGTTTCTTTCTTATCATAATTGTTTATCAATGTGGTTTAAATGTTCGTCTAATAAATGCGGTTGGTACGACTAATGGGTGGTTTTTTTTTATTTCATTAATGTAACCCACGTTATTATCCGATAACACGATTTGCCATTTTGCCATTACGAATTCACGGAGAGTCTTTATAGTCGTTCAAAAATACGCGTCTATTTGGTGCGCTGATCGCTCAAGAAATTTACAGATAAACATTTTACTAATCGTTAATGTACAGGAAGATAGTTTGTTTTAATCTTAGTTTAGGGAAATCATAATAGCGAGTTAATCAATTTCGACAACCGATACGTTTGATACGTTTTGTACATTGGGGAAAATTAACGAGGCGAAGGAACTCTGCGGATTCAGAAGAAAAACTGTATAGCGACGCGCGAGATCACGATAAACTTGAACCGCTTTGCGCGCGAAAGAAAAAAAATAACGCAGCCCACTTGAAGGTAATTGCCACGAAAGTAAAGTAAGCCGCAAACACGATCGTATATAAATAGAGCAGTTTATTGAACTAAGGTTTTCATTATAATGAGATCAAATAAGATTTTCTTAAAAAAAAAAAGATTTAATGTACACATAACATATTCTACTTCACAGTCGGTACAAATGTTTTCTTTTTTATTCTGAGTAAGGAAAATGAAAGTACGTTTTAAGACGAGGACGCGTGCCTACATCTACACGATGTTTTCTTGCTTGCTTCATTCAAAAATCTTCTAAGATTTTGAGTTCGTTTTTTTTTTACGCCCGCAGCTACTAAGTAACGAATGATCTTCGAACGGGGAAACTTAATGGAAAATTTAGAACAGGTATCACCGCCGATTACAAAACACGTTTACTTCTCTTACCTTATTATTCATACAATCTTTACAAATGCAGTAAACTCGTAATGAATTGCAGGCATTCACACATTGCGACAAAGACACGGAGAGAGATGATACAAACCTGCCGTTTCGAAATAAGACGAAGCATTTTTGTACTAAAGTGCAGCGATATAGTATGATACTTTTTTCTTCATTCTTTTTTTTTTTTTGTTCTTTTCATTTCAATGAATTATCTAAAGAATCTACGTAATGTACAGTATGGATTTATTACACATGCACCGAGCGACAAGTTATGATCGGGCCGAGAATCAGGTAATAAACAACTAAATGCGTCTTATTAAACTTATTTATTTTGATGGCTTAATGTTTCTAAAGCTGTAGTGGTGTAGCCATTGAGGAGGGATGGACGAACGGAGGTAGCTTTTGGCTCGAACGCCAGTGGTAAATCAATGGAAACGTAAAAAAAGACAAAATAATAATGAGAAAATTCTCCAAGCCGATTAACAATTCGATTCATATGTAAAATACCTCAAAGAAGAATACTACGAAATGAAATTAAACACTTGTGATCACATGCGGCTCGTTTGGGGGAGGGGACCGCGAAGCGTGGTTCAAGCTTCTAGTACAACCGGTACGAGCCTAAAGCGCGGAGGCAATGTAATAATTGTGGAGTCTCTGATTGCCCGAACATGTCATGTTTTAAGTGTGCAATACATCTCTAGTGCGATAGATACTGCGGGTAGAATAATATTTTCTCGATTCAACATCCCGCGAGGAGTCTACTTTATTTTCTACGCGTTTTTTTCTTTTTCTTTAATTATTATTATTTATTATTCATACTTTTTTTTTCACATTTGTATATGCCGTCCCGAGCCTCACCGCCTGACTAGATTGCATTTCTAATGTTCTTAAAACGTTTTGTTTTCTTCATTTTTTTTCTCCTCACTCTCTCTTTCTCGTTCTCATATTAATCTAAATTTGTCTGTAATTAATGATTCAGACTATCGTTAGAATCGGTTAACACCTAAAAGTAAAACGATGACCTATTCATTTATGAAGAATCAGCTAATAAATCTTCATCTCTTACTAGCGAATAAATTTAATATTAATTCATATTTTATGAAGAACTTTATCTAAATCTGTGTGTCTGTGTTGTGTTTTTTTGTTAATCATCATCTTCTCTTCTCTTCTCTTCTTTCTTTCTTTTTTTTTCTTATCTCCGCCGAGCCACGCGCTCCGAATACTCTCGAACGGCGTCGAAGCCTTGCTATACACTCATTATTAAGCATACTAGTATTTACAATTCAAACGAATCCACCCGGAATCGGCGGATCCATTCAAGAGCGCTGCGAGAGAAGTTTAGCTTATCAGACGCACCCGCGACTCGAAAGGAAAAAAAAAAAAAAAAAATAACCCAAACAAACAGAAAGGAAATCATCATCATCATCATCATCATCATCATCTCCTCGCAATGATAATCCGCCCAACGTCCGGCCACTTTGGTAACCGTATCCGTCATCGTCGCGTCGCGCGAAAACGCGCGTCAGAAGCTCGACGGACAATATGAATTTACAATTACAATACAACAGTAGGATACTCGAGCGAGAGTTCGTTCGCTAGGACTACCTTTTCTTTCCCAACTGCTTCGAAGCCAGTTTCTTCTTCAGCTTGTGATCCAGCTTCACCGCCTTCTTCTTCGGCCTCTCCGGGGATCCGTTGCAGCAAGCGCAGCCCTTTTTCACGTGCCCACGAAGACTCGACCGTCTCGCCCGACAATCCGGCTCGATCATCGTCGTATGACAACCTTCATCATCCGAGGGCTCCGACGTTTTGTCGCTCGACACGACCCCCGACTCGTTCAGCGAGTCGCTCTTCACCCGCTTCGTCAGCATATTCTTCGGATCCGCCCGATTGAGCACCACCCGCGCGTTCACCTGCAGCTTGTCCTTCTTCTTGATATACGTGCACCGATCGCCCATCGTCTTCACGTTCCCCGCGATATTATCGTCCAGCCCGTTGGTCATCGCGTTGTCCTCCGCCTGGCTGCTCATCGACTCGCTGATGCTCGAATCCTCGTCCTCGCTGCTCGATCTCGTTCGCTCCGACATCGGGCTCTCCCAGGACAAATATTCGGCCCGCAGAACCTTCGTCGTTCGCTTTTTGTTGGTGTACGTGTATTTGTGCGTGGTCAAAAGTGGCCCGGCGATGGGCGACAACGGGGAAGGAATTGTGACGTCGGCGGTGGTGCTGCTCATTAGAGTGAGACTCTCGTCGCCGGAGCTCGCGGCGGAAACGTTGTTGACGTTCGTCACCGCCGGAAGCGACTCCGCCGAGTCCAGATCCATGTCGAGCTTCATGTTGGAAGGAACGCTCGAAATGCTACTCGGCGAGCCTTCCTTGGAGCCGTTTCTCGATCGCATTTTCGTCTGCGCGGTGTCCTTCGACGATTCGTTCTCGATCATCGGCAACGGATTCGGCGACAGCCTCGAGACGTCCGAGTTGCTGTTCGACGCCTCGTCCTGGCTGAGATTGTCGAGGCTCAATCTTCGATGCTTCTCCGGTGTTTCCGACTGCGCGTCGTCCGTCTTCTCGCGCTTCGCTCGCTTCACAGTGTCTTTTAAGGTTCTCGTGCGTTGAGCCGCGTTTTTTCTGCGCTCGTTGACTTTGAAATCCGCCACGGGGCTGGTGTCGCGACTGCCGCTTGATGAATCCAGGGGACGAAAGTATGAAGCGTTGTAGAGCTTCATGCCGAGGGGCTGACTGCACGAGGCGTCCTGGGAAAGGTGATCGAAGGACGGCGAGTGATTCGTGTCGAAGAGGAGATCGGCTTCGGGGAAAAGATCGCTCGTGCTCGGCTCGTCCACACCGAGGTCTTCGCATTCCTCCGATAGACTCTTTTGCAACCTCAACTCGCGCTCGAGCGCCGCCGCTTTTCTCTCCATTCGCTGCTGCGCGAGCTCGCGATCCAGTCGCGGATTCGACTGGCTCTTCACCATCCCGCTGCTTTTGTTCGGGTACTGCTGGAAGGGCTCGAGGGTGTGATTCATGAAGTACTTCTTCGTGTTCGTCTGGTAAACCTGGCCGCTCGCCATCTCGATTCCCTGACCCTTGTTTATTATCTGGAGCACGCTGTGCACCTCGGAATTCTCGTTCTCGCGCGTGTAAACCTTGAGGGGCTCGATCGCCAGCTGATTCGTCGATGTCGGCACGTACCTCCACGGCGTGTCCGGCGACGGCTTTCTCTCCGGCTCCCAAGCCTCCTGCAGCCTCGCGTTCCCGCATAGAATCCCGTTGCCCACTTTGCACGCGGCGTCCAGCGTCTCGCTGGTCTGGCGCAGTGGAGATTCCTGGCTGTCCGAACTGCTCGGACCGCCCGCCACGAGATACTGGCCCGCGCTCTCGATGCTGCTCGTTGTCGTTTGCTTACTCACCGCAGTCAGGGCAGGAACAGACTCTGCGAACAGACGGGGACGAGTGAAATATTGGGCCACGGATGATTGAAGTGGTCGTGACGTTTTGACACGGAAACATTTTGATGGTCTTTTAGCGGTTTCGAAAGCCGGGAATATTGAGAGTAGCGACGGCGTCTCGATAAAAAAGGACTAGGATTGCGATAAGTGTTTTTTTGTTTTGTGAAGCTTTTGAGTCGAGACGCTGTCGCGATTTCTCGATGGTTACGAGTCACACGAAAAATTGTGCTGAAGCGAAGTTCGACGGTTTGATTTGACGAACGATCGAGCTTCGATGAAATAGAAGATCCGAATGTGGATCGAATTGCGTTTTGAGAATTGAGCGAGAAGTAATTTTTGGAAATGTTAATGTAGTTTTCTCGCAGGTGCAGGAATGACGAGTGACGTTAAGGAACCAGAGATGTCAGGCGTTCGTTACTTTTAATACACACTTATTTTTATTTATCCTATAATTTGTTTATTATCAAACGTTTGGTAAAAGTGGAATATACGTTATATAACTGAAGGTTTTAACTCAATGTAAAATCCTTAAACACACATTTTTGGCAATAAATTTCGTACGAAAAATCGTAAGGAGCAAATGTAACGAGAAACGAGTAACGACGAAAGTAGCGATCGTTACTTTGCTTCGTTACATTTACTTTTTATAATCTTCTTTCCTGAAATTTAATGCCAAAAATGTGTTTTAAGGATTTTTCATAAAATTGAAACATTGAGTTATATAACGTGTAGGCCACGTTTACCAAACATTCAATAATAAACAAATTATAGGGTAAAGAGAAAAAAGTGTGTATTTAAAACTAACGAACGCTCGACACCTCTATAATCAACGCATGAGAATACAAACATTGAAAAATCCGAGCCCTGCGGCGGTTTTTCTGACACTTTCGTCCACATTCGGATCTCCTACCTGTTTGAAAAGAAAACAAATGAATAGAAATCAAACAAATAAACAGAAACAAAACAAATAAACTCGTGTACAATAAACAGTGGTCAACAAAAAAAAGGTTCGATCATTGCAAATATGCAATAAAAATATGTGCGGGTTTCACGTGTTCCTCTCATTCATGCCATGCGTTACTCGTCGAAGAACAGAAAAAAGTGCGCCCTATCGTCAACGATCAATCAACAAGGCATCGACACGTCGAAGCCAAAAACGAAAAAATCTCCCGATCAAACAAAACGTGTACTATCTAACGGGCGCGGGCCTCGTCACGTGATCGTTCTTACCGAGTTTTGTACTACTTTGCAAGGACGTCACAATGCACGGCGAGATAATGGAGTTCGTGGTAATCAGACTAGTCCGTGGAATTTTCTCGACGACCCCGGCGCCGTCCTCGAGTTTTCTCTTAACCGTCTTAGGCGAGATGACCTTATCGCCCGACGTGATCTCCGTCGCCGCCTCTTTCATCTCTTTCTGCTGATGTTGCTGCTGCTGCTGCTGCTGCTGCTGCGTTTGCGGCTGTTGGCAATTGTTAATCACGGAAACGTCGGACTGCGGGGCGAAAGCCAGAGCGATCGTCTGTCCCTGTATCGACACCGATTTCTCGGACTGCGTCGCCTGATGCTCCTGCGTTATCTTCTTCTCCGTCGTCTGCGCGATCGCGGCCGCCGGCGCGAGGCAAACGACACTCTCGCTCTTCAATCCCTGCGGCGCGGACAGTTTCGCGATCGTCGAATTATACAATCTCGCGCCCTGAAGCGTGAGATTCGGATTGCTCGTGATGACCCCGCAGATCTGTTGATTCTCGGCGATATCGCCGATGTTGCGCTGTATCAATCCGATCGTCGGCGCTTTGTTCACGAGTATCGCGCTCGCCGAGGATTCGCTGCTCGCGAGCGTCGTGCCGACGTCGTTTTTCGTCACCGGCGTCTCGACCATCGCGTTTCCACCGCTGTTTGTCGTCTTCTCGACGCTCGCGTCGCTCGTGAATTGCGTGCTCGTGCTCGTGCTCGTTTGTGGAATGATTACGGAAGCGTTTTGTACATTCTGCGCGGTCGCGTTGATGCTCTGACCGCTCGCGAGGCTCTGCAGCGTCGGCAGTTTCACCTGCTTCACCTGCGGCTGCGTCATTATTTTACCGGCCTGATTGAGAAAGGATTGCAGCACGATGTTGGAGACTCCGGCGTTGCCGCCGGGAGTTCGCACAGCCGGAACGGTGGCGAGAAGCTTCGAACTCCCGGAAACGATGGTGAACTGTTGGGTGCCTTTAACCAGATTCATCGGCAGTATGTAATTCGTGCCGGGCACGAACACCGCGGTGCTCCCCATTTTTCCGGTGACCGAAGCGAGAGCTTCACTCACGCTTACTGAAGCCGTCTGCACGGCCTCCTGAACGATAACCGCACGCGGCTGTCCGCCTCCGGGCTCAGTGAATATCAAATTTCGCCTCTTGACATTCAGCTCGACGCCGTCGTTCGAGTCGTTGGTCAAATTTCGCGTCTCCGGCGCGGCGTTCTCGACGATGTTGCTGCTGACTGTCGCCTCGTCCTGCGCTGAAAAACCGGCAGGACTGTCCTGAACGTGAACGACGCCGCTGGACGAATTCTCGCTGTCCATCGTCCTGCCGAGATCGTCGTTACTCGGGCTCAACTCCGACGCCTGCGGCCCCGAAGGCTTCGATTTGCTCGAGCTGGATTTCTTTCGCTTCGACGATTGGCTCGGATTCGTCGGCGGATTCGATCGTCTCCTCGGCGCCGGCTTGTTGTTCAAATCCGGCGAGTTTCTCAACTGCTCCGCGTACTCCGCGAGAATCGTGTAAATCCGCTGAGCCGTTTGCTCGTCCTCCTGCGGCTTCTGCTGGGGCTTCGGGATCGGCGAGGCCTTCGCGGTGTTCGTCGCGCTCGCCTTCACGGTTTTCGGCACGGATTTCTTCGCGGACTTCGGCGACGGCGTGGGCGGTGTTTTCCCGGCCGAGGGAATCGGCGCCGGCGCCGGGGTGACGCAGGGACTCGAGGAGCTCTGCGAGGTGACGCTGAGCGCGGGCGAAGCCGCCGGTTGACAGTAACTCGTGACAACCACGACGGGAGTGGAATTCGCGACCTTTTGAGGCGTCGTCGCGCCGCTGCTCTGATTCACGTAAGCCAGCGAGACTTTCTGCGGGAAAACGTCCTGCTGTTGGAAGGTGACGGTGCCGCCGTTGCTCGCGAATTCGGTGCTCGTTGGCGATTGCGTTGGTATCAAAAGTTGCTGAGCCAAAGCGCTAACCGCTGTCTGATGCTGCTGCTGCTGTTGTTGCTGCTGTTGCTGCTGTTGCTGCTGCTGTTTAATAACCACCTGCGTCTGCTGCGTCGTCGTCTGCGTCTGCACCGTCGTCGTAGCCGCGTTCGAGGTCGACTGCAGCTGCGGTTGTATCGTGCTTCGCTCTTTAACCTGCTCGAGAACGCTCTCGAATTCCCGCAGCTGTTCCAACGTCGTGGAACTCACTTCGATGGGAGAATTAATCAGAGTCTCCGCTCTGACCGTCGCCTGCGGCTGCTGCGGCTGCGGCTGAGGCTGCTGAGGCTGAGCCTGCGGCTGTTGCTGCGCCGCCTGCTGCTGCTGCTGTATCCGCGGCGCCGTCAGAGCCGCCTGAATGGCCTCAGCGATGTTCTGCTGTCTTATCGGAGCTCCGGATCTGATTATATTGAGCTTGACGACCGGCGTGCGAGCGCCGGGCAGGGAATTCGTGTGCGATATCGCCGGAATGATGTTGAGTTGACTAGGATTCGTCGTTGATATCGTAACGGGAATCTTGTGCGTGTAAATAACGCCGCCGGGCGCGGTCGCGTTTTGCACGAGCTGCGTGAGCGTTTGACTAGCGTTCGAGCTGCCGCTCACGGCGCTCGCGTTGCTGCTCGCCGAGCTCTGCACGATGTTGAGTATCTGTCGGCCCGCGGTGATCTGACGCCCCGGGATGTTCGTCAACGACTGCACGTTTATCGCCGCGGCGGCGTTCGCCTGAGTGCTCGGCGGCACCGATGTTTGCACGGCTTTCGAGAGATTCGTCGTTTTCGTCGCGTTCGCCGATTGCGGCTGCTGCGCAATCGTGTCCGTGGTCGTCGATGGTGGCGTCACCGTCGTCGTGTCCGTCGTGAGCGTGTAAGTCGTTTTCCCGAAAGCCTGCTGGAATTTCGGCAGCCCTGTGTTTTGTCCCGATTGCTGCGAAACTTTCACCGGCGTCGTTGCTGTTCTCTCGTAAGCGTTTCTGTTGGACGTTCCCGTGGCTAGAGCCTCGGCGACTCGCTGAATCTGCCGCGGAAACCCGACGCCCGCCCCGACGACGCCCTCCTCGAGATTCTGCAGCGTCAGGACGTTTCGCTGACCGCCAACGATGCTCGGATTCACCGAGGCGAGCTGATAGGTGCCGTCGGGTTTGCAGACGAGCTGCAGCTGATCGGAAGTTATGGGCACCGAGGTGGCGGTCATCGTGGTGGAAGGCGAGGGAGATTTCGCGGGCGAATCGTTGCGACTCGTGCGCTGACTCGCGCTCATCGCGCGTGGACTGTCGGGTTCCGCGGTCGAGGCGTTTGTTGAGCTCGTTGGCGAATTGTCGGGCGGCTGATTCGCCTCCTCGCCGACGTCGTGCAGAGCCGATGAACGAGGAGGTGGAGTTTGACCCGCTGGACTCATTCCGACGCCGCTGTCGTGACCTCCCGACGACGGCGTGCCGGGTAGTTGAATGTTTCCCGCTATGCTGGACGTTCGATTGCGGGGCGGCGTGTTGCCGCTGTTTACGGAGCCCGAATTCGGGCTCTGAGGAATGTTTCGCGACAATTGAACCACGTTCACCGTCGACTGCACGCGCGGCGGAACCATCATGTCCAGGGAATTCAATCCAGGCACGTTTTTCGCCAGGATATCCGAATCTCTGACCGCTTTAGCGAGAATGTCGAAGTTGTTTTTGCCTAAATTCGATTTCACGGATCTCCGTCCGCGCGGTTGACGAGCGCCTCGTCCTTTCTCATTCGGCTCGCCTTTTCGCTTGTGAAACGTCCCGATGGCGTTCTTGTGCGGCGAGAACGGCATCGTTTTCTGGATGTTCATCAGCTCGCTCGAAATATCGCCCGCGCTCAGCTGCGGCTTTTTCGACTGCAGCAACTTGCGATCCACCTCGTCGGCTCGGGTCAGCACGATTTTCGGATTGAGATTGAGGGTGCTGAGCATCGGCGCGAATTTCGCGACGTTGCTCGAGTTGTTGTTGTTGCCCGCGGCGTTGTTGTTGTCTTTGCTCTTGTTCAGCAGGTTCTTCTGGAGTATCTGAACCCTCGTGGGTTTCTTCGCGTTTTGCGGGCGAAACATACGCAGGGATTTCAGGACCGCCGGGTCGCTTCGCTTCTCAGCGATTATCAGAGGCGCCGCCGCCGTGTAAGACGAGCCCTTTATCGTCTCCCGCTTGTTTTCATCCATATCCGCGGAGAAAAGCGTGATTATATCGTTGCTGCTGACGTCCGAGCCGCTCACGTCCTCCGCCGGGTGGCGAATATTCTCGTTCACGAGCATATGGAAGTGCGAAACCGTTTCTACAGTCAAACTCGTTTTTCCGAGCTTCTTCGTGATGTCCTTGGCGGAGGCGCCGCTCGGCTTGTTCGTCTCGCGTCGGCAGCCGTCGCTACCGAGGCTGTCGGTCTGGCTGTCCTGGGTGTTCGTGTCGGTGTCGGTGACCGAGCTCGTGCTGTTTCTAAAATGTTTTGGCTTACGCTCGGTGCTCTCGTAATCGCTCTCGGATGACTCTAACCTGTGAACTTTGCGCTGCCTCCCGGTGCGACGAACCCGCATCACGCTCCCGCTGTCGGAATCCGTGCTGTCGCCGAGGCTCCGCCGCGTCGAGGAACGCTTGTAGCCGCCCGCCGGCTGAAAGCTCCCGAACTGCTCGGAACTGTCGGACGGCATGTCGACCCACTGCTCGTAGCCCTTCTCGATCCCGAAGAACACGTCCTTCTCGTTCTCGTCCTCCGACGGCCAGTCCTTGAACTGCGAGTAGTCGATGTTCAGGTACTTGAGCTCTTTGTTCTGATTGCCCATTTCCTCCGCGTTCTCGAGGTATTTTTCGCACAACGCGTGCAGCTCCGTCCAGTCGAGGACCCAGCTCAGCATGTGATAACGAGGACTGCTGAGGACTACGGCGAGATCGTCGCACAGCTGAGGCGTCAGCCCGAGTTTCTCCACGTCCAGCACCTGATTCGGCACCGATTTCTCGTCGTAGTTCGCCGCTCCCGTGACCGCGTCGCCCTTAATCAGTATCAGCGCGTCCAGCGATCTGTCGACGTTCGTTATCGACGCCTCCGGCGTCTTTTTCGCTGCTTCAACGCCCGTGAACTCGCCGCAGTTGAAGCACAGCTCGCCGAGCGGGCTGTCCGAGCCCGGCTCGCGCTTCGGATGCAGGTGACACTTTTCCGGCGAGCTGCTCGTTTCGCTCTTCCGCGGTGACTTCAGCATGCTCTTCAGTAGTTGATCGCTGCGCTCGAATATCTTTGGCATTCCGTTCTCGACGCTTCGCGCGGGCGTCGCGGACGCCGAGTGGAGCAACGGCGGCGACGAGGATCGACGGGACGGAGGATCGATCCTCGGGCTCTCCTCGGATTGCTTGTTGGGCGAGGCGGGAGTCTCCGAATTCGCGAGGCAATTTTCTTTGCCGGATGACTCGGTGTTGTTGCCACCGCCGCCGACGACGTTTATCGTCTCCTGTTTCGTCTTACCGCACGCCACCGCCATCTCCACTATCCTGTCGTAACAGGCGCGCGTCGGGTGCAACGAGAACGCCGTGAGAACGCACTCGCGCGCTATACCGACGTTGCTGTCCACGACGTCGGCGAGACGCAGAAATTGCGCGCTCAGACGGTCCGCCGTTTCCCGCACCGCCTCCTTGTCCGCTCGCGCCTTTTGATTCTCTAATTCGTTCATGTCCGTCGTCAGAGCGCGTATGTACAGCTCGATCACCAGAGGCTTCACGCTGTCCCCAAACTGCAAATATGAAATACGTTAGAATTGAGCGAGCGAGCGATTGGGGAAGAGAAAAGGAAATTATTACTATTATAAATAATAATGATTATATTAAAAATTATTATTTAATTATTATTTAATAATAAATTATTATTTTAAATAAAATTATTACCTTAAATATTAAAATTATTATTTTCGATAATAAAATTATTATTTTAAATAATAAAATTATTATTTTTTAAATAATAAAATTATTATTTTTTAAATAATAAAATTATTATTTTAAGTTACGTAATTTTAGGAAATTTCGAATTCTTTTTTTTTGCTGCAGCTTTTGATAAACTGTTCGAGGATGTTTGGGACGAAAATACTCACATGTTTAAGTAGCACCGCACAGAAAATATATATGTGCTGCGCACTTTCCGCTGGCTCGATCAATTTCCTAATCATCCCCGGCAACGACGTCACGTTGTCCTTCAATTTAGCGTGTAACATCGCCCACGAATTCAAAATTTGTTCCATAACGCTCGCGCCGGTCTCGGCGACGGGTCGGACCATCCCCGTGGTCACGAGATACTGAGCAACCAATTCGGCGGCTTTTATCGAATTTCGCCAAACCCGAGCTGTCCCGTACTTGGTGGGTTTCTCACCGCTGAGCCTCTGGACTAGTTCTAGCGCATCGTTGAGGTCCATTAATTTTAACTGCGAGACAGGGAAATCATAGATATAGAAATAGTCGAGAGAGCGCGCGCGCGCGCTTGCCGCTTCTTAAAATAAAGTCTCTAACGGGATATACATCACACACGAGTATGCAAATAGTCGACAGGCGATTCGAAATAAGTATAGAGAGTCACTCACTGAGTTATGTCGCGAGCAAATGGACTATCGCATGGTTTACGGAGGCCGAAGCGCTTCGCACTAATCAAATCGTTTTATGGACTCATTTCGCCGGTGAATCACAAACATCGAGAACTGATTTGACCAAATCGTTTTAGGGACTCAATTCGCCGGTGAATCACAAATATCGAGAACCGATTTGACCATTGCGAAGCGTCTTGAACCGCCTCAAAGCGACGATACACCGGTTGCCGTTATTCTATGCGACTCCCTGCTTAGTAATTCCCATTGACAGTGATAGAAACCGATCAAATGGACAAAATTCCGATTGAAAAAGTAATCGGTTCAAAGAGGTTTTAATCGGATTTTTGTCCGTTTTATTGGTTCTAATCCGATCTTTTAAAATGGTCCTTGTGTCTAGTATTCATTTCGCATAAATTCGAGAAAAATGAGAGAGAATTGCGAACACTTCTCGATGGTAAAAAAATTTGAAAAACTTCATTCACATTAAAGGAACTGCAAAGATTAATTTTATGCAATAATAATTCGAAAATATTACTTTTTTTCATGAAAATGATTCCTTCGTTTTTTCGAATATGTTATGAATTTTTTTCAGTCTTTCAAGTTCTCTTTGAAATTTGTACATTTATTCCATATAAAAAAAACACAAATTTCAAAGAGAACTTAATCATCTGAAATAATTCATACGTATTGAGAAAACAAAGGAAACATTTCAATACAAAAAAACACTTGGATCATCGAAATATTTGTTTAATTTTTTTTTTCATGAAAGTGTTAATAACATTTTAGAATTATTATTATACAAAATTAATCTATGCAGTACCTTTAATGTGCCTGAATTTTTCAAATTTTTCTACAATTGAGAAGTGCTCACAATTGCCTCTCATTTTTCTCGCATTTATGCGAAATGAATACTAAACCCAAGGACTATCTTAACCAGAGTTCCCACAGACAAACAACCAACCGCATTCGAACAATAAAATGCGAAACAGCGACTTACTTGAGCGAGTATATCTTGCATGCGTTTCAATTTGTACAGGAGGACAATGTATACGTCGAGCATGAAGTGAACATGTTGAGGATCCGACAGCGAGCGCAACCGGTCGCTCCTCCTGAGAGAGCGAACGCATGCCGCGGCGAGGTTTATGGCGATGTCCTCGCAGCGATCCTCGCAGAGTATTTTCAGCCTCATCGTCAGCAGTTCGCCCTTCTCCGAGCAGCAGAACTCTGCAAAATTTTCGCACCGCGTTTCGTCGTGAATATACATATATATGAAAACGGTTAAAACGCTCGCGTCTCGCCGCGAGTGATACTCGGAGAGAAAACCGTTTCTTACCCTCTTCATGTTCCGAGTCGGGTTGGCCGTTAAGTATGCTGTCGAGTGCCGGATGAGCCCAGGGATTTTTCGCCAGAGCTATCAGGGCGGTGCACCTCGGTGCAGCCGGGTGGTGCACCAGGTGACTCGCGCACCTCTGCAATGTCACGCTGAAATGCGTCTTCGTGGCAGGTGACAGCTTCGGCCACTCCCCGCGCAATACCAGTTTCAACGTGTGTCTGAAAAGCCGGAAAAGCCCCAACGTGAATTAATATTCTTAATAACAGACACGGTGGGACGACGAGGCGTCCCCCGCTTTTTCCCTTATTACGAAAATTCCTCGTCGAGGCACGAGTGAGACTACAAGAGCGCCAACACACGGCCCGTCCACGTGTATAGCGGAGCATTTTTTCTTTTTCTTTTTTTTTTTTTTCACGGACCGACGAATTCCGGAGTGCTCGTCGTCGAGAGGCAGCTAAGTGGAACGCCCGGCCGGAGAATACCCGCGCGTGGAAAAAAAGCGTACTTTATGCAAAGATTAAAAACAACGAATAATCACAGTTTTTCGTTTAATGCACTCGTTGTGTCCCGTCCGGCCGAAGGGAATCTCGCGCAAGTCGCTTCCCGAAACGCCCGCACAACAGTCAGATACGTTGGAGGCCGGCGAACACCGGATTCCCCGAATTTTGCATAATTTAATTGGGTTTACGAAAAAATTAGCATATCAAATGGAACGATAATTCTTTCCCTTATCTCGTTCTTTTGCAAGTTTTGTTGCTCGTCGCTTCTTCTTTTTTTTGTTTTTTTTTTGCTCTCTCGGTTCTTTTTCTGTTCGCGTTTCCTGCGTACGCGAGACCCTCGAAGATACCCGGAAACTCCGCATGGTACCTGCGTCTCTCCGCGTAAAATTTACCAATTACTTGTTCGCGTAATTTAATCTCGTAACACGATAGCGCGAGCTCGCCGAGTATGCGCACAATGTTAAGTTTATAGAGAGAATTCCGCGGCCGTGGGAAGCTCGGCGAGTGGGCGGACAGGCGTTGTTGCAGCTCATAATACAAAATCAAGTTGGGTGCCACGCAACGACGGCGGCAAAGCCGAAGAGCGCGCGTTCGTATATCGAACGTGTTTTCTCGTCTACTCACTTGTGGACCCATTCTATAAGAGACTGGGTGCCATCTGGGGTTGCCGCAGGAATGAAATTGGTGACATGCTCCCAGGCGGACAGAAGTGCATTCACCTTGTCCCCGTACTTCTTTTTGCTGTCACTCAATGTCGCTTCAAGCCCCTGAAAGCAAAACGAAAATGCGTTAATAAAATGCACCTCGCGGAGGTCGCGAAACGCGAATCGCGCTCCAGTTTCTTATTCATCTATTTCAGCGTATCGATAATTCATACGCGACGTCACGTCGCAAATTCCACCGTCTATTTGCGGACGGGATTTTCGATCATCCGTCCCGCAAACTGATAGCCTCGCGGCTGTATCTAAGTGAATTCAAACGTCGAGCGCGCTGCCTAATTTCTCGAAAGGTAAGTTCATCCGCGCGAGGCAGTTTCCGACTCTCGCGAGCTTCTTGAGAGAGACGAAATTGGCGAGCACTCTCCGCCGATTGGAGCGCCCGGTGGATCTCGGGAGAGATACAAGAGCCACCCGGTGAGTTATTTCGCGTGGAAAGTGTCTGGATATATTGGCGCAAGTACAATGGAAAGTTGGCTGGCAACTGGTTAACGAGAGTTTCGGAAAATCCTCGAGGCGTCCTCGCCGTCGAACCGGCCTCCGGCTACCGAAGAACATTCGACATTAATTTCCATGTATCCGCGAAATATCCGAAGAAAAGTTTTTCGCCAATTTTCTCGAGGGTTCCGCAATTAATTGAACGACCTCGACGACCCGGGCCGAACCAAGTTTCCCCATCTTCGTCGTGACTCTTCTTCGCGACTTTTACGCGCCCCGAGGCGAAACTATTTTTACTGACAATTCACTCACGACGATTGTGCCCCAGCAGCGTGGAACGAGAAAGCCGTAAGATTCCTCTAATCGAATACTCGGGTCTGATTGAAGTAATAAAAACGGGGAAAACGCGGCCGCGACGAGTTTACACTGTAGATGGAGGAACAATCGAGGGAAAATCGTGACGGTCGAGGAGTCATCTGAGGAAATGATTTCTCCAGGGGGGCCCGAGCTCATCGATTCAATTGTCTAAAACACTTGGAGGCACTCGACGAGCCCACTAGGAGCGTAAAAGCTCCGGGGAAAAAAAAGGGACAGACTCTTGGTTAACCGTGTTTACGAACAATTTTCATCGTGGAGGGCGGCTCGGTGCGATATGCGCAAAGACCTCGGGTTTCAAGTGGGACTCAATGCCATTAGGACCGCGTGGCGCAGCTGGAAAACAATGTTAGTGTTCTTTGCGCCTGGCTCAGAGGAGGCACTCGTCCTCTTTGAACGTCGGAGGACTTTACATACTGCGGAAGCGTCCAGGCACAGAGACGAGCCTCGCGTTACGTAATACATCGACACCCCTACAGCCCAGAACTCTATTTACCGGGCTTCGTACTTCTACCACCAACGTAATATCAAGAGAGTATTTGGTTGAAAGAATTTCTTTTTTTTTTTTTAATATTATATTCATCTTCAATGTGGGTTAATATCAAAGCCTCGGGTTACGTTTTTCGTCGGCAGCCTAGATGCTGGAATTATATTTGCTATGATATCAAGAGAGAATTTTCTTGAAATAATTTCTAAAAAATATCATTTTGTAATAAAAAAGAAATCGATTTTGTGAAGATTGAAAATCCTACCCGACAGCAACTTTCCCGCTCATTTAAAAAAGCACCGTATCAAGAGAGTATTTGTTGAAATAATTTAATTTAAAATATTATATCCATCTTCCATGTGGGTCAATATCAAAGCCTCGTGTTACGTTATTCGTCAGCAGTCTAGATGCCGGAATTTCATTTGCTATGATATCAAGCAAATTAAATTCCGAAATAATTTCTAAAAAATATAGTTTTGCGAAAAAAAAATCTATTCCGTAAAGATTGAAAATCCTATCAGGCAGCAACTTTCTCGCTCATTAAAAAAAGCACCGCTGTCTGCCCGAAAAATAGAAAATTCGATGAGAAAAAACAAAAAAAGAAAGATTTTTTCTCTGCAAATAAAATAAATTTAATCCACTGATCTTTTGAACATGAAATTAATTTTTGTTCATGTTTCCTAAGAGGTGATTCAATGACTTGCGACCTTTGACAATGTTCACCACGTATCCCGCAACATATCGAAAACCGCGAAGCACGAAGAAAAGTTGTGTACGCGAGTCGCTCTCACGTCCTCCTTTAGACAAGCGATACCCCGGAAACTACGTCAGCCGAGAAATCCATCTAACCGACCTTCGAACTTTTCTCAAACGCGTTACGCCGTCGCCGCGGCCTCGCCGAGTATATAATATATTTTTTATCTCCTCCGCCTTCGACTCTATATAGTTTTCGGTGCGCTCGGTCTGCCGTGCGACGGTGTGAGGATTCGATAAGCCACTTTGAGAGAGAATCTCGTCATCTCGCGGGCCCCCACCGAAAGCACCGAAAGCGCGCACGGGGAACGCCGGCAGCCTAGCACGACGACGACGACGAATGCGCCCGGGGAATGAGAAAGGGCTTTTTGATATTGCGAAAACGAAATTGAGCCCGCCGAGCATTGCTGTCTCGGGTGTACGTGGAGAGCCGGGGCAAACATGGAATCGAGCTCTCCATCTCGCGGTCTCGCTCCACCAAGAAACGTGTTTTTCGCTCCTCTCCTCCACACAACTCTGGCGCGACGAAAACAGCTACTTTTGTCATTTGTGGATAGCGAGAGACGGACGGAGAGAAAGCGAGAACGGGAGAGAGAGAGAGAGAGAGAGAGAGAGAGAGAGAGAGAGAGAGAGGACGACGAGAGCAGCAGTGACCGAAATTTTCTGAAACGAGAGTGTAGTGAAACTCGAGGGTGAAAACTCCGCCGAGGAAAAATACCGAAACAGGAACTAGAGACAGGGGAGGATGCGGTGAGTGGATTCTCGTTATTTTTCGCGGTGCCGTCCACGTGGTGGGACCGGCGAGGAGGACGGAGAGAGAGAGAGGCAGTTTTTCCAGATTAATTTCCCTGCCGCCGCCGTCGCGGGTTTTCGCCCCTCGTCCCTCGCCCCTCGCCTTTTCCCTTCCCTCCCATCGCCGCGCACGAGCCGCTCGCAATTTTCGCGAACCGCAGAGAGCGAACCCGCGAACCACTGGATTAGCCATCTTTCTCTCGCCGCTCGAGAAACTCGTAACGAAGTAGCGTCCAGCTATTAATTCGTCAGTGTAAAAGAGGAGTGAAAAAGACAAAAGAGGACGAGGTGGAGGAGGTAGAAAAAAAAAGGAGAAGAAGCGCGCTTGCGTGTGCGCGAGGCGGGGAGAATTAACTGGCGATCAGGTCGGGAGGTCCGTTCGAACGGAGGGAGAGGCAGAGGCAAAGAGAGAGAGCGAAGAGAAAGAGACGAGAGGAAAAAGATGAAATCGTCCAATAGCCGGGTGGAAAGAGGCTCCATTGATTCGCGCGAGGCTCTCGGACTCTTTGGCCTGAACCAGTTAACCGAGAAATCCTTCTGCAGCGGCGTCGTGTCTCTCGTGTTCGTTTTTTCTTCCTTTTTTTTTCCTTTTCTTTTTTTTTTCATCCCCCTCGCATTAGCGCCGAGTGTGCGTAAAGTGCAGCCTCGTGGTAGTAGATGAAAGCCCCGGCGGATTCGAAACAAGACATCACGTTTTCAGTGCCAGCCGGGGCCGCGCCAGGAATATATTTCACAGCGCGGCTTCCCCCGAGCCGCCGCTCGCGTATTATCTGACGAAGGATAGCGATCTGACGAATCGCTTTGGCGAACACCGGGCGAGCGGCCCACGCGCTCTCTCCATTCATTTTCCACCGGATCAAGCCGGGTGTAGGTGGAAAATAACGAAAAAGAGAAGCGGGAAGGAGAAACCCGCGCTTTCTTTCTCTTTCTCCCTCGTTTCCGGGGAATCCGCGAAGGTCGACTGTTGCGTCGTATCCCCGATTTTCTCGGTGCATCGAGACTCTCGTCTCGTTATTTCCCCGTCGAGTGTCGACTTAACAATTTTTTTTCTCCGCGCTCTCTCAAAGCCGACACACGCGGCTCCTCAAAGACTCCCGTCGCGGGGATTTTGCGCGGAAAAGCAGCTGCAGCTCGGGTCGCATTGGCTCTCAAACTTGTTCACCCGCTGCTGCTGCCACATTTTTTCATCCTCTTCGCGTTCGTTTCTTTCATAACTCGAGGAGACGACGGCTCGTCGCGGGCTTCCCAGCCGCGGCCTGGTGTACACCGAGGCGCGCAGTTACGGCTCAAGTTATTCCGGACAGAGTTATTTCCCTGCACGCCGAGCGCGGACAGGTCGTGAACGCGCAGCAGGTATTTGGTCCATGAATCCCCGACGAATTTGCGGCGAGCTGCTGCGCAACCCGGGTTTTGCGGTTAGATTATACGTCGGTCGGCAAGCTTTATTGCTATTTCTGCTGCCTCCGCTGCCTTTGCCGCTGCTTCTGCCGCTGCTGCTGCTGCGCGCCGTGACCTCGGTGAACACGCACGCGGATTTTCCTCTTGCCGCATTTTTTTTCCTTTCGCTTCTTCTTCTTCCTCCTTTTTCCGTCGTTCTTCCTTGTCACCGGTAAACGAGTGCCGAGAGATTACGGCAGCAATAAACCGCGTCGCCAGCCCCAAGTCCAAAATGGAAATGCAGAGAGCACCGCGTATCAATACTCGTTTAGCGGTGGAGCTCATAGGCCGCTCGGCGATTCGAGTTTGTGCGTCGATTCCAGAGTCGCCTCCTCCGGCTTTGGATTCGGGACGAGCTGGACGACCCCGCAGTTCGTTTTCCATCCTGTGAAATCCTCGTCCTGCGAATCCTACGGTTCCTGAGCTCTCGGCCGCGGCTCTAACGAAGCACAAACTGCAAATAAACAGAATATTATTATCCGACTGATGCACTCTTGACCGAATATATAGTCGTGGGCCCCCCCGCCACTCGCAACTCGGATAAAACAAGTGGGAATCAAGTGAGACGCCATTGCGGGGCGCTGTTTAAACGGGAACACCGGGGAGAGCGTATGCACGACGTGCATTCGCCGGTTAATTTATGAGAGTTACCGAGGCAGAGATCGCGCACATGGATAATTCCCCGCCGCGCATCAGTTACGTTAATTTTCCCAACTCGTGGCCCACCCTCTGCCGGCCGCCCCCGCGCGCTGATAATCTAAACACCGCGATGGCCAGCCTCCCCCTCCCCCCCTTCACCGAATGGGCTAATCGATATTCGATACTATCCACCGGCAAAATCGTCGCAATTCATTTGCCGATGCGGGCTCGCGGTTTGAAAGAAGTGGGAAGGGAGGAGAGAGGGAGAGAGAGGAGCCGGGATAATGATATACGGCCAATCGTAAGTGATCTCGATTCCAATTAGTAGTCGCGCGAGTCGGTGAAACCAATCATTTACTCATATTATTATTCCTCTTCCCGTATTTTCTTTTTTTTCGGCCTCTTTTTTTTTTGCTTCTTCCTCTTTTTCGTTGCACAGTCATTTTGACGAGGTCTTTTTGCGCCCGGGCAACGGCGATGTTGTAATTAAATAGCGGGGCTACCGGAGGGCGAGCGAAAATAGAGAAGAGCTCCGAGCCCCTCGTGCAATTTGCCGAGAGAAATCTCGCGTTTTTCGTACAACGAATTTCTTTTTTATTGTGGCCGGCGCGAGAGTCAATATTGCAAAGGATTTTTTTTCTCGAACGTTGATTGACGTTGCGGTTGATTCTCGAAGATGCGTGAGAAGAAGTCGTGAGGATGATGAATAAAGAAATGTTGGGTTGGGGGAAATGATGATGTTGAAGTTTGCATCGTTGGAATACAAGGAAATAAAAAAAAAATTGAATCGTCCCAAATAATGAAATTAGGTGTACAAAGTCATCATGAAAATTAGTTGCTGTGGTGACTTTATACACGTAATTTCATAATTTGGGTTAATTAAAATTAATTTTTTTCTGATTTTTTTTTGCATTCCAACGATGCAAACTTCAACATCATTGCGTTTTTCGTACAACCAATTTTTTTTTATTGTAGCCCCGCGAGAGTCAATATTGCACGGGATTTTTTTTCCTGAATGTTGATGGACGTAGCGCTCGACTGTCGAAGATGCGTGAGAAGAAGTCGCGAGGATAATAAATAAACAAATGATAGGTTGGGGTGGAAATGAGAATTGAAGTTGTGCCGTAGCGGACGTGCGGAAACACTGGAGAGCTGCACGGGATCGATGAGACGAGATCATTGTCGGGAGGAGACTAAAGATTAACGAGTTTCGAGCCACTGGGTTCTTCCCCGAGAGAGAAAGAAACTCCCGCTCGTGTCTCGTGCAGCATTGAGACTGTGCCCCGAGTTTTCGCGATACCGAGCGGACGACTCCGCTCTATTTTCTACCTTTGAAATTCACCGCTGGACGAAACTGTATATATTTATATCGCCTTTCTCGCTGTTCCCTCGCCAAAGGGACTCAGTGTGGCTCTCTCTCTCTCTTCCATCCGTCTTGCTCGCGCCTGAAGCTCCCTTCCTCCTTCCTTCCTTCTCTTTATACGTAGCAACTCGTGTAACGTTCTCAACTGCAGAGGCGAAAACACGCGAGCTGAGCCCTGAGTCGGATGTGCAGGGCGCGCGGGAGCCACGAGAGAAACTGAATTTATTATTCCCTCCCGTCCTTCAACCCGGTGGCCCCCGCGATCGTTAAGAGCGGAGGCAACTCGCGCCCGCTCGGAACACACGCTGACTTCTCCGAGCTGAAACCATCCGCCAGCCAACTACCCTCGCGCTCCGGGCTCGCGTCAGCGGGTTTTCCGCCAAGTCCGGTGTAGTCGCTACCACCGACGACTCAGCCGACTGTCCCAGCCGTTAACTTTTCCCATTCGCCTCCACCAAGTTCACGCTCGAACCGCGCCACGTTCTCCGAGCGACATTCTTCAGGGTGTCACCTTAGCCCCTCCGACTTGAAGAGATTCCTCCTTGAGTTCTGAACTACCGAACAATGGCCGACGCAGTTGATCATTGGAATCGACGTACCGATGATTTTTCTGTGAAAAGTTTGAAAAACTTGGATTAGGCATCGTCTTCATCTGCGTCTGGTGGAAAATCTGATGCGGCGTTACGTTGATCCCTTTTTTTAATTTTAGTTATTTTTTATTCTTGTTCGTCTTTGCGACTGAATGTAGATTTAGTTTTGGTTTAGTTTTAGTTTAAGGCTTAGTATAATTGGGTTTAAGTTGCTTGTATCTTACTCATTGTGTGCTTGGTTCTTATGGGATTTATCCCAAGGCCCAATAAACATTTATTTATCTATCTGTTTATCCCAAGTCAAGCACTGCTGAGGTCCTGGCAAGGCTAACGTGGTCCTGACCAGGGCCTGATTAAATGATATTAAAGTTTGCATCGTTGAAAAACAACGAAAATCAGAAAAAAATTATTTCTAATTAACCCAAATGACGAAATTAGGTGTAAAAAGTCATCATGGCAATTAGTTACTATGGTGACTTTTTATATCTAATTTCATCATTTGGGTTAATTAGAATTAATTTTTTTCTGATTTTCTGAAACTTCAACATCATCTGATTAACGCTGGATGTAGCCGCAGATTTTTGTTACTAGAGACAGAAAAAAAGAATTAAAGTTTGATTTGTTGATCATCCTAACTACCATAATAATTGGTCAAATCCAAAGGCAAGCGAAATCCGCGCAGAAACGGTGAACCGAAATCGCATTAATAGCTCCGACGGTCCGAACCGAAGCTCCCTTTTTCCAATGTCAGACGAAGCTTCGACCGCGCCGGCGACCCAAGAGGGGAAAAAGCACATTCGCTCGAGGGTCCGCGTGCCGGAGTCGAGTGCAGTAAAATTTACGGCGGCGAATACGTCGAGGATCGTTTGCCCTGTAAGCATAAGGAAACGATTCTCAGGGCTTCGACGTGGAGCTCCGTGGAAATCGTTCGATTTCACAGGGCGACGTGTGTATGCACGTGAAACGAGGAAGCGGGAAGGACGATGGCTTTGCAGGTCCATCGTTACGTAACGTCAGAAATATCCTCGGATGTGCGACTCTCGTCGTGGACGCTCCCGATGCTTTCGCGACTGCTTCTGCTGCTTCTGCTGCTGGGAAACAGTCGAGCACGACGACGACGACGACGACGACGACGACGACGATTAAAACTATAGCTTTGGGTGAACAAGTTTCCGAAGCTCGTTAACGCCGGAACGAGGACTTTGGAGTATACTACTCTCCTAGTCTTTGCCGCCGCGACGTTACAGCACCGACCGCGTATCGGCGAAGTGAAACAGAAGCGCAAAACCAGGAAAGGGAGTCAGAGGGAACGACGGTTTTCGACTAACACCCTTCCGGCATCATCTCCGCGCTTCGAGCTCAAACTTCGCTCGACGATTTATCGAAGTTTCGATCGTCATAGCCACACCGCTATCTTTGTGGATTTTCAAAAGGCTTCAGGGGCCAACAACAACCGGTTCATTCGACGCGATACGACTGTGGATGTTGCGAGGAATTTTGGATTTCCGTCCACGTGCAACGAGTTACAGACGGAGGTCGGATGTGGAGCTCGTGATATCTGGTGTAACGAGCAGCCAGCGGTAACGAATCTGCACAGCGAGGATCGCACCGTTTACACAGGGGAAAAGTTCATATCGTGGCGTTTCGTCGTCAAATTAAAGTGATAAATGAATACCGTGTTTTTTTTTTTTAGGAGAAAAAGGAGATTGGTTGGTGTCCGTATAAATCCGGCGGGCGCGAGCTGGACGAATAAATGTTTTGTTGCAGCAACGATATTTCGTGCTTTCTCGAACAAGTCGGTTTGGCGGACTGACACAGCTAGAAGCGAGCGAAAACGTTGCTGAAAAAAAAAAATATTCCACAGCCCGCGTCCGCTGGATTCAGTTGAACCAATCTCCGTTCTCCCAGCGTTGCGATAAATGAGGTAACACGATCCTCAGTCGCTGGTCTAATGAGTGTCGAATTTACGAAATTTTGCATCATTTTAACAATCGGCAGTGATTAATATTCCTGTGTTTTTGTGACACAATCTCTCCTCAAAATGTGTAGAATCAAAGGCTCTACAAGTTAATACATTTTCGAGAAAGCCTATTTTTGCCACAAAACCACAGAATTATTAATCACGAAACCAGCATCGAAAGTGTCAGATAAAAAAAAATGAAATCGTCTGGAAGAAAAGAGTCTTAAAGAGAGAAAAAGAGAAACGGTAGCAAAATAAACTAAAAAAATGTCGTCTAGAATATAAAATCGAGAAAACGAAAAACAGTAGGAAATAAAGTAAAAAAATGTCGTCTAGAATAGAAAATCGAGAAAACGAGAAACAGTAGAAAATAAATTAAAAAAATGTCGTCTGGTGCACGGGGCTGTCCTAACCGTTTGATAGTACATCGCAGTCTCGGAAAGATTGCTTCGTGTCGTCGTACGGTGCCCTCGTTGAGTCCCCCAGCCGTCGAGATTTCCATGAAACAGGAATTGGTTTTAGTCCTGGGCACGGAGATAGCCCCGGAGAGTCGGCTCTCGGTGCGCTATACGTTTCCGATCAGCATGAATCGTCTCCGGGCAAAGCCCGGTTGCATATCGCGTTTCAACCTGCGCACGAGGATCCTTGACACGCCGGAACGATCGTGGGCTGCTCTGCCTCGTGGTGCGGCGCAGCCTCTCTCTCTCTCCCTCTCCGTTTGATACGATTAGGGATATCAAACACCTGGAAGCTCAAACGTCTGCGCCGTACTGAGAGGACCGGCGACGAGGCGACCCTTGTCCGGGCGCCTATATACGCGTTATATTGCGTACCCTCGACCGGGCCCTAACGGGACAGAAGCCTCGCTACCTCCCGCTGTTTAATAGTGATGAAGGTAATCTTCGAGTAGCCGGAGATATTCGACCACGACCTGATCTGATTTCTCTCCTAACCGGAAACGAACACCCCGAGCTTTCGGTCTCTCTCTCTGAGCTATGAGTCCTTGAAAAGTAAATACTTCATTGAGTCGTTAGTGTTGTCAGTCTTAGCAGGTAAAGTCAGAGTAATATGAGTACAACTAAAAAAAAAAGAGAACAGAGTCTTTAGTTTAAGACCTGATTAATTTGCAGATTGTAGTAGAGACTAAAATTCTCTCCGCTGTGGCCGATTGACCAGCATCGATCTTCTTCATCGCGGAGAAAAATAATCAGGGAGTGAAGACAAATCGATTGCTGGAACAACGCATTTTTTGTTGTTGTAGCAAAATGTTTAGCTACCGCGGCAAAAGTTTCGTCGCCATTTCGTTGATATTTTTCTCTGCGGTCCAACTAATGATGTTGAAGTTTGCGTCTGGTTAACCCAAGTGATAAAATTAGAATTTTTTTCCTGAATTTCGTTGCAACTAATCATAGCAACTAAATGCTATGACTTTTTGTACCTAACTAGGCTAATCACAGTCGCTGGCGCCCGTGCCTGGAATACTTTTCGCCAGAATCGACGTCAGAAATGTTTTTTCTTCAAAATATCGACTTTTAACCTACACCATTGTTCTCAAGTCGCATATTCTACCCCCGAAAACACTGGTTATTAACCTTTTTTAATCGATTTTGAAAAAAATATTTTTTTGGCGACGAAATTTTTTTTTTTTCTGACAGAAATCGTAGATCTGGCTCTGGACCGAAAATCGCCAAAATCGACCCCAATTTTTTTTCTTTTCAAAATATCGACTTTTAACCTACACCATCGTTCTCAAGTCGCATATTCTACCCCCGAAAACACTGGTTATTAACCTTTTTTAATCGATTTTGAAAAAAATATTTTTTTGGCGACGAAATTTTTTTTTTTCTGCCAGAAATCGTAGATCTGGCTCTGGACCGAAAATCGCCAAAATCGACCCAATTTTTTTTCTTTTCAAAATATCGACTTTTAACCTATACCATCGTTCTCAAGTCGCATATTCTACCCCTGAAAACACTGGTTACTAACCTTTTTTAATCGATTTTGAAAAAAATATTTTTTTGGCGACGAAATTTTTTTTTTTTCTGTCAGAAATCGTAGATCTGGCTCTGGACCGAAAATCGACAAAATCGACCCAATCTTTTTTCTTGTCAAAATATCGACTTTTAACCTACACCATCGTTCTCAAGTCGCATATTCTACCCCCGAAAACACTGGTTATTAACCTTTTTTAATCGATTTTGAAAAAAATATTTTTTTGGCGACGAAAATTTTTTTTTTCTGCCAGAAATCGTAGATCTGGCTCTGGACCGAAAATCGCCAAAATCGACCCAATTTTTTTTCTTTTCAAAATATCGACTTTTAACCTATACCATCGTTCTCAAGTCGCATATTCTACCCCCGAAAACACTGGTTATTAACCTTTTTTAATCGAATTTGAAAAAAATATTTTTTTGGCGACGAATTTTTTTTTTTTTTTCTGTCAGAAATCGTAGATCTGGCTCTGGACCGAAAATCGACAAAATCGACCCAATCTTTTTTCTTTTCAAAATATCGACTTTTAACCTATACCATCATTCTCAAGTCGCATATTCTACCCCCGAAAACACTGGTTATTAACCTTTTTTAATCGATTTTGAAAAAAATATTTTTTTGGCGACGAAATTTTTTTTTTTTCTGCCAGAAATCGTAGATCTGGCTCCGGACCGAAAATCGCCAAAATCGACCTTGGAAATTTTTATTTCAGAATACCACCTATAATAGGTTAATCAATTGTGTGCTGCTGCGCTCATATAAAGCTTCAAAACGTTACGGATGCCACCTGTCCTCTTATCAAATTTTTCAAATTTGACACCAAACTGATTTTGTTTGTCACGGACTATCCTGGCAACCAATCACAGCTTTAATAGTTTGCTAACAACACTTTCCGTTACTCATTAACTTTTTAAAAGAGTGATTTCATCATTTGGGTTAACAAGAATTTTTTTTTCTGTATTTCGTTGCGTTCCAACGACGCAAACCTCAACGTCATTCCAACTAATCCTAGATTTTTGCCTTATCAGCTAATAAAAAAAGTAGACGAAAAGTATATTTACATCGAATCTTACCACGCACGACTTTTGGATGTGCGAAGACATTCAGAGGAGTGTCTTACGCAATAGTGATAGTGGTTTACGCAGCGCGGCCGATGGTCGTTTGGACGCGGGCTCAGCGTTTTCGTCCCCGAGCTCGTCGAGGAGCTGTTGAGACCGCGTCTGCTCGATCCCGGCGGCGACGACGGCAGCAGCCTCGGCTCCGTCTCGACGCCGTCCGAGATGCCGGCGGGAGGACGACGCGACGTGTCTCGACGCGATCGCGAGCACCGTCCAGGAGCAGAGAGGTCACCACTCGTGGCGAACATCAGCAACCTCGCCCAGTCGTCAGCGCGGGCGATCTCCTCCCGTACCACGGAGACCTCGCGGCCTCCCTCGCGCTTCTTGTTCCTCGGATCCTCTGGCCGCGCCCCGCCGCCACCCCGCGATTAATCCCGGATATTTTGACTCCTCCGTATACGACGATCGCGTTATTCCTCCGTAGCACACAAAGCACCACCTTTCACTGCACACTCACTGTGAAATCCTCTCACGGCTGCGCGTCGTCCGCTTCGGCTTCTGCAAGCAAACAACGACAATTCCATTAGCTTTCGTTTTCACGTGGGTAACACGATTGATACAATTGCCATTTATTTGTTTTAGTCTGACACTCATTATTGCACATCAAAGCTCTGAAATAACTCCACGCTTCCAATATTATTTCACCTCAAAGTGTCGAGGGTTGTGACTTTGAAGTTTGCATCGTTGCGATGCAAGGAAATTAAAAAGAATAAAATATTAAGGATGCAGGAGCGCCGAGTATTCAATTCGCATAAATTTGAGAAAAGTGGGAGAGAATTGCAAACGATTCTCGATGGTCTGAAAATCTGAAAAAATGCATGCACACTAAAGGTACTGAAAAGATTAATTTTGCATAATAATAATTCCAATATGTTATTAACAAACTGATAAAAAAATTGTTTAACTAATATTTCGATGACCCAACATTTTTTGTATGAAAATGATTCCTTCGTTTTTCTGTATAAGTATGAATTTTTTCAGATTTGTAAGTAATCGTTGAAATTTGTATTTTTTTTTGTATGGAAAATATGTGTTCAAATTGACCCCTGGTGGGGATGAATTATTTGCATTTTTATGGAATTAATATTTTGGTTTTAATTTTTAAAAAATATGAACAAATTCACCCCTAATAGGGATGAATTATTTGCATTTTTATGGAATTAATATTTTGTTTTTAATTTCGTTGCATCGCAACGCTGCAAAGTTCAACGTCATCGAGAGTTTCTCGGAAGGGTTGTGATTTTTTTTTTTTAAAGCCAGAGACATTCGAGCACATAGGGAATATACGAGGGCCAGTCTCACGTGGGCTTAAGGGCTCGACGCTTTCGTCATTCGCCCACTTCGAACGCTCGCTCGCGGAGCTTTCAGATTTCTCGACTCTGTGTGAGCATACACGAGACCCTCTCGACGCTTCTACACGTGCACATGACCCGCACTCGCGCGTTGATTGGACCCGTCCTCGTTTTCCTCGCCGGCGCAGCTCCCGGGGAAACTTTGAAATTCGCCAACGCCTCTGGCTTCGTTTACGCGTAATTACCTTTCCGCGCGATGCGGTGCGGTTTACACATCGCCAGGCCGCGCCGCGACTGTGCGATGTTCGATAATAAACCGCTACAAATCTCCGCAGGTACTTAGGACTCCCGCACAACGGCGGCTTTGAATCTCGCTCTGGCGTTGAACCATCAAAATTCACCTCCAGCGAAGGCGAAGCCGCCGAAATAAAAAATCGGTTCACCCGCTCTAATTTTACGGTATATCGCGCGACTGAAAGCCACTCTCGACGCTGCAAATTTGCGGGAAAAATATAATGTTGAAGTCTGCATCGTTGGAATGCATCGAAATTAAAAAAAATTAATTCTAATTACCTACAAAATTATTTAAAATAATTATTAAAAAAATTAAATCTGATAAACCCAAATGATGAAATTAGGTATAAAAAATTATCACAGGATCTAATTAATATACTGACTTTTTATACCTAATTTAATCATTTCGGTTAATTAGAATTAATGTTTTTTTCTGAATTTCGTTGCATTCCAATGATACAAACTGTCGACGCCAACCGAAGCTTTCGACATCCCCACACATTTCGCATTTCCGATCGCCTCTCATCTTCTATTTCACCCCCATCACAACAGCCACTAATTACCAATTTCAATATGAAATATTCGAGAAGCAAACTCGTCGTCGGGGTACCAACGTTACCGCCAATCGAGCGTGCCTCGCGCCGCTTTTCAAGTATCCATAATATTGTTTCCCGGAAACGTCGGGGACACAAAGAGCGAAAGGTAATTTCATCGAAAGACGGGCCGGAAAAACGAGACCAAACGAAACGGAATACAATATCGCGTCTGTCTCCCTGGGAGTTTCGACGTTTCGCCGTTGCAACTGACATCACGGGAGGAGGGCGAGGTATCCGAAAATTGATGCCTCGGCCCAGGTGCCGAAACGCGGCGCGGTTAATTCTATTTTAATAAATTACTGTTTCATTCCCCGGGCGTTTAATTAAACACACGAGGACGGTGAGGGGAGGCACAGCCGGAGAGCCTTTGTATCCTGAACGAATAATTAATCAAATCAGTAAAACATTCCGGCGACCCCGTAGCCGCGAATCCCGCGAATTCCGCGTGGCCGCTGCCGCGACGTGTGTTTCTCATCCCGACTGGGGTCGGCCTGGCGCAGACATCGCCCGGGCTCGACGTGGAATTAAACGCCACTTCCGCAGCGCGCGCGCGGGCCAATCGAGCGAGACAAACGTTAGTGCGTTTTGAAGAGTGGCCACCGGGGCTTGTCAAAATGAGTAACGAAATTTCCATCGGTCCACCGGCGGCTCGCGGGCGGCAATATCGGTCTGTGTGTCGCGCTGTATCGACGTATGCATTACATTAGCCGAGGTCCGCAACCGGGGGGACGTGAGGGGGGGCGACCAGGGGGGGACCAGCGTTAACGGACTCTATATGCATCCGCGCGAGCATATAGACCCCGCGAGGGCAGCGGCTAAATGCGATTACGTCGAATCATTGAACGTAAACGTGAACTCCAGAAGGGCGGTTTAGCCAAAAGCGAGCTGTAACCATTCCAGCATGGCGAAATAGCTCCAGCGCGTTTTCAACGAGAGAGACGAGGAGGGGGAGAGAGAGAGAGAGAGATGTACAGTGGACTCTCCGATAAGTTGAGTTGCGAAAAGTTAAGGCAATTCGATAAGTTAGGGATTAATGATGTTGAAGTTTGGATCGTTGGAAAGCCACGAAATTCAGAAAAATAATAATTCTAATGAAGCTAAATGATGAAATTAGGCGTAAAAACTGAACATGGCAATTAGTTACTATGGTGATTTTTTTGTATACCTAATATCATCATTTGGGTTAATTAGAATTAATTTTTTTTTCCTGAATTTCGTTGTATTCCAACGATGCAAACTTTAATGTCAGAAGGATTAACGCTCTGGTAAGTTAAGATCGACCCTTTTCTGAGCTCTTTCTACCTGCCCACCTGCAGGTGAAAAAAATATATATGGTTTATATACAACGCTCATATATGGAATTGGGCATATATACTCCATATTAAATTTGTATACAATAAACATACAAGTAATCAGACTCACAATTTTGTATACGGTCTGTATGAAGTCAGTGCATAATTCATCATTAATTTCATATATATATAATTTACAAAGTTCTTATATCTTCTAGACATAAATTAATTATCTGTATGTTCAGTATGTACAAATTTTATATGGAATATATATGCCCAATTAAAAATAAATGTATTTTATTTATTTTATTCAAAATAAAATAAAATTAGAAAAAATCCAAACATGAGCGTTATATACAATCTATATATAAACGATATATATATATTTTTTCTTTCACTTATACCCTTTCTACGTCACACCACCTGCGGTCCAACGCATTGTGACAGAGAGGTAACGCGGCAGCTAGTTTCGTGCGAGACAACCCCCACGGAAAAGAAATATACACGAAAATATATCTCACATATACAACTTTTCGGACGGTAATACAATAAAAACATATTTTAAATATATTCTGGATATAACTTAGATGTATTTGTCGCTCGCGTATGTTTCGTATATATCCTAAAATATATCCGACATATAGAAGTTTTCGGACAAAATATATCTCGTATATCTAGAATATATATTTTATATATTTTGCATATACTTTATATCCATATGGGAAGGACCGACGAAAGCACCCCCACTGCACTTTTTTCCCCCCTCGTCGTTTCAGGCGCCCAGGAACTTTTTGCCCAAGTAGTGGGGATCTTAAGTTATCGGAATGGCCTAATCGGCTTTCGGTCCCGCGACCTTAACTTATCGGAGAGTCTACTGTATCCGGAGTGTGTGTGGGGGATTTTGTCTCTGTGCGAGCAGGCGTATCGGCGCTCCGTTGCTCATTTTGCGCTACAGCAATACCAGAGCGCGGAGTCGCGTCTGATAGTGGCGCGGAGTACACGCCCTTTTCCTACTACGTGTTATTGCACGTACGCACTGGAAATGCTGGTGGCATTCGCGTACAGTGGCAACGCGATGATGCCACGAGGAAGGGGGGAACAAGGGGGGAACGAGCGGGGGGGGGGGGGGTCCTCTCGACAACGCGACATGCACACGGGCTGTGTGCTCCACAGAGGGATGGAGAGTTTAGCCGCCGCCACCCCCGATGAACTGCAGGGGGAGCCCTTGCATCCCTCGCGGCTCTCCCGGAGAGCCTGCAGAAAGCCACCAGTTTCCCCCCCTCGCACACCGACGGCGATGCATGTGAACGCCCGAAGCTCTCCCCCGCAACCCCCGCCTGTGCTCTGTGTATGCTCTACCAGCACAATATGTCGTATCTCTCTGCGTTCGCGTAGGTATGCGCGGGTACAAGGCGATTCAGAATTATATGTTGGTGCGTTTGTCAAAGAGGAAATTTCCGGCATCGTCTTAAAGAGTTACTTAGGGGATTTTTGGAGTCGTTTCTTGAATTCGAGGTTTGGGAGGGGAATTGTTTTTTTTTTTAGGAATTTGATGATATGATTGTCTGATGGTAGTTTTGACCATCCCCACTGCACTCAGAGAAATCGTTCTGATGGGATATAATCGAAACAAATAAAATTTGTTTGAATGAAATAAAAATTGATTTGAATGAAATGAACATTTATTTGAATGAAATGAACATTTATTTGAATGAAATAAAAATTTGTTTGAATGAAATAAAAATTTGTTTGAATGAAATAAAAATTTATTTGAATGAAATAAAAATTTATTTAAATGAAATGAAAATTTATTTGAATGAAATAAAAATTTATTCGAACGAAATAAAAATTTATTTGAATGAAATAAATCCTATTAGGCCGACCATTAAATAAATTAATTTATTTAATGGCCGGATTAATACTACTGGCAAAATTTCCCAATACTTCAGAAAGTCAGCAGCCGCTCCGGCAGCGACGCATGCTACGCCCTGTACCACCAGCACAATATGTCGTATCTCTCTTTGCTCTGGTATGCACAAGTACAAGGCGATGCAGAATTATATGGCGAAATTCTGGCGCATCGATCCACACGTTGCAACTAAACATTTACAACCACGGTAACTCTTGATGACGACAGTGAGGTAATTTAGGCATTAAAACGTGTTCATTGCAAAATTGAACAACTTTACATGACTCTCCCAATAACAGTTTAGTGATACTGTTACCCGGAATTACCCTACGTATGCAATTGTCAGAAAATAATATTATTAATTAATTTTTGGAATAATTTACGAATTCTTACGAAATCATTTTAATATATAATAATGATTTCGTAGGAATTCGATGATATAAATGTCGGATGATAATTTCAACGCAACAAAATCCGTTTATTCCACTGGCCTGACAATTTTTCTACACCTCTCAAAAAATTAGTCTGACTGGCAACTAATGCCACACATAAGAGTTCCAAAAATTATCAGAATGTCAGAATATTTTGGAGCACCGACATAAATCTTTTTCCGTATTATTAATTAATTTAAAAAAAAAAACAGCTAAACAAATAAGCGAGGTTTGCTCATTTCAGCGACCCTGGTACTACAATTTCCCGAAATCAACTCCAACACCCCCTATTCTGAATCCGCCAGTGGCATCAGAACCAGAAACAGAAGACCGTTGTGTAGTGTGTCTGGTTTCGCTGTAGCCGGCCCTCGTGAAGCGCAGTGGGTTCCAGTTTGACCCGAGAGCCCCGGGAAGGTCCCGTCTAGCTTGGCCTGGGTTCTCTTCAATTCAGCCGTGTTTACAAGAAGAGAAGCAGGCGAAGTGGAGACGGAGACAGCAGCGGGGGATGCGAGGCGGAAGAGAAGAGAAGAGAAGCGAAGGGCGGAGAGACGGGAGACGCGGAAGCTGTTGGAAGCCTCGGTCGTGCGTCTCCTTTCTCCTTTCTTGCGTCTTTTTCCTCCAACCCGTACACAAGTACACGGCATTACGTATACAGCGTGGCCCGAGTGAAAGCTCGCGCCGCCCTCGCGTAGGACGCGAGCCAGCAGCGCCAACGAAAGAGTTGCAACGACACACAGAGGGCCGAGAGCGCCAGTGTGGGGAAGCTGGTTTGTTATAGAAGTGGGAAAAGTTTGCGACCGAGCGGAGAAAGCGCGGAGGGTGCGAGGAGGAGGAGGAGGCAGAAGAGGCAGAAGACAGCGGAGCGTCTGAAGCGCACCGGACGAGAGAGAAATGCTGGCGTCGCCGCCGCCGCTGCTGCTGGAAATTCTACCCTCGTTCATGGGAAAAGTTGAGTGGGAACGAAGGGGGAAGAAGGAGGAGGAGGAGACACCACTACTTCATATTATTATATCTGCGCCGCTACCCCACAGAGAAATTACCGAGCAACGTACTCGTCTGCAACACTCGTCGCGAAACTCGATGAAAAATATATTGCGTAATCGACTTGCGCTCGCTGCAGTCGCCGAGCTTCGCCGTTTTGTTCACCCTATCTCCGCGCCTCTCTTCTTCTTCTTCGCTTCTTTTTTTTTCTCCCTTCCGCTCTGTCTATTTCAGTTATTGCTATCGGTCTCTTTTAATGCATTTTCCGTCTTTCTCTGTCCCTCTTTCTCTCGCTTTTTTTTTTATTCCTCGCTCTGTGTCGCGACACTCGATTTTTTTTCACCTCCCTCGCGTCTTGCAGATTCACACTTAGCGAGTCGCGCGTGGGTCGAACGTATTTCCGATTTTTCAATCTTTTTTTTTTTCGTGCTTCTTTTTTTTACCTTCTGTTTCCGGTGAAGTTAACGACCGTGTGGAAGGTGCGCGGCGAACGAATTCCAGGGGCTCCGGTCGACGCACGAGCTTCACGTAATTTTGGGTAACGCTCGGTAATCGCCACGAGCGTGGTGAAAAAATTATTTCACCGCCTAATGGCGATATATCTGAATTTTTATGGAATTACTATTTTGTTCTTTTCAATTTTGTTGCGTCGCAACGACGCAAACGTCAACGTCATAAATTGCAACGATTTGAAAATGCATAAAAACGCAGAGAAAATATCATGTCTTGTGTGCCTCGCGTCTTGCATATTCCCACTTAGCGAGTCGCGCGGGTCGAACGTATTTATGACGTTGAAGTTTCCATCGTTGCAATGCAACGAAATAAAAAATAAGAAAATATGAATTCCATAAAAATTCAAATAATTCACCCTCGTTAGGGAGTAAAATAATATTTCGTTGTCGTGCTTTTAGGCGTTATAATAACTTTTTACAGTTGGTATAATCATCAGTGTTCTTTAATATTTTCTTTTTAATTTCGTTGCTTTGCAACGATGCAAACTTCAACATCATACGTATTTCCGATTTTACAATCTTTTTTTTTTTTTTTTTGGTGCTTCTTTTTTTTGACCTTCTGTTTCCGGTGAAGTTAACGACCGTATGGAACGTGCGCGGCGAACGAATTCCGGGGGCTCCGGTCGACGCACGAGCTTCACGTAATTTTGGGTAACGCTCGGTAATTGGCAATTACTATTCTCGTGTATAGACGTGTGTGTATATAAATATATGTGGTCTGGGAATATCGAGACTCTCGTTCTCGCTTTCTCGCTCTGTTCCTCTTTCTCTCCGCTCGTCCACGTATATTTCATGGCTCCGCCGGTCAACCGGCGTCCCTTGCTCACTGTGGAACACTGGATGCTCACTGCGACTCTCTCGCGGTTCCGGCGGTCCTGTTTAATTGTTTCTCTACCGGCGAACAGTCACAACACTCGCGCTCGTTTATTCGTTCGCTTCCCCCCTGCCCGACTTGTTTTTTTCTGCTTTGCGCGAATCGCATGAGGTAAATAAACGAAAAAAAAATTGGTTAACCATGGGGCGGGTCGATTGGCCGACAGGCGAAACGTTTGTCGGGATGTGAACATTTTTTTCGCCGTTTTAACGTGATGTTTGTGTCAAGCAGAAATGAAAGCCTCTTGGTGAAAAAAAAAATAAAAATAACAATACAATAAATAGATATACGTATGCATTCATTGGAAATAAATCATTCCGATAAATTGAGTCACGACTGTTTGTGTGTATCAAAGGCTTTTACAGTCGGGCAATCGATTTGATTAATTCCACGCCATTTTCATCGTTTATCATGCTACAACAGTCGAACCGGAGGACGAATAATCTCGGGGAGTGATTTATCGTCTCCAAGGCGGACGTTTCGGGCGCAACGACGCGATGTTTGTACAAGGGATATTTCGGAAAGACATTTTTTTGTTTGCGTTTGTGGCGAAGTGTCTCGAAGATCGTATTGAGAAAAAAAAATATTTTCGCAAAAAAAAAAACAAGGGGTACTTTTTTCGCGAATTTTTTTTTTTTTTTTTTTTTTTTTTAAGTTGAAGGGCCTATCCGATGGGAAATTTCCTGTTGATTCCGAAAAGCACCGTTGTTTGCACGAAACAGAAAATTCGACGAGAAAAACGCGAAAAACGATTTCGCACTTTTTTCCAAATTTCGACACTTCACTAAAATTAATGTTACTTTTTTTTGGATCGGTCGAACTTGGATTTTCTTCTTTTGTTTGAAAGAAAACTCTATAAGGAAAAGAATGCCGCAAGGCGGAACGCGATATGTTGATTTTTTAATTTTTCACAGAAACTTAAAGCCAGAGCCCCAAAAATCGCAAAAAAAAACGAAAAATTTGCGATTTTCGAGGGCTCGACTTTAAAATTCTGTAAAAAATTCAGGAATCAAGATATCGCGTTCCGCCTTGCGGCATTCTCTTCGTTCTTAAGTTTTCTTTCGAACAAAAGAAGAAAATCCAAATTCGACCGATCCAAAAAAGTAACCTCGATTGGATAGTGAATATAAAAAAATAGCAAAAATATACAAAATAAAATCACAAAACATCCCCCATCCTCAAAACGCCTCGTCCGTCAAATCGATCCCCCCTGGAGCACAGCCTCGCGGTTGGTCCACAAATGACACAAATCCAGAAACATTTCCCCGAATGTCGCGACTTCAGAAAACGCGCAAATAACGGGGGGTGAACACGGGGGGTGAGCCAAGAGGCACGAGACGCAAGTGAGAAGGAGAGAAAAAGTAAACCGTGACGAAGAGGGAGCGACGGGCAGGAGGTCGGGGGGCGGGGAGGGGGGGGGGGGGGTTGAGGGGGATGAAAACGGAACCGCAACAGAAATCCACCTGTTCGAGGGGTCCGGACTCAGTTTTCTCGATCTCCTTTCAATAGTAACCTTTAACTTTTGACCTTTCCAGCCTCCCCGTCTTGGGAGTCAGTGACGCGCATATACAGAGCGCGTCACAGTTCTCGTCGTCTCCTGGCCTCGGACTCTTTTCCGTCGCCGGGCGAGCGGGGGAGGTCGGATCGGGACGGGCAGCGTATTTTTCCTCCCTCAGGGCGGTCGGACAGAAAGTGAGGCAGAGAGAGACGAAGGCGTCGAAGTTGCCTCTGCAGTATGCATGGCGCACAGCATTTGCGAGCTTCGTGGACGGCACCCATGAGGCGGGTACTTAATCCCATAATGGCCGTAAAATGAGAAAGGCTGCTGCTGCTGCTGAGGCAAAGCCCGAAGGTTGGGAAAGCAGCAGCGCAGCCGGAAAACGCCGGGCGACGTCGATGCCAGCGAACTCGTGGATCCAAAACACATTTCGTCGGGCAGTTCGGAAAGCCGAGAGAGGCGAGCCTGTAGCGGATACCGGGGTAAAATGGACCCCCTAAGCAAAAAATGGCTCTATGACAAAACCCAAAAAAAAAAAAAATGAATTCTAATTAATCCGAATGATTAAATTAGGTGTAAAAAGTCATTATGACAATTAGTTGCTGCGGTGACTTTTTATACCTAATTTCATCATTTGGGTTAATTAGAATTAATTTTTTTTTCTGAATTTCGATGCATTCCAACGATGCAAACTTCAAATTATTTTTTTATTGCTTTTCACTCAAAAATTCGATATCAGTCGTCAATTTTGGGAAAAAAAGTTTTGACGAAGAAAGAAGCCGCAAAACTTACGATGGAGACGGGGGTCCAATTTACCCTAATTTTTTTTTATGTTAAAAAAAGGGGGGCCCGTTTTACCCCGCAGGCCCGTCTTACCAAATTTTTTTTTTATAATAAAAAAAGGGGGTCCCGTTTTACCCCGGCGGCCCGTTTTACCCCGGTGTCCCCTATACGAAGCGCGATAGACTCGCCGGGCCAGTGGGTTGTAAGTGAAAATCATGTAGTTTGAAACACCAGAATATGCGCCGGGCGTTAGTTCCACGAGCTGCAGGAGCGATGGGAAGAGAGGGGGGGGGGGGTGAAGGGAAGGGGGTCGAGCATACAGCGAGCGTTCGGCATATAGCGCTAATGTTTGGGGGGTGGGTGATGCTAACTCAGCTCAGAGAATTGGTAGAAACACGTTGTACAAGGCAGAGAGAGCGTATACGTCGCGTGTGGCACGCGAGACTCCACAACCCCCGCTGCTGCCTTCACCGCTATAGCAAAACAACCACCACCACAGATTACGCTCTGTGTGTGTGTGTGTGCGACGAGCCACTGAATCCCTCTCCCGACGTGTCGGTCCCACGACGCTGGGCTCCACTGCGGGAATTAAAGTCCACGCGGCGTGGGCGAGATACGAGAGAGGGGGAAAGATTGAGAGAGAGAAAGAGAAAGGGAGAAAAATATAGAAAGAGAGAAAGATTGAGAGAGAGAAAGAGAAAGGGAGAAAAATATAGAAAGAGAGAAAGAGAGAGAGGGAGGAAAATATAGAGAGAGAAAGAGAGAAAGTGAGAGAGGGAGAAAAATATAGAGGGAGAGAAAGTGAGAGAGGGAGGAAAATATAGAGAGAGAGAAAGAGAGATAGAGAGAGAGAGAGGGAGAAAAATATAGAGAGAGAAAGAGAGAAAGTGAGAGAGGGAGAAAAATATAGAGAGAGAGAAAGAGAGAAAGTGAGAGAGGGAGAAAATATAGAGAGAGAGAAAGAGAGAAAGTGAGAGAGGGAGAAAATATAGAGAGAGAGAAAGAGAGAGAAAGAGAGAGGGAGAAAAATATAGAGAGAGAGGGAGAAAGATAGAGAGAGAGAGAGAGAAAGAGGGACTGAGCGAGCTCGACGCTAATTAGCCCGACGGTCATTCAAGAATCCGGAATTATGTTCAACCCTCCCGCGGGCGAAAAATGCATTGAGGATTTCTTTACGGGCTTGTTTAAACGCGGACGGACGATGTACAATTCCAAAGCAAAACTGTCGACAATAAAAATTTCAAACGACAACCACGACCACCACTAGTGAGTCGACCGACGGTCGCCCCGCTTGGCTCGCGCTCACCGACGTCGAGGTGGCTGTGTGAGATTTTAATTTCTCTCATTGCTCCGCCGTGTGCGCGAGCTTCGACCGAGCGCCAGTTGCACGGTGCCGCTTTTTTTTTTCTTTTTTTTTTCTTTGCCCCCCTCCCTGAACTCCCCGTGTGCTAGGAAACGCGTTTAATGTATAATATGCATTTCGCGATATTACTTTGTAAATATACAGGGGGGAGAAAAATGTCAAGTGTTTTTGATGTATTTCCGTGGAATACGATTCGCGAGCAGCGGCGGGAAATTTCCGGCTGGGTAAATCGCGAATCGAAGTTTTCGTTTTGCGCTTCGAGGCACTTAGGGCGAAATTTTTCTACCTTTACGCGCTCGCGTGGCGGATATTTTCTTTGGACTTTGCAGCGAGGACGGCTCGCTATTTCGATTTAATATTCTCTGACGTATTGTGCGAAAATAATGTCGGCGGGTTTCGAGCGTCACGACGTCGAAGCATTGATATGATATTTTCGAGGGGATAATATTGATGTTTAAACAAAATCACGTGCAGTCATTTTCCACGAAAAGCAATTATTCCAGTTGTCAGTCGTCAAACCGAGAAATCGCGGTTCGGATGTTTCTCGTAATGTTTATGTGGTTTGCTACAAAGCGACGTGACGAGTGGGGAGATCGACGCATGTTGAGATAATTTTTTGAATAATTCTGTGTCGATGATTTGCGATGTTGTTACGGAGGTTGCGTTTCTTGATCGATTGGATTTATTCTGGGAAATTTTTAACATACTGTATGACCCCCAATAATTCGTGGTATCGAATAATACAAATTTCGGCAATTGCTCTACTTGAGCCCCGAGTGGGGCAAATTGGAACGACGTTGAAGTTTCCATCGTTGCGATGCAACGAAATTAAAAACCAGAAAATATTAATCAACCCAAATAATTATACCGGTTATAAAAAGTTATTATAACTATTATATTAATTATATTAAATTTATTATATTAAACGAGCGTGGCAAAAAAAAATTATTTCACCCTCTAATGATGAAATATTTGAATTTTTAAGGAATTACTATTTTGTTCTTTTCAATTTCGTTGCATCGCAACGATGCAAACTTCAACGTCATAAATTGGAACGGTTTGAAAATGCATAAAAATGCAGAGAAAATATCATGTCTTGTGTGTCTCGAGTGTCTTGAAATAACGTGGAACCTCGTACGGTAAAACCAGAGTCTTCACCTCTCCTCTTGCAATTTTTCGCTTTATAATAAACGAATAGAAATAGAATCGCGGAAAAATGTTGGTGAGTAGTGATCTACAATCCTCCAGCATACAGTTCAAAATTGCATCACAGAAACGCATAAGGTTTTGTTACGTTTTCCTCTCGAATTTTCCAACGTCCCCCAGCGTACAGTATTTGATTCAATGCGCAGCCTCCCGGCGTGGGAGGCACCAAATGACTTCCAATTAGGCTTGAATTGTAGGCACCATAATAAGCTTCAGAGTCGCAAAGCTTTCGCGGTGCCGCTTTTAATGGTCGTTGCGTAGAGCCTTTTTACCTACGACGTCGAAACTTTGCCTCCGCAACACTTAATTGGTTTTTTTTACATGTAGCTATTCGCAATTTCATCGAATTCATCTGTAATAACTTCACTGAAATGCAAAATGCATTTCCGAGTAGCGACTGAAGCCTTGGAGTACAAATAATTCGCATCGAAAAGTCGATTCTCCAACGACATTCAACGATTTCAACGTAACTGCAATTGCGTTACAATTTTTTTTACATCAAAGCGTTTCTCTTTCAGCCCCATAAAAAATAACGATCTTGAATTTTGCATCGTTGGACTGCAACGAAATTCAGAAAAAAAATTAATTCAGATGATGAAGGGCACAAAAAATCTGTTTTTTTTTCGTGCCCTTCAGCATCTGATTTATTTTTTTCGTGCCCTTCATTATTTGGAAAAAAAAAGTTTTTTTCCTACCCTTAGTTGCTATGGTGAATTTTTATACCTATTTCCATCATTTGGATGAAACACAAATAACTTTTCTTTCTAAATTTCGTTGCATTCCAACGATGCGAACTTCAACATCATTAAAAATAAAAATAAAAACAAAACCTTCACCTTCGCCCCAAGAAGCTACGTTTAATTTACAGCGATGCGTGTCTCAGATTCGTCTCGCATGTCCAACGCGATCTGGCGAGAGATTCACCACCCCTCGAGCTTTCTCGACGCACGAAAACGCCCACCGACGACGACGACGTCGTCGTCGTCGTCGGTCGTCCGCAACGCTTGTGTCTGCCGTCTGTCGACACAGGCGAAGCATAGGTGCTTTCGCGTTGCGGCGATCGCACACGCCTACGTTAACGCGTTCTCCCTCGCTTTCTCTCTCGTGTGGCCAAAGCCACCGGATCGCGCGCGCCCAACATGCACGCTCTGACCCCGCGGTTAACCCTGAAGTGCCTGAAGTACTCCTCGCTCTCCTGGTGAGATTATGCGATCGCCGGTCTCCCGGTAACAAGCTTTTCCAGACACCTAAGCGCATTACGCGCAATATTGCATACAGACAGAGAGCACACAACCCCTTCCTGTCGGTCTGTTATTTTTTTTTCGCAATCGTTTGAAGTTTGCATCGTTGGAATGCAACGAAATTATGATGCTGAAGTTTGCATCGTTGGGATGCAATGAAATTCAGAAAAAATCATTAATTCCTATTAACTGAAATTAGGTTGAATTAAGATGGAATTAGGTGCAAAAAGTCATCATAGCAATTGGTTGCTATATAGGATTTTTTATACCTAATTTCAACATGATACGAAACTTCAACATCATACGAAATTCAGAAAAAAAAAATTAATTGTATTGAACCCAAATAATGAAATTACGTATAAAAAGTCACCATAGCAACTAATTGTCATAATGACTTTTTACACCTAATTTCATCATTTTGGATGAATCAGAATTAATTTTTTCCCTGAATTTCGTTGCATTCCAACGATGCAAACTTCAACATAATTTTTTGCTCCCTTTCTCTCTTTCTCCCTTTCTCTCTCTCTCTCTCTCTCTCTCTCTCTCTCTCTCTCTCTCTCTCTCTCTCTCTCTCTCTCTCTCTCTCTCTCTCTCTCTCTCTTCCTCTCCTCCTCGTCACGTGCTTCCGAGTTCAACGCTTTCCCGTCTTTCATCCTCGCGTCTCATCCTCGCCTCGTCCTCATCCACTTGCACAGCCTCGCATACGTTAAATTCCTGTCTTCATTCACCCCTCATTCTTCTTCTTCTCACTTTCACCGCTCCTCTCTCGCTCGCCCGCTGCGTCGTTCCACTTTCTGCAAACAAACAAAAAAACCAGGTGTACATTTTCCTTCCCTTTTTCTCTCTCTCTCTCTCTCTTTCTCGCCCGCGAAACAGAGAATTCGACTTCTTTGACGAGAGTCTGGAGGGAGGGGAAGGTGGGGTGGGGGGGGTTGGAAGGGTTGGACGGAAAAGAGCTCAAGAAGAAGAAGCAGGTAGCGTTTCTAAGTGCACCACGTGATCGGTGATGCACAGCTGCTGGTGCTGCTGCTGGGGCCGGCCGAGAGCTCGACAAGAGCGAGAGAGGCCTTTTTGTTATTATCATTATTCGGCCTCGTCTTGCAAACTCTATGCGCGCAATGTGGAAACTCGAGGAATCCCGGGAACTCGGACAAGCTCGGTGGGCCGCTCGTAAGTTCGCACGACGTCGAAGCCATCAGCGGCACCACCAGCGGCAGCGGCGGCACCTTCGTTATACAGACCTGCGGGCGGTATTACCGTCACCTCGGACGTTCCGCTCATTTCGCGTTATATACATTTTTAACATTTCCCCACACGACGACCCACACGACTCGCCACCACCTGGACACGTGTATCCGTTCTCGATGCCTTTTTCCCTACCCTTAATTCCCACTCTCTACAAACCGCCACGGCGAAATTTAATTATCGGTTCTCGTTAATCTCCGTGAGGAAGGAAAAAAAAGATGGAAGTCGAGCATGTGGACGACCTGCGAGGTTGGTTGATTTTTTTATTTTATTATTATCGTTATTTTTATTATGTTCATGTTTTCATTATTTTTATTTTTATCATTTTCATATTTTTATTATTTTTATTTTTATCATTTTCATGTTTTCATTATTTTTATTTTTATCATTTTCATGTTTTTATTATTTTTATTTTTATCATTTTCATGTTTTCATTATTTTTATTTTTATTATTTTCATGTTTTCATTATTTTTATTTTTATCATTTTCATGTTTTCATTATTTTTATTTTTATCATTTTCATGTCTTCATTATTTTTATTTTTATTATTTTCATGTTTTCATTATTTTTATTTTTATTATTTTCATGTTTTCGTTATTTTTATTTTTATTATATCCATGTTTTCATTATTTTTATTATTTCCATGTTTTCATTATTTTTATTTTTATTATTTTCACATTTTCATTACTTTCAATATAATATTTCTGTTTTAATAAACAGCAATTCCGATGCCTTTATGAAAAGAGGGAGGGAATGTTATTATTACGTCTCGAAAAAGTAGTATGGCTCTGGTATGGCGATATGACGATGCCGTCAATAGCGCGCACGTAGCCCGGAAAACGCCGAGATGCATTCTCGCCCGCTGAAGAATTCATCGGGGAAAAAAAAGAAGAAGAGAGAAGAAAAAGGAAGAAAAGGGAAGAGGAGAGGAAAAAAAAACAATTGAAAAGTAGAAATAGTTGAAAAAGAAGATGAATCGAGCAGCCGCCAGCTGAAATTTCAAACGAGTTTCGTTTCACCCCGCTGTTCCGTGCTCGAATAATAAAATTCGGGGCCGGGGGTGGGTCGTTCGTGTGTATATCTGTGTGTGTGTCTGGTTTTGAGAGCGCGGGGGCGGCCCGGCCGCTACGGTGCTGACAGCGTTCTATACACAGCCTGCGTGCAAACGATGATTTATCGAAAATTTATATATAAATTTTTTTTTTTTTTTTCGGTATGTGCGACACACATGTAAAGACGCTTTATTTCCTGTGACACGGCAAAGTGTGCGCCTTACAGCGAATACGGCGCCTTATACAGAGACTCGGGGTTCGTTTTGGATACATATTCGGATAAATGTAAATATATGACGGCCTAGTTTCGCACGAAACTGGATCGGTTGCGAGTCGACGCAACTTTTCCGACGGAGAGAGAAAAAAACGCCCAGGATTTTTTCGTGAATAGCGAATACGGTGGCGGTGAGGCGGTCGGGTTTTGATTGAAACAATTAGACTGTTGTATTGATTCACTCTTTTTTTTTTCTTCTTTTTTTAAAGACGGGACTCGTGACTCGTGGAAACGAATGGAATCAAACTCTAAAAATGTTTTCATCCACATATAGCGAATTTTTTTCTGTACCATCGTTTTCAAATCGTATATTCTACCCGGGAAAATATTGGTTTCGACCCTTCTAAAAGTGATCTTGAAAAAAAAAAAGGGTTTTTATATCAGAACCTATAGATTCGACTATCGCTTGAAAAATTGCCAAATCTGCGACCTCGTATTTTTCTGCGTTACACTCTTTGAGGTGGGATTAGCGCTCGGCTCCCTTTATGTCAGTTTTGACGTTTGACATAAACAAAAAATTTCAATGCCTGAACTTGGTGAACCGAACGACCTATCAGAGTACAAAGAGATTGACAACAATGGATTTTGTGACTCGTGGACTTTTTACGGACGGATAGTGTTATCATTTTTTTTAAACATAATAATAGGCTTTGCAAACGCTGTAGAGGAGCGAATAGATTTCCAAAAATTATAATGGAGATTATCATAAAAGTGATAAATAAAGGTCACTAATACACGTGCGAATAAATATTTTCGTTTTAATATTTATTCCGTGCGTGTCAATTTGAATAGTAAATAGTCTGCGGTTTTTCTAAAATGAAATGGATATCTGATCAAATGAACCGCAAGGAGAAAAACCAATCAGCACTTTGTTAATCAACCCGCAGTTTCGTCGAAGAAATTAGATTGATTAATTGAAGCAATTCGCTTATTGGTCCACTGAGTAATTTCCTCGTTCCTTCATTCCTTCATTCCCTCATTTCCCAATAAACCACACGTTCGAAATTATCATTATTTATATATCACGTTATTATAATTCTAGACATGAGAACCCCATGTGGCCTGCAAACACCATTGAATTCCCAGGAAGGTGAAGAGTTGAACATCATTTTAGAACCCAATTTTTCTATCTATTTTCTATGCATCTCACGCGGCTCACAAGAAGCTTTCATATCGAAACACCCAACAGTGCCGGATATTTCCAATTTCACGACAATTTCGAGTCGAAAGACGTCATATTAAATAAAAAAATAAAATAAAAAATCGAAAGACCTCATATTAAATAAAAACAAATTAATAAAAAATCGAAAGACCTCATATTAAATTTTAAAAAAATTAATAAAAAATCGAAAGACCTCATATTAAATTAAAAAAAAATTAATATAAAATCGAAAGACGTCAGTATAACAAAAAAAAGTAAATGCAAAAAATTTAGAATCTTCAGCTCAAACAAACCAAAATAAAAACCCAAAGCATCCTCCACATCTCTGCGACTCCAATTTCCACATCCCTCTAAAAAAAAAAAAACCTAAAAAAAGTGCGTCACTCCGAATCATCTTAGCTTAGCAACATTTCATCAAGATTAATAACCCCCTAATGAAATATTTTCCCGGCGGAGAATTGAGAGTTCCTTTGGCCTTACGGCTCATTAAAAAAGTTTCTTCCCCGCCGAACCCGACGAAAATCTTCCTGCTCGACGACCGAGCGCGCCTTCTATATATCCGGCCAATCTATACCACATAACACCGTATATACGGGGTACACAGAATAGTCGTGGGGATCTGCGTCGCGCTCGGAAGGGTAGAAGAGCGACTCGTCGCTCTCGGTGTGCGGAGCGTCGCTGTACGTAAGCCGATGGAGAGACGGCGCTTCGAGAGCAATACACACAGAGAGACGAAGGAACGTGTAGGATATCTGGCGACCTACGTTTACAGCGGGGAAGTAGGTACCGGAGGTGCGGGCAAAACGGGACGCGCGGGCAAAATGGGACACCGATTTTTTTCAGTTCCAATTATTGTTGCAGGCAAAACGGGAAGGACCACCATTTCGTATGACGTTGAAGTTTGCATCGTTGGAACGCAACGAAATTCGGAAAAAAATTTGATTCTGATAAACCCAAATGATAAAATTGGGTATAAAAAGTCATCATAGCAACTAATTATTCCGATTACTTTTTATACCCAATTTTATCATTTGGGTTAATTAGATTTAATTTTTTTTTTTTCTGAGCTTCGTTGCATTCCAATGATGCAAACTTCAACATTATTATTTCGTGAAAATCGCGTCTGTACGACGCAATTCAACGCATGTGAGTGGAATATAAAGATTTTTAACAATTTTGAGTGTTTTAAGCAATCTGGCTTTTGAAAAGTCACTTTGAAAAAAAAAAAAAAAAAAACATTTTTTTGCATTTTTTTTTCCCGAAATAACTATCAAGGAGTATCACCGAGTAAAAAAAAACGCGAATTTTCGAATTTGGGGGTCTGTCCAATTTTGCCCGCACTTTCTTTTTTGCCGACGCTCAAAATTGATGGTTGGAATCGGATTTTCGGATCAAAAGCAATCGAAGCACACTTTTGTTTTCGTCATAAAACCATTTTTCGCTTGTGCGTCCCATTTTGCCCTCACCTCCCTCAGTACGTGTGCAGCGGCGGCAGGGGAGGCTCCGGTGTGCATAAGCCGCCCCGTTGCTGCTGCTGCTATACGTGGGAGCCGCTCGCTCGCGCGTGTGTGAAACGCGCCCTCGAGCCGTCTGTGTGCGCGGATACGAAGTAACGATATCCCCTTTAAAGCTCGCGAGGCGAGGCGAGGCGAGGCGAGGCGAGCGCAGGCCGCAAGAGGGAAAACCAGCGGCAGCACAAACCAGCAGCACCGCCGCCACCCCGGGACACCCAAGGCTGTCGTTAAATATCGCACGTCGTGGCGTCGACGGCGACAGCGCCGGCGGAGAAATGATTTCATCAGGGACTTTAAAAGACAATGCGAAACGACGCGGGCAAGGCCTGGATGGATATCGGGCCAAGTGGATGGCGAGAGAGGAGGAGAGAGAGAGAGAGGGAGAGGTGGTGGGAGACGCGGAGGGGGAAGGGGAGACGGGGATAGAAGGTACGGCGCTAGGGGGATGCTGCTGCTGCTGCTGCTTCTGCTCAGCTGCTAAGTAAAAGGGTAAAAGAGAAATGGCGCTATACGCGCGAGCCAAGCGCTGGAGAGAGCCGAGGCCCATCTCGCTCTGATTTACGTGTGCCTTTCGCGACTTCTCGGTCACCCCGGGGGGCGCATATAGAGATTAGATTTTTCTACGTGAAGAGGGATTTATTTTATTTATTTTATTTATTTTATTTATTTTATTTACTTTATTTATTTTATTTACGTTATTTATTTTATTTATTGTATTTACTTTATTTATTTCATTTTTGTTCATTTAGTTCATTTAGTTCATTCTAGTTCATTTAGTTCATTCTAGTTAATTTATTTCATTTTTATTCATTTAGTTAATTCTAGTTAATTTATTTCATTTTAGTTCATTTAGTTCATTCTAGTTCATTTATTTCATTTCATTTATTTAATTTATTTCATTCTGGTTCATTTATTTCATTTCATTTATTTCATTCTAGTTAATTTATTTCATTTTAGTTCATTTATTTCATTTATTTTATCTGTTTTATCTGTTTTATTTTATTTTATGTAGTAGTAGTAGTATATTTATTGACAATACAAGACATATTATAGCTTTACAAATATAACGATTACAACTTTGTTTTTTTTTTATATTACCAATAGGCCATCGGCCGTGGTCCTTCAGCCCCTGATTTATAAACATAAGTTTGCTTTTTTATGTTTGTAACTCATAAATCATTTTATATATTTTATGTATTGTATTTGTTTTATTTATTTCATTTGTTTCGTTTGTTTCTGCAGCGCCCCCTCATGCCCTCTGCTACCGAGAGATTCTCCACAAACATTTCTTGCTCAGTTTCAAACAAAGATGTTAAACATAAAATGTCGACATTTAATGCGCCGGCACCAGTCTCGTTATTATGCGCCGACTACCGCGGGATATCAAATTTAATGCGCAAGCGTCGTGTAAGGTTAATGCAAAAACTTGGTTCTTTTTATATAACAGCGCTTCAACTTTATATGATACTACGTCACACTTATATACTAAAACGAATGCCCCAGTTTTATCCGTAAAAACTTCCAACACCGGGCATTGAATTTCCACGTTTCTTTCTTTTTTTTTTTCAACCGTGAATGAACCGACCTGATGACTGGCGAGAATTCAGTTTGCGAGATAAAACGCCGCCGGAGAAAGAGTCAATAGCGGCGCGATTGGGGAGGGAAAAAATAAAAGAAAGAGCGAGAATAGTTATTGTACAGTTGGCTATGAAATCAAGAAACAAATGTTTCATAAGTGAAATGGAAAATTAACGCTGCGAACTTTGAATATAAAAAAAAAAACGTCGCAATAAAATCTAGCGCCAAGTTTCAATATCCGCTGGAGAAGCGGGAAAGGCGAGGGAAACAATGAAAATCCCCTACGGTGCCAGCGGAGCGCGAAAGATTTCGCGAAAAGCATTTTTTTAAAATCCCCTCCCCCCGAACACCCGACACCCAATAGCGAGATGGAGAGAAGGAGAGGGGGGGAATACCGATCGTCGAGAAAATCGCGGGAGACAAAGAGGAATCCATTATCGTAAATTTTCGTTTCTCTCATTCAACCTGCCGTCCCGCTCGGCTCCTCGCAATTACTCTTTATCTCGTGAGACTCGCCGTATTGCGCGACGGCCACCCGAGGTGGCGCATCTCGAATTTGCTAAAGCGCGACCCGCTCGCCCGAGACTTACATCCGATCGCATTCCAATTCCCGGGGCAAATTGGACATCGAGACTGTCGGTTATACCCGCGAGTATCAGCGTCGTACATCGCCCGGTCGGCTCGCGACGTCCGCACTTCTCGCTTCGATCTTGCAGCCTCTTTTTTTTTCACAGCTCTCCGCGGCGATCGAGAATCGCCTCGTCCCATTTTTTCGATGGTGAAGTTTGCATCGTTGGGGTGCAAGAAAATTCTAAAAATGAAAAATTAATTGTAAGCATCCTGAATGACGAAGGGCACGAAAAATAAAAAGGGCACGGAAAATAAAAAGAACACGATTATTATTATTATTATTATTATTATTATTATTATTATTATTATTATTATTATTATTATTTCGTTCCCTTTATCATTTACATTGGTTACAATTAATTTTTCTTTTTCTGAATTTCGTTGCATTCCAACGATGCAAATACTTCAACGTCGTAAAAATGGGATGAGGCGATTCTCGAAAAAAGGGCACGAAAAAAAAATCGGGCACGAATTCTTTTGTTTTTTTTTTTTCGTGCCCTTGATGTGGTGACTCTTTATACCTATTTTCATCATTTTCGTTAATTACAATTAATTTTGTTATTTCTTAATTTCGTTAAATTCCAACGATGCAAAACATCAACATCGTCAATTTTTTTCACGCGCGGAGAAACCAAAAAATCATCTCCCCACGCTCCACGACCCACTGAGCGTGGCGTCCGTGTGTTTGCCTTTACGGCGAAAATCGCTCGCAGAGACGAATTTTCGATTCGTAAAAGCTGCTGTGACGAATCGAGTTTCGATGCTGGGCGAGAGAGGAAAATGCGGGGCACACGCCGGGGTGGAGGCTGAGCGAGTCGTTATATATTTTCCGTGTGTGCGCGCCACGGATATGAGTATAGATATACATTTTTGTATATATATATATATATATATATATATATATATATATAAATACAGAGGAGAGGATGAAAAGGGAGAAGTGGAGCTCAGGGGTGAAAAGGGCGAGCAGCGCGCGCGCTCGAATTCTATGCCCCACTCGTGGCCGGCCCGGCCAGGTAGCCTATAGAGTCTCCTCGCTGCTGCACACGCCGGGATCGCGAAAACCCGGCGCGCATCCCCTTTAAGCAGGAGCACAACGGGGTTCGGACTATAATAAGCCTGACAGTAGAATCCTATACTTACGGGCATGGAAAGAGAGGCGTCGACGTGGACGGGGAAAATAGTGAGACACGCTCGGGGTCTCTCCCGACGTCGGGAAACCAGTGCGATACCTACGCGACTCGCGCGATAGTTTCTGGATCAAATAACGTCCGCCGCAGCCGTAAACAACCGATCGGGGAGAGGCTGAAAATCCGGGATTTTCCTCGCGCGACTTTGCGACTCTCTATGATGGTAAAGTTTGCGTCGTTGGAATGCAACGAAATTCAGAAAAAATATTCATTTTAATTTCATGATTTGGGTTAATCCGATTTTTTTGTGAATGATGCTGAAGTTTGCATCGTTGGAATGCAACGAAATTCAGAAAAAATATTCATTCTAATTTCACCATTTGGGTTAATCCGATTTTTTTTTTCTGAATTATGCTGAAGTTTGCGTCGTTGGAATGCAACGAAATTCCGAAAAAATATTCATTTTAATTTCATCATTTGGGTTAATCCGATTTTTTTTTTGTGAATGATGCTGAAGTTTGCATCGTTGGAATGCAACGAAATTCCGAAAAATGATGCTAAAGTTTGCATCGTTGGAATGCAACGAAATTCCGAAAAATGATGCTAAAGTTTGCATCGTTGGAATGCAACGAAATATCGAAAAAAAAAAAATGTAATTAACCCAAATTATAAAATTGTGTATAAAAAGTAATTACAGCGATTAGTTGACATGCTGATTTTTTATACTTCATCTCATCATTTGGATAAATTAGAATTCTTTTTTTTTCGGAATTTCGTTGCATTCCAACGATGCAAACTTCAGCATTATTCAGAAAAAAATCTGATATAACCTAAATGATTAAATTAGAATAATAATAATAATTATTATTATTATTATTATTTTAATTTCGTTGCAACTAATCATAGCAACTAATCGCTATGATAACTTTTTATACCTAATTTCATAATTTCGGTTAATTCAAATTTTTGTTTTCTGTATTTCGTTGCATTTCAACGCTGCAAGCTTCAACGTCATTTTATTTATGAATCACGTTATTTATTTATGAATCTCGAAACTCGCGACGAGCGAGAGGGGGAAAAAAAAAATGTCGATGAAAAAGTAATTCGATACATCTGCCGTTGGGGGGGGCGCGAGTTGCGTCTGGTTGAAATAAACTCTTTGGAATTTCGAGCTCGCGGCGCGACTGAGAAAAACAGCCGCACCGAGTATGACGGAGAATTCGCAGCCGCCTGGGACGCGCAGCCCGCTGATACACCGGAAACTCGATTTTCGACTCGCCGGACCGCCCCACGCGCGTTACACGTCACGGAATTCCGGCGAAAATTCGAAATTCCCTTTGAAGCATTTTTTTTTAATACTCTTCCGCTACATTCCTCGTGTCACCTCGTAAAAAAAATAAAAAACAAAAAACAAAAAAAAGAAAATGAAAAAAAAAAAAAAAAATCCTACACCTAGAAAAAAGCAATTTCCTGTCTCTGTCTCTCTGTTTCTTTCTCTCACAACCGAGTAAATCAACAAACGCGAATCATAAAAGAGAGAAGAAAAAGTGAAAAAAAAATCTGTACCAAATCCAAGTGCGAAAAGTTCAGAACAAAAAAAAAGGGCAGACCCGGAGACAGGAAAGAGTAAAAGTAAATCGTGTAACGAGGCCCCATAAATCACCGAGGTCCGCGCGGGAGCGCAACTACCCCGGTGGGTACGTCGGGCGCGGGCGGGTAGCGCGGCCGCGCCAGTTTGCTTTCCCCTTCGAAAAGTTTCCGTGTGTTGTGCGCGAGCGGCGGAGGCCTCGGTGGCGGCCTGCGCGGTGGTGGAGAGGCGCGCAACGCTTCGCTTCCAGCCCGGCGATGGCAAAGCAAGCAAGCACAGTGTCTCTCGTCTCGTCAGGAGAAACTACTACCACCAACGCCACAACCACCGTCGCCACATGACGACCAGCAGGCTGCCTCGGAGCTCCCGGTAGTCGCTGCTACCCCACCGTGCCCTCTGTGTGTATCGCGCACGAAAAAAATAGTGTACTTCAGATATACGGAGAAATGTTATTCGAAATGTATCAAATATATTTTGTCCGAAAAATTTCATATGATTTATTTTGTCCGAAAAAATCCTTGATATTTTTAATCCGAAAAATTCCATATGATATATTTTGTCCGAAAAAATGCATACAATATATTTTGCCCGGAAAATTCCATATGATATGTTTTGTCCGAAAAATTCCATATGATATGTTTTGTCCCAAAAATGCCATGATATATTTTGTCCGGAACATTCCATATGATATATTTTAGGATATTATACGAAATATACCCAAGAGAAAACATATCGAAAATATATTCGAAATATATCAAATATTTTGTCCGAAAACTTTGCGATATTTCGGACATATTTTACGGTATCTATGTAATATAAGCGAGCGAAAATGATATCCAAGATATATCAAAAATATATTCAGAATATATCAAATATATTTTGTTTGGAACTTTCGATATGTCGTATATATTTCCGGATATTTACGAAATATATGCGAGCGAAAAATATATCTAAGATATATCCAAAATATATCAAATATATTTTTTCCGAAAAATTCGGTATATCGGATACATTTCAGGACACAACGAAAATATACGCGAAAAAAATATATCCACGGTATATCCAAGATATATCCAACATACATTTTTATTATATCATCGTCCTAGTTGTATAATTTTGTCTATATTTTTTTTCCACGGGGAATCAGCCGCGCGCGTTCCACGCTCGTCTGTTCGCCTCTGTCCACCGGTGTTTTCGTCTCTGTCTCGTTTCCTAGGCCGCTCTTCCATCGAGGCTCGGGGGTTCGCCCGTCATTCCTCCTCACAGCCCCGGGACGGTTTTCCCGGCCGGCTTCCCGTCGCCCCTCTGCGCATGGAAACTCCGCCGCCGCGCGTCTCTCGTTCTACGTGTGGCGGTGACGTTGGGCCGAACGCCCGGTGTCCCCCTGCGTCCAGCTGGAAACACATGGCGTCATCGGGGATTCGACAGCGACGCTCGCCTTCCATCCACGCAGCTCGCGCCGGGTCTCTTGCCTCGTATATACACCACGAAAACCATATGCAATGGACTCCGCGATGCGTGCCGTAAACGCGTCACCGCGTCCCTACGACTCGTCTATGACCGACCGAGCGCGTTCCACGTCTCTACCGGCCCCCCGACTATTTCATTGGTAATCGTGTAATCAAAAAACACCAACGGGGCTCGTGTGGACAACGAGCGTCCTGCGACCGGACGGGACGCCAACTGCGCTCTCTGACAAATATTGTGGCGCTTAATGCAGTCGGAATTGTCGCCGCTTGGAAATCGCTGTCGCGTTTCGCGAACTTCGCATTTTATTTTGTAATTCTTCTTTCTTTTTTTTTGGTCGTGATGAGAAAATTTGTAAACGTTGAAGAGCGAAGGGAAATGGGATTTTCTGTGACGTGGAAAAATGTAAATATGGATGATGGGGAAATTCGAGCGACGTTTCGTTATTTTGGTTTGAAATGGAATTGTTGCGAAAAAATGAATTTTGTTTCCTTGCGATTATGCAAAGAAAAAATTGTAATTTTTTATTCTTTTTTTTTTCGTGACGAGAAAATTCGTAAACGTTGAAGCAATGGGAAACGAGATTTTCTGTGACATGGAAAAATGTAAAAAAGTAACATTGGGTAAATTCGTACGATGTTCCATTATTTTGGTTTCCAATGAAATTTTTGCGAAAAAATGAATTTTGTTTTTTTTTTGTTGCGGTTATGCAACAAAAAAATGTTGTAATGTTTGTAATTTTTTTTCGTGACGAAAAATGTCGTAAACGATGAAGCAAAGGGAATCGAGATTTTCTGTGAGATGGAAAAATGTAAAAAAAAGTAACAGTGGGTAAATTCGTACGATGTTCCATTATTTTGGTTTCCAATGAAATTTTTGCGAAAACGTGAATTTTGTTTCTTCGCGATTATGCAAAAAAACAAAATTTTGTAATTTTTCTTTCGTGACGAGATATTTTATAAACGTTGAAGCAGAAAACGAGATTTTCCGAGACACGGAAAAATGTAAAACAGTAACAGTGGATAAGTTCGTACGAAGTCCCATTATTTTGGTTTAAAATTCCATTTTTACGAAAAAATGAATTTCCTTTTTTTTTCGATTACGCAGACTCTCCAGAAAAGAGGGGTTTTTTAATTCGATCCCGGGAATTTCGCGTGGCTGAAAACACGGGGAGAACCAGATCGACAGGCAAAAGCTACGTAATTAACGAAAACGTTGTTAACTCGGTAAACGCGGGTTTAAAAATGGCGGCGGGCGGCGGGCGGCGGCGGCGGTACTGAGAAAATACAGCGCGGGTATTCGAGAGGAGGAAAACGCGCGCGTTGCGTGGGCAACGCGACGTCTGCGTCGCGCGCGGGGCGGAGAGAATCGGCTTTCGGAAAATGAGTTTGAGTGGGACGCTCGCCGATTGAGCGAGTCTCATCCCCGAGTCAGGTTGAAGTGCCGCGCGGCGAGGAAGACGAAGGACGATGAAAGGGAGTCAAGAGTTTACATAGGAATAGGATAAAGTGGCGACCGAGTGAGAAGAGCGTGCGGAGACAGAACGAGAGGGGAGAGCAGCAGCAGCAGCAGCAGCGCCCGGCCGGTTCTCGTTGAATGGCCCTCGTTATTTTATTGGCTTCACAATGCGCGCATTCATATCGGACCGCGCTGTGTTAGGACAAAGACATCGCTGTCCCTCTCTGTCTTCTTCTCCCCTCCTTCGTGTCTCATATTCGCCTCGGCTATCTATTATTTTTCGCTTGCGCCGAACCCTTCCGCGAATTCTTTCGACACTCTACACTTCGCTTATCAGCGATATATTATTTTGTGCCAGGAGGAGAGAGAGAGAAAAAAAAAAAGAGTTGTGGCTGGCGACACTAAGAAGACGAGCTAATCGCGAGAGAGGCTCGATTGGAAGTAACGAAACGTGACTGTTTAACGTGACACGAGGAAATATTTACTGAGGAATAAAAGGGCGAGGGTTATAAGTAGTAAAGACTGTAGGAATTTGATATATATTATTACTGGGACATATGAGCGATTCGCACGCTTAGCCAGTTGACGAAAAAAAAAAAAAAAAATCGAAAGTTATCAAGTTTTATGCATTTTTCGTGAAAACCGTTGAGTTTAGAAAAAAAACTGATGGTGAATTCGTTGCGTACGGTAAAAAATACATTGAAATACAGTGTTAAATTTTTTTTTAAACAAAGTGTTTTTGCACTTTTTTTGAGAATTATTATTTTTTTTATTTAAAGTAAAGTTTGGACGTTAATTTCACGTGAATTTCCTTATTACATATTTATATTGTATTATATAGTGTTACATATTTTCTTCGAGAAAGAAAAAAAAAGTATTTCCAAAGCTCGCGTGGCGGGCAACAGCGAAGACCGAGCTGCTAATCGCGACTGGCTCGGCGAGTCGATTGGAGCCAACAAAACGTGACTATCTATCCACACGAGACCTCGCACAGTGGGTGGCCAATGACGACCGGGGCAAATATTTTGTCTGCCACAAAAGAAACATTAAATATTGTTATTTTTTGTTTGCCCCAACAATACCGCGAATTATTTCCACACCCCGAACTTCGCTTATCAAAAATGTAATTTTTTTCGAGATAGTAAAAAAAAAGATATTTCTGTAAAAAAATCAGAAATTAACATATCGCGTTACACCAGATATTGTGGCATTTTTTTCAACAATTCCGCGAATTCATTCAACACCCCGAACTTCGCTTATCAAAAATGTAATTTTTTTTTTCGAGGAATAAAGAAAGGTATTTCTGTAAAAAAGAAATCAGAAATCAAGACATCGCGATCCACCTTACAGCATTTATTTTTTAAACAATTCCGCGAATTCATTCAACAACCCGAACTGCGCTTATCAAAAATGTAATTTTTTTTTTCGAGTTAGAAAAAAAATGTATTTCCAATTGACAAAGACTGGCCAATTGGAAATCACGTGTGGCTCAGCGAGTCGATCACAACCCCCAAAACGCCTCCACACACGACGATCAGCCGGGCTTGTTGACGACCATCAAAGAAAATATTTTTCCACACCTTGTGACCAAAAAATGTAATTACGGCGTACCCAGAAAAAACGCGGTTTCAAGAAAAGCGAGCAAAAAAAAATTGCATTTCGCCGAAAGACTTTTCACCCGCAATTGTGTTATTACGAAGCTGATGACGCAGGCAACCCGGTTCGTGGATTTTGCATGAATACCTCGGGGAGGGGACTTCGTGTATATTCCAAGCAGCGAACGAGAAGAAAATGGGAATAAAAGAAATATCTTATGGCACGTAGAGAGAGGAGGCAAAGCAGCAAGCGGGAGGTGGAGGCGAGTTGAAAAAAAAAAAAAAAGAGCAGGGGCCTCGCGGTTCGCGGAAAAACTGCTTTCGCGCGTTGGGCACGTACGGAGAGACGTCGAGGAGGACCCTCGCTCGGCGCGATAGGATTACAACGGCAGGAACTGTGCTGGTCTTGATTATGGGTACTCTCGGTGGGCTTGATGCCACCACACGTGCGCACAACGCGCCAGGAGAGACGCCGTGCGGATCCCAACGATTGCAGCAGCGGCAACATCATCAAGGGTCGGAAAGGCAGAAGAAAAAAAAGAGAAACACACGGAAGGTGAATAGAGGCTGAGGCGCGAGGCGAGGATGAAAAAAAAGTGGGACGAGCGAGTCGGGCGAGGGAGAAAAAAAAATATGTGTATAATAAGGCTATTGTCCCAGTTACCGGGCGCTCAAATAAACCATTAATTTTCAGCCAAGCCGAATTTGAATCTTCGTCCCTCGTGTATTTTTATTATAATTCCTCTCGTCGTCATTACTCACTGGTCTGTTAATGTTATCGACGGTGAGAACGACTTGAGAACGATGGTTGAGGAGGAAATACGAGATAAAAAAAAATGTCGAGGGGACCTTTGGTATTTTTGGAGCGGAAATCGGAAGTCGAGAGAGTCGAAGGTTTTTTTTTATTGCTTTGAAAATGTCGATGCGACTTGAAGGCCCGAAAATCGATGGAAAAAAATTATTGCGACTTTAGGCATATTTCGATCGTAATTCAGATGAATAATAATGAAAATCCAGAAGATCGGATCTTTAAATCCGTCTAAGAGAAATAAATAAATAAATAAATAAATAAATTATTTAAAAAAAAATAATAAATAAATAAATGAATAAATGATTTAAAAAATAAACAAATAAAAAAATAAATGAATAAATGATTTAAAAAAAAAATAAATAAATAAAAGAATAAATAAATAAATAAATCCCTTACAAACAAAATATTCGCATTTCTTGAACCCCATAATTAAATACCAAAACTCGACAGCCCAAAAAGACAAATAATAGATTCCACACCGCGAAATTTAAGATTCAGTCAAGACTCTGTTTTCTCGAAATAAATTAACAGACGTCGGGATAACCCGCGATAGCGCTGAGTCTTCGACGGTAGTGACCGATTTCTCAAGGACGCTCGGTCGGGCGCTCGGTGTACTTGACTCGCACACGTTGTCGGAGTAGATTACGAGTCACCGCCGCGCGACAACCGCGCTATCTCGCCGGGACGATTGATGACCGTTACGTCAACTCGGTTGCACGAGGCGAGATATCTGTATACATATATAGAGAGAGAGAGCGAGAAAAAGAGAAGGAGAGCGAGGGAGGCTCAGACAGACGCGCGTGCAAACTCGCACGCTCCCCATCTTTCCAATGAATAAGGAAGCGTAGACTCATCAGGCTCGCCAATACAAAGAAAAGCCCATATATATAGGGGAGGTGCGGGCAAAATGGGACGCATACCTGAAAATCGTGATTCATGACGATAACAAAAGTCTATTTTGATTGCTTTTGATCCAAAAATTCGAATCCAATCACCAATTTTGAGCGTCGGCAAAAAAAAAGTGCAAGAAAAATGGGACAGACCCCCAAATTCGGAAATTCGTTTTTTTTTTTAATCGGTGATACTCAACATTATCCTTAAAGGTTATATTGAAAAAAAAAAAAAAAAAAAATGTAAAAAAAAAGAAGTGACTTTTCAAAAGCCAGATTGCTTAAAACACTCAAAATTGTTAAAAATCTCAACATCATCCTTAAAAGTTATATTGAAAAAAAAAAAAAAAAAAATGTAAAAAAAAATTAAGTGACTTTTCAAAAGCCAGATTGCTTAAAACACTCAAAATTGTTAAAAATCTTTATATTCCTCTTACATGCATTGAATTGTGTCGTATAAATGCGATTTTCACGAAATGTGGGTCTGTCCCATTTTACCCGCAAAGATAGTAGGAACTAAAAAAAAAAAAAAAAAAAAAAAAAACGCTGTCCCGTTTTGCCCACATGTCCCGTTTTACCCGCACCTTCCCTACATATATTAATACGTCGATATGTACAGCGGGATTTATACGGTTGCACATGTACAGAAACTGTATTGGAGAAAGATGAGTTGTGTGGAGAGAGAGGGGAGGCAGAGAGAGAGAGAGAGAAAGCATTACCGCAGCAGGCTCCGTGATTGGATCGAATCTCTCGTCCCGGTAATCCCACGAAACGTACAGGGCAGCCGGAGAGCTCGCGGGATGCTGGGATAGAGTGGTAAAGCGTCTGGCTGTACGGCTGGCGCTGCTGCTGCTGTTGCTGCTGCTGTTGTAGCGAGTGCAGCGGAATCAGCAGCAGCAGCTAGCAGTACGTCTTTTCACTTCGAAATCCATCGGCAGACGATGTGGGGAGAGAGAGAGAGAGAAAGGAGAGAGAGAGAAAGGAGAGAGAGAGAGAGAAAGGAGAGAGAAAGAGAAAGGAGAGAGAGAGAAAGAGAAAGAGAGAAAGGAGAGAGAGAGAGAAAGAGAAAGGAGAGAGAGAAAGAGAAAGAGAGAAAGGAGAGAGAGAGAGAGAAAGAGAGAAAGGAGAGAGAGAAAGAGAGAGAAAGAGAAAGGAGAGAGAGAGAGAGAGAAAGAGAAAGGAGAGAGAGAAAGAGAGAAAGAGAAAGGAGAGAGAGAGAGAGGACGAGAGGCAGCGAGATAAGGGACTGTGTGCCAGTATCGTATATCGCCTCGCGTCGTTGGCGAAATGAGAGAGAGAGAAAGGGAGAGGATGAGAGAGAGAGAGAGAGAGAGAAATGGGACGGAGATATGGCTCGCGTCGGGGGCGAAACGTCGTCGCTGCTCCGCAACACATTGCTCAGCGTGAGCCCACCTATCGACTATCCGTGTCCCAACGCGTGGTTCCGGTTGCATCGCCGTAAACGGCTCACATGCTACGCCGTCAGCGGCAGAGGTAAAACGACACGGCGGGAGGAAACATGGTTTTTCAACCCGGTACCGACGGACCTTCGGATCTGCGAAATAAAAGAAAGAAATGACGCTGAGAATAATGTTGGTTGGTGGAGATAAACGGAATGCGAGGAGATGGCGAAATTATTTTTTGGATACTGGAGAAAAAAATCTGTGATAAACTTGTGCAAAAAAATTTCGCATTGGCGAATTTATTGTTGGAATTGATATAAGGACAACATAGCAATTATTGTGAATTTTTTAAAATATTGTGAAATATTTTTGACCTAGAAAGAAATGAAAAAAAAAAAAATTTAATAGGGTAATGAATAAAAGAAAGAACTCTAAATAAAAAAAAGTAATGACGATGAGAATAACGTTGGTGGTGGAGATAAACAGAATGCGAGGAGATTGCGAAATCATTTTAGGATACTAGAGAAAAAAAATCCGATAAACTTGTGCAAAAAAATTCGCATTTGCTAATTTATTGTTGGAATTGATATAAGAACAACATAGCAATTATTGTGAATTTAAACAAATATTTTGGAATATTTTTCACCGAGAGAGAAATAAAAAAAAATAGGGTAACGAAATTCAATTTTTTTTTTTTACGAAAAAGAATAGGTGATTCAAGTTGCTCGATATTGTCGCGATTTCGGTGTAATTGCCCGTGGATAATAACAGACATGCAGAGAGGCTAACGAAAAAGGGAACGGAAGAAGAAAAAAAAAGAATTAAACATTTTTGTCGAAGGCACAGAGGAGAGAGAAAAGTCAATTCACGTTGCTCGATGTTGTTGCCAATTCGGTGTAATTGCCCGTGATAACAATGGACGGCTGTGCGTGTGGCCGACAACAGAAGCCATCAACCTCCAGGTCGTTTGGCTGACTGAATTTGTAAAAAAAAAAAAAAAAAGAAGTCGAGAGACGAGAATAAAAAATTGATGGGGAAGAATAAAATGGGACGGAGGGCTGAATGCCCACGAGGGATGATTAATCGCGGCTATCTGTAGCGGAAAGGGAGGAAGGTTACGACGTCGAACCGAACGTTACTGCCGTGGCCGAGTCCGGTTCCTCCGACGATATCGTCGCGTACGAGAAAACCAAGAATACGCATAAATATTCGGTTTCGTCGATGCTAATGCGCTTTCCAATTCTCCTCCCGCCCCCTCGTCGGTTCAGAGATAAAAATGAACTCGAGAACCGATCTCGCGTCAATCTCGCTTTTTTTTTTTTCACCGCTGCACTCTTATCAGCGACTGATTAAAACGTCCGACTCAAGTTTATGTAACGCCGGAGAGATAGAGATATTTATAACTCTTTGTACTTTCTCCGCGGGTTTTTAATTGCTCGCGGGACGGACGGCGACAGATGGGCATTCAATATTCCCTCGAATTGCGTTGTTAAGTCGAACTTCTCGGAATAAACTCAACTTTGAGAGGCGTCACAGAAGTCCTCGCGCTTCAACTATACTCGGATGGAAGGCAGTCGCGGTTGGACTTTGGACGACGAGGCTTCTATTTATAAAATAAAAATATTTAAGTGGCTTTGATCCTTGTGTGCTGTCACTGGAGATAAGATATACTTCGACATTTTGAAGAGAAACAAACGAAAAAGTATTGAAATTATTATAGTCCTGGCAACAATTTATATAAATGACGATAATTTGATGCTGATATAGGCAACAATGTCTACAATTAGATTAAACTTTTTCAACTATTAAATACGGTTATAGTAGTTTGAAATTGAGTTGAGACTTTTTATCACCTTTTTACAACAGACATCAAATTTATCTCTGAGTGCGCAAAGCGATTCTCAATCGCTGTCATTTCTCAGACTGTTTTTTCTTAATTTTTTTATTTTTCTTAATTATTAATTATTATCATTATTTTCCTAATCATTATTATTATTTTCTTAATTATTAGTGAAAGTAAAAAAATTGAGTTTCCTCTGTGGGTCAAATTCATGGAAAACCGCTGAGAGCCATGGGGAAGGTCAGTTCTACGGGTCAACAATTTCAGACGTTTTTTCAAACGAATTCAGTGATAAAAAAATATTCCCCAAATTCATTTTCATCATCCGCGCATGAAAGAATTTCATTCAACCACTTTGACACATTAAAAAGGCTCAGCGACTCATGAAAAGTGCCCGAGGCTTAACATAAATTCACTTCGCTAGCCCAGATGACCGCATCAATATTTTTCAGCGTCTCACTGTGACATTCACAAAAAATCCTCTACGAGTAAAAAATTTGAGGTTAGGGAGCCAAAAGGCCCAAAAAGGTAATCCTGGACTTGCAGCGTTGCAAAAATATTGCACATCTGCTGACCAAATTGCCTCAATGATGAACATTAGCAGGACCGAATCGTGTTTAAACCATCAGAACAAACAGATCGGTCCAACTTGCGCCCAGCGCGAGTAGAAAATCTGCAACATCCGCAGGCTGCGTTTCACAGTCCAGCCTCAAGCTTTAGTCAAATTATAACAGAAACAGAGTTTCAAAATGCATCCACAAGATCATAACTCGCTGTCCGACTCCTGACGAGTCTGAGTCTGCGATGGCTGCGCCACTCTCGCTACAAACATCCACCGCATTCTCTGCTACGAACATCAGAATTTCTCCATCGACTCACCCACTTGTGCACTTCATCCAATAAACTCAGCTCTCTACACTCAAAATCATCCATGCACTGGACTAAAAGAATGTAGAAAAAAAAAAAAAAACTGCACTGGAGAGAAAAAAAACTGCACTGTAGAGAGAAAAAAAAAACTGCAATAACTCGAGCACGCTACAGCTAAGAATTCGCCAAGCCGTCATAGCTACCTTCGCGTCAAACTCGACAGCCACCCAAACTCGATCCCCACACAATTCCCACGAGCACCGAAAAACACCGACACCGCGATATCAAACCCGAAACGCCGTGCGAAACGTCGCCCCAGATACTCGTCGCTCGTGACCCGAAATTACATTCGCGAGAGCGACACACGGGCTGTGCTCTCCTCACGGCGGTCGAGCTTTTATTCCGGCTGCGGCGCGAGCGGGGCGAGGAATCGCGACGGGGCTGTAGTATCGTCGCGTCTCGCAGCCACCACCGCACAAATTACAACCGCGCGAGGTACGCGAGACTGTCGCGAAACGCACGTAACGCTCGTCGCGAGTCAACCTGGAGATCCAGAACAAGCAAGAATAAAAAAAAGAAGAATATTCCGAAGGACACATAAAAAAAAGAATAAAAAAAAGCCAGTAGTACGAAATGCTCGCGAGTCAACCTGGATCCAGAACAAGCAAGAATAAAAAAAAGGAATAGTCAGAAAGACACCATAAAAAGAAAAAAAAAAAAAAAGCCAGTAGTGTGAGAGAAGAGCGAGAGCGGCGACAGCGGCAACTACGAAACACAGAAAGCAGCAGTCGGGCGACTCGGGGGGGGGGCACAGGAACGAAAACAACAAATTACGGTGCAACACGCTCACGGGGCGCCGTACCTCGTTGTACGCGTCGTCGTCGTCGTCGTCGTCGGTGCTTTTGCGGAAGCAGAGCACGCAGTATCAGCGCGTAGCACACGCACCGTCGTTCCTCGACGAAGGGGGGGCTTCTTCTGCTTGTCACACACGTAGGAAACACAAACCTTATCACACTCACACACACACAGAGAGAAACACGCGGCGAGCGTACGTCAAAATCTGTCCCGGCGTTAAAGACCAGCAGCCACTCCTGGTGTCAGTCTCGCCAAGCCGGCCCGGTGCGTCCGCGACGTCCGTCGAGGGGGCCCCGCGAAGCCACCGGCGGCGGAGGCGGCGAAGCGATTCTCACCCCTGGCACACAGCGCGCGAGACCACCGAGCGGATTCCTCCTCCCCCCTCCCCCCGGCTGACGAGGAAAAAAAAAAGAAAACTAAATATAAAAAAAAGCGTAACTCGCGCCTCTCCGTGTGCGGGGAGGGAGAGAGAGAGAGAGAGAGAGAGTCTCTCTTCCCCGCTGCACGGGGGGATTAATATGGCCGTCCGTTGACACGAAGTTTCGTGGGCTCCGCTGCCTCGGCGCGGTGCCTCGTTACGTCGTTCCCGGAGGCGCTGGAGGCGTAAGTCGCGCACCCCACGAACACCCACCCTTTACGTGGGCACAGAGAGAGAGAGAGAGAGAGAGGGTGACTCGGGGAAAAACGCGCACTTCTCACCCGCGCGACGACGACGTTTCCGCTCGCCTCGCCGCCTCTCCTTTATCACTGTCGGCTGTATTTTTCATTACTCGTCGAATCTCGCTCTCCGCCGAGTTTTCTCTCTCACTCTCTCTCTCTCTCTCTAGAGTCTATCTCTCTTTCTCTCTCTCGGTCTCGCTCATTCGCTCGTTCGCTCACACACAACACACACGTCGCCATGCACACACACAGAGAGACACACAGAGCCACACACGGCGTACGGACGAACACACGCAAAACTCTCACTTCACACACACAGACGATTTTTGAAAATATTATGATTATGGGTGTACGTCGAAAAATGTCGGGATGTCGCTGCGGGCTGTGTGTGCGTATTACATTTTCGTGGGTATATATGAGGAAAAAAAAGAGAAGAAAAAAATTATATATATATCGAAGATTGCACAGGCAGCGCACTCGGTCGGACTCACCTACGAGCCGTGTGGATGTCTCTCTTCTTCTCTTTCGCGCGGCCGTAAGCGCGAAAAATTCCTCTCGGGAAATTCGCGAGCCTCGCTTTCGTGGGCTCGGGGCTGGCGCGAAGGTCACGCGACACACGCGCGTCCTCACGTCGTCCGCGGGCCGACGTCGTCCTCGTCCTCGTCCTCGTCGTCGTCGTCGTCGTCGTCGTGGGCTCTCTCGGCTGGCCGCCCGTGCACACGAATCGACAACACCCTCGTCGAGAATATTCCTTGTTGTATCTCTGTTTTGTGTGTGGACACCAGAAAAAACGTCACTGTCACAGAATCGCGGCTGCCGCTCGGGGTACGAGGAAACACGGTGCGGATTTGATATTTTGTAATATCTCTCTCTCCCCCTCGGGGGGGTCTCTCGCGGACGCGACGTGGAGAAAAAAAAAACGAGAGGACACTCCGCGCGCGCGACGTGTGACGGCTCTCACGCTGACACACTGGACGCGGCTACTCGCACGACGACGTCAACATCACCACCGTACGCTCTCGTGGCGGCCATCTTTTCGGTGCCAGACGAATGAACCGCCGCGTTCGGCGGTGTTACGCGTGTAAAACTTCTCGGCCCGCTCTGCTCTCGGTCCTTCTCCCACCTTCGGCTACGTCGCTTCGGTGTTTCTCTGTCTCTCTCTCTCTCTTTCGCTCGTCTATCTTTCTCTCTCTCTCTATCCCTTCCTTCTTGCGCAATGTATGCACCCCTCTCACACCATCAACCGCACAGGCTCTCCGCGAGGCGTACGTGTGTGTACATCGTCGTCGTATAGCTTTCACGCGACGACGGGATATAGTGTATATATTCTAATAGCGGCCGCTCGCGCAACGGAGCTGCTGCTGCGCCTGTCTCTCCTCTCACGCAGACCGCCCTCGAGGTGGCGCTGCTTCTTCTCGCCACTCTCGCGGCGTGTACGTGCGCCGAGCATTTGAATTTCACGTGTGTGAGTGTGTGTCGAGCGTGTACGTGCAACGCGCTCGGGCATTGAAACACGCATACAAGGGGATGCCGGGGGGGGGGGGGAGCCCTTGCGAGGGGCGTCGGAGGGAGGGTTGAGCTCGAGGGTTGGAGCGAGATAAACGCGAGGGCTAGACCAACGCAGGGGTTCTCAAAGCGGCTGTGCGGCTGAAGAGTGTTTTCGAGGCTCGCCGTCGATGCGCGAGACAATCGTGGCGCCTCGATCGTCGCTCGGCGAGTTTCACGCCGGAAAAGTCATAACCCCTGTTTCGCTTCCACCCCCCGCCCCCCGGTGCCAGACGCTCGCAGCGCCGTCGCGGCACGGACGTCGCCGTACTACGCGGTCCATGCTTGCTGGATGGCGTGTGGAGCACGCGGGATTCTCGTTCACTATCGTAGTAGCCCGCAGCTGGAGGATCACGAGGCGCGAGGTTTAACTTTTTAGCATTTTTCGGTGCGCTTTGTAACGAAAGAAATGCAAAAAAATGAGGCGATTCGCTTTTTTGAGGCGAAATTTTGATGTTCGGCTGTTTGAGATTTTGGCGAACGCGAATGAAAAAATTAGTTTTTGGTTGACGCTAAAAGTTGGTGTGAAAATTGATTTAGATTGATTGTTTGCAACGATTTAGTGGCCACGTAAAAAAATCGACAGATCTGGATATAAACTCTATATTTCTGTCGATTTTTTGGCATGGGAAAAAATTGTTGAGAACAATCAAACGCAGGTGGCTTCAAATACATTTTCTGCTGCTACAGAAATACGTTTTGTTTTTCTCCTAAATCCGAAATCGGTCGACCCCTTCCCAGTAATTATCCACTAATTCGGGTGTTGCGTGAACACGACGAACTTACGAGACACACACGAGACATTATGTAAAGGTGCGTAAACGTGGCGGCGGTGCAGAACGGACAGTGTAGACACAATGAAAAAAGATATGCGTAGATATATAATCGTTTCGGTAAATACTTGTATTTTCGTTCGTTAACTTCCGATATATCAAGTATATAGTTATCGACGAATATCCAAAGACACGGGGACATAATTTGACAAAGTCGTCTCAGAGAAACTCGGTACAACGTATTCTCGTTCCTCTCTCTCAACTCCGTTATACAACAGATTAACAGCTTTTTTTTCTCTCGTCAAGTAGAAACTGTATCAAAGTCATTTTACAAAAAATATATATGCGCTATGGCTTTCTCTTCAAAACAAAAAAGGTATATAATTCCATAATCATATAGTAGTAATAATAATAATAATAATAATAATAATAATAGTAACGTTCGTTTTGTTATCAAACGGCATTGATATACATTGTCGTCGCGCAACTATGTTTTTTCTTTTTCCAGATCTACGAAACAGATTCGTACGAGTGTGAACGCTGTGTGCGACTCTACGTGTGAATCGCGGAAGACTCGATGTAACGAAAAATGCTTATTTTTTTCTTTTTTCACGCCGCACTGCTTTGTGTAGCCCCGCTGTTTTCTCTTTTTCTCTCGTTCCTTCAGTTTGCTTTTCTTTTTTTTCTGCTTTTCTTTCCTCAAGTATTATATTATAATAATATAAAAAAGCCTATATATCGAACACACACCCTTCCGAGCTTATTGCGAGCTTACGTGAGAGACGTGAGTGGTGCGCAGCGTGTCCTACAGGCGTGCGAGATAAATCGCGAACGGTTGTTGTTGGTGTTTCACTTGTTCGTAGCCTCTTAAACCTTGAGAACCTCCTGGACACCGGCGACGATCGAGCGCGCACTGATGCCGAAGGCGTCGAGGAGAACGTCCGGGGGTCCGGAGCGCGGCACCGTCGGCACCGCGAGCTTCTTCACGACGACGTTGCGCTCGAGGGCGACGGCGGTCGCGACGGCCTCGCCGAGGCCGCCCTCCGGGTAATGATCCTCAACGGTGACGATTCGCCCGCCGACCTCCTTCGCGTTGCTGATTATAGTCGCGGCGTCGAGCGGCTTCACCGTGAACGGATCGAGAACTCGAACGTGAACTCCGGCTTTCGCGAGCTCGTCCGCGGCTTTCAGAGCCTCGTGGAGCGTAACACCCGCGCCGATCACCAGAGCCTGATCCTTGGCCGATGATCTCACTATCTTGGCCTTGCCGACCGCGAACGGCTCGTCGTTCTTGTAGAGAACCGCGGTGTTCGGACGGGACGTGCGGATGAAACAGATTCCCTTCGTGTTGGCCGCCAATTCGACCGCGCGCTCCGTGGACACCGCGTCACTCGGGTAGAAAACTGTCGAGCCGGGGATCGAGCGGAACATCGCGATGTCCTCGAGACCCATTTGAGACGGACCGTCCTCGCCGATCGAGACTCCGCAATGGGAACCCACGAAGTTTACGTTCGACTGAGAGATCGCGCCCATTCGGATCTGAAAGTTTTTTTTTTTTAGTAAAGTCATCAGTAAATGAACAATTTGATTATCGTGGGTTTCTATAAAATCTAATATTTTCGCATTGTTTGCGAAAATCTTAACGATTGACCAAAGCATCGAACCGCGTGATGCAGCTAAAAAAATCTCGTATTTTTATCGCGAAGTGTATAAAAATAAATACTACAGGCCAAAAATGAAAAACGAAAAAAAAAACACCAGTAAATGAACAAGCCAATGTAACCTACACTTTTAGTCGAAAATAGGCTTCGGCGACAAAACAATCGCAGTAGACAGCTAAATAATAGGCAAATTAAGAATCTAATATTCATCCAAGTCGTCGTAATTTCTCGTGAATTCTCAAAAAGCTGTTCATTCACTGGTAACTCTTCAATTACTGGCGCATTCGCTCTAATTTTATCAGCGTTTGATCGTGGAAAAAATTGATGGTGAAAACTGCATTCGGAAATTTATCGAATAAAATGCTGAGCAGCTGTTTAGTTAATTAATTACCTGATCGAAAGCTCGAGTGAAGAAAGTGGCGAAGGCCGAAACGAAAGCCACGGTGCGGTCTCTGCAGGCGGCGCCGGTCGCCACTCCGACGAGATTCTGCTCGGCGATGAAGCCCTCGACGAAGCGGGTCGGGTCGACGGTCTTGATTTTGTCGGCGAACGTCGAGTTCTTCGTGTCACCGTCGAGAGCGATGACGCGGGAATTGTTCTTGGCGATTTTAGCGAGAGCTGTGCCGTAGGCGAGACGAGTCGCGACGGCCTCGCCGAGCTTGTAGTTCGGCGGAGTGTCGAGCTTCACGTTGGTGATGTTGACCACCGGTGCGTCTTCCACCAGCGGCTTCTGAGGATGAAGACCCAGAGGGCCGGGATTCTTGATCAACGAGGTCAAATGCTTGATCACCTCGTCGGCCTTGTTGCCGAGAGCCTTGCCGTGCCAGTTCTCCAGGTCCTCGATGTTCGGGAAATTCTTTCCCTTGAAAGTCTTCGCGAGGATGGCTGTCGGACGTCCCTTGGTCGTTTGAGCCTCGTGGAGAGCCTGAAGCAACACATTTTGTTGTAGTTATCGATAATTCGCGCAATTTTTGTTCTGAATTTTCAAACACCGCACTGGAAAATTCGAACTCGAATGTTTTTGGCCTACAATATATCTTCGTTCACCCGTTCAGATTCTTTTGGCTTTGATGACGTTTTAATTGACAAGACCAACGAAATTTATTTATACAATATTTAATTCGAAGCTTTATTTTTACTGCATGCTCAAGGAACATTTTGACACATTTTGTTGCAGTTCTCGATAATTCTTGTAATTTTTGTTCTAAGTTTTCAAACACCGCACTGGAAAATTCGAACTCGAATGTTTTTGACCAGCAATATATTTTCGTTCACCCGTTGAGATTCTTTGGGCTTTGATGACGTTTTAATTGACAAGACCAAAGAAATTTATTTACACAAGATTTAATTCGAATCTCGATTTTTACTGCAGGCTCAAGAAACGATGAAAATAAATGACGTTGAAGTTTGCATCGTTGCAATGCAACGAAATTAAAAACAACAATATTAATGAACCCAAATGAACGAGCATGACAAAACAAAATTATTTCACCCTCTGATGGGAGTGAATTATTTAAATTCTTAAGGAACTAATATTTCGTTTTTAATTTCGTTGCACTGCAACGATGCAAACTCATAGTCACGAAAATAATAAATTCACCTTGACGAGTTCTTCGACGTCATGACCATCAACGACGAGAGCGTTAAATCCAAAAGCGTCGAGACGTTTGCGGTACACCTCCATGTTGTGCTGAAGGGAAGTCGGCTCGCTCTGGCCAAGACGATTGATGTCGAAGAGGACGCAGAGATTGTCGAGTTTGTAGTACGAGGCGAAGTGAAGAGCCTCCCAGATGGAACCTTCGGCCGATTCGCCGTCACCGACCAGACAGTAGACGCTGAAAAAAAAAAATTGCAGTCTGTGTTACGCGAATCCCGCTAAATAGGTGAAACTTTAATGCCGCAACGGCAGTCAGCTTTTATAGTTTCATAATTGCTTCGCGTCAAGAACTGGATATTAACCGATAGCTGGCCTTGTCGTAGTTTTTGCCGACGTATGCCATGCCGGCGGCGACCGAGAGTCCCTGACCCAGCGAGCCGGTGCCGACGTCGATGAAGCTGAGCCTCGGCGTCGGATGTCCCTCGAGATCGTTTTCGAACTTGCGCAAGTTCAGCAACTCGCTCGCCGGGAAAAGTCCGGCCTCGGCCCATGCTGGAAAAATGAATTAAAAATTGTAATATTCGCTCGAGGGCAAAAACGCTTTGTCGTCGTGAATAATTCATCGGCGAATTACCTGCGTACAGGATGGGAGCAGCGTGACCCTTGCTGAGGATGAAACGGTCGCTGTTCGCGTCACGGGGCGCCGAAACTTTGTAGCGCATCGTGTGGAAAAACAGCACCGACATCATCTCCGCCATCGACGCGCATGATGTTGGATGTCTGAAAAGTTTGGAAATAGGGATTAGTAATCACATTCATCGTGAAATATTTGTCGTTAATTACTAGACGATAATTGACAATCATACAAATTTATATAAAAAAAAATATATAAAATAAATTGTCTTAATTAAAATTTAATTTTTGTATAAAAAAATGTATATAAAAAGAAATTTATATTTATACGATTTTTGTCGATTGATTTGATTTTTTATTTATTTATATAAATCTAAAGTCGAGTCGACGCTCGAAGGAGAAAATAAATTTCAAAATTAAATCCCTAAATTCGGACCTAAGCTCCAACGACTTCAGAAGGAAAAGCAAATATTTTTTTTCCGCTGGAAAAAATACAATTTCCATCCGTTGCATGTTGCAACGCAATCGATGCAACAACCGTGTCAAAAGTATGACACATGCATTGCGTAACTGACGTTCATATCCTGTATCCAAAAATACCAAAAGGACTCATCCGTCGAGTACAAACACAGGCCGCCGTTCGGCCTTTCGCCCTTCGACACGCGATACGTTTCGATTGTCACATTACACTCGATTAAATAATTCCGACGCCACAAACGGTATTCGGTATCAGTGTCAGAGTATCAAGAGGTAATAATAAAAAAAAGAGGCGCAGAGACCGCCACAACGACTCACAGAAATCGAGCAATTTACTAAATCCCATTGGCGGCCGATCGATTGGCAATTGAAGCTCGTTCATCGCGCAATTTCATACACATCGCGGGTGCCGCCAGCGGCTTCGCTGGCCTCTCTCTCTCTCGATGACTCGAGGCTCACCGGCCGGACACTAATGAGATCACTCGAGTCCGATAGCACAAGTCATTGCGAATATTTCAAAGCGCGCGCTGCTCATTCACGGCCGTTAGATAGGATTTTACATCGCCAGAGGGGCAATCAGGGGTTTATGGTGTGCCCAAGAAGCGCGCGGCCGTTGAACGGGAAGACTATTGATCCGTTCGCGAACCAAGGGACAAAAACTCGTCGCCGCGTCACTCCTGGTGTTTTTTTTTTTTTTTTTCGTCGTCGTCCCCTTCGCGCTTTCTTCTTGAATCCGAGAATTCGCAATCGGCGTCTCAAGGTCACGGGTTTCACCTCTGGAATATTATTTTCTCTCGTGTGCAGCGAGTGTGGCGAAAAACACGACAGATAACGCGAGCCACCCCGCGATATTTTATTACATCACGTAGCCCCGGATCGAGACTGTGGAACGCGGTGAGATAAGATTTACACTCGGCGGAGCGCTGAAAAAAAAAAATCGCGCGATAAATTTCCATCGAAAATCGCCGAAGACGCGAGAAGCCATCGGGGGTATCACGCGCAGCAATTTATTCAACAATTCGCTCGGTACGTGGAGTGCGAACCGCTCGAAGTCATCGAGCGTAGCTTCGAGAGCTCTGTTTGTATTTATCGGACTGAAGGTCACGGTCGAATCACGGTGTACAGACAAATTTACGTTCGTCGAATCGCCTACGAGGAACCCTATTATATTATAATATAAATATAATCGATTATATTATAATTATATTATAATTTATTTTGAATTTATTATTACATTTATTTTTTAAAAATTGTGGGATACATTTCCGAGCCTCTAAAAATGTTGCAAAAGGAAAAATATAATCGATTATATTATATGATAATTTATTTTGAATTTATTATTACATTTATTTTTAAAAAATTGTAGGATACATTTTCGTGACTCTAAGAATGTTGCAGAAGGAAAAAAAAAATTCCGTCACGTCTATGACGAATCGTTAATTGCAAATTGCAATCATAGAACGTGACGAAGGAAAATCTCGTTGGGAAAAAACCCGGAAGCTACGAATTCGCAAGTCATACCCGCTTTTCGAAGCCTGCGTAGCCTGAATCGAGAGGATCCTCAGCTTATTCGCCATGTCCTGCAGCTTGCTGATATCCGCGTCGCGCACCATTTTCGTCGATGGGACAGATTCACGCGGGTTTAGTGAAAAAAAAGACTGTACGGTATGTAGCGAGGGCAGCCAGAGGACGACCGCTTCGTGTGAGGATTCGATGCGAACTAAATGCGACTCTCGGCGAAGTCGGCGAACCGCGCGCAGGGAAACCTCGTGACGCTATAGCGCGCAGATAGTACATTTCTCGGGAGCGGTGCGCGCGGTATAGAGGTACATATCGAACGGAACTCGTGGACGAAATCCGGGGGAAGTTGCTCAGTCGCGTGCGGCGACGAGTCCTGCGGGCTCTACGGATGTTTTAAGGGGACGTGCGACTTTGCGACGAGGCGCGAACGACCCTGTGGGCCGAAAGTCGATATCCGGAAGAGAGAAAACGAATTTCGCTGGATTTTTTGCATTTTTCGACCGGAAGTCGGTCTTGCGAATTCTGAAATTCGGAAACTTTACAAAAAATCATTTTTTCAATAATCTTTCTAAAAATTTGTAATAAATAAAATTAATATTATTTATTTATTTATTTATTTATTTACTATTTACATATTAAAAAAATCGCAGGGTTTTTTCGCTATTTTATAACCGACTAGAACTTTATATCCGACTAGAATTCAAATTGGAACGTTAAGTAAATTAACGTGAAATTAATATTATAATTGAAAAAAAAAAAAAACTCGATTTCGTAAAGTTTGTAGTCCCTGTCCGATGGGAAGTTTCCCGCTGATTCCGAAAAGCACCGTTGTTTGCCCGAAAAACATGAAATTCGATGTGAAAAAGGCAAAAAATGATTTTTCACTTTTTTCGAAATTTCGTCACTTCGCTAAAATCGAGGTTACTTTTTTTTCGATCGACCAAACCTGGGCTTTCTTTTTCCGTTCGAGAGAAAACTCTATAACGAAGAGAATGCCGCAAAGCAGAAAGCGATATCTTGATTTCTGATTTTTTTGACAGGATGTCAAAGTCAGACCCTCAAAAATAGCAAATTTTTAGAAGGATTTTTGGGGGTCTGACTTTAAAATTTTGTAAAAAATTTAAAAATCAAGACATCGCATTCCGCCTTGCGGCATTCTCATCGTTATAGACTTTTCTCTGGAACGCAAAAAGAAAATCCAGGTTTGGTCGATCGAAAAAAGTAACCTCGATTTGTTTTCTCTGGTGTTTTTCATGAAAAAATATACACCTGGAAATTCAAACGCCCTGTAAAAAAAAAGCTCGAAATAATAAACATATTCATATCAACAAAAAAAAATCAATGAGTACAACCGATGATCTACATAACTAAAATCCATCACCGAATTATCCGCTCGCGGCTTTAAGATTATCCCGTCTCCTCTTTCCCCACGGGATACATACGGCACTGGCGGACGTTGCGCAATCGTTGAACGAGGGTAGTAAGTATGGTCGCCACGTGGTGAGAAAAATCTCGCAATAAACTCGCAATAAATTAACTTCGTTACAAGTTTATCGAATTTCTCGTCCGATTCGTGAAAACAATTCGCCCCCAAAATTCGGTCGTTCTATATCTGTGCGGGAGGATAAAACGAAGAAAAAAAAAACAGCCGGCAGCGCATTATTTATCCATCGTTGGACTTTGCGCGCCGGCTAAGCTCGAAACTCGGATCATTCCAACGCGATTGGCCGAGTCGCGTGAGCCGACATTGCGATGTGCCGCGAGAGTCGTCGAACGATACGACGGTCGACCAATGAAAACGCCGAGTCGGAAACGCGCCGGTTCGACCGCGTAAACCGCACGCTACACACTAGCGAAACGCGCGCGCCCCCCGCCGTTTTCCTCTTTTTCTCTCGTTATCCGCGTGGCCTTCGAGTCGCCGGCGCGCCGTCTATACTCGTAACCGAAGCTCGTGGATTATTTCGCCGCCGGCGGCGCGTTGGTCGCGCCAGACTAGGCCAGACCGCCCAACGCTGCCGGCGTCGAACAGCAACGGATTTTATCGTTTCCGAACTGATCGACCGCTTCCTCCGGCCTAAAACTCGAGAAAAGCCACATCTATGTCCTCCCCTCGACACTCTTTATTTCGCACTGCAGTTGCATAATTTATTACGTACGACAAAAGCGCGGCGTATGCATAAAGATGAATCAGCCTTGAACCACGTGCTCCCTCCCTCTCTCTCTCTCTCTCTCTCTGTCTCGTTACAATGTGGGAAAACGCATGAAAATCAATTACATTTTAACTCTTCGGGCTTGAATTTGAGAATCCTCGTCATTCACCAGGCTCGCCGGCTACGCAGAGGAGATTATTTATCCGTGTGCTGGATAAATAATAAGTAGGGTAGAAGTACCATTTGTGGCCATTTTCACTGTCATCAATTTAAAATATTTGTTTTTCTATATTCGAACGCTGATACCTCGAACATATTTATATAAATTGATAAGATCGTCAAGCCCATTTTTGTTTTATTTAACAACATAGATAATTAAATCCTTTTAAACTAAGTGGCCACAATTGGACTAAAGGTGGCCAAACACGGTATTTCTACGCTAATCAGATTCGGTACTTCTACGCTAATAATTAATTTGAAATATTTGTTTCTCTATATTCGAATGCTGATACCTCGAAAATATTCATACAAATTGATAAGATTGTCAAGCCCTTTATTTAATTAGATTTCATTAATAAGATTTCTTTCATTTAACAACATAAACAATTAAATCCTTTTAAACTTAGTGGCCCCAATTGAACTAAAGGTACCAAAAAACGGTACTTCAACGCTAAACCAGCTTGTAGTCCCCGCACGCGATACGCCGGCGACCCGACGAGCCTTCGCGGATTCTCAGCGGGGGCGGAAAGTTTCGTCTCGGTCGCACCAATCGCTTGTTGTGCCGAAGTATTTCGTAATATCGCGATGGTATCAGTGACCCCCGAACGGCATTATCGTATTTGGCCACCCGTGGAGAGGGGGGAGGAAGGGGGCGGGGATGTGTCGTTGATTTGCAATAATTCGACTGGCACGTGCGCGAGTTTCGATTGTTCCACAAAGTCGATTCGCCGAGCACCTTGAGGAGCGAAAAAAAAATTGCATATCGAGCGCGTCGCCGGTGGAAAGACGCGCGGCTATCGCGGAGAATCGATTAGCAGGGAGCGAGACGGCTTCGCATGCCCGCCACTCGATTATCCCTCTCTCTCTCTCTCTTTCTTTGCCACCGGCTAATATTGGCAATTGCGTAATTTTTAAACGACACGCGAGGCGCATCGTGACTCTCGAAACGAGCGCGACGCTTGGAATGAAAAAAAATCAGAGGCGGATGATGAATGAATTTCTCGTGCGGCTTACCCGGATTTGCTCGCCTGCGTGGCCTGCACCGAGTGAATCCTCAGCTTGTTCGCGATATCCTTGAGCTCCTGAATGGTCTTCGACTCGGGTTTGTGGTAGCTCGCCATGATTTGCTTGTCTTTCGCGCTCTCAACACTCTGAACGAACTCGGCACGCGAATCTTCGGTCTCGGGGATGCGGGAATTTTTGCACGAGGCTGCACGAGATACGACCCGGCGGGGCTCAGCAACAAGTAGCTGACGCTGCGAACACGAACGAACGAGTGGCCAACACGAGCTAACGCGCTTTCCGCTTGCCGCCAGATCGCGCTCGATGTCAGGATCCCCTCCGCCGGCTCGAAATATTCGATCTTTTATGAATTTAAAATAGTACTTTTTTTTACTCACAATTCTCACTGAATTTTAATTATAATATGATGGGTAAACTTTTAAATAAACGCATGGAATATTATTACGAATTGAAAAAGTACTTTTTTTTCTCACAATTCTCACTGACTTTTAATTGAAAAATAAAAGGGTCTTCCGATTTTGCGATATTTTCAATGCTCGTCGAGAGGTGGTGAATCTCTTACTAATAATAGTTATGTTCGATTATTGTTATCAGAGTCGTAAATCCGTAATTTTTATAGAAATAATATTGATGGTACAATTGGCTTTGTAATTATGTTTTTATACTCCGCCGGATCGAAATATTCGATCTTTTACGAATTTAAAAGAGGACTTTTTTTTACTCACAATTGTCACTGACTTTTAATTGAAAAATAAAAGGGTCTTCCGATTTTGCGATATTTTCAATGCTCGTCGAGAGGCGATGAATCTCTCACTGATAATTGTTATGTTCGATTATTGTTATCAGAGTTGTAATTCCGTAATTTTTATAGAAATAATATTGATGGTACAATTGGCTTTGTAATTATGTTTTTATACTCCGCCGGCTCGAAATATTCGATCTTTTACGAATTGAAAAAGTACTTTTTTTTACTCGCGATTGTCACTGACTTTTAATTGAAAAATAAAAGGGTCTTCCGATTTTAAGATATTTTCAATGTTCGTTGAAAGGCGATGAATCTCTCACTGATAATAGTTATGTTCGATTATTGTTATCAGAGTCGTAAATCCGTAATTTTTATAGAAATAAAATTGATGGTACAATTGGCTGTGTAATTATTTTTTTATAATAATAACTCATAATAATTATACTATGATGTGTAAACTTTTTAAGAGACGCACGGAATTGCGAAAATAATGAATGACTGTGCTTATTCATTTTTCTCACAATTTCACCGAAAATTTAATGAAAAATTCGGTTTTTCTTACGGTTATTCAAAAGTTCACATATAATTTTATAATCGCTACAGGTCATCATTATAAAATCGTAAGTAGAAAAAAAAGCTGTTGTGTGAACTTTAATTTTTTAAGTAATGGAGACTTACAACACTGATTGTTATGTAGTCAACGGAATCATATCTGGTTACCGCAAAGCGAGAGCCATAATAAAACAGTGAGCTGTTTTATTGATTGGCTTATCGATTTTATTGAAATCGATACGACAAAACATTGTTTTTTTTTCTCAACAATTGATCCGAACTGATAACCGGCCGACAGTCGATGTTACCGACCGCTCGTCGTATTACTGCAGCCTGCCTTGCCGACGGACTCGAGAAACTCCGTTGATAGCGATCAACATACTTCAATCTCACTCTCTGTTGACGTCCAGCGCGTAAATAACGCTAATGATTTATCTCCCCGCGTGTGCGCGACGAATTGGAAAAATCATGTGCTCCAGTTTCCACCCCCTTCCCGGTGCGCTCGTCCGTCGCACTTTGTACGTCGTATGAATCGTACGTCAGCTGTCCGAGTAATGCGACGTCGAGCTGTCAAACCGAGCACCACGAGCGAGGTTCGTGATTTTATCGTTAATTCGACGATTTATCAGACTTCACAGATCCTTTTTGCTCATCGACGCGACGATTCAACGTCGTCTGTTTTTTTTTCTCTATTTCCGAAAACAATGTGTGATATTTTTGTTGTGCAAATTGTTTTGTCCGCCTGATCAGAATGTTAACAATAAGGTTTTATTGTTTTTTTTTTTTTTTTTTTTTTTTAATCGGTAAAACGATTCAACAGAGTCGACGAAAAAATTCAAATGTTTACTGTTGTAACGTTCAGATTTTCTACACTGATGAGAGCCGCAAACAATGGAGTTTGTCAGAGAGATTCCCCAAGAATGTTTGACTGCGGGAGAATGCGCCGGCGTCTGGTCTGGCTGGAATACCATTGGCGACCGTGAGGTCGTAAGGGAGGCCTCTGCCAAGGGTAAATATACAACAGTAGTAGTAGTAAAAGCGTTTATTAACAATACATTCGACAGTTAATTTTTATTTTTCCTTATGCTACATGATTTACAATTTGTCAATTTTTTTGACAATATGTCTTTTTTTACTCGGTAATTATTGACGTCGCAAAAAAAAATTCCAAACAAAAGATGTACGGTGCGAAGAGTACGGATCAAATGGGACCAATTTTTTATCAAGTAAAAAATCGGTCCCATCCGCAAATTACCCACACGAAAAAATTTACCGAGTTATTTCGGGTGGCAGAGATAAAAGGGACACCCTGTATAATTGGGCAGTGGGATAGCATCTACAGTGGCGTTCAAAACGATAGAATTATTGAAAAATATTGTTGAGATTTTTGTATCGATGTTTTGTTAAAAAATATATTAACTACAACATCTTTTAAGGTACTCATATAAACCTGGCTCACAAGTACCTGGCCTACAGGAGGCACTGCGCCATAGCGGAGGCTAAGAAATATTTCAGCGACGAGGTGGAAATATGGGTCGACGAGTTGCTCAAGAAACATCAGATACACAGGGCTTCCCACATTCTGCAGAATTCAGTTTGTAAATTTTTCTTTCTGGACCTACGAATTGTTTGTCGGGTATGCCTGACAGTCGTTTCGTCTTTTAGGGAAAAATTCCTCTGCATTTCATCAGAGAGAAATGCATGAAATGCAGGGAACCGAAATTGAGAAAGTACCTGGCTAATTATGTAACGGCCAACGATGGCTTTGAAGGAGAGCACGAGGAGTCTTGGAGCATTATGAACAGTATTACATTGTTTGAAGAGAAAAACGGGTAAGATCTCCAATTTCGTTATTTACTTTTTTTCTTTTTAAGGGTTCGTTGGATTAGTTTGAATTTTTTGAAGAATCTTTTTAAGTATATTTTAAATGATAACGAGATTTATTTTCCAGACTGGAGCTGAGCCTGATAGAAAATCGGTGCATACAGGAAATTTCGTTGTTTCCTGAGAGCGTGAAGTCCGCATTGATTACAGAGCTATATTTTTATACAGACGAGCAGTATCTCTCGGCGAAACTGAAGAACACGATTCTCTGGGACTATCTTTTGTCGAACAATAAAATAGATCTTCTCCTTTCTTGGATCGACGCGACACACGGAATCACCGGAGCCGTCGAAGAAGCCGATAAGACGAGCTTGACGAGCCTTTTTCGCGAATTAGAGATCGTCGACGGTATGATCGAAGGTATTGAAACGTCAAATGCCACGAGTACTATCAAAGAATTAGTGTTAAATAGATTGTCCAGGTAAATGTAAAAAAATCTCTAAACACAGGAAAACTTTGAGACTATTTGACAAACTCAAAAACCGCGATCGTTTATTTCAGATACGGAGTATTCACGAAAAAAGAGCGACACGACGTGAAACTCACGCTGGCGAGGCTCTTCAGCGGTTGCGCGACACCCTCGGAGTTTGCGAAAATATTGTCACACGAGCGATGCAGCTTCGATCGCGAGAATTTCGACGGGAAACTCTTCTCGATTTTGCACTACCGCAACGCCGCCGGAGCCACCGATTCCCAGGCGCAGCGGCCGCAAGACAGAGAGCTTCTCGATTCCTTGACCGAGCTGTGCAAAAGTGCAAACGACAATGAGAATCTCCTGCAGCGAGGGATCATCGAAACCGTGAACAGACTCACGAACGACGCCGACAGATTTTTAATAGACAATCCCTTGATCGTGCTGTCTCTCGGCTTTTTGGAATATTTGAAGAAGTCTCGTGGACGAGGCGGCGGCGCGAAGAAAGCGGACGAAGCGCTGGAAATTCGAGATATCTTCAAAAACGAAAATGGTTTAAACACCGGCTCGGTCGTGATATCAGCGGAAATCCTTCGACAATCGTTGGGCAATCTTCCGTACCTGAGTCAATCGCTCAACGAAGACACGGGGGGGAACGATATCACGATATACCAACTTCTGAACGGCTACAAAAACTTGGATGTTCAAGAACTCTTCAAGTGGCGTCACAGAAAGGAGCCAATGCCGAATTTCACGAGTGCGAATCTGATCGCGAGATACGGACGCAAAGAAAAGTTGACTTACGTTTATTACTTGAAGGAAGCTAGACCGAGCATGGCTGCTTACGTTTTGCAGCAGCAGCACAGCAAAATGCGCGACGGCGCCTCCTCCAAAACGTAATTAGATTATCTTTTTTGTTTATGAATTTTTAGATCCGAACCCTAGCTGATCGAACAACCGAATTTCAACCGTATTTCCAACCGGGTTGATCTGAGACACAAAACCAACTATAATTCTTGTCAAAGCGACCCAAAAACCAATCAAGCTTTTAAAAGCTCGGTTGGTTTTTCGGTCGGATTGTTCAGAAAAATTACGGTTGGTTTTGTGTCTCATTCCGACCGGAATGGAAATATGTTTTTTTTTTCTTGTTTTTACGGTTGTTTTCACGGTTGTTCGATCTGCTAGGGAACGAAGAATGAAAATATAGTACGAGAATACGATGTATGTAAAACTATATGTAAAACATGATATATTCTAATACCCTAAAGGGCGAGAATGGCTGGATATTCAACGGTTTTTTTTTTTTTTTTTTTTCAGGAAATATCAAGCTGCTTCCTACGCTCATTTATTCGGACTGCAGCACGCTGACGACCCGGAAATAATGTGCAGTTGCGTAGCCTTCATCGAAATGCTGAGCGTCGACTCCGAATGCCTGAGGCTTCACGCCACGGCCGCGGATTACGTTAAAAAAGCCATGAACATTTCAATCTGTAATTATAACGCAATTGCTGTTTTAATAACAATTTATTTGTTTGTGAGAAAGCAGAAAGTTCTATGGATTTTTCGCTAAACGTTGCAGATGATTTGCTCGAGTCTGTCTCCTCGAAGAACCAAAAGGACTTGGGAACCATATTGAGTTACTTGGAGTCCAGTTTCCAGTCGACTCTCACGATCGACTCTTTGAACGACACCGAGGGATTTATCGAGGCCTTAAAGTCGTGGGATTTCATCGCGAGGTTCGCCAGAGCTCACAACACTTTGCCGCCGTGTTCCTTTCTCAAATTTTTAGCGAGCAACAATCTCTGGTTTGAATTCGTTCTCGCGGGCCATATATTCGCGTATCCTCTTGAACAGGTGAGACTTTAAATCACCTCCGTCAAGTGAGCAGAGAAAAGTCTCAAAAATGGATTCACGATATAAAAAAAAATTGGTGAATCCATTTTTTAGACTTTTCTGTGCTCACTCGACGGAGGTCTTTAAATCAGTGTCGAACTCAACTTGACTTTCGAACGAGCTTTCAATAACGAATACGGCTGTTTGCAGATCATGGAGAGTGCGAGGCAATTTGAAAACCCAAGTATACGGGAACATCTGCTGTTGGCTCTGAGCAACACGCATATTCTTACGACGAACTCGCATCACAATAACTTGACGAAGACGAAATCGCGAGAATTACTTCTGAGTGCGCCGAGACAGTCGTCCGTGGATCAACATTCGAGCTCGCACGAGAGCGACTTGTGGCTGACTATTCTGAAATGTCATCAGAGCCAGGATCCTCCGGGAGCTTTGTTGACGGCGTCACAATTGACTAAATCGCCTGTTCTCACCGTCCTGGCAGCTTGTTACGAGGTAAAATTTTCAATATTTAAGAAATATTTATTTCCAAATATTTTTAAAATATTTATTTTTATATATTTTTAAAATATTTATTTTCAAACATTTTTCAGATATATTTCAAATGTTTTTCAAATATTGCTAAAATATTTATTTCCAAATATAGCTAAAATATTTAAAAACTAATATTTAATTTTTTTAAAATTTTTTAAATATTCTTAAACATTTGAAAAATATTAGTTTTTAAACATTTTTTAATATTTTAAAAATATTTATTTTCTAATATTTTAAATAATTTTTTTGTTTTTCATTCACGGCTCTCAATGTCTAATTAAGTAATATGCTTCAAGCCCTCCGCCACGCCTGCCTATTGTTACTCGTGGCTCGTGATATCAGTCAACATGGAGGAATTGGTATCCGACTATGAAGAGTGTCTGAAGCATCAGCTGTGGCCCACCAAGAGAGTCTCGGAACTCTTTCGCTGCATGCTTTCCCTCGAATACGTCGACACACTCAGCCGGGGCTTCCAGATATTCATGCCAGTGAGACTCTTCGCTCGTTTATGTCGTGTCACAATTTTTCGTACTTCTACAGCCTCTCCTTTTCAGCGCAATCCACTCAAAGCCTTCTTCGAATTCCTCGTGCAGTGCGTTAATCTCGGAGATTTCAAGCACAGTCGCGAAAAACTTCAGGATTTCGTGTCTGGTTGTGCCGCTCTGAAAAGTAATGTGAGCGGTGTTAACATATTTAAATTCGCGCCTTATTGATTTTCCCTGAATCACCGTTGACTCGTTCTTTCGTTTTTTTTTTTTCATTAGAAAATCATAGACTGGGAGAGCACCGAGACTGATTACTTACACAATTCGTACTGGATCGTTACCGTGGCAGTTGAGTGCATGATGACCGCGCTCGGAAAGTGTTTTCGAAGCACTCATCTGCAGATGAAGTTTCTCGATGTTCTGGTCAAGTGCAACATAAACGCCGACTTAAACGGTAGGCATTCGCGGATTATCCGCGCGTTCGTCGTGAACGCATCTTCAGACGCAACGTTTCCTTCTTGTCGCAGTGGAGACGCCCGATTTCTATACTTTGTGGGAAATCACGACGATTCTTTCGAACACCAGGACCAGCTTCGATTTCTCGGCGATTCACGTGACCGACGAGGGTTCCAACGTTAACGCGGAGATCAAGAGATGCATACGCGATTTGGTGGACGTTCAGGATTTCAATAGTGCCTTGCAGCTGTCGAAAGTCGCCGGTCTGCACTGTTCGGAAATAATCATCGCTCAGGTACGGAAAATCAGCAAGACAAACACGAACGGAAATCACACGAAACGAAGACAAAAAAAATTCCGAAAAAATAATAATTCTAATTAATCGCAATTATGAAATTACGTACAAAAAGTCATCACAGCGACCAGTTGCTTTGATGATTTTTTATACCTGATTTCATCGTTTAGGTTAATTAGAATTATTATTTTTTTCTGAATTTCGTTGTATTCCAACGATGCAAACTTCAGCATCGTATGAAACGAAGGAAGACTGACGAATTTGTGTGAATATCAGTATCGCAGCGAGTTCAAACGGAGCACCAATGAAGACGGCAAAGTCGAGTCCTCCTTTTGGAAGCGTTGCGCCCAGGACATCAAGAAATATAACGTCAGCTTCGAAGACGCCGCAGCATTTTTCGTCGAACACGCTGAAAAAGTCGTTTCCCATAAAGAGCAGTAAGAATATCCTATGATTTTCCCAACAAAAAAAAACGATGACGTTGAAGTTTGCATCGTTGCAATGCAACGAAATTTAAAACAAAATATTAATTCCAAAAAAATGTAAACAATTCATGATTTTGTTTTGCTGCGCTCTTAGTCGTTATAATAACTTTTTATTGCCGGTATAATCATTTGGGTTCATTAATATTTTATTGGTTTTAATTTCGTTGCATTGCAACGATGCAAACTTCAACGTAATAAAAAACGACAATCTGAGCCCTTGAATTCAATCGAACGTCGTTCGTTTTCAGGTACGAAATACTGAAGCTCGCACTGCAGACTCTCGGACCCATCGTGACGGATAAGCAAGCGATTGACACCGTCGAAATGGCGATGTGGACATCGTGTATCCTCGCCGGTCCGGATTCCATAGAGATCGAGAACGAAATCGGCGTCTTCAACAAATTGAAGTCCGAGCTGATGTTCGGTGTGAGCGATCTGCAGGTCACCTGCACTCTGAACGACACGATCGAGGAATCGGCGGTCGAAGTGCTGATCAATCGATTTATAGCCGCGGAGAGATTGGACACCGCGCTGCGAATAAGTACGATATTCAACTACAAACACCGGGTATGTGGCGCCGCCTTTTCGATTCGTAATCAGTCCAGTTTGCGAAAAAAACGTAGTATTAAAAGCTCGAAAAATGTACATTTTTTTAACACGAAGGATCTGCAAATCTTGATGCTGTGCTTGAGTCTCGCCGAGGGCGAGATATCACCCTATCAATTGACTTCGCAGCAGAAGAGTCTTTTATCGGAAACCGGGAAAGTTAAGCAACAGAAATACACGACTCTGCGAAATCGCGGTTTCCGGAGACGCTCATCGTCGTCGTCCCGTAAATATTGCAACTTCATTGTGAAATTCAACCCTCAGCTTTTCTTGATTGTATTTACTAACCGAAAAATTTTCAACGATTTTAGTGACGCTGACTTCGCCTCATTCCGCGTCCGCTTCCCCGGGTTTGGACGCCCCAGACGCGACCTCGAATTTCAGGATTCAGCAGATTCAAATCGAGTCCCTCTCGTTGGTCGAAAGGCTCGTGAAAAGTCTTCACAATGGATTTACCATAGGAACTAGAATATTGTTGTGCATAAAGCTGGCGACGTATCTCAGGCGAAGTTACCAATCCCTGTTGACCCTCAAAGATCCGATGCAATTGTTATACGAAGTCGTGGGTAGCAATTGCGATCACAAGTTGGAGATGGTCGGTGATATAATAGCCGCCTATCGATTGAAAAACGACGTCGTTGCGAAATTTCTCGCGGAAGAGATCGTCGCGAATACTCCTCGTTTGGTTGAAGGTATTTCACGGCGTACAATTGGAGTGATAAATAATTACATTGTAATTAATAACGTTGAAGTTTGCATCGTTACAAGGCGACGAAATTAAAAACAAAATATTAATGATCCCAAATGATTATACCGGCTATAAAAAGTAATAATTTTTTTATAATATCGACTTTATAATAATAACGACTAAGAGCATGACAAAAAAATACAATTTCTCTCTCTGATGGGGGTGAATTATTTGAATTTTTATGGAATTAATACTTTTTCGTTGCATCGCAACGATGCAAACTTCGGCGGCATTGTAATTAACGAATAACGAATGATACAGATAAATGTTAAAAAGACGAAATTAATCGAGAAGTTGGATTACAGAGGGTCTCGAGGGTGCTATAGTGATGTGGGGACACCCGTTAGGCCTGAGTATTCAGGCGATAATCGACTTGTGCGTTGACCCGTCGCTGCTCGGATGGGAACTGTTGAAGACGGCGAATTTAAGTTTGGGACATTCGCACGGCGAAAGGCGAAACGGTTAGAGACAACGTTTCATTCGGTACATCAGGCTAAGATGAGAAAAACAATTGACACATGAATATTTTATTCTTATTCATTTAGTGCTGACTCTGAAAGTCGTGGTGGAACTTCTCATTCGTTCGCACGACTGCTTCACCGCATCCTGCAGCATGGAGGGCATCGCTTCCGTGCTAAGAAAGTCTCAGCACCTCGCTTACACGCTGCAGCAGCTGAAACACTGGAGTATTCTCGTGAGTCGATCGCCATTGTAAAGAACGTAGATCGTTTTTGTTACCTCGAACGCAAGACGAATTTATAACGCCGCATTGATGATCAGGTGCGCCTTGTGACCGGTCTCGGACGTTTCACCGAGATGAATTATATCTTTCAAATATTGATGGAAAACGACCAGTTCGAGTTTTTACTTGGGCAAGGGCTGAACAAGGTAAGAAACGTTAATATCGCAAATGCATCTTACAAGCACGGTGAATCCATTGGACAAATTTCAAAATAATGAAATCTGTATCTAGAATCGCCATCACTATGAAATTCGCTATTTCAGCCATTCGCTATTCCGATTCACATCTTTATTAAAATGGAATCAAAATAGCGAATGGATGAAATAGCGAATTTCATAATGATGGCGTTTCTAGATTCAGGCCGTTCATTATTTTGAAATTAGCTATTTTAGGCATTCGCTACTGTAGTCATTAGCTATTTTGACTCCCACCCGATCCATTGTTTCCAATGTAATATTTGCAGATACCCGGCTTGAAAACGGCGCTGTTGGAATTTTCAAAGCGTCACTGCCCGGAGAATAAAGAGCTCTTCACGATGATAGCGGTGCACTTTCATCTGTACAACGAGATGGCTCTGATGTGGGAGAACGAGGCGAGAGCCGTGATAAACGAGCTCGTGGCCGACGCGCGCAAGAATCAGTCGAAAACGTCGAGTCCCCAGCAGGTCGCACTGAAGTTGACGAAAAACGAGATAACCGAGAAAAGATTGCAGGAAGCGATGAAAAATTACACGCACGTGACGGACAATTACTTGCAGGTACGTCGGCGTATTTACGATCGACCGCGACAGATACGCGTAGTGATATCCACATTCCAGTGATATCCATTGACCACTTTCGCAGGACAATAAACTCAACTTGGCAAGTCGATTCTCCCATCAGGCTCAGCTGGTAGCTTTGCAGTTGTCGTTGCTCGCTGGCGTCGGGCAGAATCAGCAGGTCTCGTGTCTCTTCAATCTGACACCCGAGGAGATAAATAAAACGATGTGCCAGGCGCTGAGCCTGCCGCAGACTCTGATCCTCGTTCAGGCGTACAATCATCACGGCGATTGGTCGGCAGCCGTTTACACTCACGTGGTGATGAACGGCGAAGTTCGGTATCTGAAGGACTTCTTGGCTTACAACCGGCTGACCCCGGCGATTGTTCAGGAATGCGTGTGCAGGTAAGACGGAAAATCTCGACTCGTTATGATACTGAAGTTTGCATCGTTGGTCTGCAACGAAATTCCGAAAAAAATAATAATTCTAATTAACCCAAATTATAAAATTATGGATAAAAAGTCATTATAGCGATTAGTTGCCATGCTGATTTTTTATACTTCATCTCATCATTTGGATTAATTAGAATTCTTTTTTTTTTCGGAATTTCGTTGCATTCCAACGATGCAAACCTCAGCATCATGACTCGTTTTTCTTCGTTTTCTTCTGTCTTCGTTTTTCTTCGCGTCACAATTTTGATTTTTGTGTCGACTGAAAACAGGTATCGATCGGAAAAAACGATAACCAAACAGATGACGGAGAACATGCAGATGCTCGTGACCGAGCTGACCGACATCGAGTGTAAATACGCGTTGGCGAGTCAGCTCGGTTTCAAGAAAATAATCGAAAGTATGCTGGCGAACGCGGCGACCGGCTCTTATCTCAAGGACACCGTTTGGAAACAAGGATTCAACGTGAAGGAACAAATGGGCGACGGTTGTCGCTGACGACGCGTCTCGACCGCGGCGAATCTCGTTGACGGCGGGCTCCAGGTGCAGAGACGACCAAGTGTGAGCGTTTCGTGCGAAAATGGAAGCGTTGTTTCATTTCTGTATAATCGAGTTAACGTATTGTAATAATTCCGACATTGTTTCCCCAAAATATTGTATTTAAGTAATATATTTTGAATATTTCACTTTTTAAAATTCGCCACGTCGTTCACATCCCCCAACACAGTTAAGGTAAAGGTACCGGTTTCGGCCATTTTCACGATGTTTTTATTTCAAATTACTGTTTTCTGTATTTTTATGGTGATAATTCGAAAGTATCCATATAAATTAACAAGTTTATCGATACTATTTTATTTCATTTTAATAATACAAATAATTCTGTGCTTTCGAACTCGACCGAAACTAAGCCAAGGGTGGCCGAAACCGGTACCTTCACCTTAGACTACAAATATTGGATTTTTTTTTTTTTAATATTCTTGCGATCTTACAGGACCATCACAGGATCATCACAGGATCCACAATCAAACCTATAATCAAACTTTTTTTTTCTAGATATGGAAAATAAATCAGTCCAACTAATATCACGAGATTCATCACCTGCTTCCCTCATAACGAGAGCAACCGCGCGGATTTACGTCACTACGTTCCCAGTCCCCTGACACCACCATTTGATCCACGACGCCAAAAACTTGCCAAACGAACTTCTCGGCCCGACAGGTATACAAATTATCGCTATCAGTTCCCCTCACCAGTGCAATCTTGTCGCAAATCATATCGGCCGCGTCCGGGTGATTCGTGTTCCCGCCGATGGCCTCGTACGCATCGACCAATTGTTCGATCTGGGTGATAGTTATTTTTTCTACGCCCCGCGTGGTTTTCGTAAACTTGATGTTGGACTCATCGAGGCTAATATCGGTCCACTGGTCGTTCCTTTCCTTGCAGGCTTTGAGAAGAGCGGCGTTGACGCAAAACGCTCGGGGACCATTGACGATGGTATGAGCGCTCAGCCCAAAGCACAACGACTTGACGAGCGTATCTTGCCAACCGAATGCAGCAAATTCGATACTCGACACTTGATTGTTACCCATATCGTTGCTCCTCTCGTAGGCGGCGCCCTGCGAGGTCATTCGCATGCTGTACTTCCCATCCGGACACACGTGGGTCGCTTCTTTCGGGAAATAGTTCTGCGCGCTCTTGCCGGAGTAACCGTGGGTATGGAAGTGGAATCCGCAACCGTTTTGCAACGCGCTGTCGGTGTGCATCCAAACTTTCACCTCGACTTGTCCCGATGTGCTCTTCGAATGCATCTTTGATATCAGGTTGCTTATCACGGATTTCATTGCCGTTACAGCGAAATTGACGGCGATCTTCGCCGCTACCGCCGCCGCCGGGTTGCCCAGCGTCGTCTGGGTCGCTTGGATCAGGAGAAGCGACAAGATTGACGACAGGGCGAGGGCAATATTGGCCACGTTGACGTAACGCATTTTTGCGTTAATTCTGAAATGATAGTAAATATATTGAAACGTTTCGTGAAACTAAATTTCATTGAAATCGTGAATTGGGATACTCGAAATCCTAATTCGAAAATCGAGGTCACTTTTTTTTTGATCGAACGAGCCTCGAAAAAATCAGAGAACAAATAACGCGACAACAATACTTATATCGAAAATGTCAGATATTTGACGCACCGGTCTTTTGAAGAGGAAGAGGAAAAATTAAAGAGGAAAAATAGAGAAATAGAATGCGGGAGAAAAATTGGTGTGGTTGGGCGACGAAACAATATTTTTATTCTGTCGTTACTTGCCGATTATTTTAATTGTATTAGATGCTATCTGGATCGTTACCGATCGTGGACTGCTGAAGTCTATTCGAAAAATGGCGGTATTTCTTCAATCGTTCCACGTTGTTCATTTCGCGTTTGTTACATTGTGACCACCTCTCATCGCTCACAGCCGCGTTATCTGTTTCCTCGTTTACATCTTTTTCAAACTCTACACGACGAATGCTGTGATAAACTGTGAACTGTGACTGTACTGATCGGAAAGACTGTAATCAATGCCAATGTCATTAATTGATGCCCGCGGTGTTCGCCAAACCTTTCATCTTTTTTCCACGTCATCCATACCCCCCAACACACAGTGCACAGATATTAGACAATTTTTTGTACAGCATTCTTATGACCTCACACGATTTACAATCGAACTTATTCGAGCTTATTTATTCACTTTGGCTTCCTCATAGAGGGAAAAAGGGAAATTAATGAGGAAGCAACGTGCAAAGTTCTACTTTCCACGAGGGATGTACGAAATTTTATATCACAAGGTGCGGAAAAGCGTCCATTTCCGCCGGCAGTGATACAAAATAAATTAATCACGGCTAGTCCAGCTAATATCGCGAGATTCATCGCCTGCTGCCCTCGTAACGAGGGCAACCGTACGGATTTACGTCTCGACGTGTGGCCGGAGGCGGAAGAAGCAATAACTCGTGAAGAATCCTGTTAATTGGCATTGTCTCGGCCCAACAGTCCCAAACATCATCGCCATCGGTGCCCCTCACCACTTCAATCTTATCACAAATCGTATCGGCTGCGTCCGGGTGATTCACATCACCGCCGATGCTCTCGTATGCGCGGACCAATTGTTCGATCTCGGTGAATATTATTTTGTGTATGCCCCGCGCGGTTCGCGTCAACATTATGTCGTCGTGCTCGAGGTCGATGTGCGGCCACTTGTTTTTCTCGGTCTTGCAGGCTTTCAGAAGATCGGCGGTGACGCAAAACGCGCGGGGACCACCGACAATCGTGTGCTCGCTCATCCCAATGCACAACATCTTGACGAACGTGTCGTGCCAGCCGTCCGCGTGAAATTCGATCCTCTTCACCTGATCGTTGCCCAGATGTAGACGCTTCTCGTACGCGGCGCTCTGCGAGGTCATCCGCATCAGGTACTCATCGCCGTGACAATAGTGGCTCGTATGTTCCGGGAACATGTCGTCCACCCTTCTGCCGGAGTGACCGTCGACCTGGAAGTAGAAACCGCAACCGTTCAGCCTCGGGTCGCCGGTGTGCATCCAAACTTTCGCCTCGACTTCCTCCGACAGGCTCTGCGAACGCATGTCCGCCGTCAGAGCGCTCGCGAATACTTCCAGCGCCGCTACGGCGACCTCGACAATTGCCAACGCGGCACCCGCCGCCGGATGGCCCAGCGTCGTCCGGGGCAACTGGACCAGAAGACACGCCAAGGTTGCCGATAGGGAGAGGGCGATACTCGGCGCGTTGACGTAACGCATTTTTAGCGTTAATTCTGAAACGGTAGTAAATATATATATATATTAGGGTATCCCAAATATCAGCTATATTTGTTCATTTTTAATTTCATTCAATAAAATTCTTGTTTTCAGTAAAAAAAAACAGTTCTCGCGAAAAATGGAGCTTGTAAAAAATTATTTGACAGTCGCTCAGCATTTTAGCATTTTTGAAAATTGAAAAAACGATTTTTTTCTTTTCATTTTTCTAATCTCTCACCCCTCATATCATCTTAATATCTCATTCCTGGTTTCTGGTTGAAATTTTGAAGAAAAAAAAGAAAAAATTATCATTAAAAGGTCGCTCAACGACAGAATTCATTTTTAAATAAATTAATTTCATTTTCTTTTCTCAACTGTCACCCCGTCGTTACTTACCGGCTGTTTAAAATTCTATTGGACACACTGGATCGTTACCCGTCATTGACTGGTCAAGCGGCTACTGAATATTCCGGTATTTATTCGATCGTTCTACGTTGTTCATTTGGCGTTGATACCGTAATTGTGAGTTCGTCTCATCACTCAGCCGCATTATCGGTTCTCGTGGTTCATATCTTTTGGAAATTCCACACGATGAATTATGGTCTGATACATTGTGAACTATGTGAACTGTACTGATTGGAAAAGCAATTATCAAATACGTTGGCCAATGCTACGATTGGATTTTGAAAACAATATAAGCTTATTTTTCACTTTGGCTTCCTCATAGAGGGAAAAAGGGAAATTAATGAGGAAGCAATGTGCAAAGTTCTACTTTGCACGAGGGATGTACGAAATTTTATATCACAAGGTGCGGAAAAGTGTCCATTTCCGCCGGCAGTGACACAAAATAAATTAATCACGGCCAGTCCAGCCAATATCGCGAGATTCATCGCCTGCTGCCCTCGTAACGAGGACAACCGTACGGATTTACGTCTTTGCGTCTGGTCGAAGGCGGAAGCACCCCCCGAATAAACATTTTAATAGGCATGATCTCGGCCCAACAGTCCCAAACATCATCGCCATCGGTGCCCCTCACCACTTCAATCTTATCACAAATCGTATCGGCCGCGTCCGGGTGATTCACGTCACCGCCGATGCTCTCGTATGCGCGGACCAATTGTTCGATCCCGGTGAATATTATTCTGTGTATGCCCCGCGCGGTTCGCGTCAACATCATGTCGTCGTGCTCGAGGTCGATGTGCGGCCACTTGTTTTTCTCGGTCTTGCAGGCTTTCAGAAGATCGGCGGTGACGCAAAATAAATTAATCACGGCTAGTCCAGCCAATATCGCGAGATTCATCGCCTGCTGCCCTCGTAACGAGGACAACCGTACGGATTTACGTCTTTGCGTCTGGTCGAAGGCGGAAGCACCCCCCGAATAAACATTTTAATAGGCATGATCTCGGCCCAACAGTCCCAAACATCATCGCCATCGGTGCCCCTCACCACTTCAATCTTATCACAAATCGTATCGGCCGCGTCCGGGTGATTCACGTCACCGCCGATGCTCTCGTATGCGCGGACCAATTGTTCGATCCCGGTGAATATTATTCTGTGTATGCCCCGCGCGGTTCGCGTCAACATTATGTCGTCGTGCTCGAGGTCGATGTGCGGCCACTTGTTTTTCTCGGTCTTGCAGGCTTTCAGAAGATCGGCGGTGACGCAAAACGCGCGGGGACCACCGACAATCGTGTGCTCGCTCATCCCAATGCACAACATCTTGACGAACGTGTCGTGCCAGCCGTCCGCGTGAAATTCGATCCTCTTCACCTGATCGTTGCCCAGATGTAGACGCTTCTCGTACGCGGCGCTCTGCGAGGTCATCCGCATCAGGTACTCATCGCCGTGACAATAGTGGCCCGTATGTCGCGGGAACATGTCGTCCACCCTTCTGCCGGAGTGACCGTCGACCTGGAAGTAGAAACCGCAACCGTTCAGCCTCGGGTCGCCGGTGTGCATCCAAACTTTCGCCTCGACTTCCTCCGACAGGCTCTTCGAACGCATGTCCGCCGTCAGAGCGCTCGTGAATCCTTCCAGCGCCGCTACAGCGACCTCGATAATCGCCAACGCCGCACCCGCCGCCGGATGGCCCAGCGTCGTCCGGGGCACCTGGACCAGAAGACACGCCAAGGTTGCCGACAGGGAGAGGGCGATACTCGGCGCGTTCACGTAACGCATTTTTAGCGTTAATTCTGAAACAGAAATTTTTTTAGCGTTAATTCTGAAGTAAATATATATATATTACGGTGGTGCGAATTGCAGCAATATTTTTTAACTTTTAATCTCATCCAATAAAATTGTTGTTTTCAGTGAAAAAACAATTCTCGCGAAAAATGGAGCTTGTAAAAAATTATTTGGAGGTCGCTCAGCATTTTTGAAAATTTAAAAAACGATTTTTTTCTTTTCACTTTTCTAATCTCTCACCCGTCGTATCATCTTAATATCTCATTCCTGGTTTCTGGTTGAAATTTAGAAAAAAAAAATATATATATATATATATATATATATATATATATATATATATATATATCATTAAAAGGTCGCTCAACGACAGAATTCATTTTTAAATAAATTAATTTCATTTTCTTTTCTCAACTGTCACCCCGTCGTTACTTACCGGCTGTTTAAAATTCTCTTGGACACACTGGATCGTTACCCGTCATTGACTGGTCAAGCGGCTACTGAATATTGCGGTATTTATTCGATCGTTCTACGTTGTTCATTTGACGTTGATACAGTAATTGTGAGTTCGTCTCATCACTCAGCCGCATTATCGGTTCTCGTTGTTCATATCTTTTAGAAATTCTACACGATGAATTATGGTCTGATACATTGTGAACTATGTGAACTGTACTGACTGGAAAAACAATTATCAAATACGTTGGCCAATGCTACGATTGGTTTTTTGAAAACAAGGATTCATCGTCAAAATCGACCTCGGAATTTTTTCTTTTCAAAATATCGACTTTTAACCTATACCATCATTCTCAAGTCGCATATTCTACCCCCGAAAACACTGGTTATTAACCTTTTTTAACCGATTTTGAAAAAAATATTTTTTTGGCCACGAAAAAAATATTTTTTCTGTCAGAAATCGTAGATCCGGCTCCGGACCGAAAATCGCCAAAAGCGACCCCAATTTTTTTTTCTTTTGAAAATATCGCCTTTTAACCTGTACCATCGTTCTCAAGTCGCATATTCTACCCCCGAAAACACTGGTTATTAACCTTTTTTAATCGATTTTGAAAAAAAAAAAATTTTTGGCGACGAAATTTTTTTTTTTTTTTCAGAAATCGTAGATCTGGCTCCGGACCGAAAATCGTCAAAATCGACCCCAATTTTTTTTCTTTTGAAAATATCGCCTTTTAACCTATACCATCGTTCTCAAGTCGCATATTCTACCCCCGAAAACACTGGTTATTAACCTTTTTTAAACGATTTAAAAAAAAAAAAATTTTTGGCGACGAAATTTTTTTTTTTTTGGTCAGAAATCGTAGATCTGGCTCCGGACCGAAAATCGTCAAAATCGACCCCAATTTTTTTTCTTTTCAAAATATCGACTTTTAACCTATACCATCATTCTCAAGTCGCATATTCTACCCCCGAAAACACTGGTTATTAACCTTTTTTAACCGATTTTGAAAAAAAAAATTTTTTGGCGACGAAATTTTTTTTTTTTGTCAGAAATCGTAGATCTGGCTCCGGACCGAAAATCGTCAAAATCGACCCCAATTTTTTTTTCTTTTGAAAATATCGCCTTTTAACCTATACCATCGTTCTCAAGTCGCATATTCTACCCCCGAAAACACTGGTTATTAACCTTTTTTAATCGATTTTGAAAAAAAAAAAATTTTTGGCGACGAATTTTTTTTTTTTTTTTGTCAGAAATCGTAGATCTGGCTCCGGACCGAAAATCGTCAAAATCGACCCCAATTTTTTTTCTTTTCAAAATATCGACTTTTAACCTATACCATCATTCTCAAGTCGCATATTCTACCCCCGAAAACACTGGTTATTAACCTTTTTTAATCGATTTTGAAAAAAAAAAATTTTTGGCGACGAAATTTTTTTTTTTTTGTCAGAAATCGTAGATCTGGCTCCGGACCGAAAATCGTCAAAATCGACCCCAATTTTTTTTCTTTTCAAAATATCGACTTTTAACCTATACCATCATTCTCAAGTCGCATATTCTACCCCCGAAAACACTGGTTATTAACCTTTTTTAATCGATTTTGAAAAAAAAAAAATTTTTGGCGACGAAATTTTTTTTTTTTGTCAGAAATCGTAGATCTGGCTCCGGACCGAAAATCGTCAAAATCGACCCCAATTTTTTTTCTTTTCAAAATATCGACTTTTAACCTATACCATCATTCTCAAGTCGCATATTCTACCCCCGAAAACACTGGTTATTAACCTTTTTTAACCGATTTTGAAAAAAAAAATTTTTTGGCGACGAAATTTTTTTTTTTTTGTCAGAAATCGTAGATCTGGCTCCGGACCGAAAATCGTCAAAATCGACCCCAATTTTTTTTCTTTTGAAAATATCGCCTTTTAACCTATACCATCGTTCTCAAGTCGCATATTCTACCCCCGAAAACACTGGTTATTAACCTTTTTTAATCGATTTTGAAAAAAAAATTTTTTTGGCGACGAAATTTTTTTTTTTTTTTTGTCAGAAATCGTAGATCTGGCTCCGGACCGAAAATCGTCAAAATCGACCCCAATTTTTTTTCTTTTGAAAATATCGCCTTTTAACCTATACCATCGTTCTCAAGTCGCATATTCTACCCCCGAAAACACTGGTTATTAACCTTTTTTAATCGATTTTGAAAAAAAAAAAAATTTTGGCGACGAAATTTTTTTTTTTTTTGGTCAGAAATCGTAGATCTGGCTCCGGACCGAAAATCGTCAAAATCGACCCCAATTTTTTTTCTTTTCAAAATATCGACTTTTAACCTATACCATCATTCTCAAGTCGCATATTCTACCCCCGAAAACACTGGTTATTAACCTTTTTTAACCGATTTTGAAAAAAAAAAAAATTTTGGCGACGATTTTTTTTTTTTTTTTTTTTTTTTTTCAGAAATCATAGATCTGGCTCCGGACCGAAAATCGTCAAAATCGACCCCAATTTTTTTCTTTTCAAAATATCGACTTTTAACCTATATCATCATTCTCAAGTCGTATATTCTACCCCCGAAAACACTGGTTATTAACCTTTTTTAACCGATTTTGAAAAAAAAAAGAAAAAAAAATCGACCAACCCGCTTCGCGTGCGCAAAACCGCCCTTCTCGCACCTTCTGACGAGTGTGAGCTGCAAACTCACACTCAAAGTTTAACGAGTTCAATTAAGTTTGCTATGTGACATAAATAATCGGTAGTCGGGTAACAGACACTGACGCAATCAGAATGTCGAACGTATTTATTATCGAAGTATACAATGTATCACTTCGCTGCATGTTCGCGCCTCGGCGTCTCAGCGACGACTAACGCTCTCGCCTCTCCCTCTCCTCTCATTCGCCGCGACCCTTACGCCATTTCGGGAAGCCAGGCAACCGTTGAGCTTCGTGGCATTGCGAACCGGTGGGGCCGCAAGAAAAGACAAATGAATAGCAAGTAATGCGAGCGCATCGTTGCTAGTTTATTATTTTTTTAAAAACCTACAGATAAAGAAATCAACACCACCGATCGTACGACACACTAAACGGTGTAACGATCGCAACCGTACGGATTTTTATCCTCGATTTTGTTGCGCCTCTCGTAGGAGTAAAAGTTTCCAGCGCCGTAAGCCTGAATCCAGGACTTTTTCGCCGAGCAGTCCCAGTACTCCTCTTTAAACGTGCCTCTCACCAGGTCGATCCGGTCGCACACCCGTCGCACCGCCCCCTCGTCCTGGAGATTCACGTCGAGGGTCTCCACGGCGTTAATCAAATTCTCAAGATCGCGGAATATCATTTTGTGCATCCCTCGGTTGGTCCGCGTCATCATTATGTCGTTCCAGTCGAGGTTGATGTCGTGCCACTTGTTCGTCAGTCCTCGGCACGCCTTCAGAAGTTCGTTGTTGACGCAAAACGCCCGGGGACCACCGGCTATCGTTCGCTCGCTGAAACCGAAGCACGCGATCTTGATGAACGTGTTGTGCCAGCCGTCCGCGTGCAGCTCGATCTGCTTGGCCTGCTGATTGTGCTTCAAGCGCACCGACTTGTCGTACGACGCGCTCTGCGACGTCATACGCATCTCGTACTCGTCCTTGCCGCATTTCTGGACGGCTTCTTTCGGAAAGAATCCGGACGCGAATCCGCCGGCGAAACCCTCGACTTGAAAGTAGAATCCGCATCCGTTGAGCTTCGGGTCGCCGTTGTGCATCCACACGTGGACCTTCACCATCTCCGCCTCTTCGGTTGCGCGCATTTTCGCTATGATGCCCTTCACGAACGGCGTCAGGACGGTCATGGCACCCTTGGCGACGGTTAATGGATCCTGGGCCAGCGACTTTTGCGGCGCGGCTGACAATAATATTAACGTCGTCGCCAGGACGACGACGATGTGGGGAGCAACTGCGGTGCGCATCGTCTTCAAGTCTTCTGGAAAGTCGAAGAGAAATTAATTGAAAAATATAAAACAGATCGGATTAAAAGCAATAAAGCGGACAAAAATTCGATTAAAAACAATAGAGCGGACAAAAATCCGATAAAAACCAATAAAGCGGACGAAAATCCGATTAAAATCAATAAAGCGGACAAAAATCCGATTAAAATCAATAAAGCGGGCAAAAATCCGATTAAAACCAATAAAGCGGACTAAAGTCCGATTAAAACCTGTTTGAACCGATTATTTTTCAAGTGCACTTGCCTATTAGTCGTATGGAACACTCTTGTCGACTGATGCAGCGCTTGCGAGATGCTGCGATTTTTATACGTTCGTTGGTTGTCCGAGAACTTGAGCTTGGATGACATTGGACCACATCGTCATTACTCAATTCAAGATGTTGAACAGTTTCCTCGTTCGGACGGAAACGGGAATTGGAAGATGCGTCACTGCCGTTTAGAGTTTCAGGCGAGGCTCCGCGATTTTGCTTCTTCGGGAAAAACGATCTGGAGAAAAAATGTTGTGGGGATAAAAATCACGTAAAGTCCAGAACTACACGTGGATTCAATTGAATAAAATCATGATTATTCACTTGGAGTAGTTGAAATCTTTCCTCATTCACGGTGCAATCTTTCGAAAGTTATACAATGCGGTAATATACCTGACTAATATTCCACTGTCACGTAGTGATTTCTGCAATGCGTCGCAATTTATTCGTGGTGGGATCGCGCATCGAAAACATCATTGATGATTTATTATCTGTTTTCTTTCTTACAATATTGCGAGATTCTATTATCGGCGATAAATGCGATGACTTTGGATCTATGATTTTTCCTTGTTCCGGAAAAACGACCAGCGAATTTGTAATGACGATTATGAAGGGTTATCTAAATTGACACCAATAATCATATTTGAATATCAACAGAACTAGATTATTGTTCGGTTTAATTTGATTATTACTTGCCTTTCCTTTGCTGTTCACTTTCCTCGATCGTGGAAAGCGGAAGTTGTGATGTTTGTACTATCGTCTTATGTCGTAGGTCACGTCTTATCAGAACGGGCTTATTCTTTCGGTGCATCATCAGTCCACATCCGTTTTCACAGGGAAACCTCGCTCATCATTTTTAACGCGAAGACATTTAAACTAGGCGAGTTTCCTCTATAATACGATGTATTAGGCGATGTTTTAAGACCTGTTAAAAAAATCGACCTACACCGAGGTTTCTTCGGCAACCAAAAAAATTACAGGACGTTAATATTTTTACAGAACGATTGGTAATACATATTCTTCATTCCTGTAAAACGCGGATGATGCGTTCCGCCAAAATTCAATTTCATTCAAGAGGAGTTCACGATGCATAAACAGAGTGTGAGCAATCATTATTCTATCACTATATTTTCACGGAATTGCATTTAAATAATTGAGATATGTCATGGCGAAAAGTCGCGTGAAGTTGTGATCGTAATTCGTACCCTTCGACGAAGTCTTTTGAATCACATAATTACGTTTATTGGTCGTTGCGAGATTTACAATAATTAATATATGTACAACAAGATTTCGGTGTAAACAGCGCGTAGCAAATCTCCAGTTGCATATAATATTTATATACAAATAATATATATTTACATAAAACATTCTATAAGTACTAATCTCAACTGCGACACGAAACCTTCGAGGCTCGTTTGCCTCGGTGTAAACCGCACATTTGTACAACACAAATAAAAAAATAAAGACGAGCGTAAGTTACGTTTGATTGTATGATGCTCACGATCAAGCCGAGCGTATATCAAAGACGAGTGTATAATTATCGTTACGCTATCACAGGTAACACGAGTGCATGCTTCGCGAGTCACGTAAAAACCTTAGCAAACTGTTTGTAAATGGAGCGGAGATGTCAAGCGTTCGTTACTTCAAAATAAACACTTATTTTTATTTATCCTATAATTTGTTTATTATTAAACGTTTCAATTTCATACGAAAAATCGTAAAAAGCGAATGTAACGAGAAACAAATAACTTTTAATTATTTACTTTTTATTATCTTTTTTCATGGAAATTTATTGCCAAAAATGTGTTTTTACGATTTTTCATAAAGTTGAAACATAAAGCTAAACATGTAATAATACACAAATTACAGGGTAAAGAGAAAAAGGGTGTCTTTTGAAGTAACGAACGCTCGACATCTCCGAAATAGAGATTTCGGGCAAGAGATGCGAGAGAATGTGTTAGCACGTTCCGTGTTTCGGAGTTAGGCGGTTACAATTAGCGAAGGTAAAACACGCGAAATGGAAAAAGGCACGCGCAACGCAATCGAAGACGGAAAATTGTCGCGCGGATACCTGGATGCGCAAAGTTACTTAGCTGCCGAGGGCGGATTCAGGTAGTTGTGAGGTACGTAACCTGTTTTACCGGCGCGATCCTCCATCAGCCACCACGCGTCGTTTCCCTTCTCGTCGTGTCGCCTTATGAGCTTCAGAGCTTGGCCGTAAGTCACGGCCAACGTGCCGGGCATGTTTCCTTGAAAATCGTAGGCGGCGTAGTAGAACTGAAACATACGTTCGAAAAATCGATTAAATTATCGTTACGACGGTCTCGTATGATGTTGAAGTTTGCATCGTTGGAATGCAACGAAAATCAGAAAAAAAATTAATACTCATTAACGCAAATTATGAAATTATGCATAAAAAATAATCATAGGAACTAATTGATATAATGACATTTTATACCTAATTTCATCGTTTGGTTAGAATTAATTCATTTGGTTAGAATTTCATCGTTTGGTTAGAATTAATTCGTTTGGTTAGAATTAATTCGTTTGGTTAGAATTAATTCGTTTGGTTAGAATTAATTCGTTTGGCTAGAATTAATTCGTTTGGTTAGAATTAATTCGTTTGGTTAGAATTAATTCATTCGGTTAGAATTAATTCCTTTGGTTAGAATCGTTTAATCAGAATGATTTTTTTTTCTCAATTTCGTTGCATTCCAACGATGCAAACTTCAAAATCATGGCTTCGTCGGTTTTATCCCGCGAGAAAAATTCCGAGATCTGACGAACCTCCGGCACGACGTTCTGATAACGCTGCGGCTGATTGAACGCGTCGAGACTGTTGCCGCTCGTCGCGCTGCTCTCCGTCTCCTCGCCGTTCAATAAGTTCGAGTACCAATTGCTCTGCGAAGTCCCGCTCGAGCTTCGACTCACGGTTTTCTCCGGGGAATCCAGGGACATCAGATCCGGCGTACTCGCCGCTTCCATCTCGGCGATGTTGCCGTACGATTGGCCGGAGGTCTGCACGAGCGTCACGGGCTGCAAGCTTCGACTCGGCATGAAACCCTGCGCGACTCCGTTGTCGACGAACCACCGAGTCGAATCGCCCATCGGATCCTGTTTTTTTATCACGGCTATCAGGGTTCCTTTGGTGGCGCTGAGATCCAGGGACGACGTGCTCGGGATGTCCTCCTTCGCGAGGTAAAATCTGTCGGGCGGATATCTGTCTTTAAGAATGTTCCTCTGCCTCTCGTTCTGCGGGCAAAATTCCACGGCCATCTCCACGCTCGGCTCCGCCCGCGGAGCAGCCCCGGCGAAGGAATTTCGCGTTATCTGATTCCAGACCAGATTGTGGTTCACCAGGAACGACTCGAATATGTCCTGTGGCGTCACTTGCGTCGCGGACTGAAAGAGAATATGCACGATGAGTGTCAAGCTGGGATGTCAAGCGTTCGTTACTTCGAAATACACACTTATTTTTATTTATCCTATAATTTGTTTATTATTGAACGTTTGGTGAACGTGGCCTACACGTTATACAACTCAAGGTTTTAAGTCAAGGTAAAATTCTTAAAAGACATTTTTGGCAATATATTTTATACGGAAAATCGTAAAAAGGGAATGTAACGAGAAACGAGTAACGACGAAAGTAGCAATCGATACTTTTCTTCGTTACACTTACTTTTTATTCGATTTTTTCATGGAATTTATTGCCAAAAATGTGTTTTAAAGATTTTTCGTAAAGTTGAAACATTGAGTTATATAAGGTGGAGGCCACATTCACTAAACATTTAATAATAAACAAATTATAAGGTAAAGAGAAAAAACGTGCGTATTTAAAAGTCGAACGAACGGGTCAGTGGTTGACGTCAGTTTTACCTCCGAGAGCGACAAATAACGTTTAGTGATCCGTCCGCTGAGCAATTTACGAGCGTTCGCAAAGGCCCCGATGCAAGTGGCGAGCAACGACGTCGCGGCGTCGATTAGCATCGGCAATTCCTCCAAAAGCTGCTGATTCAGGGCCTCGAAATTATTCTTCGCTGACGCCAATTCCTCCTGTGCCTAAACGCGAGACGAATTGTGAAAATTTGACGTTTAGTTTTATGGAAATAGCTGGAACGCGATTTACAACGTTGTTATTTTAGTAACCGAATACGTCGTTCGGTTATTCGTTTATAGTTTCTTTATATTTGCTTCTGCATTAATGGTAATAATGCCATAAGGCCATTTTTTGTTGTACTTTTGTCAAGGAGCTTGCCTCGTTCACTGAACAATAAATAAATAAATAAATAAATAAATAAATGAATAAATGAATAAACAAATAAATAAATAAATAAATCAATCAATCAATCAGTCAATAATTACAATTCTAGACTCCTTGTTCTTGTCGCTTCTGGAAATCGCGTTGTCGTAATCCAAAAGCTTGTCGTATCTCTTCGTGATCAACACCGCGGGTCCCTCGAGCACATTAATAAGATAATTGAGCGGTCCATTGATCCGCACATCTATGCAGCTTTTCAGGTTTTGTACGTATTGCGATCGGATGGCCTCCCGCGTGTCTCTGAACCGTCGTATTTCGACGTCCGAGGTGCCGGAGTAATACTGAGTAAGCAAAGTCGACAATACTTCGCCGCAGGCGGCCTCGTCGTTGATGAACGCGAGGCACTGCTCGACGTCTTTGGATAGCTGCCACGTGCATTTCTCGAGCGCCTTGAACTGCCGCTCGAGCTCCTCGAACTCCGGGTCAGGCGATAGATTCGTGAGGCCCAAACTGGCCGAAAGTTTGGCGCTCAATCTGCTCGATTTTTTCGCGACGGAATGCATCGTTAATTTTGCCATTTTTCGCATTAAAGTGTTCTCGCCGTCCAAATACTTTGAGACTAAATCCTTGCGCCGTTTGTACTCGTTTATGTACGACGCGACGTCGGTCATCGCCTTCCACGCCTCTTCTATACCCTTTCGGTCTGGATGATTTTCCTCTGTGCACTAAAAAAATGAGTTACGATTTTTTTTTTAGGTGATAAAGAAAAGATTCATTCTTGAGCATTCTGATGTCACAATTCGTAGATATGACTATATTTATTAAATAATCAATAGTTTACCTTAATCAACTCGTACAACATCAGCGGATACTTTAGTATTCTCTGCACGGGTTTTATCAGAATCGAGCTCATGTCGAAACAAGCAATTTGCCGCTTGAGCGTCTCGATGCCCTTGTCGAATATGTTCATAATTTCTCGATTGTCTTCGTACTGCAAAAAGTTATATAAAAAAAGCGTGCGTTTATTTCATACAATCACCGAAAGCCAAAACATCGGATGACGTTCAAGTTTGTATCGTTGGAATCCAACGAAATGCAGAAAAAGAATAATTCTAATTAACCCAAATGGTTGCTGTGATTCTTTGCAACGAAATTCAGAAAAAAATGTGTTAATTTCATAATTTGAGTTAATCAGAATTAATTAGTCTTTTTTCTGAATTTCGTTGCATTCCAACGATGCAAACTTCAACATCGATCAGGGTTTAAAGAACAACGAGTACCTTTTTCAGTAAGGCCAACGCCGCCTCGTGATTCCCGCAATACTTTCCATAAGCCGCCTGCAACTTGTCCGCCATTTTCATGAAGCAAGGCGCGATCGTCTGATACTCCTCGTCGCAGCCTTTCATGGCTCTCAGCACCAGATCCAACAATTCCTCCGCAACCTGTATAACTTCCACGATATTCCCGAACAAAACGGCAACGTCGACTCCTCGGGACTCCAGGAAATTCGGGTTGTGCAGATTGAAAGTCTCGTAGGTAATTTTCAGATCCCTAACGTATTCCTTCTCGGTAATCACCAATTCCGATATAACATTCTGTCGCTTCTCCGCCCGTTTTCGTTTCTCCGAGAGCGTCGGGCTGATCTCACTCTCGCCTTCGTTTGAAGCTCCGGGCGAGGATTCCCTACCGATCGCCGATTGTTTCTGCAGCGGCATTCGACCCGGCGCCGGAGCCGGTGGAGCCGGCCGATGCGGTTCCGAGAGTCTCTTCGGCCTCGCTTCCTCCGCCTCCGCCGCCTCCTCCACCGTCGTTTTTTCGTGCCTCATCACGACGAAATTCTCCAGAATATCCGATTCCGCGTCCGATTCCGATTTCGCCACGTGAATCTCGGGGTTGAGATATCCTCGCGGACAGAGACCGACGGCGCCGTCCTGGTTTTTCACGCTCACCCAGTCGTCGTTCGCCATTTCAACGACGGTGACGATGTCGCCCTCGGTGACGCTCAAATCGCCGTCCATCTGTGCCTCGAACGTATAATCGACCTTGACCGCCGCGCCGGCCTCAAGATGGTCCTGCGATCGCGACTCCGCATCCTGGGCGAAATTTCGATTCCCCGGATCGTGACTCGCGTCGACGCAATTCACGATGATATTCACGTAGGACACGGGGAAGAATCCACGGGCGTCGTCGATGACGCCCTCGGCCCACTCGGTGTCCAGGTGCTTCACCAGATGAACGACTTCGCCCGCGGCGAAGCTCAACTCGTTCGGGAACTGAGCGTTGAAGGGAAAAAGCGTGATCGCGTAGGGCTCGACGCCGAGGGGATTCGGCGTGTCGTCCGGCGATGCGGAATGCGAAACGGCGAGCGGGGGCTGCGAAACGGTGATCGAGGGCTGCGAAGTGAGAGACGAGGTCGCGTTTGGCCGCGGCGGCTTCGCGGCCTCGGGAAAGAGGTCGAAGTAATTCGGCGCGGGCTCCTCGAAACAATTGCTGGAATGCGTTTGCCCGAAGTCCTTGAAGACCGCGCCGCCCTGCAGCACGGAATTCGGCAGGGACTCCGCCACGTCCATCGGATTGTAATTCGGCATCTCCGCTCGCTCCGATCTGTCCGTCTCGTCCGGCTCTGTCGCCTCCACGTAAGTCACGAAAGCCTCGGGGAATGTTCCCTCTTTACCATCGTCCGTGATCCCGCGGACCCAACCGTCGTCCAGGATCTCCAAAACCGTGACGGCCTCGCCCTCCCGCAGATCCAGCTCCTCGTCCAGCTGCGCTTGCAACGATGTCTTCACCCTGGCTCGTCTTCTCACAGATTTTTTTTGCGACGGTTTCTGGGACAGAGATGACGGTTGTTTGTTTATTTTATTTGTTTATTTCCTTTCTCACGGGCAGAGTTGCGAATCACTAATTTTTGTAGAAATAAAATTGAAGGTACTATTGGATTTATAATTTTGTTTTTCTAATAATAACTCATAATGATTATAATATGATATGTAAACTTTTGAATAGAGGCAAGAAATATTAATTTCTCACGGTTTTTTTTGCGACGGTGTCTAGGACAGAGGCGACGGTCGTTTGTTTATTTTATTTGTTTATTTCCTTTCTCATGCGCAGAGTTGTAAATCACTAATTTTTGTAGAAATAAAATTGATGGTACGATTGGATTTATAATTTTTTTTTCTAATAACAAGTCATAATGATTATAATATGATATGTAAACTTTTGAATAGAGGCAAGAAATATTAATTTTCGATAAAATCTTATGGTAATCTTATTGAAAAAATGGAGAAATATTGTTAGTGCATTACAAAAATAATGGAGGACTGTCCTTCGCCATTTTTCTCACAATTTCTCCAAAAATTAAAGGAAAAATTTGGTTTTTCTTACGGCTATTCAAAAGTTCACATATAATTGTATAATCGCCACAAGTCATTGTTGTGAAATCGTAACTAGAAAATAAACTGTTGTGCAAACTTTAATCATATGTTGGTCATTCGATGCATCTTTCTCCAATTCACAAATCTCCCATTACTGATTCCACGAAGCTTCGTAAAAGTGATAAAAACATATTCATCACTCGTAAGTTACCTTGAGAATAGCCGGATCGAGGAGCCAAGCGTGAGACACCGGAAAAACTCCCTTTCTGTGGTCTATGAATCCCAAGTGCCAGTTGGTTTCAACCTGCTGAATTCCCACAATAAGCTCGCCTGTTAGAGAAGACTTTTCATTGCACGTACACTGATACTTTGCAGCTACTTAGCGTAGCAGCCTCTCGGATTTGGCGCAACATCGCCAAAGCGCCGACAAACGGTTTACCTTCGCCAAAGGACAAGTCGCCTTCCTGTTCGCCGCGAAACGGCGCTATGGACACAAATAAGTTCTCCGTCTCCTTGAGCTCCGGAATGTCCACTCTGACCAAGTGATTCGAGGGAAATCGGCCTCGTCTGCCTCGGGACTCGCCATAGCACCAGTGCTTATCTACGACGTTGTGTATCTGCAATGCCAAATGATTGGTTATCAGCGGCCAAAGATTAAACTGACATCGTATTGCGATCCGGTGTCGGATTACGCGGTAACCAATCGCGCGGTGCGAACGTACCAAGAAGTGATCACCCTTGACGAGGCTCAATTCGCCGTCGACACTCGTGAAGAAATCGCTGAAAACCTTCGTCAACAGTCCCGGCTCCATTTTTTTTCGTCACGTCGATGACATTAATCGTTCGTCGGGATCGTTTTACGGCTGTTTTTTTTTTATATACGCCTAAATTCCTCGCCACCGTCGCTACGATGACAGCTCGTGATTCTCGGTCGTTCGCAGCTCGGGCCGAGCGGTAGGATCGGTTATATCACCAGCGCTACACGTAAACAGCTGGTGGGCGGCAAAACTTAGGCGGAGAAGTTGACGGTCGAGGAGACACTTGTTCTTGGAAAAAAATGACCTACCGGCGAATGGGAAACGCGGTCGTTCGTCGACCGATAAATTTCGCACGTAGCAGGGCTGTACGTGTTTTTCGACTGTAGAACGTTTCGGTTCATTTGTTGAGATTCGACATGATTTAGAGAAATTTTTCTTTCTTTTTTTTAATTCAAAATTCTATAAAATTGGAACCGCTTCACCGATTTCGCTGAAATTCAAAACCAAACATCATTTAACGTGGCTTGATTTATAAAGAACTATTTCGCTAAATTGGCGAACTTTTACGAAAGTTATTTTTTTGGAAAATTAAAAATTCCATAAAAAATACAGACATATTTTCTAGACCACTTTTCTCGACGTTTTAGGCAATTCTGAGTATGTTAACATGAAAATCTCGAAAAAAAAAATAAAATTTCACGAAAACAAAGCTACCTCTATGAGGAAGCAAAAAAAGGCAGAAACAGACGAAAAAGAAATGGAAAAAAGTCTCCACGATTTTTTTTCGATCTCGAGTCTATCGCCTCTCGCGGACGCCGTCGCAATCGCTCGTCGATATTTCGCTACAAAAATTCTTCTCGTTCCATTCGCTCTTCGTGTACAAAAGACGGCGGCGGCGCCCGGCGAGAGATCATCGGGGCTTTGTGGAATAATTGGCTTCATTCGGTGCGAGAGTACGAGAAGGAGCGGGTTTCCCTGGTCTGATGGCTCCGCACGAGAAATTGGCGACTGGCGTTTTCCGACGGGTGCAAACGGAGCTCGAGCTTTAATCCTCGAAGATTGGAGACAACAAAGGATGGACGTGTTTATTGTTGACCTTAACCTTAACTTTCGAGCGTAAAGCCAGGATTCGTCGTTGGCTGTAAACCGAGAGCGAAATCTCGTCGGAAGATGGAGGAATTGGAGGAGGACGAGGACGTCGAGCACGAGGCATGATTTTTTTCTTTTTTTTTTTCGTTATTAACGAATACAATTATCGACCTGATTTTAACCTCGCATGTCTGGCAAAACTGGAATTATTTGATAACTTAATAAACACGCGATTTTCATGAAGAATAAACAAAATTTAATTAATCTATTTGCTAATATTTGCAACCTGCATAGAATATAGAGATTTTTTTTTTTTTTAATTACTACTTTTTATGCTAAGGAAAAAAGATACTTATATTGTATTTTGTATAACAGGGCAGTGCGTTTCACCTGGCGCTTCAGGGTGCAGGCTACACTGATTTTCAGCCTGCGCTCATAAATAGACGTCAAAAATTGGAGGCATCCCGAAGCAGCTCCGGAGGCATTCGGAGTGCAGCTGTAAACTGATGGAAGGACTGCTTACCTTTTGTCACACACAGTCGCTCTGAATATCTTCAATAATACCGAAGGAAGCTATTTATCTGGGAGGCAGATCTCGACAATTCTGCAGGCGGAGACTCTGCTGGATGATCACGCAGAGTTTGTCGCAAACTTGTTGGAGAAAAACTCTCACTCGTGTCGGAAGTGAGTATCAATGGTAACTTGTGAAAGCAAAAGAAAAAAGGACGAATCCCGCACTCGCGATTGTCTCACATTACTTTTCATCTCCGCCGTCTGATGAAAATTCACAAAATGCAATTGGAGCAAATTGTCCACGACTACGAGAGTCGCAAATCGAGGCCCATTTCGCGAACCTTTCCATAAGTCAATTCGCAAGCGGGCTTCAGTATAAAATTGTCGTGAATGTGCACTCGACAAATGTTTATTTTTTATTTTTTTACTTTACAAAAGTAACGAACAGTTTGATTTCATCAAATCATTCAGGCTGTTCGATTTGCCGCCCGCCTAACCCGATCACTTCCACGGCGAAGCCATTCAGCGATCCGGTTTTCTATCTCCCTTCGCGTCGCTCCCACGTCTTCTTAATAATATCTATAAATAAATAAGTAAGTCAGAAAGACATAAATGCTTAAAAAATTGTTACTCTTAAAATATATACCGAACGTAAAACGTACCTGTAATAATAATTTGAAATCAAAGAGTGCAGATATGTAATTTTCCTTCTCCTTGTTTCCAAACGACGTGCCTAGTCAATTCGTCCGTCATCACCGTTTCCATCGCGTATTTTACGGCTTTATGTATGTTTCTTCCATCCGCGATGTTCATTATTTTTTGTTCCTGGAATATATTTTCGGTAATTATAAAATCGGTCTATAACAATGAATACTTTAACGTACTAATACTTACGAATCGATTTCGCAACTCCTCATCATCTAATTCGTGATCGAAACTCAGAAGTGAGTCGATATCGTTAAGCGGTACTGCCGGTATCGGCGGTAGTACCGCATCGTCTCGCCCAGATGTTACATCGTGTCTGATGTCCGACATGGAATTCGATGATTGTTGTGCCTGTTGCACTGCAGCACTGATTTTCGTAACGATCTCGGCTTGGAAGCGCTCCAACGCCGAGTTCATGTTTTCAATTATGTTTTCTTCCATGCGCTGCAATGCCGTATTCATCCTTTGTATTATGTTATTTTCTGCGCGCTCTATCGCGTCTAAAAAAAAGAAAAGGAACATCCCATGTAGCTCCCACAGTGCACAATTCGTACCATCAACAATTGAATAATACATACCGCAGCATACCGCCAGGTCGTGCGTCTCTTCTTGCTCCTGTGCCTCCGCAAAGTCCCGTGGAATTCTGGTGCAAGAATTTCGTCGTTGTTATTAGGAATAAAATATTTGTTAGACAATGTTTATGTGAATAAACTAGGTAACATTAAGATAGCTCTAGCTCTAGCGTCTATTGTTAATTTTTTATAATTGTTATTTGTTATTAGAATTGTTATTTTTTTATATGGAAAATATGTACAAATTTAAAAGAGAACTTTATAATCTGAAAAATTCATATGTATTCAGAAAAATAAAGGAATCATTTTCATAAAAAAAAACTCGGGTTATCGAAGTATTTGTTACACCATTTTTTTCATCAATTTGTTTTCATCATTTCAGAATTATTATGAGACAAAATGAATGTTTTCAGTACCTTTTTAATGTGCATGAATTTTATGACCCTGAAGAGATCTCCATCTGCAAATTTCGGACTCTTGTCAGCCATAACTTGGTAACCCGGCGGTAAAAAATAGTCGCGTGGCAGATATTCACATTTCACCGTTATCTTTAAGTTATCACCATTGTCTTTAAGTTATCTTTTTTTCGGAAAAAATATCTTTTTTCCGGAAAAAGTTTTGAAAGATGCATCTTTCGTGCATCTGCAAAACGCGACGCACTTTGCGGCTCCACCGTAGCGGCACGACCGACGATTTACCCGATCGACTTTGGACGCAATGGATTTGCGACCTCCATTGCATCGCCGGCTCGAGCCACTGTCCATTCGCCACCATCCAATCGCGAACGAGAAAGACAGAAAGCATCGCGAGTGTGCGAGAAAGCGCGTTACAGGCAAGTGATTCAGTTACACACGTTCCACACATAGAGTCGCATGGAGTCGATTCCCAGGGACTTTCAGCAGTTGGCAAGCCGTCTAGGGACTCCACTCGAAGTCGACTAATTCGCCTCAGTGTTCGACGCGGTGTTCATCCAATCGCGAGCGAGATAAAGACAGACATATAAAAAAAAACCCTAGCATGGAAGCGAGAACGCACGTTACGAGTGAGTCAGTCACACACGTTCCACACGTAGAGTCGCAGGGCAAGAGAGAGAGCGAGAGAGAGAGCGAGAGAGAGAGAGAGACAGAGAGAGAGAGAGAGAGAGAGAGAGAGAGAGAGAGAGAGAGAGAGAGAGAGAGAGAGAGAGAGAGAGACGCATAAAGCACTCTATGGGGTGCCCCTCGAGAGCGAGAGACGGGCAGCAACTTTTACTTCGATAGGATAACAAAAGGATGCTGACACACAGCTGAGTCAATAGCCGCGCTGTGGGTATAAAACATCAAATGTCGAGTGCGCGTGGATAGAGCGAGTCGCGGGTCGCGGGGAGAGTGCCCGAAGAAGGCGAAAAATATATAATCGTGTGTCGTGGTGCGCGCGCGGGGCGAGGAGACGGGACACACGACACAACAATACATATAAAATAGCCGAGTGCTGATCGTGGCCTCGCCGCGGCGGACTGGAGGCGGAACAAACGCAACGCGGATATCCCGTCGACGAGGCGTCCGAGCAGATGCTGAGTCGGGCGCTCGGGCACGCCGAGGCAGGTGGGTACGGGGCGGTGTGATCGAGAGTGCGTGCAGTGTGTAAACAGCCACCCCCTCCCCCCCCGCGCGAATCATGAACGCACTCGGGGAATTCTGTTCCCTCTTCTGCTGTCCGCCCTGCCCGTCGCGCATCGTCGCGAAACTCGCGTTCGCGCCGCCCGAGCCGACCTACAGCTTCATCGAGGACGAGGGCTCGAAATTCATGATCGCCCTGTCGAAGCGCGCCGAGTGGAACTTCTCGGAGCACGAGAAGGAGTCCGTCGAGGGTTTCTACGCGCGCACCTCGCGCGGCAATCGCATCGCCTGCCTCTTTGTTCGCTGCTCCGCCACCGCGAGATTCACGATTCTCTTCTCCCACGGCAACGCCGTCGATCTCGGCCAGATGTCGAGCTTCTATCTGAGCCTCGGCTCGCAGATCAACTGCAATATCTTCAGCTACGATTACTCCGGCTATGGGATTTCTGGCGGAAAGCCCTCGGAGAAGAATTTGTATGCGGATATCGACGCCGCGTGGCACGCGCTGAGAACCAGATACGGGATCAGCCCGGAGAATATTATTTTGTATGGGCAGAGCATTGGGACGGTGCCGACGGTGGATCTGGCGACGAGATACGAGGTCGGAGCTGTTGTGCTGCACTCGCCGCTGATGTCGGGCATGAGGGTCGCTTTTCCGAATACCAAGAGGACCTGGTTCTTTGATGCCTTTCTCAGGTAGGGAGAGGAATGGTTTTTTTTTTTTTTTTGGGGGGGGGGATTTTTGTTCGTTTGGTTTTGATGACTTTGTGCTTTTTTCGTTTGCAGTATAGATAAAGTGCCCAAGGTGACGTCACCGGTGCTGGTGATTCATGGGACTCAGGACGATATAATCAATATAAGCCACGGCTTGGCGATATACGAGAGGTGTCCCAAGGCGGTGGAGCCACTGTGGGTCGAGGTAATCGAGAGGAGAGATTTTGTTGTTTCCATTGGCGTGGTGGCCACTTTTGGGGAGGACTGGAGAAACTGGGTGATCTTGGAGAAGTGCAAGGAAAAAATATTGCAGAGGGAGTCGGGAGAAGCAGGGGAAAAATCGGGAAATCTCGGGGAAAAAAAAAACTTGTCGCGAGAGTCGAGGAAACATCCAGGAAAAATAGAAAAAAGTATGGAAAATTTGTCGAAAAAAATATATATATCGTCACGTGAGTAGGAAAAGTATCGAGGAAAAACTGGAAAAAATAAAAAATCCGTTGAAAAAGAAAATTTGCTTCGGGAATCCGGGAAATAAATTCTTATCGCGAGATTCGGGGAAACATCGAGGAAAAACTGGAAAAGACAGGAAAAACTTGTCGACAGATAAAATCGTCACATGACTCGGAAAAGTATCGAGGAAAAGCTGAGAAAAATAAAAATCTCGGCGAAAAAAAGCTTCTGGAATCCGGGAAATTTCGAGTCATAAAGTTGCCGAAATCTGATCTGATAAAAATTCCGGGAAGTCGAGAAATTCCATTTCCACAATTTTTTTTTCATCCAGAGTGGCCACCATAGTCACTCCCATCGAGCGACATCATAGCGACAAATAAAAAAAAAATAAAAAATATGTTATTCCTTAGGGTGCCGGTCATAACGACGTGGAGCTCTACAATCAGTATTTAGACCGGCTAAAACACTTCGTGAGCGTGGAGTTGGTGAACTGACGCAAGCTCAGCCTCTCCCAGAGCGAGGGGGGGCAGGGCGTACGAGGTATCGCGCGGGCGGATAGTCACGAGAATTCGATATCGAATTACCTCAACACGATCAGCCGCGCGATGTTGCTCTGCGACGACGAGCCCTCGCCCGTGTCCAGCGACGAAGTCTTCTTCATATGCGAGAAGCAGTCGAGCGCCGATCGCGACGAGATCGGCGACGAGATCGGCTCGGACGCCGAGAACGAGTCCGACGACAGCGAGGAGGTGAAGCAAAGAAAAACTACGACGACGACAACAACAACAACAACCACAACAACAACAACAACAACAACGACGACGACGACGACGACGAACAACAGATTAAATCGTCCGCGGGGGAAGAAAAAATGCATAAACAGTTCGACGGACGCGGATCTCGAGGAGGGAAATTCCAACGGCAAAGACGTGCGGGAAGCCGAGTGCCAAACCGGTCACACGATTCTCGTGAAAATTCAGGTCGAAAATTGCTCCCAATGCCCCGAAAAATCGATATCCCTGTTCTCTCACGAACCGCCGGGCGCGAACAAGGAAAATCCCTGCCGAATGAAGAAAAAAACCGTGGCGGTTCAGGTCAACTTCAACTCCATCGAGTCGATGGTCGAGTCGCACTGCGTGAAGATCAGCAAGGTCCGATGCTGCAACAAGGCGTCGCTTCTGCAGAGCGTCGGCAAGTCGACGAGATGCGGAAACGCGGAAGCCCCGAGCGAAAAAACCGACAACAAAACCTCGTCGTCCAACGACTCGACCAAGATTTATCTGTGGAGCGGGAAGAGCCTGAAGAAGAAAGCGGCGATGATGCAAAAATCCAAGAGCGTCGTGGAGAAAACGAAACCGCCGCCACCGCCGCCTCCGCCGTCGATCCGCGAGCCGGTTCAGCGCAGCAACAGCTGCGTCGAGAAATCATCGTCGTCCTCGGTGAAATCGAAAAAATCCGCGGCGGCCGCCGGTTGCAGCCCTTTGAACAAGCTCAATCGCTCCTCCCTCACGATCGAACCCGACAGAATAACCATCAATCTGTCGAAATACTCGCCGTGCGCGAGTCGTCTCGCCGCGAGCTCGAAGATCCTCTCGAGCAGCTCGCAGCTCAGCCCGGAGAGTCCGCTTCACGGCGCCTCGCAGTTCGCGCAGCTCGCGAAGCCGTCGCCGTCGCCGCGGCGTCTCGAGCACGTGAAGAGCGTCGATCGCGTCGCCGCGGCGCGACAGAACGACAAGACGACGCTGCAGGCGAGTCTGTCGCTCAACATTCAGCAGTTTCAGAAATCTCATCCCGCCCCGAGAAGCCGAAGCGTCGGCGACAGCTGCGTGACCTCGCCGACCAGCGAAGCCACGACCCTCAGCTACTCGCCAACCGGCACCGAGATTCTCTCCCTCGAGGAGGTCGGCGGCCCGCAGAGCGTCTTCGTCGACAATCCCGCGGTCGCCGCTCCGGCGCTCGCGGCGCCTCCGCCGCCACCGCCGCCTCCACCGCCGCCGCCGCCGCCCGAGCTGAAATTTCATCGCGAGTACTCGGTTTTTCCGCGCAACGCGAATCTCGAGACCAAGTGTTGAGATTACGGAGCACGCGCTTTTTGTGAGAGACGCGCGCGCGACGTGCGCGCTTCTCGACAATCAATTTTCCATCGTGTATGACGACATTTTTTCGCTGACGAATGTCCTGGATGTGTTAACCGCGATCCCCCCCCCCCCTGCCACACGACAGACTCTTAATTTTAATCACTCAGTAGAAACGGGCGGGGGTCGATGTAGCTAATGAGCGAAATAACGAATCGATAAAATGGCAAGATTCGAAATAACGAACGGTGTGAAACTAGAATGGGTGTTATTACAAAATTCGCAATTTCAGCCATTCGCTATTTTCATTCCATTTTAATAAAGATGTTGGTGAAAATAGTGAATGATGAAAACGGTGAACGGCCGAAATACCAAATTTCAGCCATTCGCTATTTTCATCATTCGCTATTTTGATTGCATTTTAATAAAGATGTTGGTGAAAATAGTGAATGATCAAAACGGTGAATGGCCGAAGTAGCGAATTTCATAATGATGGCCATTCTAGATACGGACCGTTCATTATTTTCAATTATTTTTTGGTCATTAGCTGTTTTTTACCCCCACCCGTAAAAACCGAAAAATTGTCCGTGCCAAAGATGAATCCCTGTCGATTGTTTCCGATTTTTTTTTCCTTTTTTTTTTCTTAATCCTCCGAACCGTCTTCACCGCTACCACCGACACCGCCGCCCCCTGCAATCCACCACCGATTTATCACCGTCACCACCTTCTTCCCACGATACGAGTAAAGCGCCACTATTTAAGCTAAACGAGAGCCGTTTAAAACACGTTAACTTTTTAACCGTAATAACGAGAGTGACGGAGGGAAGACGAGAGAACGTAACGACGTTTCCCTCGGATCTCTCGCTGATAGGACACCTAGCCGGTACCTGACTATAAACGTATAAACTAGTATCCGCGGTGTACTGTCGATAGCGAGAATGGCTAATACTGCCCTAATTCATCGTTGAATATATTTCTACTTCTACGTCTCTATCGATGACAACCCACTCATAATTATTATCGTAGATAAAGTAAAGATTGTAACGCGTATTATAATTAATACCTTGTAGAATTCGAGGGGAGAGTCCGACACGAGCGACGACAACAGAGTACAAGGAGTGTGCGAATGGCGCTTCGCGTTCGAATTCGATGGCAAATATTCAGCTGGAATAATTGCCGTCGTTCGGTTCGTCACCGGTTGTTTCAACTTTGATATATTCGCAGTCCTTTGAGAGTTCCCAACGAAATATTGAGAGAAAAAAAAATGAGAGAAGAAACGAAAGAAACTGAAAATCTTCCCTGTTACTGTTAGCGCTAGTTTCGTAGAATCGTTAAAGAAAAAAAAAAGAAGAAGAAAAAGAAAAGTACATATAGACGATGCAGCATTTGGTGCAATGTTGAGTCTTGAGGAGGCCAACGCGAGAGTGAAGAAAATAAAAGTTTTACACGAGTAATAATAATGAATTATGAAACAGATAAAGTTAGGGACAATATCATTGCCAAACTCGACTAATGAGTTAGTCGATTATCCGACGATGAGTGTACCATCCGAAAGACCTCGACCTCACACACCTTTTTTTTCCCTCCGTTAGTATATCAGTAAAGAAAATGTAAATATATAACATTACGTACACAGATTCCAGGTGTCGAAAGAAAGAGAGAGAATAATTTGCACTTTTAGCTTTCTTTCGATGATATCATAAGAGTGAGATTCACTGTGTTATACTGCGCGGATTAAAATGTTTTTCGAGACTCGAAGCTCCTTAAGCTTCGGCCGTTGTGTATTAATCATGATTTTAATCATTTTTACCGACATCTGTTGATTACTCGACGGCAGTCCTTAACAACGGCTAAATATATCAATTATTCGATGCAAATATCCCCATTTAATATTATCCCGGAGAGACATCACGTCGTGTTAGTGCAAAAACGATTCTTTTTATGCACTTCAATGCGGTGCGTAGAGCTGTTGTCGACTTGAGCCTTGAGATTTCGCGTGCAATCGGGTCATTGTGACTGAGTTGTTGAAAAAATTCGTTAGTTCCTATGTTTCGTGGACATTTACTGCGTCATTCGGTGGAGGTTTCTTTTTTTTACGATTTTAAGCTCATGTTGTTAATTTTAGAATTTGTATATCCCGATGTATTTCGTCTACGTTTTGCGATTGTAACCAGCGATTATTATAGATAGTAACGCGTAATTAGAGGTTCACGATGTCTCGAAATTGTACTTAAAAGGCACTTTTAACGCAAAGAAGACATACGGAAAGTTAGAAGGATAGACGAAAGAAAAAATGCAAACCCTCCATCATCTATTTAAAAAATTCTTCAGTCATATTGCCGAAAAGAGTGAACTATTTAAGATGCTCGATGAAATGTTGAGAAGTCTTCGTTTTTGCCTTTGATTTCACTTTTCAAAGCTGTAAAATGAAAGAAAAAGGCGTTTCTATATCGACGATGTATCAATGCAATTGAGTGAGATCGAGAGAGGATAAGTGAGAAAGACGACAAAAAAGAGAGAAAAATTATCGCTGCGAGGGTTCACGCGTTCTTGAAGAGTTTATTGTATAGAAAATTTGAATTCTTACCAATTATGCATTTTATACTCACTTTGTAGGCGAGGCTATTGTTAAAAAAAAAAACAGGGATGAATGGATAAAGAGAAAAAAAGCAAAAAAAAAACACAAAAAACAAAAAAAACTCCAACTCATATTGTTAGATGGTACCTTACATTAATCATTGTCGAAGACCTCATTCCATTGTCTCCTTAGCTGTGTTAATGATGAAAGAAGCAAAAAAAAAAGAAAAAAGAAAAACAATAAACGAAACGGTAATCGAAGTAATATTTCATAATGAGTAATGAATAAACATTCGTAATTCTAGATGAAATGGGCTTTGTATAATCGTCACCGTTCGAATGCGAGATTAGCGTGTGCGAGGTTTTCTTCACTCGTCAATGGGACGTAACGCGCCAATATTTATACTGTAAATACAGCATAACGAGTGAGCGTGAAAGAGAAGCGACAGGAGTGAAAAGTTAATTTCAATAAACCCGTTTGGTTCGACGTGCCGATAGATGGATCATTCAGGAAGAATTGGAGCGCGGGGTGTTGAAGAAGGCCGAAGGCTCACCGGGGATTCGATTGAACCGTGATTTAGCGTAATGAGAATGAGGAAGAAATTGACGCGGGGTGGTGCTTAAAATTGAGCGTAAAGCAAAGAGACAAAAGGTAAAAAATTAATCCAAGCATCGTCGTCAATGCCGGAAGCACCACGTAACGAGATAAAACGCAATACGAAGGTGCATTTATTTAGTGTGTAAGAGTTAGCATATTCGCGTGACCCAATTAACAAGGGTGAAGAGACGATTAAACGAAAGGTTGATACGGTTTTTTAATTTTTATTTTTTTCTTCACGAAATTTTTGTTTTATTTTAATTAAATAAACGGGTGGAAGGTCGGTACAATGCATTATATTAAAATGATGCGGACAGCAAGGAAGAGATTTTTCGGGAATTACCAACAATTAATGCGCGCGCGATTATTCGCCTCTGTTTGGAGCATTTAAATAGGGTAAACGGTACAGTAAAAATAGGCCCTCCGAGCTCCTATTATAACGGGACGTGGGGATCCCGACTGAATGTCCCAAACTGTCGCAAACTTGTAAAACTTGTTGATGCATTACTCATGTGGAGGTGAAGTTATTATTCCAAAAAACAATCATCTATAGCGTCGATAACAATTCTGTACGTTGGCAAAAAGCATTTTGCAACAAATATACACAATTTTTCTAATTGTTGGAAACAATCGTTTTCGTTTTTCATTGACTATTTAATGTTAGACAAAACCGGCTGTGAAAAATCGTTGGGAACGGACGTTAAATATTCCGCGCTTTCGACTGTATCGCTTACTCTATACCGCCTGGTGTTTCCTCGTGTAAATGCGAACGTGATTTTACCCTGCGAGTGAAAGCGGATTTTTTTTTAAACAAAACATTTCCGCCGAAGAAATCTGAACGAAAGGATCATACTCGAAAATATGCATTATACCGAACCACATTTATTATACGTGATCAATTTTAGCCCCAAGGATCGTTACTGATGTATTAAAAAAAAATATATATATATAACGATGTGAATAACATAAGCGAATAACATAAGTGAATAACATAATATGAAATGGTCCATAAGTCATGTCACCTTTAATCGCCTGCGCTAAAAAAATAAGCGACAAGTTTCAAACATTTCAAATCACCGAAGCTCGACGGTTCTTAAAAATGTTGCAATTAATTTGTAAAAAAAATACGCCGTGTTTTGCACCTAAAAAAAACGTAGAAATTTTCATCAACGCGTCGCAGTTCGAATTCCCGGATGACGGACGAAGTGAGCGGCTGTGTAAGTAGAAGAAGACAATCGAATTTTAACGAGCGCAAAATAATTCGATATAACCAAAAATCCGATGACGCCAGAGAGCCGCGATTGACTCGGAGAAAGTTTTATTGAGATGCTACGAAGAAGAAAGGCGGGTTGTCGTCCCAGCTCGAAATTGTCGGCTGTACGTGAGGAAAAAGATGGCTATGTCCCTGAGAAACCTTTGCCTCATGTACGATCAGGAGTTCAATCGCAACATCAAGATTGCCAAATTTCTCGTTAAAAATCTTCACGAGAAAAAAGGTTACAGTATTTTACATAAACAACAAATTGATTAATAACGAATTGCATTCAATTCGTTATTAATCGACGACTCCCGTTGCAATTATAATTTACAATTATAACATTATAATTATAAATTAATTATCATTATAACATTATAATTAATTTATCATTATTAAATTATAATTATAATTTAATTTATTATAATTCACTATAATTATAATTTCGTTATAAATTTATAATTTCGCGACTCTACGTTGGAATTACAGAGATGCAATTGGCCAACAAGTGGCTGATTCGAGTCAGCAACATTAAATCGCCGGTGCTCGAGGTGAAAAAAAATCGTAACGCATTTTTGTCGTACATGGTAAAAGTGCTCGGGGACGGAGTTCTCACTGGTTGCAAAGGTTTCGAGGGTGATTCTACGACGGTCTGCGACCCGGACAACAGTCTCGCTTTCCTCGACAATCCGGTACAAAATCCCTCACAATTAATCTCCAATTAATCAACCGTGCGACCTCCGGACTTCGTTGATAATTTTTACACGCCGTATCGACGAATTATCATCTCTTCAATCGTTCAGAACGATCTGTCGAGTCTGGAGTCACCGGACGAGGCGCAGCCGGAGGAACCTGAAAAAGAAAAAAAAATGTACTTCCATTCGCGTTGGTCCAGCGATCACAGGACCTACACAGCGGTCAAGCCGATTCCCGGCCGTGGTGTCCTCGTTTATTTGGCTTCGTCGAAAAATCCGGGTATCCACAGCTGGGATCTGCCGAGCAAGAAGAAAAAGCAACAGCAAAAACAGTGAGAAAAAGCTGGGGGATCGAAAGACAGGGAAATACAGAAGATCAACACGTATTTTTTTCTTTGTTTTTTTTTTATTCAAGATTTAATGAAGCCGCGTCTGTGGTATCACAACAATGCCCCCTCCCACATTTACTTCATTTTGTTATCTCTCTCTCTCTCTCTCTCTCTCTCTCTCTCTCTCTCTCTCTCTCTCTCTCTCACTTTCTCTCTAATAAATTGTATACACTTGTTGGATCGATCATAGTGTGCACCGCTTGAGTATTAAATTTTCGTGTGTGCCAAATTCTCTTATTTTATCGCCGAGTGATTTTTCGTTGGTTGCCAATAGCTTCGGTGATTATCAGAGTATCGTTTTGCCTCCCGAGCAATCGTATCTTTGTTACTCGAGGAGAAAACACTTGTGAGAAATCGCGATAAGATTGTTCTCCTTTTTTTGCTCACAATCATTCGAATAATCGTATTGATCGATACGCGGCTGGAAGTGTTTAAATATTTTTTCACGTACGACTTTTTCTTCATGTTCGAACCGATCGGGAACCGCAGCGGGGGACGAGGAGGGAAGATCAACAAGTCTATCCGAAAATAATTTAGTTCTTCCTTCGCGCAGGTTTTTCAACAAATTTCACACAGCAGCCGAATGACGGGTTAAATAAATTTACCATCGTCCACGGTGAAAATTGATAAATGAAGAAATAAAAAAAATCGAGGTGTAGAGAAAAACGCTTTTTTCATGTTATTCAAACAATTTGTCAGGTTTTATAAATTAGGTACATTTGTCAGAAATTTTTTTCGTTTCGTTTGTACGCGATATTTGCGTGTAACACGACTGTCCGAAGTGATAAAAAAAAATAGTGGATAAATAGAGTCAGAGGACGACGAGAGAAAGAAAGAAAACAGAGCCCTTTGCACGGTCGTCGCAGATGCATATTGAGTATATTGTCAGAGTTGGGCCAAATCGGTGAAGGTAGGTCGTACGTTATTTTTTATTACCAGCTTCCTCCGCACATTTTTTATTCTCTGCCGCAACTTACACTAATTACTATTCAACAATTCAAAATACTTATAACGATACACACAACCTTGGATAATCTCAACAGCTGCTGGCCTTGGCCCGAACTAACTTATTCTCGTAGTTTTCTTTTTTTTTCTGGATACAAAAGTAATCTTCTTTTTCTTCCTTCTCTACCTCGTTTTACTTCACTATTGCTTTATTTTGTCGGCAACTGGAGTGTCGCGCGTGAGCTGCCTTTCTCATTATCATTATTGTTTCCCTTTCTTCACTATCGCCCAAATACACGATTTTTTCTTCTTCTTCTTCTTCCTCTAATTTACTGTAATTTCTTTTTTTCTTCAAGAAAGCTTTACACCGGCCAGCGTGGGCTTTACATGTATTATTTTTATTCTTGTATACAAAATATTTCGGGGCACTCGCAGAATCTTAATTTCTTTTTTTCTCCTTCTTCTTCTTTTTTTCATATTCACCGGAGCTCGCGGTGAATGGAACGGACGGCACACGATGCTCTCCGTCTGCGATAATCTACGTCTCCGAAGCCTGAGACGCAAGCCGGAGTTTTTTCTTATTGTCTCACAGGAGGTAAAGCAAATTGAATCGTTAGAGAGCGCCGACTGCGAGTCGCAGATTCGCCGAGCGACGGGAAATTTGGTAAAACAGTTGCTAAAATTCTGTCTCGCTAAATTCCGTTGCGTCGCAGGCTTTTCACTAGCTTTCCGTACGAAGGGACATTTTTCCATTAAATTAATTTTTTCCGCAATAAAAGCCTCACCCATCATATCCACCCTCCTCCTTCCTCCTCCTCTTTCGTTCGGCGTCTCGTCGTCTACGATCGAGCCGGAGGATTTTACAATTCCTTTATCAGTACTTAAAAAAATTTTGTTTTTTATTAATAAGTATATTCGATATAAAAATAATACTCAGTCAATTAGCTCGGATTAATACTTGTGTGACGGGGCGACAGAGGTTCTTCTTTTTTTTTTAGCGCTGCGAAAGCGTGTATACATTTTCGGTAGTGTATAATATAATATTTGTATATTCGTGAGTGTTTCTGTACAAGAGATACGCAACACTCGTGTATGATTAGTAATATTGTACATTCTATGGGGTCCACGCGTCGGTGAATATTCGTCGGCAGGGCGTTCGGGATCTCTCGGATATTTCGCGCTCCAAACGGAATCTTCGACTGATAGATTAAACAACAATTCGCAGGAGAAACTGAAATGCAGCTTCATCGAGCTTCGTTTGCAGAAATTTCGCGTTTCCATTAGTCAACATTCTTCCTTTTTTGTACGTATTTTCCACAGAGGAAAATCGTACCGGTAATTACACTGTGCAGAATAAATATAATTTCTCAAACTCACGCGAAATATCCGACTAAACCGCAACGCGATGCCGCGTGTGTGTTTTTTTTTCGATAGACAACGCGCATCGCGCGAGTGGGAAGAGAAGTTGAGAAGAGGAGATACATGACCATTCACACAGCGTTTGATTATGGAAACTAACTGATAAAACGAACATTTTATAAAATAATGTAAAATAAATAAAGCCCCGCTGGCTGCTATCAATGTTTGACACCAACGACGATCGTCGGTGCGAACGGTCAAGACAAATAAGTTACTTTTCGTTTAAATAAGAAACGGGGGGGTTTCTGGTGGGACAAGGGGGGGTAAGAGGGAGGTTGTAAAAATATATGTAAAAAAAACTAAATAATTTAATAATTAAGTAAGTGATTTACGTAGAGTATCTTTTTAAGTAGTGTCGATTAGAGACTTAAATTCTATTTAAAAATAAAACAAAGTTGTGGAATACTGATATACAAGAGATGATATTTAAAAAAAGAAAAAAAGTAAAAAAAAAAATGCTAGACGAAGCCTCGGCCTGACCATTGGCGAAACGGAATATTCGAATCCTCAATGGCGCGGTTTTTGCGAATTTCAATTGTTACTTCTCGACGATAAGACACTAGTTTCATTAATTATTACTTGCTTTTTACGTTTTCTTCTTCTTCTTTTTTTTTGTTGTCTTTGTCATATATTTTAAGTAATATCAATAGTAAAATAGCACTACTTGCGTCAAATTCTTCGATTACGTTATTATAAAAAATATCCTCTAATTTTTCAGCACATCGGTAGAGAGCTCAAACCTGGCTTTACGCGAGACGACAAAAGCCCAGGGAGTTGTATCAACGAAATACGCGATTGGAGTGAGTGCAGAGCGAGATTCTACGGGAGTGGGCGAAACAAGAGAAGAGAAATGAGTGAGAAATGGGAAGAACGAAAAACGCGATAGAGAAATGTAAAATGCCTAAGAAAAAAACTGTCCATTCTCGTGGCGACGATACTCTTAAATAGCCATTTTGTGGGTGGCGTAAAAAAAACGTTATTAAAAAGAAAAAAAAATCATCGCAAGTGCGCGTAAGTCGCAAACTGATCTGTCGCGGCCGATCTCGAGGGACCGGCCGATCACGTTACATTGGGGTGATGCTAGTCGACCGTAATCGATGGTAATAGATATAAAGTGCACAATGGAAGAATCACATGTCGATGCGCGTAATAAACTGTTTCGTACCATTTTTTGTCTCGTGTCTAACGGCGTCTCGCACGAGCGCTGGACTCTCGTTTATCGCTCGACTACGAAATCTCTGTCATGGTGCTTTATGCCCTATGGTTTCTCAATAGTTCATCTGTATTCGTACAATAATATAGAACACTATTCTTCTTTTTTTCTTATATTTATATACATAAGGCTTCTCGGAGAACGACTAATACTACGACCTGCCGACACGACGAGCGCCGCCTCGAATCTCGCGAAATGTCTCTTGTGTGTTTCGGTTAAAATTGAAAAATCATCGAAAGTCGAGCTCGAGGGAGAGTCGAATGAAGTAAAAAAGAAGAAAAAAAAAAAAATAATAAAGTGAGGAGGGGTTTTGCGAAATTTCTTTTGTTTATGCCCTTAACTATATTCTATGTTACAAAGACTAAAATCTATTTTTGGCAAAGTTGTTTAAGTAATATGACATTAGATATTATAACGATACATGAGTAGAGATGCACTGGCCATAAGTATTATGCTCTATCTGAGGTTGCTTAATACGTGTTTGTTTTTTTTCCTTTCTTTATCGATACTCGTTATCTGTACAATGTTGAAAAAAAAAGTTATAAGTTGCGTGCTACAAAGGTTGTTTTGTTACTGAAGAATGGGTTACGTTTCGAGCGCGAGTCGTCGTTGAACGATTGCGTTTCGAAAATGGAGAAAATGGAGAAACGACTTGTTTGTTATTCGAGAATCCGAGCGGCGCGGTCGTGTCGCAATACAATTCTATTACTTTCAACGCCCTAGCTTATTCCAAAGTCCGGGAATTTAACATGGTGTATGCGAAATTTCCATCCTGCTCCTACGCTTCTCTCGCTCTATTATTGTAAATTCGCGCCAATCGTCCTTTTTGTCGTTTAATCACCATTGGTTTTTGAAAGACAGCTTGGCGCTTCTGAATACGTTGACACACGCTCGCAATATATATCGAGTGTCCCAAATGATTTTTCGAGATTACTTTCCTTCATTTCCTTAAGTACATTCACAGTTCCGTTATATCGTGATTTCGTGCTTGTTCTTCGCGCCAGTTGGATATCCGATGATGGAGCTTATCATTTTTAAATAACAACAATTATAATGATAATAATAATAATAATAATAATAATATTCATAATAATAATAATAATAATAATAATAATAATAGTAATAATAATATTAATAATAATAAAGAAGCGAAATAAAATAGCTCCAACGTTCTCTTTTTTTTTCGATGAATCGTGCGCGAAGAGGCTTGTTAAGTTTTCATGTATAAAAATCGTTCCGACATCCGCTAAAATTAATTAATGTACATCGTAAGTAAACTCTCCGTGATTCGAAGGATAAAAGAAAACAAATATCGGGTGAATTTGTAAATGGTAAGAGCGCAATACTCGTAGGCTAATTAACAGATGATTTAAAAACTATGAGAGTACGACGAGTCGTAACGGATATACTGGCAATCGAATCACTGACTTAGGGATTCATCGTGGTTCTCGCGCGAATTCATTCGTTGGCAAAAAAATGACCGAGAGAAAAAAAAATATATACACGTATATATATTTTACGTCCGGGAATTTGCACACGGCCATCGTCCCCATTAACTCGAGGCATACAAGTAACGCACCTTCCCGTTTGCGTTACGTTACGTTTTTTTTTTCTTCCGCGAAATAAAATGTTTTGTGTGTTCTTCTTTGTTTTCATCATCATTCAATCACTAGATTAATGTCAACTGGGTGAATCGCGGGGGGCGGCAAAGCTTAAACATTACGTACGATAAGTTACGAGTATTATGATTGTTTACGATCGTTTGACAGCTAAAAAGCCCGTGGGACAAAACGGTGAGAGTTCCTTTCCTTCGCTTTCTTGAGTGAAAAATAAAAAGCACGAGAGGGACAAAGAAAAAACGACGCAGCGGTGTCTATCACTGTTCCGCGGCCGCTTTTCTTTCCCCCCTTCATTTACCGTCGACCGAGCCTCGCTAGAATCCTCGAAAAGGTTGATTTAAAAAAACTGATAAACGATAATACAGGAGACCCGTGAGGACAATCCGATAAGAACGAATAATGTACAACACCGAGAGAGAAAGAGAGAGATAGAGAGAGAGAAGTAATCGAGGAAAGAATTGAAACAACAACGAAAAAAAGAACAATTTATCCAGTATGTACAACTCGTTCGTCGCGTTCGATGCGATTATAGAAAAATTTCGTATAAAAATATCCTTCGTATTTACGAGCGCGCGCCCGTTGTCTCCGCGTTCGACAACGCGGGACGCGCATTTATCATCCCCATTTCTATATTTATACTGTACACGTTCCGAATAACCGCGTTAATAATTAATACTGCCGTATATAATATCAATTGTTAGTACTGCTCTGCACCACGGGCCAGATAGCTCGTAAAAACTGGCGACAAGACAGGACCGCCCGATCGCGACTATATCCTCGAAAAAAAAAAGCGGCGATCGCGCGAAATCTCCTCGGTTCTCCCCGACAATCCGTCATCTCCCCCCCTTGCTACAAACGCCTCGGCCGCGTTTCCTTCGGATTACACATTAATAGAGAGTCTAATAAGGCATCGAGAGTAGAGAGCATGAGATTCCCATACGAGACAGGCGTTTTTTTTCTCAATCCCAAATCATGTTAGAAGTTAAAAAAAAAAAAAAATCATCATCATCATCAGTAATAATAATAATAAAAAACGTTCTTTTCTAGCCCATCGATTGGTTTCCTAAATCGTAAGTACATTAGTTTGTTTTGTTTAAAAATGCCTGGTTAACGTTTTTGTCGTTGATGGAAGGTGGAAAACGCGAGAGAAAAGAAACGGAAAGAAAAGGTAAAACGAAAATCCCAGACTCTGCCCGTGTGAGATTCGCGCGCGAGAAAATACAAAACGATCTCTCGTCGACGGACGCGTCTCGTTTCGCTCCTTCCGCGGAGTATATTAAATGATTCCGACAGTACCTCCTGCCACCTGAGATTCTTCGTTACGTTGGCGAGGCCGTCGCCGAGCGGTTTGGTGTGTTTCAGCGTACGGACAACGGCGAAACACTCGACCCGAGTATTTTGTTTCCTTTGCCTCCTGTACACGTTGTTTTTTTTTTTTTTGTTACTTGTTCTCGTTTTTTTTCCTTCTTGCGACTCGCGCGTCGTTTGTTTTTGTTTCTGCGCGTGTATTCAATGCGCCTCCTCGGAGAGCGAGGTGGCCACGAGATTGAGCGGCAAGTCGGAGATGTTTTCCTCGTCGCCGTCGTCGCCGTCGTCGACGTCCTCGTCGGACGGGCGACGGCTGTGCGAATGATCCCTCGGCTCGGCCTTGGCGTGCTGCGCAAAGTTCACCGCTTGACTCGTGTTCGCGTTGGTGCTCGAAGGCGCGCCATTGGCGTTTCCGTCGCGCGTCAATCGACTCACTAGATCTACCGAATACGTCTGCGGCGTACTCACGTGCATCATGTAAGTCGACAGGGGAAGCGAGTAATTGAGCTGGGCCGTCGAGGGCGGCGGATGACTGCTCGGCAGATGCGGCGGCGTCAGTGCTGCCATCATCAGGTGCGGCTGAATCTGTCGTCGCAGCGCCGCCAGCATGTCCGCGCTCTCCGCGTCCATCTGCTCGTTCTGCGACGGCTGTATCGGCTCTTTCTCTGCAATCATCGTTGTTAATTAATGTTACGTTGAGAATTCGACGCGATTGGGCGAGAAATAAATGTGTTTATCGGAGTTGGAAATCCTGTATAGTATCTTTTCGCATAAATTCGAGAAAAATTTGAGGGAATCGGAAACAATTCTCGACGCACTAAAATTCTGAAGAAATGCATGGTTGTTAAAAGTACTGCGAATATTCATTTTGCGTAATAATAATTCTAAAATGTTATTAAAAAATTCGTGAAAAAAATTGATTAATAAATATTTCGGTGACCCCAAGTTATGAAATAAACGTGCTTATCAGAGTTGTGAATCTTATGTAGTATCCATTTCGCATAAATTCGAGAAAAATTAAAGAGAGAATTGCAAACACTTCTCGATGCTCTAAAAATTCGGAAAAAACTCATACACATTAAGGTACCGAAAAGATTCATTTTGTACAATAATAATACTAAAATGTTACTAACAAAGTGATGAAAAAAAATTATTCAACAAATATTTCGATAACAGATTTTCTTTTTTACGAAAATGATTCCTTCATTTTTCTGAATACGTATGATTTTTTCCGATTTTTAAGTTCTCTTTGGATTTTTTAATATTTTTTTTATATGGAAAATATGTACGAATTTAATACGAATTAACGATTAATTAATAATTGCAACACCAATAGTACCATCAACTGTTTCTGAAGGATTTAGGGATTCACGACTCTGACGCTTATTTTCCGAAAGACGATAAAACGTAATTTCCGCGCTTACTTCTGTGCCGAGTGGGCTTTTCGCCTTTGGGCCGGCGTCTGCGCGTGTGTATCGTGTCCCTCCGCATCGTCACCGGTCTGTTGACACCGTGAAGCTTGTAGTAAAGCCCGCAGGCGTTGCAGACCATCTCGCCCTTCATGTTTCGCCGCCAGATCGTCGTCGTCATCGTGCCGCAATTCGTGCACGACATGTCGACCTTCTTCGCCGGATTCCCGCTGCTCTGCTGATCGTACGGCTGCTGCTGATGCGGCTGCTGTTGCTGCTGCTGCTGCTGCTGCAGCTGGTGATGCTGCTGCTGCTGCTGCTTGAGATCCACGTCGACTTTGTTCTTGATTCGGTTGGACCACGCGGTGAAGTCCTGAGCCTGCTCCTCGCTCGACTCGTGCTGATAGTTCATCGTGTCCGGACTCGTCGGCGCTTTCGACGGGTAGCTCTGTTTTCGACGTCCCTTCGTTTCCTTCCGACCGATGCTCGCCGGACTCGACGGGTTGCTGTCCATCGAGGCACTCTGGGGAACAAACGAGAAAAAAATTTAATACATTATTTTAAAAAATATTAAATTAAATAATATATTATATTTAATATATTAATATTGATTTATTTATTTATTCATTGTAGTATTATTTTGTATTTTGTATTTGTGTATTATTATTTTTTGTATTATTTTTCGTGTGTTGCTTGCTGACTTAATCTTTTTGTCATTGTTCTGAATAATAAATAGATAAGTAAACAAATAAATAAAAACGAAAATAACACCTCGAAATCTCCGTTTAATGTCTCAACACTTATTGATTGATTGTCCATCGAGGCACTTTGAGAAATAAACGAGAAAAATAATGAAAATAATATTTCAAAATTCCTGGTTAACGCCTCAACGCTTATTGATTAATCGCGAAGCCATGTTTGCGTTGTCACAAGTTGCCTCTGAAGACTGAATCTCATTACAAGACGCACAAGCCGCCTTCGTGCCGTTGTCGTCGTAAAATTCAATTGGTACTTTGGATTTCGAGGGGTTCGAGGCAACTAAGAGGCAAAGAAAGAAAAAGAAAGAGCGAGGAAACAAAAAAAAATGGTCTCGGTTACGAGAATTGTTCGCGGCGAGTAACCGAGGGCTCGGTAGATGGTAGTAAACGGCAGTAAACCAATCGAACGGCGATTTTCGCGGCGAGGCGAGATTTTCAGCCGGTACCCAGTGGGCTCTACACCCACGGCGCACCAAAGATCTTTTACTGCCCGTTTCCCGGATTTAGGGCTACCTGTTATCGTTCAGAGATCCCGCTGTAATGGAGGAAATCGGACAAAGGACTCGGAAACTCGCTGGCAACAGTACAAAAACGGTCGAGAGAGTCTCCTCGCTACCTTCGTCTTATTACCGATGGGTCCGATGGCTCCACTGTGGGCCGAACAATGAAGGGTGGAGGAGAGAGAACGGAGGCTTCGGAAATCCATTGGGGCCGTTCGGAGGGCTTATCTGAACATCTGTTAACAGTCGGTTGACACGGTAGGTCCTGCGGGTACGAAGCCTGCGCGCGCTCGACTATCACACAAAGCGCATTTTCCCCAGTTATCTATTATCTGGCGAGGCCCCCGGGCCAACAGGCTCGGTACCTGAGGGGCAGGTGGGACCTAAATAGCACCCCGAGGGATCCTTTGACACCCAAAGCCCCGGAGGGTCACCTGACCTGCCTTCGACTTTTCTTCTCCTCGTTGTCTACCTGCCGGCTCTCCGCCTCTCCTCCTTCGTCTTCGCTTTTTCCTCGTACTACGCGCGTCCTCGGCGTATTTGCGAGGCTCTTCTTCCGCCCTTTGTGAATCTCGAAACTATTTGCACGGCTTCGCTTTGCGGTCGGATATTATTTTCCGAAACGCCGGGATTTTCTTTGTTTTTTGCGTTTGTGTTTCTGTTCTTTTTGCCGGTAGCTTGTTTAAATATTTTGGATGCAGAGTTGCCGGGCGATTTCTCATGGAAATAAAGTGTAGTGGAGATATATAAGAGATACAGAAGTTTTGGCCGAAAAATGTATAGTAAATGTATTTTTAGATATTTAAGATATTTTTATCGTGGAAATAAAGTGTATTTGAAAATATATAAGAGATACACAATTTTTGAGCGAAAAATGTATAATGAATGTATTTTTATGTATTTTTCATCGGGGATTAATTGTTGGTTCGCTAAGATCGTTTTTAATCTTGGTGAACGTTAAGCGAGACGAAGACGAATAAATATATAGCGGATATAGAACTTTTGGCCAATATACATAATTTTATATAATTCATATATCTTGAATATACTTTATTTCCATAGGAAATTAATCGCTGGCTCGCTAAGATCGTTTTTAATCTTGGTGAACGTTAAACGAGACGAAGACAAATAATTCAAAGGATTCGAATCGTTACCTTGCTTTCGTGGCACGGCATGTTGGTCCGATTCCCGAGTATCGAGGAATCCGGCACTGTGCGCTCGATGGTTGTACCCTGTGTGTCCCTGTAGAAGCGAATCTGCGGCGAGGCTCCGCCGGTGTCCACGGCGGTGATGCCGATCTGCCGGTTGTTTATCAGCGAGCGAAGCAAATTGGTCGCCTCGCCGGTGAATCCGTTGTTCAACTTGTCGCCGTTCGTTCGCGTTATTTCCAAGCTCCTGTTGCTGTCGAGGGGTGGGAGAAGACAGAGAGAAAATACAGAATGAGCGGCGTTTTAATATTGACGAGAGAGAGAGAGTCGATTATTCGCGTTATTTCCAATTTCCGGTTGCTGTCGAGGGTGGGAGAAGACAGAGAGAAAATACGGAATGAGCGGCGTTTTAATATTGACGAGAGAGGAGACGAGGCTTCCTCGCTTTGGATGAATTAGAAAGCCAAACGATAACAAGTGTTTACAAGGGTAACAACCGCCGCTACCGCTTTTGCCGCACTTTCGAGCGGCAGGTAGAGAAACACCCAGATATCGTTGACTTAGCGATGATAACGAATCCTTTTCAAACAGTAAAAACACCGCGCACATGGCTCGCTCGCCGCCAAACGATTAGGAAGCGCCTCGCAGGCGCAGCGGGCTTAAAAAGGCGACTCGTGCAAATATTCGCAAATACTCAACGATAACAGTGTGAGCTCGGTTTAGGCGTTGACAAATCGCCACGAGTAAACCGTGAGCGAGGAGAACTTGGCAATGAAACGAGTGATATCACTGTGCGCGCGACTCATTATTATTCAATCTTGATTTACGATCATGGCTATTAATAGAACGTCAAATGGGCTCACGTATGAAAACCATGGAAATGGTTGAGGCACGTAAGCGTTATCGATCGATAGATTAGACGTGTTTGCGGAGGAGGAAGAGAAGCGAGTCGTGAATCCCCATTGGATTGAGAAATAAATGTTGCGGTACGGTTTGCTTTGCAGGCGCGATTTTGTAATAATAACCTGCAGCGATTATAAAATTGTGTGAATTTTTGATTAACCGTATTGTTCATAGTGTGTGAATTAAAAATTAACCGTATTTCTCCATTTTTTTCAGGAAAATTCCTATGGAATTTTATCGCGCATAAATATTCTTTGCGACCATTAAAAAATGTTCGCATTATACTATAATTACTTCGTGTTACTATTATCAACTATTAATTACAAAACAAATTCTACCGTCAACTGTATTTTTAAAAGATTTAGGGATTTACAACTCAGGAAGAGAAAAAGAGAAAAATGAAGAGAAATTCAGAAAAAAAAAAAATTAATCGCAATTAACCCGAATGATCAAGGGCATGAAAAAAAATGTATACATATTTTCTTGCCCTTAGTTAATATGGTGACTTTTTATACTTATTTTCATCATTTGGGTTAATAAAAAAAAATCTGAATTTCGTTGCATTCAAACAATGCAAACATCGACACAATAAAAAAGCAAAAATTCCCCATCTTACTTCGCCAGCGCCTGCCACAGCTTCGTCGTCTCCTGATCTATGTGCGTGTCGGAGCAGTTGCTCTCGGGTGTGTCCATCCTGTTTACGGGGCTGCCGGCGGCGTTCGGCGAGCTTCGCTTCGAGCTCTCGTAGCTGTTGTCGAGCTTGATCCGCTTGTTCACCGTCATGTCGTAGCCGTTCTCCTCGCCGTCGGTGTCCTGATCCGCCTCCCGATCCTCGATCTCCAGTCTGTCGGGGTCGGTGCTGTTCGAGCACGTGTCGTCCTCGGGCTCGCACTTGACGTTGTTGCCCGCCTCCGAGGGCGTCGTCGTCTCGCTCGTTCGCATCTCCAGGTGATGCGTTTGCGTCTGTGGTATCACGTTTTGATTAATGCTGGCCGGCGAGGTCGCCTCATCGTTGAATAGGCTCTTGTTTAACTGTAGAAACGACTGTAGCGGACTCAGATCCGCTATTTTGGCAGTGGAGAAGGACTTTTCCTGGGGGAAGAGAAGAATTTTCCGTTATTTCTTCGTGCTTAAACGTTGATATACAGGGTGATTCGAAATCCCCGCACCAAACGAGTCCCGGAAGCCCGAAATGATTTTTAATCCCTGTATTTTTTAATCTTTCAATCCCAGTGCTTAAATTCGCCCTTAAATTTTCTCAATTCGTACTCAAGTTGAGAGTAAGTTGAGAGCGAATTACGAGCAAGAATTAAGACTAAGTTTTTTGTATCAACTTAATTAAGAGAAAGTCGAGATTGGCTGCCGTAAATCCGGCTCTCGTTCGAAAAGTACTGGGAATAAAAATCTCCAATTTTTCACACGCGTTCCCGGAACGATTTCGGACGTTCCGGGGCACGTTTGACGCGGGGATTCCGGATCGCTCCTGTATAAAAATGCTCTGTGCTGCATTAATATATCGGCGAAGATGAAAAAGCCCGTGGAATGCGCGCAAATCGGATTGCCATGTGCGTTTTATCGCGCTTCGGCCGTCTCCGTCGTTCGCCACACACGTGCGCAACGCACACGCACGTAGCGCAAGCGAGGAAGAAGCGCGAGCGAACACTGCGCATTCTTATCTGAAATCAGATTGCACATGTTGCACATTCCCTGTTTCATCGTTACTCGGAATTGTATGACTGCTCGCCACTGTCAGCACTTTCGGTTAAACTTTTAATCGAGCAATTAGCCGCCCGATCCTCGTGGCTCGTTTTTTTAATAACGATGAGCGCTCGTCGTCGATCGTCGTGTGCAACGCGCGGATTCTCCTCGTGTTTACCTGGCTATCCTGTGACGACAACTGCTTGGCGCAGTCCAAGTACTGTTTGAGTATAACGTCGGATTTTCGCGAGACCTCGCGGAAGTTGTGGAGCACGTCCAGTTTGTAGACACATCGGTGGCAGATTATCGGTGGTAAACAGTCGCCGTCTATCACCTGAAACAAAACGAAACGAATTAGTTTAATTATCTTTCGGTTGTTATTTTTTTTTTTGCTTAACGCTTATTGCTAGAAAAAAAATTAGCGTATTTATTAAATTATTTTTTTTTCGCTTTTTTATCGCGAATTAGTTTAATTATTTTTCGGTTATTTTTTTTTTCGCTTGAAACTTATTGATAGAAAAAAATAAGCAAATTAGTTTAATTATTTTTGGTTGTTATTTTAATCTTTTTTGCTTAACGCTTATTGCTAGAAAAAAAAAAAAAAAAAATAAGCGGAGTTTCTGTAAAGCGTGCAGGGGTCTCGCGATTTTTTTCTTTCTTTTGCCCAAGCGGCGAGATAATATAACACGCTGAACGTATAGACGCGGTGATGACAATTCGGTAGCGGTATCTCAGAATTATCCCTGCATCGCGTCGTCGGGGCGTCGTATGTATTTATAGAGCCCGAATACTCGTTTTGTATTTTCTCACCTAGTGAGACATCCACCAATGAGCTCTGCAATTTCGAAAACTCTTGTTACAAAAAAAAAAAAAAGAAAATGCGTGACGAAAAAAAAATCGTAACATTATCTCGCGACAATTTTTCTACGTCTTTCTGCGTTTTTACTCGCGCTCCGAATGCATTGTACAAGAAAATCGCTATAAACAGATTCGAGCGAGCGTCACATTTGACATAGATCCAGGTTATCGCGATTTTTCATTATTTAATTATCGTACCGTCTGCAAAAAAAAGGCACCGCATTGAAACCTACAGGTTACACGATGTTGAAGTCTGCATCGTTGGAACACAACGGAACTCAGGAAAAAAATTAATTCTAACTAACCAAAATGATAAATTTAGGTACAAAAATTCACTGATTGCCATGATTACGTTTTACACATAATTTAATCATTTGGGTTAATTGAAATTTTTTTTATTCTGAATTTCCTTGCATCCCAACGATGCAAACTTCAACATCTTCGGATCACAAAATACGATTGACAATCCATCAACAAATTTAACCATCCCCCAAAAATTTCGCGTCGCTTTTTTCCCCTCATCAAAAACGTACAACAAACGCTTTCGCGTCGCTCGTCGCTCGTCTCGCATCGAGACCCTCTCTCTCTCTCTTTCGAGAGAGATCGCGAGCCTCGTCTCTCCGAGTCCTCTGACAAGCCTCGCATTTGCGGTCCGCGTGTGAAACCTGATAACAGGGCGGTCCAAATAAGGAGGCTCGATTTTGCCCTCGTCGGGATTTCGTTCCCGAAGGGGGGGAGAGAGGAGGAGGAGGCCGGGGAAGAGCGAGCGAACCAAGTGTTTCGACGCTCTCCCCGTCGACGACGAGCCCGTCGTCGGCTTCCTTCGCCCGTCGTCGTCGTCGTGCATCGCAGCAGCAGCAGCGAGCGCGGCCCTCTTATCATTGCCATTTTAAATCGCCTTCGCTCGCCGAGCGTCGCGAGAGTCGCGCTGGCTGCGGTGTCTTATCTCCCGGACACATCTCTTGCCAAACTTTCTCCCTGTGCCACGCGCACCTACACACGCGCAACGCGCACACGAGAGCTCTTTGGTTATGTGTGCGCCCGCGCCCGCGCGCGCGCGCGTTTATAGCCGCTCTCACAGGTATACACAGCAGGTAAAGAGAATTCACGAGGGCGAGCGAGAGAGAGAGAGAGAGAGACAGAGAAAGGGACACAGAGAGCAGCCAGGGAGAAACAGAGCAAGCGAGCGAGAGAAAGAAAGACAGAGACAGCGGCATCGAAGTTACAGTCACACCAAAGTAACGAGTAATATGCGTGATTCTGTTTCACGTTGCCTCAGATAGCCCGAGGTGCGGATGAAACAGAGTCGCATAAAGACTCAGGCGGCGATAAAGGTGTATATTATGTGTATCACTGCGACGACGTCCGAGGGAAGCAGAAGCGAGGAAGCTGTGTTATAAAGAGAGAGAGAGAGAAAAAGCGAGAGAGAGAGATAGAGAGAGAGACAGAATGAGAGACAGAAAGAGAGAGAGAGAGAAAAGCGATCGTGAACGCGCGCGCGGCGCGAGGTCCCGACCCGCGGGGCCCCCAGATGTTGCGTCTATTTTCGCTGAGACTCTCCGCGCGCCGCGGAGATAAAGAAGCGGCGGCGAGAACGTCGCGCGAAGCTGCTGATAAAACCGCCGCGGCGGCTGCGGCAGCGGCGGCGGCGTCGGAGCTGCTTGGGACACACAACACACACACACACACACACACACAGCCAAACTCACCGCGATCGACAGGCACGTCAGTATCTTGTCGGCGAAGTTCCTCTGGGCCCCCTCATCCTCGAATATCGGCAGCTTGCTGCCGTCCGACGATAAACAAAGGCGACAGAGCTCGTAGAACTTGGGCGGTACATTGAACATAATTACGACTGGTGTACGGCGTGCCGATGCCCCGCGCGACAGAACGAGTCATCAAATCTGCCTCACCGCGGTAGTCCCGAACAAAACGGACGAGCCACCCGCGTTGCACCAACACACACCACGTTTTTTTTTTTCTTTTTTTTATTATTCCTCGGCACTTTTTCCGTGTGTTATTTAACTGCGCGCGTGTTTTCTTTTCTTTTTCCTCGATTCCTTTCTTTTCTTTTTCGTTATTCCCGTCTCTCTTGCACCCGTCGGACCCTCCTCGGGCGGCCGTGTGTTGCGTCTTCGTCGTCGTCGTGTGTGTGTGTTTTTCTTTTTCTTTTTTTTTTTTCACCCGAGTGTCCTGCGCCACTCCGCGGGGCGAATCTCTCTCCTCTCCACTGCCGCGAGCACTGCGCGCGTTTCGCGTACTTTTAAAACGAAAAGTCGCCCGATGGCGAGAAGCTTGCGGTGTTAGCGGACCGTGCCTCGCTCGCGCGCTGTCTCTCACTTATCACAGTCACCGTGGCGGCTCATTGTCAGAGAGGCACTGTAGTACGCGCGCGCGCGCGCACACACTATCGCGCCGTCTCTTTCTCTATACTACCTTCTATAACGGCGCCCCCCCCCCTCTCCTCCTTCTCCCTTCCTTCCCTTCCCTCGCTGTCGCCGCGCTCCCCCCTCCCCGCACCCTCGAGCACCCCCCACCACCGCGCCGACCGACGCACTTGCGCTACACACGGCGAGAGGGATTTTGTCGCTGTCTCCCTCGCGCTCCCTCTGGACGCTTGAAAGCGCGATCTCCGCTCGCACACAGCCACGGGGAGTGCTGTGAGACTGTGTGCCGTATGGCCCGCGACGCCCGCGACGACGTTGTGCGCGGTGCCAGAGGCTCCTCGGGCCGAACTTCTGAAGCTGCTGGTTCCGGCCGCACGAGGCTGAGACCCAGGAGTACAATCGGGGTTTCTTAATTTCCCTGGATGGGAGTGTGGAGGGATTGGGGAGAGGAATTTGGTTTTTGGTTCTGGGTGGTTTTAGGGAGGAAGGTGGAGGATTTTTGGGGGGTTGAGTTGAGTTGGAGGTTTCGGAGAGAATTGGTTGGGATTTGTTTTGTAATATTTTGTGTTAAGCTTTGTTACTTGTGAGTTTTGGGTTTGGGGATATTGAGGGGATGGGATTTGCGCTGTTGTGGTAGGATTGGATTTTGATTGGGTTGGGGCGGGAGATTTGAAATTGTGAGAGTCGATGGTTTGTTTTTAGACGTGATTGGGATTGTTGAGACGGCGTGAATGTTGGGTTACTACGTGTTTTGAGCTGGGTGCGATAAGTGGTTTTTGCGATTTAGAGGAAAAATTGTGTCATGGGTTTGTGGGTGACGATGGGAGGCGGGATGATTTGCGCCGGACGAGCGCGCTTTCTTATCACGCGTCATTTTTCTCGGAAGTTAATTACTCGGAACAAGTAGCCCAACCCATAAATAAATCGCGACGAATGGGGGGAATGACTAACGCCAAGATTACGCTATACTCATCGGGCACTTTCAACCTACGCTATTTTATCCATCGCGACACACGGACACGCCGCGCGGGGCTTCGAGTTGGAGCACTCGCGATGAGATCTGGTGATATGTGTAAATGGGTTTCGATGTGTGACGCGATGATGGCGTGGACACTATGACGATTGTGAGAACGCTCGAACCTTTTTTTTTTCTTGCGGTTTTTCGATGTGACGAGAAACAACTTTACGCGAAATGCGTCATTTTTTTTTTTACTTTAAGCTTTTTTAATTCCAAACTGGTAAACAAATTCTTCGGTACGAATAATTTTAAGAACTTTAGCGCAATAACTTATGTAAATATATATCTGATTCTTTTTTTTTCATAATATCCTGTTCTTAAATAATCATAATTTTTAAGTTGTGAATCTGGAATTTTTAAATTGTTGCTCCATACAAAAATTTAAAATTGTTGTAAATGGAGAAATTTCGTTAATAAATTAAATTAAATTAAATAAATAAAGTTTCGAGCGTGAAGTTTTTTTGTAAGGGTTAACGGAGTAAATTGATGGATTGTTTAAAACAACGTAAAGCCTCTATATTGTATTGCCTATGATAACAGTATTTACATGAATTTATACAGTAGCGAGGTTGCGCTCGTCAAAATGACGCGTTTTACAAATATCTCTAATAAATGTCGTATAAATGATCATAAGTTACGCTTAAGTACGCGACCCGTTGTCTCTCCCCTTCCCGCTCGAATCGATAATCAATCGAGTCTTCGATTGCTCGATAATCGTAGAAAAATGGAAATAAATAGCGAAAACAATCGCGGACTTCATGTACACAAGAAAAAAACGTGGGAGGGGAGAAAAGACGTCTCGTCATCGATAGAGAAACAAAAGTTTCAATCGCGACATCAAAGTGACGAGTTCAAGTGACGAATTCGATGCGTTTTGTCTTCGATGCCTCGAAATTGGATTTTACGAGAGAATTATAAAAAAAAAAAAGTTGGAAATAAATCGGGCACACGAGTCAACAGCTCGGAATGTCGTTGTCTAATTTCGACCCATTTGAATAATCCTCCTAAGATGAGACAGTCGATCGATAAAGAAATATCGATGCAACGAGTATCATGAGGATTTATCGATAACAAGATTATCGCGCGCGTCGGATTGTTTGGCCGCTTTGCTTCCTCCGCCCTCGGTCGTTTGACCGCTCGGCTTGCCGAGAGCCACGAGATTTCTGTAGTAAGTCTTGAATTTCTGCTCGATCAGGTGAAATTTACTGTCGTCCTTGCCGAGATCCTCCACGGAACCCAAAATCAAGTGGATATCGCGGATGTGCTCGAGTTTGAGTAGAATCTGCCGTCTCTCCCCGTTGCTCGCGGTTCGCCCGCCGCGAAGAGCGTCGCGATTTCGCCGCAATTTTCGGTAGGTTCGCAGGAGGTTCTCGATTATGTCGAGGCAAAGACGACGCGTGCGAACGACGCAGTCTTTCGGCGCTTCGCCCGAGCCCAGTCGACATATGTTGACGAGCGCCTCGACGTGCGAATCGTCGTCCAAATTGGCGAGCACGAAGTTCAACAGGTTGCGAACGGTGACCGGCAATGAAAATGGATACACGGTGCTGTCTTCCTTTCTGCAATTGTTAAAAATATATACCTTCGTCAGTAGGGTCCCTTTTATAAAAATCAGAGGGTGAAATATTCTACTTTTTCGATATAAGTATTGTTTTCGTGCTATTCGTTCTCTGATTGGCCGCTTATAAACAACGATTATATTATACCAGGCTAGTCACACGCGCTGGCGCGCGTGCCTGACAACATTTTTGGCCAAAATCGACCTCAGAAATATTTCCTTTCAAAATATCGACTTTTAACCTATGCCATCGTTCTCAAGTCGCATATTCTACCCCCGAAAACACTGGTTATTAACCTTTTTTAATCAATTTTGAAAAAAAATATTTTTTTGGCGACGAATTTTTTTTTTCTGTCAGAAATCGTAGATCTGGCTCCGGACCGAAAATCGCCAAAATCGACCCCAATTTTTTTTCTTTTCAACATATCGACTTTTAACCTATACCATCGTTCTCAAGTCGCATATTCTACCCCCGAAAACACTGGTTATTAACCTTTTTTAATCGATTTTGAAAAAAATATTTTTTTGGCGACGAAATTTTTTTTTTTTCTGTCAGAAATCGTAGATCTGGCTCCGGACCGAAAATCGCCAAAATCGACCCCAATTTTTTTTTTTTTTTTCAAAATATCGACTTTTAACGTATACCATCGTTCTCAAGTCGCATATTCTACCCCCGAAAACACTGGTTATTAACCTTTTTTAATCGATTTTGAAAAAAATATTTTTTTGGCGACGAAATTTTTTTTTTTCTGTCAGAAATCGTAGATCTGGCTCCGGACCGAAAATCGCCAAAATCGACCCCAATTTTTTTTCTTTTCAAAATATCGACTTTTAACCTATACCATCGTTCTCAAGTCGCATATTCTACCCCCGAAAACACTGGTTATTAACCTTTTTTAATCGATTTTGAAAAAAATATTTTTTTGGCGACGAAATTTTTTTTTTTTCTGTCAGAAATCGTAGAACCGGCTCCGGACCGAAAATTGCCAAAATCGACCCCAATTTTTTTTCTTTTCAAAATATCGACTTTTAACCTATACCATTGTTCTCAAGTCGCATATTCTACCCCCGAAAACACTGGTTATTAACCTTTTTTAATCGATTTTGAAAAAAATATTTTTTTGGCGACGAAATTTTTTTTTTCTGTCAAAAATCGTAGATCTGGCTCCGGACCGAAAATCGCCAAAATCGACCCCAATTTTTTTTCTTTTCAAAATATCGACTTTTAACCTATACCATCGTTCTCAAGTCGCATATTCTACCCCCGAAAACACTGGTTATTAACCTTTTTTAATCGATTTTGAAAAAAATATTTTTTTGGCGACGAAATTTTTTTTTTTCTGTCAGAAATCGTAGAACCGGCTCCGGACCGAAAATTGCCAAAATCGACCCCAATTTTTTTTCTTTTCAAAATATCGACTTTTAACCTATACCATCGTTCTCAAGTCGCATATTCTACCCCCGAAAACACTGGTTATTAACCTTTTTTAATCGATTTTGAAAAAAATATTTTTTTGGTGACGAAATTTTTTTTTTTTTCTGTCAGAAATCGTAGATCTGGCTCCGGACCGAAAATCGCCAAAATCGACCCCAATTTTTTGTCTTTTCAAAATATCGACTTTTAACCTATACCATCGTTCTCAAGTCGCATATTCTACCCCCGAAAACACTGGTTATTAACCTTTTTTAATCAATTTTGAAAAAAATATTTTTTTGGCGACGAAATTTTTTTTTTTCTGTCAGAAATCGTAGAACCGGCTCCGGACCGAAAATTGCCAAAATCGACCCCAATTTTTTTTCTTTTCAAAATATCGACTTTTAACCTATACCATCGTTCTCAAGTCGCATATTCTACCCCCGAAAACACTGGTTATTAACCTTTTTTAATCGATTTTGAAAAAAATATTTTTTTGGTGACGAAATTTTTTTTTTTTTCTGTCAGAAATTGTAGATCCGGCTCCGAACCGAAAATCGCCAAAATCGACCCCAATTTTTTTTCTTTTCAAAATATCGACTTTTAACCTATATTCGCCTTCACTCTTAGTTAGAGTTTTCTCTCGAACGAAGGAAGAAAATCGAGGTTCGATCGACCCAAAAAAAAGTAACCTCGACATTGTTACGCTGTTTATAATTGCAATATCGAGGCTATACCTTTTCGCTGGGAAAAATATGATCGATGGATACCGATCCATGCTGTATTCCCACGGCAGATCATTATTATCACCGTCGATCCTCACGAACGCCAGATCGTCCATTTTACTGAGGTACCTGGCGACCGTCAGGTAAACGTAGCTCACCGCGCTGCAAAACGCACAATACGGCGTGTGATACATGACGACGACGTTCTGCAATGAAAAAAACGAGAGCGTTCGATCCTTTAGATAACACGAAGAACAAATTGCGAATATCATGTCAAACGCGCGACATACGGGCTGCTGTTTTCATCTACCATTGTGGGGTCCATAACGACTCTCGAAAAGCTATCGGTAGTCAATTCCGGGACGCAGATTTCCGTGTCCTTCGGCGGAACCTCGCAGCCTATCGACCTCTTCGAGCTGTTCGATCGCAGCGTCCGTTGCAGCAGGCCCTGCGCGTACGAGTTCACGAATTCTACCAGCGAATTCCGATTGGCGATTCTCCTCATCACGTACTGACTTTCTTGCTGCAACATCGATGAAAAAAATTGCATTCACGCTTCAAGGATATCGAAAAAAAGTGATATCTGATTTTTTTCCGATATCTTTTTTTTCTCTTTTTTTCGTTTTTATTGATGCATGAAAAATCGCGTTCACGCTTCGATAAAAAAAAAAAATAAAAATAAAGTTACGTATCACCGAAAAGATTCAACTCACGTCCGAATCCAAGATAACAACGGCAGTCTTGTCTTTTATTTTGGCAACGTCGATCCCAAGACTCTCGGCAAAGTAGAAATATTGTAGACTATCTATCGCTATGAAGGCCAACGTTTTGTTGACCCTGCAGGCCGACGCTGCGCTCTTGAGATGCACCTCGGTCGTCGTGTCGTCCGGAAAATGCGGATAGTGATACTTGTTTGCGGCCAAAAGTTTCGCGCATTCGTCCTTGTGAAACGCCTCCCTCACGGCCCTCGCGGAGCGTCCGTCGTTCTCGCCCGTGAGCATCGAGGACTTGTACTTTTTTCTAAACGACAAAAATCAGCGTTGATAATTGATGCAAAAATTTAAACTTTGGAAAATCAAGCTTTTCAAAAATTCATACTTGGAAAAATCAAACTTTGCAAAAATTAATACGTGGAAAATCAAGCTTTGCAAAAATTCATACTTGGCAAAATGAAGCTTTGCAAAAATTCATACTTGGGAAAATCAAGCTTTGCAAAAATTCATACTTGAAAAAATCAAGCTTTGCAAAAATTCATTCTTTGAAAAATCAAGCTTTGCAAAAACTCATTCTTTGAAAAATCAAGCTTTGCAAAAATTCATACTTGGAAAAATCAAGCTTTGCAAAAATTCATTCTTTGAAAAATCAAGCTTTGCAAAAATTCATACTTGGAAGAACTCGAGGATCCCCCATGGAATGTCGGCTCGCTGCTCCAGTGTCGATCGCCGTTGCAGCAGAACTGCTGCTGCCGCTGTTGCTTCTCGTAGTCGTCGCCGCTGCTCTCGAGGGCTCTGAAGACGTCGGTGCCTTTGCAAATCTCTTGGAAATTATTGTCGGTCAGGCTGCAAACTCCCGGCTCGCCGCCGAACGAGCCGAGCGTTTTCTTGCACAGCAAACATTTGTTCATCACGATCTTGGCGCAGCAACTCTCGTTTATCCACTGCTGAACCGACACGCTCACCGTCGGCACGACGTCTCGCGCGCCGCTCTCGTTCAAGATTAGCGAGCAGCGTTTCGTTCGCTCGCGATGCAGAGTCGCGGCGTCGTGACTGCTTTGCTTCAGACTCTCCAGCAAATTTTTCATTGGCAATATTCCGTCGCAGCTATAGTACTGCAGGGCCACTTGCTTCAACTGCAATCACGATGCGTTTTACACACGCGAAACGTCAAATTCATAACAATAAATATATAATAATAATAATAATAATAATAAATAAAAATTTAATTAAAAAATAATAAAAATTCTATTTATTTAATAAATAATAAATAATGTAATGTATAAAATAAGCTTAATGTAAATAAAAAAGCAGGGAAGGCTCGTTGTCATCGATTTACAATTGTTTAATAATTTTGTAAAAGGAGTGATTCGTTCAATAAATAGTAATAATAATAATAATAATAATGAAAAGACACATGAAGAAAAGCAGCAGCCACTTACCAAGTTAAAATTGTAATTCGATCGGAGCAGCGGATTCCTCGGCGTAAAGAGAAAAAGAACGGGACCGTCGCGCAGATAAGGCGCGATAGTCAAGGATTTAACGCCGGGCGGCTGTAGCCACAGCGCAACCTTGTGCACGGATTCGCCGATCCATTTGAGCAAATTCTCGGACGTAAAAATCTTGTCCCTCGGAAAAATCTGAGCGGGGAAAGCAAAAAAAAAAAAATGGTCAGTAGGTAAAAGCGGCGAATTATCGGGGAGAATCGAGCGAAACTCACCAAAGTCTCGTTCCACATCGAGAGACTCGCGGACGGAAATGAATCGACTCCGAACTCGTCGCTGGCCGTCCGTGGATCCGTGACAACGGCGAACACGACGTCCCTGTTTGGATCTTTTTCTAAAAAACGCGTGGCCGCCGCGTAAAATGCGTTGTAACCGGGGCTTCTTAACAGCCCCGTAAAATTGATAAATCCCACTACAACTGCCTGTAAAAACCCACCATTTTTTTTAAACAAAAATTCGATTAACGTAAAGAAGCAAATATTCGATGCTATCGTCGTGAAACTTACGTCATTTTCTACACCGAGCTGGGCCAGCTGTTCTTTGCTCGTTATTCTTTCTATGGGTTTCATGAAGGAGTCCAAAAATCGCATTATGTAAGGAGCGCTCATTATGCCCCTGTACTGGATTCCCGAGTCTCTCGACGAGTAGAGCATCAACACCGGATAGCTCTGAATCTTGCTGTACTGAGTTCTGCACTCCGAGCCCGGATGCCAACAATTGATAGCGGCAAAGAATATCTGCCGTGAACAAAAATGAATTAATAATATGACGTGCTCTTACTTCTGTCGCGTCTTGATTTTTCTGCTTAGTTTTTCTTTTATATTATTTCTAATTATTAGTAATAAGTTCTTTTATATTATTACTAATTAGTAGTAATTTTTGTCTTTTTTATGTTTATAATTATATTTATACTTATATTAATATTTATACTAAATTATTGATTATCTACGCTCGTGTTTTTCTATGCAATTCACAAACTGTGATATACTATATAAAGGAGCAATCCGTAAATAAAATTACAATAAAAAAAAAATTAAACCCGTCCTTCCATTTTTCTAGAAGCAAAAAGAAAAAAAATTCCTCCTACCCTGGAATAATAATACTGAGCGACATTCTCAAATTCCTGCCTGGCTGCCTGACTCTCCGCGTCCCAGGGCGCGTAGTACATAACAAAAGTCAGATCAGCGTCCGACGCTCGCTCAACCATGGCATCCAGGTGGCCCTTGTAGAAATCCAGAATAATGGAGCTCTGGTTGAAGAAGGGTCGAGCGGACGGTGGTCGGGACACCCTGGGGGGTCTGAAAAAAGGCGATCAATGAGTGTCGCACCAACTCAACCAGATACTACAGTGGACTCTCCGATAACTTGAGGTCGCTGAACCGAAAGCCGATTACTCCATTCCGATAAGTTAAGATCCCCACTGGTTGCGAAAGAGCTCAGAAAAGCTCAGAAAAGGTTTGATCTTAACTTACCAGAGCGTTAATCCTTAACTTATCGGAGTGCGTTAACTTTTCGAAACTCAACTTATCAGAGTGCGTTAACTTTTCGAAACTCAACTTATCGGAGTGCGTTAACTTTTCGAAACTCAACTTATCGGAGTGCGTTAACTTTTCGAAACTCAACTTATCAGAGTGCGTTAACTTTTCGAAACTCAACTTATCGGAGTGCGTTAACTTTTCGAAACTCAACTTATCGGAGTGCGTTAACTTTTCGAAACTCAACTTATCGGAGTGCGCTAACTTTTCGAAACTCAACTTATCGGAGAGTCCACTGTACGAATTTCCCGCGAAAAAATTCGCGAAACCAGCGAAAAAACCCGTGAGTGTCGCGAGAAGCAAATAAACAGCCTGCAAATAAATAAACAACAGACTTTAGTCCCGCCGACGTAACCTGCAAAAAACTCACACGCTGTGAAGCGCGGCGAACCCGAGGGACAGCACGACGCCGACGAAGAGGCAGACGATCTCCCGTGAGTGCGTGAGGAACATTTTGCCGGCGAATCTCTCCTCTACAGACGTCCGTCTCGGCCTGGCCACGTCGTTACTTTGCGGCTCCGTGGCCGGTCGGGCAGCAGCGGCGGCACCACCAATGTTATCAACATTTCTCGACGAGCTCGTGTCTCCGTCGCCCTCCACGCTCAACATTATTCGCCCGAAAGCCACGAATTATCGAGGTTCTCTTCTCTCCACGCTTTTAATTCCGCCTCCTCCTCCACCTCCACCTCCGCCACCTCCGCCTCGCGGCTTCTGCTTCGTCCTCCTCGTCGTCACGGCTCTCGTGGGTTGCGAGAGTAGGGGGGGATTTCGCGATAGTGGGGCACCGAATATCTGCACGCGCATAATTCGATTAGGCGTTATTATTATATATGCTTGCGCTTTGCACTTGCGACGCGAGATCCACCGGCGGAAGCGGCAACGACAACTGGCTGCTCGCGGTCGCCACGACACCGCTCGACGCGGGTTTCACAGAGTGTTTTTGGTGCCCCTCGCGCTGGCGAACAGCTGATTAGGACGTACGTCAAACTCAAAGCTCCGCTGTCACTTCGACGAAATAAACAAGACGACTTTTTTTTCGGTTGTTTTCCTTTTTTGCATTCAATTATTGGTTCGAAATGTTTTTATGTTTATTTGATTTCTAAAAAGTTGGTGGCAGTCAGATATGTTCATATGAAGTCGTTATATATTCTTCTATCATTCGGCTAAATTGGTTGACGGTGTCGTCAGACACAACGATCATGGATTGAAATTGCTTGTTTATGTGAAATGTCAAAACTCGCAGAAAGAACCTTCGTGAGTGCAAGTGAGATAGAAAATAATTTTCGAAGCAACATTACACGGAAACTAGACACACGCTAGGAAAAATGAAAGTTTTACGCCATTCAGAGTCGAAAGAGGAATGGTGAAAAACTTTTCTTTTTTACCGAAATATTCAAAATCGTCGGGGAATAATTGTTTACAGTTTTTATTGCCGACTGAGCAGGTTTCGCCTCGCCTTAAAGGCTTAAAGGCATGCGAAATACCGACTGCGATAATAAAACCTGTAATGAACGTTTTTTGCACATATTTGCATTTACAGCTGAAAGAAGAAATTCATTCCCTGCACTCGCGAAATCCTCAGGGAATGAATTTCTTATAAAAAGGCAATGTGAAATTACATCCACGTCGAGCGCAGTCGGTATCAAAAACTGTAATGAACGTTTTTGACGGATATTTGCGTTTACAGCTAAAAGAAAAAATGCATTCCCCGTACCCTTAACCCTAGTAGTAAGCGAGATAAGAGATGTGTAGGACGTCGTGATAGTAGAACTGATAAGAATACCGCGGCGGAGGCAGTGCGAGGTACCTGGATTCGACGTCAGTGTCAGTGTCTTTCGGTCGCTGACGCGATGAAGTCGCTGTTGGTATTCGTTCCGAGCGAATTGGCCGGCGAAGGGCCGGGTTACATGTACGGAAAAGCGACCTACGATCCTGTAAACGGTGTGAAGAAATTCTACATCGTCGGCGTGCGTCGAGCCGATCGGCCGGGCGGAGTGAAAACGTATTCCGATCTGATCGGTTTTTACACGCCGGCGACGTCCGAGGCGGCCGGGACTCAAGGAGTCAAGGAGAATAACACCTCGTGCGACTGGATCGACGCCTGTCTCGTCACCTCGGACAATCGTCCGAGCAAGAGCCACGACTATAGGCTGACGAACGTCGTCGTGAATAGGAAACACGTGTCGACGGCCGCGCTGCACACGGTGATCATTGTTTACGATCGGCTGGCGCTGCTGGAGGCGGAGCTGTTTGCGCGCGGAATTCCGTCGTCCGAGTGCAGCGGCTATCATTTTCAGGTAGGGATGCGTGATGTTTGAAAAAAATATCGATGTTGAAATAATCGATTATTTAAAACATTGATTATGAACATCGATGTTGAAATAATCGACTATTTAAAACATTGATTATGAACATCGATGTTGAAATAATTGACTATTTAAAACATTGATTATGAACATCGATGCTGAAATAATCGATTATTTAAAACATTGATTATGAACATCGATGTTGAAATAATCGATTATTTAAAACATTGATTATGAACATCGATGTTGAAACAATCGGTTATTTAAAACAGTGATTATGAACATCGACGTTAAAAAAAAACATCGAAACATCGATTGTTTTCATCGACCAAATAATAGGTATGCAATTACCGGGTAAAACAAACACAATTTGTAACATCATTATATAGATTATTTCGGGATAAATTCATCACTTATGATAATTTTTATTACAAAATCATATGCTTGAAGTCGGCAGTTCCATCCAGAGGAGCGCAAAATGTCCTTAAATATTTTTGTGAGTTTCTTTCGTAACTTTAATTGAGTTATTTTCGTAACTATACGGGGCTAAAAAATCGTCATCGATGTTCGGGGGAAAAGCGTCGGCAATCGATTAATCGGGTTACAGAAACATCGACAAAATTATTCGATTATTTGAAAAGAAAAAAAAAAAAAAAATGATGTTTAATTTATTGGCAAACATCGCTCATCCCTATTTTCAGGAATTGAAGCAGATTCTGGAGAAAAAAATGACGGAGGAGCGAACGAACGAGTCGCGGGTCGGGAGGCTGAAGGAGATGCTCGTCACGTCGAATATGCTTTTGCTCCTCTATCCCGTTCTGTTTCTCAGCAAAATAACGAACAAACTGCTGCCCGTTCTCAAATACTCCACCCTCGGGCTGCATTTGAATGCCTGGCTCGAGAACACGAAGTGGATGCTGCTCGCCGTGATGCGCGAGAAAAAATTCACGCTGAAGACCGGAAATCACGTTCTCGCGACTATCTTCGACGTTTCGTTGGGGATTCTGCTTCTGCGGCTACTGCTGTACAGCATCGGCGATACGCCGCCCTCGCAGATTTTGTTGGATAACGCGGAGGTAGTTACAATTTTTTTTTTAAATCTTGTGTTTAGTGTACACATTTTTTTTTTTAATTAGGACAATTTTATCGAAAATTTTATTGGAAACTAAATAAAATTCACCTAATTAAAATTGAGATAATTATGCAAAAAAAAAAATCCCGACAAAGAAATATAAATAAAAAAAGATCGTAAAAATTATTGGAAAAAACATCGAATAAATCTTTTGCAGAAAGTCGTGGATTTTCTGAAAAGTTTAGTCGACTGGCTGATGGGAGCTCCGGCCGGCCTGAAGCTCAATCGGTCCTTCAACAAAATGCTCGGAAAATTCTTCCTCTACCACATTCACCTCTGGTGGACCTTCCTCGTCTTCATCAAGCCCGTCATGGATTTCGCTTTTCACGTTCTCATGCTCTTCGGAAGACTCGGCGTGACATTCCAGATTTCCATCGCCGCCGATATTCTCGCTCTCGTCAGTTTTCACACCTACTGCATCTACGTGTACGCGGCGAGGTCGGTGCATTTAATTATTACGCTATAAGACACTATAAAAAAAATCATGAAAATCGACAAAGGCGTTAACGAAACGATTTTCAGGCTTTTCAACATTCAAGCGAGAGGACTGACCGCGTTGTTTCGTCTGTTCTTGGGAAAAAAGAAGAATCCCCTGAGGGAGAGGGTGGATTCTTGTCAGTATCAGCCGGATCAATTATTCGTCGGGACGCTTTTATTCACCATTCTGCTGTTTCTCATGCCGACGACCTGGGTCTATTACACGGTTTTCGCGACGGTACGCGCGCTCCCTGCTCAGTAAATCCCATCAACGTTGAAAGAATCCGATCAAATGAACCAGTTTAAACCTGTTTGTACCGATTATTTTTCAATCAAAATTTTTATTAAAAATAATCGGTTCAAACAGGTTTCAATCGAATTTTCGTCCGTTTTATTGGTTCGAATCGAAAGTTTTAACCAGGACTTCGCCAATTGATAAATAACAGCTCGCTGTTATTTAGCAATTAACGTAATTAATTAAATGCTATTAAATTAGGTGATTAATAGCTCGCTGTTAATTAGCCATCGCTACGCACAATAGCTGACGCACGATTTTTCACATTTTTCGCAGCTCCGGGTGATGCTGATCGGCCTTGGAGGCCTCTTGACCAGGCTCGGATTCTACATGCAGGTCATACCGATCTACACGTTTCTCAATTGGTTCTTCCGCTCGCGAAACACCAGCAGTGAGTGTTTTTTTTCCCCTCAGTCGCAAAATCATTCGGATTCTCACCGGATTATTGCAACTCGATTTGTCTCTCTCGCAGGTGCCGTGAAATTGTTGCTGCTGCGTTATCCCTGGACGGCCGGAGCGCCGGTCACGCTGATGATGACGACCGTCGCGGCGCCGTGGGCAGACACGTGGAAGCGCTGCATACCCGACACGATAACCAATCGGCCGTCCATCGAGTGGGCGACGATCGTGAAGAACATTTTTTGGGGCCAACTGCTGTACCCGCTGTAACTCGGCGAATAAGGACGAAATATACACGAAAAAGAAACGAGAAAATTATGTTTATATATTCAATTAAATAACATCTAACGAGGTAGTCGGTCACCGGGACGACAATTCCTGCGACATTCTCAGATTCTCTCTCTGAATTTCGTTTTCCTCTCGCAAAATGCAGAAGTTACACAGAGAAAAATATCAACGGAGTGACAACAAAATTTTCCCTGTGATAATCACAAATTTGCTGCAGCAGCTGAACATTTTGCTGCGGTAGCTGAAAATTTGTCTGTGGTAGCTGAAAATGTTGCTGCACTAGATGAAAATTTTGCTGTGCTAGCTGAAAATTTAGTTGCAACAAAAAAAAAAAGAAGAAATTCGTTAACACAACAATCGATTCGTTATCACTCCGTGATTATTTATCCCCGTGTAAATCACGAAGTCGAAGACGCTGGTGACAATAAACTATGTCAAAAAAAGAAAGAAAAAAAAAAATAAACGAGAAAATTACGTGTATATTCAATTAAATAACATCTAGCGAGTTTGTCGGCCAGCGTGACGACGTCTAGTCTGCGGTTGGTGTCCTGTTGGCGAGATACGTTCGCGAAATATCCACAGACAGTTGCTGCGACTTTCTCAGATTCTCCCTCTGATGCTCCGGGAAGTGATCGCTGAGGTCTCTCGTCAACAACTCGTCAATGTCGTTCTCCTCTCGCAGAACGCAGAAGTAAATCAGGAAGGCGGCGAGGCTGGCAGAGATAACGTAAGTTTGAAACCAGGGCCTGTCGTCGTCCGTCTGTGCGCCAGTACGAGTGGCCTCAGCCCGCCATCTGGCTGCTCCGGATTCTGAAAACCGGATTGGCTTGTCGATGTCATCGTCGTCATTGTTGTCCCTCGTCGCTGTGGTTTTTGTCCTTTCGCAAGTGAGAAGAGCGGCTGACGTTCGACGCATCGACAGTCTGTGTTGGATACAAAAAACATATATATAAATGACGTTCGATCGTATGACAAATTTTTTTACAGAATTTTGATTTTGACACATCAAAAGTCTGCGTTGGGAACAAAAAAAAAGATGTTCATTCGTATGACAAATTTTTTTACAGTATTTTGATTTCGACGAATTCAAAGTCTGCATTGGGTACAAAAAATAATAATAATAATAAGGTTCGATCGTATGACGAATTTTTTTACAGTATTTTGATTTTGACGCATCGAAAGTCTGTGTTGGGTAAAAAAAAAAATAATAATAAATGATGTTTATTCGTATGACGAATTTTTTTTAGTTTTTTTATTTTGACGCATCGAAAGTCTGTATTGGGTACAACCAAAAATAAATAAATAAATGATGTTTATTCGTATGACGAATTTTTTTTACAGTATTTGATTTCCATACCTGGAGACGAGTGCGTTTTTATTCGTGCGACCTAAGACGCTCGCGAGACATCGCAGCTTCGTTAGACTCATATTTGTAACCTTTAAATGTCGCTCCCGAAGCCGCTGCGACTGGCGAACGAAGCAATGATTTCGTTTGTCGGCAGATCTGATGAAATCAAACTGTTCGTTGGACGTAATCGGTGTTGTTATTGATGTTGTTTTCGCTGTTGTTGCTTTTATTAGAATTCCTCGGGCTGCCTCGTGAGAACTTCTGCTTCGTCTTGTTTCTTTTGATTGTTGGACTATTTTTTTTCGCTCGCGTCGACCAATCACGACGGCTCATCCGTTTGAGGATTTTCGTTTCATTGGTCACCGGCGAAAAATGCAGAAAAGATCGCGAGTCGCGCTGACCAATCGGTGGTTCAGCATTTTCACGAAACGTGCTTTTCACCAAACTCGATTTCGCCACATCCCGAAATCGGTATTTCGATAGATGGCGCTGCTAGCTTCGTCCGAGCAAAATCGGTGCATAGATAATTTTTAATCTTTCCTGCTTTTATCTACAGCAGGTTTGTTATCCTACTGCGATAAACGTAGAATTTATCTGCTGCACGGAAGAAAGATTCCTATAAATGTTCAGTTGCAAAATAAAAAAAAATAAAACAATGTAACATCGACTGGGTAAGCGCGCGAAGCACGTAAATGGGCGAATGTTATTATAATCATGAAAAAAAAAAAAAAATCATTTTTCGTGTTTTTCTCGTGGAATTTTTCGATTTTTCGATAAGCAAACAAGGAGATGTTTTTCGGAGTTAGCGATCAGTGCGAAGAAGTTCTCCACGTGGCAGCTTAAATTAATCAATAAACTCGCCAACTTACAGAGTTGGTTTTGCGTTGGTTCCTCTTTGCACAACTCTTTCTTTTTATTTTATCCTCTTTGCACAACTCTTTCTTTTAATTCTATCCTCTTTGCACAACTCTTTCTTTTTTTTTTTCATTTTCCGATTACAGCGATTATGAGTTTTCTCGTGCGTCTTCTTCGTATGATGCTCCGTTCGCACGATAACATCTCCCGAGCATTCCAACCCCGAGCGGCCGCCGGGGCGCTCGCGTGCTTACACAAACTCACACTCGCACTCACACTCACATTATATACACATTCACACTCACACCGAGTGAAGCCTAAAGCACCACCCGCTCCTACGGACTCTCGTTCGCTCTGCCCTTCTTCCTTCTCGCTTTACTCTTACACACCAGTGCCACACACTCACACTCACACTCACACTCACATTATATACACATTCACACTCACACTGAGCGAAGCCTAAAGCACCACCCGCTCCTACGGACTCTCGTTCGCACTGCCCTTCTTCCTTCTCGCTTTACTCTCACACACCAAAGCCACACACTCACACTCACACTCACATTATATACACATTCACACTCACACCGAGCGAAACCTAAAGAACCACCCGCTCCTACGGACTCTCCTTCGCTCTGCATTTCTTCCTTCTCGCTTTACTCTTACGCACACAAAGCCACACAGTCACACTCACTCACATTCACACTCACACTGAGAGAAACCTAAGGCACCACCCGCTCCTACGTACATAGCTCGTTCGCTCTGCCCTTCTTCCTTCTCGCTCTACTCTTACACACAAAAAACCACACATTACACTCACACTCCACTCACACTCACATTCGCATTCGCATTCGCATTCGCATTCACACTCACACCGAGCGAAACCTAAGGCACCACCCGCTCCTACGGACTCTCTTTCACTCTGCATTTCTTCCTTCTCGCTTTACTCTTACACACACAAAGCCACACATTCACACTCACACTGAAAGAAACCTAAGGCACCACCCGCTCCTACGGACATAGCTTGTTCGCTCTGCCCTTCTTCCTTCTCGCTCAACGCTTACACTCACAAAACCACACAGTCACATTCACTCACATTCTCTCGCACACAAGACCGAGCAAACACTAAGCACCACCCGCTGCTACGGACTCTCGGGCCGCTCTACCCTTCTCCAGGCATCAGCCGGCTCATTCCTCGCTCGGATATCAGCGCGATGAGTCGTGTGACGAGCTGGCTTTTCGGCGCCGACCGCGACGTACCCAACGTGCTTTCACTCGTATCCGTACCGGATTCTAATTCACACCCGTAACACGTAACCACGTAATTCCAACGAGTGTCCTTAATTTCTCCAGAAAACGCCTGACAAACGGATTAACAAAAGTGTGTGCTAAAAAGTGCCAGTGATTGTACAGCACCGACGTTTTTTTTATCGGTGCGTCAATTTAATTAACATTTAACGGTGATAAAAAATCATCAACTCGTCAATTTTACGCGCGAAGACGAATTCACGACGATTTTCATTTTTTTATTATTTTCAGAACTCCGAGAATTAAGAGGGAAAAAATAAAAAAATAAAACGCGGAGCGGGCGAAATAAAAAGCGCCTCGCGTGTGCTAAACGTCGGAGGCAGCGAGTGCGAGGAGGTAAACACACTGAATAAGCGTGACCGCCCGCTGCGGGCTTCCTCGTAAACGGAATCGTATCACGGTCGTTATACACTCGCACGCCGGAGTCCTTGAAATTCTCGACGATCGGCGATAAGGTGAAGAATAACAAAGACGAGTCAATTGCACAATTTGTGTGTTGTCGATGCATGGGAGCTTTTGTACAGTACACGCGAATGTCACGGGAACGAAATTTCCGGCGGAGCGACCGGTCGAGTGTCGTCTGCGAATTCGCTCGTGGACCGAGCGATTGTTGCAGTCGGCGATGAGGAAAAATAAATGGGTTGTTAAAAAAAAAAGATTTGTTGCAGTTACTGTTGAAGAAAAAAAGGGTTGTTAAGAATGGAAAATAGGTTTGTTAAAAAATTAAAAAAGGATTGTGAAGAAAGAAAAAAAGGCTCATAAAAATAAAAAAGGGTTTGTTGCTGTCACTGAGGAAGAAAAAAAAAGATGATTAAAAATGAAAAATAGGTAGTTAAAAAAGAAAAAAAGGGTTGTTAAAAATGAAAAATAGGTTTGTTAAAAAATAAAAAAAAGGATTTGTTGCAGTTACCGTTGAAAAAAAAGGGTTAAGAATGGAAAATAGGTTTGTTAAAAAATTAAAAAAGGATTGTAAAGAAGGAAAAAAAAGGTTCACAAAAATAAAAAAGGGTTTGTTGCTGTCACGGAGGAAGAAAAAAAAAAGGTTAAAAATGAAAAATAGGTTTGATAAAAAATAAGGATTGTTAAAAAAGAAAAAAGGGTTGACAAAAAATAAAAAAAAGGTTTGCTGCTGTCACTGATGAAGAAAAAAAAGGACTGTTAAAAATTAAAAATAGGTTGTTAAAAAAGAAATAAGGATTGTGGGAAAGAAAAAAGGGTTGATAAGAATGAAAAATGTTGGTTGTTGAAAAAGAAAAAAGGAGTTTATCGCTGTCACTGCTGAAAAAAAAATAAAAATACAGAGTCGGACAGAGCCCAACCTACTGCAGAATTTGTCTTCACCACTTTGATGTTTCCGTGCAGGAGGCCGAGGATGAGCCAGAAAGATTAATCAAGCGATCGGCGCGTTCGCGCTGCTCACGCTCGTCCCGACAATTGACCAGGTTAACCGTTAATCCGTCTAGTCGGGCAATGACTTATCTGAAACAATCAAGATCTCGAGAAATTAAAGAAACGTTTAAGGGGGCCGGGTGCGCCATTACGTTTTACAGTTGCAACTGCGTTGCTATTTTTAGTCCAACATACTTTTCGGAGTGCCATTTAATATATTAAAAAAAAAAAAAAAATCCACGGCACAGCCGGACGCGAATTGCAAAAAAAAAAGATTCCTACAGGAGGCACGAAAACAGGAGCAAACTGGGAGGGGAGACCAGTTTGCTAAATTTCACGATACATTGAATTTGGAAATCCCACCGTATTGATTTGTTCGCAATGCTGCATTGAGAGTGCTCGCCAATTTTCGGTCGTAAAAATAGCCAGAAAGCCGAGAGTCGAGAAAGGTCCGAAAAAATCGTGTGAACTGGTATTGAATTTCTCGTGCACAAATTGTTGTGTTGAATTTGATACACGTGTCAAGGCAGAAGATCTCGTGGTACTGTTGAAGCGAATAGCAGGAAGATTCGGACGATGTGGCGAAATGTTCTATGAAATGAAGACACGTTTCATACAATATTTCGTAATATTTGTGCAGTGAATAATTTTATTCTAATAATTTTTTTTTCAGTTCTTCAGTTTTGTAAGTTTATTATTCTAATCATTTTTTTTCAGTTCTTCAGTTTTTTAACTTTATTATTCTAAGCATTTTTTCAGTTATTTAGTTTTTTAAGTTTTTTATTTTAAGCATTTTTAAAAGTTTTTCAGTTTTTTTCAGTTTTTTTATTCTAAGCATTTTTTCAGTTCTTCAGTTTTTTCAGTTTTTTATTCTAAGTATTGTTTTCAGTTTTTTATTTTAAGCATTTTTTTCAGTATTATTTCTATCTTCATATATTTAAGCAAGAACTATAAAAAATCACATTTTTAGATATTTTCTAGTACATTTTTTTACTCGTGTTTAAAAAGGGCAAAATAAAATATACAGTAAAGCTCGGGCGTTTTTGCGAAAATTCAGGTTCTGAAAGACGCGCAACGACCTCGATCTTGACTTTGGTGCCCGTCGGCTCGTTCGCGTCGTTGTCCAAGTTGCCTAAGGTGCCAACACAAATACGAGCAAAGCCCGGAGCCCCGAGAGCTTGTGAGGCTTCATTCGCCCTCCACGAGGTTACTCGAGTTCCACGTTGACCCCGAGATGAGTCGAGGAAAGGGGAAAAAAATAGCACTCCCGATTACGCGTAGTCGCTGGCGACGCAGTAATAATTAGAGAGAGCGTAAAATTGGCCACTTTCGCCTCGTGAAACTGGACTTCAAGTTGGCCCGGCGGTGGCTAAAAACCCATATACGAATCGTAGAACCGAAAGAATTTTTTTAGCTAAATTTAACGCAACCATTTAATGCTAAATTTAATGCAACGGATAAAAATTGCAATTACAACTACAACGAAAAGTAAAAATAAAAATAAAAATTGCCCGCAATAAAAATTGCCCGTGTGCAAAATAAAGCGAAGTGAGGAGGAACTGAGGCGCCAGTAGAATCGCCGTTTCATTGATCGTCCGTACGCGATTCTGCAGTTTATATGTTTTACAAGCCATGTGAATTGTAGTTCATATTTTAAAAGTGACCTGAACTGCAAAAGCCATATGGATTGCAGTTTGTATGTTAAAAAGCCACATGAACTGCAAAAGCCATATTGATTGCAGTTCATATGTTAAAACCCCATATGAATTGTAGTTCATACGTTAAAACCCCATATGAAATGCAGTTCATATGTTAAAACGCCATATGAATTGCAGTTCATATGTTAAAACCCCATGTGAATTGCAGTTCATATGTTAAAACCCCATATGAATTGCAGTTCATATGTTAAAACCCCATATGAATTGCAGTTCAAATTTTAAAACCATACGTGAATCTCACTTCATACACTAAAACCCCATATGAATTGAAATTCATACACTAAAACCCCATATGAATTGCAGTTCATACACTAAAACCCCATATGAATTGCAATTCATACACTAAACCCCCATATGAATTACAACTCATACGCTAAACCCCCATGTGAATTGCAACTCACACGCTAAAACCCCATATGAACAGCAGAACCGAAGGAATCCTCCAGCTCAACGACTATAAAAACATCAACACCGCTAATTACAACGAAAAGCAGAAGACAATAAAAACCGGCGACGCGCGGTGAGCACCGCGAATAGCGAGGAGGAACCGAGGCGCCAGTGCAATTGCCGTTTCATTGATCGTCCGTACGCGATGCGGCTAAGAGTATAGAGATACCACGATGCCGAGGGCCTTGAAGAGGATAGACCGCTCGGGCGGTGCGCCGCGTGGAAAAACCCTCGGCCACCCCTGTGTGTCAAGTTACCGCCGCGCATAGCTGTGTATGCACTTTAAACGTCGGCGCAAAAGCTCGAGCGAGCATCGACGGAAGAAGGGCGACAGACCGGGGGAGAGGAACGCGGAAAATCGATCCGTCCAGTTGCGAACCTTCCACGGCGACTCGGTGCAATGACCTCCAAACCTCAAGAAAGATCCCAGTCGGTGAGGTAAGAGAATAAAAAAAAAAGAAAAAAGAAAAAAAAAGAAATAATAATGCAGCAGCGAAAATCAATCCGCAACACATCGATGACGAAAGAGGAAATGGTCGGGGATTTGCTGAAATCTCTGGCTCCCCTCTGAACGTTTCGTATTTTCTTGAGAGACGACGACGAGGAGCCGCAGCACGTCTCCTCTCTCGGATTGCCACGACGTATACTGAGACCCACGAATCTAATTTCTGTCGTAAATTCTTACCCGGCAGATCCGACCAGGGAGAATGTTGCGTTATCGATTGTGTTGCAGACGGAGTATAGTGATGGTGGATGGCTGTGTAGAGTGTTTTAAAATAACGTAGGGCGAGATCTGGGCACGTGGAATTTTGGGCATGCTTAGGGTGTCGAAAATAGATTTTTTTTTGTAGTGGTTCTGTATTAGTTTGTAGGCACTCGGGATGGTTTGTGGTTTGCGATGGCTCGAAGAAAAATCGTTGGGTTAATGTTTGCGGCGAAAAAAAAAATCAGTTTTCGCATTTTTTTCGTAAAAAGTGCGAAAACATTTTTTATTATTTTTAATACTTTATTTCGATGTATTTTCGCCCGTACACAACGAATTCGTTTTTTTCTAATCGCGATATTTTTCGCGAAAAACTAAAAAAACTGGATTATTTTCGATCTTTTTTTGCATCAACCGGCTAAGTAACTAATTACAAAAAATACAAATAAATACAAAAAAATTCTGAAAATACAAAAAATACAGAAAAATACAAAAAATACAGAAAGATACAGAAAAATCCTGAAAAATCCTGAAAATACAAAAAAATACAGAAAAATACAGAAAATACAAAAATCAAATAAAAAATCAAAAATCAATGTAATTAAAAAATCTTTTTTGAAATATACAAAAAAATCCTGATCTCTAGATTTCAGCGATGAATTATAAAATCCGTCGTAGTTTGCATAATTTCATTGTGCAAAATCTGCTAACGCATCAAATTTACGAAGGAAAAAAAGGACAACGCATTTCAATGCGTTTAATAAGTTTTGTTTGTTTGCGGTCTGCCAAGGATGGCGAGCTAAACGAGTACGTGCGACGCCCCGAGGTCCAGAGACGCGATACGGATTGGTACGAATGACGGCCGTAGCGAATAGTTACACGCAAACAGATCAAGGAAGCGCGCGAGCGACGAGGCACGTTGCGGGCCTCGAGCATTCGCAGTCATGTGCGAGATTTAGGACGTGGCTCTTTAAAAGCAAAGTCGCCGCACTGTTAATCAATAATTTTCATACACATCGCCCGATAACGTAACCCAGTCACGTGTCCGCGCGTATGTAGCGACCATCGCGCACTTTCTACTACACGCAAAACAAACTCTACTTTTTTCAACGTGCACAACATGTCACGCTGTGAATTTGCTTATCCGCTTCCGTAGGTTATTTGCATAGGCGAGGCAATTTTCTCGAAACGTCCGGAAGAACGAAACGAGAAACAATCACAGGCTTTCAACTGTTGTCTTATTTTTTTTAGATAGACTGAAAAAAAAATTGCTTTACTGCATTTTCGATTTATTTTCAGCAGGAAACTTTTTATTAAATCTAATAATAAGGCGAATTTAATTTTCATGTATTTTTGCCCGTATTACGAAAAATAATAATGCTAATTCTAAATAAAATAAAATAATTTTATTTAAAAATAATTTTATTAAAAAATAATATTATTTAAAAATAATATTGTTTTAAACTAATTTTATTTTAAAATAAAATAAAATAAAATTTGTAGACATTTTTGGTTCAGGTGATCCAAATGTACGGAAATGAATACATTTTTTTTAAATAGGGTAGTTTTCAGCTGCTTGGAAAAATTATTATCGACTACTCAGAGGTTTTGAAAGGCTTCCATATACTCCATTGGCATAGTTGAGAGATTAAAATATCGCTGCGCTGTGAATTTCATTCGCGTCGACCTTTCCAATGCAAAGGTACTTACCACGTCGTACGTACGTTCGAGTAAGGATAAAAGTTCAACAAGCCTTCCGTTGTTGAAAACAGCTGCGTGACTCTGTTATTATGCCAACAAGAAAAACATGAAAAAAACAAACAAACATGAGTCTCGTGTATCATTCAAACGTTTCAATAAAGGATAAACAATTGTCGAATATCATTTCATTCGTGTAAATATTGTTGATAGCTCCAGAGCAACTATTGTCGACAATTTTGTGCATCGTCCATTGTTGGAAAAATTTGAAACACGCGCGCATTTATTGCGCGGTTTCTGCTTTATGTTATCTTCCAGCTATTTAAATCCTTTCGAGCTCTCGATGAGGAAAACCAAAGATAAAAATACTAAAAGCAATATTTACTCCATAAAACGATAAATATTTGCTCAACTTGTTTTTCAATCCGACGGAAACCAATATTTAAAAAATTTCGCGCAACATCGATTATTGGCAAAATTTAAAATGCGCGCCAATTTCTGTCCTGTTTCTGCTTTATGTAATCTTCCAGCTATTTAAATCCTTTCCAGCTCTCAATGAGGGAAACCAAAGATAAAAATACTAAAAACAATATTTACTCCGTAAAACGATAAAAATTTACCAAACTTTTTTTTTCGATCCGACGGATATCAATATTTCAAAAATTCCGTGCAACGCCAATTATCAGCAAAATTTAAAATCCGCGCGCATTTACTACACGTTTCTTTATATAATCTTCCAGCTATTTAAATCCTTTCCAGCTCTCGATGAGGGAAACCAAAGATAAAAATACTAAAAACAATATTTACTCCGTAAAACGATAACAATTTGCCAAACTTTTTTTTTCGATCCGACGGATATCAATATTTAAAAAATTCCGTGCAGCGCCAAAATTTAAAATCCGCGCGCATTTACTGCACGTTTCTTTATATAATCTTCCAGCTATTTAAGTCCTTCCAAGCGCTCGATGTTTGAGCCCCAAGATAAAAATACAGAGAAACAATGTTTACTCTGCAAAACGACAAACATTTGCTCAACACTTTTTTTTTTCTTTTTTCGACCCGGCAATTTTTTTTTTTTTTTTTTTAATTGCGATGCGCAAAAGGTGCGAATAATCGGCGACGCAAACTCGTCTCGTTCCTGGGCAATAGAGCTCTTGGTTCCTGGGCAATAAGCTGCGCTCCTCTCGCGCCGATAGATCTCGAAGTGCCACTGCAACAAGAAGACGGTGGAGGTGGCTCGTCGCTCGGTGGAGTCTCGGTGAAGGCATGCGCGCCCGCTGAGTAACGGCTAATTGGCCACCTCTCCTGACCGAGAAGAGGAGCATTCTCTCTTGAGCGCTCGGTACGACCACGACGCCGTTCTCGTGCCAGTTTATTCGGTTCCGTTGCGCGTGTCTGGTGCGGCTGGGCTCCTCCAGTGTTCACTCGACCGGCGCCTATACTTACCGTGCCACTATGCTTGGAGCAAAAACCTCATTGTGCGCCCGTAACAACACACAGAACCATGGAGGAGTCTTGTAGAAAATTCAAATCCAAATCCATACGCTTTTGTAAGTTGCACGAATTTTTCACGATACTTTTTAGAGGTTTAGAGATTCCGAAAGGCTTCCATAAGCTCCATGAATGCAGGACTCCGGAAACACGAGATACGTGAATTTTTGTTAAATTGTGTAGAGCCAAACGTAGGTTTTCACTATACTTGGAGCAAAAACAAAAATTGGCATACTTGGAGCAAAAACCTCATTGTGCGCCCGTAACAACACACAACCATGGAGGAGTCTTGTAGAAAATTCAAATCCAAATCCATACACTTTTGTAAGTTGCAACAATTTTCCACGATACTTTTTAGAGGTTCAGAGGCTTCGAAAGGCTTCCATAAGCTCCATGAATGCAGGACTCCGGAAACAGGAGATACGTGAATTTTTGTTTAATTGTGTAGAGCCAAACGTAGGTTTTTATTATACTTGGAGCAAAAACCTCATTTAGGTTTAGAGGTTTCGAAAGGCTTCCATAAGCTCCATGAATACAGGACTCCGGAAATACAAGATACGTGCATTTTTGGAGCAGAAACCTCATTGTGATCCTGACACAACATATACAATTATAGAGGAGTCTTGTAGAAAATTCGAATCCAAATCCAGTCGCTTTTCTAAATTACACCAATTTTTCACGATACTTTAGATGAAAACCAATTGACCGCCACTACAGGAAACACAAGATCCGTGAGTTTTTGTTAAATTACAGAGCCAAACGTAGGTTTTCACCTCCTATAGCAAGTGAGCTTGGCTCAAAGTGGTCAAAGGCTAAAAACATAGACGAAAAGCTAGAAAAGTTAAACGAATCATTTTTTATTCTTATTATTATAATTATCATTATTATTATTATTATTATTATTATTATTATTATTATTGTTTATAATACAATATGTCTCGTATTTTGTCTGGCGGAATAATAACATCGTTATATCAGATTGCAAATTCATGAATCCGCATTCAATAGCTTCGTTTTCAATAGCAACTGTTGCGCGTTCGTCAGCAACAGTTTCGCGTGTTTCAAAACCGATCAGCACGCTGATAAAGGGGCGGCGATTGAAAAGGCGCTGAGACTTCCTTCGACTTCTTCGAGGATCGATGCACAAAATTGGCATCCGCAAAGTTCTCAACGCGTTATTAGTTTCGCAATAATTGTTAGACATTTTCTCAACGATGAAAAAATACGAGTCTGTGATTTTATTGAGAGCCTCGATGAGTGAAAATAAGTGACAGCCACGTTTGCGAAACATGAACTTTTTTTTTTTTTTTGCTGTGTCGTCGGTTTTCGCACTCGTCGACTACTTGGGGAATTCTTAAAGCTTTGCAACGCGCGACGTTTCGCAGGTACAAAGAGGAACGTCGTGATAATTGGAGTTATGTCATGAGTCAACAGAAGTGCAGACAGCACGCGTTATCGAACGCCGCGCGGTGTGTTTTAACGTGGAAACATCGGTAACTATAGTCGCTGGTGGATTCTATACGCGAGGGAGACTCAGGGAACGTGCAGCAGGGATCTAAGGGAAGACACTAATTTAACCACAATATTATAGTAATCAGTGTTGTTGGACATTGACGGAGGGACTCGGAGACTCACCGACGGTTTACGCTCACGGATCCCCTCGCGAAGACACTCAAGGAGTAATTATCTTAACTAGCCTTACCTTAACTCTCCGCCGAGAGTCGAGTTTGGACGGGATTGGATAGATACGGATCGGCGATGAGCGGGATTCGAATGAAACTTTGTTCATTCCCTTGCTTTTGAATATATATTTGTTATAATTTTTTTATAAATTATTGGAAATATTTTATTATAAATTATTACAATTTTTTAAATTATAAATCAATTAAGTTTTATAAATATATAAATAAAATAAGTTTTATAAATATATAAATAAATTAAGTTTTTAATGATATTCATTTTTTTTTATAAAAAAATATTAATTTCAGGTAATTAATTTGTAAAAATTGAATTACTAGGCGTCGTTCAGAATTATTTGTCATTATTAGGGTGGTCCTTATTTTGCTAAGTGAGGTTTTTCTGTCTTACATACAGTTGATTTTTTTCGTTAAAAAAAATTGAATTTTGAATATGAAGTTTGAATTTAATGATTGGCATTAAAAGGGGGAAAAAACATTTTTTTTGCCTTTTACGTTGTCATGAAGGAAGCTGAGACTCTGTATTTTTTTTTAAATTTCATGCTGATTTTTCAGATTGCGACTAAAAATAAATTGAATAATTTCAGGTGAAAACCTAATTTCCACGATATTATAATTTCGTAATATTTTTTTTATGTTATTATTTTACAATTTCGATATTTTTAATCTGCCACTTTTAAAAAACCCGCGTGATACTAGAATATCGAACCGAACCGCGGTGAACGCTGATCGATCCGAGAGAGATCAATCGATTTTATCACCGCGCTTCGGTGATCGATCGTCATCCCCACCACGTGCAACGTAGCGTCACAACAAAACGCGCGAGGCGGCCGAACGTGGGGGAGAAACGAGCGAGCGAGGATGCGAATGAACGAGCGAGCGAAAGGAGGAGCGAATGAGGTCGCGAGTTAGAGAGGCCAAAAGGAAGCGAGCGTAGCGAGCGACCGAGTGATCGACCGGGTGAGCGACCGAGTGAGTGACCGACTGATTGACCCAGTGAGTGACCGAAGATTTTGCGTTATAAAAAAATAAAAAAATAAAATATTCGACTTTTGCAATAAATGGCAAATTTCAAAGCCACGAATGTCTGAAATTCGCAACGTTAAACACGAGAACGCTGGGAATTCGCTGTGACCGATGGTTATGATATACGCGACGTTATCAAACGACGGCGATGGTCGGCCTATATTTAGCTCGTACACAGCCGCGCCTTGATAACATCAAATTTTAAACACAAGATACAGTAGAACCACGATCAGCCGGAGTCGGCTTAACCAGGAATTAACTGCATCCTGATTAATCGGGGTTCTACTGTACTAAAAAAATTACCGGGCAATAATAATTAAAAAAAAAGAAAAAAAAAGGAAAAAAAAAATAGCGACGAATTCAGGTAATACAAGTTACAAACTGGTTGAGAGACAACACAATTAAATTCGATGACCCTACCGGGGTTCTACTGTACTAAGAAAATTACCGGGCAATAATAGTTCTGAAAAAAAAAAAAAAAAAATCGCGACTCAGGTAATTCAGATAATTCATGTTAATTCATGAATTCAGCTAATTTATGTTACAAACTGGTTGAGAGACGACACAATTAAATTCAATGAACCTACCGGGAAATAATAGTTCTGAAAAAAAAAAAAAAAAAAAAAAATTGCGATGAATTCAGATAATTCATGTTACAAATTGCTTGAGTTCCAGTATAATTAAATTCGATAAATCTATAAAAAGTGCAGGTATGAATAAATAATTTCCAGAAACCACGTCCCGAAAAACCGAGTGCATAATTTAAACGTTTCCATTGCCCAGCCTCAATGATCGCGTGAGCCCCGGCGTCTCGCCGGCACAATGATAATGATGATAATAATGACGCTCTTCCGGGTAATAAAGCGGAAATTCCTCTGTTGCAGATCTCCGCGAGTCGGTGGTCCGCTCTCGCAGCCTTTGGCCATGATACCGCCGACGATGCACGGCCACGAGTTCAACCAGCCGCTGTCGCGGGTCGTGATGGTCCGCAAGACGGACCAGAGGACCTTCAGCAAGGGCCGAAGAGGCGGCGAGCCCCTCCTCGAGACGGTCACCCGCGAGACCGTTGAACTGTTCAACGGTGGACGGGCCGAGCGCAAGTATACGTCGGAAACGAGGGACATTGTAACACCAAAGTCGAACAGGTGAGTCAACAATTAGTTACCAAAGTCAGTAAAATTATTTACAACTAAAACAATTATTACACAATTAAGTAAAATTGAAGCAAATTATTAAAAAGATTAGTAAAATTATTTGGTTACAATTATTTACTAAAGTCAGTAAAATGGTCCGAATGTCACTATATTCCATTTCATATTCAATCAATTTAATGGTTCATCATTGTACGAATTATGGAATTGGAAATTCGCGTAAAATGTTTGTTCGATTTTAGCATTTTTTATAGACTTCTGAATGTTTAAAGTTAAACAATTTATTCCTGTTGCTTTAATCTATTAATATAGTCAAGGGTAGTCAAGTTCTTTTTATAGTGATTAATATGACAAAAACAGTCACAATTACAAAAATTGATCCTCTGTACCAAAAAAAATGGACACGGTTTTGTAGAAATTTAATAGGTAATTTAATTATGGAAATGAGAATTGCATTATTAACAAAAATGAACTATTAATAAAATTGACAGAATGTTTCGTTGAAAAAATGTTTTCATGAAATCAAAGCTTCGTCTATGAGGAAGTTGTAAGATTGTCCTATCGCCAGATATGATAAATTCAACATCCGTTTAAAAATAGTCGGGCATACGAAAGGAAATAAATACGTCGCTCACTGAAAGTCCTGCTCAAGCTAACCACTACACTAACATCATCTACGTTTTCTGTCGGTGGGGTCTTCTCCTTATACCCTCTAACTTAAACAACACTTCATTTCGTGCAATCAACGAGGTTCCAGATCAACATCAATCAGATGAACTTTTACATTATTGCGGTCTAACGAGTCACGACCTAACTGCTTGATGTCTGAGCAAACATTTAAGTCATATCATCAATTATTTTCAGAGTCTGCGAATGACAATTTTCTATTATTATATTTGTATCATCTTGTCTCATAATAAATTAATATTCCCATTAAGGAAAAACCAAAGTTGATTTGCCATAGAGGAGGATTGGTGGATTATGGACTAAAGAAATGGTACCACTCACATATTTACCTTCCACATAGAGGATGTTTTGTGTCTCGAAAAACTAGTTCTGTCGAGGTTTTCATGTCCTCACGGTCAGAATTCTTCAAAACGTCTAAAAAAAGTCGTTTAGAAAATATGTTCACTTTGACTGTCAGTGTCTGTGTTTTGAGCGTTCGTGCGTGGATACTAAAAATTTACATAGCTTCTTTAGCTGCACTAACAACGCAAATTACACGGATGTTTTTTTTTTCCTGGAAATGTTGTCTGTTCTAAACATTTATGCACGGTGGAATCTCTCACACTTTAACTTGACCTATTGTGAGGAGGCTGATGCCGAGTACAATGGGAGTGTTCGCCTTCGGACTTGCGTAGATATTGGTCAGTCAATTTGCCATAAACAATGGTATAATTTACCAACGAAGCTTCTCGAGGCACTAAAAAAATCTACAAGCAAAAAATTCGAAGAAATCAGTATCTACGATTCTAACATTTTAAGTCTTATCAAGAATCATCGCGAAAAATTTGTCGGCTTCCGCATGAAGATTCTTTGAACTATTTATCGCGGAAATAGTTAATCTTATCTGCGGCTCTGAAAACGGATATCGTGTCACGATTTACAAGAAAAAAAAATCGATTTGACGTGAGACGGCTTCAAGTTTTTATTGAATAAATTGGGCAAGGCCTACAAATACAGAACGTGAGAAAAAGATGGTAGTATTGCTGATATTGCATCGATTACCTTTTAATGTCAAACATCAACGCCGAACAGAAACATTACTATCAATTTAAACGGATCAGTAGTTGTAACATATTATGGATATTCACTCACTCTCTGCAGTGCATAAGATGTGAGAGATTGCATTGTATAAGTCGAGTGACTCGTGGAAAAACATTAGAATGGTTGTTCTTCACCTGTAGTATGCCTTCGCTCAGCACGAGTGGGACCAAAAAGAAGGTGGTGGGCTTCGTCGACCAGCTGTCGCCAGACAGGTACCGAAAGCCAGCGTTTCTCAGAAGCCGATTTAATCACTCGTTAATTGGCTGGCACACTAGTTGTAGTTTAATTAATGTAACTTAATGTATAAAACTGCAAAACCCTGAAGACAACCTGGTAAAACTGGTCAAATAAAAAATGTACAGCTTCAGCATTTACCGATTTGTGCGTCAACTGTTGAGTGGTGACAGTTTTTCTGAGCTTCTGATGAATTTCTCATACAGCAAAAAATGAGTAAAAAAAATGTTTGTATCGGCGCAGGTTTTCCGCATTTTTTCTGTGATAATGTATTGCATATCAGGAAAGAGTGGCTGGTGCTAAACACTCTGGGAACTCACGGAATGAAAAAGGAACGTGGGGAGAGGAGAAAATCGTGAAAGGGTCAATAAAAAAAATAGAACTGCTTTATCAAAATAGCGTAATAACGGCGGATGGTTGTTTGTGGATGATCTACGTCAATACCCACTTTGCAGATTAAAACGAACCCACCCAGGTTCACCTTTGACTAATGACCTAACGACTGACACGCCACCCTCTATGCTATCGATAACGTGCATGTGATATAATGTTATGATAGTATAGGAGGGTTTCTAATAATAGGTCACTGAGTTGATATTGAAACTTCCATTCAGAAGATATCAGATTGATCTAGGTAGTCATTAAATTAATATTGTTGCGAATATGTTTATTTTTTTTTTTTAGTAAAAAGGCGTTGATACATTAAAAAATATTATTACAGATAGATTTAGTTATTAAATTAATGTTGTTACGGATATTTTTTTATTTTATTAAAAAGGCGTCGTATTGCATGTAAAGCGCTGCACATTTAGCTGTGTTTTTGCTTTGTACGTGCTTGATAAGACACTCCCAATATTTTGTGAGTTCTTCATTGACAAGATTTTACCGGTTCGTTTTTAGGTCGAGAGCAGAGTCTGTGAGATCCAAGTCACCTTTAACCGCCTCACCGGCGTCTCCTGGACCGTTGTCCTCTTTTCACGGCAGTTTTCACGGGAGTCTGGGGAGCGATGGGATGTCGTGCAGCAGCGCGAGATCTTCCTCCGCATCTCCAGATTCGGCTAACTATTCCTCTGCGCAGGTAAAATGGACATTTTCCTTTTTTTTACATTAAAAAAAAGTCTGGACGAAGAATATTTGTTAACCCAGTTTATTCCATTCCATTTTGTAATAATTTTGGTTTAATTCCTATTTATAATCATTTCTTTTTTAATTTCTATTTGTAATCATTTCTTTTTTAATTTCTATTTGTAATAATTTCTTTTTTAATTTATATTTATAATAATTTCTTTTTCAATTTCTATTTGCAATAATTCACAGATCTTTGCTTTGACAAAATATAATTCTGCTCAGCGATAGAATTCTGTTATCAAACACATTCGAAATTGTAATTTAGAAAATAGAAGAAAAAGCATAACCACCAACGGTTTTCAGCGATATGAAGTGGTTTAGAAATTGAAGGTATAAATGGTAACCTGGAAATCGCCTGCGAGGTGGTGACTATGGTAATGTCGGTATTTTCTCCGGGATGCACATGGTACTGTGTAAGCACGAGAAGCCAATTGCAACCCACATAACGTTGCTCGCGGAATTATACTGGAATAGACAATATCTTTGTGTACAGAGGAGAAATATTTGCGATTCGAAAGACTAGCGTATCCTAAAGCTAATGAGAACAAGACGGCACGCAGTCCGTCGGAACCGCTGCGTTAAACGAGGCGAAAAAATCCTTCTCCGAGTCTCTTTGGAGCAAGATAAAGCCGGCCGTTTTCGTGTGGCCATCTAGCGTGAAGAGAAGTCTAGGCCATAAATCGGCGCTGAGTAATTTGCGAGAATCTGAGCACGATCAGCTTGATGTTGCATCGTGTCAGCTTTTTCTCCCTGTAAAATAGCGTTAATACCGCCAATTATACTCGAGCTATCCGGCACCGAATTTTTTTCATTCGTCTAAACGTTTCACAGGATCTTCGGTAACGTAATTTATAAAAATGGCCAAATATTGGAAAAGTCGCATTTTTTTATTTTACTATTATTCAATTATTTTGCCGAATTTTAATATATTACGCACGTTTCATTTCTTTTCGTACATCCACGCGGAAAAAAGTTGCGCATTTCTTCCATATTACTCACATCTGTTCCCAAGAAAAAAGGACCGAAGAGATTGCACTGCGCGCGCGCAGTGGATCCTACGATACATACATATATTGTGCGATACATTCAGACCGAACTTGTCAGTCGCAATTGTGACAAGATTGTCGTTCGACGAAACGTAGCGCAGCGAATTTTTACTGCTCCGTCGTGAAAAATGGGGAATTACAACTGTCGGTCAGTATTTATATTATTTGCAACGAATAAGTTAGGTTGCGAATTATTAAATCAATCAAGGAGATACATTTAATAGCAGTTTGCGCTTTCGTAATTTCTCGTAACCTAATAATCAGGCTGTAAATTACACAGTAGGAGTATTTAATAACTTATTTTCTACTTTACTTTATGGGACACGCAGTTAATTATTTTTTACCAGCATCTCTCTAAAATATTTATCACAATTAGTCAAATTATTCAACAGCTCATAAAAAATATTTCCAGTAAATCTGTCCAGAATTGTTTACTTAAAGTACAATTGGTACATTTTGTTTCTAAATTATTCATAACTTGGGAAGAAAACAAATTGTGGTATAAAAAAGAAAAACAACATTAAAATCTTTCTTGTAAGATGTCTTGAAAAAAAAGGTCGGAGTTAAGTGAGAAAGTCTTTCACATTTACTCGACATTTGTCGACAATATGCACAGTGTGTTATTATAATATGACACTGCATATCTTTTGTACAAATTGCTTAAATGTTGTTTCTCTATGTTGTAGATTACAAAGACTGTACCGCGTAAACTGTCTGTGCGCAGATCTGGAGCCCCCAAAGAATTCGTCGATCTCTGTCTTGAGACTCACAACTTCTATCGTTCAAGGCATGGAGTGCCGCCCTTGAGACTAAGCAAGCACGTTGGTATCAGTTTTTTAATCATACTTATCTCACATGATTCATTGCACGAGTTTCCACGAAAAAAAAAATCTTCAAACCTGCTGAAAAATCAGGTTCCACAATTCCAAGAAATTCAATACGCTCACATCTTTTAATTTTCGTTTCAACACTAGAAAGGTAAATCGTTTCTGATTATTTTTATAACGAGCACGTTTATTTCATATTCAGCTGTGCAAGATGAGTCAAGACTGGGCCAGCATACTCGCAACGAGAGGACGCTTGGAGCACAGGGCAAACACGGAGTACGGAGAAAATCTTTATTGCATGTGGAGCTCCAATCCCAAGACTATAGTGGGTGGTGACGAACCCGTCAACGAATGGTGAGTAAATGATAAGCCAGAATGTTCCCAAGATAACCAGTCATCCAGATAAACCCAACAACAAAAATCAATTTCGCTAGAAACGAGTTCTTCTAACTTTTTTTTGTAATTAGTGAGGTCATCATTTCTTTAATAAAACTAGGCTAATCACACGCGCTGGCGCGCGTGTCTGAAAAACTGTTCGCCAAAACCGACCTCAGAAATATTTCTTTTCAAAATATCGACTTTTAACCTATACCATCGTTCTCAAGTCGCATATTCTACCCCCGAAAACACTGGTTATTAACCTTTTTTAATCGATTTTGAAAAAAATATTTTTTTGGCGACGAAATTTTTTTTTTTCTGTCAGAAATCGTAGATCTGGCTCCGGACCGAAAATCGCCAAAAACGACCCCAATTTTTTTCTTTTCAAAATATCGACTTTTAACCTATACCATCGTTCTCAAGTCGCATATTCTACCCCCGAAAACACTGGTTATTAACCTTTTTTAATCGATTTTGAAAAAAATATTTTTTTGGCGACGAAATTTTTTTTTTTTCTGTCAGAAATCGTAGATCTGGCTCCGGACCGAAAATCGCCAAAATCGACCCCAATTTTTTTTCTTTTCAAAATATCGACTTTTAACCTATACCATCGTTCTCAAGTCGCATATTCTACCCCCGAAAACACTGGTTATTAACCTTTTTTAATCGATTTTGAAAAAAATATTTTTTTGGCGACGAAATTTTTTTTTTTCTGTCAGAAATCGTAGATCTGGCTCCGGACCGAAAATCGCCAAAATCGACCCCAATTTTTTTCTTTTCAAAATATCGACTTTTAACCTATACCATCGTTCTCAAGTCGCATATTCTACCCCCGAAAACACTGGTTATTAACCTTTTTTAATCGATTTTGAAAAAAATATTTTTTTGGCGACGAAATTTTTTTTTTTCTGTCAGAAATCGTAGATCTGGCTCCGGACCGAAAATCGCCAAAATCGACCCCAATTTTTTTCTTTTCAAAATATCGACTTTTAACCTATACCATCGTTCTCAAGTCGCATATTCTACCCCCGAAAACACTGGTTATTAACCTTTTTTAATCGATTTTAAAAAAAATATTTTTTTGGCGACGAAATTTTTTTTTTTTCTGTCAGAAATCGTAGATCCGGCTCCGGACCGAAAATCGCCAAAATCGACCCCAATTTTTTTTTCTTTTCAAAATATCGACTTTTAACCTATACCATCGTTCTCAAGTCGCATATTCTACCCCCGAAAACACTGGTTACTAACCTTTTTTAATCGATTTTGAAAAAAAAAAAAAAATTAGAATATTAATAATATTTAGAATATTTGAATATTATTAATATTTTGAATTAAAAAAAATTTGAAATTAATTTGAAATTATAAATATTTGAAATTAATTTGAAATTATAAATATTTGAAATTAATTTGAAATTATAAATATTTGAAATTAATTTGAAATTATAAATATTTGAAATTAATTTGAAATTATAAATATTTGAAATTAAATTTTTTTAGAATATTTGGATGACTAATCAACAGATTACCGAAGAAATTGTGTTTAGCTCAAATCTAATGAATTCTTTGTGAAAATATTATTTTCATATGACTTTCTAATATGAATCCGAACGTCAGGTACGCAGAGGAGGTTCAGCATCAGTACGCGAAGGAGCCAACGACCCTGAAAACCGGGCACTTCACGCAGGTCGTATGGCGTGACAGCACGGAGCTCGGCGTCGGGATGGCGCGGAATCGCAACGGCGAAGTTTACGTCGTGTGCAATTACAACCCGGCCGGAAACTTCCTGGGGAGTTTTACGGAGAATGTGCTTCCGCCGGGTGGTTGCTCGGTGAGCAAGAGATCGAGCACCGACGCCAGCCGACAAGTTCAATCGCCTGTCGCCGAGAACGCCTGGCAGCAGGAGGCGCTTCTTGTTCACAACGAGTTCAGAAGGCGTCACAGGGTTCCCGACCTCAGGCTAAGTCCCGAGTTGACCCAAGCTGCTAAGGTACCTTTTGCCCTCGCGAACTCGGTCACCGAAGTTATAGCAAAAACGTCCCTAGCTGATCGACCGACCGGCTGAACGACGGACAAAAAACGACTGCTCGTTAAATGCAAAAAAAGAGACCATTGAAAAAAGCCAAATGATAAAAAACGACCATTGATATTATTGTTGGTTTATTTTATTTTATTTTGTAATAAAATAATAAAAAAATAAAATAGTTACATACATTTTATTTTATAATAAAATAAAATAAAATAAATAATAATAATCTTATTTTGAAATAAACTGAAATTGGTTGGTTATTTTTAACCGAATGGCGCCAAATGGCCAGGAAAATGACCATCAAAATTATTTCGGTTGGTCTTTTTCCTGGTCATTACTTAATGTTTTCAATGTTTTTTTTTCCAACATTTAACGACCCATAATTTTTTCCGACGTTCACAGTCATTTTACAATCGTTTTCGAGGTCGCATGAATTTCCAGGATTCTCTGAAGGTAATTGATGACCGATTGTATATGTTTTCAGGCGTGGGCGTCGACTCTGCTCAACAGGAACAAACTGGTGCCACAATCGGGCTCGCCGTACGGCGAAAATATTTATTCGATGCAGTGCTCCGATCCAAACCTGATAGTGTCGGCCCGCGAGGTTGTGACGAAATGGTACTCCGAGAAAAAAGACCACAAATTTGGCGCTGAACCGAAAGTCCTTAATACCTGTGAGTTGCTTCAAAATGTTCTATACGCTTATCAATTTTATATATTTCTGTGAGTTGCTTCAAAATTTTCTATACGCTCATAAATTTTATATATTTCTGTGAGTTGCTTCAAAATGTTCTATACACTTATAAATTTTATATATTTCTGTGAGTTTCTTCAAAATGTTCTATACGCTCATAAATTATATATATTTCTATACGAATATATTTCTCACCATGACTAAACTTGAAACCGATTGCGATGAATAAATATCGAATGCGCTCTTTCAGGCCACTTTACGCAGATAGTATGGAAAAACACGACCGAGATGGGAATAGCAATGGCGAAGAAGGACGGTGCCTGCGTCATCGTCGCCTGTTATCATCCGCGAGGCAATATAATCGGACAGTTTACGGAGAACGTAACAAAGCCGGTTAAGAGTGTCCAGTGATCCGCCAGACGCGAGCATCACCGTCGCGGACGTGTCGATAATGTATATCTTCAAGACCTGTATTTATATCTGTTACAATGAATTGTCTACGACTATATAATGTATATTGTATATATATAACACACATTCTTGCGCGAAGAGGACCCAAATTTTACTTTGTAAAAACATACAGGAGTTACTCACAATTTCTCATTTATTGATTGCAAATTCGAATTCGCTTTGCATACCTTCAACGCAAAATTACAATAACGGAGCTTTCGATTGTGATACTCGATGAAATTATTGGGAAAACAAGATTCCGTTGATTACTGTACGCGAATACAAGTAGAATAAACATACATTCCACGTTGAAACATCGGGGATACTTGCACTTACTTTAGCGTACCTGTGTTTGTTAGCCTGGAAATAAAAAGATGTGTAGAAAGTCTCGGGATGTTGGGGAGTATTAAACATGAGCAATGGACATGACAAAAAAGTTAGCAATGTTGTTGCTGAAGCGAAATTATTTTGGCTATCAAAAGCATTCAGTATAATCCATGCGAAATTATTTTGAAGAATTTGCTCGAATTACATGAAGTAGAAAAAAAAAGATTTGAGATTTGAGATCAAGTGGCAGCTATGATTTTATTATAGCAACAACGCAGCTAACTTTCATGCCGTCAATGGATGAGAGAATCGATTGGCACATGTGCTCTAGAATTATTTATTTATAATAAATTTACGCGGGATACTCGCGCGACTATTCCACAGGTACGTCCTACGATAGGTACATTGCCTTCATTTTGCTTTTCCTTCTTTCTTATATATTTCTTTTGACTCTTCTTCCTCGTCACCGTATTTTACATTACATGCAGCCGTTTATCTTATCGCGCGGATCGTTTTTTTTTTTTTATCGAAGAGTGTCTTATGGATTAAAGCGTATGTGTATAGACTGCGAATAAAACTCCGTACGCCACGGCGAGAGTTACGTTTTTTTTAGCTTCCGTTCTGTTACGTTTTTCACGTCACGTTTCCCCGGTTTGTTGCATGTTTACAATAAGGCGACATTTTTATACAATCATTTTAATCTTTGCCTCGGTTCGTTGATAATATCATCGTCGAAAAATGTTGAAATTCACAGACGTCTTTCGACCGAACAATGCGGGCAATTTTTATTGGACCTCGTTTGCGCCTTACATCCTCAGTGGTTTCGAGACGTTCTAGTGGACTGAAATATCTCAAAGAGCAACGAAATCTCGCTACGAACCCAGTTTTGACGATCTTATTGTTAAACTCCGTCTCGCTGATTAGCGCACTTAAAATATTAGAAGTTCGGAAATGTGTGATAAGTGAGAAAATTATTCGAGTGGATCGGTCGCTGACGAACACCACGTTAATTGAGAATAAATCGAGTAGTAGTTTATGTACAAAAAGGCCAATACGTTGTTTGCTGATGGCATGATTCTTGCGAGAGGTAACCGCGAACACCAATCTAGACATTGTTGAATACAATAGACAGCGGCTTTCGAAGCAGTGGCAACAGTTTTCAATCCAATCGATCGTCGAGACTTTTGTACCTTTTTACAATACAGACGCACCGGAAAGTTTAGCAACAGACTAATTAGTCATACAAATTTGATAATGAATATGATAAAAAAAAAATGAATGAAATGCAGATACCTGCATAATAATAATTCATAACAGTCCAAAAATCCATTCGACAATCACACAGCAGCGACAAACATTTTCAAAGATTCGGACAAATAAATTGAATAACTGCGAACGTAATTTATCAATAATAAAATTCGTGCTTCACATTCAAAACGACACTTGAGGCTGGCACTGAAAAAAAGAAAAATGTTGAGATCAAATAGATCTTTTTATTGTTACAGAACAGGAATGTTGATTTTTTAATACAGATGCCGGGTATCGAGTAACGTAGAATCAAGTAAAACAAGAATAATTAGATATTCACATTTCCGATTCGTTAAATAATTGACAAAAAATTAACAACGATATGGACGATGAGGCCGCGGTAAAAACGCAGGAATGTTAGAAACAACCTTTCTTTCCATTGAAAGACATTGAATAAATCTTGATTAGAGTAAACCTCGATGTGCAGCGCCGTTTTTTTTTGTTCTGCCTTTTTTGCACACTTTAATCAGACAAGACCTGTTTTTACATTGATCTTCACCGACGCGTGGGTCTTCCTTAAAGGCACAAGAATCTCGACGAGGTACCTGAAAAAACGATTTTTAATAACCCAAATTTATGGCGTTTATGGCTCTTACGTCGCGTACGGCAAAAATAGCTGATCCCGAGTACATATTAGATCGGCAATGGAAAAAACGGTGTTTAAATCGAGTAATCAAAGAATATTCGTGTAAATTGGTCACTCAATGCTCACGGATTTGGCACCCGCCAATGGGTATGGGGACCGCATTACGGTGATTATCAATCATTGTTTATTAGCGATCGAGACCTTCGCGAAGGTCTCAAACAAACAATCGGCTCGTCGTGATCAAATGGATTGTCAAAAAGTGCTGATCAGCGTCGGCTGATCGAGATACGGATATACGAAAAGGATAAATTTAAAGCGTTAATGTAAATATCATTTGGCCCGCGAAATTATAAATAATAATGATTTGTTGGGACATCAATCGATCGATTTGTCTCATAATTCGTCGTACAATAATCTAATTTATAATAAATTTCCTCTAGCCTTCGATCGAGGCGGTTTTGGATTAAGACACTCTAGGGAATCGATAATACTCCAGGCCGCTTTCTGCGGGAACTCGCCGACGAAAATTCCTTCCGCGCAGAAAACGTTCACGTTTATCGAATTATTCAATTTATACCTTTTTTTTCTCGATATTTTTCTTTCGGAATACTAAATCTGTTTACCCGGACTTGCCGGGTTCCTCGTCTAACGTCGAATCGCGGTTTCATTCATCTCTATTAATCACTCTAATCACTGTCACCAATCAATCGTCTCTTGATAACATTTCATTAGGAAACTCGTCACGATTGTTTGTTCACAGTTTGGTTGCTATTATATTTTCTTCTTCTTTTTTTTCACCGTTCCTTTAATTTTTAACGCTCGTATACTCACCAATCCTCTTTCTCGCTGATATTTCTTTCACATTCTCGCTCTTAAGTATGAAATTATTAACGCTCACACGTGTCTCACGTGACTCTGCATACTCGAGTCTAAAAGGATCGATGCCGTAATTCTCGTGGTACAATTTTTTGTTTTTTTTTCTTCTTCTTTTTTTATACTTCTTATTTGATATCCCAGAAACGTCGCGTTGGCGGGCTAAAGATATCCAGTAGTCCAGGACACGGGGTGTTACGAGCACCACCTCCCGGAGCTCCCATCATCCGGCTGAGTGGCCTCCGCGCCGGTCGAACCGTTCGAACTCGCCAGTCGAACCTCTCGTGATTATCGATTATTCACGTTACCCTCTAAAATCCACCGTCCGACGAACGACACGCGCGCGACCCGTTTCACTATATATTCCTCAACGTCAAACCGATTCGCACCGGTTTTTGTAAATCCGAACCTCCAATTTTTACGTAAAATTTACCCCTTCTTCAGTTCGTCATCGTGGTTTATAAATACGTTTCACTATAGATTCCTCAACGTCAAACCGATTCGCACCGGTTTTTGTAGATCCGAACCTCCCATTTTTACGTAAACTTTACCCTTTCTTCAGTTCGTCATCGTTGTTTATAAATACGTTTCACTATAGATTCCTCGACTTCAAACCGATTCGCACCGGTTTTCGTAAATCCGAACCTCCCATTTTTACGTAAAATTTACCCTTTCTTCAGTTCGTCATCGCCGTTTGAAAATATCGTTTCTAAATCGCTCGAGGCTGAAGTCGCTTTGCGATTGTGTCATAAAAAAGCGACGTCCCTGCTACATTTACTTAAGTACAGAAACATTGAATAGACACTACATTGGACTCGCTTTTATGTCTAACGTAGTTCGCGATATGAGTAAAAAAATTGCACGACTCGACATGGCACATTTCAAAATACTTCTGATACGTTCGGTGGTCGCTTCATCTATACGGCTATTCTTTACGCAACTATCGTACAACTACGAATTGAATATAACGCGTCGGACCTGCCAGAGCGCAACTTAATTTTCCATCAGCCTTGCGTAACATTTTTCTTCGAATCGATATGCTTCAACGAAGCCCCCCGACCTCCACTAAAACGTACCTTCTCTTTATATACAGATTTCACGCCTCAACTCCCTGCTTTGTAATTCCCATCGACACTCATAGAAACCGATGAAATGGACAAAATTCCTATTGAAAAAATAATCGGTTCAAACAGGTTTTAATCGGATTTTTGTCCATTTTGTCGGTTCTAATCGGATCTTTTAACCAGAGTTTACAGCAAATGACAAATCTGCTAATCTGAAATCTTCAGTCCATGGACCATCTAAGCACCAACCTCACCCAGAATCCCAGCATCCTCAAACCATAATTATTCCCCTACCAATCACGACTCCCACTTTCCCTTAACCCACATTAAAACCCCCTATATCCCCAAAACTTCCCAATCCTCGTGCATCGCTCGTCGGTGCGGTGGTTCCTTCAGCCTCCCTCATTCCCCCTCAGTCCCTCATTTCCTCGCCCATCCGAGCTCCAAACTCCCCCTAAAACACCCTCTACACCCCTCATCTAAAACCCCCTCTACACCCTCGTGAAATCTAAATGTGGGAACCCTAGAGCCACTTGTTTCGAACAACACTGGAGAGTCGGCGTCCCCACATGAGGTTGTATCATACTATCGTTCCCTGTATGTGCTGAGGATCCTGCTGACCGGTTTGCATCGGTCCCTGCTGATTCTGGGTCGGCTGACCGCCGCCGCCGCCCTTATTCGCCACGGCGATCGGCTGGGGGTCGTAGAGCCCGACGACGGAGCCGCCGGCGTCGACGACGCTCGGCCCGCCGAGTCCGGGGATCGCGGGTAGGCCAACGTCGAGGATACCGGTGTTACTGGCACCACCGGCCGGAGTACCTTCCTCCGGTGGAGTCACTTCGAGGCCGATCGAGCCGTTCAACGCAATCTTGATCGGATTGTGATTGGACGGATGGGAGAGTGAACCGAGGCCAATGTCCTCGAGGCTGCTCTTCCTCCTCGCGGTGAATCCCTGACGGAGTGAATTGCTTCGTCTCAGCAGTATGTCGTCGACGACCCGCAACGAATTCGAACGGCCCCGCAAGCTCCCGGCCACGGTGGGACTGTCCGGCAGGGAGAGCGAGTTCGATTTCGTGCTACCGAGAGGTGGTGCCCTAGCCATACCGACCCCCGAGCCGCGACGACTCGCCGGACCACCCTGGAGCCCCGCTGACGCCACCGCCGCGCTCATCTGCGCCACCAGCTGGGCCGAGCAGAAGCTGATGTTGCTCTTGCGACGCGAGTTGTGACGCTCGAAGGTCTTCTGGGCGGAGAACGGCGATGGACGCACCAGGTAGACGATGTCGCCCGCCTCCAGCTTCAGGTCGCAGCTCGGATTGATGATCACGTAGGAGAGGCTGTTGCGCTTCTCCGAGACGTCGTCGTAGTCCGCCACCGGGAGATTCAGGGACTCCATTCGCGAACGCACCAGGTTCGCGATCTCCGCTCGCTCGATCTGCTGCGCGTGGTTGTCGCGAGCCTCGTCCGCCAGGCTGACTGAGTACTGGGGAACAGGGAGAGAGATTGAGAATTCGGGTGATTTTTGGGGGGGTGACGGTGAGTTGGTAGCTGATTAGTTGGTTTTATTGAGACTGATAGAAAGCGAGCGAATGGAGGAAATTTAGATTGAGGAATAGGCAGTTCTAACAGGTTTTAATCGGATTTTTTGACGTTTTGGTGGTTCGAAGAGGATCTTTTAAACAGGGTTGTAGGGGGACTTGGATTAAAGTTGATTAAAGTTTGCAAAATAGTTTGTGTTCTAGTTACGGTTTTAGGACGATGAGCTGTAGCGAATTGTATGTGAACTTTTGAATAGCCGCAAGAAAAACCTAATTTTACTATGAAAACATAATGATAAAGCCAATCGTACCATTAGTTTGATTTCTAAAAAATTAGGGATTTACAATTCTGCTTGGAGAAACCAATTTTCCGGGTTCTGATGGGGATTTTGGTTTCGTTGATTTGGGTTTTGATTGAGATTTGATGGGAGATTACATTCTCGATATTTTTGGCTTAGTTTGATTTTTTTACAATGCGTTTTGGAGTACCCGAATTATCAATTGCAATCGATGGTATCTTGGGACGATGATTTATGCCTTAAAAAATGTAATTATTAATATGTAGTTATTGTCAGTGAGAGGTGCTGATTTTAAACACAGGGACAGTGACAAAACAGCACATGCGAATGGCACTGAGTACGGAGAGTTATTACAGAATAAACGGATAATTGGCTAAGGTGCGCTAAAAGACGAGTTACGAATTTTTGGAGGCGATAATAATAGCAATGAAATAAGGTAAAAAATATAAACCTGAGCTTAAAAAAAAAATACCAAATTAGAAAGCGATTTGTGTACTCCAACAACTGTCAGCGGTTACCTAAATCGATGTGACTTTGGTCAAGAGGGAGAATAATTAATTTCAATATACGTCCCGCGACCCGTAACTTCAGTAGTCCTAAATGTAATCATGCAATTTACTAATTTCCGTAGACTTCCACAAATTCTCTTCAAGTGCTGAATGATGTAAAGCGGCAAGGAAAAGCCGAACATGCAAGACTACAACGAAACCGCATGCGCTCCAAATATTTCACTGCGAATTCTCCTGCAAACACCGAGATACAAGAGCGATTGTGAAACAAAGTTATAAAGATAGTGAGAAAAAGACAGATTTATACGGAGAGAAAAAAGGCCAATATTTAGTAGGATGTTTCATTTTTTAATTTATCCTTTTTCCGATTCCCACCATGTCGATGTTAAGATTTACATTTTAAAAAAAGTCTTTCACAAGGAATTCGCTGCCAATGTAGTCCGAGAGGTTCGTAACTCAACTAATGTTATACATATATCGATTGCAGAAATCTCTCAGCGTTAATTGACAACAAAAAATTTTGTTGGGTGGGAGGGAATGTTTAATTTTTTTTATGAATTTCTTTACCGAATTTTGAAACATCGTACACACCTGCAAGAGCGTTTCATTTTTTACTTTTTCTTTCGCCTTCCCCCCGTCCATCTATAAGTTTGAACTAAAACGATTTCATGTAAAATCGCAAATTTATTTAATTAAAAACTATTTCATAAAATTTACTTGCGCACATTTTAATGTCTCTTCTCTCAGACTTCACGTCCAAACTTATACTTGAACTGGTGGAGGATCGAACGAGTTTGAAAAAAATGAAAAAAAGACGTATAAAAGTAAAATAGTCTATTGATTTACATATACTGAAAAGAGGGTTGGTCCCGCTTTAGCGTTACTGTACTCACAGCTGATGCGCCCTTGTCGCGGGTAACGCAATTCGCGAGACACGAAGCCGCCGCGGATTGACGCATCTTGTAAGTTACCCCGACGCCCGGATCACTCTCGGCGTCAGAGTCGCCCTGCCAAAAGGACAAGCAAGACTACTCTTACTGGGAGCCTCGCCGTCGTTTCACTCACTCTTGCAAGTGCGTTTCTCGAATCTGGCCTCGGGACTGTAGCAACGATTTTTAAAAACGATTTTTTTTTTTTTTTTTTCATTTTTTTCACGACGTCTCCTGCTAACCGGTCACGAAAAAAAAGGACTGTTGAGACTCGAAATCGCGACATCCAATCGGCACTCTATAGTGTATCAAGATGCAGCGACTATTTTTCTTCTATATCAAATAAGACACACCAACAAATCCTATATGCGTTACAAACATTTATGTGAGCAGAGATAATATCGTAAGGACTATTCAGCTATTACAGGATGATCGAACGGTCGAGTAAAACAAATGGCTTCGCCGCTAGGGGCGTTTATGCGATTTTTCGGATGTTGTAATGAGGCAAAGTGCACCTATTTCCATGTAGCACAATCTGGTGTCGTCCCTGACTCTAAGTCACAAGATTCTATTTCTATTCATATATTCATATAATACAGACGTGTTTTTATTTGCCTAGGAGTCATATTTAATGTGTAAAACGGACTACAAAACTCGTGTTTTCCATTTACAGTCACGAAGGATTTCGGGCAGGAAGAATTTTGAGACTTTTGGACTCGTTCAGGAGTCTCGGATAATATGAGATCATTGATGACGTTTCCTAGGAAAGATCCAGTCAGGTCTCAGTACACACTGAAAAAAAGGGATTAGTCGGAATAACAATGTGCTTTATGGGATATGCGTCGTGCCATCGGGACGGGAATCCCATAGAATTTGTGAGCTTGTAAAAAAAAAATGTGCTTAAGGATATTTCCCTGATTCTGGCATCAATTTCCATAGCTAATGCTATTATATTTACATCCCGCAAACCGCCGATCAATGCGATTTATTCCGAACGCAAACCAACCGGTTTGAAGTGGTTTCAAGTAGGAATCAATCGGATTTTCCAACCGATTGATTCATAGGCCAAACTAATTTTTGAACGTGGTTGATCAAACTGTAATTAATCATCTGGCACATCTTCCAGCAAATACTTAGTTATCCCCACTAACCCCTCTCACATTGCATAGAGAATAAATGTGTGGAAAACGATTAAAATCGCTTAAGTAGCGCGAGAAAAATTATTGTCAGTCGAAAAGAGGTCGAAAACCTCTTGAAATTTTTTATGATTTATTGAAACATCTTCCTGACACACTTAGTTCCTCTTCATTGCTTGTTATCTTCAGATCCACTAGAGGATATTGACATTGATTTCTATTGTAAAATTGCACGACTTGACTCGTTAGGGATGTTACGATGATGGGGAAAGCGACAATAAAAGGGACATAGCGAGAGAGCACGGCCATGCGCTACTCACAGTCACGAAATGTTTTTCAGTCCTTCGCCTTACCGAGGCCTCAGGATTCTTTTTTGTTGTGTGTGTTTTTTTTTACCTTTTCATCATTGTCTACTCACGTTTGAAGTATCAGCCACACTCGTGTCTTGTGTCCTGTAAATTCCGATGGGGATTTCGTACGTCGTCGAGCAAAGCTTCTGGTAGAGCCTTCCGTACGTTCGTATCCACATGTCTTCCTTCGTTATGCACATCTTCAAAACATTATTACGTTATTCGTTAGCGACATTTTTAACTCAGAAGAACGAAATAAAAATAATAAAAAAACGACTGAATAAAAATGTTTCATTATGAAAAAATTAGATAAACAATAAATTGTGGAATGATAAATAATTATTCGGATCTCATATAGTCGGGAGATTTCTGCATCTAATGATGACCAAGTTGTGAAATTTCAATTTCATCTTGGTGAGTTTTATCAAGATGAAGTCGAAGTTTCATCTTGATTCGTTTAATTGAAAGTTATTATTCTCACCGAAGTGAGAAATCCAGAGCCTGGCGCTTGATCGACTCCGAGCAACAGTCTGACAAAAGTGATGACGTAGTCCTTGACGAAGGCCTGATAAAGCAAAGTATCGAGCATCGATGCGCTGAAGACGCTCCCAGCGGCAAATGGCAACCGAAACATGTACGATATATGAGAGCCTCGCTCCTTCTCCCTCTGCGAAAAACAAGTCATTTGTAATCGGCGATTCGAAGCTGCAAGCGTTTCTTTTATTTACCGCCATATAGACTTTTGATGGGCTTTACACTTTAGACTTCTTATAGACCTAGATTACATCAATAGAGTTTTCTCAGATAGAGTAGATCAGTTCAAACCAGTTCGGATTCAATCGAGGAAGAAACACAGATCATGCAGGTTTCATTTTGAATCCATAACTCACATAAATTCATAGATTTTCAACATCTAACAATGCAGGATGCTCCGTCTATAATCGAGTAGAGACTCGAGGTCGCTGCTCATCATTTTCAATTCTTTTCATACCGAAAATCCGAGAAATACAATTTTCTGTATTTGTGCGTTTTTCGTGTCTCACAGAATATCAACGACGTCCCGAAAATGTTGACAAAAATATATTCGAACAGCATTAAAAACCAATAGAGGGAAATGAATTAGCAAATAGATGGAATTTGATATCGTAGGTGACAGCGGCCTCGATTCTACACGAAATAAGGATTATAAAGATGATTTCATATTCTCATCATGACAGGCAACCAGAACAATTAACTGGTCAGTGAGATATCAGTGAAACGGTCTATCAGAGGTCACAGAGTGAGTGTTATGTGTTACCGGGGAGCCCATTGCAGGCTCGGCCGAAAAGCTGTCATCGGTAGAAGCTCTGAGGAGTACCTTTTCCATTTTGCTGAGGTGCAGGGCGTACTTGTCGTGCGCCCGGAATTGCATGAACCTCATGTTGCTGGACTGCGACAACTCCGTAATGCTTTTTATGCTGGGAAAGAATCTGTCGAAATGTCCAAGCGTAAAATATCTCGTAAACGTATTACTTCAATACCTTTTTCATATAAAATAATACATCTATTAGTAACTTAAAGATTCTCCATAAAATAATTTTTTATAACATTATTTAAAAAATAAAACAATTTTTTATGAAATTATTTAAAAAATAAAACAACTTTTTATGAAATTATTTAAAAAATAAAATAATTTGTTATAAAATTATTTAAAAAATAAAATAATTTTTTATAAAATAATTTTTTAATAAAATTATTTTAAAAATAAAGTTATTCTTTTATAAAATTATTTTTTTAAATAAAATTATTTTATAATAATTTTAGACATAAAATATTTTTTTGTCGACTTGGCCCCCTCAAGATGTAAGAAAATCGCAAACCTATTTTTCTTGTCACTATAATTCAGCGATACGAAGAACTGACAAGCAGCCACGAATAAAATATAATTTTACTTGAACATCGTTTGAACAGCAACGATGGTGTTGCAGTCGGCCAGGGTGTCTTCCTCGGCCGAGTTGCTCAGTTCTTTGTTGACGACGACGACGTTCTCGGCGAGAGTAATTCCGGCGCGCAGGAGGTCATCGAGACAGTCGATCGAGCCGAGCATCCAGTAGACCAGAGGGAAATACGAGACAGCGTCGAGGAAGGCAATTTCCGGTCTTCTCTCCAGCAGAAGAATGATTGGGTTCAGTGAAGTTTTTGACCTACAAAGTAAACAAATCACGCCTGTTAATCATCATCGAAGTTGTTGGGAGCTTCAGAAATTCAGGAAAACTGCCTAATATATTACCTAGTAAAAAATCACCCTGGCAATTTTTACATTTTTAATTTTTTTGTTGCTCTCTATAATTACCTGAAGTGAGCACGGAGCGGAATTATGAAATTATATATCCCGTTGCTCGCGTAATCCGCCGCCAGTATTATCGTCTTGTTCTGCCAGTTGTACTCTTTGGCATTTCTGTAGCTGCAGTGCTCGCAGACCTGAAACAAAAGGAAAATATTCAATTATTATTGTCCTGAAAGATATGAGAATTGATTGTAGCTCGAGACAACGAGAAATCGATTGGTTCACCTGAGCCAACTGAAGACAACAAAGTGGTTTCTTCTCCTTGAGAAGGTAGCACAGGGTGGGCGACACTCCGATGAAAGGTGAGACCGGTGGGAAGCCTTTAACAATCCTGCAACGACGGGATCGTCATTAAACACAAAACACTCTGCACGTCGTTTCATATTTTTTTCCATCGTTATTTTTCATCGTTTTCGAATAATTCGTTTGGATGTCATTGACAGTGTGTCACATGCACTTGCGGACGGTCTTAGTACCGAGGCTTCCACCACGCACCTGAGTACTAATGGACTTGGAAAAGCGTCAGAAACTCACGACGATAAGAGCCCGATGCACAATAATTAAGCGCGTGGGGAACTCGTTTTGCGATGCGACTTCGGCTCGCGTTTAGCCAGTACGTTTTCACAGCATGCTCGGGTTTTTGCTAAGTTGGAGCCTTGGGAAAGACACTATCGGCTTTTGACACGATGTGCTTGGTAAACACGTCGCATGGCTGGCGGCGCACATTTTCGTTTGGTTCACGTGAGTATTTATTATATTAAAAAAAGCGTAAGATAGAGATTAATGTGTTGGAGTAAAAATCGACTCCGTGAACGTTTGTCGAAACAATCGTACTTGAAATATGCCGCAAGGCTGCCACACCGAGTGACAGTGACCACAATGACAATTGGCATCTGCACCCGATTGTAGGTAAATACAGGAAATTATAAGTAGCCATCCGCATAAAAGAAATTTACTTAATTCAAATTAAGTGGATATTTTGAATCATTTGACACGAATAAAAACATTGATTCACACGAAGCAAATACATTTATAAAAAATTGTAACAAAATCGGAGCAACTCGTCACTTTAAAAGGGAGTTTCGAATAAGCACAAGAATATTCAATTACCAAAGATTTAAAAAATATGTTTATAAATTGTACACAGTATAAATTTGTATATGTATAAATTTATCTTCCTTGTATTCATAAAGGAATTCCTAGAATATTGTTAACCATTTGGTACAAGAGAAGAAAAAATTAGTCTGTTTAGGTGCAACTTGTATGGGTTTGACGTTGGGATGGCCTGAGTCATCCTTAAGTTATTTCCTCTTGTCGCACTGCGTCGAAGACGAAGTCAATTGTCATCTGTCGTCTAAGAGGAGTGCGACGGTTCAGATGACAATGACTTTTGGAAGTTGCCTCGGTGCTCTGATTCCTCCCTGCATCGCCGATACCTACGGACGCAAAACCACGTTCATCGTCGCGGGTGTCTCGAATTTCGCGTTCTGGGTGATTCTCGGCAGTTTTCACGGATACACGGTATCGTTTTATTTTTTTGCTCAATTTCGGCAATGACAAAATAATTAATTAATTTAAATTAAATTATTAATTGCAAGATTCCTGTCTTGTGTTTTCCGCAGGAAGTAATAATTGGCGCTATCGTAGGTGGAATTGCTGCCGGAGTCTTTTTGACGACATCAGCACTATACGTTAGTGAGATCTCGTTGCCCCAATCGCGGGGCGCGACCGGAGCTCTCACTGCTTTCTTCGCCTACGTCGGGGTTCTCTTCGGCAGTCTGATGATCTTCGTCACCTACACGCGAGTATTGGCGCTGATCATGGCTGGCCTGACGATTGTGTTTCTCACGTTGGTGAAGTTCTGGATGATCGAGTCGCCGCATTTTCTCTTCATACGCGGAAAGGTAACGCTAATCTAATTCTACTGTCGTCCTTCGAAAATGTATGGTGCTAAGACTGCTTGATGTTTTTAAAGCTCGAGGGTCAAGCAGAACACATGCATAGCAATTAATGTTCAATATGTATGAGAAAACGGATAACTAAACTCTGGCTTCCTATTGATTTCATTTATCTGCTTCGAATTGTAGTCGTTGAAGCATTTAATTCCATTTAATTCTATTTAATTCCGCTTAATTCCATTTAATTCCATTTAATTCTATTTAATTCCATTTAATGCCATTTCATTTCATTTAATGCCACTTAATTCCATTTAATGTCGTTTAATTCCATTTAATGTCGTTTAATTCCATTTAATTTGATTTAATTCCATTCAATTTAATGTAATTCCATTTAATGTTATTTATTTCCATTTAATTCCACTCAATTTAATTTTGTAACAACAAAATGAAATTTCACAATTGCAGACCCTAGACGCAAAGCTATCGCTGAAAGCCTTGAGAGGCGCCGTTTCAGTTTTGGACATTGACGCCGAGTACAGGTCGATAGAGATGTATTTTTACAAAAGGACTCCAGCCCCGACCGGTCGATCGGTGTACAAAATACTGACGAATTCGCACCGGGGGAAGTACGCGATGTTGGTGATTGTTTTTCTGAGCATCACCCAGATGGTCGGTGCACACGGGATGGACGATTTTTCGAAGAAGTTTTTCAACGTCGTCTTACCGGATTACGGACGAGTGATCATAGCTTTTTTGGACGTGTGTTCGGTGGCGGTTTGTCTGTATATGATTGAAAAATTCGGCAGAAAGCCGCTGCTGTTGGCGATCTCGATAATTGGCTCGAGTATCAGTTGCCTGATTCTCGCGGTTTGGTCGTTCGCCGGAAAATCCACGCACAATCGCGAGGACGGTATGATCCTGGGTTTGGTGATGCCTTCGGCGATAATTTGCCTCTACTACACGATTTACTCCCTCGGTTTGACGCCGATTTTGCCGATTCTCACGGCCGAGATTTGTCCCTCTCGCGACAAGACGTTGGCCGTGGGATTCTGCATATCCTTCATCTATTTCTGGTCCATGATCATACAGAGCGCGTTCGAATTTCTCAGCGACAAGGAGGACTCGGACTTGGCGTTCGGCTCCTTCGCGATCGTCGGGGCTCTCGGTATACCCGTGATATTTATTTTCATACCCGAGACCAAAGGAAAGACGCTTCTCGAGATACAAAACGAGCTGGAAAATTGTACCGTTCTTGTCTCTTCGTAAATTAATTTTTTTCATTATCTTCCCCGAAGGTTGTCAGTTTTATACGTATTTTTATGTAACACATTAGTGACACTGGTAAATGTGAATTCTTGTAACTAATCCTACAGGTTTGTTTGGAATGAGAGCCTAAAAGTGTTCCAAAACATCTATAAATCTCGAATAAATAAAATACATTCCGCACGTGACTATCGAATGTTCGACGTACGCTGGGGTCTTAAGGAAAATATCAATTCGAAAAACGGAAAGACAAAATAATTCGTGCTACGGATTAAAAATAGTCTGAATATAGTAGAAAAAATTGTGCATTTTGCGTAGGTAGTAATAGAGTAATAGTAATAATAATATCGAGGTTTACTGGTATAGTGAGAGCACTGCGGTGCATTGTAAACTCACCCCTTGAAGCTGTGGACCGTAGAAGGTTGAGGCGTGACGTGCGGCAAGGCGCAGTGTGCACAAAAGATGATGCGTAGGGGGCAGATATTGAACATACATTTCCACAAACGGTTTTGTTTTTTTTTTTTTTAATTTGGGGTGTCAGGCAGGAGAGTCACAGCCACGTCGTGTGCAACGTGAAGTTGACGTTGGGACGCGCATCAGACAGACATCGAGAGGACATACACATTGACGGTGAATTGATAATAAATTAAATTCGCAAGACTCACGTAATCAAGACTTGCTGCTTATTTTTATTTCTCACTTTTCTCGGCTAAAGTATACCCGCTAGTTTTTTCAGATGCAACGAGGATTTTGTAAAATAATAATCGCAATGACAAGGCCGATGTCGAAATGATTGACCATTGAATTTTTCGGTAAGCCGTCCACTTTCCTACACGGCACTAATGATCCACTAAGTTTGTCATAGCTGAGAATAGTAAAGAGAATACTAAAAAAAATAGTATATAGAATAATAAAGATAATGCGTATAGAAATTAAATGCGTATTTAATAGACTGCATATTATGCTTCACATAGTTTCTAAAACGCTCGGTTTATAAGTAAACTGTTATTTATATTTATTTGTTTCTTTATTTACTATGAAATCGGAAAGATTAGAATGGTCTTTGCATTGGGACATTAGCCTTTTTCTCCGCAAAGTTCATCGATTATTATCGTCAGAAACAATGTTCATTAAAAAATATCGATGAAATTCCTTGGGAGATAATTGCATATACGTAACGCAGAATGATGCAAAATGACAAAACGAGCAAGGTGACAGATAAAAAATGGTATCGCGTTTCTTGTCTTTACGTTTGGATGTGTCTTATAACAGTTTGAATACTGATTTACGCTAATCTTTTGCGACTTTGTTGCTCTTGCTAACAGGACATCTGCGTACGTATTGTCATTAAACGTTTAAGTGCCAAAAGAGAGCGAAAGCACAATATAAAAAGTGATACATAGTGAAAAATGATGAAATAACCAACAAGTTTAACTATAAGAATGAATATAAAACTTTGGCTGTATGTAGAATGTTGTCATGCCACCCTTTACGTAATAGGCACTATAATAATAAAATACGATTAAGATAATACATTTGCAGTGCTGGGCAGAATTTTACTTTTGCTCAAAATGAAGAAAAAAAAATCTTTGCTGATTTCTTCCTCAATCAACCAGCGATTGTCAAATTCAATTATATCTGCGCTTCAAGAACGAATTATCAGTTTTTCAGTTCAATTATGTCCAGCATGGTTCGATTACTATCATATTCCCCGATTTTACATATCGTGCCGAAGCGTCTCATATTTATCTAACATCGTATTTTTCTATTCACCCAGTACGGTATTACCAATCTAGTTTTAACGAATAAAACAAAAAATATGTCAATACCGACGAGAAACATTTTAACAAGAGCCTAGATTTTTTTAGCGTTTTTAAGAATGTTGCTATTTAATATGTGATTTGGCTTACGCAATCTTTTCGCTCGGTGATCTCCAGGGCACGTCGTCATCCATCTCGTCCTCGGATTCGTCGCCCTCGTGGTCTAAAGATTCTTGACCCGGCAAATGTAGCGTTGAACTCGTTAGCATGTCTGGCACAGGGAGAATACTCGGTCGTCTGCTTCCTACAAAAAAATATCCATAAATCAGAGGTCTCATTTTCTTTCATGATTGATAGTCGACGGGGAAATGAAGATCTGGGAAAAAAGGAACTTGAAGAAGTCGGCCCCCCGCTCCGATCTATTTTAGACGTTGCGTCTAAAAAAATACAAAATACAGGGCGATTTAGCCCATGACGACATAAGCAAGCTTTCGACGCTACATGTAAAGAACTTTGCATAATTTTCACGGAGAAAAAGGACGCAGACAAAATCAAACGGATTGCTATGTCACACAGTTCTGCATCGCTTCGAATTTCCATAGAATTCATAAATAAAATAAATTGTATAAAATGAATAATTCATCATAGGCAATAGTAAATTTTAAAAAGCCTCACATAGCGTCAAAACTGATGTGCGTATTTTATATATTGGATATATGTGACAATATCGTAAAAAAGAATTTCAGACAAATACATTTACGGAAGCGATAAACTACACGTGCAAAAAGTTGTAAAATATAATAAAAACCTAATTCCTGTGTTGCTTCCTCATTATTGTTCACTTTTTACAAAGCCACCTCTTTGTGGAAGCGCATAAAATGTAAGGATTTTAATGATGTCTTTCAACTATCATATAAATGTGGGAAGTATGATGATTGATTTTGGCTTTCATCATAAGGGAAGCTTTGTGAAAATTACGAAGTAAGGAGGAAGCAAGATTCTGATTTGATTAAAAAATGCAAATGACTATAATATTCGAACCGATAATTTAAAATCAAAGGTTTACAAAACGGTGGCTATGACGACGTGATTTTGGGGCGCTCAGGGTTCAAACATTTCTTCATCGCAAAAATTACCGTAACTGACAAATGATTTCTAACCTCTTCTCTGCATAAGAATTTCTGGAGTGAGCAGATTTGTATTCGTATCCATAGATCGTGGTACGTCAAGATGGTTCGCTGTAATTGGTGTCTGCGGACTTGAGCCTCCATCCCGCAGACACTGTCTCGAATCTCCAAGATTCCCGGGATCGAGATAAGTCGCTGCAACGCGAATTCCCATGTTTTAAAATTACCGCCTGGTAACGAATGTTGATTTAATTTTTTTTTTCCAATATTGAAAACGACTAGTAGAAAGTTGCGTAAAGTCTTTGAGATATAAAATGTAATTATGAATATGAGAAATAATTTCTATCTTTAGACGTGAAGAGTTTAGTTATTTATGAAGGGTTCATCGGGATTTCATGAGGTTGAAAGTTTTCTGACGTTTCGAAGGTCGATGGCTCATGAATGTTTTGGAGGAAATCGAAATGGATGAGGATTTTGAAAAGACGAATATTCACAATTCACTACACGGAGAGTGTAAACATTAAAAGCACGTTATTAATTGTCTCTTCATGTTCATTCTGATAATAATTATGACAACATGTACAAGCGACACGGCATGCGAACGAATATGTGACAAGTCAATTGGATAGCATTATGTCCATAATAAATATTGCCGAAGCATTGATACAAAAAGCGTGAGACGATGCAGAATAGAAAAAGAACTGAGAAGAAGTCAAAGAGAAGCTATAAAAGCCGAAGATAAAGTATGAGAATAAATTATTGCAAACTAAGCAAAGACTAGTAGACTCGAATTCGGATAATGTTTGAAGCAAATTGTACTTTTTACAGTCATACAAAGTCTATCTTAATTCAGTGAATCCCGTAAACGGTGCTGCTGAAATGACAGTTTCTATGATCTTTCAGCGTGAACTTTCTAAGCAATCCTCTAGAACAATATTTACGATACACGAAGCGATGTTTCAAAATGATTCTACTCTAACATCTACGATCCGTGTCATTAAATGGCAAACAGTCCAAAAAACCTGTACCATTTTCAAAATAGAAATAGGTGTATTTCTGTACTCTAGTCGATTTCTCGACAACGAAAGCGGCGACAGTTTGTTCTAAAAAAAATCAGGCGTTCTGAATCGATGATCATCGAATTCTTCCGATCATCGAAAATTGGATCTCACACACAATTTTTTTCTTATTGCAATTACCGACAATTCCGCAGGTTCTCCGAAATAAACCTTTTTCTCCGTGACGAGGAAGACGATAATAATTGAAAAAAGAGAGAGGAGAACGCAAAGAGAAGCCAAGCATGGGCGCATGCGACACTCACGGTGAACATCGGATGCTAGTAGGTTGTGATGTTGGAGTGTGGGCGTGCTAGGAAGGACCTGCAAGATAACTGGGGGCGGAAGAGATATCCGAGTCGTGGGAAGACAAGTGCAACCGTTGACACGGACATCCCCTAGGGCCTCCTGGTCCCTGCTCGTATCACATGTCAAGGTATAACAGTTTGTATATCGCTGCTGTCCGATAGCACAGTGGCCAATTGACGATGATGATGTACCGTTGCCACCGGTCGTGACACTTGACGACAGCATTGTTGTCAGATTCGTCGAGGTGATCGTCGTCGCCGCGGTGGCCGTACCTGACGCTCCACCGGTTCCCTTCGTCGTGTCTTCCGTCTTCGACTCGACGACCACCGCTGTCGGCTCCGCGCCACCGCCGCCCTGGTGATTCGCCACCACGAACGCCGAGTTCTCTTCCTTCGTTATACTCATGTAGTAACAAGTATCCGTCTTCTTCATTATGTGCCGGGGACCTGGTGAGTTGACGCTGATAAGAATCGTGTTTAATTACAAAACGGCTATTGGATTGGGGGGGTGGATGGGAAGTTTATCCGAGGCGACCGAAATTCTGCAAGACCTTTTTGCCTATATTTTATCTTTTGATGGGAAGTTTGTCCGAGGCGACCAAAATTCTGCAAGACGTTTTTGCCTCTATTTTATCTTCATTTCTTCCAGGTTATCGTACTGGCTGCGTACTGTGAGTGACTGAGACTCATCAGTCACGCTGATCAGAATCGCATTTAATTAAAAGCGGCTATTGGATTGGGGGTGGATGGGAAGTTTGTCCGAGGCGACCAAAATTCTGCAAGACGCTTTTGCCTCTATTTTATCTTCATTTCTTCCAGGTTATCGTACTGGCTGCGTACTGTGAGTGACTGAGACTCATCAGCCACGCTGATCAGAATCGCATTTAATTAAAAACGGCTATTGGATTGGGGGTGGATGGGAAGTTTGTTCGAGACGACCAAAATTCTGCGAGACGTTTTTGCCTCTATTTGGCTTCATTTCTTCCAGCCGATTGGGTGGCTAACATACAGGCTGAGTATCGTGAGTGACTGAGAGAAACAGCCACGCTGATCAGAATCGCATTTAATTAAAAGCGGCTATTGGATTGTGGGTGGATGGCAAGTTTATCCCACGCGACCAAAATTCTGCGAGACGTTTTTGCCTCTATTTATCCTCATTTCTTCCAGCCGATTGGGTGATTAGCGTACAGCCCCGCGTGCCGTGAGTGCCTGAGAGGATCAGCCAACGTCCTCGTTCAGTGCAAACGAAGAAACAGCCTCGAAATATAAATGAGTGAACCCGAGTAATTTCCCGTAAGTCGTACCGAGTAAACATTGAAGCTCTACCGATCGGCCCGCAGCAACAGAAGCAGCCACATTCGGTGTAGGTTTTACCTCGGTCTCTCGGCAAAGTAAATTGGCGAAGTAACAACGTTCTCGGCGAATGCGAGTGTTTCTAGATCATCAAGGTCGGTTCGCAGCCCGCAATTGTGTTAGCCACGCCGCTTCGTCTACCGAACCTCTTAGGGACCCTAGGCGCAGAGGTTGTTTCCGAAGATGAACCCTCCTTCCGCCTTCCCCCTCGCTATTCTACCTTCTATACCACCGCGATTCCGGATTCTAGGAGAGGGGCTTGAGGAGTCAATCTCTTCGCGAAAAATAATCTCGCGCCGTGTAATTGAGCGACGCCTACGACGTCCTCGTCGCTGGGAAGGGAATGACTTCGTCGTTTCGTTCGTCACGAATTTCGAGAGGGGGTCCCACTGGAAAGAAAAAAAAACCTGGCGTGCGGTCGGCGTCGCAGCTTATTGTGGAGCCTTGACACGCATCGATGTTGGCTCTGAAGCTAATTTATTAATTAGCGTAGCAAGGCGCCGTTTCCTTGTCTCCGGTCGGCGAGGGATTGCTTCGGAATTAGGGCAATTTGAATATCAAAGGGCGGGGATCAAAGTTCGCCGGCATGAGTGGTGGCAATCTCACTCCAGGCTTTTTCCGGGCTGTTGCGGGGTAATAAGAACGACGTGGCTGACGGATATCGATCCGCAGCCACGTTATAACATCTTCCGGAAAATCGGAGATTAACATTTTTATTTTTTTTTAATTTTTTTTTAATGCTGAAACTAATATTTCTAATACTAATCATCTGTTATCCAGAACGCTGCTTACATTGGCTGTTCACGTTAATCCTCCAGTTCTATGAAAACGAGTTACCACATTTTGAAATAAGAAATTGAAATTTTATGCCCACTTAAACTCGAAACGTGCAATCGAAAGCTGTATTCATTACATTTAATTAATGACGATATATATGTAGCGATTACATGGAATAAAAATTTTGTAGCACGTACTGATTCTAGCTATTTTACAAAAGATTACTTGTCTTGATGTGGATCTACTCACCAGGATTCAGGAGTATCGTGTCCTCGTAGAATTCTGGAAGTTCAGCCGGTCTTACGGCCACCAGAGCGACCCCGTACTTTCTGTGACTGTGGAACGAGGCGTACGTGAACGATTTGCCCTCGTATTCGCCGAAGAAACGAGAGTCACCGAGGATTATGTGATAGATCTCGTTGCCCGAGCACTTGCCGTAAAGCCTGTGCCATTCCTCCTGAGACTGCTGACCCTCCCTATGTAAATGTCATTTTATCGGTAAATGATTAGGGGAAGATTCGGAGGATCAAACTTTTTCAGGCTTCAAAAGTGGTTGGGGATTCCTCAAAGCGCTGACGATAACATTATTTAAAAAATAATTAAGTGCTTCAAAGCATCTTTTGATTAAATAATTTGATTACATTAAATTCAACTGTCTTGATTATTACTTACTGTCCTCTTGACGTGTGTAACAGCAGCGTCACAAGAGTCGATACACCGGGGCACGTGCAATTGTTCGCTAGTATCGCGTACTTAAATTCATCCTCGCACACCACATGCTCAGCGAATTTCACATGTAGCTTGTTCTCCGGACGGAAGATCTGAACGTACTGAGGAACATTTGGAGCAAAATCCTTTACTGCCCACGATCTGGAGAAAATTGGAGAATGTATCAGCAGTTATAGACCCCGTATAGTTGTTGTCAATCAACTGTATGTATTTTTACATTTAGTTGATCAGATGTATATATTTACTAAGGTAATCACACGCACTGGCACGCGTGCCTGAAAAACTCAGCTGAAATCGACTCCAGAATTTTTTTCTTTTCAAAATATCGACTTATAACCTATACCATTGTTCTCAAGTCGCATATTCTACCCCCGAAAACACTGGTTATTAACCTTTTTTAATCGATTTTGAAAAAAATATTTTTTGGCGCCGAAAAAAATATTTTTTCTGTCAGAAATCGTAGATTCGGCGCCGGACCGAAAATCGCCAAAATCGACCCCAATTTTTTTTCTTTTCAAAATATCGACTTTTAACCTATACCATCATTCTCAAGTCGCATATTCTACCCCTGAAAACACTGGTTATTAACCTTTTTTAATCGATTTTGAAAAAAATATTTTTTTGGCGCCGAAATTTTTTTTTTCTGTCAGAAATCGTAGATTCGGCTCCGGACCGAAAATCGCCAAAATCGACCTCAATTTTTTTTCTTTTCAAAATATCGACTTTTAACCTATACCATCATTCTCAAGTCGCATATTCTACCCCCGAAAACACTGGTTATTAACCTTTTTTAATCGATTTTGAAAAAAATATTTTTTGGCGCCGAAAAAAATATTTTTTCTGTCAGAAATCGTAGATTCGGCTCCGGACCGAAAATCGCCAAAATCGACGCCAATTTTTTTTCTTTTCAAAATATCGACTTTTAACCTATACCATCATTCTCAAGTCGCATATTCTACCCCTGAAAACACTGGTTATTAACCTTTTTTAATCGATTTTGAAAAAAATATTTTTTTGGCGCCGAAATTTTTTTTTTCTGTCAGAAATCGTAGATTCGGCTCCGGACCGAAAATCGCCAAAATCGACCTCAATTTTTTTTCTTTTCAAAATATCGACTTTTAACCTATACCATCATTCTCAAGTCGCATATTCTACCCCCGAAAACACTGGTTATTAACCTTTTTTAATCGATTTTGAAAAAAATATTTTTTGGCGCCGAAAAAAATATTTTTTCTGTCAGAAATCGTAGATTCGGCTCCGGACCGAAAATCGCCAAAATCGACGCCAATTTTTTTTCTTTTCAAAATATCGACTTTTAACCTATACCATCATTCTCAAGTCGCATATTCTACCCCCGAAAACACTGGTTATTAACCTTTTTTAATCGATTTTGAAAAAAATATTTTTTTGGCGACGAAATTTTTTTTTTTTTTTCCAGGAATCGTAGATCCGGCTCCGGACCGAAAATCGCCAAAATCGACCCCAATTTTTTTCTTTTCAAAATATCGACTTTTAACCTATACCATCATTCTCAAGTCGCATATTGTACCCCCGAAAACACTGGTTAAAAAAAAATCAATCAATCTTGAAAAATATTTTTTTGGCGTTTATACATTTAATTGATGCATTTGTAAGTTTAGTAAAGAAACGCATAATCACCTGAGAATAGTGTGCTCATCAGCGGCAGTTTTATCAGCATAATTTCTCGCAGCGAGAACGAAACAAGCCTCGGCCTCGTTCATTCTCGCTCTAGCAAGGTCGCCGTCCTTTAGACAGGAACCCTGAATATAAATTACCCTTTGTGCCCAAATAGGGACTTGGAGGATCATTCTCATGGTCGTATCAAGCTCCATTGGCGATAGAAGCACCACGTAATAATCCTGCAAACGCGTATTTTTTATTTTACGCACATTTCTTATCGATACCCTAGCGGATGCAAACCACCGTAAAAGTCCACGGTGGTTACCACAAGAAAACCCACCGTGGTTCATTGTCAAAGCGTGACCAACCAAACCACCGTTCAAACCACCCAATTTCGAGAAGAGATTGCGGCGTGGTGGTTTAAAAAAACGCCTTCTAAACCACCGCATAGCCACAGCTCGAGGAAGTCCTGGTGAGCTTGCAGCATGGTGGTTTCATCGTCAAGACCACCGTCATAGTTTCACCATTGAAAACGCCCGTCAAAGTCCCTCTCTATCGAATTCCAATAGTTTCACCATTGAAAATACCCGTCAAATTCTCGCTATCGAATTCAGTCTGATTGTCGCAACTTGTAACGCACGATGTGCCCATAAAACAATGTATCATTATCGGACCTCGGCGCTTGGACTAACTCGCTTGAACGGTGGTTAGCATGGTGGTTCAGATAAGGCTTTTTCTTTTAAACTATCACACTGCAAGCGCTTTTTAGAGGTTTTGGTGTCGTTTTTACAGAAGAATGTAAAAATATTTTGACAAACGTCCACGGTGGATTCAAACGTCTTACGGTAGTTCAATTTCCTAGGGTATTTATATGCATAATCATCAAAGCAAATAAGGATTCCCCAAAGTCCATCGAATCTCCTGCTATCATAAAAGTGTCGTTTGAAGAAAATCCATCCTCCCCTCTAAACGACCCTCCACATTTATATTTACTGAGACTCCATCGAACGAAATTGTCGAAAAAAAAAAAAAATAACCTGAAGAAGCGGATGAGCGTAGAATTCGTTAAGAAAATCCATGATGGTGTCCGCCTGAAGTGTCGTGCTGCATACCACCACGTGTTTCTCGCTCTGTGCTCTGTGCGACGAGTACGAACCGCCCAGTTTCTGGCGTTCCATCCACGTGAATGCCAATTGCTCGAACTGCATAACAGAATACAAGAGAAACCTTATCGCAACGGGAGTCTCGGTAACGTCCCATCAGCTTCAAACCGTTCGCTTCATCGAGGGACGTTGAATTACATTCAAGTTACGAGATACTTAACAAAATTAAGCGCACAGATTGATCGTTAAATATTCAACTAATTGATCCATCTATAATGCATTTGCATCTACTTTATTATTCCAATGAAAAACATTAATCAATGCTTTAAGTACAAGAATTAAAGAATGATGATAAGCATTGCTTTTCTGGTGGATGGGACAGAAAATGAAATTGTCCCATACCTTTTCCCTACATCAATATTTTCAAAAATCGGAATCACGTCAAATTATTTTCTTCAGTTCATTTCTTTTTGGCAAAAATTACGGTAACGTCCCATCAGCTTCAAACCGCTATATCAATATTTTCAAAAATCGAAATCATGTCAAATTATTTTTTTCAGTTCATTTCTTTTGGGCAAAGATTACGGTAACGTCCCATCAGCTTCAAACCGTTCGCTTCATCGACGGACGTTGAATTACATTCAAGTTACGGTCACAGTTGGGGGATTACGATCGACGCTTCCTGTGTTGAACGATTATGGCGCAGGATTATGGATACCAAGGGAACTAAACGGGCTTAAGGCTTATCGTGCCGCCGGTCTCGCCACGACTTCCCGGCTTGGCGCTGGATCATCTTCCGAAGCTCGGACTGAAGGGTCAACAGAAAGGGGACCACCAGGAAACAACGGAGGGTTCATCTCTGCAATGCGTTGCACCGCTAAGTCGATGGCTCAATACCGTCGAAGCCACGATTTTCGGCGTATTTATGGCCGGGCATTATTGTCGCGCCCGGCAATCCCGTTTGAACGGCGCGCCAAGCCAGGAAGATCGCCCGGCGTTGCGGTGGGCTCAGCCAGAAGTCAACGCAGTGACTCTCACTCTTTGTGCGTGAAGGGTGACCGACGAAAGGGCGGGGTCGGGCGAAACTATCGATCAACGGTGCGCGACGGATCTTGAGCCTCTCGTATCCGTGTCGCCGAAACTCACCTGAGTCGGCAGCACTATGAGTGCGACACATATCATCAGCACCATGTAGAGCTGGGACGGCCAAATGTCAGGCACAAAGTCCCCGTAGCCGACCGTGGAAAATGTCACCACGACGAAATATGTGCTCTGGAACAGGTTCAGGTGTCGGTGGCCGGCCCTCTGGAAATGCTGGATTCCGCAAACACTGCAACATAAACGCAGGAATTTGAGGTTTGTGTGGACAGCGGTGAAAATGGGAACAGCATCCCTTGGCGCTAAGAAAAATTCATTGCTGCAAAAAATAAAAAAATGGAATAAGCGCGACGGCGCTCCTGGTGTCCCAATGGGGAGCTCCGACCCCCCAAGCCCTCCAGAATATGAGCTATAGGGTGGATGCAACGTTAATGGCCACTGTACCGTTTGTGGCAATTTTTATTATTATATTCTTCGAATATTTATTTTCTGATAACTGCATGTTGATTTTCTGATTGAATTCATATAAATTTACTGAATGATTTACTCGATTTTTTTTTAATCAGTTCAATAGTTTGCGTTATTCGTTTGAATGTGATGGCCACAATCGGATCTAAGGTGGGTAAAAATGGTACTTCCACCATAGAGTGTTTTTTTCGCACCTTTTATTTTTTATTTTTTATCTCATTATTTTTACGCACTTTTTAGAATTCATTTGTATTTCTGCTGTGGATCAAATAAATCGACCATGTGTTGTGAACATTGTTCGACGCCAAAATGGCATTGAATAAGTTTTTTTTTTAATTTCCGCTAATTTAATTATTTATGAATAGCTCTCGCGTTATATATCAAAGCCCGTATCTTACCTGGTAAACACAAGGCACAGTAACGTGACACTTAGGATCATCAGCTGTTGACTCAAAGCTGATTGAGACTTCTGCATCGCTCTGTGCAGGTCGTTCTGCGTGATCCAATAAAGAGAGAAAATTTCGTTTCATTAGCACAGAATTACAGACCACCCGGCGCTATTCCATGTCCTTGAATTACAGACTTCATGCTGTGTTCGGAATGGATATACTTACGAACATGTTCTCCAGTGAGTGCTTCGCTAGCCAGCAGTTTAAGAACACCGGTATGAAGAGATTTCGCATCGGTGGATAGAGAAGCTGAAACAGGGTTTGCAATATAAAGTATTTCACCTATGGGTTCGCTTTAATAGCTGATGAAGGAACGGATGATTAGCTCGACAGCGATCATCGTGTCAGACAGTCTTGATCGGAATGGGACAGCGAAATGGTGTATGAAATATCGTAAATAAAAGTTATTCGGCAGTTGTACAAGAAGAAGAAATTGAGACAATCAGGTAAGCAGCGATGGACACAGAAAGAGTCGTAGCGATTGAAATTGCACAGGATGCAACTGTCTGCCACCAGAGGCCGCAACAGCAAAATTTTAGGTCGTCAGCACTTTGAGGAATGACTCCCAAGACCCGGAAATCGTTCGAAATTTTTCGAACGATGGTCACATCGCTTCCTCTACAAATGGTTGCTCTGTGAAATTCAGGAGACACAGAAGATTCTTCAAGCCTCGGTTGACGTTGTTTATCCACCTCTAAAATCGGTCGAAGCTATTGCGATTCACAGGTCTCTTAATAAAAAGATTCAAAATAATCTGGGACTGAAATTTGCTTCCAGTAGTGGCTACAATGTCGATACTTGGCGTAGTTTTTGATTTTTAAGAAGCATTTTTGCTGTGTAAGTTGTTGTTAGCTACCTCGTGACGCATAACTCACGATAATTAAATTCCCGCCTACAGTAACGAGTACACGTAACATAGTTAGTTACACATAGCAAACGCTTCGTCCTTCGCGTGAAAACGTATACCGGTATGGGCGCGATGAAGCGTAATCCCTATGGGACGAACCTTACGCGAGTTAGCTTATGCCGGTTACGAGATCTATATAGAATAGCGGCTCGGTTCATACCACAGATAAATTTAATTAAAGGCCACGAAGCTATATAGATCATGGCGTAGGAAGGAAAAGTAAGTGGAAGAGAAAGAATAGGACTGGAGTTTCTCGAAGCGCACGATGAAAATGGAAAACTGATTCTCGTTGTTGTTTGGCTTGCAGAAACATGAACCCTCCGAACCTGCATAACGGGAGGCAAACACGACTTGGGTTTTAATAAACGCAATCGGTCTGATGTTGCTGGCGACACAGAACGTTGTACTTCGATGTGCGAAAATGATGTATTAACAATACATTGAAAGCAGAGCGCCACATGGTCTATACTCACTGTAATCGTGAATGGTATCGTGTTCACCAGTTCCAGGATGAAGTGGAAGGATAGAAGCTGCTGCCAGACGTTTCCCTGTAGACATTAGGAGGACAGGTCAACATACCCAGCGAGATACTTAACAAAATTAAGCGCGCAGATTGATCGTTAAATATTCAACTATTTTGTCTATCTATAATGTATTTGCATCTACTTTATTATTGCAATTAAAAACATTAATCAATGCTTTAAGTACAAGAATTAAAGCTTTTCTGGTGAATAGGACAGAAAATGAAATTGTTCTATACCTTTTCCCGGTATATCAATATTTTCAAAAATCGAAATCATGTCAAACTATTTTTTTCAGTTCATTTGTCTTGGGCAAAGATTTATAAAAATTGCAAACTTGTAACAAAAAAATCAAAGAATGTTTTTTTTTTTAATTTATTTCATGCTTTTACTTTTTTTTTATCCAGAAAAGCGAACCACACGACCACCGGAGTGCCGGTGCTTAACGTTCAGCACGAGAAACGTGTGAGCTATACTTGTTACATGCTTTTAATTTATTTTCACTCGTACAATTCGTTCCTGGGGGAAATATGAAAAGCTACAATTTGGGCTACAACTGGATGAAGCTCAGGGAATTCGTAAACACGGAATGAGTCGGTTTTTTGTCAGAGGCGCGAGAACGTGACCGGTTACACATGAGATACATAATAACGGGACCAGTATCCTCTTAACTAGAAGCGACGTACCTTGTAACCGAGATAGGCGAGGAGCAAGGCTTCCGTAAGAGATACCATCGCGAGTATCACCTGAACTACCCACAATTCCAGTGGTCTTCTTACCCACAGGATTGCGTCCCAGTTGATGGTAGAGTGTTCCTGGAACTCCTCCTCCGTGAGCATCTGCGACGCCAGAATCTCGGACTTGTTTCCTGGCTGGCATCCATAGCTGAAATACATACGATTACACGTAAAATACCCGGCAGGAAAGATAGTGAGAGCGGAAAAAGCAAATATGCTGTGATTGAGACGTCATATTGGGATAGTTAGGCTGGTACACAATAAGGAAGAGATGAAGATAAGGTGAAGATAAGGTGAATAGAGCAAATCAGTGGCATAATAGGAATTTTAGAAAGTAGGCAGGGATGATATAAAAGGATGGATTAAGTCCGGCGAATCCCAGGTTCACGTGGAGGAAATTGGAACAGAAGTGGAAGGATGGGTGAGAAAGGTAGATGGAAAGTGGTATTAAGGTCTTACTGGGTGTACGAAGGATGAGGGGAACAGTCGAGAAAAAAAAGTGAGTAGGGTGAGCCGCGTAATATATACGGTGGTTGAGCAAAGAATCGAAGACAAGCGTAGGAACCGAGCAAAGACATGATATACATTGACGAGATTCTGTGATACACTTTTATTTCCCTTTTCAATATTTCCCACTTTTCTTCATGTCGTTATCGAATGTTCGATTTGCCTCTTTCACAAATTCTTTCTTTCGAATTCATTAATATTTTCCGGGTTTTTTTATTATTATTTTATTATTTTTTTTATTGGTGGCAACCTTAAAGTAGTTGTCTTTGATGTGCAAACTTACCACGAGGCGAAAGTAGGAACGCTGTCCGTGATAACCCTGAATATGTAGAGGAAGCATGTCAGCAGCTTGAAGAAGAGATTGGCGACTCTTATCCTCAAACCTGCAAAGAAGATCAACAGTCTGATTCTACCTTTCTGAAGAAATAAATATTCAAGAAGCAATTTTGGTGGAATCGGCACAAGGATGAGAAGAGAGCACAAATTCTACAAAGACTCACTGTGGACTGCCGAAATAGAAGTGTAGGGGAAAAAATTCAGGTAGATTGAATATATCGATTTGTATAGTGTCAAAAGCACACGTATGGGAACTATGCAACATTTCTCAAAGGACTTTATAAGGAAAATTCATGAAAAGCATCCGCTACTCTCTAAGCTCTGTTCGTCAAAGCACTATTGTTGGTACATATCGCAGAGGCCAAAGGTTGCATTGAACGTGTTTGTGCTTTGGGTTCACCGCCACACAACATCGCATTGACGAGAACTGCTGAAACTGACGTTTGACGGGTCTGTACCGCTCCCACATCCTTAAGAAGATTTGCAGCGAAAAAGTGTAGCGTAGAGATTAATAAAAAAAATATATCGGTAAACTCACTCGATCGCTGATTTTTTATGAAGTACAGCTGCAGGCGTTCCTTGAACGTGTTCTCGTTCACGTAGTACTCAACACGAACTCTGAAATAAAATAAATACAGAATGTTTTTAATAAACACAGAACATATAATTACTGCAGTTGAAGAAACGATGGATAACTAGAATTGCACTATACGACTGAATTGAAATACAGCACTGTTTGTTCTACCAGTAATCTAACGACTTCATTGTTCCGGAATAAACAAGCCGGGTTAATTTACACTAGGCTTCCTAATGTTTAGTCTGATCACAAGTGCAGACTTTAACGTATACATCAGTTCCATTATTTGGTCATGGGTTCGGATACGTGTCTTTAAATGTGTGAACGCAATTCCTGAGTTATGGACGAGTGTGTAATCATGGCAAATAACAATTAGATCGATCAGGCAAAGAAAACTCTTTTAACTATAGAAGCATTATAGAAGGCTCGTCCTGCATCGAAGTTTACATAGGTGAAATTATGATAAAAATAGCAATTTGTAATACAAAAATAAGTCCTCTTTATTTTCTGGAAGGGGAACACGATCAACAAAATAAAAAAAAATCGGTAAGCAGAAAGAAATAACTGAACAATAATATTGACGGTAATGAAGACAGAAGGGAAGGGATGTCTCGATATAAAAGTGGTCCAGGAAAAGGAACAAAATATAGGAGAAAAATAATATCAATAATTCGAATTAGATCGATCAGGCAAAGAAGACTCTTTTAACTGTAGAAGTTACATTATAGAAGGCTCGTCCTGCACCGAAGTTTATATAGGTGAAATTATGATAAAAATAGCAATTTGTAATAAGAAAATGATTCCTCTTTATTTTCTGGAAGGGGAACACGATCAACCAGATAAAGAAAATCGGTAAGCAGGAAGAAATAACTGAACAATAATATTGACGGTAATGAAGACAGAAGGGAAGGGATGTCTCGATATAAAAGTGGTCCAGGAAAAGGAACAAAATATAGGAGAAAAATAATGTCATTGATTGCCGAGGGGGGGAGGGGGGACTTCGATCGTTCACGCAAAAAGACCAGACTCATAACGATAAAGAGTGTTTATCCACGCACAGCGGTGCACGGTTGCATGAAGGGAAAGCGGAGGGCTGGCCGCCAACTATCATAAATAATACAAGAGAATGGTCGCCAGTGCTACGTAACGTGTAGCGCCGTCACTGTGCTGGTCACTTGGCACAGCGGTTTCACAGAGAAAAAACGCTGTGACTCGACTATGCTCGGCTGGCCAGGGGGGGAGAGGGGTGGATTGTCGAACGCGACGGCTCTTTAGTTATTACCTCGACTGGAACATGATTGGAACACGGCTGAAACACGGGAGGTGGGAGAACCGATTTTGAAACAATTATATTAATCGTCGTACCATAAAAAGATTTTTTTTTCTTCTATAAACAGAAAATCCATTTATTCTTTGGTCATTTTTGCTATTACTGAAGGTATCAATGATTCTAAAAAAAAAAGAATTTTCGAGGGGAGAACCGATTTTGAAACAATTATATTAATCTTCGTACCATAAAAAGATTTTTTTGTCTATAAACAGTAAATGCATTTAATCTTTGGTCATTTTTGCTATTACTGAACATATCAATGATTCTAAAAAAAAAAAAATTCGGCGGGGAGAACCGATTTTGAAACAATTATATTAATCGTCGTACCATAAAAATATTTTTTTTCTATAAACAGAAATTCCATTTAAGAATTTTCGGGGGGGGGGGGGGGGGGAGAACCAATTTTGAAACAATTATATTAATCGTCGTACCATAAAAAGATTTTTCTTTCTATAAACAGAAAATCCATTTAATCTTTGGTCATTTTTGCTATTACTGAACATATCAATGATTCTAAAAAAAAAGAATTTTCTGTTCTATGTTGACTGACTCGGCTCCTTTAATCAATAGACGCGGTGACGGGCCGACACACTCGTGGCCTGCTGTCCGCCCGGCTATATCTCTGACGTCTAGCAGACTGGAGTCTACTGTGACAAGTGCGATTAAATAAAGTCTACAGAAAAAAAATGCTATCCGTTGTAGGTAATCAAAATTATAAACATCTTCCATGAGGCCTCCACTTCGTGTGCATAAACGTCAATGCATGTAATTATTACGTTGCAAATTTGAAGACTTTTGGTTCACACAAAGCAAAGTAGAGCACCGTGTGCAAATTGGTACTGAAGTTACCTGGTTAAAAATAAGGTTCTTACGGTACCCAACTGCGTACAGTTTTTTAGAAGGCTTCAATTCTCCATGGGTATACTTAAAGGCTACAAAGATAGTTATCCTGCAAATTGCAGTTGTGTAGATGCAATTTTCGTACAGTGGTTTCAGCACCGTACGGATATTTCAGAATATTTTTCGCAACAAAGGTACCTAAGGCTCTCGTATTTAAAAAATATGGTGTAGCCTCTTTTTCACACAAAAGGTATAATTAATTACAAATATTAATTGTAAAACAACAGCACATTGGTCAATCAATATTATTATAATTCCAATATTCGTATATACAACATTAATTCTTTTATACAACAGAGTCAGTAACTAAAACACTAATGCTATCTTAAAATACTTTATCTACTTCACAAAGCGATGAAATATTACTTTGCAATACAAGTGCGGAAAAGCGCATAGCCTGCAAAGTTTGCAGAACGAGGTGACGAGGATTACGCCCCCCTCGCAACGTTTGCGGTGTACTATATTTTTGTACGTGTATCGCATAATAGCTTTTTTGCTATTTTAATATTTTCCTCGCGAAAATAAGCGGCGAATGAAATCGAGGCACGTTGACGTCAGAAGCTTCACCCCCCAGCACAGACAGTCGTCCCTATTAGTGCGAAGGGAACGTGAAGCTTAATTTACATCAGGACTCGCACAGGATTGATGACGAACGTATGCAGATTCCCCAGTGACGTCTTCAGAAATCTTATTCACAATGTGGACTATACGCGTCTCATAATATAGCTTACAACGACCCTCTTCAGACTTCTTCGCTAGGCCGAGCTCAGAAGATCGATAGCTTCCGCGTGCGCACGACAAACCATGTAGCACGAACCAGGTGTGTTATCGAGCTCACGGCATGTCCTGTTTAATGGTGATGAGTGAATGAAACGAGAGACGGAAATTGAGTGCGGCGAAAGTTCCAACTGGTGCGACGAATCGGAGTATGATCGTCCGAATCCTATTTCCCTCGGGTGGTGTTCGATTCCGAGGGGTGCGAGAGTTACCAACCACCCGGCGAGACGCGAGCCGTCCCACAACTTTTCTTCTTTTTTGTTTCCCGTATTTTTGAGTCGAAATACGGGGAGAGAGAGAAAGTCCCGCGTTACAAGCCCCATGAGACATGTTCTCGTTGGGACTCGTGATCCACGTATATCTCGGCCTCGGTGGAGGAAAGTCCAGAGGGTGGGTTGCAATAATGAGTGGTAGACCGAGAAAAGAACAAAGTTGCCACCCTACTTTCGTTCCACTTATCGGCGGGTATTCAGGTCTCGGAAAATCGTAAATGAGGCGAAAGTAGAGAGAGTAGCGATAAATGTTATTAACGAAGTCGGGACCGGAATGAAGAGGATAGAGAGGGTAGGAAATGACATTGAATAAATCAGAGCGGGCTAACTTCTTCAACAAAAAAGCTTCGACAGAAAAGCTCTTACGATTAAATCTGTATAAATTCTGTTGAATTTTAGCTTCAGTGCTGCCGCGTGAATTTAAGCTTGGTAATTTTTTCCTCGTCAACCAGTGGCGATGAGAAAAAAATCGTCTGGCGTTCTTAACGTGGTGAACGGGCGTCAACATTTCGAACGTTGCTGGTCGCCACTTTTGCCTTGACTGCCGCCTCCTGGTCCTATTTCTCTGGCTTGGCAGACGGCTGCTTGGTGTGACCAGTGTCAGCTGGTTCCATCTGGCAAACTGATATTACGGCATCGCAACCGATGTTCCCGGTAAAGTTTTTATATTAGACAATGCCACTTCGTATTTCTTCGTGAATTTCAACATTCAATTTTTCGCGTACCAGTAACACCCCCACGGAAAAGAGATATATACGAAAATATATTTAACACATAGAACTTTTCGTACGATAATACAATAAAAATAAATCCTTAATATATTTTGGATATATCTTGGATATATTTTTCGCTCGCGTATATTTCACATATATCCTAAAATAGATTTCGAACAAAATATATCTTTTATATCAAGAATTAATTTTTTATATATATCTTGCATATACTTTATCTCCATAGGGTAGAAGTACCATTTATGGCCACTGTACCGTTTGTGGCCATTTGCACTGTGATTAATTTGAAACATTTCTTTTTCTACATTCGAATGCTGATACCTCGAAACTATTCATACAAATTGATAAAATCGTCAATTTCATTTTTGCTCAATTTAACAACACAAACAATTAAATCTTTAAAAACTTGGTGTCCACAATTAGCCCAAAGGTGTCCAAAAACGGTACTTCCACCCTATCTTCCGACAGGTTTGCAAGCATCCAAGTCTTCGTCCGTTGCTTCTCTCATTATATCGAGCCGACAGAAATACGCCGATCTATCTTCACCGATCTTCGCTCTCCCTGCGGCGATATTCGCGCCTACAAGTCTCGCCGGCTGTCCCGTAGCCGCCAAACCCGGTTGACGTTTTTGACAATGTGTACCGCCGCAGGTCTCGCTGGTTACGTTTTTCCGATCGCCATGCCCAGTAGCACTCAGGGGGGGGGGGGGGGGGGGGGGTTGTGTTGCAGTCGCGCCCGAAGTGACCCACTTCGTCGCCGTTAAAGCAGAACGGCGGGGGTCTTCGGGCGAAGCTCGTCGAGCTTTCGGGGGGGTAGGGGGGGGGGCGTTATTCGGCAGCTGGTTCGGCGCAATCCGTCCGCGTTCCCCCCACCCGTTGAAAGCCTCGCCGCTGTCGTTCGTCGGCTGCTCGAGCGTACATTGGAGGCGCGGTAGCGGCATTCTCGACCTCAGCGACCTCAGCCGCTTCGTTGCTTTCTCCCCGCTTCTCCTCCTCCTCTTCCTTCGCCGACGTCGCTTCGGCGCTGCTGGCTCGACAGTCTCTCTCTGTTATCTCGCTCTCCTCCGTCTCCACGGCCTCCTCGATCCTTCGCGCTGGCGCTCGATATACTTGCGCGCGCTCAACCGGTTTCCCTGTCGAACGGGTGTCTCGACGGTGGAGAGGCTACTGACTTGCCGACCCAACCAAACGCCTTTTCCGTGTGATTTCCCGCGCGGATCCGAGGAGAGGACGTCGAGGACAGGCTTGACGTCCAGCTGTGTTGTTTCTCCTCAGCGTCGTTTTCTCCACGGGCTCGGCAGCCAAGACGGATTTTAGGCAATCGTGGACACAACCATTTTTCTATCGCGAAACCACCGGTTGCTTTCCACCGTACAATTTACCGATAAACGACTATGAAACAACCTGCGGTGCGGGTGGAAAGACGGTTGTTTTATGGTTGTTTTCGGTTGCTGCAGACGTAAGGGTAAAAAATAGCATTGGCAGAAACACGGTTGCTTTCCACCGGACAATTTACCGCTAAACGACTATGAAACAACCCGCGGTGCGGGTGGAAAGACGGTTGTTTTATGGTTGTTTTCGGTTGCTCCAGTCGTAAGTGTAAAAAATTGCATTGGCAGAAACACGGTTGCTTTCCACCGGACAATTTACCACTAAACGACTATGAAACAACCCGCGGTGCGGGTGGAAAGACGGTTGTTTTATGGTTGTTTTCGGTTGCTGCAGTCGTAAGTGTAAAAAATAGCATTGGCAGAAACACGGTTGCTTTCCACCGTACAATTTACCGCCAAACGACTATGAAACAACCCGCGGTGCGGGTGGAAAGACGGTTGTTTTATGGTTGTTTTCGGTTGCTCCAGTCATAAGTGTAAAAAATAGCATTGGCAGAAACGCGGTTGCTTTCCACCATACAATTTACCGCTAAACGACTATGAAACAACCGGCGGTGCGGGTGGAAATACGGTTGTTTTATGGTTGTTTTCGGTTGCTCCAGACGTAAGTGTAAAAAATAGCATTGGCAGAAACACGGTTGCTTTCCACCGTACAATTTACCGCTAAACGACTATGAAACAACCTGCGGTGCGGGTGGAAAGACGGTTGTTTTACGGTTGTTTTCGGTTGCTGCAGTCGTAAGTGTAAAAAACAGCATTGGCAGAAACACGGTTGCTTTCCACCGGACAATTTACCGCTAAACGACTATGAAACAACCTGCGGTGCGGGTGGAAAGACGGTTGTTTTATGGTTGTTTTCGGTTGCTCCAGTCGTAAGTGTAAAAAATAGCATTGGCTGAAATGCGGTTGCTTCGCAGTTGCAATAGTAGAATCGCGGTTACAAGCGGTTAATTGCGCGACGTTTTACCGGTTGTTTTGAGGTTGCGGTGATCCGATAGGGATACGATCGCACATCGCTATAGTCGCTGCCCTCAGCGGCACCGCGACTCGCGTGTCCAGCGGGGCATCGACCCATCGCAACGGATCGGGCACTTGGCGCCGTCGGTCACGCGCGTTACCGTTTGTCGCATCACTCCCGGTATTACCGGCCTCAGCGTCACTCTCTCGTCGCGGCGTTGGTACCTTTGGATTCCGCTCTTCCGCCATTGTTCGCGTTGTCACTCACATTTCCGCACACTCGTCGTACGCCCGTCGAAATTAATTTTTCGAATTGCCACTCCTCACTCACTGGTTCGAGTGCCACGGAAATATTCTCGAGAGAATATTTTTTTGCATACTAGGTGTGTGACCGGGCGACTCTATATCGATGAGTTTCCGCGATATACGCTGTGGACGCTACGGTCAGCGAAAATACTCGACGGTGCACCACGTGCGCCTACCTTTTCAGTTAACACAAAAATCGGTTTCGTTGCTGCTCAATTGCAATTTTCTACTCAGCAACGTAACTGTGATGTAACATCAATGTTATGTAACAGTTACATTGCTGAGTAGGAAATTGTTATTGAGCAGCAATGAAACCGATTTTTGTGTTTACTGGAATGTAACACCAGTGTTATGTAACAGTTACATTGCTGAGTAGGAAATTGTAATTGAGCAGCAACGAAACCGATTTTTGTGTTTATGTAACACTAGTGTTATGTACACAGTTATATTGCTGAGTAGAAAATTGTAATTGAGCAGCGACGAAACCGATTTTTGTGTTTATGTAACACCAGTGTTATGTAACAGTTACATTGCTGAGTAGGAAATTGTAATTGAGCAGCAATGAAACCGATTTTTGTGTTCATGTAACACCAGTGTTATGTAACAGTTACATTGCTGAGTAGGAAATTGTAATTGAGCAGCAATGAAATCGATTTTTGTGTTTATGTAACACCAGTGTTATGTAACAGTAACATTGCTGAGTAGGAAATTGTAATTGAGCATCAACGAAACCGATTCTTGTGTTTACTGGGTTACTCCTTACCTCCCCTAGCGGGTTCGACAACCAGTTAGTTTTGGCCAAAAGCATACGAAGTGACTGCTAAAACAACCTGATTAATTTTATGCCCAATAACAACGGTCATTTGGGGTTAGTGATCGTCGTATGAATTTCATAACCGCATTAACCGTACCGAATGACCATCCCGATAACTGTGTCAACCATATCGAATAACCGTCTCAACAACCGGATGCTTCTGGGACGATTATTGGGCTGGTGATTCGGTACGGTTAACCCAATTTAGAAATTCCTACGACGGTTAATTCCGAACCATGAATGACCGTTGATTTTGGGCAAAAATGGACCTGGCTGTTTTCATGGTTATTCGACTGGTCACTGGATCTCCTAGGGTCGATTCTCGTTCTCGTGTTCCTGCACTATCCGCCCGCCGATCGTTACCCAGTGACCGGTATCACTCGGCTCATCTCGATTTGGAATAATGCTTGCTAATCGTCACATTCTCACAGTCCTATTCTTATACCGACTACCCTACACTTAAACCGCGGTTCTCGGTCGTTTCAAGGCTCGCTATAGTCTCGACGGTTCTCTATGATTTCCTCGTCTCCGCGCCTTTCAATTACTCAATTCTTTCAATCGTCTATTCTGTTTTACGGCCCGCCGCTTACGGAAATTTCAGCGGAGGGTGATGTCGTGTCGCATCACCCTCTCGGCGTCGCATTATCGATATCCGGGGTGGGGGTCGCGACGAAGCGATCGGCAATTTGACGGCGAATCGGCCTTCGATTAACCATTCGATGTCGCGTGTGCGACTGGTGGAAGACTTTAGGATTACTGAAATTCAACCGCAAACCAATTACCAATGTGTATGCATAGTGGTTGGAACTTGAAGTCGGATACCCAACGACAAATTGACCAATAATGTGAAATTTAGGGTTGTTATGATACACCAGTCAACCGTGGATTTTCGGTCGGTCTATGGGTAGTTTGCGGGGAGCAGTGGAACCCCACACTTTGTGCCGTTGCTATAGGAACGGGTGGTATACTATAGCAACTGCTTAATGCAATGCTTCCCATCAGTGGACTGTCGAAATGATCATGAACAGCGTTGGCCACTGTCCAAACACATTATTATTTGGTAGAATCGGATTGCCACTTTTCATAAGCAACAAAACTGTTAGAATAACGTATTTCCTTATAGGTGGCTTTCTGTGAAATTTATATATGCAATAAAGCTCTGTGCAAAATACTACTTTACATACAATACATAAGCAATACATTTGCTTATGTATTGCAAATGTATTGCTTATGTATTGTATGTTTTGCTTATGTATTGTACTATAGCAACTGCTTAATGCAATGCTTCCCATCAGTGGACTGTCCAAATGATCATGAACAGCGTTTGCCACTGTCAAAACATATTATTATTTGGTAGAATCGGATTGCCACTTTTCATAAGCAACAAAACTGTTAGAATAACGTATTTCCTTATAGGTGGCTTTCTGTGAAATTTATATATGCAATAAAGCTCTGTGCAAAATACTACTTTACATTTTTGCTTATTTATTGCAAATGTATTGCTTATGTATTGTATGTTTTGCTTATGTAATATATTATAGCAACTGCTTAATGCAATGCTTCCCATCAGTGGACTGTCGAAATGATCATGAACAGCGTTGGCCACTGTCCAAACACATTATTATTTGGTAGAATCGGATTGCCACTTTTCATAAGCAACAAAACTGTCAGAATAACGTATTTCCTCATGGGTGGCTTTCTGTGAAATTTATATATGCAATAAAGCTCTGTGCAAAATACTACTTTGCATTTTTGCTTATGTATTGACATAGAACATTTAATGATGGTTGCATGCTCATTGTAATTTCATGAATTCGTAATCTTTTAAATCGCCCGCGTAATTGGCATAATTTTTTGCTTGCGATACACGTACACAGGGACATAATTGTGATGATTTACATGCAGCCGCACTTTGCACTGCTGACCGAAAAAAATACGTGTTGAGTGAAGGTATACATAGCGAAATTTGTGTATAGTAACGAGTCACGATCTTTTATGACTATGTACAGAATTGGACCTATAACAATCTCGGTTCGAGAGTTCGATAGAGAACAATCAAAACAATTGGTCGTTTTTTATCTCGTTGACACGTATTGTTTTAATGTAGCTCGCGCAAAACAATAGATACCGGGCTCACATCTTCTATACATTCCCTAAAAAAATCCGGCTAAAGTTGGTCGAAAATACGGGAAAATTGATGCCTCAAATTATAAAAGTTGCAAAATAGAACTTTGCAAATTGCTTCCTCATTCATTTAATTTTGTTATTATTGCTCGGGACCAATTGTTATGAGCTTGACACCACGTTATAATGTTTAGTTTAGTTAGTGTTTACTTTCTTGGTTTAGAGAAATGGAGATTTACTCTTTTACTTCCAGAAAAAAATTCCTGACACAGCGTGTTGCACTTTTTTCTTCTCAACTTCGCAAATACAATAAAATAAATTAAATTTACAAGAAAAACTATTTATTAAGCAGACAAAATTATCGTTTAGACGGGGAACAAGCGAAAGCTGTAAAAAGGTGTTGTGTGTGGGAAAACATTGATCTGATTCGAGGGTTGTATAAACGCGATATACCTTGGTATACGGTCGTAGCTGTCCCAGCTCGTGAGACAGTTGTAACTGCTGTATCTGCTTGAGGTCGCCATTGCTATCATTCCCAACTTTGATCACGTCGTTTCGAATCTCTTGAAAACAAATAATCCTGCCGACTTGGTTCCCAGTCACAGCTGTTAAACAGCCCGCCTCGCTACGTATCGATCATTATCAATTATTTAAAGGACGTCGACTTTCCGAGAGTAGCATTTTCTCCCTCCTTTTTCTTGACCCCTTCCCTTAATTGCCACGTTGACACTCAAGGAAACTGAGATTTAAAGTTCCCTCAACCCCCGCACGGTCTGAGATTTTGTTACATCGAACATGGACACTCAATTCGACGATAATGCACACCACAAATTTATGAGACGGATTTTGGGAAAATTTTCGTAATTCGTGTCTCGAGACATTAGTCATATTTTTTTCATAATACACTATCGCGAAAAATCAATTTTGTTGATATTCAACAAGTAAACACTCTTCAAAAATACACCTCGATGGTCGTTGAGGTGTTTGAACCGAAATACTAGGCATTTTTGGACCGCGACACTATTTCTTCTTTGGACCATCGCATTAAATTCTTGATATACTTAAAAATTTAGTTGCATCGTATTCTATACGTTTTTGGACCCACCAACCAACGGTCAATGATATATAAATATATTCCCACACTGATATGACGTTAATTTCACTTTAATTGCTGCCGCATATTTTTCCCCCGCATCATCGAAACTCCTGTATTTTCCACGGTTTGGTCCTCACAAAAAATATATTTATGTTTATGTATATAGATATATATCGTCGAAAAAGTCGTCTACATTAATCTCTTTCATCCTCCGGTTAAACATCGAATCTTTGGAAATAATTCATATCCTAGAACGTTTAACGACGACTTAGTAGGTTAACACCTATTTATTCCAATGATCTCGTATCACTTGCGCCACTGGGTTTTATAACTGGTCCCGCGATTTACGTTAAGACTTTCAAGCTTTTTTTCCGTCACATCACTTTATCATATCAATTGTCCCGATTTTTTTTTTTTAAGTCCCCGGGTAAATTCTTATAGTGAACCGTTTAAACATTTAAAAACAAATTCATTCTGCGACTGTTGACTCCCTCGCAGATTCGACATTGTCTTGTTTACAAGTCACTTTTTCTTACACTATCACAATAGAAAAAAAAAAAAAAATTCAGGTCGCACCTCTTTACTCAATTTGACTTTCTACGAGACACCGGCATTTCCTCTTCAGGAATTGCATTTCCAAGAGCGAAGTTAATTTTATTCGTTACCGGCGAGCGTGACCGTCGGATCCGCGATGTCGTAACGCGCCGCGTTGCAAGCATGAATGCTTGCGTCGAACAGCTTTGCCGTGTACGCTAGCACCGCGCGCTTTCATTTGGCCACCGTGAAACGACGGGTGAGCCGAGCGGAGCTTAGACTACAAGTTCACCGAGCGCCGACCATCGGCCGTGTGCTGCGTCGCGGACTCGACGCGCAGGAAAGCTCCGCGCAAGCTCGACTACGCGGCGCCCCACCGATACTCGCGCGGGGAAGGGGCACTCGACGAATAAACATTGCGGACAGAATGAAAAATCATAAATTCCGACTCGCCTCCCGCGCGAGGTACGGATTCACACCCCCTTCTCTCTACCTTTACTATTGCACTCCGTCCTTGTTCCCCCACTGGAGAATCCTCGACGCGTATAAGTAATTGCATACCTTAAATCGTTAATCCCCACTATATTTTATTTGTGGAAAAATATCGCCTCCTCATAGACAGAAATTTGTTTTCGTAAAAAAGTGTTTTCAGTTTTTACGATGGTATCGTTAAAATGTCTTTAGCAGTTGAAAAATCACATTGTATAAGTAATTGCATACCTTAGATCGTTAATCCCACTATATTTTATTTGTGGAAAAATATCGTTTCCTCGTAGACAGAAATTTGTTTTCGTAAAAAAGTGTTTTCAGTTTTTATGATGGTATTGTTAAAATGTCTTTAGCAATTGAAAAATCACATTGTATAAGTAATTGCATACCTTAAATCGTTAATCCCACTATATTTTATTAGTGGAAAAATATCGCTTCCTCGTAGACAGAAATTTGTTTTCGTAAAAAAATGTTTTCAGTTTTTACGATGGTATCGTTAAAATGTCTTTAGCAGTGGAAAAATCACATATTGTATAAGTAATTGCATACCTTAAATCGTTAATCCCACTATATTTTATTAGTGGAAATATATCGCTTCCTCGTAGACAGAAATTTGTTTTCGTAAAAAAATGTTTTCAGTTTTTACGATGGTATCGTTAAAATGTCTTTAGCAGTTGAAAAATCACATTGTATAAGTAATTGCATACCTTAAATCGTTAATCCCACTATATTTTATTAGTGGAAATATATCGCTTCCTCATAGACAGAAATTTGTTTTCGTAAAAAAATGTTTTCGGTTTTTACGTTGGTATCGTTAAAATATCTTTAACAGTTGAAAAACCACATATTGTAATTATCGTCTATCAATAAAAAGTATTTATACTCACCGTTTCACTTCCACCTCCAAAATATGATAAAATATTTGTGGCTTTTTTTAAGAAGTTCCTTCTTCAATAATCCGCCAGGAATTGAATTCCAGGAGGAATTTCAGCAAACTTTGTCCAGATTGCATTAAAAGCTCATTCAGCCTACTGTCCTGACTATACAATATAATGTATTGCTTAAAAAGCTTGAGATATAATCCGTCCACCGCCGCAGACATTTTTAGTTCGCACGAAAACCATAAACGGTTTTGATTATATTATCATCAGACGCTAGACTGTTCATCAGACTGTTTATTACTAAGCTGTTTTTCTTTTTTTTTAATATATCGGTTCTGTCGTGAGAAGTTAGCCGTGTGTAACGTACCTTGTAAAGTTAAAGTCAAGACATGCAATATCATGCGAAAACGAGAAAAAAAAGCTAAAAAATCGAATTTTGAGATACATATAAATCAAGATATCTTCGTCATGCCGATTGAAACATCTCGGACTGTTAGAAAAACTCGGTTGATTCGAAGTACTCGAATGGTTTGTCGACTCCTCCACAAGGCTCGACTTTCCACAAACAGAATAACAAAAAGCATTAAATGTAAATCGTGGGTGGCACTTTACAAGCAAATAAGTCGCGAAAGGACAACATTTGCAAAGCTTTTCAGCTTGACATTTCTTGATCTCTGACCCTTCGCGCTGCAAAGATCCTACATACGATCGGATATAATCTCGGCCCCTCTCCCCCTTCCTCATCTCTTCGTTTCCTCGACTCTCCCGGCATTACGACGTTTTCACTTTAATTGTGTAGAGTGCTTTCACCCCCTTTAATGGAGATTCATCATGCAAGCTGAAAGTAGTGTTTTCTCTTAGTGTTGCAATTTGCATGTTGAGTAAATGTAAAATATTTATTGTTATTAGCGGATCCGAGTTGTTACGACGTCGGAAGATAACAAATTTTAAGGGTGGTTCTTAAATCATTCACTTACCTGGGTATCTGCAGGGCGATCTCGTCGAGAGAATCACTAGGCTGGAGGGGTGCGCGCTCAAAGAGTTTCCCCGGTCCTCGATGGATATTATTACAGCACTGCATTGATCCAGCGGTGGGTTGCGGCTGATCCCCAGTGCAATTAGTGCCTCTTTGACCCCGCTGACCTGATCCGCGTCCTTTTTGCTTCTTGCGCATTTCTTCCTCCTGACGGCGAAGGTTGTGCAGACGGAAGAAGAACACCGACATCTCTGTGTGGATTCCATGGGAGCAGTAGGAACACGATTACTTTCCCGGTGCCATCGACTATTCTACTGCTAGTGAGGTGGTTGTTACAGTTGCTGGCCAGTTATCAGCATTGTGTGACAGGAATCAGTTTACACGATTTTTTATCATGCTGAAGTTTGCATCGTTGGGATGCAACGAAATTCAGAAAAAATAATTAATTCCAGTTAACCCAAATGATGAAATTAGGTGTCAAAAGTCATCATAGCAATTGATTGCTATATAGGATTTTTTTTTATACTTAATTTCATCATGTGGCTTAATTAGAAATCATTTGCAACGAAATTCAGAAAAAATAATTCATTCCAGTTAACCCAAATGATGAAATTAGGTGTAAAAAGTCACCACAGCAATTGATTGCTATACAGGATTTTTTTATACCTAATTTAATCATTTGGCTTAATTAGAAATCATTTTCTTCGGAATTTCGTTGCATTCCAACGATGCAAACTTCAACATCGTGATTTTTTAGCACATGTCGGGGATAACATTTACCAAATAATCCTTGTGTCAAAGCATTCAGGTTGGTCGTTATCGAACCTCAACGAAGGCCCGTAAAAACAAATTTACGCGAGCACTCAGTACAGTGACAATAACGGTCTTTTCATCGTTCGCTTGCCTCAAAAGAATAATCAGAACATGATCCTCGACAACCTGCGTCGGGGGTGGAATTAGGTCACTCATCCATACCGCGCGAGGACTAAAAAGGAACCCGTCGTTCTATGCACGGTACAGGAATTTCATGCAACAGAATGCTGATTCAGTTCAACCGCGAGAAACGTCCCTAAATCGACGCTTATTACTAACTAACCACACGATGTTTGTCACGAAGACGAAGAATTCGACTGCCAACATTCTCATTTTTAAAGCCCCTGAACGAATTACCTCAGATGTCTCAATGAACGATATTTTGCTGCCCATGTCCGAGACTACAATTGATTCGGTTTGTGGCTTACAGTAAAACGCTGAAGATTTATTTGATACATATTTACTGTAAGTATTACATTCCAAAAAGTGGATCTGATGTGGCTACTTTTTTTGTGCGCATGCGTCTCACGGATAAATAATTAATAAAACGAATATATTTCAAATTCTGCTAAAACTTGAACACTTAATGTTGAAGACGAATAGAGATGAGGTCCACGAGTTTAAAAACATGTTTCAATTTTTTTAACAGTATTACTCATATGAATCGGAAGACTAGATAGAATTACAGCGAGAACTGATCATGCAAAAACTATATTTCAACTTGATGAATAACGCCCTTTATCTCAGTTATTTGCTTACCTTTGATTGATTATCGAGTTATATAAAAAAAAATATTAAATTAATTTAATCGGTATATTAGACTGACCAATAACTGTAACATTTTCCTGGCACTTTGCAGCAACACTCTGTACGAATTTGTATAACGAATTTCAACTTACATTCACAACGACATTCAACGTGCGACAGAAGTACAACACGAAGTGATTCTGTTTGCAAATGTGAGTTCAGGCTCACCTTCAGTCGTGAACAATACCTGCAATTTTTAATTTTCTCTCTGCTGTGGTCCAACGAGGTTCTTTTTTGATGCTGATAATGATGCAAACGATATTAAGCCACGATCATTATACAGTTCACCGCGAAATGAGTCTTTAATTCTATTGCATTTTTTTGTCTTTATTTGGTTTAATAATTGACTAGATTAGAGGACTTTTTAAATCTTGTTTCTCTTCCGGTAGATTGTCGAATCTTCGGTTTCCTTTTATCTTTATTTCACTTGTGCATTTTTTTAACTACGGCGTTATCTCTCCAGTTTCATATTTATTTGTGTATTAAGGTAAAGTTGTAGCAAACTATTTTGTTTCTTAAATTGGTCCTTACGAAGTTTATTATTATTCTTTTTAATTATCTTCGCAATGAATTAGCCTGATTATCCGTTACTGAGTATTGTTGGTCCACAAAGTTTCGAAACGATATTTCGTAACGTGTACGAATAGTTGATGAAATTTAGGTTTGTTCCCTTCGCACCGTAACAGCCATAAAAAGTTCCTGTGTGCCCCTGTTGTCGGTCACTTGAAAAAACCAATCACTTACATGTTAGGATAACAACAAATTTCAACTCTATTTGATAACTTTTATGCTCGCCAAAAATTCGTTGTTTTTAGTGAAACGAAACATCCAGGTTTAATTAATTTTTAACAACCTGGTGTTTTTGTTCGGCCGAAAGCAAATGGATTTTCAAGTGAGACTCATTTGCAAATAGAGAGGATATTTGCGTCACCCTTTTACACAAACAATTTTCGTGGAAATTCTGAGCGGAGTGTCAACAGTGCGCGATCTGTACAGAAAATTAAACTCATCTCCGAATAAGGAAGTGCTGCACAACGTGTCGAGGTCAAGTGCTTGGGATGGCAGGTCTATAGTGTCTTTCGCTCACTTCAATAGATGGTACATAACCGCAAATTCATACGATTTATTAGACAAGGCTAATCACACGCGCTAGCGCGCGTGCCTGGAATACTTTTTACAAAAATCGACGCCAGAAATATTTTTATCGAAATATCGACTTTTAACCTATACCATCGTTCTCAAGTCGCATATTCTACCCCCGAAAACACTGGTTATTAACCTTTTTTAATCGATTTTGAAAAAAATATTTGTTTGGCGACGAAATTTTTTTTTTTTCTGTCAGAAATCGTAGATCCGGCTCCGGACCGAAAATCGCCAAAATCGACCTCAACTTTTTTTCTTTTCGAAATATCGACTTTTAACCTATACCATCGTTCTCAAGTCGCATATTCTACCCCCGAAAACACTGGTTATTAACCTTTTTTAATCGATTTTGAAAAAAAATATTTTTTTGGCGACGAAATTTTTTTTTTTCTGTCAGAAATCGTAGATACGGCTCCGGACCGAAAATTGCAAAAATCGACCCCAATTTTTTTTCTTTTCAAAATATCGACTTTTAACCTATACCATCGTTCTCAAGTCGCATATTCTACCCCCGAAAACACTGGTTATTAACCTTTTTTAATCGATTTTGAAAAAAAATATTTTTTTGGCGACGAAATTTTTTTTTTTCTGTCAGAAATCGTAGATACGGCTCCGGACCGAAAATTGCAAAAATCGACCCCAATTTTTTTTCTTTTCAAAATATCGACTTTTAACCTATACCATCGTTCTCAAGTCGCATATTCTACCCCCGAAAACACTGGTTATTAACCTTTTTTAATCGATTTTGAAAAAAAATATTTTTTTGGCGACGAAATTTTTTTTTTTTCTGTCAGAAATCGTAGATACGGCTCCGGACCGAAAATTGCAAAAATCGACCCCAATTTTTTTTCTTTTCAAAATATCGACTTTTAACCTATACCATCGTTCTCAAGTCGCATATTCTACCCCCGAAAACACTGGTTATTAACCTTTTTTAATCGATTTTGAAAAAAAATATTTTTTTGGCGACGAAATTTTTTTTTTTTCTGTCAGAAATCGTAGATACGGCTCCGGACCGAAAATTGCAAAAATCGACCCCAATTTTTTTTCTTTTCAAAATATCGACTTTTAACCTATACCATCGTTCTCAAGTCGCATATTCTACCCCCGAAAACACTGGTTATTAACCTTTTTTAATCGATTTTGAAAAAAATATTTTTTTGGCGGCGAAATTTTTTTTTTTTTTCTGTCAGAAATCGTAGATCTGGCTCCGGACCGAAAATCGCCAAAATCGACCCCAACTTTTTTTCTTTTCAAAATATCGACTTTTAACCTATACCATCGTTCTCAAGTCGCATATTCTACCCCCGAAAACACTGGTTATTAACCTTTTTTAATCGATTTTGAAAAAATTTTTTTTTTGGCGACGAATTTTTTTTTTTTTCTGTCAGAAATCGTAGATACGGCTCCGGACCGAAAATCGCAAAAATCGACCAAAATTTTTTTTCTTTTCAAAATATCGACTTTTAACCTATACCATCGTTCTCAAGTCGCATATTCTACCCCCGAAAACACTGGTTATTAAACTTTTTTAATCGATTTTGAAAAAAATATTTTTTTGGCGGCGAAATTTTTTTTTTTTTCTGTCAGAAATCGTAGATCTGGCTCCGGACCGAAAATCGCAAAAATCGACCCCAACTTTTTTTCTTTTCAAAACATCGACTTTTAACCTATACCATCGTTCTCAAGTCGCGTATTCTACCCCCGAAAACACTGGTTATTAATCTTTTTTAATCGATTTTGAAAAAAATATTTTTTTGGCGGCGAAATTTTTTTTTTTTTCTGTCAGAAATCGTAGATCTGGCTCCGGACCGAAAATCGCCAAAATCGACCCCAACTTTTTTTCTTTTCAAAATATCGACTTTTAACCTATACCATCGTTCTCAAGTCGCGTATTCTACCCCCGAAAACACTGGTTATTAACCTTTTTTAATCGATTTCGAAAAAAATATTTTTTTGGCAACGAAATTTTTTTTTTTTCTGTCAGAAATCGTAGATCCGGCTCCGGACCGAAAATCGCCAAAATCGGCCCAATTTTTTTTCTATTCAAAATATCGACTTTTAATCTATACCATCGTTCTCAAGTCGCATATTCTACCCCCGAAAACACTGGTTATTAACCTTTTTTAATCGATTTTGAAAAAAATATTTTTTGGCGACGATTTTTTTTTTTTTTTTTTTTTTTTTTTTTTTCAAATTAAATTATTTTTTTACTTGGATTCATTTTTTATGTTATTATTTTCTTTTAATACACTGATCATAGCCAAACGATAGACAAATGAATTTCTTACTAAGAAAACCAATATCTGGATACCAACCCCAAATTAGATTTGAACGTAAAGACGCCGTCTGGGTTTTAGCGCGGTCTTCATTAAATTTAGAAATCATAAGTGGGTTAATGAGATATCGCGGAGAGCGATCCTATGAGTATCCTTTTGTTGTTGCCTCTCGAGCGGCAGCGTAGACGCGACGAGTGTCGGGCACAGAGCGAGAGATCTGCGCGAGGAGAAAGAGAGAAGTGCATTTGCTCCCGAGCTTCGGGCGAGTAGCGAGCGAGCAACGAGCTAGAGCTTTGTAGCGAATTACGACACTCCAACGAGTTCACCTTTTGGCCGCACGGCGATGTATGGGCATCGACGAAACAAAACATGACATTTCACTCAGCGCATTCAGCGAGTGTACGGGAATATATGATCAGCATCGAACTCCACCGGGAAAATCACTGTCTCGGCATCGAGTGATTCGAGGTGGCAACAAAAAGCGGACGCAAAAAAATCTGTTCCGGTTGACCTGGACATGAACAGCGGGGCGTCGAAAATTATCCACAGAGAACAATACACCGTATACAGTGGAGCAGTCGATCTGAGCACCGAAAAGTATGAAAAGTTTGGCCTGGAATCGACAATCGATGTGTAGAAAAATTGACTCCACCAATTCGTGAATCTCTAATTATTTTCCAGTGACTTCTAACGATTATACAAATTCAAAACTGAGGCAATTTCTGAATTACATTTTCACGCTAAGAATTCGCCTCAGTTTTGAATTTGTATAATCGTTGGAAGTCACTGGAAAATAATTAGAGATTCACGAATTGGGGGAGTGAATTTTTCCGTTTAGATAAATTTGTACGAATGAAAGCCAAAAGTATCAGATGCAATGCTGCAGAGTTTAAGGAGATTCGGCAACATTTTCTCACTAAGAATTTGCCTCAGTTTTGAATTTGTATAATCGTTGGAAGTCACTGGAAAAGAATTAGAGATTCACGAATTGCTGGAGTCAATTTTTCTGTTTAGATAAATTTATAGGAATAAAAGCCAAAAGTATCAGACGCAATGCTGCAGAGTTCAAGGAGATTCGGCAGCATAACATAAACCTTGTGACGTTATTTGTACATTATGCGGGAGCTTTTCGGTATTATCGGTAGACGTCACCAACAGCCGACGACCCCCATTTGCGTGTCCACATCGCCCCATTGATGTCAGCTAATTATTGTTCCATCGGTATTAACAACCCGGTATACCCCGGGAATCGAGTAGAGCCTCACCCAAAATACGATATAAAATCGCGAGCCAACAGCATGCGAACGAGCCAGAGCAGTGTCAATCTTTGGGGTCACGTAAAATTGACAGACGCAATTGGATGTATTTGCGAGAGTGATCGGTTGTGGAAATACACGGCCGCGCAGACTGCGAAATTTTGGTAGATAACCCCGGATTGACGGCTCATTAAATAGCGTATTCCAAGCAAAAATTCAATTGCGAGGCAATTATACGAGATCAATAACAGGAATCGGATAACCGGGGGAAAAAAGTCAGTCATTGTAGACCGTAGGTCGCGAAACCCGTCGAGATGACAAACGACGGAAGCTGACGAGTTGGAATACAGCGAGCGATATACGATAGCAGATCACGTTAGCTGAAGCCGCATCCGTCATTCCCCACGAATCTCCACATTTTTACAGCGTGATCAGTCTAATACAGCTGAGCTTAAATTTTTTTTATTGGACCTCTAATCAAATCAGTCTAATAGAACTGAGCTTAAATTTTTTTTATTAGACCTCTAATAAAAATCAGGCTCATTAGAAAGAGTCGAGAAATAAATTAAATATCTGCCCCAGACTCGCTAATATTTTTTTGTGTGGCAAAGTTTTCTAGGTGGATGCGCAACTTAGAGCTCGACCATTACGCACCATCGCGTGGCATGGAGATCGACGTGATGCTCCTTAAATATTCAGGTGGTGGCGTCGAAATCCGAAACGAAAACACCAAATAAATGAGCTCTCGCGACTCGCGCAGACAGAAATAACAGCGCCGCCGCTCGAGCACACAGCACGCGTGTTACTAACGGCCGCATGCGTAAAAAATCCATTAACGATCCAATTAATGTAGGCATGGTAAATACGATAATTAAGCATCCAATGATTACAGTGGTTACCTTGACGTGTGATTGAACCGTTCGCACTAACACAGACTGCTTGGAATAGGTCAGCAGAAAACCACTTTGAACCAGGGAGACTGGAAAGTCTTACAAACGAAGTGCAAAACTCGACTTCAAGATTTATGCCCGTCTCAGGGCGGTATTTAAGGCATTTAACCCATAATAGATTTCTGGGAATAGGATTTCCCACCAACCAGGCCAATCAATATTACTTGCCAACACGGATTGTCGTAAGCCCCACCGGATGACGCGTGTAATCCCACCGACAGGCACTAAAATCATAATCGGTCTTTTCTACCGAAACCACTAACGACGCCGGGTTTTGACAACGCATCGGTTACGGTCGGGGCGTTTAAGCGGAATTGTAAGCAGAAGTTCCGTCGTTCATTATGATCAGATGCCTCGACCACTCATTGCAGCCTGCCGTGTCACATGCGATGGCTGATGCGCTTCCACAGAATCTGGTTTTTTTTTTTAAGTTTAATTGCTTTTCAGAAGCGAATAATTGCTTTTCATTCTCGGCTGTGCGGCGCATAAAGTACAATCGGCTGTACGGGGCGATCAATTCTGGCGAAGGCCCATTGAAATTACTGCGGGTACTCGCTACGAGGTGACTATCTATAGAGGCAGCTGCGGACAAAACGCTGCATCAGTGGATTTTGTTGAAATTCCTATTCGATATTATGAGACTTTCGGAGAAACGCTGCTGGAATCCTGCACAACATGTTTTGCACGTTGTATAGGGACGCGTATGGCATTGAAATGAACGTAGTTTCATTGTTATTCTCGGAGCCAATTTTGTTCGGGATACACGTGGTGAACAAGGCATTCCAAAGCGAGTGAAACAAGCGCGTCAAACGTTTGAGCGATTGTGCAGTTCAGGAGGGATAAAGTGAAGGATACTGAAAAGGGGGTTCTTCTCCGAAAACAAACCACTGGGTCTGGGGTTCCTAAGAGAAACAGAAGGATCAACGCGCGCGACGAGCGAAGGAACCGCGAACGATTCAAATCATCCCGACTCTGTCTCTTCCCGCGCTGAAAGAATTGTATGAAAAAAAGTATTTCTGTAGTATGAACCGTCGAGGTATTCAAAATATGTCGTATTGGACTGAAAAATCATTCATACCCAAAAAAATTAATCATACTCAATTAATCAAATTATTCATACTCAAATTATTTCATACTCAAAAAAATTGAATCCTCAATAACAGGAATATGTTTTTACGGTCCAATTTGCGACTTGTAATGGAAATCTGAGGTCAAGAACTGAAAATGTTCAAAAACTTAGGATAGACGATTTCGTCAATTGCAGGTTTTTGAAAATGTTCAGTTTTTACTTCAGATTTCAGAGTGAGTTGCAAATTGTATCCTAAAAACATTCCTGTGATTCAGTATTTAATTTTTTTGAGTATGAAATAAGTATTCTTCAGTCCAATACGACCTACTTTGGATACTTTGACGGTTCATACTACAGAAATTCTATTTTCATACTATTTTTTTGCGAGGGTTGCTAGCAGCTCAAACAACGATTGCCCGGGGTTGCAACAGTTCTTAATAAAACATCTCTATTGTCAGTATGCAATGTCTCGAGGGCGCTCAAGGAACCAATAGAACCATTGTTTGGTAGTTCAATGAACATCGATGTAATCGAGTTGCATCTCTTCGAAACCTGCTTGATCGATTGAACAAACGAAGCCGTCACGGTAGCGTTTTGGGGTGAAGTCAATGACTAAAGGGACGCATCTGGATTCACTGGTCCGGCTGGTTTTGCTCTATCGATGCCCCTTCTACCTTACGAGATAAGCGTAAATATTTACCCAACCCAATCTTGTAACAAATAACGTGGGCAACGAGATGTCTGTCAGGATGTCGAAGGGTAGGGAATCCCGGGGGTTAGGAACCCTCGGAACCTTGCGCTTCAACCCCCCGGTGCTCGTTGCATACTTCAATGTCTCGCTTCTCTCATTATTTCATAAGCATCACCTGCATTGCTCAGTCCACATGGCACGAGAGACCCTTACGGTAGGCAAGCTCAATCTCTTTACAACATACAGGGTTTCTCTTTGGTCGCTACGCACTCTCACCCTTGTGGCTGCGACAGCGGTTGCTATGGCAATGACTTCTGTAGCAGCGGTCGTCGCTATGGCGTTGCCAATGGCCAACATAACACCGCTCACGTTTCTCGATGCTTCCACACGGGGACGTCGAGATGTTATTTTTTTCTTCGTCTTTTTAAGCAGAGAGATGGAGTGATGGATTCTCCGACAGGGAGGCTCAACACCCCTGCTTGCATCAAGCGCCGACTTCCCGCCACTGTCGTCATGCAATTCTCGGCTATATATGATCAGCGTTCGTTTTACGCTTCAAGTGCCATTGATTTTTATCAGCTATAGTGGTTTGTATTGCCAACAAATCATCTTCTGGTTATCACTTTTTCTCCTGCCCGGTCTCGTTATTTTTTCACTCGTCAGTGGTTAAGCCCTCAGAGTACTTTACGATGGTGACTTCCAACCACGACAAAATTTAAATATTTAATTTTATTACATTAGGCACTTATTATATTTAATATATTTCTCTTAAAAAATTTTTATATATTACATACTATACACATTAAGAAACCCAATGATTAGGTTCTTTGCGTTTCTTTTATTTTTTCATTCATCAATTGCATTTGTACACTTCAGTTACAATGATAGTTGTTGAAAGTTGAATGTGGAATCAATTTTTGTTGGTACCTATTAATCATTTTTTTAAATATAATATAAAAATATACATACATTTCCATCATGTATAATTAACATATGGCATGTTAATTGACAATACGTGCCTCGCATATTTTCAGTTTGCTTCACAAGATTTCTGGGTTTTCCAGAACAATCATTTTAACGATCTCTCGCCCCACTAGAGCGCCGCGTTGTACCGGATTCTTTAAGTCGCTCTGCGTAAATTAGGTACATCGCGGACACGTCCCTGGAACTGGCGAGAGCCCTTAATGATTCCGTGCGACCTTGTCCCCCGGGTAACTAAAATTAAAAAAAAAGCGGCGGCAGAGCCAAAAAATGTTTAATATGATTGAAAGCGACGTTTCTTTTTCACGTTGTCGGGAGAACAAATTGAATCTCCCCCTTTACTTTCCACCCTTACGTTAAACTCACCGAGCAATCTCTCTCAACTCTCGCCACCCTGATCCTATTGTTGTTAGAGAAGGACGAAAAATGCTACCGGAGGACGTTATTACCCACATTTTTTTCCTTTTCCTTAATCCCAACCCTTCATTAGCATTTGTCCCTTTTTATGAACTACAGCAATTGTTGTTAATTGCATCTGTACGTTTTTTTAACGCTGCTTCAGGGCGACCTTTATTATTTGTTGGAGTGTAACTAGTCACAACCCGGGTTTAGTCAGTGGTGCCTAAATTTTTACGTTCTCTATCTCCCCATACAGAAAGATAAAAAAAAGAAGATAAATAGAAAAAAAGATAAATAAAGATAAATTGAATCCTTAATTTTGTAATGATAAATTGAATCCCTAATTTTGTTATCGACTCCATTCGCTTCGTTACTTCATTTAGAATTAAGTGGCGAACCAGACTGGATGTTTTTTCGTTCTAAAAAAAATATCGTGAAAAAGTTCCGCCACAGCCCGGGATCGAAACGTGAACCCGAGAATCCTAGTCGGGTGCGCTACCAATTACGCTTCCCTGGGTCCGGCAAACTTAATTTAGGACTCCGAGATTTAATTGCAGGCAATTAAGAATGTTTGTTGTAATGCTGCGGTAAACGTTAACAGTTCTAAAACTGTTAACATATATACGACTGTTCGTTGCGACAAAACAACATTTACTGTAAATGTATTCCAATATGTATCGCAAACTAATAATTGTTAAATTAATCTCCAGTACAACCTTCTTTACTAATCTTTACAAAACAACATTTATTGTAAATGTATTCCAACATGTATCGCAAACTAGTAATTATTAAACGAATCTCCAGTACAACCTTCTTTACTACTTCAAATTTTAGTCCTCAAGACAAAACCCAGTATTTTCCTGGCTCAATTTATCGCACAAAGCTGCTTGTCTCATTTCGAGAGACACTGGACCCCTTTGATTTAAGCATCATCCGCATCCACACTCCCCACTATGACCTCGACGACTCGTGAACCAGATATACCTTTGTTTTACAACCAAGTAAAAAAGACATTAATTATTTCCATCAACTCTATTCATTCGGCATTTTTTTTTTACAAAAGATTTTACGTATTCCCGGCGGTACTCAGCGAGATAAAAAAAAAAGATTGTCCAAACCGCTGGAGGAGCGAGCTCGTCAATAGTTGAAAAGGCTGCTCTCATTATTATCAAGTGTCTGCCCAACCTCCTAACCCTCTTTCCCTCTCGTTCAAACTTTTTTTTCTTTTTCGCCCTCGTCGATGTTACACGTCGTGAAGATGTTTGTTGTCTTGAATCACGTGCCACGGTAACTTTTAGCGCGCTTCTATATCTCCGTCTGTGCTGTCAGTGCTTCGAATTTTTTTTTCTGAATTTTTTGTTTTTCTAAACGCGACGAAACGTCAATGATGGCTCGTCGCAAGGACTCTGAGCACCTTTGCGGACGAGATATTCGTCACATTCGTCCTGGTCGTCATCGTGAACGCTCGCCGCGCCGCGGACAACGACACGCACGTGGTTAACGATGGTAGACGTGAGCGAGGAGCGTAGCGCGATTTCGTGAGCTTCACGCACGGGGACGACGAGAGGCGTCGGACCGCTCGCATCTCGACAACACAACGGCTCGGGGACGACTGCCGCACCGGGCCTCCCGCCGTTCCGATAGCCCAAGCACACACCAAGCTGCGGCGCCTCGTCCACGTAGTAACACCCCGCACCCGTTTTAGTATATAAGGTCCGCCTCCCCCGTCCTTTCCCTTTAACACCAGCCAGCATCTTCCGGACAGCTAGGCCGGAGCGACATTCTGCCGCGCAGACGCCGCGCTGGGAAAACAAATCTCCGACAAACTGTGGCGATCCAAGCTTGGGCCACCACCTGGTGCTCGGACGAATCACTCACGAATGAAACCCGCACTCTGGTCTCGGGCGACAAATTGTTTGACGTGATGAGTCATAATTTTGGTTCAGTCTGGTGCGAGAATTTTGGACCCTTTTGAAGCTAAATTTTTACAATATGCTTCGTTGGAAAAGCTTTTTTTTTGTCATGTGATTGCAACACTCGCCCTCGGCTCCAGGTGTGACGTTGTTTGACGTGATAAGTCATAATTTTGGTTCACTCGGTACCAGAATTTTGGACCTTTTTGAAGCAACATTTTTACAATATGCTCGTTGGAAAGGATTTTTTTTGTTATGTGATTGCAACACTCGCCCTCCGCTCCAGGTGTGACGTTGTTTGACGTGATAAGTCATAATTTTGGTTCACTCGGTGCGAGAATTATTAACCCTTTTGAAGCAAAATGTTTACGATATGCTCGTTGGAAAAGCTGTTTTTTTATCATGTGATTGCAACACTCGCCCTCGGCTCTAGGTGTGAACTTACACTCGGCTGAAAAAGCTTTACCGCACTTGTGTCGTAATGTACCATTTCGGTTTTACTGCACGCGAGACAAGATAACGTGGCCACTTTTCAGGAAAATAAACTTCGCACTTGGCACAGATCACGCACTTCCATTCCTTGTAACATGGCACATTATAAACTAAACGTGGCTTAAAATAAAATACTAAAAGAAACGCAAACTATAAACACTATAAACAATATAAAATAAACGCACGCTATAAACACTATAAACAATATAAAATAAACGCACGCTATAAACACTATAAACAATATAAAATAAACGCACACTAGAAAATAAAACATTCAATGATGGTTCGTTTCACTGAGGAATATAAATCCGTTGCTGATCTTTAAAGACAGGTACGACCCCTCGTTTTCACAATCACGAGAACTCAAAGTCACGTGACAAAATACCAAATAGCAAGGAAGTTGCAAACGCTGTTGCATAGACTCCACAATCGACGTTATTCTGTTGGCGCCCTTTAACTCGTGCATAAAGGACGTCAGCTTTGAATGAACAGGAATAATTGAAATAGAGCAAGTTTCCACCTCCTGCGACCGAACTTCGCCATCTATCGTCTGCCTTTATTATCTACCTCTCGCACGCACCAGCAGCCGCTTTGTCCTCTAATGTGTTCATGCCGGGTCGCGTTTTTCTTCAGAACTGCATAAAGCGCCATCTCTTACCTGATCTCTAAAGCCAGACTGTCAGCAGGTATGAGGATCGATATCCATCAGCCGTCGGTACTTAAACAACGTGTGGCGCCTGTGGAACGCCCGTGGGGTAGCCGGATACGAACTGACAAGTGGTAACTAACCATAGCAGCGGACAACTTTGAACTTTAGTTTTTATTTCATTTTATTCACACACTAGTCTTATCGATAGAATTACATAACTCCTGTACTATAAATACTATTTAATAAGCACTACACATCAATACTATACATTTGATATTATTAGCCATTCCTTTTTTTTACCAAGGCTTAATTATAACACTCACGCGTAAAATTTCCTCACATACGGCGTTCGGAAGAAACCATCTCACATTAAATTTGTAAAGAAACACCAAAGACCTGTAAATAATCATAAGACATACAAGATTCAAAATAAGACGTCTGAAAAACCATTTCTTCACTTAAATGGTTTCGTATGATGTCATTTAATATATAGCATACCGTTGCAGGTTTCTTCTACGTTGTATAAATAGGCACTGGTCAGTATAATAGGCAATACGCCACCAAGATACTTTCGCGGTCGATTCTGAGCACTTGGAAATACACGAGACTATCGTGAGACATAACCACGACATTTACTTGCCACGTTTCTGACACGTGCCGAAATGTGGAGGTAACGTGCAGACCTTTCACGACGTGCGTCGTCTTTCAAATTTTCTGCACCATGATCTGACGATGTGGTCGTTTACAAAACGTAACCGATTAAACCACGAGCCGGCGATCCACATTATTTCGAGAAGAGTTTGCGGTGTGGTGGTACAAAAATAACCGCCTTCCGAACCACTATCGAAACCACCACTCCAGTAAATCACGGTGAGCCTGCAGCACGGTGGTCTCACCGTCAAGACCACCGTCGAAACCGCCGTCCAAATTAAACCACCGCTCGAGTAAACCACGGCGAGCCTGCAGCCCGGTCGCCTCACCGTCAAAACCACCATCGAATTAAACCACCGTTTGAGCAGGAATTCCAACGATTTCACCTCTCAAAACACCCGTAAAATCCCGTCTACCGGATTCACTTGGATCGTCGCAACTTATACCGCACGTGTCGTTATCAGACTTCGATGCTTCGAGATCACTCAATCCGTGGTTTCCATGGTGGTGGAACTCTGCAGGAAGTTCGTTCCAACAGTGGTTTATACGGTGGTTCTGACTGTGAAAGCATCTAACTCACTTCATCGGTGGTTAGCAGAGTAGTCGCAAATACTGATTTTTCTTCCGAACCACCAGACCGCATAAGCTCTTCAATAAGCCTTTGTGTCCGATGGCACAGTGAGCCGGTTTTTACAGTGAACAGATTCCAACTGGTTGGATCTCACGGTGGTTTGTTCTGCGGTTGAAGCCAGCGGTGTCAGAACCACACGGATAATTACCGTCGCTACTAAACTTACGTCCCCCCCAATGCCATAAACTAGAAACAAACTTTCCTACCTTTCATCCAGCCTGAACGAGCATCGCGACAAGTCACTCCAAGCGCTCATGCTTCTGCTCCGTCGCCTGCAGGGTGGTGGAAGTTTAGCGCTGCTCCTCCTGCGCGTGGATGCCAGGTTTTCCGCCTCGAAGCACACCCTGGGCGACGAGTGCACCTTCGGCTGATGGCTCGGCGGCTGCTGGCCCTGGGAGTTCGGCGGGGTTGACGAGGGGGTGACGGCCGCGGATGTGTTGAGATCGGGAAGCGCTTCGTACTCCCAACCACGAGCTCCCATGTCCAAGAGGGGTTCGGCCGAGGCGTTGGAGCCTCGAAGAGGATCCCGCGACTTGTGATGATGAAACAGAGCGAAGACCGAGCAGCTCGAGTCACCGAGGCGACCGCATTCGTTTTTCCCGCCCAGACCGCATTGTTCGATGGAATCCAGCTTAATCGCTGTTGATGGTCCTTTTGCCAGGACGCCGCGTTTTATGTCGTTGATCGGTTAATAACACACCGCTGGAATTTCCTTTCAAAGAATCCGCATCCTTTGATCCTTTTCTCGCTTTGATATGCGCTACGCCTCGTGAACGTCCGATCGCACAGTTTATCGTTTGGTGAGGAAGAAATAGAGCGCGAGCAGGATGTGCTTTCGCGCGAGCCACCACCGCACACGAGTCTGCGGTGTGCTCTCTTGTTGATATATCTGCAAACAAGGCGCACGTGTGCGCCAACTGGTTGTCCGTGGTATCCCTGCCAGGTCACCGAGTGATGAATATTTCAGGACGGACATACATCAATGGCGAACTCATTGACTCGGCCATTATGGCGTATGTATCACGTTTCTGGTGGTTAACGGTGGTTGCCGGCTTTCGAGGGTCGCTTCTTGGTTGCTTATGTTGAGGTGAAGACATCGGAGCTGACACTAAGGACTTGGAGGAAATGCTTCTGGCTACCTTCTGCAGCTTGTCTTCCGTATCTATGCAACATTGTTCTCATGGTATGGTGAGGTATCGGCTCCTGCGATTCAATAACTTCACTTGGTAGGCTTCCAGTTACAGCGGTTGCAATCCGCCAGTGAGAAGATATTCAGGTTCAACAAACGCCAGTTTGCTGCGAATGTTGCGTTTCTATGTAACAAGGGCTTGTTTTAACATTAGTTCAACGGTATATAACATTCGCTTATCGCAATAGACTCTTCAATATATATATTTATGAATTATATGTATACGTAAGTAACATTGGTTAACGGGCCAACAGTAAAACTCGTTTAATAAGCATTTAGAACTATGTCATGTTTCTCAACAATTTTTCAACAGTTTGCATTTCTTTTTGTAACCAACGCTCGACGCGAAAAAAGTCTCACTGATATTTATTGCTGTCTTGTCATTCGTGCGACTGGATATGACAATTTGTGAATATCTGTTTGTAGTATCTTCGCCTCGTTTAATTCGTGTTCCATTTGCGAATGCTCGACTTTCATCCTTTTGTGCCTTTGAATCCGTCAATGCGCTCACATTTTGTGTGCACTTAGCGCGTTTAGTGCGAGCAGTTTCGTCCGCGTGTGCCGGGGGTTCTTCAGAAGTTACGAACCCGTGTATTTCTCTTCCACGATGTGTTCCTGTCTTCGTCGACGACGAAGAACCTTGAAACTCGAACTTATCATCGCACTCGGAGTTTGCTGTCCTGGCGTTTCTTGAGATCCGTCTCAGACGCTGTTCTGATGTTTCATCTTGTCACTAAAAACAGTTCGATCGACACATTTGTAACTTTTTTTTTAGTGTGATCATTTGAACTAATCGTCCTCAGAATTTGCTGTCCAGTTGTTTCTTGAAGTCCGTTTTAAAGGCTGTTCAGATATTTCATCTTCTGACTAAAAGCAGTTGGATCGACTCACTTGTAACTTTTTTTTAGTGTAATCATTTGAACCAATCATTGTCCTCAGAATTTGATGTCCGGTCGTTTCTTGAAATCCATTTCAAAGGCTGTTCAGATGTTTCATCTTCTCACTAAAAAAACAGTTTGATCGGCCCACTTGTAACTTTTATTTAGTGTAATCATTTCAACTTATCATCACACTCAGAATTTTCCGTCCACTTGTTTCTTGAGCGTCTCAAACGCTGTTACAGTGTTTCATCTTCTCGCTAAAAACAGTTCGATCGACTCACTCGTAACTTTCTTCCCACTCAAAAATCCGTTCAACGTGGGTTTACAACAATAACCGTCGGTTTGCGGGTGTTCCACTAGCCTACTAGAGAACGCTGAAAGCGTTTTACACACACACGGATGATCCGAGGGAGGATGTGGCGAGTAGTAGTAGAGTAGAGAAAGAGCGCACAGCAGAAATGGATGTGGCGCACCCTCGCACAAGGTCAAATAAAACGGGGTGAGCGGCGGCCGACATTGAGCTCCGAGCTTTTCCAGGGTGTAGTAGTATGTATACAAAACTTGGTACCACCGACACTACCCAGCACTTCTCGTTAACGTGAATAAAGCATGGACACTCGTTGACCAATAAATCGTAACAAACATCCCATTCCCAAATATCATCCCAATTAATTCATAATCGATCAACTTCATTCATGAAATTCCCGAAGTCGTCCAAAAAGTCCCAAAGTCCAAGCCTGACGATCCGTGGTGCAATCCTCAACACTTGCCACTTTTTCCTTTACAAAAATTGCATTTTCTCCTTTACTTCATCATTGCAACCCAGTACAAAAATCACGTCAGTATTTTTCTCACATTTCTCACACAAAATCAAACTTTTTTTGAGGCACTTAGTCCCAATTCTCATCACCCCAGACATCATTCTATCATCATCGTCCGCAGCCAATCCCAAAATCTTCCTTCCTCATCATTTCCACTCAACGAAATCACCAATCCGATTACCCCGCGACTGAAATCAATCCGACTATCTTGCCAACGAAATCAATCCGCTTATCTCGCTCCTGATTGATGAAACAACTCGGGGGGGTTCTCAATACAAAAAGAAAAAACAACAAAAAAATCCCGGCGTGGAAATTTCACACTGCATGAGGATGCGAGTGGCGCGTGTCAATAACGCGGACGTCCGAGTTGTCCCCGAGAGCGCTCGCGGAGGAAAACACAAAACGAGAGGCGCACGCGAGCCGCAGAGTCTGGCAGGAACAACGTCACTCCTCTTACTGCAGCAGATAGTAGCGCGGTATTTTCTCCGCCGGACTCGCTACGGACAACCCCACCGAACCTCCCAGTTTCAACCCGTGTGGCGCACCTGTGCCCCATCTTCGTCGGTTTCCTCGCTCTCTCTCTCCCCCCTTCCCTTCCCCTCCCCTCCTCCTCCTCCTCCTCCCGACGCATCTGCCGACGACCACGCTTTGCCTCGCGGGGCTCCTCAGCGCTGCTCTCCGTCTCCGTCCGACCCCGTAAAGCGCGAGCATCGTTTCACTTGCCGATAGCCTCTCCACACATGCACGTGGTGTGGCCGCAGCAGTGCCCCCTAGGGCGGCTGCGCCGCGGCGCGCGTGTTGCGGCGTGAATTTTCCCCTGTCGCACATTTTCCAACCGACTCGACGTTGAATGGACCAACGATTATCGGTTACGCGAATAGCGGGAGCTATATGTGTGTCGCTGTGTTGCATGGCTGGCTGAAGAAAGGGGGGAGGGGGGGGGGGGGATTATTGTATGGGGATGGGGAGAGTCGAGGTCGCTGTTATTTCTTTTTTCCCCGACGTTTGAGAGGATTGAGATAACAGAGGAGAAATGTTGGCTGCAGATCTGTAAAGAATATATAGGTTAATGAAAAGTTGAGGCGGTTTGTTTTATTGATGTTTTTTTGTATTGGGATTTGCTGGTTTGAACGCGAAATGCCGCAGCAGCGAAATGACTAAAGAAAGCGGGATGAATGGACGCCCGAAATATCAGCATCGATTCGGTCCAGGGTAGACAGAAAGTCGGGGGTGGCGTTTGCGCTGTTCTCGGGGGGTCGCGGGGAAAATTGCGGAAAGCGCGGAAAGCTCAAAACTCTGTGTTCGGTGGATGAGTACGAGGAACGTGATGTGTAGGGGGTATTGACACCCACTGATATTTATATGCGTCTCATATACACATTTTGTATTTTAAATGTGGCATTTTTTTTTTGCATTTTTGCTGTATAAACGTGTGTAAAATATATTTTTCATGGGTTTATGTTGGATATATTTTTGGGAAGATGTTTTCGTCATCTGGGAAAAAATAAGACATTGAAACGACCGTAAAAAACCATAAAATGACCGGTTGTTTCATACAAAAAATCAACGTGAAAATCTAAAAACTTTAGTGAAAGAAAAATTGTCGTACGACGAAAGTTACTCTAGTAATTCAATGCCTGCTTCACCCCGTAAAACCCCAAACGAAGTGACTTCGGTCGGCCATTCGTTTAGCGTAAAAACTCACCGAGTACCGAATGCTCTATTTTTCTTTACCTCGCTCGACGCGATAATGAATGTTTTATTACGCTCCGCGTTTCACACCTCGCGACGTAAAAAAATTTCTGCAAAACTCGTTGGAAAAACTTTTCCCAACTCGGTGTATAAATGCAACATTCTCTGCAAATTCGCACTCGTCGGAAAAAGTTTTTCGCCCTCGTATCGTAATGCGCTATTTCTTATCTCATCCGATTGCAACGCTCGCCTTCGGCTTGCGCTGCAAACTCATCTCGTCAGCAAAAGTTTTGCCGCACTTGTATCGTAATGTTATACTTAGTCAATCAGCTGTTAGTCGAAACGCGCTAACTGTTTTACCGACAGCCGCCATAAACGGAAATCCTCAATATCAAACGACAAATTACCGGTAAAGCAGAAAACTACACTAGAATCAACAGCGGCGACGGTCGGAACTACGACAGACGGTAGCCACGCGCCTGATTGAAAAATAATATCACATTGTGTCACGTGTAGCAGTCGCACGTGCGACGTAACCTCCAATTTCGCAGTAACGATAAACATAAAACTGCAACAATAGCCGAAAAACGTGAATAAATTACGAGCGAAATGAAGATAAAAACTTTGCGCAAGAATCCGTTGAGTCGACCGAAGCCGGAGGAGGCGGAGACCGAAGTAAAGGAGGAAAATGAGGGGGAAACGGCGAGCGGCGGAAGACGCGAAAAAATTCGCTTCCCCTCTGACAGCAATTTCAATCACATCAAGTGCAAAGCCGTGCGGCACCTGAAGGCGCAGAAGTTGAAGAAGGAGAAGACGAAGGCGAAGAAAGAGGCGCGAAAAGAGAGAATCAAGGAAGGCGGCCCGAAGCAGGTGCCGCACACCATCGAGAGTCTCAGGGAGAAAGACGAGACGATCATTCAGGGCGATCTCGACGCGGAGGAAAATGCGGAGCTGAAGCTGGAATTGGATCACGACGAATTCGCCGCGTACTACAGACACGACTACGAGCCGAAAGTTCTCATCACTTACGCCGATAATCCCGTGAAAAAAACGAGAATTTTCGGAAGGGAACTCACGAGGGTCATACCCAATTCCATATCGCTCTATCGCAATCGCTCGGGAGTGAAGAAGATGGTCAAGGCTGCGATCGCCAGAGGATTCACGGATGTTGTTGTTATTAACGAGGATCAGTCCAAACCGAGTATCCTTTCTGTGTTTTTTTACATGTATAATTGTTATTTTATTGAACGCAAGGAAATGGTGAAAAAGTAGAGGCAAAAATCTTGTAGGGTGTAATTGATTTTTGTCTGAAATTGCACCGATCTTTTTCTTGTTATACTTTTGAACTACGTGCTGCAGGAAAAATTCTATGTTTTTATTTTATATCTCTTCGTAATTTAATTAATTCATGAATTTTTTTTTATTTCATTAATTAATGATTTTTTAAATTTGTTAGTTTATTAATTAATTCATTTTTGATTTTTTAATTAATTTAAATCAAGAAATTAGAGCCCTTAACATCATTAATTCATGAATTTTCAATTTTTTTAATTGCACTAATTCATGAACTTGTAATTTTTTAATTAACTTAAATAAGAAAATTGGAGCACTTAACGCTGCAGATACAAATGTTTTTTCTTAATATAATCGTTACCAGACGGCATGTTAGTCGTCCACTTGCCAGACGGGCCGACCGCGCATTTCAAGCTCAGCAACGTGAAAATCACGCCCGAGTTGAAGAGAAGCCACAAGGAGATAAGCGAGCACCGTCCCGAGGTGATCCTGAACAACTTCACGACGCGCCTGGGACACACGGTCGGCAGAATGCTCGGCGCGCTCTTCCACTACGAACCGGAGTTCAAAGGCCGAAGGGCCGTCACGTTTCACAACCAGCGCGATTACGTTTTCTTCAGACATCACAGGTAAAACGAGCGTCGAACAGGAGCGCAAAAAAAAATTGAAAGAATTTTAAAATCTCCGATTTAGTTGTGAAATAATTAAATAATAACTTAGAGTTAATAAAAGATAAAAAAAAACAGAGTTAATAAAAGATTTTAAAAATAGAGTTAATAAAAGATTTTAAAAATAGAGTTAATAAAAGATTTAAAAAATAGAGTTAATAAAAGATTTAAAAAATAGAGTTAATAAACGATTTTTAAAAACTAGTATTAATTAAGAAAAGGTTAAAAAAACAATTAATAAAAATTAATTTCGCTCCGCAGGTACGAATTCAATCTGAAAACGGGAAAGCCGAGGCTCAGGGAACTCGGACCTCGATTCACGCTCAAATTGAGGTCCCTGCAGCACGGAACCTTCGACAGCAAACACGGCGAATACGAGTGGATAATTCAGGGCCGACGTCACGCGATGGAGACCAGCAGAAGAAAGTTTTTCTTGTAAACCTAGTTCCCTTGTTTATCAAATGCAGTCATTTTTGCTTTTTATACAACAAAGATGTGTTACATACTCGTTGAGTAACTTATTTTAAAAAATATATTCCATCAGTCGTCCCCGATTTCGGGCTTCGCGGGTTTTTCCTTGGCGTCATTTTCTTCGGTTTTCGGTTTTTCGGTTTTCGATTTTTCGGTTTTCGGTTTTTCGGTTTTCGGTTTTTCGATTTTCGGTTTTTCGGTTAAAAATTGTTCGTAGGTCAAGTTCGTTCGTCTCAGAACGTAAACCGCGGCGTTCAGTCCGCCCATGTTGACTCCCAGCATCTTCGTCACGCGAAACAAATCTTTGGAGGCGTGTAGAGCCTGCAATTACAATTATTACGATTGATTTGAAACAGCAATTCGTTGTAGCGGATACATTATTAAGATTTCGTACCATACTGATGCTGCGCCGGTCGTAAGTCAGCAAAACCAAGCGGCCACTTTTTAGCTTCACCACTCGCGCTAATTCGATGAGATACTTTTTGTACAGCACCCGGTTATCCGACATCGTTCCACTTCTTTTGCCGAACGGCTGCCGGGAAAATACGCGAGTTTATCAATTCGATACTTGCAGATTAAATTGAATATTGAAATTCGCTTTAAAATTTGATCCGAATATTCGATTTCAATCGAGTAATTCATAGTCGATTCACAACGAATTATTCGAATTTTTTATTACCCGCGGATTTCTAGAACGAATTTTTCCTCACCATATCCGTGACGAATACGTCGATATGGGAATCCCGAAATGGCAGATTCGAGACGCTCCATTTCAGTAGATCCGTCTTGTGTCTTCCCGGCAACGCCTCGATGTTCAGCCTCGATCTTTCCACGGCTTTGTCGTGATTGTCTCCGCACATGACGTACGTTTTCGGAAAAGCCAAGGCTGCCTGCAATATTACGTTTTTTTTTAAATTGACTAACAATCGTGGTTAGTGTTTTTTTTTTTTACCTCGATGGGTATCGAGCCGCCTCCGCACATGGGATCGATCACGATATCCCCGGTTTTCGGATGCGCCAATGTCAGAAGATTGTAGCACACCGTAGCGCGAAGCGTGGTGGGGCCGAAATGCGCGATATTTCTTCGATGTTTCGATTCGTGAGTCACCCGCAAATTCAATACCATCTCATCTGTGGTTTATTGAACGCCAAAAGGATTAATAATTAATTGAATCAATTAAATAAAAAATAAAATGTAAACATTTTATTTTTTATTTTTTTATTAAAGAACTTACATTTAAATTTAAATTTTTAATTTTAAAAATTAGATTAAAATTTTTATTTTTTATTTTAAAAAATTGATTAAAATTTTTATTTTTAATTAACACATTTAGTTTTCATTTTTAATTAAAACATTTAAATTTAAATAAAAAAAATTAAATTTTTATGTTTAATAAAAAAAAATTAATTTATATTTTGAATAAAAAAAATGTTATTTAAATTTTTAGTTTAGAAAAGATTGAGTGTCGTTTCCATAAATCGCCGATACCTACCGTTAGTGACTTTGCAAACAACTTCCAGGTGATACATAGTCAGGTCGACAATCCAGTGATATTTGTCCTGCAGCTCGCCGCCCACGGCGGTCGCGACCCGGCTGGACTCGAAGGAGTGCCGGCCGGTTCTCTCGCACGTCACCCTGAAAGACAGAACACTGTGATCCCCGGCGTGAGACGGATCACAGCCTCGTTTTCGTCCCTTACGCGCCGCGTCCTCCGCGTCTCTGCTCGCCTCCCGCCCGACCTGATACGAATCCACGGCTGCCCTCCACTCGTCGGCGCTCGGATAAATCTTACCGGGAAAGCGAGTCGCCGCTTTCCACGCGTTCAGATATTTCTCCAATTTCACATCGTCGGCCACGGCGTTTTTAATCAACGCCAAATCCGATTCCGCGTCGTCTCCGTTGAACGGAAACTTTCGAACGTCGCCGATTATAAATATATTGTCGATCGATCGCATTTCCTGCACCTGACGAATCGATAGAGTTTCGAATCAGAAAATTTCGTGAGTGGTCAACAAGGTAGATAGAAGTACCATTTGTGGCCATTCTCACTGTAATTAATTTGAAGTATTTGTTTTTCCATATTCGAAAATATTCATACAAATTGATTAGATTGTCAAGTCGATTTTTGTTTAATTTAACAACATAAACAATTAAATCCTTTTAAACTTGGTGGCCACGATTGGACCAAAGGTGGCCAAAAAAGGTCACTTCTACCCTAATAGGGACGTCGATAAATAGTCGATCGAGCGTACTTTGTGAAAATCGGCGAGCCGCACGTTGAAATATATTTTCCCGCGTTCCTTCACAACGCGAATCGCCGAGTCCAGATTTCGTCGACATTCGTCGACCGCCTGCCATTCGAGGCCTGAGTAAAGAAGGAAATGCAAAATTATCGAACGTCGAAGCTCCGTAAAAATATTTCGTCGGGATTATCCGGGCGAATCGGCAACGAAATATTTTCGATAAGCGAGGTTATGGAATACAAAGTACAGTTTTTTTAAGGCGGTGTTTAATTCGTAAAATATTCTTACCCGTGTCCACCGTCGTCCCGATTGTTAGAATGTCGTTGTCGCCCTTCGTCACTTCGAACAGCTTTTTTATTCCCGATTCTTCGGCGGTTTCCATTGTTTTTCGAACGCCGATCGAACTGTGCGGATGTAACAAGGTGATCAACAGCTGTTCTCTCCATGTGCTTCTCCGAGTTGCCATGGTAACGGGATCGACGAATGTCGCGTATAGGAAATGTGTGGAAGTAACCGAAACATCAAAATTGTTCGCGTTTTGACTACAGAATTAATATTCTTGGTAAAATCAGGAAATATAGGTCGAAATTATTACACCATTTTATATTTAATTTTTTTTTAATTCGAAATAAAACACAAATTTTTTAATACGAATTAAAACACACATTTTTTTTAATACGAATTAAAACACAAATTTTTTTAATACAAATTAAAACACACATTTTTTTGTGTTTTAATACAAATTAAAATACAGACTTTTGTGTGTTTTAATAAAAAATTGTAAGTTCGAATTTAGAATTCTCTCTAAATTCGAATTCCACACTCATTTTATAAAGACAGATATTTTAATATGCCACATTTTCTGGCAAATATATTGGGACAAGGATTAAACTATTCATAAATTGTTCCTAAAACCACAAAGGTCAATAATAGGGACAACATTTATGTGCTGCATCGTAAAGGTAAAAAATAACAACACACGTTACAATAAAAATAATTTATTTACACCTGCCGTGATAATCAATGGTTTACACAATTATCACAATTTTAACGAAAAATCATTACGTAAATTTCAGAACTATCCACAGTACAAAGAATACAGCTATAGAGAAGAGAAAGAGATAGAGAATGTAGTAGTTGTGTCCCGCTTTGGCCATTCTGACTATTCTGGCTACGGATGAAGTCAGCGATCCGCTTGTTCTTTCGAAATCTTCGTCCTGGAAACAGTTAAATAAAAAACTTTTTTTAGATAGGTATTTTTTTTAACGCTTCAAAGTAATGATGTTGAAGTTTGCATCGTTGGAATGCAACGAAATTCAGAAAAAAAATTAATTCTAATATCAATATTTGGATTAATTAGTATTCGAAAATTCATCATAGCAACCAATTATACTATGATGACTTTTTATACCCAATTTCGTCATTTGGATTAATCAGAATGATTTTTTCTTCTGAATTTCGTTGCATTCCAACGATACAAACTTCGACATCATTCAAAGTATGCAAAATTAAAATCGCCAGGGCCAAGATACAACAAAAATTGATCTACCATATCCCTCAGCATTTTGTCCTGATATTTGACTTCCGTGCCGATGTCAATGGAAAGCGACTTCAGAGCGTGAATTTTGCCCTGCAGCTCCTCCGCCATCCGCTCATTTTCCTCCTCCAGTGGATTGCCCGAAGTGCTGGGCAAAGGTTCGTAACTGTAGCCAGCTGAAAGTGAGAAAAAATTCGCGTGAGGATCGAAAAAAAAAAAAAAAAAAAAATGCGAAAAAAATGTGCGTTTATTCTGCAACGCTCACCCCGCTCACCCGAGTGTGAACGCCTCATTTTCTACGGTGAAGTTTCGACTTAGACCAGAATTCGAGCTAGATCCTCATTTTCCGGAATTACGAAAAATATTCGCGATGTTACGACAGATTTACGAGTCGCCGCAGCATTTTTTCTTTTTTGGAATGTGACGCTTCAGTTCGAAGAAAAGACACGATTGAGGGAAAAAAAAATAATGACACTTGTCAAATGCAACAATACGTCATGACACGTACGATACGCGACATTAATTGCGGGGATTGCAGGTTAAACGCTCCTCGCGAGTCAGGCACGTAGAGCAGAATGACGCGGCAGGGGGAGCCACGTGTGACCTGCGCGCGCAGGAGGTTGATTGAAGTGCGCGTGCGCCGCGTGATTTTGAAAGAAACGCGGGAAAAAATTGGCTTGGGATTGATTTTTATTTTGTTTATTTAATAAAAAATGTCCTTGTACAATTAATACTTGTATAGGTTGTTGGTTTTTTTTTTATAATATGAGGTTTGGCTCGCAGGAAGTAAAAAAATATTCGATGACCGAAAACGTCGATTGATGAGTCGTCTTTGTCTTTCGAGTTTCCAATGAATTTTGCCTTGGAAATATTTTCATGGAATTTTGCCGCGTTATTTTGAAAGAAACGCTCGAAAAAATTATCTTAGGATGACTGATTTTTATTTTTGTTACTTAGAAAAAAAATGTTCTAGTACAATTAATATTTGTATAGGTTGTTGTATTTTTTTAAACATGAGGATTTTGCCGCGTGATTTTGAAAGAAACGCGCGGAAAAATTGGTTTGGAATAATTGATTTTTATTTTTATTTGAAATTAAAATGTTCTTATACAATTAATACTTGTATAGGTTGCTGTTGTTTTTTTAACACAAGATTTGGCTCAGAGGGAGTAAAAAAAAAAATTCGACGACCGAAAACGTCGATTGATGATTTATCGTTAATTCTCGAGTTCCCAATAAATGTTGCCTTGGAAATAAATAACACAGTGTAGTATAGACGAACGCGAGCGTACAGCCACTTCGTTTATTATTTAATGTAGTCATAACATGTTACATATGTAAAGGCACAAACAATGAAAAAACATTTCTCTAGTATCTAGTAGATCTCTAAACATCATTTTTATTTCTCTCTCATATCTCACTTTCATTCACGAGCAAAGGTCATCCATTTCGTTAACATCGTATAATTTCCGTCGTTTTCACTTTAATTCGAATAAATTTCATTTCCGTCCCCCGCGCGGCTCTCCGAGCTCTCGTTGGAGCGAAGCCGCGTGAGCGAAACTTAAGTAACTTAATTTACTATTCACAACCCTCTAATCGTAAGAAAGTTTTTTTTTTTTTTTTTTTTGATATCGTCATAATAATCGACAATTATACGCGTGTCTCGAGGGGAAATTTACAAACATTCTCCAAGCAATTGACTCTATTTCTCGTTGACGCAGTCAATTGTTGCTTATCGCTTCCGCGAATTCCTGTATTGTGTATTGGTATCGAGTTGTCTCGAGTTGTTTTTATATTATTAGAACAGTGGACACTGCACGCTACCACGAGTTACATCCGTGTACAACATCGACACTCTCGCTATTCGATTTTTTTCGTTATGTTTCATTCGACGTGGCTCTTGGAAAATTGTGGTTTTATTTATTTTTAATTATTTTCTCTCTCAATAATCCCATCAAGCTGCTTCTCTACGAAAATTTCCAAAGAATCGCTTGTTCCCAATGTGTTGGACAATGTACACGACATTTAGGCCTGAGACTCATCAGACTCAAGAGTGCATTTTTACGATTCCCAAATGTTTTCTCTCTTTTTTTTCCTAATTTTTTTCCTGTATTACGCATTTGGAATGTTCAACTTTAACGTTGTCGGTAAATAATTAGCCCGCGACTTTTGACGTTTTCCGCTCCTTTCGTGTCTCTCCGGCTCACTGAACGCAAGTAGCACCTGAGAAAATCAATTTTCTACACTGCGAAAAAACTGATCATCCGTTCGAGAAACCCATCGTCTTCACAAAAACCGGTAAATACGCGGATTCGTAAAAAGTAAACGTATGTAGAAAAATAGACGTTAATGAACCAGTTGCGAACGTTTTTTTTTCTTCTCCTACCGAGAAATATATATAAATATATGTATTTATATATTCGTGTAAATATAAAACACACTTGGTACCTAGAGTTTTGACGAATTCCAAACGCGAATTACCCATCTGTATGTTGTACGCAAATTTCGCAAATTATCTCGCAGAACTGCAGCACCGTGAAACTTCCAGCTGCACCGCAAAAAAGTCGACAGTTCCCGAACGTTGAAAACACTGAGAAAAATTGCCGGCTCGTTTGATATATTTTTTTTTTACGATTCCGCCTCGCATTAATCTCGGTATAAATTTTAGGGACGTGCGAACGATAAATCTTCCCGAAAACCCGAATAATTCATTATTCTTGTACAATCAAATGAAATTTCCAAACATTAAATTAAACGCAATGCAAACACCATTCGCTCGTCCCTGATATAAATATATCATATTTGTGTTAATACAGTTGAATATTTGATCAAAAATTTCTGCCAATTTCTTCTGCCAAAAAAAAAGTGTCTTCTCTTTAGCCTCGCACCGTTTTCTCCTTTTCGAGTTACCGAAACAATTGAACTATCAGTGTCTAAACATTGAATACGACTCTCGTCTCGTCCTCATTTATCCCTCGTCAATGCTGCTACAAATTGAATCACAGAATCCCGCCACGATTCCCGCTGTCAAAAAATCTCAAGCATTCATTACTCTTCAATAAACACATTTTTTCTCTTTACCCCATAATTTGTTTATTATTAAACGTTTAGTTTACACAACTCAATGTCTCAACTTTCTGAAAAATCCTTAAAACACATTTTTGGCGATAAATTTCACGAAAAGAGATCAAAAGTAACGATCGCTACATTCGTCGTTACTCGTTTCTCGTTACATCAGCTTTTTACGATTTTTCATGTGAAATTTATTGCCAAAAATGTGTGTTTAAAAATTTTACATTGAGTCAAAACGTTGAGTTCATATAACGTGTGGGCCACGTTTGCCAAACGTTTAATAATAAATAAATTATAGGATAAATAAAAATAACTGTGTATTTAAAAATAATGAACGCTCAGCTATTTCCCTGAGTATTTCGAGGCGCTGAGGGAGATCGTCGAGGAGTTGAAGCGCCGCGAGGGCGCCGGACTCACGGGGGCCGAGGGCGACGAGCCGGTCGGTGTCGTCGGTTTTGAGCTTCTTCGACCTCGTCGCATCGACGAGTAGGGACTGGTGCCGCGATTCACGTGCTCGTGAGCGTAAAGAAGGACCCCGATGTCGCGGTTGCCCGCCTCGAGGGCGATTTTCAGGGCGGAACTCCCGTCGACGTCCAGGATCGCCGAGTCGCACTCCGGGTGCGCCAGGAGGAGCCGAACGATGTCGGTGTGGCCGTGCTCGGCGGCGCACATCAACGCCGTGCTGCCGTCCTCGTCCTGAATGTTCACCGCCGCTCCCGCGTCCAAGAGGAGCCTCGTCATGTCCTTTCGACCGTGGGACACGGCCAACATCAACGCCGTCTGGCCGTGCTGCAGGAAAATCGAAAACACACACGTGAGACACAATTAAAAAGGTGTATACTAATTTTTTTAATAGAGCCTGTTTATTAATGTTTTATGGATACTGATAGAAATTGGTAAGTTCAACAAAATTTTGATAAAAAAAATAATAGGTTGTCCGTTTCATTTGTTCTAGGATATTTGAACCTAGGATATTTTTTATCTGCTATGCGAACCGATAGATGGAATAAGAAATAGGTAATATAAATATGTGACTAATTTCTTTCAAATTATAAATTAATCTAAATATGAAAAATAGGTAATACAACGAGCGTTGTGGAAAACTTTCATTCACAACGCGGTTTGCGAATATGAAGGTTTTACATATGCGGAATGGAGATATCGAACTCCAATATCGGAATATTGGAGATGTTGACCTTAAGCACCGATCGACTTTTACTTGTCTCGGTTCAAAGGTGCTGAATGCGCGACCAAAAGGCTTGAGGCCTCGGATATCGTAGAACCAATATTTACCATGCTTTTAAAATATTTAAAACCCGCCTATTTTTGCTTCCATCGTAATTGATTCGACGTGCCCATTTTTTTTTAAATAAAATTTAAATCTTTATTTTCGTGAAATTACCAATTTCTTTAAAAAATTAAATAAAATTTAAACCTTTATTTTCGTGAAATTACCAATTTCTTTTAAAAATTAAAATGCTCCTATTTTTACGTCCATCGTAATTGATTCGACGTGCCCATTTTTTTTTATAAAATAAAAATCTTTATAATCTTGTTTATAAATGATTAAAAAAAAATATTAAAAATTGGTTACAGATTGACTGACTGAAAAGGGTGTTTTTCGTGAAAATTACCAATTTCGCCCGGATGTTCACGTCGGCCAGTTGGAACAGCCGATTGGCGACGTTCGCGTGGGTCGAGTTCCTGAGGTCGGCGAGGGCTGCGAGCATCACCGCCGTGTAGCCCGCGACGTTCGCCCTGTTGATGTCGCAGACCTTCGAGTCCAGGAGGATCGACACGACGTCGAAGTTTCCGTGGGACACGGCGTAATGCATGGCGGTGTTGCCGCTCGAGTCGGTCATGTTGACGACGTACTCGAGAAGATAACTCGAGAACTCCTCGAAGCAGTCGAGATAATCCTCGACGTCCAGCGGATTGGCCGTCGCGGTGCTCGAGATCTTGAACCACTCCTGCTGTATCACGTTCGTCGCGTTCTTCGTCTGATGCGAGACGTTCTTGCTCGGCGACTTCTTCAGATTGTCGTTCAGCACCTTCATCGCGGCTCGCATCTCCTTGGACGGCTCGACCTTCTCCCGCGGCTTGTCCTGGATCGGCTGGAAGAGCGCGGAGTCCGGCAACGCGTGCTTCTCGTCCACTGCGAGCTCCTTTTCCGGCAACCCGGGATTCTTCGACTCCTTCTTCTCGTTCCTGACGTCCTCGGCCTCCAGTTGCTGGAGCCTGAAAAAAGAGCAGTTGAGTCGTGAGACGAAGTGCCGAAAAAATGGTAATTTATTCAGATTATCAGGAATTTGGGATGACAAATAATTTTGAGTAATTTCTAATTTATATACTGGAGGAAATAAATATATTGCAGATTTAACTTTCAACATACGAAAATTTCGGTGTTTTCAAAAACTCATCTACAATCTTTATTTTTATTTCATTTTTGTTTAATTTAATTATCAATTTATCAATTATAAAGTTTATTTCATTTAATTATCAGATTTAATTTTTATTTAATTTAATTAAGTACTAAAAATCGCATTGTTTTTTTAATTTAGCCTTTCCTAAAAGTGTCGAAATTCTACATCTCATTTTGTTGATTTATCGAAATCCCAAATTTACCGATCAGCATTGCAAAATATTTTCCCTCAAATTTCCACCACTGAAAAAAATCTGTTATTTTCCACCAAATCTCCAGAATCTCGATGATCAACGAAACAAACAAAAACCCTGTTTATTTCACAGGTTGAATTTTCAACGTTGAGTCATCGAACACCCGGAGCAACCTGAAGTTCATTGGGCCGCGATTACGAAAACGAGTAAAACGGCAGCTGCTGAAAGCTTTAAAAAAAAATATAATCCCTTCCCACGTCAGAGCGAGCGTGACGTGCGATGACGTCACGCGTCGATAGGACGTCCGCCAATTACCGTTCATCGGCAAAACAAGGAGGTTCGATTCTGATGATTTCCGTGCCATTGGAGATGCGACAGTTGAACTGTTGCTGCTGAAGCATCGAGCGTTTCACTTGTGACGAGCTGCGAGTGGCCGACCGACTCTAACCATCCACCATATCCGCTCGCCGCTGGATTCTCGGGCGACGCACCACCTTGTAGGATTATTCCGCGGGGCCTCGCGGAACGAACTGCGTGACGAACGAGTCGCGATCGCGGGATCGAGGGAGGAGTAAAAAAAAAAACACTCACGCTCCTAGGACAACCGACGACAACCTGGCGTTGGTGCGGAAACATGCGCGTCACAACTGCTCAGGGGTTTCCACTCGCTGTGCAACGAAAGCAACCGCTATTGTGCACACCGACCGACCGTTCTATAGAATTTATCGTGCAGCTGCCGCTCGCCGCGCATGCTCCAATCGCCGAGGCCCTTTAAGCCCCTCGTTCCTCGAGCCCGACGCGCGAGACTTTGAGCCACGGCTAATAATCCTGTCGTCCGATTTTACTTTGCCGGGAAACGGGATTTTAGCACCGGCCGCGGGGACCGAACTTTTGGAATTTGTGGATCTCATTATTTTCAAATGGTCGAAAGCCATTTTTGGAGCAATTTTTTTTACTTTTTTTGGCTGTGGGAATATTTACTGAGGGATTTGATCGGGTTGCTTGATTCGGATTGGACGTGGACATTGAGAATTCGATTGAATTCGAAATTTGCGTCTGGTTCCAATTTTTGCTGATGGAAATTTTATTTATATGGCGTTTTTCTCATCGATTTTTTTTTGGGGATGATGGTGATTTTCGGAATCAGCGGAAAATTTCCCATCGGATAGAGTCTTCAAAGTTTACGAAATAGATTTTTTTTTCGCAAAAAACGCCCTTGAAAAAATTTACGATTTTTTAGGGTTCAGCTTTGAGATTCTGTGAAAAATTCAGAAATCAAGATATCGCGTTCCGCCTTACGGCATTCTCTTCGTCATTCAGTTTTCTTTCGAACGAAGAAAGAAAAACCAGATTCCATCGAACCAAAAAAGAGTAACCTCGATTTTATTGAAGTGTCGAAATATCGAAAAACGTGAAAAATCATTTTCCGAAACTTTACGAAATCGAACTTTTTTTTTTGCAAAAAAAAAAACGTGTGAAAATTGCAGAAAAACCTACTAAAATAATGTAACAATTAAATCCAACAATAACGTTTGATAATCCCAACCGCCCAAGTAGCAGAGAACGCAGACTCACCGATTATTCGACTCGTATTGATCCCTGTTATCGGCGTCGTATCTGATGACCCCGGAGGCTGGAATTTTCGTGTAGGTGTCTTGCCGCTTGAATTGCCTCCTGTTGTCCGACGCGTTGAGTCCGATGTGCGAGGGTCTCGGTATCCTCGACACGACATTGGGGCTCTGATTGTTGTAGCTGTTGTCGTTGCTGCTCGACATCTGCTTGGCGAGATTTTTTATCGTCTCCTTGCAGTTGTCGCAGTAATTCGCGGCGCAGGAAATCGCGATGTGCGGCTTGAGGGAGTCGCCGACGGAGACGTCGACGAAGATCTTCCTCTGGGGCGAAGTGCCGAACTCGCGTTTCTTCGGCGCGAGACCCGAGGTATCGGTGCTTCGGGCTGCAGTTTTCACGAGACCCTCGGTGATGACTCCCACGGTTTTCGTCGTCTTTCGCTTGGGCTTCGTGTCGCCGTAGTGGAACGAGTGGCTCCTGTTGTTCAGGGAGTTGAGGGATATCGGCTGGGTGCTCATGGGATCCGGACCGACAGCGATCGACCTCGTGCCGGGTCCCGAGCCGACGTCCGTTCCGATTTCCGACGTCCTCGGCTTCACGTTTATACCCACGTTCGAGCGCATTTTGAAGGGCTCTGAGACTTGAACCTTGGGAGGGGAATGTGAACTTTAAATATGCGCGAAAGAGAAATGTTTTTTAAGTTAAAAATATTTTTTTATTTAAGAATATTTTTAAAGTTATAAATATTTTTTTAAAATATTTTGAAAGATAAAATATTTAAAAAAATATTTTGAAAGATAAAATATTTAAAAAAATATTTTGACAGATAAAATATAAAAAAATGTATTTTTACAGATAAAATATTTTTTTAAATATTTTAACTTTGATATAAACCGGTATTTGAATTTGAATACACAAGGGAGATATAAAATTAAAGGAATTTCGAATAAATCCGACGAAAATTGGAAAGTTTAATAACAAAAAATGCAGTTTAACTGAACTCCTGTATTAAATTTAATGCACTGCGCCAACGATAATGATGATCATAATGGCCACAATGGCGGGAAGAAACTGCTTTATTTTCCCCACAATTGTGAGTGCTGGAGTGAATACTGAATTCGATAGAAAGATAAATGTTGAGATCTGCTATTCAATAAAAAAATTCCAAGAGACTTAATTTCAATTTACTCTATTTTTTAAAAATAAATCAGCAATCTACCAACCTGCTGATCCTTCATCCTCGGTGCTCTCGGCTCTTCCGGCGAGCACTGCGTGCCCTGCGACACGGTTTTCTTCTTCATGCTCTCCTGATAGATCCTCAAAGCGTCCTCGACAATCAACGCTATATCATCCGGCGTCTGAACGTCCCTCATGCTCAAAATCGTCTCGGTGCCGAAGCTTCGTTTCTTCACCTCTCGCTTCGCTTCCGCCGGCGCGATTTCGTCGAAACGAAACGCGCTGCGCTGAAGACTCCTCGGACTAGATTTTTCGGTGTTGGTGCCGGAGTCTCTGGTGGACGTGCGACGATCGCCAAACGTCGAGTCGTCCGGAAGAAAAGTCTCCATCTGTATCGGACTTTGCTTCAGATTGAAGGAATTTTTTCTTCGCACTTCAGGGGACGAGGAGGCCGAGCTTCTCGTGAGATTCGAGAGCTTCACCGGGCCCCTCGCGTAACACGGCATCATGTGCTCTATCCTCATGTCCTCGCGGTCGTATCTTCGCGGACTCCTCGCGCTCGTTGGCGTCTCGTAGTTTGTGAAATTTTTCGGTGTCAACGTCGAGTCGTCCACGTGGGAATCTCGTGAGTCTCCAGGTCGGGGCAGAGGGGTGCTGGTTATCATTCCTACGTCGCGGGTTCGGACCTGAAAATACAAAAATATTTGGTATGCGAAATATTAATTTTCGAAATAAATAAATAAAATAAATAAAAATTCGAATAAATTTTAGAAAATTAATTTTCGATTACAAGCCAAGTTGGCTTGTAATCGAAAATTAATTTATTGCGAATTGGACGCGAATTTTTTTGTTGCAATTGGGAATTGAATCTTCACGTTATTCGAATAAATCCAAGTTTTCATGGGAATTTCTAAAAAAATGATTTTTTGGGCGATTAAATAAAATCAAGTAAGTTTCTATTATTTACTTTAAATGCTATTTGTGCATCCCCAAGTAAGACCCTTTTGTCCTCCTGTTTCGGGGAGAAAGTTCGTCGCTCCAGGTTTTACGGGAAGCGACGACCCGCGGGGGCAACGAAACTTATACAAGCTTATACAATATATCGCGCCGATGCGCCGCTCGTTTGCAAACTAATGGCGTAATACGCCGTAAAATTGAAGAACAATGAAAGTTAGAAAGTGATTAAGCCATCGTGATCATGCAACCCCTGGTTTCCAGTGGAAACTAATATTAAAAATGCCTTATTCAAATATCAGAGCCCACAAGATTATGGAATCAAACCCCCCCGACCGACTGACTTCAAAACAGTAAAAAAGTGCAGCTTTTTAACACCCAAAATATACAAAATATTCAAATAACTAAAATTTAAATTTAGAGCATTCCCACGAAATTCTCCAAACGAATGAAACTTCCATTGGAAACTAATATTAAAAATTGCCCCTTCAAATATCAAAACCCACAAAATTATGGAATCAAACCCCCAACCGACTGACATTAAAACATCAAAAAGTGCAGCTTTTTACTATTCAAAATATACAAAATATTCAAATAACCAGAATACAAATTTCGAGTATCCGCGCGAAATACTCCAAAGGAATGAAACTTCCACTGCAAACTACCATTAAAAATTGCCTCTTCAAATATTAAATCCAACAACCGACTGACATTAAAACAGCAAAAAAGTGTATCTTTTTCTTATTCAAAATATCCAAAATATTCAAATAATTAGAACACAAATCCGTAGCGTCAAAGTTTCGAAAATTTCGCGGGCTCCAAGCCCAGAAAAACACACAATTCGACGACAACAAATACCTGTTGATGCGACACGCCGACGTCTCTGGTCATGACGCCGCACATGATTCCCATATCCCTCGTGGGAACGGCGGTCGGCATCTGTCGGTCGTTTGTCTCCCGTTTCCCGGAGAGCGACTGACTTCGGTGCCTGAGCGACGTCGTCGTCGTCGTCTCGTCGTCCCGGTTTCGCGTTTGATTGAGCTCCTCGACCTGACGCTGAAGATTACGTTTCTCCTCCTTCAGCACCGAGACCTGAACCTGCGTGGCAATTAAATTCGCACCGATGACGCCGCGATCGGGACACTCTCGTCGCGCAGCACATATCGCGATTCCAGGTCGACTCGTAGAAAGCAAAGGCTTCGTTTTTAATTTTGTATATACACACAGAGAGAGAGGATATATAATTGCAAACTGCGAGAACCGGTCGAAGCGTGACGAGGGAAGCCACGATACTGTCGGCGAGGAACGCAGCCGAGTACGCAGGAAAGCAAGTCAGGCAAGACTCCTCTGTATACCCCGGCGAGACGAAAAATTTCCCAAACACGTGCGAGAGACTCCCAGGTAGTAACAATACTACTAGGCTTTCACTACGCGTCTCAATGAAGTCACGCGTTTGTATTGTCAGAGGCCTCGGGAAACGAGGATTTGGCTCCCCGGATTCCCGAGACCTTCGTCAACCCTCGGTGCAAACTGGCTGACTACCTGAGGCGCCGTTTCCTTTTTTTTTTTTTTTTTTTTTTTTTTTTTTCTTCGAGGACTCTAACGCTGCACACTGACCAGTCAGGTCGGTCAATCGGTTTACCGCTAGACGCGTTCCAGCTCGGCAGCCATGCGATGAAATTCAGATCTCTTTCTTCTGTATATATATATCTTTTTTTTTCGCCCGGTCTCTTCCTTCAATCTTACCTGTAACATCGGTATTGCTTTCACCTGCTCCTCCAGCTCTCGCATCCTCTCCAGCGATACCGCCATTTGCTCCCTGATGCTCTGGAATGAAATTAGATTTTTAGATTGTTGCGGGGGAGTTGAGAGATTTTTTTGTTTAGTGCGTTTAATTAATTCGCCGACGCGAGTGTATCGTTTGTTCTTCTATGGATGGAGATTAAAATGTAATTTTTGTGTTGTAGACTGATTTAATTTTATCAATTTTTTGTGGTGATTTTTATCAATTTTCTCTTTGTGATGATTTGAAGAGTATTAAATGAAAGAGGCGTTGAATACAAATTTGTGCTTCTGTGGATGGGAATAAAAATGTAATTTTTGTGTTGTAGACTGATTTAATTTTATCCATTTTTTTGTGGTGGTTTTATCAATTTTCTTTTTGTGATGATTTGAAGAGTATAAAATGAAAGAGGCGTAGAATACGAATTTGTTTAAAGTGCCTCTTGCTTTTAATTATACATTTTTTTACGCATTCTCGAAGACATTCGCTTCCTGCAAAGCGAATCGCGTAAAACAATAACGAGGCAACGTTAAAGAGGATTAACTTTCCCAAAGTATTAATCACTCTGACGTGACTCAATATTTAAAAACAGGAGCTGAAATTATCATTCGCATTACCAGCGGCTAATAATACGTAATTAACATGTCACACATCGAGGCCTGCGAAAGGCTTAGCGAATTCCATTGCTGTATATAATTTGTCACATATTCTCATCGTTATTAAATTCACTTATCACAATTCTTTTCTCATTTGATATAACAGCTATTTATTAATTCTTAGTCTAAAACTAAGATAAAAATTGTTTGCGACGTTAGAAAATTTTCCCGCCATTAACATTTCACACAATAAAAACTGCCAAAGGCTCAGCTAATTTCATTACTGCCCAATTGTAATTCGTCACATATTCTCCTTATTAATTAAATGCACTAATCACAATTATTTTCACAAACCAACTATTTAATATTTTCTACTCGTCAAACCAACACAAAAAAAAATTCTGCCCAATTCTAATTCGTCACATATTCTCCTTATTATTAAATGCACAAATCACAATTATTTTCACAAACCAACTATTTAATATTTTCCACTCGTCAAACCAACACAAAAAAAAAAATTCTGCCCAATTCTTATTCGTCACATATTCTCCTTATTATTAAATGCACTAATCACAATTATTTTCACAACCCAACTATTTAATATTTTCCACACGTCAAACCACCACAAAAAAAATTCTCCTTTAAAAAAGAAAAAATTCTCCTCAATTAAAAAATAGACCCGACGACACTTAAGCCGAATTTCCTGAAAGGGACGCCCCAAAGACACACCTGGAGAGCACCTGTGCTGAGATTCGAGTTTCCACTGCCGATGCTGGCATTGTCGAAGTCGGTGGCCAGCTCGACCTGTGCATTGTTCGGTATGTTCGTCCCGGGGTTGATGCCATCTGCAAACACGAAATTGCCACTTTACCGGTCATAAATACACCTTTTGTAATAACCGTTGCTTATGCACCGGTGATATCAGAACACATGTATAGGACTGACGTTTCGTGGGACTCGAGCGTTGCGTTTTTTTTTTTTTTTCAAACGTTGCTCCGGTATGAAAAATAATTGTTTCGCGTAATTATTAACGGGTTGCGTAATGAGCGTGAAGGGGGGACGAGGGGGAGGGAAAATGAATCCTCTGAGTCGGAGTGACCGGCTATAAACTCGACGCTTCACGGAGCCTTTGTAATTATTTTTCTGATAAAATATTTTTAAAGATGAAATAATTACTATAAACTCGACGCTTCGCGGAGGCTTTGTTATTATTTTTCTGGCCTCCCCAACCGCGGCTACTCCAATTTACGACCTTTTCCTATGAATAATCGTCGATACAAGCATCCGTGAAATTCCATTCTCCTCACCATAAATCCTCGCCCGATGAACATGTAGGCGGCGAAATAATAACGCGGGTATATTTTCGCGTGTGCGGCATAATTAAAACAGCGTGGGGAGAGGGCGAGAAACACGCGTTCTCGTTTCCAGCCCGCGTGAAAGTTGAAACGCGCGCGCGTTACCATCTTTGATGATAAACCGCGATGTTGTCGCCGTTATCGTCGGGGAATTATTACGCGCAGATTCGTATCGCCTGACTATCGTTTAGAGCGATCGCCAGGGATGCACAAAATCGGCTCTAATCGCGAACAAAAATTTCGTGTCCTCGCGATACGTAATTGCGAAATTGCGGTTGTTGCGTTGCAATTTTTTTCCAATTTATTGTTCAGCAATATTTTTTGGAAATTGGATAAAAAAATAAATGACAAACAGAAACGAAAAATCCGGTTTTGTTTTCTCACTTGTGGAGTGAAATGGGAAATAATTGATGACAGTTAGCGACTATAAAATTACTCTTGCGATCATTTTATTATTTAGCCATTTTTGGAGTAAAGCAAAATTTTGGAAATGAGATTTAAAGAATTGATAAACAGAAATGAAAAATCAGGATTTGTCTCCTCACTAGTGGATTGAAATTTGAAATAATTAATCATAGTTGCCGACTATAAAATTACTCTTGTGATCATTTTATTATTTACATATTTATCGAGTAACGCATACTCGGAAACAAAAAATCAGTTTCTGTCTCCCCACTTGTGGAGTAAAATTGAAAATAATTGATCACCGTTACCGTTGATAAAATTACCATATTGAATCTATTTTTTTTTATTACAAATATACAAATTATTTCCAACTGTACTTAAAAAAAAAATTGTTCATTTTCTTCACTCAATTTTTGTGGATAATTAATTGCTCACTTTTTTGTGAATAATTAAAAAATGTAATTCTAAAAAATAATGATAAAATTTCGTCTTGTTTCAGTTGGACGTATTTCGCGCTGTCAGTCACGTCGATTCGTTGTTCCGACACACGACAATAATCCCGGAGGTCAAGTGTCACGGAAGCACGTGTGCCGTCTCGTCGTGTCTTAGATAATGAATTATCCCTGTTTGACTGGAGATAAAACGCGCTCAACTTTGCCCCGGGCGACGTTGATGGGATAACGAGCGGTGCAACACGTTCGACATTGCACCTTTGTCAGTCCGTCGGCCAGCGTCAATCAATTAACAAAAGCCCGTCGTACATTCGAAATATTCTCTCCCGGTCAGAATTAAAAAATAAATAAATCTTCGCTCGTACTTTTCGCAGAGCGTTTGCGACGTCGTCCACCGAGTTATCAGGAATCACGCGCGGCGCTGTCTTATCATCCGTTCGACTATATACGTGTGGTATTTCCATCGCACAACAGTAAACAGTAGCTTATTGGCCTGCGGAAACTTTTGGGTCTCTGGCTTGGAAACTTCGATTCTAAATGCACTAAGAATTGTGCATGGATTAAAACAAAAATTTAAATAACTAAAAAGTGATTAATATTCATAAAAATGTATCGCGGTAATCACGAAGGCCATTCACGTTGCTTCCATCTTGTTTTTGTTTTGTCGTAATTATTAGGCAGACATTTTTAAGTATATAAACAAAAATTCTCTTTTTTTCAAGTATATAAAAATTAATTAAATTTGGTAAAAGTGGCAAATTAAATTATTGAAAAATCTTTTGACTCGTAATAATAATAATAATAATAACAATAAAAATAAAAATAATAATAATAATAATGAGATTCACTCACGGTATTTTCTCTTAATCTTCATCTTGCAGAAGGGCAACCGCTTCATAATGAACTTTTTGACCCCCATTTTAAAAAATATATAATTATCAATAGATCACTGGCTCGAGTAAATAAAAATAATCACTATAGAAATAGTAGGCTTAACGTAGGAACGGCCGCACTTAGTGTAAAAAAAAAACCTTAATCACTAGTTTCAGACTTTTAATTATTGTTGTTAAGTTAGGAATGTTAAGATTGTCGTTAATAAGGTTTAAGCATTAACGAAGCCATGATTGTTCGTCACATTTTTACGACGTTCGCGGCGCACTCGCGTCTTCCACTCTTTTTTTTTTTTTTTTCTTTTCTTTGACCGGACACTGGGCGAGCACCGAAGCAGTGTTTTACCGCCGAGCGGTTGCGTTTGACTGTGACGCGAGGCCGGCAAAACTATAGAGTCGCTTCATCGAGGTGAACGCCGGCCGTGGCGCCCGGGGAGGGAGTAAGAATGCCCCCTTACAATCCACAGAAGCCCGATGATACCCCCCTCGTTATTAAAATGAAAAAGTGTAGCGCCCGCGACGCCTCGGCGCTTCGGCCGAAAGGCGGAGCGGTAAGGCTGTTGCGCCTCGCGCGGTTTAATAATTTTCTCGCAACTCCACGATGTCTCGACGCGATTTCGCGTTACTGTCGCAATTTTTGCACGACGAGGTATTTAAGCTCGAAGGTTGAGTGGCCTCTTATTAAAAACAACAATCGTATAAGAATTGGTATTTTTATTTATTTTTCAAACGAACGACGTAGCTTAAAAAACGGGTCAGCAGGATTTTTTTTTTTTTCGTTTCTGTTGAAATTTTTGCACCAGACGTTTAGGATCGAAGGTTCAGCGAATTCTGATTAAAAATATAAATAAAAATGAAAATAAAAAAATACAAATGAAAATTAAAAAATACAAATGGGAATAAAAAAATACAAATAAAAATAAATAAAAAACTATGTATTTTTATTTATTTGTTAAATAAACGCCTGCAGCTTAAAAAAAGGGTCTGCAGGTTTTTTTTTTCGTTCGTGTCGCAATTTTTGCACGAGGTATTTAAACTCGAAGGTTCAGTGGCTTCTGATTAAAAACATCGATGGATTTTTATTTATTTTTTAAATGAACGACTGCAGCTTAAAAAAGGGTCTGCAGGTTTTTTTTTCCTGGCGCAATTTTTGCATGAGACGTTTGAGCTCGAAGGTTCACTGGCCTCTAATTAAAAACATCCACGTAATTTTATTTATTTTTCAAACGAACGACTGCAGCTTAAAAAACGGGTCTGCAGGTTGTTTTTTTTTGCTTGGCACGCTTTTGTAATAGTAACAGTTGCGTGATCGTAGCAGGTGCATCGCGCGGCCGAGCGCCATATGCGAGCACCGGTCCCGGCAAGGTTACTCCAAAAATCGCCTCGAGTGATCCCGATAGACTCGGAGCTCGCGACTTGCTTGTCTAGTCCGGAGAGCTGCGACGTTTCCAGCTAATTAAAAACTGAGAGCACACAGTTCAGTTAAATGTTATAGCAAACCGTTCGATTTTTTATATGTTTATGAAAGAAAAATATTAGCATTTCATTTGTTTTTTCGATTTTTTATTATTTTTATTTGTATCTTTATTTTTATTCCCAGAGAAAATTTTACTAAAAAATTTTGCTTCATTAAAAAAAAAGTTGCCTAGAAAGATTTTTTGTTTAAATAAATTTATTTCAAATGTGAATCACACGCAGGTTATAATTGAACAAATTTGGATATAAATTCGACGTGAATTGGTTGAGCGGTGAACATTTCATAGTATTAAAAAAAATGGAATTATAAAAAAATTGAATAAAAAATGGAGTTAAAAAGAAATGGAATTTAAAAAAATCTGATTTCTAAATTACGAGATACCGGATTTTATTTCACGTACGAAAAGGACGTTTGAGTGCAAATTTAGGCTAGACGAGTCGTTTCCATTGTAGGAATAAGAAAGCAAAAACTCGGCTCGAACGGTATTGCGGTTACGAGGGGCAGCCTAGCCGCGCGAGCCTCCTCGAAAATTAGTTCCCGTGACCGGGCGTAGAGCGGGACGCGATTCCCGTCTCCGACGCTCTACAAAGCAGCAGCAATTTTTTTTTTTACGCCGTATATACATGCAAATGCGTTAAGTGTTACTTGTCGAGCCGAAAAATCGATTGACTGTCGGGACGCGCAGTTGAACCGTCGTCCATCGGGCGGTGCGAGTGAAATTGGTGGGTGGAAGTCGCGGGTGTTGCGGTCGGCCAACGGTCGGTGCAGGGAAAATGAGCAGGGACGCCGCCGGAAGCAGGTGGTTCCAGGCCACGCACCGACGACTCCCGCTCGCGTTCCATGAACTCTGCTCCTTTCCGTCCAGCAGGACCCACACTGGATTCATGCGGACTTCGTCGCCCTCGCCGCACGGGTGAAAATATTTCTTCGGAAATTTTTGTCCGGAAAAATTCTGAACGATTCCCCGATTTTTCTTTTTTTTTCGGGTGTCTCCATTATTTGCTAAATATTTCTGTTATTTTTTTTACCGCTCAACCTTTGGAACTTTATAAATAAAAATATGGAAATTTATTTTAAAAATATGGAAATTTATTTTAAAAATATGGAAATTTATTTTTAAAATATGGAAATTTATTTTTTAAATATGGAAATTTATTTTAAAAATATAGAAATTTATTTTTTAAATATGGACATTTGTTTAAAAAATATGGAAATTTATTTTTAAAATATGGGAATTTGTTTTAAAAAAAACGGATTCTTTTTGCGGAAAAAAATATTTTCAATGAAATTATGATTTTTTTTTAAGGTCTGGTTATTCTGTTATTCGGTATGAAAACATTTCTCGGAAATTTTCTCCCTGGGAATTTGGGTCCTGGACGCGTCCGGGAAGGACGAAAATGACTCAACCGTCCGCAGCCAGGCCAATCGTTAGCCTGACAAATTTATCTTCATATCTCTCTTCGCAGCCTCCGTGACGCACCTTCCGCACCGAAGCGGACTTCTTTATTGCCCGTCATGATTCAACCGAGCCGTAAAAACGCGCGCGGACGATTTTTCTTTTGGTATTTGCGGGCGAGCGGTAACAATCATGGTAATAGACCAAATTTAGTCGTCGCGCGTATTTATCTTTTTCACTGCTGATCTCTTTGACCTCATTTTATTATGATCCTAACTTACAATAATACATAAACATGTATTTTCAGTCGATTGAAAAAGAAATATAAAAAAATAAAAAATGATCAAGTTAAAAAAAAATTTAATTAGAATTCTTTTTTATTATAAAAAAAAAATTAACGTCAAATTCGTTGTGTACGGGCGAAAATAAATCGAAATAAGGTGTTAAAAAAAATAAAAAGTGTTTTCGAAATTTCATAAAATCACTAAAATCAACGCTTCTTTTTTATTATTTCTCTTTAATCGTCATCCCACGAAAAGTAACGCGAAAAAGGTATTAAACAAAATCGGTCGAGTTCCCCACGATGCGACCCGTCCACGATTTTTTTTCCCTCCGATCCCAACGCGTTCGCCCCGAATAAATCAATCCGTAGCGCTTCCGCGTTATTAATATAGCATCAAGGTAACGAGCGTAAGTTCGTTAATACGCCGAGGCGCGAACGAACGGTTCATTTAACGAGTTAATTAGCATTCGCGCGCGGGGATAACGAGGCTGATGCGAGCGAGAGTCCCGGGAGAAACGGGGAATATCAGCTGCGACGCGGCCTCCTCGGTAGCTACCACGCTTCGCTAGCGCGATTGTTGTCGCGTGTGAAGGGAAGTCGTTGCGAATCAAAACGGCGAGCCGTTTTCCTCGTGAGAGCTCTCGCTAGTTCGCGACGTGGCAACGGGTTGCCGAAGGATATTTCCGGAACTGCGCGAACGCTTCGATGATGCTCCGACATTTTTTTTTCTCCGGGTGTCTCCGAGTGTTTCTACCATTTGCTTGCTACTTTTATTTTTGCTTTATTTGTTATTGACTCATTCCTCATTTAAATCTATCTTTCGCCTGGTTTGGTCTTATAAGACTAAAAAAAAGACAAAAGAATGATCTGTCTTTTTTTCGAAAATAGTCTATAGATCTTTTTTTCGAAAATGATCTATAGATCTTTTTTTCGAAAATGATCTATAGATATTTTTTTTCGAAAATGATCCATATATCTTTTTTTCGAAAATGATCTATAGATCTTTTTTTCGAAAATTATCTATAGATATTTTTTTCGAAAATGATCTATAGATCTTTTTTTCGAAAATGATCTATAGATCTTTTTTTTCGAAAATTATCTATAGATCTTTTTTTAAGGATCTATAGATCATTTTTCAGAAAGGATCTATATATCTTTTTTTAGAAAGGATCTATAGATCATTTTTGTGTAAAAGAATGATCTATAGATCATTTTTTCTGTGTGAAAAAATGATCTATAGATCATCCTTTCTGTACTCTTCCCGTGTCTGCTGTTGCCTTTATCATTTTTTGTTTGTTTTGTCCTCAGGTACTTAGGCGATTTTATCCCAAGATCAAACAACCGTTCTGCAATTTCCTGGGATCGTATTCATGGTAAAATTCACACGAGGATCAAAGATCCTCACACGACCATCAATCTCTCCAGCTATTGCGCGGTGGGTGGACCATCCACGTCTCTTGCATCAAACTGGATCCGATAAACACGACTCCTCGAGATCTGCTGACAGCCAGAGAAGAGGAGACGCCGTTTCGATGCGGAACTCGAGTTGCCACTGGAGTCGTCGAGTCGTCGGTAAGAAAACCAGGCGACAGCCTTGAGAGTCAGAGAGACGCGCAGTGGCGGATCTCCTTTCGAACTGGCTCGGAAAATTCGCTGATCGATGACTCAATCCTCCCGCTGAATTTACGACTAGAAATTCGCGAGGAGAAAAATCGACTGTGATTTACCGGCGCTTGAGTCATTTTTTCTTTTCGCAAGACATTTCACTTTGTCGGCAGCCTCAGCCGAGTGAATCGGGCGTGAAAAAAAAGAGATTCCGGGATTCAGCGCGAGGAGGGCAGACACGCGTGACATCGGCTTTGGAAATTAATCGGGCTCTCGCCGACACACTTGGCGTGTGTGAGTCGCGATGTTACGAAATCGGAACATCGCTAAGGTAAATTCGACCGTGTCTCGATTTTTGAATCCCTGTCCCTCTGGGGCAAAAGACGGGATTTATGGGTCTCATGGCGATCAATAGATGGAAATTAAAATAGGGCCTTGAGACTCGAAAGGCCAAATACTTTTATGGGGATTAAGTTAGACCTGATCGCAAGGCCACAGAATAATTTTGTTAACTTAGAATAGCTTAGTAATAAGTTCATTGAAATTGAAATCCTATCGACACTTCGTTTCATCTTTGCCAATAGAATCTAAAAAAGAGTTGAAAATATTCGCGACTCGCAATTTAATTAACTCGTTTTTATTATTATATATTTCGTAGTGAGGTTTTTGCTCACTGAATCCGAATTCTAATTCAAAGTAAAAACAGACGTCAAATTTTAATGTATAATAACATTTTTATTTATACTTAAAATTATGTAATAAATTAGTTTAAATTGAAATCCTGTCGACACTTCGTCGACAGGATTTCAAAGATTTATATTGTCAAATTCTAACTTTTTAATCCGACGTCAATTTTTAATTTTTACGTCATTAATTTTTACGTCAAATTCGAATTCAGCTGAAATGACATCAGTAACAAAATCTGTAATGTTTTCAGGTCTTTCAGTCGAATCCTCGAAGAGGGGGCCGACGCCTCTCTAGACTCACCGGTCTCGGTCTGATTCCGTCGCTCCGACTTGGCGGAAGGTTTGGAGAGTCGTCGAAGTGTCGCCTCGAAATCGCCGACAACGTCGCTCAGGTCAAGAGCCGGCGAGTGTTGAACGTTTAACGGTCTCGTGTGACCCGACCTCGGTAAGGTCGTTACCCCGGTTGCTGTTACGGATTCCTGAGGTATTTCCGGCAGTTGGCTCTCCAGTCCAGGGAGGACCGGATCGACCTGTGACAATCGACGTGACACAGATTAAAAATGAGAGGTCGTTAAAACCAAATTAAGAAATTGGGTCAAACGATCCATAAAAAAAAAAAAAAATTACCAAGCCAAGAAGAATTTCCATGGATTGACATTGTCGTCGTCTCTCCCGCTTCTTTCGTCTCTCGATGGTCGACCTATCGCTCGACGTGTCCGCCGCGACCGCCTCGCAGTATCGAACGAAATCCAAGTCGATGTGGTAGCCGTAAGGACAGCAGAGGCACTTGGAACCCGTGGAGCCGGAAACGAAACCCTGCTTTCCCACTAAAATCACCGAAAGCTTCATTAAAATTCACCGTCGAGCTCGAACTGGTCATCCTCATCTGCATCTTAATTAGCCGTGTACAGGAAAAAAAAATTGTGCAATACGTTTTTAATATTCGGCTTCCCGGCCACGCGTTCGCCTTTTAAGGTCGACGAACCGATCATTGAAACGTTAAGAGATTGGAATTCGGATTTTTTTTTTGGAGCTGAATCGTCAGAAAAAAATTGCTGAAAATATTCACGTAGCTAATTAATGACCCGGCGATCGACGGTGTTTTTGATAAACCTAACGCACAATCAGCGTGAATAATGAAGTGCAGATTGCATGGCGATATCGCGAGTGACAGTTTATGGGTTGTGACCATGGTGGCCTCGTTTCTCGGCTGATAAAGAGTCGTGCGGGCGTTGGTGACTCTTGGAAGGCTTTCGACGTTTCGATCACGTTGTATTAAAGACTCAGAACAGACCTTTTGCAGTAAATAAATTACTCAGTCATGAAAAAAATGCCTTTGGCTTCTTCAGGGAGAAAGTTTTGGTTTTGTGATTACTTGGATTTTTCTTCTTAAAAAAACAGTTCAGTCATGGTAAAAATTAACTTTGTCATAGATGTACCTGAAATTTGGTTCACATGTGAGGCAGAAAATAACTCATAATTTTGTATACAAATCGGTCAAGCGGTAGCTAATAATTTATTTTAGGACATTCTGAATTTTTTGAAAATGGGTTTTCGATTATAAACAAGCCTACAAAATAGATCATTGCGAATTGCTTTTCCTAATTTGTTGCATCCTCAGGTTAAAATATTTTGACATCTTGAAAATTTCTCAAACAATTTTTTTTTCAATTACAAACAAGTCAAATATTAATATTTTGTGAATTTTCCGAAAATTGGCTTTCGATTTCAAACAAGCCTATAAAATAGAATCTCGCGAGTTATTTTTCCTAATTTTTCTTATCCCGTTTTTGTATCCCGACCCAAAATTGATCGACATGACGATTTGACTTCCCCGAAGATACAAAACGACTGTGAAGAAAGTCGCGAAGCTCCACTTTGGAGGCTTTTAAGCTTTGTTGTCGAAAGCGTTCTGAGTCACTGTAAACGAGAACGGTGATTCTTCCCGAGGTTAACGACCATCCGGGTCCGCTTGGTGTAAAGCAAAATATGTTGTAACCGCATTGGCGAGGATCCAGGGGAGGAGGGTAATAATAATCCGGCGAAGTTCGTTAGCCGCGGGCGAGCGCGGTGAGCGAGAGGAGAGAGAGATTCGTTCGTTTACGCGTCACGCCGTAGTCACCTCTATTTGCTCTCGGAATGATCTTTCCGCGCGCCTCAGCGCGCTTCAGCCTCTCTCGCGAGCTGCACGCACCAGGAGCACCGGCGCTCCGTACGCCTCGCTGCACCGACGAATTCGTTACGAGTTTACGTACCCGAGACCCCGTGACGATTAGAATCTCGCAATTAAGGTTGTTCTAGCTGTACAGTCAGACCAAACGTCAGATTCGCACACGGAATTTTCGAACACTTTTCGATGTGACAAAAATTTTGAATAAATCATATGGAAGATGCTGAAACGACTGATTTTTTCACAGTGATTCCAAAATGTTGTTAACAAATTAAAAAAAAAAAAAAAAAATCATCAAATGACCTGTTAACCAATTTTTTTTTTTTCGGTGGGCTTTGGTAATTTGTCTGGGTATTAATTTTGTTCAGAGTTTCGTTCAATTTTTGAAAATTGCTTTTACAAGTTTTTGGTTATTTAAAAAAATTGCACGAAATTCAGAAAAAAATTAATACGTATTCAGAAAAATTGACGAATTATTTTCATTTGAAAAAAATAATAATAATAATAATAATAATTGACGGGTTATTTGATGAACCATTTTTTTTTTAGTTAATTCTTTAATAACATTTTGCAGTTATTATTATGCAAAATCGACAAGTTTTAGAAATTCCATCTGAGTCTCACTTTTGGAGGGACTGTACAGCTCGATCTACCTTAAGCCCGGGGGTTGCCTCGTTAATTTAGCTCTCGACTGTCAACACGCTTCGCTGCGCTTATAGTTATACCCCGTATCGTTAGAAATTGCGAAACGATCGGCACGCGCGGTAGTTCGATGCACATTTAAATAACAGGAGCGTGTATTTTGTTTTCGTCGTAAATCATCGCTAATCTCGCGGGCGTTTCTTCGAAAAATAACTTCGAGATATCGATCTCGTTTTCCAATACAGTTATTAGATCAAATCGATCGTGTATGCGTTTGTCGGCAGCGCACGACAGAATTGCAGAACAAACACTCGAGATAACGAAATGATCAATAAAAATTCCATCGATAGAATTATGAATAAAAACGCGATTCGATCGAGATGAGAAAGTGATTTTGTTCTCCGTTTAATTGAATATTAGGCAGAAGCGGTCGATGCGATTCTCATACCGTTTCCATTGTAAACGCGGGGCGAGGATACGGTCAGCGCCATTTCTTCACTGATTCGGTCGGCAGCCTCTCGGATTTTCCCTTCACGTCTTCATGCTACTTCTGGAAACATAAATAACAGCACATTTCTCAATTAAGCGGCGTTTCGGTGAGAGCGAGAATTATATTGCAGAAATTGCATTAAATGGGATATTTTGAATGGCACTTTTTTCGGGGACATTTTTTGACATGGAATATTTTCGAATGGCACTTTTTTCGGGGACATTTTTTGTCATGGGATATTTTTGAATGGCATTTTTTTAGGGGACGTTTTTTGACATGGGATATTTTTGAATGGCATTTTTTTCGGGGACATTTTTTGGCATGGGATATTTTCGAATGGCACTTTTTTCGGGGACATTTTTTGACCTGGGATATTTTTTAATGGTACTTTTTTTCGGGGACATTTTTTGACATGGGATATTTTTAATGGCACTTTTTTCGGGGACATTTTTTTACATCGAATATTTTCGAATGGCACTTTTTTCGGGGACATTTTTTGACATGGAATATTTTTGAATGGCACTTTTTTCGGGGCTATTTTTTGACATGGGATATTTTTCAATGGCACTTTTTCGTGGATATTTTTTGACATGGGATATTTTTCAATGGCACTTTTTTCGAGGATTTTTTTTTACATGGGATATTTTTTAATGACACTTGTTCGTGGATATTTTTTGACATGGCTATTTTTGAGTGGCACTTTTACGGGGATATTTTTCCCGACGTCGTCATTCTATTTCACGCCCGCTCGGTGTCTTTTACACGTTGCCCCCGCTGTATTTTCCACGCTGTGTCACTCTCGGACTGGGTTGGTACGTGGTGTGTCTAATTCTGTAGTCCGGATTTCTGGTCTGACGACAGTGCGTCCTCGCGGCATCGCGAGAGTGCCCTATGCCTCTTCGTCATTCCGCGCTTTATCTCATCCACACTTTTCTTCTTTTCACGCGCTTCCGTCTCTTCTTCGTTTGAGTCACGAATCGCCGGCCCACGCGTTTTATTCCACCGACTCCCTTTCGTTACAACCAATTTGCTACCAGCTCATGGGTACTTTTTTAATTACTCGGATGGAAAAAAAGCGTAATTTAATCTTTTGAAATATTTCCTTGCTCTCTCGCAATCATAATCTCATTTTGCTTTCCTTTTTTTGCCTCCTCATAGAAGTCTCCATGATTTTTTTATTTTTCTTTAATTATTCGAATACTTCATTAAATTTTTAGTAATTATAATAATTCATGAATATTTTTATAGTTCACTGAATAATTTATTTGATTTAATAATCAAATTAAATTTTGAGGTGATTATAGATATTTGATTAAATTCAATTCAATTTCTATTCACACATCCCTTTTTTATAAAAAAAATATTATGGAAAAAAATGGGCAGATAAATTTATGACCCGGCGTATTGAATGCCTAACGACAAGACAGAAACGTATATAGTGAAAACGACTGCGTAAGAGACGTCAATGTGGTCGGCGTGTCGTCGTGATCTTACGGTCGAAACGAAGGAGCCGAGGAGGCAATAAGGTTTCCACCGACAAAGTACCTAGTTACAAGCTAACTCACGTATATACACGGTGGCGCACGGTCGGAGAGTCCGTTGAATGGAAAGTAAATGTCGCTTTGCTCTCGGTCTTACAGAAAACCATGGCCTGATTCCGCATGGGCTATCCGTCCTATGTGCTCGTGCGTCGAGTCTCGGAAAAGCGACGCGTCTTTCTGCATCCGCAAAATCGGCCAATCTTCGAGGGACTAAAATATGAATTTTTGAATCACGATTTCTGAATATTTTTAAAGTCAAATTTTTTTGCTTGAAAAATATTATTAAATAATAATATTAATATTATTTAATTATTATATTATATTATATTAGATTACTATGTTATTTTTATGATTTAATTATATTTTATTATTTATTTATTACTATTTTATTATATTAATATTAATAATATTAAATATTATTATCTATTTTTTTTGCAGCCAATAAAAAAGGTTGCAAAATTTACGTAAAGTCGCGAACAGAGAATTATTTTTCCGGCCGAAAATCAGGTGTAACCTTTCAACGCGGAAGAGAAAGACTGAACCACGCGCGACGGGTCCACGGCGAGCGCGACTTGTGAATTTTCGTGTAAAACGTCAGATCGATCGAATTTATTGTGGCTCGTAGATAAGAGGCCTGATAACGGATTATCAGTGACTAACGCGCACTTGGCACGGCCACCTGTTATCATCGCGTCGAGTGTGCTCAGCCTCGGGCTGGCGCGCGTTTCACGAGGTACCAAAAGCCCTTCGAGCTGTAATTGTATGTAATTACTGGCCTCCAGCTGCGATCAAAGCAACAGGCTTGGCGCGATTAATTTTAACGTCAATATTGTTGTTAATAAACATATACAGTATTGTTGATATTCAACAGCTACAATATTGTTGATATTAAACACTATTCAGTCCGAAACGGATCTTGAATATATTTTTTAACGTAGTATGAGTAAAATTCGATTTTACGCACTGCCGTCGGTGTGTAAAAATTCATTTTACGCACAGTACGTAAAATGGATTTTTTTGCACACTACGTCAAAAAATATGTTACGCCACACGTTCGTAAGATTTTACGCAACTGTGGCATAAAATACTAATTTTGACCTAGTAAGCGCAAAATTTGATTTTACGCACTGCCTTTGGTGCGTAAAAAATCATTTATCGCACAGTGCGTAAAATGAAACTTTTGGCATCGTGCGTAAAATGAAACTTTTGGCATCGTGCGTAAAATTAAATTTTGCAAAGTGCGTAAAATTGAATTAAAAAAAAAATTCAAAAAGTGCGAAAAATGCAATTTTACGCACTGTGCGAAAAATTCAATTTTACGCACACTACGTAAAAAAAATACACTACGAAGAATAATTTCGCCTGCGGATCAACGCACTTGTCGCTCAGTCCTACGAATTCTTCTCACGTCCTCGCAATAAATAATCGAAAACAATACCGTAAACACCATCCACAATGCAACTCCCGGTAATTTCCGGACCCGCTCGTACAAATTCGACATCACAAAACGTCCTGTTAATTCATTGCCATCATTACGACCGAATCGCGGATTCCATTCCGCCGTCGTACGCGCAGCACGTGCAGCACGCCGTATCGCACGTCACGATCCGACCGCGCGACGTCAGAGATCGCGACGCATCGCGGTTTACACGGCCAGCAAACTGGATGGTACAATGCAAATATTTACGTGAGAGCCCAACGAGACGGTGGAAAACTCTCGAGGTGGCTAATTCCCAACAGCTTTTCGCTCGCGACGTCGCGATTGTTGCGTGCGGCGCTGCCTATTGTCAGGGAATGAGAATTCTCGCGGCTTTTGATCTTCAATCGCGCAAGGCCGGCCACAATGGGTCGTGAATAACGCAGCGGCCGAACGGTTTCTTCTTTCGCGAAACACCCTTGACGTGAGCTACGTGCGCCGCACGCCGTAATACAATATATTCCATCGACACGAGTCACGCAATTTGTCAACGTGAGCTTGGCACGAGTAATCCGCGCGTCCGCATTGTCGGTGATTTACATATGTAACGTCGGTCGCGTTACACGCGACTCTCCTATTTTTATTCTGTGGACTGAAGCTTGAAAAACGAGAGAAAAAAAAACAATCAAAATCGACTAGTGTTTGAGGACCGAAAGGTGAAAATTGTCGTTGATCAAGAATTTTTTTTTTTTTATTTCTTGATCTACTTGGACGGTGAAAATTTTCTCAGAGGGAATTGGTACAATTTTTTGGAGATATGAATATTGTTTGTAAGAAAAAGAAAGTAGATTTAATTTAAAAAATTTAATTAAAAATATTGGATTAAAAAGTCATTCAAAAATGTATTTCAAGATTGAATTTTCTTGATTGTAAGAAAGAGAAAGTAGATTTAATAAAAATTTAAAAAAAGTTAATTAAAAAATATTCGATTGAAAAATGATTCAAAAATTTGTTTCAGAATTGTTGGCAATTTGTCGCAAAAGGAAATACAGAGTTTGCGCAAAATATTCAACAGTCATAGAACACAAATGATTTTTAACATTAAACATGATTTAACTGCTGTTTATTAATTGCCTAATTATGTAAATCCTTTTATTAACGTTTGTGGCTTTCTTGAATGAATACAGTAGAAAAACCACGGAAACGCTATTACGATTATGACCCTCTCTAACGCCTTTTTACGATTCGCCGCAGCTTAATTTCCTCGCACCCGAGGCGAGAATTGTCTCTCAGACTAAACAGCCTCAGATGCCAGGAGACTCACGACTTCCTCGCGAGAAAATAATTACGCACAGCCAGAGTCTCCTTTCCCTCGTGTGTTTATTCACTTCGCCTCCTCTTCGCCACGAAATTTTAATGACTCGCCCGGCAGTCATTTCCCCGTATAAAAATAGTGCGAAAAAGTGTGCATCACTCATAGGACATCTTGAAAAAGTTGCTCCTTTTTTCTGGTCTGCTGGAAAAAATCCAAACACGTTTAAACGCATAGAACGATTTCTTTCCCTTTGAGTGTCTTTAAAAAAAATAATAAAAAAAGCCTTCACTGTCCCATTTTTGTTCTTCCTACCCCGAAACGTCCCATCAATTTAAATCACCGTGGAAAAGCAACAGAAAGAATTTAGTAATTTTAACGTCGTCAGATGTCGACAGTCAGAAGTGTTTTAAAAAAATCGTAAATACGCGAGTTGAATCAAAAGGGTTGCAGGATATAAATATATAGGTGTCTCCTTCGGTTTGGTCGTAAAGTTTTCCTTTTTCATTTTTTATATTTTTTTTCGCCTCGGATGCCACGAATACAATCCGGAACCGGATACGATAAAAAATGCAGTATTTTCGTCACCTTCCAACCGAGAGTTCACCGTGTTTGTCTGTCGGGAGTCTCGGAGGTTGGAAGCCACGGGACGAAAACAGTGAGACGAGAGATCGACTCGCGTATGCCAAAGGAACCTAGGAGACGTTACGGTGCTCCCTGCGCCCGGGGCTAAATTTAGTGAGGTACGATTGTCTTGGGCTGACTTTGACTCGAAACATTCGGTGCAGCCGCGCAGAGTCCATTCATTCTTGGCCGTGGCGCAGCAGCCACCGCGTTTCTTTTCCCGCTGTCAAACCGCGCCTGGATTGACTTTGTTTGAAAGGTCCTGTAACGCCGCCCGAAGCCCCGAGGATTTATTGTTACGAGTTTCGAAGCTTCGACTCTGTTTCTGCTTGAACCGTAAGGTCGGAAACAATTCGCGATGGACTTTGATGGAAAAGCTCTTCATTATTTTTTATATTATATTTTTATATTTTATATTATATATATTATTTTTTATTAGTCATCCAGATTTCCTTGTGGGAGCCACGATTAAATTAAATTTTTTTTTGTACTCTTAATCGAACTGAAGTTTGGGTATTAATCAAACCAAAGTTTGTGTGCTTTATTGAATTAGTTGGAAAAATTAATAAAATAATGTTCAACTTCTAATTTGAAAAAAAAAAAAAAAAAAAATGGTGCCAGTGACTGTTTGATGCATTTCATTAAAGTGCAAACATCAACCAAAGTCTGTGGACTTTATTGAATTAGTTACGTCAATTAACAAAATAATGTCCACGTTAATCTGAAGAAAAAAAAATGGTACCAGTGACCGTTTTGATGCATTTAATTAAAGTACAAATTACAGCAACAGGAGTCTGTGTACTTTATTAAATTAGTTTCATCAATTAATAAAATAATGTCGAAATCAATTTAAAAAAAAAATTAAAAAATCAGTGACTGTTCGATTAATTTCTTTAAACCACAAATAAAATCAACCTTCCAAATTTTTCGTATACAACGTAAGAAGGCCAAATTTCTCCTTGCCAAAAAAAAATTTCTAAAACCGAGACTGCGTCGCTCGCACGAGAGAATCTCGCGTGTCGCGCCCGCATAGAATTCGTGTCTAATCTCCGATGCAAAGCACGCTCCCGTTACTCCTTCGACCGTTCGGACGTGTGTTACACACACGTGCGCGTCTTCGGTTTACTCGCGGCGTGACGTCGACGTTATATCGTATTGGGCCCTTCCTGTCGAAAAAAAAAAAAAAAAAAAAAAAAAACCCGCCTAGATAGGGTTGGACGTACTCCAAACGTCTGACATTGGTATGCGGCGCATAGTCTTCGTCATTAACCGCCGGGCGGGATTGTTGCGAGTGGAAAGTGTCGGTTGGAACGTACACTGTGTGTATTCTTGTGTTCCACACCCGGTAAGTCAGTCACCACGTGCCCTTCACGTAACCCATAAGGACGTGTTTTACAATCCGTCGAAGAGAGCAACGAGCAACACGTTTGTGTGATCGCCGCTTCATGCGCAGAGAGCGAACCCTGCTGTAATATCTTATATCGGGTGGAGGGGGGTCGAGGGGCCCGGCGGAGAGGGGGACGGGGGGTACTGATGCAACGGGCCCCGTCCGAGAAGGCGTGCGATGCGGAGGCGTAATTTCCTCGCATGTGCGTGTAGAACTTATAGCATAACAATAATAATATTTAAGAAAAATATTAGTTATGATGATGATAATAATAATAATAATAATAGTTCCACATATAATTTCACAGTCTATAAAAGATTCTCCCTACATTTTTACCACGATAAAAAAATAAAAAAAATATATATAATGATAATAATAATAATAGTAATAATAATAATAGTAATAATAATAATTTTAATGATGATAGTAATACTGATAATAATAATAATGGTAGTAATGATAATAATAATAATAGTAATGTTTATGCTATTTCGTGGCATCCATATCGTACGTGACCGAGTATATTCGAATAAACGTGTTGAGCGACTGTGTGGGCCACTCTGCGAGAGCACACGTGGGCCTTATATCTTTGACCATCGAGGGCACCCTGGCCGCACGCCCACCGGTGTTTCAACCATTTTTTTTACACACACTCGCGTTCGTCGACTCGCGGTGTGAAAAATATCAGCAACAACAAGAGTGACGTATAGAGCGTTTCGCGTTAAATTTTAATAAAACAAAAATTAATACGGTTCGAAAGTGATGGACGAAAAATAATTTAACAGAAATTAAATTAAAGAACTTTTGGTTGAAAACCGAGATTTTTGTGAAAAAAAAAATATTCGTGGGAATATCGCAGCATCTGGTAAAATTGAACGCCGACGTGGAACGCCCTGTATGTTCTCTGTATGCCGATACGAGGATTCCACGCGAAAAGTCGCCGATTTGGTTGTTGCGTGGATTAAAAGGGGAATTAATAATTAACGGGCTTCGATCAGCCGTTTAACGATATTTTTGTTGGGTCGTTAAGCGTCGTTCTGCCTTCCCGTCGTTATCAAAAGTGTCTTCGGGTCGTTTCCTCGCGCAGGAGACAGAAGTCACCGGTGTAGCTGCGGCTTCTCTCCTCGTCCCTCGTTAGCATTTTCCTTTCGCACTCTCCCTTTCTCCCTGCTGCCGCTGCTGCCGCGGAGAGTCACCGCTCGTTCCGGACTGACTCGCTCTCGCTCGGACTGGTTTTTAGCACCGTTTTCCCATACGCGGGAGAGGATCGCGCCGACACTGAACGCGTCTGTGCGGGACTCGCGCGAAGACCCCGAGCGCGACTCTCGGACGTAGGAGTTTCCGGAGCTCGCGTTATGCTGTCGCTGTGTGGCAACGCTAAATCACTCACACGCCGTGCGTGCTCCAACTCTTTTTGTCAGCTGCTAAGTAAGTTTTCTCCGTTGGTGTTAGGGACCTCCCGAGTCTCTCACGATTGTTGCTGAAATTGGGAAAATTCCCGAGTGCTGAAATAGCTCGATGGATAAACAAATCGGGTGAACAACTGAATGACGTAATTAAATATTACCGTTCGGGGATCCTGGGAAAATTGCTCGTTATTAGGTGTGAAAACTTCCAGGCTGAGATATGTGGGAAACGTTATCTAATTATTAAATTAAATAGTCAGTTTTTGGTAATTAAAAAATCATTTTTTTGGTAATTGAAAAATCATTTTTGGGTAATTAGAAAATCATTTTTTGGTAATTAAAAAATAATTTCTTGCTAATTAAAAAATCTTTTTTCGGTAATTAAAAAATCATTTTTTGGTAATTAAAAAAATCATTTTTCGCGTTTTTTCGTCGATTTTTTTTTTTTTCGGACAAATAACGGTTCCCGATTTATTTCGTTATTTATTTATGAATTTTACTTATTTACGAAAAATGTATTTACTGTTAAAAACATTCAGCTCCGTCGATAAAAATGATTACAGTTTCGGTTATCGACTGGGCAGGTATGAAGATCAGTTCGGCACAGAGAGAAGCGCGGGTGTCGCGTATCTTACATAAAAATGGTAGTAGCCGTGCTCCGATCACTATCGCGTTCATTATAACTTGTCATCACGTCCGATACGTCGCATGTTTCTTCGAGATCCAAAAGCGTGACTTATCTACAGCTTAATATCAAACCATGATCGTCATTCGGACTTTGTACGGCACAGCGACGGGCAAATAAATTGCTACGAGAACAATGCAGAGAGTGATTGAATAAGCAAGTCAGCTAATATGGTCTCCTTGGCTTCATCGAGCCTGAATTCAAACCACTATAATAATTCAATTTTATTACTCACAAAAATCAGTAGCTAATCATTATTTATATAAAAAAAAAATAACGAAATCCAAGACATCAACATTTTTAAAAATCTTTGCAATTTGCTATTTGGCTATTTTGCTATTCTGCTATTTTGTTATTTTGCTATTTTGCTATTCTGCTATTTTGCTGTTCTGCTATTTTGCTATTTTGCTATTCTGCTATTTCGCTATTTTGCTATTTTCCTATTTTCCTATTTTCCTATTCTGCTATTTTTTTATTCTGCTATTTTGCTATCTTGCTATTTTATTGTTCTGCTCTTTTGCTATATTTGCTATTTTACTATTTTGCTCTTCTGCTATTTTGCTATTTTGCTATTCTGCTCTTCAGCTATATTTGCTATTTTACTATTTTGCTCTTCTGCTATTTTGCTATTTTGCTATTTTACTATTTTACTATTTTTCTATGTTACTATTTTACTATTTTACTATTTTGCGTGACGTCAAAATACACACGTCTCGGTGTTCATCGCGATTAAAAGTCTTTCAAGCCGACTGAACGGCCAAGATCGTCGACTTCGGAAACACAACGCGAAGTGCGCAACAGTTTGCGCAATTAAATATAATTGTTTCGGCAAATCGCGACGCTCGGCGAGTACATCGAAGACGCATCAGGTGGTCGCTAATCGCGAGACACGCAAAGCAGCTCGACTCACCTCATCCGTTATTCGCGTATTGCTCGGTGAAAACATCGCAAGAGCGTCATCGACTCTCAGTTGCAAAAAAAAGGAGGAATATAAAAAAACACTTGCTTACATTATTCGCGGAAAAAGCTAAGCAGGTTTCATCTCGGTGTCGTCGATGCAACGACAGAAGCCGAGTTGAAGAGCGATTTTGCTTGGCGCGGACGACGAGACCTCGCGACTCCGTCAGTTAACTGTAACCCACGGCGCAATTGTGTAATAACGAAACTCTCGAGAGTGCGGCAAGGTGCAGGTCTTCGGCTCTCGGCCCGAGCGCTCTGCCCACATTTTTTTTCTCTCCACGCGATTCATTCTCTTACCGAGCTCAACGACGACGAACGTCGCGTCGCCTTTTATAGGCAGATTTCACGTGCGGGAATAGTAATTCACGAAATTCGGTTTTTTGAGTTTTTACGGTGTGTCAATTTTGATGTGAGAAGTTTGAAGGTTTGTTAAGGTTTTTTTTTCGTGTGGGTTAATTTTTTTAGTGATATTTAATTATATTTATTTTAATGGTATAAAAGAAATCATTTTTCGCGTTTTTTTCGTTGAATTTTATATTTTTCGGGCAAACAACTATGATTTTTGGAATCAGCGGGAAATTCGCCATTGGATAGCGTTTTCAAAGTTTACGGAATTTACATTTTTTTTCGCAGAAAACGCAAGGGAAATTTTTTTAATTAAATTTGGAAAAAAGTACGAAAACACTTTTTATATTTTTTATTTTTCTTAACACCTTATTTCGATGTATTTTTATTCGATGTATTTTTTATTTCGATGCATTTATTTAATGCGATAGTTTTCACGAAAAAAAAACTATTTACTAAAAACAAACAATATTGACAATTGACGCGATCGCAAAACTAATAAATCCCTCATTCCCCATACCTCCCAATCATCAATACCCATTTACGAGTCACACGCAATATCTCCGTAAACCCCGAGAAACCCATAATTACCGGCAACGATCATCGGCACCGCACCTCGATGATCTCGCTACGTGCGTGACCGTGAAAATCCCGCAGCTTCGTCTAAACGTCTTTCCTCCCGTTCGCCCTCCATAAATTACGTGGATTCGTCGCGACACGTCACCGATATTTAATTCCAGTGATCGCGCGGCTCGATCGTCTCGATTCCCATCAACGGAATTTTAGGCCGACGCTATATATATATATTTTTTTTTTATTTTATCTTTTTTCCTCCTTATATTCATCCCAGCCTCGAGTGATCGCTTCGATCCTCCCGCTCGTAGGACGGGCCGTATGGTACTAATCACTATAATAATCCTGACGTTTAATGGTCGAACGGGTAATTGCATCGAGGGGGGGGGGGGGGGGGAGAGGCGAGAGGGGGGATCGGGTAAACGAAGGCTCGGTGCGCGAGTCCTCGTTTACCCGATCGCGTGTTAATGACCGGTTGCCGATCGTGAGACACATATATATAGCCGGCATCAGGCCGGAGGAAGAAGTGCGCGCTGTAACCGTGGGAGAGAAAGCAATGCGACAATTCGAGAGGTCGCGATACTCTCTGTCCGTTCGCGATGGCGAGTCGAAAGTGCCGGGCCGAAAAAAAAAAAAAAAAAAAAAAAATTGTATACCCTGGAAATTCGCGGGGTATCGTTTGTGACGCAAAAGTGGCGAATATGGGCCGAAGCCCCACACGAAAAAGAAATATACACGAAAATACATCTGACATAACTTTTTGAACGATAAAACAATAAAAATATATTTTTTATTTATTTTTGAGATATCTTGGATATATTTTTAGCTCGCGTATATTTTGTATGTAAAAATACTAAAATATATCCGACGTACAGAAATTTTCGGACAAAATATAACTTGTATTTCTAGAATACATTTTTTGTATATCTTGCATATGATTTATTTACATGTGGGGTGCCATAATGAATCGCCTAAATATAAAAAATTTCCTACCCTCACTTATTGCATTGACGTGCCCACATGGAAATAATTATATGTCAAATATATTAAAATGAAATAATTATTAAAAGAATGAATATTATATTAAAAGGAAATATTTATACGTGAAATATATAAAAATATATGTGAAAATAAGTCATGATTTCTAGACTCAAATCGCGATAAAATTTTACGTTATACGAGTTTTCTTGATTTTTTAGTTAGAAAATCCATTCGTTTGACTTTTGAAACAGACGAAATGCATTTAAAAATCTTTCTTGGTTTTCACACGACTTGTGTCAAGTTTTTGGTGGTCCATATTAACCACTTTTGCGCCATATGGCGATCCGGAACGTTCTGATACGCGAACGAGACGAGAGAACCTTCAGACTCACCGAAACCTGGTCCCTGACACAGAAATATCAACGGAAGACCTGCCCACTCGTCTCTGCTTGTTCAAGGATACACGTCGATCCCGCCACCCTTGCGAACGGGTGAGCTTCGAAACCCGTGGCAAACTTCCTTCGTGGGAGTCTCGAACGTTTTCAACAATGGGACATGTTTGCTCGAGAAAAAAAAAAAATTGTGGACACGAGATAAGAGAAGTTCACACAGGCTTAGCCTATCTGAAGCGGCTTAGAAATAGGACTTAGAAACGAGACTCGGAAATTTCAATGCTCGCTACTATTCTTACAATAGTCACGATAGCAGTTATCGTAGGTATAAAAAAATCTCGGCCTTCTGATGCCATAAAAAATACAACTTATATAGCATCACATAGTCCATGAAAAAAACCTAATTTTTTTGTTTCTAATTTTTTTTTAGCTCGACCTCAATATTATTTTATGCTATACGAGTTAAAAAAAAATCAGTTTCAAAACGAGTAAATTGGAAAATCATTTAAATAAATTTAATTAAATTAACTAAATTAGCAAATTAGAAAATCATTTAATTAAATTGAATTAAATTAAGTAAATGAGTAAATTAGAAAATCATTTAATTAAAATGAATTAAATTAAGTAAATTCGTAAATTAGAAAATAATAAAAGAAAAAAAGGAGCCTTTAAGTAATTTTATTCCATGACCAATTATGGAAAAGATCAGAAGGCTAGAAAGACGTGACCGAGTTGGTGCTGAACGCCTCGTATATGGTTTCCAGTTTATCGTTCCGAAAAATGTCGGATGCGAAACTGAAGCTTCCACTTCTGGATCGCTTATTAGCTTCAGTTGCAACAAGCGGATATTGCGAGCGGTTGTTATGGAATTACCATAAGTGCACGTGTATTGTGACGCACGTGCGAGGCGATATTCCATACGCTCCGTACAGAAAGACAGCGATAAGCGTTTCTCACTGAACACACCTGCGTCTTGGTCCTTCGGTTTAGGCTTATCTCGGGCATATATGGCGACCGCTTCCTGCCGTTTAAGGATTCTACGTATGCTATTAATTCACTTCCTCCTTGAAATGCATCCAGCAACCCAACAAGGTGGACCATCTGATCCAGAATCGCATTTTGCTCTCCTTTCTCGCTGTATCATTTGTTCTCATTTTTTGCTGCGAGAAATAAAATAAGAAAATACATTCTTGCTGTTTCTGGTTTACGAATTTTTACGCCGAAATTCGTAGTTGAATTAATGATAAGAAAAATGCTACCAAAAAACAATTCAATTTATTTTTAAATTGGATTGTTTAAAAATATAATATAATAAAATTTAAAAAAATTAATGATAAGAAAAATGTTACCAAAAAACAATTCAATTTATTTTTAAATTGGATTGTTTAAAAATGTAATATAAAAAAAATTAAAAAATTGATGACCCGAAATGAAAGCAAGTTAGAAAAAATGAAGAATAAAACGGCAAAGATTTTTGAAAAAATTACCGATTTCGAAACTCGCGTGGCCGAAGAAATCCTTCTCGTTTGCTTTCGTGAACCGTGAATTCCCGATTAATCGCGACCCGAGCATAAATTCACCAGCACGTTTTTTTCTTATCAGTCTCTCGTTCGCTTCTGCCGACGCTGAGCTCGTGTACAGCGACGAGCGCTGCTCCGGCTTGTCGCGCGTAGCGCCGGCGTGCAAATGTTTTATTCACAACCTGTAGGTAAAGTCGTCGTCACCCGTGTTTGAACTCACTTCGCGCACTCGTCAATGTCGGTCTCTCGGTTAATCGTCTAATTGTTTGCAATTCGACTAACAACGAGCGGCGACGTTAATATCAACGACCCCCAAAATTAATTATTTCGACTTCTGCAAACGAAACGTTGCGAAAACAAATTTAATAAATATTTTGTTTACAACAAAACATTTTTTGTTCATAAAAAAAATGTTCTGTTCACAATAAAACATTTTTTGTTCATAAAAAAAATGTTTTATTCACAATAAAATATTTTTTGTTCATAATAAAAAATGTTTTATTCACAATAAAACATTTTTATTTTCAATAAAACAAACGTTTATAAAACATTTTTTTATTCTCAATAAAACAGATGTTTATAAAATGTTTTTTATTTAAAATGAAATAAATGTTTATAAAACATTTTTTTATTTACAATAAAACAAAAGTTTATAGAACATTTTTTTATTTACAATAAAACAAAAGTTTATAGAACATTTTTTTATTTACAATAAAACAAATGTTTATAAAACATTTATTTATTTATAATAAAACAAATCTTTATAAAACATTTTTTATTTAAAATAAAACAAATCTTTTTATAAAACATTTTTTTATTTAAAATAAAACAAATCTTTTTATAAAACATTTTTTTCCTTACAACAAAAAATGTCTTTATTCCCAACAAATCAAACGTTTAATTCCCAACCTGAAGCCGTCGCGTCGCCCGTGTTTGAACGTCACGTCGCGCACTATACGCCAACGTCTCCCGCTTAATCGTCTAATTGTTTACAATTAAACCGACAACATGTGCCGCTCCAATTTCTCGGACGTTGATATCAAAGATCCCGAGCTCGTTGATCTCTCGCGGTACCGGCGAACCCGGCGCTCCGGGAGCTACTGAGACGAGTCGGAAAGAAACACACGCGAGACTCTTTCGCGAGCGCGAAATGTGCTCGGTGAATAATTCAGTAGCGCACGTAAATTCGCCAAGCACGAACACGAACGACTCGCGTTTTTGGCCGCAAAGCGAATTCGCCACGGCTGTCAATTGCGAAAGACGGGTCGCGGCGGGCGGCTTCGAAAAATTCAATGAGTCGACGCTTTTGTGCGCACCTAAAGCACGGGACGACACAGAGCGACGTTTCATTCATGGAGGAGCCGCGAGACCGCAAGACCAATAACGGAGTCAATCGATTCAATCAGTCATTCAAGATGCGAAGATTTTTCTCGCTCATCGCGCTGCCGGTCATTCGATATTCCGGTGGAAGTCGCGGCTCGCTGTATCGCGTTTCAAACTGGTTTCGTTTCGCGCGCGACGCGTTCGACGATGTTTCGCACGATGAGTCGTGGCAAATAGAATTCGCAAAAATAAAAAAAATGAAATAAAAAAAATCTTGAGGAAAAAGGAGCTTGATTAATAAACGAATTGGAGGTAGCAAAGTCGTGGAATAAGAAAAATAGACGCGAAATTCGATCGTCGTTGGACGTGATTTTTTTTTTTTTTTATTAAAGTTTTTTTTAGTTATGAAGATTTTTTTGTAATTAAATTTTAGTGTGAATCACGAGTGACCGAAATATTAATAATTACTACCTAAACTAATAAAACTACCGCTTTGTTAATAATTACATTTTAGGGTGAATCACAAATGACCGAAATATTAATAATTGCTACCTAAACTAATAAAACTACCGGTTTTATAATAATGAAATTTAACGTGAATCACGAATGACCGAAAAATTAATACTTAATACCTAAACTAATAAAAGTACCGTTTTTGTAATAATTAAATTTACCGTGAATCACGAATGACATAAATATTGATACTTTTCTTCGTTCTCGCGTTTGACGATGTCGAGTCGAGCGAGGGTTTCAGATGCAGGTCGGTTCATCGCCAGATAAATATTATCGATGCAGATTGGCTTACGCACAGAGCGAGCTGCGTATTGCATGGGCGTATAGTGGAAAGTGAGTCAGTATAACGGCGCGTCGATCGCGTCGCATAAATGGAGACGTCGAGATTCAAAGCCTCGTGACACTAAAATATTAATCGATTTTACTCGCTCGAGTTTGATTTAATACGGCTTCCGGAAACTCGTCCTTCGCCACGCAGAAATGAGATCACCGTGGGTGCTGACAGAAATATCGGCTCAGAGTCCAGAAAACGTGTCATAAACTAATGACAACGTGTGTTGCTTCAGGTGACATCGAGGAAAATCTTTGCGCAACAACTGATCATTTTTAATTACGCAAATATTTGTAAAACCACAAAAAACCAGCTACAAAAAAATCACTCAACAGTGATTTTTATTTTGTATGACGAATTAATTAATTTTTTATTTTGTATGACGAATTAATTTATTTTTTATTTTGTATGACGAATTAATTTATTTTTTTATTTCGTACGACGAATTAATTAATTTTTTATTTTGTACGACGAATTAATTTATTTTTTTATTTTGTATGACGAATTAATTAATTTTTTATTTTGTATGACGAATTAATTATTTTTTTATTTCGTACGATGAATTAATTTATTTTTTAATTTTGTACGACAAAAAATATATTAACTAAAACTTCTGTGTTTACGTCTAGTAAAACGATTTTTTCGTCGTCTAGAATATCAGCGATCCGTAACCCAATAACCCTCGGTCCGAGCTGATAATTTTTTATCTCCCTGGAGAGAAAAAAAAACCAGACACGATCCGAGTGTCCGCGACATCGGAGCGAGTTTGTCCCGAACGCCCACAGCAACCGAATATCCACGAGCGCCGCTCGCGCTGTCACCTCAGTCGTGTTCGCCAGGACGACAATTTGACGCGCGCAAACTGCCATTGATCACTTATCGGCGAACGACCAAGTCAACCGCTGTGACATCAGCGACACATATAACGATTTGCATATAATCTTGGCGAGCCCTGCGCGTCGCAAACGCAGCCGACGAAGCGAGGTGAAAAAAAAAATGGAAAGGACGTTAAAACGCCAGCGCGTTGCAACGCACCTCCATTCACGGTTAGATCGATTCAACGCTTGCGCGTAAACCTCAAGGTCGCGGAACTTTACTACCGATAGATCGGATGCAAATTCCGCACGATCGAGACGCATCTCTCCGTATTATCCACCGCGTTGTTACCTCGACTTTTTCAACCGAAACGTTGCGAATTGTTTTCGTGTGAAAATGAAATGAATATTCGATCAATGTGTAAATCAATAATCGATCAATATTTGAAAATCTTGTATTTTAATTTTTTTTAATTCACTGCGGCGTCTCTGCCAGGAATTTTTTTATTTTTATTTTGCATGAATCGTTGCGTCGATTGTGCATTAATATTGTTTACACGAATTTTTCAACCGAAACGTTGCGAATTGTTTTCGTATGAAAATGAAATGAATGTTCGATCGATATGCAAATCAATATTCGATCAATATTTGAAAATCTTGTATCTTAATTTTTTTATTTCACTGCGGCGTCTCTACCAGCAAAGAAATATTTTTTATTTTGCATAAATCGTTGTGTCGATTGTGTATTAATATTGTTTACCCGTTTATTTAGCACGAATAGTTTTCGTATGAAAATTAAATGAATATTCGATCAATATGTAGATCAATAATCGATCAATATTTGAAAATCTTGTATCTTAATTTTTTTAATTCACTGCGGCGTCTCTACCAGCAAAAAAATATTTTTTGTTTTGCATGTTTTTGTTTGGACCACCTTATAATCTCCTATAACTATAGATCCCATCGATCAATGATCGATTTTAACAAACCGCCCGAGGTAATAAAAAATCTTTCTCGAAAACCAAATAAAATAAAAATTCTCAAAAAATTCTCATCAGTCTCCTCATTATTATTATCATCATCATTATTTTTTTCCTTATTTTTAAAACCCAAAAATCGTGATAACAAAAATGTCATCATTTTTATTACGTTTATCATTCTTCAACCCATCATGGCCATCATATGACCACGTCAAAAATCCCTCCCCACCCCCACCCATCGACCCAACCGATATTTTCCCCATTCTCAAAACCAACCTGAGCGTCATCGAAGTGGCACCGGCGGTGATCGCGATTCCCGGATGCCATGACCGGTGCACAACGCAGGCTGCAAAATCAGCCCGGTGTGTCTTTGTCGCCGGGTGGTGGGGGATGCTGGGCGGCGTGGGTGGTTGAAGCGTAGCAACCGGAAGAAATATTGCCCGAGAGTTCCCGGTTGACCCCTGCGGATTGCCTTCCTGGATCACATTTGCGTCGCCGATTTTTTAAATTAAAATTTTTTTTTTTCGCCCCCCTTCCCCCGCGAATTTTCACCTTTCACCCCGCCTGACTCGAGCGGGGATTTTTTTCGCACGGGAAACCGACGCGAGTCCGGGATTATTTTTTTCGTCACCCTCGCCGCTCGTGACGACAACGCGGACTCGAGGAGAGCAGACTGTGGATTCTGAGGTCCGGTCGCTCCGGTACCAAGCGAGACCGGCCCGTCGGTTCCGCCCCTCCCGGTCGCCCTCGCCGCACGGTGAACGCGCGTCTCCCACTCCGAGCCGTCCGGCCGATACTTATATTCAGCATCTCTGGCACTGAGGACTCGGAGGCTGCGAGCCGCTACAGAAACGGCGACAGCGAGCGCGCGCGGCGTCCACACCGGGGCAGGTTGCGGCGTACGAGGATCGGCCGGTGGGGATCCGCGGCTGCTGCGGCGGCGGCAGCGAAGACGACGAGCGGGCGAGATGAGAGCCACGTCTCGGGGAGCCGGACGGTGGGAGTCGCCGCCGCCGCCGCCGCGGCCCTCATTGGGACCAAGGTCCCGCGATCCGCACTGGCCGCGCCGCGGCGGTCAGGTACGCGCTAGGGTCGAACCCCCCCACCCCCCCCCCCCCTTGTACCTCGGTCCTTCGGGGATATCACGAGGAAATATAACTTGGACGGTGGTTGGGATTAAAAGAGTTAGAAAAAAATAATCGAGGGACGAAATTATATTGGAAAAGTATGTTAGAAAAGATAAGTTAGGGAAAAAATAATTTAGAAAAAAAAGCAAGTTAGAAAAAAAAGTTAGGAAGAAAATGAGTTAGAAAAAAAGTTAGGGAAAAATAAGTTAGAAAAAAGTTAGGAAAAAATAAGTTAGAAAAGAAAGTTAGGAAAAAATAAGTTAGAAAAGAAAGTTAGGAAAAAATAAGTTAGAAAAAAGGTAGGAAAAAAACAAGTTAGGAAAAAAAACTTAGGGACAAATTAACTTAGGAAAAAAATAGGCTAGAAAAAATAAGTAAAGAAAAAAATAAGTTAGGAAAAAATAGTTTAGAAAAAAAATAATTAGGGAAAAAATAATTTGGGGAAAAATAACTTCGGAAAAGATCATTTCGAAAAATAACTTAGAAAAAATAAATCACGAAAAAACAACTTAGAAAAAATAAATCACGAAAAAATAACTTAGAAAAAATAAATCACGAAAAAACAACTTAGAAAAAATAAATCACGAAAAAACAACTTAGAAAAAATAACTTGCAGTCACATAATCTTCGATACATTTGCAATCGAAATCAAAGTGAAAATCGAGATGAAATTCATTTGATAATATTTACAATATATTCGAGTCAAGTGTGCAAGTAAATTCGACAAGCTTAGCGACCGAATCAATCCGGTGCTTAGATTGATTGGATCGATGATAACAGAATTGCATTATGTGGTAAGTTCATAATTCAGTCATGTAATCCCTTCAGGAGGCCCAATCCGGACTTGGAAGAAACCTGAAACGCAGCGAAAATCGCATCAAGATTAAGGGACAGAAGCCAAGTCCGCTTCTGCTTTTCCTTGTTTCTTCCGTGAGATACATCGTGACCTATGATCTACCTACACGGGACCGCATTTTTGTGGCGTGCATCACCGGCCAAACCAGACTGCGCGGAGTGGAACCGAAATATACTCGTCGTCTTCGCCTCCGCTCGAGAAAATCACTTTCGTCGTACCGACAATTCAAATTTCTCCGCCCAAAAAATGTGACTTTGCTTTTCTGGCAGACGTGACGTTTTCGGGAATAAAAGGCTTCTGCTTCAGGAGGTCAGAATCGTGCGAAGCCCGACCCAAATAAATTCATACCTGGGACTTTTCGAGGTGCCCTAAAATCTCCAAAGGCTCAAAGGAGTCGTGGAAGCGGCGCATTCAAAGCGAACGAGGTAACGTGAGTCGGGGTACAAATTGGAGCTTTGACAAAATGGAAAAAATGACACCTGCCGACTTACTTGGAAAACAGGATGCAAAGCAGGGCTTTGCATATTTTGATACCTGATTATTTTTCAATGTTTAATAAAACTTCCTCCACGATGAATTTAGTTTATCGATTTTGGCTTCTTTATGAAAAAAAAAAACATTGTAAATATTTAAAAATTATGCTTTATAAATTTTTTTTTAAATTAAATAATTCACACGATAAAAAAAATGACCAACGAGTATTGAACAAAATTTTACTTCGTCTGAAAAAAAATCATTATTGCACCGAGAGAAAGAAAATCCAACGAGTATTGTATAAAATTTTAGTTCACGTTTGAAAAAAAAAAAAAAAATTATTGTCTCACCAAGTGAAGAAAAAAATATTGCATACAATTTTAGTTTACATTTGAAAAAAAAAAAAAAAAAATGTATTGTCGCACCAAGTGAAGAAAAATAATTTCTTCAGGTGCGAAGACTTCCGCCCGTTCTTATTGCGAATTGCGAGACGATATTTTCTCCGCGCACGTGGGATTATATTTATGCTAAGATATACAGTCAATCGGGTCTTCAGGTGAATCCGACCACGCCTGATATTCTGGACTTGATGTAAGAACCGCAGGGATATTATAATAGCTCGCTAGTCTTAACGAAGTCTTTGCTCGAGTGCGAAAGTACATTTGCCACTCGGTCGGCTCAGCTGGCGGCCTTTTACGTCGCAACCGGCAGATTCGCAGTTGTATTTTAAGCCACACTTGTGCGCAGACCTCTTAACGAGGGCCATCATTAAATTGAATATATGCACCGCGTGTATCCATTCGTCGATCAAAAATCGAAAATAATAGTCTTTTTTTATTTTTCGATTACCATTCGTTAAAAAAATTTTTTTTTACCGTTCGTTTTATTTTTAACGAATGACGAATTCGTTCTTTACAGGCAGAAATACATCGAAATAAGGTGTTCAAAAAAACTGTTTTCGCGCTTTTTTCGAAATTTCGTCACTTCACTAAAATTGAGATTTTTCTTGCTTTTTTTTTATGAAAAAAAACGATTTCGTAAATTTCGAAAATTCGACGAAAAAAACGCGAAAAATATATTTTTTTCTTTGCAAATATTTGCCAAAATCGATATTTTACTCACTGATTTTTTGAACAGGGAAAACAGAAAAATAAAAAAATTTTAAATCGCTCAATTTGCTTACCCAGTTTGTTTGTTAAACTTCCACTACCAGTCATGATTTTTTTTTTTCATTCTGTACAATTTTTCGTTGCCAATATTCACAGTGGCGAAAGTGAGCCAAGCGGGGGCTGCGCTGGCGGACTTATATTCTCGTCAATGGTCAATGGTACAGAAGGAATTTGCAGTGGGTGGACTTGTTTCTCGTCTCCGAAGATCTGGGCCTGAGGCGCTCGACGCAATTCGCGGCATATGCGGCGCCAGGTGAGACCAGCGAGAAGGTGAGGAATTGGCCAATCAGGTAGGCCGATCAGTTGGGCCGCAGCCAATCGGATATCGCGTAGCGTTTCGGACCAGTTTCACCTGGTTCAACCTGCGTAAAATTTTGGTGCAAAGACACGAAAACCAACTAATCATAAACCTGGTAAAATAAATTCTCGTGAATTTTTTTTGACATTACTGTAATCCGATTTTCTTTTATTCAGCTCAAAGCTTTTTATGTGCACATATTTCCTAATTAACGATCACTTGTATATAACAATATACTGATATTGATCGAGGTCTTGAGGTATTCGATATACAACACGGTAATATACATACTGTAATTTACAATAAACTTGTCGCTTTTTTCCAAGCAAAATTCAATCTTTGTCTCCGGGATGTGAAGATCGTTAATTTTTTTTATTTTCATCTTTTCTTATTTCTTTTATTTTTATTTTTATTTTATTTATTTTTTTTTAATAGTATTCAGAGAGACGACCAAAATTGTTACTCGCAACGATAAAGTTCGAGTGACTTTGCAACGATTCGATTATCAAAAAGTGACGTTGGAATTATCGAAAAACATTTTTGCGTATTTGGAAAAAACGTTACAGTCACTATAATACGGTGTTTACGATGGAAGAAGTGTCTGAGAATGGATCTCGCAGTGATTTAAAAAAAAAGAGATCGAAACTCCTCGATGGCGTTTGTTGAAACAAAAATGTATATCATGTATATGCGATATAAAATGCACTCATATAAAAATCGGCTTCCTCGACTGGGTCTCGGGAGTTCAGTTGTGTCGAGTGGCGCTCTGAGTTAATAACTTATCGATTAAGCCGCGCGTTTTTTTTTCCGAGCTATACAAAAGAATTTGTATTGAGGAACATTTCTTCGCAGTTTTTTTGTATTCTCTCCGTTGCTTCTGAACCAACAGGCGAGCGGATCATTTTTACTCGCATTCGTCTAATTCTAATCGGAAATTCTATTCAGGACAAACATTATAAATTATTTCTGCATTATATAGCAAACAGCAGCAGCCAAAAAAAATTACAGCGTCCACTTCTTCAATTTCCATGTCTTCCAATCTACGATTTTCTAATCCGCTCGCCCACAAGTTCCAATTAGCTAAGTAACTACGGTACCTAGATTTAATCATTGGGACGAGGATTTCTCAACAGAAAAAGCAGAGGACATCGCGAAAGCGACGAAGAAAGCAATCGAGAAAAAAACGAGCCGATATACAAATAAATATAAAACGTGTATTTAAATTAAATGCCACAAGGTTTCTTCACCATTCATTTTTTTTTTCGCTCCACTCTCTTGGACTCCGGATGAAACGTTTTCGTTCGTTCCACCGGCAAAAATAGACTCGGGGTGTACAAAATAAAACAGAAGGAGCGCCTCGTCGTCGAGAAGCTCGAGCAATTTTTGTCGTTAACAAACAGAACAAAATCGCGATTTACGTTGATAGTATAAAAAAATAAAAGGGTTCGCGGGTTGTTTTTTTTTCGGGGGGCTGCGACGGACGTCTGGGGAAGCAAACGAGGGGGTTATACGTACTACATACGCGCACGGAGAAACTACGCATTTTTTTTTCTCGCTCCAGGCATCTCCGTCACAACTTTACACACGCGATTTTCACTCGCCCGACACGCAACTATTTACACACATCACACTTTCTCATCACGCGTACATACAACGTTCGCGTGGCTGAATAGCGCATACGCGTCTCAGGATATACCGAAGTAACGGCAAACACATGGAAAATACATAATTCGGCGGAGAGAATTCGCTCGTCTCCGCGCCTCACCCACATTGTAATCAGTCTACTCGATTAGTCGTTTCGTCTTCTTTTCTTTTCTTCCTTTTTTCACTCTTAATTCTATCTAGTAGGGATGCGCGATTAGAATGTCTGCATTAAATTGAATACATGTTGATATTCACTCGAAGACTTGATTTGTTTATTCGAGAACAAAAAATTTAATTATTCAGGTATTTACGAATAAATGAAATTATCATGAGTTATTCAAGTATTTAAGAATAGCTGAAATTATCATGAGTTATTCCAATATTTGCAAATAGCGGAAATTATCATGCGTTATTCAAGTATTTACGAATAGCTGGAATTATCAGGAATTTTTCAAGTATTTACGAATAGCTGAAATTATCATGAGTTATTCAAGTATTTACAAATAGCTGAAATTATCACGAATTATTCAAACACTTATCTGAATTATTCGAACAACGTGAATATTTAATTCGTATTTCGAATCGAACAACGAACGTTCAATTCGCAATTCATTCATCGAATCCTTTTGTTATTCGCACATCCCTGCTGTCTATCGATATACAATTATTTGGAATCACTCGTGCGTGCTTCGCGATGCGCTTTTGAATTTTTCCACCGAGACGCAGTTTCGTCGTTCGGCCGCTCGCGAATTTTTAAGTAAAGCTCGCCTGAGTCTGCGGTGGTTATCGATAATGCATCTCGGCGTTTTTTTTTCTTTCAATTTTTCTCTCTTTCTTTCGTCTGTCGTCCGGCGAACAGGAGTCGCTCGCGTTTTATAGCCGGAGGATTCTCGCCGTAATTTGTACAAAACAAAACGGAAATAAGATTGGCAGAGTATTCGGTCATCGGTTGGACTATCGTATAACTGCGGTAATTTACACACACTCGTATAATACTTTTTTTTTCGCTCTGGCGCGGAAAGTCGCCCGCGGCTTCGGAGAGCGAGAGAGAGAGACAGAGAGATAAACAGGAAGCACGACATTTTGGTACGATATTATACACGAGTAATGGAGCGTCGAGTTTTCTCGATTCTCCAGCTAAACACCAGTTTTCCTCGTCGTCGATCGCTCTTCTCTTCGCTCGGCTACTCTTTCGTTCTCACAGTCCATACACTTTTTTTTAGGGACATGCGAATAACGTTCGGATTGAATTTAAATGTTATTTAATTTTTATTTAATTAAAATTAAAAAAAAATTAAATTTATATTTTTAAAAATTGATTTAAATTTAACATGTTATTTAATTGTTTTCAATGGATTATTCAAATATTTATGAATAATTGAGAAGTTTAATGCTTTCCTTAGCCAACGACAATAATCAATACGCATGTGAAAGAAAAATATATGCGCGACGATGTTTACAGATTCGTTATCGTATTTTTACTGGTTTGTCAAATATTCATAAAGATTTGAATTATTCAAGAAAATCTGAATTACTTAGGCAAATTTGACTTGCTCGAATAACACGGAGTGTGCAATTCGTGTTTTGAATTCAACAATTCACGTTTGATTCCCAATGAAATATTCGATTTTTTGTGATTATTCGCACATCCCTACAATTTTTCTTGTTTGCTCCACTAAGGAAACTAAACTTTTTCGCACTCTCGAGCGCTACATCCTCTCGCGCGGGACAATCTAACACTAACTAAACTTAATTTACCAGTTAAATATCACAATCTATGATAAAGAGACAAAACTCGTTCGTTCGTTCGCGCGCGACGTTCGGTCGCGGAATACACACGTCGATCACGAGGCAAAAAGAGTATCGAGGTATTTGGAAACCCAGGTTGTGTAGAAACGATCATTGACATTCAGAACCCGCGGATTATTTTTACGTTCAATTCTTCTTCTTTTTTTTGTCTCTTCATTTCGCCGCGAGTTTCGCACATTCACATCACGCGCACATTCGCAAGCGTACGAGAGAGATACGTTCGTGTCCGGCGGATTTCGCGCAATTCTTTCTCCGTTTCTTTTTTTTTTTATCGCCTGGCCACGACGTTCAGAGCAGTCTTAGATTAATTCGCGCGTTAAACTCGGGCGAAGCTCGGATCGTTTTCCACCTGATGAAACATATTTTTATCGGCAATTCACTCGGGCCCGAAAATTATTGCCATTCTTTCGGAGTTTCGATTGAGCATAAGTTGACGAGTGCGGGTGAACCTCGATTATCGTACGAAATGTCTTGAATTTTCAACGCTGAAAATTGATTTAAACGCGAATTTTCAAATTAATTAATGTTAATTGCATAAAATAATTGATAAGCTGAACTACAGATTAAAAAAAAATCGTGCCGCTTTGTGCACTTTTTGTCGGGATTTCTGTGGCAACGAACGGATTTTAAAAACTACAAGGTTGATAAATCTACGACCGATTGCGAATTTTTATGCGACCAAAACTATCGTACGACATCGAGGCTGCCCCGCACGAAGGTTACGGTTTCTCGGAATATTTCTCTGGTTTCCAGATCCCAAGCACGAACTTTGTACCACACTCCTCGCAAAAGTACTATCGGTTCTTACACATTACGACGAATTGGTATCTTTTTTCTTTTCACTTTTACGTACGCAAAAATACAACGTAAATAAAATCCTAAACGACGTTCGCCGATGTCTCCGGAGAAGTCACGGAATACGTTTTTTTTTTTCGGAGTCAACATCGACGCGAAAGCTCGCGCGCAATATACAATTTTTACCGATACTGGAATCTAACGATATGACCCATCGTCCTGCGTCTCGCGCCTCGCGTTCGTCGTCTTATCTTTAGGCAAGCGTTTGTTACTTTTGAGACTATAACTCTCTTTTTTTTCTTTTCACGACGATGAGACCCAATTTCCATTCCCGTCCATCGAATCCAAGGATGCGCGAATAGCGTTTGAATTGAATTGAATCGACCACTTGAAAATACGCTTAAAAATTGCGTTCGATTGTATTCACAGATTTTTCAAGTGTTCCAGAAAATGTGAATTGTTCACGAGAATCTGAATTATTCAAGGATATCGGAATTATGTATGAAAATTCGAATTACTCGAATAACGTGACTATTCAATTCGTACTTCGAATCGAATAACTCGCGTTCGATTCACAATAAATTTCTTGAATTTTTTATTATGAAAAATTCGCTCATCCCTTGTCGAGTTGCGAAGTAATTATTCGCCTCGCGAGTTTTAATCCTGAACAACATGTCGCGCGATCAATTTAATGCCCGTGAGAGTCACCATCGAGAAACGATTTTTCACATCGTGACGAGCGCGCCGTTCGTTCGTCGGGAACCGAGCAGAGACGTCAAGCGTTCGTTAGCTCAAAATACACACTTATTTTTATTTATCCTATAATTTGTTTATTATTAAACGTCTGGCAAACGTGGCCTACGCGTTATAAAACTCAAGGTTTTAACTCAATGTAAAATCCTTAAAATAAATTTTTCGCAATAAATTTCATACGAAAAATCGCAAAAAGAAAATGCAACGAGAAATGCATTTATTTTTTATTGTCTTTTTTTCATGGAAATTTATCGCCAAAAATGTGTTTTAAGGATTTTTCATAAAGTTTGTAATATTTTGTACTAAACGAATTATAGGGCAAAGAGAAAAAAAATGTGTATTTAGAAGTAACGAACGCTTGAAATCTCTGAAAGCGACGGACGCTCGGGAAAATAGCGGAGCGACGGAAACGTCGGTCGGGAGCTCATCGATCGTCTAATACCCGTACTCAAGTGAGTCAATGATATCACCTAAGATAATTAGTCGCTCGGTTTAAATATACGTCAATAATTTATAATCTTAATCTTACTCGTATACGCGGAAAAAGTAAGAGAGAGATAGAGAGAGAGAGAAAGAGAGATCCGTTCGAACGTTAACAAAAATATATAAACGCCACCCGATGATCCGCGCGGTGGCGTCGATCAGTAGCGACAACAAAATCGAATAAACCGAAAGACTAAAACGCTTCCCGTTCGACCTCGTCGGTGTCAAATTAATTATACTGTATGTACAATGAAAAAAAAAGTCTAAACGTCTCGACAAATCATATACGATATTTACACTAAATCGGTAATCGCTATCGATTGAGAAAAAAAAAACAAATAACGACGCAACGCAAAAATTTGGTGAATCGTAGGTACACGAGAGCTGTTTACATGGTATCAGGAAAAAAGTGGCCAGGGAAAATCGGCCAGGGAAAAAAATGACCGATGGAAAAAGGCCGCGGAAAAAAGGCCAGTTTTTTTTCTAACTTCGCTCGTCTTCATCATCGCGGACTATTTGAAAAATCGATCTTTTTTCCATCGGCCATTTTTTTCCGTAGATTCTCGTTCACATAGCCCGTCAACGTCCTATATTTACACTCGACAGACCGCGCGGTCGGTTTTCTCGCTACGAGGATTTTCGTTATTTTACTTTATTTTTAGGCAACGCGACGAGTAAAAATCGCAATTTCGCGATCAAAGCGCCGCGGTCGCCGCGGTTCGACGACGTTTTGCTCGTCGACGAGAACTAAGCGTAATTTTTGTTTTTTCTTCTTCATTTTCATCGGAAAAAAATTCTCCCACCCCTCGCGCGTCGTAGTCACGCAGATCGGCGGAACTCGAGTTTCCAAGCTCGCGAAACGTAAGAATTTCGCGCTACACGTGAAGCCTCGGAGCTTAAATTCCAATTGACCGAGAACCCGTTTCGCTCGAGCTCGCGTGACGGGAAGTTTCCTTCGATTAAATAGACTAGAACTTCCGGCGCGTTCGCCAGCGATTCGAACTGCTTTCGCGCTTGTGGAAAGCGATTTTTATTTTTGTACCAGAAAATTTCGCGATATTTCGCGAATCACCTTTTTTTCTTCAATTTAGCGTAAGCTTAATCAAAGACGCTGATGCTTTACAGCGATATTAAAATAAACGTTACTGTCAACGTTTTCTCGAAAATTCACGAATAATAAATAAACCGACGAATTCTAGTTGCAACGAAAAAAAAGAAGTTAATTCTTCGCCGGTCTCTGGTACTCGATTTTTATTGGTACCCGGAAAAAATAGCCGCGGAGAAATTTCCACCGTTTCTACATGACAAACTACGTGCGAAGTGTTTGAATTGGATTAAATACTAATTTCAAAATTCGATTTGATTATCACAAAAAATTAATTATTCGAATGTGATGATTGAACTATTGGTGATGATTGATCAACTATTGCAAATTTTAGTGCTCTCGTTGGCAAACACAAAAAATCAACAGGCAACAGAAAAATATATACGCGACACTGTTAATAATTCAAGTCCAACTCGCGATGAATTATTCGAATTTCTGCTTATTCGAGCATCCACAATAAAAACCCACAAAAAAAGTGCTTTAATCGGCCTCCATTTCCCGGCTATTTTTTTCCTCGTCAATTTCTCCCCCGCCCGATCGATCAACCACGACGATTTCAACCGATCGCCTAAAAAAAAATTGCCCCACCAACATCCCTAATTCATCCCGATTTCCTCAAGCCAATCAGAAACCCGAATTCCGCCCATCTCCGTATCCATCCCGACCTCGTATCGCGGGCACCCGACTCTTGACTTCGGACTCTCCGAGTAGTCGAAAAAGCGCGACGTTAAAACCCGACGCAACGAAAACACGCAGAAAGGCGAGCGACACGCGCGACGTCGTCGAGGCTCCGTCGTCGAGGTCCCTCGAGAATTTCGCTCGCGCGAAGAGTCCTCAGCCCGGAGTGGGTGGGGTTTTGTGTCAGTGAATGTTGAAGTTGTATTGCTTACGGTTGGACGCGAGGCGAAGCCACCGGCTTACGGCCAGGGGCTCCGGATGGCAGTTCGACCAGGCGATATCGCCGAAGTGCCGATACGGCGATGACGTCGCGGTCGCCTCGACCTGTATCGACGTCGCGAATTCCTGGCGAAACTCGTGTTTGCTTCGCTTCGCGTGACGACTCACGGGACTGAGAAGAACGCTGTGGCTGTTGTTCAGTCTCTTTCCATTCGCCATTTGCTTCGGCTGCTGCTGCAGAAGCTGCGGCTGCTGTTGCTGCTGCTGCTGCTGCTGTTGCTGCTCGATCTGATCGATCGGCTCGAAGAGACTCAAACTCGGCATCGACGCCTGCGGCTGATGATAATTCCGCGGCGATTGAGTCGCCGCCCGCGGAATCTGCACGACGATCTGCGATTTCGCGTCCTTGTAGACAGGAACGGGAGAGTAAATCGCGAGGGTCTCGCCGGTTTCGACGTCTCCAGGAGTTTCGCCTTCTAAGACCGTCGCCGGTACAGAATGCGGAACCGGCAGCGGCGTCGCTGTCGCCGCCCCCGTCGGCGCCGACGCTGATGGTGGAATTGTCGTCGCTGGTATCAGCGTCGCGACCGCCGCGGCCGCTTCGCTTCCCGATGTGATAGGTGACAATGAGGGAAGAGCGACGGTTATCGGCGCCGTTGCTGATGACCTCGAGGACGCGCTCGCGGCCGACGAAGTCGCCAGCGCCGTCTCCAGTCGCAGCTCCTCGTTGACGAAGTCCTCCTCAAGTTTGGTCTAAAATGAGAAGATTATCAAGATGCGGCGTCGTCTTCGATCGGGACAAGAGGGATGTGGAGAATACTTTTGTTTTGAGGTAAATACGAAAAAATTTGGGGGATGTGCGAATGATTTTTTTTTTGTGGATTGAAGGTTGATGTTTGATTCGAAATTTCGTTTGGTTACTCGAAAATTTGGATTATTCAAGTATTCATAAATTTCAAATTATTTGGATATAATTCGAAATTAAAAGAATTCGTATTAAACTAAACTGAAATTTAAAAAAATCGAGAAAAAAAACAAGTAATACACAGAAATTTGTATTATTTGGATATAAAAAGTTCAATTTGTAATGAATTATTTGAACTTTTGATTATTCCAATATAAAATGTTCAACTCATAATGAATTATTTGAAGTTTTGAGTATTCGAATATAAAATGTTGAATTCATGACGAATTATTTGGACTTTTGATTATTCGCACATCCCTGAAAAAATAAACGCGGGCGGGCGTAAGATCCCAGAAGTAACCATGCCTTACAGGTTTAGCGGAGCCATGCGGGGCCAGACACCGATAAAGCAAATCAACAGCCTGCAATAACAAAACAAAAAAACAGGTATCAACCGACAGAATTCTTCGTTTTTCGTTCTCGACAAGTTGCGGAAGTGACTCGAGTGGCTCGGTTAGCAACGACTTTTTTCGGTGTCTGTGTGTGTGTTTCTCGCGTTTTTCGAAAGTGAAAGAAAATAAATTTGGGACCACTCAACGAGATAAAACGAAATAAACGGGCAACGCAAACTCGGAAGAACCCAAATTCGGACAAGACACAAAACAAGCAGAAACAAACAGGAGTGTAAAAGTCACAATCGAGTTTGCAGTGCGGCAGCTTCGAGATGGGCGACAAAAGTCGCCAACGAGATAGACTTCGCTCTGCTGCGTAAACGAGACTTCGCTTCTTTCGTCCCGAAAACTCTCTCTCTCGAGATTGGGTTTTTCGTTATTTACAATCGCCGATCAAGCGGAATCGAGACGAACGACGTAAGACTTTTATTTCCCCAGAAACGTGTTCGGCACTCTTGGAAAAATTGTTTACAGTTTTCGTTACCGACCGATCAAATTTCCCTCTTCTTGATAGGTAATCAAAACCAGTTCCATGTTTATTCAAAAGATGAATCAATTCTGATAAAATTAGCAACCAGTTTTTCTCACCGACCGATCAAATTTCCCTCTTTGGTCGGTAACCAAAACCAGTTCCATGTTTATCCAAAAGATGAATCAACTGTGACAAAACAGCCAACCAATTTTTCTCATCGACCGAAATATCTTAAAACTCTTCACTTCGCATTGACCCCAAACTAAAAATTTCGCTCACGACCAAAAAAAAAAAAAAAAAATTCGCCTCAGACTCAAAAACTAACAAACCCCAAAATATTTCCCACCATCAAACCAAAAATTTCCCCCGAACCCGAATCAACGCTTAATCATCATCAATCCCAAATAACCCGAAATCGCGATCAAATCCCCCACAAATTAAATTCCCCAAAATTCCCGACTCCGCCGCGAAAAAAACGCCAAAATCTAACCCGACGACAAAAACGAAACAAATCAACGCTTAATCATCATCAATCCAAAATAACCCGGAATCGCGATCAAATCCCCCACAAATTAAATTCCCCAAAATTCCCGACTCCGCCGCGAAAAAATCAAGAAAAATCTAACCCGACGAAAACTCACGTGTGTAAATCGACATTTCGTCCATTAAATCTCACCTTAGGCAGCGGATAAGTGTCCGGCAGCGAAAGAACAGGCGGCGATCCTGGCGCTGCATCGGATTCCCCGGCAGAAATCGGCGTGCTGGGCGCTAGAAAGTTGGAATTCACGAGTCCGGACGTCGCGGCGACAGCCGCGACGGCCGCGGCGCCGGACGCCGAGGAGACGGTGACGGTGCCGGTGAGGGTGATTTTCGCCGTCCGACTCGGGAACTCCTTCGCGGCTCGATGCTCCGCGAGGAGCTTGTCGAAGGTTTTGCTGCGTCCCGCGACGGTCCGTCGCAGGCTGACCGTGTGGGCTTTGCAGGTGAGCGATCGAGTGCAGGGCTTCCCGGTCTCGTCGTTCCAGACGCCGCAGTGCCGATCCGGATCGTATTCGCGGTCCTTGAGGAGGCCGCGATCGGCTTTCAGCCTCTTCCGCCTCGGTTGGCCGCCGCTGTTGCTCGGACTTTTCACCGGGCTCGACGGGGTGATCGACGAGGAGTTCAACGTGGTTTGCGCCACGGTTATCGACTCGAGGGGCGAACGAGGCGAGGTGGAGGATAACGAGGCCGCCGTCGTCGCGATACTCTGCAGATTCGCCTGTTCCGCGGTTCGTTTCGCGGACGACGTCCCGGACGCCGAGGACGAGGACGAGGATGTTGAGGCTGACGAGGCGCTCGTGTGATTCGCCTTCGCGGCGGACTGAAGCGACTGCGACTGCGACGAGGATGCTGAGGACGACGACGAGGACGCCGCCTGGGCTCGTTTGAGCTTGGATACCTTGCAGTAGGGCGTTTTCACCGTGGGCTTCACCACGGGGTTCGGAGGGGGCGGCAGGCTCACCGCGCCGGAAGCATGACGACTTTCTGCGGCAGATGAGATTGGAGACGTGAATTAATTGGGGGTTTTGGGTGGGAGCGATGAGAGAAAATTTGTTGTGATGATGACTCTGGTTGTGTTTTCCGGGTTAAAAGATCTGGTTAGAAGCGATAAAATGGAAAAAAAAATGGTTGGAACTTGTTTAAAGCGACTATTTTTTCAATCGGAATTTTGTCCATTTCAACGGTTTCTGTGAGAGTCAATTCCAATTACTAAGCAGGGATGAAAATATTTTTTATTGTCGCAGGGACTGATAATTTGTAATTGTGGCTTTACAGTTGCCTGGGATTAATGCGATTTCTCTCAGTGCGCGGATAATTCGAATTTTTTTGCGGTGAAACGTACCCATGTGCTGGATGAGAGCCTGGGGCTTGATAATCGCGTTGCATATCTCGCACACGACGCCGTAGAAGGTGTCCCTCTCCGGACAAAATCCGTACAGATCGATGTCTGAAAAGTAATTAGATTTGATTTAGTGATTACAGATATTTGGAGCAAAGTAATTCGCTTTATTAACATGATCATTTTAAAAACAATTGTAAAAACTATTTTATAGATGAATTATGGACAATCGCAAAAAAAATTTGACACAGAAATTACGACGCTTTTTTTTTCTAGCGGAAAAGCAGAAACAAATATTTGTCGTGATTTAAAAAAAGGCTTTGATGGCAACATTTTTGGGAACTATAAATATGTCAATAAAACTTGCGACTGATGTTCTTCGATTATGATTTTTGTCATTAGTATGCTGAATTAAAAAATTGAAATTTCCAACAAAAATGCATTTACCATCTGAAGACAGTCGTGTGACCGAAGTCGAAGGTTCGCCTTCTCCCTCATCGTCGCCTGTAACACAAGAATGAAACATGTAACCACCCCGGCAAATATCCATCCTACGGACAGTCTCGCCATTGAACTCAGCTCGTGTTCCGCAGCTCAATGCTCCAAATTTCCAAAAAATATCCAACCATCGAATCCCCTCAATTTTCATAGCGTAATGAAAACAAGAAATTAATTCAAGTTTCAGACGCTCCATTTCCATTGCAAAAACACAAAAGACGCATCTTTGTCGCACGAACATCATTTCGGTGGACTAAAAAAAAAGCATCTTGCGTGCTACGTCAAATCGCAGCAAAAATTTCTCATCGCCACTCCAACAACCCTCAAACATCTCCAAACCCAAAAAAATCCCCTCATTCTGCAAAACAATCGGAGCATCTTTTCCACCTCACCTCCCCTCCAAAAACCTGAAAAAAAAAAAAAAAAAAAAAAAAATCGCTCAACCATCGTCCACCAAAAACCCCATAAAAAAAAGTCTCATCATCAAGTACCCAAGTTTTCCGCATTTTCTCCTATCAAACTCAATCCCAGTAGCCCAGTAAAAAATTATGTAATCGGGTGTGGGAGTGAAAAAAGTCCCCCTAAAGCCTCATCAACGTGTTTCTCGTGCGAGATCCCGAAAAACACGATAAAAGCATCAAAAACATGATGGTCGATCGGCGTAAAAATGCGGAGCCGAATCGTCATAGAGCGATGAATGCGGAGCGCAGTGTCTCCTCTCTCTCTCTCTCTCTCTCCCTATCTCCGTCTCTCTCTCTGGCTGTATTAATGGCTAGGTCGCTCTCCGAGCCCGGAGAGACAAAGGCGAGCCGACGAGGTTATGTCGGCTCGGCGGACGCTCTCGGCGTGAAATCCTGACGGCCGCGGGACGTCGTCGTCGGCGGCGGCGGTTGGGTGTGCGCAAAAAAAAAATGTTCGCGTAATCGGGAAAAAAAATTGGCAATTTTGGATCGCTAAGCTATACGCTCTGCCTGACGCCGACTTACTCAGGGGTTTGTCCCGTCCGATACGCTCGATCCAGCTGGACCACGGCTGACCGTGAAAAAACGTTGGGCTGTCACTCCCGGACATTGCCAGCCAGCAGCAGCACACGGTGCGCGCAACGAGAGGCGAATGCGAGATTGGCGTGAGAGGTGCGCGAGTGTGGCGCCCGGTGCGCGTACGGCGCGCGTTGTGTTGTTGGATTTTCGGCGAGCGCCGCGCAGGGAAGCGAAGCGGCCAACGCGCGGTCTTCGCGGCGGCTCCTCAACCCCCCCCCCTCCCCCCGCCCAGCGAAACTCGACCCCCCCCCCCATCCCTCCATCCCTCCCGACGACCCCCTTCGACCCTCCCCGCCCATGTGGCCGAGGAAGAGCTTCGCCAACAAGGCCCACGAGGAGAGGACATCGTTGCCTCTTTTCCGTCGCATTTGAGGCCTTAGACGCTTTGCGTCTACCTTTTTTGATATACCTGGGAAAAGGGAGCGAGGAAATCGCCACGAAAAGCTAGCGAAATATTGGTTCCTAATGTTCGTAACTTGGAGGTGGAAGTACGAAAGTTGACTTTCGGACTTCCACCAAAACGAAATCTCAAAAAGCAGAATCATTTGTACTCCAATTCGACTGTAAACTGCATACCCAGTGTCGATGCCTTTCGGGACCCAACTCACATAACATACAACGTTACCGAAATGATGACAATTGCATTTCCAATGCCAGCTCAATAAATATCTAAAAGTTTTCATTGTTCGCAAAAAAAAAATTCACAATAAAAAAAATTCCTTTAAAAAATAATAACACAAATGCAATATCTCTTGTAAAAAAATACACAATATTTTTATAATGGTAACTTTTATAATGGTAACTTTTAGATATTATTGTGAATTTTTTTTGCAAAGGATGGCTACTCTTTTAATTATTTTTGAAAGGAACATTTTTATTGTGTATTTTTTTACACGGGATATTGCATTTGTGTTATTATTTTTTAAAGGAAGTTTTTTTATTGTGAATTTTTTTTTGCGAATAATGATAACTTTTAGATATTTTTTGAGCTGGCATTGGAAATGCAATTGTGATTATTTCGGTAACGGTGTATGTTGTGTTAGTTGGGTACCCGAAAGGCATCAATTATGGGTATGCAGTTTACAGTCGAATTGGAGTACAAATGTTGTTTTTGAGATATCGTTTTTGCGAATAAAATGATTCTGCGAAGATTAAAAACAATACCTACGTCCGAATGAATAAAGGAGTTTGATTAATAAATTGGGGTAAACAGCAAGAGTGGGGAATTAAATAACCATAGGCGCATCATAGTCGGGAGGTTTGTTGTCGCTACAATCCGTCGACTATGATACTACGCGAATGGCTATTTAATTATTATCACAGTTTTGATGTTCGTTCTTTAGCCAGGCTGCTTTTTCAATCGACAGTCTTTTGAGCTTTAATACATTTTTTTTATTTCAACCTTTTGCGAATAATTCAAACGCCGCCGCCGTCGCCGCAGCCGCTCGAGCCGCCGAGCGCGTCGACCAATCGCCGCGGTGGTTTTCCCGTGACGCATGGGTTTTAACCAGACGCTCGGTGGGTGTTGTCCAGTTGCGCGTAGCACGCCGCGCCGCAAGGTTCGCGACGATGCGTTGGCACATCTCTCGCGTCCTTCGCACGTGTCTTATCAGCAAGACAGAACGAAGAAGCAATTCTACGAGGAAAATAGAATGATACAAGCGGATTCTCGATGTTATTGTGATTGATGTATGCGTCGAATGTGACCTATTGTGAAATTCTCGCCTCTCGCAGTCCGCAATGCGATTCTATTGCATGTAGTAAATCTATAAATATGTACATGGGGCATTCCACGTCAATTCGTTCAGCTTTTGACCCTCACCTTCTGTCAATTGAAATTCTGGCAGCAGGAAATGTTCTTTCCGGGCCAAATAACGGCGCTATTTTTTTTAGGTGTTTACAACACCAGTATTTTTGTAAATTTATTCTAGTAACTAATAAAATGTAAAAATAATTCTGTCGTTGTTTTTCATCTCAGCGTATCGAGTATCGTTTCATGTATATAAGTATTCCGAAATATTTACCCAAATTTTGAGATGTTTTGTAGAAAAATTAACATTTTTTTACAGCCTACTAGCTTACTAACTTACTAAGATTTTTCATTATTTTTCGTTATTTTCGTTTTTTTGTTATTTTTCATTTCAGGATATCGAGAATCGTTTCATGTATATAAACGTTTCTATTCCGAAATATTTACCCAAATTTCGAGACGTCCTTTTCTAGATAGATTAACATTATTTTTCATCCTACAGCTACTAAGATAACAAAAAAAATACTTCAACCATTTAATTAACGCTACCTTTTTTCGCACGAATAATTTCCGACATAAGGAATAAACGAGACCACGTTAAACGAGGATATCACAGTGCAGACATTTATTATCGCCGAGAATCGGGGCTCGAAGCCCCACGATCCCCGTGAATACATTACACAAGTACTTCAGTTGGCGTTGACTAGTACACAGTTTAATTGTAAGGTTTGGATGTATAGCTATCAGCCCGCCGGATGACGGGCTGTAATTTGTTTCTCTCCGGCGTTTCAAACGCGTGTGTCGTTTTTTTTTTTTCTTCTCTTTTTTTTGTCCCGTCATTCTCGACGAATCGCTTTGTGAAGGAACATGGCAATCGCGTTTGTGGCGTGACGAAGGAACGCGTGGCGTTTTTAGCGACGACAGAGGCGTCTCTAGGTCGTCGTGCTGGGTGGCGTCGAGTCCGTCGAGCCCGTCGAAGCCGTGGACGAGCCTCGTCCGCCCAGATGGTTCTTGATCGCCTCGCGATTCAGATACCAGAAGGGCTGACGCTCCTTCGGCCAGCTCTTGATGCGCTCGATGAGCGCCGGATCGTTGAACGGGTCGTACGGGGCGTAGTTGGGGGCGACGGTGCTGCCGACGACGCCGAATCGCTGGTCGAACACCGTCGTGCCCTCGATGTCGTTCGGCACCGAGGGCAGATACTGCGGTAGCACCTGCGGGTACTGACGGTCCGCGGAACCCGCGTACGGCGGCCGCTGAGCCCGCGACATTACGACGACCGTTGCTACGAGGAGGGCGTACTTAATCTGAAACAGGAGAGAAAGAATGGAAATTAAATTAACGCGTCGCTGAGTTATTAACGGGCGGATTGTTTTTGAAATAGCATCGAAGCTTAAGGAGATTTTATATCGATGATATTGATGTAATCGTTTTTTTTTTTTTTCCAGGAAATGTGAAATAATAAATTTCGTTTAAAAAGAAATTATAACGAAATTTCATTTTCGTAATAAAATGGAAGAGAGACAATGTGGCGATTTTCTTTGTTATAAAAAAAAGAAAGAAAGTGAAATTACCGCATCGCAAAGTTATTGACGGGTAGATTATTTTTCGAATAGCATCGAGGCATAAAGAGATTTGATATCGATGATATTGATGTAATTCAGGTTTTTCTTTTTTTTACACGAAATGTGAAAATGATGGTTCGTAATAAAATGGAAGAAAGAGAATGTGGCATTTTTGTTTCTTATAAAAAAAGAAAGAAAGGGAAATTAGCGCATCGCAACGTTATTAATAGGCGGATTATTTTTCGAATAGCATCGAAGCATAAAGAGATATGATATCGATGATATTGATGTAATTCAGTTTTGTTTTTTTTCTTTTTTTTTTCAGGAAATGTGAAAATGATGGTTCGTAATAAAATGGAAGAAAGAGAATGTGGCGATTTTCTTTCTTATAAAAAAAGAAAGTAAGGGAAATTAGCGCATCGCAAAGTTATTAACAGGCGGATTATTTTTCGAATAGCATCGAAGCATAAAGAGATATGATATCGATGATATCGATGTAATTCACGTTTATATCGACTTTTTTTTCATAAAATTTGAGATGTATGGTTCGTAAGAAAATGGAAGAAAGATAATATGGGGTAATTTTCTTTCTTACAAAAAAAAAAGAGAGGAAGCGAAATTAGCGCGTCGCAAAGTTGTTGACGGACTGATAAAATTTTGGAAAGCATCGAAGAACGAAGATATGGAAATGCAATAATGTGGCGAATGATTGGCTGTGTAATTAACGTTTATGTTTGTTTCTTTTTCTTTTTTTTTTCACCTAATGTAAGAACGACGGTAACAAAATAATAACGGTAATAAAATGTAAGAGGATATGGCGATTCTACGAATTTGAGGAAACAGGGATGCAAGGAACTTTGCACATTGCTTAATAATTATTTCCGAATGTGTACAAAGCTACCTCTACGAGGAAGCGTGTTTATTTACTTTGGCTTCCTCGTGGCGGCAGCTGCGTAAATATTGAAGAATAATGAGGAAGCAATGCGCAAATCTCCACATTGCGTCGTTGTTTTATGTAATTATTAAATAAATGTTGTTTCTATGCCATGTTTTGCTCTGTTTTCAGATTATAAATGATTTAGCGTTGGCTGGATGGATTGAAAATCAATTTTTAGTCAATTGAAACACTTAGAGGAAAACGTAAATTAAAAAAAAATGTAGAATCCTATGAAAACTGAATTGATTTTTTTTTATTTATCCCATATTAACACTAAACTATTTTTGTCACAGCTTTATTAAAAAATTGCAATATAAAAAACTGAATTGCAATTTAGTCACAATACAAAAACTTTACCTGCAATTTAGTCGCAATATAAAAACTTTACTCGCAATTTAATCACAATATAAAAACTTTACCCGCAATTTAGTCGCAATATAAAAACTTTACTCGTAATTTCATCACAATATAAAAACTTTACTCGCAATTTAATCACAATATAAAAACTTTACCCGCAATTTAATCGCAATATAAAAACTTTAATCACAATTAAGTCGCAATATAAAAACTTCAACCCCAATTAAATCGCAATATAAAAACTTCAACCCCAATTTACTCTCAATAAAAAAACTTGTTTGTTTCGAAAACGGTTAATTAAGGTCTCTAATTAAAATAGCGGGAAAATCCCCTCAAATTCCATTCAGTCGCCACGAGGTTCAATCTTTTTTTTTTTTCCTTTTCTTTCAAGCGACTGATTAATGCATCGGGGTCAACGATAAAAATATAAAAATGCTAAAAATAGGTATTCGGCGCGTTTCTCACCATTGTGGGCTTCGAGTTTTGCTTTCACAAGAGTTTCACTAATAACCACGAGTGCGAATTGTCGGAAACGTTCGCGCCGATACTCCACGAGGTTTCTGTCGATTCCCCGCGACGAGTTTCGTCTATATAGTCGAGCCGAGCGTCGCGCTGCCCCCACTTTCGTCGACCCGGCGTCGGCGTCACTCGTTCTCGGGGAACTTTGCCGCCACTTTTTTGCTGCTCTTGCTGTGCCAACGGACTCTCCCATAATAAAACCGCGCGCTGTTTACTGTTTACCGAGAAAGGCGCGCGGGCGGGTCTTTGATCGATGGCGCCAAAATACACGATTACCGCACGAAATTCGCGCGTTTGCTCAGCCTGAATTTTTCGTCGCTGCCGCTCGATATTTGCCAAACGCATCTGTCACCGAAGTTCAATGAAAAGTGTCGATGGGTGGAATTTGTTGACGGAGACGCCGATCCGTGTTTGTCTTATCTGGCGACCGTTCACGAATTTTTTAAAAAATGTTTAGAGATGCGGTGGACAAAAAAAAAAGAAAATATTACAATCAGCGATGTAACATTGAGAGAAATCGGGGATGTCCAGACGTAAAGATGCAACCACGAATTATTTGTGCAACAGTTTGAATAGTCAATTTGGGTATTTTACTTTTCATATCAACTTCGTTGTATTTATAGTAAATAATGTCTCAATTGGCTTATAACGAAATTTCGTTGTTGTATTAATTATGTAGGGATTTTTCGCACAGTGCGGAAAATGGCATTTTTTGCACGGTGCGTAAAATGGAATTTTTCGCACAGCGCGTAAAATGAATTTTTACACATAGTGCGTAAAATGACATTTTTTTGCATACTACGTCAAAAAATATGGAATGCTACACGTGCGTAAGATTTTACGCAATTTGTGACATAATAAACTATTTATTATTGAAGTTGTATTTAACTATAAATTAATAGTTAAAATGCAAAAAAAAAAGTTTCGTTAACGATAAATTTATTGTTTCTTGTTTTTATATTTGTGTTTGTATGAAAACACATTATTGTAAAAATTCATCGAGTAGAATTCGAAGACTCCTCTATAATATGTGGGGAATTAATACATAATAGACCGGTGACATTTTTCACGTTGCAGTCACTGGTTCAAAGATCATGTTATTCATTCCTAGTACACGCTGCAGTTTTCATATTCCTCGAACAGGTTTGTCCCCGAGGCTATTTAATCCCGAGGACACATCGGTGCACAAAGTCAAAGGACTATGAGACATTTTTGTCGACGAATGAATGCAACAATTTATCAATAAATTTTCAATGGAATTTGCATTTGGAAAAACCCGAAGACTACGGATGTGTGAATAACAAAAAAAAAATTAAATAATTAATAATAAATTAAATATTCAAATTATTCGAATAATGAATTTTTTTAAAATAATTCAGTTCCATGTATAATTTATAAATATTTCAATAATAAATTTTGTTGTATCATTAAATAAAATTTTGACGTAAATATTAATAGTCCATTCAATTAAATTGCTTCCAATTAAAAAGTCCCTTAAATTCCTTGGCTGTAATCGTAAAATTCACAAGTTTCAACAAAATAATTTCAAAATTTTCCCATATCTCGCGAATGATTCGGGTCAAGGGCAATTTTATCCTCGTTCATTTGGGTGAACCTAATTTATGCGAATCTTTTTCCTCCAAGCCGTCGATTAACTTTCAAGGACTTTTCGGTGCGCAAAGTCAAAGAACCGTGATAGATATATCGAGTTGCGGTTAAAAACACGAAGCCGGGCAATGTGGAGTGAAGTGGGACACAAAATCGACGTTGCACGCGTGTTTTCCTCGTGTAACGAGGTTAATATACCATTATTTTTTTTAACTATTGATAGACAGAGAATGTAATAAATTGTTGTAACATGGGAAGCGCGGTTTCTATCGACAACTAGTGGGGGGCGTCGTGCCTCCCATCTTCTCGCGATAACAACGCCAATTAACGTCTGGCATGTGGGAAATGCGCAGGCCCGGTGCTCAATCATATATCGATTACACTTTTCAATCGCGGCTCATCTAATTTTTTTAATCTCTCTTGAAAAAATAATTTTTTATTTTTTTTATTTTTTTATTTTTGTAACACCTTATTTTGATGCATTTTTTTCCGTACATCACGAATTCAGCTTTTTTTCTAAACTCAAATTTTCATAAAAAAATTTAAAAACGCGATAATTTTCATTAAAAATGTTTAAAACGCGATAATTTTCATAACAAAATTTTAAAACGCGATAATTTTCATTAAAAAATTAAGAACGCGATAATTTTCATAAAAAAAATTAAGAACGCGATAATTTTCATTAAAAAAATTAAGAACGCGATAATTTTCATTAAAAAAATTAAAAACGCGATAATTTTCATGAAAAAATTTAAAACGCGATAATTATCATTAAAAAATTTAAAAACGCGATAATTTTCATAAAAAATTTAAAAACGCGATAATTTTCATAAAAAATTTAAAAACGCGATAATTTTCATACAAAATTTAAAAACGCGATAATTTTCATTAAAAATTTTAAAAACTCGATTATTTTCGATTTTTTAATTGCTTTTTTTGCTTCGACTGGGATGCCAATTCACAGGTTTTTGTGATTATCGTAATTTATTTATCTATTGAATTATCACAATAATTGATTGTAGCGAGAAGTTGCCGAGGTCGTCACATTGTGTTTTCGAAACAAACGAAAATATTGTCCCTTGGAAACTGACCGCAGCCGCCACGCGCTCAACGAGCATGGATTGAATCGCGGCGAGCGCGATTAATTATTCATGGTCAGGCGCGCGCGAACAGCTCATCCATTGTCGGTGCGCGGGACCAGAGTTTTGTCTCCGGCCACTGCCGAGGAGAATCGCGGCCAATTTGCAATCACGGGTTTCCCGGAATTCTCACCGCCTCGATGCAAAATCGACGTCGCAATAATTCGCGCCCGTATCGCGAGCTCTCCGAGCCACTCGAGTCCCGTCGTCGTTATTTCCTCTGAAGCCCGCGTTTTGAAACACGCCGAGCTGCACCGTAAATCAAACTATTTGTCACCGTGTTATCTGCGCGCTTTTTTAACCGTAGTTGGTCTTTGTATTTCGTTAAACACGCATTTCGGATTATTCACCAATTTTTATATCACGCATTTCGTATCAGTTCAGGTGCTAAAAAAATATATAAAAAATCCCAAAAAAATTCCAAAAATCAGATTATACAACTTTAGACAGACACTAAACGTGAAATAAAAAAAATGTTGGACGAACCTTCGAATTATGTATAACTTTTTCAAAAAAATATTTGTATCCCAGAATATTTGTATCTTAAATCCCAGAGATTTAAGCTGTGTACAAAATATATAAAAATATGTTTACGCTGTGTACAAAATATATAAAATATGTTTACGCTGTATACAAACTATATAAAAATATGTTTACGCTGCATACAAAATATAAAAATATATTTACGCTGTATAAAAAAATAAAAAAAATAAAAAAAAATAAAAAAATTACCCATGTTGAAATTTAATCGATTAAATTGAATTCAAATTTATTCGACCAAACCCACGTGACAATAATAACATCAAAACATTTTCGTCTACCGTTGCCGGAAAAATGTTAATCAGTTCTAAAAAAAAATATTTTGCGTTTTTCGGTTCTGGTGTTTCCCTCGGTGTTTTCCTGCTTCATCACCGATCCGCAGTCTCGGCACGACAATCGTGTTTTGCGCGCGAATCTTTTTCTTGAAATGATAATGAGAATCAGCGGCGCACCTAAAAAAAAATAGTAAAAATGTTGAAACCTCCTTAGAGGTGTCAATACTTTAACATTTGCATCGACGTCGCATCGATTTTGCTTCCCGCTGTGATTCACAACATAATCATCTTCTTTTGTACTGTCATATTTTTCGCAGGAGTTTCCATGGCTCATCGATTAAAACCCACCGATCGTTAATGACAACATCAACGATATAGTCAAGCGGAGTCGCATCGAGTCTCTTCAATGCACAAAATATTTGGACATAGTAAAAAAAATTCTAACCAATTACACGGAAAAATGTCTTCAGCCTCTGGTGTTTCCCTGCCTCATGAATGGTCCACTCATGAATCCCGAAGATCACGTTTCGCGCTGGAGTCTCCGAGTTCAAGCCTCGTGTCGCCGATAATGAGAATCGGTGACGTAGGAATTCGTTACAAACTATACGCGCGGGTTTACAACGGAGATTTCCCACCCCGTTGCTCGTCGTAAAACCTCGAGCGCTGTTTGTAGTATGACGAATGGGACACCGCAGATTCCGGCATAACATCCAGTGGCGGGAAAAAAGAGAGAGGATGTGTATGGCAATGTGGATACAGTGCGAAAGAGGTGAATACGAGCTGATGCTCCATAGTGGATAAATTTGTATCGGGCCACATGTGAAATCTTGAAAACCTAAAACTTATATATAATAAACTTACATATATAATAAATTATAATATATATAATTTATTTATAAATAAATTTATAAATTTATATATAAATAAATTATATATATTATAATTTATTATATATGTTATATATTATTATATATATAAATATATATAAATATATTATATATATAAAAAACTTATGTATATAGAAATATACAGTAAAACCCCGATTAACCGGGATGCTCTGGTCCGGTTAATCTCGGATTAATTCGATCCCAGATAATCGGGGTTCCACTGTATGTTGATATCAGTGAGGTAATTTAGGGGTTAAATCATTCGATAAAATTTAACAACCATGTATGGAATCTTAGAAACCTAAAACTTCGTACGCTTAGTTTTTGTAGATACAGTAGAACCTCGATTAACCGGTATTGATGAGTTAATTTAGGCGGAGAACTTTAAAAAAAATATAAAAGTCGTTAAATGACCCGACAAAATTTAACCTCACGACGTTTCAGTAAAAAATATTATGACATTAAAAACAGCGGTGATTACAGGGCTGATAACAATGAAGATAAATCGTGACAAATCGGATACCGCAAACCCCGGCTATGTGGAAAATAATCCGGATGTTTAAGGGTAAACAACGAGTGACTTTATACTCACCATTTCCGCAAGTCCACAGTCCATTATTTTTTTTGGCCTTGCGGAATGACGACAACCTTCATTGATATTGATAACGCGGAATGACGATAACTTCATTAATTGATAGTAAATTTGCATAGCTTTGAGTTTGGATTATTATAATCCCAGCGACTATTGAATTATTATAATTCCAGCGACTATTGAATTATTATAATCCCAGCGACTATTGAATTATTATAATCCCAGCGACTATTGAATTATTATAATCCCAGCGACTATTGAATTATTATAATCCCAGCGGCTATTGAATTATTATAATCCCAGCGACTATTGAATTATTATAATCCCAGCGACTATTGAATTATTATAATCCCAGCGACTATTGAATTATTATAATCCCAGCGACTATTGAATTATTATAATCCCAGCGGCCACAGCAGCGAGTTGAATGTCAGGTGTACATCGACAACTTGCATTATGCGCGCAGACCGAAACAAGATCATCGCGAAGATTATTGCTCTAATGGCAAAATTACTCGTCTTCCTTCCAACGACTTAAGCGTTCGCCGCGAAGGTCGCACGCGACTTTTCCTTCGCTGCTCAGGATTTTTATTCCGCTTGACAAATTTTTATCATAATTTTTTACCTCATTGACATTTGTGTCTGGTAATTTCCTGCTTTGAAATTTCGCTGCACGTGAAATTGCTGAATTTAATTAAAAAAATATTTTCTTACACATTTTTTATTTTTTTATTTCTTCCTCGTAGAGGAATTTTTGTAATTTTTTTTTTTTTTCCTTCAACTCAAGTCAACCGGCAATGAATCAACTGAAATGTAAAAAGAGAGGAAGAAATTAAATATCAACAATATATATATTTACCCCCCGCGGATCGACTAGTTAAATATAATTTCCGAATGTATGGAAATACTCAAGGTCAGTGGAACGCGGAATTCTCGAGGCTACACACCTGTCGCGTTTACACGGAGTCTCGTAATTTTTCGTTAAGCGAGCAAACGTCGTAAATTCGCCGACAAGTGGAGCATAAACATGGGGGGCGATGTGGATCACTCGTCGTTATTTTGGAAATTCCATTTGCTCTTAAAACTCGTCACGTAGCGATCAGGCCAAATATTGAAAAAAATACACGTGATCCAGTGCGAAAAAGGATTAACTGAAAAAACGAATTCGCGAAATAAATTAATTAATGAGGAATAAAAATAAACATTTTCGCAAACTGACTGCTTTTTATCTCGGTATTAAACTCATAGTCTTCATTGCATATTGATGACACGGAGATAGTCATCATCCAATTAATTTTGATTTCAACTTCGTAGGCATTGAAAATAAAATTGTAAGAAATCGATTTTTTTTTAGTTTCCCACTATTTTATTTTCACTATTTATTATTATTAATAAGAATTCCTTTATTTTGAGTACCGATTTTACGTTATTTTGGAAATTCCATTTGCTCTCAGAACTCGTCATATAACGTAGCCAAATATTGAAGAAAAAAACAGGTGATCCAGTTTTATGTGAAAAAGGATTACCTGAAAAAACGAATTCGCATAACAAATTAATTAATAAGCAATTAAAATAAACATTTTCATAAACTGCCTGGTTTTCATTTCGGTTTTTAAACACATAGTCTTCATTGTGTATAGATGATGACACAGAGATCCTCATCATCCAATGAACTTTGATCTCAATTTCGTAGGCATTGTCCAATTAGTAAACCTCCTATAAAAGGAGGTTCATGGAACGACTGATAAGTCGTAACGTGCTCGGACAACGAGGAAGCAACATGTTTTATCAACTGCTGCCATTCTTCTTAGGTTCGTGCAAGATTCACACCTTTCGCAGCAGCGAAATTGACACACCTTTCACTGCGGTGAAATTGACACACCTGAGCCAAGATATTTTCTTCGTCATATGAGCCCAATGAGGCCTTTCATTCAATAATTTCGATGATAAATTGCGAGATGTATAGCTGTCGATAAAAAAAAATCATTTGTCAAAATATCATTTTTCAACGTCTCGACGCTGAGTCACAGAACTTTTGTTTACAGGGTTACTGGTTACCAATTGTCAAAATGATCTTAATTTCTTTATTCTTTTTTTTACAGCAGCTGAAAATAAAGTCGTGTGTGTCGAAAAATTAAATGTGTTTTGTTGACCTGTGTTGAAAGTCACAGGTGTTAAAAAACTCTATTCAAAAGTTTTTGTGACCAGGATTGAAAATTACGTGTGTTTAAAAATTCGGTTAAAAATTTCTGTTAAAAACTTTTCTTGAGTTACACGTGTTAGAAAATTGTTTAAAAAAATTCTGTTGTAAAGTTTTCTTGACCAGTATTGAAAGTTACACGTGTTAAAAAAATGTTGTCAAAAATTGCTGTCAAAGTCAGCCCAACAAATATTTAATTTTTCAACAAACCCCGTCGAAATTATTCACGCAATTAATTCCAATAAATTCATAATTCATTCCACCACATTTAATTAACTCCTCAAACAATTTTCTTTTAAATTGCAAAACCGAATTGTCGAAGTTCTTTATAGCTGGGCTAACTAAGTTTGCGTAGCGTTTCAGTCACCCCTGAACACAACGTGGCATTTCGGTCCCGAATACACGTTCAGTGGTCACGTAAAAATGGTGGCAGCCATAGACCGGGACGAGGGCGTTTTGACGGGCAACAAGATGATCTTCAACCTGAAGTGTCGTCCAAAAACCAACGATACACTTTCGTGTCTTTTCGCGGACACAAAAATCGCAAAAATCACGCCGAACGCTTTCAGCGTCTCGGCGGGCGAGACGATCGGCGAATTAAAAATCATGGGAATGATGAGGGATGTTTTTGAGATCAAGTTCAACGAGAGAGGAATCGCGGGCTACGTGATCGCGAAGACGGAGCCGCCTCTGATCGCCGGGAAACTTGACATGACGCGTCTCATCTGCAACCAGCTCAGCGTAGGCGCGAATCTCGGTGATTTTGCGGAATCCTCTTTTCGAGCTCTTGAGAATCACACGAACGGCGAGTGCGAAGTGGATTTCGAGGTCTCCGAGCAACCTGATGACCGTCGGTCGATCTCGGACGACGCCGACGACTTTGTGCTGGTTTCGATGAAAAATCTGAAACGGGAGCTCCAGGAGTCCCGGTTGGTTCGGATCGAGAAGAAACGCGACGTTCACGACTGTCTCGTTTGTGCCAATTATTTTTATGGGACTCGGTACATCTATGGCGTCGTCTACAGAGACGTTTTTACGAAACTCGTACGTTTATCTTTTGAACTGCAATCATGACCACGTGGTGGCCTTTTTACAGATTTCGTTGCAGCCGTGAAAATATTTTTGCGAAGATCGAGAAAAAAAGATCGGAAAATTTATTGGTGAAATCGTCGCGGAAAAGTCTTGTGATTTTTTTCGGTTTTCGCTCTTTTTAGCGAAAATTAGAGATTTTTCTGAAAATAAATATTCCCCGATTTTCCCTGCAAATTTTGAAAAATTGCTGAAAAGTTTCTGATCTTTCCTGGCAACTTTGAAAAATCGCTGAAAAGTTTTTGATTTTTCTTGCCAACTTTGAAAAATCGCTGAAAAGGCTCTGATTTTTCGTACCAACTTTGAAAAATCGCTGGAAATGCTCTGATTTTTCCTGCCAACTTTGAAAAATCACTGAAAAGGCTCTTATTTTTCTTGACAACTTTGAAAAATCACTGAAAAGACTCTGATTTTTCCTGTCAATTTAAACAAAATTTCTGAAAAATCTCTGATTTTTCCAGCCAACTTTGTTTGAAATATTAAAAACTCGAAGAAAAATGTCGAATGAAATATTTTCACCAGGTCAGAGAAATATTTTCACCAGGATTTGATTTCAATAATTCCGTTTCATTATATATAACACAATATTATTATTATTATTATTATTTTATTTTAGAAAAAATCGACCAGCACTATATTAGTGTCTGAGAAGTCATTAACGACAGAGACTGTAAACGAGGTGGAGCTGTTTGACGAGGATCGCAAGAGAGTCGGCGACGTTCTTGATCACGTGATGCTCAGGTTGGAGTCCGTTTTACCGGCGACCGAGGAGTTGCCGGCGTTGAAGGATCCCGTGGACATGGAGGTCATCGCGAACAGGCCTGGAAGTCCGTATCTCGATTGAAGCGGCGAAATTTCTGACGTCCAGAAAATCGTGCAGGTTATAAATAAATTCCCATCATACAAAAATCAATGAAAAACCAAGAACTGTCATCGACAATTAATAATCGTAAAATCTGCCACGATTTTTCTGATTAATTCACCGATCTGACTGCACTGAGACAAAAAATGACAAAATCTGCAGAATCAGATTTATTATTGTGTCGATTATTAATTCTTTCGAAACATTTAAATTTTTTGCAGCGTTTCCCAGGAGATTAAATTTTTCAAGGTTGTAATATAAAATACTGATCGGCACCTGAAATGAGTGACAATAATTATATAATACAAAACTTTTTGTTATTGAATTTTTTTCGAAACATTTAAATTTTTTCCAGCGTTTCCCAAGAGATGAAATTTTTCAAGGTTTTATTATAAAATACTGTTCGGCACTTGAAATCAGTAACAATAATTGTATAATACAAAACTTTTTGTTATTGAATAAAACCGATTATCGTCAATGATTGAGTGACGGAGTTCTAAGTGTTCGTCTCATTTGCCGCGTAACTCAAGATTTTCCGCGTAGCCAATCGTCATGGCATAACAGAATAATTGGGGAGTTAAGCAGCGAACGTTGACGAAAATTCGTCACTGCAGTCGGACGCAGATCCCCCACGCAGTAATCTCGAGATACTCTCGTCTTTCGAGCTGAAGTTTAGCGGATCACGAGTGTCTCGACTTAGGCGCGATTGAGGGCATTATAAAAGGGACTACGTGGCTTGAGAGTCATCTGAAACGTTGAAGACACTCCTGGCAAAATGCTCGTCCCTCTCATCCCGCTGTTTCTCGGTAAGTCGCGCGCAAAATTCGCCATCAATTCGAATAATTACTAGGGATGTATGAATTGTGTTTTTTGGTTATTTTTTGATTATTTGATTCCACATTTTTCAATTATCTGAATAGATTTTTCAATTATTTTCTTTGACTTTTCAATTATTTTCTTTGACTTTTCAATTATTTTCTTTGACTTTTCAATTATTTTCTTTGACTTTTCAATTATTTTCTTTGACTTTCAATTATTTTCTTTGACTTTTCAATTATTTTCTTTGACTTTTCAAATATTTTCATTGACTTTTCAATTATTTTCTTTGACTTTTCAATTATTTTTTTTTACTTTTCAATTATTTTCTTTGACTTCTCAAATATTTTCTTTGACTTTTCAATTATTTTCTTTGATTTGACAATTAAATTTCTTTCCCCCTTTAATGTCCAATAGCCGCGAACATCAGTGACTTCGATTGGCAATACGGTCCGGAAATGACGTACGAAGCGCACATTTCCTTGACATTCCCCTCGTTGGATTTTCCAATTCTGTCCACCCAATTGACGTGTCGCGAAAAATCGCAGCTGGTGCTGAGCTGTCGAATCAAACCGCTGAAAAGCATGAAGGATTCAGCCGAGGAGTCGAACGACCCTCCGGAACTGCCTGAAGATCCCTTCGAGCTGCACTTTGGAAGCGGAGGTCTGGAAAAAATCGTGTGTTCGTCGTCGATCGATCCCGACGTCCTCGACACGATCAGATCGGTGGCCGAACAGCTGAGCCTCGGTGCCGATCTTTCCACGATACCCCACGACATGTTCACTACGATGGAGAAATCGACGACCGGTAATTGTATCGTGGATTACAAGTTGACGTCGTCCAAGGAAAATCGCAACGACGACGACGACGACCGAAGAGGCAGCAGCGAGTCGAGCGAGGAGGAAGCGAATGACTTGCAGATCGTGATCATCCCGGGCATGCAAAGACCCGACGGCGAGGTGAAGAACATCCGGAGAACCCGGAATTTGAAGTACTGCAAGCCTCAGTATCTTCACATGTTCGCCGTCACCGAGGATGCTCTAGTGGCTTTTGACGGAATGGACGCTAATGTCAAGAGCCACATTGAGACGCAATTTGTCCGGAACACGATGCATTTCGTGAGTATCGATTGACGATTTAGCTTCGGCGACGGACGGCCTCAAAAAAAAAATCCTTCTTACGTTTCGCCCTCTGGGGCGAATGGGATTTTTTTTATAGTCGTTGTCTGGGATATTTTTAGACGTTCTCTGTAATTTTTTGTAGTCGTCTGGGATTTTTTTAGACGTTCTCTATATTTTTTTGTAGTCGTCTGGGATTTTTTTAGACGTTCTCTGTCATTTTTTGTAGTCGTCTGGGATTTTTTTAGACGTTCTCTGTGATTTTTTAGACGTTTTCTGAGATTTATTTTTTGGACGTTCTCTGGGAATTTTTTTTTAGACGTTCTCTGGGATTTTTTTTGTCGTCTGGGATTTTTTTAGACGTTCTCTAGGATTTTTTTTTAGTTGTTAAACTTGTATGGGATGCTTTGCTTTTTTAATATTGAGAGAATAAATCGCAGGTCACGAGGGAATATTTTTGATTGCAGGAGTCATCGGCGAGTCACATGGCCATAAGGGACGACAGCTTCGTCTCTTACACCCGGAAAGGGTTTACCGGCAAGTTTCCCCCGGAGCCCGAAGCCGTTCCGTTCAGCGAGATGGTGGAACTGAGATTGATAAATATTGCGGCGGCGAAAGGCCCGCTGATGCCTATTCCGCACCCCCTGGTCGTTAGCATTTTTCCGGAAAGATGGATTCGCAGTGGTGACGCCAAATAGCTCAATTGGAAGATACTGGAGACTCAATAGACATTATATATTATAATAGATATTAATTGTAAATCGATAAATGAATAAGAATATTAATTCCTAAAAGGGCCACAAGTCATCAGACCATTTAATTACCCTATCGATCGAAACAAAATCTCCCCGGATAAAATCTCCCCGGACAAAATCTCCCCGGACAAAATCTCCCCGGACAAAATCTCCCCGGACAAAATCACCCCGGACAAAATCACCCCGGACAAAATCCCCCTGAATAAAATCTGTCCAGAAAAAAGATCTCCCTGGACAAAATCTCCCCAAATAAAATCTAAAATTTCCCCGGACAAAATCTTCCCGACCAAAATCTCCCCGAATAAAATCTGTTCAGAAAAAAGATCTCCCTGGACAAAATCTCCCCAAATAAAATCTAAAAAAATTACCCATGTGTCACCTTCCGAGTACCAACGGACACGACGAGAATTTCGCTCGTAACAAATGAGTTCAGGTCACTTGGAAGTCCCGGCAATGGTGATCGCGACGACCACGCGGTAATCGTCAAGTGCGCTGTGTACGACGGAACCGGCGCGTCGTTGTCATCAACGCGCCCACGCAGCGGTCACGTGACACAAAATAATTCAAAATAAAGCAAAGCTCGTTACGAGCAATTGGAGGGTGTTATGGACCGAGGTCCTATAAAACGTGTCACGGGAGGCGAGAGGACTAAGCCTGTTGAAAACACTCGTAGCAGCATGATCGTCACTCTCATGCCACTCTTTATCGGTAAGTCAATGGAAATAATAAACAACTCGTCCTTGGACAGTTTAAACAATGAGATTGCAACACAACACTGGGATTTTTTTGCTCCAGGCTGCAGTCGCAAAATTGAAAATTTATGCAATTTGTGTGTTTTGGAGGCTTTCGAATGCGTCTTACGAATTAAAAAAATGGTGCAACTTCGTTCTTGTGGTCTGAGAAAAAAAAAACATGGGGATGAATTTTTGCTACAATTATTTATTTGTGTATTATTTATTAAACGAATTCCACGTTTTGTAAACATTGTTTTACTTTGTGATGTTTTACTTTTGTGATTATTGGAGTGAAAAATTGTTATCACTCCAATAATATTGACGATTTTTTTCTTTTTGTCAGCAAAATTTTTAGCTACCACAGCAATGTTTTCAGTTACCACAGCAATTTTTTCAACTACCACAGCAATTTTTTCAGCTACCACAGCAAACTTTCAGCTACCACAGCAAACTTTCAGCTACCACAGCAAACTTTCAGCTACCACAGCAAAAATTTCGTTATCACTCCAATAATAATTAGGGAGTGATAACAAATCGATTGTTATATTAGCGAATTTTTTGTTGTTGACAGCAAAACTTTCAGCTACCACAGCAACATTTTCAGCTACCACAACAACATTTTCAGCTACCAGAGAAAATTTTCAGCTATCACAGAAAATCTTCATCTACCACAGCAAAAATGTTGTTATCACTCCGATAATAATCAGGGAGTGATAACAAATCGATTATTGTATTAACGATTTTTTTTTCTTGTTGCCAGCAAAGTTTTCGGCTACAACATCAAAAATCTTGTCGTCACACCATCGATATTTTACTCTGTGTTTCTGAAAATAAAATAAAATAATTTTAATTCAACAAATTAAATATTAAATTTAAATTATTCCCTGTGTATCTGACTAAAAAAAAAAATATTTAAAATCCCGAAATCAAAGCACCGAGTGTCTCGACCACCGGGACGTAAAATTCGTCGTACCGAATGCAATTTCCGACTTAATCGCAACGCGAGATTTTTCATTCCACAGCCGCGAGCATAGGTGTCAACGAGAGCGACTGGAAATATGGACCGGAAGTGATATACGACGTGAGACTCGACGGCATGGCGCCCGCCCTGGACGGCTCGGGACGCACCGTGACGTTCAACACGACGATGAAACTCGCGTGTCGCACGAAGTCCGACGTGATTTTCAGCTGCAACTTCGGCAAACCCACGACGAGAGTGACGTCATGGAAACCCGAGGGTGATTCCCGGGTGGTCGAAAGTTCCACGGAGTATCTGGTGAAATATCCGGAGACGACGGTCTTCGAGTACGACTTCGGCCCGTACGTCCAGCGTCGTTTGATCGTCGAGAGCTCGATCGAAGCGGCGCGACTGAATTTCGTGCGCGCTGTGATCGACCAATTCAACGCGGTTGGCAATTGGACGTCCGACGATTCCACCGATTTTCACGCCATGAGCGACTCGACCGCCGGTAAATGCAAAACAAAATACGTGAAATCGACGACCCGGGCGGCTGATGACGACGCGAGGAGCGAGAGGACAGAGGAACTGTCGACGATAATCCTGCCGAGCGGAAAGCCGATCGAGGGAGACGTTCTCGAGATCCAGCGAATCGTTGATCTTGGTCGCTGCGTCTATATGGTCACCAGATCCGGCCAGATGGGGGTTCGACGGATTCTCGTGAGTGTCGCGACTCTCGTATTCGGATTTTTTTTTTTTTTTTTTTTTTTTATCAAATCACTAATTTTTGTTGTGCCGGTATTTGCTGTGATTATTTTAATTGAATTAATGAACTGAAATACATTAATTTTGTGACCGACAGCAGTGGGCGTGCGGTCGGTGCATGGCTTCGGCGATCTCCCATGTTAAGCAGCTCGACTCACGGTCGCTACTTGGATGGGTGACCGCTTAGCCGTGCACTGATTTCCACGTCAACTGTTGAGCGGGAGGCAGTTTTTCTGAGTTTCTGATGTAATCTCATGCAACAGACACTCAGAAAAATATATCCGCCTGTATCGGCACAGGTTTTCCGCAGTTTCCCTGTGCCCTCGTGCAAATGCGATACAGTAGTGCATTAGGAAAGAGTGGCTGCGGGTAACACTCTGGGGGGGGAACTCAATAAATGACACGGAGGGGAATACAAGGAATGAAAGGGGATCAAGGGGAGTGGGGAGAAAAAACGTAAAAACCTGAAGAAGGTATACGTAAGAATCAAATTAAAAAAAAAAAAAAAAAAAAAAAAAAAAAATACATTAATTTTGTGAACGATCTAACAACTGCTGCTTGAAATTATTATTATTATTATTATTATTATTATATATTTTTTTTTTTTCAATTCACTAAATCCTATCATACCGTTATTTGCGGCAATGATGTCGTTTGTATGAACGAAATGAAATACATTAATTTTGTGAACATTTTGCCAACTGCTGCTTAAAATTGAATATTTTTTTTTTTCATTTAACTAAACCTTATGGCGGTATTTGCGATAATGATTTTATGTGAACTAACGAAATGAAATACATTAATTTTGTGAACGGCCTATCAACTGCTACTTAAAATTAAACTGAATTTTTTTTTTTTTTTTTTTTTTTTTTTTTTTTTTTTTTTTTCATTTCACTAAATCCGTTTATACCGGTATTTACGGTAATGATTTCAAATTTGAATTAACGAAATGAAATACATTAATTTTGTGAACAGCCTAACAACTGCTGCTTAAAATTAATTTTTTTTTTTTTTAGGCGTCAATGGAGAGCCACATAATTGTGACGAAAGACAATTTTACGTCTTACACGGATAACGTCGTGTTTTTCGGAGAGGACAAAGAGAATCCATTGGACGACTCTGTGAGGTCTATTGGAAGAGAAAGAATAACCGTGACCCTGGACAAGGTGGTTCCAGCTGCTGGACCATTGCCAACCATCGGCGATCCCATGAGCTTCGAGATTCGAGCCACCAGAGTCTTCAACAGCGACAGCACCGACATTTCGTTCCACCAGCCGCTTTACAACAAGTGGCTGTCGTTGATAGGAGATGTTTTGACGGGCGAGAAACCCGAGACGTTGGAGCCCGAGAATGACCCGTCGCAACATATGATCGAATAATCTTCGCATGCGTTTGTTTATGAATCTGTATAAAGTGCGATATAATTTTTAAAAATTATGTACGGCAGAAAATACAACGAAATAAAATGTTGAAAAAAAAGTGTCTACGCTGTTTTCGAAATTCACTCACTAAAATCGAGGTTACTTTTTTTTATCGATCGAACCTGATTTTTTTTCGGCAAGGAACTCGATATCTTGGTTTCCGAATTTTTCACCGAATTTTAAAGTCGAACCTCAAAAATTAAAAAATTGTCCAAACATAAAACTAGCGTTTTTTTGAAAAATAAAAACAATTTCGATTTCGCAAATAAAAAAATTCTGTTCGACGGCAAATTTTCCGCTTCAATGCCGAATCCTCAAAAATCGCAGATTTTTCCATACAAACCACCCGCGTTTTTTGCCATTTTTTTTTTTTCAATTTCGCAAATTTAAAAAATTTCACGCCGATTCCGAAAATCACCGTCGTTCGCCCGGGAAATCGAAAATTCGACGACAAAAATCGCCAAAGCCGATTTTTCACCCTCCGCAAATGCAACAATGCAGCAACGAGTCGCAGCCAACCGGACGACGAATAACCCGCGACAAAACATGACCATTACGTTTCGCCGGCACAAATTGCTTCCCATCACTCGCAAGACGCTCAACCCCGTGTGGCGATTAAGAACCACGTGACAGAAACGTTTCCACTGAAGCCCGAGGCCTGTTTACGAATGATTGGAGGGTCGTATAAAAGGCCCCACGGAGCCCGGGCGAACCTTAAACGCTTCAAGACACTCGCGACGACATGTTGGTCCCTCTGCTACCGTTGATTCTCGGTAAAAAAAACCCCATCAATTTAAACGCCAATAAAACCAATAAATCAAATAAAAATCAATAAAAAAATTAAAATCAATTTATCAATTCTAAATAATTTTTTTTAATCAATCAAAAAATAATAAATATATAAAAAACGAGTGACGTTTCCAAGACCCAAAATTGCAATTCGACTAAAAAAATCGGTAACGTCGTTCCGTATAAAGTAACATTAATATTCGATTTGTTCGTTCTCTCGAAAAATTTGACTTTACCTGAATTTTTTACTCGTGATAAAATTCGACCTTATCTAAATTTTTTGCTCGCGATAAAACTTGACTTTACCTGCATTTTTTACTCGTTATAAAATTTGAAATTACCTGAATTTTCTGCTCACGATAAAAAGCAATAAATAAATCAAAATCAATTTATAAATCAAAATTAAAAATCAATAAAAAAAATTATTAAAAAATCAATAAATAAATAAAAACTCGCGACGTTTCCAAGACCCAAAATTGCAATTCGACTCGAAAAATCGGTAACGTCGTTCCGCATAAAATAACATTAATATTCGACATTTTTTTTTTTCGTTCTCCGTGGCAGCGGCGAACGTCAGCGTGCCGGACAGCGACTGGAGCGACGGCGCCGAGTTGATCTACAACGGGAACATCGTGGGCTGGACGCCGCCGCTCGACGAGTCCGGACAGTCGATGATCTTCAACACGACGCTGAAGATGCGATGTCGGCTGAATTCCCAGGAGACGCTCGAGTGTTACCTGGACGAGCCGCGGGTTGTGGTGACTCTGATGACGGCCTCGGGCGAGTCGCGGGTCGTCGTGAATTCCACCGACAAATTCGCCACCCCGGACGACCCGAAGGATCGTTTTGACGTCACGAGGGAGGGCTCGAAATTCAAGATCGCCGTGCCGCGATCGTTGCACGACTCGGAAATCGTTTTTCTCAAATTGCTGATCGATCAGCTCAACATCGCGGCCAACTGGAACGAGACGGACGGCGAACGCCAGATCGACGACTATTCGAATCTCGGGAATTGCAAGGCGAAGTTCGTCATGGCCACGGCCGATGGGAACAGGACGGACGACGAGGGCGCCGATCAGCCCCGAAAAATTGTCATCGCGCCCGAATCGGCGGGACAGATCGTCGCCAAAGTGCTGCGCGAGATCCAGAAGATCAGGGACGTCGACAGCTGCTACGTGCGATTTGGCACCACGGATGGAGTCGACTTGCAGCTCGTGAGTAGTGCAGATTTTTTTGGACCGTCTTGTTCAGACTCGCGAAGAGATGAAACATCGATGATTTTTTTTATCGATTTTGGACAGTGGAGAGTGGTGAATGGGCTGCTGATTTTTTTTTATCGCAACGCCAGAAATGGAAAATTTGGGTGGTGAAATTATTCGTGAGAAAATTTTGCGTTACCTGCATTTTTTAATCGCGACGAAATTTGATGTTACCTGAATTTTTTAGGAATGATGAAATTTGAATTTATCTGAATTTTTTTGCACGTGATAAAATTTGACGTTACCTGCATTTTTTATTCGTGATCAAATTTGAAGGTACCTGAATTTTTATCACATTATAAAACTTGTATTTATCTGAATTCCTTACTCGTGATAAAATTTGATGTTATACCTGCATTTTTTTACTCATGATAAAATTTGACGTCACCTGGATTTTTTTATTCGTGATAAAATCTGACGTCACCTGGATTTTTCACTCGTGATAAAATGTGACGTTACCCGCATTTTTTGCTCACGATAAAGTCTGACGTCACCTGAATTTTTTACTCCTGATAAAATTTGACGTCACCTGCATTTTTTACTCCTGATAAAATTTGACGTTACCTGCATTTGTTGCTCACGATAAAGTTTCACGTCACCTGCATTTTTTGATTCCCAATGAAAAAATTTATTTATATGTAAACAGACAAAAGATACAAGTCAGAACTTTTTACTGGCCCACATTGACCACTTTTGCACTAATGATTATTAATCATCGATCAACGTTCGTATTTTTCAAAACGTGTTTCCTTTTTTCCCGACGAAGAGAATGACGAGTGCTAATCATTGGTGATTCCAGAAATCGTCAGTCAGTCGCACGATCATCACGGAAGACGGTTTTACGTCTTTCACGGAGAACGAGTTGATTTTTCGGGACAGATCGAATCCCAATGACACCGGAAAGATCGGCAGAGAGAGGGTGACGTTGAGTCTCGAGAGGATCGTCCCGGTGCGAGATGGTCCACTGCCAGCGATTAAGGAACCCTTCACAACGTGGCCGAATCAGATGATATTGAGCTTGTTCAACAGCGACAGCTTCGGGTATCTGATAAAAAAACCGCAGAGGCAATTTGACTTTTGGTTGGCGGCGGCTCGTGGAAAACAGATTTCGACTCAGTAGGGCGACAAGAAATTGTACTAAATAATCAGTACCCAATTTTGTTACGATTTTTTACTTTTTTCAATTTAGCAATCATCTTTCGATTTAATAATCCGTTTTAATAATAAACGTTCGTCGGGCTCGAATGTGTTTTTTTTTAGTGATTCATCGTCGTTGCCAATAGGTGTAATAGAAAAAAAAAAAAACACTCCATTATCGTTACAGTTGAAGTGTGTAGAATTTAAGACACAATAAATGCGACCTTTTTAATTTTTCTCAAATGGACTATATTTTTTAAAAACGTGTTTTATTCACCGTTGAAAGGGGTCAGTGAAGTAATTGACGTGATACACGAGTTAGTATCCCAATACATATTTTATTGATTTACGATTATTTTAGTAATTCGTGAATTTTTGAGTAATCAATTGTTCGAATACTTGATTAAATTTTGAAGCGAATAACAACGTTCGATATTAGTGTTGTTAATTTTCAACATTCAATTCAGACATTAGAAATTCAATATTCAATTCAAACATTAGAAATTCAATATTCAATTCAAACATTAGAAATTCAATATTCAATTCAAACATTAGAAATTCAATATTCAGTTCAAATATTAGAAATTCACTATTCAATTAAAACATTAGAATTTCAATATTCAATTCAAACATTACAAATTCTGTATTCAATTCAAACATTACAAATTAAGTATTCAATTCAAACATTACAGTTTTAAATTGATTTAAACCACTCCGTACCGACTGCGTTTGTGCAAATACCTGAGTCCGTTTTGTGGCAGCTCGGCGTTTAACTGATTAAGACCCCCCCTGGTAAAGGGAAATCGGTGTCAATTGACAAATTGTATGGCTTAAGAGGCGAAACTCGATGAGTTGAAGCTTCAATCTCGTCCAAGCAAGCAAGGAGTCATGATGAACAAACGTGCAGCTCTGTCGCTCCTTTTGGGTAAGACGTCAAAAAACGATTATTTTCGCCATCGATTACAAAATATCTATAGTCCCATTAATAAATATTAACAAAAAATCGTCTTGCGATATTTTCACAAATTTTCCCTCGGACAGCAATTTAAAAATCGCCTTCCAATAATTTCCCAAATTTTTCTTCGAATGGAAATTCAAAAATCGACTTCCGATGTTTTTAATCGCAATTAAAAAATCGCCTTCCAATAATTCCACGAATTTCCCTTCGAATCGCAATTAAAAAATCGCCTTCAAATAATTCCACAAATTTCCCTTCGAATCGCAATTAAAAAATCACCTTAAAATAATTCCACAAATTTCCCTTCGAATCGCAATTAAAAAATCACCTTAAAATAATTCCACAAATTTCGCTTCGAGTCGCAATTAAAAAAATCGCCTTCCACATTTCCCAGGCGCGTTTTTGTCATCGGTGTCAGCGCTCAGCGACGTGGAGGGCGTCTACACGGTGACGACGAATCTGAACGACGACGTCAAGGAGTCGACGTTCACCATCACCCTGGAGACCCGACTGCGCACCGCCGACATCATCGAGTGCAGCTTGTCCGATCCGAAGTACGAGATCGTCTATCACAAAACCCCGTGCGAGAATTCGAGTCTGTGCGACGACGACGTGAAGCATCTGACGGCCGACGGTTCGTACGTCGGCAACTTTGAGATTAAATTTCGCGGCCGGATCGTCGAGCGTCTCATGGTCAGCTCCGGGACGTCGTTGAAGCAGCTCAGCTTCTACAGAATCGTGGCTCACAATCTCTTCCTCGGGATCAACAACCTCAGCAAGGAGATGGGGACTTTCCCGATGGTCGAGGAATCCGTGTACGGGAGGTGCGAGGCCCTCGTGAAAATCGTGAGGAACCTCGGGGCCATCGGGTTCGCCGGCGCCGGAGTGCTTCACCGGTTGGCGAGCGTCAAGACAACCAGGAATTTGGAGACGTGTCATCCCGTTCCCGCTCTTCTCATCTTCGACGATTTCTTCTATCATCCCATGATGGCTTCCGTTTACTACGACATTGTTAGTACGACTCTTGACTTTATGTGTAGAGAAAAATGTTGACGGAGTGACAAGAAAAGTTTTGCTGCGGCAGCTAAAAGTTTGCTGTTACAGCCAAAAATTTGCTGCGGCAGCTAAAAATTTGCTCCGACAGCAAAAAATTTGCTGCGGCAGCTAAAAATTTGCAGCGACAGCAAAAAATTTGCTGCGGCAGCTAAAAATTTGCTGCGGCAGCTAAAAATTTGCTGCGGAAGCTAAAAATTTGCTGCGGCAGCTAAAAATTTGCTGCGGAAGCTAAAAATTTGCTGCGACAGCCAAAAATTTGCTGCGGCAGCTAAAATTTTGCTGTGGCAGCTAAAAATTTGCTGCGGAAGCTAAAAATTTGCTGCGACAGGCAAAAATTTGCTGCGGCAGCTAAAAATTTGCTGCATATTGAACATAATTCGAACATAAAAAAAAATTGACGATCAGCCAATGAAAAATGAAATTGCATCGATTTTCCGCGTTTGCTTGCAGAAATCGTCCAGCAGCCTGACCATCATGTTCAGCAACAGGACGTTAACGTCCTACACCACGGAAGACATAGCGGTGAGGAACTTGGAGAGCGGAGGGAACACGACGATGCTGCACGTTCGTACGACTGTCAAGTTGATTTCGACCGAACCGTCCAAGGATCCGTATCCCCGTATCGTTGATCCGGTCAGCGTGAAATTACCGTTCATCGACGGTGTCGACCCGGCCAGTGGAAAACCAGCAGCACCAGCAAGAAGCGATTCGCGTTTGTCGCTCGAGGGGCGTCCAGGCCGCCAGCGCCGAGGAACACGAGTGAGAATGCTGAGAAGAAAAGCCTGGAATAGTGAGGAAAGGGTTGGCGAAAAGGCGTGGAAGATGAGGAGAAAAAGGGAGAGTAAGTGTTCCCACTTTCTTTTTCTTCTCTATTATGCTTCCGTATGATGAGAGGAAAAATTGGGAAGCATAGCTGGAGGAAACTGAAGATGCTTTGGAAGAAAAAGGAAAGATAAGAAAGGGAAAGAAGAGGAACAGAAAAAAAAACACGCAAGATGAAAGGAAGAGGATGGAGAATCAATCAAAAGAATCGGCAAGAGATACTTGGAGGATGTTTTTTTTTTTACAGAGTTTGGAAGGGGCTTGGAGAAATAAATTGTGGAGATGCTGAAATCGTGAAAAATTATTCAAACGTCTCGTCCCCTCCTAATTTTGCATCCTGTTCACTGAGGACTCCATGAACTCTCATTGTGCCATCTGCAACAAAAAATTTGCTTCAGGTCTTATTGAGGAAACAAGACTTATGTATTCAAGATATAAATGCTTTATTCATTTATCTTCATTTTATTCTCGTACATATTTTTTTCGAATAAATATTGCGATAAGTAAATGGATGTTGAATTACTTATAATTCGAAAAAACGACTATTGAAGCTCTTAGCTCTTAATCATTGGATGAAATACCGAGTTTTGATTTAATATCGGAGCCCCCAAAAATGAAAGCGATTTTTCAAAAATTAAAAACGGGATTTTTTATTCAGTAACGTTCCGGCCATGGCGTGCCAGGTTCAAAGCCCGCGCCGACCTCCTTCGTCGGAACCCAAAGTTTCTCCTTAGCGGGTCTGATGGCCTGGAGACTGACGCGTATCAGTTGGCCTGCCGTCTCTCTGTCCGATTTTTTCGGCGCGATATCCATGATCGTTCCCACATGCTCGGTGTACGCGCTGAAGCTTCGTCCACCCAAATACATCTCGCTCTTTGAGTACGTCTGGAAATTGCAATAATTTATAAATTAACAAAAACGTTTGCCAAAAAATTCCCACATAATTTTCACGCTTGAATCACGAGCTGAGGATTCATCAGGAAATTGCAATAATTTATAAATTAATTTAAAAAATTCGCAAAAAAATGCCCACTTAATTTTCACGCTTGAATCACGAGCTAAGGATTCATCAGAAAATTGCAATAATTTCTAAATTAATAAAAAAAAATCGCCAAAAAATTCCCACTTAATTTTCACGATCGAATCACGAGCTGCGGATTCATCTGGAAATAATTTCTAAAGCAATAATTAATTTTTTTTAAATCGCCAAAAAATTCCTACTTAATTTTCAAGCGTGAATCACGAGCTACGGATTCATCTGGAAATTCCAACAATTTCTAAATTAACAACAAAAATCGCCATAAAATTCCCACTTAATTTTCACGCTCGAGTCCCGAGCTACGGATACATCTGAAAATTGACATAATTTCTAAACTAACAAAAAAAAAAAATCCCACTTAATTTTCACACTTAAAATCGCGAGCCACGGATTCGTCTGGAAATTGCAACAATTTCTAAATAAATAAAAAAACAAAAAATCGTCGAAAGTCCGCCAAACATAAATACAAAAAGTCACATTTTACGCACGATATGCTTCTCGTACGAGTATCCATGCCTCGTGTCCTCCTCCTCGGTGCTGCCGAAGAAATGCGGCGTTTTCTTCGCGCAATCGTTGAGATTTCGATTTTTCTCGATGACGATCGTCGCCTCGTTGGCTCGATAATTCAACGCGGGCACGTCGAAGCTGAAACCCTCGATCGTCGTCTCGCGTTCCGCCTCCTTTTTCGTGAGTATTTTTTTCCTCACGTTGAAATCCGTGGTGCAGGTGCCGATTATGGATTTTTCCGGGGCGACGTAATTCTCGAATTCCTTCCCGGCGAGGCTGATACCAACGCTCATTGGCTCGATCATCGCGCGAATCATGTTGCGCTTGGTGCTCAGTTCAGGCTCAACGTTCAGGAACCAAACCCTCGAAATTCCCACGCGGTCGAATTCGACTTGAAAAATAACCCCGCTGAGCCCGATGTCGTCGTAGTGCGCCGATTCCCTTCTCACCGACGAGCCGATCGACACCTCGTATTTGTCCATCGACGCGGAGTCCGTGCGACACTGAATCACGCTGGAGTTGGTCATCGGTCTGCAGCTGAAGTTTATGCAGACGTCGGAACACCCGATGGCCGCCTCCTCGGGCAGCGTTATGTTGCTGTGCACCACGGCCTTGAAAACGTGCTCCAGGCCATATTCACCCACGTTGGGTGCACTGTAAGCCACTAATGAAATTGTTCATTAGAATTTCGAATAAATTATTTTTAACAATAACGTCATAACTAAAAATAACAAATAAATAATTTAACAATTTGTTATAAAAATGTTATTTGTTATGAAAATAACAATTTGTTATAAAAATGTTATTTGTTATGAAAATAACAATTTGTTATAAAAATGTGATTTGTTATAAAAATAACAAACAAATAATTGATTTATTTATTTGTTATTTTTAGATATTTATTATTTGTTATTATATGTTATTTTTAGTTATTTATTATTTGTTGTTATTTGTTATTTTTGGTTATTTATTATTTTTTATTATTTGTTATTTGAATTATTTACTTGTCAACAAAAAATTGATTTATTCATTTATTTCTTTTATTTCTATTATTTTTTATCACAAGTGATAGTTACAAAATTTCGTAAGTGTCCCACTTATGTGCCAAATTTCGGCTCGATTGATGAAGTCGTTTTTTTAATACGGACGTTTGAATTTCGCATGTCGGCCACGTCAGACTTTTTTTTTCAAAACACTTTTTTTAGGGTGACACAAAAATCTAAAATAAAAATATTCACAAAAACAACGACTATGGGGAGGAAAAATGAATCGATTAGTTCGAAGGGTTCGCGAGTTAAAAAAAAATACTACCTAGGTACGGAACAAGCCAGGTGGTCCAGGCGATCATTTTTAGTCAGTCGTGACTGCCGCGCGGTCTTGAAAGCTGTGACTGATGTGACACTGAAAACTTGACTTATATACGAAAAACCGTGTCTCGCAAATTACGTCGCTAATGCGTCATAATTTCCGTAACGAGGAACTCAATCGCTTAATCGAGGTTCTCGAAAATTGCATCTACTCTGCAGTTCACGTGAGAGCCGGAAGGGAGGCGACGGGGGGAGGAGGGATAAAAACAATTTGCCAAGTCTACGTGGTAAATTGCAACAAAGAGCCTGCAGTTTGTCCTGGAAAATATTCGCCCCGCTAGGCACGTAGCTGGTTCGCGTTACGTCTTCGCGAGTCGCGCGGAAAATTCGTCATCGGAGTGCGAAGGAACTCAACCCACTTAATTAATTAATCCACCGTGAAGAGGATTGAACGACGAATCTCCGATGCTAAATTCTCGCGTGCTGAGATGTGGAATTATGACGTCAATCGTCATGAAAAGGTTTGAATATGCAGCTCGAAATTTCATTCAGTTCATCTTTGTCAAATAATTAATTTTTAAATAATGGAGTTTTAGTTGCTTATGGAGATTCCTAAAATGTAATAAAAATATATATTTGGCCCTGCAGTTCAGTTTAAATTTTAAGCTTTCATTTTTATTAAATTTGAAGGTATAAAAATCAATTAATTTAACGATGAAAAAACTAGCGCCACTTTCGCCACGCTTTGCAGGCACGAAAAGGACGACTTTTTGTGCATCGGATGATAAAAAAAAATTATATTTCTGGCTGAGTTAATTTTTTTTTTTATTGCTTAGGTTTATTATCGAGTGGAGCCTTTTTGAAGACGTGACTTTTGCTGAATTTGCTACGGTGTTGACTCCTTCTGTAATCCCCGGCTCTTTACACTACATGTATTGTTATTGCAATGGCAAAGACACGTGTGGTGCGCACATCCGCCGTTTAAGCCCCGAGATACGCCGGGGTCGCGACAATTTTCAGCCCGAGTTACACCCGTTTAAGCTTCAGTGGACGCGTGATTGAAATAACGCTAGGAAAATAAAATATATATGTTTTAAACCATATAATAAAAAAATAATAAAAATAATAAAAATAAAAAATGTAAACTATATAATTTTAAGAAATTTAATTTAAAAAATGTAAATAAAAAATGTAAACTATATAATAAAAAAATGTTTAATTAAAAAATTTGGACTGTATACAAAACGGCCCAGTTCGTGACACTTTTAGAGCAGCTTCGTGTAACTTTTATGTTGTGTTATACTTGAGGAAGGAAATCATCAGTTAAACGACCTAGTGAGTCGAGCGTAACTAGTTAAACGTAACAACTGAGCTCTGTTGAGAAATGTCCTTTCGCACTCTCGCTGAGACGCAGGACCGCAGTTTTCACCTATGAATCGTTTTACTACATAATTTATTTAAAAAAATATATATTAAAAAAAAACGATATAAAAAAATCTTCGGTTTGTCGTTAAACAGGTTGAAATTCGACAAAAATGTCAGTCAAAAATAGCTGTCGGGCTATAACAACATTTTTTATTTATTTATTTTCATTTCAGTATCGTACATATTTTTTGCTAATAAATATCGCAATAAGTAAATGGATGTTGAGTTAATTATAATTCTAAAAACTGCGATTAAGTCTTAGTACGTCGTAGAAATAAGGTTTTCGTTACCATCGACGACTCCACAAAATTAAAGCAGCCCTCATAAACGGTCTACATTAATTTTATTCGGTGCACGAAAAAAAGTATGAATTCATCCAATTAATTCGTATTGCGAATAATGCTCGATTTACTGGAATCAACAGAATTATTTTGAAGTTTCATTTTTTTGAAGTTTCTCCTTGGCGGGCCTGATGGACCGGAGACTGACGCGCAACATTTCGCCCGCTGTCAGTTGAGCCGCCGTCGGTCTGTTCGGCAGTAGAGTTTTTCCAACATTTTCGGTGTACGCGCTGAAACTTTCTTCGCCCAAGTGGATTCTGCTCTTCGAATACGTCTGGAAATTGCAACAAGTTCTCAATTAGCAACACAGAAAAAAAAAAGAAAAATCAACGCAAGGAAATGCAGCAAGATTGACAAATACCCGCCAGTTATTTACAAACAAACGAGTTTTGAAAAAAAAAAGCACGACGATTTCACGAGAAAATTAATCAAAAGAATTTAAACTTTTGTTAACTAATTAAAAGCATTTTAACTAATTAAAAGAATTTAAAATAATTAAAAGAATTTTGACTAATTAAAAGAATTTTAACTAATTAAAAGAAGGGAACCTTTTTTTGTACCGAAACGACAGAAACGTCCGTTTGTTCGCGCCTGTATCATAAACCGATTCTTCCATTTAGCTCGTCTTATAAATAAAAAATACAAATCAAACGTTGTACGTACGACGACATTTTCACGTCCTGTATCCGTGTTTTCATTGTCGTCGCCAAAGAAATAAGGCATTCGTTCAAGCAGTCGAGCTTTCTCGCAGTCGTTCAAATTTCGGACTTTTTCAATGACGATCATCGCATCGTCCGTTCGAAAGCCCAACGGCGGCAGGTCGAAATTGTATCCTTCGATCGTCGTCTCGAGTTCCATTTCTTTCTGGCTGAGAAATTCCTTCCTCATGTTGAAATTCGTGGTGCAGACGCCGATCAAGGATTTCTCCTTGAAAACGTAGTCCCCAAAAGTTTTCCCGGCGACTCTGAAGTTGACGCTCATCGTCCCGATTATCGCTTGGATCATTTTGAAGATGTAGCTGCTGGTCGTGGTCAGAAGCCTCGAATTGGAAATTCCCGACTCGTCGAATTTCATTTCGAAAATAATGTCGGCCATCCCGAAGTCGTCGAAGTGCTCGAATTTTTCTCTCGATGACGAGCCTGTCTTCGTTTGGTATTTGTCCATCGTCCCGGACTCCGTGCGACACTGAAACGCAGTCGAGTTCACCGGTCTGCAGGTGAAGTCTATGTGGATATCCGAGTAGCCGGTAATTCCAGCCAGGGGATCCGTCATGTTGCTGTAGACTTCAGCCTTGAAGACGTGTTCCGGGCCATATTTCCATTCGCCGGAACTGCTGGCCCTGTAAGCAACTAATGATTTTTTTTTAAATGATTAATTCATCAATAATAAAAAATAAATTATTAACTGTAATTAATATTTTATTTTTTATTAAAATAAATTATAATTCCCATTGATATTTTTAATAACGAAGAAATACCAAATAAATTATTATAACTTATCAATATTTTATTATTTGTTTTTTTAAGTAAAAAATAAATAAAAAATAAATTATGAATTATTATTATTATAAATAAAAAATAAATTATTAATTCTAATTAATATTTTATGTTTAATTTCTGAAGAATAAATTTATTTTTTAAGGATTAATTCTTTAGTTATTAATTAATTACTCGTTAATTTTTCATGAAATTTTTTCATGAGATTTTCATAAATATTACCTAGATACGGAATAAGCCAGTAGAGCATCTTGAGTTAGTCTGATCTGTCGCGCGGTCTCGACTGCCGTGACACTGAAAACTTCACTTATATACCCAAAACCGTGTCTCGCAATTACGCCGCGAGTGCGTGGCGCGTTCAGTGCGTCATCGTTTCAATAACGAGAGGATCTCAATCACTTAATCGAGGCTCTTGAAAATTGCATGTACTTTGCGGTCCGCGTGTGTTCACGCGAAACGCGGCGAGGCGCGAGGAGGGATAAACACCGAAACACTGATAAATTCGTTAGTTGAAATTCGCGAAGTTAAAATTGTTTGTCAATTTTAACAAATTTAAATCTATCAATTATCAATTTTAACAAATATTTGGTATATTTGTTAAAATTGATAATTGATAGATTTAAATTGATGATACCAAAAAATATAACAAATCTATCAATTATAAATTTTAACAAATCTATCGATTATAAATTTTAATAAATCTATCAATTATCAATTTTAACAAATAAAAATTGTTTATCAATTTTTACAAATTCAATAAGTTTCAGATCGTCGTTTAACCACGATAATCGGAAACAGTCTCCCCCGTTTCCCATACTCCAGTTCGTATGGTTGGAGGACGAGGGCGATTGAACGAAATGGAGAACAGCAAGCGCTACGCAGTATCCCACATAACAAATTGCGACAGTGGCTACAGAGTAGCTACTGTATTTGCCGCATATATCGCGACAAACGCAACTGGGCTTCTATTAAATGAGTTAGGCCAAGTGAAGATTGTCAAATAGTTATAGTATTCATAGAAGAGGCAATAGTGGTAGTAGCGATTGCGGTGGTAATAGTCGAGTCGCTATACATATCCCCGAGGTTATAAAAGCGATCTCGCCGCGCTGAAACGAGATACAATCGGCTGAGCCGCACCGAAGGCGTCATGAATTTCTTCGTTATACCCTATTTCCTGGGTCGGTTTCTGCAGTACATTCATTTCGCGTAAAACTTAAATTTTCGATCCCTCGATCTGTGTCCCTGGCTGTGAGAAAAATGTCAAAGTTTTTACGCATAAACTACATGGAATACATGGAATTTAATATACAAGTGTGAATAAAACGAACACCCGACGATTGCTCGAAACGTCAACAACGTCCTGTTTATTACAGAAACTTTAATTAAAAAAAAATGTTTTGTATTTCTTTTTTTTTATTCTTCTATATTAACATTTTCATTAAATTATGTTTTAATTATTATTTTTTAATCTTTAAAAATTCTTTTTATTCATTTTTTTATTTTTTTGATTCTTAAACATTTTTTTTATTCATTTTTTTTTTAATTCTTAAACATTTTTTTATTCTTTTTTTATTATTATTTTAATTCTTTTTTATTATTATTATTTTTTAAATTCTTTTTAATTCTTTTTTTTATTCTTCAATTTTTTTTTTAAATTCGTTTTTAAATCCTTTTTTTATTCTTCTGTATTAAAATTGGTGCGCCTGGCGCCAGTTTACGCGTAAAAACTTTAAATCAACGTTAAATTCCAACCTGTTTTTTTTTTCACAGTGTCGACATTAAAAAAAAAAACATTGACAATAGTGCGTTACAAATTGCAGCGGTGGACATCGTCGTGCCGCCGGGGAGTCTCGACTACAGGCCGAGTTTTTACTTCAACGTCGCGGTGAACTCGACGGCGGAGCTGGTGAATTCCTCGGGTATATCGACGAGCTACAGGCTGACGGGTGTCATGACGTGCACGCCGGACCCCGTGAGTCTCTGGTGTTGCTTCCGCGACGAGCGGATCGTTCACGGTCAGAGCTCGATGAATTATTCCTCGTCGACGATTCGCTCGCCCGGCGGTTCGCCGATCTCCGGCGTTTCCTCGATCACCGACGAGCGTTTTCTCCTCGAGTTCGATCACACCGGCGTCAAGATCTCCTCGTGCAACGACAAATCCGAGCGATCGTTGCGGATGATCCAGAAGATCGTCGACCTGCTGCGCATCGACGTGGATTTCGACGGCGAGCGACGAGGAGCCTCGAGACTCGAGACGGTGGCGATCGTCGACGATTGTCCGGTGACGACGAGGGCGAATTATCGGCCGATCGGGAGAAACACGAAGAAACCCGGCGACGGTTTCTTCAAGATCGCCTCGCATCCCGACGAATTCGACGAGACGACCGAGTGGATTCTGGAAGTAAACAGAACGAAGGATATTAAAAACTGCTGGAATCACCGCGACTACTTTTTCGGCAGTCGAGGAGCCAACGACACGATTTACGGTGGCAAAGCTGTGACGAATGTCGTGAGTTTTTTACCTTCTGAATGTTTTGTTTTTTCTGCTCGGTGGAAATTCTCGTTATTTTTTTTTCTTTTTTTTTTGCAGACCTCGTCGATCAACAACATCCGAATAACGAACGAAAAATTCGTCTCCGTCGGCCAGACCGAGGGAACCATCGCCTCGCGCAGCATGAAGTTCTTAGTGAGGGACACGATCGCTGTGTCCATCGATATTGCGAATATTTACGTTCCTGCTGAGTGGAAGAAATTAGATTGAAGAAGAGTTCATCGGTATTGCGAATATTTAAGTTCCTGCCGAGTGGAAGAAATTAAATTGAAGAAAGTGTCTGGTGAGGAAAACCACGAAAATAAACTTTTCGTGGCATTTTTTCTTCCTCTGTGAGGAAGTAAAAATGTCTAAGTATCGCACGAATTTACAACGAGGTAACGAAGTTACAAATAAAAGTAAATATGGCAAATTGATACGACGCGATGCTCCGTATATTTTTTAAACCGAATAAGAAATGGTTTAAACCATTTTTTATTCGATTTTTTATTTGAACCGAATAAGAAATGGTTTAAACCATTTTTTATTCGACTTTTTTATTTGAACCGAATAAGAAGTGGTTTAAACCATTTTTTATTCGGTTACGTTTCGGTTACGCCAAACGTTTTAAAACATTTGGCTGTTTACTTTTCGCGGGACCGCAGTTGACTTAAAACAATGAGAAAAATATCAGCGAGAAATCGTAGAGCTTAGCTGAAATCGATTTTTATTTAAATTACGATTACATAAAAATTAATAACTAGGCTTGAATCATGTACATGTTCTCTTCGTTACGTATGTTACGCTTTCTTACCATTTACCGATTCGGCATCTATATCAATTAGTGCATCTCCGTTTATTCTATCGAGTAACGAAAACCCCCGCGACACGCGCGTCCCGCGTCGTCGCTCTCCAACTAAAAGTTATAGTCTATCTAAACGTCGTTTTACCTACTTATCGAATGACTTTTACCACGCGCTTCAACTTCATACTCATCAACCTTATTTTATCCGTCGCTTTCTGCTTCCGTTTCTGTCGCCGAACCGATTTTTCGTCGTCCGGTCAATCTCACGATGTTGAAGTTTGCATCGTCGGAATGCAACGAAATTCATTAAAAAAATTAATTCTTATCAACTCAAATTATGATATTAGATTTTTTTTCTGATTTTCGTTTAATTTTTCGAATTAATTTTTTTAATTCATTCTTATTAACCCAAATGATGAAATTAGAATTCATTTTTTTTCTGAATTTCGTTGCAACTAATCATAGTAATTAATTGCTACGATGACTTTTTGTACCTAATTTCATCATTTGGGTTGATTAGAATTAATTTTGTTCTGCAGTTCGTTGCATTCCAACGATGCAAACTTCAATCTCAGTGTCGACATAAATTTGAACATGTGACAAAAAAATTCGGTCCTCCCTTTCTCTTTCGCTTTTTCATTCTTTCCTTCTTTCTCCACTAATTCGCCTCTAATCTTCAAGTGTAAAATTGCAAATGCCCCGGGCGTCGGGAGGAACCGTCCGCTTCACCTGATCGCTCGCCGTCTCGCTTCCTCCGAAATTCTCGACGGGCAATTGTCGCGTTCGAAGATACGCGTTTCTCCAAAAAAAGCAACGAACAATAATTCGTTTTTCGTTCGAACGACGCCCTCGAAACCCTCCCCGACGTACGCTAAACCCTACGCGAATTACAATGGTTAACTCGTAACTAGCAAAGATTGCGGTGAAAACTCGGTGCACTCGGAACACTCGTTAAGGAACCTTCGCGCCTTTCGCGTTTCGTTTGTCTGCCGTTGTCGCGCGAATTTTATCGCGCGTATAAATCGATCCGTTGCCTTAATCTACGCAGCCTAAACGTTAAACGACAATTAAATTCTTACGGGACAAATTATATCGGACAGTCTCACTCGCCGCTCACTATCGTATCTTTCGTATACCCTAGTGATTATCTTCCTCAAATTACGCGCGAACATCCGACAAGATGTCGAAACGAATTTTATCCTCGAAAAGCGTGTGTATTAATTTTTTTTTCCGTCGTTTCTTCGATTTTTTTCGATATTTTTCGATATTTTCGTCGCGCAAACGCGAGAAAATCGTCGGATGCGCGCAAAAGTCCGAATCGTTTCCTTCATTTTTTTTTGTTTTGCTTTTTTGTTTTGTTTATCTATCAACACTTTAATGGCACGATTGATATAATACCTATACCATGCTGTCCCGGACGAGCCCCAGACTCGATTCGATTCGTCCGCCGACGAGCACGAGAGAAAAGAAAAAAAAAAAATAATGCTTATTCTCGTCCCGGTGGAAAAAAAGGCCTGCACCAGTGCATCATCCGCGCGCGCGCAGTGCAACGACGACACCCTCGTGGTTTATATCGCCGCGCAACGTTGTATAGACGGCGTTCTACGTGCATATACAAACTTTTTCGTATAAAAACTCGGTGTATAAGTGTTAAAATTCGTAAAAATTCGCGTTAAATTCTGTTAAGTAGAAAACACATGGAATGTCTCTTTGGGCCGTTGATTCTTCGTCGTAAGTTCGATCTCGAGATTGATTTGAAAATCGATCCTCAGGTCGAATTTCTATTCTTGTATTATGTCGAAATTTGCATCGTTGAAATGCAAGGAAATTCAGAAGAAAAAATGCTAATTAACCCAAGTGATGAAATTAGGTATAAAAATCATCATAAGAAAAAAAAATCTGATTAACCCAAATGATGAAATTAGGTATAAAAATCATCATAGGAAAAAAAAATTCGAATTAACCCAAATGATGAAATTAGGTATAAAAATCATCATAGGAAAAAAAATCTAATTAACCCAAATGATGAAATGAGGTATAAAAATCATCATAGGAACTAATTGATATAATGACTTTTTATACCTAATTTCATCATCTGGGTTAATAAGATTTTTTTTCTGAATTTCGTTGCATCCCAACGATGCAAACTTCAACATCGAGTTCGATTTTAATTCGAGATTCGACTTACGTCAAAAAAATCCGGCTCTCCGCCCTTTCGCGGGTTTTCCCTACTTCATCCCGGATTTTCGTTTTTCTCCATATTACGGCGAAAGTTGCGACACGATTTGCGGAAAATAATTGATTAATTACGAAGGAAGGAATTGCGCGTAATGTCGCGTAGCTCGTCGAGCCAACTTCTCGCGCGCGTGATTTTGGAACAAGCTGGCTTACGTTTCTAGGTGTATATACAATTATTACGTTCGACGAGCGACTTCGCCGCTCGCGAGACGCGAGTTTTCACGATGCGCGCTCCCGTCGCGTTGGCCTCTGTCATTATTGGCCGTTGGTCACGTTGTTCACGTTGTTCACGTTATTCACATTGTCGACGTTGTTCACGTTGTTCTGTTTCGCGGAATCCATGTTCGGTATGTAGTCCATCGCCATTAGGCACGCGAACACTGTCATCACCATCTTCGGCTTCACTTCGGTTATGTCCTCGGGCAGCGCGTACACTCGGGCTCCGCATTTTCGCGCCAACGATATTGCGTATTTCGCGTTGTCCAGGTTGTCCTACGAAAAGATACGAAGACGGACGATTAGTAGGGTACAAAGAAAAAAATACAACGAGGAGAAAAAACAAAGAGGAACGACCAAAGACTCGCGAAGAATTTTGTGCCTTCAAGAGGCAAAAAATGTGAAGTAGACATGAAAATATGAAAATTCCAAATAGCGGATTAATGAACAATAAAAAAATGAAAATGACTGCGACATTTTGGTCCGTCATTTGATATCAACCACTTTCAATCTGGCGTTTCTGAATTAAAAAAAAGACGTGGCCAGCTGAGACAAAAAGACATGATTTGATTTCGCTTACGGGCTGCCAAAAACAATGTTTTTAAATTAACTCTAAATTAAAGATCTACACCAAAGGCAAAAGAAAAAAGTATGACAAAAATCCTGCTTTACCGATGCTGTTTTACATTAATTTTACACTAATATTTGGCAGCCCGCAACCAAAATTTGTATCGTATCAATGATATTTTTTTCCGTGCAAAAAGTCAACGAGGGATTTAATCACATTTAGTCTCTTTCGCTGCCACAAAACAAAAAAGATCTGCACCAAAGGCAAAAGAAAAAAATGACATAAATCCTGCTTTACCGATGCTGCTTTACATTGATTTTACACTAATTTTTTCCAGCCCGCGAGGGAAGATTTTATCGTATCAATGACATTTTTTCCGTGCAAAAATCCAACGAGGGATTTAATCACATTTAGTCTCTTTCGTTGCCACAAAACAAAATCTGCATCAACGAAAGAAAAGGAAAATGTTCAAAACGTGATTTACCGATGCCGTTCCTCCTTCCTTGACGAGCTCGTAATTAACAGTCCCGGGTTTGATAGCGTCAATGAGATCAATAAGCGGTTTCCCATCAGCAATCGCGTAATCCTGGAATCCCTTGATACTGCTCGTCTTCCCAGCAGCCTGAAGCTTCGAGTTGACCCACTGAACGATCTCCTTCTCAACAAGCGTGCTGCCCGGCGTTCCAGCGAGCGAGGTGAGCAACGAAAGCGTGTAGCTCCTCATTAATTGCCAAATAAGCGCGAGAGTCAACGTCGCGTTTCCATCATTGATATCCTGCCCGGCGATCCCGACCAGCGAGAAGTTCATCTGCTTTCCGAGTTCAACGGCGTAATTACAGTTCTCCAATTTTTCCATAAACTTCCGGAGCTTCGTGAATTTCTTGTGAACCTTCGGCCACTTCACGGTGCCGGGTTTGATGATGTCGTAGAGCTGGAAAATCACGAGGCCGTCGGCGAGGTCGGAGTAGAGCCAATTTACGTGAGGCGAGACGCCCATCGAGTTCATCCAGTTTCTGTACGTTTTTTCCTCTCGCGTTTCCTCCAGCGACTCCAGACCCTCGATATTCGTCTCGGGCTTTTCCAGGCCCGGATAATTGTTGAACATATTCGCGACGAAGGCCAAATTCAGCTTGTAGATTCCGTTTACGACGTCGCTCGCGGTTACGAAACTGCGGCAGCCGAGCTTCGCAGCCTGTTGAAGCATTATTTCCGCCCTCGTCGTGTGATTCGGTTCCATCAGCGCTTCCAGCGTCACGCCTGCTGAGCTGGGAGCGATTTGCTTTATCAGATGCGAGTAGATCTCGGAATCCGTGATGTCGGACTGGAAATTGTTGCATCGTCTCGCGATTCCCGCGTGTTCCAAGTGACGATTGACCCAACGGAGGAGAATCGCCTCCGGTGAGAGTCTCAGCAGGTCTTCGATTCGCTCGCCGTCCTGCAGAAGAGTCGCTAAGCCTGGACAGTTCTCCAGGGTTATCTGGTTGAAGAGGCCAATTCGGATTATCTGCCAGAGAAGACCCAGCACGAGATGCGGGCTGCCTTTGGTCAAGTCGTGGGCGTCGATGTTGACGATGTTGCAGCTTATCGCCTGGGCCGAGGACAACGCGAGAGTCAGATTCTCGTGCTTCTTGTAGAGCGTCATGTTCTTTTTGTTGATCGTGCGCTCGTCGATCGTGTCCGGGCAGGAGTGGTTGATGATTTTGCTGGAATTTTTTTATTTAGGCGTTAGATTTGCATTGAGACGTTAGACGTTTCTAAAATAGAGGCTACTTTTTTTTGGATCGGTCAAACCGGGATTTTCTTGTTTGGTTTGAGAGAAAATTGAATAACGAAGAGAATGTTGAGAGGCGGAACGCGATATGTTGATTTCTGAATTTGTTACGGAATTTTAAAGCCGAAAGTCGCCTGGCGTTTTTTCGCGAAAAAAAATCTTCGGTTTCGTGAAGTTTGAAGAAGCTGTCCGATGGGAAATTCACTGGTGATTCCGAAAAGCACCGCTGTTTGCCCGGAAAATCGAAATTTTCGGGAGAAAAAGGCGAAAAACGATGTTGTCATTTTTTCGAAATTTCGTGACTTCAGTAAAGTTGAGGTTACTTTTTTTTGGATCGGTGGAATCTGGATTTTCTTCGTTGGTTCAAAAGAAAACTGTATTACGAAGAGAATGCTGCAAGGTGAAACGCGATATCTTCATTTCTGAATTTTTTTACAGAATTTTGAAGTCACACCTTCAAAAATCGCATAAAAAATCGCTTTTTTTCCTTTTTTTTTATTTCGTGAATTTCAAAAACCCTATCCAACGGCAAATTTCCCGCTGATTCCGAAAAACATTATTATTTGGAGCATTATTAAATGGAAAATTCGACGAGAAAAATGCGAAAAATAATTTTTTCCTTCCCTGCATAAATAATACGATTTTATTTCCTCATTCCGGTGTTATTTAAAGTGCCAAATTTCGGAGCAGACTTTGAGGTCCGCCCGGGACGAATGGGACCAAAAATGCCAGAAATAATTTTTTCCTTCTCTGCATAAATAATACGATTTTATTTCCGCATTCCGGTGTTATTTAAAGTGCAAAATTTCGGAGCAGACTTTGGGGTTTACCCGGGGCGAATGGGACCAACTCACCAGAGCAAAATGCCATCCTTGACCTTGTCGTAAAGAGCTTTGCCCTCGGGATCAATGGGCAGGAGGTGCTTGAGGTCGGGATCGTGGCCGAGATTCGTGTTTATCCAATCGCTGAACGCGAGCTGCTCCTCGAGTCGCACCGAGTGCGTGGTGCCCTCGCTCGAGGCCTCGGATATTCCGCCGAGCGTCTCGAGGTTCTCCTTCTTCGAGACGACCTGCTTGAAGGTGGACCCGAGCTCGTTGGCCTTGAGCTCCTTGCAGAGCTTCTCGAATTCGTCGAAGGACAGCCGACCCTTGTGCTGGAGACGCTGCTTGTCGTCGTACTCCTCGATCATCTGGCGCACCTTGTAGCCCGGCATCTTGAAGCCGCAAACGTCCAGAGCGTTTCGCAGCTCCGCGAGGTCGATGAAACCATCTTTGTTCTCGTCGATCTGCAACAAGAAAACAACGAAATGAAAATCGATTTTTGTCAACAATTCACGATAAATTAATTGTCAATTTTTTGGCCATTTGGATTCTAAATCGGAGCAAGTTACAAAAAAAAAATCAAGAGCAAAAAAATTACATTAATTAAATAGTAAAAATTACAGAAATAATAATAAAAAATTAAAATTACAAAAATTAAATTCCAAAAATAAAAAATTAAAATTACAGAAATAAAAATTAAAAATTAAAATTACAAAAATAAAAATAAAATTAAGATTACAAAAAAAAAAATTAAGATTACAAAAATAAAAAAAAATTAAAATTACAAAAATAAAAATAAAATTAAGATTACAAAAATAAAAAAAATTAAAATTACAAAAATTAAAATTAAAAATTAAATTTACAAAAATAAAAATAAAAAATTAAAGTTACGTCAAAGCCAATAAAGGGATTAAATAAATCGCCCCAACATTCCAGATTCTCGCACAATCGACAACCAACGATACGATTGAAAAACAAATTCCCCCTTATCACTCGATTTAATTATTCGCCGATTGTTCGCCTTAACGAGAGGCAAAAAGCGACCGCGTGCCGTCGGAATGCCGACGCGGAAGTGGATCAATGTAATCGCCGCGAGGAAAACAATGGAGGCTCAGTGAGAACGCGAGAGAGTAGACGAAGGAAGAAAGGAAGATATTCTTCGTGGTCTAGTGGAGGCTGATCGCCCTCGCGAGGAGCCCAGCGGGGGGGGGACCGACAATGCCGACCCTTGTGAACATCGCATATCTAACGACATAAGTGCTGCACCTCTTGAGCCGAAGGGTGGACGCAACGCACATAATTCTCGAGGCCGTAATCAATGAGAAAACTGGCTGAGCGGCGACCACGACGATCGTTTCATCGTGGCCGAGAGTCATCGCTCCCGCGATATTTGCTCGTGAGCACCGAGCGCCGGGTCTACAGTCAATAATATTGAGTGCCCCATAAACGCTCGTGGTATCATCGCGTCCGAGTGGCCGGAGCGTCGTGCACGTCACAGCGGAATTTATCGGCGACGCTGCCGGAACTCCTCGTGACGAGAATCTTGTTGGTTGGAAATTTAGACATTTTCGTGCCTGTCGATGATTTTTTTTTTTGCTGGCGAAAAGTGAATTTTATTTTTGTTGACCGATAAAAAAAATTGAGATACATTGATGAAGTTTGAAATCACCAAATAATAAGGAAAATTGTTGCTTAGAAATTTAGACATTTTCGTGCCTGTCGGTGATTTTTTTTTTTTTTTTTGCTGGCAATAAGTGAATTTTATTTTTAGTGACTGATAAAAAAGGAGAAATATTGATGAATTTCGCAATCACCAAATAATAAGGAAAACTGTTGCTTAGAAATTTAGACATTTTCGTGCCTGTCAATGATTTTTTTTTTTTTTTTTGCTGCGAAAAGTGAATTTTATTTTCAGTGACCGATAAAAAAAAATTGAGAGAAATTGATGCATTTCGAAACAGCCAAATAATGATGTCTGGTTTACAAAAATGTTTCGCTTGTAATTCCTGAAAATCGATGCATCGTGAAGCTACCTTAAATTTGAAAAAATTATTTTTAATTGTTTATTCAATTTATTTGAATAAACAATTTGATTCAATTTATTTGAATGATTGCATCGAAATTGCAGTTTAAGAAGGTGGTCCACATTATCGGTCGTCGGGTGGACTATGATTAAAAAATTGTTTCGGCTGCCGTTGGCCAACGACTGTAGCCAATGGCCCCGCGGTTACTTCACATAGTCGAGCGCACCTGCTGCGCGATGTGAGTCATCGGAATCCCAAGAAACGGGATTTAGATACGGATATTTTTCACCTCTTTCAATGAACAAATAAATTGATTTTTCAATTAAAAGTCAAGAAAACCCGTACAACGTTTTTTTAATTTGTAGTCCTAAATATTACTTCGCCAATATTAACACAGTAGCGTACGAAATTTAAGATTTTTAAGTCTCAAAAGCATTATCCAATATTCACCACTTTTATCCCTCAGTAATAAAAAAAAATGCTTTAATAAATTTCCCATCGAATCAAATAAATAAATAAAAACCAATGCCATGAATTTTTCTTTCCTCGTAGAGCGCGGAAAATTAACAGTCCGACTGGGCGAGATTTTAGATTTTTAAGTCTCAAAAGCATTACCCAAAATTCACCACTTTTATCCCTCAGTAATAAAAATAAAATTCTTTAATAAATTTCTCATCGAATCAAATAAATAAATAAAAAATCAATGCCACGAATTTTTCTTTCCTCGTGGAGCGCGGAAAATTAACAGTCCGACTGGGCGTTGACCGCATCGATTCACGCGGATTTTTCACGAATTTTCACGAATTCTACTCACTAATTCGCAGAAGTGCGAAAATTCGCGAAGGTACTCCTCGATAACGTCCCACTTCGGCATACTGTGAATCTCCATGATTCCGTCGTTTCGGCTGCTGCGCCACACCGGGACAATGAAATCCGGGCGACGTCTCGCTCGTTACTGAGCCAACGCAGCGCGATGGCTTATCGGCTCTCTTATCAAGCGGCCAATAACGGACGATAAAAAAATTGGGACGCTCGAGTCTACGGGACGCGACGATAGTAAACGAGCTGGCGGTGAGAATGCAGGCGATTCGAGGTATGCAGTGAATTTTATGCGTCGAGGTCGTTTTCCGGCCTTCGTCGGGAGTATTATTGTTTGGACGTTGCGATTTTGGCCCCGGGGCTCATTTACCGCGAACTCAATTGTCGTGGGACCCGCGAAAATTGGCGGATGTAATTGCGAAAAGTGCGCGCAATTTATTGATAATTGCGATAAACAGGGGAGTCGCTTTCTCGACTATTTCCGCGGAATAAAATTAATTGACAATTGTAACGTCAGTTGTAAAATTCTTCGCTTTATCGGTGACAACGATTTTGTAAAAATTAACAAATTTAGTCGCTGGATTGATCTGAAATCAGTCCAAAATTATTGCATTTTTTGTATTTTCTGTATTTTTTTTTTTTTTGTACTTTTGATGTTTCTGGTATTTTTGGTATTTTTTGAACTTTTGGTACTTTTGGTACTTTTTGTATTTCCGGTATTTTTTATATTTTTTGTATTTCTAGTCTTTTTTATATTTTTTGTATTTCTGGTCTTTTTTATATTTTTGGTATTTTTGGTACTTTTGGTACTTTTGGTACTTTTGGTATTTCCGGTATTTTTGGTACTTTTGGTATTTCTAGTATTTTTTGGATTTTTGGTATTTTTGGTATTTCTGGTAATTTGTTGCTCGCAACATCGAACTTGGGATTCAATTTAGGCAATTAATTCTTAATTTTTTGTCGAACTTCTGTATGGATTTTATGAGATGGTTAATAAATAAATTAAAATTCTCATAATTACGACCTTTAAAATCGTTTCAACCCATACGCTTTAAATTTTCTGTCTTCTTTTTTTTTGCTCAAAGAGTTCCATCCATTGTTCGCGACAAGCCACCCGCGTCTGGCAACCGCTTGTAAATAATTACTAGCAAGACTGCGGTCACAAGAGTTCACTGTAAGGTCCGGCTTTCCCTGATGATGCTACCCGATTAACCCGCTCCGCCGTCTTGTCTCCCGAGACTCCGTCGCGTCAGCGCCAGCGGTTTTTTTTTTTTTTTTTTTTTTTTTTCAACGGTATCACCTCGATAGATGCGCAGCAATGAGAATCACGTTTCATGCGGACCATTCGAGTGTCAGCAATCCCAGCGAATCAGACTGAATTGAGTCAATTGGGAGCAATCGAAGCGAGAAGACATTCCGAGTTTTTGCAATAGTTATGTAACCACAAGGATTAGCACCCATCGCTACTTTCAGATGCATTCGATTTTTTTTACTTACACCGCAATTTATTTATTTCCTATCCGCTTTTTCATTTCCTATCCTAAATTATTTTACTTCCTATCCTAAATTATTTTATTTCTTATCCTAAATTATTGTATTCCCTGTCCAAAATTATTTTATTCCCTAACCTAAATTATTTTATTTCCTATCCTAAAATAAACAGATTTAAAGTCAGAAAAAATTGCAGAAAATAAATAGACTTAAAGTTAGTAAAAAATATAAAAAAATATGCAGACGTAAAGTTAGAAAAAAATGTAAAAAATAAACAGACTTAAAGTCAGAAAAGAAATGTTAAAAAACGATATTTTTTGCGCAAAGTCGATGCGGAGCCGACGTGAATTATTCCCGTCTGGCAATCCCGCGAAGCCTGATCGATCTACTACGCACGGCGTATCCTCACCGAGTAGGCAATAATAATGCCACACGTTGAACTTGTCCTCGATAGAGCGTCGATACATCGTGACGAAGGACGAATGCCATTGAATATAAATCAGATAAGCTGGATGCGTTATGCGAAATGCGACGACTCAGTCGTCGTCGTCGTCGTCGTCGTCGTCTTACTCATGTAATCGCGTTGGCCTGGTTTTGCTTGCAGCGTATGTCGTCACCGTTGAGGCCGCGCTGTGCGTGTTCGGTCCGCCAGAACCGCCGCTAGAAATTCCATCTCCTCGCATTGTCCGTCGACCTCCCGGACACAACCGGATAAATCTCGATCCGCAAATTTTCCGCGCATCCGTCGAGTCTCGATGATGTTGAAGTTTGCATCGTTAGAATATACAACGAAATTCAGAAAAAAAATTAATTCTAACAAACCCAAATGATGAAATGAGGTACAAAAAGTCACCACAGTAACTAATTGCCATGATGACTTTGTATTTATTTATTTATTTATTTATTTATTTATTTTTTTTTTTTTTGTACAATGGACGGGACAAGCCCTTGAAAAACAACAAATATAGTTGGCAGAGTAACAAACCAGGTAATAAAAAATCAAATATAAAATCAAATAAAAAATCGAATATAAAATCAAATAAAAAATCAAATAAAAAATCGAATATAAAATCAAATAAAAAATCAAATATAAAATCAAATAAAAAATCAAATAACAATATACAAAAAACTACAAAAGAAAAGAAGAACACTAAACAGATTCAAGTTGCAGACTCAAGTAACAGACTCAAGTTTTTACACCTAATTTCATAATTTGGGTTAATTAGAATCAATTTTTTTTTTCGTAATTTCGTTGCATCCCAACGATGCAAACTTCAACATCATGAGTCTTGCGTCACAACTGCGAATCGAGATTTTCCAGGCGCGCCGAATAAAAAAAGTGTCTGCATCGGAATCCGGAAAGAAGATGGGCGAAATAGAAGCGTCTCGCATCAGGCAACTCAGCTCCGATCCTTTCACCTGAGAAACCACCAGGAATGCATAGCAAGTGAGCGCGATCGCAGTCACTGAACATCGACGGAAACTTGTTGCACAGGAAAACCAGCGCCAGCATTTTTGTACGCTATTTGCATTCGTCGGCGCTCGTCGATGTTGCGGGATTGCGAAATAAAAAATCGTTTCACGACTCAGTCGTTTCTCTTTCGCAGCTTTTTTTTCCGCGACGGAGCCTTTTTTATGAAATTTTTGCTTCGGGACTTTACAAATGATCCAAAATTATGAAAAAATTGGTTTAAAAATGTGGTTTAAAAAATTGGTAAAAATGTGGTAAAAAAAAATTGGTTAAAAATGTGCGTTTTCACCGGGGGGAGCCGAAATGGATAAACTCAATTCATCATATTGGTGGTTTTATGGAGATTAACAAAAATTGAGGAAGCAATGTGCAAAATTTTATTTTGCATAATTTTTTTTTTAAACCAAGATCGAAAGGATCGACACAAAATAATTGCGTTTTTGTGATATGTAAATTTTGTTTCCCTAGTTTTGTTTATTTTCTTGAATAAAAATTCGAAAATTATTTTTCTTTACTAATTTTATTATCTTTCCAGCTGGAGTTCGTCAAATTTCCCGGTCTCTGTTCTCACTAGTTCAGACACAGCCGGGACTATTTAGAATACTATTTAAATATTGCATATTTGATTGCCACAGAAATCCCGATGGACGTGGGTAGCTCGTTTAAATATAAGCTTATCGGCTGGCAGACGTGGAAATACGCGGTGCGACCGAATCGAAAGCTGGATTTGGTCAGCAATAGCGAGTCCCTCGTGTTTTTCTTCACTCCTGCGCTCGCGCGCTTATTCGCACTTTTAGGAGTCGCGGCAGCGATTTTTAATTCAAGGCCACGACGACGCGATTGTCAGTCGGCTCTTCGTCCCCGGCTGGACGCGGCGACTCCCACGTGTGCCCCGCACGCGTTGGAAAACCGTGCGCGAGTTCCTGAGCAGGTAGCGCATCGCGAGTCGCGTTAGAAAGGTTCGCTTCTGAGGTCGTGACTCGTGCGCGCCGTCTTGAATTTTTTTTACCTTTTAATTTTTTTACCGCACGATGTCTATGTCATTTAATTAAAAAATAAATAAAAAATATCCCACATATAAAATATATGTGACAAATCCGACCAAAAGAATTTCGTTAAAAAAAATCTGCCAAACATAATAAACTTATTACGAAAAATCGCTGTCCAAAATAATCTTATTAAAAAAAAATCGAAAATATTACAAAATTCGAAAATATCCCATATAAAAAATATCTCGTCCAAAATATGTAACCAAAATAATACACAGGTATTTTAATTCTAAATGTCAAAAATTGTTGCTCCGAAGCCAACAAAAATAATAAAAATCCGGTTAAAAAAATATCTACGATACGTCCTGAGCGAGACGCGCTTCTCGTGCTCCGCCGACGACCTTGACTCTGGGAATAAATTGAATTAGAGGGACAATCGATGGTATTGATTGGGGCTAACTATTCGGCTGCGTCGTGAATTGGTCACTGCTTTTCCAGGGTGCATCTTGCGCCAAGCAAAAATCATGTGAATCGAGTGACTTGAATCTAACGCACCGAGAATAAAAATTGTAAATATTTTTTTTTACTCGCGACTAAATTTCCTCTTATCATAACTTCACAGAGGAAAATGTTTATTTTACACAGGAAAATTTCCAAAATATTACTTAAAATTATTTAATTTTAATTTTATATTTAAAATTAAAATAAATAAAAAATTATAATCATATACAGTTTTTATTTTTTATTTTTAATATTATGAAATAGTAATTTCGGTGAAATTACTATTTAATATTTTTTTCTCTAACGAGGCTAAATTTCCAAAATATTACGTAAAATGATTCAATTTTAATTTTATATTTAAAATAAAAATTTTAAATAAAAAAAAACATTTTAATTATTTAAAATTACTTTTTTTTATTTTTAATATTATGAAATAGTAATCTCGGTGAAATTGCTATTTAATATTTTTTTCCCTAACGCCGCTGATGAAAATAATCTTTGAGCCTGAACCAATTGGCCGAGCAATCGGAAACTGAATCGTCTATAAACCGCGATATCTTCAGGGTCGCGAATTTTCCAAGATGCGGCGAGTATTAGTCACGAGTCGCGTTGCGGTCTGGTGGAAACGGGACGTCTCGAACGAGTCCACACGTAACGCCAGCTGCTGCGACGTCAGTCGCGCAGGTCGCTTACGGTTTCAGTGTTTTGTCATACGGCGACGCACTTGATTCATCATCTAATTATTGTCGTTGCCGTCATGCGTACGCGGTTGGTGAATGACATACGCGCCCCGGGCCTCTTCTCGCCGCAATTGACAATCACCGCGGCGAATCGATAACAGCCTTTTTATCCTCGAAATGTGAAGATAAAACGTTACGGAACAAACAACGAATGATTCACTCGTGCCACCCACGAGCGGGCGACAATCAACAATCAGCCCAAGTAGGAACTACATTGTATCTCGCCCGGAGTCTGATAAATGACGCGCCCATTTTTTCCGTTTCCTTTCAGCTCCGTCGTTCCCGCGATTTTCGCTGGAATTTGCGTCGCTGTTTTTTTTTTCACTTTTTGAACACTTTTTATTTCTTTTTTTTTTCTCTTGCGAAATTTGGGAATTTTTTCGTGCTTCTAGGTGATGCAAAACAATTTTTAAAATTGAAAATAATAAAGTTGTTTTAATGTTTCGTGAAAACTATCGCGTTTAAAAAAAATAATTACGAATTCGTTGCCTACGGCAAAAATACATAGAAATAAGATGGTGACATTTTTTTTTAATAAGAAGTGTTTTCGATCTTGTTTTGAAATTTCGTCACTTCGCTAAAATCGAGGTTACTTTCTTTTTATCGATCGAATCCGGATTTTCACTTCCGGAGAAAAACGCCAGCAATATTTTTTTTTTTTTGCAAATTAAGTGCAAGAATATACAATAAAATATAAAAGTATATGACAGTCAATCAGAGAACGAATGACCCAACAATAATTATATCGAAAATACGATCGAAAATACGATCGAAAATACGATCGAAAATACGATCGAAAATAAATATATTGAGATATTTTACCCACCGATTTTTTGAAGATTGTCACGTAATAATTTTAATAATTTTATATTTTTAAAAATTTTATACAAAAAATGTAAGATTTCCACCAACTAATTTTTTGAAGAGGAATTCCGGCCAACGGAGCTTAAGAAAAAAAAAATGTGTGCACTCAAAGTATCACTTGGGACGCAAATGAAGCACTTAGAATGCCTAGTCACTTCCCAGCTGCATGCAGCCTGGCTCTGGTGTTCAGATTCGTGTACCAAGAAACTCTCCAGAATCTCGAGAGCCGCGCCGCGGCGGAGGCGGATGGGAAAGCCGGCAAAAATGCGTCTGAGATAATATGGAAAAAAAAGGGCGTCCGTTACACAAACGCTGCACCGCTGCGCGACTTCCCCGACCGGCGGTATTCAAAGAATTTTCCCTATCGCGGTAGACCGCGCGGGTTTCCCGGTAGCGCGAATGAGGCGTGCGTCGCACACACGCCGCAGCCTCGAACAATTAGACGACGAGGAAGCCGTTTGAAAAAACATAGCTGCGTGTGCCAGAAAATTCCCAGCGCTACCGACGGTTCCGGGGCAGGTGAGGAGGAACGAAAAAAAACAGGCGCGGTTGTTTTCTCGATCCGCGGGAGAAAAATCGGTGCCGAGAAATATTTCCGAAAAAAAAAAAAAATCATTAAATATGTAAAGCTAAAATATTCCTTGTTAAAAATATTTCATTAAAAAAAATCCCGTATAAATATTCGAAAAGCTGAAATATCCCATATTAAAAATATCCGATTCAATAAAAATCCAGCATGAATATTCGCAAATTAAATTTTTCGAATTAATCACCCTCGATAGAGTAATTTATCACCCATATTTAATGTAATTATGACAGAAATATTGACCGGATTTTATTATTTTCGTAGCCTTCGAAGTGAAAATTATTCATCTTTGCAATAAAGATTGGTAAATTATTTATTATTATTATTATTATTATTTTTTTTTTTTTTAGTTTTCGTGTAACCCATATTGAGATCCGATATTTGTATCGAAAATATTTATTGGGGATATTTTGGGGGGCTTTTTTGTTTGGGAAAAAATATCACGTATAGCCCAAAGGCAACGTGACATTCGAGACAACAACAGACGTCTCATTGTCGTGATTGCAATTACACACTTGCGTTGCACTTTCTGTCATTCAAAACTCCGTAGGGTTATTAAATGTTTGTCGCTCGCTCATGTTTACAAAGCAAAGTTGCAACAGTTTGTCTCGAGCAAGTGTAACAGTAGCTTCGACGTTGGTGACTGTGCGGACGGATACGGCGAGAGGCCGAAGGCCGCGAGGGACTTCTTTGAAATCGAGTCTTCGCGGTAGCTTCCTCACGGTTTGACCCTCGGGGCGGAAATTTAATACCGCCGAGTCAGACGTTTGACTCGACCGGGAAGAACTTCAACCCCGTGTCGAGGCGCCAAAATACGAAATCCACACGTCTCGTGAGTCACCCTTGAGACGTGATTTTCGCAAGACGCACGACACAAAATTCACAATCATCGATCTCGGCTTCCTCGTCCAATTAGGCGATTCGTAATAATTACGAAACGATTTTTTGTTTGGTACTTTTTTTATTAAAAATTTGGATAAGATCTCAGCTGCCATGCGACTTTTTTTCTCGGTAATTAAATAATTACCGAGAAAGTAATAGATAAGAGCAGATAAAAACAGATAGGATCAGATAAGATCAGATAACAGATAACAATAAATTAATAGATTTCCGAAAATTTCGCATTCTCAAAACAACATTTCCTAGTATTTTTATTTCTTAAGAAAAGCTACTGAAAAAATTCGCATCGCCTTACATTTTCGCAAAAACTTTAATCCCTCATTGATGAAAATAATAAATCCTGACGACGAGTAACAAAAATTGCGAATTTCGACATTTTTAACGACTCTCCTTATTGTTTTCCTTTTAAATCTTATTCGACAGCTGCGGCAAAAATCAAGTTCAAAATCTTCCGTCAAATTTTACAAAACCCCGACGAGCAAAAAAAATTCAATAGAAAAATAAAAATTCACTAGAATTTTTTTTTTTTAGTTCAATAGAAATTTAAAAAATATAAAAGAAATGTTTAAAAATTCAATAGAAATAAAAAAATATAAAAGAATTTTTTTTAAATTCAATAGAATTTTTTTTTAATCCAGTTGAAATTTTTTTTTTATTCAATAGAAATTTTTCAAAATTCAATAGAAATTTTTTGAAATTCAATAGAAATAAAAAAAATGCAATAATCACAGCTCATAATTATCCACACCGAGGTCGCCGAACCCGGCGAAATTTTTCGTCCATCCCGCCGATGTTGCTAATTGCAAAGTGGCAATAATCGCGTCGGGCGGCTCCGCGAGCCGCGAAGCGAAGGAAGCTTTAATTGTGGATCGTGTAATAAGAAGCTGAGCGTGGGACAGAGGCGCGTACAAAGGGGGTTACGAGCCGTATAAGCGGGCAGAGCTCGCGGTACGTGAGAATGAGTTTCCAGCCCAGGTGTCTCGTGGTGCCGTCTCAGCTGTGAGAATCAACAAGGCGAACTTGTCTTTCGATCCCCGCGCGCGTATTTCTCTGTGTACAAACACGCGATGCCCAACTTGAGACACTCGAGGTCCTTTCGCGCGACGCGATAAATACATAATTAATGGTATATCACCAGACACGCTGATTCAGCGATTCGTCGCGATTGGCTTTCAATGCACTTTGCACGCTATCGACGCGTCTCTCTCTATGCGAATTAAAAAAATGATGACATGGCCATTGCACGACCCTCTCAAAACCTCACAATTTTTGTATAAAACTATATTTTTATAGGGCCTTTTTTCACTTTTTTAATGTATTAAAAAAAAATACATTTAATTATGAAATGCAGGACCTTTTTTCACTTTCTTAATGTATTTAAAAAATGGCATCCTGTAAAAATTGCCATACATTTATTTATGAAATACAGGACTTTTTTTACTTTTTTAAAAATACTTAAAAAAAAAACAGGACACTCCAAAAATTGCATAAATACATAATTGCGATAAATACATAATTAATGGTATCACCAGACACGCTGATTCAGCGATTCGTCGCTCGCGTCGTCGCGATTGGCTTTCAATGCACTTTGCACGCTATCGACGCGTCTCTACGCGGATTGGGTTACCGAATTGGAATAATACTGCATCGGGATCTCGCTAAGCGGCGGATCGTCTTATCTTGTCTGCGTTGCGAAACCGTCGGCCTGTTACGCGCTCCTCTATACGCAACGCTCGACGTTATCTGATAACGTTAAACCGCGGAAAATGCGATCGACTTTTTTTTCCGCCAATGCGGAAAAAAATGATGACGTTGAAGTTTGCGTCGTTGCGATGCAACGAAATTGAAAAGAAGAAAATAGTAACTCCATAAAAATTGAAATATTTTACCATCAGGCGGTGAAATAATTTTTTTTTGTCACGCTATTAGTCGTTATTATTATAACAAAAAAAATTATTAAAAAGTTATTAAAAAGTTATTACTTTTTATAGCCAAATAATCATTTGGGTTGATTAATATTTTCTTGTTTTTAATTTCGTTGCATTGCAACGATGCAAACTTCAACGTCGCAAAAAATGTTGATGTTGAGACCGACGAGTTGAGTCGTCGCAGCCTATAGAAGAGACCAATGGGAATTACTTGAGTTTGAACTTAAGGACGTTGAGTCGTGTGGAGTTCGTTTTGCATAAATTCGAGAAAAACGACAGAGAATTGCAACATATCTCGATGGTATAAAAATCAGAAAAAATGCATGCAGATTATAAGTAGAGAAAAGATTAATTTGGCGTAATAATAATTCAAAAATGTTATTAACAAATTGATGAAAAAAAAAAAAATTATTAAAGCACAGAAAAATAATTTTGAAAGTACAGAAAAGATTATTAATTAATTATTTATGAATTATTTGATCTTAATAGATCAAATAATTAATTAATAATTTTTTATTCGATCTTAAAAGATTAAATAAAAAATCGATCATGAATCGCGTTCGATCGTAAGATAATTATTAAAAACATTATAATGATAATGACATTAAAAACTATAATGATTAAAAACAGCAGACGATTTTTGATCTTCTACGAAGCCGACGATACACGTCGTAAGCGATACCGTTTTTTTTTATTTAGGGCCAGACCACCCCGTGTGGCTCTGAAAACTGAGAACAAAAAAAAGAGTTGCGGACGGGGGACGCGCGACGCGTGCCACCGCGACGCGAAGCCGCTCCAGGGGTCTCCGAGCGCACGTGGCCTCCGTCGACCCTCGTGATGCACGCGCTTTTATTTATAAAGCGCCGCCGCTCGGCCGTGAAGAAAGAAGAAAAGCCCGACCGAGATTAGCCACGAGCCCCGCGACGATCTTTTCTTCCCTCGTGACGCCCCTCATCAGTCATTTCTGATCCACGCATTGTGAACGATGTTGAAATTTGCATCGTAGAAAGGCAGCAAAGTTCAGAAAAAAAAGATTAATTGGCTTAAAACTTAATTTAATTTTTTTTTTTTTTTTTTCGTGCCTTTGATTATTTTTGGGTTAATTAATTTAAGGCGTGGATCAAAAACGAAAAACAAAGATTTTTTTTAAAACTTTTTATACCTATTTTCATCATTCGGGTTAATTACAACTAATTTTTTTTTTCAGACTTTCACTGCATTCCAACGATGCAAACCTCAACATCATCATTTTGACGCACGGGGGAAATTGTTTCTCGGAAAGATCCGCACGGTGATTCGTCTCTTTGTAACAACGAACTCCGGCCTTTGATGAACAATCCGCTGTGAATCACGAACGTCGCGTAATTTCGCGCGATGTTTAGTCATCGAGCGGCCGATCGAGCTATTAATTATGTCGCCGGCAATGCGCGATTTTCGCGTGAAATCAACAAATTGGATAAATCAAAAATTGTGCTGTAATTAAATATTTATCATCGTCAGGATTACTTTTTCCATTAGGTGCGAACATTTCTCGATTACGATTTGCAAATGATTATTCAATTATTACACCATTTTTGTATTTATCAAATTTGTTTATCAATGAAATTCTTTTTCAGGCGAAAATTGCCAAAATCGACCCCAATTTTTTTTCTTTTCAAAATATCGACTTTTAACCTATACCATCGTTCTCAAGTCGCATATTCTACCCCCGAAAACACTGGTTATTAACCTTTTTTAATCGATTTTGAAAAAAATATTTTTTTGGCGACGAAATTTTTTTTTTTTTTCTATCAGAAATCGTAGATCTGGCTCCGGACCGAAAATCGCCAAAATCGAACCCAATTTTTTTTCTTTTCAAAATATCGACTTTTAACCTATACCATCGTTCTCAAGTCGCATATTCTACCCCTGAAAACACTGGTTACTAAACTTTTTTAATCGATTTTGAAAAAAATATTTTTTTGGCGACGAAATTTTTTTTTTTCTGTCAGAAATCGTAGATCTGGCTCCGCACCGAAAATCGCCAAAATCGACCCCAATTTTTTTTCTTTTAAAAATATCGACTTTTAACCTATACCATCGTTCTCAAGTCGCATATTCTACCCCTGAAAACACTGGTTATTAAACTTTTTTAATCGATTTTGAAAAAAATATTTTTTTGGCGACGAAATTTTTTTTTTCTGTCAGAAATCGTAGATCTGGCTCCGGACCGAAAATCGCCAAAATCGACCCCAATTTTGTTTTCTTTTCAAAATATCGACTTTTAACCTATACCATCGTTCTCAAGTCGCATATTCTACCCCCGAAAACACTGGTTATTAACCTTTTTTAATCGATTTTGAAAAAAATATTTGTTTGGCGACGAAAATTTTTTTTTTCTGTCAGAAATCGTAGATCCGGCTCCGGACCGAAAATCCGATCCGGCAAATTTGTGTATCTATGTGAATTGACAATCAGTTCAATTTATGGGAAAAAACATTCGATAATCGTAGAATCGACGTACAAAATTTGTTCAAGTATTTTTTTTTTCACCTTTTTCTTCGAAATCGCTAAAATCAGCTGATCGCCGCGTAACGCGTAACTCCCGCCTTTTTCCTTCCGAGGGGCAGTCGTGATTTAATAAGATATAATTATATACGATTCAAATAACCCTGAAATAATTGTTTTCCATTAGTCAGACTCTGTGTTACATTTACTTAATTACCCGGGGCTGACGAAGGGTTCGTTAAAAATGTAACCGCGTCGATGTAACGAGAAGTGTCGAGCAACGATCGACGCAACCCGCGGTCTTCGCGGGTCTGAGAATTCAAGCAGGAAGCGGGGAAGACATCGCAGCGAGATTGCGGGCAGATTGGACCACAGCGATTTCACAGTTACAAGCGCGTGAAATTAATGCAGCGGCTCGAGCCCTCCGACCGGCCCCTTGGGAATTTCTCGGGGCACTTTTCAGCCGCAGCTGCCGCAACGCGAATCGCCGCGTTGGGCACCGAGAGACGATCCGACGTACACGATACGTACAACGGATAATTATGGAAATAATTCTATCGTGTAAATTAAAATTCCGTGAAAAGGGCAACTTTTTTTCGCCGACTGTGAAATTTTCGCACGAGGTGAAAAGTTGCACCGACTCCTCCCATATAAAATACTGTAATTTTCTTCCAATTTCGCAAAAAAAAAAAAAAAAATTATTTCACTTCGCGTGCGCCACAAGGACGAAAAAATAACTCATTTTTAATCGACGAATACGCAATTAAAAAAAGCAGATATTTTTATAATTTTCTTACTCATCAAGACTCCTGAAATTTCATTTAAAAAAATTCAATTTTTCGCCATGGGCGATGCCAGTGAAAAAATATTCGGCACTGAATCTCGACGCTTGAAGCCTAAAAAAAAAGTGTAGTCGTTTTCCAATACAAAACAACAGTTTTTTCTTTTTTTTTTTTTTAAGCTCCAGGACGAAGCAATTTTTTAATTATTGTAATAAAAATAAAATTCCATAATAATCCAACCCTATGGTGTATTAATTGATCCCACAAGAAATTCCATTTTTTTTCATTCCCAAAACGATACAATTTTTTTAATCATTGTAATAAAATAAAATCCCATAATAGTCCAATTATTCAACGTAGTCACAGCAATTATAGAAAATAGCCGAAGAAACCAAAAATGTGTCGTCATCAATTAAAAAGAAAAAAAAATTCCTGCCTCTCTCGTCCGTTGAAATAAAACAAAATACCTATAGCAGCGTTGCGGGAATGCAAATTACCGAGCGCAGTTGGCGCGTTATTTTTTCGCTGACCGCGGGAGGAGGAGGAGGAGGAGTCAGGTGGAAAGGAACGAGGAAGCGCGGATAGCGTCGAAGTTGCCCCTCGTACGGCCGACGCGGGGTTCGCGTTGCCGCGAGTTTATCATTAATATCAGCGAGCAGACGGCAACGCGTGGAGCAGGAGGTAATGGATGGGGCTTCGCTCGTGCCGACGAGCGATTTTCCACTTTATTCCACTTTAAAGCGCCGCGCGCACCGTATGCTTCGTTCAGCGAGCCCGAGTTTTCTCGGCTCGACACGCCTCGCGACTCGGTCCCTAAATTCACGGTTATCACCGCTCGCGTTTCTTCCACGCAGTCCGAAGCGCGCCGAGCAGGTACCGATCGCGCCTACGTTCAACGCTCGAGCATGACAGCTCGCTATTTGCACTCATCGCGTTTCTGCCACTTGGGACTCGTGATATGACTAGAAAAAAAAAAATAGAAAAAAATTCTACCGCCTGTACAAATAGACATTTCGACCCATGAAGATGGAAAACAGGTTTGTAATTCGCGAGACGAATTAAACGTTGGGAATGTAAAATCGTAAAGTTGTTCGGAATATTTATTTTTTATTTTTTATTTTTATTTATATTTATATTAAAATATAAATAAAAATATACAAAATAATATACACTTCGACCCATGAAGATGGAAAACAGGTTTGTAATTCGCGAGACGAATTAAACGTTGGGAATGTAAAATCGTAAAGTTGTTAAGAATATTTATTTTTTATTTATATTTATTATGTAATAAAGATAAAATATTCACGAAATAAATTCAAAAACGTTTATTAAAATATTTATTTATGATTATCTCGATGGACTGAAAATAATTCGTACCTAATGACGATCGAGTGCAGGATTACCGAAATTCTGTAATTCTGTTCGTAGTGCACGTGAATTTTTGTAAATTTAAATGCACTTCATTCGCATAGATAACAGAATTTTGCTGGTAGTCTATTTGAATATATCGAAATATCGCAGGATAGTCCCAATTCCAACACGTTTCTAACTTCCATGTTTTTGAGGTGCATTGATTTTTTAAAACTTTTTTAATGTATTTAAAAAAAAACAGGACCCTCTAAAAATTGAAATCAGACACTTAATCATGAAATAATTATTATATGTATGTATTAATAATTATTATATTTATTAATAATTTTTATTATTATTATATATTATTAATACATATAATAATATATTTTTATATGTATTAATAATTATTATGGTATGATTTTTTAATTAAAATGTAGAACGATCGCGTCGTGAGAAAATTTGTGCCTCAGTTCCCGTCGCCCTCCAGGTTGCCCCGCAGGGTTCTGGAGGTCGGAAGATAGTGGCGAGACCTCGAGACGAGATCTGCCCGAGCGATAGTCGTAAGGCAAAGTGAAAACGGTAGCTTCGAAGGGCCTGGCAGCCGTTATCATTCAACTATTTGCCAGCCGCGTCGTACATACGCCGTTCGGTTATACTTAGCATCGAGCAGCGAGCGCGAAGCGTGCGAAGTGCGCGAGCCGAGCGGACGGGAAGGGGACGCCCGTATGAAAAATAAAAGCTTATTGCGCAACGTCGTTTCGCGAACGGCAGCTCGTCGTCCACGCACGAGCGATGATAAAGCAACGCCGGGGAATTCGCAATTATAGTGATTATTTCAGGCGGAACGAGAATTAAAAAAGAAATTAACGAAATTGCTCGACGCTCGATATGAGAATTTGAAAAAAAAAAAAAAAAAAAAATCGACGACTATACGACGACGCTAAATTCTTCGGTGAACCCGAGACCGCCGCGAGAATGCAGATTTTGCCCTCGGAAACCCGGGTATCGAATTGCGAACCGCGGGACTGGTTTCCTCCTCATCGGCTAAACGTTGTCGATTTACCGTTTGGCTTGAGAAAAAGAAGAAAAAAATGCGCTGTGTTGCCGAATGCGATACTCATCGATGCGACGGAAATCCGAATTATCGCGTAGCTTTTGATTTACGATACGATTTTTTCCACGCACTCTGAAAAACGCTGTACTTTTTAAAATTAAAATTTAGAATTTTTGTTCCTAAATTTTTTTATCCACATTTTTTTTATATTTTTGGAGAACGTTTGTCATTTTTTGCGACACGGCTTTTTCCATGAAGCCCAAAAAATTATATATTTTTTAATATATTTTCTTTATTTTTTAACAAACGTGCTGCAAATTTTTTTATTTTTATTTTTATTTTTATAAGGCCTCCACTGAGTTCTGATGGAAAAGGCTAACATATTAACAATTATAACTTATTAACAAACGTTCAAATAAGAAAATACACAAAAAAGATACAGATGCAATAATTAAACAAGCCTTTCTGAATATAATGGCAGCATTTTACATAGCACGTTGGGTCGGACGAAGTAGGCGCGTCGCGAGGGTGTCGTTTATGCAAAAACGCGGCCGGACCCTCGCTCCCCTCGGGAGCGTCGCGTAATCATCCCCCTCGCACCCGGGACTGAGAATACGACGGGTGCGATAGATAAAAACGATCCCCGCGTGTGTTCGTCGTCGCAGCTACAAACCGTCGAAACGACGTTGCCAAATCTCTCGAGCCCTACGCGAACGTATAAATTAATTCCTAACCTTTCAAATTTATTTTCAAAGCCAAATTTCCAATATTCCGATTAAAATATAAAAAAAAATTCACTGAAAAAATAATCGCATCGTCCCGGGCGTTTCGACCAACATAAAAAAATTAAAAAATATTTTTAAAAATATTTTAAAAATTATCTAAAAATAACAAAATGTTTAAAAAATTATTTAAATATTAAAAAATATTTTTAAAAAGATTTAAATATAAAAAAAATATTTTAAAAAATATATAAATATAAAAAAAGATGTTTAAAATTTATTTAAATATAAAAGATTATTTAAAAAATTTGCTGAATAAAAAACGCATTTCACTTTTTGATCCAACTTTTTCATGATCCTCTAATTATATTCATCCCCCAAATTTTACGCGTCACATTTCAATCCGTAAAAACCGAACAACAATTAAAAAAAATGTTTTATTTATCCCGAAGGCCTGGAAATATTTCCCGGCCGTCCCTCGCGTTACCGTGACTACCGGGAGGTCCGGAAAATCGACATCACAGTCGCGACGCCCCCCGCGGAGCTCCTCCGCACCCTCCGCTCGCGTTTCACGCGGTGTCAAAGCCACGAGGGTCGCCATGTGCGCTGCCGGCGAAGAAGCTTCGAGGCGAAATCCTTCCTTATGTATTGCGACGCGTCGCGGGATGCCGGAAGGGGGTTCGCCGGATCTGCCCCCCGCGCTCCAAACGCGATCAATAAGATAATTGAAGACTTTCCTCGACGTGTATATATAACGCAGGCGGATGGAAGTCATTTCATCCCAACCCCCGTCGGCTTCGCTCTGCTCCTCATTGCGGCTCGCTTTTCTATCTCTCGCTCTCTCGCTCTCTTCGTGTTCCACCACTCAAACAGGCAAACAAGGTCATTGTTTCACAGATGCATGCGACACGCCATCGTCGTCCCACCGCTGAGGCTGCTCCTCGTCATCATCTCACGCTACTAGGCGTTAAATTGACGCGAGCCTTTGACTCGGATCTTTGGACTGACTGTGAGTAACCGGGACATGATGATGGTACTGAGTATACGAATATCGGTGCTCGTGGGTTTGATCGAATCGGTATACGGCGAGTCTGATTCTCGATGGGAGAAATTTAGAAATTTCTGTGGGCGAAATTGCGGCGGTTTGATCGACCAGGGATAAATTTCGTTGGATGAAGAGCGTCCAGAGTGTGCGGAATGATTTCGAGGAGGAAAAAAAATCGGCAGAAACGACGAAAAAAATACCCCAAAAACGACGAAAAAAGAGTTCTCCAAAAATGAACAGAAAATACATTTCTAAAAGCGACGAATGAAAAATCTTCTAAAAACGACGAAAAAAATCCTCTAAAACCAACGAAAAAATCCTCTGAAAGTGACGAAAAAAATGTCTCTAAAAACGTAAATATAAATCTTCAAAAAATAACGAAAAAAAAAATTCTCCAAAAATGACGAAAACGTTGAAAAAATCTTTAAAAAATAACGAAAAAAAATGTCTCCAAAGATGACGAAAACGTTGAAAAAGATCTTCAAAAAATAACGAAAAAAAATTCTCCAAAAATGACGAAAAAAAATTCTCTAAAAATGACGAAAAAAAAGCTCTAAAAACGTCGCAAATAAAAATCCTAAAAAGATGCTCGTTAAAATCCCCACCGTTCGACATCTTTCCGAACGAAATTATTTACGATGCTACAAAAATAATGTAGCGGGATCCAGGCCGACTCAGCCTCCGGTGGGGTCGACCCCGACGCCCTAAATTCAATCTGAAGTTCGAAGTTCAATCTCAAGGTCGATCTTAAGTTCGAAGTTCAAACTGACGTCCATCAAATTCGACCCCAACAGCTATTTACGATAATTGAAAATATTTCTTGCATGTTTCACGATTTAATTAATTTAAATTAAAGTATATAAAGTGCGCCGGAGCGCAAAATATTACAGGAGGAGAAGAGAGTTGAACTCCATGCTCTCCAACGGAATCCCATAATAAATTACGAAATTCCAGGTCACGAGAATAGCCTGAATAATCGAAACCCGATATCCGTTATTCCGTGGTTCTTTTTTTTATTCTTTTTATTTCCGTTATTCTTTTTTCAGACAATTTTCGGACAAAACGAGGTTGCCGCGGTTTGACAAACGGTAATTTCGAGGATAATTTAAAATCCAGAATACAGTCGGTTCGGTCGTAAATCGCGTGTCTTCGTTCATTGTGATTTCGAAACGCTAGAACAGTCGAGTCGCGACTTACGTTCGGTAAAAATCGATTTCTCAGAAATCGTGAAGTTGGAGCGAGTTTCGCAATAGCCGAGAGTTCGAAGCGGGCGAAGTCGGGCCAAACGCTCGCGGGTTCGATGAAGCGCGACCGGCGATCGCGAGAGCCGCAATTCAGTTTGCTCAACTTGCGTCCGGCGGAGAAAGAAATTATGCGACAAAACCTGATAAGCCAGTCGAAAGATTAAAACGAGATTCGTGCGTTTGCGACATTCGTTAATGTCCCGCGACCGAATCGAGTGCACTGAGAGAGAGAGAGAGAGAGAGGAGAAAAAAAACGGTACTGCTGTAACTATAAATTTGTACTCAAACACAACCTGAGCGATTTTTTTTTAGTTGTATTTGCCAATGAAATTTATTCAGCAGTCAACAGAATTAATAATAGTCAACAGAATAATAATACAAACAGCTATGGTAAAAATACTGTTTTGTAATAGCAAATAAAGTGTATCAGTAAATAATAATAGTGGTAAAAAATGCAACAAATCTCCCATCAATTTTTTTTTTAAGTGAAAGAATTTTTTTCTTTTTCGTACACGTATACATTTTTCAACTAATTTATTTTTCAGTAAATAATAGATGTGGTAAAAAATGCAACAAATCCCCCGTCTAATTCTTATTATTATTATTATTATTATTATTATTATTATTTTATTTTTCCAAGTGAAAGTAATTTTTTAATTTTTCCGAACACGTAGACATTTTTTCCGAATGTTTTTTTCAGACTTCACTCACAGTTGGAGTAATTACGAAATTTACTTCAGCCAACTATGAAATTAATTGCCGTAACTATAACGAAGTGGATGCAGCTAATAAATTAGCGAAATTAATTATCGAAATTGCAGTTGGAACTAATAGTTTGTATAGCTTTATGTAGTTGCCAGGACTATGACGATTTCTCTCACTGTGGTTGAGTGAAACATAGGTGAGCGAGAGAAGGGAGGAAGGGAGAGGAGGAGAAAGAGAGAGAGAGGCAAAGTTGAAGCAAGGTGTGGTCGCGAGGGGACCGACACAGGGACTGCGTAAACCTGCCGGCCCTCGACGACTTCCTGCACCGAAAGTGCCACGCGTTGCGCGTCGCCCAAGACCTTCTCGATCGTTAATACAGCCCCATGAATGGAGCCGGTCGCATTTTTAACGCACGAGGAGAAAAAAAATTCACGCGCACTTGGAATTTTTGCGTCCACCGGGTGACTCAGTGTCGACGCTCGTATTGTAATGACTGCGACGCGCAACGCGCACGTGTCTTCCGACAAAACGAAAAATCACCTGCCTATCGTACACCGACTCCTCGGTCGCACCGAGCGAACGACTCGAGCGTCACGAATTCTTTTTTTTTTACCTCGCGCGATAACCACGATTGCTGGGAAATATTGAAATTGTGTCTCGAGACCTGGCAAACGCAGTGCAGGTAAATTTTGTGAAAGAAATCGTGGTCGCAACTATAGAGCAAAAAAAAATTATAAATTTGTGCAACGAAAATTTGGATAATTAATTCTGCCAATCGAATCGTCTTCGTTAATAATTGTAGCAAGTAATTTTTTAAGTTTCGGTAACGAAATACTGTAATTATTTTAAATACGAATGTGTAATTATGTGCGACCTTAGTTACCGTAGAGACGAAGATGGAAAGTTGGAGGCAGAAAAAAATGGATATATTTTTCCCAGGAAATGTTTGAAAATGGTGTAAAAAGAATAACGATCGATAAAGCGGAAACTAATGGCCCATTACTTTCGTCATTCTTGGTAATTATTTTTTATTGCTTTTCATGGAAAAAACTTTTTTACGTTTTTAACGCTAGGAGTACAGTGGGAAATTATTTAAAAAAGAAAAGGATTTGAACTGGTCGAATGGAGTAAATAAATAAAATGGAGTAAATAAATTAAATGGCTAGAAAAAAATGAAAGTAATGTTTCCTCGAAAAGAGCGATGACAACCGGCATTACGCGAAAATCATTTTTTGTACCTTATGAATGGAGTAAAATAAATAAATAAAATTTAACTCGACGGTATCGAGAACAATTGGGGTCAGAATAAAAAGCCTTCATTATGTTTCCCTGAAAAGGGTGGTGACACCCAGCCTTACCCAAAAAATAACTTTTTTTATTCCTCCGCACAGTTTTTTAACCCAAAAAAACCCACTGAGGAATAAAAAAAGAAACCTTAATAATCAAACAAACTAAACAAATAAATCATAATAAGCCATTTAAATCATTCCTCGCCAGTATCTTAAAAATTCAGGTAAAAAAAAAGCCGGCGACACCCAGCCTTACAAAAAATAATTTTTTTATTCCTCCGCACAGTTTTTTTTACCCCAAAAAACCCACTGCGAAATAAAAAAAAGAAATCGAAATAATCAAATAAATCATAATAAACCGTTTAAATCGTTCCTCATCAATATCTCAAAAACCCGAGTAAAAAAAGCGCCTTCACTATGTTTCCCCGAAAAGGGCGGTGACACCCGGCATTCCGCAGTACAGCCGGGCGGCCGGCAGGCCACGCGGCTGCAGGTTCGAAACGTCGTGTCGCGAGCGAGAGAGAGAGAAACACGCAGAGCGCGCAGCGCGCGATAGCCGCGCGCGGATCGATATAAGGGAGAGCGAGCGAGACGCCGCGAGTCGGCCGGTGTGGCGATCGGTGTGGCCAGACGCCGCAGCGCCGCTGCGTCCCTCGTGTCGGCGCGTCTCTCTCGGCTCGCTCCGCGCGAAAAAAAGAATCTCAATATTCCTCAAGCGGACTCACCGCTTGAAATTGTTCCAGGAGCTCCTGCCGGTCGTCTATAGCGGTGGCCATGTTGCCCGAATAATCCTTCCGTGATCTTCGGCTTCTCTTCTCTCTCTCTGTCTCTCTTTCTCTCTGCGTCTCCCGTTCGTCGCTCTTCTACAAACTCGTATAAATCGCTCCTCTCACTCTTTTTCACCTCTCGCTCGCCTTTCCGAAGCGACCCGAGAATTATTATTATTATTATTATTATTATTATTATTATTCTTTTTTTATTTTATTTTCTTTCTCTATTTCACTGTTCGAAAAACCGATGCGGAAACACCCGAGATTAGAGATTAGAAGAATTTCTCGCGCAGTTATCGCGTCGTTTTTGTTATACCGACGACGACGACTGGGTGGATTTTAGCGACGTCACGCAAGACGGGGGAGAGAACGCGGGATGCGCGCGAGTCTCGTTTTGCGGTGCGACTGAAAGTCTGTCTCGTTTGGGTCTCGACGTTGCCCGGCCGCTGAGCGCACACTGAGCGGCGCGCGGCTCACGAAGACCGTGCGAACCGACGGGGAGAGAGAGCCGAGGGAACGGCCGGGAGGGCCGAGCCGCGCCGACGAGTCACTCGCCTCCTCGCGAGCTTCGCTCTCGCGCGCGCCTTTTCCTTATTCTCCTGGAGCCGCAGAGCGCGCGCGCTCTGCGGCTCCACTGAAACGAGAAGAGTGTCGCGCTGATCACCCGCGATTTGCGATTCTTTAAACGTGGATTCTTGGATGAAAAACCGATTTGCGGTTCTTTGAACGCGAATTGTAAGTTGAAAGTCCGATTTGCGGTTCTTCAAACGCGAAATCTCGAACGAAAATTTGATTCGCGTTTTTTTAATTATGATTTAACATTTTTTTCTTCGCTACCTCACAGAGGAAGCTTGTACATTTTTTTTTAATATATAAATAAGTTCGGTTTCCATGGTATTTAATTTTTTTATTTAATTAATGTTTTCCATTCAGATATGAAAAACGAGTATTTATTTATATATAACATAAATGTGCAAAGTAATTATAATTTAACATTTTTTTCTTCGCTACCGCACAGAGGAAGCTTGTTGTAAATTTTTTTTTTAATATATAAATAAGTTTTCGGTTTTCATGATATTTAATTTTTTAATTTAATTAATGTTTTCGGTTCAAATATGAAAAACGAGTATTTATTTATATAGAACAAAAATGTGCAAAGTAATTATAATTTAACATTTTTTTCTTCGCTACCTCACAGAGGAAGCTTGTCGTACATTTTTTTTAATATATAAATAAGTTCGGTTTCCATGCTATTTAATTTTTTTTTATTAACGTTTTTGATTCAAATATGAAAAAAGAGTATTTATTTATATAGAACAAAAATATGCAAAATGGAGCTTTGCTCATTTGCTGTATCGTTATCCTTGAGAAAGTTTCCCAAAGCTTCCTCCATAAGGAAACCAAGACAGACAATTGTAATCGCAAACTTGCCTCACGCGTTTTTCGAAGCGACAGCGTTGGGCTCCCAGGGCGCATGTCCACCGTGACCTCCCCGTCCGTTGTAGTACATCACAGCACGTAAGTGTGCTACCTGTAAAATCGACGCGAAAACGTTAGCGCTCGCTCTTCTGTTGGTCGGCGACTCGGTGGGTGGGAGAAGGGAGGGGGGGATAGATCCGCGAACACCCGCCGGGTTTTCGAGTACACCGGCGCGCTACAGTGAATTTCAGAGGTCATTCCCGCAGTCGCGCTCTCCAATTCAGCAAAATGTGCGGCATGGGAAGGACACATTTGCTTGACCTCACTACTCGAACGCTTCTTTTTTACCATTTTTTTTTCTACCTCTACGAATAACGTCTCTTCGTGTCTCCGATAATTGGCACAAAAACAGATCATTTTTTTTTTCTAATCAGGCTAACGAGTGATTTTTTGTTATATTTTTTTTATTTAATTTTTTTTTAAATTAATTTGTCAGTAACGTTTTGGAATTATTGTTATTATTTCCTCACCACCTTTCATACGCGATATCTTGATTTCCGAAATTTTCACAGAAAATTTAAAGCCGGAAGTTGAGTTGCGTTTTTTCCGAAATTTTTTTTTTTTTGGATTTCGCAAAGTTCGAAAACCCTATCCGATGGGAGATGTCCCGCTGATTCCGAAAAGCACGGTGGTTTGCCCGAGAAACATAAAATTCGATGAGAAAAATGCAAAAAATGATTTTTCACTTTTTTGTCGAGCATAAAAGCGCGAGAGGGTCTCGTTGGCCCGGCCAGGGCCCGACTAGGTCCTAAAGTAACGCTAGGCTGTACCAGAGTCTTTCCATATGTACCGCAGGCTCGTATCGAGAATAACACGAGGGCTGCGCGACGAGAGGCCCCCGCGATGCGACCGATGAATTCCTGAGGGATTGTAGTGCGACCACCTGGTCTCACCTGGTGTGCACAGTGCAACCGCACACGCGCGTGTGTCAGCGCTCGCGCCCGTCTTCGATGCGCGCGCGCGCGACGGGGGAACGGAGAGGGTGGGTGGGGGGGGGGGGGGGGGGAGGGGCGGGGGGGTAACCAGTTTAAAGGGAGTGTAAGGTGGACTCTACGCGCGGGGACAACGACAATGCTCACAGGCCAAAGCCCTAGCGGCACCGGCAGCAGCAGCAGCAGCAGCAGCAACACTGCTGCCCTCGCAGTGAGAGAGAAAGAGAGAGACGGTAAACAGCGAGACGATATATCTCGTGACGAGAAACGAGATCGTAGCTGTAGCTCCGAGAGCTCTCCGCGGGGAATGCGCGCATTCACGTGTGTATCCTGTGTGCGATACACGAACCCGGGCGACGTCGAAGCAATGACCTTGCTGTACCTTCTAAACGTTTGTCTTTCCACCGAGCGAGCGGCCTCTGTCGCGAAACGCTGCGAAACGCGCGGCGCGCGCGGCGTAATAACGACGATTGCGAACCTGTTCGAAAAAGTTTTTTTTTGTAATTTTTTTTCTTTTTTTTTTGGTTCTTTTCAGGTTCTGGAAATTTGCTGGGTGAGAAAAGGGAATCTGCCTTTGGAGAAAAATGTTTGGGGATGTTGATTCGTGGGATTGAATTTTTTTGCAATAATGACGATTGCGAACCTGTTCGAAAAAGTATTAAAAAAAAAAAAAAAATTCCTTTTCAGGTTCTGGAAATTTGCTGGATGAGATAAGGGAATGTGCCTTTGGAAAAAAATGTTTGGTGATGCTGATTCGTGGGATTGAATTTTTTCGCAAAAACAATTATTGCGAAACCTGTTCGAAAAAGTTTTTTTTTGTCCTTTTGAGGTTCTGAAAATTTGCTGAATGAGAAAAGGGAGTCTGCCTTTGGAGAAAAAAATTTGGTGATGCCGATTCGTAGGATTGAATTTTTTCGCAATAACGACGATTGCGAACCTGTTCGAAAAAGTATTTTTTTGTAACTTTTTTTCTTTTTTTTTGTCCTTTTGAGGTTCTGGAAAATTTTTGGATGAGAAAAAAGAGATTCTGACTTTGGAGAAAAATATTTGATGATGCTGATTCGTGGGATTGAATTTTTTCGCAATAACGACGATTGCGAACCTGTTCGAAAAAGTATTTGTTTGTAATTTTTTTTTCTTTTTTTTTCCTTTTGAGTTTCTGGACATTTTTTGGGTGAGAGAAAAGAGATTCTGGCTTTGGAGAAAAATATTTGGCGATGCTAATTCGTGGGATTTAAAAAAAAAATTGTAACAAATTTATGGATTAGTTGTTTTTGAACGTTCTGTAGTTCGTGCACGATACCTGCGGGTCGCGACCTATATTAACGTAAGCCGACCGCGAGATACAGCACCTCGCGTGTTTCAGTCGCTCCTTAAGTAATGCAAACTCATCGCGGCGTTCGATAATACCAGCCCTAGCTGTATTTACCGGAGCTGCGGCGACAGCCAGACAGAGAACATTTGTGCATACAAGCCCGAGTAACGTGGATCTTGCGACGAGCAAACATCCACTGTAGCGTTTTGTATAACACAAGTTTTGTGTGAAGAAAAATTAGGAAATTTTTATTTTTAATACACAAGTGTTATGTAAATTTTATAGAACTTTAATATTGGAAATAATTGTTTTGATGTTATAAAATGAAAAACCGTGAATTTTTTTTTTCTGAACAAATAAAAAGTTGAGAATAATCAATTTTTTTTTCTTTTTCGCGAAAATTATCAGGTTTAGAAAAAAACGAATAGCGAATTCAGCGAGAAAAATGATTGATTTTACACATTTTTTCAACATCATTTTTTTCCACGCTCGGTTTGAAATTGCAAAATCGATGGGAAAGCCGCGTTGAGCCAATCACCGATTTGTCATGGAAATCGAAGCGGCGAAAGCCTCGGGGGTCTCGCGGATGAATCACCTTTTCCGCGGGCTACGCCGAAGCAAATATGCGCGCGACGCATGAAAAAAAAAAAAACCCGGGAACTTGTGAGTCATTCGCATACGATTGTCGTCCCGGAGACGCGCTTCGATGTTATCTCTGAAAAAGTCGCGCGGATATATTATTCACGCGAGGCGATATCAAAGCCGCGTTTTTATCCGAGAATAATATTGCAGCAAATATAAATAACATAATATTCTGCATTTTCACTGTACAATCAAATTACATCTCAGTGAAATATCTGTTAAAAATTCCATCTCCGAAAAAATTCCTCACTACATATAAAAAAAAAAAAAAATGTGGAACTCCATTAGACAAATTAATAATATTCTGCATTATTACTATAAACTTAAATTACATCTTAGTAAGACATCTCTTAAAAATTCCATCTCCGAAAAAAATCCTTACTGCATATTAAAAAAAATAATAATAAATAATAAATAAATAAAAAAATCAGCCCCATTAAACGGATTTTCCTCGCCAACGAAGGGATTAAAATCATCAATCATAATCGAAGTGATAAAAATTACAATTAAAATCATCCATCCGAGTAAAAAAAAAAATCTCATTAATCTCCGATTTTTGTGTCGCGTAATCCCGGAGAGAAATCCTCGTGTCGTGTCTGCTTGGCTTTATCGCTCCTCGTCCTTGTCAAAAGATAAGTGGCGAGAAGCGGACGGCCAGCCCGGTTGGAACGCGCCCGGAGTCGTCATGGGAACGTCGTCGCTCCAATCGGTCGTCGCGACTTCATCCGACGCCCTCGCATTCGGAATCTGGCGCACGTGCGTCGAAACAAACGCTCGCGATGGTCTCGGACAAACAAACCGCGCGCTCGTTTGGCTCACCAAACACCCGCAGTATCTCCTTTCGTGCCTGCAACAAATATTGGAGCAACAAAACGCGGGACTTGTGTTACTAATCTGCGGTCTGGAGTCGCTTGGGGCGAGCGCAAAATGAGCTCTTAATCGGCTGAACTATTTTTTAAATATTGTTCTGTCGTTAGAGTCCATACGAAACGCAATCTCAAACAAGAATAATCGTTCCGTACCAACTCGGACACTTTTTTCCCTCTCGGATGTGTTCCATAATCGATCATACAGTTGCACTAATTAAAGGAACTCTCGGTGCATTTTTTTCAGATTTTTTAATTCACTCGTTTCGCAAATGGATTTTTTTTTTCCAATTATTGGATCATGAAAAATTAAGGTCGTTTTTATTTCATTTTTTATCTTTTTAAACTCGTTTTTGAGGTAAAAAAAACAATTTCAATGCATGAATAAATCAACAATGGATTTAGTGACTCATGAATTTGTTACGATAGGATAATTGTTGTATTTTTTATGACACCAAAAAGGCTATTTTTATAATTGAATAATTCATGAAAAAAAAACAATTTTTTGTTTTTACTTTTTTTTTGTCCGACCTCAATCATAAAAAAAGAACGATCTGTAAACTGTAATCAAAATGATTTTTCGTATCTGATTTCCAGGCGGATTACCAGGCGAAATAGATTAAATTCTTCCCTCTTTCCCGTCGTCTTAATGGACTTAACACTCAGCGAGTGTCGCAAGACTCGGAGCCGTTGCCACGGGGACCGCTACATCTCATCTTCGTCCCATTCGGTCCATCGGCGCGTCGCGTCCCTCCAGCGTCGTTCCTCGCGCTCCGATCCCGGTGCAGTCTCATCTCGTGAATATTCCACGGGGGACATCGACCCGTGACGTTCGAAATAACGTCACGCATCGGCCGAGGCGATAAGCATCGGAGGGTCCGGCTGCATCCACAAATTCGTTTCACACTGTCGCGCGTATCGACAAGACCGAGAAATTTCATCGTTGACACGATTTTCCACGCCTCGCGCGCGACTTTTTTTTTCGTCGCCTTATCAAATACTTTCTTATCGGGGATATGCGAATAATTCAAATTTCGAATAATTCGTTGTTCAATAAAAAATATTGAAAATAAAAAAAAAATTTAATTGTTGAAAAAAAAAGAGAATCAATTGATTATTCAATTAAAAATATGAATTGAATATTCACGTTATTAAAATAATTCTAATTTTCATAAATAAATCAGATTTTTTAAAATAATACATTTTTTTTACGAATATTCGAAGAATCTGTGATGAAAATTCAATTCAAAAGCCATTCGCACATCCCGAATTTTTAATCTATTGGACTTTGACTACTGAATCAACACACAAACGAGCATCTTTGTTCGTACCAGTGGATATCTGATGATACACTTATACATTTAATATATTTTACCAGAAATCAATACGATATAATCTTACAAACGTTTTTTTTTGTTTTCCTTCGCTCTTTCTCTCTCTCTCGTTTCTCTATAGCTACATCGTTTCATCTCTCTCTCTCTCGCTCTCTTTATCTCTGTGTGTGTCTGTGTGATACGTAAATATCTATATATAGTATTTATACTTCCGTTAATAATATTGTTGTTGTTTCTTGCGAGTGTATCAACCTTTAAACTAAACTCTAGATTTTCTGTGTAGTATAGTAAAATAGGTATTTTATGCTGTCGACCGTACTATCTCGTCGTTAGTATTTTTTTTCTTTTTTTTTCATCAGATATAAAGAGACTTGAGTTCGTCAATTTTTGTTCATTTTCGCGTAGAGTTTCACTCAATTTTGCTTTTTATTAAATAAAAAAAGAAGATAATAATACGAAGCTTCCCTCGTCCCTCGAGGCTTCGCCTTGTCCCTTTTTCATTTACCCTCACGCAGACTATTCACGCACACGGGGCAAAAACGCGTCGCAGCCAACGACACAAAATCCGAGAGAGCCACGAGTCACAATTGAATTAAAACGATACGCGTCACGAACGAAATACTGTAAAACGGCTCTTAAAACGAAAATTCGTCAATTCGTATCGGTTGCCGCGTGCGTCGAATCGCTGCAAAAAATGGCCACGTGGCGAGCTGTGGCTGATAACGTGGCAAAAAAAGAAAAAAACGTTTCCCGAATTGATCCTGAAGGTGCGCAAACGAAAATAAACGCGAAATACCGTCGCGAAGAAAGGAAACAGCGGTCGCGATCGCGGTGAAGCGAGGGAACGGCAAAAATGTGTAGAACACAGTCTTGGGGCTCGAATTTCGGATCATAAGTTCGATCCCGAGATCGAATTTCAGTTCGAATTAAAATCGAATTAAAATCGAATTTCAGTTCGAATTAAAATCGAATTAAAATCGAATTTCAGTTCGAATTAAAATCGAATTTATGACCCCAAAAACCAGCCCTCCAAGTAATTTCGAAGCCCCTCCCGCGTTGCAATTGTGTCGCTTCAATTAATTTTCCCCGCGAGAAAAGTCCGGCGCGACTTTGTTTATTTTTTTCTCGTCGCTCCTGTTTTTTGTTTTTCTTTTCATAAAAAATATCATGGTCAAATCTTTAATATTTTTCACTCCGTTACAATTTCCGTAACGTTCGTCGGACTCTCGCGCGCGTCTCTTATCATTCTTTTTTTGTTTTCACAGCCTGTTTTAAACGAAACCACGTATTTTTCGGTATCCTCGTATTTAAAACACACTGCGTGTCGTGTTCCTCTTACATCGCTAAGAATTACACGATATATATTATATATATACATATACACACGCGCGCGTACATACATATATGTATATATATACATACATATATAATGTACATACTATATGATTTTAACGTTTAAGTTTGCTTAAAAACTCAAGCTTAACCTTTGTTTTTTTTAACAGTTAATAATTGTACAAAGTTTCAAAGTGTCCGTCGCGAACGCTTTTTGCGTAGAATAAAACAATATTTTTTTCTTATTTTTTTTTTCATCGTTTTCGTCTTCATTCAAAATCCTCTTTATACAACGCGACAAGCCGGTGCCTCTCTCTCATTTTCTCTCTCTTTCTCTCTTTCTCGCACACACAAAACACACACATTCCGTTTCTCTCCTCTCGATCGAATCCGTTTTTAATCACAAGAGTCGCTCTCATTCCTCCTCTCATCAAGACAATTTTCGTTTCGCCTTTCCATTCACGTTTTATTTCTCAACCAACTGAAAAAAAAAACCGACAAAGACAAAACGAGAGGCCGAGTGTGATTATTTACACTTTTGGGATTATCAAACTCACACTCGCTTCCGGGCGCAACGAGACGGGACGAATGCGGGGAAACCGGGTCGTCGTGATTCTCGCTCCGAGTTAGTCGTAAATAAATAAAAAAAAAAAATAATAGAAGTAAACAAGACGGGGGGGAAGTGAAGAGAGAAGAAGAAAAATACAGAAGGGAATCGGGCGCGTCTCTCGCGATCGAAGAGTCGCGTGGGAAGTCAGAGTTAGTGTTTATAGATATGACAAATGTTCGCGTGGAAATAAACTACGCACTCGCTCTTTCTCTCTCTCTCTCGCTCTTCGCGTCGTCGACGCGAATTATCAGCACGATGTACTTTTTATATCTATTTGTTTGTTTTCGTGTTTCTTTTTTTTTCCTCCTTCCTCCTTTTCTCCTCTCTAATACATATTTCTTTCAGTCTACGTCTGTACACACCGCGTGGCGCAAAGGGAGAATAATTAAGGCTTTCGCGCGCCACAGGATAACAGCTGATAAAAAACATTTTGTCCACGGGACTCTCGCAATTCTCTTTTTTTTTCGCCTTTCCGTCGATAATTTTCGATTTTTTTTTTTTCGCCTTTCCGTCAATAATTTTCGTTTATTTTGGATTCGAGAGAGTGAGACAGACGAACAAGTGTCTAAGATCCATTCTTCGTCAATAATCCGGTTCGGTGCACACGAGTTTCTTTTTGTCTTCTGTTCTTCTTTTCTTTTTCGCGAATCACCCACTTTTGTTTCAAACACATCGCAGCAGTCGGTGTCGTGGAAGCGGAGAGTCGCGATTTTTTTGTCCTTTCATTGAATCTTCTTCTCGTTTTTTTTTTTTCCGACGAAAAACTCGCGTTTCCGTCTGACGGTCGCCCAGCGCGTCCGCCTCGGGAAGTTTGTGCAGGGCTAACGTGTGAAGGGGGCCGGATGGTCCGACGGGGACTCGCGCGGATTGTCCTTAGTACGTCCGCACGAACGACGACACCTCCTGAATGTCCGGATCCGTGTCCGCGCTGTGGTATCCCTGGGACTGAGAAAGGGAAAGAAGTGCATCCAGGCCTAATGATTCTGCGAGCGGATCGGCATCTCGCGACTGTCCGCCGCGGGCGTCGACGTCCGAAACAAGAACAAAAAGACACGCTCTGTGTAAAAACCGTTTTTGCGACGACTTTGCGTAAAAAGTTATTTTCTCGCTTTGCTACTCAATCCAGTTTTTTTTAGCTCTCCGCCGTGTATCGATTTTATTTAACTGTTTTTCTTTTCATTCTTTTATATTTCTTTGACTCTAAGATTCAATTTTTCTTAAATTTATTTTTATTTAGAAATAAATTGTCTTCAATTTATTTTTATTTAAAAATAAATTTGTCTTCGATTAATTTGTATTCAAAAATAAATTTATGGTAATTTATTTTCATATAAAAATCAATGTTTAGTAATTTATTTTTATTAAATAAAATTTAAAAAAAATTATTTTATAAATAAATAAATTTTTGGTAATTTATATTAAGGTTCAATTTAAGTTCGAATCGACCAAAGTTCAAACCGAATTTAAGTAAAAAAAAAAAAAAAACTCGACTCTCAGCGAGCTTGCGAAAACTGCAATTACGCGAAAACACGGCGAATGAATCACGCGAACGAGCGAAGAACAGAAAGCAGCAAAACGGGATAAAGTAGGGAGAGAAAATAAATATAAAACAAAAAGAAACTGTGATAACAACCTTATGGCAACGTATTGTGGGCCGTCAGACCGTGAAAACCGTGATTGTCGTCGATTTATCTTAATTTGTCTTTTGTTTTGTGTGTTTTGTTTGTTTTGTTGTTTGTTTTGTTTTAATATAAGCGTGATGCACACTCTAATCCGAACGCTCAGCGGATAAAACGATTGCTCTCTCGGATCTGCAACGAAAGACAAGGGAGAAACAAAATAAATGGGACGGGAACGAAAAAAGATTTAAAAAAATACAGGCGCGACGATCGAAAAGAAATAGGAGCAGAATAAAAGAAATGCGCCTCGCGCTAGAAACGCGTCGCGGGCTGTGCGAATTTGCCGAAAGGCGCGTTGCGTACCGTTGCGTTTTGGTCGGGATCTTTGCAGTTGCTGCATATGTAGTCGTCCTCCTCGGCGATCTCCGTTCTGTCCAGGCCGACGCAGTGCATGTGGAACCAACCGTCGCAGCCGCCGTCGCACTGCACCCAATCCACCTCCCGACCTACAAAAACGACCGATTATTCCGCGTTTGTCCTTTTTTCGCACTGCACACTTTTCGTATTTGCTGTTATTTCGTACTCCAAAACTATCGCGCAACTACAACCGACTGTTCCAGTGATATCCAGCAACCGCTACGCGCATGAAATACATAAATGCAAAGATGAGAATTTTCACAACGAAAATAAGAGCACCAGACATTTTTTTAGACCCAAAAAAATTCGTTCGCGACCTCTGAATATTTGTTATTTGATTTTTTATTTTATCGAGCCTGAACTCTCTTTCTTCGTTCACCCAATCGTAGCATCAATTTTAATTCTACAAAAATTAGGGATTTTACAACTCCGTTCGCAAGAAAAAAAAAATAAAAGCACTTCACATTTTTTTTATCATAAAAAAATTCGTTGGAGACCACTAATTATTTTTCATTTGCAAGTGTTTTGATTTTTCATAACAGAAAACAGTTTTGGAGTTGCCGGGCGAAAAGGATATCCGCGGCAAAAAAATTAACCAGCTTATGAAACATTTTAACGAAGTCGAAATATTTAAATAATTTCGCTCACCACTGGGTCGCAGACAATTAACCGCGGCGCAGTCGTCCTCCTCGTCGGACGTGTCCTGCTTGGTCTTCTTCCTGTTCCCGCCGCGTTTCTTCGGCAGCTGCTGCTCCTCCCCCTCCTTCCGTTTCATCTGCAATTCACATTCGACTGAAATTGCGCTAGCCAAAGTTCCGAGCCGCAGCCCAAACAGTCGCGAAATATCGCGATTTTCGCCGTTCGAACGATAAACGAAATGAAGTACCTTTCGGGGGCCGCGTTTGAGCGGTCCCGGCGCCGTCGCCGGCGGCGCCGTGACGACCTTCTTCTCCTTGCTGACGAATCCCTTGCGCTTTACGATGTTCTTGTCGTCGACCTTCGGCTTGCCGAGCTTCCGCGACAGCTCGAACTCCTCGGACTTTCGCTTTCGGCCCCGCTTCTTCGCGTCCTTCGCGTCGCAATTCAGGCTCGCCTGGACCTCCTCGAACGCCGCGTACTTCCGCACGCTGCTCGGGCTGTTCGTGTGGCTCAGGATTCGCCATATGTGCTGCGTCTCGTCGAGCGCCACCTCGAGCAGGTCGCCCTCCATCATGAGCTCCTCTAACCGCGTTCTCGCGCTCTCCGACAGCACTACGGAAGTCTCCGGGTTTTGAGATTGCGATTTTCGTTGGGATTTCGATACTAGAATACAAGGGCAATTTTTTGCTCGCTCACCTTCTACTCACCCCCCCGTTTTTTTTTTGCTCTTTCACGCCCACGACCATCCAAACATTGGTGAGCCAAATTCAATTTTTCTCTATGAATTTTTATTTTTTTTATTCATGTTTTTTGATTTTTTCATATTTTTTAATTTTTTTTAATTCACATTTTCTTTATATGATTTTTTAAAATTCATATGTTCTTAAAAAAAAAAAAAAAATGTGTGTCTTCATTAATTAATTAAAAAGAAAAATTATTCGACGCGACAAATAAATTAAAGTCCGATCACGTCAACAAATTCGTCGTCTACGAAGTTTTTGATGTACCAAAATTAACAAAATTAACATTCCAGTGAAATTTACGTCGCCGAAGGAGAAAAAAAATTGAATTTCGCTCACTCCTCAATCTCAGGGTTACGCGAACCAAATTGCTTTAGTAACACGAGAAAAAGAAAGCGGTTACTAACCATAGGAATATGCGTGTTCGCTGTTGTTGAAGGTGCTGCAGGTGGGTTCGTCGCCGTCGATCGTAACGACGTCGTCGTCGTCGTCCTGTGCGCAAAAATGTAAGTACCGAATAAGCAAAAGAATCATTTTTAATAAAAATTAAAATACAACAAAAAAACATTTTAATAAAAAAAAGTTTTTCATTTTTTCTTAAAGAAAAAAATGTAATAAAAAAACAGATTTTAATTTTAAAAATATATATTTTTTTAAATTTTTTGCAAAAGTTTTTTTTTCTGCAAACGTTACTCACAGCCGCGCTGAGAACGCTGTCGTCGGACAGAACTCCGCTGAGTGGGGCGATCGCCTGAACGCGCTGATGAAGCTCGGGATTGTTGGCGGCCTTCTTGAGCTCGCTGCTTATTATCTTCTCCGTCTTCTCCCGCGCCGCGGCCTCGACGAGTTTCTGCGATAGTACAGACAATTTCGCTAGTACCGTGTTTATCTCGTCGGTCGCGAGGGCTTGCCTCGCTCGATCCTGCCAGTTCATCGCCCGCTCGGTGAGACACTGGAGCGCCTCGCCCTCCGGCAGTCGGACTGGAATTTTCTGCAGGCTGACCAGAAGCGCGAGGATCGTCTCGAGCCGCGGCCTCCGCGATCGCAGGCAGCACGGGCACAGGAACTTCGTCTCCCGGACCGACGGCACTTTGCCTTTGTACATCGTCTTTGGCAGAGGCACGCAATTCGCTGTTGACGAAATAAATTAACAATTAGAAGGAGCGTAGAGAAAATAATCAATTATCGTTCAGCGCTGTGAATGATTATTCACTAAACGGGCCCAAACAATTTTTTTTTTTTTTTTCAATTCGGTTGCTCATCGAGATTCTTGAAATTCGATGCCAAGAAAAATGTTTTGCTAATGTAGAGGAATCAATCGTCGTTATACAAATAAATATATTCATTGAGTTGTCTGGGAATTTAGAGTCAGAGTTATTTCTTTACGATTTCTTTACGATTTCTTTACGATCGGTGGGGAAAAAAATTAAGCATTCGAAAATATACTCACAGTGAAACCAATCCTTGCAAAGTTCGCACTGCAGCATCAGCCCGAACCTGGGTCTTCGGCAGACGCAGTACCTCGAGTCGTCCATGCTCGCTTTCACCAGATTTCTCTCCCTCAGATTTCTCATGGCTTCCATTTCGCGCTGTTCCGCCAATTTGAAAGCCGCCACGACGTCGGCCGACTCGCTCGAATCGTCGAGTTTCGTGTCGCAGACGAAAACCGCGCCGATGCTCTCGTCGCCCTTGTTCTTCTTCGTCTTCAGGGCCTGAACCCCGACGCCGATTCGCGGCGACAGCGCCTCCATGAGTGTGTAGTGCGAGTTCTTTCGCAGGAAAGTTCTCGCCGTTCTTTCCTTCCATACTTTGGCCTGGCCGATCAAATAAACGATTGATAATTAAACGTTTTTCTAGGAAAATTAATAAATTGGAATTGAAATTGAAATTGAATTGGAATTGAATTGGAATTGAAATTGAATTGAAATTGAAATTGAAATTGAAATTGAAATTGAAATTGAAATTGAATTGGAATTGAATTGGAATTGGAATTGAATTGGAATTGGAATTGAAATTGAATTGGAATTGGAATTGAATTGGAATTGAAATTGAATTGGAATTGAAATTGAATTGGAATTGAAATTGAATTGGAATTTAAATTGAATTGGAATTGAAATTGAATTGGAATTGAAATTGAATTGGAATTGAAATTGAATTGGAATTGAAATTGAATTGGAATTGAATTGGAATTGAAATGGAATTGAAATTGAATTGGAATCGAATTGTCAGAATGTTACCTGTGAGAGCGTAGACTCGAGCATCGGTAGAGCGTCGAGGTGCAGCGGAATGTTTCTGCCCTTCCGTACAAGATCGTCGAGGGTATCGTAGTAGGGGAAATTCTCGCGAGCCTGAATTTCCTCCACGGTCTTCGTCCAGTTCTTCGCCTTGGTGAGAATATCCTGGAGGCCGTCGAGGCTCGGCAGGTATGCGTCGATTTCGTCGGCCTCCTGCACGAACTCCTCGATCACGGCGATGTTCTGCCGATTCTTCGAGTTCAAATGAACCTTCGCCTTGTCCTCCCACGTGTCGATGCTGATCATCAGCTGCTGGAGCTTCGAGAGCATATTTTCCACGCTGAAATGCGGGGGAATCGTCATTCCCTTGTCCGCCAGTTTGGCGACGTCCTCGCGCGTTATCGACTTCGAGTCCTCCTGCATCGACTTCACCTCGTCCAGCCACTGGATCTGACTCAATTTCTGCTTCAGCCGCACCAGCTGCGGCAGCTCTATGCATATCGAGTCCCCGAAGTCGATGCACTTCTCGAGCTTCTCGATGTCGCAGTCCTCGCCGTTTTTCGTCTCAAGATCCTCCGCGTCCTTCTGAAACTGCACCACCTGATCCAGGATGTATTTCACGCCGTCCGACTCCTTCAACTCGCAGCACAGATTCGTGATCTCCTTGTAGAAAAGCGTCAGCTCCTCGACCGTCAGTTTGTACTTGGTGTCGACCGATTGCCGGGTCCTGTCGAAAGATAAATATTTTTTTGGCTTGATAAAAAATATTTAATATAAAAATTAAGTATTCGTAATTAAATAATTAATTATTTCATTATTTTAATTAAATATCAAATATTTATCTATTTATTAATAGATAAATATTTATTTGCTTGATAAATATATATTTTTTACACCTGTTATTAATATTTTTAATATAATTATAATTGTACAAATAATTGTAATATAATTGAACAAATTGTACGTTTTTTTTCTCGTTTTTTGTTTTACTGAATTACGAATTACTGGTTTTTCTTCGTTTTTCATTGTAATTATTAAGAGCGCAAGCAAAAAGGTTTGTTAAAATAAAGTAGTAGCGAATATCCGTTTACCTCGTGCGCTGCTTGTTGTTCAACAGCTGCTGCGCTACGCTGGCGCACTTCTCGGCGTCCTGAACCGCAGTGGTGAGGGCGGTGAGGAGTTCGCTGTCGGGGAATTTTTTACTTTCGGCCTCGCTCAGCAGGTCCTTCAGTTCGGTGAGCTCGATCTTCTCGACTTTGGGATCCATGGCCTCCTTGACCTTGGACACCCACGAGTCGAAGGACTCCGCCTTGAGTTTCAACTTTTGCAACATGATCGGCAGCTCGTCTAGGGTGTAGCGGTAGCGAAGGGTGTGCTTCTCGGGGGAACAGCTGCAGAGATCGGTGAAGTGCCTCAGGCAAACCAATTGCGAACTGTGGCACGAACAAGTCACCGCGCTCAGAAAGCACGTCGTTTTGCACGCCTCGCACTGTCTCTCATCGTCGGGCAGCAGCTCGAAAGCCTCTCTCTCCGCCTCTGTAACGCCCTGCGAGCGGAAGGACAAAAAGAACCAATGGACCAATGTTACCTGGTGATTCAAACTTGCTGCTCTATGACTTTATACATTCTATTTAACGATATGACAAAACGTCTCTCTCTATGGAATTGCCGTAGCATTAATAAAACATGATCCAACGGTGACCATTGTATACAGTATTCAATATACATAGAAAGCTACAGTCGGAATATAAATTTAAGATCCGATATCTATATTTAAGTTAAGAAAATATCTTTTAATTCAATAATTTTGTCAGATAAAAAAAAAATGGAAATTGAGGACCTCAGTTATCATCCCTATTTGGAGTCGATTTATAAACCACTAATAGCATTAATAATACATGATCCAATGGTGATCATTGTATACAGTATCCAATATACATAGAAAGCTACAGTCGGAATATAAATTTATCCGATATCTACATTTAAATGAAGAAAATATCTTTTAATTCAATAATTTCGTCAAATAAAATAAAAATGAAAATTTAGGATCTCTGTTATCATCCCCATTTGGAGTCGATTTATAAACCACTGTAAATAACAGCTGATAAGCGTCGCCGAAATCTTACTTGGTAAATAATGCGGACGCCGTCGCAATCGATTCAATCCATACAGTTTTTAATCTGAATACATCACTAAGCCTGCTTAACGAAACGATTGGATTCAGAAACTCTAATGAGCCTGTATGACTCGAGATATTAACGCACAATATCCGCGACTTTTGAGGTTAGTCCGATCCTCACCAAGAAATTCGATTTCCAGAGTGTCTCACTGTACAAAACACGATAAACAAATGCTCGGAAAAACGTCAAAAACCCACAAAATCACATCTCAACACTGAACCCAATTTCGACAACCAAACGTTCAAATCAGCTGTGCGTTCAACGTGCCGCGAGTGAATGTCGCGAAGTCGTAACCGAATCCTCAACGTAAAGTGCAAAAAAAAAAAAAAAATCCGCACAAAATCCCGAAGCTCCCGATGGCAACTTTTAGGTTACGTGGCGACGACAAAACCACCCAGCATTTCGCCACTCTCTCGCCAACCCAAAGTGCCCAAAATCGTAACGCCAGCAAAACGTCCGTGAATCGTGCACAAAAACCGCGTTGCGCCCGAGCCGCGCACAAAGCACGGAAATCGCCTCGCAGTGATTCGATTTTTAGGTTACGCGCGGAACGCGAAATTCCGACGCGCGTTTTTCAGCGTCCTGCTCATCAAACACCCGCAGAAACGGGTGTCGTCAGTGCGCCTTGGACAATCCAACAGCGTGGCGCCCAAAAACCTCGGCGACGACACGAAAATCCTCAGTCGCGACGTGTCCAGCTGTAAGCATCGCTGGGTGTCTCGCGGCGGTTTTACGTGCGTAAAAATCGCGAGAGAGAGAGAGAGAGAGACTCGCGATGATAATAATCGCTCGTCGTCGTCGCTGAAGACACGCGTGCGAGATCCAAAAAAAGACGTGACTCAACGACGCGGAATACAAACCGACCGACGTGCGACACACGCGGGAGACGCGAACGAAGGCGTAACTCGCGGGCACGGAGAGTCGGAATATGGCTTGAATAACATAACCTCGCGGGGCGCGTTACTCACCGTTCAAAGTTACATAATCCGGAGTGTGTTGAGAAGCGTGGAAGAGGAACGCGCGCGGCGCGGCAACGAGACGCGCGCGCCGGTCTGTCGAAAAATTAATAAACGACTCCCGAATTCACCACCCCGATGGATTTGTTCTCGCGCGGTTCGTGCGACACACCACCGACCGAGAGACCCGCGGGACGATTTACGACTGGCCAAACATTAACGAGATTGTAACGTGGACACTGGCGGCGCGAGCCCCGCGATTCTCGTGTCCAATGGACTGTGAGACGATTGTGTGGAGCGCGGGGCACGCACACACGCGTGCAGAGCGCGCGCGAGCCGCCGCCGCGGCGGTCTCCCCTCCATTTCTGGTTTTATTTCGCCGGGCGCCGTCGCCGTCGCCGCGGCGGACTCCCCTCCCCCTCCCCTCCCTCTCTCTTATTCTGTTTCGCCGCCGTCGCCGCTGTGGCCTCCCCTCCCTCTCCTCCCTCACTTTTATTCTGTTTCGCCGTCGCCGCTGCGGCCTCCCCTCCCTCTCTCTCTCTGTCTCTTATTCTGTTTCGCCGTCTCCTCTCTCTCTCTCTTATTCTGTTTCGCCGTCTCCCCTCTCTCTCTCTCTTATTCTGTTTCGCCGTCTCCCCTCTCTCTCTCTTATTCTGTTTCGCCGTCGCCCCTCTCTCTCTCTCTTATTCTGTTTCGCCGTCGCCCCTCTCTCTCTCTTATTCTGTTTCGCCGTCGCCCCTCTCTCTCTCTTATTCTGTTTCGCCGTCGCCCCTCTCCCTCTCTCTTATTCGGTTTCGCCGTCGCCCCCCTCTCTCTCTCTTATTCTGTTTCGCCGCCGTCGCCGCGGTTGCCTCCCCCCCACCCTCTCTCTTATTCTGTTTCCCCGTCGCCCCCTCTCTCTCTCTTATTCTGTTTCGTAGGCGCCGTCGCCGCTGCCACCCGCTCGCGATTCCTTCTCGTGAACCCTTCCCCCACCCTTCCGCCCACCTCGCGCACCGAACCGACATCGCTCTCGCTGGTTCACATTTGCGCGACTCCCCCGACGCGATGAGAGTCGAGCCGGGAGTTTTGTCGTCTTTCATGTTCAGCACACTGGGCTGGTCGTGTGCTGCCTCTGACACATCGCGGGATCTCACGTTACAGATTGCCAGTGCACTTGCACCGGATACTGACCGGGTACCGGTAGTTGGGACGTTTTTGTTTTTTTTTTTTCGCGATTTTAGAGAATAGAGGAATTGTAACTTCGAATTCGTGTCAATCGTCGTGACTCGAGGAACAGCGGGAGATGAGAAATTCGGAACGTTTGGCGAAATCCTGGGGTGACGACAACGAGTTTTTTGTGGTATTGGGGGGATAATTCGGGATTTGAGGGCGTTTTTGCATTTTCACGTGTTTCCTAGTTGCTGATGTTTCGCGAAGTGTGTAAGTTGGATGTGTCTTTGAGTCCCTGACCGGCGCAAATCGCGAGAGCCAATCGTAAGACGGGAGAGCGGAATGGTGGACTCGTGATTGGCTGCCGGGAGTTACGCAGGTCGGGGACTGCGAAGGGCGTTTCGGGGAAAAGTGAAAAGTCGGCGATGGGTGTACTGAATACTGAAAGTCGGCGATGAATACTGAAAGATGAGTTTGAATAATCGATGGCCATCCGCGAAATTCGGAAAAAAAATTCGTGGCCTCGTGGTGGCGATAACGGTGATTCGTATTATCTTTGAGTTGGGAGATGGCGACTGGCGCGGGAAATTTGAAATCGCTACGGGTCATCGTGACTGACGTCCCTCGCGAATCTTTATTTTCGTGGAAATCATAATTTCTGCCGAAATTTTGCGGCAGCAAAACGTTGATGGTACTTGAAATGCTCTGATAGTGGAAGTTTTTATGCATAAACTAGTGCATTAATTTTAATAGACAAATTTTATGGAAATTTAAATCTCTTTTAAACAAGAAACATTTTTTTTTAGTTTCATTTAATACTCCGGTATTAAATGTTATACAAAAAAAAATGTTATAAAATGTTATACATTTTATAACATTTTTGTCCACGATGCAGGCGGAACACGTGGAGTAAAGTTGGAGATGCGAAAGTATCGGGAAACAGAAAGTTTCGAAGTAGTTTTAACGTTCGACGCGACTCACCCACTCCAGGAGATTTTTTCGCAGTTTCTTCTCGTCGTCGACCATCTGCAGCATGTCCTGATAGGTCGCGGTGGCGATGCCGATGTCGAGGGCGTCCGGGTCCAAAGACATTTTGCAAACGAGCTCGTCGTGCGAGAAGACGCAAAAACGTCGGAGATTTGAGTAGTGCGAGATGCAGTCGCGGCCAACCTTGAGCTGCAACACAGAAGCGAAGCCAGCGGGTCATTCGGCGTTACAAAAATACAAAACTTGTATACCAAAAATTACAAAAAATGTATTCGCGAAATACAAAAATCGACGAAAAATTACCCAATCGGCCGGCGCGAAGTTCACAGCCTCGGCGAAGTTGTAGCCCTGGTTGAAACCCGCGTGATAAGCTCGCGGAAACGTCACCACAAATTCCCCGGCGTGCTGATCCGTCCGAAACACCGGAACACCTGAAAAAGATAACACAATTTTCTCCAGTTTTGTTTTTGCTCTCCCATCGTCGCTGCAATCGTTCGTCGGAGATCCCTGGCGAAATTGCAACGCGAGATATTTCGCAAGATCCTCAACGTTCATTAGGTCGATTCTTCAATTTAAAAAAATGTCGAAAAAAATTCTCCGTGCGTCGCCACAGAATCAACAATTTTTTATTTTTACATTTTTTGTAAAAATATAATTTATAATTTACCTTCATTCGTCACTATTTTCAAATTCAAGCACCACCCTAATTTCTACCTTCAATTTTCACCAGCCCAGCCTGGCATTTTAACAATATTCGTATCAATTTATTATTATTATTTTTTATATTCGTTTCATTCGTCACTATTTTTTAATTCAAGTACCACCCTAATAATTTCTACCTTCAATTTTCACCGAACCTGCCGAGCATTTTAACAATTTTTGCACCAATTTACCTTCATTCGTCAGAATAGTCGGATTCATAATCGTCACGAGCTGATGCAAGAGATCCGGCTGACTGTGAAACAGCTCAGGCGCGGCTGACTTCATGGAGACTTCGAACCTCTCGGCCTCCGACCCGGGAACCCCGTACCACGTTTTCGGCTCGCCCCAGTGAAGATAATTGATCGAGTAGCTCCAGTGATCCTCGTTGTGCCAGCAGAAGGTCGCGAAGCACATGCCGACGTACATCCACGGCACCTTCATGCCGCTAATGTCGGCGTTTATGTGCCCGAGAACGCTGCCCTCGAGAACCGGCAGATTGTTCAAGTTCCACGCGGACTCCGCGTACTCCTGATCGCAGGTGAAGAGATTCACGCTGGTTTTCGTGGGAAACCCGGAGCCGTGATCCATCGTGTGCAAATCCGCGCCGTACTCGACCGTAACGTCCTCGTCGATCGACGAGACGATCCGCCAGAATTCCTTCTCGACCAGCGACGTCGGCACCATGTGGACCGGCATGTTGAAGTAGTCGCTCTTTAAAGTCATCACAGGAAGGCAAAACCATTAGATGCGCCCGAATTTTTTATATCTTGTCTAGTTTTCTATCTTTTTATTTCTTGTCTATTTTTCAATCTTTTTATTTCTTGTCTATTTTTCTATCTTTTTTATTTCTTGTCTATTTTTATATCTTTTATATCTTGAATATTCATCTTTTATTTGTGAGGAATTCCGAGGTACGTTACCGAAAATCCAAACGAGCAAATAAAATTGTTTAAATTGCGTTTTTTTTTAGCAAAATGAGTGGCGAAAACCACAATATAAAAAATTAGACAAAATTCTGAAAAAATTCATATGTATTCAAACAAATAAATGGATAATTTTCACCACAAAAAAAGTTGGGTTGCCGGGTAAATTATAATAATTATTATAATTATTATTTCTCAATAATAATTATAATAATAATAATAATTATTATTATTATTATTTTTTTTAACTACCTTAAACTGATCAGCCATCTCTCCGAATTGTTGCAACGTGTATTCCCGCTGCGCCTGCTCGAATCCAAAGGCCTCCATGGGTTTGGAAACCTCCTCGGCGACGCATTTCGGGCACCTCCAGTCGCCCTTCGGGATCTCCGTGAGCGGCGGCAGCAGGCAGAACGTGTGATAACTGTCGTCGCAACCGTCGCAGAGCAACATGCTCTCCTCCATGTCGCCCCTGCCGCAATTGTGGCAGATGTACTTGGCGAGAGGATCGAAGTCGTACGTGAGTTTGACTCCCCGTGTTTTCGCGGCTTTTTTCCCTCCTCCGCCGCCTCCGCCGCCGCCGCCTCCGCCGTCTTTGGTATTTTGGAAACCGGCCATTTTCGGGCCGGGGCCGTAAAACTGGAGCTTCTTGAGCTCCTTGCTGTTGTCCTTGTCGTCCGGGTCCTCCTTCGGGCCGCCTTTCGCCGCCACGTCCGGCTTGCAGTCCGTGTCCGAGTCGCACTCATCCTTGCAGTCCTCCTGCTTTATCGAGCCGACTCCACCGGCGTCCTGCGATCTGTCCTCGCCCGCGAAACGCTTTGAACGACGAGAAAATTTCGCTGGCGGTGGTTTTATCTGCTGCCGCGAGATTATCCCGTGAGGCTTGTAGTCGCGGTCCTTCTTCTCGTTCTGCTCCGGCTCGGCCTCGAATTTCTGCGGGAAATCAGGGAAATTATGGATTTCGTCGAAATGCTGACGAAAGGCGCGATGATTTTTCGTGTTTTTAACGTTTGGTTTACAGGATGTTGAAGCTTGCATCGTTGGAATGCAACGAAATTGAGAAAGAAAAAACAAAAAAGTAATTAACCCAAGCGATGAACGGCACGAATTTTTGTTGTGCTCTTATTTTCTATGGTGACTTTTTATATATATTTTCATCATTTGGGTTAATTACAATTAATTTTTTTTTTCTGAATTTCGTTGCATTCCTACGATGCAAATTTCGATATCATTGGTTTACTCACAATGTCGCCCAGGGGGCCGAGGGTTTTTCCCTGCTTGAAGACGTCGAAGGGATACAGAATTCTCTCGTAGTGATTCTTCAAAATACTCCCGACGCTCCGGCCCGACGGGTAGCCCAGTTTGTTGGCGATCTTGGCCCATCTCCTCTCGCGCGTCACGTGGTCTATTCCACCTGTGAAATAGACGACAAATTAGTGTTCGTTGGTCTCAGTTATTATGATGGTGAAGTCCGTAAAATTGCCGATGTCGTCAATACGAATATAAATTATTTATTTTGATTAAAACGCAGAAGTGAAAATTGTCTTTTGGACGCACCTTCGTCGGTGACGATTCGATGCAGCGAGTAGAGATCCAACGCCTTCCGCTCGACCAGCGGAATCTTCAGCGAGGATCCTTGAAGCTCCCAGAATTTCGCTATTTGATCTAAAAAATTGAGCTTTATCCGCGTCTTCGCCTCGAGCTCGTTTAGCCTCTGTATCCTCGGGACGAATTTGAATTTGTCGACGTCCACGGCGAACGGTGGCTGCCAGTTCTGCAACACGAGACAACACGCACGGGGGGTCAGTGAACCGATTCCGCAATATTTGGAAACTATTAAAGGTCTCGTCGGTGCGATTCCTCGAACGCTTCTCGCTCGGTCTAAACACGCCGCGCGATTCCCACGGTTGTTCGCGTTAATCCTGAATCGTGCGTCAACATCAACCACTAATTTCCATCTTCCTACTTGTGAATCATTTAGACGGGAACTGAGTCGATTATACCAAACTTGGCGTCATTTTCTCGGCGTTAAATTATGATGCAAAAAAATGTAATATGATTCCTCAACGATATTTCCGACCGTGAATTGTGTAAGACGATTTTGTACAGGAAAATAGCAACATTTGAAATGACGTTGAAGTTTGCATCGATGGAATGCAACGAAATTAAAAACAAGAAAATATTAATGACACCTAATGATTATACAGATAATACAAAATTATTAGCATGACAAAACAAAATTCTTCCACCCCCTAATGGAGATGAATTATTTACATTTTTATGGAATTAATATTTTGATTTTAATTTCGTTGCAACGATGCAAATTTCAACGTCATCATTTAAACGTGTTTTCAAAGGATTTAATGAGTCTCATTTATGCATCGATCACGAGGATCTTTTTCTCGTTCTGCATTGGGGAAGAAAATCGTTTTTTCGTCGAATCCTTCGGCCAAGAAGGCGATCAATTAATCTCGTTCAATGTCCACAATCCGCCGCACTTCTCTTTTCACACGCGACGCAGCCGACTCGAGAGTCGAGCGTAAATACTCGGTCGAGGCATTAAAATTTATTGCAACTCCGTAATCGTCGTCGCGTAATATTTATGGTTTGTTCTTTCAGCGCGGATTGTAAAAGCTACGCCGAAGGGTCGGCAGCCCGCGAAACTTTATCGCGAGGAATTTTTGTCTCTCGAACGCGATAAAATAGAAACATTCGAGTTTCGTTGTTAACTATGCAAAAAAATGTAACTCACGGCTATTTTGTGGCCTCAAACGCAACGAAAAAACAAAGCGAAAATATATTTTTCATCTCTCGTAAAAATGTTGGCATCGGCAATTTAAAAAAAAAACAACGCGGGTAATTTAAAAAAAATTGACAACTACAGTTAATTTAAAAAAAATTGTTTTTGGCAACCGAAGATTTCATTAATTTAAAAAATTAAAAATTAGCGAATAAAAAAAAATTCTTTTTGGCAACCGAAGGTTTCATTAATTTAAAAAATAAAAAATTAGCGAATAAAAAAAAATTGTTTTTGGCAACCGAAGGTTTCATTAACAAAAAAAAATTAAAAATTAGTTAATTTTAAAAAAATAGTTTTTGGCAACCGAAGGTTTTATTAAATCAATAATATTTTTTTCCCACATCCGATCGAAGAATTAGCATCGAGAAATTACGGAACGTAATTTCCGGGCAACGACGCGACGGAAATGCAAAAGACAAAATGGACAGGGAGGCTGGCGGTGGCGGTGGCGAGAAGCGCCGGTCACTCGCGTATTTCTAATGGTGGTCGTCGCGACGCCGACTCGGGAGAAACTCGGGCCGGGCATCGTCGCATCCACCCGTCGCGCGAGTCCGGACGAAATGCCACCCCCTCGTTGCCGCAAACCGCCGGGGCTACGCGATACTCGAGCGAAAACGCGTTCGCAATCCACTTTCCAGCCGTTGATAATTCTCGACGGAGGCGAGCGCGGCGTAATGATTTTTTTAATAGCGAGTTATTATTTTTAATTGCACTTTTCATTCTTCGCAAAAACGATCGATAACGTTATTGCCTCGCGGCCACTCGGATAGGATAAATATTTTGATGTTTTCTCATTTATATTTCTGAGGCATAGGAAAAAAAAAAAAAAAAAAAAAAAATGTAACGACACAAAACACGACGTCGAGATTGCGAAGAGATGTGGCAGCCATAAAATAGGCTCTATCGACCGGCGTCACAAAGAGACAACGAAACACTTCCCCTCATCTCTCTTTCTTCCGTCTCGACTTCCTTCCTTCGCTCGCTCGCCGCGCGTAGTCCTTGAGCGTAACTTCCGTAACAGCCCGAGCTGCCCCTTTTTTCCGCGGCGTGAATTATTTAACCGCCGAACGATCGATATCCGTCGATCGCCGATTAAGGATGGAGCGCGAAGTATTCAATTCGCATGAAAATGATTCCTTTATTTTTCTGTATACGCATGAAATTTTTCAGATTTTTATTTAATCTTTGAAATTTGTACATATTTCCCATACAAAAAAACACAAATTTCAAAGATTAGATAAAAACCTGAAAAAATCCATACGTATACTGAAAAATAAAGGAATCATTTTCATGCAAAAAAAACTTGGGTCAACAAAATATTTGTTAAACAATTTTTTTTTAAATCAATTTGTTAATAACATTTTGGAATTATTATTATCCAAAATTAATCTTTTCAGTGCCTTTAGTGTGCACGAATTTTTTCGGATTTTCAGATCGTCGAGTTTGCAATAATCTCGCACTTTTCTCGAATTTATGCGAATCGAACACTTCGCGCTCCTACATCCTTGAACATAAATTTCGTTCGTTGTACCCGGATGACGCAACAACCCTCCTCGTCGCTACCCGTGGCGAAAAAACGGTTCCCACGCTTCCCTCGTCTTCTTCGGCCGTAATAACATGCGCAGACCTGCCTCAAAGTTTCGCCCACTACGAGCGACCCGAGAGCCTCCCGATAACGCGTGAGCGCAAAGTTCGTCGCGCGACGTCGAGGAGTCGCGAATTTTGGAAAGGGGGAATCACCGTCGCGGACTCGAGGGATCTCGCGGCGCCCTAGCGCTCGCGATAACGGCGATTGCAACGGCCATAATGACGGGGAAAATAACACGGTTGTTTTTTCGCACGTTTTTTTCAACACACAATTTTTTTTAAGCGTAATAACGGGAATTATGTGAAGTTCCGTCGACGTGTTACGTCCATCTTTGTTTCCGTTATTTTGACACACCGCGGTTGTTTTTTTTTTTTTTTTTGCTCACAGAGGAATCTTTGTTTTTGTTGTTATTTTTTCTTATAGACGAGAATCTTTGCCTTTGTTGTTATTTTTCCGAAGAAGATTCAACGTAACCCGACCCACAACACGATGTTATTTTTGTGCTCAACGCGTTATGTTGTTCTTTTTATTTCACGCCCGATAATCCGACACACATTTGATCACGAACAAAGAAAATAAATTTTTGTTGCCATCGGTAGGACTCGAACCCCGGACCTTGTCCGTCACAGCTGCGCCTCGGACCGCTCGGCCATCGCACCTTCGGACTCACTCTCTTTTCATTGTCTACTTCAAGTACAAGAAAAATCCAAAAATGTTATAAAATGTTGCGTTTTTATATTATAAAATAAAAAAACCAACCGAAACCGACTTTTCATTGTCTACTTGAAGTACAAAAAATCCAAAAATGTTACAAAATGTTGCGTTAGTATATGAAACAAAAAAAAAACAATCGAAAAACTGTTAAACTATAAACCATTTTTGCGTTTACTATTTTTTTTTTCTAGAAAAATATGTAAAAAAAATAAGTCTCAAAATAGCGGAAAAATAATGAGGTGCTTTTACGGCCCGTCGTACGACCGAAATCGTCGTTCTCGCGGGTGTCGCGGGGCCGACGCACGCACTTCCCGCTCGCGGACCCGGCGACATTGTTCGGATTGTTACGGCCATTTTAACTGAATATACCTTCGATGCCTTTGCCTCTCTCTTTCCGTCCCGTCCTGCGCTTACGAGCGCCGTGCGCCTCGCGTGTACACAGAGAGCACCTACCTAACGACTACCGTCGGGTCTCTGGCGTGCCTCTACCCATCGGCCACACCGAGGACGTTACCGTTACTCGCAAAAGCCCAATAACCTGTATAATCCCGCCGGCCCTGAGCGAAACCCGCGGCCGCACTTTCCTCTGTCTGTTGTTTTTCCGGCAGGTCAAGACAAAAATGTCCCGGACCAGATAAACATTCGCGAAAAACATAAAATAAAAAAATAAAAAGTCGGACAAAGGTTTTCCCCTCTATTCGCCATGTTCGCCCTTCGCGGGCCATTTTTTCCGCCCACTAATTTAATTCCCCAGTTTGTCGTTCACACATTCACGAAAAAAAAAAAAAAAAAAAATCGAACAAAGGTTTTCCCTATATTCGTCATATTCGCCCTTCGCGGGCCATTTTATCCGCCTACTAATTTAATTCCCTAGTTTGTCATTCACACGCAATTTGTCGAGCATTCGTAGTCACTTCGATCGGAACGTTGTCATCGATTCAAAATGTCGCGAACCGTATAAACGTTCGCAAAAAAAAAAAAAAAATCGAACAAAGGTTTTCCCTATATTCGTCATGTTCGCCCTTCGCGGGCCATTTTATCCGCCCCGTAATTTAATTCCCCAGTTTGGCGTTCACACATTCGCGAAAAAAAAAAAAATCGAACAAAGGTTTTCCCTCTATTCATCATTTTCGCCCTTCGCGGGCCATTTTATCCGCCCACTAATTTAATTCCCCAGTTTGTCATTCACACGCAGTTTATCAAGCATTCGTAGTCACTTCGATCGGAACGTCGTCACCGATTAAAAATTTCGCGTCACCGATTAAATAATAAACATTCGCGGAAAAAAAAAAAAAAAATCGAACAAAGGTTTTCCCTCTACTCGCCATGTTCGCCCTTCGCGGGCCATTTTTTATCCGCCCACTAATTTAATTCCCCAGTTCATCATTCACACGCAATTTGTCGAGCATTCTTCGTCACCTCGATCGGATCCGTCGTCACCGATTCAAAATGTCGCGGATGAAAATCGGCAAAAAAAAAAAGATTCCCAACAAAGATTACTTTTTTCCTTTGTTCGCCACGTCTCTGCCCTTCGCGGGTCGCCCGGTGTGATTTTCCCGTTTCGCGGTCTCCCGCGACTCCCGTCGCAACGCGCGCCGTTTCCGTCGACAGCCAGAAAAATCGCAATTTCCACATCGTTACGTTCGAATCGTTATCGACGCGTCCTCGGCGACTTTCGTCTCGGTTTATAACGTATATCGCGGCGAAAGATCGATACTCAGAGAGTTTCGTCGTCGCGCGACGTAGCGCGAGGCCCGCGACTACAGAAAGTCTCGGCTCGTTTTTTCCTCGCAATCCACACGTTTTTTAATTTTTTTAATTTTTTTAAATTATTTTTTTATATATTTATAATTTTTTTTAATTTTTTTTAAATTTTTTTTATTTTTTTCTATCCCACAGATCGCAAAATCCGCTTACAGTCGAAACACTGCGAAGATTCGCGAGACCAACGCGTGTCACGCGGTGGCATCGGATGCACGTTGGGGGGGAAAACACGACGATGTGAAGAACATCGCCATGGATTCGTGCGAGTCGCGGGCAGCGAGCGATTTCATAACGCAATATGGGCAGAAAGGGAGAGAAGAGGCGCGGACACAAAACGTCGCTCGTGCACTGCCAATTGCCATCCATCGGTTGCCACAAAACCTTCTCTCCTCCCTCTCCTTCCTTCCTATTCTCGCGTCGTTTCCTCGCCTCGTCGAAATGTCACGAACGAAACACGAAAAAAAAAAAAAAACGCCTCGAGCTCAGTAACCGAATTACGTCGATTTCCCCCGACGCCCACGTACTCGTTGTCCACGGCATCGCAAAACCGCCTCGCGATTCCCGCACTCGTTCGCTCCACGCCGAAATGCTTCTTCTCTCCGGCATCTTTTCGCCTCCTCTGCCAAACGTCCCAACATCGTCAATGCCTTTCGAACGAGGTCGACGCTCGTGTATAAAAAAAAAAAACCTCCTCAAACACTCCGTAATTTTTTTTTATTCCTCCCTCTCGTCCCTCCTCATAATTCACCCCTCAAAAACTGCGTCGCTTCCAAGTCACGTGTCGTGGATACCAGAAAAACAAAAAAAAAAACTGCCGTCCGAAAAATCCACAAGATCCCCAAAAAAAAAAAAAAAAATAAAACAAAAATAAAGTCGCACGACTTACGCGACCAACACGGGAAAATCGGGAATCGCAACTCTCGAGTTCGCTCGCTACTTCAGACACAGAGAGAGAGAGACACACACACACAGAGAGACAGAGAGAGACAGAGATAAACGCGAGTGGCACTCACTGGCGGCGGTTTGATCTTGCAGATTCCCGATTTCTCGGCGATCGGGCGAATCTTGGCGATGTAGCCGAGCGGATCGAGGAACTCCTCGGCGGTGGGCTCGAACACCGGGGCCTCCGGCGGTATCCCGAACTCGAAGTCCGAGTCGCTCCTGTCCCCCATGTCTCTCGTCGTCGTCGTCGTCGTCGTCGTCGTCGTCGCGCTGGCGTTCCGGCAAGGATGCTGCTGCTGTTGCTGTTGTTGTTGTCGATGCTGATTCTGGCCTCGATTCTGGCCCTGTGGGCTCGTCGTCGTCGTCGTCGTCGTCGTCAGCAGCCTCGCAGCAGCCGCGCAGCCGATGTTCGCGTCGGGCCGCGAGACCATGACTCGATGTCCACACGGGAAAGGGAGGCCGCGAACGGGCGGCCACGACGCCACCCGCAGTTACGCAGCACGGCGGCGGCAGCCCGGAGAGGCCCAGCCAGCCAGCCTCGCGCCTCGCCTCCGGGATCCGCGATTTTTCCTCTCTCGATTATGTGTGTTTTTTTTTTTTTTTTTTTATTATTTCACTCCGGCGTCAGCTGCCCGAGGGTCTCGAGTCCCGCTGCCCGAGCGGCCATCCTCATCGTCTTTTCCCGCACGCGCGATATATATATTTTTTTTATTCGAGAGACAAAAAAAAAGGAGACTGTCGTTTTCTTTTAAGCGCGACGAACGAGGAGTTTGGACGACGATGTGACAACACTCCGCGAGCACCGCGATTTTTTGGACTGGCTCGCACTGCAGTCTCGCCACCACGCGACACACACACACACACACTGGTTGGTTTTGGTTTGGGCACTATGGGGAGAAGGTTTTTGGATATCGAGTTGGGTGGGTTTGAAATGCGTTATTTGAGTTTTGGTTTTTGGGGGTTTGGGCTCTTGTTTGAGGTTTTTTTTTTTTTTTTTTGGGACGATGTGAGACGCGCGAGTGGATGTGCGAAGAGCCTCGCGCACGGGCTACGGGCAACTGTCCGTTGCGAGTTATTACCGTTTCTTGCTGGCTCCCTTTAATCCCTTGGATTGGACGTCGAGGCGCGACGCCGCGGCGCGGCGGGTTTTACAAGCTCTGTGGGTATCACTAGAGAGCGAGAGCGGAGTTATCGGCTTTGGGCGAGACTTTTTGGGGAGGAGATTTTTGAGTTGAGAGAGAGAGCTGGAGGTTTTTGGGGTATTTTGTAAATGAAAATAAGAGATTGAGGTTTAGGGATTGATGGTTTTTGGATCAGACAAAAATTTAATCATGCGGCTATGGGATCTGCCTTACCGACTGAGCCGCCACACGAGAGTTGAAAGAGAGATAGCAGCATTGGCGGTTGTGTTGAAGCGAGGGAGAAAGACAGAAACGTGTAATACTTCTCTTTCAATGTACTACACGTTTTTTTTTTTTTTTTTTTTTTTTTTCGTTTCCTTTCACTGTACGGAAATCGCTAATTCTTATCTTTTTAGCGATCTCACAAGCCCAGCTCAGTCGGTATAGAATCAACAACGACTCGGTTGGTAAAATGAATTATAATTCCACGTTTTCGAGGAACCACGAAACATTTTTTATTTTCACATAATATTGTGGAGATGATGATAATTTCGGATTTTCTTATAAACTCTTTGGACCCTCGAAAAAACATGAGTAATGGGTTGAGTGAAATTTGACTCTCATTGCGAATTTTTTTTTTTTCCGGTTCCTACCATGGCGACGGGATTATCGACGAAAATCGGGAACTTAGCGCGTCGCGTTGCCAGCACTGAACGCCAACTTCAGTCGGCCGAGGCACTCGTCACTCCCGTGTTTCTTCTGCTCCACGATTGTTGGAATAAGTGAGTTCCGATTATTATATAATTGTCAATCTGAATAACGCTCAACAATAGCCCGTCGAGTTACGAATTTTCTCGCTCCGAGAAAATTCGTTACTCGAAGAATCCCGAAATGAAGAATCCCGATCCCGAAATTTGTTTGCTCTCTAATAACCCAACAATTCGTCTTGTCCCGTAACGCTGTCGGCGCGACAGCGACCGAGTGTAAGATTCAGATTCCTCGCGTTTCAGATTCCCGAGAAGATGGGTCACGGATTCGGACAACTCGCGAAGATTCGCGGCGTCATCTATTTCAGACTGAGTCCGTACGAGCAGCGCGCATTCGCCGGAGCCATTAAGAATGGAGTGCCCAACATGTTCCGCAGATTTAGGGAATCCATCCTGCGAATAGCCCCTCGTGAGTCTCTTCTTAAAGTGTCATGGAAAGATATGTGATACGCTGGTTTTTAAAGAAACAGAAAATATTAAAAAAAAATTATTTTCACATTTTGTCAGTCGAGAGAAATAATTTTTGTAAACACTCAATTTTTTTCCTGATCATTATAATTCTTCTAGGAATATTCTCAATTTTGGGTACAGAAATTGTGTAATTTTAACAAAACTTTTTTAAATGTTGGTACTGATTTTTTTTGTTACCATTAATTCAGAAGATTGAAATAGATTGAATAGAAAAAATAGGCACTAATTGAGCTGGAAATAACACTTCTTGCTACTAGAATTTAAATTGGTAGATGTGAGGGTCGGTTCAAATTAGTGTGGAATGTCCTTATATAGTAGATTTATCATTCTACAGTATGATTTTTTTGTGGCTATTCATAGATTAAAAAGCTACATAAATTGTATAACTTGTAAATTTCTGTAACTCAAGTAGATGCTTTGATCTATGCTTTTGCATAAATTTGGCGCAGAAAAAACTTAGCATACAAAAACAGAAAATTTAGCATAGAAAAGCATAGAAAAACTAATATCAATTTTTTCAGCATTCGTGGGCACCTACATCCTCTACTCTTGGGCCAACGAAAGGAGCGATAAGTTGTCGCGCAAGAATCCCAAGGATTACGAGAACGATGTTTGAATACCGCACGGTGTTTAATCGATAGTTAATTGTACAGCTGATAAACTTACCAATCAATCAACGCGATTCTCTAGTTATACGGTCTCTGTGTGAGAGAAAAGAAAAAGGATAACTGTAATGATACTCGACTCAAAATAAATCCGCGAATTCATCGGTTGTAACGATATTGATTAATTTCGCAGTTATAACAGCCAATTCTCGATTTTTCAAGGCCAATCAAAGGGAACCCTTCGCTCTTCAATTTTTTTTCTGCTCTATCAGTGCTGATTGCCGTGCGCGCCATCTGAAAATCAGAGCGTCAAGAATCGACCAATCCGATAAGCCGGCCAAGCGTCGCAGCCAATCAGGTATTTCCTAGCCTGATGAACCGGCCAGTTTCACCTCATCCTCTCTGTACTTTGAAAAACAGCACGAAATTGATTTTTTTTTTTTTTTCATCCAAATTTAAAAAATAAATAAAATCGCAAAATATGCAGGTAAAAAAAACACCTTTTTTCCAACAATAATCGTTAATATTCGACAAACTCAACGCAAATCCCTGATACAAATCAACGCCCAGTAACTAGCGCCACGCTCGGCCAGTCTGGTATCAACAATCACGACACAATATCATCAGTCGATAAGCCAGAGCTCGCGATTTCCCACAAAACCGACAGAGTCGTCGCCGACTCTCCCAATCCAAAAACAAAACCAAAAAACAAAACAAACTATCTCGATACGAAGCGAGAGAAGAGAGACGAAAAAAAAAAAGCCGCGATTTCGCGCGGAGGCGGCGGTGGTAGGAGTAGGCGCAGCAGTCGTCGCAGCGAGCAGTCGTTGCACGATGACCCGCGGCAGCCAGGGGCCAAGTCTCTATCGCGTGTCTTGCGTTAACGGAAACGCGATTAGCCGAGCCGCGATAATACGCGAATTCGTAACGAGATTCGAGATAACGTACGACGCCGAATAATCCGCGATCGAGCTGCGCAGGATCGAGGCGAGTGACGGAGAGAGCGAGAGAGAGAGAGAGCGAAAGGAGCAGCAGCACCAGCGAAGCTATCTGTCGGTGCCGCGAGGGCGCGAGGCCGCGACCCTGAGCCCGATCCGCGCGGAGAGTGCCAGTCGCATTAGAGTAGCGTGCGCGAAACGAGTGGGTGCGGGGTGCGTGCGTGCCAAACTCGTAAGGAGGCGTAGAGAGAGATAGAGAAAAAAAATCCACCAGCCGGAGATCCCGCCGACAAAACCCAAAAGGCTCTCTCCCTCGATGTACCCACGAATCTCCGTCGCTGCCACTTGTTACCCGCTTCGTTAATTGTGAACACTGTACTTTGTACGACAATAATAAAGAATACAATTAGAAAAAAAAAACAGAAAAATAAAATAAAAAGAAAAGAAACAGAAAGAGTAAGAAGAGATACAAAGAAAGAAAAAGTAGCCAAGGTAGCAAATCAACGAAACCACCAGGAAATCCGGAACCGAAATTTCGCCTCCGAAATCGCTCTCGATTCCAGTGTGTGTATCACACACAGAAAAAAAAGAGGGGGAAGGGAGTTTGAGGATAGAGAGAGAGGAGAGGAATATTGGTCCTCGGTGGCCGCGTAGTACATGATTGTACGACAATAAAGAATACAATTAGAAAAAAAAAACCCAAAAAAACCAAAATAAAAAGAAAAGAGACAGAAAGAGTAAGAAGAGATACAAAGAAAGAAAAAGTAGCCAAGGTACCAAATCAACGAAACAACCACCAGGAAATCCGGAACCGAAATTTCGTCTCCAAAATCGCTCTCGATTCCAGTGTGTGCCGCACACAGAAAAAAAGAGGGGGAAGGGAGTTTGAGGATAGGGAGAGAGGAGAGGAATATTGGTCCTCGGTGGCCGCGTAGTACGTGACTGTAATACGTACATCGCCGCGCGGCGATAAACGAGAGACTCTCGTCGAGACGCATATAACTCGTCCGGAGGCGGCGACGGCGATAGCTGCGCGGCGCGGAGCCGACGGGAGCGGCGGCCGCGAGAGACGAGGATAGGAGGCGGCGACGACGACGACGGCGGCGCGCGTCGGCCAGAGCCGCAGTCGGCGAGAGCGTGCAGCAGCGGCAGCAGCAGCAGCGCGTTCACGGCTTACGTCGAAGCCAGGAAGCTGCTCGAGAAACGCGCACCACCGCAGGGGGCAAAAATAAATCGCTGTCACTGCTTAGTGTCCCGTCGCCCGCGTCGTGAGCGAGATCTCTGTGCCCTCCTCTCTCCTCTCTCCTCTCTCCCCCCCCCCCGGTTGTTTTCCCTTTTGCTTTTCCACGACTTTTCTCTCTAACTCTCTGTCTCTCTCTCTCTCCGCGCGTGCCGTCCACCTAAACCCGTCATCACGGAGAAAGTGTTGGAGCGCATCGCGGGCGTCAAGATGCCGCTCTTCGGCAAGAAGGACTCGAACAAGAAGCCGAAGAAGGACGGCCGCGACGACAAGTCGTCGATCGACGAGAAATACACGCTCAAGGAGCTGCTTGGAACGTAAGTCGAGAGACATTGGCGCCGGCAGCGCTGCGAACGACGGAGAGACACACGTCCGATTTTTTTTTTGTCATACGTACGGCTGAAGTGTCGCCGCGCATGCGCGGAAATTTGTGTGCGTGTGTGTGTGTGTGTGTTGTGTGTTTGTGGGGGGCTTTGATGCGGCTGTTTGTAGGTGTGACTGTGGTCGCTCTGTGTGCGGTGCGAGACTGAGTTTCTTTGTGTGCGTGAACCGCGCGATACGGCCAATGAAATATCGCGAGCGAGACAGATGGATTAGAGAGGATGAGAAACTAGCGACATGATCTCGGGACTCTTATGATGAGGGAGGGGGGGAGGGGGAAGAGGTTTTTCCGTGTTTATGCGGGGTGTGTTATGTGAAGGCCTCGTGTTTCGAGCGTTTGAACGGTTTTTAACGGACGAGAACCCCTTTCGCTGGCTGACAGCGGGACAGCTGGTTGGCATCCCCCTCCCCTCTCGCCGCCCCCGCCTTCCGCCCCCCCCGGTACAAAGACACTTCTGACCATTGGAGTCCTCTGCCCACCATTCATTTCGACTATGCTCGTTGTGGATGGTGTTGAAGTTTGCAGCGTTGGAATGCGAGGAAATTTAGAAGAAAATGAATAAAAGTGATTAAGGCAAATGATGAAGGGCGCGAATTTTTTCTTTTTTTTGTGCCCTTAGTTGCCTTTTTAATGGTGACTTTTTAAACGTATTTTCATTATTTGGGTTAAGTAAAATTATTTTTTTGTGAATTTTGTTCGATTCCAACGATGAAAACTTCAATATCATCTTTGTGGTTGTCCCGCGAGTCGCTGTCGTTGAAACGATGGGAATGACACGGGCGGTTTTTTGAGGGCTCACGGGCGATTTTGGGCGTTGGGGAAAAGATGACTGGGGACTGTGTGGATTGTCTTTTTGTTTTGGGAAACGAGAATTGGTTTTTGGATATTTTTTGGAAAGAAGATTTAAAGAAAGAAGTTTCGATGTTTATTTTCTTTCGGTCGGGGGTTCTTTTGATACAATTTTCGACGCACATTTGTAAGTGTCATAAGGCACACTTTTCTTATACTTCACAGAAACAATGAAAAGATGATTCATCTTCTTTTTAATTGACCAACTAATAAAAATAAAACTAATCAAAATACCAATAGATATTCTCATTCAAAATTGAATACAGAAATCTGCTAAATAAAAAGTCGTACGAATTTCACAGCCGGCGTATTAGATTGCATCGAGCATGGAAATCTCCCGGCTATAAATTTCAAATGAATTTCCATTATTTCATAGTTTATTTATGCGATTGTTAATTTTCCAAAACATTTCTTTTCCGGCACACGAAAGGTGTACAAAAACCGTATTATTTCCCTCGTCTCTATGATCTTGAAGTTTGCATCGTTGGAATGCAACGAAATTCAGAAGAAGAAAAAAACATTTATTCTGATTAAACCCAATGATGAAATTAGAATTTTTTTTTCTTCTGAATTTCGTTGCAACTAATCATAGCAACTAATGACTTTTAAACTAGAACTAAAAACTAGATGACTTTTTATACCTAATTTCATCATTTGGATTAATCAGAATTCCTTTTTTTTCTGAATTTCGTCGCCCTCCAACGACGCAAAATCATCATTCGTCTCCGCAGTCGTTATAGCCACGATTATCGTGAATTCTAGGGCCGCCGGCGCCGCTGCAGCAGCAGCAGAGCAGCAGCGGCAGAAAGCGTCGCATACCGCATATATACGTGCGCTGCTGATAGGACGAAAAGGCGAAATCGACGACGAGTGTGTTGGCCAATTATCGAGCAACAAACGTCGAACCGGTGGCTCTTTTGGCGCGATACGCGTCCCGCAGTCGCGGCTGTTGTTGTCGTCGTCGTTGTCGTCGTCGTCGTACGATTTCACGATGCGATTATATAGCCACGTTTTCGACGTGTGTCCGCCCGTCCGTGCAGGCAACGAGCATCAGCTGCGCCAGTTTTCCTACTCCCACCCCGCGCGCTATTTCGCGACCTTTGGCATTTTGAATGCCGTGCGGCGGTTTCTCGCTCGCATTCGGAATCGTCCCTCGTGTTAGTCAAATCTCTCTATCTCTCTCTATCTCTCTCTCTCTTTCCTTTTATTTTCTCTCGACTCTCCGGCTGAATATATGAGCGCCGCGGCAACCCCTTGACTACGGGTTTGGACCCCGTTGCGACGAAATTGAAATTTTTCTCTGATCCTCCCAGGAGCGATAGAATGCGGCGGCGAACGCGCTTCGCCATCTACATTCGCTCGCCGCCCGGTTTTTGCTACCCCATCTTTTTTTTCTTTCTTTTTTTCTATATTCTTTTTTTTATATTCGATTCACATTTTGAATACAAAATATTATTCGATTATATTATATCGATTATGTAATTCGATTTTTCGATTATATTATTATTATATTATATCGATTCTATAATTCGATTATTCGATTATATTATTATTATTATATTATATCGATTATATAATTCGATTATTCGATTATTTTATATTATTATTATTATTCGATTTTTTTATTATTCGCATATCCCTCCAGTTTTTTCCCCTCGAGTAAATTTTCTTTTTTTTTTACGATTAAACAAAAATGTAAAAAAAAAACATTTCCTGTTGCGACGAAATTGACATTTTTCTCTGATCCTCCCAGGAGCGATAGAATGCGGCGGCGAACGCCGCCCGGTTTTTCTCCCCCATCTTTTTTTTTTTTCTTTTTTTTCTCGACTATCCTCACGAAATTTGACGACGCTTTTACCGACGCGCCTACATATTGCGGAACTTCCTCGAGGACGTTTTGGCTTTCGAGATGGAATAAATTAGACGCGCGTTCATTCATATCGATAGCTGCCGCCAGTCCATTCATCGCTGCGGGTGGCATACGGCAACTTCCGTCGGGGTTATCTGAGATCGCGATATAACCGCCGCGACGATCGAGCGCGGTAGCCGAGAGAGAGATCGTTATCGACGCCAGCGAATCTCCGGTGGGGGATGATAAGCATTTTGTGCTGTACTGCGGGTGACCCGTTTTGAGATTTTAAGATTGAGTCGGCGGTGGGCACAAACAAAAATATATAAAAATATACCAAAAATATACAAAAAAAAATATACCAAAAATATACAAAAATATACAAGAATATACAAAAAATATATATATACAAAAATACACAAAATCGCGTTTTTTGCGAAAAAAAAAATTTCGATTTCGAGAAGTTTGAAAACCCTATCCGATGGGAAATTTTCCGCTGATTCCGAAAAGCACCGTCGTTTGCCCGAAAAATGAAAAATTCGATGAGAAAAATGCGAAAAATGATTTTTCACTTTTTTCGAAATTTCGTCACTTCACTAAAATCAAGATTACTTTTTTTTGGATCGGTCGAATCGGGATTTTCTTTCTTCGTTCGAGAGAAAACGGAATAATGAAGAGAATGCCGCAAGGCGGAACGCGATATCTTGCTTTTTGAATTTTTCACAGAATTTTGAATTCGTGCCCTCAAAAATCGCAAATTTTTCCAAGGGGTACCCCGTGCGTTTTTTTGCGAAAAAATAAGTTTTCGATTTCGAAAAGTTTGAAAACCCTATCCGATGGGAAATTTCCCGCTGATTCCGAAAAGCACCGTTGTTTGCCCGAAAAATGAAAAATTCGACGAGAAAAATGCGAAAAATGATTTTTTACTTTTTTCGAAATTTCGTCACTTCACTAAAATCGAGATTACTTTTTTTTGGATGGATAGAATCGGGATTTTCTTTCTTCGTTCGAAAGAAAATTGAAAAACGAAGAGAGTGCCGCAAGGCGGAACGCGATATCTTGATTTTTGAATTTTTCACAGAATTTTGAATTCGGACCCTCCAAAATCGCAAATTTTTCCAAGGGGTACCCCTTGCATTTTTTGCGAAAAAAAAAATTTTCGATTTCGAGAAGTTTGAAAACCCTATCCGATGGGAAATTTTCCGCTGATTCCAAAAAGCACCGTCGTTTATCCGAAAAATAAAAAAATCGGGGAGAAAAATGCGAAAAACGATTTTTTTTTGTCTATAATTAATAATATCAACCCATAAGCGAGCCCGAAAATGCTTCCCGAAATAATCTAAGTGTTTCTAGCACAACTAACCACTGTTGCGATACCAAAATATTCCAACAAAACATGAGATTGCATAATTTCGCCGAGATACCACTCGAGCCCATTGATAGTAATGGAGAAGCATGTGATATTAGTCACTGAGCAAATACGGTTGCTTATTGTCTGTTTTCCTCATTGAGAAATGTCGTTCGAATCGCTACGCGATAGCCTCAAATTACATTAAAAATATACTCGAGTCAAGAGCGAGTTAATCGATTGGGGAACTGATAAGACCCCGCCGACCGATCTCAAGAGGAAGCCTGAGACTCGCCTCGATGTACGACGTTGCACTTGACGGATCATTATATAATCTATTATTTATTCTTCGAAAACTTGGCGTTTTCCTTCCGATCGAGCAATTTATATCACATTTATTCGATGTATTTATAATAAATTGATAGATATAATAACGTCAATAGAGTTCAAAATTTCCTTTAGCATCAGATTTGACGACGACATAATTTCTGTATTTTTTCCTAATCGCTGTATTTTATTTATTTTTTTCTTGATACAAAATCGCTCCAATTTCTAAGTATTACAAAAACTATTTTTTTTTAAGTAATTTAAAAAATCCTTGATATAAATAAACATTTTTCCAAAATGGAATTCGACGTAACGTCAGTTCTCGATATTCTGACAATTTTGCTTCGGTATTTATGAAAAGGAACTAATTGTCATTGAATAACCGACACGACAAAATAAGACAACAAGCGAATTGAAAATAAACGAGAGACGCAAACGTGAAATAGCAGCCGTTGTGATCACAGAATAATATCGAATCCCTTGACAAATTGAATCTTACGCCCGATTAAACAGCCGCCGTGAACACGCAAATATTCCATATCGCAAATATTGTCGTTGATGCGATCGATTTCTAAATTGCAATTTATCGTTCCAGGGGTGCCTTCTCGGAAGTGAGACTGGCCGAGAGCAAAGAGCGGCCGGGGCAGATGTTTGCCGTGAAAATAATCGACAAAAAAGCGCTCAAAGGCAAGGAGGATTCGTTAGAGAACGAAATAAAAGTACTGCGAAGGTAGGAAGCCGTTGTTCTCTCTCTCTCTCTCTCTAAAAAAAAACAACAACAAACAAACACTGAAAGAAAAAAACGACAACGAAAATGTGTGCATTATTAATTACTATAACTGTATGGCTAACAAACTTTTTCCTCAAACTGGCTCGTTGCAAATATCTTTTTTAATATTTTACATATATATAAATATATTTTATATATATACGTAACAATTGATGATTTTTCAACTGATTTTTTTCCTTTTCTTTTTTTTTTTTAGTATCCAGTTCCAAAGTCGCTTGTTGGAACTTTTGAGTATTTGTTTCACGCATGCTATTTATATTTATCTTATCTGCGCGCTTATATCTCCATCCAAAGCATATTTCGCGTATTGCGTATTGTATTTAATATATATACTGTTTATTATATCGAAACACCTGTGCATCCACCGCCTATACGATATAGTGTCGAGACGGCCGGTGCCAATAGAAAAAAAAAAACGGAATGCTGGGGAGATTCGTAGGGCCGAATTTTTGGTCACAATGCCAATCGTAAGATTCAACGTAATATTCAACTTAAGTCGAACTTAGGATCGAACTTATGGCCAGAAATTCGATACTTAGACTTGTGTGAAAAGACAAATAAATTGCAAATTTTCGCGATTTTTTTATTATTTTTTTTTTTACAATAGCCGAACTCATTTAGGGTCGTTAAAAAATCGTAGGGATTTTCCGGCGTTTAAATATAATCAGATTCAATAATTTCGCAATAAGATCGCATAATACCAACTTTCGAATATAATTAAAAATTCCTGAAACGATAATTTAAAAAATGCGTACCGCGCGCCTCTGTAAAATAATATTACCGTAATTTGCAACACACGCTGTAATTATTTTGGGATTATATTGAACACAAATCAGCACATTGGCACGTCGCCACCTTCGAGTACACAAATGTCCGGTGATAACACTTTTTTATTTCTGTTTTTGTTTCACTAATTTTTTTTTTCACGGAGGCTGTACGTCTGCCTTGCTGGAGAAAGACTTTTTTTTCAATGTCGCGCTAATTCTATATCATAATCATTGTGTACCGGATACTTTTCAGCAAAATATACTATTTACACGCGACGCTCTCCCTCTTGCACTTTCTCTTTCTCTCTCTCTTTCTCTCTGTACTTATCTATCGAACACCGCTTCAATGATATACCGACGACCGTATATCTCTGTACACAAACCTGTACTATTCCACAAGCATTTGTTATTTTTTTCTCTCTTCAAATCGAAGCACACGGTGCAGGCAGCTTGTAGGCCGCGAACATATCTGTGCTCATGAATCGCAAACGTGTGAATTCAAAAGACGAAAAAAAAGGCCTCGAAGCCTTTAAAAAGCGCCATCATCGCCGTCGAGGTGTCTCCAATTTGCGTTTATCTAGTTTTTAGGGATGCGCGAATGGTGCTTAGTTTGAAATAAATTGTAATATAAATTCAAAAATTAATTTGAATTCATATTAATTGAATTAAAAAATTAATGTGAATTCATATTAATTGAATTAAAAAATTAATTTGGATTCATATTAATTGAATTCAAAAATTAATTTGAATTAAAGAATTAATTTGAATTCATTTGAATCAATGCATACATTAATTGGATAAAAAAGATAAATTATTCAAATATTCGATTCACATTTTGAATACAATTATTCAATTTTTTTATTATTCGCACATCCCTCCAGTTTTTTTCCGCTCGAGTAATTTTTTTTTTTTCACGGCACCTCAATTTTTTATTCGCATTAGCCCACACACCCCATTTTACACACAAGTCTTTCACACTTAATTGTCGTCGAACGAGAACGCCCGAAAAAAAATATAATGTTAAAACGACAACGATAATAACCGATATTGTCGCGTCGCGCCCCGAGACGCGACAATATGTATTGTGTAACGAAAAATTGAATTAACGATTGAGACAGTTTTAAAAACGATTAAACAAAAATGATTTAAAAAAAACCACCATGCCGAGAAAAGTTATCGCAGCCACATTCGTTGTTGCTCTGTTACATGATTGTGTATGGTGTTTTCGTAATTCGTAGGTTCAGTGAAACAGTGACACCACAGAGTGGTGACGGGCCGATCAAGTCGGATAGTAGTGGCGAAAGAGGATGGTAAGTGTGGGCCCTCCCCCTCTCAGCTCGGGCACCCGACTGCCTGTACCACTTTTTTATTTCGCACAATTCGCTCATTTTTTTTTAATCAACGGTATATCGTGTCGTCATCCCTCATTTCAAAAACCATTATCGCACGCGTTCGTCATCTAGAAAATATTCTCACGAGACCGCGTGCTGTTAAAAATTAAAAAAAAAAATAGTTTGAATCTTCTTCGCGTAAACAGGTGAATAAAAAAAATTAATACACAGGTGTGATGCGAAATTAATATCTTTTCGAGGATCGAATTTTTTACAACAAAATTTTAAGTGACGTTTAAGTCACCTGAAATTTTAGAAAAATATGTTTAGAAAAATAAAAATTTAAGGTGTCTTTTAAGTCACCTTAAATTTAGAAATATGTGTATAGAAAAATAAAAATTTAAGGTGTCTTTTAAGTCACCTTAAATTTTAGAAAAATGTTTAGAAAAATAAAAATTTGAGGTGAAAAATTAGGCAAACATGAGATTCAGAGAGTCGAAGGCTTCTCAAAAATTAGAAAAAAATCGAACCTACGGAAGGTGCTGAAAATGTTGATTTTGCATTTTTCCACACTCGTGCGTTAAAATTGCCACACTGGCCGGTGAATAAAATAGTCGAGTATTTTTAACAGCGCGCAAACGCAAATCGTCTCTCGCACCCATCATTATTTTAATGCACGCGCATTTACGTCCCCCTCGACGCGAGTGGAAACGGATAACACAATGAAACAGGGCGAACGACACGCGAAACACGTTGGCGCGGGATTATAATTGTTGGCCGGGTAATCCACAACGCGTAACGAATCGCCGCGATTACCGGTCGAGTCGGAGAAGAGCGAGGAGCGCGAATGGGCTTTAAATCCGGTGGTAACGAGCTGAACAACTGCGAGAGCCGCGAGGAACTCGATACTGTCGTTTATCATTTGGGATTTTGACGCTCGCGGATATGCAACGCTTTATGGAAGGCGCGAAATTGGCGGAAAATTGAGTCTCGGTGTAGCGACGCAAAAGGCGTTAAACAATCATCGCCGCATGTTGTGAGAAACTAACAAAAGGTCGTTTTTTTTTCTTTTTCAGCTCACGAATGACGTTTGATTTTTCGCTTACTGACTCGCATCGCATTGCTTTGGATTTTTCGCTCTCACCACGCACGAAACGCGAGGAGTTTTCTTGTGGCATTTGTTGAGTTTGGTAAAAAAAAACCTTCGTTGACACGGAGGATTCGATTAGAATTAATTCACGCAAAAAATTGCACGAATTAATTTATTTTTTTTGTCATTTTAGCTGACAATGTGTATTGAGGAGTTTTTGGGTCGCTGAATCCGAATTTCACATACAAATTTTTAATTAAAAAATGACTGAGACTAAATTCAAATATTCATGGCTGAAAAGAAAACGGATTGAAAAGTTAAAAAAATAGCAATAAATTGAGTTTTTTTATAATATTGTAGAATAAATATAATAAATTGAATACAATATAATAAATTGAATTTTGCAGTTTTGTCTTTAAATTCGGATGCGCAGCGAGCCCAGAGTCTCCCGGGTACCACTTGGAAATTCCAAATCGGAGCAAATTGACACAAAACAAAATTATGCGCGCAGTATATTCAATGCCCGAGGCAGGGCACGATTAGATTCCGTGCAGTATTACGTCGATGCCAACGGACGAATTGATTTGCCGCTCTGAATTTGAATGGTTAATCTACATCGATGATTGACACCCGGAGGTTCTTCGTAATTTCCAATTTTGGGTGATCGACGATGCAACGAAACACTGAAAATTATCATAAATTTCCAATGTATAACGAGAACAGAATTTTTGTAATTAGTAATTTTTTAACTGAAAAGTTGTGTAACGAAAATCATGAGTGTTTGGTTTCCGATGTATAACGAGAACAGAATTTTTGTAATTACTGATTTTTTAATTGAAAAGTTATGTAACGAAAATCATGACTATTTGGTAAAAAATTACGACGAGGCCGACTAATAACGAGCAGAAAATATCGCGCGTACAACACGGACAGCCAACAATAAGACGTTTCGGTGAATTTATTCCTTTTTTCGTTTCTCTTTTCTCTCGTCACTTTGGCATTCGATAATTGAACCGGGTTTCCATACGGCAGTCGTGGAACGTTTCCGCGGCGGCAAATACGGGAAACTATTGACCGTCCAGAGATTATTACCGCCGCGCCGCTCGAGCTACCGATTGCGAATGTCTCGCCGAACCCGTGGAGGACTTATATAACTCGCGCGATTAGTGTTCGATATTATTATGCGTACAATTCGTTCTGTCTTCGGACGCCACCGAGAGGAGGCTTATCGTTCGTCAAGCTGAATAAGATTCACGCTTGCTTATTCCTTTTTAATGCAAATAAATGTAATAGGGTTGCGGGAATAATAATTAAAAAATCGAATAATGCATCACGAATTGAACAGAAATGATTTCATTCAAAATGAGGATTGTAAATTCACTTTATTCTGATAATTAAAATTTTCATAAGTAATTCTACTTTTTGTGAACATTTTCAATTTTTATGAATATTCGATAAATCGGTGAATATACCGAATTTATTAATATTTCGAAAAAAAATCTAGAAAATGAAACAGGATTTTTTTTCGTGAAATCAATTTTGTCAAAATAGAGTTGCGCGAATAATAATTTAAAAAAATCGAATAATGCATTACGAATTGAACAGAAATTATTTGATTCAAAATGAGAATTATAAATTCACTTTATTCAAATAATTCAAATTTTCATAACTAATTCTAATTTTTGTGAGCATTTTTATGAATATTCGATAAATCGGTGAATATAACGAATTTATTGATATTTCGAAAAAAAAATCTAGAAAATGAAACAGGAATTTTTTTTTTTTCCTGAAATCAATTTCGTCAAAGCCTTTTTATTCGTTGCGGGGGAGAAATAATTTTCACGTCAATCGCGATTTTGCCGGGAAGTAAAGATGATAGGTCGAACGCGATGAGAATCGATACATCGAGAACAGGCAGCGGCAGCAGCGCCACGAGAGCGGCCGGCGTTCGCGTAACCTGCGGTTGCGCCGAGTTTTGTCAACGGGTTTTACGTACCGCACACGCGTCCTACAACGTTTGCGAGATCCCTGAAGCTTTCACTTTACTATTCCACGGGGCTCGTGGCGCGGAGGCCCGGTACACACCGGGCTGTGTTATAACGGCTAGATTGCGAGGTTCGCCCGAGCAGGGGAGACCCGGGCACGTTGGAACAAATTCTGTAGAGAATTCACGTTTTTATGAGGATTTTTGTCACTTTAATTTGTGCCTTTAATCGCTGTAATAAAAAAACATGTAAAAATCAGCTCACAAATGGATCCGAACAAACTTTGAATAAGTGCATGTAATAAAAAAAAAAATCAGTGATGGAAAAGTAAATTTTTGTCATCACTGAGGTTGTTAAAAAAAAATCTGATCGGGCAAAAAATAAATAGAAAAAATACAATTGAAGAAAAAAATGTGAAAAAAATGGAACAATTTTTTTTTAAGTCAAAACAAAATTTTGAAAAAATCAAACACGTGAAAATTAATTCGAATTCGTAAAAATCGGAGTAACTCATAAAAATTAAATAATTTTTTAATATTGGAGTAACTCATTTGTTGAATTGAATATTAATATTCAATACACGCAGACTGTACAAAATTCCTAATCGTGAAACGCAATCGACGTGACGATATTGAAAATCATTGGAGCAAACCATTAAAAGGAGCCAAATAAACAGTCTTCCGACACGCCCCGGTCTCCCCTAATGGTTAAACGCCGCGACGCGTTTACAACCCTGCGAGAGCTGCTTCGTACATCAAACGAGGGAAATACTTGTTTGTTACCGCACGTTCCGGGGAACCGCGACCGCCTCGATTAATTATAAATGTCTCCCGTGCGCTGCGGAACGACGATACACAAGTCAAATAAAGACTCGTCACGAATGAGCGGGGATTCCGTTTTTCCCTCCCGATAAAATGAGCCTTTTTTGGGATAAAAAAATGCAATCAATTTCCTCCAAATGTTGAGGGCATATTTATCAACATTTCTGGTGTTCAAAAAAGAAAAAAATCTTAATAATGTTTACGAAAAATTTCGTTCCCCTCGTCGCGTTTGATTTTCACACTTCTGGTCATCTGCAAAAAAAAATTAAATTATTTTACTCTGTCCAAAAAATCGTAATACCCCTTAATGAAATTCTTCAAGCGATCCATTATTATTTCACTCGCATTTGCACATCAAGCACGCCTCGTCTCAGCTGTACTTAGGGCCACGAAGATCGTGCCTAATTATCATCATCATTTCGCGCATTTATCACCTCGTACACTTGACACACACACACACACATCGGTTACAAATAACGCTCACGCGACTCTACTGTTTATTTGTGCCGCAAAGCGACTTGGCTGCCTCTGTTTCTGTCACTCGCGCTCACAAATTTAACACAAACACACAAATAATTGCATACGCGGTTGGAAATTATTGTCAAGATATTTTTTTCCGTTAAAACGAAAAATACAATAGTTTCTCAAAAAGTGCTACATTTTTTTCGTAGGAACATCCAATTTTTTCATTTTTTTTAAATCTTTTTTTTCTTTTTTTTACAATACTTTTTTACAAATAAATTCAGGTGTTCTCGAATAATCCAAACTCGTGAGTAATCAAAATACTTGGAAAGCCTGTAAATATTTTTTTACCCTGCGTATTACCTAAAAAAAAATGAAACTTATCCTTCAATATTATTCAACAGATCTCGGTATTTTTTTTTCTTACTCACACGATCTAAATATCGTTATTATAAATGTTATGTTTTTAGACGATTTTTTTGTTGCCATTGCAAGGAAAAAAAAATCACGTTTTCCTCGTCAAACCAGCCGACCCCGTGTGAAAAGCCTTCAATCGCAAATATTTCGAGAATAATTTCCCAACGACTCCGATCGCCGCTTGAGCGCACGAAATATTCTCTTCAGCGGGAGCTGCTAAAGCAGCGACTGAAATGTGAGATAAATGTGTACACGGTAGAGGAAAGCACTTAGCGTCGGCAATGTACTTGTATCTGGAGCACAGAGGCCTCAACTCTGTCCTTATTACATACTTATCTGTGTGCTTGATCGTTTTCAACGTTGAGCATCCGGTGCTTGGGTACACTGCTGCTAGATTATTATACTGTATTTGCCAAAACGCTTCATTTTTTTTTTTTTTTTTCAAACGATATTGTGTAAAAGTGGTTAATACGAGCCACGAAAAAGTTTCGGCCTCTTCTACGTCTGGAGATGAATCTACGGTGGCGCAAATAGCTTTCCGGAAACTCGCATTACAAAGGCACTCAAGTGTGTTTGAGATTCTTCTTCACGACCGTCGCGCTGTGGTCGCCTTCTGACTCGCACTTTTTTTTTTTTTTGCATAGTTTGATAACAATAATGGACCACCTAATATTGCTGAAAAATATATATCATAAAAATAAAAATAATAATAGATCAGACGATTTTCCAGAAATGTTTGGTACATAAAAAAGAAGAAAAAAGAAATTATATACATCCTAAAAATTCGAAGCGCCAATTGAAATTCAAGGCCTCAAGAAACGTGATTTAAGTACGGATTTTTTAGACAGTAAAATAAATTAATTGCAATTTTTCATTGAAAAAATGTCGTGTGACATTTTTTAATTTTATCATGAATTTAATTTAACGCCTAAATTATTTCAAAGATCACGACACGAATTTTGGGATTTTTGTGAAGCCAAATGTGGTTCGCGTCGGTCCTGATAAGAGCGCATCGGCCCATATTCGCCACTTTTACACGATACTCGATATACTTAGCATTGGATTAGTCGATTACAACTTGCTTCGTGCACAAGTAGGCAGTAAACAGCTGTTGGTATCAAAGGTCTGGAATAACATACATGCGTATAATTATGTATAGAGACTTATCAATTGTGTATGTGCGTATGACGTGTACGTTTATCATTGGGCTAAGAAAAGAAGCGCGTTATGCCGATTCATCGTTGATACCGAGGAATAATGCACTAACGTTGATTCTCGGGTCTCTAACGCACCAGTCAACATGGGTTGAACGAGGCGCGCAAAGAGCTCTCGACCGAATAACAAAACACGCTTGGCTCTTCCGAGATTTTCTTCCGCAAATGTTGAACCTGTGGACGTTCGGTCATTCTTGGCCCCATGTGAACTAGGATGACGACACCAGTGAACACACAATTCTCGGCTGTTTTCTTCGCACGGATTAGCCGAAGAACACGCGCTTCAATTTCGCAAAGTTTTCTTTGTCGGTACCAGAGAAATAGAAAAATGACAAACATTGATTCTTTTAAATGAAAAAAAAATTGGGAAAATAAGGAAAATTGATTGTCATGAATAAAAAATGGGAAATGAGGAAAATTGATTCTCTTGAATTAAAAAAAATTGGGAAAATGAGGAAAATTGATTCTCTTGAATTAAAAAATATTGGGAAAATGAGGAAAATTGATTCTCTTGAATGAACAAAAATTGGGGAAATGAGGAAAATAGATTCTCTTGAATGAACAAAAATGGGGGAATTGATGAAAATTTATTCTTTTGAATAAAAAGAAAATTGGAAAAGTTATTAAAATTGATTGTCTTGAATAAAAAAATGGAGAAAGAAGATTCTCTTGAATAAAAAAAAATCTCAAATATTCTCCTATTGCCATATTTTTTTTTAAATCGTCTGTTTTAAATTTGCAAATTTTTATTTCAAAATTTGGATTCAACGATCAAAGAAGCCCACAGTAAATATCGTCAGCTCTTTAAAAAAATGCTGAACACTTTGAGCCCTTTTAGTGGAATTCTGTTAGTGAAGGGCGACGCGGTTTGAAATTTCGCTAAAGGTCTGTTCGCTGGTGTCGTCAGCCCGCTTGCGTACACTTTTGCCGGGGCGTTTCGTACCGCAGGAGCGTAGCACACGGACGTTACGTCCCTGTGTCGCGCACACCGCGCGAAAAGTAGCTGATAATAAGTAAGTTTACGTCTCCCTCGTCACAAAAGCTCGTTTAACATGTTGCACGACGATTGTTCCAGGTTAACGCATCCGAACATTGTTCAACTGTTGGAAACTTTCGAGGACAAACACAAGGTCTACCTCGTTATGGAGCTGTAAGTTCACAGTTTGACGAGTTTCGTGAGTTTCGTCCCACGTCACCGTCGACTCTCGCTTTAAACGCCTCGGTCTCTGAAATTCCAATTATCATACGCGGAAGCCTCGACGTTCCCTTCGTCGTGTTTTTTTTTTTTTTTTTTTTTTTTTACTTGAATGCTAAACAGAGTCGCGGGATCTTCCGCGTTATCCGAAATTAACTCCGAGACAATTAGCGCGATACTTGAATGGTTCATTCATCTTACATTGAATGGAAATCGATGCCCGAGGCTGCGGTAAAAATAGAGCCAATGAATCAGGAATTGGGAAGCTAAAATATGTGAAAACTACGAAAGGCGATTTGAACTTGGCCCTGGATGCGTGAAGACTATTTTTCACTCGAGCTGTGTTTTCGGTTCTTAAATCAATTATTAAATACCGTATTTTTTGCCTTCATATAATATATCATTAAAAATGGGATAAATTAGATTTTTAAATATCAATGAATCAGCTTAACAAGAAAAAAAAAAAACTTCTTCAAATATTTATTCTATTTTTTTAAATTGTTGTACCAACGTTTTGGCATTTTTGACATTGAAAATCGAGACGTTGTTAGTATCTATAATTATTCGATGCATCGTTGAACAGTTATCGATTCACTATATGAAAACTGATTCTCTTCGGATATGAAAATTGATTCCCTTCTGGTATGAAAATTAATTCTCTTCTGATATGAAAATTAACAGCTAGTTAAAAATGATCTTTGCTGCACGGATTCAGGATAAAATCACTCGGTTCTCGTGATACATTTTGTAAATTGTTCTTTACTGTTTCTCAGTGTCACCGGTGGCGAGTTGTTCGACCGAATCGTCGAGAAAGGCTCGTACACGGAAAAGGACGCATCGGGATTGATAAGACAAGTGCTCGAGGCCGTCGATTATATGCACGAACAGGGCGTCGTGCACAGAGACCTCAAACCCGAGAATCTACTGTATTATAGTCCCGACGAAGATAGTAAAATAATGATTAGCGACTTTGGCCTATCGAAAATGGAGGACTCCGGGATAATGGCAACCGCATGCGGTACACCGGGTTACGTTGGTACGTTTTATTCCACGTCGAACTATCTTCTCGTCCTCGTCCTGATTTATTTCCAAAAGAGGTCGATTTTGGCGATTTTCGGTCCAGAGTCGGATCTACGATTTCTGACAAAAAGATCGTCGCCAAAAAAATATTTTTTTCAAAATCGATTGAAATAAAATTACATTTAAAATTTAATAACAATTACAGGCACTAGTGGAATTTAAATAAAATTACATTTTAAATGTTATTAATATTACAGGCACTAGTGGAATTTAAATAAAATTACATTTTAAATTTAATTAAAATTACAGACACTAGTGGAATTTAAATAAAATTACATTTTAAATTTAATTAAAATTACAGACACTAGTGGAATTAAAAATTACGATATCTGCACACGAATTTCCGACACATATATAATTTATATTCAAATACTTTTAACAGTGTAGAGATGACGATAAATGTAAGGTGACGATACACCTAAGTGGTGTATATCTTGAATTGAAATTGCGCTGTTGCGCGCCTGCAGCGAGGATCCGCCGCAGCGGAAGAAACGCGAATAAATTTAAATGCCGATTAGCTCGTTGACTGTCACAAGCACCGTTGGTGCATCTGTCAGTTGGGCGGGCAGACAGTTTGAACGCTTTTCCATGTGTCATTAGACGAAAAGGATGACTCATTGCGACTCGTTTACAGCCCCCGAAGTGCTGGCGCAGAAGCCGTACGGCAAAGCCGTGGACGTCTGGAGCATAGGCGTCATCTCGTACATCCTTTTGTGCGGCTATCCTCCCTTCTACGACGAGAACGACACCAATCTGTTCGCACAGATCCTAAAAGGTAACGTGGAACATCACCTTCGTACGACTGGTGCTACGAATTTTCTTCTATCTTCTTCTCCAAACTAAAACGAACATCATCACCGTTCGTATATCTCGTGCTAAAAAAGAAAAAGAAAAAAAAACCATCGATCGTCCTTCTTTTCTTCCGCCGATTTTATTACGCAGTAATAAAATTCTCTAATTTGAATTTCAAGCTCCTATTGTTTTAGTTGTCATTCGTAGCATAGTAAGTAAAAAATTAAGATAAAAAAATTGATCGCCCAGGCATCCCCGTGTCAATCAATAACACATTTTGTTTATCGAAATCTCCGATTCTAACGATCGTATTTTTTTTTTGTTCTGTTTACGACGCTTTTTTAGTTGTGATACACCAAAAAAATAACTGCAATTCTTTTTTTTTTGTTATTAACATCGCGTTAATTAATACGAGAGTCTAAAAATTAACGCAAACGCGGAGAACTTTTCGCAATTCCTGCCGCAAATTAAACAAACAAAAAAAACGTAACCATTCATTGTCCGTCCCGCTCCATTCGAGTACAACGAAATCGTCTACTCTATAGCAAAGAGCTAACCAGACTGTTGTAGGTGAATTTGAATTCGATTCGCCGTACTGGGACGACATAAGTGAATCCGCGAAGGACTTCATCCACAAGCTGATGTGTGTCAATGTCGAGGAGCGATACACCTGCAAGCAGGCGCTGGCCCATCCATGGTGAGTGTTGCATAGACAAGAGAAAAAGTAAAAAAATAAAAATAAAAACACGTACTTTGTAAGTCGTGCGTAATTTTTCCAAGTTGCCGATTCTGCTCTACATGTCAATATGTGGCTTTCGCCTGAACGACGGGAAGACAAAAAAAAGAAAGAAAAGCCGAAACTGGATCAGTGCGTATCGATGGAATCCCCGAAAAAAAAACAAACCGGGAAAAAAACGATGGAAAAAAGGTCGAAAAAGATTACAAAAAAATTCAGCCTTTTTTCAATCGGTCTTTTTTTCCTGATACCGAAAAAAAATCTACGACGAAACGTTGCATCCGATGAAACTTTTCGGGACGCAGTTTTTCCGGGGTTTCCATACGTTTCACGCATGGCCGTTTCGCAAGCCGGGAGAACACAACGAAACGCAAAAAGCGACACAATTGTTACACGTGTTTTTTTCAAGCTACTCGTCATTTGCTCATTGTATATCCTATGCCCCAGGTAGCGCAGGAAATCGCGAGCACTGAATAATCCGTGTAAAATGACTAAATTTTGCTCTCCTAAGTAAGTAGCTAAAAATTAGACGAATCACGCATTGTCGGGTGTCGAAAAAAAAAAAAAAAAAAAAAAAACGTAAGGGTGTCCTCATTTACTCGTTTCATCTTTCGATATCGTCCGCATCGCATTATCGCATAAATATGTCATGTGCTATCGTGTTTTTTGTGATTGTCTACGTAACAAACGCAACGGCATAAGTAATACAACGACACAAGTATCACAGTGACAAAAATACTACGACTCAGCATTATAGCGACAAAACACCGCAAGCGTCTCTCGGCATTTATCGTCAACGTAAACGCAACGTCTGAATAAACACAGAAAAAATATATTATATTAAAAAAAAATTTAAAGCATATATAAAAAAAAGAATAGTCGTCAAATTCGATTTTCCCCGTTATTTCCGCAGGAAATAATTTAGTATTTTTTAAAGAATGACATCCTTGTGGTTTTTTGTCGTATAAAACAAAACAACGCGCAGTCCGCTGTCTAACAAACCCACCGTCAGAGTTGTAAATCCCTGATTTTCATAGAAACAGAATTCACGGTACGACTTTATAATTACGTTTTTGTAATAACAACTCGTAATGATCATAACACGATGTGTAAACTTTTAAATACAGGCATGAAACATTAATTTCAAAAAAATTAAGAAACTGTTAATTAATTAAAAATTCCGTTTTTCTCACGCCTTTTCGAAAGTTCACGTATAATTTTACAATCACCACAAATCGTCGTTATAAAATCGTAACTAGAACCCAAACCGTTGCATAAACTTTAATCCTCAAACTAACTGGGAATTACAACACTGCCCACCATAAATGTCGTGAGCGTTGAACCCGCTTACGGTGTTTCTCTCCCGAGCGAGAATCGCCGTAAATTCCGCGGGGCTCCCCGAAAAACCACCCAAACCCCCCAGGGCTGATCGCCTCCATTCGTTCGTTTCAGGATCTCCGGGAACGCGGCGAGCAATAAAAACATCCACGGTACTGTATCGGAACAACTTAAAAAGAACTTTGCCAAGTCAAGGTGGAAGGTTAGTAGAGTCGGTTTGATCGGCAATTCGGCTTATCGAGTGTGTGTGTTTGCTCGCCAGGCTCCGTAGGAAAGTCTCCCTGTTGTCTCATGGTTGCAGCAAGCATATCACGCGGCTACGGTCATACGTCAGATGCGGAGACTGGCCCTAAACAGCGGCCAAAATCAGCAACAGCAACAGCAACAGCAGCTGCAGCAGCAGCAGCAACAACAGCAGCAGCAACAGCAGCAGCAGCTAACGGGCCTAGGATCGACCGGCCCCTCTGCAGGAAACCCAATGTCGCGACCCGATCAGTCGCAAGCCAACCCCAACCACCGTCACCGGGCGCCCGGAGCCCCGAGCGCCGACAACTGAAGTTGCCCCCGATGACCGAGCCACCGAGGTCGTCGGCGCCGTCGAGCCTCGTGGCCGCGGCCGCCACCCCGACCCTCGCCCCGTTGTCTCCCAACACACAATTGTACTTGCGCAACAAACGCTTCAAGCTCTGGGGCAGCACACGCACCGCCCTATCCACCCTCTTTCGCGCGAACGTCTCGTATCTCCGCAAGCAGAGGAAGCACAAGAAAAGCTGAATCTCATGTCCGCTGCTGCGTTTAGCTGTCGTTAAAATCCGGATACGGATGAGAAAAAGAAAGGAAACGTGTTGATTGCGTGTTATTTGACGAATGACGATGTGCGTGGAACGACGACGACTAGAGTTAAAAACGGGAGGACGGGAGAATTTAGATGGATTTTTCCCGGAGAACGTGAGCGCGGATCTCAAGATTTAGATGCGTGGAATTGAAAGCGAAGTCGAAGCGGCTACGTTGCTACTCGGGCAAATAGGACGAAAGAGTGAAGATGACGATGATGGCCTTGAGAAACGACTGAGCGTTTTGGTTATTCTTGCTGAAAATTTGGGGGATGGACGACTTAGAAACGATCGCCAATTTTTTTTTTTTTTTAGAAATCGGGAGTTGGACGCTTTTCACAATTTCCTGGTTGGAGCTTAAAAAAAAAGGCACCAGATTGGCGGTCGTTTTTTTGTCGTTTGATTCCGAAATTTTTGGCACAAAAAAATGGTGATTTTGTAGTCGTTTTTTTCGGGTCGCATTGTTTGCCGGGGTAGAAACGGAGAAAGATTCGCGCGACGACGACGACGATTCCGCGCGCTCCTATCGTCCGTCCGCTGCTTCTCGGCAGAAGCGGCGGACGGTTCTCAAAAAAGAAAAAAAAAAAAAAATGCCCGGAGAATGATGCGAAATTCGCGTCGATAGAAAATTGTTGACCGTCGCGTTGAGATTTCGGATCGAATGCCGCTGTAGAATTTTTTTTTCCTTTTTTTTTCTTACGAAAACTACGGTAATTTCGCGCGACCTGACGAGGCGCCCAGTCTGAGCTACGTAGTTTTTCGACTTTGCCGTGTTTTTTCCGACGAAAAGTATTGTTGAGCCACGAAAATCTCGCGTAAACCCTGGTGAAAATATTTCGCTGAAAATCTCGGGAAATTGAGCGATGAAAATAGCAGAGAAGTATAGATAATAACGAAGAAGCTCGGATAAAAATTCTCGGTAAATCTCGGAAAAATCGCACCGAAACATTTCGGTGGGAATTTTTCCGACAAATTTTCAGAGAAATCCTTTCACCGGGGAAGCAGGTCACATTTCTCTCTCTTTCTCTCGCTTTACACATTCGATTGACTGTTTTAACGTAGCCGCCGACGAACCACGTCGTGAATTCGCTCCTCACGTGAACGGCGAACGCGATACAACGACATATCTTAATAATTCACTTGACAAAAAAAAAAAGAGAAGAAAAGAAAGAAACACGAAAGAATGAGAAAAGGTTAGACTCGCGCGACTATCGATTCGATCGTCTCGGTGCGGAAAACAGACAAACTGGAAATGCTACAGCGCCCGGGGCTCTTGTGACGCCTTCGATCGGCTGATTCGCGGCGACGCGATTCGCCGTCGACGAGTACTCGATATTTTTCAAAGAGAATGTATATTTCACGAAAGGGTTTACACGATTATTTAGTGAGGTAAGGAGCGCCAATGCACACTTTACGGTGTCGATCATCCGACGTGCAATAACGCGTCGTTTATATTATAAAATAAACTTTTCATTACGCGATTCTAAACGCATTCGTTTGTCTTTCCGACATTTGTCGGTGGACTCTCCAAACCTGGTGAAAATATTTCTCCGAAAATGCGGGAAAATTTGTTCGAAAAATCCTGCGAACGTCTCGTGGTTTTCGCATAAAAAAAAAATAAAGAAAGAAAAAAAATACGATTTCGCTGAATCCCGATTGTTCGGAAAATCGCGGATTTTTCCCTGCCGACTTCTACGACGACTATATGAACTTCATTGATATTCCAAGCTCGTTTCTCTTTTATATTCAGAAAGTACTTTCGAAAAGTCCGTGCGGGTAAGAAAACGAGCAGCTCTTGGAGAAAACTCGTAAGTTCTCCCTGAAATTCTTTAAAACCAAACGGCAGAGATATTTGACAAATAGCGGAGAAACTCGGATAAAAACTCGCGAAACGATCTGGTTGACATTTTTCCGACTGAAATCGTCGGAGAAATATTTTCACTTGCATGCACCGTGCTGACGTTGAGACCTATAGATTATTATATTACAAACACATATATGTATATATGTATATGGGGCATTCCACCTGAAATCGACGTGATCGTAACGACTCTGTTTTTTTTTTTTACTTTACGATAAAACGCTTTTGGTTTCTGAAAATTGGTTGAAGCCCTACTGATGATTTTCAAAAATGTACTTTTCTTATGACGTTCTTTATCTTTTTTTCTCATGCATCGTTGCGATGCAACGGAAATAAAAATAAAATATTAATATAAAAATAATAATAACATAATAATATACCAATTTTAATGAACGCAAAAAAGCATGACAAATATTATTTCACCCTCCCAGCGGGGGTGAATTATTTGAATTTTTACGCAATTAATATTTAGTCGTTTTTAATTTCGTTGCATCGCAACGATGCAAACTCGAACGTCATATTTTCTCGCTACTCTCAGCAGCGTTCGAGGGGGATGAAATAAAATTGTCGGGTTTCGGAAGAAATGGCCCGTGTACAAAATTCTGATGGATACTTTTTATTGAAAATTCTATGTACAATGCACTCGTAGTTCCGTGCGTGAGGCGTCACCACATCGAGACTAACGCGCGCCGCGAATGACACTTCGCGTAAGTTGTACGTAATAACGTTGAAAATGAATCATGGAAATATAAGAACGCAGCGTTGGCGTTTGCTTGTTAACGCTGGATTACCAGATGTATGAGCGACGTATCGATCGAGATGGACGTACGTGGCGGCTTCTTCGGCGATACGCGTACACCGACAAAAACCACTTGTAATTCGTAATTACGAATTATCAACTCTCGTTTGTATACAACGGAACCCGTTTTAATGTTTAACTCGTAATTATCTACTATCTTTACGACACCGAAACAAGAACGACGGAAATGTGCGAGTAATTTTTTTTTAATTCGAATAATTCATCGCAAATTAAACGTGAATTTTTTAACCCAAACCTGCGAATTGAATGTTTAATTCGAGTTATTCAAATAATTCAGGCTTCCTGAAATACTTGAAATTCTCGTGAATGATTCAAAGTTTTATGAATATTTGGAAAATTGGTGGATACGATGCATTAATGAACATTGTATATTTTTTTCACATGCGTATTGATTAGTCTTTAGCTAACGAAAGCATTCGAATTTTCAACTATTCATAAATATTCGAATGATTAATGAACATTTAAATACATTTTTTTATAATGAAATCACATTCTATAGTGAATATCAACATTTTATTCAATTCAATAAAATAAAACTATTCGCACATCTCTAACGGATGCGCGATACTCGAATAAATATGTACGGAAAATATTGACTCGGATAACTGTGAATAATTTTCGAGTGCCCTGAAGCTATGAATATTTTCTCGAACCAGCATAAATGAATTGCGTCGATTGACTTTGAAAAAAATCCCATTTACCCTCCGGCAAGAATTATTTTCACAGTTGTGCAGAGTGAATATAAAAAATACGTTTTTACGCGAATATCGTTCGTCCTCGCAACGAAAAACGTGTATCGGACCCAGAGTGCTAACGAGACGACGAGGCCATTCGGAAATTGAAAATTTTAATCTATATTATGAAATATGCTTCATGCGCGATATAATTGGTCCAAAATGTCTCGTACTAGGATCACGGAGAGCTTGGCGAATAATTGATAAAAAAAAAGCAACGATAAAAGCGCGCGCGTGTGAGAATCGATGCGCTACTTTAAATAATAGTCGGTGCGGGTTACACAAATTTGAATTATGTCTCTCTCTCTATCTAAATGTAGCAATACTCCGATCGGAAAAGCGCGCGCGCCGGGAGATCTAAAAATCTTGCGAGATCGCTTGAAATTAGGGAGGTGCGAATAATAAAAAAAAATCAGAATAATTAATTACAAACTGAACACGAATTATTGAATTCAATGAATTCACTAATTCTTCAATAATAATTCAATGAATTGAATGTTCACATTACTCGAATAATTCAAATGAAATTTTGAATTAAATATCAATATTCAATTCAATTTAAACTGTTCGCACATCCCTAAAAAAAAGACTTAATTTCCTTTCAAATTCGCCGGTTTGTTTTTATTAAGATGCTACGATTTTCCGCTGCTCTTCCACTTTTACGATCGATCGAACGACTCCGCTTCGATTATTATCAATCTAAACGCAGTTTCCTATTCTCGAGTCGATAAAACGAAGGAGAAAATTGGTTCTCGTGAGCGAGATGCATTTTTGCACTCGAAACACCGCATTAGACGTCCGTCCGAAAAAAAAATTGGCAATTATCACGAGTAATACGAGAAGGCGTGAAGGATTTTTGTTAATTCTTTTTACGTTGAGGCGACAACAGCGCGATTCGTAACGATAATTTTTTATTTAACGATAATCCTTAAGATATCTTATTCGTCGTGAAAACGCTATGAAAAATATACATAACTTGTGTATATATTTAAAGTATATAAAACTTTATTGTGACCTAGGACGAGAGAAGCGTGCACCAAGCTATAAATATTACGCAGGCTTTACGAGTATTTAGGATTATCCGACGGAGACACACGTGGTACCTAAGATGCGATTTCCATGGATAAATCTCACCGAGATCCTCGTGATCTCTCGATGCACGCAACAGGATTAACGATTGTGGGATAAGATACGTTTTTTTACCGGGAGAAAGGAAAAATCGACACGTGATAAGCACTTCTTATTATTGTACTTAACGATCGTTCGCATAACAGAAGCAGGATTAACGTTAAGAGCTGTAAATCCCCCCGTTCGTACGAAATACAAGTTTTACTCGCCCGATGCGTACTTAATCGCGACAACCGAACAAAATTGCTTCTTTGTCTCGGCTCCGACGATCGCGCGACGTTTTATACGATCGAACGAAATTCAGGGATGTGCGAATAAAAAAAAACATCGAATTATTCGTTGTGAATTATTCAATTCGGTGTACGAATTGAATATTCACGTTGTCCGAATAATTCAAGTTTTCATAAATAATTCAAATGTTTACGAATAATTTGACGTTTTTGGGAACGAATATTCGAAATTTTTATGAATATTTAGGAAATCTGTGATAATTCAGCAAAATTTGAATAATTTCTGAATATCTGAATAATTCATCAAAAATCGAATAATTTCTGAATATTTAAATACTTCATCAAAATTTGAATAATTTCTGAATACTTGAATAATTCATGCCTTTCGAATAATCAAATCAAATTTCGAAGTGAATATCGATATTCGTTTCAATTCAAAAACTATTCGCACATCACCGACGAAACCTCAAGCAGGTTGGCAATAATTAAAAAACTGGGAAATTTTCGAGTCTCGAAAAAAAAAGAAAAGAATTAAACAAAATGTTTTCACTCGACTGCGACGGTCCGCGAAGTAAGAAATCCACGATGCAATATATCGGGTATAATACGGAGATCAGACTGATTGTTGTGTAGAGATGAACTATAATATTGCTTTTACGAAAAAAAGAGGGAGGGCGGGGATTACAAACATTGTAAAATATATCCATTATTATTATACCTGTTCGCCGGCTCAACTTGACGTACGAGCACGAAACTCTCCTTGCCACGTTCTCTTTACTTGATTGCGTAAAGCGCTTTCACTATTCATGCTTCTGTCGCAATCGAAAAAAAAAAAAAAAAAAAATACCAGTTTCTCTTTGATCGGAGCATCCACGATGTCTCCGGGAGGTTCTGTAAATGATGTATCAGATATCGAAAGAGGCAGACTGCGAGATCTGAGGATTTTTTGTGCTGATGAGAAAAATACACCGACGAGTTGCTTGGCGAAAAAATCTAAACAGGATCCTAGCTGAAAATTCCAATGATTTAGAATGAAAAAACTATGTTAAAAAAAAACTTCGAATTGATTTAAAAACGGGGACAATATTAATTTGAAGCGAAAAACGCGCAACTTTTTTTTAACTACCGAGAAAAAATTCTATCGGAAAATCTCGAGTCGCTGATTTTTCGCATCGGTGATTCGATTGTGTCGAAAAATTCCTGATATTCCAATATAACTCAGGAATTCTTCGATCGTGTCGAAGAATTCCTGATATCCCTTATAATATAAGCTGATTCGAAACTTGAATTTTCCCCGGGATTCTGCGTTGATTTTTTTCGTCGGTATTGCGTACCAATCGAGACGTCGCATTGTCGTTCGTGCCAATATCGATAAATAACTTTGTGAAAAACGAAAACTACACGACAATAGCCGTCGGTGCTCCTTGCGAGGCTTCGTACCTCGGAGGGAATACGGCAGTCGAAACTGTTTTTCATTTTCCAGACTATACTACTCCGCTTAAGAGGCGACGGATTAATACTCGGGTGTGACGTTGATTCTCAGTATAATCAAATTTGCTTAATTCAAAATACTATAATTGGCCGTGCCTGAGAGAATTCAAATATTTAGGCAAGAGTTGCGTTCAAAAGCGAATAAAGACAATGGCATAAGTGAATAAATACGATTTTTCTTTCAACGTGGAGTTGTTGTATAGTAAAATGTTTAAGATTTTTATGATTTCACAGAGTGAACGATGAAATAAAAACGTGCATAAAAACGAGTCGTTCTTTTTTCATGCGTATAAATTAGGCTTCGTACGATTTTTTTTTTATTTTCTATCGCCTTCTACGCTACAGGTGAAGAAGATAATAAAAATGAAAACACGAAGATGTATTTAAACCAAATTTATTACAGTTTGAGGACTTTTCTCGCTGAAATCCACTTGATTTTCTATTAACAATTAATATTCACAAAATTCATTATTTCATTTGTGCTAAAAAATAAGCCACTTGTGTTAATAAAACTGATTGCGTGACATTTCTCGTTATTACTGGATAAACTTTTGAATATTTGTATGATTGATCGAAAATTAGAGTTCTTTTTTTTGTTCTTAGGAATCCTGATGTCTCCGTTACAGTCGTGATTGTTGGTCGTCATTGCAAAAACACATGAACATCAATTCATTCGCAATAGCGATATCGTGAGGCTATAGCGGTAGCTTCGTACCGAGGAGAGACGTCAAAGCGTTCGTTACTTTTAAACACTTTTATTTTTATTTATCCTATAATACATTTATTATTAAACGTTCGATAAACGTGGCCTTTACACGTTACACAACTCAACGTTTTAACTCAATGTAAAACCTTAAAACACATTTTTGCCATTAAATTTCATACGAAAAATCGTGAAGAGCAAATGTAACGAAAAACCAGTAACGACGAAAGTGGCGATCGTTACTTTTCTTCGTTACTTACATTTACTTTGTATTATCTTTTTTCGTGAAATTTATTGCCAAAAAAGTGTTTTAAGGATTTTTCGTAAAGTTGAAACATTTAATAATAAACAAATTATAGGATAAAGAGGAAAAAAACGTGTGTATTTAAAACGAACGCTTTTCACATCTCTGATACCGAGATTCGCGCTGAGACGAACCAAAAGCGGGCGATCCACTTTCCAATACGGGAATCGTGTATTTCGCGTATGTTTTTTCGAGCGACGAATTTATTCGAGATTGATATACCCGAGTTCACGAACAGCCCGGCGTGTTTCTATTTATATACAAAATTACTAAACATACAGTTTATACACAATTTATAGAAAATACATATATGTATTGCATAATTTAAAGTAATCGAAGCTTTAGTGTGCAGCGTTACTATAACAAGGCGAAACTTAATCAGCGAAACGCTTAATTAATACATAATCGGTAATCGATATTCATCGTTATACCGACGCGTGAAAATTCATTTATTCTCTTCGCTTCTCTCTCGAACCGAGAGAAATAAGTGTAGATGCTCTTGGAAAAAAATCGGTAAATGCACGTACAAAGCCACATTACAAACATTTCGTCACTTTCAATCTCACCCGATTTGCACATTTATTCCGTGAATAATTTCATATTATTTTTTGATCCTACCGTATAAAAAAATGTACAAACATTTCATTAATACAAAAAAAAAACAGAAATATTGCAAAGATTTTTCAGTCTATGCGGAATCATATTTTCGTTTTTCTTTTTACGAAATATTTCTACACTCACCGATGTTATAGGATATTCAAAAATAAATATTAAATCAATCATTGAATAAATAGAGTGAGTTACGAAGTAACGAAAAGTTTACAACTCCGGTAGGAAGATATCAGGGAAACTGGAATTTACGTATCAAACATTTCAACGAAATAGTTGAAAAAATCCGATCGAAACGCCATCCACGAATCCCCGAAAGTAGCAAAAAATCGCGTTGGAAAGCTCGGCAATTTGTCGTCTGTATGCTTTTGCCATATGGATTGTAGTAGCGAGGAACATACGAGTTTCGGTAGCTGTCCTGTTAATTGTATATATATACCAGCAGGTTTTGTGTTTGTCTTTGCAGAATCGATTGGCAGTATAATAACCGAGTGGAACTTCTCCGCGGGTGTCGAACCCAGTGAACTCGATGCACCAGCCAGATGGACAGATGGAATGCCGCATCAACCGTCGTAGGCGCTCAGCGCTTCCTGCAACCGCGCGACGATCTTCTGATAGAAGGCGATCTGCTCGGTCAGATGATTCTTCATCGTCTGGTTGATGTGTATCTCCCGTTCCGTCTGGAAATGATCCTCCTCGGCCAAAAGAGCGCGAGCTATGACGTCCGTTCGGTGCGAAAGTTCGCGCAGCTGCTGCGGCTCCATTTTGTGCTCGTTGACTAGTCTTTCGCAATCTTTTCGCTTCTGCACCGCGCTCTGTGGAACGAAATGAGAATGACGATTGAAATTGTGGTTACTTTTTTTTCGATCGACCAAATCTGGATTTTCTTTTTGCGTTTCAAAGAAAATTCTATAACGAAGAGAATGCCGCGAAGCGGAATGCGATATCTTGGTTTCTAAATTTTTTACAGAATTTTAAAGTCAGACCCCCAGGAATCGCAAAAAAATGAAAGGGTACCCCTTCTAAAAATTTGCGATTTTTGAGGGGCTGACTTTAAAATTCTGTAAAAAATTCAGAAATCAAGATATCGCGTTCCGCTTTACGGCATTCTCTTCGTTATAGAGTTTTCTCTCGAACGCAAAAAGAAAACTCAGGTTTGGTCGGTCGAAAAAAAAGTAACCTCGATTTTAGCGAAGTGAATAAATAAAATAGATAAAATAAATAAAACGAATAAAACAAATAAAATTAATAAATCAAATATAACAAATAAAACGAATAAAACAAATAAAACGAATAAAGCATATAAAATGAATAAAATAAATAAATAAGTAAATACGTAACAAATGCGCGCGCGCACCTTGTGTATACTGATGACATCGGGAAAGCTGCTGATAATCCCCCGATATATATGAAACTTATCGGCAAGCGGCTCCCAGTCATATTTCGGCTGTTCCTCGTAGAGTCTGCCTATATCGTTGTACGCCTCGCCGGTGACTTGAAGCGCGCGGGTGAGTCTCGCGCGGCCGGCGTCATCGACCTCGAGGGCGTTGCCGAGCGACACAAACGACTGGCCGATTTTTTGAAACTCCCTCTTGTAGAGCACCTGGTGCTTCTTCGTTTGGTCCATAGCGGTCGCCATGAAATTCTTGACGACCGGATCGAGGCCGTTTATGAATCGCGCGAACGCGTCGATCTGAATCTCGACTTTAATTGCATCGAGCGGCGTGTCCGGACATTGAACCGCGTTGAAATTATTGACGCCCAGCAGTTCGTCCTTCTCCGCCTGCCGTTTTCCCGCTTTCCATCGTTTCTCGTCCGTGCACGTGATAAAATGTTCCCAAACGCGACTCCGCGACAACACCGGATGTCGACACACGTAGTCCACGAATTCCTGCAGCTGGGTACGCCGATGCTCGATGAATTGCTCCTCGTATCGGCCGGATATCTGCTTGTCCGGCAGCGGCGGAATCGTCACGAAGACGAATTTCTCCTCTAACCGCTCGTGCAGCCAGTCGAAGTGTTTGTAGCGTCGCGAGACTTGGATGTTGTTGAACTGAAAACGGAAAGGTAGATAAGGTTTTTAATCGTCTGCTTCAAATCAGGTCCATTTTTTAAACTTTAGATCAGGGCAATTTTGTTACTTTCAGTCAGATCAATTTTTTTACTTTAAATCAAGTAATTTTCTAACTTTAAATTAGGTACATTTTTACTATAAGTCAAGTCAATTTTTTACTTTAAATCAGGTCAATTTTTACTATAAATCAAGTCAATTTTTTTTACTATAAATCAAGTCAATTTTTTACTATAAATCAAGTCAATTTTTACTATAAATCAAGTCAATTTTTTACTATAAATCAAGTCAATTTTTTTACTTTAAATTAGGTCAATTTTTCCCTTTAACTCAGGTCATTTTTTTTTAAACTTTAAACCAAGTCAATTTTATTGACCTGATTGAAGCAATCAAGTCAATAAAAGCTCATGAATAAAGCATGAATCGAATTCAGCTATTCGCTGAAATATTTTCCTGAATTACCGTCGGCGTGAGTTGATAAACGATGAAGCTCTTCAAACCCTTGAGTTTGGATTCCTTCTTGGGTGACGTTACGACGCAGCTGTAACGCTCGCCGGTCGGCACCCACGTGCATCGCCCGTCCGTCTCCTCGATGAAGACCTTCTCGTTCTCGGGCACCGGAATGATCTTCGTGCCCAAGAGAAAGCTGTCCTCACCGGATTTAATGAGGGTCGAGAACTTGGTGTTTTTCTTTGGTACGTTCGGAATATTCCGGTCCGGTATCACCGAGTGGATGCCTTGCATCGAAACGGAATCGCTGTAATCGACGCTGGGCTGCGAGGAGTACATGGACGATAGCTGAGGCGCCTGTTGCGTCTGCTGCTGCTGCTGCTGCTGATTCGGCGGCACGTACGCCTGGGTCTGTCCCACCTCCGAGTCGTCATCCCAATCGTCGTCCCAGTAGTCGCCGGAACTCTGCTGCGACGTCGTGAGACCTCCGCCTGCTGCAGAATTATTAGGTTGATAATCTCGAATCATTTATTTTTAATATTATTATTTATATTATTATTTATACTATTATTTATATTATTTATTATTACTTAAATTATTATTATTATTATTAATTATTATTTAATTGTTATTAATCATTTATTACAATTTTTATTTATTTATTTCGTAATATTGAATCGATTGATGGAAATGCGTTATATCGTATATTTAACTTTGATAAAAGGATTTCTTTTTGATACTCTGCTGGAGCTTTATTTCTCTCCACTAGAAGCAAAAACTGACCACTAGTGAGAAACATACGAGCCAAAGAAAAACTGGCCTAATTGACTCTCAATACTCAACACATTTGTTAATGAAAACTCGTTATCTGCACCAAAGGCCTAGATTATCGTGCCAATGTGTACGTAATCCACAAATATATGTATCGATCTACTATGCAGCCTATAAATAACATTTTCTTGCCACCCGCAAGTGACTGATAAGAGAACGAGATTGCGGAGTGCATCGGCTGTGGCACAGTCCACAGTTCCTGTTTTCATTACCAGCTTGACGCAAAGCAGCTCGCAGTGAAAAAAATCCAATTACCTTTCTAACTCTCAAACTTATCTACAATTTGTAACGTTACTGTTGCCACAAAAGCAAGTCGCAAAAAGCTGCTAAAAAAAAGAATCTAACAGTGCATATTGCGATACCTGGAGGAGGCGCAGCTGGAACTGTGGGAGTCGCAGCCTCCACAACCTGAACATAAGCAGCGGGAAAGAGTCCGGACTGTCCGCTCTGGCTGTATCCCTCGCACCAGCCGTCGCCCACGTTGTCCCTTATAACGGTGAGAATCTGCCCGGCGACGATCGAGAGTTCGGCGGTTCCGGGCTCACCGGAAAAATCGTAGAGCGCACGAACCTGATTAAAAAACAAAATCAGTCAAGCGAGGATGAAAAGCCATCGGCAACAAAAATCATCGATCGTCCCTGACAACACCGGATGGACGTCAAGGTGTACGTCTCACATAGAAACCAAAAAGTATGCTTTTCAACGGGCGGCCTAAATTTTGCAGGCGCAATACTAAAATTGGTACCCAACAACGAATACATTTTTTGGACATCGTGAGCCCAAAAATGGAAACCCAGGTAGTGAACTTCAGTGTACCAAATGCTCACAAATGGAACCTTCGGTGTTGTGAGGGGAAAATCGTCGGTCGAGCGAGGCGAAAACATCGCGCGAGCCTCGAGCGACAAGCAAATGAGTCACGAGTCGTCGGTCGAAACGTCGCGCGGAGAATCTTGACAGTCACTTGACGGACTCTCCGGGGGCCGTCGACGTAAATATTTTTTCGTTGCTTTTGGACATTTTTTACCTTCTGGCCTTCCATCGCGGCTGCTGAGAAGACGATAACCACGCACGACTCTCGGCGGCCGCTCGACGCTCGACTTTTGTTATTCCTCACAGCTGTTCTCGAAGGTCCCGACTAAACCTCCCGGTCACATCATACCCTCCACCTGTCTCTTCGCGATCGGTCGGCTGACATTTGCGCCATTCGCACTTGTGTGCTCGTCGCGCCGAGCTCACCGATTGTCCCACCGGGACCGGAGTGACTGTATCGTCAGGGCCGTAAAATGACAAACGACGTCGGGCGACATCGACGAGAAACGTCGTGTCGAAATCGTCACGAGACTTTTCGAGTGACGAATTTATATTAGTTTGTCGATATCAATATTAATCAATCTTATTAATCGTTCGTTTATTTATTTGTTTTTTATTTTTGTTTTTGTTATTTGTTATTTGTTATTTCTGTTTATTTTTGTTTATTTATTTATGTATTTATTTTGTTTTCGTGACATTTTTTTTTTTCGGGATTTTGATGTTTCCATGTTTTCATGTTAAGAAAGTAAGGCAAAACTTTGTACCTAATCAAAATTAGATGCAACGGTGTTAATAGTGGAGTTTTCTTTTATTCAAATTCAAATTTTCACAAAATTGAATTTGTGAACATTTAATTTTCACAAAATTGAATTTGTGAACATTTAATTTTCACAAAATTGAATTTGTGAACATTTAATTTTCACAAAATTGAATTTGTGAACATTTAATTTTCACAAAATTGAATTTGTGAACATTTAATTTTCACAAAATTGAATTTGTGAACATTTAATTTTCACAAAATTTAATTGGTGTGCCGAACGATAGGATAAAAATCTCGATTTCGTTCGGACGTGATTATGTGATGGGATAAGGACGAGGATCCGGAAAATAAGGCTACACGCGTGGCAACGAAAGAAACACCCCTCACGATAGATAACAAAGCATCGCGGGCAGAGACGCATCATTTTCGTATACGTGCGCACGCTAATTGTAATGAATGCGGAATCAACGAGATTACCGGTGGAGCGTTTTTACTGGTTTCCAGTATGTCTTTTTCGCACGTTCGAGGGCGCCAGATGCAAAGTCCCCCCGGTCTTAAGTTGTTACGTAAATGCGGGAGACTATCGAACGCAAGATATACAAAAATCACATTTTTAAGTTACCAATTTTTTTCCTGAAAACCAAAGAACAATCCCAAAAACACGTTGAAACTTGCTAAAAAAACCCTACAGTTCAACGAAATTATCTGCTTAGATTTCGGGACTAAAGCGCGAAATATAATTAAAGACATTTATTACAGATAAATCTTATGAGCATCGAGCAAAAGATCGAAAACAAAATTTTTTTTTAAAATAAAAATCAAATTTTTAACTTCCAAATTTTTTCCTGAAAACGAAAGAAAAAAAGCTAAATTAGCAAAAAAAAAAGATTAAAGCGAAATATAATGAAAAATATTTATTATAGATAAATCTTAAGAGCATCCAGCAAAAGATACGTAAGATAAGTAGTTATAGTCCACAGGTCACCGAAACATCGAATCGCGAGAGTAAACATGTTTGTTTTTTTTATCCTTCGCTCTCCACGGATTTGCCTTCGACCCTCTCAAACTCGGCGATCTTGGCCTCCACAAGTCGAATCTCCCTGACGAGAATTTTCTTGTCCTCGAGCCACTTGTCGCGCAGATTGTTGAGCGCGCGGACCTGCCGGCGACTCGAGAGATCGGCGACGTTCTCAGCGTCCTTCTGACTCTGAGCCGAGGGTCGACTCGGCCGTTGCTGCCCGTCGTCCGTCGAGCTGTCCTCGGTGTCCTCGCTCTGCGAACTCGCGGTTTTCGAGGCCGCGGATTCCGTTCGGCAGGACTTCGCGTTGCACTTCAACGTCGACCTGAATCTGCCCCTTCGGTGGTTGCAGTGCTTCTCGAGGGGAAAAATCGTCGGCACCGCGTGACGCTCGAGCTTCGACATTTCGAGAATAATCTGCGCAAACGGGCGAAATAATTCACATTTACGTGTTTATCGAACGATCACCTGCGATCCTAGCAGATCGAACAACTAGAGATGCGAAATTACGGTCATGTTTTGAATTGGTCAAAAGACCAAAAAATTACCGTCATTTGACGTCATTCTTTTTTGCCTATTTTGTCAGTTTTAAATAATCGATCACAAATAAATTGGTCATTTTTAACGAGTCATTTGATGATCATTTGACGGTCATTTGACCGTCACAATATGGACCTCGCATCTCCACAAACAGCCGTGAAAACAGCCGTAAAAACAACAACAACAAAAAACCGTATTTCCAACCCGGTCGGAATGAACCACAAAATCAACCGCAGTTGTTGTCAACAATCCGGCCGAAAAACCAACCGAGCTTTTGAAAGATTGGTTGGCTTTTGGGTCAAGATTGACAAGAATTATGGTTGGCTTTGTGTATCAGATCAAACCGGTTGGAAATACGGTTGAAATTCGGTTGTTCGATCTGCTTGGGCGATGTTTGTATTCCGGCGATAATAATAATAATAATAATAATAATAATAATAATAATAATAATAATAACGCGCACAATTCTTGTCAAGAATCCGACCAAAAAATCAACCGAGCTGGGTCGGTCGACTGGGTCGGATTGACAAGAATTATGGTTGGTTTTGTGTCTCAGATCAAACCGGTTGGAAATACGGTTGAAATTCGGTTGTTCGATCTGCTTCGGCGATGTTTGTATTTCGACGATAATAATAATAATAACGCGCACAAACCTTGCTGTTTCTCGTCGGCCGCTTCAGGCTGACGAATCTCTTTGTCACGATGTCGCCTTTACGGAAATGCAGACTGCAGATCCGATCGTGCGGCCGCAGGCTCTGAGTCTTCAGGCCGAGCGCCAGTTCCCATTTTTTAATCATCGACGGGTCTCGCGGCGTCTTGAAGAAGGAAAAAGCCACCCGGCAGATCGAACACTTTGCGCCCAAGTCGCAGTTCGGGACGCAACACTTTCGCCTCATTGTTGTTTACGTCCTCGGGGTCAACGGAGAGCCGACGTGCCGTTCTCGCGTCGCGCCGCGAATGTCTTCGCACGTCGCGCTGCGCGCTGCTTGTGTTTCTCGCGCACGCGGAAATTTTACAGTGCTGCCAATATCGGATTCGGGAACCGAGCGGCGATAAATATTCGCCACGTGCAAGTCGAAAATAATCACGTTTTTTTGGGTTTTTCTTGAAAATTGAACGAGTTTAGAAAAAAATTAATGGCGAATTCGTTGTGTTCGGGCGAAAATACATCGAAAAAAGGTGTTGAAAAAAATATAAAAAAATTAAAAGTGTTTTTGCACTCTTCGAAATTTTATCACTTCACTAAAATCGAGGTGACTTTTTTTTATCTATCGAACCTGGATTTTCTCCCTTCGTTCGATAGAAAATTCAATGACGAAAACATTTTTCACAGAATTTCAAAACTTAACTGCTATTACTAATTCTAAAAGCAGAAGACGGAGTTATTTTTTGTACGTTTTTATTAAAAATTATGCAACCTTAAAGTAAATTGCAGATACACGAACATTTATTACAATGTAATCTGCGATTGAGGAACTCGGTGTAAAAGGGAGACGAAACGATCCGGTGAACAGTACCGATGTTTTCGCAGCGAAACCCTGAGATTATTATCAAATTTTCGTTGGATGAAGACAAAGAATCCGAGTAGACAGATGAGTAACATTTCTATGGGTTCATCCTGAGCCTCATCTAATTTTTAGGTACTCTTCAAACAGCAGTCGCGAAACTTTCTTATCATCACGAATTAAATTAAAACACCGCGCATGTTTTATACTAGAAAAAAATTAAAAAAAAATAAAAATAAAAATAAAAATTAATGCGCTATTCTTAACGACTATCATCCATCATCGAATTCTTTAATACGAAAATTAAAGACATTCCGCATTCTCAAAGAGCCTTATTTATTATTTTTTTTAGCTCTTATCCTATTCCTATACCAATTCTGGCGGCATTTCGCAACTTTTCGACGCTTCCCTGCGGTTTTAATACATAAACCTACAAAAATTCTCTTCCCATCCGAACAATTATCCGAACCAGTAGAATTTCGCGGCAATCTTCGCGCCTTATCGCCTCTTAGCAGAACCTCTAAAACTCGTTTCCAATTAACAATAAAATGAATAATAAAACAGCAAATAAAACATTTGCAACAAGTAACTCAATAACAATCAGAAACGTCGAACGAGAAAAAAGAAAAAGAAAAGAAAAAAAAAAATCTTTCACTCGTCATCATCCTCATCATCATCATATTTGTACTTCGGATTCTCCGGTTCCTCCGATATTTCCGAGATCATCTCCTCAATAAGTTTCATCTGCTTCTCGGCCTCTCGTCTCTTCCGATACCAGCTGAGCCGGCGTTTCCGCAGTGAAATTATCTGACTCTGCTTCCTGTGGCTCAAATTCGCGATGCGAATTCTCTTCGCGCTCGGCGCGTCGTCGTTCGGCTTGCCGGGTTTCGCGATCGACGCCGGCCGCGCCATCTCGGCCCGAAGTCGCTCGCAGGACTTGCAAGTCGCGTCGGTGAACTGCGCGGTGATTTTGCACATATTGTGCCGCCAATTGCCCATCGAATCGACGTAGGCGTTCGGGTGTTTCGATCCCGGCCACTTGGAAGCCGGCGGGCCGCCCGCGCAGACGTTCATCATGTCCAACTCCTCGACGCAACATTCCACGTCGATCTTCGTACCGAACGGCGCGTCGCTTATCTTCCGATTCAGCACGTAGGACGTGCAGACGCCCGATATGAGATTCGCGATCACGCGTTTTCGGGGACGCGGATCGGATGAGCCTCGTGACGTCGTCATTTCCACGATCGTCAGCGACGTCTCCGCGAGGCTGAAGCAACTCCAGTTAGGACCCGGGAGATTGAGGGATCGGAGGTCCTCGTTCAGCTGGGAATGCCTGGAGGTTCCGGGCTTTGAGGTGGTGGAAACCGTGATTTTCACTGAATCACCCATTTTTCAGGCTTTTATTAGGCACCAGCAGCGATCTGCAAGAAAATTTGGTGGTTCAGATATATTTTTTTACTACTTTTATTTTCATTTGTTAATTAAAAATGCGACGCTCGTTCTTGCTTTAGGCTTTTTTTAGCCACCAGTTGTGACCTGGAAGAAAATTCGCTGGCTAATTGTTTTTTAATTCTTTTATTTTATTTACTTATTTTATTTATTAATGAAAACTACGATTAAGTTTTTTTCGATCGAGGTTTCGGTGGCTCGGGGAGTTTTGGTAGGAGCCGATCGGATTTTCTGAACACGGGTGCCGAGTTATTGTAAACATCATGGGAGGTCGTAAGATAGGAGGGGGGGACAACGACTGTATCGTCTATCGGCAGAGTTAAGGTAGTCCTTGCGACCGATATGCATTTCGCATAAATTTGAGTAATTTGAGAGAGAATTACGAACATTTCTCGATGGTATAAAAATCGGAAATAATTCATGCACATTAAAGGTACTGAAAAGATTAATTTTGTATAATAATAATTCTAAAATGTTATTAACAAATTGATGAAAAAAATATTGTTTAACAAATTTGTCGATGACCCAACTTTTTTTTTTAATGAAAATGATTCGTTCATTTCTCTGAATACGTATGAATTTTTTCAGATTTTAGAGTTCACTTTGAAATTCGTGTGTTTTTATAGGAAAAATATGTGAAATTTCAAAGTGAACTCTAAAATCTGAAAAAAATTCATACGTATTCAGAAAAACGAAGGAATCATTTTCATCCACAAAAAAACTTGGGTCATCGAAATATTTGTTAAACAATGTTTTTTTTCATCAATTTGTTAATAACATTTTCGAATTATTATTATGCAAAATTAATCTTTTCAGTGCCTTTAATTTGCATGATTTTTTTCAGATTTTTATATTATCGAGAAATGGTTGCAATTGTCTCTCAATTTTCGAAAACTTATGCGAACTCGACACCAGGCGCAAGGACTACCTTAATCAGACGATACGCATGTAAACACGCAGGCGTTTTTCTTTTCTCTCATTGCGACTGTAGCCTGATTATCGTGACGTTACAATTGCTACTGCGAGAAATAGATAATTGATGAGATGTCTGACATCGCCAGGACCGCAATAACAGTGGCTGTACAGTGACTGTACACGAGATTCCTATTCGTTATTTACGATCGCACGTGCGACTTTGTATTCACATTTATTCGCCTAAACGTGGTCGTATGATGCAAACGAGAGTCAACCACAAACAGAAGAAGACATTTATTTGCCCGAAAATTTGTATATTTACCCAATGTTATCGAACAAACGATGAAACAGACGACGGACAAAACTCGCCAGCGAGTTTCTTGCCGGTCTCGACGCGTACGGACGCTGACGCCACAATCACAATGATCACAATGATCGCCGCTACAACCGGCGTTTCTTTGTTTCGGGAATCCCGAAGACTCCTGAGGAATCAAACCGCAGCGCCATCTGCACCGCGGGGACGGAGTGAGTTTTTCGTTACCATCAGTGGCGCTCATTGATGATTATCTCTCTCAAAATTGCAATCAGTTATTTTCATTGAGTAATAATAAAGTTTACAAATAATTGAAATAGCGAGTGAGAATATTTTTTTAATATAATTTTTATGTGTTTTATATAATTTTTTTGTATTTAGTGCGTTATTATTATGATTGTTATCGTCAGTGGTTCTCATGATCGAGATTATCTAAAGACCGGTTAACTATTTGTATTCTGCAACAAAATAAACGAGAGACATGAATAAATGTAACTGAAACAACGAAATTGAATAAGTAACTTTTAATTAAAAACGCATTCGCGATAATGATGGATAAATATTTTGTGTAATTTTGAATATTCGAACAGCATATTTCGAATTAAATATTCGGACGAACAGCGTTGTGATGGCTCTGCGATTGCGAAGGACTTTTGGTTTCGGTAAAACGCAAAGTTTTTACAGCCGGTGTCAGGATAAATGGAGCAAATTCACCGACAAAGTGAAAAACTTCGAGACCCCGGAGAAATACAAGGGAACGTTTGTCGAGCGATGGGGTAAGTTTTTCACTCAACATTCGCGGATTTGAGGTTATTAAGTGCATCGACTTAACTCCGCTTGTTGTGGTTTTCAGGCAAATACTGGCGAAACGTTTATCTGGATTATCAAGAAGTTGTGGTTGACATTGTCAAAGGATGCAAGGAACATCCTGTTCGTGCTTCGATTTATTCTACAGGTACGTCAAATTCTTGAGTTGTTATTTCACTCAATCAATTATAATTTTTTTTATGCTACCTTGCAGAGAAAGCAGAATTTATTTCTGAATTTTTTCAACCTGAAAAATTTGTGTTTCACTTACACAAATACGACGCAATTTTTCTACAGACTAAAAAATAATATTCATCGCTGCTATATTCTAAATTTTGTGATGGTCTGTAATGCGGTATGGATTTTAGATTTTTTTCTTTTTTAATTAACGTTTTTCTCTAGTTCAGGTAAACTGATCAATTAATTTAAAAGCAAAAAGAGAGATATTTGATTTTTTTTTTACATAAAACGATATTTTAATATTACTAAGGATCTTAAAAACAAACTGGGAATTTTTCAGCTTTAGGAGAAGCTTACCACATATTCTTTGCATATGTTTTTTTTTTAATACAAAACAATATGTTAATATCACTAGGGATCTTAAAAACGAACTGGGAATTTTTCAGCTTTAGGAGGAACTTACTACCTCGCCAAGCACAATCCCGACGAAACGTCCTACAGAGAGCAATACCTGCTAAACACAATGAAGCTCGTTCCCGTCGGCGAATCTATTCGCAATCCCGTGGCCGTTGGCCACGTGAAATTTCTGGAGCGATGTTACAACGAGAACACCTTGAGACGACTGAATCTCGGATTATTATCGTTGATATGGGTCGACAACTACGACAGCGTCACAGCGCACTACAAAGCGACTTGTAAATATCTGAAGCCCCGATATCTGACGTTTCACGAGCGAATAATAGACGTCGGTTTTCTGGACACCTGGTGGATATGGCGAGAAAAGATGAAGGATTACGACGTGAATGAGGAGGAATTCGCGAGTCAGTGACGACGTCGCGAGTCGTTGAAAATATGTATAAAGAGTTATTAAAACAGTTATATTCTATTGAAAAGTGATATACAACTTTCACAAACAAACTCTCGCTTGAAACACACGCATTTCGTAAGAAAACATTCGAGAAAATAATTTCATTTCACCCAACCGCTGAGCATATCACATGTGACGCCTCGGGGGAAGCGCTAATTACGTTGTTCGCGAAAGTCGCGGCGATGTGCACCGAAAAGTCGGTTCTGAGTATTTTTCGTCGTTTTTACTGAGTTTTATGGACTCAGTTAAATTGTCGGCAGTCGGAAGATCAATTTTCATGGAAAGACACATTTTTCTTCGCAATTAAAATCACCATCCTTGTTATTTACTCCGCAAAGATCTGCGGAAACTATACCGAAAATTCAGCACCACTTTAATCGGTGCAATTCGCCTCGACTTTCGAAATATATTCTATAAAAAATATCGAGACTTTGGAAAATATTGTGAATTCTACGCTGAAAAAATTGTCGAAAGGTGATCCAAACAGTAGAGAGCTTTTCACGATACTGAAACAAAAAATGAAATGGATTTTAAGCACATTTACGAGTTGAAGCGATTTTTTTTTTTTTTTTTTGGGAAATTTTAATCACCTCGAGCGTAGACAATGGCAGTTCGGCTGGGAGTATAAATCATCATCCTGTGCGGGCGCTCGGCGTACGGCTCGGGCTTCGTGAAATGGCTGACGTTAGTGTCCAGTCGGGCTTCGCCGCCGAATTGCTTTTCGTCGCTGTTCAAAACGACTTTGTACTCGCCCGGCGAATAAACGCCGACGGCGTAATCGGGGAACGATTGCGTCGGATGAAAGTTGAAGACGAACACGAGGCCAGCGCGTTCGAAGACTATCACCTTGTCCGACTCGTGTTTCCAACTTACGTAGCCCTGACAAAAGAAAAATAAATTAGCCCTGCTAATTTCTGCAAGCTTGAAATATTTTTTTTTTTAAATATTGCTTTAAAACAACTAATCATATCTTACAGGTTCTGCATGAAGCCAGCCGTGTTTCTCTTCCAGTAAATTCATCTCCCGATCCCAGTTGTTCATGAATTTGTACTTCAGCAAATCGTCGTCCACCAGATTCCACTGGCGCCTCGCGTAGTGATAACTGTCGTTATTCCCGACTCGCGGAAAGTCCAACCATTCCGGGTGGCCGAACTCGTTGCCTGTAAAACAACAAGGAAATAATAGCACTTTTGTAAAATGGATTACGAAATAATTCAGAAATAATTCAGAAATAATTCCAATTGATTAAGAAATAATTTAGAAATAATTCAGAAATAATTCAAATTGATTAAGAAATAATTCCGAAATAATTCAAATTGATCAACAAATAATTCAGACATAATTCAAACTGACTAAGAAATAATTCTGTATTAATTCAAATTTAATATTCCTGAAACATTTTAAATTGATTAAGAAGTCATTTATCTAAGACTCATTGATACAGGAAAAATGTAACAGTTTCGAAGTATCCTTATTAAAAATGCGACGATAATCTCGGCGCTAGTCGCTCGTTAGCTCACCCATGAAGTTGAGATAAGCCTCGCCACCGAGTGCGTGCGTGATCAGTCTAATGATGTTGTGCAGCGCGATACCCCGCGTGATAACCGGATTCGGCGGGCTGACGACGCTCATATGAGTGTACATGTCTTTGTCCATCAGCCAGAAGGCGATCGTTTTGTCGCCCACCAGCGCCTGATCGTGCGATTCCGAATATGCGACCGTTTTTTCCATCCACCGTCGATTGCTCAGCACCCAGCAAATGTCGCCCATCGGCCAGTCCTCGTCTTTCACTTCTTTCAAAAGTTTGATCCACTTGTCGGGCAACGCCATGGCGAGACGATAATCGAAACCGAGGCCGCCCTCGGCCACCGGTCTGCAGACTCCCGGCATTCCGCTCACGTCCTCCGCGATCGTCACGATCTCCGGGTACAAATTGTGCAGCATGTAATTCGCGATCATGAGATAGACGACGCCCTCGACGTCGACGTTCAGGCCGTAATACTCGTCGTAGTGGCCGCTGAAACCCTGACCGAAACCCCGCGAATGGTACAGCATCGACGTTACACCATCGAATCTGGAAATTGGATACGTTTTTTTATGTTTTTGGATTTTTTTGGATTCAATTCTTTGTACGATGTTGAAGTTTGCAGAATTCAGAAAAAAAAATTCTAATTAAACCAAATGATGAAATTATTAGGTATAAAATTAGTCACAATGGTCACTACCATTGTGACTAATTGTCGTGATGACTTTTTACAAATAATTTCATCACTTGGGTTAATTAGAGTTAATTATTTTTTCTGAATTTCGTTGCATACCAACGGTGCAAACTTCAACATAATTTCTTTATATTTTTATATCTATGGCTCCATTTTTTATATTTTTGTTTTTATGGATCCAATTCTTTATATTTTTATATTTATGTCTCCATTCTTTATAATTTTGTATTTATGCCATTAAGGCGGTTCCTCACCTAAAACCGTCGAAGCCGTATTCCTCGATGTACCATCGTAAGTTGGACAGCAAAAACCTCAGAACGTCGTAATCCCCGTAGTTGAATAACCGGCTGTCCCAGAGAGGATGCTGCCCGCGGCTTCCGGCGTGGAAGAAACATCCCTCAGTGCCGTCGAACATGTTGAGGCCGTCCAGCGTGTTTTTCGAGGCGTGAGACTGAACCATGTCGAGGAGGACGTAGAGACCGTGCTGATGCGCCACGTCTATCAGTTCTTTGAGCTCCTCGGGGGTGCCGTACCTCGATGATGAGGCGTAGAACGAAGTCACCTACGGCGAAATGATTATTCGACAAAAATAAGAATGAAAATTATACACATTTTTTTTATTATTTATTAATTAAACATCTAAAATTCGACCCTTAGATCTTTTAAAGTATAACGTTATTGTTATATTATTATATATATTATTTTTTATTATTTATTATCTACAAAGCTAAAATTCGATCCTTAGAATTTTTTAATCGACCTGATGTGAAAATCTAGTGAAAACAAAAAATCACAAAACAAAGTTTCTTCTATGAAGAAAAAAAATTAAACACAGGATTACAAAAAATATACCTGGTATCCAAAACTCGCGTAATAAGCGTGTTCCATGATAGCCATAAGCTGTATAGCGTTGTATCCTTGCTTCACGATTCTCGGTATCGTGTCTCTCGCGAATTCGAGATACGTTCCAACGCGCAGTTCCTGGGTCGCAATTCCGACGTGGCATTCGTAGATACGAAGACTCTCCGGTCGTTTGGGCTTCGGGTGCTTCATTTTGTACACCTATGAGACGACAGAAAATTGCTAGTTGCAAATCTGGATAAAAGATCCGGTTAGAAGCAATAAAACGAACAAAAATCCGATTGAAACCTGTTTGAACCAATTATTTTTCAATCGAAATTTGAAAAATAATTCATGGATCAAATTAGTCCATTTGATCGGTTTCTATCAATTATTAAGCAGTGAATGAATCGTTCGAATGTCCGAAAATAATTTATTCTCGTCACCTTATCGCCCGGAGGATGCCAAAGACGTTGTTTAAACGTGACTCCCTCGCTGCGATCCTTCGGCTGAGTGACGTAAGTGGCCCAGGGGCTGAGACGCTCCAAAAGTTCCCCGTTTTGACTCTTCACGATGAGCTTGACCTCCGAGAGATGTTGGATCGGGCAGGACCCATCGGCGTTGGGCGCCAACTTTAGCTCCCATTTTCCGAATTCCAACTTCTTGAAACTCGTTTTTGTTCTGTCCCAACCGTCTAAAGTGCAGATTGAAGTATATTTGTATTAAACCTGTTCAAAAGGGTTTTTTTCATGTTTGTAATCAAATTTCTGTTGCATACAATTTCAAGAATCTCAATGAATAATTTATTTATTTATTCATTTATTTAATTACTTCTTTCTTTGTTTATTTTATATTATTATTAATAATAAAATAATTACAAACAGAATTTTTTTTTCTTTTAGTTATGAATTAACTTACTAAAATCTCCTGTGAGGAAGAGTTCTTGTGCACCTGGCGCCCATTCCAGGGCTGTGACGCTGTTGTCTTGGTTCACATGGATACCAAAATTATTGTAAGCCTTGGAAAATTTGTGCAGGTCGCCATCTCCAGTTTCTATCTTCTCCAAATAGTCCTTGAACAAGGCGTACCTGGAATAAAAATTAATTAACTATCGGTGAGGCTAAATCTAATTCAATACATCTATTTTTGCTCACTTGTGCAATGCAGTAATTTTAGCAAATACCTAACATGCAAATGTAATTATGTAATCAAAGGATGTAATTCTAGCAGCTAAAATGTAAAGATCAGAAAAAAAAATTTGAAACACTGGGAATGGAAATTTAACTAAATTTTGTGTATTGAATTAAAAATACTTCAGATTATAAATTAAAAAAAAAAATTCTATATCAAATTCTATATCAGTGTATTAATTAAAACATTTTTCGCAGACATCTTTTTAATCTTTTTAATCTGCTCCATTGGATTAGAATACCAATAAAAAAATCTCAATCACACTGAAGACAAAAAATATAATATAACAAACAATAGAATCATAAAATCGTAAAAATAAACAGGCGAATAACAATGTAAATATATTACAATTTCGTTCTATGTACATCGAATAAATATGAAACTACAAAGTATCAAAAATATCTGTCGCAGAGTGCAGCGAAGCCAAGAGTGATTTAAGCGAGAAGAACCTTTTGCGAATTTCCGTCTCGTAGGGTTTCAAGTACGGATCTCTCTCGAGGAGCGTCTCGATCTCCGGTACCTCGATTTTCGAGGGGTCCATGTTGGACCACTTGCCACCCATTGTCAGCGGAAATTGTGTTCACGACCGGGCGGAAAAAAACTGCGTTGGGATGTAAGAGAAACCGCGCTGACCAACGTGTTGCCGGCACGGAAGCTTTTGCGCGAATGACATATCAAGGTGACTCCCCCCCCGAACTCGGCGCATCGCAGCTCAAGATGCGCAGAGTTCAAGATGAGGAGAATGCGATATAGACGATAATTGTGGACCTTCGGGGTGGGGAAGGAGGTGGTCCATAATTATCGTCTATCGGATCCCCGTATATAAAAAAATAGACTCTATAAAAATTATTATGAACGTTATTTACTGATTTTAGATTTGAGGGAAAATTACACGAATTACGTATTAATTAAGAGCATGTGACTTACCGACTGCGGTAATAAAAACTGTAATGAACGTTTTTTTATGCATATTTGCAGTTACAGCTAAAAGAAGAAATTCATTCCCTGCGGATTTTATCAGTGCAGGGAATGGATTTCTTGTTTTCGCTGTAAATGCGAATATGCGTAAAAAACGTTTATTATAGTTATTATTATCGCAGAAACCTGCTCAGTCGGTAATAAAAACTGTAACCAATTATTTCGACGATGCCCAACGTTTCTGGAAAAAAGAAAAGTTTTACAAGATTCCTCTTTCGATTCTGGTTGGTGTAAAACTTCTTTTTCCTGGTACATGTGTCTAGTTTCTGTGTATTGTTGGTTCGAAAATTATTTTCTATCTCTCTCACACTCATGGTGGTTCCCTCCTCGCCAATTAAATGCCAATTAATTTCTTTTTAAATGTATTTTTAAATACATTTAAAAAGAGCTTAAATGTATTTTTTAAATGTATTTTAAAATGAGCTTAAATGTATTTTTTAAATGTATTTTAAAATACATTTAAAAAGAGCTTAAATGTATTTTAAAATACATTTAAAAAGAGCTTAAATGTATTTTAAAATACATTTAAAAAGAGCTTAAATGTATTTTAAATGTATAAATGTATTTTAAATGTATAAATGTATTTTAAATGTATAAATGTATTTTAAATGTATAAATGTATTTTAAATGTATAAATGTATTTTAAATGTATAAATGTATTTTTAAATGTATAAATGTATTTTAAAATACATTTAAATGTATTATAAAATACTTCTCTCTTACTCAGAGAGAGAGAGAGAGAGAAAGAGAAAGTGATTATTTTCCCGATGGTAAAACAGGAATCTCTCTGCTTTACCATCCGCGTCACACACCGATGGAAATTTACCGGTCATATTCCCGCGTGTGACGGCGAAGCCACAGCCGCGGTCAGTTGTCCGCGAACACAGCGTCCACGGTAACCACAAAACGAGAATATGGAGTTGCCCGTTAATTATTGTTTTTGCGGTATATCCTACGAAACCGAGCAGTTTATGATACAATGTGACATCTGCAAGAAGTGGTATCACGGCGGGTGAGTTCAAGTTCGCCGCGACGACGTGAAAAATCGCGAATCCGGGTCCGAAAGTCGCATCCCCGAGTCTCCGAGTTCCTCGATATTCGCGCTTTTCGAGCAGATTTCGGTGCTCCAAACGCGCGCGACCCTCGCGATTCAGTCTCGAGCGTCTCGTGGGCTTCAATCGCCCCGTTTTTGTACCATTTTCGAGCTCCTCTCGAGCCCCTCGAGTGTTGTTATTGTTTTTGTTGTTGTTGTCAACGAGATAACCTCGTAATGCATCCGTCGCTCCACCCTCGCGGATTTTCCCGAACGATCGCGGACGCGATTTTTCACTCCCGATGTCGCCTCGAGCAGCGAGGAATTCACGTTTCTCTGGTGTTTTAGGTGCGTCGCTGTGAAGGAATATATGTCAACCGACTTGGATAAATATCACTGTCCACAGTGCGAAACGACATGCGGGCCATCCATAAGTGAGTAGTGATGACAAATTTTCTGCTCCGTGTCAGCCCTGAAGCAAGCGAAACAGGCAAAAATCCATTTTCACCAGTGAATTTTTTTTTTTATCAATGTGTTATTTATTTCGAGTTGTTGTTAATTTTTTATTCATTTTTTCAAAGGATTTCTCTGTTTTTACCCTTTTGTTATTATTATATTATTATAGTATATAGTATTATTATTATTATTATTATAGTATATATAATAATAGTATTAATATTATTATTTATATATTAATAAAATCTGAGAAAAAAAATTGTGAACTAATTTCCTAGCTGTTGCATTAATAATGAACAGGAACATAATACGTAACATTAATTTAGCACAGTTTTAATGGTGTTAATTTTGTTTCAACTTTCAGTGAAAGTAAGATTGAACTGGCATCGGCACGAATATTCAGAGCCAAACGCAGACACAAAGCCAGTTCAGACGGGCACGGCAGTATTTATAAGAGAATTAAAGTCCAGGCACTTCCTGAAAGCTGACGACGTTGTTAAGAGCGTCAGGGGACAGCAGTTGACTTTGGAGTATTTACAGACAAATGGGTTCGAAAATCCTGTTATAATAGATGGCAAGGATGGCCTGGACATGACGGTACCGCCGCCTAACTTTAGCGTTTATGACGTTGAGAGTTACATAGGTAACTGCAGTGGTGTCTTTGTTTAAATATATTTTTAAATAGCAAAAATAATTTATTTATTTATTTATTTATTTATATCAAACGGGTAAAGCAATACAAATTATACAAATTATACAAGATGGTTGGAGAGCTTTGGCTAATTTTTCTGTATTTTTTGTACAAAGTCTTATTAATTAGATACATATTTAAGTCAGAGAAAAATTCATGAATAAACTAGCAAAAATTTCAGCAATAAACATTAATTACTGATTTAAATAGGATCAAAATTTTTTTAAATCCACTTTGAATTTTCCACCACCGATTTATCACTGTTTAATCTCCAATCAGGCGGGGACCGCGAGATGGATGTGATAGACGTGACGCGACAGAGCAACATACGAATGAAACTGCGGGATTTCGTCGAGTATTACAACGACCCGTGCCGAACGCGAGTGCTGAATGTCATAAGTCTCGAATTTACCAATACCGGGTATATAGCAGTTGGATGTGTATATTTGGTTTAGCCGAGCGGCGTAAGATGATCGTGGCTTTTATTGTATTCATCAATAAAAACAAATTGCAGTCTGTCGCCGATGGTCGAGGCGCCTTACATCGCCCGGAAGCTCGACTGGGTGAATTCGGTGTGGCCGCGCGATTGGTCGGACGAGAGCGAGCTGAAAAGGCCCGAGGTGCAAAAGTACTGCTTAATGGGTGTGAAAGATAGCTTTACAGACTTTCACGTCGACTTCGGCGGCACCTCCGTCTGGTATCACGTTTTGCGCGGCGAGAAAGTCTTTTATCTCGTTAAACCGAGTCCCGCCAATCTTCAGCTCTATCAGCAGTGGATGTGCAGCTCGGCGCAAAGCGAAACGTTTTTTGGCGATCAGGCGGACGCCTGTTTCAAGTGCGTCATCAAGCAGGGACAGACGATGATGATTCCCACGGGCTGGATTCACGCGGTCCTCACGCCCGTCGATTCCCTCGTTTTCGGCGGGAATTTTGTTCACAGCCTCAACATTCCAATGCAGATACAGTGAGTCCATTTCACTGCTTAGTAATTCTCATTGACACTGATAAAAATTGATTGAATGAACGAAATTCCGATTGAAGAATAATCGGTTCAAACAGGTTTCAATCGGATTTTTGTTCTAATCGGATCTTTTAAAGCACAAAAAAAATCGAATGCTCGATTCGAATATCATTATTAATTTTTTTTTTTTTCAGAATATACGAATTAGAGAGAAAGATAAAGACTCCGAAGAAGTTTCGGTATCCGGGCTTCGAGACGATCAACTGGTTCGCGGCGAAGAAACTGCTGAAGGAGTTGCGGGAGCTGAATCAGGAGGAGAAAAAGTGTCCCGCTTATTTCTTGCAGGGAGTCAAAGCGTTGCTCGGGATACTGAAGCAGTGGAACACCGACAAAGACGTGAGCTCGAACGAAAGAAACGAAAACACGAGAGAAAATAATTTTGCGTCAAGTATTAAAATTGTAGCCGTTGCTAAAACGAAAAATTGAATTGCAAAAATATACCTTTCTTAAGGTTATTTTCTCGGGATTTTTCGACATACACATTTCCTTCTTTTTCATGATTTCGGTAAACCAGAATCACCATAAAATATTACGATACAAAAGCACTAAAATTCTTTTGCAAACGCAAAAAAAAAAAAATCACGCCACCTTCGATCGGATACAAACGGTGCGTTTATAATTTTTTTCCAGTACAACATGATGAGCCGCAGTCAAATACCGGAGACGGTGAACAGTCAGAAGTTGCTAAAAGAATTCAGCAAGGAGATAAGACACGCGGAGCGCTACCTGATGTCGCTGAACCCGCCGAAACCGGAGCGCGAGAGCAAGAGAAAGAAGAAGAAGCCGTTGAACAAGGATTTCGTGAATTACGACGTGGCGGATCGAATGGCGGGGAATCCGTTCACGGCGACGCTGAAAGGCGCGACGGCGAAGGCGGAGCCGGCGGTCGAGGAGGCGGCGCAACGGCGTCCGTCGCTCAAGCTGACGTTGCCGAAATCCGCGTCGTATCCGTACGCGAAGCCGAAACCCGTGGCGGCGGAGAAAAAGACGGCGGGAATATTGAAACGCGGCGGCAAACCGGGAAAGCAGAGTCCGACGGTGATAAGATTCAAGCTGGGCGACAACGAAGTCGTGAGAAGCACCGACGACAGCGTCAACGTTTACGGGAATTTCGCGATCGACCAGACGATCGAAACGCCCAAGGAATTAACGTGGAAACAAACGTCCGTCTACGATTTTCACGACGGCAGCAACGAGAGCGACTACGGCGGTTTCACGATCGACGAGGGACCGAAGCGGAAGAAATCGTCGAAATCCGCGCAGAAGAAGCAGAAGAAGGACTTCGAGGGCGACGTCGACGTGCTCAGCGAGGCGCCGAAAAATGGGATCGAGGAATTATTGAAAGCTTCCGCTTACACGCTGGGCACTGGCGCTGCTGCTCAACGATTGGAAGTGCCGTACGTGTTCTTTTTAGTTTATTTGTTTTTTTTCGCGAGCTAATCGAGAGCTTCAGGAAATATTTTTGCTTTGAGGAAACTTGAAATTGAACATTTTGAAATTCGTTTTACTGAAGCAATGGTAGAATTAATGTAAGAAAATAATTAAGGAATCCTCTTAAGGTAGTTCTTGCGTCTAGTATTCGTTTCGCATAAATTGGAGAAAAATAGATCCGTCCCCGGACCGAAAATTGCCAAAATCGACCTCAATTTTTTTTCTTTTGAAAATATCGACTTGTAACCTATACCATCGTTCTCAAGTCGCATATTCTACCCCCGAAAACACTGGTTATTAACCTTTTTTAATCGATTTTGAAAAAAAAAATAGTTTGGCGACGAAATTTTTTTTTTTCTGTCAGAAATCGTAGATTCGGCACCCGACCGAAAATCGCCAAAATCGACCCCAATTTTTTTTCTTTTCAAAATATCGACTTGTAACCTATACCATCGTTCTCAAGTCGCATATTCTACCCCCGAAAACACTGGTTATTAACCTTTTTTAATCGATTTTGAAAAAAATATTTTTTTGGCGACGAAAATTTTTTTTTTTTTTTTTCAGAAATCGTAGATCCCGCTCCGGACCGAAAATCGCCAAAATCGACCCCAATTTTTTTTCTTTTCAAAATATCGACTTGTAACCTATACCATCGTTCTCAAGTCGCATATTCTACCCCCGAAAACACTGGTTATTAACCTTTTTTAATCGATTTTGAAAAAAATATTTTTTTGGCGACGAAATTTTTTTTTTTTTTGTCAGAAATCGTAGATCCCGCTCCGGACCGAAAATCGCCAAAATCGACCCCAATTTTTTTTCTTTTCAAAATATCGACTTGTAACCTATACCATCGTTCTCAAGTCGCATATTCTACCCCCGAAAACACTGGTTATTAACCTTTTTTAATCGATTTTGAAAAAAATATTTTTTTGGCGACGAAATTTTTTTTTTTCTGTCAGAAATCGTAGATTCGGCACCCGACCGAAAATTGCCAAAATCGACCCCAAATTTTTTCTTTTCAAAATATCGACTTTTAACCTATACCATCGTTCTCAAGTCGCATATTCTACCCCCGAAAACACTGGTTATTAACCTTTTTTTAATCGATTTTGAAAAAAATATTTTTTTGGCGGCGATTTTTTTTTTTTTCTGTCAGAAATCGTAGATCCGTCCCCGGACCGAAAATTGCCAAAATCGACCTCAATTTTTTTTCTTTTGAAAATATCGACTTGTAACCTATACCATCGTTCTCAAGTCGCATATTCTACCCCCGAAAACACTGGTTATTAACCTTTTTTAATCGATTTTGAAAAAAATATTTTTTTGGCGACGAAATTTTTTTTTTCTGTCAGAAATCGTAGATTCGGCTCCCGACCGAAAATTGCCAAAATCGACCCCAATTTTTTTTCTTTTCAAAATATCGACTTTTAACCTATACCATCGTTCTCAAGTCGCATATTCTACCCCCGAAAACACTGGTTATTAACCTTTTTTAATCGATTTTGAAAAAAATATTTTTTTGGCGGCGATTTTTTTTTTTTTCTGTCAGAAATCGTAGATCCGGCCCCGGGTCGAAAATTGCCGAAATCGACCTCAATTTTTTTTCTTTTCAAAATATCGACTTTTAACCTATACCATCGTTCTCAAGTCGCATATTCTACCCCCGAAAACACTGGTTATTAACCTTTTTTAATCGATTTTGAAAAAAATATTTTTTTGGCGGCGATTTTTTTTTTTTTTCTGTCAGAAATCGTAGATTCGGCTCCCGACCGAAAATTGCCAAAATCGACCTCAATTTTTTTTCTTTTGAAAATATCGACTTGTAACCTATACCATCGTTCTCAAGTCGCATATTCTACCCCCGAAAACACTGGTTGTTAACCTTTTTTAATCGATTTTGAAAAAAGTATATTTTTTGTATTATTGCAGCCCAGCGACGACAAACAATCCACCGTTCGGACCGGCCGCCCCACCGCCGATCGGGTGAGTTTCCGCGAATTCCGCGACTCCACAGACATTCGAATCGAACGTGCCTCGTCGACCTTAATGACCATTCTTTCACGTATTATCCAAGTGGCAACGGTAGTCGCATGATATAACATAATTATGAGTGTTCGTGTGTCGCTTCGAAAAACCGCTGCTCGTGCGTTCGCGACGCGCTTGCGTCCCGACGTTTTTTTTCCCCAGGTTCAGCCGGTAGAGTTACATTTTTATTTTCTCGATGTCTTAGTATTTATAAATTGAAAACGGCCAGTTCTGGCAGGGCATCGCCGTCGACACGTGAGGCCATCGCGGGGATGCTGTCGTTCAGCGAGCAATGCTACTCCACGACGTCCGAGAGTCCGGCCAAGTCCACGAAATCCACGAGGTCGGAACACGACGACGAGGACGATCAGTCGATAGAGAACATCGATAAGGTTCATCAGGACGAGGATTTCAGTGAGTCCTTAAGGTTTACGAGGCGATTGCGTTTGTTTTGCTTCTTTATAGCTTTATAAATATTCGAATATTTTTCCCTGCTTTTTGTGTCCTATTTTTTCGTTTTTTATGTCCTATTTTTCTTTTTTATGTCCTATTTTTTCTTTTTTATGTCCTATTTTTTCGTTTTTTGTGTTCTATTGTTTAGTTTTTTATGCACTGTTTTTTTTTCGTTTTTATGTCCTATTTTTTCATTTTTATGTCCTATTTTTTTTCCGTTTTTTATGTCCTGTTTTTGTCGTTTTTTGTCGTTTTTTGTGTCCTATTTTTTTTCGTTATTAAATCACATTGAACTCTTACGTTTTCTCTCCCAAAGTATATCCAGCTTTGGACGCGTCGGACGACGAGGAATACATATTCAAGCCCCGAGGCAAGAGACGCGTCGACGAGGCTTGGAATCCAAAAGCGCGGGTGGGTCCTCTGCTACCGAAGACGAACAGACCGGCGCGCGAAGGCGCGAAGAAGACTTCGGTGGAAAAGGGTCTGGAGGCCGCGGCGGCCAAGCGGGCGAAGCAACCGGTGAGCCGCGAATTATCAGATCGCACTGACAAATATCATTGAGCCAATAACTCCTCATTCATTGAACTGAAAACTTCTCGACGAAGAAATTAACCCTCATTAACGTCTTTCTTCTTTTTTTTCGCTAATTCGTTGTCAGGATGACTTTGCAGAAGATAACATGAAGAAAGAATGCAAGAAGCGATTGGTAGGCATCAAGTATATCGTTTACTACGTGGATCCTTCACATTCACAAGAATCGTATTGAGATTACTCATGTAGATTTTTTATCGGCATCAAGTTTTTTGTGTCACAATTTGCGAGTCGGTAATTCGTGTTTTTAATTGAATTAAATCGCCAGACGACGACGAAACGAGCGTACAACAAACAGAAGAAGGAAACGCCGGTGAGCGTCGTTCCACCGCCGTCTCCGCCTCCACCCCCGCTTCCGGTTCCGGAGGAGGAAGTTCCGCAACCCTTGATCGGTTATGGCTCGATTTTGACGAGTCCCAATCGACTGAAAGATGTTAAAGCTAAGCTGGCTGCGCCCGTTCCAGTCGGTAAGATTTTACGGAAATATTGCCGAGCTTTGTTAGATTCTTCTGTGAATTTCGTAATTGGTAACCAGAGTTGGAAATCCCTCGTTTTTATGAAAATAAAATTGATGGTACGATTATAATTATACATTAAATTAATTATAATTAAAATTGATTTATATTGAACTTAAATGATTAAATAAGATTATAATTTAATTTAAATTATGATTTTATTTGAATAAAAAAAATCGGTTTTTCTTGCGGCCGTTCAAAAGTTCACATATCATTTAATAATCGCTTCGAGTCATCGTTACAAAATCGTAACTATAAATTAAACTGTTGCGTAAACTTGAATTCCTTTTTAAAAAATTCCTAAACTAACGGGGACGTTTTTTCTCATTGCAGAACGCAAACCGAAGAAGGGAATGAAGACGGCGAAGCAGCGATTAGGAAAAATCCTGAAGCTTCACAAGATGATGCACTGAGCAATAGGAAAGTAATTATCGCCGCGCGGAGAGACGATAACGATAATCATGTGTCACTCGTTTTCGTACCGGGGGATAATCCCCAACAGGTGTACATTGCTATGTAAATATTAATTTCTTCCGTCGAGAAAATCGACGAAACATCGATAGACTCGGAATATCGAGACTCGAATATTTATTCGCGACGATCGTCGTCACTTTTGGCGTGAATCGAAGTTATTATACGAAATTCAGTATTTCGCGTGAATGATCAATTGCGTATGTGCGTTATATATATATAGAATATATATATATCATTTCTCAGATAGATAGTCGGTAATAGAGGGTTCAGAGACGACTCTGAAGTAAAGTAGCGTAGCGGATAGCTTAACGATAAACATGATTGCGTTTCTCGAATAATAGTACAAAGAATCTCACAAGCGTCCAACGGTACTACGAAATTTCCGAGGCGTTGCAATGTCCGAGCACTCCGTAGATTGAGAGGCTGTGCATTAGACTTATTAAAAAAAAATCCGGTGTATCTTTGTAATTTTGCTGCTTATCGAAATTCTTGAAATTTGATGCAAAAAAAAAACAGCTTTCGTCACTGGAGGCGTTTGTGAAAAAATATGTAGCACTGCAGCTCTGTAAACGTGGAACTTTAAAAAAAAATCATGGTCCGTAAAAATGGCTAATTTTAGTATTTATTTTATCTTTTGAAATGTTAAGATTACAGAGCTATAATGTTAAATATTTTTTTGCTGGCGGCCCCAATCGCAAAAGCTGTTCTTTTGCATAATTTTTCAAGAATCTCGATGAGCAGCAACTTTACAAAAATATACCCTCTTTTTTTAATAGGTCTGATGTGCATTATTTTACTTTTATTTCGTCTTTTTTAAAATCTTTCTCTTTTTATGAACCCTAGACGAGTAGATTTTGCGGGCAAATCGTGGCGTATCGCAGCCACGTGGCGCCCGATCTATCCGCCCAAGGTGCAGCTTCATTCCTGTGGATTTCGGAATTTTGTATCCGCAACGATGTCATCGATTTGAGTCGCGAAAAACGGTGTACCGAACAATCAGTATTATCCCAACACTGCTGCGGCCGCGATCGGTCGGGATTGTCGTTGAAAATTCTCAATTACGAGTGGAAATTTGTAAATTGCGATTTGTTATTTTTGTCCGCATCTCGATGTGTAATTTCTTCGTGTGTGTTTGTGGACTCCAGCGTCCCGCTGGGGCGACGAGTCGAGGGTGTTTGTTTTTCTTTTTTTTTCGATATTTATTGCAGGTCTCCGACCGACTCGAATCGTCCGTCGACAATGAATTACAAAAAAAAAATTATCGTATAAATCGTGTGCAACGCCTTTTTATAAGGAACCAGTTTAAAAAAGACCGGGAAAAATGGACCATTTTTTAATCAACCCGCGCGAATAAAAAATAAATAAAAAATTTGCGTTTCTTTAACAACGGTCAATTATCCCCGGACTTTTTTATTGTCCTTATAAAAAGGCGAATGCGACTGCGACGACCGACAAATTGTACGATACCATAGAACTAATGTGTAATCTGATATTCTGTGCGACATTTTATCGTGCACATTATTCTATAATAGCATATAACATATATACATATTTTTTTACAGCCGTACGTGTTTATCTATGTTTGTTAATTAAGTAGAGCTGCGAATCATTATTAATTCACGGATATTTATTGTTTCGTCACGACTTCCGCAGACGATCGACTTTTGATCGAGATTGTCGGGAAAATCGCAAGTCGAGAGATTATCAACGAGACGAGAAACCGCGCGGAGAGAAATAATCAGGGAGTGATGACGAATCTTTTGCTGTTTTAACGAAACATTTTTTGCTGCCGTAGCAAATCGTTTGTTCTCACTCCATTAATTTTTTTTTGTAACCGTGTGCGTAAAATTCGACTTTTCGAGGCAGTTTTGCGCGCGTAAAGTGCTCGTCTTTCGCACTAGTGCGCAAGGTGCTCGTTTTTCGCACTAGTGCGTAAAGTAACCAAGAGTGCGTAAAGTGGCACTTTACGCACGAGTGCGAAAAACGAGCACTTTACGCACGCAAAACCGCCTCGAAAAGTCGAGTTTTACGCACGCAGTTACAAAAAATCGTATGTCTAACACGTGCGAAAAGACCTACTTTACGCACGCGTTGCACAATATACAAATTCTCTGTGCGCGCGAGAACTTTCCCAAGGAATTTTTTCGTAGTCGGAACGCGCGCCGCTTTCTCGCGGAGCTTCGTGCATCGAGCCTCGAAGCTTCATTAAAAAGATAAATACATAAAATAAGTAATATCACTGCCCCGTAGTATAATCGTAACATAAGAACAAAAAAATTGTATAGCGAATCCGAATATTTATCGCCCGAGGCGAGCGACTCCGACTCCGACGATGAATTATCAATTTCACACGCATTTATGGCTCATCAGTGGAAGGAACGCGAGATTCGAAATTCATCATCCCAGCTCGGGTCACACAATTGTAAATAGCTAAGCATTCATGAACGAAAAAAAAAGAAAGAAAAAAAAAAAAGCGAAACGCATCGCAAAGACATCACCAGCATTGTAATAACTGCATCACGTTTTAGATAATCCAAAAGCTTTCAACATTCGCACGTAAGTTCCTCGTGTGTTGTTGCTTTACAATTCAAATAAAACGACTCGAGTTATCACAGCCCGCCGAGCTCTGCCTCCCGAGATTTTCGTATTTCCCGGCAACTTAGGAGCGTCGAGGAAATCGCGCCAATCGTTTACTCGTGTCTCTCGGATCCTCCGGGCGAGATAAAATAAAGCGCTGCCGTCCTACAGTCGGTGAGTCGACGCGAGTTGCGAGATATATAATTCGCGGGTCGCTGCAAAATCAGAGATTCGGTCCACACGCGACCAGCTGAGTGAATCTCCGACATCCTTATAAAGAAATTCCGGGACTTCGATATCGTCGCAATCGAGGCGAAAACGCCGACTCTTCGTGTCGCTTTGCAAACAATTCGAAAAACTTCGTGTCGTACCTAACCAAGTAACCAAGTATTTCTCGCACCTTCGAGGCGGCTCCAACCTTAAAGTTTTATTGCAATAAAATCTCGACTCCCGAGGCAAGGAAAAAAAAATGTCTCGGTGTCAATTAAATCGCGTCCGAAGCGCCTGGCAGGCGAATCGCGAGTAATAAAACAGACACCGCAGTGACAGTGCGGAAAAGTCGCGAGTCGCGTTGCGTCTTATCGCACGCTCGATATTTTTGCGGCAAACGAGCTTCGCACGCGCCTGCAATTGTTTTTTTTTTTGCTTTTTTTTTTCTAGGGAATTGTTTTCCACGCGATCGAGAGCGAGGATTTTAATGTATTGTGATTTGTGCTTCGGAGTGTTGATTTCGTTATCGCGTGATGCTTATTAGGATTGCGGGCTCTGAGTGTCGTTGTAGTTAATTCGTGACGTTTGCGTCGATCGGGAATAAAGCTTGACGTTCGGGGGACGAAAAAATCGCGGTTTTGTCTCGTGGGAAGTGAAGTGCAACGTGCAACGCGTGGCTCTTCTCCCTCTCTCTGGGATCTTAACACACGCTGCGTGTTTCTCTCGCTGTTGCTACACACAGGCGGAGTCGGTCAGACAGTGAGGTAGGCACGTGTGCGTTATTATTATCATGATTTTACTCTGACGTACCGACGGATATACCTTGCGACGTGAACTTGGCGCTGATGAAATATATTAGAGCGACGGAGAGGTGAAAGTAACCGACGAAGCGATTATACGTAGCTGTTTTTTAAGGTCTTTCATTTGACGAGCATTGTTGAAATTACGAAAAATGGGATAGAAGAATCAAACGGCATTTTTTACTTGGCTATTTTTTTTATGGAATGGCGAGACAAAAATTGGCGATTTTGTTACTGAAATTGTTACCAAATTTGAAAGGTTTTTATTTTATTTTTTTAATTGATTATGTGTGATAAGTAATTTTTTTTTTTTTTAAATAAAATGGCTGACCCTTTTTATCAAATTCGAATACCTTATAACGATTTGGACAAAAAAAAATGTCTAACGTAAATGAAATAAAATATGTTGATAGAATTGCAGGTAGAATTTATTTTTCCCTTCGGCTATTATCAATGGACTGATCGTGTATTCCATTGAAATTTTTGTCACAGGAATGCTAGTTGTGACTCGAGGCGCCGGCCGTTGCATTTGTTGCACAGTGCAGCGTGCCAATAACGCCCGGAATGACTTTCGCCGGGAACGCTACCTTCACGGGAAACTCGACGAAAAACTCGAGCGTTACCAACTTAACGGAGATCGGTGAGTGAAAATTCGGGAAGGGTGCTCGGCCGTGCGTATTGGGCTAATTATTATGATGTTTGCAGAGAGAAAAAAAATCGTTTTTCGCGTTTTTCTCGTCCAATTTTTTATTTTTCGGACAAACAAATTTAAAATAAAAAAGATGTTTATAAAAAAAATATATATATATTTTTCGGTGCTTTTCGGAATCAGCGGGAAATTTGCCATCCGACAGCGTTTTCAAACTTTACGAAATAAAAAAAATTCTCCAAAAACGCCGCGTTTTTAGTGAAGTGACAAAATTTCGAAAAACGTCCGAAAACACTTTTTATTTTATGTTTTAAATTTTGTAACATCTTATTTCGATGTTATTTTTGCCCGTAGACAAAGAATCCGCCATTATTATTATTTTTTTCCAAACGCGATCATTTTCACGAAAATTTTTTAAAAACTTCACTACCTCGATTTTTAAATGTTTTTTTCGCATCAACTCCAAAGATGTGCATTAGCAACATGTGTGGAATTTAAACTTACGTCGGAAAGCAGCTGTCAATGAACTCCGCAAACTTCTCAGTGATGTCGAACACGCGAGAATCTGCGTGGGTCGGTAGGTCGTATATCTCCATGCGCAGCGGGTCGAGAAGTACGGCGAGTAAATTAACAAGGGTGGGCGAGGGGGACTGCGGTAATTGTGACTCCGTTTGACATGGCCCAGCCGGCCAAACCAATTGATCGGATCGTTGGGTAGTGGAAAAGTTTTTGCATCGGCTGCTCCACTCGCATCATCGAAGTCACGAAAAGTTTCGTTGTTGTCTGAGACTCCCGAGCTTAAATTGCTGAAGGCAATATGAATATTCACTTTTTTTAAATCTCTCCGACCAAACTTCGAAAATGCGAAATTTCCGGATATGTCCTGAATATTCCTGAGTTCCACAGTTGAATTTTTATTTATTTTTTCATCTCATTGAAATTAAATCTATCAGCTGCGGAGCGTCAGGTGTGAAATTAATATGGGAAATTAATATGGGAATTAATATGGGAAATGAATATGGGAATTAATATGGGAAATTAATATAGGAAATTAATATCGGAATTAATATGGGAAATTAATATAGGAAATTAATATCGGAATTAATATGGGAAATTAATATGGGAAGAAAATTTGTCCATCACAGTCATGTGATGGAAAAATTGCGACGATCGTATGATGGAAAAATTGTGATGGTCATGTGATGGAAAAATTGTGACGATCGTGTGATGGAAAAATTGTGACGGTCACGTGAAAAAGGTTTATTTGTCTCTCCAAGTCTCGTTTACAAGCGCGACAACATTGAGTAATGAAGCGAATTAAAATCGTCTCACCGAGATTGATTGGCTTATTAAGGGCATCGGCCAATCTCATTTAACTCAATGTTATCGGTTCAATTCGAGCGGCTGCCCCATGGATCTTCTCCTATTAAGTTGATGTCACGATATCACTCGGAAATATCCAGAAGCTCGCAGTTGACCCGTTTATTCGTTGCCTCGTTGTCCTGTGATGGCGATAAATGATTTTTTCGATTTAATTAACAATTTTGCATCTTGCAAAAATATCTTAAATAATCGTCAAAGATTCAGACTTAATTAATGAATACATTGGGAAAAACCAAAAATTGTTTATTAATTATGTCCGTAATTTAATTATCAGACCTTGTAAAAAAATATATATATATATCAAACCGGTTTTCGAAAAACGAATTTTCAGAGTTAGTTAATAATTTTGCATCCTGCAAAAATATCTTCAATAATCGTTAAAGATTTGAAGGTTTAAACGTGATTAATGAACACATTGGGAAAAAACAAAAACTGAAAAAAAATTGTCAGACCTTGAAGAAAAAATATAGCGAACCGGTTTTCACCATGACGCCTCGGTTCTTTTCCACCCGAATTGCTAATTTAGGACGGAAGACAACAAATCTCAAACGCGTCAACATCTGCACCTCACGAGCTGCGTCGCGTTCCACGTCTTCTGGAAAACTTTCCAACGTATATGCACGATTGTGTTGAAAAAACTGTCTCACGTTTCTCGTATCACGATACAGAACTTCGTGACTTCGTGAGGTTACGAGATCGACTGTTCGACGCAGAATCTGCGTCGAACGAACAATCACGTGCGTAAAATATTTTTGTACATTGATAAAAAAAAACAAACCAAAAAAAATTGTACAAAAATTAAAAAACTCCTGACTGAAAAAGACGATGGAATTCTTGTGTGAATTTCTTGTGGTGTTTTTAAGAATATTCGTGACATAGAAAACAGCATCGATCCGCTGATCACAAAATCATAATTCCTGCCTTTTTTCCGGCTGGCACTTAGGATTAGCAAATTCAGAAAAAAAAATCAGAGATTGATAGCTAATCAATTTCTGCATTAACGATTTTTTTTGCACTTGAATTAAAATAATCAGCCAATATTTTATGTTCATTTCAATATTTTTCTCCGGTGCAAATTGTCACATTTATCGAACCTGCGACATTCGGTATCGGCGATCGATTCTATTGACAAAATCGCCGGATTGCGTTTGACAATATTATCGTCAATCGAGTTTGCGCTCGTGAAACAGATGATATATCATCGACCGGCTGTGGAATTGTTCAAGAGCGAACGGTATTTCATATCGTCCGGGCATCGAGACCGGCGACAAAGGTCGCAACCGGTGGGCATCGAGCCGCTCGTTTCAGTCCGTGATTGAACGTCGCAGCGTTCGTAGCCGCGGTCGTTCTTTCCCGCCTTGAGAGCTCGCCGCGTGTCGCGACGGTGCGAATCATCAGTGCAACTCGTGTTATATTAACATCGATACCGCCGACAGTGCGACGCATAACACTCGAATCGTGCAAAGTTCCGAGTACGCAATTCGCGCGCCTTTTATATCCTACAGACGACGCTGGAAAAAAGTGCCATTCATTTTTTTTTAATATTCTAATTTTTTGACTATTCAGATTGTCAAGCAATTAATTCAATTTTTCTTCTAATCCCTGATACAATTTCAGATGATTGAAAAAATTACATTAAATTGGCGAAAGAATTTTTTTTTTTGTTTCCATCTTAGGGTCGAATTCATATTCAAGTTTGAACTCAAGTTGGAACTCTTGAAATTTCAGCTTTAGTCCTAACTTTTTTTTTTTTTTTTTGGAGTTCCAACTATGGAAAATTTAAATTTTTTTTTTTTTAGTTCGAACTTAAGTTAGAATTTGAGTTAGAATTAGAGTTGGAACTTAAAAAAACATTTTTTGGAATTTGATTTCAAATTTAAGTTATAATTTGAGTTGAAACTTAAAAAAAACATTTTTTTGGAATTTGAGTCCAAACTTGGGACTGCAAATTCGACCCTTCTTTGGGTTTATAAAAATAAGAACTGGAGTTAATTTGAGCACATTTATTTTTGACAGATCGCAAGCGAATTATTTTTTAAACTGACATTTTTTTCTAGACTGTTTCCCTATTTTGTGGTGTCTGTAAAACGTTTTATAAAATTAATTCGGTTTTATAAAATTTCATTTTTACAGAGTGACAAAACCGCGCGAATTTTGAAGCCGAAGCGGTGAAGTGAATTACAATTTTGATAGTGAGGAGGTGAACGAGTGAAGTGCGAAATATTCGCGGACACGGTTTTTACCTGTAAGCGCGACCGTCGATTGGGCACTCGTGGATGGTTATTAAATAGTCTAACGTACTTCTTTATCCTCGAGCCGAGGCTAATAGTGTCAAGGTGAAGGATCTGCGGCAGCAAGCACTGCGGATGCCGGAAGCAGCGTCTCGACTGTATCGCGTGGTACGTGCCGTGTTATCTTGTATTTGTCACGCCGGTTTCACTTGTTGCACAGTTTTCTGCGCACGGCTGGGCTTAGCGCCATTAAATTTCAGCAAACGTTTTTCTAATGGGCAAAAAAAAAATGTTTTCGTTATTTCTAAACTGCATATTTTCATTTTTTATAAATTGCATAGTTTCCCATATTTTCTAAACTGCATAATTTCCCTTATTTTCATTTTTTTTAAATTGCATAGTTTCCCATATTTTCTAAACTGCATAATTTCCCTTGTTTTCATTTTTTCTAAACTGCATAATTTCCCGTATTTTCATTTTTTCTAAATTGCATAATTTTAATTTTTTCTGAATTGCATAATTTTCCATTTTTTCTAAGCTGCATAATTTCCCTTATTTTAATTTTTTCTAAATTGCATAATTACCCATTTTTTCTATGCTGCATAATTTCCCTTATTTTCATTTTTTCTAAATTGCATAATTTCCCATTTTTTCTAAGCTGCATAATTTTCGTTATTTTCATTTTTTCTAAGCTCCATAATTTTCCTTATTTTCATTTTTTCTAAGCTGCATAATTTTCCTTATTTTCATTTTTTCTAAACTGCATAATTTCCCTTATTTTCATTTTTTCTAAACTGCATAATTTCCCTTATTTTCATTTTTTCTAAACTGCATAATTTCCCTTATATTAATTTTTTTCTAAACCACATATTTTCCCATATTTTAATTGTTTCTAAATTACAGACTACGTAAAAACCACGAGATAAAAATATGTTTTCCAAAAAGTAGCAAACATTAAAAAAATCCATCCAAATATTTGTTGTCATTCGAAATTTTCCGTCTCCGTTGGAATTGTCACCTGATTCTTCGACACTTGTTGACAACCCTTTGAATATTTCGTTCAGCCGACCCGATATAGAGTGCGCAATATATTCGTACGTACACACCCAGTACGTATACATAAACGATGCTTCAACAAAGTCCGAGCAAGACGCGTGTGTTTGATGGAAGGTTTTCTGGCGACTCGCCAAAATCTCGTCGCTCCGTTAATTTTCATTACGCTACGAGACGCGAGACGTAACCGCGTAGGCGGCACGTCGAAAGGTCTTCGAGAGTCCTGCCCGACGGTGGGAGAGACGGAGAGAAAAGTTGCCTGGCTGTCCGCAGCAACCCTGCTGGTCTCCTCGAAGATACACCTAAAGTCGCTGCTCTCGTCGGTTTCGTGCAGTCAGTCACGAGTCACGCGCCGAGCCCCCCGTGCGCGTCGTCTCCTTCCGTTTCGTCGATTCTCGCGATCCCCTCGGTGTCTCTCCCACCGCGCGCCGCTCGCAACTCGTGTCTCGGATTTCGTCATCGATTCTCAGGTACAGCTGATTCCAGCTCCCTGACGCGCTCAAAATCGCGTCGCGTGGAGCCTCGAAGTGACGGCGAAGTTTCGCTCCTGTATCGTCTGAGAAAAAAAAACGTGAATTGTAGTTTCGGCCGGAGCGATGAGATTAAATCGCGGAATGTAAATATATACGTTGAAATAATGTTACAGTGCTGTTGATAAATTGATACAATAATTTAATAAAAAAAGAAAAAAAGAACAGAAATAATTTTTTAAATAAAATAATGGTAGAAATAATTTAAAAAATAAAAAAGTAATAGAATATTACTTAAAATTTGGTTAAAAATTGAAACAGGGATAATAGAATTAATTTATTTTTGAATTAAATAATAGGGTTAAATTAATAATCAAGATATTATAATTGTTTTGATTGTTCAAACATAAATCAAACGTGTGTTGCACTCAGTGAAAAATCCACAAATTGGAGAGGAAAATAAGTGAACTGTAGACCATCAGTTTCTCCGTTTTTACTTCAAGGTATGTTAAGGATCGATTTATCGATCACCGTATAGAAATTGCAGCCACAATCGATGGAATTTCGTCTCGGTTGATTTTCTGCGAATTTTTTTTTTTTTTTTAGTGCTCATTGTGTTGAGAGTTTCAAACGCGATGCAAAAAAAATGTTCGGCACGTGTTCGCGTTGCCGGCGCTCGGACGATTCGACGTCCGGTCGACGCGACTGAAACGACAGCTAAATATTTGCTTACCCGTTTTTTTTTTATTCACCCGTGTTGACTGAATATTTGGGCGACGATACGAAGGCGAGTTTAAATATTTTATCTCAACATTATGCGGCGGGAGCGAAAAGCTGCAGCGTTGACTTTGAACTCTTCATCGAAGGGGCTTACGTAATTAGGGCAGGTGCACGTTTTGTATGTGTCGCGCACGTCTGTACGAACGCACACGAGAATCTCGTCGACGGATCCACTCGGCTTTACGTAAGGATTTTATTTTTCATTCAACAGTCGCCGAATTGTTGGCTCGAATGGAGCACGAATGGGGCCGATAGACGTCAAGTGCACGAGGAATAACTTTGCTTAATGAATAGGAAATCCGTTTGTCAGTCTGACGAGTTTGTGTAAAAAAAAAAAAAAATTTTTTAAATTTAAAAAAAGATCATTCATATTTTTCAATATTTTTTATTTTATTTTATTTTTTCCAATATATATATTTTTTTCAGTCAAATTAGTCACATGTTTTTTTCCAATATTTTTTTCTTTGCCACGAATATTTGGGAAATAAAATTGATTTTTGGAATCCATAAATTCAAACGAAATAAATGATTCGAGATACTGGAAAAATTGTGTCATTCGTTCCAGCAGCCTTTGAGATAAAATAAATGAATAAAATAAAATAAATACAATGGAATAAAATTGAAAAAGGCAGAAGCGAGTAATATTTGTTTTTGTCAAAGTTGAACATCGAAAACAAACAAATTTACCGCGTCCTTCCGCGTTATGACCTGGCGATAATGTCACAATTGAAACGAAGCCAGGGCCGCCTCCCGAACCGACCGAGCAACGCACACCCTGAGGCTGACGCTCGAATTTGCGGCCGCACGAGATAAATTTAGCGTCCGTCTCGCCCCTCGGAACGCGTGCTGCGAACTCCGAATCGCCGCGTGAGAGAAATCAAATTCAATACAGCAAAGTCCGCCAACGGTTGAGGATGTTTCTGGTGTGAAATTTGGAGAGAGTTTCGATCGCTACTTAATGGAATAGAAATCTGTAAATATCAGATTTATGGAAGGTGCAAAAAAAAATTGATTTCCCCTAATAATAATCTCAAAATATGATTTGAATAATAATGAAAAAATCTTCAGTAAAATCTTCAGTTCTTTCTAAATAAAAATAACCTTTTTTTTTAATACGTATGAAGTTTTTCCCAATTTTCTGTAATTTTTTCAAATCGCCTTCGAGATATTATTTTTTAAATAATGAAAAAAATTGTTCAGCAACTTCTTTCCAAATAAAAATAACCATTTTTTTAATACGTATGAATTTTTTCCCAATGTTGTGTAATTTTTAAAAATCGCCTTCGAGATATTATTTAAAAAGTAATTACACAAATTGTTCAGCAACTTCTTTCCAAATAAAAATAACAATTTTTTTTAAATACGTATGAATTTTTTCCCAATTTTGTATAATTTTTTTAAATCGAGAAGTGTTAAAAATTCTCAGTAAATCTCACGTTGGGTCGCTAAAAATCTTAATCACTAAACCGCCGCCTTATTTTAAACCGAAGGTAATATGTAATAAACGCGATGCTCGAAGGTAAAACGCTGGAGAGGAAACGAAAAGAAAGAGTGACGAGGCTGCCTTCGTGCGGCGCCGAGATCCGAGTCAAGCTGTCTGCAATCGGAGTCACGTCGACCGTACGGTCTTACCTGGATCGCGGCGTTTCATTGGTCGAAATTGTAGGCGTCGACGCGGCTTCAGCCGCGCGATTGGCGGAATTGGCTTCAGCTCCGGAGGCTCGACCTTACGACCGCGCTCGGAGAATGTGGTGTCGTCACGAGCCACGGTTGAGCACTTCCATCGTTGATACAACCTCCGTGTAGCGAAAGCTATTTTATCAGGCGGCGACTCACGAGAGTTTTATCAACTTTGCTCCAATTTTTTTTACTTCGCACTGAAAGTCGAAAGATTGTGGAATAGAATTATTTAAAGTTTTCATGGATTCCAGTTTATTGCATTTAAAATACAAATTTGATGTCAATCAAACTGTGGATTAAAAACGTTGAAAGTATTTCTAACGTTGAGTATTTTTAATTTAGGACTTCTTAAGGGGATTCTACGATATCTGTGGCGTCACGATTTGATGGTTGTTTCCTGTAATACTTTTTGTGAGGAGCAAAAAAGTTCATATGATGTGTAGTCCGTTCTGCTTTAGTTTTAGAGATATTAATTTTTTTTAGATTTTAATTGGTACAATTTACTACATCTTCGTCTCTGACATTCCTGCGTACGATTTTATTATAATTTGGTATATAATCGTTATTGGGGGTGTTGATTACGAATAGGACCATAAAATAAAAATTAAATTATAAAATAAAAAATAGTAAATTATTATTCTTAATAATTTAAAATATGATCATCGATGACCCGGCAACAATTTTCTTGAGCAAACATGAGAAAACAGTTTTAGTTCTCCTTATGCGAATTAGAAATGATTGCGCAGTTGGAATCCCCGGAAGCCGCAGTCTGCCTTAATTTCTCTTAATTGCGAATGATGCCTGACGGAAAGACGCCAGAGGGGCTCGATCCCAGCTGGTCCCCCGATTGGTCAACACAGATTGGCCAACGTGACGTCAAACCTCCGCATGACGGTGGCCTGATAGTCGTTGCACAATTTTCACCAATTATATTGATGTCCGGCAATGAGCGATATGTCGTTGTTGCCTCTTTGACGATTTTTCGTGGGCGTGGAACAGAATCGGTGAGAGCCGAAAATTTCATTCGCCATCTCTGTTCAGTAACGCGAGGCTCCACGAACGTCATTTCGGTTTTTTGGACGCGGGCCAGTCTCTCGTCTCATTTGATTGTGCAAGGCAGATGTGCTGATCGCCCAACAGCTCGGGGGTTAAAATTCTCATATTTTAATGGCAACTCTGTTGGTTCAAGTTTAATACAATTATTACTGTATTATGATACAACAATAATTTACTGTTGGTTTATTGGACACCAACAGGGATCTTTCCATTCAAATATAATTCATTTATTAACTATTATAAATTATTATTTGGGACAAATTGGGAATTTAACTATACATTTATTATCTATTACTAAATCACTAATCGTTCCAATTATGAGGTTTAAATAAGTGATTTGTTAAATATGACAAAAAAATTCAAGTCGCCACATTTTACATTATCATTATCATTATCATTACCATTATCATTATCATTATCATTATCATTATCATTACCATTATCATTATCGTTATCGTTATCGTTATCGTTATCGTTATCGTTATCGTTATCAAAACCAAAAACTAATGCTGAATCAATAGAAAAACATTTTTCAACAATTTTTAAAAAAGTTTCATCTGCAATTAATTTTTTTTTTTTTTTTTTCATGATTTCCTTCAACATAATAAAGCTAACTGAAAATGTAGAAATAAAAAAACGAATGAGTTTAGAAATTCACAGCCCGAACATGAAATGCATTTCTCTCCATTGAAGTTTGTTCGAGATTTCGTAGCACCCAGAAAACACACAGACGTCTGTTTGATCGACGCTTTGATGCAATATTAGATCAGAGTCGCGACTCCACCGAGGCGAATGCGCGAATCCCCACGTACGCCACTTTCGCGGCACGCACGTCGCGCCCGTGGTGGTCGATGACGTGTTAAGGTTTAAAAAGAGATTCCGCGAAGTGAGCGACAGGAACCGCTGGGCGACGGCTTACGTGATGCTGGTCATACGTCCCAAAGATTTTCGGGGTTAAAAGACCCAGAGCGGTTGGCTGGACTTTGCCCCGCAAAAATGACTCACACGACGCAGCCGGTGTGTATTTTCGCTAAAATTTCGCGCTTTTATTTTTATCGTGTTTGACGTCTGCGAATAAAACGCCTCGTAATCTCGTCTGTCAGCGGCGGCGAGTCTGCCGTGCGTTGTTATCGGCGAACGAGGTGAAACGAGTGCGTCATTATATGCTTTATCAATTTCAGGAAGTCGCGTGACCATAACGGGTCCATCAATTGAAGCAACACCGATTGCGCACCGCGCATTCGATGATGCTGAAGTTTGCATCGTTGGAATGCAACGAAATTCAGAAAAAAAAGGATTCTAATTAGCCCAATTGATTAAATTAGGCATAAAAATTCATCATATCAATTAGTTCGTCTGATGATTTTTTATATTTAATTTCATCATTTGGGTGAATTAGAATTAATTTTTTTTCCGAAATTTGTTACGTTCCAACAATGCAAACTTCAATATCATGCATTGGTATAATCTATGGACATTGCAACTCGGACGATGAATATTAAAAAAAAAGAAAAAAAAAGAAAAAAAATCACCGATTGCGTACCGCGCATTGGATGATGCTGAAGTTTGCATCGTCGGAATGCAACGAAATTCAGAAAAAAAAAATTAATTCTAATTAGCCCAATTGATTAAATTAGACATAAAAATTCATCATATCAATTAGTTCGTCTGATGATTTTTTTATATTTAATTTCATCATTTGGGTTAATTAGAATTAATTTTTTTTTTTCCGAAATTCGTTACGTTCCAACGATGCAAACTTCAATATCATGCATTGGTGTAATTTATGGACATTGCAACTCGGACGATGAATATTAAAAAAGAAGAAAAAAAAATCGCAAATACAGTTTTGAGTGGGCGACCTTCTTTGCCGATTGTTAAGGCAAAAGAACAATCGCCACTTCGAGATGGTAAAGCAACTCGTACCTGCTCGCGGCTGGTGATCATTGCGAGGGATTTATACACGAGAGCGAGTAAGTTGCCGACGGCGAAGTAACGAGTTATCTTCGCGGAAAAAATTGCGAAATCGGCCTCTCGCGGCGCTAGAGATGTTCGGGCACTGATCGCTGTTTTGAATTAATTGTAATTCAAAACAGCGTCTAAACAATAAAAAAATAATTTTTGACGATTTTTTAAAGCGTTTTCACGATGTTTTAAGATGTTTTCAAGACGTTTCTTGCGACTGTGAGCCGAGGCATTTTGCTGAATTTTTTTTCCCGATGCTGCAATGAGAGTTCACAATGTCCCGAATGTACAGGATGCAAACTTGGGAGGGGAGGAGACGTTTAAATAATTTTTCACGATTTTTAAAGATGTTTTTAGGACATCTTTTGCAACAGTAAATCGAGGCATCTCGCCTGATTTTTTTCAGGTGGCACAATGAGAGTTCATAGTGTCCTGAATGTACAGGATACGAAATTAGGAGTTTACGGGACGTTTAAATATGTTTTGAGATTTTTTAAGACATTTTTTGCGACATCAAATCGAGCCATTTTGCTAGATTTTTTCAGATGACACGATGAGAATTCACAATAAACGAAGCTTTGTTTTAATTAACAAAACGATCTCGTTTGTGTAAATTTAAGATCGTGAACGATGTTACCATTACCGCAAAATGGGTCAAGATCCGCAAAAAAAAATCCCAAACCAATCACCATTAACACGTCGGATCGTTGCCTGTGCACTGATTATGCAATAAATTTCCTTCCCAACGATCGAGACCGGTCAAACTTCTTGTCCGTCAAACCCGACGAGTCCTTTTCATCGCTATCGTTGACCTTGTAACTAGCAGCACGTGTGCGCGAACGCACTCGAATGTGCATCTGATCATTCCTTGTATATTACGTCCAGTAAATACCGCTCATTACACGCATATATATGCATATATTATCAATGGCAATCAACGATTGTCGGACGTTCGAAAGGATAAAGAAATGAAAAAAGATGATATTGCCTTTTTGAAATCCATTGCGTATTCATTCGCAACCAAAAGATGAAGATGCAATTTCATTGCGTAATTAGCACCCAGAGAAATATGTGACGAGAAACCAGTATGATGGAATATTAATTTTACGCGGAAAATACATACAAGATTTTTTGCAAAAATTGCTGACTAAATTGTTAGACTCAGAAATTGTTAAATCAATTTAACAATTCTTAAACAATTTTAACAATTGTTAATTGTTAAAATTGTTAGACTCAGAAATGTCTAACTAATAACTTTCTAAATTATTGGTATTTATTATTACCTCTTTTCAATCTCAGCTTTCTTAGTAACATCAATGTGGTCATTTTTTTTCTCCCGGATATTCATCGAATTACGAATTACCCATGACTCCTATCGAATCTCACTTTTAACTGGGAATTTGCACGTGATGCGTTCCCAAGAAACCGGACACAATTGTCTCATTACCAACGCGAAACGTGAATGTCGAGATTCCTCGATAATTCCAATTCGTCGATTTCATTCCCACCGTATTATCTTTTTTTTTTTTTTTTTTTTTTTTTTTCAGTACTCTGAAATACATTAATACAAATTGGATATCTGATGTATATTCAACAATTCAACCGGTTTCTGTTTGTCGGATATTTATCCACAATCAGCCGAGCACATAACCGATCGTTATTGCAGCGCCGAAGGCGTTGGGCATCTTGAGGCAAAATTTGCACCGTCGGGAAAACGAAAATTGCCTATTTTCTCGTGTCAAACGAGGGGAAAAAAAAAGAATCTCGTTACTCGAACATCGAGTGTGTAAGCCGGTAACGTCAACGCTGATCTTAGCGCGCGCCCGAGCGTTAATTGCACCCGCTTGTCTCGCACGGCACAAAGAGTTGCATAAGAGTCCCATTATCCCCCAGTAATATAATAACCGAACGATAGAAAAATTCTCATGTGCTGCGCGCGTTAACGACGACAATGTTTCGCTAAAAGTGTCAACAAGAGAATCATATGCGTTTTAGAAAATCAGCATATTTGTTTTATATTGAAAGAATCACAATTTCGTAGGAAATACATTTTGTTTGAAATTTCTGCAAAGCGCCATTTTTTATGATTTGAACTAAAATTTATTTGAGGCATTCTTGAAGCCGTTTCTTAGCTTGTGTTAAATAATACAAATATTTCGTTTTATGCTTTCGTTTTTACTCATTTTTAAAAAATATACCCATTTTTCGTTATGTACGAAATCGAAACCGAAATTTTTAGAAGGGGTACCCCTTTCGTTTTTTTGCGATATAAAAAACATATAAAAAATCTGCAAAGTAGAACCTAGCAAATTACGTCCCCAGTATTTTACCCTTAAAAAATAACTATCAAAAATATTACATATAATTGTGGTAAAAAGTTTTTCATACTTTCGGACATTCTTGATTTCCTTGTAGGATAAAAAAAATGGTGTGCGGTATTCAAAGTAGCCTGTGAAGCAGAACTTTAAACGTTGCTTCCTTTACGATCAGGAAGCCGAAATTGATTAACTCACTTCCTCATCGAGATTGCTTCGCGACAGTTGGAAATAAAAATGAGGAAGCAAACGTGCGAAGCTCCACTTCGCTCTTTGTTCTTCATAAGATTGTCTGATCGTATCGAGTCGACCAACAAAAATAGACTTTTCCTCCTGAACGTTCAACGTCTAACCTGCACACATCGGTTGGGACGTGTCCGTGTGTGTTTTGTGATGCTCGTTTATGGCTCTCTGCAATTCCCGAGCCCTTCATATACGACCTATTTTCGGCTAAAAATAGCAAATAGAATGATTGTGGCTTAAACTCGACACTCGTCGTCACACCGAGGCGCCTTAACGTTCAATGAACATCGCGTCGTGTTTATATGTCTCTCGCGTCATCATCCTCGCGTCGTCTGCTGCTCCTCAAGTCTTGGCAGTCAGATTTAGCAGACGCGCTCGCGACTCGCCTTCGCCGCGTGTTTATTCCAGTGGATTTGTCGTGTTGCATTTATCAACAGACGCGAGCTGCGTCTCGACACAAGTACACTTATTCCAATAGACTTCGGGCCTCGCGTCATCGACCTTTGGTATCGCAAAACCTCCTCGTGCCGATATCTTTTCATTCATTTGTTAGGATCGTTATTAGTCATGTTGGGAAATTATTTATTAATCATGTTGGGAAGATTCCCAACATGATTAATAAATAAATAATTAATCATGTTGGGAAGATTCCCAACATGATTAATAAATAAATAATTAATCATGTTGGGAAGATTCCCAACATGATTAATAAATAAATAATTAATCATGTTGGGAAGATTCCCAACATGATTAATAAATAAATAATTAATCATGTTGGGAAGATTCTCAACATGATTAATAAATAATTCATTTTTTTTGGTATCTTGCATTTTTCCACACGTTTCTGGAACATAATTTTCATGTTTTTGGCCAGGTGCCATTTTTTTATTGGGTTCGTCTTTATTTCGACCACAATTCTGAGGAGCGAAAACGATAGATTTCCATTTAAAATAATGAAATTACACAGAGAAAAATAATGTAAATAGTAGGATAAGGTAGAATAAGGAAAATAAGAAAATAAGAGAAGGTAGAAATAAGAATGTAAAAATAGGTTAAGGAACGGAAGCCTCGTAACCCTGAGGGGAACAATAAAGGAATACATACAAACATACATACACAGAGAAAAATATTAGCGGAGTGATAACAAAGTTTTCGCTGCGGTAACCGCAAATTTGCTGTGGTAGCTAAAATTGTTGCTGTTTTAGCTACAAATTTTGCTACGACAGCAAAAAATTCCTTAATACAAGAATCGATTTGTTATCACTCCCTGATTATTCTTCTCTGTGTAATCTTCACATGACCTAACGGTTGACCCGAACTAAATTAGTAACATGGTCATTGAATGACCCCCTCAAAATCATGCAACAGTTACATAAAACATTCTCAGGAAGAATGATGTTGAAGTTTGCATCATTGAAATGCAACAAAATCAAGAGAAAAAATTAATTACAATTAACCCAAATTATGAAATTAGGTATAAAAATTATCATATCAATTAGTTCCTGTGATGATTTTTTATAACTAATGTCATCATTTGAGTTAATTAGAATTCTTTTTTTTTCTGATTTTCGTTGCATTCCAACGATGTAAACTTCAACATCATCAATAAGACCTTTTTTCAATAAAAAAAATGGGACACCCTGTACGTCGGAATAATGATTTTTTTTATCTCCCGAGAGCGCGATAAAATCATGGTCACATAATGAAAAACTATTGACATCCTGCACCACGGAAATAATAATATGGAATCCATCGTGACAAGTATGTTTAGCTCACCTACAGAGTTATGCGATAGTAGGAAGAAACTTTCAGATCGAAATAATCATCGGTAGATCTTTGTCTCGCTTTGGCATTGCCAGGCGCGATGCTGCCACGAGATAAGGCGAATCTATCCAGTAATTATTGGTTTATTTGCGAAGTGCAGCGCACGCCGACATCACCGGATAATCCTGGCGTCGCAATTACGCGGTTCGTTTGCACTTTGCCTATTGCCTGAAAAGCTTCGGATCCGGATAGGCTTCATGGACTCGGAATTGTGAGTTACCGGAGGAAATGTTTCGCCGTGCGGAGCAACCTCGGCGATTCCGCGAGAGCGCGGCCAACTGCTCATCTGTCTAATGTCAGAAATGTCAGAAACGTCAGGACGCAGTGACGAATCGTCCAACGCGAAATGTAATTCCTGCATGCGCGTAACCTACACTCGTACAGTGGAACCTCGATTATCCGGACTTGTCGTTTCTGAGCCTGGTTCAGATTATTGAAAGTTTGAATAATTTAAGAGTCCAGTCGAAATTATTGAGTAATGGAAAAAAATGATAAGAGTAGCATCTATTTTTTAGGGATTTTTTGTGCTGTTACAAATTATCCTACAACCCATCTTGGTTATGGTAGTCAGAATTATTCGCGTGAATCAAGTTCAAAGTTTGTTGAAAGTTTGAATAATTTAAGAGTCCAGTCGAAATGATTGATTAATGTAAAAAAATGATAAGTGCAGCATCTATTTTTAGGTATTTTACGTGTTGTCACAAATTACCCTACAACCCATCTTGGTTATGGGATTCAGAATTTTTCGCATGAATAAAGTTCACATTTGTTTCCAAGGTACTTTTAAAAATCACAAACTGCTCACATTTTGTTTGCTGTACGATTAATGCTGTAAATGATGAAAACGTAACAACTTCTTGACACTCAGAATAATCGAGGTTCCACTGTACCTGCGCGTGCCTGTGCTTCGAGCGCCCTGGATTGGTACAACGAATCTCCTCATCTTGTCGCCCGGCCACGCGGTACCATTTCAATTGGAGAAAAAAATAGCCCGCTCCAAAATCGCTTCGCCCTTGTCAAAACGTTAACTGAGATTCATAGCAGTCCAGATTATTACGACTGCAAATATCAGATGCGTCACGTAAATATTAAGACATCGATATAAATTGTGCAAATAAAAGCGAACAAAAATGTTTCAATCTGCCTAATAATATGCGTCGTCTTTCATAAATTTTCAGTCGCAACGTCTTTGGTTTTGTATGGAAGTGAAAAAGCGACAGTTCATTCATTTCGGGCGGTGATTTTTTTTAAATTAATTTTTTTAATTAACCTGAGCTCTTGATTCAAGAATTATATTATTATTAACTCCTAACAGTTATATATTATATAAATTATATATTTTTATTATTATTATTAATAATAAACATATTATTAATTTTTTTTTTAATTATTATTATTTTAATTATATATTTTTATTTATATAGGTTGATTTCCTGTACGGACAAACTTCTGGTTTCACTTGACCAGGAAGATAAAGAGCTGCCTGCAGTGATACGACTAACGACTGCTCTGTCCTCGAAAAATAGCAGAAACGCATTCTCGTAAATAATCATCGACACGTCGATGATTATAAATTTCACGACTCGTCAGGCGGCGCGACTCGTTAAGATTTCAAACGCCACTATGACGTCAGTCGTTGGTCTCTTGAGATCCCCATCAATAACGCTTTTGCCGGTCTCACAACCACATCCCGAGAGTCAAGTCAACACTGCAGCCCGACAATTGATCCCTAATTACGGCTCGTCTACGTGCTTTTGTCGAAATCGAGGTCTCTCAGCGCCAATTATTGTCTCACACTTGCGAATATCACATGTCCTCTCGACTACCCCGTTCAGAAGTGGATCGTCAGTTATTTCTGTCTGTATAGACAACGAAGCGTGCAGAAAATTCCAAACACCTGTGGCTACACACTAGCTCGTTATCTATGCTGCATTTTTTTTTTCTCAACCTCGTTTCCGCACCTCAGTAGAATGATTCTCTTAATAAAATGAAAAAATATAATTATTTTAATAAAACCTTCGCTCGCCGGCTGCCAAAATCAATGATTTTAAATTAACTCTGGTTACTATTGTCACAATCCGATTTCACATAGAAAAACAAAAATATGCTTTTGCCTTTTATAGCAATTGTAGGAATTGGATGTGAAATTGAATTGACGACACTTGTTTTTGGCTGCCTGACAGCGAAGGTTTTTATTGAATCAATGCTATTTTTTATTTATTTTATTTATTTATTTTATTTTTTTAAATTTTTTAAATTTATTTATTTTATTTTTTTAATTTTTTAAATTTATTTATTTTTATTTATTTATTTTTTTTTATTTATGCTATTTTTTCCCCGTAAATCGTGTATGAGGATTTTGCCTCCGCATTCGCGTTCAGCCTGTTCGAAATCAGCCTTGAAAACGTCAATCCGCGAGGTCCCTAACATTCGACGCTGCTCCGGTGACTCGTGAAACGTTGAAAAGTACCTGGAAGCGTCTGAGCATTTGGAAGCGAATCAGCAAAGCAAACATTTCGTCAGCTCGCGCAAACGCGTTGATCCCGCATTCAATTAAGGCGGTCACAGCGCTGTAAGATATCTCGATAGTTGAATATTTCGAGTGACCAAAAAAAAGGCCTCATTGATGTCGCTTTCATCCCCTCTTAAGCTCTGTTTACGCTCATCCCGCGCTCTATTCGTCACGAATATTATATCGTTCTACGTGTCTGAGCGACGACAAAGAAGTAGGCATTTTATATTCTTCGCATTCTATCTCGGCAGCTCGATTGCGAGAATAGATAAGAAATCGTCGTCAGATTACGCTCTGCGCCATTAATCGTCATAAAGGCTGGAGACGTCATATTTTTATATCCATTGCAGGGAAATAAAAAATATGTTGGAATTTCCTGAATTTTTTTTTAAATTGCAACACAATATATATATATATTTTTTTTTTTCATTATCTATATTTTTGTAATTTTTTCCATATTTTTGTATCCATTACAGGGAAATAAAAAATATGTTGGAATTTTCTGATTTTTTTTTATTTCATCACAATTTTTTTTTTTTTTTTTCATTATCTATATTTTTAATTTTTTTCCATATTTTTGTACCCATTGCAGGGAAATAAAAAATATGTTGGAAGCTTCTGACAAAAAATGAGTTCTGGTAAATTTCGCCCCCAAATGAAGTCCAAAAGAAAAAAGAGCTTGTTGAATTTTATTTAAAGTTTTTTTTATTTTTTTATTAATTTATTGATGGAGGGACTGAAGCCCTTGCAGCATCTCGCCTCGTAGCCTTGAAATCAACGGGCCTGTCTTTACGCTCTGCGCCATTAATCGTCATAAAGGCTGGAGACATCATATTTTGTATCCATTGCAGGGAAATAAAAAATATGTTGGAATTTTCTGATTTTTTTTTTAATTTCAACACAATTTTTTTTTTTTTTTTTTTTTTTCATTATCTATATTTTTGTAATTTTTTTCCATATTTTTGTACCCATTGCAGGGAAATAAAAAATATGTTGGAAGCTTCTGACACAAAATGAGTTTTGGTAAATTTCGCCCCCAAATGAAGTCCAAAAGAAAAAAGAGCTTGTCGAATTTTATTTAAAGTTTATTTTTTTATGAATTTATTGATGGAGGGACTGAAGCCCTTGCAGCATCTCGCCTCGTGGCCTTGAAATCAACGGGCCTGTCTTTACAGTTGGTGAAGCGTATCGCGCGCGGTCTACTTTGTGAGCAACACGTGCTCCGGCTACGGCGTCGCGCGATCAAGAAAGAATTTTACGCAAGGCGACCAGCGCGGCAAAGGAAAACTTCGTCAAGGCTTCGGCGCGGTAATCGACGGAAATGTCGTTCTAATTACCCTACGTACATTCATGAACACCAATTTATATCGTCAAATAACGAAACGATTACGACGATGGCGCAACGTGGATTCCAGTTTCCTAAAATACCTGAAGACAGTGAGGCAATCTTGACTCTGTTTTAGCGGGCGCCGCGCGGTTCGAAAAACAGGCGCAACAAAAAGTTGAGCTTGGAGGCCGACGAACACCGGGTGACTCGTCTCTTGCTTCTGGCGTTCGATGAATTATTAAAGATAACGACAAACGATAATAAAAAAAATGGTGGCTCAATAATAATTTATTAATTTTTGCGTGATACAAATCTTTTTCATATCGATTGAAGCCAATGTTTAATTATTTATTTAATTTGGTTAATTTGTTCTGTGTTTAATTTATTTAATTTATTATATTTATTTAATTTGGTTAATTTGTTCTATTTGTTTAATTAATTATATTTGTTTAATTAGTTCTATTTGTTTAATTTGTTTGATTTTTTAATTTTTTAATTCTTTAAAAAAATCCGCCTTAATAACGATGTCAATTTTTATTGAGAACCAGCGAAAGAAAAGAAAAAAAAATAGTAACTAAAATCAGAAACTATTGACACGAGTCTTTTGACTTTGGTCAGACGCTGCGGTCGGTCCGCTTAATTTCGGTCGGTTCGGGCGTAGGAAAAGATTTATCGTCGCAGTCGTAACGTGTTAAAGAGGCTGATCAACACGACGGGTCGTTGCCACCTATGACCGTCACGGGATTAGCGCGCGCACCAATTTGGACGTCGACCTAGCGTCACGGAAACCTAACTTGTACTTGAGCGAGGTTGTCTTTGTTACACCGCCGGTCGAATGGTACTCGATATATTTTTTTACCTCTTGGTTTTCTCACTTTTTAAAAATCTTTTTTTACCTCTCGGTTTGCTCACCTCACCCTTTTTTTTGTCTTTTTTTACCTCTCGGTTTCCTCACCTCATTTTCGCAGCTTTACCCAGAAAATATTTCGTAAATATTATATAAATATTAAATATTGCCCAGAAAATATTTCGTAAATATTATATAGATATTAAATATTGCCCAGAAAATATATTCGGCATTCCACCTCATGAATCGTTTTCAGATTTCTTTGAAATTTTAGCGACCGACAAAAATGACTTCCCGTCCTTTTTTTGTTGCTTCTTTCGGCTTTCTTGGTAAGCCTAAAGCAACCCGTCCTTTCCCCGGATGGCCCACAAAATTATCGCGCTTTTAATTTGACTCTTCTTTTTAATTGACCTCTTCCTTTTTCTTTTCCTGGAAGCGACGTAACGGAGTCATTTCCCCTCCACTCTGGATTTTTAGCGTCTCACATTAACGCTTCCTTTCCCAGAATGGCGTTTAATGAAATTACGTGCAGACACGACTGGCTGCGGTTTTCCCCAATTCAATCCGTTGATCCAGCTGGATTTCCCACTTTCCACGGCTCAGATTCTTCGACCCCAATGCTTACATCAAACTATCAGTTTGAGAGACAAAAACACCTGCGGAACATTTTTGCCAAAATTCTTCGATGAAGAAAAAAAATTAAACATTAATTAAAAAATCAATTTTTATCGATTAACGATTGTACAAAATCGTTATTTTCAAAGCCACTCCAAAGTCACTCAATGAAGAAAAAAAATAGAACATTAATTAAAAAATCCATTTTTTTCGTACAACGATTGGAAAAAAATCGTTATTTTCAAAGCTACACCAAAATCACTCGCTAAATAAAAAAAACAGAACATTAATTAAAAAATCAATTTTACTCGTATAACGATTCGAAAAAAAAAATCGGTATTTTCAAAGCTACTCCAAAGTCACTCGGCGATGAAAAAAATGGAACATTAATTAAAAAATAAATTTCTCTCGTATAAAAAAAATCGAAATTATTTTTGGCCCGATTTCCCGTCGATGCTCAATCCGTCCCGAGATTACATCAAGCAGTTCCGGGGAACCTTTGAACGCGTGACGCGACGGGAGTCCAACACACCTTTCGACTTTCCAGCACACCTCATCCGATATCTCCTCCTTCTTCGCCGGTGGCCGCGCTCTTCGGTCTGCAAAACATGTATAAGCTGTACATTTATATATATATAAATGTACAGCTGTATCTGATCGAGCAAACGTCGATGTGTAGCTCACGTCATACTTTTACAGCCAACTATACATATATATATATTTTTTTTTTTTTTGCAAACGAGTATAGGCGATCCGGCGAGTGAAAGAGCAAGAAGAAAAAGACCAAGACGAGCGAGCGGCTGACTCTCGACCAATCGAATGGTCACGCGCCGGAGGCTCGACACTCGCTGCGTCATCGCGTCCCGCGCTCGACGCATATTTAAACCGAGTGTCAAGTTGCCCGGGCGATTCAGTGACCACGTTCCGTGCCACAGTGACGTTTGCCAAATTCATCATAATTTTCGCGTCTAATGTGTCGTGCTACATTTGCATTTTTGGCTTGATTAATTCCCCTTCGTCGCATCTCGTTATTATTACGCGGGATTTGAGCGGAAAATCGCGCGACTCTCGATCTGTCTGTTGGTGACGTCAAATTGGTGTAGGTAAATTATTGGATGTTTACATTCGGGGAAAGGAAATTAAATCAGCGACACCCTTTTTTTTGCAATAATCACAATAATAATTCTATGAAAATATCATTTAATAAAAAAGCGAATCAGTGACACAAAAAATCGAATTTTTTCAATAAATCGTTTTTGAAAATGAGACAAAAAATTATTATTATTATTATTATTATTATTATTTTCAATAAATTGTTTTTCAAAATGCGTAAAAATTGAATGTTTTAAATAAACTGTTTTTCAGAATGAGAAAAAATTGAATGTTTTAAATAAATTGTTTTTCAAAATGAGAAAAAATTGCATTTTTAAAATAAATTGTTTTTCAAAAAGAGAATTTTTTTTATTTTTTTAATAAATTGTTTTTCGAAATGAGACAAAAAATGAACTGACGCGAAACATTTTTTTTTCGACAGCGACTGTTGGAATAAATTTGAAATAAATTTCGGTATTTTTGTATTTTTCGTATTTGAATTTTTCAACACAATAGTAGGGCATCCCCACTCCGGCCGAGTTTACGTACGCAATTCCGCGCTCGCACGTTGGATATACCGAGCAATTTCCTCGCTAAAAAAGTACCGAGTCGGTTACTCGGCGGTAGCCGCGAGTGCTCCCCGCCTCTGACTCGCGAACCCCCGCGACTTGTACCGGTGCTGCTGCCGCCGCTGTTGCCTCTCACGCTGCCGAAGATTTGTGTCGCGATCGCTCACCGCGATCGAGTCAGTCGCGGATCAGAACCGAGCGCGATAACAGCACGCTCGGCGATTTTCGACGTTACGTTTTCCTCCGTTAACCGCGGGACTCGCTGGAGTGAACGCGATACCGACTGTCAAGCTCCATCAGGTATTCCGCACAATCGACGTCGACACACGCGAGGAGTGAATTTTCCAGTACGCTCGAAATAATCGTACAACTATTGTGAACGTCGGACTGAAAGAAATCGCGACCGGTCTGGCAACTGTCGATCGACCATCGTGATTTTCACTTTTCGGCCTTGCGAATATTTTTTTGCCGAAAAGTTTACGTGATATTCGCGTCTTTGGGAATTTTTTTTTAGTACAAAGTGCAAAACGATTTTTTTTTTTTTTTTTTTTCGGGGATTAATTTATGGTCACCTGTTTTCTGAATTTTTCGGATTGCGAGTCTGGTAACTGTCGAGTGAACATCGTGATTTTCACTTTTCGGCCTTGCGAATATTTTTTTGCCGAAAAGTTTACGTGATATTCGCGTCTTTTGGAATTTTTTTTTTTAGTACAAAGTGCAAAACGATTTTTTTTTTTTTTCGGGGATTAATTTATGGTCACCAGTTCTCTGAATTTTTCGGATTGCGAGTAAATGTTGAAGTTCAATTATCATAATGCAATTTACCAAATCGCAAAGTGACGAGAATCAATTTTTTTCCATGAGTGACTATTTTTTTTATTTTTTATTTTATTTTAAACTGAATTATTTGCTGAGCCACTGAATATTTGTTGGCCCAAGAAATAAGTTGGTTCACTCAACTGCCACTATTTTTCTGGCGCCAGACCGACTTAGTTACTACGACAGAATAATTTTCTCCGTGTACAACAACCATTTTTACGACGCAACAATTATCGCCTGACCGCCGTAATTGCAAAACCATTATTTCGTAGTTACGACAATTACAAAAAATCGCCTAATGGACTAAACATTGAGAGTTGTCACTTTTTAAAATCGGTATCGGATTTTTCTCCGAGTGTAAAAATTCACATTAATTCCGTATTGCGACATTATTCGCAATTTTTTGCGACGGCGACGCGCCGAAATGTCACAAATCTGTGATATCACGGATAAAAATAATCCAAAATGCGACACGTTAAAATAACACAAAGCAAAAGAACACAGCTTGCAATAAAACGAAAGGAAAAAAAGAATAACACGCGTCAAAATGAAAAAAAAAGTTTAATCCACAAACTACTTTAATTGACAAAAAAAATTGTGGCTGACCACAACGTGGCATAAATGAGGCCTTGTCACTCGCGTGTAATTGGAAATTATACGGAGAAAAATAATCAGGAGATAATAACAAATCTTTAGCTGCATTAATGAATTTTTTATTGTCACAATAAAATATTTAGCCACCACAGCAAATTTTTAGCTGCCGTAGCAAAACTTTTATTTTCATGTACTTTTTATTCACATTTCGTTACTGCAAATAATTCCTTAATTAAATAAATAAATAAATAAATAAATAAATAAATAGATAAATGTTGTGATATTCTAACATAATTTTTTTTTATTTTTTATATTTATGCGTGTATTAAAAAAAAAGTATTATTACCCTTTTTTAAATTTTCTGTTATTACTGTCTTTTTAATTTATTATTATTATTATTATTTTTTACACGCAGTCGTGATAAAATTCGCGTCCCAAAGTCTCTTCCGGACTGCGTTATTCGTCAGCGTGACTCCTCGCCGCCGCGCCTCTTCCGCGCTTTCGGCTTTTTTTTTTTTTTTGCCCTGCCCCGTATCGGCGACCAATCGTCGCGGGCGGCGGGTGCGCGAAAAATCATCGCGAGCGACGCCCGCGGTTTCGTCGCGAAATTACGTAAACGCGGCGAGGAACCGTCGCGGTTGACACGCGGAACCGGGAGTCACGCGGACGTCGGTCGCGCGTCGTCGGTTGACCGCCGCTTGAACGACGAGTGTTATTTTGGAGCTGCGCCGTTGGGTCAAGCGCGCGGCCTGAAGATTCTCTCATTGAAAGACCGAGAATAGAACTCAATCGCTCCTTTGACTCGTACGTCGGCGCGTTCCGCTGTGGACACCGCGCGATCAGCACGTCCCTCCGTTTCTGCGCGCCCCGCGAGAAAAACGCAACACGCGGCGTCTCGCGACGTTTTCGTTCGCACGAAAGTCCGACGGAATTCCGAGCGCCGCTCGATTTCGCGGATCGTTAAAAGCGAGAATTATGAGACTTCGCGTTTGTCGATCCGCTAATTTTCGGCGACTTTTTTGTTGGTCCCAGCGAAAAATCGACTTACGAGCCTTTTTTTAAATTTACACGCGAGTCTAGATAAATTAATCTGACGATTTAAATACTGTGAGATTGAATTATTTTTTTTAGCGAAAAATCGACATCTGAGCCTTTTTAAAATTTACACGTGAGACTAAATAAATTAATCTGGCGATTTAAATGCTGTGAGATTGAATTATTATTTTTTTGTCATTTTGAGTCGATTCGATTTTTCAACATTCCCTGTTTTTTTTATAATGAGGAAAAAATATAAATTCTCTATATGGAGGGAGATTATTTTTTATTATTTTTATTCTTGATGGTAGAAGGCGAGGAGTATTTTTTATGGAGTTGAATTATAGTTCGATAATGAATAATCAATCATTTATTATCGTGGAATTATATGTCAAAGGTTCGAGAATTTGTGGCATTTGATAAATTCCTCTTCGCAATCGTCAGCTGCTGCCCCGATTGTTTTTCGAAGCGTTAAAATCCCGTTTAGTTAGTTCGCGATGCCTGGCGAAGAAAAAAAAACAGCTGCAAGTAATTATAGGCGTCCATTGGTCAACTATCTTAATTTGACGGACATCGGGGACCGAGCGTTGCAGTCGACGCACCTGACGCAATACCTATATGTATATCGAAGGTAGATAAGACGCGGGAACAGGACTCCAACGTCTGGGCGCCACGACAGGGTAGAACGATAGACACAGAAATATGGTAATTCGAAACGACTCGGCGTATATACGGGGTGTCTGAAAACTAAAAATTATACTTAAAAAAATATAGAAAACGAAAGTTAAAAATTATACTTAAAAAAAATTGGAAGACGAAAATAAAAAATTACACTTAAAAAAATTAGAAGACGAAAATAAAAAATTATACTTAAAAAAAATTGGAAGACGAAAATAAAAAATTATACTTAAAAAAATTAGAAGACGAAAGTTAAAAATTATATTAAAAAAAATTGGAAGGTGAAAGTTAAAAATTATACTTAGTAAAAATTGGAAGACGAAAATAAAAAATTATACTTAGGAAAATTAGAAAACGAAAATAAAAAATTATACTTAAAAAAATTAGAAGAGGAAAATAAAAAATTATACTTAAAAAAATTAGAAGACGAAAATAAAAAATTATACTTAAAAAAAATTGGAAGACGAAAATAAAAAATTATACTTAAAAAAATTAGAAGACGAAAGTTAAAAATTATATTAAAAAAAATTGGAAGGTGAAAGTTAAAAATTATACTTAGTAAAAATTGGAAGACGAAAATAAAAAATTATACTTAGGAAAATTAGAAAACGAAAATAAAAAATTATACTTAAAAAAATTAGAAGAGGAAAATAAAAAATTATACTTAAAAAAATTAGAAGAGGAAAATTAAAAATTATACTTAAAAAAATTAGAAGAGAAAAATAAAAAATAATACTTAAAAAAATTAGAAGACGAATTTTTTTTTTTTTTTTTGCAATCACTCGGGTTCCGCAATTTTTGGGTCACCCCATACGCGCGGCCTGCAGGCGACCGTGGGAGGATTTAATGCACACGCGATTAAAAATGTGGTGGGAGAAAAATCAAAGCGAATGGACTATATATTATCCGCGCGCTGAAATCGCGTCGAGCGTTTCGAGAGTCACGAAGCTCCCGACGCCCACAGACGGCGAGGGTGTGCGACAGCGCAACACGTATATTGCACTTGCGGTGCAAGCGCGGAGGCAGGACGCTCCGAGTCATGTGAGGCCGCACACGTGCCAACTGCCAAGAGGCACGAGTGAAAACACGAGCGAAAGACACGTGACTTAGTCGACGGCGATGCAGAACTTCGAAATATAAACATTCAAATTGTCACATTGTTTGTTAATTCCTATTTTTTTATTTTTTATTTTTTTTATTACGACTGAATCCAAGCAAAAATCTTGGATGTTTTCTTGATTTCCTTGTTTTCTTGGATTACGAACTGTAAAATATTTCAAGAAAAAATTCAAAAACAAAAAATGTTTTTTTTTTTGCGCATAGAATTAATAGACATTTTATTAAGTATGAAGACATCGTTGATTAAAATATACATAATAATTCCCTTTTTTATCTATTTTTTGATTTATTTTTTATCATTTTCATTTTTTATTTCTATTTCTACTTTTCTATTTTTCTATTTTTTTATCTACTTTTTTACAAAATCTTGGATGTTTTCTTGACTTCCCTGTTTTCTTGGATTACGAATTGTAAAATATTTCAAGAACGAAACCGAGAAAAAAATGCAAAAACTAAAAATGTTTTTTTTATATCATAGATTTAATAGACATTTAATAGACAATTAAATTAACCAGCACACTAACGTTTTTCTCCTTTTTTCCTCTGCTTCCAGGGATGACGCGGCTTTGCTGCTGGAGCTGAGACCGTCGCGGAGAATGCGAAAAGCCTCCGGACCGCACGCGAAACCCATCACCAAACAGTAAGAGGAACTAAGTAAAAGTAAAGATATGTTTATATATAGGAGGAATATATAAACACATCCGTCCGCGCGCCATCTCCCTCATTCTCGTCCTGGACCATCGTCATTCCACCTCTTCGCCTCTCATAATCGCCAAAGCGCTGTCGATCGGCGTGAAGAACACGACAAGAACACGAGAAGAAAACGAGGAACAAGAGTCGTGACGAACGAGTTTCCGAAATAACGAGGAGAACAAAATAAAGAGAGAAGAGAGACAGGGAGAAAAACTGAACATTGAAAAAAAAAAAAAAAAAAAAGTGAAGTGCCGCACAGGACGCGAACTGCAAAAACTGCAAAAACTGCACTCTCGTTATTTTTTCCCACATCCCGCGCAGAATTCTCTGGCGTTGGGATTGAGGCGGGAAATTCAAGAAGAAAGAAAAAAAAATTGACAAAAAATGATGACGATCTCTGGGAGAAGATCGACGTCGGCTACTCTCGTACGGTTGGCCATAGCCTTGCTGACTTTTCAGCAGGCCGTCGATCACGCGGCTTGCGATGACTCGGCCAGCCCGCCTGGACGTCCTCCGCCCTGCTCGAGGTAAGTCGCACACGATAATAATTCATCAAATGCAAAATAACTCGATTATTCAATCTCAATTTGTCATTTTCGTCCTGCAATGTTTTTTTACTTCCAGCACGTCGTTTTTTTTTTTTGTCGCAGATTTTTTATTTATCCGCAGGTTCAGCGAGTTCTCGTAATAAGACGAGGGAAAAATGTAATCGTTCGCAGAGCGAACGAATTACATAATTACAAAACAAACTGACCGCAAACTTGATGTGAAATGTGACATCAAGGTTGAAGGCAGACTGAGAAAAAAAGTAACGATATTAATGCCACGTTTTTCTTCTGATACTCATTGTAAGAAAGAAATGTGTTACAGTGACGATAGAAAAAAAATATGACATTGATTTCAGTCGTCCTTTTTTCTCAGTGAATCATGGAAATTATTTGATCCTGCGATTATTTGTCAAACTTTTTCGTTTTGTTTTTATCGCAAATCCACTAAACCTGATAACAAATTTGGTGCATTTTAATTTTAATGCTCATTGAAATCCTAAATGTGGTGAAAAAAAAGATCTTGAGATTATTTTTTTTTGCATGAAATTTCAATTAGAATCTCGATGAGCAAAAAGTGAAAATTTGAGTCGTGCAAAAATTCGATCCAAAGACTGTATTTTTTTATCTCCATAAATTATGATATAGGAATCGACAATTGACGTGAATATTTATGGCACATGCAGCACATTTCCTTTCACTCACTTTTTTTTATTTCTCTGTCTCTCTTCTCTCTCTTGTTCTCCTCGTACGAAAGTCACGAGTCTCGATGACGTTTTTTTTTAAAAAGCGCCGGCTGAAAATTCGACGAGTCGCCCACGTCGAGCCACGTGCTGCGAAAACAAACGAAAGAAGAAGCTGATGATCATCGCTGCTCCGCTGACGACCGCTGTGTATAACAGTCGGTGTATAAAGACGGATATGCGATACAAATCGGTTTGCACGGGTGTGGCACACCGGGAATAAGTCCAAGGACTGTATAGCAGCCCCTCGTCCGACTCGCGACGTCGAGACTCGTGACGCGCCCGACTCGACGAACTTTTCACGGGCGACTCGCCGATTTGTTTCCGCCGATCTGCATTACCGACGCGGAAATTCAATTTCACCGCTCGTTACGTCTCTCTTTCTCGATTCATTCACGCGTTGACGCATGAATTATTTACTGTGAATTATTTGACTTTTACACACTTACGGTATAATAAATAGGACTTTTTTTTACTTGCTATTTATCGATTATCGATATCAATTTAATATAGTAAATTAAACATTTATTTCTGAGCGACGGTAATTTAAAAAAATTAAGTGAAACCAACTTTGTAGACTTCGTATATTTGCTTTAATTTATTTTTCTATATATATTTTTTATAGAATTTTATTTACTTGCTATTTATCGCTTATCGATATCATTTAAAATAGTAATTAAAAAATTAATAATTTCTAAGCGATGGTAATTTTAAAAATCTCAAGAAATCGACTTCGCTCACTTATTATATTTACTTTTAACTTACTTTTCGCTATATTCTTTTTTACATTATTATTATTATTATTTTAGTTTTTTCTTGCAACGAATACTGTGATATTTATTATTATATCAATTAAATTTCTCTTCAAATCCATTTCCGCGTTTTTTAAGTCATTTTTTTCTTTATTTTGAGAATTATTGGATCTCGTGTGTCCGACCTTAACATTGAACTTGTCGGGGTCGCCGCTATAGGGAACGTGGTGGTCGCGCGACGGCGGAAAACATAATCGGGGCCTCGCGTTACCGACGAGGTTTTAAATTAGCGTGTTTCTCAAGTAGCTCGCGCGACTCACACGCGGACGGGGACGCCGGATGGGTGATTTACTGACGTGAATGACGTGACCTCAACATTGTGTCGTGGTCCACGTTCGCCTTGTCACGCAGTAACCGAGCCTCCAGTCACGTGTCTTCAATTTGAAGATTCTTCTGACCCAGCAATTTACATTTTTTAATATTTTTTATTGTGCGAATCGGAAAGACAAAAATAAATAAATTAATTTTATATAAAGAAAAGAAATAAATTTTAAATAAACCAAATAAATAAATTTTAAATAAACAAAATAAACAAATTTTCAATAAAGAAAATAAATAAATTTTAAATAAAGAAAATAAATAAATTTTAAATAAAGAAAATAAATAAATTTTAAATAAAGAAAATAAATACATTTTGTCGCATTTGGCGAGACCCAAATTTTTTGGGCGCCATGATAGAATAAATCTACAGGAAAATAAATATTACTACACGGGGAAAATGTTACGCGGATTCCAAGAACGATTACTCTAAATATTCCGGACAAACTTAGCATACGCACAATAATGTCTTTCAGCAATTTTGGGGGCGCTCGTCCACGCGCCACCCAAACATTGGCATCGTTTCAAAAATACACGCCGACAATGTCTCTCTCACTTTGTCGTATTTTTTTTTTTTTTTTTCGCCTGATGACGCTCACTGGAATTTTCGCTAAACGCGCGAGAGACGCCGCGACAAATATGTCGAAAAAAATTGCTCTTATTCCGCGTAACTCGAGACCTTGAACCTCCTGAGTCATCAATTGATTCCGACTTCCAGTTCGGGATGCAGCGAAAACTTTACTAAAGGCAGTCACATTTTATTAAATATAAAATAATTAAATATTTGTGTATTTAATACACAAATTAAATAGACAAATATTTGTATACTTAATACACAAAATAAATATATAAATATTTATTTAGTAAGCGATCAATGCAAAAAAAGGTTTCAAAAATATTTAAAGCTCCACGGGATTCGCGGTTGAATGAAAATATTTTTCCAATAACTCCAATAAAATATTTTTTCAATAACCATAACAACCCATTTCTTCGACACGAGAATAACCGTACTTAATTGAAGCATTAAATTAAATCTCGAAATCACAAAGATAATTTCGAAGAAATCGATTTTATTTCAAAACAAATGATATCAGCATACCATTCAATACCTTCAATACCTTCAATAAATAATGATGACTAATTCATGATCTATCGGATCTACCGGAACAAATTTTTAAATTGATTCCAATAATTCGCCTCGGCGTATCCGTCAGCGATTAACGGGGTTAAAAAAACGATAAAAAAAGGGTAAAAAAAAAACGTTTAAAGCCCAACGGGATACGATTTGCGGTGATCAGCTCCGATCTCGCGGAGGCGTTCCCGGAAGCGTGCGCGAGGAGCGGCGGGTGTTTGCAGTGGCTCGTTAAGGTCTTCCAGTCCAGTTGGAGTCGCGAGAGAGAGAGATACGTCCCGCACGCGGAATGGAAAGTGCTCGGTTGTCGGATATCGCACGAGGTCACCTTTTAATTGAATTCGCTGGCGGCGTAAATTCCTCCCCTGCCTCCTCCTCGCACTTGCCGTCCGCTAATTACATATAAAAAAAATATATATATAAAAAATATATATGTATTTAAAAAAAAATATATATACGTAACGCCGAAGCAACAATCTCGAAATATATTCGGGAATCGATATTACGAGGGCAAAATTGTTGCGCAATCATATTTGGCATGCTTAACGCACGCGGGTTATTCCCTCCTTAATTTTGCCGTGGCGAACCCGCGGAGTGCGCACTATCCAACTTGGGTTTTACGTAACCCGCGGCTATCCGCGATGCTCTCTCTATACCATAATCTTCCGTTTTGCATATTCATACATCCACGTTCGCACAATCGTGCGGTAAGTGCGGACGTCGAGCGCCGCTGGCATAATTTCTTGCATTTGAATTACTCAGGCGATTGGCGACAAGAAGCGATTTTTTATTCGGTGCACCGAGAAACCAATTTTTGGTAATTTCTCCTCAAAATTATGGCCTGGGAAATATTTTTTTTTGCGTTGATGGAATAGTGGATTTTAATTAATATTATAGTTTTCTCGGGTGATCTGAAATTCAATGAAATATGGGGACATTGAATTATTGAAAATGGTTGAACCACTTTTTTTATTCATTTAAAGATCTAGAGATCTCCTCGAAATTCCGGCCTGGGAAACATTTTTCTTTTTCTCTGACGTCAATGGAATAGAGGATTTAAATGAATATTATATTTGCCTTGGGTGATCTGCAATTCAGTGAAACTTGGTGACATTGAATTAATGAAAATGTTTGAACCACTTTTTAATTCATTTAAAAATTTAGAGATCTCCTCGAAATTCCGGCCTGGGAAACTTTTTTTTGTCGTCAATACAATAATGGATTTAAATGATTTAAAAAACTGCAGCATCCAGAAACGTTTTACAATGTTGAAAAAATTGTCTGGGTAAAAAAAATAGTGTGAAGGCCCAAAAAAATGGGAGGGTTGACATTTTTACACTTACACAGCACTAAAAAAAATATCCAAGGAACATTATATACTTGTAATTACGACGTGAGATTTAGGATATCAAAAACATTGAGAAATAAGGAGATCAGAAAAACCGAGAATTGTAAAATTTCCAGTGACGTCTACTGCCACGGTGATCTGCTGCACACGGTGCAGATGGCGTCGATATACCCGGACTCGAAGACGTTCGTCGACATGAAGATGAAGAAGCCGGCGAACGAGACTCTCGCGTCGTTCCGAAAGTTCATGGATCGCACGGACAACATGCCGACCAAGGATGAGGTCGCGAGATTCGTCAACGAGACCTTCGACCCTCCGGGCTCGGAGTTCGAGGATTGGCTGCCGGGCGACTGGCGAAAGGAGCCAAAATTTTTGCGGAACATCAAGGATCGCGAGCTGCGAAAATTCGCCTCCGATCTGAACGACATATGGAAGCTGCTGGGTCGCAAGATGAAGGACGACGTGAGGATCAACGAGGATCTATACTCGATCATCTACGTCCCAAATCCGGTGATTGTGCCCGGCGGACGTTTTCGCGAATTTTACTACTGGGACTCCTACTGGATCGTCAAGGGTCTCCTGCTCTCTGAAATGTTCACCACCGTCCGTGGAATGCTGTCGAATTTCGTCAGCATCGTCGACAAGATCGGCTTCATTCCCAACGGCGGGAGGATTTACTACGAGATGAGATCACAGCCACCGATGCTGCTGCCCATGGTCCACGAGTATCTCAAAGCCACCGGCGACTACAAGTGGCTCGATGAGAATCTGTGGCTGCTGGAGAAGGAGTTCGACTTCTGGATGACCAACCGGACGGTGCAGATCGAGAAGGACGGCGTGAGCTACACCCTGGCGAGATACTTTGAGAAATCCAGCGGGCCAAGACCCGAATCGTACAGGTGATTTTTTTTTGCTGTGCTCAGGAGGGTTTTGGGTTCGAAGGGTGATGGGATTTTTGACTGGTGTGATTAAAGCTCTTCGTTAGAATTAACGCAGTTCTGTCGATTTTTTTTATTGATTCAATTTGGAATTTAAAATTGGATCCACAGATACAGAAATTTCTTGGCACATATTATTAAAATTTCAAACAAAAAAATCGTGTCAAAAATGACTAAAAGACCTCAAAATGACTAAAAGTCCTCATAATGACTAAAAGTCCTCAAAATGACTAAAAGTCCTCAAAATGACTAAATTCGCAAGACTCAAAATAATTAATTCCTCATCCCAACGAAGGGGTTGAATCTATTTTTTTGTTGTTGTTGCTGATTGCTTGTGTGTTGAATGTGTGTAAATCTTTCTGCCAGACCCTTGAGATTTCATGCAGCTCGTGAGGAAAAAGTTAGTAACAAGTTTTCTTCGTAACGCGAATCAGGGAGGACTATCAGACGAGCCAAAGTTTCCGCACGGCCGAGGAGAAGGACAACCACTTTACCGAGCTCAAGACGGCCGCCGAATCGGGCTGGGATTTTTCCAGCAGATGGTTCATTCACGAGGGAACGAATAAAGGTGACTTGAGATATTCAATTGCAAATAAGCAAAAGGTACACAGCGATTTTTTTATTTTTTTTATTTTTTTTATTCATCTGGCTGCATCCGTTTCGTATACTTCCCATTCAAGGCCACCGCGCCTACTTCCAGTCCACCGAATGTGCAAAGTATAGTCGACGTAAACTTCCGAATGAAGACTTCGAGTACTCCACTTAACTCTGACAAAAAATCATAATGTAAAAGTGGTCAATGGAGTCACTAAAATGTTTTTTCTGCGTTTACAAATGAATCTCACTGCGGTAGCAAAAATAGGTTCCCAAAAACTCACACTACATGGAAAACTATTCTGCAACTATTTTTTAAATCACCAAAACAGTTGCAGCTAATTTCAAATTTTATTTCATGTATCCCTAGTTTCAAATTTTATTTCATGTATTCTTAATTTCAAATATTATTTCACGTATTCCTAATTTCAAATTTTATTTCACGTATTCTCAATCTCAAATACTGTCAACAATTATTTCAAACAGTTAACAATTATCATCCAGCATTATCTATACCAATTCCAATTTTTTTCTGTGCGAGAAAATAATTTCCCTATTCACCAGTTTCCGACAATAACTCACCACCATAAAGCATATCACATTCTAATATTCCAGGCAATCTGACGAATTTGAAGACCCGCTACATAGTTCCGGTCGAGCTGAACGCGATAATATACCGAAACGCGATCCTGCTGGCCGAGTACAACGAGCGAATGGGAAACATGACGAAAGTCGCGATGTATCTTGCGCGAGCCGAGGAGTGGAAGCGAGCGGTGGAGGCTGTGCTGTGGCACGACGAAGTCGGCGCCTGGCTCGACTACGACCTCCTCAACGACATCAAGCGCGACTACTTTTATCCGACGAACGTCGTTCCCCTGTGGACGAATTGCCTGGACACCTCGAAGCGCGACGATCACGTCGCGAAGGTCCTGAAGTACCTGGAGAAGAATCAGATCATGCTGAACCTCGGAGGCATCCCGGCCACCTTCGAGCACTCCGGCGAGCAGTGGGACTACCCGAACGCCTGGCCACCCCTTCAGTACTTCGTCATCATGTCCCTCGACAACACGGGCGACGCTTGGGCTCAAAGGCTCGCCTACGAACTCAGCGAACGATGGGTTCGCAGCAATTTCAAGGCCTTCAACGTCACGCACGCCATGTTTGAGAAGGTAGTCATAATCGTTCAGGCTCAGGTTCAATTAGGAGAGAACATAAAAGCTACAAAACCTTATAAAATGGTTCCTAATTATTTGACAACCATTAACGAAGCCACCTCTATGAGGAAATTATCGATTTTTTTACTCCTCATAGAGGAAACTTTGTTTATCGTCGTTTTCATGACAAGAATGGTTTGTTTTGTATGAAGCGAAATCAAGATTTACCAACAGAGAGACCGTTTCTTGAATTAAATTCTACTTTGATAATGAATAGTCGGGAATTCACGGGAAAAATTACAATCAGACGTTAGCAAAAAAATTACAAAAATTAAGAATTACAAAAATATTACAAAAAAGTAAAAAAAAATACAAATATACTACAAAAAAGAACAACAAAAATACAAAAATTAAAAACAAATACAAAAATTACAAAAAAATTATAAATTACAAACATTTTAAAAATTACAAATTACAAAAAAATTATATAAATCGCAAGTTACAGACAAAATTTAAAAACTACAAACTACAAAAAATTACAAAAACTACAAACTACAAAAAATTACAAAAACTACAAATAAAAAAAATTACAAAAATTACAAATTTCAAAAAAATTACAAAAATATTGAACGCGATGTTTTTTTTAAATATCGTTTACAGTACGACGCGACAGTATCGGGTGGCGGTGGAACCGGCGGAGAGTACGAGGTCCAGTTGGGTTTCGGCTGGTCGAACGGCCTCGTGATGGACCTGATGAACAAGTACGGCGACCGGCTCGCCGCCTTGGATCACTTTTTGCCGTCGGAAGTCGTCGAGTCGAGCGTGCAGCAGCAGACCGGCGGCGTTTCCACCGCCGGTCAGATGATGACCGGCATTCTCGCGATAATTATATCTCTAGCCGCGGGATTCATAGGGTGAGGTGAGTAAACGACGCGACTCCGAACCGACGATTTTTCACTCATTTTCCGCCTCGGCACAGCCGCGACTAAATCCCTCGAATTTTGTCTTCTGTTTCAGATATCCAACGGGCCACTGGTCACCGTCTAGGAAATCCTTTTTAGATGTAGAGTCGATCGTTGTTATTCGGTAGGGCCAGGAGGTTGAGATTTTCACATCGACAGAGTCGCTCGGCGATTGGTTTTCTCGTTGGTTCGCATGGGATTTTTCAGAATTCGGCGTCGTTCCTCAGGTCGATTCGATTCCTGCCATCGTCGTGATAATTCCATTCCTGATTTAGCCTTAACTCGTCTTTTTTTATATCTTCGTCTCTCCTTTACTCGAATCTAGGGGGAAAAAATGGCTGATGGAGAAAAAAACAGATTTTTTTAAACATCCCTAATGAACGAATGAATGAGAAAAAAATGAAGTAAGATTAAAGAACAGAGAAGAAAGAGTGAAAAAATTGGCCTTTTTCCACAGCCATTTTTATCCGAATATTCCTTTAATCGAGCAACATTCCACGCAAACTACCTCAACGCGTATTTCACGCCGAGTCGTTGAGTCCCTCGGCAACCGCAGGTAAATTTCAGGCACCATCAACGAGTCTCGTTGGCGCTCGATTATTGCGTCGCTGGTCGATCAATCAACGCGGTCCGCGTTGTTAATTAAAAAAATCGGAATCGCGCTGGCCGCGGAAAGTTCACTTTCGGTGCTGACTCGCGGGCAGTCATCAAGGGAGACACCGGAGAGCAGAACAAACGGTGTCTTCGCCACACACGATATATTTTCGTAGTATTTTTTCCTCGCGAGAGAATATTTTTATTATTAATATTTGTCGTCACGAGCGCAGAAGGCGAATTTTTCCCGTCGATCGGGAAATATACGAAAAAGATATTCGTTAGTTATTACCATTAATTACTGCTACTGTTATTACCTTTATTACTATTATTATTACTATTATTGTTATCATTTTATTAGCGTTGAAAATGTTAGGCTTGTACATAAAGATATATATATATCGTGTATAATTATCGTAAATACAGCGGAGACGACGGGAGGAAATTCAGCTACGGAGCCGACGATCCGAGCGAGCTCGGCGAACATTGTACAAAATACGTAGGGCGAGAGTGTTCGATAGTTTGGTGATTAGGGCGCCGCGGCTTCGACGACGGACGTGGGGTTCATCTAGTCAGAGACGAGCGAAAACGATAACCGCGTGATAAAAGATAGACAGATAGAAGAGAGAATAAAAGCCCCGGTAGTCAAGCGAATTAAATGGTATAAAAAAAATGAAGAAAGATACTCAAGTATTAGGGACCACGGAACACTGCGGCCGTCCACCCTGCACGACGCCCTCGGCAGCTGTGATAAACGCTATCCTTACTTTTACTTTTATTTACGTATAACATTTGGACGCGTCCGGTGGACGACATTAATTGCCGCATCTACGCGCCAGAGCGTTGAATAAACTTTCCACACGATTCACACGTTTTTCCCGCCTCTTGTCTGTGTTTTTTGATTTCTCGTCTTTTTTTCTTAATCTACACTTCTTGGTGTTTTTTTTTCTTTTTTTTTTAAATTCTGCACGTCTTGGTGTTTTTTTCGTTTTTTTTTCTTGGCTATTAACTTTGCACTGAGAAAAATAAAATTAAGTTAATTACCTAATTAATTAATTAATTAATTAATTAATTAATTAATTAATTAATTAATTAATTAATTAATTAATTAATTAATTAATTGACTAATAAATAAAACCATATTTATAGTTAAATGCGATATCAGGTATTTAAAAAAAGCTGCCTTTACTAATTATATAATTTCAATTATAAATAATAACGATGTAAAATGATTATTGCGATGACAGTAAGAAAGTTTATAGTCACGGTGATTATAACGAAGTTGATTGACGTAACTATTGAATTCTCTGAACTATTCGAATTTTTGCACGGATTAACAAACTGCAGTTATGACTCTATAGTTGTCTTCGTGTACTAAGATTTTTCTCAATCTGTAAGCCACTCGATTAATATCCGTGGGTTGACGACGCTGCTGCCGATTTCGACCAGCCGAAAGAATTTCTAATAGCACGAACAAACCCTCAGACAATCCTAAAAGCCTAATAAAATTTCGTCCCTTCAGAAGGACCAATTGTTTCTCTTCCCACTAAAGCAGATCCTGACTGCAATAATCATAGTTCCGCCTCTGCATTTTCAAATGCCCACATCGCATGCGTCGTTTATTTGACAAATTAAGTCCTCCGTCACGTGAGACTCCCCACCTTATGTGTCGCGTTCTCCAGTCGCTTCTTCAACACCGAAACCTTCGTCGTCGCCACGAAAACGGCGAAAAATTTCCTCGGCAAATCCGTAACAAGCAGACGCTTGAAAAAAAATTGTGTTCTTTTTTCTGTGCATGGAAAAGCGATAGGAAAAAATGTTCCGCAGTTTTCGTCCGAAATCGGTCAAGGCCGGCCTTAAGGTAATAAAATTCTTGCGGCGCGTATTGTTGTTTCTCAGGCGTCGCGACGGCCTGCGAAGGCGGTTGTGTGATCAGTCCGAAGCGCGTCGAGCCTGGAGAACACTCATCCTCCAATCTAACGTGAGATCATATTATTCCAACGCCGCAACGAGCCGCACGACATTCCCGGAAACGTCTCGTTCGTACGTACGCGAGTTTAGAGCGCTCGGCGTGTGCGCGTTATTTATTCGTTATTGCGTGACACACTGCATCGCGTTTCTCCGTCTCTATCTCACTCTACACGCGTATCTGGTTCCACAATCTGCGGCAACGTGACGTGACGATCGCACTGGATCTGTGGATCCATCGATGTTTTTTTTTTTTTTTTTCATCGTCTGGGACCAAACGAGTCACGTGCTAAATTCCACCGACTAAACGTGAAATACAGGGAGAATTTCGATGGTATAGAAAAAGTGAAAAAACAAAAATTAAACATATGTGACGTGCTGAAAAGATCGATTTTGAATTATAGTAGTTTCAAAAATTTATGAAATTAATTTTTTTTTATCGCTGAAGAAAGAAACTGTCAAACTATTTTTTTTTTAATAAACTGGGTTGTCGAGGGATTTTTATAATTTGTCTTTTAATTGATTCGTTAATACTATTTTGGAATTATTATTATGATAAATGAATTTTTTCAGCATGATTGATTTTTTTTTTTTTTTTCGACATTTTTTTTCGTGGAGAAATAATCGAAATTCTCACTGAATCCTAAGTTTGACAGGACCGATGGAAATACCTTAAATTTACGCTTGTGGTCCAAAGTGCAATAGCAAAACTTGCGCGTCGTTCGACTAGAATGATTTCTGTGGGCTTTGTCGCTGGTTCACCGGACCACGAGATCCACCGTCGAGCGTCATTTTCCAAGGTCGCTAACCCATTGTCACGTGAAATCAGTGAGTGTCAATTAGCTCGTCACGGTCCTCTCGCGGTTCTGTTCGTTCGTGCAACCTCGGCCAATTACTTTTCTCACTTGTCCGCCAAGACTGTGACTTTGGTTCTTTTTCCACGTTATCAGGAAATCCGATTGCGTTTTCTGGTAATAGTCGTGGCCGCGTGTCAAGGCTCGTGATTTAACGATTTTCATTATTCAAGGCAGTGCGAATGTAGGGTGAATCTCTGTGGTCTGCAGTCTCGTAGTTTAGATCGTAATAGCTCAGATATAGATGCGAATTATTGTTTTCAAGGAATCCGTCGTCTTCTCGCTTTTAAGTGTTCTGGTTAAGGAAGTTTTAGTGTCACCACTAAAGATAGGATAGGATGAGGTGGTCCATTTTCTGCCATTGTATTTTTTTTACCAGCCTCCGAAACTGTTCACTATAATGAAAAAGAAATTCTCTTCGCAACCGAATTTTTTATATTTTCGAGAAATTTTCTAGCAATTTTATTTTTATTTTGGAAATTCTCAGGAAGTGGACGGATATATGTAAACTAAAAAAAGAATGAAAGAGATCTGAAAATATTTGGAGGTCGCGACTGTCAACGCTATTTCTATTTTTTCAAAATTTCGTACTCCAAAATTACCATTTTGCCCGGTAATAAAAACAAATACAAAAATAATCAAATCATTTTAAATTTTATTTAATTTTATTTTATTTAAAAAAAAATTTATTCTTTTTTTTAAGTATTTTTAATTATCGGTAATAAAAAATAGTGCCAAAAAATGGACCAAACTGTTAGGCAGGCTACAACAATTTTATTACCACTCTCGTTCCAACTTCTATTTTTTCTTATTCATTTTTCCCTTTTGCAGAATGGTGATGTACAAGAGGCGGCACTACTACGTTCCGGGACCGTCGACTATGCCGAATATGCGAAAACCAGGAACTTCAGGAGGTGGCAATCTGTACAGGAAGCGGATCGCCTACACCGAGCTCAAAGACATGAACAACGATTGACGACCGTCCGACCTCCGAACGGATAGTCGAACTCAATAGCTCAAGGTCACAAAAAAAGGTCGTGCGCTTTTTATGCAAAAAAAAGTGGGGAGAGAACTCCCATTCCGGAGTCCACTTGTCACCCCCGTGACGCGTGACACGCTCCGAGCGGGGCGAGAGACGACGAAGACTCGAAATATTTTTTAGCGAACGTGGAGGACGCGCCGAGCACGTGAGATTTTTTTCTGGTGTCCAAGAATATCGGCTCGTGGACCGAAAACGCGCGAATTATCGGTGTGCCAAGTTCTAACGACAGAGAAGTTCGATGATGTTAAAGTTTGCATTTTTTGAAACGCAACGAAATTCAGAAAAAAAAATTAATTCTAATTAACCCAAATAATGAAATTGGGTATAAAAAGTCATCATAGCAATTAGTTACTATGATGACTTTTCTAATTCTAGTTAACCAAAATGAAGAAATTAGATTTATTTATTTTTTCTGAATTTCGTTGCATTCCGACGATGCAAACTTCAATATCATGAAGTTGCGATTGAAGCGAGCAAACTATAAGAAATAACGACGCTCATTATTCCCGATCCTTGTCCTTAATTAAATTCTTCGATGAACCACGTTCATTTAGCGATAAAGTTTTTTTTTATCTACGCATAGAACTAGACGTAAAAGAATTTATTTATTTATTTGTCCGCTGCTGCTAATTACTTCCTTAATTGACTAGCGTTAGGCGTTTCAAACTTCCCAACTTCCCACCCGTCCGTCCTCGTTTTTTCTGTCTCTCTGCGTCAATCGCTGCGCCACGAGATGATCCACAAAATCAAAACGTCGCGCGCTTCTCTGTCTCCGCGTTTATCAGCAGGATGTCGTCGAACGGTGTTGATTCCTAATAGGACCCGTCGTATTTTAGTTGGTGGAACTCCGACACTATTGTATTATTTGGGCTACGCGCGAACGATGGGCCGAGGCTTCGGTGCGCGAGGAAAAATTGTTTCGTCGGGCCAACGACAAAAAAAGCAACGACAAACGCGCTCATTTTTTATATCCACAAAATATTTATTTCACGTCAGCGAGACAATTTGCAAATTCGACGAAAGTCTTTAGTGTTTAGCGAAATATTTTCTAACCCAACGAATGACTCGATTTGTCGTCGCTCTTTCGCGATCCCGACGAAAAAAATGTTTCGTTAATCAGCCGCGACCACCACGCGCACCAAAGTCAGACTTGTTCGTCTGAGAAGAACCCCGAGATATCGATGGGAAAGTTCCGTCTCTCTATTATATATACATATTCATATACATATATATATACACACAAACATAAACCTTTGTATCTCGACGCCACGTCCAACGTCGCGAAAAACCGAAATTGTGAATACGAATGAATTCGTGACTCTCTGAACCGGTTTGCTCCATTTCTTTTTTTTTAATGAAACGTTTTAATTTTCTAAGGCAATTTTGGTTCGCCGAACGTCGATCATTGTGAATATACGAAATTAAAAAAAAAAAATGAAATGGTTTAATTTTCTTAGGCAAAAAGAAGTATTCATCGGTATTTTTTAAAACACAACAACAATCAGAGAGTCACTGTAAATTATATGCGGGGCATTTCGGATCCTTTGGAACAGGATTTTGAGCTGAAAAAAAACGCGTCCTGCTACTACTATTTAAATTGACGGAGGCGACGGTCAGACTCTGTTCAAATTAATCTGAAATGCCCCATATGCTTTGTAATACTTTAATATCAACAATCGGGACGTCGGTCGCCCGTCGCGGAATTCAATGGAGCGTCGGACGACTTCGGACGTGTCCACGAATGACAAATTGTGTACGTAACTTTAAGAGATTGTATTTTTCGCGGATATTTTTGAATATGGGAATCGAGCCGCCTGTGTCTGCGCTTTGATGATCGAATTACGCATATTTTATATATATCATGTACGTTGTAAATAATTACTGAAAGACATTTTGGGCCCCACGAACGAGATCGACGTGCTTCACGATGTGCACAGTTGAGAATAATTGTCGAAGGAATCGTGAGATAAATTGACGAATATTCGTTGTAGATTTTAACGAAAATTACTAGTAAATTTGACCAACTATTGTCAACTGTGTACAGCGATAAAGCTCAGGAATTCGACTCCAGCGGAAAACGGAACTCGAGCGTCGGTCTCCGAGTCGTCGCCGAGGATTCCGCGAAAGTTGATTTCGACGGAACGACCGGGCTAACGTATTAACGACGAAAATAGTTCTTGGGTGTTGCGAGAGACATCGACATTGTGATAATCGAAAATAATTAGATACTCGCGTGACCATTGTAATATATAGTGTGCTCTTTTTAGTTTTAACACAGGTTAAAAGATTGACGCTTAGCAGTAATAAAAAAAAATAAACACTTACCCAAAAAATATTGTTTTAATGTCGGCGTTGATAAAGTAATTATTACGGATGTGCGAATAATGAAAAATTCTGATAATTCATTAGGAATTGAATATTCATATTATTGGAATAATTCATCTAAAATATTGTTTTAATATCGACTTTCATAAAGTAATTATTATGGATGTGCGAATAATGAAAAATTCGAATAATTCATTACGAATTTAATATTCATATTATTCGAATAATTCATTTTTTAAATAAACGAATCGAAATTTGAAATTGATATCAGTGTTATATTCAAATTAATTTAATTCAAACACTATTCGCACGTCCTTAATAATTACGGAAGTATCGATTTGAGAATGTGCCGTGCGATAACATTGATTTTTACCATAATTGCCGTCGCCGTACTGTATGGAAAAAAATGTCTTGCCCGAAAGCGCGAAACAATTGAGTATTATATAGTCGAGAGTTATGTCGCAGCGTTTTTATTCTTCGACGAAGTCGTGCTCGGGATTGTTGAGCGAAACATCGTTCGACCTGCGGCGAAGGCCATGCAAACCCTACCGTTCAAGGTGATGTGAAAAATATTCTTGGTGTTTCTCTCTCGCTTCGCCGGCGATCTTCATTGAGTATCGTTCAAATCACCTTAAGGACGGCGCCGAAATTTCAGCTCGACGGCATCCCGAGTGAGAATAAACAGAGGGAATAAATGAAACAGATGTATATAACGCGAATATGTATGGGATGGAGTTGCGTAATAAATTTTAAATAAAAATCTAGACGAAACTATAAAGCCTTTTTTAAATATAAAATAACATAATAACATAATATAATAATAAAATAATAACATAGTATAATAACATAAAATGTCTGCCTAGCAAAACGCCAAAAACGTCGAGGGTTTGTGAGTAACAAACTGCTGTGATTATTTCTTTCCGTTTATCGTATCGAAATGTGTTTTTTTTTCTTCAACCTTTATTAAGCGTTTCTACGTCACACCTTTTGAATCCCTTTCGCGAAGGGATGACAGGGATCATTCCAGTGTTGGTGGAATCTAGCGTGGTAGTGAGCAGATCGATAGAAAACTCTCGTTCGCTGAGAACGGCGGAAAATGGCGAAAAATCTATTTTCTGAGTCAAAATACAAGACGTTTTCCGGCGAGTCGATAGAACAAACGAGGAAAGCCCAAGAAAAAACAGTGACTATCGTATCGAGGCGAAGACCGTAAAATACGATATTGAGGCTTGCATCACCTGCGAAAGCAAAAACTAATTAATATAGAATTAATATAGGGTTATTAATATAGAATTAATATAGAATTAATATAGGGTTATTAATATAGAATTAATATAGAATTAATATAGGATTAATATAGGATTAACATAATTATTGAGAAATAATCTGCAATTGTCGGTACTTAATTACCGCGCGAAAGTTTTCCATCGACATTACGTAGAGCTTTCCAGCTGTGATTTTCTGAGGCTCCCGCGTGCGCATCATGGAGAATCTCAGAAGATGTTTGTCCTCTTCCGATAACGAGTACCATTCGGCTGCGTAGCTGTGCAGACAGGTGGTTGTTTCGTTATACGACAGAGGGCGCGCACGAAGCTAAGGAATCGTAAGGAGCAAAACAGCGAGAATGCGCGAACCAGCAAGCGGGGACTCACAGTGATTCCCTGAAATTGCAGTTCTGATCGATCAACTTTTGACAGGGCCAACTGTTGAAGAGCAGATGAATGCACTGAGCGAAATTGAGCTGGAACATCCTTATCATCTGGTCGATTTGGCCGAATTGAATCAGTAACTGCAATCAATGGGAAAGGCAGAGATTAACGAAGCGGCTCTCGATTATCTAGGTATCCGATGGTCCATTTTTTCCTGTAAATATGTCGATCTTGATGAAAAAAAAAAATGGAAAATAATCAATATTTTGCATTTTTCTCAAAAAAAATATCGATTACGAGGGGAAAAAAATGGAATACAATCAAGTTTTCGCATTTTTCGCAAAAAAATCTCTTTTATGCGGAAAAAAAATGAAGACGAAAGCAAGACTAACCTGCACTGCCGAGATGCTGAGCAGCACGACAGACATGCCGAGTACGAACAGGTACGAAACCGAGTAGCACGATTCAATAATATCTATGACTCTTCAACCCAAGTCCACGAAAACCGCATGGAAATCCATGGAAACAATGTTAGAAAGCTGGAAAGACGACAGGCAGATAACCGACAAACGTTATACAAACGAAACAAAATACGAACTCCGTGGCCTTGTAGTGCAGATCCATGCAGAGCACGATTTCTCGATGGCATCTCTCGTCGTCCGCTTTCGACATTTCGTAAACTTCTTTGCTGCCGTCTGCACGATCGAGCGTCAGATTTTCCAGTCGATCCCTGCGCCGAGATCACAGCGGAGCTATCACACTTCGTACCAAACGCCGCGGGGTGTTAAACACGCTTTTTTTTTTTTGTTTTTTTTTTTTTTTTCTTTCAAATCGAACGATCGTCTCGTTTATTACCCGAGGATCGCGAGTATCCCACAGACGTGCATAACGTAGCAGACGAACATCGTGTCCGCCGCGACGATCGTCGTCATCGTCACGGCGGAACCCGCGTAGGTGTGAACGAGAATCCACACGTAAAAATCCGTGGGTTCGTCCAAGAAGTATTGGGAATTGTAGAGAAACTGCAAGGGTCGACTCTCGTTGAGAGGAACGATTACGTCGAGAATAATCGGGAGCATCGGTACGAGAAGATATATCGTCGTGCAGGCGGCCATGAAACCTGTTGTATATTTTTATTTTCGCTTCTTCGATTACAGGTTACACCTAACCTACAATTTTACTTTCATTTTGCAGAAACAGAGGAATTAAAACGATTGTCAGGCTAATTTGACAGGCGGACATTTTTGTTCGATTGATCAATCGATTTGGAATTATTGTTAATCGGTTGATAAGAAAATATATCGAGTTTGAACGATAAACAAATTGTGACGCCTGAGGTTAAGAGGCAGAGATTCTCACTTCGAAATTTTGAAACTTATTTTCTCCCAAAATACTCGACAGATAGAGCTCAGATTTATATAGAATGTGCGGAAGGATGGCAGAATTGAGCTAAGCTTATGGCTCCTCGATCCTAGTAGCCGTTCGTTCAGGAGAATCGAAGGAAAAATCGAAGGAAGCGCCACCTGTCGTAAGTTTAAAACGCGTGCCCAGCAATGACACTTTAATTTCCTCAGTGCAACGGGATTACTTTTCACCTGTATAAAGCATATTAATACTGAGCCCATGCTCTACGTGTGCCAAATGAATTTTCATCTCCCTCTCGTTCCTTATTCCCGCCCAATCTCGTTTCATCGACTCCAGCAGTATCATCATCTGCGATCAAAGGTATATATATATTTATTTGTTTCTATGTCGAGTCTCCGGCTTCCGTCTCAATATCTTTGCCAAGCACCCTCGTTTCTATCTACACATATTTGCTATAACGAAATTGAATTGCACATTGCCGGAAAAATTGATCACTTATTTCATTTTAATGTTTTTTAATTTTTCATTTTTACAAAATTTTTAAAGGATTTCAAATGAAAAAAATTGATCGTTTCCGAAAATTACCGAAACGAAAGAAAAATAGCGATGTGCAGATTACACAGCAAAAGAGATGACAAATGTGTTATTGATGCAGCGAATGCGCCTCACAACTGCTGCTCACCTCTTTTCGATAAATAATGTAATTCAACGCCTTGATAGTAGCGACAATTTGGACACCGATCGGGGTAATACACTCTATCATTTCGTCCAAGTCGCCCCATATTTCGAGCAACCTAATGGCCTGCGATCGTACAACAATATAAAACGCATATCGCTATGTAATAATCGTGGTACCAAACACCGGCACCAGTGGGCGCGCGGTCGCCGCGCGGCTTCGGCGATCACCCGTGTTAAGCAACTCGACTCGCGGTCGGTACTTGGATGGGTGACCGCCGAGCCTCGCATTGATTTGCGCGTCGACTGGTGACCGGGAGGCTGTTTTTCTGAGTTTCTGATGTATGATAATACATCAGAAACTCAGAAAAAATAAAGCCGTTCGTATCGACGCAGGTTTTCCGCACTTTCCCTGCGCCTTTGTGCAAATGCGACAAAGAAATTAGTGCATTAGGAAACTAGGAAAAGGTGACTGCGGGTGACACTCTGGTGAGGAAAACTGAAGGAACGAATGGGGAACAAGGAGGGAAGTAGAGGGAGAAATTTAAAACCCCGAAAAAGGCAAATGCAGGAATCAAATGAAAAAAAAAAAAAAAAGCGTGAACTCGCGATATCGTACAACAAATGATAAAACGTATCAATCACTACTGGTCGAGAACTCGGCAATCGTTACCTGAGGCACTATTACCGTAATCACCGCCACTTGACACATAACTTGTTGAAACAATTGCCACGATCGGTTCTTCTGATAAGGCCACAGACCGATCACCGACAGCATTCTAACGTAGGTGCGATAATACTGACTCCGAAATATGTCCATGACCGTCGGGAGGCTACGGAAGCAATGAGCAAAATGCGCCTCGATGTAAGGCGAGCGAGGTGCCTCCTCGCCCCTCCGGAGCTCCGCACGTGACAGTCATCAAGTATTCCCTATGACGTTGTTACACTGTAATTTTGACCGACTCGCCGTAAAGGGTTCAGTTGTAGTTATTTCCTTTTCGAAATCCTCGTATCGTTACCTTCAGAGTGTGATACTTTTTTTCTAACGAAAAACACAGGACTCGAGGACTCTTGGGGTAAAAAACAAAGAGAATACCGAATTGTTCTTCGTTACATTGTGTAACGTTGTCGATGTCGTAAATCGCCTCGCTCGTTGACTAATCATTTCTTCACCCACCGACTTTTTCTCCTCGCTCGTTGACTAATAATTTCTTCACCCATCGACTTTTTCCCCTTGCGAAACAGAGTTTCGTGGAATCTCGCGACGATCGATCGGGACACAATTTACAACCTTCTATCCCTTCCCGGAGACTTTTAAACGACATTTACTCATTCTCGAGACTGTTTCGAGGCGCGGAAGGTAAAATAATGTTGAGGGATCAAAGAGTGCGAAATTGCGAGGAAATTTCTAATTGCTGGGTGCAGAAAATGATTTAATTGATTTGTCGAAGGTATTTTCGTGAAGGTATTTTTCGGCTATCATTTTTTCATAGAGATAAAGACAGAGAAAAGCAATAAAAATGTTTAGGAAACAACAATTTGTTCACAATTCTTCTTATTCTTTTTATTAATATATCTTCATATAATCATAGTTGGTACCAATCAGCTACGTTAGTAAAATATTTCATTATAATAAAAATAAAAAAGACTTATACAGGCTCCATGCTCGAATACTCATCGGCGATCTCACTAACGTTGCGATATCTATTAGGAAGTAATAATTAGGTTTCACTTTTTTTTTTCTTCATTTGTCGTTGAAACTCTGCTATTTTATCGTTTAATGAAAAATCAAATGAACCACGTCCGTGTGCATATTTCCCCATTGGCCTCGTTTACGGTTTTCGCGTAAATTCAGATACACCTCACGGGTCGAGTGACAATGAGATTCGACACGCAGCACTTGAACCGGGGGGACAAGATGCAAAATATATTTTTTATATTATATAGTTTAGCCACTTCTGGGGGGTTTTTCGTCGTTATCGTTTTATCAATTATCACCTTTTAATCAATTTGGAGATATCTTTACTGTACATAATCATATTTTATATTTATATATGTATACGCATTAGGGTAGATCGAATGAGACGATTTTTTCGATTATCGACTTCTAATAGCAAAAATATATCATCCTTATATTCCTTGTCCAATCTGTCTTTTTTGTTTTTCAATCGCTCCAAAACTTTTTGGCTGTCCCAAATGATTTTAACGTCGGAGCTTTTTTTTATTACCTTCACATTTTATTCTATTTTTTGGTACTAGAAGTCGGCCTTCTGCTAAAAAGTTTGTCACAATATATCTCGAGTCTCGTTGATATTATATTTTATTTGCCCTGTGATGGGCCGAGAGGGACCGAGATGGGACTAAATTCGTAATTTGAAACTCTTCGTTTTTTTTTCACGCGAGGGTTCTAAAATCGCCTTTTTTTCGATCCACCCCAAAAGTTACCCTTAATCTACGTTTGTATTTTAGGAGCCATCTACGACATACACTTTGGGTACACGATGACACATTTTTCTTATTTTCTTTTTTTTCTGCACATAGATTTGTTTCGGGTTGAGTTTTCGTTTTTGTTTTCTCCCCCTCGTGATCTCATCAATTATTATGTACAAATTACGAGACAGTCGCTCGGGGTGCATCGATGTCGCGTCGTGTTTCTTCTTTTATCTCCGTTTTCTCCCTCTCTCGCTTTTCTTTTTTTTTCGTGTAACTTATGTTTCGAATGGTGATCTTACAAAACTTGAGTCTGCGCTTAGGCTATTAATTAATAGAATCTAGTGACGCTCAAACACCCGATCGCCAGTGTTACACCGCACGAATCATAAAATATCGCGTGCAATCGGCGATGGAGAAAGAATTACGTGTCAATGAGAAGAGCCACGTGTGACTCTTACTTTCCAGGATTTCGTTCGCAATACTTTACACGTGCTCAATTCTTCTCGTTTTACAATTTTTTTGCCAACCAATATTTGATTTTTTTTTTTTTCATATAGAATTATAATTTATTCCAGGCATATTTAAGAATAAAAAACAATTGTAGTTGTGTGTATAAAAAATTGAGGACAGAATCCCAGATAATAAGAGCCAACGTAGCCGTCGAATTGAGCTGAAATCAGCTCGCATTTTCACCCAACTCGCGTTACAATTATCGTGTCGTAGGCCCGAATAAAATTCATTTTTTTGGTCGACCAAATCTGCCTCTTCTATATTTCGTTCGTTTTTCGTTACACCCTCGGATTATTTTTTTTTTTTTTACCTCAACGTGTCACTTATATCGACAATGAAATAGATTTACGATGCAAAAAGTAGGTATTACCGTTGAAAAGGTGAAGAACATTTTACATGCATCCGTGCGCGGACCTCCGTAGCTTGTATCATTTTTTTTTTTCAAATCACCCGTCTCGTCGTTCCATCATAAAATTCTTTAATCAGCATCAACTCCAGTAGATAAATAACCAGCAGCTCAAGTGCACCCTGCAATCTGGTGATATCAATCGATTCGTTCTCTATGTACGTCAATCTTTATGTACAGTTCGTAAAATATTGAACAGTATAGTCCGTTTTTTTTTCTTTTCTTTTGCACAAGGCCAACAGTGTAATACCAATATAGTCAACAGGAGACACCAATCGAATGGCTAACGACTCAAAACGTTTACAATAAATTCTCCTAAGAAAACTGATTTTTTTTTCAGTGTACAACGAGTGCTCGACGCACAAATATAGTTCGGTCGAAAGTAACGATTGCATTTTCAAAGGAATAACGAAATTAGGAGTGAGAAATACGGAGAGAAGAAAAAAATTATAATATAAAAATTGCAATAAATACAGTTGACTCATCATCCCAATAAAATAGCTTTTCGATTCACCGTTTCACTCTCGTAACATTCACGCGCTTCTCGGGCCCGATTGGCGCACGTGGGATAAAACGATATTTAATTATATCGATGCGAGAATAACGTCGAAACGTATCGATAATCAATACTGACCACTTTCGCTACGAGCAGAGTTCTAAATCCCACATTTTTAGGGAAATAAAATTGATGGTACAACTGGCTTTGTAATTATGTTTTTATAATAATAACTCGTGATGATTATAATACGATGTGTAAACTTTTAAATAGAGGCAAGTAATATTTTTTTCTCATGAAACTTGATGGTAATCTTATTGAAGAAATGGAGAAATATTATTAATGCATTGCGAAAATAATTGAGGTCTTTGCTTGTCCATTTTCCTCACAGTTTCTCCGAAAATTGAATTAAAAATTAGGTTTTTCTCGCAGCTATTCAAAAGTTCACGTATAATTTTATAATCGCTGCGAGTCATCGTTAGAAAATCGTAACTAGAAAATAAACTGTTGTGTAAACTTTACTTCTTAAAGTAATGGGGACTTACAACACTGGCTACGAGTCATGCGGTATACTTTGGGAAAATAGTGCGCATATATTGCAGTGCTTATACTTGAGAACGAAACATCACAGAATCGCTTTTATCTTCGTTGATTATAATATCTGTATCGCCGTAAAAAAAAATTATGCACGAAGGGAATTCTGATGACACTTTATGCACGTATCGAATAAACATGGAGTTTTATGCGTTACAACCGATAGAGCTGATCGCGGCAAGCGTCTCTTAAAAAATTATATTATTGAGCAATTTATCGGAATAAAAATGCGCACGCGTGTTTTTTTCACGCGCGCGCGGTTTTATGTTGGAGCATTCGCGACGTTACTTGAAGATTTTACTTTTCGCTCTTTCCGCTATTGAAAGCCGCAATATTTCTTAAAATATTATGGAAATGTTACTTTGAAGTAAGATATTATTATTATTAATATTAATATTATTATTGGTATGATTATCATTTATTCCTTACGAAGCTCTAGGACTAAAGTGTTTCGAAATTTCGATACTGCAGAATGCAAAATGTAATAAAAATAAAATCTGACACTGCAGAATAAAAAATAAATACCCACGAGGCGTAATGGAAGAAAAACAACAAAAATTGAGAAATCAAATATGGCAAAGTCGCCAGAATTTTGCTGAAATCTGTTAAAAATGTTGTTGAATATTAAAAAGAGCGAAAAATTAAATCATCTTGTCATTTCACGCCACCCGCACTTTTCGTTTTCGCGTGTTTCGCATTTTTTTCGTAATTGTGCCACGACAAAAATATGTCAAGATGAAGAATTTCTTTCCGAGAAACTCCGACCTAAGCCGCAAAATTATCATCGGCGCTGTTTGAGATTCGCCATCCTCTTGACGCCAGCGGAAACGACAAAAAAGGTGTTGCAAATAAAAAGTCTTGAAAAATATTGTATAAAACGTAATGTACATAAATGAAAGTTACAAGTCATATTTACAATCGAATTAAAAAACAGTTACATGATATTTTCTCTATCGCTAGGAAAATCTAACATGTTTGTCTCAAGAGGATTTGACACTTGTTTACAGATTGTACGTGTTTTGCTGTTTAAAATCTGTGCATGGATAACAATAATAATATTGACTGCATGCATTAGAATTGTCAGAAGTTTGTAAAAAAAAATCGTTGCTACAAAATTATAAAATATACTAGAGAATTGCAACGACAATTCGATCAAACATCATCAGCTTCTCGAAAAATTGGCCGCAGGCGCTGAAAATCCAGGCGAAACTTTCTCCAGGTCTGATTAATTAATTTCTTGGCTCGACACTCGGAAAAAGCTGTCGACGCCCGCCCTGATTTTTCGCCAAATGAAATTCATCTTTTTCCCAAATAATACTTTCTGCGAGAAAAAAACTATAAAAGTTGAAACGATCGATCTGTGATGAATGTACCGTAATGTAATAATACACAGTCAATTATTATCTCACTCATTTCTTTCTCTTCTGAGCAAATAATTCTATTTTTCTTTAAATTTAAAATCGGACATCGTTCGCTACTTCGGAACTCGTGTTTCCGGTTTATTTATTCGTTGAATCGACTTCGATCAACCGGAAACGCTGGTTCCGAAGCAGCGCGACGCGTCCATCACTGATTCAACCCTAATGGAAATATCTCTCTGACGATTTCTCCGCAAAAAAATTCCCGCGATTCCGAGAGAAATATTTGGCACCAGGGAACGTTTTCGATGCGTTCGGAATACCGCGTACTTCATCATAACAGTAATAACACTAACGGCGAGCTTACAACGTCATTGATCTAACGGACTAAGGAGCAAATCTTTTGCCTACACGTGAACTGCGTCTACACAGCGATAAGCTAAACGAATCGCGACACAAGTGAAACATTTATTAATTTTTCTTTCTCTCTCTCTCTCTCTCTCATCCTCGTGAATATTCCCCATTCGCGCTTTCCGATCCGCGAGGCTACACAGTGAGAAACTTTTGAGCTATCGAGATCAACTCGATTAATTCAACTGCGACGACCTCTTGTTGGCAACGCTGATTTGACGATATCACGCGACGCGAGAAATTTCGCTGCTAAATCGCAGTGACTATCAACCCCCGAAACGGGCGGCTGTTGTACAAAATATATGAGTCCCTTCGAGAGGTCCGTAAATGAGCAAACAATTTTTTTTTTTTTACTAAAACGACAATAATATTCGAAAATACTAGAAAACCTGTCGGCTTTATCCTGCCCACGAATTTTTGTTAGACGTTTCAGCATCAACATTGGTTTAAATAGTATTTCGATTCTACATTAAAAAATATTCGTAAAATTAATTATACGAAAATTAATATTCGTTAAATTAATTAATTAATATTCGTCGAATTAATTAATTAATATTCGTCGTATTAATTAATTAATATTCGTATCGTGGCATCTCGTGATGATAAACAAAAAAACAAGACACAATAAAAGCTCCAAAACATTATTCACAATTTTGTCGTCCCCGTTTGCAATTTATCCAGCATTTACGGACCTCGCAACCGTGCAGCTCGAAAAATTCGCGCCTTCAAACCGCATCGTTCGTCCTGTCTCTCTCTCTCTCTCTCTTTGTCCTTCAAACGTTGCCGCTCACTCTGATAACCGTTAATAAGCTCTGGATCAAATGAAAGAAATGATTTCCTCGAGTCTCGGTGCGACCCGCTCGGAACGTCGATAACCGATCTTCAATCCCCAACGACTTACACGTTACGCATTGTTCTTGCTGTTGATGACGGTGTTTTCTTCGTGTTTTTTCTTCCGTTCGCGTATTTTTTGTTTGTTTCGCATGATTTTATTATTACTGAACGGTGTGTTAAACACACCATCGAATACTCCCTGTTGTGGACGCTTCATATGAGCGTCTCGTCCGAAGAGTACTGTGAGCGTTGCTGAAAACCGGCCGACATCGTGCCCAGCATGTTGATCGATGGCATCGTAACTGATCGTTGCACTCCTCTCGTCTCGTCACGACGGCGCGCCTCAGGGGACGGGCAGACTGGAGATCCTCGTCAGTCCCCCGTTAACGACCCTCAGCAGGAGCATTCCTCTTCTCTCTGCAACTCGTGGCCCAACGAGTCCTTCGTTAATCGCAGGAAAATGGAATTTTAACGATTTGTTCGATTTTGCATCGGTTCTCGCGACGAATTTTCGCAAGGAGATTCCAGGCGTTGTAAACAAAAAAAAAACGTGCCAAAATACTGACGATATTCGGGGGTAAAAACACAGGATGATTAGAATGCATCTAAATTTCGTGCAATTTTTTGTCGTGTATCACTAGTTGTAAATCCCTAAATCTTTCAGAAACTATTAATTAAATAAATTAAATTAACAGAAACTGTTAATTTTCTAATTAACATTTTATAGTTTTGTAACATGTTAATTTGCCAATTAACATTTTATAATTTTGTAACATATTAATTTGCCAATTAACATTTTTATAATTTTATAATTTTGTAACATGTTAATTTTCTAATTAACATTTCATAAGTTTATAATTTTATAACATGTTAATTTTAAAATTAACATTTTTATAATTAAAAGGGATTCAATCCCGTGAACTCAAAATAAATTAATAAAAATATATATTTCTTAAACTAATGAGGATTTAAAGAAAACGCCGGAACCTCCTGTGACGATCTTACCTTTCGCAGTTCCATGCTACCAGGATTGCTGAGACGTGGCGGAGGCGTCGAGAAGGGAATTTTCTCGTAGGGTATCGTGCCCCGATATAGCGCGCTCGGGTCGAGGCTCAGCGCGGCCTTCAACGCGCTCTTCTTGATAATCCCGTTTATGTTGTTTCCGTTGCCGTTGCTGATTATCACGTTGTTCGGCGACGACGTTCGCGTGTTCGTCGCCGAGACAACCGTATCCGAGGGCGTCGACGACGGCATCGCCGACAGGTCCGAATTCGTGTCCGTGGTCGTTGTGCTCTCGGCGATGCTGTTGTCGTTGCCGTTGCCGTTTCGCCGATCCTTCCGCTCCTCGCAACACTCCCGGCTGTTCAGATTACGCGAGTCCATCTTGTTGCCCTCGATGTCCATCAACTCGGGCGTGAGCTTTTCCTGCGTGTTGTCGTCCTCCATCGATTGCCCGTTATTGCAAATTTCCTGCGAAAACAGACGGAAAATAACGTAACTAATACGTGTTTTTTTTTCGCATAGCGTCAACAATTTTTTTCCACGTTCTGATTGCAAAAGACACTCGAATTTTGTGTTAATATCGGTAAGTGTAATTTGAGTAATCGGTAAATGAAATTTGAGCATATTTCAATGGCGAATTTTTATATGTATTTCGTTTATAGGAATTTTGTCTACATGGATTTTGTGTTTATGACTTTTGTTTATATGATTTTTTGTTTTTATGAATTTTGTTTATATGAATTTCTGTCTTTATGAATTTTGTTTCATAAAAACAAAATTCGGGCTTCGCCCGTCCACTATCAATAAAATAAAATAATAAGTACCTCGCTCAAGCCGACAGCGGTCGCATCACGTATCGACGTCTGATCCTTTACCACATTCTCGGACTCGTCGTCGTGCTGCTTCGGCTCCATCAGCGTCGTCTCCTGAACGTTTTCGTTCACGTGCTCCTCGCTGTGACGCAGCGACGCGTAGACGACACCGGGGATCGCGTCCATCCGACATCCCGGCGGCCAGAAAACAGCCCGCGGCTGCATGTATCCGAATCCGTCCAGCTGTGCAATAAATCATGCAAAACCTCTTAAGCTCCGAACCTACCCGCTGCATACGTGCCAGCTGTTGATTCCCTAGACCTAATTAAAATCAAAATAAATGCGTGTAAAACGTAAAATAAATGCAACGAAAAAAAATCGTATCTTCTTCTCTGAATCACATAACTCAGACTCTGTTAGTAATTCGATATGTGCGCCATTTCTGTTCAATTGTGTTCTGTATACAGTGTAAAAAAAAACCCTCGTGTTTCTCCTCGTTCGAACGAAAAATTAGTTTAAATATCCTCTTTTGTTTTGGTTTACCAATGTTCGACTTACATCCGTTTGCACGTTGATGCATTCCGTCTCAGGATCTGGTCTCATGATGATCTGAGAGTCCCTCTCCGAAGGTGGCAAAACGTCGTACTTTGGCATCGGATAATTTATCACGTCGGGATCCTGAGGGCAAATTTACGAAATATTAGAGCCAAGGGTTAAAAAAAAGGTTTCGATTATTGCGTCTGGCATTCATTTAGCGTAAATTCGAGAAGAATTAGAGAGAATCGCAAACACTTCTCGATGGTCTGAAAATCGGAAATACATTTTTTTATACCATCGAGAATTAATTAACTTACTTAATGAACTTAATTTATCGATATATTCAATGAACTAAATAATCACCTGCAAGCAGTATCCTATTCTCTCCAGGATCGTCGTGAAACTGGGCCTATCGTCGGGATTGGGATGCCAGCATCGCGTCATAAGCCCGTAAATCGGATCCGGACAACCCGCGGGCCTCTCCAGACGTCCGCCCGTCGTCACCATCGACATTACCTCGCGATTCGCGCAGCCGCTGTACGGCATGTAGCCGAACGACATTATCTCCCACAGAAGAACCCCGAACGCCCTGAAACGCGAGATTTTTGTAACACGTTTCACTCGAGATCCAGAGACGTCAATTGTTCCTTACTTTTAAATACACACTTATTATTATTTATTGCATAATTTGGTTATTATTATTATTCTTATTTTTCGCATAATTTGTTTAATATTATTATTTATTAAACGTTTATTAAACATTTAATAATAAACAAATTGCGAAATATTTCTGTGGTGATATTGTTTTTTTTTCCTCGTCTTCGATATTCCTTTTTATCGAAACAAAAAATTTTGGTGGACTTGGGAAATAAGGAAATGTTTTTTCGCTCACCATACGTCGGTTTTGGTGCTGAATATACCGTCGAGGAAGCTCTCGGGCGGCATCCACTTGACCGGAAGCATCGCCTTGCCGCCCTTCTTATAATAATCGCTCCTGTAAATGTCTCGCGCCATTCCGAAGTCGGCGATCTTGACGACGCGCCCGGGACCTTTGCAGGTGAGAAGGCAGTTTCTCGCCGCGATGTCGCGATGAATGAACCGATTCGTTTCCATGTATTTGCAGCCGTTCGCGACGTCGTGGGCGCACATCACGAGGTCCAGCATGTTCAGAGATGTCGCGCGTTCCTGAAAAATTCATCACTATTGTCACCATTCGATTTGTTACCGAATATAAAAATTAGGGTGTTTCGAAAAAAATCACTTTTTTTTATCTTTCTTCCACCATGTGAAAGTGTGGATTTCAATCTTGGAGTAACCCAAGATTGGACATTTTTTTTTTTTTTCAAGTACTTAAACTAAGGAAAAAAAGTTCTTGCTCCGTCAAATTATTGTTTTCAATTTACAAAAACACCCCGCAGAAGGGCGACGCTTGTAATTAATTTTTAGACGTGCCGCATTTTTTTAAAATTTTTCTACGTTTTTTTTATAAACCTCCAGTGCGGCACCTATTACAATTTTTTGCCAGTGAAATCTACACTTTGAAATGTCAGAAGAAACATTTTTCAAAAACCTGATTTTTCTGTGAAACCCCCTAATACAAAAATACCGCCGTTAAATACCGGTCGGGGTCTCTCGTCGCGCAGGAAGTTCTTCAAATCGCCACCGGCGAGCAACTCGAGTATAATGTAACGCGGATGTTTGTCGAAGGAAATTCCGACGAAGAGGACGATGTTCGGATGGTTGAATTTGCTCATTATCAGGGCTTCCATCATAAAGTCCGCGACCGACTGTGGCGTCGAGGCGGACGGCAGAGTCTTAACGGCGACCGGATGCTCCTCGCCGCTTCTGTACTTGTAGATACCCTGAAACACTTCGCCGAACGCGCCTTGTCCGAGTGGCCTGAAAGAATTGCAAATTTTCACATATTTTCCCCATAAAAACGCACAAAATTCAAAGTGAACTCTAAAATCTGAAAAAAAAAAAAAAATTCGTACGTATTCAGAAAAACGAAGAAATCATTTTCATGGAAACAAAACTTGGCTCATCGAAATATTTGTTAAACTATTTTTTTTTTCATCAATTTGTTAATAACATTTTCGAATTATTATTACACAAAATTAATCTTTTCAGTACCTTTAATATGCATGAATGTTTTCAGATTTTTATATCATCGATTTTATATCCTCGAATTTATGTTTAATATTATTAAACACGGCGGAAAAAATTAAGCGAGAGGAAGGACGAAACTCGAGCTAGCGAAGGGAGAAAAAACGACGAAACTCACTTGACAAAGGAGATGCTGTCGCGCGGTATCTGCGGAAGATCTTTGATGCTGCAAAAATTGCCGGCGAACTCGTAGTTGGGATTGAATTCCGTCATCATGGACTCGTTTACGTGTTGCAGCACCGTCAGTTCGGTGTCGAACATGAGGTGACGTCGTCTAAGCAGAGCCTTCCGATTCTGGTATCGATTGTCTGTCAATTATTCAATCAATTCAATTAGCGCGTCGCTTGGCTTTCGGCTCGTCGTCGATAATTAACGAGGCGATCGCGTCGCGCATTCGCGCCGCGGAATATTCGGCGTTTTCGCCCGGAACTTCGACGCTCCGCGCATGCTCTCCGCATTTTTCGCGCGATCCAAACGCATAATTAAGGGCTGAAAAAATAATTAAGCGCGACTTACAGAGCAGAACGCAGAGGGCAGACAGAGCGAAGAGGCAAATGAAGCTTCCGGTTATGAGGACGATCATGAAAGTGCGGTGAGCGACGTTCGACTCGTTGGCCACTGAAAGATACATTTAAAATAAAATTATTTTATTTTATTTTATTTTTTAATTACGAGAACGATGCGGTTCGAAAAAATCGCCAACGTAAGGGTAATAAAAATAAAATGGCGAACTTACCGTTGCAGGTACGCGAGTCGTTTCCCAGTTTCCAGCCGGATGGACACAGACATTTCGTCTCGCTGAGATAAAGATCGAGGGCGACGCAACGAAAGTCGCAGCCGCAGCCGCTGATAGCCGGAATAATGGAGACCTCGCCGGGTCCCTGATTCGTGCCGGGACGGAAGTCCGCGTGCAAAAGTTCCGACGACGCGAAGGAGTAGCCGCCCTCGCCGTTTTCCGAGCCTCCGCTGCCGGTGCTGCCGCCTGAAGTGACCAAACGATTTTTTTTTTTAGATTCGAATTTTTACACATTTTTTTAAATTGAGTTTTTACACATTTTTTTAGAATAGAGTTTTTACCATTTTTTTTAGAATGGAGTTTTTACACATTTTTTTAGAATCGAATTTTTACAAATTCTTTTAGAATCGAATTTTAATTTTTCCTTGAAAAAAAAAAAAAAAAAAATGAAAGGGTTGAGCTCACCGATGAATCCTCCGCCGCCGCCTCCCGTCTTGCATCCTCCACCGCCGCCGCCGAAGCCTCCGTCTCCCTGACCTTGCGGATTCTTCCGGCATCCCTGGCCACCCAATCCTCCCTTCAGTAACGGCAGACCGGGCAAACCGCGCGCGAAATTGTTTTGAACCGAGCTGTTCCAGCCGCCGCCGCCACCACCTGAAAAATTGCGTTGATCTCGGTAGCCTTCATGCAAAATAGAAGGAAGAGACACTTTAATGAATTTATAATCTATTATATTTCGTATATATCCTAAGATATATCTGACATATACAATTTTTCGGTCAAAATATATTTGATATATTTTGAATATATTTTGAATATACCTTAGATATATTTTTCGCTCGTAAATATTTCGTATATATCCTGAAATATATCCGACATATACAATTTTTCGGGCAAAATATATTTGATATATTTTTAATATATTTTTCTATACACCGGAAATATACTATTTTTCCACGTGGGTACTTTGAGCGCGAAAAAAGTAATTTTTTTCTAACATCTCTTGACGCACCTGTGTCATTTTGCGTTGCCGAATTATCGAGATAATTTCTGCCGGCCGGAGCGCCCCGTCCATGTTGAGTGCCGTCATCGTGAAATCGTCCGGCGCCTAAGCCACCCCCGCCCGCAGCCACCAGCACCGGTCGATACTCGCCGGATGATTTTTCCTGCTGCGGCGATTAATTTAAATCAGACGTCATGGCGATCGCGCGACAGATGAAAATGAAATTTATACGGTAACGCGAATAATAATCAACGTCATCATTAAAAATATCTCTCTCGATATTTCGCGCGACCGAATTTTCCCCAATTATTCGCCCCGCGTGTTCGAACGAGCGGCGCGATAAAAAGGAAACGTGGTTTTTACCTTAAACACGTAAGTAGCTCCGCCACCGCCGCCTCCGCCGTCCTTCCACTGGATATTCTTGACCTCGTGAAGCAGCGACGTGATGCCCGACGTGCCGGAACCGAGACTCGTCTGGTTGTTTTGCTGACAGTAATTCTGCTGCAGCCCGAGACTTTTCTGGCACGCGTCCATTCCCGGCTGACCGATTAGAAAGTAAAGGGTCTCGCCCTTCTTCATCTCGATGACACCGCGAGCAAGGGCGCCCAGGGTGCTGCCCATCCCCATGGAACCGCGGCCGCCTCTCGCTCCCACGCCGATCAAACTTTATCGCGAAGAAAATGAAAAAAAAAAAAAAAATGTACTTCTGCCTAAATAATAATCTTTTAGTAGATCTTTTTAGATTATTTTACTAAAATAATATTTTAGTAGATCTTTTTAGATTATTTGACTAAAATAATATTTTAGTAGACCTTTTTAGAATATTTTTCTAAAATAATCTTTCAGTAGATCTTTTTAGATTATTTTACTAAAATAATATTTTAGTAGATCTTTTTAGATTATTTTCCTAAAATAATCTTTTAGTCGATCGTTTAGATTATTTTTCTAAAATAATCTTTCAAACGCCCGTGGGGTAAAAAAAATCTTTTTTAACGATATTTACGTGTAGTAGCCACCGCGCGGCGCTGTCCATCGCTGAATAACCGGGATAGCTTCGCCGTTTGGCAAAGCCAACGAAGTCGTCGCCACTACTTCCGAATCCGTTTTGTTGTTGTATTCGCGCGCGCAATTTTCAACCGTTGGACCGATTCGGCCGACCGCTCCGCACGTTGTCACTCTGACCACTGCGAAAAATGAAATTTTAGGGCAAAAGAAAAACAACGTAAGTAGTTCTTCATATGAGAAACATTTGCATGAGATTTATATGAGAATCATATATAACATATAGCATTTATATGAGAAATAAAAGATCAACGTCATTATTTGTCTATTACGCAAAATGCTTCGTAATTAATATGAAAAACTTACCAGTCTCGTTAACGAAGTCGGCGTGCTGCTCCGACGGACGTTCCGATCCGATAACAGGACTGTAGTAGTTGAAGTCTTTCACGACGCTTTCAGGCACGCCTGTAAACATTTTCATTGCTGTATGGCAGTCACAGAGCTAACGCAAGAAAACGTGCGGTTTTTATTTCTATTTTAGTTACCAATGCCAAAGCATTCGGGACTCAGCGAAAAATCATCGATGCCCACATGGACTCTCGCGTTCCAGCCTTTGCTGGCTTCGAATTGAAAAAAGTATCTGCAAAGATTGCCGAGTTATTGCTGACGAAATGTTTCTTTGCGCCAAACGCAAAGAACCGTAAGAAAATATTAAATAATATAATACATTTTGTGGGTATAAAAATGGACGTACCGATATCTGACCTCCGGAAGTGGGATAGCTTTATTGTACCAGACGTTACCGCTGTTTCCGTAACTCCACCACAATCGCTTTGGATGATCCTGATGAGGCGTCTCGGGGACTATGTACAAAGCCAACGAATTGCTCCGCGTCGTATATTGGTGATAAAAGAAACGAACCTGTAGCGTAAAACATAATTCAGATAACGAACTATGAAAACCAAGACACGAATATTATATGATGTTGAAGTTTGCATCGTTGGAATGCAACGAAATTCAGAAAACAAAAATTCTAATCAACCAAAATGACGAAATTAGGTATAAAAAGTTACCATAGTAAATAATTGCCATGATGACTTTTTACCCCTAATTTAATCATTTGGAAATGAATTAATTGGAATCAATTAATTAATTAATTAATCAGAATTAATTTTTTTATTTCGTTGCATTCCAACGATGCAAACTTCAACATATAATAATAGACGAATTACTTTGGTAAATCAAGGTATTTAATCATTAATACTGACCCACAATTGACACATAAGAAATTAATATTCGTATGCGACAAGCGGAAAGAAAAAAAGTCACTAAATGCCTGAGTCGGTTTTCGTCTGAGTCGGCGCAGACGTTAAGCCACCTTCGTCACTATTCAACCCAACATTTTCGATATCGGCGAACTCTAGTGTTGACGTCGAAGAACACTAGACGCGAAGTGAAAACCTCTCGTCTCGTCTCGGAGAAAAATATCGCGACGCTATTCTCGTGCAGCGCGAGATTTCCCGAAGTCAAATCTCTCAGCTATCGATATATTGTAAGAACGGAATATTTAGATTTCCGGTTTCTTCGTTGCTTCGTCTGTTTCCACTTTTCCTCCGATGAAGTTGAGTTATTACGAAAAACCCTTTTGAGTAAACCTTCGGACGACCCTGGTTATGTATTTTTTACGTCGACCAGCAGCTGGCGAATCGCGAACGTGAATCTACTGCTCGCAGTCTGTTCGCTTTCCCAGCAAACAGAATTTCCGGAGGGAACGCGAATCGCCAGTCCGGTCATCGGGATGTAGGTAGACGAAGCACGTGAATCGAAAATGTTATTCTAAGAAGCTATAAATATATGTTCCACGAACTAAATGTGGCAGCAACGCGCAAAACTGCAACCCGATTGAAGAGGTTGTAGGTATTGAAATTACGAAGTTCATTTGTCTCGTTTAAAGGGAATTTTTGTCTTGGCTTCCGACAGGTAATGAGAAATCCTAGGACAATCTCAGAATAAAATCGATGTGAAGTCGCAGAATTTAACGAAAATGATAATGAAATAAATGTACAAATTCGGCTGTGATCAACGAAAATTATAATGAAAGAAATGTACAAATTCGGCAGTGGTCAACGAAAATGATAATGAAAGAAATGTACAAATTCGGCAGTGGTCAAAAAATTATAATGAAATAAATGTACAAATTCGGCAGTGATCAACGAAAATTATAATGAAAGAAATGTACAAATTCGGCAGTGGTCAACGAAAATTATAATGAAAGAAATTTACAAATTCGGCAGTGAACAACGAAAAAAATCTGCAAGTTTCTTTCAAGCCCGTCAAAACGCGTTTCTGCGTCGCCTACAAAATGTTCCTCACCTGGCAAGAATGGTAGAACGTGCTGTTCGGATCGCTGGTGTACGGAGGCGTCGGATTAAATATCGGACTATCCATGGTGGCGCGACTTCCCAGCTCTATTGCTTTCGGTAACTCGACCGAGGCGTAAGTCCCTGGATTCCATGAACAAGAAAAATGAATTGCCACGTGTATCCGTCGCTCGCTGAGAAAGTCACGTGTCGCTCGTCGCGAACGTCACGTGTCGCAGCCACGCGGCACGTTTCTCGTCATATTTATTGTCACCGTGAATTCACTCGAGTGAATTTATGGCTTACGTAAAATGAACTTTCGTCATTTCGAAAAATGTTCGTGATCGAAGTCGGGTAGAATTGTTCATCCTCGGATAGTGAAAGCAATTTTTTTTTCATCTAAGACACTCGAGACATTAAATTTTAGCCAAAAATCTGAGAAACGATTTTTTTTTTCGTTTCCAATGTGCGCTTAATTTTTTTTATTTTTTTATTTCGTTTGATTTCGATTCACTGCGATGAATCAGGAAATAATAGCGGATAGTGAAAGTATTTTTTTTATCTAAGATACTCAAGACATTAAATTTTCGCCAACGATCTGAGAAACGATTTTTTTTTTTTTTCGTTTGCTTGATTTTAATTTTGACACACTGCGTACGCGATGAGACAGTAGAAATAACCACGAATCGCACGGCGACGAATCAAGGAATAATTGCAACTCGTGTCTGTGTTTAAGGATCGTTATATTGACCTGTGTTATTGCGATAAGTGTGATCGTAACTCGGCCCCTCTCTGTCCGTCGGCGCTTCCCCTCGATGAAGCGTCCAGTTTAGAGGCCTTCCGGGCACGTTTTTCCAGCCGCACCAGCCGTGCTCGAAATTACATCTCGCGTTTTCCGGCATATTGTCTATAAGAAAAAAAATGATTCGTCAAATATCTCCGGAAACCGGCTGAACGATGCATCTGTTTTTTTTTTATTTTTGGTGCACAATTTTAAACTTGCAAATTCTTACAAATCGACTGTTTCGCTTGCACTTTTTTTCTCAGTCTTTTTTGTCCGCAATTTTGTGAAAATTATCCTTACCACATTCGGCCATCTCGTCCTCGCCTTCCGCGCAATCCGGCGTCAAATCGCAAACTCGAGTTTTGTTCACGCAGGATCCGTTGTTGCAACAAAAGGTGTCGGGTGTGCAATTTTTGTTGAAGTCGGGCGGTGCTTCTGTTTATGGAAGAAACAAGGAACGAAACTATAGCTTCAAAAAATTCACAATTCTCGGCAATATTGTGATTTTTTTTAATAGCTTAACTTAAAACATAAAATATTGCCGTTCTCGAAACTCAGATGAAGAATTCGAGTGTCGCGATGAAATTCCGCTGCCTGTGAAATTTCAAAGTAAAATCTAAAAAAAATGTCACCTGGAAAACAGTCGACCAAGCGAATGTTGTCGATGGCGATGCTTGAATTGTAAGACGGCGCCACGATTTCCAGAACCACATTGAAAAATTGCGTGATAACACCGACATTGAAGCCTGTGGCTAACCATCTGTAAAATTATTATTTTTCTTACAGTTTTGTCGACGATGTTCAAACTGTATGCAGTGTTTCATTTTGAACGTCACATTTGAAGCTTCGTTTTCATGCAACAGATGTTTTCCTAAAAATCGGAAGAACACGAACTTTGCCTCGTTGTTGCCAAATCGTTCGTCCGCCACGGTGCTAGTTTGATTATTCGTTTCTATGATGAGTTGTATCGTCCCATTGCTCATTTGCACCTGATGCATCATCAGCTCCAAACGACACCGAGCGCCAGTCTCCGATATCGTTTGCGACCATATTTTGTCGGATGCTGGGCCAGACATCCACAGAAAGTGTCCTGGAATTTAACAACAAAAATACTATGTTAAAGTTTGCATCGTTGGAACACAACTACATTCAGAAATAAATTAATTCTAATTAACCCAAATTATGAAATTAGGTATAAAAAGTCACCATAGTAACTAATTGCCATGATGTCTTTTTACACCTAATTTCATCCTTTGTGTTAATTAGAATTAATTTTTTTCTGAATTTCGTTCTATTCCAACGATGCAAACTTTATCATAAAAAAATAAAGTAAATTTTTGGCTTTCCACAATTAATTTCACGATCCAATTATTATCTAGTCCACCACATAAAAAAATAAAGGAGTTAGATTTTAACGCCACATTTTCTACTATTATCAGCGCTTTTAACGTCATCTTTTTTTGTGCTACGTAACCATTTTTCGAGCCACTGGAGTCCTCGAACGGGCCGTAAGGACGTTTCGAGGTGAAGCTCGCGCTGGTCTTGACGAAGGCGCCGGTGCGATTCCATAGCCAGTAGCAGGAGTCCTCGAAGTCGCAGTGACCTATCGACGGCGAGGGCGACGGTGGCCTCGCCGCGTTCACCGCCTGCTTGAGCTCCTTTATGCTCCGGAAGAGATTCGACCGGGCGCCGCTTATGCAGCAGAGACTCACGAGAAGCCTCAACAGGACGTGGCTTCCGCGGCTGTTTCCGCGCTTCCGGCTGACGCTCCTCGTCCGGCAATTGGCAATCGAGTTGGAAAACGCGCTGTCCCTCACCCTCGAGCCCTCACTGGTCATTACTTCGACGTGTTTGTGCGCTTTTCTCGTTGTGCTTTTTCTCTCTCTGTTTTTTTTTTAGAGCATCGCTACTCAGAGTAGTTTTTTGGAGTCGCTACCGAGGAACCGCATTATCGGGTATTTAGCTCGTTACGATTGTCGGTCTTTCTTCCAATTCTCCACGATTATTCTAGCGCATTGATGCATCCTTCTTCCTTATGATGAGCGAACTTGCGACAAATGCTTCGTGTCTTCTCCTCGAGGGTTGAAGTTTAGATGAGTTGTCGAGAGATCTCGTCATTCATCTTCAGCATCATCTGAAAAAAGAAGAATTTTGTTCATAGGATTTTTTTAAATACATTTTCTAATTATTGTTAAAAACGTGTTCAAAATATCTGATCTTTGGCCTTCTGTCGTTTTTTCTTAGATACATTTTTTAATAAATAAAAATAAAAAATAAAAATTAAATTTTGTAATTAATTTTTTTTATTTAAAAAATTTAATTTTAAAATAATTTTTTTTTTGTTTATTGGCATTTTTTTTAAATATATTTTCCAATCATTACTAAAAACGTGTTCAAGATATCTGATCTTTGGCCTTATGTCGTTTTTTCCTAGATACATTTTTTTTTATTTACTTTTTTAATCTCGCAAAGTGCGTCGAGAACACAACGAAGCTTCGCGATTATAGGTCACGAGTCGCGAGGAACATCCGTTGTTGCGCGGAACGCAGGAAGGAAATCTTATCTCGATGCATGTCTTATGAAACGACCTATAATTCCGGCTACGCTTCCTACGCGTGCAATAACCTTTTGAGTGCGGACCGTAGGTCGCTCTCCTATTATCGACGTCGCGACTATTAAGTCCCTGTGAATGGGAGCCATTACTGCATGGGGGGCGGTCAATCATCGGCTTTGATTTAATACATAATTCTGATCTTATTTGACTCAACTTTAATTCGTCGACAACAAGTAAGTACTTATTTTGCCGTCTCGAATAAAAAAGTCAATGGCTAAAAAATCTCTTAATTTTTTTTTCAATCATCGACATCGCCTTTCCCGTTTCGCAATTTTTACATCAACCCCCAGAAAACTTTTAATTGAAAATCTAAGTCTAACTTTTCCGGGTACAATTTTAGATTATAATTTTTTTCTACTATTTCGACGTTAAATATCATATTTTATTCTTTCAACATTAAATATAATATTTTAATGTTTCAACGTAAAATATCATATTTTATTATTTCAACGTTAAATGGGATTTCTAAGAATAAGAAGTGGAGTTAATTTTTAACAATCACGTTTTCGGAGCCCACGAGTTAATTTTTTTTTTAATTAATGAATTTTCATATTTTATGTCATATTTTATATTTTATTGATTCAACATTAAATATAATATTTTAATGTTTCAACGTTAAATATCATATTTTATTATTTCAACGTTAAATGGGACTTCTAAGAATAAGAAGTGGAGTTAATTTTTTTAAATCACGTTTTCGGAGCCCACGAGTTAATTTTTTTTTAATCAATGAATTTTTTTTTCTCCATCGCAATAACAATATAATTAACAGGGCGCCGTGTACGCGCATTTATTATCGCGTCCCTGTGCTTTCAGCGTCACGATCGAGAATTCGCCGCCGACTGTGTAAACACTCGCAAGGCCAAACGTGCGAACAATGCAGCGTTTCCATGTCAGGTGTTTCGTTTATAATTATTCCACGACCCGCCCACCCTTTCTCAATATGCTAATGTCGAGCGGGCGTGATATAACGGTCGATTGTAATTCGACCGTTATATTACACGCGGTGTTTACACCGGCGGTAAATCTACGGTGCATATCCCGCTGTACGCAGGAACAAATATTGTTGTAGCTGCCGGACAAATTGTGTTACTGTGAACTTAGCGCGACGCCGTGGGACAAGACAATTTCCAAGACGTCCCAGGCGGAAAATCCGCGGCGTTATGTCTGACGCTAGTTAGCATTCCTTTTGGGACCCCGGTCAGGGCCTAATTAGTACCCGACTTGGGCTACATGCAACGTTAACAATTTTCTACCAGGCTACTGTCTACTTTTTTACCAGAAGACTACGATAATGTGGTTCATAATAGTCTGGGAGAAAATAAAGATTTTCTATGAGGAGACAATAAAGTTTTTTTTTTACGAGGAAAAAATAAAGATTTTTTGCCAGGAGGAAATAAAGATTTTCTACCAGGAGAAAATAAAGATTTTTTGCCAGGAGGAAATAAAGATTTTCTACCAGGAGAAAATAAAGATTTTCTACCAGGAGAAAATAAATATTTTTTCCAGGAGAAAATAAAGATTTTTTACCAAGAGAAAATAAAGATTTTCTATCAGGAGAAAATTAAGATTTTCTACCAGGAAGCTATGGAAATTTGGTTCCCCAGATATCAAGTGTCGAGTTAAAATTATACGGAAATTCGGTACTTGGAAATTTTTACATTTGGAACATATTTGGAATTGTTTTCACAGCTTAATCATAACCGGTAACAGAATACGAATAATTCGACTCTATATTTTCCGGACCCCAAGTTATTTATATTCAGCAGGTCTGCGAAAGGGTAAAACGTGATCAACGTGATATCTGCAAAGTCGACGCGCAATTTGCACGGAATCGAAAGTCGCACATTTCCATCCCTAGAACGCGACGACCACGAGGCTCGCTTTTTCCGCAACAGTTTTCATCTAATAATTCTCACTGGCGGGCGGAGGCGAGGCAACGGAAATTACGGGATATTGGAGAAATAGTTATAGGATTTACATCAGTTAGGGCGCGTCCTGGATCGGGAAAAATCGCGAGGCTGCCAGCTCGCCGACGCGTTTCGTGATAATTTTATTCCCACTCGTCAGTTAAATCTCCGTTTCATGGGCAAAAAAAAATTGCGTATGCATCAACAAAATTCTCTCGTTTTTCGTTTAAAAATAGTCCAACCAAGTCAATTTTTCTCGCTCCTGCCACAACATTTTTAAAAATAAAACATTTGTTATTAAAAAAAAATGTAATCAATGTTGGTATTAAACATTTTTTAAAATAAATTTTTGTATTAAAAAAACATTTTTTAAATACAACATTTTTTATTTAAAAAAACATTTTTTAAATAAATTTTGGTATTAAAAAAATAATTTTTTATACATTTTTTGGGTAATTTGTAATAACGAGAGAAAAATCGTAAAATCACCGAAATTCCGAGTGTAACTCGCCTTGTCCCCGGTCGTCCCTCTCTCGCCCCCAAAAATGAGTAATTTTACAGCGCGGTGTGTCGATTTCACCCCACTTTTGAAACACGAGCTTTATTATACGCATAAATATCGCGTTTGATCTGTATTGCGTAAAATTGAATAGCATTAAGAAATATGAGGCGTTTCGCCTTCATTATTAACATGATGATTGTGCTTCGACCTACTTTGGCGCGAAACCCAATAATATTTTATTGGACGTATATCGACAGCCATGCCAATCCGATGATTGCGTGCCAAACAAAAGCAATCTCGACGGACAACAGGAAGTCGGCGGAACAGATAGATATGCGGAATGGTGGAGCGATATTGAAAATTAAAAAAAAAAATAAAAAATTAAAAATAAATTTAAAAATAAAAAAAAATAAAAAAAATAAAACACGTGGTAAGCAGTTGTTAAAAATTAAGTATTGTGAACGCGCATCCAGTGTGCAAGTGTGGAGGGATGTTTCGAAATAACCACCGACATTGAAATAAAAAAAAATAAAAAATAAAATTTTAAATTTAAAAAATAAAAAAAAATAAAACACGTGGTAAGCAGTTGTTAAAAATAAAGTATTGTGAAAGCGCATCCAGTGTGCAAGTGTGGAGGGATGTTTCGAAATAACCACCAGACATATTTGACGGGCTTCGTACCCCGGATCGATTCGCCTGGCCGAATGAAAATACGCCCGCGACTCCCGACTAATGAGGAGACCCCGCGTGTTGATAACGTTACAGAATCTTCCGACACCCCCGCGCGAGAAATCTGTTACGCCCCGGCGTTTCCACGTTACCACCGCGCGTTGCCTATAATTTCGCTGGTGATGCTAATTAGGTGGCTAAGCGAGGATCGCGGATGCTTTGATTCGACGTCGGTCTAGCCAGGTCGGAATTAGTGATATCGATGTAGCTGAGGGGATATCGTCGAGCTTACATCTTCCAGCTGGGCGAGCTGTTGCTACGTAACGCTGTATGTAATTCCAGTTGTATTGATTTTTGATATTTTGTAATTTTTTTTTTTTTTTTTTTTATGAATGAAAAATTATTTATTAATAAAGTAGTTGGTGCAAATTTAGAACCAATGAGCTCAAATTTTCACCACAAACGATAAATCAACTCGAAACGATCGATGAAGTCGGATTCGAGTTGAATCTGCCGATTAAACTCAAATCGGCAGAAATCTGTGACGTAAAAAAATTGTTTTTCGCATTTTTCTCCTAGAATTTTGTATTTTTCGGGCAAACAGTAGTGCTTTTTGGAATCAGCGGGAAATTTGCCATCGGATAGGGTTTTCAGACTTGGCGAAATCGAAAAAAAAAATTTTGCAGAAAAACGCAAGGGGTACCCCTTGGAAAAATTTGCGATTTTTGAGGGTCCGACTTTGAAATTCTGTGAAAAATTCAGAAATCAAGATATCGCGTTCCGCCTTGCGGCATTCTCTTCGTTAGAGAGTTTTCTTTCGATCAAAAGAAGAAAATCCAGGTTCCACCGATCCAAATAAAAGTAACCTCGATTTTAGTGAAGTGACGAAATTTCGAAAAAAGTGAAAAATCGTTTTTCGCGTTTATCTTCTCGAATTTGATATTTTTCGGGCAAACAACCGTGCTTTTCGGAATCAGCGGGAAATTTGCCATCGGATAGGGTTTTCAGACTTGGTGAAATCGAAAAAATTTTTTTTTGCAAAAAACGCAAGGGCAAATTTTTCCCTTGGAAAAATTTGCGATTTTTGAGGGTCCGACTTTGAAATTCTGTGAAAAATTCAGAAATCAAGATATCGCATTCCGCCTTGCGGCAGTCTCTTCGTTATACAGTTTTCTTTCGATCAAAAGAAGAAAATCCAGGTTTGGTCGATCCAAATAAAATTAATCTCGATTTTAGTGAAGTGACGAAATTTCGAAAAAAGTGAAAATTCGTTTTTCGCGTTTTTCTCGTCGAATTTTTTATTTTTCGGGCAAACAACCGTGCTTTTCGGAATCAGCGGGAAATTTGCCATCGGATAGGGTTTTCAGACTTGGTGAAATCGAAAAAAAATTTTTTTGCAAAAAACGCAAGGGGTACCCCTTGGAAAAATTTGCGATTTTTGAGGGTCCGACTTTGAAATTCTGTGAAAAATTCAGAAATCAAGATATCGCGTTCCGCCTTGCGGCATTCTCTTCGTTATACAGTTTTCTTTCGATCAAAAGAAGAAAATCCAGGTTCCATCGACCCAAATAAAAGTAACCTCGATTTTAGTGACGTGACGAAATTTCGAAAAAAGTGAAAAATCGTTTTTCGCGTTTATCTCCTCGATTTTTTTATTTTTCGGGCAAACAATGGTGCTTTTCGGAATGAGCGGGAAATTTTCCATCGGATAGCGTTCTCCAACTTATCGAAATCAAAAAAAAAAAAATTCGCAAAAAACACAAGCGAAAAACTTTAAAAACTTGATTACTTCTAATTTTTAACGTAATTTTTTACGTCACGTGCGTGTCGAATCTGCCTAATCGATAATACCGCTGAAACAGAATGAGCGTTTATTTAGCTTCACCCGTCGAACAACGCGAATTCGCCAACTCGCGCGCGAATTTCCCGCTATCGACGGAAATGTTGCGCGCAACCGTACTAACTAACAAACTCGTCGGGGATAAACTTTGGCGCGGATCAACAACGGGGGGTTAACCATGGCAAAACTTGCCACTTGAAACAGCCGCGGAAACTTAAGCGCGCGCGGCGTCGCATTGCTTTCCCCGTATTTCCCGGGCTGCAAAGTTTTCTCTATGAGGAAGCCGCACAGATGACGAACAATAAATTTCCTGTTGGAGGCGACGTTGCGGCAGTCGTGAAAATAATGAGGAAGCGTCGCGAGCGCGCGCGACGTTCGCGTCTGTGTGGCGTCGACTTAATTTCCACATCACCGAGAAGCCGTAATTGCGGTTTTACGCGCAAAGCGAACGATGATTTATAATAAACTGTATAATAATAATAATAAAAGTAAATAAAATTTTACGCGCAAATCGAAGGGTGATTTATAATAAACTGTACAATAATAATAAAAAATGAATAAAATTTTACGCGCAAATCGAAGGATGATTTATAATAAACTGTACAATAATAATAAAAAATAAATAAAATTTTACGCGCAAAGCGAAGGATGATTTATAATAAACTGTATAATAATAATAATAATAAAAATAAAAATAAAATTGTACACGCAAAGCGAAGGATGATTTATAATAAACTGTATAATAATAATAAAAATAAAAATAAAAATAAAATTGTACACGCAAAGCGAAGGATGATTTATAATAAACTGTATGATAATAATGAAAAATAAATAAAATTTTACTTGCAAAGCGAAGGATGATTTATAATAAACTGTATAATAATAATAATAATAATAATAATAATAATAATAAAAATAAATAAAATGTTACGCGCAAAGCGAAGGACGATTTATAATAAACGGTATAATAATAATAATAATAATAATAAATAAAATCGATCGGAGGAATCGGAAATTGAATGTAGCCCGGTGGCCTCGGTCTTTGGACGACGACGACGTATAACAATCTGGTGGTACCGCAATAAACCGGAAACTGGGGCCACGGCTGCGGCATGACGACAATCCCCATAGCTCGTAGTCTATATCGGGCGCTGTCGCTCGGAGATGAATGGATTAGCGTGAAATCGCTCCAATTTGCCTCGCTCATTGTCAGACACAAAGGAGTAAATCAAATGGGCTTTTAATCCGAACGCTGGATATTTCGAATATTTGCGTCCGCTCCAGTTCGGACTGCGACGTCGTCCGTCTGGATAATGAAAAAAAAAAGTGTAAAACTTTTTCACGACCCTTGAAAACCGCGTGGGCACTCGCAGATACATTATCATTATATTTCGCATATCATTATCATTATATTTGGACCCATAAATTGTCCACCTACGCATCATCCACCATATAAAAAAGTCGACATAAAAAAGAAAACGACTCGACTTAAAATGTGCCGAAAAACCTCAATGCGTCGTAGCGTGGAGTTAATTAATTGAAAATCCCTGTATATTGGTACAGCGATAAAAGTACGAATGGTGAATATGGATAACGATGAAAAATATGAACCGCGAGTACGAATAACAATAAAAATTATAAAAGCTAAATACGAATAAGAATAAAAATGGTGAAAGCTAAATACGAATAAGAATAAAAATTATGAAAGCTAAATATAAATAACAATACAAATTATAAAATCTAAATACGAATACCAATAAAAAATATGAAAGCAGAATACGAATAACAACAAAAATGGTCTTCGATGAATACAAGTGTGAATAAAATTCAGCGACGTCTAAAATGACCGAAAATGTTCTTTCGGGGAAAGTCCGATCCGAAAATTTTTCGTCACAAACTCGTGTCTCAAATCCACATTTTTGCAAAAGCGCGCCGCAATTTTTTCTTCTAATTTAATTGCAAAAAAAAAAAAAAAGTCTACTAAAAATTGCAATTACAAAGCCATTTTTAATAGTCACGCACTCGTCTCAAATCCACATTTTTGCAAAAGCGCGCCGCAATTTTTTCTTCTAATTTAATTGCAAAAAAATAAAAATAAAAACGTCTACTAAAAATAGCGATTACAAAGCCATTTTTAATAGTCACGCACTCGTCTCAAATCCACATTTTTGCAAAAGCGCGCCGCAATTTTTTCTTCTAATTTAATTGCAAAAAAATAAAATAAAAACGTCTACTAAAAATAGCGACTACAAAGCCATTTTTAATAGTCATGCACGCGCGACAATTAGAGAGAAAGAGGCTCTCGCCGCGTCGTCGTCGTGTTTTCGAGACACAGAGAGAACGTTGTGTCGGCGGGCCGTACGACCACAGCATCGAACACTATGCCGCCACCGCCACCGAACATTGATTATACCTCGCTGGGGAAGCGCGCGTGGTGTCTCTCCGTCTCTCTTTCTTTCTCTCTTTCTCTCTCTCTCAGCCTCGCGCGAACCACCCCGGATGAACTGAGAAAGCGACGAGGGTTTCGCCTCTGTTTATCTCATCGCTCTGCGTACGTACTCGTTGTCGCGATGAGGAAGTTTGCGCCGCAAGATGCCTCGCATTTATATATATATATACACACGTTTAAGGAGCACCGAGTCACCTGAGAATCATGAAAATTGAATGCCACTACAGCCGCACGTGAGAAGCGCCGTTTCCCACGATAAAGAAAAAATACCGCAGAGAGAGGCAAAGGAAAACCTCAGTTTTCTTTTTTACAGAGTCTTGAACTTTTTTTTACCATTTTATACGCGTTTTTTGTGTGACAAAATGTGAATGGATTTAAAGTGTCACCTTTTTATTCACATTTTGTTTGTTTTTTTGTTACCCGAGTAACAAGATGTTTAAGGAGACCGAGTCACCTTTTTTTTCACGTTTTGTTTATTTTTTGTCTATCTATATATCTTTTTTATATATTTTATTCTATTTTTTATTTTTATATTTATCTATCTATCAATCTCAGAATCATGAAAATTGAATCATAATTGCACATGTGAAACACCATTTGTCACAATAGAAAAAAAAGTACCGCAAAGCGAGGAAAACAAAAATCCCTAATTTTTTTTCACAGAGTCTTGATACTTTTTGTTGCATTTTATCCTCGTTTTTGTGTGATAACTACACGTGTGAAACACCATTTGTCATGATGTTGAATTTTGCATCGTTGGAATGCAACGAAATTCAGAAAAAAAAAATTAATATTGATTAACGCAAATGATGACATTACGTATAAAAAATCATCATAGGGACTAATTGATATGATGACTTTTTATACCTAATTTCATCGTTTATGTTAATTAGAATTCATTTTTTTTTCTTCTCAATTTCGGTGCATTCCAACGATGCAAAATTCAACATCATCATTTGTCACGATTAAAAAAAAACCCTCAGTGCGAGGAAAACGGAGCCCTCAGATTTTTTTTACAGTGTCTTAATACTTTTTTTCGTAGCATTTTATATGCATTTTTGCGTGACAAGATATGAATGGATTTAACGTGTCGTTCGTAACGTATGGAATAATTGAAGCCGGTGCTGCGTAGCTACACCCGGATTGCAACATCCGCGAGCACAGACCGCTTATCGAGTTAACCAGATGGACATCTCCAGTGTTCGCGCTTAAACGAGTTGTTCCTGTCTTGATTACCGACAAGAACGCGCGGCGAATAAACGCTGCACGCGCGCTCGGCAGAAAATATGTCAAGTCCTCGATATGTGATAACGCCGGTTCGCGAACATTTTTCTCGATTCAGTGGCTTCCGAGGAGTCCGATATTTTTATGCGTCTGATTGAAACGACCTTCGCCGTCTTGAGGATGCGAGACGAGTGGAATCAAATGAGACGAGGGAAAAATCAAGGTTATCGAAGATGCGACAACCGCGGGTCTTGAATAACAATGTCAACGAGTGATTAATAAAACCGCTCGAGGGATGATTTGACAAACTTCCGGATCAATATCCATCGGAAGATCCGAGGCGAGGGTCAACATCGAGCCGGCATCACGCGTGACCGACTGATTTGCAGTTAATCCGAGGAAACCAATATCTTCTAGCGTTGCAGCATTGCCTTAAGGTTGTATGAACGTCTTGTCTGACGTCGCATATGAGTTCCAGGGAAATTGAGAGAGAATTCGCGATGAAATAAAAATCTGAAGAAAATCAAGCGTATGGAAAACGTTGGAGAAATTATTTTGACACAATATTAATTCAGAAATGTCATCAAGAAATTACTGAAATAAAAGATTCAACAAAATACAATCTAATCTAATTTTTCTGTTATGAAAATCATTTTTTTATTTTTTACATAAGTATGATTTTTTTTCTGATTTTCAGTATTGACATTAAAAAACGCAGTTTTCAAACATCACACAGAATTCTGTAAAAATTGATACGTACATGGAATAATTAAAATATAATTTCCATAACAACAAAAAAATTTTTTGTTATGAAAATAATTTTTTTATTTTTCTGTATACGTATGATTTTTTTCTGATTTTCAGTATTGACATTAAAAAACGCTGTTTTCAAACATCACACAGAATTCTAGAAAAATGCATATGTATATGGAAAAATAAAAATATAATTTCCATAAAAAAAATTAGTTTCCAGTCTATTTTGTTGAATTATTGATTTCAGCAATCTGTGAATAGTTTTTAAAATGATTATTGTACCAAAATAATCTCTTTAGCGTTTTCCATATGCTTGATTTTTCCCCCCATTTTTCTCTCATCGAGAACTGTCGGTAATTCGAACTTACACGAGGTCGGAAAACCGCTCATGATACTTAAAAATCAACGTCAGCGAATTGCGGTCGCGGGATTTATTTACACGCAAAGCGAGGAGTCCCGATTGCCGGAGTTTCTGCCACGCGAACGCCGTGTGTCTCGATACAAATTCATCCGAAGTTCCATAATCATCCGAGTTGGATTCTTCCATCCGGGCGAAATTCCGCAAGGTGGTCCTCTCGCGTCACGCTCCGCTGGGTTTTAATATCTGCCCCAGTAGCCCGATAAACGGGAGACGGGAATCCGGAGTGCGCGACGTGTATATATATATATAATATATATGTATACGTATATAATGCGCGTGTGCGAAAGTGCGTGGATATGGAACGCACCTCGGAAGGGGGAGCGGAATAGCGGAAGATTCTTTCGGCATATTTTTCCCTGCTCCAAGGTCTCAGCTCTGTCGGCCTCTGTGTCTCTCCGAGTTCCACGATTTTCCGACAGTCAAACACGTTGTGATGGAAAACGCACGCGCCACGGAATCGTTCGTTCGTTCGCTGAGAGAAAAATCTAGCACTGGCAACTATAAAGTGACAACAAAAAAGTGGCAATTATTTTTTTATAGATATAGCAACTATTTTTATGATGTTGAAGTTTGCATTGTTGGAATGCAACGAAATTCAGGGAAAAAATGAATTCTAATTAATCCAGGTGATAAAATTAGGTGTAAAAAGTCATTATCGCAATTAGTTGCCGTGGTGACTTTTTATACCTAATTTAATCATTTAGGTTAATTAGAATTAATTATTTTTTCTGAATTTCGTTGCATTCCAACGATGCAAACTTCAAATGATTATATTTTTCTAGTTACGGTAACAATCACGCGGTTATCATAACCATTAATTCTTTTTTTCAACTATTATTTATTATTTATTCGTTTTTATTAATAGTTAATTAATTTAGGTATTAATTATTCGCAATTGTCATGCTATTATTAAAAAAGCGGCAATTATTTTTTTTATAGGTACTGCAACTATTTTTCTAGTTGTGGTAACAATGACGAGGTTATCATAACTATTAATTACTTTTTTCAACTATTATTTATTATTTATTCGTTTTTATTAATAGTTAAATCCTATAACAATTAATTATTCGCAATTATCATGCTATTATTAATTTAAATAGCATGAACAAAAATTCCATAGTTGTCAATTTATAGTTACCAGAAATTACACGATTTCTCTGAGTGTTGGATCTCGCGAACGAAACACGCGATCCCTCGGCTCTCGTTGCGAATTTCTGCAAAAAATAATGGGAAAAAAAAATTGTTATTTCAGTTGCGTGCGGAAAACAATGGAAATCGAGAACAATGGGAAGGAATTATTTACACTAAAAAGTGCGCGGAAAAATCGCGAATTTCGTCGATATAACATTATTTCTAATATATATTATTTCGGATGGACGCGAAAAATGGGGGAATGGCGGAGGCGCGAATAAAAGGACCGGGAAGTGCCTACCGACTGTCCATTATTATTATTGCCTTTTTTAACGAGGAAGCGCGAGAAGAGAATAATATGTTGTGACCTTGAACGACGCTCGGCGTTCTGATTTTCTTCGTATACGATTATTTTTTCGGTTCGATAGAAATATTCAGATTACGCGGAATTCACGCGAATTCCGGGATCAACTGAATCGCGCTGTGTCGATTCTTTTTGTTTTCAGCTTGGATTGCAACCTGAGTAATGCTTATTTTCAGCCCTAATCACTGAGATATTAAAACAACGCTCATTTTTTTAGTTCAGTTGCTCGATAAGGTTTTTGTTTTTTTTTTATCGCAAAAAAAAACATAACGCTAAAAATGCCGGGCGGAAATATTTCTACAGCACCGCGTGAAATAAAAGTAAACAAGCCTTCATATATCTTATTTTCTTGGCCATTTCTGAAAACGAAATTTTAATCAATGACTTTTGACTGATCAGCCCTGGTTTACAAATTTCAACTGATTATTCGATCGATTTTTTTTCCATTTCTAGTTTACCTTTTTTTTTTCAATTTTAACAAAAAATCATCAATCATCATCACAAATCATTATTTTTTCGTCGAAAAATTTCAAAATTAGCGTCTCGAAGGGCTTGTCCTTTTTTTTATAATCTAAAAGGTCGATTAATTCCAGTGAGATTTTGCGAAAATTAGTGTGGCAATTTTCACCTGACTCAAAGCCGCCTTGACGAGCAACGATTAACCCTTTTGGCTTCCTCTCAATAACAGGTACCACAGAGGCAGGTGGAAAATTACGAGAGAGCGACGTGAAAGGTTCCACACTCCAGGCGATTTCAATTAGGAAATTGAAAAATGAATTTCAATGCAGGAAATTGAAAAATTACCGATTTCCTAACTCAAAACAAGCTGAGCAATCAGACACCGTATTTTTAATCAAATCATTTTACGCAAACCCAGTAAAAAAAAAGGTAAACCAATGGATTCCAGATTCCATTTTTCCCCCTCCCCAATCGTCCCTTAGAGCCTGTTAAAAATCACCCCAAATTTTCAGCTCGCCAGCTCAAAGCGTTCTCGACTTAGTCTTCAATTTTCCGGCGTTTTCCGATTCGCACGCAGCTTTAAAAACGCAGCGAAAAAAGCCTCCGCTTTTCCCTGAGAAAGCAAAAATCCGTAAGTCGGACGACCAGAAAATCCCGACGCCTCGTGTAACGCGCTCGACATCTTGGAAAACAAAAAGAAAAAACGCAAAAAATTCTGCGAAAAAACCTCCACTTTTCCCGGAGAAACCAAAAATCAGTAAGCCGAACGATCAGAAAATCCCGACGCCTCGTGTAACGCGCTCGACATCTTGGAAAACAAAAAAAAAACGCCAAAAATTCCGCGAAAAAAGTCTCCGCTTTTCCCTGAGAAACCAAAAATTCGTAAGCCGGACGATCAGAAAATCCCGACGCCTCGTGTAACGCGCTCGACATCTTGGAAAACAACACAAAAAAACGCCAAAAATTCAGCAAAAAAAGCCTCAGCTTTTCCCTGAGAAACCAAAAATCCGTAAGTCGAACGAACGACCAGAAAATCCCAACGCCTCGTGTAACGCGCTCGACATCTTGGAAACCGCAAAAAAAAAACCTCTCCAAAAAATTTCGCTCTCCCCGCTCATAAAAAAAACCCGAGAGTGTTTAACAAAATTTTTTGCATTCGCATTTCGCTTTCATCAAAACCTGTCTTAAAAAAAAATCTCGGCTCGCCGAAAGGTGAAATTCTCGAACCGCCCTAGCGATCGTCGTGCGAGGGAGAGAAATACGGAGAAATTTCCCTCTCTCTCTCTCTCTCCCTCGCTCACCGTGCCTCGTTATCTGTTTCTCTGTTCATCCCCTCTCTTCGCCCTCCCTCCCTCCCACCCCCCTCCTCCTCCCCCCGCCATTCATTCCGTCTCTCTCGTTTTCGAGAATTCTTACCTCCTTCAGCAGCGAAAACGGCGATTCTCTTCATAACCCGTCGATTCATCCACTCGCAGCCCGCAGCCGTCCGCACATCCCGTCGATTTTCCTCCTCGCGTGTAAAAATCGCGCTCTGAAAAGCCACGCGAAAGCTCTTAGCTCTCGTGTCTCGAGTTCCCGCAGGACTCCATCTCGTTACAACGCCGCGCGCTGCGTGCGGTTTTCGCCCTTTTCGCGAACAAAATCGCGAGCCGCACTCGTTTCGCACTATTTCTCGCCGTTTTTTTTCCACCGACGCCGACGATTCACCCGATTAACACACACGCGTAGCTGCGAAAAAAACAAAAAGGTCGCCGGGGACGTGTCTCCACACGTTAGTCCATTTTACGCCGGAATCCGCAGTTTCGCTGCAGCCTCGCGCCGCGACTCGATCGTAGGACAACAGACGGTCGAGCACAGCGTCGTCGTCGCCGGACCGAAATATACGAGAGCTTGCGTCGACGTACTGTAGTCTCTCGCGCGCGCGGGCAGGGAAAGAGAGAGGATGGACGCGGAGGGAAACAGAGAGAGAGAGAGAGATGGCGAGGGGGAGGGGGGGAGAGCTTGAAAGAGAGAGAGAGAGAAAGATATATAGGTAGATAGATATATAGGTAGATAGAGAGAGAGAGAGAGGATGGAGGGAAATAGAGAGAGAAGGCGAGGGGGAGGGGGAGAGCTTGAAAGAGAGAGAGAGAGATAGATAGGTAGGTAGATAGAGAGAGAGGATGGATGGATGGAGGGAAACAGAGAGAGAAAAGACGAGGGGGAGGAGGAGAGCTTAAAAGGGAGAGAGATAGATATATAGATAGATAGATGAATAGAGAGAGAGAGAAAGAGAGGATGGTTGGAGGGAAACAGAGAGAGATGACGAGGGGGAGGGGGAGAGCTTGAAAGAGAGAGAGATAGATATATAGATAGATAGATGAATAGAGAGAGAAAGAGAGGATGGATGGAGGGAAACAGAGAGAGAAAAGACGAGGGGAAGGAGGAGAGCTTGAAAGAGAGAGAGAGAGATAGATAGATAGGTAGATGGATAGAGAGAGGAGGGATGGAGGGAAACAGAGAGAGAAGGCGAGGGGGAGGGGGAGAGCTTGAAAGAGAGAGAGAGAGAGAGAGAGAGAGAGAGAGAGAGATAGGTAGATGGATAGAGAAGTTGGATGGAGGGAAACAGAGAGAGAAGGCGATGGGGAGGGGGAGAGCTTGAAAGAGAGAGAGAGAGAGAGAGAGAGGTTGGATGGAGAGAAACAGAGAGAGAAGGCGATGGGGAGGGGGAGAGCTTGAAAGAGAGAGAGAGAGAGACACACGTTGGAGATGAGAGTGGGCAAGCGCAGCCTCCTCACGGCTCTCGCGGCTGAACCACCCGAGCAGCGAGCGATGACTGCTAGCGGCGTTCCACGGGGTAGGACGTCGTTCTATGCACGGGGAGAGAAGAAGGTCGCGACCGCGTCAACATAGCTTTATATCCCCTTAAGAGCCAGTGATACTTCGCTCGCAACTTGCCCAATGCTAAACGCCTATATCGCTGTCTCTCTCTCGCACCTTCTTGATTTTTTTTTTATCGAGTCTCCCGACCAAACGGCTCGATCTACGCGAGGCTCCCGAATCTCAGCCCAATTCTGCAATTCTTCCGCACGTTCTATCAAAATCTCAGCTCTATCTGCCGATCACTTTTCGAGAAAAAGACTTTCAAAAAATCGAGGTGGAGTGGGGGAAGTGCCACTTTTTCAAGCCTCGGCGTCTCCACGTTTCGCCCCCCCCGGTTCGCGTATCCCGAAGTTTCCCTCGCACGAAAAACCCCCGCAAGCCGCTCTTGTCGCGAGAACGGAACACTAGAGAAAATAGAGCGCGAAGGGAGAGACAGAGGAGAGCCGCCGCGGCGCGCACTGCCACGCTAGGTGCCTCGTAGCCAGCGGTGCGTGACCGGATCGATTAAAGCTTGATCTTGGGGCGAGAGTGAGAGAGAGAGAGAGAGAGGAGAGCTCGTGGACCGCCACGCGCGTACAACTCTCGGCCGTCTCCGAGCAGACGAAACTGCGGGGCGAGAATATCTCGCCGCTGCTGCTGCGAGCTGCGAGCTGCGAGCTGCGAGCGCGGGAGCTTCCTGTGTGTGACGCTATTCTCGCGTCGCTATTTCCCAGCGAGGATCAGTATCGCCACTCGGTATTTGCCCTCCCCCCCCCCCCCAACCCCCCTTCCCTCACCGAGAGTCGACGGTCTGGAGTGCGGCCAAAAGAAAGCGAACTCTGGCTGTGCTGCCTGCCTGCTGCTCTCTGTGCGTTCGCGCCGGCCAAGGGGCGGAGTCCCTCTGCGTGCGAAACCCGCGGGAAGTGACTGCGCGCCCCCCGTGGACGCTTCTTATATACGCCGCGCGACGGCGCGCGGCGGCTACGGCGGCTACGGCGGCTACGGCGGCCGGCGGCGGCGGCGGCGGCGGCCTCTCAGCCGCGCGGAGCGTCAACCCCGTGAGATGCGCCACGGCCGCGTTTGCCGCCTTGACCGTGACCGATTTCAACCCCCATAGAGATATTGTAGATTCCAAAATACGCGGGCGAACGACGGGGCTATATACAAACCCGTGGGGTTTGGGCGAAGGGGTGATTGAACAGGTTGTGAGGTGCGTTGAACGCGAATTTTGTGGGCACGTGTTATGTGGTTTGTTGTGCGGGGTTTTTATTTAGTTTCTTGGGGATTTTGAAGTGTATGTGAATTGTGTTGAATGTGCGACTGTGAAGGGTTTTGTGATACCAAAAATACGGGTTTTATTAATTTTTTTTTTTTTTTAAGACTCGAGTGTATATTTGAATTATAATTATAAGGGTTTGATTCACGTGGGAAGCAATTACGTTTCAATGTGGTGTTCGAATGTGTTTGGAAGCCGGTCGATGCAATTTTTTTTTCTACTTTATCGTTTGATTGGGAACTAATAAGGATTTCGTCGTGCCTGGTGATTTATCGAAGCTGAATGTGAGGTATAATGATGACGGTAAATATTTGCGAAAAAATATTGTCACGCTTGTTTGCTTGTTTGCCGGGTTTATCGCGGGCTCAGCGAGGCTCACGCTAAGTCTTACTTTTTATATAATATAAAAGCCACGGATATCGTGCGGGGGGGAACGAAACTCGTTCCGGACGATTTTCAAACGGCGCTCGGAGAGCCCAGATATCGACGTTACCGACTGAGAACCATGTAACTCTCACATCCACGGCAGTGGAGAAAATAACCCGGGTGATACGGTACGTGTGAAGCAACTTTCGCGGCGAAAAGCCGTTAAAACAGAAACGGAGACAGGATCGAACCTGAAATTTCACACGAATGAATCACAATCGTTGATACGCGAGAAAAACCGACCATTTTGAATCGGGTTTTTGGTCATGTAAGTCCCGGAAGCGTGAGGACGAATTTGGCATTTCCGGAACGCGTTTAACGATAGGAAGCTGGTTTTTAGTTTGTATATTAGTTATAAGGTTTTCTTTTTGTATATTTTTGTATATTGATTTTTCTTTGTATTTTTGTATATTGATTTTTCTTTGTATTTTTGTATATTGATTTTTCTTTGTATTTTTGTATATTGATTTTTCTTTGTATTTTTGTGTATTGATTTTTCTTTATATTTTTGTAAGATTGTTAAGGATAGACGCCGTACTGTGGCGTTCTGCTTTTTTGTGGTTCTTCCCTGTTTGTGGGATTGCCTAAGAGGACCTTTTGGTCCTAGTGCAATAAATTATCTATCTATCTATCTATCTGCTAACCTTCAGCGATTGGTGGGGATCCAAATATTTTGGTTGTGAGCCGTTTTTTTTACCGGCATTCAGGAGGTATATAAGCGCCTATTATTGATGCTAAAGCTATCAGTTCTGCTTTGAACCTCAAGTCGTACGGTAAGTATGACGTGAGGAGGTTTTATCGTTTATCGTTTATCCCCGTTTATGCGGAGCATTAAAGCACGATGAAATAACGCACGTTCTGCATTGTTGAACTGCAGATTCAAGCGTCAACATGTCGAAAGTCATGACTTTTATGCTTTTCGCGAAAAGCATAATATGCTTTTATGCTTTTGAGAAAATTTGTAGGTATTTTTCTAGGGTTAACATCTTCATTGAATGTTAATATATATATTTTTTTTTATTTCAGTGCCGACACCTGCGAATCTAATTTTTATATAATCTATGCACGACGTAAACAAGCAATAATTCAAATATCTGGGCTGTATGATTTTCTGTTAATAAAGCAACATAGAATAAAAATATCAATGTGTTTATTTAATTTGTACTGCGAAGAATCCAAATCGATGCCTGATCGACACGCAGAACCCTTAAAATATTTTCACCGATATAAATCGTCTAAAGAGTTTAGATGCATTTAATTAAGTATTCGAACTAGCGCCTGTTTGTAATATGTAAATGTTACGTTTTTTATTTTTTTATTTTTACCGCAGACCAGTATATTAATTTATTCCCAAGCGGCATCAACGTGAATATAATTTTTAACTCTTAAGTCTGGAGATAGGAAATATCCACCGTCAGCGAGTGTTCTTATGGACTCATCTTCCTGGAATCGCTTCTGATCGTCTGCGTAAAGTGAGGAGATGATTTGATTCCGCGCGTTCGCGAACGCAGCTCGTGCCGATCAATTTATTCTCGGGAATCGCGAAATACGAAGTGCTCGACGACATCGGGCACGCGGATTCAGGGTTGCTCCAGGACGCCATGACCTTCGCCCGAGCTCGCGGCGCGCGCGAAGTTCATTCATTCGCCCTCGCGGATTTCTAAAGTAGTTCAATTTTCACGAAAATACGGAAGTGCCAGATTATACTTGAAAATATAATAATAAAATTATAATCATTATAATATAAATAGAATAAAATTATAATAATTATAATAAAATTATAAAATAAATGGAATAAAATTATTATTATTATTATCAAATTATAATATAAATAGAATTAAATTATAATTACTATTATCACATTATAATATAAATAGAATTAGATGATCATTATTATTATCAAATTATAATATAAATTGAATTAAATTATAATTATTATTAATAATTATAATTATTTATAAAGCATTCCACATGGATTTCGCTGCCCAAAAAAAATCTCATCATTTTTCTAACAATCAGGTTCAGTGGTATCAATAAATCCACCAAATTTCAAAATAAGGATGAAATGCGCCGGAATATGCGAATTTTTTAATCCTTCATTTAAGCTGCCATATCCTGGAAACGATTAATCGTATCGAAATCATTAAAAAAAAACGAAGACATCAATGTTTTTATGGCCAACGAGAAGTGCTGACCAGCGTAACTTACGACCGCCAAACAAGAACATAGATTTTGCTATAATCAAAGCACATATTGTCGATTACTGGTACACTGTCGATTTCTGGAACGTTTACCTTTTAGCTAAAAGATGTTTAGTTGTCGAAGGTCAGCGAGTCGCCGAGTCGCTGTTATCACGATGAGCGATAACTGGTTACGAAGACGATTTTTTTGGACTTTCCATGAATCCATGACCGTTCCGCAAAGTTTATTTATATACAAAGTTTATTTACAAGCCCAAAAAACGACGTCGTTGAAAAAGTCGTCCGACCGTCTTGGGGAACGACAGGATTTATACGAAAAATCCAAGGCCATACCAAAGCTTTCTAATCAACGTAATTCGAACATACAATTTCTATGAGATATATTGAGAGTCTACTCTACCCAATGAGAATTAAGCTTAGAACCTTATAGCGAACTGATCTCCTTCCTGTTTCCGCACGTTCGAGCATTTAAAGGGAAAAGCTGCTTCAGTTATCGGAATCACCGTAATTTCCATCTGACTCTGTTGAGTCGTGCGGTCTTTTCATATATGTGAAAAACCAACCACTTTGGGTTGGATTTTGGTCATGCAAGTCCCGCAAGTGTCAGGACGAATTTGGTATTTCCAGGACGCGCTTTGCGATAGGAAGCTGCTGACCTTCGGCAATTGGGGGGGATCCAAACATTCTGGTTGTGAGCCGTTTTTTTAGTGGCGTTCAGGGTGTATATAAGCGGTTATCATTGCTACTGAAGTTATCAGTTCTTCTCTGAACCTCCAGTCGTACAGTGAGTGTCACGTGAGTGGATTTCACCCCGATATCCGAGTCAAAATTCAAAAGTCGATAAAAGATAATATTATAATATTCAAAAGGTAATATTATATAAATTTTTTAAAAATTCTATAAAATTAATAAATATTATATAAATTTAAAAAAATTATATAAAATTAAATAAATATTATATAAATTAAAAAAAATTATATAAAATTAAATAAATATTATATAAATTAAATAAATAATAATAATAAATTAAATAATCGAACGGATCTGTTATACCGAAAAATAACGCTCGTTCTCTATTATCAAATCGCAGGTAATTCGACAGAAGAAAATTCCAGCGTCAACATGTCGAAAGCAACGACTTTAATGCTCTTCCCGATGGTTTTCGCAGTTTTCGTTGTGTCGATGGGAGAAGCTTGCAGTGGAATTGGCGAAGCGGTAAATATGGATTTCGTACTTATACGTTTTTAGCATTAAAAACCAAATATGTTTTATATTTAAACCAAATATATTTTATATTTAAACCATTGTCGAAGTTTAGCTCAACATCCACATTTTTTCATACGATATGCTAACTTTTTTTGTTGATTATTAAACCTAGAATTGTATGCATGGATCGCACGTACCGAGAACAAACTGGAGTGCTACAGCTTTTAGGAAACTATATGTACTATTCCAGGTACCATTAGTGAACATGAATAATTTCCTTTTTTTTTATTATTTCAGTGCGGAGACGGGTGCTGCTCGGGATATTGCAACGGCGACGTCTGCCAGTCTAATATTGATGTACACATTGACGTGCATCATCACAGTCACAAGTCACACCCTCACAAGCATCACGGCTGAGGAAGAAGCTTGAAGATCACTTTTTCGTGTCCCATGCACGACGTAATCGAACAATGTTTAAAAAACATGAGCTGTATGATTTTCTGTTAATAAAGTAATATGGAAGAATAATACCAATGTGTTTATTCAGTTAGTACTAAAAAATAAAAAATAAAAAAATTAAAAAAATTAAAAATAAAATTAAAAATTAAAAATTAAACTAAAATTGTGTCTGATCGACGCACGCAACCCTTAAAATATATTCATCAATAAACTTCAGTCGCTTTTCACCTGGAAGTGCGAAAACATTAAATTTTTTCTTGATAATGAGAGTCCGTAATTTTATTAAAATTTCACTGTCAATTAAATATGCGGACTACACTGATTAAAAAATCCGATGGGAACCAATGAAATGGATAAAAATCCTATTAAGTCCCGTTTGAACCCATTTATTTTTCAATCGGAATTTTGTCCATTCGATCGGTTTTTATCAATGTCAATGGGAATTATAATAAGGAAATTTTATTTTATTTTGTTTTTTCTAGCGCAGGCCAGCAGTTTTATTTATTTCCACGCGGCATCGACGTTAATACAATTTATTACTCTCAAGTCCGCGGATAGCAAACATCCGTTCACAACGAGTGTTCGCTCGGCGTCATCTTCCCGAAGCCGCGTCTGATCGTCTGTGTAAAGTGAGGAGATGATTTGATTCCTCGCGTTCTCAACGCACCGGCGATCAATTTATTCTCGGGAATTGCGAAATACGAAGTGTCCGACGACAACATCGGGGCGCGCGGCTTCAGGGTTGTTTCGGAACGCCATGACCTTCGCACGAGCGCGCGGCGCGCGCGAAGTTCACTCGTTCGCCCTCGCCGAGTTCTAGAGTCGCTGCGGCCACCTCGCGACGGATTGCCGGAAACGTTGGGCGACATCGGCGTCGCCCAATGTTCACCAATTTTCACGAATTTCCGACGTTCGTTGAATTTTCAACGTTCAGAGAATTTTCACGAAAATATGGAAGTGCAAATATTATGCTTGAAAATTGTGAACGCGAAAATTAAAAACCTCAAAGAGTAAAATATATTTATATACGTATGTTTATCCCTATGTATCAAATGTTTTAATTTTTTTTAGCACGCTTATGATCGATGCGTCATTACAAAAATGTCATCGAACAAATAAATATTCCTACATATTTATATTTATTCTTATCTTACAAATAAATATAAATATTCCTCTATATAGGGATAAATATTCCTCTATATATTATAAAAATATTTTGCCATCGTCGCCGTATAAAAAAATCGTATTGATTCTTTCTCCATGTTACTTTATTAAGATAAAATCGTACAGCTCAAGTGCTTGAAACATTGTTTACATTGTTTGTTTACATCGGACACGAAAAGGTGAGCTTCAACCGCGGCCGCCGCCGCGGCGGCCACCGCCGCGGCGTCCGCCGTGTCCGTGTCCGTGGTGTCCTTCGAGTTGGCAGACGTTATAATCGTTGCAAGATCCCACGCAGCACCCGTCATTCTCGCACTGAAAGAATAACACAAAATCGCACATTTTTAGAAGGGGATTTTTAGGGGGGGGGGGGGGGGTCTCGTTTTGGGTGCGAATCAAAATTGAATATATGTCGTTTTCCATGTAAAAAATGTATAAGTACGAAGCCCATATTTACCGATTGGCCGATACCGCTGCAAGCTTCTCCCATTGACACAGTGAAGAGTGCGAGAATCATCGCGAAAAGCATAAAAGTCATTACTTTCGACATGTTGAGGCTGGAATCTGCAGTTTGGCAATAAAGAACGAGCTTTATTTCTGGGTATAACAGATTCGTTACATTATTTTTCGTGTATTAATGCTCTGCGTAAATGGGGATAATTTCGCCGAATCGTATAAGAAGCTTTGGGTACTGATAACAACAGGTAGAAAACCTAATAATAGGTAGAATAGGTGTATTGTTATTTTTTGTATTTTCTATTAATGTTTTCTGTTATGACTTCTCTTTGGCGCCATCCGTTAATGATTTCAAAGAGCTTGTCCCGTCCATTGTATAAAATAAATAAATAAATAAATTAAAAAAAATCGGCGACCGATGGATTTGTATATGGGGTCTAGCTTTACAGTCTAGTTTTTAAAATCTGACTAGGTCTCGTTAAAACCTGATCACGTGATACCTACTGTACGACTGGAGGGTCAAAGCAGAACTGATAGCTTCACGCAGTCATGATAGCCCCTTATATACACCCTGGAAGCTAATAAATAACGGCTGTGACAACCAGAATATTTGGATCCCCCACCGATCGCTGAAGGTCAGCTGCCTCCTATCGCTAAACGCGTTCCGGAAATGCTAAATTCGTTGTGACAAATAGGACGGGCAGACATGACCGAAAACCCGATGCAGAATGGTTGGCTTTTTTTTCACGAGATCCGCGGCTGAACCGAGGCACAGGTTTCGGCCGGCTCGGCAGTCTACGGTGTGTGCTGGAATTATGCCGGCACAATCCTTGGTTCACGGGGTGCTGGAATTATACCGGCACGAAGCTCGATTCAGCGCCCTCCGACGATATCTTCCTCATCTCTCGCGCCCTCAATAATTCACAAATTGCAGTGTGCAACGCACACTCGGTCGGTAATGTCGCGCTCTTTGAGATACCATCGGTCTCGTCCGTCTCCACGGCGCGCGTATATTTTAAATCGACGTGCCTAAATAGCGTATAAAAAAAATTCTTGATGAATGCTTGAAAAGATGTTATTTTTTTAGCACAATAAAAAATATATGATATCGACAGGTTTTGTATATCCTCAAAAAAAAAAAAAAAAAAAAAAAAAAAAAAAAAAAACAACGTAATTCTTATTCTCCAAAATCTATAAAGAAATTATTGAAACAAAAAAAGTTGTGGTCGTTTTTTTTCATTTTCCGATCATTCGCTGGTTCTTCGAATTCTGATTTAAAAATCGTCGAATATTTCATTAAGAAGTACACTTAAAAAATGCTATGAAAAATGTGTGTGGATTGATTTTTTTTAAACGTCATAGAAATTGAACAGAAATTTCTTCAGATCAGTGCAAAATTTCAGATCGGTTGGGAGTTGAAAGGATGACTGGCAGTCTGAAGGGAAATAACAACAATATCTCAATTGTATGGAATCCATATATTTCCTCCAATTGTTTTTTCCGAAAGCCCACAATGATTTCTAGCTTTTCTCGTCTCCCTCGCCTTCGTCGCGTCTCGTTATACCATCGCTCACGTTCGTGTCACTCACTCACAATTGTATCAACAATCTCGTTTCACTCATACTCATAACTTACCTCAATCGCCATGATTCGCACGTGTCCGCGTCTACGTGAGAGACTGTGTAGTTATTTTCTCTTTTGCTTTTTTTCTTGCGTGTGTACATTTTCCGCGCGATTGTCACACGCGTGCAATGCGTACAGGTTCAAAGTACGGACAATTAAGCATTTTTCGAAACGAGTACATATCGCGCATGGTAATAAATACAGTTTCGCACCCTCTCGCTAATATTACCTCATTTTCGTTTCTCGTCTCTTCTCGAATTCTTCTCATTCGAAATTCGTCTCGGGTGCCGCGTAACAATTTTTTTTTCGATTTTCTTGGCGCTTCAATATAATAATACAACGTAATCGATGAGAAACGCAGTTTCGATAAACAGTCGCGCTTAATTTTCGACAACCTAATTATCATACAATTTAAGTAAATTATTATTCTCATTAGTCAACCGCCGATAAAATTCTCTCTCAGTTTTTAGCCATTCGGTTTGTTCGGGTAAGAAAAAATTATCTCAATTGGGTTTTTAATTAAACGCGCGTGGCTGTGTTTTCATTCGTCTCTTCTCGATTCCTCTCAACGAATAACGCTCGACAGGACGTAATTTGTTAAACCGCTCTGTAATCGTTATTTGTCTGTTATTTTTTTTTATTTTTTTTTCTCGCAATGTCCACACTCATTTGCTTCGTAGGCGAACAGAATCACAATGCCGTAAAGCCGCTCGTAGGTCGGCTCTCGATTTTTTTTTTTCACTATACGCTCAATATTTCCACTTTTACTTCCCTTACTTGCTTTTTTTTGTACGAACGTTATACCCACGTGCACTCTTATTGTATTATTATTTTTCGTTTTTTTTTGTTTTGTCTATTTTCATCGTTTTTTTTTATTGTACCGTGCACGGTGTCTCGACGTCCGACGGACGTGACTGCGAAATATCATGTTTCACGTGAAATATATACTCGATAAAAGGCATGTGACGCTCGACAGTCACTGATAAGCCAGTTTTCTGTTTCCTTTTTTTATTTCATTATTATTATTATTATTTATTATTATTTATTATTATTATTTGTGTAGCACGAATCGTACTCTCTCTCTCTTTCTCTCTCGTTCGCGAAACGTGCGTGGCAAAAGCTTCGCTCTCCGCTTTTGAGCACTTTTTTTTTTTTACACAATGATTATTAGCAGCGAGACAAACGCCCACTGAAAGACGAATCTCGGGATGTCTATTTAAAAAAAAAAAGGGTAATAGAAAAAAACGATCGGTTTTCTTTGCTCGAAAAATCTGAGATCAAACGAATTTTTTTTTTTTTTAGTTTTTTTTTTATACTCCAAATCCTCGTCTCGTCTCTCAGCGTTTACAAATGTTCGTCGTTTATTCGCGCGAAGAAAATTCCTACGATCGACGCTCCTCGACGTTCCGGCGAAAAAATAACATCGTCGACGGGATTAAACAATTATAAAACTATCGATAACTCGGGGCTCTCTCCGACTCGTCTCGCGAGAACAGCGAGAAGTGAACGAAAGAAAGAAAAAACGGGGTATATAATAATAACGAATCGAATCGACGATCGCACGTCGACGTGAGTTAAAAAAGAAACACACCACCCGCCACTTTTTCTTCAACGCGCTCGCCTCGTCTACTCGCACTTCGCTCGCTCTTCGTCTCTTCGTCTCTCTCTATGTTTTTACATAAATTGAAAATTCATACATCGCTTCTTCCGCGCGTATTGTTTCTTCTTCCCTCCTCATTTTCCTTTTACGCTTTACGCTAATCGTCACAAAAATAGAATTCGCTTGGCGTATATATAATTTGTATTATCATTGCATCTCTCTCGTCTTCCCTTCGTCGATTTTTGTGTGTCTGTGTTTTCACTCTTTTTTTTTATCTCCCCCTCTTAATTCTCGTTTTTCATTACTACAAAGAGAATCATCGCGATAAACGACGTTTTGCCCGCGAAAAAATTACACACGTCAGCAGTGGTCGTTTTACACGAAGTTTTGCAATAAACGTCATTTCTTACGGTGTCTCTTCGTGTTTATCTTTTTTTTAATCAAAAAATCCTACTCGAAGGAATTTTCGCGTTTTTTTTTCCCTCCAACCTGTCACTTTGGTCGAGGAGGGGAAGGGGGGGGGGGTATGGCAGGTGGGTACAAAGGTGAGATCGGAAGATATTTTTTTCTTTTTTTTTTGGGACCAAGGGGGAAGGACTAGGGGGACTCAAAGTACCCCATTCGTAACATACTATCCATAATATATTTAGTATATTTAATAATTCATATATATTCACATATATATATATATATACTATATATATATGTACGCAATAGTGTAAACATATATATGTATATAAGGTATGATTTGTTTTTATAGCCCTATATAGTACAATTACGGTCGAAAAGGCTAAGAGGGCGGGGAGAATTTTTTTGCTTTTTTTCCTTCAGCGGGTCATTTGGTAGCGGGACGGGTGGTGGGGGGGGCAGGATGGGTGAGGGGGGCATGATCGACCGAGAGTAATAAACGCCGATTAATCGCTTTCTTGCCTCATCGCGGCGCCTTAATCAATCGACTATAGTCCAAATTTTTAGCAACAAATTAAAAAAGAAAAATCGTTATTTGATTAATACGGTAGCTTTTCGTCCTAAACAAATTCGCCCGCGGGCAGCGGAATTCACCTCCCTTCGCTTTCTTTTGACTGTTTTTTTTTTTGCCTCTCCTGGTTTTTTTTTTGGGAATTTATTCTCAGCCCTCTTCGCTCGGATTCGAATCTACGCGGGTTTTTAACGCACTCGTCGCACTCGACGGTGATTGTCCGGCTCGCTCGTTGCTGCGCGAGACCCATGCAACCCGGACACACGGCAAAATCTTGTCGCGATTTAGCGAATTATATTTTTAAATAATTTTTCCATAGAATTCCGTCGTCCAAATAGAATTTCATAACAATTATCAAAGCTAGTACGAATCGTCGTAATTAAATTATGTAACTTATTTTTTATGTAAAAATTTAATAGTAAAAATCTCTTTCTTTTTTCCTTTCGATTTAACGTTTCATTTTTTTTTTTTTTTTTTTTTTAATATTTGGAAAAACAGATTTTGCGTGGTCTCTGCGTGCCTGTCGCCTCGCAAAATTCGTGGATTGTGTGTAATAATTAGCGTAGTGAAAAAAAAAATGGTTAATGGTTTATGTTTGTTTGCAGATTGCGCGCTCGCCCACCGCTCGCTTGAATGTGAGTTGCTTGAGTCCTCCGCTTCCAACGAGCCAGTTGCACGGCGACCCTCGCGTTTTTTTTCTTGCGCCCGGAACGTCATTTTCCTCCTTAACCGAATCCACGTTGTCGCTGGTCAACCTCTGATCACCGAAAAACAGGAGTTTATGGTTTTGATTTGTCGTTATTTTTTTTTTTTCGTCGTTTGCGAGCTTAAACACAATTTTGGGCTACCTTATGTCGCGGTCGGATCGGACTCGGGAGGGCTTCGTATTTATATTGGGAAAATTCGCGAGATTTTTAGATCGCGTCACTGATGCAAAAGAAAAATACTCGCGTGTGAATTCGATTTAACAATGAAAATATTGATTCAGCTGCTCGTGGCTCGAACTACGCGCAATTCGTTGTTTACTCTATATAGATTTATGTGAGATCTATCGAGTGTCTGAACACCGAATCAGCGGACGCCGTTATTATAGTATAAGATTGTGACGATTGGATTGTACGAAGTATTGTTCACATAATTTTTGTTATTGGAATGGCGCGAATTGCGAATAGAACGAACAACAATTTTTTTTTTCCCAAGTGTTTTTGAAATATAGAATTTTCTTCCTCCTTCGAATATAAAATTTTCAGTATTTCGGTATCCATATTTTCATAAAAAATAATCATGGGAATCAAAATTATGCGTTTCGAGTTGCATTTTAAAAATCGCTTACGTCGTATTTGCGACGGAAAAGTTAAATAATACGTCTATTTATTTAGCTTTTCTGTCTTTTTAGCAATTCAAATAAAAATTACGAGTTATCACTTTATCGTCTGGCAGCAAAACGAGAAAATTTTGCATCAGTGCCGCGAGATTTCTTCGGAACGCAGTCGACCGTCCGTTGCGTCTTCTACAGCGTCTATCAGCTAACTATTGGGTGCTGCGGTCGTTATTAATTCTCGTAGCGCGGCCTACAGTCTCTAAAACGCACTTGTGAAACATTTGCTTTCGTCTCTCCGATTGCTACACTGAAACTTCGGCGCTAAAAACGCGCGAAAGTCGTTCGGATTCTCGTTAAACTACAGCGCGCGAGCGGAAGCTGCTATATAATCGAACGGCTCGTGAAATATGCGATCGAAAGCTCGGGGCGCGATTATAGTTACCACTGGGCAAGGAACGTCTGGTCAGGCATGGAAGAATTTTCTGTGAGACGATAAAATATTTTTTTCACCGAATTTCACGTTGTGGCAAAAACGTTCGGCTGAGAAGAAAATGACGTCAATATTCGACTACAAACAAATTAATTCTCGAAGTTACAAAATGAAATCGAAAAAAAAAAAATCGTTTTTGAAAATTATCGTATAAATCATTCGGTCGAAATCGGTTAAAAAATGGGTTTTGAAAAATATCGTATAAATCATTCGGTCGAAAGCATTTAAAAAAATGTATTGACATCGTGAAAATCTTCTTCTCCCGTAGCCAAAACATCCTTGCCCGATTTATCTTTCCCAATATAAGTACGGTTCGTGATAAAACGTGTGTATTTATTCCCCGCTCGCTTTCGCGACCGTCCAGCAAGCTACCAGCTACAAATTGAAAATACTAGCGCACAGGTTTTTCTTTTCGCATGATCAGATCGAGTGTAAAAACTTAATGAAGAATTGAAGCAAAGACACGCGGCGTTTGTCCCGTTCGAAATATGATTTTACATTCACGTGCTGTTCGTGTCGTTTGAAAATTCTTTTTACCTTGTCTGTTTCGTGCGAGTCTCGTCTGTGTGTCGTTGCTACGTGTTTAGCGTGCGTCGAAAACGCGTCTTTCTGCAGCAGTTAGTAATTAAAATAACAACTTGGTCATTTACGTTGTGTAAGAGTAGTGTAAAGGCCCTACGTAGTTATAGGTCAGACGCGCCGTCGACTCTGCTTCTCGGAGGATGATCGAAAAAGGCAGAAAGAAAGAGAAAAAAAAGAAAAAAAAACGAAGCCGAACACTCGCCGCGTTCGGTCTTCCGTGAATCTAACGGAATTCTAACTCCTTCCACTCGAATTAGCATCATTCGTATCCTAAAATCCGATAAAGCTCATCGATATTCCTCGATTTCTCTTTCCTCGTTTTTAACACACCGATAATTAAATCGCGAAAATTGAAAACTAAGAAAATATAGCTTCGTAAAAACGCGATTCGAAAAAGAAAAATCGCTCGACTTCCTCCACGGCAGAGATGCAATTTAATTCAATCTCGCGTATTGTCTTAGATCCCTCTGACGTTCGAGAGGCAGTGAGAAAAAAATGGTATCGATAAATCACGAGCGTTCGGCCACGTTTTCGTTTTTCCTTTCCTTTTATTCCGTTTGGATAACCTACGGCGTGTGAATAATGATTATAAACTGTCAATCACGCACTTGAATTTACAGAATACGTTGTTGTTGTTGTTGTTTTTGTGTGTTCTTGTCGCGAGTGTTAACTAGATTTAAAAATGGAAAGAAAAGCGGAGAAAGAGCTAACGATTCGTCTGACGATAAAGGTGAATAATTGTAATGTAACAATGTCCTACATAAAAAGAGGCTAGAGGGAAAATAGTTCAGTGATCATCAGCGTCGTGAACGCGCTGACGTTTCGGTTGTTGCTGGTGCTCCGGTGGTTCGGGACTCTCGACGATGGCGAGAGGCGCCGGTGAGCCTGGCGAACTGTCGGGTTCCTCGTGAGCCCGTTTGTTCACCCCGACGCCTGCGTCAGGGCCGATGAAACTTCCACTGAAATCCCAAGAATTCACAATCAACCACGTTTCTCGCTGTCGCAACGAAAGCAACATTGTTGAAAAGATCGCGAGAAAGTTGCAGTTCGAGTTTTGCATTTTTTACTCCGAAACCGGTATATTCAATCTAAATGCAAACTCAATGCTAATTTAAGGTTCCGTATACTAAAATATTTCCATAATTTCGTAATTACGAACGTTTTGGAAATTCGATACAAAATTGCGATTTACATTTTACGATACAATTTATATTTAATGTCCATTCATTTTACGTTACACTTAAATATTAAATGTAGAAAAAAGTGTTAAATGTGAATGTTAAATGCATCATTTTATGAATAAAAACTTCTAATTCCTGTACAACAAATTTTTGAATATTTTCAACCGTGAAGTACTGAAGCGTAGCATCGTCATACATACCTGTAATTATAAGTTGTTTGTACAATAACAGGAGCTGGACTGTACTGGCCAGCCGGAGATAACGAGTGTTCCTCCACCACGTTTCCAGGCACCAAGTATTTTTCTAAAAGGACAAGCAGACGTTAGACTTTCGTATAACAAAATATATCTGTGAAAATAACGACTCGCAATGCATTAAATTAATTTATATCGAAACTGACTATATTTAAACGGAAATAATAAAAAATAAATAATAATAATGTTTCAAATAAATATGTAGAGAGAAAAAAAATAGATGTACTTAATGTAAGACACAAATTTGTTAAGGAGAAATCCGTTTAATAATAAATCAAATCAAATCAAATCAAATCAAATCAAATATTTGTTTAAATCTCGCGCTTCGTCATCGCAAGTTTTCGTTTTCTCATTGTTAAAAAAAGCTTCAAATTTTCACTGATAAGTCGACAAAAAGCTTCCAAAAAGTTTCACTAAAATAGATCGCCACGCGTTTGTAGATAGTTGTTTTTATCTCGGCTATCCGGTCGATTACCTTCTCTCGTAGCGTCGCCGCTTACGCCGTTAGTCACAACAGTGATCTGTTGCATAAGACGTCCCTTATGCGTGGGAGGTGGAGGTGGCGGAGCGTACGGATGGCCAGGTGAGCCCGGGGCCGATTGACTCGAGAGTTGACCCGCCGGCGAGGGCACCGAGCTGTCGGCGTAAGGCTCCGGGCCCGGTGATCCTTCTCTGCTGAGACACTCCGGCGTCATGAGACCGCTGATGCCCACGTGAGACGGCGACGCCGGTGCGCTTCTGTTTTCGTGCGAAAAGACGATAAACCCAAAATTAGTAACAGGCACATCCGCGGTGTTTCCTCCATCGATCGACGTCCTCGTAGTCGTTTCACATTTCGTAACCCCGATAAAATTTCTTCGGCAATCAATAGAATATAAAGTCCGTGCTATAGAGAAAATAGCTAAAATTAGAAGCGTCAATTACTCCGTCTGTTCGTATCGAACAGAAATTGTTGTTCGCTAATCGCGGTTAATTCGAATGTTATCTGCGTAGAAAAAAAAGTACCAAAGAATTCTCAACGCAACGTGCGCGGTTTAAGATTGACTGTGCGCCACGTTTTCTCTTCATCGTCTTATCGGCGTTAAATTTCATGGGAGATTCGTTCAATGCGTTCCATAATATAGTAATAATATTGCGATATTAGGCTAAGAAATTGTATGCAGTAGGCATCCATTAATTCATTAATTTATATTCATTAATATATTTAAACATCTACTGTACTATTTTATTTTGTTTATAATCCGGAATTTTCAAGCCGTTGCTCCATATTAAATCTACTGTAATTTGTAAAAAATTGATCGGTTAAATAAATAAAACAAAACAAAAATCCATTAATTAATGAATTTATATTCATTAATATATTTAAATATCTTTTGTACTATTGTATTCATAATCAAAAAATGTTAAGCCGTGCTCCATATAAAATCTACTGTAATTTGTAAAGAATTGATCCGTTAAATAAATAAAACAAAACAAAATAAAGTCTTAACAGCTGTGCACGAAAACGAACCTCGACGACAGTCCAAAAGGCGCCCGGAAGCATGGAACCCCGCGCTGTCTTCTCCGCCTGAAGGCCTGCTCGATGAGTTTCGCCTCGGACTGCGGGTCTATCCTCCAGAAGGATCCCTTGCCGGGCTCCTCCTGGCTCCTCGGTACCTTGATGAAGTAACGATTCAGGGAGAGATTGTGTCTTATCGAGTTCTGCCAGCCCTTGTCGGCCGTTCTGTAATACGGATAGTTCTTGGTGATGTACGAATAAATGCCGGAAAGCGTGAGCTGCTTGTCCTGGGCCGAGGCGATCGCCTGAACGATCAGCTGGGCGTACGAATACGGCGGCTTCGAGTCGTCCTTCGGTGGACTGTAGTGAGCGGCGGTGCCGTTCGGTCCGGCCGTCGTGCCGCTTCCGCCCCGGTAACGCTGCTCGATTCCCGGCTCCGGGCTCATCTGTCGACTCGAGCTCTGCCCGACCTCCGTCCTCTCGATCCCCGAATTTTGCGGATCGTGCGCGACCGCCGCGGCGTAAGCCGCGACCATCTGCAGATCCGCGGAGATGTTCCGTCGGCTCTGACCCGCCCGCGGACTCGCCGGGCACGAGTTCGCCGCGCTTATCGTCCCCGTAGGCGACGGGAACGGCGAGCTGTAACCCGCGTCCGGTATGTTTATGCGCAACGGCGGCAGCGGCACCCGCTGCTTCGGCGGCGACGCCACGCGCACGTTGCTCGGCTGCTCCTGCTCGTCCACCAGCGACTGGAACACCAGCCGTATGTTCGTGCTTGGGAATCTGAATGTACACCTGCGAACAGAGTTTTGACAGTTTAGGTCTCGGTTTTTTGTTTATGATGGCGAAGTTTGCGGCGTTGGAATGCAACGATATTCGGAAAAAATTAATTATTATTCATTTAAACAAAATGAAAATTAAATGAATATTAAATGAATTAAAATGACAATTGATTGTTATTAATTTAACCAAAATTGTTAGTTGTTGTAACCAAAATGATGAAAATGGGTATAAAAAGTTACCATAGCAACTAAGGGCACGAAAAAAAAAAATATATATATATATTTTGTTTAAATATATATATATTTTTTTCGTGCCTTTCACCATTTGGGTTGAGTACAATTCTTTTTGTTTTCTGAATTTTTCTTTGCAGAGCTTAGTTGTTTTATGATTTTAGGATATTCGCGTTTTATGATAGACTTAAATTGGGTTTTCTTGGGAAGATTTTTTCGTCTTCTTTAATTGAAACACTATTTTTTTAACACCTTGTGAAAAAGATGTTTTTTTTGCTATGGAATTTGGGATGACAATTTGATTGAATATGAGAGAAAATATCGGTAAATTGAAGCTAAGTATCCGAATATTTTCTGTATGGAAACTTTCGTTCAGAAAGAAATGTTTGACTTTCTCAATGTGGGATGAGAGTTTCTAGCAAAAAGTAGTTGTTTTTTTTTTTCATGATCTAGCGAGTAAAGGTCCGAACGGTTCATTGTGTCGAGGTTATTTTGAATTTGGAGTGTACGCCGGCTTCCTGGAATTCAGTTTTTGAAACACCAACAAAACGTATATAGGATGGCAACAGCAGTCTGTGTTTACACTTCTTATCACAGAAGTTTGATACTACACAGTACATACTAGAGAGGTAGATACTACACCAAAGGTCATTTCTCGGACAGAGACGACTACAACTCTTTTTTTCCTCTCCCCCCAGTTACAGTGGAGATACAGTCGAAACAAAGTCAATTGAATATATTTCTCATATTAAATATTAACAGGAGACGAATTTTCACGAAATTCATACAACTTTTTCTTTCATTGGGTGAAGATCTTTTAACATGCTTTGAGTCCAAAAATAATTTCTTTGAATATTATTAAAAACCTAAGAAACAAAATTTCACATCCTATTTTTTTGTGTACACAATTGTCAATCGTTAATTAATTGAGTTATTGATAAACCAAATTACAAAAAAAAAAATTATATATATATATCAAAGTCTCTCCAAGTACAAATTGTTACACAAAAGAAGAAGATAATTCTTCACACTATCCCAACATGCACCTGTTTATCTCAGTGTTTATTCATTATCTTCAAAAACAGGCGTCATTCGTCTTTTGAGACAATGTGAAACAAGTGTTGATGCAAAAGAAAGACGCAACTGTTGTTCACAAGAAGTGAGAGTGAGACACAGAGAATATGTTTCTCATTACTTAAAAAGATAGCATCAAAAGACGACTAATTCTCAAACTTCACACAAACTTAAACAACAACAAAAACTTATTGAATAACAATGCATGCTTGGAATCAAGAATAATTTCATTCACAATTCTCATTCAAAGCGAAATTCTATCGACCAATAATTTTCTCTCATGATGCAACAGATAACAAATCTTTCAGCCGCCGCCACAAAACTACTCAACAACCTCAAACCCCAAAATTTCTACCTCCCGCATTAATCAAAACTTTCCTCCTGCATCCCATCCACAACAAATAAACCCCAATAAATTTCCTCCACCCATCCGAGTCGCTCCAAAACGAATCTGTCAGTCAACAACCAAGCAGTTTGTTTACATCGACCGCAGTCAGAATCCCCTCTCTACAAGCTACGACTCAATCATCCTCCGTCTTATCGCTCATCCAAAAAACTCCACAACTCGCGTTCCAGCTTTCTCCGTCAAAACTTCCGCAATTAATCAGCATCGAGTCACCCGAGTCTCGCTATTTGTTCATACCATCAACAATCTAAAAGGGGACGCAGCATGCGTAACCCTGAATCAAATCGCAACAAATTCTTTCGCAGCGCCTCAAAAACCTCATCCAGCGCATCCCGACTCTCCAAAAGTTTCCACAACGAAGCGACTCGTCTCCTCTGTTTTTCGAGTCGACTCAACTCCCAACAAATTCTCTCGCAGCGCCTCAAAAACCTCATCCAGCGCATCCCAACTCCCCAAAAGTTTCCACAACAATGCGACTCGTCTCCTCTATTTCTTAAATCAAGTCAAACCGCAACAAAGTCTCTGGGCCTCAAAAACCTCATCCAGCGTATCCCAACTCTCCAAAAGTTTCCACAACAATGCGACTCGTCTCCTCTATTTCTTAAATCAAGTCAAATCGCAACAAAGTCTCTGGGCCTCAAAAACCTCATCCAGCGTATCCCAACTTTCCAAAAGTTCCCACAACAAAGCGCCTCGTCTCCTCTGTTTCTCAAATCAAGTCAAATCGCAACAAACTCTCTGCGCCTCAAAAACCTCATCCAGCGCATCCCGACTCCCCAAAAGTTTCCACAACAACACGACTCGTCTCCTCTGTTTCTCAAATCAAGACAAATCGCAACAAATTCTCTCTGCACCTCAAAAATCTCAATGCGACTCGTCTCCTCTGTTTTTCAAGTCGACTCAACTCCCAACAAATTCTCTCGCAGCGCCTCAAAAACCTCATCCGCTACATCCCAACTCCCCAAAACTTTCCACAACAATGCGCCTCATCTCCCCCATTTCTCACACAAAAAAAAAAATTCAAAAAAATTCAAAAAAAAAAATCGCCGGTCCCATCGGCAAAATACTCACGACTTGGGCAGCTGAAACGCGGGCGCGCTTTTCCTCTGAAACACCCCGTCGACGAACACCCCGTTCTTCCCGTTGCAGGTCATATAGAAGTACGGATGATCGTAGAATATCTCGAGGTGCCGGCGCGAGATAAAGCTCGAGTGGCCCATGTTAACGTCCACCTCGCCCTTGCTGCTGTTACGTCCGATGGTGATGCGCCGCTGTCGCACCATGTACTCGAACTCACGTCCCTCGAGGCGCGCGATCGGTGCACCCTTCGCCTCCGGATTCCACTGCATCTTCGTCGGGCTCGCCGGCGCCGATTTCAGAGCGAGGAGCGCCCACGCGTCGCTCTCCTGCGTCCTCGAGTACGTCGACATCGTGGTCCAGAGTGCCGCGATGCGAAAACCCGTATATCCGCGCACTTTGTATTCGGCCCAACCGGAACCCGAGCGAAGGCGAACGAGGGAAAAGGAGAGACAGAGAGAGAGACACACACACAGACTCAGATCGGAAAAAGGAAAGAGAACGAAAAAAGAAAAAAGAAAAGGAAAAAAAAAAAAAAAAAAAAATAACGCCAACGAAAAGGAAAAACGGGAGCTCGAAAAAAAAAATGTGTGTATATATAACCCCACTCCGCGAATATTGCCGTATAACCCAAAAGGGACTTCGGAGTGTCTCGTTAGCTAACGCGAGGAACTCCGAGAACACCGCGCGCACACCGCCTCTCCTCACGCGTTTGTATTTTATATATATATGTGTATATATATATATATATATATATATGTATCTATAATATGTATATATCTGTCCCTCTTCGTCCTCTTCTTCCTCCGATTTTTTTTTTCTCCCTTTTCCCGTGCCTATTTAATCACGTCGGGCGAACGACGGCGTTAATGTACACTCAACCGCACGAGCACCAAGCGCACCGTGCACACACCGCACCGAGCGATGATCTTTTCGCGTCCCGTAACCCGCGACGTGTAATATGGCCGGCCCCAGTGCGAGCGCACACCAAAAACTCGTGTCTCTATCCCCCCCCCCCTCCCCTGCCCTCCCTCCCCGCCCGCCCGCACGCCGCCTCGGTTCTCTCGTCCCCTCCCCCACCGCCTTAACCTCCTCGGCCTCGTCGGTCTCGCTTTTCGCTCTCTCTCTCTCTCGCACTCGCACGAAATGTCGCTCTTTATTTTTCTGTCTCTCTCTCTCTCTCGGTTGCTCGAAGCGCGGTTCACCGAATTACACCACGCAGGCAACTGACTTTGTGTATACACAAAACGCGCCGATTTAACGCGTACGCCACGCGCGATACTCGCGGGAGGCCCGTTTGGCGAATGTTGCCTGGTCAATGAATCACGCGGTGGCCCCGCGTTCTGTATTTCTCTGTCTTTCTCTCTCTCTCTCTCTCTCGCTCTCTCTCTCTGGTAGCCTACGAACCACCACGGTTTGTTATATTCCACGCCCGCCGCTTCCACACGCCTCGCGCACACAAATATTTTTCGGTCTTCGGCAGGCCTCTCTCCTTGTTTACCCACAATCCGAAACGTGGGTGGCCACCACGTGACTGGGTGCCCCACTCGGGCCCGCGAGACACCGAGGCGTTTGAACTTCGGACGCACCGTGCACCGTACTTCGCGACGTGGGAAACTTCATGGGGCGAGATTTAGCGGCACGCGGGGGAGACGAGGGACGAGAGGACTGCGGCGATTGACACGGTGGACACGATTCGCGCGACGATGCCGCGGTTGACGAGCGTGCCGCGCGGTGCTGCGGCGCATTTTCGACGTGAATTGCGTCTTCTGCTGGCTCGCCTGACGACGGAAAGGTGCCGGAAGTTCGGGGGGATGGAGGCGAGTCGGGTCGGATGCGCGAGATCGAGTGGCGGGAGATTTGAATTGGGTGAATGGGCGAGAGTTTGAGGGGGGACGGAAGGGAATGATTCTTGGGTTGGTGGGAATAATATTGGGGGATGGGATAGTTGTGATGATTGTTTGAGGGTGGTTTGATTTGATTTCCGGTGAGTTGACTTTTGTCTCTTGGGAATTTTCCGATGAAATATGCTGAGCATCTTTGCGATGCGTCGCATCGATGCAAACATGGTCTATGGATCGAACGTCTTGTTATGTAACAGTTGACGATCGGGCAAAACAAACAAACACTTGGAGTCGTTGGGGTTTTAATTGTTGGTGAATTTATTGAGGTTGATGGTACCGATAATTGGGATTTTTGTTTACGGTGGAATTAGCTTTGTGGGAATTATTATGGTTGTCGGGGGCAGAAGAAGAGACGTGTGGAAAGGATGACACGCAGTACTTCCGGTTTTCGGTGGGTTTTGATTTGAATTGAGGGAAACGCAGATCGAATTATTAATAATCGCTTTTGCATTAAGCAACTTCGACTTAAGGAAGGACGCGTTTGTTTTTATTTTTAAAAATCGTACATAATAAATTGTGTATAACACGGTGTTATTTGTATTTAAAATCCCCAAGTCCGAGCATAACAAATAGCAAAATATATTGGAGACGCTCCAAAACCTTCATCAACATTGCAAAAAAAACACGATTTTCTTTTGTTAATTTATTTATCAAATTTCTGATTTTAAAAATTTCTAATTTATTTATATAATTTTTTGCAATCTAATAAAGACTGAAAAAAATAGATTTCTATATTAATTTTTTTATTAATGTATTAATTATAAAACACTATCATTTTTTTCTTAATTTATTAATTATAAACCACTATTTTTATTTTTTGTCAATTTATTTACACAATTTCCAAAAGACGTACAAAAACCTCAAAAACCAAAAATAAAAATCTCAATCGTCCAATTGGCAGAGACAGGCGACTCCCCGATTGATCCAGTGCGACCCCTTCACCTTGCTCGGTATCAAAATATACATAACAAAATTCGACGAGTGTCCCGTGGTCGCGAGGACGCCGCGCCGGGCGCTCGTTTTATAAACCGGACAATTGTACGACGGCGAAATTACGAACTGCGCCTTAACTCCAGGTTTCAGCCATATCACGGGTACCACGTCGAACATGATTTTCGGTTTACATTCAGCGAGCTCGCGGATCTTCGGATCCCACCTGGCGCCCTCGACGAAGAGACCCCTGGTGTAAACCCCATAAGTCGGCGCTTCATCAGCGCTCGCCGCGAAATCCGTGATCTCGAACTCAAAATCCAGATGATCGATCGGAATTTTATGACGACGCGCGTAATTCTGCAAAACTCCAGTGAGAAAGGATTGCGTGAAGAAGAATCCGGAAATCCAGAAAACAATCGGAGCGTCGTGTTCGATCCAGTCCTGAAGAAATTCGATTCTCGCGAGCAAATCGTTCACGTAGCTTCCCAGCGGTTTGAGCGAGGGATACGATTTTTTGTCCCAAACGCTGGGAACTTTGCCGACGCTCATGCTGGCGAAAACCTCCTCGAGGTCCGACGACATCGTCACCTCGCCCTTTATCGCCTTCTGCACGTTTCGCAGCGTTCGTTTTATCACCTCCGTCAGCCGATTGAATCTTATTAGCTCCTGACGAAGCACGGTGTTCATGCTGTTCATGTAGAGAACGGGATATTTTTCGGACACGAATTCGAGGTCGAATTGCTCCGGCATTTTTGAGATTATGTCGGCCGCGAGGCGCGACACCATCGTCTCCGTGTCGCCCTCGCCAGCGACTCCGCTTATTTGGGTTTGCGTCAGCAGAACTCCTGACAGAAGCTGCATCGCCTCCTGATTGTCCTTCGTGATGTCCGCGTTGTCGTGCAGCCCGTAGACTTCGGGACCTTGATTCAGCGGGAGGCTGCGGATGTACTCGATGCAACCCGACTGATCCGTGTCCGCTGGCATTCGGTAGAGGCCGCTCGGTGAGAATGAGTAGCTGGAATTATGAGAGAAGGAATTGGAGAAGAGTTTACGGATTTTTTAAATTAATAATCGATCGTTGTTGAAGTTTGTATCGTTGGAATGCAACGAAATTCAGAAAAAAATTAATTGGAATTAATTTTTTATTGAATTAATATTTTTAATTAATTCTTTTTTTTTATTAAGATGAAGCATAAAGTTAATAAAGATAAAATATACGCACTGAGGATCTGTTATGACATTTGGATTGTAGTAATTCTCCAGAAGGGAGTTCAATAATCGACGATCCTTGTCGTCGGTAACGCGTCCACCGTAGTTGCACTCGCCGGTTAAGTAGAGCAGAGCTTCGAAGGGCACCTCTTCGTAGTCGTTCAGGAACATCTGAAAAACAATGATATGAAATTACACATACTTGTTATTGTAAAATATTATTTATTTATTTATTTTTATTTATTTTTCAACGAAATTCAGAAAAAAATTCTAATTAACCCAAATAATGAAATCAGGTATAAAAAATCCTAATTAATTAATTTATTTATTATCATTATTTTATACCTAATTTAATTAGGTATAAAATCATCATATCAATTAATTCCTATGACGATATTTTATACCTCATTTCATCATTTGGGATAATTAGAATTAATTTTTTTTCTGAATTTCGTTGCATTCCAACGATGCAAACTTAATAACCAGAACCAAAAAAGCGTCTCGACTGACCTGAAGCTGAAGAACGCTGATCCGCAAATCCGACTCATTAAACTCGTACGGTATGTTCCACCCCAAAGGTCCAAACTTGCGTCTTTCCTGCACAACAGCGTGAAAGAAGCACAGCGAGAACAGCAGAGTCCTCCACTCATGAGTCCTGAAGCATCCCTTGAAGAATTTCTGATCCGATATCGGATCATTCAAGTAACTCCTGAGCAAATTTTGCTTTAGTCCTTTTGGCGCCTCGTTGGTCATTTTCACGCCGTTCTGCAGAATCGACACGGGAAACGCCTTGGACGGATAACTAGTGAGCCATATTCGAAACTTTGCATGAGAATTTTCGGGCGTTATCACTTCATCACAAATTCTGTCTAATTCCTTCATCCACGACTCCGCCAGGTGGCAATTTTGCAGCACGACCCACTCGCCGCTTTTGATCGCGCGATTTATGATACCCGCTGCAATCGGTCCCTGTCCTTGTCCAAGCGAAACGGTCATCAGACTCTTTTTGTGAATTCCTTTATCCTCAGCGAATTTAATCAAACCAGCCATCGGATCAGATCCCGGAGAAAGAATAAAAATCAATGGCGAAACGTTGCTCGAATCGTTGTAAGCGTCTTGCAAATCAAAAGGCGGCGGCTCGATGAAAGCCTGACCCATATTAGCTGTAACGAAGCTCTGAACCGCCGGAACGAGTTTGTCAGGCCTGACGCACCTGACAATCACGAGTTTTCTGAGCCCCGCGTTGCTTTCGGCCTCAAAAGGCGGCGGAAATTCATTTTCCTGGGGATTCGAGAGGTCGTAGTATTTTTTCCACAGCGCCGATTGGTTCTCAAATGAATTTTTTAGACCCTGAAGACCACTCAAAGCGCTCGCTCGAACGACTTCGGACCACGATTTTTCCGTCAGCCAACTAGGATCCGGATTAGCGTGAGGATTTCGCAGAGCGACTCCGCCGGTGAGCAAAAAACCCCAGAGATCCTCCTCGATTTTATTCTCCGCCCGGAGAATTCCCACGCTCAGCACGAGCGAGAAAATCAATTTGTCTTTCTCGAAAAGCGATCGACAGACGTTTCTGTAGATGCTTCGCGTGAAGAAATCGTTGAGGTTCGCCATTCGCTTCTGTAGATTCGGCGACGTTTCGCTTTTAGCGATTGCCATGACGTAGAGATGAATAAACCAGGGCAACGAATATTGGTACATCGGATCGATATTCGCCAATTCGGTGATGCAGAAAAATAAAATCGCGCCGTGTCGCGAAACCGGTTTGTAACCGTTTCGCGCCTCGTCGATTTCCGTCGACGTCTTCGCCGCGATTTTCTGCTTCGCCTGAATGTCCTCAGAGAGGATTTTCGATGATGAGAGAATTTTTATCGCCGTCTCGTCCTCGAGAATATTTCCCTCCGATGTCGACAGCACCTCGAGAATTTTGTCCTCGATTTCCTTCAGAATCCTCTTGTTATTCGCGCCTTCGACGATCAGCTGATTTTTTTTCTCCTCGAGGGTCGGAAGATCCTTCGCCACGACAATTCCCAGGAGCTGATCCTGAAGACCCTGCGGGGTTATCATGAAATTCAGCAGCGTCACTTTCACCGCCACCTCGGGAAGATAATGAGGATTTCGTAGCCGGGTCGTCACGTAGAAGCGAAAATTTTCGTTGTACTCCAGAACATTTTCGCCGAATTTCATGTAATAAACTCCCTGCTGTTTGTAGATATTTTTCAGCAAGACTGGTTCAAGAATCGCGTCCAGTTCCTCGAGGATATTTTCCAACAGGACTGGTTGACCGAATTGTATCGCGATTTCCATGACGCGAACGTAATTCGGATCGCTGAGCTTGATTATCGCGAGTTTTTGCTGTTTTTCGAGGCTTTTGATCCATTTGTTCGCCTGGCCTTGCGGATCGATCATCAGCGGCCAGCGGTCGGCGTTCTTCACGATTATTCCGTTTTCCACGGAGAAATTGTCGGCTGGGAGGCCGTGAATCATCCACGCGCGGATCTCGACGGGCTCGCCGAGGATATCGACGAGGCTGAAGCGATCGCCGCAGGGAATCGACATGGATTTGCAGGATTTGTACCAGCCGTCGATGAGGCCGTTGCGGTACTCGACGGTGAAGGCGCCGAGATAGGCGACCACCCCGGAAGCGAGAAGAACGTCGCCGATCATGTTTCCCAGGCTGCCGCCCAACGATCGGGCAGTTTCGCTCCAACGAGTTTTCTCGCCGCCCAGACCGCCTAATAGCTTCTCCGCTCTGTCCAGCTTCTGCATGCAGTGGTCGATCTGGTCCTCGAGCTTCTTCTTCTCGCGCATGCACTCGGCGAACTCGTCGTTCAGCGTCTGAAGCTTGTCGGTTACTTCCTGCGAAATTAACGGGAATAAGTTAGAAGGGATGTGAAAAAAAAAAAAAAAATTAAATGAGGAGTTAAACTGGATGTAAAGATATGTTAAATGAGAAGTTAAACGATGCAGAAAAATTAAACCAGAAGTTCAATGAGATGTAAAAAAAAACAAAACAAAATTTTTGGCGAGATTTTTTTGGTCAGAAATCATAAGTCTGTCTCCGGACCGAAAATTGCCAAAATCGACCTCAATTTTTTTTCTTTTGAAAATATCGACTTGTAACCTATACCATCGTTCTCAAGTCGCATATTCTACCCCTGAAAACACTGGTTATTAACCTTTTTTAATCGATTTTGAAAAAAATAATTTTTTGGCGAGATTTTTTTTATAAAAAATCATAGATCCGTCCCCGGACCGAAAATCGCCAAAATCGACCTCAATTTTTTTTCTTTTGAAAATATCGACTTGTAACCTATACCATTGTTCTCAAGTCGCATATTCTACCCCTGAAAACACTGGTTATTAACCTTTTTTAATCGATTTTGAAAAAAATAATTTTTTGGCGAGATTTTTTTTATAAAAAATCATAGATCCGTCCCCGGACCGAAAATCGCCAAAATCGACCTCAATTTTTTTTCTTTTGAAAATATCGACTTGTAACCTATACCATTGTTCTCAAGTCGCATATTCTACCCCTGAAAACACTGGTTATTAACCTTTTTTAATCGATTTTGAAAAAAATAATTTTTTGGCGAGATTTTTTTTGTAAAAAATCATAGATCCGTCCCCGGACCGAAAATTGCCAAAATCGACCTCAATTTTTTTTCTTTTGAAAATATCGACTTGTAACCTATACCATTGTTCTCAAGTCGCATATTCTACCCCTGAAAACACTGGTTATTAACCTTTTTTAATCGATTTTGAAAAAAATAATTTTTTTGGCGAGATTTTTTTGTAAAAAATCATAGATCCGTCCCCGGACCGAAAATCGTCAAAATCGACCTCAATTTTTTTTCTTTTGAAAATATCGACTTGTAACCTATACCATTGTTCTCAAGTCGCATATTCTACCCCTGAAAACACTGGTTATTAACCTTTTTTAATCGATTTTGAAAAAAATAATTTTTTGGCGAGATTTTTTTTGTAAAAAATCGTAGATCCGTCCCCGGACCGAAAATCGCCAAAATCGACCTGAATTTTTTTTCTTTTGAAAATATCGACTTGTAACCTATACCATTGTTCTCAAGTCGCATATTCTACCCCTGAAAACACTGGTTATTAACCTTTTTTAATCGATTTTGAAAAAAATAATTTTTTGGCGAGATTTTTTTGTAAAAAATCATAGATCCGTCCCCGGACCGAAAATCGCCAAAATCGACCTCAATTTTTTTTCTTTTGAAAATATCGACTTGTAACCTATACCATTGTTCTCAAGTCGCATATTCTACCCCTGAAAACACTGGTTATTAACCTTTTTTAATCGATTTTGAAAAAAATAATTTTTTGGCGAGATTTTTTTGTAAAAAATCATAGATCCGTCCCCGGACCGAAAATCGCCAAAATCGACCTCAATTTTTTTTCTTTTGAAAATATCGACTTGTAACCTATACCATTGTTCTCAAGTCGCATATTCTACCCCTGAAAACACTGGTTATTAACCTTTTTTAATCGATTTTGAAAAAAATAATTTTTTGGCGAGATTTTTTTTATAAAAAATCATAGATCCGTCCCCGGACCGAAAATCGCCAAAATCGACCTCAATTTTTTTTCTTTTGAAAATATCGACTTGTAACCTATACCATTGTTCTCAAGTCGCATATTCTACCCCTGAAAACACTGGTTATTAACCTTTTTTAATCGATTTTGAAAAAAATAATTTTTTGGCGAGATTTTTTTTGTAAAAAATCATAGATCCGTCCCCGGACCGAAAATTGCCAAAATCGACCTCAATTTTTTTTCTTTTGAAAATATCGACTTGTAACCTATACCATTGTTCTCAAGTCGCATATTCTACCCCTGAAAACACTGGTTATTAACCTTTTTTAATCGATTTTGAAAAAAATAATTTTTTGGCGAGATTTTTTTTGTAAAAAATCGTAGATCCGTCCCCGGACCGAAAATCGCCAAAATCGACCTCAATTTTTTTTCTTTTGAAAATATCGACTTGTAACCTATACCATTGTTCTCAAGTCGCATATTCTACCCCTGAAAACACTGGTTATTAACCTTTTTTAATCGATTTTGAAAAAAATAATTTTTTGGCGAGATTTTTTTGTAAAAAATCATAGATCCGTCCCCGGACCGAAAATCGCCAAAATCGACCTCAATTTTTTTTCTTTTGAAAATATCGACTTGTAACCTATACCATTGTTCTCAAGTCGCATATTCTACCCCTGAAAACACTGGTTATTAACCTTTTTTAATCGATTTTGAAAAAAATAATTTTTTGGCGAGATTTTTTTTGTAAAAAATCATAGATCCGTCCCCGGACCGAAAATTGCCAAAATCGACCTCAATTTTTTTTCTTTTGAAAATATCGACTTGTAACCTATACCATCGTTCGCAAGTCGCATATTCTACCCCCGAAAATACTGGTTACAAATACTTTTTACTCGATTTTGAAAAAAAAAAAAAAAAAAATTTAGCGATTTTTTATTTTTTTTTTCTTCAGAAATCGCAGATCCGGCTCCAGACCTATGGTCAAGACAAACGATAAAAAAAAATCAAACGACAAGTTAAACGATGTAAAAAAAACAGGTAACTTTCAATGCAATCCATAACTGACCTGCAGCAAAGTTCTCTTCGCATTCAGCGTCTCCATCTGCGCAGCAAGCTCAGCCTCCGCCTCCGCAAGCATCGCCTTCTTCGGCGCCACGACTTTGATCACCCTATCATAAACCTCCATCGCTCTCACCCACCGACAAAGTCCTTCGCAGGCGGTGGAAACCTTCTTAATAACCTCCGGCATGAACCTCCTATCGTTCATAAACTTCTCCCTAATAGTCTTCATATACGCCGGCGGAATATTATCCTTATCAAAGCTTTTGAGATGCTCCAAAAATTTCATATCACCCAGAACTTTGATCGACGACGGCCAATAATCGTCAATAGTCTGCCCGGTCTCTGGATCCTGTCCTTTTTCCGGTTTCACTCCCTTCAAAACGCAAACAGCCTCCATAACAAGCCTCACACCAGCCGGCGGACTCTTCATCGATTTAACGATCGTGATGTCCGCCGGTTTCAGCGTATCCAGGGCGGCTAAAGCAGCTTCCAAAGCCGGCGTCGCCTCGGCCAAATCGCTCTCGCAATCGTCTTTAATCGCCTGCGCGGCGGCCGCAGCTTCGTTCGCCAGCGCCTCGTCGGCCGCCACGACTTCCTTCTTCGCTTCCACGTTCACCGTGTCCTGCTCGATTCTTATCATCAATTTATCGCTGAGCTGCGACTGCGCGACCAGCTGCGGTTGCAAACTGTGAAGCTGTTCCTGCATAACCGCGACTTGTCCCGCGGCAAAATCCAATTTTTCCAACCCGACCTCGTAGCGATTCTGCTGCGACGTGATTTGCTGGACCTTCTGACCGTAAAGCCTGTACAGCGATTTAATTAGCTGCAGAAAACTCGTCGGCGTCACGTAATTCGTTCGTCTCTGAGTTTTTTTATACTCCTCGCTGGTTCGCCTGACGCTCTCGTGAAACTCCTGGCAAATCGTCACGCATTTCTCCCTCACGTCCGCCTCGATGTCGAGATCCTTGAGAAACATCCGCGCGACTTTCTCCAGCGCGTCGGGCGGCCAAACTGTGTACCAATCGATGGTGCAGCAGTTGATGAGCGAGGGAAACATTCTCAGACGATTTCTGAAGGTGTCGCCGATCGGCGACATCGTGAGAATCACGTGAAGATATTTCTTCACTCTCTCGACGAAAAAATTGTAGAGCGCCATCGGAGTGGTTTCCATTTTTTTCCCGCCAACGTCTCGCGCCACGTTCATCATGTTCTCCAGGATCTCCGCTTTTTCCTCAGATCCGTAGAGATTCGGCACGTCTCCCGTGTTCAAAATCATGTTTATATCCTCCACGAAGCTTTCATCCTTGATCTGATTGTCGCCGAAGAGAAAAACCGTGGATTTCCCGTCGTTTCCAACACGCAGAAGAAGCTTTCGTAAATCCTCCCGCCACTCGGTTGGCCCGTAACTCCTGGTTATTTCCACCTGGTGGATCTGATACTCGGAAACGCTGGTGGCCAATTTCGCGCATGAACTGCGACCGGATCCGCCGACGCCGACGAGTAAAGCGTGGCCTTTGTCCTGCATCAAAACCCGCGAAACCCGCGAGATATGCTCGATGGCGAATCTGAAGAGCACGAGGGACATCCGCGTTTTCGACACCATATTATATTCCGTCAAATAAAATTCCATCTTCTCCTGCAGCTCCCGAAGATCGGGAACCTCGTCGTAAATCGGCGGATCCGCGTCGGGCTCCATGTACATCCCGAAATAAAGATCGCGAATGTGCGAACTGTTGATAATCTTCTCGTCATCGTGGAGAAAATTCACGAGGACTTTTTCGATCGGCTGTCGCAGCTGATCGTAGACGACTCGCTTGACCATCCGGAAAAGCGTCTCGCGATCCGCGTCGTCGACGAGACGATCGTGAAACACTCGGTAAACCTCGTGGATCCAGAGACGAAGAAGCTTATCCGGATCTCGCATTCGCGAGGACGGCACGAGGACGATTCCGCCGATCACGCGACTGAAGTCGCGGAGATTGAATAAATAGTGACTTTTCGAGGGAATCGGCAGGAAGTTTTTGATCGCCTCGTGAAAAATGTCCATCGTCGCGGCGACGATCATTTTCCCGAGGCGCGCGACGTTCTGATCGAAGCCCTTCGCGAAGTGCCAGTCGAGGATGGATGTGAAGATTTTTGCCAGCGTCGCGTCTTCGAAGGTGTCGATGCCGATTATGTGAAGGTGGCGAGTTAGACGAGGGGTGACGACGTTCGAGCCGCCGCCGGGTGGGATCATCGCGCAGATGAGGAGAATGTCGACCAGGTAGAGAGTCGCGGTGTCTTTTGGGTCGAACCAGTGGCCGTGATCGATCCACTGGCGAAGCAGCTCGATCGGCGGCTGAGCTCCGTAGATTTCTTTTAAAGGCATGCTGAGGTCGTCCACGAAGAGGACGCAGTGTTTGCCCATCGCTGGGCCGTAGACGCCTTTTCGACGACGATCCAATTTCGACATTACGATTTCTTGTGTTTGGTTCGCGGACGTTCGGGCGCTGAAGTTTACGACGTTCTGGACGAATTTTTCTTTGGGGAGATTGAGCAGGTAGTCCAGGACTATGGAGGATTTTCCGGTGCCCGTGGGACCCACGAATAATACGGGGATCGAGCGCTCGAGGAAGTGCGACATGAAGAAACGCTGCATCGACATCTCGTTGGTTTGGATTATTAGATCGCTGGCTTTTGCTGAGGCTGGGAGAGGCGCCTGGAATTTGGGGGGTTTGAAGGTTGAGAACGTTTTTTTTTCGTGTTTTTTTGCGGTGAATTGGGGATAAATCGCGGAGGGTGCCAAAATTGATGAGAATTTTTTTTTGGAGCTAAGTTTGTCGGTCTCCAAATGTTCCAAACGTTAAAGAAATTTTTTAAACTTTTTTTTATAAAATAAAAAATGATTTTATTTATAAAAAAATTGTTTATTTATTTTTAAAAAACTTTTTTTTATTTCTATTTATATATAATAAATATAAATAAAATAGATATATAAATAAAAAACTTTTGTTTATTTTTATTTACCTGCACTCCGGTGTCTATCCAGGATATCCAGCTTCCGTTGTTCCTCTTGTCGTAAACCCAGTCGAATACCGTGCCGCGATCAGGAAAAAGTTGCTGTTTGGTGAGCTTAAAGGCTTTCGGCTTTGGGTATTCCTCGACGTTGCCGAGCAGCAGTTTCCTCAGATAAACGTCGAAGATTTTTCTGCTGTCCGTCAGCAAAGTCGGACCGAAACCCCAGATCATGCTGAACAAGAGAACGCACTGCAGCCACACGGTGCTCACTTGGGTCTCGCCTTCGAGCATCGTGTTCAATAATCTCGTGAAAGCCTGAAAAAAAGATTATTTTTCAGAACTTTTTTTTTTCAGTACAATTATTTTTCAGAAAGCCTGAAAAAAGAAGTATTATTATTATTATTATTATTATTATTATTATTTTTAAAGCCTGAAAAAATGATTATTTTTCAGAATGCCTTTTTTTCTACAGAAATAAATAAAAAATTCATCTCAAATAATCTAAAATATTCACCAGAAACATATGAAGCTCCGAAGTATCAACGAAAGTCCGGCAGTTGTATCTAATGAAGTAAAAAATCGGTTCCGTCAACCACTCCACGAGTTCCACCACGAGTTCGAACTGCTCGACAAGAAGTTTATTCTTCAAATTTTTCTTGTACGACTCGAAAAACGCGGGCCAACCGAGCTGCGAGGGTTCCATGTAAATCATTCCGCATCGGCTGACGGTGGCCGGCGAGGCCTGCTCGAGATCCGCGGGCTCGAAAATCATGTTCATTTTGTTCGACATCTGAATTATCTCGCCGGACATCAGGCAGAGTTTCTTGTTGTCGTCGAGCACGGTGTTCATATTTTCGATCCAGACGGCGTCGACGGGACCGTCGAAAATAATCCACTTTCTTTCGGACGACAAAGGCTGCGCGAATTCGCGAAAAGTGTTGGCCAGGACGCCGTCGCTCCACTCGTGAGAAACGGGATCGAAACTCCCGTAAAGTTGGCCCATCGTGATGGCTTTGGGATTTATTATCCGATAGGAAGTGCGAAATTCGCGCATCACGGGTTTTCGCTTGTTCGACAGATCGCCGAGCGAATCGGCCAGCGATTGGTAGGCCTGAGTTTTTCCACCGAGCGGCTCGCCGACGATCATCAGCCCGTGGCGCACGAGAATCATCTCGTAAATCTGGATGACCTTCTCCACGTACCACGGAGTCGGCTGAAGATTTCGCTTCGCGAGATTCGCGTTCAGTAATTCGATTAGCTCGTCGCGATCCGGTTTGGGCAGCTCGATTCCTGGAAATAAGTCGCTGTATATTCCCATGAAGAGGGGAACGTCTTGGGCCAGAAACTTCGGGAGATTCACGTCGACTATGGCTCGAAGAACGAGAACCGATTCGTTTTGTTTTGTGTATTTGAATTTGAGGTTTCCGGCTGCTATCAGGACTGTCTTGACGGCTCTCATACCTGGAAATTAACGGTATTTTTATAGAATAGAATAGAATTTTATTTGTTTCCCGGGGATTTCCCTATTATATATTATTTTTAATAATCACTCGCTTTTTTCCTCTCTTAGGAAAGATTTACTTATAACTGTGATAGATAATTTGGCTTTATTACCAAACCACATTTCTTCATAAAGCTAATATAAACTCTTCATTTGCAAATCTCCTTTACGTTCGGTATTTAATTTCTCCCTAAATTTGAAAAAAAAAAAAAAAAAAAAAAAAATTGTTGTCAATTGCGTTCGCAATTCATCCATTAATAATTGTACGATTTCTCTAGACCATCAAAATAATTTCCTATAAACTAAAAAATACAAAAGCTCAAGAAATATCCACAAAAATAATTGAAATCCTCATACCGTAATCGTAATGACTCTGCGAGCTCAGCTGCTCCGAGCACAATTTATAAGTGTGAACGATTTTCTCAGCAAGACTCCTAGCATCCACGAATCCATACGAATACAGCGTGATCTCCCCGATCATCCCATAATCCGGCACCATCATCGCGACGGTCCTGAACAGCACCTTAAGATTATCCGGAAGCTCCTGGCGTCCAGCGTATCCAGGATTCATAGTGATGAAAATATTGCAGGTGGGATTCAACTTAAGTTCCGTTCCCTCGAACATGAATCTCTCGACCTTCATCCCAATAGCCATTTGGATCGTCAAAATTTGTTGCGCTATAACCGACAAAACTTCCAGCTCGATCCTGTTGAATTCGTCAAAACAGGCCCAGGCGCCGGATTGCGCGAGTCCCTTGAAGAATTTTCCCATCGCCTTGTAGTCCAAACCGTCGGAACAATTGAAAACCACGCATTGTTTAGCCACGGCCTTCGCGAGATCCTTCGAAGTCTCCGTTTTTCCGGTTCCCGCTGGTCCCTCCGGAGCTCCGCCCAAATTTAATTTCAACGCGCCCATCAAAGTCCTGTAGCAACGATCGGTCAACGGCGTGATTACCAAACGCGGGGTGTTTCCGAGATACTCGAAACCGTAGGCGACGTCGGTCGTTATCATGGAAACTGTGATGCTTCCTTCGAACCAATAATAACGCAGCTGCGAAATCCAGCTGAAATCCATTACGTCGCTGACTTCCTTCTCGACGAGCATCTTCACGACGTCCCGAGCGTGAACGTCGATTACTATCAGCGCGTTCAGCGTGATTCGCGACTCGGGCTCGAGTTTTCCGCGAACCAGAGCGACCGTGCGGTCTATCTGGTCGCTGCATTTTTTCAGGTAATCCGGGGTTGTTGCGGTCTCGAAACTCTCGCAAACCTCGCTCGTCCAGTGGACTTGGCTGCCGCAGAGGACTATCTGACCCGGCCACGAGAGGATCCACTCTTCGCGGATCGCTTCGAAATAAGCGATTATGCTGTCTTGCGCTATGTCGCGCAGGGAAGTTATCATTAATTCTTCGACCTGGCACAGCCACTTTTCTACCATTCCCTTCGCGTCGGCGGGGTAAATTTTGCCGCTCATCGGAACGTATTCTTCCTCCTCGGAGAGCATTCCTGTTATCGAGAAAAAAAAAGAAAAAATGTGAAAAAATCCAAGAGGTACATTTTTCGCGAAAAAAAAGGAAAATATTGAAAAAATCCAAGAGGTACGTTTTTTTGCGAAAAAAAATTGGTTTTCGTAAATTTCGAAGAGCTTTGCCCGAAAAATTAAATATTCTATGGGAAAAAGGCGAAAAACGGTTCCGCACTTTTTTCGAATTTTTGGCACTTGAGGAAAGTTGCGGTTACTTTTTTTTGGATCGTGCGAATCTCGGTTTTCTTCTTGCGTTCGAGAGAAAACTGTGCAAGGAAAAGAATGCTGTAAGGCGGATTGCGATATCTTGATTTTTTAATTTTTCACAGAATTTTAAAGACGGACGAAATTTTATGAAATAACATTTTTTTTCGCCAAAAACGCAAGGCAACTTTCGGCTTTAAAATTCTGTGAAAAATTGAAAAAACAAGACATCGCGTTCCGCCTTGCGGCATTCTCTTCGTTATAAAGTTTTCTCTCCCGCTAGGAAAAAAAATTCAAATTCGCTCGATCCAAAAAAAAGTAACCCCGATTTTTCAAGCCACAGCAAAATCCAAGCGACAACAAAAAACATTTCCCAATCCGCGAGAAAAAACTGCCTCAACACACCTATTATCTCCTCTTCCTTCGTAAACCGAAGTTTGCTGATCCCCTCAAAGCATTTCTTCAAATGCGGCTGCACTCGCTGCGGATCCTTCGTTTCCGAAAGAATCTCCAGCAGCTCGTCGTTCGACAGAAAAAAGAATCTCGGAAAGAAGAGTCGCTTCTTCTCCAAATAATCATTCAGCCCCTTCTGAATCTCCTCCAGCAAACCATTACAGGTCCTAAATTTCGCCAGCATCTCCGGCATTCCAGTAGCCACGGTGACTTTCCTGTCGCCCGCGACGTACTTCATGATCGACCGCCAGATCTTATCGACCTGCCTGAAATTCTTCGCCTCGGTCGGCATCTGTCGCATAATATCCTCGCTGCTGAAAATCGGCTCGAGGTACATCCAAGTCGCTTGACAAGTGAGCCACTGATCAATGATATCCTGCATCATAATAAGTTTCTCCTCCCAGCTCTGCATCTCGTGCTCGAAAGCCTTCACAAAAGGAGATCCTCGCATCGTCTGCGCCTTCAAAATATGATCGTCAAGCAGCACCTGAATCTCATCAACTGCCGACAGAATCTCAACCCCCGTCTCTCGATACGGCGTGAGATCGAATTTCACGTCTTCCCATTCGCTCTGCATTTTCCGCAGATTCTTCTCCAATCCGTGTTCCTTGGTCGCGGCGCTCGAAATCTCCTCCAATTTATTAATATGCACGGGCAATCCGTGGTCTATCATATCCGAGAGGCAACTCTGCTCGGTAGGAACGATCGGAGTCCCAACAACCGCGCTAATTTGCTGCCAGTGTCGATCCTGCAGCCCCGGATTGCAGATCGTCTGCAGCACGGGAATGAACTGCTTGAATTTCTCGACCTTCCCTCGCACCATTTCGGCGATTCTTCGCGCCCCGGGAACATCGGTGAGGAGGCGGCCGAGTTTGTAGAGCGTTCGCCAGGCGTTGTCGGTCTCATTGCGAACTTCGTCAGCGTCGAGACCGACGAAAGAGCCGTAGAACCATTTTTCGTAATTTTTGTGGAAATTCAGGACGGTGTGCCAGAGTTTGTCGAAGGTGTCGACGGACGTGGCCATCGAGGGTAGCGTCAAATAGGGACTGAGCTCCATGTCCAAAAGTCCCTCCTCCTCGTTTATCTGGTCGGATTCCTTTTTTATCTCCGCCATGCTCTTCGACAATTGCTCGATTTCCAACGTCGCCTGTTCCATCTCGTCCATCGTCAGCACCGGCGGGTCTTTCTTCTTGAACTGATCGATCGCCACCTGCATGTTCTGAATTCGCTGCTCGAAATTGTCGCGACGAATGCGCAAAACGCCCTCGACGAATTCTTTGCGCATATTGAGACGAGCCGTCGCCAATTCCATCACGCTTTCCATCTCCTTTGGCCAGGTTAAAGTCCGAGCGTTCAATTGAAGATCCTCGTCGCTCGGCGGCTGATAGTCGAAGAGGAAGAGGATCAACTCCGCGCAGCGCGACAATTTGCTGCGCAGATTGAACATCGTCGTGTCGCGACTCTCGCAGAGGAAGTTGAAGAGGTCGACGACCTCCTGCGTCGTCTCCGGCATTCCGGATATCCGGTCGGCTATCGAGTCGAAGATGCCGCAGAGGTCTTTGTTGTTTGTTCGCAGCTCGGTGAGGAAATAGTCGCAGATTCGCGTGCGGAGCTCGTGGAGCTTCGAGCGCATCGCGTTGTTCACGTTTGTGCAGTCGATTTCGATTAAATTCAGGGGAATCTGCGGAGAGTTGAGAGAGAGAAGGAGAGTTGAAAGAAAAAATGGTCTGCTTATTTTTTTTACAATAATAATAATAATAATAATTCATAATAATAATAATAATAGTGCATAATAATAATAATAATAATAATTCATAATAATGATAATTCTTCATAATAATAATAATTCTTCATAATAATAATAATAATTCATTGCTTCGCTCGATTTTGACGAAAATAGTCTGTTTTTTTTTTGCTTTTGACAATGAAACGAGAAATTTTCAGACGTTCTGCCGAAAATAATAATTCATTGCTTCGCGCGATTCTGACGAAAATGTTTACCTTGTTTCGGTAGAGACAAATCTGTTGACTCAGCGTGTCGTAACTCTCGATGCTGTGTCCGAATTCCCTCTGCGCCGGCAGCGGGTCGTTCTCGAAGTAGTAGTCGAGATTTTTGCTCGCTTGGCCGTCGAGAATGTACATCAGATCGTCGTAGGAACGCAGATAAACTTGCGGGCCGATTTCGTTCGCCACTATCGAGTCGAGCGCTTCGTTGATTATTGTTTCGATCTGGGAGGAAGAGAGAAATTAACGAATTGGTGAATGTAGTCAGTAAGACGATGACTTCTGTTTCTAAACCACGGTTTACATACCGCGGTTTCGTTCCTGGACACGGCGAACAAATACGAAGACCTCGAAAGTTCGGGAAACAGAATGGACTCCATGGTGGGAACTTTCGAAGCTACGGTGATTATTTTGTTGAAACATCGCGAGACAACTTTGTGCATATCGCTCACGCTCGGTTTCAAACGCAATTCCGCGGTATTTGGAACTGGTTCGACGGTAATTCGCATAAAAGGAGTTCTAAAAAAATGTGATTTACAGAGGGAGCAAAATTCTACATTGCAGCTGTTATAATTAGCAATTTTTTTCAGAATTTGATGAAACTTGAAAAAAAATAAAAAAAAATAATAAATAAATAAATAAATAAAAATTAAAAAATAAAATTAAAAATAAATAAATAAAAAATGTTAATTTGAAGAACTGATCTCGTAAAAATTCAATAAACGTACCGAACAAACATGAGATCCTCGTATTCGGTGTCAAAGGAATTGCCGTCTTTGTAGAGCGCGAAGAATTCTTTCACTTCGATTAATGTCTCCATCACCATAATCCGCAACTGCTTCGAGAGAAGCGAATTTACGCTGCGGAAGTACTTTTCAATCAACGTAGTGGGCGAGTTAGGCTTCTTTTCAAAATAATTCGACCAAGCGTGCTTCTTCTCGAGAAAAACTTCCGCCACATCGGCCAGCCATTCGTTCATCAGTTTCTGACCCGCTCGCTCGCACAGAGAGTCAACTTTTGATTCGAATTCCAGCGCGGGGACAGGAAGCTCGCCGAAATCATTTACTCGAATTATCCTCATATTACGGTATCTGTTTCACAAACAAAAATATCAAATTATAAATAAATAAAAAAATATCAAATCATAAATAAATAAAAAAAATTTAAGTCATAAATAAATTTAAAAATATCAAATCATAAATAAATTTAAAAATATCAAATTATAAATAAATTAAAAATTATCAAACTATAAATAAACTTAAAAATATAAAATTATGCTTAATCATTGCCAATTTTCTCTTTTCCAAAGAATCACCCATAATTGATTGATCGAAATAATACATTCATTGTACATACTTCGAAAACCACAAATCCCTTATGTTCCTCAGTATCTCGTTGCTAATGAAGAGATTGTAGTTGATCGAATGCTCGGCGAGGCATTTTGACTGATGCCAGGGCACCGGAGATCTGAGTACAAGTACCGGAAATGCTGCAGGAATAGTCTGCACATTTAGTCGCCTTTGTTCCTCAGGATCGAGGAAAATGTAGTCAAGAATCGCGGATCGTAGGCTCTGTTGGTAATCTTCGACGATTTCGCGTTTCAGGATCTTCAGTCGAACGTGAAAGCTACAAATTCAACGATTAATTAATTCGTTTTTCTTCGCCAATTAACAGCGATTTCTGGAACACGTGACAACGTACTCTTTCCGGTTTCGCAGACGAAGATCCAACCGATTTCGCGCTTCCCTTAAATTCGTAACATCGTAAGGCTCGAGATCGGCGTCTTTTATGCAGCACTTTCGTAAATACGCGATTCTCTCCACGTCCTCCGCTCTTACAATCTTCTCCTGCTCCAATTTCACCACGGCCAGCAATTCTTCTCGTTGCTGTTCGATCGACTGCGGCCGGTCGATTTCCAATTTCGCCAACGCCTGCAAAATAAAAACCGCTTTTATTTTTGTTCCATATTTAATTAAAAAAAATCTCTGCCCCAAAATCACATTAAATAAAAATTCCATTTTATTAAATCAGTAATTAAATTCAAACTGACTCTCGATAAAAACTGAAGTAAGCAAACTTATGAATTATTTTTCTATTTAATTCCGAAAATAAAAGAAACCAAAATGACTCAATATTAACCTCTTTTTCCGCCAGCGCCATAGTTTCCAATTCCTTCCTCCTTTTCGCCGCAATTTCCTTGCGTTCCAACATCTTCGCGGTTCTCTTCGCTGCCTTGTTACGTAACCAAGAACCGTTCGCCAAGGCAGCGAGACTTATAACGTTTTCGGGCTGAACATCAAGCTTCTTGGATCGTTGCGCCTGCTTTTCCTGCATTTCCCGCTCGCGAGTTCGAAGGTATTCCAGAGGCGGAGCAACGAGGTCGCCATCCGGACCAACCGGCAACGGATGGATCTTTTTCTTCCGCCTCATCTTCAGTCTTTCGACGTGAAACTTGGTAGCGGTCGGCGTGTAGGCACTGCCGATACATTCCATGGGTTTCGCGCCGTCGAACCATTGCTTGTAGGGCGCCGCTTTCGTCCAGCTTTCTTGTAGAAGGACCGGCGTGATTTCTTCGTATCGCCGAGCTTGATCGACGTGCTTGGTCACCTCTGGCTCGACTCCGCGTCCTAATAACGGCAGCCAGGGGCTTCTGGGCTTTGAACTTTTTTTCTTCATTCCGTCCATCGTTCGCCACCCGATTTGTGATCCTGCAGTTAAAATCATCAATTAAACATTGTAAAAAAATATAAAAATAGGCGCCTGATTGATCATTTAATTAATCATTGTAAAAAATTAAAAAAAAATAGGCGCCTGATTGAATTACTAAGTGAGCCACTGAGATTGTTTTGCTCGTTCTTAACAATAAATTTGCCAATTCAAAGACCAGTAAATATATTTTCCTTACATGAAAGTAACAGCCTCGAATTTTCCGGAGTAACAGGTTCATCCGTTACTCAGGATTCCGGCGAATCGCATCGTTCTCTGCTGCGATTTCTGTTTTTCGCGAGCGAACACTTGGGGCTTATTTCGAGTCCCATCGTGCGCTGTCACTGTCAAAATCTGGGAAACGTCAGGTGACGAGGAGATTGAAAATGTATTCGGAAAGCGTTCACATCGCCCCGATTCGCGTGACCATAGCAACCGTTGTCGGGGAGGCTGTTTGGAGTGTTCGTAATTCGGTGACGAATCTGTCAAACTTTGACGATCGATGTTTGTCAATAAAATACTGTATTTATTGTCACTTTAGATGAACAATTTTTTTTGTTTTCACGATAAAAAATAACGCTATACATTTTATATATTTTTTGACAATTGCTTGGCACACTAAGTTGTGTGATAAAATACGAAATACGTGGAAAATACACTAAATCCGATTCAGACTAATACTTTGGCATCAGTTGGGAAGCTTCACAGTTTCGATAGTTTTTCAACTCAACTATGGATAAGTAAATACGAGTAAAAAATAATGTGGTAGGAACCCTGGAAGATTTTCCATTGTGATTTTGCGATATGTTCTTGATCTTGGCTCTCGCTAAAACTACGAGTTGCGTTAACAGCGTAACGTAAAGTAGAAATAAACGTAAGATTAATTAATTTATCTTGATTAATACAATTATTGATGAGCTTCTGTTCACGATAAATCAGTTCGGGATTCAATAAAAAATTGATTAATTGTTGAAGTTTCAGGATTCGATTGCCAATGGCACATAAACGGTGATCTTGCTACTCGTTGATCTCAAGAAGCTTTTGTTTCTTCTGTTTTAATGGAAAGTTTATATTATTTTCCAATCAAATTTTTTGATCGATTTACCTACAGTTAGAAAATCTCTGCAACGATAAATATATAGAACAACGTAACATTACTGAATTCCATTATCAGAGGATACTTTTAATATTCAGTTCTGGAGCATCCTGCGACCGCCGAAAGCATCGACGATTCCATATTTTGAGCGATGAGAGCCGCGGAACTCTCGCGTTTCAAGTCAAAGTTGGTTCTTCGTCGTAACCAATCTGGAACAAAAAATGTGTTAGTTAAAAGAGTACAAATAATTGGGGTTTCAGAGTATTCGTTACACGCTTTGTACACAATTTCCTTAGGACCTACTTTCGTCAGCGACCTTGGAGAATTCCTTGAGCAAAAAGTCCTTGTCGCGCGACTGCAGCACCAGCATTTCGCGAAGTATGTGCACGAGTTCCTTGCTCGCCTGCGCTTTGGCTCGCAGGCAGTAAACGGTGATGCTGAAACAACGAAAATTGCATTCGTGTGTTGAATTTGCCGAGCATTTATTTTATTTTTTTATTTTTTCCTGTTACTTTTTTTGTAATACTACGGTCCTTGGGATCTTAGGGATTTGAGATCCCAGAAATGAAAGAAATCAAGAAAGAATAACAGAAATAATACGATAATGTTCCGACTAAAAAATAACCAGAAAAGTAATAACTAGAAAAATAATAATTACAAATAATACGATAATATTCCGACTAAAAAATAACTAAAAAAATAATAAATAGAAAAATAATAACTATAAATAATACGATAGTGTTCCGACCACTTACAACATAGCTATGAGAATAGCAGCGCCGGTTCCCGGTCTAGCGAGGTTCGTCACGACGATCCAGAATTCGCTGTCCCGCCGAAGCTTCAGCACGTGATCAATGACGACTTCCCAGGTGTAATCGTGACTGCGAAAAGGCCCGCAGTCTCCGCTCTTGACGCTCGTGATGACGTAGCCGATGGTCACGAGAACGCCGGTCATCCCGAGGAAAGCGAGAGCGAGGAAAAGCGTGTGAGTTTGGGCGGCTCGCCACGAGGTCGACGGTGGATTGCAGTGTCGCATCATGCCGAATTTTTTCACGTAAAAAGTCAGCACCATCTTCACGACGATGACGAGAGACAGCGGAGGACTGAAGTAAAAAGCGACCCAGAAGAGGATCTGATTGTAAATGAGATTGAGGGTGTTTCGGGCGATGTCGAATTTTGGGGCGCTGACGCGAGTCCAGCTCATCGAGTGCAGCTTGTGACGCAGAGCCTCGGCGACGAAAGTGCCGATGAGGGAGACGAAGAAGTCGAGGACGACCAGCCTGTAGATCTCCTCGGCGAATTTCGTTTGCCAGCAATCGTGGGTGCTGTAGGACAGCCAGTAGACTAAGAGAGTTCCGATCACGATCACCGCCATCGCGAACACTCGGATCATCGTCACGTACAAAGCTCGGCGTTTCGTGCTGTAGTGCTCGAATTTCACCTGTGGATCATTTTTCATTTTTTTATTTTTTATTTTTTAATATTTTTTTAATAAGATTTCCATCGACTTTTATGGGAAATTAATATTTCTGACCCCTATTGAAAAGGTTTCTGTTACTATTTAACATTAAACTTTACTATTTAAGTTTAAATAAATAAATAAATTACAAGTTATTATTATAAAAACGTAATTACAAAGCCAATTGTACCATCAATATTATTTCTACAAAACTTAGGGATTTGCAACTCTGCCGTAGATTAGGTGGAGATAGTTAAAGGCCAGATGAAGTTGTATTTAATTGCGTTTAAGTGGCTGGTCGAAGCAATGAAAATCGAAAAAAAAAACTTTTAAAAATCTCGGTCTCTCGTTACTCTTTCGCATCTCAGGCGCAAACGTTCTTAATTAATTTTTTTATAACTCACCAGTAGTGAAATAACTGCAGGGAAAATGTTCATGATGCACGTGATGACGAAAGGCACGAGCAAAAATGACCAGGGATTCGACTGCAGAACCTCGTGTTTCTCGAGAAGAACCCAAAGCAAGGCGCCCATCGCGGCCATCAAGGACAGCACGAGAATCGACATCGCGCTCTGGTACAAAAACGTGCCGAGTCGCTTGAGAAACGTCGGTCGCGAACGCTCGTTAGACTCGGCCAGAAGTTCCTTCAGTTCTCGGTATATCGACGACGAGCAAAGATCCGCGGCTTTGTAAGACGCTATGCCGAAATCCCAGCCGCAAAAGATTTTGCTCGCGTAGAGATTATGAATCCCGCCGGCTGTCTCGATGTAGCATTTTCTGTAGGATCTCGCGACTCTGAATAAAAAAAAACGGAAGATTTCGTTAATAACCGCAATACATTCGTTGATTTAATTTACATTTTCGTTAAAAGACCCGATTAAAACGGTCAAAAATCCGATTGAAATCTATTTGAACCGCTTATTTTTCAATCGGAATTTCGACCATTTGATCGGTTTCTATCAATGTCAGTGGGAATTATTAAGTCGGGAAAAGCCTGACTCACTTCACGGACAACAGAATAAACGTGAAAAGGTAGCAAAACAGCAGCGTCAGGAAATACGCCGAAGGAATGTTGTAGCTGTAGCCGGGCGTCGGTTCTATCGTTTCGTTGCCGTAGAATCCGTAATACAAGATTGTGTTTTCGAAGTAACCCTGCGAAAATCAAATGGCGAAAATTAGTGCATTTTTTAAATTTATTTCGGGCGATTTTTTTAATGTGTTGACCATACATTTCCGATGATTATGTCCCAGGCGCTAAAATTACTGTCCTTCGACGCTTCAACGAGCGACTGGGGTACAGTGATGAAACCCATACTGGAAAAAAAATTATAATGATAGATAAAAGTTTTCTAATTGCCTAAAACGTAAGAGATGAAAATTCTCACCTCAGGACGCAACTGATGAAGTTAAGAATGAAGAGCCACCTCAAGAACTTAAAATAAGTAGCGACGCCGCTCCCGAAATGTCCCTCGATTGTTTTTATCGCGTGATACCAGAGCTCAAGAGAAGTCGTGACTTCTTTCGTCGTCGCACATATCTGAATATAATTTAAAAAATCCATTTGCAGTTTTTCGTGAATTTTTTAATTAATGATTAAATTATATTTTTAAAAATTGTAATAAAAAAAAGGATCAAGAGTTGCGTTTTTATCGAATTACCTTCATGAAACTGATACTCGAAGCGTACTTTAGCCGCTTCCAGTAGCCGAGAGACTTTTTTTTCGCCTTTCTGTTCACCGATATCGCCAGTTTGGCTCTTATGCTGCGTTTTACCGTGAGACACTGCGGCATTTCTCGCAGTGTTTCTATCCTCCGCATCTCCGATATCGGATCGTCCTGCATGAGTTCATCCTGAAGTTCCATGTGGCTCGCAATGCTCTCCGCGTTGTCGTCCACCGGCCAATGAGCTCCCCGGGGCAGCCGCAGCGTGTTGTAGGAAATCGCGGAAGCGACATTGGCGATTTTGTCGTGTTTCGCTTGAGACAATAATGCTGTAGGAAAAATGATCCAAAAGTTAAATTCACAAAAACAATCAATGGCTGAGACGAAACAAAATAACTTTCAAGGAAAGTTGCAGTTTTTTTTGTAGCCTCCACGAAAAATCATCAGCCACCAATTAAATTGTGATACAATCAACGTTCATTTCTTGCAAAACTGAAAATTCAGACTCACTTCCACATTTTTAGGCCATAGTTAAATAATTTAATTTGCAATTACCAATATCGAAATAAAAATAGGTGAATAATACAAATAAAAATAATTAATTTATTTTTTATACAAATTCACCAGGGGATTAATAACTATTTAAAGTTTCTTTTGGAATATTTCTGTGCATCCGGACCAAACATTTGCTTATGTTCATCAAATCTTCACTGCGCAGCCAGACTTAATAATTTTTCACAGCGTTGAAAACAATATTGCAAACATTGTGTAAGAAGATAAAATCTAATGCTAAAGTAGTAATTTTTATTTTTAATACCCAGAGTCCTGGAAGGTAAATGTCTGGCATGTTGGGCATGATTTCTCTGCTCAGAAGGTGCGGGCAAACTTGCCCCGTTGCCTCTCGAGCTTCCTTCGCCGCTGCTATCAGCGGAGCTCCGCGAAGTCCCTGCAGGATTAAAAAGCACAAAGAATAAATTGCCGCAGTTTAAAATCGTTCTCAATGAAGCGATACTTGCCTCCCGGCGTTTCAGGGGCTCTGACGAAGGAATATTCCCTCATGTGTTCCTCGTCGCTCATCCTATCTTTAGAATACCTTGCGAAGTACGCGAAATTTTCACGGCCACGCGAATTTTCCGTTCGCCGATCGTTCCTGGGAAACTTTATCGCGAACACTCGTCTATTATCTGTTTTCCATTGTTATCCGGATGCTCGCACCTATCTGTCAAACCGCGAGTCCACGAGTGGTCGAATCATCGAGTTGTGTACGTCGCTGGATCGTCGATCCCGCACACAAGTTTCGGATCCATAAGACTCGTCGGTCGATACACGATGAGTAACCAACAGCGGATAAAATAGCTTACAATGCAGAGCATTTTTTTTAGGCTTCCTCGAAGGCAACTATAATTTTTTTTTTTTTTTACTAAAATGATCGTTCTAATCATTCAGGTACGACGTTTATTATTTCTGATTTTTTTGCCAATTAATTCAAATTTTTTTGCATGAGCAATCCGTTTTCACAATTTTCTCGCATTAAATATGTCGAGTGAATCATAAACTTAACGCGTCATCGACTGTAATATTCGATGCGGTGGTGAACGCACAGGTTTATCGTACCATCTGATATTTAATCTCAGGTGTCGCAGATAAGAATTGCGTGTTGCTGAGTGGCGCGATAAAAAGTGACTAAAAAAAGTTGGGACCCCAGTTGAGAAAGCATTTGATTATTTTTTGCGTCGTCGTTGAGATATATTGGAATCGTGTATTTCTTACGCACTAAATATCGCAGAGAAAAAGAAAGGGCCAGAGGGATTATAAATTTACGTTTATTGCTTCGAAAACGCATTTCGATATCGAAAAAAAAAAAAAAAATTCCCCCTCAGATGCAACCTGCCTTAATTGTTGCATTTCTCCGAATACAGTCGAAAAATATAGAGGGGAAAGAAACAAGAGTTCGTTTTTCGAATAATTATTCATACAAATGCAGATGCGGTCGAGAACGATAATGCGGCGATTAGGGCGATATAATTTAATTTAATAATTTTTTTTTTTTCGTAATCTCCAGCAATTGTCGCAGATCTATTATATAAAACTTTACGTTCCGCTATGAGTACAGCCACTATCACATCCACTAGCTATCGTCTAGACATAGTACACAAGGTTTAACGCGAATATTCCTTTTTTGTATCTTCTTAATCCCATTTAAACGGTATACATTAAGTCTTGATTAGTATTTTATCGTTTACTTTTTTTTTAATCATAGTTTTAATAATGTTTTAATTAAAAATTAAAGCGTTTCCATTCAGTCGGTGCATGGCGCGCGGACTCCTTTCTCTCTTTATTCACGTAAAAAAATCTGTAAATACTATCGGTTAGATCGTGATCCACGACTGAACGGTTTGATCGTGGTTGGCGAAGGCGGGGTGTCTGTGATCTTTTTTTCTTTCTTTCTTATATTTCTTTCGTCTTACCGTAACAAAATAAGTACGGTAGGGGAAACTGTTCACCACATGCTGTAGTCGGAGTCGTCCTGATCGAACGTCATGAAGAAACCGACCAGCGTCAGATAGACCACCACGTTGCCCGCGAGTGTGAGGTAACAGGCTCCCCATTGTATCTGAAAATGTTAAGAAAAGATTTTTAAATAGAATTTTAGATTTTTAATAGATTTTTAAATAGAGTTGTAGATTTTTAATAGATTTTTAAATAGACTTTAGATTTTTAATTGATTTTGAAATGGAATTTTAGGTTTTTAATAGATTTTTAAATAGAACTTTTCATTGTTAATAGATTTTTAAATAGAGCTTTAGATTTTTAATAGATTTTTAAATGGAACTTTAGATTTTTAATCGATTTAAAAATATACTTAGTAATTAGTAGTTTTTAAAATTATTTTCACGCACCACAGGATCAATTTGCGGTGATCGTGCCAATACAATCGGTAGAGCGAAAGACGATACGACAATTCCGGTGGTAATGAATATCGCTAATTCGAGACACGGATTACTCGCGCTTCCAGAGGGCTCCATTTCGGAGTATCGTCGCGCAATCAGCGTTGGAATTGGTGCGAGAATGTAGAAGAGAACAACGAAGAACGGCCACCAAACACTGTTGAAAAATACATCATCACGTTTATCCCACAGTTTTTTTTACACCAGACAAAATAATCTTCCCTTTGAAAATATGAAGAGAGACTCACTTGTATGTTGGTAATGCACAGCCCAGGATGACGAAAGTCATCCCAATTGAGCCGGCAAATGCCAAAGTTACTAATCTGTAAATTGCAATAACAAAAAATTAGAAACAGTAATTTTTTCGATGCATCTTAATATTCAAACTTATCTCTTTGTAAAAATACTCACGCTGTGATTTTGTTGCAGATTGAGCAGAAATTACATGAAACAAAAAAAGATAAATAATTAGTGACAATTTTTGCTTTTGGGCAAACAATTCTTGAAACTGTGAATAAATCAACAAATGGACTTATCAACAACTGTAAACATCAATATAATTCATTTTCATGGATTGAAGGGTTGAAATTATCTAGCAGGATTTTAGTGTCTCTATTAATAAAAATTCGGTCAGAATTTGCAAATTGGGTGTGAGTAAAGCTGCAGTTTTTTGATGAAATGAAAATAAATATAATTATTTTTGGTGTAATATATTCATTTTATTTATCTGTGCAACACATAATTTTAACTGAGACAGTTAAAAAGGAGCAAAAAAAAGATTTATTATTCACAAAAAAAGGGTAAAATTGGGAAGAAGATGAATATGCAAAATAAGAGATCCAAGGTCCACGGATGGTAAGACTAGGTGGGATGACTCATAGCAGAAAATAAACTACTTAGTGTGACTAAGTGCAAAAATAAGGCCCGACTTCTTTGCTAAATTGGATCATATAACAAATCCAAAAATTTAATTTACAGACAATTAAGACTATTTAATAAAAATTGGAAACCAATTGGAGGCAAATCTGGTAAACCAAAGATGGAAGGATCTTTTTTTTTCAATGTTTCTGATTCGCTCGTACGCAGTGGAATATTTTGCGCGATAAGAAAACTGCGTACTGGAATTTTAATCAAACTTTCGATGATAATGAGACTGATTTCCAAGGTTCGTACTTCTCATGACAGGACAGGATAGAACAAACAGAGAAACACCGACTGACGAAACAAACGATACGACGGGTCGCAGTTGGGTCGCCGCGGAATGTCACAAGTGCCGTTAATTGGATTAACGTAAACGAAGCACAGTAATAACAACGCTAAGTGCAGCGGAAAACCGAGAGCTTTGCGATATTCGCGAGGGGTTATGTTTTCATACGGTCAGTCAGTGTGTGTTTTTTTTTCACATGTTTCCGCAAATCCAATAAGGAATGTGCGGCGATAAGCGTGACCGGGGTGGGGCGAAAGTAGCATATTTAATGTCGATAAATACACCGTATAACCTTTAATCCCGGCCATTGCAGATCAATTTGACAATAGATGAGCGTTAAACTTATATTTATCGAACCATCGACGGTCCGTCAAGTCGAGACGTCGCGAAGCGCAATTCGCGAGTTCGTAAAAACGCTGAAAAAAGAATTCGTCGGTAAGGAAGAGTGAGAGATGAGAGAAGCGATAAAACACACACTGCGTTCGGTCGGTAACAAAAAATGGTGTGTGGAAAAATGATTGAAATTGGACAGAAATTTGGGTTTGGACTAGTGATTTCGGCTGATCCGCGCACGCGATTGGCTGGCGCCTAGTGACTTCCTAGTTCAGACCCGTTTCAGTTCGATTTTCAACCCGGTGAATATTCGGTTCGTATCCTGTCTGGGAACGAAAATCCAAAGAGTAGATTGCATCACACAATTCTCTGCAGTTCACTGCGCCCTATTTTTAATATCAGCGTAATTTTTTAACGAGCAGACGCGGAGTGGACAGAAACTTGGGTTTGAACTAGTGACTTCGGCTGATCCGCGCACGCGATTGGCTGGCGTCTAGTGACTTCCTAGTTCAGACCCGTTTCGATTCCATATTCAACCCAGTGGACATTCGGTCCCTATTTCGTCCGGGAACGAAAATCCAAAGAGTAGATTGCGTCAAACAATTCTCTTTTTAAGGTGATGTGAAATATCCACGTCGAGCCCAGTCGGCATCAAAAACTGTAATGAACGTTTTTGGCGGATATTTGCGTTTACAGCTAAAAGAAAAAATTCATTCCCTGCGGATTTCACCAGTGCAGGGAATGAATTTCTTCTTTTAGCTGTAAATGCAAATATGCGTAAAAAACGTTCAATACAGTTTTTATTACCGCAGTCGGTATTTCACATGCCCTTAAATTTTAATTCTTTTTTTGTTTTTCTTATTTTTGATATTTTTCATAATTTTTAAACATCGCTCGTAATTGACGAAAAAACGCGGGAGGTGCGCATCGAGCATTAGCGTCGGTAAAACAGTTATCAAGATGGCGGGGAAGCTTCGCTCCTCCGCCGCCAGGGCGCCATGACAGTTTCGAAGTAGAGAGCAGTGCCGAGCGGATTGGCTTTCGGCTGTCGTAGTGAGTCGTGCAATCAGTCAGGATCGTATTTTCGCTCGCGACAAACGTGCATTTTTTTGTCACACACGAGACATGACCGAGGGAAAGAGGTGAGTTCTCGCGATCGTTTATTCGTCGTCGCGCCGACGCTTTTCCCGTACCTGCAATTATTTTCATTATCCGCCCGTGATTTTATATCCCGGCTGACGGCGTCCGCGGTCGCCGCATCACAAGGCACACGAAAACGCTGCGGCTGCTGCCCCCTCAATTTCACGTTGTCATCATGTCGACCCGCCGCTTTGTTTTATGTAGGAAATCGACGATTTTTTTCGCACACGACGCGCGATCCAATGGCCGACGACGATTGTGACTCGATGCCCAACTAGGCGAAATAAATGATTGCCGATGCTCGCGAAACGAGGTTTCGCTTTTTTTTTTTTTTTTTTTTTCGTCTCGCCTTCGTTTCATCACTTCCCATCGGCTCGGGTCACTCGGCATTTTGCCCCCCTTTGTGAACATGGCTGTACGCCAACAGTCGCCGCGCTAAACTGACAAAAGGATTTTTTCGATGTGAAGACCCCTTTGGTCGCCGCGACCGAAGCTTCGAGACTCGATGAGCGACGATATTTTTCGCGAAAAAAAAATAGCCACGTCATGTAGCATCGACGCGGAGTCATTTTTCCTCCAACTCGGGTTTGACTTTTTTTCACGCAATCTTACGCGTATCGTGCCGCGCTGTCAACATCGCGAATCATGAGCGTGTACGTATTTCTCGGTGGCTTCGATGATTATCGGTTTGCGGCGGGTTACACTAAACGCGAAATTAGAAAATATTCACCTTAATTTATGCAATCTTGATGCATAGGGTTTTTGAAAAATTGGAGCTTGTTTGTATTTACTTTATTATTGGGTTATACAAAATTCCTATTTTGAGTATTCAATTTGTTTGCTATTATGGTTACTAATTTTTTTTTATTTATTTAGTTGTATGAAGAGGAAAAGCATAATATTGGAGAAATTGAGATTTTTTCATGAATTGTTTTGAAAATTGTTTGAGTTCATTGTGTACGATTTATTGTGTTGTTATATTTATATTCCCCTAATTGTGAAATTTAGAAATGTTTAATAATTATTTACAAACAAAGAATAAATGAGTCATAGAGATGAAATTGCATATTTCATATTGCAATGTCATTTTTCTGTTCCAAAATGAAACGATCAGGCCAAAATATTATTTTCAAATTGAACACTAGATGTTTGATTTGAACATAATAATAATAATAATAATAATAATAATAATAATAATAATAATAATAATATCAACATGTTTTCCAAACTTGTTTCACCCCAAAGAATAATTTTTAACAATTCCAACTATCTATTTTTGTAACAAAGTTCCATGTTTGTGAAATTCAAAGATCAATTGAATGATTAATTGAACATCAATTGAATCACTGATCCTATTTTCCAATTATTCAATTTGTCAATCCAATTATTAACTATCATCTTCCATCTAAAAAAAAGAAGCTCATTATTTTTCTGCCCTTCATTAACAGTCTTAATTTATTTACTTTGCGTTTACTTTGTATTTCAGATATTTAGGTTTTTTCTCACACAAAACCAATTTTTTTTGGTCCATTGTAAAATTTACAGTATGCTCGAAAAATCGCCTTTTTTCCGACAATCGTATTTATTTTATTTTACAGTGAAGATTTGGCTACCGCGATTTTGCGCAAGAAGGACAGGCCAAACAGGCTTCTGGTCGACGAGGCGATCAACGATGACAACTCGGTGGTCGCGCTGTCCCAGGCAAAAATGGACGAGTTGCAGCTGTTCCGCGGCGACACCGTGCTGCTCAAGGGCAAAAGGCGCAAGGAGACGGTCTGCATAGTCCTGTCGGACGAGACGTGTCCCAACGAGAAGATTCGCATGAACAGAGTCGTGCGAAACAATTTGCGGGTTCGGCTGAGCGACATCGTTTCCGTTCAGGCCTGCCCGGACGTGAAATACGGGAAGCGTATTCACGTATTGCCTATGGACGACACAGTCGAAGGCCTCACCGGGTAATTTTTCTTCTATTTCAAATCACGAAATTCCCAAAAAAAGAAGAAAAAAAAGTTTAACTAATTAATAAATTTCCGTTAAAAAAATTAAGAAAGATTCGCAGCAAATCTTACAACGTAATTCCATAGTAACGATTTTTTTTCGTATTCGTTAAACAGAAACATTTTCGAGGTATATCTTAAGCCGTACTTCCTCGAGGCGTATCGTCCGATCCACAAAGACGACAATTTCATCGTTCGAGGAGGAATGCGCGCCGTCGAATTCAAAGTCGTCGAGACCGATCCCGGTCCTTACTGTATCGTCGCGCCCGATACGGTCATTCACTGCGAGGGCGATCCCATCAAGCGTGAGGTAAATTCGCGAGCCGATAAATATTTACTAAGGAAAAAATTGACTTCTCATGCTAATCAGAAATATTCAATTCACTTGACTTGTTTACGTCTTGACAAAAAAATCATGAAGTTGGATATTATCATGATTATAATCATGAAGTTGGTTATTATCATGATTATAATCATGAAGTTGGTTTGGCAATTCTAACGAGCGCAATTTTTTCGTGATACGCCGAACAAAAAATTGTCAGCACACTCGAAAATATTTAATTCACTTGACTTGGCGCCTTTAGAAAAAGAAAAAAAAAACGGAATAAACGTACAAATAATTCGAGACATTTATAATTATGAAGTTGAATGAACTTATAATAATGAAATGCGCAGGAAGAGGAGGAAGCCTTGAACGCGGTTGGCTACGACGACATCGGTGGGGTGCGCAAGCAGCTCGCCCAGATCAAGGAGATGGTTGAGCTGCCGCTGCGACATCCGTCTCTCTTCAAAGCCATCGGAGTGAAGCCGCCGCGCGGTATTCTTTTGTACGGGCCGCCCGGTACCGGAAAGACTCTGATCGCTCGCGCGGTTGCCAACGAAACCGGAGCATTCTTCTTCCTGATCAACGGTAAATATTCGCGCGACGATCGCGTCGACTCTTGACTCGTTATTCGGTTCTAACTTTTCTTCTTTTTGCAAATTTTCAACCAGGCCCGGAGATCATGAGCAAACTCGCGGGAGAGTCCGAGAGCAACTTGCGCAAAGCTTTCGAGGAGGCGGAGAAGAATTCACCGGCTATCATATTCATCGACGAACTGGACGCCATCGCGCCGAAGCGAGAGAAGGTAAATTATAGGCGAAAAATATGAACTTGATGAAGCAAAAAATTGAGTTGAAAATGGTTGATTTATTTTTCTCTTGATTTTTCTCCTGATTCGATGCCGTGAAATATATATTTCACAAAAAATTGTGTATTGCATACAAATTTTATATACAATATAAAAAAAAATTATATTTACAAATTTTCTATTGTATATTTTATATAGAATATAAAAAAAAAATATTTACACATTTTATATTGCATATTTTATATACAATATATTATTTTGTATAATTACATAAATTTTCTATTGTATATTTTATACACAGTCGAAAATTAAATGCAATTCAATGCAATTTTATATTGCATATAAAATTATAATTGCAAATGTTTTTAAATTCAACAAAGACATATTTTCGTGTATAATTTTTTTATTTCCGAGTGTCGCGACTACAAAGTGTTTTCCGCATTACAGACTCACGGTGAGGTGGAGAGGCGCATCGTGTCGCAGCTGTTGACGTTGATGGACGGTATGAAGCAGAGTTCCCACGTGATAGTGATGGCTGCTACGAATCGTCCCAACAGCATTGACGGAGCTCTCCGTCGTTTCGGTCGGTTCGATCGTGAAATTGACATCGGAATCCCTGACGCGACGGGTCGTCTCGAGATTCTGCGCATTCACACGAAGAATATGAAACTGGCTGACGACGTCGAGCTCGAATCGGTAATAAAAAATTCTTCGGACGGCTGTGAAAAAACGTAAAATTGTTTTCGTGCTCTGACGTTATGTTCGAACGAAAAATCTTAGATCGCTGCGGAGAGTCACGGCCACGTGGGCGCCGATTTGGCTTCGTTGTGCTCCGAAGCCGCGCTTCAGCAGATCCGCGAGAAAATGGATCTCATCGATTTGGAGGACGATCAGATCGACGCCGAAGTTTTAGCCTCTCTTGCCGTCACCATGGAGAACTTCAAGGTTCGTTTATTTCTACCTTTTCACAGAGATTTTCGAACGACGAATAAAAGAAAAAATAAATACAGATTTTCTTGCTTTGTGTTTCACCTGAAAACATCTTCTTCTGAATTAAATTGCAATGCTTTTTTTTGCTGCAGTACGCAATGGGCAAGAGCAGCCCGAGCGCGCTTCGTGAGACGATCGTCGAGGTCCCGACAGTCACCTGGGACGATGTCGGAGGTCTTCAGAACGTCAAGAAGGAACTTCAGGAATTGGTTCAGGTAAGGCATTTCAACTTTCAGTTCGAATAACGAAATGTTGAGAGATCGTTACTATAAAAATGAGCAGATTGAAGAAATTAAAGAAATAGATCAAATTAAACAAATAGAGCAAATTAAACTAATGGAGCAAATTAAACAAATACAGCAAATTAAACAAATAGAGAAAATTAAAGAAATAAAGCAAAGGACACGAATAGAGAAAATTAAAAATTGTTCCTTCGTTTTCCGCAGTACCCGGTGGAGCATCCCGACAAGTTCTTGAAATTCGGCATGCAACCGTCGAGAGGTGTCCTGTTCTACGGTCCCCCGGGTTGCGGTAAGACGCTGTTGGCCAAGGCGATCGCCAACGAGTGTCAGGCCAATTTCATCTCCGTAAAGGGACCCGAATTGTTGACCATGTGGTTCGGCGAGTCCGAGGCCAACGTTCGCGACGTTTTCGACAAGGTAAGAGAAAAATCATAGAAACCTCGCAGCTGTCGATTAGCAAAAAAATAAAATATTTTTTTTTTTAATTAAGAAAATAAAAATTAAAACGAAATCTGACCAAACGCGACGAATTTCAGGCCAGATCCGCAGCCCCCTGCGTGCTCTTCTTCGACGAGCTGGATTCGATCGCAAAGTCTCGCGGAGGTTTGGTGGGCGACGGCGGCGGCTCCGCCGACCGCGTGATCAATCAGATCCTCACGGAAATGGACGGCATGGGCGCGAAGAAGAACGTCTTCATCATCGGAGCGACGAACCGTCCTGACATCATCGACCCCGCCATTCTTCGGCCCGGTCGTCTCGACCAGCTCATCTACATCCCGCTGCCCGACGAGAAGTCCCGGGAAGCTATTTTCAAGGCCAATTTGCGAAAATCCCCGGTCGCCAAGGTACGCATTAATTCAGACGAAATAAACACGATTTTCAACAAAAATTGCAATGGAATTCGATATTTTCAATTGACTGTTTTTGCTTATTGATACTTTTAATTGTTTTTCGTTTTCGTATTCGACATTAACGTTTCCTTAATTTTTCTCGAATTAAATCAGATATTTATCAGATTATTGAATCAGATAACTGAAATTAAATCAGATATTTTCGATTCACTGTTTTTGCTTATTTATATTTTTAATTGTGTTTCTCTTTGGTTTTCGACATTAACGTTTCCTTAATTTTTTTTCGCTATACGTAGACGATGAAATAAACACGAATTTTACTTTTAATTGTTTCTCTCTTTTGTTTTCGACATTAACGTTTCCTTTATTTTTTCTCGCAGGACGTGGACTTGACGTACATCGGAAAGGTGACGCACGGTTTCTCGGGCGCCGATCTGACCGAGATCTGTCAGCGCGCGTGCAAACTCGCGATCAGGCAGTGCATCGAGACTGAGATACGCAGGGAAAAGGAGCGCATGGCCAATCCTTCGGTATCCATGGACGTGAGTACTTTTATCGGCGATTTATTGCGGCAACATTTGCGGACGTATAAAGCGAAAGAGCGAGCGTGTCGTAATATTTGCTCTTGAAACAGATGGACGAGGACGATCCCGTGCCTGAGATAACCCGCGCTCACTTCGAGGAGGCCATGAGGTTCGCTCGTCGCTCCGTGTCCGACAACGATATACGAAAGTACGAAATGTTCGCGCAGACTCTCCAACAGTCACGAGGATTCGGAACGAACTTTAGGTGAGTTGCGAGGAAAAAAGGAATATTTCTAAACAAAGCCATTTTTTTATATCCAAACTAAAGATACGAATTTCGATTCTTTCGGACCTGACCGATCATTAACTAAACTTTAATAACCATATTAAAATATTAATATGGTTATTCATTTTTTTTTTTTTTTAATTTGCGTAACTATATTAAAATATGAATATGGTTAATAATTTTTTTTTAATTGTTAAATTTTAATAACGATATTATAATATGAATATGGTTATTAATTGTTTGAATATTATTTTTATTAAAAAATATTAATATGGTTATTAAAATTAACGACCATAAATTAAGAAAGAAACCATTAATTGGTAAATAAATTATACGAACGATATTTAGTGGTTCAAATTGGCATTAATGCAACGTTCGACGTTCCAGATTTCCTCAAAACCAGGCGGGCGGTCCCCAGGACACGACGCAAGGCGATCAACCATTTCAAGACGACGGCGACGACGATCTCTATAGTTAAGTCTTCGTTCCTCCATACCCCATCGCAGCGAGTGAGCATACGACAAAAGGGCCTGTCCGTTCGTTTTCGTGTACAACACTACACGGCCGTGGTTTTCTAATGGTTCAAATCAACACAGAAAGCAAAGCAAAGCAACAAAACAACAAATCCGAATAAACGAATTGATCACCCCGAAAATATTTTATATCAAGTACGTGAGATTCGCACAAGCGTTTCGCTTTAGTGAAAGAAAAAAAAGAGAGGAAAAAAAGCTCCTTACGATGTACGAAATAATTCTCGTTTCGGCCCTCGAGTGCCGACTTCATGCCGTACTGCAAATTTTCTTGTCACCATCCAATTGTCTCCCCCTCCATTTTCACGAAAATGTAAAATTTCAAGTGATACATAAAAAAAACACGTGTGATTTTCGCGCAGGGTGAAAATAATCGTTGATTGTTTTGTAAAACTTTTTCTAACGTCATCCGCGTCGTTTTATACGTGAAAATCGTACGAATTCGCGCATCCCGCATCGACCGCTCTTCCCCCCCATTTCATTGCAAAGAAACAAAATGAGACAAAAAAAAATGAAGAATTCCCCCCCTCGACGCGTCATCCTCGTCTCTCTAGATTTTTATAACATTTAAGCGCACGCGATTTTCCATTGGAGATATGGACCCTTTTGTTACCTGTCGTCACTGTCCGAAAATCTTTCGCTCGTTGTCGTAAAACGGGAGTCGTTTAACAAAACTACGAAAAAAAAATTAAAGGAAAAAAAAAAATTACGCGAGCCCACGAGCCGCGCTAGTGGTATTTTTTGTTTGTAATGGTGTTCTCGCGGCGTTCCCGCCGCACGTTCGAGGCGATTTTAATCCTGAGATAAAAAAAGACGCGATATAATAGGTAGGAGAAAAAAAAAAAATAACAAGCCCTTCTTGACGTGATTACGACTCGCGAGAAATTTTTAACCGCCCATCCGCGTTGGAGATAGAGTTTCGTTCGCTGCTGGTGCAGTCGCCACGCTCTTCGCTGCGTTCCAAGTTAAACGCCCGCGATATGCAATTCACGGTTCTACATATTTCCGTTTTCTTTCCCTTTTTTTTTTCATCACCCTATAACTAAGTGCTGCGAGAGGAAGTCGCTTTTGCCCCTAGGGCCGTCCATTATAGAGTGACGATTGTAAGTGGATGAAATCGAATGAAATAGAAGAAGAAAAAAAAAACCAACAAAGATGTCAAACTTAATAAAAAGGAGTTACAAAAATTGGGCGACGTGTCTTTTTATTTCGTTTTGAATTTATTTAATTTTAATTTATTTTTTGTTTTATTTTAAATACTGTGTTAAATATACTTTTTAAAAAGATTTTCTTTCCAGTTGCTCCATTCGATTGAAGCTCTTCTTCCCAATTCGTAGATTTTCGATATCTTCGAAGCTGCAGATTTCCTTTTTACGAAAAAATCGATCGTCGAAAATGTTCGCCTCGCATCCTCGAACTTGTCGCCTGCGAAGAAACTCGAAAAGAACGAGAAAATGCCGATGTAAATTATTTAAAAAAAAAAACCGAATGAAATTGAATAATTCAATGAAGAAAAAAAGGATCAGCGTGTTTAGTTTTTTTGTTGTTTTCATTTTTCTTTTTTTCCTTTTTATACATTAGCAAGTTCTCGTGTATTGATAGACATTATAATATATATATATATAATATATAATATATGCAATAACGTCGATGCACAAGCATTCGTGTGTATTTACATGGGTTATTAGCGATTTATTTTCATTTTTATAAAAGTAAAACTATTCACTAAACAAGACGAGTTAGTATAAAACTGTCGAAGGACACATCGTGGATCTATTGACTGTGGCCTGGCGTGTTTTTTTTTTTTTTTCGTTTTAGTCCTTCCGCCCCCGCGAAGTGCTTAAGTTCCTTCGGTGGCGGGGAGGGAAAAATGGATTTAAATATCTTCTTTTTTTTTCTAAGGTAAACTCGAGTTGTCACTGGTTCTCCTTGTCGGTCGCTCGACTGATCGAGGATAACGTCCAGGGAGAGTAAAAACGGGGAACAACCGTCGACGGACAGAAACGAGAAAACCCAACAAATAGCTCTACCCTTAAACAATGTACAAATAAATGATTCGCAAGCGCGCATCGTTGTCAGCCCGAGGAGCCGCCTGTTCAAAGCCACCCCCCGGGGCTATTGGCACCGATTCCGTGAACATTGAAAAACCATAGACACAGAACTGCGTGTGCGTGACTCTTAATGAATGCGTTTTTTTGTGATTCATTTTTTTATAATTTTTTAGATTTTTTTTCTTTCGTTTTTTTTCTCTGTTTTTGCTGCACAAACGCGACGACTTTTTTTCCTGGCTTCGCGCGTCCCTCGACCTGGCAATTCAATGCGTCGAGGACGTTTTAAACGCGAGCTGGAAAAACGAGTTCATCGTGTTTTTTTTTACTTTTTTTTTTGTAAAAAAAACCTTTGCAAGGAGGAGGAGGGGATGTGAGGAAAAGAATTCGTACAACCACGCCACACACGAATCCATCGTCCGCAGTGGTTCTTGTGTCCTCCGCGCTCATCCCGGGTTGTCCTTTTAGCTCCGGAGCTTCTCACTCGGCGTCCCAAACGCGGTCCGTGTCTCCTCAGCCGATTTTCCGTTCGCTTCTGTGTGTTTTCTTTTTTTTTTCGTTTATATTTTTGATATGCGTTGATCCGTAAAGCTTCAGTCGGTTCTCTGCGTCACCGGTGGGAATTCAGTGTCGTCGTTGAGCCGGAAGGTCCCGCCTCCCTTCGGTGGACTCTCCGTCGCCGCTATCATCTCGTGATACTTTTCCGACTCTAGAAATCAGTTTTTTTTCGTCATCGATTAACCGCTCGGCCGTGTCCGTCCCGTGGACACTGTGAGGAATAAAGCCGTTTCAATTTTTAGATATGACAATGCGCCTCTTCCCTCCCGACGAACGTGTGACTCGTAAGATTTCGTTCAATGTCTTTCTTTTTTTTTTAATTATTACACATGACTTTTTTTTTGTTAGTAAAATACAGCACGAATGGCGAGACACCCTGGTATGAGATTTTTTTTTTGGCAATGGTTGATGACCCACGTCCACGTTTTTTTAATGGCAAGCGTTTTTTTTTAGGCGAACTAGTGGCTGTTAAATCGAATTGATTTATGCAAGATCTGTGACTAAGATATCGATTTTTTTTTGGGAAAGCTCTAGATCATGAATTGCGATTGAATTGAATAGTGTCCCAACTACAGATCTGCCTTGGCTGAATTATTAAAGTTTTTAGATTTAATCTTTAATTATAGATTTAATTTTTTTTTTTATTTAATTAAAGTCTTTCGATAATTTTTCTTAATTTAGATTCTTGATTTTGAATTATAACAATTTATAATACGGCAAATATTCATCCAAAAACAAATCAAAAGGTAAGCAAAAACTGCGTTTATCTTCTTACCGATTATGATTTTATATCTTCGCAATAAACATTCATTGTCGATTCATCTTAGTGACTTGAATATTCTCAGTAACTGGGACACTGTAAACTGCTGAAATGTTCTAAGAGAGACCGAGAGTCAACGGCGCAACACGGGATAACCACAACGATAAGTGAATACTCGAATACTATAAAAGGATCTCGGGCTAATTTAAACGATAACGTGTTCATCAGAATGTCGGTGGATTACTGAACGACGTTTTGCTATCGCTATCAGTTTAATTAAGTTTTTTTTCTTTCGTCGCATATTTCAGTGATAGCAACGTTACTTCGTTACTGGTAATTTATATACGATTTATCTTTGTACACTACAAGCATGCATACATTTGGTTCGCCCGCGAATGACAATTAATTAATTACTTAATTCATTAATTCCATTACGTTTTACTCCAAGGACTAGAAATCATTTTTCCCGCGTCCAAGGAGCTTGAATTAATATTCAAATTTCGTGATTTCATTTGGAAATGAAACAAAAGTCATTCGCGGGCACTTCGAACCGGATACAATTGTTCGGTGATCAGTGGTTGCGCTTTGCCAAAAATAAAAAGTCAAAACGAATACGCAAAGAAGTTGTGCAGTGGAGCCGGAAACTCGAATGGTGGGCTTAAAGGAAATTAAAGTTTGCTCCGCTCGAAGCATGCAGCGAGAGCAGCGTGAGTGATGGTCGTGCGCTTGTTGAGCGTCATGCGCCGGTCTCAAACGTAACACGAGAAGAAGAAGAAGAAGAAGAAGAAGTTCATGCAATTCAACTTCGGTTGGGTTTCGAGTGTGGGAGACGACAATAGCGACAGACAGATAGATTGGTCGACGGGAGAAGAGTTAGTAAAGTTCGAATGCCGGGGCCAGAGTTGGTTAAATTTCTCGAGATATACCGACAGAATAGGGACAGAACAAATAAAACCCTTAATCCGTAATTTTACTTTATACGTAAACTCGCACGTCAGAAAACGTTGTATCGATTTTTTTCCTTTTTTTTCATTATTATTAATATTATTATTTAAATTATTTAATAAAGAAAAAAAAAAATAGGGGCGAAGGTGGGCCTGCCTTGTCCCTCACGATGAAGATCTTCTCGATGTACCTCCGACGCAGCCAAACGTTATACTCGCGGGATAAACCTTTTTGTGAGATTTTATTTTACAGTAATGTGATAATTTTCTGTACAGTTTTAAAATTAGCTGGCGGTGCCTCGTTTTTCTACAACCGTAATCGCGCGTGTGTGTGCGGTTAAATTGGTTAATCACGTATTATACTGCCGCAAGGAAAGGCCGTTGCCCTCTCGTCTCGGTGAGAATTGCTGACGGGCGGCTGTTGGCCTTCTTTTTTTTTTTATTCACCCAGATAGCGGCGCGAAATCGTCGGTTTTTCACGTGACGTTCTCGAGACGCGCAACAAAGTCCCTCGGAGTCAACGGAGAGCGAAATTTGCTTCCGACTCTCCGTTAACTTCGAGAGAATTTTTTCTTAATAATATAACAATATTATGATATTAAATCATTTTTTTCAAAATATTGAATAGTAAGAAAGAACCAAATTTTGCATCTTTAAATGACCAATTAAAGTCAGAAAAACTTATCTGGCAATTATTGAACGTAGATGAAGAATACGAAATTTTGGAAATATCTTGCTGAAAATTCTCAGTTAAACAGAAATTTTAGTAGCAGATTTTTTTTTTTTTTTTTTTAATTAATTTGTATTTTGTTGCACGTCTGTCGTACGTCTCGTGCGAAACTCACGATTTCGCGCAAACCGCGGTGTCTACTATTTGCGAAAATATGGGGCGGGTGTGTTTAGGTGAATGAGGCGATAAAAACGGTGACCCAGGTGTCGGGTGACCGCGCGATAATGAGACAACTGGCGGTTGTTTTTCCGTGGATCGTATTTTTTTTTTTTTTTTAATCTTGGTTCAATAGACAGATGAGAGCGCAAGAAAAAGGGGGTGAATAGAGGACATACCAGTACCTGACATGGAGTCTGGCGAACGGCCGCGCAACGCACCCGCGTAGCTATTTATGCAGGCTTCAGCGGATAATAAAAAGAAAAAATACATCAAGTGAGGTCAACAGTATGCGGATAAATGCCCTCTCCAGACGGCGAGAATCTTTCGGCAGTCCCATTTGGAGCAAGGGAGAAATAAAATCACGGTGGGTTAAAGAAGCGAGAGAAGAAGCGAGTGTAAAGTTCGCGCAGGGCACTTTTTCGTTCTCCTTTCTCAATTAAATAAATATACGTCTTTTCGTTCTCTTATCTCTTTCTTGTTTTTTTTTCTTTCTTTCTTTCTTTCTTTCTCTTTCGTATCAGGACGAGCGCGCACACACGCACCCACATTAACGAAACAACCCGAAATAAATTGTATCACTAACTACTCGTGTTTTTACGGGGAGCAAGCGACTATTTTACGTAGCTCGATCTTCGACGAGTTCAACGAGTTACAACGTCGCAGAGAACGGCAAAATCTGACTTACCAAACACTTGTGCAAAAGTCGCTACTTCAATTTCGATGCTCAGTCTGCAATTTCGGAGTTTTCGTGAGTCGAGTCTGGAGTCATCGATAGTCAGACAAAAATATGGCAGATGGAATTGGTCGAGATGCAACGAAATACTGATTTTCCACAAAAATATGTAAGAGTTAATTGAAGTGCAAAATGTAGTTTCGGATTTGCATGATTATCGTGTCGTGAAAATTTGCTGAAACTCCGATTTCGAATCCTCATTTCGCAACCGATTTCTCGATTAAAAAAAAATCGATTTTAAACGAAAAATCGCTGAAATATTTGCAATCGACGATTCCAAAAGTCTCGGAAACGAATAATCATGCAAACGTCCGAGGAAGATGATTGAGAGTCTAGAACGAGGTTCGAAATTTTCGTTTAGTAATTGGGAAATAACATTTTGTCCGTTTCTGGATGCACCGTAGGCCCGGAGTGAGGCTTTTCTGTGACTAAAAAAACCCGACAACGAGCTTCGGGAGGTCATCGTAGCTTCGCGAAGCATCGAGAGACAGATAGTACGCGGCGAATAGCAGCTCCAAACGTGTGACAAAATACGCAGATATAAATATATTATTTCTGGCGGCAAGTAACGTATAAACTAAATCGGTGAAGGATAAATACACATCGTTTACAAGTCGAGTAGCGACAAACGTACGATAATGTCATTAAAATTATATTCATATATGTATCATATAAATATATATTCGGCACTTTGCAACGTGACGGAATCATGCATTTCGAGTATACTAAATTAAAAAAACGAGGAACAAAATTAAAACAAAATAAAATAAATCAAACGTTACTTCTCCGGCTCGTACACGAAAGTCTGATGTGGCAGGTTCGCCCGACTACAGCGACGCCTCGTCGCCCCCCGAGTGACTGGGCTCGCCACTCGCAAAATCGCACAGGTAACAAAAAGACATCTGGCAGCAAAAAGTTACTGAAATGGGTTACCAATTGTCCGCCCGAATGATAACTATGAGTTATCGGGTGTCCAGAAGTTAATTTTCGAATGATAACCAGAGATGTCAAGCGTTCGTTACTTCAAAATACGCAGATTTTTATTTATCCTATAATTTGTTTATTATTAAACGTTACCACGTTATATAACTCAACATTTTTACTCAATGTAAAACCTTTAAACACACATTTTTGGCAATAAATTTCATACGTAAAATCGTAAAAATCGAAAATTTTTATCATCTTTTTTCATACAAATTTTTTCATACAAATTTATTGCCAAAAATGTGTTTTAAGTATTGTTCATAAAGTTAAAATATTGAGTTATATAACGTGTAGGCCACGTTCGCTAAACATTTAATAATAAACAAATTGTAGGGTAAAGAGAAAAAGGTGTGTATTTTGAAGTAACGAATGCTTGACATTTTCGATGATAACTGTAAGTTATCAGGTGTCCAAAAGTTAACTTTCGAATGTTAACTATAAATTATCATTCGAGCGGACATTAGTAATCCATTTCGATAACTTTTTAGTGCCAGATGTTTTTTTATCACCTGGCCAATGGAAACCCGGAACTTGGAGGCGACAGAGACGATTTCACGGTAGCCCCGCGATACCCACTGTGTGCGTGTGTGGCAAAACATGGGCGGAAGACACTATATTCTCGCATAATCCGCTTCTCTTCGAAACGTGAGAAAATCATTGCTCGACGAGCGACAAAAATGTTGATCGCGATAAAAACCGATTTCACGAAACTCGTGCCCGATTGTGCTGAAAAAAATCGCAAAATCGTGTCGCGACACAACGAAAACAGTTTAACGACTCGACGTCGATCGACGAGACATCGAGTTGCAAATGAACGTGAATGATTCTCGCACGTCTCGATCGTTATGTTGTTTTTTGTTTTCTGCCAATTTTTCTGTACGGTGGACCGAGAGACTCAGAGTCACGGCCAACTCGCTTCAATGTTCATGCGAGACAAACTTAGTAATTCTACCAATTCTTAATGTATCGTATAACGAAAAGAAGGTCTAGAGAAATAAGTGGGTTTACTTTGGTACCTGGATTTTGTACAATCGGTGCGGCGGGAGTGGCCGAGGCGCCAGCCTCGCCGGATGCCCCGCCGACGGTCGACACGCTGGCACAATCTACCTCGTCTTGCTTACCGTCTAGTCTGTATCGTGAGCAACCGGTAATAAATATATAATCGTCCAAGAAAAACGCATTTCGATCCTATCGCTCGTAATAGCGGCGATAAAACGTGGAGTTACGAACCTATGCTGCTTGAGAAGGGTGCAGTCTCCACCTTCGTTTGTATCTAGATTGTAGACGTAGAGATATCCGTCCGCGCTGGCTACCAGCAGCCTCAGGACCTTCTGGATCCTGAATTTCAAGGATTCGTCATTGAAAAAATGCAAATATTCAGTATCACGACTAGGGTGTGTAAAAAAAAATTAAAATTAATTTTTTTTACTGCAAAAGTATGTGTTCAGACCTCAATACACATTTATAATATTTGAGGTGCGAAAACGCACCTCAAATATTTTATTTATTTTTTTATTTAAGGTTTGTTCTCAAATAAAAAAATCATAAAAAATATTTGAGGTGCGTTTTCGATATAGGAGGCGTATATTGAGGTTAGAACACATACTTTTGCAGTAAAAAAATAAAAATGAATTTTATTTACACACCCTGATTTTGTGCTAATCGAAAAAAAAAAATAAAAAAAATGCTACTACATTTGCACCCACATTTTGCGAAACTAAGAATACATACTCGGTGATGGCACAAACATTCTTTAGTCCTTGAAAGGGGAGATGCACGCTGGCGAACGCTCGACCCTGATTGAAGACGTCGGTCACCTGGGACGGCAGATAATTCGCCGACGCCGAAACCGCCTTCGTCAGGTAACCCATCCAGCTTTGTGCTTCCTCGGGAGCCTGTTTTGGCCTGAGTGGAAAAACATTTTTTGTTTACTAATCGCATTAATACAGAAATCAAGAAAAAAAAACGCACAAAAACGCGTTCGAATTTTCAGTTTACTATTCTTTAAAAAATGAAGAATTTCTCTCACGGCTCTCTGGGCTCCTCCAGCTTGAAAATGTGCACAGTCTCCGTGTTACTTGAACAGCAGAGGAACATCGAATCCATGCTGAACGCCAACGAGCTGATGGACACGCATCTCTTGACTCCCCGGCGAAACTCGAAGAGCTTCGTGCCATCGTGAACCTTCAATAACGAAATTTACGATGTTGAAGTTTTGCATCGTTGGAATGCAACGAAATTCAGAAAAAAAAGTAATTCTAATTAACCCAAATAATGAAATTAGGAATAAGAAATCATCATAGGAATTAATTGATATAATTACTTTTTATACCTAATTTCACCATTTTGGTTAACTAATCAGAAAAAAAAAATTAATTCTAACTAGAATTAATTTTTGAAAAAAATGAAAAAAAATGAGAAAAAAAATTAATTCTAACTAGAATTAATTTTTTTTCTCATTTTCTTTGCATTCCAATGATGCGAAACTCAACATCATGGAATTTAAGTAACCAGTTCGGTCGAGCGAGTCGACGATTTGCCACAGAAAAAAGGAAAAAAAAGAAAATTACCTGAAATACTCTGATCACAGTGCCTTTTTCCGAGGCCGTCGCGACTTTGGTGCAATTGGGGCTAAAAGCGAGGGCCGCAAGCGGACTATCGTGCGCCGGGATCATCGTCTTCGCTTGCTGAAACGTGCCGATTGTTTAATAAACGAGGCGACGAGATTGGGCGCGTGGAAATTCCACCGCGAAGTGTGACTTCGTGCGCCCGATGCTATCATTGACGGCTGTAAACTCACGAAATTAATGGCATCGAATATTTGAACCTCGCCGATGGTATTCGAACCGGGATACGCGAGGTAACAATTGTCGCTGTTTATCGACAGAATACAGAGGCCAGCGACGTTGGGTGGTGTGTCGCGTATCGTGTGCAGCACCTTCATGTCCCGGATATTGTGGATGTAGAGAGACTCCTCGAGGCACACGACCAATCGCTGCGAACAGAGGTCAATACACAGTGATTTCGGTTATCGTGGCGCGGTGGCGAGCTGTTATTCGCTGTTTAAATGTACAAATCTTTGTGTTGTTGTTATTTAATACAGCGGGTTTTGAAACTTCGGAAAAATAATTATGGTGTCCGCTTTTTTCGCCGACAAAAATTCCCTGATTTTTCACTGAATTATCCCTGATTTTTCACTAAGTTTTCCCTGATTTTTCCCTGATTTTTTTCTGACTTTTTCCTTATTTTCACAGATTTTTCCATGACGATTTTTATTTAAAGAATTAACGTTACCAATGAAAATGTATCCAAAACCGATGCACGTCATCAATAAATTATTTACTTTCCCGATCAAGGATGAATCACATTAAACACTATTATAATAATTAGTATAACAATGTATAACATTTTTTAAACTTTTTATCTACTTACGGGAAGTTCGCCGCCAATTCACTTTTTCCCGGATTACATTGAAATTCCCAGACTTTTCCATGATTTCCTGACCACATTTTTTTTTCCTCACTTTTCCGTGATTCCCTGACCAATTTTTTCCCCTGACTTTCCCTGGTTTTCCCAGTTTTCCCTGACCGCGGCTACCATGAATAAGTTTGTAAAAAAAAAAAAAAACTGAAACTACTTTTTCTCGACGCTCTTTTTACTGTTATTAATTGTAACTCCGAGGTCAGCGGGTGGACTCGAAACGCGCGAGACTTTCACAACGAGCGAGAAGAGACGAGCAGTCTAGCGGGTTTGTTTGCGCCGCGACTGCGTCGATAAACATCGCATCTTTCGATCGTGTAATCTAGGTGAATGGCTACATAACATTATCTCAAGCGCGTAAATGTCGGGAACGCAAGTGCGCGTGTATCCGCAATCGGGCATCGTCACCGCGCACTATATTTTGTTTTAGTGAGCGTTTACATAAGAACAAAGGAGGAGAAGTTTCGTCGGTCGTCGTGAAAAGGCCCGACGCGCTCGGACTCTCGTGGACTTTACGTCTCGCGTGCATCGAATCGCAATCAATACGCATTTAACAGTGTAATTTACTGCGAAGTATCGATTTGTAACCGAGACTCGAAGCTTCTGTTTATATCCAACTTTTTTTTTTTTTGCTGTAAAAATAAATACACTGGAAGCCAGCGAGATGATCGAGAAAATAAATTTGAATTTTTTTTTATTTGATTTTTTGTTCATTTCAATTTGATTTTTTTTTTTTTTTTTTTTTTTGTAACCGAGACTCGAAACTTCTGTTTCTATCGAACTTTTTATTTGCTGTACAAAAATACACTGGAAGCCAGCGAGATGATCGAGAAAATAAATTTGATGTTTTTAAATTTGAATTTGATTTTTTTCATTTGAATTTTTTTTTAATTAGCTGAAACGTGTATTCTGTAATCGAATGCCTTAAGTGCTACGTTTATTCTGCGCAATTGCTGCTGAACTCACCGCTCTATTAAGTTTCACAGCCAATATCGTATTGGAGTAACTGTAGTTGCAGATCTCCGTGCCCTTTCTGAAGTGACAGACCTTGAGTTTGCGCGGGGAAGAGACATTGACCACTGCCACAAGGCTGCTGCTAAACAATCGTTCGACGATACATATGTCTTCCGTGTCTGCAAAGTTGAACAGGTGTTTGAACGTCCGCGTTTGTATCTCGCACGCGAACGCGGCTCGCCCGTCGATTTTTCTCTACGTACCATTTTCGAATATCTTCTCGAGTTGGTCGACCGAGTTGAGGGAAAATAGTTTGTAGCCAGTCTTTGAGCCCACAGCCAAGGATCTGAAATAAATTAAACGAAAAAGAACAAAATTACGAAAAATTGTAAGACTTTCGCAGTTAATTTTAGAGACTGTAGATTTTGTAGAAAAATAGCATTTTTTCTAATTACAAAAACAGCAATTTTTCTAATTAATATATTAAATTGAAAAAAAAATAATAATAATAATAATACAAGAAATAATACAAAATTAAAAACGAAAAATTATTAATGACCTGAAATAAATATACCGGCTGTAAAAAGTTATAAGAGCACGAAAAAAGTTATAAGTGCTAAGAGCACGAAAAAATACAATTATTTCGCCTATTTATATACCTATTTATATAAATTATTTCAATTATTTAAAATTATTAAAGGAGGCGAATTATATACATTTTTATGAAAATTAATATTTCGTTTTTAATTTCGTTGCATCGCAACAACGCAAACTTCATCATCACCCTATTTCGCTATCATAATCACGAAAAAAAAAAAAAACAAAAACAAAAAAACGAACATAAAAAAAATACCTAGATCAACTTTTCGCAAACTCTCAAAACCTCAAAGTATACAAAACATTCCCCGCGACGACGTAAGAGACGCGAGCGAAATATTGCAACAGATGACGCAGCTCAAAGGAAGCTCCGATCGGAAGATTCATCGGGAGTGGACATTCGATTTTTTGACATTCGTTTTCGCAGCGATTCGGAGCAAGGTTGCCGTGGCACGCGAGCCTTCCTTCGCGCGTGCCTTCCATGGTGCACCGACCGTCGAAGGTCGGTTAATTATCATCTCGGAGCGATTTTCTGCGGTCTCTGTAGGATCGGCACAGAAAGCAAAAGACAGAGACAGACAGAGACCTACAGAAAGCGGGAGAGCTACGAGAATCGACTGTCAACGAGTCGTGCGCGATGTTAGGCAATCGAATTGCATAGCCTGTGTGCATGGCGGGCGAGAAAAAAAATTAGAAAGGCATCGAAGGCGAGTGGCGTGCACGAGCGCGTGTGTCGTGACATGTGGTGGGGGTAAAACAGGCGAGGGGGGGATTCGTTGTTCTCCACCCCCCCCCCCCCCCCCCCCCCGCCTGCGTAGAGAGGGAGGTAGGAATAAAGGTAAAGTGAGAAAAAGAGAAGAAGAAGAAGAGGGATAGAAACAGAAAGATACCCAAAGAGAAAGAGAGACAGAAGCATCGATGCAGTATCTACCGTGATACTGTATTATATTTTTTTCTTAACAAACATTTTGCAGCGCTAACGCGGCGCGTTAGTTAGCACGCAATTAAGAGGCAGTGGCACTTCCCCCACTCCACCTCGAGTTTTTGAAAGCTCTTTTCTCCTAAACTAATCGACAGAAACCGCTCAGATTTTGATGGAATGTGCGGAATTATGGCAAAATTCTGCTGATCTTCTGGCTTCTTGATTCTCAAAGCCGTTTGGTCAGGAGACTCGATAAACAAAACGGTGCGAGAGAGACAGAACTATAGGCGTTTATCATTGGCCGAAGAAGTTCCGAGCGAAATATCGCTGCCTCTTAAGCTGCAGTCTCTCTCGCACCTTTCTGTTTATCGAGTCTCCCGACCAAACGGCTTTGAAAATCAAGAAGCCAAAAGATCAGCCCAATTCTGCCACAATTCCGCACATTCCATCAAAATCTCAGCTCCACCTGCCGAGTATTTCGCGAGAAAATAACATTCAAAATCTCGAAGTGAGTATCACGGCCTCTTAAGCTGCAGTCTCTCTCGCACCTTTCTGTTTATCGAGTCTCCCGACCAAACGGCTTTGAGAATCAACAAACCAAAAGATCAGCCCAATTCTGCCACAATTCCGCACATTCCATCAAAATCTCAGCTCCACCTCCCGAGTATTTCGCAAGAAAATAACATTCAAAATCTCGAAGTGAGTATCACTGCCTCTTAAGCTGCAGTCTCTCTCGCACCTTTCTGTTTATCGAGTCTCCCAACCAAACGGCTTTGAGAATCAACAAACCAAAAGATCAGCCCAATTCTGCCACAATTCCGCACATTCCATCAAAATCTCAGCTCCACCTGCCGAGTATTTTGCGAGAAAACATCATTCAAAATCTCGAAGTGAGTATCACTGCCTCTCAATGCCCGTGGCGAGTGGAAAAAAGGGGGAGGTCGTCGTCGTCGTGGTCTTCGTCGTCGTGCGCGCGGCGAGTGACGCAAGCTCCGAGCGAACAACACGTCGCGTCGCGCGAATGGGGTCCGAAAGTTGGGAGCCCGCGATGGGGGAGAGAGAGAGAGAGAGAGAGAGAAGGACGCGCAAGGGGCTGACGCGCCGCTGTGTATCAACACGCACGGGGAGGGCGAGCAGCAGCAGCGGCGGCTACCATTTTACGCGGGACGGGGCGACAACAGCGAGGCCTATAAACAGTCGCGAAATGACGTTTCGTCGGTGTTCAATCCGTCCCCCCCACCCCCTTCCTACCGCCGCCCCCCGCTGGGAACAAAGAGGCTCGCCGAGGCTCCGTCGTCGTCGCCGTCGCGAGTCTCTCTCACCAACTCCGCGGCTGCACCGATGTACACTCGATTATTACATTATTACAACTCCAGCGTAATAGCGAGAAAAAAAAGTCAGGCGCTCGACTTACGTGCAATCTTGATTGAAGTTAACATAGAAAACACCACTCTGAGGATCGGCCGTCTGATTTGCGAGGTTCATGAGTCCTGATATACCGTATTTGAGTCCTTGCGTCAATACATCCACGTTGTAAGCGAGATTTTGCATATATCGCCCGCGGAGACGATGTTACTTTCTCACACTCGCTGTGACACTCTTGTTTTCCTGAGGTTTTTTTTTCGTACTTTGTCTCTCTCTTTCTCTCTCGCGCGCGCGCTATGTATCTCTATCTCGCACTCGCGCACTAGCGATGCCTGTGTACAGTACGCTACGTGAAGCTCTCGCTCGCGTGAGGATATATCGTCAGGGAACGTTCCTGCCCACCGACTGACACTGAGGGTTGTAGGTGGTACTAACGTGCGACTGGGCGACGCGATCGCAGCGCCGCCGCGCGATCGACGCGACAACGTCGCTGCGTTCGGCTTCGTCCGCTAGTGTTTTGATGATTGCCTCTCACCTCGCGTTTTTGAAGCGACTTTGCGGACGTTTCGTGGTATGAATGATGACGATCGATAGGGCATTCGATTGCTTGCGAGTGAACCTTTCGATTCTGTATAAAGAGATTTGGAATCCATGTCGATTTTATGTGATTTGGGGGGATTTTCGACAGCAACGTCGCGCGGCGCTGGTGGCGCTCGTGGGCGACACTTTAAGTTAACGCGATCTGTTTCCGTGGGTGGAGGGAGGAGGGGGAGAGGGGGAAACGTTTGATTTTTGACGGCCGTGGGATGGTTTTGAGTGTCGTCGCTTTCGGCACGCACCGCGTGACAGTAAATCTCGACTTTCCGATTGGTTTAGCGGGTCGGAAAAGCCAATCGGGCAAGAGGGATTTTCGGATGTCGCGTTGCGAGCGCTGAAAATGATGACTCCGAATTCCCCCGCCGCGCGGCTGTAATCCCATATTGACCTGAACAGCTGACGATCGCACGCGTGGAGGGGATGAGCGAGGCTTCGGAATCTCCGAGCGTTTCGTTGCCATGGCGACAGCCGCGTCGGTCATCATCTGTTGGGGCGCTCTTGAATCGCCGAGAGGAGGCGACGAAACTGCGTGCGACTCGAGCGCGTCGCTGGGTGTATGATGAGGGGATTTTAGTGCGCAGAAGCTGCGACGCCGCGGGGTTCCTCGGACCTTTCGGTTTGGTCACTTTTTTTCAGGGAACAGCTGGGTTACGAAATATACACGGATTTCGCGTTTTATAAGGCGCGCGTTTTCGGAACGCGGTTTTTTTTTTACGCAATCGGAGAATCGGGAAAATTCGCAATTTTTTCGAGTTGTCTCTTTTTATTCTTTTTTTTTTAAAGAAGTTTCTTTTTAATTAAGCGATGAAATTTTGACTATTTATTTTTCAATGCTTCGTGAATAGGATGAAGATTTTAAAAAAAGGTCACTTTTTTCAGGGAACAGCTGGGTTACGAAATATACACGAATTTCGCGTTTTATAAGGCGCGCGTTTTTAAGGCGGTGCGTTTTTTTACGCAATCGGAGATTCGGGAAAATTCGCAATTTTTTCGAGTTGTCTCTTTTTATTTTTTTTTTTTAAGAAGATTCTTTTTAATTAAGCGATGAAATTTTGACTATTTATTATTCAATTCTTCGTGAATAGGATGAAGATTAAAAAAAAAGGTCACTCGGAAGCCGAGAAAATTATTATTGCACAATATTGACTCGGGGTTTCGTCGCCTGTTTTCGATCTGTTTTGCCAAGGCGATCGACGCTCGATCTACCGATTTAGAATACATAATGTTGATTTAATGGATTAGGATAAATATATGTTAGTAACACATTATTTACTCTCTTCGTCCTCGTGGGACTCACAACCAAATATGTTTATATTTATTTACTTGTAAAAAATGTACTAATGTAACGAACGAATTGTATACTCTGAAAACGCAATATTGAAAACTTGTAAAAAAAAAAAAGGTTTCAACGGGTTTTGAGTTCACATTTCCAGCCTGAAAAAAAGGGAAACGTATTGATTACAGATACGTGATGAGTAAGCGCGATAACGAGTAGATTATTCACCTCGTTCGTTTGCTCGGCGGCTCATTTTCCTCGTTTTCGTGCGGAAGCTCAATATCAGCGAATAATCTGCGACGAGCCTGAAAAACAACGAGAAATCATTTTTTTACAGCCCCATAAGAATTTACAGATTTCTGGTTTTATTTGGTCAGGTAAATAAATTTACCTTTCTCTTCGTTTTGTACTCGGGAAGTTTCGGACTGCCATTGCAATTCGTGCACGTTGTCCCGTTTTTGCGGCACGCACAGAAATCCGCGGAAGCCGCGCGCTCGATTTCCATTTTACCGTCGGTCGATGTCGTAGAAACCGGTGATTCGGCCGAACTCTCGTCCGATGAACTCTGAAAAAAAAAAAAAAAAAAAAAAAATTGATAAGTTTACGATTGCGCGCAGAGAAAGCGATCGTTAACGCGACATCTCACATTTTCCTTCTTCTTGTTCTTACAACAATCCGTGTTGCACCTGCAATGATCGTTGCAAGAAATTCCGTTCTTGCGACAGGCGCACCTTCGGTTCGAGCAGTCGGTTTTGCAGCCGCATTTCAAACCGTCGTACGTCGAAATCGACGGCGCCGAAGACACGACGGAAACGTTGATCACGTTCTGAAATAAATATTTATTTATATTAATTAATAGTATAGAATATAGTGTATAATATATTAATTATTTATTAATAGTAATTACGTAAATATTCATCAGATTGGAAACTCACATTCTCCTTGATTGTATTTCGACAAAGTTTCGCGTCACAATCGCAATTAGCGCAGGACACTCCGTTCTTCAAACATGTACAACGTCGGCTCAAGCATCCGGATACTTTGCACGCGCATTTTCGAGATATCGTTGAGTTAGTCGTCGCTATCTGAAAACAGAAATGTTCGTGTTAGCATTTTCGATCTTAGCACAGCTTTTTCTGTTTTTTATTTTCAAGATGATTAAATAAAGGGAAATTTTCTTTCACCGAGTCCTGCTTAATAATTTCCATTGACACTGATACCCTGACTAAAAAATCCAATTATAACCAATAAAAACGCACGAAAAACCGATTAAAACCTGTTCGAACCGATTATTTTTCAATCGGAATTTTGTCCATTTAATCAGTTTATATGAGTGTCAATCGAAATTACTAAGCAAGGTGATAGAAACCCATTGAATGGACAAAATTCCGATTGAAAAGAAAAAAATAATTGCTTCAAACAGGTTTCAATTGGTTTTTTGCCCGTTTTATTGTTTCTAATCGGATCTTTTAACCAAGGAGTCTAAAATTACCTAAAAATACGTAATTCTAAAATTACCTTCGTCCTCCTTTCCCCAACACTTTTCTTCTTTTCCGCAGACGCCACAATCCGCTTCCACTGTTTCTCCGCATCCTTCATCTCCTTCACGAGTCTCCCCCTCGAGCTCCTCAGGCTCTCGATCTGCGTCTTCATATTGTCCATCTGTTCGTCCAACTTTTCCCTCCTCTCGATGCAGATCATCTGTTTTATTCGTCTCCGCCACAGCATCGATATCGACTCGTCCAACGCGAGAACCTTTTCCACCTCATAATCCGAGGATCTTCTTCTCCCGTCGCTGGATTCGTCGTTTTTTAAAACCTGCACGAGATTGACTTTCTCGGTCTCCAGAGCTTTTATCCTGTTCGAAGTTTCCTCCAAAAGTCCCACGAGTTCTCTGACGGAAGCCGTTTGCACGGGCAGAGACACGACGAGTTCTTTAAGCAGCGCGATGCATCGATTCACCCCCTGAAGCTCCTGGTATCTCTCGACCTGGCGCATCGTGTGTCTCGCGTATTTCTCGTCCATCGCTTCGTCCTCGAGCGTCTCGCGCTCCAGCATTTTTTCCGCGACTCTTCGCTGCTCGTTCAGCTGGTCGTGCATTCGTCTATAAACGCGAACAATCATATCTCGTTTGCCCGAATTTTCGACAATCTTCACGAGAACCTCCTGAAACTCGTCCAGGATCTTCGCCACCACGGATTTCGCGCTGTCTCGACGCTTCTCCGAGAGACCGACGCGCTCGTGTCGGCTCAGCTCGTCCGTAAGATTTTTGTTCAATCTCTCCGTCCGATCGCGCAGCGTTTCCTGCAGACTGCGAATTTCATTCCGCAAATCGTTCTGCTCGGTCGGCGAGGGTTCTAAGAAATAATCCGCGATTTTTAGGAAGAATTTCGAGGCCGAATCCTCGATCGTTTTTTCGTGAAGAGTTTTGCTTCCGATTTCGGAGGATTTGCTGGAGTTCTGAGCGTCCTGAATCATTTCTGCTCCAGTTTCGTCTTCCGTTTCACTCTGAATCGCTTCCTGCTTGGATTCGCTGGATCTTCTCGTTCCCTGAGATTCCACAGTTTTATCTAACTCTGAGTCTTCGTCTGTTTCACTCGATTCCTGTCGACTTTCATTGGATTTATTGGATTTTAGGGCATCCTGAAGGTTTTCTTCCTCCACTTCGTCGTCCGTTTCACTCGATTCCTGCCGACTTTCATTGGATTTATTGGATTTTAGAGCATCCTGAAGGTTTTCTTCCTCCACTTCGTCGTCCGTTTCACTCGATTCCTGCCGACTTTCATTGGATTTATTGGATTTTAGAGTATCCTGAAGGTTTTCTTCCTCCACTTCGTCGTCCGTTTCACTCGATTCCTGTCGACTTTCATTGGATTTATTGGATTTTAGGGCATCCTGAAGGTTTTCTTCCTCCACTTCGTCGTCCGTTTCACTCTGAACCGTTTTACGCTTAATTTCATTAGAAATATTCGCTCCCAAATCGTCCTTACAATTTTCTGCCGCTAGTTCGTCGTCAACTACAGTCCGAAACGATTCAGGATCGTCCCGAATTTTTTCTTCTTCAACGTCTTCGTCCTGTTCTCCCTGATTCGTTTTCTGTTCAATTTTACTGGACTTCCTCACATCCAGATTATCAGGAATCCTTTCCAATTTCGCATCGTCTTCCTTTTCACTCCGTATATTTAACGTCTCATCTTCGTCAGGCTTGCAAGAAATCCGACCATTCTGAAGCCTTTCAGCCTCTACGTCGACCATTTCATCGCTCGCAAACTTTTCCTGCTCGCCAGTTTCACGAGATTCCCTCAAGCCTTCAACTCGATCCTGACTCGACGATGCTGATCGCATTACCTCAACGCAGTCGCGTAAATTTGACTCCGTAAAAATCGAATTATCACAACTGCGATCCGTCTCAACAACCGCGTGTTTCATTCTACGAAGACGATTCGCGTATCGCAAAGTATCCAGCGTTTCGTTGAGACAACAATCAGCAGGACTCACGCAGGCGACGATCAGCGTTGTCGAATTTCCGGCCAGAGAATCGCGAAGTAAAATCGCCAGCTTGCTGTCTTGATACTTGGTGTACGTAGCGAATTTTTTTTTCCGTATCTGATTCATCAAATTCCCCACAGCCAGAAGATCCTTGTTGATGTTTCCTCGTTTTCCGGCTTTTCTGCCGTGAGTCGAGCCCGCGAGATCCACAAGATGCAATCTCGACGTCGTCGTGACCCTCGGATCGACGTCTTTTCGCTGCTTCACGGAAATCGTGAATACCGCGTGACTCCGGGTGCTCTGCGAGTTTCCGCGTTTTTCGGACGTCGCTCTTTCCTGAGATCCTCGCGTCAGACACTGCAGAACTTCCTCTGCATTTGTGACTTCCTGCTCTGTGAGGCTGGAAACTTTGGTTCCGTCGTTTCGCATTTCTACGATTCGTTCCTGTCCCACTTTGTTCGGTGCCAGAAGATCGTACAGCTCCTTGTTGTACAGTTCGACGAACGTTATTGTAACTTGATACCTGTAATTGCTCTTCAAGCTGATAAGTTTGAAAAGGGTGGCGATGGCTCTGGGAATGACGCCTGGGTTTTCTTCTCCTGTGTAATTCGTACCCATTGTGTGAGTCTTTCCGCTGCTACGCTGGCCACATGCAATAATTGTTACGTCCCGGGCTGAAATAAATGAATAAAAAACTTTAACTAAACAGGTGGAAAGATTTTAAGTTATTTGTGAATTAAATTCTCGGGTTTATCTAGGAAATAAAATCTGCTGAAATACAGATTTCATTTATTAAAAAAAAAATCTAATAAAATCTGATCTAATTTAAATAAAATAATTTTCCAATATAAATTGGAAGAATGTTTCCAAGTGTAAATAAAAATCTAGTAAATCAAATCTAAGTCTAAATCTAAATTTAGTAATAAAAATTTAGTAAATATTATCTTTTGAAATACAGATTTTATTTACTATAGATAAATATGTGAAGAGTTCAAAAATTGTGTTTAATATTATTTACATATTTGTGATAGCAGTTGACTGGATTTTGTAAGGCAGGCTCACCGTTAAAAATTCCAGCCACCTCATTCTTAACAGCAGTTTCATAGAAATTGTCGTTGTCAGCTTCAGGGCCAAAGACACAATCGAATCTGAATGACTTTTCAGCATCAGCAACTTGAATCTTCTGTTTGCCTGGTACAACCGAGACGCAACTTTTGCTTCCATTCTCCAGTTCGTGAGGGATAAGTGGACGAATTCTTACTGCTACATTTACAGTGTTTTGAATCATTTTCCGCCAGCAACAATGCGGCTTTTTTTTTGCACCTCAGAGGTTGAAAACAACTGGAGATTCTGGCAACCTCTGCGATCTAAATTTTCATGAAAAATTATTTAAATTAACTAACTTTGTAGCTGAAGAAAAGCTAAGTATCAATTAGCCCCCTATCTGTAATTTTAACCAACAGTTTGACTGACCAGTAAAAAATTGTTTTTTACTGGTCGCAGTTGTGATAATCATTTGAAAAAACCTGATCAAAGAAATTTCAAGTCCGGAAATTTTCTGTCGGGAAGTGACAGAATCGGTAAAAATTGCGGAAATGGTGGCTAATCACGTATCAATTGAAACATCGGTTGAATGTCGGGTACAAAACTTACCAGTGCTTTTTTCACGTAACATTCACGTCCGTACCTGTTCTTTCTGGTTTCCGTTCCGAAGTCGCACGTTACTTTTCTCTCCGGTCGGGATTACAGCGTGAATACCGAGTTTTCCCGAACATCGAGATTCTGCATCAACTTCCAATGCGATCGGACTGTCGGATCGTAAATATTGACGCGCCGACGACAGAATCTTCGCATTCGCAGATCGGCGACACTGACAGCAACTGCGAGCCAAAGCTTCGCAATTCAACTCTCGTCGCTCTCGCTCAGTGACTGAGGTCAAACGGATCTTCTCGTGCAAAAAATGCAGAACAATGTCGACAACTGAAAGCCCTGCAGACCGGCCTTTTTCAAATTCGCGAAACACGTGTGCACTTTACGAAGTTAGCGCCGCACCAGAGGACGAATTTCGAAGGGCAACGCCACAAATAATCATTTCACAAAATGGTCATTCCGCTTTGTATTTATACTATATTACGAATTCAAATCTACAGCAACTAAATTATTTTTTCTTTAACCCTATTTATTTTTATTAGAAACAAGTTTCGACAAACAACCTGTTGCATAAATCCAACTGAGTCTTACAAAATCTCAAATCTCAAAGGGAATTTTAAATCTGCCAAATGCAGTCTTCGTTTTCCCGGCGTCCTTCGTGCGCATGCGCGCGATTCCCCGAGTTCGATTGGATGTTCACTATTGATGCCGCCAGCCGCCGCTGCGTTGACAAGCGATGATACACAGGTGTCTCCTGTAGGCTCCTCGCTGCAGGCCAAGCCGCCCCACTCCTCGGCATCAACAATCGCTTTTTCCCCCCACGCCGCAACCACAACAAAGCTTACCTTAGCGCTGACAACACAGCCGCACCCAGTAGGCGCGTGCACTGCGTGCACTCGCGCGTTGCGTCATCGAATTCATTTCCTCCCGCTCGCCAAAAGTACCGCAAATGTGCCGACGAGATGTCCGTAACATTTCGCTAAAAATGTGACGACCGAATGCAACGAGAAGCAAATCATTCGTTATATAAACGCATTAATTGAGTTTTAAAAATCCACCGAAAACTTCGACCTTCTAACCTCACTTTTCACCCTGGCGCCCTGACGTCATTCTCGCCGTTGACTCACAGCCGCCTCGCGTGGATCACCCTTCGAGAATTCATCATGATTTTCATCGTAAACTCGTCACGTGCGCCGAGCAGTTAGGCCGACACCGATTCAGTATTTTATTCGTTTAGTTTGCGACGAGATTTAAGATGTTTGGGTTTTGGATGTTTTTGACTTTTGCCGCCAGCTTCACCCTGGCTCAGGAGTATCTTGGCTGTTTTAAGAACTCCAGGGGGCAGCCGGACTCGCTGAGCATTGCGCAAGCGTCGCCCAGCAGCCCTGCGCAGTGCGCCGCGGAATGCAAAAGGCGATACTTTATGTAAATACTGGGTTACCTATTTTTCGGAGGTGTCTGGATTTAATTTGGGATTCTAAGGTATCTGTGTTTGGATTTCAGGTTTGCGGGCCTCATGAAAGGACAATTGTGCTACTGCGGCAGCAGTTACGGCAGAAACGGCCCCTCGAACGACTGCACCATTCCCTGCAACTCGGATCCTAGTAATTTCTGCGGGAGCGAGGAAGCCGTGAGCATTTATTCCACTGGGCAGAAAGGTGAGTCAATGGCAAATATTTTTTTCTTTCTATCACCAAAGATTCGGACTCAATTTTTGTCACAATAATAATTATTAAGGGCAGTTTTAAATAATTATTATAAAGGAATTTTTATTTTTATTTTTTGGATAGGAATTAATTTTGAAGGAATTAATTTTTTTCGTATTTTGTTGATTACCTGCAATTTTCATGCTGTGACTCCAAATCAAATCAAAACAATTATTGTAAATTGAAAGGAGAATTCTGTTAATACATCAAACGCCAAGTTTAATTTCATTTTTTTTGTATTTTGTTTATTATCTGGAGCTTTCATGCTGTGGCTCCACATAAAAAATTATTGTAAATTCAAAGGAGAAATTCGTTAAAAAATTAAATAAAAAAATAATATATAAGGGCAGTTTTAGTACCAAGAACTAAAATTAAACAAAACCATTCCAGGTCCCAGTCCACCCAGAAGACTAAAAGTCATGGAGAGCACATCGACGAGCCTCCTGGTAGTCTGGGAGCCCCCGGACATTCCAAACGGCAACGTAACATCCTACACACTGCGTGCAGTCCCAGAAGTGACTCACGCGTCTTCCCCGCTCTCCCCAAGCCAAACTAAAGTCCAAGGCGGCGCGACGAACAGCACGAAGCTCATAACTCTTCACCCGGGCACAAAATACAACGTCTCAATCACAGCGGTAAACAAAAACGCCGAAAGCGACCCAACATCCGTATCAGACTGGACGTTAATCGGCCCCCCGGAAACTCCAACATCGCCCAAAATCCTCGAACGAACCGACACAACAATCACAATCCTGCTGCCCAAAGGCCGCAGCGAAAACGGCCCAGTGACCTCCTACAAAATCCTCATCGTCGAGCGCTTCATAATCCCGCCGTCCATCGACGACGACGTAATAAACACGAATTTCCATCGCGCCGAGCGCGAATCCCTCGGTTATTACATAACCGGCGAGTTCGACGCCGCGGATTTCCAGAAATACGAAAAATTCGTCGTCGGCGACGGCGAAACCATCGGCGGCTATCGAAACGCGCCGCTCGCCGGTCGCTTCACGAATGCTCAAATCGGAGTCGTCGTGATTTCTCGAGTCGGCAGCGACGTTCGTTTCGCCTGCTCGAGTCTCGCGAATTTGCGACCTCACGCTCATCATCGCGGCGCCTCCGGCGTGGATTCCACGGTCATCGGACTGTGCATCGCGATCGCCGTTCTCGGCGCGATGCTCGTCGCCTCGGTTCTCGCGTATTTCGTGCTTCGCCGGCGTCACACGCAGAATCGAATGACGAAGCTGCCGGAGCAGCAGGAATTGACGCTCCAGGGTCCGCTTTATGAGGTCGACAACATGGCTTATATCCCTGAAGACGTTCCGGAGCGCGCGAATCACTATCAGAATCTCAAGGAGCGAGTCTGGAGCATCCCGAAGAATTTTCTCACCATCGACGGGACGATAATTCGCCGGGGCCGATTCGGCGCTGTTCACATGGGAACCGTGCAGAAAAATGGAATTTCCTCGACGGCCGCGGTTCACTGCATAAACGACGCGGCGCTTCGGGCATCGGAGAAGAAACACATGCTTCGCGATCTCGACACGTGCATCAAAGCCGGTTCGATGCCGTTTCTCGCGGGTCTCGTTGGAACCTGCGAGACTCCGGAGATTCTTCATGTGGTGATGGAAATGCCGCCGCAGACGCTGAAAAATCGGCTGCTCGCCGCGAGATCCGGAGACGTTTTTCCGATTGAGAAGATTTTGCCCATTGGCGCTTCGGTCGCATCCGCGTTGAGGCATCTTGAGATTCATAAAATTGTTCACACGCAGCTTTGCTCGCGGAGCGTCGGACTTTGTCAGGATTTTACGCCGAAAGTTATGGGTTATGGGATTGGGAAATACGCGCTCGAGGACGTGAAGTACGCCAGGTGGACGGCTGTGGAATGCTTTAGTAAACAGAAAAAGAGCCCGCAGGGTGTTGTTTGGGCGTTCGGCGTGATGATTTGGGAGATGCTCAGTATGGGCGGCACGCCGTACGCGAATCTCCCGACTGATATCGATGTCGAGGAGGCCGTTGATCAGGGGACTAAATTGCCGCAGCTGAGGGACACGCCGGATCCGCTTTACGAGGTTTTGCTGTCCTGCTGGCAGTTGGATCCTGAGGAGAGGCCGACTTTTGACGAACTCGTGAGATTGGTGAGTTGTAAATCATTTATTTTGAGGTAGGATCCAATAGGATTACCGAATATTCAATTTGCATAAATTCGAGAAAGATGAGAGAGAATTGCAAACAGTTTTCGATGGTCTGAAAATGTGAAAAAAATCATGCACACTGAAGGTACTAAAAAGATTCATTTTGCATAATAATAATTCTAAAATGTTATTAACAAATTGATAAAAAAATTGTTTAACAAATATTTCGAAGACACAAGTTTTTTTTACGAAAATGATTCCTTTGTTTTTGTGAATACGTATACATTTTTTTCAGATTTTTAAGTACTCTGAAATTTGTACATATTCTCCATATAAAAAAACACAAATTTCAAACAGTACTTAAAAATCTGAAAAAATCATGATTAATTATAATAATCTGGAGCGATTGTAAAATGATGCGTGAACTTAATTTTTGAAAGACTTAGCGCGATAATCCCGACGTGATTTGCTTGTTCGAAATGTTAATTTGCAATGTTTGTTTTCTCTTGCAGAACACTCTGAGTCTTTGTCCAATCACTGCCATCACCGAGCCCTACATCGCCGAAATGGAGCTGAACTGAGTGGACAGCGTCACGAAAGAATCTCACAAGATTTCGCGGGAAACAAGCATGGGAAGTGCGAGGAGAATCGATTTTGTAAAATATTACTCCGGTTGCCGCAAATCCGCCCGTGAAAAACGGGGATGAATCACCGGAGCGCAGTTACCACGCGTGTTGACTCAAACATACCGACGTTTTTTTATCGTTTTATTCAGCCGAAGTCACGAGGCCCCTGATTTTTGTTTTTTATATTTTTTTAAATGCATTTATGTAGTTACGTACATATCGACTCGTGCGTAAGATCAACAACGAGACTCATAATTTCCGTCCAAACTTAATATATTACATTATACACTAGGCTATAAGTTTAGCCGCGATGATTTTTCTTTTTTACATCCTGATTCGATATTAAGGTAGAAAATAGAACTTTTTACACCTATTTTTTCGTAGCGGTAGGAAATACTTTTTTTTTATTTCATTTACTTCAAATGACTTCCTACAGACGTAAAAATTCGTGCCAGCTACTTTCGCCTTCCGACAATTTGCCGCGTCAAGCTGGCAAATGGTTGTTTTTTTTTCGTACGATAATCACGGGAACAGAAAGTATTCTCCATTCACCGTAGTTAGTCGTCACGCTGCTACGATTTCGTCGCTACTCGACGAACGATCGGACACTTCGTATACACGAGACACACCAAAATTTAGGCTTACGAGTCACGCGAACGCCGCGTCAACGTAACTGAAGTACAAACTTACGTTAATCCTAACGAGTAAACTTAAGTTACAACCAAATGACTACAAATTTTGCCGCGCGGAAATTGCCGAGCGCAACGACGACGAAACACGTGGCACTGATATATACGATGGCATTTATTTGCAGCTGATAATTAGCTTCCCGCGGGACGTCTCGCGGTTGGTTGGAAATCATTTGTAATCGAACACTCGAAGAACTCATTCGTTTTTCGATTTTCGACTAACGCAAAAATTGATTTGTACATTTTTGGACGATTAAAAATTCGCTTTGGTACTTCGAAATTAATAAAGAATTCGATACTTTTGTACATGTAATGCGGCTGACAATTAGCTTCCGGCGGGACGTCTCGCGGTTAGTCAGAAATCTTTTATAATCGAACACTTGAAGATCTCATTCGTTTCTCGAATCTCGACGAATCGACACGAGGTACAATCGAAAAAAAAATCGACTTGTACGTTTTTGGCCGATTGAAAATGCGCTTTGGTACTTCGAAGTTAATAAAGAATTCGATACTTTTGTACATCAAATCACGCGTCGTTGTCGGACTCATGATTTGCGCAGGGATGAGCACCTTTTGAATGACAAAGCGTTCGAAAAAATAATTAAACAAATAATCAAGCACGAATATCTTGCGACAATAATTTCCCGTAATTATTCTCACGCGATGAATGATAACATGAAGGCGTTAACGTCAGAAATGTATTTGAAATACTTTTTCATTCAACCAGTGCTAATCTCTACTTCCTCACCTTATCTCCTCAAAAAAATATACGCTGAGAAAAAATATAGTTGAAAAAAATAGTCCGTACAACAAATAATTTAAAGCAATTATTCTCACGCAACGAACGACAATATTTCAATTGCGTTAAAAACCCAGAGTTTCGCCAGAAATGTATTTGAAATACTTTTTCATTCAAACATCGCCAAACTCTGTTTCAACACCTTTTCTTTCGTTTCTTCACAGTGCGTTGAGAAAAAATGTAGTTGAAAAAAAAAATAGTCCGTTCAACAAATCTTCGTCTCGTTGAAACATCAGCTTCAAAATTAACAATTAGTCTTTTTCACGAGCTACGTGACTTGGGGAGAGGAAACTTTGCTGGAGTGCGAGCAAGTCGGTCTCACACCCGGAACTTGAGTTTTCACGGAACTCGAGCACAAAACCTGCCGATATGCTTCCCTGTAGAGTTTGTTGGTGCCGGCGTAGATGAAGGGATTGACGACCGATGAAGCCCAGGCGAGAATCGAGCCGATGACGTGAAGAACCGGAATTCGGAGTTTGTCGTCGATGACGTTGACCAACGAGAGAGGCATGAAGCACAGCAGGAAACAAAGAAATATGGTGAGCATGAGTCGCGTGACCCTGGAGTCTTCCCTCTTCTGAAATCCGCCCTTCTTTCGACCCCCCGAATGTGCCTCGAGATTCTTTCTGCTCTTTCTGACTTTCCAGTAGATGCAGAGATATGAGACGATGATGACGACACAGGGAACGATGAAGCCAACCACGAAGAGCAGCTTCTTCGGACTCTTCCCGTTCTTCTTGAGAATCGTGCAGGAAAACGTCTCGTGATCGAGGCCGAGGGTTCCCCAGATGCCCAGCAACGGTGGAATCAGCAGCGAGAAACTCAGCGCCCAGATCGCTATCAGCATCAGCGTGATTCCACGGGTGGTGTATAGACTCGCGTAGATCTCGGATTTGGATATTAGCACGTATCTGAAAAATTGAAAAAAAAAACGTATTTTCAAATTGGGAAAAAACGTATTTGAAAAAAATAAATAAAAAATAAAATAAAAGTATTTGAAAATTGAAAATGATAATAATAATAATAATAATAATAATAATAATAATAATAATAATAATAATAATAATAATAATAATAATAAACGTATTTGAAAATAGGAAAAAAAAGTATTTGAAAATAGGGAAAAAACTGAAAATAGGAAAAAAACGTATTTGAAAATAGGGAAAAAACTGAAAATAGGAGAAAAACGTATTTGACAATAGGAATCAAAAACGTATTTGAAAACTGCAAAAAAAAGTTTTTGAAAATAGGAAAAAATGTATTTGAAAATTAAAAAAAAATGTATTTGAAAATAGGAAAGAAAAGTATTTGAAAATAGGGAAAAAATGTATTTCAAAGCGAAAAAAAAACGTGTTTGAAAATTGGAAATAAATATTGATATTAATGTGCGTATTTCTTGTAATCGCGTCTTATCGAATTTCCAGTATTTACGTGGGTGTCCGTCCGCGAAGCAGCTCGCTCGAGATCTCTCGCTGTCTGCGCGAGCGAAGCTATCAAGGAGAGAGTCGAGAAAAAAAAATGCTCATATGGGGAGCTTCAAAGAGGCCGCGGGTCTCTCTCTCGCTCTCCGGATAAAAAATTATGAGGCAACGCATGAAGAAATGAGTCTGAGTCACGAGACAAGGAGTCGTTTGTAGTCGATTAGATCACTCGGAGTGCAGAAGAAGACGAACTGGTCCGGCACTCGAGACGAGAAGTTGCGTACGCGAATTATAGTAATTCACGTGATTCTCATGGATGAATGAAAGTCATTTGTGGCGCGATCGGAGGCAGCCCAGATGATTACGGACCTGTTAATCGTTATTGCTACCATGCTGAGCAGCGACACCGCCACGTTGCCGTAGAAGAAGAGCGGGAATATTTGGCACAGAGTCTCCCCCAGGACCCACGCCTCGTTCAAGTATCTGCTCGCGGTCAACGGCAGATTCACCGCCGAGAATATCAGGTCCGAGATGCTCAGGCTTATGACGAACGCGGTTGTCGCGTGTCTTCGCAGTCTCGTGTATTTCAGCAGCGCGATCACCGTCACCAGGTTGCCTTAGAAAACGAATAAAATAAAATATATTAATGATTAATTAATGTATTTTTAAAATAAAATGTATTAATGGTTAATTAATATATTTTATTAATTAATTCCAGGTTGCCTTAGGAATAATAAAATAACGTATCATTGGAGCACGGCGATGAATTGACGTGGCTCGGCTCGGCTCGGCTCGGCTCGGCTCGCGGCAACGCAAGGCAAGGCACGGCACTCGGCACACTTTACTTTACTTCACTTTACTTTACTTTACTTTACTTTACTTTACTTTAAAAAAAAAAATTATTTTTCGGAAAAAAGTCATTCCATGAGCTAAAATTCCCCGGAGCCCGATTTTTAGCTCATGGAATGACTTTTTTCCGAAAAATAATTTTTTTTTTTAAAGTAAAGTAAAGTAAAGTAAAGTAAAGTAAAGTAAAGTAAAGTAAAGTAAAGTAAAGTAAAGTAAAGTAAAGTAAAGTAAAGTGAAGTAAAGTAAAGTGTGCCGAGTGCCGTGCCTTGCCTTGCCTTGCCGCGAGCCGAGCCGAGCCGAGCCGAGCCGAGCCGAGCCGAGCCGAGCCGAGCCGAGCCGAGCCGAGCCGAGCCGAGCCACGTCAATTCATCGCCGTGCTCCAATGAATTGACGTGGCTCGGCTCGGCTCGGCTCGGCTCGGCTCGGCTCGGCTCGGCTCGGATCGGATCGCGGCAAGGCAAGGCAAGGCACGGCACTCGGCACACTTTACTTTACTTCACTTTACTTTACTTTACTTTACTTTACTTTACTTTACTTTACTTTACTTTACTTTACTTTACTTTACTTTACTTTACTTTGAAAAAAAAAAAAAAATTATTTTTCGGAAAAAAGTCATTCCATGAGCTAAAAATCGGGCTCCGGGGAATTTTAGTTCATGAAATGACTTTTTTCCGAAAAATAATTTTTTTTTTTAAAGTAAAGTAAAGTAAAGTAAAGTAAAGTAAAGTAAAGTAAAGTAAAGTAAAGTAAAGTGAAGTAAAGTAAAGTGTGCCGAGTGCCGTGCCTTGCCTTGCCTTGCCGCGAGCCGAGCCGAGCCGAGCCGAGCCGAGCCACGTCAATTCATCGCCGTGCTCCAATGAATTGACGTGGCTCGGCTCGGCTCGGCTCGGCTCGGCTCGGATCGGATCGCGGCAAGGCAAGGCAAGGCAAGGCATGGCACTCGGCACACTTTACTTTACTTCACTTTACTTTACTTTACTTTACTTTACTTTACTTTACTTTACTTTACTTTACTTTACTTTACTTTACTTTACTTTACTTTAAAAAAAAAAATTATTTTTCGGAAAAAAGTCATTCCATGAGCTAAAAATCGGGCTCCGGGGAATTTTAGCTCATGGAATGACTTTTTTCCGAAAAATAATTTTTTTTTAAAAGTAAAGTAAAGTAAAGTAAAGTAAAGTAAAGTAAAGTAAAGTAAAGTAAAGTGAAGTAAAGTAAAGTGTGCCGAGTGCCGTGCCTTGCCTTGCCTTGCCTTGCCGCGATCCGATCCGATCCGAGCCGAGCCGAGCCGAGCCGAGCCGAGCCGAGCCGAGCCGAGCCACGTCAATTCATTGGAGCACGGCGATGAATTGACGTGGCTCGGCTCGGCTCGGCTCGGCTCGGCTCGCGGCAAGGCAAGGCAAGGCACGGCACTCGGCACACTTTACTTTACTTCACTTTACTTTACTTTACTTTACTTTACTTTACTTTACTTTACTTTACTTTACTTTACTTTACTTTACTTTACTTTACTTTACTTTACTTTTAAAAAAAAATTATTTTTCGGAAAAAAGTCATTCCATGAGCTAGAATTCCCCGGAGCCCGATTTTTAGCTCATGGAATGACTTTTTTCCGAAAAATAATTTTTTTTTTTTTCAAAGTAAAGTAAAGTAAAGTAAAGTAAAGTAAAGTAAAGTAAAGTAAAGTAAAGTAAAGTAAAGTAAAGTAAAGTAAAGTAAAGTAAAGTAAAGTGTGCCGAGTGCCGTGCCTTGCCTTGCCTTGCCTTGCCGCGATCCGATCCGAGCCGAGCCGAGCCGAGCCGAGCCGAGCCACGTCTATTCATTGGAGCACGGCGATGAATTGACGTGGCTCGGCTCGGCTCGGCTCGGCTCGCGGCAAGGCAAGGCAAGGCACGGCACTCGGCACACTTTACTTTACTTCACTTTACTTTACTTTACTTTACTTTACTTTACTTTACTTTACTTTATTTTACTTTATTTTACTTTAAAAAAAAAAATTATTTTTCGGAAAAAAGTCATTCCATGAACTAAAATTCCCCGGAGCCCGATTTTTAGCTCATGGAATGACTTTTTTCCGAAAAATAATTTTTTTTTTTTTTTCAAAGTAAAGTAAAGTAAAGTAAAGTAAAGTAAAGTAAAGTAAAGTAAAGTAAAGTAAAGTAAAGTAAAGTAAAGTAAAGTAAAGTAAAGTAAAGTGTGCCGAGTGCCGTGCCTTGCCTTGCCTTGCCTTGCCGCGATCCGATCCGAGCCGAGCCGAGCCGAGCCGAGCCGAGCCGAGCCGAGCCACGTCAATTCATTGGAGCACGGCGATGAATTGACGTGGCTCGGCTCGGCTCGGCTCGGCTCGCGGCAAGGCAAGGCAAGGCACGGCACTCGGCACACTTTACTTTACTTCACTTTACTTTACTTTACTTTACTTTACTTTACTTTACTTTACTTTACTTTACTTTACTTTACTTTTAAAAAAAAAATTATTTTTCGGAAAAAAGTCATTCCATGAGCTAAAAATCCCCGGAGCCCGATTTTTAGCTCATGGAATGACTTTTTTCCGAAAAATAATTTTTTTTTTAAAAGTAAAGTAAAGTAAAGTAAAGTAAAGTAAAGTAAAGTAAAGTAAAGTAAAGTAAAGTAAAGTAAAGTAAAGTAAAGTAAAGTGAAGTAAAGTAAAGTGTGCCGAGTGCCGTGCCTTGCCTTGCCTTGCCTTGCCGCGATCCGATCCGAGCCGAGCCGAGCCGAGCCGAGCCGAGCCGAGCCACGTCAATTCATTGGAGCACGGCGATGAATTGACGTGTCTCGGCTCGGCTCGGCTCGGCTCGGCTCGCGGCAAGGCAAGGCAAGGCACGGCACTCGGCACACTTTACTTTACTTCACTTTACTTTACTTTACTTTACTTTACTTTACTTTACTTTACTTTACTTTAAAAAAAAAAATTATTTTTCGGAAAAAAGTCATTCCATGAACTAAAATTCCCCGGAGCCCGATTTTTAGCTCATGGAATGACTTTTTTCCGAAAAATAATTTTTTTTTTTTTTCAAAGTAAAGTAAAGTAAAGTAAAGTAAAGTAAAGTAAAGTAAAGTAAAGTAAAGTAAAGTAAAGTAAAGTAAAGTGAAGTAAAGTAAAGTGTGCCAAGTGCCGTGCCTTGCCTTGCCGCGATCCGATCCGAGCCGAGCCGAGCCGAGCCGAGCCGAGCCGAGCCGAGCCACGTCAATTCATTGGAGCACGGCGATGAATTGACGTGGCTCGGCTCGGCTCGGCTCGGCTCGGCTCGCGGCAAGGCAAGGCAAGGCACGGCACTCGGCACACTTTACTTTACTTCACTTTACTTTACTTTACTTTACTTTACTTTACTTTACTTTACTTTACTTTAAAAAAAAAATTATTTTTCGGAAAAAAGTCATTCCATGAACTAAAATTCCCCGGAGCCCGATTTTTAGCTCATGGAATGACTTTTTTCCGAAAAATAATTTTTTTTTTTTCAAAGTAAAGTAAAGTAAAGTAAAGTAAAGTAAAGTAAAGTAAAGTAAAGTAAAGTAAAGTAAAGTAAAGTAAAGTAAAGTAAAGTAAAGTAAAGTAAAGTAAAGTAAAGTGAAGTAAAGTGTGCCGAGTGCCGTGCCTTGCCTTGCCTTGCCGCGAGCCGAGCCGAGCCGAGCCGAGCCACGTCAATTCATCGCCGTGCTCCAATGAATTGACGTGGCTCGGCTCGGCTCGGCTCGGCTCGGCTCGGCTCGGATCGGATCGCGGCAAGGCAAGGCAAGGCAAGGCACGGCACTCGGCACACTTTACTTTACTTCACTTTACTTTACTTTACTTTACTTTACTTTACTTTACTTTTAAAAAAAAAATTATTTTTCGGAAAAAAGTCATTCCATGAGCTAAAAATCGGGCTCCGGGGAATTTTAGCTCATGGAATGACTTTTTTCCGAAAAATAATTTTTTTTTAAAAGTAAAGTAAAGTAAAGTAAAGTAAAGTAAAGTAAAGTAAAGTAAAGTAAAGTAAAGTAAAGTAAAGTAAAGTAAAGTAAAGTAAAGTGAAGTAAAGTAAAGTGTGCCGAGTGCCGTGCCTTGCCTTGCCTTGCCGCGAGCCGAGCCGAGCCGAGCCGAGCCACGTCAATTCATCGCCGTGCTTCAATGAATTGACGTGGCTCGGCTCGGCTCGGCTCGGATCGCGGCAAGGCAAGGCAAGGCAAGGCACGGCACTCGGCACACTTTACTTTACTTCACAATGAAAAGAGAAAAAAAAAAAATTTTCGCATTGTTCTCGTCGAATTTTTAATTTAAAAAAAGAAAAAAATTTCACAAAAAACGTAAGGTAAAAATTATATAGAAAAATTAGCGATTTGCGATTATGGAGATTTTCGCAAAAAACGCAAGGGAAAAATTATACGGAAAAATTTGCGTTTTTTGAGAAAAATAAAAAAAAACGATTATTTTTTTTTTTTCTTTTTCGCATCAACACATTCTGAAAAAATCCCAGTCCCTAAAGAGTAGCTACCGCTTCACCCGTGTGCGAAATTTTCGCCCAAATCTCGTGTCTTTCGGTCGTCAAGCAACAATAGTAAATATGACCCCCGATGGTCTCGTGGGAAGCGTCAATGCATTGGAATGCAAGCGTGGCGGTGAGCTCGGAAGTTCCCAAAGGCATTAAAAGGCTCAACGCTGACGAGTAATTGCTTTCAAGCGTGTCACGCCTTTTTCTCTCTTTTTTGTTATTTTTGTTTTACTCGAATACACACAGTGCGCGGCGCAACGGCCTTAATGGACGTAACTGGTGGGATGTTATAAACCAGAGGTCAAGAGGCGATCTACGTGACAACAAAATTCTAATTCGAGTGCCGGGGTGGAGAGATCCGACGTTCTAAAGAGGCTGCCTGCCGCTCGGCTTATGTACCACATATACAGGGTGATTCAGAATGATTTTTCAAATTTTCACGAGCAGTAGTTAAATATTAAAAAAAAAATGGTTACCGGTATTTTTTTAATTTATAAAAAAATTAATAAAAAAAAAACTTTGCGGCTCTAAATAATTATTTAAACGGATGGACCAATCGGGTCCTTCCGGGTCTCTCAGAGCCGCAAAGTTAGTTTTTTAATAATTATTTAAACTGTAATAAACTTTAATCATTTTTTTAATATTTATTTAAATAATTTTTTAAACAGATGGACCAATCGTAATCATAAATATAATTATTTAAACCATAAATAAATTATGCGGTTACCATAAATTATATTTATGGCTTATTGATGGTTTATTTATGGTTACCATAAATTATATTTATGGTTTATTTATGGTTACCACAAATTATATTTATGGTTTACATAAACCAAAAAAAAATTATATGGTTATTATATAGTAATTATATGGTGATCCTTTTATTATAAATTATGATGTATTTAAACCACAAATAATTTATATTTATGGTTTAAATTATTATCCCAAAAAAAAAAAAATTGCCGCGAAAATTTGAGCAAGTGACGAAAATGTGGGACGATCATTCTTAATCACCCTGTACACGTGGTGCGCGTGGGTTACTCAAAGGCCGGTGGACTCGTACGCGCGATCTCGTTGCGGCAGCTCCCACCCGCACCGTCGTCGTTGCCTCTCGCTCCCTCTATCTCATTACACACGTATATGGCACGAATCTAATTACGGCCTTTTAGCCCGAGATCAAAAGCAGGGAACTCGATACTTGGCCGGGTGGAGAGATAGCTCGACGGGCGGCGTCGTCGTCGTCGCGGGAAAAACGATCTCCTCGGTGCAAACAAATTGATTCTAATCGAGGGACAAAACGACGACCTGAAAAGGGAGCCGCGATTAGATACATTTTAATTTATATTCCTCGTAGCGGAATTAATACACATAGGGAGAATATTTTGTGTTGACAAATTAGGTCGTTGGAAATGACGGAAAAGATATTTTTGGTCCCTAATTATAATTGTCGAAAACATTATTATTATCATATTATTAATTATGGTTGTCGAAATTATATCATATATTTTGTATTTTGGTTTTAATTACCAAGTGATTTAATATTTAACTTAGGAAAATTATTATTCCTAATTTAAATATTGAAATATTGAAATATTATTGGGTCTTGAGGCCAAAATAATTTTTTTTTTTTTTTTCAAGTATATAATATTTGGGAATGATGACTAAATATTTGTCTGTCCGCATCAAATAAAAGATTTGTTAACAGTCAACAAACTTTTTTTCTTGGGCGATTCTGGTTTACCGTAAACACAGAATAAATTTCGAGTAACCAAAATATACGAGCGCGTTGGCACGTAGAGACCGAAAGCTTTGCGGTTGACTCAACTCACAACGTCCCAGCGGATGGTTGATAAACGTCAACCGCAGGACTCGGAATGTGCTGAGTGACGCGACTATTATAAATTTAAAAAAATCGTGCGCGCTTTATCGATCACGCATTCGCCGCTTAATTGACTTTAATCGGCGTTAATTATTTTTTATTTGTTTATTTAATTGCAATTCCTGCCATGCATCGATTGTATTAAGCAGAACGATTGAAGCGATTATTAATAGATCACGTTGGTCAATTAAAAAAATATATATATATATTTTATTTCAAGACAAAATTTCAATTCCTGCAGAGAGTCTCGATTAGAAATTGTATTAAACAGAACGATTGAAACGATTATTAATACATCACGTTGGTCAATTAAAAAAAGAAAATTATTTCAAGACAAAATTGTAATTCGTACCAAGGACCCCAACTATTCTGAAAAGTATAGTTACGAAAATAAAAAATTAAAAACCAATTAAGGCCAATTTTTAAAAAATGTATATTTTATTTGAAGACAAAATTGCAATTCCTGCCGAGAACCTCGATTGTATTAAACAGAACGGTTGAAGCGATTACTAATACATCACGTTGCTTAATAAAAAATAAAAAATAAATTATTTCAAGACAAAATTATAATTCGTACCGAGGACCCCAACAATGCTGAAAAGTATAGCGCAAGTTGCGGCGATTATGGTGAGCGGCCTGGGAAAGGTCACCCTTCCCTCCTCGTCGTCCTGAATCATCCCGATGATCGACTGATTCCTTTGGAAAATCGCCATCTTTTCGCGTTTCACTTGGTATTAAATTATCACAACATTCCTCGTCTCTTTCTCTCCGTCTCGCCGCCTGCCTGACGAGTCTATCAATAAGACTTATTGTTGAATGAGCAAACACACAGGACGCACGTGCGCCCTCGATGAATCACAATGTATGAGCGACGATAAATCCTTCGGGCTATTTTCCTTCTTTTCATCGGTCGCTATCGCACCGAAACGTACAGCTGATTGCGATTCAGGGCGAGATGACTTTCTCGCTTCCACTGAGTCACTGAAACTGTCGTCGGGTGTTAACGAAAGTCACATATTTGAAAAAATTATTATATCGTAATTATTGCTTTATTAACATTCAACACTTTTTTTTATTTGGTTATTTTTATTTTTGTTTTATCTAGTTTTTCGTTTTTATTTTATTTCGTTTTTCGTTTTTATTTTATTCAATTTTGGTAATTTTTATTTTATTCAGTTTTGGTAATGTTTGTTTTATTTCATTTTGGTAATTTTTATTTTATTTATTTTTGGTAATTTTTATTTTATTTAGTTTTTGTAATTTTTGTAATATTTATTTTATTTATTTTTTGTAATTTTTGTTTTATTTAATTTTTTATAATTTTTGTTTTATTAATAGTCTGTAATTTTCGTTTTAGCATCAAAGGTGCTTCTGGTCTGACGTCCGCGTTGCTCCTCAAAGACTGTCGATCCGCGTGGCCGCGTTCCCTCTAAGACCTCGAGGCTCTGGCTACACTACGCAGAGCTTCTTATCGCCGCCACTCGAATTAACTTGCGCCTTTTCTCGCGCTCCCTCCCTTCAACCGCGGCTCGTGACGCTGCACGCGCGATCACCACATCCTCGTGGACTCGGGGCGCGTCGGAAGCGCGAGGAGGCGCAGGAAGAGCGCTTCCTCAAATTTTCCCCAACGGTCCTGCCTTCGCTGATTTTTTTCCTCGTTCCTCGTTTCGTTACATCATCGAAAATACGTCAAAGCCGCGAATTCGTTTTTTCTCTCTTTTTCACTAAATCATCAATTTTTTTTCTTTCTATCTCCCTGTTCAAATAATCAAAAACGTATCGTAAGACGCGAAAACTTTTTTTTTTTTTTTTTTTTTTTTTTTTTTTTCTTCCGGAAATCAAATTCCGCGTTCAATCCAAACTCATCAGTGTCCACCGTTCCTCGTGACACTAAATGTTACACCCACTTTTCAATTTTCTCCACGGTATCAAATATTAATAAATCACAAATATTAATAAATCTCAAATATTAATAAATCGCAAATATTAATAAATCGCAAATATTAATAAACCTCAAATATTAATAAACCTCAAATATTAATAAACCGCAAATATTAATAAGCCGCAATTATGAATAAACCGCAAATATTAATAAACCGCAAATATTAATAACCCGCAAATATTAATAACCCGCAAATATGAATAAAACCGCAAATATTAATAAATCGCTACTAAAATTTGCGGAAGTCGGGAGCGTTCGAAAAAATCGGTCCGTCGACGTTCGCGGCCGCGTTCAGACTGCGATCAACCCGACAGAATTTTTCGTCTCCTCGGCGCCCGCCGGTCGCTCGTGTTCCGCGTGTTTCTCCCTTTCCTTCCCGATTCTTCCTCGTCTAGCCGGCGATCTTGCGCCGCTCGCGCGCGACTCACGGAAAGGTGCGTGACGTAGAAAAATCGTCGCGCTGCGATTGGCGGAGAGAGTTTCGCGGCAGCAACGCAGGGGCAGCTGGCACTCCGAGCGGAGGGGCGGGAGAAAAAGCCGGAGAGGCGCCGAACAATCGTCTCAGGACGCGCGCGGTTATTATCCCAGGTAACAAGGTGCGGCTTGCGCCACGAATTCGCCCCGTCGGCTCGACATGCGCGTCGCGAGGGGTGCGAAACGTTTGTAGTAGTTTCGGGCCACGCTGACAATGACCGGGAAGTCTCCGGCTTACTGGCTTCTCGGCTCGTCGCCGCGATCGCTCCTCGGGCTCTTCGACACAACATTCGTACGCTCGACGCGGGGGATAGAATAAAAAGCCTGCGAATTTGTCGAGAACGTCGAGAAACAATGGGAACCCCGTGGAAACGGCCGTTGTGCCACCCTCGGAGCGTCGCTGCCGGTTGAAAACGCCGCAGCTGACTCGCTAACGATTCGTGAAGCGACAAGAATGAAGGATGGAAGGGGGGGGGGGGGTTCGAATGGTCACGTGAAACCGAAGTTGTGAATTTTTCGGTAATTTATTACATACATTTTTGTGGTTTTATTTCGTGTATTTTGCGATTATCGCTTCGTGCAGTGTGTTTATTTTGGCCATTTTTATGATGGGATTATTTTTCGGTGCTAAACAATCAGCTGCTGAAGAATTTTTATTTTATTTTATTTTTTTTTAATTATGAAAACGGGCTGTGTCCAATTACAAATATTTGATGGCTTTAAAAATGTTATGCTTTTAAAGTTTGCATCGTTGCAATGCAACGAAATTAAAAACAACAAAATATGAATTTCATAAAAATTCTAATATTTCATCCTTAGGGGGTGAAGTAATATTTTTTTCGTCATGCTCTTAGTCGTTATAATAACTTTTTGTAACCGGTATAATCATTTGGGTTCATTAATATTTGGTTGTTTTATAATAATTTATTGTAACCGGTATAATCACTTGGGTTCATTAATATTTGGTTGTTTTTAATTTCATTGCAATGCAACGATGCAAACTTCAACGTCATACAATTTTTTTTGGTTTTGGCTTCACTGCTGCTTCGTTGGTGAAACGAATTAGCAGCCCGCGAGCGGCAGGCCCGAAATTCTTCGCCCCGGCTCGGGCGAAGAATTTTTTCTTCGTGGGAAAGAAAGGCTATATATATATATTATATGAACCGCCGTATTCACGTGGTGAAACGTGAGAGCGTTTTGGGCGTAAGCCAGAGAGTAAATAAATTTTCGGTCCCCGCGCGATAGACGTCGGGGATGCTGTCTAATCAAGCTGAGTACACACGGAGCGTGGACTCTTTATCTCTGACCGTGGCAATGAGTTTCCTACCGGATGGCCATGCGTTTATTTACTCGGAAAAGAGAAATTCGTTGTGCTAGACGATATCTCGTGCCAGTCATTTTTTTTCCACCGACGTCCGCGTGCTAAACACTTTTATATTTGCCCCCGCGCAGCCTCGTAAAAGAGCAGCGTCCACTTTTACACACGCAACAATTATTGCTTCCGGAGCTTTTTACGCCTTTAATTGCGCTTTACGACCCGAGTTTCGTCACTTCCGGCCGGAATCGCCGAGCGATTCGACGCCCCGCGTCGATGCGTCCTCTTTTGCGCAAGACGCGAGTCGCGCCGCGGCCATGCGGGAAATAAAAAGAAATTCGGTCAGGCCAATAAGTCATCTCGCCAAGAGAGTCGCGATAAGTGCCAGCTAATTGTGGCTTTGCGCGGCGCATGATTTACAAAGGGGCTGCGTTGATCGTCGAATCTCCCGCGCTTTTTTTTTTTTTTTTCATTTTCCAATTTCGTCGTCAATGTCGTAAAACATTTTTTGTAACTGCGTGCGTAAAACTCGACTTTTCGAGGCGGTTAAGCTTGCGTAAAGTGCTCGTTTTCCACACTAGTGCGTAAAGTGACCACTCGTGCGTAAAGTTCCACTTTACGCACTCTTGGTTAATTTACGCACTCGTGCAAAAAGTTGCAGTTTGCGCACTCTTGGTTACTTTACGCACTCGTGCAAAAAGTTGCAGTTTGCGCACTCTTGGTTACTTTACGCACTCGTGCAGAAAGTTGCACTTTACGCACTCGTGCAGAAAGTTCCACTTTACGCACTCTCGGTTATTTTACGCACGCGTGCCGAAAAACGAGCACTGCGCACGCAAAACCGCCTCGAAAAGTCGAGTTTTACGCACACAGTTACAAAAAATAGTACGTTCAACTCGTGCGGGAAATGACCTTCTTTACGCACTTGTCGCACAATATACTATTTCGTACACCGCACCTTCGTGTGTTATCAACGAGATTGCGAGAGAAAAACCCGCGGAGGTTACGTCGAAAAGCGAGTCGTGCGTCGCGCGTGCGACAAATAATCTACTACCACTACGCGTATTTATTTCGCACAGTGGCGGGGACGCTCGTAAATTCGCAGCGATGTGGTGTGCGCAAAGTCCGATTCATCGCGGGGAAAGCAGCGACTCCCAATCCGCTCCGCTCGTTTCGTGTGCAGCGAGTCGATTTCGTGCGCCGGGCGTCCCGCTTTTATTTCTATGGAATATTTTTCAGCAGCCGCAGAGCGACGTTTGACGAATATTAATAGAAGCTTCGATGGGCAGCGTCGGGGATAGACGCGAAGGCTTCCTGAATATATTTATGTATTTGTTTGTTTATGCAGCCTACGAGGCATGGAGAGAAACTAGTCTTCGTGTATTCTTCGTTGTCCGGGCTGACGCGGAGGGCGCTGGACGTTTGAGAACCGCCGAGAGACGGAGGTTGAATGAGCGCATTGTGCGTACCCTTCGGCTGCACCGCGTGTAACACACCGAAACCGTCCATTTGAATTCAACAGTGCTCGCCATTCACGAATACACCGGGAGACGCTCGAATGTTTTTCGTGGTGTTGGTGGGTATAGAGGCGGCACAATGCGAAAGGGAGAAGGAGCGGCGATGTGTTCGAGTTGTGAATATACAGAGGCGAACACGCGGCCGAGTTTGTCTCCCGCGGAGTCATCGCTTTGACGCGCGTGGTAAAATTCCCCCGGCGACTTCTGTTTTATCACGAAAAAAACGCAGCTTTTTTTATAGAAGGGCGGGGAATTCGCTGGCAATATATTCTGTTGTTTAAGGTAGTTCTAGTGTTTAATATTCATTTCGCATACATTTCGAGAAAAATGAGAGACAATTTCGAACACTTCTTGATGGTAAAAAAATTTGAAAAAATGTGTGCACTTTGAAGGTACTGAAAAGATTAATTTTGGGTAATCATAATTCTAAAATGTTATTGATAAATTGATGAAAAAAATAATTTTTTGACAAATATTTGGTGGCTCTTTTTTTTGTATTAAAATGATTCCTTCGTTTTTGTGAACACATGAATTTTTTCAGATTTTTAAGTACTCTTTGAAATTTGTACATATTCTTCATATAAAAAAACACAAATTTCAGAGTACGTAAACATCTGAAAAAATTCATACGTATTCAGAAAAACGAAGGAATCATTTTCATAAAAAAAACTTGGGTCATCGAAATATTTGAAGTACCATAAAAATATATACCATATAAATTTGCAGATTTATGCCATATAAATTTGCAGATGCGGAGAGTCGCGTGAGAAAAAAAAATCTCGGAGTCTCCCCGATAAAGACGAAAAATGTACAGTGCATTCATTGTGTCCTTACGAATCTTGTTTGCATAGAACTCTTATCGTCCTCGCGATATCTCGCTTCCTGTCAAATCTGTATCGCCGGCCGCAAACCGCATGGAGAGAGCGCATAGAATTTTCCCACCGCGACGATTTCCTGGTCTCACGCAACGGAGAATATCACAAGCACAGTCGTATTTGTTCATCGTTCTTTCGTTTTATTTTTCACTTTACTCTATAACATATTTTATACTATATATATATAAATTGCTCGTACAAATTGTAACAACGTATGAAATATATACGATTAAAAAAAAAGAGTTTGGTTGAAGCGTATTAAAATTATTGCAATTTCCTTGATGTTTTCGTTTTATTCGGTGTCTTTTTCCTCGGTAAAGTCGGTAAATTCGTCGAAGGATGAAGTATTAATCGCAGCTTTCGTTCGAATCCACTTTTGCCCTCGCTGCGTCTAATCTACATGCTGATGCATTTTTTTCTTCCTAGTTAAAAAAAAAAAAAAACGAAGAAACAAGAGATACTATTCGAAATATTATATGACACAGAGTTTCGTGTGTGCTATATAACTGTATTTATTTACAGATGAATCGTGTGCGTTCCGCGTTCTCGAGGAGCCGCGCGAACGTTTGTTCAACTAATTCGAGGGGAGAAAAACGGAGAGAGAGAGGCGCACGAGGCACTTGAACCGTTCGGTCGAATTATGGCACGTTTTTTTTCTTTTTAATCATCTTCTTTCGTTCATTCTCGTTACAGGCTCCTCGCGTCAAGTCGCTACGGGCGGCGAGAATTCGCGTCGCGAGAGATCTCGACGCCCGCACTCTCGTCTTTTGTCCCAGTCGCGAACGCTTTTTTTTCTCGCTCGTTAAGAGCGCGTGAAGTACCAACTGCGGTAACAAAAACTGTAATGGACTTTTTTTTAATGCATATTTACATCTACAGCTAAAAGAAGAAATTCATCAGCAGTGAATTAATTTCTTAGAAAAAAAGAAATTCTTTGAAAAGAAGAAATTCATTCATAGCGAATAAATTTCTTTGAAAAGAAGAAATTCATTAGCAGTGAATAAATTTCTTTGAAAAGAAGAAATTCATCCGCAGTGAATAAATTTCTTTGAAAAAAAGAAATTCATCCGCAGCAAATAAATTTCTTTGAAAAGAAGAAATTCATCCACAGTGAATAAATTTATTTGAAAAAAAGAAATTCATCCGTAGTGAATAAATTTCTTTGAAAAGAAGAAATTCATCCGCACTGAATAAATTTATTTGAAAAGAAGAAATTCATCCGCACTGAATAAATTTCTTCAAAAAGAAAAAAATTCACCCGCAGTGAGTGAATTTCTTCTTTTAACTTTAAACGCGAATACGCGTGAAAAAAAGAAGTTCATTACAGTTTTTTATACCGATTGGTCTCTGCGTGAACGTTTTTCACGTGCTTAAGTCGTGCATTGCCTGTACAATTCCGATTTCTGCTCGATCTCGGCGAGATGTCGCTCCATCTGTGCCGTCAGCTGATCCACGTCCTTCATGAGATTTCCCAGGAGTTTGTCGTTGTCCCTGTAGACGCTTTCCATGCCGTCGAGGTCCTTCGACTTGGTCGCCGTGTCCGCGGTGAGCTCGGACGCTCGTTTCAGCAGCTGCTTCGCCCGCTGAATGTCGTCCTTGCTCTTCGCGACGCGATGATTCAGCGAGTCGCCCGCCTTGCGATACTCGGTGCCGAGACGTTGGCTCTTCTCCTTCACGGCCGCCGCCTCAGCGCCGACGTTCTTGAGACTCCCGCGGATCTCCTGATTCAGGACGAAATCGTTCTTCGCCGACATCGCCTGGAGCTTCTTGAGACGCTCGTCGAGCGATTCCACCGACGCCGTCGTGTTCAGCGCCTTTTTCTGCGCCTCCTTCGTCACCTCGATTATGTCCTTCAGATCCTTCTCCGAGAGATCGATGTCGCTTTCCGCCTGGTCGATAGCCGCTTGCGCCAAGTCCTGCGCCTTTTGTGTGTCGCTCAGTAAATCGATCACCTGCGGAGAACGAAAAAGTCACGATTACGAGTTACTGAATTGTTACATTGTTTGAGATTTGGAAAAAAATATTTTTTTCGCCACGATTTTTTTTTGTTAGAAATCGTAGATCCGGATCCGGACCGAAAATCGCCAAAATCGACCCCAATTTTTTTTCTTTTCAAAATATCGACTTTTAACCTATGCCATCGTTCTCAAGTCGCATATTCTACCCCCGAAAACACTGGTTATTAACCTTTTTTAATTGAGTTTGAAAAAAATATTTTTTTCGCGACGAAATTTTTTTTTTTCTGGCAGAAATCGTAGATTCGGCTCCGGATCGAAAATCGCCAAAATCGACCCCAATTTTTTTTCTTTTCAAAATATCGACTTTTAACCTATACCATCGTTCTCAAGTCGCATATTCTACCCCCGAAAACACTGGTTATTAACCTTTTTTAATTGATTTTGAAAAAAATATTTTTTTCGCGACGAAATTTTTTTTTTTCTGGCAGAAATCGTAGATTCGGCTCCGGATCGAAAATCGCCAAAATCGACCCCAATTTTTTTTCTTTTCAAAATATCGACTTTTAACCTATACCATCGTTCTCAAGTCGCATATTCTACCCCCGAAAACACTGCTTATTAACCTTTTTTAATTGATTTTGAAAAAAATATTTTTTTCGCGACGAAATTTTTTTTTTTCTGGCAGAAATCGTAGATTCGGCTCCGGATCGAAAATCGCCAAAATCGACCATAATTTTTTTTCTTTTCAAAATATCGACTTTCAACCTATACCATCGTTCTCAAGTCGCATATTCTACCCCCGAAAACACTGGTTATTAACCTTTTTTAATTGATTTTGAAAAAAATATTTTTTTCACGACGAAATTTTTTTTTTTCTGGCAGAAATCGTAGATTCGGCTCCGGATCGAAAATCGCCAAAATCGACCCCAATTTTTTTTCTTTTCAAAATATCGACTTTTAACCTATACCATCGTTCTCAAGTCGCATATTCTACCCCCGAAAACACTGGTTATTAACCTTTTTTAATTGATTTTGAAAAAAATATTTTTTTCGCGACGAAATTTTTTTTTTTCTGGCAGAAATCGTAGATCCGACTCCGGACCGAAAATCGTTAAAATCGACCCCAATTTTTTTTCTTTTCAAAATATCGAATTTTAACCTATACCATCATTCTCAAGTCGCATATTCTACCCCCGAAAACACTGGTTATTAACCGTTTTTAATCGATTTTGAAAAAAATATTTTTTTTGGCGACGAAATTTTTTTTTTTCTGGCAGTAATCGTAGATTCGACTCCGGACCGAAAATCGTTAAAATCGACCCCAATTTTTTTTCTTTTCAAAATATCGACTTTTAACCTATACCATCATTCTCAAGTCGCATATTCTACCCCCGAAAACACTGGTTATTAACCTTTTTTAATCAATTTTGAAAAAAATATTTTTTTGGCGACGAATTTTTTTTTTTTCTGGCAGAAATCGTAGATCCGACTCCGGACCGAAAATCGTTAAAATCGACCCCAATTTTTTTTCTTTTCAAAATATCGACTTTTAACCTATACCATCGTTCTCAAGTCGCATATTCTACCCCCGAAAACACTGGTTATTAACCTTTTTTAATTGATTTTGAAAAAAATATTTTTTTCGCGACGAAATTTTTTTTTTTCTGGCAGAAATCGTAGATTCGGCTCCGGATCGAAAATCGCCAAAATCGACCCCAATTTTTTTTCTTTTCAAAATATCGACTTTTAACCTATACCATCGTTCTCAAGTCGCATATTCTACCCCCGAAAACACTGCTTATTAACCTTTTTTAATTGATTTTGAAAAAAATATTTTTTTCGCGACGAAATTTTTTTTTTTCTGGCAGAAATCGTAGATTCGGCTCCGGATCGAAAATCGCCAAAATCGACCATAATTTTTTTTCTTTTCAAAATATCGACTTTCAACCTATACCATCGTTCTCAAGTCGCATATTCTACCCCCGAAAACACTGGTTATTAACCTTTTTTAATTGATTTTGAAAAAAATATTTTTTTCACGACGAAATTTTTTTTTTTCTGGCAGAAATCGTAGATTCGGCTCCGGATCGAAAATCGCCAAAATCGACCCCAATTTTTTTTCTTTTCAAAATATCGACTTTTAACCTATACCATCGTTCTCAAGTCGCATATTCTACCCCCGAAAACACTGGTTATTAACCTTTTTTAATTGATTTTGAAAAAAATATTTTTTTCGCGACGAAATTTTTTTTTTTCTGGCAGAAATCGTAGATCCGACTCCGGACCGAAAATCGTTAAAATCGACCCCAATTTTTTTTCTTTTCAAAATATCGAATTTTAACCTATACCATCATTCTCAAGTCGCATATTCTACCCCCGAAAACACTGGTTATTAACCGTTTTTAATCGATTTTGAAAAAAATATTTTTTTTGGCGACGAAATTTTTTTTTTTCTGGCAGTAATCGTAGATTCGACTCCGGACCGAAAATCGTTAAAATCGACCCCAATTTTTTTTCTTTTCAAAATATCGACTTTTAACCTATACCATCATTCTCAAGTCGCATATTCTACCCCCGAAAACACTGGTTATTAACCTTTTTTAATCAATTTTGAAAAAAATATTTTTTTGGCGACGAATTTTTTTTTTTTCTGGCAGAAATCGTAGATCCGACTCCGGACCGAAAATCGTTAAAATCGACCCCAATTTTTTTTCTTTTCAAAATATCGACTTTTAACCTATACCATCATTCTCAAGTCGCATATTCTACCCCCAAAAACACTGGTTATTAACCTTTTTTAATCGATATTGAAAAAAATATTTTTTTGGCGACGAAATTTTTCTTTTCTGGCAGAAACCGTAGATCCGGCTCCGGACCGAAAATCGCCAAAATCGACACCAATTTTTTTTTTAAATATCACCTATAATAGGTTAATCAATTTTGCGTTTTTACCTTGCCGGCCTGCTTCTGCTTCTCGAGCGCCACTTCCTTCGCCCGTTTCGCGCGATCCTCCAGATCGAGAGCGTTTTGCCGGTCGTTCGCGGTTTCCGAGATGATCACGTCGGAATTCGTGAGCGAGCCGACGATGCCCTTTATCCTCTTCGCCAATTCCGAGATCTCCTCGGGCTTCAAGTGAATATAATTGCTCAGCACCTCCTCGGCGAGGTCTCTGACCTCGGCCGGCGTGGGCTGCATGCTGTCGTCCAGCATGTTCAGGATTTTCTCCGTCACGTCCGAGACGACCTTCACCACGGCGTCCGAGCGATTTCTCGCGTCCCAAGCCGCGTTAAACGCATCCTGAGCGTTGCCGCGGGCGGCAGTCGCGTCTTGTTTTATATTCAGCATCTGAAACAAAAAGTCACGTCGTTTCACATTCAATTTTCGCTTCACCCTCAACAAATAAACTCAGCGTCTTTTTCTTATTTATACGCAAAACCAATATTATAATTTATTAAACATCCTTATTTCATCGAATCGCGACAAAAATATATTCCGCAAACGGAAAAAAATGAATCGTGAAAAAAAGTATCACAACATTTCATATACAAATTCGTTTTTCATTTCTCCCCAAATCAATATTATCATTCATTAAACATCCGTATTTCATCGAAACGCCACAAAAATATATTTCGCAAACGGAAAAGAATGAATCGTAAAAAAAAGTATCACAACATTTCACAAACAAATTTCTCTCGACCCTCAGCAAACAAACTCGTCTTTTTTATCTCTCCTCAGAATCAATATTATCATTTAATAAACATCCGCGTTTCACCGAAACGCGCCAAAAACATATTTCGCAAACCTAAAAAAATCAAATCACTGCAAACATATGTAAAAAAAATAAACAAACGACCAAACAAGATGCGTCCTAAAACCGAACTCACGTTTCGTAGCAGCCGTTCAGCCTCATCCTTATGCGACTTTATCTTCACCGCCTGCTTCTTCGCCACATCCAGCGCCTGATTAGCCATGGTGATCGCTCCAGCGTCGCACGACATACCGCCGCAATATCCACACGCGGCACCGCCGCAGACGTCGCTGCAGTCGGTGACATTAACGCCGCACATGCCGAGATTAAGTCCCGGCATCTCCTTCGCGAATTTTCTCATCTTCCCCTCGATCTTCTCCAGCGACGCTTTGCTGCGATTCTGCGCGTCCTCCACGGTGTCGCGATTTTTCGCCAGCAGCGACTCCGTATTTTTCCGATATTTCTCAGCAGCCGCCAAATCGTTCGTCGTCTCATCCGCCATCCTTTCAGCCTCCCTCGATTGCTCAGCCATCTGCTGAGTCACGTTCAGCGCGCCCTGAACGTTCGCCTCCTGAAGTCTCGTCGCGTCCTCCCTGAGCTTCGCCGCGTCCTGATGCAAATTATTCGTGCGATTCTTCAGTCCTTTGTGGGTCGTGTCGCTGAGGGTCACCCGGCCTCTCACGTTCTCCAGCTGATTGTCCACCTCCTCCAGAAGTTTCGACGACGCCGTGACGTTCGTCGCGAGATCCTCGGCCAGGTCGATCAGCACGTCGAGATCCTGACTCCTGACCGACGTGCTGTTCACGAGGCCGCGAATTTGATTGAGATTCTCGAGCATCGTGTCGAACTGCTCGCTGTAGACGCCCGTGGTGCCGACTTTTTGGATCCTCGAGGCCTCGTCGATCACGAGATTCGTCTTGTTTCGCAGCCCGTCGAGAATGACGTCCCAGTTGTCGAAACACTCGCCGCAGGGCTCGCAACGCGGCGCCTCGCCGATGTAGCTGCGGTCGCACTGGTCGCACTTGTCGCCGCCGATTCCCGTCCGACAGAGGCAGACGCCGGTCGCGCGGTCGCACTGGGAGCTCGAGGAGCCGCTCGCGTCGCACTCGCACGGACGACACTCGACGTTCGGGTTGCCCCAGTAATTCGCCTGGCACTCGTTGCAGCGACGGCCGCCGAAGCCGGGTTTGCAGTCGCAGGTGCCGTCGAAGAGATTGCAACTGTGGGGATGTGATAAAATAATGTGAAAATGTGATTTTAGGTGGGTATTTAATTGGGGAATTATGTAATGAGATGGGCGACTTCTGGTTTTTTTAACGATGTTGAAGTTCGCATCGTTGGAATGCAACGAAATAAAAAAAAAATCATTGTAATTAATCTAAGTGATGAAGGGCACGATTTTTTTTCGTGTCCTTAGTTGCTGTGGCGGCTTTTGATACCCATTTTTATGATTTTAATTACGATTCTTTTTTTTTATTTCGTTGTATTCCAACGATGCAAACTTCAACATCATCTTTTTCGTGATAATTCGATTTTTGAAGAATCTTTGAGCGTTACGCATAAACTGATCCTCAAGTTATTAAATGCAGTAAACTACGATCCAACTGAAATTTAAGTTATTAAATGCAATAAACTACGGTAATGCAGTAAATTACTACGCTAATTTACTGCGCTAATTTAATTTCACTATGCTAATTTAATGCAGCAAATTACTACGCTAATTTACTGCATTTAATACACGGCGAACTCAATTGGGTTTTTGAACGCAATTTTTTTCTTATTTTAAAAATTTATATGCATGTTTTAAATAAAAATGTTAGGCTTGTATTTTGCAAATAAGAAATTATTAGTATTTTCGCGTTTTGGTGACATTAATGCACCATTTGAATAAAAAAAATAATTCCTTTTTTTTTCAACAACCCAAATCAGTGTTAAAAATGAACGTACCGGTCCGAGATGCTTCCAACGACGTCGCACTCGCAGGGATCGCAGCCGAGCCCGCTGGCGATTCTCCAATGATTATCCTCGCAAGTGTCGCACAGATTGCCGACGACGTGGGGCAGACAAGGACACTTTCCGGTGCGATGATCGCAGGGCCCGGCCTTCGAGTCCGTTCCCAGCATGTCGCAGTTGCAGTCCTGGCAGTCCTTCTCGAGGGCGTTGCCGTGATAGCCGGGCTTGCAGATCTGACAATTCGGCCCGTCGGTGTTGTAGAGACAGCGAAGACAGCGACCGGTGTGAGGATCGCAGTTGCCGGTTTGCGCGAGGTCGGTGTTGTTGTTGCAGTCGCAGGGCTTGCAGCCGCCGTTCGGCACCTCCGGATCGCCGAAATAATTGTCCGCGCATTTCTCGCAACGAGATCCGGTGTAGCCGGTGTAACATTCGCAGATTACGTCGTGGGTCTCGGAGTCCAGGGAGCAGCTGTCCGCGTAGGAATGACCGGATTCGATGGTGCCTGCATTTTTTTCATTGTTATTGAATTTTTGTAATTTTTTTTCGTAATTATTGAATTGTTGTCATTTTTTTTCGTAATTGTTGAATTGTTGTAATTTTTTTTCGTAATTGTTGAATTTTTGTAATTTTTTTTCGTAATTGTTGAATTTTTGTAATTTTTTTTTCGTAATTGTTGAATTTTTGTAATTTTTTTTCGTAATTGTTGAATTTTTGTAATTTTTTATCGCAATTGTTGAATTTTTGTAATTTTTTATCGCAATTGTTGAATTTTCGAACATCGTTAAATCTGTGATATTCGTATATTTACTAGCAGACCACAAACTTTACGAAATCAAGAAAAAAAAAATTCGCAAAAAAAAGACGAACGGGGTAAATTTTTTTCGAATTTTTTTTTTTCGATTTCGTAAAGTTTGAGAACCCTATCCGATGGGAAATTTCCTGCTGATTCCGAAAAGCACCATTATTTGGCCGAAAAATCGAAAATTCGCTGATAAAAAGTCGAAAAATGATTTTTTACTTTTTTCGAAATTTCATATATATGAGAAAAAAAAACAGTAATATTACCTGGGCAAGGACAAGCTCTGCAAGGAATATTCACGCCTATCCGGGGATCCCCGTAGAAAGTCTTGACGCAATATTCGCAGTTATGTCCAGTCGTGAAGTCTCGGCAGTTGATGCAGGCGCCGGTCTTCGAGTCGCAGCTCTCGGCGTGGCCGTTGCACTCGCATCGTTTGCAGTGCGGGAAATTCCAGAAGCCGGGATCGCACTCGCCGCAGTTGCGTCCGTAGGTGTTGGGCCGGCATTTGCAGCGACCCGTCTCGTCGTCGCAGAAATTGTCGAGCGCGCCGACCGCGTTGCAGTCGCAGGCTATGCAACCCTCAGGTCCAAAGCCGTAAGTTCCGGGGGCGCAGCGATCGCAGCGTCGGCCGACCACGTTCGGTTTGCACGGGCAGCTGCCGCCGTAGTTCCTGCAGAGGAGACTCAGAGATCCGGTTGGGCTGCATTCGCAGGCTGAAGAAAAACGATAAAATTCCGATCAGCAAATTCCGAATTTTTTTTATACAGGTGTTTCATTTTTTTTTTTCGTTAAAAACATTCGCAGGCTGAAAAAAACGAGAAAATCCCGATCAGCAAATTCCGAATTTTTTATACAGGTTTTTCATTCGGTTTTTCGTCGTTAAAAAAATTCGCAGGCTGAAGAAAAACGAAAAAATTCCGATCAGCAAATTCCGAATTTTTTTATACAGGTGTTTCATTCGGTTTTTCGTCGTTAAAAAAATTCGCAGGCTGAAGAAAAACGAAAAAATTCCGATCAGCAAATTCCGAATTTTTTTATACAGGTGTTTCATTTTTTTTTTTTCGTCGTTAAAAACAATTAAATGCTTACAGTGAGCTCCGTCGAAAACGTAGAATCCTATGCTGGCGTAGTATTTCTCGCAAAGTTCGGTCTCCTCGGCGCTGTAACGTCCCACGTCGTTGAATATCTCGTTACAACGATTTCTCTCGTAATCCTGACGACGCAGCAGGCCGGGACCCTCGTCCGAGAAGATGGGAATGTACTCGAGTCGCGGCCTCAGCACGATCTGCGAGAAACGATTTAGCGTTACGAGGAATCGCGAGAGAAATGTCTGAATATGACTTCTGAGATTAAAATTTACAGTTACAGACATTTTACAACTATCGTTGTGAAATTTCACAGAAAGAAATTTACAAAAAAAGAATTACAGAATTTTACAAAAAAAGAATTACAGCAATTTACAAAAAAAGAATTACAGAAATTTACAAAAAAGAATTACAGAAATTTACAAAAAAATAATTAGATAAATTTTCAAAAGAAGAATTACAGAAATTTACAAAAAAATAATTAGATAAATTTTCAAAAGAAAAATTACAGAAATTTAGAAAAAAGTATTACAGAAATTCACACAAAAATAATTAGATAAATTTTCAAAAGAAGAATTACAGAAATTTAGAAAAAAATAATTAGATAAATTTTCAAAAGAAGAATTACAGAAATTTAGAAAAAAATAATTAGATAAATTTTCAAAAGAAGAATTACAGAAATTTAGAAAAAAGTATTACAGAAATTTACACAAAAATAATTAGATAAATTTTCAAAAGAAGAATTACAGAAATTTACACAAAAAGAATTACAGAAATTCTGAAAAGAAGTTTATAGAAATTGTGTACAATTTCTGTATATTTCTGTATTTCTGTAACTTCGCGAAAAAAAGGAAATATCACTCACGGAATCCACGAGTATCGACGCGGTCGGCGTGTCGACCTGGCTGTCGTATTTGTGGAACAGCACGACGACGTTGTAGGCTTTGCCGGCCTCGAGACACGCGGCGGGATCGGCGGTGGCGCTGCGCGCGTTGTGCGGCAGTTGGACCCAGAGATGATCGTCCTCGGGGCGCCAGCGGGCGCAGGGACCGTCGGCCTCGACGGGGCCGTCGCGCTCGATGATTATCTCGACGTGTTGCCAGGTTCCCGGATGCTGAGACTCGTAGCGCAGCACAACGTCGTACCACATCGATCTGCGGATATCGTTGATGGTGAAGTTCATCGAGCCGCCCTCCGAGGCTTTCATGAAGCCGGTGCCGGTCCAGGTGTTGGGCCTTCCGTCTCTGTAGGGCTCCCTGATCACGACTTGGCAATTCTGTGTTGAATAATTTTTTTAATTTTTTTCAATTGAATTAATAACATTAAAAAAAAATTACATCGATTTATTAAATATATAAAAGTCTGTGGGGCTTCCTGATCACGATTTGGCAATTCTGTATTGAATCAATTTTATTAACTATTAATTAATAATGATTATTTTATAATAACTATTAATTAATTAAATATAATAATAAATATAATAATTATTAAAAAATTCAAAGTTACATCAACATATGAAAACACATAAAAAATAGTAATCTGTAGGGCTCCGTGATCACGATTTGGTAATTTTGTATTGTATCATTTTTTCCCAATTGCGTCAGTAAAAAATTTTTAAAATTACATCACATATGAAAAGACATTTAAAAAATAGTAATCTATAAGGCTCCGTGATCACAATTTGGCAATTCTGTATTGAATCATTCAGCCATTTGCATTGGCAACGAATTAAATAAAATTTACATGAACATATAAAACGCAACAAAAAAAATGACTAAGGTGAAAACTGAAATTCGTGAAGCAGCAAAATTACCTCGCTGCCCCTGGACAACTCGCCCTCGTAGATCAAAAAGTCGAGAGCTCCGGTGTAGTAGCTCTGCTCCGGCTGATTGCAGGTTCTGCCGCCCACGTGAGGCCGGCAACGGCACTGCCCGGTCACCGCGTCGCAGGTGGTTTCGTACGAGCCACCGGGATCGCAATCGCAGGGCTTGCAGCCGTTCGGATCGCTCGAGAGTCCCCAGTACTCCGGCAAGCACTGATTGCAATCGCGCGCCGTCACGTAACGCTTGCACGTGCACTCGCCCGTCTCCATGTTGCAGCCCTGGTCGTTTATTGTGCCCAACTTGTTGCAGGTGCAAGCTGCGAAATAAAAAAAATTCAATTCAATAAAATTAATTATCCGATTTCTTCTTTTACTTTTTTAAAAGTAATATACAGTGAAGCAGATCTTACAAGCCCAGAGCATTATTTTCTGTAAACTATACTCATAACAACAATAACGACAATAATAATAATTACAATAATGGTGGTAATAATTATAATAATGATGATAATGATAATGGTTATAATGATGATGATGGTGATGATGATCACGATGATAATAATAATAATAATAATAATAATGCGCCATACCTTCACATCCATCAGGATTATTCTGATCGAAATTCCAGAATCCGTTTTTGCAGGTGTCGCACCGGCGTCCCTCGACGTTGGTCTTGCAATGACATCGTCCGGCCACCTCGCCGGTGAAGTCGTCGGTTTTCGAGTCGCAAATGCCGTCGTCGAGCGAGCCGACGGGGTCGCAGTCGCACGCTGTAGAGAAAAATCGGGAAGAAAAACATTAGCGAAACCGTAAAAATTAAAAATAATATTCGCTAATAGACACTAATAAGCGTCTCGTGACATTTTCGGGATTCTTACATTGGCAGATATTCGGGTCGCTTATGTTGCGATTGACGTCCTGATAGTAGAAGGGTTTGCACTGTTCGCAGTTCTTGCCGCGCGTGTTGTGCATGCAGTCGTCGCATACGCCGCCGGAGACGCGACCCGAGCGCTCGTAGACCGCCTGATCGAAGTGGCAGGAGGTCGCGTGATTGTTGCAGTTGCAGGGCCGGCAGGCGTTCGTCTGCTTGCCCACCGCGGGTTTCCACGGGCCGTCGTTGTAGAGATCCTGGTAGTAAAGATAAGCGATGTTGAGAAAAAAAAAATCGATGTTAAAAAAATCGATTATGAACAATCGATGATTCTCAAAAAACATCGAACATCGATTACTCGGTATTAAAAAAAATCGAACATCGATTACTCGGTATTGAAAAAAATGGAACATCGATTACTCGGTATTGAAAAAAATCGAACATCGATTACTCGGTATTGAAAAAAATCGAACATCGATTACTCGGTATTGAAAAAAATCGAACATCGATTACTCGGTATTGAAAAAAATGGAACATCGATTACTCGGTATTGAAAAAAATCGAACATCGATTACTCGGTATTGAAAAAAATCGAACATCGATTACTCGGTATTGAAAAAAATCGAACATCGATTACTCGGTATTGAAAAAAATCGAACATCGATTACTCGGTATTGAAAAAAATCGAACATCGATTACTCGGTATTGAAAAAAGTCGAACATCGATTACTCGATATTGAAAAAAATCGAACATCGATTACTCGGTATTGAAAAAAATCGAACATCGATTACTCGGTATTGAAAAAAATCGAACATCGATTACTCGGTATTGAAAAAAATCGAACATCGATTACTCGGTATTGAAAAAAATCGAACATCGATTACTCGGTATTGAAAAAAATCGGAAACCAACATCGATTTCTCGAAAAAAAAAAAAAAAAAAAAAAAAAAAATCGGTGCTCGATCAAATCAACAAAAATCGCCATTCCCCACCTGGCAGTTCTCGCAGTTGAGTCCCTTCGTGTTGTGATCGCACTCGCACCGACCGTGCACCATCTCCTCCTCATTGGCGACGCCCGGCAACTCGAGACACGCCGACGCGTGGCCGTAACACGAGCACGAGCCACGTATAACCATATCGTTCACCGCGTAGTAATACTTCTCCCGTATCTCCGCGCGATCGTCGAGCAGATCGTCGCCGAGGGTGTGAAGACGCGTGAAATTTATCCGCAGATTCGTCATCTTCATGAGATTCTGAACCTCCTTCGAGTACGGATTGTCGATGACGAACTTGAGGTTCGGCGGCAGCACGCGGAAAATTATCTCGCCGTCCTCAGAGGGCGCGACGTTCGAGTAGCGCGACTCGCAGATCACGTCGGTGAGCTTCGTCGGTGGCGTCGTGGGGATCCCCGGGAACGACTGCTCGCAGTTGTGCGCGAAGTAACGGTAGACCTGCCAGGTCTTGCCGAAGTCGTGGGAACGCTCGATCAACATCGCCGCCGGGCGGAACGTCTGGAAACGGATTATCAAGTGCGTGAAGTGAAACTCGGCCTCCAGGTCGAAGGATATCGTCACGTTCTCCACGCCATTTTCCGCCTGCCACCAGGTGTTCTTGGAGAAGCTGCAAAAAGGATTGAGAGGAGAATTTTTTTTAATGCGAAATTGCGAATTTAGGGGATCTACGATTTATAAGATTTCGATTTATCTGTTTTTCGACTCAAATTATGTATTTTTTTAATAATTTAATTGATAATCGTAATGGCGATGGTAAAAAAAATTAGTAATAATAATAATAATAATAATAATAATAATAATAATAATAATAATACAAAGCGACCGGTTATTTTTTTATTTTCTGTGCAGTTGTTAAGTTTGTTCGGGTTTCTCGAATACGAATCATTTTCAGAGATAGAATTGTGGAAAAAAAAACTGTCACCAGGTGTTCTTGGAGAAACTGAAAAAGGATTGAGAGGCGAATTTTTTTTAAAGCGAAATTGCGAATTTAGGGGATCTACGAGATTTCGATTTATCTGTTTTTCGACTCAAATTATGAATTTTTTTTATAATTTAATTGAGAATCGTAAAGGCGACGATAAAAAGAATTAATAATAATAATAATAATAATAATAATAATAATAATAATAATAATAATAATAATAATACAAAGCGACCGATTATATTTTTATTTTCTGTGCAGTTGTTAAGTTTGCTCGGGTTTTTCGAATACGAATCATTTTCAGAGATAGAATTGTAAAAAAAAAAAATCGAGGACTCACCCGCTGACGATATTCGTTATGTTGTGCTGCTGCTTCGGCAGCCGGGCGTCGCAGAAGAAACATTTCTTGCGATCCCTCAGATGCGAGACTATGCAATATCGCTCGGGCTCACGGAGGCCGCACGTCGACGTCGCGGACAGCCGATCCTTTCTTCCGATGAGGAGATTCCCCGTCGCCGGGTAACACGAACTCTGCTCGCAGGGGTGACGACGCTTTCCACCTGCATCGACGAATATATAGCGAATTTATAGCGACGTACGGCGAATTTTTTCAAAGGCTACATTTATGCGATAATCACGACCCTCTTCCGATGTTACGCAGAAGCCGAGAAAATATGAGTTAATAAAACCTACACCGAGAGAAAATATTTTGCGATGGTTAACCGCAGATTGAAGTGTAAAAAAATACCTGAAATATATTCTCGTGTTTACCCTAAGTAATTAGTTATCTTCATTATTATTTATTACCAATGAAAAAATAAATAAATCTAAAAAAAGGAATGAAATATTTTTTTCGTTTACTCTAACTAATTAGTAATCTTCATTATTATTTATTACCAATAAAAAACAATTTAAAAAAAGGAATGACATTTTTTTTTTTTTTTTTTCGTTTACTCTAACTAATTAGTAATCTTGATTATTATTTACTACTAATATATTTTTTTAATAAAAAAAAGCCTGAAATATATTTTCGCGTTTACCCTGACTAATTAATAACCTTGATTATATTTAATAGTTTCAGAAGTTTGTTATATTTAATAGACGTCGCTTACAGTTGTAATCAGCAGAACTGCCAATCAACTTGTGTTACCATTTTGTTATTGCTGCGCGCGTGTGAATCATAGTAGCTCAGGATAAGAAACCGTTAAACACCGCAAACCGATAGCCATTGATTAGTGTACAAAGTGTTTTCGCTTTTTTTTTGTTTGTTACGCGGACCTCAACCGGGTTAAGTGATGTCACATCGCCGCACGAGTTTATCTCGTTAATTTGAATTTCTCTCTCACTGTTGAGAACATCGACGAAGCTACCTCTGAGCCTCGTGTGCGATCGAGTCGGCCACCGATATCGTTCCGTCGTCGCCGCGAAGGGCGAGATGTCTCCACGGCGCGACGATCCTACAACATCCCCCCCGATTTACACATCCGCCGAAAAAAAAAATTTTCCGCAGGAAGCGCGGAAACTCAGTGCGCTCAAACGATCAACATCGATCTTTTTATTTCGCACTATTTCAACCCGATAATTGCCGATTCTATCGTGATTTTTCTTGCGATTCCGTATCAGTTTAGCCTTTCAGTATTTTGAAAAGTCCCGCATTCGCAATGCAAACGAAATTTCGTATATTAATTGAATTAAATTCCGAACATTAATCAAATTAAATCCGGAAAGGTAATCGAAATAAACCCCGAAAATTAATCAAATTAATTAACATGAATTCCGAAAATTAATCATAATAATTCAATTAAATTCCGAAAATTAGTCAAATTAATTTGATTAAATTCCGAAAAATAGTCAGATTGATTTAATTAAATTCCTAAAAATATTTAAATGAATTAAATTTAATTCCGAAAATGAATTAATTGGTTACCTCGCATAACATATTTTTTAGAACTATTCATCATGCAAATTTAAGTACCAAATTCAAAATAAATAATAAATTTACCTCGGCGCGAAATTCCTAAAACATTTTTCTGCCTTTTTCCATAAACTAAAAAAAAATCTAAATCTGAATAAAAAATATTTACCTCTGGCAGCCATCCTCGACTCTCTTCCATGTTCCGCATCGCCGGAGTCTGCAACAATCGGGGGAAAATAAATATAAATGAAAAAAATAAAAAATAATAATAATGAATAAATGTCGATTAAATGAAAAAATGCGATCTCGCAGGAAACTCCGAGGTGTATCTGGACCGCGCAGCTCTCGCTGGAAAACGACAATGTAATCGTTACAGCGTCTATTATGGATAGCCGAGTGCATTCGATGGAAAATCTCGCGTCGGTGTCTGTATCAAATCGGCGGAGCGGATGTTTGCCACGATTCGTCGGACTCTTGCATGCATATTACATGTATGTCGGGCAGATACGAGGAGCGAGAGAAGCCTATAATCTCGTTTACGATGAATTAAGCTTCGCGCTAGCGATTCACCGTATCGCCAGTCGGCCTGAACTATGCGTCGGTCAACCGCAAAACGAGTTATTCCCTGCTCAATGAGCATCGACTGTTTTATTGAATTATCGCAGCTGATTGCTTTCTCTCTGTCTCTTTAGGCTCGATGAATCGTGGGAAGGACGCATCGATCAAAGACATTCGATGATGGCAGCTTAAACCGTCTACAATAAAAAATATCCTGGCGGTGATGGTAACTATATTGAATGGCAACTATCAGTCAATGAATCCTATATTCGCGGCAAATATTACATCTTTTATGATATAATTATTTATAATAATTATATCATAAAATATCATAAAATATATCATAAAATATAATTATTTATAATAATTATATCATAAAATATATCTATAAATATATTAAAATAAAATTTATAGAATATATCTTTTATGATATAATTATTTTATGACCGTAAAATAATTATTTTGTATAATATTTTATAATCACTGTAATAGCAAAAAAACAGCCTGAGTTACGAATTTCGTAGCATAAAATGACAAATATAATATATGCTATAAAATGACAAACTATGGATTTTATATTCACGGCGAATATTACGTTCTTTTCACTATAAAATCATTATTTTGCATAATAAATATTTTACGGTCACTGTAATGGCAAAAAAAACACAAAATTGCTGGTCGACAAAATTTAATGTTGTCATTTTATAATCACGAGTGGCTTAAAACGATCAGAAATATCGTTTTATCACTGGCAACTATAAAATTACAACTATGAATTTTCAATTGACGGTAAATATCACACAGTTTTTCTGACCACAAAATAATTATTTTATATGACAACAATACAGTCACGGTGATTTTTTAATTTTTTTATATACTCCAAATGACGAATTTATCGTTATCACAGAATAATCACTAGCGCCTCATTTCTGTTTCAGAGTATAGAGAATTTCTCGTTACAATCAGCCACGACTGATCTCGGGGGAAGCTCGGAGTCAGCGATATATATTAATCTCGGTGAACGGGGAGAACCCGTTTTATCGTCATCCACGGCGGGGAAAAGCTCTGGGATTCCGAGAAACCGCGCGCGAGACTCTCGCCTTCGTCTCTCGCGTGGGCATCGCCACATGGGTCACAATACGGTTTTTCGGGTACTGAAATAAACTCCACGCGGGGCACAGAGCGGAAGGCGGGGTCAAGGGGTCGACTCGGTATCTAATCGGACACGGATAAAAGGCGCCTCTTGTCGTTAGGGTAAACGCGGATGGAGAGTTTTCTCTCTCCTTCTCGTGCTTTTCGATATATCAGTTCGGTCGTGACGAACGGCTGTAAAAAAAAAAAAAAATATCACGCTTCTCGGTACAGAAACGATTTTCGATTTCACGCGGCGAAACTGCAGAGCGATCGGTGTGAGGCGGATGGAATCGCTCGGTCGAGGAGAAAGTCGAGGAAACTCACCTGTTAGAAATATCATTAGAATGACGGCCACCACGGCCGTCTGATAACGCAGAAAAAGGGCCATTTTGGGCACCGCTACGCCTCGACTTCCACTGCGTTGTCCTCACTGCCCGCCTTCGAGATTCCTCTCAACGCGACGGCTCCATTTATCTGCACAGGGGAGAGACGAAAAAAAGTCACTTGAGTATCATCATCATCGCATCTTGGGCCTTTTTTTTTTTTTTTTTGTAAACTTTCTTCCATTAATTTTTAGTGTAGGGATTTCTGGAGATTTAAAAAATATAAAATTCACTGCGGCAATTTGAAACTCTTTGAGCGTCTTAGACCATTTTTATTTTGAATAAATTTAAATAAATTTGCAAAAGTCACTTAAGTATTATCATCATCGCACCTTGGGCCATTTTTTTTCTATTTTCTCCCATTAATTTTTAGTGTAGTGATTATTACGGGTTTAAAAATATATAAAATTCACTGCGACAATTTTAAACGCTTTGATCGCCTCAGTCAATTTTTATTTTGAATAAAAAAATTAAGTCTGTCAACAAATGTCACAAATTCCGCGAAGCACGATTGATGATTCTAAAATTAATCCCCTATAGTTTTTTTTTCTTATCCTTAATTTAAATTTTTTTTATCTCCTCGCCGCGTGGAGAGCCAAAAGTAAAAAACAAAACGCGCCCAAAACAAAAAACCATTGAGCCCGGAATTTCGTTTCACGATCGGCCCTTCTCGTTCCTACATCCCTGAATTTTTTTCCCCACGTGCATCTCAAACACTCGGCCTATCAGTCGTCGAAGCTTCGTATCGCGTTGTATCTACAAAGCTCGGCATTATATTTTTTTCTCTCTTTTTTTTCCAGGTATTTTTCACTCAACGCTCGGATCTATCACGAGGGATCGAGGGCGCCGTGATCGACGACGATCAACGACGGAGCGCGAGATGGACCCGCACAGCGTTCCTCGAGCCCTGAGAACGGAGGCTGCTGACGGAGGCTGTTCGCGTCCGCGACGAGCTCGTACCAACCTACACGGCGCCTGGATCCTCGGATCCCTCGTTGAGTCGTCGATCCTCGATCCTTTCGATCGCACAAATTTTCCTCGGCACCACTGAACGACGAAATCCTCGCAAAAGTCAAGTTGAAGAGATGAAGAAGAAGGAGAAGAAAAAAAAAACAAGCACCACGACGATCAAGCGCAGCTCCGAACGAGAGTGTCGTGCGCTGTGTACGGCTTGAAAAGCGAACGCGACGATAGAGCTGGACGCGCCTCTCTCACGAGTCGGCCGTGCCTTTACAGACGGCGGCTGCAGCACTCGGCACACTGCTGGTGCTGCTGCGATGGTCTCCGCGCTGCCGGCGAGCTCGTCGGCTCGGGGCGCACGGGGCACTCCGGGGTACGTGCGGTGGGAGGGATTAAATCTCTCTTTCTCACTCTCTCTCTCGCTGTCTCAGGACTGTAAGGCTGTGGTTGAGTCTTCGCCGGAAAATATCGCCGGCTCTTTTCAGGCTCGGCGCGCGCTTTTTACGCTTGGACACATTTTTGGGGATGCGGGAAGAGGTGAGAGGAAAATGTTGCGTGTGATTTTAAATAGGGGTAATGAGAAGGAAATGTTAAGAAGAAATATTGAGAAATGTTAAGAAGAAATATTAAGAAAAGTTGAGAAGAAATATTAAGAAATGATAAGAAGAAATATTAAGAAAAGTTAAGAAGAAATATTAAGAAAAGTTGAGAAGAAATATTAAGAAATGTTGAGAAGAAATATTAAGAAAAGTTAAGAAGAAATATTTAAAAAAGTTAAGAAGAAATATTAAGAAGTGTTAAGAAATATTAAGAAATATTAAGAAAACATATTTATGGGTAAATAAGAAAAAAAAATCATGTGCGATTTATTTTTATTTTGTAATATTGATGAAGTTGTTAAATTGAATTTTATAATTGCAGGAATTTTCCGGGCCAAAGCGCTCGTCGAAAGGGACTCTCGGTACTTTCTACAAGTGAACCTGGATCAGGTATACGTTTTCCGAGAAGCAATGCAGCACCGAGAATAAGTGCGGGACCGTCGCCGTCGTCTCTTTTCCGCAGGCCTGGTGAGACCACTACGCACAATTTTACGGGTCCCCATGTCGGGGCTGCCAGATGTTTTGAGCCAAACACGAGCGCCCGAATGGCCTGGCTCTTGTTTCATCGCCGCGTTTTTTTTCTCAGAGCTGCGTGCGGAATAAACAGTGCAATTAACACGAAATTTTCCATCGGGGTTTTTAAAATTCACGAAATACACGAAATTTAAATAAAAATTTAAAATTCACGAAATACACGAAATTTAAATAAAAATTTAAAATTCACGAAATACACGAAATTTAAATAAAAAAAATGTATTCGCGAAATTAAAATTAAAATTTAAAATTCACAAAATTTAAAGTTTCATAGGGTTTTTAAAATTCACAAAATTTAAAGTTTCATAGGGTTTTTAAAATTCACAAAATTTAAAGTTTCATAGGGTTTTTAAAATTCACAAAATTTAAAGTTTCATAGGGTTTTTAAAATTCACAAAATTTAAAGTTTCATAGGGTTTTTAAAATTCACAAAATTTAAAGTTTCATAGGGTTTTTAAAATTCACAAAATTTAAAGTTGCATAGGGTTTTTAAAATTCACAAAATTTAAAGTTTCATAGGGTTTTTAAAATTCACAAAATTTAAAGTTTCATAGGGTTTTTAAAATTCACAAAATTTAAAGTTTCATAGGGTTTTTAAAATTCACAAAATTTAAAGTTTCATAGGGTTTATAAAAATTCACCAAATCGAAACGGAAAAAATTCGAAAAAACAAAACGCAAGGGGGAGCAAAAAAATAGTTTGAAAAATTCTTCAAGACCTCTAAAAGCCAGTCTGGATCGTTATCGCGGCGAGTCATCCGTTGAACGGCGAAACGAGAGCCGAATCGAAAGGCTTGGCCACAGTAATCAGCGATTACCGGCTTCCCCGGGTAACGCAATACACATCGGGCGAGAGCTGGTGCGTCGCCCGAGACACAGTAGGGTCGTTTGTGCGGCGCGGTAGTGCGTGGGCGCACGTACGCGTCTCGGTAAAATCGTTCGGTCGGCGAGCGTTTGACTCCCGGACGACGAGAGGCTGTATAATGCGATGTGCTGCGAGCGCGAAGCCACGACGCCTGTGCAATGCTGACCCGCTTCGCCACCGTATTCCGCGCACTTTGTCGCTCGAAAACCCACGACTGGGATCTCAACCGGTGTGTCTCGAGCACGCGAGGATGTCTGCTGAACACCATATTTCACGGCGCGCTCTACCTATTATTGTGCGGTGGACCGTGAATTAAGGATCGTTCACACAGGGTCAACGGAAGTAATTTTCTTTTTTTTTTTTTTAAGAATTATTTGTTCGTGGCGGAGATGCGACACATCGATTCATTTATACTGTTGAAAACGTTTGCGAATTTACAATAGGTACAGGAAATTTAATTCATCAGCTGGTATATTAAATTGCAAAAAAAAATGCACAATACAATATTTCCTTTAAAAAATAATTAAAAGAGTAGCCATCCCTTGTAAAAAAAATCACATTAAAAAATTTCCTTTAAAAAATAATAAAACAAATTAAATATGTTAGCCAAGTAAAATTTATTTAATTCATCAGCTGGTATATTAAATTTCTGAATTTCTGAACTTTTGTTTTAAATTTCCTAATTTTTGTACTGTCTAGTAGAAAATGCTGTCATTTAAAATTTTATTTGTTTGTCAAATTTAATACACCAATTTAGGTAAACAAATTTCCTTTAATCGTAACAGAAGCTCCAACGAAATATTTTTACCGGTGCAAAACACGCGGTTTATTTATTTTTTTTAATGCATTAGTTTGTGTTAATTTTAGTATGTTTAGTTAACTGTGAATAGGGCCAGAAAAAAATTAATACTGAATAACTGTAATGATAGAACGATAACGAATATCAGAGAACAATTATTTTATTTTTTAATTCTCGAGGGAGACGAGATTATTAATTTTTGAAAGGCGCGGTACTTAGTCGAGGTGTCGAAAGCTCCCCTAATGACGTTTCGAGCGCGCCGCGCTCGATATTAAAAAGATCCTCAAAGCCTCGATTGTAATCGTTATAACGTTTCTCTTTCTTTCCTTTCAGCCTTCGGAAGATCCTTCGGCGGACGATAATGAGGCACGGTTCTCGGTACATTCCCATCGTGGATTCCGGTGCTCCGGTTCGTCGGCGAGTTTATCGTCCCTTTATCAGCGGCGTCGGTGGAAGGGATTGTCGCGACGATATATTTCCCTACGCACAGAGTGGGCCTTGATACAAAACACAAACTTCCATTCACGAAACTCTCTCTCTCTTCGTTTCTCTCGTTTACGAAATTTATTCTCACTTATCGCCACAGCAATGAAACGCGCTTTACGCGATAGACATTATTATAGTCATTATTTTGTTCGCTTCGATCGTCTCGCGGAATTTCGCGCCAAATCTCAGCGGTTACGTAATAATCTGCGAAGCAAAAAAGAAAAAAAAAATGAGGGGACAAGTTGAATGAATTATTGTCGATTATTTTTCACTCCAATTTTTCGACACTGAGTCGCTAAAAATAAAATATTTATTTTTTGTAGTAGTAAAGTTAAATATAAAAAAAAATTCTTTAGTAAATCTTTTGGCTGTTGCTTTGGTGGATAATAATGGAAATAATTGCTGCAAAAATTCTCTCCACTGTTCCCTCGTTGTCTGCGCGAATAAACAATCTCGAGATGCGCTCGGTCGTTGCCATTTAACAAAGCTGCGTTAAGGCGAGGCGTACTGCCCGAATAAGGGCCTCGCGAGACTGACGACGAGTGCACCGCGAGTGCATAAAGGGTGTCCCCACGTCTTTCGATCAACCGCGGTGAAAAAATAATTCTGTTGCTGCAACAAATTTTATCCACGAATTTTTTTTATTTTTTAATTCTAAACATAAGGCAGTTTTTTTTTAGTGTCAAAATATTTTGGAGTACCTCGAGCAATGGGGTAACTTCTAGTCCACAAATTCGGGGCTCACCCGTTAAATAAAATGGTGGATGGTCTGTGTAAAAAAAAAAAAAAATCGGCAAAGCATAGGAAATTTTTTTTTTTAGTCAAAGTGTTTTCGAGCAACTCGAGCAATGGGGTAACTTCTAGTCCACAAATTCGGGGCTCACCCGGTAAATAAAATGGTGGATGGTCTGTGTAAAAAAAAAAAAAAAATCGGCAAAGCATAGGAAATTTTTTTTAGAGCCAAAGTGTTTTGGAGCAACTCCAGCAATGGGGTAACTTTCAGTCCACAAATTCGAGGCTCACCCGTTATATCGAGTGGTAGGTGGTCTGTGTTCACACGTGCAGCACACTTGCATTCTCTCCAGCTTTCTTTCTTTCCGCTCCTCTTCACGTCCTCCCCTCGCCGGTTTCCCGCTCGTCTCACAGAACACGAAATAGTAACGAGTGTAGTACGAAAAGTATTTTCGTCAATCTCTTCCTCGATTCAATGGCCTTTTTTTATCAGCTCCGACGACTCGCGGCGTATTTCTTCACTCCGATGTGCCCGCGCTGTGACCTTTTCCATGTGTGCTCCAAATTCTGTGGTCCAGCGACGATCTTATCTCCGGACTCACGGACTCTAAGCTTTTCGAGCTGTTTCGGCCAAAAGGCAAAAACTGGCGTTTCTTCTAAATCAATCAGCTGAGCCGTTGGGAATTCTTTAACGAATTTTTAATTTTTTTTCAATTTCTTATTTTTTCGTTTTTTTTTTCAATCTCTAATTTTTTTAATTTTTTTTCAATCTCTAATTTTTAAATTTTTTTTTCAATTTCTAAATTTTTTAATTTTTTCAATTCCTAATTTTTAATTTTTCAATTTCTTTTTCAATTTTCAATTTTTCATTTTCTTTTTCAATTTTTAATTTTTCAAATTCTTTTTCAATTTTTTATTTTTTACGTAATTTTTTTATTAATTTAATTAATTTAAACATAATCGAGTGACGCAAATTTGACCTGCAAGTGATTTTTGAAGCAAAAACGATTTTTTATTCAAGCGGTTTTCAGGATTTTATTCACTGATCATTGTGGGAAGTAAAACTTGAGCGAAGAAAGTGAAGAAAAAAAATTGAACTGTATAGACGAGAGCAGGGAATTCGTGCTGAAAGCTACGAGTCCGGTCGGTCGTACGTTTCGAGAGGAAGGAAGAGACGCGTGGGCTTCGCTATCTCCCTGTAACCCCGGTTACGATAGCGGGGTGCCATTGCCTTCTCTTCGCTCGCTCATCGCCAGCACGTTCTTGTTTCCTCGCTCCCTCCCTTGACATTCCAGCCGATGACTACAGCACAGAATTGTAGAGAGGAAACGGAAGGCCGAGTCGCAATCCCAGTCGAGCGAAAAAAAAAAAAAAAATTCACAAAAAGAAGGCAATAAAACAAAAGCGAAAACACATTTTTTTCGTTGACGTGTTTATTCTTAATATTCTTATAATTACGTAAGAGTTAACGATCCCATTATCGACAGCGCCCTGCGAGAATTTATTCATTTTAATATCTATCAATTACGTCTGATGTCTTTATCATCATTGTTTGTTTTTCTTTCCTTTTAGTGTACAAAGTGTCGAGATCGATCGTTCGTTAATTTTACAGTTATTATTATAAACTCTGATGGCTTCGACGGTGGGAAGACGATCGACGATCGGATCGATCCTCGATCGTTTTTATAATTTTTTTTTTTTTTCTTTTCGTGTAACGCATATTTTTTTTAATGCGTCGTTACGCTAGACGTTGATGGTACAATAATTGTGTAGGACTGCCCAAGCGATTCGCGAAAAGAATGCGGATTTCAAAGATCAGAACGAAAAAAAAAAAAAACGACAACAAGCACGACCATCAACGACGCTAATATTTTGTTTTTAAATTGAATTTAGGCTATTATTAAGAGCGAATGTTTATTTTTATTATAAAATTCGAATTTATAGAGTTCACTCGCGTGATTCGCGCTTTCCTACGCAGAGCCGGACGACGAGTTGCTCCTCTCGTTTTTTTTTTTAAGTCACACGAGAACTTGGAAAAAATGATACTTTTTTCGATTTACGCCATCGCGTCGTTTAGAGTATTCGCGATTTTTGAGTCTGCGTTAATAATAAGTATTTCTTCCCTCTTAATATCTCGTTGAACGAGATCTTCTCCTCGCTACTTCGTACATGTAATCTAATCAATTTTAATCTGTACAGTGGCCAGAATAATTGTCAATTAATCTATAGATCAAGGCAGCTGCTGCGCTTTTCACTGGTGAAATTAGCGGTGCAACATTGCAACAGTTTATGCAGAATTTAACGCAATTTTAATTCAGCAAATCCATCGCAATTAATATAAATCGTCTTTCACTAATATCAGTTGTATTTTATGCGTTGCATTCTGCATTAAAAAATTGCAAAATTGACCACCATAAAAACGCAGCAGCCGCCTCAACGGTATCGAAATGCATGCACTAATATCGACATTCAAGCACGAATTGTGAAGACAAATATACCATCTTTTTGTCAGTAATTCGAGCGATACTTTCCCCAGAAAAAAAAGACACAAAAAAAAAATGCAAGCCCTTCCGATGATGGGAGGTCTGTTTTTCGTGGGCGGAATTACCACATGATAATCGACGTTCAACGTCTACGAAATGTGATTACATCCATTTCTCTCCCCAATCTCACTTTTTCGACACTCCGAACGTTGAGAAAAGAGTCTGCTCAACGTTAAAAAATTCTTGTTTCAAACAAACTATTAAACCAAGTTACACACTTCATATAAAAATGTAAAAAATAGAAGAAATGAAAAAAAAATAATAACAATAAAAAATAAAGATAAATAATAATAATAATAACAATAAAAGAATAAAGATAAATAATAATAAAAATGATAACAATAAAAAATAAAGATGAATAATAATAATAATAATAACAATAAAAAATAAAGATAAAAAAAATAAAAGAAATGAAAAACAACTAAAATATGGCCGCGAAAAAATCAATTTGGCCGCAAAAAAAAATAGTTTGACCAAACTCTCTTCTCGCTGAGCCCTCATCGCGTCGTCCAAGTGATTCGCGAATCCTCTCAAGAAATCAGGGGTCTTCCCTCGCGGACAGCGTCGCGTCAACGGGGCGTCCACAGCGGCCTAGATGTACTTGGCGAACATGCACCAGTAAGTGACGTTGAGCACGGCGAAGAGGAAGGGAAAGAAGACGCGCGAGAAGCGATCGATGTTGAGGGCGGCCATCCTCCGGCGTTGCGCCATCGTGGGCCCGGGCGGCGGACCGGTGGTGGATTTCTGCGATCGGCCGGACAACAGCATTGCGTTCTCCTGCGTGAAAACAATCACAACTTGAACGCCGTCGCGTGCCGGGCCTTCTGTGCCTCGGGGGGAGGGGACGTACGACGAGGACGACCGCGACGAGGGCGACGACGACGTCGTCGTCACGACGATATCGTCTTCAGTCGGGGGACCATTGACGTTGCGCTTTTTCGCACCAGCCTCCGAAGCCGCACAAAACAAATGCAGGTATTAATTTATTTTGAGAAAAACATTTTTTTTTAAAGACTGATAAAAATAGATGTACACCATTATTTTGTATTTTGTAATTTTTCAAATACTTTACATTTTGTAATTTTTAAAATATTTTAAATTTTGTAATTTTTCAAATACTTTAAATTTTGTAATTTTTCAAATATTTTAAATTTTGTAATTTTTCAAATATTTTAAATTTTGTAATTTTTCAAATACTTCAAATTTTGTAATTTTTCAAATATTTTAAATTTTGTAATTTTCCAAATATTTTAAATTTTGTAATTTTTCAAATATTTTAAATTTTATAATTTTTCAAATATTTTAAAATCTGTAATTTCGTAATTTTTCAAATATTTTAAAATCTGTAATTTTGTAATTTTTCAAATATTTTAAAATCTGTAATTTCGTAATTTTAAAAATATTTTTTAAATTTTGAATAAAAGAATATATATTTTTTTATTTTTTATTTTTTAGAATACATTTTTTGTTTACTTTAAAATTGTTTTTTTTGTTCTAGCATTTAGAACGAAAAAAAAAAATTGTATACATCTATTTTTCAATATTAATTTTCCAGTCGATAAATCGCGACAACCCGCGGAGGCACAGAAGCTCGAGTTACCCGCGAAAATATCTTCATCCAGGCGTTACCTTTGTCGCTATGTCGAAGATCTTGTCGAGCTTCGCGGACTCCGTGGGTCCGGCACCGGGGGCGGGCGGCGGCGGCGGGGGTGGCTTCGCCGCCGGCGCGTCGGAGTCCCCGAGGACGATGTTCACCAGGCAATACTCCATGAGGGCCATGAAGACGAAGATCGTGCAGACCGACATGAACGCGTCCACCGCCTTGAGGTAGGAGACCGGCGGCAGGGACGCCTGACTCTTGGCATGCTGGGTCGAGAGGGTGAGCAGTGACGTCACGCCCAAGGTCACCCGGGCCGGGGCCGCCTCAGGTTTTATCCAGAAGGATACCCACTGAAAGTGTCATTCGTGTATGAGCATTTTTTATTTCATTTTCTTCGTTGATATGAATTTTTCATTTTTTGTTTGATCTACAATTTTTCAATCTTGATTTGAAATCATTTTTAATTTGTAATTTGATCTAAATTTCTCATTTTTCATTTGATCTAAATTTTTTATTTTTCATTAGATCTAAATTTTTTATTTTTCATTAGATCTAACTTTCTCATTTTTATTTTAATCGCAATTTCTCATTTTTTAATTTGTTCTAAATTTCTCATTTTTAATTTGTTCTACATTTTTTATTTTTTATTTGATCTAAATTTCTCATTTTTAATTTGATCTAAATGTCTCATTTGTCACTAGATCTAAATTTCCCATTTTTTATTTGATCTTAATTTCTCATTTTTAATCTGTTGTCAACTTCTCATTTTTAATTTGATCTGAATTTTTCATTTTTAATGTGATTTAAATTTTCCATTTTGAATTTGATCTAAATTTTTCATTTGCCAGTTCGTCGTGCGGATTGCCGGGTTTACTCACAGACATGATGACGATCAGACAGGTCGGCACGTATGTGTGAAAGAGGTAATAACCGAGACGACGTTTTAGAATGAATATCACTTCGAGGCAGGTGAAGTTACCTGCGGTCACGAGAAAAAAAACCACGCTTTTAGATACACGAATTTATTTTCGCAGGGGGTCGGACTATCTCTTCGTCTATGGTCGAGTATCATTGGGGCATGCTGAGCGATCGTCTGCAATGAGGTATGAAACACAGCAGGCAGAAATAACGTTTTACAACATTTATATCGCGGTGGATCAACCTGGACCAAAAATGTGGGAATCGTTTTTCCTCTGAGTGTGAAGAACTGACTGGTAACTATAATGCAGTTTGCCTTTCTATAAAGAAATGGAACTTGTCAAATTTGTCCAAAATGTTTGAATAAAAACCGCATTTTTTTTCTTTAAAAAACTTTTTTTTCTTTAAAAATCTTTTTTTTTTCTTTAAAGATGTTTTTTTTTCTTAAAAAAACCGTCAATCTTTAGCATTCAAAACTGCCACAATTTCTTTGAGTCCCGAATTCGTACAACATAGTTCAAATTTCTTTCAGAAAAAATCGATCCGGCCTTCAACCACATCTGTTGGACTCTGGAAAAAAAAAAAAAAAAAATCCCACCACGGTGATCGCTAGTCGATCCTACGCTACACAAAAAGCCCTCGATGTTCTGGCTGGTTGCAGTGACAAGAGCGCGTTTTACCTGTCGAGTAGACCTGCGTGCAGTCGGCCGTGTAATTCTTGATGAGCTGCAACTGGGGCAGCTCGATGTTCTCGTCGACGACGAGCGGCACGTCCGGATCCCACTGGAAGATCATTTCATCCGTCGTGTGCGACACTGTTGACCGAGTTGTTTTCTCTTTATCGAAATTGTAAAGAGAGTTTAAACGAGACTACGAACGATGGGTCATAATAAACGCGCGCGTGGAAATTTAGCCCTCGGTCGTTGTGCGAAACGAGGGGTGCAAACCGCGACGCGAACGCCCGAGATTGATGCAGCCCCGCAAGACCCTCATCTTTCATTCGAGGCTTATCGACTTTCACTTGAGTCGAAAACCCCCGCGACGCCTCGACTCTCGTCTTTCTCTCTCTCGCCCCGTTATCAACCCTCGACGCGTCCGCCCTCGATGACAATATCGTCGACGTCAACGACGACGAGAACACGGAAAATTGCGCCTCATTCACGTTTCACTGATCACTCACAATTTTTTTTTTTTTTTTTTTTTTTTTTCACGAATCGCCTCCTCGACGCTTCGCCGACGCGTTAATTAATTATTTATTCAGACAAATTCGATGCTACTCACGGCTCTCCATCTGCAACTTGCACTCCTGGGTGTCGTGGGGATATATGAGGAAGTTCATGGCGCACGAGAGCTTCAGGGTGAGTCTGAAAATAATTCGCGATACTTTCAGCCAATTAATGGAATTAAAATATTTTTTTCTCTTTTTTTTATTTTTTTCTTTTGTCAATGATTCTGATTTTTTTGTCACTGATTCTTTATAAAATTTCGATCCAGTCGTGTTGGAAGACGATATTATGGAATGAAATTTGCTAAGCGGGTGAATCGGATGAGTCTGAAAATAGTTTGCGATACTTTCAGCCAATTAATGGAATCAAAATATTTTTTCCTCGTTTTTTTTAAATTATTTTTTGTCACTGATTCGCGCATCGGTACCAAATCGTTAAGGCGAGGCTGAACGTTCTGTATTTTTGTAAAAAAAATTCGATCCAGTCGTACTGGAAGACGATATAATGGAATTAAATTTTGTTAGCGGGTGAATTAGATGCGAAGAGAGTGTTTTGCCTCCCCTTAACGATCGCACCGGCTTGACGAACGTCTACGTACTTCACCATGTAAAGTATGGTCTTGTCTTTGTAGAGCCACAGATAGTGATTGGGAATGGTCATCGTCTGGAAAGTCACCGACTTGGCGTTCTTGAAGAAGGAATCCGGTCTCCACATCTGCTTCAGCCAGTCGACCTCCAGCAATCTTGAGTATCACGAAATTTTTATTAATTTCTTGCTCGAATAAATTAAAAACTTGCGGCTGCAGATATCATTTTTTTCTCTTGACTACATCATATTTTTCATAGACCTAATTTTACCTGTACTCGGAGGTCATGTTCTCCGGAAGCCTCAGTCTATTGTCCTTCCACGTTTGAGCGAAAAATATGTCAGCTGCGTACGTCTATAAAATACAATATTTCTCATTGACAGAACAGCAAAAAAAATTTCGTATCATTTTTTTAAAACACAAAAATTAAATTTCGTATCATTTTTTTAATACACATATATTAAATTCTATAAAATACGATATTTCTCATTGACTGAAAAAAAAAAAATGTATCATTTTTTTAAATCAAAAAAATTAAATTTCGTATCATTTTCTTAAAACACAAAAATTAAATTTCGTAGCATTTTTTTAAACACAAAAATTAAATTTCGCATCATTTTTTAATACACAAAAATTAAATTTCGTATCATTTTTTTAATACACAAATATTAAATTCCGTATCATTTATTTTACACAAATTAACGATTTTATACTAATGTATCATTAAAAAAAATTCAAGGTGTCGTAAATCGTACCATGGAAGTCTCGTCGATGGAATCGAGTCCCATGACCGTCACGTGAAAATAGACAACGGTCGCCTGGCCGTCTTTCTTCGGGGGTCTCATCTTGTCATAAAGCTTCGGATCCTCGGGCAGCAGATCGTAGAACTCCAAGCTGCGCCTGCAATTCGTTCCGACTGAGACGTGCGGATCTCCCGCGCCACCCTATGGATCTTCTAGTGAAGCGTAAGAGTATTAAAAAAAAAGAAACTAATCTCCCCGACTGATTAATTTTGACTCAGAAATTCGTCAGCGACACTTTCGTCGCCTTTCCATCATTTCATCGAGCTTCAGTCCGCAATGCATGATTTTCCGTAGCGACTACGACTCTCTATCACTTCTAAAAAAAACTGATGCTTAGCCTGAGAAAAAGCGCAACGCTCTAAGAAACTGGACTAAAATGCATAGCAACGTGCACAAAAATCCAGCTATGTTTTTCTATATCGTTTACGTCGCCTCGAATCCCGCCTGACATTGGCGAACGTATCGATTTTCGTCGCCTCGAATCTCGTGTGACATTGAAGAAGGTATTTTGGAAAATTCACGTTTTTCTCTCATTTTTTTGCTTCCTCATAGAGTCAGCTTTGTTTTTGTGAAAACAATTTTTTTCTCTCGTTTTTTGCTTCCTCATAGAGGAAGCTTTGTTTTCGTGAAAACAATTTTTTTCTCTCATTTTTTGCTTCCTCATAGAGGAAGCTTTGTTTTCGTGATAACAATTTTTTTCTCTCATTTTTTGCTTCCTCATAGAGTCAGCTTTGTTTTCGTGAAAACAATTTTTTTCTCTCATTTTTTGCTTCCTCATAGAGTCAGCTTTGTTTTCGTGAAAACAATTTTTTTCTCTCATTTTTTGCTTCCTCATAGAGTCAGCTTTCTTTTCGTGAAAACAATTTGTTTCTCTCATTTTTTTTTCTCTTTTTTTCTTCAGGTTCCCCGCAAATCGCTTGCGACTCGAAGTCACCTCTGGGTTCACCAGAGTCACCAGTCGATCGCCTCTCGAAAAAATCCAATTCCAATAGTCGTCGGAGAGATCTACAATGATAAGCTTACTGGGCGTACGCGTCGTTGACGAGGAGAAATATAAGCAGAAGAAGAGGAAGAAGAAGATTGCAGCCCGCGGGTGGCGACGAGTAGCAGCAGCCGGGCTGCCGGCCGCGGGTCTCCCTCGGCTCCGCCATTGTGCTCCTTTTTCCTCAGAGCTCCTTAGCGCATTTTTACTCCTCACTCGCGACTCTGTGGTGCCTCTTCAGGGTCTCGAAATGATCCTTCGGCTCTCGAAACAGGCAAGAAGAAACAAATATCAGGCCGTCGCCGTTGACGAACGTTCGCCACGAAGAAGAAGAAGAAGAAAAAGAAGAAGACGAAGAAGAAGCTGAAGAAGTGGAGGAAACACAAATGGTCAGCCGGATGCTGAGGACGTGAAGCGAAACGAGCGAAATTTCCGTCTATCATCCGAGACGGGACGAGCTTTCTTGTCACAGGAACAACGAGTACCGACCGACTGAACTTCTTGCGGTGATTTTGCAGAAGTTGCAGAAATTCGGGGGGGGGGCGAGGGGGGCGGCTGAGGGATCGAGGGGTGGTGGCCATGGAGACGGTGGAAGGGGAAAAGGCGAGGAGGAGGATAGGAAGAGGCTGAGGGAAAAAAAAAACGAGGGTTCGAGGGTGGTTTCGAGGCGTCGCGGTACCAGAAGGGGGGCCCGAGTGGGGGAAAAGGTCGAGGAAGCGAGTCTCGCGGGGTGCAGCCTCCGGTCCACCCGCGATCCCTTCCACCGGCTGCGCCGGTGACGCCTCTCGCGTTCTTCTTCGCTCGGTTACCCCTCGACACCCCCTCCTGGTAGCGCCGCAACCCTCGATTCGCAGGCTGGTAGCGCCGCGCACTCCACGCGCTCGTGACGCACGCGAGATCCACTGACCGACTATTTTGGTTTGTGGTTTTGATGATGAGTGTGAGGGGGGAGGGGGGGGGGGGGCACATGGAAATATTTATATGTAAAATATGTGTCAACGAAAAGTTGTATATGCCACATATATGCGACATAAAGAACTTTTCGTCGACATATATTTCACATATAAATATTTTATTTATATGTAAAAAAATATATGTCACCAAAAAGTTGTATATGCAACATATATGCGACATATAGAACTTTTCATCGACATATATTTCACATATAAATATTTTATTTATATGTGAAATATATGTCATCAAAAAGTTGTATATGCAACATATATTTTGCATATAAAAATATATGGGACATATAGAACTTTTCATCGACATATATTTCACATATAAATATTTCCATGTGGGGGGGATTATTGGGGGGCTGATGATGATGGAATGTTTATTTGTTGGAATTATTTTTATTTATTGGGTCATCTGGTATTTTCGAAAAGTCACTTTTTTGAGTTTTTTTTTTTTTTTTTATGAAAAATTCGCATTGATTGTGGAATTTATTGGGTTTTGTAATATGAAAAAATTTCATATTTAGGATTTTTTTTTCTTCTTTTCTTTGCCGTTGGTCGGAGTCCACGGGGGGAGGGGGGAGATATAAATTGATTACTCGTTATTGTTGGTTTAGTTGATAGGAGGGATTTTTTTTGTTCTCACCGCGGAATGTTAGATGCTCGTCGAGATGTCGCGAAGTGGGAGGCTGTGACGAAAGCAACAGCGATAGATGCGAAGCGAGATAAAAAGGGAAAAGGGGTGGTGGTAATCCCTGTGGAATCCGCACGTCGGTGCCCTCGACCCCTTCCCCCAATTTGCCCCAATGCGGCATCTCTGCATCGCTTGTATTCTTCTTTCCTCGCCAATTCGCCTCTTTACCCTTTAAAGGCCTGTCTCGTTTTTTCCTGATTGACACCGGAAAAACCGACGGGCTGCTCGCTCGTGAAATTAGCGATATTATCGAATCACCGCGTGAGAAATCACGCGAAAAAATCGCACCAAAGCAGTCGTAATCGCTGGAAATCGTGCGAATTTTTTGTGGCTGAGCAACATTAAAGTTGCATTCAAATCAATATGAAATTTAAAACAAAATCGAGAACGATCAAATTTTTAGCATTTGAGCAAAAATACATCGAAACAAAGTATAAAAATAAATAAAATAAATAAAAAGTGTTCTCTCACTTTTTTTGGAAATTTAGTCACTTCACTAAAACTGACGTTATTTTTTTTTATTGATCGAACCTCGTTTTTCTTCCCCCAACGCGATATCTTGATTTCTGAATTTTCCACAGATTTTTAAAGCCGAACCCTGAAAAATCGAAAAAATTTCCATACATATCCCTGGCGTTTTTCGCGATATATACTTTTTTCGATTTTGTCAATTTTAGAATCCATATCCGATGGAAAATTTCCCTCTGATTCCGAAAAGCTTCATTATTTGCTCGAAAAATGGAAAATTCGACGAGAAAAACGCAAGAAACGATTTTTTTTCTCCGCAAATATAATAACATTTATCGAAATCGTGTTTAAGTATTAAATTAAAATACGTTTTTCCTTAACAAAGTTTTCCGTTAATTACCGACGGTTGTAAAAAAAAAAAAATTCTGTTAGCGAGCGTCGCCGTCCGGTGCGCCGAAGTCGGAGACTCCAGTGCTCGCCCCGGTAATCTCAATGCTCGGCTTGGGTACACCGTCGGCCCTCGAGATAATACATTCTTCCGTCCGTCGCTATACCTATACCATCCGCCTCCCGACTCCAGACATTTTTGCGGCCGCGCTCGCCTCACCTTTTTCTCGCAACACCCCCCAATGTCACGTTCACGCTGTAATCGCCCTCTGACACTAATCCCGACTCATTCAGCGTCGCCACCTGATTTTCCTTGATTCCAGTCACAAACCATAGACTCCGAAGATCCGGGAAGCCACGTCGTACCCCAAAATCCTTGTCCTCAATTGTTATGAAATTAAATTTGAAAAAAAAAAAAAAAAAAAAAAATCATCACGTTGCGAGCAAAAATCCCAAAAACACGAAAAATTTATTTCCATCACAAAAATGTTCAGCACACCAGAAATCCTACATAAAGCGCATTTTCGTAAAAAAAAAAAATGCTAAGTAGAACTTCACGCGTTGCTTTCTCATTAATTTCCCTTTTTCGCAAACTTTTCTCAATGTAAGGATCCAGTAAAAAAATAATAATAACAACAACAACAACAACAACAACAGTAATAATAATAATAATAATACAAACAATTCAGAGACATCAAAAATTTGGAAATTACAATTTCACTAAAAACAACCGCAGTTACTGCAGCCACCGACGTTCCCTCTCGTCATGATCGCTAAAAACCCTGCGAAACGATGCATCAGGGGTTAACAAAACCGAGAAACGTCGACAGAGTCCGACAACGCCCGAGTGCGAGAAGGCTAACTCGAAAAATTTATTTCCATCACAAAAATGTTCAGCACACCAGAAATCCTACATAACTAAAAAAAAAACGCGTATTTACGCGTTCGTAAACAAAAAAAAAATGCTAAGTAGAACTTCACGCATTGCTTTCTCATTAATTTCCCTTTTTCGCAAACCTTTCTCAATATAAGGATCCAGTAAAAAAAAAAAAAAAAAAAAAAAAATCAGGGACATCAGAAATCTGGAAATTACAATTCCAATAAAAACATAACCGCAGTTATTGCAACCACCGCTAAAAGCGCTAAAAATCCTGCGAAACGATGCATCAGGGGTTTACAAAACCGAGAAACGTCGACAGAGTCCGACAGAGCCCGAGTGCGAGGAGGCTGGAAACGTAGAAACGTGCAGGAAGTTCCCCGCGGGTTTCGAGCTGGCGCACGAAGGGCCTAGTCTAACTACCGTGGCATTTGCGAAGACGAGCTTGAGAGAGAAGACAGGGAAGACCAGCTGTTCGAAGGATGCCTCGTTGCGCCGCCGCTGGCGCTGCGGTCACAGCGAGCATCGTGAAGCCTGCGCTCGATACATCGATCCTCGAAATTGTGCCGCGAATAGAAAGCGAGGCGCGTGAAGGGAGAAGGGAGGGGGGGGGGGGGGGGTGGAAGTGGTGGAGTGGCCACTCGCTCTCGAAGAAGGAGTGGAGGCTCAAGCTCGACCAGAGCGACGACTACGTCCATGGCGGCGTGTCTAACGCGACGCACACGAGCGTCGCGGCGGGACCCGAGGGTTGCAGCAACAGCAGCAGCAGCGGTGGCGGCTCGCGAGCTCTTCAATCCCTTCCCCAATGGCCTACAGATTTCTCCCGTCTGTGCCCATCGTTCCTCGAAACCTGCACCGCCCCCCCCCCCTTACTCCCCGCCGCCCAGTGCCGCCGATTCTTCTTTCTCTCGCACATTTCCACGAGAGAGTGAGCAACTAACGCGATGTCCGTAGGGTGGCGTTGACTTCGGCACTTGGGAATTTTAGATCATGGAATGACGATTTTTTCGAAAAAAACGTCTCGAAAAAATTTCGAAATGAAAAAAAGTCATTCCATGAGATAAAATATCCGGGTGGGACTTTTTTATCTCATGGAATGACTTTTTTCGGAAAAAAGTCATTCCGTGAGCTAAAATTCCAGGGTGGGGATTTTTTACCTCATGGAATGACTTCTTTCGGAAAAAAAGTCATTCCATGAGCTAAAATTCCCCGGGGCCGGATTTTTAGCTCATGGAATGACTTTAAAAAAAAAAAAAATTATTTTTCCGAAAAAAGTCATTCCATGAGCTAAAATTCCCCGGGGCCGGATTTTTAGCTCATGGAATGACTTTAAAAAAAAAAAAATTATTTTTCCGAAAAAAGTCATTCCATGAGCTAAAATTCCCCGGGCCCGGATTTTTAGCTCATGGAATGACTTAAAAAAAAAAAAATTATTTTTCCGAAAAAAGTCATTCCATGAGCTAAAATTCCCCGGGCCGGATTTTTAGCTCATGGAATGACTTCAAAAACAAAAAAAAATTATTTTTCCGAAAAAAGTCATTCCATGAGCTAAAATTCCCCGGGGCCGGATTTTTAGCTCATGGAATGACTTTAAAAAAAAAAAAAATTATTTTTCCGAAAAAAGTCATTCCATGAGCTAAAATTCCCCGGGGCCGGATTTTTAGCTCATGGAATGACTTTAAAAAAAAAAAAAAAATTATTTTTCCGAAAAAAGTCATTCCACGAGCTAAAATTCCCCGGGGCCGGATTTTTAGCTCATGGAATGACTTTAAAAAAAATATATATATATATTTTTCCGAAAAAAGTCATTCCATGAGCTAAAATTCCCCGGGCCGGATTTTTAGCTCATGGAATGACTTAAAAAAAACAAAAATATTTTTCCGAAAAAAGTCATTCCATGAGCTAAAATTCCCCGGGGCCGGATTTTTAGCTCATGGAATGACTCTAAAAAAAAAAAAATTATTTTTCCGAAAAACGTCATTCCATGAGCTAAAATTCCCCGGGGTCGGATTTTTAGCTCATGGAATGACTTAAAAAAAAAAAAAAATTATTTTTCCGAAAAAAGTCATTCCATGAGCTAAAATTCCCCGGGGCCGGATTTTTAGCTCATGGAATGACTCTAAAAAAAAAAAAATTTATTTTTCCGAAAAACGTCATTCCATGAGCTAAAATTCCCCGGGGTCGGATTTTTAGCTCATGGAATGACTTAAAAAAAAAAAAAAATTATTTTTCCGAAAAAAGTCATTCCATGAGCTAAAATTCCCCGGGGCCGGATTTTTAGCTCATGGAATGACTTTAAAAAAAAAAAAAAATTTATTTTTCCGAAAAAAGTCATTCCATGAGCTAAAATTCCCCGGGGCCGGATTTTTAGCTCATGGAATGACTTAAAAAAAAAAAAAAATATTTTTCCGAATAAAGTCATTCCATGAGCTAAAATTCCCCGGGGCCGGATTTTTAGCTCATGACTCAGGAATGACTTTAAAAAAAAAAATATTTTTCCGAAAAAAGTCATTCCATGAGCTAAAATTCCCCGGGCCGGATTTTTAGCTCATGGAATGACTTAAAAAAAATATATATATATTTTTCCGAAAAAAGTCATTCTATGAGCTAAAATTCCCCGGGCCGGATTTTTAGCTCATGGAATGACAAAAAAAAATTATTTTTCCGAAAAAAGTAATTCCATGAGCTAAAATTCCCCGGGGCTGGATTTTTATCTCATGGAATGACTTTAAAAAAAAAAAAAAATTATTTTTCCGAAAAAAGTCATTCCATGAGCTAAAATTCCCCGGGCCGGATTTTTAGCTCATGGAATGACTTTAAAAAAAATTATTTTTCCGAAAAAAGTCATTCTATGAGCTAAAATTCCCCGGGGCCGGATTTTTAGCTCACGGAATGACTTTTTTTCCTTTTTTAATCCACGGCGCGTTTCTATTTTCCTCCCGAGCTGTGTATTGCTTTATTATTTGTCGCAGGATTTCTCTGGTTTGTGGGGGGGGGGGGGGGGAAGAGAACTCAGGGTTACGACCCTGAAGCGTTTACCTTCGGCGCGAGGGGCGAATTCTCGATTCCCCGCACACGCGGACGCCTCTCGCGGGCGTCGCGGGAACCTCTTCCGATGACTTCGCGACGACAATGCGGCGCTAATTGTTAAGTGGCGCCGCGATCTTCGTAAAGCGTTTCGATGAGAACGCTTTTCGCGGTCGCAATTTTGCCATTGAGGTTACGTCGCGTCGGTCGCCTCGGCTCGTCGGGAAAACAATGCGCGGGACTCCCGGCTGGCGATGCCATATACTTTATTTCCCATACGGAAATAAAATATCTGCAAAATATATAAAGATGTATTCCAGATATACAGGATATATTTTGTCCGAAAACTTCGGCATGTCGGATATATTTCAGGATATACACGAAATATACGCGAGTGAAAAATATATTCAAGGTATATCGAAGATACATTCAAAAGATATTTTTATTTTATTATCGTCCGAAATAAAATAAAAATATTTTTAAAGGATATTTTTATTTTATTATCGTCCGAAATAAAATACAAATCTTTTTAAAAGATATTTTTATTTTATTATCGTCCGAAATAAAATAAAAATATTTTTAGAAGATATTTTTATTTTATTATCGTCCGAAATAAAATAAAAATATTTTTAAAAGATATTTTTATTTTATTATCGTCCGAAATAAAATAAAAATATTTTTAAAAGATATTTTTATTTTATTATCGTCCGAAATAAAATAAAAATATTTATATAAAAAGTCTATATGTCAGATATATTTTCATGTATGTTTCTTTTCCGTGGGATTAACGACCGGCGTAAAAAAAAATCTGGGTGCAGCGCACGCGGGCCGAAGAATTTCGCCTAATGAGCGAAAAGCGAGAGGAAAAACGTGTGTCGAGGCGCATCGCGAGATGATACGATAGCGCGATTTCACGATAATCAGGTCAACGTCAGGGTTCCCTCGGCGGCCGCTCTGGCAATTCTTTATTCCGCGCGCGAACGACGCCAGCGACTGTACCAACCACACCGCCTTCTCTCTCTCTCTCTCTCTCCCTCTCTCTTGACGCTTATCTCCGCTCCTTCAGGCGCCCTCCTCCCCCCTCCATTCGTCTCTCTAATTACGCCGCAGTAACCAAAGGATGGTGAAGCCTCCGCGTCAGAGTATTTGGGATTTCTGACGTCATCGGGGAAAATCGACATCCCTTGAAAATGAACTTTTCACGAAAGCCGATTGAATTAACGAAATCAATTGACAAAGATAATCGCACAGATCCTGATTTTGGCTTTTTCGGACTGCAAATCGAGTCCACAAATTTTGAAATCGTAACTAGATGATTTTTTAATTAACGAAATCAATTGACAAAGATAATCAGAGATCCTGATTTTGGCATCTTCGGATCGCAAATCGAGTCCACAAATTTTGAAATCGTAACTAAATCATTTTTAATTAACGAAATCAATTGACAAAGGTAATCAGAGATCCTGATTTTGGCATCTTCGGATTTCAAGCCGAGTCAACAAATTTTGAAATCGTAACTAGATCATTTTTTAAAGAATCATACTAAACATGTTTTTCGGTGAAAACTGTGTGAGTGGAGGTCAAACGATCGTACGAAATAAAGTTATACCTTCGCAGTAATAAAATTCGCCTCTCGAGGAACTAGATTCAATTTTAATTTCTCATCTTTCCTTCCTCAGCAACCACGGAATATTTTATCTCACCCACTGACCTTCCATAAAACTTTTTCCCCCCCGCTAATCGCCGTAATTTTATTTCCCTCCCCCGGCGATATCGAAAACCGCTTTTCAGCCGGAAGACGAGCCGAAAAAAAAAAAAAAAATATGCGAAGTTTCAACGTGAATATCGAGCCGCACGCTGCTGGTTACACGAATTGTATATCGTTCGGCCGTCCTCAGCGGGGCGAAACAAAGGGACATCGAATTCTTTTTATTTCTCTTGCGCTGTTGCATAAGACTCTCTTTCCGCTTTTATATAGCGACGATTTCTTCGCCGCAGTTCGCGGGCGAAGGAGCGAAGCCTCGTCTCGCGTCTCGATTCCGTCTACTCGCGGTGGCAGCACTCGTGCCGAGTCCGCAGTCTCATCCCACCGGTGGCAACTTATTTCCAGCGATGCTCGAGTATTTCCAGTTGCCACTCGACTATTCCCGTGTCTGGGCGAAAACCGGGCAGAAGGGGCATCGGATGCCTCCCCTCCCCCCCACCCCCCTCCCTTCCGCCCTTCCGCGAAATCCACAGCACATTATATATCCCTGCGGAGCTCGTGGCTCGTGACGTCATTTGCCGGTAGATACGGAGAGACTCGAGAATTTCGCCGCACGTATAGAGGAATACAGCGTGAGAAGGGAATCAAGCGTCGCGCGGTGAAATCAGGTGATTAAGCGGAGGACCACTCGAGGCCTTTGATCGCGACTCATCTGTGCCTTCCTTACCGTGACGTCCTACTTTATTCCTTGCCCCCTCCCCCCCCCCCCCCCCCTGGCCCCTCGGTTTTGTCGAAGTAATTAGGGGGATAATGAGAACGACAAAGAAAACACCGAGGCGAAATGGTCGCTGTTACACATTACGTTGGCTTGTTACGTCGCTTTTTTTTTACATGACGATCGTGGCTCGAGGGTTCCTAAGGCAGAGCGGCCAATCCGCCGAGCGCGATGCTGATCAACGGTCAGCTGATCGCTGAGAGAAAAATCGTGACGGCCATTGGTTTATTTCAATGGGTTCATTGCGTTTTTTTTTTTTTCATTTTATTTTCCTCGCTTTTATAGTCTCAAATTTTACCCATCATAAATATTATGATTATTATGATTATTATGATTATTATGATTATTATGATTATTATGATTACTATGATTATTGTGATTATTGTGATTATTATGATTATTATGATTATTATGATTATTATGATTATTATGATTATTATGATTATTATGATTATTATGATTATTATGATTATTATGATTATTATGATTATTATGATTATTATGATTATTATGATTATTATGATTATTATGATTACTATGATTATTGTGATTATTGTGATTATTGTGATTATTGTGATTATTATGATTATTATGATTATTATGATTAGCACTTACGGGAATTAAATTCATTGTTATTATAAATCTAATGTGACAAACGCTGCATAAGTGACGAAAATCGAATGTCAGAAAGGCGTAAAATTAAAGTTGACTGGCTTATCCGTCCCTCCACATCGACAAATTAGATTGTCGAAACTCTTGGTCGTGCATCGCGGTTACCCGCCGTGTATAGGCAGCCGAGACACCTCGTCTCGCGCAGCACATCGACGTGCTTTTTTCGCGAACGTCAGCCGTCGCCGGTTAACGTCGTCGTCGTCGTCGGTTCGGAGCCTCTGGGGATGGGACAGCCGAAGCGACGACGAGAATGTCGACACACTCGTCGCTCGTGCTATGTCGGTATTAGGACGACGCGAGGAGAGGGGGGGGGGTGGAAAAAGAGGCGCCATCGCCAGAGGTGCCCGAGGAGCGGTTTGGAGGTGGTTCGAGACGATGCACGATAAGCACGCTTGTCCCTCTTTCCTCTGACCTCATCCTACTATTCGGCCTATTCGAGCGTCGCTGTTACGGATTTTCTTCGACGCTTCGTCCGCCATTCCTGTCCTCGCGCTCGTTTCGTTTCGTATCGTGGCGCATGACGCCCCGGATTCATAAATTGGAGTCTGGTTTTCCCCGTGAAAATTATACGGCTACGGATTTTTAGCCTCCGCAGTTTTTCTTTCGAGATATTCGAGGCTATTTAGGAGTTAAATGAAGAATCCGGCTGAATTATTTTCCTGCAAATACATGAAACGCGGGGCTGTTTTGGTCGTCTAATGTAGCCAACTTCACGGCGCTGCTGAAGCGATTGGTTCGCGCATGCGCAGTTCGTGGTTTCACTTTCCGCCCTTTGGGAGGAAATTCTGGGTTTATTTTCGCTCCTGTTTTATCGCGAGGCAGAAACGACTGTTCGACGATTTACTATGAAGGATGTTTGACTGTTTCAATGCAACGAAATATTTGATTGAATTTTCACATTATTGATGAATACTCTTTTGGTGGTCGCAGCAGTAAGAAGTAATTTTTTTTATTTGCTGAATCTTAAGGTGATTATTGGATACTGCATTGTTGCAGATAAAATTAATCTATACTCAGCTCGCTGAACCCACCGAGTTTCTCGATCTCAGAACGATTGCCAATTTTTTCGTACGTGATTTCTATTTATAGACCCCGACGTTCGGTGCCAAAGGGCCGCCGAACAATTCGATATCTCGCGTTGATTTTTTCTTTATCTCTACACTTACAGCCTAGTTGGAACTGTATGCAGCACTTACCTGCCTTCGGCTCTCAGAAAATGCTGGTGCATCGGTTTCTTCTTTTCTTCTTCGGCCTCCCGAGGCGACGAGTTTTCGAAAGAAGTGACGAGCGATTGACGTACTGGTTTTTTTTTTTTTTTTTTTTTTTTTTTTTGGTAGGATAGATGACATTTATTTCCATTGTTTCATAATTAATTACTTGTATTCTCTTTACGCTAATGTTTTTTCGCTATACTCGTACAGGATACCTACAATTATGTCGTTAATTATGCGCGTGAATTCGAAGAGCGAACGCGCGCGAGGTCCGCGCATACTTTGACGCCTTCGTCCCAATAATTCATCTCTTCCACACGTTTTTTTTTTTTTTTTTTCGTCTCTTCGATCGGGGGGGTTGTATACACATAATTTATCCGATTGCATTTTTGCACACGAGATAGGCGAGCAACGGTCGCTCAAATAGTTTATATATATATATATTTATATATATGTGTGTGTATATATATAATTATTATGTAGCATTATAAATCGATTCGGACAACGAGAGAACCGCGTTTGACCGGCGATCGATCGAGTGCAACTCCTGCAATCGATCGACTACCGGCCTTGGCCTTTGCCCTCTCAACCTATCATAATCACGATTCACGCAAAAAAAAAACAAAAAAAAAAAATCTTCCGTATACATATATTTGTATATATACACATACCTCTTTTCATTAATCAATAATATTAATTCCCTTTCGTCGCGAATGCCCTGGGATTCATTAATAATTGGGTCTCAATTTCTTTCTTTTTTTTTCTTTCTTTCTTTCTTCTTTTTTTTTTTACAAATTCGCGGTCCTCGCTCCTCCCGATTGGATGCGCCAATTGGTATACTCAAATTACAAAGGAACTGAAAAAGTATACAAAAAAGGCCCCGAATATCCGACGCACAGCACGCGCTCATGCCACGCTATCCGCGTTCACGAGTATTTCTTGTTGATGTTCTTCATCACATTTCTTCTTTTTTTTTTTTTTTTTTGAAAATTGAATTCGCTTTTACTGCGACAGCGAATAGTCAAATTCGTCCGCTCCGGACAATTCACGTTCACTATTCTTTCTTTCTTTCTTTCTTTCTTTCACTCTCTCTTTTTTTTCGTAGTTGGTCTGAATGAGGTATCGATGTACGTTTTCAATCCCTGAGCCCGGATCGCCGACTATTTCTTCCCAATATTTAATTAGACTATGTCTCAGTCGATCACCGATTTCCCTGCCTTCGAGGTCTCGTCCACGCGACGATATTTCGCTACCTATCGCGAATTTAACGCTCTAATCGCGATTGTGGTTCGCCTCGGTTGTCTTCTTGTCGCGACGGTAAAAACAATCGGGAAATCGATTCCACTTCACCCCTCGTTGGTCCCGCCTTCGGTTTCGCGACTTTGCTTCTTCCCTCTAACGCGGATTTCAGCCGCATACACTGGCCAGATTTTGTCGCGAAAGTCCCCGAAGCGAAAGCGAGATCGACGCGCGGCTGAGACGAGGAGAAAGCCGGGAAAATAAATCGATACTTGGCACGAGGAACCCTCGAACGTCCCCCAGGGTTTCCAGGGTGAAATTTCGCCGAGACACCAAACGCGGGGGGTCCGAATTCTCCCCTCTTTCTCCTCGGCTCTCGCTCGACGCGTCCGGGGATTTTTTTTTACCCGGAGCACAAATCGCCCTTCGAAAAAAATCGGTTGCCTAGTTTTACGTACTTATCGATTCGTTTTGGTCTGTGATACGAGTTTTTCTTACCAGCTCCGATCGAGGAATAATAAAAAAAAAAAAAATCCGGGAGCACCGAGAGAAATCGTGGGTCGACAGAAAAAAAGCGATCGCGTTGACGATCGACCAGATCGGTAAAACAAATTAATTGTCTTCAATCCAATCAATCAATTTTACACCGACTGCAATTTTAAATCCGCCAACCGACGACTTTTCTCGCCGCGTGGCTCGATCCACAAGATCGAAATAACAGAATCGCGTCGTACCGATCGCGCTTATCCTATCGTCCGGCGAAATTGACAAAGTTCACACGATCCGCGAGAATTATGCTACAATAGTCTACGGTACTTTTATATAATTTCTATCCGAGATTTCGGCCTTTCGCGTCTTCTCCTCTCCTATTAACAGCGCGAGATCGCGGTGCCGATTTTTCGGTAACCCGCGGCTCGCGAAAAAAATTTCTCACTCGCGAGACATCGGTAAATCGTTTCGCGGTGCGTGAGGGAAGAAAGAAGGAAGATAACGGGGAGAACGAGGAGACATTTAACGCGAATTATTGTGCAGCGATCGCGTCCGATCGGACGCGATTTTCTCGTTGGCTCCGCGCGGTGAGTGTGAAGGAGGATCGTGAGCTACGGTCTCGTGATCGACGCTGTCGGTGTGTCGTGAGGGATTTTTCTCTTGTACGTGGGATATGTGCGCGTGCGTTTTTTTTGCTGTTGTATTTTTTTTCGGTGTTTGTCGCAATGTTTTGTGTTACAAAAATCGTGTACGACGACGACGAAGATCGGCGACGAGGAAGAATAAAATCGCGCGATCGTGGAACGTTTGCCGAGTCGCGCTGTGCCTTCTCTCATTCGTTTCTTCTCTCCCTTCGTGCCTTTTTTTTTCTCTCCTTCTCATCTCCACAACGTGAATCCACCGCACGACAAAATACAGCATTCGTGTGTTTTTTTTTTTTTTTTCGCAACTGTGTGTGATTTGTTGTGTGATTTTTGTGTGTATTCGATTCATCGTTGTTCTTTTTTCTCCTCCTCCTCTTCTTCTTCATCCGCGCGCAACTCTCATTACTTTTTGGTCACATTAACGCGAGTACGCGAGTCGGGCGTCGCGAGATCCAACGACTCGGGGCGAGTTATTGCATGAAATAATCTGGATGATCTGAATCCTTCTCAAACCTCTTGGCCTCCTCTTGCATGCTCTCCTTGATCTTGAGAATGGCTGCCGACTCGTTCTGATCCTGCGAACCAACCAACAACCAGGCCGGTTACACGTTAACGTCGATGTGCAACAACCCGGCGGCAGCGAGAGCTTCTCGTGTGTTTTTTTTTATACTTGCCGCGCTTTTGCTAATTTTCAACCGCGTTAAGGCCGGAGATTCCCGAGCGCGGCCGCGGCTCTCGTCCCAAAATTTCCATGTACGTTCGGTCAGGTTCGCCTTTGGATTTTTTTTTGCTTTTTTCCTGTTTTTTTTTTTGCTTTTTTTTTTTTTTTTTTTTTCGTCATCCGTCTTCGATTCGGTGGGGGCCGAACGTTCATGAATTTTGGCTCGAATCTGCCGGGGCCGGCCAGGGTGCGGCACACGCGGGATTAGAGAGCAGCAGCGTATACATACAGTGCGGTGTGGTGGTGCGTCGGTGGGGCCGGGCGGCTCGGTCAAAGAAATCCACGTTCGGTCGATCGATTGAATCGTGACATACTAGATACGTTTCTTTTTTTCTTTCTTTTTTTTTGTTATAATTAAAGGACGAGTCTCGTGGGCGACACAATTTGTCAAAATCGTATTTCATTTATTTCTCGTTTTTTCTTTTTGTTCAGAACTTTTTCCAGAGTGTGTCCTCGTCATTATCGTTTTTGGTGAATTAAATAAATAGGGTGCTCTGACCCACAACACATGGACGTTAAGAGATAGATCAAGCAAATTAACCGACGCGATTTTTTTTCTTTCTCGTTATTTAATTTAACCGTCGTTTTTTTTTTTTTTTATTTAGCGAGATTTCACGAACGACGAAATCTCGCTCTCGCCTTTTAGCCCGCCCACACGCACCCACACCTCACTGATTTTTTATTTATTTATCTATTTTTTTTCTTTCTTTTTCTTTTTCTTTTTTTTTTACAAAATACAACAAGATAAAAGACAGCAACCGTGGCTACTATCTCTCTTTTGTTCTCGGCTATTTACGTTTCGGGCTCTTTTTACGTATTATCTTTTTTTTTTCAACTCGTATTGCATGTATCTTTCTTTTTTTTTTCATCGCTCTAAACGGTACAACGCTAATTCGCAATCCACAATCGCAATCCGGCTCACGCATCCATGTGCTACAGGTCAGTACAGCCTAGTACTATATACAGCTACCAGAACTATATTTAAATTTACGTTTATATTAATCACTACGTTTCTTTATCTATGATTTCTTTTTTTCCTTTTGCTTTTCGTCTCCGTATCTCATGTTCAATCGCTCACGATTATCGAGTTAAACGCGGTCACAGAACGTGTGTTTCACTCGTTCCAAGTTGGCGTGAGGGTGTGTCGAGGGGGGGGAGAAAAAAAAATTAAAATAAAATAAAAAACAAAAATGAGGAAGTGAAGTACGTGGAGAAAAAAAAATGGTAATCGAAAACAATGCACGACGTGGTTGGCAGATGATTGATTGGTGGGAAGTAAAAAAAAAAAAGAAAAAAAAGAAGAATAAACAAATAAAGAGAGAAGTGCGTGTGTCTTGGGTGCGGATGTGGGAGGCGGCAACGGCATGAAACACACGGCGAGATAATTCTGCGAATGAAAAAACGTGAAATATATTAATGCGCGCGTTAACGACGAAAACAGACAGACAAAGTTTTTTTTATTAGTATTATATTAAAATACTTCCGGATAGCCAGCACCTTTTTGCTTGGGTATTTACAAATAAAAAGAAAAACGCAGTTATTCTCAGTGTAACAGGATTACATTTATTGTCTCGATCTCCCTTGGCGTAGGCATATTTTATGTTCTTTTTTTTTTTCCTTTCCTCTTCTTGTTTCTCATCATTCAGGCGTAATATAGCTTACAACGTGGGGGGCGGGGGGCGGGGGGGAGTAATTGAGTTATTCGGTATTGTTTTTTAAGAGTACCAAGGTGCGTTTACACTTCAAGACTTAAAGACATCCCTTTCTCGCTCTCACACACGTGCACTCACACTTTCTCTCTCTCTCTCTCCCTTTCTCTCATAGTGTCATGTCCTCTGTTAATTAAGAGATGAAATGGAACGACAAAGTACGAGCAAAGTACGTGCGGCGACTTCGGTCACGTTGAATCAAACGTTTGGATTTTCGATTTTATCTCCCAAAAGTCACTTTAATTCGATTATTTCCATGATTTCTTTTTTATTTTATTTTCCGCTCGTAATTCGAACGGGCGCGAAAATTCGCGTGTCAGTTCAAGAAGATTTCTCGTCAGCCCCTCTCCGTTCGTTCGACTTCTCCTCTACGATAATCGTCTACTTTATTTCGTTGGAGTGCTTCGCTCGTTTTTTTTTTTTATTCATATTTCTAATCCTTTCCAAATGTGAAATCTACGACTAACGGAAAATCGACAGACGGCTGCCTCTCAGTTGCGATATTCTCTATCTCCCGTCCGTGTCGCCTCTCGCGACGATCGACGTTTTGCGGGTAATTAACAGTGATCGCCGATCGTCGTTAAGAAGAGGTTCGATTTATAAGAACTCGAAGAAAGTCTCGGATTCCAGAACGACAAAACGAATCTTGGAACGTGAGCGTAACCTTCGGCGTCGAGTGCTTGTTTTTTTTTAATCGTCAAGCCCCGAACGACGCCAGGACGACGCTTCGGACCGGCGATCGATCGTGGACGACGAGAAAAGCCGGCGCGCGCGTCGTGTGTCGATCGCGAGAACGCAAATTGTGAGAGCGAAAAAACAAAAAGAGTCCGCCGATCCTTCTTTGCGCCACAGGCCGCTGGTCCGAAATTTCGTGGTCGCGCTTCCCTCTTGTTTTTACTTCGTTATATTATTTTTTTTCGTTTACTTCGACTCTTAATAATTCATTTTGTTTTTCCTCGTTACGTGTTACATTGAATCGTTAATATGTATTTAGGTATTTAAGTTAAAAGTAACTAATAGCAGCACAGCATAGTCTGGTACTGACCTATAACCACCTGCGGACGGATGGATTCCATTTTTTTTTGTGTTTGTTTTTCGTTTATTCACTTTTTTGTGTGTTTGTTTGTTTTTTTTTTTTTCATTTTCCTCATCTTTCTCTCGTCTTAAAATACAGCCTATCCCAGCCTTCTCTCCTCGGGCTTCTTCTCCAATCACTTTTTTTTCATTAGGTTCAGTACTCACACTGCCCATACGCGTTCCTTATATCCATACAAAAATAGTAACGTTTTTATATAACACTCCTCCTCCTCCTTCTCGACTCTTCAAGTACTTCAGGTATTATTCGGCGACACTCTTTGCCTCGCAATTGCCCGTGGCGCGCCATCGTCAAAGGAATAAACCGACAGCCCCGAGACGCACTCGCGAAATCCTCGTCCCCCGAAAGCGCAAGTTGCACCGAAATACGACACGGATACAACGAGATAATGAAAAGAGAAACAAAAAAAAAATAGAGTCAAAACGTTCGAACTAACACGCGATAGAGTAAAATAAAAAGGAATAAATGTCGCACTCGGACCTCGGTGCGAATTGTTACTTTAATCGATTAATATATTATTTACACGTGATTATGCATTTTTATATACCTCGTAGGCCATTTTTTTGCGGAAAGGTCAGCATGCAACACAAAATAAGGCCGTTTATCACTCCGTCTCCAGGTCAAGCGATTAGTCGGAAAATATCGAGAAAAAAATAAGAGTTTCGCAAAAAAGAGAGAGGTGAAAAAAAAAGAAGATATTTACAAATTCGCAGGAAAAAAATGTCTCGTCGCGGACGTATCAAAAGTTGACGTGGCAAGAGAGTAGAGTATTATGCTTATGTACTAATCGTAAAAGAAAGCTTGAGTTTATAAATGTAGATTTGTATAAAAATACGTACTATAAATGAGAGGAAAAACAAACAAGCTCGTCGCGTTTTCTATATATTTATCGGAGATAAAAAGAGAAGAACAAAAAAAAGCCACCATCGCGTTTTTCGTCTGTCTCTCTGGATCGCGATTCCAACCCCCCCACCCCCGGTCGCCCCCTTTTTCCCCCGACTATGTACAAAGTCGAATTCGTTTTTAATTGAGCAATTATTGAAAGCGGCAAGCGCGGCACCCACGAGGCATTGCGACGCGAACAGCTGCCGTTTATTATAATGAGCAAAATATTGGAGGGACTTCTCTGTCTGACCTGAAAACTGGATTTGTCCACCCATCGAAGAGCCTTTCAAGCGTGACATCGAAACCGCGAATCAACGAAAATCCGTGATAACGATAAAAAAAAAAAAAAAATAACACAAAGGTGGAAAAAGACATGAGAATCTCGATTAAAGCATTGTGAGAGCGACTAGAAATTGGGACGCGTCGTCTCGAGCCTCGCCGTGTTCGCGGGGCTTCGGGCTCGGCTCTTTCGAACAGCCCGCGAAAAATGTTCCGCGACGAATCGCGACGTCGAGAATTTCCTTCGAACAAATTGGCAAGAAAGGGGGGCTCAATGCACAAAAAAAAAACGCGAGACACGCGTCGAGTGACTCCGAAATGGGACGACAAACCAGCCGGTGCTTGCGAGAACGTTTTTAAACGAAAATAAAAAAAGAAAAAAGAAGAAATTATATGTATAGATGAAAATATATACGAGAACGAGAGAGAGACACACATACGGTGTTTGTATAAAAAAAAAGAAAAATCGAGTTAAGAAAATTATGCGACCAAATCACAGTGGCGGACAGTTACGAGTAACAGCCTTTCGTACTTCAGGCACCTTCGCTTACGAGCTAATGTATTTAGTTTTCTGTTCGTTTTTTTTTTTCGTGTTCTAATTCAAATGTTTTTTTTTTCGTTTTTTTTCAATCGTTTTGAAAAATAAATATAAATAATAATAGATCGGGTCAGGGGGGTCTCGGCTAGTGACAGTTCGGATGCTAACTAAAGACGATGTAGCCGTGACAATAAAAAACGTAGCGACAAAATGTAGATAAAAAAAGAATTAGAAGATGAAGGTAATAAAGTTGTCGACTTTGCGAGTTTGTAGGCGAAGCATATACATAGTGGTGTATGGCGGTAGTTGGCAATTAAGTAACTTGCTCATTATACGGCGTAAATTCTTACTTAAACGCTAGTCTAAACGATTGATGGGCGGGGGGTTTGCGATTGACAACAGATCGATCAGTGAAGAGTAAAAAAAAAAAACAACAAATGCAGCATCTTCGTGCAGTCTCACGATCTTTCGGGAATAGGTAATTGTAATTGCGACAAAACGGGAGCCCCGTGGTTCGCTTTGCACGGGACGCGCTTAACTCGTGTTCTCTCGCTAGTCGTTTCGGCACGAGTCCCCTTCCTCATTGTGTGATTAACCGGGAAGTTCTACCCGACGTCTATGAACTCGAAGCTGGATCCAAGGCGATTTGAGTTTTAAAAAAACTGTCAAGAAATACAGAACGTGCACGTATGTAGTTAACTCGGAATTAACGAACCCGGGCAAAGAATAGAATTCACGAATAATATCGGACAGACATGTTTGACAAGGAAGAATCTTTGCATTTTTTTTTTTTTTAGTGCCCGAGCGTCGAGCGCGTATCCGAATTCTCTCAGGGAGAGAAAGAGAGAGGGAGAGAGTTAAGAAATGTATAATGTTGAAATCTGCATCGTTGGAATGCAAAAAAAAAAATTCTAATTAACCCGAATGATGAAATTAGGTATAAAAAATCCTCATAGAGGTTAATTCATATGACTTTTTATACCTAATTTCATAATTTGGGTCGATTAGAATTAATTTTTTTTCTGAATTTCGTTGCATTCCAACGATGCAAACTTCGACATCATCGAAATGTTTCAGCTTTTTACAACCGTCGTAACAGACGCAAAAAAGCAGAAACATCTGCGCAGTCTCCCTTCGATTCTCTCGCAGACGATTCGATTTCACGTGTCGCGCGTTCGAATTTCGCCGATTCTCTCTCGCTCTCCCGCAACGGATATCGCGCAACGACGACTCCCAGTTACCGTTCTTTCTTTGCCGCACAAATGAAATACCGAAAGACGAAAGTGCGTGTGCGCCAAACCCACCAATTTTTTTTTCAGTTGCCCAAGAAACAAACAAAACCTGCTAAAGACCATCATTTGGCTACAGAGTTAGTAGTCGGATAGCGTCATTTGGAATGAGTCGAAGATTGAGAATTAGCGTCGCGCGACTTGCTGATACAAAATATATATTTCATTTTCGTTCTACTTTGCTTTGTTTTTTTTTGCCATCTTTTTTGCTCTCATACAGATTTTTGCTTTTGAAAGACCTGAGCGTAAGCGCTTGTGAATTTATGCACGATTTGGATTGCATGCGTTTCCGTATAACGAGTCGACGATTTTTCGCGCGCGACTTCCAACCGCGCGCTTAGTGCATTTTTCGCGCGGTTGAGGCGCGCGAAGATTCGTCATTTTTATTGTTGTTATGCACCCCCGTAACTAGGTAATTGTATATTCTTTTTCTTTCTTTTCTTTCTGTTCTTTTTTCTTTCCTTTCTTTCTTTTTTACGCATCGTGTAAAACACTTCATTGACTATACAGGGATTCGTTAAAGAACCTGCTCATACTCACATTCTCTCCGGGACCGCCGAAACCACCCAGATTATAGTCACCCATGCCGCTGCCACTGTCTTCCCTCGGTGTGCCGGGACCGCCGTTTGCCGGGCTGTTCTTCATGCCGTCGAGGCCGTCGCCGTTCAGCACCGGGCCCATCGTGTTCGGTCCCATCGGGCCCATCGGGCCGCCCTCGGGGCCGCCGCTCATCGGGAAGTCCTGCGGAGTTGCCGCGCGTTTTAAAGACTCAATTCCGAAGGATAGAAGACAATAACAAAGTGACTGTGCGCTGTTAAAAATATGCGGTGTCAAACGCTGCTGGTGCTGGACTTTTTCACTAGTTTTTATCGTACAGTAGAACCTCGATTATTCGACATTTTTCAGATGTCTTTTTTAACGTTTTTTTGAACAATATAAATGTGGAAATTTAATACATATCTACTGTTTTTATAGAATCGGGGTCAAAATAGCTAATGACCAATGTAGCGAATGGCTAAAATATCAAATTTGAAAATAATGAACAGTCTCAATCTGGAATAGCCATAATTTGAAATTCGCTATTTTCATTATATTTTAATAAAGATGTGGATCAAAATACTGAATGGCTGAAATAGCGAAATTCATAATGATGGCTATTCTAGATCCAGACGTGAATTATTTTGAAATTTGCTATTTTCGCCATTATCTATTTTCACCCTCACCCTTTTTATGTAAAAAAAAGTGTTGATTACGATCCCGTCCCCAAAAAAACTACGTTTCGATTTAATATAAACACCCTGTTGGTTCAGTTTTCAACACCGCATTTTTAACAGCGCATCAATCGGTCCCACCGCGACACTAACCCCGGGCATATTTCCGCCAGGTACTGGTTTCATCATCGTGTACATATTCTCGCCGCCGCTGTTACTACTGTCCTGCGGACTCGGCATTATCGGTGTCCCCGGCCCGGGCGGACCGGTCGATCCAGGTGGTCCGCCGTAGTTGCCCGGCGAGGACGACGAGTAGTTCATTGGCTGCGGCAGAGTAACACGGAAAATTTAACACACGGCGCTCGGAAATTTATCGGCGGAACGTCGATAGGAACATTTATTCTACTGGGAGGCCAGTCAATTTTGCGTATGAAATTCGAAACTCGTGGAATTATCCGACCTATTTGCAGGTCCAGTGGCCTCCCTGATCTGCACGGTGAACGATAATTTTTTCTGTTCACGATAAAAAAATATCATTGATTTAATCCCGCAAGCGAAGGTTTCATTGAATCAATGATATATTTTGTTGAAGCCGATTGGCTCGACTTCTTTTGTATTTCCCACGCGCGTCATGTGGCAACCACTAACGTTGCCCTTTTGTTTCTTCTTCTTTTGACTACGTTTATTATTCTGTTCTTCTTCAATTCTGTTTCTCTCTCTTTAATATCGCGTAATTCTTTGTGATAAGAGTGTTTTCCACCTAACATCGTCATATTTTTTCCGTGTACGATTGAAGCAATGTTTTCTTTTTCGATTCAAACAATATTTTCTTTTTCGATTCAAACAATATTTTCTAAAAGTGCAAGTACGTAATTTCTTTACCGTGACGTGCGAATCGTTTTTGCAATCCACCGATGAAAAAAAGGCCGATTAAAAAAAATTGGTTAATTCGTGTGGCAAACATACTGTGGATGTGTTCGGCTGCCACTGTGGCCTTCCGCCGGGTCCCGCCATGCTCATCGGTGGCATTCCAGGTCCTCCGGGTCCTCCCGGTCCTAAACTACTGTTGGGCGGAGGTCCCCGCATACCGGGGCCGTAACTACCGGGTCCCATGGGGCCCATACCCGGCCCTCTCGGTGGGTTCATCCTCGGATTCATGGGGTTCATGCCTGGCGGTCCTACAGAAAAGCCAAACAGTAATCACCGCTCGTGTCTACCACAATTCCGCTCGTATCCTCTATTTTTAACCCTAGGTTAATAACTAGTTGCTAATCGTTTATTGACAATTGGCTGCAAAGCGTGACGTCGAATCCAATGGCAAAACGAATCCTCGAACGCGAATTACGCGACGAATTTTTTCGCGAATTTTTCTCAAAGGAAAAAGGACGATTTGCGTTTGGATGCGAGGCAGTCTTTGCCGGAGTCGGAAACACAGATACAAAAAATAAGCGAGAACGGGGGGCTTGGTGGTGGGGGGGAGGAGGGAAAACGCATGCTTATGTAGCGATATACAGTAAACGAAAAACACACACATTGACACGGCAGGAGGCACATGCTGGAGAGAAATGGGAACGGCACGGTACGATATATGTATTTTCTAAGCCACTGAGAAGACCCACTGCGACTGTGTGTGAGGGATGTGAACACCGGGTGTCGAAGACGGTGAAGCTAAACCGGGATTTTTCGTGCGCGTGGATTTCGGCGTTTCCTTCTTACGGGTTCCACAAATATTCGAGGCAAAATATACACGTTGCCCGCGTTCAGAACATCGCGTGGCTGTGCACAGAGTTGTGAGTCCTTAATTTTTATAGAAATAAAATTCACGGTACAATTTGGATTTGTGATTATGTTTTTATAATAATAACTTGTGATGATTATAATATGTGTCAACTTTTAAATAGAGGCAAAAAATAATAATTTTCCATAAAACTTGATGGTAATCTTATTAAAAAATGGAGAAACACTGTTAATGTTCCTCACAATTTCTCCGAAAATTTAATTAAAAACTCGGTTTTTCTTACTGCTATTCAAAAGTTCATGTATTATTTTATAATCGCTACAGGCCATCATTGTAAAATCGTGACTAGAAAATAAACTGTTGCGTAAAAGTTAATTCTTAAATTAACGGCGACTTACAACACTGGCTACGCAGCGAACAAAGCGTGTGAATACAAAACTCTACTGGCGACGTTAAAAATGACAAAAACACGGCAACATGTGTTGTATCACAGAATGTCGATTTACGTTAAAACGCGCGCGAAAATCGTACTAATTGTGTGCGAACGACCCGACTCTCCTAATCCTCAGGGGGAATCGTCGAACAAAACTTTCATCGGCCATTCCCATTGTTACACGTTTGTACACCCGAATCACAGAATTTTGATGACCAAAAATTTCACATCATGACCAGCTCCTTCATTTAAACTGCATAACGATTTGAACAACTGCAACGCGATTCCGTCGTGACGAAAAAAAAGTAAATAAATATCAGCGACTCTAATGTGGGGATCATCACCGCTTGAGTAACAGATCATTGAAACATTTATTCTGACAAAGATGTGAAAAAATGTATGCAAAAAATTGTGGTGTAATTGAGAATAATCATTATTTTTTCAAATTTTAATTCAAACGATCGTGATTGGACCAGAAAGATCGACTCAAGACATCGCGAGCCGTCTACAGTTATTCCATCGGACAGAAAATGTTTCTCCGTTTCTGTTCAAAGCGTTAAAAACGTCAAGAAAAAAAGAGGATCTTAGCGACACAAGATATAAAGCTAAGTGTGATGTATCGGCTGGTATAGAAATAGACAAACAATAAGAGGGCACAGAGGAGAAATAAAAATCTATCGAGAAGTTAGAGGCTTGACTAAGTCATGTGAGTGTGATTCGGTTGCTGGGTTTGCTTCCTACCTTGCCACCCTACAAACTCTCCGGCTTCGCCTGAGGAACACAAGAGCACACATTAGTACGGCAGGTAGGTAAGGTCAAGTTGATGGCGGCAGAGCCTAGTTATTTCGCAGTGGCGTAAAAAGTCTCGACTCTCCGTGAGACCGCAAAAAAATCTCCGTCAACTTCGCACGACTTTTTTTTTCTCTCTTCTTCTGCATACGGAGAAGAGAATAATAATAATTAATAAGGATTTGATAACTAAATCGTTTAAGTAAATTATTTGATTTAATGATTTAATAATTAAATAATTTATGTAAATTATTTGATTTAATGATTTAATAATTAAATCATTTAGGTAAATTATTTGATTTAAAGATTTAATAATTCGTTAAACCGTCAATCGAGCTAAATCCACTGTTCGTAACTAGGACCAAGTTCAAAAACCAATCCACTCCACATCACAGCAATCCAATACGATTTAGAATTGATCAATAGAAGAAAAAAAAATAACAAAAAATAAAAATAAAGATAAATATGGATGTATGTATATATATACTCGTTCATCTTTTGCTGTGTGGTTTTTGATACTCATGCGTCTAAGTCATTCTCCTTTCGAAACGCTTGCCAATACCAAAAAAGGAAAAAAAATAAAAGACAGAGTAGTTTTTCTCTCGTAATTTTCGTGGCGAGCTAACGGATTGGCTTACCTTGTCTTGTCGGGTCCATACTGTTTGGCATCATTGGCTGTCCCGGTGGCTGCGCATATAAGAAAAAAGTTAAAAAATCTCTATACAATTTAGGCACGATAAATCGTGCGTAAGAGGAAAAATTATAAAAAATTGCGACCTACCCCATTAAAGTCATTCCCCATTTGCGGCATACGAACGCCGGGTCTCGGCCCCGCAGGATACCTCGGACCCGCCATAAACTGCAACAATAAAACAATGTTCTCCAATGTCGCACGCTCCGAATCCCCTACAATCGTGTCGAATTGCACTCGTAATTCCGATCGTATTCCGTTCGTTTAACGCACGTCCGCTCATTGTAAATTCAGAGTTTTATAACTACAGCCACTAAACGCTCACAAAAAAAAAGTATTCATTTCATCGGAAATAAAGTTTCTGTGGCAACTATCAACAATATCAAATTTCAACAGAGTCGTAAATCCCGAATTTTTACAGAAATAAAATTGATGATATTGGCTTTGTAATTATGTTTTTGTAATAATAACTCGTAATTATTATAATACGATGTGTAGACTTTTAGAGAGAGGTAAGAAATATTAATTTCCCATGAAACTTGATGGTAATCTTCGAAATATTTACTGCCTTTTGCAATTGTCGAAAAAAAAAAAGAACGTCGAGGCCGAGTCTTTCGTCTTACCTTGCGTGCGGAGTCAAATGTATGTCGGTAACAAGCGATTACGTCGTCTCGACTACGAGCGTAAAGAGAAAGAATTTCGAATTCCTTACCTTACCAGCGAACGTAATCACGAGAACTCGATAACTTCTAGAGTTGTTACATGCTATATCGCTATCATCGTATATATATATATTTATATATATATTATATAAAAAGAAAAACTTGTAGGTGTCGTAATAATCTCTCGGCAATTTATATCAAAGAGTATATCCAGAGTGTGTGACGCGCGGTCGTCGAATCGTCATGCAAAGAGACTCGACGAGATCGTAACGTAACATTTAGACTCCACAAGAGGCTTTGTATAAACTAGGACGGTAAACAGCGAGAAAGGAAGAAGAAAAAACCCAACCCACGAGTGGATATATCCCACGAATCCCGACACGAGGACGACACACATATCGATTAGTCGTGAGAATCGTAAAAACGAAATAAGCGATGATACCCACACAAAAGTGAAAACGAAATATAGCAAATGTAAGATGATAATACGATGATATTGTGCGGTGGAAATGATGACAGAGCGGAACGAGTGAATTTTTTTTTCGTTTCATGATGTCGAAGTTTGCATCATTGGAGTGCAAGGAAATTCAGAAAAAAAAAATTAATTTCAATTAACCCAAATGATTAAAATAAAATTATTTTATATTTTCTAATTCTGTTTTATAATTAAAACAGAATTTTTTCGGAATTTTTAAAATTGTTGCGATGACTTCGTTATTTGGGTTAATTAGAATTAATTATTTTCTGCACTTCGTCGCGTTCCAACGATGCAAACTTCGACATTACTTCGTTTGCGTATTGGTGTCTGTGTGTTGAATGATGCTTACCTGGTTGGTTATCATCTGCGAGTGTGGGGGCGGGGGTGGCTGGGGGTGCTGGGGGGATGGCTGTGATGAGGGGTGTGTGGGCGGAGATGGTCGCATTGTCGAGTTGTTCTGCAACAAGCAACGCAAACGACAGACATGTAGCAACACTGCGATCCAGGCAACAACTATAGTATACTAGAAGGCACGGGAAGAAATTACGATGACTCTCTCGTTGTTATCGAACAAAAATGCCTGGTGTCCCTTGAGCGACAATTTCGCGACTCCCGGACGAAGAGTAATTCGCGTGATTCGCGGCTTTTCACGAAACCCGCGCAAAACCAGCTTGCAAGAATTCGTCTCACTGTAAATTTTTTTCTGGATCGAATTTTCGTCGCAGACAAAAATTCGGCTGAGTCGTTTCTCGCGAGAAGGCATCGCGAAATTTTTAAACCCGTCGAATCACCAGCGACGATATTTGTCGCGCAATATCTCAGTTCGTACTGATTTTTTTTAATTGATGCTTTGAAGGGAAATCTTTTTTTTAGATCGTAAAAATTCGTTACCGACTTGAATAATACGTGAAAAAAATATTTTATTCGTCACTGTTCCCTCTAAATAGTGGGAAAGGCGTACGAAATGGGAGAGAATGAGTCTGCAGTATAATGGAAATAGGGATTTTTTTTTGCATTCGAAGAATCAGTAATATCAAAGGAGATATTTCGCGACAAATAATCGCGAATTTAGGAAATTCGAGCCGCTCATAAAATGGACAAAAAATGACTATTTTTAATAACAGTGTAACCACCGGGCCTCGTCTGCAGTGACATTGATTTCGGGGGATGATGAGTGGACGCAACAAATGAACGGACGACACAAATGTGATCCGAAACCCGCGTTATCACGTTTCTTTCCTTGCGCTTTTTTTCGTGTACAGAGAAAAAAACGAAATTACCACAGTAGACAATGCAATAAATTTCGAGAATATTTATCTGTTTTTTTTTTGTTTGTTGTTTAAAGGTACGATTTATGCTCGTCTAGTGTCTAGGCAGGCTGTTTCATGTCAAACGGTGCAGTGAAAATTTTCCGAGTCTGGCGGTCGGTCGTCGACCGCCAGGATGCTCGTCACACTATGATGCTATTTATGTGTTACGGCTAAACTAGTAACATCTATGGTTAATTCACATTAGGAAGGCAAGTCCTACATCCAATCGATGTGGCGCGCAGCAGTGTAACGAAAATTGTGAATACGAGGAAAGAACATTTACAATATGAGAATCAGACACAAAGAGAAAGAATAATTATATTAAATATAGTGGAGTCAAGCATTACACAAGACTGAATTTTTCAGTTACACTTGTTTCAAAGCTGTCCATGTATTCGTTTTGCGTCGAGTTAAAATTCGTTTTTTTTTTCTTTCGCTTCTCTCTCGTTTACAGCCTAAACCCTAGACGGCAATTCTCGCGAACGTTACGCCAAAGATTTGAATCAAGTGTAGCATTTTTCGCGAAGAATTAATTGAAGACGACGAAGACGAAAAGATTGTGGCTGTGTCGTTGAGTCGTGAGAGAAAGTGGAGTCAATTTTTACGTCGTTTCAGTCCTAGAAAAACGGTGTTTATCGTTCGTAAAATTTGGCAGACACCGTCGACTCGTTCACGAGAGGGAAACTGGCGACAAAGAGATACAGATTGCGGCTCGGAGCAGCGTTTGAACATCCGTCAACGCGTCCAGCGTAAGAATAAGCCGCGCATCGTCATTGAGTAGTTTTTTTTCAGATTCGAAATGATAAAACATTCGTTCACATTTATGTACAGCGTGCATCGTAGCAGAGATTAAGATTTTCGGAGATGTACCTTGTCTGCTCGATCGAGTGTCGGTTCACCAAAGTTTTTCTATTTTTTTTTATTATTTCGACCGTCGTGAGTCGCGCGATGATTAGAATTTTTTTTTTGTGTGACAATGATTATCGCGATGTTGCAAAACGTTCTGGATGATCGAGTGAACATTTTCGTAAACACAGTGATTCAATTACGCTCGCGAATGTTATCTGAGTTGTTTTTTTTTCGTCTTTGTTCAGTCGGTAGGAAAATTTTAAGTATTGCGAATAGATGAAAAATTACGAAACGAAGGAGTGACGATAACTTACTGAAAAGAATGCAGGGGGCATAGGTCCACCAGGCATGCCATCGTTCGGTGGCATCTGCCCGAGTGGAGATGGTGCTGGTCCAGCATTCTGCAATAATCCTTCGGTTAAAATACGGCGACGCTGCGATTCTACGTTTTTTTTTAAATCTTCGTACTTTTTGCAGTCTCGAAGTTTCCGAATTCTTTTTATTTTTTGTATTTTTCTTTTATTCTTCTTCGTTCACAATCGAATGATTTTATTGTCGAGAAAAAAAAATGTCGCGATTGCCGGTCGAGTTTTTTTAGGAGTGATTTCGACAATTTATGTTTTTAACACGGAGATGTTTTTCTTTCGGGTCAATGCAAATAAATTGCATTTAAGTGATTCGTTTTATGCAACTAATTTTTTAATCCGCTCTCGCTTAAGCTAGGCTCGTTCTATCGTATAACGAAAATCCACTTGGATACTCACGTGTGTAATACCATTAACGCCGTACCCACTGTTCACGAATCCCTGAAATACAACGAACAGCCGTTAATCCTCTAACCGTGTTTTTACGCACACGTTGATCGCATCTGAGTCGGAAAAAAATCCAGCGCTGGACTTTCTCGATATAGATACGACTATCGTAATAATCGTCGTCCGTCTGTTTAAAATTCGTCCGAGTCACATACTAACAATGAAATTAAACAAAGAGGCAAACCAAATAAATGTATAAAAATAAATAAATAAAAAATTACGAAAAAACTACGGACGCTCTGAAAAATATCCGAACACGGTTAAAACATTCCAATTTAGTGACATGAAAATTCCGTTCTTCGATCCTTCGTCCGCGGAAAAAAAATATATATATTGAATCATTTCCTCACATAGTCATGAAAAGCTTTGGCCTCGCTGCTGTGATCGCAAGAATCGCGTCGCTCTGGCGCCGCGCAGTACAGATCCCAGAAGACACTGCGAAAGAGAAAATGTTTGTAAACGCAAAAAATCGCGAGCGACGATTTCCGGTTAGTCCGACAAAAATTGCACTCACCACCACCAGGAGTGCAGAAACCCAGGTGGTTCGCCTAGAGTTATGTTCTTCTCCCATCGTATCTGCAAAAAAGCACAAAAAAAAATTGAAAATCAATATCCATCCGAACATAACAAAATTTCATCTAAAAAAAAAAAAAAAAATCGACCAAATTCTCTACCTCTGATAGGAATGTTTGGGCTGCTTTTTGCGCTCCAACGTGAAGCAGGTACTCGTAAACATACAGTGCCAGTCTGAAACAAAATCACACAACATGAATTACAATTTTGTATCTCCCAACAGCTCTAAAAAAAAATCCCTATCGATTTTTCGCCGTGACGTTGAAATTTGCATTGTTGTAATGCAACGAAATTAAAGAACTGAATATTAATTCCATACAAATTCAAAGACTTCACCCTATGAAATTGGTGAAATATTTTATAATATATAATATATAATTACATATATATTATGTAATAATATATTATATAATATTCACCCCATAATAGGGGGTGCATTTTTTTTCATGCTCTTCGTCGTTACAATAACTTTTTACAGCCGATATAATCATTTTCGTTCATTAATATTTTCTCGCTTTCAATTTCGTTGCATCGCGATGCAAACTTCATCATCATTTTTCGCCCATCGCTCGTCTCGATCGTCTCAGCGTCTCTCGCGCCGAAAAGCGCGTCTCGCGAATTTCCCCAAAACAACAAACACCCCGGCGTGCGTCCGTCCCAAGCTGAACCCGCAAGACGCTTCCCGAGGTTCGATAATTTCCGCTCTGCTTGAGATGCATTAATCGGCATGAGTGTCAACGACCCGTGCGTTCATTTCTAACGGAATCTCCCGGTCGAACGAGAAGAATGGCCACTCGGTTGTGCCTCTCGTTCTCAACTTCTCTCTCTCTCTCTCTCTCGCGTGTCTTTCCTTCGTCTCCTGGCCGGCGTGGCCGCGGCGAAAACAACGTGAGCGCGATTTGCGTGAGAAAAAGAGAGGACAGTCAGTCGGCCGCGCGCGGGGGGGGGGGGGGGGCGCCGGGGGGAGAAAGGGAGCAGCGTCGTCGTCGCGTAGCCTGCGCCGCGGTTATCTGGAACGTAGCCAGTGGTTCTCAGCTCTCACCAACTGTCACGTGTATTTACGTGACTGACAGAATGGCGCGTCGAGTCCTGACGCCTCTCGCGAACCAAACCCCCCCCCCCCCCCTCGATGCCCCCTTTGCCGACCGCCCCTGGCGCCTAATACACAACGCGAGAAATCCCGACGAGAAAGTTCGATACTCGCTCTGAGCGTTTATTTCCACCGCGTCTTACTGTTATACACGCGAGAGATTCGCGTTCACCCCCAAGTTCTGTGTGCACTCGAATCTCCACGGCCTCGGCACACTTCGTAACGCTCGGAAAATTCGTTCCCATCGTCGCGTCGTCTCCTCTCCTCCTCCCCCCTCTTAGGCCAAAATATAATACCGATCGCGCGCGCGCGAGAGACACTCGAGACTCGCGTGGACGTCGAGACGTCCGCCGGTCGCTGGCGAAACGAAAAGCGCAGCCGCTGTCGTCCGTAGCCTCGCAACGTGCATCAATCTCCCACCTTCTAGTATCGTGAAATTGCATTTTTTTTTCTCCTGTCCGCAGGCAAAATATTTCGTCAATAATAATGATAATAATTCGTCAGTAATAATAATAATAAAAATTCGTTAATAATAATAATAATAATTCATCAAAATAATAATAATAATAATTCGTCAAAATAATAATAATAATAATTCGTCAAAAATAATAATAATAATAATTCGTCAAAATAATAATAATAATAATTCGTCAAAATAATAATAATAATAATAATTCGTCAATATAATAATAATAATTCGTCAAAATAATAATAATAATTCGTCAAAATAATAATAATAATTCGTCAAAAATAATAATAATAATTCGTCAAAATAATAATAATCATAATAATTCATCAATAATAATAACAAGTTTCTTGTCCCTCGCGCCGGTCCCGGGAGAAAAACAAGAGCGTAGTCTAGCCTTGTTTTCCCCCGTGGCACTCGTAGCCCAAAAGTCGAGGGATTCTCGCCTCTCTCGAAAAAAAAAAGAGAAACCAAAAAAGAAAATTCACGGGGGTGGGAAAAACCGACAACGATCCGTCAGTCGCTCCTCGTATACGTACTTTTCTCTGGCCTGCCCGTCCGACGGCACCGTCGAGGTCTTTCCCTTCGCGTACATCGCTGCCCGCTACTTGTCAATCTCTCCAGCGCGCTCCACCAATTTTTCCTCGCGCACTTTGCAGTCGCGAGAGCAGCGCGGCTGGCTACGCTGCCAGTAAACGTCGGATTGTGCGGAGCGAGCGGCGCTCTGTTGGTGACGCTCGGAGCGGCTGCGAGTGGGGGAAGAGGGGGGAAGGGGGGATGGCGGCGACGGGTGCCGAAGAGCGGGGGGGGGGGGGAGGGGGTAGCGTGAGTTTTACCCGAAGAGGAGGAGGAGGAGGACGCGGGGAGCGCGTCGATCGGGAAGTCGAGAGGAGGCGGGCGCCGAAGCCGGACGGAGGAAAGAAAAAGAAGAGAGAAGAAGAAAAAAAAAGAAACGACGTCGGTATATTCAACAAAGAGAAAAGGCGAAAACAAACAGGACGGTGATGGCGGCGCGAAGCCGGAAACGCAGGACGGGACGACACGGAAAACGCGCGCGCGCTTCTTTCACAGGTACGTCGACGTAGGGCGAGCGCCTGCGTTAAGTCAGTCGCGACGTCGTAGCGAACGTTCACGATCGGCGGCAGCCTCGGATTCTTCTTCTGTTTATTGGCTGCGGATCCTCGCTGAGGTGCGATTGGACCATTCGGCCATCACCAATAGTAATCACGGTGGAAGACACTGGCGGGAATTTTAAATCAGGGACTGTTTAGATGCTTGGCTTGCAGTTTTTTTTTTTTTTAAGGAAATTATAAAGAGTGTCGGATAGTTTTAAGAGAGGCACTGGCAGGCAGCCTCGGGTTGTGTGATTCTCTCTTTCTGTCTCTCTCTCTCTCTGTCTCTTCTAGTGCTGTCTACAGTGCGGCTCCGCATCGTTTAGTTCGCGGCCGCACGAGACCCGCACGACAGGCGACGAGCGTCGTCATCGCGCGACGACGTCGACGACAGCGACGTTGTATATATTCCCTCTCGCTCGCTCTATATATATATATATGTATATATATATGTATATATATGCTGTCTCCCTCTTTCTGTATATGTGTCTATATATCGCTGTGGCGTAAAGCTGTCGCTGCTGCTGCTGCTGCTTGGCCGGCGATCCTCGTCGCAGTCCGTCCGCCCCTCTCGCCCCGAGATATTACGTTTGGCGTGGCTGCCTCACCGCGATATCTCTCGAGGACTAAGAGACGAGAAGCGACTCTTTTCCTTGTGTCGTCCCCGCGCTCTCTTTTATCGCGCGCGCGCAATACACAGAAACGCGCGACACTCACACACACACGCTCGGGTTTTCAGTTTACACACACACACACACACACACACACAGGCGAGTCCCTCGGCTGTCTCTTCTCGCGGCGGCGGCGGCGTCCGTTCCGTGTCTCTGGGCCTCGCCGCGCACGCCAATATCCCGATATAGTTTAGCGGGGAAACAATGTGTCTTTCTTTTTCTCTCTCGTTCTCTCGAGACGTGTTTTCGCACGCGACGCGTAGACGCGATTAGTCGGCTGCCAAAAGTCGAAGTCGTCGTCGTCGTCGTCGTCGACGTACTCGTCGAAGTTACGGGGGCTCCCTCGGTCACTTCACTTCGTCGCACCTTACTTCACCGAGTCGCGCTTTGCCTCTCCCGGCCCTTCGCCCCGCGCGTCCCGCGTTACATCGACGCTCGGCTGCTGCTTCTCTCTCTCTCTCTCTCTCTCTCTCTCTCTCTCTCTCTCTCTCTCTCTCTCTCTCTCTCTCTCTCTCTCTCGCGCTCACTCGGACGAGCCGTGTGTTTCTCTCTCTTCCTCTCGCTCGCTTGGTCGTTGTTTCTCTCTCTCTTTCTCTAGCTCACTTGGTCGTTGTTTCTCTCTCTCTCTTTCGCTCGCTTGATCGTTCTTTCTCTCTCTCTCTCTCGCTCGCTTGATCGTTCTTTCTCTCTCTCTCTCTCTCGCTCGCTTGGTCGTTCTTTCTCTCTCCCTCTTTCGCTCGGTTGGTCGTTCTTTCTCTCTCTCTCGCTCGCTCGCTTGGTCGTTCTTTCTCTCTCCCTCTCTCGCTCGGTTGGTCGTTCTTTCTCTCTCTCTCTCTCGCTCGGTTGGTCGTTCTTTCTCTCTCCCTCTCTCGCTCGCTTGGTAGTTCTTTCTCTCTCTCCCTCTCTCGCTCGCTTGGTAGTTCTTTCTCTCTCCCTCTCTCTCTACAGGGAAATCCCCACCACCGCCGCGCACACCGATTCCCGAATCCTCGATACCTCGCGCGACGCCCCCCCCGTCCGTCTCCCTCACGGCCGCGATAGCCTCTCGCTCCCACACACGCCGACGTCGACAGGGTCACTTGCCCGTGGCGCACTCACACCCGCAACTACCGCGAGAGACGCACGCGTCGCCCGTCACACGCGCACCAACACACCGGGCGCACGCGCACGAGGCGCCGACGCGCGCCTACGACGCGGATTCGCGATGCGCGCGCAGCTCGCACTCGGCCCGCCAGGGACGTAGCTAGCGTTGATTTATGGTGCCCCGGCTCGCTGTTGCCAACTCGCTGGTTTTGCCGCGAGAACCTTCGACGGTGCCTCGAATGCTTTATGGGAAATATGCGAAATCAATATTGCGTCAATCGTATTAGACTTTTTTTTTCGTCATTCGAGGGTCGAAGAAATTTGGGTACAAAAATACAAAATTTAAAACTAATTTCTATTGATCCATATTATGTTTACGAAATGCATAGTAAAAAAATGATGTTCATTTAATTCGGGGAAACTTATGAGCTGGAAATAAAGTGCAGATTTTTGTATATGAATTATTTTTTTTATGTGGGATTTTTGGGGAAAGCTGTAAGCATTTTGGGATGAGAGGATTCGTAACGAGATACGTCTCGTGTTTTTACGTTTGGACGCCCTCGGTTGTTACGCCCCTGGATGCAACGCCTCGTGCGATTGGTCAAACAACCAGACACAAATACCTCGGCATGCGAGACGCAACTGTGTACTGACGTTCGACACACGCTTATGCAGCGCTGGAGCGGGTCGCGGAGTGGGGGAGGCCGAGCTCGGCCGAGACTCGCCGGACTCGGCCGAGGCTGAATAGCCGACAATTGACGAGACGACGAGGGGCCGGATAGGGAGACACTGGCCGTTCTCCCAGGTGTACAGCTTCCCCTTTTTCATTTTTATCACGAAATCGAGCGCTCGTCGGTTATAATATTGCGACGAATTCGACAGCCATGCGCTACGATTTCGGACAAACTATGCGATGCAACGATTTAACAGGAATTAGCAGCACGCAGAAAAATTTTCGAAAAAAATAAAATTGATTTTTGAATTTGTAGATTGAATTTCAAAAACTAATTTGAAATAAAAAATAAAAAAATTAATGTAGGAAACTCCGAACTAGCAATTTATATAAGTTTTGAAAATAATGTTTGTTAATTTAACGAAAATATGACTATTTTTTTAAATTATAGACTGAATTTCAAAAACTAATTTTAATTAAAAAAAAAAAAAAAAATTAATTTAGGAAACTCCGAACTAGCAATTTACATAAGTTTTGAAAATTATGTTTTTTAAATTAACGAAAATATGTTTACGGATTTCTGTAGACAAAAATATTTTATGTAAAGTATACATTTTTTTATTCAATTAAAAAAAAATGTGTACTAATTTTTTTATTTAATTTAAAAAAAATTTGTTCTCATTTCACAGGACTCGAAAAATCTTCGGCCGACACGTGAGTCACGGGTGACCAAGGAGCCGAATTAAGAGAAGCGAAACTCGGCCGACGAGGTCGCCGAATGTTATGGATGGTCCGGGAACGATAAGTTGGGAAGAATTTCTCGAGGACGCGGAAACTTTTGTTCGAGTTTCGGATGCCATATCGGACGGCTGGGAGCTGCGGGGTGAAAAGGTACAGCGATCAATATAGACGACTTTGTGAGGCGCAGCGACGAATAAAACGAAAGAGTGAATTAATTGTTAATTTTATATATTTTTTTTATTTACTTTCAAGTCGTTGCCTGGTCAAGCTTATCTCTTTCGCCAGACGAAAAAATTCGTACCGAGCGATTATCTGGCTGGTGACTCGCAAATTGGCGGCGAGGAGGAATCTAAGGGCGAGGAGGCTGAGAGTCGCTACACCGAGGATCCCTTTGAGGCCAACTCCGATTTGGAGCAACCTCTCGTAACGGAGCATCATATTTTATGGTCGATGAGCTACGGCGTTCCGGTGCTTTACTTCAATGCATGGCTTTCCGGTCAGTATATCACGAAACACGTTTCGCACATCTCATACAATTTCGACTGCGGGATTCGGTCGTGTGTTGGTTATTAAATTCTTTTTTTTATCCTGCATCCAGCTCAAAGTTTTTGCAAAAACTACAGAACAAATGTGGAACCTTCAAACGGATCATTTTTGTATTAATCAATTCGACGCATTAAAACCGGTTGAATAATTATGTGGAATTCAATCATGTATTAGTTATTCAATTATTTTTTTTATTTTGCTCTCCGCTTCAATTTTTCGGGAAAGCTACAGATGTAAAATCTTCAAGCGGATGCATTTTATATTATTAATCAATCTGACTTATTAAAACGACTGAATAATTATGGAAAATAATTATGTTCGTCCGCAGAAATGAAAAAAAAAAATAAAAAAAAAATCGACCGCAGTATTAATACATATAGTCGTTATTAAATTATTTTTTTTTGCACCCAGCTTCAACTTTTCGGGAAAACTACAGGTGCAAAATCTTCAAGCGAATGCATTTTTATTAATCAATCCAACACACTGAAACATTTAAATAATTCTGGAAAATAATTATAATCGTCCACAGAAAAAAAAAACTTTAGGCGTCTGGATTTACCAGCTTTCCGAGCTGTGGGTTTAAAAATCGCATGCGGAATAAAAGTGAAATAGCGTTACGATTATCCGACTACCCGCTCGGTCCCCCCCCCGGACGAGAGGGACCGAAAGTCCCTCGAATTGGCGTCTGATCGCCACTAGACCTTAATCCGCGGGCGGACGAGGAGGGCGACGGGGGCCGTAATGCTGATTGTTCCTCTTCGATTGTCGGGCCGGGCTCCGCGAACTGGGCTAAGATGCGCGACCGCCGATTTCGCGACGGGCTCTGAGCGCGCACAACGAGGCGAAACCGGAAACGGAAGGGAGGACCAGCGGCGGCAGCGGCAGCAGCTGCTGGTGGAGGAGGAAGCGGCCTGAAGCTACCGAGAACGAGACAAGAGCAGACAATGTGCATCACCGCAGCGTCCCAGCAGCCTCTCTTCTCTCTATCTATACAGGATTTCTCGGAATCTTGTTTCCATTTTTTTCCTTTTTTTTTATTCTTCTTTTTCTTTCGTTTTCCAACTCATCGCATCTGGACCGAGCGTCCCTGATGCACGATTTTAACACAAATTTCTTTCTCCTTTTGTCTCGAAGATGCAATTCAATTGAGCAAAAATATAGAGTCAATGAATTTATTTTGATATTCTTATTGTTTTATTATTCTTATTCGGGGATTTTTCGGGAATCAATCCAGTCAGCGTCGCTGCGGCCCAGCAGCTTCTTTGTCTATACAGGATTTTTTGGAATCTTGTTTCCATTTATTTTGTTTTTTATTGTACCTCTTCTTTTTTTTCTTTCGCTTCCCAATTCTTCGCATCTGAACCGAGGATTCCTGAGGCGCGATTTTACCGCAAAGTTTTTTCTGCTTTTGTCCCGAAGACACAATTTAATTTAGCAAAAATAGAGTCAATGAATTTATGACATTTCATTAACGAATCGTCATTATTTTATCATTTTTGTTTACAGATTTTCCAGGAATCAATCCAGTCAGCGTCGCCGCGGTCCAGAGATTTCTGCCTCGTGACGTTCTCACTTACAGCGAACTGTCGCAGGCGATTCATCCGATTCTCGGAACGCCTTTCATGCAGCTTCATCCCTGCAAGTCCCAGGAGTTGCTGCGCAACACGTTGAACAGGTGCGACGATAAAAAAAATACGTCTTTATTGTTTCTATTTTTTTAATTCAATTTTAATGGACGTTTTGCTTTCAGCAAAAACAAGTTGGTGAGCTGGCTAAGCGCCGTGGCGCCGGTGGCCCTCAACCTGAAAATAAGTCTGGACTACGGCGCGCTGACGTTCGCCGAGTAAAATTCGACGACGAAATTTCGCCACCCGACTGCGAACCGAATTCCGCGAATTCGATATTACGAGCAATTACGAATTTCCCGGCCGCGGGAGGCCGACGAAAAACGAGATTCGTAATCCCGCACGCCCCATTGCAAATCATTGCCAAGCGTTTTGTCTCCAAATTGAATCTCCTGGCTATGAGCCTGGTCAAACGGATCGATGTAGCCCTGGCGTTGGGATAATTGGCTGCGGGGCTCGTCCCGCCGATCGAATGTACGAACACGAAGGCGTGGACGATTTCGAAGCGACGAAACGCCCGCCAATTCGGGTGCGACGAAACCGAGCATTAAAAATAAATCCAACGTCCCACTGAAATTAAGTTCGGACTTTAAAAAAAAAAAGAAAAATGTTTATCTTTTTTTTCTGTGGCGGTGAATTTGGAAAAACGTTTCGCGAAAGACTCAATTTTTAAATGACGAATTCATCACAGTAATAATTTTACAAATAAATTGAACGTCCTATTGAAATTAAGTTTGCACTTAAAAAAAAAAGCAAAACGTTTATCTTTTTTTCTCTGGCGGTGAATTCGTAAAAAAACGTTTCCCATAAGACTCAATTTTTAAATGACGAATTCATCATAGTAATAACTTAAAAAATAAATGTAACGTTCTATAGAAATTAAGTTCGGACATAAAAAAAGAAAGGAAAACGTTTATCTTCTTTTTCTCTAGCGGTGAATTTGTAAAAACGTTTCGCAAAAGACTCAATTTCTAAATGATGAATTCATCATTGAGCTAACAACTTAAAAATGAAAATGTTCGCTCTCATGACGCGGCAATAGTTGGCGATAAATCTCGTCGAGGAATCGGAAATCCGCGCGGTTTGCTCGAAGCTTCGCGTCCGCGATGAGTAATCAGACGGAAGCTCCGTTCGACTGTAAATTTATCCCGCGTTGACTGTCGCCGGAACTCGCTCGTATGTAATTACTTGTTTTGTTTTATACGACCCAACGAGCCCGATTCGAGGGTTCTTCCTCCCCCACCTCGGGGTCTCGCGGTTTATTAACCGCGATACGAAAGACAACGCCGAGGTTTCCATAAAATCGCAAAACACCCGGGGATGCGAATCGGCGAAGAGCCGCCGCCATCGATGCGCTCGCGAAATGATGAGATTATTGATCCCGCGTGAGCGAGAGAAGACGCGCGCGTGTGGCGAAAAGCGAAACGTGTGTTCTCTCCGGGGACGCGCGAGTTGCATTACGCACCGGTCCAGCCAACCCGCTTCACTCCGCACGGCTGCGTCGGAACCGCAATGTCCGAAAAATGTACCGTTCAATTAGCTTTTTTTGGCTGAAGCGATTTTTTTAAATTTCTTCAAGCTAAATAAAATTGTTTCATCGTTGAAATGTGTTTACGTGAATTAGTTAGTAAAATTTACAATACAATAAGGAAATTATGTATAAAGATAGAATTTTTTTTTTACTGAAGCGATTTTTTATTTGTTCAAATTAAAACATCTTTTTATCGTTCAAATGTATTACGTAAATTAGTTGGTAACATTTTTAAAACCAAATAGGAAATGATGTTTAAATTTAAAGATTTTTTTGGCTAGCGATTTTTTATTTCTTCAAATTGAGACATCTTTTTATCGTTCTTAATTAGTTGATAAAATCTAAAATACAAAAATAAATTATATATAAAGGTAGAGATTTTTTTACTGAAGCGATGATTTTATCTCTTCAAATTAGTTCGTTAAATTTAAACTATCAAAAAATTATGCATAAAAATAGAGAGCGATATTTTCATGGCAAATTTGCGAAAAACTGCGAGGTGCTTCGAGGCACTACGAGAGCGTTAATTTTCCGAGGATAATTGAGCGGTGAGCCTCATTATCGAGGGACGGGACGGAACGTCAGGGACTTCGGTATCCGGCCGGCATCTGGAAATCCCGCGACGGCGGTGTAACGAAGTTTCGGCGCGACTGGATTGGTCTTCGAGTTTCGTTGACACGATTTTTTTTTTTTTTTTCGCGTGAAGCTTTCTCACCATTGGAGACAAAAGGGTGAAACCAATGCCGAAGTTTACGTATCGTCGGAACTTGGTTGGTATCGTTACGGCGCGGCACACGGTCCATTATACGCAAATCCTCATTAAATTCTCAATGGACAGTGCATAATGGAACGCACCAGCACCACTTTATTATCTCGTGTCAGCAGGCATCCACTGTACAACCTCAGCGTGAGGGAAGGCGAGCAGGGACGTTGTATTGTGCTGCGGCCTCTGCCGATTCCGGCGTTTTTTTTTCACCACCCCCTCGTCGAATCTCCCCCGCAACCTCGAGCGCATTTGGGTTAGCCGAATGTCTTCCTGATATGACAACTTTGTCGCTGTCACGTGGAGAGAGTAAAAGGGCGAGGAAGCGAGCAAAGAAAAAATGCACTTTCACGTTTACGATTTAATTTCATTTATAAAAATAAAAATAAAATAAAATAGTAATTTATTTTTATTTACTTTAAAAAAATAAAAATAAAATAAGATAGTAATTTATTTTAATTTACTTTTAAAAAATAAAAATAAAATAAAATAATAATTTATTTTAATTTACTTTAAAAAAAGAAACATACAATAAAATAGTACATTATTTTAATTTACTTCAAAAAAATAAAAATAAAATAAAATAGTACTGTCGATATTGCCACTTTTGGATCGGAGGCCAGTTTTAAGAATTAATTAGAGGACTTCGACATTTCTTTAGAAAAATGCAGAGTTGAATAAAATTTGAATATATGTTTGATTTTTTTTAAGTGATCAATTTTTATTTTAGGTGATCAAATTTTAACTCGATTGATGAAAATATTCTGGAAATTTTACTTTGGATTGAAAATGACAAAAAAACGTAAAAGAAGAAATAATTATTATCACGAACGACAAATAGAAAAATTGTCCACCTTCGACTTTCGCGAATATCTTAATCACACGAAATATCGTTAAAGTCGAATCTATATTAAAGTTGAAGAAAAACGGATAATCGTCGAGACGACAAATCCCGTGACCCACTGATCCGATTGCGCCGTTTCGAGTGTTCGCGAGTTGTGTATGAAAATATATTTATTTCCGGGTGAACGAAGCGAGGAGGGCGGAGAGCGCGTTCCGATCTTCCGAGATCCCCGGAGCGAAGAATTCGATTAAATTATTATTGAACTCAAGTATTTGTGCGTTCCGGCCGGGTACATAATATAGACTGAGAAATGTAGTTCGCGTTATAAATCCGCGCTACGAGAAAGTGAATGCAGAGATATTTCTTATCCGCCGCACGTACCCTATGAGATTCATCTTCGACTTTTTTTTTCTTCTTTTTTCTTTTTTCTTTGTTGAGTCCCGGAGCTGTTCCCGGCTCGCCAGAAAGAAGCCGACTGGAAACAGTACGATTGGAGAGAGAGAAAAGTGTTCCTGGAGTTTATATTATATGGGGCATTCTACGGCTTATCGACGGAATCGTGACCCTCATTTTTCCCCCTTTAAGACGTACAGCAATATAAAAAACCGTCCTAGACATATCTCAACTTTTTCGAAAATTGGAGTGCCCATAATTAAAAAAATAAATAAAATAAAACCATTCATTTGTATTTTCAGTCTAGCTGCCACTCCAGGTTGCCCATTATTATTGCTTTTTTGTTGTTTTATTTTATTTTATTAAAAAATAAAATAAAATCGAAATATTTTATTAAAAAATAAAATAAAAATATCTTATTAAAAAAATAAAATAAAAATATCTTATTAAAAAAATAAAATAAAAATAGTTTTTTACAAAAAATTAAAAAATAAGAATTAATTGTTTTTTAAATTCCAGCTACCGTCCAGGTTGATCATTATTATCGCTGGTCCCAAAAATGTTGTTTTCGGACACGGAATTCACAGCAAAAAAAAATAAATAAATAAAATGAAGTAAAAAAATAAAAAATAAAAAATAAAACGAAGTATCCAAAAAATTCAAATGTCGGCTAATTCACCACGCAAATTTTTGGGGTCAATCTGAAAAAAATTCCCGGGTGTGTTTTTCATATTGGCCGGCGACCCTGCAGCAAGGGGGACAAAAATATGCGGGTCATCGTGTCGATAAGCCGTGGAATGGCCCATATACACGTGTACCACACATATATATATGTATATCGAGATGTTAAAGGCGGAGATCCTTAGGGATGTCGGTTGCTATGGACACGACGAAGCCGCCGCTTGTTGCGTCGCTGCGGAATCTCGACAAAGCTGAAATCCACTGTCGCCCTGTGCCCTACAGCTCCCAGCTTTGTTTAGTCTCAGGTGAAAAAAAGAAAATGGTTTATATACAGTGCTCATATATGGAATTGGGCATATATATTCCATAGTAAATCATAATATACTCCATATTAAATTTGTATACATCATTAATTCCATGTAAATAATTTCTAAAGTTCTTATATCTTCTTGACATAAATTAATTATCTGAATGTTCATTACATACAAATTGTATATGGACTATTTATGCCCAATTCTGTACATGAGCGCTATATATAATCTTTTTATTATATATATAATTTTATAATTTTTATTTATTATTATATAATTTTTATAATAATTTTAGATATATATATAATCTTTTTTTTTTCACTTGGGGTCTCTCCGCCCGGCGTCTCGCTCGCTCCCTCCGGTCGACATAAATTAATTATCTGAATGTTCATTATATACAAATTTTATATGGACTATATATACCCAATTCTATACATGAGCGCCATATATAATCTTTTTATTATACATATAATTTTATAATTTTTATTTATTATTATATAATTTTTGTAATAATTCAAAATATATACACCATTTTTTTTTTTTTTTTTTTTTCACTTGGGGTCTCTCCGCCCGGCGTCTCGCTCGCTCCCTCCGGTGGATCCCGGCGCCTAAGCGATTCCCACCGTAAACACGCGGCGCGCGAAAACCCCCGGATCCATCCTTCGATATTCGCCACCAGGATATTGAAAGCGCGCGCGCTCGGCGCGAGCGCGCGTCGCGTGACGAATCGATAGACAGAGCGGTATTAACTTCTCTCTCACCCACGTGTAACCAATCGATGCGCCCACTGTGCGGAGATTGATACATCAGCGTTTCGTGTATCCGCTGTTATGATTATGGAGCCCCTAATGGACCTCTCAGCGAGATTAGAAATTTCGCATCCGGGTCGCTCGCGCCGCGCTTGATGGCCCTTTGTGATCGATAATGATTAATGTCATCTTCGAATTTCGCTCGCGCGACAAACGAAGCGACAAGTTTTTTTTTCGGTTGTCGAGGATTTTATCATCCTCGACATGACTGAAGAATTGGAACGTTGAAATGATATTTTTTTAGTGTCGAAAAAAAAAAAAAAAAAAAAAAAAAAAAAAAAAAAAAAAATTGAGTTTTTGGTGAAAATTATGTTAAAAAAAATTAAAAACGAATTCGTTGTGTCCCGGGCGAAAATAAATGGGAATGACGGGTTAAAAAAAAAATGTTTCAGCCCTTTTTTCGAAATTTTGGAAAATTTCATCCTTAAAATAAAAAATTCCCCGAGAAAAGCACGAAAAACGATTTTTTTTTTTTCACAAAACATAAACAACCCCATTTTCGCTGTTAACGAGTGAGGAATTTAAGTGTCGAAGCTCCCGGCGAAATTTTACGTGCCTACAGCGAAAAAAGAAAAAAAAAAGAAAAAAATACATTTGTGCATTGATAAGAATACACTGCGAAAAAAAAAAAAAAAAAAAAAATCGAATACAGCGAGACGATGAGAAACGAGGCTAATGAGACGCCGAACGAGCTTTCGACGAATCCGCGCGCGGCGAAGTCACGTAGTCGGAAGGAGATCTCATTATACGCTGGTGTGAACGACGATCACGTGGAATTCCCATTGAAAATCGCTCGATGACTCGCGGTTATCACCTTCCGAAAGGCAGCGTTTCCTATCAACGATTCCGTCCCACTTCTTTTGGGTCTTCGAGGTTTCGCAAGAGGTACGTCGGGCGGCCACCGAGAAGGCCGAAAGGGACGGCGCGTCGTCATTCAAATCGTCGTCGAATTTCTTAACCGAGTCGCGCGTTCATCGAGCCAACAGATGTGACCTTAAACGAACGTCCGCGCAATAGACATTCGCTCGTGAAGAGACCAGACGAGAAAAGAGATTCGTTATCGGGCGATAAAAAGGGCCCCGTGACTCGGTTACGGCGTTCGGCGTCGTGACCTTCCGCTCGAATCTGGGCCAGATTGTCATATTTATGACACGTGCTTAATCGCTAATGATATTAATTTTTTGTCAGTTTTTTTTTTCGTCGTTTTTTTTTTTGTAACTCTGCGGTGATGGAAATAGTGATTTTTCTTTGCACATTTCAATGTAATTTTTTTTTTTTTGGCGCCACTTTTTCAGTCAGAATTGGTCTGGAAAAGTGTTACGGATTTAAAAAAAAATGTATTTCGAAAATTAGATACTTTGGAAAATTTGTATGATTTTTTTCGGAAAATTTTGAGCAAAAGTTTCTCAGCTGTAGAAATAAAAAATTACACATTTGTAAAATATGTATGAATTCTTTCGATAAATGTTTTTATTTTCGATAAAGATTTGGAAAATTAGGCATTTATAAAATTTGTATGAATTTTTTTGGAAAATTTCGACTAAAAGTTGCTCAGCTATAAAATCGGAATTTCTGTTTAAAGAATAAAATGAACCGATTTTTTTTTAATTGATGATTTTTTTAATTCGTGTGAACGATCCCTTAATTTTTTAATCCATGGGACCCATGACCGACCGTTGGTGACAGAGAGAAAAATATAGCGACCCACGTGACCCTTCAGGGGTTAACCGGATAAGCGAGGAGCCGATTGGGTTGCGAAACGAGGTCGAAAGCTCGATTCGACGGCGACACGAGAACGTTTACCTTCTCGGCTCCAAGTTCGAAGGGTCTTCCCTCGTCGCGAAGGGCCAGGAGCCGCCCCGTCCTTAATCGTTCTTTCTTCCTCTCTAATTTCCGGTCTCTCGCCCTTCGCCCCTTCGTCGCCACGTTCGGCGGACCGACGGAAGAAAACATCAAATATAAAAGAAATCTTTTCGCCCGAAAAAGGCGCGACGATTTCTGATCCGATTTCTTCGAATCTTCGAATCCTTGAAATCATTTTTATTACTTCTTTTTCTCTATATTAGCAAATTAATTTGATTGTATAAAATAAATAATTTATATTTAATTTAAATTTATTATTAAATTTATTTATTAAATAAATTAAATATAAATCATTTATATTTAATTTATACAAAGTTATAAATTATATAATTTCAATATAAAATAAATAAATAAATAAATACAACCAGGAAAATTACCTACATTACCTAAAAAAAAATCACAATAATATTTTTCTGTATCCGAACGCTTTGATCGCGAAAAAAAAATTAATCGACACGATTTCGTAAATAAATCCGATCCTTTCGCCGCGGCAATTTTTTTTTGCGCCCTAAAATTCCGCATCGCTCACTCATTTCCAACGTGCGTATGGTTCAGGTACGACTCAGGTGATTCCGACGTCGCATCTCCACCAATCTCCGCCAAAGGCGAATCCGTCGAATCGTCAGCCGAGCTTTCGTCGCTCTTTCTCTCTTTCTCTCGCAAAGAGGCCGTGAAGAATGAGCAGCGGGCGGGGGACACTCACGTAAGACTCGAATGCAAGAGCGAGAGCCAAGTGGATGAAAGCGAGTGGTGACGATATGTGTGGAAATTGTAGGACTGGGTGAAGGAGCAGCATCAGCAGCGAGGCCCGAGTGCCCCTTTAAATGAGGAAAAGGAACAAACCGCTGTAATTTCGAATTCTGCCCTAATGGAAATTTTCCACGAGACCAAAAGACACCCTTTAATAGTTTTTTTCATTTTCTCCATATTTAATCATTAAATAATAATAATCGTAATTCGTTTCAGAGAAAAATATTCAGTTGCAAAAAAGAAAAAAAATTAATAAAATAATGTGCGTTTTTCTCTTCGAGTTTTCCATTTTTAGGTCAAACGACGATATTTTTCGAAATCAGCGGGAAATTTGCCATTTGACAGGCTTTTCAAAATTTACGAAAACAAATTTTTTTTCTCAAAAAACGCAAAATCTGTATAACTGCACCATCAAAAATATTCATCAGATCGACAAAAAAAACTAAAGGCTATATATTCTGAAACACTCCGGCGAGTAACTGGAAGTCGCATAAAAATTCTAAATTGGTATTGGTAAAATATTTGAAATACAAATAAAATAACGTGAAACATTTACGGATAAAAAAAAATCATTTTTCGCATTTTTATCTTCAAATTTTCCATTTTTCCGGCAAACAACGATACTTTTCAAAATCAGCAGAAAATTTGGAATCAGATAGCATTTTCCTATTTTCCGAAATCGAAATTAAAAAAAAAAAAAAAAAAAAAAAACCAAACGGAAAAATTGAAAAAAAAATGACTAAAATAATGTAACGTCCGCACTAAAAAAAAAACAAACCGGAAAAATTGCAAAAAAATTAATAAAATAATGTAACGTCCAAAGTAAAAAAAAAAACAAACCGGAAAAATTGCAAAAGGAATTAATAAAATAATGCAGCGTCCACAGTAAAAAAAAAACAAACCGGAAAAATTGCAAAAAAATTATTAAAATAATGTAACGTCCAAAGTAAAAAAAAAAAACAAACCGGAAAAATTGCAAAAGGAATTAATAAAATAATGCAACGTCCACACTAAAAAAAAAAACAAACCGGAAATATTGCAAAAAAATTAATAAAGTAATGTAACGTCCAAAGTAAAAAAAAACAAACCGGAAAAATTGCAAAAAAAATTAATAAAATAATGCAACGTCCACAGTAAAAAAAAAAAAAAAATAGGAGGAGCATCAGCATCACCAACGACACCAGCGACAGCAGCAGCAGCGTCGTCGCCGTCGGCGAGAGGAGAGGAAAGGGCGAGAGCTCGTCGCTCGCCGCTCGCGCTACCGAAGCGCGCGCGTTGCCTTCCTCCGCGTCTCTCGCTCCGGCCAGCGCCACAAGTGTTCGTGGCGTGGACGCGCGAAGGTGGCTACAGGCTCTTCCCACTACTGTACTCCGTGCTACGCTACTACTATACCCCACTATACAGTAGTACGTGCCACATATATCTATCCTGTCTGTTTATCTAACTCTCTGTCTCTCTCTCTCTCTCTCTATGTCTCTATATATATATATGTCAATGTGTCGTGTAACTCTGTTAACTATATCTAAAACGCTGCACGCCACCTCTGATTCTCGGCTCGGCGCTCGATCGGCCGCACACGCACCTCGTCGCTATCCCGGTGCGGACGCTCCTCGTTAATTTTTCGCGTGTCCGCGAGTCGCGAATCGCGCGCTATTTGCTGCTATTTTTTTTTTTTTTAAAGCGGAAGTCGCGAGTCGAGCGTTTTTCGCGAGTAATTTTTTTTTCTAACTGTTTGGACGTCGTGGAGGTGTTTTTTTTTTCAACTATTTGGATCGTCGCGAAGTTGTTTTTTTTCCAACTGTTTGGATCGTCGCGAAGTTGTTTTTTTTTTTCAACTGTTTGGATCGTCGGGAAGTTGTTTTTTTTTTCAACTGTTTGGATCGTCGCGAAGTTGTTTTTTTTCCAACTGTTTGGATCGTCGCGAAGTTGTTTTTTTTTCAACTGTTTGGATCGTCGCGAAGTTGTTTTTTTTCTGACTGTTTGGATCGTCGCGAAGTTGTTTTTTTTCCAACTGTTTGGATCGTCGCGAAGTTGTTTTTTTTCCAACTGTTTTGATCGTCGCGAAGTTGTTTTTTTTTCAACTGTTTGGATCGTCGCGAAGTTGTTTTTTTTTCAACTGTTTGGGTCGTCGCGAAGTTGTTTTTTTTTCAACTGTTTGGATCGTCGCGAAGTTGTTTCTTTTTTTCCAACTGTTTGGATCGTCGCGAAGTTGTTTTTTTTTCAACTGTTTTGATCGTCGCGAAGTAATTTTTTTTTCAACTGTTTTGATCGTCGCGAAGTTATTTTTTTTTTTCAACTGTTTGGATTGTCGCGAAGTTGTTTTTTTGTTGTTTATTTTGGTGCGACTTTCTGGCTTCGCTTCTGGAGTCCTCGGAAATCGTCTGGAGAAAAAGAAAACACGGTTAGTCGGACGTTGCTGTTTATATATATTTATTTATTTTTTCTTCTTCTTCTTTTTCTTTTTCTTCGCTATGTTTCTTCGGGCTCGGAGTGCGGGAAAGTCAAAGAGTGCGAGGGTGCGTTTGATACGCGAGAGGGAGGGAGGGAGGGGGTGAAAATACGGACGGTCGCGAAGGGGCTGCGAGCGCGAGGGTCGCGGGAATCAAGGCCTGAGCGGCAACGTGGGAGTTGGGGTTGCGCGCTCTATACGCTTTTCCCCCGGCTTCCCCGGTTTCGCCCTCAGCCCTTCGCGCGTCTTCCTCACTATCGCGGCTACGCAGGATTTTCGTTTATTTTCTGACTTTTTTTTCGGCCTGGCTTTTTCACCCCTGCGACACGAGGGTTTCTTCGTTTTCTTGAAATTTTTCTTTCTCTTGCTATCTAAAAAAAAAAAAATTTCTCTGTCGTTTATTTATTTAATTTTTCTTTTTCTTGCTATCTAAAAAAAAAAAAAAAATTACTGTGTCGTTTGTTTATCTATTTTTTCGGCCAGACTTTTTCACCCCTGCGACACGAGGGTTTTTTCGTCTTCTCAAGATTTTTCTTTCACTTGCTATAAAAAAAAAAAAAAATAATAATAATGACTGTGTCGTTTATTTATTTATTTATTTTTTCGCCCTGGCTTTTCCATCCCTACGAGGGTTTCTTTGTTTTCTTGAGATTTTTTTTTCTCTTGCTGTGAAAAAAAAAGTGATTGCGTTTTTTTGCCCTGGTTTTTCCTCCCCCGCGACACGAGGATTTCTTCGTTGTGTCGAGATTTTCATTCTCTTGCTGCCCAAAAAAAAAGAAAAAAAAAAAAAAAAAAAAAAAAAACGTGACTGCGTCGCTTTCGGAAGCTGGTTCGGCTGGCTCGGCACGAGAAGCGCGTCGAGAGGATCGAGGGTGCCGGGCGGGCCGGCCGCGCGGCAATGCGCGCCGACACGCGAGCTCACAGGAAGAGTCAAATGAACTGGAATTGAGAGATAAGGCGCGGGAGAGCAGAACGCGAGAGAGAGAAAAAAAAAAGCGAACACACCGAGCGAGACTCTGATAGACGGCGTTTCGGGAGAGACGTTTTTTTTTTTTTTTAACGAGCGACGACGACGAGGAAGCGACGAGTTCGTAATTCGCGTGGCAAACGGCGCTGCTCACCTGCGGCGAAATTCGGGCGCAACAGCTTTGAATGTTATATAGGTCGAGTGACAAAGTTTCCCTCGTTTAAATTGATTAACAATTCGGGCGTTAATTATCGACGGCTGAATATTCGCAGCCTCGACGGGGACACAAAATTGAAAAGTTTTCCGCGCACGATACACACGTTTGTATGTTAAAATTTGTGGAAAGTTTGGATACAGATATTCAGTAATTTTTTGTTGAGGTTTTTTTATTTGTTTGTTAAGACATAGTTTAGAAATTAATTTCTAACTTCGCTGAAAATCACAGACTTTTTTAGGGGGCAAATATAGTGAGAAAAGGGAGGTAATTTTCATTACAAAAAAAAGTTTCATTACAAAGAAAAATTGAACAAAAATTTCGTTTTATCTAATAATGAGTTCAACGCGTAGATAAACAAATAAAAATAATTAACATATCTTGTGAAACTCAAAGATTTCCTATAGTTTAAAAATCGAACATAAGAAAATAATTCAGTACATAATTGATAAAATAACGTTCAAAATTTTGGTCACAAAATAAACCCCATAATCTCCACAAATTCAAATATTAAATTTCACACCGCAAAAAAAATCGAATAAAAAAATATTCATTGCAAAATGGATAAAATATCGTTCACAATTTACGTCACCAAATAAACCCCATAATCTCCCTAAATTCAAACATTAAATTTTTCACACAGTTAAAAAAAATCGAATAAAAAAATATTCATTGCAAAATCGATAAAATATCGTTCACAATTTACGTCACCAAATAAACCCCATAATCTCCCTGAATTAAAATATATTAAATTTCCCACCATAAAAAGAAATCGAATAAAAAAATGCACTATCAATCTTCCCCCAAAAATCCGCAAAATGACCCAACGACCAAAATCAAAACACAACGACTAAAAAAAAAGAAAAAAATTCCCCACTGTCTCGCAAATCGAGCATTTCCAATCGACCCCCGATACTCGCGTCTCCCACGCGTTTTCCCCGCGTCTCACCTGATCGCGCACCGCCCTCGCCGCTAATTAATCGCCATTCGCATTTAGATTAGTTTCGCTTCCCCGAGCGAGTAGCCACTTTCGGTCTAATCTACTTCTGTCACACATCCTCGCATCGATCTATCTATAGATCCCACATATGCAGCATATGCATATCTATATAACACCTATATATCAATCTATATATATATATATATATATATATATATATATATATATATATATATATATATATATATATTTACATATGGTGGGATATATATTTACATATGGCTTTACATATGGTGGGATATATATATATGTGACTATATATATATATATATATATATATATATATATATATATATATATATATATATATATATATAGTCACATATATATATATCCCACCATATGTGACTATATGTGACTATATATATATATATATATATATATATATATATATAGTCACATATATATATATCCCACCATATGTAAAGCCGGCGAGGTGTCCGACCGGAAAGGTAACAGGTCACCGTCGGGCGTTCGCGGCGCGAGCCATACGTGATTACCTTTTAATCGTCGCGCATCGGAAGAGGCCGAAGCTCCGCACATACGGCGTGGAAATCCCGTCCCGATGATTTCCCTTCATTAGCGCGCGCGGCTCAGGGCCTGAATATCTCTCGGCCGAAGTGGCCGAGATATTCCGGGCGCGCTCGTCGCGGGCTTATTCAGCCGCCTGTGTACAGGGTCGTCAAAGAGACCACGGCGTACGTGCCTTCTGGGCCTCTGTACACGCAAACGCGTGTACGGAGCACGCACGGCGGATCCTCGGCTGCGCTGCTATGCAGATCGCGAGCTGCACGTGTGGGCAAAATGGGACGCGCGGGCAAAATTTATTAAATTAAATAAAAATTAAATTTAAATAAAATGTATTTATTAAATTTATTTTTTCTTTCTTTTTTCTTTAAATTATTTTAATGGGACTTGAAAGACTTAATGGGAATATAAAGTTTTTTTTACAATTTTGGGTGTTTTAAGCAATCTGGCCTTTGAAAACTCACTTGGAATTTTTTTTTTATTTATTTTTTTTTTTCGAAGAAAATATAGGGGAAAATGGGACGCGCGGGCAAAATTTGTTAAATTAAATAAAAATTAAATTTAAATAAAATGTATTTATTAAATTTATTTTTTCTTTTTTTTTCTTTAAATTATTTTAATTGGACTTAAAAGACTTAATGGGAATATAAAGTTTTTTTTACAATTTTGAGTGTTTTAAGCAATCTGGCCTTTGAAAACTCACTTGGAATTTTTTTTTTTTTTTTTTTTTTTTTTTTTTCGAAATATAACCATTAAGGAGTATCATCGAGTACAAAAAAACACGAATTTCCGACTTTGATGGTTGGAATCGAATTTTTGGATCAAAAGCAATCGATGTACACATTTGTTTTCGTCATAAAACCATTTTTCGCTTATGCCTCTTAAATTAAATTTTTCCGCTTATGCAAAATAAAATTGCGCCGCGCGTTCGTGAAAAAAAAAAATTGGTTAACCTTTAACCGACTCTTCCCCGAGTCCTCTCGAGTCTTCGTTGCCACCGTCAAAGAGACCAGTACGTGCTTTCTGGGCCTCCGTACGCAAAGCCACATCCACCCTGTGGTGCAGTCCGGTTGCGCTGCTCGCGCGAGTACGCGAACGTGTTGCGGGCACGTCGAGTGTCCGTGCAGTCTCGTTGCGCGGATCCGCAGGTAGTCACTTTCGCATATTCGTAGCCCCCGCGCGACCCCCATGGAAAACAAATATATAAGAAAATATATCTGACATATCAAACTTTTTGGCCGATAATAATTATATTAAAATTATACGTATGTAATAATATATTATTATATTATTATATTAAATTAATACATTATATTATTATATTATTATATTAAATTAATATATTCTATTATTATTATTATTAATAATTATATTCAATTATTACAAAATGTATTTTTATTAAGAAATAGATTTTGAATATATTTTTAATATATTTTGCATCTCAGATATATTTTTCGCTCGCGTATATTTCATATATATCCTGAAATATATTCGACATATCGAATTTTTCGGATTTTTTTTTTTTTATGTATTTTGAATATATTTTTCCGTACAACTGCGGATTTCGCGATGCATCGCGTACCAATCAAATCGCGAGCGTCGTATTTGCGCCGATGGGGCTGGAAAATCAATGCAGCTAGTGCAGTTGTTGTGTTTTCTTCGAACGGCGAACGATCGCTATCGCTTCGATCGGGCGCGGGACCCGCGCGATCTACGCCGGTGATCGTTTAGTCCCGCGAACCGCGACATGTGGAACACACGACGCCCGTGACCCAGCTGATAACTCGATTCTCAGCGCTCGCTCTCAGCGCGAATTCGTCCCGGTCGATCGTGAGGCGGGATTTTTTTTAAACCTTGCGGTATAATAAAAACACTGAAATATCAATCGAGAGCCGATACGTAAAACGTTTTTCCGAGGTCGATTTTGCCGATTTTTGGTCCTGAGCTGGATTTATGATTTCTGAAGAAAAAAAAAAAAAAAAAGAAAAAGTCGCCGAAAATTATTTTTTCCAAAATCGATTAAAAAAGGTTCTTAACCGGTGTTTTCAGGGGTAGAATATGCGACTTATATGTTTTGAAAAAAAAAAAAAAAAAAATTGAGGTCGATTTTGGCGAAAAGCGAATTTGATTATTCTAGTGTAACCAAATTTCCCTGTCGCGCTACAAAATACAAATTTTTCCTTCGTGAGACCGCGACTCGCATCGCGACGCGCATCGTGTATAAATGATTAAACAGCATTGAGCCTGATAGGAAAACCGTTTTTCGCGATAACCGTCAAACGACTGTGGTTAACGCGAAGCGCAGCCTGCAAGTCGCGAGAGCCGCGACCAATAAGCAGAAATAAATATTACAGTACGGTTTCATTAATCGGTCGTCTTTAATCGTGTGAACTTTCGAATAGCTGCTTAACTTAACAAAAAAAAAATGTCAGCACCAGCAAAAAAAAAAATAGAATATTCCTCGATTGTTTTCGTAGCGATAAAAAAAAAATTCCTGCGGTGTCTGAAAATTTCCTGTGGTGCCTAAAAATCTTGCTGTGGTATCTAAAAATTTTGCTGCAGTACCTGAAACTTTTTCCACATTAGCTAACAATTTTTCAATAAAACCCGAAAATTTCTCCACAACATAAAAAATTCATTAATAAAAAAAATCGATTCGTCATCAATCCTTAATTATTTCGCCGCATCTACGACGGGCAGCAACGAAACAGCATTTCGATGCAATCCGAAAGGGCCCGACGGACGCGGCTGCGGAGGTCGATATGGAGCGTCGAGTGGCCGCCGGATCTATCCTCGCGGGCGATCGAAATTTAGGTCGCGCGGCGTGTGTAAAACGCGCGGAGCACGCGCGGCGATACGGATTTTATTTGCCGCGCGCGCCGGGGCCTCGGGTCGTGCGACTCTCTCGTCTCTCCCGTCTGCAGCGGCGCGCGTTGCTCTCGGGGATCGAAACACGCGCATTGTCCCCCGTATCATCTGGCTCGCCTCCCTACACGCCGTCGATCAAGCGACCTCGATCCACACACGGACCGAGAGACCCCAGACCGAGTCGTATGACATCCCCTGAAATTCGCGAAAAAAGCAATAAAGCCCCGATGTGACAGTGACTCGTGCACGCGGGAATCGCTCGCGCGTGCTTCCACGGTTCAAACGTATATCGAATATTAAAATCGCTTCACCCTCTCGGTGTCGAGGCTGTGGCGCGAAAAAAACGCGGGCCTCGAGTGGCAAGACCAAGACGTTCGGTCGTGTATTAAAGGACCATAATACAGCAATTTTGGTACAATTTTGGAAGAGGAGAGTCTGCGGTATTCGTTACGATGAATACTCTAATTTTATTTTAATTCTGAATACATAGTAACACCTTTTTTCACTACTTTATTAAAATATAAGACAAAAGCTGATCATTGTTTTTTTATTTATTTTTTTATTAACTTTTTTTTATTTTTTTATTTTTTTTTTAGTTAATTATACATTTTTCTTCATGATTTCTCAATTTCATTTTAATTCTGAATAAATAATAACAACTTTTTTTACTAGTGTATCAAAATATAAGATAAAAGCTGATCATTGTTTTTTTTGTATTTATTTTTTTATTAACTTTTTTATTTTTTGTTTTAATTATTTTTTTTAGTTAATTATACATTTTTCTTCATGATTTTTCAATTTAATTTTAATTCTAAACAAATAATAACATCTTTTTCCGCTACTGCATCAAAATGTAAGCTAAAAGCTGATGTTTATTTTTTTCACTTCCATTCTTTATTTATTTTTCAAAATTAATCATCAATTTTTCTTTTTTTTTATTCCACCCAAAACTATCTCAAATCAGTAACAAAGCGAACACATAAGAACTGACATTGAAATAAATAAAAAATCAAACAAAAAAACCTAAATTGGAGTTCTAAAATATCGCAACACGTATCTAGTCCCACATTTACACTTAGTGTCTCTCTTAGCACAAGAAAAAAAAAACTAGGCCTGCCGGACTGAGATGCACAGAGGGTGCGTGGAATTTCTCCCGAGAGGAAAAGGAGACGAGCGAGAAAATAATGTTTCTGGGCGCCCGAAGCAGGAAGGCCGGGGGGAGGGATGGAGTAAAAGAGGAAGAGGAGAAGAGGGAAGGAGGAGGGGGGGGGGGGGGTAAAGGGGTTGAGCGCCGGAAAAAGTAGGGCCATCGCGTGGAAACACCCTTAAAAGCTTTTCCCACTCGACCCGACGAAGAAAAGCGTGCGGGAGGGAAGAAACACGGCGAGGGGGAGGCGGAGGGGGGCGGAGGGGGTTTTTGGTGGCCGCAGGGGGACCAGAGGGGGACACGTGGTAACATACATATTTATTCGCGTCGTCGATCCTTCAAACGCGGAAAAAAAACTCTGTCGAAACTGTCGCGCTACATTCGCGAGACTCGCCGGAGGCGAGTTGCGGTCGTGAGGGAGACTTTCGCGTTGGCCAATATCGGGAGTTTCGTGTGCGACGCGAACGCGCGAGGGAGGCGAGAGGGAGTCGATCCCGATATTGGCCGCGCACTCGTCAGCGAGATTTTTCGCATTGTCGAGATTTGCATTTGTGACGACGACTTTTCGCGAGCGATTGAACGGGCATCGATGGTCTTCGGTGCAGGAACAGAGGAATATCTTCGTTTCGGAACGGAGAAAAATAATCGGGGGGTGATCATAAATTGATTGATTTATTGAGGAATTTTTTATTGAGCGGGGAAATTTTTTGGTGTCAAGCTAAAATTTTCGGTTGCCACAGCAGAATTTTCAGCTGTTACAGTAAAATGTTCAGCTGCAACAGCAGAATTTTTAGCTACAACAGCAAGATTTTTAGGTACAACAGCAAGATTTTTAGCTACAACAGCAAGATTTTTAGCTACCACAGAAAAATGTTCAACTACCACGACAAAAATGTTGTTATCACTCCGCCAATATTTTTCTCTGTGGTGCCAAATTAATTTTTCCTCTCAAATTCGAGATAACAAAATTCAACCCCGACCGCAGCATTCGTTAATTTTGTATCCTGTGTATTATTTTGCGATTTTTTGAGCCGATATTGGCGGATGAAAATCGAATGACCCATTTTGCTTTTATTTCTTTCATTTCTTCACCACAATATTTGAGGAAAGATGATTTTTCTACCCATAAAGGCAGGATATCCAATTAATATTTAATTAGCAGTTCATCGAACAACCAATCAAAAGTATCTAGGTCGATTCTAAGAATAATTTCCGATCCTATTCTGCCTCCCACAAAAAAAAAACTTTATCTTCATACTCATAAGACAGGATCCAATTAATATCCAATTAACATCCTTTATAGCAGCTCACCGATCAAAACAAAACAAAACCATCAACGTCGCTCCCAACAATAATTTCCGATCCACCCCAACCCCCACAAAATCTCCCCCAATCCCCCACAAAAAAATACCACCCAATTTCCGTAACCTATGAGGCAGAATAAAATTAATATCTAATTAACATCCTTTATAGCAGCTCACCGATCAGAACAAAACAAAACTATCAACGTCGCTCCCAACAATAATTTCCGATCCTCCCCAACCCCCACAGAATCTCCCCCAACCTCCCACAAAAAAAATGCCACCCAATTTCCGTAACTCATAAGGCAGGATAAAATTAATATCTAATTAACATACTTTATAGCAGCTCACCGATCAAAACAAAACAAAACCATCAACGTCGCTCCAAACAATAATTTCCGATCCTCCCCAACCCCCACAAAATCTCCCCCAACCCCCTCCAAAAAAATGCCACCCAATTTCCGCGACTTATAATCACCCCTTTCGTCTTCAAGGTCGTCTCACCATCGCCGTTCGATCCTCTCAAGTGGAGCGGAAGCCCCGCGCAGCTGAGGACCACAGATCACCCCTTCCTCAAGGATCACTCAAAGGATCTTCGCCTCCCCACCTCAAATCCGCCTCAGCGTCCACATCACAAGGAACCGGAAGTCGTCCGTCGATTCAACGTCAGCTACAGTCACGGAAATTCCTCCAATCGCTGTTTCAATCCCTCGTCTGGCTTTGAGTTCCATCATAGATCGCTTGGATCATCGATCACGAAATTAAATCGTCGGGAAATTAAATCGAGAATCTCGCGGCGATCGTCGTTTGATCCCCCCCCCCCCCCCCCGCTCGACGTGAGCCGTGCGGCGTGAGGAACAATGGAAAAAGCGATCCACAGGGATCTATAGTGATCTATAGTGATCCATAGCAGCGGCAGCAGCAGCGTCAGTATCAGCGTGGCCGACGTGGATCGCGCGCTAATGGTCGCGTAGCATAAACGCCGGTATTTGTGTGTGGTGCACGTATTATGATAGGCCTGCGAGGCAGGAAGAGATCGTCGTAGGGGAGATCGGGTATATCGCCACAGGCCGAGCTGCCCGCTAATCGTACCACCCAAGGTGGCACAGATTGCGAGTGCGAGCCCCCACATCAACAGCCTAACAGCTCCTCCCGTGCGCGCAGCGCCTCGTCGTCATCTGACCGAGAGAGGCCGATGAGAGGCGTCGTCGTCGCGATTTTTTTTTCAAATCGACACGAAAATTAATTCACCGAACGCGGCGATTTTTTTCGGCATTTTTTCTTTTACCGATCTTGCCGATTTTGCCGATTTGTGCGACGATTTGTTGATTGCGTCGCGAGGGGTTCGTGAGGGAAGAAGAAGAGAAAAAAAAATTAAAAATCGGCCGATCGATCGGTTGGAAATCGGCGGGATTTTCGGGCGTTGAGTGCGATCGGTTTGACGGAGGGAATCGAGGGAGTCGTGAGAGCTGAATTATTATTTTTTTTTTTTGCGGGGATCTGTTGAAAAGTTCGGTTTTGTTGTATTAACGATTTTCGGGGAGGATTTTTGGGGTTGTGATTTTGGTGATCTTGGAAGAGGATTTTTGTTGGTTTAATTTGTCGTCGCCTGCATCAGTCGCGTCGGGGACCAGTGGCGGCTTGTAACGAGCGAAGCGTTAGGGTAACCCGCCGGAGCCACCCAGCCGCCGGCACCGGACCCGCCGACGACACTTCCGGTTGGCCGGAAGCGAGGTCCATGTGAACGGGCGACCTACGGCCCCACCGCCGACTACGCACACTCAGCCCCGCCAGACTTTTGCGCACCGAAGGAACATGGAGGTTGCTTCAGAACTGTACGTACACTGTTTTTTATTTTTTTATTTTTTATTTTTTTATGTGATTTTATGTGAGATTTTTGTGGATCGTGGGACACGTTGATCGGTTAGTTGGAAAATTATAACGAATTGGAGAAAAATGTTGATGCATTGATTGCATTGATTTACTTCAGAACTGTACGTATACTTTTTTTTTTTTTTTTTTAATGTGATTTTATGTGAGATTTTTGTGGATCGTGGGAAAATGAGGCTATATTTTTTTCGGGTTGTAACAACTTGTGGAATTTATTAGAGTGTTTTAAAAAATATTTTATGATTTGAAAAAGATTTTTTTGGAGACGTCGGTTGATTGGAAAATTTGTCGTGACGATCGTGGATTTAATTAATTTTTACCGGTGCTGGAAAATGAGGCTACATTTTTTTTTTCGAGTCGCGACTTCTTGTGGAATTTATTAGCTTGATGTAAACAAATATTTCAAAAATATTTTACGATACAAAAAAAAAGTTCTGAATCGTGGGACAGTCGATTGGAAAATTTTGCTAAATTAGGATAAAATTTTGTCGTCACCGATCGTGGATTTAATGAATTTTTGTCCGTGCTGGAAAATGAAGCTACATTTTTTTCGGGTCGTGACAACTTGTGGAATTTATTAGAGTCCGATCAAAAAAATATTTGAGACACATTTGATGTATTTTGCTTAACGTCCAGCGAAACACGTCGCGAGGTGACGACGATGATTCACTCGGCCACAATACGAAACGGACACTAGTGAATCATTACCGCCTCCGTCACCATTTTTCCGATTGTTTATTCCCTCGGCTTCAACGTGACAAAACATCGACAACTCATTTCGCGGCGTTTTCCTCGAGAGACTTTGACAAATAAGTCGGTTTAAAAAAATCGTGTAAAACGCGGATCCAGCGACGATCCAACGACGACGCATCTATCAGGTTCCTTAAACGTCAGACAGTGCGGGCGATACGTCCGCCGTTGATCTCCTCTCGACGCGCGGTCTAAAAATACCCGATACTGGGGATTAAATTGTCGGAAGAAAATGACAACACGCTCGGGCGTTATAAATAAGTGGGTCGCGCGTGACACACTTTTTGTTCCACGTTTCTGTAACGCCGCTGGAATTACGTCTGATTTCCGTGCGAAAATCCGTAATATGCCAGCTTTTTTTTTTTTTTTTTTTTTTTTAATGCCGTCCAACGTTGCGTTTAATTGCAAAAAAAAAGGAGCGAAACCAGAATTCCGCATTGCGTGTAATAAAGCGCGATAGTCTCGCGTATAGATTTTTTTTTTCCTCGTAGTTTGAAACACCCGCGGCTCGCAACTCGATCCACGTTTTTGTAACGCCGCTGGAATTACGTCTGATTTCCGTGCGAAAATCCGTAATATGCCAACTTTTTTTTTATTTTTTTTTTTTTAATGTCGTCCAACGTTGCGTTTAATTTGCTGTTGCAAAAAAAAAGGAGCGAAACCAGGATTCCGCATTGCATGTAATAAAGCTCGATAGTCTCGCGTATACACCTTTTTTGTCTGATCTCCGTGCGAAAATCCGTAATATGCGATTTTTTTTTTTAATGCCGTCCAACGTTGCGTTTAATTCGCTGTTGCAAAAAAGGAGCGAAACCAGGATTCCGCATTGCATGTAATAAAGCGCGAATGTCGTTTTTTTTTTCGCTCGCAGTTTGAAACGCGACCGCGCGGCTCGCAGCTCGCGATTATTGCGACATCGCGCATACGTTTATCCGACGTGCGCCGTTACGATTCGAATCCATAATAATCATCAGGCTGCATCGTTCCTCCATAGCAGCCTGACGTCGCGTTCGGATGCTCCGTGCGACTTTGTCTCTCGGCTTCGCCTTGAACGACGGCAAATGTCGCAACGAGCCGCCGCTTTTGTCGGGAATTATATCAAAAGATGAAAAAAAAAAAGATTTAAGAAAAGACTTAAAAACTAAAAAAATATTCGGATTTTTTTTTACCAGTAAATAAAAATTAATCCAGCGGTGCAAAATTAAAATATTCTTTTGGTAAAATTGAAGCGCAGAAAAATTACACTCATTTTAGCGTTTTTTATCGTAAATTAATTTTACATCACACTCAGATATTTAGTATAAATTTATGCATACAAAATTCTAGCACTTTTACATTAAATTTCAAACAGAATATTAAAAAAAAATTGTTTACAGTGTTCGATCTATGGACGTGTTTACGTAATATCGATTACATGAATCCGTCACTCCAGCTACGTAGAGCGAGATTGATGTATGAACTACAATTAAAAGTCCGGAGAGCAAATCTGAGACACTGAACGTTGGATTGTTATCAATCGACCTTCAACGAGATCAACATTCGTTGATTACCTTCGTGTTTCTCGCGTGTCTCAAACATTTCGTTCACGGATACTCGAAATAAGTTATTTCGCGTTCGATTCGCACGTACTGAGAATTAAATCAATGAATTAAATAATTAAATAATTTAATAAATAATTAATTAAAATTCGTTAATTTTTAGGTGATTTATTATTATTATTTGACGCTCGTAAATCGTTCGAAGGGGGATTAAGGGCGCGACAGGTCGGCCCTATTTCATCTAAAAAAAACGTCCTCTGACCTCAGTGGGTTTTATATTTCGACTTAGATGCCGGCAGGAGTGACTTATGAGGCTTACGAAACAGACGCGTCTCGCGGTCTGAGCCCACGTTGCCCTTTCCCCTGCCGGTTGATCTCGTTCCTTTCGTCCCTTATTGCGTCTAATTGGGTCAATTGGTCAGCCGGCCCTTTAGCAATTCATCGTCCCATTCGTCCAATTAACGCACCTTGCGTTTTTTGCTTCCTCCTTTTTCGATGATTAATAAAAAGCATTAAATTTATTTCCAAACCGGAGACACGTGAATTTTTATTTGTGGGCGACAATTAGTGGGACAATCAATTAGTCACTAATGGGGTCGGCCGCCTGTTGACAGAATCTTTACACAATTAACGCTCCCTGCAATAATTTTTTTAATTTATTATTATGTTCCAGTAACAATATATTTTTTATCACTATATTCCAGTAATAATATATATTTTTATTATTATATTCCAGTAACAATACATTGTTTTTTAAATTATTATATTCAAGTAATAATAATTTTTTAAAATTATTATATTCAAGTAATAATAATTATTTTTAATTATTATATTCAAGTAATAATAATTATTTTTCATTATTATATTCAAGTAATAATAATTATTTTTCATTATTATATTCAAGTATTAATAATTATTTTTCATTATTATATTCAAGTATTAATAATTTTTTTTATTGTCATATTTTCACTATTCCCGAATAAAAATCGCCGACCGATTTCTCGAAAAAAAATATTTTATCGCATCGATCAATGATCAACTTTAATTATTATTATGACTGTTATTCGCAAAACGTGTGATCGATTTGAAAAAAAAAAAAAAAAAATTGTAGTGCATTGATTAAACGATAAATTGATTAAGCCGAATTACAGTCGACCGAATCTTTTAGTGTGTCAACCGATGCAGCCGACTGCCGCGCAGACGTGACACGACGAACACGGCCGACGGGCGCGCGCGTAGCGTGTGATGTTCGACCGCGACGCCCACGCGGAAACGTGCGTAATACACGTGAGACGTCCAACAATAGAATACGTTTCGGAGGGCGACGGCGTAATAGTGGAACGGATCAGAAATTAACGAGCGCACCTACACATATCCAACGCGACCGAGCAGAATCCCCAGGAGCCTCGACCCCCCCCCCCCCCCCCCCCTTTTGTCCCGTCGCCCCGGCAATGTGCACTTAATGAAATAAAGCAACGAAATTTGTTGGTTAATTCGCGCATGTCCTGCAACGAGAGCTCGAAATAATTGGATCGTTGAGGCGGCCGCGCGTCACCGACTGCACGATTTTCCCTCGCTAATACACGCGACATTCGCGCCACGCTCCGCACGCAAATCCGTGCAACGTAATTAGCGGGAAAATCATTTGTCAACGTGTTTGTCTTCGAGCTGAGATTCAGCGGAATATCTCTTGGTAATGGAATTGATTTGATTTTCGGGACTTCGTTTGCGGGGAAATAAAATAAGTTGTCGTATTTTACGGATGAAAAATTAGTGTCGAGATATATTTTTTTTAAATGCCAAAGAAACATAAATTGAAAAAAAAAAAAATAAAAAAATAAAAAAAAATCGATGTGGGTAGTCTTGAATACACGAATTTTACAAAACCGTAAGGAGATCCTCTGGTTTGGATATTAAATTATGCACCTATAATTACGTGCAATTCAAAGCTGCAATTATTGCCTAAAACAAATTACAAAAAAATAAAAAATAAAATGAAATATCGATGTTGGTATTTTCGATCCCACGAATTTTTCAAAAGCGTGAGAAAATCCTCCCTTGGTTATTAAATGTTGCCCCTATAAATACGTGCAATTCAAAGCTGCAATTATTGCCTAAAACAAATTACGAAAAAATAAAAAAATAAAAATAATAATAAATAGAGATGTCGATGTTGGTATTTTCGAATCCACGAATTTTGCACACTTAATGTCGCCCCTATAATTACGTGCAATTCAAAGTTACAATTATTCCTTGAAACAAAATTGAAAAAAAAAAAAAAAAAAATCACAATCGGTTTAGACGATACAATCGTCGATAAGTAGATTAGGATTAACGAAGACTAATAAGCACGTGCAGACGGAGCCTCGTGAATATCGACGCAGCGAGATCCGCAGCCTCTCTCGCCTTGACTCGCGTCGTGCCCTGCGCGAATTCCGCGTGTATTTCCCGCACTTAAGGCGATGTAATTAACTGCCAGTCAATTAAGGAGGGCGGTGTTGGCTTTCGCTTAGTCCCCGTGTTTATTTTCTGCGTCCCGGGGAATGAATTTCATGGTGAGCGAGGCGAGCACCGCGAAGATTGCACGATTGACTCGTCGCGCTCGCGCGCGACGCAATTGTCATTGCATAATATTTTCCCTGCTGCAGGTCGAGCCGGTCGACCCGCTGCTCGCACTTTGCCTATGTGCGCGATGTGCGTTCGTCGTTCAGCGCGATCCTTGCTTTATGCACTTATTGAAATTGGATAAATCGTACGGATATTCTCATTTTTTATTTATTTTTTTTCACATCATTTCTCCCTAATCTCATAATCGTAGATTTTTTGTAATTTATTTTTGTATTAATTTGTTCATTTATTTCGTCCTTGGTCATTTTTTTTTTTTTCATATTGTTTATGTGACGAAATGATCAGTATTTTTAGGGTAGATTACAGAAACATAATTTGTCCCAATAACAGTTGATTTTTATTTGGTAATTTATTATTATAATAATTTCTTCATTCAATTCGTCTTTCCCTGTCCCAATAATGGTTGATTTTTTTTTGTAATTTATTATTATAATAATTTCTTCATTCAATTCGTCTTTCCCTGTCCCAACAATCGTTGATTTTTTTGTTGTAATTTATTATTATAATAATTTCTTTATTCAATTTGTTGTCCCTGATCCAATAATCGTCGATTTTTTTTTGTAATTTATTATTATAATAATTTCTTGATTCAATTCGTTGTCCCTGATGCAATAATAGTTGATTTTTCTTTGGAATTTATTTTTACATTAATTTCTTCATTTCAATTATAAAAATTAATTCAATTAGTTAATTCAATTGGTCTTTCGATATTACCTTTCAAATCCTTTACTGACAAGACTATAATTATTTTTACAATGAGAAAATTATGAAAAAAATTAGTCGTCCCTAATCCGATAAATATTTGTCGTCTTATTTATTTATTTTTTCGCGAAGAAAAAATGACGCGAAGAAAATGAAAAAATGACTTTGACGTGTCCGGTCAGACGAGATAAAAAAATGTCTCTCAGGCAGAAAATTTTCGACCCGCGAATCTCGAGTCGCTGTCCCACGATTTGAATAACTCCAATCCCGGTGCGACTTCCGCTACGTCTGAACGGGTTTCCGCAAATCAAACCCTCGGACCGAGTGAGCCGCGGTCGTGGCAATCGGACGTGATATTCCCTCTCGATTTTCCAAGTTGCGCTCCGCGTGCGTAACGACAGTTTGTCGCCCAAGTTTGCGGTCCAAATAATTCCGTGAAACCGACGCCCGCGCAGTGACTTCGATTCTCGGCGAGTTTGCCGATCGTCGCCTCGCTGACGAAGTTGCCGACGTTGCGGCTGCGGCCGCGAGAAGCCAAGTCCACATAAGACAATATATAACGTTCGTCGGTTTTGCCACCAGCGACACGGAGAGAAGTTTCTGTGTTGTGGCAGCGAAGAAAAGTGACAACAAAAATCGTTCTGTTAGGTTAACAAAAATATTGATCAGTTCAGCAAAAAGAATTTTCAGCCGAACAAAAAATTTGTCAGCCGAACAAAAAATCTGTCAGCCGAACAAAAAATTTGTCAGCTGAACAAAAAATTTGTCAGCCGAACAAAAAATTTGTCAGCCGAACAAAAAATTTGTCAGCCGAACAAAAAATTTGTCAGCCGAACAAAAAATTTGTCAGCCGAACAAAAAATTTGTCAGCCGAACAAAAAATTTGTCAGCCGAACAAAAAATTTGTTCGGCTGTCAAATCATTTTTGCCAGGCTGACAAAAAATTTGTCAGCCTGGCAAAAATGATTTGACAGCCGAACAAAAAATTTGTCAGCCTGGCAAAAATGATTTGACAGCCGAACAAAAAATTTGTCAGCCTGGCAAAACTGATTTGACAGACGAACAAAAAATTCGTCAGCCTAACAAAACAATTTTTATTGTCACTTTTCTTTCCTGTCACAACACAAAAATTTTTCTCTGTGGACGATTCGGAAAATAATTCGAAATGTTATTTTTGCCTGATTCCCGTGTTGAGGCTCTGTTGACACGCAACTGCACTTAACGCAGTTGAACCGCGACGGCTGCGCGATGACTTCATGTAACACTCGGGCGGATCTTCGCGCAACGCAAGACGATGATTGATTATTCACGCGTTAACGTGAGTCAGTCGAGCACACGGGATGTGCATACGACGCGCTTGTACATAAAGTGCTGATCGCGAGACCGAAGGTAAAGTCCTCGCGTTTTTATGGGCAGCGGGAAAAAAATGCCGAGGCAAAAAATCAGCAGTTTAGATAGAGAAAAAAAATCATTTTTTGCGTTTTTCTCACCGAATTTTCAATTTTTCGGGTAAACATCGGAGATCTTCGGAATCAGCGCGAAATTTGCCATCGGATATGGTTTTCAAAATTTATGAAATCGTAATTTTTTTTTTCGCAAAAAATGCAAGGAAAGAATTTGCGATTTTTAATTATTTAACATTTTTTAATACTCGCAAAAATTCCCAAAAAAATCAAGCTCGCATAATTCGAGTCCAAATTCCTCGTTCTCAATGCCAACCGATGCGGTGATCATTCCATTGACATAATCCGATGATGTCAACACAGCGTTTGTCATGCATAACGATAATCGCTCATCGATTGCTTTGCGAAACGGACGAGCGTTTATAATTCATTGACAACAATCTCGTCGCGATAAGTATGTATTACAATCGTCGCGACGTTGCGCGGTACTTCCGAGGTCGCGTGCCGAGAGTCCAACGAGACCCGAATGCCAAAGGAGCTGGTCGAAAGGGCACGAGGGCCACGTGGCTCCTCGAGAGCTTCGCGGTCGTCCGGGCCGAAATGACCGAATCTCCTTCCGCGATTCGAATACTACTCACTGAGATAAAAAAACACATAGTTGAAACGACAATACTGTATTTTTATTATAGAGTATAATTCCCAGGAAAGACGTTTTTATATTTTATAGTTACGACAATGATAAAAAATAATAGCTGCAAACATAAAGTATAAATCGTAAAAAATATCTCAACTAATCAAATGTGAATTATAAAAAAACTCATCTAATCAAATATAAATGATAAAAAAATAGCTCAACTAATCAAATACAAATGATAAAAAATAGCTCAACTAATCAAATATAAATGATAAAAAATAGCTCAACTAATCAAATAAAAATGATAAAAAAATAGCTCAACTAATCAAATATAAATAATTAAAAATAGCTCAACTAATCAAATAAAAATGATTAAAAAATAGCTCAACTAATCAAATAAAAATGATAAAAAATAGCTCAACTAATCAAATAAAAATGATTAAAAAATAGCTTAACTAATCAAATATAAATGATTAAAAAATAGCTTAACTAATCAAATATAAATGATTAAAAAATAGCTCAACTAATCAAATATCCAGTATCAGTCGATATGATCGTCCCTCCTGCGAATTATATCGGTATATAATTCGACCAACTATTTTACTATATTGCTCTCTGAGGCTGTATACAACCGCTCGATGTGGCCCTTATCCTACATTCTGGTTCGGTCTGTCGCGTTAGCTGAAAAAAAACTTCATGACACGCGTTACGAAATCGTGAGCGCACGTGGAGCGCTGTGTTGTCACAATAATCGAGGCCGGCCGACTGCTGGGCCGTAGTGGAAAATGTATAAAAAAAAATCTAAGTGAAGGCGACACAAGAGGCTTCGCCGTTCTCGCTGCTCCCACGCGTCGATCCAAAGGGCACGTGGTGCCCGCGACTTTGAAGGCCTTTTGGGCAGAGGGCAACGAGACTTTTAATTCTTAGGACCGGAACTGCTCAGCTATTCCCAGGGCCTCCTCTGGCCAATCTCGAATATATTAGCGAGTGGACGTTTGTGGATCTCTTTGCACGGTTGGATTAAAATATTCGTATGGCTCGCAAGGCCCTTTGGGCAGAGTTCAATGGGAATACTAATTGGGGGGCAGAGGAATTCCCAGAATATTCCCAGGGCCTTCCCATATGGAAATATTTGCATGTGAAATATATGTCGACGAAAAATTCTATATGTCGCCATTTTTATATGCAACATATATGTTGCATATAAAAAAATGTTGAGGACATATTTTTTGATGATACATATATTTTTACATATAAATATTTCCATATGGGTTTTGGACAATATCGAATTTATTAGCGATTAGCGAGTAGGAAATAAATTCTCACGTGGCTGTCGGTTTTGATGTGGAATTTTGTGGGTCTTTTCGCACGGTTGGATTAATATTTGTTTGGGTCGCAAAGCCCTTTGGGCAAAGTTCAATGGGAATATTAATTGGGGGGCAGAGGAATTCGAATATTCCCAGGACCCCTGGGACTCGTTTGGATTGGCGAACAGGAAATACAGATGACTGAATGTGTTTCTGGTTCTCTGGGTGCAAATTTGCCGCGTGGGTTTTAATGACACTATAAATTTATGTTTATGAAGCCTCGCTGGGGAATCGGTTACGAATAGTTGAAGAAAGATGAATTGTTACAAATTGTCGAGAGCAGAGACACAACAACTTTCTGTTTGTTTTTGGGACGTCTGCCAAGAAACGATGCAATTTATAAGGGGATGCGAGTGATAATTTAACAGTGAAAATGTGGTCGACTTATATTCTTGATATTTTCACATCGAGTATTTTAAAATTTTTAAAACCAAACAACTTTTTTCGACGATTTTCATTGACGACTTTGATACAAAATTCAAAAATTAGAAACTTGCATGAGCTAAGGTGGAAAGAAAATTCAGATTTTATTATTCGGATCTTGAGAATTATTTAGATTTTAATATTGATATTTTGAAAAGATTTAGACTTTAATATTCGGGTCTTGAGAATTATTTAGATTTTAATATTGACATTTTGAAAAATTTTAGATTTTAATATCCGCGTCTTGAGAATTATGCGAATTTTTCGTATCCGCGGCTTGGAAACTATTTGGTTTTCAGTTCTCGCGGTTTGCGAATTGCTTAGATTTTCCATTTCAATATCCGCGTCTTGCGAACTATGTCGACTTTAATATCCGAATCTTGGCAACACTTGCGCGTCGTTGTTAGAAACGGCGACGTCTACTTCTTGTTGTGATGCTATAATTGGGGAAGGTGAGAGGAATCGACTGGCAACGTTTCGTGGAATTTCGTAAAGAGCAACACGGGGGTCTAAAAGTATTATTCTCATTATTAATTCACACGAGCTGTCAGCCTGCGGTTCCTCATTCCTCCTTCTCTGGTGGCCGGTTAACCTCCTAACAAACTCGACCTCGTCGCAGTCTGATGCTCAACAATATTGTCAATTTATTCTACAATTCCTGTTTGCTCTCCGTGTCGCATCTTGGCAAACGTGTAATTTATGTCGAGGCGATTGATACACACGTGAAAATTTCGTAGCGCAAATAATCTCAGCCAATATTAACCGACAGCTATTAATTCCGTTTCCAACCAACAATTTTTGTAGACAGTCAATATTAATTCAATCAATAATGCAAAAGTTGATATGACCATAACTATGATACCTACTGACTATTATTATTATTAATTAAAAATCGTACCTTGATGTACGATTTTTGATTAAGATGAAAAAAATCAAATAAATTAATTAAATTAATTAAAAATCGTACCTTGATATACGATTTTTAATTACGATTTAAAAAATCAAATAAATTAATTAAATGAATTAAAAATCGTACCTTGATGTACGATTATTAATTCTCCTACTGAAAAAAAATCATAATCGTCAGGGCTCAGTTCGATGTCTACGATCAACAGTTTTTCGCAGCTTTCACGTTTATTCAGAAATCAGCATCGATGATATAAAATCAAACAGGCGGCTGAGGATATTTTCGCAATTTGCCGTCGTGTCGCGCGCCAATAAACGACGAACTTCCTGTGGGCTTCCTTCCGGACAACCGCCGGACTCGCATTGTATTCCGTTCAGTCGCGTTACTCAGCGCCTGCAAAACGTTCGTTCATATACCTATACATTTCTCGTATTCGTGTGCGGCAATGTGCGAGAGACGCGCGACACACGACATTAATATGTGTCACCGGGCACTCGTGTCAAACGAGCACCTATTACACGTGTAATCGGCTGTGTCTCTTATACGCGCCACTGTCTGCACACTCGGATCTCTTCTCCCCCCCTCCATTTCGCCGTCGAGAGCGTTCACGTATCGTCACATCCGGTTGCCGAGAGCGCGTGGATTTACGCATTGTGCGTATGTGACACCATGGAAAAGAAATATATAAGAAAATATATCTCAAATAAATAAAAAATAAATATATCTCAAATAAATATATCTCGTCTTTTCGGACGATAATATAATAGAATTATATTTTAAATATATTTTAAATATATAAAATATATGAAAATATATACAATATATTTTAAATATATTTTAAATATATAAAATATATTTAAAATATATTGTATATATTTTCATATATTTTAAATATATTTTAAATACATTTTATATATTTTAATACATTTTAAATATATTTTATATATTTTAATAAATTTTTAATACATTAAAATATATTTGATATATTATTAAGCTTTGGCGCCAATCCTGGTGAGTCTGACGTTCCCGACGACCAATCGGAGGCCGCGAATACGACGACAATGGGTCGCGTTGCTCGCCGTTGAGCGACTTTATAGTTAAAAGAATAAAACGTTCGATGGATACTGCAATTTCAATTAAACTAATCGAGGAAGTAATTATTCACGATTAACGAGGTCCCTGCGCGGGGATACCGAGGGTTGGCGGTGGGAGGGACAGTCAACATTGTGCTCAACGCGACGACTGATGCTGCATATTTGATTGTCGCATAATATTACCGTACGAATAAATATACACCGTGTAACCGATGGGGAATTTAATTGTCAGCGAGCGATCGAGGCTCAATTAGGGCGAACGCGGGGGATACATGCGGGCCACGCGAAAGCAGATCGACTGGATTATCTTGCTGCACCCAGAGGGAAAATCACACTTCGCATGGCGGGAAATCACGTAGCTTAGGATTTCGTGAATAATATCGGTGAAAATCCATCGAAATCGTGCGGCTTCTTCGTTGCAGAGGAATATTTATTTATTTATTTATTTATTCATTCATTCATTCATTCATTCATTCATTCATTCATTCATTCATTCATTCATTCATTCATTCATTCATTCATTCATTCATTCATTCATTCATTCATTCATTTATTTATTTATTCATTCATTCATTCATTCATTCATTCATTCATTTATTTATTTATTTATTCATTCATTCTTCATTCATTCATTTATTTATTTATTTATTTATTCATTCATTTATTTATTTACTTATTTAATTATTCTTTTTTTTCTTTTTTCAAATTCTACCCAATTTTACAAAGCGTGATAAAAAACATAACGTAAGTTTCATCGTAAATCCAGACCGGTTAATGATTAAAGTTTTGTTCTCCCCTCACCGTACGAAGTCTCGTGAATATATCGCAGTATAGCGCGCTGAAGGCGAACCGCAGTAACTTTTCAACCCATTTGTCTCACTTGAACCCTTCATCTTCACTTCCACCCATTTGCCTCACTTCAACCCTTCGTCCAATTCCACCCATCGGTTGGTTTCCCAGTGAGAATATCGAATTTTCATAAACACGAAAATCCTCTATCAAAAGTTAACTATCAATTTTTTTTTGCTATCTTCTATCCCAAAACCCAATACTCACTTCACGAATCTTTCGTTGTCCTCAACAGTCGAAACGCACCACAATTTCGCGTGTCAAGTTAGATTTTTTTTTTACTTGTTATATGGAATTAATTTTTTTTACTTTTTGTTACATTGATTTTTTTTTTACTTTTTGATATATTGAATTTTTTTTTACTTGTTATATTGAATTAATTTTTGTTTACTTTTTGTTATATTGTTTTTTTTTCACTTTTTGATAGATTTAATTATTATTATTTTTTGACTTTTTGTTATATTAATTTTTTTTTTACTTTTTGTTATACTGAAAAAAAAAACCAATTCGAAAAGAACCGAAGCGCACATATATTTCGAACCGACATACCGATAAATCGTTTGAGCGAACACGCGCCACAGTCGCACCACAGGTTACAGCTCATTGAGCGCACATTGTCCGCACGAAGATAGCCGCGTTATTACAGCGAATTACCGAGTTGCCTCCGGCAACGGCGACGCCGCGAGATCACGTGCGACGTGCTGTATCTCCCGGCGGGAAAGTAGCGAGGCACCCGCAACGATCCCATCGTGTTCCCGGTTGCAGCGACGATGATCGTCGTGCGTTAAACGTCATCAATCTCCCCCTCCTCGGGCGTTTCCAAAACGCCAAAACGCCGCTCGAGTTTCGTGGCTAATCCGGGCCCAACAAACCCGCGATTATGCAATCGTTTTATCGAATGAGAAACGCCAATGGTCGGCACTTTTTCTCCGGCTCCGCTGTCCGAATCTCCCCGATGCCTAATTGGACTGACTCGCTGTGCGCGGATGGGAATCAACGACGGGGGAACCGTTTCGTTTCGCTCCGAACCAGTTTGTTATCATATATAACAAACGCGTTTGCGAGCGAAACGCACCACTCGCCACGCGACAGCGAAAGATTCGGTCGTGACTGTTTTTCGCTGGTTCCTCGTTTTCGGATTATAAGACGCCGTGCCGAGGATGAGTTGGACGTCGGACACAGGGTACTCGTTGATCCTAATTTTCCGTACCGTCGATTCCAACGTGGAATTCAAGACGTTTTTCTTCCTGCGTGATTTTACAATACGAATTTCTTTCCAGCCGTATTTACTGAAAATTCGTACTAATTAAAACGTGACATTTGTTAGCCGGCATGTTTTTTTTTTTTGCTTTAGTTAACAAATTTATTTTTTTTATCGTGATAATCGACTATCCGCGTAATTTAGTAATTTTTCAGGACGTTAATTTCTTTCGAGCCGTGTTTACTAAAAATTCGCATAAATTTAAAACGTGATTTTTGTTAGCCAACTATTTTCTTACCCTAGTTACGAGGCTATTTTTTATACAGTAAATTAAAAAATTTTATACAATAAAATACGCAAAAATCACAAAAAATGCATTACCTCAATAACTCAAATTTGAAACCCTGAACACTGTTTGCAGATCGCCGCTGTCGGGCGTGGACGCCGTCCGCGCACCGGAGAAGACGTCGTACTACCCTCAGGAGCCGTCGAGGAGGCCGCAGACCAGACGGCAGAAGGTCCAGTCATGTCTGAAGGACAACGCGCTTACGATACTCACCGTGTCCGGCGTGGTGGGCGGCATCGTGCTGGGTCTGATACTGCGAAACGTCCGCGACGAGGCGTGGTCGAAGCGCGAGATCATGTACGTCAACTACATCGGCGAGCTCTTTCTTCGGATGCTCAAGAGTTTGATCCTGCCGCTCATCGTCGCCAGCCTGATATCCGCCATAGGGTCGCTCGATCTCTCGCTCAGCGGGAGGATCGGAGCGCGTGCCATTACGTACTACATGCTCACCACCGTCAGCGCCGTGATACTCGGTAATCGACGCTTTTCTTCGTCAAATCCGGGCCTGACTAGAACCTGATCGGAACCTGACGAGAACCTGACGAGAACCTGACGAGAACCTGATCGGAACCTGACGAGAACCTGACGAGAACCTGACGAGAACCTGACGAGAACCTGACGAGAACCTGACGAGAACCTGACGAGAACCTGACGAGAACCTGACTAGAACCTGACGAGAACCTGACGAGAACCTGACCAGAATCTGAACAGAACCTGACCAGAACCTGGCCAGAATCTGAACAGAGTCTGAACAGAACCTGACCAGAACCTGACCAGGGAACCCGTTTTATTCAGCGAATGACGTAAACGCGACGATCCGTTTGCAGGTATCATCCTCGTGGTCGTGATACATCCCGGCAGGGGCGACACGGAGGGCATGCAGACCGGATCGAACACGAGAAACGTCTCTACCACGGACACCCTGATGGACCTCGTGAGAAACATGTTTCCACCGAATCTCGTCGAGGCCTGCATCTCGCAGTACCGCACCGTACTTACCAAACAGAAGAACAACACCTCGAGTCAGTAAAAAAGAAACTTCGAGTATTCGCGTGTTTGAGGAAAATAATAATGACACGATCAAGTAATTCCCTCGTCTTCATCCAGGTGACATCGAGACGTGGGAAATTAGCGGCGAGAATACATCCGGAATGAACATCCTGGGCCTGGTGGTGTTCGCCACAGTTCTCGGCATCACCCTCGGCAAAATGGGACCCAGTGGAAAGCCCCTGTTGAGCTTCTTCGAGGCTCTGTCCGCGGCTATGATGATCATCACTAACTGGGTGATTTGGTGAGTATTTTCTTCGTCTCTCGGATTTCATCAAGCTGGTCATTCAACCAGGAATTTGCAGATTGAACATCCGTACAAAAATTTAATTTAAATGGCGAACATTTTTTTGAAATGTTTTGTTCTTTTCATTTTATTTAAATTAATTTTTTTGTTTCATTTTTGTTATCTTCCCTTAAAATCATAGAAAATGTTGATGTTCAGCCAGGAATTCCCGGTTGAACATGAAACATGTCGCGAACGTGTCGTGAAACATTAATTGAACATTAATTGTCGAGACCATTATTATTAATGGTGACCATTATTATTAATGGGAATTCCCCAAAATCTTGAATCTTCACAAAATTCAATAACGACTCGTAAAACGTCTTCAGGCTGTCGCCCGTCGGTGTCCTCTTCCTCGTCTGCTCCAAGATCATCGCCATGGAGTCGTTCAACGTGATCCTCGGCCAGCTCGGCATGTACTTCATGACAGTGCTGATAGGCCTCTTCATTCACGGCTTCCTCGTGCTACCGACGATATTCTTCCTGTTCACGAAGAAAAATCCCATCATCTACATCTCGAACATGGCCCAGGCGATCGCGACGGCATTCGGCACGTCATCGAGCTCCGCGACGCTTCCGGTTGCGATCGGCTGCCTCGAGCAGCGAAACGGCATCGACTCGAGGGTCTCGCGCTTCGTGATGCCCATCGGCGCCACCATCAACATGGACGGGACGGCGCTTTACGAGGCGGTCGCCGCAATTTTCATCGCCCAAGTGCGCAACTATCCGCTGAGCTTCGGTCAACTCGCCGCGGTCAGGTGAGCAGCGACTGTATGACGACCACTTCGTGCCCCGGGGATCTTAATGAGAAAAGTTTGCCGGGTCAACGAGACCACCAATATTCCTTTGTTCCGGGTCTCCACTCGGCGAGTCTCTTCGACCCGGCTTAATGGACCAACCGTGTGATGAGTTAAAATTATTTGTTTTTTTTTTTGTTCTCGCAGCATCACCGCCACCGCCGCCAGCATCGGTGCCGCGGGAATTCCGCAGGCTGGATTGGTGACGATGGTGATGGTTCTGGACACCGTTGGGCTTCCCGCCAACGACGTCACCCTCATCATTGCGGTCGATTGGCTTCTGTAAGTCGGGATATTCACGAATATTAATTAATTTATAATTCATTATTATAAGTCATTTATTATTTATTTATTATTCATTTTGGTAGCAGCAGCGCGAGACATTTTTTGGACAAAAATTTGCTATTTAATGTGTGCTGGGACATTTTCAATCTTTAATTCAACGCGTTTTTTTGCCCAATGGGTCTCGACTGGAGTGATTCAGTTAGATTTTTTTTACTTGCTATATTGAATTAATTTTTTTTTTTTTACTTTATGATACATTGAATTATACTTTTTTACTTTTTGTTATATTGAATTAATTTTTTTTTTACTTTTTGATACATAGAATTATTATTTTTTTTTACTTTTTGTTATATTGACTTTGTTTTTTTTTAGCTTTTGTTATATTGAATCGTAAATTTTTATTTAAAAAATGTTGACTTTTTAAGTGCGTTGATGACAAGTTTCGTTTGCTTTGTGTCACCAGCGATCGCTTCAGGACGTCGGTGAACGTGGTCGGCGACTCCCTGGGCGCTGGTATAGTGAACCATCTGAGCAGACACGAGCTGGCGGCGCTCCCGCACACCACTACGTCATTGCAGACGCAAAACGGCGCGGACCGTCACACGACCTCGATATGAGCCTACGAGACGATAATCAACGACAATAAATGCCAAGCAGGGCTTAGGAAGTTCGGCTTCGCGACAAATGGAAAGGAAGTATAAACGTCAGATAGAGAGAAAGAGAGATGAGGAAACCGAGAGAGAGAAAAAGAGAAAGAGAATGAGAGAGATAAGTACGAAGCGTTTTGAATTCGGAACAACCGGAAACGCCCTCTGAGCCCTAAGAGTCGAGCTCACCGTGAGTGATCGGACGAATCACCGCCTAAGTGTTCTAGATGCCTCTGTGTTTCATCCTACTGCTTTAAATCTCGTCGTTTCGTTCGAACGCTGGTTGCGTAATCAGCTTAATAAATATATTATAGATTTAAAAGGAAATCAACAAACAAAAAAAAGAAGAAGAAGAAGAGGAAGAACGTAAATATATATAAATATATGTGTAAGAATATGATATGATATAAATATGCTATATCGATTGTTCTCCGAGGCGAAGGATCATCGATCCTTCGCCTCGTGCCAAACTACTCGTTATATGTCTTATAAGAAGAGCCCAACGCAGTTGTGTCTATCGCTCCCCACGACGATCGTTTACCAATTTGTTGAACAATCCAGTTTGCTCGATAATCGTCGATCGGGAGGAAAAAAATAATAATCGGCTGGTCCTGCAAATTTTACTTTAAAACGACATTGAAAGTATATATAATATATTATATATATATTACCAACTAAACTCTTGAACTGAGAGTAGAAGGGTCCACACTGAGTAATAATGATAATTGCCAAGGGTAGCGGATGCAGAACGGAAATAGCCAACGAAGTCGAACCCGCGTAGATCGGAATTATTGTGACGGAGGTGAGAAAAAGGAAGAGATGAAAATTATACGACTAAAGGGAAAAAAATTAAATACAAAAGAATTAACAGAGAATTTATGTACATAAAATACATATGCAACAACGAACGAATAGACGAGTATATTTTGAGGAGCACTCAGGCCCGTTCCAATTATTATTATTAGTAACGACTTTCTTTTTCTTTTTTTTTTTTTTTTTCTTCGTTCGAGTACGAACCGTAGACGAATTTAAACAAATACAACTAATATATGAAGATATATATATATATGTGTATACATGATATAAATATTAATGAAATTATAGGTACTAAATATAATAACGTTAAAATGATAACTATAATAGTTAACGAATACTGGATATCTATTGTATCGAGTTACGCTGGCGAACGAATCGAATTAACAGAGAGACGAGAAAAATGACTAAAAATAACAAAAAAATAAAAAAAAAAATTAACGAAAATAAAGTAAATGTCGCGACGAAAAAAAAATTCAAGATTAGTCTCGATGTGTACACAACTTCCATTATCTTTGTGTCGGCGAACGAGGTGACGAAAAATCGACTTTACTGCTGTCGAGACGTTTAATGGTCAATATCTTAGACTTTATCGGGAGAAGAAGAGAAAAAGAGCGAGGCGTTCGTAGTTCATCCGAACCGGCGATGAGGAGAGTCGAACACGGAAAAAAAAAAATCAGGAAGTGATGACAGATCGATCGCTGTGTTAACAATTTTTTGCTCTTGCAGCAAAATGTTTGGCCACCGCAGTGAAAATTTTGTTATCACTCCTTTAAGGAGTTAAAAAACAGCAGCGTTCGTCAAAAAACAGCAGCGGCTTCCGGTGTCCGCTCCTCTATTTATCGTCGAAGTTAGACCACATTTAAGCTCTACATGTTAACTAAATAAATGTACTCGGCATGACACACGCGAACACCCTGCTATCATCGTGAAGAAAAAAGAAAAAAAAAACAACCAAAGCAAAAAACACAAAACCAAAAAAAAAAACAATAATGTTGGTGTGAAGATCCCCGCAAAAAACATCCTTGTGTACCGTCGTTGTATGAGTCTTGCCGAAAAATAAAGATCCTCTCGAAACGACCCGTCGCTATTTTCTCGGCGTTGCAAAAGTTCGTCTTAATCATCATGAAAAAAAAGACAAAAAAAACAACAAAAATAAAAATAAAAAAACAATAACGTTGGTGTGAAAATCCCCGCAAAAAACATCCTTGTGTACCGTCGTTGTATGAGTCTTGCCGAAAAATAAAGATCATCTCAAAACGATCCGTCGCTATTTTCTTGTTATTACAAAAGTTGGTCTTAATCACTGCATTATCATAATTAATAAAATCTCTGCTATCATTGTGACCAAAAAAAAACAACCAAAGCGACAAAAATATAAAATATAAAAAATAACATTGGTGTGAAAATCCCCGCAAAAAACATCCTTGTGTATCGTCGTTGTATGACTCTTGCCGAAAAATAAAGATCATCTCAAAACGATCCGTCACTATTTTCTTGGCATTACAAAAGTTTCGTCTTAATCACCGGGTCACACTGCGACGTGTCGCGGGGCAGGTGACTTAATGTACGACGCGCGAATAATTGGCCAACGAGCCGGTCGATCGGTTTCGTCACGCGTCGATCGAAATATCCGTCTAGACGTTTTGCAATCGCTTCGAGGGAATCGCGAGGCGAAAATCGTCGCAGTTCGACCGGAGACGAGCGACGGGGAACAATTTTTTTATACGAGACATTTTTCGCCCATAAGGGCAGCCCGATAAAAAAAATCGTGGACCGAGAAATTAATTCAGCTTGCCGATTTTTTTTAAACATAATTCGTACAGAAGATATTTGTACAAAATTCGTGGGTAAAATTTACGATGGTGACGAGAGCTTAAAGGGACCTTTTGGGATAAGGAGTGACACGTGGCTCGAGTCCCTGGCGAGCAATGAGAGTGCGAGCCGATCCTGCGGCGTTGAACCCAGATATCACGGTGCCTCGTCCGGTGTCGCGGCAAAAGAGCTACAGGGGTCACGCGGGCCAGGCGTCGACGTCCTCGGGATCGTCCTGCGCGTCCCTCACGTGTCTTGAAGACCGGATCGAGGAGGAGAGCGAGGAGAGCGAGATGGTGTTGGGCGGCCCGTCCGATCGCTCGGAGGGTGAGTTCGACAGACTCGTTTGTGTCGGTGCAGAAAAAAAATAATCAGGGAGTGATAACAAATCGATTGTGGTATTGACGAATTTTTTGTTGTCACTGCAAGATTTTTTGTTGTCACTTTTTTTAAATTAATTTTTCGTTATCACTGCAGATTTTAGCTTCCACAGCAAATTTTCAGATACCACAGCAAATTTTCAGATACCACAGCAAATGTTCAGATACCACAGCAAATTTTCAGATACCACAGCAAATTTTCAGATACCACAGCAAATTTTTAGGTACCTCAGCAAATTTTCAGATACCACAGCAAATTTTCAGATACCACAGCAAATTTTCAGCTTCCACAGCAAATTTTTAGCTACCACAACAAATTTTCAGATACCACAACAAATTTTCAGATACCACAGCAAATTTTCAGATACCACAGCAAATTTTCAGATACCACAGCAAATTTTCGGGTACCACAACAAATTTTTAGATACCACAGCAAATTTTCGGGTACCACAACAAATTTTTAGATACCACAGCAAATTTTCAGATTCCACAGCAAATTTTCAGCTAACACAGCAAATTTTCAGATATCACAGCAATTTTTTGGGTACCACAGCAAATTTTCAGATATGACAGCAAATTTTTGGGTACCACAGCAATTTTTCCGATACCACAGCAAAAATGTTGTTATCACTCCGTTGATATTTTTCTCTGTGTGGAGTAAAAAAAAAAAAGAAAAGAAAGTTGTTCATCCTAAATCGTCAGCTGTTCTCGTGTGTCAGTTCGGGCGGAGACGTCTCAGGCTCGCAGCAACGGAAATAATTGGTTTCCAGAGAGGGACGAGTATGACAGCGACAAGGAGGACGACGACGACCTGCCGCAGGAGTCCGTCGCCAACGAAATCGGACCGCAGTTGCCGGGGGTCTTCGATGAAGGCTATCCTCACGACGACGTAGTGCCCAGGCATGGAATTATCGTCACTGTGTCGCCTTCCGGTAGGGTCATAAATTTTGTGATTATTTATTATTTCATTTAAGTACAAAAAACGTTTTTCAACATTTTTTCTTAATTAATTTAAGCACAAAAGATCCTTTTTCAGTTTTTTCTTATTTAATTCGGTCACAAAAAATTACTTTTCATTATTTTATTATTTCACTTAAACACAAAAGATAATTTTATTGTAATTGATTAATTACCGTAAAAGAATCAAAATAATTAATTACAGTAAAAATATTTTATCTCAATATTTCAAAATTGATATAAAAGATTCACACTAAACCTATGAAAAAAACACTTTGCTGCAGTTTTATGTAAACGAAAAAAAAAAAAAAAATCAATTTTCACGTAAGGTAAACGTCCCAGTAATCGACAGTGAACCAGTAATCGACCGTTGTGTGCTTTGAATATAGATTTTGCTATAGTCAAAGCACATATTGTCGATTACTGGTACGCTGTCGATTACTGGGACGTTTACCTTATATCTTTCGCACTCACTATTTTATTGTGAGTGGGATTTTAATTGACTAATAAATATTTTATTGACTAATAAATATTTTATTGACTAATAAATATTTTATTGACTAATAAATAAATAAACATACAAATAAATTCCAGAGGACGATCTTCCATCCTCCAGCGCGTCCGGCGCGGCGAGTTCGGACAACCTTCTGCTGATCCAGCTGCGCGCCCGCGAGTACCGCGGCAACTTCGACGGCTTCGCGGAGATAAATCGCTTCGAGTCGATCGAGGCGATGCACGAGTTCATCGTGACGAACTCGGAGCCGCCGGTGGCGAGCGGGCCGAGCGCGAAGCAGTCGCGATACCTGGACATACTGCTGAAGGAGAAACCGCAGGATCGGTTCAGACGTCTCGTGGAGACGAGTCGAGGAGCCGTGCGTCGGATTCTCGCGCGCAACGAGCACATCCTGGTTGGCCTCTTCGCCTCGGCGAGCCTGGAGAATTTTCCGAGCCCGCTGACGCCGCGCGACGACGGCGACGAGGACGAGGACGACGCTGAGGACGAGGAGGACGCGGTCGACCCGAATGAAAATATCGCCGAGGTCGAGGAGAACATGAAGAGGTGGTACATGATCGAGATGATCGGTATATGGCTGAAACTCGTCACGGACGTCAAGAGCTACCGCGAGGCCATCAAGATGAGCGTGCTGAAAACGAGCTGCGGCATCGAGAACGACCGGTACGAGGGGATCGCCGTACCCTTGAGGTACAAATGAGCGCGGCGCGCGTGCGGATCTCGGGCAACGATCCAAATCACGGTGACTCGACCCCGGAAGGCAACGGTGGAAATTTTGCTTTGGTGCCAATTAAAAAAAATATATATATATATAATAAAAAAATGACGTATCGATGATTGGAAATTAAATTGTTGTTATTTCGAGATTCAGATTTTTTTACGATGAGTCGGAGAGATTTGGATGGAATGTTTGGTACCCATGTTTCGTGTTTAATGTTTCTTGGTGCTGTAGACTTGGAGCCTGGGTTGGGAATTTTTGTTTACATTTCATAGGGGAAAAATTATTTGTTGGAAATTTTTGGGAATTTAATTCTCGTTGTCATTTGGCTCGAAATTAATTAATTTTTTTTTTTTTACGTGAATTAGAGATTTGAATGGGGAATTTCAGACTTGCAGCCTGTTGAGCTTGAATTCGTGATTTTTATTTAAATTTCATCGGGGGAAAAATCAATCTTCGGAAGTTTTGTTTCGGTGACAAAAAATAAAAAACAAAAGAATTTCGTATCGATAGTTGGAAATTAAATTATTGTTGTCATTTGGGTCGAAATAATTTTTTTTTTTATGATAATAATTAGCGAGACTTGAAAGTGGAATTTCGTACCCACGTTTCTCGTTCGACGTGCTGCAGACTCGAAGTCCGTCGAGCCTGGACTCGTAATTTGTATTCAAATTTCACCGGGGGAAAAATCAATATCACCAGCAAGGTTGGCTCTCTCGCTGCGAGATGTCTGCACTGTCTCGGGTCGTTTCCACTGCGGCCTCGGTCGGTTCGCCGCTGCGACGATCGACGGTCGGTCACGTATTTTTCTTCCGCTCTTCTACTGGCAGCCTATCGGCGACCGGTAAAATAATTCCCTGGTGGAGATGAATTAGTGATGAGAAAAAAAAAATAAAGACTGCCTGCTGTCCTTGAATTTGCAAGCCTGACGCTTTGTTAATAAAGGTAGAATTTTTTTCTTTTTTTATTTCAGACTCTACTTGTAATACGAAAAAATAATAATAATTTGCGTAATGAGACGGCGGCGGCCGGCAGCTCGCGAAACGTCAAAACATCGATAAACGATAGTGGGGAGGAAAAAGTACACAGCGCGAGTGCTGAATAACTCATGCCAATCTGATTACCCCGTCGGTTAATCGAATTCTATTTTTGCAACCGCAAACCGTCGGTCCCACTCGATTCGCGCGCGACGCGTAGCTCAGCAAGTGCGCCGGGAGTTAAGTAAACCCCGTCAGAAAGCTTCTTGAGCAAAGTTTAACGATGTCGGAGTGGGTACAGTCGGGACTATCGCGAAAATTCAAAATACGCGATGGATTATTCTGCAAATCTCTTCCGAAATCGCAAATAAAAATCGATGAAAAAGAAGTAGAAAAAAAGCGAATCTAAATATAACGAGACTCCCATAATTTATTATATTCGGATTTAGGAACTCATAATTTACATTTCACAAAAAATGTAATCCTTCCCTTATTTTCTACTGTTACTAAAAAAACGTACATAAATTTTTTTTTCATAAAAAAAATTTCTCAAACGAATTAATTATTTTCGGCTCTTCATGAGTAACCCAGATAATTCCAGTTTCAATTATCAACCGATAAATCACATTTTTTCACACCTCATTTCCTTCCGGTACAAAAAAAATTCTGTAAGAAAATTCTGTTCTTCAGCCCTTCCTTATCTTCCCACCCTCCCAATTTCAATTATCCGCCGATAACCTAGATTTTTCCAATCTCCTCCCTGTCCAAAAAACCCCACTTCAATTTTTCCTTCCCATTTTCCTCAACCCTCCGCAAAAAAAACCCTCCACCCCCCGCTGAATTGAATACCATCGGCCCTTCCTTATCTTCCTACCTTTCCAATTTCAATTATCCGCCGATAACCTAGATTTTTTTCTCTCCCCTCCCTATCCAAAAAAAACCCCACTTCAATTTTTCGTTCCCATTTTCCTCAACCCCCCGCAAAAAAACCCCTTCCAACCCCCGCTGAATTGAATATCTTCAGCCCTTCCTTATCTTCCCACCCTCCCAATTTCAATTATCCGCCGATAACCTAGATTTTTCCAATCTCCTCCCTGTCCAAAAAACCCCACTTCAATTTTTCCTTCCCATTTTCCTCAACCCTCCGCAAAAAAAAACCCTCCACCCCCCGCTGAATTGAATACCATCGGCCCTTCCTTATCTTCCTACCTTTCCAATTTCAATTATCCGCCGATAACCTAGATTTTTTTCTCTCCCCTCCCTATCCAAAAAAAACCCCACTTCAATTTTTCGTTCCCATTTTCCTCAACCCCCCGCAAAAAAACCCCTTCCAACCCCCGCTGAATTGAATATCTTCAGCCCTTCCTTATCTTCCTACCCTCCAAATTCCAATTATCCGCCGATAACCTAGATTTTTTCCATCCCCTCCCTATCCAAAAAAAACCCCACTTCAATTTTTCCTTCCCATTTTCCAACCCCCGCTGAATTGAATACCATCGGCCCTTCGTTACCCGGACTCTACCCCTCAAAAACCTGCTACCCAAGAGTTCCTCGAGTGGTGGAGCGAAAGCCCACTTTCCCGGCGCCCAGTTCGGCCGGGGCATCGTGGAGAAGGCGCGCGCGCGCCTCGAGCACGCGTCGCGGCCTCAGCTGGTGTGCGGCTGCGGCACACCAGCCCCCCCGAGGAGGCTCCGCTTTCCAGGGTGCAATTGAACATGCGCGAGCACCGGCGCCGGTGCAGCGCACACCGTCAGCTCTCCGGCGGCGTCGAGCGCCAGTAGTAGCGGCCGTAGCAACATACGGGGCGGCAGGGCGAACGCGACGCGGTGCGCGCAACGAAATACAAGACGACGAGAGTGGCTGTCATGCCGCAGCTACCGTGACAGTAGTTACGGTCCCGCTGTGTCCGGCCCGCAGTGTGACGCGCGCATCGTCTATATACCTACTGCCGCTCACTTTCTCTGTCTCGCTTCCTCTACCTGTCTGTCTGTCTCTGTCTGTCTCTGTCTGTCTCTGAGCCACAGAGCCGCCTGCCACTCTCGTCCTCCCCTCCCCCAGAAATTGGCCAACATCTCTCATTACTATGGTAAGTACTGCAGTAACACGACCGCGGGAATACTAATGGCTTTATGAAAAGAGAGAGAGAGAGAGAAGGAACGAGGAAACGCGTTTCGGTCGATTCGGCCAACCGTAGGCTGTGACTTAAGTCACGCGTGCCGAAACGCGGTAACAGTGACCATGATTTTATTTTTATTTTTATTTTTTTTTGGTTGGTGGAGAGCGAATTTTGGGGTGGTGGGAATTTGATTGGGGATGGGAGGCGTGATTGTTGATTTGTTTACTAGGTTGGCGGGGGTTGATTAAACACCGCCGGCAACGTGACTGTTGATTCGGTGACCTCGATTAGGTTTTTTTTTTTTTAGGAGTTTGGGGGTTTTGGGTGTTTTCGAATTTGCGGGTTTTGGGCGTTTTTAATTTGGGGGGATTTAGATCAAATTGGTTACGTTTTTTGTATAAAAAAAAACGTATTTAGCGATAATTAATTTTTTTTTGTAGGAAGATAAAAATGTGGTGAAATTGAATAACGTTTTTGACATTTATGGATTGTCGAGGCTGTCAATTTTTTTTCGACCTTTTGCAATATTTTTCTGTCGACAAATTAATCATTTATTCACAGTTACTCGAAGTTCACCGCGTGTATTTTCATTACCCAGGAACGAAATGCGGGCATCCTTAAGTTTTAAAAATTGTTTCCTGCTTTAAAAAAAAACACATTTATCAACAATCCATCTTTTTATGTGTCATAGCATAAAAAAATAGTGAAATCGAATAACTTTTTTTACAATCACGAATTATCGATGCTGTCAATTTTCTCTACTCTTTTCACTCGATAATTTCTACTCTTTTTCTATTTTTTTTAGAATTATCGATACTGTCGATTTTCTCTACTCTTTTTACCCGACAATTTCTACTATTTTTCTATTTTTTTACTAAAAGTTCACCGCGCGTATTTTCGTTCCCCAGCAGCTCGGATGTTCCTTCCGGCTCTCCGACTGCGATACAAAGACGATAATGCGGGAATCCTTACACAAGATCTTAATTCAATTTCTCGAAGACGTCGTGACTATTCCAAGGGCTGCCTTAGACGTGGGCACGTCGCAGTCTCGTTTCATCTGCGAGAAAAGAGGTCTGAGCTCCGTCCGACTTGCAGCCGAGCGGCGCGTATGACACGAGGCTGATTTTATTGAAGGGGTATTAGCATATCTATTTTTCTCCGAGACGCGCCCGAGGAAAATTTAACGTCGTTGTTTAGTCGGTCCCGAAGCCCCGTTTACGGTGGCTTAACTTTATCGTCTTAGGGTGGCTCAGCGCGCTGCTGCGACGCATCCGCTCCACTTGGCCGTTGGCTGCGCTTTTCGTCTCTGTCGTGTATTGATAGCCGCGCGACGTTACACATATAGCGTCTCGGGGCTTACGGCTCGCGCTTAGCGAGCCCTCGAATAATAAAACGTTCTTCAGAATACACGGCTGGCTGGAGCGAGCGGCGGGCGTGTATAAAGCACTTGCTCTACGTACCTGCCGGTCGTTAAATAGTCCGCCGGCCGTGTGGTCAGACGGTCGATCGCGAACGGGGACGAGCTTCGATGTGTCGGCGATGAAGCGACGCGAGAAAATCCGACTCACTCAATTTTCTTTTTTAATCATTCCTGTAAAAGAGGTTTTTCTGTACTTTAATTAATACGGTAGGGGTTTGATTTTTTTTTCTTTTTTTGTAGAAAAGGTTAAAACACTTTTTTGGAGGCTTTGTATTTTTTTATGTAAGGAATTAAAAGACATTTTTTTACGTAAGGGATAAAAACATTTTTTTTTTTTTTTTTGGGGCTTTGGATTTTTATACGTAAGGGATAAAAATCATTTTTTGGGAGGGGTTTGGATTTTTTTTTTTTTTTTCAGTAGAAAAGGTTAAAACAATATTTTGGGGGGGGGGGGGGGGGTTTGGATTTTTCTACCTAAGAGATAAAAAGATTTTTTTTTGTTTGGGGTTTTGGATTTTTTTACGTATGGAATAAAAATAATTTTTTTGAGAGGGGTTTGGATTTTTTTGACATATAAAAGGTAAAACACACTTTTATTCACTCTTTTTGTTTAATATGTAGTAAATTAATTTTTTGAATTTTTATTCCACTTCACTTTTTCACACCCTTAGCAGTATTTAAATTTCTTTTTAACCCCTGTTTAATATAAAATATTTTGATATTAATTGCTTTGGTCCACGTTATAAATTACGAGCGTGGAATTAATGCGAAACAAGTTGCTAAATATGTGGCATTCCTGACAGTGGAAGATGAATGGAGGGTCCACTGAACTATTGATATTTCCGCGTCGAAGTTATGCGGAGAACGTTAACAACGAACTAACTATTATTAACTGCGGAAAATTGGGAGCCAAACGCGCCCACTGTGATTGACGCTTAGTAAAGTTTCGCGCTGCCGCGACGCTCGTCAATAAGTGCGATGCTCCGGGTCGAGTTGCTTGCGACGCGACTACCGGATGGGAATTTATGGAGCCGCGCGTTTCCAGCTAAAAATGTGTTGTTAATCTTCTTCACGGGCAAAGGAGACTTTTTTCACATAAACATTAAATTATGGTAATTAAATCATTTACATTGATTAAATAATTAATTATTCAATTAATTACATTAATTAAATAATGCACATTAAATTTAATAAAGTATTAAATTTCATGTACAATTGAGATTTAAGATTCAAATACTTCATTTTAGCATCTCACAAAAATTAGGAAGTTTTAAATACAAATTTGCAATTCTGTTCCACTTGTAAAAACAGAAAACAGAAAAAAACAGAAAGTGTCCCAACTGTCCCCGGTGTCCCAATAAAAACATTGAATATTTTCCCCGGCCTCGGCGACGTCTTGGCGACGACGACGCGAATGACTCGACGCCGCAAGTTCCACGAGCGACGAGAAACGGGAGCCGAGATCGGTCGTCACTTGATCAACCCACATTCTTCTCTCACGAAGATCGACTGCGATAGACACGCCGTACGTTCTTATATCACACGGCTCAGTCGCTGTGAAAACAATTTCCGAGCCGTCGCTTGCGTCACTGTCGGCCGCGATGCATATAAATCAGCGTCGATTTGACGGTACTTTACGTTCAAGTCGGGTCTGCGAGACGACGAATAAGGACGGCGCGTGACCGATCAAAAAGCAGATATGGGATGAAAGTCTCAACCCCGCGGAAGCCTCGCTGGCTCGAAACCAAAAGTTCCTTCATGAATACATCCAGCGACTAATTAGCAATTCGTACATTTTTCTCGGTAAAAAAATAAATAAAAAAAAAATAATTAGAAAATAAAATAAAAACCTAGTAAAGAAAAAAAATCTCATATAAAGAAAAATAAATCTCAAATAAAGAAAAAAAATCTCAAATAAAGAAAAAAAAATCTAAAATAAAGAAAAAAATCTCAAATAAAGAAAAAAATCTCAAATAAAGAAAAAAAAATCTCAAATAAGGAAAAAAAATCTCAAATAAGAAAAAAAAATCTCAAATAAGAAAAAAAAATCTGAAATAAAGAAAAAAAATCTCAAAGACCGTATAAGAATTTCTCTGCTGACTCATTTCGCGAGGAGCACTTTGGCTAATAAATTTCACGGTGCTCGCCTCTCGGCGTCGCCGGAACTCAATAAACCCTCGAGCCCGAGTCATTCCATTAAATCCATTTTGCCGTAGATTCTGAGCTCCTTTTGGCTCCTTTCTTGGCTATTTTACCTCGTGGCTCGCGCAGAGTCGTCCCGGTGTCAAAGGTGGTAGTATAGGGACGGATGCAAAGCTCGGCCCGGCGCTCTTCGCAGGTCGCGAAATTATTAAAGCCAGTCTTCATTGAAATCCCGATCCTCAAAGGCTCGATACCGCATACCGCGTCAGCGATTCCTCGTGTCCGCCCTCGACGAACGTCGAAGTCGCGTCTGCCCGTTACGGGACTTTTCCACTGACACCCGAGATCCTCCTGCCCACCTGGCGCGTCGCACGTGCCCCTAACGACTTCGCCGCGCTTACAGCGGCGCGTGTAACCGGTGTAACAGCCGCGGATAAATGTCGGGGGGTAAAGAGAACAGCGCAGTGGGAAATAGACGCACGAGACTCGCGGCGCGATGGAATCACCGCTTGTCCTCGCACTTCGCTTCGAGCACACGAACGTGTCCGGCTCCACGCTGAGTCAACGCGATAGATTGCGCCTCACCTCGGCAATGCAATCGATTCGACGTTTTCCTCTATTTTTTTCACACTGCGCGAAACGTCCGTCGCGCCACATAAGGAAGGTACGGAAAAAACGGGACGCATAAATAAAAAATGATTTTATGACGAAAACAAAAGTGTACTTCGATTGCTTTTGATCAAAAAATTCGAAATTCTTTGATCCAAAATTTGGATAAAAATTCTTTGATCCAAAATTTGGATAAAAATTCTTTGATCCAAAATTTGGATAAAAATTCATTGATCCAAAATTTGGATAAAAATTCTTTGATCCAAAATTTGGATAAAAATTCTTTGATCCAAAATTTGGATAAAAATTCTTTGATCCAAAATTCGATTCCAACCAGTTTTGAGCATCGGCAAAAACAAGAAGTGGGGGCAAAATGGGACAGACCCCCAAATTCAGAAATTCGTGTTTTTTTTTACTCTGCGATACTCCTTAAAGGTTATTTCGCAACAACAAAAAAAATTGTAAAAAAAAATGTCATAGTGACTTTTCAAAAGCCAGACTTATTAATATAGCTATTGTTTTATAAATAACATGTGGACTGCGCCAGCCAGGCGACAGCAGTAATTTTTATAAGCATCGCTGCATTGATTTTTTTATTACAGATATTTCTCCTGCATTTAATTTTTATTATAGATGTTCCCTGAATTTTATTTCTATTGCAGATATTTTTCCTTCATTTATTTTTTGACGTTAAAATACAACCCGAGTGTCTCGTCTTCTTATGTCGGATTTCGCAATGAGGGGTTGGACTTGTTAATATCTATTTTCCTGGCGGTCGATTGCAGCGCAAATAGCATGTTGACTGAGTGAGCCGAGCGACAGCAATAATTTTTATAAGCATCGCTGTATCGATTTTTTATTATAGATGCTTTTCCTGCATTTATTGTATATTATAGACATTTGTCCTGCATTTACTTTTTTACGTAAAAATATAACCCGAGTGTCTCGTCTTCTTATGTCGGATTTTGCAATGAGGGGCACGACTTGTTAGCAGCAATTTTCCAGGCGGTCGATCGCAGCGCGGATAACATGTTGACCGAGCGAGTCGAGCGACAACAGTAATTTTCATAAGCATCGCTGCATTGATTTTTTATTATGGAACACGCGACGAGCGAGTTTATCTTTCTGCTCGGCTGATCGCAGATGGACTTTTACTACTGACGCTTTAATCTTTTCTCCTCGCTGTTTTTCTGTGTATCAACGAATTGATTTTTCATCCGGCTGATCGTGGATGGGATTTACCACTGACGGTTCGGTTTTTCCTCCTTATTATTTTTTTTCCTCCCCGCCGCCCTCGGCCCCCTGTGTACGGATTAGTCTTCCTTGGCCCTCGATCCACAGACGGGAGCTAATTACTGTTTACTCGGCGTCTTGTTACTTCCTCGCGCTCGTCGAAATCGTCGAATTCTCCGCGGAAGGAAAGCGGGAAAGTTTGATCCAGTTGGCGAACTACGAACTTTACTGCACATCCCAAAGGTACTCGGTGTGCCGGAGGTGAAAGAAGCCTATGGAAACTGAATGAGGCGCATCGGGCGTTCCGCGTCAGATTTTGTTTTTCCAAAAAATACCACAAATTTCCGGAACAAAAAAAAATTAGTAATTTTTTTGGGCATGGACATTTAAAAAAAACTCAAAACTGACGACGAAAAAAGACGTATATTGATGAGGTATATAGGTAATTTCACGTGAAATTTATATTACCCAAAAATACCTCAAATTCTCGTAACAAAAAAACCGTAATTTTTTTGCACATCAACATTAAAAAAAAAAACTCAAGACTGACAGCGAAAAAAAAAACTTTATGAAATTTTTCGGAAAAAAGTCATTCCATGAAATTTTTCGGAAAAAAGTCATTCCATGAGCTAAAAATCCGGCCCCGGGGAATTTTAGCTCATGGAATGACTTTAGAAAAAAAAAGTACAGGCCGAGTAGACATTGGAGCACGGCGATGAATTGACGTGGCTCGGCTCGGCTCGGCTCGGCTCGGCTCGGCTCGGCTCGGCTCGGCACTCGGCACACTTTACTTTACTTTACTTTACTTTACTTTACTTTACTTTACTTTACTTTACTTTACTTTACTTTACTTTACTTTACTTTACTTTAAAAAAAAATTATTTTTCGGAAAAAAGTCATTCCATGAGCTAAAAATCGGGCTCCGGGGAATTTTAGCTCATGGAATGACTTTTTTCCGAAAAATAATTTTTTTTTTTCAAAGTAAAGTAAAGTAAAGTAAAGTAAAGTAAAGTAAAGTAAAGTAAAGTAAAGTAAAGTAAAGTAAAGTAAAGTAAAGTGAAGTAAAGTAAAGTGTGCCGAGTGCCGTGCCTTGCCTTGCCTTGCCTTGCCTTGCCGCGAGCCGAGCCGAGCCGAGCCGAGCCGAGCCGAGCCGAGCCACGTCAATTCATCGCCGTGCTCCAATGAATTGACGTGGCTCGGCTCGGCTCGGCTCGGCTCGCAGCAAGGCAAGGCAAGGCAAGGCACGGCACTCGGCACACTTTACTTTACTTCACTTTACTTTACTTTACTTTACTTTACTTTACTTTACTTTACTTTACTTTACTTTACTTTACTTTACTTTACTTTACTTTACTTTACTTTACTTTACTTTACTTTACTTTACTTTAAAAAAAAAAATTATTTTTCGGAAAAAAGTCATTCCATGAGCTAAAATTCCCCGGAGCCCGATTTTTAGCTCATGGAATGACTTTTTTCCGAAAAATAATTTTTTTTTTAAAAGTAAAGTAAAGTAAAGTAAAGTAAAGTAAAGTAAAGTAAAGTAAAGTAAAGTAAAGTAAAGTAAAGTAAAGTAAAGTGAAGTGAAGTAAAGTAAAGTGTGCCGAGTGCCGTGCCTTGCCTTGCCTTGCCTTGCCTTGCCGCGAGCCGAGCCGAGCCGAGCCGAGCCACGTCAATTCATCGCCGTGCTCCAATGAATTGACGTGGCCCGGCTCGGCTCGGCTCGGCTCGGCTCGGCTCGGCTCGGCTCGGCTCGGCTCGGCTCGGCTCGCGGCAAGGCAAGGCAAGGCACGGCACTCGGCACACTTTACTTTACTTCACTTCACTTTACTTTACTTTACTTTACTTTACTTTACTTTACTTTACTTTACTTTACTTTACTTTACTTTACTTTACTTTACTTAAAAAAAAAAAATTATTTTTCGGAAAAAAGTCATTCCATGAGCTAAAAATCGGGCTCCGGGGAATTTTAGCTCATGGAATGACTTTTTTCCGAAAAATAATTTTTTTTTTTTTAAAGTAAAGTAAAGTAAAGTAAAGTAAAGTAAAGTAAAGTAAAGTAAAGTAAAGTAAAGTAAAGTAAAGTAAAGTGAAGTAAAGTAAAGTGTGCCGAGTGCCGTGCCTTGCCTTGCCTTGCCTTGCCGCGAGCCGAGCCGAGCCGAGCCGAGCCGAGCCGAGCCGAGCCACGTCAATTCATCGCCGTGCTCCAATGAATTGACGTGTCTCGGCTCGGCTCGGCTCGGCTCGGCTCGGCTCGGCTCGGCTCGCGGCAAGGCAAGGCAAGGCAAGGCACGGCACTCGGCACACTTTACTTTACTTTACTTTACTTTACTTTACTTTACTTTACTTTACTTTACTTTACTTTACTTTAAAAAAAAAAATTATTTTTCGGAAAAAAGTCATTCCATGAGCTAAAATTCCCCGGAGCCCGATTTTTAGCTCATGGAATGACTTTTTTCCGAAAAATAATTTTTTTTTTTTAAAGTAAAGTAAAGTAAAGTAAAGTAAAGTAAAGTAAAGTAAAGTAAAGTAAAGTAAAGTAAAGTAAAGTAAAGTAAAGTAAAGTGAAGTAAAGTAAAGTGTGCCGAGTGCCGTGCCTTGCCTTGCCTTGCCTTGCCGCGAGCCGAGCCGAGCCGAGCCGAGCCACGTCAATTCATTGGAGCACGGCGATGAATTGACGTGGCTCGGCTCGGCTCGGCTCGGCTCGGCTCGGCTCGGCTCGGCTCGGCTCGGCTCGGCTCGGCACTCGGCACACTTTACTTTACTTTACTTTACTTTACTTTACTTTACTTTACTTTACTTTACTTTACTTTACTTTACTTTACTTTACTTTACTTTACTTTACTTTAAAAAAAAATTATTTTTCGGAAAAAAGTCATTCCATGAGCTAAAAATCGGGCTCCGGGGAATTTTAGCTCATGGAATGACTTTTTTCCGAAAAATAATTTTTTTTTTTTCAAAGTAAAGTAAAGTAAAGTAAAGTAAAGTAAAGTAAAGTAAAGTAAAGTAAAGTAAAGTAAAGTAAAGTAAAGTGAAGTAAAGTAAAGTGTGCCGAGTGCCGTGCCTTGCCTTGCCTTGCCGCGAGCCGAGCCGAGCCGAGCCGAGCCGAGCCACGTCAATTCATCGCCGTGCTCCAATGTCTACTCGGCCTGTACTTTGTTTTTCTAAAGTCATTCCATGAGCTAAAATTCCCCGGGGCCGGATTTTTAGCTCATGGAATGACTTTTTGCCGAAAAATATATTTTTTTTTAAAGTAAAGTAAAGTAAAGTAAAGTAAAGTAAAGTAAAGTAAAGTAAAGTAAAGTAAAGTAAAGTAAAGTAAAGTAAAGTAAAGTAAAGTAAAGTAAAGTAAAGTAAAGTAAAGTAAAGTAAAGTAAAGTAAAGTAAAGTAAAGTAAAGTAAAGTAAAGTAAAGTAAAGTAAAGTAAAGTAAAGTAAAGTAAAGTAAAGTGAAGTAAAGTATGAATATGAGGTATGTAGGTCATTCCACGTGAAATTTATATTACCCAAAAATACCCCAAATTCCCGAAACAAAAAAAACGTAATTTTTTTGCGCATCGACATTAAAAAAAACTCAAGCCTGACAGCGAAAAAAAAACGTATAAATACAAGGTGTATAGGTCATTCCACGTCAAATTTATCCGCAAATTTTCCGGTGCTAAAAAATGCAGCACAATGTTTTTGGTGAACCAAAAATCGATTAACAACCTTCAAACTTTTTCCCTCGACCGAAACTCGCCCAATGTGTCGATAATCAGTCGTGTACGAGTGACACAAATCAATACCCATTGTTTCCCAAATTATTCCCGGCGAAATCAGGACGTTTGACGTGGAGAGTCCGGTGCGTCGGGTGGAGGGGAGGAGAACGAGATAATTATATCTTTCGTCCGAACGGAAGCCGAAAGCGAGAGGAAAGGACAAGGCGACTGAAAGCCGGACGGCCGGGCGGGAGCTAAAATTGGGTTAATTGGACAAAAACGAGATTTCCAGTGACGCGCGGGACGTTCGGCCCGCCTAGCGACTATCGTGTCTCATCCCTTGGGCAGCGGGCTGCGGGGGGTGAGGCGGAGGGGGGCGAAAGGAAGAGCGAAAGAGGGACCGGTACGAAGCTCCCGGTGAGAGAAACAAAAAGAGAAAGTCACACAAAAGAGCGGTGGTGTCGGGCGTCGCACTCGACTCCCTTCTTTTTCACACAAAAGGGATTTGTTAACGGGTAGTCGAGCGCACTAACGAACCAACAAGGCGGGACATAATGTGCGCCGTTAATCAGGCTCCATACCCCCCCCCCCCCCCCACCCTCTCCCACCCTCCACCCCAATCCGCATCCTCGGCTGCATCGCTATTTCGTTTCGCTTTTACGTTTTGTCTCCCCCTCCCCCTCCCTCCACCCCCCAGGAACCACCTATCGAATTTCCTCGGTGAATCGATTTATTTAATGGACATTAAGTATCGCGTCGCGGTAAATTTTCGCGCGGACTTCCGGAGCCTCGCAGTCGCGGAAAATGGTAATTATGGTTGGAGGAAAATTGTATTAGAGATACTGAAGAAAAAAGAAAAAATGCGAACCTGTGATTTAAAAAATTGAGGTCGAAGAAAAATTCATTTAGAGATTCTGAAAAAAATAATAATAATAATGAAAATAATAATAATAATAATAATAATAATAATAATAATAATGGGGACTCAGAATTTAAAAAATTTCAACCACCAAACCGCACGGAGAAAAAATAAATAAAATGATAACAAATCGATTCTTGCATTAACGAATTTTTTGTTGTCGTAGCAAAACTTTCGGCTACGTGCAGGAAAATTTTGATATTTTTCTTAGCAATTTGCAACTGCAACAAAATAATTTCCAAACACTAGACAATTCCCGTCAACCAGTGACGCAAAATCCCCGATCCAAAACCAAACTCGCAAAATTTCCCGTGCGCGGTAAACAACCTCAGATATAAAATAAAATTCTATAAAAATGAGTAAACGAGAGTCGCGCTCGGCGAGTGTCGTAAGCCGCAACCGGGAGACCTAATTAGCTTCAACCCAGTTTTCCTCGCGTCCCGCGCACGTGGTGCTCGCGAGCCAGGGAGCCAGAAAGAAAAGCGGCCCAAAGACTTCGGGTCGCTCCCGGAGCGCGACGGGCTCGCCGAACCCAACTCAGCCGTTTCCACTGGCTGCAGCAGCTCGGATCCTCTCACGGGGTATTCAGCGTCATTGTTCGCCGGCCTCCTCTTTGACGCCCGCGCCACGGTTGACCGGAAGGAGACCACGCGATTGTGATCCCAGAGAGCCACCGCGGCTTGCTCGCTGCGGACACCGAAAGTGGCTCGCGGTGTCTGCGCCTCGCATTTTCCAGGCGCTTCGCAAAGTCCCCTCTGTGTGCACCTCGGTGTCTCCCCTGCTTTGTATTCGTTTGCTCTTGTCCTACGCTCTCCGCGTATCTCTCAAAGCTGCGCAACAGACACAACTCCGCCCCCCTTCGAACCCCCTTTTGCCCCCCACCCCCCCTTGCAGCCCTTGTTTCTCGTTCGTCGTGTGTTGTTTCCACTGCTCGCGTATTTCCCTCGCCTTTTGGTACCGACGATCTTCCCGCAATTTCCACGTAGTGCAGCCGAGCAACCCGGGCGTATAACCCACGAGAAACGGGACGACGCCGCCGAGTGCGCTACGGGAACCCCCCCCCGAGCTTCTCCACATTTTCCGGCGCAACGAGCGGAGACTCGTGTGGCGAGCCGCGCGTATACCGCGCGTATATAACAACCGCGGACTCCACGCCACGCGAATATCCGGCTAAGTGGCACGATTAAACGCCACCCGAGAAAATTATGGCCGCGCCCGCGTGTGTATGAGGCGTTTCACGTCAGGTTCAGACACTTTTTTTTTGCTGAAAAAGACTAAGCCCCCCAACCTCTTCCCCCCCCCCTCTCTCTTCGTCAGCCGTGATGCTTCTCGTAATTAGCCAGATGTCACTCTGATGCACTTGAGAACACTTGGTGTGTGTCATTTTATTTTGGTGTTTTTTTTTTAGGGCTGTTTGCGCCTTGGAATGGAAAAATGGTAGGAAAGAAATTTGGGTTTCTAGAGAAATTTGTGGGCAGGATTTTCATGTGAATTTTTTTTTTTAAATAAGAGGTCAACATAACGAGGTCAATGTGACACGACGTGTTCACAGAAATTTCATTTTTCTCGAGCGTTTTTTTTTCTAATTTAATACAAAATGGATCAGCAAAAAATTGCCACAATAAAAATGGTCACGAAGAAAAATGGCCAAAGTAAAAATGGTCACAAAGAAAAATGGCCAAAATAAAAATGGTCACAAAGAAAAATGGCCAAAATAAAAATGGTCAAAAAGAAAAATGGCCAAAATAAAAAAGGTCAAAAACAAAAATGGCCAAAATAAAAATGGCCAAAAAGAAAAATGGCCAAAATAAAAATAGTCACAAAGAAAAATGGCCAAAAGAAAAATGGTCAAAAACAAAAATGGCCAAAATAAAAAAGGTCAAAGAGAAAAATGCCACGATAAAATGTCTGTCCTCAAAAACCGTCACGTTTCTCGTATCGGACGCGTTGATATAAATTACATTTCTCTCCTGCGATTTTTGTAATTTAAATTACAGCAGTCGAGCAAGAAAGTGGTTAAAGAAAAATGACGGAGAACGTCTTATATACACGCAGCGCGTTGGTTTCCTCTCGGTTCCCTCTTATCGCTCCTTCTCGCTTCCTCCCTTTCTCCGCTCGCACGGCGGTCGTGCCTCATTTCCCGACTCCACTCGTTTCGCATTCGCATTCGCGTTGGCCGCGCGCGCAAAACAGACTCGTGCACGCTCGACGTTCGTTCGCAATTGTATTAATAGAAGAAGAAGGTTAAACGAGATGCCACGCGGCGCGCGCGGCCCAGCGGGGTCGGTGCCTCCGTTTCGCCCGATCTCGGCCGCTGCGCGCCGCCTGTGTGTCACTCGAAAGCCGTTCCTCTCGTCGGCCTTCGTCGGCTCCCCCGCGTCGGCTTAGTCACCTCGGGACTCTCTTACTGGAGAACACGAGAGGCTTCCGGGTCTCTCTCTCTCTCTGCGCTCCGAATCCCCGACGTTCGGCGGCGACAGCGCGGAGCCGGAAGGACGTGAAAGATAAATGGACGAGTGAAACGTGACCGGCGAATGATGGAAACGGGACGAACGTTTTTCGTCCGTATAATGCAAAAAAGAAAACACGTATTGAAATAGAACCCAGAAAATAAGAGAAAAAAAGTTATTGATGAAAAAGATTATTTCGATAAGTAATAAAAGCACAGTAATAATTTTAATAGAAATATTATTATTATTATTAGAAAAAATATTATTATTATTATTAGAAAAATTATTATTATTATTATTTGAAAAATTATTATTATTATTATTATTATTATTGAAACTATAAAATAAACCTAAAAATAAAAAAATTATTGTTGATATAGATTATTTTGACAGTAACAAAAACACAGGAATAATTTGAATCACGAAAACTATTTTAACCAGAAACTGGTTGTTATTATAGAAACTCCATAACAAGTCTAAAAATACGAGAAAAACAGGCGGCGGAATAAATGGAACGACTGCGTTTTTATTTCTACTATTTCCCCTCTTTATTTATTTCTCACCGGAATTGGAGCGAGCGAGTTCTTTTATTTTTTTTTTTTATCGGGATTCTTTGCGGAGCAAAAGCGCGAGCGCCCCGGTCGACTTTCATCTCGAACAATATTTTCGTGCTCCGTACGCAAAGGCGCATCGGGGGTGCGTTTTGCCCCCCCCCCCTACCCCCCTTAGTATTTGTGCAGTCGATTCGCGCTTATTAAAGCGGTTGTCGAAGGCTGTTGACATTCGCTCGGTTGATGAAAACATATATAAATTACCCCAGGGGGGAGAGGGGGGGGGGGCTCCTCGTTACCGACGAGCCGCGGGCTCTTCGGCGCGGCGCACTTAGCCGGCTGTATTTTCTCTGCACTCTCCGCGCCTGTAATTCGAAACTTCGCCCCGAAGCTAACAAGTAAAGTTTTCGCCGTGATTGAAGGTTCGGAAAACAAGTTGTATCTGTCGGCCCGGCGCTTTTTTTTCCCCGCTGTTGCCCCCGACGCCTACGCTATATCGACCTCTCTGTTTTCTCTCGGTTTTTCCGCTCTCCGACGTTACTTCGCAGCCGCCGCGAAATATACTGCACGCTGCTTCTTCGATTTCGCGGTTCGAAGGGCGTTTTTCACGCTCTGTGGTTTTTTTCCTCGCGCGGTTTTATTCGTTCTTCAAGGTGCGACGTTTTGTATGGCGAAAATCGTCACATTGAGGGCTCAATTTATTTAAATATTCAATCGTTTTAAGGGCTCAATTTATTTAAATATTCAATCGTTTTAAGGGCTCAATTTATTTAAATATTCAATCGTATTAAGAGCTTAATTTATTTAAATATTCAATCGTATTAAGGGCTCAATTTATTTAAATATTCAATCGTATTGAGGGCTCGATTTATTTAAATATTCAATCGTATTAAGGGCTCAATTTATTTACATATTCAATCGTTTTAAGGGCTCAATTTATTTAAATATTGAATCGTATTGAGGGCTCAATTTATTTAAATATTCATTCCTATGAAGGCCTCAATTTATTTAAATATTCAATCGTATTAAGGGCTCAATTTATTTAAATATTCAATTGCATTAAGGGTTCAATTTATTTAAATATTGGTTCGCATTAAGGGCTCAATGTATTTAAATATTCATTCGTATTAAGGGCTCAATTTATTAAAATATTCATTGGTATTAAGGGCTCAATTTATTTAAATATTAATTTGTATTAAAGGCTCTATTTATTTAAATATTAATTTGTATACAGGGCTCAATTTCTTTAAAAATTCAATCACTTTAAGGGTTAAATTTTTAAACAATACAATTGATTTCATCGAACGACTGGAACGTTTTGCATCACGAGAGTCATCACTTCGCGGGTTCAATTTATAAAAATATTCAATCGCATCAAGGGTTGAATTTTTTAACAGTGCAAATTACATGATCGAATGACTCCGCCGAACGTCAAAGAATGATTGACTCGCAATTCGAAAAATTCCGCGAACGTCGAGTTGGAATTCCCGCGCCGGACGAACCGTGGAACGAAAGTGGAATTTTCATTTTCGAAAATATGCGTAAAATTCAGCGACACGTGACGGCGGAATGTTTCGGCGAAAATTCCCTGGAATTATCGCGTCGGTGATTTAAAGGCGACGGCGATAATTTCGAGTCCAGCGCGGGCCGCAACAATGAGAGAATTTTCACTGTTTAGCGACAACGCGAAACGCGAATTTCGCCGGAAAATACCAGTAATTTTCTCGCGAACGCCAGTGATATTTCACGGACGCGGCGCAGTTGTTGTTATACCCTCGTAATTTTTATCGCTGACGCGAGCAAAAAGTCGCGGTTCATCTAGGAAAATATACAGGAGCGGCAGCCGCGTGAAATATTCGTGATTCCATTTTTTTTTCCCGCGAGAGAAAAGTTCGTATATTTTCACTCGCTACATTCCGGCTTCGCATCGCAGATTTCTGCTGCTTGATGTGCACTACGTTTGATCGCAAGTTCTGTTTTAATTCAAAGCATCATTATCTATGTAATAAATCATTTTTAATCGCGCTTTTTAGTCCACTACACTCGCGATTTATTATTACGATTTGTTATTACTTTTTAATGTTTTTTTCATGCATTCCATGAGCATGAAAAATGCTGGTGGATAAAAAAGCCGATTTTTATTTTTCACAAAAAAGGTGTGTAGGAATTTTTATTTTAGCAGCAATTATGATTTTTTATTGCTATTTAATATTTTTTTTCGTGCATTCCATGAGCATAAAAACTGCTGGTGGATTAAAAAGTCGATTTTTTTTTCTCAAAAAAGGTGTGTAGAAATTCTTATTTTAGCAGCAATTATGATTTTTTATTACTATTTAATATTTTTTTCGTGCATTCCATGAGCATAAAAACTGCTGGTGGATCAAAAAGTCGATTTTTATTTTTCTCAAAAAAAAAAAAGCTTGTAGAAATTCTTATTTAAAGAGCAATTACCATTTGATATTAGTATTTGATGTTTTTTTTTTATATATTGCGATGAGCATAAAAACTGCTGGTGGATAAAAAAGTCGACTTTGATTTCACACAAAAAAAAACAAACAGGGATTGTTATTTTAACAGCAATTTCGTCTCACGACGGTGACTGCTGATTGCATAATAAGGAGGCAGAGGAGCAGAATAGCTTCATGAATTAATGGATCCTACAGGTCTCATAATGTACACTGGCCTCGTAACAATTTCCGCACTCAAGGTCCACCAGGTTATAGTAATTTCCGCGAGAGCTCCGGTCCCGTCCCCTCATTGATTCTGAGATTAATATAACCGCGTGCATCTGCATATACTGTGTATTCTACGCAATGTATGCAGAATACGTCCTCCTACATACACAATGGCAGCGCCGCGGCCCGGCCGCACATCCTTACGTCGTAAAAGCGACGCGGAACGCGAGGCTCGTCGGCGGTTCAATTTCTGCGGAAAAATAAAATCAGCACATTTCACTTCCAACACGAATTTTTTGTAAACCATTTTACGAATGATACACGAATTCGTGTGTTCGAATTTCATTAATCGGAGACCAAAAATCGTCAAATTTCGTTTTTTTTTTAAATTCTGCCAAACATTAATTAAAATCAATGTTTGAAATCGTGCGCAACATTTTTTTTAAGTGGGTAAAAATTAATTAGCCAAAAAAGGTAGCTAAATACCGTTCGGCAATTTCCGGTCCATCGAGACTAAATAATTTTCGACAGAATTCACGAATTCAAATTTCATCCAACCGAGACCGAAATCGTCAAATTTCGGATCTATTTTTTATTCTGACAAACATTAATTGAAATCAATGTTTGAAATCGTGCGCAACATTTTTTTTAATTGGGTAAAAATTAATTAGCCAAAAAAAGGTAGCTAAATACCGTCCGGCAATTTCCGGTTCATTGAGACTAAACAATTCTCGACAGAATTCACGAATTGAAATTTCATCCATCGAAGATAAAAAAGCATGAAAAAATCAGCAATCGTATTTCCGTCAATCGTTACCCAAAATCAATGTTTCCAACTCGCGCCCAACATTTTTTCACGCTCGCAAAAGGTAACCAGGCGAAAGGTAGCCGAATACCGTCCGTCTATTTCCCGCCGACACGCGAGAGCTTTTAACGAAAAACAAAATGGATCTGCGGAAGTGGCGCGCCGGCCCTTTTTTGCCCAGCGCGAGGTACAACAATAAAGCCCACGCCTCTCGTGCAATTAATTAATTCAACCCGCGGATTGCGCCACGCGCCAAGAATCGCGCACTTCAGGCCTCCGTATTGTTTCAAACTCCAATTCCACTCGTGCGTCAAAACGTCGAAAAAGCTTCGCGTTTTTTTTTTCTTTTTTTTTTAAATCAACGTTATGAAAAGCAAATACGCCCGTGGCGTCTATATAAAATTCCGCTTTTTTCCATACATCCCGTTTTACATACCGAGACAAAACGTTTCGCCCATTTCCATCCCTCTTTTCCACACGACCGCCTATGTGTACTTTAAAAACGACGAGATAGCCGAAATGCGGGTTTCGGCGCAAATTTCCGGGCAAAAAATTCCTCCGCGTCGGGAATCGGGATTGATACGTCCGGGTGGTTTTAGCGATCCACTAAAAAAAAAAAAAAATCGAATCATCCCAAGTAGAAAAAGTATATGAGGTTTATATGAAAGATTTTGTGTACAAACTATATGCAAAAGTGGACATATAGAATTTTCATATATTTAGTATAATCTATATGAAATTATACTATAGAAATAAACATATTATATACTATTGACAAATTCTGCAAAATTATAGGCAGCATTTAATCATATAATATCAATATATCGATATATTTTATATAAATTATTATTATTATTATTTAATTTATTAACGAATCACTCCTTTTAATTTACAATAGTATTTAAAGTGAAGCCGCAGGAAAAAAATTCCAGTTTATACAAAAACAACAATTAAATATATCTATGAACTAAATTAAATTAGTATAAACTAAATAAAAATAATTATAAACTAAATTAAATTATTACAAACTAAATTAAATTATTATAAACTAAATGAAATTACATGAAATGTATGAAAATTCTATATGTCTATTTTCGTATATAGCTTTTACACAAAGACTTTCATATAAAATTCATATAATTGTTTTACTTGGGATTCGGTATAAAAATGGGCTACGTGCGTCTCGTCCGCAGGGAGAGGGAGAAAATATGCAAACGCGTGGGTCGCCCTCGCTGCGGCGTATATCGCGCTGCGCATTGAACTTGACGCATTAATTCGATATATAGGATGTAACGGTTGGCGCGTAGTGATGCACGAGTCGCGACGCCGACGACGAGGGCTCGGGGCTCGGGGCTCGGGCGGTCACGTGGTGAGCGCGGGGGGCACCTCGGTCTCGCGGGGTCCCCAGCGTGTGGCTGGCTGCTCCACGAGCGCGCGGTCTGGGTTCCCGCATCGATTTTACCGAAGGCCCTCAGCGCGCACCGCGGCGCTCGCAGCTCCTCCGCCGCGCGTTCGGTGCTCCACGGTCTCGCGCGTTTCCACCACGAGGAGCCCCGGAGTCCCTGGCGAGGGCGCCGCATGGAAATAAAGTACTGTCGAAACGTACATAAGAGGCGTGCAATTTTTTTTCCACAGAATTGTAGTAAATATGACTAAAATGACTGTCAATTTTTAAATAAACGTAAAAAAATAAAGATTGAAAAAAGGCCTCGAGATAATGGACAAACGCAAAATTCTGCCTTGGAAACAAAAAAAATTGTCGTACCGCGTACACGGGACAAGTGACAAACCGAAAAAAATGACTAAAATGACTGCCAACTTTTAAAATAAAAGTAAGAAAATAAAAATGAAAAAAAGGCCTCGAGATAATGGTGAAATGTAAATATCTGCCACGGGAAATTTTTTTTTACCGCCGGGTTACCAAGTTATGGCTGACAAAAGTCCGAAATTTGCAGATGCAGATATCTTCAGGGTCATAATATATTTTTATTCAAGATACAGATATATCGTATATCATTAAATATATCCGGATGTAAAAAAAATCGAATATACAGGATTTATAATTTTTTGCCGGAATTATAGTACACGTATTTTTATTCAAGATGTATTTCAGATATATATGATGTATTAAATATATCACAGATATCATTAAAATATATCTGGTAGAAATATACATTTTTTTAAATATATTTAGCGAATAAAGAACGTTTTGCCAGAATTATAGTAAACAAATTTTTATTGACGATATATCTGAAATAATATTTTCAATATATTCAGAGTAATGAAATCATCATAGATATATTGATACATATTTTTTAATATTTTTAACGAATATAGAACTTTTTGCCACAATTATAGTAAATACATATTTTTTTAAAGATATATTCAGAACTGTAAAATCATCTGAGATATATTAATACATATTTTAATATATTTTTAACGAATATAGAACTTTTTGCCACAATTATAGTAAATACATATTTTTTTAAAGATATATTCAGAACTATAAAATCATCTGAGATATATAAATATAGTATTTTTATATAATATATATAGCGGATGCAGAACTTTTTTCCGTTATATACTATTGTATATAACTTCTATATGTCTTGAATATACTTTATTTCCATAGGGGTCGGTTCCCCCCCTCCGCTCCTCTCGTTCCTCACTCGCTACTCCCTTAAACCACCCTCGTCCTCCTTCTCCGCTTGCTTCGCTCGCTGCACGTTTCAGCCGCAAGCACACGCACAATGGCACCGACAGGGCGAACTTGGTGGGCGTTTGTGTTGGTCTTATGCCTTTGCGGACGGGCTGAACGTGACGGGGGAACTCGATCGGCGGACCTGCTTAACGCGACGCGGAATGGAAAACTGGGAAGGCGCGAGCGATGCAGGGGAGAATCGATGGTCGGACCGACCACGTGTTGGGTCAGATCGATTGACTGACTTCGCGAGCCTGAGGGGATTTTTGAACTTTGGAAGGGGTCGAAGTTTTTTGGAGCGGAGTCAAGTTTTTTTTTTTTCGTGGAAGTGAGAAGATTTTCCTTTCGACATTCCTTTTCTTCTGCTTTGCCTTTTGTGAGGTAGGAAGAGGGACACCATTGTGAAAAAAAAAGAAAAAAAAAAATACAATAAAATAGGAAAAAAATAAAATAGGATTGAATCGAAATTATTGAGACGAGGAGATACTGGATTTTGTTTGTCGATCAACGGAGAATCGTGAAACGATGGAGCGAAGGAAAATCGGCTTCTCGAAAATCGGTTTGTCTGGCTATCCCGTTTTTTTTTTTTTTTTTTTTTTTTTCAATTTAGTTTTTGCTCCGAACGGTTTGGGGAATCGAATTGTCGAAAGCTTTTGACAAAAAAGAAATGCAGTTATCCACGTCCAAAATGGAAAACGTTCGGCCTGAGTATTGGAGGCGACCCCGTCAGTAATCAATAACGAAATGGATGCAAAAGGGGCGATCGCAAAAAATGTAGGTCGACACATTTTGTCGTCAGCGATGTTTCTACGGTAACGCTGGCATTTTTTTAACGCCACGAAGCAGACAAAAATGATGCAAAAATAATGATCTTGAGGTACTTCGAGCCTGAAAAAAGGAAGAAATCGACCCCAATTGTTATCGGCACAAAAAAAAGTGTCGTCGGAAAAAAAATCTCTTCTCACGGCAAAACCGTCGCGGTAAATTAAAAACCCAGAGGGAACAAAAATGATTCAAAGATCGTCAGGCATTTTCGATGATGAAAAGGAATAAATCGACTCCTATTATTAAAAAAAAAAATTACAAAAAAAATTATTCAAGAAAAATTATGAGAAAAAAATAATAAAAAAAAATAGAAAATAAAAATTATTTATATTATAATATTATTATTTAATATCATATATACTGTATTATTAAAAAAATAATAATAAAAAAATTATTAAAAAAGGTCAAGGTTGTTGGTCACCGGAGAAAAAATTTCTCTTCCCTCGGCAAAACCGTCGCGGTAAATCTAAAAAACTTCGCTCCAACTTTCCCCTTAAAGGCGCCTCCGCCCTTGTTCCGCGTTCATTTATTTCAAGGCGAAATTCCTTCGCTAATGCGTTCACTATTTCTCCTGTCAGTTTTCACTTACGGGACGACCGAGTCAACCCGTAATCCCGACGGCGAGGAATATCGCGAAGGACTCGCGCGGTATATAATCGCGGCACGTGTGACGGATAAATTAGATACGTTGAAAAGGTCATGCATTTTTATGACTGACGAGTAGGAGGTAATCCCGCAGTTTCTCCGCCGCCGCCGCCGCCGCGCGCTTCGTGACGCCGCATATCTCTAAGCGTAGGATTTATGTACGCGTCGATTCGGTATTGCACACATGATGCTCCACATATACGTGAGACCCGTCCCGGCGCGGCGGGCTTGACATATGTTTGCAAAGCATGACGCGCGATAAACCATTTTTTTTTTTTTTTTCACTTCTTTTTTACACCTCGTCGAAGGGAAGGATTGATCGGGGCGAGAATTTTTCAGGAGCTACGCAGACGTCGCCACGTGACGAGATGAAAAACGAGATGAAAAGGCGTCGATCCGGAATTTTTGGCGAAGAAAAAAGATTTCTAACTATTAACGAAAAAAAAAAAAAAAATAGTTTGCGGATAATAAAAATAATTTTTCGCGTTTTTTATGTCGAATTTTTTTATTTTTTGAGTAAACCACGGTGGTTTTTGAAATCAGCGGGAAATTTGCCGTCGGACAGGGTTATCGAACTTTTCGAAATAAAAATAAAATTCCGCGAAAAACAAAAGGAGTAATTCTCGATTTTAGTGAAGTGACGAAATTTCCAAAAAAGTGCGAAAACACTTTTTATTTTTTTCATTTCTTTTAACACCTCATTCCCACATATTTTTGCCCGTACACATTGAATTCGCCATTCGTTTCTTTTTTTTTTTTTTTCTAAACCCCGATAGTTTTCACAAAAAACTTGATTATTTCCGACTTTTTTTATTTATTTTTTTGCACCAACTGGGTAAGCGCGAATAATAACTAAATATTTGCTATATTTAGCAGAAGACGCATCAATTTTTTTTTATCACACGTGTTTGTCGCGTATGATTGCAAAACATGACGCGCGATAAATCACTTTTCGCCTTTTATCACTCTTCGAAAGGAAGAATTAATCGTTTATCAGGGTTGGCTTTCGATCCGGTATTGCACACACGATTCCTGCGCCCGCGTGTCGAGCTCGACGCGCGTTTTGCAAAGCGGGTGACGCACGACAAACCATTTATCCTTTTTTTTCTCGCTCCTCATCGATCGGAAAAAATAAATCGGGGCATCCCGAGAATTTTTCAAAATCGCGACTGTGGCGTCGCGCGTGGGTGACAAGGAATAAAAATGCGCGCGTCGCAGGTGGTGCGGCGCAATAAATACGTTTCGCCCGAAGGGATTGCGTGGGGGGCGCAAAAAAATGCATCATTCATTCATTGTTTTTTTTTGTCATCGAAAAGCCGAGGCGTCGACGTCAAAAAAAAAAAAAAAAAAAGCGCATTAATCGACGTCCGGAGGATGAAATAGCGCCGCGGCTTTTCCGCCGGTTCGCGCGAAAACCGGAAACGCGTCGCCCTTCGCGATTGTTGAACCGCGTATATTTTATTTACGTCATTTGCTGCTCCATGTTTTTTTTTTTTTTTTCTTTGAGCCGCGAAACGTGAAAAGTAAAAAGAAAGAGTAGAAAAAAAAATCCGTCGCGGGAGAAAAATTCAATAGCGATATTTTTCGTTCGCGTGTAAAACACACGAAAGCTCAGCGCGCGAGTTGGGTTGACGTTTATCACCTTCGCACGCGTTTCTCACGCTCGCCGACATTATCTGCGTGTCCGCATTAAAAAAAAAAAAAAAATTTGCACGGCCCGCAAACGACCCGGTATTCTTTATGAACGCGGGGCGCGATTCACCCTCGTGACTCTCGGTTGCAAATTATTATTATCCACCGAAACGTCCCCGTCACGTCTCGTCTCGTCTCGAGCTCGCGTCGCGCCTATCCGTCTCCTTTATGCGCCGCGCGCGAAATATTTTATTTAAGTCTCGCAAGTGAATTCCTCGCTCCATTTTTCGCTCCTCTCGCGAGTGCTGCACTTTTTATCGCCTTCGAATTTGGCCGACCGAGCGCGCGCCCGAATTAAGCGGCTTACGAGCGAATTTCCGAAAGCCTTTTGTAGAAATAAATATTGCGAAGCCACTTTTCGGGCTGGCTGAAAAAAAGAAGCTTTCGTTGCGGAACATCCGTGTTGGTAATATATTTATTTTATGCAGATTTGCGGATTCGAGTCAGTTCGTCGAAAACACATTTTTCAAAATTTATAATTTCAGTCTGCTTGACAAACATTTTTTTACAAAAAGTCTGCACTACAATGTTTAACGTAGTTACAAATTACTAGTCGATTTAATTATTATTCACGTCATTTAAAAACCAAACCTCCAATTGACGAATCGTCTATCCTAAGTTTTTGAAAATTTTCTCAGTTTTTCACCTCAGATTTCCATTACTAGTCGCAAGTTCTGCCCTAAATTCGTATCCCTGTGTTTGAGGGTTAAATTTTTTTTTATAATCCGAACACGGAGAGGAATAATCAAGGAGTGATGACAAATCTTTTTCTCTACTAATATAAAATAAAATAAATATTTAACGTAAAGTTCTAAAGTAAAATGTTTAACTACCACAGCAAATTTTTAGCTGCTGTAGCAAAACTTTTTTTGTCATTCCGTTAATATTTTTCTCTGCAATAAAATGAGTATTTTTCATTCCAATACTTACACTACAGTTAATACTACAGAATTACTATTTTCATACTTTTACTATTATATATACTATTTTCATACTTTTTTTGTTTTCCTCGCATAATAACTTCGTTGCTCCACCCAATTAATCGGCCAGTGCATATATAACCAAGTTGATCCAACCAACCCTTTTTCCCCTGTAGCAACAACGTTCACGACGTATATAAACCAGCCCTGAATAGCGTATGGTGCCCACGTACCATCCCCTCCATGCAGCAGCAGCACAGTCCCACGATGGTCGGATGTACAGCGCAGTCGTTGCGCAGGGCTGCAACGTTGTTCTTGTTGTTTTTTTTTTTTTTTTTTTTGCCCTCCGAGACCGAATGGAAGACGCAGTGCATAGTGCATAGTGCATAGTGCATAGCGCCGGTCTCGTTCAGAGGGTGAAGGGGGAGGACGTGCTCGGTCTTGCAGCACCGAGGAGGAGCAGGAGGAGCAGGAGGGGAAAATTCGCGTGTGTGTGCAGGCGAGATTGGCCCCTGAGATTGGATTCGTCGGAGATAAAGGTGGCGGAGGCGAAAGGAGAGGCGCGCACGACGAGAATGGGGGGATAAGACGCGCGGCCTCTTGCGAAGGGATGAGGAGCCGACGACGACGACGACGACGGCGAAATAACCGAATAAAACGATAATGCACGTACCGAGGCGATGAGCGAGAGACGGAGAGAGGGAAATTCGGGTGCGAAAGCTTCGAATCTACGTTTTGCACCCCCTGAATGTGTATAGAAATACTTCGGGTCTGGCTGTTCCGGCTGCGACGAAGGACTGAGTGCGAATCTTCTGAGGGAAGCTTTGCGGATTGAAGTATCGAATTATTTCGATGAGTTTGGACAGTGGATTTTTTTTGGCTTTGATTATATTCTTGAGGGAGTCTTTGGGGGTTGAAGTATCGAATCATTTCGATGAGTTTGGACGGTGGATTTTTTTTTGGCTTTGATTATATTCTTGATTATATTCTTGGGTTGAAGTATCGAATTATTTCGATGAGTTTGGACGGTGGATTTTTTTTTTTTTTTTTTTTTTTTTTTTTTTTCTCATTGACTATTGTTGAGGGTGTCTTTGGGGGTTGAAGAGGTGAATCTACTGCACTTGGATTGTTGGATGTTCTTCGAGCGAGTCTTTGAAAATGATGATGTGACACGATGAGAGGGAAAGAGGAATTTCAGACCAGCCTAACTGTGCCAAAGTCGTGAGTCTTCATTTCTACCCTTCACAAGAATACAAAATCTTCATCCCCATCGCCCCGCGACTTCGACTTCCCAGCTCGAACTTCCCAGAACCCAGAATATCCCAAGTCCCAACCGCTTCATCCCTCCCCCCCCCCCATTTTTTCCATTAACCAAAACCCCCGCTTTATTACTCCTCGAACGAACCGTCGATCGCGCACGCCGAGGCAACGCGAGATTCGCGAGAGTCGCGAGCAATTTTAGAGCCCCGACAACCCTTGCCAAGCATCTCGAGTCTCCGTGTTTCCCACCCCTCGGCACACACAGCTCATTCCGCATCCCCGTCTCCGTCGCTTCCCCACATAGGGGAGACTGGGGTAAAACGGGCCTCCGGGGTAAAACGGTCCACCCTTTTTTTTATCATCGAAAAAAAAAAAATTAGGGTAAAATGGGAGACTCTCGTCTCCGTCGTAAGTCTTGAGGCTTCTTTCTGCGTCAAAACTTTTTTTCCCGCCATCTTCCGTGATTTTTTTTTTTTTTTATTCGCGGGCTTCTTCGGCGACAGTTTGTTTTTCCTCCATCAATTCTTGCTTGTACGGCGAATCCGGCACGACTAAAATGTACTTTTGTGTCACATTTTGGTAAAAGATCCAAATAATCAAGAATCGTGCCGTTCGGTAGAATTTTGTGTAGTAATTCATATTTGTGCCGGATTCTGAAGTTGGCCCGTTTTACCCCGGAATTTTTTTTTTTTTTTTTTGCCGACGCTAAAAATTCATGATTGATTTCGAATTTTTGAGTGAAAAGCAATAAAAAAAAACGCTTTGGGTTTTGTCATAGAGCCATTTTTTGCTTAGGGGGGCCGTTTTGCCCCGGTCACCCCTACATCGCCTAGACCTCTGCGATGAGGGACCCGCCGACGACCGCCAATGGAAACAGTGGAATCGCTCGACCTCGAGCGAACAAAGGGCGAGTTGCAATAACGGATTAAACAGAGCAGCGGAGGGCGTGGAGGGCGGAGATTCCGAGGGGTGGAAACGCGTTCGTAGCTCAGCTCGGCGTCTGTATTTCTCTCTCTCTCTCCGTTCATCCCGTCGGTCTTGCGGCGCCCAAGAACAAAAAGGGTGGAAAACCGAGGGAGACAACCGGAGGGAAGGAAGGAAGGATATGGGGAGTGAAGGGAGGGTGAAGGGGGGGGGGGGGGGAGGGAGCTTTTTCCTCCTGGGAACGTAAAAGCTGCGGGCCAACCGACTGTACAGAGCTCGTTGCTCGCTCGCCACGTCGAGCTCGCCTCGATTGCATCAACCTTCGTCTATGTCGTCGTCAATGTTTTCCACCCGAAAGCTCCGAACCTCCCCCCCTTCCTCCCCCCCTAGCGGCTCTCGGCCGCCACTCTTGAGAGAGAGAGAGAGAGAGAGAGAGAGAGACACTGGCCAGGTGAACTCTTAGTCCTCGTGAAAAGTTCGTTCCTTAGCATTTTAGCTCCTCGAGGATGCTTTTATTTATACAGACCCTTCGGGCCCTAACTCCACCCACGATTTTTCCAACCTTCCGCCCTTCATTCCGAGCTTCCCTTCTCTAGGGCCGCCTGCACTTCATTCTTTTTTCGATCCACTCGGCTCGGCTCTTTGAATACTGGGAGATTCAAAATGAGCATCCTACATTTCGGCCAGTAATTTTTTATCACCGATTGCTCAAAAGTGCGCAGCATTATTTTTTTTTCTGATCATTATTTACTTTTAATTGTTCTATACATTTTCAAAATTTTAATTGTTATTAAAATTACATTAATTTTATTATTAAATTTACTTACATTTATTTTATTATTAAATTTAATTAAATCAATTTAATGAAATTAAATTAAGTTTGTCGTTCTAACGACTAAATAGCTGCAACCATTTTTTAAATGTTTAACTATCGCTCGTAAAAAATTTGGGAATTGTTTAACGAATTAATTTAATGAAATTTGTAATTCTACGACTAAATAGCTGCAACCATTTTTTAAATATTTGTCTATCGCTCGTAAAAATGTTGAGAATTGTTTAACGAATTAATTTAATGAAATTTATAATTCTACGACCAAATAGCTGCAACCATTTTTTAAATATTTGACTATCGCTCGTAAAAATGTTCAGAATTGTTTAACGAATTAATTTAATAAAATTTGTAATTCTGACGACTAAATAGCTGCAACCATTTTTTTTACCATTCAACTATCGCTCGTAAAAATTTGGAGAATCGTTCTGAATCACCCTGTATATCGATGTAGAGCGCAGTTCCCTCGCTCGGCTGCAATTGCTTCGATCGACGTCGGGGGTGTCAAGCCGTACGACGTCTTTCGAGAAACGGGCTCTCAATATTGGTCCATCGTGAATGCGTCTACAGGGGTACACAGGAACCTCGGGAATATCGCCCCGGAGACAATAAAGCGCTCTCTTTCTCGAGTGATATTGAAACGTGTTTCAGACGCGCGCCCGCGGGTGGCTCGTAGGTTGTACGTATTACAACGATATCAACGGCTGTTTATCGCGAGTGCAACGAGACGCGGGAGACGCGAGGAAAATAATATAACGTTTCGTTTGGAAGGAACGGAAGTGGCGAAATAAAGTGGGGAGGACGGCTCGTCGATGTTTTACGGCAATGCAGTTTTTTTCATTTTACTCTTCACTGCTGAAAATTGTTTTAGCAGGTGCAGCTTTTTTGTGCTTATTTTCACCATTCCTGTATCTTCAGGACTTAAGCAGAACGTGATTTTTAGTTTATTGGACTTAGGCATTAATTACGTTCAGACCTGTCGATTTATTTTTGGTAAAAATAATTTATTAATATAAAATTAATAAATTCATAATTTCTTTATTTTTTAAAATTGTTGATTTATTTTTGGTAAAAATAAATCAGTTCTCTTGATGTATTTTTGGTAAAAATAAATCAGTCGTCTTAAATTATTTTTGGTAAAAATAAATCAGTCCTCTTAATTTATTTTCGGTGAAAATAAATCAGTCCTGTTAATTTACTTTTGGTGAAAATAAATCAGTCCTCTTAATTTATTTTTGGTAAAAATAAATCAGTCCTCTTAATTCATTTTTCGTAAAACCAAATCAATCCTCTTAATTTATTTTTGATAAAAATTAATCAACAGGACTCGAAACATGCATTTTGGTGAAAAGTAAAAAAAAAATACCCACTAGGAACCGTCAATGCATGTTTCGAGGTGGCTCTGGATTTGCCCGCCGAGTCTGAGAAAAAAAATTTCAGCGCCGTTCGCTCCGTAATACATTTTTTTCGCTTCGCACAGCGAGCGCGAAATGTTTAATCCGGACTCGAGAACTCGGCGCCTCGTTAATAAACACAATGGGCGACTGTATCAACCGTAGTTACGAAAAGTAAAGCTTGGGTTCGCAAAAGTTCGCATGGCTGGCTAAATGAATTATCGCGAGAAATGAAGGCTGGAATTCGCTGGAAAAAAAAACCGTCGATCGAGTGGACTGAATTTTTCCGACAAACAGCGCGAAATATTTGGCGAACGAAATAACAATCGTTTTGCGAGCAAATAAAAGCTCTTCTCCTTCCGGGAGTCCCATAAATCTATCGTTGACTCAGTATTTGCTCTCCCGCGCAAATAAACCGTCGTCTCCCACCCTCGTCGCGCACATCTGTCTGTACGTTTTGTCGACCCAATCAACTTTTATTTTTTTCCCCCCCCGCCCGATCGAGCAAAACGACGAAGATAATTGTTTTCTCCCGATATCGATCCGACACGCGAATCGGTATGGATAAGCCCGCCAAAAAAATACGACCGCGGTGTGACGGGGAGCGTAAAAAGCGAAAACAAAACGTTTGTCCCGCGAGGGACGAGTCGCGTTCGACGTAAACGTCAGATTTCGTCGATCAAAGTCGAAGCTTCGGAAAAATTTGTATCTCCGCGCGGAGAGAGAAATGCAGACAAAAATATGAACGGAGTGACAACCGAATTTTTGCTGTGGTAGCTGAAAATGTTGCTGTGGTAGCTGAAAACTTTGCTGTGGTAGCTGAAAATATTGCTGTGGTAGCTGAAAATGTTGCTGTGATAGCTGGAAATTTTGCTGTGGTAGCTGAAAATCTTGCTGGGGTAGCTGAAAATCTTGCTGTGGTAACTGAAGATTTTGCTGTGATAGCTGAAAATTTTGCTGTGGTAGCTGACAATTTTGCTGTGATAGCTGAAAATTTTGCTGTGGTAGCTGAAAATCTTGCTGGGGTAGCTGAAAATTTTGCTGTGGTAACTGAAGACTTTGCTGTGTTACTGAAAATTTTGCTGTGTTACTGAAAATTTTGCTGTGTTACTGAAAATTTTGTTGGGGCATCTGAGAATTTTGCTGCGGTAGCCGAACATTTTGCTGCGGTAGCTGAAAATATTGCAGCAACAGGAAAAAATTCGTTAATACAACAATCGATTTCTTATCACTCCCTGATTATTTGTCGCCGCGAAACGCGACGGAGCGATAAGGAAAGTTGGGAGTGTCGCGCGCTGAGTGATTGGATCGCGCGCCCACCGTCTTTCGCAAAAATACAAGTTTGTTCCCTTTATCATCGTCCGCCCCTCTCTCTCTCTCTCTATCTTCTCGCTACACCCGTTTCGCTCGACCACATTTCCGCTTTATCCGCGAACACGGGTGGCAACGTAAATACAGCATCGGCGAAAGCGGAGCAGCGTGTGCCAAGAGCAGCCACCGCGTTGCTGCGGCGAGGGCACGAAAAAAAAAAAAAAAAAAAAAAAAAACGGCTCAATGAAAATACGAGCCGAGCGAGCGTCGCTCGTCCCACATCTTTCGGTGCGCGCGCGACCACCGAGTCACAGAGAGGCCACCGGAGCTGCGGCACACTGGACCACCGACCCCGTGAGCCAAAAAAAAAAAAAAACGAAGCGTTATCGGATCAATAAATAAAGACGATTACTTGCTGCACCGGAGGACCCGCGCTTGTCGGTGCACGAAGTACAATTTTTAACGGCACCCAGGGTACCAACGGCTACAGGGCAATTTAATCCAACGGCATTGAAAAACAAAGTGGAAGTTTTCGGAAATTTCCATTTTTCGCGAAGCTTCGTGAAGGGCCAGCTGCTTTATCAATTTTGGCTTCTGTGGGTCTCGGAAAAATGGAAATTAGACGTGGAAAACAATATTTGCTCATATATGAGCAAAGTTACATTTTCCAACGCGGTTTTAATTTCAAGAAAAAAAATGGCAAAAAAATGGATCTCGTAATGAAACATTTCGTGAGGTTAATTTCGGCATTTTTGGAGCGAGAGGACGAATTCCGACGCGTCAAAAGTTAACGAGGTCAAAGGTCAAAATTCGATGTTTGGAAAAGAAATTTTTGGTCGGGTCGACTTTCGCATTTTTCTTTCCGCATCCACGAATTCCGATGTAAAAAAAAACGTCGAATTTCTCGAGCCAACATTTCGCGCGCGACTCCCCATTAATTTTCGCCCTCCTGACCTCAATATTACAGATTTAAAAAATAAAAAAATATATAAAAAAATGTTAAATAAGAAAAATAAAAAAATAAAAATAAAAATAAAAATTTCTAAATAAAAAAAATTAAAAAATTGAAATAAAATAAAAAATTAAAAAACGAAAATCAAAAACACGTGTCAAAAATATTCCAGAATGACGAATACACAGAAATCAAAATCCGATTCGCCCTCAGATATTCCGGCTCGAGGGTCGCTCGGTGCATTAAAGCAGACAGCGAGTAGCCCGAAGTGAGAACAATGAGGCTATTATGAGGCTGAGCGGAGGGCGCGGGAGATGAGGACGTGCGGAGGCCGGTAATGTTGACGGGGCGGGGGGGGGGGGGGGGGGGGGGGGCGCTCGAATCGAAGATAGGGAAATAGGAGGAGAGCGCGCGCGAAAACCGACGGGGGAAATGAAACTGGAAAATAACGGAACCGGAATGGAGCGATGAGTAATGGGGAGGAGGCTGCCGAGTATATAGAGCGTGTGCAGCGAGTGTGTGGAGAGCGCCGGGCGAGCCCCGCGGGAACGACTCACTGCTGGATGTCCTCAGGAATAGTTGAGTGTTCGGGAGTGGAGTATCCGCCGCCAGCCTCGTGTCTCTCGCGACTCTTTTTTTTTTCTCCCACCCTCCCCCTGCGCCATTTCTCTTTTTCTCAACAAGCTTTCTCCGTTTCTCGCCGACTCTCGTTACATCTTCGCTTTACCGCGAAGAGGAGAGAGAAATATATGTGTGTATATATATATATATCGCGGCGATGTTAACGCGATGTATCGGCTTTTTATGAAATAGCCAAATGGAAGATTCTTGTCGCGCCCGCGCGACGCTCGAGGGTGCGACAAGAATCCATGATTTACGCCGGAATATTCCGAAAGATCCGGTGCGGATTCGAGTACTGGATATTCGTGTCAATCGGATTTTTTTTTATTTTTATTTTTACTAATTCGCTCTCGACTGATAAATGGATTCGATTACTTTTTTCCAAGCAACAAAAACTTCTTTCAAGCTTTTTTTTTACTTTAAGGTAACTTTTTTAACTTAAAATTCACTTTTCTTCTTGAAGAAATTTAAGTTAAAGTAAAAAAAAAAAACTATACTACTTTAAGTTAACTTTTTTAACTTAAAACTAATAATTAATTAATAACTAATTACATTAATTTAACTTTTTAAACTTTAACTTAACTTTTAAAAAAAGTTAATTTTAAGTTAAAAAAGTTCACGACTTAAAGTAAAAAAAACTTAAAGTAGTAAAGTAGTAAAGTATTTTTTATTGTACTTTGAGTCAACTTATTAAACTTTAACTTAACTTTTTTCAAGAAAAAAAGTTAATTTCAATTTTAAAAAGTTACTTTAACTTAAAACTTATATTAAAGTTTACTTTCTTAACTAAAATTTAACTTTATTTCTTGAAAAAAATTCAGTTAAAGTTTTAAAAAGTTACCTTTTTTTCACCGATGTAGCCGGGGCTGAAAATGTTCACATTTCGTTTTCCCCCGCACTGATGATTGCGCGAGGCTCGTTCGAAACTGTCATGGGAATACGAGAAAATTACCGAAGTAACGAGTGTAAAATATTGTACGGCAGGTCGGCCGAATAAATAAACAGAAAACGAGATTGAGGCGCAGTTGGGGGAAGGGAGGGGGTGGGGGGGGGGGGGGGGGGTAGAGCAAGAAAGGGAAGGGGGGCAAATCGTTATCAGTTGACTTGGTGCACGCAGCGGGGAGAGAATCGCCGTACGCAAATTTCATCGATTTCGCGCTTACACCCCACGAGAGTTGTGGAACTACGATTAAAGCGAGTGAAACGCGACGCGACTGTGTATACCGTTTCGGTTATTGCCGCGCGGCGCGTACCTTTCGCTCATGCACATTTACCCCACATTGTGCGCGCCGGCATAGCTCGGCGCACATAGTGGTGACGTTCGAAACGATATCAATAGCCGGGGTATAATAACGAATTTATGGCAGCCCGATGCGGTGAAAATGATATCGTATGTATATATACGCGTCATGATATACCGTTTGTATAACCATAGAGCGATGATAGATATGAATAATATATACGCGTCATTCACTCGCGGCGGCCCAAAAGGTGGCTTTAATCATTGAAATGTGCTCATCGATACGTCACTAATACTCCAATTAACGTCCGCTGTGTTCGCGAGGAATAATTCATTTCCTTTCAGACGACGAATTAATTTATTCATTTGTTCGTCGTCTGAAGGAATTCATTTGTTTATTCATTTCGTCGCCGGAAGGAATTTGTTTATTTATTCATTTCGTCGCCGGAAGGAATTAATTTATTTATTAATTTCGTCGCCGGAAGGAATAAATTTTTTAATTTATTTCGTCGTCTGAAGGAATTTATTTATTTATTCATTTCGTCGCCGGAAGGAATTAATTGATTTATTCATTTCGTCACCGGAAGGAATTAATTTATTCATTTATTCGTCCTCTGAAGGAATAAATTTATTCATTTATTTCGTCGTCTGAGGGAATAAATTTATTCATTTATTCGTCCACTGAAGGAATAAATTATTTAATTTATTAATTAACTTTATTCGGGAAATGAAGGGACAAATAAATTAATTTTATTTGGAGGAACAAAGGGATAAATAAATTAATTTTATTCGGGAAATAAAGGGACCAATTAATTCATTTATTCAGGAAATAAAGGGATAAATTAATTAATTTAATTCGGAGAATAAAAGAACAAATTAATAATTCGAAGGTATAAATTACTAATCTGATGGAATAAATTACTATAATATCGTATGTTAATTCCTTTATTTCCGTATTTATTACACGTGTCCCTCGTGAGTTCCGATCGCCTCGCGCGGATACCAAAGTCTCGTCCGCCCGATTGGTAGACGTGCAACCCGCAACCCGAGTGGGTTCGAGCGATCGGCGAAGAGGGGATCGATCCTCTCGCGGCGTGCGCGTTGCACTCGAGTTTCCCCGGTCGCGTCGTCGAAAGAGCGCGCGGAAGGCACTCGAGAAGCCCCGCGAGAGGCCGACGAGCTCGTCGCGGTCTCCTCGTGAGTCGAGATAAAGCACGCTGGAGGCTGGGATATGAAGGGACGGGAACGAGCGAGCGGAGGAAAAACGGGCTGACCAGGAATAATGAAGACCACCGGGTCGGGAGAATATTCGCAAACGTCGGAAATGGCATCACGGTGGATTTACCTTTGGGGGTTCGGGGGGGATGAAGAGAGAATTAGACTAAGCCCCGAGACTACGAATCCAGCTGTGACTCGCGGGCCGCCCTCGGAATTATTCGGTTAGCGAGGAGGGAGTTGAGTCGTTTAGCAGAATGGAAAATAGCCCCGTGGATTACTTTATTGTTGCAAAACATCACAATAGCATTAACCGGTGGTTTGGGCGCGGGAACGACGCGCCGGTTCGAGCCAGCGCGAACCGGCCTCGTGCCATAAACGACTAAATAATGGCGCACCGGAGATTCCGGGCTCGCTGCAAACGCCGCTTTGACTTCATTGCCGACGGGGAGACCGGGGCTTGTTGGGTCGGTTTGTGGTTCATTGTTTTGGTTCAATTGATTTTTGGAGCACGATGATTTATTGGAAAAGAAGATCAAAAGATCAGATTTTTATGGCGATTATTTTTTAACCAATATTTTATTTTATTTTGATAACCAATATTTTATTTTATTTTATTAACCAATAATTTATTTTATTTTGATAACCAATATTTTATTTTATTTTATAAACCAATAATTTATTTTATTTTGATAACCAATACTTTGTTTTATTTTATTAAACAATATTATATTTTATTTTATTAACAATTTTGTTCATTTTATCGACCAATATTTTATTTTATTTTATTAACCAATATTGTTATTTTATTTCATATTAATCAATTTTCGACACAGCTCATCGTAATATCGCGTAATTATATTTGCAGTTTCCGTCGAAATAATCCAACCCCGCGGGTTACTTTTGCCCCGAAGGCTCTTTGAGGACGTCTACATGTTTTAACCAATATTAACCATTGATTACACCGCGACTCCACCGAATTATATTTTGTCATCCATACGCAGCCATGCAAGATTAATTCTCTCCCGAAATCCCTTTGAGGAAACCCGAATGTTTCAACCAACACACATTTTGACTATTCCGCGACAGAATTATATGGAGTCATATGCGCGATAATCAATTTAGCCCGCGAAGCCTTTGAGCGCGACTGAGCAAACTACAATTCATTGAAAACAAGGAAATGAATGACGCATGTGCGAAGTGTATCGTTCATGCACAATTATTTCATTGGTCTGGTGGAAAATGGTCCAACTCGCCCCGGTCTCCGCTGTACAACCCAAAATCCACTCTCGTTATTAAATTTTTAGAGCATTTTTTATTAAACATTTTTGGAGCATTTTTTATTTAAAAAAATTGATAAAAACGTAAGTCATAGGAAAAAATTATAATCGGCAAAAAATTCTATATCCGCTATATATATTTTATACATCGACCGAATATATATTAATGAGATATATCAGAGATATATCTTGAATAGATAAAAATATATCTCATATATATATATATATTATTATATATTATATATGTAATATATAATAATACATATATATTAAATATGTAATTAATAAATAAATACATATGTTATATTATATTTTTTTATTTCCATCTGGAATTATTTGATTGGTCTGTGAAAAGAGGATCTGACTTGATCCACCTCGCCCCAGTAAAAAATAAATAAATAACAATAATAAATAAATAAATATGTAATATTATATTTTTTAATGTCCATGTAGAATTATTTAATTGGTCTGTAAAAACAGCATCTGATTTGATCCACCTCGCCCCGGTTTCCTCTGCACGTAACGCAGCATACGCTCTCCTCACTGCGATTTCTCGCATCCCGCGAGTCGTCCGGTTGTGTAGAACACGAGAAGCCGAGAAAAGGTAGAATAAAGGACATCGTGTGATACGATACGGAATCGGTGAAACCGGGATATACGTTATGTGTCGTCGGGAAGAGGGTGGGAAGGGGGTGAGGGAGTGGGAGGGGGAAGGGGGGTTTATAGAATGGACGGGAAGAAAGCACGAAGAGCATAGTGAATGGAAGAGCTCAGGAAGATAAAGCGAGAACGAGGAGGGAAGAGATCAGGCGTTGCGGACTCGGGCGGCGCGGCGGGTGTCACGGGCGCCAAGGTGGCTATCGACCCGCGGGCGGCGCGCGGCCGTCCCGAGGGTCTCGTGTGTCACTCGCGCGCGCCAAAAACCAAAGGGAAATGTGGGGAACGCCGCGCGCGAACGCGCGCACAATGCCATTGTGGCCTATTGCTCCGCTTGGAATGTATGTATACACCGTGTATATGCACTCAGTGCGAAATGGGATGGACAACACCCCGGTGACCCGACCCGATTGTTTAAACGACCGGCGCGACCCAATGGGCGGTAATCTTTCGCCAAGCTTTTCGCCCCCCCTCCTCTCACCCCTCAGCTTCATCCGACAATGCGGACCGACGTTATTGTATTCGCACTCGTGAGGATATAAATGCTCGGTGTCTATACTGCTACTCGGCAAGCGCAATTTGTGAAGTTGAATTAACTGTCTTTTGACCCTGAAAAATGGGGATTTTTTCCCCTTCTCCGTTCTCTTTGGTTTTGAGGGGAAATGAGGCAGTGTGGAATTATGGACAGAGAAGGGAAATTAATTGAATGCTGATAATTTTGATTTTTATTTTAAGGATAGTGACAATAATTTTTGATAAATTATTTGACATTTTTTTTAAGCTTTAGGAACTTTTTACCAAAACCATGAAATTTTATTAATTTTTTTCTATATTACAAAAATGTTTATTGTATTTGCTTTCCGGATGTAAATGTGCAGCGCCCTCTGCTATTCAGGAAGCGCAATTTGTGACGTTGAATTAACTGTCTTTTGACCCTGAAAAATGGGGATTTTTTCCCCTTCTCCCTCCTCCTTTTTTTTAGGGGAAATGAGGCAGTGTGGAATTATGGACAGAGAAGGGAAATTAATTGAATGCTGAGAAGTTTTATTTTTAATTTAAGGATAGTGCCAACAATTTGTTGATAAATTATAGTTGAATATTATTTAAGTTTTCGGAATTTCCTTTTTTTTTTTTTGCTTGAGGTTAATGTAACAATTTTTCCCGAAAATGTGAGATTTTATTTAGTCTTTTTTGTATTCCAAAAATACAATTGCAAATACTCGGCAAGCGCAATTTGTGAAGTTGAATTAACTGTCTTTTGACCCTGAAAAATGGGGATTTTTTCTCCTTCTCTCTCCTCCTTTTTTTGTAGGGGAAATGGGGCTGTGTGGAATTATGGACAGAGAAGGGAAATTAATTGAATGCTGATAATTTTGATTTTTATTTTAAGGATAGTGACAATAATTTTTGATAAATTATTTGACATTTTTTTTAAGCTTTAGGAACTTTTTACCAAAACCATGAAATTTTATTAATTTTTTTCTATATTACAAAAATGCTTATTGTATTTGCGCTCGGGATGTAAATGTGCAGCGTCTTCTGCTATTCAGGAAGCGCAATTTGTGATGTTGAATTAACTGGCTGTACCTCAAAAAGGGAAAAAGGGGATTTTCTCCTCTTTATTGCTCCGCAGTGTCCCACTTTTCATTTCAAAAGGGAATGTGGAATTATGGACACAGACGGCGACACAGAGAGAGAGAGAGAGAGAGAGAGAGATTTGAATTATATCTGAGGACGTCGATGCTGAGTTGAGGGAGGACGAAGGGACGTGGATTAAGTGCTGAGAACTTTGATTTCAAATTCAACATCAGTGCCAAGAATTTATTTATAAATTCGTTGAACCTTTTTCCAAGCTTTCGGATTTCTTTTTTTTTTGTGACATCAATTCAATATTTCCCCCAAAAAAACCTGAGGCAAACCTTTTCCTCAATTTCGTTATACTCCAAAAAAAGCTCGCTTTCCACAATCTTCAATCCCCAATTTTCCATTTTTCCGTCCGACTTCGAAACTACTTTTCGCGCAACCCAGAAACGTCCCGCGGGTTCCAATCCGCGCTGCCCTCAAAAGCGTCGAGGCGCCGAAAAACCCTCAGCGCCTCAAGTGCCAATAAATAAACCGCTCGCCTCTTCCCGCTGTCGCGGCCGCGGTTCCTCCGCGGAAAATTTATCATCCCCTTCCACAGAACAATGAGCGAATTTTTCCGCGGCAAAACTTTCCCCAAAGATTTATATTCCATTCTAACCGCGGAGCTCGTCGCGCGCGAGTTACTCGCTCGTCATGATCCGCGCGGTCGCAGCTTCCGCGGACGTAACGCGCGTTCCCTTCGTGCTTCGGCTTGTAGTACGTCGAGGCACTTCTGTAAACTCCTGTAAATCAGTTATCACGAGAAGAGCCAGGGCCCATAAATCATTGGGCTCTCGGCAATTTGTCCACCCGAGCCTCCCGCAACCAATACACCAGCGATGTTGACGCTGCGCTCCCTCCGCGTCCGTCGCTCCCTGTGTTTCTCACTCGCTCAACTCGGTGTCAGCCTCTCCCTTTCTGGCGCAAGCACAGCCACAATTTCGAGAGATGTAGGTATACAAGCCGGTTCAGCCGAACCAGGAACAGCCAGCCACATTGTGTTGTTCACCAGGTTCGCCAGACGCGACGTATAGTATACAGGGTGATTTAGAATCCCAGCATCAAATGGGTTCCAGAAGTCCGAGATGGTCCTGGGAACGCGTGTGCAAAATTTGAGATTTTTATTACGAGTAGTTTTTCAATGAGAGCCAATTTTGTGACAGCCAATCGGAGAATTTGCTCTCAACTTACTCTCAATTTTCTCTTAACTTGCCCTCAACTTACTCTCAATTTTCTCTTAACTTGCCCTCAACTTACTCTCAACTTTCTCTTCTTAATTCGTACTCAACTTACTCTCAACTTTCTCTTCTTAATTCGTACTCAAGTTCAGAGTAAGTTGAGGGCGAATTAAAAACAAGTTGAGAGAAAGTTGAGGGCGAATTGAGAGCAAGTTGAGAGTAAGTTGAGGTTGAATCGAGAGCAAGTTGAGAGTAAGTTGAGAGAAAGTTGAAGGCGAATTAAGAGCAAGTTGAGAGTAAGTTGAGGTCGAATTAAGAGCAAGTTGAGAGTAAGTTGAGGGCGTATTAAGAGCAAGTTGAGAGTAAGTTAAAGGCGTATTAAGAGCAAGTTGAGACTAAGTTGAGGACGAATTAAGAGCAAGTTCTCCCTCAACTTACTCTCAACTTGCTCTCAATTCGCTTGTGGATGAATTAAGAGAAAGTTGAGAATAAGTTGAGGGCGAGTTCTATGATTGGCTGTCACAAAAATTGCTCTCATTCAAAAACTACTGGGAATAAAAATCTCAAATTTTGCACACGCGTTCCCGGGGCCATTCTGGACTTCCGGGACTCGTGTGGTGCGGGGATTCTGGATCACCCTGTATAGGAATATCAGAGCGGTGAACGCGCTTCAGCTCGCGCTGCTTCGTGCGAGCGACGCGATTGTGGACTTTTGGCTTGCGACAATGTCCTCTGTCGGCGCGATGAGGCTTGCATAATTGAAACGGCGATAATACGCTCTGTTTGTCGTACCCTTGAATGCGACGGTGTTTCCGTGTACCTTCAGCCTTATTCCGCATGCGCGTATACTATATGCGTGGTACGTGCGGTGTGGCGTTTGCGGAGGAATATGTATAGCACCGTTTTGTCTATAGTTTGGAATAGACGTTTGTGCGAGAGGCTCGTTTGCCTCCGAGGCCAAAGCCGGGCCTTTGGTGAATGAATGATACTCTTTGAACAACGAAGCTCCTTGTGCCTTGCGGCTAATAATGCAGCGTCTAGCTGCTAGCTGCAGCATGCGCAAAAGGGCACTTGGCGAACCGACAACTCGGTCGGTAAGGAAGAGTCGTTTTGGGATATTCGGTTATTTATAGGTAATGCGAAGCGCGCTGGTCCTGTCAGTTGATACTAAATATATAAAAATATATTTAAAAAATATTTAAAATATATTTTAATATATATTTTTAAATATATTGAAAAATATATTTTTAAACATATTGAAAAATATATTTTAAAATATATTGAAAAATATATTTTTAAATATATTGAAAAAAATATTTGTAAATATAGTGAAAAATATATTTTTCAATATCCGATTTTTTTAAAGAAAGTTTGTTTTGGAAAAACTTGGCGAACAACGAAGATCCGTAGGATTGAATTACGAAATCAGGAATCTGCAAAACTCCTTTTTGTAAACCCACTTAAAAAAAAAATCTGGCGAAATCCCAGTTTCTGAAATTCAAATCGGAAAAGCGAGAAAGGCATTAAGCATCGGCGCAGCAATCGTGTTCTTGGGTAATTTCGCTAAGCCAAAAATCCTGGCGGAAAGAACACACGGCGAGCCACCCGCGGGAGTCATTCTGCGCCGCAGTCGTCCCCCCGGAATCCCATTTCCTTCATTTCGCTTGCAAAACTATCTCCCGCCAGCTCGCTCCACTCGCCGCCTCGAATCACCGTTCAATTACAGTTATATTCCCGTTCTTTCGCTGACTTATCGCAAGTCGCACGTCAGTGTGACTTAGCTCCACTCGGCGTGTAGCTACATTTTGCCGGTAACTCAACGTTGCTTGCAGTAATTGCGAGTGAATAATGTACACCGGTGAGACGACCATCAGTGGCACGAGTTGCACGATCCCGGGCTCCTCCGCACGGCGATAGGCAGGGGAAGATGGGGCAAAATGGCGCAGCGGGGCAAAACGGGACAGCATTTTTTTTTGTTTCGATTTTTTTTTGCGGAGCAAAACGTGACAAACATAAATCGCGACACATTTCAACGCAATTGATCGGAATATAATTTTTTTTCTAACCATTTTCAGTATATCGAGCAATCAGACTTTTTAAAAATCGCTTTAAAAAAATATTCATTTTTTTCTTACAAAATCTTCTTTTTTTTTTTTTTCAAATATAATTTCAACGCAACTAATCGGAATAGAACTTTTTTCTAACCATTTTCAAACAACCATCATTTCATTTCAATCTAACCATTTTCATTTTTTATATCAAGCAACATCACTTTTAAAAAATCGCTTTAAAAAAATATTACATTTTTTCTTACAAAATCTTTTTTTTTTTTTTTTTTTTTTTTTTTTCAAATATTATCATCACCGATGATGTTGGGTATCACCCAGATAAAAAAAAACACAAATTGCCCAATTTTTGGGTCTGTCCCATTTTGCCCCACATTATTATTATTTTTTTTTTTCGCCGACGCTCAAAATCGATGATCAACCCTCAAAATCGAATTTCCGGGCGAAAAGTAACAAAAAACCCACTTTGGTCGTCGTCGTAAAACCGTCTTTGGCTCACGCGTTCCATTTTGCCCCAGCATCCCCTGTACAGCAGTGGGGGCGGGCAGCCCCGGTGGCGGCGGCAGCAATTCGCCTCCACCGACGCAAGAAGCCGAGCGCGCGCTCGCCGGTTCGGTTTTTCGACTGTGCGGCCGCGGTGCGCGCGCGGTTGGCCGTATATCGCGGGGAACGAGAAGCATCGCGTGTTCGGAAAATAAGGATGCATGATTCTCGGGTTGGAACGAGCTGCGGCCGAGCTGAAAACGTCCGAACAACGTTGGCCGATCGATATTCTCTCTCTCCAAACTTAGGAATTACCGCAGTAGCACAGTGGTCACGATACACGTATGCGCGTGTATACTGTACATGCACTTAAGTATATAAGTAATATTGTGCAGCCTCAACCGCGTGCGCAGTGACTCGGTCACGCGATTAAGCAGATTATCTCCGGGCGCACCGTACGAGACGCACACGGACGCGCCGCGTGTTTACCTGTGTATATACATGGGGCATTCCATACCGATTCGACCTGGGTCGGACCCTCGATTTTTCGGATTTGGTCGTACATTTTTTATACGATTGGACCAACTCCAAACAGTACTGGACATTTTTTTCAGATTTTTTTCATTTATTTATTTATTTCAGATTTTTTAAAGATTTCGATTTTTTTCAGATTTTTTAAAGATTCCGATTTTTTCAGATTTTTTAAAGATTCCGATTTTTTCAGATTTTTTAAAGACTCCGATTTTTTCAGAGTTTTTAAAGATTCCGATTTTTTTTCAGATTTTTTAAAGATTCCGATTTTTTTTCAGATTTTTTAAAGATTCCAATTTTTTCAGATTTTTTAAAGATTCCGATTTTTTCAGATTTTTTAAAGATTCAGATTTTTTTTCAGATTTTTTAAAGATTCTGATTTTTTTCAGATTTTTTTTAAATTTTTTAATTTGGGCTAACGATATGTTACCTTTTAAAAAATCGTAAAAAAAATAAAATAAATGAAAAAAATCTGAAAAAATTTTCCGGTACTTTCTCGAGTTGGCCCAATCACATAAAAAAATTTCGACCAAAGCCGAGAAGTCGAGGGTCCGAGTAAAGTAAAGTGTGCCCAGTGCCGTGCATTGCCTTGCCTTGCCGCGAGCCGAGCCGAGCCGAGCCACGTCAATTCATCGCCGTGCTCCAATGAATTGACGTGGCTCGGCTCGGCTCGGCTCGGCTCGGCTCGCGGCAAGGCAAGGCAAGGCAAGGCACGGCACTCAGCACACTTTACTTTACTTCACTTTACTTTACTTTACTTTACTTTACTTTACTTTACTTTACTTTACTTTACTTTACTTTACTTTACTTTACTTTTAAAAAAAAAATTATTTTTCGGAAAAAAGTCATTCCATGAGCTAAAAATCGGGCTCCGGGGAATTTTAGCTCATGGAATGACTTTTTTCCGAAAAATAATTTTTTTTTTTTAAAGTAAAGTAAAGTAAAGTAAAGTAAAGTAAAGTAAAGTAAAGTGAAGTGAAGTAAAGTAAAGTGTGCCGAGTGCCGTGCCTTGCCTTGCCTTGCCTTGCCTTGCCTTGCCGCGAGCCGAGCCGAGCCGAGCCGAGCCACGTCTATTCATCGCCGTGCTCCAATGAATTGACGTGGCTCGGCTCGGCTCGGCTCGGCTCGGCTCGCGGCAAGGCAAGGCAAGGCAAGGCACGGCACTCGGCACACTTTACTTTACTTCACTTTACTTTACTTTACTTTACTTTACTTTACTTTACTTTACTTTACTTTACTTTACTTTACTTTACTTTACTTTACTTTACTTTACTTTACTTTAAAAAAAAAAATTATTTTTCGGAAAAAAGTCATTCCATGAGCTAAAATTCCCCGGAGCCCGATTTTTAGCTCATGGAATGACTTTTTTCCGAAAAATAATTTTTTTTTTAAAAGTAAAGTAAAGTAAAGTAAAGTAAAGTAAAGTAAAGTAAAGTAAAGTAAAGTAAAGTAAAGTAAAGTAAAGTAAAGTGTGCCGAGTGCCGTGCCTTGCCTTGCCTTGCCTTGCCGCGAGCCGAGCCGAGCCGAGCCGAGCCGAGCCGAGCCGAGCCACGTCAATTCATTGGAGCACGGCGATGAATTGACGTGGCTCGGCTCGGCTCGGCTCGGCTCGCGGCAAGGCAAGGCAAGGCAAGGCAAGGCAAGGCACGGCACTCGGCACACTTTACTTTACTTCACTTCACTTTACTTTACTTTACTTTACTTTACTTTACTTTACTTTACTTTACTTTACTTTACTTTACTTTTAAAAAAAAAATTATTTTTCGGAAAAAAGTCATTCCATGAGCTAAAATTCCCCGGAGCCCGATTTTTAGCTCATGGAATGACTTTTTTCCGAAAAATAATTTTTTTTTTAAAGTAAAGTAAAGTAAAGTAAAGTAAAGTAAAGTAAAGTAAAGTAAAGTAAAGTAAAGTAAAGTAAAGTAAAGTAAAGTAAAGTAAAGTAAAGTAAAGTAAAGTGAAGTGAAGTAAAGTAAAGTGTGCCGAGTGCCGAGCCGAGCCGAGCCGAGCCGAGCCGAGCCGAGCCACGTCAATTCATCGCCGTGCTCCAATGTCTACTCGGCCTCTACTTTTTTTTTCTAAAGTCATTCCATGAGCTAAAATTCCCCGGGGCCGGATTTTTAGCTCATGGAATGACTTTTTTCCGAAAAATTTCATGGAATGACCCAAGTCGAATCGGTATGGAATGCCCTGCGTATAGCTCGTGGCCAACGCTTTATACACGCGCGCACGCTCGATTAGGTAAAGCGAGGGTGGGCCGAAAGATTCGTCCGATATTACGTTCTCGCCTGATTCACATCTGTTAGGCTTCCCACTGATATATATTTCGCACTGTGTCCTCCCCCCCCCCCCCCCTGTACCGAGACCCTCAAGTGTTGCCAGCAAAGATAATTAGAAAATTCTATACTTGGGCCTGTTTTTATTCTATACTTGGATCTATTTTTATCCTCCCGCGCTAAAATATTTGCGAGGCACCTCGCGAGCAAATAAAAGGATTAATACATATTGTCTTGTAATAACATAGTGGAGGATTTTTCGCGGAAATAGCAATCCGATATTATGGAATTATTTTCGATGTGAAGGTAGCAGTAAAAATATTTTTTATTCATAGAAATTTAATATACTCGAAATTGTAATAGCGTTGAATATTTTTGTGGCAGCGAAAAACTGTTGGGATTGCGAAAAATAATTGTGTCTATTATTAAAGAATTTTTAAAAAGGTTTTGTCTTAATTATTATTTGTTAATTATTAAAGAATGTTAAAGAAAGGTTTTGACTTAATTATCATTTGTCAATTATTAAAGAATTTTTAAAAAAGGTTTTGTCTTAATTATTATTTGTCAATTATTATAAAGTTTTTTTTTAATTTCAGTTAATTCATAAAAATGCGGCGGTTCATCTAAAAAAAAAAAAAAAATTAGAATTATATATTCACGAAATTATTTTTATCCTACCGAAAAATCCTACCTAATAAGACAATAATTCGTTTAATCCAAGAGCGTTATTTAACGACGTCGAATTAATTAACGAGAGTGTAGCGGTTTTCCCGCCGTCCCTGGGGAAGGGAAAAAAGTGTCATTTCGCGCGTGTGTGTGTGTGTGCGGAGGCTTCGAGGGTCAACCGTGGAAGCGCGTGATCCACTTAACCGGGCGCGCACTGCCCTTCGCACTCGGCGCGCTCTTGTCTTTCACTTTCCCTCGCCGCCGATTCACGCTTGACTCTTGATCCACCCGCGCGGCAAAAGGATTTAGCCACCGTCGGTGGGGGGCGCACTCGCGTGACCCCGTCAGGGTCAGCCGCGATCGACTTATCGTCCTCGTGCGCGCGGTGCGCTTTCAATTTAATTTATTCCAATGGAATGGCTGAACGCGTCCGGAACACGGAGACTCGGCGACGACCCCACCGTGATCTCTTAAGCCCTGACTCATCGAGACCCCCCCCCCCCCCCCCCCCCGCGCTCGACGGAAAACCTATATCGACATCGCGACGTGATCGAATCTCCCTTCGATATGCAGCGGTTATCAATAAGACATTCGCGTGACATAGTTTATACCGTCGCATGTGGATCTCCGTTTTACTCGACCTCCGAGGCTTTATTGTTATTGGCTTCGTGTAGTGACAAAGGAGGAGAAAAAAAAATTGCCGATCGATTTGACCCGACAATTCGATACGTCGTATTTGCCGATGCAATGTCATGGTCGTAATAGTCACGTGACTACGTCAGAAATGAATGTGGAGGTTGAATAAACGTGTGTGGGATGAATGAGGAATGATGTGTGAATTAGACCAGACGAATAGCCATGAAAAAATAATTATAGGCAAAGTAGATATATTTTTAAATAACAGTAGAATTATTCAATATATTTTTAAATAACAGTAGAATTTTTTCAATATACTTTTAAATAACAGTAGAATTTTTTCAATATACTTTTAAATAACAGTAGAATTTTTCAATATATTTTTAAATAACAGTAGAATTTTTCAATATATTTTTAAATAACAGTAGAATTTTTCAATATATTTTTAAATAACAGTAGAATTTTTCAATATATTTTTAAATAACAGTAGAATTTTTCTTTTTTTTTGCACCTTTCGTGCAATATGAAATATCCTTTTTTTCGTGAAGAATACTCGAAGCGAGATAAATAATTGCCAAGGTTTTCATGTTTGCCTGGCATAATTCCATTTCCGCGAAGACCCAGTTCGTGTCTTATTCCGCAGCCAGCGAGTGGCACTCGTGTGTTTATCGACGAAAAACGAGTGAAGGGAGAAAAAAAAAGAAGAGTCGCGACTGCAGCGTCGAACGTATCGAAAGTGGGGCTGCCGCAACGAATTGAAATTTCCGCAGTAAGCACGCACGGACGTGTATATTACGTACGAGGGAGACAACGGGGCGTATTGTAGGATTAAAGTGGATAGACACGGATCCTCAAACACCGCTCAATGCGACATTATTCCTGGATCTGGAAGTCCGCCTCTTTCGCTCCGCCGGCTTCGAATGCATCGGCCATGGGCGTGGGGAGAGAGAGAGAGAGAGAAGCGCGAGGAGAATCGAAGAGAAGAGCGCACTTTGCGATTACTCTGTGACTCTCTGAAAAGCCACTTGAATTAAAATAGGATTCTCGGCGGTCCGACTCGACGGGGGCGGCCCGGAGAGTCGTGGATTTCTTGCTCGCGAACTCCCGCCGCACTGAAAATAAAATCCTAACCTACAATTCACGAGATCGGATGAACGCGCGTGAATCGATATTCATAAGGTGAAGGTACCGGTTTCGGCTACCTTTGGCTTAGTTTCGATCACCAAGTTCGAAAGCACAGAATTATTTGCATTATTAATAATGTTCGTGTCGAAAAATTGAAACAATAAATCGAATTTTTAATTACAGATTTCTCTGCCGGTAATGGATCTGTAATTTTTTTTTTCGAAAATCAAAATTCCGACTAATTCACGCACGATGTTCACATTACTGGCGTCTGTATTTCAATTTTCGCTTCGATCCGTTCATAATTCGCGAAAAACGGCACTTCCAAACTTTTGAGGTGGAAATTCGGTATTTCACATTCCCTTAACACACATATACGCTTAAAACACACATTTAATATAATATTAAAAGTTCCACCGACTCTCAGCCAAAAACCAAACGTCGTCGATACTCCCCCATTTCTCATCCACGACCTCCGCGATCTGCTTCTGCAGTAAAAAAAAGCAATCCTAACCTACAATTCCCGAGTTCAAACGCACGCACGTGTCGCGTCCGATCGATATGCATATACGACACACTCGCGTGCGCGTCGATTCCGCCTCTATCCTCACCGCGTGTGTTGTGTTTCCACGCTCGAAGCCGGGCGATATAACGGCGCATATATCATCCGACCACACACACACAAAACAGTTAACAGTTCCACCGGCTCGCAGCCCCAAAAATCATGAATGGACGCAACAGACTAGAAGCACAGAGAGCAAGCCGCCGGTTTAACACGGCGTATATACACACACACAGAGAGGGGGGGAAAGTATAATACCAGCGAGTAATCAATACCCGTTGGCGTATATAACGTCGGCTCTCTTGTCGACACGAAATCGCCTTGGACAACGAGAACACACAGCTAGTGGGCCACCGGGGGAAAACTCGTATCGCAGAGAGAGAAAGAGAGAGAGAGAGAGAGAGACGAGCGTCAATAATACACACTAGTGCGGCGCGAGAGCTCGTGGATAGGTTAGGAGTCCGCCCGGCGTGCGGAGCGAGTCGAGCCGAGCTCGAAAATTCGCCCCGAGAACCTCCGACGGATCCGTAACTCGCGCTTTCTATATACACCTCGCGAAGGTATAATACACTTCCGGCTTGATATACAGGCCGCTAAGTTTATCCACGCCCGAGAATTTCCACCCCGAAAATCCTCGCGAAAGCCCTCGGCTACGTTACACACTCGGTCCCCCCTCTCCCCTCCCCCCGAGGGGGAGAGGGGGGACTCGCTGCAATGCACTTCCGGTTTTGATCGGAACAAACTTCCCACCGCGCACGGCGATTCGGCCACGCCGGCATGATGAATATTTGACGGCGCAGGCAGAGCGACGGTTAACCCCTTCCCCCCCCCCCCCCACCCCCCTCTCTGCCGCCTCTGCCTGCCGAATAGTTTTGAAACGCCCCACGGCCGTTTTTACGATCTCCTCGCGAGACACGGCGAAGATTGTTTCTAATTGGTTGTTCAATATTCATGCGCGGAGCGGACGAGATTGTATCTCTTGGTGCGAAGGGAAAGAAGATACTTGCCGGGATTTCCAATTTCGAAGTTCCGGGTTTCGGCTTCCGGGCGATCTTGAAATTCACACAGCGATTTTTTTTTTCGTCCTCTTACTTATGAGGCAGTGATACTTCGCTCGGAACGTCTTCGCCCAATGCTAAACACCTATAGGGCTGTCTCTCTCGCACCTAGCGCCGTCTCTCTCGCACCCTTTTGTTTATCGAGTCTCCCGACCAAACGGCTTTAAGAATCGAGGAGCCAGAAGATCAGACCAATTCTGCCATACTTCCGCACATTCTCCCAAAATCCGAGCTCTATCTGCCGAACAGTTTAGGAGAAACTAGCTTTCAAAAATTCAAGGTGGAGTGGGGTTAGCGCCACTGCCTCTTAACCCCCAAAAAACATCGCGAGCATTATTTTCGCGTAATTAAAGCATTTTTTTTTCTCCCAAGTTTTCAGAATTCGCCCCAGCTTCTCACTACACGACAGCCGACGACAGCGAACAAAACTGCGACACGCCGTCCGCGAGACATCCGACCAACTGTAACAGTCGCAACTTTTTACACAAGTTGAATAATCGCGTGGACCTTTCTTGAAACCCGCCTCTGGCTGCTTGCCCATCGAGCAGCTTCTCGTGTGTAGGTAAAAGAAAATCGGGTTTCGCTTCGTACCGCAGAAGCGGTAATAATTATCACATAAGGAAAAAGTCCCTCCCTCCCCCTCTCTCTCTGCATTGTTCCGTGTTTTACCCAGAGCCATCTCTCCATCTTCACGGCTCTCCGAAGAGCAGAGAGATACCCACGTCAGTGGCAATCCCTCGCGGCGCAAGCCGGGCTCAGCTCTCCCCTGTCCATGTGACTTTGTACGTCACGTGACGCATGACGACCGCGGGATATACAACATGTAGCAGCAGCAGCAACAACGGCAGCGGCGGCGGCGGCACATTGAGCGTCGGGACGCCGGCTGCTACACTCGGCTCCGCCAGAGCCTGCCAGCTGCTGAGTCTCTCTCTGCTGCTGCTGCTGCTGCTTTGCGCGCTCTGGTGGTAAGAAGGGTGGGGGGAGGGGAGGGGGGATCTCGCCCCGAGGACTCGCGCGCTGCTGCTGCCTGTGTGTTGCACGACACCGAGAAACGCAGCGACTCGGGCTCTCCGCTTCAGTGCCGGACGGACGTTGCTCCGCGCGGTTCGTCACCCCGACGAACTTCGCCGCGCGCTACGCACACGTTATAATATATAAAATCTTGCGCGACGACTTCGGGTAATTTATATATAAAGCAAAATCTTGCGCGACGACTTCGGGTAATTTATATATAAAGCAAAATCTTGCGCGACGACTTCGGGTAATTTATATAATGAAGCAAAACACACACGCGAATTTCAATCGCTCGTTATGTCGCCGACCGATCTCTGAATCTCGAGAGATTCTCACGGAGATTATCGAGACACTCGGGCTGAAGATGCCGGCTTTTCTCGGCTTCGATATGTAATCGTGTGACTCGGGTCTATTTTAGATTCTTGATCTCTGTCTGATGTCTGCGTGATAAGAATCTTACTGTCGAGAGTTTGGGTGATTTGGGTGCGACGGTTTTGTTTTTGTTTTTAGCGGTTTTGCAGGGTGAGAGTGAGATTAATTTGTGATGAGTGTGGATCGCTTGAGGGACTCTTCGTTTTTTTGGTTTAAGTGCGTCTGTGTTATGATGTTGAAGTTTACTGCATCGTTGGAAACGAAGGAAATTCAGAAAAAAATATTCTGATTAACCTCAAGATGAAATTAGGCGTAAAAACTCGGCATGGCAATTAGTTATTATGGTGATTTTTTTTATACCTAGTTTCATCGTTTGGGTTAGTTAAAATTGTTTTTTCAAAAAAAAAATTGTACGCCAAGTATAAAAATCGAAGTTATCCCATTTGATAAAAATTCTTTCTAAACAAAAAATTAATTACAAAAAAAATCTTTTCAAAAATATTACATTTCAAAAACAAATCTTTTCAAAACTATTAAATTTCAAAAATAAATCTTTTCAAAAATATTTCATGTCATACCTAATTTCATCATCATTGGGTTAATTAGAATTAACTTTTTTTCTGAATTTCGTTGTATTCCAACGTTGCAAACTTCAACGTCATTCTGTGTTTGCACCTTTGTATTGTAATTCGAGGAAGGAACTTTAAAAAATGGAAAAATCGGGCTGTGAGTCGCGGTGATTGGCCGTCGTGGTGAATTTCACGCGCGATAATCATCGCTCGCGAGGCGCCGGGCCAAGCGGCTCGGTCAGCCGATAAACGGGGAACGAATATAACTACAGTTTAATTACCGTCGCGGGTCTCGCGCGGCCCGAGAATTTCGTCGTAGCCGGCGCGCGCGCGGCTTCCCCGCGCTGTAAAGTGTTTGATATATTTAATGGGCCACTTTGCCGAGACCCGTTCTGCGTCTCGGAATCGCGCCTGGAATCAACGATCGGTCGGGATGCGACGAGCTGAAACCGCGTAGTGTGAAGAAAAATATCGACGTTCTTGAAATTGAAAACCCGGTTTAAGGCGATTCGACGCACTTTTCGCTGTTTCTTGGGATTACAAAGACTGAAGATTTTCTCAATTTTTCGATGATTATTTTTTATCTAAAATTTGTATATTTTTATTTTTATAAAATAAATTTGGTATAAATATAAAGAATGTTATATTTTTAGTTGTATTTTTTATTTTTTATCTATTTTTTATCTAAAAAAAAGACTGATTTTTTTTAGTCACATTTTTAAAAATAAGCTCGTGTCAATTTTCGAGTCCCCTCAGGATGTTAAAATATTTGCCTGTTTCGAACGCTTTGACGCGTTCAAATATTTGCCTGTTTACGAATAAAATTTCCCTATCGTGAATCTGTGCGACGTCAAAGTGGCTCAGCCTATTTTTTTTTTATTCAGTCAACGAAGCATTTTCCTTACTTTGGTCAACATTTTTTTCCAAATTTCGTTAAATCATGAATCAAAAAATACCGATTCATCATAAATTGAGGAAACTCTTTTTCGTCGAGATTCAAAACGAGACTGAAAATAGTGCGTAAAGTTCTCGTCGTGTTAGTCACGTCGGATTTTCTTTTTTCCCGTAGCTGAAGTGAAACAGACTAAATAAGTCGACAGGAGTAAAGAAACTCAGTGAGTCGTTGGTCGTCGTCGCGCTAAAAATAAACGCAGCCTAATATAGTGGCAACCGAAGTAATTTACAACAACTCGGCGCCTATTGTCCCGGCCGCGCACGTCAGGTGCCTCCAACGTGCGACGGCCGCTCGGGCTGAGCGAGATCCGAGCGCGACTTTCAGTCCCCGAGCGACGAGACGCGAGCTGCGTGACCATGGAGGAAATCGCTGCGAGATTAACGCGCCCTGACAATCATCGAGTTCTGCTTAACCGAAGCCATTCCAATTAACGGGGTAATTATATTCCCTCGTCGTTTTACCGAGGGCGTTATTACCATGTGTTTCAATTGTTCCTCGTCGAAATATCGCTACGCGGGCACCGCACAAATAAGTGTCGCGCGTATCTCCGCATGGAAAAAAATATGTGCTGGCAAAAAATTGTATATGTTGCATATATTTTACACATTTTTGCAAAAATTTATCTGGCATATATGCTAAAATATATGCCTGATATATATTAAATACATTTATATAATGAAAGCGCCAAAAAGTTGTATATGCTGCATATATTTTACAGATATTTTTGCAAAAATTTATCTGACATATATGCTAAAATATATGCCTAATATGTATTAAATACATTTATATAGTGAAAGCGTCAAAAAGTTCTATATGCTGCATATATTTTGCACATATTTTTGCAAAAATTTATCTGGCCTTTATGCAAAAACATATGCCTAATATATGTTAAATACATTTATATAGTGAAAGCGTCAAGAAGTTCTATATGCTGCATTTATTTTGCACATATTTTGTGCGTACAATTATTATCGTGCGAGTCACTATATACCAGTCACTATATACGTATTTTGTATCACAGTGTCTCATTGAAACAAAATCCCGTGTTCGGATGCGCAGATTTTATATAACAAAACTTCAGTCGCTTATCGAAAAGCGACTTATACTTTTAATCGCAATTTACAAAAAAGGGCAAAATTGTTTTCTCACAGTTATTTGTTTATTCAATTTGTCGAGTCGCCTTTTGCGTCGGGATTTTTTTATTCTTAGAAAATTATCTTTATTGCCTGCTTGTTTAATGAGGTTATTGTTCTATCAGTGCACCGATTGATTTCCGGCATCGAGTAGCGAGATAAAAAAAAAATACACGGCAGACGGCAGTTTAGATACGGCTTACGGATGTCTGAGTCAATATTTTCAAACCGGTTGTATGCAAATTTTATCTCACAAATTTTATCTCACAGAGTCAACACTTTTTCCCAACGAATTATGACTCGAAATCAGCTGCAGGGACTTCCGGAATCTTTGATTTTTCTTGGTTTTTTTAGAAAATTCGCGACACGAAAAACGGCGTCGATCAGCTGATCGCCGCCCAGCGCGTAATTCTCGTATTTCGCCGGCGGGCAGTCGGGAGTAAAAAGCACTTTCAATCGCACGTGGTCGATAGACCTGGGAATTATTGTGGCTCACGGATGTCTGTGTCAACATTTTCAAACAGGTTGTGTGCGAACGACATTTATCACACTGAATCAACAGTTTCGTACACTGAAATATGGTCCGAAATCAGTGCACATATTTCCGGAATCTTTGTGCAAAAATCCCTATGATGATTTTTATATACGTAATTTTATCATTAATTTTTTGTATTATTTTTATATATCAGTATTATATCAGTATTATTAAATATATTATTTGTATTATATCAGTATTATTAAATATATTATTTGTATTATATCAGTATTATTAAATATATTATTTTTATTATATCAGTATTAATTTTTTTTCTGAATTTCGTTGCATTCCAACGACGCAAACTTGAACATGATTTAATTCCGCCGTCGGAGGGCGAGATATTGACGTCCATCGACGAGCCGGGCGCCAATGGTCGAGGATAATAATGTCGGAGCTAATACAAATTCGCGCATTGATTCGCGCGTTGGCCACGGGAATCCGACGGCTGTGGATGTCCTGTTCGGCGGACGGCTTATACGTTGTAGGCATTTCGCGCGCGCGGCCTCTCGCTCATAATGGAAACCGATCTCCGCGAGCGCGAGACTCGACGAAATCCGATGAAATCCCCGCGGGCCGCCCGGGCACTCGGGTTTCGCGCGACGCGTCGACGTGCGTAGCTCTGTGTAATCTGTTATACGGTAAAGCACTGCGCGCCGCGCGCGAGGCTCTTGACCACACCGGACTGATCCAGCGATAACACTGCGCCGCGCCTCGGTTCCGCGTGAAACACAAATTGCTCGCTGGATTCTCGAGGAAAATTCGCGCCGCTTCCTCCGCCGGAACGCGAGGCTGCAGTTTTTCACTTTTAACATCTTTTTGTGGCTCGTGTAACATACGATATTTTAAATATAATTTTAAAAAATCGTAGATCCGGGCCCGGACCGAAGATAGCCAAAATCGAAGCCAATTTTTTTTCTTTTCAAAATATCGACTTGTAACCTACACCATCGTTCTCAAGTCGCATATTCTACCCCCGAAAACACTGGTTATTAACCTTTTTTAAGCGATTTTGAAAAAAATATTTTTTTGGCGACGAAATTTTTTTTTTTCTGTCAGAAATCGTAGATCTGGCTCCCGACCGAAAATCGCCAAAATCGACCTCAATTTTTTTCTTTTGAAAATATCGACTTGTAACCTATACCATCGTTCTCAAGTCGCATATTCTACCCCCGAAAACACTGGTTATTAACCTTTTTTAAGCGATTTTGAAAAAAATATTTTTTTGGCGACGAAATTTTTTTTTTTCTGTCAGAAATCGTAGATCTGGCTCCCGACCGAAAATCGCCAAAATCGACCTCAATTTTTTTCTTTTGAAAATATCGACTTGTAACCTATACCATCGTTCTCAAGTCGCATATTCTACCCCCGAAAACACTGGTTATTAACCTTTTTTAAGCGATTTTGAAAAAAATATTTTTTTGGCGACGAAATTTTTTTTTTTCTGTCAGAAATCGTAGATCTGGCTCCCGACCGAAAATCGCCAAAATCGACCCCAATTTTTTTCTTTTGAAAATATCGACTTGTAACCTATACCATCGTTGTCAAGTCGCATATTCTACCCCCGAAAACACTGGTTATTAACCTTTTTTAATCGGTTTTGAAAAAAATATTTTTTTGGCGACGAAATTTTTTTTTTTCTGTCAGAAATCGTAGATCTGGCTCCCGACCGAAAATCGCCAAAATCGACCTCAATTTTTTTTCTTTTGAAAATATCGACTTGTAACCTATACCATCGTTCTCAAGTCGCATATTCTACCCCCGAAAACACTGGTTATTAACCTTTTTTAATCGATTTTGAAAAAAATATTTTTTTGGCGACGAAATTTTTTTTTTTCTGGCAGAAATCGTAGATCCGACTCCGGACCGAAAATCGTTAAAATCGACCCCAATTTTTTTTCTTTTCAAAATATCGAATTTTAACCTATACCATCATTCTCAAGTCGCATATTCTACCCCCGAAAACACTGGTTATTAACCTTTTTTAATCGATTTTGAAAAAAATATTTTTTTCGCGACGAATTTTTATTTTTTTCTGGCAGAAATCGTAGATCCGGCTCCGGACCGAAAATCGTTAAAATCGAACCCAATTTTTTTTCTTTTCAAAATATCGACTTGTAACCTATACCATCGTTCTCAAGTCGCATATTCTACCCCCGAAAACACTGGTTATTAACCTTTTTTAATCGATTTTGAAAAAAATATTTTTTTGTCGACGAATTTTTTTTTTTTTTTTTTCAGAAATCGTAGAACCGGCTCCGGACCGAAAATCGCAAAAATCGACCCCAATTTTTTTTCTTTTGAAAATATCGACTTTTAACCTATACCATCATTCTCAAGTCGCATATTCTACCCCCGAAAACACTGGTTATTAACCTTTTTTAATCGATTTTGAAAAAAATATTTTTTTGGCGACGAATTTTTTTTTTTTTCTTCAGAAATCGTAGATCCAGCTCCGGACCGAAAATCGCCAAAATCGACCTCAATTTTTTTCCTTTGAAAATATCGACTTGTAACCTATACCATTGTTCTCAAGTCGCATATTCTACCCCCGAAAACACTGGTTATTAACCTTTTTTAATCAATTTAAAATAAATAAAAATTACGCGACTTTTTTTTTTTTTTTTTTTTTTTTTTTTTTTTTCAAAAATCACAAATCGGTTCCGGACCGAAAATCGCCAAAATCCACCTGGTAAAGTTTATCTTTTCGAAATATCCGGCTTTAAAATTCAAGTTTTGATTTATACACGCTTTTTTTTTCTTTTTTTGCATTTTCACGAGAGGACTGGCGAAGTTTTTCCAACAAAGCCGAAAGATACACAAACGTGTGTGACTCGCTATCGTAATCCATGCGCATAGATTCTCGACGGGAATTTCTATATCACAAAGGTCTCAAGTTATAAACTATTCAGAGCGATAAAAGGGGGTTCTGCAGCCTCGGGTTATACTCCCACGGAAAACTTGAGGTGGCCGCTATAAACGTGCGTGCAACCGTGCAACCGGGTCTCTTTATGAATGCGAGAATAGCGCTAGATCGTAGGATCCGTACGTTATGCCTTCTGGCGCGGCCACGAGGCGGTCCTTGCGGTATCTCTGAACCCCGTTATTCCGGCCTGGAGGACCATTTTATTCCACGTATATTTCTCGCTCGGTCGTGACGATAAATGTGATTCCTCGGCGCCGGTACCGAAGGTCTCTGCGTCAAAGACGAGCAGCATCCAATTTTCAATTGAATACACACAGGGTAAAATTATATTTGTTCCATCGCTTCACGGTTTGCGTATGGAGCTCTTTGTAATATTTTGCCTGACGTATCGATTACGGGTTGCGCGAGTCATGGGGTATCGAGCGTCAAGTCCTTCGGTCCTGAAGTAAATCAAATGTATCAACTAGATCAAATAAATGAAATAAATCGAGTAAATGAAACGAATGAAATAAATCGGGGAAATCAAATAAATCGGGTAAAACAAATAAATCGGGGAAATCAAATAAATCGGGGAAATCAAATAAATCGGGTAAAACAAATAAATCGGGGAAATCAAATAAATCGGGGAAATCAAATAAATCGGGTAAAACAAATAAATCGAGCAAATCAAATAAATCGGGGAAATCAAATAAATCGGGTAAAACAAATAAATCGGGCAAATCAAATAAATTGGGTAAAATAAATCAATCGGGCATATAAAATAAATCGGTTAAAATAAATAAATCATATAAATCGAGGAAAACAAATAAATCAAATAAATCGGGTTGAACAAATAAATTAAATAAATCGGGTAAAATAAATAAATCATATAAATCGAGGAAAACAAATAAATTAAATAAATCGGTTAAAACAAATAAATCAAATAATTCAAGCAAAATAAACAAATCTAAAAAAATCAGATAAATGGAATAAACCAAACAAAAAAAAAGGTTAAAATGTCCAAAGTGCTCGTATCGCCCAGCAGGCAACCAGCTCAAGGGAAGTACAATTTCCGTCTCAACAAATCCAAACGCGCCGTGATTACGCCCTAACGACCGGAAAAACTTCATTTGCACAACATCAACTACGCGTATCTCCCGCCATTTCCACCGCGTCTATTTGCGTACCGCGTGTAATAATAGCAAAACCGCGATGAAAAAGATTTTCCTCGCGAGATAAAAGGGGGCAATCAGCGGGTGTGAATTTCACGGCTGACGAACGAGAAGCGCGACTGGTGTCACCACGTTGGCCGCCCCCGGTGGTCTCGTTAATCGTGTCTGCTGGCGACACCGAGAAGGAGAAATAAGTTTTGTTATTCTTCGCGTTGAATCCGGGCAGAGGAATCGAGGATCAGGATAGATGCGAACTGCGAGTTCGACGAGTTATTACTGCAGTAAAAAAAAAAAAAAAGATTCGGAGGTGACTCAGAACTTTTCAGAAAAACTCCGATTTTTTTTTTTTTTTTTTTTTTTTTTTTTTTTTTTTTTCAAAAGTGTTTCGGCAATCATATAATTTTTACATTCGGTCGGTCAATTGTACAACCGTCGCGCGGCCTTGTGAGAAATTTTGAGGCACACCGGCTGATGTGTCGAAAATTTAATTACTATAACAGCCTCTAATTTTTATTTTTATTATTTTTTTGTAAGTTTTGTTATTCTCGCGATTCTTCGCGTTGAATCCGGGCGGATGAATCGAGGGTGTCAGAATAGACGCGAACTGCGAGTTCGACGAGTTATTACTGCAGTAAAAAAAAAAAAAAAGTGTCGGGGGTGACGCAAAACTTTTCAGAAAAACTCAGATTTTTTTTTTTTTTTTTTTTTTTTTTTTTTTCAAAGTGTTCCGGCAGTCAAATAATTTTTACATTCGATCGGTCAATTGTACAAACGTCGCGCGGCCTTGTGAGAAATTTTGAGGCACACCGGCCGATGTGTCGAAAATTTAATTACTATAACAGCTTGTAATTTTTATTTTATTTCTTTTTTCTAAGTTTTGTTATTATTCTCGCGATTCTTCGCGTTGAATCCCAGCAGAGGAATCGAGGGTTAGAATAGACGCGAACTGCGAGTTCGACGAGTTATTACGGCAGTAAAAAAAAAAAAAAAGAAAAGTGTCGGGGGTGACTCAGAAGCAGCGAGAAAAACCTGCGTCTCGACGATAACGCAGCACATGGCGAATCTCGCGGATGCTCGGTGTCATTAAACTCCGGAGCTTCGACGTCGACGCGGGAAGCGCCCGAGAATTCCCGTCCCGCATATGCTGATGACGCTTCGGCTGAAGCGTCTTTACGTCTCTCCCCGAACGCGACGACAGACGCCTCGCCTCGCCTTCCACGCCTTCCGAGATCTTAGGGCGCGTCGACGCGTCGAAGAAAACAATTTTACAGTCGACGTAACGCTAAGAGTGCATCTCGCCCGTCGCACCGTCGACGCGCGAAACTTCGCTCGAGGCACTTCGACGACTCCGACGCGAGGCGGTTAATGACTCGATAAATGTCGACGTCCTCGGAAACAAATGTTTTTATTTTTATTTATTTATTTTATTTAAAAACTGATGTCAAGAATATTACTGGAAATATTTAGAATCTTATGTGAAATTTCAGTTGCTACGCATTTTTGGACACAAAATAGTTTTTTGAGCCCAAAATATATGGCTCAAAATAATATTTATGCATCTGAGCAATTTGTGTAAAAATCGTTTATTCACGATTTATTTAGTAAATAAAATAAATAAATAATAAATGAAAAATTATAATAAATAAATAAATAATTTAATAGATTTAATAAATAAATAAACAATTTAATAAATTTAATGAATAAATAAATAATTTTATAAATTTAATGAATACATAAATCATTTTATAAATTTAATTAATAAATACATAATTTTATAAATTTAATAAATAAATCAATAAAACTATAAAAATAGTTACTCCGTCTATAAAAAATGGTTGTCACTTTATAGTTGCCACTAAATTTTCTCTCAGTGTGGGTGAAATAAAACAACGTATAAAAACGCGAATATCCGGTATCAGATCTTCAGTGGGATTTCTGCAAAAAACTTGGCACACTCGTTGACGGGCTCAACACATTTCGTGCAAACGTTGAGTCGCCTCGTGCAACAATGTTTGTTGCCAAGAGATACGAAATTGTCGTGAGATTAATGCGTCCGCCTGCCGCAAAGTAAAAGCCCGAGTGTAAATTTTCAAAACGACAGATAATAAAAAACACATGAGTGTTTCGGGTCTGAGCGCAGCGATCGTAATAGACGAAAAAAAAAGACCCCGAACGAGAATATAGCAACGTTATCGCCGGTTCGCCGGCTTCATTAGCATGAGTCCCGAATTCTTATCTCCTCGACGTCACGGCGAGTCTCAATAATCTCCATCCCGAGGCGGATGCGTTTCCGACGCCTTTGACTACCGGACACAGCCTGCCAACTATTTTTTTTTTTTCCCCTTCACTCACAATTTTCAAGGCAATGAATCCATCTCTCGTTTCTCCTTTATCGCCTTTTCAGCACCGCCCCGACAACCGGGGGGCGCCTGTGAAGTTTAAAACGTTGGGAAGTCTTCAACGATTTCTCAGTTCTCGCTGAGGAGTTGAGCGCTTTTTGCCCTGGGTATTTATTTTCCAAGGAAACGAATCGCCTGTGTTCTGTAAAAAAGAAAATAAAAAATAAAAAATAAATAAAAAATAAATGATAAGTCTTGAGGAAAAAATCGAGCAGATATTTTCAAGTGTCAGTTCAAGTTAAAGCTGCTGGGCTGAGTGAAAAAAAACTTCGCCCCAGCCCATATGGAAATAAAGTATATGCAAAATATATAAAATATGTATTCTAGATATACAAGATATATTTTGTCCGAAAACTTCTATATGTTGGATATATTTTAGGATATATACGAAATATACGCGAGCGAAAAATATATGTAAGGTATATCCAAAATATATTAGAAATATACGCGAGCGAAAAATATATCTAAGGTATATCCAAAATATATTAAAAATATACGCGAGCGAAAAATATATCTAAGGTATATTCAAAATATATTAAAAATATACGCGAGCGAAAAATATATCTAAGATATATCCAAAATATATTAAAAAATATACGCGAGCGAAAAATATATCTAAGATATATCCAAAATATATTAAAAAATATACGCGAGCGAAAAATATATCTAAGATATATCCAAAATATATTAAAAATATATTTTTATTGTATTATCGTCCGAAAAGTTCTATATGTCAGATATATTCGTGTATATTTGTTTTCCGTGAGGGAGGAGCAAAAATGAATGCGCCGAAAATTCGAAAAAAGCCTGAAAAAGCTCAAGCGAAAAATTCCCGACGTCCCTCGTGAAACGCGTTTGCGGAAAATTTCGAGAAGCTGCAGGAAGTCCCTGCGGCCACCGTGTCGGCCGCGCCGTTGCCACGATTTCCGCTGGGAAATCCTGGCAACGGTTTTTGACCGCCCGGCCATATATGACAATCAGCGAAATTTTCGTTATGACCGTACGAAATGAAATTTGTGTTATTCCAGGACGGCGGACGTTTCGTGTACCGGAGGAGGCAGGACGGCAAGAGAGGAAACAGCCGACGCATGTAGCACTCGGGTAATTATTAATAAACATATATATAGAGTTTATAAAAGGCACGGTGGGCATTTCGCTCGCGAATTATAATTGGAAACTCATTGCATTGGCTTTCACGTCGAAAACGCGCTGATTAATTAGCGAAATTTCGATGACGGAGGGAAAAGGCGAGATTTTTTTTTTTTTTTTTTTTTCAAAAGCGTTTCGGCAATTAAATAATTTTTGCATTCGTTCGGTGAATTGTAGAAACCTCGCGCGGCGTTGTGAGAAATTTTCAGGCACACCGGCTGATGTGTCGAAAATTTAATTAACATAACAGCCTCTAATTAGCGGCTGCGACATTGAAAGGGCGGCCGGATTAATTACGGAATTACATTAAATGCAAGTTTTGCTGCGTCTGCCAGGGTTAAATATTGAATTCGCGAATGTGTGCAGGAAGGCCCGAAAAAAGCCTTTCAAATTTTTTATGGATGTCATAAAGGGTCGCATTTATTTTTGGGTGACCCGGTGCGATTTTTCCCGGAGTCTTTTAGTGAACGTATTTAAAAATATAAATATTTTTTTGTCACACAGCGTGGCCTGAAAATACACAATTAATTCTGAATACATTTTCGTGGCCTGAAAATACACAATTAATTCTGAATACATTTTCGTGGCCTGAAAATACACAATTAATTCTGAACACATTTTTTTCTTGTTGGTCATGGAGAAACGTACATTTTTTTTTAGTCATTTCCATATAATCTTTTCGAGATATTACAGATTGAATGAAAAATCATCAAAATGGCTCCGGCAATTTTTTTTGTTTGGCGCATCTTTCGATACCGCTGAACCTGATTTTTAGAAAAATGTAGGAATTTTTTTTTTTATGTAGGAATTTTTTTCTGACACGAAGACAAATATTCGGTGGGTGCAGAAATCGCGAATATGAAAAACCCTTTCAAATTTCATATGCGACAAAATATACACACAGCTTTCATCAGAATTAAAAAAAAAATAATAAAAAATAAATAAAATAAAAACAATGACAACGAGATACCAAAATTATAGCAAAAATACAAAAAAAAAAACGTGGAAAATCAAGACACCCAAATGTATCAAAACTGGAAGTCGAAATATCAATAGACCCAAAGACAAATATTCGGTGGGTGCAGAAATTCGCGAATGTGGAAAAGCCTTTCGAATTCCGTATATATACGGATATCGTCCAGGGTCGCCGTTTATTTTTGGTTGACCCGTTGGGATGTTTCGCGGAGCGTTTAGTGAACGGGCAACTGGGCACACAGGGCGAGTGAGAGTACGCGGAGCTTCGGTCGCTCGCTTCGTTAGCCCGGTGGCTCCTTGTCCTCAGTCGGCTCGGAGTTTGCTCGGAAGTGCTGGAAGCGCGTCTGTCGCCGCTCCCGGACCTTCGAAATCGGAATTCGATAGCGCCCTGGTTCCCAGGCTCCTCGCTCCGCCGCACTGACAATAAATTTACACACAACTATTAATACCCATCGGAAAGCCGAAGTGTCGCGAAAGTTTGATCGCACAGGTAGAGCGACCGAGCAGCGAGCTATCTGAGCCACCCGGGGGGGGGGGGGGGGGGGGGGTCCCCCCCGAACGTCTCGAGAAACGTTTGCTCGGCGAGAAACTCCGCTAGACGTTTCCAATGTTTTCGCCCCCCGAGAAAGTTCGACCCGCCCGGCTCGGCGACGATGTCGACGATGAACGAGTGAGGAACAAGTTCGAAATTGTCGAAGCCTCGATCAGTCAACGTGGGACGGAAGACTGTTTTGTGTACAGTTGGGAAGAGTGAATTTCAGGCAGCCAGTTGACGTTCGGATAAATAACTGAATTTTAGCTGGAATTTAATTTTAATATATTGCATATTTTTTGTCGAGTCTAATTTTTATTACGTTTGATTGAATTTGTTGAAGGTAATTAACATTGAGTTGACTGAAGCACGGTATTCATACGAGTCTCGGTTTTGGAATGCGAAGTGTTGATCAGTCACTATGAAGAAGAAGAAGAAATTACATTTTTTTACCTGGAATTTAATTTCGAGATATTATATTTTTTTATCGAGTATCATTTTTATTATGTATGATTGAGCTTGTTGAGGGTAATTAAAATTAAGTTGACTGAAGCACGATATTCATAGACAATTTTATACCTGGGCTAACTGAATTTAGTTCCAGAGAAAACTTTTTTTTTCTAAATCGGTGGGATATGATTAAATAAATTATATTTTTATCGAATCTAATTTTGATTGGATTATAGCTGAACGCAGTTGCGGGTGAAACACAATATCGATGTCTTCAACTATTCTCGTCACGGTTTTGTCCTACTTAGACCCCATCAGTCATTGTTAAGAAGAAGAAGAAGAAGAAGACGATTTTATAGCTAAGCCAACCGAATTTATTTGGCCGGTTGAAATTCAGTTAAATAATTTTTGTTTATATCCCTGAAATACAATTAACGAATAAATGATATTTTTATCTCATCCAATTTAATTCTATAACCGAACTTAGTCTGCTAAAACACAATATTGACGTCTCAATTTTGTCCTACGAAGTCCCAATCAGTCACTGTGAGGAAAAATAAGAAGACGATTTTATAGCCAAGCCATCCGAATTTAGTTAACCGATTAAAAATTCAATAAATCATTTTTTTTAACCCCGTGTAATACGATTAATAAATGATATTTTTGTCTCATACAATTTTATTCTACAGCCAAACACAGTCGGCCAAAACACAATATTGACGCCCCCAACAATTCTCGTCTCGATTTTGTGTGTTTTGTCCCATTTTTATCCTTTGGAGCGGATTCTCGTTTGCCCCTTCGGTGTGTCTCGTGGCTCAATTCACGCGTCGGTGTCTCGTCGCGAATCCAGCCACACATTGTCTCTCATCTCCATACAGACGTCGCCTCTTTTCGCATCGGCGCGTCTTTTGTATCGATACGAATACGACGTTTCGACGCGACCACGAGACGACGATGCTTATCAACTCGATGAAAGAACACTCGGAGGGGGGCCTCGAAACACGGCTGTGCAGAAACACTCAACGATATTCCCGCTCGAGGAGACTCGAGCATCGAAATCCTCCCCCCGCCCGAGCTGTACGCGAGTGGATTTATCAGGAAAACGAGAGTGGCGCAGGTTTTCCGAAGGGTCGCCCGGAGATGAATGGCCGATCCACGGCATATATTTCGTCGACGGGAAAAAAACCTTCTTAAATCTTTCCGTCCGAGTGAATTTCGGGGAAAGTAATAAAAATAAGAAAAAAAAAATAGTCCGAGTTCCACGTTATACGTCTGGATTACTTGCGACCCCCCCGAAATTGATAAATATACCGCGGACCGTAACATTACTCTTTTTTTGACTCGGGTGCGGCGTAAATAAGGGACTTGGCGTTTATCTGGTTTTTAAGTCTGCATTACGGACCACAAAACGGATTTCGTGGGGTTGATTTTATTCTCTCGAAAATTCGGAGGTGAATTTTTTTTTACATATTTTTTTTTTACTCTACCTTTTTTTAACTTTAACTAATTGTATATCTAATTTGTCTATTTAATTTCATATCTAATTTGTCTATTTAATTTCATATTTAATTTGTCTATTTAATTTCATATTTAATTTGTCTATTTAATTTCATATCTAATATGTCTATTTAATTTCATATCTAATTTGTCTATTTAATTGTATATCTAACTTGTGTATGTAATTGTATATCTAATTTGTCTATTTAATTTCATACCTAATTTGTCTTTTGAATTGTATATCTAATTTGTCTATTTAATTTCATACCTAATTTGTCTATTTAATTTCATACCTAATTTGTCTATTTAATTGTATATCTAATTTGTATATTTAATTCCATACCTAATTTGTCATTTTAATTGTATATCTAATTTGTATATTTAATTTCATATCCAATTTGTATATTTAATTTCATATCCAATTTGTCTATTTAATTTCATATCCAATTTGTCTATTTAATTCTATATATAATTTGTGTATTCAATTCCGTAAAATCCGACCAACCGTAAATAATTTTCCTCGTCACTCCGCCGTTCGTCACGGCCGGAAAAAAAACATTTTAATTTCCGGCAAAATTTGTGATTCAAAATCATCGCTCGACGGTGGGGATAAAAAACGATAGCTATTTTCGCGCGCGTCGAGCGATAACAGTCGTCGTCGCGAAAGCTAAAACGTCGAAATGCCAAACAGCGGATTCACCCCGACGTAACGACATTCTCGCATGAGTGACGTTACACGTCGATGTATAACATCGAGCCCAGTCCCTCTTTACAACTGCGGAGTGACACGCAGCGTCGCTCAGCCAACCTCGGCGTAATAACTGAATAATCGAGAGACCTGACACAGTTCACCAGCACCGAATGCACCGCCCGACGCTGTACTCGCGGTGTTGCGTTTGCGGATCCGCGCATGAAAGTTGCATGACCGCACAAACAAGCGAACGAAGGCGATAAGGAAAACTACGGCTCGCTGATCGTTGCAGTCGTGAACGACTGAGTTACAGAATGAAACACGAGGGTGACGTCAAAAAAAAAAAAAAAAAAAAAAAAAGCGAATTTATGAACCCGATCGCTAATTCGTTGATACCGTCGACGAATAATTGTTCTGATGCGAATGTAAAAGGATTAAAACCGGTGAAAAGCGATATCTGACGTTTTCATTTTATCGCATGCATATTCATAGGTACCGAGCTAATTTTCTATTGCCCGACAAATTTTCTCGCTATGGATGTCGTTCTTGGATTTTTTTTTTTTTTGTGTCGTGAACGACTGAGTTACAAAATAAAACACGAAGCTGACGTAAAAAGAAAAACGAATTTATGAACCCGATCGCTAATTCGTTGATACCGTCGACGAATAATCGTTCTGATGCGAATGTAATAAGATTAAAACCGGTGAAACGCGATATCTCGGTATGCGCCTCTGACGTTTTCATTTTATCGCATGCATATTCATAGGTACCGAGCTAATTTCCTATTGCCCGACAAATTTTCTCACTATGGATGTCGTTCTTGGTTTTCATTTTTTTTTTTGCAGTCGCTCACGACTAAGTTACGAAATGAAACACGAGGGTGACATAAAAAAAATAAAAAATAAAATAAAAAATAAAATAAAAAATAAAATAAAAAATAAAATAAAAAATAAAAATGAATTTATGAACCCGATCGCTAATTCGTTGATACCGTCGACGAATAATCGTTGTGATGCGAATATAAAAGGATTAAAACCGGTGAAAAGCGATATCTCGATATGCGCCTCTGACGTTTTCATTTTATGCATATTCATACGTACCGAGCTAATTTCCTATTGCCCGACAAATTTTCTCACTATGGATGTCGTTCTTGGTTTTCATTTTTTTTTTTTTTTGCAGTCGCTCACGACTAAGTTACAGAATCAAACACGAGGGTGACTTCAAAAAATAAAAATAAAAATAAAAAAAAATAAAAAAAATGAAAAAAAAAACGAATTTATGAACCCGATCGCTAGTTCGTTGATACCGTCGACGAATAATCGTTCTGATGCGAATATAAAAGGATTAAAACCGGTGAAAAGCGATATCTCGATATGCGCCTCTGACGTTTTCATTTTATGCATATTCATACGTACCGAGCTAATTTCCTATTGCCCGACAAATTTTCTCGCTATGAATGTCGTTCTTCGTTTTCTTTTCTTTTTTTTTTTTTTTTTTTGGGACGATTATTAACGATTTTTCGATAATGCAATTCCGAGTGACATCGCATGACGTATCGGACGTGCCGGAAAGCAGTTATTACGGGCATTCGTTATACACCCGTCGCTCGATATTATATCGCGCGTGTGCGTTCGCGTAAATATAAACGCACCTTGTTCGCAGCATTCACGACGCGGCGGTGAACTATTACGCGTACGTGTTGCACGAGGCTCGAGGCGATTGTATCGAACGGCTTGGTATCCCCGTGACTGTGGCGCGCAACGTCGGGCGCCGATAACGACGGCGGTGCCCGTTAGTGAAAACTTGGTGCTTTATCGCGCGGGGCTTATCGAGCCGAGTTAGTTCCCGAGGCTTTGATATCCACTTCAATTTGCACCGCCACTCGAGACTCCGAGATTTGCCGAATTTCGAGTGTCTTATTTGGTTTCATGGAATTCCCAGATATCTACAAGTTGTAACATTTTTTTTTATGGTTCAAAGTTTGATTTCCAATATCGGAGAATTTCTTTTTTCTTTCTCTTGCTGGCCGTGGAAAAATGCACATTTTCGTTTTTTCGTGATTTTCATGCAGCTCATTTTTATGATGTTGAAGTTTGCATCGTTGGAATAATAACGAAATTCATAAAAAAGAATTAATTGTGATTAATGAAAGTTATTAAGAGAGGTATAAAAAGTCACCTCAGCAACTAAAAAAATAAATTTCGTGCCCTCCGTCATTTGGGTTGCATACAATTAATTTTTCTTTTTCTGAATTTTGGTTGCATTCCAATGAAGCAAATTTCAACATCGTTAACTTTTTCGATATATTGCGGATTAATTGAAAAATTATGAAATTGTCACATTCCGACAATTTTTGTAATTTGGAAATTTCGTGCATTTTTCGATACCACTGAAACTTATTTTTTATTATTTCTTTATTTTAGTTCATTATTTTATTATTATTTTAGTTTATTTAATTTATTATTTTAGAAAAATTTAGGAATTTTTTTTTTGTTTTTTTTTGTGACGTTCATATGGAATATCTCATATATAAATACCTAACCGGAGTTAGACATTGTGCTCGACAAGCGAATTACACGTTGTACGAGTTGCAACAACTTCTTGTTTGCCGCCCAATATATCGATAGGCGCGGAGACAAATATTTGGCCTATCGTTTGGAAAACAGTTGCGGCACAGCCCCAAGGCAGCCAAGTAGTTACTGATCCCCCAACTTGATTGTCTCATCACGGACGAAATTCCACGCCGGTTATGTTTATACACATATCGGCCATGCGTGATTGAATTTTCCTCGAGAATTTCACAAATGAAATTCCCGTCCGTGGCGATCGTGCCAAAAACGATTACGTGCTTGGTCGCGTTGATGCCCCGGCAAATTATCGAATCTAGATTCGTCGATACCTGCAACGTACACAGCCTGCCGTCCCCGCATTCATCAACCTCTGACCTGTAATTAATTAATTATTAATAATGCGCTGAAAAATCGTAATTTTTTTCCCTAAAAAAATTTGATTATACCGGGAGTAGCAGATTTTATTAAACGGTATTTGGATATTTCGAAAGGCAAATATGCGTTTGCAAAAAAAAATTACATCCACAATAATTATTGGCAAAAATACCGTCAATTTTCTATATATATTTTTTTTACGAGACACACATCAAGAATAAAAATAAGACACAGACATAAAAGTAGATATGAAAGTAGAGATTAAGAGTGGATAAGACTAGAGATTTTGGCTACTTTTTCCTCGTCGTCGACGCTCAAGTTGACTCCACGTGCAATTGTCGTAAATTGGTTCTATTAATTAATTCATTATTATTAGCGTTAATTTAAGTACCGATCGTTATTAAAAAAAAAAAAAACATAAAAATACCTTGGTCTTTTTTTTAGTCTTCCCTGGCTGGGTAATCTTGATAATGGGCTTAAAAATGGTAGACACATGACTAGTGCGTGATTCCATTGACTCGCGATAATCATTGATTGCCATCTGATCGATGATCCCCAGGACTGCCAAAAATAATTTTCGCGCAGGTTTCATAAGAGGCAGCTCGACGGTTGCGCGAAGTCAGCCCTCCGGGAGTCTCGCCGTGTTTCAAAGTTTACCGTGAAAGTCATCATTAATTTACCAAATGCAGCCAAACGAAGCCGCAAAATATTCCACCGCTGAAACGTTAATTCTGTGTCCCAATTAGAGGTCTGTTGGAGAAACTCACGTAAGTCCAGATTAAATGTGTTCACATCTTCGCCATGAAAACTGGTGTATCGATTTTGTAATCCGAAGTTCCTCGGGTTATCCAATTATTTATTCTGGCCGGTTAGCTGGCTGCAACAACAAAAAAATAGGATAAAAAAGTACCTGGCAAAATATAGTTTATTAGTTACGCATCAAATTTAAATGACGTTCGACAACATAAATTAAATGGAATTAATAGTCAAGCTCAGAATCTCGTCAGCCACAAAATTAGGTCACCCCGGGTCAGGCTGAATTATCGAAAATATAGAAAATAAAAATACAGGAAAATGCGATAATACCGAAAATAAAGCCTTTCGGTAAATAAAATAGTACAAATGTTACCGCGTTAATTTTCCCCGGTGTACTTATGCTCAGATAAATCGTGGTGATCCTGCGAATTAAATGCATACAGAATTCTCGTCCTGCAGTGCATCCCATCCATACGCGACAGCAGATAAGCTGCGCAAAGCCTATTAATATAAAACAAAAATACAGTTAAATAAAAAGAAATACCTAAAATAATTTTTTTTAACTGAAATAAAATATTATCGCATCTACGTTTCCGTATTGTTTCTACAGATAATCGCGAGCCTCCGAAAAAATAACCAAATAATCTATCTTCGGTCCCCCAGTCAGAGATTACGACTCATCAGTGAATTTTGGCATCGATTATCAAACTTTCGCTCACCAGTTTCTTTGCTGATTACAGCATTCTGATGAAATTACGTATAAAAAATCATCATAGTAACTAATTGATATGATGACATTTTATATCTAATTTCATCGTTTATGTTAATTAGAATTAATTAATTTTTTATTTTTTTATTTTAGAAATAAATTAGAATTAATTAATTTTTTATTTTTTTTTGTTTTAGAAATAAATTAGAATTAATTTATTTTTATTTTTTTTATTTTAGAAATAAGTTAGAATTAATTTATTTTTTATTTTTTTTTATTTTAGAAATAAATTAGAATTAATTTATTTTTTTCAATTTCATTGCATTCCAACGATGCAAAATTCAACATAATTTTTCACAAAATTCACTGAAAAAACCTGCGTCAATTCGAATCCATTCTACTGACACAGTTCATATGCAACGGATGTGTAGCTGCGATTGATCCACGCGACGCGTTCGCTGCGTGCATAAACGCAAGTGTCGCGGCTACATCCGCGAGATCTCGTATCGCTTCCCCCGGTAGTTTCGTCGCTCACGTGAATAATCGTATCAAATATTTGCACGACCCTGTTACAACGATACCGCGAATATTCCCGCGGTTTCCGAGCAAACAATGTTCAGCAAACGCTGTTTATGCATACACGAGTAAACGTGGAGTCATTCAATTTTTTTTTGCAGACCTTAAGGTCATCCTAAATGGGACACCCCGGAAATATACACGAAAATATATCTGACGTACAGAACTTTTCGGACGATAAAACAATAAAAATACATTTTGAATATATTTTGGATATATCTTGGATATATTTTTCCCTCGCGTATATTTTGTATATATATTCTAAAATATATCCGACATATAGAAATTTTCGGACGATAATACAATAAAAATACATTTTGAATATATTTGAATGTATTTTGAATATATCTTAGATATATTTTTCGCTTGCGTATATTTTGTATATATCCTAAAATATATCCTAGATATAGAAGTTTTCGGATGATAATACAACAAAAATACATTTTTATTTATTTTGCATATATCTAAAAAAATATTTCTGATAAAAAAATAATTATAAAAATAAAAATAAAAAATTGAATACACTTTATTTCCATATGGAACGCGTCTTTAATCGAGCCATCCTGTTGTTAAATTTCGTCCTGCGACTTTGCATCCCGTAACGCAAATAAAATGCGACTTCTTGATTGGAAATTACGGAGTCGCGAGTGTGCGAATAAAAAAAAATACGAGTCGATCTTCGACCGGTCGCCGCAGTCGCCCGATGCAAACCGAGCACGAAAAAAACTACCCTCTGCAACCTAACACACCACCCGACCGTCGAGGACATTTCCACACACAGGAGGTCCGCAAACATTTGATCTCGCCAGCGGGGGAATTGCCTTTCCCCCAATAAACGCAGCTTCGCGTTCCTGGCGCACAAACATTTTTGGTGCGATTTAAAAAAAAACAAAGGATTTTTTTTTTTTTTTTTTTTTTTTTTTTTTTTTTTTTTTTTTTCGAGGTTTCCGATTTCCGAACTTGTTTGCGATCCCCAATGGATCCTCGGCCAATCCGCGGCGGGGACAAAACGACAAAAATGACGTATCGCGTTTGGGGACTTTCGATCAATTAATCGGTGACACACAGACTTTTAGGGGGAGGGAGATGGAATATCCGATCGAGAGCGAGACGCGCGACGTTACGTCGTGTTATCCGGGGTCGGATTACAATGATTATGAAACCGCAAAGCCGGCGCGCGTTTAATCAATAATTATCGAATGTCGATCTGTCGATACCTAATAAGGGAGGTGCGGGCAAAATGGGACGCGCGGGCAAAATGGGTCACCTATTTATTCAGTTCCAACTATTTGTGCGGGCAAAATAAGCGGAGTATAAAGATTTTTAACAATTCTGTGTGTTTTAAGCAATCTGGCTTTTGAAAAGTCACTTTGAAATTTTTTTTTCTTTAAAAAATTTTTGTTTACAATATAACCATTAAAATGTATTAAGAAGATTCGAGCATTTCGCTTTAATTTTTTTGCGTTAATTTGATTAACAATCCAATTTTGATTCGCGCAAAATGCTAGAATTATTAACAATCTGATTTTTATTCGAGCATTTTGCTCGAATCAAAATTAGATTGTTAATCAAATTAACGCGGAATTAAAGTTGTATTTTTTAACAATTACATCGTTAAAAAATACAACCTGCCAGTACAATAAATCTAATATAGAATATACAAAATAATAGAATAGAATAAATTATACAGTGAATAACAAATACACAATCAGTGCCGTACCGACTTTTCATGGAGGGGAGCATCAAGATCTTTAATTCAAGAACTTTAATTCCGCGTTAATTTTATTAACAATCTAATTTTAATTCGAGCAAAATGCTCGAATCATTAACAATCTAATTAACACGGAATTAAAGTTGTATTTTTTTAACAATTACATCGTTAAAAAATACAACCTGCCAGTATAATAAATCTAATATAGAATATACAGAATATCAGAATAAAATAAATTATACAGTGAATAACAGATATATAATCAATGACGTACCGACTATTTCATGGAGGGGGAGGGAGGGAAGCATCAAGATGGAACATCAAATCGAGATCGACGCGCGACGTTACGACGTGTAATCCGGGGGTGGAGGGGGTCGGGATTACAATGATTATAATACCACAAAGCCGTCGCGCGTTTAATCAATAATTACACGATCCTCGAGCGGGTCGCTCGACGTCCGGGAACCATAGTTACATCCGGCAATGTACATCCAATCAAAGGATCGTCCCGCGCATCGTCGAGGAAACAGGAATTCCGGGAATCGAAACTGCTTATGGCTCGCGCGTGGAATTCCTCGGGAATCGAGAGGCTCGAGGGGGTCGAGGGGGTCGGCGACTATATATTGAGGGGGGCGAGGGGGGGGGGGGGGGCGAGCTATTCCGACCGGGCTGTGTGCGGAGCTATGAGCGAGAGCGGCACGCCGGGGTCGATCGATTAGCCGAACGTGATCCCGATCCAAGAGCCTCGCGCGATATTCGACGGACGTGACTCTATTAACGAAATCACACGGCCGAGGAAGCGAGACAGAGAGAGAGAGAGAAGGGCGGATCGAAGCTGTGAGACGGCGCCCCGGGCACTTCGATAATCTCGGATATTGATTTCACCCCCTCGGTATATACTATAAGGACGCACGTTTAATGTGCAGCCCTCGGCGAGCGCGCGCGCTTCACTCGCTTTCTTATTCCTCCTTTTGCAATTTTCGTACCCTTCCCAAACCCCCTTTTTTTTTTAGCTATTTCTTGATACAAAATTGCAAGCATTTGGAAATTTGCAGGGACCAAAAGCTGGGAGCCCAGAAGCTTTTTGGCTAGGAGATCCGGCGATATGAGACCACAAAAGGCAGTCTTAATATTTATTTATTATTTTTTTTTTATAGAGGAAATATGTTAAGTACCTTTGGTGCTGCGACTTTTAATGTTGGGAGGAGCGCAAGTTATATCAATGTAAGAATATGTTGGGCTTTAGTTATATCAATGTAACAAAATAATTTATTTTCCCCAACATAGCCCAACATAATTTATTTTCCGGGAGGAAGAGCACAACATAATTATTTTTTACAAAATTAGCCATTAATGACAAGAATGCATTTCTCAATACAGAATTGCAATCTGCACTTAGGACCTCGCGAGACGAGACCACAAAGCATTAATTTTTGTGGTCTCGTTTTAATATTAACCTTAATATTACTTTAATTTTAAGGCTTAATATTAATTTTTTATTTTTTAAATTATTTTATTTGACAATTTTTGAAATAAAAAATTAATATTAACCTTAATATTAATTTAATGTTAATAATTAATATTAAGGCTTAATATTAATTTAATGTTAATAATTAATATTAAAGCTTAATATTAATTTAATGTTAATAATTAATATTAAGGCTTAATATTAATTTAATGTTAATATATAATATTAAGGCTTAATATTAACTTAATGTTAATAATTAATATTAAGGCTTAATAGTAATTTTTTATTTATAACATTATTTTATTTATACACAAAAATGTTAAGTACCCCAGTGTTCCGACTTTTGATGTCAGAAAGGGATGCAGGGGGGTCGGAAGGCGATGCAGCCGGGGGGTCGGGAGGATCTCTCTATTCTCTGTAACTCCCAAGGCGGAAGAAGCGCGCTCCTCTCGAAGGCCGCACGCGCCTTAAATTCCATTCGCAGACTCGCGAGACGTTCGTGACTCGGTGCACAGCCGCCCTCGCCACGTCTCTCTCTCTCTCTCTCGCACGGTGAACAACCCTTTTGGCTTCCGAGTATCCCCAACCCCCGGCGCCATGATATAACTCCGGGTGGCCCGTCGCACAGTGGGCATGGAATGCGGACGGAAAAATGAGATTCCCGGGGAGCGCGAGCGGCGCGCTTCTCAGTTCGCGATACCGTCTGGTTGCCAGACCCGCCGGCCGGATACATTCCTTTCACGGAGGAAATAAGCCGCGCCGGGGCGAAAACGCCTTCTTGCCTTTTTCTCTCTCTCTCTCTCTCGACTTTATCTCTCACTCGCATCGCCCTCCAGCCACCCCGTCGAGCAGCCGACCGAGAAAATCCTATAACTAAATCCGACTCCGGATCTCTTAGCGCTGTATTATACAGAACCGCTCTGAGGACCGTGAGACCACGGTGCGGGATATATATTTGCACCCCAGAGGGGTGAAAGGGGGGAGGGTGTAGAGTCCTCAACACTTTAAGTTCCTCTGACGACTGGGCAATAATACATTTTTTTACCAGCAATTTCGTATTATTTAAACGGTCGTCTTGTATTTTAGTTTTGTGGTCAATGATCGCAAACTGGGAAATTAAATTTGTGTTGCGAATTAATTTACTTTGTGATATTAATATTTTGCTTTTGATGTTTCTTCTTGTTGGGGGGTCTGTAGAGTCTTTAATAATTTAAGTCACTCTGACGACTGGGCAATAATATATTTTTTTACCAGCAATTTCGTATTACCTAAACGGTCATTTTGTATTTTAGTTCGGGGGTCAATGACTGCAAACTGGATAATTAAATTTATGATCTTTTATTAATGGGGCAGAAGAGAAGGTTTCATGAAATTCTTAAAGGTTTTTACAAATTCACTCATTTCGTGATATTAATATTCTTCTTCTATTTCAATAATATATTTTTTCCAGCAATTTTTTATTACCTAACCGGTCGTCTTGTATTTTAATTTCGGGATCCATGGTTCGCAAACTGTATAATTAAATTCACGTTCCTTTATGAATGTGGCGGAAGAGAAGGTTTCATGAAATTCTTAAAGGTTTTTACAAATTCATTCACTCCGTGATATTAATATTTTTCTTTTGATGTTTCTTTCCTTCAGCAACTTTATATTGCCCACCCGACTTCTGCAGTCGACTCGTTGGCCAATGATTACAATCTGTATAATAATAAATTTCCACCTCGTTCATAAATGTGAGAGAAGAGAAGACGAGATTGCATGAATTCTTAAATATTCTCATTTGTCTGGCGTGAATTCTCGTAGCAATTATTTAATATTCGATACAACTCGCTCCATTCGTTTCCGACTGTAAATTGAAATTCGTGAAAACAGCTCGAGTCGCGGTGATTACGGCGACACCGTGAATGAATGCAACGCGATACGTCGGCCTCAGATTATAGAGGCAAACGACACATCAGCGAAAAGAAAGCACTTAGCACGCACGCGGCGTCGTTGCTAAAATGCTAAAAATTCCGCGAGAGTGAAAAACAATAGCGGCGAGGACAACCGACGGCACGTTCGCATCGCGTTTGCTGCGAAACGCGCTGACATCACATTTCGTCAGCTCCTCCTCTGAACCGACGAGATCGCGCGTGCCTCGCGCGTACCAAACGCGAGTTTCCTTATCTCGTGGATTCAACACAGGAAGGGAATATCTCCTTTTTCTTCCGGGCGGTGTGGATGGTTCTGAAAAATGAAAAATCAATAAGCGATTAGTCACATCTCAGAAGAGTAAAAAAAAAATATACAAAATATGCTAAAGCAAATATTTGTCAGGGTATCATCCAGTGTTGCAAGTCCCCATTAATTTAGGAATCAAAGTTTACACAACAGTTCATTTTTTAGTTTCAATATTCAATTTTTAGATTCAATAAAACCGCAATCCACGGTTTTATTGAATCAAGAAAAAAAAATTCCCCTTGCAAGATTACCGTGAAGTTTTATGGGAAATTAATATTTCATGCCTCCATTTAAAAGTTTACACATCATATTATAATAATTACGAGTTATTTAATAAAAACATAACTACAAAGCCAATTATAGCATCAATTTTATTTCCATAAAAATGAGGTATCTCTGATAGCAACTCTCTCTGAGGCAACTCTGATAGCATCAATGTGGCATCATCAAAGACCCGACAATCTATTTTCCGCCAGAGAGCACTCGACGCAATCGGGAAGCGAAAGAAATGCAGTTATTAATTATAAGAATTGAGCACATTGCGTAGCGTCCGATTTCGCGAAACGATAGTGACAATTTTCCGTCGAAACGCGATACGCCGACGGCCAACTGCACCGGGGGGGCCGCAGGTATAACTCATTCGACTGCACAGGGGAAGCACAACGTGATCGATCACGCGCGCCGTGACTAACGCCAGACCGTGTTAGTTCTTTTAATTAGACAGGCCGGGCAATTTATCGACGTATCGGGTTTGCTTTTCCGACTCGATCTTGGCGTGACAAAACCGCGGAGAGAAGTAAAAATATCCCGCAGAAATGTGATCTCGTCTATCTGCCGTCCCGTTCCTTGCCCAACGACGTATTCATTGTATTCATTTTATCTCGACAGCCGCGCGACGTGAATGTTACAATGAGAATCATTCATTGAAAATGAATGTAATTTAATTGCTTATTTTCAATAGACACATTGAGATAAGGTGATTTAGGAAACATATTTTTTTATTCAAAAGGATCCATTAAAAAAAAATCCTGGCATTTTTTTTCTGAATTTATGTGTGTGCTTAGTAAATTATTCTCAACGCGATTTTTCTCCTTAATTCGTATGTACTTCGTTTTAATTACTTTACTTTAAATTATTCTCAATGTGAATCCTTCAATGCGATTTTTCTCCTCAATTTGTATGTACTTCGTTTTAATTACTGTACTATAAATTCTTCTAAATACGAATCCTTCAATGCGATTTTTCTCCTCAATTCGTATGTACTTCATTTTAATTACTTTACTTTAAATTCTTCTAAATACAAATCCTTCATTGCGATTTTTTCCCTCAATTCGTACGTACTTCGTTTTAATTACTTCACTTCAAACTCTTCTAAACACGGATCCTTCATTGCGATTTTCCCCTCAATTCGTATGTACCTCATTTTAATTACTTCGCTTCAAATTATTCTAAACACGAATCCTTCAAACCTTCCCATTTTTTTACCTGAATTCATAGGCACCTAGCATTAATTTACTCTAAATACGAATCCATCAATGCTATTTTACTTGCACCAGGCAACGGCACAACAGTCGCCTGAGTTATATCCCAGCATCAATGGAGATGACTCGTGGAGTCGTAGGCGTAATTTCTTATCACCGGACGTGTCCTCTATATGAAGTCCAGGCATTAGCTGCGCCTCGTTTGTCAAGCTCCGACGAAGCACGTGGAGGAATCTAATTCGTCTAGGCGCTCCGACTATATAGATTCGGAATAATAACGAGGGATTGTGTGATAATAACGTCGGCGATTGTCATTCGTGTTGCAGGTATCGGTACGATGAAGCCATCCATGAAGATGGGACTGGTTGTGCTGATAGGCGTGTGCGTCGTCTTCTACCAATATCACCTGTCCACTGGGGTGAGATTCGATCAGGTGACGGACTTCAACGCGGCCGAGGGCTCAGTCGCCTACGGATCCGGCGATTCCGTCGACGACTACGCACGCCAAAAAATCACCGAAGAAACGGTGAGCTGGAACAAAAAATTCTCTTAAAAAAAAACATTCAAGTCATTGAATTTCGCTAATGTAATTAAAAAATGGTTATCGAATTATGAAAAATCACAATTAGTGTCGCCGTGAACTGCATCACAGGAATCGCATTATTACGAATTATTAAAAATTAAAATTAATCATTTAAAAAAAATTTTAAACTAAAAATTAATTTAATCAATCAAAAAAAAATTGATTGAATCTTTTAATAAAAATAAAAATAACAAAATGAATTTAGTCAATTGATAAAAATTAATATAACAAAATTAATTTAATCAATTAATAAAAATATTAATTAGTGCAAATGTAATAAGCATTAAAAATTAAAATCGAAACAAACCATCGACAGACAAGTCAACAAAAATATTACCTGCTGATAAGACGGGGTAATATGGAGAATGAAGTAATTACAACTCGACATAAAGATCAAACGATGTTATTTGCCGCCCGTTCCTGACGCATTTATCCGATAATCATCGACAAGTGCAAACGACAGACGATACGTTACACCTGGCTGCAGACATCATCAATACGTTGCGTTATCGAAGCCACAGAGAATGCTCGTTCGCTGTTCGAGGGAACCCGACCGGTGGCCTCGACGTGCCGGATGGGATAATCCAAAGTGCCGCATGATATTGCCAGCCTCGGCATAATTTATCGACGTCTCTCGCGTGTTTCGCGTCTCTCCATGCGGAAGTCAATGTCGTGACGAGTGACCGTTCGCCAGGCAATAATCGCGTGGCCCACGTTTTGATGATGCGATTGTCAAGATTGCGCTTCTGTGTTTGCGACGACACGAAACCCGTTTTTGTCTGCGATTAATCAGCAACCCGGCTCAGTCACTCCGATTGACACTGATAGAAACCGTTCAAACGCACAAAATTGGTTTAGAAAAATTATTGATTCCAACAGGTTTCAATCGGATTTTTTGGCCATTTCGGTGGTTCCAATCGGATCTTCTAAATGATGTTGAAGTTTGCATCGTTGGAATACAACGAAATTCAGACAAAAATAATTATTTCTAATTAATCCAAATTATGAAATTAGGTATAAAAAAATCACCATAGTCACTAATTGCCATAAGTTTTTACGCCTAATTTCATCATTTAGGTTAATTAGAAAAAAAAATTCTGAATTTCGTTGCTTTCCAACGATGCAAACTTCAACATAATTCTTCTAACCAGAAACGCAGACTCCATACGATCACTCATGCCGATTTTTTTTTTTTCACAGATCAGATCAGCTGTCAACACCGTCCAAAAAGCAAACGGCCTGAGTCCCGAGGTGGGCACGCTTCTGGTCCAGGAGCTCCTGAATCAATTCAGCAAATCCAATGAGGGAAGAAGTCGAAGGCCACCGTCAACGAAAGCCCCGAGCACGCCGCCCACCTGCGTTATGCCTTACCGACAGACTAACAGCGTTCTCGATCCTCTCTACATAATTACGCCGACGTACAGGAGGCCCGAGCAGATACCCGAGTTGACGAGGATGGCTCACACCCTGATGCTCGTGGAGAACGTGCACTGGCTCGTGATCGAGGACGCGAAGAACGCCACTCTGCAGGTCACGAAATTGCTGAACAGGACGGGACTGCCGTTCGAGCATCTCGTCGGTGAGTGTTGATGAATTTGCGGCGCTTGAAAAACCGCATAAATGAATAAATGAGCATTCATGATACCTTCTTCTTTTTTTTTTTGCCTGTGACTTCACGATGAAACGCAGCGCCCATGCCCGACAAGTACAAGCAGAAGAAGGGCGCGAAACCTCGAGGCGTCTCCAACAGGAACCGGGGACTTCAGTGGATCAGGGCGAACGCCACCAAAGGCGTCTTCTATTTCGCTGATGACGACAATACGTACGACGTGGATCTCTTCGACGAGGTGCGATGGAGTTTCTTTCTTGAATTTTTTTTTTCCTGCACTGAGAGAGAAAGTTTCCTGAAACGAGAAATAATTTGTTAGTTACTGTAGATCTTACTGGGATTTTGTACACTGAGACGAGAGTTCAAAGTGTAATGCTTCAGAAAATCAGAGGGTATTTCGCAAAAAATGGAAGGGTTACTTTTTTTGCAAAAAAAAACTACGAAATCGAAATTTTTTTTGTTGCGAAAAACGCGAAGTAACTTTCGGCTTTAAAATTCAGAAATCAAGTAAAATTTTGATTTTAGTTAAGTAACAACTATTTGTTTGTTAAATCATAAAATTTCACTTATGATTCTAATAAGATTATGATTTAAATCTTATGATTTGATTATGATTTGAATCTTATGATTCAAATAAGATTCTAATCAGACATCAAATCATTTCGCAAAAAAACAATTAGTTAACACTAAAAAACTCTCTACTCAGTGACCCTCATTCATCAACGTCGCGCTTACATTTAAATCTATTCCATACCAACTTTTTTTCCCACTGATCATTTTCATTCTCCCAATACCTTCTTCAATCTCGATCAACCCCAAAAAAAAATCTCTTCCGTCTTCATTCAACTCACACATTGATTTTTCTTCCTCCATCCCCAGATCCGTCGAACGAAGAAGGTCTCGATGTTCCCAGTCGGTCTCTGCACCAAGTTCGGCCTGAGCTCGCCGGTGGTAAAAAACGGAAAGTTCTCAGGCTTCTACGACGGCTGGGTGGCCGGCCGAAAGTTCCCGGTGGACATGGCGGGTTTCGCGGTGAGCGTGGAGTTCCTGCTGAAAAGGCCGAACGCGACGATGCCGTACAGAGCGGGTTTCGAGGAGGACGGATTTCTGAAGAGTCTCGCGCCCTTCGAGCCCAAAGAGATCGAGCTGATGGCGGACAACTGCACGCGGATTCTCGCCTGGCACACGCAGACCAAGAAGAACGAGCCGAGCGCGCCTCTCGACATGAAACTCTATCGTTCCACCAATCTCGCTCTTCTCAAGCAACTCATAGTATGATGACGAACGTGAGCTGCTGGCTACGTGAGATTGATACGAGGAGGAAAAAAAAACGTGAGACTTGGCGCTAAACGCGCGCGCACGCTTCGCGACGTACTATTTAGTTTCGTTGGAGATTATTAACGAGCTGCAACGGAACTATGTGATCCAGTGCCTATTACGGAAACAATCTCCCACCTTCTCCCCTTCCCTTCCCCACCTTTGCCCTCGACCACCGCGAGCCCCCTTGAATCTCTCTCCCCATTCCCCGAGACGCGATGACTAAGAGGAAAGGGTTGTGAGCCTTCGACCGGGGTCGTGGAACGCGACCTCGCGTGCAAACACTCGCGGGGTGTAGCCCTCGCCCTCGAGACTCTGGCGAATATAGTTAGGAGACCTGGCGAACTCGTATCTGGAGAGCTATCGAGTTTCTCTCGCACACCATTATTTCGTATTTCTTTCCTCGTTTCCTGACCCCCTCGACGTAGTTGGATACCTGTTCGGGTTTTTTTATACTCGTGGCCCTTTCCATCCACCCCCCTTCGTCCTGTCGCTAACTCGACCCGCGTTGCTCTTTGCTGGGGTAACTTGAATTTTCGGGTGGACGTGAACGAATTTGCTACCCTGCTTAGTAATTCCGATTGATAATCACAGAAATTAAATGGACAAAATTCTGATTGAAAAATAAACGGTTCGAACAGGTTTGAATCGGATTTTTTTTAGTTTTGGTGGTTCTAATCGGTTCGAACAGGTTTTAATCGGATTTTTGTGCGTTTTGTCGGTTATAATCGGTTCGAACAGGTTTTAATTGGTTCGAATAGGTTTTAATCGTTTCGAAAAAAATTGCATCGGTTCGAATAGGTTTTAGTCGGTTTGAACAGGTTTTAATTGACTCGAACAGGTTTTAATCGGTTCGAAAAAATGTTAATCGTTTCGAAGAGGTTTTAATCGGTTCGAACAGGTTTTAATCAGTTCGAACACGTTTTAATCGGATTTTTGTGCGTTTTATTGGTTTTAATCGGATCTTTTAATCGGGGTACGCTGAGCCGCATTTAAAATGAGCGCGCGGGAAAAATGCGAAGAGCTCGTTGCGGTACAGAAGGCCGTGAGATTTTCTTCTGGTTATCCGGTGGATGCACGAGAATGATTTGTGGAAGTGCAGACACACGGGGATTGAAGAAAAAAATTACCTTCCGCATGTTGGTTGATGCACAAGGCGGTGCGCGACTCAGCGGTCACCCGAGTTACCTGAGTTACCTGAGTCACCTGAGTTACGGCCGCAAACGAGGCTGCTTAACTTTCGGGCCCGCCGCAGTCGCGCACCGACCGCACGACCACCAGGGTCGTTGAGTTTCCCACACACTACGTTATTAAACTATTGCCTCGATCTGTCTTTCAATTGATTAGGGCGACCACGGTTGGAATTAGTGGCGCGAGGAACGTGGAACGTTGCCTGGCGTAATCATTGTCACGACGAGCCGTAAAGTTTATCGCCGCTCCCACCGATATTAATAATCATCAATGTCTTTAGCGTTGCTTTAAAAAAAATCGCTAAGTCGATACTAAATCATCGCGAGGCGCGATCGAATCACGAATTTCTCGACAATCGATACACCTAAACGTGACTTCGTCGCCTTCGCGCTTTTATTAAAACTGAATGACTCGTCGTTTAATTAACAATTGAGTTTTCCGATTTTTCAATGGATATCACAATCATATCACATAATATTTTTCATTAACTCGAAATGTTCCTTGATTCGCTAGAGTGAAAGATTTTTACGTGAGTGTTCCATTAATCATTTGGCACGTAAGGTCGTCGTTTCGATGATTTAGCGAGGTAACCAACGATCGAGGGCAACGATTAGAGGGTTCGGAGTGCAGAGCGGGCGCGTGATAAGTGATATTACAATTGTTAGCCTTCCAACCATCTCTCTTCTTCGAGTATCTCTCACTCTCCTCTGCTAGGTTTAACGTTAAATTATTTCAGTCGACGTGTACACGTTTTTCGCTCGTAAACGAGTGCGCAGTTTCTGCTGTCCGAGTCTTTATACTTCTTCCGACTACCAGATACGAGCGGAGCGCGAGTTTCGTACGCTCGGAAGCGAGATATATAGGTAACAAAAAAATCCAGATCCCGCGATATAGCTGAATAAAACGAAGAGAAAAAAAAAAGAACGGCACGTCCAAGTACTTTCACGATTCCACGGGGTAAACCATGAAATCATATTCGCATAATATAAAGTAAGCTTCAAGCCAAAGAAATTATAACTTAACTGTTGAATTATACTGGCACGTGAAAAGCAAAATGGCAAAAAAAAGAAAAGAAAAGAAAATTAAAAACAACTATATTGAAATTTAAACAAATTAAATGAAAACCCACTGAATATTCAGCGTTGTATAATAATGAAGTACGAAGCAATAATACGGTTAATACGACGGTAGAACGCTCGCGACCACGCGAGATCTCGTTGGCGAAAGGATCTTACGACTAGTAGATACAAACCGCGATCGATTATCGTCGCGCAACAATCAACGGAGTTTAATCCTGCACAACGGTCACTTTATTCCAAAGAGTTTTTTTTTTTAATATCGCGACGCGCGTCGCGATCTCCCCGCGCGAGCCGGGAGAGCCTGGAAACCGAATTTTCTGTCCGAATCCACCGTTTCAGGCCTGTCTACTTATAAACGGGTTATCTGTCATATTTAATATAGAAAAAATATGATAGTGCAAACACACTATACTACCTATTGTGACTTTTCACATTGGAATACAAGGTATAAAGGACGAGCGCTTGCAAAAATGAAGGGAAATTAAGGTGGTCCTTGCGTCTGGTATGCGTTTCGCGTAAATTCGAGAAAAATGAGGGAGAATTCCGAACACTTCTCGATAGTATAAAAATCCGAAAAAATTCATACACATCGAAGGTACCGAAAAGATTACTTTTGCGTAATAATAATTCTAAAATGTTATTAACTAAATCATGAAAAAAAAAAATGTGTGTAACAAATATTGCGATGACCCAGTTTCTTTTTTATGAAAATGGTTTTTTCGTGTTTCTGAATACGCATGAATTTTTTCAGATCTTTAAGCTCTCTTTGAAATTTGTATATATTTTCCATATAAAAAAACACAAATTTCAGAGACAACTTAGAAATCCGGAAAAATTCATACGCATACAAAAAAACGAAGGAATCATTTTCTTCAACAAAAAAACTTTGGTCATCGAAATATTTGTTAAACAATTTCTTTTTTCATGAATTCGTTAATAATATTTTTAATTATTATTACGCAAAATTATTTTTTTTCGCACCTTTAATGCGTATTATTTTTAACTCAAATCGCAAGGACCACCTTTCCCACATTCTTGCGACCGGCACAAAAGCCGCGCATAGCTTACGATACAACAGAGGAAACGGTTGTGTGCGTGTGCGTGATGCAAGAAATCGACGAATGAAAATTCAAGGCATGTATTATATTTGTATAATACCGTAGATACGGAATGAGAGTGCTGTTAAGACGCTACTTATTCTTATATCTTAATCGATATAAAATATATATACACAACATATATATATATATATATATATATAAAATATCGATTGGACAAAGTGATTGTAAACCTGAAGACTTCTCCTTTGTAAGATGTAAAATATTAAAATATAAGATCTCGCTTAGTTATAAATAATATATTGACGAAGAGTCTCGAGTCTTTTTATTCCTCTCCCTCGGCAGAGATCGTCGAGTCATCGTGTCGCCTCACCACGATATCCTCTGTAGATACTCCCCGTCCGTCCAGTAAAACGCTTTGGTTACGAATATGTAGAATTGAATGCAGTTGACGATCCCCGTGGTCAGTAATTCCAACCCGAGTTGCCACTTCGTCGGCTTCTCCATGTTCAGCCGCAGACAGATGTACGGAATGATGAAGTAACGCGGCTCGAGCAGCAGCTGCGGCACGAGTACCGCGCAAACGCTGCCCAAGTAGATGATTTGCGACAAGAATCTGAGGTGATTGATGCACGCCAAATGCGCGTAGATGGCGAAACCGTAAACGGGCACCAAAAAATATCTCAGCAAATAATAGCGTCCCATAAATCGATTCCACACGTAGAAAACGTAGTGTCTATTGTCCGCCAAAAGATACGGATGAACGAGAGTGTTGCAGTGAACGATTATCGTCGCCGCGGCGAACAAAACGCTCGCCGTGATCCAACGCTTGGAGGTCCATCGGAAAAATCCTCGCCAATGCGGCAGCATGTAGGGCCAAGCGAAGAACATGGAGAAGATCGCGTAGTAAAATATCTGCGGCACGTGTATCGTCGCCACGTGAGCGCTGCGATCGCCCACGACGATTCCTCGATTACACAGGAGAAAGAGCAGAAATCCCGCTCCCACCGCGACGTAAGGCCGCAATTCGGAGCACAGTTGAACGATAAACCTGGCGAACGGCTGGAATCCTTGGCGAACGTGGTGATAAACGTTGTTCCAGACGAGCTGAAAGCAATTAAGTTTTTTTTTTTTTTTCTTTAGTGTTTCCGCTGATTTGAGCGTTGAAGGAATATAGATATATCCTTGGGAAATAAACGGAAGGAGCTAGTAAAATAATGCGCTGTGTAATTGGTTCACTGGAAACTCGATGACAAATGGAATTGCCCGATTTTCTTGAGTTAATTATACGTTTTTTTCTGGGAAACCAATAATAGCGTGAAATTTGGTGTTTTATTTTTATGTAATTGCCTGATTTTCTTGAGTTAAACATACTTTCTTTTCTTTTTTTTTTCAGGAAACCAATAAGAATATGAATATTTTGTATTTCTTGTTTTTATGTGACTGCAGCTACAGAGTTTCACTCACCCTTGCGTGCATCGGAGTATTGTGAATATTCCGCGAGACCAAAGCCTCTATACTCCTGGGAGTTTCATCTTCCATTAAATCCACAACTCGTTCAGCCGCCAACACAGCAACCCAAATTACATTGGTTTGTCTGACAAGTATCGCCAGCGCACCTAATGGACAATCCATGTTTAATGAAATCCTTTGCCTGCGTCTCCCGCTTCACCACCCATCGTTACTCACCAGCTGAGGCTGCCAGTCTGTAGCGTCCCTTCAGGTGCATCAGCGACGCCAGCAGAACCAGGTTCACCGACACTACATCCGTGTAGTAGAGGAAAAACCAGAAAAACAGAGGCGGAAGGAGGGTAACGGAAAAGGCAAAACCTAGAATCGTCCAGGAACGCTCCCGAGTCTTTTTCTGCCCGCTCCAATTTGTAGTCCCGACTAACTTGTAGACGAGATACAAATTCAGGAACGTTCCTAGCAAATTTACGCATCGCATGTACGTTATGCTACAAATACGGAGGGGAACTAGAAACAAGATGGTTATGAGGTAAAGGCCGGGTAACGTTGTGATTTTTTTGTCCCACTGAAATCAAATAAGTTTCTGTGTTACGACGACCACTTTGCTTCTTTTATCGCACAATTTGCAACCCAATTGCTACTTATTACCATCGTGAAATAAAAATAATAATAATAATAATAATGATGATGATAATGATATAAATAAGAATAATAGATGTAATAATAATAATAATAATAATAATAATAATAATAATAATGAAGATGATGATGATGATAATGATGATGATGATGATGATGATGATGATAATAATAATAATAAAGCAGTTTTCTGAGTCTTGAACTTGACTTTATTATGCTTTGAGTACAATTTCGAAATAACTCCTGAGTATTACGAAAATGATAATTTTTACGACCAGTTTTAGTTGCTTTACTCACCTCCAAGAATCTTCCCTCGCAGTACCGCAGCGTCTGACCGACGTGAAAGGCCTCGTCGATGTACGGATGCGGCTGGACATTGTTGAGATAAACGAAGAGCGACGTCGTCGCGACGACGAACGCGAGGACGACGAGAGACTGATAAGCCCACTTTTTCGACCGCACACCGGTTAAATCCTCGGCTTCGGACATTCTCGGGCCGTTTTACGCGTTTCGAGATTCACGATCGAGCACTCGGTCAACATAACCAAAAAAACTGCACGGATCGAGCGACGCTGACTTTTTGGGCGGACGATTTTGCAGCTTCCTCGCTTTCTCTTGGCTTATGGAACGAATAACTGTTCGAAATTCGCTAAATTCGGCGCGACGAAAAAAATTTGCATGACGATAATACGACGTTCTTAGGTCAATAGCCGCTGATATTCCCGAATGACGCTCATCGCCGAGCCGGTATCGCGTTTTGTGTTATCATAATAACGGCCTCTCGATTCGTCCCGATGGAAAAAGCCGAACTTTGCCGAACGCGCCCGACGCTTCGATGCTTCGAACTACCCGAATCGCGTTTACCGGATTCGACCAGGCGTGAAGATAATCGGGAAATAAGTGGAGATAACTGAATACTGCATATTTAAATACTGCAGTAGTTGTTTAATGATAAATAGATAAAAACGATGGACAAAAAGGAGGAGGCCTGGTGATCAGATTTCAGATCGCTTTAGCACGGGTATTATAAACGTTACCCATAATCGACTATCGGGTGTGTCGCATCCGAGGTGGAGGCAAATGCGTTGTTAACCTGTAAACAGTGCAACCCTTTGCCATGCGTTTCGCTGCGCTGCACTAAAATTGCACAACCGTTTGTAAGGCAAAGGTACCGGTTTCGGTCACTGTACCGGTTTCGGACATTTTTACTATATTTTTATTTCAAATCACTGTTTTCTGTATTTTTATGTTGATACTTGGAAAGTGTCCATGTAAATTAACAAGCTTATCGATACAATTTTATTTCATTTTAATAATACAAATAATTCATATAAATTAACAAGTTTATCGATACAATTTTATTTAATTTTAATAATACAAATAATTCTATGCTTTCGAACTCGGTAACCGAAACTAAGCCAAAGGTGGCCGAAATCGGTACCTTTACCTTAGTCTCTTTTATATTTAAAGGGCATTTCTACTATTTAGTTTCGTTAAAAAAAAAACCCGCAAATCGTTTGGATCGCCGACCGATGTTTCGACTATAATTTCCGGAATTATGCAAGACCGGTGCATAAACGAGATTTGTATACTCGATAAAAGACAGGACGCGACCCCTGCCACTTTCCGGCTATTAGTATCCCCGATCCCGTTCCATTGGTCGACGCACACGCGAAGCCGTGACACTCGGGCCAATCGTGTGGTTGACATGAAATTTCTGCGGGTATATATCCTTTGATCTTTTTCCTTACCTCCGAACAACCGCTTCGGCGGCGACGGCGCCGAGAGATCGCGCGAGAGATCCCCTCTTAAGCGAAACGCGATGGGCCAATGGAAATGTTTCCTTTGTGGCCGCTCGCGGTGGTAATGACCGGGTCGTCCCCGGGGCTCGTCCCTCGATTTTCGCGAACCCCTTTTGCAGTCGCGCATTTCTTTCACTGCAACAATAGAGACCCCCGTAGGTATTTGAATAGCGGTCCGGCGGATGCGAGGAATATACATTTTTACAGCCTCTCGTATATCGCGTAACGCGCGAGACATACACCGGGGGGGGGGGGGGGGGGGGGGGGAAGAGCCGAAGGATCTAAAAAGCGTCAGCGAGAGTGGAAGCGAAATCAGAAATTCGTGAAATCGAAATCAAGAGTATAACGTTTTTCGTACCATCGGAATCAGAGCTGCGTTTTTTTTACCCTACGCTGGGGGTACGATTTTCGCGAAAAAAAAATCAATTTCGTAAAGTTGGAAAACCTTGTCCGATGGGAAATCTCGTGCTGATTCCGAAAAGTATCCCTCGAATTTTCTCAACCAGGAAGCGATTTCCTACCGATTTTTACTTTCTTGAAATCGTGATTCGAGTCATTTCAAGTCCTGCGAAAATCATTCGAAAAAATATGAATTCTAAACCGCGAAATATCGAAAATCCCTTAAATCACATAAAATCAGGCAGTCATTAAAATCATTTATGCACCTAAAGAGAGAGTGAATGGCCCCTCGGAAATTCGCTTTGAAAATAAATTGGTAAAGCAATGTGTTTAATCTTAAAAAAAAAAAAAAAATGATTAATGCAAATTTGCAAAATTCCAGACAACGACGTAACAATAGACTCGAAGCCAGAGGCAACGAATCTGCAGAGCAGCTGGAGAAATAATTCGAAAAAAATATATCATTGAAATCATTCATGCATCTCGCGTATTTCGCGCAACGCGCACGAGACACACAGTAATCTTAAAAAAAAAGGAATTAATGCAAATTTCCAAAATTCCAGACAACAACCTAACAATAGACTTGCAGCCAGAGGGGACGAATCTGCAGATCAGCCGGAGAAATAATTCGAAAAAAAAAAAACACATCACTGAAATCATTTATGCATCATTCAAAAAATACATCATTGAAATCATTCGCGTATCGCGTTGCGCGAGATACGCGAGACACACAGGGGGGGGGGGGGGGGGCGTTTGGTTCGAGAAGACCCGAAGCCTCGGAAGGATCTAAAAACCAGGCGGCTCGAGAGAGCGCTCGCACTCCGTCAGCCCGGCCGGGCCGGGGAATCGCTCGTAACAAAGCCTCGGTTGGATTGCGAGTCGATGAGTGGTAGCCGCCGCCGCGCGAGAAGAACGCGTCGTCGTCGGGGCCGGCGGTGGTGGTGGTGGCGATGGTGGGGGGAAAGAGAGGAGAGAGCCTCAGCGGCGGCAGCACCAGATATACTAGTAGTGGGTAAACGTGCGCGTGTGTTAACCGCGCCGGGGGTGGTTGGTCGGTGGTCAGAACTCCGAAATCGCGATCACGCCGAGATATATATTTCCCCGGTATCTCTCTCTCTCTCTCTCGCCACTCTCGACCCGTCGCTTCCGTCCCGGTCACGCCGAGTCGCAGTATTTTTTTTCGCCTCTCCGTCTGTGTTTTTTTGATATACACAAACCGCGCGACGAGGAGGACGAGGAGAGTCAGCCAGTCAGCCAGCAAGCCAGCAGAACCGCCACGAGGGTCTCTCTTCGCGTGTCGCGTCCGTCGCGTCTCGAGAGAGGCACACACGAAGCCCCCCGTGGAGAGTGAGCGAGAAAAAGGCCGCGTAAACCGTGCCGGAAAGAGACTGGAGCGGAGAAAAACGCACGCGGTGTCTTGTAAAAATGGCGAAGGCGTTTCGCGCGGTGACAGTGTCGACTTTGTCAAACAATGGACAGTCAACGCCGAAATACAGCGAGCCGGTCGCTCTCAATATCAACTACGATCCCCAAGGCCTCAGCCTCGAGCTCGTGTCAGGTAAACCCGTCGCAATTCGCTTCAATTCGCGTGCCCGATCGATAATATCATCTCGCCGATACCCCGCCATCCGGACACGCGCGACCTAACCGCACTTTGCTCGGGACGCCCCTGGGTGAAAAAAAAAAAAAAAAGCCGCGTTCACGCGGTGTCTCTTTGTCGCGGGAAGGTTGACAATACGATTTGTTTCTATGGGATCGCTGGGTCGTCGTTTGTCAGCCGATGCGATGGATTTTTTTGAGATATTGTCGATGGAGCGGATTTGCAGTTTAGGATTGTTTTTTTTTGTTGCGATTTTTTTGGATATTTTGAGGATACGAGGGGATTTTCGGGGGATTGGGATGGGGGGGAAAAATTTTAGGGGAATCCTGGGTGCCCTTCGGAATGCCCTTCAGGCGGGATTCGCTTGATGAAAGTTGTTGGGTTTATTTATTTTTGTGGGCCGCTGCGGGTTTGGAGATTGAATGTTTGAATTTTTTTTTTGTCCCTTGTAAAGAGGTATTTTTTTGGAATCGACTGCGTATGTAGGGTTTGAAATGTTTTTTTGCAGAATCGGAGTTGCGAAATTTGATATTTGCATTTTTTGGTAGAATTAGGAACAATGATTTGTATCGAATCTCCGGCGCTTTGGCACTCGAGTCTCATTTTATTTGAGTTCTGACGTTTGACGTAAACAAAAAATGTTGATGCATAAAATTGGTCTCAATCCCAGTGAGTCCGAGAATGGATTTCGCATTTGTTACTCGTAAACAATTTACAGGAGGATTGGAATTCCAAATTTTATTTTATTCTATTAGAACGCAGGGAATGAATATTTTTTTATTCGGCTTCAGCGACGGACGGATATTTTTGTCATGAATATTGAATGAATGAATGAATATTTTGAATAAAAAGTCAAATCGCAATGCGACTCTAATCAATTTTTTGTTTCTAGACGAAACCACGGAGAAGGAGTCATCGCCGTTGCTGGAATTTCCCGTAACTCACACGACAGAATGTTCTCGAGTGGCGTCGAGAAGTTACGTCTTTACCTTGGACAGCGACAGTATACTTCTAACATTTGCCAATGAAGCAGGTGAAAAAGCAGCAAAACTTTCGCAGCCCCCCATGGATCAGTAATTTTTATGATGTTGAAGTTTGCATCGTTGGGATGCAACGAAATTCAGAAAAAAGAATTAATTCCAGTTAACCCAAATGACGAAATTAGGTGTAAAAAGTCATCATAGCAATCGGTTGCTATATAGGATTTTTTTATACCTAATTTAATCATTTGGCTTAATTAGAAATCATTTTCTTCTGAATTTCGTTGCATTCCAACGATGCACACTTTAACATCATTAATTTTTCCTCACGAAAACGTTGCTAATCGACGTCCCTTTGTCGTAGATTTTCGGAACTTCCATTCGCAAATACTAAAGCTCAAAAATGGAAAAGGACTGTCGGCGTTTAACGAGCGAACGGAGGAACTGTCGGCGATGCAGTATTTTCAATTCTACGGCTACTTGTCGCAGCAACAGAACATGATGCAGGACTACATAAGAACGAGCACCTATCAGCGCGCGATACTCGGCAATTTGTCCGACTTCAAGGACAAGGTGGTGCTCGACGTGGGCGCGGGCTCGGGCATCCTCTCGTTCTTCGTCGTTCAGGCGGGCGCGCGAAAGGTTTACGCGGTCGAGGCGAGCAACATGGCCAATCACGCGGAGAACTTGGTCGCCGCTAACAATTTGTCCGACAAAATAGTCGTGATTGCAGGGAAAATCGAGGAGATCGAACTGCCGGAGCGCGTCGACTGCATCGTCAGCGAGCCCATGGGATACATGTTGTACAATGAAAGAATGCTCGAGACTTACCTTCACGCCAAGAAGTGGCTCGTTCCAGGTATTCGAATTTTTATCGGCGCCGATGGACGTCACTATTTCGTCTCGTTTCACCCGCGACGCGGATTGAGACAAACTCTTAAATTAACTAAATAAGATAAAACATTTTATCACATTTTTTTTAATTTAAATTTTATTACATTTTTTTAATCAACATTTTATTACATTTATTTAAATCAAAATTTTATTACATTTTTTTAAATCAAAATTTTATTACATTTTTTTTAATCAAAATTTTATTACATTTTTTTATTTAAATTTGATTGCATTTTTTGTTATTTAAATTTTATTACATTTTTTTATTTAAATTTTATTACATTTTTTAGTTAAAAAATATTCCATTCGCTGTCCGCGACTATAATTCGGTTGATTCAAGCAATTTACATCCGTCTATCTTCTCATTCACTAATTGATTAACGAAACGAAAAAAAACTCATACAAGGTGATTAACGCATTCGTGGCAACTTTCAGGTGGTAGAATGTTTCCTTCCCGAGGCGATCTGCACATAGCTCCGTTCTCAGACGAGAATCTTTACATGGAACAGTTCAATAAGGCCAACTTTTGGTATCAAACGTGCTTTCACGGCGTTGATCTCTCGGCGCTTCGTAGCAACGCGATTAAAGAGTACTTCAGACAACCCATTGTAGACACATTCGACATACGTATATGCATGGCCAAATCCGTTAGGCACGTGGTTGACTTCCAAACAGCTGACGAGACTGATTTACACAAAATAGGTAAGACATTTTCGTCGCAACGACTCCGCGGAGAAAAGCGACGGCAATTTTTCATCTCATCGGCGTTTTTCTTTCGTCAACAGAGATAGACGTCGATTTCCACATACTCGAGAGCGGCACCTGCCACGGCCTCGCGTTCTGGTTCGACGTTGCATTTATCGGCTCGACGCAACAAGTCTGGCTGAGCACGGCTCCCACAGAGCCTCTCACTCACTGGTATCAGGTGCGATGCCTCCTGGAGAATCCGCTTTTCTGCAAGAGCGGCCAGCTGCTCTCGGGAAAAGTTATTCTGGTGGCCAATAAAAGGTTCGTATGAAAACACAATTTTCCGAAATTCGCGGGTGGCCATTCATAATCATAAGAAATTCACAAGAAATTCGAAATCAGAAGAAATCGCTCGAAATCGCTTAAAATCGCTCCAAGTCTACCGCAACCGTCGGTTTCGATTTTTCTCGAAATCCCATTGAAATCACATGGAAGACATATTGAAATCACGAAATCAAAATCACAAATACGTGAAATCGAAATCAAAAGAATAACGTTTTTTGTACCATCGGAATCAGGGCTGCGTTTTTTTACTCTACGCAAGGGGTACTTTTTTCGCAAAAAAAAAAAAAAAAAAAAAAAAAAAATCATTTTTGTAAAGTTGGAAAACCTTGTCCGATGGGAAATCTCGTGCTGATTCTGAAAAGTACCTCTCGTATTTTCTCGTCGTGATCGAATCATTTCAAGTCTTGCGAAATCATTCGAAAAAATATGAATTCTACGAAATATCTGAAATCCCTGAAATCACATGAAATCGGGCAGTCATTGAAATCATTTATGCACCTAAACAGAAAGTGAATGGCCCTTCGGAAATTCGCTTTGAAAACAAATTGGTAAATCAATGTGTTTAATCTTTTAAAAAAAGTGATTAATGCAAATTTCCAAAAATTCCAGACAATCCTACGACGTAACAATAGACTTGAAGCTGGAGGGGACGAATCTGGAAAGCAGCAGCAACACGTTGGACCTGAAAAATCCGTACTTCAGGTACACCGGGGCCGTGGCGCCTCCGCCGCCGGGTCTGAACAGCACGTCGCCCAGCGAGTCGTACTGGACGACTCTGGACGCGCAGGGGGCGCGACAGGCGGTGAACATGGTCAACGGGATGTCGGTTAACGGTCTCGGCGAGGTTTCCATGGACACAGCCGGTTCCGTGAATCCGAGTAATTTACTAGCAATAGGTAAGGTTTGGTTCGATCCCTCGTTATATCAGTACACGCTGTAAGATAGCCGCTAATTCGACAGTACACTTTGATAAGCTCGTCCCACGCCTCTCCGTAGCTTATTAACTATTAAAATAGGCTTAAGATCGATCGCCGCGTCGTCTCTCCGATCGCCACCCGCGACCCTCGAATTTTCAAGCGATTGTCAAGTAAACTCAAAAAATCCTCGAGCGCCGAGAGAGAGAGAGACCGACGGCTTTCGTAGTGTATCGGTGATGATAGACGAGAAAAATCCTCTCCTCCATCTTACTCGCTATCTCGCAATTTCGACTATAAACGAAAAAAAAAAAAAAAAAAATCGACGAACGATCGCGAGCGACGAAATTCGTCGACTCGAGCCAGCCGAAATTAAGAATCACAAGTGACACGGAATACAATTTTGTTGAATTTTTATCGACGTACGGACAGTTCGCTCGGTCGCGCCGTCCGAGCGACGCGCGAATTGTTTCCTCGTTTTATTTAACTTATCGCTTTACCGGTTTAGACGACCTTTTTTTTTACTCCTCTCTTCTTCTCTGTCCACCCCGCTGTGTGTTTTTGAATGTTCAATCGGCGAAACCTCGCGACGGGAATTATCGGCCCGCGAAACACGCGACTTCGGCCGACTTATCGTTATCACCGCGAAAGTCTCGCGATAACCCATCGGGCGAACCCTCGACGGTGTCACTGAATTACCCAACCGATGATATTGTTTGCCACTGCTGATTAACGCTCACAAAACTACTTTTCCGATTTTTTTTTCTTTTTTTTTTTTCACCAAACCAGTTTTACGTCCAACGCATATATAAATATCTTTCGTGTGTAATCATGAGTAATCTGTACATACTTGCAGTGAATTCCCTTGTGATAACCAATGTTTTTGTAAATTTGTAAGACTGAATCCGTGTCAATAAAAACGGCTTTTTAAAGATATAACAGAAAATCCCGAGGGCTGTTGAATTCTTGAATTGTCCCACAGCTTTTCTTTTCGAAATTTCGATTATTTTTTATTTTTTTTATTTCTGTGACGCAGTTTTCGCTTTCGTTCTCGTCCCCCTCGCAGTCCTTTTTTCTCCAGTGCAAAAGTCGAGGTTGAACGCAAACAGCGAAGGCGACGAATAGTCGGGCTATTTGCGGCTTTCGCGCTGTTCGTCGCTATTTTCACTGTTGTCCATTAATTCCCCGCTTTCTCGTCGTCCACAAAGTCCGCTCGTACTTAGAGTAACACTTAGTGCTTTAAAACGCGACGGCCACGACGAGAGGCAGCCCGAAGCGTCGCCAAATTTCCTCGCCGCGTGCGTCTCTAAAAAAAATCCCATCATCCTCAAAAAAAAATCCCCCGTAGCCTCGAAAAAGCTTATGAGTTTGGTTTGCTTGTGTGGCAGGGGGCCAGCCGAATATTCACCCGGGCTCAATATCGAGCACCGGCCGAGGTCGAGTCGGAGGAACGGCCACGAGTACGCAGGCGGCGCAATTGATCGGCGGCGGTATAACGCCGAACATGTTCACATCCCCGGCGACTGTAAGTATGAACGTACTTCATCAAAACATATGGTGAGCTTCTCGCCTCCACGGATTGCTTCGACATCCCCCCCCGGGACACGCGTTCGAGAGCCTCGGATCTTGAGGGGAGAAAGCGAGAACTGACGAAAAAAAAAAACACAGTAGAAATAACGCAAAATAAAAAGTAACGAAAAAAAAATAAAATAAAAACACGCGAAGAGCATTGAAAAACCGAAACTAAAAAAGCGTGAAGGAAAAACAAAGAGAAACAGGAAAAGAGAAAGAAACCAGGAAGTACATCGCGGGAGAAGGAATCCCGTGGCGGAAGCTCGCCAGATTCGTCGTCGAGTCGGGGGCTCTTGCGAAAGACAAACGGATACTAAAGCGTTGCGCCTGCCTGCGTGTTATTCGCGGCTACAGCTTGGTGTTACTTTCCAGCAATCGCTGGTACTCGGCAACACCTCACATTACCCCGTGAATCCGAGCCTGATGATCGGCGATTACGTGACCCCCGGCAACGGGATGTCGCCCCAGACGTATCGGCAATGATCCTCGGCCAAGTCCCTTCGCATCGAGTCCCTTCGCAAGATAAAGCAATTACAGAGCAGCCATCATCACAGTCATCACAGTCATCATCATCATCATCATCATCGGCAGACGAGCGGCAGCAGCGTCGCCGGCGGCGGTCGGCAGACCAGCCGACGTTTCGTCTTCAGCTCGCCGACCAGCAAATTGCGACTCTCGTCGGCGGTGCGGATTCTCCACGCGGCCGATCTCGCGGACGCGAAGCTCGCGAACGACGCGACGATCGGCGGTCCGGCGACGAGCTCGATGATCGAGCTCGGCTGGATTCCCGGCCGGGCGAACGCGACGTGGGAGGCGCGGTGGAGGCGACTGCGGGCCGTGCTCTCGTCGTAGCCGCTCGCCCCGGGGACTCGGGGGTTCCGCGACGAGGAAGCTGGAGCCAATTGACGAGCGCGCTTGCCAAATACAACCCAGGAAGAGTACGATATTTTTTAACCGACAATACTGTTTAAATCGCTCGCAAAATGTTCCACGCCCTCGGCGACCGCGAGGACGTTTGATTGTATTTACGGAAGTCCGCGGATTTTTAGGCGACTCCCTCGTAATCTCGAGTCGAGACGCGCGATCGTTTTTTTTTTTTTTTGTTTTTTTATTTTTATTTTTTTTTTTGTTCGTAACGAGAAAGAGGATTCTTCGTTATTTTGCGTGCTCGATGTCGGAGCTATTTATACGGTTTTTTAGGATAGAGAAACAACGATAAGTTTTAAATGATAAATGGAGAGAAAGAGAGAAAAAAAAAACAAACGACGATAACGTTGCGTTTCGAACCGCGAAGGAGAAAACAGCAATAAGATTCGTTGATAGGCGTGCGCGATGTTTGAGCACCGTGTGGACATTGCCTGTCGTTTTTTTTTTTTGGAGAAAAATGAAACTACGACTACTGAGTCAACGCCGAGGCGCTCCGACGTTTTATTGGTGCGTGATCCGTCCAGGCGAGCAGATTACCCCCCGCGCGAAGAAGGAGAGACGCCCGGATTTTCGAGGAGCCAGTCACGCGCGTTCTAGGCTCTGTGTTTTTTTCGGTTTCGAGTCTTGCGCTTCCCGTTCCGGCGATGACGACTGTTATCTTTTATTTTCGTGACGAAGCTCGGGAGCGGCGGGAAAATTGCTGCCGATGAATCCGTCACTCGGTGAGGCTGATATTCGCGAGTGACAATTTTTCCGCGTGGCTCTCGCGCTTTATTGTACAAATAATACTCAAAGTTCGTGATCAGCGGAGCTGAAACGATAAAGACAAAAGCGCTAGCAATGCCTGTGATCGGTACGGATGGAAAAAAAATAAGGCCTAATCCGCTCACCTAGTCGCATCCCTTCCGCAACACGTCCGGTTACACGTTTTTTTTTTCGCGCGCGTCACGCGTCGTGTGTTATGACTGTTGGCACTCTTGCGTTTTCTATTTATAAAACGGGCTTGACTCAGTAGGATAAATTCCACGTCAAACACTTCCTCAGACACACGAAACACAGACACAAAAAAAAAATAACACACACAGACACACAGACACCTCAGTGTTCTCGAACCTGCGAACTTAATAAATGGATTCGTGAAATTCCATGTAGAGATAGAGCGATGTGCGGCCGATAACGCGCCTGGTGGAAACGACGCGCGAGATATTTCTATTCCATGCCACCCCCACGCAGCATTTTTATCCGAAGAGACAGTGAAAAAAAAAAGAAGAAGAAGAGGAAGAGGAAGAAGAAAGAAATAATGAATTAAAAAAAGGAAAATAAAGAACGAAGCTTTTGTACATAATAATAAGAAGGCACAATGTCGAATAAGGATCTCAATCTCAAGTGAAAGCGTACCGTAAACGTTGTGTGGTGCGGGTTTGCTAGTTCCTAAGGATTATGCTTTCTCTCTCTTTTTAATTGTTCGTCGTACTTTTTTTTTTTACATCCTGATCGCACAAACTTGCCATCCGTTTAAGCCAATTTTACCGTGTACCTCGATTTATTTTAATCCCCCCCAATATACGTCGCGCCGGGTACGGGAGAAACGTGCCGCAGGGCCAACTTTGTTCTTTGTTTTTTCTTTTTTTTTTTAATGTACTTGAGTATTTTATTCAACGATGATTCGCCGAGTCGATTGTCGCGGATATTCACGCGCCGATTCTCCGCGTTGCTCACTGCGATTTGCGAACTTAATAAACGCAAGAAAAGTGGATTTATCAGATCGAGCGGTGAGATTGAAAAAAAAAAAAAAAAAAAAGAAAATGCGGAGCGACGGCCATTTGGATGACGGGCATTCCCCACGAGTGCTCGCGTCCCGCGTATACCGACGAAGAGAGGAAGATACAAAATGAAGAATAAACATAAAATTGTATAGTACCCCCCCGACGATGTAAATACATGTAAGCCACACTTCTTCCAATCGTTTTTCTTCTGTGCGTGCGTGTGTTTTGCATGACTGTGCGGTGCGTGCGTGCGTGCGTTTTTTTAATACAAAATGCCCGATCGACTGAAATTTTACACTCGAATATACCTCAGGTAGCCGAAGCGAGGCGAAGCTCGCGAGCTTCGCCGTTTTACGTGTTTTTTTTTTCTCGATGTTAATTTTCGTTTTTTTACGTGTCTCCCCCTCAGGACTCCCCGTTGTACGCGAAAGACGTCGAGCGTTCGTTACTTCAAAATACACACTTATTTTTATTTATCCTATAATTTGTTTATCATTAAACGTTTGGTAAACGTGGCCTACATTATATAAATCAAGGTTTTAACTCAGTGTAAAATACTTGAAACACATTTTTGGCAATAAATTTCGTACGAAAAATCGCAAAAAGCAAATGTAACGAGAAACGAGTAACGACGAAAGTAACGATCGTTACTATTCCTCGTTACATTGACTTTTTATTATCTTTTTTTCGTGCAAATTTATTGCGAAAAATGTGTCTCAAGGAGTTTTCACAAAGTTGAAACATTGAGTTATAAAACGTGTAGGCCACGATCGCTAAACTTTTAATAATAAACTGTAATAATAAAATTTATTATTTTAATAATAAAATTTATTATTTTAATAATAAAATGTATTATTTTGATAATAAAATGTATTATTTTGATAATAAAATTTATTATTTTAATAATAAAATAATAAACAAAACTTAATATTTTGAAGTAACGAACGCTCGACGTCTCCGGTGTCAATTCGCTCGTCGCACGAGCGAACGACGGTCCCTCTCACTACAAGTATTATGTCGATCCGGCGCCGACACTTCTTTAATATAGACACGCGAGCGCGCGAAACGTGAATTCCGATCGCGAGCGAAGCGTTCCGCGAGGACAAAAGACACTCGATCGATTCCCTCGAGCGCCTCTGGGTTCCGCCGATATTTCCGTCGTCCCGTGGGAAGATTCTTTTCGCTCCACGACTTCTCACCTCCGCCCGACGAGTCACGAGAGAAACTCGTTCGCGCCCAGTATTTTTATTTTCTCGCGACGCGCGCGACATCGACGTTCGTACGACGTATCGTTCGTCGCTTTTTGTTATCGTCTCGAATCAGCTTTCCTCAGTTACACTTCGATATTCAATCCTCGTGACGTTTAAAAAATTGCGCTGAAATACACACAACAAAAAGAAACAAACAAACAAAAAAAGAAAGAAGAAAAGAAGAAAACACAAACAGCATTCGAACGTCGTTGTTAATTGTAATTGTACAGTCGAGAGTAAAACTGTGTCGTAAACGCGTTAACGAATTATCATTAGACTTAGAGATTTAAGGAGCCTTTAATGATCATACGCATACTTAACTTGTCGTAACTCGCGACAGCCGAACTGTTAGAATTTCCCCGTTTCAACGAGCTATGTAAATCCCCCGAAAATTGCGACACCGTCGGTTTCCCCTCGCCACTAACATCGAAAAAAAAAACAACTAACAAACCTGTTAATCGAAGACGCTTCGCCCGCGCGCCGCGTTGTCAGATCGAATTTTTTTCGATAGCAAACGAAAACTGCCGAATCACATCAGCGTCGCAAAGACACGAAAAACTCTAGTCCCAAACACGCCACACATCACAAGCGAGTCGCGCGGCGAAATTGCAGTTAGTCGAGGCTCCGCGAAAGACAAACGTTTCAATTTATCTTTTTTTATAATCGGCGTGCGTCGGCGAGGAAGCTTCTTCGAAAAAAAAAAAAAAAAATGCTCCACGCACAAATGCATTTTTTTCTCATCTCCCCCGTTTCTCGTCCCTCGTCTTCTGTCTTTTTCTCCCTGAAACCCGTGCGCTTCGAATTCGTCCCCCCGCTTGTGTTTCTTCGTCTCCTCCTCCTCCCGTTTTTTATTATACATATTTTTTGTTAGTCCTTAGTTTCGAACCCTCGGCCGCTACCGGGGGGGAACGAAATCAACTCTGTCAAGTGCGGCTAATTAATTTTCTTACCACGTAAGCGTAAATTTAAGATGAATCTAACTTTAACGAGATAATAAATTAAGTTGAGATCGTTTAAGTTAAGTTGAAAGATGGTTCGTTATTTATTAATTGTCTTGCTCAAATGGCACCGTAGGCCTGACGGAATTGACGGGTGTGACAATTTACTCGTGCGTAAACGCGACCGTTGGCCGAGCGCACAGCCGCGTTTATCGCACCTTGTCTCTTGTACAATGTGTGTGTCTCGAAGTAATTTTTACGAGGGGGGGAATTTCAACGATAATAATAGTTATTGAAAACGACGAGAGGAAAACGGGAGTTTACGTAGCGATAGTCGTAATAAGGCCCTTGTGTGTGTGTGTGTGGAAAAAAAATAAGAAAAGCGTGTAACAAACTAAAAGTTCTGAAGTATAATATTGTCGCGGCGATTCTCGAACCGCGTAGGCCTGCCGGATATTCGTTTAAATATTTTTTTACATCTCGCTCCGCGCGGGTGGAGAGGACGAAGTTCCGCGAGATTTCGTCGATCGACGAGAATTGTAAACGAGCGAGACCTCAAATTGTTCGCCACGCGACGCGCACATAGATGGGAAAAGAGATTCGTTGATTTGACAAATTCGGCGGTCGCGGGTTGTCGAGAAAATTGTTTAATCGGCTCAACGAGTGGGGATAAAAAAATAGATAATGACCAAAATAGTGAATGGTTAAAATAGCAAATTGCAAAATAATGGTCTGAATATAGAATGGCCATCATTATAAAAATTCGCTATTTCAGCCATTCGCTATTTTGATTATTGAATATTTTAACCCACATCTTTATTAAAATGAAATCAAAATAGCGAGTGGCTGAAATTACGAATTTCATAATGATGGACATTCTGGATTCAGATCGTTAATTATTTTCGAATTTGCTATTTTAGCCATTCGCTATTTTGATTCCCAACCAGCTCAATATTTTTTTTCATCTTAGTTGGTTTGCTGAACTGAGAAACTGTTGAAGAAACAAAAAAGTGATTCGATTAAACATTTATTCGACAGCCGGTGACCGCTGGATTTAGTCGACCCAACCATATTTTTTCCCGCGTGCACTACGTACGGATGCACGATCGGAAAATCGTCGTAAAAATCGACGAAGGGCCTCGGAGATATCGCGCACACGCTTCCCTCACACCGATTCACCGTACGTCTCTCGTAGATTACCCTCCTGGCTCCATCAGCTTCCAACATAGAGTTTAGGCACCGTAGCAGTCGATTAAAAAAGAAAAAGCGCTAGGTAGGTAATTTTAATGCGTGTACTCTAGGTATGTAAATGCGTATATATGATGCACGATCATGTGACTAGTGCCATTCCGGCTAATAAATCATCATTCTCATTATTTACAATGCTGTCTCTGTTTAATATTCCCGTTCGGCGTTTTAGACCCTCCGTAAAATGTGTACAGAAAAAAATAAAAAAAGAAGATAGGGAACGTCGATTGATGAATTAATTGCGGAAATTTTAGCTCGTATCGATGTGACCATTTAAAGCCTAAACAGAAAAAAATAAAAAAAAGAAGATAGGGAACGTCGATTGATGAATTAATTGCGGAAATTTTAGCTCGAATCGATGTGACGATTTAAAGCCTAAACAGAAAAAAATTTTAAAAAGAAGATAAGGAACGTCGATTGATGAATTAATTGCGGAAATTTTAGCTCGAGTCGATGTGACGATGTAACGCCGAAAATGTAATCACCACGAAGACACTCGAATTATATAATTGTAAGACGAGTAAACAGGTGCCTCACGCTTATCTTCTGTATTAAATTTCGTTATCCTTGTTTACGGTTACTCAATTTACCGGGCGATGTAAATTATATCATTGCACGAAAACGCCACACGTGTAGCCAACCAGTGAGCGTTTTGTAATCGCTTGGAAAAAAAATATGTTATAGTGATACTAGAAACGCGGCGTTTTGTACCCGGAAATGAGACGGAATTTTTTCCTCGGTTTACTTTAATTTGTAATCAGACAAAAAAAACGAAGGTGGGGGAGGGAGTGTTGGATCGGATTAATTATGGATACCGAAAATTGTCAGAGGTCGTTCCTTACGCTTATCTGCTTCGCGCTTTATCTCCGGCTGTTTTAGCGACTGCGGGCTGTAAAAACACGTGTTCGAGAAATTAAAAACGACCGAAAAATGCAAGGAAAAAAAAATTGCGGAAGGCGAGAATCGATGACGAGCTTCAGATGCAAATATTTTCAAACATATATCTGTTTGGGCTCGGTTTGACAAATATTTAACTAATATTTAAATAATATTTAACTAATATCTGTCGTTCCTCGGGATAGACGATAAAATAGCGGAAACTGGCGAAATACGTGACGAAATTTCGCGCCGTTTGTCGCGCACAAATTTGATTTGAAAGGAACGCGTGCGATTTATGACGCCAATTCACAAGAGTCTCTTGAATTGGCCTGGATGGTTCAATTGAAAATTATTCGACCGTCGTTTATCATTTTGCACAGGTGAAACAAACGTCGGAGTTATGTATTTTTTTTATCGAACGTCCGCAAACACGGATACTCAACGCGCATATATTTCTCACCGTGTGGCAAACCCGAAAGCTGCGAATTTATATCACGCCGGTGTCTTCCATTCATGGGAGTCGCGAGAGGATCGCACGTGGGCTTCGACGACGAGGAAGGGATTCGATGCAGTCGGGGTTTCTCCCGTCGAGTTGCGAGAATCGCCGGTTGACGCGTCGGGCACGAAGCGATAAAATAAAATCCGTCGTGACGTTTGACACCGAAAAATCCAACAACTTTTCAGGCAATGTTGACTCCAATAAAAAATTTGAAAAATTGATACATTTTTATGAAGTAAAAATATTGATACAATTTTATGAAATACAAATATTGATACATTTTTATGAAGTAAACAGATGGATGTTTTTATGAAGTAAAAAATGGATATTTTTCTGAAATAAAAATATTGATACATTTTTATGAAATAAAAATATTGGTACATTTTTATGAAATGAAAATATTGATACATTTTTATGAAATGAAAATATTGATACACTTTTATGAAATAAAAAAATGGCAAAAATGTATCCGACGCCCAAAAAGATAGTTCTGTCTCAAATTTCTTAATTATCGCATCCAAATGAATATAAAAATAAATAAATAAATGACTCAGCAAATTTCGCCTCTTTTTCGCGCAACCAATTTTTTTTTTTTTTTTCGTGTACCCACTTATAATTCTCATCGCTTTTCCGCTATTTAATCAACGACTTGATCGTCGTGATACATCTGAAGTCAATATTATAATGGTAATTGTAATATAAACACCGGGGGTTAAGACGTTCTCGCCGAGCAGAGGAGCTTCAATAACAATTATATACGATCAAACAAAAGTGTCGTACAAATAATAGGACATCATCCGCGGCGACCTCGGGGTTTTCGATTACTCTGGAATTACCGCCGTTATCGCCGAGAGCTTTCTCGCCGACCCAACTGCGACTGACACGTTTATGAAACGACGCGAAAGACATTTAGATTAAATACACACAGCTGTATGAGAAAAAAAGTTTCTCACAACGTGTTTCATCCGCGCTCGGGCGCGACTCGTCATGAATTATAAAGTAAGTATTTGTCCAATTTTAACGTTCAGTGGTGCCGAGAGCCCGAGTGATTGCGCATCGCGATGGGAAAATCCACGGTCGAAAGGTTCGAGAGTGAAAAAAAAAAAAAAAAAAAACCGGTTGCGTTGGTCTCGTCGACGATTCGTATTTACGTTCTCCACTATGTTTCATAGGATCCTCGTGGTTCTCGCGCTAGTTTCGCCAACGATCGCCTCGCCGATCACCGAGGTCTCCTCGTCCTCGAATTTGATTACCGGATGGTACAATCGAACGATATGTTTGACCCAACCGTGCACGACGACAGGTAATAAAATTGATCGGCGTCGATCAATAAAAATATTGAAAAATACTGCGAAATATCAATTAAAAAAAAAAAAAATTTAATTAAAAAGATTAAAAAAATTAAAAAATAAAAATAACAAAAAATTAAGATAATAAAAATAAAAAAGCTCCGAAAAAAGTCAAACGATTTTTTTTTTTTTTTTTCAACCGATCTTCGCAGCCATCTCGCTGCTCTCGGGGATGAACACGCAGGCGGATCCTTGCCAGGATTTTTACGAGTACGCGTGCGGTAACTGGCGGCACCAGAACCCCCTGCCGCCCGGTTATTATCAGTGGAACCAGTTTACGATAAGGGCGCTGGAGACGCAGAAGCAAGTCAAAGTTAAGTTGAAGTACGCGAAAGTGTCGCGAGGGTGAAGCGAGGGTGAAGATTTTTTTTTTTCATGGTTCTCTGTGTCGCTGTTACGTTATAGAAATTTTGCAAAGTCCCATTGTCTTGCACGACATTAACGCGGTGCAGAAGGCGAAGCTGAGCTACCAGACGTGCATGGACGAAAGTAAGTTTTTTGTCTTTTTGTCTTTTTTTTTCTTTAATTTTTTGTCTGAGCAATAAGGCTGATCAATGTCGCCGTTAACAAAAATGTATATTATAATAGTATATCATATTTTTTGACGTAGTATGCGAAAAATTCCATTTTACACACTGTGCGAAAAATTAAATTTTACGCACCGTGCGAAAAATAAAAATTGTGTGCAAATTGGCAGCTGATTAATTTTTAATTTGGCCGATATCGGGCAAAACTGATTAATTTTTAATCTGGACAAACTCGGGTAACCTGGGCCGGTCCCGATCAGAATCTAGATTCGAACCGATTGAACCCCGTAAAATAATTGTTTTTTAAATTCCCTCGTACAGACAAGATTGATAAGCGCGGCATGGAGGGCATCGAGTCGATTCTCCGATCAAAGGGCGGCTGGCCCTTGGCGATGTCCGCCGATTCGTGGGTGGAAGGCAAATTTCCGTGGCAACAAATTCACAATGATTACATGACGTACGCCGGTGTGGCTGCCTTGTTCAAAGTCGAGGTCGCGCCGGACTCGATTGAGACTGGTCGATTCAGAATATGGGTAAGAAATTATTTGACTGAAATATAAGAATCCAAAAAAACGTACGAGATGACGAAATTATCATGTCAATAAAATAAAACTACATGAAGAAATAAAGAAGAATAAAAAATGTTTTTTTTTTTTGTTTTTCAGTTAAAAAAGCCAGTCCAGTTTCGATTGCCAAAAATGAAGCTAGTTTCTCTGGAGAACGACTATCTTCTCATGCACATTTACTCCAAGTACATTTGGGCCATAGTGAATGCGATGGATGACTACAAAAGGGCAGAATCTACTGCGAAGCCCCTCGTCATCTCTATTCGGGATATGGTCAACTTCGAAATACGTCTGGCTCACGTATGTAATATTCAGTTTCTCGATATAATAATTTATATCAATGATGTAATTTTTATTTAATTTTATTTAATTTTATTTAATTTTATTTAATTTTATTTAATTTTATTTAATTTTATTTAATTTTATTTAATTTTATTTAATTTTATTTAATTTTATTTAATTTTATTTAATTTTATTTAATTTTATTTAATTTTATTTAATTTTATTTAATTTTATTTAATTTTATTTAATTTTATTTTGTATTAATTTCATTTTATTTTATATTAATTTTATTTTATTTTATTTTATTTAAATTTAATTTAATTTTATTTTTTATTTTTATATCAATGATGTATTTTGTTTTTTCCCAAATGACACGAACGCAGCTCACTCTGTACGACGCGGCTGACTCAGCAGCTGAATTAATCACGATTAACGAACTGCAGAAATTGTACGACAGCGCTAAACCCCGCAAATCCAGGTCCAAGGTGAGCGTTCAGATATCATTTTCTGATTGCAACATGAAGCTGTGTGTCATACAAAAAAATTAATTACATCTCCGAATGCCTTTTCAGATAAATTGGATCTCTGTTATAAAAAGCATCTTCGTCGATGTCCCCGGTGTTTATGTCGGTGGATATGAAAAAATTCGCGTGTGGGATAAGCAATACTTTGTAAAACTCGTCGAGTTGCTCGAAGAGACACCCGAGGAAACAATTGGTAGGCATTTGAATGCGTTATTTAATTAATTAATTAATGCCTTAATTAATTAATTCATAAATACGTTATTTAATCAATTAATTGGCCTGATGATAAATTTTATTAAAATTCCTCTCGCAGTTAATTTTATTCACTGGAAATTGGTCGACAAGGCTGTGACCCACACGACGCGAGAAATGAGACAGAATATCTATGGATTCCTGAAGGCTTCGACCGGACTGGACTACGAAAGACCCCGGTGAGTTCGCGACGATCAAACGTGCGAATTAAATTTCTGCGCAAACTAAATGCCTTCGAATTCCCTTACTGGGATTCTGAGCTCGGATCCTCGAATAATTGCGATGTGATATACGGAAATTCAGTCTCTATTTTCAACGAGGAATTGATGTCCTTCTCGTAGCGAAGAATTGTGTCTGGAACAGACGGGAATGGAGCACGCGATTGGCTACGCGTACGTGAAAAAACACTATTCGGACTCGTCGAAGGCGAAGGTAAGACAAGATCTTGAGTAGCAATCTGATACAGAGAAAAAAAATCAACGAAGTGATAAAAATATTTTTGCTGTGGTAGCTGCAAATTTATTGTGGTAGCTGAAAATTTGCTGTGGTAGCCGAAAATTTTTCTGTGATAGCTGAACATTTCTATGTTAGATATGTTAAACATTGGCTTAAATAATAATAATAATAATATTGAAAAAGAAATCGTAGTAAAAAAAATAATAATAATTTTGAAAAAAAAAAAAAAATCGTTCCGATTTCAGGCCCAGAGTCTGATGCAGCAAATTCAGAGAGCCATGGCCAACCAAATCGACAGATCTCCCTGGTTGGACAATCCAACGAAGATCCTTGCCAAGGAAAAACTCGACTACATGACGGCTCTGATCGGATATCCGGATTGGTATTCCGAGGAAGGAGTGAATCATCATTACCGTGAAGTAACTAAATAAAAGAATAATAATAATAAAAAAAGGGTACAAAAACAATAATAACGCCAATTTGGTAATTTCAGCTTGACGTCAGCAATAATTTCTTCGGTAACGTCATCAGTCGTTGGTACTTTGAACTGAAGGAAACTCGCAGCTTGCTGAGACAGTCGGCAGACCGAAGAAGGTACGGAAACGCATTTTTTTTTATCTTTACCCACCGATTCCAATTGAACATGATATTTTCATTGTTGCAGGTGGCCGGTGCCTCCGACGAAGACTAATGCTTTGTACAGCATACAAATTAATGCCGTGAGTGAGTATCTCGCGTATGTAAAAAATTCGCTTGAATGTAACACGTGAATGGCAAATAATATTTTAATTTTTTTATTTTTAATTTTACAGTAATTCCAGCAAGTATACTCCAATTGCCTTTCTTTCACGCCCAAAGACCAGCGTGAGTACCAAACTCCCTGTTACTAATCAAATATTCACAAAAATAAGATTCAAATTTTATTAAAGATTCAGTTTTTATGGTTGATTAAATATTCATAAAAATAAAATGCAGTTTTTATTAAAGATTCAGTTTGTAACGATAATTAAATATACAGAAAAATAAGATTCAGTTTTTATTAAAGATTCAGTTTTTATCGATACTTAAGTATCCATCAAAATAAAATCCATTTATTATTTTTTTATTTCAATTTCTGTTTGTCCTCGACAGATCCGTAAATTACGGATCGATTGGAGCGATTATTGGCCACGAGATAACCCACGGATTCGACCACAATGGTGAGTAATTGATTAATAATTTTACACTCTATGACCCGGCTTGAAAAAATTGAGAGCTTTTTTACACGAACCGAGCGGGTTGTTTCAGGACGCCAGTACGACAAGCACGGAAACGGCAAACAGTGGTGGGGCAACGACGTCATTGAAAAGTACAAGAAGCAGACTCAATGCTTCGTGGACAAGTTCAACAAGTACAAGGTTTACGAGAGCTCGAACGAAACGATCTACGTGGATGGATTGAAGACGTTGGGCGAGAACATCGCGGACGCTATAGGATTTCAGCTGGCTTATGCGGCCTACGAGCAGTGGGACAGGGAGACGGTGCAAGACGATTTCACCCTGCCGAGACACGAGAAGTACTCGAACGATCAGCTCTTCTTCCTGGCGCTGGCAAACGTAATTTTTATACATTTAATTTATTTGTATTAAGTACAAAATTAATAAATTGCATTTATTTAATTAATGCCATAAATCGTGTTTATTTAATTAATTTGATAAATTGCGTTTGTTTGATTAATTTGATAAATGGATGTTATTCAAATAATTTAATGAACTGCATCTATTTAATTAATTCAATAAATCGTGTTTACTTAATTAATTTATTAAATTACGTTTATTTAATTAATTAAACAAATGATATAAAACGTGGTTTTAATCAATTACAAAATGTATTCTTATTTTTTACTCTCGACGCTGTAATTAATTTTTTATGGAATCTAATTTATAGATGTGGTGCTCCACCGAGTCGGACGATTTCCTGAGAAACGTCGCACCGAGCGACAAGCACACGATACCCTCGCTCCGAGTCCTCGGCGCCGTCTCCAACATGGAAAGCTTCAGCAAGGCTTTCAATTGTCCAGTCGGGACTCCCATGAACCCGAAACGAAAATGTGCAATCTGGGGCTGATACGGAAATTAAAAGCGAATTAAAAGAAAAAAAATGTTATGGTCGAACGACGACAAATATATCAAACTGTATCCTTATTTATTAATATGGAAACCACTGACTCCTGAATCCTAGAAAAACCCCATAAATTATGGTGGCAAAGACAGCAAAAATGTCTGTATTAGCGAAAAATTGAAAGCTCGAATATTCGGGTGTTCGACGAGACCGAGAAAAAAACGTTGTTTTTTACAGCCAGTGACGAATAAATCCAGAAATTCGGCGCACATTTTTTAGGCCTTCGATATCTCGATATTGATTTTTTTTTCACACCACTTTTTTAACTTTGAAATCGTTACGTGAAATCGGATTTGCATCACAGTTACGAATAAATTCAGAAATTCTGCGCACATTTTTTTAGGCCTTCGATATCTCGATTTTGATTTTTTTTTAACCACTTTTTTACTTTGACATCACACCTCGTGTTCACATAGGTCTGCCGTCTATGTCGACGTTACGCGCTCTAAAATTTTACAGGCAGCCAAAAGCACTCAAACTCGCGTCTATTTGATTTGACGCACGACTAAATGTGGTGATGAAACATCGATTACCGCACGTACATCGTTTGCACGTTGAGACGAGCAGCAGGTGACTATAGGAGGCGGCTAAAGTTGGCTACCAGTGCAAGTGCCACGTCGAACATGTCGTCGTGAACCTCGATATTCGACAAAATGAAACATCTCCGATTTTCTTATTTCGCTTTCGTGTAAGTTTCATTAAATAAATTAAATCATTTAATGACATAAAAATGTCATTAAAACGCCTACCAAAAAAAAAAAAATCGTAAAGTAAATAAATAAATAAAAAATATTCTTCTCTCTCGAATTATTAGGTTTTTCCTGGCCTTCCTGGTCAGAGGAAACGTCGCGTCGAATGTGGACAGCGACGATTTCAAATTGTGCAGATCCCAGATATGCGAAGAGGCTGGTATGATCGACGACCGCAAAACGTCACATTGCGCCGATTTTTTTTATCAATTATTTATTATTTTCTCATAGTGATCTTTGAGCAGGTAATGAAATTATCGACAGTCTCGACCGGTCGGTCGAACCCTGCCAGGATTTTTTTAATCACGCGTGCGGTGGTTGGATAGCGAAGCACTCGAAACCTCTGAAGGCGACGAGTCGATACAAGGATTTCGTGATTAAAACTGGGATTCAGTTGCGGAATCTGCTTCAAGGTTGTCAATCGCGTTTGGATAATAAAAAAATAAATTCACGATATTATTCACGATTCAAAATTATTCAAAATTATTCAATTATTTTATTTTGTTTATTAGTCAATAATTTTCAAAGTATTAATTATGATTTGTTATTTTTAAAATATTTATTTCTTTATTCAAAATGATTCATTATCGAATAATTTCATCTAAAATTATTCAATTATTTTATTACATTTTTTAGTCAATAATTATCAAATGATTCATTATTATTTATTATTTTTAAAATATTTATTTCTCTGCTCTTTTTAATTGCAGATTTAACACAAAAAAATGAAACGTATGGTGCAACGCTGCGTAAAGTTGCGAATTATTATCGTTCCTGCATAGACATGGGTAATTTTTCGTAAAATCATTTTTATCAAAAAATCTCGATGGTACCTTGACGATTTAATTTCATCCGAAGCTGCGATCAACGCCAGAGGTTTGAGGCCACTGGACACCATGGTGTCAGCCATAGGAGGTTGGCCCCTCAGTCTTCCGTCGAAAAATATCAGTCACGATCATCAGCAAAATCCCAGCCTGCAAAAAATTCGCGAATATTACGTCAAAGCAGCCGCTCGTTCCGCGCTCTTTGACATCAGAGTTCTTCCCGATCGGCGGAATCCCAGGGTCAATTTGTTGCACGTGAGATCGAACCAATTTTTTTTATTTCCCCGCAAAAAAAAAACACCTTCGACCTGCAATAATTATTTGCTCTTCAGTGGACTCGGCCTGTGTCGTACAACGTGAGCCCGATTGACCGGCAACGTTCCTACGTGTCGCGCAGAAGCAAAAGAAATAATCCTGACTCGTCTTACGCGAATTACGCCGCTGCGGTGGCTGAAGAAATCGTCGTGCTGCGAGGCTCCAACGTTTCCTCCGGCGATATAGAAAACGATGTGGCGGAAATGCTCGAATTCGGGACGTCTTTGGACGTAGGTCGATTCACGTCAATAATTAAGGCGACTGCAAAGTATTCGAAAATTTTTTTTTTATCTATGGAAGAAAAAATATATATAAAAAAATTAAATTAAATTAAATTAAAATATGTAATTAATTAATTTTTTTATAAAATAAAAATTATATAATATAAGATATAATAAGATAATCAAAATGGTATCATTTAATTTGAAGAAATTGTACTCAAATGTGGTGTCGAGGGAAGAATACAACAAGGGACCGATTTATCAATCAATGACGATCGCCGAGGTGCAGAAAACGTGGAACGCAGCCGTCTCTGGGCATCCTGAGTATTCGGTAATAAAAAATTAGATGCACAAAATTAATTACAGTAGAACCCTGATTAATCGAGCTCCGAAAATTAATTACTATTATTAAAATTATTTATAAAAAAAGTTATTATTAAAAAAAAACTTTTCTCGTCAGATTGACTGGCTGGAAACCATCGGCAGCGCCTTCGACGAAACGGGTATCGCGATTGAGGCGACGGAAAAAATTGTCATCCCGCGAAAAAACATCGTTGAGAAACTCGCCGAGTTGTTGAAGAAAAATCCTCTGCGGACTGTCGGTAATTATGCGGTCAATAATTTCGCAAGTCGATTAGATGAATAGGCAATGACTGTCGTATTTCTTTTTTTTTATTTATAGTTAATTACGTGCATTGGCACGCGATTGATGATTTAGTGGCCTACACGATACCTTACGAGGACAACGACGACCAACGGTTGGTGCCTAAAATTATTATAAAATTATAAAATGAATATAAAATTATTCGTGGCGTGACTGATGTTACGGATTTTTTTTTAAATTTCGTACTATAATTTTTTTAGGTCTTTCTTCTGCACTGATTACCACAAGATGCGCGAAGGTTTATCGTACGCCTACGTTCGAAAATACTTTCGCGAAAACGCAACACTGACGACTGTAAATACGCTACGTAACATTTTTTTTTAAATAATTTCTCCAACTGTAATTTTTTTTTTTTTTTTAGGCAAACGAAATGGTAACCCGAATTCAAGAAGAAACAAAACGACAATTCGACCGATCTGCGTGGATGGACGACGACGACAAATTCCGATCGAAAGAAAAAGTAGATAATATAGTGAAAAATATCGGCTATCCCAGTTGGTACGACGATCCTCGAAAAATCGACGAATATTACGACGAGGTGAGATCAATAATTAAAACGTCAATAATTTTTGTACTCCAATTCTTTTTCCTGTCTCATGCAGCTAGAAATCGGTCCTGATTATTTCGAGAACGCAGTGAGTCACAATAAATTCAGGAGGATAAAATCGCTGAAAAAATTGCGAGAGCCTAACGACCGACTGAAGGCCGAGTAAGTTTCCTCGTGATGATTTTTAAAAATGCAAAAATTGAGGAAATAATTGTCATTGACGGTTTTTCAGGTGGCCATTGCTGCCCACAATGACAAATGCGGTTTACTCGCGAAATCTAAATACCCTTAGTAAGTGGATATTATTATTTACCATATTATTATTTATTTATTTTATTGTATCACGGTTATAAATATTATTGTTATTATTTGACTCGAGATATTTTTTTTCAGCCGTTCCTGCTGTGTATTTCCAGATGCCTGTTTACCACGTCGAGAGACCCTTGTAAGAAACCCGCTGCAGCTGCTCTTGCAGCTCACAATAATTGCTGTAACGCGTCATCGCATTTTGTGCAATTACAGGGTAATGAACTACGGCAGCGTCGGAGTGATAATCGGGCACGAGGTCGCTCATGGATTCGACAACCAAGGTGATTTTGTGACCCCCGAATATTTTCATGTATTCTATGTTAATAATATATATTTAAAATTAAATTAATTAATTAATTTAAACATTAATTAATTACTTAAAATTAATTCATTTAAATTAGGCATAATGTACGACAAAATCGGCAGCAAGAATCAGTGCTGGTCGAACTCGACGATCGCCAGATACAACGACAAAGTAAAGTGCATTGTCGACCAGTACAGTAATTACACGCTAATTGACGATTACATGAACGTCACAATTAACGTGAGTATTCGCTGACGTCACTAAAAAAAAAAAAAAAAAAAAAACCGAGAATGTTTTTTTGCTTCAGATCGACGGTAAGCAAACCCTGCAGGAAAATTTCGCTGACTACACCGGCGTGGCGATAGCTCTGAATGCTTATCTGTCCCACAAAAAAGAGCGCAATCTCGAGGACATTAGGATACCGGTTTTGAAAAATTACACGGATGAGCAACTTTTTTTCTATTCATTTAGCAATGTGAGTCCAAACTCTGCTGATAATAATCCAATTATTATCATTGAAATCCAATATAGTGGATTATTATTATTATTTATTTTTTTCTTTTTAATTTTTTAATTTTTCGTCTTTCTTTTTAATTTTATTTAATTAAAAAATGATTTTATTTTATTTTTTTGTAATTTTTTATATGTTTTTAAATTTTATTTTTGATTTTTGATTTTATTATTTTATTATTATTTTTATTTTTATTTTTGTTGATGTTGTTATTGTTGTTGTTGTTGTTATTATCCAACATATTGAATTATTGATGCTATTTATCAATAAGTCCGACGGATTGACGAGTGGCAATAAATTTCTGTTCTCGTCTGCAGCGACTCTGCGCTGCGGAGGGACACGAGGCTCTCCCGAATTACTGGAACTACCGAAGCGTTCCCGCCGCGCTCCGAATTAACGGGGTGGTATCGAATATGCGGGAGTTTTCCGAGGCCTTCGGCTGCCCGAGCGGAAGCCCGATGAACCCGGTGAAAAAATGCGTCCTATGGGATTAAATTGTAGAACGCAACGAAGCGCGTTTTATTGTGCTGAAGAAAAATAGAATCGTGCCGCATTTTTTATTCAATATACTGCACGACGACGATACAACTGAGGCACTCAATGAAAATATAATGAGATTCCGATTTATTGGAATTACGGAAAAAATGTCCTTCGCTTCATGCGGAAGAAATTCTTTCTCCGATATTAAATTATAGAATTGAAAGAAGTGTTCCGATATTATGCTGATTTATTAAATAACACGAATTGAAAAAAAAAAAAAAATAGTACCATGCGGCAATAAATTTTTTATTCAATATAGAGCGATGAAGTTTAAAAAAAAGTTTTTCTGAATCCTCCGACTGCCCAAGTGGAAGTCCGACGAACTCACTGGAAAAAAAAATGCGAATTCTCCGGCATTTTCTCCGGTATTAAATCATAGAATAACGCGATAAATATGCTGATGAAAAATAGACCCGTGCGGTAACAGATGTTTTATTTATCGCGCCGCTATTATTTATACAGCGCGATAATCCCCGGACGTTTCCATCGATGACGTGACGACACCGAGGGAATGATTGAAAAATTAAACGCGTCGATAGAAATTTCCTTCTCTCTCTCTGTCTCAGAAACGAGGGAAAAAAATCCTACGATCGCCGCATCTAATTGCTCCGTGCGTCGCCCGCTGCGTTCGCAGCGCGACTGACGCGTCGAGTGGACCGCAATTCACGATTAATCCTACGTCACTGGCGCGTCTGGCGATGCGATGCGCAACGCACTCTACACGCAGTTGGACTCTGGACGACAATGTGTGTTTCATGTCGGCCCACGTCGAGCTGTCGCTGCGTTTTTTTTTTTTTTTCTTTTTTTTTCCCCTCTTTCTCACACAGATTACAGCGGACAATACGAGGCACGAATCCCTCGACGGTCGTTCGGGGGCCGCGCGACGGAAATAATGAGTCCGATGCGCCAGTCGTTCGCTCGGTGTTTTTATGCAACGATGCGAACGCGTTTATCGCGCAGGAAATCATCGGCGATTCTCCTCTCCGCGCGCGGACCGCGACGCACCGATAAGACGTCAATCTTCGGACGACGACGACGACGCGAGATGAGGACGGGAGCTGTAATTGTATTTGTTCGGGTACCGAGCGGGTTTGCATGCACTCGGTGAACTTTAAGGTTACGTGAGTATAAATACGGGCGATGATGTTGAGGTTTGCGTCGTTGGAATGAATAAACGAAATTCAGAACGAAAAGAAACGAAATTCAGAACGAAAGGAAACGAAATTCAGAACGAAAAGAAACGAAATTCAGAACGAAAAGAAACGAAATTCAGAACGAAAAGAAACGAAATTCAGAACGAAAAGAAACGAAATTCAGAACGAAAATAAACGAAACGAAATTCAGAACGAAAATAAACGAAAATAAAAGAAACGAAATTCAGAACGAAAATAAACGAAAATAAAAGAAACGAAATTCAGAACGAAAATAAACGAAAATAAAAGAAACGAAATTCATTAAAAAAAACATTAATTCTAATTAACCGAAATGATGGAATTAGGTGTAAAAAAAAATCACCATAGTAACTAATTGCCATGATGAGTTTTTACGCCTAATTTCATCGTTTAGGTTTATTAGAATTTTTTTTTCTGAATTTCGTTGCTTTTCAACGATGCAAACTTCACATCATTATGAGCGAGCGAGTGATGTTTGTTTTTGTGCTCCATGAATTAATGCGCGAGCTACCCGAGCTCGCTCACCTCGGACGACGCCGATTGTCCCGCGCTAATCGGCTCGCAATTTCAATAAAATTATCTCGGAACGCGGGATGCGAGCGCTCGTTAATTGCTTCATGATTGGAGCGTCAACCTCGCGATGTTAAATCATTCGCTCTGTCGTCCAATCAGATGTCGGCGAGACACTTTTGCGGATTTTTTGCTGTTGATGATTTATTACCGAATTAATTACCGACGAATAATTAATACGGATTTGAATTATTTATTTAGTTTTACGAAAAAATTGAATAACATCAAAAAATTACTTTTTTGATGTTATTGAACTTTTTTCTATGCCGAATGAAATAGTTGATCAACCGTTGAGTGCGATGAGCTTTGGGCGAGGAATTTATACGGCTTGAATCTCTCGACAAGGTCGCTCCGGTTCTATAAACATTTCTGGGAATCCAGAATTTTCACAATTTTTTAAAGAATTTTCCAACTTTGGTTGTAAAAAAAATGTTGATTGAAATGATTTTTTCATGCAAATTGCTAAACTGCTTCGGTACTTTTTTTTTTAAGTTTAATCGTTAGTCTTGTGCGTTGACTCACCTTACGAATGACTCATGCTTTGCGCAGATTGCAGACACGGTGGGCTTGAATTATTGAAGACTCGTACATGCGAAGAGCGGCGAGGCTTCCTTCGATATATATTCTCAACAATGGAAATACAGGAAGCTGGGAAAAAATGCAATATATGGAGACTCGCTCGTCGTTTGCCTCAAAACATTTCTACGGTGGTCGAGCACTTTTTCTATCGGTACGTTCGCTGAGCGCCGCAGGACAATTCCAAGCCGATACTGACGATGAGTTATTCTTCCCGCAGCCTTGGAATAAATATAGCTCGGAATCCTCTGAAATGGATCTTCGGCTGCACCGTTGTGGTGCTTTTGTGCCTCTTTGGTTTGTATCGCTTTCGGCAGGAGAAAAATCCACTGAAACTGTGGATCCCGCCGGACTCGGACTTTGTTCGGGACACCGAGTGGCTGATGGCGAATTTCAAGGAAGGCCAGCAGGTGGAATCCATGATCTTGACCGGAGATGACGTCCTTGAGCCTCGGGCGCTTCTAGAAGTATATCCACCACAGTATCGCTCGAGCAGTTAAAAGCTGCAATCTCTGAGTCAACAGAGAGAGCCCTAAATATTCCTCTGTAAACGCAGAGACTCAACGGTCTGCCAACTTGTTTTCAGCTGAATGCAATAACTAAACGAATATTAACACTGCAAACATCCACTCAGCCAAAGATAGCTTGGACAGATGTGTGCTTCAAGTAAGCACCTTTGTTAGATAAATAGAATATAATGTTGCATAATAGTGTTGGACAATAATTGCTGAGGATAATTGAATTAAGATCCATCGGAAATACGATTTTCAAATATTCTCGTCAACTAAAATAATTTCCAAAGGTCCATCCTTTAGACACAAAAAAACGTGCATAATTTTTTTTTATCAGAACAAAAATAATGTTATGAAAAATTATGTACATTTTTAGTTCAAACGATGAAAAAATTGATGCACGCTTTTCTCGCTTGAAATCGGTAAAAAGATTCGATTGGAACCAATAAGATGAACAAAAATCCGGTTGAAACCTGTTTGAACCGATTATTTTTCAATCGGAATTTTGTCCATTCCTTTTGTCCATAGCCTTGAATTATTATTCTCTCTAATATCCCCCCTAAAAAATAAAAATTCGTTGCATCGAACACGTTGAATAAATCGCGCTATTCGTTACCGGCAGAGTTCCTATAATATCGGGGATGGTCGGCCGCCAGCGAAGGGACATCGAGGACGATGATTTCTTCGACGAAGCTCCAGGCGCGACGATGAACGAGACGAATTTCGAGCCTTCGGTGTTCGCGCCGAGCGATCTCTACTGCAACATCACCAACAGTTTGCCGAAAGGCTGCCTGCTGCGTAGCATCCTCGACATATGGGACTACGACAGCGACGTGATTGGGCGTCAAACGAAGGAGGAAATAGTAGCGAAATTAAATTCGGCAAAGTTGAGCCCAACACTGGGCCACCCGATGAACTTTGCGGATCTCTTGGGAGGCGTGAAGACTGACGAAAAGGGGAGAATTATCTCGGCAACAGCTGTCCAGACGTTCTGGACGGTGCATATTAATTTTACGGATATCAGGATGGAAGAAACCGGCAACGACGCCGGAACGGCTGACTGGGTAAAGTGAGTTTTATTGCCCGCAGTGTTCTAAGTTCCCGTTTTTTTAGAAATTCAAGTTTACACAACAGTTTATTTTTTATTTACGATTTTAGAAGGATGACCCGTAGCGATTATAAAATGATATGTGAACTTTTGAATAGCCGTAAGAAAAACCGAATTTTTTTATTAAATTTTGCGATAAATAGTGAGAAAAATGGACAATCCTGGTTAAATCCTGGTATTTTATTTCTATAAAAATTCGAGATTTACAAGAAGATTTACAACGAATACTCGGTGAATTCGATTTTCAGACGACCCTCGACGTTCTGCGCTGGGAGGCCGAATACCTGCGGGAGCTCGAGGCGAGCGCGAAGTCTTTGGACGCGCGAAACGAGGCCGAATCCAGTGGCCAGTCGCTGAAGCTCTGGTACCAAGCCGGCCGCAGTTGGGGCGACATCAGCTCCTCCACCTTGTTTCAGGACATCGGGAAGGTCTTGATAGGCGTCGTACTTATGTCGACTTACGTGCAGGTCATTCTGTCGCGATTCAATTGGGTCGAGTGGAGAGTAAGTTGAACCTTTATAGCCGCAACCTGATAAGTATTTTACTCTACGTATTTCCTCCGAAACATAAGGATCCGGCGTGCGAAAATCGCAGCACAACGGGACCCAATTATTTATTATTTATTTATTATTATTTGTATATATTTTTATTTATGTATAATTATTTTTATACATTTTTATTTATTTATAATTATTTTTATACATTTTTTTTTATTTATTTTTTGATTCGTAAATTCTCAAGCATCTCGTTTCACCCGGTGAAATCGTTACTTCATTTGAGATTCGTGAAAAAAAAATGAACAAAAAGGGTGATCCGTCTTTCTTTCCAAGCACGACTGAAATAATCTCGCGTCTATCGAGCCGGCCGGCCGCTCTGTAACAGCCGGATCTTCATTGGCCCTCCGTATTGTTTACGACGCCCAGTATCCCCCGAGTCACGAAGCTTTCCCTCTAGTTCTGCTTGACGAGCGTCGGCCTCCTCTGTGTGGGAGGCGCTTTCGTAGTCGCGATCGGCTTGTGTTCCCTCTGCGGGGTGCCTTACGGCCCCGTTCACACTTCTCTGCCATTCATGCTGATGGGTCTAGGGGTCGACGATATATTCGTGATGATGGCCTCGTGGGAACAGGTGTTATCTTACGAGCCCAATCGTTCCAGGCCATTGGCCGAGAGAGTCGGCCTGATGCTCAGCCACGCCGGCGCGGCAATTTCCGTGACTTCTTTCACGGACGTGGTGGCCTTCATAATCGGTGCATCTACGGTTCGTAGACTCGCTGCTTCCCCAATCTACCGGGTGTCTCGGTCGCCGAAAAAAAATGCGGCTACTGTTTTAAGGCGAGGCGAAAAACTCCTACTCAGTCCGACAATAAAAATTGTAAACAATTATTCCGACGATGCCAACCCTGCTTAATAATTCCCGTTGACACTGATCAAGTGGACAAAATTCCGATTGAAAAATAATCGGTTCAAACAGGTTTCAATCGGATTTTTGTCCGTTTTATTCGTTCTAATCGGATCTTTTAAACAGAGAATTTTTTATGGAAAAAATTGAAGATTTACATCGTTCCTCTTTCGATTTTTAATGGTGTAAAATTGGTCCGAAAATTATTTTCTATCTTTCTCGCACTCACGAAGGTTTCGCCTCCCCTTAACGCGCACGCGGGGAACGAGAAAAGTAAAACAGCTTTAACAGAAAATCTGTTATCGAAAAAAAAAAAAAAAATTTAATTAATTTACACTCAGATGATTGTACTTTACTCCTTCTCCGCGTACTAAAATAATAACCGATTGGTACCCGCGATTTTCCACCGAACACCTGGTAAATACGAATTTTCCGAGGGAAAGTTAACTCCGAACTTTTTCTTTCTTTTTTTTTTTAGATTCTTCCATCGCTCCAGTCGTTCTGCATCTACGCGGCGGTCGGAGTTATGATGACTTTTCTTCTGCAAGTCACGTTCTTCGTCGCGTTCTTCGCCCTCGACGTGAGGCGAGTCGAGAGCAAGAGAAACGGCGTGATTCCCTGCATCGTGCACGAGAAATTCGAGCCGCGGGTGGTGGACGCGCGCGGCTCGATTTCCTGGCGCTTCGTCGACTTCCTCTACTCGAAAATCCTGCTAACCGCGCCGGGGAAAGTAACGGTGATCCTGATAACCGTCGGCGTCGCGGCCGCGGGACTCCACGGATCTTATCATCTCGAACAATGGTTCGATCCCGAATGGTTCCTGCCGAAAGGCTCGTATCTCGCCGAGTTCCTCGCCGTGCGAACCGAGCGCTATCCGGGACGAGGTCATCCGGCCAGCGTGTTTATCGGCGACGTCGAGTATCATCGCGAGTTCACGCGGATACTTTCGCTCACCGCGTCGCTGCGGAACATGACGACGATCGATCACGTCGAGCCGTGGCCGCAGGTTTTCACGGATTTCGTGAGAATTTACTATGAAAAAGGTGACGAGCTTTGCCGATCGAATCGCAAAACTGATGGCGATCGAAATAACGATTTGAACCATAATTTCAATGAAGTAACTTTTAATAATTTTTCTAAAATAATAATAACATCATTGAAGCAGACGAAAAATCTGTTATTTTTGGCTTAACTGATAACTGTTAACTGTTATTTTCTTGGAATTTTCTTTAAAATCGTTTTTTTTTTTCGTTCCATCGACTCCTCGCAGATTTAACGAGGATTAACTTAATTAAGTTTAATAAAATTAATTAAACCAACTTTTGATCATTTTTAAAAACATTAATAGCATCATTGAAGCAGACAACAAATCTCTTATTTTTGGCTTAACTGTTAACTGTGAACTCTTATTTTCTTAGAATTTTATTTAAAATCTTTTTTTTTCCACCGCGAAAACCCCCGTTCGACGTTGCTCTTAACTGATTCCATTGACTCCGCGCAGATTTAACGAGCGGTTCGATCGATCGCCCGGACTTTCACCACTACCTCTCCAAGTTCCTCTACAGCCGTAGCGGCGGCAAGTACCAAAGTAATTTCCTCTTCGAGGGTAATCTCACGTGCGGAAAGCACGCCCCGAGAATCCTAATATCCCGGATCGATTTCTCGTTCGCGACGTTCACCGGACCGGACCAGTGGATACCGGCGATGGACAATGCGAAGCGCGTCGCCGCGGACTCGGGAATTCGGGGCCTCGTGACCGTTTGGAGCCGGATATTCGCCTCGTGGGTCACCGACAAAGTCATCGCCGAGGAGGTCACGCGGAACCTCATTCTCGCCCTGATATGCGTCATGGCCACGACGGCCGTGCTAATTGCCGAGCTGCAGACCTGCTTCTGGATTCTCCTCTGCGTTCTCCTCACGCTTCTCGACGTATGCGGATTCATGTTCTACTGGGGTCTCACCATCGACATTGTTTCCTGCATCGGTGAGTCGTTGTAATCGTCGACGTTCGCTAATCAGCGACGAGTCGCACACGACGAATTGTTCGCCGTGGCACGAAATCGTCCGAGCGAATCCGAGCAACCGTTATTTTATAGTTGCTTTACGGGGACTTACTATAAAGCAACTATGAAATATAAAACGAGGTAAAGGAACTGAAAATAAGGTTTATTTTCAGTTTCTTTACCGTCACACAACCATAAAGTTACCGATAAAGGCCGATAAAGGTCGTTGCTTTGGAACAAAATAGAACCATGAAGAAACCGTAAACTAAGGTTGCTAGTGAGTTGATTCAACCTGCAAGTAACCAAAAAGCGACGTATGTTAACAACCGATTATCGTTCGTTAATATTTATTCTTCTCTTAATATTTAAATATTCTTAATATTTATTATTCTTTACTCAACCGAAGTAATGAAGTAACGAAAAAAATTGACAGACGGTTGTTGGTTGCTTCTTTATTTTTATATATTTTAGTTCCTATTTGTTCCATAGCGAGCGCTCGCTTTTCGGTTATCGAGGATTTTCTTAAGATCCTCGAAAACGTCTCACGAAAAAAAAAAAAATCCCGTCTATTCCGCAGGTTTGGAGCTCGCGGTGGGTCTGAGCGTCGACTACGCCGCTCACGTGGCTCACGCTTTTCTCAACACCGCAGCGCCGGACGGCGCCCGAGCCACCAGGACTCTCATCGCCGTGCGGCACATCGGCGCGGCCGTCACGTACGGCGCCGGCTCGACTCTCCTCTCCCAGTCCCTCATGATCTTCTCCGAGGCCTACGTGTTCCGCGCCTTCTTCAAGATATTCTTCCTGGTCATCGTCTTCGGGATTTGGCACGGCCTCGTCCTGCTGCCCGTCGTGCTGAGCACGATCGGACCGCGGAGTCTTCACGCGACGACGACGAGCGCGAAGAGCGTGGAGGGATCGCCGAAAAACGAGGACGAGGTCGACGTGCCGCTCAACAAACAAACTACGGATCAATGACAGGGCTTTCGTCTTTATCAATAATATTTATTTTTGGTTCAATAAACATACAAAATTATTACACTATCCATACTATTAATCACACATTTATACAAAAATAATAATAATAATAATAATAATAATAATAAAAATAATAAAAAATAATAATAAAATTGGATAACTTAAAACGGCATTATTTATATATATATATATGTATATACGAATACGTATATATATATCTTTAATATATTAAGATTAAAAAACAAGTACAAAATAATGTGTAGCAAGGTTCGATATAGATTTTATTTTGCTTTCTTTTTCGTTTCGTTTCGTTTCTTCTTTTTTTTCATCTTCTTCACTTTTTTTGTTTATTAATAATCAATTATGTTTGAAAAGGAACATGACTATTATTAAACGTAACGTAATTGTGATGGATGCATTATTTATGTATAATTTTAATTAATCGTTTACGACGTAAAAATGAGCGGCGTGTTGGGGGGGCAGGTGGACCCAGTCGATGGGTCGTTGACCCCGTTTTCGCTACCTCTCTCAGTCTTGCACAGTCCATGGACATTCACACCTCTTTCTCGCACGTGTGTGATAATGTGTGTGTGTGTGTGTGTGTGTGTTTCTTTTTTTAATAGTCTTTTCTCGTTCGCAACTGTCTCGTCCTATTGTTCGCTCTCGCGGCGTCTCTCGCTTTCGCTCTCGCTCGTTATTCGCGAATAATAATTATTTTAGAAATGCGCGTTTCGTGTGTGCGGCCGCGGTTGGCGTCCGAATGGGACAGAGCGGTCGCATCATCATCATCGTCTCACGTACCATTTGCACAACCATGACGAAAAAAAGGGCATCGAAAAAAAAAAAAAAAAAAAAAAAAAAAAGAATTAAAACAAAAAATAAAATATTAAAAAAAAACCAGTCAAAAGGAATGAAACGTATTACACACTCGGCGCGCACATATTCAGCAATAGTTTTTTTTTTTTTTTTTTCAGCGCACACGACAGTAGACTGCTGGGCAGCAAGCCGCGCGTACGAACGGTACACGGTTAATTACACACCTTATTTAGTCGAATTTTACAAATTGGGACCGTATATTTCATAGTTAATGAGGAACCATCGATATAAATATTTATTCAGCAAAACGTGCCAATCGGTAATTGTGGGCGAAGAACGCGGTGGCGTGAGCACAGTTAATGACGCTGGTGATATTGGGGGGGCTTGTGGGGGGGGGGAAATTGTGACGCTGAGGAAACCTGGGGAAATATGGGAATAACGATTGGGGGGACGATGGGAAAAGGCTGGGAAGGGAGGCGATTAAGGATATGGATATGAGACTGAACGACACGTTTAGTTTACGTTGGAGAAACGCGGTGAGGGGTGGGCCGGATGAACGACGGGGGAACGACACGTATGGGGGCTGATAATCCTCATCGTCAACGTGTGAACAATGACGATAGGGGGGGTAGGCGTTGAAAGGGGGGGTCAGGGGGTGGCCGGGGAAAGACACTCAGGGCACATACAGACACACAGACATAGAGACTAGACTACTACCGACTATCTAAAAATCCTATCCTAAATGCACATGCACACGGTATACATACACGCCCGATATTACGACATTAACATGATATGTATACGCATGTGCACACGTAGAGTTTCGTCGTTATTATCATTTATTAGTTAATTGTGTGTGTATGTACGAGCGTGTATATGCAGTGTTTGTGGAACGTGTCGTGAATTTTCTTCGTTCGTCACTCTTCCCATTTTCTCCCTATTTTCTTCACTTTTTTTTCTCACCCTCTCATCTCTCTCTCTCTCTCTATTTCTTTTTCTCCTCCTCCGTCCTCCGATTCGCTTCCTCCTCGTGTCTTGTGTCTTGTAATCGTTTTTCGTCTTTTTCATCTTTTTTTTTCTTCTTCGTCATCTCTCTCTCGTTTTGTTTAATAAATGTTATAGTTTTTATTACTCAAGCTTATGCCCAAAAATCTACCAGAGGCACTTTGGGTTTATTAGTACCATTAGAAGTCGGCGTGCGCGGGGGAGGGACGCCGCACGCCTCCGATCGTCGAGCCAAAACGCCGAGGCGATCATAACGACGACGCTAAAGAAACACCCGCCGAGATCCCGGGATATCGTGTTTTTTTAACCTTGCACATCAAATTTCCCTCTCATCCGTCTTTCCCCGAGCACTCGCCCACCTCTCTCTTTTCTTTCATCTCGTTTCCGCTTTCGTTTTGTCGCTCCCGCTTTTTATTTTTTTTCTAGCTTAGAGAATTCAGCCCGATACGCATGCCACACGACGCTCGCTACTCACCTCCCCCCATTCCCATGTTCTCCACCCTATCTCGCGATTTCCCTTCATTTTCGACCCACCCTCACCCTCGCTTCGACCTCTTCAGTCGCTCTCCCGTCTCTCTTTCTCTCTCTGTCTTTTATTTCTTACCTCTCCTCCTGCCTTTCCTCGCATTTTCCGATATTTTTGAGCAATAAATACTTTCTCCACGAACAACTGCACATTGAATTGACGCACAGGACACCCAAAACTCATTCGCACCGGTCCGCATTCGCACCGCGGCGCGTTTTTTTCGCGCGCCTCACAACCTCACGCTCTTTCTCACTTTCTCACTCTCACTCTCTCTCGCTCTCTCTTTGCTGTCTCACACTAATATGGCTACATCCACAGATTAATGTTACGTTAATTAATGATTATCAATTCATATCAATTCAATATCAATGTATTACAATCAGACAATACTCAACAGTGATTCATTATTCATATATATTACAATAATTAAGAGTGACAACAACATGACGACGGAGGCGTTGAAGCATTTTGTTTTTGTTATTACTTAGTTTTCTTTTTTTTTTATTTTTGTTTCTTTTGCTTGTTTTCGTTTTTATGGAGAGGAGAAGTGGCACAAGGTGGTTCGTAAAGGTAAAGGATGAACGAGTAAAGGAGGACGGGACTCGCGTTGCCGGAGAGCCGAGAGAGAGAGAGCGAAACGCAGCAAGCTCGACTCCCGGCCCCGCGGGCCGCGTATTCGTTAATGAGCCTCGAACGATGACAATGACAACGATTGATATTTTGTAATGACGATGATATTCGATGGAAAAATGTAACGATGAGGATGGAGAGAAAATTACGAATTAATAATATGGCAGAGAGATATTTTTTGGGGGGGGACGATGAACCGGAGAGAGATCGAGGGAGGGGAAGCACGCACACTCAACACAACCGTCACATCGAGAGCTGACCTCGCGCGCGCGCGGCCATAGTCCATATTAATTAATAATACTTAAAAACTATTACACGATCTTCTCTCTCTCACTCTCCCCCTGCTCCTTCGATCTTTCCGTCACTTCTTCTTCTTCTTCATCTTCCTCCTCTTTCTCTTCTTCTTCTTTTTTCCTCACACAGTTTTCTTCCCTCGTCTCCTTCAGTTCGCCTCGAGTGAGTATGTTTTTTTTCTTCTTCGTGTGTGTGTCTCTTGTTTTTTCCCTCTTCGCTCTTTTTTGTTTTCTGCGTGTGCGTCTATATATACTATATTTATATATATAATATTTATAACGCGACGATATTACGGAAGGGCACACACGCACACATATAATATATACATACACATGCGTTGCGCCGCCGGTGTTTAAGTGTATATATGTACACATATACATATGACATACCATCCATGTGTATAATTAATAATCATATTCAATTACATAATTAACGCTATCAATAATTATCGCAATCCTTAAAACTCGCGCGGTTCGTAGCCCGACGAGTTTCAATTGTGTTTATTTTCTTCCTCTTTTTTTTTGCTTCGTCTTCGCGTTTTTGTTTTTTTGTTTTTTTCGTCTTTCTCTCTAGTATGCGGTGGATGGAAATGTTTCTTCGTTAAAAATCGACGACGACGATCCGACGTCGGGCGTTAATTGTGTGTCGCGCGGTTCCGCCCGACGAGCGCGGATCGCAAACGATTCGTTCGTCATTTTGTGTTGTCTCTTTTCTCGTTTTTTTTTCCCCCCCCGTTTTTACTCACATTTACAAATATTCCTCGTTGAACGCAGCCCGGGTTTCGGCATAATTCATTCGCACAGCACGTTCAACGCTCGCCCCCCTAATTTTATCATCGTTTATTATTTTATCGTTATTATTATCCTTATCATCTATTATTCTTATTATTATGTACTCGTTTTTTGTTGTTCTGTGTGTGTGTGTATTTTTCTTGTAGTTGTTGTTGTTGTTGTTTTCCTTTTTTTTTAATTATTCGTTTGCATGAAAACCCTTGTCGCTACCGATGACGGGAGATGTCTGTTGCCAGGGCCGCCGGCCTCACGTGAGCTTATTACAATAATACGTATCACCTATTACAATATCATTATTTTGGTTTCTTATGTACAATAACTGGTAAGTGCGATGATACAAGTTACATACTTCGTCACACCCGCCAGCCAGCGGCCTTCCAGAAGACTTTGTCGAACGTATTACAGTTTTATAACACCTATCCATTTATTTTTGTTCGCGAGCGCGCGCGAAATTATTCGACTCGCTCGATCGCGATTTTTTCCCGTCGTCGTCGCCGCGATATTTTTTTCTTCCCCGCATAGCCGTCGCACGTCTCTTTCTTTCTCTCTCCCCCTCGCTAAAAAGTTTGTGTGTGAGTCTCTTGGTTTTTTTTTTGCCTCCGTTATTCGCGGAACGGGAAAAAAAACGAATATACCCGGGGCGCTAGCGCGACGACAACCCGCGACGCGATATATCACGATCGCGCGTTAGGCCAGTACGATTGGCAATTTATTTGATAATACCTAGTGACGCGACTCAGCAGGGCCACTCGTGGCGCGAGGGTTTAGTGGGATGCTTAGTCGGGATCACGGGGCATCAGGGATTGGCGTCCGCCGCCATGATATTGTGCACCTGCTCGAGCTTGTACGCCAGCCTCTGCTTCTGCGAGAATTCGTCCTCCTCGAGGGTGACTATCAGCTGCTCGTTGTACTTGCCCGCGTACGCGTACAGCTCGTAGAGGGCGCAATTCGTGTTGAACTCCGTCGTGTGTTGCTGCGGGCAGAGGGAGAACGAAAAATCGTTAGACAACGGATTTAAGCGGTAATTAAAAAAAAAAGCGTCAGGTATTTTCTGTTGAAGCTTCGTTCTGACACATTAGGTAAAGGTATCGGTTTCGGCGACTTTTGGCTTAGTTGCGGTCACCGAGTTCGAAAGCACAGAATTATTTGCATTATAAAAATAAATTTTTTTTAAAACGCTTACCCTCGATTCTTCCGCGAGCATCGCGTTCATGTCCTGATCGGATATGGCAGGCATCACCTTGATGTCCGAGTAGTAACGCTCCACCCACTCTTTGTACACTGGAATGTCCTTGGCGTAGAGTAACTTGGAACTCGGCGAGTCCTTGCCTGTAATTGACGATAAAATTAGCGCGACGATTCAACGACAAACGGGGGTGAAAATAGCTAATGACCAAAGTAGCGTCTCGGTAAAATAGCAAATTTGAAAATAATTAATGTTCTGAATATAGAATGACCATCAGTATGAAATTCGCTGTTTTCATCATTCGCTATTATGATTCAATATTAATAAAAATCTGGGTGAAAATAGTGAATGATCAAAATAGCGAGTGGCTGAAATAGCAAATTTCATAATGATGGCCATGCTATATTTATTCTTTATTCAATATTAATTTATTATTTACTTATTTTTTCTTTATTTATTTTTTCTTTATTTATTTTTTCATTTATTATTTTGAAATTTGCTATTTTGGCCTTTCGCTATTTTTTTCAGACGCTATTTTCACGCCTATTCGTGCGGCGTAATTTGCGCCCCAACTCACCCAGTCTGTGATCGGACGTGGAACAACTGTCCATGAACGTTTGGGCGACGACCGAGAGACACGAGTCGACGATGTTCGATTTGTGAATGTCGAAGACGAAGTTTGGATTTTTGATGAGATTCACCCAAAACCTGAGGGGCAGTGAGTTGCTCTTCCACGTGTGGACGACCTCGGGATCGGATATGCCGTGATGAAGAGCTTGGTCGTCGAGGAAGTCGAACATGTATTTAATGGCGAGAGGAAGCGCGGAGCCCCGATGAGCCGTGCTGAAAATCGTCTCGAAGAGATCGTCGACGAATTTCTGCAGCGTGCCCTTGGTGGCGAGTAACCTCGTGAGATAAATCTCCGAGACCATCTTGTTGCCCCGCTCGCCCTCCTTCTGCGCGTCCGTGTCGTGATGCTTGACGAGATGCCAGCACTTGAGACCACCGTCGTGATCGTGGTTCAGTGGGGAAGTCGCGCGTGACAGAGGCGGACTCGCTGAGCTGAATTTGCTCAGATTGAGCGTCTCGTATTTGTGCGACTTGTCGGTCTTCTCCGAGAGTATCGACAGGTTGTAAATGGAGGATTGCTTAGAGACTAGGTTTAGGGAAGCTCCGTCCGGCACTCGGTAGTGATTCAGGGTGTTTCGCTTCTTCCATTCGCCCTCGGTTTTCGTCGTCGAGTCCTCGTCGTAGAGTATCAGTCGGCCGGACGCTCCGGTACGCCATTCTGTGTTAAAAAGAAAATCAGTGAGTTAATCAGGAATACACAAAAATACGTAATTAATTAGAAATAAATGAGTATCAAGTTTTGGTTCCGAATAGCTGAAACAATGTAATATTCGCTATTCGGGTCACCTCGGTGTTAATCAAATGTAAGTTTTGGGAAAATTTCGAGCACTTCTCGATGAAGTAAAAATCTGAAAAAAATCAAGCGTGCAGAAGGTGCTGAGAAGATTGATTTTGCGTTATATTAATTCTTTATTAATTTTTTTGAATATGTAGGAATTTTTTCAGAATTTCGACTAATTTTTTAAAATTGCGTTTTTTTTTTAGCGAAATGAGTGACGAAAACCGCAATTCTCATCGGGAAGTGTTCGAAATTTTCTCCGAAACTCACATTTACCGGGAGACCGTAAGGGGAGGACTACCTTAAACCTACGAAGAGGAGCCAGAAAATGAAATAGAAAAGACGAGGGCGCGAAATTCTTACCAAGATCGAGATCGTCCTTCCGCGGTCTCTGACTGTAGGGCGTCGCTCGGTAAATAGTGTCGAGCGCTTTTTCCTTCACCTGAGAAATCGTGTCACAATCGAGCACCTTAACCGGCACGTTCTCCGTGTTTGGATCCAATCCACCCACGAATACCGTCTGTTGCGAGATCGAGGCGTAGGCGGTCTGCAATCGCGAGGCAAGAAGGAGAAAAACAATCGATTAAAAAGGGACGTCTCGTGTGGCAAGCGTGAGAATAAAAGACAATGGATTCCCATGGCACCGACGCATCGGGGCCGGGTCTCTCTCTCTCAGTTGCGATTCTCACAATTGGCTTGAACTCGATGGACTGCCTGATGAGTTTTTCCTCGGACAGCGAGTACCTCGCTTCCGACGTGATAGCATCTACGGGACCCTTGTCGACCTGCTGCTTCATCGCTCGGAACAGCATGTAAAGCGGCTCGCCGGCGCACTCGCGCATAAATTTGTACAGCAGGAAGGTGAACCAGGCGGAGAGCATTTTCTCCGCGACACTCTCGGTTCTGAAATTCCACGAAACACCACCCGCGATTAGCCCTGATGAATTCAATCGCGAGCCGGGATCATCGCCAGCGCCGCCCCAAAGACGAATACTCAATTTATTTAATGCCAGGGAATTTACCGGCTTTCGCGGAGACAACCGCAGACGCTCGGAGAGATCCGAGATAATAAAAACGAAGAAATAAACGGAAAGAAGCAATGATGTTGAAGTTTGCATCGTTGGAATGCAACGAAATTCAGAAAAAAAATGAATTCTAATTAACCCAAATGATAAAATTAGGTGTAAAAAATCATCATAGAAATTAATTGATATGATGACTTTTTATACCTAATTTAATCAATTAATTTTTATTTCTAATTAACCCAAATGATAAAATAAGGTGTAAAAAATCATCATAGGATCTAATTGATATGACTTTTTATATCTAGTTTCATCATTCGGGTTAATTAGAATTAATTTGTTTCTAATTAACCTAAATGATGAAATTAGGTGTAAAAAATCATAGGAACTAATCGATATTTGTACCTAATTAAAATGATTTTTTTTCTGAATTTCGTCGCTTTCCAACGATGCGAACTTCAACATAAAAAAACCCGCCTCTCAAATTTACTCACCGTCTGAGCAGCAGCTTCGGATGACTCTTGCCCTCCATGCACTTCTCAATAAGCTCCGCGAGCAGCGTCTTCAGTATATCCGTGCAGTACTCCATCTTGCTCTGCAGCGTGACCATAATGAGGCTGGCGACATTAACGCGATCCCTCATCGAAAAATACCGATTGCTCTCAAGCGTCCTCACGAACAGCAGCAGAAAAGTCTTATTCATAATCAGCTGCCCAAAGAGCCTCAATCCCTTCTCCTTCCGCGACAATTCCGGCCTGTCCCACTGCAGCACTACATGATTCTCCACATTCGGGAACAGAATCTTCATGGCGTAGGTTCGATAATCGAGGAACGGAATTCCAGCGCTCGTGACGTCGCCCGTCAAGTCCGTCATTTCCGTCTGAAGCTCGGCGAACGCCTCTTTACACTCAGCGGCCACTCGCAGCTCCAGAATATCCATCTGCTCCTGCATGTTCTTCAGCACCCGATTGCTCTCCGTGGATTTTCGTCTATAGGCGATCAGGAAGGCGATGAAGATAAACACGAGGATAATGATAGCCGCGATAACTCCGATCAACGCGGGTTTCGAGAGCGGCCCGTTCAATCCAGCCGGCAACGCGTAACTCAGCTTCCCGATCTTGAAGCTCAGAGTGTGACCAACGATCACGATAACCTCGGGCAGCTCCTGCTTGTCGGGCATTCCCTCGGCGTCCAGAGCCGGCGGTTGGGTCACCGGCGGCCGGCACGTCAGCTGCTGCCGCGAGAGCGACGTCACGTTGCAGAAGGCATTGCCGATCTGGACAATAACGTCGAGTTCCTGACTCGCGCGATCGAGATGCTGACCGTTTATCGTGAGATAGTCGCTCTTGTAGTATTTAATCTCCTCGTCGAAAGGATCGTAAACCGGATTCGGGTACAGGAGGAACTTCGTGAAGCCGTTTTGCGATAGATTTTGCACCCCCGTCACGTTGTCCATTCGAAATCCGTACTCGAGTGGCTCCGGACGCTCCGCGTCGAGCTCCACGTGATCGGGCACCTCGATCGTCGGCGATCGGCAGTCCATGCTCGTCTGGCTGAGAACGTCGCAACGCGAGACGAACATCTTCTCGTCGTAGTAAACGTACATCTGCGGGTCCTGGATGTAAGCGAGATTCTTCCCGGTAACCGAGATCTTGATACCACCGGCCGGTATGCCCTTCGGTATTTTCATCTGACCCGCGACGCCGCTCTCCACGCTATCGATCGTCGGATCGTCCACGTACTCGTAGAAACCGTCGTAATCGCGTATCGCACCGTCGAAGGTCATTCTCAGCTTGCCCTGGCGCTTCTTGTCGCTCGCGCTGGTCATGCACAGCGTCTCGTTGGCTTCCGCGCTGATTATCGAGCACGGTAGCTTGTCGATGTACACCCGTATCTCGCTACCGGCGTTCATGTATTTACCGGTTATCTTCACCGTCGTGCCGCCGCTCATCGGTCCGTGCTTCGGCGATATCGTCGCGATTTGCGGATCGACGAATTCGTAATTTTGTTTAGATTGCCCGCGAAAATCCTCGATCTTCACGATCACCGGGCCTTGACGTAGTTCCGTTTTTCCTGGGCCGTCCAGACGGCAGATTATCTGCTTCGTGCGGATGTAGAGAGACTCGTAGGGCTGGCAGGTGACGCCGGCGACGGTGACGCCGCCGTAGATGTCGCTGAACGTCTTGCCGAGATTTATGCCGCGTATCGTGACGTTCGTGTTGCCTTCCCACGGGCCCATCATCGGCTCGAACGATTTGATCTCAGGATTCGGACAGGTCATGTTTCGATTTAGCCAGATTCCCGTGCCGCGATTGCACTGATCCTTCACCTCGCAACGCTCTGAACTTTGACACCAGCCGCAGTCGTATTTTGCTGGGATCGCGAGACACATGCCGCAATTCTCCGCCATGTCGCGGCATCTGTAGATCACTACGTGGATGTTGTCGGGGTTGTCGAGGGGCTTCGAGCCGCCCCAGATGACCGCGAATGGGACTGTGATGTTCGGGGTTCTCGAGGTGTACGAGAATTCCGTTTCTTCGCAGTATATCGTGTCCGCGAGCAATCTCGCGTTCACGCTTGTCACACGTCCCTCGATGTTGAATTGGCAGACGAAGCGGGTTTGGATGATGAATTGCTGGAACAAACGAGAGAAAGGACGATAAAGTTGGCGTTTGTCGATGAATTTATGATGCAGTTTGCATCGATGAATTGCAACGAAATTCAGAAAAAAATTAATTCTGATTAAGCCAAATTATTGAATTAGGTATAAAAAGATCCTATACAACAACCTATTGCTATAATGACTTTTTACACCTAATTTTATCATTTGGGTTAAATAGAATGATTTTTTTTTTTTTTTCGTTGCATCCCAACGATGCAAACTTCAAGATCATTGCGGTTGCCAATGCAAGCGTGGGGATTGTGAACCGGAGGGACTGGCAGAGCTCGCCGAGTGCGTAATTAGCGTCTCGAATAAATCCCAAAGGCTCGACGGGCGCGTCGAACAAGACGCCGCGGGGAATGCAGACTGAAGGAGATAAGCGCGGACACTCGAGACGTCGAAGCGCGTCCCGAGGGGCCCCGCGAGCGGCGGCGGGTATGTCATGGTCGAGGCTCGACACTCACCCCTATTATGTGCACTTTGACTCTTATGGCCTTCTTGATGCCGGAAGACACGAGGATCTCCTGAGTGTCGGTTGCGTTTATCGTCGGGCAGAAGGCTGGACCGCTTCTGTAGCTCGGACCCATTCGCTGCGGAGAAGAAAGGGGTTTGTGAGAAAATTTGCGATTGTTGGATAGAAGGAAAATTTAAACGCGGAAAAAAATATTGATGGTTCGATAAAACCTTCCGTTTTAATGAATCATTTTTTTCTGTGACGAAATAAGGAAAATAAAAAACAAAAAGAATTTCCTTTTTCAAACTTTACAAAATCGACTTCTTTTTCGCCAAAACCACAAAAGGCAACTTTCGACTTTAAAAATTCGGTAAAAAATTAAAAAATCAAAGTACTACGTTTCTCTTCGTTATAGATTTTTCACTCAAACAAAGTTAGAAAATCCAGGTTCGATCAACCAAAAAAAAGTAACCCCGATTTTAGTGAAGCAACAACTGGGCCAAAAAATTAGAAAAAAAATACTCACAGCTACCCCAGTAACCAGGATATCATTCCGGCAGTTCTCGGCAGTGTCGTGAGTGCACCGATGCCCATCGACACACCAGTCGCACGGGAAGCTCGAGGACACGCACTGTGTGCACGAGGTGTACGTGTTACAATCAAAGAAGGTGAAATTCGTGGCGACGAGGTCGGGCCCGTTGGTCATGCGAACCGACAGCTTGGCTGTAAAGTGATGCTGAGCGAGGGGTATCGACGGCAGCAAATCCGTCCTGGGTGTCGTGCAGTTTACGCCGTAAGACTTTCGCGTGGCGTTGGTGATGAGGGTCTTGTCGAGGGCGGAAAACGCGCAGAGAAATTGACCCTTGAGGGTCGGCAGATTGTCGATGACGAGCTCGAGGGTACGCGCGGTCGTCTTCTGCAGCTGCTCGGGCGTCACCGAGGTGATGGTCGTGCAACGGCCGCTCTTGTACGATATCCAGTAGAGCGGATCCTTGGCGGCGTCCTGACAGTCGCTACGCAGATTGCACTTGTTCTCCAGCGAGCACCAGCCGCAGTAGGGATCCTTGGCGCCGAGACAGTCCCAGCACGTCTTGTACACCGAGCATTCCTGCACCTTCACCTTCGAGACCTTCTTCACCGTCAGCACGTACAGATGCATCAGCTGCGAGTCGAAGAGGAGATCGGGGTTCACGGGTGAGCCCTCCTCGATCTCGAGGTCGCCGTATTCCACCGCCAGTGTCGAACTCTCGACCACCACCTGCAACACGAGCAAAAACACACACAGAGGCTGTGATTAGAAAGAGGAAAATCATTTATAAATTATTGTTATTATTATGAGTATCATTATCATTATCATTATTATTATTACTATTATTATTATGAGTATCATCGTTATCATTATTATTATTACTATTATTATTATGGGTATCATTATCATTATAATTATTATAGTAATAATAATAATAATAATAATTATATTTATTTAAAGTAAAAGATAAAATAAAAAATACAAAAAGCACACACGATGGGAATTTGTAAAAATGTGTGTCGAACGAGGAAGGAGAAATAAATAATAATAATAATAATAATTATTATTATTATTGTTGTTGTTGTTGTTGTTATGAGTATTACGGAAAGTAAATTTGAAACTTATAATATCTGTTTCTTTTTTATTGAACCGCGCGTTTTTTTTTTTTTTTTCAATTTTGCACGGTGCTCCCCTGAGTTGGACATTTCTGGATAAGCCGAAGAGATCGGAACCTTCTATAATACCAATTGAATATTTTATTTAAAGTAAAAAATAAAATAAAAAATGCACACGATGGGAATTCGTAAAAAATGTGTGTCGAACGAGGAAGGAGAAATAAATTCGAATTATTAGCTAACGCGCGCGAAATAAACGACTCGCCCCCCCCCCCCTTATATGAGGGTCGTGCGCACCGGGTAATCCTCGGAGTCGACTCGTGTAATTGCGTGTCCCGCGCGCACCCGCCGTACACCCGGGTGTACCGAGAGAGGCGCAGCAGGATTTTCTTCGTCTAACGTTCATTTGCAATCCTCTCTCTCGCTTTGGCGCATCGAGCGAGGGCGCGGAGAGACCTCGACCGGGGCCCGGGAGAACCGCAGAGCCGCGGTTAACAGCTCTTCCGTTACACCCGCTCGCTCGTCGAACGGTCAAAGGATCATCCACGACCGCAGATTTATCTTTGGTATACTATTATCAGCGGTGGCTGCGAGGGCCGCCAGAAATGCTGCCGCTGGTGATGCTGCTGATGCTGCTGCCGGCTCGCGAGCCAATGAGGGAGTGTCTCGTGTGAAAGGTGCAACAGGTTCTTCTTCTTGTTCTTCTTCTGGTTATTCTGCCTCTTCGGCTTCCTCGGAAGTATCTCTTCTTCTGATCGCTCGCCTCATTCACTCGAAACTTCTTTGCTGCCCTTCGAATCCCTTCGGGTGGCGAGGAGACGAGGCGATCGGGAGACGAGATATAAGTCGAGCGCCACGAACGTCACGTCGATCGAACGACTCTTTTTCTTTTTTTTTTTTTTTTTTTTTTTTTGGGAGTCGTTGGGGGAGACGGTGGGAATAGTGACAAATGAAATGTCGAGCGGCGGAGATAAGTGACGAGCACACGTGAAATATCGTGTATTGAGAAAATAAATAAATAAAAATAGAATAAAATAAATAAATAGAAATAAAATGAAATAAATAAAAATAAAATAAAATAAATAAAAATAAAATGAAATAAATAAAAATAAAATAAAATAAATAAATAAAAATAAAAGAAAATAAATAAAAATAAAATGAAACAAATAAAAATAAAATAAAATAAATAAAAATAAAATGAAATAAATAAAAATAAAATAAAATAAATAAAAATAAAATGAAATAAATAAAAATAAAATAAAATAAATAAAAAGTCGTGGTTGGATCGAGAGAAAAAATCAGTCTGTTCGACAGTCACTCGAACGTTGGTTGACCAAAATATGCTCGAGGCTGTATTTTTAGTTGCAATGATTCTCAGTCGGACGTCGAAAGCTAATTCAGTGCGGATTTTTTTTAGCGATGCTCGTCATGATTTTTTTTTATAAAAAAAAATAAAAAATCTATTTTATCGCCGCAAGCACGACCGTCTTTTGCGTGATTCGAAGGAACGAAGTGCAACAATCCGAAAAAAAGTGGGAAAATATCGTCGGGAGGACAAAGAAACGATGGGAGGAGGAAGAGCGGGGGGGAAACCGAACGTTCGACGTTGCTCAATCACCGCGGCCGCGGTATTTATCGCAGTTGTTGGGATCGCAAACAAAGGCGAGGCTCTCGTCTTCGCGTTGCAGTCTCTCGGTCTCTCACTGTGCGCGCCATTGTGCTCCGAACACTGGCCCCGCTTTTCATTTCGTAATCTTAATGCGCGCAGAGACTTCACTGGGATTTTTGCTATCTTTATGCCGCACGCCGGGCGTCGCGACCTGGTTTGTGTTTCTCTCTTCTTTAGTTTATTTTTTTTTTTTTTTTAGTTTACGAAAACTACTCTTCACGAGCCACTCGAGAAGCGATAAACGAAAGTTGCGCAGCGTCGGACGGCGAAAGATTAGGGCGTCGATTTTTTTTCGGGTCGGGTTTCACTAAATCTCCTCGAAACTTGGCGAAACTTTGTGGAAAAATAAAAATCAATTTTCCTAAAAGGCCGAACAATTTTCCGGCACGTTTTCTCACATTATTCATCACACGAATTGTAAATATATCGCAGAGAAAAAAATATCGACGGAGTGATAACCAATTTTTTTTCTGTGGCACTTGAAATTTTTTCTGTGGCACCTGAAATATTTTCTGAGGCACCTGACATTTTTTCTGTGGGACCTGAAATTTTTTCTGTGGCACCTAAAATTTTTTCTGTGGCACTTGAAATTTTTTCTGTGGCACCTGAAATTTTTTCTGTGCCAACAAAAAATTCTTTAATAAAACAATCGGTTTGTCGTCACCCCTGATTATTTTTCTCCGTGTCGCGTGAAGCAAACGACAGTCGGTCGAGCCTCGCGCAGATCCAACCGAATTTTCCCAAAAAGCCCCGAATATTTTCCAACAAATTTTCCGCCTCGTGTCCCACGGTACCAGTTACACGAATTACGCAGCAATTACGAAGCGCACAATACGCCCAATTTTGCCTCCACTCAGGCCCCTTTCATTTATCGTTTCCCCCTAAAAAAAAAAAAAAAAAATCCTCCCCGTCGTCTATCTCGGATATTTACCCGTCTCTCCTATTACTCAAAAAAAAAAAAAAAAAAAAAAAAAAAGAGCAACATATCGCGCATATATCTTTCCGCCGCGTTCTTTACCGCGTGCGTTACTTTTTATGTTGCCCCGCGCTGCTAGCAGCAGCGGCAGCAGCGTCGCTAGTCGACCCTGCAGCAGCCTTCCCTCGTTCCATTTCCGTGTATGGATATAAAACGCGAAGCCCGTGCGGCGGGTCGGGGTGGCTCTCGTACGACGCGCGCCGCGCGCTCCGGGGTCGCGTGGAACGGGGACGAAGAAGAAGCAATTACTCGCGGCGGGCGAGCAGCAGCAGCAGCAGCAGCAGCGGGCGCGTCATCCGGGTGGCGCTCTCGTTGCGCGCGCGGGGCGCAACAAAGCCATAGATATGTACATACTTTTTATATATATACGACGAGACTCATCTTTCGCGGAGGCGAGTGCAGCGCTATATAGGTAACAGGGGGGAGAGGGGGGGGGGGAGAGTGAAGCCCCCCCTGTTTCTCCCCCCCGGAGAAGGTGAGGGGGTACCAGAAGGGGGGAGGGGGAGGGGGACGCTGGTACCAGGAAAGGGGAGGACAAAGGGGGGGGGGAGTGAAACCCCCCCCCGGAGAAGGTGAGGGGGTACCAAAGGAGGGGAGGGGAGGGGGACACGGGGATACCAGGAAGGGGAGGACAAAGGGGGAGAGTGGAAACCCCCCCAGAGAAGGTGAGTGGGTACCAGAAGGGGGGGAGAGGGGGACACGGGGGTACCAGGAAGGGGAGGACAAAGGGGCGAGGACAATCGGGAAGGAGCGATGCCTGCTCGACGTGGTGCTCGACGAATCGATTTACAATTCGCGAACACACCGGGCGAGGTCGCGGCGCAGGGGGCGGGCAGGGGGGAGGGGGGAGGCGGGGGGCGAAGTCGTATTCGCGTCTCGGTGAGGAGACCGAGAGATTCGAAATGGGGAGGAAGAAGAAAAAAAATAATAAAAGGGAGAAGAATTAATTGTTTTCCTTTTTTTTTTAGTACAAATTTGTATATTTTTTCCAGCGGGTTTTGTGTCGCGGGGAGAAAAACGCGGGTAGTCGTAGTCGTGTTTGCTTCTTGGTGAGGAGACTGAGAGATTCGAAATGGGAAGGAAGAAAAAAAAGGGGGTGAAAAATGCATGCTTTTCTTTTTTTTTAATACAAATTTGTATATTTTTTCCTGTCCGGAGGAAGAAGAAAAAAAATTAATAAAAGGGAGAAGAATTAATTGTTTTCCTTTTTTTTTAGTACAAATTTGTATATTTTTTCCAGCGGGTTTTGTGTCGCGGGGAGTAAAAAAAGCGGGGATGGAAAAATCCACTAATGGTTTATTTTGCCGTGGCCGTCTTCGTTGCAGCTCGCGTCTCGTTTCTCGTATTCGATGACTCATCCCGGAAATGAGATAATAACGCGGGACCCGCGCGTGGAATCTTGTAACGCTTGGGGTCCATTGTAATTGAATATAGGATCGTCGACCTTCGAGCGCGCGGCGCGCCGACGACGCATCATTCATGAGCCCTCGAGACGCGACTTCGGGAAATTGAGGCTCCCCGCGTTTCTGTGACACAAGCGGCGGGAAATAAGAAGACGTCGCGCTGTCATCCGTATGGAAATAAAGTAAATTAATAAAAAAAAAATTAAAAAAAGTAAAATAAAAAAAGTAAAGTAAGAATTAAAGAAAATTCGATGTGTCGGATGCATCTAAGATAGATGTAAAATAAAAAACAGCAAAAAAAAAAAAACAAGAAACAGAGAGATTCGCATATATTTATATGTTATAAGAAGACGTCGCGCTGTCGTCCGTATGGAAATAAAGTGAATTGATAAAAAAATAAAATAAAAAAAGTAAAATAAGAAATAAAGAAAATTCGATGTGTCGGATGTATCTAAGAAAGATGTCAAATAAAAAACAGCAAAAAAAAAAAAAAAAAAAAAAACAGAGAGATTCGCATATATTTATATGTTTTCCTCGTAGCCGACGATATACCGGTCGTGGGCCACGTAGCCGATCCCCGCGGGTCAATGATTTTTTACGACGCCGCGCGCCCTATTCGCTCGATCGCGATAGAGAAGCCGGTATTTTTTTATAATATTTATGAGGCCACGACGCCCGGCGAGGAGGGAGAAAGGGTGAAAAGAGAGCGGCAAGTGCAAGGCGAATTCGCCCGGCGGGCAAATCCATAAAGGAAAGAGGGACGATGGGAGGGGAGGGGGCGGAAACGCCAGAGAGGGACGGAGAGGAAAAGCGCGGGGGGGGGGGGGGGAAGGGGGGGCAGGGGTTCTAGAACCAGTTTCTACGTACGCCTTTTTATCACGCGATTCGAAAATTATCGATACGAAACTTTTCTCCTCGCAATCACGCGACGCGCATTTGCATCGGGACTTTTGCCCTCGCGGGTCTCGCGGTTCCGCGGGGAGTAAACGCGCTCGGACCGCGCGAGATTTTTTACGGTAGCCAAAAAAAAAAAAAAAAAAATCATGCAGCGGATCTCGCGCATCGCCGGAACTAAAAATGTCTGCGTGAAGTTTCATGGAAAATAAGTATATAAGAAAATATATCTGACATATGTCTTGCGTATACAAAATTACAATATATAATATATAAATTACAATATATAATATATAAATTACAATATATAATATATAAATTACAATATATAATATATAAATTACAATATATAACACACTTTGTCCGTGCACCGCGAAATATCAGAGACAGTGTGGAGGTTGCGGAAAAAGGCAGCGCACGAGCGGTCAGAGAGCGTCGGAGTTCTCGCTCGGTGCGCTAGTGGCTCGAGCCGCGGGACCGCGGGAAAATATGGGTCGAGGGAGGAAGGAGCGTGACGTGCGCCGCGCGCGGTGCAATGGAATGCGGCGCCCGCGGAGAGAAAACCGCGCGGCGGAGACCCTCGCGAGAGGGTCCCGGGGAGCCTCGGGACGCGCAGCGGTTTCTCAGCGCAGCTCGCCGGGCGCAAAGAGCGTGCGACGAGAGCCGCATGGCTCTTCCGATGGCTCCCCGTGTGTTAGCGAGTGCGGCGGCCGGGCAGAAATGCAACCCGAAATCCCGACCGGTCATTTGACCGAGTTACGTCACTTCAATTAGGAAAAATTACCGCCGTTTTAGGTACATTCGGGCGATGACCCGGGAGTGAAAATATTTAAGTAAATGCGGACCGGTCATTTGACCGTCATATTACGTCGCGTCAAGTGACCGATGTTTTAGTTAAATTCGCGCGAGAACCGGGAAGTGTAAATATCTAAATTATCGAAATCCGGTCATTTGACCGTCACGTTACGGCATGTAAAGTGACCGATGGAAAAATGACCGGCGTTTTAATTAAATTCGCGCGAGAACCGGGAAGTGGAAATATTTGAGTTACCGAAATCCGGACCGGTCATTTGACCGTAAAGTTACGGCATGTCAAATGACCGCTGGAAAAATGACCGGCGTTTTAATTAAATCCGCGCGTGAACCGGGAAGTGAGAGTATTAAAGTTACTGCGAGAAAACTCCGAAGATAAGATCGCTTTGCGATTGCTAAACAAAAGATTGATACAAGATTACTGAGCAGTATGAATAAAAGTCGTTTCAACAGAAACAATATTGAGCTGTCAAAAGCTGATAACTTATCATTCTCGGTAAATGTACGTCAATAAACGTTATTAAAAAATGATAGACTTTTTTTTTACCAGAACGCAAATTACTGTCGTTTTGCCTCTGGTTCGATGCGTGAAACAAAATTGACTGTTAATCAAAAGTGACGGTCATGATTTTTCAAAATAACCATCAATTTGTGTGTGAAACATAAAAATACGTGATTTTGCATCTCTGGCCTCGTGTACCGCGAGCTTTTCGACCGTTCGAGCTCGGCTGGCTACACGGATCGCGTAAAAAGCTTCGCGCGAATGTCCGCGATGTGCCGGCACGTACGCTTCTTGCGTTTATATGCGCGCAATAATGTCCGGGGTTATTACACGCGTTTCGACGTTTTATCCTCGTGTACGCGCGGGGAAGAAAATATAACGCGCGCGTTTTCGCGGTGCACCGTGGGTCGGATGAAAATGCAATTAGGGATAAGAACTCGGGTGAATCGGGTGGAAGTTTATTGGCCTCGGCGGTTCGGTTTGCGGGAGCGTATATAAAGCTGCGATTCCGCGCGGCAATTAATTATTTTTCGCCACGCGGAGGGGGTAATATACGGGGCTCCGTGTAAGGTTCACCGGGGGTAACGACGGCGTAAATGGACGTTGAGTGACGGCCGGCAACACCGGTCAGCCACTGGGTCATTGCTGAACGTCATGAACGCCCTAAAGCTACCTAAATTGATCTGTCGATCAAAGACACAATTTTTATCACATTGTGAAAAAAATAAAAATATATACCAAAGGAAATTTCGCTACAAAATTTTTTTTTATTTAAAAAATTAAAAATAAAAAAATGTAATTAAAAATGTTTTAAAATTAAAAAATTAAAAATTAAAAATGTTTTCAATTTAAAAAATTAAAAATACATTTTTTTAATTTATACATTTTTTAAATAAAAAAAAATTATTTAGAAAAATAAATAGCATAACAATCTCGAATATAGTCGGTTCTATTGTATAAATAGTCACAGGAACCACAATTTAGTTCCCTGTTACATTATTTATCGTCGCGGGAACCATTAAAAAAATTGTTATCGTCTTTTATCTAACTGTTTATCTAATTGTTATGTGATATTGTTATATCACATTAAAAAAAAAAAAAAACAAAAAAAAAAATGCAAGTTAAATTTCGCTGTAATGCAAAAAAAAAAAAACGGCTTTCGTAACACTCAGGAGACCGAGATCCGCGATCCGCTCCTCGGACTTCGTGTCTACAGCATCCAGTATCTTCGACTCTCCGTTATCCGTTCCTTGAGCCCGGCCGCCTCGGCGCGTCGTTGCTCTCGCGATCTCGTGCGAAAGGTCAAGATCTCGAACAAAGCGAGGGCCCCGTGTCTCCCCCCCCGCCTCCCCCTTCTCTCGCGCTCTCGTGAGGCGCGCGGCCGTCGCCTCGGCTCCGTGTCTCCCGTCTCCCCGGTGCGGCGAATTCGAGCGATTTCTCGGACAACGCTCGTCCGTTGTTCTCTCGCCGGGGCGATAATAACGCCGGACAGCAGCGCGCTGCTATATCGGGTTTCCCCCCCTCTCCCCCTCTCCCCTCTTCGCCCCCGCGGTCGTCTCGCGCTCCTCGCGTTTCTCTCGTGTCTTTTTATTCCCTCGTTCTCCAGGGGAGGAGGGGGGGAGGGGGGGGGGCGACGACGAGTCCGTCGCGTACACAGCGGCAGCTCCGCGCAGCGAGATGCAATTAATATTGAAACACACGGACAGAGCGGAGGGGGGACGGGGGGGAGGGGGAGGGGGGAGAATCGCGCGCGGTGCGAGATAGCAGCGCGCGAAAGAGGAATCGCTATCGCTCGGCTGCAGCGCGCCGCGGGACGTCTTAATTACTGGAAATGGTATAACGCGCGCGCCTGGCAAAAGGCGTTTTGCTCTTTTTTTTTTTTTTTTTTTTAATCCGATTGCTTCGTGCGATTCGCTCTCGCGCCAACACCGGACGCGTATCGCGCGCGCGCGCCGGCACGCTAAGTACCTAATGCAAACAGTTTTGCTTGCTGTATATAAACGATTGCGCCACGTTTGTTATTGCGCAGCGAGACACCGGCGACGCTGCCGGCGTTTTGCGGACCGTCTAGGCGGTTTCTGAGCGTCTCGGACCATTCTGGACCACTCCGGACCAGTCCGGACCGGTGCTGAACGCGCTCACTGCGTCTCGGATGAGTTTTGAGGCGTCCGCTACCTTCTGACTGTATATAAACGATTACGCCATGTTTGTTGTTGTATCTCGGGCCACTTCGGACCAGTCCGGACCGGTGCTGAACACGTCCGTTGTGTCCCGGATGAGTTTTGAGGCGTCCGCCACATTCTCGCTGTATAAAAACGATTACGCCATGTTTGTTGTTGTGCAGCGAGACCCCGGCGACGCTGCGGACCATTTCGGCGGTCTCCGAGCGTCTCGGACCACTCCGGACCAGTCCGGACCGGTGCTGAACACGCCCGAACGAGTTTTGAGGCGTTTGCCGCCGCCGCTCCGGCTGCTCGCGTGATTGACAGCTGATTCGCAAAAACGTTTAATCATATCCCTCGCTCGGTATTCCGGAATCTCCTCTGGGCCAACCAGCCAACCAGACGCGCGGCTTCCACGCTTTCCGCTCCTCTGCTCTTCGGTCTCAGCTGACGTGAACGCTGCGAGAGATGAACTCGGTTCTCGTGCTTCTCTCTTTTCGTCCCGCGCGGCAGCCTCGCGTGTGCATTACGGACGCGGCGCCGATCTTGGTCTACAGTAGAACCTCCGTTATATCAAACGATGACTTAGTTTATCCGAACGCTCAATTATCCGAACATTGCCGCGAAAAATAAATTGTCGCTTGAACACGCAAAAAATCATTCAATGTTTTTCAGATGTTTAATCCTCAAATGTCTATTTGAACCTTTTCGAACGTAATATAAATATATAAATTTAATATACATCTACTGTTTTTATGTAAAAAAAGTGTTGTTCACGATTCCACCTTCTAAAAAAAAACTTCGTTTCAATTATCCGAACTTTTGATCATCCGAACCAGTCCCGGTCCCAATTGGCTCGGATAATCGAGATTCCACTGTATCTCTCGGCTCCCTCTCGCTCGCTCGCGACTCCACTCGGCAGCATCGGAGCCCAGAAGCGACGGACGGGTCCCTTACGTACCTTGCATACGTGATATCGCAGCCGAACGCGCGGTACGTCTCACGTACAGCACGCGAGACGAGAGGGTTTGTGTATTGGTATTTATTTATGTGCCATCGTTTTATATAGAAGCGTTTTTACACTATATATATATATATATGTATTTTACGTCGGGTACATACGGGGGTTATACGTGTGTAAAATGTAAATCGCGTGAGTTATAACGTCGCGCGGGATATTTTCCTTCCAAACCGACGGGGGAGAGAGACGCGCGCGCACTTTTCGCGAGCGAAAAATACACACGTCTTCCTGACATTGACGGTTTGAAATATTTAATCCCCGAAGCTCCGCCGGGAATTATTTTCACTGCGCGAGAGGGTTGAAGGGGTGGGGGGAGAGGGGAATATTGCATCCCGGGAAAATTATCGGCCGAGAAAAACGTCACGATTACCGCGCGCGGTGTGCGTCGCGACCTTTGACTTTTACATCGCGAGAGCCGCGATTACTCCCCGAAGTGGATGTAACGGTCAAGGGGCGTGTCGCCGTACGTAGCCGATGGAACCGCTACGGGGGTCACGTGACACGCTGCAGAATTGCAATCGTACTCTCGGCGCGACGACTGCGAAAAGCCAAATTTCGCTGTGCAAATACTACGGAAAAATTGTAACGGGGTGATAACATTTTTGCTGGGGTAGCTGAAAGTGTTGCAGTGATAGCGGAAAATGTTGGTGTGATAGCAGAAAATTTCGGTGTGATGGCAGAAAATTTATTAATACAACAATCGATTTTTTGGCACTTCCTAATTATTTTTCTGCGTGTGTTGACTGCTTTATTTGTTAATAAATATCGTTCGCTTTTGGCTGGTATTTTTCACTCTCAGGAACGGAGAAATTAGCACCACGTAGCAAACGTGGTGGATGTCGAAAAATCTCGAAGCTGCTCGCAAGTGGTGCCACAAAATTGTGACATTAAAAAATATATATATTGCTACAATTTTGAAAAAAAAAAAAAAAAAAAAATAATAATAATAATAAGTTTTTTTTAGGAAGGTCGGACATGTAACACTAAAGATTTTCCATCAAACTGCCAATCTCGCTAAAAAAAGTTGACAAAAAAACAGCCCAGTAGATTTTGCGTTCAGATGTAAAAACAAAATGGACTGAAATCCCTCGCTGCACAAGTCGCTCTTATTTCTGATGTCACCGAATCGCGAAGCAGAACGCTAACGGTGAATCTCGACTCGATTACCTGTGACACATCGATTTTACGGTGGAGCGAGGCGCGTGGGGAGGGGGGGGGGGGATGAGGGGGAAGCCCGGGACAGCGATCGCGATGGGACAACGGGATAACCCAAAGAAAAACGTACGCAGGGGTCTCGTCGAGCGATGCACAGCTTGGCTTCCAACGTCAATAAAATTCTCGGGCGATCTATATATGTGTGTATTATACGTGTCTATGTGGCGCACGTTTCAGGCGAGAAGTTTGCGATACTTGGAGCATCCCGATGGCGGTGAGGCCGGAAAACGGACGCGGTTGCGGAAAGTGAGAAGCCCCTGGCGAAGAGCTATGCGAAAACCGTTGTTGGGCCGCCCTCGTGTTGTGTCCACAGCGAAAACAGCGGGGAATTTGCGTGCGACGGCTCTGGAATTCCTGCACGTGACACACACGGCCCGCAAAGTTTTCCCAGCCGACGGGAACGACGTTATCGTTCCGCGGGTTTAATAGTTTAATTTTTTTTTAATCATTTTTCTCAAACTACTTTTTCGCTATCGAGAAATTAATTCGATTCAATAAGAATGCAGCTTTCAACGAGTGAAAAATTCAAGCATTTCTTTTTTCACCATTTTTTTTCTCTCTTTCTTGTGAAGATTTAATATTGTTGACGAGAATTTAATTTTTTAATAATTAATTCGATTGCGTGAAAAATGCAAACGTTTCTTATTTCACCATTTTTTTAGTTTCTTTTTAAGAATTAATTTCGGCGATGAGAATTTAATTTTTTGACAACTAATTCGATTGAGTGAAAAATTCAAACGTTTCTTCTTTTACCATTTTTTAAATTTCTTTTTAAGAATTAATTTCGTCAATAAGAATTTAATTTTTTAACAATTAATTCGATTGAGTGAAAAATTCAAACGTTTCTTCTTTCACCATTTTTTACATTTCTTTTTTAGAATTAATTTCGTCGATAAGAATTTAATTTTTTAACAATTAATTCGATTCAGTAAAAAATTCAAACGTTTCCTCTTTCACCATTTTTTCTTTTCTTTTTAAAGAATTAATTTCGTCGATAAGAATTGAATTTTCAGCGAGTGTATTCACAAATTCGCGTTCGTCGTTTTTTCCACACGACGTAAAATTGTGGAATTTTTTGCGAAAAAGTAATTAACGCTAAGGTCGTTAAATATTTTATGGTCATTATTCCCACGATGAGGAAAACGAGGGTGAATGAGATGACTTCGTTACCGCGGAGGCATTCGACGTCGCAACGAGCGACGTATATACACCGTACTCGTTTATAATACAAGCAATTTTCGCCGGTACATCGAACGCGAACTCGCCGGGTAATGGCGTAACCTTATTTGTATGCTAGAAATTCCGATAATACGATTCATTAATCCCGAAACGAGGGCTTCGCGTGGAGAAACAATAGCAGCTTTCCATCCGAGCTTTCGCCCGAGTTTACCCCCTTTCACCCCCACCCCCAACCCCCTCTGTCCGCGAAGCCGAGACCCTCGGTGCGGCTGCATAAATCGAGGCATCGCACGCTCGTTTCCCACCCGACCCACACGCCTCGTCGTCGTCTTGTTATTATTTTCACGACCCTTCGACCTTTGCTCCGCACCCTTTTCAACGATCAATCGATCTTCTATTTTTAATAATATCACGTGCGGCTATTTTAGCAACGATGAAAAAAAAAAAAAAAAAAAAAAATGCCTTGAAATATTCTCGTCCATTCGTATCACGTTGGCCGTAACCGCGTTTATCCTCCACAAGCTAAAAAAGAAAAACAACCTCCGCCTCTACACACTGAGAAACGAGTTTATTGAACGAACATATTTTTTTACACTCACGATTTCTTTTTTTTCGTTGACAAATTATATTATAAACGATCGAAATCGTATTTCGTAGTAATTGAATTATGGGATATTTCATTTTTATCTCATTCGATTGAACTTCAATTTGATTACCGCATATAAATATTGTCAACCCTCAGCAAACTCTTTAGTCTTCCTTCTCCCTCTCTCGAAACTCGTAATTTTCGTATCCACAAGAAAACATCGTTTATTCGATAAATTAAATAATATTCTTTTCCCTCGAAACTCGTAATTTTCGTATCCACAAGAAAACATCGTTTATACGATAAATTAAATAAAATTCTTTTCCCTCGAAATCCGTAATTTACGAATCCACAAGAAAACATCGTTTATACGATAAATTAAATAAAATTCTTTTCCCTGAGTTTGCGATCGTAAAATTCGCTGATTCGTGTCGCGTTGTCTCTCATTGTAATCGCGAAGCCATTCGATAATGAAGAGCATCGAGGTAAACGACGCGAGCATAAAGAGCGGTGATTCTTTTACGTCGAGGTCGCCCCGCGCGCTTCCCAATAGCAGTAGAAAAAAAAAAAAAAAAAAATCTAGCTCACGGTGTACACAGAGTTTTCGAGTTGCCCGTCGAGGCTCTGGAGGGCCGGCGTTTTTCCGGAAGACGGCTGACTCTCGACGTTTCGAGGGGGCCGCCGACTCTTTATCCAACGAACCAGTGACAAAGGCTGTACCGGCCGGGCACTACATATATAACCGTGGGGAGGGTCCCGGAGCGTGGAGTACACGACAAGATGTCGAAGAAGTAACTCGCCGAAGAAACTGTAGTGGTGGCCGCTGGTCTCCGGTCGCCCTCCTCGTCGCTTCTTCACCCCGGCGTCACTGCCGTCAAACCACCCACCGAGACTCGCGAGACTCTCCCAACCGTCGCAATCGGCTCCCTTTATTATTTTTCCTTCACTCAGAAAAATCGTGTTAACTATAAAGTGACCACCATCAAATTTTCGTTCATGCTACTATTTTTATACTTCACGGTAATTAAGGTAATACGACGGGTACAGTCCCGCCAAACGTGAGTTTCAGAGAATATTTCGAACACTTCTCAATGAGATGAAAATTTGAAAAAAAATCGAGCACGTTGTAGGTACCGAAAAGATTGATTTTGCATAATAATAATTCTAAAGTGTTATTAAGAAATAAATGAAAAATGAATTGTTCGACAATTTACCTGGTAACCCAACTTTTTTTTCTGATGAAAATTATTCATTCATTTTTCTGAATACGTATGTATTTTTTCAGAATTTCGTCTAATTTTTTTCGAACACTTCTCAATGGGATAAAAATCTGAAAAAAAAATCGAGCACGTTGCAGGTACCGAAAAGATTGATTTTGAATAATAATTCGAAAATGTTATTAACAAATAAATGAAAAATGAATTGTTCGACGATTTATCTGGTAACCCAACTTTTTTTTCTGATGAAAATTATTCACTCATTTTTCTGAATACGTATGAATTTTTTCAGAATTTTGTCTAATTTTTCAAAATTGCGTTTTTTTTTCAAGAAAAATGAGGGACGAAAACCGCATTTTTAGTGGCAATAATTGCCACTTTATCTCCAATACTAGACTTTTCTCCCAGTGTTTCCTCTTCTCCCTCTCGATACTCGCGCCACTCGAAACTATCACCAAACTCGTCACCGCGAGATAAATTCTCCATCCCCACGCCGAGGGTGTAAAAAACCCCTGCGAGCTTCGAGACATCAGGAAAGCGTTAGGTATTTTTTTTTTTTTTTTTTTTTTCGCGACGAAACGACGAAGGGAAATGAGGCTGAAGTGAAATAAAACGCGGGGATGGAAGCCGTGATGGAAATAGATATAGCGTCGAGTACGTCGAGACAAATGAAAGTCGAAGGTACAAAAGGACACGAAGGAGGAGCGGAAAAAGTGATGACAATAATGCGCGGGCGCTACGGTATGAAAGCTGGAGACGGAGATGCGGCCGGGGGAATCGAGGCGGAGAGTCTCGTGAAATAAATTGCTATTATCGGATGTCGTGCTACAAAGCAGCTATCCCCGGGTTCCTTCGACTCTCCCCCGCCTGGCGTCTCATCTCGAGTAGGCTCGACGCTGATCTCCTTCCCGGCCGACCATAATTGATTCTATCAATAATATCGCGGCCTTCGGCAGGTATTACAAAGCCAACTCTCTGTGTGTGTGTGAGTGCGACTCGCATAGTCGCGCGATTTCTCGCTTGGAAGTGATTTAATTCGATTCGACCGCAGCGTCGAGCTACCTTCGCCGTATCGACAAATGTATCGGGCTTATTATTTTCATCATGTACGTTTCGTTAGATCGACCACCGACGTTTGGAGATCGAGGAGATAAGGAACGGGAACTGAGAATCGGGTCTGATTTCTGCTGTTGGGGGGACTGAGACAGACAGTCGCCCAGGGTTAAATATGACTCGGTGAAATTTGTTGATGTTGAAGTTTTGCATCGTTGGAAAGCAACGAAATTCAGAAGAAAAAAATTGTAATTATCCTAAATGATGAAATTAGGCGTAAAAACTCATCATGGCAATTAGTTACTAACATGATTTTTATATGTTATATTTTTTTATATTTTATTTATTTATTATTATTTATTTATTTTTATATATTGTATTTTTTATATTTTATTTATTTATTATTATTTAAGTTAAGCGAAAGTTTTAACATTGTTGAAAGTTTGTAACATTCTAACGCCCAGTAGGGCAAGAACGGCTAAATAAATATCTGTATCTGTATCTGTATTTATTATTATTTATTTATTTTTGTATATTATATTTTTATATATTAGAATTAATTTTTTTTTCTGAATTTCGTTGTATTCCAACGATGCAAATTTCAACATAATAATTTGCGAGAATTAGCGGAAGTGAAATGAGGCAGGATTTTGTAGCTTTTTGGAGTTGAGCTCCGCTATTTGGGTCGCGAGATTCGTGGGTGGCTGTCGATGGAATCGACTCGTAGGGCGAATTCGCAGTCCGGATGTGGCGGATTAAAAATTAACGCGGTGGATCATGAATTGGACAGGGAAACGACGTTTCCGCGAATGACATACTTGGCTGCGGTTGTTAAGTTACATATAAATACTTTATATTAATAGTCCTGTGGTTTTGAGATACATAAAAACCCAAAATAATAAAATAATTAATTGAAAAAATTCTAAAATAAAAAAATTTGCATTACTGCACCATCAAAAAGTCAGTTTTTTCTTAAATACCATAAATACACCAGTGTGAAGTTAGCCTCCTTTAAAAAATATTCTAAAGACAAGACCAATAAAATAAAAACAAATTGCATTACTGCATCCACAAAAACATTCATGGGATCGAAAAAAACTAAAAGCTAACTTACAGAAATCTTCCGTGGGCAACTGGAATTCCCATAAAAATAAAAAAAAAATAAAAAAAATGCTAAATACACCGGTTTGAAGTTAGCCCCCCATTTAAAAAAATATTCAAAAACCAAGACCAGTTCCAGTTGCCCCCGATGGAGTTCCAAAGTATATGGGAACTTGGGGAATAACTGCGCAGACGACGATTTTCGTCTTCCTTTTAGTTTCCGCCCCTAATATCGCGCTCACTTCCTCTCTCTCTCTCTCCCTCCGCGCGGTGCGGCTGTTGCCGAACGATATCGCGAAAGTTTTGCTCTCTCGTTGCGTCGCAAGTTTCTCCGATACTTCCGGTGAATTCGTTACCATACGCTCACGCGCGGCCGCCCCCTCGCGAAACTCCCCGTCTTCGGGATATATTTGTGTTGACGTGACCGCGCACTTTCGCACCCATCGCGATTTTAACGAGATTAATCAGAGTCTCCGCGCACTTTGGCCAATTCGATTTTCCACCCGGAGGATAAGTGTCGAATGCGACGCGCGCGCTTCCACCCCCGGAATGAGGAGAACTTTGCTGAGGAGACGTCGTTTCGCCACCCACCCCCCTCCCTCGAGTCGCGTGTATATTCGGGAAAAATATCCCAGTTTATGTCGTGAGCTATTTCGGAAAATATCTCAAATTTATGAAAATTCGACTGTTCGAATTTCGGAAATTTCTGTAACTGTGAAAATTCGACAGGCTGTCAAGAAAATCGTTAACAATAATTAAAATAAGTTTTTTTACATTTTTAAAATAATTTTTACATTTTTTTAAATTATTAATTTAATTATTTTAATTTTTACATTTTTTTAAATTATTAATTTAATTATTTTAATTTTTACATTTTTTAAAATTATTAATTTAATTATTTTAATTTTTACATTTTTTTAAATTATTAATTTAATTATTTTAATTTTTACATTTTTTTAAATTATTAACTTAATTATTTTAATTTTTACATTTTTTTAAATTATTAATTTAATTATTTTAATTTAATAAAAATCATTTTTAATATTGTTCATAATTTTCTTAACAGCCGATTCGCCAGCGAGTCGAACCGAAAAATCCACCAGTGTTTCGACTTCATGGAATAAATTAAACCCCCCGCAAAATAACCTCAAACTAAATTTACAGTCACGTTTCTTTCTCGCGAGCGACGTCGCCTCGTCCGCCGTATTAGCCGTATATATTCGCGGACGATAAACCCAAAGTGTCGGTTGGTTATACATTCGCGGTCGTTAAGTTGTTTGTGACAAACGAGCGCGAGCTTCGCAAAGGGTGGTTTGTGTGAGCAGAAGTACAGAGTGCGCCGTCTATCCGTGTGTCGTATACTTAGGTTTTAATCCAAAAGCGCGACAGTCGCTACAGTGGAAACAGACTTCGTGCCGGGTTCGCCTTCGCTCGGAGCGTCATACGAAAAAAAAAAAAAAAAAAAAAAAAAAAAAAAAAAGCGAGACGGAAAGCGAAAAAGCACGAAGCCAGCGGATTTATTCCCAAGCGAGGAGTTATTATTTAACAAACGGTTGGGTGTGGTGAAGTAAAATTTATGCATTTTTCACGGCTGGACCGTCGAGCGAGGCGTCTCCCTCCCTCTCCCTTATTTCGTACCTGTAAACCGCCTGCCCAGCGCGTTTCCACAGCCCTCGCAGTCTCGATTCGTACAAAGGAGCTCTTAACACACAGCCAACGAATTACCACGCTCGTTAGCAGCGGCCTAACGTACCCTTGGGCTTGCAACACAGGCGGGGAGAAAATAGAGAGAGAGAGGAGAGAGGAGAGAGAGAGAGAGACGATAACTCGCCGTGCGACCGTTTTCGTCGCAGACCACGCAGCGGGGAGCAACACAAACGCGGAATTGTGTTAACGAGAGTGGAGGCCGCGTCGAGGCGACAAGTCGATGCGGCGCGCACCTTTTTCGCTCTACCTTTATTTCCTGGTTTTTTTTTCTTCGTTTTCTCCTTTTTCGGTCTTCCGCCATAAATATTAAAAATTTTCCGCAGGCCGACTCGATCCTTGAGCCGCGAGAAAATTGCTTTGAACTTGGCGGCAATGAAATCTCGCGCGGGGGATACAATTAAAATTTATAATAATTAACAATACTTGTAGTAGGAAAAAAAAGAAGTCGAGTACAAAAATTCTGGTGTTTAAATTAAACGCTGGATTGCAGAATCAATTAAAATTTAGAATAATTAACAATACTCGTAGTAGAAAAAAAAAATAGTCGAGTACAAAAATCCTCGTGTTTAAATTAAACGCTGGATTGCAGAATCAATTAAAATTTAGAATAATTAACAATACTCGTAGTAGAAAAAATAGTCGAGTACAAAAATCCTGGTGTTTAAATTAAACGCTGGATTGCAGAATCAATTAAAATTTAGAATAATTAACAATACTCGTAGAAGAAAAAAAAAGTCGAGTACAAAAATCCTCGTGTTTAAATTAAACGCTGGATTGCAGAATCAATTAAAATTTATAATAATTAACAATACTCGTAGTAGAAAAAAAAAGTCGAGTACAAAAATCCTCGTGTTTAAATTAAACGCTGGATTCCAGAATCAATTAAAATTTAGAATAATTAACAATACTCAAAGTAGAAAAAAAAGTCGAGTACAAAAATCCTGGTGTTTAAATTAATCGCTGGATTCCAGAATCAATTAAAATTTAGAATAATTAACAATACTCGTAGTAGAAAAAAAAGTCGAGTACAAAAATCCTGGTGTTTAAATTAAACGCTGGATTCCAGAATCAATAAAAATTTAGAATAATTAACAATACTCGTAGTAGAAAGAAAAGTCGAGTACAAAAATCCTCGTGTTTAAATTAAACGCTGAATTCCAGAATCAATTAAAATTTCGAATAATTAACAATACTCGTAGTAGAAAAAAAAAAGTCGAGTACAAAAATCCTCGTGTTTAAATTAAACGCTGGATTCCAGAATCGCGGAAATATATCGGAAAAAAATAAATTCTCGTTATAATTGGATGAATTAATTATTTCGAATTACAGTAATTTCGCTCTGCCCCCCCTCGACTCCTCGCTTTACTTCCGATAGACTAGTCGCTCTCGCGCCCGTGAGACGCGATACTCGCACGCCGGGTGTCTCCGGGCTGGCTTCCATCTCGTCGGGGGAAAATTACGAGTGAGGATGAGAGAGATCAAGGCGGAAGAGTCAGTCGTGCGATTCGCCTCCCTCATCCACCTCGTCCCCCGGCCCCCTCCTCGCAGGGGGCAGTGAAACGGGAGGTTATAAGGCGAAATAGTCCTTCGGAAGTTGTTTACAAGCTTCAACTTCACCGCCCTCTCGCCCTGCCGGCGTGATTAAGAGCGCGAGAGGTCGCGACACCTTGCGATCCCGACGCTTCCCGACTCCTTCCGGCGCTTTCGCACTTTCGCCCTGCGCCGAGGGATGTGCGGGAGGCGCCGCCGCCGACCCACCGAGCGCGATCTACCTATACAGGGTGTCCCATTTTAATCTTACATCCGATTTATCTCGAAAAATAGGGCTGCGATCGAAAAATGGGTCCTACGAAAGTTGCAGGGTTTGAAGGGGGACGTCTGAAAAAAATTAGTTGTTCAATCGAGATTTCAAAATGGCGGCGTTAAGGAGGCTGACATGGTTTTTTTGCAATGGAAATATGTTTTTTTTTTCGGACCAAAAAAATTGTTAGGTCGAAACTAACAACTTTTGTAAGAACATTTTTTTTATAGAAGCCATATTTTTATGATTTTTTTAATTTTTTAGCGTCACCCAGGATGTACCAGAAGGAGATAAAGCCTTTAACATCCCATTTGTGTGTGTGTATTTTATGACTCCAAACCCTCCTTGTAAGTGTACTTTGAACTCTTGTCAAATTATTCAAAGATTCCACCATTCATCGTGTTAAAGACTTTAAAATCCTATGAATAAAAAATTCGTTGAATTAAAATAAAATAAATAAATAAAAATAAAAATAAAAATATGGCCTCTATCGAAAACAATGTTCCTACAAAAGTTGTTAGTTTCGATCTAACTATTTTTTTGGTCCGAAAAAAAAAACCATATTTCCATTGAAAAAAATATGTCACCCTCCTTAACGCCGCCATTTTGAAATTTCGATTGAACAACTAATTTTTTTCCGACGTCCCCCTTCAAACCCTACAACTTTCATAAAACTCATTTTTCGAATGAAGCCCTATTTTTCGAGATAAATCAGGTGTAAGATTAAAATGGGACACCCTGTATATATACGCGTCGTGTCTGCTCCGCCGCCGCCTATATACAACACTGCCACCATGGTGGGCCATGTACGACGCGCGCGCCTATGTAACGGCTGGTTCGAGGTATTACTCGCTCCCAACGTCTTACATTGCTTTCCTTACCGACCCCCTCAACCCCCTTCATCCCCCCTTCACCCCCCCCCCCCGCAGCAATCTTATACACACACGTCGGGCATGCCGCGCACCCTTCATAGATTTGGCGAGTCGCGAAATTGCTAAACTAGTTTCTGCGCTATGTATACCCCCACGGCGGGCGAGGAGAGGCGTCAAATTTTCCAACTGCTATTACGCCTCGCGCGCAGTCTCGATATTCGAGCGCCGGTTGAGCTCCCCGCGTTAATATTATATACGCGCGGTTTCTGCAGATTCTGGTGTCGTGACACATTTTTTTTTTATTGAAGACGATTTTCGTATTAATCAGTGCGGAAAGGCTTGAGATTTTTATTCAGTGATTTTTAACTGAATTTTAAGCCAATTTGTTTTTTATTTAGTAGTAATAATAATGATGACAACTAATATTATTATTATTAATATTAATAATAATAAAACTAATAATAATAATAATAATAATAATAATAATGAATATTCCATAAATAAAATGTCTATAGAAATAATGATAAATGTATTAAAACATAAACGAAGCACGTTTTTTTTTTCGCGGTATAATAATAAATATCGATTTGCCCCGGCAATGTATTACACCTCGAAAGGTTTTCCGATTTTTATTTTCTCGCCTGGCCTGCTGCTCCCCTTCCGCAGTCTCTCTCAACCCATTTTCATTTTTTTTTTTTTTTTTTTTTTTTCATCCTCTTACATTCCCCTTATATATTTTGCATATCCACATCGTGACTGGCGTGCGAAGATCGATGCTGGGGCGTGAAAAAGCTCGGCAAGAGGGAGAGAGAGGCGCGCACAGAGAGAGAGAGAGAGAGAGGAAGGGAAGAGTGACTGGAACACGTCGCTCGAAGGACTTTCCAACGAGAGGAAATTCCGCGAGCAATTTGTCGGGCCTTGTGGGTTGCCGGGTCGGTGCGCTGTATACGAGGCGAGCACCGCGGTGCCACCGACGTCGCCTCTCGCCCCGAAAGAGCCTGGAGCATCATCAGTGCGAAGAGTCACGAGGCCTTTCAGAGGGCGCGAGCGGCTCCCAAACATTTCCAGGCGAGAGCGCGTGACACTGGCGCGGCGACTGGTTTAGTGGCGAACGAGGAAGGTGTTGCTTAGCATCGAGGGTGGCTTTGGAGACTCCGAGCAGCAGCAGCAGCAGCAGCAGCAGCGGCGGCTCTTTGGTACACTACACGGTTTCCAGTACCTCTGCACAGTACTTTATGACGCGTCATCCTACATCGCTACCGAGGTGTCAATTCTTCTCGCGACATGTGTAACCTTACGCCACTCCGGTTGCCGGATGTCGACCACTTGTGAAACAAGCGCCGGTGACGACGTAAATCGCGACACTGTTTTATGGATCGCGACGCACCGGGAAAAGCTGAACGGAAATACGAGTTACGGTCTGGGAACTTTTTTTTTTCTTCTTGTGTGAGTGACGTTTTATTTTCTGCTGGGGCATCAGAGGGTTTAATTGATTTTGAAGAAAGAACGTTAGAATGTTTTTTATTGTTGGTATTTGATTTCGATTGATTTCAATGTTGTTACAGTTTACTTGATAGCAATGAAATGTTCCACTTGAACTACAAAGAGAACACTTTGCTGGTTTGGAAGAAACATTTATGATGATGGATATGAAGAATGAATTATATCATTCATTCGAAGAAATGATCCTCTGGATCCAAGAATAGATTTCTTTGATCCAAAGAAACAAGCTAGGTTTTCAGTGTCGACTGCTGATGCCGAAGAGTTAATGGTTGACTTAACACAAACTCATATATTATGTCATTGACGACAAGAAAAATGTTTCACAGGCCGAGATACGAAAGAAATAGTTCCGAATCAATGAAACTTCTTGTCTCGATGTTTCTCAGCTCTGCACAAATCCAACGTCGATCAACAATCAGTGTATCAAGCCTTAAAAAAAAATCCCAAAAGCTGACTACATATTTCTGACCCGCCTTCACATTTACCCCTTCCAAAAACGTTGTAACCCAATCGATACACCGAAAAGCCCATTTAACAGCGAATTTCGGCCGCCCCCCCTGTCTTTGAAAACGCAGACCAATTAGTCGCAAATATTCCGCGGTCGACGTCCGGACCCCCCCAAACGAAGCCCCGACGATCGCAGTGATGAAGCTTCGGCTTTGGCGACGTCGGCCCGTGTTGAGCGTAGGCGGACCAACCGCAGGCATTTTTTGTTTTCCCGGGGACAGAGCTTAGTGCACCACCTGGGGCCGCCGGTGGCGGGCAAAGCGCCGGTGGGAGGACGAGGCGAGGAGAGCGAGCAAGAGAGGATAAAGCTTCGAACGCACGCGACAAGAGCTCAACGTTAACAAAGCGCGCGTCGGGGTTTTGGCGCAGCATCCGCAGCCGCAACAGGGATGTAGGTACGTCGAGTAGGTTGATCGCGGGCTCGTTCTGTCCGCGTACATCGCTCTTTAAACGAAATTACTTGTCGACGTCGGTGTCCGAGAGCAGCACCACCACCGGCAGCAGCGGCAGCGACGCAAGAGGAGGAGGACTCGTCGATTGTTCGAAGAGTAGAGATTCGAAGCGAACCGTGGAGAGAGCAGAATGCCCGGAGTAACATAGCGGGTAGCGCTGGGCGCATCGGACGCTCCTCTTTCTCTCGTTCTTCTCGCTCTTGCGCAAGACCTCGAGTACCCCACGCGCTATCTCTCTCCCGCTGCTTCCATCTTCCTCCGAGGGCAACTCCGGCTCTTTGTCCGATCGCATCCTCGCAGTCGCGTCGTCGTTCAACGACGAAATTGACGATTACTTTTATGTGACTCTCTGGCCTCTCGCGCGCTTTGTCCAGTCGTAAAACACGACGAGTCTCGTTTGACGCTCTCGACGCACGTACAACACATATATGTACATGAATATATATGTATGTATGTAGTGTCTGTGTGTATATAGATGCATTAATGTATATAACTATAGTTCGCTTGGTAGCCAAGTCTTGCACTGCTCTTGTAACGGCGGAAGTGACGAACGAAACACAGATCGAGTTTCGCTTGGATTCCGAATCACCCGAGTGTCTCTCCGGGCTTCCCGGCGTAATGAGAGACGATTTACACGAAATGAAAAGGAAAACCCGGCGGGGGCGGCTGAGGAACATTGAGGGAGCTTCGAATGAAGCCAGTGATAAAAATGACGTTACAGGCTTCATTCCGCTTATAACAGCCTCTTGATTGTCTTATAAATCTCGCGTCGTTTCCCCCGTGGCTCGTTCCATATAGCAGTAATTAATTGAGAATCCCATCAACCAGCGCGACACATTCCCACACTTATTTTCCCCGTCCGATTCCTCCGCAATTTAGCCTCAACCTCACCTTCCACAGAACCGGCGATGCTTGATAACCAGCGACATGCAGTCATTGTATGATAATCGACTGAAAGATACCATCGGATCTCGGCAGCGTGGATGACGTCAGGGGGTTATCGCGTTTGTTATAAACGTGGATCGCGTGTATCGATTGCGCTGCAGGATCATTGATTAGAAAATCGCGTAGCTAATACGGATGAGTGAGGTCGACCATATCGCGGGGTCCAACTAACCTTCGGCCTCCCCCCGGCAGCATTCCTGCATTACACACAACACACACAGAGCGAGCACCAACATTGTAAGCCCCGGTTGTTATTCTGCATGAGTGGTATATCGATTTCCGTTTGTTTCAGCTCGTTCGCCACCGACCTCTTGGCAGTTCCTCCTCCTCCACCCTCCGCAACGCGCGTCGACCAATACGCTCTAATGGAATTATGGTACCCGGTGAACGCGAGTGCCGCCTGTAAAATCGAAGCCAGGGTACACACACGAAGTAGGCAACCCTAGGGGTATCCGACTGGCCAGACGAAAGCCCGAATCCAAGTGGCAGCGAGCCCTTTGGCTGCTGCTGCTGCTGCTGGTGCTGCTGTTGCTCGGCCTCTTGAGACGAGAGCCACGGGTAGTGGTTGTATGTTATTCCGGCTGAAAATTCAACGACCACGATATCATGTACGGGAGGAGAAGGCGAAGGAGGAGGAGCTGGAGGAGCTGGAGGAGAAGGAGGACTGCGAGGTCGTCGCTACTGAGACGGGAAGGAGACATTGACCGGCGACTCGGGCGAGGGTCGAGCACGCCACGAGCTCTACGGTCGTCCAACTAAGCATGCATATATATATATATGTATGTATATATACGTAATACATAGATAAACATATACATATATATAGACATAGACACTCTATACCGCACTACATCTCCCCGTTCGTTAGGCAGTTCGTGCTATTCACTCGACGCGTAATATATTAGCCTACGAGTGCACCAACCGCTCGCTGTCCCCCTTAACCCACCGCGGCTTCCCACCCCCGTCGACCTGTTCCACGTTCCTTCGAGATTCAAACTAACCTAAGCTGCGCGCGGGAAACCCTTAGCTCGTCTCTCTGACACACCGGGAAGAACACCGACTAGACCCCGTCGCTGCTGCTGCCATTGCTGCCACTGCTGCTGCTTCTGAGCTGAGTTTTGCAGGCTGATAACTGCACTCACACTGCGGATGTCTAATGCCCACATTATAACAGGCAGGCTAGTGGAACAGCTCGTGCTGTTTGAGCTTTCGAGCTTGGTGTCTCTCTCTCTCGGTGACGCGCGTTTTGCAACGGGCACGCGAGTTTCCCTTGGTGAGGATCCTGAGGTGGGTATGAGCTAGGCAACCCACCTTTGAGGATATATATATATACAGGGTGATCCAGAATCTCCGCACCAAACGGGCGCAGGAAGTCCGAAATGGTCCCAGGAACGCGGGGGCAAAGTTTGAATTTTTTTTTACGAGTAGTTTTTGAATGAGAGTTTTTTTATGACAGACAATCGGAGAATTCGCCCTCAGCTTACTCTCAACTTTCTCTTAATTCTCAGTTGAGAGTAAGTTGAGGGAGAATTAAGAGCAAGTTGAGAACAAGTTGAGGGCAAATTAAGAGCACGTTGAGAGTTAGATGAGGGCAAATTAAGAGCAAGTTGAGATTAAGTTGAGGGCGAATTAAGAGCACGTTGAGATTAAGTTGAGGGCGAATTAAGAGCACGTTGAGAGTTAGATGAGGGCGAATTAAGAGCAAGTTGAGTGTAAGTTGAGGGCGAATTAAGAGCAAGTTGAGTGTAAGTTGAGGGCGAATTAAGAGCAAGTTGAGAGTAAGATGAGGGAGAATTAAGAGCAAGTTGAGAATAAGTTGAGGTCGAATTATGAGCAAGTTGAGAGTAAGCTGAGGACGTGTTCTTTGATTGGCACTCATTCAAAAACTACTGGGACTAAAAATCTTAAATTTTGCAGACGCGTTCCCGGGACCATTTAATTTCAGACTCTCGGGACCCGTTTGATGCAGAGAATCTGGATCACCCAGTACACATGGAACCATGTATCTATGTATATTTTCTTTGTGCAGTGACACAGCCTCGCGGCGACGAAGCCAGCGTGGCTGCCACCCTTCCCGCGTCGCTGCCGCCGCTCGTCGAGCTTGCCGAGCGCACCGAGCGCGCTCGGTGCGCTCGGCTCCCCTGCAACAGGGTCTCGGGGCCCTTTTCTCTCCGGCCATCCCTTTGTCGAGGCGCCGCGGCGCCGTACACTGAATTTATCCCCGAGCTGCCCTTCAACTCGGCCTCAAACTGCCTCACCCTTTCACTCACCATCCCCTTCTGTCCCTCAGCTTTCGCCCCCCTGCCTCCCTTTTACCTTATCACAGGCTCCACGGTCTCCTCCTCCAGCTGGCCCTACGGGGGCCACCGAAAATCCTGAGACCGTCGCTTTAATATGCCCACGAGAGTCCAGACACTGGCGAACGAGACTCGTTCACTTGCTCCTCTCGCTTCTCGTGAAACGCGAAACTGGAGGGAGGGAAGCAGAGAGAGAGAGAGACAGGGATGGTTATAACAGGTAGGCGCCCGGGTTTTAATACCACGAAAATTCAGCAGGGTGGGAGGCGCTCGCGGTGTACACGCGAATTGTGAGGTGTGCAGCCCGGGGAAAGGGTCGAGAGGACTCCGCTTCCCTCGGACGACGAGAGTAAACGGGACGGCGGCGGCGCTTCTATGGGATTTATAATGAAGCATACTTTAGCATATTTATTATATATTTTCCCAGTGGCGGCGGGGAAGCGAACTAATAAGCTGAGTAAATCGCGCTCGCCGCGCCCTTCCACCTTTCGGGTTTTTGTGCTCGAAGGCTGTGTAATGAAGAGAGCGAGCGAGGAAGGAATTGAGGGAAAGGGAGAGGGAGACAGAGGCGAATACGAAAGGGGCAATAAAGCGTAGAAAATAGAGAGAAATATCGGAGGAATTAAAGTGAGGCCAAGCGGCGAGGAAATCTCTTATCGCGAGGCGAGATACTTTTCATTTCGATCTTTTAAACTGAACGCTTAGCGCACCGTCGCTCGTGTACTACGTATGTGCAAAGGCTGTATTATATGTATTATATGTGGGTGTTTTTATATATATATATATATGTAAACGTGAGTTTGTGTCTGTTCTGTATGTCTGCCGAGCTTTGTGCGAGATCGACGAGAACGAAGAGCGGTGTGTAATGAAAATGAAAAGGTACAAGTGGAGGGGTGGAAATCGAGGGGGCGGGGGAGAGGGAGGGTGAAAAAAAAAGAAGAAGAAGAAGGAGAAAAAAAAGATTGGAAATGGTGGGAGGAATAAAAGCGAGCGGAGGGCAGGACGTACGACTGGGTTCTAATTAAAACAGACTCACTGCGCCGTTGGTGAACTATTGGTAAAATAAAGTAAAAAAAAAGAGAGCGCGAGGGAGAGAGGGTAAAAAAAAAGAGGAAGAAGAAAAAAAAATCGTTCAACGCTGAAAGCGATTGAGAGAACCGTGGAGGCTCTCGGGTTGCTGCGCCGCGTTTTCTAGGGCTTTTTCCGTCTCCCTCCCCTCGCGCCCTTTTTTTTCGCCCAGATACAGCCCCGCGCGGCTCCAGGTGCAGCATCGATACGCGAGATATCGTCGGCGACGACGACGACGGCGACGGCGGCGGCGGGGCATAAAAATCGAGCGATAAAAATGAATAGAGAAGGGAAGACGCGGAGCGAGATGGCTGCAGGGCCGAGGCGGAGAATAAAAGGGAACCGGAGGGGGGCGAAGGGTGAGGGAGGAGGGGGAGGGAGGGAGGCACGAGCGACCGAGATGTAGGGAATAAAATAAATATAATATGAAAGTGCGGCGGGAGAAGAAATGGTTGTCGATGCGGACGTCCAACGAGGCGAACCACCGGCCACTCCTGTCCTTCTCGTCCGCTGCTATTACTGCGGTGGCACTGTAAGCGTCCATCGGGGAGACCCAAAGAGAGAGTTCGCCGCACGGCCCCCCGGGATAAAAAGAGGGAGAGACGCGCGGAGCGAAGGATCCTTGACCCGACGAATTAAATGACATTTCCAAATCCATATAGAGGATTCAACAGCGCGCTCGTCTCCCCCTCGACAAGCCCACGAGGGTTGGAGAGATGAAAGCTCAGTCTCCAGGAAACGCTCTTATGTACGTTACGTGCTTTTTTTTTTTTTTTTTTTTTTGGGGGTTCTCCGCCCTTTTTCTTTGGTCTCCTCTCTATATCCGTTCGGCCCTTCGTTGACCGTAATTTTGCGACTGCGACTGACTAGTCGGATGTACCGGCGGATTTTGAAGGATCGGAAATATCCGGATGTTTCTTGCTCGTTATTTTTTGGTAAATGGGATTTTGTTATCAGGAAAAAATATGGAAAATTTGTTTTGGATAATTTTTTTTCACGGCGTTTTTTTGCCGTAATTTTGCGACTGCGATTACTAGTCGGATGTACCGGCGGATTTTTAAGGATCAGAAATGTCCGGATGTTTCTTGCTTGTTATTTTTTGGTACATGGGATTTTATTATTAGGAAAATTTATTTTGGATAATTGGAAAAAATGGAAAATTTATTTTGGATAATTGGAAGAAATGGGAAATTTATTTTGGATAATTGGAAAAAATGGAAAATTTATTTTGAATAATTGGAAAAAATGGAAAATTTATTTTGGATAATTGGAAAAAATGGAAAATTTATTTTGGATAATTGGAAAAAACGGAAAATTTATTTTGGATAATTGGAAAAAATGGAAAATTTATTTTGGATCATTGGAAAACATGGAAAATTTATTTTGGATCTTTTTTTTCACGGTTTTTTTTTGCCGTAATTTTGCGACTGCGACTTGTCGGATTTTGAAGGATCAGAAGTATCCGAATGTTTCTCGCTCGTTATTTTGTTGGTACACGGGATTTTATTATCAGGAAAAAACATGGAAACATTTGTTTTGGATAATTTTTTTTCACGGCGTTTTTTTGCGCAGGGTGTCCGTATGTGTTCGGTGCGGAGGCGCGGATTTCGAGCTTTGAGAAAAATGCACGCGAAATCCAATATTTCGTACGCTCGCCGGGCGTCTCGTTATATTTCGCGAATGCCGTGTGTTTTTTTTTTTTTTTCGTCAAAACTACAACTTTCGTAATTATCATCCGCAGGGTTACAGCAAACACAGCGACGAAATAATAGCGACTGCGTGGCGCTTCGGCAGGAAGGAAACATTTTTTCCGAACAGGATTTCACCACCGAGCGTGGGGTTTAATTAAAATATCAATTATTTGCTCCGCGAAGTAGGACCACGAATTTTTTTTGTTAAGGTGAGCCAAGGTTTATCTTTATTTGAAGAAAAATTCCGCGAACGTTGGAGCAATTAAAAACGTTGGGACTCGTATCTCTTGGAAATTCCCTCGCGATTGCCGCATTAATTACTCTCGTGATTTTGCAAATAGCCCCGGGAGCGACTCGCTCGAAAATTGATGATATATCTACCTAAAATTCTCTCGACACGATCGCTCGAAATTATGCAACAAATCCTATTATCATCTTCCCGAAGCGAAGTGTCGAAGCATCCGAAGATCCAATTAACGATATTAGCGTCGATTTAAAATTGATTCGCAAAAATTGATCCTATCGATTCAACGAAATAATTTCCACAGTGACACGTTTAGCCCTCGAGCGACGTCGAGATTCGAAGCAGCGCGTTAAATTCCCTCATTTAATTTATATCTCCAGTCCCACGCGAACAATGCGCGCATTTTATTTATTTTATTTTTTTCCGCTCTACAAATCCCTCGGTGAATTAATAGTTCGGGGTCAGCCGGACTCGCGGGGCGCCGGCGGCTGGAAACTCGGGCGGCCTCGTTAATCGGGCGAAATTTAAATACTCGTTGTATTCGGTGTCGCCGACGCCGCGAAGCGTGAATGGCACAAGGCGGGAGAGCAAATCTCTCGCGAGTATCGCGAGAGGCTTCGGGTTGCAGAAGGCTGAGGCTGAGAAGGAGGCGGAGAGGCTCGCGCGAGGAAACCGGTTTTCCCGGCGAGCGATTCCGCGAGGAATTCCATGCTTTCGTTCAAAAGTGAATTCCGCGCACGCGGCGCACACGGGGAAAAGATATAGGAATACGTGGCGAGCGCGTCGTGTGAGACACGCGGGGGAGTTCGGTAGGAAAGAACACGAATCGCGCTCGGTGGGGAAGAAAAGAAGACACGACGAAAGAAGACAAGAAGAGGAAGGGGAAGGGAAGGGGGGAACAAAAAGCGTCAGAGGGATTAAAGGAAACGAACGAACGAACGAACGAAAGGGAAAAGAAAAGCAGTAAAGAGATAGAGAGAGAAAGATGGACAGACAGATAGATAGAGAATGAGCGCCGAGGCGCGGGGGAGCCGAGAGCGCAAGGAATGAGGGAATTCCAGGCGTTTATTACACGCTCGAGGATTTATTTTTAGCTGGAGCGAAACGGGGGGAAAAGAGAGGAGGGAAGGTGAAGGAGGGAGGAAAGAGAGAAAAGTGAGGAGAAGGAGGGAGAAAAAGAGAGAGAAAGAAGGGAAGGAGAAGGAGGGAGGAAGAGAGAAAAGAGAGGAGAAGGAGAGAGAGAGAGAGAGAGAGAGAGAAAGAAAGAAGGGAAGGAACGTCGGGAGGAAAGAGAGAAAAGAGAGGAGGAGGGAGAGAGAGAGAGAGAAAGAACGGAAGGAACGTCGGGAGGAAAGAGAGAAAAGGGAGGAGAAGGAGGGAGAGAGAGAGAGAGAGAGAGAGAGAAGGGAAGGAAGGTCGGGAGGAAAGAGAGAAAAGGGAGAAGGAGGGAGAGAGAGAGAGAGAAAGAAGGGAAGGAAGGTCGGGAGGAAAGAGAGAAAAGAGAGGAGAAGGAGGGAGAGAAAGAGAGAGAAAGAAGGGAAGGAAGGTCGGGAGGAAAGAGAGAAAAGGGAGGAGAAGGAGGGAGAGAGAGAGAAAGAAGAGAAGGAACGTCGGGAGGAAAGAGAGAAAAGAGAGGAGAAGGAGGGAGAGAGAGAGAGAAAGAAGGGAAGGAAGGTCGGGAGGAAAGAGAGAAAAGAGAGGAGAAGGAGGGAGAGAGAGAGAAAGAAGGGAAGGAACGTCAAGAGGAAAGAGAGAAAAGAGAAGAGAAGGAGGCAGAGAGAGAGAGAAAGAAGGGAAGGAACGTCGGGAGGAAAGAGAGTAAAGGGAGGAGAAGGAGGGAGAGAGAGAGAAAGAAGGGAAGGAACGTCGGGAGGAAAGAGAGAAAAGAGAGGAGAAGGAGGGAGAGAAAGAGAGAGAATGAAGGGAAGGAACGTCGGGAGGAAAGAGAAGAAAAGAGAGGAGAAGGAGGGAGAGAGAGAGAGAAGGGAAGGAACGTCAAGAGGAAAGAGAGAACAGGGAGGAGAAGGAGGGAAAGAGAGAGAGAAAGTGAGAAATCACAGCCTCGGCTGTCCGGCTGTGTCTGCCGTATCTACTGGCCGCGTCCAAGGCTTCGCGGTCTGTCACTACTCGCGGCACAGACCGACGGTCAGTGTGTCGGTGGGCGTGCTGTAATAATGTCCCCCCGGTGAGTATATTATTCCCCTGTATTGTGCAACCCGCGTGCGTGCCGGCATGCGTGAACACATGCGTGCGAGAGGCTCATCGAGCGGCGCCCCGACGACTCGACGTCGCGCTATCTAGGCATTCTAAATAACCATAGAGTCCGAGAGAGGCCCGATGGCACCGTGTGCACCGCGAGTGTTACTTACACGCGCGACGGGCCTCGATATGAGCGGGATGAAAAATTACTGTTATTTGCATATTCGTGCAACGTGCTTCGTGATGTTGTGGATTGAAAATGATGCGAAATTTGAATTGAGGATTGAATGATTTTTTTTATTGTGGACGAGACATTTTAAGAGGGGATTTTGGGAAACCTTCGAAAATTGGGGGAAAATGCATGATGGTTATTGGATTTTGGTTATGTAGGGGTGATTAATATTTTGATGACGTTTGAAAATTTTAGGTGAAATCGATCGATTGACTTTCGAAGATTCGTCTCGTGACATTTATTGACAGCTGCTGCAAAACTAACGTCATTCAGTCGTAGCTAAATCGAGCAGACGATAACTAAGAAAAAAATGTCCCTATTTGCGCCAATTAACGATAGAGCGAGTAACCAGAGCCACCAAGTAGTCTTCACTTCCATCTGTATGTAACTATTTTCATTTCCCCTGTTTAGCAAACTTCCACAATTCGCAGCCGGTTGTCACTCAAGTGGTAACCAGAGCTACCGAGGTATATATCTCGAGTTCCACATCGCGCACGTGTGAACTCTTTTCGTTCCACCGCAACTTTTCAAAATTCAACAATTCGCTGGCGTTGTCACTCAGAAGGTAACCAGAACTGTCTCAAAATTTCTCCACTTTCACCCGCACCCACAACATTATTTTATTTATTTTCCCTGTTTTGCAAAATTCTCCAACTCGCAGCCGATTGCCACTCAAAAAAAAAAAGGTCAAACCACACGATGTTGAAGTTTGCATCGTTGCACTACAACGAAATTCAGAAAAAAAGGATTCCAATTAACCCAAATGATGAAATTAGGTATAAAAAAATCACCATAGTAACTAATTGCAATGATGACTTTTTACACCCAATTTCGTCATTTGGGTTTAAATTTTTTTTAATTAACCAAAATTAACTATAATTTTTTTTTTCTGATTTTCGTTGCTTTCCGACGATGTAAACCTCAACATCATAAAACCACAAGTTCCACCTCACCCATTGGATAAATTCTACAACTCGCGCACAGCCGGCTGCCGCTGCTGCGGACGCTGCGAGTGACCCTTAAACGCGTGACCAACGACTGTATCGCTCACTGTGCGTATCGGTGTGTCGTGCATGTACACATAACACTATATAACACCGCGAATATAGCAAAAGCGACGCGGAGCGCATGTACGGCGCGGGATCTACGAGCGATCTGTCCGCCGGCGGATTTTTCCCGGGGCGGCCGCGGGGGTAATACGTAACCCTACGGGGCGCTTTGCAAATAGCTTCTTCCTACGTTTTGTTCCACTCGTTCCTCTCCACGCGCGTTTCGTTCCTGTTTGGTTATAGGCAAAAGCGCGAGACCGGAATACACGGGCTTTGTACGTGAATGTGCGGGTGACTCGGCGAGAAAGAGACGCAAAGAGAGAAAGAGAGAGAGAGAGAGAGATGGAGAAAGAGATGAAGAGAGATAGAGAGATTTTACGAAGGCGCCTTGTAACAGACCCTCGCGTGAAAGTTGAACCGCGGTGCGCCAAGTTTGGCTTAAATGTGCTGCACGACGTACGACTCTCGTGACTGCTGGACAAACTCGCGTACATATGTATACATATATGTGTACAGGGTGATGCAGAATGTTTGTCCCAACATTTTCGTCGCTCGCTCAAATTTTTGCGGCAATTTTGTTTTTTTTTCCGGATATCTCAGAACCGCGAAATATATTTTTTTAAATAAGTAAATTAAATTAAATTGAGTTTATAATTCTGACGAATAAATATCGACAAGAATTTTTTTTTTTTTTTTTTTTTTCAATATTTAACTATCACTCGTAAAAATTTGAAAAATCATTCTGAATCACGCTGTATATACCTGTATATACTTTTTTTTAATAAGTAAATTAAATTAAATTGAGTTTATAATTTCGACAATTAAATATCGGCAAGAATTTTTTTTTTTTTTTTTTTTTTTTTTCAATATAAACTATCGCTCGTAAAAATTGGAAAAATCATTCTAAATCACCCTGTATACATATATTTTTAAATAAGTAAATAAAATTAAATTGAGTTCATAATTCCGACAATTAAATATCAGCAACAATTTTTTTATTTTTTATTTTTTTTCAATATCAAACCACCGCTCTTAAAAATTTGAAAAATAATTCTGAATCACCCTGTATACTGTATATACACACACACCTCGTACTACGTACTTTTCGTTTTATTTCATCTCTTCCCCCGTCCCCCTCCCCCGCCTCCCGCTCTATCTTCTCGCTCCGTCCGCACCGACTTGGCCATAATCCGTCTTTCTCGGCGTCGCGAGTACCGGGCCGCGAGCTCGTGTGTACTTATATGTCCATGCGGGACGCGGGCGAGAAGACGTTACGTCGATCGTCGCGTCGCGGGCGGCGGGCAAAAAGGCGCATCGAGCACGTACGGCAATAAGGAGACGGATGACGGAGGAACAGAGGAGAGACGGGGAGACGAGGGCATCGAGGCTGCTGAGCGGGACGAGGGTACCGCACGTCCTGCCCCCCCTGCCCCCTCCTGCCCCCCCTGGAGCAGTTCTGCTTGCACAGCGCGAAAGATCGTCGAATTCGCCCTCTGACGTTGCACAGACACTCGGAAAATTCCTCGTTCGCGTCGATCGATCCGTCGCGGGCCGGATATAGTGATCGATGGCGCGCGAATCCTCATTTGCTCCAATGCATAAATTTCGACCTCGCCGGAACGAATCGCGGCGCGAGTGTAAAACCCGCGCGCGGATCTCGCGAATATAACCGAGGGAACGCGGAGAGAAAAAAATATCTCTCTATTATTTTTATTGCACATCTGCATACTGTATGGATATTAGCATATCGCAAACGTGCCGGCCGCGATATCTCCGAGGCGATCGATTTCATGTTAATAACGGGAGAAGAAGCGAGCGCGGGAAAAGCGGAGTCGGATTTAGGGCGAGCGCCAAGGAAACACGGATTCAGCGGGAAATTGATTAAATATTTGCCGGCAGGACGTAGGTTGGGATTTAGCGTCATTCATCGCGTTTTGTTTTTAATATCATTCATTATTAAATATTTCTTAAATAATTAAATTATTAAATATTTCTTAAATAATTAAATTATTAAATATTTCTCAAATAATTTAATTATTAAATATTTCTCAAATAATTTAATTATTAAATATTTCTCAAATAATTTAATTATTAAATATTTCTCAAATAATTTAATTATTAAATATTTCTCAAATAATTAAATTATTAAATATTTCTCCAATAATTAAATTATTAAATATTTATTAATTTCTTAAATAATGAAATTATTAAATATTTGCCGTCAGGGCGTAGGTTGGGTTTTAGCGTAATTCATTGCTTTTTTTTTTTTTTTTTGACGTACCTGTCTCTACCTAATGCCGTATGCATATTAGTATATTAGCATTTTCCGCATCTCCATCGTTATCGGTTCATCCCCCCGTTCCCCTCCCCACCCCTCTTGCCCCGTCGTTAATAATGGATGAGAGGCTACCCGAGGGCTTAGGGCGAGAGTGCGGCAAAAGGCCTCCCCGGAGAAGGGGTTATATTATTGCCGCGAAAATATCACGGCCATTAAAAACGCGAATTCGCTGGATTCGTCACTCGTCGCGACGCGCGAGGAAAAAATAATACCCGAGGTGAAGAGAGAGACATAGAGAGAAAAAACTGGACCAGAAAAATCCTCGCCCAAAAAAAAAAAAAAAAAAATAAGCAGAGCGGAAAAAAGGCCGACCAGGAGATACAGCGAAGGGATTCAATGGAGCTCGCAAGCTGGGAACCGAAACGGACGCGAGGAAACACCGGCAGAAACCGGGGGAAAAGAGCGAGAGGAGGCGAGGAAGCGAGGGAGACAAAGAGCCAGTGGTACCAAGGTGGACACGCGAGAGGGCGTAAAGGGCGCTCTCGCGCACAGGGGGCGCTCGCGTTTCCGCCGCGCGCACTCAGCCCACGTCTGACGTAATATATTTCAGCCCCGGCGGCGTTTTTACTTCCCTCGCCTCGCTGCCGCTGGTCATTTTTATTTTTCCGTGTGTTCTCGCCGCGTTTTCTCTCTCTCTCTCTCTCTCTCTCTCTCTCTCTCTCTCTCTCTTTCTCTGGAGTCCCAGCGACGAGAATAGCGAAATTCGCTGACGAAATGGCATTCCGCTCTCGGGGAGAGGCAACACACGCGAGGCTGACGTTAACCCCTTGAGGGACGAGAGGGGGGAAGGGGGGGGGGGGAAGGGGGGGGGGCAAGGGGGTGCTTTAATGGTACCCGGTAACTCCCTCTATATGTTTTCCCTTTTTCTGTCTCCTCGTGCATCCGAGTCGAGCTCCTCGCGCCCTCTTTTCCCCATATTCCAAAGCACACCCCCCGTGTACCCTTCATCCCCCCCTCCATCCGCACGTGGATGGCGCGCGGATTCCGCCGCGGGCTTCCATCACAAAACGCAAATATCATCATACGCGTAATGTAATACCGGCCCCGATTCCCGGCGTATCTCGCGTAAACATCATTCCGACTGCGGCACAACGTGCGCTGATTAATAATTACGCCGAATGCGGAGATAGCTATGACATTTTAATGAAGCGAGCGATGTGTGTGTGCGCGCGCGCGCGCGTCGTAATGCGTATGTAATACGCACTTAATTATATGCCCCGGGTTTGAGCGCCGAGAGGCCGCACGGTTATTATGTACATACCGGAGCCGAGGGCCCGAATGTGTATTCCGGGATATACATGGGGGTTGGGGGTGGGGAATACGGGACGGTGACGAGTTTCGGCTGGTTCGCCTAATTCCTCCATGGTGCGCGAAAATACACTTTGTGAATGCTCAGCAGTGAAATATTTTTGGGACTTTTGTACTCGGATGGGGAGCGTGTGATTCGTTTGACGCGATTTTTTTTTGCACGGTCGGTAATGTAGATAATGTAGGTCAACTGATGATTAACTAATGATTAACCACCTTAAAATGACTGAGGAAGAATTCGGTTAACTCCCAAAAGTTGATCCATGAAAAAAAAAAAAAAAAAAAAATGGTGTTAAAGTTTGCATCGCTGGAATGTAACGAAATACAGAAAAAATGTATTATAATTAATTCAGATGATGAAATTAGGTATAAAAAGTCATCATAGCAATTAGATGCTGTGATTAGTTGCAACGAAATTCAGAAAAAGAAATGAATTCTAATTTCATCATTTGGGTTAAACAGAATTAATAATCTTTCTGAATTTCTGAATAAAAAAAATAATGCAGGAAAAATTGTGGGGCCCAGCATTTTTTTTGTGTGTGAAGATGACTAATTTAATTAAATTACGAGCAGATCGTCCTTTCATCTTTTTTTCACTGCGTAGTTTTTGCTCCAAAGTTTCGTGAAAAAAATGTACAGCAAATTTCACAGCAACGAGATGGGAAGAAGTGCTCCATAAAGCTGAAAGTGTGTTGGTGTGTTCGAAACTACGGGCGAAAGTGATCCATTTTCCCCCACTGTCACCGTGTAGCGTGGCTCGAGCGACGTCACTCGAAAATCCTGGTGTATCGCGACGCTCACCGACACTCAATTGCGCGGGTGGTTTTTCCGTCGACGAAAAATAAGGAACGCGGCTGTAACGCCGTCGGGGGACACAGAGAAGAGAGAGGCTTTTCCCTCTCCCACCCACGGCGAGCTTTTCCCCGGGGAACTTCCGTCGGTCGTGCCAACATGAATACAACATTAGAGGCATCCAATTTGCGAGGCGCACGCGCCCTGAGGTAATGGAGGCTGCGAGCGTCGACGAATGAGGGACACGAGAAGAGAGAGAGACATGTGTGTTTAGGTTTGCGTTTGTGTGAAAGAGGCAGACGTGTGTTTAAGTGTCTGTGTGAATTTGCGACTGTGTATATTAATTCACGTGTGTTGCGAGGATAACCGGCGGAAAGTGTGCGGCAAGCATCGCAATGGCCCGATAGGCATCGTGTTAATCGCACAACAGCAAACCTTCTCTTATAAGGCAGGTGCGGGCAAAATGGGATGCACAAGCGAAAAATGGTTTTATGACGAAAACAAAAGTGTACTTCGATTGCTTTTCATCCAAAAATTCGATTCCAACCATCAATTTTGAGTGTCGGCAAAAAAAAAAAAAAAGTGCGGGCAAAATGGGACGGACCCCCAAAATCGGAAATTCGTGTTTTTTTGTACTCGGTGATAATCCTTAATGCTTATTTCGCAAAAAAAAAAATTGTAAAAAAAATTTTTTTTTTTCAAAGTGACTTTTCAAAAGCCGGATTGCTTAAAACACTCAAAATTGTAAAAAATATTTATATTCCGCTCACATGCGTTGAATTGTGTCGTATAGACGCGATTTTCACGAAATGGGGGTCCGTCCCATTTTGCCCGCACACATATCTGGAACTGAAAAAATAGCTGTCCCATTTTGCCCGCACCTCCCTTATATGAATACATCGTGTTAATCGCACGAGTGCAAATCTTCTCTTATATATGAATACATCCTCGCCTTATTGCGTTGGTAGTCTCTCGAGTTCACGTGCGATTTAGCTCACTCGATGTTCACGTGTGTCTGATTTTATCCCTGCACTCAGTTTTTTTTTTTTTTTTTTCATTTTCCTTTAGACGCTGCGCGTTTCGGCTTTGCCGGGGGTTCGGTGTGCGCGCGTTGATTGGTTGAAGCTCGTATGGCGTGTGACGACCGCGCGCACCTCTTGGTATGTACGTATGAAATTAGTGCTAACCCTCCCGGGCTACCGAGTTACGCTCTCGCACACGTGGGAAGTTTCATCTACACGTTTGTGTGCATTCGTCAGTACGCAGGGGATAATGCGCGTCAAGGGATAATTAGATTTATACATGGAAGAGGACGTAGTCAGGCGGAAAGATTATCCGAATGAGTAAAATGAGGAGGAAGGTATTATCAAAGAGCGAAACACACGCAGGGAGAATTCGTGTTGAGGGAAAGTGTCAGTCAACTTTGGTCCAGCCGGATTCGGCAGTCTGGACCAAATTGACTGACACGTTACCTTAATTTGGCCTGCTGGATAAAAACGTATGGTTACTGTGATTATTTTGTGGCTACGGAGCTCTTAGTGTCGGCAGTCAGAGTGGAACAACAATATAATAATTCCAAACGACAGCATGCAAAAGAAAAGAAAGGTGACACATTTTTTTGCCTTGTTTTTCAACTCTATGTGTGTTGGATCATGTCTGAAGTAGTCCGGATCGGTTCGTACGTACGGGATGTAAAGAACGTCAAAGGATAGTTAGATCTTTGCGAAGGACGTACGCAAACAGAAAGATTATCCGAAGGCATAGAATGAGGAGGAAAGTATTGTCAGAGGGGAAGACTCACTCGGATAGTTCGTAGCAGGTATGGTGAATGCAATAAAAAAATCAGCCATTTGTTGTTCCATGGGGTTATTTTTATAGTTACCGCTCGCAGTTGGAGTCAGAGTGGAACAACAATATCGAACGACATCCAAAAGAAAAGAATGGCCTCATTCGCCTGTCTCTATTTTCCAACGGGACATATCTCAAGTTGTCCGGATCGGTTCGCACAGGTCCGAGAAGGTCGCCACTAAGAGCGGTCAACTCCTTATCCGAGATCTACACATAGCTAAAGTTTCAGTCTATTTTTAGTCCCTGCGGGTATTTCTGTAGTTACTATATTTATTATCTGATGGCTATTAACCTCCAAAGGTCGTCGTTGAGGTTCAGAGTGGAACGAGTAGAACTTCGAACTACAATATCCAAAAGAAACGAAAGCCTCCTGAATCCTTTTTGCCTCCATTTCCCGTCTCTGTGCATCGGGTCATATCTGAAGTGGTCCGGATCGGTTTCAGTCTATTTTTAGTCCCTGCGACTATTTCTATAGTTACTATAATGATTATTTGATGGCTATTAACCTCCCAAGGTCGTCGTTCAGGGTCAGAGTGGAACGAGTGGAACTTCGAACTACGATATCCAAAAGAACTGAAAGCCTCCTGAATCCTTTTTGCCTCCATTCCCCGTCTCTGTGCATCGGGTCATATCTCAAGTGGTCCGGATCGGTTCGCACAGGTCCGAGGATGCTGCGAGCGGCTATGCGCTCGCCGGGTAATACGCGTAACGGGCGCCGTGACGCACGGGCCATTAGTCATCGACTCGTTACACCGAGAGTTACACGTTATACGTGCGGCCGTCTCTCGCGGTGCTCACGTTCGCGTCTCGAAACCGACGCCTTGGGAGTCGCGGGCTTTGACTAATCGTTGCATCCGGCTGGTGTCTCGCCGGGCGGCGCCGCGCACGGCGTTTATACACACGAGAAGAGGTGAAGCCGGCACGTCTCTCCGTCTCTGTCTGCTCTCTGATGGGTGAAGCATGGCGCGTGGTCTGCAGCCCTAAGTATGTGCGCTACGCGAAAGGATTATGCTTCGAGCTCTAACGAGCACCTGTTTATCACACGCTTCTTGGCTTCGAGTGAGGCCCCGCCGAGCTTGCTAACCGCCGCGAATGAGTTCGAATCAGTTCGAGGCTCTCGAAGGTGCTGAGGTCACGGGAGAAAATCCCCGACCTTCTCATCTTTACGAAACTCGCGACTTCCGCGCAAGCTTAATAATTCAATGTAACCATTATTACACGTTTTTATTGCCTGTTTACGGTGATAATAACTATATTATCACGGAGAGAAATTTCTGTGTTGGGACAGCAAAAACAAGTGACAACAAAAATCGTTTTGTTGGGTTAAAAAAAATATTGATGAGCCCAGCAAAAAGAATTTTCAGTCCAGCAAAAAGAATTTTCAGCCCAGCAAAAAGAATTTTCAGCCCAGCAAAAAGAATTTTCAGTCCAGCAAAAAGAATTTTCAGCCCAGCAAAAAGAATTTTCAGCCCAGCAAAAAGAATTTTCAGCCCAGCAAAAAGAATTTTCAGTCCAGCAAAAAGAATTTTCAGTCCAGCAAAAAGAATTTTCAGTCCAGCAAAAAGAATTTTCAGCCCAGCAAAAAGAATTTTCAGCCCAGCAAAAAGAATTTTCAGTCCAGCAAAAAGAATTTTCAGCCCAGCAAAAAGAATTTTCAGTCCAACAAAAAAAATGTCAGTCCAACAAAAAGAATTTTCAGCCCAACAAAAAAAAATGTCAGCCCAGCAAAAAGAATTTTCAGCCCAGCAAAAAGAATTTTCAGCCGAACAAAAGATTTGTCTGCCTAGCAAAACAATTTTTCTCGTCACTTTTCTTTGCTGTCACAGCAAAGAAAACAACACAGAACACAACACAGAAATTTCTCTCCGTGGTACATTAATAAACGCCTACGCTGCGCTTTGACGCCTCATTGTCTCACTCATCGTTCGTGAGTGAATTTTCCATCCGTTATCATATAGTTCAATAAACGAGGTTAATTAATCCGTCAATCGTTACTTCAGTAGTTGCACCAATTATCATCTCAATTCGCACGCGTGAGGTGTCGATTGGATATCAATATTGGTATCGACACATAATTCACACAGATTTCGCGGAACGCGAGAGGATCCGCACGAAAGTGGCGCGGTTTGATCGCCGGTTGGAAAACGCGTGTACGAAAATATTCGATATATATTTCGACGGCACCACAAGCGCTAGTATAGCGAATTCTACTCTTCGCCTCCGCGCTGTGGGAGGAGCGGCTGTCACACGGCGCTAATTGATTTTCGAAAGTTATAACGGCGCGAGAGTATTTTTTCCCTCTTTCGACACGTTTTGCGCTCGGCGCGCTGCGCGGGTATCGAGCCGAGGCATCTTGAAAACTATTTAGCGTGATTTAGTTTAACGGCTGTGAGATCGAATTCCGCCGTGCGGCTTGCGCGCCCCGCGGCCGATCGTGCACGCGGCCGTTTCACCTTCGACCGCGGCGCCGTTTCCGACCAGACTTCACGCTCCTATTTGCGGGGGTGATCGATCGTGCGTTCTCGTCTCCTCTCCATTAGGCTGGGAGTGTTTCGCACGGTTAACTTATAACGCCGCGGCCCCGTCGCCCCGCGTGTACGCCGCGACGACGACGACGACGACCGGGAATATATATCGAGAGCTACGATCGCGGAAATCTCGCGGAATTTTAATGCCACACCGAAGACGACGCTCGGGCTCTCTCGCGGAGCAACCGCGCGGCTATAGTTATATATATGCCCCGCGTGTATACCGTACGACACGCCGCGAGATTCGCTATGAGAGTGAGAGAGACGGTGTAAATGTACTTTGCCGGACGACAGATTCGACGCGGATATAATGTATACCGTACGATAAATCGACCCGCGCTCTCGGGCCGGGTCAACCGAATCGCTCTCAGCGCCTCGGTCCGAGTCCGCGCGCACTCACGCCCGATGAATTCTCGGCGCGCGCGCAATTGCGAGTGGGAAATTTCTAGCGAGGAGAGAATGGAAAAAGGCCAAGGAAAAATGGTTTCATAACGGGGTTTTTGGGGGTAGAATATTCGACTTGGGAATTATGGTATAGGTAAAAAATCGATATTTTGAAAAAAAAAAAAAAAATAAATAATAATAATAATAATAATAATAATAAACATAAAAATAAAAATAAAATAAAAAATAATAATAATAAAAATAAAAAAATAATAATAACAATAGTATTGGTGTACTTCGATTTGGACACTTTTGAAAATCAGGAAAACTTGGAAAATATTTTGTTTTTCATGAAGCAAAGTAACGAAACGTGTATCAGTGATTTATTTTTCATAAACATTGATGCAAATAATGAAAAATATTCTCCAAACGATTTTGTTAATCACTCACTAGCGAATTTACAAAAGAAAGCGAATAAACGAAAGATCTTAGTACGATACGGATTCCCGTTGCCTCCGTGGAATGTGCGTGAGAAAAAAAATTCCACAGAATAATTACGTCAATAATACCGCGGTCGAGAAAATCGCAAAAAGTTCTCCGCAAGTATTTTTTCGCACCGTCCTGTTACACGCGGCGGGCATTGTTGCTATTTGTCCCATGTCGTGCATTGAATAAGGGAGGAGAAAGAGGGACGAAAATAGGGGAAGGAGGAAAGGAAATGCGAACCCGGCGGAAGGAAACGTTATCGGGGAATCGGTAAAAGGGTAAACGCGTTAAAAGAACGTGAAGAGGGGAATATCCATCAACAAGGGATATTTAATGGGTTATGGTCGAGGGCCAACGGGTGAGCGAGAGGAAAACGACCGCGTCTTTAAAGTTTATGCGTTCGCGGGGTTGGGTACCACCCGAGCCTCGTGTATACATCCCATCGCGGCCGGGATACGGCGGAGGATGCCTCGTTGCCTCGTTGCAGTGCAGCAACGGGGTGAGGGAGAGGGAGGGATGGCTGCAAGAGCGAGTTAAAGGGCTAAGGGTGCTACCGGCGCACGTTAGTCGTGTGTTCGCTCGGGCTCGCAAAACTCCCGCGCCTACTCCTTTCTTATTACGTTTACGAGTACTTTGGCCGCGTTTTTTTATTCGGACCAAGCAGGCTACCGCGCGTGGAGGCCTTCGGTCCGCTTTAAACGACGAGTTTAACGTCTCGAACCCCGAGGAACGAGAGCCGCGCGGTATCGGAGGATCGAGCGAGAGAGAGAGAGAGAGAAAGTGAGAGAGAGAGAGAGAGAGAGGAAACGAGTACATATTGTATACCAGAAAACAAGGAGGAATTATTGCACTCTCACGTTTGCTACGCGTTTGCACGATGGTTTCGACTACCAGCGGCACTAAAAGTGGCAGCATCGGAAAGCTTTTTCGCACCGTGTATTTTTTTTTTTTTTTTTTTTTTTTTTTTTTTTTTCAGATTAATTTCAAAAGCGACGCCGCCGCGCCAACGTTGCTTTTAAATTGCTTTTACCTGCACCGCGAAATATTTGTTTGTCTCTCAAATATTTATGAAGATTCGAGCGACGCCGCGCAACGGGTTGTGAAAAAAAAATGTTTTCTCTTTTGCAAACTGAAAGCTTTAACGGGCGATACGGGAGACGATTCGATATGGGCAGCGAGGATGTATCAATAATACATATTAATACACGTTATACGTATTCAAAAAATCAGTGGGCGAATCGTATTCTCGATGTAAAAAAAATCCTTTTTCGCGTTCCTCCCGTCGATTTTTTTATTTTTTTATTTTCCTTTACGAATTCGAAAAAAAAAAAAAATCGCAAGAAACGCAGATTCTATCGATTCAAAAAAATAGTAACCTCGATTTTAGTGAAGTAACGAAATTTCGATTTTTTTTTCAAACGCGATGATTTTTACGTACAACAAAAATCTTGATTATTACCGATTTTTTTGTTTCTAATTTTCGCATCAACCGGATAGGCGCGTGCATAAACTATAATTGATAAAATCGTTAGTACAAGAAATAAAAAATAAAATAAAATAAAAAATAAAAATAAATACAATAAAATAAAAAATAAAAATAAATAAAATAAAATAAAAAATAACAATAAATAAAATAAAATAAAAAATAAAAATAAATACAATAAAATAAAAAATAAAAATAAACATAAATAAAAATAAAAATATATCAGTGCGTCTACACGCGCCGATTTATTTCCCACTGTCCACTACACCAAACTCGACTTGAGTAATTTTCAATCCACGATTCTCACCGACGAATCACAGCCGCCGATCTTTCGCGTCCCGCCGAGACTCCACGACGCCTGGCCCGCGGCTACGCGAGCTATTTATTCGTTCTGGATCACGGGGGGTGGGGGGGGGGGGGGGGGAGATCGGCCGACGAGGGAGGCCGAAGTGAGGCGAGGCAATCGATTGTGAAATCGATCGACCGAGACGTCGAGTAGAAAGAGGGATTGAGCGGTGGGATGGAGTCGTATATATAAGCAGACGGCGCGGCCGAAGCGCAACGCGGGTAGAGAAAACCGAGCGTGTAGTGCGAGCGAAGATCTACAACATTTACGTCTCACTTTGCACACCGCGCGGCTCGCGCTCGGAGCCCTCGACGCTCCGGGGTAAACTAATACCCAGATATATCCAGGAGATCAGACATTAATTAGTCGATAGAGAGAAGCAACGCGCTCGCCTCGCCTCGCGCTCCGAAACGACCCGGGGAATCCACGATGGTTATAATCGGACGTGTGCGACTTACGTACACGTTTTCATCGCGAATAGTTAATATTGCAAATTCAAGTGATTTCCACCGGAGTTTCGTCGAGTTTCCAGCAACCCCCGCTCACCCCCCTCACCCCCCCTCAACCCTCTCAACACGGCTTCTCTCCTGTGTCGGATTTTCCACCGAAGGATTCATTTCATTCCACACGAGCCCAAAGTATCGAGTTTCACTGACGCCGAGCGCTGCGAACTCCTCGGTAAATTTCCAAGCGAAAGACCGTCGGAAGCGGAGTATAAGCTGGGCAAGTAAACGTCGCGTCGTTAAATCATACACCGCCTACACGGTGACTCCGCATCAGCAGCAGAAGCATCAGCAGCAGCTATGGAAGCAGCTCGTCGAAAACGCTTTTTAATTCGATGCAGAGAGAGAGAGATGACGACGACGACGACGACGACTAATTGACTTGGCGGGGTGAATCGATTTATCGGGTAGCGCAGGGAGGGAAAAGGTTGGAACAGATGAGGAAGGGACAGCGGGTCTCGTGTGTACGCCACACAGGGAGCCCATACGTATCGAGAAAATAAATATTGGAGTAAATGCAGCTGCCATTAATTCATGGGTTATCGATAAAGCTTCGCTTTGCTCACCATTCGGCTTTTATGTACGAATGGCCTTTGCCCCTTTTTTCGCTTCTGTGGTGCTCCTTTTTGCTTTCTTTATCGCGCTTCGATTGGTTATAAGCCCCGTGACATGTAATACCTCGAGGATTTGCAGAATGAGCGATGTAACTGCCTTCTTTTTATTTTGTTCTTCATTTTCTTTTTTCTTCTCTTCGTTGTTACTTTTATTTTTTGCTTGGCGTGTTTGTTTCTTTTATTTTTTAATGGTCTTTATTCATTTTATTTTTTGCTTGTCGTCTTTATTTCTTTTATTTTTTAATGGTCTTTATTAATTTTATTTTTTACTGGTCTTTATTAATTTTATTTTTTACTGGTCTTTATTAATTTTATTTTTTACTGGTCTTTATTAATGTTATTTTTTACTGGTCTTTATTAATTTTATTTTTTACTGGTCTTTATTAATTTTATTTTTTACTGGTATTTATTAATTTTATTTTTTACTGGACTTTATTAATTTTATTTTTACTGGTCTTTATTAATTTTATTTTTTACTGGTTTTTATTAATTTTATGTTTTACTGGTCTTTATTCATTTTATTTTTTACTGGACTTTATTATTTCTATTTTTACTTGTCCTCTTTATTCCTTTTTTTCGCTTCTTTCGTTCGACTCTTCGGATAACTTTGTGGCTTGAGTTATCGCGTTATCCCTCCCTCATTTTTTCTCTTTCCCTCCCGGCTCTTTTTTCACTCTCTCTCCCTCTCTCTATATTTCCGTCTCTCTCCGGCAAACGTTCGTTAGCGAAGCCATCACCGTTCATGACAGCCGTGAGGGTAGCGGAGCGAACGGTGTGCGCGCGGGAAAACCTCGGAACCTCGGGTCGGGCCCCGACGCTTCCATTCCGAGGCCGCAGTTGAACGAATCGCGAACGCGACTTCGTTTTCTCTCGCCGCGGTGCATCGGAAACACGCGAGGCGCGCTGGAAGCGCACAGAGCCGCAAGATACCCATCGACAAATCGCAATCCGTTTTGCGGCCGGCGACTATAAACCGCTGCTGCGGGCGCCGTTTGAAAAATCTCGAGCGTCATCGCGCGCGGGCCACGTCGGTCACGAAGAAAATGTAATATCGAGAGCGGCGAGTTTCTCTCCCACCCGTGGAAACTGCGGAGGGGAAACAACGCCGAGCGCAGGAGCGAAACCGAGTTTATGTGAAATGATTTTTATGGGCCACGAAGTCACCGACGATATTAGCGGGACTCGTAATACGGTGGATTTTATCATCCGCGGTTAAAGATTTAGTGATTTTTATCGCGCGCTTCGAGGCAAAAGTGGGTATTAAAAAAAAAGAAATGAAAATATAAAAATAAGAATAAAAATAAAAAAAGAATAAAAAGATGATTCGATAGAACGAAATGGTGGATAAATGTAATGTATAAAATAATTAATAAAAATAATAATAATAATAATAATTTTATAATATATAAAATAATTAATAATAATAATAATAATAATAATTTTATAATATATAAAATAATTAATAATAATAATAATAATAATTTTATAATATATAAAATGACGTTTTACTTTATTCGCGAAATGCACTCTAAATTTTCGTCCACGAATATATTCGACGTGTTTATATATTGTTATATATAAACCTTGTTATTTCCACGCGGATGTCGCGACGTTCGCGCGGTTTAACTCTCGGGTTTTCCGTGCGATTTTAAGCGAAGCGTGATTAATGTGAAAATTTAACTAGGCGCGAGCGTTAGCAAGTGAATAATGTGTTTAAGACAGAGTTTGGCGCGCGCGCGCAACTGTAACTCGCGGGGGAGTCGATCGCCGGCTTTTCTGGCCGTCACTGTATCCCCGAACTCAATCGAACTTGGCAATCGAGCGTATATACGCGGGGCTCGCCGTTAGCGGCGCTGCGCACACCTTAGGCGTGATGGAAACTTTTACCATTAGGAAGTAGGAAGTTAATCGAGAACGTCTGTTGATATGCTTGGCTCCCCCCCACCTCCCACCTCCTCCCGCCCCCGTCGCGCGGCACAAACACCTTCGCCCCGGACTGCGCCAGCTATCTGATTTGCATTCTTCGAGATACAGCCGACTTGGCGGGCGCGACGATTGCTCCGCGACGACTCGGGCAAAAGTTGCGCGAACCTCGAAATTTCGAGGCTTAATAAAAACTCGCGCTCGCGGCTTCTTTAATTTATTTAGCGTCAAAACCGTCGCTGAAGCGAAAGAAAAAAAAAATAAAAAAATTCAGCGGTAATTCGAAGGCCTCGGATTTATTAAAAAAATAAAATCCATAAAATATATAAAAATCCATAAAAAACATACAAATAAATGAAAATTCATAGAATCCAAAAAAATCCATAAAAACCCTTAAAATCCATAAAAATAAATAAAAATGCATAAAATCCATAAAATCCATAAAAATAAATAAAAATTCATAAAATCCATAAAAATAAATAAAAATTCATAAAATCCATAAAAATAAATAAAAATTCATAAAATCCATAAAAATAAATAAAAATTAATAAAATCCATAAAATCATAAAATTCGCGTTGAAAATAATCAGAACTTAAAATAAATTTAAAAAAACGCGAATTCGCGATAGAAATAAATAAACCTCGAAATCCGACGAAAGCAGCGACAGAATCAACGAACGTCGTAGTTCGTTTCGTGAATTAATTATCATCGCGCGCCCGACAGATTTATTCCCGCGTAGTCGAAGACGCATGGATTCGATTCGGGTCTGTGTGTTTTTCCCGGATACATTGGGATCGGGACCGGCAACTCTTTATTCCCTCATTGGTTGCGCGAGATAGAGGAAGCCGATTGTAAATTTACGGTGGAACTTGGCCGATTGGCCGGAGAGCGCGCGCGGGGCGCATGGGCGCATCTCGTTGCCTTCCCGCAGCAACGTCCCATTATTTATGTACACCTACTTTATTTATGGCTACGGTGGGCTCGTTGCTCTCTCCGCGAGAGAGCCGCGGGCCCCGAGTCCGGCACGTTTTATGTGGCTCTATACCTGACCGGGCTAAGTGAGTCGGCGTTCTGACGAGCCGAACGGTCATTAATTATGTAAAGACCACTTTTTACCCCCCCCCCCCCCCCCCTCACCCCCTGTGCCCATCCCCCCACCGACCAAACCCACCTTTCCATCTCCCGACGAGCGAGGAGATCGGCAAAGGATCGATGGGTAAATTAATATGATATTGAAGTTTGCATCGTTGGAAATTCAGAAAAAATGCAGAAAAAAAAAACATTCATTCTAAATTAATTTTAATAAACATTATTCTAATAAACTAATAAACATTATTCTGATAAACTAATAAACATTATTCTAATAAACTAATAAACATTAAAATTCTAATAAAATTCTAATAAAAATTCTAATAAAAATTCTAATAAAATTCTAATAAAAATTCTAATAAAAATTCTAATAAAAATTCTAATAAAAATTCTAATAAAAATTCTAATAAACATTTAAAAAATTAATTTTAATTAACCCAAATAATGAAATTAGGTGTCAAAAGTAATCATGGCAATTAGTTACTACGATAATTTTTTATACCTAATTTCATCATTTGGGTGAATAAGAATTTTTTTTTCTAAATTTCGTTATATTCCAACGATGCAAACTTCGACATCATAAATTAATCCTTCGGTTCGCGTTCGGCTCGCAGGAAAATAGACGGAAACGTAGAGAGAGAGAGAGAGAGAGAGAGAGAGAGAGAGAGAGAGAGACGCTATCTCGAGGCGGAGATTCGATCTGGAGCACCCGGTGAGCTTCGTCCCGGCTCTGGACACGTCGAGCCGATTTTATCTGCCGATTCGCTCGTCATCGTCGTCCTCGCGGATGAGCAGCGCGAGCCTCGGCCGATCGGACGCGCTCGCGAGTGGAATGCGCGAGTGATAAAAATTGAAAAATGAAAAAAAGAAATGAAAAAAAAAAAAAAAAAAAAATAGAGAGGGACAGAGCGAGAGATAAAAAAGTCCCATCGAACGCAGAACACACAATTAAAAGACTCGCGAGCGAGCCGCGCGCAATTCGAGTTTCCGAATGGCTCGTCATCGTCGAGTGCCCGTTACCTGCCTCGAGTATTTATTAAAAAACGAATGTAAAAAAAAAAAAGAAAAAAAAATGACGGAGCGCGCGGGGCACGCAAAAAGCAAGACAGACAGAAGGGATCGGGGGTGGTGGGGGGGATGGAGGGGGAGGGAATATTTGCGTGGTTGAATGGCGAGAGAGACGCGAGGGAGAGCGAACGGTGTCTGCTGTCGAGGTTGATCCGGATGATCGAATTCTCGTTACTCCGGGGACTGTGACTCCTCTCGTTTTGTCTCCCTCTCTCTCTTTCACTGGCGCTGCTCTCGCGCTGCCAGTAGGGCCGGAGATGCGCAGCAGTAAAAAAAAAAAAAAAAAAAAAAAAAAAAAAATGCACACCACTGCCACTCCGCTGGTTAAACAATCAGCTCTATAGACGAGTCATTACCCTTCGCTGCGCTCTGCCACTTCGAAATGGAATACGACCGAGTCCCCGCGTGTAGTTGGTGTTTATATTTTGCTTTGTTTCGCGAGTCGGCTTTTTGATTTCATGAAAAATTGAATCGACGCAAAGCGGAGCGCAAAAATGCCTCACATACAGCGCGGCGTCGGTCACGCTGGGCGAGATTTCCTGGTGGTCCCTGTCCGAGGATTCGGATGAAGGGGAAAAAAAAAAAAAATACAAAACGGAACGCCGAATGACGCAGGCGCATGAAATCACATATTTCATACTGTCGTGTCGGGCTGGATGAGACAACGAGATTTAACGCGCTATTGTTGCGCGCCCGGCTCTCGTCTTTCTCGTTACTCGAGAATGCAGCACGATAATCATCGTCTCGATTATCTTCGAGTACCATCGGCAATGACCGCGGTCGATGTGTTCTCAACGTCGTTCGGGTTTATTTTTATGCCATTCGACGAGTTGAGATGTCAATTTCGCTGTGCGATGCGACTGCAGTGCGCGAACGATCGCATAGGCGAGGAACGAAAAATTGTACTCTGTAAAATCAGTTTTGATGCAGAAAATTAATAACAATATTCCCAGTATTAATCACCTAAAATCCTATTTTTGATATCGGAGCATTTTTATATTATTGTATTATTATTTTATTTTATATTTTAATTTTAATACTATTTTTCATATTATTTTAATATTATAACCTAGACGTATTTTTGCTTTCGGATTTTTTCAACCTTTCATGTTGCGCGAAATTTTATTTTTACCGCGTGCAATGAAAAATAAAAAATAAAAACCTCATTCAAACATTGAAATATCTACAGCCGAAAAGTAACATCACCGACGAGCTAAGTCAATTTCGCTGTGCGATGCGCTGCAGTGCGCAAACGATCGCATCGGCGAGGAAGGAAAAATTTTACTCTGTAAAATCAGTTTTAATGCAGAAAAATTAATAACAATATTCCCAGTATTAATCGCCTAAAATCCTATTTTTAATATTAGAGCATTTTTATATTGTTGTATTATTATTTTATATTATATTTTAATTTTAATACTATTTTTCATATTATTTTAATATTATACCCTAGACGTATTTTTGCTTTCGGATTTTTTCAACCTTTCATGTTGCGCGAAATTTTTTTTTACCGCGTGCAATTAAAAAAAAAAAAACGTCCTCAATCACACGATTCCATATCTACTGCCGAAAATTAACATCACCGACGAGCTAATTTTCGATACATTTTTCTTTCCAACGTTGACCCCGAAAATTCGCGAAAAAATCTCATTCCAGCCCAGAGTCACGAAACACCCCCGAGTCTCCAGGCTTAATTATCCTGGGATACGAACTTAGGGTGGTGCAGAAAATTAATAACAATATTCCCAGTATTAATTGCATAAAATCCTATTTTTAATACTGCCAACCCTAGACGTATTTTTTCAACCTTTCATGTTGCGCGAAATTTTATTTTTACCTCGTGCAATAAAAAATAAAAAATAAAAACCTCAATCAAACGTTGAAATATCTACAGCCGAAAAGTAACATCACCAACGAGCTAATTTTCGATCCCTTTTTCTCTCCAACGTTGACCCCGAAAATTCGCGAAAAAAAATCTCATTCCAGCCCAGAGTCACGAAACACCCCCGAGTCTCCAGGCTTAATTATCCTGGAACTTGGGGGTGTGGGGAAGCTCGCGGGTTATCCGCGGGTGTATCTCACGAGCGTCGAGAGTGAAGCCGGGGCGTCCGGTGAGCGAACATCTGTTTACGGCGCGCGGCTACGTCTAGGCGGAGCGGACTATATAGAGAGATCCTGTAACGATCGCGAGGAGACCTTTGACCGTGGCGGCGCGGCCCAATGAGTCGGCACTCGGCACTGCATAAGCTGCGAAGGAGTCGGGCGCGCGCGGGCGATCATTAATTAATAATCCTTCCGGGAGGAGGGAGCGAGAGGATCGAGAGAGGGAGAAGGATATGCGGGCCATGAATCACGCGGCCGGTTGGACAGCGTGGTACTTCTCTCCGGGTTCGCCTGGTGCACGCGCGACTCGTCGACGAGGAGCAGCAGCAGCGGCAACGGAGGACACGATGTGTGTGTGCTGCTCTCCTCTCGCTGTCCGTACGAGTGGGGAATCCACGAAATCTCTTTACGCCCGCAGGAATATCTATGGGAGCACTCGGGACATACGTGCGCGTTTCCCAACGAGCGCGACGCGAGCGCCGGACAATTATTAATTGCGATTGGACGATGGGACGCGACCCGCGAGGATTGCAGCCAGTTATCAGAGCGCACGTTCGCCGCGCTCTCGCGCCACCTGCGTCCATGGATCTTCGTTCCACCATTTTTTTTTCTCTCTCTCTGTCTCTCGCGCGCCCTCTCGTGCAATCTACGTGACATCTCGACAATATAGAAATATATCGTCGAAGGAGCGGAGAGCGGAGAGCAGAAGGACGAGATTTTTCTTCGCCGGCACAAAGACGCGGATGAACCCGCGCGATTTTGTGTAGGAGTAATTAATAAGACACATTTTTGAGGCAGCGCTCGCGACTATTTGTGGACTCGAGACTGTGCAGCAATTTTTTTCCGCACGTTTTTATGGTCAACACACTGACGATTATACACGTCGGTTTCTACACTAAGTGTATCCTGCAATCGACGTCTTTTACACTTTCTACACGTTTTTTTTTCTACACGTTTTTTTCTACACGTTTTTTCTACACGTTTTTACACGTTTTTTCTACGCGTTTTTCTACACGATTTTTTCTACACGTTTTTACTACACGTTTTCTTTCTACACATTTTTTTAATGTTAAAAATATTTGGTGTCAGTCGCTGCTGGTGTCGATTTTGTTCTTTTGTGTCGGTTTTGGTTCTACACATTTATTCCTATACTATACGTTCGAACACACTCAGTTTACCGCCCAAAATAATGCACCATATTCTCAAAAAGTTTCTGCACAAACCTGATTGTTCACGCTGTTATTCCACCACATTTTCAGTCTTCACGCCCTCTTTACATGACATTTTGATACTACACACTTCGATCCGCAATTTGAATACACACCATGGCTAAACGAGGCTTTTATTTGTCAGGTTTCTTTTTTCCTCTCCCGGCGTTGCCTTATTTCCCTGACGTTCTTCGTGTCCGCCCGTGTGTGCTCATCAGCTCCCAAAGCCCCTCTGGCTTTTGTAAAACTTGGCGAGCTTCTCTAATTTTATGTTTTTAATTACACACGCTCTCGGCCCGCCGTAACGTTTTTTTCGGTGCGGATTATTAAAACATTTTTTTCACCCCCTGCATACGTCGGACTCGCGGTTAGTTTTCGCGCTGCGCGTTTCCGCGAACAGAATGAAGAATTGGGTCACGGGGAAATTTTCCAGTTCCACCGAGATACTCGTTTTCGCGCTGAAATTACTTTTTCTGCGTTTGACTCGACTCGCGCCAATTATTCGGGTCTTGTACGGACGTCGCAACGTTCCACACCGACAGATATTTTATGAAAAGTCTCGTCGAAGGTGGAGGAGGAACATTTTGTATTTTTTTTTTTCATTTTTTTTTTTTTTTCGCCTCGGGACGAGGAGCTCTCGCCATTTTTCTCAAAGATCTGACAGGAAAAGGTACCACGAGGAGTTTCGTAAATAAACCACCATTATTATGTTGCACGCTGTGTACGTATCGTGCCGGGACTTTCATGGTTGTTGTGGGTTGCGACGGAGGCGTCGCGGCAGCGAGGATAAACGATTTCGGTGGGACGTTTGTGTCGGTGCGGCTGCGGAGAGACGGAAAGGGCTCTTGGAAAGGGCAGAGCGTGGAGGAAGCTTCGCGAGGATATCTTCGCCAGCTTTCTGAGTGGCGTCTCGCGAGACGTTAATGGAGGTGTTTTTGTCAGCTGGCATACAGCGAAACCCGGCGCGAGACTCGCGGGGTTTTCTCGGCCGCGTATAAACCACGATACTTATAGTCTCGTTTCGCGCGAAGGGAAAGAAAGTGAGGGAGAGAGGGAGGGGAAGGTACTTTTCCTCGCCCTTCGGAGTTTGCGTTCCGAACGAGGCGAATGCGGACTGAGAGCGAAGCGGCACCGCCTCCGGCCGGTAAACTTCGTAATGGTACGATAAGGCACGTTTTCCACGCTTTATTTACCCCGCGCACCGACTCTCGCTTTTTCACATAAATTTGTATTAACCCTTTAACGCACGCCGCTGCTACCGCGAAGCGGTATTTATTTCTCTCGATAGAATGATTTTTGCGAGGTCGAAAAACGGATTCGATGATTGGAGCTGTTTGATCGACGGGTTGCATGGAATCTTCTGGTTGAATTGGAAAAGCATTATTTGTGCAAAACAAAATTATACACACGTGGAAATATTTGTATGTGAAATATATGTCGACGAAAAGTTCTATACGTCGCATATATGTTGCATATATTTTTATATGCAACATATAATTTCCATATAAATATTTCCATATGGGTAATTACGGAACTTTTTTTTTCCAGGTTCTTATTTTTCGGGATGTTTCGTCCGGGATATTTTGTCTCGGTGTTTTTTTATTTTGCCTCATACAGCAACTTATACTTATAAAGTGATAAAATTAATATTACAAAATGATGATTTCTCTTTAGCGAAAATGGAACTTACCTTCTTGAGATGCCCCTTGTCGGTACCAATAAACACCACAGTGTAATCACCGGTCGACGTCGCAGCGACGGCGGTGAGCAGAGTTTTCTTGAAACTGATCACAGGCGTAGCTTTTATGGAGTCTTGACCACCGAGAGGGGTGTTGACGTCCAGCCCGCAGAAATCCTCAGCTATGGTTTGCAATTTCTGTGAACAAAAAAAAAACAAGAATTCATTAGAAACGAAAAATTCGTTTGTCCCAAAAAACGCATCAAATACAAAAAATTAATTTGTCCCAAAAAAAAACGCATCAGAAACAAAAAATTAATTTGTCCCAAAAAAACACATCAGAAATGAAAAATTCGTTTGTCCCAAAAAACGCATCAGAAACAAAAAATTAATTTGTCCCAAAAAACGCATCAGAAACAAAAAATTAATTTGTCCCAAAAAACGCATCAGAAACAAAAAATTAATTTGTCCCAAAAAAAACGCATCAGAAACGAAAAATTCGTTTGTCCCAAAAAACGCATCAGAAACGAAAAATTCGTTTGTCCCAAAAAACGCATCAGAAACGAAAAATTCGTTTGGCCCAAAAAACGCATCAGAAACGAAAAACTCATTTATCCCAAAAAAAAACGCATCAGAAATGAAAAATTCGTTTGTCCCAAAAAAACGCATCAGACACAAAGAAATCTCTCACGACATCCAGATCAAAAGCAGCTCGTAAGCCGGGAAGCAGTGACAACGCGATTGTCCCGAGTTCTTATTGCGCTGCCAAAGGTTCAAGTATAGCTCGAGCGCAACCTACGCGTAACGCCTACACGTGGCTCCGGTGTGCGTATTATGCGCGTGTCCGGTCGTAGCTCGCTTGCGGGCTCGCTGGAACGAGGATAATACGCGGTGCATAACGTGTATAACTCGAGTGTGCTGCAGCAGCAGCAACAGCGGCAGTTACAGCGGCTTGGAGAGACTCCGAGCGAGCGGCATGGAAGGAAGGAAGGAATGAAATCATGAGCGTAAAAGAGCGAGAGAAAGGGCAGAGATAGAGAGGAGAGGCAAAATGCGAGGGAAAGGAAGAGAGAGGAGAGGCAAAATGCGAGAGAAAGAAAAAGAGAGGAGAGGCAAAATGCGAGAGAAAGGAAGAGAGAGGAGAGACGAAAGACGAGAGAAAGGAAGAGAGAGGAGAGGCAAAAGGCAGAGAGAAAGGAAGAGAGAGGAGAGGCAAAAGGCGAGGGAAAAAGATGGAGCCGAGCAATGGTCGTCACGGCACACACTGGCGCACACTCGGTGGGGTCTATTTACATTCCTGTGTAGCCCTGGGTTTCAGCATCACTCGACTAGACTCGGTGCTTGGTACACTGGCGAACAATTATTTGCATTCCTGGCGCCAGCGGAAGGAAGGGCCGATCCCCGTGTAGCCCCCTCGAGTGCTCGGGGTCCGGGCAATCTAGCACGTGCCACGTTGTTCATGACGGTCCGGACGACCAAGATACGCGACCGTGAACGACGTCCAGTCTCTTGGAAAGACTGAAAATGCACAAACTCGCGAGAGTCAGAGAGAGGGAGAGAAAAAAAAAGGAAAACACCTAACGATCCCTCACTTTTTCATCCTCGACCCTCGCGAGTGGACCCCGCAAGATTTACCGTACTCGGAGGTCTACTTCTCGCGTTTCACTTCAGCTGCGAAATGAGGAGAGCCGCAGTTTCGCTGAGGGAGAGAGTGGGAAAGGAGTCGCGAGTTACTCCCTGTGGAAAAAAAAGGGTTGCGAGGGATAATTCAATGCAGTGGACATTGGGTCCCGTTTTTGATGACAATGTGTACTTCATTTTTTTTTCAGGGTAAAATACACAATTGTTATATGGTGTTTTTTTTTAGTGTGCAAACGTCTCAAGATCCTCAATGCGGAGGACGTTGGTTCTTGTTTATGAATGCGATGTGTACGCAATTTTTTTTTTTGGTCTGGAACATACACTTGTAAATAGGTGTATATTCCATTGGGTCCCGTTTTTGATGACAATGTGTACTCCATTTTTTTTCAGGCTAAAATACACACTTGTTATATGGTGTGTGTTTTTTTTTCGTGTGCAAACGTCTCAAGATCCTCAATGCGGAGGACGTTGGGCCTCGTTTATGAATGCGATGTGTATGCAATTTTTTTTTTTGGTCTGGGATATACACTTGTAAATAGGTGAGGTTTTTGTTCATCTGAAGACGTCTTGTTGTGAGAGCGTAATGGAATTTCTGGACAATTTGTAAAATGGACCGAGTGCCCTGAAAAATCCTAACGACCTATTTGAAAAATTAATGAAACTGGGCGAGGGCAAATTTTCACTCGCTGAAGGTGCGACGTTTTCCAATTTATTTTATTCCATTTCCATTTTACAAATTTCGCGGGAAAATATATGAAATGAAGCGAACGCCCTCAAAAGCCATTCAGAAGCTGTTTACAGACCCAAACAAATTTCATTACTTTCCGTCCTCCGCGGAAATAACAAATTTCTCAAGCCGTGGCGAAATCAGCTCAGCCAGTAACAAAAACTGCGAAAAATGTTGTGAAAACAGCGTAGGCATGTAGCGAAAAAGAAAAATGGCAGTAGAACCGCAACTTAATCCCCCGTCCAGCGAAACCTTTTTACTTTTTCGGAAAATTGCAGCTGCCTCTCGCGCCCTCACATGCCACGTGGTATACTCGCTTCACCTCCCTCAAAACTCCGTGTATCACCCTCATCGTCTCCCCAAAATTCCTCACGTCATCCTCCAACCCAAAAAAAAAAAAAAAAAAAAAAATGCACGCGATCCTCCAGCCCAAAACGAAAAAAAAAAATCATTCCCTGCGAAGCACAAATGAAAAAACCAGAGCATCCACTATATCAAATTACGCGACTCGAACCCTTCAGATTTTCTCGCATTTTTCAGATGAAGCATCATCAAAAATTCAAGCCGTTCGCGCCAAAACATTTACAATAAATCTTAGGAGCTCTACAACTTGGTTAAGTCCTCAACCAACGAGAGCCTGAAGACAGCCATTCGGTTAATTCACTTTACTCTCCTTGGTTTTTTCCCGTTTATGTTTCCAACTACATTTTGTAATTATTTACCTGCTTAAAATAATTTATATAATAATTTATAATAATTTATACGAACTAAAAAAAAAAAAAAAAAAAAAACGCGACTCGAACCCTGCGTACCCTCGTCGCCCAATAATCATCCCAAAGCCCAATCACCCATCAGCGCACGCGCTGTACCCAACAGCGAATATTTGCACGTGCTACAAATCCGCTCACGCGGGGGGTATTCGTTTCAAGTCGCCGTTCGTCAAATCCCTACCTACGAATCGCTCTCTCACTACATACGTCACGGATAAGCCGCACTTCGGCCCACGTGTGATCACCACGAAAGAGTCGAGAGCATGTACAGCAACGGGTGTGTTCCGGGCATTCGATTACGCGGCGGGAAACAGTGAAAGGACGGGGGGGTGTCAGTCGAACCGGTCGGCGGGCGAGAGATTCGGCCAAGGGGGCCCCGCCGATAAATGTCCCTGCATGCCGCGAACGTGTTGCTTACGGTGACGCCGCGCGAGAGTCACAAGTGCAGCGACTCACAGCCAAGAGAGAGAGAGACCTGGCGCAGCGATATTAGTGGTGGAAGCGTCGAACTGGCTCGCTGTGTGTGTGTGTTTATGCATAAACGCGCGGTGTGCCCCCCCCCCTTCGGACCCCCCCGTTCGGCGTGCACGTTTACGCATGTTCAGGCGCGCGTGAGAGTCAATACGTAATTAATGTCTAGATCAAAGAGCGGCCAGCCGGGCGCGGCGCCGTATAAGCCCGGTGTGCTCGGGACTCGCGACAATGTCGACGAGGGCACACAACGCATACACACACACACACGTGGGGGGCATTTGCCAGGCCTATATATTAGTATACGTGTGCATCGGTAATACGTCGCGAGCCTCTGTCCGCGGCGGCGGCTGAGAGAGACCGGAGGACCGAGTTGCGTCGGTAATTATCGAATGCCAATCTCCGGCAATCCCTTGCACACCAAATATCGCTCAATCGATAACGAGATCTGGCTTCTGTTACCGCCGCATTAGGGCGGCTCTCTCTCTCTCTCTCTCTCTCTCTCTCTCTCTCGATGCTCTAACGGCACCCCCCGCGCGTGCAGCCGACGGTTGCGGTTGGGTTGATGATGCGATTTTGGTACTGGGTCTTCGTTTGGGATAAGGTCGGGACTGCTTTGAAAATTGGTTTCTTGGGGTTGCGAGGCGAGGAAATGGGACGGCTTGGCGATGAGATGATTTTTTTTTTTTTTTTTTTTTGGGTGGTTGTTGAAGGGGTTGGGTGGGGCGATTTATGAGGCTTGAATGCGAGTGGGATGTCTGTAGACTGTTGAAAATATACGGTGGAAAATGCTGCTGGTGTGGAGTTTTTGCTAGTATCAGTTCTTATAGTGTTAATAGTAACACTTTTTAAATCTTTTTAAAAAATCGACGTCAGAAATATTTTTTTTGAAAATATCGACTTGTAACCTATACCATCGTTCTCAAGTCGCATATTCTACCCCCGAAAACACTGGTTATTAACCTTTTTTAATCGATTTTGAAAAAAATATTTTTTTGGCGACGATTTTTTTTTTTTTTTTCAGAAATCGTAGATACGGCTTCGGACCGAAAATCGCCAAAATCGACCCCAATTTTTTTTCTTTTCGAAATATCGACTTTTAACCTATACCATCGTTCTCAAGTCGCATATTCTACCCCCGAAAACACTGGTTATTAACCGTTTTTAATCGATTTTGAAAAAAATATTTTTTTGCCGACGAAATTTTTTTTTTTCTGTCAGAAATCGTAGATCCGGCTCCGGACCGAAAATAGCCAAAATCGACCCCAATTTTTTTTTCTTTTCAAAATATCGACTTTTAACCTATACCATCATTCTCAAGTCGCATATTCTACCCCCGAAAACACTGGTTATTAACCTTTTTTAATCGATTTTGAAAAAAATATTTTTTTGGCGACGATTTTTTTTTTTTTTTTTTCAGAAATCGTAGATACGGCTCCGGACCGAAAATCGCCAAAATCGACCCCAATTTTTTTTCTTTTCGAAATATCGACTTCTAACCTATACCATCGTTCTCAAGTCGCATATTCTACCCCCGAAAACACTGGTTACTAACCTTTTTTAATCGATTTTGAAAAAAATATGTTTTTGGCGATTTTTTTTTTTTTTTTTTCAGAAATCGTAGATACGGCTCCGGACCGAAAATCGTCAAAATCGACCCCAATTTTTTTTCTTTTCGAAATATCGACTTTTAACCTATACCATCGTTCTCAAGTCGCATATTCTACCCCCGAAAACACTGGTTACTAACCTTTTTTAATCGATTTTGAAAAAAATATTTTTTTGGCGATGATTTTTTTTTTTTTTTTTTTCAGAAATCGTAGATACGGCTCCGGACCGAAAATCGCCAAAATCGACCCCAATTTTTTTTCTTTTCGAAATATCGACTTTTAACCTATACCATCGTTCTCAAGTCGCATATTCTACCCCCGAAAACACTGGTTATTAACCTTCTTTACTCGATTTTGAAAAAAATATTTTTTTCGCGACGATTTTTTTATCAAGGCCGGATGTAACGCCAAAGATTTTCCATCAGAGACCCTGGGAATTGGGTCTTGAGGAAAGCTTAAAACACGAATCAAATTTACCGACTGTCGGATATCTGACTAAATTTAATCCAAATCACAAGAAATTCGGGCGAATCAAGTGAATCCAATCACAGATAGTAAGTCAATTATATTACCGATTTCCAAGGCCCGCCAAACGGGATCATCTCGACTCCAACTCCAATCCTCCGGGTCCAATGATCGTAAATCAAATTAGGTAAATTAAGTTTGTCGCACTCTAAGCGAAAAATATCGCCGTCATTTTTTCAAATTATCGTCGATTACAGCCACGTAACTTACTATTTCATTTGTACGGTAATAATAATTCACAATTACGCGCTGAGGGTAACACGGGTTGCTTCGGTGGTGCTTCGCAGCTTTTCTAATTCTAGATCGCCGCGTTAAAGTCCCTCTATATCTTCGGGTCTGTACGCCGAATCTCCGGGGGTACGAATTCGACCCTTTGTTTCGCCGAAAATTGCCCGCGAGCCACGTTGGCCCCTGTTATACTGCCCCCCATTCTCCACCCCGCCGCGCGCATCCTGCAAGGCTGTTGGATTAATTAGACCTCGAACGATCCGTCATGGATAATGGACTGCCGCACCCATACACAACACTCGACCCGGAGTTACCTTCCCCCCCCCCCCTGCCCCCCTAGCCCCCCTTGCACTGCTCGCTCCGTCAGAGCGAGGACATCTCCTCTGCAATATGACGGATCGTAGACGCGTGACGAATGTTAGAAATTGTCGCAGCGAATTCGCGACCCCCTGCGACTCGACTCGACTCGCGAATTTCCAAACGCAATTCGCGTGCATCGCACGCGGTCTGAGAATTGCGCGACCGTAGAAGCGGCAACGAGAGAATTATTCGACTCTCGCGATTCCCGCTGCAATTGGAACGTGCGATTTACACGCCACGATATTTAAGGTAGTCCTTTCGTTGGTACTCGTTTCGCATAAATTTTGAGCAAATGTTGGAAAGAATTGCAGACACTTCTCGATGGTATAAAAATCGAAATAAATTCATGCACGTTAAAGGTATTTAAAAGATTAATTTTTAATAATAATGATTCTAAAATGTTATTAACAAATTGATTAAAAAAAAATTGTTTAACTAATATTTCGGTGACAAAAGTTTTTTGTGGATGAAAATGATTCGTTCGTTTCCCTGAATACGTATAAATTTTTTTCAAATTTTTAAGTAATCTTTGAAATTTGTGTTTTCTTACATGTAAAATATGTGAAAATTCAAAGTTAACTCTAAAATCTGAAATAATTTATACGCATTTAAAAAGTTAAAAGAATCGTTTTCATCTACAAAAAAATTGGGTCACCGAAATATTTGTTAAACCATTACTTTTTCATGAATTTCTTAATAAAATTTCACAATTATTATTATGCAAAATTAATCTTTTCAGTACATTGAATGTGCATGCATTTTTTTTCAAATTTGTATACCATAGAGAAGTGTTTGAAATTCTCTCTAACTTTTGCTCGAATTTATGCAAAATGAGTACCGACGAAAGGACTACCTGAACGCAGCGCGTTAAATATTGTCGAGATTCAATGAAGCCGGCGCGAGTATCGATTCTATCGCTGTAATTGCGGCGAGTGAAGGGAATAATAATAAAGTGCGCGCGGTGCGACACTCGTGCCGCGGGTCGTGTTTTCATTCACCGCGGAACGCGAATCAATGCGGGGCGCAGGTTTATTATAATACGTACGGACTATTTGTATTAGCGTCGATGACGGAAAATGTGTGTATTAACGGCGCGTAAAGAGCGCCGCGAACTCGCGGTAAATCATAAGCGGTTTATCTCGGCGTAGCATCGACGCAGATCTATCTTATCCCCGGCACCGATCGTAAGGCCCGCTGATCGCGTGTCGAGCTAAACTGTTGGCACGTGGAAATTCAAAGCCTCGGTGTTCCCCACCTCCTCCTTCGCCCTGTTACCGCAACAAATAATAATTACACATTTACAGCCGGGTCTACCGTGGTCCACGCTCGTCCGTTTCACAAGTCTCCCTCTTGTGTCGGACCAACGCAGACGTTTGTGAAATTTTTCAAGCATTTCACGATATAATAATTATTGTTCCCGCCGTTTCGCAATTGTGGAGCAGCAGCGACGGAGTCTGAACTCCGCTCGCAGTCGACCGGTTTTATTTTTTTTTATATGATTTTCTTTTTCACCTTATTTTTAATTTTTTTTTAGTTAATTAATTTTTTTTCGTCTTATTTTTTAATTTTTTTTAGTTAATTAATTTTTTTTCGTCTTATTTTTAAAAATTTTTTTAAATTAATTAATTTTTTTTTCATCTTATTTTTTAATTTAATTTTTTTTTAACTCTTTCTATACCATCGTTCTCAAGTCGCATATTCTACCCCCGAAAACACTGGTTACTAACCTTTTTTAATCGATTTTGAAAACAATATTTTATTGGCGACGATTTTTTTAATCAGTAATCGTAGATCCGACTGCGGACTGAAAATCGCCAAAAAATCGACCCCAATTTTTTTTTCTTTTCAAAATATCGACTTCACGGTTCACAAGTCGCCCTCTTGTGGGCGACTTGTGAACCGTCTTTCCAGACTTGTGAACCAACGCAGACGTTTGTGAAATTTCAAGCATTTTCACGATATAACAATTATTGTTCCCGCCGTTTCGCAATTGTGGAGCAGCAGCGACGGAGTCTGAACTCCGCTCGCAGCCGACGGGTTTTCTTTTTTTCTTATGTCTTTATCCTTTTCATCTTATTTTGTAATTTTTTTAAACGGCTCTTTCTCTCGGTACGACAATAAGTCGTCGTTGCATCGCGAGCGCCTCGACGTCGGGTATCACAGTTTGCGCGTTTAATAGTGAGAGGAGGAGGAGGAGGAGGAGGAAGCAGGGGGTCGAGGCGACGGTGCACCAGGACTCGACGGTTAAATTTCATTCGCGTCCTGGACGATTTCATTCGTCTGCTCGGCGCGCCCGAGGACGGATTTATTATCTCACGGGAAAGTCGAGCACGACGACGACGACGACGAGGAAGAGAAAGAGAAAGGGGAGGGTTTGCTTTGGAGACACGAAAGTGGGTGGACATAGCTTCGAGCCCTTTTCACTCCCGGTTCCGCCTCCGTTCGCTCAGCGAGAAATGCTAAATAAACGTTTTAGAAAATTCGAGACACTCGTGCTGTGGAGATGGGAATTTAGCGGAGCGCACTTGATAAAATGTCATGCGGGAATGCGCAGGCGTCGCAGTTATTCCTCTAATATACATTCCTGTTGGTCGTTCCGATGTGAATACACGCCGTTCCATCGAGGCGCAACCCTGAGCTCCACAGGTCGACGAATAAAAAACAATGACGAATAAAAAAAAAAACACGCGGATTGCGATCCGCAATTTTTGCTCCTTCGCGGAAAGACGAAATTATTGTTTGCCTCGCTGGAAGGCGATGGTAATAAATTAATTGAATTAAGTGAAATTAACGCTGCTGAGCTCCACAGGTCGGCGAACGACAATGAAGAATAAAAAAAAAAACACGCGGATTACGATCCGCAATTTTTGCTCCTTCGTGGAAAGACGAAATTATTGTTTGCCTCGCTGGAAGGCGATGGTAATACATTAATTGAATTAAATTAAAATTAACGCTGCGCTAATATTGGGATCAAATAGCTAACTTGGTGCATAATAAAACATGGATTTTTTTTTTCAACCGACGGAACATCCGGTGCAGCGAACACGAGGAGGTGGAAGTTTGCTCTGGAGACGCGAACGTGGCTGGACATAACTTCGTGCCCTTTTTCAGTCCGCTTCGCAGCCGGCGTTGCGCGCTAAATCAACATTTTGGAAAATACGAGACACTCGAGAGCGGGGAGGTGGACGTTGAGCGAGGCTTCGGCAAAATGCTATGCAAGAACGCGTTGCACACAGCGTTGCGTTGCATTCCTGTAATATTGCGTTCTCGTAACTCATTCGGATGCAAATACGATCGTTTTGTCGAGCGGGAATTGCGGGGCGTCGTTTGTTGGCGGAAATAATATTATAAAATAGGAGCGTAAATTTTGCTTCACGAAAGACCGATTTTGTCTCGTGAATAAGATATTTGCTTCGCTGAACAGTAAGAACGAGAAGGAAACGAATTAATTATCAGGATAAACGAAAATTGATTTAAAAAAAAAAAAATTTCGCAAAAATAAAAAATCATGAGTAAGCGTGCGAAGACGCGTAAATAGAAAAATAAAATAGGAATAGAAAAATAAAATAGGAATAGAAAAATAAAATAGAAATAGAGAAATAAAATAGAAATAGAAATAGAAAAATAAAATAGAAATAGAAAAATGCGAATCCAGCTATAAATTGCGAATTCATCGAATATCATCGAAAAACACGTTTAATCCCACCACGCGCGTCGTTTTCGCATCGAGCGTCAAGCCGCGCTCGTCCCTCGCGGTAATGCCGAAACTCAATTGCCGACGATCACGTACCGCATTTACCTCGGCGCGTATAACCACAGTGGTGGTTCCCAGAGAGGAAGTGGCATTGCCGCGGTACCGGATTCGATAATAAGAAAGGGCATAGTGGGAACAGCGCGCTGAAACCACGGTCCGAGTTGCCTCCAAGAATCGGGAAATGCATCCCGGTCGGAATGGTCGTCCGGATCGTGGCTGACGATCGTCCCAACGTAGGGTGGGAGCCATAGGGCGTCGTTATAAATCCCGGCGTGAGCTCGGACTGCCGTCATTCCGTCTCACCTTCGCCCAAGTACCCAACCCGCTTCCGTACACTCGTACACTCACTTTTCTGCAGCACAAATACTCACAAAAACCCACACAAACACACAAATACCCACAAAAACACATAAATACCCACAAAAACCCACAAAAGCCCACAAAAACCCACAAAAATCCCACAAAAATCCCACAAAAATCCCACAACAATCCCACAAAAATCCCACAAAAATCCCACAAAAATCCCACAAATACCGACAAAAGCCCACAAATACCTACTAAAACCCACTAAAACCCACAGAAACCCACGAATACCCACAAATACCCACAAACACCTACAAAACCCACCATCCCACACACAAACGAACGCAAAACACTCATCCAGTCCTCCACACGTAAACAGACCACCCATACACGCTCACTTCGACGTTACGTCTAATTAAACCGCGAAGCAGCCCCCAGTCTTCACCAGCAGCAGCAGCAGCGGCAGCGGCAGCCCCCCTGTGTTGCCTGCCGGCGCGAGTCTCGCGGAAATCGTATCGTTTATAATTACTCGACACTTTGACACGGCCAACTCAATTACACACAACCCCGGGATGGGGAGTGCATAAGCGAGAGGGTTTGAGGGGTTGAGGGCGCAGGAGGGCGCAGGAGGAGGTGGAGTGAGAGAGGAGGCAAAGGAAAGGCAAAGCGTGGCACAGTGCGAGAGGGTGGCTGCGTCTCCCTCCGGCGCGCGAGGGCCTCTCGCCGAGGGTTCCAGGTCTCTCCGGGAGGAGAGAGCCCCGGGATCTCCGCAGTTTGCCACTATGAATACACAGCGTACACCAACACCCAGGGAGCACAAACAGCGTGCATGCCTCGCGTGACGCAGGTGTGCAGCAGCTATTTATGTTTGTGTGCGATGTAGTCGACCGCGGTGAGGATCCGCACCGCCGGCACGTTTGTACAAGAAACGCCCGGTTCCGTACCCGGCGGCGGCTGCCGCGCGTCTCGCAGGACTTTCAATTGATCTTCGGGCGGTCTGTGTGCGGATCTCGCATTGCGCGCCCAGGATAATATTAGGGTGTAGAGACCCCCCCCCCCATGATCGCTGCGGCCCGATGTTGGTCCGAGGAAATCGGCGTCAGCGGTTGTGTTGCGCGCAACCGGGAAACCGGACCGGTGATGACTACTGGCGGTGGTAGCTGAGGAAAGTTTCGAGTTTGTTCAGCGCGCAACTCGCAACGCGGGACTTATTTGGCTGAAGAGCGGCGGATACGGGATGGAAGGTTGAGACGAATTAATGGGTTGGGGGAAATAAATATTGTTGGACGAGTGAATTAATGAAATTGAGAACATTGAGGAATTGATGAAAATTGAGGAATTGTGTCGTCACATTAATTGAGGAATTAGTGTGATGAGAGTACAACAGATTTGTACCGGTGCGATGGAATTAAAAAAAAAAAAAATTTTTAAATGTCTCAGTGAGCATATTTGCATTTTTTTAGTCATTTTCTAATAAAAAAAAAAAAATGTAAATGTCTCAGTGAGCATATTTGGTACGAAGATACAATTTAATTGGAAAATATGCAGTGATGACGACCGAGACCGGAATGGCTGACAAGTTGCGGGGTGAAGTTTGAAGTTTGTTGAGCGGTGGATAGATATGCGAATTCGCAGCACGAGTTTCGTGATGAGCGCCGGATACGAGATGCTACTTTAAATCGAATTAATGCTGCGTAGGATGTGTGGGAATGACGTCACGAATAAGTGAATTAATAAAATGAATAGAAGTGAGCTTTCGAAATTACTGACTCAGTAAATTATTGCAACTCTGTGTTTCGTTTTCATATAACAATGAGACGCATTTTTTTGCGTTGGAAAATGGGATTCAGAATACGAGAGGCTGAGAGCTCATTTTGTTCTCCGTGGCATTCGATCAGTGGGCTTTCGGCTGATCGTCGGCAGGATTGCGTATCGCGGGATAATATTAGGGTGCGATGCATCGCTCGGCGAAGGAAATCGGTGGCTGCACAGCCGCTGCCGCATTTCTCGGGGAAATAGCGCGCGGCTCGCTCGCCACCGGTAGCAAATGCACGTGCGATTGCGGCGGAAGGAGTTAAGTGCCAGGCGATCGAAACCCCCGTGGATGTAACGAGGACTCGATGGCTGTTCTTGTACCGATATCGAAAATACAAGTGGAGGAGGAGAGAAATAAAAAATAAGCTTGGCATTGTGCTTTCAATTGTAGCGAAGTGACGAAATTTTGAAATCACTTTTTTTTCCACACTTTATTTTGATGTATTTTTTCCGCACACAACCAATTCGCCATTATTTTTTTTTTTTCTAATCGCAATAGTTTTCACGAAAAATGCAAAAATCTTGATTATTTTCCATTTAACTCCTTTTTTTTGCGTCAACTGGCTGAGCTCTCGAAACCCACGAACGGGGCAAAAAAAAATGACAAATGAAGATATAAATCGCGATTTTATCGAATTTTCAGTACCAATTTCGCGTAAAGTTTATTAAGCATTTCGCGTTAAGTACAGACGATCGAAGCCCCCCACCCCCATGGATAACGAGGCCTCGAGGGCTGTTCTTGTACCGATATAAAAAATATGAGGGTGGAGGGGGGAGAGAAATAAAAAAGAAGCGGCTTAACATTGTGACGCCGTAAAGCCCTTTCAGGTGAACTGGAGCTTGGCCATTGTGAATAGGAGACGCGGATGAGGGGGGGGGGGGGTAGGGGGGGGGTACACACCGTGTGTACCCTCGTACATAACCTTTATACAAGCTGTCGATGGAAAACGCGCGATGTATACTGCACACGTACAGCCATAACGTGCGGAGCTTTCACGCATCCGCAGAGAAAAGGGGGGAAGGGGGGGAGGGAGAGTAAAGACGAAGGGATGGCGAAAGAGAAGCAGCGAGATTCGGGCGTTGCTGCGCGACGCCCGCGAGAATGGCTGCCGTTACTCAGGGCCTTATAAAGCTCTTAGCAAATATAATCTATAACGTACATCCGCTCTATATCATCGCGCGCTAGACTCGCTGTAGTATCGCGTTTTTTAAGTGCAGCCGCGGCGCTCCACGGGGGGTGCGGAAAAACGACGGGGGTGCCAACCGAGGCTGTCGTTATGATTTTTCCACCGCGTGAAAATTCTGCGATAATTAAACAATTTCTCGACAGCTCTCGCGGCTGCGAATGCAATAAAAATAATAATTAATGAATTTTATAAAAAATGTTCCATCGTCGGAAAATCGCGTTTCGCTATAATTAAATAATTTTTCGACCGCATTCGCGGCTCCGAATACCATAAAAATAATAATCACCACAATATTTAATTTGATTTACCGACAAACGGCGAGACTTAAGCGAAACAATTTTTCCCCTCGACCCCACATCATCAAACTCATTTTCCCCGCAATTTCCGGATTATTCACTCGCCCCGATATACAATTATTTCCAACAATTTATTTGCGAGTCGCATCGTCGGTGTTATAATGAGATCGAGATTAACGACGAGTCGTCGGCTGACTCGCGACTGACGCGCGCGCGCGCGCGCGTTTCCCACCTCGGCGAGCTACGCCCTCTGGGACGGTAACACGTAACCTCCTGCCGTTAGCAGTGATGAGAAAATAATGTGTACTACAACTACAGCAATATATATATCTACATACATACATACATATGTACAGGGTGTGCCATTTTAATCTTACACCCGATTTATCTCGAAAAAATGTTCGAAAAAAAAAATGTTCCTACAAAAGTTGTTAGTTTCGACCTAACAATTTTTTTGGTCAGAAAAAAAACCATGTTTCCATTGAAAAAAAAAAACATGTCAGCCTCCTTAGCGCCGCCATTTTGAAATTTCGATTGAAAACCTAATTTTTATCAGACAGCCCCCTTCAAACCCTACAACTTTCATATGACACATTTTTCGATCCTAACCCTATTTTACAAGACAAAATCGGATGTAAGATTAAAATGGAACACCCTGTATATATATATATACAGGCTAACGCGTCGATTCACCCGCTGCATAATTGTTAGATAGGAACTAGTTGTTAGTTCCGATCTAACAATTTTTTTGGTAAAAAAAAACCGTATTTCCATTGAAAAAAAACATGCCAGCCTCCTTAACGCCGCCATTTTGAAATTTCGATTGAAAACCTAATTTTTATCAGACAGCCCCCTTCAAACCCTACAACTTTCATAGGACACATTTTTCGATCCTAACCCTATTTTACAAGACCAAATCGGGTGTAAGATTAAAATGGAACACCCTGTATATATATACAGGCTAACGCGTCGATTCAACCGCTGCATAATCATCCACTGCCAAGCTCTTTGCTCCTGGAGAGAGTGAGAGAGCTAGCTGGTCTTAGCTCAACATATATACAGCACATAGAGAATAGCGGCACATGTAGACATGTAGCTTACACACATAGGCGGGCGGTGTGCGGCTCGACCCACGAGAGTCCCGGGCGCGCAGCAACGTGTTGAGACACTGTCGGGCCGCCCTCGGGTCACTGGACATGACACTAATGGACTTCGGTATTCAGGGAATAATTCGTGACGTGGCGTGCCAAGTACACCGGCCCCACGCGCACGATGACCTACACCACTGTGGATGGCAGTGCAGGAGGAGGCCTATAGCGAGAGTGTGGACTGGGGCCCTGTGTGTGCGCTTGGTACTCGCGAATATAGGTATTACAGACTCATTGCAAATGCTTGTTGGACTAACGGGGCTTCCGCATAGTCAGGCCTCTCGTCTACGTCCGATCTCCGTGTGCTCACGGTATTCCGCCTCCTCCACCACCTCTCGGGTCTCGTATATACACTGAATAAAGCCAAGTTCCAATTGACCCGCCGGAGCAGAGAGATGACCGTGTCGCCCCCCTAACTCCCCCTTGTGCCCCTCTCGCTGAGCGCCTCAAATTGCACGGTTCCTTATCCAATCACCGGCCGTAAATTCGTAAGTCATCTGCAGTATTTACGGCCACGGGTCACATGGTTTGGACATTCTGCGACAGATTGTCGAATGTTTTGGATTCAGAGGAATTGGGTGATTTGTCGTTTTTTAGGGACGCGGTGGAAAATATTGTTTGGGAATTGGGGAGGATGTGTTTTTTTTTACTATTTATTGGGTGATGCAAATTGCGATTGTTTTGGTGATGAACGAAATGTCTGACGACCTGAGATTCGTAAATCATCTGCAGTATTTATGGCCACGGGTCACATGGTTTGGACGTTCTGCGCCAGGTTGTGGAGTGTTCGGGATTGCGGATGGTTCTGGATTCAGAGGAATTGGGTGATTTGTCGTTTTTTGGTGACGGTGGAAAAGATTGTTTGGGAACTGGGAAGGACGTTTTTTTTTTTACTATTTATTGGGGTGATGCAAATTGCGATTGTTTTGGCGGTGAACGAAACGTCTGACGACCCAGTTGATCGAGAAGTCGTTTGCGAGTGAAATGGAGACATAAATCTTAATGCCAAAGAACGACGTCTGGATGTGAATAAAGCCGAGTTTCAGTTAACCCGCGGAGCAGAGATGAACGTAGTCCATCTTTTCTCCGGTTCTTTATCCAATCATGGTGTAAATTTGTAAAAGTCATCTGCATTATTTACACCAGAAGACTTTCACAAATGTCTGCAGTATTTTAGTCCCCTTGACAACCGAAGACACCAACAATCCAGTCGATCGAGACATCGATCGTCAAGCAAACCCCAAAGAAGCGAATCTTGACTTCAAAGACCGACGTCTCGATGCGCCACGCAAAGCCCAACAAGTATCCTACAATCCCGAAGCCCTCGAGTGTCCCGTTCGTCGTTATCTCGAGTTCGAAAAATAGGGGACCGCAGGCTTGTCGCGAGGGTACGCGGTGATTAAATGCCAATAAATCAATTTTCATTCGATCGATCTTGATAAACGTCAGAGAAACGAAAGGGGGGCCATATACATGGTAGGTATACAAAAAAAAATCGAGAGGGCGCAACGAAGAAAAAAAAGAGGAGGTGTCAAACGAAACAGGCCAGGGCTGGATGCGGTGACATCGAAGGCTGTTAACGATAAACGAACGTCGCGCAGGAAGGGCTCTTTCCCTCCTCTCTCTCTGCGTTTCCATCCCCGGGGTTTGAGGGCAGTGATGAGCACTCCACTCCTTCGCGGCCGGTGCGTTAGTTCGCCATCGCATACGGCTACAGTGATACCCATGGAGTCCATTGTAGCCGATTGGATCACGTTTGGCACGTCGCACGCAAGCAAAACGACCATCAACGAGAGCCCACCGGAGCGTGTAAAGTAACTCCGTGTTCGTTCTTTTTTTTCTATTATTTTTTTTTTCCCCACTCACTCGCATCATCACTTCCTGTCCCCGTGCTCTTCCGGTTCCTCGAGCGCGCGACACGGTCGAGGGTACACCGAGATCGGGTGCTCGAGTTGCCTGTTGGGTGGAAATACCCGCGCTCGTCGCCACCGGTGACAACGGCAAAAAAACGACCACGCCGAGCCTCTGAATTCCACTGTGTTCCACGCAGTCACCAGGGGTTGACGACGGGGGGAGGAAGCGCGAGGCTGTCCGGAGATGCGAGACGCGAAGGGGCAAATGACGCTACGGGTGCCGTCACGGGGCGAGAGAATCTGCGGTGCCGCTGTCGAGGGCCACCGGCGCGTCAACCGGAACGTCCGTCGTTGACGATATAAACGAACGGGTGGGGAACGAAAAAAAAAAGAGGAGGAATGGAAAGCGGCGAGGGAAAAAGGCGGACGGGGTGCGAATACACTTGCGGATGGAGTGAAAGGCTTTCAACGCTCGGGGAGATCGGGAGGGACGTATTTTAGACACGGGTCAAGCTGTATAGATAAATATTGAGTCTGGTGTCTGACTGTTCGGACATCCGTGATTTGGACGGGTTTTAATTTGTCGGGAATTCGTGATTAAGGAACATTGGAACGCGTTTCGAACAATTTGGTGACGTGTTTTGGGCTAAAACATCACCGAATCTGGCTTGACGTGTTTGAAAAGGTAGCTGAAGGTGTTACTGATGTTCAGTGTTTAAGCCTTGAAAGCTGTGAAAGCAGCACATTTGATGCGTTCCAAGAAAAATCATTTTTTAAGGTACCTTAATGTGTCTTAATATTCCAAGAGAAATAATTTTTTCAGATACCATACTATGTCTTAATATTCCAAGAGAAACCATTTTTTAAGATACCTTAATGTGTCTTAATATTCCAAGAGAAACCATTTTTTAAGATATCTTAATAAATCTTAACATTCCTCCAAGAGAAACCATTTTTTAAGATACCTCGATAAATCTTAATATTCCTCCAAGAGAAAATATTTCTTAAGACACCAAAAACTATGGTGTCTTAATTCTTCCAGACACCCTAGTTTTTGCTGTGATCCCAGAAAAATGAGACATCATCAGGACCGAATCCCCATCATTTGGATCCCGCAGAACCGTCAAAGGTGAACCATACGTTTGACAGCGAAGACAATGGGAAACGCCGTGCAGTCGGTTGATTAATAATATCCGTCCTACAACGAAACGTCCGCTATAATTAAGTACGTGGTTGCAGCAGTAATGTTCAGACGACGTCGTTACCGGCTGCGGCTGACCACACAGAACGAGCCGCGGTGCCGAGCAATTGGCACGCACACGCGTTTGCTCAAGGCTTTTCGCCCCGTGTCCCTCGCCATTATCATCGTCGCCAGTGTTGTTGTTGTCATTGTACCGGGGGGGTTTATATCGAGAGCCGCCGCCACGATAAGGGATGAAAACAGCTCGTCGCCCCAACGTGTTTTTGTGTATCGAGCACAGGTCGTGAGAGATCTTCGGCTTATAAGCCTGAAACGTGACGAAAAACTGGTGACCGGGGTTAAGTGGGTCAGCCGAGATTCGCAGGAGGACATCTCGCCACCCGAGAGACGCAACGCGGTAAGATGAAGACAGAGACAAAATAATGTTGAAGTTTGCATCGTTGGAATGCAACGACACTCAAAAAGCAAAATTAATTCTAATTAACCCAATTACGATGAAATTAGGTATAAAAAGTCAACATAGCAATTAGTATCTGTGATGACCTTTTATGCCTAAATTTATCATTTGGGTTAAATAGAATTCATTTTTGTTCTGAATTTCGTTGCATTCCAACGATGCAAAATTCAACATCATGAGACAAAGGCGAAGAGTGACAGACATAAGATGTAGTTTTTTGGAAAACAGGCGAGTGAAAAGGAGATCGTTTTTTTTTTTGTTGTGTTTTTGTGTATCGAGCACAGGTCGAGAGATCTTCAGCTTATAAGCCTGAAACGTGGTGAAAAATTGGAGACCGGGGTTAAGTGGATCACTGAGATTGGCAGAAGAAAATCTCGCCACCCGAGAGACGCAACGCGGGTAAGAAGAGAGAGAGAGAGAGAGACGGAGACAAAGGCGAAGAGTGAGAGAGACGGAAGATGTAGTTTTCTGGAAAACAGGCGGGAAAGTATGGCGAGTGGAAAGGGGGGATAGACGACGTAGTATGCGCGATGGTATGCAATTTTACACGTGAACGAGAATCCGTTGAGTCGCGATTCCCCGGCGGGCTCGAAGGGCGCGGCTCGTCATCCCTACACCGGCGCTACCGTCGGGCCCCTCTCTCTCTCTCTCTCTCTATCGCTCCGTGCTCGGTGGTTGCGTGTGCGGGGCTCTGGCTCTCGATCGGTAAGTCGCCGGAAGTCGTCTCGAGCGTCGTGCAATTTTCCCGAAACGACGGGAAAGGTGGGAGACGACCGAGGAGATCCAGACTCACCCTTTCGCCCCTGCCCTTGCCGCATATACATATATGTATATAGGTACACATAAATATAGATGTGTATGGGGCATTCCATACAATTTTTTTTTGCGATTCATAGAAAATCTGCATCGCATATGTAATCGCATTTTTTAATGAAAAGAAAACACTTGCAGGAGAAAGCAATATTTTAGAAAAATTTGATAACTTTTCCTCTTTCGTTTCTAATTTTTTTAATAGCTTTTTATAGAATAAAAATAAAAGCAAAACGCGGCCCACTTTGGCTTTAGGCTAAAAAATGTTGTTATTTCATGCAGAACTTTTGAGAATTTTTTTTAGGTTTTAAAATTTGGGCTGGCGATATGTTACCTTTAAAAAATCGTAAAAAAATAAATAAATGAAAAAAATGTGAAAAAATTGTCCAGTATTTTTTGGAGTTGGTCGAATCATATAAAACATTTTCGACCGAATCCGAGATGGAATGCCCCGTATGTATACATGTATATATATACTTGCGACCACCGCCGCAACCTTCTCTCCCACCTTCTTTTCATCCCCTCCCCCCCCCCCCCCCCCCGCGGCCCTTTACACCGCGATCCCCTGGAATTTCCTTGAATTTGCTATCGATCATTTTTCGCGATATCCTTCAGTGCCAACCTCTGGCTTCCTTCCACTTTGCGGATCTCGGGCCGCGCTTTCTGGGTCGTCTGCGAAACCCTTCCCCCCACCCGGGCAGGATATTACCCGACGCCGAGGGTTCTGTTTGAGACTCGAGCCTCACAAGTTTGCCAGACACTGTAATACATTCACTTGACAGGCTTGCGCCGGTATCGCCGGGGTAATTGAACATTGCGACGTATATACATAATGTATATAATATATAATATATACATATACATCGAGGTACATACGTATGGCTGGAGCGTAATTTATGTTCACCCATTAAGTATTCCTCGATTATTTCCTCTCGGATAAATTGGATATCGATACTTTTCCTTATTTTTTATTTTTTTTTAATTTTTTTCCCAATGCTTCAATAATCGAGTTACATGTCGGAGCCCCCGGGATACTTTATCAGACGAAATTATCAATATCGGTGTTATTATAATTACGGTGTTATTAATTAATTTTCGTCTCGATGTGTACTCGGAAATACCGAGCGTCAAACATGAGCTGCAATCGCAATGCGCACAGTTCCTCATATCGAACGCTCGCGAAATTCAAGCCCTGCTACTCTTAACACCCTCGTGTGCCGTTTCACCCCCCCCCCCCCCTCCTCGTCCCTCTTGCGACGTACTGTTAATTAATTAGCATAATGATTCGTTTGGTAGTGGGCGCGAGCGGTGGACCGTGACAAAGCGTTCGACAAAGTTTCCCCCAGACAGCGTGTGGAAACAGCGCCGCGATATCCTCACCGCGAGACGCGTCGGGGGTGGCGTCGCGTTTCCGCTGTGTGTAACCAGCGAGGCTTCGCGTCTCCAGCTCTCTCTCACCCCGCGATTTTAATGAGCGATTCTACTGATAGCTGCGCTTTACAGCCGCCCATACGCGCTTTCGTACATATATAAATATGTCTCTGTAGATATATCTATATAAGGGAGGTGCGGGCAAAATGGGACGCATAATCGAAAAATGGTTTTATGACGAAAACAAAAGTGTACTTCGATTGCTTTTGATCCGAAAATTCGATTCCAACCATCAATTTTGAGTGTCGGCAAAAAAAAAAAAAAGTGCGGGCAAAATGGGACGGACACCCAAAATCGGAAATTCGTGTTTTTTTGTACTCGGTGATACTCCTTAATGCTTATTTCGCAACAACAAAAAATTGTAAAAAAAAATGTTTTTTTCAAAGTGACTTTTCAAAAGCCGGATTGCTTAAAGCACTCAAAATTGTAAAAAATCTTTATATTCCGCTCACATGCGTTGAATTGTGTCGTATAGACGCGATTTTCACGAAATGGGGGTCCGTCCCATTTTGCCCGCACACATATCTGGAACTGAAAAAATAGCTGTCCCATTTTGCCCGCATCTCCCTTATATACGCATATATGTTCTTCCATATGTATCGCGCGACGAGTAACCCAGTCACGTACGCTAAATAATATTCAGCGGGGCACGACGCGCGCATATTTTACGGGAAAATACACGCGCGGAAAACACGGAGTTAATGAAGCCTTGTGCGGAATTCGATATGTATGGACGTATTAATGCAACGAAATGAAACTAAAGCCGGGGAGCGACGCGCCGCTCGGGAGAGCCGCCGTTGATTGATTGATTCTCGGTATTTGGAAATTTGAGGGAATTGAAATATTATGATTCGCTTGGGCGGCAGTGAAACACTACGGGGTTCTTGTTGGGTTTTGATCGGGATTCGAGAATAGGGATTCCATACTAGGGTTATGTTAGAACCCGCAAAGGCTAAGCTGATAACATTTTAGACGCTAATCGGGGTATTCAGATTGGATCCCAGTAAGGAAGCCTCGATGGACCTGTTTAAATTTTATCAGCGATTCCGCAATATGGATGAAAAATTAAGCCTTTAATTTTTTTTACACCTAATTTAATTCACACCTTTAATTTACGTACTGTTAATTTTATTTCGGGCGGCTTTCTACAAACCCCGAGGAGTTTTCTAAAAATCAGTGACCTACCCAGATACTAACGAACTAATTCGCACAAATGAAAAAAAAAAAAAAAAAAAAAAAAAAAATTACCTCGAATATATTTCCCTCATTTCGAGAGGTCGCAGAATAACGAAAATATTAAATCGAGATATATTATTGACGAAAGGCTGTTTAAAAAAATTCTGTTTGCCCTGACTATTTGTGTTCTTTTCTGCTCTTACAGAAATAAAGAAGAAATTCACCGTGACGAATCGGGATTTCTCACACCTTCGTTGTCGAGAAAACAGAAAACCGAGAAGCAGAAAACGCAGCTGGAAAAACAGCGATATGAATGCACAAATTCTCACGTGTCCCGTGAAATATCGAGTGTGAGAGGCTCTTCTCATGGCTATCGCTTCTTGTGCAGACGGCACGGATCGTCGGCTACTCGAGGTCCGGGTATAATGGGGCCCACTGGCAGGAGGGACGACCAAAGCAACAACAAAAACAAAATAAAAAACAAAAAAAAAGAAAAAGCGAAGTAATACGTACAATAAAAGATAGAGACAAAGAGACCGGGTGCGAAGAGACAACATCCGGTCAGAGTGAGATATCCTCCCCTCCTTCCCTCAGCACCGGAGACGCCTCGACCAGAACTCAACTCGCGTCTGTGTCGAGCGACGCTGAACACACACACGGAGGTGGCGAAAGCGACGGAGAAAACAACGGAAGGACGATGAGAGGATCCTACGGATCTCGCGAATCGAGTGTGCGTGGCCAGAAGGGACGACACACTCGATCGCAACCGTATTTACAGCTATGGATACCAGAGGGTGTTACGTAAAATGAGTTGTATACACGTCTCGGGTAACGCGGGCGGCGTTCTCCGTGTGCGGCTGACACGGGAAAAGTTTACGAGAGCGAGACGGAGGGAGAAACAAAAGCCCATAGCCCGGCCGTAAATGCTTCGAGAGACGTATAAAGGTGGGCAAAATAAAATGGTCGCGCGCAGCCCGGCAAATATACCGGGACAGCTTCCGCGCACCCTTTTTCTTTTCGCCTGGTCTCTTTTTCTGTTTCCCTCTGTGTGTGGTCCACTTTGCCCCGGTCACGCGCACCGCTTTTCTCTAGTTATCTTTGGGCTTTCTTTCCTGACCCGTTTTTCTCGTATTGTTTTCGAGGTATACATTTTTCTCAACCGTGAGGATTTTTTTGCCTCTCTGTTATCATCCTAATACCGGGTTTTGGGACGACTTGAATTTCTTCCGGATCGTGAGATGAAAATGTATTTTTTTTTTTGTAATTGAGAGGAAAGTAAAAAATTGCAATTTGAGGAAGAGGGGAACGAAAAATGAGATGAAAATGTATTTTTTTGTATAATTAAAAGCGAAGTAAAAAATTGCAATTTTCGGAAGAGGAGAACGAAAAATGAGATGAAAATATATTTTTTTTATAATTGAGAGCGAAGTAAAGAATTGCAATTTTCGGAAGAGGGGAACGAAAAATGAGATGAAAATACATTTTTTTTATAATTGAGAGCGAAGTAAAAAATTGCAATTTTCGGAAGACGGGTACGAAAAATGAGATGAGAATGTATTTTCTGTATAATTGAGAGAGAAGTAAAAAATTGCAATTTTCGGAAGAGGGGAACGAAAAATGAGATGAGAATGTATTTTCTGTATAATTGAGAGAGAAGTAAAAAATTGCAATTTTCGGAAGAGGGGAACGAAAAATGTGACGAGAAATCTCGTCTTCAGTCGCGGAGCGACGGAATTACGGTTCAGCCTACCCGGGAAAAATAATGCCGAAGCATTTTTTTCTTCTTCGTTTCTTTTTCAAATATTTTAGGCCTTGAAACATGAATAAATCAGAATTTATGAATAACAATCGCAATCAACTAACGCAAAAAAAGCTCGGGCAAAAGTTACTCATCGAAGAAAAATTAGCATTTTCTCGTTCCCGGGGGCGTCGAACGAATGCGCGCGTAAAGCGCGAAAGTTCGGAAGGGCCGAGGCGCGCAAACAGCCTATATAAATTTGGCTCGCAGTTGAAATGCGGGAAAATGTTAATTTTTTTTTTCAGGGAGGATCTTAAACAGCGCTCGGCCTTTGATATCTCGCGCTCTGTGTTCGCACGTATAAAGAGCAAAATATTTTTCGCGAGCTCGGGGATGAAAACCGTATTGGCAATATCGATGCGGCATTACCAACGGATACACAAATACACAAAACGCTGTAAAGGGATAATTTCATAAATGTTCAAAGCTCCGTAAAATTTACATTAAATTAATATTCTTTCCAGTGTACGCCAAGGGGAGGGGGGGGGGGGGCACTTGCACGGTTAAAGTACACACAAATGCATATTCTGATAAATTAAACGAGCGTTTGAGTGTCATCGTGAAAACAGAACGAACGCGGTACAGCGGAGTACGTAGTAGTCAGCTCCGCTTCCACTCATCTGCACTCTCGCCCACTTTTGCTAATGGATTGCTCGCCGAGCGTTTTCGCGTGTCCTGTGTGTCTCTGTGTGTGTGTCTACAAATTAATCGAAAAATTACCAACGAGTGTTAAAAACGAATCGCCGGCTACGCCGAAATTACGACATTATTTTTTAACAGTCTTCGCTTCGTCGAAAATAAAAAAGGCAAAAAAAAATTACAAAACTAAATCATAACAATCATTTTGATTATTCGTTATTTTGAATCCACTTTAATAAAGAAGTGGGTCAAAATAGTGAGTGCTCAAAATAGCGATTGGCGGAAATAGCAAATTTCATAATGATGGCCACTCTAGATTCAGACGGGCATTATTCTAAAATTTGCTTTTTTAGCCGTTCGCTATTTTGGTCATTAGCTATTTGACCGCCACCCGGAGCATTTCCGCGTGTCTACAAATTAATCGAAAAATCACCAACGAGTGTGAAAATTTTTTTATTTAAAATTAAACATTTTATTATTTTATTCTTTTTTAATTTTTTTAATTTTTTAATTTTTTATTTTATTTTTAATTAAAAATTATTTTTTAACAGCCTTCCTTCGTCGAAAAAAAAAAGTCCAAAAAATTACGAAAATCGTGGCAAACATTCCCACAGCGGTGTGTCTAAATCATAGACTCGGCGTGCGGCCAGTGGAAACGTATTTCAGTGACGACGCTTTCAGGAAGGGACAGAGAAGAAGAAGCGCGGGGACGCAAAACGTGTCGAGTCCCCGGAGGAAAAGTCAAGAGGGGAAAGAAGAAGATTCCACGCGGGGTGGTATATAACGCGAGTGGGCGAGGAGAGAAAAAAAAAAAGAAAAAAGGAGCCGAGGAAAAGCGGGAACGGCGTATTACACGGGGTTCTCTCTACCTGGCTGGCGGTGCTTCTGGCGCTGTTGGGGAAACGGGAATCGAGCACTGATTAAAAATACATGTTACGCCGGTATATTTAGGGGCGATAAGAGGGCGAAGGATGGAGAGAGAGAGAAAGAAAAAGGGGGCGGTGAGGGGGTGAGGAAGAACGAGAAAGTAAGAGATGCAGGAGAATAGCAACGAGCAGGGGATAAGGCGTATTGAACGTAAGGGCCGCCACCCAACGACCCGCCGGTGGCTTATAAAGCCAGCTTAACGTCTACCGCCCCCTCACCAACGAGGCTTTTCTCCCATCCTTTCTTCTCCCTCTCTCTCTTCAGACTTTCCTTTCTGACTTTAGTTTTCTCGTTCGTTCCTCTCTAATTCCCTTTCTCTCCGCGCCCGGATAATATCTCTCTTTTGCACACTCGCTGTCCGACTTCTCCACCCCTCGCTCGTTCCTTTTTCCTCTCTCTTTCCACTTCTTTTTTTTTTTTTTTTGCGCCGTCCTTGTTCGCCTCCTTTGTCGCATTCTCGTTATTCCATCTCTCAGTCGGTGGCGCCCCCCGAGTCGTCGGCGACTGTAGCATCTTCCTGCTATATATTTTTCCGTTCCTTTTTTTCCGAATTAACCGACACCCTCCCCCCCACCCCCGAGGAACCTGTCGTCAACCCCCGGCGAAAGTGGGGAAAAACCTGGCAGAGGAAATTCCCTCGGGGAGAGAGAAAAAAAAAGGGGGCAGAAGACACTGGATGAAGGTGGGACGAGGAGAGGGAGATGAGAACTCGCTGTGACGTCGGAACTCCTCGTGTAATTCTGTAACGCGCGGGGCGTGATTATTCTGAATTTCTTTTCTTTTTTTTTTTTGGGGCTCTCGCCCTCGCCCAGTTTTATATAAGGGAGGTGCGGGCAAAATGGAACGCGTAAGCGAAAAATGGTTTTATGACGAAAACAAAAGTGTACTTCGATTGCTTTTGATCCAAAAATTCGATTCCAACCATCAATTTTGAGTCTCGGCAAAAAAAAAAAGTGCGGGCGAAATGGGACGGACCCCCAAAATCGGAAATTCGTGTTTTTTTTGTACTCGGTGATACTCCTTAATTCTTATTTCGCAAAAAAAAAATTGTAAAAAAGAAAAAAAAAATTTTCAAAGTGACTTTTCAAAAGCCGAATTGCTTAAAACACTCAAAATTGTTAAAAATCTTTATATTCCGCTCACATGCGTTGAATTGTGTCGTATAGACGCGATTTTCACGAAATGGGGGTCCGTCCCATTTTGCCCCCACACATATCTGGAACTGAAAAAATAGCTGTCCCATTTTGCCCGCGCGTCCCATTTTGCCCGCACCTCCCTTACACGTACACAGAGCGGTGACGGCTACGCTACGAGGCATCAGGATCGCCCTCTGGTGGTGCGCCGCAGTCGATGTGCAGTTCCACCTTTCCTTTCGCGCACACCGTGAGGAAGGAGGGAGGGGGTGGATATCTTTTTTGCTAACCCTCCGCGAAATGAGGTCTACCGTGCTTTTTATTGTGAATAATTCTCTCGTCCCCCGATGTGGTTTGGCGAATTTATCGCTTCTCCTAGATTATGCAGATTTCGCCCCACCGCGACGAATATTACTGTGCACTCTGGCGTGGGTATTATTACACTGTAATAGCGGCGTTCGGTGCACTCGGATAATTTGTACCCGCATTTTATGTTAATACTAAAACCACCCCCGCCGCGCCGTGGTCCATTAGACCGTGTCATAAACCAACGAATTTTTCACCAGCGGTAAACAACGTGGAAATGTGCGCTTTTTTTTCCTCGTCGACGTTACACCCTGGCGCAATGACGCGCGGCCGTTCAACTGCGCTGGAAATCTGGTGCTCAATTATGGGAATACCTCGCGCTGGGAATTTATTCGCCAGATTCCGAAACAGCGGGGATTGTGCGTGATTTTTAACGCATTTTTATATGTGGAAATTATTCATATTATTTACTTCTGGGGACCATGATTATAATTTTTTTTTATTAATGTTTTATGTATTATTTAACTAATTAAATTAATTTTGTTTGGATGCCTTTCAGTGATTTTCACGATTCAACTCTACTCGAAAAATGTTTATCGTCCCGAATTATTCGATTATCGCATAAACGGAGAATATTCGCAAAATAATTTATTTTTTTATAACATTTTGTGTATTAATTAATTAATTAAATTAATTTTATTTCGGTGCCTTTCAGTGATTTTTACGATTAATCTCTACTCGAAAAATGTTTATCATCCCACATTATTCGATTACCGCATAAACGGAGAATATTCACAAAATAATTTCTTTTTTTTATTACATTTTTATATTAATTAATTAATTTAATTAATTTTATTTCGATGCCTTTCAGTGACTTTCACGATTCATCTCTACCTGAAAAATGTTTATCATCCCCATTATTCGATTACCGCATAAACAGAGACTATTCGCAAAATAATTTCCATTATTTTCAAGTCCAATCAACAAACAACTTATTATCGCTCGTCACCACGACACAAACCCAACATTTTTCCCGCGAACCCGCAACTCGTTACATCCGTCCGATATCAATTAACACTCAACCTCAATCGGTGTCCCAGCAAAAAAAAAAAAAAAAAAAAAAAAACGAATCCCACGGATACCCGCCGTCCGCTCGGAATTTCCGCGCGCGTATATTCTCAGCGCGTAAATTCCCCGGTAACGCAGAGAGACACGCGCGCGCATTCGTTTGTCCCAAATAACTTCCGCGTCCGCGGTGAGGAAGAGCGCGGCGCGCGCGGGAACTAATCACGTGTTCTGATTTCGTATGCTCTAAACACAGTCAATAACGCTGTGTGTGACTCGTGTATGCGGTTTTCTCTCTGTGCCCCGTTCAGCACCCACAAATTCTCCCAGTACAGATTGATTACCGCGTAGCGAGCGCGCGAATTTCCGCGTTCGCGGTATGAGTGGATGCCGGGTGGTGTGTTCATCAACATTGTGGCAATAGAGGCGACCCGCGTCTCGCTGCTGCTGCTGCTGCTGCTGCGCCTCGCCACCCGGTGGCGCAGCAGCGACGACGGATCCTGTGCACAATACACGTAGCCGCACCGATGCCGATGGAAACTCATACGTGCGGGATCCGAGAGCACCGCTCTCGGTGTCTCTCTATGCCCGTGCGGGCAACATGCGAGGGTGAAGAGGCACACGATAGCAATCTGTGCACTCTGCATTCGCGTAATGCACGGTGGAAGTGAGAGAAATTAGAGATAGAGGGTTTCGTGGTAGAAGGGAGAGAGAGAGAGAGAAAGAGAGAGAGAGAGAGAGAGAGAGAGAGAGAGAGAGAGAGAAAGCTAGGGAAATGGGGAGAGATGGTGAGATGGAGAGAGAGAGAGAGAGGCAGAGAGAAAGCTAGGGAAATGGGGAGAGATGGTGAGATGGAGAGAGAGAGGCAGAGAGAGGCAGAGAGAAAGCTAGGAAAATGGGGAGAGATGGCTCCCATGGAAAAAAAAGTATGCAAGAAAAGTGTATTTTTCGATATATCGAAAAATATATGAATAATGTACGTGGTATAATAATCACATATTTTTTTGTATACTTTTTATATATTCGGCAATATCACATATTTCGCGCGAACGTATATCCGGGCGAATATACGTGCAGTATACTTTTTTTGTATATTCCTATGTATATCTGACGAACATACGTATGTTAGATTTTTTGTATACTTTGTATATTTGTATATTTTAATATATACTTTTCATACATAAATGCATGTATAAGGAGTATATCAAAAATATATATGTACAAGTATATTGCCATATATACTTATAAAGTATACTGAAAGTTATATCCCAAATATACAATTTTTCGCGCAAGTATACATGGTGTAAAAAAATATATACTTTTCAATATATTTTCGAATATGCTTTTTTTCCATGGGGGGTGAGATGGAGAGAGAGAGAGGCAGAGAGAGGCATAGAGAAAGCTAGGAAAATGGGGAGAGATGGTGAGATGGAGAGAGAGAGAGGCAGAGAGAGGCATAGAGAAAGCTAGGGAAATGGGGAGAGATGGTGAGATGGAACTTTGCGAGACGTGTAGACACACAACCAGCAACCGGCAGCCGCAGCAACGGTGAAAGCACGTGCTGTGTGCCCCGCTGGTTTTGGTATCACGAGGCACGAAAGGGGTTTCCACGCAAATTACGCTTCCCTATAGGCGCGCGTCTCACCCTCTCATCTCACTCGATGCATCACAGGCGAAATCTTCCGTGAGAGATACGTTTCTCCGCTTCGCATGTAGGTACGGGCGCTCTGCACCTGCCAGGGAGGATGGAGACGGGAAGCCCGCGCCAGACGACGCGTGTGTCAAAGGCTTGAACCTTTGACAATGGCTCGGCGGTCCGGCGTCCTGTCTTTGGGTAACCGGGGGACGACGATGCGACTGATGCCACTGAGGAAAATTACGTCGGGAGGAAAGCGACGCGAGCGGCCTGACGACGGAGTTCCCCGGCTGTTTCTGTATCGGGGGAGAGGCCAGGAAATTTTGGTTAATTTTAGTTATATGGGGGGTATTAGTAGAATTGATGTTGAGTATAATGAGGGATTATTGCGGCGGAATTTGGATGTAGAACTGATGTCATTATTATGGGGCTAATTGGAGGGCTATTTTAGTGAGATGAAGAAAAAAAATCCTGCTCTAGAGAGTTGGTGGAACGAAAGATATGATGTTGAAGTTTGCATCGTTGGAATGCAACGAAATTCAGGAAAAAAAAATTGATTCTAATTAACGCAAATGATGAAATTACGTATAAAAAATCATCATAGGAACTAATTGATATGATGACTTTTTATACCTAATTTCATCATTTATGTTGATTAGAATTAATTTTTTTCACAATTATGTTACATTCCAACGATGCAATATTCAACATCATCGAAAGATTGGCTATCAGCTAAGTTGATTTGAAGTCGTTCTATTCGTGATATAATTGGTCGTAGGTGTCGTCAGACACGCTGATCATGCGTTGACATTTTTTGTTCATGTCAAATGTCAAAATTTAAATGTGAAAAAATTAGGATCTGCTAATCCTAGTGTTAAGAATAACGCGGGATTATCGCGGCGAAATTTGGATGTAAAAGTGATGTCATTATTATAGGGCTAATTGGAGGCTATTTTAGTGAGATGAAAAAAAGAAGGAGGTGGAAGAAAATGGAAGGTTTGTTTCTGGCGCCGGAAACGAGCGACTCTGTCCGAGCACCGGTAAAGGCGGGATGATCATTGCCGACTGCGAGAAACATTTAACTGGTGTTTAAAAGTTGGCGAGTGACACGAATTTCCGTGGAATCGACTCCGTGACCGGGAAACGCCGGTGAATGTCGATCAGGATTATTATTTTTCAAGCAACTTATTTATCGACACAGATTTTTTTTCTGTCTCGAAACTTTTGCTGGCTACAAAAAAAAAAAAAAAACCGGGACACGCTCGGGAGTTTCGCGCTCGCAGAATTTTCTAGACATTTCCAGAAAGCGGAAAACGAACTCCAGCCAGTCCTGACCGCGTTCTTTTTTTCTCTCCTCCGTATTTTTTTTTTGCCGCCGCTTCTCCCGTAGACATAAGTAATTACGCTTCCGGCTATTAAACAACGAGACAAGGCGAGGGGGGTAAGAGACAGAGAGAGAGCAGCGGCGGGGAAAAAAAAAGATATATAGAAGATGCGCAGCGGCGGAAGGAATATGAAACACAGAGCGAAAGAGCGACGGGAGTGGAAGAACGCGGAGAATGAAGGAATACTCGTGGTGCGGTTAATTTCGAGCTCTTTCCCCCTTTTTATCTCGCCCATTCCACCCGGACGAAAACGCGCGCCCCGCTATATACGCGTAGCTACATCTCTTCATCTCCGTTTCTACTTGTGTTCGTGAACAGCCGAGCAAAGCAGAACGAAGGGAGAATCACGAGGACTCTCGCTACCATTTATACTCCATATGTGCCGGGCGAAAAGGGTGAAAAACGATGAGAGAGAGGGAGAGAGAGTCGTATGGAAAAGTGGAAGGCCGCGATAAGCACGGGGAGGCTGAAGGAGGGAAAAAAAGGACGTGGAAAAGGACAGCGGAAAATCCCTACCGCCACTTATGCCGTCTGCATTATTGTGAATAGACAACAGGGGAAAAAGCTCGGGTATCTCGCGTCGATTTGAAAATTAAATCCTTCCTTGTAACTCCGGCTTTCTCGTATATACGAGCCGCGAAAAAAACGTGCCCGAATAACGTTGTGAAGCACAATGCGCGGGACGTCCGTCGAGCGATCGAGATAATACAACATTGTTGAGCTCGCCGACGGGAAGGCTGTTCGTATTATTTTCGAACGTGCCGAATTGTTTAACTCGCGTTCGGGAATTATGATGTCGAAGTTTTCCCACATGGAAATATTTATATGTGAAATATATGTCGACGAACATTTTTGGTAACATATATTTTGCATATAAATATTTCCATATGGGTTGCATCGTTGGAATGCAACGAAATGCAGGAACAAAAATAATTCTGATTAACCGAAATGATGAAATTAGGTATAAAAATCATCGTAAAATCAATTAGTTGCTATGATTGTTTGAAACGAAATTCAGAAAAAAAATATTCATTCTAATTTCATCATTTGGGTTAATCAGAATTATTTTGAATTTCGTTGCATTCCAACAAAACTTCAACATCATCGGGAATTCGGGTTTCCGTCAGCCGCGGAAACTGAAAAATTCAAGCGAAGGTGACGTTTATTAATGCGGGGAACGTGCGGCTGATGCAAACGAATATCCAGCTGCTTCCTTAAGCAGTCAGTTTTCATCGCGTCGAAACCGGAAGCGGTTTTATTCGTTTCCCCGGTTGGCTGCTGGTGCGTCGTACTTTATATTACTTTCATCATACGTTCTGCAAAACTCTTTAAACAAAATTCTTCAAAACGTATGGAAGTTTTGTGCAGAAACTGGTAAGTCAAATTTCATGAGGTAGAAATATCAAATATCAAGCATATTTTTACAGCGTTCTCCGTACCCACAAAAAGTTTTGTTTCGCTGATTAAAAAATCCGAGACTAAAATTCCAAGTAAATAAAAAGTTCCCTCGGATGACTCTGAAAAAAAAAAAAAAAAAAAAAAAAAAAAAAAAATCGTGTGCAAAATGTGAAAACTCCAATTTCTTTTTTACCGTCTGATAAAGCGAAGCATGTGCGACGCGCCTCGAGTCTCAGGATATTCTTGGATCCCGCGTTTGATCGCCATGTGCTTTCAGCCTGCATCTTGGTCGCAGAGCTCCAAGCGCAGGATATTCTCCTCCCGGCTTCGTGTGTGTTTTTTTTTCCCGCTCTCTTCCCCGAAGCTCGACGTTCGCTCGGGCTCTGGGAGTGGCGCAGGGGGGGACTCCGAGTGCGCGGGTGGATTTCGCGAGAGATCGATTGGGATTCCATAGCCCGTGGACTCACCCCAACTTACCCCCCAAACCCCCTCACGATCGTAAAGTTTCGCACTCGCAATTTCTTCCCCGGTAGGCAGAGCCGAGCGTGCACTACGACTGTACAACACCCACGACTATGCGTACACCGTGTGCGACTCCGGTGCATCCGCTCCGGGCTCCTCGTCGTCCCTCCCCGAGAATTATCGCAGTGTGTATAACTCGGCTATGCAGCGGGTGGGAATTCGCCGAGAAACGGTGAGCAACTCGCGAAACTGGTTCAGGCACGAATACAGCGCAAAATAGGTGTATATAAAGACACACATTATGTACTAGCAGGTTGTAGTGACTCGCGCGCTCGCTATATCAAAATTGGATCGTTAAGGAAATTAACGTGAAATTAAAGTCCAAACTTTACGAAATCGAAAAAAAAAAAAAAAAATTATTTCGAAAAATTATTTCGAATAATAATAATAATAATATAATCATTTTTTTTCGTTTTTTTTTATTTTTTAAATTAAGAGCGGGCAAGGCTTTATTATTTAGGGCAGAATTTAATTAAGGCTGCTGGGACAAACAAACAACGTTCCAAAATATATATAAGGTACATATGTATAAATACAAATACACATAGCACCGATTCGTCCATCCGTATATCGTCTGGCGGCTACGGCGCGTAGAGATGGATACTATAAATAGAAGCGATTTTCCCTCGGTCCCCGGCGTTCCCGAAAAACAGATTCGGCCAATCGTTCGTATCGCGGTAGACACGCCACCTACCGTAGGTGCACGATATATACCATATACATATATACATCAGTTATAGCGCAGTCGTTGGCGAGTCGAATGGCGCTGCCGAGTTTCTGGACGCGGATGATGTATATACAGAGGAAAACGAGAGAATGAGCTGCGCGGGGCGCCAGGCTCTATGGGTTTATTTGATTGCCGAAAGAGATAGTAAATCTGAGTTTCAAACGAATCGTGAATGACCACTCGATTTTTTACGGATTTATTGCAACCCCCTCGGTCCCCCTCCTCCTTCTCCCCCCCTGGTTGCATCTGTGTCTATATATATTATAGGTGTGCACGGCGGCTACATACGTTTGGCCGGCCGTCGCGTGCAGAGGCGCCCCACGCTGGAGGGTCACGGGGAACCTAGGCCGATGTGCGCGCCGTGCGACCAGATCGATCGTAAATTTACTGATTGCCCAATGCGCGACTCCGGCGGTGCGCGAGGGTGGAAAAAAACACACACACGCACACATACAAAAAAAAAGGAAACAAAACAGAACGGGAGAAAAATCTGCCGCCGGTACTCCACGGCGTTGGCTAAGCTAGGGTCGAGTGTGCCGACGACCGAATAATACCCCGCTCGATGAACTAGAAGCGTCCGCCTGTAAAGCCCCTGGAGATCGAATATCATATCGCGACGAGTGATTTGCCGCGCGCAGCGAGAGCGCGTGTAAAAATTATTCGGACGCACGCGGGACGGGCAATAAACAATAATAATAATAAAATGACAAATAAAAATAATAATAAATAATAATAAAATGATAAATAAAAATAATAATAAATAACAATAAAATGATAAATAAAAATAATAATAAATAATAATAAAATGATAAATAAAAATAATAATAAATAATAATAAAATGATAAATAAAAAAAGGAATAAATAATAATAAAATTATAAATAAAAAAAGGAATAAATGAAAAAATAAGAAAAACGCAATTCCGCTCCCCCCCACTTAAACCTACCCGCCGCTTTCCACAAGCAACTGGAGAGGGGAGGGAGGGGGGTCGAAACGCCGCGAGGCCGATTTTTTTCCGCGGGGAAAAACCGGGATGAAAAAAAAAAAAAAAACCCGAGCGAAAAATCAACGCGATTTTTTATTTTCCGAGCGCCCCCGCGTAATGAGCACCGGACGCGGCGTTAAGACAGAGACCCGGGCGCCACTTTTCCGTCAGCCACGGGGCGCCCGGAATTTTTCTGCCCGCCGGGTTTCGCCCGGAAGTTAATGCCGCTCGGGTTCTCCTTTTTTTCACCGGTGGAATTTTGAGCCCTTTTTCGCGATATGCTTTAGTACACCCTCCGCCTTGCCGCACATCGGGCGCTTCTCCCCCCCTCGCCCCCCACTGAGAGAATGAATTTACGCGCGTTCTGCCCTTCCGCAGAGAGAGAGAGAGAGAGCGGCGAGGGGCACGCTCATGCGGAAAATCGAGGCGGAATGCGAAATGCCGGACCCCCGGCGATCCGCGTTTCAAACGGCCCGGAACGATGGCAAATTTTCTCTCTGATGATATCGACCGGCAGAAGCTCGGTGGCTACGACGCTTTTTCTCCCCCCCCCCCCCTTCATCCTTCACGTTCTTTCTCGTCCCCCCCGCGCTGCTGCCCCCCCTTGGAATCCTCTCCTCTCCTCCTCTTCCGTCAGAAACCCCTCTATCAGCTGCGTGAGAGATAATGGAGGAAGGCACGCGCGGTTTTCACGAGGTATTAAAAAAAAAGGAGCTGATGACACGATAATAATGGTATATCTATATTTTTTTCGCGGGACCGCGAAAAAAATTGATGAACGAAGCGTTTCCTCCGAAAAAAATTGACGCGGTTTAATAACTCAGGATTGTCGAGGTTTGTCGCTCCCCCCCTTTTCCTCCCCTCTTTCTGCTTCCTCCCCCCTACTGGAGAGGGGCACGTCGACCCTCTTTTCCCGCCCTTTTTTTTTATTACTCCCACCCTCATCTCCTTCGCTCGTTCCCGCTTTCTCCATGCCCGCAAAGTGATTTCGCGCCGATCGTAATCGTGCGCGGGCTTCGCGCGCCGTCGACTCGAAAGACTCGCGGATAAAAAAGAGGGACGAGAAAAAAAAAAAAAAAAAAAACCTGTTGGCCGGCTCATAAATATTCCCGATGTATAATCCAATCGGAATATCATTTGGTATCGCGCGCGCACGTCGGATGAATAATAAATGCCGCGCCACGGTCACGAACCGAACGCGAGAATCGCCGCAATGACGAGAGAGACGCGCGGACACTTCGGTCGCCGGCCCAGCGGGGTCGGAAGCCAAACACGTCGGGGAGAAACGAACAATACTCGGAGCTCTGCGGTTCCATTACTTTTTATGCATCCGGGAAAATATTGACCTTCGCTTCCTGCTGGCTATTAATTTTTCCCGCAATTTTCGCGTGTTTGTCGCGTTCTGTCATCTCGTATTCCGCGGGTGAAGACGAAGACTCGCGAGAATCGCGAGGGGCGAGGAGACTTTATTCTAATTAACCCGAAAAATTAATTCTAATTAACCCAAATGATGAAATTAGGTATAAAAAGTCATCATAGGAATTATTGCTGCGATTAGTTGCAACGAAATTCAGAAAAAGAAATTAATTTTTATTTCATCATTTGGGTTAACCAGAATGAATTTTGTTTTTTTCTGAATTTCGTTGCATTAAAAAGATGCAAACTTCAACATCATGACAATATTCGCTCTTTATTCGAATTAACCCGAAAAATTAATTCTAATTAACCTAAATGATGAAATCAGGTATAAAAAATCATCACAGCAATTAGTTGCTGTGATCAGTCGCAACGAAATTCAGAAAAAGAAATTATTGATAATTTCATCATTTGGGTTAACCAGAATGAATTTTTTTTTCTGAATTTCGTTGCATTCCAACGATGCAAACTTCAACATAACAATATTCGCTCTGTGTCGTTATTATGTGTATCCTTGAAAATATTGCCCGGCGCTCCGGCTCGCTGCTAATTTTTCTCGCAATTCCGCTTCTTCGTCTTTTTTTTTTCTTCTCCCCCGCATCTCATATTCCGCCGTCAAGATGACGGCTCGCGACGGTCCGTCGTATTGCCACAAAGAACGATTCCGGAAAAGCTTTTTCCTCGTGGAAAACGAGGGAGAATAAAAAGCCCCGAGACAGGAACACAAAGCTGAAACTCATTCGGGCACTTAACCCAGCGGGAACGCGAGAGACGCGCCTCGGTTTCTCTCTTGCGTCTTGTACAAGTAATATACATTGCGTTATGTATAGCGCGCGCGGGGTACATGGCGCGGCTTGTTTGGCGCACATCGTGTACTTCGGTACAGTTAAAGTATTGGCAGAGACGAAAAGAAAATCCTTCCGTTGCACGCAGCCTCTTATACCAATTAAAGCGCCGAAACAAGCGCCGCGGAGCTCCTGTCGAAACAAAGGAACGAGTGACGTTTCGCAAATTACTTTCTTCCCCCGGCTACACTCTTAGACCGCTCGCATCACTCCCGCGGTTCGCTCCTTCTTCCTCTCCTTCTTCTCGTCTCACCCCTGGGCTTTTTCAGTCTTGCTTTTCCATTCTGACAGCTGGGCTTTTTTTTTTTTTTTTAGAGATCCGAAGTATATGGGGCATTCGAGATCCAGGAGATTTCTCTGCAAAATGGTTGATTGGTGATCCACCATCGGTGAGACCAGAACAAGAAGGGATATCCAAAAGTGCAACTTTCTTTTTTTGGGTTTTTGTCAAAAAAACGTTGAGTTTTTTTATCAAAAATTCCATTCTGACAGCTGGGCTTTCGTTTTTTTTTTTCAGCCGATTCCTCAGCAAAATCAGCTGATTGGTGATCGGCTATCGATGAGACCAGGACAAGAAGGGATATCCAAAAGTGGAACTTTCTTTTTTTGGATTTTTGTCAAGAAATGTTGAGTTTTTTAAATAAAAAAATGATTGTTGGTAATCAGGTTGTAAAGACACATCGAATTAGACATCAAAGTTTCATTTCTTCTACTAAATTATTTGCTGTTTCAGAGGCAAACAATTTTTTCCGGATCTCCGCTGTCATTGATGACACAGACGAAGAGCAAGAAGGGTCGTCCGGAACTCGGGGCCATCAGGAATAACAGCATACGGAGACGGATGTCACGGCTGACTGGTTCCTCAAGTTCGCCATACCGGACTCAACTCAGATTCAACCGGTGGTGGCTGAGGACGGTGAACCGCATTGTTGGCGAAAGGGGACGTTGTCCCAAATCAATTTCGGAAGAAAGTCTCGAGATGTAAACACACACGTATAACTCGTCGTTGGGTCTAGCCGTACATATATACATATACACCGCATATATATATCCGAGGCTGATGTGTACTCAGTGCAGGGCAAAGTGCCAGAGTCCACTAAACGGAAATGGAACAATGACTCTCGGTGGAGATCGCGAGCCCTCGCAATCCAGATGAGCCATAACAGTTACGGAATTCGTGGGTCCGTCGGATATTTCGCGAAATCGATATGGCGCCACAATGGGAGACGCGGCGTGGGGTTTCCCGTGCACGGGGATGGAGATGGGGGGAAAAGGCAAAAGAGGCGGACGACAACAGGAGGAAAATAATTAAACACCCTCATCCATGGCGTGGCTCACTTCACTCCGGTTTCCCACGCTAAATCCACTGCTCTCTAATTATTCGTCTCTCTTCCCTGTGCGGCCTGGTCCGTCGCCGCCGCCGACGTCCTCTCGAATGTGCATCACCGAGGACCTCCTGCTCAAGCGGTCCACCGTTGGCTAATTATTTCAGTCGATTCTCCGCTCGAGAGCTTAATCGATAATTAATTGGAAACCCGACAGACCGGGGGTATCCGGCATATAGGCACCAAATTACCGCCGATTGTTCTTCACAACTGTCGCAGCAACTGCGATCGATCTTTCGCGAGCAGACTCTGCAACCGATCCTCTTTCGGCTGGTATGCGAAACATTGGATACACCAGGTGGTGTATAATTCATACGACAACAAATAAGAAGACATTAATCAAGCTGGATTCCCTAACGCGGGAATGCAGTCACAATGACACCTGGTTCAGAAAACTTTGCCGAGCCGCACCGAGCAAAATGGGATGAGGACAAGAGGTACCAGGTTCATGTGGTGAAGGCAATGACCCATTGGTGGGGTTGGAAGGGAGGGGGGATGAAGAAGGTGAGGCGCATGGTAAATAAGGCCCCGAGACATTAGCGATAAAGTTTGTCAGGACATTATAAAAACAGAACTGATAAAGCGTGCTCTCTATCGTCCATATCTCTCTTCAATGACCCTCGCCTATTTTCCGTGCAGCATCCCAGGAGGGGTTGCAAACGTCCCAGCGCTGACGCAAGACTGGGCAAAGCCTCTGGCATGGCTCATGCTGCCCTCTAAAAGCTAAGCGTGTTGCAAGTGTGTTATTTCTCTTGTCTTTTACATAGCGACGAGTTTTTACACACTTCAACCATGTCACACAGAAACCCGCTTGAAGTGTGTAAAAACTCGTCACAATGTAAAAGATACAAGAAACAACACATTGGGAACATGCTTGCGGTTTTTCAGTGATGGGCCTGAAAAGCTACGGGGCCCTGGCTGAGCTTGGCTCACTCCTGAGCCAGGTCTGGAATGCTAAAACAGCGAGCCAGACAGCCCTACTTTGGATGCACTCGAGGTATTGGCCGCCCACGAGAACGAAGCCACGGTAGACCCAGACTTGGTCCACAAAACTTCGCTGAGTGCGGTAGGCATAATGCTGATGCATGCACTAGCGGAGAAAGCAACAGCGAGACAGATACCCTGATAACACCGGATGGACGTCAAGGTGTGGGTCTCATGTAGGAATCAAAAAGTACGCTTTTGAATGGGCGGTCCAGCTAAAAATGGAAATCCACCCCAAGTTAGCGGAATTTAGTGTACCAAATGCTCACAAATGGATCCTTTGGTCTTGTCAAGAAGAGGGCGCGGTTGATGTTCCTCGCTGCAGTCTCGGTGAACCAATTCGTGGGTTTGGAAGGGTTATGCGGACACGTGGGTGAGATAAGGCCCAGCGACATTAGCGGGGCAGTGTGCCAGACATTATTAAAATAGAGCGCTCGGGTAAAAGCGAGGCGCGTGCTCTCTTTCACCGTGGCCTCCCTTCTACCCTCCTTTCGACCCCTCGCGCGTAGTGTGTGTCGGCCGCGCGCGGCGGCCCTCGACCAGCATCAATGGGGCGAGAGAGACCAGGCCAGCAGAGCCTAAAAGAAAGAGGGAGACCCGCGAGGGGGCGCAAAGGGGATGTGGAGGCACAGGCGGCTCAGGGGCTCGACGACCCTTCTGGCTGGCGGCAACCAGCGCGAGCCACTGCCCCTGTGTTTTTCCACCCCCTCGCGCCCTGCGCCACCACCCCGCGGACGGTCCACCACCGACGCGTTTCATACCGGATGCGACGCGACGCCGAGCGGCGCGCGGGTAGCGGACTCGACTAGTGAGCTCAGCGGGCCCTGCGGCAGCCACCCCAAACGCGACGAGCCACCCCCCGCGACCGAGCTTGGCCCGGGGGTTGGTGGCCGCGCGCACACGGGGGGATTCTAAAGCCCTCGCAACACCATTTTTTTTCTCCGCTCCCCGTGTGACCTGCGATGCACCCGTTACGGATGTAAGCCGGGCGCGCACGCGGTGGAATTCGCGGGCTGAAAAATCCCTGTTTCGCAATCTTGGCGAATGCGTTATTACGTTTCGCATGCCCCTTTTTTCCCCTTTTTTTTCCCTTTCTCTCGAAATATCGTATGACTACGGGACGAAACGGATATATTACACGCGGAGAAGAAGACCACTTCTATGGCGGAAAAGAGGAAGGGAGGAGGGAGAGAGGAGGAAGGGAGGGGGCGAAGCAGTTCTGTCAGGATAACGGAGCGAGAGAGATTCGAATTTAAATAGAATCTCTCCGGGAGCCCACAGTCTCTCTCCTGAGTCTCGCGAAGGCGCGCGTAGCCATAGGGACACACCGGGAATAAAAGGAGCGCGCGCGGGTGGGATGGCCGAAAAAGGAAGAAGAGGACGAAAAAAAAAAAAAAATGGAATATACAGGATCCTCGGGTTACGCGGAGTGGCTAAAAAATTGCCTGGAAGCTCGCATGGATTCTGAACGAGTCTCGGTCGGTTAGTTCGCTCTCCTCCGCTCCCTCCTCCACCTCCTCCCCACTCCTCCCCGGCCTTTCCCTCCCATCCCCCGACGTCGTTTGCCTTCCTTTCCTCTTTCGCCTCGTGTGCAACACACTCCATCTTCCTCCTCCTCCTCTTCCTCCTCCTCCTCCTCGTCCTCCTCCTCCTCCTCCTCCTCCATGCCCTTTTTTGCTTCGGAACACAGGCACGCGTCGTCCCTCCCTCCCTCCCCGTCTTTCCTCATTCTTCCCATCCCCCCATCCTCTCCCTCGTCGCATTACCGTCAGCGACTCAGCGTCGCGGCTCCTCTCCCTTAACTCGCGTCACGAAAGGAGTGCGAGCGGTGCGCAGGGTTCGAAAGTAAAGTCCCGAGGAACTTCGTCGAACGGCTGGAAATATCCCTCATCCAGCCGGCGCGACTGCGAGTGGGAAGGGCACGGGAAGGGACTCGAGCGGGGAGGAGAAGGGAGCGGGAGGAGCTGGAACGTGCGCCATGGGGAGGAGGGGAGGAGGAGGCGCGGGAATAGGTGAGAGCGCGAGGGAATATAACGTCGGGATGGAGAGTCAGTCGTCGAGTGTCTGTGCGACGGGATCTCGGGAAGGGAAGAAGTTTAGGGAAGCGAGGGAGTGGAGTGAAGAGGAGGAGGAGGAGACGGGAGAAGGTTGCGCTCCTCTCTCTCTCTCTCCCTCTCTCTTTCTTTCTCTCTCGCTCGGGAGCGAATCGGCCGAGCTCGGACGTCATCGGGCGTCGACGTCGGCCCAGCCCCGCGTCGCGGAGCCACGGCTAGGTACGCACTATTGATTCGCAGGAGGAGGCGGTGGAGGGGAGACGCCGGCGAGCCATGGAGGGGGAGGTGGGCTTCGCGGGCCGCCGCGGAGCAGGGAGCGCGCGCGCGCGCGCCGAGTGAAGTGGCGTAGGCGAGGAGGGTCGGAAAACGCGCGCGCGGCCCAGGGCCGTCGTGTTACATCGGTCTCGCGCACAGCCGAGGGGAGACTTTGCTCCCTCGCTCTCCCTCGCAACTAATCGCACCCTTTCGCCCGCCGCGTCTTCCTCCTCCTCCCAGCGTTCCCGGACGCGGCGGCGGCTGCCGCTGCTGCCGGTGTACGTTGTACGAGTGATGCCCGCACGTACACCGGGTACCCCGGCGACGAGCCATCAAACCCCCGGAGACCGGCTAAGCCGTCGCGCACGGCCCTGCAACCACCTTCATCCCTCACACCCCTCTGTGTGTGTGTCAAGGTGGAGGGACTCCTCTACCTATACGTATACTATAACCACCGGTTTTCCTGCATCCCTACCTACGACTCGACAACAGCGGCTTCAACGGCGCGCCAGGCCCGCCCGATGTGGGTGCACGTATTGTGTGTATATAGGATATGTATGTATATATATATATGTGTGTTTGTCTATATATGTTTGCACGACACATCCACGACGATTCGCGTACAAGCATCTTGGCTGTAAACCCTCCGCGCGCCGTGTAGAATTACACGTTTTATGTGCCGGCGCAGGTACCTTTTGGTACAGGTGGAGATAGCGGGGGTGAAGGTGTAATGGGATCGTGATGGCACTTTCGCGCAATTACAGATCCACCTGAGATTCGTGTATGCGTAGGGAACTGTGACACGTGTGGGGGACAGGGTGCAGAGCTACGTTTTGGCGAATGTAACGCGCGGGAAATCGGGTATTGGCATATAGATCCACGTCGCATTCCAACCAATGGGGACACACTGACAACTCCGCCTGGTGTGTTACGCATTGGCGGGTTTTCGAGTTTCCGTGATGTATACGATTTACACGGACCGACACACGCAGCACATTTCGCATTTCGATGGGATTCCTCCTGTGACGCGACTGGATTTCTGATGCGCGTTACATTTCGACGCCAAGTTTTGCGCCCCGAAGTTTCGGTAATTTTGGATCCGACACGTGCGGAGCGCGAGCGACGCTCTCCCAACGTGTTCGCGTATTACACGGCGCGACGGGAAACGTGTTACGGGGGTCTCCGGAATTTTCCGGACGTTGTTCGCGGGCGCCTGCAACGAAACGCGAGGCGTACAGTTTGAAAAGGATTATACAATGCAGGGGGTTACGGGGAAACGAATTAACGTTTCTAGGGATGTTCCGAGCCACTCAACCCGCGCACGCGTCAGTGCGATTGCATTAATGGACGTATAAGCTAGCCTACTACTTTAATCCCTTTTGTACAGTGTGTAGCGTTTTGGTCGAACCCCCGTGATCCGGCTGTCCTGCAGCCGATCACGCGTGAACACACGGCTCATATATACACATATTTATAGGGTAGGTGCGGACAGAACGGGATGCGAGGGCAAAATGGGACACCTATTTTTTTCAGTTTCAACTATTTGTGCGGGCAAAATGGGACAGACCCCCATTTAATTTGATTGAACTTTAATTAAAAATAAAGCTAAACTTTATTAAAAATAAAGATTTTTAACAATTTTGAGTGTTTTAAGCAAACTGGCTTTTGAAAAGTAACTTTGAAATTTTTTTTTGTTTACAATTTTTTTGTGCAAAATAACCATTAAGGAGTATCACCGAGTAAAAAAAAATACGAATTTCCGAATTTGGGGGTCCGTCCCATTTTGCCCGCACGTTTTTTTTTGCCGACGCTCAAAATTGATGGTTGGAATCGAATTTTTGGATCAAAAGCCATCAAACTACACTTTTGTTATCGTCATAAAACCATTCTTCGCTTATGCGTCCCATTTTCCCCGCATCTCCCTTACATATATGTGTATCAATATATCTACAACGTACGTCCACGTGCTCGCGTATGGGTGAGCGCAAATGGTTTTGGATGCGCCCCGGAGTCCCATCCCTTGGCGTTTCGCCGCACGCAAGCGCTCCTGTAACCTCATTCATTTCAACCACCGCGCCACGGGCGCACACAACTGCGCCCGACTGATATACACAGCCGCGTATTTACGATTCGCGCAATACCGATGGGAGGCCAGCACATTCGCGCTACAATACGACTATCGGCGGGCCGCTCGCGCCAGGGGGAGGAAAATAGCGCACGTGTCTGTGTGCGTGTAATACGCTTACAAAGAATAGCAGCTTGGCGCGCGCGCCCGATGCACAAAACGTATTTTACTGCCTTATCAAAATACTGCGCGGCTAATACGCGCGGAGGGTAAATCGGGGGACGGGTATTTCAGAGCGTTCAGAGCTCGCTTAAACATTTTCTTTTTTTTTTCACGCTCCGCTATTGTCGCAATAAACAAACGCGACTCAAGTCGCCCCTGCGGGGGGATTTCATCGTCCATCGCGTTCTGCGAGTCTCTTCGGACCTCCTGAATCGCCCACCGAGAGAAAAAGTTTCCTTGATTCAATGAAATTTCCTTGAAATCTCAACCTATGAAACATTTCTTTGAGGTCAATGAAATAATATCCTTAAGTTAATATTATATTTTCTTTGAATGATGTCATCAACCAAATTATAGGTTATGTTCACCAAGTTTTTGGTTACGTACCATAGTACTTAGATATGTTCACCAATAACTTCGATGGTTTAACCAATGATTATCTTCTTGATTTGACTTGACTTAACTATAACATAACAGATCAGCTTGCGCGAGAAACACCAATACGACTTATCGCGAATGAGCCAAACGTTGACAGACCAAGTGCCGTCAGGCATATCGTTTCTTTAAATCAAGGAGATCATGTCTTTGAAATTCAAAGAAATATTTCATTGAAATTAATGAAAAAAAATTCAATCCACCCATTTCTTTGGAATCAAGGAAATTTTTTCTCTCGGTGCCTCCCGTCATTGTCGTAAATCTGCTAAAAGCCCAAAAGCCCAGAAGCCATTTTCGCAGATACCCCAACGACATTTTCCACGGCGCCACAATCAATAAACAGGCGTATTGATAGTTAGTCGCCGGATTCTCGCCTAATCTTTCCGAGAATAGCACATATGAAGCCTGCGGGAAGATTGATGACCGCCCTTATTGCGGGGTGGTGGTCGAAGCGTTCCAGGCGAGGCCTCTGGACGCGCAATCGACAGTTTCTATCTCTCCGCCTAATAACTACTTCCTTTCGCCCCACCTGTGCCGCCCTGCGCGCGGACTATATATCGTCGCGGCCGAGAAGTGTCGAGCGAAGCCACACGCAAATTTACGCGTCGGGAGGTGGGAGACGCGAGTGCAGCGGGGAACGGCGGCGGGGGGCCCGGCGAGAACACCAGCCGCGGTGTCGGCGAGCTCCTCTGTCCTGGTCATTTCCAAGCCGCCCCCCCGGTGGCCGTGCAGCCCGACTCACCCCTCGGCGATCTAGGTCCAAGCGCGTTCACCCCCGTCGTCGTCGTCCCCGCCGACACTATAGACCGGACCGTCGGAGTTACAGGCTGCCACTAGCGTTGCCGGTCCTCTGTGTATATAGGGGAGGGTTTATGTAGGGGAGGTGCGGGCAAAATGGCACACGCGAAAAATTGTTTTTTTGTAACCGCGTGCGTAAAAGTCGACTTTTCGAGACGGTTTTGCGTGCGTAAAGTTTTCCGCACGCAAAACAGCCTCGAAAAGTCGAGTTTTACGCACGCAGTTACAAACAAATAATGTGTAACTCGTGCGGAAATGACCTACTTTACGCACTTGTTGCGCAATATACACTGGAAAAAAAATCTGCTTGAAAATTAAGGTACCGGTACTGGAAGTTTTTATGCAATTACCGTCTCTTAAATTTCAAGCACAAATCTATTGGAAATTCTAAATGACGACACATGAAAATAATGTCAATGTTATTAAATATCAGCAGCTCTGTACTTGAAATTAAAAAAATAAAAAATTCAGAGTGACTTTTCAAAAGCCAGATTGCATAAAACACTCAAAATTGCTAAAAATCTTTATTTTTATTTTAACGAAATGGGGGTCTGTCCAAAAATAGTTGGGACCGAAAAAAACGCTGTCCCGTTTTGCCTACATGTCTCATTTTCCCCGCACCGTCCCCCTATAGAGAACGAGGCGAGCCGGCCCCGAACATCCGCGCGGCGCCCTCGGCCGAGGGGCTTAACTCCGAAACAACAACCAATCTGTTCCCCGAGCGCGTTTTCTAGGGGGGTTGCTTGTCGGCGCGGTGGGGTGCGATGCTTCTCTTCCTCCCTCTCCCTCTCCCTGCCTCACTCTAGTAATCGTCGTTCTAGGGGTGGTAGTGGTCGTCCGTAGCTCGCTTTTAGTGGCTTAGCCCGGGCCAGTACTGGCATTTTCTGTGTGCCGGTGTAACCCCCGGACACCGCGCGGTACACGCTGTACGTACACGTCGCTCGTGTATACATAAACGGTGTGCACAAGATATACCGCCTTATACCGCACCCCTTGCGCGCCTTTGCTATCGCTCACCGTGCGCGCTTTTCACCCCCGCGTGCGTCGCATACTTCACTTTCGTGCAGACTCGCGCGGGCCGCGCGTCCATCCCCGGGAACGTGGCTTCTGAGAAACTTGGGTAAGAAGCAGCCGACGGAGAGAGAGAGAGAGAGAGAGAGAGAGAGAGACCAAGGGGGGAGGGGGGGATGAGGGGGGCGAAAGAACGCCGAGCAACAAACCTCTGCTCCGTCGGTGCGAACGCAGTCGCGGATCTCCTCCTGGCTTCTTCGGTCTTCTCACCCTTCCTGCCCTTCCTTCGTTCTCCGCGCTGCTCCCTTCGCTCTAATTAGTTAAGCCCGGGAAGAGAGCTCAAGCTTAAACTCCTCCGGGGGGGGGTGGGAAATTTAAGACCGGCGAGCGATGAAACACTGATTATCAGCGATACAGTACGCAGCGGGGTGGAGGAGGAGGAGGAGGAGGGTGGATAAATTATAAGGCAATTTGACTCGGGCTGCGAGGAATTTTAGGGGCTGCTTTCTGATCGAGCGACGCGGGGTTGCCGTATTTTTACGATGCTCTCTGTGCCTTGGGGAGTTGAGCATCGTATTAAAAAACCGCGGGCTCGGTTGATAATTTATCCGGCTGTAGGGCGGATACACGACAGAAGCGAAGGGCGACAATGCGCGACGGAGAAATCGTTTTGATGGGATCTATTCGAAAGAAATAAAATTTATTTGAATGAAATTAACATTTATTTGTATGAAATAAAAATTTATTTGATTGAAATAAACATTTATTTGAATGAAATAAACATTTATTTGAATGAAATAAAAATGTATTTGAATGAAATAAACATTTATTTTAATGAAATAAACATTTATTTGAATGAAATAAAAATGTATTTGAATGAAATAAAAATGTATTTTTATGAAATAAAAATTTATGAGAACGAAATAAAAATTTATTTGAGTGAAATAAAAATTTATTTGAGTGAAATAAAAATTTATTTGAATGAAATAAAAATTTCCTTGAATGAAATAAAAATTTCCTTGAATGAAATAAAAATTTCCTTGAATGAAATAAATTGTGTTTGATCCAAATAAATCCTAGTAGGCCGGCTATTAAATAAATTATTTACTTAACGGCCTGCCTGACAGGATTTCATTAGGGTCAAATACATTTCACTTCATCCAAATAAATTTTACTTCTTTCGAAGAAAACTTTATTTCTATCCAATAGATCCCATCAAAACACGTTATATTTTTCTGCGTGAAGCGTTCGGCAATTATTCGGCCGCTGGTTTCCGGACCCCCGCGAAAAAACGTCATGGAAACGCTGATTAACGTGTTACGGCAAGGAAAATAACGCTGCAAAGTATCCCCGAGGCTGAACCGGCAACCGGTAGCCGGGTTTTTAAATGCGCGACATGCCGCGAATTGTCCGACATGTGCGGCTCACAGGAATTGGGTCGTGTGCGTTGCACAAAGAGCGCACATGAATGTGCAACCACGGAATATGTTAGGTACGTAGTGAGCACGGGTGGTTCGTAGGCGGACGGAGGAGGCCCTCGTCCCTGCCCTCTTGGCCTCGGCGAGCTCGCGCGGGGCGCATTCTCGCTCGTTTTTACCCCCGCTCTGCTCCTCTAATAAAAAACGAGGTCAAAGAGGCCGTGGAGGGGGTTGGCCACCCCGACGTAGCCCGGCGCCCCGGCTATTCCACCGACGACGGTGTCGACGACCGGGGCACCACACGTCGGGAGCCACAAAGCCCGTTTTCGCGCGAATACTGACAGCTCTATGATGGCCTCTCCTTCCCTCTCTAACTCCCTGTGCGGACGGAACGTCCGAACGTTTCATGCGGTATCAAATTATTATACCATCGTGTCTACCGCGCCACTCGAGGATTTTATTAACACGCGCTTGATCCACGTACCCCGACAATTTGCCATTTCAATCAATAATGTGTCCCACCGCCTCGTTCCCTCCCCCCCCCCCCCCCCCCCCCGCCTACGCCATTATCCATTCAAATTTCTCGATAAAAAACGCTTTTTTTTATTCACCCTTTTTTTAACACCGCATTGTCCATCCTGTTCATCCCTCTCTGCGTCCCTCTCGCGAGTCCCTCGCACCCCTCGTCCACCCCACACACACACGTTTTCTCGCCATCCACCCCCGATTATTTCCTTTTCCCTCCCTCCCCCCATTCACAAAATTCCAATATCTATAACCTCTCGACTCGCGAGAGAGAATCATTCGGTCCAACGAAACGAAACGGAAAATGGATTTCCTCGCGCGCCGGTGTGACGTGCGCGATGTGCGATATAGGATACAGGGTGCGAAAAAAGACGAGAGAAGATGAAGAAGCAACGGCCCGGAGGGGGCGGAGGAGAAAGGAAGGAAGGAAAAAAAAATAGAGGGAAAGAAATTCTGGGCGAGGGAGGAAGCGCCGAGGAGTTTATTTCTTATATATATGAAATACGAGGGTGGCGAAGCGCGAGAGGGGGGGGGATAAAAGAGGGATGGCATGAGACGGGGTTTGTCGGGCTGCCCGACGACAGGGCTCGGCTTTCTCAAAGGGGCCAGCAAAGGGTGCCCCAAGAATCGACACTCGCCAAGGACGAGGAAGCCTGGAACGAAAAGCACAGAGTCGCGTCGTTCCCAACCCAGAAGGCAGCAGCAGCAGCAGCCCCTCGTCATTCGCATCCCTTCGTGCCACGTGTGATCCACGGGTCCTTCAGCCTCTTCCTCCTCGTCTTCTTCTCTCCCTCCCTCTGCAATCTCCCTCTTTATTTTGCGAGTTTTCTTTGCGATTGTTTTTTTAACTTTGTTTTTTCTTGCTGCGGATGTAATGTGTGCACTGATCATTTTTTTATTTTGCGAATTATTTTGTATTTTTTTCCGCGGACGTCATTTTTTATTTTTTTTTATTTTATTTTTATTCGGCGAGTTTGCTTGCGATTTATTTTGTACGCGGATGTAGTGTGTGCGCTGTTAATTTTTATTTTATTTTTTTGTATTTTTATTTTGCGATTTATTTTGTATGCGGATGTGTGCGCTGTTAATTTTTATTTTATTTTATTTTATTTTTATTTTGCGAGTTTGTTTGCGATTTATTTTGTATGCGGATGCAGTTTGTGCGCCGCTTAGTTTTATTTTATTTCCTATTTTTTTTTTAATTATGATTTTGTATTCGTACTGATTTATTTGCGTTTCAATGCAACGACACGGTACTTTTCAGGGGACTTCGGTCCCAGAGTACGAAATAAATTTCTCCCTCACCCCTTCCTCGTCTGGCCGGATCAACGTTTGAGTTTCCCTCCTCGGAATTCGCCGCTGTTTGCCTTCCGCGAGTCCACACGTCTCACTTCGCGAAGTACGAGCGCCACCACCTTCCGAGGGCAGGAAGTGCAGGAATAAAAGACAAAGGGGACCCCCGGTGAGGAACTCGGGTGGGGGGGTCGAAAGACGCTGTAAAAATTTACCGGGCGAATTCACTGACGACGTCGGGGAGACAGAAGGCGCCTTCACAGCCTCGGCGAGAGCGAGAGTTTACGGCGAGTTTGCGAACTTCTCGCCATACCCGTATGGGGTTAGGAGAGACGAAGGCGCTCGAGAGGGAGAGAGAGAAAACGACCCCTCGGGAGGTAATGGCCGGGTCAATACCGCCGCGCTTCCAGCCTTCCGCCTCGTGTGGCGTGCCAGTCATCGATGAATGCGTGCGTGCATGTTACGCGCGCGGTTGGTACTTGCGGTTTATTCTCCATCCTTCGGCCCTGGCGTAGGTCAGTAAGAATACATGAACATGATGTATATATATATATATACAAAGCGCCACCAAGTCGACGCCGAGTCTCCTACGGCGGACACAATGGCCGCCGGATGAAGCAACAGGCAAATCACCGCCAAGATTGATGACTTCTGTACGGCTCGTCGCGGATGAAAGGACCTTGGGACTCTTTCACGCCGCACCCCCCGCTCCCGTATCCTATTACGTCAAACCGTAACAGCCGTAGCCCCATAAGAAAGTTGGTCTGAAAACCCCCCGCATCAGCCTGACAACACCAAAGGGTCCATTTGTGAGCATTGGGTACACTAAAGTACACTAACTGGGTTTCCATTTTTAGGCTTATGATGTCCTAAAAAGCATTCGTTGTTGGGTAATGATCTTAGTATTGCGCCTGCAAAAGTTAGACTGCCCATTCAAAAGCGTACTTTTTTTTACAAAATCGACCTGGGAAATTTTTCTTTAAAAAATATCGACTTTTAACCTATACCATCGTTCTCAAGTCGCATATTCTACCCCCGAAAATACTGGTTAACAACCTTTTTTAATCGATTTTGAAAAAAAAATATTTTTGGCGACTTTTTTTTTGTCAGAAATCATAGAATCGGCTCCGGACCGAAAATCGCCAAAATCGACCCCAATTTTTTTTCTTTTCAAAATATCGACTTTTAACCTATACCATCGTTCTCAAGTCGCATATTCTACCCCTGAAAACACTGGTTATCAATACTTTTTACTCGGTTTTGAAAAAAATATTTTTTTGGCGAGATTTTTTTTGTCAGAAATCATAGAATCGGCTCCGGACCGAAAATCGCCAAAATCGACCCCAAATTTTTTTCTTTTCAAAATATCGACTTTTAACCTATACCATCGTTCTCAAGTCGCATATTCTACCCCTGAAAACACTGGTTATCAATACTTTTTACTCGATTTTGAAAAAAATATTTTTTTGGCGAGATTTTTTATGTCAGAAATCATAGAATCGGCTCCGGACCGAAAATCGCCAAAATCGACCCCAATTTTTTTTCTTTTCAAAATATCGACTTTTAACCTATACCATCGTTCTCAAGTCGTATATTCTACCCCCGAAAACACTGGTTACCAATACTTTTTACTCGATTTTGAAAAAAATATTTTTTTCGAGAGATTTTTTTTGTCAGAAATCATAGAATCGGCTCCGGACCGAAAATCGCCAAAATCGAGCCCAATTTTTTTTCTTTTCAAAATGTCGACTTTTAACCTATATCATCGTTCTCAAGTCGTATATTCTACCCCTGAAAACACTGGTTATCAATACTTTTTACTCGATTTTGAAAAAAAAAAAAAAAAAATTGGCGTCTTTTTTTTGTCATAAATCATAGATCCGACCAATCAGAGCCCGAATAGATCGACAACAATGGTCACGTTGGTGCGAATTACGGACTTTTTAATATAAGACATGAGACTTACACCTTGACGTCCATCAGGGTCACAGTCGTCATGTCCCACCCCTCGTACGAACAAGTCTTCAAGACTCAGGAATGCGACACTCAGTGCACTCAGCGTTATTAGGCTGCTGATCAGGGGGTTGGAAGGTCGCAAAAGGAAGGGGAACGACGGTTGATGGCAGCCATAGGAAAGCTCCTCGATCGAGCGAGAAAGATATAGTGGGTGGCCCGGAGTCTCAACGACCGGAACGTTTCTTGGATTGTCCGGGAAGCGCATCTTGCGATCGTTCGCCACACAAGGATAGAAAGAGACGCAGACGCAGATGCAGCACGTAGAGCGCACCGAGAGTGTAGCTAGAGACTCCGCTATGGGATAAGGATGGTGAGTATATATCTCGGATGGAAGATGCACCCAGGGCGATAACGTTTCCCGAAAGGGAATAAAAGCCCCCCCTTGTTCAATGGGCATCTGGATATTCCATAAAGAAATCTTATCTGTCCCGGCTGCTCTCGCGTCCCGGGGCACGATTGCCCCGTTCAGGGGGGGAGAAAAAAGAAATGCCATGGAGTGCGCGAGCCGCAGAGGAAGAGATGTGCATAGTTGAGTGCTACTGGTGCGCGCTGTGCTCCCCGGCGGGAACGGGATTCGATTTAACTTAGATAAGAGATCCCCGCTATGAGAGACCTCGACGTTCATAAGTCATTTCCCACCGTGGATTATCTGCGCCTCTCTGCTCTCCCTCTCTCCGCACGAGAGAAAGATCGGTCGCTTCTCCTCTCGCTCGCGGACGATTCGTTCTGTGTGTCTGCAAGGGCAGGAGGACGAGGAGGAAGGGAAACGGAGAAAGAGACGACTAACGAGTGGAGAACTCGTCCCATGCTGGTAGCGCACACACACCAAAGAGCGCCTCTCGGTACTTATTCGTTCCCTCCAGTCCCATAACTTCCCACGAGCGATAAACTTTGAAAATACCCGATCGAACTTCCGTCGCACGTAACGCGGGTTAGTGTAGAGCTTGAGTCCTCAGCACGTTGAGGCGCGCAGGACTCTCGGTCCGCGCGCTTCTTAATCGAGTCTCCGACGCGCGCTGAACACACCGCGTGACTCGTTGATAGGTCGATTATGTCTCAGGCGTTCGGGGGACACTCGATATCGGTGAGTCCGAGGCAACGAAAGCGAAGCAGCAGCAGCAACGTTTGATGATGTATAAGACACACTTTGCACACTTTGCGAGTGCTTGGCTGTTTATTCAACACACGGTTGGAAACACACACGGATGTGTTTGGACATTCTTTGGAGAGCCTCGAGGGAGACTCTCGATGATGGCGAGGCTCGCGATAGTCACGTGTTTATCTCTGCCTCTCGTGTTCCTCGCCACGCGGACTAATTCACCTTATCCGGGTCGCTCTCTACTCCTCCCTGGATTACTTATCGGTGGTCATGAGGATCGTGTATGCATTATTCATTGAATCGGCTTGAGGAATTCTGTGTCGATATACAAAAGCACTGGATTTTTTTCGACTTCGCGCGCGCTTTTTTTTTTCGCCGATGCTCTATTTGCTCACCGAGAGAAAAAATGTCCTTGATTCCAAAGAAAAGGGTGGATTGCATTTTTTTCATTGATTTCAATGAAATATTTCTTTGAATTTCAAAGACATGATCTCCTTGATTTAAAGAAACGATATGCCTGACGGCACCCGGTCTGTCAACGTTTGGCTCATTCGCGATAAGTCGTATTGGTGTTTCTCGCGCAAGCTGATCTGTTGTGTTATAGTTAAGTCAAGTCAAATCAAGAAGATAATCATTGGTTAAACCATCGAAGTTATTGGTGAACATATCTAAGTACTATGGTACGTAACCAAAAACTTGGTGAACATAACGTATAATTTGGTTGATGACATCATTCAAAGAAAATATAATATTAACTTAAGGATATTATTTCATTGACCTCAAAGAAATGTTTCATAGGTTGAGATTTCAAGGAAATTTCATTGAATCAAGGAAACTTTTTCTCTCGGTGAGCTCCTAATTCCTGCTCGCCGAATGGGTGAGTCGAGGATGAGGAGGTTTTTCGACTTCGAGCGCTTTTTTTTGCCGATGCTCTATTTGCTCCTAATTCAAGCTCACCAAATAGGTGAGTCGAGGAGGAGGAGCTGGAGGATGAGGTGAAAGGGAGTCATGGAAGGCATCGCGCTGAGAGACGCGGAACGTGAGAGAAAGAGAGAGGCAAGATCGACGTTTCAGTGGATAACGTAAACGTTCTCTCCGTGTCACACGCCAACTCCTTTAGCGAGGATATTTGTCTTCGAGCGAGCCATTTCTCTCGTCTCTCCCCGATTCAGCGTCTGCAGCCTCGCGAGAGGAGCACCCGAGCTTCCTGGCCGAGTCTCCACCTCGCGTTTTATGCACCTCGACGGGTCTTTCTCCTCCTTCTCCCTTCTCACTTTTCCTTCGGCTCTCTCTCTCCGAATGCAACCCAAGTCCTCATTTTCCATCAGACGATCCACGTCCCTCTCCCTCTCTACCTTCCTGCAGGCACGACTTAATTTCATTTCACGTTTGCCTCTCTCACTCTCACTCCCCGCGCACTTTGGAAACGAAAAGAAAAGGCAGAGGCCGAACGCGCGCAGCGCGCTCCTCATTTCAAATGGGGGAAAATCGATCTGGCGCGGCCCGGCAAATGTAAAACCGGCAGCGCCGCTGGGGCTAGAGGAATATACGCGGGGAAAGTAGACGAAGTTAGAGGAGGATAAGCTCCGGGGAAAGGGGAGAAAAAGAAAAGAAAAAAAGAAAAGGAAAAAAATACGAAAAGGGTGTGGAGAAGATTCCACCCCGTCCGGCACTCCTGCTGCTCTCTTAGTTGCTCATCCATATTTTCTTTTTCGCTTTTCCTTTTTTTCTTTCTTTTTTTTTGGAATGGACTGGAAGCAGATGGTCCATTTTCGGTGGAAATATGTTTCTCTCGTCGATGCTGCTGTCTCTTTCTCCCTCCATCTATCCATCTTCTCCTCTCTCGCTCCATCCAACCAACCAGCTCGCAGTTTCCTATCGCCCAGCGTGACTCCACGCAACATTATGGTTATGTCCCGCGCGCCGTTTTCCCTCCCGCGCCTGCGGAAAAAGTTTCTCCTACGCTTGGGCGTTATTGCTCATAGTGAAGGAGGAACAAAAGTACCGAAGCTTCGACGGGCGGGAATGAGATGCAATTTATTACGTTACGGAACGTGGAAAACGTGCAAACATCGTTAGCATAAAAAAAGGCGAAGAAGAAAAAAAAAAAAAAAAAAAAAAAAAAAGTCGTCGAGCCAAACGACGTCAAAGCGAGCGTCGAGTGCGGCCGTACAATTCGTGAAATTTCGGCGGGGGTGCGGATATATCGTCGGCGAAAGACAAATAATGGAAATAAACATAGGGGGGGCGAGTGACTTTGAAGCCTCGAAAGCGGCCAATCAGCGCGCGGGACGAGCTGGTGTTGCAGTTTCCCTCCTCGCGATCTTCGACGACTCGGCGGGCGGCGGGCGGTTCGCTCGCCGAGGGTTTTTCCCCGTGGGACACAAATCGGTATATCGATTCGTGTGCTCCATCTTTTTTCCTCCCGGTCGACGGCGGGCGCCGCGGTCGCGGGGGGTGCGAGAGGCGGCCGGCCGGCCCGACGTCGACCGGCTGTCCCGACGTCCCGACGCCACCTCGTCGAGGTGGCGTCCCGCGCTCTCTCTCCTTCCTGCTCCGGCGCTTCGCCCCCCTCGCCTCGCGTGAACCGCCGCGGCACACGGCGGACGGGAATCTCGCACGCGCCTCTCGTCCGAACTGGCCTTGCGGTCTCTCTCGCTCGAGCCGCCAACTAAACGCGGAAATGCGCGCGCGAGCGATATCCAGGTAGACGCGAACTAATAGCACCGGTGATGCCCGGCGTAACTGCAATTGTGCATCGAAGGCGATATTCGAAGACGCCTCGAGCGATATCTGCGGTACACGTGGACTCGGTGTCGCTGCCGGCGAGCAGTAATAGTCGACTGATAAGCGCTGGGATAGGGAGATAAATTATTTCAGGTATCGTGAGTGGCGTCTCGTGGGCGTCTTTTTTGGCTTCCCGTATTTGCGATGAGGGAGAAAAATTGTAACGGAGTGATAAGAAAATTCTTGCTGCGATAGCTACAAAGTTGCTGTGGTAGCTGAAAATTTGCTGTGGTAGATGAAAATTTGCAGTGGTAGATGAAAATTTGCTGTGGTAGCTGAAAATTTGCTGTGGTAGCTGAAAATTTGCTGTGGTAGCTAAAAATGTTGCTGTGGTAGCTAAAAATTTGCTGTAGTAGCTGAAAATTTGCTGTCTTAGCTGAAAATTTGCTGTGGTAGCTAAAAATGTTGCTGTGGTCGCTAAAAATTTTACCGTACTATAGTTAAAAATGTTGCTGTGCTAGCAAAATTTTTTGCTGTGGTAGCTAAAAATGTTGCTGTGGTAGCTAAAAATTTTGCTGTGGTAGCTGAACATTTGCTGTGAAAGCTAAACATTTGCTGTGGTAGCTGAAAATTTGTTGTGGTAGCTAAAAAATTGCTGTGGTAGCTGAAAATTTGCTGTAAAAGCTAAAAATTTGCTGTGGTGTAGCTGAACATTTGCTCCGCTAGCTAAAAATGTTGCTGTGCTAGCTAAAAATTTTGCAGCACCAACAAAAAATTCATTGACCCAACAATCAATTTGTTATCACCCCCTGATTATTTTTCTCCCTGTTACCGCTCGTACATCGATGAATTTTTAACCTAGACACCACAATCCGCATCGCGATGCTGCCGAAACCAAAAACAGATGTCGACCGATCCACGAGACGCGGAGTGCGATCGTCGAAATTCCTGGACGTGTCACTCGCGCCGCGATCCGAGCGCGTATCGCGCCGCGAAGGGTAATTATTCACGCGCGACAGTTTCGTGACGATTGCAGCGAGATAAACCCCGAGAATTGCCCACGAATTGAGCGATTTCAGAGCCTCCGCGCAGCCGACTCCATAAGCCACACGCGCTATTATTATTACAGCTCTCGCCGGCGTGGCTCGCATTATTTCTGCCTACTTAAACCGCGGCGATAAACCGTTCGATCGTTCACGAATTTGCGTGGGAGCTTCGAGGTCGTCTGACGACCGATGAAAAAAAAAAAATAAAATAAAAAAAAATAAGAGGGAAAATAAAAAAATTAACGGCCGTGCGGGGGAAACCGCCGAGTGGCCTCCACTCGTTGGACTTCCACGCGACATGAGTAATTACAACGGTAAAACCCGACTTTACGATTTTCTCACGTGACGACGACGAACGCTCGACGCTCGCGTTACGTTCGGTAACGTCGAGGAAATATAGCCACCGTTTCTGCTATCGAACGCTCTTCACGTTCTTTTTTTTTTTTTTTTTTTTTGCCTACGCCGTGGATGGCACAAAAAATGAAGAAACCGTCTCGTATATACCGATCGCTTCCTCCAAAGTAGGGTTTCCTCGACCGGAGTCGCGACTGGTTACCTCGGCTCCTGGTGATCGTGCTCACCCGTTCAGAGACAAAAGAAAGCCAGTAGTTACTCGAGCGTGTCGATCCTACGGCGTGTTCGAACGGCAAACGGCGAGCCGGTTTCTGACGCCGTCTCTCTCGTCGTTCTCGCCGAGTGAGACGGCTAACAGAGCGATCGGGTTTTCCGGCTGGTTTCCGTGTGACCGCCGCGCGAGATCAGAACGAGCGACGACAATCGGAGATTCTCCTTTTTTTTTTTGACGATCCAGAATATAATATCGATAATTCTAGGCATGGGACGAGCATTTCATTCCCGACGCCGGCTATTTATAGCGTCCCGTGGGAATCGTCGTGCGTGCCCCAAGCACCGGTTATTAGACTGAAAGTCATACGCTAAGTTGCATTTTTGTTCGTTTACTTAATATTGCTGATAACGTCAGCGTGTAATTATTTACTTTCCGTTCCGTTGGTAAGGAACTGACGTTTGGAGGTGGAAATTGTACATCCGGAACTTCGTCTGTATCCGGCAGAAAAAAAATAGAGTAGGTAACTTTTTGTGATTTCTAAGTTAGCAAAAAAAAAAAAAAAAAAATGAAAAGAAATGCTTCGATAAGAAATTGCAGTTTCGGAATACAAATTACGAATAATAAGAAATACAAAATACGAATATTGCTAATTTTTTTGTTATTTCTAATTTATAAAAAAAAAAAAAAAAAAAAAAAAAAAAAAACACAAGAGACGCTGCGATAAAAAATTGCAGTTTCAGAGAAAAATACGGTCGTTTACTTTTTGTAATTTCTAATTAAGTAAAAACAAAAAAAAGTACAAATTGTCGTTTCACCCGGAAAAAATACGAATATCTTTAATTTTCTGTGATTTCTAATTTATAAAAAAATAAAATGAAAATAAAATGAAGCGCTTCGCGAGTGCAAAGTTTTTCATCACATTTTCTCCCGTTTGTCTGGCAACCCGTGGGGGTTACTCGATGATCCTCTCGTGAGTGGAGGGTCTTAGAGTATATCTAGGCCTGGATTCCGAAAACCCTCGAAGCTCGTTGGCGACCAGCGCTCACCGCAGATTCCGGGGTAGGGGGGGGGGGGGAGGAGGCCAACGGAGGCCACGAGGCGTGGCACGTCCTCGTCCCATCCACCTCGCCTCTCGTCCCGAAAATTCAGCCGCGAACATCCTCGCAATCGCCGGCGAAACGCCAGACGCAGCGGATGTTTGTTCACGGAAGCGTCGAGAAATAAAGCAATCACGCCGGGAGCGTTTGGTAAGGTAAACTTCAATCCCCCGGGTGAGCTCGGCCCGGGCGCCCCGCTCGCCGATTTCCGTATAAGAATGAACGAACGTTTTGCCCGGTAAGCCCGGGCTTCGAGCCCTCGCACGCGGAGAGCCGACCGAGGAAGCCGGCGATGCCTCCCGGAACGAGCGGGGAAAACTATCGCGGCTGCGAAGCCCGACTAAGGCTCCCCTATCCGTCTCAAGTTCGCGGAAAACTCTCGAGGATGGCGGGGGAAGAAAATCTTTCCCCAGGAATTAAAGTGAGCTCGCGGCGAAAAGCCAGAGATAAAATCCTGCGAAGCGTCTGAACGTTCGCGGCGCGCCTTTTCGATCCGATATTAAAAATAAAAAAAAAATAAAAAATAAAAACGTAAGGCGGAAAAAAAATGCTACGCATATTTGTGCACCGCGAGCCACGGGTTTTGTGCATCATTATAAATAAAAGTCGCTATACAACGACAGGGTTGACATTTGTAGCGCTTTCCGCGTTTATTTCCCCGAGGAGAGAAGACAAAAACACGGGACGAGCGGTGGCGAAGAAAGAGGAGGAGAGGGGGGAGTGCGAAAGAGCGATGGCAAGAATTTTAACGAAGGCGCTAAGTGAAGGAGGTTGGATGCTGCGCGGGGGGATGACGACGCGGTCGTGTTATTTTTTTTATTTTTTTTTACGTTTTTCACCCTGCGGTGGCGGAAAACGTGCCACTCCTGGTGGAAGAATATAATAAAACGGCGCGTGGTGCGATAGTCGCCGCGAAACCCTACAGAAAAAGGTGTATAGTGTATATAGATATATATATATATATAGGGGAGGAGGGCGAAGGGTGGGAGGGTGCAAGGCGAGCACGGGGCATGGGAGAAATAACGCGTGGGAGGGAGGAAAAAAAGCATAACCCGAAGCATCCTCGCGTGACAGGACCTTAAGGAGCGAGCACACGAACGTAACCTAAGACCCCGAGAGCCAAAGCACTCGGGGGGGTGGGGAGGCGGGGGACGGAGCCGAGGACTAGACGCTCCCGCGAGGAGAGTCCCGTCCTATCGCGTGTTGCGGAGGGGCTGCTCCCGGTCGTCAGGATTGAGCGCGCCGCGCGGGCTACACTGCCGGAGAGTTCGCGGAGGGTCCTACCACTCGGCGCTGTATTACACTGGGTGGCCCTGAACCGATGGACCCTCTCGTGATGAGCGGCAAAGTCGCTGATGAATAAAAGGGCTGCGGATACTTTTGTCAAATGGTGGTGAAAAAACAAAAAAACTTTGCCGTTGATTTTAGGACATCGTGATTTTATTTATTAATTCTGGATCATTCGCGCGCTTACTCGGTTGATGGAAAAAAAAAAAAAAAAAAAAAAAATCGAAAATCAAGTTTTTTGGCAGTTCTAGGATATCTGTGGTGCCACGTTTTGATGGTTGTTTCCTGTAGTACTTCTCGTGGGGAGCAAAAAAGTTCATGTGGACTATGGTCCTAACTGCTTTAGTTTCCGAGATATTTAATTTTTAAGATTTTAATATGGCGTAAAAAATGGGCAGTATTACCTTGCACCAAAACACAAGAACAACACCAATAACAATAATAATAATAATAATAATAATAATAATAATGATGATGATGATGATGATGATGATGATGATGATATGATAATAATAATAACGGGTCCGGTCAGACATTTTCATATGGACATTTTTTATAACAAAAATAAAAATATAAAATATATAATAATTTAAAAAAAGTGTTTTCGAACTTTTTTCGAAATTTCGACATCTCGAAGAAAAAATATCGAGAGAAACATTCCACTCGTTTGTACGCGAGATCGAGCAATGAGTTTTATTTAAATAGAAAAAATGGAATTTAATTCCACCGACAGCAATTAAAATCCCTTCAGGCTTTCCGGGATTCGATAATTATTTATTCCGAAGGGTCCAATCCGACCCCGGCAATTTTAAACGAGCACTCGAAAACGCCCAGGCCCGAATTCGCCCCCCCGCGGTAGATTTTATCAATTGAAATCCGTTCAACAATAACAATTCCCTCTGTTGTCCTAAAGGGCTCGAGTGTATATGCATAAGTGCATGTTCAGTGGAGTTTGGATTATACAGTGGATGTAAACTAGCCGCTTGTCGTGTATAGGTATATTAAGCACGGTGGGCAGCGCCGGGCAGGGCTCGGCCCGACGGTAACCCTACCGTCAATCGACTCCTCCTTTCGAACGCGGCCAACCCCGCTCGGTCCAATCCGCTAAGAGCAATCGAATCCCCCTCGCCCTCCTCAGTGTAATTAATTTGATCTCTCAGTATCTGACGGAGTTATCTCCTTGTGCCCCCGCGACGAGGCTGCCGGGGGCCGCCTCTGGAACGTCGCGCCGCGGAATGACTGGTTTCCCGGCCGCGGAGACTTTGAGCCTTTCATCAAATACCCCTCGCTCTCTTCCTCCGACGACCCTCGTTATGGAATACATAATTACTAAATAGATTCCCCTTCCGGGCTGCCGAGGGTGACCTGCGGCTGATGTGTCCTCGTCGCGCGCGAGACCCGAAAACGCCGTCAATGCGCTTGTCGATCTTTCAAAGCCGGAAACCCGCCAGGATTGCGGGGCAAAAGGGTTGAAATGCTACTTGGGCGAAATTAATCCGCTACTAGGGAAAACAGTCCATTAACCAAATGGCATGTTCACACGGAAAGAAATTTCTGTGTTGTGACAGCAAAGAAAAGTTACAACAGAAATTGTTTTGTAAGGCTGACCAATCTTTTGTTCGGCTGTCAAATCAGTTTTGCTAGGCTAAAAAATCTTTTGTTCGGCTGTCAAATCAGTTTTGCTAGGCTGACAAATCTTTTGTTCGGCTGTCAAATCAGTTTTGCTAGGCTGACAAATCTTTTGTTCGGCTGTCAAATCAGTTTTGCTAGGCTGACAAATCTTTTGTTCGGCTGTCAAATCAGTTTTGCTAGGCTGACAAATCTTTTGTTCGGCTGAAAATTCTTCTTGCTGGGCTGATCAATATTTTTGTTAGCCTGGCAAAACGATTTTTGTTGTCACTTTTCTTTGCAGTTACCACACAAAAATTTGTCTCCGTGCATCATTGAACCGCCGAAGCACGATAAAAATGACAATTTGTTTTGTTCCCACTTTATTTGTTTTGTTTGCTATCACCCTCCTCTTCCTTCCTCCGACCCTCGTTATGGAATACCTAATTACTAAATAGATTCCCCTTCCAGAGCCTGCGAGGGCGACCTGCGGCTGATGTGTCCTCGCCGCGCGAGACCCGAAAACGCCATCAATACGCTTGCCAATCTTTCAAAGCCGGAAACCCGCCACCATTGCGGGGCAAAAGGGTTGCGTTTCAACGCTACTTGGACGAAATTAATCCGCTACCAGGGAAAACAGTCTATCAACCAAATGGCATGCTCATCATCGAACCGCCGTCAGCGCGATAAAAATCGGATTCGTCCTCAAAGTTGCATCGCGATTGATGCAACCATCGTTTATGATTATCCGCGAATCGAGTTATGACAGTTGTGTGTACAGGGTGTGTATGACGATGACGATGATCTCTGTGGCGATGATGGCCTCTGGGAATTCCGCCGGTACAGTCCGGGGAGTTGGAGAGCCAATGTTGGATGTGTGATGCCATCGAAAACTAAATGCAACGAGATCGATCTCGTTGCCCATAGTGATAAACTCGCGTTTCAGAGTGTACAGAGTATGAACGCCTGGTTCGTGGTCAAACCAACACGCTGTTTGACGCATAACACACGGCCCGAGCAGCAGCGGCAGCATCGAGTGCAACACACAGCAAAAGCAAGAGAGCCCACAACGTGGCTGTTGGGACCCCCATGTATCCTGCATTAGCCATAGAACACCTCGTTGAAAGAAAACGCGGCAAAGTGAGGGGCTAAGTGTGCGGCTGCCGCCGCTGCTGTTGCACGACGACCACTACGCTCGGCTCGACTCTCGTTCCCCGGGCCGCGCAGCGAGGGGTCTCGATATAAAACGAGACGACGCTCGAGGAAACGCCATTTCTCGGGCTGTGCTTTATGCCGAGAATTGCACCGAGCGAGACCTCCGAGCGCGCCTCCGGAGAGCCTCTATCTACAAATTGATTCCACGGCAAATAAAGGAAACAGAGGGGTATAAAATGAAAGTGAGAAGTGCACGCGGAGGATGTTGGGGATTGATTGGATGTATTAAGAAACGCTACTTTATCGACTGCTTTGCGATGAGTTACCGCTGGGGTTTTCGTTTTTGCAGGTTTTGAGTAGGATTTAACCGGGGGTAATGCGGGTCAAGGGTCATATAATCTTGTTAGTAATATTGATTTATCATTGAGGTAATTTTTGTTAATGTAACATTCTTTTGGTTTTCTTGTATTTAAGACAAAAATTAATTTTCTGATGTTCGCTCTTCTGACTATATTTTGTTTTGTTTTCAAGGGCTTGTCACATTTATTGTGAAATCTTGTATATATTTTGGAAAGTTGTTTGTCTTTTTGTCTGTTTGTCTGTCCCAGCCTCCTTAATTAATGTCTGCCCTAAATAATAAATTAATTTAATTTTAAATAATACAAAAAATGTTCTCGATTTCGTAAAGTTTGAACGTTAATTTCACGTTATTTTACTCAACGATCTAGTTTTGAATCGAGCATATAGCGAGCATATAGCGATATAAAATTTAATTCGTTCACTGCATCCGCTGCACGGACTATCGAATAAAATATTCCGGCATCGCAGGAATCCATCATAAAAATCCCTTTTTTTATGCCCGAGCGTCGTTTGAAACGTGAACGATGGCAAAACGAGTGGCGGTCAGCGTGCGGTCGCCGACCGGACATCATCGCGTAACGTCAGAGACACACAGGGAGCTTTATTCCTACACACGGCTCATTGCGAAAAAGGACCACGTCTCGAGTGCCGCCGAGGCGAATTAGGGTTGGCCCTAATTTCTGTGGCGCTCGCGCGCGCGCGCGACCCACACGACGTGGGATATATCATCCGCCTCGCGACGACCTCGCGTGGATTCACGAATGAGGCATCCCGGGATCTCTCTCGCAGCCGTCACGCTCGCTTCGACCAGAGTTCCACATGGCAAATCGCTTTCTCGTGGAATATATACCGCGGTATGTGTAGCAGATATACGTGACTCCGCGATAAAGGGGAGAAGACAACTTCGGCGAGATTCCAAGAGAGAGAGAGAGAGAGAAGTGTATTCGTCATGGAGAGACTGCGGCTGATGCTCCGCCGGCTCCCGGAGACGTGTATTCGATCTCGATGGCGGACTCCTCCGCGAGCGCGGCACGTGTAATCCGAACTTAAGGATGTACGTGAGTCGTGAGTTTGACGTTACGTGCGGTACCGAGCCGCGGTACACGGCTACATGCCCTGCGTACACCGCGATGCGTCCTCCTCGGGTCGCTCAGAGTTCCTGTCTCGCTGACGTTAAAATAATGCGCACAAAGCGTGAGATAGGTGACATCACTGCGGTGGTTAAAAACAATCGTGAATCAAGACGTTGCTGTTAAATCATAATAATTCCGTTGCACCTCGATTGCCACCCGTAGATCCATCGACAAGACAAATCGTGTTCAAATCAATTTTTTTTTCGAAAAATCGATACTTCAAGTTCAAAACGTCACCAAATCGTCAATTTTTTTTTTAAATTTTTTCCCCTTCATCGAACGATAGCTATATGTGTCTAAAGTAAAATGCTTTTGGGTTTTTGTTGCAGGATGAACGTGAAGGCTGTAATCGTGCACACCATCAAAAAAGGACCATCGCGCGTCGAGGGGGGTGGGAGGCGGATTTTTTGATGAAATTGTTTTAAAAAAATTTTGTATTTAGTAAACAGATCAATAAAACTGTATGCCAAGTTTCACAAGTTTTCCGTTGTATACTTTCTTCACAAAAAAATTCCTAAAAAGCGGTAAATTTTGCGAAAAAAAAGACAATGCCCCCTTAATTAACAACGGACACGACAATGAAGTTTGCATCGTTGCAGTGTAACGAAATTAAAACCAAAATATTAATTCCATAAAAATAAAAATTATTCACCTCCGTTAGAGGGTGAAATAATGTTCGTTTGTGATGCTCTTAGTCGTTATAATAATTTTTTTAGGCGGTAGAATAATTTCCGTTCATTAAAATGTTGTTTTTTAATTTCGTTGCATCGCAACGATACAAACTTCAATTTCATCAACGGACTGTTTCGATAATTGCCTGTTTCAGGCTTGTCAATATCTCACCACGATGTAAATGAGGACTCAAGTAGCAGCATCAAAGACTCACCTAAAACACAAGAAACAAGAACAACATTAGTGATTTAATCACAATTCGGGATTTTTTTTTATTGGCAATGTTACGAATTAAATTATTGATAAGCATATATGTGGTAAAAAATTTGGCCTATGTGGTCAATATATTCACGCCTAAAATTCTATTCTTCCAAACTATTCGCAAAAAAAATGTGACCCGTGCTCAGTCAATTTACGGTCGTCACGTTTTTTTTTCCCGCTAATTGCCGGCGAGTCAATTACGGTCTTCATATTCCTCGGCAGTTCCTCGGTTATCACGAAACCCGCGCGACGCTGTTACGAGCGTTGAAGGATTTTTCATTTCGCGCTTACACGATAAACTGTCGAAGTGAGGAACTCTCGACGAGGACACATATCGCTTACGCTAGGTATCCATAATGCTGGCGGTGGAGGAGTGTACACGAGAGACGGAGGAGAGAAACACGGAGAGGCGACCTCCGCGAGTCTCCTCGCCCGGAGCCCGAGCGAAGGAGGAGAATCTCCGAGCTGCGCGCCTCAGTTTCTCGTGCCTCTTATTCGCCTCTCTCTGTCTCTCCGTTCTCTCTCTCTCTCTCTGTCCCTCTGAAAGAGCAGCCGCGGCAACGGCAGCAACAGCAGCGGAGTCTCATCCGAAACTCGGAACCACACCCACCTTGGGGTACGCGCGCGCCTTCCTCGAGGATCCACCCGGGCGTGCCGACCTTACCAGCGCTGCCTCTGCGTCTCATCTCTGCACTCCACCTTACGCTTTATCTCCCTCTTTTCGTTTCGTCTCTCTCTCTGAGCTTCTCTATTTCTCTCATTACAACGCCACAGCCTCTTCCCAACCCGCGCTCTCTATTCGCGCGCACCGCTCGTCCTTTTTCTTCTTTCCCCTCTCATTCTCTTCCGCCCGCGTGGCTTCACGCAGTTTTTGTCGTCGCCGGTTGCGAAAAAAAGATACACTCGTCATAATTACTCGGGCTTTCCCTCGAAGTCGTCGAATGAAAATAAGATGAAATTGCGGAGTTTCGTGGATGAAATTTTTGAGTCTTTCGTGTTGATAATAATTTGTGAAGATATTAATTTGTTCTGTCCACATTAATATTTTCTGAATATTAATTTTTATTTCTAAATTCTTCTGATTAAACGAAATGTTGTGGAATAAAAGGAAAATAGATTTTTATAGTTCGGTTGATGAAGTTCGGGGAATAAAAAATCCAAATTCTTTTGATTATACGAAATATACTGGAATAAAATAGAAAATAAAAAAAGTAAAATAGATTTTTAAGTAAAATAGAAAATAAAAAAAGTAAAATAGATTTTTAAGTAAAATAGAAAATAAAAAAGTAAAATAGATTTTTAAGTAAAATAGAAAATAAAAAAAGTAAAATAGATTTTTAAGTAAAATAGAAAATAAAAAAAGTAAAATAGATTTTTAAGTAAAATAGAAAATAAAAAAAGTAAAATAGATTTTTAAGTAAAATAGAAAATAAAAAAAGTAAAATAGATTTTTAAGTAAAATAGAAAATAAAAAAAGTAAAATAGATTTTTATAATTCGGCTGATAAAATTCAGGGAATAAAATGCGCGGTAATTGACCTTAATTGCGGAAATATATGCGCGAAACATGATAAACGTTGTGCTTGTAAGTCCTTTTCTTGCGGCTTCCTAAGCTGTTTGAGGACGTCGTGTTTTTTTTTATTTTTTTATTTGCCTCGACGCTGACAAGCCGCGCAGCAAAGCGCTCGCTAACGAGACGCGTGTAAACCGAGTAGTACAAATTCTCTTGCCATACAGTATTGAGTGGCTGTACTTGCGATCGCGTGGAGTGCTATACCCGTGTGCGCCACATACGAGCAGCAACGAGTATCTGTACGGCGAGCGGCACACCGAGGGGAACGGGGGGATCTATCGTGCCTCGCGCACTTCGAGAGATCGACGAACACACGGGGCCTCGGAGAACGCACATCAGTTCTCATTAATAGTACAGCGAGAGAGGAATCTACGACTGTGTTCTGCATGTTACGTGTTACACTGCGCTTTCGTCGGGGGGGAGAGAGAGAGAGAAATATAGCGAGGAGTCAACAGAAGATATGCATGCGCAGGAACAAACTTAGTTACTTGACACGGGAACGTTCGGCAGGTCTATCTCGTGTACCGAGAATTCATACATATCGAATGAGAAGGGCAGTCAGCAATCAGAACTGAAATTTTCAGTGATAGACGCTCCGATGTAATTAAATGTCGCTATTAAAATTAAATTGAGGAGTATGAACGAAAACTGGATAGAACTGCATTTTAATAAAAATGCAATAAAATATTTAAATATAAATATTTTTATGTTGTAAATTAAAAACAACAAAATATTAATTCCATAAAAATTCAAATGTTTCACTTTTCGGGAGTGAAACAATTTTTTTTTCCATGCTCTTAGTCGTTATAGTAATTTTTTATAGCCGGTATAATTATTTGGGTTCATTAATGTTTTGTTGTGTTTCATTTCGTTGCAAAATTCAACGTCATCTTTTTTAGTAATAGATGCTCCAACACAGTTAAATGTTAAAAATAACAAAAAAATCGAGAACCACGAAGAACCGAATGTGACAGACATTTTCCCAGTACCAGAAGCCCCGACACAGATAAACACAACTATTAAAAACAAAATTGAGAACCATGAAAAATTGAGTACCACAAAAAAAGCATGTCCACCAAAACGGAATTCGTGACAACATCTGTTATTTTCAACCCAGCCGCACGGACGTTACGTTCTTTTTTTTCCCGTCAACTCTCTACCCGCGTTTTCATAAATACAAAGAACCAGTTGTTACGTGCTCTAAAAAAGGCGCCAAGGCCAGTAATAATCCGGGAAACAACGGCGTTTTAGTAAAAAAAAAAAAAAAAATCCCGCAAACTCCGGTACAGATAGCACTGGCAGATAGTCGCATTGTGCGAACTATTAGCGAGCGAGCATTACGCTAACTTATGCAGTAAGCGTTGTCGTCGCGATACACGTGACGCAATAGCCCACAGCAGCAGCACCGCGATGACTCACGAACGTCACGTGAAACTGAACGCGGCGTAGACTCGGTGCACAAAGTGCCGAGAGAGAGAAAGAGAGAGAGTGAAGGAAAGGGTTTCACAGAGAGACAGTGCTCAGCATGTATTAGGCCGAGGGAAAGAGAGAGTTTAGAAATGCACACACGTACGTTGGTTACATAGTAGTTACAGCACTCGACATGACTGGTGGAACCAACAGGGTTTTACATGCGCAGCGCTGAATATACCGCGGCTACTTAAGAACTTTTCTCCCGCGCGGCTCCCGCGGGACACCTCGACGTTATTAATACTCAAGTTATTAACGCAATTATGCATATTATACAGTGGGTATAAAATGTGCCGAGAGCCGCGCGCGGTGACGTCGGCGGGCATCACAGTGACTGGTTGGAAAACGCCTGGGGATGCTTTGGAGGGGAGGGAGGGAGGGAGGGACGGTTTCACTGTAAAACGCACGTGAAGCCACTGGCGCTGCGCCGCTACATGCTACCGCAATTTTTCGAATTCCGGGATAATCCCCGGGCGATTTCATTAATTCAACGAAACAGGTCCAACAACCAGCGGCGGCGGCAGCGGCATCACCATCAGCGGCAGTACCGGCAACAGTAGCATCAGCGCCAGCGTCGACCATCCCACGAGTCTCTGGGCTAACGCAGCATTCGTTCTCTCGCCGCGGGGAGCTTCGCTACCGTTTTTCTCTTCCACAAGCTGATGCTGCTGATGCTTCTGCTGCTGGTGCTGCTGCTGCTGCTGCTGCTGCTGCTGCTGCTTCTGCTGCTTCTGCTGCTGCTGTTGCTGCTGTTGCTGCTGCTGCTGCTGCTGCTGCTGCTGCTGCTGCTGCTGCTTCTGCTGTTGCTGCTGCTGCTGCTGCTGCTGCTGCTGCTGCTGCTGCTGCTGCTGCTGCTGCTTCTGCTGTTGCTGGTGCTGCTGCTGCTGCTGGTCTATATCTTTCTAACCGCCTACGTCCTTCCCTGAACGTACACGCATTTGCTCCGTGCGCTCATTCTCACTCGTTTCCCGTGTTAGGTCTCCGCCGCCTCGCTAAACACGCTCTTCCGGAATCTGCTTTAATCCACGGATTAAATGCCTCGACCTCGGGGGGTTCGCGCGCTCGATCCTCAATCCACCCCCGCCCGAGAACACAGGAATTTATATCGGCGCGAGATTACAACGTTATGCGCGCGTCGTAACTTCTGCGTTGCTTTGAAATGGCTTGTAACGTGACTTTCGAAAAGTAGGCGACGAAGGGTGGAAGCGGCATGGAGGAAGGACGACGAATTTGAATGCGACTGGAAGATGTGTTCGTGCAACCAATTCCTTTTGGTTGTCACAACTAATTCGAGTTGTAGAGGAATTAGAATAATGACGCTGAAGTTTGCATCGTTGGAATGCAACGAAATTGAAAAAAAAAAAAACATATTAATTCTGATTAACCGAAATGATGAAAATAGGTATAAATCATCGTCATGGCAATTAATCGCTGTGATGACTTTTTATACCTAATTTCATCATTTGGGTAAATTAGAATCAATTTTTTTTTCTGAGTTTCGTTGCGTTCCAACGATGCAAACTTCAACATCGTTTAGAATAATCCATTGGTTGTGCTAACAAATTATTTTTTTCCGTGCGTTATGCGCGTCGTAACTTCTGCGTAGCTTTGAAATGGCTTGTAACGTGACTTTCGAAAAGCAGGCGACGAGGCGACATGGAGGAAGGACGACGAATTTGAATGCGACTGGAAGATGTGTTTCTTAGCGGTTGTCTCTCTTGGTATTTTACACGGTTGACGTCGAAGCGCTGTTAAACCGGACGCCTGGCGGGAAATGTTTGTACTTACAGGAAGCGCTAAAAGCTCGTGGAAAGAGCGAGTGAAACCGAGCGAAGATAATTCCGGAATAACAGGGAATGTGGGTCACGGGACGATCATAATATTATGTACAATTTGATGACTTCTGAAGCCTGTCACGCTCGCAACTTCGTGCTCAATGAAGTACGTTGGAATAGGGCGAGAGGAAAGCACCGCGTGCGCAGTGAAGAGCAGACGCCTTGGCGCCGGCAACTTCTTTTTTCACTTTTCTATATTCCCTTTTGTATGCGCCCTTTCCATCTACCACCCCCCCCCCCCCCTTCACCCCTTCACCCGCCCCTCGCCATTCCGCCGCTCTTGCTCGTCGCATCGAGTTGCAGCAAGTGAACCAGAGTTTGCGATAAAGCTCTTTCCTCGACTAACAAAACGACAAGTCACCGGGTCGCCGACCTGATATTATGCGCTCGACGCCTCCGTGTCCTGAATTTTGTGCGGGGAAAATTGCGGTTACGCTGGCAGTTCGACGTGGCTCGTGGAATCTCGGCGCAACGGGTCCTTCAAACATCGCCCCGCTCGTGCTTCACGATATCGACGAAAAATATTCGCTGGTTCCACTCGTGGTCGTGAAAAAAATGGACTAATAATTGTGGTCGTTCTGAAAAGCTGTGTAACGATCGGAGTTGTAAATCTCGAATTTTTGTTGAAATAAAATTGATGGTAGGATTGGCCTTGTGATTATCTTTTTGTAATAATAACTCGTAAACTTTTGTGTAAACTTTTAAATAGAGGCAAGGAATATTAATTTCCCATAAAGCTTGAAAAGTTTACATATAACACAACATTATAATCATTACAACTCATCGATTATAAAATCGTAACTAGAAAATAAATTGTTGTGTAAACTTTAAATTTGATGTAATGAGGACTTACAACACTGGTCACGATTATATGAGTTTGGAACATTTTATTTAAAATAAAAAGATGGTATTCCACTTGACCAAAATTGTTATAGATTGGAATCAATCCCGTGTTAGATTCCAGCATCTATTTTTCGCGTGTAAACCGTTTTGTAAACTCATTTGTATCCATTTACACGTGTAGCACCTGTTCGCTAATAGCCCGGGCCACGATGTCGAGGCGGCCAAGAATACAAGATGAATTTATGGTCCCCACAGTCGTTAAAATTGTCTCAGTCGTAATGGACGATTGATTTCATTATACCCGCGGGGTAATTTTAAGTTTCGCTCGGAGAAAAAGGGAGATTGAGTGGCGCCTTTAATTATGAGGAATGAATCAAAAATTAGACCGAACGTTCCGCGGCGCTGAGAGCGAAGTCATCCTGGTATTCCCGGCAGAGCGACGCGGCGCGCTGCGCGAGTCTATACGGGCTAGGCTAACCCGACGTCGTGTCAGGAGGTCAAGAGTCGACGGGTCGCCGACCCCCGGCGCCCTGTAACCTCTCTCTCTCTCTATCGCTGTTGCCGCTACCGCTGCTGGCACTGCCACGTCTCTCAAAATTGTCCCAACATGATACTAAATCGGGAAACGCGTCGGTGTCAGTAATGCATGGAGCCTAAAAAAAAAAAACATAACTCAATACCCGCCCGAGTTTTGAGACGCATTCGAAATTAAAGCCACGGAGTTTCGCTGAGTTTCAAGGAAAACGAGAGCGCCGATTCAACCGAAGCCATTTTGAGCTTTCGCGGTTCCGTATTAAATATGAAGAGTAAGGCGGGAGATGTCGTAAGACGCAAACGCCGAGAGAAAGAGACTCAGCTAGAGGAAAAAGAAAAAGAGATGTTTGTGAGAAAGTCACGCCACAGAATTTACGTCAGCATTTCGCCGAAGTCGAGAAATGTATTTGAAAGAAGATGATAGGAAGGTTAAGGATTATCCGGCAACTTTTCAGTGCGCAGTCAATGTGCAACCAAAAAGCATTTGAAGTTTGCGTCGTTGGAATGCAACGAAATTCAGAAAAAAAATTAATTCTAATCAACCCAAATGATGAAAATAGGTATAAAAAGTCACCACAGCAACTAATTTTCATAATGACTTTTTACACCTAATTTCATCATTAGGATGAATCAGATTTAATTTTTTTCCTTAATTTCGTTGCGTTCCAACGACGCAAACTTCAACGTCATCAACCAAACGCATTGAAAACGTGTTAAAAAAATTCCCTGAACTTCTGAAGAAAAAGTCAACAATCGATATCACAAGAAAACAAAGTTTCAAGGTACCAGTTTTCATACCCCGTAACCCTAGCGCCCCATTAACTCGACATAATATTCCCGCAAACACCCCATATACATCAGTCTTTATAGCCCCCAATGCTCTTTATCAATCGGCATTCGAAACTAATCAGCAGTTTGGCCCACTAATGCAGCAATATTTCAGTAACGTCGGTCTCGCAACGATCCACAGCCAGCCATTCAATTTTACAGACTGCGTCGAGTGGTGTCCTAAAGTTTGACCCGCGGCCGATAATTAAATTGATCAGAAAAGTCATTCGAGCAGACGTCATACGATACGTGCTTGGGCGTCGCGGTCGCTCCACAGTGCGGCGTATACACGTTTCCCCTTCGCTATAACAGCCGGGGTGTATAAAGGCCGCTGGGTAATGGCGATGCCGCTATGGCGCTCTTCTCCTGTTGGCAATAGCATCATCAGCGGGACACACACTCTCGTTCACGATGAAATATGGAGCCAAGAGCCGCACCGCCGAGCGAGCTACGCCGGGGCCGTATCTCACGAGTTTACGAGATACCATACGCCACATCGCGGCGCGGCCAATACGGGGACGCAACACCTGGAGCACCACCCCCCGCAACACACATTGTCATAATAATGCATCTCCACTGGTGCAGGGGATACGTATAGGTGGGATCCGCATCAGTCAGACACAGCAGCAGCCACTCGTGTGTATATATACAGAGAGGGCTGCATCCATAGCTAGCTCGCTCCGGTGCACGTTGAGAAGCTACGACCGCGAACTAGAAATACCTATGAGGCTATAGGATGGGAGGGTTGAGGGTTTGGGGAAAGGGGAAGGACACGACGTGGACCGGAAATTTCGCCGCGGACGTTTCGCAACCATCCGCCAACGCGGATGATCCATCCTGGTGCTTTCTCTCTCAGTCTCTCCCTCGTTCCTCTTCCTATTCCTCTTCATCTTCCTCTGTCTCTCTTCACCACCGACTCGTCTTCCTCCCGCAGTCTCTCTCTCTCGACACGTTCGAAACGAATCGAGGTGAAGAGCAGACGGCCGGTAGGACGTTTCCTACCGCGAAACTTTACGAGAGTCTCGAGCTCGTACAGTAGAATTGACAGTTACACGAGAGGACAGAAGCGAGAGCCCCGAGTAATACACCAAGCTCTCCATCTATATTCCTGTATGTGAGCCAATGTGTGTCTGTGTGTTTTGCGAATGTGTACGACTGCGTGTGGAGTTGTTGAGGAAGTGAAAAAGAGTGAACGACTGGGGGGATAAAAAGGCGCTTGCGAAAACTTCATTCGTATGGTGAACCGAAGGAATTTTCTTACGCTCTTCGAGGTCTTCCGGGGTGACGTTGAACGACTTTGGGATGGGGATTTGATCTCGTAGGGCTCATCGATCGTTTCGGGGCCGTGAAATGATTTACCTTTTGGAGTCTTTTGGCGTGAAAACGGAAAACGTGCGCCACTCCTGTGATATAATGCAACGCGTTGTTCACTTTCTTCTCGCGCGATGCGCGCGCCCTCTAGCGGCAGCCGCACGAGCGAAAGACGGGCTAGAAAGTTCTCACGGGTCTCTTCGCGCGGCCAACTCGGCGGGACTCGGGAGACACGATGCCCCGGCCGATCCGTTAAAATCCGCAAAGAGAGGCGACCGCACCGATGCTCGCGGACTCCTTTTCCACTCTCGCCGCCGCCGCCGCCGTCGACGTCCCTCGGCTGTTTCCGTAACCATTATTCTCGCGCTTTAAGCGCTCATTGAGATTCCTACCGGTTTTGCACAAGTAGGAAGCAATTATGAATTGGAATTCGAGGGGAAGAAAAAATTACAATAAAGTGCGCGCTGTCGTCGGGAAATCGTGACAATAAAATTGTGTTGCGTAATGTCGATTGGCGCGTGTGAAACGCTGGAGGTTGTGCGATGAATACTGGGTTACAAGGACGAAAAAACGTCGGAAGCAGTTTTTGGGTATAAATAGGGTGTAAATAAATTATGGGTGTAAATAGGTTTATCATTTTTTACTCATCGTACGATCTACGTTACACTGATGGAAAAAATAGGTAAGGACGCAGCGCAAAAAAAAATGTTTTTTGTGCAAAAAATTTAAACAGAAACATTTCGAGAACCGTGCAGAAAATAATAATAATAATAATAATTCACTCACAAAAATGTCCAAACTTTTTGCGCCAGTATTTTTTTTAGCCAAGTGGCCATATTCCGTTTCCGAAAAAGCCGCGACACAATTTTCCTCTTACGATTTTTCAGGCGACTCGCGGCGTCCTCGAGACTTTTATCGTCCAGACTACTCGAATTTCGGCGCAAAAGTGTCCGCGATTCGCGGTTCTCTCTGTCCGCCCGCGGCGGCGGCGAGGTGAGAAAAATTGTGTTTGTATCTATAATACGCGAACTCGAAAAATGTTTCTCGAGCGTGGAATGTGTACACTATTCAAGGATACACAGGTGGAGCGCGCGAGAAAGGACGCGAATGCATTTGCCGCCGGGTGACTCGAGTGCTTACTGTATGCCACGGTTGCGGAGTATGCAGAGAGGTAAAGAGGGGAGAGATGCGTCTCGTGGAAGCCGGCAGACTGCGTGAAAGTAATGGATTCCTCTTTGGCAGCTCTCCTCGTTGCGAGTGGTCCGATAGCCACACAGCGGTAATACATCCGAAGTAGAAGAAGAGGAAGAAGCGAACGAGAGACCCACGTAGCCACTGTGGGTATGAGTTCAAAACGAAGCTTTCGCTGAGAGCTGCGACAATAGTGGCAACTACGATACTTCCCGACGTCTCACGCAGCTCGGTCTGCGCATCCCTATTTTCATTGTGCTGAAGTTTGCATCGCTGGAATCCAACGAAATTCCGAAAAAAAATAATAATTCTAATTAACCCACATTATGAAATTATGTATAAAAGGTAATTATAGCGATTAGTTGCTATGATTTTTTATACCTAATCTCATCATTTGGATTAATTAGAATTCCTTTTTTTCTGAATTTCGTTGCATTCCAACGATGGAAATTTCAGCATCATCTATTTTCGTACGCAATAGATGATTCCGAAAAAAAAATAATAATTCTAATTAACCCAAGTTATGATATTATGTATAAAAAGTAATTATAGCGATTAGTTGCTATGATGATTTTTTTATACCTGATCTCATCATTTGGATTAATTAGAATTCTTTTTTTTTTATTTCGTTGCATTCCAACGATGGAAATTTCAGCACTATCTATTTTCGTACGTAAGGTGACGGAGTGGCTCAGCCACCTGCGGTATGTTGCACTTTGTTTGCACGAAAAAAAAAGTTTGGTTGTGCCAACTAATCATTCACATTGCTGTACCTCAGTTTTTTGCAATTAGTTGCAGCAACTTACACATTTATTGCCGAAACCACTTCGAATGGTTGTAGGTAACTCTTCACGATTTGTTCTACATAACCTAAAAACGATATTATTAAAGTTACGATTGTGCCGCTCAAGGCGCGAGTCGCTTTTGTACATAACCTAAAGACGATATTATTAAAGCTTTAATTGTGCAGTTTGTGAAGCAATTCGCGTTAATTTGTCATGAGGATAGTAGAAACAGTGCAATTCTACTATCGAAAAGTAATGACACGGTTGGTATGGACAAGTAACCGGATCTTGTGCTCCTGGCTACTCGAATAGTTGTATCAACCATTCGTTTGGTTGCCATAACTAACAGGGCATCTATCAACGAAACTTTGTTCGTGCAACAATTTCCTTTTGGTTGTCACAACTAATCCGAGTTGTAAAGGAATTAGAATAATCCATTGGTTGTGCCGACTAATTTCTTGGTTGTGTCAACTAATTATTTTTTTCCGCGTGCGAGCGAAAAAAATAAAAACGGGAAAACGCGAGGCGATTGCGTGTCAGAAGTTTATCGATACAGTCGATTAAAAGCATCGGCGAGGAAAACTCGTTTGGTTACGCGACGGCAATAATAACGGAATAAAAGCGAGATAAACTGTTTTCCGAGAAAATTCCGCGCCAGTCGGCTCGCGAATAATTGCCGCGGAATATGTAGCGTCGATCGGCTGAAAGAATGACGCGAGCCCGGCGACCGGTGTGTGAGTCAGTCGCGTCGGCGCCCGCGGAGAGTGAGAAAAATCGTTCCGTCGTCTCTCGTGGCCCGAGAGTGCGAAGGGGTATTTGAGAAGAAGAGGAAAAAAGTGGTTGGCAAATATGCCAACTATGTAACACGATGACATATCCTCGGCTCCGCGACTGACATCATCATCATCATCATCATCATCATCGGCACTGCTGGCGTCGTCCTAAACTCCCATAATACACGTGTCATCAGCGCTTAAAAATGGTTATTTCATTACCATTACACGTCACATTAGTCATTTTTTTCAGTCATTACAACGTGTGATCCACGATGTTTGCAAAGCGATACAGGTTCGACTCTCCAGGGATTTCTCGCCGGAGGCCGGAGGCCGAAGCCCTGAAAATGTGAGTCGCGTGTGAACGAGCGCAAATATGTGTCCAATACGGTGCACACGAATTTTATTACACGTTCGACTCGTGTGTTGTCTCACCGCGAGGAAACTGGCGCGGTTCACGATATGTACAAAACCTATGTACGAAAAAATGTATGCAGGAATATATCCACGTATTTGTGCAAAACCCATATACATATATATGTATTACTAAAAATTAAAAAAAAAAAACGAAAGGGACCCCTTCTAAAAATTTCCGACTTTTGAAGGACTGTCTTTAAAATTCGGTAAAAAATTCCGAAATCATGATATCGCATTCCGCCTTGCGGCATTCTCTTCGTTATTGAATTTTCTCTGGAACGCACAAAAAAAATCCAGGTTTGGTCGATCGAAAAAAAAAGTAACCTCAATTTTAGTGATGTGATAGTCAACATAAATACAAATGTCTAATTTTGGGAAAGACTTGAATTAAGGAAGGGGGGCAAGACTTTATTATTTACTGCAGACTTTAATTAAGGGGGCTGGGACAGACAGACAGACAAACAGACAAACAACTTTCCAAAACACATATTAAATATACCCGGAATACCCAGAATATATCAGCAAAACGCCGACGGCCAAGGTTCTTTTTTAACGGGTCTCTTCGCCGAACGTTATTCCCACGAGGAAATAAGACGCGAGAAAAGGAGCCGCCTGGGTGATGCACGGGGTACGTATCGCGTTGCACCGGCGAGATGCATCTCCCTTCCTCTCTCTCTCTCTCCCGCTCATTGGCGCTCGTCGCAAAACACGCGGTATTCCGCACAGAGAAGCCCGCGTGTCTCGGATCCACGGCGGCGAGAGTGTGTTGCACACTCGCGTGAGTTAGATCGGGCCGACTTGACTTCGGCCCGAGCGAACCCGAAGTAATCATTTGCTTTCCCGCGCGCAAGTTTCCCTCGCGTAATATAATCACAGCGCGGCTCCCGCGGGTTCCTCGACACACGCTGACGATCCTCGACGAATCGACGCGAACCGGCACTTATTGTGTCTCTCATCGTGCACTCCCCCCTCTTCATCTCTTCCTCATGCCCGTTCGATTCCAGCGGCCTCGCTGCTGCTGCTGTGGAGCCCGCGATATGGACCTCGCGATTTAATATCGAAGGGACGCAGCGCGCGCATCGCGCATACGGCCTTCTCGTCGAGACACGAGGGAAAGAGGCGAATCGACCGGGAGGGATAATAATAAGTGAGATGGAACGCGGAGAAACGCGGGGAGCCTGAGGATCCCGGATTGGGAATCTCTGAACGAAGGTTTTCAGCGGCGCAATACGAAGTCGAGGGACAGACAAGACTCGCTTCTTTTTTTTTTAAGGGGGACTTCCACCCCTTCTAAGGTAGAAGTCCCCCTTAAAGCGTGTTTCACGAGTATTCGCTGACAATTTTTTAAACTTTTTAACCGACAATTTTTACAATTTAGTTTTGAATTACAATAATTACAATAATTTAATTTTTACAATTTTTGACAATTTAAGCCGACAATTTTTAATAAAAAAAAATTCCATTGTATACTTTAAAATGTAAGTAACAAGTAGAAAAAAAAACAGCAGGCGTCTACATTTCTTCGGTTCCCAAAAAAAAAAAAAAAAAAAAAAACGTGAGCACTTGAAAAATGCGGCTCCTAAGGGAGAAAACAATTTTTTACTTTTTAACCGACAATTTTTACAATTTAGTTTTAAATCACAGTAATTACAATAATTTAATTTTTACAATTTTTGACAATTTAAGCCGACAATTGTTAACTTAAAAAAAAAGAAATTTCCATTGTATACTTTAAAACGTAAGTAACAAATAAAAAAACCGCAGCCGTCGACATTTGTTCGTTTCCCAAAAAAAAAAAAAAAAAAAAAACGTGAGCACTTGAAAAATGCGGCTCCTAAGGGAGAAAACAATTTTTTACTTTTTAACCGACAATTTTTACAATTTAGTTTTAAATTACAGTAATTACAATAATTTAATTTTTACAATTTTTGACAATTTAAGCCGACAATTGTTAACTTAAAAAAAAAGAAATTTCCATTGTATACTTTAAAACGTAAGTAACAAATAAAAAAAACCGCAGCCGTCGACATTTGTTCGTTTCCCAAAAAAAAAAAAAAAAAAAAATGTGAGCACTTGAAAAATGCAGCTCCTAAGGTGGAAGTCCCCCTTAAAGCGTGTTTCACGAGTATTCGCTATTCGGATTGGCGTATATGGTAACCGAGCACTCGCGTACGTGTAATATCAGCGCCGAGCGAACTATTTTGCGGAGGGGTTCGGAGGCGCGGAGGGTGCGAGAGTACAGAGCGAGGGAGGCGAAAAGGAGGACGAGCGAGAGAGTGGGCGATGAAATTGTGTATGAAGAGTGGACGGGACGCACGCGGCGGGGGCCGCCACGAGTGTTGGCAGAGCTGCGCGCGAGTCTCGGACAATTTCGTTGACTTCGCCACTATCCCCATTTTTCTTTCCTCCCATTTCAGCTACAATATCGATGTTCGATGCTCCGCGTCGCTCGGCGCTTAGCCTGGACGAGGACAAATATTTCTGGGACACAAATGAAAAAAAATAATAATAATAATAATAATAACAGTAATAATAATGGTGAATCGGACACGATGTAGGTCAGATTTTGAGTGAAAACAAAATCCGGCCGCTGCTGTATTCGACCGGCCGGTAAAAAAAATGAGTCAGCGTTCTGCAAATGTCGCTTTGATGTCATTTCATTTCGCCCGAAAAATATTCACACAGTTCGAGATATTCCTTTTGTTGCTATTTATATTAAACTCTGCGCCGTGGGTGGGCTTTGAAAAAATACCAGAATTGAATAATAAACTGCGCGATACTTTTCGACAATGCGAGGTTATACATTTTTTTTACGTAACAAATTCCGCGCGCCAAACAACGAATAATGCATGATTTTCGTTGATGGATCAAACAAATGCAAATTGCACGGGTTGCGAGGAACTTTCTTTTTTTTTTCAAGTTATAATGTATTCACACGGCGCAGATATTGCGACGAAAACGCGAAAGGGAGTAAAAGGTCGAGAAGCGGGTTTTCGATGCCCGGACGATGACACTGGTGCGTTGCGCGGCGAGAAAAAGGACAGGGTTGCAGCGACAGGGTGAAACCGAAGAACGCGAAAAGGTGAAACGACGCCACCGTGGCTGGGGCGATGCATTATTACGTCGCTGCGCTCCGCGTTCGTCGAATGCATTTTTAATAGCGGCTCTAGCCCTGCACACTGCATGCATCTCACTGAGACGTCGGAGGAGCGAGATGCACCGAGGGCCGGCACTGAGTGCGTAAAACTTCTTCGCCCGAACGACCGAGATCATTTCGGCATTTCTCCATCCCCGACGGAGCGTTGAAAAAATAAAATAAAAATTATTTCACTTCCGCATATTCGTCCCTATAAATCACCCATAACGTATCAAATGCTATTACGAATAAAAAATACCATTTAATTACACCGTGATACTTTCAATATGATGAAATACTATCGTACAGTCGAGGCTCACAAATGTTATATAACATTATCGATCATAATTACAAAAGCAGCGAGTAGAGTGTGCGCAGGGTGATGAATTTATAATATTTAATATTTCAACAACTTTTTTCCACTCACCCGCTATCTCTCTCTCGTATAAATCAAACGCAGCTCTCGCACAAAAACTTGTCAATTTTATTTCCCCGGCGAGAGAAAATATCACAGAAATCCGATACCATTCATTCGTCACAGTCGGAATAAATATTCGTTGATTAAGGGAAAAAACAAGAGAGCGCAAAAAGTGTTGGATGTTTTCTTTCTCTCTTTTTTTTCCACATTTCGCACAGATAAAATACCGACTTCGATGAATTTTCCTCACTCGATTGCCGCGCAGGCTTGAAATTGATTGAAGACGCTCCAATTGAAACGCAACATTTGTACTATTATACAGGGTGTAACATAACTATTGTATCAACCGTGGCACTTAGATAGATAATGTCGAGCTGAGCAAAAAATCATTGGGGTAAAATGTCGCCCGATCAAAATTGACACAAGCGTTGCAAGTTGAGCCAATGTGACAAAATTGTTCAACGAAATATCCGGTTACTTAACATCTTTCCCACCTTGCTTTCACCTTGTTCTCACCTTGATTCTCACCTTGTTCTCACCTTGGTTCTCACTTTCTTCTCACCTTCTTCTCACCTTGGCTCTCATCTTGGTTCTCACCTTGGTTCTCACCTTGGTTCTCACCTTGTTCTCACCTTGTTCTCACCTTGTTCTCACCTTGTTCTCTTTGTTCTCACCTTGTTCTCACCTTGTTCTCACCTTGTTCTCTTTGTTCTCACCTTGTTCTCACCTTGTTCTCACCTTGTTCTCCTTGTTCTCCTTGTTCTCACCTTGCACTCACCTTGTACTCACCCTGTCAATTCTGACCTGACGACATTTTACCCCAATGATTTTTTACTCAGCTCGTCATCATCTACCCAAGTGCCACGATTGATACAATAGTTACGTTACACCCTGCACATGTTGTGCGTATAGAGCGCCCCCCGGGCGTGGAAATTAAACGCTTATTGCAGTACAATAATGGATACGACGAGAGTGCGCGTTGCCGTAGTGGACACAGGACATCGACGCTATTACCGGCCCTTCAATGCGCAGGCGGGTCCGGTGGACGCGGCGGCAAGGGAGAGAAAATCGGAAACGCGAATCTGTGCGTAGCACCTCGGCGGGGCAACGTTGCTCGGGTTCGGCCGCGCGCGTTAATATACTACACAGCTGTGTAGCTGCCGCTCGGCCCAGTGTTAGGCACGTCCGCGCGTATCGACAGAAATCAAGAGGAGGAGGTGGAGGAGGAGGAGAATGCACGAGAATGCACGCGAGTTTAACCGCAAATTATCGCTGCGTATAGCGATAATGAAAATCCGATTGAAGCCATTGATTTGGCCGAGGCGTTATAGGCTCCCGGCTTGCGCGCGCGCGGCCGTTAGGAATTTTAAATGGAAAATTGCAATTAACTCGCTTACAGCAAAATCCTCGATGGATTCCGCGTCGAGGCCCCTTTGACTCTCCGCCGCACTTCTGCCCCGCCCTCGGAATCCTCAAATACGTTGCCGAGGGAGGTGGGAAAAAAAAATCGTCAATCATCAGTAAATCTGTCACCACTTGGATTTTTCTCTTTTTCCAACTGTGCGGGGGAGGTGGGGGAGAGAATTTCAATGAAATCTGTGTGCGCGAGTAAGCCGACGCTTTTTCCCATCTCTTTGTCGCGCGAAGAATTTTTTTTTTTTTTTCGTTCTTTTCCCTTCTTTTTTTTTCCTGTGCTTTTCACCATGGCCAAGGGGGCTTTGTCGAATGCGCCGACCGCGAACCACGACGCGAATGCACAAACGAGCGTGTAATAGAAACCGGCGAGAGAGAGTAAATAGGATTAAACATTGGAGCCTGGGAGGTTGGCGCCCGACAGGAGAGGCGGGAGAGGGAGCGAGTTGGATGGGGTTAACCGGCGGATTGAGAGGAGAAAGATAGAGAGATGGGGAGGGACGGAGCGAGAGATATCCTCTTGAAGCATTCATATGTTAATGAGCCTGTTACGAGGTCTGATGAGAGCTATGAAGGGCCTCGTGACGCGCCTCGACGCCCTCGGTAAATTATGTCTCGATCGATCGATCGAGATAACAGTCGCGCGAGGGAAGAGATCGCCAAGAGTGGCGGGCAAGAGAAGAGAGAGAGAGTGAGAGAGAGAAAAACGAGGCACTGTGAGGCGGCGGGAACACGGCGAGAGGCTGAGCCAACGCTGTGCTTATGCATCGCTCTGCCAACATAGTTGCATAGCACGAGCATCTAGATATGCATTCGATTATGCCCGCGACGAGCCGTCGATTGTTTACTAAATTACGGGTTGGGCCCCGCACAAGGACGCCGTAATTACGTTCATTAAATATAAATCGATACGTTGGTTGCTTTGTCATTTATCGCGGCGGTGGTGCGGAGATTGAGATCAGCTGTGAAACCTTTTTTTGGGACACCAAGTTTTTTTTCTTTTTTTTTCAGACTTTTGGTATCCAAAGTATGTCGTATTGGACTGAAAAATACTCGTTCCATGCTCAAAAGAATTGAATCCTCAATCACAGGAATATGTTTTAATGGAAATCTGAGGTTAAAAACTGATAATTTTCAAAAACCTACAATTGACGAATCGTCTATCCTCAGTTCTTGACCTCAGATTTTCATTACAAGTTGCAAATTGTACTCAAAAAACATATTCCAATGATTGATGATTTAATTTTTTTTTTTAATATGGAATGAGTATTTTTCAGTCCAATACGACATACTTCGGATACTTCCACGGTTCATACTGCAGAAATAATCTTTTGATACTATTTTTTGCGCGGGTCACACTAGTTGCAGTTGCAATTGTAATTAAATTCCTCGCGTGAAAAAAATATCGAAAAAAATATCGCTTGTTAGAGAGATTTTTCGTATCGACTTCAGTGCCTTCAATTTTTCGTATGTTTCATTTCAATGCCAGTGTTTTCCGAACTGTACTCAATTATACGTATGAAAGGTTTTGCACAGATAGTATCTAGAACAGAATGGCAAGAGAGCCCGGGATCAGCGGGCTGACTATACGCCAGCGCTAACGGTACAGATATGCACCTATTCGATTACCCTCGCGATGAAGCATCGATTGTTTATCAAATTACAGGTTCATTCAGTGCACACGATGATGCAGCCCCTCGAGCTATTGTTTCTTCGTGAGCCCGTCTATCCGGCGCAGCGCCGAGGGTTCCATTTAGTGGAAAGTCGAGTGGAGAATAATTTTGTTAAAATCACCTTTGCACGCGCGCGGGCACAACGGTGCGATGGACGTGTATGCGCACGATGTGCACGGTATCGTGGTGTATTCGATCTTCGCAGCCCATTAGATCCGCGCTCTTCTAATAAAGTGGAAGCGCGGTTGTCGACACATTTTTTTTAAACCCTCTCTTTCTCTGTATACGGGAAGCTGGGGTAAAACGGGCCTCTGGGGTAAACCGGGCCCCCTTTTTTTGATCACCGAAAAACAATAAAGATTATGGTAAAGAGGGCCCCCTTTTTATGGTAAATTATGGTAAAATGGGCCCAAAACTTTTTTCTTTGATCACTGAAAAACAAAAAAAATTATGGTAAAATGGGCCCCTTTTTTATGGTAAATTGTGGTAAAATGGGCCCAAAACTTTTTTTCCCGCCGTCCTCCGTAATTTTTTTTTATTCGCGCGCTTCTTCGGCAACAGTTTTTTTTCTCCATCAGTTCTTCTCCATCTTTTTTTTTTGGCGATGCTCAAAATTGATGACTGATATAGCATTTTTTTTGTGAAAAGCAATAAAAAAAACCTCTTTGGGTTTTGTCATAGAGCCATTTTTTGCTTAGGCGGCCCATTTTACCCCGCTCTCCCCTATATAGATTTGGAAATGAAAATCAATTCAAAGAACGAAGCAGACCTCACCAGTTTCCGGAACAAAGAAAAGTCCTGGCAAGCGAGAGCATAAAGAGAGCGAGAAAGAGACGACCGAGAAATCCCGGTTTCGACGCTTTAATTGAAATATGCTAATTAAAATTTCAGCCCGGTTTCGCAGTGCTCGCTGAGTTTGCTCACTTCCTCCACACTCATTTAATATTCGGCCACAGAGCTTTGTTTTTTCCCCTCTCTCTCCATCTCCCTCCATTTATTCCTGTTTTGCGATTCAACGTCTTCAATCCTCACGTTTCTCCAGCCGCACGAATCCTCAAATCGAGACGGTATTAATTCGCCTCCCGCGATGCACGACTGCGCGCTCAGGTTGGAAATTAACGTGTAGCTCGCTCGATTTATCGCACGACTTCCGGTGTACGAGAGCCACTTGCCGGGAATTCGTAATCAATTAGGAAGAAATCGATGAACGAATTATTGCCGACGATCGATCACGTGCCCACCCCTCCCCTCTCCCCCCTCATACGCCGGGACCGGATACAGAGTCGTGTATAGTGGGTCGAGTGTATTATAACCCGAAGGTAAACCCAGACCCTCTTTGCGGATTGATTCGAGTCCACGCGGCGTGCATGACACACGATAAACATGGCGATTAAATGATCGCTAGGAGAGCATTCGTCGCGTATCACGGCCTGGCCATAGTGGATGGAGAACCCGCGCGTCACATCCACACGCGCGGAGCGACGGACACACTCCGTTGTATTTCGTGACAAGAAATCGATTCCTCGCTTCCTGTCGTTGGCCTCTCGTCCTCCACAATAATAACGTCATCTGGTCCGTTCCTTTGTCGCCGTGTTTCTCTCTTCAATTCGCTACCGTCCGGCTCTTCAATTATTTCTCGTGCGGCGACCCCCGAAGCGCACTTTCGGTTGAACCCCCCTCGCCCGCGATTCGCGAAATCGAAAAATAAAAAGTCGCCCAATCTGCGAACAATGCGACGAGTGGCCCGAATGGGGTTTTTTTAAGCGCGAATGGCCTGACACACAGAAACGACGATTATTCCTCGAATTGACTATTAACGTAGTCGGGTGGGCCGAAAACTTTCGCGGGCCGAGAGAAGCTCAGGCCGAATTTTATGCAACCCCGTGATGTGACCCGAAAAATCGGAAAACATGTGCAAACCCGAAATATGGAAAACATGTACAGATTTCAAGGATTAGATAAAAATCGGAAAAAAATTCATACGTGTACAGAAAAATGAAGGATGATGTTGAAGTTTGCATCGTTGAAATGCAACGAAGTTCAGAGAAAAAATGTATTTCTAATTAACCCGAGTGATGAAATTAGGTACAAATAGTCATCATAACAATTGGTTGCAATTAGTTGCTATGATGACTTTTTGTATACCTACTTTCATCGTTTGGGTTAACTTGAATTCATTTTTTTCTGAATTTCGTTGCATTCCAACGATGCAAACTTCAACATGATAATGAAGGAATCATTAAAGGGATTTTTTATGCGCGTATTTTTAATAGCCCGACACACAGAAACGACGATTATTCCTCGAATTGACTATCAACGTAGTCGTCGGGTGGGCCGAAAACTTCCGCGAACCTCAGGCCGAATTTTATGCAACCCCGTGATGTGACCCGAAAAATCGGCTGAGCCGCGCGCGATCGATCGGCGAGATTGCAACAACTTTTCCCGCTACCTCCAGGTGAAAATACAGCAGCAGAAGCAGCAGCACCAGACTACTGGTTAGTAAGATATACATACGTAGTCCCCGGGTTGCCTTCTGGCCTGAATTAAAAATCGACTCACGTGTTTGGCCCCGTCACCGGGAAAATCCAGAGAGGAGCCAAGCGGCGCCACTCTCGGCTCTAACTGTGCCAGGGGGGCGCTGCGATCGATAGATCGATTTCGGCCTTAGCCGGCAGATTCAACCGGGCGAATTCCGCACGAAAGTCACGGGACGAGTGCCAAGGTTCGTGCTGGGCGGGAGACGCGAGCTCCGAGTCATGGGTTATTACCGATGTCATATAGATATCGTTGGTATATAACCCCCTCCTCCACTTGCACTCCGCGCTATTATGCACGTCAGTTTATAACCATGACTCACCGAAAGCCCAACTGACTATCGCGCGGAGATTCGACTCGTGGGACTCGCGCCGCAATTAATCAAAAAGCTGCAACCCCGGCAAATGCACTTTGCATGTGAAACTAATAGCTTGACACATTATGCAGCGGCGAAGATTTTCATTGTGGTTCGCCTTCCAGAAAGCTTTCGCGGCCCGCTAACTGGATACTCACGTTGCAACGCGCTCGGCGAGGATTCATTAAGGATGGAGCGCGAGGTATTTAATTCACATAAATTCTGAAAGTCTGAAAAAAATTCATGCACAGTGGAGGTACTGAAAAGATTAATTTCGCATAATAATAATGCCAAAATGTTATTAATAAATTGATAAAAAAATTGTTTAACAAATATTTCGGTGACCCAAGTTTTTTTTGTGTGAAAATGATTCCTTCATTTTTCTGTATACGTATGATTTTTTTCAGATTTTTTTCTAATCTTTGAAATTTCTGTTTTTTGTATGGAAAATATGTACAAATTTCAAAGATTAGATAAAAATCTGAAAAAAAATGCATACGTATACAGAAAAAATGAAGGAATTATTTTCATGCAAAAAGAACTTAGGTCACCGAAATATTTGTTAAACCATTTTTTTTACGACTTCGTTAATAACATTTTAGAATTATAATTACAAAAAATTCATCTTTCCAGTACCTTTAGTGCGCATACATTTTTTCAGATTTTCAGACCATCGAGAAGTGTCTGCAATTCTCTCGAATTTATGCGAATTGAATACTTCGCGCTCCCGCATCCTTAAAACGTACAGCCATGTTTTCCGCCACGCTAATCATTTTTAATTATGAAAATACACGGATTTAACTCTCAGCGCCTGGCGCAAGAGTCGCCAAAGTTGCCGTCGACTCTCGAAATAAATGATTACCGCGGATCCATCAATTTCCATCGAGAACACAATTTCGGAGTCACCCAAGCCGCCTCTCGGCGCGTGTACTTCGCACGGATTAGCCGTAATATTTTCGATCGTCTCGCACCGCGATTCGCCAAGACTCCTCGCGTCCCGTGTGTCCTAATCGCCTTAAGCCCGCGTAGACCGTGGCCCGATTATGGCGCTCGCTCGCGTTTTCGATCAATATATTCGAGAGAGTGCCTCGTGTCGCCGAGCGTCGAGGCTTTATAATATACGCCACGTATAGTTTGTTATAAACATTCGTCCCTCCATACGAAGAGACGCATCCATACAACGTCGCGCCGTGCATCACGCTAAGCTGCATTAGCCCGTGTACGACGTCGTGTGCGAGCAACGCGCCGTGGCGGCGGTGTCTCGCCACGGAGGATACACGGGTTCCGCGTATCCTGGAAAATACACGAGTGCGTCCGCGTATAACTCCGGCTGGTCCGGGTCGCGGAGGCGCGCATGGCGTGTGTACGCAGCGGCGATATACGCGTGTACGGTAAAATACAGCAGTTATATACGCTGCGGCATAGTGGCATCATAATGTACTCAGCTAATATACCGTGTACCGTGTGTATATCCACGCTGTGTCGTGTGTGTCGTAGGTGCGCGGCGCACGACATGCACGATAAGAGGCAGGAGCGTTAGCGCGTGCGCTCCCTCCAGCGAATCTAAGCGCGTATCTTCACGGCTCGAGTGAATCGCGGGTACTTCGATAAATTATTCCAGGCGCTGCGCGTTCCCAGCTGGCGGATGCGACGGGGTGAGAGTGAGAAATAAAAGGATAGGGCAGCGAAAGAAAAAGTTTCGTTGATTTGATGAAATTGATATGAAATCTGAACCTATGAAACATTTCTTTGACGTCAATGAAACATGTTTAATATTCTTAAGTTAATATTATATTTTCTTTGAATGATCTCGTGAAGCAAATTATAGGTTATGTCGATCAAGTTCTTGGTTACGTACCATAGTGCTTATACAGAGTGTCCCATTTTAATCTTACACCCGATTTATCTCGAAAAATGAGTCGTATGAAAGTTGTAGGGTTTGAAGGGGGACGTCTGAAAAAAATTAGTTGATCAATCGAAATTTAAAAATGGCGGCGTTAAGGAGGCTGACATATTTTTTTTCAATGGAAATATGGTTTTTTTTCGGACTAAAAAAATGGTTAGATCTAAGCTAACAACTTTTGTAGGAACATTTTTATCGATATCCTAAAATATATCCGACATATAAAGGTTTTCGGACAAAATGTCTCCTGTATATCTAGAATACATCTTTTATATATCTTGCTTATATTTTATTTTCATATGACAGTGTCTTTGAAATTCAAAGAAATGTTTTATCGAAATCAATGAAAAAAAAAAAATGCAATCCATCCCTTTCCTTAAAATGAAGGAAACCTTTTCTCTCGGTGCAAGCGAGCAAGATGCCGGCAAGATTGGAGAAATTGATAAAAACGAGGATCACGAGGAGGGGGGAAACGAAAGGGTGACGAGAAATCGGCAGACGCGACGGGAGAAACGAATGTCTTATTGCCGATCGATGAATCTCCGTGGATATAAAGCTGCTTGTGAATGCGCAGCGCGCCAATGCTAACTATAAGTGTGAATGAGACGAGAAGGTAATTGAGATGAATGCTAGCGGTGAATTCTCAGCACTTCGAGCGTATGATATACGTGTGTCTGTGTGTGTATATGTATATGCATGACGTCGTGAAGGTGATTATGGTGTGTAGCGAAGGTTTAGCCGGGGGGCGTGAAGGATAGAGAGGGATATCTCTCATCCCGGCGGAAATGACAACGCGAGAGCGATTGCGAACGCTCTCCGTCGATGCTGACATTGCTATCTCCATGAGGCTCATAGCGTCGCCGGAATGACGCGGCAGCCCGTGAGAATGGAAATCGATTAGTCGCGGAGGAAACGGGGGAAAAAAAAGAAACGGAATGGAATAGAGGAACAGCCCGTTCCGGCGTCCCCCGACATTTTTGATAGATTAATAATGCAGAAGCGTTTTGGTCGTCGAGAAAAGACCACGCGGCACCGAGAGAAAAAGTTTCCTTGATTCAATGAAATTTCCTTGAAATCTCAACCTATGAAACATTTCTTTGAGGTCAATGAAACAATATCCTTAAGATAATATTATATTTTCTTTGAATGATGTCATCAACCAAATTATAGGTTATGTTCGCCAAGTTTTTGGTTACGTACCATAGTACTTAGATATGTTCACCAATAACTTCGATGGTTTAACCAATGATTATCTTCTTGAATTGACTTGACTTAACTATAACATAACGGATCAGCTTGCGCGAGAAACACCAAGACGACTTATCGCGAATGAGCCAAACGTTGACAGACCGGGTGCCGTCAGGCATATCGTTTCTTTAAACCAAGGAGATCGTGTCTTTGAAATTCAAAGAAATATTTCATTGAAATCAATGAAAAAAATGCAATCCACCCATTTCTTTGGAATCAAGGACATTTTTTCTCTCGGTGTGGAGATGCAAACGTAATTGGTGGGCGATGTCTGGAAGGTTCGGTATTAAGAAAGCCTCTGATACCATAACGAAACTTTTCAACTATGCAACTTTTTTTTCTTTTTTTTTTTAACGAAACGCTTTCCACGTTTAAACGTTCAGCAAGTTGTTTACTTTTTTCAAGCACAAAAAGGTGTTAAACTTCTTAGTCACGTATTTAATTAATTTTTTTTTTTCAAATTCCTTAAAAAGAAAAGTATTTCCGAGTGGTACAGAATAAAATTCCCGACATTCCAACGCTTGTCCAGCGACGAGGCGCGTGAATTACTAATTCTCGAGTGTTTTCCCAGTCGTAACGGATTGCGGTCGTTAAAATAAGAACCTGATCGATGTATCAGTCGGGTGAGTGAAAGAGAAAAAGGTTCGAAAGCCAAGTTTCACAATTCCAGAATAGCGTGGGTGGATCTCGCCGCTTAGAGCTTGGGCCGAGGCGATAAGAGAGTCTCGAGGGGGAAAATAAAGGTAAAAAATGATTGCACGGGAGGAATCACGAGACGCCGTCAGCGAGGTGTGTATTACCGGGTGCGAGTAGCAGCGGCAGCGGCGTCGAAACATCGGGTCGAACATACATCACATTTCAACACTCGGATCAAATAAATCGCCAGTCACCTCGGAGGTCGAGAGAGCCGCGGATCGGCCAGTACGTCCTTTGGAGGTATTTCTCGTCCGAGAAAATAACCCGAGGTGGGCGTTATAATTCGAGGTGAGCGCGACGGAGACGGAGGACGACGTTGGTTGGCCGGCTCACGCGATTAGACCGTCCGTGTCCGTGTCGCGTCCGCTCAAGTGGCGACCTCTCGTCATTAGAGCTTCTTTCCTCTTCGGATATTTCACAGAGTTAGCGTCAAAGTTACGTATCTCGGTCCATTAAAGCGTATATATGAAATACATATAGATGTAAGGGAGGTGCGGGCAAGATGGGTCAGCTATTTTTTCAGTTCCAGATATGTGTGCGGGCAAAATGGGACGGACGCCCATTTCGTGAAAATCGCGTCTATACGACACAATTCAACGCATGTGAGCGGAAAATACAGATTTTTAACAATTTTGAGTGTTTTAAGCAATCCGGCTTTTGAAAAGTCACTTTGAAAAAAAAAAAAAAATGTTTACAATTTTTTTTGTTGCGAAATAAGCATTAAGGAGTATCACCGAGTACAAAAAAAACACGAATTCCCGATTTTGAGGGTCCGTCCCATTTCGCCCGCACTTTTTTTGTTTTTGCCGACACTCAAAATTGATAGTTGGAATCGAATTTTTGGATCAAAAGCAATCGAAGTACACTTTTGTTTTCGTCATAAAACCATTTTTTGCTTGTGCGTCCCATTTTGCCCGCACCTCCCTTATATAATCCGGACATCTGTCGGGGCGCGAGATTAGAGGAGTTAACAATGACCGGGGAGGAAAATCGAGACAGAGAAATACGAGGAGAGGAGAGAACGCGCGGCGGAAAAACAAAAATCACTGAGGTATGCGAGCGTCGTATGAACTCGGTGGAGAGTCAGTGACGAATGAAAGCGTCGCTGCTTCTGCTCGGCGAGGTTCCTCTCTCTCTCCGTCGTTCTCAAAGGTGAAACGGGACGACAGAGAGAAGCAACGAAAAAAAAGAGAGAGAGACGAAGAAGAAGAAGAAGTAATGCACGACAGTGGAACCATCGAGCCAGAATGGCTCGGACGGACAGGGTGGGGGAGGGGGATGCACGAAGCGGTGGAAGAAGACGAGGTAGATCCATAACCCTCGGCAGCACCGCAGCGACATAATAATAAAGGCGAGAGCGGTTCCGGCGCGCGGGGTGAAGATCGAGAGACAGAGAGAGCTGCGAGAGATCGCGCGGTGATGGAGAGTGGAAAATGAGCGACTCGGTGAACAACACAACCCGCCGCGCGTTCGTCTTTCTTCGTGAGTTACAACCCGGGTGAGCCAGAGCGAAAAAGATGGGTATTGCGGGGGGAGGAGGCGGTGGCAGCGGCAGCGAACAGCCGAGAGCCTCGTGGATTCAACGAGGGCGAATGGGGGTTGAGGTGAGAAGGGTGCGAATTTACTAACAGCAGCAGCAGCAACAGCAGCAACAGTGACCGAACTATGAGCAAGAGTGTGGCAGGTACACTCAGAAAAACGTTTGGTAATACCAACTATGTATATTTATTTGAGGCAATTTTGCTTGAAGTAACCTAATTTTATTCGTATGGAATACGATTCGTTTCAAGTGGCAAAGGCAGTTTAGTTGAAACAACTACATTATCGTGTAAATATGACAATATCCACCTGATCACATAACAGGTTGGATTAAGTATATCGGAGTTCATACAAGTAATCAATGTTTTATTGGAACTTTATATTTGCTCATTGAATCATCCAACAAACTACATTTTTCAATTGAATTAATTGTTAGGCATAAAGCGAATGATGGTTGATTCTACAGTTGAAGAAGTTCATTGAAAGGTACACTCAGAAAAACGTTTGGTAATACCAACTATGTATATTTATTTGAGGCAATTTTGCTTGAAGTAACCTAACTTTATTCGTACGAAATACGATTCGTTTCAAGTGACAAAGGCAATTTAGTTGAAACAACTACATCATGTAAAAATGACAACATCCACCTGATCACATAACAGGTCAGATTAACTATATCGGAGTTCATACAAGTAATCCACATTTTACTGGAACTTCATATTTGCTCATTGAATTATACAACAAACTACATTTTTCAATTGAATTAATTGTTACGCATTAAGCGAATGATGGTTGATTCTACAATTAAAGGATTTAATTCAAACAAATGATTGAGTCAAAATTATTTTGAGGCAGGACCAACCGAGAGCCTCGTGGACTCAACGAGGGCGACAAGGCTTGATCTAAGAAGGGTGTGAATTCACCAACAACAACAGCAACGACAACAACAACAACAACAACAACACTAGCCGAACTATGAGCGAGCATGCGGTTGGTAGATCAGACTCGCTCTCCTCGCGCTATCGCGCATCGCGAGTGACGGAGCGAGACGGGGAAACGAGAAAGGACAAACAACGGCGGCGTGCCCGCTCCTTACGTACACTCCGGGGCGCCCTGGCACCACGGCGCGCGGTGTGCCCTGTCCTCGACGTAATTCCGCGCATAGATGTATGTACATAATGTACCGGAGCAAGTCGCGGCTGTTGCGGGAGATGACGGGCTGGAGACGAGGAGGGAAGGAGGGGGTGAAAGGACATCGGGAGGAGGATGAGAGACTCTGCAGGGGGAGGGGGGGGGGGGAACTTTGTCGTGGCCGGGGCTTTCAAGATCGAGTCCCACGCGTTCCCAGACATTCCAGCTAGTAATTGCCGGCTGCTGTTGCTACTGCGGCCTCACTGTCGTCGTCTCTCTCGCTCCTTCGGCTGTTTCTCCCGGTTCTCCTCCTCCTCTTCCTATATCCACGCAGTGTACACCGACGTTAGCCCCGGCTGCGTTGCTTCTCCCTCGAGCGGCAGCCACCTATCCTCCGGCCTCCGCGCCCCACCGCCTCCTGTATAGACAATTTGCTTGCTGGCTTCGCCGAGCACTCCGTCCACGTTCCTCTCTCTCTCTCTCTCTCTCTCGATCTCTCGCTGTCTTGTCTCCCTCGTCCGCAGTCTATCGTGTAACACGCTTTTGCCCTCCGCACTGCAACGGCGCGGTCTCGGCGTACACCGATACGCAGCTTTCCGGGGGTTAGGGTGTTCAATTGCAATTAATGGATACCCCAGGAAGGTTGCCCGGGTGGCGCTATATTTGGCAATTTGATCGGCAGCTTACCTGGGCTTGGGCGAGCCCCTCGATTGATTAAACGGGGGAGAAAAGTTGGTGTGTCGAGGGGATGAAGTGGGTTCACCTTGTGAAGATGTGAAGAGGACGACACGTGTGTTCTCCTTTTTTTTTTTAATTGGTGAATCATTTGAAGTTTGCAGCGTTGGAATGCAACGAAATTTATTTAAAAAAATTAATTCTAGTTAACCCAGATGATGAAATTAGGTATAAAAAGTCACCACAGCAACTAATTGTCATAATGACTTTTTACACCTAATTTCATCATTTCGATTAATCAGAATTCATTTCTTCCTGAATTTCGTTGCATTCCAACGATGCAAACTTCAATATCATAGTTGGTGGTTCTTCGAGTCACAAATTGCTGAAAAGTTGGTGGCTCAAGTATCTCGAAATATCGCAGACTCCACCGCATTATTCGTACAGTGATTGGCGGAGATTCTCAGACTGACACCCAGTTCATTTGTCCCCGGCAACTTTGACAGTTCACTCAACCATCGTTTGTCTGAATCTCGAAGTGAAATACGGTTTTCTTGAATTAAAAGTTCCAAACGGATTTATCGGCTCTGCAGCATCTGTAGGCAAATGACGACCAAGCGGCACCCGGATTATCTGGCACTTGTCTAAAGAACATTTCCAGCGTCGATGTCGAGTAAAATGTTTACGCGGGGTTCGTCGATGTCTCGCCGATCGGTTTCACTGCAAATAAATGACTTCGTAATGACCGCGTTGGGAATTTTTACGACTTACTCATTCCAGCGAATGCCCCGCAGTCTCAAGCGGGGTCGTAGAAATTACCGACGTTACGGACAATAGAAGTCTTGTTTTCATTCATTAGAAAAAAAAAGAAGGTCTATGGGAACGTTGTGCAAAGATATCGGCGCCGTTTGCGCGCGGTAAAAAGTGTAAAGTGTAACCACCGTTGATGTTGTATACCCCGCGCAAATATCCGGTCTGCGACTGGTGTAGGCGGGCATTGGTTTCATTCATTCCCCTCGACGCGAGGCAAACTTTCCTCGGGCACATTGTTTCCGTTTCTCGATAAGAATACCGACTGTATATACGCGACGCACGGCGCGACATCGTCGTCGTCGTCGACGACGACGACGACGACGACGAGCTACGTGTACTTATATAGGTAAAGCTCGACTTTGGCACGAATCGACTTTGATACTTTTTCCACCCCCCCGCTCGCTCGCAATACTTCCACCGTATATCTTTCGCACCGACGTCTCGTTCCTTTTATTTCAAGCCAAAAGCTGAATTTAACGTAACTTTTCTTCGTACCTAGCGGCTTTCTTGCAGGGGAGGGAGACGCGAGGGAGGCACGAAGAGAGCGAAGTTTAGCGACGTGGCGGGTCCGTGCGGAAAAGTTGCCGAGTGTGTATGGGGCGGCGCGTGTTGCACTCGTCGACTGGCTACACGGCGACACAGGTAAACGGCTCGCGCGGGCCGCAGCAACAGACGAGAAAAGAATCGACTGCGCCGGTATATCGCCACGTCGTTTTTGCACGGAAACGCGTAAATCGCGAATGCCCCGTAAATTAAAGAGTGGGAGAAACTTTTTTTTTGCTCTCTCTTTTTTTTACAGGAGTGTTTTTTTTATTCAACGCGCACGTGAGAGGCGATGAACCGTGTAACACGAATTCGATGCACGCGCCAAAAATTCAGCGATGAGCCGACTTGGAAAAAAATATTTTTTGCATTTTTCTCGTCGGATTTCATACTTTTCGGGCACGGTCGGAATCAGCGGGAAATTTGCCATTGGATAGGATTTTCAAACCTCTCAAAATTAATTTTTTTTTTCGCTAAAAGCGGGATGTACGGAAAAATTTGTGATTTTTAGGGTTCGGCTTTAAAATTCTGTAAAAAATTCAAAAATCGCGTTGAGTTTTCTCTGGAACGAAGGAAGAAAATCCAGATTCGATCGATTAAAAAAAAAGTAACCTCGATTTTAGCGAAGTCAGGAAATTTCGAAAAATAGCGAAAACATTTGTAATAAAAAAAAAAAATTTAACACTTTATTTCGATGTATTTTTGCCCGTACACAACGAATTCGCCATTAGTATTTTTCTAAACCCAACAATTTTCACGAAAAATTCAAAAACTCGTTAATTTCCGATTTTTTTTTAAACCACGCGAAAAACACTTAAAAACAGCGTGTGACAAATAATGCGCGGTTAATAAATCTCGCTGGCGCGTCAAGAGTGACCGCGACTCCCGCGGCTCGAACTTCGTTGTGCGCGCAGTCAGGTGTCGCGGATTACGCGCGGGAGTCGCGTGCACCACGTGCGACAGTCACGCGGACTTGACGCCCGGAAGTTATTCACGGCAAACGAGTCGTGGGGGCGAAAAAAGGAAGAAAATATCTGTAGCGGCAAAAACCTGAAAAAAAAAGAGTTTAGCCAGAGACAAATGGCTGCTGAATATGCGGAGAGGTAACGCGGGCCAGACATGCGCTCACTAAGTACGACACGTAGCGGTGCCGCGGCGAGGATATACAATATCTTTTTGCCATAATCCGTCAGCGTGTGTAGCGGCACGGACAGTTTATACAGTGGACTCTCCGATAAGTTGAGGTCGCGGGACCGAAAGCCGACGGGTGGGGATCAAAATAGCTGATTACCAAAATAGTGAATGGCTAAAATAGCAAATTTCAAAATAATGAACGGTCTGAATCTAGAATAGTTATTACTATGAAATTCGCAATTTTAGCCATTCGCTATTTTGAACATTCGCTATTTTGAGCCCATTTTAATAAAGATGGAGGTCACAATAGTGAATGATCAGAATAGCAAATGGCTGAAATAGCGAATTTGGGTGGGGATCAAAATAGCTAATTACCAAAATAGTGAATGGCTAAAATAGCAAATTTCAAAATAACGAACGGTCTGAATCTAGAATAGTTATCACTATGAAATTCGCAATTTCAGCCATTCGCTATTTTGAACATTCGCTATTCTGAGTCCATTTTAATAAAGATGGAGGTCACAATAGTGAATGATCAGAATAGCAAATGGCTGAAATAGCGAATTTCACTATGACGGTCATTCTAGATTCGGACCGTTCATTATTTTAAAGTTTGCTATTTTGGCCATTCGCTATTTTGGTCATTAGCTATTTTGACCCCCACCCGTCGATCTTAACTTACCAGAGCGTTAATCCTTAACTTATCGGAGAGCCTTAACTTTTACGGAACTTAACTTATCGGAGAGTCCACTGTACACAGCGGCAGCGCGCGTTATTTGAGGACCATAGCGTTGCCGGTTATACTCCCCGGCACCTATAGACCTTCCACTCTCGCGCGATGTGACGTAAGAAAATTGTTTTCCGCCGCTACCGTCCGTGTTTTGCAACGCGGTTCGCCCTGACGGCCGTCGCCGTGCTGTAGTAGTGGCCACTCGGGGCACCAAGAGAAAGAAACGCGGGGAATTATAGGGATAAAAGAAGGAGGCGAAAAAAGTGGGAAAGAGAGAGAGAGAGAGAGAGAGAAACGTGGAGCGTATGCGCGAGGCTCGAGCCAGAAGCACCAAGTAACGAGTGGCTCTGGTTGAGAGGGGAGGAGGGGAGAGGGGAAAAAAGAGTATTAAGCCCAACCACCGTGGGTAGCTCGCTACGTAGATTATTACCATTGTTGCAGGTTTACTCGGAACGACGAAAGAAAAGCTCGTTTCCGGGCGCCGTAAGCGACCGACGAGTTATTACAGTCTCCACGCGCGGCGGCTGCAACGCCGCTCTCGGTACGCGCGTCCCGCGTGGCGCTGAGTGTTGCATCAGACAAAACGCGAATTAACCACTCATCGCTAAAGATTACAGTAATTCGGCGACTGGGTGTTGATGTCGGGGCGCAAGTCCGAGATCTCGGAAATGACGCGACGAATTTCGCGTATAAAATGCGTGCGGCACACGCGACGAATTTCGCGACGGTTGCGCTCGGCGTAAAATGTGCGGCACGCGATACCTGAGAAGTTGAGGGAGCGACGAGCGAGGATTCGGTGATGTTGAAGTTTGCATCGTTGGAATGCAACGAAATTCAGAAAAAAAATTCATTCTGATTAACCCAAATGATGAAATTAGGTACAAAAAAATAATCATAGGAACTAATTGATATGACGACTTTTTGTACCTAATTTCATCATCTGGGTTAATTAGAATTAATACTTTAAATTTTTTTATACTAAAAAAATTAATTCTAATTAACCCAAATGATGAAATACGTATAAAAAAATCATCACAGGAACAAATTGATATGACGACTTTTTGTACTTAATTTCATCATTTCGGTTAATTAAAATTAATACTTTAAATTTTTTATACTAAAAAAATTAATTCTAATTAACCCAAATGATGAAAGTACGTATAAAAAAATCATCATAGGAATTAATTGATATGACAACTTTTGGTACCTAATTTAATCATGTGGGTTAATTAGAATTAATACTTTAATTTGCTGAATTTCGTTGCATTCCAACGATGCAAAATTCAACGTCATAGGATTCGAATGACCGGGTGACTCAGTTCCTCCTCTCTTGTGTCTCTTGGTATGAAAAGCGAAAGCGAGAGGGGCTCGCGGCTCTCACGGTGCGCGGGAGGAGCGACGCCACGACGAGACACTTGGGACGCGAGGCGTGCGACGGAATTATTCGTGGCTTCTTCGCTCCTCACGCACTCGGGCACCGCTGTGCATTGTCCGCCCCCCGTCACACTGAGACGATAACGCGGGACTCACACCTGCAACAGCCGCCGGGTTTTCAGCTCCTATCTCGCAGCCGCCGTCTGAACTTCGGGCGAAAAGGGAGGTAGATAAGAGGAGGCGGGAAAATGAGAGTGAGAGGATTTTCGAGATTTTCCCAACGATTCGCGCAACTCGGACGGAAACGTCCTTGTCCTGAATATTCATCCGTCACCCGTCGGAGTCGCGTCGGGAGGAAAAGTCCGCTTTAATCGTGGATTAAGGTAGTAACGAGCTGTACAGTCTAGCCAAACGTGAGTTTCGGAGAATATTTCGAACACTTTTCGAATGGGATAAACGTAAAAATTATCAATTAATTTTTACATTTATTTGTTAATAACATTTTGGAATTATTACTATACGAAATCAATATTTTCGGTACCTTCAACGTGCTTGATTTTTTTCAGATTTTTATCCCCTTGAGAAATGTTGGACATTTTCTGTACGACTGTACCGCTGGTACTACCTTAAATTCCTCGCCCTCGGTTTCGTCCCGAGTTGTAACTCAAATCTGCGGTCGGGACCAGATTCGGTTGTCAGTGGAGAATTAAAATCATCCCAAAGTATAAACCTTTCTTTGAGGTAAATTCCTTTCCTTTCATTTTCCTAAATGTCTTTCCTTCCCAGTCTCTCAACAAAAATGGTTGAGAGGCTCTCAACCATTTTTGCAGAAATCATCGAAGAGCGTCGAACGTTGCCGTAAATGAGAGCGTCGAGCGTTCGGGTCGCCCGTAACAAAAGTGAAAGGAAAAAGAAATGGGCAAAAAGCGCATTGCGTGTTGCGCACATTCAATCAGTCCCTTCACGGTCCGCCGTGTCGTTGGGAGTGAATCAAATAAATAGGGAGACGCGCGGAGGCCGAAACGGAGGGACAAGAAAAACGTATCGAGTCGTTTCGGCACGGCCAGTTATGATTACGTGGCTTTCATTGGCGCTGTGTGTCCTCGCCGTCAAAGGATTGCGCAGACATCGCCAAATGGACTCCGCGCCGACGGAAACTCTTCGATCTCACCGGCAGGTAGGCCACGATGTACTCACCGCGGCTCTCGTGTCCCATGAAAGCTGGAGAAGAGCGCCGAAGCGGTCAAAGCACGCAAGGTGCTTCTGGAGCTTTTTCGGCGCTTCTCCATTTCCCTTTCTTCGCTTCTACACCCTCTCTGCGTTTCTATGACGTTTGCGTTTTTTTTCTTTCCTTTTCTTCTTCTCCTTTCTTTTTTTTTTAGGGAGCCTCTAGTATCGGTTCGATCGCGGCAGCGGTAAAACACTCGGGAACTGCGATCTCGAACTGGTGTCGAGACGAAGGTGGAGGTGGGAAAAGCGACCGGTAGGTCGGATCAAAGGAACGAAATAACAAAGGTGCCTCCCCGCCTAGATGCGATATTGGATCAGGATATAGAGTCTCTGCTTTGCACAGCGCGGACGTGGTACGTGTGCGTTTCTATGTGCGTGTGTAAAGGCGAAGCAGCCACACCTATCATTAACCGGGGAGTCTGCGGAGTCCTTCTTCTCCGACACACCGAGCGCGTGGGGGCGAAAATAGCTAATGACAAAATAGCAAATGGCTAAAACAGCAAACTTCAAAATAATTAATTATTTGAATATAGAATGGTCATCGTTATGAAATTCGCTATTTCAGCCATTTGCTGTTTTGATCATTCACTATTTTGACCCATATGTTTATTAAAATGAAATCAAAATAGCGAATGGCTAAAATAGCAAATTTCAAAATAATGAATGGTCTGAATTTGAAATGGTCATCTTTATGAAATTCGCTATTTCAGCCATTTGCTATTTTGATCATTCACTATTTTGACCCATATCTTTATTAAAATGAAATCAAAATAGCGAATGGCTAAAATAGCAAATTTCAAAATAATGAATGGTCTGAATTTGAAATGGTCATCTTTATGAAATTCGCTATTTCAGCCGTTTGCTATTTTGATCATTCACTATTTTGACCCATATCTTTATTAAAATGAAATCAAAATAGGGAATGGCTAAAATAGCAAATTTCAAAATAATGAATGGTCTGAATTTGAAATGGTCATCTTTATGAAATTCGCTATTTCAGCCATTTGGTATTTTGATCATTCACTATTTTGACCCATATCTTTATTAAAATGAAATCAAAATAGCGAATGGCTAAAATAGCAAATTTCAAAATAATGAATGGTCTGAATTTGAAATGGTCATCTTTATGAAATTCGCTATTTCAGCCATTTGGTATTTTGATCATTCACTATTTTGACCCATATCTTTATTAAAATGAAATCGAAACAGCGAATAGCTGAAAAATTGCGAATTTCATAATGACGGAGATTCTGGATTCAGACCGTTAATTATTTTGAAATTTGCTATCGTAACCATTCGCTATTTTGGTCATTAGATATTTTGACCCACACCCCATCGAGCGTTGGGCGCGAATTTCGTAGCTCAGCGACGCGAGCTTAAAGCGCGTACTACCGATTAACGATAGTTTATTTCTCTCGTGAAAACAGCCTTTACGACGTTTTGTCGTTGTTTGTCGTGGACCATTACTCACGGCTGTACACGTGTTTATTACAAGCGCTCGCACAATCCAATTTGCTTTATCCACGCGCGGCGACGTACGGGATCGTAACGCATTGCGCGCCCGCTGGTTATTACACGTAAAGCTCCTAAAGCGCCGGCGGATTTTCCAGGACTTTATCCCCGCTAAGTGCGTACGATCATGTAGCGAGATCCCACGCGCACTTTGTACCTGAGCCGGTGAAATTGAAATTTCGTGTTTTTTTTTGTTGTTTTTTGCTCGCCCTGTCTCGCCTCGCGTAAGCAGGGATAACGACGTTCCGAAATATTCGTCTCGCACGGTGAAGAAAGATATCTTGTATATGTTTTGGCAAGTTGTTTGTCTGTTCGTCTGTCCCACCCACCTTAATTAATGTCTGCCCTAAATAATAAAGCCCCCTTTAATTCGTCTGTCAGAAAATTAGACATTTTAATCTATATTAACCTGCCCATGTTTAAAATTTTATTACAGAGTATATTAAAGTCAGAACCCCAAAAATCGCAAAGAAATGAAAGGGGTACCCCTTCTAAAAATGTCTTCTGTGTCGACAAAACAGCTTTTCTCTTAAAAGTTAAAATTTTCTCTTAAAAAGTCCAGTGTCATGCCAGCATTTTTACTGTCGAATTATACCAGAAAAAAATTCCTGTATTTTTCTCACCTCTCATGGTGAATACCATGGTAAAATGTACCGGGGGTTGGACGTTGGGCGAGTCGAATTATCCATGTCTTTTTCCTTCCGTCTAAGCAGGGATAACGAAATTTCCGAAATAATCATACCGCCCGCCCATTTCCAGGATATTCCATAATCTCCCACGGTTTTCGCGTATTAATTTCGACGTACGAAATAATTCCGCTGATCCGCGGCGGGGGGGTTCGTTGGTGAAAGCCCTTATGCCGGCTCTATAACCATGTGTGCGCTAACCGGGTGTACACGCGCGCGCCGCAAGTGGTACGAGGCGTCTGTACACACCCTTGATAACATATGTGCGGGTAATGCGTGCTCCTCAACGTCTCTGTATTATCTCAACTGCCGATAGGTAGGTGCGAATTAGGTGCCTCCTCCACGTACGTACATAATGGGTATGTCCACATATATAGAGAGAGAGAGAGAGAGACCGGGCACCGACATTCCCGGGCTATACACAGCCTCGCATATATGACGAGGAGGATGCGAACGCGCGCGAGCGGCGCGTTTGTCCCGGCTAACCTCGGACAACCGTCCCCTTCGAATGGTTCATCAACAAAGGGCCCTCCCTCCTCTCATCCCCCGCGTGCAACACACGAGCCACCATGTAATATCTACGTCCATCCAGCTCGTCGCACTTCCGACCTGATGCAGGTGACGCGCGACGTCTTTCCTCGTTTCTTTTTCTCCCGTTTATACAGGGTGTGACACGAAGTATTGATAATAATAATAATAATAATAATAAGTATGGAGAATAATGTATGGGCGTGTAGAGCTCGATGAAACAAACATTTTTGTATTGGGGCTAGGGGAGATCGGGGTAAAACGGCCCCCGTAATAAAAAAAAATGGATATATGACAAAACCTAAAGTGTTTTTTTATTGCTTTTCACAAAAAAAAATCGAAATCAATCATCAATTTTGAGCATCGGTAAAAAAAAAAGTTCCGGGGTAAAAAAGGGCAACCCTCAGAATCCGGCACTAGTATGAATTACTACACAAAATGCTACCGAATGGCACGAGTTTTGATTATTTGGGTTTTTTACTAAAATGTGACACAAAAGCACATTTTGGTCATGACAGATCCCGCCGTACAGGCGAGAATTGATGAAGAAAAAAAACTGTTGGCGAAGAAGCTCGCGAATAAAAAAAAAAATCATGGAAGACGGTGGGGAAAAAAGTTTTGATGAAGAAAGAAGCATCAAAACTTCAAACATTTTACCCTAATTTTTTTTTTTTTTTTTTTTTCGATGATAAAAAAAGGAGAGCCCATTTTACCCCAGCCTCCCCTATATCCTCGAATCGGTGAGATTCCGTATCAGTATCTGTCGGCGATACGAAACTACACACAGATACACCGAGAGTGACGCAGGTGAGACGTCGTCCTGGATACATCCAAGTCCCGCCCCCTCGCGGTGATCTCAGTTCTGCCCTCTTCTCTCTTTTTTTCTACACACACATTTCCTCTCCGCGTTTCTTCGACGTTTCTCTTTCCCCAACAACCCCTGTTCCCTTGGAATCGGTCTCGAGTCGCGGCGGAAGAAAAATACACAGTGTATCGTCTAACACGATAAGTACCGGATAATGGCCTGTCATAGGTACAACAATGTTTCTCATACAATGGGAGCAAAATACACGCGACTTCCTTTGAAGCGGGGGTTGTTATATTTCGTCTGGAAAATAGCGTGGAATAAACATGAATGTGGATATGAAGAGCATGAAGAGCGAGTCAGAAACGAACCGGGGGACACACATAGAGAGAGACGGAAAAATCGCTCGCGTTCTGAAGGGTGAAATTCTGCCAGATTTTACACCCGGAAAGCGTATCGAACAATTCGTCTGGTATCCGTCGTATATCGAAGAAGATTCGTTCGCGGGATATACCGGCAACAATCTCGCGGCGAATTCATTCAGAAAAAAGCCCCGAGAGCTCCTCTCGTCGCGGCCCTATTGGAAAGCCCCGCTCGCGCTTTTCACCCTCCGGCGTCTCTCGCGTCCCACGCACAAAGAGTCGAAAAACCCTCGCGCGCGTATTACATATCGCATAACTTTTCTCGTCCCCCGCGAGCCGGCTGAGATTTTTCGGAAATGGAAAAGATATTGAAAATTACTGCTCGTCCCCCCGCGTGGCGCGTGCGAATAATGTTCGCATTCTCCCTCTTGAAGCTGGGCTTGACGTTTCTGCGCAAGGGAAACGTTGTAACGCCTCTGAAAACCCATCGGAGGATGGACAGCGATGATGTTACGTGCACGAAGAGGCGCTGGAGTCGCTCGACGCAGCTCTCCACATGGTGTACCATCGATCGCGAATCTCAAACCGGAAATTATATGAGTATTCGTGTCCCTCGACGCACTCGGCTCGCTCTCTCCTCCTCCTCCTTTTTCCTCCCCCCGATACCGAATTCTATTTTCCATCTTGACATTCATGATCCCATCCGACGCTCCATTCGCAGAAGCTTTTCGCGTCCCTGTGGCACACAAAAGTCGGTATTTTTGTTCTCCATTTCGCCCAGTGTGCAACTCGATCACGAATATCGACCACGTTACAGGTGTAAATTATTGCCCAGTGGACTTGATTCACAGGGTCTGCGATACATCAACGTCTTTGCTGTCCACGACCTGGATTCCTGGATTCCTGGATTCCAGGAGGCCTGGATTTTTTTTTTTTTTTTTTTCAATTCATCGTCCACGACACCCGCTATTGAATGTTATTGTAACATAATAACGACGAATTGCCAAGTGTAAATCTTGATCATTCCAACCACCCCCTCTCCCCCTCTCTTCTCCTTTTTCCCCCTGATACCGAATTCGATTTTCGATCTTGACATTCATGATCCCATCCGACCCTTTATTCGCACAAGCTTTTCGCGTCCCTGTGTATTATTTATATATTTAATATATAAATAATACGTATTATATATATAAAATATGTATTATAAATATTTTTGTTCTCCATTTCGCCCAGTGCAACTCGAATCGCAAATATCGACCGCGTTACAGGTGTAAATTATTGCCCAGTGGACTTGATTCACAGCGTTTGCGATACATCAACGTCTTTGCTGTCCACAACCAACGGGAGACCTGCATTTTTTTTTTTGTTTTTTTTTTTCAATTCATCGTCCACGACACCAGCTATTGAATGTTATTGTAACATAATAGCGACGAATTGCCAAGTATAAATCTTGTTCATTCCAACCAAACCCCCCCTCTCCCCCTCCTCACCGGAGTGGCGCATTCATAAGTTTAGAAGCCATATTCATAGAGCCGAGCCATTATTTATTCAGCGTACATAAAGGGACAGAGAGAAAGGGAAACACAGACGAAAAGCGGAAATGTTTGCCGGAGCCGGCTGGTTTATTCGAGCGAGTTTAACCTCCGGTTTGTTCGCTCGGTCGGCGTTATACACACACCGACACACACACGCGTGTGTTTTCTCCGTATCCGCGGCGCACCGAGAGTACGTGGCGTACACGCCGAAGGTGATAATATGTGCGTGGATTTTGGGTAGCCGGGCGACCCGAGTTAGCCGAGGCCGGGCGCGCCGCCTAGCGTTCGCGATTAAACACGATAAATGTGAAGTGAATGAACGACCGCGCTGGAAATCGACGAAACAACGTCGTGTGCGAGACGCGTCCGTGCACAACGCATATAAAATACGTGTGTGGCGCTACCGTGCGCTGCAGTCTCGGTGGGACTGATTAGAAAGCTCCAAGTAAATCGGTCGTTGATTATACAGCCCGCGCGCGTTGCTCTGTATTCCAATGTGCCGCGAGTACACAAACGAAGCGCGCGAGGCCGCGCGGAGAGATCTCTGCGCGATGCAGTATTTATCGCTGATATAGCAAAGCACTGACCCCGGTGATACACAAGGCACGTAAGCCTTTCACGTTAATATCGCGATGTATGTGGAATTTATATGTTGTTGCTGTGTGTGTTGTTGTGGATATTGAATATCTGCGTTTGAGGATGTTGAAGTTTGCATCGTTGGAATGCGAAATTCAGAAAAAAATTTGTTCGAATTAATCCAAATGGTGAAGTTAGGTATAAAAAGGAATTAAAATAATTAGTTGCTATGACGATTTTTTATATCCAATTTTATAATTTTGGTTAACTGCATTCATTTTTTTCGAATTTTTTTTTTTTAATCGAAAAAAATTAATTCGAATTAATCCAAATGATGGCATTAGGTATAAAAAGTAATTATAATAATTAGTTGCTATGATGATTTTTTATATCCAATTTCATAATTTTGGTTAATTGCATTCATTTTTTTTTTTTTTTTTTTTTTTTTTTTTTTTTCAAACTTTGTTGCGTTTCAACGATGGAAACTTCAACATCATTGCATTTGTGTATACAAAATACTTTATATTTTTTAAGTGCATCCAAAAGTATATTCGACATAACTAATTTTTCGTAAAAAGTATATTTATTATACTCAAAAATATATTTTTGAATATACCTTAAATATAGTTTTTTTATATGGGGTCTACCTGGCATGGACCTGAAACATTCCTGATGACCTGCAACAGTTCTTCACTTCACTTTGCTTCACGTTACTTAATTTCACTCGAGTTTATTTCACTTAACTTCAATTCACTCCAAACCCCAAAACAGCCGGGAATAGCTGAAAAACGATATTTTCGCGAGCGTGCGTGGAACCCCGGCTACGATTTCACCCATGGCCACGGGGGTGATGGCCCCTTTGAATTTAGTCCCTTTGGGGAGAGATTTCTCCGACAATTCGACGAAGCCATTACGATTTGAGCCATACACAGAGCGCGAAAATCCCTGGAAATTGCTGAGGGAATTCGGATTCGCGTCTGCTGGCGTTGCTACGTCGTTCGCTTTATACATCCGACACTCGGTGGGCGTTCGAACTCGGCCGCTCGCGCTAAATAACTCATTGTTGCAATTTTGTCGTAACGTAATCGCGGCTGCTCGTGACAGGCGGGAGAAAGGTAACTTTAACACTGGAATTGAATTAGCCTCATCGGCGAACCGGTAGGTAATTCTTGGATATTCTGGGCCAGACATACAACCTCTGCAATGAGATATTTGCATATCGTGTGTCACAAACAACGTGCTCGACGATAAGCATAAAGATATCGCGGCTGAAAATTATACGAGAATAAGTATCAAACAATTTTCGCGCAAAATTCGTGGCAAAATTCTTACGTTGAAGTTTGCATCATCGGGATGCAACGAAATTCAGAAAAAAATAATTAATTCTAATTAACCCAAATTATGAAATTATGTGTAAAAAGTCTTTTATACTTTTTATAATGATGTTGATGTTTGCATCGTTGGAATGCAACGAAATTCAGAGAAAAAAATTCCTTCTCATTAACCCAAATGATGAAATTAGGTATCAAAAATCATCATAGGAACTAATTGATGTGATGACTTTTTATACCTAATTTCATCGTTCGGGTTAATTACAATTCATTTTTTTTTTTAATTTCGTTGCATTTCAACGATGCAAACTTCAACATCATTTTTTATACCTAATTTAATCATTTGGTTTAATCAAAATTCTTTTTTTTCTGAATTTCGTTGCAATCCATCGATGCTACCTTCAACATCATAAATCCCTGATCTCTCTATGCACGTGCGGGTCGCGCGAGACAGGCGAATATGCGAAGGGAATATCACGAAAAAGAGGAAGAGACCTATCGATATCATCAGTTCCGATCGCTATATACAGCCGATTTATTCCAGCGCAAGGTTCCTTCAGGTTCGAAGTAGATTCGTTATCGTGTCCCCCCGTCGTATAATCTAGTCGCCTTCGAAAGGTCCCTGATGCCACCCTCTATGCCAGCACACGGCGCACCCCAAGCTCCGCGCGGATTTTATATCATCCCCCCCGATTCACCCTAACCTAAGCCAAGGGGATGAAAATGGAAGGTCCAGGACCTTCAGTCAGGGCTCCATCTTTCCCCACCGATGGCCCCGGGCGCGTCACTCCCTCTTCTGCTCGTCGTCGTCTCTCCATCCTGCTTCCACCCCACCCAGATACAATCCTAATCGGCGTCTATCTATTTCACAATATTTCCGGCCTGTTGCGTTCGCCGAGTACCTTCGCCTCGAATTATCATCAACGGCCTCGGCGAGGTTGGCGAGCCGGGTGGTCCCCGTGGTTATATATATATATACGCTACACGCGCGCACCACGTCGACACACTTCGTGTGCCTCGATGATCAACGCGCGCCCCGGTGAAATTGGCCGATCGATATAGTAGGTCTCTCCCTTCCTCCCCTCTCTCGCCGACGACGAGCCCAGCGGACGACCAACACCCTCCATAAATCCTCGGGATACTCGTCAAAATTTCGTGCGCCTCCCGCGATAATCAGAGTGAACCAATTTCCTCGACGTATAAAATATATTTTTCATCAACTGCGACGACAACTTCGCCACCAGAGGGTACCCCCGATAAATTCGGTGAAAATTTAACGACGCGAAACGAATGAAACGGTGATACTGGCGGTGTTTTTTTTTTACTCGCGTGTCTCGCCCATCGACACCCCTCACCCCCCTCACCCCCCTCACGTAGGTCGCCCGTCGATGGCTATCGACTCATTCTCTCTATCAACGCCAAAAATGGCATATTAAATTAAAAACGCTGGCGAAACACACACGGCAGACGCTATCGGATTCAGACTTTTCCAATCAGCCACCCCCGTCGCCATTATAAGCCATATATATATAACGCGTTTGTGTGTAATGCACACGGGGCTACGTGCGGCGCTTTATTTTTAAATCGAAACTCGAATATATTCGAGTTTCAAATTACCGGTGAATATAAATGAATAGGAAAATACGGTTAGATCGCATGGCTCCGGGGGCTTTTGGTCAGCGAACGTATAATCATCGCGCTCAATATTATCTCAATATTATATTTCGCGCTGATAATGCACGAAATGTTTGCCAAACGTAAAAATCAATTTATACCAACCGAAACTCGACGGTAGTCGCGAAACGTGCAGAGTCGACGGTGGCGAATATGGACCGGTGGGGTAACATGAACCAGTCGAAAAAAAAATCACAAAAACATCAGGACCTTGCGGAATCTAATTTCAAGCAGATATTACGATGTCGGAGTTTGCGTCGTTGGAATACAACGAAATTCAGAAAAAAAACATTAAAGAAAAATTCGGAAAAAAACATTAAAGAAAAATTAAAAAAAAAAACATTAAAAAGTCACCATAGTATCTAATTGCCATGATGACTTTTTACGCCTAATTTCATCATTTGGGTTAATCAGAATGTTTTTTTTTTTTATTTCGTTGCGTTCCAACAATGCCAACTTCAACATCATCAGACATTTCATCCACCGAAGTGTAATTTCGCCTCCAGTCACGGGGGCTGCACTCCGGTGTCCCATATTCACCCCATTCGCTCGGAAGAGGCGCGCCGAGCCGCGGAGAACATAATAGAAAAATAATACAATAAAGAACCAAAGGAACTATAATAAAAGGCGCGACAACGGAGCGCCGCCCGCGGCTTCGATCACCCGCTCGTTCACAGCTTGAATAATTATCGAGCGGATTGCTTCCATCGTCGGCCCATTCAGCGACTGTTGCGTCTCTCGAGCGAGACTCGCAGCCGGCTCGGGGAAAGCATTTCTCCAAAAGAAATTCACGCAGCCTCGCAGCGTGCGCACGAAATAATCACTCCATCGCTACTCAAATGAAATAAGAGTAACGAAAGAAGTGAGAGGCAAATGAAAAAAAAAAAAAGAAAAAAAAATAGAAACGTCGTCGCGTCTGCCTGTTCTACAATTCTATTACCCACAGACGCGGAGCTCGCTTCGCTGAAAGACACCCGTGCGACACGGTACAGCGTGTATTTTCCGAGATTTCGAGGGATCCATTACGTGTCCCACGGCCACGTTGAAGGCTGGAAGGGGGAGGTGAAAGGAAGAAGAGGTGAAGCTCCGAAGTGTCTCCGATCGAATGCGGTGACGGGGGATGAGAATAAATCGGCGTCTTGGAATGGAAATGGCTGTCGCCTATTCGCAATTGCCTTCCCTCATTCTCGAGGATCCTCCCGCCCCTCACACCCCCCTCCCACACCCCTTCGAAGCGGACCCTGGTTCCTTGCTCTCTCCGCGCTCGTCGACGAGCCGAGGGAGGATTTACGGGACGCCTGCGAGGGATGCTGGGAAGACACCGAGCGCGTCTCGTCCCGGGGCGCCGAGATCTTCACAATGGCTTTCCCCGATAGGCTCTCCCCGCAAGGTCCTCCACGTGTCGGCGAGGCCATATTTCCCGGGCCTGTTGCGAGAGGACAGAGAGCGTTTCCCTGACTATAATTGCCGGGACGCTGCGCTGATCCTTATTTATAGAAGTCGATCGGGTCGTAGGCGAGGGTGGGAGAAAGGCGCACGGTTATAACAGTTTCTATAAACTGGTATAAAAACCGGGTATAAAAAATCATCGTATCAACTAAATAGTATGACGACTTTTTATGCATAATTTCATTATTTTGGAAAATTAGAACTTATTTTCTTCTGAATTTCGTTGCATTCCAACGATGCAAACTTCAACATCACGAAAAAAGCAATTATTTCTAATTAACCCAAATGACGAAATTAGGTGTAAAAAGTCATAATAATAATAATTTAATAATTTCTAAATAATTTCTAATAATAATTTAATAATTTCTAATAATTTCTAAATAATTTCTAATAATTTCTAAATAATTTCTAATAATTTCTAAATAATTTCTAATAATTTCTAAATAATTTCTAATAATTTCTAAATAATTTCTAATAATTTCTAAATAATTTCTAATAATTTCTAAATAATTTCTAATAATTTCTAAATAATTTCTAATAATAATTTAATCATTTCTAAATAATTTCTAATAATAATTTAAATAATGTCATCATTCGGGTTAATTAGAATCAATTTATGAATCCCGATAGGTTCTCCGCAAGGTCCTCCACGTGTCGCCGAGGTCATATTTCCCGGGCCTGTTGCGAGAGCACCGAGCGCGCGTTTCCCGACTATAATTGCCGGGACGGCGTTGATCCTTATTTATAGAAGTCGATCGGGTCGAGGCGAGGGTGGGAGGAAAGGCGACTATCTGCACGGTTATAACGGGGCAAAGGCGAGAGAGGAGCCCGTTCCGAAGGCACCCTGGCCGTGCACATGCAGGTACCCTTCGTATGGTGTATCTGAACGGGACGGGGAGAGGCACAGAAGCGTACTCGGTGCTGGCATTTCGCTGTACATAGCTGTACCAGCAGAGAGCCGTCCATTACGCCTCTGTGTGTGCCTTCAGTCGAGGAGGGGGTCAAACCCGGAGGGTCTTTAGGGTTGCGGTAAATGGTAAGCACCCGATTGATTTACGGATACGTGACCGCGTCGCTGGCGGTAGCCGCCCGAAGGTCTCGAAAGAGGAATTTTCGTGACACGCGACTCTATATCGGGGCCGCAACGAAAAACCCTTCCTTCGAGGGTGAGTGAGAGACAGAGACAGAGAGAGAGAGAGAGAGAGAGAGAGAGAGAGAGAGAGAGAGAGAGAGAGAGAGAGAGAGAGAGACTGCGTCGTGACATCGATTTATCGGAGATTTATAGCCGAAGATGTGTGTATCCTCTCGCTCTCCTTTCTGTCCCCCACGTCTTTTCGGGGGGCTCCGGGCTTTTGGGTCGCGACTCTCTGACACTTCCAGGGAGGTTTATTGGCGACGTGAATAAAAGCTGAGAGCGAACGCGCGTGGGGTGATTTTTGGCAGAGATTTTTGGCGAATGTGTACCGGGAGTTGATGATTGAAGAAGAATTTTGCTGGGCGAAGGTAGTTTCAGGAGGTAGTCTCAGTACAATCACGTGTAGAGTTCACATCGAATTTTCACATATTTTCTCTATAAAAAACGCACAAAATTCAATGTCAACACCAAAATCTGAAAAAATTCATGCGTATTCGGAAAAACGAAGGACTCATTTTCATGATAAAAAAAACCTGGGTCATCGAAATATTTGTTAAATAATATATTTTTTCATCAATCTGTTAATAATATTTTCGAATTATTACACAAAATTAATCTTTTCAGTACATTTTTAACATGCATGAATTTTATCCGATTTTTATACCATCGAAAACTGTATAAAATTCCCTCTCACATTCCTCAAATTTATGCGAGACGAATATCGGTCGCAAGGACCACCTTAATTGGTCGAGAATTCACGTTACTTATTTTCTTGCGAAACATCGCGAAGCATTTTGTCTTTTGTTCTCCCTCGGCGCGCGACATAATTAAAAGAGACTGCATTATTTTTTTTTTTTTTTTTTTTTTTTTTTTTTTTCAAGGACGACCACGAGAAAGCGAGCAGCGAACGAGCGTTGCGCCATTGGTGTTTAGTCGTTCGTGGACGCACTAACCCAGTTACTCGCTCGGACTACACGACCGCAGCTCGTTCCTCCTCTTCGTCTTCTCCTTCGATCGCCGCCTTCCCCCCTTCCATTCCCTCGTCGTATCTCCCTCGACGTATCTAGATCCGGGCGAGCTCGCCGCGGACCCCGTCGACCGGAAGTATCTCGGTCGGCGGATCCGACAACTGGAACTCGTCCTCGGCCTCGGCTCTCCGGGAGAAAGCTCGGCGGCTATCGAGAGAGGAGAGTCAGCAACCGGCGCAACGTAGCAATTGCAACTGCAGCTGTCGGCTGCTGTTGCTGCTGCTGCTGCTGCTGCTGCAGGCGACGAGGCAAAGTGCCAGGGGGCGTAGAACGCCCTCACACCCCGAAGAGAAGGACGATTCTCGCGCTCGTGCTCTCACACGTAGCCTCAGCGATTCGCTATATAAGTGAATTCAGCTCGCATCGCACCGAGCGATTTATTGCCGCACTCGGGTGAACGAGTGAAAGTCCCCGAGATTTATGTAAATCACGTCCCCGAGTCCCATTGCAAAACTGTTTTATCCCCGTCGTGTGTTTCCGCCTCGTGGAAAATTAGTCAGTCGTTATTCGTCGCTGTCATCGGACGGTGGCATCGGTCGACGGCTCCACCTTCGTGATTGAGGTTCGACGGAAAATATCGTGTTGATGTTTGCATCGTTTGGAAAATAACGAAATTTCGAAAAAAAAAAATTATTTCTATAGTTAGAAATAATATTTATTTCTTATTATAGAAATATATTTTTTTTTTATTTCTTATTTAGAAATAATTTTTGTTTCTAATTATAGAAATAATTTTTTTTTATTTCTTATTTAGAAATAATTTTTATTTCTAATTATAGAAATAAAAATATTCTATTATATCTATTATCCTATTATTCTATTATTCTATTTATATTATATATAGTATATATATATATTTTTTTTTTGGGTTTAATACCCAAATGCCGAATTTAGGTGTAAAAAGTCATCCTGGCAATTAATTACTATGGTGACGTTTTATACCTAATTTCGTCATTTGGGTTAATTAGAATCAATTTTTTTCTGAATTTCGTTGTATTCCAACGACGCAAACTTCAACATCATCGGAAAATTCAAATTGTCCCGAGATGAAAAAAAAAAATAATCGAGTGCCGGAAGCGAGGAATACGAATAAGAATAAAAGGCAATTAAAAATGCTTGGAAACCGGCGCGCGGCTCCCGACGAGAGATTTAATGCTCTCGCGTTTTCGAGACCGTCCTATATCCAACCCCCCCCCCCACCTGGACCAGAGCAGAGCCCTTTCTTTCGCACTCTCATAACAGCTTCAACTCAAATGTCCGTGGAACAATTGCCCCGTCGTTTCTCAGCCCTTCATCCTAGCCTCCCTCGTCCCTCGAGCTTTCCGCGAATGCTAAGACGATCCCCTAACACCGCGGCGCACCTGCCGCTCGCCACACCACACCACGAGGATTTTTTTTTTTCCCTCCATTCGAAACTTTTTAATTGCACGGTTCAGAGTCTCGCGGTTGGCGTCGGCTGCGCGCTACTGCCGCTCCCGCTGGTAGCGCGCGCGCGTGCGCACTCGCCGGGCCATCCAATTTGCGCGAATGGCTTTTCCCTCAAACGTGATGCGAGCCATTCCACATAGCGCGAGCGACCCCCGTTTCTTTTTCCTCGTCTGATTCTTTCCCTCCTTTTTTCCTTTCTTCGTCTTATTCTTTCCCTCCTTTTTTCCTTTCTTCGTCTTATTCTTTCCCTCCTTTTTTCCTTTCTTCGTCTTATTCTTTCCCTCCTTTTTTCGTTTCTTCGTCTTATTCTTTCCCTCCTTTTTTCCTTTCTTTCTTCCTTCTCTTTCTTTCATTTTTTTTTAACTTTCCGCTAGTTCGCCTTCTGCACTTCCGGGCCCGAGATTTTCTCTCTCGCTCGTTTTTCGCACCACTCTTTTTCACTGCTTCCCTCGTATTTGATCCCACCACTCGTTTTCTCTCCATGGGTCGCCTCTCCCATTCTCGCTATGTCGATCGTACTGTACTCTTGGCCTTTCACTCTCTCTCTCTTTCTTTCTTTCTCGTTCTCGTTCTCTCTGACCACATCCGACTCTCTCGACGGTCACTCGCACCACACATTCTTCTCTCGGTTCCTCGCGTTTTCATCTCTCCCGCGGTCACTCTCGTCTCGCGTTGAATTCCTTTGTCGTGGAACGAAGAATTGAACGCGAGGCGTGCAAACAATCGCCGCGTAGCAAAAGAACCTCTGGGTACACCCGAGATGAGGTGCCGCGCAGCCTCGGCCGCACGCCCTACGCGCTGGATACATAACTGTACCACCGGCGATTGCCATGCCGCGTGTGACCCCCCGTCGTGCTCTGTGTACTCGGTACACTCCCGCTCTGCCTTGGACCTTGTGCCATATCGTTGCTGAAATAGCGCCACGCATTCGCGCTTTTCTCGCTCTCGGTTTTTTTTTTTTTTTTTTTTGCAAGGCTGCCTTTCTTTACCGACCACCTCAATCTACACCAAAACTTTTACTCCCCGAGCGACCTTTCCCTGAAATAACACAAACGCCGAGCTGAGTGCCAGTCACGGAGTCGGACGACAAAAAATCTCTTTCGACTTTTACTCTTGATAGAAAATTTTACAACAACTCGGCCACGACGACTCGACGGTTTTTCATGATTTTTTCGGGAAGTGTGAAAAGTTTGTAAATAAAGGTCGCTCCGATTTGTGGGAGGGTTTCGCACCGAGAAAACAATTCGAGAAAATGAGTCGGAATGAGTGGAAAAAAAACGGCTTGACAAAAGTTATGCTGCTACGGAGATTTTATATATATTTTGGAAAGTTGTTTGTATGTTTGTTTGTTTGTCCCAGTCAGCTTAATTAAAGTCTGCCCTAAATAATAAAGGCTTGCACCCCCTGAATTCAAGTTTGTCCCAAAATTCGAAATTTTGATTTGTCACTTCGCTAAAATCGAGGTTACTTTTTTTTCGATCGACCAAACCTGGATTTTCATTTTGCCTTCGAGAGAAAAGTCTACAACGAAGAGAATGCCGCAAGGCGGAATGCGATATCTTGATTTCTGATTTTTTTACAGAATTTTAAATTCCGACCCCCAAAAATCGCAAAAAAACGAAAAGGTACCCCTTCTAAAAATGTGCGAAAATTTGTTGAAAACGAAGCTTCCTCATCACGAAAGCAACACGTAAAAAAAAAAAAAAAAAAGAATCACCACGAGTTGAAACAAATCCTCTCGTTACGTCCAACGTCCGTCGGTTGTCGCGATGATTTTTTATTTTTTTTACAGAATTTTAAATCCAGTCCCCCAAAAATCGCAAAAAAAACGAAAAGGTACCCCTTCTAAAAATGTGCGAAAATTTGGCAAAAACGAAGCTTCCTCGTCGCGAAAGCAACACGTAAAAAAAAAAAATCCCACGATTTCAAACAAATCCTCTCGTTACGTCCAACGTCCGTCGGTTGTCGCGATGATTTTTTATTTTTTTTACAGAATTTTAAATTCAGTCCCCCAAAAATCGCAAAAAAAACGAAAAGGTACCCCTTCTAAAAATGTGCGAAAATTTGGCAAAAACGAAGCTTCCTCGTCGCGAAAGCAACACGTAAAAAAAAAAAAAATCCCACGATTTCAAACAAATCCTCGCGTTACGTCCAACGTCCACCAGTCGTCTTGATGGTCCCGCTTCGATTATCCGGGTAGATTTATTCTTCAGCGAAGCTTAAACCCGATGCATTTTCCACAACGTACAAAGTGTATAAAAGCCCGGGGAAACTTGGAAGCCAAAAGTTGCACGTACCGCGATTTCCACGAGAATGATTGGCCGGATTACGAACGTGGTTGGGATTTACGCTGAGCGTCAGCAGACCTCCCGTCCTGCGCTTGGATGCTCCGAGAACTCCGCCAGACTATCCGACCCTCTCTCACTCGGACTCGTGGAAGTCGCGTGTCTAACCGGTCGTGATGCACAAACGTGTGTGCGACGGAGCAAGCGTTACACGGCAAACGCAAAATGACAAGACGTTGCGACTTTCTGAATCAGTGCGATCTCCAAGCACGGGCCGGGAGAGTTGTGCAATTCGCAGAGAGTACACCATCGCCCAGGGGACTGTCTCTCGGTGTACAGACGCACAACTGCAGCCCCCCCTGCTTCAGCATGTAACACGAACATACATATATATATATGTATATGTATAGATCGCCAGTTCTCTGTAGTCGCACGTAGCATTTTCCAGTAAGCCACTCGGAGTCTTCCCTCATCGTATTCGATGGAAGTCCCCGGCGAAGTTTGCATGCAGTTTCACCGTGCAAGAGGTGAAACTGGAGTATTTCAGCTCCGCGCACGTCACTACCGAACATAGCTGAGCTTCCGAATTCATTTCTGCCGCGTTGCAGAAGCCCAACAGTCGGGAATGGAGAAGGCCGCGATCCAATTGCGGAAACCCGAGACGAGAAGAGGTATCTTTCCTTTGACGTCGTTCTTTATTGCGGTACCATGTGGAAAATAAGTGACTATCTGGACATAAGTATTCTGCATTGACGAAACAATTTCCTGGGGATTTGTATTATCTTGGAGCGAGCTTCGGTATAATAACTTTTTCATCGATGTCACATTTGTGGTCAGGAACGTAACCAAGAAGTACTTTTGATAAATGATGTTGAAGTTTGCATCGTTAGAAAGCAACGAAATTTAAAAAAAATTAATTCTGTTTAATCCGAATGATGAAACTGGGTATAAGAAATCATCGTATCAATGATGTTGAATTTTGCATCGTTGGAATGCAACGAAATTGAAAAAAAAAAAAAATTAATTCTTATTAACATAATCGATGAAATTAGGTATAAAAAGTCATCATATCAATTAGTTTCTATGATGATTTTTTTATACGTAATTTCATCGTTTATATTAATCAGAATTAATTTTGTCCTGCATTTCGTTGCATTCCAACGATGCAAACTTCAACATCATTCGTATCAACTAAATAGTATGACGACTTTTTATGCATAATTTCATTAGTTGGGATAATTAGAACTTTTTTTCTTCTGAATTCCGTTGCATTCCAACGATGCAAACTTCAACATCACGAAAAAATAATTATTTCTAATTAACCCAAATGACGAAATTAGGTGTAAAAAGTCATCATGACAATTAGTTACTATGGTGACGTTTTATACCTAATTTCATCATTTAGCTTAATCAGAATCAATTTTTTTTCTGAATTTCCTTGTATTCCAACGATGCAAACTTCAGCATCATTTCGATAAGTACAGATGGCGCCAGCGAATGCGTAGAGTTCAAAGGTACGCGCAACGCGATACCAGGCGAATCCTTCTTCCCGCACTCGCCTGTCCCATGCCTGGATTCCCGGCGGTTTGGGTTTCACAAGTGGCCATTTGCATAAACGAAGGAACGAAAAAGGGAAACCTGTTGGGTTAGCGAAAACTCGTCGCTAAAGTGGGCAATGCATGGCCAGGAAAAGAGCCGTGTATAACTCGGCGATAAAGAAGCACACCCCGTGCGCGCGCCGTACGTTTGAGTGCAACGTCGCGCGCGCAGTATACCAAAAGAGCCCTTGGTGCGCGCCATTCACGGGGGACGGTACGACGATCGGGAATCCGCGCAGCTGCTCTCGCCGTCTGCACCCAAATGCAGCGCCATCTCGCGCTGTATATGCAGCTTCCGCCGCCGTCGCATCTACTTATGCCTTATGTGTTCTCTCCCCTCAGTCAGCATCAAGGATGATTGGCTGCCTCGGTGTGTTACAAACGCGAGAGGAGTGAGCGAGGAGGGATTTTGCGACGAACGACGCGCGGGCAAAGCGACGACGGGGCAAAACGAGCCGAAGAGAAAGGGTGAAAGACACAAATCGAAGGTGGCTGCGGAAACGTCGCGGGAGCGACGGAGAGGCTGAGGGAGAGAGAGAGAGAGAGAGAGAGAGGAAGCCGGGCGATCGTTACCTTCCAGCACGTACACGCGAATCGTAAACGTCGATAAAGCGAGAGCGCGACGCGATCGGGTAAAACGCACACGCGCGCACCGCGTTTCAACCCCTTCTTCCATGTGCATGTGTACCACCCTCTTTACTACATACCATTCGGCACTATATCCCTATCACACTGTCCCCCGCGCTGGAAACCATAAAACACGAGGCGCGCGCGCGGAAAACCCTGGCTAAAGCCCCCTGGTGGCGAGGGCTAATCTAATGTTTCCTAAATAGCGCGGAGAACGGGGTTGAAAGAGATATTGAAGAGGTTAAAAACTCATTTGGAGGACGTGGGGACCCTGAAAAAGAGATGAAATGATTAAAGGAATTCGTAAATTGCGCAAAACTTTCGGCGCCACCCGCAATTTTTGTCAACACGGAGAAAACGGTTTTGCTATGCCAGCAAATGTTTTGTTAAAATAGTGACAACATTGCGTTATCTGTTAAGCGAGCAAAGAATTTTGTTGTACCAGCAACAAAATTTGTTTGTCTAGCAAAAAAATATGTTAGTCGAGCGAAAAAAAATTGTTAGCCTAGCAGATAACGCAATGTTGTCACTGTTTTAACAAAAGATTCGCTGGCATAGCAAAACCGTTTGTTCCGCGAAGAGTACCTAATTTTTATTACACGCGTAATTTAGTTTAGTGCAACGAAATTCAGAAAAAAAGTTAACATTAATTAACACAAATGATGAAATTACGTATAAAAAATCGTCATAGGAACTAATTGATATGATGATTTTTATACCTAATTTCATCGTTTATGTTGATTAGAATTATTATTTTTTTCTCAATTTCGTTGCATTCCGACGATGCGAAATTCATCATCTAATTTTTACTACCCACGTAATTTATTTTAAGCTCAGTCGTCTATTCCAACGAAATGATCACGTTGTGGAATATTCGCATCGCTGGATCCACTGGAAGTTAAGCTAATAATCAATTGAAGCCTGTGATACACAGATGTCATCTCGATTATTGACGAAAATAAGCCTCGCGCCGTCGCGACTTCGCATAAATTATTCTCACCCGTGAGTGATTCAGCTGCCTCTATAATTAGAGCTTGCAATCTCCTTCGCTCTCTCGCAACAACAATTAACGCCTGAGCGAGTTTCTCGCAGCTCGCGACGATAACGCGACGATAGCACCGAGCGAGCATCCTGCCGACAATAATGCGCAAAGATACGAGTAAAAAAAACAAATATAACGAGCTTGCATCCCGTGTCGGTGATCGCGCGAGGAGAAAATAAATTACGCATATCCTGTCGCGTATATCGAGGCAGGGAAAAAAATGCGCCGCGTGAAGAATAAACAGATAAATGTGTATCTATTGCGGATGGGAGGGGAGGCCGACAATCACGCTTCATTTGTGTATAAGTTACACGTTTGATTCGACATTGACGGATCTAATTATTGATACCCGAAGTACCCGAGAAAGTGCAGCCATACACGAGGGAAAAAAAAGGAGGAATTATTGCGGCATAAACTCCAACGACCTCCGACCTGATTGGGCGAACCCAGCTCGGCGAGGTATTAAACGAGTTACCCGAGCGAATAAGGGCGGCGCGAGCGCGTTCGGTTTTTGCCTCTATATCGACGCTGGGAAAACTCAATTCGCGGGCTTCCATCGAGCGGCCCCCCCGTATAAACAAATTCAAACGGCGAGGCCGGGTTAAGTAAGTTGCGTCAAAGCGAAGCGGCTCGCCTTTCATCGTCCTCTACCCCTCTCGATTTATCGTTGAATACCTATTAAAGTCTCCCATCCCCCCGCCGATCGAACCTAAAATTCCCCTCGCGCGCGGGACGCTTAATTTCCCTCGCATGGATACTCGGATCGCGACACGCGTTTAATAACAAACGGCGGCGTTATGTAAAAAAAAACAACCACAAAAAATAATGATGTTGAAGTTTGCATCGTTCGAAAGCAACGAAATTCAGAAAAAAATGTTCCTAAAAAATATTTTCCTAAGAAATTCCTATTTTTTAAATATTTTTCTATTTTTTTCCTAATAAATATTCTTAAAAACATATTTCTAATTAATCCAAATTTTGAAATTAGGTGTAAAAAGTCATCATGGCAATTAGTTACTATGGTGACTTTTTCCCCTTTTTTCCTAATAAATATTCCTAAAAAATATTTCTAATTAATCCAAATAATGAAATTAGGTGTAAAAAGTCATCACGGCAATTAGTCACTATGGTGACTTTTTATACCTAATTTCATCATTTGGGATAATTAGAATTTTTTTCTTTTTTGTTTCGCTGTATTCCAATGATGCAAAATTCAACATCATAAAAAACAACGACAATAATAAAAACGCCCACACTTCTGTTCATCCGACGAAACTGTAATTGGATAAAATTCGCCTGAAATTTCTATTGAAATTTCCTCTCCTTTCAACATTTCCGCGAATTTTCGCTTTCAGTTTTTGTCCCGATCGATCGTCATCGAACGTTTAATGCCGTTACCCGCTCCGACGTGCGTAAATATGCGCCGGCAAACACGAAAAAAAGAGGAGTGCGTGAGAGACCGCCTAACGATTCTTAATGATCGAATAAACAAATTAAAAGGTCGGTAAAGGTAAATTGGCTCGAAGCGCCACGAAAGCTTCGGGTGAGCGGCCGGAAGCTCTCTCGCGCTTTCATCACTCAGTTTAATCCTTTATTTATCGTTAACGCCCGGGTCGGCGTTGTGAGTTCGCGTAAAAAAAAAAAAACAAAAAAAAAACATCCCCGCGATTTAACCTTTTTCGCATCATTCGTTGTAAAACGCGTCGCGACCAAAAATTCTTCAAAAAAAAAAAGAGAGGTCGAGAGGTCCGTCGAAACCAGCGCGATATGCAGCGCACCACGCGAAGCCTCGAGGCGCGGGGAGTCCGCGATGCCAATGAGAGTCGCGTCCACCGCCGCCGGACACGTCGATAAATCGTTATAAATAGTTTCCCGCCCGCGACGAGCGATAACCCCGAAAACGATCCGATTTTCCTCTCGCGGGTCCCGCGAGCCTCCGAAAATTCTATAGCTTATCCAGCGGGCAGCTAATACCCGTCACTAATGGGACTAATCGACGAACGTGTCGTCTCGTTTATTCTCCGCGCTCCCGGCGCCTCCTCGTTATCCGTTCGCTTTTATTTTTTTTTTTTTTTTTTTTTTGCGACACACGAACGACACCGAAGAGGAAAAAAAAGAGCGCGAGGGAGATAAAAAAAAATAGGCCGAGGGATCACGAGCGCAAACGAGGGCGAAAAGCTGGCGAAAAACGGATAAGCACGAATTGTCCGCGAGAGATTCGAGGCTCTCGAAAATGTTTTGCCGCACCGACGAAACACGGTTATTGGTCACGGACGTTCGATTCTTGACGTGATTCTCGGCGAGTTACAAGAGGCGGTCGAACGACCTCGTCATCGTGGAAACGGTTCCTCCTCTTTGGAGGAACCAGAGGATTTCGATACTAATCGAAGCCCCGGACGAGAAAAACCAGCCTCGAAAACAAGATGATCCATGATGTAAGTTTGCATCGTTGGAATACAACGTATTCAGAAAAAAATTAATTCTAATTAACCCAAATGGTGAAAATAGGTATAAAAAGTCACCATAGTAACTAATTGCCATGATGACTTTTTACATCTAATTTCATCATTTGGGTTAATTAGAAATATTTTTTAGGAATATTTATTAGGAAAAAAAGTAGGAAAATATATAAAAATAGGAATTTTGTAGGAAAATATTTTATAGGAATATTTATTAGGAAAAAAAATAGGAAAATATATAAAAATAGGAATTTTGTAGGAAAATATATAAAAATAGGAATTTTGTAGGAAAATATTTTTTAGGAATATTTATTAGAAAAAAAATAGGAATTTTGTAGGAAAATATTTTTTAGGAATATTTATTAGAAAAAAAAATAGGAATTTTGTAGGAAAATATTTTTTAGGAATATTTATTAGAAAAAAAAATAGGAATTTTGTAGGAAAATATTTTTTAGGAATATTTATTAGGAAAAAATAGGAAAATATATAAAAATAGGAATTTTGTAGGAAAATATTTTTTAGGAATATTTGTTAGGAAAAAAAATAGGAAAATATTAAAAAATAGGAATTTTGTAGGAAAATATTTTTTAGGAATATTTATTAGGAAAAAAAATAGGAAAATATATAAAATAGGAATTTTGTAGGAAAATATTTTTAGGAATATTTGTTAGGAAAAAAATAGGAAAATATATAAAAATAGGAATTTTGTAGGAAAATATTTTTTAGGAATATTTTTTTCTGAACCTCGTTGCTTTCCAACGATCCAAACTTCAACATCACAACGATCCGACAGTGAGAAACTCGATCCTCCACGGGAAGTCGAAATACCGCTGGCTTTGGGAAACGGATTAACCACAAACGCTGCGAGAGAAAAGAGAAACAAGAAGAAGAAGAAGAAGGAAAAAAAAAGCGAGGAACCAGGACGGAAAGAAGACTCGAAAGAGTAAAGAGTGATGGGAAGTGAAGTGCGCGACGTCGAGGCGCGGGAGACGAGTGAGCGATAGCGAGTTAAGCGAGTTGAGTCTACGACAGTAGCTCCCGCGAATAAACAATCTTTATCTCTTCGTTTCGCTTCTTCCCTCCACTCGAGTCTTTCTCTCCCGCAGGTCTTATCGACTCTCTCTCGAAGCTCTCTCTCTCTCTTCGATTTCTTCCTCTCCACCGCCGGAGCTTCCATCACGAACCGCACACTGTGTTTATCGACATTCGAAAAATACATTATTTTCTCCTTCTTCCCTCAGCCCCCCCCCCCCCCCCCCTCCTCCACTCTCGCTCGCTCTCGGCCGATCTGTCGACTGTTTGCCGTGTCTTCTGCACTCTCAAGTGGAGATCCCCGTACCCACACTCGAACACGTTTTACCCTCGGTTCTTTCTTACGGAACTGGAGATTTATAATGGATGCAGTTCGGAAGAGAAGAAAAAAAAAAAAAAAAAAAAAGAGGAAAAATTTCAGCGAAGCGGATAAAAATCTCCGGGGTGGAAGATCCGGAAAAATAAGTGAATAACATCTCGCCCGGGTGGAGAGCGTCGTGGATCTCTCTTCCTCCTCGCGTCCTCGCGACGTGTATTATACCACCTGTTACGTAAATTGACGTAATTGATATCTTGAAATAAAAGAAGACGAGGGGCAGATTGCAGTACTTTTTCACCAATTAACAAATTTTAAAAGAATAACAAATTCGAAAATTGAAATCAAAAAAGGATTTAAAAATTTGAGAATTAAAATCAAAAAAGGATTTAGAAATTTGAAAATTAAAATCAAAAAAGGATTTAAAAATTTGAAAATTAAAATCAAAAAAGGATTTAAAAATTTGAGAATTAAAATCAAAAAAGGATTTAAAAATTTGAAAATTATAATCAAAAAAGGATTTAGAAATTTGAAAATTAAAATCAAAAAAGGATTTAAACATTTGAAAATTAAAATCAAAAAAGGTTTTAAAAATTTGAAAATTAAAATCAAAAAAGGATTTAAAAATTTGAAAATTAAAATAAAAAAAGGATTTAAAAATGTGAAAATTAAAATCAAAAAAGGATTTAAAAATTTGAAAATTAAAATCAAAAAAGGATTTAAAAATTTGAAAATTAAAATTTAAAAAATCTTTCTGACCCTCGTAAAAATTTCACGACTCACAAAATCCATTGTCATCGATTTCCGAGATCCGGAAAAATAAGTGAATAACATCTCGCCCGGGTGGAGAGCGTCTCGGATCTCTTCCTTCTTCTCGTCTTTGCGACGTGTATTATACCACCTGTTACGTAAATAGAGGCGCAGCGTACACACGGGGCGCGGGACTCTCTCGGCGGTACCGCTTGAAACGTGGCCAATTGATTTATACTCTAATGAACGCGCGGCAGAGAGCGAAAGAGGGGGGGGGGGAGAGGGACAAGGACGTGGAGGCAGCTGAGTTACAAGGCGGTGGATTTCCTTGAGAAAACGATCTCTAAACGCGCTGACGCAGCTGCACGAGACTTCGGCGTGCCTCGCAGTCGCGCATGTATGAGTGATATACTAATGCGATATACGTGTGCTGTACGCGCGCCGTGCTGAGATCCTCTCGCTTTCAGACTTTCGATCCCTCCCCGCACCGTAACACACGAGTGGCGGTGCTATTAGCCGCGGCGCCAAGGATCCTCGTGATAGTTTCTTGGTCGATCTCGCTCACGGCCTTCCCTCAGCCTAATACGAACTGAATCCAATGGCATCCGCACGAACGGCAAAATGAATTCCGCGCCTTTCTATGTCGGCGATTATTAGCCGTCTATCGTGTCTAATAATCGCACGTAGCGGTAGAATTTTTCAGACGCAGGACCTTCGGATTCGCAGCAAAAAAGAGCATTGAGATAGTTTTGTGCCTTGTTGTGTAGCTGCTCTGTTATTGTTCTTTTTAAATATGTCTTTTTATTTAAATATATATTTTTTAATATATATGTTATTTTATTTTAATATATATTTTTAAATATATATGTTATTTTATTTTTATATATATTTTAAAATATATATGTTATTTTATTTAAATATATATTTTTAACTATATGTCTTTCCATGTCTTTCCATATATCTCTCCATACCGACATTGCTAGGCGAGCTTATCGAGTCAAATAAATAACACTCTGAACTATGTAAAATCAGTTTCTGTACCGAAGTTTTTTCAATGGACTATGTACGGAAGCAAAACGCTGGCACGCCAAGTTTGTTTTGTAGAGAAACATCTACGTCTGTTAAACATCTACCGAAGGGTTTAACTTGGCTAATTGGTTCGGATTAATTCTTTTTGGAGCTTTATTTTTGTAATTATTTTTTGGAAAAGAATTGTGTCAGGGAATTATTGTTTGTGAGATTTTTGTTTGTGAGATTTGTTGTTGTGTGATTTTTGTTTGTGAGATTTTTTGTTGTGTGATTTTTGTTTGTGAGATTTTTTGTTATCTGATTTTTGTTTGTGAGATTTTTTGTTGTATGATTTTTGTTTGTGGCATTTTTCTTTGTATATCTTTCCATATAGTAAAAAAAAACCTCGACTCACCGTTTGTACGCATCTGTGACTCGGCGATATGAAGTCCAAACCGCGCTCGCCCTCGCCACTGAAGCACCGCTGTATATTCCTCATGAAGTTGCGTCTGATCGATTTCAGGGAGTAAACACAAAGCGCCGATTTCTCGACGGGTCGGTCGCTGTTGGGCGATTTCCCGGCGGCGAAGACCGCGAAGAGAACGTCGTCCTGGGCGGTAATACCGAGATCACTGGCGAGCACGGAACCGGCTTTGCCGACGTAAGCCGCCTGCACGAGATTGTACGACGTCTCCTGCTGCGTGCACTCGATCGGCACCTCGGTGTACGAATAGTAGTACTTGTCCTCCTGGCAGACTCTCACCAACTTCGACACGTAAGCCGCGACCGCTGTGTCTTTGGGCTGAGTGGTGAAGAAGTAGCTGAAGCCCTCGCTGCTGAATCCATAGACATAATTTATCGGATAACGCTCGCGAGCCAAGGAATTAACAAATATTCTGGTTCCCGTGGTGACCGCAGACTCAGCGATGTTGAGCATCTTGTCCTTGTCCAGTGATCTGGAACTCACAGCAGGCACTTCGGCCCTGTAAGGCGAGTTCCCGGTGAACGTCACACCGACGTACATGACCTGCGATACAGGCGGATTCGGCGGTCCAGGTGCGATGAACGCGACCGTCGAGGCCGTCGCATTGTTCGCCACCACGGGTTCCTTGATCTTCTGCACGACGTCCGTGATGTTGTGAAGATTTCGCGCCGTGCAGATGCCCTGAAAGAGGCTACCGCAGGATATCAGCCGGGTTGTCGTGTAGTCGATGACGAGGACCTTGTTGACGTCATCCACGAGCTTCTTCTGCGTCTCGCGCGGACAGTCGATGGTCGAGCAAACGTAGGCGTCGTCCTGAGGCCCGGTGACGACTTTCACGACGAGATTGAGATCGGGCGAGAATTGATATAGATGATTGACCGCGCCGACGTAGACGCGGCCGGTGTTCTTGTCGACCACGAGATGGTTCATCCGCTGGACGTCGGGATCGTGAAACTGATTAACAATGTCGACGGACGTCTGGGCCGCGACGTTCGTTACCGTAGCTCCCCGCCACGTGGTTATCAGTGGAAGCAGCAGACAGACGAGAAGACGCGGAAGCAACGTGGTCGCTGCTGCGGTCGTGGCGACGCTGGGGGCGGCTTCGCGCGGCGACAACGACCGCCGGCGAAACCGGGAACACTCTAATGTCATTTTCTGTCTCTCGCTCTCACGCGCGCTTCCCTCTCCCGATGGATAAACCCGGGGACTATGTCAGTCCCGCGGTGTTCACCGACACCTTGACTACGCTAACTTGGTCTATCCTACGGCGGGGCGAAGAAGTTCCCCGCCCTTCTGGTGATCCACCGGTTCGCTGGTTACACACGGCGGCGGCTACACGGCTCGTCTGGAAGCAGAGGAAAACACGAGTGTCATTAGTCATCTTGTTACAAGAGTTTGTTTTTATGTTCAGCGAGGTACAAAGAGGTTTGTTTCAATTTTTTTATTCGGTGACTCTTGTCACCCGTTTTTTAGGGTCATAGTGAGAAAAAAATATGTGGCATTGGTAACTACAACGTGAGGACTGGATGGTGACAATTCTAGTTACAGCTGCGGTAACTATTTTTAGTGATGCCCGGAGGTTTGTTACCATTTTTTTTTTTCGGCAACTCTTGTCACACATTTTTTGTGGTCATAGTGAGAAAAAAAAGGTGGCATTGGTTGGACTACAAAGTGACGATTGGAAGGTGATAATTCTAGTTACAGCTGCGGTGACTATTTTTTAATGATGCCTGAAGAATGCAACGAAATTCAGAGGACAAAAATTAATTCTGATTAACCCAAATGATGAAATTAGAATTCATTTTTTTATTTCATTACAACTCTATAACTTTGTATACCTAATTCCATCATTTGGGTTAATTAGATTTTTCATATTTCACCATTAAATACTTGCTGTAATCATCAAAACACTCAACCGAAAATCGATACCCGTAGTTTCCAGAACCCTCGCAACTTCTTGAACTGCAATCACAGAGATATGAAATAGCACTAAACATCAAAGATTCATCATCTCGTCGTCCAGCGAGAGCACGTGAAATTAATTAAATCTATCGTAACCGCGCGATACACTGACGACTCCACGTGTATCGTGCACTTAAAAGGAAATCGCATAAAGAATTCAACGGGTTGAAGAAAGACAGAGAGGTGGATACCGTGGTCGTTGCGAAATCTGAAAGGCCGCGTGCAGCAGCAGCAGCAGCAGCAGCCTCGCTGCTGCTGCTGCTGCTGCTGTACGGCGTGTCAGTGAGCGAGAGGGCAGCGAAGAGTTAACGAGGAGGATCGGAGAGGCGCATCGGAGGTCTCGTGGGCGAGTGCGGGCTTCGCTAACGAAGCTCCGGCTCCGGTCGCGAAGGTGGAAGAGGCATACACGGTGCTGCTGCCGCTGCGAGGCAGGCCAGACCAGGATCGATAGTGACTTTGGATTGATTTCAGTGGGACTCTCGGTCGAGTACACCACACAGCCGGGTAGTGGTGCCGCTGCGATAACTATACAGGTACACGGAAAGGTAGTGGAGAGAGAGAGCAGCCAGCCGGGACTCTCTGGCTGCTGCTGCTGCTGCCTTCCGAGCTTCTCTCGATCCGCACTCGAGCGAGGGCGCCCTGCCAGTCGCGAGCGACGGACGTGCAGCTCTCACTCGAGATCCATCGAAGCCCCTCTTGTCTCTACTCTACACGGAACATATATATATATACGCCCCCCCGGGCGGCGCAAACTGTACACTCGCAGGGAGTGCGTAGGTTGGGCCTTGCACGAGCCGACAACTTGCATCTTCGCCTCCTCGTGTGCCGATGCAAACGAACGGCGGACGTACCCCGGCCGCGCGATCGTTTGACGCTAACGCTGATCGCCCTGCAGACTGCAACGGCTGCAGCGGACAAGAGGATACGTCACGTTTGTTCGGATTTGTTTCGATGTTAAGGTAAAGGTACCAGTTTCGGTCACTGTACCGGTTTCGGCCATTTTCACTAGTGTAAAATAAACTATTAATATTAAAAAAATTATTTTCACTAGTAAAATTTTTTCACTAGAAAAAAATATTTTCACTGGTGTAAAATAAACTATTAATATTAAAAAAATTATTTTCACTAGTAAAATTTTATCACTAGAAAAAAATATTTTCAGTAGTGTAAAATAAAAATATTACAATATTTTTATTTCAAATTACTGTTTTCTGTATTTTTGTTGACACTTCGAAAATATTCATATAAATTGACAAGTTTATCGATACAATTTTATTTCATTTTAATAACACAAATAATTCTGCGCTTTCGAACTCGATGACCGAAACTAAGCCAAAGGTGGTCGAAATTGGTATCTTTACCTTACGTCGTACGAACTATCGTTACCGACACAGCAGGGCTTGAGGTTGACTCGAGTATCGGCGACGAGGTCGAGAGTTGCCGTCCGCACGCCGTTCGAATAATGCCGATGCTAAGGGTGGTCACCGCCGGTTTGCGGCGTATTGACTCGCGCGCGGCATCGTTAAGCTGATTTATCCCGTCCTGTGTGTTCATTCGGCGAAGTGAAATCGGAAAATAAAATGAGACGGCTCGGGAGGAGACGAATAATTTTGCGCTGGAGACATCGCAGAGGAGGAGAAGGAGATGGAGGGCAGAAAAGAGAAAAGTGTCTCGAGCGCCGGATGTGCTTCGAGCCGAGGTGCAGTATAGGCACGTAACGAGGGGGTCACGAGGCCGAGTGCCCGGGCGGGAGAGCGCGCGCGGACCCGCCGAGGAATATTCGTGTAAACGAGGGCGTCGTGGACTCGCGGGGTCGACGTCGATAAATCGTCGAGAAACCGCGCGGTCGCGATCTAGGAATTCTGAGGTCGGAACTCGAAGTAGGGTTTTTTTTTTCTTTTCTTTTCAAAATCACTAAAATAATGTTTGTAACCGATGCAAATGTCAGGAGAAAATATATGACTTAAAGACGGTTTGGTACATCCTGATCGATATTTTGTAGAAAAAGAAGACGAGGGGGTACATTGCAGTACTTCTTGACCAATTAAACATTTTAAAAAGAATAAAAAATGAAAAAAAATTAAAATAAAAAAAGAATTAAAAAATTCGAAAATAAAAATAAAAAAGAATTAAAAAATTCGAAAATAAAAATAAAAAAAGAATTACAAAATTAGAAAACAAAAATAAAAAATCTTTCTGACCCCTGTTAAAATGTCATGACTCACAAAATCCATGATTAAAGAATTAGAAAATTAAAATTAAAAAATGTTTCTGACCCCCGTTAAAATGTCATGACTCACAAAATCCATAATTAAATATTTAAAAAATATAATTAAAAAATAACTAATAATTTTTAATAAAAATCACAAAACGCGTCCACCCAGTATTTTCCGTGTAAAAAATTCCGAGCCCCCATTTTCGGACCCCCCGTCTCTCATGAACCCGACAACCAAAAGAGAAAAGTGTCTCGAAGCCGCGGATGTGATCTCGCGAGCGTCGGAGGTGCAGCGGCAGACACGGGTAACCCCGACGAGGAGGTCACGAGGCCGAGCGCCGAGGCGGGCACCGAGAGAGAGAGAGAGAGAGACAGAGAGAGAGAGACCCAGGCGGATCGGAGGGAATATTCGTCGGACGGGGGCACGTGTAAACGAGCGCGTCGTGTGCTCGAGGTCGACGTCGATAAATCGACGAGAGAACCACGCCGTGAGCTCGTCGAGCAAGGAGCGAGACTACGTCGACCGTCTCGCTCTGCGCTCATCGCTGTATATCCCCTTCATACTCAAACACGACGAACCACCTTCATCCACACACCCAGCGCCCCCCCCTCGGTGCTCCGGTACAAGAGGCGAGAGGCGTCTATCTCGTTGGCCGCAACGTCGAGAAAGTTTTCACGCGCTCGTTGCACGAGGATCGTCGAAGCGCGCGAGGCGCGCGCGCGACATCCGCACGGGCGCCTCACGAACATTGTTACCCGGGATTACGACAAGCCGGGAGGGCTCTCCGGGGGGAAGAGCAGCTCGACGGGCCGGACCTCGGGCTCGGAATCCACCTAGCGGTGTTACAACGACGACGACGACGACGACGACGATCGTTGCGCGGCGGCGTCCGGGGGGAGGACGAAAGGATGGTGCGAGCGACTCGCGCGCTGCAGTTTGGCCCAAGGATACCCGAGGATATAGCTTCCTGTCCCGTGGGATAGGAAACGGAAGTTGCCGATAGATAGCGAAGCGAGCGCAGCGCGAGGGCCGAGAATACTGGGGACACACGGGGGGCGCGTTCGACGAACGCGAGAGGAAGTTTTCAGTGGAAAGACAAAGAAGCGGGAGAGAGAGATGGATAGATGGATAGATAGGTATTATACTCTGGGACCATGAGACCTTTAGAGCAGCCTTACAACATCGGATTGAACGTTACTTGTTTTTACTATTTGATTGTTTGTCGTAGGATTACGTATAACAAAAATAAAATTAATAATGGGTGAATTATATTAAATAAAAATTAAAAATGAGAGAGAGAGAGGTTTATTTAATTTTTTTAAAAGGGAGAGAGAGGTTTAATTTTTTTAAAAGAGAGAGAGAGGTTTATTTAATTTTTTTAAAGGAGAGAGAGAGAGAGAGAGAGAGGTTTATTTAATTTTTTTAAAAGAGAGAGAGAGAGAGAGAGAGAGAGAGGTTTATTTAATTTTTTTAAAAGAGAGAGAGAGAGAGAGAGAGAGAGAGAGAGAGAGAGAGAGAGAGAGAGAGAGGTTTATTTAATTTTTTTAAAAGAGAGAGAGATAGGTTTATTTAATTTTTTTAAAAGAGAAAGAGAGAGAGGTTTATTTAATTTTTTTAAAAGAGTGAGAGAGATAGGTTCATTTAATTTTTTTAAAAGAGAGAGAGAGAGAGAGAGAGGTTTATTTAATTTTTTTAAAAGAGGGAGAGAGATAGGTTTATTTATCTTTTTTAAAAAAAGAGAGAGAGAGGTTTATTTAATTTTTTAAAAAAGAGACACATATAATCACAAAATAAAGTAATCATAAAATAAAATCACACTCACAAATCATAAAACAAAACCACAATCACAAGTCAAAAAATAAAATCACAGAGGAGAGGGAGGGAAAGGCAGAGAAGGAGGAGGAAGGAGGAAGAGGAAGAAACGAGAGAGGGAGAGGCTCGTGAACCACCGGCGATTTATCGACGAGGCACCAGGTGCCTCTCTCTCTCTCTCTCTCTCTCTCTCTCTCACCCTGCAATGTTCGCCTCTTTCTCTCCGGCCGCTTCTGCACTAAAGTATTTTCTCTATCTCCACACTCTCAGTCGGCGGGCTTTTCTTTCCGCCTCGGCCGTACACTCACTCTCAGGAAAATGAAACACACGGCTTTATATGAGTCCAGGCGAGTCTCGCGAGACTTCGGTCCTTCGGCGTGAGCCTCGAGAGCTCCTTCGCTCTCTCTCTCTCTCTCTCTCTTGTCGCACTCACATTGATGACAAGAGCGAGAGAGAGACGAATGTGTGTTCCTTCGCTGTAGTTGCTGGTACTTGAGCTCAGGGCGGAAAAAAAAGAGGAAGAAAAAAAAACGAGGCACCGGTGCGCGCAGAGTGTACGCCTTATAGCTGTAGGGGAGGTGCGGGAAAAATGGGACGCATACGCGAAAAATGCTTTCATGACGATAACAAAAGTGTGTTTTGATTGCTTTTGATAAAAAAAAATTCGATTCCATATCATCAATTTTCAGTGTCGGCAAAAAAAAGTGGGGGCAAAATGGGACAGACCCCAAAATCCGGAAATTCGTGTTTTTTTTTACTCGGTGATACTTCTTAATGGTTATATTGGAAAAAAAAAAAAAAAAAAATCGAAGTGATTTTTCAAAAGCCAGATTTGCTTAAAACACTAAAAATTGTTTAAAATGTTTACTTTCTCTTTATTAAACTGTAAAATTGTTTAAAATTTTCACGAAATTGGTGTCTGTCCCATTTTGTCCGAAAAAATAGTTGGACTGAAAAAAAAACCGCTGTCCCGTTTTGCCCGCACCTCGCCTATATTTCGTTCGGGCTCTAGACTAAAATTCAGAAGGCGCGGAAGAAGCGGACAGGCGAAGGAAGAGAACGAGGAGGAGGAGGGGGAAATGTAACTTGAAGTTGAGTAGCCTTCTGTTTCGCCGTACGTATATATACAGTGCTCTCGAGGAAAACGCATAAAACGACGAATGCATCGCGGTGCAGCCGCGCGCGCTCTAAGGTCACGTGAACGACGCCGCAAGCCCCGCGCGCGCGCTGTTACACAGAGCGCGCGATGAGTATCTTTTGTACTTGCACTTCCTACCCCGGTGCGCGTAACAACGATACTCACGTTTTTTTTTTTTTTACCGGTAATTATACGCCTTATATGTCAACGCAGACGCGTCGCGCGGCGTTGCGGCGGCCTCGGCGCTGCAGTTTGTGTACATCACGGCCGCGAGGCGCGCCAACCAGGGTCAACTTTTTCCTCGCACCATTCGCGGAACACCCATTTGTAATTGTCTCGAGTTTATTATCGACCGGGGGGGCAGAGACGCGCGCGTTTTCCGCGAGGGCAATGAATCCTTTTTCGGGCTCGACGGCCGCGATGATGTATAATTTGTAATTTTTTCTTTTCTTTTTTTTTTGCGGAATTCTAGCCGTTTTGTTTTTTTTTTATAACAGAGGACACCGAGCAAAGAAAGACGAGACGTTTAAATAATTTTTCACGATTTTTTTCATTAATTAATTTTAAATTATTTTTTAGGAAAGTGGTCTTTTTTAAATGTATAATTAATAATCCAAAGCTTTGATAATTGAAGTCTGCACCAAACACATTTTAGTATTATATCTTGGAAATAAAAATATGTTCATTAATAATAATAATAATAATAATAATAATAATAATAATAATAATAATAATAATAATAAAAATTGAATAATTGAATAATTGAATAATAATAAGAATACTAAATAATATTTTTAGATTAAAAAATATTTTCGCTGTTGATGCAAAAAACATACAAAAAAAAAGGAAAATAAGCGAGTTTTGTGAGATTTTCGTGAAAACTATTGCGTTCGGATAAAAACTAACGGCGAATATTTTTTGTACGTGCAGAAGTACGTCGAAATGAGGTGTAAAAAAAAATAAAAAATAGCACAGCGACCATAGCGATGCCCCGAAAATCCAACGTCCTACGTGCCGCCCGTTGGATCTACCTGGACTCGCCACGTCATCGAGGAATGAGTCCCACAACACCAGCGTAACGTCATCGCCACTTCCTCGGAGCGGTGTGACTAGGTACGGAACACGTGCAGCGTGGCCAGAGCGGCGAGCAGAGAGACATCGGAGTATCGGAGTCCCGTAAGCAGCGCGTCGAGCAGCTGCGCGGCTCTCCGGGCTTCAACCCGCTCTGCCTTTGTAGCAAGGCTGACGGACGTTCCGTACACACGTTGCAGAAGGTCGCTGGGTAATTTCCTCGCGGCCTCCTCGCGTCACATTCACGCGAGCGTAGCGAGCGCATGCGCGAAGTCAAAGAAAGTAGATCGTGCCCCATTGGCAAAACACGCGACTCCCGTCTCGCGCAGCGTCGTCGCCGCCGCGGCGTTCTCTCCCGATAAGAATCGCCGCGGCCAACGACCAGCCGTAGACTTCGCCGAGAGTCGCCCCAGCTCGGAGAGTCGTTAGCGCCCGCGCGCCGAGAAAGAATAACGAGTTGACCCGGACTTTTCGTGAATATATACTCGACGTGGCAGAAAAGTTTCGCCGATTGTCGCTGTGCGCGTCGCACACGAGTTGAAATTTTTGGCCTCCCTGGGATGTTTTTTTATTTTATTTGATTTTATTTTGTTTTATTTTATTTTATTTTATTTTATTTTATTTTTGAGTACGAGAAAATCCTCAATCCTCGAATCCTCAAAGACAGGAATATGTTTTTAGGGTACAATTTACTAGTAATAAAATCTGAGGTCAAAAACTGAAAATTTTCAAAAACCTACAATTAACGAAACGTCTAGCCAAAGTTTTTTTTTATTTTCATTTTTTGACCTCAGATTCCATTACTAGTCGCAAATTCTACCCTTAAAACACACTCCTGAGGATTCTTTGAGGTTTCAATTTTTTTATTTATTTATTTATTTATCTATTCATTTGACAGTGAACGGGACAAGCCCTCGAAAATACAGTGTAATATAATGGCGAATGAATAAACGACCAGCGAAAATGCATACAACAAAAACAAAAAAAAAAACAAAAATAATAATAATAATATCTATAATAGAAATAAAACATACACATAAAATAAGCATAAAATATAAAAGAAAACAAGATAAATATGAAAAGAAACATACAAATTACAACGAATCAACTAGCGAAATATAGTCGTTAAGCGAACGCAAGACAGCAGAGTAAGGTTGCTGGAAAAAGTCCACAAACACCGACGCGACGTTAGCATGGATCATTAAATGAAGTATTTTTTGGATCATTAAATGAAGTATTTTTTGGATCATTAAATGAAGTATTTTTTATGCCAATACGACATACTTGGATACTTCGACGAATGCTACAGAAATACTATTTTAATACTTCGATTTTTGCGCGGGTATATACACGAGTAAGAATTCCTCGGGTTGCGGGGGCTGGACCGGCTCGCCCGGGCCGTAAACGAGATTTCACCGCGAGTCTCGCTCGCTGTCCTTTCTTCCCTTCCCTCTTTCTCTGTGCCGGGCCGCGCGCGTGCCCGTCGCGCGGGTTATATTGAAACACGTACCGAGTACACCGGGCCTGCCGTGCTTGCCCCACGAGCAACCGCAACGCAACGTTGCCTCTCTCTCTCTCTCTCTCTCTCTCTCGCGCGCGCTTCGTGTCACGACGGAGAGCCGCGAGAATGTCTCGTTACACCGAACGCGCAAACCGGGCCACTCGCTACGCACCGGGCGCAGCTCACGCACGAAGCTGTAGCAGCCGATGCAGCCGCCGCCTCCTCCTCATGATATGCCCGTAATTACGCGTGACCTTTGTCGCTAATTAGCCCACATGCCGGACGGTCGAGTGTGATCGCGTCGAGGTTGCGTTTCGCCGGACAGTATTAATAGCCTGCGGTCTACCGAACCGGCCACGTATTATCGCGACGTTTAGGATTCAACTATGCGAGCGGCGCCGCCGCGGATCCCGCGCGTAAACCTCGCCTATCGACGAACGTCCGTCGGATATGGAAATTGGTAATCTGTAATTATAAGAGAGACCCGAGAATCGGGCTGTTAAAAATTATGTTGGGTGAGATTTGCATTTTCGCCGCGAAATCGTCGACACGTGTCGCTTGAGAAAAATAGGAGGTGATTTCGAAGAGTTGCTTTCTTGAGACTACCGGAGACTCATTTCGGCGATCACAAAAAAGATATCGAGAAAAAGATATATTAAAAAAAAGATGTATAAAATATATAAGATATATTATAAAAAGACATATTACAGATATCGAGGCAATTTGTTCGATGAAAAAAATTAGAAGTCCTATGATTAAAAAAAAAAAAAAAAAAAAAAATTCCATAAACTGTGGCCCGAAATTATTACCCATTTTCATTATACCAGTGGTTCATTATAAAAGTATATTCAGTTGTATCTATAAATATAAATACCACTGAACCTGATGTTTCGAAAAATGTTGAGAATTTACTTTTTTGGGTGTCGAGAGTCCCTCACATAGATAAAAGAAATAAATAATTCCTGTCTCTCTTCAATTCCCTCATTTCTCTAACCCCCCTCGTAATCGAGACTGGCGCATTACGATCCTCGTCCACACGGCTCATGTTTACCATCTGATCTCGGTCCACCTCTCAACCTACACCGCGCGGGCATTACGTACCATGCGTATGTATATATTTTTTCCCCGCGCCGCGCTATCTCGCTGGTTCCATCAATCCCGCCGGTTCACGTGTGTCGATGTCTATCTGTCTGCGTATACAGGGTGTCCCATTTTTATCTCACACCCGATTTGTCTCGAAAAATAGGAAATAGGATATAAATAAGTATATAAATAGTTATATAAATATAAATAATTATATAAATAGAAATAGGATATAAATAATAAATAAATAATAGGATATAATATTTGTCTCCGATCGAAAAATGAGTCGTATGAAAGTTGAAGGATTTTAGGGGGGACATCTGAAAAAAATTAGTTGCTCAATAAAAATTTTAAAATGGCGGCGTTAAGGAGGCTGACATGTTTTTTTTTTTTTTTTTTTTTTCAAAGAAAATGTTTTTTACCAAAAAATTTGTTAGATCGAAACTAACAACTTTTGTAGGAATATTTTTTTTTTCAATAGGGTGTAAGATTAAAATGTGACACCCTGTACATTCCCTCGCGTTCGCACTTCGGGGGCCTCTCGCGGCCTCTCTCGTTGTCCGTCGCCCTCTTATCGCGGTATCTATAGCGGCGCGTTGCTTTCCACGTCCCAACGTTTGTATCGTTGACCCGAGGAGAAGCAGGTACGACCGGTGCCCGTGATACCCGCGCGCTCGCCCGTGTCTCTCGATACATCGATATATATACGCGGTGCGGTCGTTTGCGGGGTTTACAGTGGGTAACGACGCCCGCAGAAGCGTGGCGAGCATCCGTAGAGAGGAGACTTCAAAGCTCACCACTGGTGTGTGTTACACGATTTGGCCGAGGCGAGTTTGCTGCGCGAAAACTCATCGAATCCGCCGAAGGTAAAGAGAAAGAGAGAGAGAGACACGAAGCTCTCACGAACTGGTATGTGCGGTGCGAGAGGGGCAAAGGGGGGAGAAAGGGGGGCCCCCGAAGGAAGGTCGAAAGTTTTGAAGACGGGAAGCGCACGAGCTCGGAATTTAAATCGTTCGCTCGGTCGAGTATGTTATTTTCCAGGTCGAACGGTGGCGGCGAGGATCTCTCGCGGAAAAGAACGCGGGCCGGCCCCGAGAGGGGAAAAGGATAAAGGAGGAAGAGGAGGAAGAAAGAAAAAAAAAAAAAAAAAAAAGTGGAGCCGGCGAACCGACGGGAGGAGCCCTGGGCACCGTTATATTCCGACTCCTGTATATATACTACACCGTGTTTATACGAGACTGCAAAAGAGCACTGAGAAGGTAAACTGCGCCTTTTAAAATAGCGATTCGAGTAACGAATGCAATTGCCCCCCCTCCCTTCTCTTTCCTCCTCGCCAGTTCGTCTCTCCTTCTTTTCCCTTCCCCGTTGCCGCGACTGTTGGTCGAAAGAAACTCGCGCGGATTGAGCGGCGAGTGTTTCGAAAACCCGAGGGTGGTGGATATAAAAATGGCGCGTGGGAGAGAGGATCGAAAGGCGGAAGCGGAAAGAGGGCGAAGAGCGGACGATCGGAGGTGGAGGAGGTGGAGGAAATAAGAAAAAAATAAGAAAATAAGAAGCGTCGGCGAGTGCGCTGCACATAATGCAAGACGACAAGAGGAAAAAGTGTTGGCCGCGTTGCGAAAAATTCCCACGAGGGATGTTTCCGAGGCTGTAATGGGGTAGGAGCGGAATCGCCGCGAGCACAATAATCTTATATAAGATTAGGACCTAAATTTTCAGTTAAAAATAATTATTTTTATAAATTTATAAATAAATATAACATTTTTTATAACTTTATGATTTATACCATGTATGTATGGATTTAATTTTTTATATTTATTTAATAGTTAATAAGTTTATTTATAAAATTGAATTAGGGTGAATTGAATATATATTTGGAATTAATTTAATTAAATTTATGAATAAATTATAGAAGTTAGATATATTTTATAAAAGAGTTTTTAAAATATTAATTATTTTAAGATATTTAATATTGATTATTTTCATTTTTATTTAAATTTAAATAGCTTAAAATAAAAATTTAATATTGAAGATATTAAGATGATTAAATAATCTTTAAATGTAAATTATAGGGTCCTAATCTTATATAAGATTAGGACCCAATAACGAATGATTTTTTGGACATCATAAGCCTAAAAATGGAAACCCAGTTAGTGGGACTTTAGTGCACTAAATGCTCACAAATGGACCCTTTGGTGTTGTCAGCGTAGAAATACATATAAGCTAAAACACGTCGCAGGCTTCGACTCCAGATGTTTATTCGTCTCAGCCGACATTCCCCCATTTTCCCTACGCCGCAATATCTCACAAACCGGAAGGAAGCCAGAGGCCCTCGTCGACATTTACCAAAGCTCATCTACCAGTTATGGCGGAAAGACGCGGCGGTAACCGAGCTTGCGCGAAGAAGCCGCGAGCCTCCCGGGAGCCGATCCGCGTCGTCCCTCCTGTTTCTCCTTTAGCGCACAGCTTGTTGTGCGAGCCACACGGCGCACACGGCGAACACGAGAGACCTGGCGGTTCACGTACGCCATTCGTTCGTGACAGAGATAAAGAGGTGAGGCGGCTGCTGCTCTCGAGCTCCACACATGCGGCCAGGACCCTCGCGAGAGGCTCCTCGCCGTTGGAAACAGTGAAAGAAAGATGAGGACGGAGAGCTACGAGAAGTCGGAGAGGCTGGGAGAGAAAAGGAGTCGTCGTCGTCGTCGGTGACGCCGCTGCGGATTCCGTCACGAGATCCTGCGGAGCGCCGAGGACGAGCGGCCAGGGAATTTCCAGGCGTTCGACGAGGACGAACAAGACGACACACCGAGAGAAAAAGTTTCCTTGAATCAATGAAATTTCCTTGAAATCTCAACCTATGAAACATTTCTTTGAGGTCAATGAAATAATATCCTTAAGTTAATATTATATTTTCTTTGAACGATGTCATCAACCAAATTATAGGTTATGTTCACCAAGTTTTTGGTTACGTACCATAGTACTTAGATATGGTCACCAATAACTTCGATGGTTTAACCAATGATTACACTGAGAGAAAATGTTTCCTTGATTCAATGAAATTTCCTTGAAATCTCAACCTATGAAACATTTCTTTGAGGTCAATGAAATAATATCCTTAAGTTAATATTATATTTTCTTTGAACGATGTCATCAACCAAATTATAGGTTATGCCCACCAAGTTTTTGGTTACGTACCATAGTACTTAGATATGGTCACCAATAACTTCGATGGTTTAACCAACGATTATCTTCTTGATTTGACTTGACTTAACTATAACATGACAGATCAGCTTGCGCGAGAAACATCAATACGACTTATCGCGAATGAGCCAAACGTTGACAGACTGGGTGCCGTCAGGCATATCGTTTCTTTAAATCAAGGAGATCGTGTCTTTGAAATTCAAAGAAATATTTCATTGAAATCAATGAAAAAATTTCAATCCACCCATTTCTTTGGAATCAAGGAAATTTTTTCTCTCGGTGTAGGAGAGGCGAAGGTGGAGGTGGAGGCTGGGAACTATACTAGACGGGGCCGGGGATGCTATGGAAGGACTCGGTGTGTGTATATATAGAGGGAGACCCGGCGGTTCCGGGGCCACCGTGAATAATTTCGAACCAATTAGCGAGGTTGGTACACGGTGCACAAGATGCGCCGCGCACCGAGCGAGACTTCTGCCGCTGCATAACCGTTGGGTGGGCGAGACGCGAAGCGTAAGAGCAAGAGGTCGTCGTGCAGTTCCAACGCTGCGCCGCTGGTTGGTTCTTCTTCGTCGTCTCGTGCGGTGTACGACACCGAGCTACGGAAACGAGCGTTAAAATATATCCTCGTGCGGAAAACGGATGTACTTGGTACATGGAAATGCACTGCACGGATATGGAGCTCGTACTCGCGGATTTAACCTCGCGACACGGTGTAAGTGACTTTTGTAACGGAGACGGGGAGAGAAATCGTCGCTGCAGCACCGGTGACTACAAAGCGACGAGGCTATCAATTTTCGGGGGGTATGCATTTTTTTTTTTTTGGTTGTGGGAAACGATTTCATGGTAGGAAGAATTTGTAGATAACTAGCAGGTTGTAGGGATCGAAGCAAAATTAGATCGGTAAGGAAATTAACGTGAAATTAACGTCCAAAATTTACGAAATCTAGAAAAAAAATAAAAAATTGTATTTCGTAATGTTTGAAAATTCTATCCGATGGGAAAAATCGCAAATTTTTAGAAGGGGTCTTTCGTTTTTTTTGCGGTTTTTAGGGGTCTGACTTTAAAATTCTGTAAAAAATTAAAAAATCAAGATATCGCATTCCGTCTTACGGCGTTCTCTTTGTTATAGAGTTTTCTTTGGAACGCAAAAAGAAAATCCAGGTTTGGTCGATCGAGAGAAAAGTAACAGCGATTTTAGCGAAGTGTTCAAATTTCGAAAAAAGTGTAAAATCAGTTTTAGCGGCTTTAATTAAGGAGGCTGGGACAGACAAACAACTTTCCAAAATATATATAAGGTGTAACCGTAAGACGATTATTTTGTAGGTAGGACCGCAGGAGATACACGGAGAAAAATAAGTAGTAGTCGGGTCTAAAACGGGGGACCGGAAATTTCGTAGTAATTGGAACTAATAACTCGCTCGTTGGACCACGAGATAGGCCGGTCATTCTAATTAATCCCAGAGTCCAATTATTTTTCTCAGCACTGAGAGTACTGGAATTAAAAAAATGATAGCGGCCGCTCTTTGTGGTCACCGATATACCGGGATTTTTATCCGGGCTTATCGAGCTATTTATTCGATTTCTCGAATCATTATATAATTCATCGTTTCTCGAATCTCTCCGGGTTCTTTTAATGCCTCCCGAGAGAGCATTTTTATCCCCTCTGACTGTCCATTATTATCATTTTTATTTCCACCGAGATTAATCCATTCGATTGGATTAATTGGAAGGAAAAAAGAAGCGACGGCGAAGGAACCTGCGGAGAAGCCTCGGAGCGGGCACCGCCCACACACAGAATTCCTGATATAATCTCCGAGACGTCTGCGACCCGGATTAAATTTTCAACGCGGATCGGGAAACTTCCCGGAGGACGCTCGGCGCGCGACTCTCGCTTCCTTCTTTTCGTTTGAGTGCATATTAGATTCCACTCGGCTATACTTAACTTCCTCCGGCTCCAGAACGAGGGAGAAGAAAAATGTTAATAACTAATAAAACCCTCCAGCTGAAAATTGCTTTTTCGAAAATAATTCACGTCCGCCCAAAAAAAAAAGAGAAGTGTTTTTCTCACCAAATTATTATCCGCGATATCCGCAACCTCGGCGCAGTTTTGATCAAAGTTTGGTTTTCCACTCGACAATACTTAACTTCCTCCAACTCCAGAAGGAGAGAGAAGAAAAATGTTAATAACTAATAAAACTGTTAATAAATAAAAATGTTAAATGTAATACATAAAAATGTAATAATAAAAATGTTAAATGTAATAAATAAAAATGTAATAATAAAAATGTTAATAACTAATAAATAATAAAACCAGCTGAAAATTGCTTTTCCGAAAATAATTCACGTCCGCTCCAAAAAAAAAAAAAAAAAAGAAAAGTGTTTTTCTCACCAAATTATCATCCACGGTATCCGCGAATAACTTAGCGCCTCAACTCAATTCACAGCTGCGCAAAACCAGCAGCTGCGTCCTCGGAAACATTCGATCAAAGCTGCGCGCCGAGGTCGCGGAAATTTCTTTTCAATTACACGTAACTCGCGGGGAGGGGGGAGATTTAGAGCTCCTCCACCGAGGCACCGAGCACGCGCGTTGCGTGAGCCCCGTGAGCTTTTCGGGCGGCTGCCGCGCGCGCTTACGTGTAATTGGATTAGAACACGAGAGAGTGGAGCGCGGACAAATGTTTCTGCCATGTTACGAAATTGTTCCCGGTGTGCGTGTGTGCGGAGCGCTCGGGAATCGCGCCGAGAGGGACGGAGACGAGGCGCTGGATACGGGAGCCGAGTTAGCGTTAGCCGAGGGAGAGTGGAGAGCTAATTGCAGTAACAAAGCCGGATGTCGTACCTGGGATGTACGGACTTCTTTGTGGCTGCGTATGTAGCAGCCACGCTCTTCTCGGTTTCCCTCGCTGTGGATGTACGTCGAACACCCCCCCGCGCGACCCCCTCCTGTACGTTAAGGGAGGTGCGGGCAAAATGGGACACCTATTTTTTTCTGTTCCAACCAGAGTCGTAAATCCCTGATTTTTATAAAAATAAAATTGATGCTACGTTTGGATTTATAATTGTGTTTTTATAATAACAACTCAATAGAAGCAAAAAATATTAATTTCCTATAAAAGTTCATGGTAATCTTGTTGAAAAAAAACGGAGAAATACTGTTAATGCAATGCGAAAATAATGGAGGCCTGTGGTTGTCCATCTTTCGCACAATTTCTCCCAAAATTTAATTCAAAATTAGGTTTTTCTTACGGCTATTCGGCTATATATAAAAATGGTAAAAAAGAAGAAAAAAAATAATTTTAAAATTTTTTAAATTGATTTTTAATTAAGAAAAAAAAATTCAATTTTTTTTTTTGGAAAATAACCATTAAGGATTATCACCGAGTAAAAAAAAACACGAATTTCCGAATTTGGTGGTCCCATTTTGCCCGCACTTTTTTTTGCCGACCCTCAAAACTGATGTTTGGAATCGAATTTTTGGATCAAAAGCAATCAAACTACATTTTTGTCGTCATGAAACAATTTTTCGCTCATGCGTCCCATTTTGCCCGCACCTCCCTTATAACGTGTTCCAGCCTCGCCCCGGGCTGTACCATCCATTCCTCTCCTCCCTTTCAACCTCCTTCTCATCCTTCCCCCTCCTCCCTCTTATACGTCGTCGTCATTATAATTTCCATGCGCACCTCCACCATCTCCATCTCTCTCTCTCCGGTGTCTCCCTCCGCACCGCGAGACCCCCGGGACGCCTTTATGCTCAGCGTTAAAGCCCGTTATTACGATTATTAGTAACATACTTTCACCCGGTTGTAACCCCGGTTAATGAGGGAGTCGAGAGCGCGCCTCATGTGGGTGCGATCCGTGAGTGTCTTCTCGTGTCATCGCCGTCGCCGAAGTGCATAAACCACGCACGAGTGATCGCGTGTAGGATATATCCTTGGGTGAAAAAAAAAAAAAAAAATCGCGAAGAAAGTGCAGTGAGAAAAATGCACCGGAGGCGCCGAGGAAATAATAGCGATTTATTCCCCGGACCAGCGAGCATTTTTTTTCCTCTGCGAAAAAAAAATGCATCGCCGGCTGTTAGACGTGAAAAATCGAGACGCTTTTCCCGGGGCTGCGAGAAAGCGAAAAATTTGCGACGACGTAAAAGCGTCGGTTGCAGCGATGCAGCATCGACAGCTACAGAAACCTTTTTTTTTTTTTTTTTTCTTTAGCGACCCGGGGGCTCTGCAAAAAAAATGGTTGCCCGCACGAAAACACAGAAATGCCCGGGAAAAGTGTGTATGTGTTTTTTTTTTCCTACTTCACGATCGAATTCTGGGGGCCGCTGCGAGAACAGATGTTTCATTTTACGAACCGACCGCTGCAAGACTCCCTTCGGCCCCGCTCGAAGGGAGAAACAGGGACAGATATTCCCCGGATATTCTCCGGAGGAGAAAGAAAGAGAAACGGAAAATGTGCGGCGCCTCCATGTTGGCGAAAGCGAGACGGAAAACGTGGAGCGAAACGCGTTGGCGAAAGCGAGACGGAAAACGTGGAGCGAAACGCGTTGGCGAGAGCGAGACGGAAAAGGCACAGAGAAAGCTGCGGGGGATGAGAGGGACGGCGAGTTAAAGGGAGAAACGGCTAAACGAGCTGCCGCTGTACGTAGCCCAACGCTGGCGGATCGGGGGAGTCTGCGCGCCGTGCGCCGGTGGACCGGCCGGGGCTTTGGCGAAAGCGATAAAGCGAGAAGAGAGAAATACTCTGTGTGTTTCGTGGTACGGAGGAGCGGTGGGCGCGCCTGTTAAGTTTCACGTGTGTATAATACGCGCGCGGTGGCTAAAGCCCCGAGGGAGCCGACGGGGGCCTTCGGGGTAGGCCGGGCGGAGGATCGCACAAGGGTGAGTTACGCGGAGCTCTCTCCCCTCTTTTTCTCGACCTGGCCCTTCGGCCTTCTTTCCTGTAGTCGGTCTCGCCTTCCGCACTTGCTCTCGTGCATCCCGTACGTCTTCCGTCTCGCTTTCTTTGGCTCCGCTGTCGAGGCTCTCTTTATGGTGGTACGAGGTACAGTCCCGCCTTGCGTGAGTTTGAAAGAATATTTCGAATACTTCTCGATGGGACAAAAATGGGGAAAAAATCAAGCACGTTGAAGGGGCCGAAAAGATTTTTTTTTGCATAATAATAAATTCAAAATGTTATTAACAAATTAATGAAAAAATGAATTGTTCGACAATTCACCCGGCAAACCAACTTTTTTTTTCTGATGAAAATTATTCATTCGTTTTTCTGAATACGTATGAATTTTTTCCGAATTTTGTCTAATCTTACAAAATTGCGTTTTTTTTTTTTTTTTTTTTTTTCCAAGAAAAATGAGGAGCGAAAACCGCATTTTTTTAAAATTAGACCAAATTCTGAAAAAATTCATACGTATTTAGAAAAATTAATGAATAATTTTCATCAGAAAAAAAAGTTGGGTTGGCGGGTCAATCGTTGAAAAATTCATTTTTTCATTAATTTATTAATAACATTTTTTAATTATTATTATGCAAAATAAATCTTTTCAGTACCTTCAACATGCTTGATTTTTTTCCTATTTTCCTCCCATCGAGAAGTGTTCAAAATATCCTTTGAAACTCACGTTTTGCGGGACTGTACCGCTCGTACTACCTTAATACGTCTTGTTCGGAGCTGCCTGTCCTTCTCTCTCTCTCTCCCTCACGTTGCCTCTTCATACAGTCGTTCACAGTCGCTCCCTCGGCCAGATTCCCTTTATCTTGCTCACTTCAGGAACGTCGCCCGGCCCCCCACTGGTGAAGACCGTAAGGGCGAGCCAGTCGAGCAGGAAACCTCGCTCTGCCCTCCTTCCTACTCCTACTTCTCCAACCCCCGGAATATGCCGTAAAGCTTTCCGCGCAATCTTGCCCTTCGTAACACGGATCCTTAGAAAATTAAGGGAACGCCGCGCGCGTCAATTCGCCGAGCGAGTCGCTCGCTTTTGTTTCCCTTCACAGCCTCGCGCGCCCGGGTCGAAGCGTTTACGTTTCCTCTTATATAGCCTCTGGGTCATTGGCACGCCCTACGCAACCCCCGTGTGCCTCTCGGGTCTCGCGCTTTGTGCGCGCCCCGGCTTTTTGTCTGCTGATGACAGGTTGCCACGCGCAAGTCGCGGCCTTTGATAATCACGATCACTCTCGGTGTTTGCCGAAATTATTGTTTTGTAGCGACGTGAGTTTTTTTAGGTGGGTAAAGAAGCCTTTTTCTGCGCTTCGATTTGCACAGTTTTTGGGTTTGCCGTCGCACTTTCGGCGTCGAGGTTTTTTCCTGCTCTCGTCAGGTGCCACTCGCAACGTCTCCTTTGATGATGAGAATTGGTTTGCGGTTGCTGAAATAATTATTTCGGTGTACGTGGAACCTTGGAAGATGCTGAGAGTAAAAGGTTATTTTTTTTTTTTTATTCGCGGTCTCCAATACGTACTGCGTGTAACTTTATGCTTAGTTTTATCTCGCTTACGGCGTTGGGTTTTTTCCTGCTCTCGTCAGGTGCCACTCACGAGTCTCTTTGACGATAAGAATTAATTTATATAGTTGCTGAAGTAATTATTTCGTAGCAAATGTAAGTCTAGACTTTTTTATAATCGAATCCTTTTTCTGAATTATGTTATCATTGTTCACAGCCTCCAATAAAAATGTCGTACACATTTTTTGTATTTGCTTCCGTCTCACTTTCGCCATCGAACATTTCCCTGCTCTCGTCAGGTGCCAATCGCAGGTCTCTTTGACGACAATAATTGCTTCCCAAAATAATTATTTCATAATAAAAACCATATATAACTATAAAAAATGCATATAAATAATAAAAATTCATAGAGATTGCGTCTCTAAAATAATTATTTCATAATAAAAACCATATATAACTATAAAAAATGCATATAAATAATAAAAATTCATAGACATCGCGTCTCCAAAATAATTATTTCATAATAAAAACAACCCCAAAACTTTGTCCTAAGTAAACCCTTTTTTTAAATCACAAACGTCATCGTTATTCGCAGTCATCAATACGTATCACACATTCCTATAAAATATTGCGCACATTCCGCGTCCACTTCCGCCTCACTTTCCCCGGCGCTCTCGTCACGTTGCCACGCACGAATCTCTCCGATAATAATATAGTGCTCTGCAAAAAAAAAAAAAAAAAAAAAAAAAAGTGCGTATAAGCAACACAATGGATAAAGAAGGGTGTCACGCCGTCGAGAGCCAAACAGAGAAAAGCGTAGAGTGAAGTCGTAGAGCGCGAGGCATCGGCGCACGTCGAGGGCAGACCCCGCGGGGGGTCCTGGGGGGGGGGGGGGGGGCAGAGGAGATGAGGGGGGGTTGCTCGGTGGCTCCGCCGACCCCTCCTCGTTATTTATTTCCCGGGGACTTGGCGAAACCATTGGGGAAAGCCATGACAACTGTCGTCGTGTATTATTTCGATTATATTATTTATGGCTGGCTGCGGAATAAGTTTACGTGATAAATTCCGCAGGCAGGCCGCCCGGTGTGTATATTTCTCCTGGGGAGATGGAAAATTAAGCTCGAGCCGGGGAACGATGAGGGGGAAGGGGGGGTCAGTGGAGACTGCATCGATCCAGAATTTGGTGGATAGGTCGTTTCTCCTCCTCCTTCTCTCTCTCTCTCTCTCTCTCTCATCTCCCACCAGATTCGGTGTTATTTCCGCTTTTCGCATTTCCCTTGTTTTTCTTTTTTTTTCCTCCCTCTCTCTCTCAGCTCTCCGAATGTTCTCTCTTCGCTCGAAGCTGGTTAAGTCGATGGCGACTCGAGCCGGCAGAGCTTTATCCCTTTTCCATTTTCCATCTCCTTCTCGCGCGAAAAGCGCCGCGCGGGTCGTGCGGGAGGGAAGCGGCGGCGGCAGCAGCGGTAGCGGCCGCAGGGACCGACGTAATTTCATCCGTTTTTATCGTTGCCCGGCAGGCTTTAAGGCCTTAAGCCACTTAGATTTAATAGCGCGGTCGGCTAGCTCGCGCGGCCGCTCTTACTCTCTGGCTATGGCTATTGCTGCTCCCGCTGCTCCTGCTGATGCTGCGGCGAAGCTCTTGCACGGCAGCAGCTCGTCTGGCGTTTATATAGCCCCGCGGATCGTGCGGAAAACTCTCGCAGTCGCCGCGGAAAACGCACGGAGGGCGCGCAGTCGGTGTGAGCGACTATCAGAAGTGGACAAAACACATGGTTACGAGTGTATTAACGCGGTTGTGAAAAGGAGGAAGCGGAAGAGGAGGCGGAAGCATTTTCCGACGACTTTTCGAGAGTCGGGTGAAACATTTTCTTTTGTAGTTCAATGCAACCCCTATAGGGGGGTGAAATAATTTTCTTTTTTTTTCTCGTGCTCTTAGTCGTTATAATAATTTTTTGTAGCCGGTAAAATAATTTGGGCTCATTAATATTTTGTTGTTTTTAATTTTGCATTGCAACGATGCAAACTTCAACGTAATTTTATATAAGAATTGTCTTCGGGCTATAAAAAGACGTTACTATAAAAAAATCAACAATTTATATAAAAAATGTCTATCTTGAACTCATTTTTTGGTTAAAAATACAAAAATTTCAGTTCAGTTGTTCACTATTCGTAAAAAAAAAAAAATAGCGGAGTTGAATAAAAATGTAGGGTCATCAATTTTTCATGCCCAGCAATACCAGAATGTTTCCATCATTCCCACCGAGCTGCACTATTTATTTTTACAATCCCTCTTTTTTCAAAGCCCTTCATCATCTAATTGATCCCGCCTATAAATCCACCAACCGCGGTGAAGTTATTCCACCTGGCGTCGCAATTTCCCCGAACGATGATACGCAGCGTTCGTGCGGAAAAATCTCGGAGAAACGCACGAGCGACGTGGCCGCGAGAAGCGGGATCACCGGCGGGACTGGACAAGACGCACGGTTACGACCGCGCATTAAAAGACCCGAGTGGCCGAGTCGAACGAGGAAGAGGAAGAAGAAGCCGGCGAATTGTCTTCATACGATATATTCGACAGTCACGTTTCAGCGATTTTGATATGGCGTAACGCGCGCGCCTCATGACCGGACTGTACGCGTCATCATCGGGGTCGTGGTATAAGGACGCGTGTTCGATTACTTGCGGTCGGGGCGAGCGGTGCCCCGCTGCCGCATGATTATTAGAGCGACGACGACGAGGACGACGAAGGGCTGCGCGGGCTCGATGTCGAGCCACGTAGTTGGAGAGCGACCGCTGGAGCACGATGCAGTGGCGGACGATCGAACGTGTCCCGGAAGGGCTTCAATGAGCCAAGCTACTGGGGTATACATGGTCGGGACCGATCCGGTCTGCGTTACGTGGCCGACGGGCGGGGAGTTCTGTTGCAGCGGCAGAAGCAACAGCAACAGCGTCACCACCATCAACAGCAGCAGCAGCAGCAGCAACACCAGACCGAGAGAAAAAGTTTTCTTGATTCCAAAGAAATGGGTGGATTGCATTATTATTATTATTATTATTATTATTATTATTATTATTATTATTATTATTATTATTATTTTCTTTTTTTTTTTCAGAGATGTTTCACAGTTTCGTAGGTTGAGATTTGAAGGAAGTTTCATGGAATCAAGGAAACTTTTTTTTCTCCATGACATCACCACACTGACAGAAAAGTCATCTTCATCGTCTTAACTATAAAGTGACAACCATAAAATGACAACTATTTTGTATAGTTACAGTAACTATTTTTTTTTCAAGCTATGGTTACTAGGAAGCTGTTATCATAGCTATGATATTTATTATTATTATCATAGCTATTATATTTTTTATTTTTGTTGTTATTATTATTATTATTATTATATTTTTTTATTTTTTCATAGATATTATATTTATTATTTTATTATTAAATTGTTATGGACAACTATATAAAAATAATGGCACAATCGAAAAATTGATAATTGTCACACTTTATAGTTCCCGCAACTTACAGGACTTTTCTGAGTGAAGCAGCAGCAGCAGCAGCAGCAGCAGCAGCAGCATGAAAATCTGTAGTGTAACATCAGGCATTGCAGAGGCCCTGGTAGGGCTAATACGGCCCTGGCCAGAGTCGGGCTCGCGCCGTAAGTTTTCCACCAGGGCTGCAACGCTGGCAGCAGCAGCAGCAGCGGCAACAGCAACACGGGCGTAACCTGAACGTCACGGCGTTCGGAGCGAGCAGAAGTGCATGGCGTGCACACGCTGGCTGTACACAAGACGCAGAACTCTACCTGCAGCTAGCCAGAAGGCCGGGCTCGTGGGTATGTAACTCAATCGTCGGGCGCGCTGCTAGCACACCCGGGTGCATCGTCGCCACCCGGGGACACCACCCGCGAGCGAGAAGAGACACGCGCGCCCGGCTCCGCATCGTGTGTAAGGCAAGCTCAACGCGACAGCGAAATCGCGCCGCCCACACGCGTCCCGCCGACACGACTATGGGGGGAGCCTGTGGATTTGTGTACAGGGTGATTCAGAATCCCGGAAGTCAGAAATGGTCCCGGGAACGCGGGTGCAAAATTTGTGATTTTTATTCCCAGTAGTTTTTTTTTTTTTTTTTTTTTTTTTTTTTTTTAATGCGAGCCAATTTGAGACAGCCAATCAGAGAATTCGCCCTCAACTCACTCTTTCTTTTAATTCATACTCAAGTTGAGAGTATGTTGAGAGTATGTTGAGGGTGAATTAAGAGCATATTGAGAGTAAGTTGGAATGATGTTGAAGTTTGCATCGTTGGGATGCAACGAAATTCAGAAAAAATAATTAATTCCAGTTAACCCAAATGACGAAATTACGTGTAAAAAGTCATCATAGCAATTGGTTGCTGTATAGGATTTTTTATGCCTAAGTTAATCATTTGGCTTAATTAGAAATCATTTTCTTCTGAATTTCGTGGCATTCCAACGATGCAAACTTCAACATCTTAAGTTGGAGGCGAATTAAGAGCAAGTTGAGGACGAATTCTCTGATTGGCTGTCGCAAATCGACTCTCATTAAAAAACTACCGAGAACACAAATCTCAAATTTTGCACTCACGTACCTGGGGACCATTTCGAGGACTTCTGAGACTCGTTTCGTGCAGGGCTTCTCAATACATCAACGAGACGATGCTAACTGCGATGTCTAAAATCTGGGCTAAACGTCAAGGAACTCAGAGCGCATTGGAATTTCGGGTCAGAGACTTTGGGGTATATAATAAAAGGGTAGACGGTGATTTGGGCAGGACAAAAAAAGGTCGGACGTTCCTTAATGACCGGAAACGAGTGAGCTGACTATGAGCAACGATGCGGCTAAGATGACCACGACAGCAAATGCCAAAGGAATAGCGTGTGAAGTATTTACAGGATATTTAGTATTTAGACCTCTTAGTATTTAGAGGTAATTTCGACCAAAGCGCTGGAATATTAATAGCCCGAAAAAAAAAAAAAAAAAAACGAAACCCCCGCTTCAGCCGCGTTTGTGAAACGAAACCACAAACGCGTTATTATTCCGTTATTATTATCCACGAAGTCGAAACCGTTCGTGTATTACCGAAAATTATCGGCGTTAATTCATAGCGCGCGGTCGGCGCTGGAATTTTAAGCGGCGGCCATACAAGTCATAATACACACCGAATGGTTCGAAATCTCGTCGAATTAACGTCGATCAAAATATCGACGTCGACATAATATACCTGTCAATAATGTAGAACAAACTTTGATTGATACACCAAAAACTCACCCCTCACCCCCCGACCCCCCGTGAAACATAATAACACACCTCGATTTTACACGCATTAACTGCAAACTTATTAGTATTAACAATTTGCCCGCGCCAAATACGTGTGAAGCAATTAGCCGCGGCCGTGTGTATACCGGCGCCGATATAATAATTATAATATTCATACCACCGAGATAACTAATTAGCGCAACGGCGAGTAATTTGTGGGCGCTGCTTTATTTCCCTGTGACGTTGCCGGGAGAGAAAAGCCCCCGACTATCCGGCGCTGCCCGCGTTAACAATATAACGGTAGCCATCGATACGATTATTACGTACCCCCCTCAACCCCCCCCCCCCCTCCCCCTGACTCCCTCTCTACCCTTTCGCCGCTCATTGTATACGAAATTCTGGAAATTCATGATTAAAATATCATATTCCCCTCGTGTTCTTTCCATACACGCTCGTTAACGGGCGAAACTGCAGTGCGGCAGGCACAAAGAGAGCCCCCGACGAGCCCCGAGTCGCGGGAGGCGAAGTTGCACGCGCTTTGCACCGTCGGTGGTAGTGGAACTATGCGCAACTATGTTCATTGTACTCCGTGTGCTCGGTACAGTCGGCCCTCGCGTATGTACTTATTATGCATATGGACAGGCACGTTTGTAGGTGTTTGTATGCATTTACTGAGTGCATTTGTCGGGCTCGCGTGTCATCGGTACAGTCGGGCCTCGCGTATGTCACGCACAGACATTTTCTCGTGTTGATGATTGATGAATGATGTTGAAGCTTGCATCGTTGGAATTCAACGAAATTCAGAAAAAAAATTAATTCTAATTAATCGAAATGATGAAATTAGGTATAAAAAAATTACCACGGTAACTAATTGCCATGATGAGTATTTTTACGCCTAATTTAATTATTTACGGCAAGCAACGAATTTCGTTGCTTTTTATCGATGCAAACTTCAACATCATTACTAAGACACAGACGTAGACATTCGCACATCTATCCTTCGGTACACATTTCTTGTGCAGACTGAATATATTTATTATGCTTCCTGGGCTCTGCGGTACAGTCGGCCCTCGCATACATAGACCCACCCACAGACAATTTCCACGTGTCTCTACACTAAGCAATCGTGCATCGTGTGCGCGTGTACACGCCGAAAGCGAGAGGGCATTGTTCCGAGTGAACACCACGGGCGGCTCGTTCGCTGACTACGTGTACACGTACACCACCTACAGTAGGTGGAGTACAAGACCGCGGCGCCGTGGCCCACTGCCCTTAAGCCCGCGCGATACAGCAACGCCGACGCGATAGATACACAACACACACACAGATACACATCTACCTCGCTGCTGCTCTACACGCCACGCAGCGCGTGTGTATCTCGCTCGACGTGCAGCGAGCCGCAGCGAGCGCGAAGGCTCTCGCTACGTGTGCGCTGCACTCGCGTCGCGTGACGGGAAGCCACGACACGCGATCTCTTTTCCCTTCGTCGTCGATTAAGATCGCCGCTCGGCGGCTTCTGCCCTCCTCACGAGTCCGCAGAGGAGGAGGAGGAGGAGGAGGAGGACGACAGATGGCTCGCTGGAACGGCGACTTCTGCGTCTACGATCCCTTCTCCCCCCCCCTTCTATCCCTCCTCCCTTCCATCCCCCCCCCCCCTTCTATCATGATGCTGAAGTTTGCATCGTTGGAATGCAACGAAATTCAGAACAAAAACAGAATTCTAATTAATCCAAATGATGAGACTAGGTATAAAAAATCATCATAGCAACTGATCGCTATAATTACTTTTCATACATAATTTCATAATTTGGCAAAATTAGAATTATTTTTTTTTCGGAATTTCGTTGGATTCCAACGATGCAAACTTCGGCACCATCTTCTATCCCTCCTCCCTTCTATCCCTCCCCTCCCCCCTTCTATCCCATTTCCTCTCGACCCCTCGCGAACCTTCTTACAGCTTCATTCCTTCGACCTCTCAGCGGTCCACTCGAGTCGCCCTCTTCATCCCCCCCTCTTCCCTCCTTTCCTCTCCTACAGATCCTTCTTGATTCCTGTAATAACGAAGGAAAACTTAGCAAACCGTAAATATAACGACACGAACGGCGACTTCTTGCGGGACTCGAGAGAGAGGCAAATTGGAATATCGCCAATCGGATACGGATCACGTTTGCCTACCTCCTCCACCTTCTCCCTTCTTCCTTCTTCCTTCTTCCTTCTCCCTTCACCCCCCGGTAATAATGCTAACGAATAGCTGGAGTCGCAAGGCGATCTCTAATCCACCGGACGGACGATAATTGCCGGTGGTTTATATTGCGGGCAGCCCGATTTCACTTTTCTTCAGGGGGGCTCGAGGATCGCGGAGTGGAAATGTTTGTTCCATTGATCACCGCGGCGGCGGTAATGAGTCAGCCGGGACGATTGTCTTCCATTTTTTTTCAGGCTTCGCGGGTGACACGACTGACTGTTTACACTTTCTCGGCGTGACGAATCCGTAACCGGGATCCACTCGGGCAGACACAGAAGGAGAAAAGTGCGGGAAAACGTGGCGATAGAGGAAAGACACAAAAAAAATTGTCGTAAACAGGCGAGCAGTCGATACCGTTCACCACTCGAGGATGCGAATTAGCGGGAGACGAAGAAGAAAAAAAAAAGAAGCCGAAAAAAAAAATAACGACCGTGGAGCAACTTCCAGCTCGGAGGCTGCCGCGAAAACTGCGGCGAGGACATCTCCGGGCTCGCCGGCGCGGAATCCCCGGCGCAATTACGGGACACATAGACGAAAATTCAATTAACCTAATGGGAACGCAATCATGCAGAGTGCGGGTGTTTTCGCATGTGAGATATAAGCGCGGGGTGGAGCGCGTTGAACCCGGTAATATAATGCGACGTTAATGGATGCATCGACGAGGAAAATTCGCGCCGGGTCGAGAGTGGCGATGAAAAAAAAAAAAAAAATAAACAAAAAACAACAAAAAATGCGAAATATAAAACAAAAATGCTGGACTGTCTTCCTCTCTCCAATAATAAATCATTGAGAAAAATTGGCGCCAGGTCGAGAGCAGCGATGAAAAAAAAAACGAAAAACAAAAAATGCGAAATATGAAGCAAAAATTCTGGACTCTCTTCCTCTCTCCAATAATAAATCATTGAGCAAAATTTGCGCCAGGTCGAGAGTGGCGATGAAAAAAAAATAAACAAAAATTAACAAAAAAAAAACAAAAAATTGCGAAATATAAAGCAAAAATTCTGGACTCTCTTCCTCTCTCCAATAATAAATCATTGAAGGCTGCAATAATTTCTCACGCTCTCCGGGGGGGATCAGAAGGGAGTGGGGGGGGGGGGGGGGGGTGAGGAGGGAAACTACGTGGAGGCGGCTTAGTCACGTAGAACCCGGTGCGGCTCGCGCTCGCCCCGCGGACGGCGTCAGGCCCGACGTACCCACGACGAGCTCTGCACAGAAACTCAGCAGCCTCGCCGCTACATTTCGAAGAGCGGCCAAGCCGAACGGCAAGGTTTATTAGAAGCCCCGGAGGCGAGAAAGAGTCGAGAGAGCGAGGTGGAGGAGGAGGGCGTGCGGTGGAAGCGCGCGAGAGTGTAGTGCACTGGGTCCCTCGGCGGCGGCGTCTCGCCGTGTTGCCTCGTCTCCCCCGACCGGACTCTATACGGTATCGCGCGTATAGCCGGCTCGACGTGGGGCGAAAAAAGGAAGAGGAGGAACGAAATAAAGAAGAAAATAGAAGAAAAAAAAACACGAAGGTAAAATAAGGGGGAGGGGGGGGGGGGAGAAAAAAAGGAAGAGGAGCTCTCGGTGCGCGCCTCACTTCCGGCCGTAATAACTGTCGGCGGACGGTATAGTGATACAGCGCGCGCCGGGCTCCTCTCTACGTGAGTCCTACGCCTCGTCGACTCCTTTCTCCCTGTCGAGGTCCCCGGAACGTGGAATCGCGCAGTCCGGCCGCCGGGAGGAATGGGGGAAGGGAGGGAAGGAGGGAAAATGTGAGAGAGAGAGAGAGAGAGAGAGAGAGAGAGAGAGAGAGAGAGAGAGAGAGAGAGAGAGAGAGGGGAAGGAGGGAAAATGAAAGAGAGAGAGAGAAGGGAAGGAGAGAAAATGAGAGAGAGAGAAGGGAAGGAGAGAAAATGACAGAGAGAGAAAGGAAGGAGAGAAAATGAGAGAGAGAGAGAGAGAAGGGAAGGAGAGAAAATGAGAGAGAGATAGAAGGGAAGGAGAGAAAATGACAGAGAGATAGAAGGGAAGGAGAGAAAATGAGACAGAGAGAGAGAAGGAAAGGAGAGAAAATGAGAGAGAGATAGAAGGGAAGGAGAGAAAATGAGAGAGAGATAGAAGGGAAGGAGAGAAAATGAGACAGAAGGAGAGAAGGGAAGGAGAGAAAATGAGACAGAAGGAGAGAAGGGAAGGAGAGAAAATGAGACAGAGAGAGAGAAGGAAAGGAGAGAAAATGAGAGAGAGATAGAAGGGAAGGAGAGAAAATGAGACAGAAAGAAAGAAGGGAAGGAGAGAAAATGAGAGAGAGAGAAGGAAAGGAGAGAAAATAAAAGAGAGAGGGAGAGAGAAGGGAAAAAGGGCGCGAGTGATAGGAAATGGAAAAGCGAAGAGAGACGGAGAATGAGGGAAGCACGAGAGGACGACGGTTATTCTCGCTCCTCGCTCTCTCAGCTCGTTGCGCAGGGCTCGACGATGGCAACGAGGAGAGAGAGAGACCGAGTTCTGTTTCGTTCAGCGATTTTCCGCGGCCGCCCAGCTTTTACCTCTGTCTCTCTATCCCTTTGTTTGTTTCACCGAGTGCTTTACCTCAGCGCCGGAGAGCTCGCCGGGGATTGGAGCTCGGAGCGCGCGCCCCGGTATTAGCAGTCTCCGCGGCTCGCGCTCCTAGCTTTTTCTCTCTCTGTCTCTCTGTCTCAGCTCTCTCTCTGTCTCTGTGTGTACGAGGAACGTGTACACCCATCGTACACACCCAACCGAACGGGCGATTAATACGTACTCGCCGTTGGAATTCCCGCTCCATTGTCGGGCACTCCGAGCACGAAGGACGAGTTACTTGGGCTTGTCGGCCGTGTACGGGTTTATCAATTATTGAAGTGTGTGTGTGTGTGTGTGTTTTGCGCTGCGGGCGCGAGATGTGTGCACACGAGGTATTTCGGGGCCGGGATGTGTGACCGAAGTTCCGGAGCCGAGGAGATGAAAATGCGGGAATATTTTCGTGCGGTTCGGATGTCGTGAACGATTAAATTTCAATTACACACAGTACGGCGTTAAAGGGGCTCCCAATTATACACAGTTATTAGAGTGTCATCCAATTATACACTGTTATTAAAGTGTCGTCCAATTATATACACAGTTATTAAAGTGTCGTCCAATTATATACACAGTTATTAAAATGTGGACACGGAAATATGTATTGAATTTTACTGTATTCGACGTTGTCATCACATGCATTTTTCTCAGTATTTGGGTGTCATGTTCAGAATTCGTAATATCAGACCTTCGGGTAAAAATAATAAAATAATGATTAAAAAAGTCTCCGAATTTTTCTGAGTATTTTTGTGTCATATCCAGAATCCATAATATCAGACCTTCGGTTAAAAATAATAAAATAACACTGAAAAAAGTCTCCGAATTTTTCTGAGTGATTTGTGTGTCATATCCAGAATTAATAATATAAGACCTTCGCTAAAAAATAATAAAATAATAATTAAAAAAGTCCCCGAGTTATGCGAACAGCGAATAATTATTTACACAAGGCGCTGAGCCCTAATGAAAAAAAAAAGAATTAAAACAAAAATTCGAAGCTAAAGGACCAGTTCAAATCGCGTCCCGCTGCGGGCGCGGCTCTCCGGTGCTCGAGGACTCAGGAATTCGCGGCAAATTACCCTCGAACAACTCTCAGCCGGCTTCTTATGTTCCGTTTTAATTATCATCGGGCCAATGGCAGCGCGCGAGAATGAAATCCGAATTGAATTCAACCGAGTGTCTGGCGCTTTGGCTCCGCACCGAGCGAATAATAATGAAATAAGGTCGGAAATTGTGTTTTAAAATGGGGATCGTTGGCCAAACGTGATTTAGCTCCGTCCGAGGAGCGTAACGATTCGGGGGGAGCGGAGACGCTTCGGAGATAAACATGGGAAGAACGTAGAGAGAGAGAGAGAGTGAGATAGCATCTTGGCACACTTTATCATCACGTTATTAGAAAACGTGCCGGGAATTAGTCTCGAGGATTCTCGTAAACGTGCAGTACACAGTCATGTATATATCTATATATCTATATATCTATATAAGGGAGGTGCGAGCAAAATGGGACGCGTAAGCGAAAAATGGTTTTATGACGAAAACAAAAGTGTACTTCGATTGCTTTTAATCAAAAAATTCGATTCCAACCATCTAATTTTGAGTGTCGGCAAAAAAAAAAAAGTGCGGGCAAAATGGGAGGGACCCCCAAAATCGGAAATTCGTGTTTTTTTGCGCTCGGTGATACTCCTTAATGCTTACTTGGCAAGAAAAAATTTGTAAAAAAAAAAAAAAAATTTCAAAATGACTTTTCAAAAGCCGGATTGCTTAAAACACTCAAAATTGTTAAAAATCTTTATATTCCGCTCACGTGCGTTGAATCGTGTCGTATAGACGCGATTTTCACGAAATGGGGGTTCGTCCCATTTTGCCCGCACACATATCTGGAACTGAAAAAATAGCTGTCCCATTTTGCCCGCACCTCCCTTATCTATATATCTATATATCTATATATCTATATATCTATATATCTCTATATCTATATATCTCTATATCTCTATATCTATATATCTATATATCCACGTGTAGCGGCCAATGTAGAGCGGTGTACACGTTGATCTCTATAGGTGGCCTTGCTCGATTTCACTGGGTACTCGTTGTACCTTGCAGTGCATGTAGCACCGGTCGCTGTACATACGGAACGGATGCTATGTACACCCGGGGAAGAGGGAAACAAAATGTCTCGTGTGTCCTCCCCGTAATAACTGTCGGAGCGTTTCACGGGCCGACGGCTCCTTTCGCCGTCGGGGTGGAGGTGGGAAGAGGGGGACAACGACGGAGGGAAGGCACGATAAGTGACAACGACGGAGACGCGGAGGACAAGGAAAAGCCACCCGAGGAAGAGAAGCGAAGGAGATACCGCTGCGGGGGCCGAACCCCCCCCACGGTAAATATATGGCTCGCCAAAAATATTTCACACCATTCAGACGCCGCCCCACCGACCGCGCGCACTTCTGAGGGGTTGAAATTTATCCCCCGAAAATATACCACCGACGAGGGAAAAATCGCGGGCGTTTCGACTATGAACACAGAGCAGACTAAAAACATAACTGTTTTTGTTCTTCGGGTTATCGCATAATTAACAACTTTGCTATTTAGGATTATAATTTCTGTTTCATGGCTGATGAATTCTATGAGAAAGCAAAAATGTCGCACGAGTCCAGCAGTTAATAATAATAATTTTTTAAACAAAATAATAATAATAATTATTATTGTTATTATTATTATTAATATAATGGATCGGTAAAAAAAGTGTGACACTATTTCTATGTGTTTTTCCCACCGAACAACCTTTTCACAAAAAACACGACATTTCTCACAAGAAACACGAAAAAAAAAAAAAAAATCATCACACTTGTTCCCCATTTTCCGAACCGAATCCTATCAATATTTCAAGCCTTATAATTTCCCCCCTTTAAATCCCAATGATCGTGGCTAATGTAAAACTTGTCGAACAACGCACGACGCGCGCGAGCGGGTCCCCGTTGGAACGTTGCCATAATCACCGCCGTGTCCCGCGCGCTCGCGCGACGTGTAGTCTTTTTAACAGCGGACTCGCGTCGCGCGGCTCCGGGATATCCGACACACGGCGCGCGGTGCCCAAACGATTTTATAATTATCGTCAATTACGTTATAACGTTACATCGAGACGCGGGGAGTAAAGCCTCGGTGTGCTCTAATGTCCGCGGCGGCTTCGCAACGTTGAGGCTCGTGAAAAGCGCGTTTTCGCAGCCGAGCCGAGCCGAGGCCAAACCGAGTCTCTGTGATGTTGAAGTTTGCATCGTTGAAATGCAACGAAATTCAGAAAAAAATTAATTGTAATTAACGAAAATTATTAAAATAGGTATAAAATCATTTAAAAAAATTAAAATAAATAATAATGATTAAAATAGGTATAAAATAATAAAATAATAATAAAAATAAATAATTATTATTAAAATAGATATAAAATAAATAATCATTATTAAAATAGGTATAAAAAGTCACCTCAGCAACTAAGTGCACGAAAAAAAAAAAATTTCGTGCCCTTCGTAATTTCGGTTACTCACAATCAATTTTTTTTTTCTGAATTTCGTTGCATTCCAATGACGCAAACTTCAACATATCGTGATTCCCTCGTCTCTCCACAACGCAAGTGCAGAAACGCGCTCGCGGGTGTCCCGCGACTGGAAAAAGTTGAACACGAGCGCGCTTACGTCCTTCGCGTCCCTCTCGCGCCGCTCGCTCGTCCTCGACGCGGGGCAACCTCGACTGGGGGGGGGTTATAAAAGTATAAATGGAAAAGCGTCGCCGGGGTAAGCAGTGCTCGGCAGCAGACGGTGTATGCGGCCGGGCGTAAAATTGTACTGTGCATAATCGGAAACGGGACGCGACTATGGCGCGTCGACGACGACAACGACGACGACGTCGACGTCGAGAGGAAGGTGAGGGAGATATGGAGGTATACATATAAGAGGAGCAGAGAGATAAAGAAATGGAGCTACGGGGTGAAGGGTGGATGGGGGATGAAGAGGGAGGGGGGAGGGGGGGATTCAGCAGCGAGGACGAAGCGACGGAAGTAGCTACGGTGCTCCCGGGGCAAACTGGCAAACATCGCCCTGGATATCTTCAGAGTCTGGAGACAGAGGGGTGGGGGGAAGAAGCACCTCTTCAAACTGCTCTCGGTACCCCCTCCCCCCCCCCCCTCCTTCCAGGGTGCACCGCGCCTCCGGAAACTCGTTACTAATTTGCGAGATTGGCTTCGCCGAAGTTTCCGAGGCTGTACTACACACCACGCACGGCCCATAGTCTTTGGGCCACATCTGTGTGTGTGTGTGTTCTTAAGCGAGTCCAACGGGGGGCGGAGGGGGGAGGGGGAGAAAGGTCGGAGTCTACAGCTTCCGAAGGCAAACGTATATCTCGTGGTTTTCGCGCGTCGCTTGTACAGTAGGATATACTGAAGAAATATATATATCTATATATATGGGGCATTCCATGCTGAGTCGACCTGGGACGGACCCTCGTCCTCTCGGATTTGGTCGAAATTTTTTTTTATCATTGGACCAATTCGCAGGAGAAAACAATATTTTAGAAAAATTTGATCTGATTTGATTTGACTTGATTTTTTTTTTTAATTTGGTTTTTTCTCTTTCGTTTCTAAATTTTTCATAGTTTTTTATAGAATCAAAATAGAAGCAAAACCCGGCCCACTTTGGCTCTAGGCTCAAAAATGTTGTTATTTCATGCAGAATTTTTGAGAATTTTTTCAGATTTTTAAATCTGGGCTGACGACCTTGGGATGTTACCTTTAAAAAATCGTAAAAAAAAAATAAATGAAAAAAATCTGAAAACATTTTCCAGTACTTTTTGGAGTTGGTCCAATCGTATACAAAATTTTCGACCAAATCCGAGAGGTCGAGGGTCCGACCCAGGTCGAATCGGTATGGAATGCCCCATATATAGATGTATGTATATATATTCGTGTGTATATAACGTAGGTTAGGCGAGGCACAAGACGAGCTGACGAGCCCCATTGTCAAGGAAACCGAGGATCGCGGAAACGATAACGATCAAAGGGCACCGGGAGACGAAACCGGGGGTTTCAGGCGGCGCAGGCGGCGGCGGCTCGAAGGAGGAAATGAATAAAGACGGCGGCGCGAAGGGCTTGCAGCAGCGCTAAGTAGGCATGGAAGCCAGGCTTAAACAGTGAAAACTTGATGAATCAAACATTGACACTATTCCATAACGGAACGCGGAGGATATAGGAAATTCGAGGCGGAATATATACACCAACGGGGGGAGGGGGGGGGGGGGGGGGTGAGCTAGCGTCGCGCTTAAGACGACTGAATGACGCTCTTGAAAGGCATTTCACTCAGACAGAACATTTTAATGAGCGGAGCCGGGAGGAGAATACCGACTCGAATGTATTTCAGTCTGGCGAACTTTGGCGCGGCCCGGGAAGAAATTAATTAACACAACGTTGTACCGGTTAGATATAAATTATTTTGTTGTCAGTTCTGTTGTAAAATGGCTGTAAAATGGATTTACAGCTGTAAACCGAAGGCGAATTAAAAAATGCCGAGTCCTATTGAACCTGTCATCTGTTTTCAGTAAACTCCAAATCCAAAACAAAAAATGATTTTAATAAAACAATGTTGCTATTGTGCAGCACAAGAATAATTCGACCCGTAATAACAAAAAAACAAAATAATAATAATAATAATAATAATAATAATAATAATAATAATAATAATAATAATAATAATAATGATGATGATGATGATGATGATGATGATGATGATAATGCTAATGATAATGATAATGATAACAACAACAACAAAAATAATAATTCCGCGTAAAAAAATCCACGTAATATGGAGCAAAAAATTCGCTAATTACGGCCAAGATATGAAATGATAAAAATGTCCAGCGCGTCGTAATAAGTGACTCAAGCGCGGGGTCACGGGAACGCGTGTAAATTACACAAAGGTCGTGAGGGGGAATCACGACGTCGCCGTCATTATCGTCACCACGATTCCCGGGAGAATCCGCATTCCGGCGATAGCGTCGAGGTCTCCGCTCTCTCTCGGGTGTCTATAGGTAGCATAAGCACACACACACACGGCGCATCGCCGTCGTCGCGCTTTTCCTCTCGCACCTGGAATTCGTCCTGAGCCCGCGAGGATGCTACGAGACAGAGACAGAAAACCGAGAGAAGAGGAGGGAAGAGCGCCACGGATCCCCATGGAAAAAAAGTGTAGTGAAAAATATATTTTTCATTTTATCCCCATGGAAAAAAAGTATAGTAAAATATATATTTTTCATTTTTTCCCCATGGAAAAAAGTATAGCGAAAAATATATTTTTCATTTTTTCCCCATGGAAAAAAAGTATAGTGAAATATATATTTTTCATTTTTTCCCCATGGAAAAAGAGTACAGTGAAAAATATATTTTTCATTTTTTCCCCATGGACTTTTTGTCCATGGGGAAAAAAAATGTAGTGAAAAATATATTTTTCGTTATATTAAAAAATATACACAAAATATACTTGAAATATATATTTTATACTTAATTACACATTTGAAATACATGCTGAATACATGGAAATTATATTTCAAGTATACGTGCCATAACAAAAAATAAATTACAATTTAAGTACATCCAAAAGTATATTTGATAATTTTAATTTTAAATTAACTAATTTTTCGTAAAAAATAAATATATCATACTAAAAAATACATTTTTGAAGATACTTTAAATATACGTTTTTTTCCATGGGGGTATCGGATCTGTGTGAAAATTCGCGAGTGAGAGAGAGAGAGAGAGAAGAGAGAGACTCGCGAGTCGCCCGGCGCGCATTGTGTGCCAGTGGTGGAAGCGACCGCGAGTCGGCGTGGCGAGATTATATCAACTCTCTCTTTCCGCGCGACGCCGCAACGACGACGAAGACGACGGCGGCGGCGAGTAAAGCCAACCGAGCACCTATGTATTATGTATTTATGTGCACACAGCCACCCACCAACGTCGTCCGCGCAACAAACGCGCCGAGAGTGAATCTTCGAAGCCAATGAGACGGAGAAACGGGCGCTAGAGACGGCGGGAGGGAGAGAAGTGGGGGGCGAACCGAGTGTCGACGAACTCGCGAGGCATATTCTCGCATTCACGTCGAATTGTAATAACACGTCTCACGTCGCGGGCGGCGCGGTGTTATATGCGCCGCGACTGTGTATACCGAGGCGAAAGGAATTCTCGTGTATAATAATGGCGCGCAGTGAGCATAACGACCGTCGCGGGGCTACACACGCCGCGCAGCCGCCGCCGGGTTCATTGAAGAAACTCCGACGAAATTAGTTATTCGCGTACGCGCGAGTGAATTATTCGCGCGGCGGCGAATTGTCCCCCCCGGTGACTTTAACGATCAGCGTCGGTCGTGGCGGTTTACTTTTTTTTTTTTTTTTTTTTTTTTTTTTTTTTTCCTTTGGCTTTTCTCTCGTGCCTAATAAGGTAAACGTACCGGTTTCGGACACCTTTGGCTTAATTTCCGGCACCGAGTTCGAAAGCAGAGAATTATTTGTGTTATTGAAATGAAATAAAATTGTATCGATAAGCTTGTTAATTTATATGGATACTTTCGAAGTAGAAACATGAAAATACAACTGAAAATACAAAATACAACAAACTGAAATACAAACTGAAATACAAACTGAAATACAGTCATTTGAAATAAAAATACAGAAAACTGTAATTTGAAATAAAAATACAGAAAACAGTAATTTGAAATAAAAATACAGAAAACAATAATTTGAAATAGAAATACAGAAAACAATAATTTGAAATAAAAATACAGAAAACAGTAATTTGAAATAAGAGTACAGAAAACAGTAATTTGAAATAAAAATACAGAAAACAGTAATTTGAAATAAAAATACAGAAAACAGTAATTTGAAATAAAAAGACAGAAAACAGTAATTTGAAATAAAAATACAGAAAACAGTAATTTGAAATAAAAATACAGAAAACAGTAATTTGAAATAAAAATACAGAAAACAGTAATTTGAAATAAAAATACAGAAGACAATAATTTGAAATAAAAATACAGAAAACAGTCATTTGAAATAAAAATACAGAAAACTGTAATTTGAAATAAAAATATAGTGAAAATGGCCGAAACCGGTAGTGACCGAAACCGGTACCTTTACCTTATAGACATGTTTGCCGGTCGCGTAAATCGAGCGTGGTTGGCATGGATCGGGATTTTTCGTCTCTGTCGCGATCGATACTCGATGATGAAGAGGGAGAGAGGGAGACGTGGATTAGGCGCTGCGTGGACGTCGCGACGCCCGCGGCCCAGTTACACGTGGACGATAAAATTCTCTCTCCGCGCGTAGACCGAATAAGAGCCGCAGTCCTGCCGGGACGCGATTAGCGAGGGGATAATTGGCGCTCCGGAGCGGCGGGCGAGGGAAAATCGAGCGCCGTAAAGTAGCCACCGGCGCGCGCGCGCTCCGCGTGTCACCTTTACGATCGGCGCGCGGCTCGACCTTATTTCGAAACGCGAGGACGCCGATCCCCCGTCGGTACACACGGCGCGCGACGTCGGTGACTAAGAGAGATAATGAGGGGGAAAAAAAAATTAGATCACTTGGCGCCGACGACGAGCACGTTCGCCGCGCGAGGAATTACCCGGAACGAGAAATTATGGTGCCGGGGAGGGGGACAGAGAAAAAAAAACCCGCGGCGATTGCGTCATGCGTGGATTTGTCGGCGAAAAATACCGGAATTCCGAAGAAATCGACGGGGCGTGCGGGAATTTTCGAGGCGACGACAAACGTTTTTTTTTTTTTTGCATAAATTATTATTTTTAATAAAAATGATTTTATATTTTATTTTTTATTTTATATTTTATAAATTATTATTTTTTAATAAAATGATTTTATATTTTATTTTTTATTTTATATTTCATAAATTATTATTTAAAAATAAAAATACTTTATATTTTATTTTTTATTTTATATTTCATAAATTATTATTTTTAAATAAAATTATTTTATATTTAATTTGTTGTTTTTATTGTTGGGTCTAATTGAAGACTTTTTTTTTTCGACTCGATGAACCTTGTGGCTCGAGGTGCGAAACCAAGAAAAGTGTTGAAAAAAACGTGCTCAGTATATCAACACCCGTAGAAAGTGGTGACGATTTTCCTTCAAGTCCGGACGATTTTCCCGCAACGTCGACAAATCCCCAATCGACGCGGCCAATTTTGCGTTTCACCGACAACGGATTTGCATCTCGGGTGAATAAATTACCCCGCCGTCCGATCCCCGACACGCTCAACGCGCGGCGCAAAGAAAACGTCGTATAACCCGCTAAAATTTCTCGCACTTGTGAATCGGATAATTAATGAATGAAAATAGACGTCGGGTCAATTAAAGCCCATCTAAGTGGTGTTAAGATTCTTGATATTTCTCCGGCCGACAGACGCGAAAAGTGGGCGAGGGTGGAATGAAAAAAAAAAAAAGAAAAAAGAAATCGAAAGGGTTGGCATTAGAAACCCGTCGTCTGCGCTGAAAGGCGGAAGGCGCGTCTCGGGGATCCAAAATTAGCTCCTATGGCATCGGGGGGTAGAAAAAAAAGAAAAAAAAAAGAAAAAAAAAGTGAGAAAGCGACGCCGAAGGCGAGCGAGAGACGAGGCCGAGGGGGGTTTGTATAGAACGAGATAGAAATGGTGATAGCAATAAAGAGCCGGGGCGAGGAAGAGAAAACGGGATCGCGAGACCCGGCGCGAGGGGTGGTAATCACGGTGCTTCAGATAAGAAGCTTAGGGCGGGGACTATCGAAGCCGTGCGGGGAGAGGGAGCGAGAAAATACGAAGCTGGGAGAGAGAGAGAGAGAGAATCGCAGGGAGAGGGAGCGAGAAAATACGAAGCTGGGAGAGAGAGAGAAAGTCGTGGGGAGAGGGAGCGAGAAAATACGAAGCTGGGAGAGAGAGAGAGAGAGAGAGAGAGAGAGAGAGAGAGAGAGAGAGAGAGAGAGAGAGAGAGAGAGAAAGTCGTGGGGAGAGGGAGCGAGAAAATACGAAGCTGGGAGAGAGAGAGAGAGAAAGTCGTGGGGAGAGGGAGCGAGAAAATACGAAGCTGGGAGAGAGAGAGAGAGAAAGTCGTGGGGAGAGGGAGCGAGAAAATACGAAGCTGGGAGAGAGAGAGAGAAAAACGTGGGGAGAGGGAGCGAGAAAATAGGAAGCTGGGAGAGAGAGAGGAAGGGAGGAGAAAGATTTCTCGGTCCTTTCGTTCAGTATCATTCTCATCCACTACCCACTTGCCTTCTGCAATGAAGACGAGGCGTAGAGGGAGAGACGAAAAGCGCGCGAGCGCAAAACGGGAAGGACGAGGAGGAGGAGGAGGAGAGAAGAAGATTTTCCGGGAATCTCTCGCGCTGCTTCTCGTCGACGAGAGAAAAGAGTTCTTCGCTACTGCCTGGTGCTGCTGCTAACGCTCGGGCTCGCGTTGGCTGCTCCACTTCGACGAACAAATTACCCCCACTCTCTGGTCTCGCTGGTATTCCTCTCTCGCTCTCTCTCTGTCTCTCTCTTTTCGCGAGCGAACGCCGCAGACTCCGGCATAACCATTTTCCGTTACTCTACCAAGCCCGGGCAAGTTTCCCTCCTAGAAATCCGAAAGGAGGAATCGCGATCGTAGTCTCGCGAGAAAATAAAAATCTTTCCGGGTCGTTTCCGTATTTTTTTTTGGCTCCGTTTTTTTTTTCTTCCTCCTTTTTCTTTTAAACGGTGGAGCCCGTGAGAAAATCCTATGTAGTACATTAGCGCGGGAGTTCCTAATTTTTTTTTTTTTTTTTTTGCGTGGATTATTTTTTTGGGGAGTTGCGAGATGAATTTATTTTAAGTTTAATTTGTTGTTCTTATTATTGGGTCTAATTCAGGACTTTTTTCGATTTGTCGACGAAAAATACTTCGACGAACAAATTCCCCCCATCTCTCTCTTTTTTGCTCGCTCGCGCCGCAGACTCCGCCATAACCATTTTCCGTTACTCTACCAAGCCCGGGCAAGTTTCCTCCTAGAAATCCGAAAGGAGGAATCGCGATCGTAGTCGCGAGAAAATAAAAATCTTTCCGGGTCGTTTCCGTATTTTTTTTTGGCTCCGTTTTTTTTTCTTCCTCCTTTTTCTTTTAAACGGTGGAGCCCGCGAGAAAATTCTATGTAGTACATTAGCGCGGGAGTTCCTAATTTTTTTTCTTTTTGCGTACATTTTTTTTTAAATCTTTAATTTGTTGTTTTTATTGTAATGATGCGAACGATAAGGACAATAAAATGTTTAATTTCTTGGACAATAAAATAAGGAAATAAAAAATAAGGACAATAAAATGTTTAATTTGTTGGACAATAAAATAAGGAAATCAAAAATAAGGACAATAAAATGTTAATTTGACTCTGGCGTAACCATTTTCCGTTACTCTCAAAGCCCGGGCAAGTTTCCTCCTAGAAATCCGAAAGGAGGAATCGCGATCGTAGTCGCCAGAAAATAAAAATCTTTCCTGGTCGTTTCCGTATTTTTTTTTTTTTTTTTTTTTCGTCTTCCTCCTTTTTCTTTTAAACGGTGGAGCCCGTGAGAAAATTTTATGTAGTACATTAGCGCGAGAGTTTATACATCAGCGGCGAAAACGAGAGCCAAAGTGCCGTCCCGATTATATTGCTCCAAAGATTTTTCCTGCGATATATTATTCGCTTTCCGCGCTGGATATTTTCCACGGTTGACTTGCAGCGCGAAAACTGCGATTCCTGTTATCGGGGAGCCGCGGCGACGGAACTTTTGCCTCCGCAACCCGCTTTCGAATTCGAACGAGAGGAGCGAGAAAAAAAAAGCAGCAGGAAGAAATTTCGCCTGCGAGGGTTTTCGTTGGTCCACCTATCGTTATTTTTAATTAAGTCGAATTTAATTGGATCGATCGGCGCGCTCGTCGATATTTCACGTTTTTCCGTCGTTCGCGCTGTGTCAGCTTTGAAAAAAAAAAAAAAAAAATTAGGTCCCTTCGTCGGATTTCCGCGGATGTCCCAGAAGGCCCCGAATAATTGCGTCAGACTTTAATCAGCGGCCGCAAAATATTTTCTCGAATATTTGATTAACCCGACGTTTCGGATATTTCTTTTTTTTTTTTTTCTTTTTTTTCTCGATCACAGAATTAACTGTAGGTCTATCGTCGGGGGGGTTAAAACTAATTAATTCGGAATATGTAGATTGTGCTCTAATGAAAATCGCTCGAAGTGGAAGCGGATTGGAAGAGGGAGGAGGGAGGAGGGAGGGAGGGCGGGGAGGGCCGCATAAGCGGTATACGACAAATCGTGACAGGGATAATCGACGCGTGGAGCGGTATACGCCCGTTTCACAATACCGCTCTAATCCGGGGATTAATTACGTCGTGCGCGCTCCCGCGTTCCCCGCTCATACAGTACACCGGGCGTTACGGCACTCTCGGTGTTCCCGAGTTCCAGCGGCACCAGTACCAACAACAGCCGCGGCGGCGGCGGCAGCGATTTATCGTACAATTATGCGCGCCTACTCGACAAAATTCAAAGCAGGGACCGAACACGATGAGGCAAAGCGAGCCCGAGGGGTGGAACCATTTTTTTTTTTTTTTTTTTTTTTTTTTTTCGTGAACGAAATTCACACGTTACCTGTGCAGCACGGAGAGAAGCGGGGTACGGGTGAAATTATGAGAGGGGGTAAACGCAACGAGGAACGGGATGGAAAAAGAGGGGGGAGCGGGGGTGTGATTTTTTTTTTCGTTCAGAAAATTCACACTTTACCTGTGCAGGGCGAGAGAAGGTAGGGAAAAATTATGAGAGGGGAAAAACGCAACAAGGAGCAGGATGGAAAAAGGGGGGCGGGGGTACGATTTTTTTTTTTTTTTTTTTTTTTTTTTTTCGTTCGCAAAATTCACACGTTATCTGTGCTGGGTGAGAGAAGGCGGGGAAAAGATTTGAGGAGGGGGTAAACGCGACAAGGAGCGGGGTGGAAAAAGGGGGGCGGGGGTACGACTTTTTTCTTTTTTTTTTTTTTTTTCGTTCAAAAAATTCACACGTTACCTGTGCACCGCGAAAGGAGGGGAAAAACGCGACGAGGAATGCGATGGAAAAAGGGGGGAGGGCGGGGGGAAAGATTTTTTTTTTTTTTTTTTCGTTTGCAAAATTCACACGTTACCTGTGCAGCTCGAGAGAAGGAGGGGAAAAATTATGAGAGGTGAAAAACGCGACGAGGAACGCGATGGAAAAAGAGGGGCGGGGGGAGGGAGGGGGGGGGGGGAGTAGAGACTCGCGGAGTTGGCGGTAAGTGCGAGCGTTAAAGCCAGACACTAATGGAGATATACGCCCCTTAACTACCCACGTAATCGCACGGTTTCGACGAGCTACGAGCCCGATCTTCGAGAGCGACAGTTACGAGGCCGGTCAGCGGAGTTCTTCGCCGCATTGATGTCCGCCTCTCTCCCTCCCATGCCTCCCGCGGCTCTTCCATCGAGAGCAAGAGTTACCTGTGCGCTACACGCGCGGTGGGTAATAATCCGACGGTGAATCGCCGCGCGCCACGATTCGCGCTCTAGTCGACGAGGACTTATAGACGGGAGGAATCGACGACGGGAATGATGCACCCGTTTTTCGACGCTTCGCACCGCGTTCGCAATTTCGCGGTGCCACGACGAATTTTCCAAGCAGTAGGATTTTTTATTTTTATTTTTTTATTTTATTTATTTTATTTTATTAATTTACTAATTGATTTATGTTATTTTTATAGTTTTTTTATTGTGTCGATTTTTTTTATTTCTCGCTTGACGAAAGTGAGATGAAAAATAATGTAAACATTTTGTGGAATGTTTAACGAAATATTTCAGTTTTTATTTCCCACGACGTGACAGTGATGCCTCTATTTTTCGGTGATTCTACAGTTCCACAAATATTTCGTGCTCCAAAGATTCAAACCGTCAGCATGATTTTATTTCGTTTGATTTATGTCTCGTCGTGTCACCTGGATTTTTTCCAATTCCAACGCGAATAATATTGAAAATTCCTGTCTGGCTGACAATTTTTTTTTTTTTTTTTCACTAAAAAATATTTGCAAACTCATCGAATTTACAAAGCGTTATTTTAGCTACGCAACAAATATATATTTCATACCGTCCACTCGATTATGTTTACACACGACGCAATCTTTTTTCAACCATAAAAAAAAATCGCGCTCAGCATTTTTCTAGCTCGCCAATACTGGATTTTTATGATGTCGAAGTTTGCATCGTTGGAACGCAACGAAATTCGGGAAAAAAAAAATCATTCTAATTAACCCAAGTGATAAAATTTTGGGTATAAAAAGTTTTCATAGCAACTAATTGTTATTATGATTTTTTATACCTAATTTCATCATTTGGATTAATTAGAATTATTTTTTTTGTCTGCATTTTTTTTCCACGAAAACCGCGCGATGTTTCGCGTCATCGAGAAACACCCGCGTAACCCACACCAGCTGAGGCGTGAAGTACACGGTAACCCATCACCAGACCTCGTACCTCGTGCGAGCCATTAAATACCGCGGATGAACTTCACCATCAGTGCCACTCTATATTCCTGTAGCGCCTGTAGTGCGGCTCGCATATTAGTGTAGTTTGCATATTTATACGCGAAGCGTGTGAGGGCGGAGACGATTGTAGTGCTGAGAATAATGTGGATACGACGAGGATGTGGATGAGGAGGCTGCTGCACATAGGTAAAGGAGAAGAGTGAGTGCAGTGTGAGGCTGCTCTCCCTCCCGCTCCATTCTTGAGCTTATACAGGCGTCGCGCATGTACAGCGTACAGAGCTCTAATAATACGCAGACGTGCCTATTTCATTGGCGAAACCGGCGCGCGCGCGCCTATGCGGCTCGGGACACTCCGCGCGATCTACACATTCTCCGATGATCTATATAGGTGGAGAGCAGCGATCCCGTGCCTTATGCACACAGCGCTCAGTCGTCTCCCCTCCCCCCTCTCTCTCTCTCTCTCTCTCTCTCTATCTATCTCTTTCTGTCTCTGCCTCTGTCTCTCTCTCTCTCTCTCTCTCTCTCTCTCTCTCTCTCTCTCTCTCTCTCTCTGTCTCTGTCTCTGTCTCTGTCTCTGTCTCTGTCTCTGTCTCTCTGTCTCTGTCTCTGTCTCTGTCTCTGTCTCTGTCTCTATCTCTCTGTCTCTCTGTCTCTCTGTCTCTCTGTCTCTCTGTCTCTGTCTCTGTCTCTGTCTCTGTCTCTGTCTCTGTCTCTGTCTCTGTCTCTGTCTCTGTCTATGATGTTGAAGTTTGCATCGTTGGGATGATGTTGAAGTTTGCATTGTTGGAATGCAACGAAATTCAGAAAAAAAGGAATTATAATTAATCCAAATGATGAGATTAGGTATAAAAAATCATCATAGCAACTAATCGCCATAATCACTTTTTATACATAATTTCATAATTTGGGTTAATTAGAATTATTATTTTTTTCGGAATTTCGTTGGATTCCAACGATGCAAACTTCAGCACCATTCGTTGGGATGCAACGAAATTCAGGAAAAAAAATTAATTTTCATTAACCCAAATGACGAAATTAGGTATACATAAAATCACCATAGTAACTAATTGCCATGATGAGTTTTTACGCCTAATTTTATCAGTTAGGTTAATTAAAATTATTTTTTTTCTGAATTTCGTTGCTTTCCAACGATGCAAACTTCAACATCATCTCTGTCTCTGTCTCTGCCTCTGTCTCTGTCTCTGTCTCTCTCTTTCTCTCTCTCTCTCTCTCTCCCCTCTCTCTCTCTCTCTCTCTGCACTCGTGAATCCACTTCTGCCGTTGCTCCCGATGCCTAGAGCGTATTATATACGTTCGCCGAGCGTATATATCGGTATATATCGGTTCCGCAATAACGGTTCGTGCACCCTTCTCCCTCTTCTCTCTCTCTCTCTCCCGGCGGCGCGCTCGCGTCGTATATGCAAATTAAATGTTAAAAGGTATCGCACAATACGTCCGTGTCGCGCGGTAGCTCCGGCTAATTGTGATTAATTACTTTCCGATCGGTTCGCGCTCGTAGCTCCTGCTGCTGTGGTTGGCTCGTAGCGTTCGGTGCACTTCTTCCGTGCGACCGGGCACGCGAATATTCTTCCCATGGAATATTAAAACCCCCGCGCATCGTGTTGAATTAATAATCAGTCGATACCGAAGAGCGAATTATTATCGCCGAGTGTGTTGGAACCTCGGACTATTGATTTTCAATATTTGTCTCTCGGCGCTTTGAAAAAAAAAAAAAAAGATTTTTTTTTTTTTTTATTTGTGGGGTGAATATGAGGAGTTGATTATTGCGTGGGAGGTGAGTCGCGCCTATGGGGATGGACGTATTGCGAAATCGTCAGGGCGGCGGGTTTTTTTTTTTTTATCAAGAGGGGAGTTTTGATTTTACGCTATTTCTTCGAGACTCCGCGAAACTTGAGTTTAATGACGCCTGAAAATTCTACGATGTTGAAGTTTGCATCGTTGGAATGCAACGAAATTGAGAAAAAAAAATTAATTCTTATTAACACAAACGATGAAATTATGTATAAAAAAATCATCATAGGAACTAATTGATATGATGACTTTTTATATCTAATTTCATCGTTTATGTTAATTAGAATTTTTTTTTCTCAATTTCGTTGTATTCCAACGATGCAAAATTCAATATCATAAAATTCTTGCGAAAAATAAAAAAATGTTAATGCCATTTTTTTTATCACAACACAAAACAAAAAATAAAATGCTCAGAAAAATCCTCAGCCTGTCCAGAAAATTACGTAACCGCAACTTTTCAATCGCAACGCAAACCAAAACTAAATCTCCACGAAATCCTCCGGGGAATTTCAATCGAAACGCCAGATAACAAATAAAACATTTTATTGCATCACCGACATCGAGTTTCCGGGTCGGAACTCATGTCGCGTGCTCCTCGAGTGCCCGACGATTCCCAAGCGTTTCAAAAGCGTCACGATAAGATTAAACAGATACAACTAACGAGCCCAAAGTGCGCCAAAATTGACCTGCCCCACATCGTCGCTCGAGTGTCACCAAACTAACGTCCGTTAGCCACGATTATCCTCGATAATCGTGTTTAGAACTCGTTGCTCCAAAACCACCGCAAAAAATGTGAAAAAAAATCACAGACAACGAAGAAAAAAAAAAAAGAAAAAAAAGTTAATCGAAACATCAATTCGCCCTCGTATAGTGTAATTTAAAACGTGTTTAATACCTGTCAGTCTCTCGCAGCGCTTTTTAGATCCTCAATAAATTCGGCGAGTCAATCCAATCACTCCAATCCGATATAACTCAAATTCCACTCGTCACTTTTCGCGCTCCTATTAATAATGAGCATCACACGAAAAAAATTCGTCGCACGGGACGAAAAAAATTCGTCGCACGGGACGAAAAAAAATTCGTCGCACGGGACGAAAAAAAATTCGTTGCACGGGACGAAAAAAAATTCGTCGCACGGGACGAAAAAAATTCGTCGCACGGGACGAAAAAAAATTCGTCGCACGGGACGAAAAAAAATTCGTCGCACGGGGCGAAAAAAAATTCGTCGCACGGGACGAAAAAAAAATTCGTCGAACGTTACACCGCAAACTGTATCACTGGGTGACTCGTCGGCTCGACTCGGAATCTCCGATGTCGCCGGACTTGCAACGAAATTCCCGGTAAGCGTTCGGTCGTCCCGTTGTTCTCGCGCGAATTAATATCCGGCGTATCGCTTTCACTGTCGGCAACAATAATCGGCCGTCGAGCGATTTGACCGTCGTCGCTCCGCTTTCTCGGCTCGCAAACGCGAGCGGCGGCGGCAATTAGCCGTTATCTCGCTCGATTCCGACGAAATCTATGACTCGACGGGCGGCGCGCAACGTCGACACCGATTTTTCATCCGTGTATTCCACAGTCGAAATAAGTCACTGTTTATTTTTTCCTTCGATTATTTATTATTTCTCCTGTTTATTTTTCCTTCGATTATTTATTATTTCTCCTGTTTATTTTTTCCTTCGATTATTTATTATTTTATTATATTTACTAGCCTGAACATCGATATTTAACACTCACTTTTATAACACATTCCAAATGCCACTCAGAAATATTATTACATATATTTTTTTTATACGTCATACATATATTTTAATTTTTAAAATTTTTTCGGTACACGTAATATATATGTTTATTTTTTTATGTTTCACGTTCACGTGATATATATTTTTATTTTATTTTATGTTCCACATTCACGTGATATATATATTTTTGTATTTTATTTTTACGTATACGCGATATATATTTTTATTTATCTATTTATTTACGTATATAGATAATTTTCTTTTGTTTTTTTAAATGCCTCAAAACGCGTCGGAAAGAATAATCGCGGGGTTCACACGTGTCGCGAGTAGGAAGAAAATCACTGCGGAGGGAGAGAGAGCGGCGCGCGCGCGCGAAGCGAATGAGCAGCAGCCGGTGATGCTCGCTCGGAGTCCGCGGGAACACTGACTGGTCGGGGCGCTCGGGCTGCTGCGTTGGGACTCGGCGATGTGACGGGAATGACGCACGCGGCATGGAGGAGCCCCCAGACGTTCCGTGCGCGGCAGCGGCGGCGGCGGCAACGGCGGCGGCGGCGGCGTGCGGTGACTCAATGCCGGAGAAAAACGAGCCACCGACCGAACGTTGTCGAGGCGGACGAGCAGCCAGGCAGCCACCGGTTCGAACGCGTTGCGAACGCGTAGCGAGCGTAGTACACAGAGCGCTTCACCGGTGCCTCGTGAGAGCGACAGAGAGGGAGAAAGACGGAGAGAGGGAGATCTAAGTTCGCAGCCTTGGACGCCCTTGCGTCCCGTTTTCCCGTCGTTCGTCTATTCGACGCTCCGACTGTGAGAATCTCACGGGCGATGCTTTTATTGTTTTGCAACGGTTTCGCCCCGAGAATTTTCGACGGCATTCCCGGGCGTTTCGGGCCGGCAATTTTGTATAGTTCGAGCGCTTGAGAATCGCCGGGACTGACTCTACAGGGCGTTTTTATTATGATTTATTATGGTGAAGTTTGCAGCGTTGAAATGCAACGAAATTCAGAAAAAATAATAACTCTGATTAACGCAAATGATGAAACTGGGGATAAAAATTCATCATAGCAATTAGTTCCTATTACAATTTTTTATATCTGAATTATTATTTTTTTCTGAAATTCGAAAAAAAATTAGAATTATTATTAAAAAATAGAATTTTTTTTTTCTGAAATTCAGAAAAAAATAATAAAAATAATAGAATTATTTTTTTCTTCTGAAATTCAGAAAAAAGTAATAATTCTAATTAACCCAAATGATAAAACTAGGTATAAAAATGCATCATAGCAATTAGTTCCTATTACTAATTTTTACATTCTAATTCATCATTTGGGTTCAATAGAAGTAATTTTTTTTCTGAATTTCGTTGCATTCCAACGATGCAAACTTCGATATAATTTTTTATTGCGGAAATTACAGCGGCGATGGTCGCCCTTTGAATGGAAAATTGGTGGAAATATTTTTTCGTTTGGTGCTGGAAGGATTTAATTGTTTACTTTTGTTCCGGATTTTTGGGACATAATATTATTTTTTCATCGTGCCAGCCGCCACGGAGGAAAAAACAATAAACCGATAATTTCGCTTCAAAGTCCACGTAGCACTCCTTTTCAGTCGCGAACACGTTCGCGAGAATCACTGCATATATATTTTATGCATATTTACAGCGAGTGTCCAGGGGGATCGAGAGCGAGCCCGACGTCGAGCGACTGGACTTCTGCATTGGCTGATGAGGCGAGATTCGAGCGATTCGAGATGTCCGACAGCCGCGCACACACGAACCGTATACGTGTCCAGTGTATACGTGACGTAGGGTTTGTTCTCACTCTACGCTCGACCAGCCGAGTAACACGATACTCTCTCGCTTCACGCCTAGCGAGCTTTATGATTTTAAAGGGAGTGAATTATACCACCTACAGTCTAATAAATCGCGACGAGGAAAATAAACACAATTCGCTGAAAAAATAAATATCATTCCGTGCGAGAAAATGCAAAGAATTTTCGTAAAATAATGATTAAAAAATAAAATAATAAATAGATAAATCAATAAATCTTATATATTCTCGTTATATATAATTTCTCGGTTTCGTAAAGTTTGGACGTAAATTTCGTGTTAATTTCCTTAACGATCTAATTTTTATTTGAGCATACAGCGAGCTATATAAATAAATAAATAAATAAATAAATAAATAAATAAATAAACAAATAAATAAACAAATAAATAAATAAATAAATAAATAAATAAGCAAACAAATAAATAAATAAATAAGTAAGCAAATAAATAAATAAATAAATAAACGAATAAATAAATAAATAAAAAATCGTCTCCTGTCGCCTCTTCCCGCTGTCTCGAGCGTCTTTCCTGACACCTTCTCGAGTTTCTCGCGCGCGCGAAATCTCCCAACTCGATTTAGACATGTTTCGTCTTGCCTAGAGCGAAGTCGACGAGGGCGAGTAACGCGATATCCCGAGATTCAGAAGCTTCTACCTCTCGCAGCGACGACGGGGACGCCGGGAGTCTCGGGTGAGCGGAGTCTCTTTTCGCTGTACGCGCGCTCAAAACTCAATGCAACTGAGGCAACCGAGAGCCGAGCCGTTGAGCTGATACTGGGCGCTCGCGAAAGAAACTCATCTGTCTGCCGCGATCGCGTCGCGCTTTCTTGACGTCTAAACTCGCCCGCGATACGACTCTCCCGACGCGCGGCGTGCACTACTTTTATTCCAATTTTGCACTTCCCCGAGTGCATGTGCCACATGAAACACCCGCGGATGCATCCTGCTTACTCGATTTCCCTCATTTCCCTTCGCCTCGTGGCTGTCCACATTTATATGATAAGATAATAATGCTCAAAATATTTTTTTTATATGATAAGATAATAATGCTTAAAATATTTTTTTTATATGATAAGATAATAATGGTAAAAATATTTTTTTTTATATGATAAGATAATAATGGTAAAAATATTTTTTTCATATGATAAGATAATAATGCTAAAAATATTTAAAAATAAATGAAGCCACGTCATTTTTTATCAGAAACAATGGATTCCTATTTAATGAATTTCCGGCACTTTTTTCTGGAAAGTTATGAATAAACACAAGGGAAAAGGATTTGTTGACTGTTGGCAAAAAATTCGCTGAACATGGGAAAATAAATATTTACGTATTGAATCAAATATGAAAAGAGTTGGATTCAAATGACCCGAATAAATTATTTAGTGACAATTACGAGGTATTATTTGAGTGAATTAAAATTTTGTATTCATAGATAAATAATTATTTCGTCGCATCTAAGAAAAGATATGTTAACAATTAACGGACTCGTTCAAAAACAACAAAAATTAACTTTAAAGTGTATGTTAATGACAAATCTTTTCTTAGGTGTTGATAAATATTTATTAGCAGCGAAATAAATATTTAGGAACACCTACCAAATTTAACTTTACCCAAATAATACCTCGTAATTGTCACTAAATGATTTATTTGGGTCATATAAATCCTACCTTCAGCTCGCCTCAAATATTACACAACACGTAAATATTTATTCCTCCACATCCACCGAGACATTTGCCAACAGCCAACAAACTTTTATCTCCCAACTCTTTACTCATTACTTTCCAGAATGACAAACCAAACAAATCCCACGATTTTCGTCACTGACAAGTGAAACAATTTTTAAGTTAACTTTGAAATTTGTGTTTTTATAGAGTGAAAAAACACAATTTTCAAAGTTAACTCACGAATCTGAAAAAATTCATACGTATTCAGAAAAGTCAACGAATCATTTCCATAAAAAAAAATTTCAGTCACCGGGATATTAGTCAATTTTTTTTTTTTTTTTTTTTTCAATTTCTTAACAATATTTTACAATTATTATTACACCAATTTAATATTCCCAGTACCTTCAACGTGCCTGAATTTTTTCGAATTGCCATCGAAAAGTGTTCACAATTCTCTCCCAATATTCCCAAATGTATGCTCAACGAATACTCCACGACAGGACCTCCTTAATCATCAAAACACAGTTTATCGAGTCTCAAACAATCGTGCGGGTTGTTCTCGCGCGCGCTGTCACAAAGTATCACGTGTCCATATACTCGATAGCGGCGGCGTAAACTGCGGGACTCTCATTATTTCAGCGAGTATGTGGCTTCGACAAAGTTGCGAGTTGTGCGAGGCGGCGGTGGCGAATATCCGGGGAGAAGTCTGGTCGTCTCGTTGCGGGACCAGCTGGAGTCGAAGGGGGAGGGGGACTCAGGGAGTTTCAGCGGTGCGACACGTTTTTCCTTTGGCTGCAGTGGACAGCTCTCGGCTAGGTTGGGTTGTGTATAGTTCGGTAGGTAGGTGGGTTTCGCGTTCCCCGTCGCACCATAGCCAAGTGCGGGGACGGTGCGAATGGCTCACGGTGTGTGACGCGTAACACGATACTCGCGTTCGGTTTGCTCTCGCCTTTGCTGCACCAGACACGTCTCCCCACCTCACGCGGCTCACTGCTGTGTATTACAACTGCACCGCACCGAACGTCAAGGCGACGCCGTCGTCGTCGTCGTCGTGCGGGCGAAAGAGACCGTGGAATATCGAGTGTGTTTCGCCGTGGAACGTCATCCATCATTATCGTGTGAACGCGTTTTCTAATCTTCGAGCACGAGCGAGCGGCGTTTATTATTAACTCGCGACACATTCCCCGGGTGTTTTTTCACCGCTGAAACGAGTCCTCGGGGCTCTCGTGAAAACGTCGAGGAAAATATAACGGCTCGGTTCGCGGTGCAAGATAATTAAAACAATCTTCGGTATCTTTGTAATTAGTTTTGAAGGAAAGAGGAGATAGGGGGGAGGGGTGAGGGCGGTAATTATGGAAACTCGACATAGTTTTGGAACGCTGTGTTTATTTTGCGGGGAAGTCGTAACCGTCTCATTACTGCCGAGTGTAACTATGTAACTCCTGTGTTTACGGCTGAAATAATTTCGTCGTCGGAGGTTTTCCTTGATGTACCGTATTGATTTTATTAATATATATTTTTTTATTTTAGTTGTAAAAAATTGTTCTTTTTTATTTATGGGATGTTAAGGCCGAATCGGCGATACAAAAAAATGCAGAAAAATTTGTGTATTTTTTCAAAATTGAATTTTTTTTTTTTTTTTCAAAGAAAAATGAGGGTCGAAAACCGCATTAAAAAAAATGTAGTCAAAATTCTGAAAAAATTCTTAGGTGTTCAAAAAAATGAATGAATAATTTTCATCAGAAAAAAAAGTTGGGTTACCAGGTAAATTGTCGAACAATTCATTTTTCATTTATTTGTTAATAACATTTTGGAATTATAATTCTGCAAAATTAAATGCATTTAAAAAAAATATGCAAAATAAAATGCATTTAAAAAAAAATATGCAAAATAAAATGCATTAAAAAAAATATATATATATGCAGAATAAAATGCATTAAAAAAATATATATATGCAAAATTAAATGCATAAAAAAAATATATGCAATTATTTTTAACCCACAAAACAATTAGTTCCCATCTAAAACATTTTCGCGAATCCTCATTCCCTCAAAATTAAGGTCAAATCATAAACAAAGAAGCTCTCCCAGCATTCCCGGAAGTGGGCCGACCAGTTGCGCGGCATAATTCTCCCCGATGAATTTAACCGGCCCCCACGGACGACAACGACCGGTTGGATTTAGTTGTTGCTGCGCCACGCGAGACACGAGCCAACGTTATACGAATCGCGTAGGCCGGTGGCAACGCATCGAAGAAGCCACCGCCGCGCGCACGACGAGAGTCAGGCCGAACTCCACATCGCGAACGTTGTGATTCGCGTCGTCGGCGTCGTCGTCGCGAGCGTGTGGATGCATTTCCATGTGCTCGATTCAACACAGACGAATGACTGGCGAGACTCTCATTGTTCATGACACACGCGTTCTCTGAAACGTGTTATCGCGACATCCGTTCGTCGTCGTCGTCGTCGTCGGTACATTAGATAGGATGGCGGAGAGAAGCGAGCGATACGAGGCCGGCGATGGGCCTACGCCTCCCACATACGTTTACGTGTATATAGGAGAGGTGCGGGCAAAATGGGACGCATAAGCGAAAAATGATTTTATGATGAAAACAAAAATGTACTTCGATTGCTTTTGATCCAGAAATTCGATTCCAAGCATCAATTTTGGGCGTCGGCAAAAGAAAAAAAAAAGTGTGGGCAAAATGGGACAGACCCCCAAATTCGGAAATTCGTGTTTTTTTTACTCGGTGATACTTCTTAATAGTTATTTTGCAAAAAAAAAGGTAAAAAAATGATTTTTTTTTTCTTTTCAAAGTGGCTTTTCAAAAGCCAGATTGCTTAAAACACTCAAAATTGTTAAAAATCTGTCCCATTTTGCCCGCAGAAATAGTTGGAACTGAAAAAATCGCTGTCCCGTTTTGCCCGCAAAAATAGTTGGAACTGGAAAAATCGCTGTCCCGTTTTGCCCGCAAAAATAGTTCGAACTGAAAAAATCGCTGTCCCATTTTTCCCGCAAAAATAGTTGTAACTGAAAAAATCGCTGTCCCGTTTTGCCCGCAAAAATAGTTGAAACTGAAAAAATCGCTGTCCCATTTTTCCCGCAAAAATAGTTGTAACTGAAAAAATCGCTGTCCCGTTTTGCCCGCAAAAATAGTTGGAACTAAAAAAATCGCTGTCCCGTTTTGCCCGCAAAAATAGTTCGAACTGAAAAAATCGCTGTCCCATTTTTCCCGCGTGTCCCATTTTGCCCCCACCTACCCTATGTATGTAAATATCTACATACGAATGTCACAGTTGAAACGCGAACATATACAGATGCGCTGGGACTCTGAGATAGGAATGCACATGCATGGCATAGCTGACACTCTATGGCCCACACCCGTGACGTCTCTGTCTCTGTCTCTGTCCCTCTGCTCCCACCGTCTCCGTTCTCCATGAGCCCCGGAGCCGAGGCTCTGCCATAGTTTGGACTAGAGCGCGAGAGCGTTCTGTGGTCTCCGTCATCGTTGTGGTAGTCGCGTCGGGGGCGGCTGCAGTACGTCCGTCTGCCGCGACGGAGACCCCGACGTTAACTCTAACTGCGTTAACTGAGTACGTGAACTCGCCCCGGGGATTAATCTACGACTCCGGTTGAGTGGAATTAGCCACGAGTCAACGAACCAACGGCTCATAATTAGCGAATTTTCACTTCGTTGACACCGAAACAGAAAGATTATAATTAGCGAGGGCTGTATCGCCGGCCACGGACGTTTAACGAACGTGGGCTAGTTAAATATATATGTCGTTCTAGTTTTCTGGATTTTTGTTGGTGATTTTTGATTTGTTGTTTTGTTGGGGATTATCGGATGTTTCGTTGTGAATTGAGAACATTTTTGGAATGAAAATAAATAAAAATAAATAATTATGGTATGAAAATAAATAAAATAAATGAATAAATTTTGTTGGAATGAAAATAAATAAAATAAATAAATAAATGTTGTTGGAATGAAAATAAATAAAATAAATAAATAAATGTTGTTGGAATGAAAATAAATAAAATAAATAAATACATTTTTTTGGAATGACAATAAATAAAATAAATAAATACATTTTGTTGGAATGAAAATAAATAAATTTTGTTGGAATGAAAATAAATAAATTTTGTTGGAATGAAAATAAATAAAATAAATAAATACATTTTTTTAAATGAAAATAAATAAAATAAATAAATAAATTTTGTTGGAATGAAAATAAATAAAATAAATAAATACATTTTTTTGGAATGACAATAAATAAAATAAATAAATACATTTTGTTGGAATGAAAATAAATAATTTTGTTGGAATGAAAATAAATAAATTTTGTTGGAATGAAAATAAATAAATTTATTGATTGAGAACAAACAAATAACAGAATAATCGTGTTGTAAGGAATAATCTGTGATTCCGAGTTAGAATTAGATGGGAATAAATTGTAACATTTGAAGAAAAATTTCCAGAACCCAAGAGAAAATAATTTGGTGAGTAAAAAAGCGAAAAAAGAGGATCAAAGTGTCGAAGCAATACGCGAAGCTGCTCAGCGATTGGTACGTGGTCCACGACCGAGGCGTTGACCCCACATGAAAGGAGCCCAGAGGCAGGACAAAAGCTCGGAGTTGTCGCGCTATCAAGTAATTGTTCAACTTTCTTAATCAACCCAATCTCCTTTGCTTTGTCGACGAGTCAAAGCGTCGTAAGGGGAGCCTCGAGCGGCACACACACGTCGTCGAGTGGCACAGCCGGATTGACCGGGACAGTCGAAACTATCGTCTCTCATTTCAGTCGAGGAATTTCACGTCCATCCAAATTCCATAGAAACTCGGCGGAGTCCCCGGGATCGTCCCGGCCCCCGTCGATGGTATCGATATCCGACTCCCGGCAACACGAGAGATCCGCGAAAGAGAAAGGAACGAGCGGGCGGCGACGGCGAGGAGGGAAAATGAAGAACGAGTGTGTGAAAGAGAGTGAAGAAGAGCCATAAAGGACATTCTGTGCCGATAGTACCGACAATACCAGGATTGTTACGTCCCAACGTACCAGCATATTTCTCGCCTTTGTAAAAAAAAAAAAAAAACACATCACGAATCAAATGGATTGAAAGGATTTACGTGCATTCATCACACCCGGAGGACGAGTTTCATTGATACAAAGAAATCTCGAGAAATATTGATTTATGAAATATTAATTTTTCGTCAGTGAAATGACGTATTTGATTTAATATAATTAATATAGTTTATAATATTGTATTGATAGTTAATATTACAAAGTTAATATTATCGAACATATACACAAGAAAACACATCACGAATCAAATGGATTGAAAGGATTTACGTGCATTCATCACACCCGGAGGACGAGTTTCGTTGATACAAAGAAATCTCGAGAAATATCGATTTATGAAATATTAATTTTTCGTCAGTGAAATAACGCATTTAATTTAATATAATTTAATATAATTTATATTATTTTATTGATAGTTAATATTACAAAGTTAATATTATCGAACATATATGTATGTTTATTAATATTCACGGGACTGAGTCCCCTACGAATACACAACGAAGTCTAACCGAATTACTTTAATGATAATAATTCGAAGCAAAAATAGAGTGAGCTAAATCAAATTAAAATCTGCTTCAGCAAATCGATTAATATGCTATCATAACACAATAATAACAATAATAAATATAATAATTTATATTTACTTATAATATAATAATAATAATCATCATCATCATTTATAATAATAATAACAATAATAATAATTATTATTATTATTGTTATTATTATTTAATAATATTAACAATATTATTATTTAATAATAACAATAATAATAACAATAATAACAATAATAACAATAATAATATATTATTATTTAATAATAACAATAATAATAATTATTATTATTATTGTTATTATTATTTATAATTGATATTAGCTAAAAAAATCATCATAGGAACTAATTGATATAATGACTATTTATACCTAATTTCATAATTTGGGTTAATCAGAATGAATTTTTTTTTTTTTTTTTTGTATTTCGGTGCATTCCAACGAAACTTCAATATCAAACAAACAGATCTTCAATTTCCCCGAAACGTGTAGTCAGATCACCAATAAAATTTCTCATTGTTTTCGACCGAAACGTCGCTTCGATCCACGAGGAGCGAAACCAGAGAAAATGAAGAACGTGTGGCGGCAAAGGCGAGTGCGAAGAGGAGAGCCGTAAAGAAGGACATTCTACTGGTGGAGTAGGTACCGGCGGACTCGGAGAGTGTGTATACGTGTAACGTGGAACGTACGGTCGTTGGCCAGCGTGGAGAGCTCGTGGACAAGGCTGTGGCAAGGCGAGCTCGGCTCGCCGTCTGTCGTCGACTTTATACCTCTTTTTCTCTCTCGGCTCGAGGCGTCTCTCGTCCCCCCCCCCCCCCCCCCCTTTTCTCGGCCTTCTCGCCCCGGCTTTCGTTCGTACCGACGCCCCTTTCGGCTCCGGGCCAAAGAACTCTATCGCGGAACTCGAGCGTACGATCGCGAAACTCGAATACCTAATTCATCGTGCGTAACCTCGAAGGGCATCTCCGGGGCCCCCGACGTTCTATATACCTGGAAATTCCGAGACGGCGTGTACGACGCCGATATAATCCGATTGGGATAAAATTCTCTCTCTCTTTCGTCTTTCGTCTTTCTCTCTCTCTCTCTCGTCTTCACCGAGCTCAGAACTCGAGAGCAGACTTAGCAACAGGAGATTCACGAACTCCATTCCTCTCGCAATCTCATTAGCATTCGACCTTGCGAATCACGCAACCGCAGCAGCAGCCGGGCTGCGGGGTCTCTCCTCGACGACTATTAGCGGCAGCATTAAAATCTACACTGTGCACTCTTATCTCGAGCGCACTGCATAATTCTTCGAGGGTTCTTTCTATAAGATCATTTATTTTTCTTTTTTTTTTTTTTGTTAAAAAAAATGATTAATGCAATGTGGGTCACGAGGGACGGGTGACGTTATAAGAGAGAAAGTCTCCTATAATGTTTTTTTTTTTTTTTTTTTTTTTTTTTCAAAGTTACAGAAAAATTAGTCAGAGGCTTCTGAAAATTTTTCTTCAAATGTTGCAATTTATTCCCAGCTGTTTTTAACTCGGAATAAAAAATTATTCGTCACGTCGCGATTATTTTGTTATCTGTTTGTTTCTAGTAAAAAAAATCATTTAATGAAAGTTACAGAAAAATCAATCAAAGGCTTCTGGAAATTTATTCTTCAAATGTTACAATTTATTCCCAGCTAATTCTAACTCGGAATCACAGATTCCTTACAACGCGATTATTCTGTTATTTGTTTGTTCAATAAATTTCGTAAATTGATTTATGTCAATAAATGTATTTATTATTTAACTCAATAAATGTATTTATTTTCATTCCAAGCTACACAAAAATCAACCCATATTATAAGTGACGTTACAAGAGAGAAAGTCGACTCCTACATATATAAAATATATGGTCGTGCGTTTATATTCGCCAGGCTAATTTATCGAACAAATTGCAATGACGTTTGGATTCGGACGTCAGGTAGAGTGAAGCCTCGCTCGAGTTTCTTTTTTCATCGTCTCTCTTCTTGGTTTTTTTTTTTTTTTTTTTTTTTTTTTCGTCGCCTCCGAGGCTGCGCGTGTCGGGCACGCGTTTTTTTTTTTTTTTCTCCGTGCATTCCACGGGCCAAAGTTATCCGTCGTCGCGCGGGCCGCAGACGTCGAGTCTCCACGGGTCCGCGAGGTGCGATGATATAGACGAGCGACGCAGCCGCGGAACATGTGGGCGCCGTCGCGACGCCACTAACGAGCTGATATTCGCCATGTTGCTCTCTCGCGGCTCTTGATAAATATTTGAGAACCCGTCAAAGCGCAAGAGTGAGAGAGAGAGAACCACGTCTGTGTCTTTCGTCTCGATGACTCCTGTCTCGAGCGATTCCGGACTGACGTGCAGCAGCTACCGATGGACATTTTTACAGTAATTTTGAAATTTATATAAAATTCTCACTCAATTTGTATTTTTTTATTTTGTCCATTCGATACTTTTTTTTTAATTGTACTAGAAATCGACCTCAGAAGTAGTTTTTTTTTTCTTCACAATATCGACTTGTAACCTATACCATCGTTCTCAAGTCGTATATTCTACCCCCGAAAACACTGGTTATTAATACTTTTTACTCGATTTTGACAAAAGTATTTCTGGCGGCGATTTTTTTTTTTTTAATCATAGATCCTGCTCCGGGCCAAAAATCGCCAAAATCGACCTCAATTTTTTTTCTTTTGAAAATATCGACTTGTGACCTATACCATTATTCTCAAGTCGTATATTCTACCCCCGAAAACACTGGTTATCAATACTTTTTACTCGATTTTGAAAAAAATTATTTTTGGCGCCGATTTTTTTTTTTTTTTATCATAGATCCGACTCCGGACGAAAAATCGCCAAAATCGACCTCAAATTTTTTTCTTTTGAAAATATCGACTTGTAACCTATACCATTATTCCCAAGTCGTATATTCTACCCCCAAAAACACTGGTTATTAATACTTTTTACTCGATTTTGAAAAAAATATATTTTTGACGACGATTTTTTTTTTTTTAATCATAGATCCAGCTCCAGGCCAGAAATCGCCAAAAACGACCTCAATTTTTTTTCTTTTGAAAATATCGACTTGTAACCTGTACCATTATTCTCAAGTCGTATATTCTACCCCCGAAAACACTGGTTATGAATGCTTTTTATTCGATTTTGAAAAAAATCATTTCTGGCGACGATTTTTTTTTTTTTTATTCATAGATCTGGCTCCGGGCTAAAAATCGCCAAAATCGACCTAAATTTTTTTCATTTGAAAATATCGCCTTGTAACCTATACCATTATTCTCAAGTCGTATATTCTACCCCCGAAAACACTGGTTATCAATACTGGTTTTACTCGATTTTGAAAAAAAATCATTTTTGGCGACGATTTTTTTTTTTTTTTTTTTTTTTTTTTTTTTTTCATGTTAAAAAAAGCATCATGTCAATGAACGAGCGCATATCCGCTGGTCCATCTCAGCGCGCTGGTCCATATTGACAACTTTCGCTCGGCACACTCGGCACAGCGTTTATCGTCGCAGCCGCGAGTAGAATATTACAGCGGGCGAAAACTCGGGAGACGAAAGTTGCGAGCGTTAAAGAGACGGGCGGGCGGCGTCCTTGCGAGCCGCACAGATCGCTGGAATCCGCAAAACCGTCCAGCGTCACGAATGAGAGACCGAGACCCACCTCGCGGCCCGCGTATACATATATATCTATATATCTATATATCCCCCGTATACATACAGACGTGACACACGAAAGTGGAAGCGCGAGAAACTCGGACAAATTTACATAGGTATCCGTGACGCGAGGGAAAAATATTCAAAAGAATTCGAGATATTCAGGGCGAACGTATGAATACCAGATATGGAAATATATTATCTTTCCCTCTCGGCGTTATCTACGGCTGAGCAAACGTTTATCCGGTTACGGAGGTCCGGCGTCCGTAGTTTCGTCCGTGAAATTCGCGCAGCGAATTCACTTTCGAGTCTCGCGACCATCACGGAAAGAAATGTTTGGCTGTGCCGGCTAATCATTCACATCGCTGTGCCTCAGACTTTTGCGATTAGTCGCAGCAACTTGCACACTTATTGCCGAAACCACTTCGAATGGTTGTGGTAAATATTCACGATTTGTTCTACATAACCTAAAAACGATATTGGAACGCAACGAAATTCGGGAAAAAAAATTAATTCTAATTAACCCGAGTGATACAATTTCGGGTATAAAAAGTCTTCATAGCAACTAATTGTTATTACGATTTTTTATACCTAATTTCATCATGTTGATTAATTTGAATTTTTTTCTGAAAAAATTAATTCTAATTAACCCAAGTGATCAAATTTTGGGTATAAAAAGTCTTCTTAGCAACTAATTGTTATTATAATTTTTTATACCTAATTTCATGATTTGGATTTATCAGAATTTTTTTATTTTTTTTATTTTCGTTGCATTCCAACGATGCAAACTTCAACATAACGCGAAGGGAGGGAACGAGGAGAAGGGGAGAAAATCGAGCTGAGTCTTCGGGCGAGTAAACAGAGCCCGTAACGCCGGAACCGGAAGTCCGAGGCTCGCGACCGGACCGGACCAACGATAGCTCCGCTCTCCCTGCGCACCACGAGAGATTCCAGAAGCTCCGCCGAGGGTTTATCGTTAGAGCACACAGAAACGGAAGAGACCCGGCTTCAGGTAGCTCGCGCGCGCGAATTTCCGTATCCTCGGTGATCTCTCCGAGGACGGACGGAAGCTCGGGGAGAGTGGATATAAGGGCCGAGGACGCTCGGGCATCTCTCGATCTTGGCGCGTTCTCCACCTTGTCGCGCTTCGTGGAGCCAGAGGGGTGGGGGGAGAGAAAGAGAGAGAGAGAAGAAGAGAAAGAGAGGGAGAAGGAGAGAAAGAGAGAGATGAAGAGAAAAAGAGAGAGGGAGAGAAAGAGAGAGAGAAAGAGAAAGAGAGATTGATTGATTGAACTAAAGGGCAAAGTATACAAAGATATTGATAAAAATTAAGGAAAATCATTATGCTAGAAAATGACTAATAATAAGTACAACCTAATAACGAGCTTCAATTGAAATAATATAAAATGAGATAAAATAAAAAGAAATGAAAGTGAGTACGCATCGCAATTAGACCTAGTAAATAACTAAAGTCGGCTAAGAATAACTATAACAATGGTAGGAAAACTAAATATAACAAAAATATAAACTTTATAAAAAAATAAAAAAAAATAAAAGAGAAAGAAAGGGAGAGAAAGAGAGAGAGGAAGAGAAAGAGAGAGAGGAAGAGAAAGAGAGAGAGAGGAAGAGAAAGAGAGAGAGGGAGAGAAAGAGAGAGAGAGAGATGGAGAGTAAGAACCCTTTCGCGCAGCAATCTCTCCTCGCGTTGCCTTCCACCGCGATCCTCGACCCTGCCCCACTACTCCAGATGCGATTCGACGGGCCGATAACTTCTCCGCGCCGTCGCCGTCGCTCGGGCGTCGTAAACTTTACAACTCCGTGGGAGATAATAAAGCGGGACCGGTACATAAAAAACGAGGGAACGACGACGACGAAAAAAAAACACGCACCCGGTGTAACACATGCGGCCCGAAAAATGAAGGAACCTTTTTTTACGCCCCGCACCTGATGAGACGCCGGGCTGAGGAACGAAAAAAAAGTTGACGCAAATTTCGCTACTTGGGTTTGAATTCAAACTCGCGGCGCGACTCGTCGTTATCGTCGTCTGGGATTTTTACGCGGTGTAAAAATAAATTGTTGCCAACTTCTTTTGTTTTATTTTTTTGTTTTTTTATCGTGAAAAAAAGGAAACGTCTGTCTGTGCGATAAATTTTTATTGCGAAAATGAGAGATAAAATGGAGGCCTCGGATTGTATTGCCGAGATGTTTGATTGGAATTTTTTTTTGTTTATTAGTGGCAATCTTTAACGTGTTTAAATCGTACGAAAATAATTTTTATTGTGAAAATGAGAGATAAAATAGAGGCCTCGGATTGTATTGCCGAGATGTTTGATTGGAATTTTAATTTTTTTTTTAGTGACGATCTTTAACCAGTTTAAATCGTACGAAGATCATTTTTATTGCGAAAATGAGAGATAAAATGGAGGCCTCGAATTGTATTGCCGAGATGTTTGATAGAACATTTTTTTTTTTTTCTTTTCGTGACGACCTTTAACGAGTTTAAATCGTACGAAGATCTGTGGCGAGAAATAGTGTGGGTTATAAATTTAAAAAAAAAAGAAAAAAAGTTATAGTGAGGAAAAAAAAGGAAACGTTTGTCTGTGCGATAAATTTTTATTGCGAAAATGAGAGATAAAATGGAGGCCTCGAATTGTATTGCCGAGATGTTTGATAGGGAATTTTTTCTTTTTTTTTCTTTTCGTGACGACCTTTAACGAGTTTAAATCGTACGAAGATCTGTGGCGAGAAATAGTGTGGCTTATAAATAGAAAAAAAAAAAAAAAAAGTTATAGTGAGGAAAGATTCGAAAATAATTGATCACACAGGGCACGTAGCTATCCGAGACATTTTTCCCGGTAGGAGCGGACGGCAAGGCCCATCGAAGCTCGAGACTGGGAGCAGCGTGAAGGGGTGGGCAAGGAGGGGGCAGAGGGAGAGGGGGGGGGGGTGTCAAGAGTACGCGAGACTCATAGTTAAACGTCGATGGAATTCCTACCGAGTAGTCAAACTCGCGAAGCAAGTTTGAATAACGATACGACACCTTTTAATCTCATTCAACGTGATTAATGCGCCGAGAATAGGATGATGGATCCCGCGAGTAGAATTTAAATTGAAAATCGTCGCACCATTGGACGTCGACTTATCACCCGGACAGTCGTTTCTTTTTTTTTTTTCTCTTCCTCTTCGCGGTACATGAACATTTTTTTTTGCTTTTTTATTGTATCTCACTCTGTGTGACTCGACGTTTTTAAAACGTTCGTAGAGCCGCACGAGCTTCGTTCTTATCGCGTGGATTTATTTTTTTTTGTGGTGCACGCGTTTTCGGCCACGATTTTCGGCGCGAGATTAACGTGCACGTCGGACGCGTGCTGAGCCGCCGCCGTCGCTGCTTCTGCTGTTACGACTCCGGCTCCCCCGACGTCGCCGAGTTGTTTCGCTTTTTTCGCACTTCTCCCGCGTCGCTCGGACGGCCGCGCGCGCGCAACTGAAACGCGCGCGGCTCTGGCACCAGCGCCAGAGGCTCTTGAGGAAGACTCTCGAAATAAACTCGAACAGTGGACGGAGGCTTCGGATATGCAGTCGGGTGTATTTTTTTTACTTGAAAAATATCACGTTTTAAATGGTTTAAATACAAGAAAATTAAATATCGAGACTCTGAAGGAGCAGATTTTGCGTTTTTTCGTACAATAGACGGATATGAATTTTGACTTTTTTTTTTTTTTTTTTTTTTTTTTTCAAAATCATTTTTGAAACTTTAAAAAAATGTTTTCCATGTTTTTTTCTACTTTTTTTCTGTGTTTTTAGAGGTGGAACATGCGACTTATAAAAATATTGAGAGGTAAATTTCACTCATTACCTCACGATATTGGAATTTCACTCATTACCTCTCATTATGCGAGGTCGTGGTAGGAAATAAATATTTTCTTGAATTCGATGAAAAAAAGTCGAACACGCCCATTTCTTCAGAATCGATGGAATAATTGTTCGCGCTGCGGTGCGATTCAAAGAAAGGATAGACCTCGATTTCCAGGTTCCAAGCGTGTTCTACTTTTTTATCGAGAAAAAAAAATCGTGTTTCATCATGGGGAAAAAATCCCAGCTCCGGGTATAACGAACGAGAGGAACGATTCGGTGCTGCCTGTTCAATATTTCATTTTCATCTTCAAAATTGATAAAATAACATTGATTTTTAATCTTTCAAAAAAATTAATCAATTTTCTACACTCGCACCTGATTTGATCACATCGAAAGAATTTTCGATCATTTTTTTTTCCAACATAAAATAAATTAAACAAAAAAAAACCTTTTTTGTCTCAAAATCGACGTGGATTCAAAATTCCCATCAAAACATCTCTCGATGTCTTAGCAAATTTTTACCTTTAATTTTTTTAGCTAATTAGATTGTAATTTTTTAAAAATTAGATTGTCTTAGCAAATGTTTACCTTTAATTTTTTTTAGCAAATTAGATTGTAATTTTTTTTAAATTAGATTCTCTTAGCAAATTTTTATCTTTAATTTTTTTCAGTCCCACGTGCGACAAAAAGCGTCCTTTACAATCGCGGCAAATAAAATTGAGATTGACCAGAAGCGACGCAGAAATATAAAAAAAAAAAAAAATTAAAGGGCAGGCGGCACCGAGGATATTCCGGGAACAGAAACGGCCAGGAGAACTTGAATAACCTGAGGGACACTGGGGCCCCGTCGATTCTACTCTCTTCCGCAATCACAACCAGATTCATCATCTCCTATTTTACTCATCTGTTATATATATATACAACAGCCACGCCGAAGAGAGTCAACACTCGACTATCGCTACACGGGTCGAGCATTCCTCCCTCTCTCTCTCTCTCTCCCTCTCGTATTCTTCTTCATTCCTGCCCTCACCCCCCCACATCAGGCTCGTGCAACGAGCCGTCGGGCGGCTCGCGTGTTCGCGCGGCGCCAAAGCCTCGAGGAATCGATAGTCCCGTCGTCGTCGTCGTCGTCGTCGTCGACGAGAGTCGCGAACCCGGCGTTATTCCTGCAATCGATACTCCACAGGGCGCGAGAGAGACGGAGAAACGACGGAGAGACGCGGCGCGTCTACATTTCCTATCTTTCTATTTTCCAGCCTTCCGCTGCTAAACACCACGCGCTTCGCCCTTTAAGGATGTAGAAGCGCGAAGTCTTCGATTCGCATAAATTCGAGAAAAGTGCCAGAGAATTAGAAACACTTCTCTGAAAATCTGAAAAAATTCATGCGCACTAAAGGTACTGAATAGATTAATTTTGCATAATAATAAATCCAAAATGTTATCAACAAACAGATTTAAAAAAAAATGGTTTAACAAATATTTCGTTGACCCAAGATTTTTTTGCATGAAAATGATTCCTTTATTTTTCTGTATACGTATGAATTTTTTCAGACTTTTATCTAATCTTTGAAATTTGTGTTTTTATGTATGGAAAATATCTACAAATTTCAAAGATTAGATAAAAATCTGAAACAAATTCATACGAAAGGAATCATTTTCATGCAAAAAAAAAACTTGCGTCGACGAAATATTAGTTAAACAATTTTTTTATCAATTTGTTAATAACATTTTGGAATTATTATTATTATTCAAAATTAATCTTTTCAGTACCTTTAGTGTCCATGATTTTTTTCAGATTTTCAGACCATCGAGAAGTGTTTGCAATTCTCTCGCACTTTTCTCGAATTTATGCGAATCGAATACTTGGCGCTCCTACATCCTTAATTGCTAATAAAATCTTCAATTATATATATATATACACGCGGCACCTCGACGGGCAAATAACGCGGGCGCGCATTAACAACCCACGAATCAATATCCATTATTCGTAATTCGCCCGGAGGATATTTCGATTAAGCCAAGTACGCGACGAAGCAAAACGAAGGAGACACGGGCAGAGCGAGCGGCAGCTCAGGTAGACGCGAGCAGGTAGCACAGACACTCGAGCGTATTCACGAGAAAGGCAATAATTCAGAGCGACTTCGCGGACTGTCCTGTGCTCGCAGCGTGTACGACTTGAGAAAACGTCTGTGGCGTGTTCGATGGCTAAATCGATTCAATTCAAATACACTTATGTGTACTTATATCTATGTATGTATGTAGATATAATATGTGTACATGTATTTTTATTTGTGTGTGAATATATTAGGCATTCCGCACCAATTCGATCAGGGTCTGACCCTCGACGTCTCGGATTTGGTTCACAATTTTTTGTACGATTCTTCCGACTCGAAATGGCGGTCAGAATTTTTTTCAGATTTTTAAAACCAAATTTGAGTAGGCTGTAATTTTTTAACTTTTTTTTTTATCTTCAGGGTCGTAATTAAAAAATCGGGAAAAAATTCCAACCGCTATTTTGAGTCAGAAGAGTCATACAAAAAATCGTGAACCAAATCAATGATGTCGAGGGTTGAACCCAGGACGAACTGGCGCGGAATGCCTTGTATATAGATGTATAGGAGGCTCTGAGTTTCGGTGAGTCCTCAGCCTCCGCGCTCTCGACGCGCCAGCGAACACGTGAAAGTATATTATGATGTTGAATTTTGCATCGTTGGAATGCAACGAAATTCAGAAAAAGTAAATAATTCTAATTAACCCAAATTACGAAATCAGGTACAAAATGTTGTCACAGCGATTAGTTGCTATGACGATTTTTTATACCTAATTTCTAATTTTTTTAATCCTAATTTGATCCTAATTTTAATTTTTATAAATAATTTTTTATACTAATTTTTAAACTTTATTTTTATACTTAATTTTTATACTAATTTTTATACTTTATTGTTATACTAATTTTTATACTAATTTTTATACCTAATTTCATCATTTGGGTTAATTAGAAATTCTTTTTTCTGAATCTCGTTACATTCCAACGATGCAAACTTCAGCATCATCGTATATTACCTTCCACGTCCCTCTTACACTGTTGCAAACATTTTCCTCGCCGTAGAATATTCCACACGCGAGTCTTTGCAAAACACCGAGGAAGATCGCGGCGCGTCTTTTGCCCGTTACATATGTATGGAGTACTCGGGTCGTTTTATTTTTTTTTATTTTTTTTTTCCCATCCTCGGTGACTCCATAACCGCGCGCGGCGGAGTCGAGACACGACGAGTACGAGACAACCGGGCGAGGAGAAGAGATTCCGATCGACGGGATCGATTCACGTCAAACCTACTCGCGTCTCAATACACAAACGCGGGAATATAGAGATACCTCGCGTTATCCGCTTCGTGTTAGGCGGGGAATAAAATGAAGTTGTGTCTCGCCTCTCACAGCCGGGGAATATCGAGAGTGCGCGGCGATCCTGGCAAATGTCGAACGACGTCGATGAATTCTTAACCCGCCGGGACTATTTCGATCTTCGCGCCGTGATTTCTTCTCAATCGTCGCTGTCTTTGCCTCTCGTCCAATCGAGGGTAAAACACTGATTGCCACGATGAGAATTAACGCAATCGCGAATTACCGAAGCCGGTCGCGCGGCGCGAATTTATTTTTCGGGCGCGAATTTATTTTCGGGCGCGAATTTATTTTCGGGCGCGAATTTATTTTCGGGCGCGAATTATTTTTCGAGTTCGAATTATTTTTCGGGCGCGAATTATTTTTCGGGCGCGAATTATTTTTCGAACGCGAATTATTTTTCGGGCGCGAATTATTTTTCGGGTGCGAATTATTTTTCGGGCGCGAATTATTTTTCAAGCGCGAATTTATTTTTCGGGCGCGAATTATTTTTCGGGCGCGAATTATTTTTCGAGCGCGATTTATTTTCCGGGCGCGAATTATTTTTCGAGCGCGAATTATTTTTCGGGCGCGAATTATTTTTCAAGCGCGAGTTTATTTTCGGGCGCGAATTATTTTTCGGGCGCGAATTGTTTTTCGAGCGCGAATTTATTTTCGAGCGCGAATTATTTTTCGGGCGCGAATTATTTTTCGAGTTCGAATTATTTTTCGGGCGCGAATTATTTTTCGAGCGCGAATTATTTTTCGGGGCGCGCCGTTTGTTTTGCATGTGGGTCGTGAAGTCTGTCAAAGAGCACAAAAGCGAACGTTTAACGCGTGCTTTATTTTCAATCCCGAGAATTGCGTGCGCAATTATTTTGGGCTCTTTTCTTTAAAACTTTCGTTGTTGTTTTTTTCTTTTATTTATTTTTTTTTCTTCTTTTTTTTTGCCTTCTTCTGCTCCTTCTTTTTGCGCGACCGAGCGAGCATTGAATTTCGAGACGGAGCCGTGAGAATTCACGCCCGACAACGTCGATTCGTTTTATTATAGCGGGGATTATAGGGGTCTTTGCGCGAACGGAGCGAAGCACGCAAAAATGTAGTCTCGCGTAACTCGAGAGTGGAGAGCCGCGCGGCTGCACAACACACAGCGGGGAAAGTATAAGCGACGACGGCGGCGGAAGCTCTGCGGGCCGGGCGGACGCGTGACTGACTGTGCGGCGAAGGAACCGCCGGGCGCGGCGGCGTTCTTTCGATTCATGGAGCGTTCGTCAATGAAACACGATGAACCAGAAGCGGCGGCGGCAGCAGCAGCGGCGCGAGCAACGAGGCGCCTCGGGTGTCCGCAGACGGTGCGTGACGAAAATTCGAATAAACGCCGAATTGTTTCACCTTTGTCTCGCTTATTCTTTGCCTCTGTTTTAATTCGTCCCCAATTATAGTCTGGAAAATATAGTTGAATCTCGCGAAAATTTTGGAACTTAAATGGATATTTAACTGGGCATTTTTTGTTGGACGTTTTCGAATTTTCGAATTTATATGAATTCTGACCGCAATTTTGATGTTTTTTTAAATTTAATCGTTAACGAAATTTTCCTAGCCCGACTTAAATTCTTAAAATTCTCTTAATTCTTAAAATTCTATTTTTATTTAGAATAACATTTTCTAAATTTTTTTTTAGAAAATAAAATTTTCTAAAAATAAATAATAATAAAAAATAATTTTATTTTTAGAAAATAAAATTTTCTAAATTTTATTTTTAGAAAATAAAATTGCTATTTTATTTTTAGAAAATAAAATTGCATAGTTAAAATAACAATTAAAATAAACCCAGAATTAATTTCGTGTAATCGATTAACGGTTGTAAAAAGAAATCGCTTCCCGCGACGAGTATAATTTTTTATTTAACGCGCAAATTGCGGCTTTTCAGATGCAAAAATCGCCCGTGCGTTGTGTACGTCTCTCGTCTCCCGCCGTTTCTTTGCATTGCCGTTCGATATTTGCATCTCGAAATGACTGCCGGTTGATGCACTCGCCGAGTCGTTGGATTATTCATTTTCACTTTTCTCGTCGAATAACTCGGCGCCGCGCGTCGAGCGACAAACACTTTCGTACCGGCAATCTCGAGGAATGTCTCGCTCGCCACACACGAAGATGTGGCGTACATTGTCGTACCCCGTCTGGTGTATCATAGAGAAAACGAGAGACGCGCGCGCGGTGTTCGCCGCTGGTATATAAAGACGTATACGGTAGCGAGTCACGTATGCCAACGTGCGGTCTTATTCGTGGGTCAAAGTTATGCTAATCGGATGCCACCCTCGCGACCCCGGCGGCCCGCTGTCTCGTCTTTTTCTCCCTCCTTCTTTTTTTCTCTCCTTCCGCTCACGATTCCGTCCTGCACTTCCGGCTGCGGTTAAAAATCTCTCGAGCACTTCTCCGATTACCCTGTTGCTACATCGTGCAATAAAGATACGAGCCGGCCGATCTCGCCTCGATCGAACCATAATACACGGACTTTGATGGAAATCTCGTGGGACTTTGATCGACGACCGCGGGCGCGAATTAATTTTCGGGGCGCGAATTAATTTTCGGGGCGCGAATTATTTTTCGGGCGCGAATTATTTTTCGAGCGCGAATTATTTTTCGGGCGCGAATTATTTTTCGGGCGCGAATTATTTTTCGGGCGCGAATTATTTTTCGGACGCGAATTATTTTTCGGGCGCGAATTATTTTTCGAGCGCGAATTATTTTTCGGGCGCGAATTATTTTTCGGGCGCGAATTATTTTTCGGGCGCGAATTATTTTTCGGGCGCGAATTATTTTTCGGGCGCGAATTATTTTTCGGGCGCGAATTAATTTTCGGGCGCGAATTATTTTTCGGGGCGCGAATTAATTTTCGGGCGCGAATTAATTTTCGGGACGCGAATTTATTATTCGAGCGCGAAAATCTCTCGAGCACTTCTCCGATTACCCTGTTGCTACATCGTGCAATAAAGATACGAGCCGGCCGATCTCGCCTCGATCGAACCGTAATAACGGACTTTGATGGAAATCCCGTGGGACTTTGATCGACGACCGCGGATTCCCCCCCCCCCCCCCCTCCATCCAGCGTTTATAGCGAAACGGGGGGAGGGGGGGGGCAGTTTCTTTGAGAGTTCACACGACAACGTAAATCTCTTATCGTCACTTTTATCGACTTTTATATGAATGGCGCACCGGCGACTCGAATGCTACATTGACGTCGATAAAAATGCCATTCGTCGGCTTCAGGATTTGCAATTATACCGCGTGATGCAGAAGGAATGAATCAATGAAACGCTGATGCCGGTATTTTTATTTGGACCTGAAAAACATTTTTTTTTTTGTAAATTTTATTAATTTAATACCTTTTTTCATCAGTCGTATATTTTCTTACGTAAGACAGGCTAGAAAAATGTTGTTATTGATTTTTGAAAAAATTAAAATTTTGGTCAGAATTCCTAGAAATTCTGTGAAATTACGAAAAGATTATTAGGACTACCACGATTTTTCTAACTAAAAAAAATCGGACAAAAAAAACTGATAGCAATTGCAGAATATTTTTTCTCACCCCGCCTGATCGGAATAATTATTTCAACGTCACTTTACGATTTCTCTAACAAAAAAAAATCTGAAAAAAAAACTGATAGCAATTGCACTTTTCGATTTCTCTAACAAAAAAAAATCTGAAAAAAACATATAGCAATTGCAGAATATTTCTTCCCACCCCGTCTGATCGGAATAATTATTTCAACGTTGCTCTCCGCCCGAGCTGGTTGCCCCGGCTGGCTGCGAGCCCGACGCTCTTTTCCGACTGGAACGCGCGGAGAGAAAGATGAACGAGATACACAGGCAACGAGATTACACGAGGCGAGGGGGAGGCGCGGGAGGCGATGCGAAAAGGCGGAGGGTCGGACGCGCACTGGAAAGGACCACGGGAGAGACGAAGGGACGGAGTGAAAACGACGGGGAGGATTTCTCGCACCGCGCGTTGCGTGCGGAGAGCACGGAACGGCAGCCACACGCGTTTCCGCTCACCGCGTGAGTTCGGTACACAGGGACCGAGCGAGTAAAGCGTATTTTCTTCAACCCAACGTGTCACTGGGTGGCACAGGCAGCGCGCGCTGGGGTTAATCTTTGCTCCGGGGGAGTCAACGCGGTGCTCGCGTTGCTGAGCCGCGATTCGTGGATGGAAAGAGAGACGACGGATTTCAGTGACGAACGAGCGAGCGCAAAGGGTTGAATTGGATGATTCAGATGAGGTTTGCAACGAGCGACTGGGTGTAGTGTGTACACAGTCCTCGGCTGCGCCGACTTTACAGGGGGGTGGTGGGGCAAAATGGACAACGGGGCAAAACGGGATGTTTTTTTTTGTTGGCAGTTTCGATTATTTTGCTTTTTATATTTTATAGTAACGTTTTTGACGATTACTATTTTTTTAAATCTGGCTTTTAAAAATTCACTTTAAAAAAATATTTTTCTTTATATATATATATATATATATATTTTTTTTTTTTATTATAATCATTAAATTATATTTAAATTAAATTAATCGTTAAATATAATCTGATGATGTTGAGTTTCACCCAGTAAAAAAAAACACGAATTACAGAATTTTTTCGTTTGTCCCATCGTGCCCCGCATTTATTTTATTTTTTTTTGCCGATGCTCAAAATTGATGATTGGAATCGAATTTTCGGGTGAAAAGCAATAAAAATACAGTTTGGTCGTCGTCATAAACCATTTTTCGTTTAATCGTCCCATTTTGCATTTGTCGTCACACGGAAAAAAATAATCAGTTGGCACAACCAAGAAATCAGTTGATACAACCAATCGATTATTCTGATTTTCTTACAACTCGGGTTCGTTGCGCCAGCCGACAGGAATGGTTGCACGAACCATCGTTTGTTGGTAAATAACCTCATAGTTGCAGCAACCAACCGAATGGTTGATACAACTATTCGAGTAGGCAGGAGCACAAGCATCCAATTGCTTGCCCCTACCAATCACGTCATTCATTTACGAAATAGAACTTCACTTTAGGTTACGTGCCGACATAATTCGCGCTTCGAACGGCTTCGAAAAATGTTTGATGTTATTACACACATTCACATTTAATTACAATTTACATAATAACTATATACTATAGGAGGAGAAGGAGAAGGAGAAGAAATAAATAGGTTATAATGGAATAACACAACAAATTTTCACGTAGTGTAAAAGTTTTATTAAAACGCGTCGACTTACAGAGAATGTTTTACAGTTACGAACATTTGTCCACTGCCTATCATATAATCAGCGAACAGCTGCGAATAGCTCCAACGCAAGTTGCCCTTTGCAGTTTGCGTAGAAGGTATTCGCAGTTATTGACTCCTACGCTGCTGCGTAGGAGCTATTCACAGCTATTGGCTCCTATGCTGCTGCGTAGGAGCTATTCGCAGCAATTGGCTTCTACGCTGCTGCGTAGGAGCAATTCACAGCTATTGGCTTCTACGCTGCTGCGTAGGAGCAATTCACAGCTATTGGCTCCCATACTGCTGCGTAGGAGCTATTCGCAGATATTGAATAGCTCCTGAGAATAGCTCCTACGCAGCAGCATAGGAGCTATTCTGATGCAATTTCTAATACAGAATATATTCTTATACAAAAAAAGCTCATACAAATAATTGGAAATTATTTCTTTCTATGTGATGACAGTAATAAAAAAACTATTACATGATGACATAAATTCAAATAATTTATACCTTTGAATTGCGGCATCACTTCTTCAAATCCCCACTGGGTCAGCAAACTTCATCCATGCTTCATCTGTCAATATCAAAATACGTTTTAAGCAACTTTTTATCGTATTATAAATAAGTGTAATAAAAACGATACGAATATTCAAATATACGACGACACTCGAGACTGCATTATCGGTTGGGGCGGTATAAAAATTAGGTTATACCGGCACGTTTACAATCATTTGTAAACAGGCGAGCAATATTGCGTGCAATATCTTTTACGGTGAAAATCTGCACCTTGTAATGTAAAATTGTTTACTTACTGACTGCTTTGTCACCACACTTTCACAATTTTTTCACGCCGGTCGAATATTTCGTACGACAGATTCGGACTGGCAACCAAGCCAATAGTGGTGCGTACCACTCGAAGCACTTGCCACAACAACTACGGGCATTTGTCGTACGAGCAGACGATTCGTTGTAATGCCAAAGATTCGAATAGTAGCCTCAACCATTCGGTTGCTTCTGCTTATTATTTCATCAAAACAAATCGCGAATAGTTACCACAACCATTCAACGTGGTTGTGGCAATGAACTTATTCGTTGCCGCAACTAATCAAGAAAAATTGAGATACAGCATTGTGCACGATTAGTTGGCACAACCAAACTTTTTTTTCCGTGCATAAAACCATTTTTCACTTAAGCGTCCCATTTTGCCCACCCATGCCCTATATACGGAGGGAGCTGCTGGGATGCGTAGAGAAAGAGGCCGGCACCCTCTGCTGGCTCTGCGCTATCTCCCGGGGCGCGAAAGGGTTGCGAACCCCTCGGGGCGACTCGCGCTGTGGGGTTGATCGCTCCTCGCGACTAAGGTTCGAGCCTCGTTTGCGGCTCGTACAGCTTCAACAGATTTTCTACGACCATCTTGGCCGCTCGTTCGCGTGCATCCCGCACGCTTCCCTGACGTCCTCTTCGGCCCCGGCCGAAGTACAAAATCGTATCGCAAGCATCCCGGAATTCGTTGGCGTCCTGCGTTCCTCGACTTCGTAGCTAACACAGCCGACATTCCTTTACATCCCTATGCGGGGGTTTCGCCGCGGAAAAGTACGTAAGTCGAGGTCAGAATGCATTTTATATTTTTAGATCTTTTGTCTCCTTCGAAAATCTTCGAATTTTCGGTCCGATGGTCAAACTTTTCTGAACTGAAGAATTTAGAAAATTCGGTTTTTGTGTTTCCAGCCTTGAAAACTGCTTGAAATTTCAGCCAAAGACGTTTGGGTTAAAAACGAATTTTAAACATTTTTGTTCAAGTTTGCATCATTGGCATGCAACAAAATTCTTTTTTTTTTTTTCAATTTTCCAACAGTGCGTTCCATTGTCAAAACCTTCAATATGCATCTCAAACCTCTCTGACCCCCTGAAAAGTGTCCTAAATAAACAGCCTACAGTGGCGCAGATGTTCACATCGCGTAGCCTCGTCAATTTTTGTCACACGGCTTTTCGATTTTTTTTTCTCCCCCCTGTGGAAATCGTCGACGCGTGCAGCTCTCTCGTCGTCTCGCGAGCGAAACCAAAGAGTACCGAGAGTTTCGACACGAGGACTCGCGCGTCGCGAGACCCTTATCGGTGTCTCTCATCAGGGGGGGGGGGACATCACGGGGCTCACGCATCGATAAACCGGAAATAACGAGAGGGGCACCACAGAGACTCTTTGACTGCCGGAAGGTGTGGCACACGCGCGGTGTGCAAAGTGCATCGGACGGACTATTCTCGGTTTCGGCGCGCGGATGAGTCGCTCGCGCATGTCGTGTGTTTCCACTGACATTTGCATTTATGATCGATAATCCATATATTCGCGGCGGTGCCAGGTGGAATATTCGGCGGTTGTGACGTAAGCGAAGGTTTACACGAAGGTGTAGGAGCCGCGGTGTAGTATAGATGATCCAGTTGCGGGACGTACGAGGCGATGGCACCCGGCAATTTCACCTCGTCGTCTCGTAATCGCGGCGCGAGAGACGCCAGCGAAACTTTTGCTAAAATAGCGACAACATTGCGCTATCTGCTAAAGTAGAAAAAAATTTATTTGTCTAGCAAAAAATTGTAGGGTGTCTATAAATTGTTAGCCAGGCTAACCATTTTTTTTAGCCTGGCTAACAAACAAAAAAACAAACAGACAAAAAAAAATGGTTAGCTTGGCTACCAAGCCAAGCTAACCATTTTTTTTTGTTAGCCAGGCTAAACATTTTTGTACAAAAAAAATCGTGAGCGTGGCTAAAAATTGTTAGCCAGGCTAACCATTTTTTTTTGCACGACTAACACATTTTTTGTTAGACAAAAATTTTCTTTTGCTAGTACAACAAATTTGTTTGCTAGTACAACATTTTTTTTGTTGTTAATACAACCAATTTTTTGCTAGTACAACAAATTTTTTTTGCTAATACAACAAATTTTTTTACTAGAGCAACAAAATTGTTTACTACGTTATTAGATAACGCAATGTCGTCACTATTTTAACAAAAGATTTTCAGGCATGGCAAAAGCGTTTTCTTCGTGATGTGGACGAAGAGGCGGGGACAACGAGGAGGAAAAAATTGTTGCTAATGGATACCAAGTGGTGACTTTGTGTTACCGAGCGCTACGTGTGTCGATTCGCAGCGAGGGCGCTGCGCGGCAGTGATTCAGAAACGAAAGGACAGGAGAGAGGCTCCGCTTGCCGCGCTCGCTCGACTCGCGCGCTCGCAGCTTCGCCGTGCTCTTATTTTATAATACTCTCCACGTGACACCCGGGGTAACTCGATACGGCAAACGGATACAGCCGCGCGCGTGTGAACGGGACTTTAAAAGAGTCCCTTTTGCACTCCCGCCGCACGGGAATCTGCGTTCGCGCTTCGCCAGGTCCGTTCCTTATCTCCTTTCTTCCCTCCTCCTCTTATTTCCATTCAATTTTATTTTCGGCTCCGACGAATATATATTCCCCGCTTTCTCCGCGGCTCCTTATTGACATCATCGAGAGGCTGCGACGACAAAAATTGCATTCAATCAACCTAATATTCGTCTGCACTATTTTTATCTGCATTTTTTTTATCGATTTTCGTCTGTACTATTTTATCTGCATTTTTATCTATTTTCGTCTGCGCTATTTTCATCTGCATATTTTCTATTTTCGTCCGCATTATTTTTTTATCAGTCTGTTCGGTAACAAATCGTGAACAATTTTTTTAAGGTATCTTTGGAGCGTAACAATTTTCTCGTCTTGCGCTCCGAGGAACTCGAATTGTAAAGGGTTCATTTTTAAGTATCCCCGGTTTTCAGCTGCCTCGTAAGTCGCTCGCGTTTGGCCCGCATATCGGCCCCCATTTTTTTTTTTTTTTTTTTTGTTCCCGCGTAATTCCTCAACGCGTGGTCAGTCCGAATTATGCGAGATAGGCCGCTCGAACTTGGGTGCATAAAATGCGCTCGCGATCTTTTCACGTTCCTCTCTTTCTCTCTCGTGTCGATAGTAAATGTATACATATATATCGTGGTATATTTTATTTTTTACCTTCCCTCCACTAATACGATCGTTGACTCCCGTCTCGGGCCTCTCGCTCCCACCGCCGCTTTGTTTGACTACCTGCGTAATATCGCGACGCACGCAAACTCGGCGAACCATAATTTATTTATATTTATTCTCGGAGCGGGACTCGCGGCAAAGCGACGAGTCGGGAGCCCCGCGCGCGCGCGGGACGAGCGAATAACAACGCCCGATCACTCCCGGGTGCCGCGCGAGCGCGCGCAAACCTCGTGTGTAACACGGATTCCAATGACCAGGGGGGGAGAGCTCGCGCGCGTTTTCTCCTTACGTGTGTACACACACTGTGTATTGCGTGCGAATTATCCAAGGTCCGAGCGGGCGTCGCTCGGTACCACCACAACGATAAATTGTCTCGAGTACCGCGGGGCTAATAATAAGATGATTTGTGGTGTTACCGACGAGTCCGCCGGTTTGCACAAATAGCCGGCGATAGACTGTTACATATAGTTACATAGTGTCTGTGGTTTTTTTCCCGTCAGAATTGATCAACATGTTTATTTATCTCGTGCCATAACAATTCATTCTCTTTTTTTTATATTTTTTTTTCATTTTTCTTTAAACTGAATAAACATCGGAAATCCGAGTTTGTCCGATGCTAGGAAAATATTATTGCCTGGTGTATGGAAAATATTATTTCCCGGTGTATAGAAAATATTGTGACGCACATTTCCAAAAAAGCAGTCGAGCTCGATACGTGATAAACAAATTACTGACCCGATACCGAGTAAATGACGAGGGAGTTCAGTCACCGTGGCAAATGAGATGTGATTAAAAAAAAAAAAGAAGAAAAAAATCCCGCCAAGATTTTCTGGAGCGAAGGAGCGGCGATGGGTATAAGAAGCGAGCGCGTCAAAGGGGCCGAGGTGGTTTTCGCGGAGGGAAAAAGAGTCGAGTCGGGGATTATACGGGAGCCCCACCCCCCACGGGGAGTTATGAACTCATGGGTGACGACGTTGACCCGGAGGGGGTCCTCTCGAGCGCGTCTCATCCTCCTCCCAGTAGCGGGGCGACGACACAGACGGAGAGGACGACCGCGCGTGAAAAAAATATGTACTCGAATGAGCAGGGAAACAGCGGGAGCGGCGATAAGAGCCGAGCGTCAGAAGGAGTTCACGGCGGGGTGAGAGGACAAAAATGGTAATGATTCCCAGACTCGCGTGTCAAACGAGGGACATGTTGCAAATCTGGAATCCCTTCCCATACTTTGATAGCTGAGAATATCTGGGAATGAATCCAAGACTGCGCATTAGTATATACGAGTCTGGGAATTATTACTATATTTCTCTTCTTTTTCTTCCTTTGATTGGGTCCGGGTCGGGTCTCTACAATATAACAGGTTTGACCATACTGCCATGGACAACTTTATTTTCCTCTTCGTGGGCGTCCGCGCGCGCTCGCGACTGTATTCATCGCGGAGTCACCCGTGGTGACCGGGTGACAGTGCGTTAATGTTTCGGTGAGCGGGGAAACAGGTAGTCGAGTGTGACATCCGGCCACCGTGCTACACGCTCGCGAAAGAAGGTGGGAAGGTAGACAATAAGAGACTGCGCGTCGCATCCTCGTCACCCCGTAGTCCAGTCACCCGGGGTGACACAGGCGAAGAGGACGAACGCGCGTGAGACAAATATGTCCTCCAATGAGCGGGGAAACATCTGGGGTGATGTTAAGAGCGGAACAGGAGTCGGCAGCCGCGCACTTCACCCGTTTGTACTCACCAATGAAGTCACCGGCGGGTGACAGTGCGTTAATTTTCCGGTGAGCGGGAAGAAAGGAGGTTTCGTGTTACACGCTCGCTGAAGAAGGTGGGAAGATAAAGAATAAGAGTCCATACGCTCTACATTCTCGTCACCTCCAAGTCAAGTCACCAGCGGTGACACAGATGGAAGACGGCCGCGCGTGAAAAAATATGTGCTCGAATGAGTAGGGAAACATCGAGAGCGATGACAAGAGTCGAGCAGCAGAAGGAGTCGGCGGCCACGCGCTCCGCTCGTCCATGCTCACCGGAGTCACCCGCTCGCGGGTGACAGTGCGTTAATCTTCGGGTGAGCGGGAAGGAAAGGAGGTCGAGTGGGGCGCGTTCGGCCATCGTGTTACACGCTCGCTGAAGAAGGTGGGAAGTAAAGTAGTAAGAGGCTGCGCGACGCTTACCAAAGACGAGAGAGGAGGCCGGCTACACGCTCCAGCTCACCTCGCGGGTAGGGCGCGAGGGCGACGAGGGTTGTTCTGAAGATGCCCGAGGAACAAAGCCCGGGGATTGAACGCGCGGGGCAGGAGGAGGGAGAAGGAGCGTGTTAAAGGGAATGTGGGAGCCGCCGAGAGCCACCGGGGTACGAGAAGATGCAAGAGGGTCAGAAGGCCCGCTGCTGCTCCGTCTCTCTCTCCCTTCCCGAGAAGAGGCAACCAGACTTTGATAGAAATAGTACGCAATACCGTGAAAGGGAGAATACCAAGACCAGAGACTAAAAAAAAAACACCGGTGTGTTTATGTGTCCTGCGTCAGTGTGCGGCACGCGGAAAGAATACCAAGTTTTGCAAAAAGAAAGCAGCAGCAGCCCTCGAGGAGGTTCACAAACGACAAACAAAACGTCACCGCGATACTCGCATCGAAGTTGCAGTTTTCTGTTTCTGCAACGCGCGGAAAGCGGAGAAAACAAAGGAGGAAGCGGAACGCGGAGGGCGACTTCGTTCTTTCTTTTCCCGGCTGGAGAAAACGAGAGCTGGGAGGAAAATGCGTACGGTGAAGCGGATAAAAATGCTCAGAGACGAGACAGGAGGAGCAGCAGCACGAGAGACGAAAACCGCGAGAGACGGCAAAGTGACCGCAATATCCCCCCCGACAAATTTGCGGAGACAACGCGCGCGGGGATCTCTCGGTAATTTATGTCGGTGTTTCGTCCAGCGCGCGGAGCGACCGCAAGAGGCGCGCGAGGGGCGGAAACCGAGGGGGGGGACACCGCGAGGCGCCCGCGAGCCGCGAGATAACGACAAAGTGCACACAATCGGATATTTAATTTTTATTTTCGACGGCGACGCAGCCGACGGTCCAGCGGTGACAGCGTCGAACACGAGGCTATCAGTCCGGCCGGCCGTGTTGCTACGACGGGAACCGCGAGAGAGGAAGATAAATTTATCAGCCGGTGAATCACGGAGCGCGCGGGTATCTCGTCTGCGGACCCCGCGAACGGACGTTCCGACGGATAAATGCGTAATCAGAACTGAGTCGTGGGAAGCGAAAGAGGGAAGGGAAAGAGAGAGAGAGGGAATTACGATTAGTCGAGACTGTGGCAGCCCACGAGAGATCCACGGCGGACGAGTCAATTCGGCTGGTGAAGGAAGAGGCGGTTGAGGAGGATCGCCGCGATAATTGAAGGCGGTAGCTTCAATTGTTGAGTCAGTCCCAACAGATAAGATCAATTGGTTCGAAAGACATGCGACAGAATTTATCGATCTTTCGGTTTCCTTTTTGGCTCCTGTTGGGCCTGATACCGCGACAAATCAGGCATCGATAAGGATTATATTTATCGATTCTTCGGTTTATTTTCCTCTACCTGTTACGCCTGATACGATAATAAGACGTAAGAGGCAGGTGAAAGGCGATTTGAGATAGAAGACGAAACAAAAAAAAAGGATTTAAAAAAATCCAGGACCCTACAGGATCCTACCTGTGTTTTAGGTAGGATTCTCTATATGCCTGATGAGTCTATCGGAGGGAGACGGAAATATGGGGAGAAATATAAAAAAGGGTCACCCGATTTATCGATTTTTCCCTTTATTTTCCTCTACCTGTTATACCTGATACGATAATAAGACATAAGAGGCAAGTGAAAGGCGATTTGAGATAGAAGACGAAACAAAAAAAGGATTAAAAAAATCCAGGAAAATCCTACCTGTGTTTCAGGTAGAATTCTCTATATGCCTGACGAGTCTATCGGAGGGAGACGGAAATATGGGGAGAATTTTTTTTTTTAACGGTGGTGTTTCAGGTAGGATTCTCGATATGCCTGATGAGTCTATCGGAGGGTGACGGAAATACGGAAAGAAAAAAAAAAGAAAAAAACATGGTGGAAGGGAAGACAGTGAGACATCCGGGAGTCGGTGTTTATCTACGCCTAATGAGACTACCGATAATACGGTTGTGCGTTTGACCTTACAGAATCGATCGATCTCGTCCTGCTTTGTGTTTCCTTCTTCGTTTTCTCCCCCCCCCCCCCCCCCCCCGCATCTCGCACCCCTCGTAATTCGGTTTTCTGGCTGTGTCCACACAAGAACCACGCGGTGCTTAATGCGCGGAGCGCGTTCGAGCCGCGCGTGAAATTCACGCCTCGGTGTGGGATAATTTAAGGCCCGTGGGGCTTATCGAGTCGCCACGGACACCTACCGTAATTACCGAGGCGGAATGACGAAATTACTTTTGGAAAAACATTATACGATGGTAATACACGTGGGGGGGGGGGGGGGAGGCAGGATTTGATGGCTCCGAGAGACCGAGTTACGAGCCTTCCGAGTGTCTACGTCGCGAAGTCGCTCTGTGTGTGTTTGCGTGTGGGGGAAGAGAGCAACGGGGAAAACGAAAGAACAGGTAGTTCCGACGAAGGACAGCCGACAGCCCGGGGCGACGGACGCTCACGTCTCCCGGACTCAATGATCCCGAGGGTCTTCGAGGTTGCGCGCGAGAGGCTTCGTTTTTTTTTTTTTTTCTTTTTCTTTTTTCCACCGCGAGGAATCTAACAGAAACGACGAGGGACGACCAGAGACGCGACGCTGCTGGAAACCGGTGTACCTGAAATACAATGATAACTCGTCAATTTCTTTCCATCTTTCTGTTTTTTTTTTTTTTTTTTTTTTTTTGCGCAAATAAAATTGGAAATGTAATTGGTCCTGCCTGGGGATAAAAAAGGATATTTATCGGTACAAGTGAACGACGAGAAAACGACTTTGATGTACTTCGACGGTAAATAAGAAAATAAAAAATAACAAAATGAGAAAAGTCGTCTCGTGGCGATTTTTTTTTCTCTCGATTTGTCTGACTGAAAAACTGTCGTCTATTTTTTAAAGGGCAAACAATAACTCGTCGATTAAAAGGAAAAATCGGTTGCGGCTCGAGCGACGCCGCAAAGGGTTAACGATTTTTTTTTTCTTTTTTTTTCTTCCCTCCCTCCTTTCATAATTATTCAGCCGATGCACCTGGACTTTCTTAATACCTCGAAGCGTCGGGCGCAAAAACGGCTGAACATTCTGAGACCGAAAATGCCGACTAATAGAAAGGGAAGCCACCGGGGGAAACAGAGGAGATTGCGAAGGGGTTGGAGAAGCGGGAGGGGAAGGAGGGAAGGTGTTATAGTCAAGCCTGGAAGTCAGGCCGGTCTACTTCGTCTTTAAAAGCCGGTGAGATGGCAAAGTTTGGAAAGCCCGAGGCGTCCGGCGCAGCGGTGGTCGGTCGCCTCCTCGCTAGCCGTGGCTGGCTGGCTGCAGGGGGAAGGAGAGGGGGAAGGAGAATTTTCGAGGGAACTGGAAAGTTAGACGGGAGAGACATGCCTGTGGCGAGAGAACCTGCGCGACGCTCAGTCGAGAACAGGCTATATACACAGAGAGACGGATAGAGAAGAAACGAAATACCCGTAGCGGGAGGGGAGGCGAGGAGAGAAGAATGCGAGCCTTAGATGGAGGGAAGATGAGCTTCGGTCTCGCGAAGCAAACCTGAAAGCGAGATGAAGAGAAAGAGAGAGAGAGTTGAGAGGCGAGAACGGAGACGAGAAAAAGAGAGAGGAAGTGAAAGAGAGAGAGAGAGAGACGAGGACGGAGACGAGAAAAAGAGAGAGAAGGAAGAGAGAAGGAGGGAAAGGACACGAAGATCGACGTAGCGCGCGTGTACGACCGAGGAAGGAGTGAGAGGGAAACGGAGAAAGAGAGAGAAGTCTGAGGTGAGGGAAGGAGCGCTCGAAAAAAAAAAAAAAAAAAAAAAAAAAAATTGAAAAATGAAAACGAAAAAAATAGTGGGAAAAGAGTAAGTACGAGGAGAAGGCCACAGAGCTGTCGAGGAGGAGACGAGAGAGGGAGAGAGAGACGAGAAAAAGAGAGAGGAAGAGAAAGAGAAAGAGAAAGAGAAAGAAGAGAGAACGAAGGAAAGGACACGAAGATCGACGTAGCGCGCGTGGACCACCGAAGAAAAAGTGAGAGGGAAACAGAGAAAGAGAGAGAAGTCTGAGGCGCTCGAAAAAAAAAAAAAAGAAAAAGAAATTGAAAAATGAAAACAACGAAAAAAATAGTGGGAAAAGAATAAGAAGTACGAGGAGAAGGCCACAGAGAGCTGTCGAGGAGGAGACGTATCACGCGAAAGCCGACTCTGTGGGACGCCGGGGCATCGGGAGCGAGGGAGGGGGAGGAGGCAGGTAGAACGAAGAAAGAGTTAAAAATAAAGGAGAGCGCGGGGAGGGAGAAGGAGAGGCGAGTCGCGATAATGTTGGTGAACGTGTGGTGTGGACGAGTGAAGATATTCAGGACGGAATACCGAAGAGACGAAAAAAAAAACAAAAAAAAACGAAGAGGGAAAAGTGGAAGGAGGGCTCGAGGACGCGGGCGGGGGAAGAGGGGAGAGGCGGGGAGGGGAGCGGGGAGGAGGAAACGTGCCCGGGTACTCGTGAATGAAAGAGACGGACGGAGAGGGACGCGGCGAAGCCGGAGCGCGAGACGGGGATATGCGGTTGGCTTCGACGAGCAAAGGGAGGAGGAGGAGGAGGGGAGCTGCGCTCTCCCTGCAGCCCAAGAGAGGAGAAAATGCCGAAGCTCGAGGTCTCTCGAGAGAACGCGGAGGACTCTGCAGCTCTGGCTGCGCGGAGTCACAGTCGGATCTCCTCCGCTAAGGCCCTTTTCACTCCTCCTCCTCCTCCTCCTCCTCCTCCTCCTCCTCCTCCTCCTTCGCTATATTTTTTTTTCTTTTTCCCTCCCCGCTCCTCCTTCGCTATATTTTTTTTTCTTCTTCCCTCCTCCCTCCCCGCTCATCCGTCGCTATATCCTCCTTCCTTCCCTCCTTCCCTCCCCTCCTCCCTCCTCCCCAACGACTCCTCGTCTCTTTCATAATTTCTCTTTGTCACGATCTGTCCGGATCGTCCTCTTTGTTCCCCAGGTATACACAGTCGATCGGCTTCCTGGTGCCTATTAAACCCTCCCCCACTCTCCCCGCCTCCTCCTCCCTGCGCTCCATCGGTTCCGCCGTTTCTGTCGTACGTCGGGCCTGCAGGCCGCCGCTGTATACATACACATCGGCTGTACCCCCCGGTTTCTTTCAATCGCTCGCTCGCTTCGCTATTATTTTCTTTGCCTCGCGTGGAAGAGGAATACTAATCGGAAGAAGCCGTTCTTCCGTATCGTTCGATGGGTCGTTTGTGATGCCGACGACGATGATGTTGGTGCCGATGAGTCGAGGACTACGAGGACTGGGTGAATGGGGAGACTTTGTGGGGAGAGAGGAGGAGAAATTCGAGGGAAGCGAAACGCGGGGTTTTCGAGGCTACGCGAAGATACTCAACGCGAGTGCAGAATGTGCAGAGATGATGTTGAAGTTTGCATCGTTGGAAAGCAACGAAATTCAGAATTTTTTTTTTTTTTAAATTAACCTAACTGATAAAATTAGGCGTAAAAACTCATCATGGCAATTAGTTACTATGGTGATTTTTTGTATACCTAATTTCGTCATTTGGGTTAATGAAAATTAATTTTTTTTTTTTCCTGAATTTCGTTGCATCCCAACGATGCAAACTTCAACATCATGTGCAGAGCGGGATGGTTGGCGACATGACGTTGAAGTTTGCATCGTTGGAATGCAACGAAATTCAGAAAAAAAATTAATTCTAATTAATCCAAATGATAAAATTAGGTACAAAAAGTAATCATAGCAATTGGTTCCTATGATGATTTTTTATATTTAAATTCATCGTCTGGGTTAATTAGAATTCATTTTTTTTTTTTTGTTGTGAATTTCGTTGCATTCCAACGATGCAAACTTCAACGTCATTTAGCGACGGTGCCGATGCGAAGGCCGAGGAGGAAATAACGACGAGCGCGCGGGAAGAGATTCGGCGAGAGAGAGAAATTTATCGTACGGCTACTCCCGATTCGTGGCTGCCGTTGCTGTTGCTGCTGCAGCCACATACGGCACGAGTGCCGCAAATAATCACGTTTAAGGTCTTTTCACGAGTGCAGCGACTGCGCTGCGGACGCTGCACGTGACTCTCGAGGTCGAGACTCTCGCGGAACGAAAAAAAAAAAAAATAAAGACCGAAAAACGAAAAAAAAAAAAAAAAAAAAAATACGTACCACCCGAGAAACGTGCGCGGGCAAGAAACGCGGTTGAAAAGTTTTTCCCTCGGATTTTATGACGTCTGGCGTCGGGAGGAATTGTCGTGTGTTTCTTCGGGGGGACGCAATAAAAGCGAAGCGCACGGAGTACAGAGTAATGAGAAAGCGAGAGTGATTAGAGGGAACGAGAATTCTCGTTTTTTTTTATTATCATTCCTTTTATCAATCAGGAACGAAGTGCAGCGAATTTCGCGTCGCGTTTATACCGATGTTTACAAAGCGACAAATATTCGTGTGTTTTTGTGTAAGATTGAAAATTGAAGAAAAAAAAAAATACTGTGACAGAAAATATCTGAGATATTTTTACAATGAAAAATTGTTAATCACGCGAATTTTGACCTAGTTCACTACCATCAATTTTATTTCTATAAAAATGAGGGATTCACAACTCTGCATCGTTGCGCGCCGATAATCCTCAAACTCCATGATGTTGAAGTTTGCATCGTTGGGAAGCAACGAAATTAAAAAAAAAAATTATTTCTGATTAACCCAACTGACGAAATTAGGTGTAAAAAGTCATCATGGCAATTAGTTACTATGGTGACGTTTTATACCTAATTTCATAATTTGAGTTAATTAGAATCAATTTTGTTTTTTTTTTTCTGAATTTCGTTGTATTCCAACAATGCAAACTTCAACGTCATCAAACTCCCTCATTTTCCCGGCTGGCCCTCAAAAACACCTCGTGTGTCTTGAAGCCTCCCGCTTTGTGCTCACCTAGGACGGAAAAACCGGGAGACGCCGTGTGGCGGAGAAACGTGTCGGTCGCAGAGGGTACTGGCCGAGCGAAAGGGGACCGAGAAGCCAAGAGAGAAGAGGATCGCGAGCGGCGAGCGGCGGCGGCTGCAGAGGTGAGGCCCCGGAGAACAGAGGACACCGAGGCCCCGTGGGACTCTCCGAGCCGACTCCTCGCTCCGTGCGCGGCTCAGCCGGTGTGGCTCCGTCGCTCTCGCACTCGCGGATACGAATCGGAGAATCTAGGACTCGAATAGTGTGGTGCTTGTGTCCCCCGCTCTGCGCACCTCGTGCGCGTTAAAGGCGCGTTCTGTAACCGACCCGGCCGCGCGCACGACGTCGTGCTGCACAGTCTCCGAGGTGTCGTCGTCTCTCTCTCACGTCCCTCGCGCATTTTATTTTTCTTCTTTTCTGTCTCTCTCTCTCTTTCTCGTTCCCTACGATCACACCGCGCGGTTTCCAGCGTTGCCCATCGCCCATTGCGTCACACACTCTGCGGGAAATAAAATCGCCGTGTCGACGACTTTGGAATATTTTTGTTTTGATTTTTTATTTTGGTCATTTAATTTTTATTTCATTTAACTTGTCTGTTATTAATTTTATTTTTGTTATATGTAATGCTATGATAAATAATCAAAATGTAAAAACAAATAATGTTCAATACGAAATAAACTCGTCGAGTCGACGTCTGTGGAATTTTTTTTTTTTTTGATTTTGTTATTTTAGTAATTTAATTTTTATTTCATTTACCTTATCTGTTATTAATTTTGTTTTTGTTATATGTAATGCTACGGCATACAATCAAAATGGAAAAACAAGTAATGTTGAATACGAAATAAACTCGCCGAGTCGAAGTCTATGGAATATTTTTCTGTTAATTTTTTATTTTATTAATTTAATTTTCATTTCATTTAACTTATCTGTTATTAATTTTATTTTTGTTATATATAATGCTACGACAAATAATCAAAATGTAAAAACAAATAATGTTCAATACGAAATAAACTCGCCGAGTCGACGTCTATGGAATATTTTTCTTTTAATTTTTTATTTTATTAATTCAATTTTAATTTCATTTAACTTATCCGTTATTAATTTTATTTTTGTTATATATAACGCTACGACAAAAAATCAAAATGTAAAAACAAATAATCTTCAATACGATGTTGTAAGGCTGCTCCAAGAGCACTCACGATCCTATAATTAACCCAAACGATGAAATTAGCCATAAAAAATCATCATATCAATTACCTAAACAGTGTATAGAGTATAATAAATATCTACCCATCCATCTCTCCCCGCACTATGCAGCAGATTACGCAGAGCGCAAAGCACTTCCTCCATTATTCCCATTGCGCGATTGCCAATAAACACAATAAATTTACGTATATTTATTATGATGATTATTATTCGCCGTTGCGTCTCATCCGGGTGTTTCGGCGAAAACCACGAGCACGTCGAGCCTCTTTCTCTCACGATATTCTCGCGCGGTAATATCTACTCGATTATAGACGACTCGCGCGGCTCTCTATCGGATTTCAATATGTTTCGTTTTCGACGCGAAATTTCCGCGCGCGCGAATTTCACGCTTTCCACCGTGGGGGGCTCATCGCGCTGCCCCCCCCCCCCCCCCCCCCCGGTTTATCACGTTTATTGCGTCACCCGGCCTCCCGCCAGTCTTGACAATATTATTTATGCATCATCCCGCACACATCAATTTCAATTTGTTTTGATGTGTACCTTCACTTCCATCGTTACCGCTCTCGTCTCTCTCTCGTCTCTCTCGTCGCTCGTGTTCCGCCCGCCATCGTTCCATATCGTTTATTGCATCACGGAGAGAGACTTCGGGAACGCCGCGCGCAATATCGTATAATACACATCGACGCTTTACCCGCTTGGCGGACAGTCGTGCAACACCGACGCGCATTTCGCCTCGTTTCTCTATTAGTCAGACGGCGAGCGCCGCGCGCGCGCCGCGTCGCTCCCATGGAAACTGCTGCGCGGCCGCCGTGTTCCAATCCGCCCGGCTTATTTGCATCCATCTGTCTCTAATATTATATTACAGTTTACGGCGAATTGTTGGGTTTTGTTTTATTTCATCGTGGTTCGCAGTCGCGAAACGGCCGCGCGACGTATGTGGTGTACAGGGTGATACAGAAGAACTCGCACCAAATGAGAGCCGGAAGTCCGAAATGGTCCCACAAACGTGTGTGCAAAATTTGAGATTTTTGGTCCCAGTAGTTTTTTTAATGAGAGCCGATTTGTGACGGCTAAATTCAACTTTCTCTTAATTCGTGCACCTAGAAAAATCGTTCCGATGGGATCTATTCCATACAAATAAAATTTTATTCGTAACAAATAAAATAGATTAGGAACAAATGAAATGTATGTGATCATAATAAAATCCTGTTATCCTAAATAAATTATTTACTTAATGGCCGGCCTACTAGGATTTATTTGGTTCAAATCAAATTTATTTTATTCAAATAAAATGTATTTTATTCAAATAAAATGTATTTTATTCAAATAAAATGTATTTTATTCAAATAAAATGTATTTTATTCAAATAAAATGTATTTTATTCAATTAAAATTTATTTTGTTCAATTAAAATTTATTTTGTTCAAATAAAATGTATTTTATTCAAATAAAATGTATTTTATTCAAATAAAATGTATTTTATTAAAATAAAATTTATTTTAGTAAAATAAAATGTATTTTATTAAAATAAAATGTATTTTATTAAAATAAAATGTATTTTATTAAAATAAAATGTATTTTATTCAAGTAAATGTTTATTTCATTCAATATTTTTTTTTTTGTTTCGAATAAATCCCATCAGAACGATTTCTCTGGGTGAACAAAAATCTTAAATTTCGCGCACGCGTTCCTGAGACCATTTCGGACTTTCCCAGACTCGTTTGGTGCGTGGATTCTGAATCACCCTGTACGTACAACGCGCTCGCTCGGATCGCCCGAGCGAGCTGCTTATACGCGCTCCACACGACGAGACACATTTCCAATCGGCGATATACCCACACTTTTGTCGCGCACCGAGAGACCAGAGAGAGAGAGAGAGCGAGAGAGAGACTCCATTAGTCCCGCGCGCGCGCCTATTGTCATTCCTATTATATTCCTTTGCGCCGTAATATACGCGCGCTTATAGTAATACCCGGCGCGCAGACGACGGGATCTCAATTCAAAGAGCGATTTTAATAATGAGGGGACCGACAATCGTTCCACGCTGCTGCTGCCGCCGCCGCCGCTGCATTTAAGCTCAGCGAGAGCAGCTCAGCCTTGTATAATTTCATCGAATCCCATTCGATCGTCCGCGCCCGGTAGTCGCGCGGGGAGAGCATTTACGCTCTTAATACTACTTGCGGGCTCGATATAACGACTTTGAATTTACACGATGGTAGAAATTAAACTGGGGAATAAAAAAAAAAAAAGAGATGGGAGGTCGGGAGGGACGCGAGTGAAAGAGAAGAATTTCTCGATGGGGATTTTAGCGGGGAAAAGAAGGAGACGCTGAACGCGATGAGCGGAATATAAGCGAGTCGGTGTATCGCGGATCGCGTTCGATCCGCACGAGGCTATATAAAGGCTATTTCCATCGGTGTTCATACGCCCTGAGCAAATACCGCGGATAATCCCGCCGGATCTCCTGTTATTTCAGGTACCCCCCCCCCTTCCCCCTCCCCTTCCCCCACCGTGTAATCCAGCTTCAATCGAGTCGCCAATTCATTTTACCGAATTTTTATTTTATTTTCTTTTTTTTTTTTGGACGTCGTTTTGGAGTCTCATTATTATCGTTCCGCTATTATTTGGGTCTCTTTGCGGAGATGAACCGTATTTTCCAGCTTCCTCCCTTTTTCAACGCGCAGTCGATCTGAACACATCTGGCTGCGTGTGTGTAGGACGCTCGGCTGCAATGATCCGCTTAATATTTCACGCGTTTTGCATGAGCTTTCGGACTCGGTTGTCGGATGTGCTCGCGCTGCTATCTTTCGCTGTTTTTTGAGAGCGTAGAGCGAACAATGAGAATTTTCTTTTTCGGTGAAAAAAAAAGAAAAATAATAATAATAATAATATTACTTTTTTAATATTATTATTATTATTATTATTATTTCTTTTTTAATAATAATAATATTACTTTTTAAAAATATTTTTATTATTATAATTTTTTTTTTCGATTAGATTATTTAAAAAATTGTGTTAATGCGTGTGCGTTTTAGAAAAATCAGCCAGAAAAATGTCTCGCTTTATTTCGTAAATAAAAAAAACGTTAAAGCGTAAACGCGATGGTTTTCAAGAGAAACTGTAAAAACTTGACTACTTTCAATTTTTTTTTTTTTTTTTTTTTCAACTTCGCGTATGGGTTTCATAAATTCTCAGTAGAGCCGCGCCCCATCCGGCTGTAAATTCGTCCCAGAGAAAGATCAACACTTCCCGCAAAACATATAATTACCTCGGAAGCGGCAAACGAATATTCCAAGGCTCATCGCGATTAGATCCTCCTTTCCCCAATCACATCTTCCTCCTCAATTAAAAAATCACAATTAACAAAAATAAAAAATAAAAAATAAAAATTAAATAAAAAAATTACGGGTAACAAAAAGTCGCCGACTATATTTCGACAATTACAGTTTCCACGTTAGACTAATTGGCCAATTAATATTTTCCCTCTCCCGCCGGCTATCCCGATAAATTCTCGTCGCGAGCAGTTCGAGTGTGAACGAACGGAAGTTTTGCCAGTCCATTAAACGGTTAAAAGGTATGATAATTACAAAGTAGTAAAGTGCTGGAATTTCGAGCGCCACAATTATAATTGCAAATGCAGTTCTCGCGTCTCAGACTCCGTTCGTCGCGTTCATATAACCCGGGGAAAGGAGCCCAGTGACACCTTCTTCGGCCGCGTCTCTTCCCTCGGATATTCGCACGCGTCCTCCTCCCCCGCACGCGTTAACGGTCACACTCAAGCGAGCGTGTCCGGGATGAGGACGGCGCGGTGCGCCGAGTGAGGTATCGCCAAGCCCGAGAGCGACGCGTGTTAACCGCGCCGACACACTCGCGTAATTAATAAACATTTCCTGCGGCGCGCGAGTCGGACGCGAGCTCGACGGCGGCCAATTTCCGGTGTGGAAAAGTAACAGAAATAAATACCGACCAGAAAAATAAAATAAAATAAAATAAAATAAATTCCTCCAGAATGCTTTTAAAACGTTCTTTTCTCAGATGGTAACTTTCCCGCTTTCGCCGCTGGAAAATAAGCCAGTCGAAAGGGTGATAAAAAAAAACAAAAATAAAATAAAATACTAAATAAATAAAATAAAAGGAGAGAAAAAAAGTGTCGATACAGAGAAACGTGTGAACGTTTCTCGGGCTTTTTACACATAAAATAAAATAAAAGAAAATAAGATAAAAATAAATAAAATAAAAGGAAAGAAAAAAAAGTGTCGATACATAGAAACGTGTGAACTCTTTCTCGGGCTTTTTACACATAAAATAAAATAAAATAAAATAAATAAAATAAAAGGAAAGAAAAAAAGTGTCGATACATAGAAACGTGTGAATTCTTTCTCGGGCTTTTTACACATAAAATAAAATAAAATAAAATAAAAATAAATAAAAGAAAAGAAAAGAAAAAAAAGTGTCGATACAGAGAAACGTGTGAACTCTTTCTCGGGCTTTTTACACACCGGCCAATTTCCTGCCTCACATATATATATAAAGCTCTCTCTTTCTCTTTTGGTTTTTCTCTCACCGCGTCCGAAACGTGACCGTCGAAGGTGCGGAACGAGGGAGCCAAAAAAAAAAAAACAAAAAAAAAAGAGCGAGAGAAAAAAGAATACCACGCGCTCTGTATTTAATTTAGCCGACTCGCAGACTGGGGCGTCAAACGGTTTTCGGTATATCAACGAGAAAACGAGAAGAACCTCGTGGAAAAACGTCCGAACACCCGTGTGTGTGTATATAGGTATATAAAATGTGTAAACGTGTGCGAGTTACACGCGAGAACGCGATACGAAACACTCTCGGAGCGCGGTTTACACGCTCGCATCCCGTGCGCGGAGTGTGCAGAGGGCCAAAGTATTTCCCCGAAGCGGTGGGGAACGAACGCGCCGATAGGACGGGGACCACGCGCGCACCCGGCGGCAGCGCGAAACGGGAGTCCGAAATGTGTTGCACCGCGCGGGCCGCGTGGAGTACACGCTTTTTGTCGGCCGCGCGCGATCCGCCGGGGCGCAGCCGCCGCCGCTAAGATACATGGCTTTAAATGCCCCGAGCCACGAAAACTCAACGCTCGAACCTTCCACGCGCGTTGATGAGCCGCCGTACACGAAGTGTATATCGTGTATGTATGTACGGGACATTCCACACCCGCTCGAATCGGATCTGAACCTTCGGATTGCGCACGTTTTTTTTTTTTTTTTTGTAGGATTGACGGGATTCCTGAAAGTACTGAATTGTTGATTTTTTTGTAATCTTTTGTAAAAAATATCAAGATTTTTCACTGGTTGAATTTTTTTTTTTCGTATTTTTTCACATGTTCGTCATTTAAACATTTTTTTTGTACGATTTACGGGATTCCTGAAAGCTCTGAATTGTTGATTTTTTTGTAATCTTTTGTAAAAAAATATCAAGATTTTTTACTGGTTGAATTTTTTTTTTCGTATTTTTTCAGATGTTCGTCATTTACACTTTTTTTTTGTACGATTGGCGGGATTCCTGAAAACACTGAATTGATGATTTTTTTGTAATCTTTTGTAAAAAAATATCAAGATTTTTTACTGGTTGAATTTTTTTTCGTATTTTTTCAGATGTTCGTCATTTACACTATTTTTTTGTACGATTGGCGGGATTCCTGAAAACACTGAATTGTTGATATTTTTTTGAAAATCTTTTGTAAAAAATAAAGATTTTTAGTGGTTGAATTTTTTCCGAATTTTTTCAGATGTTTGTCATTTAAAAATTTGTTTTGTATACGATTAACGTAACTCCTGAAAACACTGAATTGTTAATTTTTTTTTAATCTTTTGTAAAGAATCAAGATTTTTCACTGGTCGAATTTTTTTCCGAATTTTTTCAGATGTTTTGTTATTTAAAAAATCGTAGATAATTCAACATTTTTCGAAAAAATGTAAAGAAATAGTCATTTACTTGGTACGGTAAAAATAAATATAAAATAATAGTAAAAATAAAGATTTTTGAGTGGTTGAATTTTTTTTTCGAAGATCAGAATTTTTTTCATATAAAAAACTTGAAAATTAAATTTAGAAAACTCTTTCGTAATAACTGAAGATTCGTGACTTCCATCTTTTTTCGAACATCATAATGTTTTCAGATTAAAAAAATGTAGACGTCGCTATTTTTTTAATAAAAAAAATCGTAGATAATTTAACATTACAAAAAAATAAAAAAATAATCGTTTTAAGATATGTAAAAAATGATATAAAAAAATTGCAGCACCAATCCGAAGGGTCAAGGGTCACCCCATCTTGATTCCGTGCGGAACGCCCTGTATATCTGTGCATCTACGTGAAGGTCGAAACGCGCGGAGCGCTTCGCCGGGCGGGCGAGAAGAAAGAGGCGCAGAAGAGAGAAAAAGGCGCCCGGAGCTCGCGCGGCTCTCTGAATGGCGTTCGCGAAGCAATTTGTAATCAGCTTCGAATCGAACTCTCGCACGGAGCATCGAGGTGGATAAACGCTCGATTAATAAACACCGCTTCGGCCCTGCGCCGAGCGGCCGAAGGTCGGCCGCTCGTGGCTGCGTCTGGCGCGGCGCTCACGCGACGACTAATCGAATATGGCGAATCGCGTCCCGCGGTCGCTGCGCTCTCGCCGTCCGGGCGTTAAAAATCGCGAGAGATTTAGTGGGAGAGACTCTCGAACGCACTCTGGCAATCATCCAGCAGGCATTTTTCGCAAATTAAAAAATTCACCGTAGGAGCAGCGCCGAACCTTCCACGGCTGTATTATAATTGGGGCTCGAGTAATCCCAACAGCGACAACCGGGAGCGACTCGGCTCTCTCTACGAATTGACCAACTTTTCGCGCCGCCGCCGCCGCCGCGGGCTCGGGTTGAATTTTTATTTTCCGTCCCGTTGTATCACCGGATAAAATTAATTAAACTCGATATTACGTAGCCCGGCGATTACGTTGATTTGATTAAAAACAAACAAAAAAGCGCCGTTGATTTGGTTCGCATCGCTTTTCCGTTTGCTCGAAAACTTTTCACAAATTCCCGATAATAAATGACGTTGAAGTTTGCATCGGTTGCGATGCAACGAAATTGAATGCAAGAAAATATTTATGAACCCGAATGATTATACCGGCTGAAAAAAATTAATTATAACGTCGAAGAGGATAACAAAAAATATATATATTTCACTCCCTAATGGGGATGAATTATTTCAATTTTTATGGAATTAATATTTAGTTCTTTAATTTCGTTGCAATATTAAGAAAATGGCGGCGTTTAAAAGATTTTTCTCCTATGTATTTCGTATAAAAACCTTAATAGAAAATCGAAAAATTAAGTTATCGAAAAAAAACCTCCGTCATTCCATGAAGACATGTTTCCCGATTATGTATGCACAATTTCAGGCCGATCGCATAATTACAGTGGTCAGGAGAGTGGTAGCCATTTATTTTGGATGATCGTGTTTGAGGACCTGGGACGCCGACTATTTTTTTAAGTTTAAAAATTCCATTGTATACTATAAAACGTAAATAACAAGTAGAAAAAAACCACATTCGTCTAGCATTATTCGTTTTCCCAGAAAAAAAAAATATAATAATAATAATAATAATAATAATAATAATAATAATAATGAAAAAACGGTGCTCCAGGGTAGAAGTCCCCCTTAATAAACGAGATCCGAAATGAGGCACCGTAACCACGCTATTCGACATCGCGACTAACAAACCCATTTCTCGGACCCTCACACCGCGATCCACCGCGGTATTTACGTGGTTTTACACACAGCGAGGAGGCCACAGGTCGTGCGACGACCCCGTTTATTTTTGTGTCCCGTGTCACAAGAGCCAAGGCGACGCGTGAAGGTCGCTGGATGTACACACAGCGGCCGCCGCGCAGTGCGAGGGGCGAGACGCGGGCAGCGCCCTCTGGCTCAGCGTCTCCCGATACGTATCTGATTTATCCGGCATTAGGAGAAAGTGGCCGCCGCGCGACTCTAAATCCCTCGGCTCAGCTACAACATCGAAACGGCGCCCGCACTTCTCGCCAATTGAACCGGTCGGCCGGTTAATCGCGGGGTCACCGCTAATTGCCGACCACCGGCGGAAAAGACAGTGCGGAGAATCGCGCGCGCGCGCGCCAGGCGTATAATAAATGCCAAGCCAAGTAAACGCAACGGTCTACACGGAAGACCGCGCGCTGTAGCTACGTACGGGGCTACAAATTACGAGCGAGCCTCTCCGTGACGAGAACGATTAGCTCGAATCGTGGGAGAAGCGTCGATGCTTTTTCCGTTTATTTCACGGAAAATTCTATGTAAACAGCTATACGCGCGCGGCAGCGCAACGAGCAGGCGTTTTGAGGATGTGGGAGAGCGAAGTATTCAATTCGCGTAAATTTGAGAAAATTGCAAACACGCTTCTCTATGGTCCGTAAATCTGAACAAATTCATGCACTGAAAAGATGAATTTTCCATAATAATAATTCCAAAATATTATTAAGAAATTCATTTTTTTTTAATTGTGTAAAAAATATTTCGTTGACCCAAGTTTTTTTTTACGAAAATGATTCCTTTATTTTTGTGTATACGTATGAATTTTTTCAGATTTTTATCTAATATTTGAAATTTGTGTTCTTTTGTATGGAAAATGTGTACAAATTTCAAAGATTGGATAAAAATCTAAAAAAATTCATACGTATACAGAAAAATAAAGGAATCATTTTCATAAAAAAAAACTTGGCACAACGAAATATTTGTTAGAGAATTTTTTTAATCACTTTGTTAACAACATTTCGGAATTTTTATTATGCAAAATTAATCTTTTCAGTACCTTTAGCATGCATGCATTTTTTACATTTTCAGACCATCGAGAAATATTTGCAATTCTCCCCCAATTTTCTCAAATTTCCGCGAATTGAATACATCTCGCTCCCAACATCCTTAAGCAGATACACGCCGGTTATACCCGCGACAATTAAACACCGATCGTCGATAACGCACACGAGGGAGTGAGGGGGAGGGCGGGATATATAATTAAGATAGCGAGAGTAATCGGAAGCGGGAACAATGGCGCTGGGCGCGAGGGACCCGAGAGCTGCACTGCCCGCGCGATGGATACTCTCGGCCGTTCGGCAGCCGCCGTTCCTCGCCGCCTGGTGTACCGGGGATAATGCTAGCACACTGCGGGGTTTGTTTGAAACGTGCGCCGGGCGTTATGGGAGTAGTGTGCGGCTGCGGGGGGAGGGAGAGAAACGTATATACACGTCTATACACGTACATACACGTATATACACGTATATACCGGTTCTATAAAAGGCGAGAGTGGCGCGCGGGGCATGCCTAAGCAGCATCAGCATACTGTGGGCAAGGAGGAGAAGCGACGAGCAGCGAGGATCCCGGCGAAGAAGCAGAGAGAGAGAGAGAGAGAAAGAGAGTCAGAGATTGCCGGGCGAACTCTCCTCTCGCAGTCACGACCAACTGCACATTCGACGGGCTGTATGTGTGTTTATATGTGTGTTGGGACTCGGTACCGAGAAAAGAAGCCTCGGCGAGAGACGAGCGCGAAGGCGCGGGGGGCAGAAGAGGGGGAGGGGGAAGGGGGGAGTCCTAAGAAAGAGGCTTAGAGTTAGAGATAGGAAGCAGAGGCGAGAGGGGAAATGGGAAGAAGGGGGGAAGAGAGCAGCTCGTCTCCAGAGTCGCGGAGGGAGAGAAATCAGTCACACGCCCCCTTAATGTCGTGTACGACCCCGACCGCTGGTTTCGGGCTCTCCCCGGTCTTCTATACACACCGCATTATTTTGCACACTACGCGCGAGCGGCACGAGGGTGATTCGAGTGCCGCGCGGATACATTTTTTTTTCTTTTTTTTTCTACTGGGTTTATAATATGACGCGCGTGATATGAATGACGAAAATATTTAAATCGCGCACGAGAGGCGCGAGAGGTTACTTGGGTGCCGAGTGAATGTCGCGATCGGTGGGGTAAATAATGTTGATGGTGAGTTTGGTGTTATTTGTTGTTTCGTTGGCGAGGCTGCGACGGCTGACCGCTTGGACGGGTCTTGGGCATGATTTTGAGGTTTGCATCGTTGGAAAGCAACGAAATTTAGAAAAAAAAAAAATTCTAATTAATCTAAATGATGAAATTAGGCATAAAAAATCATCATGGCAATTAGTTACTGTGGTGATTTTTTTATACCTAATTTAATCATTTGGGTTAATTAGAATTAATTTTTTTTCCTGAATTTCGTTGTATTCCAACGATGCAAACTGGTTAATGCAAATTGGTTGACGATGCGAACCAGGCGGGACTGGTTTGGATGAGTTTCTGTGATAAAATAGTTTGGGGCTTTCCGCGAGAATCAAGTCGACGGTTTTTCGACGAATACGGCGAGCGAGGGTCATTGAATTTTTGATTAGATTGACGGGTTTCGCGGAAAAAGGGGGTTCGAAAATGTGGAGCGGTTACGAAACTGGGCATAAATCAGCGTTCCCTATCAGTAGCGTCGCCGGCGCTATTTTTGCGCGCTGACAACACACACGGCACGAGGAGATTAAAATTACCGCGAATCTCTGAAATTGTGTGGAATACATAATCATATTTTTTGTGACGTTGAAGTTTGCATCGTCGCGAAGCAACGAAATTGAAAAGAACAAAATATGCATTCCATAAAAATACAAATATTTCACCATCAGGGGGTGAGATAATTTTTTTTTTGTTTTTTACACTATTAGTCCTTATAATAACTTTTTTTTATTAATATTCTGTTTTTATTAATAATTTTTTGATTAATATTCTGTTGTTTTTAATTTCGTTGCAATGCAAACTTCAACGTCGTATTTTTTGCTCACTGATGTCAACGATAATTAAAAATTTCATCGGCCGAATTTCGCAAATGACACGATAAGAAAACACGAAAAAAAAAAAAAAAAAAAAAAAAAATCTGTATCTGTATATTTACCGTTTGTCTGCCCTCCAAACTTTCTTTCCTTTCGTCGCTCGACGCTCCTCCCTTGCCCCTCTAACAGACGCGCAGAATCATCTCGGTGTCCCACTGCTTCGATCCTGGCTCTCTCCTTCCCTCTCTCTCTCTCTCTCTCTCGCACTGTTCGCTGCCGTTCGCCGGAAAATTAGGGCCTCTCGAATAAACCACAGAAAACCCTTACGTATTATCCGCGCGCACGTTTTATTATTATTTTTATTTTTTCACAGCCCCAAAGCTCCACTCACCACCTGAGACGTATCGCGATCACACGTTTAATTCGTTAAAACTCCCCGAGTCGCTCAAGTCGCGCGCGTCCTCCTCGTGGGATAGGAAGCGAGATTTATCGGCCGATCGATGTCGCCCAAGTCGACCTTCACCGCGAGACTTTTCTGCCGCAAAAGCGCCAAGTAAAACAGACGCAAAACGAGATTCGATGAGCCAGTATGGCGCCGCGGCCTACGGTGTCTTCTCTCTCTCTCCCTTTTTCTCTCCTTCTCTCGACTCCCAGACGCCCACGCGTCACTCTTATTCCTACTTTCTCTCTCTTTCTATTTCTCTCTCTCTCTTTTTCTCTCTCTTTCTATTTCTCTCTCTGTCTCTCTCTCTTTCTTCCTCCCTCTGTATTATATTTCGAGCCACTTTTCACTCGGCTTTTCACTCGACTTTCGTGCACAACATCCACGACGTGCTATATTATTCTCTTCCAGGAAGAACAGAGGAAGATATGCCTCGCGTCGCGCGCACCACGCGCGATTAATTTCCGCACGTTGCCCCGGCGTCGCGATACAAATACTCGCTGCACCGCGTTTCGTCGCCTCAACGTTTCCAACGCGTTGGCTTCCTCCCCGAATCCTCGTGAAACACGCTCGACGCACGCGTTGCGATTCCTGCACAGCGCGGCGGCAGCCGCAGCGCGAAAAAAAAAACCGTTACAAAACTCTCTCGTCGACGACGATTTTCCGCGAATCGCGCTCGTCGGGAGCTTCACGAGCCACAAAAAACCAACACCCGAGGGTTGCGTCGAGTTGTCCACTCGGTCGAGGTTTATATTTCCACCTGCGTCTCCAGGATCCACCGAAGCAATCCCGAGAATCACAACTTTTCAAAATAAACCGTTACAAAATTCTCGTCGAAAACGATTTTTCGGAATTCACTCGTTGAGCTTCAAGAGCCACAAAACCAACACCCGAGGTGCGTCGAGTTTTCCACTCGGTCGAGGTTTATTTTCCACCTTCGTCTCCAGGATCCCTCGAAACAATTTCCGTGGTGTGTATAACGAAAAATCCGCGAGTTGTGTCTCTACGAAAATTCCACCCGTCTCGCGGTCACCGTGGAGCGAAAACGTCGTCGCGTCGACAACGTCAACAGGGCGGCCAGCGGGAAGAGAGCAGACTCCTCGCGTTGGAGCAGGAAACGCGAGGTAGAAAAAAAAAAAAATATATATATATATATATATATCGAGTGGAGCTCTGGCCGGTCGGTGCGGCGCGAGTGGAGAAACGCCGCGGAGCCTCCCACGAAACACGCACACTGGACACTGGTCACTGTAACTCGCTCGTCGCCGGTGCACGCGCTTGTGCCTCTCCTCTCTCCTTTATCTCGCTGCTTTCCTCCTTCCTTTCCTTTTTATCTCATCCACGTCTCTTCTCTCTCTCTCTCTGCTTTCCTTCTTCCTTTCGTTTTTATCTCATCCACGTCTCTGTGCTTTACTCCCTTCTCTCTCTCTCTCTCTTTCTCTCTGTGTCTCCTTCTCTCTCTCTCTCTCTCTGCTTTCCTTCTTCCTTTCGTTTCTATCTCTCTCTCTCTCTGCTTTCCTTCTTCCTTTCGTTTCTATCTCTCTCTCTCTCTGCTTTCCTTCTTCCTTTCGTTTCTATCTCTCTCTCTCTCTCTGCTTTCCTTCTTCCTTTCGTTTCTATCTCCTCCCCGTCTCTGTGCTTTGCTCCTCTCTCTCTTTCTCTCTTTCTGTATCTCCTTCTCTCTCAACCCTCCTTATCTCTCTTTCTCCCCCGAACGCTACAATCCCATCCACGCTTGTGCAGCGATCACGAAAAAAAACACACACAGATCCACTCCTGCGCACGCACACACGCGCTCTCGATTTGACACACACACGCACACACGCACACACAATAATAATAATACGCGTGCACTCGGGTCGTGCGCTCCGCTCCGCTCAGTAAAATCCTATCTAACAAATAATTCCTCCCGCTCGCTTAAAACACGAGGTGGAATCACGAGTGTCTCAGAAAACTCAGATGCTGCTGCCCGCTAGTCCAGCGTCCACCGCTATCCTCTCGGTGTGCTGCTGCCGCTGCTGCTGCTGCTGCTGCTGCTCGGGTTCGCCGGCGGCGCGCATTCCCGTGCTCCGCGGCGCTAAAATGGCGATCGAAGTGACAGCTAACCCTCGCCGGATTTCCCAGACAGTCGTCGTCGTCGTCGGCAGCGCTGCTCTTCTTTCTCTCTCTCTCTCTGTCTCTCTCTCTCTTCGCTATCTCGCTTCCCCGACGACACCGCGGCCTCGTCCTCCGTTACGAATAATATATCGTCGAAGGTGCGGGCCACAACGACAAAAGTCCCCTGACAGTGCTTCGCCTCCTATCGTTGCTTCTCTCTCTCTTTCTCTCCCGTGGCTGCTCTGTGTGTGTCTCTCTTTCTCTCTCTCTCTCTCCCTCCCTCTTGCGCGCGCTCACTCTCTCTCTCTCTCTCTCACACGCTCTCTCTATCTCTCTCTCTCTCGTCACACACCCTCGCAGAGCCGCGCAGCCCTCAACGCTCGATGGCGAGTTTTATTCCCGAACGCGGTGTACGCGCGCGCCACCGGTTTCTCCGTTGTGCTTGCCCGGACCACTCACGGGACTCGACTGGGGCTCCGCCACCAGCCGGGAACTCGCCGCACGGTCGGCTCGCGGCGCTGCTGCGCGCTGCGCCGCTACCCTCTGGAAAAGAGAGAGACACACACACACACACACGGCGTGTGTACTGCCCGTTCGGCGTAAATCGGCCCCCGAGCCACCGCCGGTTGTACGAGCCTTTCGGCGGCCCTCGGGCTCGTCGGCGCTGGACGGACTCCCACGCCCCGTGCGCCGACCAATCACCGAAGCGCGCGAGGCTGCTCTCTTCTCTCTCTCTCTCTCTCTCTCTCTCTCTCCTCCACTTTCCAGCTCCGAAATCACGGGAGCTCGATTATGCCCCAACTATCGTCTAGTCTGTATCGCCTGATACTCGACGCTTACAGCCGCTTCGCCAGGTTGGGACGAGAGCTGGAATTTCGGGGCGAATAATCGCGGGGACGCAGACGGAGAGAGACGACGACGAGAGCTCGATTTAGCCGCTCGAGTTTTTCCATTGATGGACGATCGAATTCGTCTGCTCTCGGCGATTCGGTCGCTCGATTGTCTGTCTCTCTCTCTCGCTCTCTCTCCCACCTTTTTCGGGAGCGTGAAAAAAAAGGGGCAGCCGAGGAGGCGAAGCGCGCCGCGCTTGCACACCTGACCGCCGAGAGACGCCACGATCGCTCTCGACACTGACGAACGATGCATAACTGATTGCGAGGTGATATACATCGTCAGCCGGAATAGCGAGTCGCTTTTCAACCCCCCCTACGATGATTATTATATTATCGTTATTATCCCCGTGGATATCGATGTTCCGACAGGTTTGAAAAATAAAAAAAAAGAAACAGCGTATTTGATTCGACGAACCGCATTATTCGCTCCGCACCCCCAGACAATAAAATATTCCCTCGGTTTAAATGCGTTATTTGTGGGGATGATAATATATTCGCGTCCGGACATCGATTACGCATTACCCGGTGGCTAATTCGATCAAAGAGAAACGTTATGCGGAGTGACATGCACACCGATCCACGCGCAGGTCAAATCGCTTCCAACAATTACCGTGCTTTCTGCTACACTACGCAAAGCCCTCGTTCGTGCTTTATTCGCCTCGTAAAATGCGGTCGAATGGCTTAGCAAATTCAGTTGAAAACCGCGGAACGGCGATGGTGGGGAGAAGAGGGGGGGGGGGGGGGGAGAGGGCGCAACCGGACACAAGCAAACACTCGGAAACGTTAGAAATTGGATCAGTAGCGCGTGAAACAGCCAACTGAAGCTCGGAGACCTGGATAATCGTGTTTGTCTGTTTAGCAGACACGCGTCTTCGCTCTGCAATTAATACGACACGCAGACTGCATCGGCTCGAGCGTTTTCGAGCCTTTTTCCGGGGGGCGGGGGAGCCGATATGGAAATAAAGTATATGCAAAATATGTAAAAGATGAATTGTTGATATACAAGATATAATTTGTGCGAAAACTTGTATTTGTCGGATATATTTTAGGATATATACGAAATATACGCGTGGGAAAAATATATCTAAGATATATCAAAAATATATTAAAAATATTAATAATTTGTGTTTCAAATGTATTAAACCAAAGTATGTAAAAGGGATTTTCCCGTTGATATAAATAAATAAATAAATAAATAAATAAATAAATAAATAAAATGTATTTTCATTGTATTATCATTGCAATATATTCAAAATATTAATAATTTGTATTTCAAATGTATTAAACCAAAGTATGGAAAAGGGATTTTCCCGTTGATAAAAATAAATAAATAAAAATAATAAAAATAAATAAATAAATAAATAAATAAATAAATAAAATGTATTTTTATTGTATTATCGTCCGAAAAGTTCTATATGCCAGATATATTTTTGTGTATATTTCTTTTCCGGTGGGGCAGGGGAGGGGCGTTGATTTTCAACGGTTTTTTTACCGACCGACGAAATTTTACAACGAAATATCCGGCCTGAATTTATTCGATTATCGTCGTTGTCGCCGTTGTGCAGCACGGAGGCCGGGCGACGAATCACAAATCACAGCGTTGACGCTTAAGTGAACTCCATCGCAGCGCGTCACGCGCTAATTTCAATCAAGACATTATTTGATTATCGCTCGACACTTAACGAAGTACATGGTCAACGCGACAACCTCTGTGTCCAGATTTAAACCGTGCGTCGCCCGCGCGCCCCAACGACCAGCGTGATATAATATTCCGGGTTTGCAATTTATGCACAACAAATTTGCCACGATTGAACTATCGTTCGGCGGGCTTCGCACCGCCGATGATGATGATGTTCGACGTTGACGGACGAAAAAAACGAAATCTCGAAGCGTGCTCGAAGCGTTTCGTGTCACTCGTCGGGTATTTATGAACCTCGTCTAACTCACCGAAACACGTGTTTCACATATGCTCGCCGAGACGCATGAAAAAAACACCGATTTCCGAACGATAGAATTTTCTAGCCTTCGTAGCGATTCGCCGGAGATTTTCATTACCCACATGGAAATATTTATATGTAAAATATATTTTATAAAAAAGTTGTATATGCAACATTTATTTTCCATATAAAAATGTATGCATCATATATGCGACATATAGAACTTTTCGTCGACGTATATTTCACATATAAATATTTCCATCTGGGTACCTCGCGACGAAAATCCAGCGTGTCGATTTTATCGAAAATCGATGAGTTGTAATTTTCGAAAATTATATCTGTTTCTCCCAACACCAAACGGGATGCGACGATGATGAATTTACGCAGAATTTTAATCCCTTTTCACTTTTCACTTTTACCTGCATTTTATTGTCAATTTCGCGAAAATCAATTTTACCCGTTTTCACCTCCACTTCATAAAATGAAATAAATGCACTATTCGAATTTCGTGTTACCAGGTGCAGAAGCTTCGGCTGAGCGTTGCGAGTCAATCAATCAGAATGCAACGAAATTCAGGAAATTTTTTTAATTAACCCAAATGATGAAGGGCACGAAAAATATATATATACTTTTTTCATGCTCTTTTTACGAAAAATATTTATATTTTTTTCGTGCCCTTAATTACTATGGTGAATTTTTATACCTATTTTCATCATTTTGGTTAATTCAAATTAATTCTTTTTCTGAATGTCGTTGCATTCCAATGATGCAAAATTCAACATCATAACTGACAGCAAACGTTGATTACCTGGGGAGGATTTCGAGAATACCAAATAAAAAGAACGAGAAGATGTAATTTAAAAATTCCTTCACACTATAATATCACGCAGGTGTTGGATTTATTGTCTAATAAATTTTCGAAATTTATGCAAATGACCCTCGGTCGCTATGACGTCCATTAACAGGTACTGCGGATTCGAGGGATCCGGCTCGACGTTCGTCACTGCAGTCTCTTTGTACAACCAGGCGGCAGCCGTGCTTCCCGACAGGACTCGGATTCTCGTGGAGGTTCTTCCGGTCGCCGACAAAATCGCCTTCTCGACCTCAGCGCGCAATATGTCGATGCCTGCGAAATGTCGACAAAGATCATTGAAAAGGAAACAAAACGGTCTCACGATTCACTGTAATTCAATCGTGGACACGAACCTGTTGAATTGATTGATGACACTGGTATCACCGATTCGGGAACGCTGCCCTTCTCAGCGCGGTCGCATTTGTTCGCCACGTTTATAATAGGTCGGTCCTCCGTCATCAATGACTCCAGGGTCGCCTGCACGTGTTCTATCTGAGCCTGCCGGTCGGGATGACTTGCGTCGAACACGTGAACGATCACGTCCTGCGATTTGTAAGGTCATTGTAATGAAGCGAAGGAGAATTAGTCGAGCGTTTGATCGCCTTGTAATAATTTAATAATGACGCTTTTATGAAAATAATGTGCAGTCAATGACAAATTGCGTTAGTCATTATCCTGCCGGTAAAGTCGTTAGTTACGTTACCGGCGACTGCAGCACGTGAGCTGGTAACCCCAGAATTTTATCATGTTGCAGTTTGCATCGTTGGAATGCAACGAAATTGAAAAAAAAAAATTAATTCTAATTAACCTAAATGATGAAATCAGGTATAAAAAATCATCATAAGAACTAATCGATATGATGACATTTTATACCTAATTTCATTGCATTCCAACGTCATAGAATTTTTAATTGCGATTACAAAGTCATCACGGATTTCGTTATCGTTGCAATTGAGTAGAATCGAAGTTACAAATGAAAATATATCAACTACATCGGCAGCATTTTAATTTTTCTACGGATTTAATGACGGTAATTTAGTAAAAAGGATCGTCAGCAGATTATTAATCATCCCACATCACGAATGCTATAAAAATTCAATAGGTATAGCGAATAAAAAAATACTTGCAGATATGATAGCATCCTCGAACGTAGCGACGAATGGCTCGATGAGAGCCTCAGGAACGTCCTGAATAAAGCCTATGGTATCCATATACAGGACTTTCAGTCTGCTCGGCAGAACTCCTTCGTGGGCCGTCGTATCGAGAGTCGCGAATAATCGATCTTTCGGCTCCAACGTTTCGTCCCCGGTGAGCGCTTTGATCAGGGAAGTTTTCCCAGCGTTCGTGTAGCCAACAACAGCGACGCTCGGTATACGACGAGTCACGCGATTTTGCCTCATCAGTTGCCGGTGCTCCTTGAGCTTCTTCAGCGCGTTTCGCAGCTTCGTTTCTCTCGCGGCCAGCACCTTTTTTCGACTCTCCGCGAGATTAATCCGACCGCCGCTGTCCTCCGCCGTCCAGTGGACTTTTTTCCACACGTACGGAATCTCCGCGAGGGCGACCTGGAGCTTCGCCTCCGGGGTTCGCGCGTGCTCGCGAAATATCTGAATGACGATCGCGTAACGATCGAAAACCGGCACACCGAGAGCGTCCTGGAGTTCCGTGACTTGAACGGGCCTCAGCATATTTTTGCTCACAAACAGGGTGTTTATGTTTCGGTTACTGTGAAACATCGTCTTCAGCTTGTCGAAGTTTCCTCTGCCCAGCAGTTTGTTCTTCTCCAGCGAGAGCAGCGGCACGCACATTTTCTCCACCACCGACCAATTCGGCAGAGACTTTATCAGCGCCTCCGCCTCCTCCAGCTGCAGCTGCGGCGTTGTGTTTCTCTTCTTCGTTTCGCCCCATTTGACGAAAGGCTGCAGTATAAACGTCCTGCGGCCGCCCACCGCCGAACTCAGGTATTCCTTGCTGATGTCTCTGTACTCTTCGTTCTCTAACTCTGACTCAATTTCAGGGAGCAGAGCTTCGTGCATGGATCTTGAGATAGCGGAATGCTCTGCTTTTATTCGATTTCGAAGGGTCTGAGTCAGTAACAGCTGCAGGGATTCGGGACTCGCCCTCAGCAAACTCTTCACGCAATGCATGGCGTACTCAAGTTGAGATTCTGCTGACCCAAGAATATGTTTTGCGCAGAGTTGTAAATCCCTGGTTTTTGTAGAAATAAAATTGATGGTACGATTGGCTTTGTATTTAAGTTTTTATGACAATAAATCGTTATGATTATAATATGATATGTAAACTTTTAAATCGAAGCAAAAAATATTAATTTCCCATAACACTACATGGTAATCTTATTTTAAAAATACAGAAATGCTGTTAATGAATTAGGAAAATAATGAGGACTGTGATTGTCCATTTTTTGCACAATTTCTCCCAAAATTTAATAAAAAATTTGGTTTTTCTTACGGCTATTCAAAAGTTCATATATCATTTTATAATCACTACGGCTTATCATTATAAAATTGTAATAGGAAAATAAACTGTTGCGTAAACTATAATTCTTAAAGTGATGGCAACTTACAACGCTGGTTTTGCGGCAATTACATCTCGTACTTTTCCAGTACTTTCTGTTCGCAATTCAGCCTAGATCTCTTTGCGGTGTAAATCGCAATACCCAGGGCTCCGAATACGGTGAGGCCGACTTTGATCTCGTTGTTTAATATCACAAACTTGTTGAGCTTCTTGAGTGTCAAGGGAATACCAATGATGCCTGGACAAAACAAGAGAAACGGGAGGCTGTAGATTAGAAAACTATTTCTGCGCCGCTGGAGAAAAATGAGGCTCGAGATCTACCTAGAAAAAAAGGTCCAAAACCAGCGGTGATAGCAGAAGATGAGCAATCCGTCAACAAGTCTCCCAATTCATTCACTTTTATCTTCTGCTTGGCTCCGTATTCGGATGTCATAATTTTATGGAGAGTTAAATCTTTTTTTTTTTTTTTTTTTCTTTTTCAAAATTATAACCTCAAAAAAAGGTTCGAAAACATGTGTGCTATTATTATTCGGGGAGACGAAACTTTTACGGTTCAACGTGCGGCCGACAGCGAAAATAAACGTACGAGTTCGTTATCGACGTCGATCAAATCGTATTTAATTGATAATCATGTAGTTTCGTATTCATAACCTCACTTATATGCGATTGGCCAAAGTATTCTCTGCATTGCATAATTTCGTTAGCGAAATTGCAATTCTCCGAGGCTACACGGCGACCTCTTCAGTTCACGTCGGTAATAAACACTTATTTTGACACAACTCGGTTGGCACTGAAAACCGTAAAATGTTCGGAGACCGACTGTCGGTATGGAGAGTTTCTTGATAAGAAGCGATCGCTTTTCGGACACCATGCGACAATGCGGCCTTGACTTTGAAAACGTAAACAATGCGAGGATCGCTTTTTTTTCGGGTGTTCAGCGAAATCGAGCGAACATTCGGTCGTCGAACGGCTATTCGGGAGCGAGAATCCGTTCGAGAAGCAACGCTTGTGAAAATAATCTTGTGACGAGGGCTCGCAGGAAATCCAGGTATTTGGTGAAATATATCTTATTTTTACAGCTTATGCATTTATTATGTATTTCATTCAAGTATGTTAACAAGTCCATTATCTCGAGGCCTGTTTTTACATTTTTCCTTTTCAACTTTTATTTAAAAATTGGCTGTTATTTTAGTCATTTTTTTCAAGGTCATAAAATTCATGCACATTAAAAAGGTACGGAAAACATTAAGTTTGCCTGCTAATAATTCTAAAATGATGAAAAAAAATGGTGTAATAAATATTTCGATAACCCGAGTTTTTTTTAATGAAAATGATTCCTTTATTTTTCTGAATACGTATGAATTTTTTCAGGTTTTAAAGTTCTCTTTTAAATTTGTACATATTTTCCATATAAAAGAACAACAATTCTCTCACATTTTTCTCGAATTTACGCTAAATAGACGCTAGAGCTACAGCTACCTTAATGTTACCTAGTTTATTGACATAGACATCGTCTAAAAAATATTTTATTCCTAACTAGAATAACAAGGACGAAATTCTTGCACCAGAATTCCACGAGCCTTTAAGAAGGCAGAGGAGCAAGAAGGGACGCACGACGTGGCTTTATGCTGCGGTATATATTATTCAATTGTTGCTGGTACGACTGGAAGAAGCACTTAAAAAGCCGTGAAATACGCGATGGAAACGGTGATGACGGACGAAATGTCGAGGCTCGTCGTTTGGAAGCAAGGAGAAGAAAAAATAAAAATTTTCACTCTTAGATTCCAAATGATTATTATTACAGGTACGTTTTATGTCCGGTATATATTTTAAGAATAACCATTTTTTAAGCATCCATGTCTTTCTGACTTACTTATTTATTTATAGATATTATTAAGAAGAAGATTGTGGGAGCGATGCGAAGAGAAATCGAAAGTCGGATCGCCGAATGGCTTCGCCGTGGAAGTGATAGAATTAGGCGAGCGGCAAATCCGACACCGCAGCCTCAATAATCTTGTTTTTATGCTTAACTTCTTGCCTTTTTGTACTTTTTTTCAAATAAATAATCGTTATATTTCATGTCAAGGTCCCATTTCACTCATTTGAAAAAATCACGAAAATAAATTGCCAGACATAGTTGTTTAAGTGCCAAAACTTTTTAAACGCGGTATCTATTGGACATGTGGACATGTTAAGACGGATGTGGAGGGTCTTTCAAAACGTCGGCCGAAGTCATGCAGTCGTAAAGCAGCAGTAAAAAAATTCTTATCAATCACGGTCGTTCATACAACACTTCGCACACAGGATTACCTAACTAGTTCACTGATCGCCTTGATGAAATTTCGTTCTAACAGGTGTGATGTTGTTCTTCAATTCTCGAGAATACGGCTTTCTTAGCATCTCCGCAACGTGGCCCATTTGTATGGCGCAATCGAGGTGCAGATTCGGCGGCAGAAGGGTGCATTCCCGCTCGAAAATCGACGCGAGTCCTTCCAGCAGCTCGACGAAGCCCATGGACAAAGCGGCGCGCCGCAACCTGTTTAATTCCTGCAACAAACAGAAAATTTTGTGCGTTTTTTATGGGAAAAATATGTGAAAATTCAAAGTGAATCATTTTCATGGAAAAAAAAACTTGGATCATCGAAATATTTGTTAAACTATTTTTTTTCCATCAATTTTTTAATAACATTTTCGATTTATTATTATGCAAAATGAATAGAAATATATCGCACCTTGTAGAAATTTTGCGTCTTCTCCGGCAGTTTTCTCGCGTGTCTCAGAATCTTCTGTATGTCGGATTGCAGGCCGACCTGTCTGATCCACGAGGGAGCGTTTTGCGAGTAGCTTCGTTTCTCCGCGGGCTTCACGGGAAAGCTGAATTCGCCGTTTTTATTGCTAGCCGCGTCGATCGTTCCCATGTGGCTGAAATTCCCGAGCCAAGGCACAACGTCCAGGCCGGGCTCGAGGACGGTGAGCATGAGGTTCGATTTCTTCTTCGTGTCCGCCCAGGAGTAGATGAAGCCGTACCAGTCGGTGTTCAGCAGGCACAGAGCAGCCATATTCTCGACTTTGAGGGCGCCGTGCAGCAAAACGCAGAACGACGCGGATTTTCCCTCGTCCCCGTTGTCCTCGTTGTCGGATTCTTCCTCCAGGGAGACGCCCTGCATGCTCGGCGACTTCTCGGTCGCCAGAGGCAAAATCAGGTGCCTGGATATCGCGCAGGGGCTGCCGACGTCGACCACCGATATAAATCCGCAGATTTCGATCGTCTTCGCGATCGTCAGGTTCGGCAGAAGCTCGAAATCCGTTTTCTTCGTGAACGGCTGCGAAAAAACGCGCGACAGAAATTATCGACGGGACGAAAAACGCGAGGACGGTAAGTTCGTAATTTTCGGATTAATTACCATAGGCGGTGGAGACAGGAGAACCCGCGAGCCCAAGTTGCCGCACTTCAGGTAACCCTGGAAGGGCACGTAGTTCGTCTCCGCTAATTTTTGGAAGGTTCCCGTTATCGAGTTCTTCGAAAGATGACCTTCCGGGAGCAAAACGCCGCTGTCGCCGCCCGCGAGCTCCGCGAGCCGGTGATACAGGGGAAGGCCGAAGGCTAATCCGGGATCTTGAAACAAAATCGTAAATAATTATTCAATAATTATTATGACAAATAATAATAATTATTATTATTTTTATTTTTATTATTTTTATTATTTTTATTATTTTTATTTTTATTATTTTTATTATTTTTATTTTTATTATTTTTATTTTTATTAATAAATAATTATTATTGTATCATTGCAATTAATTTCCAAAAGAGACTAAACCTTTGGAGAATATCGCGAGGAATGTTACCTTGCGAATTTGCAACGCAGACTATGGTCAATTTTCCCGGATACGGAAAAGGCAGAGGAAACGGATTGGCCTCTCTTCCCACATTCAGAGAATTCAAAGAATCCCCCAAAGACATAGGACCTATTCCAGGATTGCCGTCCGTTATCAGTATCACTTGGCAGGCTGTCGTGTTGCCCCATTCAGCCATTATAACATTGTTGACCCCGTGCAGAGCGGTCTCTATGCATGTTTTGTCGCACTCCTCAATGTTCTGCAACTTCGTTCTGATGCTGTCGTAATCCCTGGTGAACGGACAGACGACTTCGTAGAGAGATGAAAAAACCACCTGTGTTAAAAAATGAATTAAATTAATTTCAAACATTCAATTAACAAAAATTATTAGACTATGTTATCGAGTACTCAATTGTCTTATCTTGTTCACTCAGTTAGCAAAAATGTATCCCAAACAAATTTTTTTTTTTTATCTAATACATAACGCAGCAAATTTATTGTAAAAAAAAATTAAATATGGAAACTTACCAAAGACACAAATTCGAGCTTTGAGTTGATCTGCAGATAGTTAAGCAGCAGATTTATGCCATGAACCGCAAGATGATGCCGAGTCAAATGTTCGCCAGGCAGATTGTCCCCAGCGACGAAACCCGGGACGGGTCGTCTCATGGACAGCGAGACGTCTAACGCGATGACCGTCGGCATTTTCGCGATTACATCGTCAATTTCCGACAATCACTCAATTCTTCCTGCTTCCGATTCAATATAAATTTCCTCTCATTTCATTCGCGAGCGACTTGGAGGTTATGTTCGCAACGACGAAAACCCATTTTTGTTTACGTTGCGCAAAAAAGTGATCGGACTCCAAATTCGATCTTAAGGGCATGTGAAACACGTACCACGTGACACGTGAGTGCGAGAGAGATAGACGCAATTTTTTAATGAACGCCATTTAAAAACTATTCTTATTCTGGATAAAAGCAAAATATCATCGGACGGAGAATTAAAATACGCTTCCGTTGATGTTTTTCTTTGCCTCAGAATATTTTCGGCATCTCCATACGATTGATTACAGTTTTTGTTACCGACTGAGTAGGTTTCACATTCCCTTAAGACGATGTGACCGGTCAAGCCCAATCGGTACAAAAAACTGTAATAAACGTTTTTGACGAATATTTACGTTTACAGCGAAAAGAAGAAATTCGTTCCCTGCGGATTTCACACGTGCAGCGAATGAATTTCTTCTTTTAGCTGTAAATGCAAATATGCATAAAAAACGTTAATTACAGTTTTTATTACCGCAGTCGGTATTTCACATGCCCTTAAATTCTCGAGAAAATAATTTAAGGATCTTACGGAATTTATTGGACTGTCTTTTGAGTGATGAATCGTCGTTTTTGCGGCTCTTTTAGTGTGTCTTGAGTCTTCACCGACGTTTCCGACTTCGCGGCAGCGACGCCAATTTGAGGTTATGTCTCGGCTGACTTACGAATAATCGACAAATTTTGTTCGGCGAATAAAACAAAAATTCCCAGTTGGCGGGAAATATGATTTTGTGGAGACGGACGAGACTGCTGGACCGGCTTTTCCGAAATTTCGGAAAACTCCCGTCGACGAGTCGCTCGGTTGTGCGGGAAAATTTCGCTCCACGACGGGACGAACAGCTGCAAACGAGGTTTCTCAATTTTTTGGAGCGCCCGCGAAACACTGACAAAAACGCATCCACGGAGTTCGACGAACGAGAACTTGATCTGCGAACACTGACTTCTCGTATTTCTGTGCAGAATGATTGTCGCTCCGATTCGTCAGACAAAACAGCTTTGAAATTTGAAGCTCTCGTCGCATCCCTCGAGACTCGTCTGCAACACACGTCGGACATTTTTCTGAGCAGCATCGACGACAACTGCTGCGATATGCTTAGAAAACTGTCTGAGTCGCAGACCCTACGATTGCTGCATCTGCTGACCAAAAATTGGCCTCACCGAATAACGTTTTTCAAATTCTACAAACATTCACTGGTCGCTCTGAGGAAATCGATGGAGGCTCGCAGACTGAATACCCAGCAGACGCTGCAGCTTTTGTTCTTCGAGAGTCTGAGAAAAAAGAAGGCGCTGAGTGGCGTAAAGCGTGTTATCGATTTTTTGCCACCCCTCGAAGATCTCTCGTTGATGCAGCAATGCGTAGTAGCGCATGTGGCTTTTAAATGCACAATCAAGCTGAAGGACTCGGAATTGCTTCACGATATTGTGGAGAAAAATGCAGGGACGCTGGTTAATGATACAGGAATTCTAGTTACTTTTTGCAAAGCCCTGAGACTCGCGGGACCGACGAGCGATTGTTCGCTCGAAAATCTGAGCGCCGCTATCGTCGAAAATCCCGAGAGATTCCGGATAAAATGCGCGGCTCACATTTTAGCTCTGTACTCGGAGGCGAAGTTGGAGAGTCGCGATGTACTTCAGAGACTTTTCGAAGACTCGATGAGAGATTTATCGGCGAGGGAAATTCAGAACGTGGAAAAAGATGTGGACAGACTTTTGTGGGCTTCTGGCGTCCTGAATTATGAGCTAAAATCGTCCGATACGTCGGTGTTAACGTCGTTTATCGATGGGAGATACGAGAAATTGGCGAAGAAGCCTTTTTACTTCGCCAATATTCTTCTGTCTCTGTGGATCCTGAACTGCAGGCTGAAGGACGTCGTGGCGAAGTGCCTGGCGAACCAAGTATTTCTGCCTGTAATCGAGGAGCGAGAGCTCTGGAAACCCGTGGCGAGGCTCAATTTGCTTCTGAGCTGCGTGAGGATCGAAGCCCCGGAAATCGAGCTGCCGGACGAAATTCTGCGACCGCCCAAAGTGGGAATGAAAATTCGCGAGTCCGTGAAGAGGCTGCGGCGGTTGATCGAACGATTGGCGGAACGATTGGAGATCGACGAGGTCGTCGTGGATTGTCCGGTCGGTGGAATTTATATTCCGGGCGTCAGCTTCAGGCTGAGGAAACGGATTCACGTTCACGTTGATCTCCTCGACGAGACGACGTGCTTTAAACGCACGGAAGTTCCACTCGGACTTGTGAATTTGAAACTCCGGCTTCTTTCGAAAATCGGCTATCGCTCCGTATTGGTAAAATTCTTAAAGAAATCAGCAGTCTTATTTTTCTGGTTTGGTGTGATGTTGAAATTTGCAACGTTCGAATGCAACGAAATTGAGAAAAAAAATTCAGAAAATTTGTATAATAAGTCACCATAGCAACTAAGGGCACGAAAAAAATACAGATGTTTTTTTTTAATTTTGAAATTAACTTTTTCCTGAATTTCGTTGCATTCCAACGATGCAAATTTCAACATCGTGCTTTAATTAAAAAATTCTGTAAATTATTCCTTGGTTGTTTCAGATCACCGAAGAAGATCTGAAGAACGCCGAAGTCGCGTCGACGAGCATCGAGAAACGTATCGAAAATATTGGTGCGAAGAGTGACGAAGAAAACTCGTGTGAAAAAATGTCGTAATAAATTTACTCCGACGATCGCTTCATAACACACATAATACATCGAGTTTCTGTACGAGGAACATAAATAAATATCTCAGTGTTTTTCGTTCGTGCGTTAATTGTCATTTTCGTCACGAAAAAAAAATAATAAGGAAAAAAACGAAAGATCAACAGATAACACGGATTATCGTTAAATGTACAACGAGCCGTCTGCGGGTCCCAAATATCGCATCGATATGAGCATCACGTCGATGAGCGTCCACACGCCGAGACCGCCGAAACTGAACAATTTACCGATACCTTCCTGCCAGTGGCCCAGGTAAAACCTGTCGGCGCCGAATCCGCCGAGCGTTATGCTCAGAATCAGAGCCGTCGACCATCTGTAGCCGCCCGTCCAATTGCATTGCAGGTTTTTCATGAATCTCCTTCGTCCCAGACATATCACGTCGTCGTTCACTGTGCAGTTTGTTCTGAAACATTTGCGAATTTTTGCATTCGTTATTTTGTGTTTATATTAGTTTCTCAATTTATGTTTGTCAACGCAATTGAAAATTCGATATTAACAATATTAAACGAACGAGATATGTCTATAAAAAAATTACAGAAGTCTCGTATTCTTCGATTCACAACAAAATAGTAAAAATGTAATAAAATTTGGTTTAATAAAATAATAATAAAAAATAATAAGATTATTTTTTGTTAAAATTAAAAGTAGAAAATTAATTATTTATTTAAAGCAAAGGATGTTTAGAACAAAAGTTAAAGAATACAATTGCCAGTAAATTAAATACAATAATAATGATTATCAGTATCATCACCTGTAGTGTTGTTGCGGCGAAGCCACCGAGCTGCACGAATTCTTTTGCAAGCACTGATGCTCCCAGTGTTCGGTCTGGTAGCAAAATCTGCAGACAAACTTTTTCTTGAACGAGCGCTCACCCTGTGCAAAACATCAAATCCATTAATCCAAATTTCTCCATAATTCCAAATCCATTAATAGTCATTTCGTTCGAGGAATTTCCTGGAAAGTTGGTAATCATTTGCGTACCACACAGTCGACCTGCTCCACCACGGTGCAGTTGGCGGTGTAACTTTTGCCATAGACGCAACTGGCGTTCAGCTCACATTTCAAGCAATCGGCGCCAAGCTCTGAGCATGGAATTCCGGTCGGGCACAAACCGTAGGCCTCCTCCTGGAAATACAAATAACCATAAGATGAACAGATTGTCGTTTCGCTATTTTTTCGTCGCGTTCCGCGGATCGTTCCATCGTTATCACCTTTTTCGTCGCGTAAGCCGGCGTCGAGTTTGCGTTGACTTCCCTCAGGGCGTAACTGGCAACTCCCTCTGAAATTCATCGCGGAAACGTCGAAAGAATTATTTTACGAACGAACGATCGATGCTTCTGGTCGTTTCGGGGGTCACGACATTTTTTGAGGCACGACATTTTTTGAGGTACGAAATTTTTTGCGGCACGAAATTTTTTGAGGCACAACATTTTTTGAGGCTCGAAATTTTTTGAGGCACGAAATTTTTTGCGACACAAAATTTTTTGAGGCACGAATTTTTTTTTTTTTAACAAAAGACAATATGGATGTCCTTTTTTTTTTTTTTTTTTAAATTGTCATGTCGATAGTCGTGATTTTGGGGAGCAGAAAAATACTTGCAGCGGTGATATTCGTATTACGTAGTTTACGTACCACCATAACCCATGTGAGCCTGTTTCACGGTGCTCGAGAGAATAGCGAGAATGACGAAGATTACATTTCGCAAATTCACGCGAACGATATTCATTCCGATCGACGACTTCGTGCGGCGCAGCTCGAGCGATAACCGCGGGTGATCGAGTATTCGCTGACACTTGGTGCGAGGAAACGACGGAACATACTTGTTTACACTACGGGAATCGTAGCCCTACTGCCGAGCGGCCGTGCGCGCCAATCGAGCTCGATAAACGGCGGCGCATTCGTTGTCCTCGAATCTGGATCTTCGTGTGTGGTGCGGATCGCTTTTGTGCGCTAGTTTCGCAACAAAAAACATTTTTATTTTCCATATCTAAAACATACAAAATATGCAAAAATTCGGGCTTTTTTTCAAGCCACTAAAAATTACTTTTAATCCGGACATTTATTTTTTTTAAATCGTGTCATTTATTTTTTTTTTAATCGTTTCATTTATTTTTTTTAAATCGTTTCATTCATTTTTTTTTAATCGTTTCATTTATTTTTTTTTTAATCGTTTCATTTATTTTTTTTAAATCGTTTCATTTATTAAGGTAGTTCTAGCGCCAAATATTCATTTCGCATAAATTCGAGGAATTTGGGAGAGAATTGCAAACACTTCTCGATGGTCTAAAAATCTGAAAAAATTCATACGCATTAGAGGTACTGAAGAGATTAATTTTGCATAATAATATTTCTAAAATGTTATTAACAAATTGATGAAAAAAAAAATTGTTTAATAAATATTTCGATGACCCAAGTTTTTTTGTTGATTAAAATGATTCCTTCATTTTTCTGAATACGTATGAATTTTTTCAGATTTTTAAGTACTCTTTGAAATTTGTACATATTTTCCATATAAAAAAACACAAATTTCAAAGAGTACTTAAAAATCTGAAAAAATTCATACGTATTCAGAAAAGCGAAGAAATCATTTTCATCAACAAAAAAACTTGGGTCATCGAAATATTTATTAAACAATTTTTTTTTCATCAATTTGTTAATAACATTTTAGAAATATTATTATGCAAAATTAATCTCTTCAGTACCTCTAATGCGTATGAATTTTTTCAGATTTTTAGACCATCGAGAAGTGTTTGCAATTCTCTCCCAAATTCCTCGAATTTATGCGAAATGGACACTAGGCGCTAGAACTACCTTAAAAAAAAATCGTTTCTATTCTACACTATTTTTGTCATCAGCAATAAATCGCAACAAAAAACATTTTTATTATCCACACCCAAAACCCAAAAAAATATGCCCAAAATTCGCTCTTCTTTCAAGCCACTAAATCACCAAAAATTACTTATAATCCGTTCATCTATTTATTTTCCCCCTACCCGCGTCTCCGATAGCAATATAACAAAAACGTTTGAACACGCGTTTGTCGTCTCCTTTTTCACGTTCTCGCTTTACTCAATGCGCTCAACACACACGGCGTGAGCCGGGAGGGTCAGGAGGCCGCGGAGGGGGTGGAAGGGGTGGGGGGGGAGATGCATCTGCGGAATTCGTCGAGAAAGCAATCAGCTGACTTCCGGAAGCGATGTTAGGCGAAACGTTAGTACGCGGCTGGTATTAGCCTCGGCCGATGTGTGCGTCGTGTGTGTGTGTGTGTGTCGAGTGACAGAAGTGCATTTTTTTAATGGGACAGAAAGAGTTGTGGGGGTGTTAAGTAGCATTCGGAGGGTCGGGGCGGAGTGTCAATCGGATTCAGCGTGCGGCCCGAGGTTCGCCGTACCTGCGAAATTAATAACTACGAGCGATGCAATGGCGAGCCGCTCGGTTTTCACCCCGGAGACGCGATAACCACAAAGCCCCGAGAGGTTCGTCGCGTTTTCGTCGCCTCGTCGTCGTCGAAACGACCGAAAAATAACGTCCGCCTTGAATGGCTTTTTAATCCCCCGCGTTGTCTAATTTCAGCACGACCGGAGGACTCGACGACGATCGGCGATCGTCGCTAGTTATGGACTCGAAGGAATCGCGAAGAAAGAGTCGGGAAAGTGTCGACGTCGGGATGGAGGAACCCGAGGAGACGAACGACAACAGGTAGGGCGAAGCCGACTGCGATCGCGACGCACGGTGCAGTTTTTTTTTGGGAATTGTCGTTGAGATTGAATCCTGGGGAAGAGACTTTGGGGTCGGAGGACATTTTTTTATTTTAGGGTTTGAGGGTTGCGGACCTTGAGACGCTTGCTTTGTTTTTGTCGCCTGGTGGTGGATGAGGATGGAAGTCGTTTTATTCTGGTTTATTCTGGGAAGCGGCGCAGATTTTTTGCGCTGAGATTGAATCCTGGGGAAGCGACTTTTTGGGGTCGGAGGAAATTTTTTGTTTGAGGGTTTACAATGTTAAGGACCTTGAGTTGGTTGTTTTGTTTTTGTGGCCTGGTGGTGGATGAGGATGGAAGTCGTTTTATTCTGGAATTATTCTGGTTTATTCTGGGAAGCAGCGCAGATTTTTTGCGCTGAGATTGAATCCTGGGGAAGCGACTTTTTGGGGTCGGAGGAAATTTTTTGTTTGAGGGTTTACATTGTTGCGAACCTTGAGTTGGTTGTTTTGTTTTTGTGGCCTGGTGGTGGATGAGGACGGAAGTCGTTTTGTTCTGGGATTATTCGGGTTTATTCTGGGAAGCGGTGCAGATTTTTTGCGGTGGAATATTTTTTTCCACCGCTTTGCTGCGTCAGGTTTCGCTACGCTGAAAACACTGGAGGGGCAATTTTTTTGACTTTGTGTTTGAGGCTGATGAAGTTTTTGTTTGAGAGTTTCGGAAATTGATGGACCTTTGAATACTTACGCAGAGCATTTGAGTTGTGGACTTTGTTTTTCAGACGGTGGAGAAAATTTTCTGGTAACGGTAGTCGTGTGTGACAATTTTCCCAATATTTCTGTGCAGAATCGGCTGAGTACCATAGAATAAACCATAGTAAAGTTTACCATACCAAATATGGTATTCATAATCAGTAAAAATTCTCTGCGTGACAAACATTTTTTATTACCTCTCTACATGAATTTTTTTTTTACTGAAAAAAACTATTTTCAGTCATCTTTTCTGGAGTCTTGTCGCATATCATTAATTTTTCACAATTTGAATTTTTCAAAGTGTCGTAATCCCAAAATCGTTTATTCTTACAGATCAAAGGAGCCGGAAAAATCTTCCCGCAAGGTCGTCAAAATCCAAAACGGAATCTCGAGCGCGGATCAGCTGAAGCTGAACAACAACATCGTCGAGAGTACCTCGAAGTTGCCGCCTCTCCGCTCGTCCCTGTTAATATCCAACGGATCTCAATCCCCGCGAGTGGAAAGCCTCGCCGACTCGGAATCCGGCGTTTCCGCCCAGACTCCGAAACTCTGTCCAATCGTGGAATCCGCGAGCGTCGGAATCGCGAAAAACCCATCGGTTTCGTCCTGCTGCCCGCAGAATCAGCTCAACCACGAGCCTCATCTTCAGCTCGCCAGCTCGGCGATCCCGAACGGCCGTCCAGGTCCTCCGCAGCAGGCGGGTTCGTCCTACGTCGATTCGAGATCGCCGAACGTTCTTCCCGCGGATCTCGGCATTTCCCACGCCGAGTCCGAGATGCGAAACAACGTGGATTATATTTTTGGTATCGAGAAATGTCCGCCGAAGGTCTCGTGCGAGACGAGCGCGCGCGAGATCGTCGAGGCCGGCGTGAAATGGGGAGGAAACGCGTCGAGTTCCTACGAGGCCGAGAGCAGCGGCTGCGGTGTCCTCAACAACACGGTGTTGTAAGTCCTCATTATTTTACTTACTTTAAGAATTTTTCATGACATTTTCGGAGGAATTGTGGGTAAAATAAATAAATAAATAAATAAATAAATAAATAAAAGCCTGAAGTTTACCCTGAAGTTTTATTGGAAATGAATATTTCATGGAAATAATTTCTTTATGGGAAATTAATATTTCTTGGAAATAATTTAATTATGGGAAATCAATAGTTCTTGGAAATAATTTCTTTATGGGAAATTAATATTTCTTGGAAATAATTTCTTTACGGGAAATTAATATTAAAAAATGTACACATTGCGTCATAATCATTACGCGTTATTATTTTTAAAAAAACATAATTACAAAGCCACTTCTACCATTAATTTTATTTCTCGAAAAATCAGGGATTTACAACTCTGCAACAACATCGGCGGCAGCATCGGCTCCACGAGTCACGGCACCTGCTGCTTTCTCAGGCCTAACATAAACGGCAGCCGCGAGAGCGAAGGAACGTCCAGCGGCGTCGTCGGGGCGCAAAAGCAGCGCGAGCCTCTCGAGAGGCGCGACTCGAGCTCGGGGAACGAGGGCGACTTGTCGGACGGCGAGGATTACTGCATCTACACGTACAAGGGAAACGACGACGAGGCCGGCGAGCCGGCGAACGCGAATCCCGGGATAGGCGAGGAGGCGAATCAGGCGGCCGCGGGGCAGCCGAACAGCGGCCGATCGAGCCCGGAGATGGATTTCCTCGAGATGGACTTCGATCCCGGGCCTTCGTGCGAACAGGACACCGGCGACAGCGATTTGGCCTCCATCAACGAGGACATACAGAATTTGACCCTCGACAATGTGGAATCCGATCCGGTGTTGCTCAACGATCTGAGCAAAGTCGTGCCGAGGCAACAGTGCGTCGCGGCCGAACCCGCGACGTCGAAACCTCGGGAACGGAACGTCGGCAATGAGGCCGAGCGCGGGAACGAAGCGGCCTCGGGTTCGGGACGCCCTGGAGCTGCTCCTGTTGCCGGCGCTGCTGCAGCTGCCGCTGCAGCCGCCGCCGCCTCGTGCTCCAGTCCTGGATCGCTGTGCGCGCCCAGCACGAGCGCTGGACTTCGTGAGTATTTTTTATACATGCTTTTCCTTTTGTTTTATTGATGCAAATTTTTGTGGGACATTTTTAATGCCTGCGTCGATACAAAAAAAAATATATATATATATATTTTTTAAAGTAAAAAAAGCTGTTAACGAACTATTTTAAACTTTTTTTTTAGTAAACATTTTTGTGTTTCAATAAAAAAATAATAATTACAAAATCGATTGTACCACCAACCTTATTTCTAAAAGATTTAGGGATTTGCAAATCTGTTTATAATGTACCAAAAGTCATTTCATTTTGATGTTCAGATAGCAAATAATGTAAAAACTGGAGCATTTTTTCCTGATTTCTGTCGCGAGACGAATTGACAAAGTGATTAAAAAAAATTGCGAGGAGATAAAAAATTGGTATAATTTTTTTTATGAAAAATTAACTTTGATTAACAGGGATGTGGGAAGCCACGAGTATGACGCCGAGTATCGGATGCCCGTTGCACAGCTATCACAACACCAGCGGGGATCTGATATCGCCGGGCGACAATCGCTACACCGACGCCGAGCCCTGGGCCGAAAATCCCGCGGCGTCGATACCCGAGAGCTCGAATCTCAACGCGAGGAAGAACAATCTCAGTTCGACGCTCTATCATCGTATGATGGCGAAGAAGCTGATGCTCAGCAAGCAGACGTTCAATCAGAGCGGCGACTCGAATTTGGTAAACATCGACGGTGAATTCTCGTATATTCAGTTAAAATTATGTCTATTTAATGAGCCGTTTTTTTATCGCAGGAAAGCGAATTATGCAGCTCGCGAGTCGGCGGTCCGTATCCGGTTGAAAAAGTGATGCTGTGGAGCGAAGAGGAGGCGACGATGAAGCAGGTGACGCAAATTGGCACTTCGGCCTGCGGCACGACGTCGGCCATAAACGCTCTCGTAAGTCATAAACATGACTTCGATTCGAAAAATGCTGATAAAAACGTGAATTAAAAAAATTTCAACAAAAAATTTGATTACAAAAATGTCGACAAAACCTTGGATTAAAAAAATCATAGATGATTTTTTTTTCAACCAAACCGAAAAACGGATGGAATAAAAAAAATACACCTTTTTTTTAATTGGTGAAATGATTAAATTCTGATTTCTGGTACTACAAAAAAATCGGCTAAACAATTCCTTCGCTGTTTATTCCCTTCCAGCTTGCCCTGGACGTGCCATTCTCGCTCGAAGTGTTGGTCAAGGGGGTGGCGACGAGATTACGGGCGCCAGGCACACCGTTACCGAAGTACCTCGTGAGCAGGTCATGGGCGGGCGCGACTCACAAGGACCTGATACGCGGCATATCATTAGCTTCTACCGGCGCGGCGGTCGCCAAGTTTTTCGCATTTTATCCGGAGCGCGACGTTTCCCTCTCGCATTGGCTTCACTATTGGATTTCCCGAGGTAACGAAACGCCGCATTTATTCACCCATTTTACTACGTATCATCGTAATTTATCGGCACAATTAAAGCATCAATTCGCACCAGGTGCCGCGCCAATCGCGACGCTGAATCTCCAAAACTGCAGAACGGGCGCGAACATCCCGGACTCGTGGCACCACCAAATGATATTCGGCGTCAGCCAGACCGGCATTTTCATGACGAATCCCTTGGAGTGTCTGAGCGAGCAGTTTGTCTGGCATCAGCTCGTCAGTCCCAGCGTTCTTCTCGTTCGGCGATCCGACGTCCTGGCGCACTGGAATTCCGCCACCGATCTGACTCCACTCACCAGGCTCGATCAACATTGGCGGAAGCTCAATGTGCTCGGTGAGAGTCGTTTCCAGTTTCGCTCGAAATTTTTCGTATTCGAAGATTTTAAGAGTAAAATATAAATGTTATTTTTGTTAGCACAAAAATAACTTTTAGATGTTATTTTTATTAAAAATTATTTTGTTTTGATACAAATGTATTTAAAAAATAACATTGAGATGTTATTTTTGTTAGCACGAAAATAACAAAAATAACATTTAGATGTTGTTTTTGTTAGCACGAAAATAACAAAAATAACATTTCGATGTTTTTGTTAGCACAGAAATAACATTTAAATGTTATTTTTGTTAAAAACGATTTTATTTTGATAAAAAAGGTATTTTGTTAAAAAATTTACATTTTGATGTTATTTTTGTTAGCAAAGATATTTTTATCGTTTGAAGAGACTTTTTGGTAGCAAAGAAAATTGAATCATTTGATGATTTCACGACGGCAGGTCAAGTGGTGAACGTGATACGTGAAACGATGGGCGAGAGGAAGCAGGCGGCGAATCTGTCGACCGGCGCGAGTCACATCCGCATCCCGGCGTCGTATCAAGCGGGAATAACGCTGGTGATGCGATCGGACGCGGCCGCTGCCGAGGAGTTGATGCACGCCGAGCAACTACCGTTACTCTAGTCCGACGAATGAGAGAAGAGGAAGAAGAAGAAGCAACAAAAAAAAACGAAGACGTTACGGAGACGATAAAGAATAGAGTAATAAACGCCCTCCTGGTCGACTGGCCGCCAACGCTGTAATTAGTAGCTGTAATTGACAGGCTGGTTCGCACAATGTCGTCGTCGTCCCCAGAGAGAGAGAGAGAGAAACGAAAAAGAGAGAGAGTGACGAAATCGTTAAACGTCGAGCGCGAAATCGCGGCGCGGACGAAGTTCCGAGTCGCGGATTTTCGCCTCGTCGAACCGACCGCGGAGATGAGGAAAACCGCCGTAGCGGCTTCCGATTCAGAGTATAGTTTTTCAGTTTTGTATAACTGAATATGAAAACGCATAGTGTTCAATGTAATATTAAAAAGTAATAATATTTAAACTCAGGTTCTCCAACGAAGTTTGAACGCGCCGTAGCCGCGATATATCAGCGCTCTCCGCGCAAGTGACTCCGACTCGCGCGAGCGCGAACACCGCGTTTATTTTTTTTATCAATGCATTCGCGCTGATGTAACGATATAATTTATGATACACCGAATTAATGTATATATTAGATACGCGTAGGGGGTTTTTCGCGGGCTTATCGACGGAATCGCGATTCTCGTTTTTTGACTCTCGGGGCGATGGGAAAAAGCTATTTGGAATTTTTCCAGATTTTTTCGAACATTTGTGGTTTTTAAATGACCAAAAAAACGAATTAAAAAAAGTCGCAGCTTTTTTTGTACAGTAAATTCGGGGTGAAAAAAAAAACATTTTTTCAGACTGGCGCGAAAATTGGCGCGAGAAAAGCAGCTAAAAATTAAATCGAACGCGGTTTGGGACTTTGTCGATAAGCCGCGGGATGCCCCATAGGCTTGAAGGTTTCGCACCTTGTTTTCTTTTCCTTTTGCCCCTCAAAGCCCGGTAAAGGCGAAAAATTCGATTTCGACCCCCTCGACCCCTATAGACAACGTCCCGCTGACCACCGCAAAAATTGCATCGATACAGCGAATTTCAATGAAACTAATCGCCGAAATAGAGACGAAAGCTTTGTGTTTGCCTGGAAATGAAAAGACAATCCTGGATTCCAATAAAATGTATTGTCATACCTCTTAACATTATTTATCCTTTTCCTTCTTTTTTTTTGTTCTTTTTTTATTTCTCCGCAAATACGACGGTGTGGAAATTTCATTACATCGTCATTGTCAGCGATATATCGTCGAGGGACTTGAGACACGTGGTGTAGAGAAGAAAAGTGGAACGTCCTGTGTTTGCGACGACTCCGCGAGCGTCTCATCTCACATTGTGCAAATATATGCAATACAAGTTTTCAGTTATGTACACGTACACGGTAAGAATGGTCTAGTCGTCCGGCCGCCTTCGGTCCCCTAGGACATACTGAAAGATTTCGAGAGACGATTAGAATCGTTGCTTTATTTTTTAATTTTTTAGTGTAATTATTTCCTTTTTTGGTATGGAGTATTCGACAAAAAGCGCTCAAAAAATATAGTAAAAGATTTTGAGAGATGGTTACATTTAAAAAAAAATAATTATCCCCTTTTTTGGCATGGAATATTCGACCAAAAGCGCGCAAAGAATATAGTAAAGATTTCGAGAGACGGTTAAAATATACCTTTCGAGGAGCGACGCTCGCATGGTGGAGATGATCGCGGAGGGTGTAGCTTCGTTGAGCTTGAACACGCTCTCGATGACCGAGAGCTCCGTACCGGTGGTATCCATGCCGCAAAAACTCGCCCAGTCGTTGACGACCATACCCGCGGCTATAACGTCGCTGCCTCTGTTCACGGTGCCGGCCTGCGATTGCGGAAATCGAAAAAAATAAAAAAATAAAACAAAATAAAATAAAATAAATAAATCAATCAATATACGAAATAGTTTCGTTACGTATTTTCGTTGACTCTTACCGCGAGCGGCACTTGCAGCAGGGAGGAGAGTTCGTCTTGATCCTGTATGGATGTTTTCGGGTGCACGAGACCGCCTTGATTCGAGAGAACGGAATAAGATCCCACGAGGACGTTGCTGGCCACAGTCTGCCTGAATACCTCGACGTTCAGTGTGTCGGCCAGAATCTCTTCCGTTTCCTTTAAACATCGTGAAATCGTTTAACTTACGGATTGAGAACTTAGAAAAAAGAAAGATTATTTCCAAAGGTTGCGCAACTTTGTGCAGAGACCCGACGAATTTTTATTCAATTTATTTATGAAACTGACTGATTATTTAGCCAATCGATGCTTTGATTGCCTAATTAATAAGCATATCAATAAACTCTTAAATGAAACCAATTTCAAGTATTAAATTAAAGAAATAAAACGTATTCAATTAAACAGATCAAATATATTAAATTAAACAAATTAAATGTATTGAATTAAACAAATTAAATGTATTAATTAAGTGTACTCCATTTACAAATTTTTTGTTAGTTTGTTTAACAAAGCAGTGAGTTTCAATCATACCCTATCGAGATCCGGATGCACCAGGGCAACATAATCGTTGCAGGCAATGACGTTTCCAAGAGCTGAGAGCCTCTCCTCAACACGCTGAACTTTAACGGTATCCGGAAGGGAATTCCTTATGTGCTGGAGTTCTATGTCGGTCGTGGTGTTAGGAACCAGCAGTCCATTCTTGTTTCCTGCACAAAAATAAATTATTAGAATTGCGCAAAGTTGCACAACTTCCAAAATCATCCCAATTTCTTAAAAAAAAAAAAAAAAAAAATTCTGGAGTACCAAACAAAATGTAACATAGAAAAAAAAACAAATTCACAAGATTGCGCAAATACTGACCGACGCAGAGTCTCCCAATAATTCTGCATCCTGCGATGGAGGCGTGAATAACAGGAATAGTTTCGCTGAGCTCGGCCTCAAAAACACTGGAATCAGTTGGACGATCGAAATTTCGAATGAAACGAGGTGTGAAAAAAAAAGAAGAACATCCACGAACAGGAAATGCATCACTGACGTTACCTGTAAAAATTCTCAGAACCGCCTATAGCTACAAGGCAGTAGGAGTTGGTGAGCTTGGAAAACACGCCGATCTCGTTGTTATTCTCGAATTGCACGCGAACTGCCATTGTGACGACTGAGGATGCTTTACATGCGGGTCGCGTTGACTTGAGGAATTTTCGATCGGACTTTTGTTGTCGTGAGATAAGTATCGACGATCGCGCGGTCCGGGTAACCTCCTGGATGATGCGGGAACGAGTGTCTTTGACGCGCGAACACGAGGCCGCACGCTCGCCAAAAGAGAATTCGTCGGCGTGCGCATGATCGAGAGATTCATCCGTACGTCGAGAGTCCGGAAGGTAATTCGGGTGGTTCGTTACGTCTCGGTAAAACAGTCAGTGGTCTATTTTACCGACGGGAGGAACGTATGACTGTTTTACCGACGACGACCCTCTGACTGTTTTATCGGTTGACTATCCCGAAAACGCAAAAACCCGAAAACTGTTTTACCCCATGAGATCTTTTTTCGAAAAAAAGACGTCTTAAAGACACCTTTTTTCGAAAAAAAGACGTCTTAAAGACATCTTTTTTCGGAAAAAAAGACGTCTTAAAGACATCTTTTTTCGGAAAAAGGACGTCTTAAAGACATCTTTTTTCGGAAAAAGGACGTCTTAAAGACATCTTTTTTCGGAAAAAAGACGTCTTAAAGACATCTTTTTTCGAAAAAAAGACGTCTTAAAGACATCTTTTTTCGGAAAAAGACGTCTTAAAGACATCTTTTTTCGAAAAAAAGACGTCTTAAAGACATCTTTTTTCGGAAAAAAAGACGTCTTAAAGACATCTTTTTTCGGAAAAAAAGACGTCTTAAAGACATCTTTTTTCGGAAAAAAAGACGTCTTAAAGACATCTTTTTTCGGAAAAAAAGACGTCTTAAAGACATCTTTTTTCGGAAAAAAAGACGTCTTAAAGACATCTTTTTTCGGAAAAAAAGACGTCTTAAAGACATCTTTTTTCGGAAAACAAGACGTCTTAAAGACATCTTTTTTCGGAAAAAAAGACGTCTTAAAGACGTATTTTTTTCGAAAAAAAAAGACGTCGTAAAGACGTCTTTGCTTGTCATTGCTAGTCAACCGTTTTATCGATGGAACAGTACTTTACCGGCGGCAGTGTTTTACCGGCGGAACAAACAACCGAACGCCGCGACTTTATGCCTGTTTGTGCACGTTTCACTCGGCAGAAGTCTCTGCCGAATGCAAACAAGTGGCAGTCTTGAGTGTGAAACGAAATTCAGATCTGACGGAGAATTGCCAATTCCCAAAATTCGTATCTTTTCGATTTTATTCTCAATATAAAAAGCGGCCTTGAGTGTGAAGTAGATAATTTTCAGAAGGATGTGAATATTTGTTATTTTGTAGATGATCGAGATTCGCGAAATTCGATGCAGGAAAAAAGCTCTCGCCATTGGCGCCGTTCGTCTTTTTCTGACGAATGTGTTTTTGCAACACGAGTTGGAAAAAAGTTTCCGACGAGTATCGAGCAAAATTTAGCCTCGCAAAGAGCGAAAATTGCGGTTAAACTCGCGAGGCGTCCATTGTTGACCCCGAGAGAAATAATAAATAAATAAAAAAACCTTATCCAAATCTTCCTGAAACCAGCGGTAACAAAAAATCGGGTCGTCTTGGAAATTCGCAAAATGTTTTATTTAATATTGAAAATCGTCCTACAGGTTTTGCATCGAATTTCGAGAATCCCGGTGAGCAACGGAATTCCTAGAACAACCTCCCCTCTTTCTTTAACGACACAGAGAAAGCCCTCCTCTCCCCCTCCCGCCCCTCCTGCACGACGATGCGGCGACTGTGAAATGTGTTCAAAACGTACGCGTGAAATATGGACGACTTTGGCCTCGTAAAGCACGCCGCGGACTTTTTACATATTCCACGTATAAATAATACAAACAAATGTTTGCGTTTGTGTATTTTATATACGTGAAATATGCGAAAGATTGTAAGAAAAATGTTGCGAAACGTATTTTCCGCGCCGAAAATTTTCCGTATTTCACGTGGACGCCGCTTGCATATGATTTACGGGCATAAATTTCTGCGTGATAGGACGGAGAGATGCTGCCGGCCGCTGCGGAGAATCGGGAGAGCTGGAATCGCGTCGTCAGAGCGCATGCGCAGATGAAGCGCGGGATGCGATCCTCGTGGACGCCGCGGAGGTTCGCAATTTTCTTATTAGTTCCTGGCGCACTTGATGGGCGCAATTTTTCGTGAGTAGATTTTATGTTTCCTTCTCGATTTATCGAGCGTTTGTGGTCGCCTCGTTTCGGCGAAACGTTTGAGTTTCGACGAGCGTCGCATGTGAAAAAGAAATTACAGAAATGTAATTCTCGATCGGGAGACATTTTTAAACGGAAGTCACAGATTTTATAAATTTGGAAAAATTCGGCTGCGCCGACTGTAACTTTTTGTGGTGAACCGAAATAATTTTTTTTTAATTATGAATCAATTATTTAATATAAAATAATTGTATTGATTATTATTAATTTTTAAAAATTATATATACAGGGGATTCCACGAATAATCATGTTGTGGGACTATATAAAAAAAGCTCTCTGGATTTTTTAAAATGTTTTTTGTCAATGACCCAAAATTCGAATTTCTCGAAAACTACGTCAACGATTTTCTTTTCTTTCATTTTTTGCAGTAACTTCTGTGTTGAAGAGCAAATTTTTCGTGACTATCCCGAAAAGCGCGAGCCCAAATTAACAGCTGAAAAAAAAGAAAAAAAAAATAGCGTAATATTTAGTAAAAAAGAAATGAGTAACCTTTTTTTTCGACGTAGATAAACGTCAGCAAATCCCCTTTTTATCCCTGGCGAGAAGTCGGAATAACAAAGCAACGAGAACGAAAAAGATTCAAAGAGGTATCGAAGTTATATGCAGGATTTTTTTTTTTTTTTTTCGCTTTCTATACCCGATTGGCATCGCCAATGCGGTTAGAGGAGATTATACAGAACAACCTCGGTATATGAAACGGCCGATAAACTTTTAGATATTCGCGAACGATATTTCGCATCGCTCGGCTAACTGGCGCGCGTTACACGCGCGTGTGGCTCGCTTTGCACGTTCGTGTGTCGCCCGTTGCATGTATATCTTCGATAAAGAAGTTATACGTGGTAACCGTGGAATAGCCTTAGGGTGCGCCGAATACAGCGCAGCGATTGCAATTCGCGGAGCAAACAGTTCGCGGGTTTGTTCGTTCAACGAATTGATCTCGACGCGGAATTAATTAATCTTGCTTCGGTCGATTTCCATTCGAAAATTCCCGCTTCTTTTATTCAACAACAAAAAAATGCATATATGTCGAGAGTTTCTTTCGCTAAAGTGAGCGTTTTTTGGGATTACTAAAAATGAATCTATGCAATTGATTTCTCTCAAATGTTCGGCGTATTTTTATCAACATTTCCGGCGTTCACATAAATATCTTAATGAGATTTATAAAAAATTCTAAATGCTACTCCGACCGGCAATCACGTCACGATTGAGGTGGGAGCAACGAGTGGAATTCTCTATGAAAATGGTGGACAATTTTTTTTTTTTTTTTTTGGACACCAGAAATGTGGGTAAAAATACGATGAAAATTTGGAAGAAATTAATTGCATAGATTTGTTTTAAAAAATATGAAAACTTGGAAAAAATTAATTCTATAGATTTATTTGAAAAAATATGAAAACTTGGAAGAAATTAATTACATTGATTTATTAAAAAAAAAAAAAAATTATAAAAAAAAAAAAAAAATTGAAAACGATAATTTTAGTGGCAAAAATGGAATCTCCGCTCAAGCGGATGAAACGAAGAAATCGACGCCCCGAGAAATATTCAGGCCGAATGCCCATCGAAGCCTCGATAAAGTTTGTGAAGTTCTCATATTTCTCTTTTAATACGCTCGCACCGGGCCAGTCTAATCGTTTCACCCGGTTTCACTATTAAAACCGAAGATCCCCGTAGTAAATTATTAAGCTGAGACCGCGCGCGCCGTAGTGGCCGGTATTAAGCGTAAACTTTGCAAAATCGTGCAAGAAAATCTCGTGCCAAGAAACTTTCAGACTCCCGTACGTCTCGCTAACCCCGCGCCTCCCCTGCGTCCACCTGCGCCACCCCGGCGGCCCGGGATCGCTCGCTTTTTCCGCTAAATTATTTCTGAATACGAGGGATTTATAAAAATTCTCGCACTGCGTGCGCGGCGCCACGAATTTTCTTGGATTTCTTCAACGTGTTCGAGGAGACGCGCCGGAACAACAAGATTAATAATTAAATATATATTATACGTATATATTTAATTATTATTCTTTATATAACGTATGTATTTAATTATTAATATTATTATTATTATTATTATTATTATTATTATCGATCGACCAAACCTGGATTTTCTTTTTGCGTTCGAGAGAAAACTCTGCAACGAAGAGAATGCCGCAAGGCGGAATGCGATATCTTGATTTTTTACATTTTTTACAGAATTTTAAAGTCAGTATTTAAAAAGTATTATTATACGTATAAGAATTTTATTATTATTATTATTATTATTATTATTACTTCCGTATAAATAAGCGTAATTTACAAAATCCTTTTGTTGCTTTTCGAGACTCACAAAAAAATCCACAGCATCCAAAAACAGTAATTACAGTAACAAAAACGAGGTACATTACTTCGCGAACCATCGCATGGAATTTATAACAATATTTTTTTTACTCCACAGTGTAACTCTCGAGGGGTTTTGCGTCTTTCCTGAGCTCCCTTGTGAGTTTCGCTGGCGGTCTTCGGTATTCTTCGGAGCCAAGGCAGCGCATTCGCAGTCAAAACAATTTGCTGCAATAAACATATTGTTTCTGACCGACAGCAGTGGGCGTGCGGTCGGTGCATGGCTTCGGCGATCTCCCACGTTAAGCAGCTCGACTCACGGTCGCTACTTGGATGGGTGACCGCTTAGCCATGCACTGATTTGCACGTCAACTGTTGAGCGGGAGGCAGTTTTTCTGAGTTTCTGATGTAATCTCATGCAACAGACACTCAGAAAAATATGGCCGCCTGTACCCCCATGGAAAAAAAGTATAATTAAAAATATACTTTTCAATGTATTGAAAAAGTATATTCTAAGTATACTTGAAATATATCTTTTATATTTATTATGTATTTTAAATACATGGGAAGTATATTTCAAGTATATGTGCAATAACTAGTTTTTCGTAGAAAAGTATATTTCCGGGGTATATGTGCCGTCAATGTAAAATATATAATATATACATTATGAGTATACTTCACACATACAGCAAAGTATATGTATATACTACATCGTCGTATGTATGAAAAATTTTACGGATGCACATTGCGTGCAACTTAGCCTTATATTTTGCTGTGTTTCGTGAGTATACATCGTGTGTGGTACATCTACTATTCGTACATTAAATATATATTTGAAATAGATGGAATATATATTTTGCACATACTTCGCAATACACTTCGCAATATACTTCAAGTATACTTTTCAAGTATATTCAAAAATGTATTCGACATAACTAATTTTTCGTAAAAAAGTATATTTATTATACTCAAAAATATACTTTTGAATATACTTTAAATATACTTTTTTTCCATGGGGGTATCGGCACAGGTTTTCCGCAGTTTCCCTGTGCCCTCGTGCAAATGCGATACAGTAGTGCATTAGGAAAGGGTGGCTGCGGGTAACACTCTGGGGGGGGGGGGGGGGAACTCAATAAATGACACGGAGGGGAATACAAGGGATGAAAGGGGATCAAGGGGAGTGGGGAGAAAAGACGTAAAAACCTGAAGAAGGTATACGTAGGAATCAAATAAAAAAATAAAAAAATAAAAAAAAAACATATTGTTTCTGGAGTAAAAGGTGAGAGCGAGAGGCAGCAAAGCCGATGGAAGATGCAGCAACGCAGCGACGACTCGCGAGCTCGTGAATTGGTGTAAATCTGAAATTAGTAAAGAGCAAGCGGGGGTGGTCCGGGGTGGGCCGGGAAGCGGCCGGGGGGGGGGGGGGGGTTTGTGCCGCCGCTGGCAGGGATGCTGCGGGGATTGATGCCGGTGTTGTGCCGCCGGGGTCGTCGTCGGAAGAGAGCCGCGCGTAGCGAGAGATCGGGAGGGAGCAGGAGCGACCGGCCCGCGCCGCGCTGCTGGTTATCCGCGAGGGTGGAAACGCGAACGCCGCGCGCCAGTCGAAGGCGAGACTTCGCCCACGCAGCTTCAACCCCCGTTCGAATCGCGAGGCCGCAAACTTCCCGGTCGTTTCGTTCTCCGCGTATCCGCGCTCCGATCGCACGGACAATATAAACGAAAATTGCATAGCTCGATAAATTAACGGCACAAGGATAAATAATTCGTTAGTTTCAGGTGAAATCGTTTTTGCATATATCATTTTCACGGACTCGTGATTGGCTTGAGTTGGAGGAGGGAAAACACACGAGTTTTGCGCGCCGGTATATCGATCGTGCATCAATCGGCGCTCGTCGATTAATGTTGAACCGAAAATGCGACGCATCCAGTTCATTCTCGTTCTACTCTTCAGAGGTGAGTTTTTGCACATTTTTTTTTTTTTTACATTGTCGTTGAGAAAAGTTTTATGGAGAAACTTTGGCTTTTGAATAATCTGTTTAATCGGACTGTATTTTCTCACAGGAACGCAAAAAATTATATTTGAAAAGTTTTGTTTCGTGAATATTGTACAATTTTTTGTTGTTTTTTCAGCCCTGATTTCGGAGTTGAAAACTCTGGCAATTTAACTCTGTGTGAAATTGAATTTGCCAAAAATTAATTGACACGATTATTATCATAAAAAAATCTATCGGCATAATTATTTAATTTGCCAAAAAAAAAAAATCATTTATTTAAGAAAAGAGATGAGGGTAAAAACTAGTTGCTAACTTCCGTGAACAAAAAATTCTAACTTCCGTGAACCGTCGGCGGCGCAGAGCGACGACGCAGCCGGATTTGCCGCGGTTCGTTTCTATTAAAAAAAGTGATATAAAACTATTTCAGCAATTCGCTATTCGTATCATTTAAATTCAACGTTAACGCGATAAATATTGGCAACGCAACAGAATGATTTTCGCGACTTCTTTTTTCCCCATAAAAATGCGACGCACGTTCGCCTCGCGCGGCTTCGTTATGCCGAAATAATGAATCTTCATTATCGAAACTGCGATATCGCGAAATATTAAATTCCATTCGGATGACGCAAAAAAAAAAAAATCTTTTTCGAGTGAATTAACAATGAATGTCCGGGACGCGGTCAGTGACCGCGGTGCTCACTGACCCGCGTGTGTCACCGTGACACACGAGCCCATAGAATCGTGGCATCAATCCGCGAAGGTGGATGGAGGGTGTCGGGCGTGAAACTGGAGCGTTGATTTGCGACGTTGTATCTGTATCCCGCGCGTGCGACATCCGCGCGACGGTTACACGCGTTGCCACGCGAAACCCATATAGGGATTCTCCATCTATTTTCGTTGTAACGGCGGAAAAGGTGTGAATAAAAAAATGACCGTACGGAAAATAATGTGTTGTCAGTACCGACGAATGAGTTGTCAGAAACAATAGATTGGCCTAATTAAAACGCGGCTCTGTTATGAGAGGTAAAAAAAAAAATTGGTTGCCCGAACGAAGATTTGTCGATAGATATTTGAGGTAATCAACATGATTTATAGAAACCCTAACGGTAATCAACACGATTGATACAAATCCTACTATAACGGTCATAATGACGGGGAAAGTAATATTTTTGTACACCTTAATAATGATACGATTATGATCGTAATAACAGAAAAACAAATGACGGTCTGTAAAAATATTACGTCTATTATTTGTCCGTTATTTTGACAAACGAGGGTTGCGGTTTTTGTCACTATTAAACAAAGAGAAATGCAAAAAAAAAAATGTTGCAACAATTTTGCAAAAAAAAAAAAAAGAATTGCTGTGATAGCTGAAAATTTGCTGTGTTAGCTGAAAATTTTTCTGTGGTTGCTGAAAATTCAAAAGATTCAATAATCGATTTCTTATCACTCCCTGATTTTTTTTCTTCATGCATCAAAGCTTTAAAATGAGCTACTTTTTCGTCCTTCCTGCACGCCCGAAACGTGTTTATTCTTTATCGAAATATTAAAAAAAAAAAAAAGATGAAAAAAGATCGGATATGCCACATGGGAGGTAGAAAATGTTCACCTCGCGCGAATTCCCATCAGACTTCACACTCGGTGAAAAGTCACACTTCCCTCCCTCGGCGGCATAATGTACTATTTTTTTCCCCTCTCGCGCGGGAACAAAGCGCACGCGGCGTCGTATCTATAGCGCGATTGGAACCAGCGTTTGTATCTCGATATCCTTTCGCTCTTTCGCACCGGGTGGAAAATCCCTCGCGCAAAGCCGTACATTGCGTTCGTTTGATCAATTCAAAAACGAATTCATGCCAGAGATGATTTCATTCCCCGAGTGTTTCGGGATCCATAGTCGCGCCCGGCGCGCCGCTCCGAGAATATTACGTGAACATTTTCGCAATTTCGCGATGGACAGAAATCCACGAGCGGCGGCGGCGGCGGCGGCGGCGGCGGTGGAAAATATGTTTGCGCGTTGCTGCAGCGTTCGAGCGTTATATTTGTCGAAGCGCAGCGAATTTTCGGGCTCAAACAGTCTATTAACGCGCGGGGATTTGTTTGTCGGGAATTTATCGCGCGATCGAATTTTTACTTCCCCTCCCCCTCGCGAATTTTTTTTTTCCCTCAACCTCGCGAATTTTTTTGTCTCAACGTCACGAATTTTTTTGTCTCAACGTCACGAATCTTTTTTTCTCTCAACCTCACGAATTTTTTTTTCTCAACCTCACGAATTTTTTTTCCCTCAACCTCGCGAATTTTTTTTTCTCAACCTCGCGAATTTTTTTTCCTCAACCTCGCGAATTTTTTTTTCTCAACCTCGCGAATTTTTTTTCCCTCAACCCCGCGAATTTTTTTTTCCCTCAACCTCACGAATTTCTTTTTCCTCAACCTCGCGAATTTTTTTTCCTCAACCTCGCGAATTTTTTTTTTCTCAACCTCACGATTTTTTTTTCCTCCCCCTCGCGATTTTCTTTTCCCCGAAACCTCGCGATTTTTTTTTCCTCAACCTCGCGATTTTCTTTTCCCCGAAACCTCGCGATTTTTTTTTCCTCAACCTCGCGATTTTTTTTTCTCAACCTCGCCCCCCGCGAGATCCACGAGCTTTTCGCGCGTGATTCATTCCTCATCGTCTCTGACGTCGTTACGAGTCTCGTTGGGCGCGCGCGGAAAGCCGGATCGCCGGGGCCCGGCGTGTCGGCTCATTGGGGAAGGTTGATTCGGCTGTTGCGAGCAACGTGGCGGAGCGCGCTGATTGCGAGGGACGAGCAGCCAGCCGGCCGCCCGCGAGAGAGAGAGAGATCGGCGGGGCCTCCGGGAAACACACGCGGGCGGCTGCCCCGTAACACGTGTTTTCTCGGCCCGATCGAATTAGCTCCGGTACGTCGAGAACGGGGTGAATCGCGCGAGCGTGGCGGGGCCGCCCTGTGCTGAATTACCGCGTACACCGTGTATACCACCCCCCTTCCCCCCTCTCCCCCCTCGCGCCACCCCCCGTTGGGTGACGTTGTAACGGTAATTACTTCCCGAGCCGGGATTGAGCGAGCGCGAGCGCGCCGGCTTCATAATGATCCTATTGTTCGTGCTCGTTTGGGAAAAAAATGATGTTCCACTGCCCAGGTTTCGCCCGCTCGCCCGGTTGAGCTCGTTCGCATCGCTGTTTCGACGTGACACTACTGACCCAGCTACGCGGGTCGAGCGAACGCGAACAGCTTTGGGGATCTCTCTGGGGCTGCTGACTTGATTCAGTCTGAAACGGATTCGGAGTGATGAGGACTTTTTTTTTTCTTTTTTTTTTTTTTTTTTTTTATGCAGTGACTGTGAATACTTAGAGCGACAACTTTATGAAATTTAAGAGATGGTTTGTGCTTAAAAACTTCCGATACCGGTATATTAATTTTGATAGACATTTTTTTTAATTGTGTAGGAGGATCGCGGAATGCGGAATACGGTCAGAATTTTGCTGTGCTGATTCAAAATAAGGACGCGTGTCATTAATTATTATTGATTACAATTCATTAATTAACAAGTTATTAATTTGATGCAAAGAAATTATTTGATGCAAACAAATTATTTTTCGCCTTTGGCGACTGTCAAAAAAATTTGACACGGCATCTCTGCAACTTCGATAATACTAAAAAAAAAAAAAAAATGGTAAGTACCGACAAAAAATCGCATTGCATCAAAACCTCCGCCTCATTGAACACCAATCACGTGCGCGGCTCGAAGTTTATGAACATCGCTTGAGGCAAAGGATTTGTTACGGCGTAATTGCGGTCGCAATCAGCTCGGATGGATAATGTAATTGGAACGCGTGTAATTACACGAAATCCAATTACAGTGTCGTATTTTTCTTTCGCGGGCGGCTTTCGAGTGTTCGATTGTATTATACGCCGGAATACAATTATGTAATCGTGCTCGCTGCTTGTCTTCTTCCTTGGAAAAAGAATTCCGCGTTCTATTCAGCCCATCGAATCAACACCACACGGAATTAATCGTCATTCCTTCGCCAAAGGGACCTCCTCGAGTTTCCGGCGCGAGAGACAACGCGACCCCTTCTCTCGTGGCCGCACCGCTGTCAAAGGGGCTTTGACTTTGTCAATCGGGCGGCTCTCGGCAACGCCAAAACTTTGTCCGACTCTCGCGCCCTCGATTGTCCTCCTCCAGGTCCTCGTCAATCGCTTCCGCTGTCGTGGACCTCCCCACATGAATGCGAGACGTTGTAGTCTTACGCGGTCAAAGTCCATCAGCGTCTTCGGCCACCGCGCGCTTTTCCGTCCTCGTTCCTCGACTTCGGTTCACTGAATTGGATAAAGCCGATTAATTACGTGTAAATTCGGAATTATTTCGAAAAAAAAAAAATTATTTTATAAAAAAAATGTATTATTTAAAAAAATATATTATTTAAAAAAAATTATTATTTAAAAAAAATTATTATTCAAAAAAAATTATTATTTAAAATGTTATTTTATTTTAAAACAAAATAAATTAATTTTATTTTGATTTAAAATCCAAAAATTAGAATTACAAATTATTTCGTATTTTATTTTTATTCAAAATACAAAAATTAGAATTACAAATTATTTTGTATTTTATTTTTATTCAAAATACAAAAATTAGAATTACAAATTATTTTGTATTTTATTTTTTTTACAAAATACAAAAATTGCTTAGTCAATAGTTTGAAGTACAGCAGTAAAAACGCTTTTATTAATTATTTTTTCGAATTATTTACGATTCTTCGTGACAATTTCCAAGCGCTTAAGAACGTTTCGTTTTTTTTTGTCCGCCCGAAGAGACGTTAAAAATTTCAATGCAGTTGGCTGTGTTACTTTTGTTGGGAAATTCAAACATTCGGTATTCACCGGGCAGAAAGCGGAAGTTGTCGAAAGCCGGTGCAGCCGGGGCGAGCTTCGGTAATCTCAGCCGAATAAGATATTCCCGGTGCGCATTCGATTCCTATGCGATGAGCGCGAGTCCCGCGCGACGAGAAGAGCGTGACCGACGGAACTTTGTCTTCGCCTCACCTCCGACTTACTCTTTCGTCTCTCTCTCACTCTCTGGCGCTCCGCGATTCATTCGCACAAATCACAATACGAACTCGCCGAGTTTCGGCCTGTTCCAGGACTTTCTTAGTATCTCCTCTATTCCTCAATCCTGCATACACTCCGCGCCTTTCTTCCCTCGCCAGCAAGAGTTTCCTCTATCTCCGCCTTAATACTATGGCGCTCGGTTCATTCGCTCCGTGCGAACGGGGGACGCGCGCAGCAACGACGAGGCGTGGGGCGGGTTCGCGAGTCGCCTTTAAAAGTTTGATTAAACTTGGGCGGTCCCACGGGCGCATCCAGCGCCTCGATCCTTCTGCATTCGTTTGTTTGCCAGAGCGCGAGGGGCTTCGCTTTCTGTGAAACATTGTGGCGGTCTGGTCCCTCACGATTATTTAAATCGCTGATGTATGACCGGTCGTTTGACTGAATCGGAAGTGATTGTGATGAATTTATGATGGGCTTGTTTAGCACGAATTTTCTCAAATAATTTCTATAAATTTCTATAAAAAAACGAAATTTTGACAGTTTGGAACACATTTTGTTTGCCATTTTTTTCATTTATTTTTTGAATAACTGAAAAAATTGCAAAATGTGTTTTTGGGACAAGTTGGAACGGTTTATGAATGGATAAGAAAAATGATAAATTTCGGCTATGTTTATACGTTTCTCACGATTATTTAAATCGCTGATGTAGGACCGGTCGTTTGACTGAATCGGAAGTGATTGTGATGAATTTATGATGGGCTTTGTTAGCACGAATCTTCTCAAATAATTCTTATAAATTTCTATAAAAAAACGAAATTTGGACAGTTTGGAACACATTTTGTTTGCCATTTTTTTCATTCATTTTTTGTATAACTGAAAAAATTGCAAAATGTGTTTTTGGGACAAGTTGGAACGGTTTCAAAATGGATAAGAAAAATGATAAATTTCGGCTATGTTTGTACGTTTTATGACACCTATTTATTTTCTTTTTGTTTTATTTTGTAGCTCTCTGGATGCACGCTTAGGGTAACGATGACCCGTAAATTTGCGCCGAGTGCGCAGGTATCGGATGTGTGCAGGACGGTTGTGTGCACAGCAAGGGTTAATCGGGTGTCCCTTGACGTACAGTTCGCACGAGCCCATTGGTTACACTTCAGGCGCGCTGGACCCAATCTCCATCTGCCGACGATTAGAGACCACGTCCCGTTACACTGGACGTACGAAACATAAGGCGAGGCTTCCACGGTTCGACGCGGTTTTCGTGACTCCAAATTTGTTTCTGACCACGTCTGACCTACTTACATTTTCTCTTTGGATTTTTCGCAGCTTGCTCGACTTTAATAGCAGCAAAATATTGTACCATTTGATGAATAAATCGCGACAATCAAAATTTTTTTATTGAATTTTACATTTAATAAAATATTGTATCATTCAACGAATAAGTCACGACGATCCAATTTTAATTTCATAAAATTTAGTTAAAAAATAATTTAACATTTAATAAAATATTGTATCATTCACCAAATAAGTCGCGACGATCCAAAAACGTAATTTTATATCTAATAAAATATTGTGTCATTCAACGAATAAGTCGCAAGGATTAAAAAACGTAATTTTACATTTAATTAAATATTCTATCATTCACCAAATAAGTCGCGACGCTCCAAAAACGTAATTTTATATCTAATAAAATATTGTGTCATTCAACGAATAAGTCGCAAGTATTAAAAAAACGTAATTTTACATTTAATTAAATATTGTGTCATTCACCAAATAAGTCGCGACGCTTCAAACCCGCAAAAAAAAAAACCCCAAATCTGTCATACGCAAGTGAACGAAAAGCCATGAATTAATTTCACGTTGGCGACGTTAACGGTCCAATGCACCGGTAATTTTACATCTGTCGTTGTCGGGTGGGACCGCCGCGCCGCCGCATTATACGGCGACCGTAGATTTCGGTCCACCGACTGCGACTGCAACGACGACGAGAGGGAAAGAGGAGAGGTTGCGGCGGTGTAGTAAATTTTGAAATTCCGATGAAGGTACAAGTAGTAGCGGCAGTTCTGGTGCCGGCCAACGGGGCGCGAAGGGGTGCAGCAATTCTTTCCGGCGCGGGCGGGCGGGGAGGGTTTGTTGGCGCTCGGGCGCGGTTAGACCGAGTAGCGACTTCGGCGACCCCCGCGCGTCGCGCTCTATATCGCCCGGTGCGCCAAAGGGGTGTGCGGGAGCCTTTGCGAGGAAACCGAACGTACCACCACACACCTAAGTAGAGAAGTTGAGTTTTTCCTTTGTACGACTCGCGTATAGCGCGGCGCTATTAAATGGAGCGTGTCGCCGCGACCAGCGCGCAGTTCTCTCTCTCTCTCGCCGCGCACTTTCTCACTGATGAAATGGGCAGCGCGCGCGCGCACTTTTACAAGCAGTTTCGGAGATCGTTTCGTTCTTTACGCGAGACTCACCGGCGCGCAACCCTCGCCGCGCCCGCGCTTACAACCCCTAAAAGACGAAAGTTTTTTTGACGCCACTTTATTAGCCCGCTCGCGCTTCGACTGGCTGGAAACTTTTAAATTATGGAGTATATTTTTGCCGAACGCGCACATACCGCACTGTCTTGGCCTAGCGGCGACGACTTTTTTGTGTTTTGTTTTTGGTTTTGACTGTAGAAATTCGATAATCCGGAGTCAAACGCTTTTTAGCTTACGCGAAAATTTAAAAAATATATATTTTAGTGGCCTCAATGGTAGTTTTGAAATTATCGTTATTTTCACCTGAAAAATCATTCTTTTGTCTTGCGCTAGCGTATACGACTTTTTTGTGTTTTGTTTTTGATTCTGAGAATTCGATAATATGGAGTCAAACGCTTTTTAGCTTACTGGAAAATTAAAAAAATATATATTTTAGTGGCCTCAATGGTAGTTTTGAAATTATCGTTATTTTCACCTGAAAAATAATTCTTCTGTCTTGCGCTAGCGACGACGACTTTTTTGTGTTTTGTTTTTGACTCTGAGAATTCGATAATCCGGAGTCAAACGCTTTTTAGCTTACTCGAAAATTTTAAAAATATATATTTTAGTGGCCTCAATGGTAGTTTTGAAACTATCGTTATTTTCACCTGAAACATAATTCTTCTGTCTTGCACTCCCGACGACGACTTTTTTGTGTTTTGGTTTTGACTCTGAAAATTCGATAATCCGGAGTCAAACGCTTTTTAGCTTACTGGAAAATTTTAAAAATATATATTTTAGTGGCCTCAATGGTAGTTTTGAAACTATCGTTATTTTCACCTGAAAAATAATTCTTCTGTCTTGCACTCCCGGCGACGACTTTTTTGTGTTTTGTTTTTGACTCTGAAAATTCGATAATCCGGAGTCAAACGCTTTTTAGCTTACTGGAAAATTTTAAAAATATATATTTTAGTGGCCTCAATGGTAGTTTTGAAACTATCGTTATTTTCACCTGAAAAATAATTCTTCTGTCTTGCACTCCCGGCGACGACTTTTTTGTGTTTTGTTTTTGACTCTGAAAATTCGATAATCCGGAGTCAAACGTTTTTTAGCTTACTGGGAAATTTTAAAAATATATATTTTAGTGGCCTCAATGGTAGTTTTGAAACTATCGTTATTTTCACCTGAAAAATAATTCTTCTGTCTTGCACTCCCGACGACGACTTTTTTGTGTTTTGGTTTTGACTCTGGAAATTCGATAATCCGGAGTCAAACGCTTTTTAGCTTACTCGAAAATTTTAAAAATATATATTTTAGTGGCCTCAATGGTAGTTTTGAAACTATCGTTATTTTCACCTGAAAAATCATTCTTCTGTCTTGCGCTAGCGACGACGACTTTTTTGTGTTTTGTTTTTGACTCTGAGAATTCGATAATATGGAGTCAAACGCTTTTTAGCTTACTGGAAAATTAAAAAAATATATATTTTAGTGGCCTCAATGGTAGTTTTGAAACTATCGTTATTTTCACCTGAAAAATAATTCTTCTGTCTTGCACTCCCGGCGACGACTTTTTTGTGTTTTGTTTTTGACTCTGAAAATTCGATAATATGGAGTCAAACTCTTTTTAGCTTGCTGGAAAATTTAAAAAATATATATTTTAGTGGCCTCAATGGTAGTTTTGAAACTATCGTTATTTTCACCTGAAAAATAATTCTTCTGTCTTGCACTCCCGACGACGACTTTTTTGTGTTTTGTTTTTGACTCTGAAAATTCGATAATCCGGAGTCAAACTCTTTTTAGCTTACTGGAAAATTAAAAAAATATATATTTTACTGGCCTCAATGGTAGTTTTGAAACTACCCTCATTTTCACCTGAAAAATAATTCTCTAATAATACCAACAAACACGCGTAATAATATGCATCACGAATCCTCAGCTGGTTACGAATTTCCGATCAGCCGTCAGGCAGCCACATCAAAATTCCACCCGGGTGATTCTCGAGCGAGCAATAATTAAGGAGTTGGGGGGCAACATAACCCGACTTGCCGCTCCAATCGGGTCATGTTGCCGACTTAACCCGACAACAACCCCCAGGATTTCCCTCAAGCAAATACCGCAATTTTGCGCCATTCAGCAGTTCGCGTCAAAGTGAAAATATAATTCGCTCCAATTTCCAGTTGCCACGAAAATGCTAAATGGGGGTGGGTTGGGCCGTATTTTCCCAGGTCCTGATTGCAATTTTCCCTATAGGTAAATATCGCCCTTTCTTCGGGCTATTATGGAACACGTGCGAGGCGGGTACGAAGCGATCCGCGCGCGATTCGTCATACTAAGCAGTTCTCGTCGGGGGGGGGGGGGGGGGGGGGGGGAGAAGAGAACCCCGAGGACTCGGGGAGAATCTGGCTTGATTCCGGAAGCGAGCCGCGTTCGCCCGGCCACAGGATCCTTGATTCGAGTGATTCTCGCGCGAGCCGTGTGAGCCCCGCGCTTCGGGTTCGGGTGAGACAAAGAGGGAGAGAGAGAGAGAGAGAGAGAGAGCGAGGGAGGCCTCACGGCTTTCAGGAAATTGATATTCCTTCCCACGAGTCGGGTGCGAACGCGGCAAATGCTGCTAGCTAACTCCATGTGCACTCTTCGCTCTCCTGGCCCTCGTTGCACGATCCTCCGTCCTTCTCTCTCTCCCTTTCCCTCCGTCTGTCTCTCTCTCTCTCTCTCTCTCTCTCTCTCTCTCGCCGCGAAATATTGACCTGCTCTATACGCTCGCTTCTCTCTCCCCCGCCGATGTTAATTGACTCGCAATCAGCGTTTTAAGCGATTTGTTCGGCTCCCCAGAGCATTGTTTGTTCGTCAATACGTGACTGACCTGCACGGTACATATTGTGCCGCTGGTGCACTCCCCGCCCGACGCTACTTCGCAGCGTCAAAATCAACCCACAGTCGAGTCGAGTGTGACGTGCGGCGTAAAACATTTTGTACACGCGACACGCTATACACGTCGCGCTCGAACGATACTCGCCTGTCATTCGGAATTGTCGTAAGGCTGCCGGGGGGTGACCCGAGTTGAAATTTCTGGCCTCCCTGGAATCCTTTTTTTGGAGTAGGGTAGAAGTACCGGTTGTGGCCACCTTTGGTCCAGTTGTGGCCACCGAGTTCGAAGGGACAGAATTATTTGTATTGTTAAAACAAAACAAAATTGTATCGATAATCTTGTTAATTTGTATGCATTCTTTCGAAGTATCAACATGAAAATACAGAAAAGCAACAATTTGATACAAATTACCGTGAAAATGGCCACAACTGGTACAGTGGCCACAACCGGTGCTTCTACCCTACGAAAAGGCTGTATCAGGCTGTACGAAGGGATTGGAGACTTCGTTCAACCTTCGGACATGTCACATATTACCCATTTGAAGTGAATGGAGGTGAGAGGAAGGCTTGAAGATAATTCCACAGACCCTCAGATGAATCTCTTGATGCTATACAGGATCAAGCGAGACCTCACGGCACGCATAGAACCTCCGAAAATGGCACTTATTACCCATTTTCATTATACGAAGGTTTTTCGGAGGTTCTATATTTCAACTCGGGCGAAGCTTTTCACTCGCCGAGAGGCGTTAAAAAGGTAACTCGAAGCTATCTCATCGTTTAATCGACTCGAAGGTTTCCGTCGGAAATTCAACTTTAATCTGATTCAACGTGTAGGCAGAACTGAAATTGACGACGTGACGACGCGAGGCGAAGGTAATTTCTCGCGCTACTTCCATCGTCGTTTCCACGCGGTAATTTCGCGCGTCTCGTCACAATTAAAAGTGTAAGAGGGGAGAGGCTATTGAACATTTATTTCCACTCGCAGACGTTTTTCTGATAGTCGCGAGGTCGAGATGCGTTTGATACATTTTTCAAAGCGCGTGTTTTTTGCGAAATATATATTAATATAGTGGCGATTGTTGGGACTTTAGTCGGGGGTTGAAAAATATTTCGACCTCCTTGTTTATTAATCTGTGTAAAATCTGGTTAAAAAAACGTTGTATTTTTTATTCCGTTGCTCACTCAGATTCTTGAAAGGTGCAACAAAAAATTATATTCAAGTTTGCACCGTTGAAACGCAACGAAATTCAGAAGAAAAAAAATCTGATTAACCCAAATGATGAAATTAGAATGAACTTTTTTTCTGAGTTGCTGCGATGATTTTCATACCTAATTTCATCATTAGCGTTAATTCGAATTAATTTTTTCCCTGTACTTCGTCGCATTCCAACTATGCAAACTTCATCATAAAAAAAAGATTTTCTTTTAAGTAGTTCAAGAATCTCGGCGAGCTTCTTGAACTCGAGAAATTTTAAATGACACCCCTTGCTTTACACGTTCAAAGCGGACACCAAAGGCTGAACTATGAAGATCGAAATGTTCGAACGGCGTCGATTATCGACGGTTGTATTACACGAAGTCGCAGCAACGCCGGATCGCCCGGGGGTCGCGCAGTTAATACCAGGAACGCGTTGGTCTCGGAGAGTAAACTCCGAGCGCGCAGGTAGAGATAGTTGTCTTGGTTGTTGGGCGCCACAGTGTAACCGGCCGCCAGACAACGGCCCTCGTAAACGTTGTCACGGCAAATAAATTCAAATGGATTTCTCGTAAAATACGTTTTTACCACCTGCAGGGATTTTACGGGCCCGGGGTGGGGGTGGAAAGACGAGGAGGGTGAGGAAGAGGTTGGAAAAGGCGCGCGAGAATCAGGGCAGAGAAGCTTCCACCTCTCCTCCTCGTGCTACGCGGGTCGTCGTTTCTGTCGCGCTGGTTATACGACGCGTCGACGAATCAGCTGTCAACGTGTGACGAGCTTACAGCGTCGACGGGAGAGTCGCTCTTCCCTCCTTCTTTACTTACATTCCCACGTAACTTCTTATTTTCACTCGCGCACATTTACGCGGCTTCCTTCGTGTGTAGGAAGTCCGCGCACACGCGAGCCGAGCTTTCTTCTCGCGTCGACGTGGCGGCTAAATCTTTACGCGGTCCATAATGTGTTATACGCACACGGGGAGCTCGCGTCGACGCCGTCGCGGGCGTCGTTGAGCAGCGATAAAGGACCATTCGAGCTCTCGTTCGCGCTACCCGCGAGATTTTATACCACGCCGGTGCACTTATGGCTGTCTACGCGAAAGAAATACGCAAATTATGGTGGCGGAACATCGACAAAAATGACTGAAAAAGGAGCCAGACGAAAAGTCCTCCGACATATCTCGGTCTGCCCTGTGATTTGCATTCTTTGTAATTAATTTGTTGTTCAGTGTAGTGATCGAGATATTCATTTGCATTATTAAACAAATTTTAGAAGAGGTTTTGTTCAAATTTTAGAAGAGGTTTTGTTCAAATTTTAGAAGAGGTTTTGTTCAAATTTTAGAAGAGGCTTTGTTCAAATTTTAGAAGAGGTTTTGTTCAAATTTTAGAAGAGGTTTTGTTCAAATTTTAGAAGAGGTTTTGTTCAAATTTTAGAACAGGTTTTGTTCAAATTTTAGAAGAGGTTTTGTTCAAATTTTAGAAGAGGATTTGTTCAAATTTTAGAAGAGGTTTTGTGCATTTTTATCAAATACATTTTTCTATCGGTCCACTGATACCTTCGATTTTTTACAATACCTGGACCAAGAGTAACTCGTCCAATAATTTCCCAAACAAATATTCGCCCGGTCGGCAAACTACTAATTCGTCGAGCCAACGAATAAGTTGGTTACATCAGATTGATTGGTTCCCGGCCATTCAATTTGTTGGCCCAACTCAACTAGTTCGTTGGTTTAATTGCTCCTCCCAACAACTTCGGTCATCCGTTGCCCATCGAAACAAGCATTTTTTTCAGCGCGTATACAGCGCAATCGCTGTGTTTACAGCCCCATCTTGTGGTGACGATAAAGGCCGAGAATGGGTTTTGCCCGCGGTGATACCATAAAACAGTGTCCGTGGGTATTAGGTGGACGATTGGTCGCATCTTACGGCAGGAATTAATCCACCTAGCAGCAATGCAATCAGGCGAAGGGCGAAACACGACGTGTTGTAACAGAGCGAAGACTCGAACGACAGTTCGGTTTACGTGGGACTTGCGGCGCAAGCCTTATCAACCGGTAGGTCGATTGGGGCCATAAATCAAATATAAATCTATCATAAGTCTGATATATAAGTCCGCCATAAATCGCCGAGGGATCGAGCGGCTTTGTTCATTGACCGAGGGTTGATTAACTTCTTCTTTGGCGCGGAGAGAATTCGACTAAAAGTCCTCGTAATGACATGATTTTTTTTTTTTTTTTTTTTTTTTTAAGAAACGACGTTTTGATCTCTCGGAGAATCTCATCAATTCCAATGAGGGGTTTAACCCTTCGTGGTCACCCTGGGTCGATTTCACCCGGACCATCTTTGACCGCGTATTGCGACCAAACTACCGGCTTGAAAAATATAAAAAAATTACAGAATATACTTTAAACTTTGCAGATAAGTAAAAAAAAAAAGGAAATTACCATCTTTGACCGCGTATTGCGACCAAACTACCGGCTTAAAAAATATTAAAAAATGACAGAACATACTTTAAACTTTGCAGATAAGTTACAAAAAAAAAAAAAATTTCTCAATATTAAATTGCAAAATATTTTATCGATTCATTGATAATTCGTTGCTTCTTCTCTTTGCCCACAATTCTTCCTTCCCTCGCGCGTAACGCGTGTGTCTAGAGTCGAAGGCGCCGCGATAAAACGAAGGTCCCCAAGCCTGCTCTTTTCGTCAGTAAAAGACAAAATCCTCTGCAGAGGCTGAACACCGCGCTCCTCGCGCTCATCCACAAAGCCGCCCGCAGCTTTATCTTAACGTTCGCAGCACCGCCACTTCGCGTTCCCGCGGAGCAGATGCGAGAAAGCGTCGAAAGAGAGCAAGAGAGAGAGGAGGGAGGAGAAATGCCCTCGCGAGGTTTCGTACCCCTCGACAAAAGGGCAAAATTGCGATCACATTTTTTGCGTGGATTCATTCCCGGCTCATCCCTTCCACGAAGCCACCGCAGCCACCGGCGTTAGTACCGAGCGCGCCACTCAGAGGGCGCATATCCGACCCTCGCAGCTCTCCCTTCATTTTCCTCTCGGTTTCACGGTTTTCCTCCATCGCTTTTCCTCTCTCTTTCTCTATCGCCGTCTCGCTCGCTCTCGATTTCCTAACCAAGGCAGAGAGAGAGAGAGAGCGGCGAGCAGTCTACTCGCCGAATCAGCGGATGGGACGAATAAATGCCACATAATCCGGTGCGCCCTTCTCTGATTGCTTCGCAGCCAGCTGCTGCGCGAGAATCCGAACTCACAGTGGATCCGTCTCTCCCACTCCTATCACCTTTCCGTATATTTTATATACGTTGATATATATATATCTATATATGGTGTACGTGTGTTCGTGATTTGCCATACAGAGGGCCGAGCTGAAAGCTGCACCGTTGTGCTGGCTGCAGTGAGAGTTCACAATGTCCCGAATGTAGAGGAGGCAAAATTGGGAGGGGACGAGACGTTTAAATAATTTTTAACGATTTTTTTTAGGCGTTTTCAAGATGTTTTAAGGTGTTTTCAAGATGTTTAAAATGACTGAGCTACGCAGAAAGCTACGAAAATTGCTGTGCATGTAAAAAAATAGTTTCATTCTCTTTGGCAAAAATACTTTTCAATCTGACTAGAAAAATATAACATCTGTTTCCAGATCTTTGCAGAAATTACAGGAACGTTGAAAAAAAGGCGTTTTCACGATGTTCAAAATGACTGAGCTACGCAGAAAGCTACGAAAATCGCTGTGCATGTAAAAAATAGTTTCATTCTCTTTGGCAAAAATACTTTTCAACCTGACTACAAAAATATAACATCTGTTTCCAGATCTTTGCAGAAATTACAGGAACGTTGGAATAAAAAAATTCTGAGCAAAAAGGATATACCACAAAAGTTTCCCACAATGAAAATCGTTTCTGCTGACCCAATTTGGTTTTTGTGCTTGCCCACCGTGGCAATTCTTACCAAGGCAAAAACGAATATATGTGCGATAGCCGCACTTTTTTTATTTTCACGATTTTCAATTATCTCGGTTTCCTTAAGAAAAATACCAACTGACAAAAAATTCCTGATTGCATAAACGAAAAAGAAAAGCAAAAACTGATTTCTCTGCCTCAACCCCAAGTAAACAGCAACCCGCTTTTCTTCCCGAAAACAGCAACAGAAAACAGCCCGTAACACATTGTATTCCAATTCCCCGCAGCCCTCGCCAAACATGTTCTCAGTGGTTCGTAAAACGCTCGCCGATAGCTCGCGTTACACACTTCTCGCCGCGATCCGTCCGTCAGCGGCGTCGAGAGTGAGATACCTCCGATCCAGCAACCGGCCCATCTCGCAGCTCGCGCTTCCTGCCGCCCGTTAGATATCCCTTAAATCGTTTTCGAAAATTGCTGTGCATGTAAAAAATAGTTTCATTCTCTTTGGCAAAAATACTTTTCAATCTGACTACAAAAATATAACGTCTGTTTCCAGATCTTTGCAGAAATTACAGGAACGTTGAAAAAAAATTCTCGAGATATGTGCGATGGCGGCACTGTTTTATTTTCACGATTTTCAATTATCTCGGGTTCCTTAAGAAAAATACCAACTGACAAAAAATTCCTGATTGCATAAAAGAAAAAGAAGAGCAAAAACTGATTTCTCTGTTTCATCCCTAAGAAAATCCAACCCGTAACACATTGTATTCCAATTCCCCGCAGCCCTCGCCAAACATGTTCTCAGTGGTTCGTAAAACGCTCGCCAATAGCTCGCGTTACACACTTCTCGCTGCGATCCGTCCGTCAGCGGCGTCGAGAGTGAGATACCTCCGATCCAGCAACCGGCCCATCTCGACGCTCGCGCTTCCTGCCGCCCGTTAGATATCCCTTAAATCGTTTTGCGAAGGAAATACGATGAATCGAAACGTACACAGCGTGAGTTTCCTCGTTCACGGATTCACACGACGGTAACGACCGCATTGAGGCGACGCGAGCGCGCGCGGCTTTATCGAGGCGGCGACGCGTACGGCTGGCGATAGAGGGCGCGCCGCGGGAATTTCTATATACCGTCGCGCAACGACGATAGGATGTGTGTAATAGAATCTGTGGAATATATGAAAATGGTCGCGCGCGAGTTGAAATAGCGGGGCGACCACGCGTTTTGCTCTCCGCCATTCGCCGCATATATACATTCGGGGGGGATGTGTTATCGACTTGTCGGGGAATTCGAGAGTACAGGCGAAACGTTTCCGCGCTTCCGGCAGGGGGAGCGCGTGGCGGCGGCGGCCGCCGAAGCCCGGGCGAGACGAGTTGCGTTTTACCCCCGCGCGCTATACACGCTCTCGATGATAATTCAAACTCGCCAAGTTTCCGCGAGCGCGACGCCGCGGAGTTCCCTTAAATGGTCCATTACCGAGAGAGCGATAAATCACACACGGCGCGCTCGGCTGACGCACACGGGGACCCGGCGAACCCCGGGGAAACTGTGTGGGACTTGCGCGAAACCGATAAATAAATGGTCCATGTCGAGAGTCGCGCGCGGGGGCCAATGGGATTAACGTGGACGCGGATCGCGAGCTGGGGCAAAAAGCGGGAGAGAGGAAGGGAGAAGCGATGACACAGGAAAAAAACAAAACAAAAAAAAAATGGGAGAGAGGATGTAACGAGTAAGATTCTCACACTGTTTTGGTAGACAGGTGGCCGAATTCACTTTGGTTCCACGAGGACTTTGCTGCAAATTTTATGAACAGAAAAAGAATCGAGCGGACTTGGTGCTAAATTTTTTAAGTATTTTTGCATAAAGTTGATGCTGGACGGAAAAAAATATTACTGATTGGATAAAATTTTCGCTTGCGAGGTGTCAGAAAAAAAATGTTGTCGATTCAATTTCACCTCGAATTTCTATATTTTCGTGTGATATTGAAACGACGATTGTGAAATAGGCAAAATAATATTTTGCCTATTTAAAAAAAAAATGGGAGAGAGAGGTTGTAACGAGTAAGATTCTCACAGTATTTCGGTAGACAGGTGGCCGAGTTCACTTTGGTTCCACGAGGACTTTGCTGTAAATTTCATGAACAAAAAAAAAAAAAAGAATCGAGCAGACTTGGTGCTAAATTTTTTAAGTATTTTTGCATAAAGTTTATGCTAGATGGACAAAAATATCATTCATTGGATAACATTTTTGCTTGTGAGGTGTCAGAAAAAAATGTACGTGAATTCAATTTCACCGCGAATTTCTATATTTTCCTGTGATATCGAAACGGATTTCGAAATAGGTAAAATAATATTTTATTGTCTCGATGTGAAATCGGATCGTGACAACGATAACCAGAGTCCATTCGAAACATTGTTTTTGGCAGTTCGCAAGCGAAGGTTTTTATTAAATCAATTATTGTTACAATATAAAAAAATTGATTAAATCAATTCATTTTTTATTGATTAAATTAATTTTTTTACATTGTAATAATAATAATTCGCGGTGATCATGTGGCGAAAAATAGGGTTTTTAACTTAAACTGAAATTTCTGTAAAAAAAAAAAAAATAAAACAAGCGTTTCGCCGGTTCTCCGAGCCGCACTCAACGAATGTCGCACAATTGCGATGCGCAAAGTTTCCGATTGCGAGCGTGAGATAAATCAACTCGGGAGCGTGTATCGCGCGCGCCGAGGCTGAGGTCCGCGTTGCTCGTGAGACTCTCGAAGCGGCGAATAGGTCCGCCAGTCGGCATGTCGGACAGAAACAACGGTAAACAATATGAACGGCGTGTAACTGCCGAGGATCGAGTTCTGTTCTCCATGCGCTATTTACCGCGTTCGTATATCGTTGTGATGCATCATGCGCGCAGATAAAAAGTTTGTTTCGCTCGTGCGTTCGTCTAACGAGGAGGCCTTCGTATCAGGTGCGGCGGGTAAATGTTGCACATTTTCCACTCGGCTCTGTGTCAATTCGTGTTTCGTCTACTTGTGGTGGGTAAACTAATTAAAATGCCACTTTTCATTCACAAGATGAAAGAATTCATCATTACTTTTTTCCTGAACGCGATATTTTTTTACGAAGAACTCAAAGAACTTGATTCTTTGAATAGAAAATAATTGATTCTCAATTATTTTTATTATTATTATTTTATTATTATTATTTTTATTTTTATTATTTTTTTTAGAAAATAATTGATCCTCAATTATTCTATTCTATAGAAAATAATTGATTCTCAATTATTTTCTATTCTATAGAAAATAATTGATTCTCAATTATTTTCTATTCTACCCGACAATTTTATTTATTACAATTAACAAACACAAACATCAACACAACATAATCCATAATCGATATTTTCATTACAGTGTTTAATTAACATCTGAATTAACAATCGTTCCCACCGTTTCAGTCCTGCAGCCGTTACACCATTAACGACGACAATAACATTGCGACAATACTTTGCAGAACGCATTTATTTTCCTCGGCTGTGGGATCAGCCTACCGGACCCGGAGCCAATAATCCCGCCAAGCGCGTCACTGGAGCCAGCGCGCCGCCAGTAACGCTTACATTCGACGATCGCAGAAGTTTGCAGACTCGTATATACAGTGACAGTTGTTTCTGGCAACAGACGAGAGAGACAATGAGAAAGGCATAATAGCGCGTGTCTCGGCGGCGGCGGCGGGAAAGGACGGAGCAGCAGCACCAGCAGCACCAGCAGCGGGGCACGAAATCGCAAAGAGAGGCGCGCGGAGGCTGCCGTGCTGTGCGCGTGGTTGATCCTTCTGTTTATGCAGTCACCGGGTGCTTTTACGAGGCATGAAAATCGCCCGAATTGACAGAAGGCTGGGTCGGTACTCCGCGACACCAGCAGCCAGCGACGACTACATACGCTATATGTGTGTACAGGGTGATCCAGAATCCCCGCACCAAACGAGTCTCGGAAGTTGGAAATGGTCCCAGGAACGCGTGCGCAAAATTTAAAATTTTTAGTTACAGTAGTTTTTTTTTTAAATGAGATCCGATTTATGATAGCCAATCTCAATCTTTCCCTTAATTCGTCCTCAACTTACTCTCAACTTTCTCGAATTTCTTAATAGAATTTTTTAATTCATACTCAAGTTGAAAGCAAGTTGAGAGTAAGATTCCCTCAACTTACTCTCAACTTTTTCTTAATTCGCCCTCAACTTGCTCTCAATTTTCTTTTAATTCGTACTCAGGTTGAGAACAAATTGAGGGCGAATTACGAGCAAATTGAGGGCGAATTAAGATCAAGTTGAGAGTAAGTTGAGGGCGAGTTTTCTGATTTTCTATCACAAATTGTCTCTCATTAAAAAACTACTGGGACTAAAAATCTTAAATTTTGCACACGCGTTCCCGAGACCATTTCGGACTTGCCGGACTCGTTTGACGCGCAGATTCTGGATCGCCCTGTACATACTACATATATACATACATGTATATACGAATTGTTGTTCTCGCCTACCTATCGCCCGGCACTACCAGGAGTAGCGGTATAGGTTAGCGATAGAGCGCGTTACGTGGATATCTGAGCCTCGCTATAGGTATACGCGCGAAACGCTTGCTCATAATTCACTGCGCTGCGAGAGTACTATGGAGAGCGGGGTGACGAGCGTCGTAACAAATTTATGACGCAGTAATACACGGGAAGCTTGCGCGCGCGGGCGCGCCTGTGGATTTCGCCGAGAGCGAGGAGGAGAGAAAGCGAGACACAGTAAAACTGTATCGGTCCGGTGCACCCGATTCTCCCGCTCTCGACACCGTGTGCCACGGGGAATTAAGCCATAATACTCGAGCTCGACGCGGGGCGTCCCTCGCGGCGACCTCTCGTAGGTGTGGAACGCCCGACGATCGACGCGGCGGATGCGCGCCCTCTCGACCCTCTCTCGCGCCGTACCAGCGAAAATACGTTTCAATTAACGCGAATCTCGAGAATCAATTAATCGCCCGGCGCCAAATTGACCCACTTGGGACACACGCGCGGTTTTTACGAGCTACACGTGTCACCGCTCGATAATTCGAGCTTGTTTTACGATTACCGGGCCCGTTTCGAGGATGGCGGGACGAAGAATTTGCGCTTTTCCGATGTGACGAGTTTTTTTATGGGTCTGTGTGGATTGATAGGGGAGTTTTTGTTTTGTGTCCTGAGGCAGAAATTATCTGAGAGCATCGTTCAAGAAAAAAGTAGAAACCAGTATAAAATTTCCTGACGCGAATTAAAAAAAACGGCTTAAAGTAAAGAATTTAAACAAAAATAAAAAAATGTAAACAAATAAAAAAAATCAAAACAAAAATTAAAAAAATTAAAACAAAAGTAGAAAAAAATGGAAAACCATGCATTATAAAGATCAGATTCACGTGAATTTTTGTCACCCCAAGGCTTCAATCATTACTCTGAAATACATTTTATTGATCTATTTCGTCGGTGATTTTAGCACCGCAATTTTTCGCTATTGACAAATTATTCCAGTCCCCTTTTAAAAATCACATTCAGTACGTCGGACGGCCCACCAAAATGACCAATGAAACGTAATAACAAATGAAGCAGGTTCCTTTGTATCATCCACACGCGACCCAAAAAAACATGATGCTCGTCGCCCGAAAATGGAATGACGATTCCACGCAGGCAAACTTTTTCATTGCTTCCGCCAAACATTTATTTGGGGGTCCGCTGGACGCAGTTAAAATCCACCCAATTTTTCGTTATCAGTGTGTCCCATTCTTGTCATTCCATATTCGTTGATTCCGCCATACGGAATCGACAGCGAGAAAGAGAGAGAGAGACACACACACCCGACGTCCTATATATTCATCGCCCGTTGTACCTACAATTGTTATTTCGCGCGGCTATAACAGACACACACGATGTTCCCGAACGGTGACGCCGCGCGACAGATGAAACGTAACAGGGTTCACCAGTCCGTTAAATCGAGGCGGCCGGCCGGTGTCGAGGGGGTGCTGCTCGGGTTACCGTAAAAAAAAAACCCCGTCCGAGGGGGGGGGGGGGGGGGCAACCGTGGCTTGGAGCGCACAACACGAACCTCCGGGCAGGGCACACTCGAGGCATGAAAACGCCGCGCGGTATCGGAAACATACGGAACGACGTACAAACAACGCGGTGTCTCTGTCATAAAAAAAAGGAAGAGACGAAAAGACAGAAGGAAAAAATGTGCAAAAGAAAGCAAAAAAAAAAAAAGTGTGCAAAAAAAAAAGAATCGCACAACTAACTGAATGAAGAAAAAAAATAAAAATAAAATAAAATAAAATGCCAAAGCAAAGCGAGTGTGGGAAAAGAAATTCCGAAATCGTTCGCACGAATCGGAGCGCAGGGGTTGCCACCCCCCCCCCCCCCCCCCCCCTCCCCCTCTTTTCCTCCCCCGCCAACCAGGGGGATGGGCTGTATTTCTGGGTTCAACGTGGCGTGGAATGAAGAGTTATAACAGGAACCACCACACGTGTAGCTCGCGTGTCGCGTTGCCTCTCTGTACGTGTGTTACGGTACGTTTTGTGCCATGCATGGCGGAGGCGCATGACTTGACGCGACGATGAAGCAACCCAGCGGGCGTGCGCGAAGGCCGCGGGCGGCTGTTTCGCTCGCGCTTCGGGGGCTGACTCTCTCTCGGAATTACGTACAATGCGTTGTGCATATTTATGTGCACGTCCACCGGCACACGCGACGGGGGAAGCGCCGAGTGAACGAGGGTGTGCCCCTCTCGTTCTTTTGCGTTTTTTCCTTCGTGATTTCCGCGTGTCGTTTGCTCCACGTTTCTCCCTTGTCCCTTCCAGCGAAATAGGCTGAGAACCCCCCCCGGTTCATCATCGCTGGTTCGCTTCGCGTTCCTTTCTTCGGACCCGCGGAATAACACCGGCTGCGCCCGGTTTAACAGGCTCGAGTGGATCTCGAGAGAGCGGCTTCGAGGAAACACCGGACACCGCGGGGCATCGGATTTTCCCGGCGTTTTATATAGCGAGTTTATTTCGAATACGTGCCGCGGACTCGTCCGTGCGTCAGTAATTCGGGAGGTGGGCTTTGAGGCTCGTTCTGTTTTTGTTTTCGACCTACGGTTAGTGAGCCGAGGTACATTGTGAAAAAAGTTGTTGAATTTACTACACTAAGAAGTCTGGAATTTACAGATCGAGTGTATGAAATTACGAATCCACATAAAAATCAATATACATAGTTTAACTACAGTTGAAAAACTAGTCAATAGATTTCCTGACAACTGTGGTTACAAATACTATACTTTTGTATAAATGGAGAATTTTTTATTTTTTTAAAACGTGCGTATTTTAGTATTCAAATTCAATAGTCAATGTTGCTGTAGGATTTGCGATACGAGGAACTGCATTTTTGCTCAGTTGTTCAGGTTTACTTTGGGGTCTTCCGAAGTGTCGCTTTCGGATGCGGATACGAGATTTATTCCACGGCTGTAGAGGCGCGGATTTTCCGCACGGCGAAAGCGGGCAAAGTGTGGCTAAGTCGCGGCTGCGGTCGCGCGGGAAAGTTAGGCGGCTCGGCGAAGTGTGAGATAAGGAGCGAGGGGAGTTGGAAGTGGAATATGTGAAGGGCGGCGATGCGGCAAAAGGGCCGAACCTTGGAAAGAAATTATCGAAAAAAAACTTGTTCAATTGCAGGCATCGGGGATTTTTAAATTTTATAGAAATGTTTAGAAAGGCGCCTTTCTAAACATTTCTATCCATCTCAAAACAATTTCATACCCACTGACAAGATGAAATATATCTCTTTCCGTTCTTTCGCACAAGAACAAAATTTCCAAAGGTTCTTTGCGATCCGTTGAAGCGAGGGGAGTCGGAAGTGGAATATGTGAAGGGCGGCGATGCGGCAAAAGGGCCCAACCTTGGAAAGAAATTATGGAAAAAAAAAAATTCAATTGCAGGCATCGGGGATTTTTTTAATTTTTAAATGATGCGATTATTTCTTCAGCTTCAAAACAATTCATAAAAAATGTCGGATTTCCGGGCGTCTAAAGGGTTATTTTTTCTGCCCTTAAAAAAAAAATCTGTTCACGCAACCCGAACAATTTTCCCCCGAAAGGCGCGTTTCTAAACATTTCTATCCACCTCAAAACAATTTCATACCCACTGACAAGATGAAATATATCTCTTTCTCTTCTTCCACACAGGAACAAAATTTCAAAGGCTCTTTGCGATCCGTTGACCCGGAGTCTAGACAAAAAAAAAGCATAACAATAACCCAGAACGTGCAGCAGCAGCAGCAACAGCATCGTCGTCCCCGGGGTGCAGTCCCAAATTTCTCCGTGGAATATTTTTTGCGCGCGAAGCTTCCGCTGGCACACACGGAAGCCACCCGCGTAGTTTACAATGGCACCTGTAGTCGTCGTCGGACGTCTGCACGTCCCGGCATTTGTCACGCCGCTCTCCATTCGCGCGCGGCGAATGTAATGCTTAAGAATAAGAGCGACGCGTGCGAAAAGCCTGTAGGTTCAGGGCGGATGAATGATGCGCGAGCGGAAAAGCGTCGGGGAAACGAGCGCGAGCCGAGCGGTATCTAAACCCTTTCTCGCGATGTGTGTTGGCGCCCTGATGCATTTTGCGTGTGTGGAGGCCGCGCCCGGCGCTCGCAGCTCGTCACCCGTCGTCTCCTCGAACAAAAACCGCCTCGCGCACTTGTGTATCGGGGGGTTGCATCGCCGTGTAACGCTATAACTGTGTAGGCGCGGCAAAGGGAAAAAAGGCGCGACGCGAGGGGTTGAAACGAGAAAGGAAAGCGCCTAGTGAAAGGCTAGGTCGTTCTGCTTCTCACCCTCGAGCGGAGCCTCCGAGAACAGAACGAAAACGAGGAGGCGAGGGAGAAAGTGAGAGAGGGAGAGAAAGAGGGAACGAGAGAGAACGATAAAGAGGAACTCTAGCTCTCGCCCCCCTGCACAAAAACAAAGGACTGATATTTTTCCTGGCTTCTGTTGCCGCGCTGTTTCCCCTCTATGTCGATATACTTACGTCACACATAGACGGGGGTTTGTACATGGGAGGCCAGTGTAAACAGAGCGAGGAGCAAGCGGGTGGGACGGGACCCCGGTGTACATGTGTTGCCCGCGAGACCCCCGGGGTCTGTTGCATCGATTTACGTTCACACGATTTTCCGCCGTTTCTCGCTCGACTTGGTGATTCGGCGCTTGCGGTTTTATCGTCTGTTGATTTGTATGTTTCGTACGTTTCGATAATCCGCGGGGCTGCGAGCACGGGGAAAATAGAGAGACTAGAGAGACGCGTTTTTGGTTCATAGAGAAAGCTTTGTTATCGTGGAAATATTTTTATTTTTTTTTTTAGATGTTCATGTAGGGTGATTTGAAATGGTAGAAAACACCTGGAAAGGTGGTTTGGATAACAAAACGAATTATTGGTTACAAATATAATTATTGGTTACGAAATGAATTATTGGTTATAAAATTAATTATTGGTTACGAAATTATTTATTGGTTACAAAATTAATTATTGGTTATGAAATTAATTATTGGTTACAAAATTAATTATTGGTTACAAAATTAATTATTGGTTACAAAACCAATTATTGGTTACAAAATTAATTATTGGTTACAAAACCAATTATCGGTTACAAAACCATTTATTGGTTACAAAATCAATTGTACTGTGTATCGCATACAATTCTCGTAAAAATGGTCAAACTTCGGTTTATTTTTCACCATTCAATTTTGTAGGTCTTTTTTTTAACCAGATTTCCTCTGATGCTGGTTTCGCCCATCAGGCCCCGGTTTTCCTGGTAACCGATGACTCTACACACAAGCTGAATGGTCACTCATATTTCGGAACGTATATAAACATGTTTGATTAACTATAAGTGTACGAAGACGCACGGGAAGTTTTCCAAATACAGTTGACACTGTCATCGGAGTGGCGAGCCCCAAAAAATCCAGAAATAATAAAGTGCGCGAGTGCTGCGTGGTATTTGCAGCGCGAGAGACGCGAGCGAGCCAGTGACCCATCGGGGTTGACCCTGCGCCAGGAGTCGACGAAATCGTTCTCCCGGGTTAATGGAATTTTAGTATCGAGATTCGTTGGCACATTTCGTCGGCGGTTCTATACATATATATATATGTATTCCCTTATCCCCTGGCCCATATCCCGTTGATGGTATATCGATGATTTATTCACGGGCCGATTGCGCTTATTCCGCACACCTGCGCGTTGTGTATATATTTTTCTTGTTTTTTTTTTTCACCTCGAGCTTTTTCCCCGAGCTTTCGATCTTTACCTCGTTCTGTTTTTTTTTCCCCCCGCCTTCGTTCTTTTATCGCCACGTTTCTCACGTTCGGCCACTCGGAGAGACGTATATATATTTTTTTTTTTTTCGTTCACTTCGAGCAGCCTTTGGATGTATCGCGCCAACGAAACGAACGATCGCTCGCTGCTGACGAGTTCCATCCGTCTCTCTCCGTGGCGGATAAGAAACGAACAGCGCGGCTTTACTAATGGCCCACTTGAACCCTTTGAAAAGTGGCTCTGCCATTGGTTCGTTTTCCCAAACGTAATTGAGATCTTTGTAAATGGCGAAATAAGTGGTGAGGATTTTGCTGTTTCGTTTCTTTTGCGTAGTCAAATTTTTTGCAAAAAAGTGTAGGATAAAAAAAAACCTGAAGCAAAATTGTCACAATCCTTCCTTCCGTGCATCATTGAATTTCTATTTCGATGCAGATTTTGCTATTTCGTTTCTTTTACGTAGTCAAATTTTTTGCAAAAAAGTGTAGGATAAAAAAAAACCTGAAGCAAAATTGTCATAATACTTCCTTTCGTGCATCATTGAATTTCTATTTCGATGCATTGTAGAAATATATCCCAACGTAATCGAGATGTTTCTAAATAGCAAAATAAGTGGAGAAGATTTAGCTATTTCGTTTCTTTTGCGTAGTCAATTTTTTTGCAAAAAAGTGTAGGATAAAAAAAAACCTGAAGCAAAATCGTTATAATTCTTCCTTTTGTGCATCATTGAATTTCTATTTCGACGCATTGTAGAAATATATCCCATCGTAATTGAGATCTTTGTAAATGGCGAAATAAGTGGTGAAGATTTTGCTATTTCGTTTCTTTTGCGTAGTAAAATTTTTTGCAAAAAAGTATAGAATAAAAAAAAAGACCTGAAGCAAAATTGTCACTATTCTTCCTTCCGTGCATCATTGAATTTCTATTTCGATGCATTGTACAAATATATCCCAACGTAATCGAGATCTTTGTAAATAGCGAAATAAATGGTGAAGATTTTGCTATTTCGTTTTTTTTTTGCGTAGTAAAATTTTTTGCAAAAAAGTGTAGAATAAAAAAAAGACCTGAAGCAAAATTGTCACAATTCTTCCTTTTGTGCATCATTGAATTTCTATTTCGACGCATTGTAGAAAAATATCCCAACGTAATCGAGATCTTTGTTAATGGCGAAATAAGTGGTGAGGATTTTGCTATTTCGTTTTTTTTGCGTAGTAAAATTTTTTGCAAAAAAGTGTAGAATAAAAAAAAGACCCGAAGCAAATTTGTCACAATTCTTCCTTCCATGCATCATTGAATTTCTATTTCGATGCATTGTAGAAATACAAGAAAAAAAAAAAAATTAAAAAAAGCACAAAGAAAAAGACAGCAAAGCCTATCACTAATGCAGTTCAGGATTAAGCGGACTACGTGCCGCTCGCTGGATATGATTTACAGCCCCACCGAACGGGGTTTCGTTTCAGTTCACCTAGTTCAGGGCGAATGGTAGAAACGCGGGAACCTCTTTCCTCCATCGCGCCGAGCACCACCGGCACTTTATCCACTAGCAGTTTTCCGGATCTACTGCGTTACCGTTCCGCGGCTCTCGGCCCGCGATGCACGGGACTTTATTTTCCCTTTTCTCGCCGTCGTCGTTTTTTTTTTTTTTTTTATTTCACCAAGAAAGGAGAGCGAGAGAGGGATAGAGTGACGATGAAAAATAAAAGGAGAGACCCGGGGAGAATGAAGCGAGAGGCCGCGGTAACAGAACGTTACTCTTCGGCCCGAGGAGTCTTCGCGTTCTTGCCTCACCTCCCCCCCCCCCCCCCCCCTCACCTGCCCTCCGCCCCCCCTCGCTCGGCCTCGATTTATCGCCTCGCTTGCGGTCTCTCGCGTCGGCCCCTCTGTTTCGGAAGCTTTCCTTCGAGGAAAAGTAACGACGGGGAAGTGAGGGCTGGGAAAAAAAGGAGTATCGGGCCGAGCGAGAGGGGCTGCGGAAAATATGGCGGTGAGGAAGGAAGAGAAAGAGAGAGAGGGGGATAGATAGAGATTGAGGTAGATAAAACCCTGGCGAAATGAGTATTCCGTTACGGGGTCGGAGGCCGCTGCATAACGATCGTGATCGTTGGGGTCGGAGTGCCCGAAAAAAAAAAGCGAAAAAGAAAGCAAGAAAAAACGAAAAAGAAAATCGAAGAAAACAGAATCTGCATCCCCTGGGCTTTCAGTCTCGCGTGGCTGAAGGTGTTGCACGCGACGAGCTGGCTTCCTTATTCGTGGTCTTTGGACCTTCGCGCCCTTTTGCTTCCCAAAAGGAGGAAGCAAAAGGGCTTCCCTTTCCACTGGAGGCGAAACAGTGTTTCGAGGTTTTATCAGATTTGCGGCGCAATGAGGTTCATTAAGGTAGTCCTTGCGACCGATATTCATTTCGCATAAATTCGAGTAATTTGAGAGAGAATTACGAACATTTCTCGATGGTATAAAAATCGGAAATAATTCATGCACATTAAAGGTACTGAAAAGATTAATTTTGTATAATAATAATTCTAAAATGTTATTAACAAATTGATGAAAAAAATATTGTTTAACAAATTTGTCGATGACCCAACTTTTTTTTTTAATGAAAACGATTCGTTCATTTTTCTGAATACGTATGAATTTTTTCAGATTTTAGAGTTCACTTTGAAATTCGTGTGTTTTTATAGGGAAAATATGTGAAAATTCAAAGTGAACTCTAAAATCTGAAAAAATTCATACGTATTCAGAAAAACGAAGGAATCATTTTCATCCACAAAAAAACTTGGGTCATCGAAATATTTGTTAAACAATGTTTTTTTCATCAATTTGTTAATAACATTTTCGAATTATTATTATGCAAAATTAATCTTTTCAGTGCCTTTAATTTGCATGATTTTTTCAGATTTTTATATTATCGAGAAATGGTTCCAATTGTCTCTCAATTTTCGAAAACTTATGCAAACTCGACACCAGGCGCAAGGACTACCTTAATAGAGCGGAAGATTCGTTTTTGGCGGGAATTTAATGACAAGGAAATTGCGCCGTGGGATACGGGCCGAGTGTCGTTGAACCGGGAAGTCGCCGTTTTGCGGCGGATTCACGCTTAATTCACTTACCTCCAAGAAGCGAAACCTTTCACCGTTGTTATTCAATTCCGTGACTTCGCTTTGCGGGTTTGTTCGAGGGATCATTTTTGTTAACGGTGTCAGCGGGGTTGGGGGTTTCACCGCGTTAATTACGTCCGCGGCCAATGCGAGCCAATTAGTTTCATTGATGTTGAGGGTGAGGTCGTTGGTTACGGTCGCAGATTCGAGATAAACCAAACTGCCGTGGCGAATCTCGTCCAAGTTCTCCTCACAAAAAGGTCGGGAACAAACTGTAATAATATTTGCGAAAATTATGAGGATTGGACGCTGGTTAAAAGATCCGATTATCAATTTTTTTTTTGTTGAAAATATCGACTTGTAACCTATATCATCGTTCTCAAGTCGCATATTCTACCCCCGAAAACACTGGTTATCAACCTTTTTTAATCGAATTTGAAGAAAAAAAAAAAAAAAATTGGCGTGATTTTTTTTTGTTAGAAATCATAAATCCGTCTCCGGACCGAAAATCGCCAAAATCGACCTCAATTTTTTTTCGCTTTCTACGATCATCTAACGACGATAATATTGTGTCCTTATGCAATAATTTCGTCATTTAAATTACTGTTTGATAAAATCAAACATGATTAATGACTGGCGATCAATCAACATCGAGAGTTCGTCGCGGAGCGCGTGCGATATTTATTGCAAGCTCAGCAAGACCTCCCAACAGGTATTACCGCCGACGCGTGTACACAGGCATAAACTATAACCGCGGAATATTACACAATATGCACTAGGTTATAAAGCAGCTTAACGGTAAAAGCACGCGCGCTCGGTCCGCCAGCAATGACATCCCCCGCAGGGATACGCGGGCGCGCAGAGCGGCTGCTGGGTGCAGCTTCGATCGGCCTACGGTGGGCAAAAATTCGCGTCAGCATCGCCATTCATACATACGTACGAGCAATTCGTCTATACGTCGGGGTGAGCGGGGCATGATGGCACAGTGGGGCAAAATAGGACGGAAAATTGGGATGTATCGATGGGAAAAAATGGGACGTCCGAAAATGATTGGAAAATTGCGCTTACGCAGCTCGATTCAAGGGAATCATTGAAATTAATATATTATCTTTTTTCGACGAAATCTATCGACGAAATCGAGAAAAAAAATTTTTTGATCGCGTCTTCTATCTTGATTTCTGATTTTTTTACAGGATGTTAAAGTCAGACCCTAAAAAATCGCACATTTTTGGAAGGGATACCCTCCGTTTTTTTTCTTCAGATTTTTGGGGTTCTGACTTTAAAATTCGGTAAAAAATGAAAAAATTAACATAAATCATTTAATATAAAATATACCTTTTTCCAGATTGTCGGGGCAAAATTTACCGTCCTCAATTGCCGTGGATCGCTTTACCGGAACCAAACGACGTAAATCAATCTACCAGTGGACAAAATCACACAGAAAAAAATCCATTTTTCGCTTGGAGTGCGCGTTTTGCCCCACTCAACCCTGCATAAAAGCAGCCCCTGCAGCCCAGCGTGCAAAATCTCTCCGACCGTCCAAATCAGAATTGAGGAATTTACACATCCGACCCACACATCAAAACGCGAGGCCGCACGCACAATAGATCAGCCCGCGAAGTTTCGCAGAACCGAATGAACCGCGCTGGCCGAGCGAAACAGCGAGGCGAGTGTAGCTTCCGCTGCGCCCGTTGAATCTCAACAGCGCGACAAAACTTTCTCGTGCTTCCCTCACCTGCTCCCCGCTTTTTTCTTCATTTTTCCCTCCTTTCCCTCCGCCTCCTTCTGCCTCCCGCTTTTTTTTTCTCTCTCTCTCCCTCCTTTCCCTCCGCCTCCTTCTGCCTCCCGCTTTTTCTCTCTCTCTCTCTCTCCTTCCTTCCCACGAAGCGCGTACGTGACGGTGCATTTCCATAACGCGCCTCCCCGCCCCCCCTCCTGCAAATTGTCAATGCGGCCAGCTTTGAAAAATAAAATATGCACTGCTGTTCGTTGCCGGTAGCTCGCGGCGCGCGCGCGGGTCGCGCGCGAATTTTCTCCCGGCCACGAGTGCGGCGAGGAAGGAGAGGAGGGCGCGGAGCAGGCGTGATTTAAGGGGCTGTGCAGACGAATAAATTTCGCCAAGTCCTGCAACGTCCCGCGCGCGCTCGCCCGGCACCGACAACGTCGCTGCTGCTGCTGCTGCCGCTAGGAAAGGTGGGACTCTGCACACTGTGCGAAAAATACGGTGCGGTGGGCGCGCTAACACTTTTTTTTTTTTTTCATGCATTTTTTTGCAACCTCCCTCCTCGCTTCTTTTTTTTTTTTTTTTTCTCTCCTCCGCGCACCCGCGGGAAATTTTTGTTGGCTCTCTGGCCGCGCCGCGGCAGCCTCCACAACTCGTTCCTCTCTTTCTCTCACTCGCCTTTCGTATATCCTCCGCAACCGCCTCCTGCGACCACCCTTCGCGGCCTCCACGGTCCATATCCTGGCGCTCTGTGTGTGTGTGCGAGGCCAGCGAATGCCGCCCAACGCGCGCTCGCCGATAGCGCGCGGCGAGCCCCGCGCGCAACTTCATCCCCTGCAGCCGGCGTTTCAACGGAGCAGCTTTTCTCCATTTGTTTCCACATATTATTCTATTTTTCGAGGAGTCGGATTGTTTTTTACCTCCAGGTTCCTTTTTTTTTTTTTTTGCCCCACTCTTTGTGAATGTTTCATCTCTTCTTTTGTTCCTCCCGCGGGTCGAAAGATCCGGCGAGCCAGATTCCGCTACGTTGTGTTTAGTTATATGGGATAGATATGTACGTTTCGGGTACGTAAACAGAGGAGCCGGTCTCGTGTTTGCTCTCCAGTCGGGCTCCGTGTGTTATTACTGGACCGCTCGATGGCGCGTCCAAGTTCGCGCAAAAATAAATTATCGCGGAACGCGCGCGGGAGGTACGGCTATTTTTGTAGGTAAATTTTCGTCGGGGCTCTCCGGGTATCGACTGCCGCGATAACAAACGCGCGGCGCGCCGCGGAGTCCGATGCAACGGCCGCTCGTTAATCTCGGGGGATGTGGGTGTGTTTTTTTTTTTTTTTTAACGAAGGCATTCCGAGTAACCAATTCATCTGTTTTGTCGTCGTTTCGCGGAAATTTTTACATTTGTTGGCGATACTCCGGGGAAAATATTTTTCTATGAAAAGCGCGGTGGGTTTTTTTTTTTTTTCTCGATATTTCGAGATACGCGGCGGAGCGGAATCGGGAGTAACAAAAAACGGGGGATATTTTGTGTTTTGATCTGTACGAATAATAAGACAAAATAAGGCATACTGTGCAATTTTTTAGTAATCTGAAATTAATTCCAGAAATCCAAACGAAAGATTAATTCAATAGTCTAAAATTCATTCCAAAGATCCGAACGAAAAATCCACAAATTAATTACAAGGATCCAAAACCAGCAACAAAAAATGCATTCAATCGTCTGAAATTAATTCCAAAGATCCGCAGCCAACGAAAAATCCACTCAATACTCTGAAATTAATTCCAAAGATCCAAAACCAGCAAAAAAAAAAAAAAAATTCATTCAATCGTCTGAAATTAATTCCAAATATCCAAAACCAACGAGACATTAATTCAACAACACTACTCTTAATTTTCGTCCACTTCTTACTTCCATTCCAACATCAAAAAAACCCTGAAGCCCTGTTTACAATAATCACTCAAAAATTTCTCACGTATCCCTCCTCGCTTTTCCTCCAAATCGTCGCTCACCCCCGTTGACCATCCCCCCTTCCCAGCCTGTCCACAAACTCCTCCCCAGAAGCCGGGAGTGAATCCCGATGAATCCGCGTGCGCGCTCGCTTTAATCAAGAATCGCGCGCGTCTCCTGTGTCGGCGCAGCCCGGGGATGTCGCGTGTGTTTTACTTATCTCTTCGTTATACCCACCGCGCTCGCTCTTTCAATCCCCGCGGATCTCTGCACGCGCTACTCTTCCGTGCACACGCCGCGCATTCGAACCACGAGTGTTCACAAAATGTGTACATAGAAAATCCATGTACACATTTACACACTTTCGCCTCCTCTCTCTCTCTCTCCTTGCAGCCCGGCAATCGTTCCGTCACCGAACGTACACCGATACCGCCTGCTGCACTTTCATCCATGTGCACCACATGCATCCCCCTCACACTCCTCCATTTATACACACACAAACACACATATATACAGACTTCACACAAACGTGTAAAACGTGTACAGTAAATAGCGTACAGTGTACTACGTATAGAAACGGTTGGCGTAGACCATAGAGTGTTGCCATACAGAGCTGACGATGCGTTTAATTAAACCGGCTGTCGCCGCCCCGTCTCTTGGCGCATTGTTTCATCCGCGGGCCTGAAAAGTTCTGTCCTAGACCAGCGCGCCACCACCGCCCACCCACCCTACTTCACCCGTCCACCACCGGCGCGCCACCCCCAACCCTCCCCTTCAGCCTCTCTCTCTCTCTCTACCCTCCCCCCAACTCCGCTGCATTGTCGGGCGCAAACTCTCGTTTGCTGTACCACATCAGCCTGTATCTCTACCCCTTCTCCCCAAAGCCCTGCCTGCCCCCCGCTTTCTCTCCCCCGTCCTGCAACACAATATCTCTTTCTCCCTCCGAACTCTCGCTGGTCTCTTTCCACCTTTTCCCCCCGCTGCACATCCACTCGTCAACTGCGCGCCGCGCACACTCGGGACACACAACAATGCGCCGTTATTTGTTGCTCATTTGATGGACAACAGAGGAGGCATATGCTATCAGCCAGTCTACCGGCTCTCTCTCTTCTTCTTCTTTCTCCTGCCACCCTCGTCGTTTGGTTCTCTTGCTTTCTCTGTCTCTGTCGAGTCTAGATTTTATACCCACTCTACTGTGTTTCGTGCACGCGTGCCTCGCGTTTTTTGTTTTCCACGTTGATCTGGGTTTTGTGCCGGGGAAAATAACCGCAGTCGCCGGGCGCGGAGCGGGATACGCTGATGAAAACATTCCGCTTCGGCTGATGATGGTCTTTGGCGAGCCTCGGCGGGCCCGCAATTTTCAGGGTTCAGCGGTGACGTTAAATTCGCGGGGATGTGAAGTGGGGAGGAGGCTAAGCGAATTTGAGACTTTGGAGGATTTTTTGGGCTGGGGAATTGGGGGATAATTGTCGTGTTCGCCTTACAGTCACCGTGAAACGAGTGGAGAATGTTATGGCGATGAAGTTTGCATCGTTGGAATCCAACGAAATTCCGAAAAAAATAATAATTCTAATTAACCCAAATGATGAAATTATGTACAAAAAGTGATTATAGCGATTAGTTGCTATGATGATTTTTTTCTACCTAATCTCGGATAATTATCGTCTTCGCCTTACAGTCACCGTGAAACGAGTGGAGAATGTTGTGGTGATGAAGTTTGCATCGTTGGAATCCAATGAAATTCCGAAAAAAATAATAATTCTAATTAACCCAAATGATGAAATTATGTACAAAAAGTAATTACAGCGATTAGTTGCTATGATGATTTTTTCTACCTAATCTCATCATGTGGATTAATCATAATTCTTTTTTTTTCTGAATTTCGTTGCATTCCAACGATGCAAACTTCAGCGTCATAGAATGTTGAGTTTTCGAATTGATAAATTTGGGAGAGAGAGGACGGTAAATAACTTCCTCGGAGTAATTGCAATAAACGGAGCTATAAATTACGGTTGTTGTACGCTTTACTAGGTGTACGCAAGACCTACGAATTCTGTTGTGGGTTTTGGGCGTTCGGTTTGCGGGGAAGTGAGAAAACCCAAACCGCTAACTAAATGTGAGACGGTATTTGAATAACGAGGTATTTAATCTATGCTACAGTTAAAAAATAATCACGAGTTGACAATGTCATTCCATCTACGTCGTAAATTAGGTCACATCAATCCCGACGAAAATCGCAGTAGTCCCAGGCAACCATAAAGCCACAACTACAAATTGATAGTCCACCCAACAACCCGAATAGGTAATTCAGTCCGTTTAATATTCGCATGAACCTCGTTATATAGCTACCCCTGACAACACCAAAGGGTCCATTTGTGAGCATTTAGTACACTAAAGTCCACTAACTGGGTTTCCATTTTTCGGCTTATGATGTCCAAAAAAGCATTCGTTGTTGGGTCCTAATTTTAATATTGCGCCTGCAAAAGTTAGACCGCCCATTCCAAAGTGTACTTTTTGATTCCTACAAGAGACCTAAACCTTGACGTCCATCCGGTGTTATCAGGGTACAGTCACTAATTTCGTAACAGCCTAACAAAATCTCGCACTTACATTCCGAACATTATTATTAAATACGACCTCAGTCACTCGTCAATAATTAATCAAGACTTTTCAAGAACCTCTCAGATCGTCTTTAACTGTAAATTCCTATTTATCAGCATCTTCGATTTTTTTCTCTCTCTCTCAACCCGTCGAAACTTATCGAAAACGTCGAGTTTTCCAATTACCCGATTTGTCAAGCGAAGACGAGGGCGAACTTTTCGCCCGTAAATTGCAATAAACGGTGCGACAAATGCCGGTTGTTGCTCGGTGTGCACAATGTGTACAGAGGGCCTCCCTGCGAGCCCTGTAATGAGGTTCTGGTCGCCGGCGGTCGAAACGCGCGGCTGGGCGGCGCGCGGTAATGGAGGCAACTCTCTCCGACGTTGCGTCGGTCACAGAGAGCCGATTCGAGTGGATATAAGGAGGTCAAATTGCCATGGCTATATAATTCCACGTATTTGGCGTGGCGAAGGGCATTGGCTGACCTACGGCTGAGGCCAATGCGCGAAGGTTTGCATACAGGCGGAGATTGACCGCACACAGCCAGGCCGCAGCGCGGCCAGTGTATGTCTGTTTACGTCGCTATAGGACGGCAGTCGGTCTGCCTCTGTCACGCTGTACCTACGGCGCGGCCTCGTCAACCGTTCTCCATCCGAAGCCCCCCCCCCCGCCCGCGGCCTAATTTCATGACTCTCCAGCGTATCCGCAGTCCGACGTCCTCCTCTCGCTCCCTCGCTCGCAATATCAGCGACTATTGCTTCCTCATCGCGGCGTCACGCAATCCGGGAACCGATTTACTTTCTTCGCTCTCTCTACGCCCGCCCGCCGCACACGCTGTTGTCATTAAGGAGGTTCGGTGAAAAACGGCAATCCAAGATAAAAATCTGAAATTTTTTCAAGACGTAGGGAAAGCCTTCATAGATGCGTATGCAAAATTTGCGATGGATTTACCGCACAGTTTCCGAGACATTAAATGGTAAATTCAGTGAATTTTATACGTGTTTTAGTGGATCAGAGGCAGGATATCTCATATTTCGATTTTTTTCTAACACTTAAATCCAAGATATAGTTATATAAAACACATGATTGTGTTCGTTGGATATTCCCGCATATTTAGTCGATGTATTTTTATTTTTTTATTTATTTATTTAATTTATTTTTTAGCCTGGTATTTCACGTTTTCTTAATCACCGGGCAGTCCGACGTCCTCCTCTCGCTCCCTCGCTCGCAATATCAGCGACTATTGCTTCCTCATCGCGGCGTCACGCAATCAGGGAACCGATTTACTTTCTTCGCTCTCTCTACGCCCGCCGCACACGCTGTTGTCATTAAATGGACTATCGGTTTTCGCCCACAGCTCCTCTGCCGCGGCGCGCTCTTCAAAGGGCCTTTGTCGAAAGCTTTAAGTGCAATTTTTATCCCCGCGTTATGAACCCATCGTGTGTATTTATTACATTGCGCGTGTTACAGAACCGCGTGGAAAACGCCCCGCGGTCACGTATGCTGAGTGCGAAACGTCCGTTCAACACTTTCCACGGCGATTAAGTTGGTTTTTATTCCGGGGAAAAAGGTGCAGAGGAAGATTTTAATATCGCCGTTCGTACTTTGATTATCGCACGTACGCTTTTTCTCGTTGTGAAATACTTGTTTTTTCTTTCTTTTTATGCAGTTTTTTTTATTACAGATGATATCGACTGCCGCCATCGTTTGGGAGAGTCGTGGGTGTTGGACGGAAGGAAAAAATTGATCTTTAGAAGAGAAATATTGTTGAAACGATTCGCTTTTACATTATTTCGAAGACGGTATATAAACGTTTGAGGAGACACTCGTTGGTTGATAACCATGATGTTGAAGATTGCATCGTTGGGATGCAACGAAATTTAGAAAAAAAAAAAATTAATTCCTATTAACCCAAATGCTGAAATTAGGTATAAAATTTATCTTATCAATTAGTTCCTATGATGATTTTTGATAACTAATTTCATCATATTGGGTAATTGGAATTAATATTTTTTCCTGATTTTCGTTGCATTCCAACGATGCAATCTTCAACATCATTCGTATCCCGTGATTACCAAACTGTTTATTAGTGACAAGTTTTTGTCAGTCGTTGCATATATTGATATATTGATAGACCGAAGGGCCGGCATCAGTCGACTTAGCTTTGATCGCTCCGCGTGATACTATGTGTGGTTATATTCACACAACCTGTGTGCCGTCCTCTGTATCGTTGAGCTTCGATATTTATCGCGAGATTATTCCTCGATCGTTTTCCGTTCAATCCCGTCGCGCGGCTGTATTACTGTATGCAGGTAACAACCCTAGTCGATATGCGCCGCCCCATCGAGCGTTGAACCGCAGAGTTTAGCGGATTAATACGCCTCTGCCTCCCATTCTTCATCGAATTTCATTTTTTTTACGGCTCCGCATCTCGTCGCCCCCTCGCACTCGCTCGCCGAGCGAAATCGCATCTCCGGCTTCGCGCGACCGCCGAGATGAACCGAACGAAATTGACCCATCGGCATTCTGCTTTAAACCGCGAGAATGTAGGTGATGATCGGGACGTCGCGTCCCTCGAGCTATTTTACGGCATCGAACATGGTAATCGGGTTGTAACATGAACGATAGTATTGATGAGCGAATATAATATAAAGCATTCCGTATTGATTCAGCCACAAAAAAGATACCGAATCAATTTCTAAAAATCCGTTTGAATAATTCCAAAGGGGACATCACTAATTTTTTTTTTTTCAATCGCCTCTGGAATTATTTATTATCTTTCAATAAAATCCATCAAACAAATGTTGTAAAATTTCACATTTGGTGTCTGCTGGATTTTAAAAAATGCTTTATAAGTTTATTCCGTTTAAATAATTCCAAAGGAGACATTTCACTTTTTTTTTTCAATCGCCTTTGGAATTATTTATTATCTTTCAATAAAATTCATCAAACAAATGTTGTAAAAATTCATATTTGGTGTCTGCTGGATTTAAAAAAATGCTTTATAAGTTTATTCCGTTTAAATAATTCCAAAGGAGACATTTCAATTTTTTTTTTAATTCGTCTTTGGAATTATTTATTATCTTTCACAAAAATCCTTCAAACAAACATTTAAAAAAAATTGAAATTTAGTTTCTACTGGATTTATATCATCCGGTTTATAAAAAAATGTAGGTCATTTTTATTTTAAAGGCTGAACTGATACGAAATGCCTTATAAGCTTATCTCGTAGCTCTGACAGCTTCTCCCGCCTCCCGATGGCGTATCGAGTTATCCGGCTGTGCGAAACAGCAGTTACAAAAAAAAACGCGTGTTTTTTGTTTTAACGCGACGTGTGCGAAAATGCCCTTGAGCGCGTTGCGAATGGTGATTTGGTCACACAGCGCGAAAGGCTCGAGGGGTTTTGGCGGCTCGCGGATCGGCCGCGCGCTGTCACTCTTTGAACAATTTCAACCCAGTTCTGCATTCGCGCAACAAAACCAAGAGCCCCCCGCCCCGCCGTGTACCGTGCAAATGTTTCGAATTCTTTCATTCGCGCTCCGGTATATACGACATGCGGAATGCGAGCCCTGCGGGGTGACAGCCAGTCCGGACACACGCTCGAGTTAATAAAAGTCTCGTTTTCTCGCCGACAACGGGATCCGCTACTCGTATTATGGAATACACGAGGTGCCTTCGTGATATTGCGCCAGTCGAACGTCCTTCTGTTTTTCCATGCCCGCCACGCGCGATGCTTGGTAATCGGGTCGACGTTTGCCGTGAGAAAATACTTTATCGTTGTCGGCCGACAGGTTTGCTTCAAATATGGACAACTGTCGAGGAAGGTTTAGATACAAATTTGATGCAAATCGGTCCAGCGGTTCGAATTTGATGACACTTAGAATTTTTTGAACGCTTCGAGAACAAATAAGCAAAGTGGAATCTTTACAAATTTCTTCCTCTTAATTTTTCACCTTTTAAAAAAGCTTCTTCTATGAGGAAACCAAATTCGATCAAAATTTCCTGATAGATTCGGCTTCATCATAGCTACAAGATTTACAAGATTTTTAACCCGTCTTAAATTAGCCATTTTTCTCCCTAAATCGTAATGAAAACCATCCTACGCATGCCTACGAACCATTGATTAAAAATCCGCAATTTTCCGCCCAAAATCCGGTCACTCAACCTCGAGTCTCCAGAAAAACATTTATTCTCCTACCCAATCGAAAGGCCAAGACGCGCTTTGACGCTCATTCTCTCCGCAGACTTCTGGAATCCGAAATAAGAGAAAATAGTTTATCGTTGTCGGCCGACAGGTTTCCTTCAAATATGGACAACTGTCGAGCAAGGTTTAGATACGAATTTGACGCAAATCGGTCAAGCGGTTCGAATTTGACGACACTTAGAATTTTTTTTAACGTTTCGAGCACAAACAAGCAAAGTAAAACTTTGCAAATTTCTTCCTCTTAATTTTTCACCTTTTAAAAAAGCTTCTTCTATGAGGAAGCCAAATTCGATCAAGATTTCCTGATAGATTCGGCTTCATCATAGCTACAAAATTTACAAGATTTTTAACCCGTCCTAAATTATCCATTTTCCTCCCCAAAACATAACGAAAACCATCCTACGCATGCCTACGAACCATTGATTAAAAATCCGCAATTTTCCGCCCAAAATCCGATCACTCAACCTCGAGTCTCCAGAAAAACATTTATTCCCCCACCCAATCTTTCGGCCAAGACGCGCTTTGACGCTCATTCTCTCCGCAGACTTCTGGAATCCGGCTTTTAAAGTGATAACGCAGCTCGTCGAGCTTGAGAAAGAGAACTAACAGAATTGGAAATTGAAGTCGTCGAGGCAGAACAGCGCATATATATCTACATACACACCAACACATATACACAGACTATGTTCTGGTTCCCGTGGAAAACCCCCCGTCGTGGCACCGCGAGTAAACTCGGACGCGAGGCGTGCAGTTCTGCCGGACAGTTTTGGGAATCTTCATCGACCAGGGTACACATCGAGGGAGAGCGAGAGAGCGAAGGAGCCAGAAGCGGCGACAGAGAGAAACCCAGAGGCTGGGATGCAGCACCCACCGCACTATACGGTGAATCTCGCGCGAGTTCACTCGCTCGCGCCCGCGAAACCTACAGACGTCAGAGTAAATGCAATTACCTCTCTACCTATGTAGCAAACTAAGTTAAACTTGTGACCGGGGCTTGGCCCAAACTGTTTGCATTATGTATCCTGGCCGCGCGGGTTGCCGAGGCGCCTCTCTCGCTCGCCGCACGGGGGAGACGCGCCCGGTGGTTCACGGCGACGGTATACAGAGGGCGTAGTGGCGCTAGCGGCTCTTCGACCGTGTCTCCTCTTTCGCCGTCTCTATGTGACGCCCCCGGCGCTCTGCTCTATATCGCGCTACCGGGTTGACGCTGCCCCCCCTCGTAGACCGTGAGGACGCTGCAACATCTTCTCTCCTGCAGCCCTGTGTGACGTATTGGGAAATATGGACCGAGGGTAAATGGAGGCAGGGACGTCAGGCGTTTCGTTAGTTTGAAATACACACTTTTTTGGGGTGTTCTTTAATTTGTTTATTGTTGAACGTTTGGTAAACGCGGAATATGCGGTATGTCGCTCAAGGTTTTAATTCGATGGAAAATCCTGAACACACATTTTTTGGCAATAAATTTCATAGGAAAAATCGTAAAAAGCGAATAACGACGATAGTAGCGATCGTCACTTTTCTTCGTTACATTTTGTTTTTATTTTTTTGTCATGCGAATTTATTGCCAAAAATGTGTGTTTGAGGATTTTTCATAAATTTGAAACGTTTAGTTATATAACGTGTAGGCCACGTTTACTAAATATTTGATAATAAACAAATTATAGGTTAGAGAGAAAAAAGTGTGGATTTAAAAGTGATGAACGCTTGACATCGTTGGATAGAAGTCACTTGAGGAAGAGAAAAAAAGAAATGGTAGAAATGAATTCTTGTTTAAAACAACGATGGACATTTTCAATGTAATTAGTACACAATAGCCATCGTAACAAAATGTATTGCTATGAAAATGTCGCGTTACGATCGCTGATAAATGTTAGGATACAGACGATGGATTCGCAAAATGATATATCCGAACAGAAACGATTTATCGAAAGTTTCCTCGGTTCGATTAATCCCAATCGGTATACGCGACAAACATTATTCATTGACAGTGTCGCGAGGCAAGTAGGTTAATTGAACAAGCCCCGGTCGCCGCATAGCATTGCAAACAAAAATTAATCTACATTTCCGCAACGTTGTTACCGCTCGGCGACTCTTGATAAAATTTGGATTCTCGATCCGCGCGACCAAATTAATTTCGGTAAATACTAATTTCACATCTCAGTTAACGCGAATTACTTACAACGGCTTTTCAGAAATATCATCAATCCGCAATTTGCGTTTCGACAAAGCAGATTTGCACGGGGTTAAAAATCGTCTCTGCTCGGAAATACATTAAATTTACAAGAGGATCAGACCAAATTTCGAATCCAGTATATTTCGTGGAACCAGTGTAAAACGAAATTAAATGAAATCGTTCATAAACTAAACGAAATTAAATGAAATCGTTCACAAACTAAACGAAACAAAATGAAATCGTTCACAAACTAAACGAAATTAAATAAAACTAGGCTAATCACACGCGCTGGCGCACGTGCCTGAAAAACTTGCCAAAATCGACCTCCGAAATTTGTTCTTTTCAAAATATCGACTTTTAAACTATACCATCATTCTCAAGTCGCATATTCTACCCCTGAAAACACTGGTTATTAACCTTTTTTAATCGACTTTGAAAAAAATATTTTTTTGGCGACAAAATTTTTTTTTTTTCTGCCAGAAGTCCTAGAACCGGCCCCGGCCCGAAAATCCCCAAAATCGACCCCAATTTTTTTTCTTTTCAAAATATCGACTTTTAAACTATACTATCATTCTCAAGTCGCACATTCTACCCCTGAAAACACTGGTTATTAACCTTTTTTAATCGATTTTGAAAAAAATATTTTTTTGGCGACAAAATTTTGTTTTTTCTGCCAGAAGTCCTAGAACCGGCCCCGGACCGAAAATCGCCAAAATCGACCCCAATTTTTTTTCTTTTGAAAATATCGACTTTTAAACTATACCATCATTCTCAAGTCGCATATTCTACCCCTGAAAACACTGGTTATTAACCTTTTTTAATCGATTTTGAAAAAAATATTTTTTTGGCGACGAAATTTTTTTTTTTCTGTCAGAAATCATAGAACCGGCCCCGGACCGAAAATCGCAAAAATCGACCCCAATTTTTTTTCTTTTCAAAATATCGACTTCTAAACTATACCATCATTCTCAAGTCGCATATTCTACCCCTGAAAACACTGGTTATTAACCTTTTTTAATCGATTTTGAAAAAAATATTTTTTTGGCGACGAATTTTTTTTTTTTTCTGTCAGAAATCGTAGTTCCGGCTCCGGACCGAAAATCGCCAAAATCGACCCCAATTTTTTTTCTTTTGAAAATATCGACTTTTAAACTATACCATCATTCTCAAGTCGCATATTCTACCCCTGAAAACACTGGTTATTAACCTTTTTTAATCGACTTTGAAAAAAATATTTTTTTGGCGACAAAATTTTTTTTTTTTTGCCAGAAGTCCTAGAACCGGCCCCGGACCGAAAATCCCCAAAATCGACCCCAATTTTTTTTCTTTTCAAAATATCGACTTCTAAACTATACCATCATTCTCAAGTCGCATATTCTACCCCTGAAAACACTGGTTATTAACCTTTTTTAATCGATTTTGAAAAAAATATTTTTTTGGCGACAAAATTTTTTTTTTTCTGTCAGAAATCCTAGAACCGACCCCGGACCGAAAATCGCCAAAATCGACCCAATTTTTTTTTCTTTTCAAAATATCGACTTCTAAACTATACCATCATTCTCAAGTCGCATATTCTACCCCTGAAAACACTGGTTATTAACCTTTTTTAATCGATTTTTAATAATTCAAATAAAACAAAATTATTCACAAACTAACCGAAACAAAATGAAATCACAACTATCCCAATAAGCCTCATTTCAAAAACTCGCAGCCCCCCCTCAAAAAACCTCAACGTCCCCATAATCATTGCTATTAACCACTGACCCGTGTTACCTCCCACAGAACCCCGACAACCCAGCGCTCGTGCTCGAAGGACGACGGTGTACACGGCGCAAGACCCTCTCACGGCTCCGGCGGTCTGCTCTATATACCAGCATACTACTGACGACGCTGCTAGTGGTATAACCCGAGAGTGCGGGCATCCTTGGAATATACGGAAGCGAGTTACACGCGCCCGAGTCCCGCATGCAGCCGTTTTGTGCCCAGGTATAATCCGAGGGAGGCGCCACGAGACTCTCGTCTCTCTCTCTCTCTCTCTCTCTCTCCTCATCTCGTGCTACCTACGGTACCACATAGAGAGAGAGTATCCAGTCTGGTTTATATACCGGTCGACGCACTTGCAACGTGTGTGTGTGTGTGTGTGAGAGGCGAGAGGCGCCGAGAATTCGATCGAGATGTACCGCTCGAGCGCGCGGTCGCAGGCTACAAACTTCGTGAAACTCTCTAGCGGGCGTTGCAGCGTAGAGCAAAGAGAGAAGAGACAGCGGTGGCGGCGCGGGTGGGGAGGACCGGAGGAGACTTCGCCTCGGCTAGAGCCCGCAACCGCTATCAACTTTAGTCACCGGGACTGCCTATAGCCGACGGACAAGATTTACCACTTAACGAGGAGAGCGAGACGCGCGAGGCGAGGAGGAGGAGGAGGAGGAGGAGGAGGAGGAGGCTTCCTCTCTGCCCGCGCATAGTGGCCGAGTTCACGAGCGGAGAGAGCGACTTCGGGCGCCGCGCTGATCGCAGCCGAGGCGCTCCGGGGAATATCACAATCTAACCGAGCGCAATTAGATCCATTCGAGAAGTTTCGACCATTTGTTTCGAGCGACTCGCTCGCTCGCTCGCTCTTTTTGACTTTTCTTTCGCGCGCGCGGGGGGCTTTAAAAACGCCGGCGGGGATCGGTTTGAGGGTGTCGAGGAGAAAATTGAAATAACGGGGGTACAAGTGATGAGGACCGAGGGTTGAATTTGTGGGGTGAAATTTGTGTTCGAGTTTGTACTTTGGTTGGCACTTTAGTTAGGACCTAAGTAAGGACCAAAAAAGTTTTTTTTTTATGAATTGATTATTGACTATTTGATTATATTAATTGACCATTTTATTATTAATTATTTATTTTATTATTAATTATTCATTTTATTTCACCATTTTATTATTAATTATTTATTTTATTTGACTATTTTATTATTAATTATTCATTTTATTTCACCATTTTATTATTAATTATTTATTTTATTTGACTATTTTATTATTAATTATTAATTTTATTTTACCATGTTATTATTCATTATTTATTTTACTTGAACATTTTATTATTCATTATTTAGTTTTATTACGAGCTGATCGAAAATATTCGAAATTCAATCAAGTTTAGGTGTAACGAGATAACAAAGTGGTTCATATTAAAAATGGATTTCGTCGAAATTCGCGTGATCTTTATGTCTAAAATTGGGCTGCATATTCGACCTTAAAACAGGCACGAGCGACGTTTCTTTCCAATCGTCACCCAAGACCCCGCATTACCGATCATAATAATCGAAAATATGTTTTTACGGTCGGTGGAAATGAAATAATGACATTACACCGACAATGCGGCCGCGAGGGAAATAATCGGGGACGGTCGTGTTTTTCGCGCTGCCGGAGTCGCGCAACGCGGTATTTGGCTTGTCGCATTCGGTTAGCTTATCCGCAGCTGCAGTGGCTACGCGGATAGTAGGTTTCTCTCTCTCGCGCTATGACGCGACGCGAGCGGCAGGTCGATTCGGGAATTCGATAAGCCATTCGACGTGGGCACACCCCGCGGATTAATATTTAATGGACATTACGCGGGAAAACGAAGGGTTTGCAGGGGGGGCGGTTTAATGCACGAGTATGACGATCAGGAATGGTCTACGCCTATACACTCGTCTCCTCCTATTGTAGCGTTTGACTGCGTACACTGTGTGCGTCGGGCTATGCAAGCCCCGTTGGTTAGCGAGCTCCGCGGTATTTGCCGCGGGCAATAATCAGCGTATTACACCAATTCAGCGAGACTCAATATTGACCAGCGCCATTTAAAAGCATCGCATGCGACGAGCGACCGGAGAGGGTTGCGGGGGGGGCAAAATTGAACTCACGCGCGCGCCCTGGCAAAATACTGCATCATGTAGACACTTTCCGCGGGATAATTGGGTAATGAGGGTCATTGGATTATCCTATGCATTTAAATAGCAGCCGCGAATGCACACGCAGAGTGTATAATAGACTTGGAAAACGATGTATTGCGAAGCGACGGTATGACGACTAAAAACAAAATTAGGTGCTCTGTGGAAATAAAGTGTATTCGAGATATATTTGAGTTGTGTACGATTATATATATCGGCCGAAAGTTCTGGGTCTGCTGGATATCTGATGGATATTTCGTGTATCCATCTGATACATTTTAATGAGATATTTCTGATACATATTTTGAATAGATAAAAATATGTTTGTTTTATATATTTCGGCTAAAAGTTCTATGTCTCTTGTATAATTTATTTCCATGGGGATCGCATCGCCTATTCTATATTTTAGGATCGTTTTGCTGTTTCATAGAAGAAGCATTTGAATTTAGTTTACTTCATTGTTATTTTTCTTTACTCTTATTTTCTTTATTAGTTACAACATAATTCTTGTAACTATTAAAGAATTCTTAATTAAAGATTTTTGTAATTAATTTTTATTAATCACAAACTTAATCATTTGCGATTTTGTGCCATTGACTGTAGCTTTTCCCCCATTGTAAATAATTCCACGATGCATTTTCCTCGCCGTCCTATCGCACGAAACAAACAAAACAACCCATACATCGAAACGCGGGCGTTTGAATAAAATTAGCACATCAAGATTTCACATAAACCGCTCAGTGAAACTTGTCGCTCCGGTGGAATTCTCATCATTGTTACGAGCATGGAAATTCCGCGCAAGGCGACCCGCGTTGCCCGCGCTCAGGGCCGCCGTCCACTGTGTCAGTCCACATCAGAAATTAACAGAACGTCGGAGTCAATGGCGAGCGGCCAGCCAATAGAAACTGCACGCCGGGCGTTGTAGTGCGATATAACACAGGGAATAGTTTGATAGATTGTGCATAGGGGTAGCAAGGAGACCGAGCGAGAGATATAGAGAGGGAGAGAGAGGGAGAGAACGGGGTGGGATGATCAGTGAGCGAATGCGTGAATTCGAGCGTCCACAGGTCCAGAGCAACCCCCTCCTTCCCCCCGTGTCCGGCCGATTATCCGTCCGTGACTCATATTGTAATTCGGTGCCGTGGATGCCGCGTTGAACGCTGCGATGATTCGCGACGTCGTTCGCCCCGAGCGAGTCGTGCGGCCCCGGGAGCAAATTTGATCGATCGAGAATCCCGCGTTTGTCCCGCAGGTCGACAAATGTTGCGCCTATCCGGCCGCGTTCCGCGGGTCCTCCGTGCGGCCCAACCGCGCGCACTTTGCGATAATTGATGTATCTCGTTCTCGCTCTTTCGACCCCTCGTCAAACGTCGTTTTTTATTTTTTTTTTTCGCTTCCTTTTTTTCCCCCTCATTCATTTTTGTTTTCCGTCGACGCGACAAAACCGCGTCACACCCCGGTTCACAATTGCGCGTGACCTATAATATACTCATCTCAACGTTGTCACCGCTCGGCGACTCTTGATAAAATTTGGATTCTCGATCCGCGCGACCAAATTAATTTCGGTAAATACTAATTTCACATCTCAGTTAACGCGAATTACTTACAACGGCTTTTCAGAAATATCATCGATCCGCAATTTGCGTTTCGACAAAGCAGATTTGCACGGGGTTGAAAAATCGTCTCTACTCGGAAATACATTCAATTTACAAGAGGATCAGACCAAATTTCGTATCCAGTAAATTTCGTGGAATCAGTGTAAAACGAAATTAAATGAAATCGTTCGTAAACTAAACGAAATTAAATGAAATCGTTCACAAACTAAACGAAACAAAATGAAATCGTTCACAAACTAAACGAAATGAAATAAAACTAGGCTAATCACACGCGCTGGCGCGCGTGCCTGAAAAACTTGCCAAAATCGACCTCAGAAATTTGTTCTTTTCAAAATATCGACTTTTAAACTATACCATCATTCTCCGTGCGTCCCAACCGCGCGCACTTTGCGATAATTGATGTATCTCGTTCTCGCTCTTCGACCCCTCGTCAAACGTCGTTTTTTTTTTTTTGCTTCCTTTTTTTTCCCCCTCATTCATTTTTGTTTTCCGTCGACGCGACAAAACCGCATCACACCCCGGTTCATAATTGCGCGTGACCTATATACTCGTTTTCACGTTACGTTTAATAAATTCACGTATGACGACACATCGCCGGGATAAATATTTGCGCGCACGCGTTTTGCCATCGGCTCGCGTTACCCCCGCGAGGTTCGCGGCGATCGACGCGGATCAATTGGTAATTTCTGTTTGCGTTGTATTATTCGCGGGGTGGAAACTGCGACGGGTGTCAATCACGGTGGGTCGAAAGGTTTTGGCTTTTTCTTTTTGCTGGGCGGTGATGACGGACACTGAGTGGGCGATAATAATCTGCGTAAAAACGGAGATTATTATCGCTGGAAGCTGTAATAATAAATCGTAAACACGGCCAAGTGGGGGATTAATGAGAAGTTATAATCACGGCTGCACCGCAACAATTAACGACGAGGCGAGACTCGCCCCGTGCTAATGACGTATAAACATACGCGGACCTCCCGTAAATCGTGGTTCAACATCCTCTCGATCGGTCGGTCAATAGACTCATTTTGTTCGAAGAGTAGGAAAAAAATTACACCTCGAAAAAGTAGATTGCAGGAGGGCAAAAGTTTCCTGGCGTCAGCTGAGTTTCCTTGCTGCACGTCGGTTATTTTTTATCAGTCGTGACAAGTCATACGACTTGTTTATCGCCACAACCACTTGGAATGACAGCGGTAATTATTTACCAATGGTTGAGGCGACTATTCGAAAAAAAAACACGTTTTTGCGTAACAGCAAAACGATGTTGTTGAAGATTGATAGAACAGGGAATTGGCTATTTTTCTTCGACAAGCGATGAAGCGATTGGTACGAACAAGTACAGCTAATTTCCAACGAGGAACTGACATCGTAGTCACCGGTTAAAAGCGAGGGCAACGCGGATCGTCTTACAGAGAATTTGCATGTTCCTAACGATGACTCCGTTTCCAGCAGCGCCCGAAGTTCCGCAGAACGGTTACTCGAAATCTCGATGTGCTAATTTCATTCAAACGGCCGAAGTCAAACGTACACTCGAACCGGATCCTTAAAGAACACGGGGAGAAAAGTTTGCTCGTGCCAGCCAAGTTTTCACGTTGCCGTGGGTGCCTCATTTGTTTTTGATTAGCCGCGACGACTCGTACACTTATCGACATAACCACTTTGAACGCAGGTAGCGGTAACTACTTTTTACTAATGCCTCGAGGCGACTATTCGAAGAAACGGAGCTTCTGTGTAACTTCGAAACGATGTTTTTCAAGATTGATCAAATGAAGAGTAAACAGCTTTGCGTGTTGAACGGAATTGGGATGTTGAGGACTTTACGTTCTCGTGGTACATCCTAAAATAGTCAAAAATGGTCTTCCAAAAAAATGAATATGGACTTTATAAAGAAAAAAGTTTTCTACAAAAGTTGTTAGCTTTAATATGCCGAATATTTTGGTGGAAAAACATGCACAGTTCCATTGAAAAAAATGTTGGAGACTACGTTCTCGTGGTACATCCTAAAATAGTCAAAAATGGTCTTCGAAAAATGAATATGAACTTTATAAAAAAAAAAGTTTTCCCCAAAAGTTGTTAGTTTTAATATGCCGAATATTTTGGTGGAAAAACATGCACAGTTCCATTGAAAAAAATGTTGGAGACTACGTTCTCGTGGTACATCCTAAAATAGTCAAAAATGGTCTTCGAAAAATGAATATGAACTTCATAAAAAAAAAAGTTTTCTACAAAAGTTGTTAGTTTTAATATGCCGAATATTTTGGTGGAAAAAAATGCGCAGTTCCGTTGACAAAAATGTTGGATCATATTTCTATATTTTTTAAAATATCCTCCTTCGAATCCTAAAAATTTCATTCTACTTAAAGTTTGATCAGGGTTGTATTTTTCGAGATAAATCAGGTGAAAGATTAAAATGCGACACCCTGTGTATCCAGAATCAATTGGTTACTGTGTAATCATCTACAGACTCAGTAAATATATCATATTTACTGAGTCTGTAGATGATTACACAGTAATTACACCTTCAATTTGGCCGAGTTACCGAGGGGTCGAGGGCAGCCTCATGAAGATGCATTGACGACTAATGACACTTTCCCTCCTCGGATGAACAGCAAACTTGCGCTTTCGGATTGCCAAAGATCCGCGGTTCACCGATCCAAAGACCGCCAAACACTGTCTGAATATTGGAGTTTCGGTAGCGCTGGATCCGCGTGTTATACATGAAGTCGCGCGCGGTCTATTCGAAGGGACGACTCGCTCGTCATTCGGCGCAAAGTTTCCAATCGCGGCTGCCGAGGCGCGCTCGATGCAGATTGTCGCGCGTTGCTTCGTCGCGGGTGGGACTCCGACGACGACGTCGTCAAAGTTTTCGAGTCACTTGCACCGCGCGATACTTGAGAAACTGCGCTTGGAAGTTGCCGTGCAACTGAGATCTGCCGGATCCGCCGCTATATGCGCTGCGAGAGACAAACCGCAGCCACTGCAGACTCCGCACGACGCTGAATGCCGAATGGATCCTTGGCAACAGATGTTGCGAAACATCGTCGCGGTGGATGAGAGAAAAAAAAAACGAGGAAATAAATCATCCGGGGTTGATTTTTAAGAGCGAAAACAACTTGCACTCAGAGAAATCGTGTAAGTTCTGGTAACTATAAAGTGACAACTATTGTTTTTATAGTTCACGGTAATTCATTAATAGTTATGATAACTGCGTCATAGTTACCATAACTATAAAAATAGTTGCTGTACCTATAAAAAATAATTGCCACTTTTTGGTTGTCACTTTATAGTTGTCAATACTTGATTTTTCTCTCAGTGTGACAACGGATCGATGCGATGAGAACCTGGCGATAATGCAATTCGCAGCTGGGAAAACAATTTTTTCCCCGGATTGAGAGGAGTGTGGAATACTACTAATAAGTTTCGGTGTGCTTTTTCAGCTCCCGCTACAGTCGGGAAAATTCGTTTGCCGTTGGGTGTGAAAGTTTTACGACAACAATATGAAAATTATTACTCGTTATTCCGCAGCTTTTTTTTTTGTTTGTTTGTTAATTAAACTTCTCGTTCGGTTTGGAGTGTCCTAGTTTTTTGTAAAGTTGGTTGAAATTTCATCCTTTTCAGGGCAATCCACGCACTTTGGGGTGGTGGTTGGTGACTTTTATTTTGCGTCAGATAATGAATTTTATTTTATTTTAATTGTAGAACACCGGAAATGTGACGACTCTGGGACACCTCGAATTGTGATCGGCGGAGCGGTTTCAGCATTTCCAACATCTCCAGCTGGATGTTCCACGCGGCTCGTTTCCGCGTTTCCGGATGCCGCAGGCGACCCGTTGGAATTCCTCGGGCGTTGGGAACGACGCGACGCAAGAAATACCGCGAGCACCTCGAGAAGTCCGAGTGCGACTTGGCGAATAAACATAACGCGCCAAAAACGGTGTATTTGCATCGGGAGTATCCCGGGACTGCGGATCGTGTCCGACAATCGGTGTAGATTTGCCCCCCGCGACCCTCGGCGCGTTTCGAAGCAGCCCGAGAAGCTCTCGGCAGTCGCCGAAACTCCGCGGGGCGGATGTTTGTCGCTAGAGAAAAGCAGGAAGTGCCGGGGCGCACTCGAACCCTTCGCGACATCGTCGAGCGAGAAAGTTGTGTATCTGCTGGATATCTGACGGATATTTCGTGTATTCATCTGATACATTTTAATGAGATATTTCTGATATATATTTTAAATAGATAAAAATATGTTTGTTTTATATATTTCGGCCAAAAGTTCGGTATCTCTTATATAATTTATTTCCATGGGGGTTGCATCGGTTACCCTTTATTTTAGGATCGTTTTGCTTTTTCATAGAAGAAGCGTTTGCATTTAGTTTATTTCAAGATAATTCTTGTAACTATTAAAGAATTCTTAATTAAAGATTCTTGTAATTAATTCTTAATTAAATTCATTAAGAATTCTTGAACTCTTAATAAAAGATTCTTGTAATGAATTTTTATTAATTACAAGAATAATAAAAGAAGACAATCGGTGTATCTGCCCCCCGCGACTCTCGGCGCGTTTCGAAGCAGCCGGAGAAGCTCTCGGCAGTCGCCGAAACTCCGCGGGGCGGATGTTTGTCGCTAGAGGAAAGCAGGAAGTGCCGGGGCGCACTCGAACCCTTCGCGACATCGTCGAGCGAGAAAATCGCACGTAGCGCTGAAAATCCCCCAGCCGGAAATCGTCGCGCGCGGTCGTCGTGCGCGCGCGACGAGTTTGCGAAGAATTTTTGCGTCCCGAGGAAAATCGGGCAAGTTGGGAAAACGTCGCGCGAGTGTTCGCGGGAGATATAATGCGGGGTGGGGTTTTCTCTCTTCTCCCCCCTCCCGAGTTCCATCGTCGCTGACGATGGGGAAATCTCAAACCGAACTGAAGAAACTGTTGGAGAAAAGCCGACGTCGCCGTCTCCTGCGAAATATAACGTAGTGCCTGGTCTATATATGTGTAAGGGAAACCGGGGCGAAATGGGGACGGTAAAAAAAATGTTAAACACGGCGCAAAATGGGCTGAATCGGCTCCAGCACACATGAAAAATGGGACCAGTTCTTTCACAATTTACGCCACTAGGGGCAGTACTGTCGATGTTTGAAAAATGATATAAAATTTTCGCGTACCCCGTTCTACCCCAGACGACTTTTTAATTATTGATCGCGATAAAAGACACAAAGACTTTCGTTTTGGTTGCCAGACAGTCAATTTATGCCGGTTCAGGCAATACTGTCGATAAAAACAATATTTAATAATTTTAATTCTAATAATTTAAATTTTTTATTTTATTTTTTATTACAAATACTTTTTTTTTTGTTTTTGTTTAAAAAAATTTATTACAAATTTAATTTTTTATTTTATTTTCATTACAAAGACAAATATTTTGATTTTGTGTGACGAACAGTCGATGTACGCATGCTGAAATATTCTAGCATGTGCTGTAGTGGCTGTGGCCGTGTAATTTGTTGGTGATGCAGCTTCGGCGACGGTCGGCCGACCGTCGCCGAAGCTGCATCACCAACGAAATATTCTAGCGGCATTAGAAAGCTTAGGGTCCCCATTTTGCCCCGGCCTTCCCTATATAAATCTCTGTGTGCGCCAGAGTGTGTAAGCGTGTGTCGCGCCGTATATCGCGCGGGTTCGGGGAAAAGTGAAGCGACTCTGTTCCAGCAGCATCCATACGCAAGTACGGGAGCCACGACAGTAACGGGTTGGCTCGTGGTTGGAGTTCGCATACGTTTTCCACGAGCAACTTTTACTCGGGTAATGCATGGCGAGCGGGAGAGGCCGAGGAAAGGGGGAGAGAAAGAGGGAGCTGTCCGCGAAAAACTTTGTATATTCAACATGATGAAAAACGCATATTTTAGTGACTTTTCGCTTGCCGATCTTGTTATTCAGGCCCGTTAAAGTACATTTACAGAGAGACCGCGCTTGTATTACGAGCTCAATGCGTCCCCCGGGGACTTTTGATGAAAAATATTTAATGAAATTTCGCCGCAAAGTTTTTTCCGAAACTTCGCCGATTGTGACGCGATATGCACCTGGCGCCCCCGCAACTTCTCGCCGTACGCGAAGTTCTGAGTTACAGAGTTTTTTTAAATTCACTCGGCGGAAAGTAATCTTCGCGCTCTCGGAGTTCTTAATATCCTTGATATTCTTCGCTCAAACGATCGTTTTCTCTTTGCGATCATCATGAGCACCGACATTTTTATCAGAATTTCAATCTCGTGATTTCGACTCAGAACGAAAGTTAAAAAAAATCCGGGCCGGGTGTTTATTATATTTATCACAAATCTCCCGCGCTTTAAATATTCGCGAAAAAAAAACACACACATTCCACCCTTTAATATCACCCTTAAAACGAATTTTTCGTTAACATTCAGCGCCGGCGCGTAACGCAGCCTCGCGCCTCTCCCTCTTGTTACAGAATAAATTCCGACCCGATGAATTATTTAATGCGAAAATGTCGCGCGCCGCGAGCCAGACTGTGATGCATGCCTTATTATTTTTTCCCCCCTCCATGAATCTCATAAAAGCGCTCGCACATAGACGTTCCCCCCTTGTCCCCCCTGCCCCCCCCCCCCCCCCGTTTCACATATACAGACGGAGGCACCCAGAGGACCCGTGTGATCCGCGGCCCTGCGGATACCGCGCGAGAGCTTAAATTGGATAGTTTCGTGATGTATCGCCGCGGTAATAAACCCTGGGGGCGAATTCACTGGTGGTTGGAAGTCCAGTTCTCTCGTAGTCTCTCCTTTTGACGGATCGGGAAAGTTCGGCGGCGTCGCAGCCGGGCCAGGACGACCCCGAGGCGGAATACCCGGAGCCCCGGAGTTGCCCGAGAGTCTTTTGGCACTCGACGGGCACCCGACTCGAACAGGTTCCAACCGCCGCCGCGGCTCACGCGAATAAATCCAATGAAGTTCAATTTTTACATCACAATTCCCCGGTCCCTTTGGATACCCCCATGGAAAAAAAGTATGCAAGAAAAGTGTATTTTTCGATATATCGAAAAATACGTAAATAATGTACGTGGTATAATAATCATATATTTTTTTGTATACTTTTTGTGTATTCGGCAATATCACATATTTCGCGCGAACGTATATCCGGGCGAATATACGTGCAGTATACTTTTTTGTATATTCCTATGTATATCTGACGAACATATGTACGTTAGATTTTTTTTTGTATATTTTGTATATTTGTATATTTTAATATATACTTTTCGTACATAAATGCATGTGTAAGGAGTATATCAAATATATATATGTACAAGTGTATTTCCATATATACTTATAAAGTATACTGAAAGTTATATCCCAAATATACAATTTTTCGCGGAAGTATACATGGTGTAAAAAAAATATACTTTTCAATATATTTTCGAATACACTTTTTTTTCCATGGGGGGACCCGCGCGTTTCTGACCTCTCACTTCGTTTCCTTCTTCGCCCGCAACGTTAGCTTCGAAACTCTCTCTCTCTCTCTCTCTCGGCCGGCTCCAGCAACGCGGCGGCGACTCCACGTTTCTGGTCCCCGAGTTCCACAATCCGCTTAAAGCGTCGAAACAATGCCAAGGGGTCTCACTCTGGCTTGCTGGTTCGCGTCTTGTTAGCTCATTGTTTCACGAGAGTAATGCTTGCGGAGCCTAGTTATGTACTGCAGCTACCTGTGACCGGGCGGCTCGGCACATAGGTGCTTCCAGTTTATACGGGGTGTCCCGTTTTAAGCTCACATCCGACATGTCTCGGAAAATAGGGCTCCCATAAAAAAATGAGTTCTATGAGTTCTATGAGTACTTTGAACTCTTGTCGAATTGTTCAAAGATTCCACTATTCATCATGTTAAAGACTTTAATATCCTATGATTAAACAATTCGTTGAAGGCAAAAAAAAAAAATATGGCGTCTATAAAAAAAATGTTCCTACGAAAGTTGTTAGTTTCGACCTAACAATTTTTTTGGTCCGAAAAAAAAACCATGTTTCCATTGAATGAAAAACATGTCAGCCTCCTTAACGCCGCCATTTTGAAATTTCGATTGAACAACTAATTTTTTTCAAACTTCCCCCTTCAAACCCTAAAGCTTTCATGGGACTCATTTCTCGATCGGAGCCCTATTTTTCGAAATAAATCGGGTGTAAGATTAAAATGGGACACCCTGTATATACATAGAGCGCCCTATATGCACACAGCCGCGCCGAGTGCTGACAATGGGCACGACGCGGCGTGTGCGGCGCACCGCAACTAGCTTAACGCCGCGCGCAACCCGACGAAGAATGAAGAGTTATAAATAATAAACGCTTTCCCTCGCGAGATTCCCTTCGCGCTGCTCGGGCCTGATTGTGGCTCTCCTCTGCCTGATCTTCCGCCGAGAGCAACGCGCCGCGGATCCTCCTCCACCTTTTTTTTTCCCCACCGTCGCGTCTGCCTCCCGTGTACATTTTTCATCGCCTCCGGGACGCGTCTCAATTAAGGCGCTCGGACTGTTGCACCGGGTATTAGATTAACCATTAAGTCGGGGATATATCGCGCGGGGCTTTGTGACGCCGGATTTGTGCTGCTGTTTACGCGATAATTGCGAGCGGGGTTTGCGAGGAAGGGGGTGAAAAATTAACAGGGTGGTGTGAAAGCTGTTGGGGTTTGATTCAACAATGCGTTGCATAGGGAAATTTTAAATGGAAAATCGAGAGGTTTTTTTTTGTCACTTGTAATTTTTGGGACTTGTGTTTTTCATGAGAAAATGTATGACTTGATGTCTGTGCAGATCAAAATATGTTCTTTTTTTAATTTAAAAATATTAGTTATTTTTTTTAACGCGATAGTTTTCACGAAAAAATTGATATACTTGATTAATTTCGATATATTTTTTTTTTCGTCAACTGGATAGTTTTGGATGTCTGTGCAGATCAAAATATGTTCTTTTTTTAATTAAAAAATAATAGTTATTTTTTTTCAACGCGATAGTTTTCACGAAAAAATTGATAAACTTGATTAATTTCGATTTTTTTTTTTTTTTTCGTCAACTGGATAGTTTTAAGCGGTCATTTCGACTCGTTTGGTTTCGAGGACACGTGGCGCCCGAGTCATGGGAAACCGTAGCACGAATGTAAAAGCGACGTGTACGTCGGCCTTCAATTAGGTTCGCCGAGAAAACGACGAAGGCAGGGAAAATATATATATATGCAAATGTAAAATATGTATATTACGGACAGGCTGAGCTCGGTCGAGCGTCAATGGCTGAGTGGACTCTTTTTCCCCTTTCGCTCTTATACTCGCTTCGCCTTTCGGTCTCTCTATCAGAGACAAAAGACGTCTTAATTGCCGGCGGGGAAGAAACTCCTCGAGGCCGGCGGTACAAGACCGTCCATTTATAAGAAATTAGTTATGGCGGAGGGGAAGGAAGATCCTCTTACAGATGAGGAAATGAATGTAAAGAGAGCGACGAAAAGGGCGCCCGACGAAGGTGGAAAAGCGGGACGATCGCGCGGCGCACGCGTCCCGCGGAATTATACGCGGAGGGCGAAAGTACGGGTTCGCTGTGTAAAATCGAAGAAAAGCGGAGACGAAAAATTATTTATTCCACCTCGATTGCCTCGGATTCGATGAGCCTCGCTGCAGAGCGAGCGATAGCTGCAATACCAGATATCCGTAATTTATCGAGCCGCGTATTATCAGCGTTTCAGTTTCGGAAAGCACTGAAAAAAAAAAAAATCTGTCGTCACAATCAGATTGCCGCGTATTATCAGCGTTTCAGTTTCGGAAAGCACTGAAAAAATTGGTTACACTGAAAAAAATAATCTGTCGTCACAATCAGATTGCGGATGTCGCCTGAAAGATGACCAAATTTGATCATTTAGAGGAAGTAATAGTCGTAACTTTTTTAATGTGGTTTATACAATTTGATATATAATTTAAACTGTGGTTTAAATGGATAACAGAGAATCCGGTAGCGACGAAAAAAAAAGAGAGCGTGAGATCAGCTATTAAATGACCCGCAATCTCTGCGCGATATTAATTGGAAGCAGCATATCGGGTTCCAGATATCCGTAATTTATCGAGACGCGTATCATCAGCGTTTCAGTTTCGGAAACCACTGAAAAAATTGGTTACACTGAAAAAAATTATCTGTCGTCACAATCAGATTACCGATGTTGCCGGAAAGATGACCAAACTTGATCATTTAGAGGAAGCAAAAGTCGTAACTTTTTTAATGTGGTTTATACAATTTAATATATAATTTAAACTGTGGTTTAAATGGATAACAGAGAATCCGGTGGAGACGAAAAAAAAAAGAGAGCGTGAGATCAGCTATTAAATGACCCGCAATCTCTGCGCAATGTTAATTGGAAGCAGCATATCGGATTCCAGATATCCGTAATTTATCGAGACGCGTATCATCAGCGTTTCAGTTTCGGAAATCACTGAAAAAATTGGTTACACCGAAAAAAATAATCTGTCGTCACAATTAGATTACCGATGTTGCCGGAAAGATGACCAAACTTGATCATTTAGAGGAAGCAAAAGTCGCAACTTTTTTAATGTGGTTTATACAATTTAATATATAATTTAAACTGTGGTTTAAATGGATAACAGAGAATCCGGTAGCGACGAAAAAAAAAGTGAGCGTGAGATCAGCTATTAAATGACCCGCAATCTCTGCGCAATATTAATTGGAAGCAGCATATCGGATCGATAAAACTGGTGGCGTTGCCGGTGTTGTTCTCAGCACTGAATCTAATCAACCCAAATAACCCAACAAAGTGTCGCTCTCGTGGTGAGCCTGCAGCCCTCCTCCCCCAGCCCTTCCGCTCCCCCTCCGCTCTCGGCGTCGCCCAGTTCTGTCCGCCATCCGCAACGTTAATTGGAAATGTTAATATTCGAGAAGTACTGGAGCACCGCAACGGCAGCTGCCGCAGCTGCGGTCCTCGTTGAGTTCTCGATACGATTTTCTCGCCCGAGATATCTCCGCGCTTATATCCGTTTTATACTATATTACCGCATAATATACAGTAATTGGCAACTAACGAATCGGAAACTTCGCCAGCCGCTGTTGTCTGTCCGCGCAACTTCTGTGACGATGATGAAACGTCTCGGGCGAGGTGGGGGGGAGGGGGATGATTATTCGCGAATTGAGAAAAATATTATAATTACCGTATTGACGAGCCTTCACTCGAAGGAGTCTCGTCGCGGTCTGGTGATTGCAAAGTGACGACTATCAATTTTTAGGCCACGCAACTATTTTAGTTGTGGTCATTATTTTTTTTATACATGCACAAAAATTCTCCTCACCTAAAAATTTCACATTAAAAAAAAATACGTAACTTCAAAGTGACGACTGCCAATTTTCAGTCCACACAACTATTTTAGTTGTCGTCATTATTTTTTTGATACAAAAAAATTCCTCAAAAACGCAAACATTTTTAAAACACGAGAGACACCGGTGTGAAATTAGCCTCCCATTAAAAAAAATGTTTTAAAAACTCGACCAGTTCTTGGCCCCCGAGGAGTTATTAAATTTCATAAGAATCACAAGAATTTTCATAAGAATACATAAACGCAATTTTTTTCTTCCTCACAACAGCGACACCGAATAAAAAATAAAAATAAATTCTCCACAACAGTACGTCGAATTCTATGGAAAAAAAAACTTGCGCACCAAGAGCTAATTCCGCGCAGCGAAGTCGCTATTATTATTAACATCGTTATTATTACCGTTCTTGCGCGGGTGAAATCTGTTCGAGTGTTTAATAGCATCGCCGAGGAGGCAGTAAAACGTCCGAGTGGGGAAAAAGGGTCTCTCGTCCTTGTGCCGTCGAGTTCTCCGGGAACTTGTTAGAGTATATAAAGTCCTTCGCTCGGACTCCATACCGACGGTCCGGGGTACACCGGCGGCGCTGCTGAAGTGGAGGAAGACGACGGGGGACGAGGAGGGAGAGGAGAGAGGCAACCGGATTCGAGACTACCACCAGGGTGGATATACCGCGAATGGGAAATTCTCTCGAGTGGCCCAACAGAGCCAGCTGCAGTGTAACGGGTGAAGCACGAAGTGCAGGCCTGCAAGCTCAAATGCACCAGGAAGTTTATCCTCTGGCAGTGAACGGGCGATGCCCGGCAATCAGCGAGCCGCGCTATCCAGTTTGCCCAACACGAATTCCCGAGCCTACCTATGCGTATCTCTCCCCCGCAGACTCTCCTTCAACTTTTCGATATAACGTACACTTCCACTTCTTCTTAACCCCTTAATTATTATTAATTTTTTTTTTTTTTTTTTTTCGCGGACCCTCAAACGCCCACCGAACGCGTCGAATTAGCCCCCGAGTTCGACTTAATTCCGGCCTCGCCCCAACAGAGCGAGATTTCATTTACATCTTCCGTGTATATACGGGCGGTTCCGTGAATAAAAAAGGAAATTAATTTCACACATTTTTAAGGCTGGACGTTATCGGTGGTTTAGAAAAAGGGTGTATTTTTATTTTGGTGCTCATCGAGATTCTTGAAATTTGGTGTGAAAGAAATTAAAGCTTTTGTTTACAGAGCTACAGTGCTAATTTTTTTTTATTTAATTTTTTTTAGAAAAAAATGAATAAAAAAAAAATAAATCCCTTTTTAAACAGTTATGTTTTCCACACCAATTAATCCATAAAATATTGGCCCAACCAAATTGAGAGCCTTTTTTGCTCCTAATAATGACGCCAATGAGATATTTCTTTTTATTTACTCTCACGTCGACGAAAATTCCAACCAAAGGAATCGTCGTCGGGTGAGTCCTCAGAGTCTAAAAAGCATTGATTAAACGTAGCCGTGGCGCGTGTAACGACATTAACAGGGAGTCTCGGCCGAATTACGCGAGCCAAGACGGCGACGGACTCGGCGCGAAATATCCTATATATAAAATATATAATATTATTATGCTATAGCTACATTACGACCGATGCGGAAAACTAGTTACTTGGCCGAGGTTTTGCCGCTCAAAACCTCGGCGGTCGCGGGGTTGCGGGAGGGGGGTGGTTATTAATTGGAAAAAAACTCTCGGGAGGACTGCTGCTACTGCTACTCTCTGATGCCGAGGGCATAGCACCACAAGTTGCGTGGCGGGAGGCGAGGGTGGTCGGCGAGGTGGCCTATAGCGCCGCTGCCGCTGCTGCTCGGGACTGCGCAGGAAAAGCGAGCTCATTAAAGCGATAAAATTAATTTAAACCGGGTCCGCACCCCACCCTCTCTTACCCTCTCTTTTTTCGCCCCCCCCCTCCTCCCCCCTCTTTTCCTCTTGCTAGTTCCAGCTCTTGTCCCTACACCCGCCCAGGCTCCACCCTATAGCGCGCACAATCTAATTATTTTTACCGGCTCAGCGAACCGTATTACCGTTCGACACGCGTTACGTTGAATTCGCGGCTCCCCGGATTAGGAGCGACGATAATTCGTGTAAATAATTCGTAGATTTGTACACCGGTTAACACGCGGGTCGATCCGGTGGAACGTAAGAAAACGCGTCGTCGCGTCGGCAGTCGCCGCTCATCCTGATGAAGAGCGTGAGCCCTGGTCATGTGATAGCGAATTTTTTTTTGATACGTTTTTCCTTCGCGTTTTTTGCGAAAAAAAAAGTTTTTGGATTCGTGAAGTTTGAAGAGCTTATCCGATGGGAAATTTTCCGCTGATTCCGAAAAGCACCGTTGTTTGCCCGAAAAATGAAAAATTCAACGAGAAAAATGCGAAAAATGATTTTTCACTTTTTTCGAAATTTCGGCACCTCGCTAAAGTCGAGGTTACTTTTTTTTGGATCGGTGGAATCTGGATTTTCTTCTTGCGTTCGAAAGAGAACTTAAAAACGAAGAGAATGCCGCAAGGCGGAACGCGATATCTCGATTTCTGAATTTTTCAGAGAATTTCAAAGTCGAACCCTCAAAAATCGCAAATTTTTCAAAGGGGTACACCCCTTGCGTTTTTTGCGAAAAAAAAAATTTTCGATTTCGAAAAGTTTGAAAACTCTATCCGATGGGAAATTTTCCGCTGATTCCAAAAAGCACCATTGTTTGCCCGTAAAATAAAGAATTCGATGAGAAAAACCCGAAAAATGATTTTTTTCATACGTTTTTTCCGTGCGTTTTTTGCGATTTTTTTTTTTTTTCAATTTCCAAAAGTTTGAGAATCCTATCCGATGGTAAATTTTCCGCTGATTCCGAAAATCATCATCATTTACCCGAAAACCCGAAAATTCGACGCGAAAAATGCAAAAAATGATTTTTTTTCTCCCCAAAAATACAACATTCCATCAAAAAAGTTTTCCACTCCACCCTAATTTTTTAACACAATTTTCCCCACCATCAGCCCGCCCTGCAAGATTAATGTCCTCAAATTAAAACCATCCCCAAGAACACCCGCGACCCTCATTTATCCGTTACGACGTTCGCGCATCGAATCGCAATCAAATCTCGGCGTCTCTTCGCAGCTGCTCCGCCAGCCTTCAGACACTTGTCGCCCGGCAGCTTCGCCGCTACGTGTGCGCGCCCTCTCGGCTGGTCGTGGGAGTTTCTAAACGTATTACAAAGTACACGGATGTGAAGTTGTAGAGTACGTCGCGGGCGCTCGCACCGAGCACGGCGAGAACGCGCGCGCTCAGGACTCGAGTTAGATGAAACGCGAGTCCCTTTCGCACTCGTGTGTTCTCCTCCGTCCGTGTATTCCGTGCGCGTCTGTGCCATTTGCTGGTAAAGTTCCAATCTCTTCGTGTTCTATTGTCGTGTGTAGCGCAGAGAGAGAGAGAAGGCAGAGCGGCGGCAGGGTGGCGCGCAGACAGTGGCAATTACCGGCCAATTAAGCCACCTCCGCGACCGGAGAAGCTCGGCGCGTTCACTCGTGCTGTTGCTGCTGCTGCTGGTGCTGGTGGTGGTTCTAAACCTAGAACGCCTAGAAACTGGTCCGCTTTCTGTGTGGCATTTCTGCTTGATGCTGTAGCTGCTGCTGCAGCTGCTGTTGCTGTTGCTGCTGTTGCTTCTGTTGCTTCTGCTGCTGTTGCTGTTGCTGTTGCTGTTGCTGTTGGTGCTGATGGCTTTGGTAGTGGTGATTCGGTCCTGCAGCTACACACTCGACCCACACAACCCTGCAGCCTCTGTAGACTCTGTAGTGGTGCTCGAACCCCGCTACCATTTCGGCATCGCGAAGCTCGCGAGGACCCGTCGCCACTGCTTCCTCCATACGACCTTATAATTTCATTTGGGCTCTCCCCGCGCCCCCCGCCTCCCCACATCGTCCTCTCTATTGGCAGTCACCAAGCCCGCACTGTATACACACCGCGCCAGCGGCGCGCGTCTCGTGTATAGCGTTAATACACGAAAACCGGGGGTGAAGCCCGCCCGCGCGAGTCGCGGCGCGCAAACCTCCGCCCTGGGCTTTTGATTTTAGCCTCGGAAATCACCCGCCTCTTTGATACGTTTATGCAGTTTGCCGGGGGTTGGTAATAGAGAGTTTGCGATGGGATGATCGTGGGCAACGATCAACGGGTTTGTCAAGATTGACGCAGGACGGTGGAAAATAAAGCTTTGGATGAAGTTGGGAGAACGTGGGGTGATGGAGATTTGAGGTTGTTGGTCGGGATTTTAATGGCTTTTTCGGCACCTGCACATTTTTTTTAATACTATTCAACGTGAAGAAATATAGTAAAAAAAAAACAAAGCATGCTGTATGTTCAGAGCCAATGCAACGTCATCCTTCTCCTGTTTTCGAATCACCGCAATTAGCCAGAAAGTAAGTGCGGTTGCATATTTAATTCCATACATTTTGGGCCAATAAGTGATGGTTTTCACTTAATTAGGAAATAATCTGGACCAACAATACCAGAATGTTTTGTATTGAAAAAAAAAGTAAAATCATAACACGAATAAAATACAATTATACACATTTTATGAATCGAGTATCAAGAAAACTAAAATATATTATTTCATTCCAGGATCTGCGACTCCACAAAAACCGTCGATCAGATTCCCGTCCAAAAATTTCCAACGTCGTTCCCGCGCCTCAGCATCGCCCGACCATCGGCTTCGAAACAAAATCCCTTTTTTTCGCCCACCGTTCCTCAGGTATCCCTGATGAACAATGCGAGCGAGTTCGACAAGAGAAACCCAACGAAGCAACGAGAGACAGAAAGCAGCGCACGCGAGAGGCGAGTGTGGTGCCTCGGAAAAGGGTATATAGGAAAACGAAATAACCGAGAGAGAGAAGAGCCCTCGTCGCTTTATTCGCGTTGCGGCCAGACGAGAGAGACTGCGGTTGCGGAGTTCCGGCTAATGGGAACATAAAGCGAGGACAGAGGGGGGGGGGGGGGGGGGCGCGAGAGGCGAAGGTGAGCCTTTGGGTCGTGGCCGATGGGTCGGGAGGAAAGCGAACAGTTGGAATTGTCTCTTTTGAGAGCGAACACGGCGAAGACGGTGAGGAGGCTCACGCGATTCGCCAACCAGACGGGGAAGAAACGTGAGGGTGGCTCTTGTGTAAATATATACGTATATATATATATATATAATATATAATATAATTATAACGCATATATATATATATATATATACACAGAAAATTGGTATGTAGTATATATATATATATATATCCTACCAATACGAGCGGCTGCACTCCGGTTCTCCGTCTCGCTTACGCGAAATGAGGGTTAATGAGCCACCAGCGACCGCCCTCTCGTCGCAGTGAAAGCTCTCTCCCGGCCTTGGCGAACCTTCAGCGCGCGCGCGCGCAATATTTTATCGTTTACTTTGCACTCCCGCGCGCGCGGAGTCCCCGCGGTGTCGCGCGCCCGACAGCCGCCAACCCCCTCGTGCTGCTGCCGGCAGTGCCGCTCCCGGCGCCGACGGAGAAGCTCCGCGGCGTTGCCCTTGCGCCAAACCGAGAGAGAGAGGCTCCGTCGCGGTGAGCCGGAGGAGGAAGAGGAAAACCGCCGATTATTATCTCCCTCCGGGCACTACGGCGCCGGTCGCGCGACCACTCGAGCTGAGTATCCGCGCCCCGCGGTTAGTCGAATAATAACCGAAAGATATCCAAATTAACAACAGCGTGGGAAAAGCGGGAGAGGGGGCGCTCTGTGTATTTTTCATTAGCCGCCGCCGCTCGTCGACGGCGGAACGAAATTTTCGTCGTGCTTCAAGTCAATGTAGATACAGGCGTCCTTCGTCCACACTTAAGGTAGTCCTTGCGACCGATATTCATTTCGCATAAATTCGAGTAATTTCAGAGAGAATTACGAACATTTCTCGATGGTATAAAAATCGGAAATAATTCATGCACATTAAAGATACTGAAAAGATTAATTTTGTGTAATAATAATTCTAAAATGTTATTAACAAATTGATGAAAAAAATATTGTTTAACAAATTTGTCGATGACCCAACTTTTATTTTAATGAAAATGATTCGTTCATTTTTCAGAATACGTATGAATTTTTTCAGATTTTAGAGTTCACTTTGAAATTCGTGTGTTTTTATAGGGAAAATATGTGAAAATTCAAAGTGAACTCTAAAATCTGAAAAAATTCATACGTATTCAGAAAAACGAAGGAATCATTTTCATCCACAAAAAAACTTGGGTCATCGAAATATTTGTTAAACAATGTTTTTTTTTATCAATTTGTTAATAACATTTTCGAATTATTATTATGCAAAATTAATCTTTTCAGTGCCTTTAATATGCATGATTTTTTTCAGATTTTTATATTATCGAGAAATGGTTGCCTCTCAATTTTCGAAAACTTATGCGAACTCGACACCAGGCGCAAGGACTACCTTAAGGATGTGGGAGCAAGAAATATTCAATGAGCGTAAATTCGAGAAAAGGGGGAGAGAATTGCGTGCACTTCTCGATGATCTGAAAAACTGAACAATATTATGGGCACTAAAGGTACTGAAAAGATTAGTTTTGCATAATAAGAATTCCAAAATGTTATTAACAAATTGATTTTAAAAAATTGTTTAACAAATATTTCGTTGATCCAAGTTTTTTTTGCGTGGAAATGGTTCCTTTATTTTTCTGTATACGTATGCATTTTTTCAGATTTTTATCTAATCTTTGAAATTTGTTTTTTTGTTTAATGGAAAACATGTACAAATTTTGACAATATTGAATGTGGGAAGGGGTTGGAGGGAAGAAGATAAAAAGCTTTGAGCGACGTCGTTTTAATAGAACTGAACGTTACGCGGTGGATAGAATATTTACATCTTCGTACTTCAGCCTACCGACACAAAGGCCTCCAGTGATTTCACATTCGCAACGTCCCAAAGTTTCAGGTTTTTATCGTATTCCAGGCGTAACTGCATATTCGTGGGATCGCCGTTGTCACCGATATGTAGGGACATCGATGTATTGAATTCGTAAGGTTTCCAGACATTCGGATCGGCTGCGTATTGAGACGTTGGAGTCCTGAAAATCACGCGGGCGAAGACGATTTTTGAATAATGATTTTTTATTAATCATAAGTGAAATTAAATGTATTCGATGTGGATGGCATATCGTTTACATTAATACAAAGAGTCACTATTAAGCTGGGAAAATCTATTTACCCTGTACGAGCGAAAGTGGTCCAGAAATCGATCATAACGTCGATCATCTTTTGGTCAGATTCGCTCAGCTCGAAGTCGGCGTTTTTCTTCGGAAAAAGATAAAGCAAATCGTCGCCGTGAGTAATGCCGAAGTCGTCGTTATTGCCGATCGTAGCCGAAGTTTTACTAAACGTGCCACGATAATCGAATGTGTAATGATAGAGGGGATTTTTGTTCTTTTGTGATATCAATCTCGTCTGAATTTCCGATGGGAATCGGAACTCCATGTCGGTTGCGAGTTGCGTCAAATTCCGGATGAACTAAAATAGACGAAGGTAATTCAAGGTAAACCAACATTTGTTCACAAACTGTACGGACAAAAAGTACTCACGAGCTCTTTGTCGTCAGTTGGTGAAATGCCTTCGAAGTAATAATCTTGAATCAGGTTGTTGGGATTTTTATCAGGGTTGGGAGAAAAAAATCTTGTCAGTGTCTCGCGCATGAAGGCAGTGAGATTCGCCGCAACTTTGTCATACATCTTATCGTCCGCGTAAAATCCTAAACAAGAATTTAAAAGCGGGAGGTTACGAAAAATATCAACGTCGTTTGATATTTTTGATATTACCTGCTGTAACTATTAGACCTTCGTCACGGACATTGCCTAAAATTGCCGGACAGTCCTTTATTCCGTCCTTCAACGCCTTATTGTAAGGAAATTCCGAGAGGAATGCACCTTTGCCTTTTGGTTCTTCCGTTGGCGCCCAAGTGGTAGTCAGCCAAGGCGTGTTAGCCAAGTTCCTGAATATGGCATTAGAGTCCACGAGCCTGTTAACGTCAACCTTTCGAAGACAATCAACGAGATCCGCGGACTTGCCCGTTGGGCACTTTAAGTGCTTTCCAAGATCCCTGGCTCTTTGATAGTAATTGTTGTTCATTTCATCTTGATGACCCCACAACGACATTAAATTTCCGCTTTGAGATATATACCGATGGAACAGGCCTGTAAAAACCAGAAAATAGCAAAGTTGCATTTTCTTCCTCGTGCGAAATTTGTAAAAACATTTCTGGATTAGGAAAAAATTATGTAATTACAAGACGCGCTGCCTAATGCCGATTGTTATGCTTCTACTCTTACTGTATAAAAAAAAAAAAAAACAACGTAACTCTTACATGTAATTTAATGTTTCGAAAGTTCAATCAAATAGGGGAAAATTCGTGACCCCAGACGGGTGGACTGCGAATTAAATGCGAGTTTAAAAAAAAAAGAGACCACTTGCCTTTACTCTGATCCGATATCGCAAGCAGACTGGTGCAGACCCCGCCGGCGTCCTGTCCAAAAATAGTCATTGGCACCACGGCGCCCCCGAAAGCTACGATGTGTGTCCGAATCCATTGCAGCGCGACAACCTGATCCTTGAGGCCAAAGTTGCCAGGTGCCGCGTCGTCGCCGGTGCTCAAAAATCCTAAAACCCCAAGACGATAATTCACCGTGACCAGAACGATGTCCTTGTCCAACAGATACTCGGGTCCCGCGTCTGTGGAACTTCCGCTTCCCCTCACAAAGTTGCCCCCGTGAAAGTAGACCATAGTGGGAATTAGTTCGTCGGGAGATATCTGGAATGACGAGATCGTAATCAAGAATGTTATGTGCGGATGGAGGTGGAAATTAGACCAATTGGACCAATCATACATCCGGTGTATAGACGTTCAAATACAAGCAATCCTCGTCACCGACCACCACGCCGTCATCATTTAATTGTGGACACCGATTGCCATCGACGTTCGCGGTCATATTTGTGTTGTCCCACATGGAAAATATGGTCGTCATTTCAGCAGGTCTAAATCTGTTAAAACAATTCGAGTTAATCACAAGAATTGATGATTGTCGTTTGAAGAGTCGTAAAAAAATGCATACCTGCGTGAACCAACGGGCGGTTTTGCATAAGGGATCCCTAGGAACGCCGATATGTTTCTACCGTTTCTCGTGGTAATCGTCGTTCCGCTAATTTGTCCTGGATACAGCTGTATCACCGGTTCTCCGTAAATGTTTATGAAATACAGAAAAGACAGAGCGAGCGACAGTCGCCCCGTCAGTCCAGTACCGAACATGGTTGTCGACTGATCTGCAGTTGTGCGAAAAGGTTTGGCTCTGGTTTTTGCCTGATAGTCGGTTTTGGTGATGGGGGTAAGTGGCGGCATTAGAGAAGATAGTGCGAAGCGAACTGCGATCAATTTTCGTGTAAGTAACGTGAAAACGTTTTGCAAAATAGCGTTGAAGTGTTAGGCCGGACGAACTTATCTTGAGACCTCGTTTTACGATAACATTCGGAACAACAACAACAATGTCGTCGATTAAATGTAATTTTACACAATAATTTTTTACTGTGTACGGATCAATAATCTCGTCGGATATCCAAATGATGAGTTTTTCAATTTTGTCAATAGTAATTACTAATTACTAATAGTTAATTAGTTAGTTAATTAGTTGGTTTATCTGTATCAAATATTGAGATCACAGCTAACGATACTTCATTCGGCGGAGTTTTGATATTCATCTCCGATATTACGGAGGACATTTTTTTTGGTCCTGTTACTTGGGGAAAATTGGTGGGACAAGTTTGATCACTTTTTGTGTTGAGAATCTTTTTATTTTTTGCGTTAATGCGATTTGCAACAAAATCACAGAGATTATTTTCATAGAACTGAAGGTAGATCGAAAATGTACATATTCGCACTTCAGCCTTCTAGATCCAGATCAACGCAAGCTTTAAGACAACGACATAACCGCCGCTAATTCCCTCCAAGTCGTCATGTCCCATTGTATTACATTTTCATCGTATTCCAGGCGGTATTCCATATTCGTGGGTTCGGCGTTGTAGCCAATATGTAGGGACAACTGTTCTTTAGGGTCGGAAGGTTTCCAGGCATCCGGATCGGCTAAGGATTGAGACGTTGGAATCCTGAAAATCAGGCGGGCGTAGACGGTTTTCAATTAATAATTGACATTAAAAAAAAAATAAAAAAATGTCTGGTTGTCCCAACAAAGGTTTTACCTTGCTGTACCTCAATGTTTTTTTTTTTTTTAATTAATTTGTCGTTTTTTGCGTGAGATTAGATGTATTCGATATGCATGGCATGTCGTTTACATTAATACAAAGGGTCACTATTAAGCTGGAAAAAAACTATTTACCCTGTAGTAGCGAAACTGGTCCAGAAATCGACCATAATATCGATCATCTTTTGGTCAGATTTGCTCAGTTCGATGTCAGCGGTTTTCATCGGAAAAAGATAAAGCAGTTCGTCGCCGTGAGCAACGCCGAAGTCATGGTTATTGCCAATCGTAGCCGAAGTTTTACTAAACGTGCCACGATAATCGAATGTGTAAACATAGACGGGATTCTCCTCCGGTTTTGGTATTACACTGACGAACAGTGAAGTTGGGTATCGGAACTCCATGTCGGTTGCGAGCTGCGTCAGATTCCGGAGGAACTGAAATAAACGATGGTAATTCAGATGCATAAATCGAAATCTCTTCACAAACTGTACAGGCAAACGAGTACTGACGAGCTCCTTGTCAGTTGGTGAAACGTCATGGAAGTAATAGTCCTCCACGAATTTGCTGGGATTTGAAATAGGTTGACTACTAAATAATCTGTTTACTACCCATCTCAAGAATGCAGTGCGATTCGTCGCTACTTTGTTGTATAAGTCGTCGTCCGCGTAAAATCCTAAACAAAAATTTCGAAGTGGCCAGTTAGGAAAAGTATCAGTATCATTTGTATTTAATGAAAACAAGAAATCCAACGGGAATGTACGACTCAAGTCTATACCTGCAGTTATCAATAGACCTTCATCACGAACATTGCCTACAATTGCCGGGCAGGGCTTGATATAATTCCCAACTATCCTGTGCAAAGCGTAATCTTTCAAAAATGGATCTTCGACCTCTCCTCGTTCGATCGTTGGCGCCCAAGTCGTATTCAGCCATGGCCAGATGGCGTTGTTCTTGAATATATCATTAGAATCCACGAGACGCTTAACGTCAACATTTCGAAGACAATTGACAAGAACCCTGGAATTGTGCGTTGGGCAATCTAGGTGCTTTCCGAGATCCGTAGCTCTGTCATAGTAATAGTCGAATTTATCTTGAGTGCCCCACATTGACACTGCATTCCCGCTTTGAGATATATACCGAGTGAACGAGTCTGTAAAAACGACAAAATGACAAAGTTACGTTTGCTTCCTCGTGCGGAAGTTATCAGAACCTTCCCGGATCAGGGTGGAGGTCAAAATAGCTAATTACAAAAATAGCGTATTGCTAAAACAGCAAAGTTCAAAATAATGAACGGTCTGAATCTAGAATGGCCATCATTATGAAATTCGCTATTTCAGCTATTCGCTATTTTCTTTATTAAAATAGAATCAAAGTAGCGAATGATCAAAATAGCGAATGGCTGAAAATACGAATTTCATAATGATGGCCATTCTAGATTCGGACCATCCATTATTTTGAAATTTGCTATTTCAGCCATTTGCTATTTTGGTAATTAGCTATTTTGATCTCCACCCCCGGATCAGGAGAAAATTGTGGCATCCGCAGCACTCAATCAGATAGCGACTGTTTTTTTTTTGCACACAATTTCCATATAACAAAAAAAGAAAACACAAAATTCAAAGTGAACTTAAAAATCTGAAAAAAATCATACGTATTCCGAAAAATGAACGAACGTCAAAACGTGACGACTTGCCTTTACTCTGATCCGATACCGCATGCAGACTGGCGCTGACGCCGCCGGCATCCTGTCCAAAAATCGTCACTGGCTCCGCGGCGCCCCCGAAGGAAAAAATGTATCTCTGAATCCATTCCAGAGCGACAGCCTGATCCTTGAGGCCAAAGTTGCCAGGTGCCACTTCGTCGCCGGTGCTCAAGAATCCTAAAGCCCCAAGACGATAATTCACCGTGACCAGAATGACGTCCCTGTCCAACAGATACTCGGGTCCCGCTTCTGTGGAACTTCCGCTTCCCCTCACAAAGCCGCCCCCGTGAAAGTAGACCATAGTGGGCAATGGTACGTCGGGAAGTATCTGGAATTACGAGATTATAATCAAGAATGTTATGTGCGGATGGAGGTGGAAATTAGACTAATCGGACCAATCATACATCCGGTGTGAAGATGTTCAAGTACAAGCAATCCTCGTCACCGACCACCTCGCCGTCATCGTTTAATTGTGGACACCGATTGCCATCGACTTTCCCGACTTTATCGTTAAGGTTTTCGTTGTCTGGATTGTACCATAGACTCCGAATTTGAGGGGGTTTGAATCTGTGAAAACAATTCGACTGGCGGTTAATCAGAAGAATTGACGAGGGCCGTTTGAGGAGTCATAAAAAAAATCCATACCTGCGAGGACCGACGGGCGGTTCTGCGTAAGGTATCCCCAGGAACGCCGATATGTTCCTACCATTTCTCGTGGTAAATGTCGTTCCGTGAATTTCTCCTGGATATACATCTACCACCGGGTCTCCTTGGACGTCTGTAAAATACAGAAGGAGAGACAGAGCGAGCGTCAGTCGAGTACCGAACATGATCGTCGACTAATCGTGCGAAAATTTCTGGCTCTTGTTTTTGTCTCATAATCGGCTTCAGCGGTAGGGGTAAATGGTATACCATTAGAGAAGATAGTGCGAAGTGAACGAAGTGAACCGCGATAAACTTCCATGTTACGGAAAACAAAGAAATACAAAATAGCGTTGGAGAAGTACGCTGCAAGGTCTCAAAATATGAGGTCTCAAAATAATTATCTTGAGACCTCATTTTACTACAATATTCGGAATAACAACAACGATGACGCGAATTAAGCGTAATTTTGCATAATACACTATTCAAATGTAATTCGAAGGATGTGTACCTTTTGAATTTATTTGAAATAATTTCAAAAGCTCATGCCTTCAAAGACCTTTTTGTTGGGCATTTTAATACTTTTTGCGTTGATGCGACCTGACCGAATGCAATTTTCAACATCCTATATTCGTGACATGAATCCTTATCCTCGTCATACATTTCCCTGATCCATAATCTAAAGAAAAAGGCTAGTGAAACGGTCCAGTACCCAAAGACCTCGTGTCTTCAAAGACTTAATCGCACCAGAATCTGGATAGCCGTCCCCCTCTCGCGTTATCAGCATGCGAATCCTCTCCGGTTGTCATCTATCGGAGCGTGGATCACACGTCAGCCGTGCAGTCTGGCTGGCGCGATGTACAGCGAATACAGGGGAATTTCCTTACAGCAGATTTCCGGCTCGTTCCCGGGTATCCGAAATTTGCATAACCCATACCCAAGCGCGAGAGCTGGAAATTCGCCCTCTGGTTGGCACCCTTACCTGGGCTGAATGGCACAACGGCACGAACTCTACCAGCCAGAGCGCTTATATAGTATGCATAGCCTTTCGGGACTACACGTCTTACATTACCTTTGGGTCGGGAAGCGAGCGAGCGAGACGGGACGATGCGAGAAAGCTCGAGCGACGCCGAGGAGAGAGAGAGAGAGCAAAAGGAAAAGACAGGGCGGGGACGAGTGGTCGGGTGGACCAAGCTCAAGAGGACTCCGTCCTCTTCGCCCGCCAAAGTCCACCCGGAGCCACCTCAGGCACTGCTGCCTCGCCTTTGCCTCGGTCGCTGCTGCGGGCTACGCTCCCTGCTGCTGCTGCTGCTGCTCGCCCAACCCGAGCCTCGTTCCACAGGCATCAGGCAATGTAATTAACAGGCCCTGACATTAAGCCCCGCTGTGTATGACGAGTCACGTAATTCAGCGCTTGATGCTTGGAGCCTCGGTGATGTGTATATATAGGCGACTTGGTTGTGGAGTTGTGAATCCTCGTTAGTTTAGGCAATGAATGTTACGGCATGATTTGTTTTGTGGGTGGGATTTCATGATAATAACCTGCGGTCATCATAGAATGACGTGCGAATTGTTTAGTGGCTGCATGGATACCACATTTTCAATAAAAATATTTTTTTATAGAAAATTCAAAGGCGTTTTTAATACAAAAAAATTGTGAGCGGTTGTGAAAAAATGGATGACGTTATTTTTTGTATCACTTTTGTGATGCGTTAACCGCGTTTTTCCATTTTTTCAGGAACATTATCGTAACATTGTTTTGAGAATAAACAAGCGTTATGACCATTAAAAAATATATACTTTACATTATTATTACTCTGAGTTACATTTATGATTTAATAATTACAAAATAAATTGTACCATCAACTTTATTTCTAAATGTTTCAGCGCTTTGCAACTCCGCTTGGATGTAGCACGAATATAGGTGGATAGACGCATTCCGCCGGCATTTGTACAGGCAACGTTCGTACGTACCGCGATGTATCGGTACATCGTGTGTATCCGATTCAGCGGATCGCAAGTATCATCCATCGTCGGACCTCTATGGACGCCTCCCCGCTGTCCTTCCGGCGCGCACACTCGTCATTCCTCACCCTCGCATTCGCTGCTCCTTTAATGCAGATCGTACCGCGGAAATTCTTTCAACTCGCGGCAAATATATTCGTAGACATTTTTTTTTTTTTTTTTTTCCATTGGGTACGAAATCCGAGTGCAGTAAAGTCAGGGGAATAAAAAAAGTATCTGTTCGCTGGCTGAGGTTTCACTATTTTTTTTTTAGCTCTTTTTGATCATTCGCATTCGAAAGGGAAAGGCGCTTCGGGCTTGCCAAATGTTCTCCATCGAACTCGTTAGGTTTTTTTCTGATCAAGCTTCAACTCCGGCTGAGTGGCGACCGACACTTTCCAATAACAAAATGCGGTCAGCGAACATTTTTTTTTATATTGAAAAGTGTCTGTCAGGCGTCGATGGTTTAAAAGGATTCTAGTACAAACAAAAATGTTTGTACGAAATAAATCCTGGGATTATTAAATTCTTTTCACTAGTTACATTCTATCTAAAGTTTTAAGAAGCTTTAGAAAATCTTGTAAATTTTAATTTCATTTTTTTTTTCGCTGCTCTACATATTGAATAAGCCCTAAAAATTGTTTTTCCTATTCAAAATGAATTACAATTTCAACTTCATTGGGGCACGAGTGAACTTTATACGATCGTGCTAAAAATATAGACATTTTTAAAGAGAAAGTGTGCCGTTCAAAAGACAAAAATATCTCACTTTCGCAATACAAGAAAAACTTTAAATTTTAATAGTTTTTTTTAATAAATTTTAATCGTTTTTTTTTCGCTGCTCTACATATTTAATAAGCCCTAAAAATTGTTTTTCCTATTCAAAATGAATCACAATTTCAACTTCATTGGAGCACGAGTGAACTTTATCCGATCGCGCTAAAAATATAGAAATTTTTAAACAGTAAGTGAACCGTACGAAAGACAAAAAAAAATCTCACTTTCACAAAACAAGAACCACCCCAACATTCGCCCCTTACTCTCAAAACTCTTGCCCACCTCGTCCACCCTTTTCGCCCCGGTCTTCGTTAATGTGTCGCCAGCGCCTTCGCGTTTCCCTTAGCCGCTCGGTATTCCGGTCATTGGTGAATTATTGCTTCTTCCACGTCGAGAATATTTATGAAAAATTACGGCCTCGGCCACACGACTCAGCCTCGGGTATCCCGTAACCCAACTCCGTCACGTTTTTCTCGAGTCCATAAAAATAGCCGATAAAAAAACGTGCCCAGTGTAGGACCCACACACACACACATATATCTCAAACGCTGTATACGTCGGACATTCCAGTCGCCGTCCACGTCTACAGTGTCTCGCGCCACCGATCGTTTAGTCGACTGCGACGTCGCTGCTGCTGCTGCTGCGGCTGGGATAAAAATTGCACAGCAATATTGCGAGCGAGAAGGCGGCGACTGCGGAGGAGTCGAGAGAAGAGAGAGAGAAAGAGACGAGAGCGAAGAAAGTCCCGAGCGCCCTGGGGGTCGACGCGCGAGCGGCCTCGTCGGGTCCTGCGGTGCGCGGCGAAAAGCGAGGGGAGAGAAAGAGTGGAGAACGCACATCCCCGTCGCCGCGCGTACGGCCGCCGTGCAATACCCACGGAGCAGCCGCGGCACCGCCGCCGGGGACAATAGTAAGCCGGTGGCGAATTTTCGTTGAAATAACAGTTGAAAGCACACGGCTCTGTGAAAAATGTCGTACCCCCGCGAGACTGCAAAGCAAATAAAGTAGAAAAGGGGGCAAAAGCCGCCGGTCCGACGGGCCGCGGCGCACTTGCGACTCTCCCCGCAAACGTGTGCATCGAGTCGCCTATATATTCGTGGATGTGTGTATATATATATGTATACGAAGGATATATATATATATGTATATATATGTGCGCCGGAAAATATACTACGCGACTACCCGCATACGAGAATGTTTCACGCCCATAGTTTTTATGCCTCCTGCTACATCGCCCACATGTATTTATGTATTTTTAGCGGAGGCGACCGGGGCGCGTTGCCTCCGCTAAAGGCTGAGGCGAAATGAGCCGGTGAGCTTCGCTGCTGTATTAATGTTTGGAAAAAGGCCGCGGAATAACCATTCATTTTTAGTGTGTGAGAGACTGTTTTTACACGTCGTTGCGCTATTTTCCGGTCGACTGAAAAAATAGTCGGGGGTTGAGTGCGAGAAAAGTTGTTTGGAAGGGCAGCGGAATGTACAGCTGGCGGTTTATTGTTGGGTATACGGGTATCAAATTTTTGACGCTGTACGTGGTGGAGAATTTTTTTTTTTCGACTTGAATGATTTTTTAGAAGGACGATGAGGAGAGGGTTGAAATATAATTGGAAACTGCTTTTTTGCATCCTTCAAAAATAGCTGGAGATTATTTTTTGCATCCTTCAAAAATAGTTGAAGACTATTTTTCCCACCCTTGGAAAATAGTTGGAGACTATTTTTTCCATCCTTAAAAAATAGTTGGAGATTATTTTTCCCATCCTTAAAAATAGTTGGACACTATTTTTTTCATCCTTGAAAAATAGTTGGACACTATTTTTTTCATCCTTAAAAAATAGTTGGACACTATGTTTTTCATCCTTAAAAAATAGTTGGACACTATGTTTTTCATCCTTAAAAAATAGTTGGACAGTATTTTTTTCATCCTTAAAAAATAGTTGGACACTATTTTTTTCATCCTTAAAAAATAGTTGGACACTATTTTTTGCAAACGTCTGCCAAACGTTACTGCTGCAAACGTCTCCCAAAACGTCTCCCAAAATGCTAAAAGCCAAAATGTTTGTCCTCAAAAAGTCACGTCAAAAACCCGCGCCGCATCTGCTCATGACAATAGCGCCCCGGTCTCCCACAGCAGAGGCTCTCACCGGCGTGGTTATCGTGCTTTTTCTAAACCGCTGTAACGTCGAGAACGAGAGAGACCAACGTGTGGTGCGTGTGTGGCGACGATGGTTGCTGGTGAGAATTTTTCTCTCGCAGAGACTCGGGGACGTAAAATGCTGCCGTAAACACGGATTCGCGAGCATTTGCACAATCCCAACGTCGGGGCTTTCGTTGGGCTTCGCGGAGTCGCCTGGCTGCCTGCCTGCGGGGTAGGTGAAGAACACGGTGTGTGACGTTGATGTCCTTTCGTCTTTCTTCCCTCCCCGTTCGCCGATGTTTCTCCTTTCGAGGGGGGGGGGGGGGGGGGGGTTCGTCGTCGCCCAACCCCTCGCGGAGAGTGTAGCGAGGGTTCTGCACGTCGGGGTGGTGTCGGCGTCGCGCGGGCCCCGCTGACAGAGACGCCGGGCGCGCGCGTCGAGGCTGAGGGAAATAATGCTAAAAGCCGGGCGCCCGCACGAACGAGACGACGACGACGTCGGTGACGATGCGTTAATGTCATATTTTTATTTTATTCCGGGCGAGGAGCTCGGCGCGCAGGCAGAAGCCAGAACGACAGACGTGCGGACGGACCGACGGCGAAAGAAATGCTATAGATATGGATATATAAATATATAGATAGGGGAGGTGGGGGCAAAATGGGACAGCGATTATTTCAGTTCCAACTATTTTTACGGGCAAAATGAGTCAGACCCCCATTTTAACATTTTAACATTTTAAACAATTTTGAGTATTTTAACCAATCTGGCTTTTGAAAAGTCACTTTGAAAAAAAAAAAAAAAAAAAAAAAAAAAAAATTACAAATGTTTTTTTTTTAATATAACCATTAAGTATATTTATTATTATTAAGTATATTCATTAATAACCATTAAGGAATATCACCGAGTAAAAAAAAACACGAATTTCCGATTTTGGAGGTCTGTCCCATTTCGCCCACACTTTATTTTTTTGTGCCGACGCTCAAAATTGATAATTGGAGTGGAATTTTTGGATCAAAAGCAATTAAAACACATTTTTGTTATCGTCATAAAACCATTTTTCGTGTACGCGTCCCATTTTGCCCGCACCTCCCCCATATGTATGTATATAATATAAATGTGTGTGGTGTATGTTTATAGCTGAGCGCGCGCGCGACGTCCGGACAGAACCGCGCGTTTCCAGTCCCCGAAGGCAGACGGGAGGTACGCGCGCGGAATAAATATCCGGATGCCGGGGGTTTACTACGACGACGACGACGGCGGCGAGGACGACGTGATGCCGCGCTAACGGTCGACGACGACGACGACAACGACGCCGAGTCACCGCGGAATAACATATGTGGATATACGCGGGGAAACGTAAAACGCTTTGTCGCTGCCGCGGTGTAGCGGCCTAAGCGACGGGGCGGCCGCCTTCGTACGGGGATGCGGTCCGCGTGACACAGACGTCGCGCACCGTTTCGTCGATTGATTTTAAATCGGGAAATATATCGGGGCTGTGGCGAGGCGCGTAATGCACACGCCACGGGAAATTGTTGGGGTGGAAGTGGTGACGACTGTTCGGGTTGTCGTTGAAGAAAGTTGTCTCGATTCTTGTAGCTGTGAAAGATATAGATGAGTCTGGTAATTCCTCTTGGAAAAATTAGTGGGTAAAATTATGTCACATTTTTTATTTAATGAAATATTAATTTTTTATTTAATGAAATAATAATTTTTTATTTAATGAAATATTAATTTTTTATTTAATGAAATATTAATGTTTTATTTAATGAAACATTAATTTTTTATTTAATGAAATATTAATTTTTTATTTGAAAAATCGCAAAACAATTAAATGAAAGGGGTGTGTTTTTTGGGGGGAAAAAATGTGGGTTTCGCAAAGTTTGAAGACCCTATCCGATGGAAAATTTCCTGCTGATTCCGAAAGGAGTCGTTGTTTGCCCGAAAAAATAGGAAATTCGATGACAAAAAGGCGAAAAATGATTTCTCACTTTTTTCGAAATTTCGACATTTTTCTGAAGTCGAGGTTACTCTTTTTTGGATTTAACGACCCTGGATTTTCTTTTTGCGTTCGAGAGAAAACTTTAGAACTTTAGAAAAAAATACTCCCCGACGAAACTCTACAAAATCCTCCAGAGTCAGTGATGCAGAGTCTGCGGTGTACAGACTCGGGTTCCACAGAACCGCTGGAATCGCCGAAGCTTTTCCGTAGAATTTTACTTGCCGACGCGCGCACAAAGGAAACCCAAAGAGGATTACGGAGTCCGAAGTACAGCGCGAAGTGGCCCGCGGAAAGTGATCAGAAACTCGCGGGAGCGGAAATAAATTTTAATTAATTCCCCGCGTGAAACATTATGATAATCTTCACGTTTGCCTCCGTTACATTGTTATCAAGGGCCGGGAGAAAATAGCGTTTGAATTTTTGTTTTCGCGTGGCGAGAAAATTAGATGTTTTATTTCGTCGAAATTGCCGCGGCAACACTCGGCGCAGTCCGGAAACCGAGCTGCGCGCACCACGTCGGTTACCACGAGTCCGCGTGCTCGATTTACCGCAATTTCTTTTTCCATCAGTGTCGAGTAACGAACTTTCCTTCCCGCCGTCTTTCCCCAACCCCCCCCCCCCCCCCCCCCCCCTCGCGTCGTCGTATCGCGCCAGCTCCGTTTTCGTCCTCGTTGTTTCTTTAGCAAGGACGAACTAGTTCGAAACAGGTATATCCTATGGCCGCCGGGCACGATTGTAATGGAGTAGAGGTATTATGTTATGGCGCCCTATATACGCTAAAGTGCGCCATACATACCCCAGGCTTCTATATACGCGCGTATGGGATGTTCCACGTTCGCGGATTTTCGTCGTCGCGACTTTAATCGTTCAGTGGGATTAAAGCTGCGCTCTGAAATTAAATGTCTGCACAATTCGAACTGCTCGCATCTTTGACCAACAATCATCTTTTATTCAAATCTTTTCTTTACTTCACTTAACTTCACTTTATAAAAACATAACAAAACAACATCCGATCTCCCTCACAATTAAAAAAAAAATTGATCCCAACCCTCTTCTTTTGTTTTCGATCCCCACAATCTCGATTCTGCAGAAAGGATGTTTCGCTTTATAAAAACATCCTAAAACGAACATCCGATCTCTCTCACAACAATTAAAAATAATTGATCTCAACCCTCATTTTTTGTTGTCGATTTCAACAATCTCGATTCCGTGGAAAAGATGTTTCACTTTATAAAAACATCCCAAAACCAACATCCGATCTCTCTCACAATAATTAAAAATAATTGATCTCAACCCTCATTTTTTTTGTTTTCGATCTCCACAATCTCGATTCTGCAGAAAGGATGTTTCACTTTATAAAAACATCCCAAAACCAACATCCGATCTCTCTCACAACAATTAAAAATAATTTATCTCAACCCACATTATTATTATTATTATTATTTTTTATTTTTATTTTTTTTTCGTTCCCCACAATCTCGATTCCGCAGAAAAGATGTTTAACTTTATAAAAACATCCCAAAACCAACATCCGATCTTCCTCACAACAACAACAAAAAATTAATCTCAACCCTCTTTTCTTTTTTGTTTTCAATCCCCACAATCCCGATTCCGCGCAAAGGACGTTTCACTTAAGTCGATTTGAGTCGCAGCGGACCATACGAGTCCTCGCCATCCGTACAATCGTCGCGGAGAGACGAAACAATTCGACCGCGCGCGGGCTTTGACCGAGTCCCAACGGAAAGTAATCAGCGCGCGCGGGTCGGTGATGACTATGATGGGAGGGACACAGAGGGCTCCTCGTTCCGCGTCGTTCTCCACTCCCCAAGCCGCATCGACCACCGCGACGATATAAAGGAAACCGGTCAGTACTGGTCAGACGTGACCATTAGACGTCACGTCTGACCACTGGTTCTCTGCCGGCCGGAGAGGAGAGAGCGACACACACAGTCTGTGTTAGTGGAGAACAAGGAAGACGGCGCTGTGTGTGGGTGTATCAAGTAGTGGTGGTCGCGGAGAGTCCGGGAAACTCTCTCGGACCTTGAGCACACAAGCCCGAACCCGTCCGTACTACGTCGTGGGAGTAATTTGTGGAACGACTACCACCCGCATCGGCGCCTCTGAAAGCTCGTGACGCGAGAGAACCACCTGCTCTCCCGCCTGTCCTTCCTGTCTGTAACTACTTCTGTTAACTAGTCCGCCGACCGTATTGTTGCTGCCTCTGCTTGTGTATAACCCGTTACCGTGCATGTAGAGCCGTGATGCATTCGTGGGGCTCGCTCGACTAACTCATGAGCAAGATTCTTACATGATTAAACCGCGCGCTGCGAAGTGGCTTTTACAAGGTCATCCGGCAGTCTAATTTTCGCGAAGGGAAAACGCGATTTATGAGCTAATTGTTTCGTATCGCGTTGGACGTGTTTGTGAGGAAAATGTAATTGGGTTGTTTCCGGGCTGGGAAATGCGATCGAAGCGAAAATTAAAGACGGTTTAATCACGCGAGGTGGAAACTGAAATGGAATTTGAGGACATTCAACAAAATATATTTTTTTCCATGAAAGGATTACATCGTTTTTTTTTATAAATAATAAAATAGATCTCTATATTATAAATATGTCTCGAATTGAGAGATTTAGAAGAAAAAATTCAGATCAATCTCAAACTCACTTAAAAAAAAATTCAGATCAATCTCAAACTCACTTAAAAAAAAATTCAGATCAATCTCAAACTCACTTAAAAAAATTCAGATCAATCTCAAACTCACTTAAAAAAAATTCAGATCAATCTCAAACTCACTTAAAAAAAAATTAAATCCTCAAAAATTCAAACATCTTTTTGTGTCAAGTTAACAAAACAATTTTTTTTTTACTTCAAAAGTTGACACTTCCATAAAGATTTTTTATTAACGTCTACATTTTTTTTAATTAACGTAAAACGGATGGCAAATTCCAGTGAGTATCGCGCCCTGAATCGTCCCAAGCGTTTCAGTGGTAAAGGTCTTCGTTAGTCAGCCGCTCGCTAAACTGAGTCTCGCGGTGCGCGCTGCACTGGCGCGCAAGTGGTAAACACTCCGCCGGTTAGCTAAGTAGTAAACGCGAGTGTATCTCAGACGAGGCGCCCAATACGTCTCGCATAGAGCTACTTGTCGCATTTCCCTCGCGCCATTAACCCACTTGCCGGGGTGGCACTGTTCTCGCGCTTCGCGGAGTTCGGAAACGACTTAGGTACGACTGTGCCTATCGCCTCGTCGTGAAACCCCAACGACGGATGCGATGCAACCGTGACAGTTGTTTCACGGTGAGACAGTACGGAGCAACCTTATATAGCTGTGTGGAACATAAGGGGCATTCCAATTCAACTCCGCTCTGACCTTTCAAACCTTCAGATTGAACCCGCAATTTTTTATATCATTGACACAACTCTTAAAATTAGTCAATATTTTTTTTCTTCCCGAAAAAAAAAATTGTAGAGGGCGAAACAAAAATGTAAGGAGATTCTGGTCCACTTAGGCTTGGATCTAAAAAAATATTTTTTTTTTAATTATAAATTTTTTTAAAGTTAAAAAAATCTTGCGACCGCTTTTATCGTAGATTGAAAATTATCGAAAAAAGTTTAAGTGCTTTTTGAAGTTATGCCAATCGTCTAAAAAATTCCGGGCCCGATCGGAAGAGTCGAGGGTCGAAAACAGGTCGAATCGGTAGGGAATGCCCCGTACAAGACCTGCCCGTCGCTTTATATATTGTAGTACTTGTAACACACGGTGGTATCGGTTCGTACGGCGCGTCTCGCGAGGCCAATATAACCTCGTTAGAGGTCGAGTTAGCGGGAATACGGGGTCCCGATGGAGCATCTACGCGGTCGCCTCTTAGCTAGCGACTTTGATACTCAATATTAATTATGACCGAGATTCTCGATACACGACACGCTTCCCACTTGCCGTGTCCCACCCTTACGCGCTCGGTACGCCCCGCATGCACGCTGCTGCTGCACTCCACGCACTTTCGGGCACGTAGCTGCCGAGTGGCTGCCTTCCCCAGCCACTCTGCGCACGGCGGTTCATAACGTATGCATATCTATCGCACAACGGTTTCCAGGGCGAAATGCACCATGCCGTAATTTTGTTTCTGGAGTAGGTCGGCTACGCTGTCAAAAATTTACACTGCGCTGTGTTTGCAGTTCACATCGTGCAAAAAAGGCGTTTGTTGACTCTACTGTACGGTATATTTTTTTCTTCATAATAAAACGATGCCTAAAGAAATAAATAATGTCACCAGCAATTAAATTATGGAACTAGTGACTATTTATATATAAATAGTAGTAGTAGTAGTAGTAGTACTATTACTATTATTATAATAGTATTATAATAGTAGTAGTAGTAGTACTATTTATATATAAATAGTCACTAGTTCCATAATTTAGTAACAAATACTACTATCAAAAACCCAATTTTTACTGCCAAAAATATTCCGAACAAGCTTCCATTGCAGGCAAAGGAAGATTTCTTAGGGTCCAATTTATAGTCCCAAGTTTGAACTCAAGTTCCAACTTAAGTCTCAACTTGTTCTTTTTTTAACTTCCAATTGAAGTCCCAAATTTAAATTCGAACTTAATCGGGGAATATGTTGGGAATATTCTGAAGTACCAATTTAAGTTTGAACTTAAAAAAAAAACTGGGACTTCAGTTCAGACTTGGGACTCCAAATTCGCTTCTAAAATAAACCTGTACTTAAAGTATTATTCATACATTTCAGGACAATCTATTTTTCTGGAAACACGTTGATGACTCGAGGACCTTAAAGAACAACACCCGAAAAAAAAAAAAAAAAAACGTTGAGGTCACGGCCGGCTTGTCCCAGTCCGGAATGACCCGTATACGCGGCACGGTGCACAAGTGTACTTGCCGGTAACAACCCGAAGCCATAACTCAGCGATGTTACGCGAGATGCCTCGACGCTCCGCGAATCTCGCGCGAGTACGAAGCTCCCGCTGCTGCTACCCGGGCGAAGTGGGCGAGCCGGGGGTTGGCGGGGAAGAAAAGCGAGAAGCGTAAAACCGGCCACTCAACTCCTCGCGATACTTCATCCTCGGCTTGTTCCATAGCGGAACGATACGTTCAGTGAGTCCTAACGAGCTCCTCGAGCAATTTATATCCTTTTCCTTTCCTCCCACCCGCGGTTCGCCGGCTCCCTCGGTGCGCGTTGAGAATCTACGTAAACTCAGCAGCAGCAGCAGCTCCCATCCTGAGGGAGCCCCGAAGAATCGAGGCAATGATCCTTTGACAGTGCAGACAAGACTTTCCTTGTTTCTTTTTCCCTCCTCCTTCTCCTCCATCGTCCACAAGTTTAACTTTGAGCTTTTGAGACGTCGCGCTCTGCGTTATTCTTTATCATCCGCGAAGCGCGAGGCGACGGAGCCGCTCGTCGAGTATATACAAAGCTCAAACTCAAACTCGGAAGCTCTCGGAGCGGCGCGTCTCCCGCGGACGGTTCTCGGGGATTTCGTATGATACAACGTGGACGAGGATTTCGCTCGTGCTTCTTTAACTTTTGCCCCTGGTTATTAGCCTCCCCCCCGCGGTGCTTGTACAGCTCTATTGATACACGGGGGCTGTTTGTTTATAGATCGTTCCGTCAAATATTAACCGGTGGTGACGTTTCCACGCTCCACGAACGGGCTGTGAATTTGCATGTTGCACACTTTGCGACAAAACCGCGCGGATTTTTTTGCAGATTTTTTTGTCTACACCCCGTTTTATTTTTTTGCATAGGAAATTATCGAGTTAAAAATCGCGTTTTCGAAATTCCATAAAAAAACTGTTTATAGTTTCGTTCCAAATTCAATACCAATCGCTCCTCAACATAGATTTATTTGTAAATAAATATCTAACTCCACAGCCAAAAAGTTGCGGCTATTATTTTAAAAAAATCAGCTTCGCATAAAATTTGAATACCTTAAAAAAAATTGTCACGAGCAAATCTATCCCACATACGTGCCAAATTCTATCTTGATTTTTCCTAACCCACTTTTCACGACCCTTTAGACCATTCGGCTTATCCTGACACGAAAAAAAAAAAAAAAAAAAAAAAATACAAAGCTTCCTCCGCGAGAAGGCAAAGCGACGTCAAAAACCTCGTGTTTCAACGGCACATTTGCATCTCCACCGGAGTCCGACTCCGGCGATATTCTTTCCACCGTCCCGCGTCGCTCGAGCTGTAATCTGGCCGAGATATGTAAATGCACTGTTTCGGTCCTTTGAGCGGGAGGTCGCGTGGCACGCGAAAAAAAAAAAAAAAAAGAAACGACTAAATAAGACCGTGAAACTCATTACGGAGTCACAGAGGGGCATTTCGCATGCCCTTTCCGCGTCCACTCATCGCCTAATGGAAAACCGTACGACTAAGTTGAGGCTCGCAAGTGCGGAGCGCGCGGATATAACGTGAACGACGCGTTGAGGAGCAAAAGCGGAGCCTCAAATTGACGCATGACAGCAGCGGGGGTCGATTTAGAATGGACCACGAGAGAGAGAGACGGATGGATAGATCGGTGAATTTGAGAGAGAGAGAGAGAGACAGATAGATAAATCGGTGAATTTGAGAGAGAGAGAGAGAGAGAGATAGATGGATCGGTGAATTTGAGAGAGAGAGAGAGAGACAGATAGATAGATCGGTGAATTTGAGAGAGAGAGAGAGAGACGTATAGATGGATCGGTGAATTTGAGAGAGAGACAAATGGAGAGAGAGAGAGGGTGGCTGGAAAACGCGAGATGGTTCGAGCCCCGCCCATCATTCGCGTGATAGCAGCGGCGGGATCAACAAACAGATTAATCTGCGTTATGCATCGGACGCGTTGCGCTCGAGTTACGAGAGCGACAGTGGTGGTCAGGGCGCGCGGTGGTGGCCGTTGGTTTGAGTGCCCCGCGGCCGCTCCGCGTGCTCTTCTCGTCCGACGCGCCGAGCGCGGCTAATACGCTTTGGGCAGGTCCGCGAAAGAGCCGGAAAGCCGCGAGCTGCGAGCGAGTTCGCGAAACGATAGCCAAACGAAAGAGCACAAATTACGATTTTTTTTTCTTTTTTTTTTTTCTGTTATAGAATTTATTTTGTATTAAATTTATTTTGTATAATTTCTGCTCTTTTACTTTTTATTTTTTTAGTCTTTTTCTTAGAGTTTATTTTGCATTATTTTATGTACTTTCTATTTTGTGTAATTTTGTTTGCTTGATCGGATTTTTGCTTTTTTATATTAATTTTCTTTTGTATAATTCCTGCTCTGTTACTTTTTATTTTTTTAGTCTTTTTCTTAGAGTTTATTTTGCATTATTTTATGTACTTTCTATTTTGTGTAATTTTCTTTTGCTTGATCGGATTTTTGCTTTTTTATATTAACTTTCGTTTGTATAATTCCTGCTCTTTTACTTTTTATTTTTTTAGTCTTTTTCTTAGAGTTTATTTTGCATTATTTTATGTACTTTCTATTTTGTGTAATTTTCTTTTGCTTGATCGGATTTTTGCTTTTTTATATTAACTGTCTTTTGTATAATTTCTGCTCTTTTACTTTTTATTTTTTTAGTCTTCTTTTTAGAGCTTGTCTTGCATTATTTTATATACTTTTTATTTTGTGTAATTTTCTTTTGCTTGATCGGATTTTTGCTTTTTTATATTAACTTTCTTTTGTATAATTCCTGCTCTTTATTTTTTATTTTTTAGTCTTCTTTTTAGAGTTTGTTTTGCATTATTTTATATACTTTGTATTTTGTGTAATTTTTTTTTGCTTGATCCGAGTAAATTAGAGTCGCTTGCGCTCTCACTAATGCTGAAGTGATTTTGTTCGACGTGGCTTAAAGCATATATTCACCTGTAATTAGGTGTTAGTCCGTTTATTACGAATAAAAAAATACAAAAATTGAAGAAAATACAAAATGATTGTACGACAAAGGTGAAAAATCCGCGTGTAGCTTTTCCAGCTGCCACGGGGTCTGAGAAAAAGCGGTGCGCAACGTGGCGAGAGGTGGGCGACAAAGAGGAAAAGTTGATGGACGGAGAATTAAATTCTCCGTTGGTTGTTTGTCGAAAGGCGGAAAAACAGAGAGACGGAAATATTTTCCGTCCGCAGAGTCCGTCGCTTTATGTATCGCGGCGGCGGTCTCGCTGAGTCAGTCGTCGCGACGACGGTCGGAGAAAAGTCAGCGCCAAACATTTTCCTTGCTTTTATTTCTCGCTTTAAGCCTGGCGCAAGCAGCCCGGGATGAAGGGCGAGCGACCTTCTTGTCGCTGGAAAACGCGTCGGCGTGTGTACTGCGAAAAATGTAACTGCGGAAAGTGCGGTGTATTTTTTTTTTATTTTTTTTATTTCGTTGCCAACACGGATTCTTGATATTCGAGTCGAAAGGAAAGCTTTTGCCATTCGCGCCGTCTGTCAAACGATTTTTAGCACCGCAGGTTGAAATAAAAAAAAAGTCCACAAACAAAAATGTCAACACTCGCAATATTCAGAAACCACGTATCGCCAAACCGCTTGGTGTTTGCGTTATTCAATAGTAAATGAAAGTATTTGGGAAACCCCGAGGCCAGGCGATTTTTTTTTTTTTTTTGCTTTTTATGGAAATAAAAATTGCAGATTTAATTGTGAAAATACAAACATTTCGGAATTTTGAGGCGCGATCTACAGTGTTTATTTAATTAATAAAGACTGTTTATTTAATTAACTTTATCTACTCTAATCTTTATTTAATGAATAAAGACAAAAAATTAATTAATGTATTGGTTTCGGATTTTTTTTTTCTTCTGAACGTTTTTTGGTTCAGGAATTTAAGCTTAGAAATATTTGTTGACAGACGTCAAGCCAATGGCAAAAGATTTTCTTTGACGCCAAATTTCAAGACTCTTCGAGGACATTTTTTTTTTAAATACTCCACTTTTTTAACAGGTCTACTGGATGCCTTTCACGGCTCCATTTGCTCTCCTGCTGTCGTCCTACACACGCCCAAAGCGTACACGACTATCGTGCTCTTGTCGGCGCGCTACACGGCAACGTAGCTCAACACCGTAGATTGTTCCCGTACGTAATCTAATTTGCTCCTCGACGAGGATACAAACCTATTTAGTCACCGGCGGCCCCCCTCGGCGACTCCATTTCCTCGCGACCGTCGACGTATTACCGTCCTCTCGAGCATTCGAGGTTGATGCTGTTTTTCCTTTTCCCACTTTTTTCCTCTTTTGTTCTTGGCCGACCCCGACGTCGTCTAGTCGCCGAGCAACACCTGAGGCCTTGATTACTTGCGTGTCGAGGAATCCGCTGTAATTGGGATGCGAAATTAAAGTCGACGGGTCGCGCGTTTATCGTTAGGTCGGATTATTATTGTGATGACAATATTGATGATCAGAATATAATATTGATTAGATATATTAATAATCAGAATATAATTTTTATCAGATATATTAAAAATCGGAATATAATATTGATCAGATATATTAAAGATCAGAATATAATTTTTATCAGATATATTAAAAATCGGAATATAATATTGATCAGATATATTAAATATCAGAATATAATATTGATTAGATATATTATTGTGATGACAATAATATATAACACAATAATTCGTTGCACAACATTAATTTTCTAATGGATATATGCAAATCTGCTTTCTACGACGCAGACCAAGATAAAAAAAAATAAGCTTATTACAACCTTTCAGCTCCTCGCGTTTCGCATAAAACATCAAAACGAATGGACTGTCTGGTTTGAATTTCAGTAGCAAAGCTGCACTTTAAATTGAAGACGACTGCGCAACAGATTTCACTGTGATCCGTAGTGAGTTTCTTCTTTCCGCCTTCTTATTGTTTTTCTGGCCGCCAGTCGGAGAGACAGCCAGACATAAATCAATGTTCTTTATAATCCAGAACTGGAAATAAATTTTTACCAGACAGATCAATATTCTTAATAATCCAGAACTGGAAGTAAATTTTTCTCAGACAAAAATCAATGTTCTTAATAATCCACAACTAAAATAAAATTTGTCTTTTCTAGGTTTCCAATTCCTTCTCGTCTCACATTTCGTACGCGATGAGAAAGTAAAAACGGAGTCAACTTCATCCCTCGACCAAGAAGTTCCCGCAAAAAAAAAGGGGCGCAAAAAAATAAAAATAAAAACAGGGCACAGAGACGACCGTCGAGGAATTGTTGACCGAAAGACCTTGAATGTATACAGGCTGCCGGCGCGTAAGCTCCCGATACGGCGAATGACGCGTGCATCCGACTCGCATGCAGCGGGAAGAGAGGAATTTATTATTTTTCTTCGTCGAAAACCTCCCCCCGCAGTTTGCTGCGCTCTTTCGCTCTTATTTCCACAGCGAGCGTCGAAGCCCGCGCTACCGTTGCGCCCGGTTACAAAGGACCTCGCAATCCCCGCTAACGAGGGGATCTAACTTTTTACGCGAGAGCACCCTTACCCCCCCTTCGCCCCTTCCACCCCCTCAGAGCACGCTTGCCTCGTTCGCTTCGCTGCTGGTGGGCGAAAAAATAAAATACGAAAAAAAAAAGAGGAACCCCGTAAATCCGGTCGACTCGCATTCTCTTTGCCCCCTTCGCCCCCTCGCCCCCCTTTGCCACCCCACCCCCTTGATCCCTCATCATCTGAGTCCGTTTGATCCGAGTAAAAATATGTTTCACCCCTTTCGACGTTGCACACGCGATTCCCCCGATTCTTTTTTTCTTTTTTTTTTTTCTTCTTTTTTTTTCATTTTCAACTTTTCATTCCACTTCGTTTCCGCAATCCGCCGGTCAGGTGAAAGTTGCGAAAAACTCGTTACCGTGAAATATACGAACATTCGATGTCTCCGCGGGCCGGGAGTCGTTCGGGAGCTGATAAATCCCGATGCCGGGGCTATGGAAACATAATTTTCGGATTTTCAACGCGGAAGAAATGTTCGATGGAGGAAAAAAAAAAATTCGCGGGAATTTTTCGCGAATTCTACCGCGAAACCCGAGTCGTCGGATCGACCGAAAAATATTTGCATATATCCGTGACGCGGCAGCGGCGCCGCGCTCGCCTCCCGCGGGCGCGTCGTCGTTGCCAAGAACGCGATAGACACGCTGGAAAATATAACGAAATATCGAAACTCCGCGCGCGGATCCCCCGAGCTCTCCGCCATCGTTTTGTCTACATGGACGGCAGGTGAGCGCGCGGGCAAAATGAAATACTCGGAGCGAAACATATTTTTTCGAAATATTTGTCTCAATTAAAATATTTTAAAAATATGGTGTCTATGACGTTACACATATATGACTGTCATTTTTTTTCTCTTTTGGAATGTACAGCTATATGAAAGAGCCCTAGAATTTTTTCCACATTTTTTTTCTTTTTTTTTCGAAAAGTCGTGTTTTAATAACTGCACAAAATGTAATTTCTCAAAAACAGCGTCAACAATTTGCTCGTATTTTTTTGCAGTGAATTCTGTGCTGAAGAATAAAATGAAAAATAAAGGGAAGGCTGTAATTTTCACTCCAATTTCCAATACAGAATTCACTGTAATAAATTCAAAACCGTCGACGTAGTTTTTGAGAAATTAAAATTGTAGATAATTATGATTATTATTATTATTATTATGCTTATTATTATCATTAGTATTATTAGTATTATTATTATTAGTATTATTTTTTTTTTCCAAAAGAACCTGAAAAAAATCCTCGAAGCCTTTTTTTCAATTCCGCAACACAAAAAAAACGTGGAATGTCCCATACACATTTTTTCCAATCCGACATTTCCCTTCCACCCGACATTTCGCATTAATTTATATGACCCGTGTTTCCGTCGAAAAAAAAAAAGAAGAAATTAGTTACTCCATTTTGTCCCACCTGTCGCCCAGGTCGTGTATAGAGAGTTGAGTTTTTAAGAAATTCAAATTGTGAGTAATTATGATTTTTTTCAAAAAGCTCTGAAAACAATCCTCGAAGCCTTTTTTTTAATTCTGCGCGACATAAAAAAAGATTTTAAACCTGGAATGTCCCATACACATTTTTTCCAATCCGACATTTCCCTTCCATCCGACATTTCGCATTAATTTATATGACCCATGTTTCCGTTGAAATAAAAAGAAATTAGTTACTCCATTTTGTCCCACCTGTCGCCCAGGTCGTGTATAGAGAGTTGAGTTTTTAAGAAATTTAAATTATGATTACTTATGATTTTTTTCCAAAAATTCTGAAAAAAATCCTCGAAGCCTTTTTTTAAATTTTGCAACATAACAAAAGATTTTAAACCTGGAATGTCCCATACACATTTTTTCCAATCCGACATTTCCCTTCCACCCGACATTTCGCATTAATTTATATGACCCGTGTTTCCGTCGAAAAAAAAAAAGAAGAAATTAGTTACTCCATTTTGTCCCACCTGTCGCCCAGGTCGTGTATAGAGAGTTGAGCGCGATACGGAGGCTCCCCGGGGAGCCGAGAGACCTCTCCGCCTGATACTATGCACGGCCATCCGCGCGCGCGCTGGAGGCGACACCGGGGCCGGCTCGTCGCTCCCAGCGCCGGCATCAGCGTCGCATTCGTTCGCTCGCCCGCCTCGGTTCATTCAAGTTTCACGATTAAACTTGGTTGCACGTGGCTGCGGTTCGATTCGTCCGACACGCCAGTGTCGAACCCGCCGCTGCTCGCCTCCCTCCCGATTATTCATTCTTTCCTTCGAACTTCCTTCGCCTCTTCCTCTTTGCCTCCGCGTCTTCCTCCCTCCTTTTCCTCGTCTTCTTCCATTTTTTTTTTTTTCCCTCGCCTTTTTCATTTCATTTTCCTGCGACCCGATTTTTTATTGTCTGCCGAGCTTTCACCCCGCGAATCGGGGACGACGTGGAGGAAGCTAAATCAGGTCTGCCGCTGCTGCACACACACAGAGATCGAAAAGGAGCGCCTTGTAACGACGTAATAACGAGTCGGTGACGTGAAAAGCGAGACGCTGACGTGGATTATTCGCTTGGCTAATTGTGTGCCAGTGGAGGAAAAAAAAACCCCGGGGGAGAGAGAAAAAAAAAAAAAAAGTGGCAGCGCGGCTGGTTAGCCGCGGAGCGACGACGAAAGCGCGAGTCGTGTGTGAATAAGAGCCACGCGAATCTGCTTAGTCCGCGTTGTACCTCTTCGTATGGATCACATTGTGTGGACGTATAAAGGAGACAGCGGGGCGGGGCCCGCCCTATAGGAATATCGCGGCGGGCCGTGGAAATTGTGATTCAGGCGCCCGCGGAAAACTCGACCGAGTTTTTCCACCCTCACGCACTTCGCGCCCATTAATACATGCAAATTCGCGACCCTCCCCGATTCTAATTTGTAACTCAATTATACGACGGACGAATTTTCGGCTCGATGCGCGGACGCTGTTTTCGCCGCACGGCCGAACGAAAGATGGATTTATCGACGTGTATTTTTTTTTTTTTTTTTGCGCGCAGGGAAATGCGGGGTGTGTATTGTTGAATGCAGACAGTTCTACTGTGTCAATAGTCACGGGTGCCATAATTTAGTTGCCGGTTGCATTATTCATTTTTGCGGAAATGACGAAAGCATTGTTGGCCTCTCGGGGAAATTTGGTCGGTGGCAGAGTCGACAATAGACTGGGGTAGGTTGGGACACTTTTTGTTTGGTCATTTGTATGACATTTTTTGTTTGGTAATTTGTTTGACATTTTTTTGCGGGACATTTTTTATTTGGTAATTTGTTTGACATTTTTTTGCGGGACACTTTTTGTTTGGCGTTTGATTCACATTTGTTTGCGTTAATGATCTGCAATGTAGTTGCAATTTTTGTTTTGTATTTGTTTGACATTATTGCGGGGAATTTTGTTTCACATTTGTTTGTTATTTTTTAACGTTAATTATTTGCAATTTATTTACTGACATTGTTTTATTACCTACTGAACGTATTGCTTATGAAGTTCTTCATTTTTCTAGGTACGACCACAGAATTTACTCATCGAACGATTGCCACGCGATGATATGAAGCCTTCGACGAATATTGTTTGGATATGGAATACCTGCCGCTGTTATAATCGGAAACACAATCGATACGGCAAAAATTTCAGTTGCAAATTCGTTTCAAAACAAACGCGTGTATAAATTGTTCGGTGATATAATTACGTATGCAATGATTAACGACTTTTGCGGAGTAAATCAATCTGTCGCTTTTTTCTATTAAAAAATAGACACTTTTTTCTAGGGAATATCTTTTGCAAAAAATGGAATAAGATATATCAGCACTCGAAAAAAAAAATGTTCAATATTTCGAATAGTCGGACTCGGCTTTGAAGATTTTTTTCCCCCGTGGAAAGAGTCGCCGTTAATCCGGCTGCCGATCCGCCGTAAAAGTTCCATTTTAAAAGCCCATCAGGAGTACTGACAAAAATGACCTAACTCCATAACTTGGAGTTGCAAATTCGTTTCAAAACAAACGCGTGTATAAACTGTTCGGTCATATAATTACGTATGCACTAATTAACGATTCTTGCAAAGTAAATCTGTCTCTCACTTTTTTTATAGTAAAAAAACAGGCACTTTTTTCTCGTGAATATCTTTTGCAAAAAATGGAATAAGATATATCAGCACTCGAAAAAAAAAAGTTGAATATTTCGAATAGTCAGACTCGGCTTTGAAGATTTTTTTTCCCCGTGGAAAAAGTCGCCGTTAATCCGGCTGCCGATCCGCCGTAAAAGTTCCATTTTAAAAGCCCATCAGGAGTACTGACAAAAATGACCTAACTCCATAACTTGGAGTTGCAAATTCGTTTCAAAACAAACGCGTGTATAAACTGTTCGGTGATATAATTACGTATGCAATGATTAACGATTCTTGCAGAGTAAATCAGTCTCACACTTTTTTATAGTAAAAAAAGACACTTTTTTCTCAGAAATATCTTTTGCAAAAAATGAAGTAAGATATATCAGCACTCGAAAAAAAAAGTTGAATATTTCGAATAGTCGGACTCGGCTTTGAAGATTTTTTTCCCCGGTGGAAAAAGTCGCCGTTAATCCGGCTGCCGATCCGCCGTAAAAGTTCCATTTTAAAAGCCCATCAGGAGTACTGACAAAAATGACCTAACTCCATAACTTGGAGTTGCAAATTCGTTTCAAAACAAACGCGTGTATAAACTGTTCGGTGATATAATTACGTATGCAATGATTAACGATTCTTGCAAAGTAAATCTGTCTCTCACTTTTTTTATAGTAAAAAAAACAGGCACTTTTTTCTCGAGAATATCTTTTGCAAAAAATGGAATAAGATATATCAGCACTCGAAAAAAAAAAGTTGAATATTTCGAATAGTCAGACTCGGCTTTGAAGATTTTTTTTCCCCGTGGAAAAAGTCGCCGTTAATCCGGCTGCCGATCCGCCGTAAAAGTTCCATTTTAAAAGCCCATCAGGAGTACTGACAAAAATGACCTAACTCCATAACTTGGAGTTGCAAATTCGTTTCAAAACAAACGCGTGTATAAACTGTTCGGTGATATAATTACGTATGCACTAATTAACGATTCTTGCAAAGTAAATCTGTCTCTCACTTTTTTTATAGTAAAAAAACAGGCACTTTTTTCTCGAGAATATCTTTTGCAAAAAATGGAATAAGATATATCAGCACTCGAAAAAAAATGTTGAATATTTCGAATAGTCGGACTCGGCTTTGAAGATTTTTTTCCCCGGTGGAAAAAGTCGCCGTTAATCCGGCTGCCGATCCGCCGTAAAAGTTCCATTTTAAAAGCCCATCAGGAGTACTGACAAAAATGACCTAACTCCATAACTTGGAGTTGCAAATTCGTTTCAAAACAAACGCGTGTATAAACTGTTCGGTCATATAATTACGTATGCACTAATTAACGATTCTTGCAAAGTAAATCTGTCTCTCACTTTTTTTATAGTAAAAAAACAGGCACTTTTTTCTCGTGAATATCTTTTGCAAAAAATGGAATAAGATATATCAGCACTCGAAAAAAAAAAGTTGAATATTTCGAATAGTCGGACTCGGCTTTGAAGATTTTTTTCCCCGGTGGAAAGAGTCGCCGTTAATCCGGCTGCCGATCCGCCGTAAAAGTTCCATTTTAAAAGCCCATCAGGAGTACTGACAAAAATGACCTAACTCCATAACTTGGAGTTGCAAATTCGTTTCAAAACAAACGCGTGTATAAACTGTTTGGTGATATAATTACGTATGCAATGATTAACGATTCTTGCAGAGTAAATCTGTCTCTCACTTTTTTTATAGTAAAAAAACAGGCACTTTTTTCTCGAGAATATCTTTTGCAAAAAATGGAATAAGATATATCAGCACTCGAAAAAAAAAGTTGAATATTTCGAATAGTCGGACTCGGCTTTGAAGATTTTTTTCCCCGGTGGAAAAAGTCGCCGTTAATCCGGCTGCCGATCCGCCGTAAAAGTTCCATTTTAAAAGCCCATCAGGAGTACTGACAAAAATGACCTAACTCCATAACTTGGAGTTGCAAATTCGTTTCAAAACAAACGCGTGTATAAACTGTTCGGTGATATAATTACGTATGCACTAATTAACGATTCTTGCAAAGTAAATCTGTCTCTCACTTTTTTTATAGTAAAAAAACAGGCACTTTTTTCTCGAGAATATCTTTTGCAAAAAATGGAATAAGATATATCAGCACTCGAAAAAAAAAAGTTGAATATTTCGAATAGTCGGACTCGGCTTTGAAGATTTTTTTCCCCGGTGGAAAAAGTCGCCGTTAATCCGGCTGCCGATCCGCCGTAAAAGTTCCATTTTAAAAGCCCATCAGGAGTACTGACAAAAATGACCTAACTCCATAACCCAGTGCGCGAGTGGAGCTCGTGAAACACAGATAAATCCCACCGGGTACGAACGAGCCCGGAGTGCAACGTCGATGCTAACTCTCGGCGCGCGGCGGAAGCCGAAGCAGTAGGAAAAGCGGAGCGTGCGTTGACAAGTAATTCCTCGCATGAGCGAAACGAAGACACGACTTTTCCATCTTTTGCTTGCCCCTTTCATTTTTCTGTTATTCGTCATACCCCCCCGTTCGAGGGAGTTTCATCCATTCCGACGGAGGAGATAATTTAGGTCGAAGCTCGCGCGCTCGTATTTTTTCCCCTCTCGATCCGCGAGGCGCCACTCCCACCGTGACTATTATAAATACGTAACGAGAGAACGAGGGTGGAAAGAAGAATGAAGAAAGTCCGAGAGGCGAGGGATAAAACCGGATTTCAGTACACGCGGAAAATAACACCGACTTCTGTTGCTCTGATCACCGAGCAAAAACACCGTAATTATGTTACTTACTTCTCTACTTGTGCAAACAATTTTTCGTATTTGCATTATCGTGTTATACTTGTCAAAAATTGTTCTTTTAATTTCCATTTGGCTCGACGAGAATCCAGAAATTTATTACACATTTAATAATCATCTCATAATCGTCTTAGGGTTGGCCCGAAATTTAGTTACAATACGATTTTTTTTTAATTTGGGAAATTAATGTTTTACTCTAACTCAGGTCACCCGACGCAAAATCAATTCAAATTTAATGAAGCGAGAAACGAACATAACATTATTTTATATTTATTTAAACCGTGATGCGAAACAGGATGTAAATTCGAGGTTCCTCATTATTTTGGAATATTTACAAAGCTTTCCCAATGAATAAACCAATATAGATAAACATATTGCCTGACACAGGTAGAGCCAACATTGATAAATAATGAGGAAGCAAACATTGAAAAATAATGAGGAAGCAATGCGAAAATCTCTGCTCCACATAATTATTTATTTCCAATGTCAAAAGTAACCAACGTCCCCTCCAACCAATTTAAATGAACCAAAAACTAAACCATTAATCACACAAACCACAGAAACCCCCCAAAAAAAAACAAAAAAAAAAGTGATTTCTCACTTTAATGAAAATCGTCTCAAGAGCATAAAAATGACTCTTCCCTCGCGTCCCAATCTCACCCAGCAAGCTCGTTAAACGCCAATAAAAATAATTCTCCGTCGCGTTTGCGGCAAGCCGGGGGTCATTCACCGCCGGAAGCATAATAAATCCTTTACGAGGAAGGCGTAACGAGAATATTATCGTCGTCGAATTAAGCGGATGTACGAAGCAGAGACACGGGGGTAGTGAGAAAGTGAAGAGGAGGGAAGTCGCCGCGACTCCTTTAAGCCGTCCCCCGCGTGGCGCTGAGACTGCGAGGGAAACATGAAATTTATATCTCGTTTTCCAGATTCTCGTGGCGGGGTCGTCGTCGGGGCTGTACATAACCAGATGCCGCTGCATCTGGAGCGGAGCTGAAGGCGAGAAGGCACGAAGACCATGGAGAGGAGGGCGATGACGAAGACGACGACGACGACGACGACGTCGGGTGGTCTCTTAAGAGTTGGAGGCAGCGAAATGCACTGAGTTGATACGAGAGGGGAGTTTAAAGGGTTGTCGTCTCTTGCTCTCTATTATTACGTGCGGGGTGCACGGCCGAGGCAATATACCAGTTGCAGTGGTGGTGGAAGTCGTGGCGACGATGCTGCCGCTGTTTCTGGTGCTGCTGGTGTATGGAGCAAGGCGAACGCGTGGTCTCGAGGCGTCGGAAGACACTCTCCGAGTTCCCTCGGACCCCGAACAAAAGCGGTTCCGTCGGGGCTCCTCGACGTTTTTTCAAAGCGCTTCAAGCGGCCTCTGACCTGTTAGCTGCTGTGCCGCACTTGTGCGGCCTCGCTCTCTCTCTCTCTCTCTCTCTCTCTCTCTCTCTCTCTCTCTCTCTTCGTCTCGCTCGGCCCTCGAGATCATCAGCACTTGGACGATACCCCGAGCCAAGAACACGAGGAGGTTTTTCTCCCCCGCCCAGCAGAGAATTGTCGGGCGTAATTTCTGTAATACGTACTACATATTTAACGCGCCTGCAGGGGGGAAATGAGGGGGGTTTTTGAGAACAACGAAATCGGGGAACAAAACATGAGTTCCTCGAGCTTCTTCAAACGTAATTCATTGTCTCTGGTTTTGTTGGCAATAACAGCGGGGGTGACGAGGTTTTTGGGGTTTTTTTGGAGTAATGAGGGATTTTTTTGGGGCGATGGGAGGTTTGATAATCGTTTTGAAAATTTGTTGTTTGGAAATATGAATGGAATATAAGTCGGTTGAAATCAACAACTTAATTTTAATTTTTGAGAACAACGAAATCGGGGAACAAAACATGAGTTCCTCGAGCTTCTTCAAACGTAATTCATTGTCTCCGGTTTTGTTGGCAATAACAACGGGGAGATGAGGTTTTTTTGGGGATTTTTTGGAGTAATGAGGAATTTTTTTTGGGGGCTGATGGGAGGTTGGATAATCGTTTTGAAAATTTGTTGTTTGAAAGTTTGAGTGAAATATAAGTCTGTTGAAATCAACCACTTAATTTTAATTTTTGAGAACAACGAAATCGGGGAACAAAACATGAGTTCCTCGAGCTTCTTCAAACGTAATTCATTGTCTCCGGTTTTGTTGGCAATAACACCGGGGGTGACGAGGTTTTTGGGGTTTTTTTGAAGTAATGAGGGATTTTTTTTTTGGGGCGATGGGAAGGTTGATAATCGTTTTGCAAATTTGTTGTTTGGAAATTTGAGTGAAATATGAGGCGGTTGAAATCATTTCGGCCACTTAATTTTTTTACTCTCCCAGATTTATTGCATTGAAAGAAAAAAAAAAAATTTCCTTGAATTTCTTTTTCGTTGAAAATAACCTTTTTAATGCCGTAATAAATATAACATATTATTATGCATTAAAAACGAGACAAAAAAAATTAACTCATTCACGACTCCATCCTCAAAAGCCTCGTTGTTATTTCCCAGAACTAAATTTCCGCGTAATTATTCCACGTCGGCGTCGAAAATTATCGTGGGAATTGTAAATCAGCCTTCAATCCGCCCTGAGCTTTGTGCCCAAACTTTACATATTGCATCCCCGAAATCGTGTTTCCCGTCGCTGATTGGCGCCGTAAATGTTTAAACGGTCGAATATGAAATTCTGCTCTGGTTAAAAAATAAATAAGCTCCAGGAACTCTCGTGTGTTTCGTCGTCGCGCGGCGCAATTGCGGCTGTGACGATTCAACCGTCCACGTGCGTCACGCTCGACTTTTCGTTGATTTCACCAAAGTTCACGAGGTCCATCTCGTTGGACTACAATGCCGCACTCTGTATGAACGTGTTTTCCATACGCTGTGGGATTATATCTTGATGTGTGCAATAAGCCAACGCATAAAGGGTGGTCGTGTTTGCAGCGCGATGGACGCCGAGAATTCGCTTTGTTAATCATTTTGATAATGTCGAGAGAAAAATTGCAATTTTAAAGCCGGGGTCAGCGCGGATCGGCGCCGGGAAATTGCAAAGCCACAGTCGCGCAGCTTTTGCGGAGTGCAGCGCGCGCGCTGCTTTTGCGTGCACCACGATTTCCCGAGGAGATCCCGCGAATGGTTGCAGTTCCAAAGGTATGCAACCGCGGTGCACGCGCAGACTCCGAGGCCCGGATCTCTACGTACACGTTTTACCCGCGTCTCTGTGCGCGGCGTGACTTCTGCGAAGAGCGCGTGACCCCGCGTCCAATGCACGTCGCCCCTGGCTAACGATGAAACCAGCCCAGCAGCGTTAATTCACTCGTGCCTCTCGCGAATTCATGGAATTCTCCACTGTTGCACTGTGGCCGCGTGCATATGGGGCATTCCACGGCTATTCGACAGGGTCCCTTTAATTTTTGGTACATTTGGAATGCTGGGGAACGATATGAAAAAGCCCCTCGTGCATCCAGATTTTATTTTCGAAAATGCGTGTCTTTGTTACGATAAATTTGAATTCCTCGAAAACTGCGCTGGATCAACGCGGACATTGTTGTCGATTTATTTGACCGACGATTTATTCGTCGATATCGTTTTATTATAATTACTCCGTGTTGTTATTATTATTATTAATTATTAATTAATAATCACTGTCAACTTTATTTCTACAAGATTTAGGAATTTACAACTCAGTATAAAATGTCAATGTCGACAGGGTCCCTTTAATTTTTGGTACATCTGGAATGCTGGGGAACGATATGAAAAAGCCCTCGTGCATCCAGACTTTATTTTCGAAAATTCGTGTCTTGGTTACGATAAATTTGAATTCCTCGAAAACTGCGCTGGATCAACGCGGACATTGTTGTCGATTTATTTGACCGACGATTTATTCGTCGATATCGTTTTATTATAATTACTCCGTGTTATTATTATTATTATTAATTATTAATTAATAATTAATAATCACTGTCAACTTTATTGCACCGTCAACTTTATTTCTACAAGATTTAGGAATTTACAACACAGTATAAAATGTGAAATTTGGTGTAAAAAATATTCCAAAAGGAAGGAAAACGAGGGTTCAGATCCTGTGGATGAGCCGTGGAATGCCCCATGAATGTCTGTATGTGTTACCCTAAATTCAAATTCGTTACCCTAAATTTGAATTCCTCGAAAACTGCGCTGGATCAACGCGGACATTGTTGTCGATTTATTTGACCGACGATTTATTCGTCGATATCGTTTTATTATAATTACTCCGTGTTATTATTATTATTATTATTATTATTAATTATTAATTAATAATCACTGTCAACTTTATTGCACCGTCAACTTTATTTCTACAAGATTTAGGAATTTACAACTCAGTATAAAATGTGAAAATTGGTGTAAAAAAATATTCCAAAAGGAAGGAAAACGAGGGTTCAGATCCTGTGGATAAGCCGTGAAATGCCCCATGGATGTCTGTATGTGTTACCCCAAATTTGAATTCCTCGAAAACTGCGCTGGATCAACGCGGACATTGTTGTCGATTTATTTGACCGACGATTTATTCGTCGATATCGTTTTATTATAATTACTCCGTGTTGTTATTATTATTATTAATTATTAATTAATAATTAATAATCACTGTCAACTTTATTGCACCGTGAACTTTATTTCTACAAGATTTAGGAATTTACAATTCAGTATAAAATGTGAAAATTGGTGTAAAAAAATATTCCAAAAGGAAGGAAAACGAGGGTTCAGATCCTGTGGATAAGCCGTGGAATGCCCCATGGATGTCTGTATGTGGTACACTGTATACATATATGGATAAAGCTGTGCCGAGCTGGTCCTTCATGACGCACCAGAGGGATAAATACGCGGAGGCGGAGGTGGGTCGTATACGCTTCGGCCAGGTATAGCACTTAGTCAGCGCGCGTGCTCGAGCCCTTCCAAATATTCTGGATTAACAGCTGCGAGACCATTAGCAACAGCGCGGTGTGTAACGGAATGAAATCTACCGCGTCGAATTGTATTCACAATTAATCAAGCCTTCGGCCGCAGCACGGGCTCCAAATGATCCCGCGCTTCCACCGTGACGATGAGTTATTATACACGGAAACCCGAAACCAAAGAATAATTCCCGTTTGATTTTTTTTAATCCCCTTTTCCGCAATATTCAGAAACTGAAAAAAAATTAATCCGGCGGTGGAGAAACTGTAAAAAATGCTTTCGCATTGTCGCTGAATTTTTATTTTCCCCCTACCGACTCCGACAATAAATTTCCAACTGATGGACAGTTTCAAACTGAGTATGGAGCAAGTTTTTTTTTATTCATTCAAAACGAAGTTCGGGACGCTAAAAACGTTACGACTTGTGTTAAACCGGTGTACAAAGTTTGCTAGGATATAGAAACGCAAATGCAGTGATTAATTGAAGAATGTTTTTTTATTTTATTTTATTTTACTTTCATTCGAATTCCTGAATTGGAGTAAAGTAAAAAATTCAATTTCGCGCTATACGCCCGGGCGGTATTTTCATTTTTCAGCGGAGGGGCCAGACGGGGTCCGATGGGGATTGAAATATCGTCGAGGCTCGTTCGTCTTCGTTGATTTTCATTCGCCCCGCCGACTGGATACCATCGCGACTTCGTATCGCGATTGCCAAGCTGGCCAGCGCATAGTTAATTGAATGCGCGGGATTATTCCTTATCGAGATTGGGACGCCCCGCTCCGCAGTGAGTGTCGGGTTTCTGGGTCTCGTATAATTCGAAAGCGCGAGGATCGCCGCGATGTGTACAGGATGCGTCAAAGTTCTTTGTGAAATGCAACTTTTTAAAGGCTTTCTACCTCGAGGCTCTCATCGCGCGAAAATTATTTTTCGAGATTCAAATTAATATCACGTTGCTTGAAGCACAAAGCGGTGGAGCTGAAGAGAAAGGCAACCAGGAAAACAGGATGCTTTAACCATGTAACGCTAAAAATATTCACCACATTTTTTCCGAGAAATTCGTAAATCGGTATCACATTTCTGATCATTAAAAATAAAATATCGTTCATCGATATTATGTAACTTTATTAATTTTACTCAAATTGATGTATGTAATACGAGCATCAAAAAAATATATTCCAAATAAAAATACTGAAACTAAATAAATATATCCAATGAATAAAAGATCTGAAAAAAATCATAATAATTCAGCTTTTGTTTGACGAATCAAACAGCAAAGAATGCGTGGATTTTGACACATCCAAATAAATATATCCAATAAATAAAAGTTCTGAAAAAAATGATAATAATTCAGTTTCTGTTTGACGAATTAAACGGCAAAGAATGCGTGGATTTTGACACATCCAAAGAGGAAACATTTTTCACAGAGACTTTTAATTCGTCGTTTAAAGCGAGCTCGCTAATCCATATTTTAGTGCGTCCTGTACGCATCGCTGCTCGCCCACAGTGCAGTAATTTCCAGCCACCTATCCCACTTGGCGAGCCGGAATAAGCGATCCGCTATCAACGTAACAGAGGATTAAATTCTGGCATTCGGCAAATGGATCGAGCCCTGAAAGCGTTGACCTCTCTTCCCTTTCCGCGATTAATCTCCGTAGTATCGGGCGTAGCTCTGCGAATCTTTGGACGCGTCTCGGCTATCGAGGGGCAAACTGCGCGCGAGCTTCAGCCCCCCTCGAAATCCCGGCTTCGCAGGGCGGCGCTCGCGTCTCATCACCGCATTACAAACAGAACGCGCACCGGGTCTCTAATTATCCCGCGTTCGCACAGCTCGCGAGCGCCACACATTCACTAACGAGGCGTGAATTAATTTATGTTTCAGTTTGCCTGGGTATTCAGAAGTTCGAGGAGACACCGCAGTACACCGAAGTGAATCCGGGCCAGGATGCCAAGTTGGTGTGCCGAGTCCTCGCCAAGCAGGGTCAGTGCATCTGGCAGAAGGATCAAAAGGTATCCTTTAATGTTTAACCAAATTCGTGGAATCGAGGAAGAAGACGTTTTCATCGAGCTAGGGACAAAACTGAAGTGACGGAGCGAACGAACGAGTCGAGAGATAACAAAAAAAAAACAACACCACAGTTTTTTAATTCAACTAGGCTAATCACACGCGCTGGCGCGCGTGCCTGAAAAACTTGCCAAAATCACCTCAGAAATTTGTTCTTTTCAAAATACCGACTTTTAACCTATACCATCGTTCTTAAGTCGTATATTCTACCCCTAAAAACACTGGTTATTAACCTTTTTTAATCGATTTTGAAAAAAATATTTTTTTGGCGACGAAAAAATATTTTTTCTGTCAGAAATCGTAGATTCGGCTCCGGACCGAAAATCGCCAAAATCGACCCCAATTTTTTTTCTTTTAAAAATATCGACTTTTAACCTATACCATCGTTCTCAAGTCGCATATTCTACCCCCGAAAACACTGGTTATTAACCTTTTTTAATCGATTTTGAAAAAAATATTTTTTTGGCGACGAAAAAAATATTTTTTCTGTCAGAAATCGTAGATCCAGCTCCGGACCGAAAATCGCCAAAATCGACCCCAATTTTTTTTCTTTTCAAAATATCGACTTTTAACCTATACCATCGTTCTCAAGTCGCATATTCTACCCCCGAAAACACTGGTTATTAACCTTTTTTAATCGATTTTGAAAAAAAATATTTTTTTGGCGACGAAATTTTTTTTTTTCTGTCAGAAATCGTAGATTCGGCTCCGGACCGAAAATCGCCAAAATCGACCCCAATTTTTTTTCTTTTCAAAATACCGACTTTTAACCTATACCATCGTTCTCAAGTCGCATATTCTACCCCCGAAAACACTGGTTATTAACCTTTTTTAATCGATTTTGAAAAAAAAATATTTTTTTGGCGACGAATTTTTTTTTTTCTGTCAGAAATCGTACATTTGGCTCCCGACCGAAAATCGCCAAAATCGACCCCAATTTTTTTCTTTTCAAAATATCGACTTTTAACCTATACCATCATTCTCAAGTCGCATATTCTACCCCCGAAAACACTGGTTGTTAACCTTTTTTAATCGATTTTGAAAAAAAATATTTTTTTGGCGACGAAATTTTTTTTTTTCTGTCAGAAATCGTAGATCCAGCTCCGGACCGAAAATCGCCAAAATCGACCCCAATTTTTTTTCTTTTCAAAATATCGACTTTTAACCTATACCATCATTCTCAAGTCGCATATTCTACCCCCGAAAACACTGGTTATTAACCTTTTTTAATCGATTTTGAAAAAAAAAAACACAAATTTGGCGACGAAATTTTTGTTTTCTTTCAGAAATCGTAGATTCGGCTCCGGACCAAAAATCGCCAATATCGCCAATTCCTCTCTCCTTCGCAACAGTACACAAAGTAACGGCACATCGAACTCTCGATTAACAATATTACACAAAAATGCCAGATCAGCGAACGTCCTTCGATAACTAAGAGAATGGCGATTTCCCAGAAGTTCACTACAAGCAGCCGCTGACAAATAAATAAACATCAGACTACTCGTCATCAGTAACACAAGCATCGAGACACGTATTTCACGACAGTATCAATGATCGTCACAGACGAGTAACCAAATCACTCGAGCGCCCTCTGTCTGCGCTCGGTGTCCCCACGAACCAGGAGATACCGGGGCTGTCGTAAAGTTCGCCGTGAATGGCCGGTTCCTCCGTTAAAAAAGGAAATAAAAACTAGTAAAAAAAAAAAACAGCAGCCCACCCGGGTGACCGAGAGTGTTTGGCTCTAGTTACGAGGGTGTAACTTTTCCGTGTGGCCTGATTCCCGCCACGTAGCGGCTCGATGCCTCGGGGTTGTCTATGGCCCGGCGCTACCAGATGCCTTATAGGTATCCAATGGGTGCGCAATACGTCCGCCGGTGGCGCTGGCGCCTCAACGTGTATATCTGTATAGAATTCCGCCGGTGAAGATGGAGAGAGGCGGGCTCCTTGATTGGAGATGAGACGAGAAACAAGACGAGCGCGCCCTCTCTCGTCCAGAGATCGCTACGGCGCGAACCGTTGCACGCTCTCTTTATTTCATTCTTTTCTTTCGCCAAACACAACGGTGTTCACTGTACATTGGCGAGAGCCGAGGGAAGTTGGAACGCGCGGAGGGTGAAAGGTGGAGAAAGCGGGAGGGAGATGAGGGACGACGCCGGGGTGAGCGTTCGCGCGTAAGAAAGAAGAAAAATACTTCGAGGAGAGGTATCCAGCACCCCCCGACAGCCCCCGATCCCCATCCCCAACCGCCCCCTGCTGCACCCTAGTCATCTTATTTACTCAGTCCGAACGCCCGGCCGAGGTTTTTTTTTTTTTTTTTTTTTTCTTCAGCTTCTTTTCCGAGAGCCAGACTCGCTTCTCGCGGAGGCCCCTTGGTTCTTCCTCGGTTGCGCTCGAGGGCCACATTTGAATTACATTTATTCAATTAACCCCGCGGCAACGGGAGAAAACGGCACTGATACCCGACCCGCGGAACCTGAGAAGATAAAGGCTGTTTACTTTATCCGGGAAAACAAGAAACGTGAGGGATTGTTGACACCACTGGGAGTCACTGACGCGTCGTGTTTGGCTGTGATAACGGGGGAATATCGCTGAAGTTGGGTTGCAAATTTTCCCCATACGCGTTTTTTTGTGATTTTTTTTTCGGTTCCGTAAAATTTGGAAATCCTATCCGATGGGAAATTTTCCGCTGATTCAAAAAATATTGTTCTTATTTATTTATTTAATACCGTAAATATAACAAAATGATCCCATTCCCCGAAAAAACCTTATCAAACCTTCAAACCTCGCACGCCCAACAACCCATCAAAATACAATATCAAACGACTTGATTCAGATCCGCAACGCATAAAAAAACCCCGCGTCTCTTATCGCAGAAAATCCCCCGCGACAGGCGACACTAAACTCTCCTCGATTGTAACGTTGTTTACTCGAGTTAAGTCGAGCTTCTTTCAGCGCTCCTTATCCAACAACTAAATACTTTTCCCCGACAGTCCGCCTCCGCTTTCCTCGGTACCTCTCTCGAGGGCCACATTTGAATTACATTTATTCAATTAACGCGAAACCCACAGATGCCGAGGAGGAAAGAAAGCGAGAAAGGGATGGAGAATTAGAGAGCAAACTGCCGGTGGCCGGCGACGAACCTCCGGGGGACGAAATTACTCGCTCAGCTCGCTTTTATATCCCCGACGAGAAGAAACATTTCGGATCATTATTACCGTTTGTTCGACGTCGTTTTCAACCCTCGGCTAAGAGCCCCGCGCTCATTTCTGTCCTCCTTCCTCCTTCCTCCTCCTCCTTCCCGCCGCCCTCGGCGCTCCGTCCCTTCAGTCCGATATTTATGATTTTTGTTTTGTTTTCTGTTTCCAGTGTCGACCATTAGCGCGCGCCGGGGCCATCGGCCAAATCGGGTTTCCTCCGCAGCGCGCGCGCGGCCGCCACCCATAGTGCTTTTCCCGCTTTCTCCCGTCGCTGTGTGCACAGTATCCGCCAGTCAACTCCAATATATACCGATATCGCTGGTAATGGTGCCCACTGACCGCTCCCGCGCGTTCCCGTCACCCGAAGATTTTCATCCGCGAGCGTTATTGACGTGCTTTTCACCCGAGAACCATAATCGATCGACGTTCCGGCACTTTCCACTGCAAAACCTCGCAGCCACTGCAAAACCCAGTCCGCTGTTTCTTGTATCCTTTGCATTCGCATTTCGAGCCTTTCTGACATATCAGCTCGGTGTGAATGTGACAAAAACCTTCATTCTACTCAAATACATAAGATCCATGCGTTAAAAGTTGTCTGGCATCGCCGTAACGATCGAAATGTCGACCAACACCGATAATCGAGATATCTCGTGTTTCGAGCGTTTCTGACATATCAGCTCGGTGTAAAAGTGACAAAAATCTTCATTCTACTCAAATACACAAGATCCATGCGTTAAAAGTTGTCTGGCACAGCCGTGATGAACGAAACGTCGACCAACACCGATAATCAAGATATCTCGTGTTTCGAGCGTTTCTGATATATCAGCTCAGTGTAAAAGTGACAAAAATCTTCATTCTACTCAAATACACAAGATCCATGCGTTAAAAGTTGTCTGGCATCGCCGTAACGAACGAAACGTCGACCAACACCGATAATCGAGATATCTCGTGTTTCGAGCGTTTCTGATATATCAGCTCGGTGTAAGAGTGACAAAAACCTTCATTCTACTCAAATACACAAGATCCATGCGTTAAAAGTTGTCTGGCACAGCCGTGATGAACGAAACGTCCACCAACACCGATAATCAAGATATCTCGTGTTTCGAGCGTTTCTGATATATCAGCTCGGTGTAAAAGTGTCAAAACCTTCATTCTACGCAAATACACAAGATCCATGCGTTAAAAGTTGTCTGGCACCGCCGTAACGAACGAAATTAAAAATTACAACGACATCGAGTTTCGAGCGCTTCTGACATATCAACTCGGTGTAAAAGTGTCAAAAATCTTCATTCTACTCAAATACACAAGATCCATGCGACGAATTTTTACACACCTTAAGTGTATTCCTATCAGACATCATTTACCATGTAAATGTCAACGCTAAAAGTGTGTAAAAACTCGTCACAATATGAAAGCTATGAAAAACATCACACTTGCAATACGCTTGATTTTAGGGTCTGTGCGATATTTTTTTCCGCCATCCACATCCACCATACTTTCCTCTTCTCCGCGCGACCGTAGATCGCAATCGTCGCGATGTTTATTCGTTCGTTACGTAAATTTTCAATCGCCCGTAGTTTCTCGAGCGTAGACAATCGGCGCGCCGGGAGTTACGTGATCATTCGGACCCCGAGTTTATCGCTCGAGTCCGAGTGTCGCGCGAGCTAAATGCAAAAAAGGGGGGGAGTGAAAAAAAAACACACACAACGAAAGGGAAAAATATAGCCCGGGAAATTCGCTCGGGGCTCAAAACGCGCGTGGCCGGCGAGCTTCGTGCATGCGGGGAAAATCAGATAATCCGGTAACACAATTATAATTGAGTTTGCTTATTTCGCGCTGGCTCGCGCGTTGGTTGTAACGCCGCCGGCGTGGAATTTTCGCCCCCCGCCCGGCGGCGTCGATGACTCCTCGGTTCGTTATCGTAGTTAGCGCGCATAAATCCATCGACAAGTTTTTTTTCGCAATCGAGGCGCTCGGGCACAATGGCCAATTTCGAACGGGAAAACTTCGATCTTTGGGTCGTCATCGCGGGGCGCCGTTTATGCGATCCGGGCGGCCGCGGCTGTTACGTCAGTGCGGGACTCGTTTGCCAGGACATAATATTCTTTTTATGCACCGATGCGCCCTGCGATGGCCTCTTTCATCCATCAATATCTCGGACTCTCGTTAGTTTCTGTAGGCCGCGGCGTTCTGTGTGCGTTAAAGGGAGGTTTGTGTGACTCGGTGCGAGATTTTAGGTCGTTTTGGTTCGTTCATCAATCATCGGGTCGTTCAGTGACCTCTGGCCCTGTGGATAGTTTCGAATTATCGTTATATTTAATTTAATTTTAATTTTAATTTTAATTTTAATTTTAATTTTAATTTTAATTTTAATTTTAATTTTATTTTTATTTTTAATTTTAATTTTAATTTTGATTTTAATTTTAATTATATTTTTAATTTTAATTTTAATTTTGATTTTAATTTTAATTATATTTTTAATTTTAATTTTAATTTTGATTTTAATTTTAATTTATTTACGGATTTCTCCTTTTCAAGTATTTTACAATATGGGATTCGAAAACACGAGATCATAAATTCTTAATAAATATTCATACAGTCTTTCTTTTATAATTATTACATTCATCATTCGCTTCGACAATTTTATGTTGTTGCTAAGCCTTCTACTCATATCTGATTATATACCGATCATTATATACCGATGAGGTAAATAAATTAGGTGGTGTTTTGACATCGATGCACTGAAAAATATTGAGTCTAGAAAATCTCACGGGTTTTCGTTGGTGGATCGTTTGAGATGAAATACAGGGAGAAGTGGAGCGGTTGGGATAGCAAAGAAATTGGTTGTATAGACGGTTCGTTGGTTGCACCGAGTTATTTGGTAAACATAACGAAGCGGAGACCGCAGGGCAAGCTGGAACACTTTATGCTTGGCAGTTTTATTTTTTATTTTTCGCCCTGATGGTTTGCAATAAAGTTACGGGGTTTGTGTTTCGTGATCGATTATATTGCGTGCAATATTGAACATCCTGCACGGCTCCGGATATTCGTGGTATCGAATAATGCGAAATAATTTCTCATACTTCTTTTTGCGAAATTCGTATCTCTTGCACCAAATTTTGATGGAATTATTTGACCATAAATGAAGTACACTGAAAGCTGATTGCTACAATTAATTCCCAAACGCGTGTTACCATTAATTCCAAACGAGGTTTCCACGTCTATTGACGTGCTTTTTTGTTACCAAGAAGAACCCACGAATATCAGGACCCAAATATTGCGCACGGAGATGCCTCGCGATGCCTCAATCGCATTTCGTCGCTTAGGAACCGCAACACAAGCCAACTACCGCGAGGCCTGTGACAGTAATTGACTTTCCAACTCCGAAAACAGCCAGCATCACGGCAAAATGGTCAACGTCCGAGTTGCAACGCTACCAACGTTGCGTCACCAACTTCGAAACCCTTCCATGGTATCAGAAATCAGGACTCACTTCCGTCCACCCAGTTTCAAGCTAAATTTCTTCAACAATACCAGTCACGATTGCCCCTCGCGCGTCTGCAAATTCCCAGCACCATCCGGAAAAGTCTCTTCGCCCTGGTTTCGCGCTCACCGCAATTAAAGCGACAAAAAGTGAGCCCGCAACTTTCCCCACAGTCCCAGAACTGGGTCGTCGAAATTGCAGCGACCATCGTCACCCACCGCATATAGACCTGAAAATATTACGAATTCGGAATCGTCAGTGACGTAGTTATCATTTCTCTCTCGCGGCATTCTGATTGCGATCCCGTTCGATTCCAGCGTGCTGCTCGCCACTTCATCAACGTAATCCCGGCGGCCAGCAGCAGCAGCAGCAGCAGCACTGGAGAGACCCACGAGTGCTCGTCGTCGCGTCGAAAACTTTTCCGCGCCCCGGTCACGTTCCGTTCGTCTTTTTTCCCATCCCCCCGCAGCCCTCGCCCTGCTTCCAACCCTCCGCCCCGCCACTTGCTCCGTCGATTCGCCTCTCCTTTCATATATAATCGTCTTTTCGCCACTGCCGTGATTAAGTTCTCTCGCCGGGTCGCTCTTGAGCGCACACAAAGAAAGCCCGGCGCGGTTGAGGCGGAGAGAAAAGAGAGCTGCAACCGGGCGGGGGTGAGGCAAACGAGCTTTAGACCCGGGGGTGCATGGAACCTGAAGCGAGAGGGGCGAAGGGTCACCGGTTCGCGATTATTAAGGGTGCGAGCGAGCGAGCAAGCAACCTGGTACCAAGAGTAGGGTCAACATCGCCGTGGGAGGGCAAAGGTGTGAAAAGGAGGGGTGGTTTGTGAGGGGCCTGGAGGGTGGTCCAGGGGGTGGATGGAAGAGGTGCCCAACAATTGGCCGCGTAATATGCGTCAAACTAAAAGATCGACGATCCGTCGGCCTGGAATCGAGCGGTCGTTAATCAACGTTTTCCCGAACACGTAAATATAACGGGGAGAGGACGGCGCGGTAGCCGAACGACGGGGAGGGTTGCAGGGGTGGGTGGAGAGAGAGAGAGATTCCCGAATATATATATGCAGGCGCGAATCTACGAGGTCGGGTTGAGGAAAAATTGGGTAAAATATAGCGCACTCTTCGTCAACGGTTTTGTATGTATGTATTTTTGTTTCACGGCTCGGCGCGTCACGTATGTGTGGATATGGTGCGCGGGTTTGCTTTTGGTTTTTTCCTCGGGGGCTGCCGGGTCGCCAGATCTTCATAATCTGTCCTGTCACGTACTCGTGACGAATGAGTGACGCTCTCGAAGCTCTCTCGGCAGCCTCTCGCACACCAACCACGCCCACGACCCACCCGCACTCTGTGCGCGGGCACTGAATATTTTTTTCGGTTTTTCTTTGCGTTCTTTTTCGGCTCTTTTTTTCGCACTTTGGGAATTTTAGCTCCTGGCGATAATTTGATTTTCGGCGGAGTGCTGGGTTTGGTGGAATTTTTTTGAAAACTAATGTTTTGGGCGATACTGCACTGGGGGAGACTGAGGATGGCTAGAACGAATTAGAAATCGGCGTCTCAATGCGAATTTTTAGAGGTTATCTTTTTATTTTCACCTTTATTATTTTATTCCTCTCGTCAAATTTCTTTCTCGATATTCTTCATTCTACTTTGCAAAGCATCCTCCACGAGGAAGCTTTGCAAATGTTCATCCATAATGTTCATCCAGAATCGATGAACATTATTCCTCGTAGCTTTGCTAAAATTAATAAAAAGAAATAACGATACACGGAGAGAAGGATCTGATACTTTTTACCATATTTCTAGTAAAAAGTATTGTAAATTTCCGGCAGAGGGGAGATATAACGCCATCTATCGAGAAGAACTAGAACGATGAGAATTTTTACCAGGAAATATGGTAAAAAATATTATATATATGTTAGAAATTCTTATAGTTCTCGTACTGTTCGTCAATTTAGTAAATTTAGTCAGATTAAGTAAATTTTAAAATTAAGTAAATTTTATCAGACTCTTCTCTCTGTGTAGTAATGAGAATGATCAAATGTGCAAGTTTGAACCTTGCACATTTCGTGTTTTCATAACAAAAGCGAATCAGTCGAAAGATCCGGGGCGCTTGCGAACCGTTTGTTTGTGAAACTTCCTTTTTTTTCTTCCCACAAGCAGACACGGTAATTTCGCGTTAACGGAGAAAGATTTTACGCCACTTGAGCTCTTGGCACCGCGCTATCGGTATATTAACCCTCCGTCGCTCTTGGCCGTTTCTTTGGCTCGCGAGTGAGCCAGCTGTCTGGCTCGTAGTGCGACGGCCTACACACTGTATCCTCTCGCCCCCCCCCCCCCCCCCCCCATGTACCCTATAACGGGTTTGTGTACCTATCTATCTTTTTCGTATATACACATAGGTGCAATGTGCATGCGCGCTGGTGTACGTTGTATAAAATCGAGAATCGAAGTTGGCTGGGGTTCTTCGCGGCGATCAACCGCGGCGAAGCCGGGGCATCAATTTTGGCCGAGAGGGCTGAGAGAGAATGCGGCGACGCTGTTTGCTTCTTTTGCCTTATATACGAGTTCGCCACAGGCCTCGAGTAACATTTTCCCCACCGCCCCGGAATATTATTACTCAACGTAACAGCGAGCGGCGCTCTGTCTTTTTGTGCATAATAAAAAAACGTAATCTGTTTCCATTATTTTCTCAACGTTTCCCCGAGACTCCTGGGGGTTGCCGCGGATTAGCCGCGCACGCCGTACTTTGTTCTGATTAAGGATTTGTCGTCTGTCCACGGAAGGAAACTGCAAATCTGCTTTGAATATTCGCGCGGAAAGTTTGTGAATGATGACGCGAGATTTTGTGCAAATTTGGTGCACATCCGCATGCAGTGAAATAGGCGAAACGGGGCTTGATGCTTTTTTTTCTTATTCCACCTGTTTTAGGTGTAAATTCGGTACTTCTGATTCACGGTACGATTCTGTTTTTATGGTGGTCCTAGAACAGTTAAAAAAGTAATTTTTGTAATAATTTTATTAACTTTTTAAGGATTTGTCGTCTGTCCACGGAAGGAAACTGCAAATCTGCTTTGAATATTCGCGAGGAACTTTGTGAAAGATGACGCGAGATTTTGTGCAAATTTGGTGCACATCCGCATGCAGTGAAACAGGCGAAACGGGGCTTGATGCTTTTTTTTCTTATTCCACCTGTTTTAGGTGTAAATTCGGTACTTCTGATTCACGGTAGGATTATTTTTTTATGGTGGTCCTAGATCAGTTAAAAAAGGTAATTTTTTTTTATTCATAATAAACGGGCTAACGCCCAATTACAGGTGATTGGTATTACCACCTCACCAAGACTAGCTTGGCAGATGTGAGAGCGCATGCGACTCAGAGTTTAAACAATATCATAATATAACAATCAATAAACTTTCTGTAAATATATGCGATAAGTATAAACCAAAATTAATATTAACTCTTATAAGGAAACTAAAATTTAAGAAGAAAAGAAAAACACTTAGTGACTTTTTATATATTCGGAAAGGTACACGAAATGAGGTTCCTAAAACTGGCGACGGACCCATCGGACAATTTTGTAATCATTTTTTTTAACTTTCAAGCTTACAGAGCTGAAGCGCTAAATATTTTTTTACAAACGGCGCCAGTGGCAAAAAAATTTCTTTTGCATCTGTAACGGCTAGGCCTAGCATTCGGGGATGTGTGTAGGTTGGACGTGCGGATGAGTTGGCGAAGTTTCGAAGAGAGAAAAGATATGGTGATCTCCGGGACTCGAACCCGGAATGTTCATTCCTTAGTCAGAGCGCTAACCACTGCGCTAATGTCACCTATGCTTTTCTCTCATTCGAATCGTCTTCTTATATGAAGACGGGCCGTTACACACTCCCCCTTAGTGAACTCGACGTCCTCGTCGACTGGGCAGAGCGGGTGTCCGATTACGCGATTGCAGGGGAGACGCTGCGCTCCATCGGTACAAGGCGCAGAGCAGGTAGCCTGTTACGCGATTGCAGTGGAGCGTCGTAGATCTCGCGAAGCCTATCTCCATCGTCGGACCTCTTCCCTCGGCCGTGTTGAGTCCCGCGGTGCAGCTCTTCAGTGCCAGGCCGGGGTTATCTGTACGCCTCCGTCGGTACAAACGCGCAATTGGGGATCGTGGGCCCGAAAACTTCTGACACCATGTAACGGCTAGGCCTAGCATTCGGGGATGTGTGTAGGTTGGACGTGCGGATGAGTTGGCGAAGTTTCGAAGAGAGAAAAGATATGGTGATCTCCGGGACTCGAACCCGGAATGTTCATTCCTTAGTCAGAGCGCTAACCACTGCGCTAATGTCACCTATGCTTTTCTCTCATTCGAATCGTCTTCTTATATGAAGACGGGCCGTTACACATCAAACTTCAAGAACCCCGATGAAAAACAACAAAAAACACGTCTTTTTCTAACGAGTCTAGTCAACAAGCCCCGCAACCTCAGTGTTCACGAACCCCACGCACAAATCCCATTGACGCACAACGAGGTAAAAAGTTAATACGATGTGAAAGGTGGCTCGGAAGCTCCATCAACGAATAAGGGAATATCGATTAACAGCCCGGCGCGTTTCGCGGCGGCCGTGCATCGGGCCTCGATGTAGCACATAAATTTCAATCAGCGAAGCTTTTAAAAAGCAGGCGGGGGCGGTCAATAGCCACCGGACTTGCATACACACGGGCCGGTCGTGCCCGCTCGTGGGTCATAAGTATCTGTGCACACACTGACGTCGCCTGTGGCATCGGTATGGCCTGGCTTTGCGGATTAACGTGCGAACAACGGGCTTCGTAGGTTGATACAAAAAAAAAAAGCGAGCGTAATAGTAATAAAATGATGAAGGCGCCCGTTATGCGGTGGGTGTGTCGTGGTTGGTCCTCGCTCGATCCTCGCGCAACCCGCGGTACACACCGCGGAAAATATTCATGAGAAGACTCTCGGTAAGAAATCCCATCGTATAAAATGTTCACTTTGAAGGTTTCCCCTGTGCCTCTTTTATGTCTTCTCCTTTCCCTTCTCCCTCGGCCCCTTTTACATTATAAATCGGCCGACATTGACATCGAAAGTTCATCCGGCGATTGTCGTTGTTGTGTGTTTAAAATGTTAGGCAAAGTTTCTGCGAATAACGTCTCTTCTTTTTTTATTTCATTTCTATTTCGTGTATCGTGCGGATGAGTGAAAGCATAATTTTATCGCACATCAAGGATAGCGGAATTTGGTTAATGGCAGATTACAACGGCGGTGATTCTAAAGCAATTAAATTTTAGGCAGATTTAATGCGCTCGCTCTGCGGTGAATCGGATTACACGCCGTTCGTGGGCAACAACGACCGTCGCGACGTTATTTTATTTGTAATTGAAGCTATCGAGGGCACTCGATGCTTCGTTGTCGTAATTCTTGCCGCTGTCCGTGCGACTCGTGCGCAATTTTTAAGACTGACGTGCATAGTTGATTCTCCGCTTGGATCATCAAACAGCCTCCTCGGAATTTTTACAGCATCGTCAACCCTCGAGGTTGATTAACAAAAGCCATTAATTAAGAAACAAAGTTAACATAACCATTTCGTACACAGGGTTATAACTCAATGAAACAAGATTATTCTTGTTTTAACGACCGCCGCCCCCCCTACGCGACCCCTCGAAAGCTTAATTAAAGAGAATAAATGGAACACCAAAGTCCCAGTGAAGTTGGCCAAACTCCATTATGCGTCTGTAACAGATCCGCCTCAAATCTGGCAAAAAGAGGAGGAGGGAAGAGGCGAAAAAAAAAAAGAAATCCGCGGTTCAGCCCGGTAAATCCACGTCCTTTACCATATGTGAACGAGAATAAGAGACCCCGAGAGATAAAACGCGAAGGAGATAAAGAAGCGGGAGAGGAGCGAGAGTAAAAAAAAAGCGCAGGAAAGAGCGGGGTTAAAAAAAAAGAAGGAAGGAGAAAAAAAAACGTGGGGAATGAAATAAAATCCGTATACGTAGGTCGAGCATCTCCGTAAAGCAGGAGAGCGCGCCGCAGTGCAGCACATAAATTTCAATCAAGGAAGCTTTTAAAAAAGCTAACGAAAGCCGGCGTACAGGCGAGATAGAGCCGAGTGGGTGGAAGGGAGACGGCGGCGGCGGCGGCCGGTGGAAAGCAGCAGCAGAAGCAGCGGCGGCAGCAAGAAGAGAAACTGGTCCGGGGGATGATGGTGCCGCGGTGCGGGAAAACGAAGCTCGGGGGCTTCTATTAGGGCGCGGGGTAACGTAGCTATTAACTCGGTGCCCCCGGTGCAGTATAGCAGTACAGTGGAGGCGCCTCGCGCGCCCTTCTTCGGAGTTTCCGCGCCTCAGTGGTGAAGGTGGAAACGCGGGAGAAGAAGGAGAGAGAGAGAAGAGAGCCAAGAGAACGCCAAGGAGGAGGAAAAACTATAAGTACGGAAAAGCTGCACTTTTTCATCCCGCGCTCTCAGCTCCCACGGTTCCTCCGTTTGAAGCATCCGAACGCGAGCAGCGCCCTCTTGCGTCGCGGTCCATGCAGCATTGTCGCTGTTGTTGCTGGCGCGCCGCAAGCGGCAGCACCAGATAGGACAAAGAGCCTTAGGTACACCAGCTGGTACTACATGGCGATCGAGTGTAACGTAGGACGAGCGACACAGACGGATGGATCGTTTGTTTGTCTCTCCTTCGCTTAATGGTTGGAGATTGAACCTGTAGAAAAAGGAGGATGGATTTTTGTGGTCTTTTGTAGAAGCTACGCGTCGTCTGACCCACTATAATGTCTTAACATTATTAACACAGTTGCGAAAAGCACAAGAAAACCATGACGAACCACAAATGACCGTTGCTTCTGGGCAGAAATTAACCAGGTTGCTGCAACGGCCATTTTGCATGGTTTTCGACCCAAACGAAATGGCCGTCGTGCCTGCCTGAAAAAGGAGGATGGATTTTTGTAGTCTTTTGCAGAAGCTACGTGTCGTCAAATCCACTATAATGTCTTAACATTATTAACACAATTGCGAAAAGCACGGAAAAACCATGACGAACCACAAATGACCGTTGCTTCTGGGCAGAAATTAACCAGGTTGCTTCAACGGCCATCTTGCATGGTTTTCGACCCAAACGAAATGGCCGTCGTATCTGCCAGGCAATGCTATAAAAAACCGCGGATTAAATCCAAGAGGTCAAAGGTGAGCCAGGTCGTTTAATTCCGGAATGCCCCATACGAACGCATTTGCATACGGAATTACGCCGAGATGAAACATAACTCTCAGGCTGTTTGTCTCTCCCTCGCACCGCGAGATTTTACCTCGTTTAAAATTCGGGTGGCGAGTGAGAAAAAAATGAGAAAAAAAATCCTTGGAACCTAAGACGAGTCTCGCAGGCTGAAAGTTCGCGCCACTATTGCGACAAACGAGGCGGGCAATGGGCCGAGCACTCGGAGGGGGGCTCGCACGCACCGTTAAAAGTCGTTTTGACGTCGAGGTTTGTGCAAGCGCGAGAAAAGACGAAGAGGCGAGCACGGCGGCGAGGGCGTTACACCGTGAAAAACGCTCTCCGGCTGATGCTTGCGTGGCGAAGACATGAAAAAGTGTTTACCAGCCAGCGAGGCTCGAGCTTTTTTTCCGCGTGCGCGCGGTTTGTTCGCGAGTGCTCGTCTGGTTCTCACTCGAGAAATTACGCGTACACCGTGTGCGCAACGCACGCGGTGTAGATAACTACTTCATACTTATGTCGTAATTTCCGGCGCCCGAAACTGCAGCCTCGCTGTGGGAACTCGCTTGTGGCTGGTTGCACAAAGATTACAGGGGAGACTGGGGCAGGTTGAAACACCTTTTGTGTAGCATTTTTGTTTTATTATTTTATCTCTTGCCTTGTTGATTTTTAATATTGTTACGGAGGTTGCGTTCCATGAACGATTGGCTGTATTGTGTCATGTATGATCCCGGCTATTGAAGGTATCGAATAATGCAAGTCCGCAATGTGTCCCAACTTACCCCGATAGCTGAGTTTTTTTTCTTAAACTTTTTCTCAGAACTTTAAAATAGATTTTCTCTTGTTAACTAGTAAAATAATGGGTATTATTAGATTAAAAGTGGGTAGGTTAAAGGATATAGTCCATAGGAACTCCCAATATAGCAATCGTGTAAATATGTAAATACTAAGAAATAAAAACGAACTTTAAAAAAAAACACTTACCCCATAGCGGGTCAAGTCCATCACAACTCACATCTCCTCCTGGAGTTTCTCACTAAAAAATGTTGATAATGACTTCAGATTAAGCTTCAATTTCAGATAACATAATAAGCTTGAAAGTCGAAAAGGTTGCAAGGAGCCCCTTTCAATGATCATTGCTTAAAACTCTTTTAACTACAACGACAAAGGTTTTCTTTTGCTACACTCGATTGATTGTCTATACACAACTATTCAAAATTTCGTCGAATCCTTTTGCAAGTTCACCATAAAGTGTGTTTCAACGTTCCAACCTGCCCCGGCCTTCCCCACGTCATACTTGTCGTAATTTCCAGCTGGGCGTCTCGGGCTCGAAACTGTAGCTTCGCTTTGAGAACGAGGCTCATGCCTGGTTGCGCAAAGGTTATACCGTACAAACTTGCGTGAACACATGCACTCCTGTGTTGAGTGAGCGCTCTTGTATTATGCAAAGCTAGGCGACTGGGCCCCGCGGAGAGAGCGCGTAATGCGCGACCTCCAACGGCGGAGAGTCGCAAGCTGCGGAGTGTTGAAAGAACAGGTGAAAAAAATAATAATAAAAAAATATAAAAGAGGGAAGGCGCGTCGAGTGTATATATATGCGACCGCTCGGGTGCCAGGCATGTATCTACATTGCAGAGATTTCTTTTGAATTAGGTACACAGGCGCCGGGGGAAAAGTTTGCGAAGCAATTTTAACCGCTGATGCGCCGGGCTTGCGCGTCCTCCCCGTCGGCGTGGCCCGCGCGCGGACTTAATAGAAACTCGCCGCGACCAGGGAGCGAGAGGACAAGTTTCTCGCGCCACTTGCTAAAGATACGCGGACGACTCGAAGGAAGAGGGATGGGGGAGACGCCGTGGAATCTAACGCTTTGCCTTGCAGTTAGTGGTCGATACTATTCGTGTGGATGCGACGTTTTGCTTCGAATTGGAAGGTTTTTTTTTTACTCGTCCGATGGCAACTTTCGTCTTCGGCTCGTGCTGCAATCTCACACTCGTCAGAAAAAGTTTTACCGCATTTGTATCGTAATACAACATCTTTTATAGCCTCCTGTTAAAACAAGCATCGAGCCAAAGTATCACACCGAAGTTCTCCCACTGCTGCGCCAGTCCTGATTTAAATTTAAACAAACGGCTTTGAGAATCGAGGAGCCAGAAGATCAGCCAAATTCTGCCATCCTTCCGCACATTTTATCAAAATCTGAGCTCTATCTGCCGAGTACTTTGGAAGAAAATAGGTTTCAAAATTTCGAAGTGAGTACATTTTGAGGTTATGTGTCCCGAACGTCGTTGCGTCTAGTCGCACGCGATCCGCCATACGCCCCACATTCGTAGGCACGCGAAAAAAAAATCGCTCCCAATCCCCCCGCTAACCAACCCACCTCGAAAGTGGTTAATTCCCAAATTGCCCTCTCATTGGCTCATTCCCCGCGGCCCGTCGTACCCACCATCACCGCGAGAGGGCGCCGCGCTCGCGCGTCACAAGCCCCGAGCACTCGTCGCGCCGCTGCCTGCTCTCGTCACACCGGAGCGACGTAAATATTTGCGCTAAATACTGCAACATTATAATTACACCGTTGGCGTTACACGAGGAGCGACCGAGAGTGGTCGGGTCGGGGGAGGGGTCGGAGTGTGTTCGAGGAGTGTCGGGGAGAAGGTAAAACAGAGAGACAGAAAATACACCGCGCGCGGCGCTGCGAGTCCACCGCGACGAGGGACCCGGCTAACCTGGTGCCCGCATCACGAGCGCCCCCCACCGGTCGCTCCACACACACACCCGACGAACACGTTTACGTCCGCAACCATCAGGCTCAGTGCGTGCGGTCAGTTCTGCGCGTCGTTCTCAAAATTTGTAGCTCACCAGCAGCGGCGGCGGCGGCGGGGTGGGTCGTGGGAGGCTCCATTGTGCGGTTCCGCACTCGCGACGCCCTGACAAAATATGTTTCAAGGTGATTGTGCATGTTTACGTTTGAGTGTGGTGTGCGTGCGAATGGCGGGAGGGACGAGACCCGTCCTAACGGGTCTCGTGCTCGACGGGCGTTGTGATGGAGGGTTGAGGGGAGGGAGGGGCAGCAGTCACGAGGACAGCCACCGCCTCCCGGCCGCCGCGCTCTCCAGAGCATGCATTAATTTCCATATTAATACACGGAGGAAATCCGTTTTAATGACATCTGGATTAGAGAAAATGGGATGGCGCGCCGGGCCAACGCGCGCCGAGAGCCCAAGAGCCCGTCGAGAGCGCGCGAGCCATATATATATCTATATATATATATATATCTATATATCTATGTGTATCTGTAGATAACGTCTTTTGCAAATGTACACAGGGATGGCGAGGCTGTGCGTGTGTCGTAACGCGCGATATTGCGGCCTAGGCTTGAGGGATTCACCGAGGCAGAGGCTGTGTACGCGGAGCTTGCTGCTTTTAACCCCTCACACCGCCCTCGTCCTCCTCACTCACCCCCCGCGAGGCCAGAGGGCTTCCGGTTTTATTTACAACGCCCATCGAGGGAGAACGAGGGAGAGAGAGACGCGGGGCGAACACCGCGACGACTATCGAGATTGCGCTGCCGGGGAAAGCCGGGCGACGACTGAGGGAAACATATTGGAGGGAAGAAAAACGAACGCACTGACGCCGCTTCGAACGTTCTACCAGGATAGATTTTTTTTCTTTTTTTTTTGGTGCTGTATATTACTTTTACGCTTGTTTGAGCTGTTTACCTTTTTTCTTACCTGGTTGGCTTTTGTTTTTTATTGTTTTTTTTTTAGGTTTGATGTCGTTGGTACGAAGGAGGCTGCGGTGCGTTTCGAACAAGTTGAACACGATGTTCTTGCCAGGGAAGGTTTTGACGTTACGTGGTTCGGAGTGGAAGGTTGAAATGTTAGCTCCGCGCCTCGTCGCTATTTTTTGGTTGGCTTTTGTTTTTTATTGTTTTTTTTTTTTAGGTTTGATGTCGTTGGTACGAAGGAGGCTGCAGTGCGTTTCGAACAAGTTGGACACGGTGTTTTTGCCAGGGAAGGTTTTGACGTTACGTGGTTCGGAATGGAAGGATGAAATGTTAGCTCCGCGCCTCGTCGCAATTTTTGATTGGAAGGTAACGCGGTGCTGATTAACAAGGCAGTGAAATGTGGCTGAAACGACAATTCGTCAAACAACGGTTAACTTTCGGTCACATTATCGAACGTGGCATCGCGAATACGGTCGCTGTGTTTTCGCGACGAAAGTTAACACGGGTATGCTAATGCGAGGTTGATACGCCGCTTCCACTCGCGAATGGAAATGCAACACGAGGGGGCGAAAATATGGGACCGTGACCTCCCCTCGGTGCTCGCGCTGCGCTCGTTCCGCGATACCTGGGAATGAAATATTCAAATGGAAAAAAAGGAATCATTGGGGGACTGCAAGGTAATATTGTTCTTGGTTTTGGAATGAAAACGTGAATCGCCTTCCTCGATGTTTACATTCAGCCTTAACCAATTCACAAAAACTCTTCCCACTAAATGAAAAAAAAAAAAAAAAATAACTAATATTTCCATAACGCGACCAATTATTAATTTGGTTCATCAAATAATTTAGAAACCATGAATGGCCATCAAACCTTTGAAACCCCTGAATTCAGTCTTAAAATCACATGACACGGATAACTAAATGAAATCGTCGTTCCTACATGAAAAATTGCAGTTCGCAGCAACCGGGGAAGTAACGATCGAAGTGGCCCCTGGGGCCCTAACGAAGAGTCACAGAGAGTCACCGTTCACGAGGACAGGGGAGAGACACGACAGGAGTCTCGCCCGAAAGATTTATGCTCTTCACGGATTCTCATTACCCTCGTGCGCCGTTCCTGCGTGCCCCCCTCGGTACCCAAGATGAGCTATACGCTCTCGTCGCGTCCACGCGGAATAGTGAATATTTATGAAAGATGTAAATAACCGGTAGATCATTTTCCCGCGCACCGACGAGACGGGGCTATAGAGAGACGAGAGGTAGCGCCTCGGGCTGTCCTGTCAACGCGTCGCCTGAACCGTCCCCCATGGCGCGAGCGCGAATCCCGGCCGCCCCCCTCTCGACTCTCGCTCGGTTCCACGCTCTTTACTGGCATTTCCTCTGCCCGTGGAACGTCTCGCATTGTCTCTATTTCCACGAGTCGGGATATCCAGTTTCGCGACTGGTTCGCGTGCGCTGAAAATCCGGGGAACTCTCGTTATTATGAAGCGACGAGAGAGAGAGAAACGGCGGAAATGAGACACGAGTTTTTTTCCGCAGTTTTCACCGTGGATTTTGAAAAACTGCTGCTGGGATTAATTCACGACCTGTTGGGGGGGATATTTATTCGATAACGAGCGACCGCGATTTTATTGGGCTCAGTCGTAAAACCAATTAAACAATAATTTGAAATAAACCAAACGACAGCGAAATTTTCTTTTTTTTTTTTTGCAAAAAACGCGAGGCAAATTTCGGCTTTAAAATTCTGTGCAAAATTCAGAAATCTTTTGGTTATAGTTTTCTCTCGAACAACGCTTAAAAAATCCAGGTTCGATCGTCCCAAAAAAAGTAACCTCGGTTTTAGTTTTTGTTTCCCTAAATGGATAATTTTCATAGTCCGTCACGGGGCGGCCACTGCAGACGTTTCGTCCGTCTGTCCTCTGCGGCTCACCAAAGCCGAGACCTTTTTGTCCATAGCCACCTTTGCGTCTGGCGCCACATCCCTTGATTGCCACGGATTTCTCCTAAAGATCACGGGGGGGAAGGAGGCCGAGGCGGCGGCTGGTGGTGGGGGCATTTCACTCGCGGAGAAATTCCAGAATCAACTCCGGACGCCCATCGTCATGAATAAGACATTGAATTTCTTTTTTGTTCCATCGCGGAGGGTGGTTTTTCCACCGATAGAAATGGACGAGGAAGTGGAGCAGCCGAGGGTGGCGAAGGTGGAGAAGGAGGAGGACGAGGCGCGGCGTATAGCGGTTTAGGTTTGCCGAGAAGTTTCATGGAGCGACATAAAAGCTCCAGTTGCTTCGGCTGTTGGGATTCTCACTCTGTGTGCCACGCCGGTGCCGCGGGAAAAGAGGATGAGGCGCTCGCAACGGGTGGTGGAGGAGGAGGAGGAGGATGAGGATGGCATGGAATCGCGATTCGAAACAAGATCGATTGAGGGGGGAAAGGCTTGGCAGTGGCAGAGAGGGCCGGATAGAAGCCGAGAGGAGCGGAGGAGGAAGCGGCGCACGGTGGGACCGAGTGGGAAAAGCAACGACCAACCAGCCAGCCCAGTCCCGTTGGTGCGATCTATTTCGTTGCTCTCAATGTGATTGCTGTTGGGTTGCCTCTCTGCGGCTGGATCGCGGGCGCACTCGTCGGGACTCGACACCAACAGCCCGCCGGATGCTCTCCTCTCGCCTCCCTCGCGTCCAACCCGCGCCACATTCTCTCCTCTTATCAGCGAGCTTTCGGCCCTCGGGCTGTGTACCTTTCCTTCCTTCGACGTGAACGTGAGCTTTTCGCAGCTCCGAAAGCATCCTGCGTTTCGTGTAGGAATTAAAAGTCGTCGCGTCACGACCAGCGTGGTTGGATTTGTTGGACACGCTTGTCGTGTGAAATTTTCACGGCTTGGATTGAGACGAAATTGAGAGCAGGTTTTGATTACTTGTGGAGGAATTTATGAAAGAAATTGGGCAAGTTGGAACTCGGGGTGAGTTGGATGACGTTGAAAATCGACGTCTTGATGCGAAATTTGTCTTTGATATTTTGAGGTCGTTATGTTACCTATAATTGCGTGGCAATCTTTTAAGGTAGTCGCCCTGCTTGCGTTCAATTTCGCATAAATTCGAGAAAATTGAGAGAGAATTGCAAGCACTTCTCGATGGTCTAAAAATCTGAAAAAATTCATGCACATTAAAGGTACTGAAAAAAAAAAAATTTTAACAAATATTTCGGTGACCCAAGTTTTTTTTTATGAAAATGATTCTTTCATCAATTTCATCGAAAAAAAAAACTTGGGTCACCGAAATATTTGTTAAACAATTTTTTTTTATCAATTTGTTAATAACATTTTTGAATTATTATTATGTTAAATTAATATTTTCAGTACCTTTAATGTGCATGAATTTTTTCAGGTTTTTAGACCATCGAGATGTGCTTGCAATTCTCTCTCAATTTTCTCGAATTTATGCGAAATTGAACGCAAGCAGGGGGACTACCTTAACAATTTTGAACAATGGAATGGATAAATTCCAAACAAAAAGTGCCACATTTTCTCCAATCTCTTCTATGCCTAAAGTTCAAGGGTTTCAACGGTTTATCCCCAACGTCTTAAACCCCGAAGCGTGGAAAACGTTTTCGTGGGACGAGGCGACCATAAAATCCTGCATTTCAAGCACCTAAAACGTTTCTTGCCTCGAACATTTATATTTCAAGCGTTTTCGAAAGATATTTTTCAAGCGCGTTGGCTGACTAAATGAACAGCTTATGCGTGGAGACGTCGAGCCGGGTTTGCAGCGACGTCATCCATCGTCGAAGGCTTGAGAAAGCGCCGCGCGTACGGGAGAGATACCCTGGAGCGATGCCGACGTCTAGCGATCGGCCAGCCTCGCGGGCGCGCCCCTTATCGTCTATTTTTATGTATGTTTACATTTTCCACCCAGGGGGGTGGGTGGTGTATTTTCGCCGATCCGCGTAAAAGTAACGCGTATCAGGGCCCCCGCGACCTCGCGTCTCTTTTCCAATCCTCTTACAGCTCATTTTTATATCCGAGCATCGACCTCGTCATCCGTCTGTTCCCAAGGCAATTCCGCGTCGATATTTCAAAAATATGGGACGTGCATTATTGAGTGTAAGTCGATACAGATATGTGTTTTAAACGGGCGAACGTCGGGCGTCGTGTGCGGGAGACCGGGGCACGTTGGAACACTTTTTGTTCAGCATTTTACATATTTTTTAAAATTCGTATTGATGATTTAATAATATCGTCATATTCTGTATAATTTTGAACGTCCTGTAGGATGTTCAAAATTAAAAATTGTACGTTCAAAATTAAAAATTGTACGTTCAAAATTAAAAATTGTACGTTCAAAGTTAAAAATTGAACGTCCTGTAGGATGCCCCAACTATTAAGCATTGAACAATAATTTTTTTTTTTAATTGCAGGGTGTCCCAAATTGCGTCGTGAAACCTGAAGTCAAGAAGATCATTTATACTTCAAGCATTTTTCGAAAGACATTTTTCAATCACCTTCGTCCCATCGATTGCAGTCCGAGAGTGCCAAAAGATTCGCATTCGAAACGTCGATTATTAACGCGCCTTTGTCCCAACGTGCCCCGGCCTGCCGGGCGCATCGGGGCGCAGAAATCGGGATGCGAATAAGGCGAGGGTAGGGATCGATTGGTAAAAGAGCTAGATATAAGCCGTGTAAGCTCGGTGGAAGCTTTCGATCTATATCTATCTATATCCATCCATCCATCTATCTATCTATCTATCTCGTTGCTCTCAATGTAATTGCCATTGCCTGCTCTCTCGCTTCTGCCCCCCCCGTTCGGCAGCGAGTGGAGGGCTGCAGGGTTATCGGGGCCTTTGGCCCGGGGGGGTATGTACCTTCGCTCCCCGCGGGACATCGCACAGGAAGAAGAGGAACGCGAGGAGACGCGTACAGTGTGTTGCGACCTGTGGGGATGTATGGAAAGGGGTGGAGAGAGAGAGAGGGTTGCACAGGGAAGCAGAGAGCACGAAGGGGGTGAGTCTGCGGGTGCATTACGCTGATTGCTGGTCGCGCGAGCAGCGGTCTCTGCTGCCTCCCTTGGAGAACCGAGAGGGAGGGTGAAACAGAGACAGAGAGGAAACAGAGAGAGAGGAGGGAAAGAGGAACTGAAACAGAGAGAGGAGGGAAGGAGGAAGTGAGACAGAGGGAAATACAGAGAGGAGGGAAAGAGGAACTGAGACAGAAAGAGAGAGAGAAACAGAAGGGAAAGGAACTGAGACAGAGACAGAGAATGAGAGAGGAGGGAAAGGAACTGAGACAGAGAAAGAGAGAGGAGGGAAAGGAACTGAGACAGAGAATGAGAGAGGAGGGAAAGGAACTGAGACAGAGAATGAGAGAGGAGGGAAAGGAACTGAGACAGAGAAAGAGAGAGGAGGGAAAGGAACTGAGACAGAGAAAGAGAGAGGAGGGAAAGGAACTGAGGCAGAGAATGAGAGAGGAGGGAAAGGAACTGAGACAGAGAAAGAGAGAGGAGGGAAAGGAACTGAGACAGAGAAAGAGAGAGGAGGGAAAGGAACAGAGACAGAGAAAGAGAGAGGAGGGAAAGGAACTGAGACAGAGAAAGAGAGAGAAGGGAAAGGAACTGAGACAGAGAAAGAGAGAGGAGGGAAAGGAACTGAGACAGAGAAAGAGAGAGGAGGGAAAGGAACTGAGACAGAGAAAGAGAGAGAAGGGAAAGAGGAACTGAGACAGAGAAAGAGAGAGAAGGAAAAGAGGAACTGAGAGAACCAGAACAGTTTCTGAAGCCCTCGCACGAGGCAACAAGCGAGAGGGCGAAGGACAGTCGGTCGGCGCCCGAGGGTCGAGGGGGCAACCGGAGCGGGTTACAGAGGCGAAGCTACGCGGACAGAGTCAGAGAGACCCCACGAGCCGCCCCTTCGAAGGGGGGAGGCTCGGAGAATGAGAAATAGTGGAGAAAGGAGGAAAGGGCGAGGGGAGGGGGCAGGAGAAATAAGGGCATAGCCCTGCAGTTAAGTAAGTGAACTCGCGAGCCACCCGGCGAGCCAGCCAGCCAACAGCCGACTCTATATGCACTCCATATACACACCGGGAGACCACCTCCCGCGCCCTAAGTACTTTTCGAGCTTGAGAACCGCTTCCAGCTAGCCGCCCGCTGGATTTTAATCCCTTAAATGAATGACGCGCGGCCCTACCACTTCACCCCCTCGCTGCACCCGCGAAGGTCGCCTCGCGACCGCCTGTAGCGACGACAGAAGCTTCGCCAGGCTTGGTGTGTATGGATGTAAGGCTGCTTTGTTGAAGCTGCTGATGCTGATGCTACCGCTGCTGTTTTGCAGGATTTCGTTCCTGAGGCGCGCACAAAGATTTTGCACGCCTTGCCGGACCTCCATAGAACCTGTCGGGCCTGTCTCGCGCCGTTATTTCCGGAAGACCCGCACGGTCTGTTGGACCCGAGCTGATGCACTTTTCTTTATGGGATTTTGCAACGGCGAGCGGCTTCGCGGGCCACTGTTGAGTGGGGAAAAAAAGGTTCATTCGACGAAGGCTGTGGGGGGTCGGATCAATTTTTGCGTTTGTTTTTTGTGTTGGTGTTTTTTTCATGGATGTTGTACAATGTTTGGAGTGTTTTAGTGAAGGAACTTATAGGGTGGGTTTCCGGGAACTTATTTATGACACCATAGTGAGATTCATCTCTGGAGATAGAAGATGTTTTTCTGGCTAAAATTTCACACTTTTCTTTATGGGATTTGCAACGACGAGCAGCTTCGCGGGCCGCTGTTGAGTGGGGAAAAAAAGGTTCATTCGACGAAGGTTGTGGGGGGTCGGATCAATTTTTGCTTTTGTTTTTTGTGTTGGTATTTTTTTCATGGATGTTGTAAAATGTTTGGAGTGTTTTAGTGAAGGAACTTATAGGGTGGGTTGCAGGGAAGTTATTTATGACACCTTAGTGAGATTCATCTCTGGAGATAGAAGATGATTTTCAGGCTAAAAATTTAGAAGATGTTAGAGGGTGAAACATTTTTAGTAGCGTTTTTGTGTTCGTCTCTTTTACACTGTAGGATTCTTTAGAGAACAACTGAACTATAAAATGATCATTGAAACAACAGAAAATTTCCAACAACCATAAAAAAAATAACTAAGGTGGTATGTAATGAAGATATTCACAGTTAATGGAACTACTTAACGTTATCACAATCATCCAATTATTTGCAGCAACTATAACGAAATTGACGCAACTATCAAATCAGTAAAATTGCTTAAAAAATTACTAAGGTCGTATGTAAAGAGATATTCACAGTTAATGGAACTACTTCACGTTATCACAATCATCCAATTATTTGCAGCAACTATAACGAAATTGATGCAACTATCAAACTAGTAAAATTGCATAAACTATGCAAATTGTTGCAAGGACTGACAATCGGAATCACCACAATTCCTTTCGCCGCAATATTAAAAAAAATATATTTATAACCCTTTTCTATTCCAGCTCTATTTCCACCGTTGTCCCCCATCCGCCGCGCGCACTGCAGTCGTTTCGCCCGGTTGTGTTGCTCCAAATTTGAAAATCCTCACCGCCGCAAATGTTTTTCATACCCTTGTATACATCGAGCGTGCGGCTCGCCTCTCGGCACCGACTGGCACTTCTCGCATTTCCCACGCTGCCACTCCGACTCGCTGGTGGTTCGCATGAGCAACCTGCACTATATATATATATACATATATATTTATATATATTTATATACATATAGAGGCAGACGCATCGCTCCATATTCCTGTTTAGGCGACGGGGTTATACCGATGGAATCCGATATATAACTTGGGGATGCTTCCACTGCTTCTGCTCTTCTCGCGTTGATCCATTGTATCCGACGTTTTCGCGTTCGGAATGTTAATGCGCGTTATAAACACGTGTGTGCGGCCGTGACGCGGCGCGTTTTCGATACAACGGACGATGCGCCCGGAGCGCGCGCGCGAACCGCATCGCTGTGTGCATGCGGGCACTCGATATAGAGACTGGAATGAAATTCCCGTTGAATTGTGCGCGAGATATACTTTTCAACCCCCCTCGGCTCGCTCGACGAGGATTCGGTCTCGACGAGGATGTTTTGCCTCCGCTCTGCGTGGAAATGATGGATCGTCGTGATGTCTGTACTCGCACTAGGTGCACAGAGGGCGGATACCAATAGTGAGTTTATGAAATCAAGGAAAATTGCATCGGCAATTTTCGAGGGAAATCGAAACGTGGAAACGCGGAATGAAATTTTTTTGGAGGGTCCTGTGGGACCCAAAGAAAAATTGTTGTCACAACCAAGGATTGAGTTGGGATCACAAAAGTGCAACAGGGTTTTTGTGGGAAATCGAAAGGCGGAATCGCGGAATGACATTTTTTTGGAGGGTCCTGTGGGACCCACAGAAAAATTGTTGTCACAACCAAGGATTGAGTTGGGATCACAAAAGTGCAGCAGGGATTTTTGTGGGAAATCGAAACGTGGAATCACGGAATTAAATTTTTTTTTAGGGTCCTGTGGGACCCAAAGAAAAATTGTAGTCACAACCAACGATTGAGTTGGGATCACAAAAGTGCAGCAGGGATTTTTGTGGGAAATCGAAACGTGGAATCGCGGAATGAAATTTTTTTTTAGGGTCCTGTGGGACCCAACGAAAAATTGTAGTCACAACCAACGATTGAGTTGGGATCACAAAAGTGCAACAGGGATTTTCGTGGGAAATCGAAACGTGGAATCAGGGAATTACATTTTTTTTGTCGGGTCCTGTGGGATAAAAAAAATTCTTGTCACAACCAACGAATGAGTTGTGACAATCCGTAGATTTTTTGAATTCCCTTACAAGTCGGTTTTTTATGAGCTGAAAAAAATTGGTTGCACAAACCAAGTTTTGCACAAGCAATCAACACGATTGATGCCTTATTTATTATTATCTAAATGAAAAAAAAAAATTCGTCCCACTTCAAGTCGAATTCTCCCCGCCAGCGAAGCAGCCAAATTGCACGTCAAACTTTCTAATTTATACTTCTATTGGACCAGCAATTTTGCTTCCTCGCCGGGAATTATTGCGTGGCGCGATATCAAATTTCTTAAAGTGAAATAAATGTTTGCCCATGAATCCGACGGTCAGACCGGCGCTGGGTTTGAACTTTGAGGAAGATACACACGGCGGGTAGACAATTTTGAATTCAACTCGTACTTTCCGGGGCTGGCAGTGAATGCGAGTAGATAGCTCGGCGAGTCGCACCGAGTTCTCAATGCGACTCGTCTCTCTCCTCCGTCGCTCAGTTGTATATTGTACACCGAGCAGCACTTCGGTAATTGCACTTTCGTCTTCCTCCCTCGACGGATACCCCCGACGTATTTAATTTCTCAAGGACCGTTGACGGGATCTCTTCGTTTTTTTTTTTTTTTTTTTTCTTCCCTCCAATCGTTCGACTCAAAAGTGTCTCCTTTACTTTTTTTCGCAGCCAATCGGAATGCACCTGAAGAAGTACGAGTGGGTCGGCTCGCCAGACCTCGGCGACTGCTCGCTCTGGGTGAGATCAGCCACCCTGGATTTCGATGATGGGCTCTGGCAGTGCCAGGTCACAGCCAGCGACTTCACCACCCAGGACGCTCTGACCTCCGAACCCGCCAGACTCGTCGTCAGAGGTAATTAAGAATAGTGATAGAAGTTTATCGACAATGTTTTATTGCCAAAGTCATCGACCAAAATTCCTCAGGCTTTTTTTTTATAAAGTAGTCATATTATTTTTTTATCTTTTCATTTTTATTGTAGTCTAACGATATCGATTTATTGACTTATTATGCGTTTTTGGAGTAGAGTTATTAATGTTATTATTATATTATATAATTAATATTATGCTGAATAATTAATATTAATTTCAAGGAAACGATCAACGAAATATGATTTATTTTTAAATACGATTAAAAATACATTTTCGCATTTAGAGAAAATATGCGATTTTTTTACCGAGCGCCAGCGGTGGATTTAATTTCCAAATGGAGTTTCGAAGAATAAATCTAAAAAAGAATGTAATTTACTTTTTCGTTCGTCTTACGCAATAATTTTTTTTCAGCACCCCATTGGCTACACATGGAGCGAATAACGAAATTTTCGTAGTCTCGCGACGATTCGCTTATTCCCCATTCCAGCCCGGGTTTTCCTCGATCCACGCCACAAAAAGACTCACCGAGCGCCCGGATTTCGTAACACGAATTTTTCTCAGTGCGCCGTCAATCCGGCCGAAGCGTGATAGATCGCGGAGTGGCTGCAACCGGAGTGCAACCGACCCGAGAGGGAGAGAACCGAAGGCTCGGGTTACCGCGGTAAAATTCGTGGACGGCGGGTTTGCCGGCCGGGCGGCGGCTTTGTGGCCTGTCTCTTCGGCGCGGGTCGTTGTCGATAAATCATTAATTATTCATTGACATCAAGAGAAGAGGAAGATCCGGGCTCCGGGACACACATCCACGCGGTGTTGCATTATAGTCGTACACATGGACAGAGGCCGATGGATGATATCGTGGCTTCTCCAACGGGCTTCACGGTGCGACGGCCGCGGCCTGGATATCCTGGAGCGGCTACTGGTTGCTGCATGCTGCTTTCCTCCTCGCTGGTAGGAAACCAGCATGCAGCCACTGATTCATCCTGATGGGAAACACGTGCGCGCGCCCGTGACGTGTGTACAGGGTAATCCAGAATTTCCGCGTCAAATGATCATCCCCGGAAGTCCGAAATGGTCACGGGAAGGCGTGTGAAAAATTTCGGATTTTTCTGATTTTTTCTGATTTTTTATTTTAACGTAAAAAAAAATTCAAGCATCACAGAAAATTGGGAAGAATTTCTGTATGCAGGAAAAAGGAAATATGTTTTCGTGACAACTAAAATTAGGTTTATGGGTATTTTGTTGACAATTATTTATTTTCCCAGAAATCCGAAATGGTCCCAGGAACGCGTGCGAAAAATTTCGGATTTTCATGATTTTTTCTGATTTTTTATTTTAACGTAAAAAAAAATTCAAGCATCACAGAAAATTGGGAAGAATTTCTGTATGCAGAAAAAAGGAAAAATGTTTTCGTGACAACTAAAATTAGGTTTATGGGTATTTTGTTGACAATTATTTATTTTCCCAGAAATCCGAAATGGTCCCGGGAACGCGTGTGAAAAATTTAGGATTTTCAGTATTTTTTCTGATTTTCGATTTTAATGTAAAACAAAAATTCAAGCATCACAGAAAATTGGGAAAATTCGTATGTGTGCAGGAAAAAGGAAATATGTTTTTGCGACAACTAAAATTAGGTTTATGGGTATTTTGCTGACAATTATTTATTTCCCCACAGGTCCGAAATGATCCCAGGAACGCGTGTGAAAAATTTAGGGTTTTAATTATTTTTTCTGACATTCGATTTTAACATTAAAAAAAAATTCAAGCATTACAGAAAATTGGGAAAAATTCGTATGTGTGCAGGAAAAAGGAAATATGTTTTTGCGACAAATAAAATTAGGTTTATGGGTATTTTGTTAACAATTATTTATTTCAGTCATTTTTTTATTTATTTTTTAATCGGTTCTCACTCAAAAACCACTAAAAACAAAAATCTCGAATTTTGCATACATGTTCCCTGGACCATTTCGGACTTCCTGTGTTTCGTTCGGCGCAGAAATTCTGCGTCACCCTGTACGCACGAACACCGGTGCGCACGCGGTATATCAAACGCACTGCGTCCTATCGTCGATGAATATCTATCTATATATGCATCACTATGTATCGCCCAGTATACATATATACAATACGTGTTTATATATACCCGCATGCTGTTACCGTGGTACATGAAGCAAGAGTGAACGGTCGCGTTTCCACGCTCGCGAGTTTCAGCCCAGGATAAACGAGGGATTACGAATTAATCTTCGCTAATTGTCTCATTCTAGTCAGCCCTCAGCGGCCGCAGATAGAGTACGCCGGCGCTGTAATTCTACCGGGTAGCAACGTGACGGCCCGAGCAGGTGAGATGGCAACGCTCACCTGCACAGCGCGCTATGGAAATCCTTCGCCTATAATTAAATGGTTCGTAATTGTTGCACGTACTGCGCGCGCCTTACCGTCACTGTACCATTACTGCTACTACTGCCTAGCTATGTAACGTCCCTATATATATATATACGTATATACATACCGTGTGATATTTAATGCTGTTCACTCGACTGTACTCGAGCATCCACTCGGCCTTTGACTCGAGAATTTATAACGTCCCGGCGGATATCTCGTCGGGGGCTCTTTGAGAGATGTTTAAGTGAAATTGCGAATTAACTCGCGTTGGAAAAATGTGTATCGTTATTGGGGAGCGCGGGGAGGATTTTTTGGGGAGCGCGGTGAGGAACACCGTGAAAATATCGCTAATCATCGCAGCCGAATTTTTGCGAAAGTCACAAAAAAAAAAAAAAATCCGCGTGTGATTTATTTTTAATGGTCCCAGCAGCGTCGCCACCGTCGAGTCTCTTTTTCTTCGTGACAACTGCGACTTTTCGCCTTGCGATAAATTATCGAAAATACGCGAGAACGCTGGAAAGCTGGTGAAATTTCATGGAAACAAAAATACGACTGCGGTTATGAGGGCCGAGATTTTGTGAAAAAAATTCCACATTCAGCTTTGATTTTTTCGCTGGACCACGAGCCAAAGGAGCCTCGTTTCGTTTTGCAAACTGCGGACTGAACTCAGCAGCTCCGCCCCGGCTTACTAAATTCTTGAGCAATCCTATTCATTAACAGCCACGTGAGCTCTCCAATCCCACACGGTTAAATTTAACCCTCCGTGTGTAAACTGGGTCTTTTAAGGAACATTTGAAATTTCGAACTGAAATTTCTGTCCAACGAATGAAGTACGGGTTTCGACTTCCCCCCCAAAAAAAATCTATTTGGTAGTATGGACAAAAGGCTCAAGTGGCACCCGGACTTAGCCAATACTGGCAAACGCCAGTTTGTGCAAGTCGCGACTGTTCCCTGAAAGGGTCAGTGTACACACGGCGTCGGTGTTTTGATAGGTAAACGGATGCAGTTTTTTTGTTGCTTTTTTCGTAATTTTTCGGTCTTTTCAGGACTAAAATACATGTTTCTTGTTATTTTATGCATTTTCCGACTATTTTCATTGAATTTGTTTTTATGTTGAAAAAAATATATTTTACATTTTTGGCTCATTCTTCCGCCATGTTCCAATATTTTTATTGAAAATAAATTTGTATTACATTATTTTAGCGTTTGACATTGGTTTTGCGTCGGATAATTATCGTTTAGTGTACTCATAACATGCTTGACTTCGTTAAATATTCCCCACTTTCAGGTACTGAAATAATTCAACTTTTCAAAGCCCACCCCAATGACCCGATATTCTTTTGAAAGCTCATAGTCTAAACTACAAAACACTATAACAGTTTTTTTTACATTTATTTATTGTGAAGTTATGAATTTTTTAACAAAAAAAAATATAGTTTACACACGGAGGGTTAAAGGGACGCATTTTTTTTTAGGTCCGCACGGTAGTTCATCGCGGGTCGTGATCGTCAGGCGTTCCCCGAACACGTTTAATCCACGGCGACTGGGCGACGTCGTCGTCGCGTCGCGACCGAAGGAAAATCCATTCTTCTCGCGTTAGTCTTTTCTTCTCGCGAAGATTCGGGTGGGTGGAGGAGAGACTCCCCGACGAATATCTTATGGATATAGGAAGCACCGCGAGAAACCAGAAGCGGCGGCGGCGATATCGAGGCGTCGAGAGCACCGCAAGCTCTCCTCGCCCGCTCTCGAATTCCCTCCCATGAATAATCATGATCTATTTTGCATCTCGTGTAGAGCGAGGAGCTCGCACGGCGCCGGACAAGCGTCGCGCATATCTTGACGAAAAAAATCTTATGGTTACACCGTAGTTTCTCCGTCCACCACCCCGTCTTTCTCCCTGTGCACACACTTCAGGTTTTCCGATAAAAATGTTCGGTCCTGGAAAAGAAAAAAAGAAAAAAAAATGTTTCTGGTCTCGTGGAATTCTCTTTGATAATTAACCACCGCGAGACCCTCGCGGTTTCCGAGCGAAACCCGCGTTTCGTTATTTTTCTCGAAGTCCCCGACAATCACGCGAAAGTGAATAATCATGATCCTGTTTTGCATCTCGCGTTTCGAGGGCTCCGGGCTTGCGGGAATTCGCGGTCGGAGACGCCGGACTAGGCGAGACGCGAAAGACATCTTAGACACGTATTAAAAAATCGTGAAAAATTATTTAAACGTCTCGCCCCTCCCAATTTTGCATCCTGTACATTCGGGACATTGTGAACTCTCATTGCAGCATCGGGAAAAAAATTCGGGTGGGGGTAAAAATATCTAATGGACAAAATAGCGAATTGTTAAAATAGCAAATTTCAAAATAACGATCGGTCTGAATCCAGAATTTCCATCATTATGAAATTCGCAATTTTAGCCGTTCGCTATTTTAATCATTCGCTATTTTGATTTATTTTTAATAAATACGTGGGTCAAAATAGTGAATGATCAAAATAGCAAATGGCTGAAATAGCGAATTGCATAATGATGGCCACTCTAAATTCAGACCATTCATTATTTTGAAGTTTGCTATTTTTGCCATTCGCTATTTCGTCATTAGCCATTTTCGCCCCCACCCAAAAATTCAGCAACATGCCTCGACTCACCGTCTCAAAATACATTCGAAAAACACCTTAAATTTTTTTTTTTAAAATCATTCACAACTCTCACCCCTCGTAAAATGTTGCACCCCTTTCTTCCCGCCTTGCACACAGTTTGAGGTTTTCTTCAGCCTCGTCGACCGCTCTCCAAAAATTAACACCGCGACTCCCTCGCGCGTTTCACAATTCGCCCCCCCCCCCCCCCCCATAAAGCCCCCCGCGCCCGACAATCGCGCAAAAGTTATTGTCCGTGTCGCGCGAAAATTTTCGCCCGACAATCGTCGAATTTCCCGTGTCCGCCCCGGAGAGCAAAAATGTGTAGCCACCGATTATCGCAAGTTTTTGCCCCGCTATATACGCGCTTCTCCCGTCATTCCGCGTTTCAACGCGCCACTTCGTCCGTACAATGCGCGGGGGATTTCAGTGGAAAATAGAGGTACTTCACCGCCGCCAGAGAGCGCATAGAGGCGTGCGAACCGTGCAGCCCCCGACGAGCGCATTTTGTAACTATCGCCGTGCGCTCCAAAACGGCGAATACACCGGGATTCGATCCGAGTCACCCGGTGTGCCGAGGGGGGAGAACAAAAAAAGAAGAAAAAAAAAACAAAAAAAAGAAGAGAGGGAGAGGAAGATAAAGGACGAAAATAAAAACGGAACGAGGTCGAGAAAATAAGTGAAACTTGGACAATCGAACTCGTTCGAAATCGACTCTTTTCCCCCGTGCGCTCTGCGCTTCGCGGCCCGCCAGTTGGAAACGCCGCAGCTGCTCTCGTTGTGGCCGTCCCATTTCGTTCGGGGGCTTCGGGGCAACGCGCCCCAGGCATCGGCCACCCCTCCCACCCTTCCACGTGCAAGACAATTCCGGCAATTATTCAGCCGACCTTGTGTTTTTCTAATTGACGACGAGCCGGCAAAGCAATAAGCAAGGAACCAGGGATTTTTTTTTTTTTTTTGCAAAACCTATTTTTCACACGACCAACCCGTGGCTGAAAGGAATTTCGAACAATGCGGTAGATTGAGGAAATTCTCCGTTTTTTTACAATCGAGCCGACGTGGCCGTCGACTGAATCGGAAAATTGGTCTTCGTGTTCTCGGAGACGACTGGGGAGATTTTTTTTGTCGCGAGTCGAATCTTCGGAGCGAACTTCAATTTTGTGTCACTTTTCGTGTGTCTAAGGGCGATTTTAAAATCGAATTATTAGGGGTTTGGAAATTTCGATATTTTTTCTGTATCAAATAGACGAAATTAATTTTTATATTCATTTTTTATTGTCGAATAGTTTTTTTAAATATTTTCTATATCGAATAGTCGTAATTAATTTTGATCTTAATTTTTTATTATCGAATAGTTTTTTTTATTTTTTCTATATCGAATAGTCGTAATTAATTCTAATCTTAATTGTTTATTATCGAATAGTTTTTATCTTCGCTATATCGAATAGTCGTAATTAATTTAAATTATAATTTATTTCCTTCCTTCAACCCACGAAATAATCGTGTATTTAGGTCCCGAAGTCAGCGTCGAATAATCTTGCGCACCAAGAATAATTCTCCCTCTCGTTTCCCGTCCGAAACTCCCGTTTCGCGTCGTTCAAAAATCATTTACGAGCTTTCGCGGGGGGGCGATAAACAAGAGCTTTGCAACTGCTAACGAGAACGGCGAACGGCGAAGGAGTAGAGAGCGCGAATCCCCGTCGAGATTCCGGCGCGGGTTTGTATCCGACGCGGTATCCTCGAAATCCTCGAAATAACTTGAGGTTTTCGAGAGGATAGGCGCCGGAGTTGAGCTCGTAGTTAACGGGTGGGGGTCGGGGGGTCGGGGGGGGTGGAAACACCGCGGGGCTCGCGTTCCTGGAGTCGTTACGGCCCCGCGCGTTGTACACAAGCATCGAGCTGCCACAATTGGAAATGCAAATTCTAATGGTTCCTCGCAGGTACATCGGGGACGAGGAACTGAGGACCCTGAGGCCCCAGGTAAACGCGACGGAGATTGATAATCCGAGGACCTGGTCGACCAAGAGCGTCTGCGACATTCTCGCGAAACGCGCCCGCTACGGACATCCCATTCGGTGCGTCGCCATCCATCCGGCCTACTCGAGTCCCACCATGTCCAGCACCACCGAAGTTCGCTTTGACGTACGATGTGAGTATTCCACCCGCGCATCCACTGTTGACTCACCACCCAGGTAAGTATCCGACGTTGCGCGCAACTTTGCCGCGTTTGATCCGCTCCATCAAGATCAGCAAACTTGTTTGCTCGACCGGATGCAGCGGGGCGGTTCAACCTGCACTTCTGATTTTTCTTCTTATTTTTCGCAGAGGAAGAACCTGATTTTTGGGATTTTTTTTTTTTTAGATTTTCATTTCTGGACACTCCAAATGGTCTGAAAAAAAAAACGACGAGAAAAGAGCGGCAGAAAAAACGTTTAGATTAATGTGGGATGAATTAACAAAAAAGAAATTTGCAGAAAAATGAAAAATATAGAAATATAGAAAATATAGAATATGGAAATATAGAAATATAGAATATAGAATATAGAAATATAGAAATATAGAAAATATAGAAAATATAGAAAATATAGTATATTGAAAAAATAGAAAAATGAAAAAAAAATAGTAAATGGGTGAACGACGAAGATGCTCCGTCGATTCCTTTTTGCCGCTGACGCAGCCCGCGATTATTGATACTGAGCAGTGAGATATCGATTCCATGAACGATAAGATATAAATGAGAGATATTAAATCGAGGGGTCGTTAAAGTTCCTTCAAGTGTGTACCAATTGTACGTCTCACGTAACCCATCACAATAATTAATATTATTAGATTAAACAATAATTCATACAGCCGAAATCTAATTAAAATTACGCAGCGATTCCTGCGTCTTATTTCGGAATTATTATAAGGAATGAAACATTCGAAAAAAAAAAAAAAAAAAATACCTTGAACGACAAGGTTTTAATTTCTAGAAATAATTCAGCAATGATTGTCCTCGGTGTAACGGAGCGAAGAAAGCGTTATTTTCGCTCGAGCATTCAGCCCGGCTGGTCGGTGAGGCAGTCAACAATGCAACAATTACTGCAACGGAGAACACCGAAGAAAGTTGCGAAGGATAAACGCGCGAGACGAAAGGAATTTTTTCGATTTACCTTCCTCAAGACGAGTCGGCAACAAAGCGGAGCGCCGAGTTGTATCTGCTTAGTATTCTTTTGCGCGATATAATTACCGCTGCGAAAGACTCGGCCGGCGGTCCTCGAGACGGCTGGAGAAATATAGAGAAATATGCCGCGCGTTTCTTCCCCCCGAGGCGGAAGCGGTGAATTCCGATCGCGGCGCATTTTACTCGGCGAAATTCTCGTTGTAAATCGTTTTAATCGAAAAGACTGCGCGGATGAAGCGATTCCCGCGAATAAAATCGCTCGCCTCGCGCTTTGACGACGAGTCAAAGCGAATTCCACGTCGTCGTCGCTTTGCCATCCGACCCGATGCAAAGCCGCGCGGCTCCGAAAATTCACTGTCGCGAGAAAAACCCGCCGCTGTACAAACCGCATTCGCTGCGGAATTAGGAAACGGAATAGCAGATTTGCGCCGCAGTCCGACACAACGAGATGACGCGACTCGTCAGTGTAACGTTCTCTTTACGCTCTCGCCTCTCTCGTCCACTCTGGAACGCATCAATTAGCAGCGCTAATTGAAATCAGCGCTGGTGATCCATCCGACGGGCTAATTGGAATTTTTTTCCCTGGACGAGCCGGCTGCCTTTGCGTTTTTTTCGATCGCACTTTAATTCCCTTTGCGACAGTTACAATATAGATTCGGTAAACAATGTTTTTGTATGAAATAAAAGTTCTGATGTGAGCGACGAAAAACATTTTGTAAAAATAGCCTAAATTATGAAAAAAACATTTTTTTGCGAGTCCGTGAAAACCTGACAACAAATGGCATGAAAGAGAAGTCATAGTATAAAATAGAAAATAGAAAAGCGCAGTATAACAAAAAATAAAACGTAACCTAAGCAAAAAAATAGAAAATTGAAATGAAATAAAAAAAGAAAAATTGAAAACTGGAATAAAATAAGAAAAGAAAAATAAAAAACTGAAATAAAATAAAGAAATAAAAATTGAAAAATGGAATAAAATTTAAAAAATTGAAAATTGAAATAAAATTAAAAAAAAATTAAAATTGAAATAAAATTTAAAAAATTGAAAACTGGAATAATTAAACGATAAAAAAAATTGAAAATGAAAATAAAATTGTAGAATTGAAAATTGAAATAAAATAAAAAAATGAAAGACTGAAAAACACGGCAACGCAACGGCGACCCAGATACGCGACCCACTCGCTGACCCGTCACATTTGTTCCAGTCAAATGACGGAGAAGGAAAATAAAAACAAAGCCCGTAAGAGGATTCGGCCACGACCGGTTGTTTCAATTATTTTCGTGACAATCCAGCGGCGGCGAGTCGTCCAGGAAACATTTTACAGCGATGATACACGTGTGCTTCGGGGGACGCGTTTCGCAAAGCTGCGGGCGAGCCGCGCGCCGCGCGAAGGTTCGGAACGGTGCGGAGTAGTGCGAGTCGGGCTGAGCCGGGTCGAGCGGGCGCGCGGATAGTTAGGTGCGCGGGCGCGGGTAATAGAGAACGCGGAGCTCGAATTGTGAATGGGTCAGCGGGTGTTCGTTCGCGCGTATTTTGAAATCATTGTTACGTGAAATGGACAGCTGCGCGAGATATACGCCGGGTTCGTATATAGCGCCCCGACTTTTTCGTTGCCCCGCGGATCCCCCGAAATCTCTCTCGCTTTCTCTCTTTTTTTTCTCTCTCTCCCTCGCTCCAGGGTGCGAAAACTGTGACCCCTGGACTTGGTCGCTGTTTCTCTTTCTCTCTCGCTCTCTCTATTTTTTTTTTTTTTTTTTTACTCGAAGCGGCATCCGCGAATAAGTCCTCGCACCGCTGCGGACCGCACCGCACCGCCCGCCAGGCTCGTTTTCGCGTTAGCCCCCCGGGCGAAAAAAATTAATTGGCCTTCGCGGAATACGAGATTGAGTTACCGTATGAAGCTAGACTATGACGTTATTCCCGCGAATTTCGCGGGAGAGTCCCGCAACGCCGCGGGGCTCTCCCGCGCTCGAAGCCTCGGGCTACGAATTTGGGGGAAAATCGTTCGGGCAAATCGCACCCGCGGTTTTGACACCGGTTTTCCATCACTTCTATTGTTTCGGCGCTGACGGACGTCTCGTCATTTTTTTTTTCTTTCGTTTGCGAAAATTTGTTTGGAATACAAGAAAATTATTTTTGGGCGTAGGTGAGACTGGGGCTGGTTGAAATACTTTTTTGTTAACGCAAATTGCAATAACGATCAGGACTATGAAAAATGTTTTCATATATCGCACTGAGTACAAATTTACTCGTTATTATTTTATTTCTTTCTATTGTTTTTATTTCTTTCTATTGTTTTTATTTCTTTCTATTGATTTTATTTCTTTCTAGTGATTTCATTTCTTTCTATTAATTTTATTTCTGTCTATTGTTTTTATTTCTTTCTGTTCTTTTCATTTCTTTCACATTCGTGAAAATGAATGAGTAATCGTTTTCTATCAAATAAATAAAAATGTATATTTTTACAGACGCACCGAAGACTCGTTTGGTGGGGGCGCCGAACGGTCCGCTGGAGGAGGGTCGCGATCACCTGGACATACGATGCGTGGCCGACGCGAATCCGACGGCGACGATACGCTGGAAGCGCACGAAAGGCGTGGACATGCCCATGGACGTCGCGAGCATCGGCGAGGCGCTCAAGTACTCGCCGATATTCAGAATTCACGCCGCTACTTACACCTGCACCGCCTACAACACCGAGGGCGAGAGCGATCCCGTGTCCGTCGAAATTACCGTTAACTGTGAGTCACGAGGGCCAAATCCACCTGTATGGATTTTTTAACGCCGTTACGCGTTAAAGTTTATTTTTCCGACAAGTGTGACCGGCGCAAAATCACACAAGTTAATAAAAAGTTGTTTCTATTTTTCATTCGATAAAAATCCTTATTTCTTGTTGCAACAGATCCACCGAAAATTATATCCGTTGGACCGGATCGTCAGTCCACGGCGCTTTTATACTCGGGCGCTTCGTTCGAGTGCCACGCGGACGCGATGCCACCGGCTGAATACAGGTAGAGTTTTAACACCAAGATTTTTTTTTCTTTCATTACCTCATTTTCATATTAACGATACGAAGAAGAGAAGAAGTATGTAATTAATATAAGAAATATGTTGATAAATGTAATTATGATATAAAAATTATAAAATTTATAAAATAAAAAATTTGTATTTAAAAAATACAAAATTATTTAAATGTATTTAAATAATTAATTTTATTTAAATGTATTTAAATAATTAATTTTATTATAAATTTTTTTTTTTATTTATAATACCATTTTTTTAAATCAAATAAAATTAAATATAAACTCGGTGCGAGTGTTTCAGATGGGCCCAGGTGTTCAACGACGGTCGCGCGCCGATCGAGTGCGGCGTGGGTCAGCGTTTGATACTCACGAACGTGACGTACGCGCAGCAGGGCCAATACATATGCCTGGCGTCGAACAAGATAAACGGGAATATGCGAGAGGTGAAAAGTACTCCGGTATCGCTGCAAGTCGTGGGCGCACCGAGGGTAACTAAATGCTAACGATTAAAAATTATCGCGTGCGAAAAAAATCGGCGGATAGGAATATCTGAGTCTGAATGGCGCGTCTCGTTGTTCGGTCCAGGTGGTGAAGCCCACGAGCACCGAGAAGTTCGTCGTCTCGACGACCGAAGGAAGTCCCGCGAGATTAGAGATAAGACTGTGTTCCGATCCGAAGCCCCGTCTCGTTGCCTGGGAATGGGGAAGCACAAGACTGCACGCCGGCGAAGTCCTCGAGTCGCGTTATCGCGCCCTCGATCTCGAACTCGCCTCCGAAGACTGTTACATTGCCACTCTCGAGTTTACTCACACCGTCAAAGAGGACCAAAGACTGTACTACGTGATCGTCGAGAACGATCACGGCAGCGATCGACGCGCTCTCATGCTGCGCGTCGACGAGCCTGCTCAGGTGAGAAAGTCATTTGCCGTCGTTTGCCTCTTTCCGTAATTCGTCGTTTCCCTCTTTCGGTAATTCCTCGCTGGTTTGAGAAATAAACGATACTTATTTTCGGAACCAGCGCGAAATTTCCGAGCGGATAGGGTTTTCGGAATCGAAAAGAAAAAAAAGCTCAAAAAACACGATTTTAATGAAGTGACAACTAGATTTTTTTTAGACTTTCATTGATTTTGAAAAAAATATTTTTTTGGCGACGAAATTTTTTTTTTTCTGTCAGAAATCGTAGATCCGGCTCCGGACCGAAAATCGCCAAAATCAACCCCACATTTTTTTCATTTCAAAATATCAACTTTTAACCTATACCATCGTTCTCAAGTCGCATATTCTACCCCTAAAGACACTGGTTATGAAGCTTTTTTAATCGATTTTGAAAAAAATCTTTTTTTTGCGACGAAATTTTTTTTTTTCTGTCAGAAATCGTAGATCCGTCTCCGGACCGAAAATCGCCAAAATCGACCCCATATTTTTGTATTTTCAAAATATCGACTTTTAACCTATACCATCATTCTCAAGTCGCATATTCTACCCCTAAAAACACTGGTTATTAACCTTTTTTAATCGATTTTGAAAAAAATATTTTTTTTGCGACGCACATTTTTTTTCTGTCAGAAATCGTAGATCCGGCATCGGACCGAAAATCGTCAAATAAACCTCCAAACGTTACATCAACACTATGAAATTAAATTAAGCAAATTATTTAATTATTCATTACTCATTAATAATGAATTATTAACGGTTAATTCATTATTAACTAGTATTATCATTAAAGAATAATTAACAATTAATTAATTAATTAATTAATAGCAGTCGATAAATAATAATTAATAATTAATCATTTTAAATCGCTTTTGTGTGTTCAAGATACCCCTCGTGATCGGAGCCGTAGCTGGTTTCACCGTCCTCTCGATCTTGATCATGGGTTTCGTCTGTTTTCTCCGCTCGGACCGTTGCTGCGTCCCGAGAAACGCCGGCCCGACACTGCAGCAAGTTCACTGGTAATTCGACGTTCATCACTCAACCAAATGTTCGCCAGTGACAATTAAACGGTTACTCATTATCGTCGATACGCAATTTATCGATAAATTTAGCACGAAGGCTTCGAACGCTATGATCGAAGATCCTCGTTTGCCGGGCGTCGACACGATGGAGCGAGCGGCTCAGCAATTTGTGCAAGAGAAGCGACACAACAATCACGTACTGAAGCCCGTAGCCACCCAGTATCCACAGGACTGTTATCAGCACGAGGCCCATCCACAATCTCACTATCAGAGGCATCATCATCCCAGTCAGCCGCCGCCCCTTCATGGACCACAGTACCCGCTGCAGGTCAGATAAGTTGTGGCAAAAACAAACAAAACAAAAAAAAAAACAAAAAAAGAAAAACGAATGATAAAAGGAGACAAAAGTATCTCCAAAGAGATTTCCTAGAGGATTGCATCAGTGATGAGTTTATTGAGAGCTCGTGAAACCCGAGGTTTTAGACACCACCCCGCCCGCCTACCCTGCCAACGACGCTCTGTACCTAACGAAATACACCCCGAGATACTCGCTGTCTGCTCGACGTGGTTCCCAAAAAATGCCAATTTTTATTTTTCTATTTTTTCGGCTTTTCTTCTTTTCGCTTGAATACCGAGGATCTCGCTGAGCTATAAAGTTTCAAAAATACCCTTTTGCTTCCTCATAGAGAAAAAATTGTTTTCGTGAAAAAAAAAAAAAAATGTTCGAAAATTAAAAAATACCCTTTCTTGAAAAGGTCACCCGATTATTCACAGTTATGATTTTTCAGAAATTAATTATCAAAACTTACAAAATTATTCATTTAGTATATTTTTAATGATGAAAAAAACAGCATTCATTTTTTTTTTTTTTTCGAAAATTATAAAATACTCTTTTTTGAAAAGGTCACTCGATTATTCAATCATGATTTTTCAGAAATTAATGATTCACTTAGCATATTTCTGTCGAAGAAAAAACCGCAGCTGCTTTAATTTGCCGACGTTTTTTTTTTTTTTTTCTTTTTTTTTTCTTTTTTTCTGAAAAACCTGGAATTTCGCTACCAAATGCACGTGAAGCGAACTTCAAAGCCAAAACTTTGACGTACATTTAATTTTGTTGATTCTGAGTCTCCGCGGATGTGTATATTTATAAATTGCCAAAAGTTTGCTGGGGGGGTTGGTAAAAGCGGGGCAACGCCGCGAGCGCAGCACAGCGAGTATCACGCAGCCAACATGTAGACATTTGCGTTCCCGGTTCGCCTCGCCCTCCCGCCTCGCCCTCTCGATGTGGATGCGAGCCGCGCGAGTGTGCCTGTCACGCACGTTTATCATCAACCCCGTTTGCACTTCCGCGCGCCGCGGCGGAGAGAGTTGGAAAGGGCTTCGGTGGGGACGGCGCGGCGCAACCACCGCCACCCCGTCGATAAATATGACCCCCCCTAGAATCGAATGATAGATGCGGACGTCACGCCAAGTAGACGCATACATAGTTATACATATGTCCCGAAGCATGTTATTCTTGCAAAATCCAAACCGTCCGCTCTTCTCCCGCACCCTCGCTGAATTCCGAAAAAAAAATAACATGACGTTGAAGTTTGCATCGTTGCAAATGCAACGAAATTAAAAACAAAAAAATATTGATACCACAAATAATTCAAATAATTCACCCTCGTTGGTGGGGTGAAATGATATTTTGTTTTGATGCTTCTAGTCGTTATAATACCTCTTTATAGCCGGTACAATCATCTCGGTTCATTTTTTAATATTTAATTTTTTTTTTTATTTAAAAATGTATATATTTTTTTTATTAAATTTTTTTTTTAAATATATATTTTTTTAATTTCGTTGCATTGCAACGATGCAAGCTTCAATGTCTTGAAAAAAAACGTAGGTGGGTCGCTCGGATCGCGTTCGAATCGCACTGAGGTAGAGAAAAAAAAATGGGTTAAAATGGAGAGAAACGAAGATACGGAGAAGAAACGGAGAACAAAACGCGAGACTGACGCGCTGGCGATGCACTGAGAGAAAAAACAAAAACCCGAAAAGTTTCCGCTGACTGCAAATTTATCGTTAAAACACGAGCAATTTTTAAACGGTTTACTGATTGTGTGTTCGTAGTTGAGGTAAAAAAAAACTGCGAAGTTACGTTGAGCCAATTGTGAAATTAGTTGCTGTGACTATAACGAAGTTGATGTGACTACTGAGATCCCTGCTTAATAATTCCCGTTGACCCTGATGGAAACCGATCGAATGGACGAAATTGTGATTGAAAAAAAAAAAAAAATCGGTTCAAACAGGTTTCAATCGGTTTTTTGTCGACTTTGTTGGTTCTAATCGGATCTTTTAACCAGGGATGGCCGACTTGACTATTCAAATTGTTGCATGGTCTGACAATTTGTAGTCACGGCTCTATTACGGACCACCACGATTTCTCTCAATGTACCCGCAAATCACGTGCGAAAACCGCGAGATCCTCGGGTCGCGTCACAAGTATATCGCATATATTTGTGTCACTTGTATAGTATATGAAGATTCGACGAAAGATCGAAGAGTTGCGAGGTATCGATGATTTTTGATATTTCATAGTTCGTTACACTTGTAATTCGTTGTTCAAATTGTACCAATTGTTATCCGAATTTTATTTTATTTTTTTATTTATTTTTTTAATGTCAAATAATTAAATCGTTATCGTTGAATTAAAGAGTATTTTAATTGCGTATTTCGAAGGCGCCGGTAAATTGTTGAAACAAGCGGGGAGGCTTTGCAAAAGGGCGAGAGAGGCGCCGAATGTGGAAAAACAGTTTTGCGCTCCGCTCGGTGTGACGATAGTCATTGAAAGTTTCTGATAGTAATAGTTACACGTATTAAAGCGTAAAATGTACACAGAGAGCGGGGGGGGAATAAAATCAAAGGAGGGAATTTTTTTCGGAGCGTAACCCCTGTTTTTTACTTGCGTTGAACGATTGAGACATATTATTAATTATTAATATATTATATATATTAAAGTATATATGACTGACGGCCCGGCCGTTTACTGTTAAGTCTGCATAGATTTTTTATCGGTACTATAGACGTATTTCTGTCGCGACTGACGCGCGCGAGGCCCGGACTAGATTATTATCCAAAGATCCATACATGTAATCCGAAATTCCGTGTTATATTGAGTGACGAATAAATAAATTAAAAAATGAGGGAAAATAAAAATCGCCAGCCCGCTCCTCAAATCGCATTGTTTTTAAAACGCTAATTCGCACTGTATGCCCGAGACGAGAAATCACTGTAAGAGTATCGCATTAAAGTGCAGACCACGATTGAACCCCCCGAATGTGCATTGCCAAATGATCCCCACCCCTCTGCGAATGACAATTTTGCTCGTGGATGAATTGCGTAGAACGAGAGATCGTTATCCGTTTATTGAAACTCGTAATATATTATTATATCGTGGCAGTTCTAACGTTTCTCTGAGTTCCCAGTAACCGATGTTGTGCAGGGGGAGCAGCTGTTTCTCAAACCCGAACGTCTCGCAACGTTGAAGCCCCATAGCAGGAAGGACAAGCCGCCGCAATATACCACGTTCAAGCCGAGTTTGAGTCATTGAAAGTTTTGTTATCTATTTTATATTGGTACGCTTAGAGAATAAAAAAATGCATTCAATCAAACTGAAAGTAACAAAACACGATTGTCGTTCTTTCATCCCTCTGATTCCTCATCGTTGTCATTGTTATGTATTACATAAGGGGCGGAGTTGTACCTCAGCTTTATATGTTTAGTTAAAAAATGTAAAAAAAAAAATTCGTCGCTTAAGAAAAACGAAAAAAAAAAAAAAAAAAAAATCGTCGGCCAAATTTACTACAAGAATGAATAATAATTTTTCTTTGCAAATGTTTAAATCCGGTATTCGCGAGTCATTGCTAAAATATGATTAACCAAATGATAACAAAAAGACTGATAGATAGATATATAAAATTTATAAAGATGTTTTTCCCATTTTATAGTATACTATTGTTAAATCCACTTAAAGCGGAATGAAAAATGTACACTAACTACAGAAGAAATCGTATTTACACTTGTGAAATTATATTTTTGTAAAAAGGGCATGTCCCGTAAAATAAATAAATAAAAATAAAAATAAATAAATAAATAAATAATGTAATGTAAAAGGATTTTTTTGCCGTCAATAAACAAATAAATATATAAATCAATGAATAAATAAATAAATATATACATAAATAAATAAATAAATCAATACATAAACAAATAAATAAATAAATAAATAAATACATAAATAAATAAATACATAAATAAATAAATAAAATAATAAAATCGTGTGTTTGAAAAAGCGCGCAGTTTGCGAGAATTCGCTGATGTACAATTTACGGTTTACCCCGCGAAATACCCGACGGTAGCGACTTCGCCCGGTTTCCGCGAAAACTCCTTGCCGACTGAAAGCGGCGTCCAGGAGGGAAGTCAGGGAGGCTCGCGATTGGTCGAAACCCACGTGGCACGTAACGTCGAATAAACCCCGCAAACAAACCACCGCTTCCCAGTGACAGAGGAGATCCAGGACGATCGGCGAAAAAAAAAAATCCCAACATTGACGCGGAGCTAATTTTCGGTATTTCAAAATCGACGGCGTCAGAGCCGACAAACGGTCGTTACGAATATATTTTTGGCCTCCCTCCGAGGAATCCGAGTCGCAACTGTCACGAGATTCCGAAGCCGAGGGTGAAAAACTTTTGGCGCCAAAGAAAATTCCATCGGTTTTTGTCTGAAGATCGTCGAGCGTCGCCAACGACGAATCAAAAAACAAGTAAGTGAGAAAAAATTGATCGCGCGTCGAACGGATCGAAAAATCGGCGACATCGATTCCCACGACTGCGGCGATCGAAACGATTTTTTTTTCCGTCGCTCGCTGCGAAATTCCGACCATCTGTGTGATTTCAGTGCCGGCCAGAAATGGAGCCAAAGCTGCGAAACGCGCCGCGTCGGGCCCGGCGAAGGGCGTCAAACCCGCGAAGGTTGTCAAAAAGAAAGAGGGTAAGCTCATCGTCATTCATTTCTCTCGGTTTCTCGATAAATTATCACGAAACTTTCATTCAGTCGCCGAAATTTTTAGTGCGAAAATAACGGACGCCGAACGATTTTGAGGTTAAGTTTTTTCCGCTCGTCCGACCGAAATTTTACATCTTTCGCAATTTGGGCTGCGAAATTACTGTTTCATTTACATCCTAAATACACTAATCATTTACATCCTAAATACGTAACAATTCATAAATCCTGAAGAATTTGGATAATTATACCAATTTTTTTTTTTTTTTTTCTTTTCTCAGAAATAGCGTTTAAGCCGGATTTGAGAAGATTCAAGAAGGGAGGCTATGTTCTGGCCGTCGGGCAGGGGGATGTGGGACAATTGGGTCTCGGAGCTGAACACATGGAGAAAATGCGGCCGGCGCCGATTCCAGAGTGCAAGGACATCGTGAGCATAGCCGCGGGTGGAATGCACAGCGTGTGCCTGACTAAAGCCGGCACGATTTTGACTTTCGGATGCAACGACGAGGGAGCGTTGGGTCGGGACACTTCGGTCGAGGATTCCGAGACGACGCCGGGTTTGGTGAAGCTGGACGGGAAGGCGGTACAAGTCACGGCGGGAGACTCGCACACCGCTGCTCTGATGGACGACGGACGAGTTTTCGCATGGGGATCCTTCAGGGTTTGTTCTTCTTCCTATAAATTACCAGTAGATTGTAGTGAAAAAAAAAAAAAAAAAAAAAAAAAAAAAAAAATTCTAATTTTAGAAATTAGAATTTAAAAAAAATTGTATTAGTAAAATAAATAAAAATGTCTAATTTTAGGACAGAATTTTGAATTAATGGAGGCGATGCTTTTTTTTTTAGAGCAGACTTTAATTAAGGTGGCTGAGACAGACAAACAGACAAACAACAAAATATATATAATATTGCATAAAATACTGGAGAATTGAATGACTGAATTTTATTGTCTTTATCGTCTCTCAGGATTCTCACGGAAATATGGGACTAACGCCAAAGGGAAACGAGCGCGCGCCGGTGGAAATGTTGCCGGGTCAGAAGGTCGTGAAAATAGCGTCGGGATCGGACCACCTGGTGTTCCTCACGGAAGCCGGACGCGTTTACACCTGTGGTTGCGCGGAGCAGGGCCAACTGGGTAGAGTTTGCTCGAGAAGCGTGGATCGTCACAGCCGCCGCGGCGTTCTGCCGCTGGTCACGCCGAGTCTGGTGAGATTCAATCCGTCGAGAAATCTCAGGGTCGAGAACATCTGGGCCGGGTCCTATTGCACCTTTGCCAAGATTTACGGCAAGGAGGAAGTCCACGTTTTTGGATTAAACAACTATCATCAATTAGGTACGTTCCATGGTTGAAAAAGAAAACTGAATAAAATCAACTGCAATAATTTTATTTGTTGAATTTAAATATTCTCAAAGTAAAAATGGAAAAAAAAATAAATTGCAAATAAATAAATTTAAAACATTTCCAAGAAAAAAATGTCATTTTGAATTTAAAAAAAAAATTGTAATTAACAATAATAATAATTTGGAAATAAATAAATAAATAATAATAATAATAATAATAATTTGGAACTAAATAATAATAATAATAATAATTTGGAATTTTTTCCTTAAATTCCGTGCGATTTAATGTTAAATTTCACCAGGCTTGGAGAGCCCGGGAACGTTTTCGTTTCCCCTGAAATCGAGGACGTTCGACGGGCGAAACTGGAGACACATCAGCTGCGGACCGCACCACACTCTGGCGCTGGACGATTCGGGGAAGGTTTACGTGCTCGGCCGCAAGGAATACGGCCGATTGGGCTTGGGTGAGGACTGCGAGGACGCCGCGGAGCTGACGATCGTGCCGAGTTTCGCGGACATCAAGTGCACGGACGTGGCGACGGGCAGCGCGCAATCGTTCGCGGTGACAGAGGCGGGCGATCTTTACGCGTGGGGCATGGGAAGCAACGGACAACTCGGCACCGGCAACGAGGACGACGTGGAAACTCCCGTCCTCATCAAGAGCAACGCGTGGATCAAGGAAAACCGACGCGCGTGTCACGTATTCGGCGGCGGCCAACACACGCTGATTTTAGCCACGAATTCGGCAAAGAAATAGGATGAAATCTTCGCTCGCTCGTTAAGATTTTTATTAGAAATTTATTTATCGTTGGGTGGAGCCCCGAAATGCGTGAATGATACGAATGCGAAATGCGCGAATAACACGAATACGAAATGCGTGAATGACACGAATACGAAATGCGTGAAACTGGTGCGAATGTGAATATAAAAATAGTTTGTTATTAGATAATTCGTTAAAAAATAATTAAAGATTCGTTACTGCAGTTTTTTGTTGTGTTTCCTATGATTTGGGCCGAAAATAAGACGTGAAAATATTGAAGAGGATGAGGTAAAACGAAAATAAGTTTTTTCGTCTTATCTCCTGTTCGTGTCTTCTTATATTATTCTCTTTTTACTCCGCGTATGAAAAAAAAAACGCTGAAGTTCAGTAAAATGAAAAGTGGCCTAAATTGTATGGAATACCCGTTGTATATAATCGTCGTTCCGTTGCCGGTAAGCGGGATGTGTTTTTCATACGTTTTGTCATTCAAAAGCCGCCAAATATCGCGCGTCGATCGTAGCTGGAAATTCGTCAATTAAATCGGATTGACCCTTCGGATTCTTCGAGTCTATCGATCACTGAAAAAAAGCTCCGCGACGCATAAATAACGCCGAAGAAGTGAAAACGATGCGATTGCGTTTGTAAATAGATCACAACTAAATTGATAAAAATGTAATTATAATTATGGTTGTGCCGAGTTTCGGGGGAAAAAAAATGTATCGGTTTGAGGACCGGTGGTAACTTTCGCTGTAACTGAAGCGGCGACAAAATTCTAATTGTAATTTTCAACCGCGCGTCCGGCGAAATCGATGACACGAAAAATTATAATAACGATTTTACGAGAAAAAAAAATCTGCCGAATTCGACGCCGCTGTTGATAAAAAATATGTCTCGATATTAGCCAAGACGGAGAAACTCATGTTGATATGTAACAGAAGAAAAACAAAACACGAGTGTCACAAACTTTTAATAAAAAAAAGATGGGAGTTGTTTCCTGTTAACTTTCTATCACTGAATTCTTTCTGTGCAAGACTGAATAAAAAAAAACCCGCTTCCCGATTTTGCGTGTGCCTATCGAAAATTCCCCTGAGGTTTAATTATTGTCATCCCCAATTTTCGCCTCATCCAATTTTATCATGAATGCGATTTTTCGTCTCCATCGTCTCCATAAAAAATACGAGGATTCGATAAAAATCCTGTGGCCCAAAAAAAGACAAACTGAAAAACCGCATTTAAAAAAAAACACATAGGGACATGAATTGATTATTTATCCATAAATTGATGGATAATTATTAGCACCCAAAACTCTTGTCTTTTTTTTTAAATAAAACAAATAATCAACTTTCATTGTTGTTTTTTCTGCAATCATAGGAAATACATAAAATAATTAATATTACAACTGATTCCAATCGCTCCGCCAAAACAACGTAAAAAAATATGAGGATTCAATAAAAATCCTCTGACCCAAAAAAAAAACTGAAAACCCGCATTTTAAAAAAAGCGCATAGGGACATTTTCGATATTTTCGAATATCCCAAACCTGCCGAAAAACCTGTGGCGCATGTTTCGAATTCCCGCCGCCAGGGTGTTTTACCGCCCTCGTCTCGATCCCCAACCGTCGCTTGCCTCGAAGGAGACGACGAGGCACACAACTTTTGGCGCCAAAGAGCTCCACACACACGTTGTCGATTATTCCCGAGAATCGAACCGCGTCAACAACCCACGAAATAAGTAAATATAGACAAATCTCTCTCGTCGCTCCAACGCAATTTGCGAGCGGTCCGAAATTTTCGCGATCGTGCGTAAATTCGCGTTTTTTCGCGAAACACGCGTGGTAATCGCAGAAATGTCGATCATGTGTTTCAGTGCCGGCGAGAAAAGGAGCCAAACGCACCGCGTCGGCCCCCGTGGAGGACGTCACACCCGTGAAGATCGTGAAAAAGAAAGACGGTGAGTTTTTCCTCGTTTATCTCCGTCGTTGCCTCGATGAAAAGCGCCGAAACTTTAATTCAGCCGCCTCGCGGAATTCGCCCGGAAAACCGAGCGTCGAATCGCTTTTGAGGTTAGGTTTCTCCATCTCGGTTTCTCAATGGCTGCTTCAACGGACTTTCCGGCCTTCGTATTATTGAACTGTCGTTATGTAAACGTGTGCATTTTGCCTCTGACGCTTCTGACGCTTCGCCGCGAGACGTTCGCGAAATTCGGATGCTGGGGGGATGATGGGAATGGAGAGCCTGGAATTTGGGTCGGGCTCAGCTGTTTTGTGTTCCATTGCTGCTTATATTAAATATAGTTATTGATGAAATTCTTTGATTTTGCTTGTGACGCTTTCGCTGGGATTTTGAGTTTGCGACTTTGCGTCGCTCGTTACATAAATATTTTGTTTGAAAATTATGGTTTGATTTACGATGGAACTGCGAATCGTTTGTCGTTAGATTTTTGTGATTAGATATGCGGGGCACGAGATTCAGATGTCGGCTGACTTGGGTTGCGAGGCTTGAAATGTTTTTATTTATTTAAAGTTTTGAAGCAAAGTTTTTGTGTAAACGAAATTATGAAATTGTAGATATTTTTTGGGTGGAAATTATCAAACCTGTTGCTTTCGTTTCTATTCTTTTCTTTTTGGTATGCTTGGAGTTTATTTTTCTGCTTTTCTTGTTTGCGAGATTAAATCGGCATTCCGCTGGCGAATGGAACCATGTATCGCTTTCTCATTGTAATGTCTGCGATGAATCGCAAATTGTATTGTAATGTCGCGTTGAAAATAGACGTTCAAGGACTAGAAGCTCAGGCTTATCCGGATACGAACGGGACAAAGTATAGAAGAAGTCGTTCGATGAGCGTGAAACGGAAGCAACCCCAGCTCGACCGAGTCGAAATGAAAAAGAGAAAGGAGGAAGCCGGTATGAGTGTGCCGACAAAGAAATTGAAGGCTGGCCAAGACATCGCAAGATCATCCGAATCTAGTGGTAGTGAATTAAAATTTAGAATAAAAGTAGAGTAGAATTGCAACACTCGTTAACGCTTTGGGCTAAAATCCTTCAGAGCTCAGAGTGTGCATTAAATATTACTATATTAAATACAAAAAAAGGCCAAAATGAATATTTTATATAATTAATTATATAATCGCTACAATAATTATTAATAATTGTAATAATTACTATTATTGTGATTATTAATATAATCACTACTATAATTTTAAGGAAATGCAAATTCACATACTAGATTAAAAAATCCACAAAAAAAAGCAAAACACACGAAGATTCCGAAGAATTACTGATTCCATTTCGTTTTATTTCAGAGATAACCGTGAAGCCCGATCTGAGGAGACTAAAAAACGGCGGATATGTCCTGGCGGTCGGTCAGGGTGACGTGGGACAATTGGGTCTCGGAACGCAATACATGGAGAAAATGCGACCGGCGCCGATCCCGGAGTGCAAGGACGTCGTGAGCATAGCCGCGGGTGGTATGCACAGCGTGTGCCTGACGAAAGCCGGGACGATTTTGACTTTCGGATGCAACGACGAGGGTGCGTTGGGCCGGGACACTTCGGTCGAGGATTCCGAGACGACGCCGGGTTTGGTGAAGCTGGACGGGAAGGCGGTGCAAGTCACGGCGGGAGACTCGCACAGCGCCGCGCTGTTGGACGATGGACGCGTTTTCGCATGGGGATCCTTCAGGGTTTGTCCTCTTTCTATGAATATCAGTAGTAGTAAATGTTTATATTGGCAAAAGTACGATTTTTAATTTTTTTAAATATTTAATTCTTTAATTTTTAATTTTTTTGTATGTTTAATTCTTCAATTAATTTTTTTTTTTTGTTATATTTAATTCTTCAATTAAAATTTTTTTTTTTGTATTGAATTCCTGTATTTAATTCATGTTTTTATTTTTTGATTCTTTAATTTTTACTTCTTATATTTTTTAATGGATATTAGTAGTAGTAAATGTTTATATTGTAAACAATACGATTTTTTTTTATTGCGTAAAATGAAAAGAAAAAAAGGAGCCGAAAAATGGTTATTCTATTTTCGCAGGATTCCCACGGAAATATGGGACTAACGGCAAAGGGAAACGAGCGCACGCCCGTGCAAATGTTGCCCGGTCATAACGTCGTGAAAATAGCGTCGGGCTCGGATCACCTGGTCTTCCTCACGGACGCCGGCCGCGTCTACACCTGCGGATGCGGTGAGCAGGGCCAGCTGGGGAGAATCTGCTCGCGAAGCGTCGACCGACACAGTCGTCGCGGCGTTCTGCCGCTTCTCACGCCCAGCCTGGTGCTCTTCAACCGCTCGAGGAATCTCAGGGTCGACGACATCTGGGCCGGATCTTACTGCAGTTTCGCCAAGATTTACGGGAAGGAGGAGATTCACGTTTTCGGATTGAATAACTATCATCAATTAGGTACGAACGACGGTTTAAGAGGGATAAAATTTCCTCGAGAAAAAAAAATTGCAACATTTTTTTTTTTTTTTTTTTCGATTTCGTAAAGTTCGAAGATCTATCCGATGGGAAATTTCCCAAAAAAAAAAACGCAAGGGGGAAAAATCAATCAAGCAAAGGAAAAAAAATGTCCCCTTAAAAAAAAAATTCCCTTGGAAAAATTCGTAATTTTTTACGGTTCGACTTAAAAATTCGGTGAAAGTCAGAAATCAAGACATCGCAATTATCCTTGCGGCATTCTTATCATCATAGAATTTTCTCTCCAACGAAAAAAAAATCCAGATTCGATGTATAAAATTCAGGACTTACAAATTTGAAGCTTTCAACTCACATTCAGCTAAAAATTAACGCAACCTTTTATCAACAGGCGTCGAAGGCACCGGGACGTTCTCCTTTCCCACAAAGTCGAAGACCTTCAACGGCAAAAATTGGACGCACATCAGCAGTGGTCAGCATCACACATTAGCACTAAACGAGTCGGGCGAGGTTTACGTGCTGGGCCGCAAGGAATACGGCCGTCTGGGCCTGGGCGAGGACTGCGAGGACGCGAAGGAGCTGACGGTGGTGCCGAGCCTTGCGAACATGAAGTGCTGCGACGTCGGCACGGGCAGCGCGCAGTCGTTCGCGGTTACCGAGGCGGGCGATCTTTACGCGTGGGGAATGGGAAGCAACGGGCAACTCGGCACCGGCGAGGAGGAAGACGTTCACGTTCCGGTTCTCATCAAGAGCAACGCGTGGATCAAGGAAAATCGCCTCGCGTGCCGCGTCGTCGGCGGCGGTCAGCACACGCTGATTTTAGCCACGAATTCGCCGATCAAATCGGCTTAACCTTTCCCCCTCCGCTCGTCTAGATTTTTCATCCAAACTTATATAGAATCATTGGGACTGCATGAATAACACGAATTTACGACCATCCCTGCTTAATAATTCCGGTTGACACCGATGGAAATTCGATGAAATGGACGAAATTGCGATTGAAAAATTAACCGTTTGAACGAGTTTCGATCGGATTTTTTGTCCGTTTCGTTGGATTTAATCGGATCTTTTAACCAGGGATTAGCGCGAATGGACTGACGACGTTGGCATGTTAATGGTGCGAGTGTGTGTTTGTATATAGATTATCGCGAAATTTCCGAAAGATTCGACACTGAGCTGATTTTTTTTTTTTTTTTTTTTTTTTTTGTGGGGTTCCCAAACGATGAGGGCCAAAAACGGGGGACTCGGATTGTGAGAAAAGACAGAAAAGGTTCGTTTGGAACCTGTTTTCGTATGCTTTGTTATTATTATTAACTGTTTGCTTCGCGTTTTTTTAATTCGAATGGAAACCCCGGAATTAAGCTCAGTCGACAAGCGGCCTAAATTTGGCGGAATATCCGGTTTGTATAATCATTTTTCGATGCAGGTACGCAGCACATGCATTTTTTTTCTTAATTAAGGGGAGAATCAATCGAGTTTCGTAATCTTTCTTATGAATGGATTCGCGACTGCGAGAGACAGATAAGGAGTTATCGCATTATTGACACATTTTTCTCCCGGGTTTCGAAGATCGAAGCGAAGCTCGGCTTAAACGATTCAAGTCTTGATAATTTTTTTACTCGCATTATTTCACTCATTATCGCATAGTGTAACTATTTCCCGATAAATGATGGCGATTACTTGACCCGCCGATTTTACACCTGGCGATCGCGATGACTGCCGAAATGTTTTTCGTACGAGAAGAAATCTTCGGAGATGATAGGAATGATTTTCTGAACGGCCGCAGAAAAAAACAGGTGGTTTCTCTTTTCTTCAGTCGTTTGGAAAATCATTCCGAGCATTTTCGAAAGATTTTTTTTTTTTACGAAAAACAGATTCCATGCAGCGTTATTTTTTCGGCGATTTTGCCAGTTATTGTTTTTGAAAAGGGAATGAAAGTTATCGCGATTGCCGGGGTGGCGGTCGCAGAATTGTGAAAATAGCATTAATTCGGATCTCCCGACGTGTTCGCATCGTCGGCTCTGCGGAGCAGAACCGAGTGGGCAAAACGTTCGACCGGAAGTACCGAAGCTGCCGTGATCGCGAATTAGAATTATCGTTACCAATTGCGCGATTTTACCTTTGCCACATAGTGCTTGAAGTTTCTTCCCACTTGAGCGATACACATTCTAACGCATATAAGGAAAAACGAAAACATTGCGTACGTCATTGAACGAAAAATCATTAAAATCAGCTTTGCGCAACAATTTGATCGTCAAACGGACGGAGAAATTACCGATTCTGAAAAAACTTTATCCTCAATACTGTCGAAAGTAAAATTATAATTGACATTTTTTTTTTCTATCTACGCGGCTGGAAAAAAGCAAAAAGAAAAAGGAAAGTTATAATTGCAGTTCTTTTATAACTACGAAATTTCGCCGAATTCGCCAATCAGATGCCTCGATATTAGCCAAGACGAAGAAACTCTTGTTGATATACTTAAGTAAAAAGAAACACACATGAGTGTTGCAAATGTCTGTGCATGTAAATATACAATTTTTAATAAAAAGAAAGGAATCGTTTCTTGTTAACTTTCTATCGGCGAATATTTTCTGTACGAAAACCAAATAAATAAATTGTTTTCGCATGTGCCTAAAAAATTACCACGATTCGAGCGTTCATTGCGGGAATTCAGTGCATTAATTGTTCCCGATAACTTTTTTTTATTTTATTATTTTTTGTACGCTTTATTATTTTTTAATTTCAATCGCATTTTTTGAATAATTTTCAATAGAAAAAAAGACTTTCTACCGACGTTCCAACTGGAAATACCAAATGAAATCAAACGAAAAAAATCCTTCATTCCTTCCCACAGACGCGTTTTTATTCACATTATCTACTTCTTTTTACATCGCGAACGAATCAACATTAATTACACAAAAAGTTCGTAAATGCAGCGGCGATTTTTCGCGTCACCCTCGCCTATTTCGCGGGTTCGGCGATCGCGCCGGACTGCATCGAAATTTCGGTGAGTTTTTTCCCGATTCTCTCGTGAATTTCCAAATACTTGGCGATGCATCGATCGAGGCAGACCGACTCGCCTTTGCCGAGATCGGGTTCCGCGTATTTCGGCAGAATGCACTTTTTGTGGCAAGCTGAGGTCATGCGATTGAACATATCGGACATCATCTCGATCTCCAGATCCTGCATGAGCTTCAGCTTCGACTCGTCCAACTCCGGCATACCCGCCATTTTCGCTCGCGACGATTTTTCCTCTCTTTCCCCGCCTATTCCGCGAAATACTTGGTCTTCACTTCGTAGTCGCCGACGTTGGAGTTTCTCATGCGTTGCCGCGATTTCATAGCCTCATAGCGATGAGCGTCGATCGATCTTTTGGACAGCGCGAAAGAGCCGAAACCAATGATGGTGATGATGATCCTGGGAAATCGACGCAAATTTTTTATTTTTTTTATTTTTAAAGTTGATATGCATGTTTTAAATAAAAATGTAAAAAAAAAATTTCAATTGATAAGCGAATTTCGATCGCGAATATTCGCAGCGTGTCGCGAATTTCCGTCGAGTGGATCGAGATACAGACATTTTTTGCACGGTTAAGGTTTACATGCATGTTTTAAATAAAAATATATTTTTTTAATTTCAATTGATAAGCGAATTTCGATCGCGAATATTCGCAGCGTGTCGCGAATTTCCGTCGAGTGGATCGAGATGCAGACATTTTTTGCACGGTTAAGGTTTACATGCATGTTTTAAAAAAAAATATATTTTTTTAATTTCAATTGATAAGCGAATTTCGATCGCGAATATTCGCAGCGTGTCGCGAATTTTCGTCGAGTGGATCGAGATACAGAAATTTTTTTGCACGGTTAAGAGCTAAACTTTTTTCCTCCGCATCTTTATAATACGGAGAATTCGGCTGCTTGCCCGGAGAATTTACGATGATTTTCGTGCGCGTTTTGAGGTTAGGAACGCGCGGCGATAAAGTCGCCGAGACATCGCGCGATTTGGGATGATTTAATTGTCCAGAATTGTCCGCGCAAGCAGTACCGTACGTACCTACCAGCCAGTTATTACTTTGGCGTGAGTAGACTGGAACATTTCTTCACAGCAGCGCCGGAATCACGAATCTCGTCACACCGTCCGAGCGATAAGTTGCATCAACGACGGGTCGAAAGATGCGCAGAGCCCACGTGACTCTCCGAGCGCGTGGTGGTTACGATAGCCGGGCGATTCGTTGCGACGTGCTCAGCGGGTTTCAAAGAGCTCTGCGCCCTCTTCGCGCAAAACGCCAACAATAATGGGTTTTTATTTTTTATCGCGTATATTTGATGCAATTTAGCGTTATAAAAAATGTTGGGTTTAAAATTCTTAAATCCGAATTTTTTCCCTCCTTTTTCAGTTTTTTTTTTTTCATTTTTTAAATACATTTTTTTTTATTCCATATATTTGAAATATTTTATTCCATATATTCCATATATTCCATATATTCCATATATTTTTTAATTTAATATATTCAAAAATTCACGCCATCCATATGGGATATATAGATAATAAATTATCGTTCTTCTTCTTCTTCTTCTTCTTCTTCTTCCGTGGTTTTGGATTTTATCGCCCAGCTGAAATATTCATCATTTTTATTATCACCATTATTATTATTATTATTATTATTATTATTATTATTATTATTATTCAAACTTCTAAAAGTTTTAGGATCTTTCATCCAACCGGCGGCCCGCAGTCCCGAGACTCAGCTACAGAACTATTGAACCGTACTTCAAGCACCACTATTATTATCATTATATCAACATAACAATAATAATCCTGAAAAATCGTCAATAAATCTTCTAAAAAAAATACCCAAAACCAATAATACGTTTTTCGCCAATAAGGAATCGATCGTTAAGTACCACTATTATTATCATTATATCAGCATAACAATAATAATCCTGCAAAATCGTCAATAATTCTTCTAAAAAAATACCCAAAACCAATAATACGTTTTCTCACCAAGAAATCGGTCGGTGATTGTATATCGAAGCCGTGTGCGATGCGTCGATACACGAAATTCGCGAGTGCCCGCGAAACGTGATTAATTCATCGTACAATGAGGGGCCGCATCGAGCGGACAGCGGGTTAGGCGCTGCGAAAATGTTCATCAATTCGATCGAATGCAGCGGCGGCATCATTCGAGATGAAAGAGCAGCAAATCCGGCTGGCGCGATGGCTCGGTGCCACTCCCCTCTGCGGTCGGAGAGGGTTCCAGCCAGGGTGCAACAAAAACGAGCTTAGCCAGGGGCGGGGGCGGCGTGCGTGGGGAAGTCCAGGCAAGGGCGCTGCTGCTGCTCTCGCGAGGCTGCAGCGCCGCGTGCGGCCGACTCGCCTCGCACACGCGCAGCCACCTTCACGCAGGTCTCCCTCGCGCGGTGCGCCGTACGCCAAGTTCAACGACCACCGCCCTGCTCTCGACCAACCCCGTCGCGCGTCCCAGCAGCGCACAGACTCCCCCCCCCCCCCACCACCCCCTCCGCCCCCTCCGCAGAATCGCAACTCCCGACTGCATGCATCCCCCGCGAACCTCCGTTTTCCGGCATCCGCGCGGCCAATACGCGGGGCAACACGGATCGGGAGACAATGCGAGTCGATTGGATTCTTATTGGGAATTGGGAGATTGAGACGGTTTCGGTATTCCTGGAAATGAGGGAAAAGGTTTTTTTTTTACACTCGAAGGTCGATCAATCGTCTGCTGTGAAATTACGATATTTAAAGCTGTTGAATGTTATTATATTTATATATTTATTGTATTATCATTGTAATTATTACTGTTAATTTTGCACATCCAAATTATTCGTAGAACACATCTAGAAAAAATGGTTTTTAACACTAAAAATTGTTATTATTATTAATAAAAAAGTAAACAAAATTATTATTAACACTAAGTACTTTTTACGCGATTAAAAAAATGAATATCCAAATCATTCATAAAACACATCTAGAAAAAATTATTATTATCACTACAATTTTTTATTGTTAACCCAAAAAAAAGCAAAAAAATGTATTATTAACACTAAGTACTTTTTACAAGATTAAAAAAATGCATATCCAAATCATTCATAAAATACATCTAGAAAAAATGATTATTATCACTACAATTTTTTATTGTTAACCCAAAAAAAAGAAAAAAAAATGAATTATTAACACTAAGTACTTTTTACACGATTAAAAAAATGCACATCCAAATCATTCATAAAATACGTCTAGAAAAAATTATTATTAACACTACCATTTTTTATTGTTAACCCAAAAAAGGAAAAAAATGTATTATTAACACTAAGTACTTTTTACACGATTAAAAAAATGCACATCAAAATCATTCCTAAAATACATCTTAAAAAAAAATGATGACATCGCCTTGAGATTTCCCACAAACTGTTATTCCCGATTCAGCAACGTATAAATCGATTGAGCTACGTGCTTTTTAAAAATTGTGAATTATGAAAAAAAAAAAAAAAAAAAAAAATGTCAAAGCTCACAGAGCCGCCTTTGTTAAACAGGTGCCAACGTATGCACATTAATATTTGTTTAGCCGACTCGGATTGCCCGTCGCGGTCGGTGCCGCTCATTCCAGCCGACGCATCCCGGGGGCCGCTAAGAGGGCGCCCCGTTCGCGCTGGCGCGTAGTACTACTCGCGGGGCAATATCGCGAGCCGCGGCGCCGCGACCGGGCAGTTCCGTCGAGTCCAGGGGTAGAAGCTACTGGCCGCTTGTCTGCTCCCTTCTTTCGCTAGTTTCATTTCTTTCGTTTTAGTTCCGTTTTGATTCCATTGATTCGTTCACGTTCGTATGTATATTCCGTGCTCGTTTACGACAAAAGGGGATATATATGTAAAAAAGAATTAAGACAAATTTTAAAGAAGAAAAAAAAAAATACCAAATCGAAATAAGCGATAATAAATACCGAGTAATAATAAACCGATCGAGTAATTAAAAAATAGTATATAGGAAGAAAAAAAAGACGAAAAAAGATTAAACAAAAAAAGCGGAAAAAGAAGACACAAGGGAAACGCGCGAGCGAGGAGAGTTTTCGACGCCGGCGTGCGTTTCGCACCCGCCCGCCACGCACTCCGCTCTGTTTACAACGTAGTCGTAGAGAAAAACCCGAGAATCGTCGCACGGGGAGAGAGGGAGAGAGAGAGAGGGAGTGCTTCACGGGAAACAGGTGTGATAACAAAACGTTTCTACGCCGACTGCGTCGTGACCTTTGCACGTCTTCTCGCGCCGTCTGGACGTAAATCACCCAGGTACGTGGAACGTTTTTTCTTTTTTTTTTTCTTTTTCTCGATGTGTATTCGTGTGTGATTAATATACTCAGTAGCAGTAGCGGTCGAGTGCAGCCCGCGGCCGCGTCGCAGGGTGCGTTACGCCCATGTCGCGCGGCTCTCACGCGGCTGTCCTATACGACGATTGCAAAGTCATCGATAGTCGAGCCGCTCGATACTCGTCTCGTCTATACGGGGTGGCCGAATAAATGGGGAGATGCGATTTGGTGGAATTAACGATGTGCGGGGAATTAAGGTTTTTTTGAGGATTAAATAAATAAAATAAAATTCCGGTTTGTATCGATTATCTGAAATTTGATTTTTTTTTTTTGTAAATACGAAAAAAAAAAAAAACGTTACTTTTTATAACAAAATTACAGCTCAGAAAATCTGCAGATGCGTCATTAAAAAAAATTGCAAAGAATCTGAATTTTTTAATTTATAAAATGTTGGAAGGGACGTAATTAAAATAATTTTTTTTTCAGTCCTCGAGTGAGAGGGTAAAAAAAATAATTCGACAGTTTAGAGGAAAAATGTTGCAAGCTCAACGTAAAATCTGCTGGCTACCTGTATAAAAAATTGCATTACTAAAAAAAAAAAGGAATTGAATCCACAAAACCGTCGAATCTTTGAATCTCTAAAATGCTGCAACATACGTAATTATAATTTTTCCTCAAAATCGTAGATCGTAGACTGTGGAAGACTGTGGAAAAAATCATAATTTTTCCTCAGTCTACGATAAAAAAACATTGCTAAAAAATAATACGACAATTTAGAGCAAAAAGGTTGAAGGCTCAAGATAAAATCTACTAATAACCTGCAACAAAAAAAAACTCAATCTTCGAATCCACAAAATGCTGCAACCCACGTAACCGAACCACAATTTTTTCTCCCCCAAATCCCAAAAAGGTTATAAATAAAATGCAACACCCCAGAGGAAAAAGTTTGTATAACTTTATTGCGACTGCAAAAACCGGTGTATATATCTCAATAATCAGCGAGGAGAGGGAAAAAGGCACAGAGTGTATAACACGTGAATATATATTCCGGAAGATCGCGAAAGACGAAGCTGCTGCGGCGACGAGCGAGACGCGCGACGACGTGTCGATCCGGGCGTCGTCATCGACGAGCCGGATTGTTGTACTGGCGATGCGGCGAGCGTCGTTCGACCTTTGCTCGGTTCTTTCCCGTGGCGAGGTCCAAGCCGCCCCGCGTCAGCTGATTGAAATCGATAATGGCGAGTCTGGGCTCGACGACGACGTTGCACCTCGACGTCGCGATCGGCGCCCCGGGACTCCGGAACCTGTGGCTCGCGGGGTTCCTCCCGCCGCCGCCGTCGGCAGCAGCCCCGGCACCGCTCCCGGTCCCCGGCGTTGCAACGGCCGCCCCGTCCATTCGCGTGCCGCTCATCGATCGGTAGCGATGCCCCGACGACGCTGCCTCGGGCGCGTCCTCCCGGAAGTATCTGCGAATTTCGACGCGCTTTCAGTGACCGCGCGCTCTGCACTCGGCGCGACGCCTCAGGACGTCTCGAGCGCTAATTTACAGCGTGATTCCCAGGAAAAAAAGTAGCCGGAAGGACTTTTTTCGCTGGTATTTTTTTGGGTACTTTTTATTTTTTCTTTCTGGATACTTTGTATTTTTTTTTTCTGGATGCTTTGTATTTTTTCTGGATACTTTTTAAATTTTTTTTCAGGTTATTTTTTTTGCTGGGTATTTAAAAAAAAAATTCTGGATACTTTTTTTCCGTGTACTTTTTTCCTAATACGATTTGGCATTGACTCGAACCCTAAAGTTATAAAATATAGAAGCTTTTTTTATTAAAAAAAAAAACAATTCTTTAGATATTAAGATATAGATGAAGTCTATATCTTAATATTGATAAAAAAAGGCAGGTGGGGTGAAACAAAAAAAGACAAAAAGAAACAAAAAAAATAAATGCTTTTTTTGTTTCACAATCGAAATTTGTCCATTTCTTCGTCTCTTTTCAATTGAGAGGAGCATTTTACTCGTGTATGCTGGCGAGATGGAGGGGCGCAGGCGTTCTCGCGGTCCGGGGTCGCGGATTCCGGGGCAGCCGTTGTCTCTGTCGAGACTGTCGGTCGCGCTTGTTCGACGGCTGGTCCGGAAGTCCCGAGGGAATCAGCCCGGTCAGTTTGTAGTACTCCAGCAGCACGCGAGCCAAATTTCGACCGACCCTGTAATCTGATTGTCCACTTGATGGTTAAGGGTTCAATGAAACAGAACGAAATTTGTGGAGAATAAAATATATAACAGTTCGATCTGTTATAAAATGGAACGAAATTTATAGAGAAAAAAATATAAAAAATTCGTTCTATTATAAAATACAACGAAAAATGTATAGAGAATAAAATATTTAAAAAAATCGATCTGCTATAAAACAGAATGAAATTTATACAGAATTAAATATAACAAAATTCGTTCTATTATAAAATCCAACAAATTTTATAGAGAATAAAATATTTAAAAAATCGATCTGCTATAAAATACAACGAAGTTTATAGAGAATAAAATATTTAAAAAATCGATCTGCTATAAAATACAACGAAATTTATAGAGAATAAAATATTGAATAAAAAAATCGATCTATCAAAGGATACAGCTTTCCTCAGTGTAAGGCAACATCCCGGGCGTCCCCTTCCTGCAGTATCCGTACATGGAGACCTGTATGGTGTAGCAGTTGACGTGTTCGCTCAAAATCGAGCAGAGATAACGTCTGGCGGTGCCGGCTTTGTGGGGGTCCTGGTTGTACATCGTGTTGCCCGGGTCGTAGTCGTCGGCGTGTTGGGACAGCAATTTCGGCAGCACTATGTGTCTCTCGTACCTGAGAGGCTGGCGAGCCTCGAGTTAGTCGTCGACGAAATTTTCGGTGCATGGAGAAAAATAATCAGGAAGTGATAACAACTCGTCTGTCGTATCAACAATTTTTGTTGTTGCAGCCGAATTTTCAGCTATCATGCAAACATTTTCAGATACCACAGCAACATTTTCAGCTGCTACAGAACAATTTTCGTTGCTACAGAAAAATTGTCAGCTGACACAGCAAAATTTTCAGCTGCAACAGAAAATTTTTTAGCTACCACAGAAAAATGTTCAGCTGCTACAGAAAAATTGTCAGCTGCCACAGCTAAATTTTCAGCTGCTACAGAAAAATGTTCAGCTTCCACAGCAAAAATTTTGTTATCACTCCGTTGATATTTTTCCCTGTGATGGATCAACCAATAAAACGCCAATAATTTTTTTTATAAAAAAAAATAAAATAATCACGAATCAGCCTCCGGAATTACCTGTAGACGTCGTCGTAGGTGTTGCCGTAAACGAAGAGGCCGCTCGCGTTCGTGTGAGCGTGAAGATCGAGCACGCAGTCGAGCGGCTCCTTCGTGTTTTTGTCCAGAGTCTCCAGGAGGCTCTTCGTGGCGCTCAGGGTCGGGTGAATCCAGTCGGAGATTCGATTCCAGGCGCGGTTGAGATCCATGCCCATCAGGGTGGATCTGCAGCATCAGACATTTTTCATACAAGCTAAAATCGGAGCCATCAACCCTTTTTTTATTTTTTATTATTTCAATGATTTTAAACTAATTTCCGATTGATTAATTAACGAGTGTTTCGCGTGTTTCCGCAGTGAAAAATGTCACGGCTCAAAGAATTAAAAAAAAATGTGTACAAGAAATATAAACGCAATGCAAACGCAGAGCAATCGAACTGACCTATAATTACCAAGAAAGACGCCGTCGGGATTGAGCATGGGGACGATCTTGAAGACGACGTAGTCCCTGAGGACCTGAGCTATGGGATGCCCGCTGACGAGAAAGTCCATCAGGCCCTGGCATACGAAGGACGACGGCGACTCCCCGGGATGGACCCTGGTGAGGACGGCGACGACTCGCCTCTGCCTCTCGTCACCCTCCACCTGGCTGCCGGCGATCGTCACGAGCTCGACTTTTCGCTTCTGTATGGAGGACGCGAGGGTCTCGCGCTGAACGGAGCTGCACCTGGCGCAGAGATTGTCGAGGTGGCCCAGGTACCGCGTGTACGAGTAGGGATAGGTCAGGGCGAACTGGTAAACGTCCTCCTCGCGGTCGAAGTTGAAGGCGAAGCTCAGCACGTGGTGATTCTGGTGCTGCGCCGATTTGTAGTAGAAAACCTGGGATAAAAAATATCTCATGGGATAAATATCCCTTGGGAAAAATATCCCCTGGAAGAATATCCCCTGGGAAAAATATCTCCTGGGAAAAATATCCCCTGGGAAAAATATCCCCTGGGAAAAATATGCCCTGGGAAAAATATCCCCTGGGAAAAATATCCCCTGGGAAAAATATCCCCTGGGAAAAATATCCCCTGGGAAAAATATCCCCTGGAAAAATATCCCCTGGGAAAATTATCTCCTGGGAAAAATATCCCCTGGGAAAAATATCCCCTGAGAAAAATATCCTCTGGCAAAAATATACCCTGGGAAAAAATATCCCCTGGGAAAAAATATCTTTTTACTTTACTTTTCTTTTTCTTTATTTATAACTATTAATTATTTGATTATTTTTTTGACGGGATATTTTTGGTGGGACCATTTTTCACGGAATATTTTTCACCGGGATAACATTGGGTGCAGCCGAACCTGGCGCCTCGGGATCCGCTGCCACCTCGGCTTGCTCGTGCTCTTCACCAAGGGCGTCATTCCCTCTCTGAAGAGCGTCCGACTCCGCGACATGTTCACCACGTTGAAGATGACCCGCTGATCCGCCCGCACGTTGTCCACCGTGAAGTTGAACCACAGCCGCAGTCGCGGGCTGCACGTGTCGGGACGGATGAACAGGTCGTACTCGAACTCCGATATCAGGTCCACCCGACCCAGGTTGCCAGTCTCGAAGGCCGCGTCAAAGCACAGGTGACCCTTCTTCGCCTTTCCGCTGTGACCCGGCGGACGGATCACCAGACGACTCACGTTGCCCAGGCCGCCCTCCGCGTCGCTGTCTTCGCTCTCTGGTTTTTTTAGATGGAGGAAAAAATGTTAACGGAGCGACGAAAAAAGTTTTGCTATCGCAGCTAAAAATTTGGTAATGTGGGAAAAGATTTGGAAGTGATGGAAAAGCGAAAAAAAAAATTTTCGATTTCGTAAAGTTTGAAGACCCTATCCGATGGGAAATTTTCCGCTGATTCCGAAAATCATGGTTGTTTGTCCGAAAAATGGAAAATTCGACGAGAAAAACGCGAAAAACGATTTTTCACTTTTTTGGAAATTTTAACAGTTCGCTAAAATCGAGGTTACTTTTTTTTGGATCGATGGAACTTGGATTTTATTTTTTTGTTCGAAAGAAAAGTGTGTAACGAAGAGAATGCCACAAGGCGGAACCCGATATCTTGATTTCTGAATTTTTTACCGAATTTTAAAGCCGTACCCTCAAAAATCGCAAGTTTTTCCAAGGGGTACCCCTTGCGTTTTTTGCGAAAAAAAAAATTTTCGATTTTGAAAAGTTTGAGAACCCTATCCGATGGGAAATTTACCGCTGATTCCAAAAAGCATCATTGTTTGCCCGAAAAATAAAGAATTCAATGAGAAAAACCCGAAAAATGATTTTTTCATACGTTTTTCCCGTGCATTTTTTGCGAAAAAAAAAATGTTCAATTTCCAAAAGTTTGAAAACCCTATCCGATGGGAAATTTTCCGCTGATTCCGAAAATCATGGTTGTTTGTCCGAAAAATGGAAAATTCGACGAGAAAAAGGCGAAAAATGATTTTTCACTTTTTTCGAACTTTTGGCACTTCGCTAAAATCGAGGTTACTTTTTTTTGGATCGATGGAATTTGGATTTTATTTTTTTGTTCGAAAGAAAACTGTATAACGAAGAGAATGCCGTAAGGCGGAACGCGATATCTTGATTTCTCCATTTTTCACCGAATTTTAAAGCCGTACCCTCAAAAATCGCAAGTTTTTCCAAGGGGTACCCCTTGCGTTTTTTGCGAAAAAAAAAATTTTCGATTTCGAAAAGTTTGAGAACCCTATCCGATGGGAAATTTTCCGCTGATTCCGAAAATCATGGTTGTTTGTCCGAAAAATGGAAAATTCGACGAGAAAAAGGCGAAAAATGATTTTTCACTTTTTTCGAAATTTTGGCACTTCGCTAAAATCGAGGTTACTTTTTTTTGGATCGATGGAATTTGGATTTTCTTTTTTCTTTCGAAATAAAACTGTATAACGAAGAGAATGCCGTAAGACTGAACGCGATATCTTGATTTTTAAATTTTTATAAGAAACAAAAAAAAACAAAAAAACGTATAAGAAACAAAAAATGGAAAACGGTGAAATTATTCGATTTTCCCAGCGTCCGCCGACAGGCATTACAAAAATTACCGGTACCTCGGTTCGTGGGGCAGAGAAAAAATAAAAATCGAGGGGTGAGACGAGGATGCGAAGGTAAAAGACGACAGATGGTTCGGTATTCTAGATCCGCGCGAATCGGTTTCGTATGGAAAGTCGGACGGCGGGAATAATAAATGGTTTTTCGTGAGGGTCGAACGAGTCCCCTGCGAAAAATTCACGGCTGCGGTTTCGATTAGTCGGATCTCTCTCGGGGTCGGAGGAATTCGGCCTGGAAGCCTGGAGCGTGTTGACGCGAGAAACGGACGCGCGATCCGCGTGGCAAAGTGGATTAGCTTAATCGCTTTACCGGGGGAAATCGGCCGAGAGATTATTCCGGAGTAGACGCCGGCATTTCCGCTAGGTGAGAAATCCTCCTTCGGTTGGAAAGAAAAAAAAAATAATCGGGTGGAAAGAAACACGATTGACCCCCATTTTTTATCCCACGAAGCCGCGAAATCAATTTATTCCCAAGCGCCTCTTGCGTTATGGAATTTTTTTCCTCGGTTCTTCCACTCAGATCTTACTTAGATTTCACTCATTCGTTTTTTTTGTGTCATTCCACTAATAGCGCTCGAAAATAATTACGTTGAAATTAATGCACAAATAAAAGTTCATAAATACGAGTAATAAAAAAATAGCAAAAAAACGTCTGAAGGAAAAAATAATTCGTGGAAGAAAAATCTGACCGGCTCTCTGATAAAGACTGGTGTGTTCGAGCGGATCGCGACCCTCGCCCGGCCGCGACATTCGGACCGAATCGGCGAGAAACCTCGCGTGATATAATTTTTATTTTATTTTAAATTTTTACGGTTTTTTACAATTTTATTTTAATTCTTTACGATTTTAAAAATGTTATTTTAATTTTTTACGACTTTTTACAATTTTATTTTAATTCTTTACCATTTTAAACATTTTATTTTAATTTTATACAATTTTTTAAATTTTATTTTTATTTCCTACAATTTTTTAAAACTTTATTTTTGTTTTTTACAATTTTTTGAAATTTTATTTTTATCTTTCAATTTTTTACAATTTGTTCTTAAATTTTATTTGATTTTTTTACAATTTTTGTTATTTTATTTTTTATAATTTCTTTTCTAATTGTATTACAATTTTTTTACAATTTCTTTTTTAATTTTTTACAATTTTTTTTCACAGATTTCCGCGCGATTGTCCGAACCGGTCGTCGTTGGTCCCGGATGGTCCACCCCGTGGGAGACGCCGAGCAAGACTGAGCGGAATGTTTCACGAGTTTATCGCGCTTGCACAAAGCTCGGCTTGTGGCGCGAAAGTCTCGACGCCTCGCGCTCTCCCTCGCGGCACGTGATGTACGCCGTGGCGACTCACACGACTTCGCACCGCCTCGAACACGTACGAGTCGGGCCATCGAGTCTGCGGGCTGTGTTCAGCCGTTTCCACACGCGATTTCGAGCGCATGACGCTCGACCGTTCGTCAATCGTGCCGATGATGCGCGCGAATAGCCTTCCGAGTTATATTCCCGCACGTATCAGCCGGAATGTTACGCTCGTCGAATCACGAGGCTATTTTCCCGCTTCCCGCGCGGGAAACGCGTCACGTCGTCGCTCCAAGAAGACTGGCGGATACAAACAGCGGGGCTTTGAAATATCTGCGGGCTGCGGGTTGACAACCGTCGTTCAGGGTTTATCAATAAATGATCGCGAACGCCGGTGTATAAAGCCTACATAGGTTTATCGGCCGCCCCTGGTGCCATTTATAGACATTTCTGTGGGACGTTTTTTTTATCTTTCGATATTACTTTATTTCTTTATTATTGACGCTTCGATAAACGAAGCGATGATTTTTTTTTGCGCGTCAAACTAATTTTGGTGGATGTAACTTTATAAAAAATTATTTTATTTATTTATTATTTAAAAAATTAATTTATAATAATTAAATAATTTTTTTAAATTATTTTATTTATTTATCATTTATACTTTGATAAATCGTGATGTGTATTTTTTTTTAGCTACAGACAAATTTTGGTTGATGTAATTTTTTTGTCTTTTTTATTATTTTATTTATTTATTATTTATGCTTTGATAAATGGTGATGTGTATTTCTTTTTTTGCCAAGAGACAAATTTGTGTACATTTTTTTTACTGATTCGACACCAATTTACAGAGACGCGGAAAAAAAAATCGTTGTGCTGCTTAGATCTCGCTCGATCCCACATCGCCTTCGATCCAACGAGCCACGAGGCTCGCAGCTGGGATATCGCGTTACCGCTGGGCTGTCCTCAATCTCTCTAGAACGATCGCTTTGTCGTGACGACCTGGGGTTTCATTTCTTTTTATCTCCAACACCGTTTCAACTCCTGCTTACACGTTTTCTCCTCGGTATTAGAGGTGACGATAAGAAGAAAATTGAGGCAATACGAATCCTATCTTAAAATTGAGCCACGAGTCTTATTTCATCGACAAGTAAAATCCACGACGAGCCTCAATTCCTCGACAATTAAAATCCACGACGAGACAATTAAAATTTCAGACAAATTCAATTTGCATTCGTCGATAATTAAAACCGAACATAAATTCAGTTTGCATTCATCGACAATTAAAACTGAAGATAAATTCAATTTTAATTAATCAAAAATTAAAACAGAGATGAATTTCACTTCGTCGAGGAAGTGCCAAGATTTTTTTGCCTAACGAGACTATCAAATTTCATATATTAATCCAGCCCCTAATTTCTCAAAACTCGTAATAAAAAAAAACCCCAATCTAACATCGAAAAAAAAAAAAAAAAAATCACGTCCTCCAGAATCTTCAGAACCACCGCGATGCTAAATTCGTAACCGGAAACCCCGATTTCTTTTTTTTTCCGCATTTTTTTACCGCACCGAAAACGACGTAACCTTCGACCCTCGTTTTCTCTTCTATTTTTTTTTCTTCCTTTATTTTGTATTCATTTATCCCTGAAATTCCGTGAGGCACAGAAGCTAAAAATGCCTCGAGGCGCGTCAAGCTTAACGCAATGACGAATTCTCGGTGTGACGTTTCGCGTGTCTCGCGTCATGGAATTCGCACAGTGTGCAGGGAGATACATTGAAATAATCCACCTGGCTGTGCTCGGTGGATTATTTGATGTGTACGCAGGTATATAGCGAGTGCGAATAAGGCGAGAGGGAGGAAAAGAGAAAGAGAGAGAGAGAGTCGTTCTCGTGACGAGAGGGTGCTCGATCGAAACGAGGCCACACCATCAGCACGAGAAGCGAGGCCTCGCTTTCTCCCTCCTCCTCCTCCTCCCCTCGTCCTCGACAAACCCTCTCCGCCCCCCTAACTAACGCTTCGCTCTTCAGTCTTGATATACGGGAGAGATTCTTTTAACGAGATCCACTTAAATCCCGGTACGCTATACGCTAGTGGCTCGTGGCATGCGACTCTATAGGGCGTACAGGGTGAGCCATAACCGGGAATTGTCACTCGGAACATTTTTCCTCCCCCTTCGCACTAATCGTAAATCTTCATTGTCTCGTAACTCGATTAATTTCGCGAGAATTTCGTCGCACTCGGTGTTGGCATTTTTTTTTTTTAACTTAATTTTGTTGCTCATGGGATTCTGGAAAATATGACACAGAAGAAAAGCTTCGGCCTCTGGGGTAAAAAAATGTAAAAAATATTTAGCAAAATATAAATTTAAAATTATAAATGTAAAAAAATATTTAGCTGATTTAGATTTTTTTAATTAAATAAAAAATAAATAAAAGTTCGCAATTTTTAGAGATTTTGTGTCGCCAAACTTGTTCAATGAATTTTTTTTAGTAGTGTTTTGAAGAAACCAAATTATAGCGAATTTGACTTTGAAAGTGCTTTTTAGAAATTGCGATATTTTTTTATTTCATGCTTACAACAAATGGAAAAACTATGAGCAACAAAAATGAAAAAAAATTCCCCCCTTTTTCAACAGGCCCACTCGACATATTTTCATCGTTCATAAACACCAATAATTAAATTAAATTCGCTAGTTCGTAACAATATTTTTATTAAATTCGCTAATTCGTCCCAATAATTTAATTAAATCCGCTAATTCGTAACAACAATTAAATTTAATTCGCTTCCTTCGACAAAGTCGACTTCAAAATTTCCACCTAATATTATGAGACGCCCTGTAGGCCCCTCGTAACCAATTTCGAATAAATCCCTCAAGTCTCTCCGCGGGCCACCCGTCAATTACGACGATAAAGCTCGACACACACAGCCGATATCTCGTCTAATCCTCGCTGCTATTCACTTACAAACTCGCCCAACTTGTATACCCAGGAACGAGAGTTAATTCCGGCGTGAGTAGCCGAGCGTTTCCTGGTTGAAAAAAAAAAAAAAATCGTAACTTTGGGCTTTTCTCTCCTCCCGAATTTCGCCCAACGGGGAAACTTTCGCCGAGGGCTACGTAACACACAGTCGGCTCGCATGGGTAGCGTCTATATCCGCAGCAGGTGGCGCGCTATGTGGTACAAAGCTCGGTGGGTCAAAGGCCTTTTGCAACGGATAAACCGAAACTTTCCGTGTCTTATCTGCCGCTCGACTTGAGAGATAGCGGCGATTATGCGCCGTGCGCTGGACGCGCGCGAGCCGAGCCAGTGGAAATGCACCGAGGCTGTGCAGACCGCATAAGCCGACCGCACAGACTCGCAACTAGCCAGCGGGGGAAACTGCGCGGCGGGCCGGAAGTCTCGCGTGACCCCGAGACTTCCGGGTGCGAAGATCCACCTATTATTAAGGTCGTTGGCACAGTGATTGGCCACTGGGGAAGATTTTCTCAGTTCCTGGAAGAACCGAGAAAAGCAACGTGTGGGAAAAATTATCATACTGTGCCGGAAGTCTCGCGTGACCCCGAGACTTCCGGACGCGAAGATCCACCTATTCTTAAGGTCGTTGGCACAGTGATTGGCCACTGGGGATGATTCTCAGTTTCGAGAAGAACCGAAAATAAGTAACGTATGGGAGAAATTACCATATTAATATAGTAGACACTACCGAAGAGTCCCGACCCGACGAAAATTTAGGAGAACGTGTGTCATAAGTATAGGAATTTTTGCCAGAATTCCTGCCAAAAATTGCCGTGCATTAAATACGCTTATTTCTCAATAACTTTCCACAAATAATACCGATAGCTTCGACATACCTAAAAAAAAAAGAAAATGCTTTTCGATTCCTCGTTTCAATCAACCCAGTTTTCACTATTGAACTTTTCCAATTCCCGATATCGGCTGCTCGCTTCCCGCTTTCCCGCACAATTTCCCAAAAACATCCAACACTTTTTTCCCACCTCCGTCAATTCCTTTCGCCCTTCGATCGCGAGCCGAGCACAGTGATTGGCAGCCTCGCTTTTCCCAAGCCTCGCCGCTGAGGTGGCCAATCACTGTGCCAATCGCCAAACCACAGCACAGAATCGAGCCGCGATATACAATAACCGAGTTCCCGGCGCCCTGCATCGAATAATCAAATCCACATACACGTGAATAGCGTGTTAAGCCTTCGTGACTGGTTTGCGGGGATGATCGTAAGGTGAAACACAAACGCGGCAGGCGAGAATCGGCTTCTCGCCCACCGAGGCCGAGACTATAGAGGAGCGAGAGGCTCGCGAGTCCCGCGTTAAGTCGCTCTCTGTCTCCTGTCGTGTTCAGACAGCACACGTCACACACGAAACGAGCGGAGCAGGTGAAGCGTATATCAAGCCCAGGCTGATGGATCAAACGTGTCAGCTCGCGATCGCGTCTCTCGTGCACGTCGCGAGATCCTCGCGCGCTCAACACTCACCGGAATCGGCGTCCGACATATCGATACCCGCGGCGAGGACGAGGCCAACACACTGCCGCGCTGTCCCTGGGCGGACCCGGAGCGTTAAACTTGGCGACACTTGGCCAGTTCGACGCCGCGTTTCCCTGGGTTTGTTGAATCGATATAGCGCGTCAAGCGACTCCTGGGTAGTCGTGTATCACACTGTTATGGCTGGGCCGCGTCATCTTCGCGTGGGGAGAGCTCTGGCACAGTGATTGGCCACTCGTCGACTCGCGGGTTGTGCGGGAAGAATACGAACAGGGTGGAAGGAAGGAAGGAAGGAAGGAAGGCTTTTGTGGCCAATAACTGTGCTCTAGGGTCACCTGACCGACTGATTTGGACTATACAGGGCGATTCATCAATGATTTTTCGACTGGGGTATCTTGACAATTTTTTTGGATTTTTTTGAAACGTGGGAATTGGAAATTGTGGGATTATAAATTGGGATCGAATTAATTCGATAACTGGGAGAACCTATTTTGTGACTTTGAGATACGTGGTAGAAATCTCAATGACTTTTCGACTGGAGTATTTTGACCATTTTTTTCGATTTCTTTGAAACGTGAGAATTGGAAATTGTGGGATTATAAATTGGGATCGAATTAATCCAATAATTGGGACAACCTACATCATTTTGTGACTTTGAGATACCTGGTAAAAATTTCAATGATTTTTATACAATTTTTTTTTTATTTCTCGGAAAATTTTGAAAAAAAATTGACTGCCTCGCGCTTCTCTAGCCGGCCAATCAGTGTATCAACGTCGGTCTGTGCTTTACGAGCCGGGATGATGAATACCACTCGCAGGCCGCACGCTAATGGCAGCCGTAAAGCGAACTGGCAGCGAGGAACACGCAGAGATAGTCGGTGTATCGCGAAAAAGTGTGGAAACTCCGCGGGGTAGACGAAAGTTGGGTGGATGTAGGTGCGATGGGTATTTCGCTCGTCGCTTGGCCTAGAAGCCGTTCGTGATCGTTTCGATTCTTTTTTTTTCTTCTTTTTTTAAGTATCCTTTTCATTCATGATAGCGCGAGCACTCGATAAAGCGCGATTGTGATTGAAAAAAAAGAAGAAAAAAATGATTCAAGGTGATTGACGTCGCATTGGCACGAAACGTCGCGCGGATCGCCGAGTTCGAGGGTGCCGATCGATCTGTCACGAAATGTCGATGGGAAGTGCTGCGACATTCGTACAGTAGTGACTCTCGCGTCTTACGTGAGGTGCGCGAAACGCCAATTTATGGCGAAGCAGCATTTTTCACTCTCCAGCCTGTTTCAATGCTTCGTTGACGCAAAAAAAAAATTTAACGTAATCAGGTTTTTTTTGTTTTTTTTATGGAAGGTATCGCGTTTTGAAAAAAAAAAAAAAAAAAAAAAAAAAACAACAACAAAAAAATCGTGCTGTACGGACAAAAATATATCAAAATCAAGTGCTAAAAAAATTAATTTTTGCGAGAAAAAAAAGTTCAATCTCGAGAAGTTTGAAAATTCTATCCGATGGAAAAAATGAAAAATTCGACGAGAAAAACGCGAGAAATAATTCTTTTTTTTTTCACCAAATATTGAAAAATCGATAAGAATAAATAAAATTTTGTTAATTTCAAACAATTTTAATAAATTTCCCTAAATAAATTTTTTTAATGAAGCAATTAATAAATTACTAATTGCTTCGTTAAAAAACAAAAATCGCCTGCAAGACTTTTTCACTAATTATTTTCATTAATTTCGGGAAAACCCCGACGTCTCTCAAACCTGAATATAAACGCGGCTGGCAATCAATAAAGCGCCGAAGGTGCGGCCGGAGTGGTCCGGGCATTATTTTCCCGTCGAGGAGTTGAATTTCGGGATTTCGCGCCGGGGATGAATATCATATTTCGTCGGTGCGCTTCGAAATCAGCGGAGAGAGAGAGGACCGCGACAGAGGCTCTGATTGCGTTCCTGGTTTCCGCTCCCACGCACAGCGGGTGTGCGGATGGGATATTTGCATACTAGATCACTGGCAGCCACCACCGCCGTAGCCACCGGCAGCGGCAGCCCTGGAAGCTGTGTACGCACCGTGGTTTACCGGGGAAGTTTCGCAGCGGTTGAAGCATCCCCAGTGCCACCCCGACGTCTCCGAGGGCGCAAGCGCTCCCTGGGCGAGGCTCCTGCGACGCTCGAACGATCTTTCCGCCTCTCGTTCCTCGCCGCCTGTGTTTGTTCGAGCTTGTACGAAATACACCGCGCCTCGTATATAGGTAACCGCGAAACATGTGAGCGCGGCGCGTAATATCCGAAGCAGGAGCGAAGCAGCGAGCGACGCACACGTGTGAATGAACCAGCAGGCCAGGCGGAATATGAGAGCTGGGTGAATGATTTTTTTTTTTTTGTAAGGTGGGTTTGAATGTGCGGTTTAGGGAAATGAGACTGAGAAAAATTCTGGTTGGGAATAATTTTTTTTTAATAAAATGAGTTTTAGTTAAGTGTGTTGAATGAAAGAAATCATTTTTCGCATTTTCCAAACGCGGAAAATGCGAATTTATTTCGAAAGAAGAAAATCCAGATTCGAGCGATCCAAAAAAAAGTAACCTCGATTTTAGCCAGCTGACGTAATTTTGAAATACGTAAAAAATCATTTTTCGCATTTTTCTCATCAAATTTTCAATTTTTCAATTTTTTTTTTTTTCCAACGATGCTTTTCGGAATCAGCGCGAAATGTCCCATCGGACCCTTTCAAACTTTACGAAAGCCCTTTCAAACTTTACGAAATCGAAATTTTTTTTTTTCGCAAAAAACAGAAATCAAAATTTCGCCTTCAAAATTCCGTAAAAAAATAAAAAATCAAGATCTCTCGTTTCGCTTTTCTTTTCCCAAAAAAAAAAGCCCCTAAAACCCAGATTTCCTCTATCGAGAGCCGCGGAAAACGAAAAATCATTTTTACTCGCCGCTGGCAATGCGGGAAAAAAAAAAAATCTCGCCGCTGGCGCTAAAACAAACAAGCGGGAACTGCAGTTCTCATCCGCCGGCCTCGCAGGAACCACACGCGGAGCTCGCAGGACACAACCACGACCACCAGGGGGGTAGTTTGGGTGTTGCCTCCCTTACCGGCGGCTCTCCCCGGTGACTCGTCGTCCTCGTAGCCGCGTCGCGTACGCGTCGATATATATATATATATATGAAATGTATTTCGTCCCCCATGTACACCGCGGCACGTTGCACACGGATCCCCGGATCATCTATGTATTTTCGTTGCCCTATGACCTCTCCTCGTCTCTCCCGGCTTCATCCACTTCGCTCAGCGCGGGCCGATGCTCCCCCCCCCCTGCCCCCCCCTTCACCCCCCTCCCCCCTGCAAAATGTTTGACGTTGGGAGGGCGCAGGCGCGATGCACCCCCGCAAGCCTCGTTCGCGTCGCCTAGAGCCGGGAAACAACCCCCTCGTCTCCAACCCCCCCTGCCCCCCTACCCCCTGAATATATATCTGTGTGCGTGCTGGAAACGCGGGGATTGCGCCGAGAGCGGCGAACGCTGGTCCCGAGTTCTCCCAAGGGGTGAGACGCGATGGTTTGTCCGACCCCCCTCCTCGCCCCCCTTTCCGCAGCGACGCGAGGGGACAGCGCGGCAGCGCCGAGAGGGATTTTCGTCGCTCGTCGACGCTCCCGGCCGGGTTTAGGTTGAACCAGTACGGAAAATCGAGGTTTCGTAGTACATATTGGGACTTTTGATGATGACAATAAAAAAATAAAAAAATAATTTCGTGTGTTAAATATATTTGTTTAAAAAAATCGAACCTTATTTTATTGCAGGCTTCGAAACAATAATTGTTATTATATTTTGTCCTAGTAATGGATATTATTATTATTATTATATTTTTTGTCCTAGTAATAGGTATTATTATTATCAATATATTTATTGTTCTAGAAATAGTTATTATTATTATTATTATTATTAGTTGTCCTAACAGTCATCGATTTAAAGCCAGAAAGCTTTTTTTTAATCCATAAACCGTAGTAGCTTGTATAAAATCGTAAGCAATTATTTTTTTAAAAATCGTGCATCCAAAAACACGACAGGTATTACATTTTTCCGCAAACAAAAAAGAAATGATAGAAAAATATATATATATATCCACGAGTCTAGTGATTCTTGACACATTTACCGTTCACGAACCTTTGGGGCTCTCGTCATGATTTCTTCACCGCTAAAAAAAAAAAAAAAAAAAAAAAACAGCATCAAACGAAAAACGTGTCACCCGCATCGACTGCTCGATGCTCGGGAAATTTTTCGCGCAAAAAGCGCGCGGTGGTTAAATTAACGCCTCGTCAAATTAACGGAACGTCGCGTGGGGTTGAATAAAATTTCCGTAATCCCGGTTTACGCGACTCAGTCCGTCTCGCTTCCTCTCGCGGGGCTTTGACATCGAAATCTACACACGGACGATATAGGCAGACGGAATCTCCCCCCCCCCCCCACCCCTCTACACACCCCCCAGAGACAGAAAGTTGAGTGGAGGGTGCAGGGGGGATGCAGGGGCGGAGAGGGGGGGGGGGACGATCGATAATCGAAGCCCTCCCCACGAACCCTCGGTTGGCTCCCGTCAACTTCCCGTCGTGGGACGTGCACACGCAGTGGCGTAGCCCAACGGGGACCCAACCCTTATTCCGACACCGGCGCGCATATATCGCGCGCGCCCCGCCGGTAGAGCCACCCTGCGTGCTCTGCTGTGCCTAGCTCTCTCTCTCTCTGCAGCCGCTTGCCTATTAAGATTATCTCTTGCGCGTATCTCGGTAATAGCGGGTTGTGCGGCGCGCAGTGCTGCTGCTGCTGTGCCTATACAGGGTGATTCAGAATTATTATACCCCGCACCTTTTCGGTTTGTATGATAGAAATGTGTTTTGGGATATTTATGGGATGTATTTGAAGATCGCGGTTATTTCGTGTACAGCCTATACAGGGTGATTCATAATGGTTCACTTTTTCGTTCAGTATACAGGGTGATTAAAAATGATTATTTCACTTTTTCGTTCTGTATGATAAAAATATGTTTTGAGATGTATGTGGGATATACGTTGGGATATATTTAACGCTCGCGTTTATTTCATGTACAGCCTATACAGGGTGATTCAGAATGATTATTCCATTTTTTCGTTCTGTATTATAAAAATATGTTTTGGGATATATTTAACGCTCGCGTTTGTCTGGTGTACAGCCTGTACAGGGTGATTCATAACGATTCACTTTTTCGTTCAGTATACAGGGTAATTCAGAATTATTATTTCACTTTTTCATTCTGTATGATAAAAATATGTTTTGACTATATTTTTGGATGTATGTAGGATATATATTTCGCTCGCGTTTGTTTCGTATACAGCCAATACAGGGTGATTCAGAATAATTATTCCACTTTTTCCTTCAGTAATAACCGATTGACGCTCGCTCACATTTTCATAGCAATTTTTTTCTAATTTTTCCCAGCTTTTTTTTATTATAAATTCCGACACAAATGGGCCAATTTTTCCCAGGTCTCTCAGAGCTGCAAAATAGGTTGCCCTAATTGTTGAAATTGATTGATCAAAAATAAATTGTATGATCGATCATATAATTTATTATTCTTAGGATTATAAAAATAAAATAAAAATCGCCAAGCCTCTCGAAAAATAGTTGAAAAATTATTTTGCATCGCCCTGTACGCCGGTCGCTCTGTGTCTCCACGCGCCGCGATCCCTTCCTCTGCAGCATAAACAAAATTATCATTTTCGTAACAGCGCGTTATATCGATCTGTCCGTGCGGCGTTCCGGCTTTTCTCCGCGAGCCGAACACGCCGATTCCATCGTGAATTATTTATCGCGTCGAATTGCGGACAGCAACGAAAATCGATACGACGCGACGTTTTGCGTCGACTTTTCCACTGTTGTTGTTATTTTCCCATTTTTAGGTTTTGTCGTCCTCGCGATTTTAATTGAATTTCCGCGCGCGCGGAAGTATAAGAATGCTGATTAATAATTTGCGTTTTAATTAGACACCGGCGAATTCAATTATACGGGGGATCCGGTTGCGCCGGCGGAGAGCGCGAAAATAGTTGGTGATACAACAAATGTTTTATGCAGCAAGTTTTAATTACCCAGCCAGCCCGAATATTTCGCTTCGATTTTAATTATAATATTGCGCGGGCGGCTGGAGCTAATTACCGCAAACGAGAAGTGAGAACGATTCAAAAGTGAAAAGAGAGCAAGAAATTATTATATAACATAACATTTATTTATTTATTTATTTAATTAATTAATAAATTTGCTTTGCTTCCTCGTTAGAGTTTCAAATATTAGCAAAGCTCTGAAACATTGAAAAATAATGAGGAAGCAAGTTCTGCTCATTTCATTCGTCTAGAATTAGGCTATATATAACATCCGATTGTTCGGTATAAAACTAGTCCGTCGCCGTTCAGCGTCGATCATAATTGGCTGAAGGAAACTGCGGCCCTCGAGGCTTTCCGAGAATTCCTATAGACGTTTCCGCAACCCGGCGTAACGTCATCGTTTATGTAGATATAGGTATATAGGAGAAGGTGGGGTAAAATGGAACAGTGGGGCAGAACGGGACAGCGTTTTTTTTTTTAGTTTTGATTATTTTGCGGGGCAAAATATATTTCGACGCAACTAATCGGAATTGAACTGTTTTTTTTTACCATTTTGAGTATCTCAAGCAATCTGGTTTTTAAAAAATGATTTCAATTTTGATTTTTTTTTCTTCATATATATTCATTACTGATGATGTTACGTATTACTCAGTAAAAAAAACCCGAATTCCCGAATTTGGAGGTTTGGCCCATTTTGCCCCACATTTATTTTTATTTTTTTTTTGCTGGCGCTCAAAATTGATGATTGGAGTAAAAAAAATCAATTATAAAAAATAAAATAATAAATGAAAACTATTATAAAAAATAAAAAATCAATTTTTCGCTTGTGTTCCGTTTTACACCACATTTTTTTTTTTTTTTTGCCGTCCCTCAAAATTGATGATTCGAGTCTAATTTTGGTCGAATTGCAATAAAAATACATTTCGGTAATTATCGTCATAAAAGCCTTTTTCGCTTGTGTCCCATTTTGCCCCACCTTCCCCTATACAGAGCGTGTTTCGCGCCGGTATAGCCGCGAGGCCGGCCCATCAGCGTCGTTTTTCCACCGTCGTCTCGCTCTCCTCTCGCGCCCCGAGATACGCGGCGGCTGCGCAGAGCGAAGAATCGCGAAACCCCCGCCGTGGGTTTCGCAGCCCCAGGCGACGCATCCTCCATGATGATTTCCGCGAAGAAATCGCGAGCGAGAGACAATCGGTATATATATCGATGCATCGACTAATAACGCACGAATATTTTTTCCCCCCTTTCCGCGATGCCCCCCCTAATTTCGCTCGGCCGCGTCTTCGTCCCGTTTTTTCCCGGCGATTCCCCGGCGCAGCAGCCGCCGCCCCGCTCGCTTTTCCTTTGGCTCGCAGCGCGCCTGCGCCTCACCCCCGCCCCGGGGGCTGCTTCAACCCCTTCGATTCTCCTCTCGTCGCACCACCGGGATTTCAATTCGCGCGCCCCTTGTGCCCCTTTCCATCATCCAACCCCCCCCCCCCCCCCCTCCCCCGCCTTCACCCCTTGGCTTTCGTGCATTTGCCTCGCGTATTCGCGGCGATGAAGAAGGCGCAGTCATTGGCTGCTTTATTGTATGTGCGACAGACGAGGAAATTCTGCAGGCTGCATTGTTAAAAATGTTTAGGAATTTATACGGCAACCGGGAATATTAGTCGGGGGATATAATGAATTTTATAGACGGGGTAGTGAAGTCAGATTTTTAATATTGAAGTTCCTGATTTTTTTGGGATTTAGGAAAAATTCATGCAATTTTGCATATCATTTTTATATAAAATTTTATACACTAATTTATGTAAAATAGTTAATATAGTTGCTGAGAATGCACCGCAATTTTTCGTTGATATTTTTAGTAAAAAATTCCGACAATTCCATCGAAGCGCAAATCTTTTTCTAGTATATAAATGTTTTAGTGAAAAGTAATAAATGTTAACTAATTAATGTTAAAACGATTACGATTGTAAGATACAAAAAACTTACAAAGATACAATTTATTGAGTAGAATTTTTTTTTTACCTAAATTCAATTTGATTAGAAACTATATTACTGATAACATTTTTTTTCACTGCTGACACTTTGTATCACTTTCGTACAGATTTAATTTTTTTTATTTTGTTATTTTTATTTTTATTCAGTCAAAAGTGATTTTTCTTATTACTCGAATTCAGCTTGACTAAAAACTATATTACGATTCCAATATTTTCTCTCCCTCTCTAACTTCAAACCCAATTTTAATTATCGCTCCTTATATTCCAATTTTACCACTAAAATTACTCCGGAAATTTTTCAATCGTCGATCTCCGACTCCAAATTCAAGATCCCAGCAAAAAAAAAATAAAGCCCGGAAAAAAAAAAAAAAAAAAAAAAAACGTGGAATCGAGTCGAAAGGCCAGTGACTGCGCTGCGGACGGTGCGGGCTTTCCTCGCGGGCGCCCCCGTCGCAGGGGTTGAAGGCAGGCGCGGGGGTCGCCGGGTGGCCGCCGCGCGCGCGCGCCGGTCTCTCCCTCCGCGCGTCGGCCTCCCCTCGATCCGCGAGCGCGCGAGCGCGACGGCTCCGAGGGTGCAGCCGCCCGGCCGGACTGGCAGCCCCGTCAGTTTAGTTACCGCACCACATAAGGCATTGCGTTACGTAGACACCGTTACCCGCAATATTATTATACCTTACTTATATTATTCATTGAATTAATATAGTACATATATATACATATACATATATATGTATATTATACATACCAACATATATATCGATCTATTAATTGACTTGATTGACATTCCGTTCGTTCGTTCGTTAATTCATTAATTATTCCCCCCTCCTACGTTCGTTACACACGTTTTGTAAAAAAAAAAAAAAATAATAACTCAACCGAAAAGCAGCCACGAAAAAAAAGCGACCATCAATTGCTTTACGTTCGTCGCTCAAAGTTTTTTCAAACGTTTCCTCTTTTTCCCCCCCTCCTCTCGTCCTCCCCCCTCGACCCCCGCTGACCCCCCCGACGCCCTGTGTGTCTACGTCGGCTAATCTCATTTTCGTCAAAGACTTCTGCAAAAAAGAAAAAAAAAAAAAAAAAAAAGTTCGACACTTTTCCAATTTTACGACGTTTCCCACAATCCGCCAACAATTTTCCCGTCGCTCCTCCGCGTAGCGCGAACAGAATTACAAATTTTCGCGAAATTGTCGAATTTTTGGTCACGCGGGAATTGAAAAAAAAAAAAAAAAATTGAAAATTGAACGGGACGCAAGAAAAGCGGTGCAATAATTTTCGGGGGTTTTCCGGGAAACCTCGAGAGGGAAACCTGTTGTCTCGACGACTTGTGCGCTCGTTCGCCGTGCGTTCCGCCTCACCTGGAAGATTTTCGTGAAGATTGCCCGAGGGATTCTCGCTGCCGCTCGTGGGTCGACCGCATCCTCGTCGCGAGTTTGCGTTTCTTTTGCCGCACGATAAAAGGGAGAGCGAATCGTAAGAAAAAAAAAAAAAAAAAAAAAAAAAAAAGAGTCCGTTGCAAAAAATCCCAAAGACGCGAAAAAAATTAATAATAAAAAAAATTGTACACCCAGTACTGCGCGTTCCGTTCTGCCGCCTAGTTCAGCATCCTGCTCCACACAACCACTGATTTTCATCGTTAATCGGTATGTTCATTTTTTTCTTTACTTTGTGTTCTGTGAATTTATTATATTTATATTATATCTATCGATTATAATTGACTGCTGTGATTTTTTCACGACGATAGAAGGGAAATAATTTTTACCCGAAAAAAAAAAAAAAAAAAAAAAAAAAAAGGTCTTCGAGTGTTTCGTTCGCCGACCGGTGCAACGGAAACTCGACTCGACTCTCCTCGACCCTCATCCATATTCCACGTTAAATCGTCGGCGTGTTCTCCACACTCGGCTCGGCTCGATTCGTCCAGGTGTTTGAATTCGTTAATTTTGTGTAACGGTACCACCGGGAAATGTGGCGCGCGCGACAATTCGTCACGGGAGCGGAGATAAAGTTTTGTTGAAATTAACGAAAAGGAAACGAATTAATTTGTTTTACGAGCCACAGCATTTTTTTTTTTTTGGAACAGTGAATGAGAATGAGGAAAAAAGTGATCGCGTGCATTTTGTGATAACATTTTCGAAATTCAACTGAATTAATTTTTCTTACCACGTGGCAAAAAAAATTATTATTTAGAGCGCGAGTGAATGAAAAACGGGAGGAGAGAGTCACGTGCAATTTGTGGATAGATCGGAAAATAAAAAAGGGCTTAATAAAATTGAATAAAGTTGAATAAAATCATTGAAAAAAATTGAAAAGTATTTTTTTTTTGGCTCCCGATTCTGGGGCAAAAATTACTGAAAATACAGCGAATTTTTTTTTCCACGTAAATAATTTTTTTACAAAAAAAAATGCAAGTGGATTTTTTTTTCTTTTTTAACTCCCTTGAGGAAAAAAAACGAAAGTCATTTAAAAATATTTCTAATTTTTTCCCAAATAATTCTTTTTTTTTTTAATGCAAGTGAAGGATTTTTTTTTCTTTTTTAATTCCCCTCAGGAAAAAAAACGAAAGCTATTTTAAAATATCGCTAAATTCTTTTTCAGTTAATTAATCATTTTTTAATTAAAAAAAAACAAAAGTGAATAAGACAGAACGCAGTCTGTTGATCGAGTCTGTATTACAAGGCGAACCGAGTCCGCAGGCCGAGTCAGCTTCTCGCCTGGGTGTGGCTTCGGGAGAACACGCCGCGCTCGCGATATATCCACACGCAGCCCGACCGTACAAAAGCCAGAGTGTCGCAACGGGGAGCTCGCTTTAACGACCTCTTCTTTAATATTATGCAAGTCCCCTTCTCGCGCATTATATTCCGTATATACATATATATACATATATACATATATATACTATATGTATATACATATATATTCGTGTACTCGACGTACTCATCTCGCCGGTGCGAGCCCGGCTGTATAGATTGCAACGGAGAGGCGCCGGAAGTGGTGGAGAGCGCCGGGTCGCGCGAGGGGTGCGTGCGCCCGGTCTCGTGGAACCGGAAGTATAGTGCGCTACGTGCTCGCGTGGCAGCGCCACCCTCGCTCTTCTCTCGAATAAAAAAAAAAAAAAAAGGAAAAGGGAGAAAGGAACTCGAGTGGCGCGTCTCCGGTGAAGCTCCGGGTCACGTTGACGTTATCGCACCGGGGAAAATGGTTTTGTTAACCCCTTCGTTTGGCGACTAAAAGGATCAAAATGGCCCCGGTTTTTTTTATTTATTTTGGATTGTTACTTAATACGTGCTGAGGGATTTTTTTGGGACGTTGAATTTGAGGGAAAATTTTTTTAATTGAAAATTCATATTTCACGATTTGGTTTGGAAATTACCACAGGTTTTTTTTATTGTAGATTGTCACCTAAAATATGTGTTGAGGGTTTTTTTTTTTTGGGACAAGTTTGAGACTAAAATATGAAAATAAAAAATTTGGTAGTTTGGGAATTTTTTAAAATGGTGTTTTGATTCGGCCATTTTGCATTTTGCATTTGGCAATTTTTATTTCGAAATTCGTATTCTAGGATCCGGGAAAAGAATTTAGTAATTTATTTTTATTTATATAGTGAATATAATTTATTTATTTATTATGGTCCGCCATTTTGAATTTTGCAATTTTTTTCGCAACGTTTTCTCAGCGCGCGGATGAAATGTCGAGAGGGAACGGCGCGATAATAATAACAATGGATTTCACGCGAGCTCGCCGTGCGCTCTGGCTTATCCCACATTTTTCCCGGCCTTCACGCGTCCTGGAGAGTAGCGATGCACGATGTACGCGGGGATTCCGATCCCTCGAGGAGAACCGAAAGATCCGTGCGAAAAAAAGAGAGCCGAAGTTTCAGTAAGTTTATTAAAAAAAAACCGCAAAAAAACGAACAATTATTAACGTAGAATTAAAAATAAGCTGCGTCATGGGCGTGGCCAGAAAAAAAATGGCGGCTGCAAGTGGGTCGCCGCTGGACGACTCTGCGGCTTTGTTACTTTCCGACGCTAAAACCCGAAGGGTCACGTTTCGCACTTTCAATAGGAGCCACGCGAATCCCATTCAATACACTAATTGCATCCATTAGAGACTCGCAATTATTCCGAGTATATTGAATTAATTCGATGACCATTCATTCGTTGAATTAATTCAATGGCTTTCTCATTGATAATTTAAAAAGAAGAAAAATTCTCATAGGTACAAATATAAATTACACTACATAGAATTCCTCCAATTTTTCTCAAAACCAAAAAAAAAGACCCACAATATACTCCTCAACAATTCATCAAACAAAAAAAAATCATTATACCTGAAAAACTGTTTACACAAAAAAATACAATGTCATCAAATTACGTTTTCTCATCCCCCAACAACCCACGCAAAATTAATTTCTTCATCAGTCCCAACAAAAATTGATTATCTCGCATCGTCGGCCTCTGCAATTTATTTTCAAAATAAAAAAAATCATTCTACCTCAAAAACTGTATAACAAAAAAAAATACAATGACACCAAATTATGTTTTCTAATCCCCCAACAACATAAAATTCATTTCTTCATGAGTCCCAACAAAAATTGATTATCTCACAGCGTCGTCGTCCTCAACTTATTTTCAAAATAAAAAAAATAATTCTACCTCAAAAACTGTATTAAAAAAAAATACAAAGACACCAAATTACGTTTTCTAATCCCCCAACAACACAAAATTAATTTCTTCAAAAAAAAAAAAAAAAATTTCCCAACAAAAATTGATTATCGAGCAGCTTCGCCATCGTCGGCAATTTATTTTCCCAATATCGCATATCGCGCGGCCAAAATTCAGCTTCGTACGAAGCCGAGGCAAGAAAATGAGTTCTATATAGCCGAGGAGTTTCGGCTGTGGGTTTAGCGAGCCGGGGAGCGGCACGAAGCGAACTCGTCGCCGCCGCCGTGTATTGATCGCTTTTTAGGTCCATGTGTCGTGCCTCGCGTTGCGCGCGCGCGCGTTTTCTACCGTGGGGTGAACCTGCAGCGAGGGCGAACCAGGCAGGCGGCGCGCGCGCGCGCCGAAAGATAGAGAGAGAGAGAAAAACGAGAGACGGACAGACAGAGCGATATATAGAACGCGCTCGAGGGTGGAGAAGTTCCCCCCCCCCTCCCGCCCTCCCTCCCTCCCTCCCCTCTCGCCCCTACGCTGGGGTTCATATACCCCAGGGTGAGCCGCTGCTGCCGCTCGGCTGCAACGCCAACGTTCGCAGCCAGGCTGTGTGCGCTCGCTGGCCGCGGCGGCAGCAACACCAACGACGAATCAATGGAGCCCCTCGGACCCGCCGTTTCCATCTCCTCGCTTTCCTTCTCCGCCCGCGCGCGAACGCGACTCGCATTGTCCGCAGCGGCCGCTCGAAAAAAAGAAGAAAAAGAAACGACCTCGATACACGTTCCATTCTTTCTTGTTGACTTCGCGGATTTCCAGCTAGGACGTGTTTGTTGAAACTCTAGTCTGTTTTGGTGGGCATTTTTTTTGTTGGAGGTTTGGGGAATTTTTTTTTTTTCGTGGGGGTTGGTGGGATTTGCGATGAATATTACGATTGATTTGGGTTGTTAAATCTTGTGTTATATCTTAAACCTTATATAGACCACCAAAAATCGTAAAAAAAAGCTTCTCAAAATTTGCGATTTTTGAGGGTGTGAATTTAAAATTCTGTAACAATTTTTTTTTTGTTTCTCGATTTCGTAACGTTTGGACGTTAATTTCACGTTGATTTTCTCAACGATCTAATTTCGATTCGAGTATTTATATTATTATTATTTTTCTCGTATTTTCTCGACTGACATTCATCGTGATTCTTTTCATTCCTGGTGATCATAGATGGCGCCACCTCTGACTCCCCGAAAGCGACGCTTTCGCGAATCCCATAAGTCGCTCGTCGTCCATCTTCGAAAATCCTTCGTCGTTCTCATTGTCACGAAAGAAAAAAAAACGCCTCGATAAGTCACTAACCATTTCCGTGACTGACCTCGCGCATCGTTCGTATTTTCCGACCGAAAAAAAAAGAAGAAAACGACGAAAATACGGGGAGGCAAAAAAAAAAAGGTTGGCGTCGGGCTGCACAATGAAAAACGGTGTATAATACGATCGCGGGGAACAACTGTCTGGCGGGTCGTTTGGGGGCCGAGGTATAACATGTAGGTATCCGTTGTGGGCGGATCGCGGGAACGGCATATGACGCTCTCGTCGGGCTGTCCTGGGCTCTCCTCTCCGCAGCTCGCCGCCGTTATTATGCCCGTCCGTGCCTGTGAAACGGACGCCGGCCAACTCGGTGGTAGTTTCGCAGCGCGTGTTGCCCATGGTGATAGCTGTAGTAATATCGCCACTACGATTAATGGCCGTATATATATATATATATATGTGAACGTGTATATATGTGAATATATATATATATATGTGAATACATATAAATATATATATATAGGTCCGTCAGAAAACGACGATGCGCCGATGCTTCGCGCCCGATCGTAATTGGGAAACGACCCAATCGATCGAGTGGCAGCGGCAGCAGCAGCTTCAGCTTCAGCTTCGTCCCACTTTGTCCCCGGCGAGCTGCGAGAGCTCTCTCTCCCCGCTGTCTACCTCGTCATCCCCCCGGCATAGCGTCACTACACAAATGTTCGATGCCATTATGCTCGAGCTTCACCCTCACCCCCCTCCCCACCCCTCCCCGCCCCTCACGGTCGTCTTCCCGCAACAGCTTGCATCTGTCCTATGCGGACTCGTGGAGATTGATGAGCGTTAATCATATTTTCGTTAAACGTTAACTTATTGAGAGTTGTGGGAAGGAAATGCATAGAGAAATATAGAGATTTTTTAAATTTTAGGCAGTTCATAAATAATTTATTTAATATTATTATTATTATTATTATTATTTTATTTTTATTTTCATTTTCATTTTCATTTTTATTTTATCATTATCATTATTTTGTTTTTATTTTTGTTTCCATTTTCATTTTATCATTATCATTATTATTATTTTATTTTTTAAAATTTTTTTTACTAATGCACCTTTTTTTAAACAGGTTTAGTGCACCCATCGCGTCTTGCCGCGTAAAATCGAGATCCGAGTGCCGCCCCGAAACTCTCCCCGCGCAATTGCGTAAATTCGCAACGGCGGCCTCGTCTCTCGTTTCACCCGCGCGCGAGTTGTGTACAGCCCGCGGTTCATCCTATGTCATCGAGGACTCTGCGAGAGAACGCCGTATATTTATAGTGTTTATACACCGGGACGTATTTATAATTTCGGTTGCTCCCGCGGGTGGACAGTTCGCCACCGCGGCTGCCCGAGGATCGCCGGCCCGCAGTCTCGAAAGCCACACAGTCGAACTCATATCACTCGTCGCGAAATACGCTTCATCGAATTATCGCGGCTTCGTTGCACCTGGCGTAGAAAAAATGTATCACAAAAAAAAAATTCTCTCCGGTCTCAAGAAGGACCCAACTGCGAAAAATCTTTATTACGATCATCTATACACGAAACGGTCGTAAAAAAAAAACCTCGCTTTTTTTTTATCACCAAAAACATCTCTCGTATTTCCGTCGTAAATCGGATCGCCGAGAATAATTCGAAAACACATTGGCCCGATGCTCTTCGCTATTGGCTCACCGGCCAAGTCTTACTCGACTCGAGTTTCGTCAGAGTCGCGCATAATTTTGGGATGTCATCTCTTTGGGACGTTCCGCGCGAGCGTTAAGGCGCTCCTGTCTTCCCCCCCCCCCCTCCCCCCCCCCCCCTCACTCTCTAGCCGAGTCTCTTGAGCCTTCGACCAAGATAATCAGAGTACTCGTGCACTCGGGATAAGGTCAGGGCTGAAGCGCGTTTTTTTCGCTCTCCCCCCCCCCCCCCTCTCTCTCTCTCTCTCTCTAAGTATTCATCATTTGTTATTATTTTCTTTTTTGTTTGTTTATTTTATTTATGTTATTTCTTTGCATTATTTTTCTTTGTAAACCATCTTTTGTATTACGTTTTGCCCCAAAGGTAACTAGGGCATAATAAACCATCTATCTATCTATCTATCTCTCTCTTTCTCTCCTCCCCCCTCCCTCTCTCTCTCTCTCTCTCCCTCTTTCTCTCTTTCTCTCTCTTTCTCTCGCCCAACAATCGTAGTCGAGCCGTCTGCAGGCAGGAAGCCGGGCGATACGTGGAAAACGCAGCGGCGATAACGAGGAAGAGGCGACGCGAGGCGAAGAAAGGAAGAGGGGGGTGGGAGGGGGGAGGGGGGGGGGAGAGAAAAATAGCGTCAGGAGTGGACGCGGCGCGATCGATACGCCCGGCGACGGGAGTAACAGTCAACACCGGTGGCTTCTTCCTATTCGATCTGACCTTTCGCGCGAGTAGCGAACGTGTTTTTTCCTTCCCTCCTGCTAAGCCCCCCCTGAGGAGCTCGTGCGCTACAGTCGCGTGCGACGCGTCTCTCTTTCTTTTTTTTTCTGTTTCTTATATACCCGTCCGTTTCGAATCTATTATCGTATACACACGTTCGGTGCACGTAACAGCGTGGGAAAGCCACCGCTTAACGCTACAACGCGGGGCGCGCGCGCGCGCGCGCGTACGAGACAAGGGATAGGTCGTGGTCGCCGCGAGACATGTGGTCGTCGAGTGACGGACGAAAAAAAATACGAGAGCGTAACAATGCTCGTGCGGAGCGACGCGAGTCGCACACACGACTCGGGCGATATTACAGTTTAGCGGATACGGGGCGACCGCAGAGCGGTCCCAAAGGGTGTGCGAGGAGAAAGGAGCTCACGGGAGGGTCTTGGAATTTTTTTCACAACAAAGCGCGTGTCGACAGACGCGCGTAGCCCTTTCGACGTAAAACTTACGAGGGGGATGGGAGGGGGCAGGGAGGGCGCAAATACGCTTTTGTCGCTACTTCGCACCGGCGACAAATATTTACATTTTTGTTACGCCGCATCTCTCAATCAATCGTGATTTTTAGCACTGCGTGTGGGTTGCTAATTATTTGGAGCCTACAGCTCGTAACCTATTTCCGAAGTATTTTTTTCTAGAAAGTATAGAAGTATTTTTCTCTAAAAAAATGCTTCGTGTTTTCTTCTCTAGAAGTATTTTTCTTTTCTAAAATACTTCGGGTTTTGTTCTCTAGAAGTATTTTTCTCTAGAAAATACTTCGGGTTTTTTTTCTCTCTAAAAGTATTTTTCTCTAGAAAATACTTCCGGAAGATTTTTTTTTTTCTAGAAAATACTTCCAGAAGTATTTTTCTAGAAAATACTTCCAGAAGTATTTTTTTCTAGAAAATACTTCTAGAAGTATTTTTCTCTAAAAAAAAATATCCGACAAATAAAAAATATCCGAAGTATTTTTTTCCAGAAAAACACTTCAAATATTTCTTAGAAAAAAAGGAAACGGAGGACTATGTTAAAAAAAAAGTCTTCGAAAACGACCGGGAGTTTGCGAAGAGAGGAGAGGGGAGGGGGTTTGCGACGCGAAGCCTCGTGGGCACCCGAGCCAGGGCCGTAGCAACCTCAGGCGCGCGCGCGACGCGGGCGTCGCGACGCCTCTGGTGGTAATCCTGAGGAAAACAAAAGAACTAGCGTCCCGTTGGCTGCGCGCGAGGGTTCCGCGCGCAGCCAACGGGGAGGGGCGCAGCGGCGGGGGCACCGGCGGCTTCGGCCGGCCGAGCTCGGCCGATCCCGGCCGAAGCCTCCCCGCTCGCGTGTCGGCGGCGCCGTCGTCGTCGCCGCCGGCGGCGGCGAAGCCTCGCCGCCCAGAGTCCCGGTGGTGCGTGGGTCCCTGGCTCGCCGCTCAGTCTCTAGGCAGCCTCCGCCCGTAACGTTGTTTCTTTGTTTACTTAGTATAGTTAAACCGCTCTTTATTTCAATTCGTCTGTCAACGCGCGCCGCGTTGTTTTTCCTCCCCGCAACACTCTGTGCGTCGTGACCCGAAACTCTCGTGTGCAAATCGCGTGTGTGAGACTCCCAACCAAAAAAAAAAAAAAAGAAAAAAACGTGCCGCCGCCGCCGCCGCCGATATTCGCGTAACGCTTCGGTCGTCGTCGTGTTCTCGCTGCGCGATAATACGAGGGGGTCACATGGATCGTCACGCCGTTCGGTGATAATAATTAAAAAAAAAAAATTAAAAAAACACGAGAAAGCGAAGAATTCATCTCGGCCTCTGAGGCTCTCGAAAAAAGGCGTCGAGAGAAAAAAAAAAGCGTGTCAATATAATTCCCACCTCAAGCCTCACACAATCCGTGTCCCCGCGCGCGTCTCTCTCTCCCTCTCTTCACCGATAAATGCCGCTCAGTCGCGAGGACCGTAACTTCACTTCAGTTTTATCGTTGATTTTCCCTTTCGTTTCGGGCGGTGGTGCGCGATAGAACGACAATCAGCTGCTAAACGAAAAAAAAAAACGTCGTCGCTGCTCTCCCTTCCCTCCCCCACCCCCTCTCTCACCCCCTCGACACGATCCCGACGAACGGGCGGCAGCAGCAGCAGCGAAGCCGCTGAGACGCAGAGGCCGAACACGCGTGTTACGAGTGGAATTATACCGTTCGGCGGACTATTGGCAAAGTGCCTACGAGGTAAGAAACGCAAGGGCGAAAAGGGACTCATATTGCGTGTGTATATATATGTATATATATGTATATATGTATATATATATATTTTGTGCTTTGCGTGTGCGCGCGCACGGCGTGTCCGCGTCTATATACGTCCGACACATGTAAACACTACCGAGAACGCGCTCGCTTCGAGAAACCGGAGGCCGGTCGGACGGGCTCGGCGTCGCCGGCCTCTCGCTCTCTCTCTCTCTATCCTTTCTTTTTTCGGAGCACGTGCTCCACTACTACGCGCTCTCCGCGCACGTACCCTGCGAAAAAGCCGGTATGGCGCGTCGCGCGCGGCCTGCAAAATCCCCGGGACGCTTCCCGACGCTCGCTGCGCTTCACGTGCTCGAGAGAAGCGAAAATGGATTTTTTGGAAACGCTAAAAACGTATCTTGGGGATTTTTATTTTTTGTCTTAACCTATAGGAGCGAAGTGAACGAAATTTTTGCGAGGGTTTTGCAAAGTGGGAACCAAAATCTGAAACCCGTGATAAGTACGCAAAAAGTGTAGGAAATAATTGCCTTGATAAATTCGTGATTAAGGACTGTTTGTATTTCTTCGTCTACCGCAGGCTGGATATTTTAGTCCCTCTGACGTCGAATTATCGATTAACATCGTGAAGCGCCCTTCGGGGCGCCCGAAAAATACGGCCTTAGACGGCCGAAGCGTTCGGGATGCAGTAACCGCGATTTACAGCGTCCAGCGCGATTTTTCTTCCGTTTATTGTCGCGGAAGACGGGGACTCCGGTGTGTCCTGTCCGCCGGGGCTTTGTTGACGCGGACTCCGCGTTCCCGGTGGGTGGCTGCCCTTGTTTGCGCGCGCATAAGGAAGCAGCGGGCGAGCTGCGTACGTCACAGTCGTGTCGTGCGTGCGCGAAGGGGGCTAAAGGGACGTCGCGAGGTTTCCCTTGGAAATGAGTTGGCCGGCGGGGCGTGGAGAGAGAGAGAGACAGAGAGAGAACGAGTGGGAGAGGGAGAGACAGAGACAGATAGACAGAGTTCAGATGCAGAGAGAGAGAGAGAGAGAGAGAGAGATAGATGGACAGAGTTGAGAGGGAGAGAGAGAGATAGATGGATAGAGCCGAGTGAGACAGAGAGAGAGAGAGAGAGAGAGATAGATGGATAGAGTTGAGAGGGAGAGAGAGAGAGATAGATGAATAGAATTGAGAGGGAGAGAGAGAGAAATAGATGGATAGAGTTGAGAGGAAGAGAGAGAGAGAAATAGATGGATAGAGTTGAGAGGGAGAGAGAGAGAGATAGATGGATAGAGTTGAGAGGGAGAGAGAGAGAGATAGATGGATAGAGTTGAGAGGGAGGGAGAGAGATAGATAGGTAGAATTGAGAGGGAGAGAGAGAGAGACAGATGGATAGAGTTGAGGGAGAGAGAAAGAGAGAGAGAGAGGGACAGAGGGTTTTCTCTCGGTTCCGAGCGTCGGCAAGCTGCTGGCGGCGGCGTCGGCGGTGGTGGCGCTGCCGCCACTGGCCCAGCCAGCCGAGCAGCCAGCAGGAGCGACCGAGGGGCGCGCGCGTATTGATCGCTCTCGCGGCCACGCGATTTTCACGATCCCCGTCGCCATGACCACCTGGCCGACGTTCGAAGATCCTATCTACGTTTTCAGCCGCATAGAAAAAAAATTCCAAGTCACTTTTCACGAGCTCCACAGTCCGCGCATTATTACCGGCACACGGTGGCGTGTGAGTTGCTGGGATATATCGCGCTTTTTAATGGATTCCCCGACGGCGGCCGAGCGGCCGCTGGAAACTCGTTTCTCGCTCCCCCTCCCCCCCTTCACCCTCCCCGGCGTCCAGGGGGAGGAATTAACGATTCTGGGAAATGCCGCTCGGCCATTTTCCGCGACTTGGGTTTTGTAGATGAATATAATGAGTTTTGAGGAGTTTTTTTTTTTTTTACAACCTGGTGAACTTAGCGTGAGGAAAGTTTTTTGTAACTATTAGAATTTTATTTTAGGATCGAAATTGTTGAAGCGATTGGACTGTTTTGAATTGTTGGAATTTTATTTTAAGCTCAAAATAAATTTAAAAAATCTGAAATTCTAAAAAAAGGGGATTCTAAAAAAAATTAGTCTCGACTTCTGAATCGATCGAAGAGCAATGAATTGCAGGGCATCATTTTTCGAACGAACGATAATTTATTTGTGTTAGTATTTCGTTGAAAAAAAAAAAATAAAAATTGTGTTGGCTGAATGAAGGGAAGGAAATTTCGTCTCGTGCAGTTTTGCGGCGAAGCCTCGAAGCCTCGGGGGGAATGAAATTCGGGTCTCTCTGTCGCTCTTGCCCGAAAAAGTCGTGCGTACGACGGACCCCACGGTGCAAACAACAGCGGGCAGAGTCGCGCGGGGCAGCGCCGATCGATAAGCCACCGCGAGCGAAGATGCGGGGCTGCGATAGCCGCATTGTTTTCCAGCTTCGCTAAATACGTTCGTTTTTTTATTCTCCGGCTCTTCGCCGTTTCCCCGATTGCGATTGGCCATTACGTTTCGCTCGGGAGTGGCGGAAATTTATTTTTCCAACTGCTTGAGCGTTTCTTTTTATTCCCGACGTCAAACGAGGGCTGAAAAAAAAAAAAAAAATTCGCTGGCTAATTAAGATTGAAAGTCTCGGTGACCAAAATCAACGTTTCTCGAATTAAAATCAAATGGGACCAAAAGACTTTTTTTTAACACATTTCTTCATTCGTTTCCTGAATTGCCTCAAATGTTCTATTAGGGCTAAAAAAAATTCTACGTCTTGAGGAAAATGGGAAAAAAGATATTTTTTTGTTGCTAAAATTCTTTTATGGGATCGTGAAGATTAAATGAATGAATTAGCAATGACCATTACTTTTCTTCCGCAGCGTTTCGCATAAAGTTCAGCTTAAATTACGCATAGGAGGGTCTGGGACCGGGAACTTTTTTTTTTTTCATCTGTCCTACCCTAATATATGCAGACTCGCAACCCTCCTCATTTTTTCTCGACTCTCTCTGAATTCGTTCCGTAAATTACACTTTCATTCTTTCTTTCTCTCAACTCTCCTTCTCATCGACTTTTCGTGCCTGAGACGCAATAAAATATTTTTTTCGGAAAAAAAGCGGCAAGACAAAAATAAACTTCATACAGAAAAAAAACTAAACGAAATACAGAAAAGAAACAATTCTAATTAACTCAAATTATGAAATTAGCTATAAAAAGTCATCATAGCAATTAGTTGCTACGATTAGTTGCAACGAAATTCGCAAAAAAATGAATTCTTATTTCTTCATTTGGGTTAATCAGAATTTTTTTTTTCTGAGTTTCGTTGCATTCCAACGATGCAAACTTCAACATCATAAGGTCGGGGGACCACCGTGTTCGCTCAATGAGCGGAGACGCTACGGACACCGGTTGGAAGGGAGCCCCCCTTGGGGGGGTCAAGGGGGTTCAAGGGGGGGTGTGAGAAGGTGCGCGGACAGCTGATGCGGACGTATGTCGACTCCGGGTCCTCCCGGTCGCCAGGGGAGAAAGAAAGTTGCCGTACATCGAACCCTCAGAGAGAGCAAGAGAGACAGAAAAAAAAGGGAGAGAGAAAAATTACGAGAGAAAAAGGGAGAGAGACGAAGAAAGGGAATTACAAAATATATATAACGCCGGTGTGGCTCGTGCCGGCTGATATATGTCCCGTGCTCGGCAGCAGCAGCTGTGTGTGTGTACGTCGCGCGCTGCTGCACGAGCGACGAGAAACCTCCGGGGCCCCCGGCTCACGAATTTCGCTGCACCCTCCGCGCTCGCCAGACTCCCCCCAATTTCGGGGCTCTTTTTTTTTCTCTCTCTCTTCCTCTTTCTACTTTCCATTCTCTTTCCACGAGGCGCGCGCGGTGCAACCGAAGGGGGGACGAGGGTGGTTCAAGGGGGGCGTGGGGGGGTCGAAGGGTTCCTGAGGGGTCGCCGCACGACACGCATCGTGCATGCATATGCAGCGCCCCCGGGACGACAGAGACGGAGATAGCGTGACGAGCTGCACGGCAAGTTTCGGCTGATGTGGCCCTTCGACCCCCCCTTTGTCCCCCCTTCGCCCCCCCCCCCCTTTCCCTTCAGTCGAGCTGCGACCCCGTACCATGGGAGCCTTTTAAACTACCACCACACGCGCCGCTTGCACGGGGTTCGTCGCCCCTTTAAACCATCCCTCCAGCCCCCTCTTCAACCCCCCCCCCCCCTCTCTGTTCGTTCCCCCTTCCCCTTCAGCCTCTCTCCCTCGGGCGAGGACGCCGTCATCAACCCTCTGCGCTTAACCCCCCCGCTGCAGTGACTCTCAAACCGGGGTTGCCCTAGGTCCGACCTGATCGCGGGGAACGACGAGAGCTGATCTTGAATTGTGTGGGCAATTTTTTGGGGCTTTTGTTTCACGTGAATTGGAGTTGCGAAGGGGTTTGTGAATTTTTTTTTTTTTAAGTTGCAGTGTTAGTGGATATTTTTGGAATCGGAGGTTTTTTAAATTTATTTTTCGATTCGGTTTTTAGTCGGTTCGGGGTTAAATTCTGTTTGTAGAGGATATTCGTGAATTAATCATTTTTGGTGAAAAAGTGCGACACTATTTATTTTATAACCGAAGGTGATTTTTAGTGATTTTTGTTGCCGGTGTTTTTTATATTACGTTTTCAACTCAGTTCTTAAAATTCTGTTTCTCGAGGATATTCGTGAATTAATAAATTCGGTGGAAAATCGCGACACTGTATTTATTGTATAACTGAAGGTGATTTTTAGTGATTTTTGTTGCCAGCGTTCGGTCAATTTTTTGAATTTTATTTCTCCCTGAATATTTCCTAAAATCCCCTACGGATTTTAGGAAATAAAATATGAAATAAAAAAATATATAAAATATAAAAAAGAATATAAAATCCGTAGCAGCAAATGAGAAACTAGCATTTTTCGCTAACAAAATCGCAGCTCGATAAAAGATTCCATTGATCCATCTGTAACCCACAATATCGTAGTCTGGTCTTTATTTATTTAGCGATGGATTTATTTACAGGCGTTGAGCGATTCGCGTTAGGTTCTATTCGCAGTCGATAAGCAGCCCGGGTGAAATTGCGCCTCCCGACGGTGTCTGAAAAGTTCAAGTGCAAAGGCTTATAGACGCCGCGCGTCATCGACTCGACGTAGGTTTCCGTATATCGTCCCTCTGTTTTTCCGGCTGCAAAGGTCTTTCCGCTTAGCCAAATGTCATTCCCGCCGCCGCTCGGATGGGAATTATTGGGAGAATTAGGATTGGGAGTCACTGCGAATTTAGCGCGAGGGGGGCCCGGGGGTTGGCTTTTCTACGGCGGGCAACCCCAGCCAGAGTGCGGCTTCGATCGTCGAGGGTGACTCGCTCTCTCCGCTCGCGCGATTTTATAGCAGCGCGTCTAGTTATTGCGCGACGTTTCTAATACGGCCATTCAACGTCCTCGCACTTTCAGCAGCGAAAAGCTCTCCACCATCCCCTTCGCACTGGCGACTCCGCCTTTGTGTTGTTTTTCCAATTGGCGACTCACTGAAATCCGCGAAAATTGCCTTCGAGAAACAAAACGTTGTTCACGAAGTTTGTAATTTTAATAATTACCACTGGACATGATAAAAAGGGGGAGGGGATGTTTTTTTGGGATTTCGTTGGTCATCAAGATTCTCGAAATTTCATGGAAAAGATTTTGATTTTCGAAAAATATTTAGTGTTGCCTTTTTGTGAGCTTGAAAATTAAAAAAAATAAAAATATTAAACTACCATTTTTAGATTTTTTTTTTTGTCATTTGAATTTTTATTTATTAAATATTTTGTCACCAAAATCGTTCGATTTGTACGATGTTGAAGGGTAAATAAAATATTTTTTTTAGTAGCGATTTGCGGAAATCAAGATATTGGAAATTTAATTTTGGAAACTTTTTTTTGTTCGACAAAAAAGTTCAAGTTCCACGTTGAACGATTTACAAAAATTCAACGTAACGAAATAATTTCTTGTAGCACTTTGTGGAAATCAAAATAGTGGATATTTGACTTTGGACGTTTTTTTTTAATTGTTAAAAAAATTCAAGTTCCACGATTTACAAAAATTCACCGTAACCAAATGATTTTTTGGTGGCAGAAATCTCGGAGTTTCGCTGTTATTGAAACTGTTATTGAACGACGAGATTCTTTGACCTCACCGTGGAAACTATCGAGTATCGACCCAGTCGACAATTCCGCTGTGCTGGACTACCGGGCTCTATCGGCTTTACAGCGTTACTTCAGCGTCCACGGAATATCTATTCATAGAATTATCGGAATTAGATGTATTATGTACGTCGCCCGAGCCGATTCCGTTGTCGCGTAGAAAACGCGCGTAGCCCGCGTTAAATGCCGCTCAGGTGTGACGCGGGCGAGAAACGCTTCGGCTCCGGACGCGACAAAAACCCAAAATAATAGCCGAGCGAGAGGGAAGAGAAGCGCGGAAAGAGACTTCAGGGTCACATCGAGCTACACCAAAATACTTGTACGCGCTGATCGTTATATTATTTACACTTGGTCTTTCACCGTCGACCGACGAGAGAGCGAAACATATATATAGATATGTAGCAAAAAAAAAGCGTCGTCTACTCCAACATCGGCGGGACAGGATGAGCCTTTCTTGCCCCCAAAGGTCTCTCCGCGTCTTTCGCGAAACGAGGCGAAAGAGGTCGACGGAATATTTCTGGCCCGATCGATTTATTCCGACCGGCGAAGCAAACTTTAATATAGATCCATCGATCAGACTGTTATGGGGAAAATTTTCACGGCGACGATTATCGCGGTGCAGTCAACTCGGTTTATATTCTGTCGGTGGGGCGATTTTTCCAATACTGCGAGCGACATTTAATCACACAGATTATTGCTTAAAAAATAATTGGAATGGTGGAAATAAACCAACTTTATTTTACTACATGTGGTGATCATTGTCAGAATTTTTTTCCTGTATTGGAAAATCAGTTTCACAAAAATGCATTTTTTTTTAACTCTTCTTCATCTTTTTTTCGTAATAAACTTTTTCTAAAAATGCGGCCGAGCGACATTTAATCACTCAGACATTGATTAAAAAATCACTGGAACGGTAGAAATAAACCAATCTGTGGCGATCATTGCCAGAAATTTTTCTCCAAATTGGAAAATCAGTTTCACAAAAATGCATTTTTTTCCTCATCTTTTTTTTCGCAACAAACTTTTTAATTTCATTTTTCGTTGTTTTTGCTTCTCTGCTTGCAGATTTCGTACGTAGTTAGGTGTCGAGGAGTGTCGAGCGAACGATTGAAATGATGGCAAACGGAATGGACACCGTGGTGCAGCAGAACGGAGGCTCCGCCCTCGGGCAGACCTCGCAGGAGGAATCCAAGACGAATCTCATCGTCAACTACCTGCCGCAGACGATGGCGCAGGAGGAGATTCGGGCGCTCTTCTCCAGCATCGGCGAGGTCGAGAGCTGCAAGCTCATCCGCGACAAAGTCACTGGTGAGTTCGCTGGCGAAAACGACGCGTTTGTAGATTTTTTCGTCAAATTGAGGGGACTTTTCCGGCAGCTCAGTCTGATAATCTTAGAAGGCGGTTCCAAACGCCGATTTGAAGTGATTGCCACCGTTTACGTTTTTTTTATCGTTATTTTTTTTTTACATTATTCAGAGTATAGTTTTTCAAAAAAAAAAAAAAAAAGAATGAGCACCCTCGGATTATTCGTTAGTAATACGGCACTTGGGGTCGATTTTTTGGTCGCGAGTTCGATCGAGAATCGAGTTTGCACTTAAATTCGATTTTAAAATTCAACTCTCGACGAAAATTCGGCCCTCGAAACATTAATTTTTAATTAAGTCACTTTTCTCGAAAACTCGCGAGTCCAAAATCACATTTATGATTTTTCGAAAATATCGAATCGTATTTTACGAATTTAATTTCCGTCGTCCTCACAACATTTTTCAATAATTTGACGATATTCAGTACTAAATAAACAGCTCGCTAGTTCTCGGGAAAAGTGTACCTAAATTTAACAATGCGTTATTTATTTTGTATTTAATTAATCATATAACAAATCCTGTAAACAAACATTTTTGAAACTAATTATTTAACCTTGTTTTTTTTTATCCTAATTGTACCCAAATGAACACTGTTTCAGAAGGTAACAATCACTTCTATGAGGCCGAGAAAACATCACGTTTGTATCGCTGTGTTACTGGTGAAGTCTCCTTAAACGTAGCAACGCAATTATTGCGCCCACTATTACATGTTTAATCCATCGATCGTTCCACTTTGATTTCAATTTGTCAGTCTATTCGAATATTGCGCCGATTCTCGTTTGGAGTAGACATTAATTTAACGTCGCGATTTATTTATCGTTGCACGAGAATTTTCCGTAGAGTGTCGCGTTGCTTTGGATATCGCCACGTCAACGCGTTTTGGTACGTTTGGGTAGCGTAACGACGGGGCGAAAATTCGCGAGATACGTGACGTCCGCCGCGGGTATGTTTGAAGAGTGCGCCGGCACAACGAGAGCATCGCACACGTGTGCGAAAGTCTCGCGAGACTCTATTTCGGGCTGCTTTAGACGCAGCGCGGGGGCGTAGTTTGGATTGAAAGCTTCACGCGGCTTTGTACCTCCGGCTCGTAGTACTTGCTAGTCGATCTCAGGTCCGTAGAAAATCGCCGGTCGCGCCGCGCGTCTCCGGTCGTCGCGAAATTTTCTCACGATCGCGATCGTCGATAACCCCGCGGAGTTTCACACGTAGACTTTTGATTTCATCGTGCGCGTTTCTCAGTTCCGAGTCTTTTGAGTTTTCATTATTCGTTTTTATGTGGAATTCAATTAGACTCCGTTGACTTCGTGATCGCAGGGCAAAGCTTGGGCTACGGCTTCGTCAACTATCATCGGCCCGAGGACGCCGAGAAAGCCATCAACACATTGAATGGCCTTCGACTGCAGAACAAAACGATCAAGGTACGAATGGTTCTCCACGGACACGTGGACGCTATTGTTTCGTGGTGGAAGTTGGTTCGGAAAATACACTGAGAGGAAGAGCAAAATATGACGTTGAAGTTTGCATTGTTGCGATGCAACGAAATGTTAATTTCATAAAAATTCAAATAATTCACCCCCATATTATTAATATTAAAAAAATAGTATATATTATTATTTAAAATTATATTATTTATTACATTATTTATTAGCATATTATTTATTTAAAAAAATCAATATAAATAATTTTTTTTTGTCACGTTCTTAGTCGTTATAATAACTTTTTACAGCCGGTATAATAATTTGGGTTTATCGATATTTCGTGGCTCTTAATTTTGTTGCATCGCAACGATGCAAACTTCAACGTAAGGAAAAAATTGTACAGCTAACTGTGTAACAATTTCTCTCAGTGTATATGAGGAATATTTCATTTTTCGTCGAGAAATATTTGAATTACAATCGTACGACGATAAAAATGGTACAAGATAATTTTTCGATCACCGATTTCTTTCGCTGAAAAACTGATTTTTTTTTTCTTCTATTTTTCGAAAAATCAGGTATCGTACGCGAGACCGAGCAGCGAAGCGATCAAAGGCGCGAATCTCTACGTGAGCGGATTACCGAAGAACATGACGCAGCACGATCTCGAGAATCTCTTCAGTCCCTACGGGCGAATAATAACGTCGCGAATTCTCTGTGACAACATAACCGGTAAGTCGCGGCCGAAAGGTTGTCTCAAGTGAGTGGGCCATGGGGGTGGGGTTTTACGACCGACGGAAGGGAGGGTGGATCGGTGCGCCTCTCTTTCCAAAAAAGAAAAAAAAAAACAAAGCAAAAAAAGAGGAAGAATTAAATTAAATATCGCTCGACTGTTCGCGATAACGATGAGAAGATCGTAAAGAAAAGAACTAAAAGAAACGCTGACCTTGGATATCTTTCCTTGTCGATATATTTTTGGTTTCTTTTCCTGAGTTCCATTCGTTTGATTGCCTATTTTGTTTATTCGTTTCTTCGATATGTTTGTTGCCTCTTTCGTTTGTTCATCCCCGACGCAGTGTCAACGGGATATTTAATTAATAGCGTTAGATCAGAGTTTTATATATAGTGTAAAAGTGGTTAATATGGTCCACTTAAAAATTGAATAAAAAAATAGATTCCAAACCTCCAAAACACAAATTCCTGGAAATCGGGGCGTCCTTCGGGAATCCATAATCAATGTGGGAAAAATTCATTTTTAATTATCGGTAAATTGGTTTTACCGCAGAGCCGAACTTGGCACGTCAGGCGTCACAGGGTTAACGGAAATCAATTGAACTGAATTATTGGAACGAAGTTGCAATGTAAAAGGGGATATTCCGCGTTAAGGAACGTCGGGTGGTTCGTAATTAAAAAATGGCTTTGGCTGACGTTGGTCAACGACTGCAGCTGGCGGCCCCGAGTTTGAAATTCCGATTTTCGCCTCTTTCAAAGGACAATCAAATGGATTATTGGAGGTTTTTTTTTTTAGGGAAAAAATGGATTAAATTATATTTTCATTAAAAAAAATGATTTAACACCTAAATTACCGTCACCACTTTTACACTAGATATTCCGTAGATATCGCGGAAGGCATATAGCGAGTTTTTTTTATCCTTCGAACACACAATTTTGTCCGTACACATCTTTCTTTCAGTTCGTTCGATGCAAAAGAGAGAGAGAGATAGAGAGATAGAGAGAATCCCACGTTACGTTGATCTTCCCGTAATATTGACTTCCATATATACTTTTCTCTTCAATCGTCGTTTTCGGTCTGTACACACAGCCTCATGGCCTCCACCTCGATCGTAGATTCGTCGGTCAGCTCTCGTTGCGCGCGCCAACTGCAGCTCTTTGGCTTTCTTTCGTTTCTCCTCTGTCTGAACTGCCAGTCGGAGGACGACGGCGCGTCTCTCGTTAGTCGACGATTTTTCCTCGCTCGTCGCGATTTATTCAATCGATATTATTTTACGAAATTTATCCGCCGACGCGGATGAATTTAGCAAAAAAAAAATCGTGGTCGAATAATTCGCGAATAAAACGCTTTTGCTATGTCAGCAAATCTTTTATTAAAATAGTGAAAACATCGCGTTATCTGCTAGGCTGACAATTTTTTTTTTATAGAAAAACAATTTTTTTTGCCATTACAAAAAAATTGTTTACTATGTCAGCAGATAACGCACTATTTTAATGAAAGATTTGCTGGCATAGCAAAACCGTTTTCTCCATGAAGAAAGCCCGCTTTTCGATTACCGAGAGTCGCCCGTCGAAGCTGCTGATAATTGCGTTGCGTTCGCCAAAGTGTTTTTTCCGCAATTATCGAGATTAATCCTCGGGCTCACGGAAACATGGAGAGAAAAAAAAGCAAACGAAAAGAAAAAGCAAAAAGATCGAAAACTACTCTCGAGATTGAATCCGAGAATGACGGAGAGAAAAAAAACCGAAAGTCCCACAGTGATACATTTATGCTTAAGAAACAAAGTATAGTATAATTTATTCGAAAAACTGCTCGCCTCTGATTTGAGTTGCGATCGTCACGACGAAAAAGTGGAAAAAAATCGGTTGGCTTGATTTTTCTATAAAGTCAAAATTGTTCGTGGAAAGAAAGAGAAATAAAAGTCGAGATTTAAAAAAAAGATGACGAATCAGAGGCGAACACGGATCGAGCTAGTTTCGCTGTGACTGTAACGTGATATGATTTGTTTCGTTTCTGTTTAGTACGACAGTTTGTGACTGGCGGCGGAGACAATTTGCCCGGTACGTAAATCATAATTTTTCTTTTTTACTCTTCACTCTGAAACCTCCTCTCTTCACCCTAGTCTAACGTGCCGTTTATTTTATTTTTTTATTATTTCGATTGCTTGGAGAGCGCGCGAGTTTCCCCCCCGCGACTAAAACGCGCGCACGATTTTTTTGACTCACCCTCACATAATTCACCCCCCCACCGAGTTACAAGATTATTATTATTCATCACATTGATTGAGCGTTTATCATGCGACAAATTTGAGCTTTGAGATTTCTACTAACTACCGTTTTTATATCCACACTAAACCGATCCCTGCTGCAGCGCCAAATTTGCGTTCACAATCGTTGTTTATTCTTACGAGTTCTTCTATATCCTTGGTTTTTAATTGTCATTGAATTCCCCTGATTTTTCTCACTGTAACAAAAACGTGAATTAAAAAAAAAAAAAAGAATACCAAAAGAAGAGAAAAAAAGCGATTCGAATAGTGAAGAAAGTAACAAGAGTTTCGATTATTACGTAAATGTGTTTGAAGTAGCAACACACTGCGCGCACCGAGCCACTCGCTTCGGATCAATAAATTCGTTGCGTGTTTTACGTCTCTCTTTCGTTTCTCAATCTCGTCAAAAGAATCTCGGTCTCTGACTATTGTTGCGTGCATTTCACACGCGCAAAAGCACTCCTTATTCTTGTTTGAGGGCCCGGAAGCTGTCGGACTCGATTGATTTTCGCGCAATCGTGGCGAAAGGGAACTCGAAACGATCGTTTAAGGAAACCTAAAACCCGAGTTTTTTTTACGATGTTGAATTTTGCATCGCTGGAATGCAGCGAAATTCAGAATTTTTTTTTTTTTAATGAACCCAAATTACGAAGGGCACGAAAAATATATATATTTTTTTTTTCGTAAAAAATATATATATATTTTTTTTAATATATTTTTTTTCTGAATTTCGTTGCATTCCTACGATGGAAACTTCAACATCTTTTTTATCGTAAGCTCAATCTCGAGATCAATCTTAAAGATGGATCAAATTCGAACCGAAGTTCGAAATCAAGATTCAGTTTATAATAAAAAATAAAAAAATCGGTCCTTAAAGCTCACGATTTAGCGAAAATTGATATAAAAAAAAGTCCTCGAGCCTCGGCAGCTTTCGCGAAATAACGCCTCGATTAACCGTAGAATTTGCTCTCAGTCTATTTCGGCATAAATAACAAAAAGTAAAACAAAACCTCGCCTCGCTTACGCCGCTCTCTCTTCTATGTTTATTCTCCTTGCGCGCGGCTCTATGCGTGACCTTGGCAGGCCTGTCGAAAGGTGTCGGATTCATAAGGTTCGATCAGCGCGTGGAGGCGGAACGCGCGATCCAGGAGCTCAACGGGACCATTCCGAAGGGCTCGACCGAGCCGATCACCGTGAAATTCGCCAACAATCCGAGCAATAACAACAAGGCGATACCACCGATAGCAGCTTATCTCGCGCCGCAGGCTAGCCGACGATTCGGCGGCCCGATCCATCATCCGACCGGCCGCTTCAGGTACATTCCACTGTCGCCACTATCCAGGTACCTACTCGCCTCTACTCGCTCTACCCAAAAAAAAAGACGAAAAAACAAAAGAAAGAAAAAAAGATCTCGCGCCCATCGGATCGATCGATCGATCGATGCTTGTTCTCATGCTCGATTTATCGTGTATCACGCTCGTACATTCGCTGCTGCTTGCCCGACCGACAAGCGTCGCTCCTTCTCACCTTTTTACCCTCTCGCGATCAGTCGACCGAAAAATCGCGAATTCCTGTCATAAACGTAAAAAGCAATTTTTGTTCTCGGCCAATTGTGACTTATATTCGTGGAAAAGGCTCCACATTTTTTTATCGGCTAATTAAAGGTTTTTGGAAAAGTCATTTTGTTTTTAGATATTTTTTTATTGAAATAATATTGCGAACTATTTTTTTCTTCCTCCTCGAGTCGAATGAAAAATATCGAACAAATATCAGCCGATCAAAAAACGTTTTTGGAAAAGTAATTTCGTTTTTAGAGATTCATTTTTTATCGGAATAATATTGCGAAGTATTTTTTTTTCCTCCTCGAGTCTCTTTCCTCGCGGTTAAACGCCGGTGAATTCTCACCGCGCGCATTCACGACTCTCTCGGCAACCCCTTTTCAACCCTTATCGATTTTCCCACTAGGCCGAGCCTCTTTCCTCTCTCCTCACGCAGTAAAAAAGAAAATACACCGAGAGTGGTGCAAGTCCGCGGTCGGGTTTCTCGTTCACGACGCTGGACGAGAATATCAAAGCGTGTTTTTCAACCCGCGTTGTTTTTTTTTTTTTTTTTTCGACCGCTACTTGCACCTTCGTCACCGAGGCAAAAAGCAAACGAGTACGAGCGAATACTATTTAGGGTCGAATTTTTGGTCGTAATTTCAATTTTCCAACTTGGCAAAAGTTGGAGTTTGGTCTTATGGATCTCGAGATTGAACTTACGAGCGAAAATTCGACCCTTAGACACCTAAGACATTGTCTGACAAATGAGAAACTCGTGGTCGCATCGATCCGTCAAAGCTTCTCGATACAGTTAACAGTTGTGTACACAAAACACTCACATTCACACGAACACGAAGCCACCTCAAACACTCTGACACACAACACACACAGACTTCTTGGTTTCCGCAACAACTCCGAAACTATCGTCTCTCCCTCGAGGCTGAACGAAAGAAAGCCAGAGAGAGAGACAATAAAATCGGAGAAAGACGGAGCCACGTGACACGTAAACAAGGAAGGCGAAGAAGAATTCTGCTTCGCTTTTGCTCGACACACAATTTTATTTCTCCTCATCCACAACACAGAAACATCGTACACAAAATACGCAGTTGGAAATACGCGCGCGACTTCAACGAAAAAAAAAACAATCACTTCTCTTAGTTTATCTTTTTCATTTTGATAATAAATCGTTTCAGAAATCTCGTGAAAAAAATTCTTTTTAATGCCATCTAATTTTTTATTTAAAATTAACTATTCAACTAATTAACTATTTAAAGTCCATCTTGGTTTCTCGTTAAAACAAAAGATTTCAATTATTATTTTTATTATTTTTTTATTTTTATTTTTTTCTGAATAAAATTTGCTTCATCGTCGCAAAAAAATGCCCAACTGTGTATTCGTACAAACATCCACCAGACAACACAGTCTTCGTTCTACATTGATCTATTGCGCGCAGATCTGGCCCCCACCACCTTTCTTTCTGCTTTTCGATGTTCTGATTTCTTCCAACCTTCAGTAGCGAGTTTAAAAAAGAGGCGTCGTAGACGAGTTATCGATACCTAAAAAGTGATAAAACAATAATAATGATAAAAGGAAAAAGAAAAATGCTTTGACACGTTCCTTAGCTAGCTTCTTGCCCCGTGATATATTTTTCTTCTTACGTTGTTCTTTTTGTGTTTTGTTTTAGCACTGGCAAGGCCATGCTTGCCATTAACAAAGGCTTACAGAGGTCAGTATTTTTCTTTTTTCCGTTGTTGTTATTATTCTTATTATTATTATGATTCTTATTATAAGTTATTGGCTTCTCATTAATTCTCATAATTTTCTTTCGTTCTTATATTTGTGTGTATTCCGTTCGACCTGCCTGCTGTTTGCCATATCGTATTTTATTTTCTTTTTTTTTTTTCTTTTTCGTCGTTCCCTATTTTTATTTCTCAGATCAATCTGTTGTGCTCCAGTTTGATTTGTTTCTCATAGAGCCGATGGCGAGGCTAGAATCAACGGCTAACTTTAGTTCGGTCGTCACATTTGCTTCCGTTGCTTATCTATTCGTTTGCCTCGAGCTTTGTAAAGTGTAAATGTCGCGCGTGGCGATTTTTGTGTCTTCTTTTCGCCTTCCACACACAAAACACACGTAATTCTCCATACAATCTTAATGAAACACGCAGACATTCCACACGCGCGAAAAAAAGAAGAAAAAAAAAACGAAACTCTTTCTCGAGTGTCTTGACAATTTTCTCACGAGTTCTCATTCATAACGACATTATGCATTTACAAATGTTACTCTCGATGAATGTGTAACCCGAAAAAAAAAACTTCGCGTTTTTTTAACCCGAGTATTCACCGAGATGTGCCTTATTTTAACGCGGCTTGTGACGTCAAGTAGGTACGTAGATAAGTCTATAAATATATATATGTTTGTGTGTACAAAATCCGCGATAATATTCCTCGAAATTTATCTCTCGCGTTCGGATGCAAAACGGACCTTCCGTTCCAACGGAATGTCCGTCTTATCCAACCGTCGCGCGTGGATATCCGCGGACAGATGTGTCGCCCTTGCGCTCCTCTCGCGTTATATCAACTCGTCGTCTGCGTTGCGATACGATTTCGGATGTGCGTGCCGTAAGCCAGAAATTTCGAAATTGTCGGTACACCGACGACGCTGCTAAAAATAATTAACCGCTTGTGCTACGCGACGCGTGTCACGCTCGAGCGTACAGTGAGTTTTGTACTTCGAAAATTCGCGGAATCTCGCGCGTGAAATTTATCGTCTAAGATTTTTATCGAAAATTCAAGTTCAAGGCCAAGTACCTTTTTTTTTAGTAACAAATTTGCTTCCCTCGAATTTTTGCCACTCGTCACTTGGTGTGTAAAATTTATATTAATATTCGACGAATCGTTGAGAATAAGTAAAGAACGAATCTCAAATTTCGAGTCAGGTATTTTATCGAAATATACGAAACTCACTGTCGACGAACGTCTAAACTTCGACACTGGGGCAGATGGACGGCTAAAAGAAATTTTACCTCGTTTATCAATTAAAATTATAAATTATATTTTCTATTTTATACAATATAAAATAGAACATTTCAAAATTTTTATTCCGCAAAAACAAAAATTGAAAAAAAAAATTATTCCGAGAATAAAAATATAAAAAAATTAATTCCGAAAAACAAACGAATCATTGTCATAAAACAAATATCTAGACAAATACTAGATGCAACTTTTATTAAACAAACAATTGACGAGCAAAAAAAAAATGTTTTGCCCGTTAGCCGCTCATCTGTTCTCCAGTCTGACAAAAACAATTCAACCAACGGTACCCGAATCTCACGGACAAAATCGCCCGATGTTTCAGGTACAGTCCACTTGCGGGAGACCTGCTGGCGAACTCGATGCTCCCCGGGAACGCGATGAACGGCTCGGGCTGGTGCATCTTCGTCTACAATCTCGCGCCGGAGACGGAGGAGAACGTGTTGTGGCAGCTGTTCGGTCCGTTCGGCGCGGTGCAGTCGGTGAAGGTGATCCGCGATCTGCAGACCAACAAGTGCAAGGGCTTCGGGTTCGTGACGATGACGAACTACGAGGAGGCGGTGGTGGCGATACAGAGCCTAAACGGTTACACCCTCGGCAACCGGGTGCTCCAGGTTAGCTTCAAGACGAACAAGAGCAAGGCGGCGTAGGACGAGGGAGCGGCCACGCGAGCGCTGCAAACCTCGCTCGACAAGCTCCTCCTGCCGCGCATCGGCGGCGGCGGCGACCCGAGGACGAAGTTTGCCAACCTGGTGCACGGTTATTGCGCCACGCGCAACGGCGCATAAGGCGCTGTAGAGAGGATGTGAGACGAGTCCGAAGAGAGAGAGAGAGAGAGAGACACGGAAAAAAAACAACAATACCAAAAAAAGATAAAAAAAAAAGAAGGAAGAACAAAAACGAGCGACGAAAAAAAAGGGGGAATAAAAAAAAACGCAAAATCATCAGCAGCAGCAAACGACAACCAGGCAAGAACGACGATAAAACACACACAAAAAAAAATCTTCACTGTCTCGTGTCCTCGCTAGAGCTCGCTCGAGAGTCTCGGAGAGAAAAAAAAATTCAGCGCAGTCTTTACGAGAAGAGGGCTATACCAAATAATAATAATGATAGAGAGCGAAAGAGAGAGAGAGAAAAAGATAAAGAGTAAAATGAAGAGCGATGAAAATGAAGAGAAAAATCGACAAAAACCAAATGACAAATCGATGGGGGTGGGGAATAAAGAACGCGTGCTGTGACTCTGTGACTGTGAGCCCTGGAAGCCCGAGATACGAGAAATGCCGACGCGAGACACGTTTTTTTCTTTCTCTTTTTCTTTCTCTTCCGGCGTCCCAATGAAAAGGTGGGGGGAATTGAAAACGGGGGAAGAGAAAGAAAAACTTGGGGAGGAGCGAGAGAAAAAAAGAAGGACGGAAGCGGAGAGACAAAAGTGAAGGAGGAAAGAGTGTTAGATAGAGGGGTGACTACTAACCCTGTGGTAAATCGCCGCCTGCGTATTCTGTACATACATATTATGATTTATGTATATGTATACCTTACCGGCGCGCCGCCGAGCGAGGGGGATTTTCGGAGGAACGATGACGAAGATTAGAGCGTGATGTTTTCTTTCTTTTTTTTCTTCTTCTGTTTTTTTTTTCTTCTTCGAGAAAACAATGAAAAAACGATTGTGTGAACCGCGGCTCTTCTACTGTAACATACTAGTATTATCGCGAACGAGGATGCGAAGCGGCCGTGGCCAGAACGCAATTTTCGACGCTCTGCTCTCATTTCTTCGCGTCCCTCCGAGAGAGAGAGAGAGAAGCATTTACGATTTTTCGAAGAGGAACAGAAATTTCGAAGCCATCGGCCAGCGGCCTCCGCGCTTCCTCGGCTACGCCGAGAACAAAAAGGGATGAAAAAAAAAACAAAACACACACACACGATGGAAAAAACGTAATACAAGTTATACATACTCGTTTGTGTATAAGTTTTAGAATATTGTAATTTAAATATGATAAGGGAGGGGAGGGGGGTGAGAGAGAGAAAAAGAGGGAAAGGATCGAGAGGGGAAAATCGGAAAGGCAACCGGGGATCGGCCGCGAACGAGAACGAGGATCTCACGGTGGCTGGGTATTAAATCGCCAGGTATTACTAATTAAGAGAGACGAGAGAACGATGATGATTCGTTTTTTTCCCTCGCGCGGGAGGATCGTGAGATAAATAATGAACAATCGCGAGGCGAGTGACGCGAAACGCTTGGAGCCGGTGGGGAATCGAGAGAGACGAGGGCGGGCCGGGTTGATCTCTTAAAAAATCGAGTGAGAAATTCTAGTGTTTAACGGGACGTAAAATGAGGATTTCGATCGGAGGAACGACAAGAGGTACTTAAAGTTGATATTACGCGCGACGCTCTCTTCTGTTTTTCTTGCTCCTTTTTTTCGCCACCCACGAGTCCGGGTAACACCGACCGCCCTCGTTGAGCCGTGCAAACGAAGGCGAGAAAACTGCGAAGCGAGTTTGAAAAAAACCAAGAAATAAAAGAAATAAAAACCGAGGAAGCAAAAAATCGGTGTCTGGCTCTTAAAGTTTTCTCGTGCTAGTCAAAGTTTGAGGGAAGACGAAAAAAAGACGGGAAAATAATGGAATCACGAGATGAGACGAGAGGAGAGGAAAAACAGAACAAAACGCGCTGTCTCGACTTCGCGATTACGTAGATTACGATTAGTTGTCGATGGGAGGAGAGAAACGAGGGGGCACCGAGTGCGTTTATATGTAATTATTTGTGGTTTAGCGAATTAACTTCTGGGTACGTCGACATCGAATCGAGCCGGGGAGAACGCGGGGGGTGAAAAAAAGCGAGAATTGCAATTATTCGCCAACGAGCCACACTTTTTGCCGGTGAATCGTCGCGAGACTCAGGACGATCGTTTCCGGCGCCCGAGCCTCAGGCTTTTCTAAGGCCGGGCGGCGGGACGCGTCGCTCGGGATACTTTTGTATCGGCGTCTCGATTACCGCCGACAAACGCGCCGCGAAACGAGAAACGCGACGCAGGCGACTCTCGAAAAATCAACGAAACGCGATACGAACCGTCGAAAAATGTTCTCTTTTTTTATATCGAGACACAAATTTTCGCGGGAAAATATCGCGAGTGTTCGATTTTTGAGGACGTTTGCGCGGGTTTTTTTTTTTTTTTTTTTTCGTCGGAGGTTTCGGTGGTCGAACGAACGAGATTCGAGCTTCGAGAAACGCTCAGCCGCGGAGACGGCCTCGATCGAGTCAGCCGCGGACGAATTTTCAGAGTGGCGATTTTTTTTTCACGCGATCCCCGCGATTCAGATTAATCGACGATGCTGAACGGATTTTCGATTAAATGAGGCGCGCGCATATGTATCATATACATCAGCGCGCGTGCGAGATTTTGACGACACAGAGAGAGAGAAAAAAAAGAACGACCGAGGCAATCGAGATTTTTCGTCGACTCGAAAAATATCGATCGATCGAATTTCAATTTCTTCTCTTCTAATCAACTTGATAAACGGAGCCGCGGCGGTCCCGGGCTAATTTTTTTCCCCCGATTCCGTCGGCTGAAGAATAATTGATGATGATGATGGTGGTAGTAGTAGCTGTAAAAGATTTACAAAAAAAAAACAACACGCAAAAAAATACGTCCCAGCAACGACGAAAACCCGAAGCCTCCGAGAAGCCCCGAGTTGACTCGATCGCGCTGTCTCTTCGTCGCTGACGAAAAAAAAAATCGCCGTTTTCGCCGCGCGACGTCGGGGAAGCGAAAAAAAAAACTGCGTCTAGTCCACGAGAGCTACGAACGAAACTAGCTTAGATTCTCGAGAGGGGGGATTGAGAGAAAAAAAAACGCAAAATAAAAACAAAGGATTCGTTGATGGGAAACGTAGTTGAGAATATAGTATATATAAATTATATATATATTATCGATGTAATAGGTAGCGCATATATAGTGAATGTGACGAGTGTACACGAGGGTATAACATAGCAGTTCGCAAAGAGGGTGTAGTAGTCGTAAAAAAAAACCAGAGAAAGAGCGAGCGAGAGAAAAAGAGAAAGAGGAACGAACGAACAGACGAAACCCGCGTGTTTCGCGAGTTCCGAGATTTTCGTTCGTCGTAACGCCCGAGCCAGAGATAAAATCCACGCCTCAGTCATCAAACATTTCTTATGACTTTATATATTCTACATATATAACGTGAGATATAGTGTAATCGTGTCCTATTTATGTGTACCTTCATGTGTCTAGTCCGGGAGAGGCGGCGGAGGGCCAAACTCGCTCTACTCAACGAGTTAAGAGCGCAAAAAAAAAAGAAGAATCGAACTCTCGGGCCGTCCGCAAAAAAAACGCCGTTTCTCCCAATCAGCTAAGGCCGTCGAATTCTTTTTCTTACATTTTATTTATTAGAAACCGTTTCGTACACGTATTAAACACTAACCCGACGTATCTCTCCGTGTTTGTCGCGCGATATTAGCGTGTAGAGGCTTTCTTCAGTTTTTTTTTTTTTTTTCTTTTTTTTTTCTTCACTTTCGAATCGCGATTCAACGAGAGGAGAGTCGCGCTCGGTCGGCGCCGATTGCAATTTTCGGTGGCCGGGGTTGCGCGTCGAGTCGCCTCGTCACACTCGGGATCGAATTTTTTTTTTTTTTTTCTCGAGTTCCGAACTCGAGGTGAAAAAATTGATCCCCCCGGTGATTTTCTTACGGCGATTTGACCCCTCGCCGTGTGTCACTCGAACATCGCCGTCGACCCTCAACGATTTGATACGACGATTCATCTTCACGCAATTAATTACGAATATTACTACTACTTCTACTCCTATTACTACTCTGGTTATTATTATTATTATTATTATTATTATCTTATTATTATTATTATTACTATGTTTGCCATCACTAGCGTCATCTATTCTTCTTAGTACCATTATTATGATTATTATGATTATTATTATTATTATTATTGTCGCAATCATTATATATTTTTTGTGTCTCTCGTCGTAACTTAGTTCATAACACTTACGAAAAAAAAAAAAAATCAACAACCTTATTACCGGCTTACCATACTCGCAAAAAAGAGGTGAAAAAAAAAACCCGAGAAAAGTTCACTTTACATTAACATCTCTACCCCACTTACTACTTACCGCTACTGCTACTCCTTTACCGCACTACCGCTACTTCAACAAAACAACTACGAAAAAAAAAATAACGCTACTACTACCACCACCACCACCGATTATTTATTTATTTATTTAATTATTATTATAACATAACAGAAATTATGTTTTATTTGAGGATTAAACTGATTTGTGTTTGGTTCAAGTGGGTCGTACGTTTTCATTTTTTATTTACGTGTTTCAGTTGTCGGTTACCTTGTGATCCCCGCACAGTAGAGACCGGCGCGCGGTTTCGTCGGTTTGAATTTTTTTTTTTTTAGGGTAGTAGAAAAAAAAGAAAAGGATGATAGTTTTTGCAATGGGATGACCGACGATTTCTCGTGGAATTTACGCGGGGCTCTACTGTACCACCGCATATCCCTCGTATCAAAAAACCTCCGCTCGACCTATCCGATTTTTCCTCCCCGATTTTCCCCGTCTCGCCGAATCACGTGGGCACTGAGGACGATCGGGGACGACGACGCTCGACAAAAAAAAGGCGGGACGTTTGATTCGCACACAAATGTTACATTTAAAAATCCCGCGCTCGTTGCTCACGATCAACGAATCCTTTTCCAATATATCTCGCGTCCGGAGTTACCGAGGATTCGCGATCGGCGAGATCGGCGGCGGCCTGCGACGATTTTGTAGCCCCCGCGACGACGTTACAAACTAACGCACACACTCAACGCGCACGCTGGAAAAAAAAACGCATATGTGATAAACGACGAGTCTTAATTATTATAAACGATCGCGAGTGTTATGTAGAGAAGACAGGCGGAAGATAATTAAGGGCTCGCACGGCGAAGCGCAGCGCACAAAACTGTCAAGTCACAAATCTTTGGCAAAAACGTCCCTAGAGCGAGGGTGAAAAAGTCACCAGGCGGCGCCCGCAGCTCGGCGTTCCCGCGCTTTTTCTCCTCGCCCCGCGGGGATTTTTCTCTCTTCTTACAAACAGATAAGGCAGAAGTACCATTTGTGGCCATTTTCACTGTAATTAATTTGAAATATTTGTTTTTCCATATTCGAATGCTGATGAATACTTCGAAACTATTCATACAAATTGATAAGATCGTCAATCTAATTTTTTTTAAATTTAATAACATAAGCTATTAAATCCCTTTAAACTTGGTGGCCACAATAGAGCCAAAGGTGGCCAAAAACGGTACTTCCACCTTAAAAACCGCAGTCGCACGTGCTCCGTTCTCGTTCCGGTAGCCTCGGGTGTGACGTCGGTCCGCGCAAGCCAATCCACAGTCTTTCTGATCTCATTTTGTTCTTTCCGATGGTAATAATGGCAGAGACGAGGAAAAACCGAAAGAAACGAAAAGAGAACGCAGGAAAAGTTTATTATTGCCGCGTTAATCTTCCTCGGCGACGAAGCACCGACGATGGGGCGCAAAAAAAACGGGGGAAAAAAAAGAAACGATAAGATATTGTAGTATAAGTGACGATAAGGATTAGGAGGGAGAGTCGAAAACGAGTCCGGGTGGGGAGACTCAGGGTCTCAGCTGTAAACCGTACTATACATATATAGACATCAAAAAAAGAGCCAGGACCCCCGGCGAGGAGAGCCCCGGCCCTACGCACAACGCAGCTACGATGATCTCACGCGTTAATTACCAACAAAAAAAAAAGAAACACCAAAAAAAACGAGGAACATTACGAGCCGGCAGTTAGCGAAGAGGAGGCGAGAAGACTGTAAACACGAGGACGAAGAGAGAGACGCGGCAGAGGAGGTGGGAGCGGATGGAAGAAGCCACGCTAATCTACTTAATTAAACTATAATATTACAATCCGATTATTACGTTAGATATACATTATGTGTATTGTATTTATGTCTCAATAATCGTTGTTAGTTATATCGCCACGAAGCCGAATGGCGACGACGAAATACGAAGAGAGCAAAACACGGAGGACAGAGGGCGCTGTTTACAGATTCGCGATTTATGTCCGGGCGGAGTGAGGATCTTGAGGGGGGGAGGGGGAAATGTGATGCGGAACGCGAGAATTCGGAAGGGAGAGATTATAGAAAAAAGTGACTAACGCGCCGGCGGCGGAAATTGTGCGAATTAATGGAGGTACCGATATCGTTTTTTCGATGGAAATGAAGCTAAAAAAACAACAACAACCAACAACACGTGTATGAGTGACACACCCAATCTTCACCCCGCAAACACGACTCACACTGAATTAACGACAGACGCGAGACTCGGGATCGATCTTAGGGTCGAAAAGTCGATCCTAACCTCGAAACTCGAGTCCGAAAATTCGACCCCAACGAGACGAGAGATGAGAGAGAAAGAGAGGAAGAGGGGGAAAAAAAAGTGAAAACATGTTTTAGCTTATTTGTGTAAGGAATATGATATTACCATTTATTGATTATTATATTAACCACATTTAGACTCATTGTATTATTGTACTGAATAATTAATTAGTAGTCGTGCTACCGATTGCGTATAATAACGACGAGCGCGGATTGCCAATGCCACGGAGGAGGAACGAGAAACGGGAATGAGAAAAAACGAAAAAAAAAAAAAAAATACGTTCAGCGCCATCTCGAAGCAGCTGAAGAAATCGAGAGTCAGTCTCGCGAATGAGAGCAGCGAAAAAACAGTGAAATCAGAAGAAACGCATGTTTGTGTAGTGGGGGGAGGGGATGAGAGCCCTGAGGCCGGGGCCGAAGGGGGGAGGGGGAGAACAGAGAAACGAGGGGAGGGGCGAGAACAAAACAAAAATTCGACGTATCGATTCGTCGCAATCGCGTCGTGAAAAAAACTTCTCACGAGGGAATTCAAGTGGTGCTGTAGACAGAGGATGAAGAAGGGGGGAGGGGGAGTACGAAATCGAAAAAAAGGGGGAGGGAGGCCGAGTTTTAGCGTCCCTCGTATCGTAGAATCGTGAATCGTTGTTTTCTTTTGTTTCGTCTCGACGAATAGGCGGCTACGCGCTAAATTCGCATTTTCGACTCGCGAAGTTTCTTTCGAATGCGAGATCGGGGAAATTAATTTCGCTCGTAGCCGCGGGTAGGTGAAACGCCGAAGCCGTCCGTACGTAGATTATGTATTGTGCCGGGATTTGGCGTCACTGTAACAGTCGAACGGGTTGGGCCGGATGGGGGTAGGGGGGAGGGAGAGAGACGGAAATGCTGGGGGAAGATTCGTGCGTAGGTTGAGATAAATCGCGGAGCCAACGGCTGAGGGCCGAATTTTTTACCGATCGAGTTTAAAATATTCTTTTCAAAGAATTTTTTATTTCAGGGTTTAATATTTAAAAATATATATTTGACTCTGATTTAAAATTCTTTGAAAAGAATTTTTAATTCTTTAGGAAGAATTTTTAATTCTTTAAAAAGAATTTTAAGCTGGAACTCGTGACGAAATCTTCGGCCCGAAAAATCGACAGAGTCAAGGCACGCAAAAATTCTATCGTTATTATTGGGCGAAAAAACACTCGGAGAGGGAGAGGCGAGAAGCGGCGGTTTGTACAGGGCACAATTGGCGGGAGCGAAATGCGCGCGGTAATTCACGAGACGCGAGAGGGAGTAGCGAGGACTTTGGGCGCGACACTTCCGGTTGAGATCACAACAATACGGGGACAACGGCATGACAGCTCTAGCTCACTGTAGGCCTAATTAAAAAAAAACGTGGAGGACGATGAAGAGGTTGAAGATGAAAAAAAAACACTATACATATGTACTATCTAATCTTACCGATTGACGTGTGAAGGCGCGAATGCGAGATGCGAGCGAGTGAAAAATGAATGAAAATGAATGAAATGAACGAGAAAGAGCGAAAGAGAGAGAAAGAGAGAAAGAAAGAGAGAGAAAGTCAGAGCTGTATCGCGGAAGAGATTAAAAAAAAGAAAAGAAAAAAAAATACCAAGACGTACTGAAATAATCGAGATATTAACTCCGATGAGAGCCACAACGATCAACAAAAAAAATGAGCAAACTCCCTATGAAAAAAAAGCGACAAGAAAACCGAAAAAAAAACGAGGTTGGAAGGAGACTGCCGAGGTTGACAAAGATGAAAAATGAAGAACTACGATTAAAGAGGAACGTGAGAGATAATCTATAATCTTCTGTACATGTTTTAATTATTCTATAATTATGAATTATCATACTTGTAATGAACTATTAATTAATTAACGAATGAATTAATTGAATATCTATGAAAAAAAAACTATATATTTAAACGAAAAAAAACGTGGTAGCTAGTCTGTCAATGGGTGTAAAAAATATTTAAATACCATGTATTCTATAGTCGACACGTGTCGGGAGGGGCGGGGCGCGAGGTGTTCTCGGGGCGCAGGCTCGAGCGGGCCGGATATATAGATCTATATATCTATGTATATAGACGAGACGATATGTGGATAGATATATACGCGTATATACGTTTATTGTATAGACACACTGGACGCGCCCGCGCAGATACTTGGAAACATTCCGAATCCATCCGCACATTCCCCGTACGCTACGTACCTTATGAATTTATATACTCGGGCGCAATAACTTTGTCTCTTGCGATACACGAAAACAAACGACACGAAGCTGTTTTTTTTTTCTTTTTTTTTCAACGTAAATAAATTTAATACTCAATATTTTTTAGTCTTACGACACTCGAAAATAAAACGACACGAAACTTTTTTTTTAACGTAAATAAATGTATTACTTTGGCTCAATATTTTGAGTCTTGTGACAAACGAAAAAAAAACAACGTACGACTAGTAAAAAAAAAACGAAGGTTTTTTTTTAGCGCGAGCCTCGAGGCTGTTTCTTTACATTCCGACGACACAGGAGAACCAACAGCACTCAAGTTTATCGACACAAACTGACGCACTTTTTTGTAATCGTTATTGGAGGAGGAGAGACGAAAAAAAAATACAAAAGAAAAAAAATAAACACCAATCACCACACTCACTCGTTACACACGGTAATTGCAAGAGTCACGAGGTGTTTTTTTTCCGGGGCCGAGGACTCTCGTCGAGTCGCGGGCCACGAGGGACGAGACGTTTTTTCCCACTGCAAAATCCCGTCGGGAGAAGCCGAAAAACCGCGGGAGAACACAGAGAAAAATATTAGCGAAGTGACGAAAAATTTTTTGCTGGGCTAGTAAAATATTTGCTCCAACAGCAAAAAATTTGCAAATACAGCAATCGATTTTTTGTCACTCCCTGATTATTTTTCTCCGGTCCGGTGAGGCCGGCGAAAAATAACGAGAACGAGAATAACGCGAAAAAAAAATTACAAAAAAAAGAACACGTGTAGAAGGCGAAGAGAAAGCGAGAGGGAAGATAGAGAGAGAAACCAAAGAAATTAAAAAAATACTCTGCGACAAAGATGACATATTATGTGGATATTACAAAGTAATGTATTTTATGACGGGTTTATAAGTAAGAGTAACGATATTATTGTATTTACGATAATCGTACTGTGGTAATAACTACGCTAAGTAGAGTAAAGAGAGGAAAAAAAAGAGAGAGATATCGATTGCAAATTAAAAAGGGAGAAAGGCAAAAAAAAATCTGACGAGCAATCTTCGCTGGACGAACTTGGCAAAACTGTAGGGAAAAAAAGTCGAGAGAGACTCGCAGTTCGAGGGAAAATATGCAGCGTGGTAGGTCGGAGAGAAATGCAGGCAAAACGGCGCCGTAAAAAATAAATAAAAAAATGAGAATTCATAACGAAAGTTTGTCGCGCGCAGTATGTTCGTATGCTTCCAGTTTAAACGCAATTCCACGCGAATCATACGCGACTAACGTTCTTCCGACGACAGACGGGTTGCACAAAGTGAGCCGCGATTGACGAGACCGAAAACGCCGTCAGTCGGCTTACGGACGACTAAGAAATAAAAAAAAAATAAAAAAAATAAAAAGAAAGGCCGAAGTAATCGAGCGAGGACACGAAACGACTTTGAGGGCCCCACCCGAGGACCCCCTGGCCCACAACCCCTCCGCAGTGTCGAGACTGATCTGCGCATTTTATTTTGGAAAGCCAAAACCGATACACAAAACAGACAAACAAACGAACAAAAAATAAACCTGCAGGAAAGTCACACTAAACGCGCGACTCGATCCCCAAAAGAGGCTTCCTCGAGAGACAAAATAAACTGACTCACATCACGGGGAAAAATATCGACGGAGTGATGGCAAAATTTTTGCTGTGCTAGCTGGAAATTTTGCTGTGATAGCAAATTTTTTTCTGTGGCAGCTGAAAATTTTGCTGTGATAGCAAATTTTTTATTGTGGCAGCAGAAAATGTTGCTGTGGCAGTGAAAAAAAATTCTGTGACAACAAAAATTTCGTTGACACATCAATTGATTGATCATCACTCCCTGATTATTTTTCTTGCACTCACACTCACTCTCACTTACAAAAAAAAATAACAAAAAATAAAAAAACACCGCAATGTAGCACCAGAGTGGCGCAATCGTTTGTCGCGCCGTCGCGATCTCCTCGGAACGATGTTGAAGTTGAAAGAAAAAAGAATAAAAAAATAAAAAAATAAATCAGAAAACGATGACTTCACACAGATGTAACTAATAGTATTACAAAAGGGTATTATACACGCCGGGGACAGACTGCACGCACAACAAAAAATAGCGAACCGACGCTCTTGGACTCCACGGACGAGAGACACGGGAATTCCTCCCCTCGCGCGACAAAACGGGAAATATAATGCGGGGCAAAAGCGAGAGGGGGAAGAAAAAAATGAGAGAAGAAGCAACAGACACACGTATATTTACATTTTACACGAAGGAAAAATACCAAAAAAAGAAAAAACAAAAATAAAAAAAAATAAAATGCGCCATCACATTGTTGATATAAATTGCAATCCACGATTATTACTATTTACGAATATAATTATTATCTTGCATTGTCTAGTCATACGTTATTATTGTATAACTAACGATATTAATTATTAATTATTAACCTGTACTACCTAGTCGCATTATGTGTTGCATAAACAAAAAAAAATCCAAAAAACAAAAACTATGAAGAGAATTTTGAGCGCTAGACGAGAGCGAGAGAGAGAGAGAAAGCGAGAGAAAGGAAGAAAGGTAGAAAATGCAGTAAAGAGAAAGAACAAAATGCATGAAAAAAAATAAATAACCGCGCAAAAACAAACTGCACGCGTTTACGGAGAGAAGAGCGAGAAAAGGTAGTGAAAGCGAGGGAGAGAAAGAGAGCGAGAGAGAGAGCGAGATGGTAGCTAATTACGTTTATTCCAATTTACGTTCTAAAATTCGTCCAAGCTTACGGCTGTAAAAATAAAAAATAAAAAATAAAAAAATAATAAAAAAATGCATCCCCCAATTTGGATCAAAAATTGGGAAGAAAGTAAATTGGGAGGAAAATAAATTGGGACGAAAAAAAATTGAAATAACATAACTAGCTGCCATCCCGAGAGAGATAGAGAGAGAGAGCGAGAGAGAGAAAGCAAGAGAGAAAGCGAGAGAGAGTGAGTGAGAGAGAGAGAGAGAGAGAGAGTACTCCACCCTCCGAAGGCGTAGTACGTTGATCGAGTTATCATTGAATTACAGTAATTGCGCTAGCATTGATCCTTCACTGATCGAAAAGCCCCCGAAAAATCGTATTTAAATGTCATCGAAGCAGGGAAAAAAACATTTTTTAATTGTTACAACGCTATTTACGAGCTTATTAAAAGAGTCGGTGGGACGAAAGTACCAGCGTTTGGCCACCTGGACAGGCCAGGTAGACTGGGGTCCGTGTGACTGCAAAAAGAATTGTTATTCCCAGAAAGTTTACCCAGGTCTGGAACGTCAGCAAGGGCCGAATTTTTCGTCGCGTAAACTAAAATATTTGAGTTTAAGAATTAAACTAAAAAATTGGTTTCAATTCTTAAACTAAAAAAATTAATTTTAATTCTTAAACTAAAATATTTGAGTTTTAGAATTAAAGTAAAAAATTGGTTTTAATTCTTAAACTGAAATATTTGGGTTTAAGAATTAATCTGAAATATTTTAGTTCAAGAATTAAACAAAAAATTTGAAAAAAATTCGGTCCGTCGCTCCCGGCGTGTCGTAAATTTTCCCAGACTGCGCGGTGGCCATCGGCTGCTTTCCGTCCTGCCCGCCGACACTCACAGGGGGTCACCAGTCTTTGACCAGTAAAGGACCAACCGGGTGAACGAAAAATCTGGCGACAAGAAGAAAAAAAAACTCACCGGCGATTACTGTGATTCAACAGCGCGCGAGAGCAAACTGCGACTGTCGGAGCATCGTAGTTAAACCAAAAAAAAAAAAACAATATATTGTCATCCGGGCGCGCTCGACTCGTCCGCGTTATTGTCCTGTTGAGTTCGAAACAGATGATCGGGTGGTTGGGCGTAAGGAGACAAAGAAAAAAAAGACAAAAAAAAAGTACGACAAAAAGAAGAAAAAAAAAAACAAACACGAGTATTAAATATATGCGGGGGCCGTGGAGAGGAGGGAACCTTCCTTTACCGCCGACAGAGACGTCCACGATGACGTTATATATTAATTATCCACTAAAATGCGAAGCAACTCCCGGTGTGCTGCGGAGCTAAACGACTATGCGATTTTACGACCGCGCTCTCTCGCGGTGTCTACAGCCGCGTTACAATTTCTCGACCTTCGTACGTCAACGTCGCCCTCAACCTTCCTTGTGCAATCGAATCGCAAAACATCCCTCCCTCCCTCCCTCCCTCCCTCCCGAGGAGAGCTCGCGGGCCCTATATTGCAATATTTGTACTTTTCCATGTTGAAACCTCGATATACAATAAATTATATTAACAAACTTTGATCATGCCTTCGTTTTTATTCGCCGACCTTGATTGTCTGAGGTAAATTTTCACTATATTTTTATTTCAAATTACTGTTTTCTGTATTTTTTTATACTTCGAAAGTATCCATATAAATTAACAAGTTTAATTATTAAGTCATTATTTTTCTGCACGTCCGACAGAAATTCCTTTTTCTTTATTTTTAATTAACCCTTTCACAGGGGCTGCCTGGATAAAATCGACTTTATCCAATCGACGTAGTCATAGACGTTTACGAAACTGGCCGGATCTCCCGGTGTGCATCTGCTCGTCGAGGTGACACCATAGATATAGCCGTCACGTACAAAAGGGCTGCCGCTGTCACCCTGAAAATAAAAAATGCGAATCGATTAAAGTTTCCGTTGTTCTCGCACTATAAATATAAATGGTAAAATGGTACAAATATAAATAGTAAAATAATAAAATGGTAAAAATATAAATACTAAAATGGTAAAATGGTAAAAATATAAATAGTAAAATGGTAAAATGGTAAAAATATAAATAGTAAAATGGTAAAATGGTAAAAATATAAATAGTAAAATGGTAAAATGGTAAAAATATAAATGGTAAAAATATAAATGGTAAAATGGTAAAAATATAAATGGTAAAATGGTAAAAATATAAATGGTAAAATGGTAAAAATATAAACAACACTCACCGAGCAAATCGCCCCCTCGACGGAGATAGCGCAGATCGTGTGGGGTGGAAACCCGTAAAAACTTCTGGAACACATCCTCATTATAAGCGCTTTCAATTCGTACTGATAGTAAGTTGGTCCCGGACTGTTTCGGCCCCATCCGGCGGTCAAATAGTCACCCTCCTTTGGTGCTTGGATCGGCAGCTTGAGCACCTGCAGGCGATCGCCAATCGGCAGGGGGTCCTGAAGCTGAAATTTTTTATGTTATATTATTTTATTAATTTTTTTTGCAAGTGTTTTTTTTCAATTTTTTTTTTTTTCGATTTGCGTAAATTTGAAAAAGCTCTCCAATGGGAAATTTTCTGATAATTCCGAAATTTAACGAGAAAAACGCGAAAAATAATTTTTTTTAATCCGCAAACACAATAATAATAGCCTATATTAATTTTTTTTGCGTCTAAACATTTTTCAAATTAAAGCTCCCGCGTCAACCAACCGCCGAAGTCAAGGAAACGACTCAAGTTCCTTCAATTGAATTTTACTACTAGGTGGCGCTCGCGGAAAAATCCCGGTTTACAATATTTCAGCGTTCCTCGTATTTCCCGGCGTAAGCGGAAAAGGAGGAAAAGCTGCGAAAAAAAAATGCGGGCGGCCTACCACCAAAACTGCGAGGTCGTTCTGAACCGGCCGAAACCCTTCGATGTACGGAACGTAGCTGGGGTGGATGTAGATTTCTGCGACCAGTCGGTCGACCGTATTGCGGAAATCCCGGAGATCCTGGATACCCGCGCGAACGACGATCGCTCTGCCGCTGTCCGCGCAGTGCGCAGCCGTGAGAATGTGGCGGGGCGATATTATCGTAGCGCCGCAAATGTGGACGCCCTGGCCGGGGGTCGCCAGCGAAACGATGGCTTTGAACTCTCCGACGTTGGCCAATCGGCCGCCGACGATTCGACCGAACCGGTTTGCGGCGGGTCCTGTCGGTTCGAACACGTAAAATGTGCGTAACTCACACTAATATTATTGTTGAGCCTAACAATTTTTATGATCTTGAAGATATTATAATTTTTTTATTAAATTTTCGCTCAATTTTTAACTGATTTTGAAAAAAAAAAAAAAAAAAAAATCGGATTGTTTATGTGATAAAAAAAATGTTCGGTTTTTTTAAATGAGAAAAAAATTCTGATTTTCTATGTGGGAAAAAAATATTCGTATTTTTTATATGAGAAATTTTTTTTCCGAATTTTGTGTATTGGAAAAATTTAAAAATCAGCCCTTTGTTTTTTTGTTTTCTTACCACCGACGACTGCCTGAATCGCCAATAAAACGAAAAGGGAGCCTACAGTCTTCCTGGGCTGCCACATTGCGACGAATGTCTCGATACTTTATGATAACTGGCATCAGAATTTCTTTCTTTATATATTGCCGCCTATTTCCTGCTCCCTATTGTCTTCGCCGTGCTATTTTCCCTTATCGGGACTCGCCTTTACGACGGAAATCGTGGTCACGTCCCTCACTTTTCCTGTACTAAGCGGGTTTTTACATAGGGAAGCCAATTTATCCCTCTTCCTTCTTCGCCGATCTCGCTGGACCCCCAAAAAAATTCCAAAACCGACAGCTCAGGAACCACAAATTTCAATCTTAAATTTGAACGAGAAGACAACTGAAAACTTTTTTTGTGGACACCATAAATTACAAACATTATTAAAGACATTTTTTTACAACTATTTCCCAATCCCAGGACTCTCAGTCGATCACAAAATCCACGAGTAAAACGTCGAGAATGATTCTAAAATAATTATAATCACAATATAATACTACTTACCTTAGTGCTCTACATTTTTTCCCGTTCATCAATCTTCACAATATTTTTTTTGTCCATCAATTTTAGCCGGAAGTGCAAGTACGAAAAAGCGCTCGAAATTTTCGCTTTTTTTTGTATAATTTTTATAGTTATTTTTTTTCTTCAATTTATTATTTAATTAATTATCGAATTAATTACATTGCGACTTCCGGTTAAAGGAACACCGTAGTTTAATTACCTATGCATTCGTTTTTTTTTGTTATACATATAGCAAGTTTAACGCCAACTTTATTTTCATCAGCCACCTCGAGTACAGTCATTTATACTCTTAAAAACAAAATGTTAATCATTCGTTTATCCCGGACAAACTCAGCACAGAGTGTAATAGTAATAGTAGTAGTAGTTAGTTAGTTAGTTAGTAGTTAGTTAGTAGTAGTTAGTAGTGATGGTGGTGGTAGTAGTTAGTAGTCGTCGGTATGTAGTTACGAGCGTTTTGATTCATTTGATTTTGGAAAGAAAATACTAATTTAAATAAGTATGACGAATACTGTCGAGTCACACGCATTATAAATACAGAATGTTTCGTTTTCTGCAATAAAATGTAAATACTTCAACTATAAGGATATTATTCTTTGACAACTTTGACATTTATACGTTGATAAAACGAGCGTCAACAAGGGCATCATGAAGAATACCTACTATAATATCGTATGATCAGGCCACTCAATAAATAATCTTACAAACAGGACATCAGTTACTGTATAACCGTTGCATCAATTCTGCCCTCTCGCCCTCCTATCTCTTCCCTTTCCTTTCGTTTCTTCCTTCTCTTCCTCTTTTTTACCTTATTAATAAATACGTTCGTCCAACATACAATTTACGATTCCGTATTAAAAACTTATCTATCAGTTTAAAAAATGTTTAAACACGTAAAGTATCGATATAAAATGGTTTTTTCTTTCTTCTTCTTCTTCTTGCTGTTGTTCTTCGAGTATCCCGACTACCAATCAGATGTTAGCAAAAGAACGGAGGATTTTATCGGGGTGTCGTGATATCTTCTTTCGTGTGTGTCGTAAAAAATACGTGTACAACAGTCTTGCCCCCGAGGAAAATCAATATTCAATTACAATAGTTAATGCGGGGGGGAGGCGTAGCGTATATATAAATCGATTAGAAAATCTTGGGAAGATATCGGGTGCAAAAGTATAACACGTAAAAACCAACTAATTGTAAATAATATGGCTTAAGATATTTTTTTTATGTATACTCGTGTGTTTAGTTTATACCGTAATCGTTTATCGCTAGGGATGCGCGAATATTTGAAACACTAGATAATTCATGGTCGATCGAATAGCTCCAAATGTAGGAAATATCCATCAGTTTCTTCTAATTATTATCCGCGATTCGATTGCATTCGAACGATTGTCGCACACCCCTAGTTATTACACAACAATATTTCAAATCTAATCACTGCAAAGTTTCTTCTTCTTCCTCTTCTTCACTCTTTTTTTTTCGTCTTCTCCTCAAAAAGCAATTAGGAAGTAACATATTGTCTTGCGATTGTGAGCACTTTGTCGGTGGAGAATTTTATAAACGGTGCACTGGACGAAAACTCTACAATGCAATACAAATGTCATCGGTGATTTGGGGTTCCCATTGAAACCCGCGAATTTTGCAGTGGTCGTGAAGTACAAGACTCAGCAACGATAGTAAAACGATAGAAAAAGCCGTTCGTCGACTCGACGACTCGTCCTTTTATCCATTTTTTAATTCGTTTTTTTCTTCACATTTTTTTTTCATTTTATTTCTCATTATTCGAATAAATCATATTATCGAACATTTTATATTCGGTATTCGGTGTATAGTACGACGGGGGGGATTTGGACGATTATACAACGGAAAGTATTCCGTACCGTCGGCAATACGACCAACTTTTCGGGATGGGTAGGCTATACGAGAATCCATATCGTTAATTCGTTTGTTATGTTTTTTTTTCTTCTTCTTCTTTTCTTTTTTGTTATTCATTTCTCTCCTCGTCTTCCTCTTCTTTTTAGTCGGACAAATGGCAAGAGCGAAGGAGACTGTATTTACGTAGACATGAAAACAGCTCCTTGACAGTTTCAAGTAAATTACAGCTACGTTATCGCTAATAGTATACGTGGAAGCCTTCCAAAACGCGTTTGCCTTTTTTTTAACCTTTTTTTCGTTTTTTTCTTTCACTTTTTTTCATTTTTTTTTTCGTTTTGCTCTTATCTCTCGTTTTGCATTTCTTTAAGATTACGTGTATGGCAAGCGAGGCTCCCCCTTACCCAATTCCTCGTTAAATTGAAAATTTTTTCCATTCGTTTAATGTTTCTCTCCTTCGCGCGTTAAACCTGCCTCATAGTTTTACGATAATCTTGTGTAACGTTACGCTTGGGTGATACCGTAATCCGGAAATTAAAACTATTTAATGCGTGATGGTTTTTTTTGCGGTGAAAGCCGGCTCAGATCTCGATTCGTACAATTTTTTTTTAATTGGTAGGTGCTTCGCAAGTACCGAGATAACAAACAACGTCCGATCCACGTGAAACTTTCATTTCGCAAACCACTACTACATTTCCAGTTTCTTCGCTTTTTCTTTCTTTCTTTCTTTCTTTTTTACACCCCTCGCTCCAACCGTAAAACTTGACTTTCCTTCAGATCAAATAAAATGATAGCTTGTGCCAATAAATCAACAACTGAAGATCTTTTTCGCTCCTCCAAATAATCGTAATATTTACTTTTTCAAACTGACAAATTAAATATTAATTAAATATTAATTTAATTTTTCAAGCTGAAAAATTAAATTAATACGCATAGTATTAATTATTACGTATAACTAATATTAATTGATTTAATTCTTCAGACGAGTCCAAAGTCGACTCGTCGTTCGACTTCAGCAAAATTGGAATTCATATTACTATTCGTATTTGCATTACATGGAAAATAGACAAGAAAAAAGTGAGATTCATCGTTGATTGGGAGAAGCTGGAGCGAAGGGATCCAAAGCGGATTCGTCTTTCCGAACGACTTTCGGCGTTGCGCATTAATCAACACTAGCCTCTGGATAGCTGGATGAACAAACACGGCTCGAAAAAAGACGTCGATCCGTCGTGAAATGGTATCGGTTTTAAACTTTACAATCGAAGGGCTTATTCCAATAGCATGACTAGCGACACGTTCAGTCCGATGAACCGAATTAATTGCTTAATCTACTTTGCCAGTGGTATCTCTCGCCCTCTTTATATCACAACCCGTTTAATCGTAACGTCTAATCTTAGTTGATGCGTGACTTAATCACCTTATTAGAATAAGTCGCCCAATCAAATTGAATAATATCTCTTCCTTTCATTCGCTAAATTATTCATTATTACACTAACTTGCAATTGTGCTTTTTTCTTTTTTTCCTTTCGTTTTCTTCCGTTAAGAGTTGGATTTGGAGCTTTATATATTTGTTTTTTTCTTCCTCTTCTTCTTATTTTTTTTCATCGCGAATTCATCATTATTAATCGGATCAAAGGGGCGGGTTCCAAAAAAAAGACATTCTCAATGCGTCCATATCAATTATATGTTTGATATGTTTTATAACTCCTTCGCGCATTTCAACTAAGTTGCTATAATCGGTTACGTATGATTGTTTAGTGTCTGTGTGTTTGTTTGTGTTTTATATGTTTCGTGTTGCGTGTGTTTTGTGATTTTTGTCTCTCTTAATCATCAAGTCAGAATTACGTAATAAAAGCTAATATCCTAAAATGATTTCAGTCTTGTTAAAGAAATATAATTGTAACGATCGTTTGCTTCGAAAATGGAAAACTAAACAACGAGTCTCGCGTCGTTAACGACTATGTTGAAACGATAGAATCCGCTTCTATCTTTTTTTTTTGCTTTTTTTTCTTCGTTCTCCTCGTCGAAGTATCTCCATGATTCACTGTACATAATTGCTATGTAAAATACATTTAGATATCGTGATTTGTGCTTGGCGGAAAAGCTGCGGTTGATATAGGAAATATACAAATATACCAAGAGCTACATCGAGAATAAATATAAAGATAAAATAAATACAAAATAAACGGTACGTCGAGACTTATACAAATTATCGTGTAGATTCGCTGCGGGCGAATCGCGAAACGTTCGAGTATTCTGATTGTGAGGCGAGACTACAGAGATGCTTCGACTTTTAGCTCCCGCTGAGCTATTCGTCGGAGCTTCGTTCGCGAATAGTCGTGAAAAGTGACGATGAATCGAGTGGTTGTCGTAAATTCAAATGGAAGATTCGTGAATCTTTTCTGTCGTTCGCATTCTAATTGATCGGTTAATAGAATTCGTTACGTTTATAAAAGTCAGTAGGAAATTTCAAGAGCTCCTCGGTCGACCAAATGCGGAACGCTGGACAGAGGCGCCCGTTAAAATGTTTTTTTTTTCTCGTGTAAACAGCTCGAAAATCCCCGTAGTCTCCATAGTCTCCCTCCATGACACAAGTATAACGAAGAAATTGTCTAAATCCAGAGTTGGTCCAATTTTCGCGCGTTAGTCGCGATTGAAAAATAAATTAACGCGCCGATGAGAAAAATTGGAGAATTCGTCCGACGACGAATAAAAAAAAACACGTGTTAATTATGATAAAATGACTGTAATACAAAGCAGTTTTTGTAATTCACGGCCAACTCTGGTGTAAAACTGGCTTCGCGTTAAAAGTAAAAAAAAACTCTCGTCCACGTTAATCGCGAATGAGAAATAAATTAACGGGCCGATAAGGAAAATTGGAGAATTCACCCGGCGACGAATAAAAAAACACGTGTTAATTATTAAAAAAAAAAAATAAAAAATAAAAAATAAAAATAAAAAATGACGGTAATACAAAGCAGCTTTTGTAATTCACGGCCAACTCTGGTGTAAAACTGGCTTCACGTTAAAAGTTTTAAAAAACTCTCGTCCGAAAGGAGTTTAACTAAGATATGTATTTTGTTTGGAACATGGCCCTTCGTACTATACCCTAAGAGTCGGATAACCGAGCGTGATTGCGCTACGTGCCGCGCCTCGTCGGCATATTCTCGGAATTAACGTCGTTGAATCGTGCTGCCGCCGCCCCTCGCACGATGATAGTGAAACGAGTCGATTTCGCGGTGTGTCGAGCTCGCGGCTTAGGTCTGGAGGGTGTTCGTGATTTCTCGATGCACCGTCGCCAAGTCCTGAATATATCCGGCTAATCGCGAGTTCAACGTGTCCAAGTTTTGCTTTTGAACTTTATTGGCACTTAGCGCGAGCTCGAGCTGCTCGTGAAGAACGCTCAGCGTCTCGTGAAGCTCCGCGTTTTCCTTCTGCAGCGCCTGGAAAACGTAACGAGCGGTTAATCGATAACGAACGTCCGGTTCTCGCGAGGAATTTCAACGAGCGCCGAGACTCCCTGGTTAAAACCAATCCGATTAAGGAGCACTTCCATCCGGGAGCACCGGTTTTTCATTTTATTTTTTTGTGGGTTTTTTTTATCGATAACTTAATTTTTCGATTTTTTATTAATGTTTTTATACGAAAAACATAGGGGAAAAATCTTTCAAACGCCGCCATTTTCTTAATTTTGCAGTAATCGAAAAAACCCTCCGTCATTCCATGAAGAATGACTCCAGGGTAGAAGTCCCCCTTAAAAGATCCAATTAAAATCAATAAAACGGACAAACATCCGATTAAAACCTGTTTGAACCGATTATTTTTCAATCGGAATTTTGTCCATTTCATCGATTTCTATGGGAATCAATCGAAATTACTAAGCAAGGCTGTGCGATACGTACGACGAAATCCTTGTTTTTCGTAGCCATCGTGAGTGCCTTGACCTCGTCGTTGCGCGTTCTCAATTCGTTCTCGAGCGCCTCGATCCTCAACTTGAGCGCCTCGCTGTTGCCCTCTGGCATCTTGCCGCATTCGAGATCCGCGTACTTGGCCTTTACCCGAGCGTTCTCCTCTTTGTACAGCTGCAACTGCCGCTTCCACTCGTCCACGTTGGCCGTCGACTCTTGGAGCGCGCTCGTCAGTCGCGCGTTGTTCGTTTTTAGCGTCGCCAGCTCGACCTGACGAGAGACAAAGTTACACGCGTTTTTATTTATTCACGTGCATCGTTAACTTCTGCCTCATAACTTTATTTATGTATATCTATCTTTTTTTTCTTCTTTTTATCATAATATTCTAATCTATAAGTAATAATAATCTAATCTATAAGTAATTATTATTATTATTATTATTATTATTATTATTATTATTATTATTATTATTATTATTATTTATATTAATATTATTTATTTATTTCTTTATCTATAAGTAATAAGATAAATAAATAAATAAATAATATTTAAGTTCTACAATCTGGAATTTCCGAATTATCGCTTCATGGCAAAAATGTGTAATTGTCGTAAAAGTAGAAATCCGTTAATAAATTTAATTAAATAAAATAAAGTGTGAATGATGAAAATTCTGACGCACCTCCCATTTTTTAGCGTTCGCCGAGCTCTGAGCGAGTGCAAATTTCAGCTTGTCGTTCTCGTACTTGAGCTGCATTTCGCTCGATTGTCCGGATTGATTTGAGCTCATCTGTCCCGATTTTCCCTGATGCTGCGGACTCTCGGTGCTCTGCTGCTGCTGCGACATCGCTTGCGATCTCGCGTGCACCGCGTTCTTGAGCTCGTCGTCGATTTTGCCCTGGCACGTGCCCGGCAGTGGACTACTGCTCACCGAGGACACCGAGTTCTGGGCCGATATCATGTTCGCGTTTGGATTCGGATTGTTCGACGCCGAGATATTGGAATTGATCATCGACGAGTTGGGCGGGTCGATGAGATCCTGCTCGGTCGACGGCATGTACGAACGCTGCGTTATCGGACTGACGTTCGCGCTCGTCGACGGCGTCACCGACGAGCTGTTGGACTGCAGCTTCGCGCCCGCGATCTTCGTCGCCTCTTTTACTTCGTGAAACTTTTCTATAAACTGAAAGCAAATTTTCCTCGTTAATAAGACATTGGATTATTGGTCATTTAAAAAATATTTTAAACTCTTTGGGACTCAAAATAATTTAATAATAAAAATTGATTAAATAATTTAATGATTTCAGATGGTTGAATAATTCAATAATTAAAAATGATTAAATACTGTAATAATTAAAAATGATTAAATGATTTAATAATTGAAAATCATTAAATAATGTCATAATTAAAAATCATTATATTATTTAATCATTTTTATAATTTTATCATTTTTTTATTTAAAATTATTACATTATTTAATGATTTTCAATGATTAAATTATTATAAAAATTAAAAATTATTTGGTGAACACTACTTTTGTACTTAAAAACTTTGCATCCATACCTTGCCTAGTTCGGCCTCGGATGAGAATCCCAAGCCATAAACTGTGTTAGCTCTCACATCGGACCACTGTCCAAACTTTTGCGATGTCTTTGTAAACGTCATATTGGGAGTAATTGTACTATTTATAACGGCCTGAAACAACAAAAAAACCACCACAATTAAAAATCAAAAGTCTCCTACAAAAAAAATGCGCCTCCCTCCGTCTCTTCGTACCTTGGTTCCTTCGACGGATATAATCCTATACAAACTCCTCGTCGAGTCGTAGAAAAAGGAGACGGACACCGCGGCGGTGGACGCGGAAACCCATGACCTCTTGGTCTTGGGGTCGATGTGGAAGACATGCGCCTTGCATGTGAAAATCGGTTGCTCCCTGCGAAAACACACAAAAGAGTCCCAATGAAGAGGCTCGCAAAGCCCCAAAAAAAGCAAAACAACACCAATATCCCTCCTACGCGAGCGAACCAACGGGCAGCATCCTCCAGCGCAGCTATTAATAGACAAATCTCAACGCGCTCTTCGCCCCGCATTCTCAATGTTCGCCCGAGCGGAAGCCCCACGACGTCGCGCGTTGATATCGCCGCGAGTTAATGAGGAAACGCTCGATTATTAGCTCGAGTGAAAGTCGACCGGATTTTACGTTGTTTTTTTTTTTTTTTTTTTCAGCAACAGATCGAGTGAAGATCGCGATCTTCACTCGAGCGACGAAACCGCAAAGCCCATCAAATAAAAAATAGTTTCCACCTTCCCAAAAAAAAAAAAAAAAAAAAAAAAAAGCGCTCGATGACGTCGAGAGCGATTCTCAGGCGTTGGAAAATCCGTCGGCCGAAACGTCGGCGAGTTGCGCGTAAATTTCGCGAAGCGAAATCCTCGTCCTCGCCTGGAATTTTTCGACTCACCCCATCGTCTCCTTGCCCGATGTCATAAAAGTTGGTGGTTCACGCCGTGAAATTCATCAGAAGCACGGGGGGGGAGGGGGTGAAAAATTAGCGCGATCCGCTCCAAAACACGCACGGCACGCACGCACGAGACACACACACACACACACAAGTGGCGATTAAAGTCGCGAGAGCCGCGCGCGCACGGCGAGAACACAAGCCGCTCTTTGCTCTCCGTGAGTCGAGAGCGCCGAATGAAACACCGCGAGACGCGGATTTAATGCGAGAAACTGAAAAATAAAAGGAGGCTGCGCGCGCGCGGGCGGAAAATATTGCGCTCCGGCCGTCTCACGAACAACGACTGAGGGACGAACAGATGACAGTCGCCGCCATCCGCTGCGCTGTGGCTCCTGTGGTGGCTATCATTAGACAACGTGAAACTAGTCGAGGTTTCTCTCGCGCTAGCACCTGCGTTTAATCGATTTTTCGCGACAAGTGCTGCCCTTCCTTCCTTCCACCACCACAACTTTCGCCGTAGTCGTCGGTCGTCGTCCGTCGTCGGCGACGTCGTCGCGCTGATACCGATTCTCCACGCTCTCTCGCAGCCGCGCGCGCGGCCCGCAGCAGCTTCTTCTCGGTTCTACGCGTTCTATGCGTGCGTGAGAAAATTCCGGGGTAGTTAGGTTTACGGTTATTTTACCGGGTTATGTGACCGCGGGGTTATCGACGGTTTTACTGTTTGAGGGAGGAGGGAGGGGGATGATTTTGTTGAGGGTATGTGAAATACCGACTGCGGTAATAAAAACTGTAATGAATGTTTTTTTAAGCATATTTGCTTTTATAGGTAAAAGAAGAAATTCATTCTCTGTACTGGTGAAATCTGCAGGGAATGAATTTCTTCTTTAAAGCTGTAAACGCAAATATACGGGAAAAACGTTAATTACAGTTTTTGATACCGACTGGGCTTGACGTGGATGTTTCACATCGCCTTAAGGCAAAAACCTGCTCAGTCGGTAATAAAAACTGTAACCAATCTTTCCGACGATGCCCAACGTTTCCGAAGAAAAGAAAAGTTTTACACCATTCCTCTTTCGATTCTGGTTGGTGTAAAACTTCGATTTTTCCTGGCATGTGTCTAGTTTCCGTGAATTGTTGGTCCGAAAATTATTTTCTTTCTCTCTCGCACTCATAGTGGTTTCGCCTCGCCTTAAGGGTGTGTGAAACTTACTTGCGACATCTCATTGGTCGCTGGTGCAAGTTGCGTTTTAAATCGCGTCTCGCGCTGACTAACCATGTTTACCATATGACTAAACGCTGGACAATGTTGACATCGTACGCTCCATGTAAAAGTGACCCTAAGGTCGTAATGTGCCGCCGTAAGCGCAAGAGAGACAACACCATAGGACGAGCGGGAACGATGGAAACGTGCGGCGCATCACGTGAAGAAAACGATAAGCCTCCCGAATGCTCCGGGTGAAATGAATTTTGAATTCAAAACAAATATCACGTTGGCTCGAACATAACCTACAAAAAATCTCGCTGCTCCTCGCGTTAAACATTTTTCACACCCGGCTTTCCGTCGCGATCCTGAGGATCGAGCGAGAAGCGCGATGCCGAAAAAACACGACAGCAGCGTCGAGAAGCGCGACAGCAACGAGGACATCGCGGCGCGATGCGAGCTGACGATATGCGCCGAGGAATCCGCGTCGTCGGCGAAAGGCCTCTATATTCTTGGACTGTGCGCCACGCGGAGGTTCGTTTACCGCATAATCGTCGTAAACGGCGATAAAAATCATGTGAATTAATTTAATTTTAACAGCGAACCAGACTTGAGGATCGCCGCTGCGCTCTCGAATTATTCGTGCGCCGTTTACTCCGTCGGCGAGACTCTCAGGAAAACCATCAACCTGCCCTGCAACGACTCGCCCATCGTAGGCATTAAATTCAGCCAGTTGTCCAAACACATTTTGTACACCGCGACACGGGATGGAATTATCACCGCCTGCGACTTGAGGGCCAAGGGAAAAGTTATTTCGACTATCAGAGGTAAGGATCAGATTTTTTGATGGATTTTTACCCTCAAAATTGCTCCATTTGTTTGTTAGTTTTGTAAACAATTAACAAAGTTTTTTTTTTTGTTAGTTTTGTAAACAACAAAGTTTTTTTTTTGTTAGCTTTTGAGAATTTTTTTATCAAAAAAATAAAAATTATTATTATTATTATTGTTATTATTATTAATCATTTAATATTTTTAATTTTTTAAATTGAATAAATAAATAAATAAATAAAAATGTTGCTGCGATTTATTTTCAGACAGTACGCCGGACGGGAAACTCCGCCGATTGGCGAGCTTCGACGTGAGCAGCGACGACAGGCTCGTCGTTGCCGGCAGCGAACACGTGGGTGGCGACGCTTTTATTCTCTTTTGGGACTTGAGGTACAACGGTGGGAAAACGGAAGGAAAGAGCGAGCTGCTCGGTGGTTACTGGGAATCACACATGGACGACGTGACCGCGCTGGCGTTTCATCCAAGCCAGGTCGACGTCCTCGCCTCCGGCAGTACGGACGGTTTGATAAACGTGTTCGATCTGAAGAACAAGAACGAAGACTCGGCGCTCAACTACTCGCTCAACACAGAATCTTCCGTAGTAAGTCGATGGAAACGCGCGAAAAATTACATTTTGTTTTTTTTTGTTTCCCTAGAAAAAGGGAAGCAAAAAATTACAATTTGTTTTTTGTTTCTCTCGAATGAGGGAAACAGAGAATTATATTTTATTTTTGTATTTCCCTCGAATGAGGGAAACAGAGAATTATATTTTATTTTTGTATTTCCCTCGAATAAAGGACAGACTTAACTGGCTGGACAACGGAAATTTGTGGTGCACGACGCACACGCACCAACTTCAACTTTGGGACTGCGAGGACGCCGAGCCGTACGGCAAGTTCGATCGAGCTGCCGTGGGATCTGTTATGGTGTGTTTCCAAAATCCCTTCTGAAATACGTTTAAAACGATCCGCCACCTGTTTCTCTTTACAATTTAATTGATACTTTTTTCTCTCGCCCGAAGTAACAGTTTTTATTTTTTTTAAGATGTTATAAAAACAATTCTTTAGCGTTTATTTATGTATTTATTTATTTATTTATTTATGTTTCTTTAAAGCATTCGGATCCGGACACTTGTTACGTCGTCAGAATGCACAACACGAACACCTTCGGACAACCGTTTTTAATGGCCGGCGCGGATGGCGCAACAGGTGCAAACGGGTAAGCACAATTATAACGAATATCAACGAACGCTGTAATATATTCGTTAATTAAATCATCGATCGTTTTTCAGAAAACTCAGCTGCTTGAGATATATCGACGACAACTTGGAGATGTGTTACGATTTAATTGGAAACAAGCAGCTCGTTCGGGACAGTTATTACGATGAGAAGGTGAGCGCATCGATCGACTAATCGACTATAAATAAAATAAATAATTTGTGGTCGAAGAATTTTGTATTTGACCAACGCATTATTTTTTTACAGAGCGATCGCTTGATAACCGGCGGAGAAATGGGCGTAATTAATCTGTGGAAGCGAAGCAGCGATTCCGAAAGTTTTGTCGCTGCGACGACGACACCGACGGTCAAGCAGCCCCTGGCCAAATTCAATGGGAAAGTGCGCGACAAACAGCCGCGAGCGAAACCCTACTGATCGCCGCGATTTTTATTATGTGTATTAACGATATTCCTCGATTACTATAAATAAATAAATATCTTTTACCTACGGATTATTCATGTAAATTGCGTCTTTTCATTTTTAACGTCCCGGCATCTTAATTTCTGATTTTTTTTTAAATCGCTTAATATTTTTCTGAATTCTAATAGGATTTTTAGTGTTCTGAATTCTAATAGGATTTCTGACAGAATTTACCGGGAAAATCGACAATCGCGACATCTACGACCGGTGATGTCATCGAAGACAGCTGACTGCGTTCCGTTATTTTGTACACAGAGCGCAAACCGTACAATATTTTTACATTTAATCATATTCCGACGACGCGATTTCTTCTCGTTAACAAATTAATAAACGATACGCGATTGACGATTTTATTGACGTGAGAAAAGGAGCGAAAACGATGCAACCGAGTGAGGTTAAAATCTGCAGAGAAACAAGTGAAAATCGGCAATAGGTTAGTTTTACTTCAATTGTCGTCCCGCTTCGTCGACTTTTCTTCTATTGTTACAACCGCTTCGAAATTCAGAAATTGGAATTCAGAAAGTAAAAAGTAGAAAAAAACGAAAATCAAAATTTTATATAAATCTGAGATCTGAAAATATGAAAAAATAATAGAAATCTGAAATCTGCAAATATGAAAAAATAATGGAGATCTGAAATCTGAAAATACGAAAAAAATAATAGAAATGTGAAAAATCTGAAAATACGAAAAAAATAATAGAAATTTAAAAAATCTGAAAATACGAAAAAAATAATAGAAATTTAAAAAATCTGATAATATGAAAAAATAATAGAAATCTGAAATCTGAAAATATATTTTCTAAGGATAAAAATACAACTTACGGTTGCCTATTATTGTGTTTTTTAGGTTCAGCAAGAAGCTAAAAAAATGTTAATCAAGCTCGAAAAGATAATAAGCTGTTCGTCGGAGCATCCGTCGTACCCAGCGTCGAATCTCCTCCACCAGCGCACAAACACATCATGGAGATGCGCAAAGCCCGGCGAGCTCATGTCGACGGTGATAATTCAGCTCGCCGAGCCGTCCTGCATCACCGGTTTGGATATCGGAAACTACAAATGTTGCATAGTCGTAGTCACAGCATCAACAAGTGCCGAGCCAGATAAATGGGTTCCGATCGTCAATCATCGCTTCATGACTCACGACGAGGCAGCGAACAGCCAATTCAAAGACCAGGTTGAGCTTTTCACAAAAAAAGAGCTGAATTCAGAGACGCTGAAGACGAAATTCGACAGAGTCAAAGTTTGCTGCATGCAGTCGGCGAACACGAGAGAACTTTTTGGTCTGGCTTTTCTCGTCCTCCGAACGGAAGTCGTTCTCGAATTGGGCAGCGACGTTTTGGGAAGATTCAAACTCAAAACGGAGGAATCGACCGTGGACGATTTTAAGGAAAAATGTCTGAAGCTTCTGACGAACAAACAGCCGAATTACAAGGAGAATCTGGCGGAGAAAATTCGCGAGGAGGGAGCCAAGAGTTTTGCGAAGCGGCAGGAGGAGGGAAAAGAGCGAAAACGGCCGCTTTTGGGGAAAACCGGGACCGACGCTGGAACGTCGAGTCAGGTCGACGGCAAAGACGACGCGAAAAATTCGTCGGCGATCGGAGAGGCGAAAAAAGTCGAGACTCCGGCGACGAAACCGGCGAATCCCGTACGGCGGACTCCGTTTGGCGATGTTATAACTGCGGATCCGAACAAGGCGAACGAGAAACGAAAGGCGGGAGTTTTGTTCAAAAAAAGGTCGCTTTATTACGATGATTCGTCCGGGGACGAGGAAGCCGCGGGGCAGAGCAAAGACGATTGCTCGGAATGCGGGAAGCAGCCTCAGGACAAGATTTGCGAGAATTGCAAAAAATTGCCGCCGCAAAAGCCGGAGAATAATCCGCCGGCGGTGAAAAAACCGAAACGCGAGAAGCCGAAAACACAGAAACCGAAAAAGCCGAAGAAACATTTCAGCAAACTTTTCGAGGGCGTCAGCTTCTCGCTCAGCGGATATGTGAATCCGCAGAGGGACGAAATCAGGCGAAAAGCGCTGAAAATGGGAGGCAGATACGTCGTCGATCCCAACACGAGCGACAGGAAGTGCACGCATCTGATCTGCGCCTTCAAAAACACCCCGAAGTCGCAGCAGCTTAAGGGACACGCGAAAATTGTCTCCCACAAATTTGTCGAGCAATGCTACGAACGAAAAAAGAGGTAACTCTTTTTGTAATTATTTTTTTTATTAGTTATATATTATTTTAATTATTTTGAGTAATTAACTTTTTTATTCGTTATATATTTTTTTAATTACTCTGCATAATTAATTATTTAACTCATTATATATTATTTGGATTACTCTGCGTAATTAATTTTTAATTCGTTATATTATTTATTCAAGATTTCCATGGAGGCGCTTCGCCATGGATCAAAATGAACTTGCAAAATCCGAGAGCGAGGAGGAAATCGAAGGAACCATGTCGCCCGTTCGTACGCCGAATCCTTACGAAGATGACACTGACTCGGACTCGAATTAACTTTTTTTAAAAGTCTGTGAACATCTTTAAACAATAAAAAAACAATTACTTTTTTCCGCTGTACATACATAAATTGAATTTGAATACACACGATTTCACGTATAATCAGCGATTTCGTTTGCGGATTTCTTTTTCATTCCTTTCCTTTTGACGACGATTTACGGCCACTGGTGAAGGTAAATTTCGACGCATCATCCCTCTTGTTTTTTCTTTTATTATAATAACAGTTGTATGTACATTTATAATAAATATTATATCTCGACGCAGCTACTTATTCATCGGTCAATGATAGTAGTAGATAGTACAATAATGATGATTAAAAAAAAAAAGAAAAAGAAAAAGAAACAGCGTACGTTGTAAATAGTTGTCGGGGCCGCCGAGTTCCGTACTAATAATACATCACGGGCGTTTTTTTTTTATTTTTTCGATAAAAAGAAGACGTGTAGTCAAACGCCGATGGAAAATATAGTCAAAGGCTGTTTTTTTGCGATTAATTGCTCGAGGATTTTTGCGTATGTCGAAGAGCGCGTCATGCTTAATCAATCTAAGAGTTATCTTTATACACGATTTAACAGGGATAAATATACAAAACTGCATCATCGTTAACACGCCGCGCGAATGTATAATATTCGATATAAAAGCGGAAGAATAATAGACTTCGCAAGTGCCCCGGGCGACACCCGCGTCTCGTTTTAAATGCACTGCTGATAAAATTGAATTCATAACTGTTAATAAGTCTCGTAGTATAAGTAATTGTAAGTCTTTGACGGAAATGCAGCTTTCTTTTCGATATACCGAGAGAAATATAGTAAGTAATAATAATTAATTAATTAATTAATTAATAATAATAACAATTAACGCTCGCGAGCGTTGATAATAAATGCTTATGTATGGGATTACATGGGTTTTCTCGGGGTGTTTTTCGTGGTTTTTTTTTATCGGTTACGGTGAAATACGAAAATATTATAATTGCATTTATAGAGTAGATGCAGAGGCGATTATTCGGTTTAGCCGGTATCACAATGATAACAATAGATATAGATATTTTTTTGTTTTGTTTGTTTTTAGAGTAAAATAGTACAGAGTAAACGTACAAAAATACTTGCCGCAGTTACGCGCACCCGCGTCGGGGGACGTAATGATTCGCTAGTCATTCAATAAATCGTCGTGTTTATACTAATAAAGAATACAAACGAAAGACGTTAATTCGAAGAGAGAAAGAAAGAGAAAAGAGGAATTACACTGTCGAAAGGAAGTTATTGGTAGGCCGTGAAACTCTTGATGCTCAACAGTTTAACAGGTACTTACAACTGTCATTTTCGATTTTCTCGTTAGTTTTTTTTTGTTTTCTCTCTCTTAAAGCGACGCGATACATTCGTGGTCGACGCGAAAAACGGCGATCCGATTTTTATTTGTCAACTGGTTGAAAGATCCGATTAGAAACAATAAAACAGACAAAAATTCGATTAAAACCAGTTTGAGAATGTTATTTTTCAATCGGAATTTTGTAGATTTTATCGGTTTCTAATAGGTTTCTAATTGGTTTCTGTATAATTGTTAGACTGTTCTCGGTTTCCTTCCGACAGTTTTCGAGCACCGCGATGAGATTGGGATTCGAGTTTTTCTTACCATCCGCGTTGTATCGCGTCGCCTTTACGTAACGATTAATTTTCCGAACATTTGGCTACGCGAATATTCGAATTGTCTTATTATTCGATTTAAAATTCCGTTCAGCATGAACTCGTTGAAATTTCGAGAAACAACATCAACGTATTGTCGTTCCGCCCTTCAGGCACACAAGTCACAGATGACACGAAGTTACAGAAAGGACACGAAGGTAAATCGCCGAAACGGCGTAGGTTTCGAAATTCACGGTGACTCGCGGGCGAGTCAATCACAGCAGACTAAAAGAAACTCGGAATATTCGCACATCCTTGCATCTTCGGTGATGATTAAAATGAACGAAAAGTTAAGCTCATGCCAACGTCTTCTCACGATTCAATAGTTGAGCTGCGTGTAATTCGATTTTATTTTTTGTTTGTTTTTAAATATAAAAACGTGTTGCCGACGTTTTCCTCTTTTTTGTTCTTTCTAGTTTCTAAAATTTTCATTTTTTTTATAGTTAATTGTTGAGTAACTCGATTGGCGTCGCGACGCGACGCGAATCGACACAAGAGATGCTTTTTTTTGTTGCCCCAAAGACTTTATAACGTTTAAATTGCAATATTATTAACGAACTTGCGCGAACTTGTCTGCATACAACAATGTAGTAACAACGAGTTTCACTTGTTAATATCTTACGATACATATGATACTATTCATTATTAATATTATATATTGAAACGTTTCGCGATTTCGGGGAAATTTATAATTTTACCGAAATCGCGAATTAGGATACTCGAAATCCTAAATTCGAGAGAGAGCGAGATTCCTCCATCGGGAAGCGACAGGGATCGTCAAGTGGACCTGAGAGGATAATTCTGTCGTGTTCGGGAAGCGTCCTCAAAAATCATTCGTCTCGATCTTATTCGGAATGAGAAAATTCCCTCCGATCGTCGAGTACGACTTAATCGTCGTGACCAGACGTGGAGGTGAAAAAAGTAGGAAAAAGGTGGACAGATTACGAAAGACCTTTGACGACTGTAGTTAAGTAAGCTGGGCTGGCTCAAGGAGAGGTATTTACAAATACTTAACTACGATAAACGGGAGAGTTTGGACTCACAGATTTTTTTTTCTTTTTGGCTAAAGATCAGCACCTCTGTGTGGTAGAATCGGTGTAGAAAGAGCGACGCGACCCTCACAACCAGATACGTCGTACGTTCGTTACTTCAAAATACACACTTTTTTCTCTTTATCCTATAATTTGTTTATTTTAACTCTATGAAAAGTCCTTAAAACACATTTTTAACAATAAATTGGCATGAAAATCTTTTTTCAGATAATAAAAAGTAAATGTAACGAAAAAAAGTAACGATCGCTACTTTCGTCGTTACTCGTTTCTCGTTACATTAGCTTTTTACGATTTTTCGTATAAATTTATTGCCAAAAATGTGTTTTAAGGATTTTCAAATTATAGGATAAATAAAAATATGTGTGTATCTTGAAGTAACGAACGCTCGACGTCTCTGCTCGCAGCCTCCGATGATCGAGGCGTCGCGCGAAGCGAGGAATGAGAGAGAGCTCGAATACTCGGCTCCGCGACGAAATTCCCCAAAAAGTCGCGACTTCTCGGAGAAGTTCGCCGGGGGTAGGCCGTTCCGTTACAATATATAATAATTCTTTTACACTCGATACACTAGGGAATAACGGTAAATACTATTGTCACCACGATTGATTGGAAAGAGTTACTAGCAATTAGCGTATTACTTTAGACATCTGTTTCTCCCGTAATATAATGTTTTCTTACTGACCATATTTTTCACCATCATTTAATCATCTTTACTATCGTTACATCGTCTCGCAGCGTTTTATCCCTGCGCAACCCCCGATCGCCTCAGTATTACGACGAATCTATATAGGTTTTCCAAATTAATTGGACAAACGAAGTATTTTTTTTTCTTCTTTTTTTTCACTACGCTTACTCGTTAGTACGTTTTGAGCACGCAGCTTTGATTTCCATACTGCAATACTTTTTTATTAATTTTTCTTTTTCTTTTAAACGTCTCTATTATCGTCAAGTTGAAACTTAAGTCGAGTCTTAAGCTTTATATTAAGAGGGAACTTGAGTTTAAACTGGTGATCGAACTTGGGATGGGACTTCAGTTTAAATTCAAGCTCGGTTGTCAAACCGCTTTTAATCCGGCCGTTTATCGGATCTCATTCGCGACCACGATTTCCCGATGTTTAGTCGTCGAACCTAACGCGAGTCCAAATCATTTTTCGCGAATAATTCTCCAACCCGTCGTCGCTTTAATCTCACAAAGGCAACAAATCAATTTGCGACTTTCTCTCCGTTTAAAAAGGGTAATCGAATAACAACATTGGCAGTGAGTAATCTACGCCCCCCGTTCCCGACCCCCCCCCCCTTCCCCCTCCGCTTCTCCTATCACTTTGCACGCGTTTCGCAATTATTTCTCACGGCGTTTGCATTTTTTTAGTCTGTCCTCGAAAAAAATTGGAATTGAAGGAACAATAATCGTTCTTTTTTGTAGTTTCATTGAGAAATTGGCAACGATATAGTCAAGGCCAAATTATTATGTTAAAGATTGCACACGCTATATACATCATCTGTACAGTCCTATAATTCCCCTCGCGCGAATTTCGAGTATTTATATACAATACATATATCAGAATAAGAGTTACACGCGCTTTCACCGAAATACGTATTTTTTTTTCCTCGTCAGTGTATTGACTTTATCGTCGTCTGTCTTGTTTTTTTTTTCTCTCGAAAAATCGCGACCTTCTGCACCTCTCGTCGAATATTGATTTCGATATTGATTTCCTGATGGTCGAAAATCGACGAAACGCTAATCGAGAATCGAGTAGTCTCTAACTTCTTTTTCTATCGTAACTTCGAGCAGAACAGACAAGCGACTTTATGATATAGATACCGATGTTCCTCTCTCTCGAACCGTTCGTTATGTTTCTTCTCTTTTTTTTTGTACAAATAATGTTATTCTCGAGTGACGTTCGAACTGACGTTGGAACTTAAGTTTCAACTTGAATCTGAACTTGAGTTCGCGTTTACGACTCTAGATAAGTGTATAGAGAATTATGACAGCCATTTTGATTAAAAAAAAAAAAAAATGCATTGGAATGACCGATAAAGGGGAAAATTTTGTACAGCGTATTACCAAATTTAAGATTCCGTTACGAGCAAATTGAAGGGAATTGTCCACTTTTTTTTTTTTTTTTTTGAGCGCTTCAGCTCGATATCGATTACACTTGAGCAGTGTCTATCTAAAACTTTCAGTCAGTTTGTCAGTGTAACGAACAACGTTGCCGTGCTTTTCAAGTGCTAATCGCTAATACTCTTGTTGAAATACTTTTGAGAAATGAGAATCTATCGTCAACTCTCTCTTCTCTTCTTTCGTTACTCGCGCGGAGTAGATTTTTTTTTTTTTTTTCATTTAATACCGCGCGGGTTGTGCTCGGAATTATCCGAATATCCGAAGCCCAAATTGCTCGAATCTCACGATTTTCATGCTCAAAGTTCGCTAATCGAAATCCGAATATTCGGAACATTTTAGGAATTTCCGGTGCCGAATGTTTGACGCGTTGAAAGTGCGAAATATTTCGTCCTCGTGTTTCGAGAATTCGTGGATATTTGGATAAGTCTGAACACTATTGAATAGCAGTTTTGTTACGTTAATAATACTCGTCGCTCAACGATCATCGTTATTGCCCCCGTTTTAACGCGCGCGCGGCTTGAGACTCTTGCAGATCGTTCGAGATCCGGCTGATCGTCGGTTAGCGAATGTGGAATGTGTGGCTGCGCCCGCCGATCGCAACGACCGTTCGTAACGCTAGGTATTATTCCATCCTTTTTTTTTGTTCAACCAACTCCGCAAATTCTGCCTCTCGAGTCTCGCGACGATAAACGCATTCGCATTTCGTCAACAATTTTTCAACAATGAAAAAATGTTATTACGTTCACTAAAATCGTCGTTTCTAGGTCAATTATTATTATTTTTTTTTCAAGCTGTTTTACGCGGCACTGAGCAATAATTTTTACGAAAAACAATCAAAATTACTATGCCAACGAATCAATTGAAAAGCTCGAGACGGAACATTTTTTCTCCCCGCGAATTCTGTATAGTTGTCGTCGTTATCCTTTTTTTCGATAAATCGTTTACTCTATCGGATTGCCGGAATAGTAATTTCAACGCTTTTCCATCCGCGAGTCTCGAAATTCGTGCTCAGTTTTCGAAAATCGCGTCGCCGCGATTTCGTTTGACCTGTGCTAAGAAGATAGGAAAACATTAATAGTGATTTATTGTCAAATAGTTTAACTAATTGTCTTCCTTCGCCGAATAGTTCACGTCGCCCCGAAAAAAATGTACATCGATTATTCATTTACTGTATAAGACGCACAATCATCACATCTCAATCGTTAGACATTTACGAAGGCAACGAAAGAGAACCAAGAAAAAAATCGACGTCGCGAATTATCCACCGAAAGAAGTAGTTGAGAATGGGCGAAACCATTTGCGAAATATCAGCCTATAAACGTTTCCGTACGTCAAGAAGATAACTCCGGAACGCATGCCACACAGCTAGTCTACAAAAGTATACAAAAAACCATTTAAAAAACGTATCACTCGACTCGATAGTGCGTAATACTGTAGACACCTTAATCGCAACTTCGCCGCTGAAATATATGCAACCGCAACGTAATCCGGAAAATGGAGATAGAAACTTAAAGAGACGGGGAAGAAAAGAAAAAAAAAATCGCTTGGCAACTCGACTCACCTTCGATTTACCGAGTGAATTTCGATTTCGGAAAATGCAGATGGAACTTAAAGAGACGAAAAAAAAATCGCTCGGCAACTCGACTCACTTTCGATTTACCGAGTGAATTTTGATTTCGGAAAATGCAGATGGAACTTAGAGACGAAAAAAAAAAAAAAAAAAAAAAAGGCTTGGAAATTCGATTCATCTTCGATTTACCGAGTGAATTTCGATATCGGAAAATGCAGATGGAACTTAAAGAGACGAAAAAAAAACATTTAAAAAAATCGCTTGGCAACTCGACTCGCGTTCGATTTACCGAGTGAATCTCGAAAGTCAAAAGGACTTGACGCGACTGCGGGGCTGAGTCTCGCGGGTCTGACTTGGCGAGGGCGACGGGGTCGATGTCGGTGTCGCCGGGGCGTTGGCCGGCGATCGCGGGGGTCGAGAGTGCTTCCGACCGAATTTAAAGAGACGTCAGAAAAATATCACCTCCTCTTCTATCGGTTGCTGCTGCTGTTGCGGCTGCTGCGCGGCCGGTTGCTGCGGTTGCTGCTGATGGTGATGATGCTGCTGTTGCTGTTGCTGCTGCTGATGATGATGGTGATGCTGATGGTGCTGCTGCTGTTGTTGCTGTTGCTGATGGTGAAGCTGATGATAGGACTCGGGTGGCGACTGAGCGATGCGAACCGAGCGGCTCGGCTGATGCGACGTCTGGCAGACGTTGCCGTTGTTGTGACTGTTGCCGAGCTCGGGCGACGAGTACGCCGAGCCCGTTATCGCCGCCGGGCTGCTGCCGGCACGGGCGTGACGATCCGGGCTGTTGTTGCTCGTCGAACTGCCGCCGCTGCTCCTGATTGAAGGACAAGAGAACAATTCGGAGATTGTTTTTGGGCAAACAAATGCAGGCGTCAAGGAGAAAAATATTGGCGGAGTGACGACAAAAGTTTTGCTACGGGAGCGAAAAATTTGCTGTCGTGGCTAAATATTTTTATAATGATAGAAAATAGTTTTTTATGATTATGCAATTTTTGAATAATTATGCAATTTTTGAATAATTATGCAATTTTTGAATAATTATGCAATTTTTTATAATTATATAATTTTTTTATAATTATGCAATATTTTATAATTATGCAATTTCTTATAATTATATAATTTTTTTATAATTATGTAATTTTTTATAATTATATTTTGTTTATAATCTGGAATTTTCGAGCTGCTGCTCCATATCAAAACTATTGTAATTTGTAAAGGAATGATTTGTCAATAAATAAAATTTAAATTTGTATTTAAATTAAAATAAAAATTATAAAATTAATAATACTATAAATTTAAATCTGCCTCTCTCTATTTTTCTCCCTTCGTAATTAGAATCTCAGTCTGCCTACCTCGAGTTATTGTTGTTACTGCCACTGGCGAGCTTGAGCGGCAGTTGTTGCTTCACGGGCGGCAGACTGCTCTGCACCTTCTGCTGATTCGTCGCGCTTATGAGATTGAGCGGTATCCGCTTGCCGTCCGGCTGGGATTTTCGCGACTGTATCGTGTCGGTGCCGGTGGCAACGTGAGTCACGTGAGTCGCGGTCGGTCCGCCGACCGCGGACGGCGTGACCAGCGAGACGCCCTGACGCTCGAGAGCCTCGAGGCGACGGTAGAGCTGATCCCGCTGTTGGGTCACGTCGCGCTGCTCGGCCGCGAGCTGCTCGCGAAGCCTCGAGAGCTGCGCTCGCTCCTCCTGCAGCTGCGTCTTCTCCTGCTGACTCGTCGCCCGAAAAGCCGCCTTCTCGCGGCTCAACTGATCCTGAAGATTCCGCAGCTCCTCCAGCTGACGATTCGGATTCGGCCGATTGTTCGACGATTTTCCCAGCGTTCCCTCCTTGAGGGACGTCAGTTGCGCCTGAAGACTGTCGATCGTCGTCATCTGATTGCTTATTATGCAGAGCAACGTGTAGACGTAGTGCGACAGCCGCACCGCCGCCACCTGCTGATCCTTGTTTATTATCTCGCTCGCGGCGTCGTCGAGCTTACCCTCCGACGCCTGTTTTGCGACGTCGCAGGGCTTCGGCGGCGCCATCACGTTGTGCAGGGCCGCCGAGTCGCGCCATGGATATCGCTCCTGGTTAACGAGAGAACGAGGTTTTATTTTTTTTTTTTTGCTGTTTAATAATATTCTAGGATCTCTGGTGATTCTGTTTTCTCTCCGATAAATCGCTTTCATGATAGCGAATAATTTTTGTTTTGAAAGAAAAGAAAAAAAAGGAATAGTTAATAGTCAAACCTTGTTGTGATCGAAACCGGCGAAGGTTTCGGCCCTTCGCGGTACGCAGAGCGACGGCGGGACGTAGGCGTCGCTGTGTCTCTCGCCGGCGGAGCTCAAACTCCTGGACAACGAGCCGCCGCCTGCGCTGAACGACAAGGAGCTCGCGAGCCGCGTGGCTTCCTGCACCGCCACGACTACCTGCGATATGCGTTAAAATACGATGAGTATACAAATAAATGTGTTACTTAAAAAATTTGAATTTTCACGATTAAAAAATTAATAATAATAATTTTATAAGGCTTGCATAATCTGTTAGTACTTTCGCGTTTTGGTGACATTAATGCACCATTTAAGTAAAAAAAATAAAATAGTTTTTTTTAATTAAAAAATTTAATTTTTTTTTTCCAACGACCCAATTACAGGGATTTCCCAGTTACCTCTTGCCAAAGCTGCGCCGAATCGGTAGCCTCGTTGCGAACCAGCCGGGTGTAATCACGCGGAATCTCGCGCTCCATTCGCTCGGTCCTCTCGCTCTCGCTGTCGTTCTCGTTCCACTGGACGTTCGCCGCCGAAAGGAGTCGCAATTGCAGGCTCATCTTCTCCTCGAGCAGCAGAGCCTGCTCGGTGTCCTTCTTTCTCATTTCCCCTGTTGGCATTTTACGCGCATGATGAAAGACGATTGAAAAACAGACTTTGAAATAAATTATAGTGAAAATGGCCACAACCGGAGAAACCGGATTAAGACCGAACGAAAAGGAGCGAAAGGCGTACCGACGATCCCAAGAATATGCGTCTCCTTTGCTTTGGCGATGCGGAGCCTCTCGTCCGCGGAAATGAGGGATATCGACGAGGACCTCGTGTCGGGTATCTCGCTGCCGCCGCTGTTGTCGAGCAGCGCGTCGCACTCGGGATCCTGCGGGCAGGCCTCGACGGCCGTGCGAATCGCCTGGATCCACAGCTGCTTGTCCTTTGGTTTCTGCACTTTGAGCTCGAACATCTCCGGCTCGGCGGGATTGCTGCTTATCAGGTAAATACCGCGCGACTCCTGACCCGCCTTCTCGCGCACGAGAAGCTTCTGCAGCGACACGACGCCCGCCTTGTTGTCCGGCACGAAAAACGCGTATTTCTGGTCACGCGTCTCGGCGAGAAAAAACAAAACGTCCGAGAGCACGACGACCACCACCGGCGCCATTTTTCTACTGCCCTGCATCAGGTAGGCCGTTCCCTCGAATTTCAACACTCTGTTAAAAGCCATTATGTCGGATTTCTTGAACTTGACGCCGCGATGCATCGCGAATGACTTCGCGTCGATTCTGAAGATAATTTTGCGCGACGAAACGCGGTCGTTAGTTTTTTACAGAAGAAGAAAGTGGGGCGAGGCTCCGAGATGAAATTTTTTTACCACCACCATCGACAGGTTGCACTTTACCTGTTGTAGATCTCCAACTTTCGATCCTCCCGCTCTTTGTCCGCGACGCAGGCGTCCACGTCGCCCAGTATCTCCTTCACCAGGCCCAGCGCTTCGCGGAGATTCGTCGTCTCGTCCGTCGTTGTGCTCGTCTTTATCAGAGGCTCCACCAGCAGCGGATACTTCGTCAGTCGCTGGGTCACGAATAATATGCACTCGGGGATGCCTTTTTTCTTCAACAGCGGGTTGGTCTGCAAAAAACATCGTTAAGTAGTCTTTTTTTTCTTGCGTTAAACGGTTGGAAACAATTTAAGGTAGTCTTGGAATTTATTCCGCATAAATTTAAGAAAAATGAGAGATAATTGCAAACACTTCTCAATGGTATAAAAATCGGAAAAAAATCATGCTAATTAAAGATACTAAAAAGATTAATTTTGCATAATAATAATTCGAAAATGTTATGACAAATTGACGAAAAAAATAATTGTTTAATAAATATCCCGAGGACCCACATTTTTATTTTGTTACAATGATTCGTTAATTTTTCTGAATACGTATGAATTTTTTCTGAAAACGTATGAATTTTTTCTGAATACGTATGAATTTTTTCTGAATACGTATGAATTGTTTCTGAATACGTATGAATTTTTTCTGAATACGTATGAATTTTTTCAGGGGTAAAATTACCTGACAATGCCGAACGAAGCGCGCGAAACGCGGATCGTGTCGCAAGTAATACTTGTAAGCGTCGACGGCGTCCCTGTGCCGACTGCAGAATTCCCCGTAGGCGCTCTTCATGCGCGTGGAATTGTCGCACGAGAATTGATCGACGAGGATGTCGGCGATCGTCGGTATTACGGGATGCGAGCTCTGCCGTTTGCGGAGTTTCAGCAGGAACCGCAGATGAATGTCGATGAGGTCGTGAAGTCGCGGGAACATTCGCTCGAGGTCCGGCGGACCGAGGCGAAAGTGGCGGCGAAGACCCTCGGCGAATATCCTCTCCATCGCGAGGAGAACGAGACAGTGATGCTTCTCCGTTAGCACGAATTCGTAAATGTGCTCCTGACGTTTCACCTCGCGTTCGCAGCCGTTCACCAGTTTCAGGGCGTCGCTTCGGCCGATAGCGGCGCTCCACGAGTCCGGCTCCTCCTTTCCCAAACCCAATTCGGGATCCAAACCCTCGATATCGCCGACCGTCAGCTGATGCAGCTCGTCGCCAAAGTCGAAATCGTCGACGCCGCTAAAATTTCATCGGTTCGATTAGCTCTATTCAAAATTAATTAAATATTAATTAATTAATAATCAATCATATTTAATTATTAATTCATTCTAATTATTGATATTTAATTATTAATCAATTCTTATTATTGATATTTAATTATTCATCAGTTCTAATTATTAATGATTAATTATTATTGAATTCTTGTCGTGTCAACCGTGTTGCGAATTTTATCTAAAAAAAATGTATTACCTTCCGAATTCGCGATGCTGACTGCCATCGCCGTCCTTCTCCTCATTGATTGTCTGACTGAAAGAGAACTCTGTGAATTAGTTCCCGGCATCGACTGCGAATATCCGACAATTTGCGTAAGGTGTTTTTTTTATAGTAAAATTGTCACTTTGGCCCTTAAACAGTGACACGCAGGCGAAATTACAGATACGCAGAGAGAGGAGAAGAAATGATTGATTATCGTGATGGTGGCGACTAATGAGCAATGATTGTTCCGAAGGTCCAATGATTGGTGATGGATGACGCACGATATCAGTGGATAGCGGCTGCGCTGTTGACAAAGACGTGTGAACATTCGGACAGCGGGGAAATTCTTCTACGCAAGAAACGGGATGTTGACACGGGTTTTAGGGACGAAATGAAACCGGGAAATACTTCGAGCGCCGTCCCTCGAAGGCAAATTGCTGAATACCGGTTTTGGCTATTGATCCATGGTTTTCATTGTAGGAACGAATAATTCACGTAGTCTATTATTTTAGAGAAAAAAAAATAGTCGTGGCGAATTATTCGTCATTTAATTCTGGGAAGGCTATAGAGATTTACGGGTGGAAAAAATACGTGAAGTTAAATCTGAGCCATTTTTTTACTTTCTTTTTTCATTCTATCTTCGATTTCTTCCCGATTTTCATGCCAAACGATTTGTCCACGTAATTCATAATTCCTCAGAACTAATTTTTACCTTTCTGTAACGACGCGAATTTAATCTCCATAGTTTCCCATCGGATGACACAAAAATGGAAGAAAAAAAAATCAAAGTCCCAACTATATGGCAGACACGAGAAGACGGCATTTCCAAGGGTCGAGAATAAACTAGCCTACGTCGACGAGAAAAAACTTATGGACTATAAAACGTCGAGGAAGAAAACATGAGAATTAGCCAACACACACATAAAAAACATACAGTTAATTCGGTTTCATGTTAATATACAAGTCGAAAAGAAACTCGATGGGTAATTCAATATAAGCGAGCAGTTTCGTAAGCACAGGCAGGGCGGGGTGATGTTTCTCTTTTTTTTTCTTGCTAAAAAACGTGTCGATGCAATTAGGTATATCACAGAGTCGAGTAGTATATAAGTATGTTTGTCGCGCAATGTGTGCGTAAAAGAGTAAATCAACGGTACGACGTTCCGCATAATATTTATAGCACTGAAGATACGAAACGGTGTGGAACAATACGTACAAACGCAAACGGAGCGACGATTGTAATTTTTTTTTTTTTTTTTTTCGAAAGGTAGGAGGATAGAGACATCAGATTATCTGGGAACGTGACTTACTTGACTCCAAGCTTGGTGGCAACACGCCGCCAAGGGCTGTAGCTTGTCACCGCTTTCTTGCCGCTAATTTCCCTTTTATCGTTGGTTTACGTATTCGTTCAGTTTGATTCGTCGGTTGCGACGGGAGGGAATGCACGGAGGAAGGAAAAAGCACACACTGCATTAACGCTATTTTTCAAAGGTGTAATTTCCAATGCGCCCCTCGCTCCCATCAATTTCGCTTTATAGATTTTCGTAGAGGAAAAAGAAAGAAAAGTCTCCGAATGTCCGTCGATATACTTTTGCCCCCTTCCCGAAGCAACCCGAAGCTTTTTCTCATACATTCCAGACTATTAGTGTCGACTTGCGACGTGAAAATTGCACCATTCTCTCCCTCACACAAGCTCACGAATATATTGTGAATCTGCTGTTGATAATATATTCCAGAGATGTCGGATCTCGAGGTTTTTGTTACGCGTTGTTTTTCAAGGGTTTCACGGGTCGCCGAGATTATTCCTGTGGCTGAGGGGAAATCTGAAATTTCTCCTTCGCAGAATTTCACCCCAAAGTCCCCCCCCCCCCCATATACAGAAGGGTGATTCAGAAAAGTCAGAAATCAGAAATCAAAACCAGGTTCAATTTATATATAAAAAATAAAAAAATAAAAAAATAAATAAATAAAAAGTAAAAAAAAAATAAAAAACAGTAATCTCGATTATGGGCTAATATCACTCGCTAACGAAAATGCGGAATAATAATTCCGAATCACCCTTCATCTCACTCGACTTTGCCCGCGACTCTGTAACCGTTCGCTTTGCCTGTGAATATTTATTCACAAGTACGAAATTCCTCTGCCAGCAGTGTGAATTTCCCGAGTGTAATTGTATAACAACAAAAGTATTGCTTAGTGTCAGGGGAGCTACACCGACAGCTAACAATAACGATACGTAACTAACAGTTCGTTAGCCTCGCTTATGTATATAATATGTATATACATAGAAGAAAAAAAAATGCTAAAGCAACCAGCTGGCAGGCACGTTGCGTCGTGTTTGAAAAACAAATACGGTATGTATATAGTTGTATATTGCGATTGAAGCGGGCGGGGTAAGGTCAATCTAGACATTTGCATAAGCTGATATCCCGCCGGCAAAACGAGCGCACGAAACTCCTAATGTTTTTGTTCAGTATCTCTTTTTTAATTTTTTTTTAATTTTTAATTTTTTTGCTGTTGTTCTGTCGATCATTGAATCATTACTTTTGAATTGTATTCGGTGCCAATTCCGAGCTTCGGTCTGACCATGCGTCGGCAGCGTGCGAAACTTTGTAACCCATAGAAACGAAGAATTTGATGCAATTGCGAATAATAATAATAGGTAATAGTAATAATAATCGAAACAGGTGCGAATCGTCGATATGGACTTACTTGCTCGTTCCGATAACACCCGGAAGCGGCAGCGAGACGGTCGAGCCGCGTTTCGCGCTTCCGGCGGCCGATACGATTGACGCGCTCGACATTGATTTCGTCGAACTCTTGTTCGAATTATGCTTCTGCTTCGAACAGTCGCCCGATAACTGATCCTTGCACTGATTCTGATGCACCGTCGCGCCACAATCTGCGAAATGTTATTGTCGGGATGAAATATGGGTCACGGGCGATTTTCCACGTGAATGCAGGCGAAATTTGATTATCGATTTCATTCGATTAATTCCGTCGAGGTCTCTCTACTCACTCTCGCAGTGCAGCACGGATTTGTTGCCCAACTGCTTCATGCAGTAATCGCACGCGAAACTCGCCTGGGATCCTGCGGTTACCGGCGCCCAGTGATGGGACTGCTGACTAGGCTTTTTGCAACTTTTGTCCTGCAATTAGAGACGATTTCGACGTGTAATCGATGAAGAAAAATTCGTTCCGGCGAATTTTAGAAGCCGATAGACTTCCCGTTGCTCTCGGAATTTGCGTAAATAGTCGTGGCTTACTTTCTTTTTGCGGAAGAACAACGAGCCCCGCTTTCTTCTCGTTTTTTCCGAATGATGATCGTCGTACACGGCGCCACTGAAACCACACGGTCACCCTTAATCCTGGTTGCTCGATGGCGAAATAATATCGCGATGATAAATATACACATATTATATTATTTATATAATATTTATAAAATAATATTAAGTATATAAAAATATAATATTAATAATGTTTATTATTTTAATTATATTATATTATTTGCATTTAAGCGCGACGATTGGATCGTTACGAAAAGCTAAAAAAAAAGCGAAAGAAGTGATAGTAGAGAATAATTCGCAATTGCGAGGAGGATGACTATGATTTTGCGAATGATCTAACTGGGAAGAAATTTCGTCATGCAAACCTCTTCCGTCGTTTTGTCGTTCCACGACTTTTCGAATAGCATCGAACGAATTGTTAGGGGGGGAGAAATTTTTGCGGTTTTATTGTCGTCGCTGTTGGCGGTGGTGTTGAGCGTTTTTCATTGTACTCACTCGTTCATGAGCTCGTCGAGGGATGTCTGCACGTTAGGCGTCCCTTGTCGTATTAAATCCTCGTGAAATACATGCCCGTGGGGTGCGTGAAGATCCTCCGTCTCGGTCTCACTTCCACTACCTTTCTCAGTTCTTTCATGCCGTCTGCTGCCGTGCAGGGGTCATGGCAAATGATTCAAGTGCAAACACAAAACTATAAGGCTACCGTGATCGTTTACATGTTTTTTTTTCTCCTTCCAAGTGACGAACCGATAATCGTATTTCGGTCAGTGTTGCAAGTCTCAAGTACTTTAAGAATTAAAGTTTTCACAACGTTTTTCTTTCTAGTTACGATTTTATAACGATGACCTATAGCGATTATAAAATTATATTTGGACTTTTGAGTAGCTGCAAGGAAAATTTAAGTAGCCGAATTTTTCATTAAATTTTTTCCCCTATTATTTTCGCAATGCATTAACAGTATTTCTCAACTTTTTCAATAATATTACCGTGAAGTTTTATGGGAAATTAATATTTCTTGCCTCTATCTAAAAGTTTACACATCATTTCATAATGATTACGAATTAAAAAAAATTCCGTTCATTGAATTGAAAAAAAATCTTGTGCTGTGGTAATGACGAAAATTTGATAGAAAAAAATGGATCTTTCAAAGAAAGTTACTCGGGCTTCAAAGTGATACAAATAAATGTGCGGGTAACAAAAGGCTGATCTCTCGTCTGCCCTCGAAATCCCGGACTCCATTGTCGTCAATAATAATTCTACGAGAGTGCTCCGACGATCGAGATTTGGCCATGCTTTGCATAAACTCAGTAAACTACTCGGTGCAAATGAACAAAAAAAATGACGCAAGCATTCGTGACGCGCGATCGTCTCACACGTGGCCGCAGCAGCGAGCATGCAGAAAATCCTTCTAACCGAGTTTCGAAAGTTATCTTCACGTTTTCGGTTCGCTGTGTGCAACAACGAGATATGTAAAAAAAAATGGCATGGAGTGTCAAAAACACGACAGTCTATTGAAAATCGTACGATTTTATCTAAACTAGGTACAAAAATGAGTAGAAAAATGTGATTTTTTTTTTGTAATTTCTTTCCAACCCTAAAATTTGTTTGCAAACCGGAAGTGAAAAAAAAAGTGATTAACTTACGCGGCCAACGACGGCGCCGTTAAAGTCCCGGAATCGACCAAATGCGCCTGTCCGGGCGGTCCGATGATCGACGGGGTGGAGATGGATTTTTGGAGCGGCAGACGCGATCCCGTCACGCCGGGCAGCAGATTCGCCGTCTCTCCGAGTCTTTGGCTTCCCCGCTTGATCGCCACCTTCTGAAACGGCGCGAGAAGAGGACGCGTTGACGACGATTTTTCGAAGGAAAAAATGGAAGAGCGATTGGACGATTTATCAACCTGAACGAGATCGGCCTCGTTGAGGGAATGCGTGCTCGCCTGTGACCTGCACGATCGGTTCCCGACCCCCGCGCACGAGTTGCGAGACTTTCCGTCCATCTCCAAATCCATCTCGCTGTCGAGGCTGCTTAGGCTGATGCTGCGTTGACGCTGGGAGGATAACGAAAGCTTTTCACGAGATTTTTCTTGATTTGAAGGAAATTATTGGTGTATTATAAATATATTTTTGCAGGCTGGAAAACCGCGGTCGATGGCCAATTGGCAATGTACAATATCAACTATTAAAAATTATAATTTATAGGCTATAGAAAAAAATGTATTATTAAAATAAAAGATGAAAAATGTATTTACGATCAAATTAAAAAATGTTGTCGATAAAATAAAAATGTATTGTCAATAAAATAAAAATGTAATGTCGATAAAAGTAAAATGTATTATTGAAAAAATAAAAATGTGTTGTCGAAGCCACGTTTTTTTTTTATTTTTTTAAATAATTGTGAACTAAATAATGGAAAAGAAGAAGAAGAACGAAAAGCGCATCATTTGTGAGACAATAAAAGCTCAATATTCCTACCATGGTCTGCGCCTGTAGATGATCCCCGACGGAGCAGCGGTGACGATTGTGCCGCGACTCCTCGAGGTCGGTCCAGCTGCGGCGACGATCGACGCCGAGGACGATCCGCGGTAGCTGATGACCGATCGGTGGATAATGCGTGGGCGAGCTGTTGGTCGAGCAGTTGGCGAGGTCGGGATCGGAGCCGGCGCCCCGGTCGCCGGTGCGGCCGCTGCCGTCGGCCAGACTCAGCGGGCACAGAGACGGACAGGACGAGCTCAGTCTGTGCGAATTGTCGTTCTGAGAGCCGCGATTCCCGTATCCCAGGGTGCTCAGCGTCGAGTCTCGCATACGTTGAATACTGTTGTGTATCTCGTGTAGCTGCTGCAGATTGTCCTCTGTAAAAAAAAAAAAATAGAAAAAAAATACAAAATATAGAATACATTTTTTTTTTAAATAAAAACTATAAAACAAAAAGATATAAAAAAATAAACATCTATAAAATACAAAGATATAAAAAATAAAAAACTGTAAAATAAAAAAAATAGAAAAAAATAAAATCTATATAATACAAAAATAGAAAAAAATAAAAACTATAAAATAAAAATAATAAAAAAAATAACGACGCACTCACCGAGAACGGGGTAGTGTTTCGCCAGCCCGGGAGAATGTGGGGTGACGCTGATTATCGGAACATGCGGGGCCGGCTGATTCTGTATATCCGAGCCCAAAGCCGCGGGATTTTGACCAAGATGCATCTCGACGCCCTCGGACATCGCCATGTCCGCGTTGTCTTTGGTATAGTTGGCCGACGTCTGCGTTCGATCGTGGAGATTAAATCCACTCAGCGCGCCGTTCACCGCCGATCTGTGGCTGAGCTCGGCGTGCCCGGGCCCGAGGTAATCGGTTATCACATCCTCGTCGCTGTCCTCCCCGCTGTTTGGACATTCGTCTGTAACAACGCGAATCGTCAGCCGTGCGAAAAACGTTTTGTGCCGGAAATTCTGTATTTTGTCATAGCGGTTATTGTGAACGAATTTTAAACACTGTTTTAATTGAGTTCAGACAAATTTCAACAAGTTTAAGTGACCGCGAACGGACAAACTTTTAACCGAATATTCATTTTTTATTACCGTTTTTTTTAAAGGGGTTTTGGAGCACTTCATACGAGTCTCAATCAGTCAATGCAATAAATAATATAAATCAATCAATCAATCAGTAAATAAATAAATAAATAAATAAATAAATAAAAATTAAATGATCGTACTTTTCATTAAAAAAATAGTTTGCAAACTACTTTTTTTTTCGTTTACGGATTTACTGATCTTTACTGAACCGATTTTCGCAGGACGAAAAAAAAATCATAAAAAACATTCGAGAAATCGGACGCGAAGCGGAAACCCCGAAAAAGACGCCGATCTCGATCTTTCCGCCCTAACGAGCCGCTATACTTTTTTCGCGACCTTCTCGCCCGTGTTGCCGCAGGGGCTGCAGATTTCGCGGTGTTGGCCTACGATAACCGTGTCGCGCGTACGGAAGAGAAAGAGGCCAGGCGGACTGTTGCTTCCCCCTGTGACACCCGAGTGAGCGAATTGATCCGCGGCGGGATTTCTCTCCTCCACCTCCGCGCCCCATTATCTCGTCCGTCGAGCTCCGCGCTTCGCTCCGACCCTCGGCCGGGCCGCCGTCTCCGCATCCCCCGCCACACGTGTTGTGCGCCCGCTAATCAACAACCGCGCGATCTTTTTTATCGCTTCCTTTTTTTTTTTTTCTATCCATTTCACCGCGCGAGCTTCTGGCCGCACTGAGGATTACCGAGCGCCTCACTGCGTTTCACGATTCCCGTTTTCACATCGAGTATTTATCCATTTATCGGATATTTCGTTCGTCCGTAAATACAACATTTATTTATTTATTCATTTATTGGATTTATTTTTTTATTTGATTCATTCATTTGTTTTTATTTTTTATTTTTATTTATTCATTCATTTATTTATATATTTATTTATTTATTCATTCATCTATTTTCATTTTGATTTATTCACTCATTTATTTTTTTTTTATTTGTTTATTATTTACCCGCGCCTATATATATGAATTACACTGTCGCGATTGTAGCCACGATTTTTCGTTTGTAGTCGCTGTTTACCGTTTTTTCGGTTCACTTAACAAATAAAAAAAATTATAAACGCACACGATTTATTGTAATAAAATGTAATTCTCGACTAAACAAATTATTCCGTCACACCAAGACTCACCAGATGAGAACGGAGCGAGGCCCTCCTGTCGTTTGTCCATCGCGTTGAAAGATCCTCACCCGAAATCTTCCGTCGCACGAAACCAAAAAGCGTTCCGCCTGTCGTGCGTGTCGAAATAAAAAAAAAAACGAACCCGGGGAACGCGAGGGAGCAGCTGTAAAGCGAGACAGGTGGTTTCGCTCGCGTCAATCGAATCGCCAGGCTCGATCGACATACAAGTGGCAACCGAATGCGGGAGGAACGCGAGCGGCGGGGGTGGGGATAAAAAAAAAAAAGGGGACGAAACACGAGACTCGCGATGTGAATCGCGGGAGTCGCGGAATTTCGGCGAGACGCGAGCCGCGGGGGGCGGTCAAACGAGGCTCGGACGCGACGGTCAGTCGGTCGTCGGGACCGCGGGGACGACACTTGTTGCCAAGGAAAGCCGCGATGACAGGTACGGCGGTCTGGCCATTTTTAATCCCGCATCAACCGCCGATTCTCGGACTCTGCGCGCGGTTCCCACGACTCGCCGCGTACAAAACACGTTTTGACATCGGTGACGCACTCGTTGTCCGCGCGAATACGCGCATCGGGCGTCTCCACGTTCGCTCTCTATTCCACCTCCGTTTCTCGCGTTAAATCAATTTGTGTATCGCCGAATCGATGAGCGTCGACCATTTTGTACGTGCGGACACCACACGCACTGCGACGGGAGCAGTAGCGACGACGACGATGAGCGGATCGCCTGCGTGCATACCGACTAAATAAAGATGTGCTTCCAACGGCGCGACGCGTTTACGCCCCGAAATTCCCGGGGATGGAGAAGGAAGGTGAATGAGCGACGCTGGTTGGTTACCGGTGGTTGTGGGATTGGCCAATCAGGGACGATGCAAGGGGGGAAATGAGACGTTGGAAACTGACCTGCTGGGAGAATGTACGACAGCATTGAAAAATATGGGATTTTTCGGCTATGCTGGTATAGTAGATGCTCTCTCTCTTTTATAGGCATGCGAAATACCGACTGCGGTAAAAAAACTGTAATGTGCCTGAAAAATTTTTCAACAAAATCGACCTCGGAAATAGTTTCTTTTGAAAATATCGATTTGTAACCTATACCATACCCCCGAAAACACTGGTTGACAACCTTTTTTTAATTGATTTTGAAAAAAAAAAAAAAAAAAAAAAAAAAAAAAAAAATGTTTACAGTTTTTATTACCGACTGAGTAGATGTTTCCCTGGCCTAAGGTCACTTTTACATGAAGCGTAAAATATCATCATCGACCCCCGTTTAATCACACAGTAAGACGTGATTTAATGTCATCATCGGGACCACAACCCCCTCCCCCCCTCTCTCTCTCTCTCTCGCGACCCACTGAGTGTGCAATACGACTGCAATTGCTGCAGCTACTTCCGGTTCAGAGCACGGCGCGAGCCTCAGTCTCTACTTACTTCTCTCGTAGAGCAGACAGAGACAGCCTACTGTCATCCGCGTGGACGGGCGGCGGGTCCACAAAAACTGTATAAAAGAGTCGCGTAAAAAAAAAAGGTCCCTGGTACCTCGTGAAAAGTCGGGAGGGAAAAATCATGGACCACAGGAATGACGGGGTGCTTTGATTCGCTTTGAGGTTATGTTCGTCACTGTCACACACGCGCGCGCGTGACTTTCTACAACTGCAACGTGCATGACGTAGGATGCTAAATGACGATCATTTTTTGCAATTGGTCAAAAGACCAGAAAATGACCGACATTTGACGGTCTCTTGACGTCATGTTATTTTCTCCCCATTTTAAAGTAAAAATGACGGTCACTTCGTTTGGCTATAATGTTTGGCTAACTTTGGGCCTTGTTTAGTTTTTTAATTATTGTAATTAAACAATTGATCTCCAAACGATGAAATTGATGTACCAATCACCAGCAAACGTCCAGCAATCGACCAGTATTTAAAAAAAATCTTTTCCTCAAAGTTGTATGGTCAACTTTATAGAGCTGCGCAATTGTCGGCAATTTTGAATAATCGCTCACAAATAAATTGGTCATTTTTTTTTACGCGTCATTTGACGATCATATTGTTTAGTTTTTTAGTTATTGTAATTACACAATTGATCTCCAAACGATGAAATTGATGTACCAATCACCACCAAACGTTCACCAATCGACTACTATTTTTTTTTTTAAATCTTTTCCTTAAAGTTGTATCGTCAACTTTACAGAGCTGCGCAATTGGCGGCAATTTTGAATAATCGCTCACAATTAAATTGGTCTCTTTTTTTACACGTCATCTGACGATCATCTGACGGTCTTATGACGGTCAAACGACCGTCACAAAATGGACCTCGCGACTCTAGGAGGGAGTGAACGAGAAAGAGAGAGAGAGAGAAAGAGAGAGCGAGAGAGAGTCGAGTGTTTCCCACGCGAGTTCCACGCGACAAACGCTCGCGCGACCACCGAGCCGTACATAACTCTAAAAGCATATTGCCGTGTTACGAAAGCGACGTTTATGACAAAGTGGAAAAACACCGTTTTCGCCTCTGCGCGCGCGGACACCGCGGCCCGTTGTTGTTGTTATAATTTTAGAACGTTTCTCAGCCCCCCCCCCCCCCCCCCCCCGAGTCAATGTACAATCCTCACTTGGAACATGACTGCGTTGTGTCGCGTTTTATGTCGCCCGTCGCTCCTCTCGTTTCACGCTGCGCTCGCGTAGACCGATTATTATTATTACGCTGGACAGCCGCGTTTTCGCTGCGCGTCTGACGTCCTCGCTCCGCGGAACCCGGGGAGCCGATGGCCCGTGGGATTCTAAGACGCGGCCAACATGAGGCGCAACGCGGCAGCGGCTGCAGCGATAATAATACGTGAGAACGGTGCGAGAATCGCGATCGCCTCGCGCGAGCCGAAAAAATCCAGCTGAACGTGAATTCCCGAGTCGCGGAATTCTCCGTGTTTTGTAGAACGTAATTTCGAAATAATAATAACGAGAAAAAAAAAATAAAAAATGCCTTTGATGCAAGAGTGATGTTATGAGGCGCGCAAAAAAATCAGTGACGTTACCGCTGCGCACGATCCGAGAGATCGGTGAACACTTGCGACTCATTCGCCTGGTGAGGAGAAAACTTTAGCCGCAGAGGCGAAGGAAGTAGTCTGCTTCGGCGCGCCTCGCGAGCTGCTTCGCTTCGTTCGCCGAAGAGAAGCCGCTCAACATGACCGACATCGCGATACAGGATCTGCACAATCTGCTTGTTTACTTCTCGAAGAACACCTATAGAGCCAAGGATTCCGATAGCACAGTAATTGTATTTTTCGTTTGACGATAATTAATCCATGTTATGCGAGTCGCCTGTAGCCGAACGTGCGGGATGATGTTGAAGTTTGCGTCGTTCGAACACAACAAAATTTACAAAAACGAATGAATTCTTTTTAGCCCAAGTGATAAAATTAGGTATAAAAAGTCACTGCAGTAACTAATTGTAATAATGAGTTTTTTTCACCTAATTTTGTCGCTTGGGGTAATTTGAATTAATTTTTTTTTTTTCTGAATTTTCTTGCGTACCAAAAATGCAAATTTTCACATCATCGTGCAGGGCGAACGAAAAAGAGGCGAAACGTCAATGCGCGCATCTTTTGTTTTTCAGAGCCAGGCGATTATGCAACAGTGCGTGTTGCTCGCCGATCTGGATTACACTCATTCGGTGATAAACAACAACGGGGGCGACCTGAGCGCTCACTACCCGAGTCATCTGATTATTCTCGAGTACGAGAAGCACAAGAATCCTCACATGTGCGACACGCCGCCGCCACTGCCACGAACCACAGAGACGATCTACGAGAGCATGTACGAGCCGAACAAGCTCAAGGAATTGATTAAGAGCGCGCGTTTCGCGCGATGTCGCTCGCGTTTTCCACTGCCGGTTATATTGTACAAAGGCCGTCACATCTGTCGAAGCGCCACGCTGTCCGGCGGTCCCGAGATTTACGGGCGCTCGGGGCTCGATTATTTGTTCGCGGGCAACGACGCCGGGGCGACGGTCAGGCAGCAGGTCGACGAGGCACGGGGCGGCGACTCCGGGAGCCTCAGCGACTGGCAGCTCTTCGACAAGGTCCGAAATCAGGACATTAAACTCCTCAAGACTCTCAACGTCGGCAACATCATCGACTTTATGGTCGAGAAGAAGAAGGTCAAGTTCGGAATGAAGTGAGTCGCGTGGAAAATTTTAATGCACAATAATATTTGAGAGAAAAAAAAATAATAAAAATAATAAACATCCTTGAGGGACGAATTTTCAGTCCGTAGTCGAAATTTTGGAAATAACGCTCAGGAGGAAATTAAAGATCGAAGTTGTGACTGAAAATTTGGGCCAGCGGATTCGATTAAATGTTCGATTAAATGTGCGGTCGAATTATACGAGGAAAAAACCCTTGAAAGAAATTAACAATTGGCGAAACAGTTGAATTGATCCCCTTGCTGTCCGCTTCTAGAGGCCCTTAAAAACAGAGCCCGCTTTTTGTTCGGTATGTCCAGCGTGACGTCCTCGGAGAAGGTCGACAAGGAGAAGAGGTACTCGGACTTCACGATAATATCACTGCCGTATCCGGGCTGCGAGTTCTTCAAGGAGTTCCGGGAGAAAGATTACTCGGCCAAGGGCCTCGTGTTCGACTGGTCCCAGGGCCACGTGGACGCCCAGATCGGCGTGCCGGAGGATCCAATCTCGACGCAATTGCGAATCAATTGGGAACAGTATCAGGTGTGGGACCTAGTCAAACTCACGCAGAATTACATGAAGCTCATATTGAGGTATCTTACGGACAGCAGTAGTGGAATGCTGATTCATTGTATATCGGGTAGGTACAAAACAATTTTATTTGACAAATTAATAAAAACAAAAAATAAAAAATGAAAAGTTTGATTTTTTTATTTATATTATTGCAATTGATATCGCAAATTTTATTTAAAAAATGTTTAGATTATTAATACGTATTGAATTATTTATTAAATTATTATTATTATTATTATTATTATTAAATTAGGGAATTAATACGTGTTAAATGATTTTTCAGGGTGGGACCGAACGCCTCTTTTCGTCTCCCTATTGAGGATAAGTTTATGGGCGGACGGAGCGATTCACACGTCTCTGAACGCATATCAAATTCTCTACTTCACGATTGCCTACGACTGGATGCTCTTCGGTCACGATCTCGAGGATCGTCTCAGCAAGGGCGAGGAGATACTTTTCTTCTGCTTCTACTTCCTCAAGCACATTCACGACGAGGAGTTCAGCGTTCATCCGCGTCACGGCCGAGCGCGACACTCGGTGCTCCGTAACGACAGCGACTCGCATCTCGACAACGTCATGTTCGACAACGAGTCCGTCGTGACGCTGAGCTCGGTGAGCTCGAACATGAGTCTCAACAGCTGGTGCAGCTCGATCAGTCAGAACAGTCGGGACAGTCAGGACAATAATCCACCGGCAGTTTTTCCCTGCTCTTCCACCGACGTGCAGGACGATTGTCACAGCAACGGGTAAAATTGGACGCCTCTTTATCGCATTACGGTAGAACCTCGATTATCCGAATCACGATCAATTCGAACCCTCGATAAATATTCAAACGATGACTCAGCCTTTCCGAACGTCGGCGCGAAAGATAAGTCGTTACTTGAAAATAAGAAAAAAAGCATTTTTTGAATTTGTTTTCTTACTGTTTATTACAATATTTATTTTTATGTTTTTTTTTCTATTTATTTTAATATTTATTTTTGTTTCTTTATTATTTATTTTAATTTTAATTTTTTTTACTATTTATTTTAATATGTTTTCTTACTTTTACATGTAATCTACTGTTTTTTAATGCAAAAAACGTGTTGATCCCATCTCGAAAGAAACTACGTTTCGATTCTCCCAACTTCTGATAATCCGAATAATCCAAACAGTCTCGGAATTTCGTCCGGTTGGTTTGAATAATCGAGGTGTCTGCTGTATTTAGAAGAGAATTGAAGTGTGTTGCCTCTCGAACGTCAACTCGATGGACCGTTGTCTTATCCGAAGCCCGTCGTTTGTCGCCTGCAACAGGAACGTAGTGCCATGGACGTTTTACACGTCCGCGAATAAAGACGCTGGCGCGGGTGGCCACGGGGTCGCGCTCGCCACTGCCGGCGAATCGCACCTCGCCGGTCGCGGTGCCCGTGCCGGGCCGCCTGCGGCAGCGAAACGAGTCCTCGTCTTCCGGTGGTTCCTGGCAAATGATATTCGGGAACCGGGAGCCTTCGCGGCTCGACGACCGCCAACGCCACGCTGCCCGAGCTCCTCTCCGCGTCCGGCCCTCGCGTGCAAGCCTTACTGCGGCTCCTGCAGCGGCCAAACGTCGCAGGAATCCAGCACAACTATTATCGAGGACGAGCCGGACTCCTCGTTCGCACAGTACGCGACAACGTAATTTATTATCGGCTATTATTAGTCTTTATTTTATTCCTTTATTTACATTTTGTTATTATTTTTTTTTTATCGAATTATTTTTTTTATTTTTTTATTCATTGAATTCTTTTTGTATTTTTTATTGATCGAATTCTTTTTGTATTTTTTTATTCATCGAATTTATTTTTTATTTTTTATTAATCGAATTCTTTTTTTTATTTTTTAAAAAATCGATTTCAAATTTTTTTATTAATTTTTATTAATTTTATGAATCAAGTTCCGAGCTTTAATATTTTTTTTTTATTAAGATACATAATCGAGTTTCGTACTTTAATTGCAGATCTCGGAAGGAAAAGCTGCAGTGTTTACGAAGATTATTCTACAACGCGTACAAACACGGTCGGCTTTCGAATGAAGGAGAACTCGGAGTCCGGCGGTTTTCGGCCAGTTTGCTCGGCAACTTCGCCGAGAAAGTCGGTATACTCTCGGTTCAGCGAACGTCCCTTGTGACCGTAGGACGCGCGCCAGCGTTTCGCGATCGTGAGAATTCGTTGTCGTTATTGATTCGTCGATTCAACTGAGAGTTTTATAAGAATCTGTACCACCGCGAGTTAGAGAGAGAAAGTTAGAGCCAAGCGAATGTACATT